>CM060379.1:93690755-99355755 GCA_030545235.1 Helianthus tuberosus | reverse complement strand
GGGTGAATTATTAAGTAAAATGGATGAATAACCCTAGCTTTGACTAGTCAGCACACTAGCCTCGACACGCGTTAGGACACGTGGCTTCACAGGTGTTCGGCAAGTAACCTAGGGTCGCGCCCCGCGACAGACCCAAGGAACTGGGTCGCGGCCCGCGAGGGCTTCATATATTTGTTTTTATTTGATTTTTAACAATATAAAGGTTATTTGGGTTTGTTTACACGTATACGGGTGTATTTAGGAGCGTTTAGGGTGTTTTATGAGGGTTGTTATACTATTTAATAAAATATATAATTCACTCGTATTAAGTATAATAACCTAATTCAACTTTATCAATACATCACGAGACAAAACCCCAACGTACTTAGTCAGGCAGAGCCTTGACATGCGTTGCTGGTTCTAGATCAATCAGACAGGGTATTGACTCAGTGATCATGGGTTAAAACACTTAAAACGGGGCAAAGCTTTGTAGGATTAGGGGTGAATTATTAAATAAAATGGATGAATAAGGAGACAGAGATATGGCGAGAGAGAGAAGGGAAAAGAAAAGTGCAGATGGAAATGTGGAACTGAGCATTCTATTTATACTAAAAATGTGGCTTAGAGGCTACGCAATTGTTGACACGTACACATTTTGAAATGAATGTTACTTAGATAATTTTATTATTTTATTTAATATATATTTTATAATTAATTTAACCGCTTCAGTCATTTGGCACTTATAACTTCTAAAATATGACGTTTTATAAAATGATGAATACGCCATTAGAACGAGAATATTTTTATCTACATTTTGGCCTAAGTTTCATTAAAAATGGAGTAAGGTTAATTATAACGTATTTTTATTATTATAATTATTAAACGGTTCCTACGTTCGCCAAAATACCTCATATTTCTATCGGTCAACTTACCCATGATCTATCCGTTTAATAACATAAGTTTTTATTTACTTTATTTTAAATTTTATAAATAAAAATTTTGGAAATGTTACAAATTTAAATAAAAGATAGAAATAGTTTGGATTTTTCAAAACAGTTTTCTTTCTATTATTGGGATAGAAGATAGATGCATAGGTATCCTCTGTTGGTACTTTTAAATTGCCAACAATGGTTCCCTGCAGATGATGGTGAATGGACCAATCTTGCAGATGATCCAAAGCATTATCTGCCTTGGGATTGGTCTTTGGTCACTAGGAGTTTGTGTACAATCTCCAACAAATGTTTTTGACCATTTACAAGTGCCTGCACACTTGGGTCAATAGGAAGTTGACCATTCCCAACAAGATGTTGATACCCATGAGGATGCATGTTTACCCTTGGCTTTTGAGTTTGTGGTACCTATAAGGCATCCTATTGCAAGGTGGTTACCCATAGCACCTGGGTAGTGCATCTTGTGATGCAACAGAGGTTTGACCTGATCTCTGTGCAGGATGATGGTTTGACTTTTGTGGATAAAAAGTGTGGCTAGGCTCAACTCTTTTGGAAAACAGATTAGGTATTCCTGTTACTAGACCCATCTTCACTTTTGAAGTTCTTTTTTTTACCTATTTATGTAAATGCATCTAAGTTTGATAAATGTTGGATGCTGCCAAAGTTGGATACTTTAGGGACCTTATATGGAATTAATTGAAAATATCATCACAAATTTGGACATGAATAATGATGTAGGGTCCAAATTTGTTGATGTTTAGTTGTCAGTATTTGTAGTTTTTAGAGGCTTGTCCGAATTTGTGGAAATTGAAGTGTCAGAACTTATAAGTTTAGAGGTATCTTGTCCAAACTTATAAGTTCTCTAGGGTTTTGGTCGAATCTAGTGTTTAGCTTGTCAGTACTTGTTAATCTTTAGGGTATTGTCCGTATTTAGGGCCTTGTTTGAGTATATATTCTAAGTGATTGTACGCAGACAAATAATTGAATGAGAAAACTTTTTGGAGAAAACTTCTTGTGCAAACAAACCCTAACTTTTTGTGTTCATCACTTTGTGTTCATCATTGTTGATTGTGAATACTCAGTGTATTCACTGTTCTTATCTTCGACACCTTCTGTACGAGCTCTACGTTGCGGTACGAGGCACGCGGTGGTTTCCGCACATCGCGTGTGTGTTCGATCGGTCCGGTTTGTGTGTTCGTTGAAGGAAGATGACCTTACAAGTGGTATCAGAGCAGGCTCTATATATAGAGTGCTCTTACCACTGTAGACTTCGTGTTGAAGGTTAGATTTTTTTCGGTTTTTGTTCATTCTAGTGGGTTTTCAAGTTTCTAGGGTTTTCTCATACATTTCTCATGTTTTCATGGATTCTTCATGTGTTTCTTGATTTTTCATCATGGATGGTGATTAGGGTTTAGTTGTGACTGTTTGAGCTTGATTTGATTGTTGAGATTTTTCTCAGATTGTGTCAGATCTAAAGTTTTTCTTCATATTCTCTGTGTTTTTGAAGAAGATTGCTGCGGTAAGCAATCATTTGTGTTCGGATCTATTTTGGGATTGTTGTTGTTCGTATTTGTTCCTCTGAAGTTATTGATGACCTAGTGTGCAGTCACACTTGGGAAATAAATTCAGAGAGCTTGTCAGTACTTGTGGTTTTCACTTGTCAGCACTTGTGAAAATCATAAGTTATTGTAGTCCGCACTTAGGGTTTAACTTTAGTCCGCACTAGTCAAAGCAAATCATGTCCGCACTTGTCAAAGCAAATACTTAGTCCGCCCTTGTCTCTTTAGTCCGCACTTGTTCTCCTTAGTACGCATTTGTTGATAAAACATCAATTCAAGCCCATCAACACTTGTAGATAAAAAACTTGTCCGCACTTAGTGAAGTTTGTTTTGTCCGCACTTAGATCACAATATTCTGTCCGACCTTAATCAATATGTGCGCGCACTTAAACATTAGTTATGTCCGAACTTAAATGTGAGATAGAGTTGTCAAAACTTGTGAATTAATATCTTAAAGTCCGAACTTAAATGTGAGATAGAGTTGTCCGCACTTGTTAATTCATATCTTAAGTCCACACTTATATATGATTCTTTGTTAGCACTTGTGATAATATAATTCTGTCCGCACATAAACACCCTTGTCTGAACTTACAAATCATTTCTTCAGTCCACACATAATCTTCTAAAACTAATCCTCACTTATTCTCTACAATATCAAGTCCACACTTGTTCTTTCAAGTTCCTATCCTCACTTAATTGATAATCATCAATCCGCACTTAGGTTTCAAATTTATGTCCGCATTTGTCACCATCAATTATGTCCGCATTTGAGTAAAAATACTTCATCCGCACTTACATAATTTCACTTGTCCGAACTTAAAAGACTTGTGCACATTTGTATCTCTTGTCCGCACTTAGGGTTTCTCTTGTCCGCATTTGAGAGATTACATAATCATCCGCACATATCCCTTGATTCCTGTGTCTGTATTTACAAGTGAAATTCAAGTTGTCAGTACTTAACAAATCAATCTTGGTCAATATTTGCTGAATTTGTTGAATTTGTTGAGATTTCATCAGTAAGTGATTAACAGTTTGAAAAACAAAGACACAATGAAGATGGCAAACAATTTTAACACCGTTGTTCTAAGTATTCGACACAACAACGAAGTCGGAAGAAGTGATAAACCTCCCATGTTATTGAACGAGTTAGATTATCCGGAATGGAAGACACGGTTTGAAAGATACATCAAAGCGAAAGATTTAAAACTGTGGTTATGTATGACGTCTGGTATTGGTAGGCAACCTGCTCGAACTTTGAATATTACCGGTTATCTTGCTTTAACCGATGATGAAAGAAAGTATTATGAATGTGAAGAGAAGGCAATGTCCTTGATTACGATGTCATTACCACAATCGATCATACACACTTTCAGTAACAAAAACTCGTCAAAGGAATTGTGGGATAGTTTGAGTGACAGATACGAAGGAAATGATTTATTCAAGAAACGAAGACTCAATCGACTTAAACTCAATTCGTAGTCTTTAAAGCTATGAAAGGTGAATCGTTGGATGATCTGGTAAACAGATTTTACCATTTGTTGAGTGATTTAGATCGAAGTCAACTGGGATTGTATACGGAGTTTGAAAAGGTGGAAAAGTTTCTAAATTGTTTACGAAACAATGGAATATGTATTCTGCCTTACTCAAAGAGAGTGCTCAATATGAAGAATTGACTCTTGATCAAGCAGTCCAGAAGATGAAAGGTTACGCATGGACCTTAGATCATCAAGACTCTGATTTCGAGAAGTTGCAAGATCCGGCTTTGTATCGTGCAAAGCAAGTTGAAAAGGGAAGTAATTCAGGTGTTGCTTTCATTTCAAAAACTTCTCAAGGAGATCCTGCAAACCATAGTGCCTTTGTCGTTGGTAGCATTAGTGGAATTACCATTGGTGGAATTCCTATATCTCATGGAACGTCATCGTCAAGTGCTAGGCCAAGTGAACCAAGCATGAATGTTCCTAAAATCGACTTGCATTGTCTTAAGCTCAAAGAAGAGAATATGGCACTTCTTGCATCATTCATAACGGCATTCGAGAATTTCGCACTTGGTAAATTAGTTGAACCATAGACTCTTGATGAAGATCTTGATCAAATCGATCAAGATGAATTGGAAGAGCTCGATTTGCAATTAAGTATGGCGTCACCGGTGAGAAGAGCAAAGAAATTTCTTCAGTGAACCGGAAAAAGTTTTATTGGTGGTAACACAAAGACACGAAAGGGGATCGACATATAACAACCCTCATAGAACCCTAAAATGTGACCCTAAACGTCCGAAAATATACCCCGTATGCGAGAAACGGCCTTAAATACCTTAATATTTATAAAAATCAAACAAAAACAAAAAATATGGGGTTGTCGCGGGCCGCGACCCGGACACCCCTTGGTCTTTCGCGGGGCGCGAGCGCTGGTTGCTTACCGGACACCAATGCCGCCATGTTTCAACACGTAGCAAGGCTATATTCGCTGACTGGCTAAGCCTACAGCCTAGTCAACCCTTGTCGCAGGCCGCGAAAGAATAAGAGAGGGGCTTCGCGGGTCGCGAGATGCCCCTCGACCAGCCTATAAATAGAGGCTTCAGGCCTCATTTGCAAACCGTTCAAATTCTGAAATCTCCCTCAATTCTCTAGGCAATTATAATCCTCGGGTATAATACCTTATAAAGCGAAGCTCTGCCTCGTTGTAAGTATTATAACCGTGCTTGTTACCCTACACGATCGATCTAGGGCTCCGTAACGCATGTCAAGGCTCTGCCGGACTCAGTCGTTGGAGTTCTGTCTCGTGTTGCACCCGATTGATCTAGGACTCCATAATGCATGTCAAGGCTCTGCCTGACTCAGTCATTGGAGTTCTGTATCGAGTTGTACGGTTAATGTGATTTGGGTTATTTTACTAATACGTGTGCATTGTTTAATTTTAATAGATAATAACCAGGAGATACACTAGGAAGCTTTAGTTTTACCTAAGTAAACAATGTGAGTACATTCTCTTTTTGTAAATATTTTGTGAGTCAAAATGTTTTACCAAAACCTCAAATGTTTTAAATTACACTTAACTGTAATTGAGTATTTGTGATTCTACAATTACTGCCGGTATGTTGGGGTTTTGCATACAAAATGTGAAAGACGTTACCATTGGACAAAGAGTTAGCCAATGAGTAATATGACCCACAAGTCAGGTGTTGATAGTACTGAATGAGTAATTGAGAAGATATAAACAAATGTAATTGCGGATGCCCTCAAATATTGTAAAGTTGTAAAACTATTTTGATTAAACTGGGATGCACTCGCCAGTATTTCTTGCTGATAAAACCTTTTTAAAACGCGTTTCAGGTAACAAAATGTGAAAGCCAATAGAAGCCAGCTGGAGAGCACCAAAGGCTTGGAAAAGTGGCTATAAAAGTTAACTAAATAAAATGGAGTTTTTTTTTTCAATAATTAGGGTTTATCCCTACAAATGTATTGTCAAATGAACTTGGGTTTTATCCCAATGATTTGTTATAAAAAGTTTGGTGTCTTAACTCTTATAAAAATATTTCCTAACTACGGTCTTGATGTATTCCGCTACCGTATTAATAAACACCGATACCATCTGACTGGCTCATGGCACCCGCTCCCGGGCAAGGGACGGGGGTTGCGACAGGAGGTGGTATCAGAGCTACAGCCACTGGTTTAAGCCAATGAAGTGTTCTGTTGACACTTAAATTCCGTGTTAGGAAATAATTTATGTGATTACGTGTAAATATTATTTTGTGTTATTTGATTATTTGTTAGTTTACAGTATGAGTGAGCAAAGTACGTCGGACGCTTATCGTCAATTAGCTAGTTCACCAAAAGATGAAGGAACCTCATCTCAGTCAAACCCCTCAGGATACTCAGCCGATACTGAGGAAGGGATATTTATTTTTAAGGCACAATTTGAGGAACCTTTTACTTCAAAAAAGAGAGGTTGGTTTAATAGAGGAGCACATGAGAGAAGAAAGAGAATGAAGAAGTTACCACAACAGAGAGCGATAGTCAGAGCTAATAGGGAGGCAGATGCACAAACTCAGGAAACAGTCAATAGGCCACCATGGAAAGAGGAACTAGATAGACAGTTGGCAGATTTCCATATGCTAGCGACTACAGCAGTAGACTCTAACCTAAACCAAACAGATGAACCGCCACTTTTACCCTTATTCCCAGACCAACAAATGCTAGAACTCAACCAAGAAAACCAATTCCCGATACCTGCATTTGACCCCGACGAGTTACCTAGAATCCCAACCCCAATCCCTTTAGAACGTAATCTGTTGTGGGATGACGATATATCATTTTTTGAAATGAATAACGCAGACCCTTACGAGGAACCCATACCTCATTACCCTGACCCAGTAAACCCGCCAATGAGTCGAGATTGTGTGTAGGAACTCCGTCAGTATGGAGAAAGTTTAGTGAATGAAGGGAATAGAATTCGACAGATAGGGGAGAAACTAGTTTGGAAATATGATGAGAATGAAATGAAGTACTGGATGAACGACACTTAGAATAATACTTAGATATATGTGTAATTTTATATTTTGATTAAAAAAAACTATATTAGATAGACTAAAATAGATACGGATGCATAACTACTAGTATATTTTATTTTCAGCTGTAGTATGTAACCGATGCATATATATATATAGAAAGAGTAAAAGTCGTAATGTTCGACGTTTTTGATCAATTTGTTTGTGTGATTGTGTATAAATATTTGTACTAAATTTATTCGGTAATAATTAACACCTGATAAATGTTCACAATTCAGATGGACAACGAAGTAAATCAGGAAAACCAGAATAATGAGAATAACGGAAACCAAATAGATAATAGTGTCATCCAACATATAGTAGCACAAGGAATTATAGATGATATGCCTTATATTATCAAGACTGTTAAAGAAGCAGAAAATAAATCTGCAAATGGAAGTAAACGCCAACACACTGAGCCAAGTCACAGTGTGAACGATAATAACGGACCAATAATCCAAGCTCTAATTCCAAAAAGAAGAAGAACCGCCTCTTACGGTTGTTCTTATAAAGAATTCTTGGCCTGCAAACAAATATAATTCTCAGGAAATGAAGGAGCCATTGCAACATTACGTTGGATAGAAAAGACCGAAGCAGTCATAAAAATAAGTAAATGTGTAGACAAAGATAAGATTATGTTTGCTTCTAATCTTTTCAAAAATGCAGCCTTAGAATGGTGGAATACTATTCTCCAGTCTTGGGGAAGTGACAAAGTTTATAATATGGAATGGATAAACTTTAAGGAAATGGTTGAAAGAAAATTATGTCCTCCTAATGAAAAGGAACAAATCGCCAATAAGTTCCTAAATCTTAAAATGATTGGGATAGACTGCAAAGGTTACACTACCATATTTTTTCAAATATGCTAGAGTAGTGCCAACCTTAGCCTCACCTGAACCAGTGTTAATCTCCTATTACGTTTGGGAATTAATTAGTGAGATTAGACACGTAGTCAAGATAGCTAGACCACAAACCATAGAAGAAGCAGTAGAACTAGCCAATACCCTGACTGGTGAACTGGTACGCACCCAAGAGAAAAACCAGAGAAAGAACCTAGCTCAAAAGCTTACCCAGGAATTTTTCTACAGTAATACCAACCGTGGGAAAAGTACAGGTTCTTCCTCTACACTGTACTATAAGTATTGCAAAAGAAAGCACTCTGGAAGATCCTCCATATACTGCAACTTTTGCAAAATATCCGGACACAAGGAAGAAGACTGTAGGAAGAAACCTAGCAATAGGATATGTTTCAATTGTGGAGAAACTGGGCACATCAGACCGAACTATCCGAAACTAGCTCTAGCCACAACCAACAAGGCTAAGACAATTGAAGGACCTAAGAAGAATGTCAGGGCGTTTGTTCTGATAGCGGAGGAAGCCAAGATGATTCCGGATGTGATTACCGGTACGTTATTAGTTAATAATATATTTGCCAAAGTATTATTTGACTCTGGTGCAAACCAAAGTTTTATCAATACTTTTTTCTACAAACTTCTCGACCAACCCTTAACCAAATTTCAACAAGATTGTTTGGTAGAGACAGCAAACGGAGAATCCATTAAGATTAGTGAGATCTTGCAGGAAGCAAGAATAGAAATCCCGAACCATCATTTCTTTGCTAACCTTTATCCAATGAATCTAGTCGGATTCGATGTTGTGTTAGGAATGGATTGGTTGGTAGCCAATCGTGCCAGTATTTTATGTGATCAAAAGTCAGTACTAGTAAGTACACCAACAGGTGAAAAGATCACAATTAAAGGAAATAAGCCAACCAGATCGACAAAATTCATCTCTGTGATGAAAGCTGCAAGTTATGAAAGGAAGGGAGGAATAGTATATATGATTTCTGTAATCATCAATACTAAAGGAAAAGAATTAAAAGATATCCCTGTGATATCTAAATTCTCAGATGTTTTTAAGAAGAGTTACCTGGATTACTGCCCGAGGTTGAATTTAGAATTCACCTAATACCAGGAACGACACCGATTGCCAAAGCACCATATCGATTAGCACCAACGGAGATGCAGGAACTGAAGAAACAATTGGACGAACTTCTTGACAAAGGCTTTATACAACCAAGTTCAACACCGTGGGGAGCACCGTTGTTGTTTGTTAAGAAGAAAGACGGATCGATGGGTATGTGCATTGATTACCGAGAATTGAACAAGGTTACGATTAAGAATCGGTACCCACTACCGAAAATCGATGATCTGTTCGATCAACTTCAAGGAGCTCGATTATTTTCTAAGATTGATTTACGCTCAGGATATCATCAACTGAAAGTATAGGAAGAGGACATTCCTAAAACTGCCTTCAGAACATCTGGTTAATCATGAAGGAATTCATGTGGATCGCACAAAGATCGAGGCGATTACTAAATGGAAAGTCCCTGAGTCGCCAACAGAAGTAAGAAGTTTTCTTGGACTGACAAGATATTATAGACGGTTTATCTTAGATTTCTCTAGGATAGCCATACCATTAACCAAACTGACCTGCAAATCAGTTAAGTTTGAATGGGGACCAAAACAGGAAGAAGCCTTTAGAATTCTTAAGCAAAGGTTAACCAATGCACCCATACTCGCATTACCAGAAGGAACTGAAGACTTTATAGTCTATTGTGATGCGTCTAAGTTAGGATATGGATGTGTGTTGATGCAACGTCAAAAGGTTATATCTCATGCCTTAAGACAACTTAAGAAACATGAAGAGAATTACACAGCCCATGATCTAGAGTTAGGAGCCATAGTTTTTGCCCTTAAGATTTGGAGACACTATTTATATGGAAATAAATTTGTTGTTTACACTGATCATAAGAGTTTAAGGTATATTTTTGGGTAAAAAGAATTAAATATGAGACAGAGACGCTGGATGGAAGTTCTTAGTGATTATGATTGTGATATCTAGTATCTGGAAAAGCAAATGTAGTAGCTGATGCTTTAAGTCGAAAGTATCATGAGAAGCCGAAATGAGTACGCTCTCTTAAATTAAATCTGCAGATAGACTTAAATGAGTAAATTAGAGAGGTACATGAAACATCATTCAAGGACGATGCTGAAGGTTTAAAAGGAATGATTAAAGAATTAGAACAAGGATCAGATGGAATTTGGAAGTCCCATAAGAAAAGGATGTGGATACCTAAACAAGGAAACCTACGCCACAGAATTCGAGAAGAAGCTCATAAGTCTAAATATACGATACATCCCAGAAGTGATAAGATGTATCAAGATCTAAGAAAGAATTTATGGTGGATACGAATGAAAAAGGATATACCAAACTACGTTGCTAAATGTCTAACCTGTTCACAAGTTAAAGCTGAGCATCAGAAACCCTCAGGATTATTGCAACAATTAGAGATGCCAATATGGAAATGGAAATTGATAATAATGGACTTTGTTACCAAATTGCCCAAGACAAGAAAAGGAAATGATACAATCTGGGTGATTGTTGACCAAATATGCTCATTTCTCACCAATGAAAGAAACTTTCAGTATGGAACAGTTAGCCAAGCTATATGTAAATGAAATAGTTTCAGTACATGGAATTCCTTTATCTATCGTATCTGATAAAGATAGCCGTTTTGCTTCTCATTTTTGGACAAGTTTCCAAAAAGCGATGGGAACCAGGTTAAATCTAAGCACAACTTATCATCCACAAATGGACGGATAAAGCGAAAGTACAATACAAACAATGGAAGATATGCTTAGAGCCTATGTAATTGATTTCGAAGGAAATCGGGACGATCATTTACCATTAATAGAATTTTCCTACAATAACATCTATCATTCGAGTATTAATGTTGCACCATTTGAAGCACTTTATGGACGAAAGTGCAGAACTCCGGTCTATTGGGCAGAAATTGGAGAAAAGCAACTATCTGGACCAGAGATAGTGCAAGAAACAACGGACAAGATAAATCAAGTTAAGGAAAGACTAAAAGCAGCATGAGATCGTTAAAAGAGTTATGCAGATAACAGGTGAAAACCTTTGGAATTTCAAGTGGGAGATAAGGTATTATTAAAAGTTTCTCCATGGAAGGGAATAGTCAGATTCGTTAAAAGAGGAAAGCTAAGCCCCTGGTATGTTGGACCATTTGAGATTATTATAAGGATATGACATGTAGCTAATCAGCTACAACTGCCAGAGGAAATGGCAGGAATACATGATGTATTTCATGTACGTAATCTCAAGAAATGCTTAGCAGACGAATCATTAATGATACCTCTTAAGGACATAGAGGTAAATGAGAAACTTAAGTTTATCGAGAAACCCATTCAGATTAAAGATTGAAATCAAGAACCTCAAACACAAGAGACTATTTTTGGTCAAAGTGAAATGGGACTCCAAGAGAGGACCAGAATACACTTGGGAGCTCGAGACAGAAATGCAGAAGAAATACCCACACTTGTTCTAGTAGACCTCGAGGACGAGATCTAAAACAAGGTGGGGAGGATATAACAACCCTCCTAGAACCCTTAAACGTGACCCTAAACGTCCTAAAATATACCCCGTATGCGAGAAACGGCCTTAACTACCTTAATATTTATAAAAATCAAACAAAAACAAAAATATGGGGTTATCGCGGGTCGCGACCCGGACCCCGTTGGTCTTTCGAGGGGCGCGAGCCCTGGTTGCTTGCCGGACACCCAAGCCACCACGTGTCAACACGTGGCAAGGCTATATTCGCTGACTGGCCAAGCCTACAGCCTAGTCTACCCTTGTCGCGTGCCGTGAAAGAATAAGAGAGGGGCTTCGCGGGCTACGAGACGCCCCTCGACCAGCCTTTAAATAGAGGCATCAGACCTCATTTTGCAAACCGCTCAAATTCTGAAATCTTTCTCAATTCTCTAGGAAATTATAATACTTGGGTATAATACCCTATAAAGCGAAGCTCTGCCTCATTGTAAGTATTATAACCCTGCTTGTTACCCTACACGATCGATCTAGGGCTCCGTAACGCATGTCAAGGCTCTGCCTAACTCAGTCATTTGAGTTCTATCTCGTGTTACACCCGATTGATCTAGGACTCCATAATGCATGTCAAGGCTCTGCCTGACTCAGTCATTGGATTTCTATCTCGAGTTGTACGGTTAAAGTGATTTGGGTTATTTTACTAACATATGTGCATTGTTTAGTTTTAATAGATAATAACTAGAAGATACACCAGGAAGCTTTAGTTTTAACTAAGTAAACAATGTGAGTACATTCTCTTTTTGTAAATCTTTTGTGAGTCAAAATGTTTTACCAAAACCTCAAATGCTTTAAATTACACTTGACAGTAATTGAGTATTTGTGATTCTACAATTACTGCCGGTATGTTAGGGTTTTGTATACAAAATGTGAAAGACGTTACCATTGGACAAAGAGTTAGCCAATGAGAAATATGACACACAAGTTAGGTGTTGATAGTACTGAATGAGTAATTGAGTAGATATAAACAAATGTAATTGCGGATGCCCTCAATATTGTAAAGTTGTAAAACTGTTTTGATTAAACTGGGATGCACTCGCCAGTATTTCTTGCTGATAAAACCTTTTTAAAACGTTTTTCAGGTAACAAAATGTGAAAGCCAATAGAAGTCAGCTGGAGAGCACCGAAGGCTTGAAAAAGTGGCTATAAAAGTTACCTAAATAGAAATGAGGTTTTTTATTTTCAATAATTAGGGTTTATCCCTACAAATGTATTGTCAAATGAACTTAGCTTTTATCCCAATGATTTGTTATAAAAAGTTCGGTGTTTAACTCTGATAAAAATATTTCCTAACTACGGTCCTAATGTATTCTGCTGCCAAATTAATGAACACCGATACCATCTGACTGGCTCGCGGCACCCGCTCCCAGGTAGGGGTCGGGGGTTGCGACATGACATGACCAAAGTTAAGTGTAATAGCGGTGGCATCTATGGTCATTATGCAAGAGAATGTCGAAAACTAAAGAATAGATAAAGCAGCAATAGTCAAGGAAGTTCCGCAAGATCCAACAACAACAGTCCAGCCCCATCCAATACAACTTCTACCACTTCAACAACAACCTCATCTGATAACCTTACTCCTAATGCTAACAATGCTATGATTGTTCAACCCCTTCAAACTGTTAGCGAGCTACACGATTGGGGGATTGTAATGGAAGAAACAGCTACTGCTATTGTTTCACAAGCGTTTTTTTGCCGAGATTATCGAAGAGGGGTTTGGAGATTTGTTCAAAGAGTTGAATGCGGTGGAAGAAGCTCTAAGTGAGAAAACGAGAGAAGAGAGAATGAGGAAGAAGAAAGAAGAAAGAAGAAAGAAGAAAGAAAGAAGACAAGAAGGATGAAAGGAAATATGAAAATGATCGGTTTGAATTCAAGATCGTAGCCGAAGAAATGCAACGCTTTGCTGATAAAGAAATGGCAAAGATGAAAGCAGGAAAAGCTGGAAGCTCGGATCAAGCTTTCATGGCTGACATCGAGGTACAATCTAAACCTGCTGATAAAAGATGTGCTAGGTGCGTAGACTTTGTTGCTGATACGCACTCCATAACAGTAATTTGATTACTGATCTAGAGAAATCTAGAGAGTTAATTGTCGCGCTTTTGAGGGCCGACAAAGAACATAGAAATCATGTGATGGCCTTGAAAAATGACATCTCTGAGTTTGAGAGACGACTTTCTCAAGATTTAAAAGCTAAACTTGAAACATGTTGAAACACTTTTTTGGAAAAGAACCAATTAATTTTAAACAAAGATAACTTGATTCTTGATCTGCAGTGAAAACTTGAGAAATTCGAAAGTTCGTCAGATGTGATGAATTTTTGGATAAACAACCTTCGTCTCAAAGATTCAGAAGATGAGATGTTTGGTGTTGGTTACAAGAAGGTTCCACCTGCTATTAACCACAACTATACATCGACACCTTTGATTGATCCTGAAATTGCAGATTTCATTCCGACTGCTCCATTAACTGTTGATCCTTTGAGTGAGGAAGAGTCTGAATCCGAATCGGAATCGGAATCGGAATCTGAAGGGGTAAGGACCCAAAAACCTCGTGTTAAGTACTTGGGACCATACCACGATCTCATCTTTTAACCCTCTTTAGACCTTGCACGGCCGCGCACTGGTCCCACAAAGAGAACTTAAAACAAAAACAAAAAGCAAACATCTGCGCCCCAAAGGGAAACTAATAAATCCTTGCGCCCCACTCTTGACAGAGAGGGATAAAAATCCTGCTAAACACTTCCGCTTGAATAATACCCATACTTGGATATTATTTAACTTGTGACAACTGGCACAAACCGGTAATTTCCGTACACCTTAATTATTGCTTAATGACTGCAATTATGTGCTTAAATGTCAACATTGACTGATTACATGCTAAACAAGTGAATTCATGCACGTTGTATACTACAAAATATTGCGTTATGCATAAACGAGAGCGTTGCGTCAGAAATACTAGTAAACTCACCGGTAAGACACATTGTGTCAACAGAACTGCAGAAAGCAGTCAGACAATAAAATTGGAGCCTAGGTGTAGGTCCAACAACAAGAATACATTAAAACCCAAGAGTACATACAAGGGTTTAATATATAGACTTTGCGAAAGCAAAAATAAGCACTAAAAAGCACCCGAAACGCACTTTAAGTGTAGAATTTTATATAATTCAGCTCAAATCAGCTTTTAACAACATAAATATTATGCAGAAATTATGTTTTAACATCCAGAATATTTCCCTAAGTGTCGGGAATCGAAAGTATTGCAAAAAGATACTTAAAAGACCCTAAAAAGTGTAATTTAGCACTTTAACGAACCGGTATTTAACCGAATAACCGGATAATACCCGGAACACCAAAATAATGCTAGAAGCATTGTTTTTAATTTTCTAAGCTAGTTAGGGTCCCCGAACACCCTAACACACTATATATTACTTAACATACTTAAATCCCTAAATATAACTCTTGATAGCTAACTAGATATTGTAACTAACATTTGAAATCAAACTAAACCAACCCCCCCCCCCCCTGACCGGTTATAGACAAGGGTGACCCACCCTTAGATTTCTTGATTATTTTAATTGATCTTGTTGGTCCTTTAGAAGCACATTACACTTGGGTTAATACTTAAACATGGGTTATAAGATTGCACATAGAGCTCATGTCTTCATTTCATTCATCACTCAAACTCAAGAACTCTCTCCTTCCTCCTTCTTTGGCTACGGCCTCAACTACCCACCCACCCACACACTTTCATTTTCGATCATCATTCAAGCATTCCAAGGTTATCTTGAGGTGTAAGAAGGTCACTAACGAAGCTCGGTGCAAGCGGATCTTGAAGGACCTTTTCATTTGCTTTTATCCACTTCATTTGTCCTCTTGAACTTCCCTAGCCTTGTGCTAGTAGTAAGTGCTCTAAAACACCATCTTGTTCTTGTTTAAAGTGGTTAATAAGTGATTTAATGGTTAAAAATCAAGAACACACAAGATCATAACTTAAAGTCTTGAAAGTAAGATGAATATGTTGGATAAAAAGAAACTAGTGGTGTAAATCATGAAAATCTTGGTTAGTTGTGATTATTTTATGTTGTTTGTTGCTAGAAGTGGGATGGATCATCATCTAACCATACTAGTTCATGTTCAAGAACATGAACTAGTAGTATGTTAGTGCTAGAGATGTGAAAGATGATGAACCCTTCCACTCATGAAACATGAACTTGAGTAAAAGTAATTTTTCTTGTAAAACAAGACTCTAAACATGTAGATCTAAAGATCTACAAGTGGTTTTTCGGAAGAACCAAGCGGAAAATGCTAGTTTTGTTAAAACCCGGACCTTACATAAACTAAAAGCATTTTAGTGAATAAACAAGTGTGTAAACACTTGTGTCACAAGAAAAATTTAACAAGAAATATGTTTGGTAAATCATGACTAGAAGTTGTGAAACTTCAAAATCTTTAAAAATAAAGTTTTTAAGAAACTAAACTTATTTTTAAAGATAACGTGTCACACCCCCAAAATACAACACGCGAAAACCCCCGCGAGGCGTGTGACATACCAGGATCCAAGCCACCAATCACATTGAACTCATGAATTTGTTTAAATAAAACTTTCATTAATTAACATAAGGCATTACAAAATGTTAAACGTATTTCAACATATACAGCGGAAGCATAAATCATTTGTTTAGTGTTTCATAAATCACATGTACAAAACCATTAGACTTGACTTGCGATTCCATGTATCTCGACTCATGACCACTCCAGCATCCCAGACAGCAAGTTCCAAATGATATCAACCTATAGACCTGCAAGCATGCGGACAAGTGTGTCAGACGACGCTGGTGAGTTCAAAGTTTTGTTGTCGTGTTTAGATACCAGTTACTAGTTTAAAGCGTTTCACAGTTTCGATGATTTGATTTGATTTGATTTGATGTTGTTATAAACTCGATTACCGCAACTGGCTACAAGATATGAATGCCCAACCCCAATGCCTCTATCAAGGCATTGGTCAAGTGGTCGAGGTAATTAGCTCAACTAATAACCTCGAGTAGATGTAAGGGGTCTTATATATACACGATGTGAATGCCCAACCCCAATGCCTCTATCTAGGCATTGGTCAAGTGGTCAAGGTAATTAGTTCACGCCCGTCCTTTCGGCACGGTGTGAGGGTGCCAAACCTAATAGCGCTATCAACTAAATACCTCGTTGCCTTACCAACAACAATCGGTAGATGTAAGGGGTCTTATATGATAGAAACTGAGTAATAACCAACATCCCATTAACCTGCATTCCTCCCTGGAACGTTACCCGATATCCCTTCCCGGGATGCATGCTTGGAAAAGTGCAGTGAACTCACCTTTCGTTTGCTCGGTAGAATTAATTACTTATTCCCAGATAGACAACCAAATCCTAGTATTGTTACCATTAACAATTAGTTTCCGCACACTTAAATCGCATAGTCAACACTTTGCATATAATCTCGTGATACACCCTAATCATTCAGTGCACGTAGTGGTTCATAACACAGATTTCATGTTCCTCATTATCAACTTAGCATGTCATAACGTCATCACTTATCATGCTATAATAACTATTTAGGGGTCACGTATAACACATCAATCCTATGTAAGTTCACATTACACATGTAACGTATCAGTGAAACACCTAGCAATACATATGCAAATCATCAATACACAATTAGTAGGTCTCGTGTGTTATATAAACAAAGACTCAATCAAACACGCAACCCCTATAGTGTACGGCCCCTTTTTGCTCAAACCCAAAACAAGTGTATAGCCAGTTTCACGTGCTCGGCCCGTACAACAGTTCCGCGTTTTACCCAGCCCGAAGCCGATCAATGAAGCCCAGCCCGCATGATGTGCGGCTGTCTTCATTCATCTCATGCCCATACTACCTGGAACATGTGCAGCCCAAAGACTAGCATGGTAACCATTACTTTAATTTAACCTACTGATCCATTAGTTAATATATCAAATTCATGAGCATGGCACATTAGCTAAATTATCATATATGATCAATATCATTAAACGAATTCAACAACATGCCTCCCTAAACATCATCTAGTATGCGAGTAACATAACATCCAGTTTCCCATGATTACACATCTACAACAACACCACATCGACGAATACTACTCGGACCATTATAATCTCAGTCGTCCCCTTGTTATTCGTTCAGTATGTAACAAGAAATCAAGAATTATAATAATCATGTAATCCCTAAATATTTATTAAGCGACTAACACTAGTCATTCCAACAAAATCAACTAAAACATTCCAGTATTGTAATGAATATTATTATCATACCACCAACCCACCCATGCTACTCGACAAAAACCAAGGCACATGACATTCTGTTCGGTTCACAAACCCCTATAACTATCATAACTCTTATTATTAAAATACCATTTTCTTATCAGACCCATTATTACTATGCCACTTTAATTGTTACCCCATTCTTATGGTCAACATATTTAATATGAAAACCCTAATCATTCTATTATAACAGTTACCAAAGATCAATTCAACAACCAAATCCAAATCAACATCTCATATGCATGTGAAGACTTAGAGTTTGTCGGCCATTTATTTTAAACATTAAAGATTGATTGGAATCATAAGTCTTTATCCATTCCAACACTCAAATCACCATACACAGAATCCTATGCCACTTTGTTCAATATTCATGCATATAAAGGAAACTAATGTATTACGATTCCAAGGCAATTAGATTAACATATGGTAATATACTAACCGAGTTGGAGTAGTGAAGGATAATGTGCCAAAACCGTGAAGAAAGCTTCGATGAGAGGGACTGCCGCCGTTTTGAGAGGGGATAGCACACTAGGGTTTTGTTTCTTGAATTTATAAAAAGTGCGTGAGATCAAATACATATATTAAATCAGATCAAGTGGGCTGCCAAACCCACTTTTGTTTTTACTAATTGATTGGGCTTCTAGGTGGGCCGGGGTTTTAGGAGGTTCGGTCTTATAACTTCTAGTGTGGGCTGAGATACATAGAGGACTAAGGTGTGTGTGAGTGTGGCCCGACACACTCGCGGCACAATGTGTATACGATGGCCCAGTTTCATGTGTAGTTCCTTTAAATGAACCCAACGCTTAAACGGATCCAATCACACCAAGTTATAACCAAGTAACTTTACATTTGACAAGTTAATATAACATGAGCGTCCAAGGAGAGAGTTATGAGAAGTTAAAATCACTAAATCAAACCAGTATTAACCTTGAAAGTTCGGGTTGTCACATCATCCCCAACTTGAAAGAAATTTCGTCCCGAAATTTGACAAGCAGTCTCATAAAAGTGAAATGACGGATCAGGATGACTGTGGATTTTCCCGGTTGCGTCAACATTTGATTCAACAGTTTGAACCATCGAGGATACTCGAATCTCATCTGATCCTTGCATCCCCACGTGATCTACGTTCCACGTCTTGAGTTTCTACGAACTCTCATGATTTGGATTCGATTGTGCTTACGAGCCTTATCTTCCTGATCCATGTTTTCAATGGGTTCCTCAACGAATTGCAACTTGTCATTAATCTTAGGCTCTAATAAGGGTATCACAAGTGTTTCATCGAACAAATGCTTCTTTAGATTCGTGACATAAGTGACATTGTGAACATTACCTCATTTGTCAGGTAACTCAAGTTTGTAGACTATGTTGTCGATTCTTTCTAGAATTTTGAATGGTCCAACGCAACGTGAATTAAGCTTGCCACGCTTCCCAAAGCGCACCGCACCCTCCCAGGGTGAGACTTTCAATCATGGCACGATTGCCTGCAGCAAGCTCCCAGCGTTTCCTAAGCTTATCGTCCTTCCTGACGATCACTCGATGCCACCAAACAGTTTCCGATCCAAGCAATATTCCCAAGAGTTTCAAGTACAAGTCCACGAGGAGATTGGCATCATCATTCATGCAATGCCCCAAACAGAGTTTTCTGAATACTAGAATTGTGACCGCTATGATAGAACTCCACCGAAGGTAAACGTCCTTCTATTCTTACTAAAGTCAATCTCACACATGCTCGCATCATGTCTTCGAGGGCCAGGATGGTTTGCTTACTCAATCAGTTTACCCTGCGGTGATAAACAGCGCTCTCGTCTAGACGTGAGTCACAGGATTTGTGTGTTGCCTGTCATCAATCAAGTATAGCCTAAAAGTCAGAGATACAGGAGTCGGCACCTCGTGCCTAGATAGCCGCCTCTCTCAGTGGAATATCTACAAGCTGTGAAGACTCGTCAGTCTCCTTGTTTGCAAGAAAGTGTGCTGGTAATGCAAGACAATCAACGATCACCCAGGTGATACTGTTTCCTTTTTGAGTTGCAAGTAGACTAGTGACAGAATCCATGGCAGTCTGTTCTCATTTCCATATGGGTGTTTCTGGTTGCTGATACTCCACCTTGACTTTCCCACAAGTCAAACATCATTCACATACGTAGCTAGGTGGGCCTTCATGCCCGATCACCAGTACAAGATTCTATAGATCCTAATATCTCTTATAAAAACCCAGACGACTAGAATATCGAAGCCGGTGTGCTTTTCTCAAAACAAGTTCCCTAAAGTTGCCGTATAATGAGATCCACACTCGTTCCTTGAGGTAACGAATATCGTCCGTCCTGCCAAAGGTTGCTTCTCCATGCTCCGCATGGGTTCAACTCGAAAATTTTCTTCCTTCAGTTCTCCAGTTTGAACAGAGCGAGTATGATCAGGTAAGTTAGAGTCGATAGTGAACTGCAGAGCTCATGCACATTCAAGTTTCACCGTTGTAATCATCCAAAAGTTCCATTCAGCGGTACCATTAACTGATTCAGCTCTTTCGAAATAGGGGTACACATGAGGCCTTTGTGATCGGTCTAAGTAGTGTATTTGGTACCGTCCAAGTAATGCCTCCGGCTTAAATCCAAGACCATGGCTTCCACCGCCGGTTGTGACTCGGGAAATTCTTATTGTAAATCCACTACGTAAGCCATCACCTTCTTGTTTTGCATCGGTGTGTAACTGAACCATAAGGATACACCACTGAATCACCCGCACCCTCGGGTAAAGACGATGCTCAGTGCATTGCAGAGTTGGGATTCAAAAGCTGAAAAGACGTCCTCCACGAACACAGCACCCTGCTGTGCTAAGAAGTTTAAGTTGCGTGATCTGCGAAAATCCTGCGATTAATCTGCAATATCATCAAGCTGTCCGTGATGCTCTTTTCTCCTGGAAAGGATTCAAAATGTTACCCAATAGCATGGTCGGTTCACATGGTCCATAAAGCTGCTGGTATGATAATTACTCCAATGGTCATGGAATACAAAGTCGTATGGTCGAATTGCGTCTGATAAGCCGCTTTAAGAACATCCTCCCCCTTGGACTTGCATCTGCTAATAGTTCGCTCGTATACCCATCTTCGAATGAAAATTCGTCCCTTGCAACTAGTGGACAGGTTGTCAATACATGGTCGAGGCAAACAGTTTTCCCAACTGTCACCTTGATAAGTTCTCGATAGTCAGTACCCGCACAAAAGGCTTATCTTCACGGATGAAAGTGGCGCTTCCCAAAGCGAAAACTAGATCCTATAAAACTCCTGTCCAACAGCTCTCGTAGTAGCTTATATAGTTCCTGCAACCCTCCTGGTGCAAGACGGTAAGAGTACGAGTATTCGGTGCTGCCCCTGACGTGAGATCAACTGAGATTCCGACTAACAGTTGTGGTAGTAAACCTGAAAGTTCTTCGAATAGCACACTGAGATGAGTCACAACAATTGGTGGATCCTCGATCCTATTTTCCTTGGTCTTATCATTGGTAACGGTTGCTAACATAGCGAGGTAATCCCTCCGTAGACACTTCTGGGCCTTCATTGCTGATATGATGCTAACCTTTACACCACTCTGACACTTCAAAGTATAAAGTGACGCAAAATTTCCTTCCCACAGGGTATATCTACGCGATATCTAGATAATCAATCTCCACAACTACTGCATCGAAACCATCAAGGATAGCAGAAGGAAGGTCGACGTCGAACACTTGTCCCACAAGGTCGAGTTTGCATCCCAATGAACATACGAGGCTTCTATTGTCTTGCCATCAGCCGGTGCCACAACAGGTTCGGTTTTGAGAAGCATCAGGGTTAAACAGAACCGAGACGAAGTGATTTGCTACCCATACAAGCTACCATGATGCTATTATCCTGAAGTCGCCCACGCTAATCCTAAATGTCTTTCGCGAGTACCATATCCAGTGTTGTTGCTACTGCTACTAGAATTCCCGAAACTGTCATTGCTCCCTGGGTTGTTGGCGTTTTGCCTTAACATCGGCCATTCCCTGTTGAAGCCACCATCATTTCCATACCGAAAGTCATGATTTGTGAGTACCTTGTTGTCATCGTGAATGTTGCTTCTAGTGTTGTTGCTCGAAATGGAGTCCTGCGATCTTTCACCAACAATGTCCATCTCTTCACATTCCGTGCTACGTTCCAAGGCGCTATTCATTGTGCTGGCAGTTACACATTCCACATCATGGTCAAGTGTCATCGTTTATGTCCCGATTGATTCGTAAAAGTCGGCTCCCATAAGTTGTTGACTAGGGTTAAAGATCCGATTAGCGTCAGATTGCTGGTGTTCGTTGTTGGTAATCAGGGTCATCCAAATGCTGAAGTCGGTACAGTACTACTCTTATCCTTTTGTCCACCGATGCTGCAAGTTGCTTGAGTAATACTCGGTTTGTTTCAAGAGTGTTGCAGAGGTGGTCGCACTTCAGGATCTAAGGCGTCAATACATTAAGTTCCAGCAAACAGAGAGAGATGTGAGGGAGATATAGACCGATCATTCGACGCTGTGACATCCAACTCAGGGACGTTCGTACAAGCACCTAGCATTCTACACAGTTCGCTAGACGTTCAGGTGGGTGTTCGGGTGATACTCGATAACATCAAGATTCGAAAGGTTTCAGAGAAGAGTGAGAAGACCACGTTCGATTAGGAGACAATCACTGCTATGACTCTTATAGACTGTTGTATTTCACATCAACCAAATAACGGAACGGAACCCCTTTTTCACTTGTTAAGTCTCACTGGGACTCGCATGCACCCCACATTATTATTATGTGTGCACCCACAATAATATTGTGATTTGCATGCTCATCTCAGCTCCTCCTAACTCATGTCAAATGGTTCCTCAAACTCGAGTAGCAACCAATGAGTATCACAAAACGTGAGTCACAAATGTTTAGGGAAATACCACCCTATCAGTCATATAACACGTGCAAGTAATACGTAAGTTCGTACTGTTGTGTTAAATGTGCAATCACATGCAATATCATATGTAAGTGTTCACTAGTTACGCAGTACAATGAGTATACGAGAGACGAACCTTGCAATCTGGAGCTGAGTGTCATGGTCGTATTCTTGTTTTCAAAACTGTTCGGTTATAGTCTGGTTTTATGGAAACGTTTTTAAAACCATGTTCACTATAACCAGTGGCTCTGATACCAAACTGTCACACCCCCAAAATACCACACGCGAAAACCCCCGCGAGGCGTGTGACATACCAGGATCCAAGCCACCAATCACATTGAACTCATGAATTTGTTTAAATAAAACTTTCATTAATTAACATAAGGCATTACAAAATGTTAAACGTATCTCAACATATACAGCGGAAGCATAAATCATTTGTTTAGTGTTTCATAAATCACATGTACAAAACCATTAGACTTGACTTGCGATTCCATATATCTCGACTCATGACCACTCCAACATCCCAGACAGCAAGTTCCAAATGATATCAACCTATAGACCTGCAAGCATGCAGACAAGTGTGTCAGAGGACGCTGGTGAGTTCAAAGTTTTGTTGTCGTGTTTAGATACCAGTTACCAGTTTAAAGCGTTTCACAGTTTCGATGATTTGATTTGATGTTGTTATTAACTCGATTACCGCAACTGGCTACAAGATATGAATGCCCAACCCCAATGCCTCTATCAAGGCATTGGTCAAGTGGTCGAGGTAATTAGCTCAACTAATAACCTCGAGTAGATGTAAGGGGTCTTATATATACACGATGTGAATGCCCAACCCCAATGCCTCTATCTAGGCATTGGTCAAGTGGTCAAGGTAATTAGTTCACGCCCGTCCTTTCGGCACGGTGTGAGGGTGCCAAACCTAATAGCGCTATCAACTAAATACCTCGTTTCCTTACCGGCAACAATCGGTAGATGTAAGGGGTCTTATATGATAGAAACTGAGTAATAACCAACATCCCATTAACCTGCATTCCTCCCTGGAACGTTACCCGATATCCCTTCCCGGGATGCATGCTTGGAAAAGTGCAGTGAACTCACCTTTGGTTTGCTCGGTAGAATTAATTACTTATTCCCAGATAGTCAACCAAATCCTAGTATTGTTACCATTAACAATTAGTTTCCGCACACTTAAATCGCATAGTCAACACTTTGCATATAATCTCGTGATACACCCTAATCATTCAGTGCACGTAGTGGTTCATAACACAGATTTCATATTCCTCATTATCAACTTAGCATGTCATAACGTCATCACATATCATGCTATAATAACTATTTGGGGGTCACGTATAACACATCAATCCTATGTAAGTTCACATTACACATGTAACGTATCAGTGAAACACCTAGCAATACATATGCAAATCATCAATACACAATTAGTAGGTCTCGTGTGTTATATAAACAAAGACTCAATCAAACACGCAACCCCTATAGTGTACGGCCCGTTTTTGCTTAAACCCAAAACAAGTGTATAGCCAGTTTCACGTGCTCGGCCCGTACAACAGTTTCGCGTTTTACCCAGCCCGAAGCCGATCAATGAAGCCCAGCCCGCACGATGTGCGGCTGTCTTCATTCATCTCATGCCCATACTACCTGGAACATGTGCAGCCCAAAGACTAGCATGGTAACCATTACTTTAATTTAACCTACTGATCCATTAGTTAATATATCAAATTCATGAGCATGGCACATTAGCTAAATTATCATATATGATCAATATCATTAAACGAATTCAACAACATGCCTCCCTAAACATCATCTAGTATGCGAGTAACATAACATCCAGTTTCCCATGATTACACATCTACAACAACACCACATCGACGAATACTACTCGGACCATTATAATCTCATTCATCCCCTTGTTATTCGTTCAGTATGTAACAAGAAATCAAGAATTATAATAAGCATGTAATCCCTAAATATTTATTAAGCGACTAACACTAGTCATTCCAACAAAATCAACTAAAACATTCCAGTATTGTAATGAATATTATTATCATACCACCAACCCACCCATGCTACTCGACAAAAACCAAGGCACATGACATTCTGTTCGGTTCACAAACCCCTATAACTATCATAACTCTTATTATTAAAATACCATTTTCTTATCAGACCCATTATTACTATGCCACTTTAATTGTTACCCCGTTCTTATGGTCAACATATTTAATATGAAAACCCTAATCATTCTATTATAACAGTTACCAAAGATCAATTCAACAACCAAATCCAAATCAACATCTCATATGCATGTGAAGACTTAGAGTTTGTCGGCCATTTATTTTAAACATTAAAGATTGATTGGAATCATAAGTCTTTATCCATTCCAACACTCAAATCACCATACACAGAATCCTATGCCACTTTGTTCAATATTCATGCATATAAAGGAAACTAATGTATTACGATTCCAAGGGAATTAGATTAACATATGGTAATATACTAACTGAGTTGGAGTAGTGAAGGATAATGTGCCAAAACCGTGAAGAAAGCTTCGATGAGAGGGACTGCCGCCGTTTTGAGAGGGGATAGCACACTAGGGTTTTGTTTCTTGAATTTATAAAAAGTGCGTGAGATCAAATACATATATTAAATCGGATCAAGTGGGCTGCCGAACCCACTTTTGTTTTTACTAATTGATTGGGCTTCTAGGTGGGCCGGGGTTTTAGGAGGTTTGGTCTTATAACTTCTAGTGTGGGCCGAGATACATAGAGGACTAAGGTGTGTGTGAGTGTGGCCCGACACACTCGCGGCACAATGTGTATACGATGGCCCAGTTTCATGTGTAGTTCCTTTAAATGAACCCAACGCTTAAACGGATCCAATCACACCAAGTTATAACCAAGTAACTTTACATTTGACAAGTTAATATAACATGAGCGTCCAAGGAGAGAGTTATGAGAAGTTAAAATCACTAAATCAAACCAGTATTAACCTTGAAAGTTCGGGTTGTCACATAACGAGACCCACTAAATATGTTAGTAACTTACTACATATTTTTACAAACCTTCATGTTCATAAGTTGTGGTATATGCTTGTTTTGACAAGTTTGGTAAATAAAGATTGTGTTGTTGATATTGTTAATGATTTAAAAGAAAATAAACACATGTTTTGAAACATGGGAAACCTCCATTTTTAGGGGAAACTCTGTCAAAATTTCTATAAAATTTGATACTTAGAAAATATAAGTTTTTGAGAAACTTATTCCCTAAAAATGTATTTAAAAATATTACCAAGGTTTCCCTAATTTTTGGTGATAAGAAATGAGGATTTCTTCAAGAATAAAAATGGATATTAAGTATGTATATATATTTTTGAGAAAAATATATATATTATTTGATCACCAACTTTCGTGCTAAGTGTATATAGTATGTGTTATACGTGCTAGTGTATTAAGACTTAAAAATACACTAAATACTCATGAGAAGTATAAACACAAAAATACACATACAACATACTAGATACATAATTCTGGTGCAAAGTGCAAATCACGAGATACTTATATTAATTTTTGAGAAAATAATATAAGTAAGATACTTAGTTAAAAATATAAATATTTTTAACACAACAATACAAATACAAAAGAGAGTGACTGTACTTGTGCGACGCAAGTCTAGTGACTAAGGTTAAGAAAACGCGTATAGGTCACGACGTTAATTAAGCAAATCCGGTGAAGTTTACGACGCAAGGAACGCAAAGTTGTGAGTTCATGCTCCCCCTTTTCTTTTAACTGTTTTCAGTTTTATAACTTCGGGGATGAAATACATGTTACAAATATTGCTATGTTTACAAATGGTATGATAATAAGAAGCGCACTTGGTGAGGACGAGTACCAAGTATGATGCGTTATGAGAAATGATACGAGGAATCGTGTCACGAATAGGGTACATAAGCACCATTTATCAACAATATACCTAGATCGTAGAACAAAAGGTTAGATCTAACGGGTGCCGAGCAGCCACACTCTCGGTGAGGGCGAGAATCGAGTAGTGCTTTTGTGTCTCAGAATATGCCAACTAGAAAAATGCCTAAGGTTTGGTGGCTTCCTATGTCGTGTCACATGTTAATGGACTTGCAACCCATTAACAAATCCTGACACTTACAGGAATACTTTATTTACATAAGATTCATACCATACTAAAACTTGATTTATACTTGAAGTACGTGGGGTAATCAAGAATATTTGATTTATACTTGAGTACGTGGGGTACTCAAGAAGACTTGATTTATACTTGAGTATGTGGGGTACTCAAGAAAACTTGAATTATACATGAGTACGTGGTGTACACATGAAAACTTGATTTATATACGAAAACTTGATTTATACGTGACACAAACTATGTTTTCAAACAAAGTATAGAAACGTGAAATACAAAAACTGCATGAATTCACACCAACATTATGTTGACGTTTTTCCAAAACTCACATGTATTTCAGGTAATTAGGATGGATGTGTGCGTGGTCTTACTCATGCTCGTGGATGTCGCTTTGTTTATCGTTAAATAAAGTTGTGACTTTTAAGACAATATGCTATCTCGTGTTGTAAACACTTGACATATGTTTTCAGTAATGTAATGTTTGAAGTTATTTTTGAGCATGTAGCATGTTTACCTTTTGTATGCAAAGAGAACCTTTCATGATCACACCTCGTGCTTCCGCCGCAGAAAGGGGTGTGACAGATTGGTATCAGAGCTGCGATTGTAGTGAAGCAGGATTCCTTCTCGAGTCTAGTCTACAATCTCTAGGATCCTTTCACGAAAACAATTTTTCAAAGAGTTTTCATTGCATAAAACGTCCCGCGACATCCACTACCTGAAACTGTATACATGAGTCTAGAAAAGACACTACGAGACCTAGAGTGCACCTGAGTAGCACTTGTTGTTGACTAGAAGTAGAATGTCACGAGTATACGTGACTTTACCTGAAAGCGATGGCCCATCTGAAGGAAGAGATACGAGGATGAAACGAACTGTGCGGACTGTGCAAGGAGTTACGTAATTATGGATGCATACATAATTATGGAATTCAGTGCACAGAAACCACAGTAAGTCTTGTCACGTATACCTTCCCTCAGTGCAAGCCTACTAAGTACTCTGCTAGAGTAATAATTGTTTGATGTCACTTATGTGGTATATACTTGTGTATATATATATACTACTATTGTCTCGTATGGCGATATCAAACAAATGTCTAACCCTATTGGGTTGTGTTCTTCAGAACATGGCACCCAGAAGAGCTGTGAACGCTCGTGACCAACCTCCTCCTTCCCCACTGCCAAGAATTGCCGAAGAGCTGGAAGCTCTACTGGAAGAAAGGATCTCCGCTGCTATCACCCAATACGAGGCGAACCGTACTCAAGAATGTGGAGGACCAAGCAATGCTAGACGTAATGGGCATGGAGATTCGTCTGGAGGAAACGCAGCTCAAGGTAACCTTAAGACAATGTGTTAAGCATGGAGAAATTTATGAACGGCCTTTGTTTCATTATTTCTTCGATTGCTCACATGTGAATTGGGTGAATCAATTCCAGGCTGCACTTTCAAGCAGTTCCTCGACTACAAGCCGATGAACTATGACGGCACAGGAGGTGCAGTAGCATTTGTACGCTGGACGGAGAAGACTGAAGCTACTATCCGCATGAGCAAGTGTACCGCGGATCAACAAGTCACCTTTGCTACTGGGTTATTCATCGATGAAGCTCTGACTTGGTGGAACTTGCAAGTCCAAACTTTGGGCGATAATGCCGCTTATGGCCTAACCTAGGAGGAACTGAAGGAAAGAATGAGAGAGAAGTATTGCTTTCGTGCTGAACTCCAAAGTCTGGAAACGGAGTTCTGGCACTTGACCATGGAAGGTGCGGATATTAACAGTTATACTCGAAGGTTCCACGATCTGTCTAGAGTGTTTCCCCACATGGTGACTCCCGAATTCAAGCGCGTTGAACGCTACATTTGGGGACTGGCCCCAGAGTTTTGTGGCATGGTAACTTCGGCCAAACCTCAAACAACCACTGAGGCGGTAACTATGGCTGCCAACCTTACTGAAGATTGTGTTCGTAGGAAGAGGTTATCACTAAACTCAACTGAAAAGACCGAGACGCATGCTGAGTCGTCCGGCGACAAGAAAAGGAAACACGCAAACTTGAATCAAGCAACTCGCAACAACAAGGGCTTCAACAACGAGAAGCGCGACCCTAAACCACCTCAGGAAGCGGAAACTCTTTCAACCATGAATGATGCTCATACCAAAAGGTACCTGGGCACTATGCCTTTCTGCAATCAGTGCAAGCGTCATCACGGAGGAGTTTGTCGCATTCCAAAATGCGACAAGTGTGGAAATCTGGGTCACCCTACCGAAAACTGTTGGGGAAAAGGAAAGAACGGGAATGGAAACCGCAACGGTGCTGGAACTGGAAACAATGGTAGAAATGGAAGTGGCAATGGTAACCGGAATGGCCATGGAACTGGGCAAAACCAAGGATGCTTTGGTTGTGGAAGCATGGATCATTTCAAGAAAAATTGCCCAAGGGGAAACAGCGTTCAGACTCGAGCGTTTGTGATTGGGGCAAGGAAAGCACGCGAGAACCCTGATGTGGTCACCGGTACGTTTCTCATTAACAATCACTTTGCATCCATAATATTTGACACTGGCGCCGATTATAGCTTCATGTCTGTGGAATTTAAACGCATGCTTGGAATAGAATCTAGTAGATTAGAAATTCCTTACTCCATAGAACTAGCCATCGGTAAACTTGTTGAATCGAGCGAATGGTGAAATTCTCATCGTGCATGGAGAAATTCGAAGCGCGCCTCTTCGAATCATCAGTTGCATGAAGGCACAGAAGTGCTTAAGGAAGGGATTTGTTGCCTTCCTAGCACACGTGGTAGATAAGAAGGCTGAGGAGCCGAAACTCGAAGACATTCCTGTGGTGAAGGAATTTCCTGATGTTTTTCCCGAAGATCTGCCAGGACTACCTCCGCAACGACAAGTCGAATTTCATATAGACTTGGTTCCAAGAGCCGCTCCTGTAGCCAAGGCACCCTATCGACTTGCACCATCCGAAATGCAAGAATTATCCACACAACTCCAGGAGTTGTTGGATAAAGGATTCATAAGGCCAAGCTTCTCACCCTGGGGAGCTCCGGTATTGTTCGTAAAGAAGAAGGATGGAACTCTGCGGATGTGTATCGACTACAGGGAACTAAACAAGCTCACGATCAAGAATCGGTATCCACTACCGAGGATTGATGACTTATTTGATCAATTGCAAGGATCAAGCTACTATTCCAAGATCGACCTCCGATCTGGATACCATCAGCTGAGAATCCAAGAGGAAAGCGTACCAAAGACTGCATTCAGAACACGCTATGGGCACTACGAATTTCTTGTGATGCCATTCGGGCTGACGAATGCACCAGCGGTCTTTATGGATCTGATGAACCGCGTATGCAAACCATATCTCGATAAATTCGTGATTGTATTTATCGATGATATCCTGATTTACTCGCGAACGAAAGAAGAGCACGAGCAACACCTCAGAACCATTTTGGAGTTACTGAAGAAAGAGACACTTTTTGCAAAGTTCTCAAAATGCGAATTCTGGATTCGCGAAGTGCAATTTCTTGGTCACGTTGTGAATGAGAAGGGCATTCATGTAGACCCGTCCAAGATAGAAGCAATAAAGAATTGGGAAGCTCCCATGACCCCAACTTAAGTTCGACAATTTTTGGGCTTAGCGGGCTATTATCGGCTATTCATCGAGAATTTCTCAAAGATAGCTCAACCGCTAACGACCCTTACACAGAAAGACAAGAAATACGACTGGGGTAACAGGCAGTAAGAAGCCTTCCAGCTACTTAAAAACAAGCTATGCGATGCACCGATACTATCATTACCCGAAGGCACTGATGACTTCATGGTATACTGTGACGCTTCACGACAAGGCTTGGGTTGCGTGCTCATGCAACGCCAAAAATTCATCGCTTACGCTTCAAGACAACTGAAGATACATGAAAGAAATTACACCACGCACGACTTGGAACTAGGCGCAGTGGTATTCGCCTTGAAGATCTGGCGACACTATCTATATGGTACTCAATGTACAATTTTCACAGATCACAAAAGCTTACAACACATATTTGATCAGAAAGAATTGAATATGCGCCAGCGGCGATGGGTCGAGCTGCTAAATGGTTACGACTGTGAGATTAAGTACCATCCTGGAAAGGCAAACGTTCTAGCAGACGCACTAAGTCGAAAAGAAAGGGTTAAGACCCTAAGGGTTCGAGCGTTAGAAATAACTATCCGAACGAACCTCACTACACGCATTCGTGATGCACAGCAAGAAGCTCTTAAAGGAGAGAACCGTAAAGCTGATTACCTTCGGGGTATGTTGAAGTATATGTTGCCAAATGAAGAGGGAGCCTTATACTTTAAGAAGCGTATTTGGGTTCCGCTCTATGGTGGCATACGAGAAGTCATTCTTGATGAAGCCCACAAATCAAGATATTCGATCCATCCAGGATCGGACAAAATGTATCAAGACTTGAAAGAGTACTATTGGTGGCCGAGACTCAAGAGTGATGTTGCTGTTTATGTTGGAAAATGCCTAACATGCGCAAAGGTTAAGGCTGAATATCAGAAACCGTCCGGCTTCCTACAACAACCAGAGATTCCCGTGTGGAAGTGGGAACAAATCTCGATGGACTTCATAACAAAATTACCCAGGACCTCGAGAGGGCATGATATGATATGGGTAATAGTAGATCGGTTAACAAAGTCTGCACACTTCCTACCGATCCGAGAAAAAGACAGCACTGGGAAGCTTGCTGAGATATACTTAAGAGAAATTGTGGCACGACATGGAGTGCCAATCTCAATTATTTCAGACAGAGATGGACGCTTTGTCTCAAGAATCTGGCAATCATTTCAGGAAGCCTTTGGATCTCAGATAGATCTGAGCACGACATTCCATCCACAAATAGACGGCCAGAGCGAACGGACTATACAAACGTTAGAAGATATGCTCCGTGCATGTGACATGGATCTAGGCGGCAGCTGGGATACTCACCTACCCTTGGTTGAGTTCTCCTACAATAACAGTTATCACAGAAGCATAAAAGCCGCACCGTTCGAAGCTCTGTATGGCCGCAAGTTCCGATCGCCCTTATGTTGGGCAGATGCTGGAGATAAACGTATGGTTGGTCCTGAACTTGTACAAGAGACAACCGACAAGATCATGCAGATCCGAGAGCGCATTAAGGCAGCCCGAGATCGACAAAAGACCTACGCTGATCAAAAACGAAAACCATTACAGTTTGAGGTTGGAGACAAAGTTTTGCTGAAGGTCTCACCTTGGAAGGGCGTAGTCAGATTTGGAAAGCTGAATCCACGATACATCGGACCATTCAGAATATTGGAAAGAATTGGTACCGTGGCATACAAGTTGGAATTACCGGAAGATCTTAATGGAGTACATGATACGTTCCATGTATCCAATCTCAAGAAGAGTCCAACACAAGAAAACATGATCATCCCGATGGATGAAGTGCATATTGATGACGCCCTCCGATTTACAGAACAACCCGTTGAGGTTACCGACTGGAAAGTCAATAAGACCAGGAGGAGCAGTGTAAAACTTGTCAAAGTACGTTGGAACTCTAAGCACGGACCCGAGTACACATGGGAACGTGAAGACCAGTTCAAAGAAAAGTATCCCCACCTATTCAAGAAGACTCCTGTGAGAGTTAGCTCAGCCTGAATTTCGGGACGAAATTCTTTTAACGGGGGGAGACTGTGACAACTGGCACAAACCGGTAATTTCCGTACACCTTAATTATTGCTTAATGAGTGCAATTATGTGCTTAAATGTCAACATTGACTGATTACATGCTAAACAAGTGAAGTCATGCACGTTGTATACTACAAAATATTGCGTTATGCATAAACGAGAGCGTTGCGTCAGAAATACTAGTAAACTCACCGGTAAGACACATTGTGTCAACAGAACTGTAGAAAGTAGTCAGACAATAAAATTGGAGCCTATGTGTAGGTCCAACAACAAGAATACATTAAAACCCAAGAGTACATACAAGGGTTTAATATATAGACTTTGCGAAAGCAAAAATAAGCACTAAAAAGCACCCGAAACGCACTTTAAGTGCATAATTTTATATAATTCAGCTCAAATCAGCTTTTAACAACATAAATATTATGCAGAAATTATGTTTTAACATCCAGAATATTTCCCTAAGTGCCGGGAATCAAAAGTATTGCAAAAAGATACTTAAAAGACACTAAAAAGTGTAATTTAGCACTTTAACGAACCGGTATTTAACCGAACAACCGGATAATACCAGGAACACCAAAATAATGCTAGAAGCATTGTTTTTTTTTTCTAAGCTAGTTAGGGTCCCCGAACACCCAAACACACTATATATTACTTAACATACTTAAATCCCTAAATATAACTCTTGATAGCTAACTAGATATTGTAACTGACATTTGAAATCAAACTAAACCAACCCCCCCCCCCCCATGACCGGTTATAGACAAGGGTGACCCACCCTTAGATTTCTTGATTATTTTAATTGATCTTGTTGGTCCTTTAGAAGCACATTACACTTGGGTTAATACTTGAACATGGGTTATAAGATTGAACATAGAGCTCATGTCTTCATTTCATTCATCACTCAAACTCAAGAACTCTCTCCTTCCTCCTTCTTTGGCTACGGCCTCAACTACCCACCCACACACTTTCATTTTCGATCATCATTCAAGCATTCCAAGGTTATCTTGAGGTGTAAGAATGTCACTAACGAAGCTCAGTGCAAGCGGATCTTGAATGACCTTCTTCATTTGCTTTTATCCACTTCATTTGTCCTCTTGAACTTCCCTAGCCTTGTGCTAGTAGTAAGTGCTCTAAAACACCATCTTGTTCTTGTTTAAAGTGGTTAATAAGTGATTTAACGGTTAAAAATCAAGAACACACAAGATCATAACTTAAAGTCTTGAAAGTAAGATGAATATGTTGGATAAAAAGAAACTAGTGGTGTAAATCATGAAAATCTTGGTTAGTTGTGATTATTTTATGTTGTTTGTTGCTAGAAGTGGGATGGATCATCATCTAACCATACTAGTTCATGTTCAAGAACATGAACTAGTAGTATGTTAGTGCTAGAGATGTGAAAGATGATGAACCCTTCCACTCATGAAACATGAACTTGAGTAAAAGTAATTTTTCTTGTAAAACAAGTCTCTAAACATGTAGATCTAAAGATCTTCAAGTGGTTTTTCAGAAGAACCAAGCGGCAAATGCTAGTTTTGTTAAAACACGGACCTGACATAAACTAAAAGCATTTTAGTGAATAAACAAGTGTGTAAACACTTGTGTCACAAGAAAAATTTAACAAGAAATATGTTTGGTAAATCATGACTAGAAGTTGTGAAACTTCAAGATCTTTAAAAATAACGTTTTTAAGAAACTAAACTTATTTTTAAAGATAACGAGACCCACTAAATATGTTAGTAACTTACTACATATTTTTACAAACCTTCAAGTTCATAAGTTGTGGTATATGCTTGTTTTGACAAGTTTGGTAAATAAAGATTGTGTTGTTGATATTGTTGATGATTTAAAAGAAAATAAACACATGTTTTGAAACATGGGAAACCTCCATTTTTAGGGGAAACTCTGTCAAAATTTCTATAAATTTTGACACTTAGAAAATATAAGTTTTTAAGAAACTTATTCCCTAAAAATGTATTTAAAAATATTACCAAGGTTTCCCTAAAAATGTATTTAAAAATATAGGTCACGACGTTAATTAAGCAAATTCGGTGAAGTTTACGACGCAAGGAACGCAAAGTTGTGAGTTCATGCTCCCCTTTTCTTTTAACTGTTTTCAGTTTTATAATTTCGGGGGTGAAATACATGTTACAAATATTGCTATGTTTATAAATGGTATGATAATAAGAAGCGCACTTGGTGAGGACGAGTACCAAGTATGATGCGTTATGAGAAATGATACGAGGAATCGTGTCACGGATAGGGTACATAAGCACCATTAATCAACAATATACCTAGACCGCAGAACAAAAGGTTAGATCTAACGGGTGCCGGGCAGCCACACTCTCGGTGAGGGCGAGAATCGAGTAGTGCTTTTGTGTCTCAGAATATTCCAACTAGAAAAATGCCTAAGGTTTGGTGGCTTCCTATGTCGTGTCACATGTTAATGGACTTGCAACCCATTAACAAATCATGATACTTACAAGAATACTTTATCTACATAAGATTCATACCATACCATACTAAAACTTGATTTATCCTTGAAGTACGTGGGGTACTCAAGAATATTTGATTTATACTTGAGTACGTGGGGTACTCAAGAAGACTTGATTTATACTTGAGTATGTGGGGTACTCAAGAAAAATTGAATTATACATGAGTACGTGGTGTACACATGAAAACTTGATTTATATATGAAAACTTGATTTATACATGACACAAACTATGTTTTCAAACAAAGTATACAAACGTGAAATACAAAAACTGCATGAATTCACACCAACATTATGTTGACGTTTTTCCAAAACTCACATGTATTTCAGGTAACTAGGATGGATGTGCGCGTGGTCTTACTCATGCTCGTGGATGTCACTTTGTTTATCGTTAAATAAAGTTGTGACTTTTAAGACAATATCCTATCTCGTGCTGTAAACACTTGACATATGTTTTCAGTAATGTAATGTTTGAAGTCATTTTTGAGCATGTAGCATGTTTACCTTTTGTATGCAATGAGAACCTTTCATGATCACACCTCGTGCTTCCGCCGCAGAAAGGGGTGTGACATAACTGATACCAATGTTTGAAGTTATTTTTGAGCATGTAGCATGTTTACCTTTTGTATGCAATGAGAACCTTTCATGATCACACCTCGTGCTTCCGCCGCAGAAAGGGGTGTGACATAACTGATACCACACGATAAGGAGTCACACCGGACTATGGCAGCAATCTTCTAGAAGACTCAATCGTGCACCACCAGACGGTTATAACCGTCTGGGCCACGTGTCATCATCCCAAACTCCCTTAAAGTCACGATGATTGCATGGACTTGGAGAGAAACCTCCACTTGCCCACTTTCCACGTGGCAATACCCCATCCGTTGATCTAAATAGCGATCCGTGTGCTCTCACGTCAAATTAAGAGGATTAACGGAGTAGGAAATAACCACTTACGAAGTTAGCATCTTCCGTCAACATTTCAATAACAGGTTTTCTCGCCCAAACTCCCGGTTATAAATAGAAGAGTAATTCAGGTACAAACTTCAAGTTACATTCACTTCACTTATACTTCTTCTTCTTCATATACCAACACTTATTCTCACGTCGGAGGGTGGTCACGGAGAGAACCCTCATTCTCCCCGTGGCGAGTCTAACGGTGTTTGTTTTGCAGCTATCGAGAAGAAGAGAAGATCTGACCTGTGAACCGAATGAGAAAGAACCAACCCTTTTTATGCAGAACCTAACCCCCTGGATTATCTGATTCCGGTCATTTATCCAGTGTTTCTTCAGAATCGAAACTAGAACAAAAGAGTTCGAGTGATGCTAAAACAAAAAGAATTTATTTGAGCAAAATTGAAAATTTGATTAACTCGAAGATTTTGGAAGCCTTAAATCAAGTTTAGAAATTTCAAAAGTCAAAGCCTAACAGTAAGGTAAAACGAATGTTAAAAACATTTCAAAAACCAACTTTGTGAAAGGCGAAAGCTTTAACAAAGAAGGTGAAAAGATTGAAAGAGATTCAAATTCTGACTTTGTGAAACAAAAGCAAAAGGCTTAAACAAAGCATCCTCATCCACAAACAGTCAATGCGAGGATGATCAAAAAGAAAATAATTAAAAGATTGATAAATGACGATGCTACAAATGTCGTTTGAAAGGACATTTAGCTACAAATTGTCCAAACGAAAAAGGAAAGAGTCGTGTTCATCCTTATCCTAATAAACCTTTTATCACCAAACCACAAAATGAACCTAAAAACAATGAAAAGAAAAGTGGTAAAACACAAAAGGTAGATAAACCAAAGGTTAAAAATAAAAAAGAAAAGGATCAGAAAATCGACTCATCAGATGATGGTAGCGATCGTGGTTCAGATCGTAGATCGAAAAGTTCTTCAGCAAAACGTGAGAGTCGTCAGAAAACTCGACAACCAACTCATGTAACTTTCCAACCACATGTACAAGATTATCAATCTGGAGGTTCTTACAACCATAATGTTAGACCTCATGCTCAAAATCGTTACGTTGATAGCCAAAACGTTTCACCGGCCAGATTTCATTGTCAAAGACAACATTCGGGACACCAACAACGATATGCTAACGAGCAACCAAGATTTGATAGAAGTTTTAGACCTCAGCACAGTCAAAACATTGGATATCAAAACTCTGGTAATCGTTTTAGTGGAAATTCTGGGTACAATAACCGTCCTCAAACTCCGCACAATCCTCAATTTGCGGGTGGACATTCTAACAATTACCGAGGTGGAAATGTTAGAAACAACAATGAAGATGGTTATTTCAAAGAATTTTTCATTCGTTGATGAATTTGGACGACCCAAGACCGTCACGGCTTGGGTCCCCATTCTAACTGATTTCAAGTTTGAGAATGCAGGAACAACTAAAGAGAGCTATCTATATTTGGTATATCGATAGTGGCTGTTCCAGACATATGACGGGAAACAAAGAATTTTTGTCAAATTTGAAACCTATTCGTGGTGGCTATGTTAAATTTGTGGGTGAAAAGGATGGTTATATCACGGGTGAAGGTTCCGTTTCCAAAGACAAGATCACCTTGTACAAGGTGAACTTTGTTGAAGAATTGAAGCACAACTTGTTGTCAGTATCTCAGATCTGTGATAACAAATATATAATGCATTTCATGAATAAGGCTTGCTTCATTCTTAAGCCGGATTTGTAGTTCCAGAAGATTGGATTGTGATAAGAGCTCCAAGAGTGAACAACACCTATGTTATAGACATGCGTCCGGTTGTGAACTCCTCTGGTCCAGCGACGTGTTTATTCTCAAAGGCAACAAAAGTTCAATCTTTCCTATGGCATCGAAGGATGGGCCACGTGCATCTACGCAAAATGAATCACTTAATAAAGAATAACTTGGTGTTGGGTGTTCCTTTATGTAGTTTTAACATGCACAGTAAATGTGAATTCTGTGAGAAAGGGAAAATCAAATGTAAACCTCATAAGAGCTACTTCACATGGATTTGTTTGGTCTGATCCATGTAATTAGCATTGTTGGTATGTCTTACTGTTTGGTTTTCACAGATGACTTTTCAAGATATTCGTGGGTATTTTTCTTAAAATTGAAAGATCAAACTTTCGGGACTTTGAAAAATTTATTTAAACTATTAGAGAAAAATATTCATTACCCATCAAAAGAATCAGAAGTGATAACATAACTGAATTTAAAAATCGAAATATAGATGAGTTATGTCGTGATATAGGTATTGTTCAACAGTTCAGCGCTCCTTACGTTCCTCAACAGAACGGAGTTGCTGAAAGGAAGAATATGACCCTTATCATGGCTACATGAACCCTTCTGTCATAATCTAAATTGCCCATATTCTTTTGGGCCGGAGCTATAAAAATTGCATGCTATGTGTTGAATTGTGTGCTTACAGTGAAACGGGAAGATAAAACTTGTTATGAACTTCTTGAGAAAAAGAAACCAAATTTGAAAGGTTTCCAGCCTTTTTGGATTAAGTGTGTGATCCGACGGACATCGGATACTACAAAGTTTGGGGAGATTAGAGAAATTGGATTCTTCTTACGTTACGATCTAGGCTCTCCAAACAAACGAGTATACAATGTCAAGAAACGGATGGTGGAAGTAGTCTTTGATATAACTCCTTTGAGTTACGATCCTCCACCATCTGAGTTCGGTCCCAAAACTGGCTACGATTATGACAAATTGTTTGATTCATTTGTTTTACCTGATCTAACAGATGATGAGACTGAACTAGTGTACTCATACTTAATTGACAAAGAAGAAGTGGATGCAGGTTGGCGTACCAGCATTCCTAAAATTGTCTCTTCAAATGGTGATTCAGGAGTAAACGTTGCCAGCATGTCAAATGTAAATGATGCAGGAGCTACTCAATCCTCCAATGATGCAGATTCAAGCGACGTTGAAACTGCTCCTGAAGCTGAAGCTGCTCAAAATACAACTGGTGACCTTTTTGTTGATTTTTCAACATATCCAAATGTTGGCATGTCTTCTGGAAATGTTTAAGCATTTGGTAATGCATCTACTGCGGGGATGATCCAGTTAAAAATGGGAACAAAGCTGCAAGTTCCAGATGTTCCTGTCACTAGGACAAATAGGAATCATCCTATTGATAATGTTATTGGAGATCCGCGTGAAGGAATAATGACTCGAAGCAGAAGTCTTAATGATATATAATGTTTCTTCACAGAGATCAAAGAGAAAGAGATCTACAACTTAAGCCTACACGAGTGATTTGTTTTGCAGATAGAGCCGAAAAACTAACACATGGCGCTGAAAGACAGCTCATGGTGTGAGGCGATGTAGGAGGAGTTGGCTCAGTTTGACAAGCTGAAGGTTTGGAACTTGGTGGATCTTCCGAAGGGCCAACACGCGATCAACACGAAATGGGTTTTTAAATGTAAAATGGACGATAAAGGCGTCGTCGTCAGGAATAATGCTCATTTGGTGGTGCAAGGATTCAATCAAGAAGAAGAGATCGACTACACGGAAGTTTATGCGCCAGTGGCTCGACTTGAAGCAATTCGTTTGTTCCTAGCCTTTGCTGCTCATATACGTAATAAAGTCTATCAGTTATACGTCAAAAATGCATTCCTTTACGGGAAGATGCAAGAAACTGTGTATGTACCCCAGCCACCGGGTTTTGAAGCTCCAGAGTCGTCGAACAAAGTGTACTTGTTGGACAAAGGTTTATACGGTCTTCATCAGGCTCCTCGTGCCTGGTATGAGATGTTGTCAAAGAATTTGTTGGCAAATGGATTCACTCGTGGTGCAATAGATTCCACTCTCTTCATCTTAAAGAAAGGGGGAGATTTCCTGATTGTGCATATATATGTCGATGACATTATTTTTGGTTCTTCAAATGAAGAGCTTTGTCGGGAATTCGAACAAGTGATGAAATCAAAGTTTGAGATAAATGCAATGGGTGAGCTGAAGTTTTTCCTGGGGTTGCAAGTGGATAAAGAAGTGAATGGCACATATATTCATCATAAGTTGTTAGATGAAAACGATAAAGATCCTGAAGTGGATCCTTCGGTTTATCGTGTAATGATTGGTTCTTTAATGTATCTTACTGCATCTCTACCCGACATAATGTTTTCAGTGTGTTTATGTGCTAAGTACCAAGCCACTCCGAGAGAATCGCATTTGAAAGCCGTCAAACTAATTCTTAGCTATCTTAAAGGCAAACCAAGACTTGGATTGTGGTATCCAGTCGAGGGAGGCTTAGATTTGATAGCATATGCGGATGCGGATTTTGGCGGGTGCCCAATCAACAGGAAATCAACCTCTGGTGGTGCTCAACTGCTTGGAAGCCGTTTGATATCCTGGCAATGCAAAAAGCAACAATCAGTATCGTTGTCCACATGTGAAGCAGAATACATTTCCGCTTCGAGCTACTGTGCTCAAGTCCTATGGATACAACAGCAATTGCGGGATTACGGTTTGAATTATACACAAACTCCTATCATGATAGATAATAACTCAGCTATTTCAATAACAAATAACCCAGTACACCATTCATGCACTAAACATATAGATGTTAGGCATCATTTTATTCGTGATTGTGCTGAAAAAGGTTTAATTGATATAGTTAGAGTTGATACCTTAGACAACTATGCAGACTTGTTTACAAAGACATTTGGTCGGACGAGGTTCGAGAACTTAGTCCGAATGATCAGGATGATAAACCCTGAGTAGGATGGTTGCATAAGCCCTCATGGAAACTTTATTTTTCCGTTCCTTTGTACAGGTTACTTCTTTTCGTTCAACACAAAAATCCAAAAAGATTTTACTTAGTTGTAGGATATTTTTAGAAAAATCCAAAAACATTAGAAAATGAAAAATTGAAGACGCGTTGATTGTGACAAGAAATGATAGTACATCGGCAGTCATAACTTTTATGAGTATCTTATAAAATTAACACCTAAACTGTTGACAACTTCATCATATGTTGTAACGATAGGTTTTACACGTTAATAAGAACCTGTTTTTGATATATAAAGATAACAACTGCGTAACTCGTGTGCAACATCTCTCGGATATATGGTCTTGGTACCGTAATTTTGTTTGAGAGATTACCAAAATTCTGAGATAATAGGTCTTTATATCTGATTATTATCTGGGGTATTATACTTGGTCTTCTGATTTTGCGTTGGCAATGGCCTAGACCTCGTATAATACTTTGCTAAGCGCTTCGTTTGTGCGCAAACCCTCCAGGTGGATTTCTTTTCTGCCTAACAGTCATCACCGGATGATCTATTCAAAGTTTGTCACCACCGGGTGAACAACTAAAAATATATGTTACCAAACCGTTGGTACACCACCTAAAGTCAGGCCTTCATCTCTCTGCCGGTGCGGTCGCACTAACTGAGCTCTCAAGGTTTCACAATTTTAGCCGGATACTGATAATAGTTGGATATACTCACCTGTAAGATGTAATTTTTGGTAGTCTTGATACGGGAGTATATTCTGAGGTGGGGAACACAGTCATATCATAATAAGACACTTAATTGCATATCTCGAAAACAGTGTTCGAACACGTGCTAAAGCTTAAGTGGACAAGTATATCGTTAAACATCTTGAACTGTCATTATCATTCTTTGTGCTTAAAATCGTTAAATGGATACAAACTGTGATAGATTTTGACAGATAAGCCGATATGATCTGCTTGTCCGCGTTTTCACAAAAAAAAAGCTTGTAAATATATACGTTTCATTTCCGTTTCAAATATTGAAAATTACAAAAAGATTTTCGGTGTGTTTTAATATAAAGTTTGAAAAATAGAAAAAGATTTTATTTCTTGTTTCTATGAGTGGGCTTTATATTTTTAACGATACTCAAAAAGGGTTTTAGAATTTTGAAAACGGATTAAAAAAAACAATCTGGTGAGGTAATTTAATAAAAACAATCGGTCTCGCCAAGTTTGTCTAAGTGTGGATCTTCGTGTGGGATATCGTGTTTATTCTATTCCAAGTTGTTTGATATCTTTCTATGTATAACTTAGAAAGTTTCGAGACTTTTATGGTTTATGTCTGAGCGTTCTAATATGTTTTTGAGAAGCTGTTTTAGATTCACTGAAAGAAGACAGGAATCTCACTTTTATATGTGCTCGAGTTGTTCGATGCTGTGTGAAGAACAAGACTGGAGCAGGAAGCGGCTTCTTGAAGATTTGATGAAGATCTGCAGAACCCGCATATATCAAGGGGAAGTCTGTAAACGCATCTTAGGATGATAGATGTTGGTTGCGACTTCTTGAAGATGTGCTAAAGATTTGCAAATCCCGCATATATCAAGGGGGAGTATGTAAATGCATCTAAGTTTGATAAATGCTGGATGCTGCCAAAGCTGGATACTTCAGGGACCTTATATGGAGTTAATTGAAAATATCATCACAAATTCGGACATGGATATGATGTATGGTCCGAATTTGTTGATGTTTAGTTGCCAGTATTTGTAGTTTTTAGGGGCTTGTCCGAATTTGAGGAAATTGAAGTGTCAGAATTTATAAGTTTAGAGGTATCTTGTCCGAACTTATAAGTTCTCTAGGGTTTTATCCGAATTTAGTGTTTAGCTTTCCAGTACTTGTTATTCTTTAGGGTATTGTCCGTATTTAGGGCCTTGTTTGAGTATATATTCTAAGTGATTATACGCTGACAAGTAATTGAATGAGATAACTTTTTGGAGAAAACTTCTTGTGCAAACAAATCCTAACTTTGTGTGTTTATCACTGTGTGTGATTGTTGATTGTGAATACTCAGTGTATTCACTGTTCTCTCATCTTCTACACCTTCTGTATGAGCTCTACGTTTTGGTACGAGGCACGCGGTGGTTTCTGCACATCGCGTGTGTGTTCGATCAGTCCGGTTCGTGTGTTCGTTGAAGGAAGACGACCTTACAATTTAGAATTACATCAAATAGTTTAAGAAAAGAACATTGCTAGTCAAATGGTTGAGTTTTCCACAAATAGTAAACCCAAGAGTGGATACACAGACACTGGTTGTTCTGTTAATATCATATGCTTTTAATTTAAAGCAGTCTTTTTTCATATGATTTAATTTTCCATAGAAATCACATCTTAGTGCTGGATCCTTATCTTTCTTTCTACCCTTATCTCTCTTTTCATGTACACATGTTTTAATATCTGTTTGGGAGTTGGTAAGAGGAATCATTTTATCTAGGGTGGGTCAAGACCATTTGGGTTTGTAAAATCAATGGGTTTGAAATTCTCCTGAACATCAGGAGAATGGAGCTTAGTGGTTTTTCAAGAATTATTTTCACATTCGTCTGACCAAGTAGATTTAAGTTCATACTTTAGTGTTTCAGCTTGAATAGAGCTTAGTGGTTTTTCAAGAATTATTTTCTTCCCACTAGGTTCAATGATGATTTCTTCCCAGTTGATGTAGTTGGTATAATCTCAACCATTTCAGAGTCAATGGAAGCTTGGATTTCTTGTTTTTGGTCATATTTTCTAAAACCAACCCTAAACTTCACATTGCTCTAGATCTATTTATCAAGAAGCATCTCATAACCATGATAGGATTCTCACCATTTTTATAGGTGGTCTGTGTAGATTCTAACTTACAGTTTTAATATTTTTCTATCATTGACTAGAGTTGGTCCTTGGCTATGGATGCTTCATGTTTCAGACTGCTTAACTTAAGGTCTTTCTCAGCTATTCTTATTTTAAAATCTTTTTTTCAATTTTTCAAGAATAAGTTCACTCATTTGCACCTTCCTGAATTACATGTTTAACATGATAGAATGCGAGATGCGATGCTGGAATGGGAGAGAATCAACAGAAAGTGAGGTGGATTGAATGGCATAGTATTAGGGTTTTGGTGAAAGAATGACGGTGAAAACATTGACGGTGATCTAATTTTCGTAACTGGGTCTGGTGGATTTATTCCTTTGCGGCGCGCGTTGACCCATATAGCTATTTGGGTATTGAGCAGGAAAATAAAAAAAGTAGCCCTAGTTGAATGACACTTGTCCCAAAGCAGGTTTTGAAGTTTTCATGAATAGAGCGACTCGGTTGGGCTTGTTATATGGCCTCATGCTTCCAAATGGTGGACTCGTTCTCACTCATCTTTGCTACGCCAACGACGTAGTTTTTTTTGTATGTGGTCAGAAAAGAATGTGTTGAATCTTAAATGGATCCTTTGGATATTGTACCTCATTTCTGGACTAAAAGTTAATCTCAAGAAGAGTAGGATTATGGGTATCCGGTGGATGACATCGCGGTGAAAAACATAGCCAGCATTCTCTGTTGCAAGGCGGGGAGTGTGCAATTTAAATTCCTTCGACCTCCCATTGGCGAGTACATGAAACGAGTCAAACCATGGGAAACCATTATCGAAAAATTTGCTAAGCAACTATCCTCTTGGAAATTGAGATCCCTATCTATGGGTGGGAGAATTACCTTGACCAAGGCGGTGCTCAAAAATCTTCCCTCATACTTTCTATCATTTTTCAAAGTACCTAAAAAGATCATTAAAATGCTATAGGGGATTCAACATGCCTTGATTTGGGGGAAAGCGAATGGGAGGAATAAGATTAGGTGGGTGGCATGGAGTAAAATTCAGTCGCATAAAAGTATGGGCGGGTTGGGTTTGGGAGAGATTAAAAGCCTCAATTGGGCTCTCCTGTGGAAGTGGAAATGGAGATTTAGATCCAACTCGAACCATCTTTGGGGTAGAGTTGTTTGGGCTTTTCGAGCTTTGGCATACCGATTGAGAAAGGATCGTCTCGCACGTGGAAGGATATTTTGTTTTGATTATAAGGATTTAACGAAGGCGTGAGTGACTGTTTTGGATCTCATGGGAATGGATGGTGACGTGTGGACGAGAGCAGGTTTTCAATCGCAAAATTCAGTGCTGGGGTGGCGGATCAGATTGGCGAAAGGGTCAATGTGAGAAGCTTTATTTGGAATACGTGGGTGCCAACTTAGGTGTTTTTCTTTGTTTGGATAGCGATCCTTGGCAGCATTCGGACTAAAATTGCGTTGGACCGTAGAGGGATGCGTTTAGACAATATGCATTGCAGTATATGTTGGCACGAAGAAGAGACTGCCAAGCACGTGATGACGGAATGTGTCATGGTGAGAGCTGTTTGGTGGAATGTATTTTTGTGGCTTCAAATTCTTGCAGGTATGCATGCGCTTTCTTTCAAGTAAATTGATGAAACAGCGGTTAACCTAGAGAAGTTAATTCACTGGTCTCGTCAAGTAGGGTTAATCCATTCTTTTAACGTTAGACACATTATCACGTAACTCATTTTGTATGCTTTCTTTTGCTTTGTTTTTTGAGACTACTAGCTTCTTGTTGCCCTTCTTTGTATTTTTATAATTTGGTTTACAAAAATGCCACTGATCACAAGAAAAAAAAGCTATACTAAAAATATACATAAATGTATACACAGAAGACCATGTGTAGTGGTTTACCTCAATAATGCCCCCACCATGGGGCGTTTTGCGACACGTGGCAGTCCAGTCAGCATGGGGCATTATTAGGGGTTATTGCAAAAGTGACGTAGTGGGAATAATGCCCAATAACGGCCATGCAATCATTTCACAAATATATTTTTTTTTAATTTAAAACATAAAAATCTTCATTAATTTAAAATAAAAATTACACTACTTGAAAATAAAAAAAAAATACAATACTAGAAATAAAAAAAAAATCCGACTAAATTAAAAAAAAATAATAGTTTTCGTCTTCTCTTTCTTCACCCTCGCCAACTTCGTCTTCCTCGTCCTCCGTTTCTTCCTCACCCTCAGGTGGTACATACCAAACCGACCATGCGTGTTGTACCAAATCAACCATTAACTCGGAATGGTACGGTTCGTAACGCAACTCTCGCGCATTCTTCACTCTTTCTTCCATTGACGCATGTGGATGCTCCTCTTGAACGGCTTCTGGCACATAATTCTGGCATATCGCCTTTCCTTCGTCTTCCAAAATCATGTTGTGCATGATTATACAAGCGTACATAGCATCTCTCATTTTTTGCTTGCTCTATGCACGACAAGGATTTCTCAAATATTGCCCGCGTTGTTTAAGAACCCCAAAGCATCTCTCAATGTCCTTTCGTGAAGACTCTTGAACCTTTTTAAAGCATGCTCTTTTTCATCAATAGGATCACTAAACGTCTTCACGAAAATCAAATACCTAGGATAAATTCCGTCGCTCAAATAATATCCATGAGGGTATTACTTTCCATTTGCATAAAACGACGCTTTTGGAGCTTTGCCAGAAATCCACTCCTCTAACAACGAAGATTGTTCAAAAACATTTATATCATTACATTACCCGACCACGCCAAAGTAAGCCGACCAAACCCAAAGGTCCTGTGAAGCAACCGCCTGAAGAATAACAATGGGTCCTTTTTGGTCACCCCGTGTGTGTTGGCCTCGCCATGCGGTCGGACAGTTATACCAACGCCAATGCATGCAATCTATATGCTCCCGATCATACCAGGCAAACCATGCTGCGCCGAATGTACCTCGTAGATCTTTTGAAGGTCGTCCCATGTGGGCGTTCTAAGATAACACGCACCATACACATCAATAATACCTTTATAAAAAAAAAACATACACAAACATAAGCTTCAAAAAAAAAATTGTAAACATTATAGTAAAGTATAGGAATTGTACCGCGACAAAAATGGTCCAAGGTGTCTCGCGTTGTTTTCTCGCCCATTTTTAGATACTCGTCATTGATGTCGGTTGTGTTTCCATAAGCAAGGATTCGTAACGCCGACGTACACTTTTGGATACCGGTAAATCCAAGTGCCCCTCTCGCATCCATTTTTGTTTAAAATAATCGTAGTTGGCTTCCAAGTCGTCGACTATGCGTAGAAACAACCGCTTACTCATTCGGAAACGACGCCTAAACATTTGGTTCGAAAATGTCGGCGCCTCATCAAAATAATCTTTCATCAAACGATCGTGTGACGTGCGTCGGTCTCGTTCAATATAACCTCTTTATTTTTTTCTGGTTGGGGGCGACGACAATGCTTCACATATCTCACCGCTAGTTGACAAGCACTCGTAACCGCCTCTTGCTCAACCTCCTCATCGGTGGAATCATCGCCATCCGCAAAAAAACTCTTTGTAGTAAATATTTACCATGGATGAAGAACTAGGGGAATCCATCAAGTTTTTTATAAAATGGTAGTGTTTTTGAGAGAGTTTTGGTTAATTTTGAATGAGTTTATATATATATATATATATATATATATATATATATATATATATATAGATAAAAGGTTTAAAAAAATAAAAAATAAAGAAATAGCCGTTAACTAGCCGTTGGGGGATTTTTTTTGGCCGGTCAACATGTCCAAAGCGTTTTATATAAAACGCCAAAGCAATTTTTTTTCAAAAACCACGCCAAACAACGCCCTATGTAATGGGGGGCGGCGTTTTTTAGCGTTTTTTTGAATTTTTTTTAAAAAACCGCCCCACTATGGGTGGTCTAAGACCATGTGTAGCGGTTTACCGCAATAATGCCCCCACCATGGGGCGTTTTGCGACACGTGGCAGTACAGTCATCATGGGGCATTATTGGGGGTTGTTGCAAAAGTGGCGTAGTGGGAATAATAATGCTCAATAATGCCCATGCAATCATTTCACAATTATTATTTTTTTAATTTAAAACATAAAAATCTTCATTAATTTAAAATAAAAATTACATTACTTGAAAATAAAAAAAATACAATAATAGAAATAAAAAAAATAAAATCCGACTAAATTAAAAAAAAAAAATACTAGTTTTCGTCTTCGCTTTCTTCACCCTCGCCAACTTCGTCTTCCTCGTCCTCCGTTTCTTCCTCACTCTCAGGTGGTATATACCGAACCGACCATGCGTGTTGTACCAAATCAACCGTTAACTCGGAATGGTACGGTTCGTAACGCAACTCTCGCGCATTCTTCACTCTTTCTTCCATTGACGCCTGTGGATGCTCCTCTTGAACGGCTTCTGGCACATAATTCTGGCATATCGCCTTTCCTCCGTCTTCCAAAATCATGTTGTGCATGATTATAGAAGCGTACATAGCATCTCTCATTTTTTGCTTGCTCCATGCACGACAAGGATTTCTCAAATATTGCCAGCGTTGTTTAAGAACCCCAAAGCATATCTCAATGTCCTTTCGTGAGGACTCTTGAATATTTTTAAAGTATTCTCTTTTTTCATCAATAGGATCACTAAACGTCTTCACGAAAATCGAATACCTAGGATAAATTACGTCGCTCAAATAATATCCATGAGGGTAGTACTTTCCATTTGCGTAAAACGACGCTTTTGGAGCTTTGCCAGAAATCCACTCCTCTTACAACGGAGATTGTTCAAAAACATTTATATCATTGCATGACCCGACCACGCCAAAGTAAGCCGACCAAACCCAAAGGTCCTGTGAAGCAACCGCCTGAAGAATAACAGTGGGTCCTTTTTGGTCGCCCCATGTGTGTTGGCCTCGCCATGCGGTCGGGCAGTTATCCCAACGCCAATGCATGCAATCTATGCTCCCGATCATACCAGGCAAACCATGCTCCGCCGAATATACCACGTAGATCTTTTGAATGTCGTCCCATGTGGGCGTTCTAAGATAACGTGCACCATACACATCAATAATACCTTTATTAAAAACATACACAAACATAAGCTTCAAAAAAAAAAAATTGTAAACATTATAGTAAAGTATAGGAATTGTACCGCGACAAAAATGCTCCAAGGTGTCTCGCGCTGTTTTCTCGCCCATTTTTAGATACTCGTCGTTGATGTCGGTTGTGTTTCCATAAGCAAGGATTCGTAACGCCGACGTACACTTTTGGATACCGGTAAATCCAAGTGGCCCTCTCGCATCCGCTTTTTGTTTAAAATAATCGTAGTTGGCTTCCAAGTCATCGACTATGCGTAGAAACAACCGCTTACTCATTCGGAAACGACGCCTAAACATTTGGTTCGAAAATGTCGGCGCCTCATCAAAATAATCTTTCATCAAAAGATCGTGTGCCGCACGTCGGTCTCGTTCAATATAACCTCTTTTATTTTTTTCTGGTTGGGGGCGACGACAATGCTTCACATATCTCACCGCTAGTTGACAAGCACTCGTAACTGCCTCTTGCTCAACCTCCTCATCGGTGGAATCATCACCATCCGCAAAAAAACTCTTTGTAGTAAAAATTTACCATGGATGAAGAACTAGGGGAATCCATCAAGTTTTTTTTATAAAATGGTAGTGTTTTTTAGAGTGTTTTTGAGAGAGTTTTGGTTAATTTTGAATGAGTTTATATATATATATATATATATATATATATATATATATATATATATATATATATATATATAGGTAAAAGGTTTAAAAAAAATAAATAAATAAAGAAATAGCCGTTAACTAGCCGTTGGGGGATTTTGATTGGCCGGTTAACATGTCCAAAGCGTTTAATATAAAACGCCAAAGCAATTTTTTTTTTCAAAAACCACGCCAAACAACGCCCCATGTAATTGGGGGGGGGGGGGGGCGGCGTTTTTTAGCGTTTTTTTTTTATTTTTTTTTTTAAAAACCGCCCCACTACGGGTGGTCTAATCATGTAATTAAAACAACAATGTATGTATATGTACCATATCAACAAATAACGAATATGTATTCACATATATGTTGTTTCGTATAAAAATGCAAAAGCAACTAAAATCAAGCAAGTTACATATATCATAATATACATATATGTATATACATAATGTAGCTTCTTTTTGCCATTCATCTTCTTCGCCTGTAACCACCATCATCATCTTCGTCTCTGACTCATGCTACATATATGTATATTAGAATTGTTACATATACACAACTTCTTCTTGGTTTTTTATCTTTTCCGACTATAACCACTCCAATCATTTGTGTCCACAAGACCACCATAGAAAAAAAATTGGCCTACCAAATCTTTAGAGTAAGTTGATAATTGCATAAGATTGAAATTACTGATCAAACTTGTGTAGAGTAAGTTGATAATTACATAAGATTGAAAATATTGACAAAATTGAGTGACTCTAAAAAGAGAAAAAAAAAAAAGATTGAGTGATGTGACTTTATTAGAAAAACTTAATTAATATTCTCGAGTGACTCTAAAATAGGGAAAGAAAAGTGGCTTTACCAAAACAAATGAGAAACTTAATTAATATTCTATAACATTATCTATACTGCAACATAGTCAAAAAGAAAATTGTTAACATGGAAAAAAATGCACTTGCTTTGAACGGGATTAATATCATTTATCATTAAATGACTTGGACAACTACTAAATTTTTGCTTGTGATCTTAAACAATTATTAAATGATTTATCAGTTTTGTCGCCAACTTTATATTTTTCTAAGACCAGTAGTAATGGGGCGTTTTCCCCTAAAAATAAAGCCTGTTCACGCTTTCTATCCATCCCCACCGGCGTTTTTAAAGCGTTTTGAGGTTGCAGCGTTTTTTTAGAAATGCCCATTTGTAGTTTGACAAAATTAATATTATACCGTTGGGAATCGTTCCACATTAATTGCATTTGTATAAAAGGAATGAGAACGTTGCATATTAATTGGTGAAAACTAATTCCATTTTGTTTGTAATTTATTTTTTATTTTTATTTCTTGTATAAAATACACACAAACTCAATCTATACTTTATCAAATTTACGAAAGTTGATTCTAAGTTTCTCTCATAGTGTTAAAAATGGAGGATTATTCATCATCGTCAACTAGTGAGGATAGTACGTCTTCAGGTTCGTATGAGATCGACGAGGCAATTAAAGGTGCGGTTGAACTCATGGTGGAGTTTATGGCACATGTTAGTCATCCTCCACGTCCGATCATGAAAAGAAAAAGAGTCGATCGGGATCGTCATACTGCCAATGAACGGTTAATGCGTGACTATTTTTGTGATGAACCACTATACGGTCCTAATGATTTAAATGAGACCGAGGACGAGGAACAAGAAGAACCGACATATGAAGAACCCCCACGCCCGGTCGGGAGGAGGGGGGATACAAGAAAACGAATGGCGTCCTCGTCCGACGTCGACTACAATGAAAGGTTTCAAGAAATGACTCAAAGATTGGGAGATTTAACTGACATTGGACAAAAACGTCTAGAGATAAAAGAAAAACAGGAGGCGGATAGGCAAGAACGTCTTCAACTCAAGAAGGATCGACAAATGGCTTTAGATTATGACATGTTGACGAAACCCATCGACCACCTTATCGGTCCGCAACGGGAGTTAGCAGAAATAATGCTTCGTAGAATCCGAGAAAAATATGGCATCTAGGTCTTTTTTAAGTATCTTTACGTTTTTTTTATGTCCTTATTTTAAATAACAATGAACAATTTTCTGTTTTTAAATAATATAATGGCATAAAGTTTTTATTACATTTTATCTTTATTTAGAATAACTGGAACAAAAATAAAAGGAAAATAAAAAAAATAAGTAATAATTGAAGGGGCATTATACCATTACACATGTTGTTTGCTAAAAAGAATGATGATGAGTTGGCGCTAATGTGGCGTAAAATGCCCCTTGAGGGCATTAACCATTACCCATGGTCTAAGGCTAATAATATTATCCGGTTTTTATAACTGATATGAAGAAAATTTCCGGTTCAGATATCAACACACTGTTTAGAACAATTCTTAACGCCAGTTTTTGCCTTTAGAGAAGTGTGTTTTGGATATCTCAGTATAATCAAATGCAAAAACATATAATTTAACCTTTTTTTGATTGTTTTCGGTGATACGGAATTCCATATTTAATAAAAAAGCAGAAGATGTGGCCGAATGTCTGCCATGGTTTGATAAGCGCATGCATCGTGTGGATGGTGACTGAGCTAGAGAGTCGAGGGTACTAAACAACTCGAGGCAACTTTTTCTTGATACTTGATGTACATGATATTTTATAATTCATATCGGGCCACTCTATTTCTTATTGTAGGTACAATGTGTTGTCAACAGTCAATACATGATAAGGTTGAGAAGACGCACATCTACATTTAGGTGCACCACTTGAATGCATGAACTTTATCTGCATTAAATAACTGAACAACATTGAAGAGATATGGTACCAAAGATGGGTTTGTGGATCAATCCAGACCCTTCAAGTCAGGATTGTGTCAGGTATAACTACTGTTTTTCTCCTGTGTGGCAAGTTGTGGGGAGCACATGGAGCATGACCACCAATCGCACACCCGACTGTCACTATCAATGTGGTTGTCCTATTTCTAGGCCCACTACTCCTTGTGTTGAAATATATGCATATTTCCAATTTAATGTCAAAACATATTTTTAATATATATTTCCAATTGAGCTCGTTACATTACATGATGAAAACGTCTGGGCTGTTGACTAAATCTGGGCAGCTGGTTTCTAATCACGGGCTGGAAATTGGGCTTGCATAAGGTTGGCTCGCGTAAGGATGGGCTGACACATATGGGCTTGCAGTTGGTTCGGGATTAGGGCTTCTAGAGTTTGTTGATATAAAAGAATGTTGCAGCTCATTTGGATAAAAGAGATTGATTATGTTTTGTCTCACAACTCTGGTTCACCTCTTCATCTTCCCAATCTTTCAGTTAAAGAGATTTTTTAGGGTTCATTGTTTGATTCATGAGATTTAAGTAATCTTTATCATTTTTTTGTGTGCGTGTAACATAATAATCATAACATGTGCACATATATTAACCACTATCACACAGTGCATGCAATCAAAGACAATCATCACTTATTTAGTCATGTATTCACATTATCCCTTATGAAACTCTTCTATCTCAACTAGTCTACCCCATGCAAACTAAACCACCATTGTGACCTTGCAATCGTGTTCCTTGTCTTTCCTTTTGTAAAACGTTTGTTCCATGGATCTTGGCGTTTTGTGTATGCAATGAAAAAATATTTGTAAAAATATTTTTCGTGAAAGAGCCCTAATGATTGTAGTCTAAACTCGAGAAGGAATCCTAGTTCGCTACAACCGAAGCTCTGATACCAAACTGTCACACCCTAACTTTTGCGGAAGCGTGTTACGTGTGACTTCCTTAATATCATTTCATTCAACCATAACAAACAACTATATGATAGAAACCTCGATGATCATCCATTTAGGAGTTTCAAAATATTACAACCAACTTTGTTTAACACCAAACTAAGACTTCAAGTTTAAAATACATAACAACCAATTGTTTTAAGTTCCATACTGGACTTTTGCAAAAGACACTAAATAAGACTAGGCTTTGAACCATGTATCCTATCAAAGATAAAATACACGATTCAAACCCCTCAACACTGAATGACATCGTTTATTGAAGACACCACTTGAAAACCTTCAACGCCCGCTAGATCCATAATCAGTTCCCTGAAATACATGTAGTTTGAAAACATCAACAAAAGTTGAGCGAGTTCATGTGTTTGTATGTGTGCACGAATAATCCTTGAAAACATTTGTAAGTATGTATTTGTAAACCGGTATGAAAGCGAATATGAACAGATCAATTAATGATTTGCAAGGTCATTAATGTGTGTGTAACGGTGTAGGAAGGCTCAATCCTTTGCGTATTTCGTACCGGGCCTCCCGGCTGGGACGACATAGTCACCACATGCGGCCAACTCGCGGACCCATGGGTTGGGCTCGCAACACCCAAATAGATCTATCACTCATGCCCCTCGGTACTTATAAAAGGATTAATGGTCTCAAGCTAACGCCTACCCATTCACATGATCTAACAGTTCATTCTTTAGCTAATCATACCATTTGTAATCATTATAACATTTGTAACATGTATTTCACCCCCGAAGTTATGAAACTGAAAACAGTTAAAAGAAAAGGGGGACATGAACTCACAATCTTGCGTCTCGTAACCTGATGTAACTCAAAGCTTCTTCTCGATCGCACGACTACCTATACACGTGCTACGGTTTATTCGACGGATGAGTCGTGCCTTGACTTTTAGTCTTGATTAGTATCTTTGAGTTACATTTCTTGATGTCATTAATATTATTCCAAGTATATAATTATTTGTTAAAATAATAATAGTTTAACTTAAATTATATTTATTAATTTTTGGAATATTAGTTAAAATAATATATTTCTACTTGGTACATCAAGTATTCATACATGTATATTTTCATACTTATCCTCGTATTCTTAGACTTGTGTATTTTGCCAAGTATTGGTGGCATATTCCGGTGTATTTTTATACGTACGAGAATACGTATTCTTATTGTATTTATTAAGTATTCGTATACTTAATTTTGTATTTAACTTTCCGGAATAACATTTCTAATAAAAATTTCACCAATATATGTTCTTAAAATATATATTTTTAAGAAAAACTTTAATAGAAAATTTATCTTTAACTTTTCTCTTGGCAAAAATAATTGTTTTTTCTTATAACTTCAAAAATAATATATTTTCAAGATTAACTTAGAAAATATATATAAATCCATTTTTCACCCCAAAACAATATATTCTAAATTTATTTAAGAAAATATATATTTTCTTCAAAAATAATATATTTTCTACTAATTCAAGAAAACATATATATTTTTCTTTACTCAAAAGTAATATATTTTCTTCTTGTCAAAAATATGATTTATTTTTGTAATAATTATAAAAATCATATTTTTTGTTTCTTTGGTTTCCAAAATACCGTTTTTCTCACTTGTCAAAATATATATGTAAATTTAATCCCGGAATATTTTTGTAGTTCATATTACTTGTTCGGTTTGTCCAAATTTTTGGGTGTAAATTATATATTTATTTTCTTGGAATTTTGGTAATATTTTATATTATAATTCTTGGTATCTTGGTGAGTTATATTATTTCAAGTCCTAAAATAATATAACTAATACACACAATATACAAGTAATCACACAAACTGTGACATCTAAATATATATTTTCCTAAATACATATTTAGTCACTTTTACTTATCAGAAACAACCTCCAACATTTGTAATTTTTGTAACAAAAATTATGGCAATTTTTATATGAAAAACCATGATTAAAATACACTTGTAAACACTTGTTTAAAAATATTTTTCTAAGTGTTTAAATTCTAGAAAATTTTTGCCGTAGTTTCCCTTTAAAAATGGAGGTTTCCATGCTTTCAAAGCATATCTTTTTCTTTTAAAATCATCACCAATCAATCAACAAATCAAAAAATACTTACCAACTGGCAAAATTATGCATTTTACACTACAACATGAACTTGAAAATTTATAAAAACTTAGTATGGTGTTAAGTAAGCTTAGTTACCCTTTAAAGTATGGTTATTTATTTATAAATCACTTTCTTGAAGATTTTGGACTTTTACAACTTGTAAATTGATTTTCTAAAAATATTTCTTCTTGGATTTTTATTGTTAATAACATGTTTCTACACTTGATTTAACACTAAAAATGTGATTAATTTCTTTAAAACTCATGTTTATATACATCTTGTATTTTAACTTAGTTTCTTGAGAAAATCATTTTGAAATCATCCTTCTACAAGATTTACATCATGTTTTAATCATCATCATTCAAGAAAACATCTTCATATTTCATGTCCATGTTTACATAAAGGATGTTCATCTTGATTTTTCACAAGATCATCCATTCATCTTGCTAGATCACGTATTTAATCACAATCTAGCAAGTTCTACATGATGTTTAACATCATAAACACAAATAATCAACAATCAAGAATCATACATACACGTAAACAACATCGATTATTATGATTTTGAGCTTTATGTTATAGATTATGTTCTTGATCTTTGATGTTCTTCATGATTAGTTACTTATATCATCTTTTAACCAACTTAATAAGAAGTAAAATGAGATTAGGAGGGTCTTACTACTAGCACAATGCTAGGGAAGAGATCAAGGTTGAAGATGATGGTAAACTTGGTGGTTAATAGCACTTGAGAGAGGTCCTTCACCTTCTAATGGCTCCTAGCTTCTTAATCAAGCTCCTTACACCTTTGTATCACTTGGAAATGGATGAACAAAGCTTGAAAATGATGGTGATGATGATGGTGGTTTCGGCCGTGACCAATAGAGGGAGAAGAGAGAGTTGTGTTGTTGGTGTGATGATGAAAATGAAAGAATGAAGGTCTAGTAGGTTTATAACAAAACACTCCAATATTGCATAAACCTTTGTATAATATGTTTCAAAAGAATAAGCATAATCTAATAAACAAATCAAATAAAATCATGGGTGGGCCACACCCTTTGTGACCGTCACCATGGGTGGGGGGTATAGGGTTGGGTTTCAACTTTAAGTTAGATTGTTTAGTTGGTTTTCAAGTGTCTAGTTAGTGATATTAGTTGTTATATAGTGTGTTATGATGTTCGGGGACCATAACTAGCTCGAAAATGATAAAACAATGCTTCTAGTGAAAATTTGGTGTTTCGGGTAGTGTCCGGTTGTTCGGTTGGTTACCGGTTCATTAAGGTGCTAAACTATGCAGTTTAGTGTGCTTTATGTTACCTTTTGTGACAGTTTTGATTCCCGACACTTAGGAAAGTATTCTGAACCATTAAACCATAATTCTGCATAATATTACGTTGTTTAAATGCTGAATTTTGCTGAATTCTGCAGTTTATGTGAGTTTTAGGCACTTTCTGGCACTTAAACTATCACTAGAAGGCAGTTTTATGATCCTTACTTTCCTACACACTATACTAGTGTAACTCATGGTTTCTGGCCCATTCTGTGTCTCAATACCATGTCTGTCTAAGTACTGAACTCCCGTCAGTATTTCGGATTTGTCTGATAACTGTGCTAACTTTGTTTTGGTGCATCATTTGAATCATAAAGTGTTGCATGCAATAATGATATGAAGTCATGCAATATGTGATGCACTTGTATATAGGGGTGAGCAAATTAACCGCCATAACCGATAACCGAACCATAACCGAGATAACCGAACCACTAATAACCAATAACCGATATAACCAATGGTTATGGTTATGAAACTTTGTATAATCGCTCAATCGGTTATGGTTATGGTTATGAAGCTTTGGTTAACCGATATAACCGAAACCGAACCGAACTTATGATGTTAACTTCATATAATGGATTTGTGTTTTACAAAACCATATAGAGGGTTTTTACTAAGATAAAAGTATGTTAGTAACAAAATGATCTTGATGTAGATGCCCATTTATTTTGATAAAGAACTAAGGTGTTATAGCCAAAATTGTTTTTGTTTGAGAATTACCTTATTAAAAAGAACCCTAAATCGGGAGTTTCACCAAAAAGTTTAGTCTCCGTTATCTTATAAAATAGGCTCAAGCTAAGTTCAAATCGTGCACAACCTTATTTATTTCAAACCTTCCTTGGTTACTTAACCGAAATTAACCAAAGCTGAACCATAACCGACTTCATAACCGATTAACCATAACCGAAGTTTGGTTATGGTTATGGTTACCAAAACTCCTTAACCGAACTAGCGGTTATGGTTATGGTTAATAGTAAAAACCGAACCAAACCGACCCATGCACACCCCTACTTGTATGTATGTGACAATAATCAGAAAGCATTCATGTCATTAATTTAATTCAGCACAGTCATTAAAGCACTAATTACTGTTTAATTATTGTAGGGATACATGGAAATTTGACAATTGTCACATTCTCCCACCGTTAAGAAAATTTCGTCCCGAAATTTTAAGCTACGCTAATGGTTGCGGGGGAGTTAGGGAACAAATGCGGATACTTCGATTTCATACGATCTTCACGCTCCCAAGTAAACTCTGGGTCGTGACGTGCGTTCCATCGAACCTTGACAAGCTTAACACTACTCCTCCGAGTCTTGTTAACTTTCCAATCTGTAACCTCAACGGGTTCTTCAGTAAAGTGGAGAGTGTCGTCTATATGCACTTCATCCGCAGGGATGATAACTGTTTCTTGAGTTGGACTTTTCTTCAGGTTTGATAAATGTATCATGAACACCGTTTAGTTCCTCTCGTAAATCCAACTTGTACGCTACGGTACCAACCCTTTCCAATATTCTGAATGGCCTGATATAATGTGGGTTTAACTTGCCACGTTTCCCAAAACGTGCTACAACTTTCCAAGGTGAGACTTTCAACAAAACCATGTCACCCACTTCGAATTCCAAAGGTTTTCGTCTTCGATCTGCGTAACTCTTCTGTCAATCACGAGCCGCCTTGATGCGCTCTCGGATTTGCATGATCTTATCAGTTGTTTCTTGGACCAGTTTGGGACTAACCATCTGTCTATCACCAGCATCTGCCCAACACAACGGTGAGCGGCATTTACGTCCATAGAGAGCTTCGAACGGTGCGGCTTGAATACTTGTATGGTAGTTGTTGTTATAGGAAAACTCAACCAGAGGTAGATGAGTATCCCAACTGCCACCCAAATCCATTACACAAGCGCGAAGCATATCTTCCAGCGTCTGAATAGTTCTTTCTCTCTGACCGTCTGCCTGTGGGTGAAAAGTTGTACTCAGATTCAACTGAGAATCAAAAGCTTCTTGAAAGGACTGCCAAATCCTTGACACAAACCGTCCATATCTATCTTATATGATTGAGATAGGCACTCCATGACGTGCTACTATATCTCTAAGGTAAAGCTCAGCTAGCTTCCCAGTACTATCCTTTTCTCGGATCGGTAGGAAATGCGTAGACTTGGTCAACCGATCTACTATTACCCAAATCATATCATGTCCTCCAGGGGTCCTGGGTTTCCGGCTGTTGCAAGAGGCCTGAAGGCTTCTGATACTCGGCCTTTACCTTGGCACAGGTTAGGCACTTTCCAACGTAGATGGCAACATCACTCTTGAGTCTAGGCCACCAATAATAATCCTTCAGATCTTGGTACATCTTGTCCGATCCTGGATGGTTTGAGTACCTTGACTTATGTGCCTCATCAAAAATAACCCCTCTAATACCACCATAAAGCGGAACCCTAATACGTCCCATGAAATACAAGGTTCCTTCCTCGTTAGGCTCCAACTTCTTCTCCATTCCTCAGAGATATTCAGCCTTAATGTTTCTTTCTTGAGAGCTTCCTTTTGCGTTGCACGAATATGCAAAGTGAGATCCGTCTGAATAATCATTTCTAAAGCCCGAACCCTTATGGGCTTAATCCTTTCCTTTCTACTTAAGGCGTCTGCTACCACATTCGCCTTTCCAGGATGATACTTGATCTCGCAATCATAATCATTTAGCAACTCAACCCAACGTCGCTTTCGCATATTAAGCTCATTCTGATCAAATATGTGCTGAAGGCTCTTGTGATCCTTGAAAATAGTACATCGAGTACCATACAGATAGTGCCGCCAGATCTTTAAGGCAAATACCACTGTGCCTAGCTCCAAATCATGCGTGGTATAATTCTTCTCATGGACCTTCAGTTGGCGAGAAGCATATGCGATAACCTTTTGGCGTTGCATGAGCACGCAACCCAGTCCCTGACGTGAAGTGTCGCAATATACCACGAAGTCTTCGGTGCCTTCGGGTAGGGATAATATTGGTGCATCGCATAGCTTATTCTCGAGCAGCTGAATAGCTTCTTCTTGCTTATCTCCCCATTCATACTTCTTATCCTTCTGAGTAAGGGAGGTCAACGGTTGAGCTATCTTGGAGAAATTCTCAATGAACCTGCGATAATACCCTGCTAAACCCAAAAAACTGTCGGATCTCGGTTGGTGTCTTCGAAGTTTCCCAGTTCTTGATTGCCTCAATCTTTGTGGGATCCACATGAATACCATTCTCGTTTACCACATGACCGAGGAACTGTACTTCGCGTATCCAAAACTCGTACTTCGAGAACTTAGCGTAGAGCTTTTTCTTTTTTTGCAGCTCTAGGATGGCTCTGAGGCGTTGTTCATGATCTTCCTTCGTCCGCGAGTAAATCAAAATATCATCGATAAATACGATCACAAATTTATCAAGATATGGCTTGCACACCCGATTCATCAAATCCATAAAAACTGCCGGTGCATTGGTCAATCCAAACGACATCACTAGAAACTCGTAATGTCCATAACGAGTTCTGAAGGTAGTCTTCGGTATACTTTCCTCTTGAATCCGCAGCTGATGATAACCAGATCGAAGATCAATATTGGAATAGTAGCTTGATCCTTGCAGTTGGTCGAATAAATCATCAATCCTCGGTAAGGTGTACCGATTCTTGATGGTTTGTTTGTTCACCTCCCGGTAATTGATACACATTTGAAAGCTACCAACCTTCTTCTTGACGAACAATACTGGAGCTCCCCAAGGCGAGAAGCTCGGCCTTATGAATCCCTTGTCTAGTAATTCCTGAAGCTGCGTGGATAATTCTTGCATCTCTGAAGGCGCAAGTCGATAAGGTGCCTTGGCTACAGGCGTGGCGCCTGGAACCAAGTCAATGTGGAATTCGATTTGTCATTGAGGAGGTAATCCTGGCAAGTCTTTCGGGAAGACCTCAGGATATTCCCTTACCACAGGGATATCTTCAAGCTTTGGCTCTTCCGCTTCCTTATCCACAACATGAGCTAAAAAGGCAACACATCCCTTACGTAGACACTTTCGCGCTTTCAAACAACTAATAATCCGCAAAGGCGTATCATGCTTCTTCCCGTGAATCACGATCGTCTCTTCATTCGCCATCGGAATGCGAACGATCTTCTCATGGCACACAATCTCTGCACGGTTGCTAGACAACCAATCCATCCCAACTACGACATCGAAGCTTCCCAAATCAACTGGCAGAAGATCTATCGAGAACTCATGGTCTCCAAGCTCTATAACACAACCTCTAATCACCTCATTAGCTTCTACTAGCTTTCCATTAGCCAGTTCTATTAAGTACGGGACGTCTAACTTACTTGCTACTAACCCAAGTATATTCTTAAAGTCTAGAGATACGAATCTAAAATCGGCACTAGTATCAAACAGCACAGATGTATAATGTTGATTAATAGGGAACGTACCAGTAACCACGTTCGGATCCTGGTGTGCTTCCCTAGCTCCAATGTTAAACACCCTTCCACGTGCCTGATTATTCTTTGGGCAATCCCTCTTAAAATGCCCCATTTCACCACAACCGAAACAACCTTGACCACGCCCATTATCGTTTCCGTTTCCGCCCTGATTGTTATTGTTATTGTTTCCACCTCGATTTCCGTTACCAGCTTGGTTCCCATAACCACCATGATTTCCGTTTCCACCAAAATTACCATTTCCTCCCTGATTTCGATTCCCAGTCTGATTTCCATTTCCACCACGGTTTCCATTACCGCCTTGTCCTCCATTTCTTCGTCCAGCACCATACCAACATGCCTCCCTGGCATACCCCACTTTGCCACAGTTCTCACATTTCCCATATCTGCACCGTCCAGTGTGATGATGCTGACAGATGTCACACTTGGGTAGAGTGCCCATGTACCCTTTTCCTTTGGGTTCAGTATTTGCAGCGCCAGTCTTGACCTCGGCTGACTGGCTAGTATCCCTGCGCTTGTTGGCACTGTTATTGCTGTTGCTCGCTTGGGTGCCCTTCTTAAAGTTGGTAAACTTCCTTTGGTTATCCCCAGATGACTCCACGTGAGTCTCTTTCTTCTTCGTTTCAGAAATCGAGAACTTTCCCAACCTGACTGCTTCTTTAGTAAGCGCCACACTCAAGTCAATTGCCTCAGAAATGGTTGGAGGCTTAGAATCTGAGGTGCCAATCCCCAGATGAAGCTTTCAATCCTCTTAAACTCTGGTTCCACCAAATACGGGACAACTCTGGACATATCATGAAATCTCTTCACATACTCAGCCACCTTTGGACCTTCCATTTTCAAGTTCCAGAATTTAGTTTCCAACTTCTGGATTTTCGCCCGAAAACAATACTTTTTACGCATCAACTCTGTCAGTTCATTCCACGTCAAAGCATACGCAGCAGCCTCACCCAACGTCTAAACATGAAGGTTCCACCACGACAATGCTCCATCTAGAAACAACCCAGAAATGTACGTGACTTGGTGCTCTGGAGCACATTTACTCATCTTTAAAAAAGAATCCGTCTTCTCAACCCAGCGCACAAAGGCTACGGCACCCCCAGTGTCATCGAAATTCAGGGGCTTGCAGTCCAAGAACTGCTTATAAGTGCAGCCTGCAACACAAGCAACATCATTCACAGAAAGCATTAGCAAATCACAATTTTAATGTGTCTTAGGTGACTTAACATTACCATTTGGTGGGTTATTCCTTGAGGTACCTCCGCTGTGTTTGGAGCGAAGGGCCTCGTGCTGTGCGATGGCCTGTGAGATGCGCTCTTGTAATTACGCCTCTGTCGGCCACAGAGGATTGTTGGTATCGGTATTCCTTCGTGGCGGCATCTTTCTTCTAAAAAGAAGATTGGATAAGTCAGGTCTTATTCGTTAAATAAATAAATATTTGTCTAGAGGTCGTATGTAAATATACATATAAGCAATCAACATAGCAAGCAATCATGCAACAACATAATCACAGCACAAACATGTAAATCAACAATGTATTTAATGAGAACATGACTATTGAGCTTTCATTAAAGACCAACCACAAGTTATATCGTTTCTACATTGTATTGCACCAAAAGAGACATAGGGTCACATCACCCTTGTCAAATAAGTCTGTCAATGTACAAAAGTAATGATCAAAATATGGTCTTCGTATCTTCACTATCTCGGCCCAATTGTAATGCTCTCACCAAAAGTAATGCATCTGCATAAAACCAAAAACCTACTGCACTGATGGCGGGGGAGGAGGAGGGAGGAAAAGCAAACTGCGAACATGTGCGAGCTCCTCCTCGAGCTCATACACACGACGAAGCAAATAACTAATCTACTGCTCGGCAGTAAGGAAACGATCATCAAAACCCGGAAAAGAAGCAGGAGCAGCATGTGGATGCACGAATGAAGATGACGGTGATGAGTGCGGAGGGACAAAAGTATACTGATAGGGACAAGGTGGGCATGGTGGAATCAGCTCGAGCTCCAGAACTCTACGACTCAAGATCTCAAACTGTAGCTGTAAAGACAAAAGTAAATCATCCCGTGTGTAGCCAACAAAATGCGAGGGATGGTAGGGGTCGAAAATGGGCATAGTGTTTGGCGGGAACCATCGGAATGGCTCGTCAAGCGGTGTAGATGTGAAGGGAGTGAAGGATGCAGCCTGTGGGATCGGAAGGAATGCTACTGAGGCAAATGGGTTATAACTCGGGGGCTGGCCCAAAGTACCCTCCCCGGGTCGGGGTGCAGGGATGTCCTGGAGGAAAACAATCGGTAGGTCAGTACAGTGAACATCAGACTCAACAGGAGGTAGGAGAGCAACATCAGCGGGTGGGGGTGGAGGAATGAATGGCTCAGCAAGAGGAAGATCAACAGGTGCAGGTACTTGCTTTGGTACAAGGGGTGCAATATCTGGTAGTCCAAACGGGACATGGTCATGATCAGGAATCGGCTCAGGGTCAATAAGTGCAATATCAGGCTGGCCAAAAGGAATAGGAGCTAGCTCAGGGTCAGGCTTTGGATCGTGTGGAGGTGTGGGGACACGAGCAGGAGATGGTACAGCAGACATATCAGTGTTGTCGTCGGAGTCAGTAGCATAAAGCTGCAGTCCGGCCGCCCGTAAAGCTGAAGATGTCACAGACTCAAAGGAGTCTGAAACTGAATGCAAACTAGAGTCAGAAGATAACTCAATGACTGGAATAGCTGGAGGAGGGACATCAACGACATCATCATCAATCTCCCTGTCGCCCTGGGCGGTAGCTGGCGGACAGTCCACAAATAAATCGACATCATCGCCAAACAAGTCATCGAAGGGCCAATCCTCGGGAGGAATGACCACAAGAGGAATGACGTAGAGGATAAGTGCCACAATGTGCTCACCATCAGGGTGACCATTGATGAGGTGATCATGAACTGGAGCAGGAATGTCAAAAGGATCCTCAACGGGAACACCATCAGCTATAGGTAAATCATCGCCAAAATCTGGTAGCGTGAATGGCTGGAAGTCGTCCTCATCCTCGGACAGCATCTCGGGATCACTCTCAGTTTCCGATGTGAATATCTCTGGCTCATGCATAACCTTGTCGTCCAAAACGACGGCCATCGGGTCATGGGCGTCAGATAACACACTCTCTGAGGATGACATGTGTGCCTGTAACATAATAATCATAACATGTGCACATATATTAACCACTATCACACAATGCAAGCAATCAAAGCAATCATCACTTAGTTAGGTATTCACATTATCCCTTATGAAACTCTTCTATCTTAACTAGTCTATCCCATGCAAACTAAACCACCATTGTGACCTTGCAATCGTGTTCCTTTTCTTTCCTTTTATAAAACATTTGTTCCATGGATCTTGGCGTTTTGTGTATGCAATTAAAAATATTTGTAAAAATATTTTTCGTGAAAGAGCCCTAATGATTGTAGTCTAGACTCGAGAAGTAATCCTAGTTCGCTACAACCGAAGCTCTGATACCAAACTGTCACACCCTAACTTTTGCAGAAGCGTGTTACGTGTGACTTGCTTAATACCATTACATTCAACCGTAACAAACAACTATATGATAGAAACCTCGATGTTCATCCATTTAGGAGTTTCAAAATATTACAACCAACTTTGTTTAACACCAAACTAAGACTTCAAGTTTAAAAAACATAACAACCAATTGTTTTAAGTTCCATACTGGACTTTAACAAAAGACACTAAATAAGACTAGGCTTTGAACAATGTATCCTATCAAAGATAAAATACACGATTCAAACCCCTCAACACTGGATGATCATTTATTGAAGACACCACTTGAAAACCTTCAACGCCCGCCATACCATAATCAGTTCCCTGAAATACAGGTAGTTTGAAAACATCAACAAAAGTTGAGCGAGTTCATGTGTTTTTATGTGTGAACGAATAATCCTTGAAAACATTTGTAAGTATATGTTTGTAAACCGGTATGAAAGAGAATATGAACAGATCAATTAATGATTTGCAAGGTCATTAATGTGTGTGTAACGGTGTAGAAAGGCTCAATCCTTTGCGTATTTCGTACCGGGCCTCCCGGCTGGGACGACATAGTCACCACATGCAGCCAACTCGAGGACCCATGGGTGGGGCTCGCAACACTCAAATAGATCTATCACTCATGCCCCCTCGGTCCTTATAAAAGGATTAATGGTCTCAAGCTAACGCCTACCCATTCCCATGATCTAACAGTTCATTCCTTAGCTAACCATACCATTTGTAATCATTGTAACATTTGTAACATGTATTTCACCCCCGAAGTTATAAAACTGAAAACAGTTAAAAGAAAAGGGGGACATGAACTCACAATCTTGCGTCTCGTAACCTGATGTAACTCAAAGCTTCTTCTCGATCGCACGACTACCTACACACGTGCTACGGTTTATTTGACGGATGAGTCGTGCCTTGACTTTTAGTCTTGATTAGTATATTTGAGTTACATTACTTGATGTCATTAATATTATTCTAAGTATATAATTATTTGTTAAAATAATAATAGTTTAACTTAAATTATATTTATTAATTTTTGGAATATTAGTTAAAATGATATATTTCTACTTGGTACATCAAGTATTCATACAAGTATATTTTCATACTTATACTCGTATTCTTAGACTTGTGTATTTTGCCAAGTATTGGTGGCATATTCCGGTGTATTTTTATACGTACGAGAATACGTATTCTTATTGTATTTATTAAGTATTCTTATACTTAATTTTGTATTTAACTTTCCGGAAGAACATTTCTAATAAAAATTTCACCAATATATATTCTTAAAAAATACATATTTTTAAGAAAAACTTTTATAGAAAATTTATCTATAACTTTTCCCTTGGCAAAAATAATTGTATTTTCTTATAACTTCAAAAATAATATATTTTCAAGATTAACTTAGAAAATATATATAAATCCATTTTTCACCCCAAAACAATATATTCTAAATTTATTTAAGAAAATATATATTTTCTTCAAAAAATAATATATTTCCTAGTAATTCAAGAAAACATATATATTTTTCTTTACTCAAAAGTAATATATTTTCTTCTTTCAAAAATATGATTTATTTTTGTAATAATTATAAAAATCATATTTTTCATTTCTTTAGTTTCCAAAATACCGTTTTTCTCACTTGTCAAAATATATATATATATAAATTTAATCCCGGAATATTTTTGTAGTTCATATTCCTTGTTCGGTTTGTCCAAATTTTGGGAGTAAATTATATATTTATTTTCTTGGAATTTTGGTAATATTTTGTATTATAATTCTTGGTATCTTGGTGAGTTATATTATTTCAAGTCCTAAAATAATAAAACTAATACAAATAATATAAAAGTAATCACACAAATTGTGACATCTAAATATATATTTTCCTAAATACATATTTAGTCACTTTTACTTATCAAAAACAACCTCCAACATTTGTAATTTTTGTAACAAAAATTATGGGAATTTTTATATGAAAAACCATGATTAAAATACACTTGTAAACACTTGTTTAAAAATATTTTTCTAAGTGTTTAAATTCTAGAAAAATTTTGCCATAGTTTTCCCTTAAAAATGGAGGTTTCCATGCTTTCAAAGCATATCATTTTCTTTTAAAATCATCACCAATCAATCAACAAATCAAACAATACTTACCAAGTGCTAAAATTATGCATTTTACACTACAACATGAACTTGAAAATTTATAAAAATTTGTAGTAACTTAGTATGGTGTTAAGTAAGCTTAGTTACCCTTTAAAGTGTGGTTATTTATTTATAAATCACATTCTTGAAGATTTTGGACTTTTACAACTTGTAAATTGATTTTCTAAAAATATTTCTTCTGGGATTTTTATTGTTAATAACATGTTTCTACACTTGATTTAACACCAAAAATGTGATTAATTTATTTAAAACTCATGTTTATGTACATCTTGTATTTTAACTTAGTTTCTTGAGAAAATCATTTTTGAAATCATCTTTCTACAAGACTTACATCATGTTTTAATCATCATCATTCAAGAAAACATCTTCATATTTCAAGTCCAAGTTTACATAAAGGATGTTCATCTTGGTTTTTCACAAGATCATCCATTCATCTTGCTAGATCATGTGTTTAATCACAATCTAGCAAGTTCCATATGATGTTTAACATCATAAACACAAATAATCAACAATCAAGAAGCATACATACACTTAAACAACATAGATTATTATGATTTTGAGCTTTATGTTATAGATTATGTTCTTGATCTTTGATGTTCTTCATGAATAGTTACTTATATCATCTTTTAACCAACTTAATAAGAAGTAAAATGAGATTTGGAGGGTCTTACTACTAGCACAAGGCTAGGGAAGAGTTCAAGGTTGAAGATGATGGTAAACTTGGTGGTTAATAGAACTTGAGAGAGGTCCTTCACCTTCCAATGGCTCCTAGCTTCTTAATCAAGCTCCTTACACCTTTGTATCACTTGGAAATGGATGAACAAAGCTTGAAAATGATGCTGATGATGATGGTGGTTTCGGTCGTGACCAAGAGAGGGAGAAGAGAGAGTTGTGTTGTTGGTGTGATGATGAAAATGAAAGAATGAAGGTCTAGTGGGTTTATAACAAAATTCTCCAACATTGCATAAACCTTTGTATAATATGTTTCAAAAGACTAAGCATAATCTAATAAACAAATCAAATAAAATCAAGGGTCGGCCACACCCTTTGTGACCGTCACCATGGGGGGGGGGAGTATAGGGTTGTGTTTCAACTTTAAGTTAGGTTGTTTGGTTGGATTTCAAGTGTCTAGTTAGTGATATTAGTTGTTATGTTGTTATATAGTATGTTATGATGTTCGGGGACCATAACTAGCTCAAAAATGATAAAACAATGCTTCTAGTGAAAATTTGGTGTTTCGGGTAGTGTCCGGTTGTTTAGTTGGTTACCGGTTCGTTAAGGTGCTAAACTATGCAGTTTAGTGTGCTTTATGTTACCTTTTGGGACAGTTTCGATTCCGAACACTTAGGAAAGTTGTAGGTCCCCTATTCGTATGGATCTTTCACAGAATTGTCTTTCCAATCAAGAGTGCGGAATCCTCTTGATCAGAATCTAGCAGAAAACGTGTAGGAAACAGAAACAGCAAATCACTTTCAAACTGGGTTTACTATTGATTATCAAACCAAAGTATTACAATCAATCTAAACCCTAAACTAACACTCAAATTCGTCCAAGACAAATCTCTCACGAATTCTAATGCCTCTCAAACTGTTTTGGCTGATTAACTGATTAACCTAAACCCTAAAGCCTAACCTTGTTTATATAACACAAGGTTTGCTACTTGGGCTAGGATAAACCACATGAGCTACGAATTTGGGCAAGGCCCAATTCGTCCCACATCCCCATAAGTATGGGTTTGGTTAGCCCAAACATTACAACTCACTAATACAAAGCTAAACCCGCTAACTGTTTATCGTTTAACTAATTACAAGATATCCAAAGACCAAATCTAAGCTGTTGTCACAAACATGCACCAACAAACTCCCCCTTGACAATAGCTTCATAAAATAACTTTGTCTTCAGTCATCTTACAATCTTCATGTAGTCTTGCACTGTCTTTGGTCTTTGGATAGCTTCAGCTTCAATAGTTTCTGTCAGCAACAAACTCCCCCTAAGCTGATGCATCCAATCACCAAATCTTCAAAAACTTTAGCGTTTGAGTAAAACTCCAGTTCAGCATATGTATAGCAATCTTCAAACTCTTCAACTTTGTCTGCAATATAGAAAGGAGGTTCTACCATGCATCCAATCAAACTCTCATCTTCACAGCAACTCAGCAACACAACAACTTCTCAGCAACACACTGCTTCAATCTGTTTACTATAACACAAACATCTCGAGAAACCATAAGAATTTTTCAACACAAGTTAAACAAATTATTATTTTCCAAGAGATTTGTTAAACTGCATAACAGATTAAGCATTTTCAACTTATCACCAACACGCAAAACTTTTTAATCACACACTCTATAACCCGCATGATTTAAAATTTTGAACTCACTTTCCAACACTGTCTCCCCCTATCAGTAACAATTCCTCCAAGAATAACAGTTTTCCGTACGTTAAGAATTTTAAACAGAAAAAGACACTATGTTTGGATTTTTATATTTTTTTGAAAGCAAGTAAATAACAAAAACAATAAACACTCTATTTTTGTGAGAATCACCGGTAAGAAGATCATATCAGCACAATCAAACTGTTTTCACACTATTAGATAATTCTTTATTTAATTTTTCATGAAAAGCAATCCAAGACGATTACCAGTATGTTTGTCCACTTAAACAAAATGCATGAACATTTCAAGTACCATTACCGTATGATACGTTAAGGTAATTTTATTTCTGATATATTAGCGTGTCCCACTTCAGGATATACCCCCACGATCCAGGTATGCACAAAGATTCATCGTAGTAGGTGAGTATACTGATGTCATCCTTTAAGATATCCTGACAATGTCTAGGTCTGCATATAATCTATTTTATCATGTTTTAATTGCTTAACTATGAACACCCAAATAAATACTAATCAAATCCTGGAAATATAAACAGCACACTCTATCATGCAAGTATCTTCCCTACCACATATTTCACAAGTCCAATCCAGATTTCTGAAATCTTAACTGGGAATAGGTTGAGAAGAGAACAGAATAGATCTTTAGGAGAGATGGTATAATATACAGATCAAATGAGTTTTTCTCAGTTTGATATAGGTTTACTGGGTTTCATTTGGGCACTAGAGGGCCTCTTTCGGGTGTATTAGATCTATAGCGCGACAACGTACAGCTAGGTCAGCATGTATCTGGATGCAGCAGAAGCTGTTGTTGCCTAGCACCTCCAGGTCAGCATATATCTGGATGCAGCAGAGGAGGTACACGACTTTTTTCAGAGAAGATTTCAGAATCAGATCAAAATTGTGTGTATCGGGACAACATACAGACATTCAAATAGAAATGTGCTAATTCCAAGTGACTTTCTTTCCTGAGGTCATGTACAATTTTAGTTCTGTACAGAAGTACAGTCAAGATATCCCCAGATGAAATAACAGTATAAAGACCCAAAACTTCAGATTTTGGCAATCTATCAACGCAAGATTTAAGGTCATTAAACCATACACCACTGATGTGTTCCCCACTCATACACAGTTCATTTATGTTTATATCACATTGGTAAGTTGATTATTTCATGCTTTTTGCCTACTGGTACATCATATAATGAAGCTGCTTTCACACTTAAGCAATTTAATTTCATTTCAGTGTGACAGTCTAACTTGCCGATGTACTATCATTTCTTCTTTTCCACACAGTGATAACTCATTTTTGATTTTCTATTTTTTATGTTTTTGATTTTTCAAATTTTTTTTTATTTTTGATTTTTAAGAAAAGCAGTAAACTATTTACAAAAATTCTTATGAAAAACCAGTTATTCAGGATTCCTCATCCCGTTGAGTTCGGTAAGTGTTCAAAGCGAGCCCTGTCAAATGCTTTAGTATAAAGATCTGCCAGGTTATCTAGTGTGTCGAATCAGCACTTTGAGCTTCAATTTAAATCAATTAACATAAATATATTAACAATCTCACATCCCCCTTCATATGCCTAGAGCAGCCATTATCAACATAAGTTGATAATCCTCCTTAGCAGCTCCTGCACACACCAACTAAGAAATTAGTTAGATTGGGGGACCCAAGCCTTAATGGTCTTAGGTCGTCCAAATTCACCAACTACTGTAACATCCATCCAATATCCATTACTCCTAACTGGAGTCTTGGATCTCAGACCTGTTGATGTAAATGGGTTTTGATTTCCATAAGGTCTACGGTCCTGAGGGTTCCTATATACATTTGGACTATATGACCTTTGGAAATTTTGATTTTGGTACCTCGAATTTTGATTCCAAGAAGCTTGATTGTTATAATTTCTAAAGCCATTGTTATAAAAATTTCGACAACCATTATTTTGGTATCGATTTTGATATTGACCTTGACTTCTAAAATTATTTGAATTTTGGTTGTTCATTCTTGGTGAACTACTTCTTGGTCTCTCGTATCTGCCTAGTGGAGATCTAGGCTGAAATCGAGGTTGATTTCTTTGAAAACGAGGAACTTGTGGAGTTCCTTTTTCAGCCTTATCTACACCAACAGCAACATTCTTTGGTTGCTTAGGAGCAGATTTCTTTGGAGAATTTGAGCCTTTCTCCTCACTATCACCTTTCTTCTCAGGTAATTTCCCTCTCTGTTTTTCACTCAGTTTTGCTTCACTCTTTTTGTTAGGACAGCAGCTTGCTACATGTCCTTTGACGTGACATTTGAAGCACGATCTCTTTTTCGAAGACTTCTTAGCTGGAGTCCCCGAGGTAGATCCCTTATCAGATGGTGATGATCCCTTAGATGAACCTTGTTCAGTTTGCTTTATTTCAGATTTTTCTATGCTCTTATTTTTAGCAAACTCTACATTCGATTCATTTTCAATAACAGCAGTTTCGTTTTTCATATCACTACCTTGAACAAAATTAATCTTTTTAACAAAAGCTTGATTTTTATTCTTAGGCGGTGAATTTTTCTTTTTCAAATCATCACTCTCTGATCCATCACCTTTACTTGATGTGGATGCGAAACTACTTGGTGTAGATGCCATAAAGTCTGCTAGCTCATTTTCACTAGGCAGGAATGAATAGTCATGACTAAGAGGAGGTGGAACTTCATTGAAACCATGAAATCCCACACTGGTCTTGTCATTACTCTTCTTTAACCCACCCATCATGTGTTTCATAACAAAAGACGAATCTCTGAATTGACCTAATTTCTTTTCAAGTTCAACAATTTTGAGTTGTGCATCTGACAACTCTTTGCATTTTTCAGAAATCTCTTTTGTTTTTTCAGCCATCATGTCATGAGCTAAATCTATTACTTGAAGTTTTTCATTTAACTTGCATGTTAAAGCTTCAATTTCAGCTTCACAGCCTTTTATTTTCTTCAAGTATGATGATTCATTTCTTTTAACAAAAAAGTTTGCTTCTTTTATGTTAGACATCTCACTTACCAGACTTTGGTTTTGTGTTGTCAACCTGGCAACCTCACCCTGTAATTCACGACATCTCAAACATACTGAATTAGATTGTACCTCTTTCTCATGAACTTCTGAGTTTTCATCAGCAACAACCTGTTCAGCTTCACTCTCCTTCTCTACTTCAGCATCCACTTTTGCTTCAGCATTCTTCACTTCAGATTCAGCATCACTCACACTAGTTTCAACATCACTCACAGTAGTGTCAGCCTCATCAACTGGCACTATCTCTGCCATGAATGCACGAGTAACACTCTCATTTCCCTGATATTTCTTTTGTAATGCATCCCACATATCCTTTGAATTAGTGTACTTTGTGAAGGTATGCTTGATGCTATCAGGTAAGGACATTTTAATTGCAGCCAAGGCTCTCTTTTCAGCATCAACCACCTGTCTCTCAGATTCATCCATCTTGTCATAAGACAGCACTAAAACCCTTCCTTCAATACTACGCGTAGGAGCAACATAGCCATCTATCATACAATACCACATTCTGGTATCTTCACTCTTCACAAATGCCTCAAACTCCTCTTTCCAGTCAGCATATTCTTTGACATTTTTCAGCTTTGGCGAATGTTTAACACTCTCACTAACCTTGTCCATTCTGACCATCTTTAAACACGTTTTTATCGTAACCGTACTGATAAAACCGTACAAAATTTCTCCGAAAACAGTGGTTACCAAATTACACCTTTAGAATCGTCTCGAAAAGACGAATCCAATGATATCTAATGTCGAAAACCGAAATCGGAATTTTCCAGAGTTTTTTTTTTTTTTTTTATCCTAAAAATCCAAGGAATCTAACGGTCCAAACGGTTCTGTCTAACGAGCTACGGATCAATTTCTATTTGCAAAACAGTCAGATTTTATCGACGCTTGCCAACTGAAATTCCACCCTGTTAAATTCGCTGGTCTCAGTTAAATTCGCTGGTATCAGTTAATTTCGCTGGGTTAGTGTTTAATTTCGCTGGCTTGTTGTTTGTTCAATTTCGCTGGTTATCTTTGCTGGACAAATTTGCTGGTATACTTTCACTATTACGACGACCTGTAAAGTCGCCGAAAACCGTAATAATTTCGCTGAGGAAAATTATACGGTTACCAAAGTCGCCTTTGGATTTAACTTCGCCAACAACTTCGCAAGTCAGTTAAATTTGCTGGTCCAGTCTGCGAATTTGTTAATTTCGCCACCCAGAATATGGAAATTCAATCTTTTTCAAAATTTCTGAGATTCTCCAGATTCTACCAACACCTTCCTGCAAGATCAGAAAACCAAATCACCAAAAAATTTCGAAAATTATGAAGAACACAAAGAAACGGTCTTCCAATCTTCAAGTTTCTCAGCCAAAATTCTTCAAACCAATCAACCAAAAACTTTCCTGGAAACCCTAAAATCTGCAAAACAGCACTCAAACAAACCAGAAGATCAAAACAGCCAACAAATTCGAAAAATTATATCAAAAATTTCGAAAATTTCAAAACCCTAATTTTTCAGGTTTTCAAAATTTCGAAAATTTCTTCCTGTTTCTGCAGCCAACAATCCTGAACCGAGCTTTCAAGAGCCTAATGCTCTGATACCAATTGTAGGTCCCCTATTCGTATGGATCTTTCACAGAATTGTCTTTCCAATCAAGAGTGCGGAATCCTCTTGATCAGAATCTAGCAGAAAACGTGTAGGAAACAGAAACAGCAAATCACTTTCAAACTGGGTTTACTATTGATTATCAAACCAAAGTATTACAATCAATCTAAACCCTAAACTAACACTCAAATTCGTCCAAGACAAATCTCTCACGAATTCTAATGCCTCTCAAACTGTTTTGGCTGATTAACTGATTAACCTAAACCCTAAAGCCTAACCTTGTTTATATAACACAAGGTTTGCTACTTGGGCTAGGATAAACCACATGAGCTACGAATTTGGGCAAGGCCCAATTCGTCCCACATCCCCATAAGTATGGGTTTGGTTAGCCCAAACATTACAACTCACTAATACAAAGCTAAACCCGCTAACTGTTTATCGTTTAACTAATTACAAGATATCCAAAGACCAAATCTAAGCTGTTGTCACAAACATGCACCAACAAAAGTATTCTGGACCATTAAACCATAATATTAAGTTGTTTAAATGCTGATTTTTGCTGAATTCTGCAGTTTATGTGAGTTTTAGGCACTTTCCGGCACTTAAACTATAACTAGGAAGGCAGTTTTATGATCCTTACTTTCCTACACACTATACTAGTGTAACTCTTGGTTTCTGGCCCATTCTATGTCTCAATACCATGTCTGTCTAAGTACTGAACTCCCGTCAGTATTTCTGATTTGTCTGATAACTGTGCTAACTTTGTTTTGGTGCATCATTTGAATCATAAAGTGTTGCATGCAATAATGATATGAAGTCATGCAATATGTGATGCACTTTTATGTATGTGACAATAATCAGAAAGCATTCATGTCATTAATTTAATTCAGCACAGTCATTAAAGCACTAATTACTGTTTAATTATTGTACGGATACATGGAAATTTGACATTTGTCACAGTGAACGACCTGAATCACATGGTGTTACCTGTATATGTATATATACTGCATAATGTCTCATGTCGTTGTCAAGGAGTAGTGGGCTCTGAAATGGGATACTCGCATTCATAGTGACACTCGGATGTGTGATTGGTAGGTAGGTAACATGCGTCCCACAGAGCTTGCCACATAACTAAACACCATGGGTATTCCTGAGTACCCGACACAATCTATCGTTATGTTAGTGCAAAAACAATATTATGTAGTAATGGTATTGTTTTAATAAAATAATAAGGATATTTTATGCCTCAAACTAAATTTCATTTGGTTTTCACCTATTCAAACTATTTTTATAAACAAAACATACCCCGAATCGTCAACAGGTTAAAAACATTTGGCAAGTATTTATTGAAAGGGTTAGAGATACGTCTTCAACATTGGTATAAGCTGCTTTATTCTATTCCTGGCCTTTGAGTACATGATCCCACACATAAGACTGACTTAATTAAACTATGTTGGCATCACTTTTTTTGTAGTATTATTGCTTCCGAACCATATGCCACGCTGAATGTCCTTTCGTCATTTGGTCTATGTGTATAGAGAACATGCGGTAGCTCATGGACCTAGTAACATTCTTGTTTGCCCATGCGAGCCTTGTTTCCTTCAACAACACTATGGTTAGCCCATGCCACCTGACCATATATACTTGTGGCGGATGAGTAACGAACATGAATACATATTATACCCTGGGTTCATTTCACCTACTTTTGAATGTTTCATTGAGAAAGCGTTTGCCATGAAACTTGCAATTTCTTGGGGGATCCATAAAGGACATATCACATATTCCTGGATGAAGTTCTTCAATTGTTGGTCGGTTATTGTTGTTAACGGTTTAGCCTCAATCCATTTAGTGAAATAGTTTATTGTGACTTAGAAATTTTATTCTTCTTGGTGCTTTCTGCAAAGGTCCTATTATAATTCACTACTAGAAAATTGGGTATTTGTGACCGTATTTTTGGTCTAAAAATGATCGCAATTGCCCAATTGCGACTTCTTTTCGACCGGAATTGTGATCGGAAAAACACCCGTCGCAATTGCTCTAATGCGACTGAGTTGCGACTTCTACTTCCTTTTGCGACTATAAAACCAGTCGCAAATACTGCGACTGTGTGGGACTTTGTTTGCGATGATCATGTTGCGACTGTTTTGCGACCGCTAGCCTTTTACAAACTGCGATTATTTGCGACCGCTAACCTTTTACAAACTGCGACTGTTTGCACCGCTTGCTATGCAACCATTTTTGCGATTGTTCGGTTTTTACAAACTTGCGACTTTTTTGCAGTCGTAAAATGATTTTTTTTTAGCTTTTTTGCTCATTATATTTGTACCTGCTTATAATATTATATTTTTAAAAATTTAAGCATTTATAGAATTTTCAAAATTATATAAAGCATTCCACTTAAAACATCAAGTACATGAGTTATCCCAACGAAATACATATCCAAAATAAAGTGCTTTAAACTGACTCGATGATTAGATGTTTTGATACCTAATTTTTAGCATCGCTTCAACGTTTGTCATCCTTTCGTTCATATCCTCTTTCTCCGCCTTATATTTTTCTTTTACTATCACCAACCTCGCAATTATTTCGTTCAACCTTCCTTTCTCTTCTTTTTCTTTCACCATCTCTTGTATGATCACGTTCAACCTTTCGATCTGAAAAACAACCAATGGAAAGTGATAAGATTTAATAAGACCACACACAACCTTTAAACAAAAGTCAAATTGTTCTTTAGAGATGGATGACCTATTTAATTAAAAATAAATAAATCATAAACCCACACACAAACTTTAAACAAAAGCGTTTTGAAATAAACAAGATTCACTAAACTAAATGCCTTTTATACATTGAATTGAAAAATAGATGACAAGCTGCATAGGCAAAAAATACGTGATGTATAACCAATATAAAACCTTTAAACCACCACACTTAACATTACATCATGACCCAAACCCGTTCTGACCCGAACACAAATCAATTTATCATATTCAACATGAATTAAATTACAATCCAAAACTCTAGTTGTAAGTTTTGTAGACAACAATCCATTCCTAATATCTCAAACTACTATCCCATTGAATTTTATACCGTTCATTTCCATCACTTGGGCCTACCGTACATTCCGAAAAGCCCGCCAATGGCTAGAATATTTCATTGGGCCTGTTTATAAACCAATACCTACTATTCGCTAAACTACACTAATTCGGTCCCTAGACTTGTCTACACACCCAGATACATGTAGATGGCCACTTTATATTATTTATCAGCTAAACAATAAAAGGTTATTTAACTTTGAAGTTAAACCTTGAAGTGACAGCTATGAGTGCATCATTTTATGATCTAAAGTTGATCTTCTCAACAACCTGCATGCATAACCAAATATATAATTAATGTCAAATAAGATTAAAAACTAAATATTAATCAAATAATTATCCATGTATGTTTGAACAAAATGTTTTAGGAGATTTAATCCATTAGAAATACACTTTGAGCAACTTTTGGTCCGTGACCCGTTTGACCCGTTCTGCCCATATCCATTACGGGAAGAGGAGGGAAGGAGGAGAGGGGGGGGGGGGGGGGGGGGGGGGGGGGGGGGGTTTAATGGTGGGTCCCAACCCTTTCAACCAATCACATTTTTTTTAAATTCTTTACCACTTTCCTATAAAACAATAGAAGTTTTGTATCGAATCAAGGATACTTTCTCAATATTTTACAACACAATATACAGTGGTACAAAGATAAATACAATGATACAAAATAAATACAAGAGCATGATTCTTGGGCATTCTTGTGCGAGAATAAAATCCAATCAATCATCTTGATTGATTGGCAATTATCTTGATTGATTAATGGGAAGAATAATATTCAATTAATGGTGACTTAATTTGTGGTGTTGATACGCCCCCGCAAGATGGAGGATCCATTGGAGACTCCAATCTTGGACCGAAAAGACAGGAAAGGTGCCCGTGGAAGCGGTTTGGTAAGAACATCCACAAGTTGGTCCTTTGGGATGACATGAAGAACTTTAAGTTGCCCGGAGTTAACTTGTTCCCGTACAAAGTGATAGTCCAGGGCGATGTATTTCATGCGTGAGTAGTAAACAGGATTGGCACATACATAGGTAGCCCCGGTGTTGTCACAGTAAAGCAATGGAGTGCTCACAGTTGGTAAACCCAGTTCATCGAGTAAATTTTTAACCCATGAAAGTTCAGCAGCGACATTAGCAAGAGCTTTGTACTCAGCTTCGGTGGATGATCTAGAGATTGTTTTTTGTTTTGTAGATTTCCAAGAGATGATATTGGACCCTAGGTATAAGATGTATGTTGTAGTGGACCGTCCCCCATCATTAATACCACCCCAGTCCGAGTCTGAGAAGGCCTGTAAGTTAACATTGGTATTGCGCTTCAAGAACAACCTGTGATGTACCGTTCCTTTCAAATATCTGAGTACCCGTTTGAGAGCTTGCCAGTGTGATTGTTTGGGTGAATGCATGAATTGAGATAATTTATTGATAGCAAAAGAGATGTCTGGACTGGTGAAGGCTAGGTACTGCAGAGTACCTACCAGTTTTCTGTAAGGTGTGGGATCGACGGGAGGAGAGGAATCATTAGAGGAAAGCGGATCAGAAATGCTTAACGGAGTGAGAACCTCTTTTGCACCATCCATTTTAAAGGTGGTGAGGACATCTTGAATATGGCGATGTTGAGAAAGAAATAGACCATGGGGCATAGGAATGACTTCGATTCCTAGGAAGTGATGGAGAGGGCCTAAGTCTTTGATAGGGAATTGTTTGCTTAGGGCTTGAACAAAGGAATCCATGAAGGGATTATGATTTCCCGTAAAGACAATGTCATCAATGTACACAAGGAGATAGCAAGTGATATTATTGAGGTCGTAGACAAAGAGGGAGGGATCAGAAAAATATTTTTTAAAACCAAAGCCAATGAGAAATTTGGTTAGTTCAATGTACCAAGCACGCGGTTCTTGCTTAAGGCCGTAGAGAGATTTTTTGAGTTTGCAAATGTGACGAGGGAATTCCGAAGTTGTGAATCCGGGAGGTTGTATCATAAAAACATCTTCATGGAGGGTCCTGATGTGTGTAAAATGCAACATATAAATTACATCAAATGAGGCATAAAACTAACCCTTTTTTAGTACTAATATTGGAAAAAGAGTGTTTTTGTCTTCCTTTTGTATTTTCAGGATTAAATGAGCTCAAAAACGCAAAAGAAGCAAAAAGACAGCTAAATCCAACATAAATACAAGAAAAGGAACATTAGTGGATTGCCCGAACCCTCAACGGCACCTTCCAAAGCAAAATAGAGAAAACAGAAGGCTGAACACGCCCCGTGCTCAGCCAGCACGGGGTCGTGCCCAAGAAGCAGCAGAAAAGACAAACCTATAGAAGCTTCTATTGCCCACCACGGGCCGTGCTCAGCGGACACGGGGGCGTGCCGAAAGTACTGCAGGCGCATTAATTGTAATTGAGAATTACAATTAATGAAGAGAGAGAGTGTCAGACGGGCACGGGGCCGTGCCCAGCGAACACGGGGCCGTGCCCAGGCCTCTGTTCAGCCTATAAATAGGAGTGCTTGGTTTCATTGCAACTCATCCCTTGGCACACCACCTCTCTCACACTTCATCCACCACCCACCACCATCACAACACCATCATCCACCACCATCATCCATTGTCCATCATAGAGTGTGTGAGTCGTCTCGGGATCCAAGATTGATCGTAAGAGTTCTTGACAATCAAGGCCATGTTTGCCTAAGTCTCTTACATCACTTGGTGAAGACAAAGTGTCTAGTATAATACTTTTTATTTCTAATCTTTTGCACTTTTTATTTGGTTTTGTATTAATGACTTTAATAACTAGTTACTTATGTTGAAGGTGATCTTTCCTTATCGTTTGTCCGTGGTGTCTTGGCATTATTTTACTGTCTATATAAAATAAAGGATTTTCACCATTCATATCTCCACGGTCTATATGGAGGTATGTTGGCTACCTGGTCGGGGGTTAAGGGAACGGTTTGGTAAAGGTCTTGCCATTGTTCAGCGTTTAGAGGTCCTGCAATGGACCTGGGTCAAATTTAGTAGGACCTCCTTCAATACTTCACGGTATTGGATGGCGGGGGTCCAAACTCTTTGATCCCCTCATAAGTTAACTACTATTAATACTATAACCCGGCTATTTAGGACTGTATCCCTGCTGACTCAGACTACTTAGTCGAGGGTAACGTCACCGCCAAAAGCGGGGCCTACCACAATACTGCATTAATAACTTAATTCATTATCTTCCAATAATCCACCCCTTTAGGATTGTATCCCTGCTGACTCAAACTACTGGGGTGAGGGTAACGTCACCTTCAAAAGAGGGGCCTACTACAATAACTAAGATAATCTCTTAATTATGTGCAAAAGTGCGGAAATAATCAAAGGTTATACTAGATACGAGTCGGAACCAAGTGATTCATCTTGTCTATCTGTTTTTATTTTATTTTTATTTTCAGCATTTTAGTTAGTTTTTATTTTTCTTAGTTTAAAACATTTTTCTAAACTTTTATTTTGGTTAGACGTTGAGGATAAACCGGTACTAAAAGCTCTTGTGTCCTTGGACGACCTCGGTATCTTACCAACGCTATACTACACTCAACGATGGGTGCACTTGCCCATATGTGTGTTTAGTGTTAGTGAAATATCGTGTTTTATAAATTTAAAACTTGGCTAAAATAAGTGTTAAAAAGGGCTTAAAATATACACCTAAAATATACAACACTTTATCGCACATCAAGTTTTTGGCGCCGTTGCCGGGGACACAAGGATTTTAAGAAAGTTAGGAATCAACGGCCTAATCATCTTTTATTTTTCTTTTTATTTTTTTAGATTTTCTTAGTTTTTCAGCTTCTGCAGAGCTCAGCACGGGCCGTGCCCGCTGAACACGCCCACGTGCTCAATCATTGGAACTGGCAATCCTGTTTTACATCAGACAGTAAGCTGAACACGGGGCCGTGTCCACTCAACACGCCCCCGTGCCCAAGTTTCAGTTACTGAAAACATAACCGTTAGATCCCGACGGTTGGTAATTTCTGACATAAACATGAGTGATAGTAATTATTTTTACTTTCGGCACTCTTATGGTACGTGGTGTCAATTATGTGGTGGCGAACATGAAGAAGTAAAATGCTACTTCCTAAATTATAGGCCCCACTACATGGACCCACGATCTTTTCACAACCTTAAGAGGGGCGAAAGTAAAAATAAGCACTATTTCTCCCTCGAATGCGCCCAGCCAGATATTCTAGGGGAAATGTTCCTTAGCGAATTATTTCAACTAGAAGAGCTAATTCTGAAATGGATAGAAGAGCTTAGGAAGGATTTTATTAATCCGCCCCAAGACGATACCCATGAAGAAATGTTGGAACCGCATTCCGACAACCTCGTTGCTCCCGAAAATACCTTCGTACCTAGCAAAGACTTGGACGATAGTCGTCCCTGTGTCGATTGTGCCGTGAAGGACTCTCCATCGACTTCGTTCGGTGCATACATAGACCTGAGCGATTCGGCATATACCTTCTTTAACAAGAGCCCGAAAAAGGGTTGGACTTGTCCACCTAGAATGAAAATAGGAATTACCCTCACCGACAACCTCTTGCGTTCTCGCCTTAGTCTAGGACAATTAAGGTATATTAGGCACTTTGGGGTTGTTCCAACCAGTCAGGAACCACCCGATAAAAACAAGTTCCTTAAAAAAACTAGACAACTTCATAAAACAGTCCGTAGACACGGGGCCGTGCCCAGCCAACACGCCCCCGTGTCCATCGAAAGATTCCTTTCTGATCAGTACGTCAGAATACGGACAAACTGTGTCAGAACTCCACCTGCACACGGGGCCGTGTCCACTGAACACGGGGCCGTGTCCAGGTTGCTGTCATTTTCTATAAATGCAGCCAAGAATTCTGCACATTTGGACCAACTTGGGGCAGAGATTTGCAGGAATCTTCTCTCAAACTATCCTAGGTAAGTCTAAAAGAAGGTTCCAACAACCCATCTTGTCCCTTCCTCTTTTAGTAATTTCCTTCTTCTTCATCTTTCTCCAAGAACTACCATTAAAAGTTTGGAATTCCTCCAACTCTATGGTAGGGATAAATGAGTTTTGTTCAAAGAATCTTGGTAAAAACATGTTATGAAACATGGTTTTAAGTTGTTAGTAGCCAAAAAGGGCCTACAACATTCAGAAAATAACTTAAAAATACAAGTTTCCTTGTTCCAAAACTCTGCAGAAAGATGGACACGGGGCCGTGCTCAGTGAGCACGGGGCCGTGTCCGGTTACTGTTTCATTAAATAAGCTATTTTTAGTTTATTTTTCGTAGGATGTCGAGTGAAAACAGCGATACATCTTCTGTGCATTCGTCAAACAACCGAAGAGGAAGAAGACCCTCCATTTAAGCTACACTTGTTCACTATGTGATAGCATTAAGGGAGGCTCTCGACGAAATGACTTCAGTAGAGGAGGTCCTTATCGACCGTATTAACGATCTTACGATGGGACTTGAAAGCAGCTTCCAAGAAATTAACCTCTTGCACCAGAGGTTAAATATTCTTGTAGCACCTCCAATGGAACCAGTCCTTCCTCAGCAGGATTGGAACCTGGCTCTCGGAATCAACAACCCTACCGGGTGGGAAGACTTTCCGGCGGAACCTCCCATGGAACACCAACAAGAGATCCCGGTGGAAGTTGAAACCCCTCAAACTAATGCCAATGAGCCTTCTTTTCTCCTTCCAAGGGAGATAGAAGAATGGCTCGCCGACATTTGAGGAGAACCGCACTCGGAAGAAGGAGTTCACTAAGGCCTTGTTTAACCAAGATTGAATATTTCTTGGAAATTTTGCTAAATTAAAATAAAGAAAAGGCTAGGACTCCGTGGTTTGTTATTTCTTTTATCTAGTTTAATTTAGGATTATGTAAGTTCTCTCTATGATGAAATGAAATGATGGTTTTAATGTTTGGATGGTTTGTAATAAATAAAACACACTCATGGTGGTAAAGGATGAAAAGGGGAACGAGAAAAATGATCCCATGCACAAGAACGAGGCAACCCGACAGTTTTCTCCCTTTCAGAAGGTTCAACACGGGCCGTGCCCAACCAACACGGCCCCGTGTCGGACCACCTGCAGAAAACGCCCAGTACAGGTAACTGGACACGGGCCGTGTTCACCCAACACGCCCCTGTGTCCAGACTTCTGTTCCTCTTATTTCAATTTTGTTACTGGCACTTAAACACGGGGCCGTGCCCGGATAACACGGGGCCGTGTTCAGTGCCCAGTAACACAAATTTTTGCTTTTTAAACACTATTTTACACATCTAATCAACCTAAAAATTTATTTTTGGGACACATTGAGGACAATGTGTAATTTAAGTGTGGGGGGGATGCTAAAACCTTGAATTTTGCAAGTCCTAAATACAAGCCTTACACAAAACTCTATTGGAACCGCTAATCACCCCAAATTTTTTCAAAAATTTCATTTTTTTTTTTTTTTACTTGTCTAGGTTTAACTCGGGAAATTCAAGCTCTCAAAAAGGTTATATTTTTACAAATTTACAACCGATAGCGTAGTGATAAAAAGAACCAACATAAGAAAATTATGAAAAGGCATGACAAACTTATTTAAAATTTGATTATATATACTTGATCACATAAAAACCCATTCCCACAAAAGTGAGTTTTGAGCCTTTATTGAGCACTCAATTTCATACCATTTGACTAAATGCTCATTTTTCGTTTCTTGTGTGAATAGCCGCTTGGTTCTTACGACTCTAGAACTTGCCATGACAATACATTCCCGGTCCTTATCAACTTAAACCCGAGTAAGTAAATGATAGAGGCATTAGGACTAACCCTTTTTCATTTCTACACCATTATTTTTCTTTTTTTTTCACCACCTACCCAAAAAATCCCCCTAGTTAGCCCCTTTGAGCCTAAACCTTTTCGTTTCATCACCCAAAACAAAAACCCTTTCACCCACCAAAACCTTTTTCATTTTTAACCCTTTATTTTAGTAACAAGTTCGGTTCTTCGAAAAAAAAAAAAAACAAAGTAATAAAAAATAACTTTGTTTGAATAAAAGCTTCATCAAAAATAAAAAGTTGCAAAAATACGAAAACCGACACTTGTTACGCTTTTTAGCCCTTTTTCTACTAACCACTAACCCAACCACCTACCTTTAACCCTAGCCAACCCTTAACCCACAAAGTCCTCTTGATATCTACAAAGGTATAAAAGTTAAAAAGGAGGAGGATTGATTTCTTGGCAAGCCTATGGTAGGAATAAGTTCCATGCCGCTCTCGAGTGATTCACTAAAAATACACCTTCGGCCGAGTGTGAGTGATTTCCCCGCGAGGTATGTGAACTTGTATATAAATAGAATTTTAAAAAAGGCATGTTATGCCCAAATAAGTAATTTCTTTTATGAACAGTTCTAAATAAATCATTACGAATAGGAGTGTAAATAAATAAAAATAAAACCCTAAAAAGATCTTGGAAATCCCGACACTCTATGACAAGCCCAAAACCTTCTCTTCTACCTATTCCATTTGGGAGTGTAAGCCAAATATTAAAGAGTTTTGCTTGAGGACAAGCAAAAGTTCAAGTGTGGGGGTATTTGATGTGTGTAAAATGCAACATATAAATTACATCAAATGAGGCATAAAACTAACCGTTTTTTAGTACTAATATTGGAAAAAGAGTGTTTTTGTCTTCCTTTTGTATTTTCAGGATTAAATGAGCTCAAAAACGCAAAAGAAGCAAAAAGACAGCTAAATCCAACATAAATACAAGAAAAGGAACATTAGTGGATTGCCCGAACCCTCAACGGCACCTTCCAAAGCAAAATAGAGAAAACAGAAGGCTGAACACGCCCCGTGCTCAGCCAGCACGGGGTCGTGCCCAAGAAGCAGCAGAAAAGACAAACCTATAGAAGCTTCTATTGCCCACCACGGGCCGTGCTCAGCGGACACGGGGGCGTGCCGAAAGTACTGCAGGCGCATTAATTGTAATTGCGAATTACAATTAATGAAGAGAGAGAGTGTCAGACGGGCACGGGGCCGTGCCCAGCGAACACGGGGCCGTGCCCAGGCCTCTGTTCAGCCTATAAATAGGAGTGCTTGGTTTCATTGCAACTCATCCCTTGGCACACCACCTCTCTCACACTTCATCCACCACCCACCACCATCACAACACCATCATCCACCACCATCATCCATTGTCCATCATAGAGTGTGTGAGTCGTCTCGGGATCCAAGATTGATCGTAAGAGTTCTTGACAATCAAGGCCATGTTTGCCTAAGTCTCTTACATCACTTGGTGAAGACAAAGTGTCTAGTATAATACTTTTTATTTCTAATCTTTTGCACTTTTTATTTGGTTTTGTATTAATGACTTTAATAACTAGTTACTTATGTTGAAGGTGATCTTTCCTTATCGTTTGTCCGTGGTGTCTTGGCATTATTTTACTGTCTATATAAAATAAAGGATTTTCACCATTCATATCTCCACGGTCTATATGGAGGTATGTTGGCTACCTGGTCGGGGGTTAAGGGAACGGTTTGGTAAAGGTCTTGCCATTGTTCAGCGTTTAGAGGTCCTGCAATGGACCTGGGTCAAATTTAGTAGGACCTCCTTCAATACTTCACGGTATTGGATGGCGGGGGTCCAAACTCTTTGATCCCCTCATAAGTTAACTACTATTAATACTATAACCCGGCTATTTAGGACTGTATCCCTGCTGACTCAGACTACTTAGTCGAGGGTAACGTCACCGCCAAAAGCGGGGCCTACCACAATACTGCATTAATAACTTAATTCATTATCTTCCAATAATCCACCCCTTTAGGATTGTATCCCTGCTGACTCAAACTACTGGGGTGAGGGTAACGTCACCTTCAAAAGAGGGGCCTACTACAATAACTAAGATAATCTCTTAATTATGTGCAAAAGTGCGGAAATAATCAAAGGTTATACTAGATACGAGTCGGAACCAAGTGATTCATCTTGTCTATCTGTTTTTATTTTATTTTTATTTTCAGCATTTTAGTTAGTTTTTATTTTTCTTAGTTTAAAACATTTTTCTAAACTTTTATTTTGGTTAGACGTTGAGGATAAACCGGTACTAAAAGCTCTTGTGTCCTTGGACGACCTCGGTATCTTACCAACGCTATACTACACTCAACGATGGGTGCACTTGCCCATATGTGTGTTTAGTGTTAGTGAAATATCGTGTTTTATAAATTTAAAACTTGGCTAAAATAAGTGTTAAAAAGGGCTTAAAATATACACCTAAAATATACAACACTTTATCGCACATCAGGTCCCATGAAGAAAAGCATTGTTTACATCTAGTTGACGTAAAGACCACCCTTTTGAAAGGGCAATGGAGAGAACGGTGCGAATGGTAACGGGTTTTGTAACAGGGCTAAATGTTTCATGATAGTCTTTTCCATATTGTTGGTGAAACCCTTTAGCAACGAGACATGCTTTGTATTTGTCAATTGTGCCGTCGGGTTTGCGTTTGATTCGGAATACCCATTTGCAACCAATAGAAGTTTGGGTTGTGTGAGGTACAAGTTCCCATGTGTTGTTATGGATGAGAGCATTGTACTCCAGATCCATGGTGTGGCGCTAATCCGGATCCTTTAAGGCTTGAGTATAAGTGGATGGTTCAAGAGATACAGGTAGAGGATGAATGGTGGTGGAGTTAACGAAACTTGAGTTGTAGTATGTTGAATTGGGTTTGGGTTGTCTGCGAGTTCGTTGAGGATGGTTGTGGGGAGAGTCCGTGGTGGAATCGGGTTGGTTGGTTTGGGATTCGGGTGAGCTGAGCGTAGGAGATGAGTTGGAGCCGGTTGGTGGAGTGGTCGGTTTATCGGGCTGAGGTATTGGGCCGTTAGGAGATACAAGGGGATGGGAGGATGGTCTAGGGGACTGTGTAGTTAGGCTTGGAGTATTGGAGTTGGGAGTTGGGCTATTGGGATGCAAAGAAGGGTGGGTTGGGCCGTGTATAGGTGGGGTGGTAGTGATTTGGGTTTCGGGTGTGGTGGGCGGTTGGGTAGAGTGTGGATGGTGTGTGGTTGGTTGAATGTTGGGAGGTTGTGGTTGAGAAGAGTGAATGGTGTTAGGAGAGGGAGGCATTGGTGAGGAAATGATAGTCGAGGGTTGTGGTGGTAAGAAAGTGTCGAATGACACATGTTTGGGATGGGAGTTGGTGGCTTGAGATGGAAAGATGTGCAGAACAAAATTGACATGGTGAGAGTGGTAGAGTTTGTGATTAAGGGGGTCATAGCATTTGAATGCCGAGATAGAGGATGAGTACCCAAGGAAGATGCATGCCATGGAACGTGAATGTAATTTGGAAGTGGCGTATGGTCGTAACCATGGGTAGCAAAGGCAACCAAACAGTTTGAGTTTGGAATAACTAGGAGCGGTTTTGAACAACATATCATAGGGTGATTTGTTGTGTGTAAGGCCCTATAATGGTGTAGGCTTACGCTTATCTTTATCAAACGCAATTATAGGCTATTGGGCTTAGCCTTGTAGTGGGTTAGATAATATTAGAATAAGCCATGTGGGCTAATTAGCAATTTGGGTTTATTTAGTTAATATTTGTGCATGTGGGCCTAGCCCAGTCTGTAACTAGGTCACCCTATGTAACTATAAATATGGTGAGCCTATGTCATAATTTGGTTGGCTGTTTCTTTCATTGTTTTTCCTAATCATTTTTTAATCCTTTGTTGGTGTACCTGACAGTTCTCCAGAAACCGTGTGCACGTTGAGATTCAATCAATAAAATCGTTCTTGTTCTTATCACTTTCATTAGTATTCCGCGCTTTTAATTGTGATTTTGATATCCAATTGTTAGTTTTGGGAATTACAATTGGTATCAGAGCCTAAGAAGTCTTTAGTAGGATCGGTTCGTTGGATATCATTCAAAGAATAAGAAATTTTTTTTGAAGATCGAAGAACACGAAGAACGCTGTTGAAGATCAAGGAAATTTTGAAAATTCTGCATTTTGATTCGTGTTGGAAAATTGTCAAACTTTTTGCAAGAAAATCGGAATTTATCAGTGGAAACAATCAAAGAATTTAAATTTAAAATTCATTCTTAATTTTGGAGATATAGCTGGTTGATTTGTTTCCAAAGTTGGAGTGTGTGGTCCTACCATTTGACTTGTGCGACTACAACAACAATCATCAGTCGTCATCATTCAAATAAAGTAAAAGTGTGAGGTGGCTTGCACGACTACATTCAAAATCCATTCTCAATTGTTGCAATTGTGCGATCCAACTTTCAATATTATGCGATCCATTCTCAAACAATAGCCATCTTTATCATTTTCCTTTTACACTTGTGTGATTACTTCAAAATTGTGCGATCTAACATATTTTGTGCTACTACAATTCTTGTGCGATTGTGTGATCCAGCAGTCATCATCAACAAACAAACAACAGTCATTCATCATCAGTTTAATCAACCACAACCAACATCAACTCCGGCCACCTGTAATAACACAACCACTGCACCGGTCACCTTCAACCTCTAGCCACCACCTCCGTCTACATCCGAAACACTATCACATTCACAGCACCATATAAATCACCTTCGGTCCATCGTCTTCAACCCTCCAAAACCGTTCATCCAAAACAATCCGAAATCCGAGAATCATCATCATCGGTGTTTGCGGGTTCGGGTTCGAAACTGTTACATGATTTTAGCACAGCCTCACCTGACAATCATCGTCTCCGTTAATAACCGTCATCTCCGTCTCCGACATCCTTTGTAAATCTACCATCTCCGTTCTCCGATAACCTACTTACGTCTGTTCATCACAGCCACAAACCTCCTCCGTCGCAACTACTTCTTCGGCCACCATCTCAGTTCGAACCATCGTTCATCATCCATCGTTCCGATTCAACCTCCGATCACCTGAACTTCATCTCCAGCCACCGCACATCGTTCTATGTATTCCATCGACATCATCATTGTTCATCATCATTGTTGCCGTTCATCATCTTCATCACTTTGGCGGCTAAAATTAGCGTTTGTTTTCGGTTTGTAAACTGAAGAACCAAAGAATCGAGTTAAGGCTGGAGCCTGTAATCGAGGGTTTGGATCTTGTGAGAGAGCTTGGAGAACAGCCCTACAAAACAGAAAACCGTTAGGCTCGCCGCGGAGATGGGAGGGCCCCTCTGCGACCACCCTCCGGCGTGAGGATAAGTATTGGTAGAGAGAGAAAGTAGAGAGAGAAAATAAGGACGAAGGTTCAGAAAATCGTACTTGGCTTTGTACTTGATGGGGTATTTATAGTAGTCAACTGAGATGACGTCATTCGTCCAGACGCACTTAAATGGAGGTTCCTCTCCGGAGGTGCTTGGTAAGGAACAGACATATTTTAGATGCCCGTTCAGATGGAGTCCGGTTCGTCCCAAGGGTCATGTCCGGCCTCGGATATGTATCTTCATAAACGAAGAAGAGGGTTGGCGGTTAAGTTTTTGAAAGTAGGGTTTTCGGCCGTATCGGTTTATACGAAGAAGAAGAACAGAACTGGTTTAGGTTATTTAATAATAATAATAATAATAATAATAATAATAATAATAATAATAATAATAATAATATCTATACTATATTATAATACATGAGGGAAGGATTCCCAAAAGTTAAGAACTTCTTCCCCCATTATTTATAAATAAACCCCTAGAATGAGGGTAAAGTGGTCTTTTAAACCATAATTATTTTTTAGTCCCTCAATCTATTACATTTAAATCCTTGACATTTAACATAATTATGGGTAATTAGTTACACTTCCCCCCTCTTTAATTCTTTAATGTATTCCTGCGATATCTTACAACCCGTAATGTTTTAAAAAAATCCGAAGGTACCATGACGATTAGTACATTTTTTTAAACGTTTCGATAGTTGTCTTTTTTAGTTTCGCCGTGCGTTCATAAAGTACAAATAGCCGATGCGTAAATGTACAATTGATTAAAGCCAACATTTGTTTTTTACCCAAGCCAGCTTTGACCATTACCTAGCTACCGTGCATTAACATTTGTTTTTTACCCAAGTTTTTTGTTTGAACGGCATTAATAAACTAAAATATTCCCTAATTTTACTTGTACAGAGTCAGTTTGTTGTGGCATGTATAATATAGTATAGATAAAGCTCACAACAAACTTCCTATTAAACATGCCACAACAAACTAAACAGGATATGTGCATCTTATTTTAAAAACTTAAAACTCACAACAAACTTCCTATTAAACATGCCACAACAAACTAAACAGGATATGTGCATCTTATTTTAAAAACTTAAAACTCACAACAAACTTCCTAAATAAATGGATGACCAATCTAAAACTAAACCCTAATGTTATACTATAAATACATAGCAAACACTCACAATTCTACATTTCTATTGCTAAACAGATTTAAAATATGGAGCCAGTTCTGAATTCACTTGATGCGAAAAAACAAGCATGCGATATTGAAAAATCTAAGGTCGGTTCTATGATAAGTTTTGTTATATCGCAATAATGAATAATTGTTTTCTTTTATTTACTTTTATGTGAATACTAACTTATTTGATTTTTCAGATTCAACACACCAATTTAAACACCCCAGTTGTCGAACAAGCTTTTGTTAGTTTTTAAGTAATATTTTCGCTTATAATCTTTCATATTAACAAGTTCGTTATGTTATTATTTGGTGTTTTATTGTAGGATGATGGTGATAATAGTGTTGAAATTATTTCTTCTGGTACAATGTCCAGTCCATACAAGTCTAATCTTCAACGTCAATTTAGTAAAGAGGTAATTTTAAAATTTATTTAATCTTTTTTAAATTTATTTATTCAATATTTTTTTTTATAAAATTTATTTAATCATTTTTTAACCTTTTTATTAAATTTTTGTTTTTAACGATCAGAAGTATGAGAATTAAAAGAAAAGATCTAAGAGACTCTCTGAATGGAAATGGGTCGAGGTTATAAATTTAGATGATTCTGAGGACGATGAGAAAGAATATGAATTAGATGATACTGCTGATTCGAGTACAAACAAGAAAAACGGATAAAAAAATAAGAGAAATTAGATGAAATATATCAAGTGTTTTTATGTTTTTTTCATTTTCAGTTGTTTTTGTTTGATCTAGACTATCCCATGAATAATAAAGTTTATTTTATATTTGAAGTTTATGTTTTGTGTTATTTTATTGCACTTATAATTTACATCTCGATTGAACTAATATACTTTTGTTATTTGTTTAGTATTTTTTATTAACAAACGAATCTTTACATGTTTAAAACAGTTTTTCTATACTTTATTTATTATTAATTTTTATAACAAAACAAAACTTTGATATTTAGTAGATAGAAAATAAACTATGTTCCAAAATTTTAGGAATTATTTAATACTAATTTACGATATTAGTAGATAGATAGTAAACTATATCCCAAAATTTTAGGAATTATTTAATACTAATTTATGATATTTATTTAATACTAATTTACGATATTAGTAGATAGATAGTAAACTATATCCCAAAATTTTAGGAATTATTTAATACTAATTTACGATATTTAGTAGATAAATAGTAAACTATGTCCCAAAATTTTAGGAATTATAAGTCAACTAATTAGGTCCTCCAAGTTAATTATATGGGATGAGGCATCGATGGCGAAACGTGAGGCGATAGAGGCAGTTGATCGAACATTGCAAGACATTATAGGTGTTAGGCTCCCATGTGTAACACTTATGATATATATCCACGACAATAATGTTATCATATACAAATAAGAAAACTACCAGGAACGAGTGCCGCAATCCAAAGTGTCGCCCCCGCCGCATCGCGCGGGCACCCTACTAGTTAATTATAATAAACAATCATAACAACATCATTACTTAATCATTATTAATAATAATAATAATAATTAATATTATTAGGTTTTCTTTTTATTTTAGTTTTAATAGTTTATTTAAAAAAAATATTAAAATAAATAAAAATAAAGGGGTTTGGTTATTGTTCGGTAATAAGTTTTGACAGGTTTGGAGGCGTGGTACAGGAAGCTGGTTCGTGGGTTTTTTTCAAAGGGCTTGAGTTAGCGAGTACACGGGTTCTCGCTTTGGGCTTGTGTTGTGGAAGCAGTTAAAGGCGCACATTTTTTAGGGATCACACTTTCGGGGGATCACATATTTGGGGGATCACATCTTTGGGGAATCACATCTTCGGGGGATCACTTTTACGGGGGATCAAAGTATAGCAACTTAGAAATGTCTTCTCAGGATGATGTGATTAAGCAACATCTCGAAGGTTTTAGATACTTTCCTGGAGAATCTTTAGAAGCATTGACTGACAGATTTGCTGAACTGCTCACTGATATGAAGAAGGCTGAAATTATGGTGTCAAGTCATATGAGCAACAAAAGGATTCTAGATGTTCTGAAAAAGATTCCATATCAGCCAAATAGTAGCTGGTTTTGGAATGTGAATCAGATCATCTTGACAACCAAATATCTTAATATGAAGCCGGATGAGCTGATCTCACTCATCAAATCATATGACAATGCTGACAAGCAGAAGGCTCAATGCAACACATCTGATGCAGTCTTCTCACCCACTCCTGCTCCTACTGCTCCATTGCCTGCTGCAGTTTGCTCATCCACTTCTACTGATTCATCACAAAATTCCGAATCAGGTCGCTATTCAGGTATTCAAATTCACGACTTCACTCCTATTCCCACTGAGGTATGTGTAGATGATATCTGCTGTACTCCTAAATGTAGGGAAAAAGTAAAAGGGTTTAAAGAACAGGCCGACTCGCTTGTTATGTAACTTCAATATACCAGATCCAGTAGTTATGAAGTCAAAAAGAAACTGGATGGGTATAAGGATATGGTGGAGGTGCAAAAGCGCGATATTCAAAAGTTGCATAGCGATCTAAGCGAAGTGAACTGTCGATATCTCCACTTCAAAGAGCTATCTGAAAAATTAACTGTTGAATTAAATGACTTAAAATCAACTTTTGAAAATACATAATTCAATTTTAAAAAGTCTGATGTTTCAAGTGAAAAAGTTGAAAAGATGATAAATCAACAGTTAAAATATAGCAAAAAGGAAGTTAGGAATAAGGGATTGGGATTTATATGCATACCTCCACCATACAATCATAATTACACCTCAATTCCCATGACTGATGAGGAGATAGCCGACTTGCCTGAAATGGAATATGGGAAGCCTGGGGATAGGAAGGTTGAGCCTGTTAAGCCAAAGAAAGTTAAAATCACAAGGCCTGATAAAACCAAAATTATTCTAGAAAAACAGGTGTTTAATAAAACTTTTGTGAAACCTGCCGAAGTTTCAAACCAAACCAAGACTCTAAATTTTGAGAATAATGCAAACATTGACAAACACTTTCAAGTATTAGATAATAATTTGTCAACTTTTTCTCAAAATTCACCTTAAGTCCAACAACAAGAGAAAGAGTTTAAAACAAAATCTCTCGACTTCGAGTTTGGTATGATGAATGAGTTTGCTGAATTGTCTCGCAAACAAACTGAGTCAACTGCTCCATCTGATTCATCATGTGACTCCACAGAGACAGCTAACTGTGAAAAGTCAGAGTTAGTTGATTCCGCCGAGTCAAGTCACGAATCACCTGAAGAAGTTGAATCAGAACAGATACAAGTAGAATCAGAATCCCCTTCGGAAGCTTCTGTTGAATCTAGTGGTGAGTCAACAACAGAAGCCTCTGCTCAGGCAGTAAATACTGATGATTCTGAAACTACTAAACCAACGGTGTCACTCGAAACTACAAGCACTACTACGGCATCGCCTGACACCGTTTGTGAAAAAGTGAACGTTACTGATGCTTCTACTTCATGTGCAGATGAGGTAATAGTAGAGGATTGGGTTGAGGAGGATGATATTGTTTGTCAAAAAGCTGATGATGTTTGTTTAAAAACATCAAATTTTTCTGCTGATGCTCCTCATTATGTGAGAAAGGCAAGTTCTGAGCCAGCTTTGAGAGGCCCTTCAAACAAATATGTGCCTCCAAAGCCAACAGTTAGAAATGAAAATGCTAACCCTAACAGTGAATGTTCTAACTGTTGTAAACACAATCAGATGAGACAGGGGAGAAAGATTGAACAGTTTGCAAACAAATCATCCAACAAATCGTATAACTCATACTCAACATCGGTTGGATTGAAAGGATCGGGTTATGCTCCTTATGTAAAGAAGGAAACATGCTACAACTGCGGCATACCCGGTTACATTGCAAGGAATTGCACACATCGTCCCTATGTGCCATGCTATACACAATATCAGAGGGTTACACCAAGGGACAGATCTTATTCTAAGCCAATAAAGGTTGAAAAGCCTAAGGCAATGATGAATAAGCATCCCCAGGTTAAACCATCTGATGGGGATTGGAATGTTGCGAAAAACAAAAGAAAACAAGCTTTGAAACCTAGAAAAGTTCTGAAAAACAAAAGGGTTGAAAAGCAAATTGTTTTGCCAAAGGCACCTAAGAAATTAGAGAAGCCAAAACAAGTTTGGAAGGCAAAACACAAAGCAGCAACATCACCAATCCTTGAAATAAAAGGGGACATGTGCTTGCGGGAAGTGTCATATGTTGATGCTTCAGGAATACCCAGGACCACGATGGCCTGGGTACCAATGTCTTGCTAATCTCCTTAGTTTTCAGGGACAACCAAGGAGGAGCTGTTGACAACCTTTGGATGTTGATAGCGGTTGTTCCAGAGACAAAACGGGTAACATTTCACTGTTGCTAAATCTATATTTCTTTACAGTTGACATGTTTCGTTGGAAGGAGATACGAGAGGTAAGACAAGATCAGCAAAAAGGTACAAATTTGAATTTCGATTTCATAATTCGATATTGATTAGCCTTAAATCTTATGATGGAACGGTTAGACAAAAACAACAAAAATATTTTCATTTTCTTTTGTGTTTCTCTTTGTACATAAGTTTTCATTGTTAGGTAAATTTGCGCGTAAGATTTACGCACAAATTTAGGGGAATATCTAGAGATATCTGTAAATAGAGAAAACACAAAAACATTCGAAAAGTAGAAAAAAATCAAAAATATTTTGTTGCATCTATGAATATGAAAAGAATTTTCACTATGTGGATTAAGGCTGACTCATGTAAGACCAATATTGAAATGGTCTGACTCTAGAGCGATATGTTGGTAGGCTTTATCCTGATGGCTAGATTCTTTGACTGGTTCTGTGAAGAACATTAAATTAAATTATGGCCTCAGGAAAGAACGTCACTTGGAATTAGGACATGACTATTTGAATACGTGTGTGACGTCCCGATACACACAATTATGTTCTAGTTCTGAAATCTTTTCTGACCAACTCGTGTATCTCCTTTGTTTTGCGTGAGCAAAGACCAAGAGGTGCTAGGCAACGTCAGCTTCTGTTTTGCGTGAGCAAAGACCTAGATGTACGTTGTCGTGCTATAGATCAATTACACCCGAAAGAGGCCCTCTAGTGCCCAAAAGAAACCTAAAAAACCTATATCAAATTGAAAAATTCATTTGATCTGTATATTATATTGTGACACCCCGACTTTCCACATATTACCGGTGGGCCCGATGGGGGAGTATCGTGACGTAGTTGATATCATCATAGTCAAACACCACAATATATAAATGCACAGCGGAAGCAAAAGATAAATATATTACAATCCGAATATAAAGTAATATCCAGTATTACAATGGAAAGTAAAGGATCCACAGGCGGATCTAAATAAAAAGAAAACTGTTCAACAGACTTTCACATCTAGAGCTTGCAAGACTTGATTATTGATGTCTGGAGTAGCCAGCCTATTTCGTATAGTACCTGCACTTAACCTTTTTGGAAAATACGTCAGTTTACACTGGTAAATACAATTAACTGACTCATTTTGAAAATGGTTTAGAAAATTGATTTGAATGCACATGGCACAAGATATCTTTTTAACTTGGGATAATTATGTAGAAATAAACTTGTATACAGTTTTACATGTTGTCGTCCATTTAGGACCCGGTTAGAAGAGCCGGTTTAACAAGATTAATAGACAAACCACGCGGTATGATTCCACAAGAAGATACCCTTCTTATGAACTACCCTTTTTACATACGCAGCTGTCAGGTGTATGCCTACACCCCGTGCTTAAGTCGTGGCGATCCCTAATGAATGAGCCGAGGATATCCAGGACATGGTCATTAACCCCCCAAAGGCATTGCATCAAACAAGACAGAATAAAATGGGTTATGCATCTTTTTAATCAACATGTGATTGTACGACTTCATACCCGACCAAGCGGTATTATAATACCGTACCCCAAGCCCGTATAGGGAAAATAAGTTAAAAGTATTTACCTGAGCAAAGTATAAGTCCAATACAGTAAGTGCACGTAGCTTTTACTGGGCTCCTAATCTGGAATGAAGGTTTTATAATAACCTATTAGAATCCTAACGGGTCTTTAATTAAGCCTTGACTTAGACTGGTTAGTTTTCAATAGGAGGACACGGTTCAAACGCATGAAGAAGCGAAGACCGGTTTAGAATGTGGTTTTGACCCGACAAGATTGTATGCTTGTTTAATATGGGTAACTTAAGCACACTCTGGATTTTGAGATAAAAACGATATGGTTTGACCCGTTTCGGCTAATATATGTAAACTAGTTACATAAGCCGATCCGAACGCGACAAGTGCGTAACGAATAACCAAAAGAGTCATATACAAGTTTCCTAAGTTAATATGCCTTAAATATGTTGTGATATCAGTAGGATATCTTCCATTATGCCCAAAACGAGTTTAATCACAATTTAAGCCTCGTAGGGGTATTTTGGTCATTTTAAAGATTATAAAAGAGATTATTTAAGTTTCTGAGATTTGGGTCAGAATAAATCACTAAAATAACTTATTTTAATAGGTCATATCAGTTGGTAATAAGTCTTATGTGATAAAATGGTTTTAAACCCAAACTATGCGTTTAATACGCTTAAAAAGCCATTTTAAGCGATTTCCGGGTTATACAGGAAATCTGAGTTTTCTGATCAGGTTAGTAAGTTAAAAATACTTTATTTATTATATAAAATCAGTAGCAATTGGATTGGTGTCAAAATAATATATAGAACTCATTTTATACACAAAAAGGGTATAATCGGTATTTACCGAATCAATGCCATAACCTTAGGTTATGAGCAGGTTAAAAATAATTAAAAATCTTTAAAAATCCCAAAATATTATATTACATCAGTGGGTAAAAGGTTTAGTGTCAAAAATTGGGTTTAGATAGGCTTTATGCTAATTGCGCCGTTTAATTACTAAAAGGCGTTATAATTTCGCTAATGAGCATTACTCATAATCTAGACCTCCAACTGATGTGAAATTTTAGGGACATGTTTATAAATCAGTAATAAAGATCATTGTCCTTTCACATATTCAAAAATCTCGTTTTATGGTCAAAAGGGCATATTGGTCAACATTAGGCAATTAACGGAAATGTGTAAACGAATCGGACATTCAATGAACCAACCACAGAGGGTTATGCTAACATGTAGCCTGGTCCTAAGGAAGCTCTAAGGCATTTCTAAAACATGCTTAAATGGGTCAGAACTGAAAGTCAAAGAAAAAGTCAAATTATGCGACTTTCGGTTCCGAACCGTGTCTCTACTGAAAATTGTCGGGTTGAACATGTTTAGACATGTTCTTACACTAATTACCAAGTTATATTAATGATCAAACAGGTTGTATGGGTTCTACATTGCTAATTATGCATAAATTGGAAAATAAGCATTCTGTTGACTTTTTAATAACAAGTTTGACCCGACATTTGACCTAGTTAGAGTGGGAATCAGAGGGTGCCCTTTTAAGGGTTTATTGCCCACATAATTACGAACTTATAACTACTTTCAACTTGACTAATCACTGGACCATTAATGATTAATCGCGAAGTCAACCGTTAATTACGACGGTTTGACTTTTAAGCTAAAACTAAGTAAAAACTCAACTAAGAAAGGTTAAGTATACTTACAAAAGTCCTATGGACGATTAGGAAGGCTTAGGGTCTGCTCTTAAGCTCCAGGAAGCTCCAGAAATGCAGAAGGAAAGGTGTGATCAATGGTTGCAACAAGAGGCCTTTATATAGTGTTTAATCTCACTTAGATCATTGACACACAAGCCTAGCAATGGCCATGGATCATTTACAGATGTCCCCTAGGTCTAAAAAGCATGTAGGGGTCGTCCAAAGATGTGGAAAATCGATTATAAGTCGGTTAAAGTGTTTAAACAGGCTGCTGTCGAATTTTTAGTCGCTGGGCAACCCTTACGGACCGTAAGGGTGTGGCTTACGGTCCGTAAGCTCTTTGCAGAAGGCAAATATTCTTGATCTTTCGGGCTTTGAAAGGGCAACCAAACTTATTTCTTTCATTTTGAGCCCTCCAAATTTACCTATAAGGGCTTCAAGACTTATACCTTCTTTGTTAAGTCCTTGGCCACTTTGTTAATACCCGAAAAGTCATAATTTTCAACGTTGGCGCTTTAACCCCTCGCATACGAATTTGATCATAGCTTTCTCATACGATAACGAAACTTGATGAAATTTTTATCATGTATTCTAGTGAGCATATTTAATCGTCAAAAAGCTTCGGGTTTGCTAAAAGGTCACTCAGAGGTATACTTTAAACATGTTGACACATTTAACCCCTGTAGTTTGTAATCTCTCACTTTCTTTCATATTTAGCTTCGTATGATCCATGATTTATTCGTTTGAAGGTATGAGCATCATGTAGGGTTACTGTAAAGTATATTTATCCCTTGTTGACATTTTGAACCCTTATATTCACATACTTTCCATGTTTGTCAACTTTAGTCCTTCTAGAACATTCTTTCACACGTTCAAGCTTATGACACGTGTCAATACATTCTAGGACGTGAATTTTCGAGGTGTTACATCCTCATCCCCTTAAAAGAAATCTCGAACTCGAGATTTACTGAAATAAATAAGGGTACTTTTCTTTCATTGTGGACTCAACCTCCCACGTGTACTCGAGACCTCTACGGGCATCCCATTTAACCTTTACGATCGGTACATGCTTCCTTCGAAGCTTCTTTACCTGTCGATCCTCAATCGTCAATGGTTTTTCCACAAATTTCAAGCTCTCATCTATATGCACATCCGTATGTGGTATGACCAGTGATTCATCAGCGAAACACTTCTTCAGATTGCAGATGTGGAATACATTGTGAATACCACTGAGCTCTTCAGGCAGTTTTAACTTATAAGAAACCGATCTGACACATTCGATGACCTCGAATGGTCCTATGTATCTCGAGCTTAATTTGCCTTTCTTACCAAATCGCATCACTCCCTTCCAGGGTGATACTTTAAGTAGTACTTTATCACCAACCTCAAACTTAAGAGGTTTACGCCCTAAGTCTGCGTAGCTTTTCTGCCTATCCCTGGCAGCTTTCAGGCGGTCACGAATCTGGACAATCTTGTCCGTCGTTTCAAAGACTATTTCTGGTCCCGTCAGTTGGACATCTCCAACTTCCGCCCAACAAACGGGCGTTCTGCATTTCCTACCATACAATGCCTCAAAAGGCGCAGCCTAAATGCTGGTATGATAGTTATTGTTATACGAGAACTCGATTAATGGCAGGTGGTTATCCCAACTACCACCTAAGTCGATTACACATGCACGAAGCATGTTTTCCAATGTTTGGATTGTACGCTCATTCTGTCCGTCCGTCTGAGGATGGTAAGTCGTACTAAAATTTAAGCGCGTGCCCAATGATTGTTGGAAACTTTTCCAAAAAATGTGACGTGTATCTAGTATCCCTATCCGAGATAATAGACACAGGTACGCCATGTAGAGCTACAATCGTATCTACGTACAATTGGGCTAACATGTCGGAGCTATAGGTCTCTTTAATGGGTAGGAAATGTGCTGACTTAGTTAGTCTATCCACTATCACCCATATAGTATCATTACCCTTCCTTGTCTTAGGTAATTTGGTGATAAAATCCATAGTTACCATTTCCCACTTCCAAGTGGGAAGTTCAGGCTGTTGTAGCAAACCTGACGGTTTCTGATTTTCTGCTTTGACTTGTGCACATGTCAAGCATTTAGCTACATAGGTGGCTATAGACTTCTTCAAGCCTATCCAGCAAAAATTTGCCTTCCGATCCTGGTATCACTTATTAGCTCCAGGATGTACAGAGTATTTAGAACTGTGGGCTTCCTGGAGGATAACATCCCTAAGTCATCCATAAATTGGAATCCATATTCGTCCATTCAATCTAAGAATTCCGTCCTTGCCCTGTCACACCCCCAAAATCCACCTGCGGAGTATCACCGCTTGGGAGCGTGACTGACCAGGATCAAGCCACCAATCATATAGAACAATGTATAAAGTAAAAGTAATTGTATTAAACCAAACCAATCCATATGAAAGGTGTTCCAAAACATAAGTATCATATCAAAGTTTAGCGGAAGCGTATAGATAAAACTCAGCATAAATAAGTATGTAATGTCATAAAGTGTTTAACACACAATCACGATCCAAGCCCACAACGACCAGCTCCTCCCTGTGCAAGCTCCATGTACCTAACGACCTGCAAGGCATGTAACAGAGGATCAACAACTAGTTGAGCCAGTTCACAGAAAGTAAATGTGTAATGGTAAGTTCGTTTGTAACATGTGGCTCTACTGGGCCGATAGTACGTTCTATTTGTGGGGGCTTCCCATGTTGTATAACCACTAGACTATTCGCAACCATAAGTGTTCTACATATCCCGAGAACAGTAATACGTACAAGTTTACGTAGGATTTACGTAAGTATCCTTCACAACCGAGGATAGGGGTACGTGGGGGTTTACGTAGGTTTTACGTAAGTGCCTGACACAACCGAGGCAGTAGTAAGTATAGGTTCACGTAGGTTTTACGTGAGTATCCTTCACAACCGAGGATAGCGAGTAGCATAAGTATACGTAGGTTTTACGTATGTGTCCTGCACAACCGAGGACAATGGTATGGTAGTCTAGTATTAGTGTATGTACGAATCTATTCAACCTTATTCCTTCAATCCCATTCCCCAAACCCCGGGGAATCCCATGCCTTAGTAAGGGTGTGAACTCACTTTGGTTTGCTCGGTATGCTAAGTTAAGTGCTCGAAAGAAATCAATCACGTCCTATAGTACACGTATACTAAATCAGTTCGCGTTCGTAATGTTTCACATATATTCTAATGTCACATAGTGCGTTGGACAGTTAATCAACATGCAACACAAGCAGTCAATTGCATCAAAACACTTAACAGGGTTTATAAGCATAACAGGAGATATTATCTAACACTTGTTAATCAAACAACTTAACAGGGATACACATGCTTTAACAAAGTTACACATTTAACTTAACCGAGTTGCTGAACTAACGGAGTTAACAACTAACCTGGTTAATAAATTAATAGAGTTAACAAACAAGTTAACAGTTTAGTAAGGTTAACACTTAACAAAGTAAATCAATAATAACTGGGCCAAATCAAACTTGGGCCGAAGTCTAAGCTTGGGTCGAAAACCCTCTGGGCCGAATACACAAGGATGTCGAAATCACTTTTGGCCGAAATCGCTTTGGGTGATTTCGTTGATGTGGGGATTTCGTTGGATGTTACATCATCAACATCAACACATAACAAACATATTCCAAAGTAAATCGTTAGACCAATTCATAATTTCATCGATCAAAGAGAGCTACTTCCATTAAACCGAATCATGTATGTATGACTTTATCCAATTACAATTTCCCATAAAAGTCACATGTCTACTGACATGGGTTACCATACCCAACATGCACATATTCCTAAAGTTTGTCAGTAAATCACATGTATAACCTTCAATAGTCAACATATACAAAAACCTAGAACTCTATTCTATTTACTCAAGACATCATCATAATAAAGTTATTAATATAAATCATAGACAATGGGTATCACATGGCCAACCTTGTATCAGATTATAATGATTTCTATCATGCAAATAAATTAAATCAGATCATCATTAGCAGACACACATACGGTCGAACATCTCATCCAATATGCATAACAGTTTGTGTTCCACCACATACATAACGATTAAACATTCATAAATGCCAACTTATCCAAACAGATTACATCATAATCATACGAAAAGCATCTATGTCAACTGGACCTGTAGATCACTAACCGAGGATTAAACAATGGGGTCTGGCTTCGAATGAGGGGATCTGCCGTCGGATTCCAAGGTTAGCGAGAGAGAGAATACGAATGGTGGTTAGGGTTTATCTAGTTAGTGTTCTCGCGTACAGATTAGGTAAATATATGAACTAAACACTACTGGGCCCAAGCCCATCCTCGTTTTCGGCAGTAGGACGAAAACACTTTAAGTGTTTTCATCACTTATGATATACACCAATTATAAATAAAATCAAAACATGTTGCAAACAAGTACTAGGTTAAGTCGAGTAGGAACCTTGGAAACTCGGGTTGTCACATTATCCCCAACTTGAAAGAAATTTCGTCCCGAAATTTAGCACGCGGTTACTGAGGAAGCTAGTTGTGTTGCGTAGTTTACTGGTTTTCCTGGGGTGTCACATGCCCTGAGATAACTGTTCTTCAGTTACTTTTAGCTTTTCGTTAGGATAGTTAGCTTCCAACATAGCTTCCTTCTGTGCAGCTAACAACCTTTCGTTCAAACCATTCTTTATCTCAATGCTCTTGGCATTGATTCGGATGGGTTTCACCCTTTCTTTTCGACTTAAGGCATCAGCGACTACATTCGCCTTGCCAGGATGGTATCTTATCTCACAATCATAATCATTCAACGTCTCCATCCATCGTCGTTGCCTCATGTTTAAATCCTTTTTGGTTAAATAGGTGCTGGAGGCTCTTGTGATTAGAATAGATCACACACTTAGTTCCATATAAATAATGCCTCCAGAGTTTTAGTGCAAATACAACGGCACCCAACTCCAAGTCATGGGTGGTGTAATTCTTCTCGTGCACCTTTAACTGGCGTGAAGCATAGGCAATGACTTTGCCTTTCTGCATAAGCACACATCCCATCCCGGTGTGTGATGCATCACAATATACTACGAACTCATCGATTCCATCAGGCAATGTCAGTACTGGAGCATTGCTCAATTTGTTTTTCAGAATATCGAAGGATTCCTGCTGCTTAGGACCCTAGTTAAATTTAATCTTCTTACACGTCAGCGAAGTCAGGGATGCAGCAATCCTTGAGAAGTTTTCAATAAATCGCCTATAATATCCTGCCAAACCTAGAAAGCTACGAATCTCTGTAGGTGTCTTTGGCTCTTCCCAATTCATGACAGCTTCAACTTTAGCGGGATCCACTTGGATACCACGCTCACTAATAACGTGTCCAAGAAATTGGACTTCTCGAAGCCAGAATTCACACTTCGAGAACTTGGCATAGAGCTTCTCTTGATGAAGTAGCTTCAGAATGCAACGGAGATGCTTCTCGTGATCAGCTTGGCTCTTCGAGTAAATGAGGATGTCGTCAATGAAGACGATGATGAATTTATCCAAGTAGGGCTTGCAGACGCGATTCATGAGACCCATGAATGCGGCAAGTGCATTAGTGAGCCCAAAAGGCATCACTAGGAACTCGTAATGACCATAACGAGTCCTAAATGCAGTCTTGTGTACATCTTCATATTTAACTTTCAATTGATGATAGCCTGACCTCAAATCGATCTTGGAGAAGTAACTTGCCCCTTGTAGTTGATCGAACAGATCGTCGATCCTGGGCAATGGATACCTATTCTTGATAGTGACTTTTTTAAGTTCGCGGTAATCGATGCATAGACGCATCGATCCATCCTTCTTCTTTACAAACAGGATTGGCGCTCCCCAAGGAGACGAACTAGGTCTAATGAAACCCTTGGCTAGCAAATCATCTAGTTGCGTCCTTAACTCCTTCATCTCTGTTGGTGCCAACCTATAAGGCGCCCTTGCTACTGGTGCTGCTCCAGGGATGATGTCAATTCTGAATTCCACTTGCCTATCTGGTGGTAACCCAGGTAGTTCTTCAGGAAAAACTTCAGGGTATTAAGAAATGACGGGGATATCTTCAATCTTAGGTTTCGGTTCATCAATAGTCACTTGTGCCATGTAGATGACACAACCCTTCTTCAAACACCTAGAGGCCTTGAGCATAGTCACTTGCTCAGGCAGTCCATGCTCGGTATCTCCCTGAATGGTAAGTGGCTCTCCAGACGGAGTCTTGATCACCACTTGCTTCTTATTGCAGACAATCTGGGCCTGGTTATGAGATAACCAGTCCATGCCTAATACTATATCGAAACCGGCTAACTTCAAAGGAAGAAAGGTTAATGGAAAAGAGTGGTTCTTAATGGATATGAAACATCCATCTAATATGGTTGAGGTGGTTTCTAAGGTGCCATCAGCTAATTCCACCTCATACTTCACACTTAGGGTTTTAACAGGCAAATTCAACAATTCACAAAACTTATTAGCTACGAATGACTTATCAGCGCTTGAATCAAAAAGTACTCTTGCATATACATCATTTATGTGGAATGTACCTGTGATCACATTGTCGTCCTGGACGGCTTCCTTTGCATCCATCCTAAAGACCCTTGCATTGGTCTTCTTGACCTCTTCAGGCTTCTTGGCGTATTTAGGGCAGTTGGTTTTAATGTGCCCTTTCTCATTGCAGTGCTAGCAGGTTGCATCCTTCAACTTTTTGCAATCCAAGGTCTTGTGTTCCTTGGAATTGCATATCCCACATGCAAAAGTCCTGGACTGCATCTGCGGGTTCGATTCAAGCCTACACTTTCCAAAGTTATGTTTTCGGCAAGTCTTGCACTTTGGCTTTTCCTCTATTCGCTGACTATTCCTTCCATACCCAAACTTCTTAGAATCAGTGTTTCCCTTGTGCTTCTTCTCTGACCCTCGTGAGTTATCATCCTCACACTTCCTCTTACTTTCTTCAGAATTCTTTAGCGATCTTAACCTAACCGCATCTAAAGTAAGGGCCAAAGATAGATCAGCTGCCGACCTAAAAGTGGCAGGTCTCGAAGCCTTAACACTGGCTTTGATTTCTGGGGCTAAACCCCCAATGAAGCGAGCAATTCGCTTGGGTTCCGGTGTTACTAGGTAAGGAACCAGCCTGGACAGTGTATTGAAACTGGTGAGGTAAGCTTGACAATCTAAGTTTGTCATAACCAACGATAAGAAATCTGACTCAATCCTCTCAACCTCGTGTTGAGGGCAGTAGTTCTCCATAATGAGAGTAACAAACTATTCCCATGACATGTTGTAGAGCGGGATCTTCCCAGCAGCTTGAATGAGAGACTTCCACCATGCCAGTGCCTCTCCTTTGAACGATTGTGATACATACTTCACCACATCCTTTTCAGCACAACCGCTGATATCGACAACTGTGTCCATTTCATCCAACCAGGTCATACAATCAATTGCCCCTTTCTCCCTAGTGAAATCCCAGGGTTTGCAGGAAACAAAGTATTTATAGTTACAGAACTTGGTACGTGGTTCATTATCAAACTCTATCTTCTTGGATGGAACATTGTGTTGAATAGATGAATGTTGATCATCATCCTTCTTTGACTCATCTTTCTTTGGGGGTGGCTTGCTATGAGCCTCAGAATGAGTCTTAGGGACAGACTTAGAGTGGGGTACAAATGAGGCTTTACTATGAGTCCCACTATACTCCCTGAACTGCTCCTCTACAGTTGTATCAATCAGCGTATGAAGTTCTCCTCTGGTTATATTAATTCTATCATTCTCATTATTCTCCAGGGGATGACTGTTGATTTCGTCAGGGTCAGCCATGTAGTCTTAATTACTACAAAAAGAAAATAAGGGCAAGGTTTATTTAGAAGCCCATATAGTACTATCGTTCTTGACGATTTATTAACCATGTTTCTAATACACATTTTAGTTAATTTGTTAAATATATAATTGTTCAGGATCTTTATCAAAATCCTAAGTTATAAGTTAATAATAGCACAAAAGGCCTAGTCACGTAGACAAGTTTAATTTATAGGCCTTGATTTTACGGAATCGAGGCATTAAGGTTTGAATCAAAGTTCATTACCTTTTCTTGACAGGGAGTTGTAGGATACCACTGTCTTTAGTCCAGAGGACGTTAATTATAGCCCGTGGGCACTTCATCCTTAAGGGATGATTACATAAATAAGGGAATTTAAAAATAACCCATTTAAGAATGACTTTTGTGATTTTATCGTATCACATTTTGTCAAGCATGTTAATATGCTTTCAGATGTTTAACAAAGATTTGAATCTCTTGAATAAGTTTTACTATCTTGGCCATGTCTATAATGACATTTAGGCTAGGTTTTACCCTTTAGATTCTTTTTAATAATTAACGCAGAACAATTTCTAAATTGAAATGTTAACAAGGATCTGAATCTAATTGTGGAACTACCATCTTGGCCTTTTCTTAACGTGACACATGGGCTAGGTCTTGTTCTTTTTAGATTTTGCCATTTTATTATAATGGTAGATCTTAGAATATAGGAATGATATTTTAAACATAATCGTTCCATTAAAATTTAAACAAGTATATGGTTGCCCTAAACGGGACTTCTTAAGAAAATGACTTGCCCATGCAAGGGCTAATCAGAAAAATAACAAAAGAAGCAATTAAAAGACAATGAAACGAATTAGGATTTGTCCTATGTTCTTGTCTAGACTCAAGAATATGCATCTGTGTAACTGAGATTAAACACAAAAGGCTAGTGTTTAATTCACTCAGTGTTGGCTCTGATACCAACCTGTCACACCCCGACTTTCCACGTATTACCGGTGGGCCCGGTGGGGGAGTATCGTGACGTAGTTGATATCATCATAGTCAAACACCACAATATATAAATGCACAGCGGAAGCAAAAGATAAATATATTACAATCCGAATATAAAGTAATATCCAGTATTACAACGGAAAGTAAAGGATCCACAGGTGGATCTAAATAAAAAGAAAACTGTTCAACAGACTTTGACATCTAGAGCTTGCAAGACTTGATTTGTTAGGATTGAACCCTATCAGAGGAACAGATAATTAAAGCCAAAACTGGATCAGAGAGCAGTGGATCCAGAATAAGCAGATGTTTACATACAAGTCTCTCCCCTTGAAAGTGATTTCAACATCTGCTGACCTCCTATCTGCTGATCATGCAAACTGCTGACCAACAACTGCTGCTCAAGTAAAGACCTGATGAAAGACTAAAGCCCTGCTGATTCAATCTACTGCCTTGAGTCAAGCACTGCTGATCCGGACAAGTACTGCTGGGTTCACAGCAGTGGAAGGTTGCAGCAGCTGATCTATAGTCTGTTTTGTAATGTAATGTAATAGCAGTAGTTAACATAGCAGTGTTTGTATAGATCAGAGGTTAGAGTTTGTTAGGAGGTTAGATGTCACTTTCATGGTGACGTCAGCTAAGATGCTCAGTGGTTTGCAAGTGCCTATAAATAGCTCAGTACTTTGTACTGTTCTATTAGCTCTCTGCATCATCGTCTTCTTTGCACGAACAAACACTGAGCTCTGGCTGAGGGGGAGTTTGCATTCATTCATCAATCATTGTAATCGTTATTGAAACAAATTCAATCTTCCGATTCATTGAGAAAAGATGTTTGATCAAAGTATTACTCTAGTTTGATTGTATGCAAAGTTTGTTTTCATCATAATTCCGCTGCACACTCATCCATTTTCATTTTAATTACAAACACAAAATACAATCAGAATCAAACTCAGATCCAACAATTGGTCTCAGAGCTTGGACAGTTAAATTTGATTTAACAATCATTTTGACGTAAATAGTTCGGCTCATAACAATTGATACTAATCGTTTGTTCATTCGTTGAAAAACAGAGCAAGGATTAATCATCATTAAAGTTGATTTCTCAGTGTCTGTAAAACAACAAGAATGACGTCACAATCTCAGGATGATAAAAACAACATCGGCTCGCTTTTTAAACCACCTATGCTAAAAAGAAATGAGTACAACATCTGGCAGAGGAGGATGGGTCACATCCTCGCTCAACAAAGCACAGGTTGTTGGAGGTCTGTCATCTTTGGTCCCCACGTTCCCACAGTGCCAAGCGCTGAAGATGCTAAAAAGTTCGTTCCAAAACCAGTTGAAAATTATACCGAAACCGACTATCAAAAGTTCGAACTAGATGCTAAAGCGTTTAGCATCATAGCATCAGCGCTGCCCAATGAGATATATGCTGGACTGTTACACTGTAACAATGCCAAAGAGTTATGGGACGCGCTTAAGGAATAGTTTGGGGGAACCGAAGAAGTCATAGAAAACAATAGGGAAATCCTGAACCAACAGTATGAAACATTTTGTCATGTTAGAGGTGAATCACTGACGCAACAATTTGAGCGTTTCAGTTGTCTCATCAGTGAACTGAGGCTTGTTAACACCACTTTTACAAACTCAACTCAAAATAGCAGGTTCCTCAGGTCACTGCCAGAATAATGGGACACCATAGCTTTTGTCACCCGAAACTCACCTGAGTTCAAGGATCTGACCTTGACCCAACTCCACGGTCGACTCCTGACCTACGAAAGGGAGTTGAACCAGAAAAGGAAGTTACAAGAGTCAGGAAAAGCCGTTGATGATTATACATTTGGTAACACTGCTCTTCTGGGTCAAGAAGAATCTGAGAGCAGTGGTAAGGATCAGGGTTATGATCACTTCATTGACATAACTGCTGGGGCAAATTTTAACAACCCTGATCCTCACTCTGCAAGTTATGCATTCACTGCAAACGAAAACCAGATGTCAGACAATCTAAGCTTTGAACTCAATGATTTACAACATTTTGATCCCACTGACTTAGAAGAGATGGATATTCTGAACCAGTTGGCTTTGCTCAGTGTTAGAACTAGCAAATTCTATAAAAGAACAGGGAGAAAATTCCCAGGACTTCATGGGAATTTGAGGGTTGGGTTGGATAAATCAAAAATCAAGTGTTACAAGTGCAATAGGTTAGGGCACTTTGCTAGGGAATGCAGAAGTCAAAACACTGGACCAATAGTTACTCACCCTAGCTCTAACCCTAGACCACAAAGTCAAAACACTGTGCACTATACCCAATATACCCCTGCAGCTCAAGTGAACACTGCTCACTATGCTGCTGCCCCTGTGCCTGTGCATTTTGTCCAAACTACTGTCCCACAAATTCAGTATGTTCAAACCCCTGCTCCACAGGTACAAGTGTAACCTGTTGCACCTCATACCACTGCTCCAGCAGCAGTACAACCATATCAACAAAGCTTTTTCACTCAAGGGTTTGTTGACTGGAGCAGTATGCCTGATGACCTTAGTGATGAAAATTTTGCACTCTATGCTTTTAATGAACCTTCTCATGATGAATTTTGCTTGATGGCATTAGAGTCAATACCAGAGAGGGTTGAAACTGAAGAGGAACAGCAAAGTACTGAAACAGTGGATGAGGTGACTGAAGCAGTGGTTACTACTGTGGCTGGTGAAATATTGTTGGGAGAAAGTTCAGGTACCCTGATTGAACCACTAACAGACCCAAGGTCTGAAGAAAACAAGGAAGAAAAGAAAGAAGAAAAAGCAGGTGAGAAAGAAGAAAGAGCTGATGATGAAGAAAATCCTCAATGTGATTGTGCAATGATGGCTGCTGCCAAGGTATCACCTCAAGTTCTTGAAAAACTATGTTCTGACAATTGCATTATTGCTTTTGCTAACATCAAAGAGGTAAATGAAAACCTTCGGGATAAAATCTTAACTGATGAAGTCAAATTTGAAAGATCTTTAAAAGAACTTAAAAACAAATTGACTGAAAAGGAAAAAGAGATCAGCAGTCTGAAAGAAGAACAAAGCATAACCAAAACTCAACTCCAAACTATGGTAGAAAAATACCAAGTTTGCAAAAAAGAGTTGGAGTCCACCCAGATCACATGTGAGAGATGGGTGGAATCATGCAAAGGGTATGAGGTTATGCTTGAAAAACAGATAAAAAGCAATGTGAAATTTGGTGTTGGTTATAGAAAACATGATGATGAAACCACTGCTTTTGGAAAATCTGTTCAAACCACTGATGTAACCACTGAGTTCATCCCCACAAACAAGAATGGCCAAGAAGTGAAAATCACTGACAAACTTGGTAACAAAATCACACTTGACAGACCAATGGGATCCTCTACTTTTGAGGAGCTTGAAGATTATCAGTTTAAACCAAAATGGTCTGATGAGTGTGATATTCTTGAAAATTTCAAGCCAATGGACTTTACATCAATTGATGGTGTTAAAGCTCCAAAAGCTAAAGTCATTCCTCTCAAGGACATCCCAACAGAGGTTAAAACCTCTGCTGCAAAGGAGTCTGAAAAGAGAAAGAAGAAAGAAAAAATTGATAACTTGTTTTGTGAATTCTGTGAGAAAAGGAATCATCTAACAAAAGACTGTTTCCACTTAAAAGCTTATGATTTAAACAGAACAAGTGTCATTGTTTCAGCTGAAAGTTGCATTGTTTGTGGTAAAACAAACCACAAGACTCAAGCATGTGTGTATCTCAAAAACTTTGATGTAAAAAAGAATGAGTACATTGCTAAAACATCCTTGAGTCCATCATCACCATCATCATCTGTCAAATTCACCAAGAAACAACCACTGTTTGTGCCAGTTCAAACAGCTGTCACAAAACAGCTGAACCAAACATCTGTCAAAAGAGATGTTCAGGTTACTGATGCACCCCGTGCCAATCAGTTCAGAAAAGGCAAGGAAAAACAGTCTTACCAAAGGATTCCACACGTTTATGAGGCCTACAAAAGGCCCTCTAAGCCAAAAGTGAACAGGCATCCTTTTGGGTACCAACAGGTGATTGGTCAAGACCCTCAACAGTGGTTAGCAAGAAACAGTACTAAAACTGTCCAAACCCCTGACCTAACCACTGTCCATCATTCTGCATCCATCCCAGACACTGTTGAGACCCCATCCAAAGCCCTGTTGGCTTTGGAGACCTTAATGAACTAATCTTTTTACTTCATGTGCAGGGAGCTTCTGCATGCTTTGATAGTCTTTGGTATGTAGATAGTGGAGGCTCCAGGCACATGACAGGATGTAAAGCCCTCCTCAAAGACTTTAAAATCCATGGAGGGGGTGATATATCCTTTGGAAATAATAGTAAAGGGAAAGTTCTGGGGTCTGGTACAGTGCAGTCTGGAAATGTAAAATTTGAAAATGTCAATCTGATAGACAATCTAAAATTCAACCTTCTGAGTGTGTCCCAAATGACTGACAAAGGGTTTGGGTCATTCTTCACAAAAGATTGTTGTAGGATTGTTGGACCAGAAATGGTCAAAAAGATTGAAGCAATAATCAAAACTGATCAACAAAACTTGTTGCTCAAAGAAGTGGTAATGTTTATGTTGTTGATATGTCAAAAGAGTGTCCCAGAGCTGATGCCTGTCTGTTCTCAGCTGCCTCTAACAAAGAGACAGAACTTTGGCACAGAAGGCTGGGGCACACAAATCTTAAGACAATCACTGAAATTTCAAAAAATGGTTTGGTGAGAGGCCTACCACAAAAATTTTTTACATGTCCTGAACATTGCATTTCCTGTTTAAAAGGAAAACAACATAAAAGTTCTTACAAGTCCATTGAAGAGTCCAAAACAACCATGTGTTTGAAAATGCTACACATGGATTTGTTTGGCCCAGTTCAAGTCATGAGCCTCAAGAAGAAAAGATATTGTTTGGTTATTGTTGATGACTTTTCTAGGTTTACATGGACTTTCTTTTTACACTCAAAAGATGAGACTGCAGGCATTTTGCAAGACTTTGTGACACAGGTTGAAAAGCAATTTGACCTTCCAGTGAAAAGCTTCAGGAGTGACAATGGCACAGAATTCAAAAATAAGGAGTTGGATGCCTTCTGTGTGAAGAAAAGGATTGTAAGGCAGTACAGTATCCCTAGAACACCAGAGCAGAATGGGGTAGTGGAAAGGAAGAACAGAACCTTGATTGAAGCTGCCAGAACCATGCTTGCTGATTCAGGTTTGCCATTAACTTTCTGGGCAGAGGCAGTAAACACTGCTTGCTATGTCCAGAACAGAGTTTTAATAAACCCCAAGCACAAAAAGACTGCTTATGAAATTCTGTATAAAATCAAACCACTGATCTCTTACTTTAAGGTGTTTGGCTGCCCATGCTTTATTTTGAATTTAAAAGATTCCATTTCAAAATTTGCAGCAAAAATTGATTGTGGTTATCATCTGGGATACTCAACCACTGCCAAGGCCTACAAAGTGTTCAATACACGGACCAAGGCAGTGGAGGAGACTTTGAATGTAAAGTTCAATGAACTTTCATCAATGAAAATCCCAGCAAATCCTGCAGATCTGTTTGATCTTGAAAAATTTACTTTTGAAAACACTGCTGTCAAGACTAACAGTGCAGGTCCATCAGAGGATTCAACACCAGACTATGGGTATGAAGTCATCATCCCTCAAAGGTCTGTCACAATGGGAAAAGCATGAGCTGTTCAAAACAGCTGTCAAAGCTCAACCACTGCTACCTCAACAGTTGTTGACCAAAGTAGCCCATCAACCACTGCTTCCACATCTTCAAACACTGCTGACAAAAGTCCCCAAACAGTGGATAAAAGTCAGCTGGTGTCCATTTCATTACCTCCTATTCCACCACCTTTTGAAGCCACTGCTGGGTCATCAAAGTCACCAGCAGTGGTTAGCTCAGATGATACACATTTGCAGCCTTCACCAACAAATGCCATCATACCATACCAAGGAGATTTAATCTTCTTGAGATCTCATCCACCTGATCAAATCATTGGCAACATCAATGAAGGGGTGCTCACAAGAAGCCAAACCCAAAACATTTGTCTTTTTGCTGGTTTTCTATCACTCCATCAGCCAGTCAAGTACCAAGAAGCACTGAAAGACAATAGCTGGGTAGAAGCCATTCAAGAGGAGCTCCAACAGTTTAAAAGACAACAAGTATGGGAGCTTGTACCACTGCCATAAGAGGTTAGTCCCATTGGCACAAAGTGGGTCTTCAAGAACAAAACTGATGAAAGGGGTATTGTTGTCAAGAATAAAGCCAGGCTTGTGGTTCAAGGTTACAGACAGGAAGAGGGGATTGATTATGATGAAACATTCGCCCCTGTTGCAAGATTGGAAGCCATTAGACTGTTCCTGGCCTTTGCTGTCAACCACAACATGAAGGTGTTTCAAAAGGATATCAAAAGTGCTTTCCTCTATGGTACAATTCAAGAAGAGGTATATGTTTGTCAACCTCCAGGTTTTGAGGATCCATTTTATCCAGATCATGTCTACAGGCTAAACAAAGCCTTGTATGGCTTGAAACAAGCACCAAGAGCCTGGTATGAAACTCTTTCTAACTTTCTACTCTCAAATGGTTTCAAAAGAGGTACCATTGATAAAAAACTGTTTCTTAAATGGAGTGGGAAGGATTTAATGATTGTCCAAATTTATGTGGATGACATTATTTTTGGAAGCACATGCAACAAAATGTGTGAAGAGTTTAGAGAACTCATGACAGCTGAGTTTGAAATGAGTGCAATGGGTAAGCTGCAATGCTTTCTTGGTCTCCAAGTACAGCAAATGCAAAATGGAACTTTCATTCATCAAAGCAAATATGCTAAAGAACTTTTGACCAAATTTGATATGAATGATTGTAAACCATGCAGCACACCCATGGCAACAAATAAGCTGGTCACGTCTGATGAAAAAGATGAGCTGATTGACCAAACACTTTATAGAAGCATGATTGGGTCTTTATTGTACCTAACTGCATCTAGACCAGACATCATGTTTGCAACATGTCTCTGTGCAAGAAGTCAATCAGCTCCCAGAAAATCAAATCTCATTGCTGTAAAAAGGATCTTCAGATACATAAAAGGTGCTCCCACACTTGGTATCTGGTATCCAGCTAATGGGAACATCAAGCTTTCAGGTTTTTCAGACAATGATTTTGCTGGATGTCACACCACAAGGAAGTCCACTTCAGGAGGGTGCCAGTTTCTAGGTGATTGCTTGGTTTCTTGGCAAAGCAAAAAGCAAGCAGCAGTTTCAACATCCACTGCTGAGGCTGAATACATTGCTGCTGCAAGCTGTACAGCCCAACTCCTGTGGCTTCATAATCAGTTACGGGATTTTGATATCACTGCCTGAAAGACACCACTCATGTTGGACAGCCAGGCAGCAGAAAATATCATCAAAAATCCAGTTTCCCATTCTACCACCAAACACATTGACATCAGACATCACTTTGTGAGGGATTGCTATGAAAAAGGTTTGATTTCTCTGCATCATGTCCCAACTAAAGACCAGTTGGCAGATGTGCTCACAAAAGCACTTGATACAGCCACTTTTGAAAGCTTGGTCTCTAGGATTGGGATGCTGAACATGGAATAACAAGCAACATCTTGTTTTTCTATGAATAAAAGCAACACAATGTTTTCAGAAAATCAAAAATCCATCCTTAAAAATAGCCAACAATGAAATTTTCATTAAAATCCTTAAAAGTCTGCCATAACCACTGATTGTTCAAAAGTCTGCTCTACTTCAAAAATCTGTCCACTGCTGAAAGTCAACCCCTGTTCTCTCATTTCTTTGATAAACTCTGTTGTTCAAAAGCAGTGTCTTATCCACTGATATGCTATCCACTGATAGTGGTCAGACCTTTTGTAACGGCTGCCACATCAGCATTCACTTTCTTCCCTATAAAAACCCCCACTCACCACCAAAGCTGGGTTTTACTGTCGAATCAAATTCTTAAAAAATTCTCTTCTCAAAGCAGTTTTTCATCTCATTCTTCACAAATTTCTTCGATCATCATCTTCAAAAATGACAAAATCGAAGCCATCTGAAAAACCCACTTCCAAATCATCATCGAAAACAGCCTCTCAAAAGGCACTCTCCACTGAAATCCCATATAAACCATCTCACAATCTCCTGGGTCTTCTCACAAAACCAGGAACCACCAATGTTTTCGATTCCATCATTGACACCATGGCAAAATCAAAGTACAAAACTTTGTTAATAGCCGATGCACAAATCTATTTGGCGACCCAAAGAGAGTTCTGGAAGAATGCAACCCTTGAAAAACAAGGAGACACTGCAACCACCATACACTCTTCTATAAAGGGTAAAGCTGTCCAAATCACGCCACAATCTATTTCAGAGGTCTTTCAACTCGATGATCAGGAAGGTAAAACTTCTTTCACTAAAAACGAGTTACAAACTGACTTCATTGAGCGAGGGTATGAAGCCACAATGATGAAGAAACTTACCTTACAAAAAGGTTATTTTCCTTCTGCAACCAGATTTTTATTTCATACCCTCCTACTATGTGTTTCAAACAAGACGACTTCTTTCAATGAAATCCCTTTAAAGATTCAAAATCTGGGATATGCAATTCTTCAAGAAGAAAATTTTAACTATTCTCGGGAAATCTTTAAAGATTTGGTTAATAATGTTGAAACAAAATCATTCTTACTATTTCCAAGGTTTTTAAGTTACTATTTTGAAAAGAAATTCAGTAAGGATGATTTAGCTGCAATAAACCAAGGTGATTATACTCAAATAAACAGTTTAACAACTAAAACTTTTTCAAGAATGTTAACACCTTGCAAAACACAAGAAGAGGTGCCTGAGCAGATTTTAGCAGCTACCACTGCTCCTCAGGTATCTGCTGCTGAGCCCATTGCTCAAGGTGATCAAAGCAGCAGCACAACTGCTTTGAAACCCACACCTAAAATCACCGAAAAGCCAAAAAGAAAAATTCAAAAACCCCCCAAAACCCATCAAAAAGGAAACTCTGGAGGATGAGATACCAGAGATACTACCTGTGACAGCACAAATGTCACACGAAACCACTGCTGCTACTTCCTCATAGCAGTTGGTACAAATATCTCAACCCATAACCGAAACTCCTCCTGCTTCTTCACAAAAAGAACAGGTTGTACACATAGGGCCACCACATCATGATGCTCTGAAACCACTTGGTTTCATCATCCACAGCTCAATGCCCGGAGCACATCCTATTTCTACACCAAACCTCACATCCAAAATTCCATCACCAACTAAACTGCTGTTGGATGCAATTGATTTGAACCAGGCCCTAAACAGTCCTTTTCAATCACCCATCAATGAGAATATAACTCAACAAATAACTGTGTCTGCTGTATCAATTTTTGCTAACCCACCAACACAACCTGAGGAGGTTACACCCCTTGAGTTACACGTAACTCTTGGTGGTAGTCCAAGTGAAGCAGCCACTACAACTGTTGAACCCACTGGTTTACAATTGGACAGTGGTTACATTAATAAGACTTCCTTGGAGGCAATTCCTTATATAGCACCTCTGCTAACCCCCAGTGGATTTATTTATCCTACTGGCAACATCAAAAGGTTGTCAAGTGTTGAAGGAAGAAGACCCTAGTACCAAGACAAAGGGGCATCAGTGGTTAGTGTTTGGAGTACACTCCCTACCTCAAACACTGATAAAACCACTGATAGTGGGAAATCAGATGATCCCATTAAATTGGGTGATGGTTTAAAGTACAAGAAATTGACGGATCGTGTTGAAAAGCTTGATAACTCTGTTGCAGAACTCAAAACTATGCTACAACAGTTGTTACAAGTACAAAAGGTACAATCAACTGCTATTCCATCTCAAGCACCTGCTCCACAACAGGCACCTGCTACAAATGAGCTTTGGAATTTATTTCAACCTTTTCTCCATCAACAAGCACAAATAGCAGATCAGCAACATGAAAAACATGTCCAACAACTGAGAAATGCAATGGAGTCAAGGTTCAAGAACACTCAGGCTGATCTAAAGGCTCTCAAAACTCAGATCCTGCACACCGCTGGCACTGCTCCATCAACAGTTCTCTTCATCGATCAACTTCCCCCAGATAATGCCAAAAAGGGGGAGAAAATTCAGGAGTGGAAAAAGAAGGGAATAGATGATGGTCTCTACATTGAACCAGAAAATGCAAACATGACCAAACAGATCCCTCTGCCATATGGAAGCAAGAAAATGGATGTGACCACAAATGCACTGGCAGAAGCAGTTGCAAGTATAAAAAGGGATAGAGAGGCCAAAAGGAAAGCCAGGGTGGATTATTCGGATCAGGGTACTTCAGGGTCAAAAGATGATGAAAATCTTGTTGATGAAAAGAAGAAGCCTACAAGAAGAGTAAGGCTACCCAAATCCATTCCAACCAGACATTTAAAGTCTGTTTCAAAACCACCACCTAAAACAGCTGTTGTAACTCCTGTTGTACCCACTACTGTTGGTACTTCAGTGGTCTCAACATCTGCTCCCACTTCAACACACACCACTTCAACACACACTATATTCACTGCTTTACCAACATCACCACCAACAACAACATCACCTCCTGCCAAAAAGTAGAAGACAGAAGATGTTACAACATCTGTTGTAATGACAACAGTGGTTGGAACACCAGTTATTCCAACAGCTGTTAGTCAATCACAAACCACTGCCACTACAACCACCACTGCTTCATCCAAAACATCATCAGTCCCTCCTAAAACAAAAAGGAGAAGACTAATTCTCAAAGATGATGACACCTTACCACCACAACCATCTTCAAAATCCTTAGAACTTGTCAAAATTCCAAAACATGTTCCTCTCTCTTCAGTTCAAATGCACAAGCCCTTACCTCCTGCAGGTGTTCAATTTCCTCTTGAACTAGCAGCTGTTAGAGAAGAAATAAAATCTTTTTACTATGAGGATGAACCTGCCAAAAGGAGTTTGCCATCAATAAAAGGATATCCCTGGCCTAAAAATGTTGATGAATATTTGAAAATAAAGGCCAAGCAAGCAGAGGATATCTCAAAAAGAAACACACAAGGGAAATCTGACAAAGAAATTTCAAGAAACTATCAATATCTGCTCACACGGGTCAGTTCCCTAGAACAATTTGCAAAAAATGTCAGTCAACAAATTTCAGAAAGAGCAGCTGAAACTTTGAAGAAAGACTACATTGAAAGCATCATGGCTCACAAGAAGTACATAGGAGAGAGATACATGTACAAAGAGTGGACTGTTCCTGAGCTTGAAAATGAAGCAGCAAGAATTCAAGACATGATAAAAAGGAAGGTCACTCACACTCCTCCTGACTGGGCAAAGTTTAGAAAGAATGTACCTGACTAACAGGTAGAACTGAAAAGAATGAAAGAAGAACTGGTTGCTGCTGAATATGGAAACAAAAGACAAATTGCTAGATGGAAAGAAGATGTGGTCAGGACCACCTACAGAAGGTTGGAGGAACTAAGAAGGAAAGATCCAAATGTTCCTCAAAAGCCTGACTACCCTGAAGCAGAGGTTTTTAAAAGACCTTCAAAACTGCAGATCAGGAGATCCACTGCTCTAACAGGTTCAGCCATCTTCAAAAGAAGGCCACAAAAACCACTGAGAGCTGAATCAATTCAAGAGCTAATAAAAGGAGATGAACTTGTGAAAGAGGGCCTAAAGAAAATGATTATAGAAAATCTTGAATTGAATCAATCTGCAAGTACTGCTCAGCCAGTCATGAATAGGCCAGCCTCACCAAATACCTCTGCAAATAAACATCTCCCAAGAAACCCACCAGGCTCAAAAATACAAAAGTGGGAAACTGACAAACAGACCTGCGTATTGACTTTGCTCAGGTCTGGTGGAGAAGTGGAGAAAATATCAAGGGAACAAGCTCTTGGCCTGAGTCTTGAAGATTTGCAGGATCTCCTTGATCTTCCACTTAGCAGGGATGATGAAGACACAGATGCCCTAGACTTTGAACTACAATTTAAAGGTCAGATAAGGGAACTATTGATGAGGCAATAAATGTCCACAATAATGAAGAGTTTTGGCATTATCTGTTCCAGGGGGAGATTATTGGGATTGAACCCTATCAGAGGAATAGATAACTAAAGCCAAAACTGGATCAGAGCAGTGGATCCAGAATAAGCAGATGTTTACATACAAGTCTCTCCCCTTGAAAGTGATTTCAACATCTGCTGACCTCCTATCTGCTGATCGTGCAAACTGCTGACCTACAACTGCTGCTCAAGTAAAGACCTGATGAAAGACTAAAGCCCTGCTGATTCAATCTACTGCCTTGAGTCAAGCACTGCTGATCCGGACAAGTACTGCTGGGTTCACAGCAGTGGAAGGTTGCAGCAGCTGATCTATAGTCTGTTTTGTAATGTAATGTAATAGCAGTAGTTAACATAGCAGTGTTTGTATAGATCAGAGGTTAGAGTTTGTTAGGAGGTTAGATGTCACTTTCATGGTGACGTCAGCTAAGATGCTCAGCGGTTTGCAAGTGCCTATAAATAGCTCAGTACTTTGTACTGTTCTATTAGCTCTCAGCATCATCGTCTTCTTTGCACAAACAAACACTGAGCTCTGGCTGAGGGGGAGTTTGCATTCATCCATCAATCATTGTAATCGTTATTGAAATAAATTCAATCTTCCGATTCATTGAGAAAAGATGTTTGATCAAAGTATTACTCTCGTTTGATTGTATGCAAAGTTTGTTTTCATCATAATTCCGCTGCACACTCTTCCATTTTCATTTTAATTACAAACACAAAATACAATCAGAATCAAACTCAGATCCAACATGATTATTGATTTCTGGAGTAGCCAGCCTATTTCGTATAGTACCTGCACTTAACCTTTTTGAAAAATACGTCAGTTTACACTGGTACATACAATTAACTGACTCATTTTGAAAATGGTTTAGAAAATTGATTTGAATTCACATGGCACAGGATATCTTTTTAACTTGGGATAATTATGTAGAAATAAACTTGTATACAGTTTTACATGTTTGTCGTCCATTTAGGACCCAGTTAGAAGAGCCGGTTTAACAAGATTTATAGACACACCACGCGATTTGATTCCACAAGAAGATACCCTTCTTATGAACTACCCTTTTTACATACGCAGCTGTCAGGTGTATGCCTACACCCCGTGCTTAAGTCGTGGCCATCCCTAATGAATGAGCCGAGGATATCCAGGACAGGGTCATTAACCCCCCAAAGGCATTGCATCAAACAAGACAGAATAAAATGGGTTATGCATCTTTTTAATCAACATGTGATTGTACGACTTCATACCCGACCAAGCGGTATTATAATACCGTACCCCAAGCTCGTATAGGTAAAATAAGTTAAAAGTATTTACCTGAGCAAAGTATAAGTCCAATACAGTAAGTGCATGTAGATTTTACTGGGCTCCTAATCTGGAACGAAGGTTTTATAATAACCTATTAGAATCCTAACGGGTCTTTAATTAAGCCTTGACTTAGACCTGTTAGTTTTCAAAAGGAGGACACGGTTCAAACGCATGAAGAGGCGAAGACCGGTTTAGAATGTGGTTTTGACCCGAAAAGCTTGTATGCTTGTTTAATATGGGTAACTTAAACACACTCTGGATTTTGAGATAAAAACGATATGGTTTGACCCGTTTCGGCTAATATATGTAAACTAGTTACATAAGCCGATCCGAACGCGACAAGTGCGTAACGAGTAACCAAAGAAGTCATATACAGGTTTCCTAAGTTAATATGCCTTAAATATGTTGTGATATCAGTAGGATATCTTCCATTATGCCCAAAACGAGTTTAATCACAATTTAAGCCCCGTAGGGGTATTTTGGTCATTTTAAAGATTATAAAAGAGATTATTTGACTTTCTGAGATTCGGGTTAGAATACATCAGTAAAATAACTTATTTTAATAGGTCATATCAGTTGGTAATAAGTCTTATGTGATAAAATGGTTTTAAACCCAAACTATGCGTTTAATACGCTTAAAAAGCCATTTTAAGCGATTTCCGGGTTATACGGGAAATCTGAGTTTTCTGATCAGGTTAATAAGTTCAAAATACTTTATTTATTATATAAAATCAGTAGCAATTGGATTGGTGTCAAAATCATATATAGAACTCATTTTATACACAAAAAGGGTATAATCGGTATTTACCGAATCAATGCCATAACCATAGGTTATGAGCAGGTTAAAAATAATTAAAAATATTTAAAAATCCAAAAATATTATATTACATCAGTGGGTAAAAGGTTTAGTGTCAAAAATTGGGTTTAGATAGGCTTTATGCTAATTGCGCCGTTTAATTACTAAAAGGCGTTATAATTTCGCTAATGAGCATAACTCCTAATCTAGACCTCCAACTGATGTGAAATTTTAGGGACATGTTTATAAATCAGTAACAAAGATTATTGTCTTTTCACATATTCAAAAATCTCGTTTTATGGTCAAAAGGGCATATTGGTCAACATTAGGCAATTAACGGAAATGTGTAAACGAATCGGGCAATCAATGAACCAACCACAGAGGGTTATGCTAACATGTAGCCTGGTCCTAAGGAAGCTCTAAGGCATTTCTAAAACATGCTTAAACGGGTCAGAACTGAAAGTCAAAGCAAAAGTCAAATTATGCGACTTTCGGTTCCGAACCGGGTCTCTACTGAAAATTGCCGGTTGAACATGTTTAGACATGTTCTTACACTAATTACCAAGTTATATTAATGATCAAATAGGTTGTATGGGTTCTACATTGCTAATTATGCATAAATTGGAAAATAAGCATTCTGTTGACTTTTTAATAACAACTTATAACTACTTTCAACTCGACTAATCACTGGACAATTAATGATTAATCGCGAAGTCAACCGTTAATTACGACGGTTTGACTTTTAAGCTAAAACTAAGTAAAAACTCAACTAAGAAAGGTTAATCATACTTACAGAAGTCCTATGCACGATTAGGAAGGCTTAGGGTCTGCTCTTAAGCTCCAGGAAGCTCCATAAATGCAGAAGGAAAGGTGTGATCAATGGTTGCAACAAGAGGCCTTTATATAGTGTTTAATCTCACTTACATCATTGACACACAAGCCTAGCAATGGCCATGGATCATTTACAGATGTCCCCAAGGTCTAAAAAGCATGTAGGGGTCGTCCAAAGATGTGGAAAATCGATTATAAGTCGGTTAAAGTGTTTAAACAGGCTGCTGTCGAATTTTTAGTCGCTGGGCAACCCTTACGGACCGTAAGGGTGTGGCTTACGGTCCGTAAGTCCTTTGCAGAAGGCAAATATTCTTGATCTTTCGGGCTTTGAAAGGGCAACCAAACTTATTTCCTGCATTTTGCGCCCTCCAAATTTACCTATAAGGGCTTCAAGACTTATACCTTCTTTGTTAAGTCCTTGGCCACTTTGTTAATACCCGAAAAGTCATAATTTTCAACGTTGGCGCTTTAACCCCTCGCATACGAATTTGATCATAACTTTCTCATACGATAACGAAACTTGATGAAATTTTTATCATGTACTCTAGTGAGCATATTTAATCTTCACAAAGCTTCGGGTTTGCTAAAAGGTCACTCAGAGGTATACTTTAAACATGTTGACACATTTAACCCCTGTAGTTTGTAATCTCTCACTTTCTTTCATATTTAGCTTCGTATGATCCATGATTTATTCGTTTGAAGGTATGAGCATCATGTAGGGTTACTGTAAAGTATATTTATCCCTTGTTGACATTTTGAACCCTTATATTCACATACTTTCCATGTTTGTCAACTTTAGTCCTTCTAGAACATTCTTTCACATGTTCAAGCTTATGACACGTGTCAATACATTCTAGGACGTGAATTTTCGAGGTGTTACATATATCCATCTCTGCAAATGATCTATTCTGTTCTCTTCTCAATCCAGTCCCAGTCAAGGTTTCAGGATTTGATTGTGACTGAATTGAGTGTTCTGATTAAAATTCTAGGATTTGATTGTGACTGAATTGAGTGTTCATATAAATTAAATTAGAAAAACATGATAAATCAGTTACATACCGTCATTTGAAAAAGGCCTAGGGAGATAAGTTTAAATGGACAAACATACTGGCAATTCCTCGGATCAACCAAAGTAAATTAGTGTTGATAAGTGTAGTCTGGCCCGAAACACTATGATTTTATCCCATTGCAAATTATAATTGTATATTAGTTTCTTTGCTTATTTGTGTTTAAAATAAAAAAAAAAAAACAAAAATCCAAAAATCGAGTATTTATTTGTTTTATTAAAAATTTTAACCGTTCTTGAAGATTTGATTGATCGTCATAAGTTGAAGAAATTTGAATTGTGAAATCCGAAGTACAAATACTTGGTTGTACTGAGTGTTCATGTGGTACTTTCCTCTGTTGCACATAAATTTTTGCTTATGAATTTATGAGCATGTGCAGAATTTAAAATTCAAATCAAGAAACAGGGGTTGTTGAAGATTGCGATGCTGTTGCCTGCTAACAAAGCATGAAGCATCACAACAACAAGATGTTCTTGAGTTAGAAGAACCTGATGCAAGTCATCTGACAGTGATAGTACATTTGAAGAAGTACCTGTGAACCTGCTTAAAAGAGAAGACATTGACAAAGAAAAGAGTTGATAAGAATCCTCCTCTTGCATTCTTTTCAACAAGATTTTCAAGCAAACCTGATCGTGATGAAAAAGAACACAGAGCCCAAGTTTGAAGATGAAAAGCTGAAGTATCTTCCCACAGAGACATGATGAAGACAACAGTTTGATAAAGACAACATAAACCTAGGGGGATATTGTAAGGCCCTATAATGGTGTAGGTTTACGCTTATCTTAATTAAACGCAATTATAGGCTATTGGGCTAACCCTTGTAGTGGGTTAGATAATATTAGAATAAGCCATGTGGGCTAATTAGTAATTTGGGCTTATTTAGTTAATATTTGTGCATGTGGGCCTAGCCCAGTCTGTAACTAGGTCACCCTATGTAACTATAAATACGGTGAGCCTAGGTCATAATTTGGTTGGCTGTTTCTTTCATTGTTCTTCCTACTCATTTTCGAATCCTTTGTTGGTGTACCAGACGGTTCTCTAGAAACCGTGTGCACGTTGAGATTCAATCAATAAAATCGTTCTTGTTCTTATCACTTTCATTAGTATTCCGCGCTTTTAATTGTGATTTTGATATCCAATTGGTAGTTTTGGGACTTACATTGTGAAGGGTGGGTGCAGGCAAGCGATTTATGAGATGAGTAGCTGTTTGAAAGGCATGGGACCAAAAATGTTGTGGTAAGTGAGAGTAGTGAAGTAATGCAAGGTCGGTTTCAACAACGTGGCGATGACGTCGTTCGGCAATACCGTTTTGTTCCGGTGTGTGAGGCGGTGTTGTGTAATGGGAAATGCATTGAGAGGCAAGGTACGGGGAAAGACCCACATATTCACCCCCATTATCAGTGAATAACGCAACAATGTTGGTTTTAAAAAAAAATCTACAAGAGATTTGAATTGTGGAAAAATAATTTTGACATCGGATTTGCGTTTAATTGGGTATAACCAAATGTATTTGGAAAAATAGTCAACAAAAATGACATAGTATTTAAAGCCATCGATAGATGTTTTGACAGGACCCCATACATCCGAGTAGATGAGTTGTAGTGGTTGATTTGCAACAAAAGAATTTTTGCCAAAAGGTAGTTTGTGGCTTTTATTCAAAGAACACGAAACACAATGAAACGATTCATGGGTCACCTTATTACAATGAAGTCCTATTCTAGAAATTAAAGACTTAAACACTTGAAGTGATGGATATCCAAGTATGTGGTGCCACATGAGAAGAGAGTTTGTTTGGGTGGTATTGACTTGAGGAGATAAGGAGATTGGTCCATAGTAGACATCATTGACGTTCACTCCCCGCATGAGACGCACCCCCGTGCGTAGATCCTTGACAAAAAAGATATAAGGAAAAATTCAACGGAAACACGATTAGTTCGACAAACTTTGGCAATAGAAATAAGATTATTTCGAAGATTAGGAGCAATTAAAATATTATTTAAAAGAAGTGGATAAGATTTTGTTGGAATAGTTGTTTGAGCAATATGAGTTATAGGGAGAGTTTTACCATCACCTAGCACAGTGTCATTGGGTCCTCAATATTCGGAAAGAACGAGAAATTGTTGGTTGTTGTTCGCGGTGTTGTTGGAGGCACCGGTGTCCCACATCCAAGATGGGGTTGTAGCCGTTGGGTGAGGGGTGGTGTAGTTAACCACCGGGGTGTTGTTATTTTGAGTTGTAGGTCCCGTTTTCTTGATGGATCCGATACGAAAACCTATCCTTGTTTATTACAAACACGGTAACGGGTGCGGAATCCCCGTGACGGTGCAAACCAAACACAGTGTAAAACACACGCGTAACCAAAGATTCAATATCTATTGATTAGGGATGAGTACAACCCAAACATATACAAACAATGTTTACAGACTCTCACTAAGTCTCACAGCTCTCTCATACTCATCAGTTTCACACAGAAACTATGAGGGGTATTTATAAGGTACAAGACACAGGCCATGACGAAACACAAAGAGGGCACGATGAAACATTAAAAGCGACGAAACCAAAAGGGTTTTGTCACTTAATCATGCCCAAATACCCTGTTTCGTCGATATGTAGTTTCGGCCCAAATGGTTCTGGCCCAAATGAGAAGTCAAAGCCCAATTTCAATTCATTCGGCCCAACCATACGACACAGATAAGATTTGTAAACATTTGACAACTTGTGACATTATCATGACATCATCATGATGATGTCATGATGATGTGTCAGGGGGACTTGGTTTGCGGCGCTCCGTGCTTCGCGTGTCGAACTCTGGGGCGCACAACGGAGGAATGTCGTGACGTCTGGCTTGAGCCGGACCTAACCGTGTCGAAACCAAATTGAACCGAGCCGAGTCGCATCCACATAAAGTGTACCAACAAACTCCCCCTTGGACGCTACTCGTGATGGTTCGTTTTCCATGTCTTTCATGTCGGAGGATCTTCAAAGTCTTCACTTGTCATAAGAAGAAAGTGTATCAACAAACTCCCCATTAACATAAGCTCTCCTTTAAGTCATGCTCGTGAATATTTTGATCGTCAATTCTTTAGATCCTTGTGGTGTTGATGAGTGATCAACTGCAACCCGATCATCTTGATCTTCTGATTGCATCAACGTCGTGTCTTCACTTTACGGCTTGTCACCTGACACGTTCTCTTTGCCTTTAGCTGATTCTGATGTCGTATCTGCACATACAGGAAAGCTAAACATGTAATGAGAACAACCGTTTGGAATTTAGACAAACTAAACAAATGACACATATGAGATCTAATCTCAATCAAACACCGACCGTCAACAGTTTGAAAGTTTAGAAAATGATCAATTTTAATCCTTTAACTTTCAAAACTTGTTAACTTCGACAGTTTATGAAGATGCAATTGTTTTCCGGCTTATGATCAGGATTTTGGGTAGGATAGACTCGAGTTCCAACATCGGTCAATCAAAAGATAAACTAGAAGCAAAATCTTTTTGGCTTTTATAAAGTTTAGATTAAAACACACCTAAAATCTTTTTGGAATTTTTTTATTTTTTTATTTTTCAAATGTAAAGACGGAAAGCAATAAATAAATATATACAAAGATGCAGAAACTGAAAGCAGTAAATAAATATTTACAGACATTCTTTTTGCGAGTTTCGAGGGTAAGAGAATCATATCAGTGTACGGTCACTCCAAAACGCTCTTGTTGTTCAGTTAGTTAACATTTAGATAAGCATCCTATAACAATTATTGGTATTGTTGTCCACATAAGCTCACCTTATCAGATGTAATCATGGCGAGGGGATACGTTAAGGTATGATTTATACTTACCGACCGGTGTTCATCCACTCATGACACATTCCCGTATCAAGGTATGCACGAGAGTTCATCTTACTGGTGAGTATACCGTTTATCATCTGTTTGACCGTATAAAAAGATGTGAGAAACTCACTTATTTTATTTGAAAACAAGCCCTATGTGATAGAATCACTTATTTATGAGGAACTTGATTTTCGATGCATGAGGGCACAGGAGCAAGTCTGTGAACAGGTCAGTACTTTCGTACAGCAAAGAGACGAACTTGACTCCCGGATAAATGTGATATATTATCACTTGTTTGTTTGGACATGTGATTGTTGATCACTTATTGAGGTCGTAAGCAGTATGTACACGTACGTATAGTATCATGGAAGATCTAGACTTCGTCTCCGTTATTTTTACGGTTTGATACAACCATGATACCCAGATGATAAGACAGCATAAAGACAGAATATCTCAGAACCTCGGCAATCTCTCAAACAAAATTTCGGTACTAAGACCATATGCCAATGTGCAGTTCCCACCTGATCTTCAGTCGATTTAAGATTCATATCACCCTGCACACTTTAAAATGATTGTGAGCCTACCGATACATCTAAAATAGAGCTGCTTAACATTTTTCATTTTGCATTTCAGTTCGAATAGGATTTGACAGACCACTGATGTACTATCATTTTCTCTTTTTCTCGCCAGGAAACTCATTTTTGTTTTTCCAATGTTTTTGTGATTTTGAAATTTTTCGATGTTTTTGAATTTTCAAATTTGGATTTACTCCCCCTAAAATCAACAAACTAAGATAAATTTAAAAGACACGAAGATATTTACAAAAAGGATTTCCCGATGTCGGTTTAACTCATGTTTTACTTCAATGCTGTTTACCAAAAATAAGTTAATCAGAAATGATTTATCGAATTTTGGAAAAATGAGTTGGCACGTCGGTAAGCGGTGCGAACCATGACTGATGGAAAGTGTGAAACAAGAGGGTTAAGTGCGTTATCTTAAGTATTTTAATGCGTGTTATGTGAGTATATGCTTAGAATGTGTTGACTACGAAGGTTTGTGTGTCCGCAGGTAAAAACGCGTAATGTGGCTAAAATACGAGGTTTAGAGAGAAAGCGGATCAAGTGAGATTGATGAGAGAAGCTAGTGAATGTGTTCAGATGTGTCTCGGGTTGAATAGATGGGTTAGATACGTAAAAGTGTGAGGAAACGAAAGTCAAGGGGCTGAACTGTCATTACATGGAAGTTAATTACGAGTGGTAGTTGGTTACAAGTTTGCAAGTAGTGATAGATTGAAGTTGAGGGGCCATTGTGCAATGAAGTGAAAGAATATATGTGAAAAGAAACAACAAGTTCTAATTGTGGCTTATGGATGATCAAGGCATTGGCAGCATACTTCCATTCGTATGATTTTTGGCAGGAACATCACATGGGACTTTTTTACTTTTCATAAACAACATCATCATTGTTTGTTGGCTGAATTTGGTGGCATTGGGGGATGAGAATTAAAAGGAAAAGACTTTATTATGGGCAGCCATATGTATTATTTTCAGTTCTTAAACAAAAGTCATCATCATCATCATCGAAGTTTGGCAGAAAAAAAGGACTTTGGTGGGCCCTTGAATCACCCACGAAAGTGGGAGCCCATTACCACACCATCCATTCCATCGATCACTATTTGTATTTGGTGGGCCTGTTGATTAACGAGAGATTGGCAGCCCATATGATCTCACAACTTGGCAGCAACTATTATGGAATTTGGGCTCTCATAATTAAAAAGAAGAGAACACCACCAATCATTGGGCCGTGAACACTTAGAAGGGATTCGTAGCAACATCAGGGGATTTAGAGGGCAGCCATAATATTGTCGACTCTTGGCTCCCATCATCACAGACATCATCGATCATCATCATTCCGCACTCAACATTCAAGTCAATCATGTCTTCAAGATCCTTTGACGCTATGGAAGATTGTACGAGCATCATGAGCGGCTAGTTCTCCCGTAACCGTCTCCGGGAATAGGGTTTATGTTTGAACATCGGGTTTGCGTATGTTTACGATTTTTTGGATTGAAAACTGATTAATCATTCGGTTAGTCGTTTTTATTGTTCTTGTTCGATTAAACAATATTTGATTATCGTAATCGTTTCAGTTCATCAATTATTTGGTTTGTTCATCAACAACCAGGATTAAATTCTAGGATGTCAATGTTTTAAACCTTTAATCATTGAACCGGTTAATGTTTATGAAATCTAAAATTGGTAATTAATTGGACTACTATTCATTTGCATCAATCCTTCGGTATCAATCGTGAATCATTGCATTCAAATATATTGTCCGTTAATTATTTATCAAAACAAGTTTTCAAATCAACTCTATGTGATTTCCAACTGGTAGTAACTAAGTAACCTGATTTTCTGCATAACCTGAAAACCCAGAGATTGGTCCCTTTTCTCATAATCGTTTACAACTTTAATTTATATTTGTTTTCACAATCATTCTCAAACTGCAAAAAAGCAATTAGTTTAGACATAGACGATAATTAAAGCAATGAACTTTTACACTTTCCACTGATTCCCCGTGGATTCGACACCCTACTTGCCCTTTACTAGTAAAAGGTGAACAGGACACTTTTAACTTATATTTTTGACCGACCTTACGACATTGATCAAAATGGCGCCGTTTCCGGGGAATCGGTGCGCTTAGTTTAGTTAGTTGTTTTTGTTTCTAAAAAAAAAATTAGAAAAACCCAAAAATCCAAAAATATTTCCTTTTGTTTGTCTTTTATTTGTTTCGTTCCGTATTACGCTTGGTTTCTTATTTGTCTGTGTGCAGGTGATTTTCGGGTTGCATGCATACTAGGTTCTCAAAGAAATCATCACCGTTATTGTTTGATCCAGAAATTGAGAAGACTGCTCGACAGAATCTCGTTCTTCTCCATTTAGCAGTGAAAGCTAAAGCTCAGTCATCAATAGTTGCTCAAGATCTTGAACAAGCAGCTCACGAGATGGCTGATCAAGAGCCACAAAACCAAGCCCAAAATGAACCAATTCCACCTATTCCAGATCCACCAATTCCTCAAAACCAAAACCAAAATCAAAATCAAAATCTTGACCAGCCCAAAAACCAAAACTAGAATCAACCACCACCACAACCGTTTCCACAATTCAACCTTGGCCCACAAAACCAACCTGGGAATCTAAATCTCCGACATGGGGAAATTATTCGTCTTAACCAACCACAACATCAACACGGGTATGATGAGGATCCCAACCACAGAGAAGGCAGTGTTCATACATGGGAATCTTGTTGGGAAGATGATGATTATCAAAACCAGTATGATGGGAGATATGCTGATTACAGATACGACGAAGGGTATAATGTTAATCAAGGACACCCGGTACAACAACAGGTCAACCAAAGAAATCACATCCATCGGCCGATTCCACAAAATCAAGTTCATAATGGAGTCCCGCAGTTTAATGCGGGAAGAGCTAATAATCGGTTTAGGGGTGATCAGATTCATTTTGTGGATGGTGTCCCACAAGTCGTTCAAGGGGCACCAATTCAAGGCATTGAAGGTCATTGTCAACCCGTTGTAGTACCCAACTCATCAGCTATAGTTACACCGGTTGGGAACAATAATCGACCTTTCGAGGTGAGGCCTCAATACTTAGGCCACTTGCCTGAGTTTTATGGAAAAAGGACTGAAGAGCCATACTTGCATATAGCAAGTTTTGATTCAATTTGCCAAACTATAGGAGGTTCGGGGTTTACAACGGATGAGGTGAAGCTGATGCTGTTTCAGTTCACCTTGAAAGACAAAGCTCGACAATGGTTCGCGACATTACCTCCAGGTAGTATATACACTTGGCAAGAGATGCAGCAGGTGTTTTTGGAGGAATACTACACCATGAATAGAACCAGTGAAGCTCGGGATGCAATCAGAGCATTCCAGCAACATTCAGGGGAACCATTCCATGAGGCGTTCACAAGGTTTAAGGAGTTGCTGAGGAAATGCCCACATCATGAAATTCAGACATGGGAATTGATCAAGGCATTCTATGATGGGCTACTTCCAGATGATGTAAGAGATCTTATCACCATCAACAATGGTACATTCTCACAAACACCGAAGCTGCAGATTGGGCATACTTAGAGAGACAAAGTGCCACATCAAAGAGACATGCACAATCTAGCAGGAGGGCAAGATCGAGTTCAGCGAAATCAGTCGATTATGAAGCTGAGGAACGGGTTGAGAAGTTGAGGCATCAAAATCTACTTCTCAAACGTCAGGTAGCTCAGATGAATCTCGGAAAAGGGGGCGAAGTTAAAACCGCCAATACGTTTGCGGTATGCACTGAATGTGGAGAGTTAGGGCATCAAGTCGGAGAGTGTGCTGTGTTGGGTGGTCAGACTGATGAAGTGAATCAATTGTACAGTGAACGAAAGCAATATGATATGAAATCAAATACATATCATCCAGGTTTGCGAAACCACCCCAATTTTAGTTATGGTAATTCTGCTAACCAGTTGAACCCAAATTTTCAGGTACCCAACCAAGGAGGTCAACAGTATCAGAATCGGCAAGGAAATTACCAACAAGGAGGTTACCAGAATCGGGGCCAATACAATAAAGGGCCTCAAGCCAACAACCAACAACAAAATCAAAGCAATTATCAAGGCAATCATCAAGGGAGTTGGAGGAATCAAGGTAACCAGCAAAGTAATTCTTCAGGTGGGGCAGGCGACTCGAGTGATTCGAAGCTGGATGCAATCATGTCGTTCATGAAGGATATTCAGAAGGATAATGAGGTGAGAGATAAGACTTCTGTAGCAATGCATAAGCAATTGGGGCAATTAGCAGAGGATATAGCCCAGTTGAGAAGAGACCCCAGAAAATTGCCAAGTACCACCACGGTCAACCCTCAACATCAAAGCAGTAGTTCAGCTACCAAGAATGCACGTATAAACTAGGTAAGTGTACTTCGTTCTGGTAAAGTGTATGATAATAAGGTTGGCGCTCCACCACAATTTGTTGATGGTGTGGTGGAGGATTGGGATGAAAATGAGGAAGAGGAACATGAGCCTGAACCTGTAAGCCCTGCGAAAGCTAATAAAACGACTTCTCAAGAAACTAATGATAGGGTATTAGAAAACGCATCAACCAAGGCTACGAAAAAGGGTGCGGGAGTTAAAACCAACCCGTTTCCTCAAGCTTTGGTAGAACCGGGAACTAAAAGTACTAAAAGAGGCCCACAACAGGAAGAGATGTTGGAAGTTTTTAAGCAAGTAAAAATCAATATCCCGTTGTTAGATGCGATAAAACAGGTTCCGGCTTACGCTAGGTATTTGAAGGACATGTGCACCCAAAAGCGGCAAAACAAATTTCCAAAGAAAATCGATTTAACCGAAAATGTTAGTGTCATTTTGTCGGGTGCCATTCCTCCTAAACTCCGAGATCCAGGTACTCCGTTAATACCCATTCAAGTGGGTGACTTTAAAATGAGCCGGGCACTGCTGGATCTAGGAGCGAGTGTGAGTATTCTCCCGGGGAGTCTTTATGATCAATATGATTTTGGACCGTTACAGAAAGCCGACACCACAGTAGTGTTGGCCCACTTGACTTTGAAACTACCCCGGGGAATCGTGTGTGATGTCATTGTCAAAGTAGAGGACTTTTACTACCCAGTTGACTTCTTGGTTTTAGACTATGTCTCCATTGATAAAACCAAACAACCTAATGTTATACTCGGTAGACCATTTTTAGCAACTGCTAACGCTTTAATTGACTGCAGAAATGGAACAGTTGACATGACATTTGGTAATAGGAAAGTCCGATTGAATGTGTTTTCCCGTGCATCTGATTCTCTGGTTAGTGATGAATGCTTTATGGCGGACATCATTGACGAGTGTCATCCTCATGAAAATGGGGTAAACACAACAGAGACGTGTGTTATTTGTGACAGGGAACAGGCTGAATTGTCGGAATGTTTGAATGAAGCTGAAAAGGAATTGGAGGTGATGGCAATTAAAGACGGGAGACCCACTTGGACTCATCAAGTGGAAAGTCTACCCGAGCACATCGATACGCATCTGAAGCCATCATTGGAATCACCTCCACAAGTAGAATTGAAGGATTTTCCTAAACACCTCAAGTACGCCTTTGTGGGAGACAATGACACCCTTCCGGTGATCATTGCATCAAATTTAACAAAAGCTCAAGAAAAGGCTTTGATGGGGGTGCTAGTGGAGTATAGGGCAGCGATTGGATGGACGATTGCAGACCTAAAGGGGATCAGTCCATCTATAGTGATGCATCGGATCATCATCGAAGAAGGTGCAAAGCCGGCAAGGGATGCACAGAGACGTTTGAACCCGAATATGCGGGAAGTGGTGAAGAAAGAGGTACTGAAGTGGCTGGATGCAGGTATAATATATCCTATCTCTGATAGCACATGGGTCAGCCAACTCAAACGGAACCAAAGAAGGCCGGTATACAAGTTGTGAAAGGTGAATGTAACACCTGTGCCTCCACGGCCATCAAACAAATACCAAACCAATGAAATATTATATTTCATACTTGGGATTTGTAAAAATATGTGTATCATTTGCACATATCAATTCTTGTTCAATTTCAAACTCTAAATCGCTTTCTGGAAGGTTATACGCGCACCGATGCGTAAATATAACCAGTTTAATGCAAAAAACACTCCGGAATAGTGACATAGGCTTAACATACCTTAAATAACCTTTACATAACTTAGAAATAAGTTTTGAAGGCTTTGGTATGGCAAAATCAAGTTAAATCGCTTACAGGGACTAAAGTTGACAAACTGCGAAAGTATGCCAATTTGAACTGTAACAGACATTCCGGAACATGGCCATAAGTTAAACATACCATAAATATCTTTTACATAGCATAGAAATAAGCTTTGAGGTGTTCGGTGTGCTAAAATAAACTTTTGGGTCATTCAGGGACTAAAAGTGTCAAAAAGTGCACAAGTTTGCATTTTCGCGCATAACTTACGTTCTGAATACATCCGGACATCCAAAAATTTATGTAAGCATGACTATATTATGCTTTAGTGTTTGGATTACCAAAAATCCATTCGTTGCGTCATTTGGATCGTTTTTCGCGCTTATGCGCATTCCGTCGTAATTAAGCGAACATCGCGTTCGTACGACCAAACGAACCAACACCCGGCATATTTTTGAGTATGTTTCATGTCCACAATGTTTAGACATCATTTTAGGGCCTTAAATTTGGCTTTACGGGCCTTAGAAGTGTCGGAAATGGCATAAACACATAACAGGGACCAAAACTGTCATTTCTGAAAGATGTTTGCTTATACATCGAATCTAGTCCTTCCCACTTGTTGCACATGGTTTTGGGAATCTATGGGCTGGTATTTTGGGCACATGGTATTACAATACCATGGGTGCTAGTGTATGGCCAAGATTGAAGCACTTTTTCCAAGAAACGATCCTAACGGTTCGGGAAATCCTATAAATACCCCACCCCCCATGCTTCAAAATTACAAGAACTTTGATTTGAGAAACTCTAAGTTGAAACTATTGTTTCATACCTGAGATTTTGGAATCGAGGTTAGCATTCGGGGATCCTTCGTAAGTATTCTTTCGTTCTTTTATTGCTTTTCGAGTCTTTCGAGTCTGAAAGTCAAACTTTGTTTGACTTTCTACATTGACCAGTTATGGTCAATGCGAAGTTCGTTTGAACTTCGCAACGTGAGTGTAATCACGTTGGTTATAGTCCCTTGGGACTATGCCTACTGATTACCACGTTGTCTAGGGTCGTAGGGTAAGCGATCTAATAAATCGCTTATACCTCGAACCCGACCCATTTGGTCGATCATTAGGATCCGACCAAATACATTAGGTGACCATAGTAGGTAGGGAATAACCTTCCGAGGTTATACCCTATGGTCACATCGTTTGAGTAGTTGTATGATAGGTAGTTTATATGCCTTAGGTAAATTACCAGAATACCCTTTTCATGTATAATTGGTAATTAAGCATATGTAACCTAAACCTTTGTCACATAACTGATTATGTAACATGTTTAGGCATATTCTACTTGTCATAGGACTAGTTAGGCGGTCCGAACGCGTTTCACGCACACGACGCGTTAAAGTAGCATAAGCTACCTTAATGGGTCGCGATGGGTCGAAAGCACTTAGGTTTGGTTTCATTGTAGTATGTAGGCCTTGTTAAACCATATCATACGAGTTCCAATACTCATTTGGTTTACCAAGCCTCATCCTATCCGATCTCCCGATTTAAGTCCGGTTTATTTATATAGTTTTAGATTGTCAACTGATTCCGTGCTCTCTCTAGCTTTGTTTGGTTGTTGTTCAAGACCTCTAAGCATTCTCAGGCGAGTACATTATTCCCCTATTTTACTGCTTTCAATTGTTTTGGGGTGACTCATATGTGCTAAATGTTTTCAAGGCTTTAACGATGATAACAAAACGATATTCGATGTTATAACGATGGTTTCAAAAACGATTAAGACGATTTATACAAAACTAATAACGATTTCAATAAAGTGAACAAACTTGTTGGTTGGGTTACATAACAAATGACATTCATTAGCAATGATCAAGCCGACCAGTATTAGGTTATGGTACCATAGGATCTGACAAGTCCCGTTATTTACTACACCCGTAGTTATGTGTGGGTGTTGTGGGTAGCGACTGAATCTGTAATTGTAAATTTACTCTTTGGTAAGGGTTTATTAATGCGAGTTGTTAATCTATCCTTTGGTAAGGGTTTATTAATGCGAATTGTTAATCTATCCTTTGGTAAGGGTTTATTAATGCGAGTCAAGAAGGTTTGAATGTTATTAGCGAGACGACCATTTAAGTAGTTTCACGACCTAAACGAATTTAACGATTGGGTAAACAATTGGTTTTCACACGATGTTTTAACGATTGGGTAAACGATTGGCTTCAAAGCGATATACGATTGGGTTTTGGTTATACATATTACATGATTTACATTGGGCATGAACATTACTTTGGTGGTTTGGTTTGACTAAGTGATTAAGTAACAATGCGTGTGGAATATGATACAAGCACGGTGGATACGCCGCTGGTACTTCCTATATATAAGTGTTTGTATGGTATTACATATTGTAGCGTTATTTGAATCATTTCAGTTTGAGACATAGAACATTTTATACAAGTAACATACTTTTCACAAGACATTTATTTACAAACAACTTATCTTATACAAACTCATTTTACATGGTTATTCATTTAATCATGCATTATTCTCCTATTTATACATATCACCTGAACTTATTATTTTTCAAATGATTTACAAAGACAAAGCAAATTACAAGGTTTATGACTAAACATTTTCTTAAACAGAAGTCATGAATCTTATTTTCACAAAACCTATGTACTCGCCAGCATTTCTTTGCTGACCTCGTTTTCACATATGTTTTAGGTATTGTTGAATGATATCGATTGATAAGATGCATGCTCACATAGGACTGGACAAGGCCTTAGTGACTCAATAACAATGATAGATTATGTTTAATAATGTTGTATTTCCTTGTTTGTTAAGACATTGTAACACTTTTAATCAATAAAACGAAACTTCAATTGCCATGGATTTGAAACAATAAATTCTGTTACAACACGCCCCGATGTTTCCGCCGCGATTTGTTGTTTTACGCGGTCGGGGTGTGACATGAAGATGGCGAACTGATTGCCACTCGGCCTGTAACCGGGTGGCGGATTTGCATTGACTATCGGAAGTTGAATGCTGCAACTTCAAAGGACCATTTCCCCTTGTCTTTCATAGACCAAATCATAGAGAAACTCGCAGGTCAGAAGTTTTATTGTTTCTTAGACGGTTATTCAGGATATAACCAGGTTGCGATACATCCAGAGGATCAACAGAAAACCACGTTTACGTGTCCTTATGGTACCTTCACATTTAGGCGAATGCCATTTGGATTATGTAACGCCCTGGCCACCTTTCAAAGGTGCATGATGAGTATCTTCTCAGATATGGTCGGGGATTCTCTCGAGATCTTTATGGATGATTTCTCCATTTTCGGTACATCTTTCGATTTGTGTTTAGATCAATTAACAAAGGTGCTAAAAAGATGTGTCGAGTCTAACTTGGTTTTAAGTTGGGAAAAAAGCCATTTGATGGTTCAAGAGGGGATCGTGTTGGGACACGTGATTTCAAGTAGGGGAATTGAGGTAGATTACGCGAAAATTCAGGTTATTTCAACTTTACCGCCTCCTACTAATTTTAAGGGCGTCCGTTCCTTTCTAGGACACGCCGGGTTTTATAGACGGTTCATTAAAGGATTTTCTGTTATCACAAAACCGCTATGTAACCTTTTGGTAAAAGATGTCCCATTTGTGTTCGATGAAAAATGCTTAAAAGCTTTTAACAACTTAAAACAACAATTGATCAAAGCCCCCATTTTACAATCACCGGATTGGTCGCTCCCTTTTGAAATCATGTGTGACGCAAGCGATTATGCGGTGGGGGCAGTGTTGGGACAACGGGTTGACAAGAAACCCATGGCTATTTATTATGCAAGCAAAACTCTTTCGGATGCTCAGCTAAACTACACCACTACTGAGAAAGAGTTGCTTGCGGTTGTTTATGCATGGGATAAGTTTAAGTCCTATTTGTGGGGTAGCAAGGTTGTTATTTACTCTGATCACAGTGCTGTCAGGTACCTCATGGAAAAGAAGGACGCTAAACCAAGGTTAATTCGATGGATTTTGTTATTGCAGGAATTTAACCTTGAAATTCGAGACAAGAAGGGGAGTGAAAATGTTGTAGCAAACCATTTATCACGGGTGGTGCATGAAATAGATGCACCGGATGTTGAAATTAATGAAACGTTTCCCGATGAACATATATTATCTGTTTCTACTAAACCGTGGTTTGCTAACTTTGCTAACTTTGCTGTTACAGGTGATATTCCGAAGTTTTTGCCCAAAAAGAAGAAGCAACAGTTCATAGCTCAAGCAAAAACATACATTTGGGATGAGCCGGATCTTTTTAAGGTTGGAGCTGATCAGATAATCCGACGTTGCATTCCGGATAAGGAGATAAAGTGTGTGTTGGAGTTGTTGCACGCATCGGCGTGTAGTGGACATTTTAGTGGATAGAAAACAGGGCATAAAGTGCTTGCGTGTGGGTTATATTCGCCTACAATATTCAAGGATGCAGCTGAATTCGCGAGGAATTGTGTTCGATGTCAACAATTAGGGAGTATCTCAAAGCGGAATGAGATGCCCATGCAGCCGATCCTTGTGGTTGATATCTTTGACGTTTGGGGAATCGACTTCATGGGCCCATTCCCTAATTCGTTGGGAAATTATTATATCTTGGTGGCCGTGGATTATTTTTCAAAATGGATAGAAGCGATTGCCACCAAGACGAATGACCATAAAGTTGTTTGCAAATTTGTCCAAACAAACATATTTTCGCGATTTGGAATCCCTCGTGTGATCATAAGTGATGGGGGATCACATTTCAAAAACTTTCATTTTGGAAAATTGCTTAAACGTTTTGGCATAGACCACCGAATCGCTACACCGTATCACCCACAAACGAGTGGGCAGGTTGAGGTGTCCAAGAGGCAAATAAAAGAGATTTTACAAAAAACCGTGCGACCCGACCGCAAGGATTGGTCCACTAAGTTGGATGATGCTTTGTGGGCGTATCGTACGGCATATAAAACGCCTATTGGAACCACGCCGTATCGGTTGGTCTATGGAAAAGGATGTCATTTACCTGCTGAGCTTGCTCATCGTGCATTATGGGCTGTAAAAGAAGTTAACATAGATTATGACAGTGCAGGTAAAGCAAGGAAGTTGTCGTTGGGAGAGCTCGAAGAATTAAGGGATGAAGCGTATGAGAGTGCATTGGCGTATAAAGATAAGACGAAGAAGGTGCACGATGCAAAGTTAAGGCTACAGAAGTTTGAGGTAGGGCAGAAGGTATGGTTATTCAATTCTAGATTAAAACTATTTCCAGGTAAGCTGAAAAGCAAATGGATGGGTCCGTATTTGATCACGCGGATCGGAAACTATGGATACATAGAAATTGAAGACTTTGATGACCATTTGAGGCAAGTTGTGAACGGGCATAGGTTGAAACCGTATTTGGAAGCTAATGATATCAACGGACCGGATAAACAGTCGGAGTGCTTCATGTTAGGCACTTTGGTCCATGATTCAGAATAACCATGTTCAGGTATGAAGTCTGGCTGAAGACTCTTAAACTTAGCGCTCTCGGGAGGCAGCCCGAGGATGTAGATTAGTGTACATTTGTTCGCTTGGTTGGTGTGGGTTTGTACGTGATTTCTGCAGATTCTAACTTGGTAACGTTATCCACGGATACAAATACTCAAGTGTGGGGAAGTTGGAACCGCCCAGGTATGTTGTTCTGATTAATTTAGGTGTCGCGGACGACACATTTTTTTTAAGGGGGGTGGAGCGGGCGAGTAAACCGAAGAGTAGAAATTATGTGGTACAGATTCAAACCATATAAAACCAAGTAATTTTTATAATTAGAGTAAGCTATTATAAAAAAAATAAAATATTAAAAATAAAAAAAAACTTAGGTGTTTAAAAAAAAGATGCAGAATGATGGTGAGTTAAGAAAAAAATAGATTTGAACGCGATTTTTCGTCAATTTTTGACATGTTTTCCAGAGTTAAAAAAAAGTTAAATAATTAAGCCCTGCGCCAGCTTGCGCTGCCCAGCCGCCACCTTACGCTGATTGAAATTAGCTCCTGTATTGCGCTGATGTTTGGCGCAAGGCTGTGCTGAAAGAACACGTGACCACAGCCAATTTTCACTCTCATCTGCTACATGACCCCACATCTGCAGTATCTAATACCAACCACCCAAACAACCTATTCACGTGACCAACCCCATTAACCCCATGTGATGTGATACCTTAAAATCCAACCCGGCCCGCCCATAATAACCCGACACGCATACAACACACAAACATCACGTTAGGTCAGACAACTCCTTGTACGACTACAACTCATCTCTTTCTTCCAAGTTTTTCAACTCCTAATCATACCATAACTCTCTCGATTCTCTATCAAATCGGCCCATTCAAAGGTCAATCTTGATTGATTTTTCGACGAGAAACCGATTCTAGTATCTGTTGTGTCCGATTCCTATCCGTTTGCGAGTAATCAGAATATTGGGTGACGAACCCTAGTTTTCAAGTTTGGGGTTTTTCGTTTTGGAGTGAAGTTTGTTGACTCTGAAGCTTATTCTAGCATATTTAAACATTAAAGGTAGTTTTATGCATTATATTGCTAGATTTGTGAAGGTAAGTTGTTATGAGATATGAGATATGAATGATACTTGAATTCTATATGTGAAACTGAGATTGTGAAGCATGTTAGTGTGGTTTGTCTTTGAAGTTATGATAAAAATCGAATTTTGCTGCAAGTATGGGTATTGGGGGGCATGTTATGGTTGTTAGATGGTATTTAATGGGTATGAAACTTGATAAAAAGTAAAGATAATATGGGGCGTTTGTTGTTTTGAATTCCAAAAGGGCAGTAGTTTAGCATGAAACAAGTGTGGGGAAGGGTTATTGCACACTTGTTTCATATAATGAATCTGATTCGAACTGTTTGTGTGTGGTTTGTGATGTAGAATGACGCGGCTGAGATGACCGGGAAGGCAACAAGTGTTGATCCACCTTCTAAACCGGCTGCGGCAAAGAAGCGGAAAACAACCATCAATCAGGTCCACGTGCTTATTCCGTACTCAAGTTAAACAATTTTATTTTTCTTGTTTTGGTGTGTTTTGTGTTTTTGGTGGCGTTAAACTATTTTTGTTTAGGGAATGTGTTTGTGTCAAGTTGTTTTAGGAATGGTTGCTCATGATGCTTGTTTGTAGGTATTCCCGGGTCCTGTTTTTGTTAAATACAGTACATTGGGGACAATGTCGCCCAAGTGTGGGGATATGGGAAACCCGGGAAGGGAAGGTTTGGAACAAGAGTTTGAAAGAGGTTGAAAGTGATTGAAAACGATGAAAAGCGAAAAAAATTGAAAATTTTGAAAATTTTAAAGAATTTCATCGCCTTAGGTGAACTAAATGGATATGAAAACCGAACGTTTCAATCACTAATGGGTTCCTTGCCGGTAGTAAACTAACATAGTCCCTTGTCATGGTCGTTCCTTTAAGTTTCATGAGAGTAGGTCCGACAGGTGTTTTTAGGATAAAAAATTTTTGAAAAGAGATGTCTATTTAGGGGTAACATGCTTTAGATTGCATATGCTACGTGTCGGCAGCCTTTTACCTTTTCTTGGTGAGAATTTTGAGCCTATAGAATGATAGAATGAATTACATTATGATTTCATTTGTTGAGAGCAGGCCGCATGTTATTCTGTGTTAGAACTTGTATGATTTGATGCATGCTGAGACTGTGGTTTGATATGTGCACGTAAATGATAAAGGCATTAGGATATCCCGTACACCATTTGTTTGTTTTGTGTTTACCTAGTTATCACCCTTAGTAGCCCTGTTGAGCCTAGTTACCATTCGTTTGTCCACCTATTGTGAAATGTTTTGATACCGACCGTGAACGACAAATTATGAATAAAAAAAAGAAAGAAAACGAAAAGAAAAAAATCAGAAATAGAAAAATAAAAAAAAGAAAGTTTTGTGAATATTGTTCGTGTCTTGGGTAGAAACCAACCCAAAAGTATGTTATGTTGCAAATAAAGTTGTCACGGTTTGGTCGTTTGTTTGTTTGCCACGAAAAAGAAAAAAATATAAGCCAAAAATTTTCCTACCCTTAGCCTAAGCCCAAAACCGAAAGTCCTTTTGATATGTGCCGTGTTATATGATACAGTGGAGGTGTGATTGTCATACAAGCATATGATTACAGGATTTCATGTTTGGTTGTGAGTGTATAAATGCTAGTACATTACACGCTAGTTCAGATATTAAACCGAGAGGAGAGTTGATTGTGAGGGGCGTGTAGCATGTGTATAATCCTAAGCATGTTAGTTTTGAATAGACAAGTCTTAAGTTTTATGAATTGCATCAATTGCTTGTCGGACTGTCAATCTTGATTGTGTCAGTCTATGGAACGGGTATGACTTGGGACTTAAACTGTTGCATCGGTTAAGGGGTTTAGAGGTGTTGTTACTATGGTGAGTAATTCCGTAATGGTTTGCTTGAGGACAATCAAAGGTAAGTGTGGGGATGTGATGGAAAGTGTGAAACACGAGGGTTAAGTGCGTTATCTTAAGTATTTTAATGCATTTTATGTGAGTATATGCTTAGAATGTGTTGACTACGAAGGTTTGTGTGTCCGCAGGTAAAAACGCGTAATGTGGCGAAAATACGAGGTTTAGAGAGAAAGCGGATCAAGTGAGATTGATGAGCGAAGCTAGTGAATGTGTTCGGATGTGTCTCGGGTTGAATAGATGGGTTAGATACGTAAAAGTGCGAGGAAACGAAAGTCAAGGGGCTGAAGTGTCATTACATGGAAGTTAATTACGAGTGGTAGTTGGTTACAATTTTGCAAGTAGTGATAGATTGAAGTTGAGGGGCCATTGTGCAAAGAAGTGAAAGAATATATGTGAAAAGAAACAACAAGTTCTAATTGTGGCTTATGGATGATCAAGGCATTGGCAACATACTTCCATTCGTATGATTTTTGGCAGGAACATCACATGGGACTTTTTGACTTTTCATAAACAACATCATCATTGTTTGTTGGCTGAATTTGGTGGCATTGGGGGATGAGAATAAAAAGGAAAAGACTTTATTATGGGCAGCCATATGTATTATTTTCAGTTCTTAAACAAAAGTCATCATCATCATCGAAGTTTGGCAGAAAAAAAGAACTTTGGTGGGCCCTTGAATCACCCACAAAAGTGGGAGCCCATTATCACACCATCCATTCCATCGATAACTATTTGTATTTGGTGGGCCTGTTGATTCACGAGAGATTGGCAGCCCATATGATCTCACAACTTGGCAGCAACTATTATGGAATTTGGGCTCTCATAATTAAAAAGAAGAGAACACCACCAATCATTGGGCCGTGAACACTTAGGAGGGATTGGCAGCAACATCAGGGGATTTAGAGGGCAACCATAATATTGTCGACTCTTGGCTCCCATCATCACAGACATCATCGACCATCATCATTCCGCACTCAACATTCAAGTCAATCATGTCTTCAACATCCTTTGACGCTATGGAAGATTGTACGAGCATCATGAGCGGCTAGTTCTCCCGTGACCGTCTCCGGGAATAGGGTTTATGTTTGAACATCGGGTTTGCGTATGTTTACAATTTTTTGGATTGAAAACTGATTAATCATTTGGTTATTCCTTTTTATTATTCTTGTTCGATTACACAATATTTGATTATCGTAATCATTTCAGTTCATCAATTATTTGGTTTGTTCATCAACAACCGGGATTAAATTCTAGGATATCATTGTTTTAAACCTTTAATCATTAAACCGGTTAATGTTTATGAAATCTAAAATTGGTAATTAATTGGACTACTATTCATTTGCATCAATCCTTTGGTATCAATCGTGGATCATTTCAAATCATCTCTATGTGATTTCCAACTGGTAGTAACTAAGTAACCTGATTTTCTGCATAACCTGAAAACCCGGAGATTGGTCCCTTTTCTCATAATCGTTTACAACTTTAATTTATATTTGTTTTCACAATCATTCTCAAACTGCAAAAAGCAATTAGTTTAGACATAGACGATAATTAAAGCAATGAACTTTTACACTTTCCACTGATTCCCCGTGGATTCTACACCCTACTTGCCCTTTACTAGTGAAGAAACACTAGATAGATGGTCGGAACCGAAATATCTAGGGGGTTTGAATCCGCATAAAAGGGTTAGCTCTCTCTCGGTTGATTCAGTTGCAGCTGAATTTCTTCTCCGGTGATTCTGCAAAAAAGAACACCGTTAGCCTCGCCAAGGGGAGAAGAGGGTTCTCTCCTTGACCCGACTCCGGTATGAGAATAAGTATCGGTAATGGAGAAGAGAAAGTATTTGAAAAGTGAGTGTGACTTGAGTTTATACCTGAACAGTTCTCGTATTTATAACCGGGAGTTTGGGAGGGAAAACCTGTTATTGAAAAGATGACGGAAGATGCTAACGCCGTAGCGGTTATATTTTCTTCCGTTAAGTTCTTTGATCCAACGTCAAGTTGTCTCGATCCGATGTGAATGTACACGGATCGTGGTTTGATCTATGGCTGGGGAATTGCCACGTGGATAGTGATTAAGTGGAGATTATTCTTCACTTACATGCTTTCGTTGTGATTTCAGGGATGCCTGTGGTAACGACACGTGTCCAGACGGTTATAACCGTCTGGGTGGTGCACGATTGTATTTCTTTCTTGAAGATTACTGCTGTAATCTGATGTGACACCTTGCTGTGTGGACACAGACGAATAAATCCCAAGTCTGGGTAAAATGATATCCAAGTCTGAATATTTGGGCGGAAGTATTGATCTCAGGATTTTTATCCTTTGCTAATGGGGGAAGGCGCAAGGATTTATGTTTTCCTTTGGGCGCGCGATTATATATTGTTGATTTCTTCTTCCTCTGGTAAGACCAATGCGCGGCCGCGCAAGGTCAAAAGGTTAAAAGGCTGGTTTGTGGTATGGTCTCAAATCCTTTTTATGAGGTTTTTGGGACCTTACCCCTTCAAGTCCCCCCAGTCTAGTGTTGTACTTATGCAAATAAGTGGAGCACTGGACTTTTGAGAGGGAAATGTTTTTGGGCGCGAAAAAATAAGAAATCTTCTATGAGAAGATTGAATATTTTTTATTTTGTAAAGATTTTTTATGGAAAATCTTTGACTTTCAACGAGACTGGTGCAGTAAATTGATTTGACAACCTGTCATTGTCAGTTGTTTTTTACTGTCCGTGTCTTACACGCGCGCGTGTAAACGCGTGTGTGTTCTGACATTTCCTTTTTCTGCTGCTTAGGGAACTGTGATACCCGGAACAGTCGCTGTGACGGTTACCGATGCTATTTATTGCGATAAGTATATATAACGTTTGGGTAACCTTCTCTGTTTAATCATTGTTTTGTTGAAGAGCTTTTCATTCCTCTTTCTCTAAGAAGAAACAATTCCATCATTCATCCTCTTATGTCAATCGGAGAACATCAAGAAGATCTTATTGAAGAGATGTCGACTGAACTTCCACCGTTGAAGTGGTCTAGAGCATCCTTTGATGGTTTGATCCGGAATCTCAAATTCCCGGAAAACTGGGGAGCTCTATTTCCTGAAGAGGGGCAGACAACGGTGGATGCTCCGGCTGGGTATATTACCCTCTTTTGGGATTTTTTCTGTGATGGTAACTTTCGTTTGCCTGTTACCGGATTTTTCCTTGAAATTCTTGGGTTTTACAATCTGCATATCTCCCAACTCCACCCTATTGGTATGGTTAGGGTTCGACATTTCGAATTCGTATGTCGGACGATGCATGTGGAGCCAACCGTTCCCCGATTTAGGGTTTTTTATCAGAGGCATTGTACTCAAGGATTTTATTCATTCATTCAGAGGGCTTCTGCAAAGAAGATTTTACATCAACCCCCAAAATCTTTTCATGATTGGAAGCAAAAATTCTTCTTTATCAAAGTTGGAGTAATTCCTGTGAGGATGGTGCTTAGGGGGAAAGAAGATATTCCGATCGAAACCCTTCAGACTCCGGTTGATGAAAACTGGTATCAGGATTTGAAGGATGTGCCCAATATTGCATTGCCGGTGAAAGCTCTTGTCGGAGCCGGCATGAGTTTAAATTGGAAAATGGAGCGTGATGACAAACCCGTATACACGGAGGATGGTCATAGTAAGTTTGGGGCTTTTTCTCTTTCCCACTTTTTTTTTGACCTGCTCTCTCTTCAAATGTAGTTGTTTCTCTGTATGTTGTTGCCTTCAAGAGGGAAGGCGGAAGAATGGGTACTATCAAGAAGAAGCCTGAAGAGGAGCTCTGGTATCATCGTATCGTGAGAAATTTTGTTCTTCCGCGGGATGCAGACCTATCTGTTCAACCAGCTGCTGGTGCTGGTGAGTTGATATCTGTTTTTCCTTTCCTTTTTGCTTTGAGTAATTTTTTGTCTTGCGCTTTTGTAGGTGAATTGTTGAATTTGGGCGTAGGCCCTGAAAGGAAAAAACGCGCAACTACTTCCATTTCCGCGCCGAAGAGAAGTGAGACTGTTAAAACTCAACCTTTGAAGACGAGAAATGTTGGAGAGAAGAAAGGTACGCGCCGTTCTTCTGTCTCCAGGTGTGATTATGTGGTGGTTTCTGATTCTTTGGAGGGTCTTACTCCTGTAGTGACTATGCGGGAACCGAAGCCTGAACCAAAGGATTCTGCTGATATTCCCCCATCCAACCCTAACGAGCCTATTGACCTGGACTCTAGTCCTGAACACTTGGTGCATCGGAAGGCTGGTAAACGGAAACAAACTGATCCTGACGCAGAGGGTCAACCTCCTAAAAAGGTGTAAAGGAAGAAAATTTCCAGAAAGGGAAATCTTGATGCATTTGTCTCGGACTCTGTCCCTGGTAAGTGTTGTTCTTCCTTGTTTTCTTTAAGCGGATGGAATTCTTACAGACTTTTATTTGTCCAGAAGTTCCTGTTTCCCCTGTTCCTATAGAGGTACCATCTGTGGTTAATAAAGAACTTCCCCCTACTCCTCCGCGCGCTGCTGTTGCAGACCCGCTAGAACCTTCAGAGATTGCTGGGGAAGGTGTAGAGAAAACTGTTGAGGCTAAGAAGCCTGTTGGTGTTAATACAGAGGCTAAAAAGATTGTTGAACCTGGCGTGGTAGATGATGCTGATAATCCACCGACCCCGGAAACTGTTGCTCAAGATTTGGGAAAAAAGGAAACTGCTGAAAAAGTTCAATCTTCTCCCCCTAGACCTTCTGAAGCTATACCTGAGCGTACTGAGAAGGTCACAACTGAGGAGACAGGTTCATTTGCTGATGTTGATAAACAATCTCCAATTCGTCCAGAAGAAACTCTGGGAGAATATTATTACCGGACCTATACGAAAAAAGATGCTTCTGATCCTCATGTCCCTGTTTGGAATGTGAAAAAATGTGATACCTTCTCGGATTGGCGTGTATGCCAAGATTGGTTGCAGGGGATACTTCCGCCTGGTGAGATTAAATTTCAGGAAAATCAGCCTTATGAACAGACCTATCAATCTTATCTTGCAGAAACTGCTTCTCATGTTTCTACTACTCACCGTATAATGCGTGAGTGGTATAGCATGCATAAGGAGCGGGCATCTTTTATAGCATCGCAAAAGAAGTTTGCTAAAGATGAAAAACATGTGGCTCAGTTGAAGGCTAAATTAGAGACTGAGCGAGCCAAGTTTGAAGCTGAGCGTAAAACTGAGGAATGGTCTGTTGCTGGCTGGAAAAGAAAGGCTGAAGCTGAAACTGCTCTCCTGTCTGAGGAACGGAAAAATTGGAGGAGAATTTGTGAGAAAGACATTGCTGAGAAGGCAAACCTCCGCAATATCATAAATAACCTCAAGGCTGAGGTTGAAAGTCTGAAGAATCAAGATGCGGAGGTAGAAAGATTGAAGAAAGAAAAAGCTGATATGGAAGCTATGTTGGTGGAAGCGCGTTCTCATAGGGAACGAAGTGAGCAACGGGAGGTACAAGCTTTAGCCACTCTTGCCGTTAGAGATAAAGAATTAGAGGAACTTACTGCTTTGGTTTCTGACCAGGAACAATTGAAGAAGGATCTGGAGCTTGCGCATTCCGAGAATACTAAAACCTTCCATCGTTTGACTGAGGTTGAAGAGAAGCTGGAAAATTCAGAAACGGCGCGGGTTACAGCGGAAAGCGAGCTTGAACCTTTAAAGAATGATATGGCCTGGTTGAAGGATCGCGGGATTGCTTGTGTAAATTCCTTTCTTCTTTTTTGTTGTGAAATCATATATGCGCTTTTTTGATGCTTATTTTCGCTTGTTTTCATAGGTTGCTGAATCTGTGTTAAACTCTGAAGAACTGGATAAAACTGTTGCTAATTTGATGGTTGTTGCACGACGAGATGGGTACGCGCAAGGTTATGCGGAATGTTCTCAACATGTGAATAGCGCGTTGAAGGTTAACTGGGATGATAGCAAGTCTGCTACCTTTGGCGTAAATACTGCTGCCGCGCTTGCTTCCATGAAGACAGAGTTTAATAATTTGCAACTTCCAGTTATGGAGTTGATAAATGTGGCGCTGCAATCGGATGATCACGTGGCGCAACTCAAAGAAATCTTTCCGGATGAGGGTGAAGATTTAGAGTAGGATGAAATTGTATTGAACAATTTTTTTATGTGGGATGTATATCCTTGTTTTGTTGGTGCGTTGTTGCGCAAGGATTCTAAACACTGCTGTGTTTGAAGCTCCTTAGGGCGTATCTGTACGCTAAAAAATAGTATGTTTCTATTTGTTTTGTTAAATGACTTTATAATATTTTGCATGAGTACAATTGCTTTTACTTGAGTAAGGCGAATGAAGTTGGTATGAAGCTCATGTGTGAGTTTATGGTCATTTGTGACGTGATCACTGACCGCGCATGGAGCTTGTTTTATACTACCATAATGTTTTTGCGCTTACTAAAAAGAAATTGCATGCACTTTGTAAACACAAAAATAATAGAAACTTTGTAATTTTATTCATGGATAGAGCTCAGAGGCTTTACAAAGTTTTTCTGATAATTAAATGGAACTTAACTTACTCTCTGATAGTTCCGCCGCATTTGATAGGTCATGTCTTTTCTGCGGAAAACTTATAGAGACCTTTAAGTTTTGGCCCGTTTGCTTGAGCTTTCTTCTCCCCGGGTAATCTGCTTAATCTCCTTGCGCATATTCTGGAGTAAATGCGTAAGTTCTCCATTTTTGAGGGCCTTCTCTATTTCCGTGCGCAGAGATATGCAGTTGTCCTTGGTATGCCCGTTGTCTTTATGATATTCACAGTTTTTGACCACGTTTACTCTTCATCGTAATCGGAGGTTTGAATTGATAGTCCTCAGTACTCAGAACCTCCGTCGGGGTCTTTATTAGGGGAGTCCACTGCCTCTCCCTATTTTCGTGCTTGTTTTCTCTTTGTGCAGAGAGCTTGTTGATTGTTGTGCGGGCGTCTTCAGAGGAACGACTTCCTGATGACTCGCGCCATGATTTTTTGAACCTTCTTTCGCCGGTTGCGCATAAGTCTGCGGGCCTGTTGTGTGGTGGTGGTGGCCTATTTGTAGTAAGGTTTTTCTCAGTCTGTGCATAAACCTTGGCCGCCGCCATTATCTTTTCCCAACTCTTGGGAAGGCCCTCTGTTCCAGATAATACCTTGACCATGTCGTCACATCTAACCGCGTACTTGAACTGAGCACGGATTAGTTGTTCGTTAACACCTCCAATCTCCAACACTTCTTTATTGTATCTGGTGATAAAATCCTCCAGATTCTCGTCATCGCAGCGCCAGATGTTCATGACGTCGGATGTATCACACATGGAACGCCTTTGTTGGCTGAAGTGTGTTAAAAACTTTTTACGCAGATCTTTCCACGACTCGATCTGTCCCGTTGGCAGGTTATCAAACCAGATTCGCGCTGGGCCGGTTAATGTTTGTACAAACAAATGACACCATAGCGGAAGAGTCCATCCGCCAACCAACCCCGCGCTGGTGAATACTCTCAGATGATCATCAGGGTCAGTTAACCCATTGAATTTCCCAACGTTAGATGGTAATTTTGCCCTCTCCAATGGAGCCAGAGCTATCTCCAGTATGAACTTCGAGTTTTCCGCTGCTTCTGCAGGGCGGTAAACTAAGTCATAATTATGCTCTGCCTCAGGGTTATAAACCGCTCGAGGCCTACATTTGTTATAGTTTGGCTGCAGTCTGTTGAATACGCTGGTGTTTGCACTCAAACGATATGTTTGATCGGATTCATCAGTGTGAGTGTCCCGTTGGGAACCCAACCTATCATGAACCGATTGTCTTCGACGAGGGTGTGGTTCACCATGGTGTTGTCTCTGGTAACTGCCTGTATCATCATAAGTTGATTCTTCTCGCTGGGAAGCATGAGCTCTAGATCCCGGCCTTCGTGATTGGGTCACGGGAGCAGTTTGAGCACACAACTGTGTGTACACTGCGTTTAATTCCCCTTGGGACCGGACATACCATGATATCGGAGTTTCTCCTGGTGGTAAAATTGATTGAGCAGGGTTTGCTGGTAACATTCCTGGAGTAACAGGATCATTTGCTCAATTGGATTGAACCTCATTATCGTCCGAGGCCTCTTCTACGATCCCTTCTACTGGTAAATTGTTTCCGACGTTTGGTCGAGGACCAGGTTGCCGGTGAGATGACGAATTTTCTGCCATGTGCAAAAAACAGAAAATGGAATGAACTGAATCGAAACGAGGTAGAAACTAGAAAAACTGAGAAAACGGTGGGCGCCAATGAAGAAACACTAGATAGATGGTCGGAACCGAAATATCTAGGGGGTTTGAATCCGCATAAAAGGGTTAGCTCTCTCTCGGTTGATTCAGTTGCAGCTGAATTTCTTCTCCGGTGATTCTGCAAAAAAGAACACTGTTAGCCTCGCTAAGGGGAGAAGAGGGTTCTCTCCTTGACCCGACTCCGGTGTGAGAATAAGTATCGGTAATGGAGAAGAGAAAGTATTTGAAAAGTGAGTGTGACTTGAGTTTATACCTGAACAGTTCTCGTATTTATAACCGGGAGTTTGGGAGGGAAAACCTGTTTTTGAAAAGATGACGGAAGATGCTAACGCCGTAGCGGTTATATTTTCTTCCGTTAAGTTCTTTGATCCAACGTCAAGTTGTCTCGATCCGATGTGAATGTACACGGATCGTGGTTTGATCTATGGCTGGGGAATTGCCACGTGGATAGTGATTAAGTGGAGATTATTCTTCACTTACATGCTTTCGTTGTGATTTCAGGGATGCCTGTGGTAACGACACGTGTCCAGACGGTTATAACCGTCTGGGTGGTGCACGATTGTATTTCTTTCTAGAAGATTACTGCTGTAATCTGATGTGACACCTTGCTGTGTGGACACAGATGAATAAATCCCAAGTCTGGGTAAAATGATATCCAAGTCTGAATATTTGGGCGGAAGTATTGATCTCAGGATTTTTATCCTTTGCTAATGGGGGAAGGCGCAAGGATTTATGTTTTCCTTTGGGCGCGCGATTATAGATTGCTGATTTCTTCTTCCTCTTGTAAGACCAATGCGCGGCCGCGCAAGGTCAAAAGGTTAAAAGGCTGGTTTGTGGTATGGTCTCAAATCCTTTTTATGAGGTTTTTGGGACCTTACCCCTTCAACTAGTAAAAGGTGAATAGGACACTTTTAACTTATATTTTTGACCGACCTTACGACATTGATCAATGACAACATTGACGAGTTTCATATTGAAACAATCACGTGTGAGGTGATATTTGAGATCAACGTGTCTTGCCAAAGAGTGCTGTACGAGGTGATAATTATTCATAAAGCAGCTTAAATATCGACAAGTATAGGAGAGATTAGAAAATCAAAACGGTATCCTGCAACTGCTTCGTGCATTGCAAGGAATCTGAGTGCTCTCCCAAACTGGATATCCACCCGTTGTGGATTTCAAAGTCGATTTTGCAGCTACTGAGAAATCTCTTCACAGCAACAAGATCATAAACCATTGGGTCCGGCTGGTCTTCCACATTGCACCAGCGAAGGTCTTTATCTTTCTCTTTCAGAAGTAGTGTGCAGTTGTTCAATCCATACCAAGGCATCCCCACACCCGGTTGGTTTGTTCAACAAACACATTTTCTTCAATCACACCGTGAAGTAATGTACACTACACGTTCATCTTGTTGATTTTGAACATCAAACGTGCTGCAGGTTCGTACATTTTGATTGAATCTATCCTAGTGACCCGATTAAAGCCTTGAACAATCAAACTTTGGAATGATTTTCATTTTGTCGAAGCTTTCAATCTCTTTCAACAGACAATTCTGTCTTCTTTTCTTTTTCTCTCCATCAAAGGCAACAATTTCTTTGTCGCCGATCTTGTGCATGGACACTCCACTATCAACAATCCGATGACTATCGATAGTTCCTCCTGAAACATCCTGCACACTCACTCAGAGATTAGTTGGAGAGGGGGACCCAAGCCTTCATAGACTTGGGTTGCCCCTGAGAATCAAGAAATGTAATTTCAATCTCTTGATGATTTGTAAAATTCAAGCCTTCCCCTGAATCCTCACCTGTTTTCGGTTTCCAAGCCTGTTTTCGTTTACCGGATTGTGTATTATTTACCGATTTAGAAATCTCCGGTTTTAACGGTTGTGACAAAATTGGTTTCCTGTTAACAATTTCTTGTTTTAAAGCCTTTTCGATCACCTTCACATTTTGACGTCGTTGTTTTGTTTCTTGTTCTTTAACCGTACGTTTGTCATTTTTGGGTTAAACAGGATGACATTGTTGGTGACCTTGTTCAGAAGGGGCTCCTTCAACAAAATTTGGTTTCGGAGAGTTTGTGCAATTTCTGATAATGTGGCCAAACTCCCCGCATTTAAAGCATGATATCCTTTCAACAAAATTAGGAGATTCTGTTCGATGACCTGACGTTGAATTTGTAGACCCCAAGGTACTAGCTTCACACCCGTTTGTGTGTTGAGTGTAATTGTTATCACTATTACGTTTCAAAATGTTGACTTTTTGAACAAAATCGGTATTTGACTTATTTTCAAAAGTCTCCACTTTATTAGTAACTTTGGAGGCCACAAATTTAATGTCTTTGTTTTTCTTCTTGAAACGAGCTCCTTTTGTTTCAGCCTTTGGTTGTGTAACCTTAGGCTTTTGAGCTTGTTGTTCTTGTTTACCCTTAAAAGCGATAGGTTGTTGCTTCGTTGGTGATTTTTGATTTCCAAATTTTCTTCTAACTTCAGCTTTTGGAATCGGATCACACTGAGTTAGTGAAACTCTCAGGATCCCCTTTTCCAAAAACTTACTGGTAGTATCTTCAAACACTTTATCAATCAAAGATTGATTGACATTTTTAATTGGAAAAGCTGTGTTTGAATTATCACACCCCGATATTTCCACGTTTGACCGGTGGGCCCGGTGGGGGAGTATCGTGACGTGGTTGGTAACGTTACAGTCAAACAACACAATATTTAATATGCACAGCGGAAGCAAATGAAATATATATTTCAACCGAATATAATTGTAATATCAAGTATCACAAACAGTTGAAATTAATCCACATGTGAATCAAAAATAAATAGGAAACATTGTTCAACAGTTTTGACATACAAGCTTGCGAGACTTATTGTGGACGCTAGGAGGAAGCCAGCCTAGTTCGCATAGTACCTGCACTTAACCTTTTTGGAAAATACGTCAATTTACACTGGTAAATACATTCAACCGACTCATTTTGAAAAGTTTAATAAAATTTATTTGAATGCACGTGGCACAAACTTTTTATAACTTGGGATAATTATTAAATATAAACTTGTAAAAGAATTACATTTTCCTTATGCCTTCAGTAGCCCGGTTCGTGCCGGGTTAAAGATCAATAGACACACCACATTATTTATTTTGGCACTGACGGGTGTACGCCTACACCCCGCGCTTAGGTCGTGGCCATTTCGTAAAATGATGCCAAGGATATCCGGGACATGGTCATTAACCCCCCAAAGGCGTTTAAGCAAACAAAACATATTTAAACGGGTCATCTCGATAATACTTAACCACCAATCGATTAAAGTCGAATGCCCAACCAAGCGGTATTTTATATACCGTACCCCAAGCAAGTATAAATCTAAATTAGCAAATGCGGGTAGCTTTTACCGGGTCTCCTATTCTGGAACAAAGGTTTATAATAACCTATTAGAATCCTAACGGTCCTTAGTTTAAGCTTAAGCTTAGACCGGTTAGTTTTAAAGGAAGATATGGTTCAAACGCACGATTAAGCGAAGACCAGAATAGAATGTGATTTAGACCCGACAAGTTTGAAGACTTGTCTTATATGGGTAATCTAAACACATTCTGGATTTTGAGATAAAAACGATAAGGTTTGACCCGTTTCGGCTAATTTATGTAAACTAGTTACATAAACCGAACCGAACGCGTAAGAAGCGTAACGGGTAACTATAAGAGCCATATACAGTTTTCCTAAGTTAATATGCCTCAAATATGTTGTGACATCAGTAAGATATCTTTTATTATGCCCGAAACGAATTTAAACACAAACTATGCCCCGTAGGGGCATTTTGGTCATTTACAAGGTTATGAAAGAGTTGGAACAATAATCTGAGTTGTAAGTCTGATGTAATCAGTAAAAATACTTAATTTGATCAGTTATAACAGTAGGGTATAGCCTATATGTGAAACTTATTAATTATAACCAAACTATGCACCGTAGGGGCAGTTTGGTAATTTCACATAAGCTTAAAAAGCTCAAAACTGAAGTCCGAGTTAAACAACTTTTGCTTACTATTAAAATATTATAATTTACCTAAAATATCAGTAGGTATCAACCCTTATATGTTTAAAATAGTTTTAGTACATACTATGCGTTAAAAACGCTTAAAAGGCGATTAGAAGCCGTTTCCGGGTTCTATATAGAAAGCTATTATTTTTATTATTACAGAAGGTTTAAAATAATTTATTTGTCATATAAAATCAGTAGCAAAAGGTTTGGGGTCGAAAAGATATGTAAAACTCATTTTATAGCCCAAAAGGGTAAAACCGACAATTACCGACTCAAGCTTATAACTCTAAGTTATGCTCAGCCTAAAATTAATTAAAAATCTTCAAAAATCCCAAAATAATATATTACATCAGTGGGTAAAAAGTTTGATAACAAAAAGTGGGTTTAAATAGTCTATATGCTAATTATGCCGTTTAATCGCTAAAAAGCTTTCTAATTACGCTAATGAGCATAACTCTCAATCTACACCACAAACTGATGTCAAATTTTGGGTACAAGTTTATAAATTAGTAACTAAGGTTACTACTCTTTTACATCTTCAGAAATCACGTTTTATGGTGAAAAGGGCATAATAGTCAACATATAGGCAATTAACGGAATCATGCATATTAATTGGATAACTAATGAACCAAGGTGTATAATCACAGAGGGTTATACTAGCATGTAACCTGGTCCTAAGGAAGATCTAAGGCATTTCCAAATCATGCTAAATCGGGTCAGAACTGAAGTCAAAGCAAAAGTCAAAGTTTTGCGACTTTCGGTTCCGAACCGGGTCTAAACAGAAAATTGTCAGATCAAACAAGGTTAGACCAGTTATTATACTTATTACAAAGTTATATGAGTGAAAAAATAGTTTAGACGCCTTCTGCATTGTTAATTATGCGTTAATTCGAAGGTTAGCATTCTGTTGACTTTTTCTAATCAACTTTGTCCCGACAAATGGTCTAGATAGAGTGGGAATCAGAGGGTGCCCTTTTAAGGGTTTAATGCCCACATAATTACCAACTTATAACTACCTTCAATTCGACTAATCACTGGACCATTAATGATTAATCGCTAAGTCAAACTGTAATTACGACGGTTTGACTTTTAAGCTAAAACTAAGTAAAAACTCAACTAAGAAAGGTTAAGCATACTTACAGAAGTCCTATGCACGATTAGGAAGGCTTAGGGTCTGCTCTTGAACTCCCAAAAGCTCCAGAAATGCAGAAGGATTGAGTGATCACAATGTTGCAACTATGGCACTTTATATAGTGCTTAAAATTCAATAGATTGTTGACAAACAAGTCTATCATGTGCCCCTGATCACCCACAAGTGTCCTAGTGTCTAAAAAGGCATGTAGGGGTCGTCCAAAGAAGTGGAAAATCGTTTTTAAGTCGGTTTAAAGCTTAAAACAGACAACAGCCGAAATTTCTGTCGCTGGGCAACCCTTACGGACCGTAAGGGGGTGGCTTACGGTCCGTGAGCCTTTTGCAGGAGGCAAAAACTTTTGATCTTTCAAGCTTTGAAAGGGCAACTGGTGTATTTCGAATTTGGGACATGATTTTTCAGTTTGGGGCCTCAACATCATGCTTGAACAGTTATATACCCTACCATTTTGAAATGTTTTCTTGGACTTTAAAGGAAAACCATAAACGAAGGTTTGTCGTGCATTTCTTCGTAGGATTCCACTCTTGAAATTATGAATCAATTATTGCTAGAAATCACCGGATTTGAATATATACCAGATGTTTATTAGTCTTGGGATTCATAATGAGGTCGTTTAGAGGTGTAAATTTAACATGACGACACTTTAAAATCCTGTCATGCATCTTTAATGGGATCCGGGTTTATAATATTTTTGTCTTACATGACACGTGTCGTTATTCTATTGAACATGAATTTTCGAGGTGTTACATCCTCACCCCCTTAAAAGAAATCTCGACCTCGAGATTTACTGAAATAAATGAGGGTACTTTTCTTTCATCATGGACTCAACCTCCCATGTGTGTTCGGGACCTCTACGGGCATCCCATTTACCCTTTACAATAGTCACATGCTTCCTTTGAAGCTTCTTAACCTGTCGATCCTCGATCGACACAGGTTTTTCAACAAACTTTAAGCTCTCTTCTATGTGCACATCTGTATGTGGTATGACCAGTGATTCATCAGCGAAACACTTCTTCAGATTGCAGATGTGGAATACATTGTGAATACCACTGAGCTCTTCTGGTAAGTTTAACTTATAAGCAATTTATCCGACACATTCGATGATCTCGAATGGTCCTATGTACCTCGGGCTTAACTTACCTTTCTTACCAAATCACATCACTCCCTTCCAGGGTGATACTTTAAGCAACACTTTGTCACCTACCTCGAATTTCAGAGGTTTACGCCCTAAATCTGCGTAGCTTTTCTGCCTATCCCTGGCAGCTTTCAGGAGGTCACGAATCTGGACAATCTTGTCCGTCGTTTCAAAGACTATTTCCGGTCCTGTCAGTTGGACATCTCCAACTTCCGCCCAACAAACGGGCGTTCTGCACTTTCTACCGTGCAAGGCCTCGAAAGGCACAGCCTTAATGCTGGTATGGTAGCTATTGTTATATGAGAACTCGATCAATGGCAGGTGGTTATCCCAACTACCACCTAAATCAATCACACATGCACGAAGCATGTCTTCCAAGGTTTGGATTGTACGCTCACTCTGGCCGTCAGTCTGTGGATGGTAAGCCGTACTGAAATTTAAGCGCGTGCCCAAAGATTGTTGGAAACTTTTCCAAAAATGTGATGTGTATCTAGTATCTCTGTCAGAGATAATAGACACAGGTATGCCATGTAAAGTTACAATCTTATCCACGTACAATTGGGCTAACATGTCGGAGCTATAGGTCTCCTTAATGGGTAAGAAATGTGCTGACTTAGTCAGTCTATCCACTATCACCCATATAGTATCATTTCCTTTCCTTGTCTTAGGTAACTTGGTGATAAAATCCATTGTTACCATTTCCCACTTCCATGTGGGAAGTTCAGGCTGTTGTAGCAAACCTGACGGTTTCTGATGTTCTGCTTTGACTTGCGCACACGTCAAGCATTTAGCTACATAGGTAGCTACAGACTTCTTCAAGCCTATCCACCAATAATTTGCCTTCAGATCCTGATACATTTTATCAGCTCCAGGATGAACGGAGTATTTAGAACTGTGGGCTTCTTGGAGGATAACATCTCGAAGTCCTCCATAAACTAGAACCCATATTCGTCCATTCAATCTTAGAATTCCGTCCTTGCCATGAGATAACTGTTCTTCAGTTACTCCTAGCTTTTCATTAGGATAGTTAGCTTCCAGCACAGCTTCCTTCTGTGCAGCTAACAACCTTTCGTTCAAACTGTTCTTTATCTCAATGCTCTTGGCATTGATTCTTATGGGCTTCACTCTTTCCTTCCGACTTAAGGCATCAGCAACCACATTTGCCTTGCCTGGATGGTATCGGATTTCACAATCATAATCATTCAACGTCTCCATCCATCGTCGTTGTCTCATGTTTAAATCTTTTTGGTTAAACAGGTGCTGGAGGCTCTTGTGATCAGAATAGATCACACACTTGACACCATATAAATAGTGCCTCCATAGCTTTAGTGCAAATACAACGGCACCCAACTCCAAGTCATGGGTGGTGTAATTCTTCTCATGCACCTTTAATTGACGTGAAGCGTAGGAAATAACCTTTCCTTTCTGCATAAGCACACATCCCATACCTGTGTGCGATGCATGACAATAAACTATGAATTCTTCGATTCCATCAGGCAACGTCAATACAGGAGCGTTGCTCAACTTTTTCTTTAGGATATCAAAGGATTCTTGCTGCTTAGGGCCCCAATCGAACTTTATTTTCTTCCTAGTCAAAGACGTTAGGGGTGCAGCAATCCTTGAAAATTTTTCAATGAAACGCCTTTAATATCCTGCCAATCCCAAGAAACTGCGAATTTCTGTGGGCGTCTTCGGCTCTTGCCAATTCATGACAGCTTCAACCTTAGCGGGATCCACTTGGATACCACGCTCACTAACCACATGTCCAAGGAATTGGACTTCTCGAAGCCAGAATTCACACTTAGAGAATTTGGTGTAGAGCTTCTCCTGCTGAAGTAGTGAAAGAATACATCGAAGATGCTTCTCATGATCAGCTTGGTTCTTTGAGTAGATGAGAATGTCGTCAATGAAGACGATGACGAATTTGTCCAGGTAGGGCTTGCAGACGCGATTCATGAGATCCATGAATGCGGCAGGTGCATTTGTGAGCCCAAAAGGCATCACTAGGAACTCGTAATGACCATAACGAGTCCTAAATGCAGTCTTGTGAACATCTTCATCTTTAACCTTCAATTGATGATAGCCTGACCTCAGATCGATCTTGGAGAAGTAACTAGCCCCTTGAAGCTGATCGAACAGATCGTCGATCCTCGGCAAAGGATACCTATTCTTGATAGTGACCTTGTTAAGCTCATGGTAATCGATGCACAGACGCATCGATCCATCCTTCTTTTTGACAAATAAGATCGGTTCTCCCCAAGGAGACGAACTAGGTCTAATGAAACCTTTGGCTGGCAATTCATCTAGTTGTGTTCTCAATTCCTTCATCTCCGTTGGTGCCAACCTATAAGGTGCCCTTGCTACAGGTGCTGCTCCAGGGATGATGTCGATTCTGAATTCTACTTGTCTATTTGGTGGTAAACCAGGTAGTTCTTCAGGAAAAACTTCAGGGTATTCAGAAATGACAGGGATGTCTTCAATCTTAGGCTTCGGCTCATCAATAGTCACTTGTGCCATGTAGATGACACAACCCTTCTTCAAACACTTAGAGGCCTTGAGCATAGTCACTTGCTCAGGCAGTCCATACCGGGTATCTCCCTGAATGGTAAGTGATTCACCAGACGGAGTCTTAATCACCACTTGCTTCTTATTGCAGACAATTTGGGCCTGGTTATGAGATAACCAGTCCATACCCAAAATGATGTCAAAACCGGATAACTTCAAAGGAAGTAGGGACAAAGGAAAAGAGTGGTTCTTAATGGATATGAAACATCCATCTAATATGGTTGAGGCGGTTTCTAAGGTGCCATCTGCTAACTCTACCTCATATTTCACACTTAAGGTTTTAACAGGTAAATTCAGCAATTTGCAAAACTTATTATCTACGAAAGACTTATCAGCGCCTGAATCAAAAAGTACTTTTTCATAGAAATCATTTATAAGGAAGGTACCTGTGATCACATTATCGTCCTGCACATCTTCCTTTGCATCCATCCTGAAGACCCTAGCATTGGTCTTCTTTCCTTCATCAGCTTTCTTTGCGAGTTTTGGGCAGTTGGACTTGATATGCCCTTTTTCGTTGCAACTGTAGCACGTTGCATCCTTCAACTTTTTGCAATCCAAGGTCTTGTATTCCTTGGACTTGCATATCCCTCATGCAAAAGTTCTCGACTGTGTCTGCGAGTTTGATTCATACCTGCACTTTCCGAAGTGCTGTTTCTTGCAGACTTTGCACTTGGGCTTATCACCAAATTGATGCCCATCCTTCTTAGACTCAGACCCTTTCTTGTGGCCATTGTTTCTTCGGTGCTTCTTGTTTGACCTTCGTGAGTTGTCATCTTCACGTTTTCTTTTCTCGGCATCTGTGTTCCTCAGCGATCTCTGTCTGACCGCGTCCAGTGTGAGGGACAAAGATATATCAGTTACAGATCTGAAAGTAGTTGGCCGAGAGGCCTTCACGCTTGCCTTTATTTCTGGGGCTAAACCCCCAATGAAACGAGCTATTCTTTTGGGTTCCGGGGTCACCAGATACGGAACCAATCTTGACAATGTGTTAAAGCTCGTAAGGTAAGCTTGGCAATCCAGGTTCTTCATAACCAAGGATAAGAAATCATATTCGATCTTTCCTACCTCATGTTGAGGACAGTAGTTCTCAATGATGAGGGCAACAAATTGTTCCCATGTCATGTTGTACAGTGGAATCTTCCCAGTAGCTTGAATCAACGATCTCCACCAGGCTAAGGCCTCACCTTTGAACGATTGAGACACAAACTTTACCACATCCTTCTCAGCGCACCCGCTGATATCAACCACGGTATCCATCTCATCCAGCCATGTTATGCAGTCTATAGCTCATTTCTCCCCAGTGAAATCCCTGGGTTTGCATGAAACAAAGTATTTGTAGGAGCAACCCTTATCACGGGGTCCTTGATTTAGCATGATCTTTTGAGATGGATCACTTTGATGATTTGAAGAGTGACGATCATCATCTTTCTTTGGCTCTTCCTTTTTGGAGGGTGGCTTGCTGTGAGCCTCAGAATGAGTCCTAGGCTTTGAATGCGGTGTAGATAGGTTCCTACTTCGAGTCCCGCTATATTCATCATACTGCCGCTCTATGGCCTTTGTAACAACGTTGTCTATTAACGCTTGTAGTTCAGCACCCGTTATATTAATTCGGGCATTATCATTATTCTCCCTTGGGTGACTATTAATTTCATCCGAGTCAGCCATTGTAGTTTGAACTGTTACATAAAAGATTGACAATAATTTATTTGGGAGTTTATAATGGAATTGTCTCTTATGGAAATTCATTAATCATGGTAGCACAGGCCATATATGGTTAATTTGTTGATCGTATTTATTTAGGACTTTTATTATAATTTATCCTAATTATAAAACAACAACAGTTTTATTAGTAGCACAAAAGGCCTAGTCACGAGGACATTTTTAAATTATAAGCCATGATTTCAGAGAATCAAGGCATGAAGGTTTGAACATAGTTCTTTACCTTTTTCAGACAGGGTCGTATACTACTACTGTCTTTTGTCTCATATGAAAATGAGCAGGGCCCGTAGGCACTATATTACCAATGTATGGTCAAAATATGATTATCTTAATCGATGATTTAAACCCATGATTCATAGATCATTAAGTTGGGTTAGGAATCTTTTGAAGAATCCTTATATAATAATGACGTGTGTGATTTTAACGAATCACGTCAGCGAGGAGCGTTAACATGTTTTCAGATGTTAACTGGGATTTGAATCTTTTTAACAGGTTTTACCATATTGGCTAAGTCTTTATAATGACCCACTAGCTAGGTTTTACCTTTTTAAGATTCTTATTAATACTCAACGCAAAACAATCCTATATTGAAATGGTTAATATGGATCCGAATCTAATTGGAGAACTACCGTCTTGACCCTGTCTTTAAAATGACATAAGGCTAGGTCTTGTCCCTTTAGATTTAATCATTTTAATATAATGATTGATCAAATATGTTATTTATTTATTACACACTCTATGTTTATGCATAAAATAAAAATGAAAATTTCAATTCAACCATTTCACACAAAGTTCTGAACGAGTACAAGCTTGCCCTAAACGGGTCTTTTTTATAAAATAACATGCCCGCGCAGGGGCTCAAACAAACAACATACCCACGCAGGGGTTTAAACAAAGACTTGCCCACGCAGGGGCTTAACAAGCAAACATACCCACGTAGGGGTTAAAACAATAAGACAGACCCACGCAGGGGCTCAACTGAAACAAGGAAAGTACAACCAACAGTTGAAGGATTCAATGGTCCTTCTTTCTCTTCCCTTTTATTAAACTTGTCAATCCCTGGAAGAAACTTTGTCGTTCCCTGCGATCTCGGTGAACTACTCGCTCAACTTGGTCCAATCTTTGAAGGATTTCCTCATGCTCTGGTGGTGAGAACCGTGGTGCCTGCGGCTGTGGATGTTGCTGATGAGGAGGTCGGAGAGACGGCTGATGTTGGTACCCATAAGTTGGTTATCCAACTCCCCAAGGAGTTCCGTAGGGTCCTTCAGGGTTAATAGCATTGTAGTTCCACGCCGTCAGGTATGGGTCGGCTTCAGCGTAGTTATAGCGAGTGTGAGCCGGCTGCTCAAACGGATTGTACGCCGTTGAACCAGCGTAAGCAGGAATCGGGTTATCAAAACCCATCGGTGGTGGCTGTGGTGCAACTGGTGCAGAACTAACCTCAGGAACTGGGTTTGAGGGCCCACCCATTTGTGGGTCCTCACACAGTGGTGGATAATGACTACCGCTGGAGTGTTGAGGGGTGCTAAAATGGAAATCCCCTGCTCGCGCAGACATACGTGCAGCCGTTCTCCTACGCCTTGGTGGTTCTGGAGGTGCTTGATGAACTGGTGGCGGTGGAGGCGGTGGCGTGACTGCCACGAATCGTGAATCCCCAGAGGGATCCTGCTGCTGCTGGTGGTGAGGTGATGAATGGTGAGAAGGTGTGAAGTACCATTCATGTTGGTTAAACCTCGCTTGGTAACTATCTGGACCACCGTAGGGTGATCCGTGGAAAGAAGATCCATCCGAGATCTCGATGGGATGGTTGGGGGTACCGCTTGCAGGTTCGACGGGATCCGTGTCCTCGTCCATGTCCATAGCATTGTCTTTCGAGAAGTGGTCCTCCGGTCCCAATGGGTTAAAACCCACTGGTTCTTGTATATAGTTTGCCGGGTTAAACCGGCCCTGAAAAACAGGAGTGGGGTTGCCAAAAGAATTGTGCGAAAGGGATCGCTGAAGAGGTATATATGAAGGTTGTGGGTTTTCGGGCTCGTTTTCAGACTGTGGCCCATAGGAGTTATGAAACGGATGCGTTGAGCTGTGCGAGACCGGTCGTCTGGCAGGCTCAAAAAGGTTCCTCCTGTTTCCTTGCGGATCGGCACTTGCAGTAGTAGAAGGAGCTCGCCGGTGCGAAGGCCCGGCTTCATGATCGTTGGGGGCAGTGATTGGCCCTTTACCTCTTCCTCTTCTTAGGAATCTTGGCGGCATTGTTAAACCTGTCAGTACAAACAAAGATAACAAGAATATATAAAGGACAAAGTTAAAATAAAAACAAATTTGGATTTGTCCTATGTTCTTTGTCTAGACTCGAAAAGTTAGGAATGTGCAATTGTGTCATTGAGATTAAACACAAAAGGCTAGTGTTTAATTCCCTCAATGTTGGCTCTGATACCAACCTGTCACACCCCGATATTTCCACATTTGACCGGTGGGCCTGGTGGGGGAGTATCGTGACGTGGTTGGTAACGTTACAGTTAAACAACACAATATTTAATACAGCGGAAGCAAATGAAAGATATATTTCAACCGAATATAATTGTAATATCAAGTATCACAAACAGTTGAAATTAATCCATAGGTGAATCAAAAATAAATAGGAAACATTGTTCAACAGTTTTGACATCCAAGCTTGCGAGACTTATTGTGGACGCTAGGAGGAAGCCAGCCTAGTTCGCATAGTACCTGCACTTAACCTCTTTGGAAAATATGTCAGTTTACACTGGTAAATACATTCAACCGACTCATTTTGAAAAGTTTAATAAAATTGATTTGAATGCACGTGGCACAAACTTTTTATAACTCGGGATAATTATTAAATATAAACTTGTAAAAGAATTGCATGTTCCTTATGCGTTCAGTAGCCCGGTTCGTGCCGGGTTAAAGATCAATAGACACACCACATTATTTATTTTGGCACTGACGGGTGTACGCCTACACCCCGCGCTTAAGTAGTGGCCATTTCGTAATATAATGCCAAGGATATCCGGGACATGGTCATTAACCCCCCAAAGGCATTTAAGCAAACAAAACATATTTAAACGGGTCATCTCGTTAATACTTAACCACCAATCGATTAAAGTCGAATGCCCGACCAAGCGATATTTTATATACCGTACCCCAAGCCCGTATAAGGGAAAATAAGTTAAAAGTATTTACCTTTGCAAGTATAAATCTCAATTAGCAAATGCGGGTAGCTTTTACCGGGTCTCCTATACTGGAACAAAGGTTTATAATAACCTATTAGAATCCTAACGGTCCTTAGTTTAAGCTTAAGCTTAGACCGGTTAGTTTTAAAGGAAGATACGGTTCAAACGCATGATTAAGCGAAGACCGGAATAGAATGTGATTTAGACCCGACAAGTTTGAAGACTTGTCTTATATGGGTATTCTAAACACATTCTGGATTTTGAGATAAAAACGATAAGGTTTGACCCGTTTTGGCTAATTTATGTAAACTAGTTACAAAAACCGAACCGAATGCGTAAGAAGCGTAACGGGTAACCATAAGAGCCATAGACAGGTTTCCTAAGTTAATATGCCTCAAATATGTTGTGACATCAGTAAGATATCTTTTATTATGCCCGAAACAAATTTAAACACAAACTATGCCCCGTAGGGGCATTTTGGTCATTTACAAGGTTATAAAAGAGTTGGAACAATAATATGAGTTACAGGTCTGATGTAATCAGTAAAAATACTTAATTTGATAAGTTATAACAGTAGGGTATAGCCTATATGTGAAACTTATTAATTATAACCAAACTATGCACCGTAGGGGCATTTTGGTAATTTCACATAAGCTTAAAAAGCTCAAAACTGAAGTCCGAGTTAAACAAATTTTGCTTACTGTTAAAATATTATAATTTACCTAAAATATCAATAGTTATCAACCCTTATATGTTTAAAATTGTTTTAGTAGATACTATGCGTTAAAAACGCTTAAAAAGGCGATTAGAAGCCGTTTCCGGGTTCTATATAGAAAGCTGTTATTTTTATTATTCCAGAAGGTTTAAAATAATTTATTTATCATATAAAATCAGTAGCAAAAGGTTTGGGGTCAAAAAGATATGTAAAACTCATTTTATAGCCCAAAAGGGTAAAACCGACAATTACCGACTCAAGCTTATAACTCTAAGTTATGCTCAGCCTAAATTAATTAAAAATCTTCAAAAATCCCAAAATAATATATTACATCAGTGGGTAAAAGGTTTGATATCAAAAAGTGGGTTTAAATAGTCTATATTGCTAATTATGCCGTTTAATCGCTGAAAAGCTTTCTAATTACGCTAATGAGCATCACTCTCAATCTACACCACAAACTGATGTCAAATTTTGGGTACAAGTTTATAAATCAGTAACTAAGGTTTCTACTCTTTCACATCTTTAGAAATCACGTTTTATGGTGAAAAGGGCATAATAGTCAACATATAGGCAATTAAGGGAATCATGCATATTAATTGGATAACTAATGAACCAAGGTGTATAATCACAGAGGGTTATACTAGCATGTAACCTGGTCCTAAGGAAGCTCTAAGGCATTTCCAAATCATACTAAATCGGGTCAGAACTGAAGTCAAAGCAAAAGTCACAGTTTTGCGACTTTCGATTCCGTACCGGGTCTAAACAGAAAATTGTCGGATCAAACAAGCTTAGACCAGTTATTATACTTATTACCAAGTTATATGAGTGATAAAATAGGTTACACGCCATCTGCATTGTTAATTATGCGTTAATTCGAAGATTAGCATTCTGTTGACTTTTTCTAATCAACTTTGACCCGACAAATGGTCTAGATAGAGTGGGAATCAGAGGGTGCCCTTTTAAGGGTTTAATGCCCACATAATTACCAACTTATAACTACCTTCAATTCGACTAATCAGTGGACCATTAATGATTAATCGCTAAGTCAAACGGTAATTACGACGGTTTGACTTTTAAGCTAAAACTAAGTAAAAACTCAACTAAGAAAGGTTAAGCATACTTACAGAAGTCCTATGCACGATTAGGAAGGCTTAGGGTCTACTCTTGAACTCCCAAAAGCTCCAGAAATGCAGAAGGATTGAGTGATCACAATGTTGCAACTATGGCACTTTATATAGTGCTTAAAATTCAATAGATTGTTGACAAACAAGTCTATCATGTGCCCCTGATCACCCACAAGTGTCCTAGGGTCTAAAAAGGCATGTACGGGTCGTCCAAAGAAGTGGAAAATCGTTTTTAAGTCGGTTTAAAGCTCAAAACAGACAACAGCCGAAATTTCTGTCGCTGGGCAACCCTTACGGATCGTAAGGGGGTGGCTTACGGTCCGTAAGCCTTTTTGCAGGAGGCTAAAACTTTTGATCTTTCGAGCTTTGAAAGGGCAACTGGTGTATTTTGAATTTGGGACATGATTTATCAGTTTGGGGCCTCAACATCATGCTTGAACAGTTATATACCCTACCATTTTGAAATGTTTTCTTGGACTTTAAAGGAAAACCATAAACGAAGGTTTGTTGTGTATTTCTTCGTAGGATTCCACTCTTGAAATTATGAATCAATTATTGCTACAAATCACCGGATTTGAATATATACCAGATGTTTATTAGTCTTGGCATTCATAATGAGGTCGTTCAAAGGTGTAAATTTAACATGACGACACTTTAAAATCTTGTCATACATCTTTAATTGGATCCGGGTTTATAATATTTTTGTCTTACATGACACGTGTCGTTATTCTATTGAACACGAATTTTCGAGGTGTTACATGAATAAATTTTGTCATCACCGACTAAAGTGTACAACATGTTATCACTTTTAACAGTAGACTCTGTCTCAGCGATAGGATCTATCTCTTGTCTAGCAGCAGACTGCACAACAGGAGTAGGAGGATCACATAGAATATGATTCTCAACAGGCACTTCTACTCCTTTGTTCTTTTTAAGAGATTTATCCTCATCACTCACATCTGGTTCATCATCCGAAGAATCATAGTCCTCAACGGTTGGAGGACTTTGATTTGAAGCACATGATGACTTTTCCTTGCTATCAGATGAGCCCTCCGATGAATTGTCCCTTTTGAACCCTAAGCCAGTTGTAACTTCCTCATAATCAAGAGGTACAATTGACTCAAAACACGGCATTTCCTCCTCATCGGGCATTTTGGTATAGTTGCCCCTCAATGGAGGTGGACACGACTTATACCCAACACCTTTAACATTACCCTTTAGTTGTTGAACGTCAATGATGTGATCAAGCACATATCGGGAGTTTGAGTAACTCTCTAATTTGAGCTTGATCGCTTCATGCTCGCATTTGGCAATGGCTAGCTCCTTTTTGGTTTCCTCAATGATGTTAATGTAATCGTTAATACTAACTTGTTTATGATAAACAGTTTTGGTCAATTCGGAAACACTTTTCTTTAAGGTTTCAATTACAGATTTAAAATCCTTTTCGTTTCTAGTTAAAGCCATATTTGCCTCTTTGCACTTTGACAGTTCAATAACCAAACTCTGATTGTGACTATGAACCGTTTCAGATTCATGTTTCAATTCAGCACATTCATGTTTCATATCAGCACAAACACTACATATGCTAGGAGTTTCAGATTTTACCTGACTTGTAGAAGCTGTGACATTAGCCATAAAGGCAGTCTGAGAAGAGAAAGATCCATCTTCAGTGAGAATCTTCTCCATTTATTCTGATGTAGCATAAGCTTTCTTGATCAAGTCAGATTTCTCGTTAGCATCATTCGACAAATTATCAGCTTCAGAATCCAATCCCTCCTTCACGTCCGATTCTGAACTGTAATCACTCACACCTAAGCCATCTTCATCAGTACTGCCACTATATCCTGAACTGTCATCATTTCCTGAAGATTCACCATCATTGACATTCTTGACAATTTCAGCATAAAACACAGTTCCTCCTTGATCTCCACCTCCAAATTGTAGAGACCAGTCACTCCCTTCATCAGCTTTATTTGACTTGGACGTGGATGTACTTGTTTGATTTATGAAAGGATTTTGGTTGCCTTGTTGAGGTTGTGGTTGGGCTTGTGACGGTGTCGGAATATATGCACTTGGATTGAAAACCGGAGGAGGAGCTGACTGGGGAAACGGAAAGGAACTTGTATTGGACATGAATGCCGTTTGTAGTTTTGGTTGCTGAGCTGCACTGGAACTAGCTAAAGAACTAAAACCTGGAAGGTACATTTCAGTATTTTGAGGAACAGGAGCTCGTTTAGCTTTCCGGATTTCTTCGTCATTCTTGTGCTCCAACTTCTGAATGAATTCATAGATATTGATAGTATCTAGACTACCCGTATGCTTTAGCAATTCAATGAAGGAACTCCATTTTGGGGGTAAAGCATCAGCAAACCTTGCTACCATTTCCTGTTGAGATGCAAGAACACCATAATAATACATTTCACTAATCAAATGATAAAAACGAGTTGTCATATCATTCAGCGTTTCATTGTCCAAGAAATGAAATGATTCAAAGTCTTTCTTCAATAGATCATGGCGTGTCTTTCTAGTAGCTGCATTTCCTTCTCCTCTCGCTACCAAGGCATCCCATAGTGCTTTCGTGCTCGTACAATAAGAGAATTGATGATAGATGTTTTTGTGGAGTGCTTGCGTAAGAATAGCAAACGCCTTCTTCTCTAGATCATACGCTTTCTTGTCATCTTCTAGCATATTCGCCAATGTCGCCGCACTTGAACCTGCTTCTTCGAGGTCTTGATTATATGGTGAAATGAAGCACGTCCATACTTCAGTATTTTGCCCTAGAATGTACGTGTGGAAACGACCTTTCCATGTCGGATATTCGTTCATGTGATTTAGCTTTGGCGGACGGTTATTGCTACCCGTTTCGCTTTCACTTATCAACAGATTTTGAATACTTTGATTCTGGTTCGACACCAAAGCCCATTGAGTTGCACTTATAGATTTCTGACCAAAAACACTCCTTACCCACGCGGCTGCCGAAGTCCGATCTTCACCTGGTCTCGGTTCCATACTCCAATCCGAAGGGCTAGTACAACTCATGATTGATATATGAAAGCCTCTGTTAAAAACTTCAACAAGTTTCGATGAAACCCAAAATCTTAAACAATTGTGCGACGAAACTCCAAGCCTCGGCTTGACAAAACCTTAATTGTTTATTTGTGATCGACGAAACTATATTTGGACGAAACCTCAAAATCTGTGCAAACTGAGGTTCAAATTTTCAAACCGTGCGAACTGCTATAACTCGGATCAAATTCTAACGACCTGACACAAACTCAAACAACCTGACTAAACCACACGACCCGGACCAAATCAATGTGAACTAGAATGACTTTGAAATGATTGATGATACTATAAGACAACTTGTAGGACAAATATGCTTGAACGATCGGTCAGCCTTTTGACTTTATCATATGTATACACTTTAAGCTTTCACATGCAAATCATTAAATTTCTACAAACTATCACACTATATGCTTTAAACAATTAAAAATCACATGTCAACAGTTGAGAACTAAAATCCTATTGGGCCTTTATATATGAATCACGTGAATGATGGAATCTATCACTTCTCAATTTAATTGAATCATGTGACTTGGTGATGTTTTCAATTAAAATTGCCGACAAGAATATTGAGCTCTCAAAATCTATTGGACCAATTCAATGATTTAGACAATATAAAAAAATATGGCAAGCAACTTCTTTAACTAGTCAACATATTCATGCACACTTTTCAATTAATGACTCGACGAAATTGAACGACGAAACTGAACGGACTGGACGACGAAACTGTGTTATTTTGGTCGACGAAACAGAATGTTGAGTGATGTTGATTCTAGACGAAACTCTGATGTGTGCGACGAAACTGAATGATATATGATAAACGACGAAACCCAATTGATTAGTAATGCGACGAAACACAATTCCTTTAATAATGCGACGAAACTCAATTCCTTTTTGGAGAAACCTGATTTATAATGCACGACGAAACTGAATGGATAAGGTTACAAGAGTTGGTGAGATATTTCAAAGTGAAGTCTTATCCCTTTCTGACACAGACACAATTTTCAAACCTACACCATGCCTAACATACTTTTGAAAGCACTATTTTCAAACCACTATGAATTTTAAATTCACAAACAATTTTCAGTAACTTCACAACAGATCAAAAAGTAAATTATATGAAGAACACACATGAACTTTTTGAAGGTTTCATGAATATATGAAGTTTCTGATCACTAACAAATTTTCCGAAACCTGAATTTTGCTTAAAACTTTCAACAAAAACCCATTAGTAACATGTAAACATTCAAACAAACAAGGTTTTTGAACAAACTTTTAGCAAACCAACAAGATAAACACTGATTTTAGTGACTTTTTCCAGAAAATATATAAATTTTTAAAGAACAAAATCTGAAAAATCACTAAAAACCACTTGATAAAAACCCAAACTTGTTTGGTTTTAAACAAGGATTAGAGCCAAAGCTCTGATACCAATTGTAGGTCCTGTTTTCTCGATGGATCCGATATGAAAACCTATCCTTGTTTATTACAAACACGGTAACGGGTGCGGAATCCCCGTGACGGTGCAAACCAAACACAGTGTAAAACACACGCGTAACCAAAGATTCAATATCTATTGATTAGGGATGAGTACAACCCAAACATATACAAACAATGTTTACAGACTCTCACTAAGTCTCACAGCTCTCTCATACTCATCAGTTTCACACAGAAACTATGAGGGGTATTTATAAGGTACAAGACACAGACCATGACGAAACACAAAGAGGGCACGACGAAACATTAAAAGCGACAAAACCAAAAGGGTTTCGTCACTTAATCATGCCCAAATACCCTGTTTCGTCGATATGTAGTTTCGGCCCAAATGGTTCTGGCCTAAATGAGATGTCAAAGCCCAATGTCAATTCATTCGGCCCAACCATACGACACAGATAAGATTTGTAAACATTTGACAACTTATGACATCATCATGATGATGTCTTGATGATGTGTCAGCGGGACTTGGTTTGCGGCGCTCCGTGCTTCGCGTGTCGAACTCTGAGGCGCACAGCGGAGGAATGTCGTGACGTCTGGCTTGAGCCGGAACTAACCGTGTCGAAACCAAGTTGAACCGAACCGAGTCGAACCGAGCCGAATCGCGTCCACATAAAGTGTACCAACATGAGTCGAGACATTGTGTTCTCATAGTAAGCGACTAAGTTTGCGACAATCTTTGGTGTCATGTCCGGGAATGTTACAATAGTAGCAATTGGTGTTATTGTTGCGAGTCAGGCGAGTGTTGGTATTGGTAGTTCGAGATGGCCATTGGTTTCGGGTTGTGGGTGGATTTGGGTTGCGGGTTGGGCGATTGTCATAAGTAGTGGGTTGACGGTTGTGGTTTGAGCGAGGGAAGCTTCGATGAGTGTGGTTCACGGTGGTGAGAATGGGTTCGGTGAGAGTGTCTTTTAGGGTGTGTTCATGGTCTAGGAGTTTTTCAAAGAGGTCGGCAAAGGAAATTGTGCTGTCACGGGTTCGAAAGGAGGCGACCAAGTTGGAGTAATCGTCGCCTAGTTGGTTCATAATATTAACAACAAGATCTTCCCTGGACATAGGACTTTGAGCAATAGCAAGTTCATCAAAAAGAGATTTCATTTCATGTAAGTAATCGGAAATAGAACGATTTTCTCTTGGGTTTTTGGCTAACCGGGATTTAAGGGAAATGATGCGGGAACGTGAGCGACTCGCATAGCTTGAGTTTAAGAGTTCCCAAGCTTTGCGGGCTGTTTTGGCAGAGGAAATAATAGGTTGGATTTGGTCGGATCAACTACCAAGGAGAGCACTTATGATCATTTGATCTTGACGAAACCACCGAAGGTATTCCGGGTTGGGTTTGGTGTTTTGGCCATCGGGAACGGTTTCGGCAGGAACATTTTCAGATCCAATGATGTGGTGATCAAGTTCAAGACCAATAAGAGTAGCGGTAACTTGGGTGCGCCATGAGGGAATGTTTTGTGGAGTGAGTTTGATTGGGAAGTGTGTGGCGGCGGTAATGTGGATGATTGGTTTGGCCATGGTGAATCGAAAAAAAAAAGGATGCGGACAAAAGGTGTATGTCGAGCAGTGTTTTGGATCGGAGGTGGCTCAAGGGAGCTTTTAGGCTCTTGATACCACATAAAACAATAGAGGTTTTTTATTGAATCAAGGATACTTTGTCAATATTTTACAACACAATATATAGTGGTACAAAGATAAATGCAATGATACAAAATAAATACAGGAGCATGATTCTTGGGCATTCTTGTGCGAGAATAATGTCCAGTCAATCATCTTGATTGATTGGCAATCATCTTGATTGACTAATTAAATGGGGAGAATAATATTCAATTAATTGTGACTTAATTTGTGGTGTTGATATCTCCATGTGTTTGACCATTGTCAGTGATTGAGTGCAAAATAGGAAGTGGAATGGGGACTTGATATGACATGATATTATTGGCTAGTACCCTAATACTGATTGACCACTCCCTCCACATCTTACCTCTCAACTATTGAAAAACGCTACAATATTACCCCCGGTGTTAAAAAAACTTAACAGTTCTGTTAAATGGGATGGTAAATGACTATATTACACTTTCTTATTACCCCCTATGCTTTGTTGTAAGAAAACGTATTACCCCCACTGACAGTATACATAAAACAAATAAATGAACAAACATAAAAATGACCTTAAGTCTTGAACTCGCACCATATGTTGAAACACCACTTGTCTCCTTAACACCTTTGCTACCATCTGAAGTAGGCGTTGACTGATCCCTTGTATCCTCACCCTCATTTAACAAGGCAGTTTCATATTCATGAAAAGTAGAATGCAATAACTGATCAACATGTGTATATTCACTACTTCCCTCTCCATAAATTTTTGAATAACTCCAATCGATAAAATGCAACTTGAATCTAGGATCCAACACCACAGCCACGGCCAATGTAAGACTAAAATCAGACCAATATTTCTGAAACTTCCCCATCATCAAGTTTGCCATATGTTTTATATACTCATCTTCAGAATTCATCCCATCATACAGAGTCAAATAAGCCAAAAAAACATGTGGATAGTACAAGTTTGCAGTCGGATATTTGGTACCCGAAAAAACATTTGTCACATCATAAAACACTTCAAGAAATGAACATATCTTTTCAATCCTATCCCACTCTGATGCAATTAGACATTCCTTGTAATTAGAATCACTCAATTCTAAATGGCTAAATGCACGTCGATAATAAAGAGCACCATCAAGCATTAAATATGTGGAATTCCACCTAGTAACAACATCTTGCCTTAACCCCTTTTGTTTTTTAATTGAACACAACTCAACACATTCCAAAAACTTTTCCTTCCTTTGTTGTGAACCTTTCACATACTTGATACTCTCTCTTACTTTGTAAACACAATCATCAATTTCCTTTAACCCATCTTGCACAATCAAGTTCAAAATATGTGCACAACATCTCAAGTGAAAAAAAGCACCCTTAGAAACAAGTGGTGGTTTTGTATTCAACTGTTCTCTTAGAAGCCTAATGAAAGCATCATTAGAAGATGCATTATCCAATGTCACACTAAATATTTTTTTTTCTATACCCCACTCTACTAGAATAGAAAACACCTTTTCACATATGGCAACACCAGTATGAGGTGGTGGCATGAAAGAAAATGATAAAACTCTCTTTTGCAAAACCCAATGTTTATCAATATAATGAACTGTAATTGCTAAATACCCATCAGTAGTAATAGAAGTCCATAAATCTCCAGTTAAGCATAACTTCCCAGCCGATTCCATAAGAATAACTTTCATCTTTTCTTTTTCTCTCTTAAACTTTTGCATTAAATCAGATTTTATGGTATTTCTAGAGGGAATATTCACATCGGGTTGCAAATACTCAAACAAAACTCTAAAAGCCTTATACTCAACAAATGACAAAGGTAATTCATGCATCACAATAGCATCTAAAATCATCTCACGAAACGTATTGTTAGAAAAAGAAGACGACTTTAACTTCATGTCACTATTTAAAAGCATTTGACCAACATCTTTATAAGTAGAACCAAAGCAGCTTTTTATGTGTTTCGTATGATTACCCGTACCTTGGCCACTATTATACATTATGATATGATGGCATTTCTTGCACTTGGTTGGGACCCTTTTTCCTACTTTTTTGTTAGTGTGTTTAATGAAGTAAAGCCACACAGGAGATCTCTCTTTTCTTTCTTTTTGTTTTCTCTTTGACCCTGCTTTGCTATCGCTTATATCATCTTCATCCACCAAGTGAACCTCATCATCCACATCCATATCCATTGAGAAGTCATCTTCTAAATCAACATTGATAGAATCACTCCCCGTCTAGAAAGAATAAAGAAAAAAATACATAAAGTTACACAAAAATAAAACCAAACTTGAACCAACATAAGTATAGTTGAATCAACAAACATACCGTTGTTTTAGCTTTCTTATCCTTCGCCTTTTCCACCTTTTGTGGGTCACTCATAGTAAATCCGGGTTCTGTTACTGTAACATAACATAACAGTGTTACATAACAGAATAGAAAGATAAATCGAATAGAAAGATAAATCGAACATGGGTTCTGTTACATAACAGAATCCGGTAACAGAACTGAAAATCGAACATGGGTGTTACATAAATCCGATTTATGTATCTTAAACGGTAACAGAACTGATAATCGAACATGGGTGTTCGATTTATGATAATCGAACATGGGTGTTACATAAATCCGGTAACAGAACTGATAATCGAACATGGGTGTTATTAAATCGAATAGAAAGATAAATATTAAATCCGGTAACAGAAGTTACAGAACTGATAATCGAGATAAATATTAAATCCGGTAACAGAAGTTACAGATAATCGAACAGAAGTTACAGAACTGATAATCGAACGGCGGTTTACGGAGGAGTATACATACCCGTTAGGTGACGGCCGGTGACGGACTCGGAGTCGGGAGGAATCGGCGACTTGAGAGTTAGAGACTTGACTTGAGACTTGAGAGAAGAGAATGAGTGAGAGTGACGGCTGTAATGGAAGCCTGGTACGAATTAGGGTTGTGACTTGTGAGGTATTAGGGATAAATCATAAATGGACATGGACTATATATATTATATATATATTTATTTAATTTTAAAAATAACCAGGTACTAACATGTACTTAACAGGTAAACGGGTATTATACCTGTTTAGACACGAAAATTAACAGGTAATTTCGTGTCTACCTGTTTAAGTACACGAAACCTGTTAAGGTCTTACCTGTTACCTGTTAAAGTCGTGTAGGTACGTGTCGTGTATTCGTGTCTCGTGTATAAATTGCCAGCCCTACCCACTGTTAAATGACTATATTATCCATTCTTATTACCCCTATGCTTTGTTGTAAGAAAATGTATTACCCCCGGTGTTAAATATTTCTTTGCTTCCTTACCCCCTACAGAAAACGAGTTTCAACATTGACTTCAGCATTCTGTCAACATTGACTTCTCAGGTGATCTCTTTTTACACTCTCAACTAATAGATGTAATTAGTTTCTTTTTACCGACTTACATTTTCTTTCTCTCTGTATATTTACTGTATAGTCTAGGAGAGAATGATATCCATTTTAGTCAATAATCTTCACAGTAAGTTGAAGAAATTATTGAATAGCTGTCTTTCATTTTCAGGCAAATGCTATTTAAAAAAAAAAATTGCTAAAAGGAGAAAGGAAAATTAACATCTAAATAAAAAGTTTTTGTTTTACGTTTTAATATTTGCTTTAGTTTATGGCTTACGTATTTTGTGGGATGAAGTTGTTGGACATTTTATTGAGGTTATTACATCACATTATTATACATTATGAATAATGCTGCTATCATAATTGCAAGCGCTTATTGATAAATTAATATATCATTACAGCTTGCTAATAGCCCTAATCACCACTTGCGAGCAATGGCATTTAATGCTTTGGATCAATCAATTTCTGATGTTTTAGGTTCAAATAAGTTTGAGGAGAATGCACTATCAAGACACCATGGTGTATGTGACAATATATCATTGGTTCACTCTTTTCTTGATACGTCTCCCGTTTTTCGTAGGATAATTATAGTTTATGTTATAAACTCTGTTTTTTGCTAGATCAAACAGAAATGAAGGCACTTGAAAGTTCTATCATACCTCCACACAAACTAAATGGACGGTGAGATGAGTGGCTGTCATGTGGTTGGTTTTCAACAAGTGCTGTCACGTTAGAATTGAGATTGTGTTCGTCCGGTGGTGTGTTCGCCTGAGATGTCGCCGGAGAGAAGATATGGGATTGGGGGAATACTTGGGGGGCAAGGCGGAAATGAAAGTTAATAATATAGGGTGTTGTGTTGAGGAAGCTATCAAAACAAGTGGAAAAAGACAATAATACCCTTTGACCGTTAATAAGTGAAGTTGACTTTAAACAGATTTTAACACCGGCGGGTAATATTGGAGCTTTTTTCAATAGTTGAGGGGTAAGACAACAAAATTTTCCTGAAAGGGGGTAAAAGTACCAATCACATATAGCCCCAGAGGTTAAAATTGCAGTTTACTCAATATTATATTATGAAAAATAAAAATATTTTCAACTAATAAAAATTTAAAAAATCTTCCAATAGTAGATCAGTCATATTAATGGTTATGCTATCTCCACATTTCATCGTGGAAGAAGCAATGAAGATATAAATGCACGTCATCTACTTGGTCCATGTTGGCAGGGATGTTGTGAGGTGTGCTGAAACTGGCGATTACATTTGAAGTCACAATATCAATTTAGAGTGTTTGATTTATAGTTATGATCTTCTGATTATTTAGCCGAGCCGGCCCTGAGAATTTTGGAGACTTGTTCAAGCCTAGAAAAACGTGCACCTTAGGCCTTACCGAAATAGATAATGTAAAGTATTTTATGAAAACAATGATTAAAGTTATACCAATAAACATTGTAATTACTAAAGTGATATAACCATAGTATTCAAATAAGTGAATAATATGCCAAAATAGGCAGCAAACCGATGATTCGTAAAGCTCACATTAAAGAAATTAATTTACCGACTACACTGATATGGAACCATAAGCAATACTCAATTTTTTAGTTACACAATAAAGTGATAAACTGTTAAAAGTAATTTTTTTTAAATTCACCCAACAAATACTTGCTTAATATTTAGTATTTTGATCTTTTGCTTTGTTTGTCACACAAACATATTGGAGGGCCTTTTTTGTGCTAAAGTCTTGCCATGAGATTTTGGTTTATCTTTAAAAGTTCAAGGAGTATGGCTCTCAATTTTCAATGTAGATCAAATTAGCAAAGATCCATTTATTTTATATATCCAAAACAAGCATACAGGGTAAATGGGTATAATGGAATGAAAAAAGCCAGACTAATGGAGTCAAACCAGTGCTCTAAACATACACACTAAGTGTTGAAACCAGCTGAGCCACATCAATATTTTGATGTACTTTGGGTTTGATTTTTTTTATATACATCTATATGTAGGAATTCTTTTTAAATGTGCCCCGAGATAAAACGTGTTATGTCCGGTGGTCCTCTCCGCCCACCTCCAGGGCCGGCCATGCTTTAGGGTCAAATACTCTGGTGCATGGATGGAGGTAAGGAGTTGGTATGAGAAGATTATTGACATGAATGTAAAAGTATGCATGTATCATAGCTCCAAGCACATAATTATATAACATTCATTCTAAATTTTTATACACACTATGAAAATGCATATCCATATATAATCATTATTGACAAGGGGGTGTGCAGTATTGTTGTGGTAGTCGTGAACCCCAAAGGAACCACATCCAATATCTCTTGCTTTAACTTCATGACTATAATATTTTAAATTACTTTACCATTTATCAATCCATCTTTTGATGTTAAAATAAAGTCACTATAATTAATGTACGAACTTGGCTATATCAATATCATCCTTGACCCTGTCAATATCCCATGTTCAATCTAAATTTGAGAGCCTAACCAAATAACCAACCCCATATGAGACCGAGCTGTATACAAGTTTAGTATTAAAAGTAAAATTTGAAGCATGGTCTTAATTGAAGTGACTAAAATTTTGGATTTACTGAAAGGTGAGTGGCCCCTCCATTTTTTTTCTATCTTGTGAGAGAGAATGTAAAAATAAAGAACATCAAACAATAGGCTGATATTACTTTTGCGAGCATTACCACCTTTGATGTACTAGAACCTCGCAGGACTTGATACATGCTTAAAAGAGTAAATACTTCATGAAGTTGAGCAGATTTTCGGATTTATTAACACAAAACAAAAATCACAAGCAGACATTAATACACTTGTCATAAAATATCCTTTTTATGCCCAATAGCAAAACTTTATGCCTTTTACCAGCTCAGTAATTTTAAATAAGTAACTAACACTCTAGCAATTCATGAGAGATTCATGTAGATAGGTGCTTGTCTACAATATATATAATATTATTAGTCATTGGACTAGTCACCTAGCATCAATGTTATTCCACACCTATGGAATTTTCCCTGCCTAAGGAGCCATGCCGTCCTCGACGCTGTGAGTTATGCTAGTGTGTTATGATGGTTATTTAACAATTATCACTTTATTAAAAAACAAACTTTGTAAATAGTATACGAGGGCATCATGGTAATTTCATTGTGTGTTCTGATTATTGGCATCTATACGTGTCGTGTCATGATATCATAACACCAAAACACACATTCATCACTTTACCATATCTCTCCACCCCAATTCATCTCAAAACCCTTACACCAACCCACCGTCACCGCTCCACCATCCATCTCCGGTACTACCAATTCCAACCACCTCTCCACACTCCTTTAACCCTTTCCTCCATAATAATTATGCCAAAAACCCCACTTCCCAACAGAGACAATCACCATCTCCGGTCTTACCGCCATCGCCAAAAGGAGGATTCAACATTTCAAACTGTTTTCAGAGAGAAAGAGAGAGAGAGACACCATGTGGTACGGTACCACCACCAGGAACACCGCCATCATCTCCGATCGCACCACCACCGCTAATATGTGTTTCAAAACTGTCTAGGGTTTTCATTTGATCACGCTAATATGTGTTTCAAAACAGTCTAGGGTTTTCATTTAATCACGGTGTACGATAAAGGAAGTTGAAATCAGCAAGATATGTTATTTAACTTAATATTGTTTTTAAAAGTTACCTTTTTCCTAACTAATTAAATTAGTTTTTATTCTTGATTAATAATAATTAGTGGGTCATGCTCGTGCGTTATGATGGTTTTTAATGTTTCGTATACAATTTTGTACATTTTGATATACTCGTATTTGCGAATGCTTTAGATGGTTGGAACTTTTGTTTTTTTATATATATTTCTCGTATTTGCGACCCCTTTGCGGTCGCAACTTTTGTTTTTTATTGTCGCAACTTTTGCATTTGTGACTTCTTTAGACGGTCACAACTTTTGCTTTTTTTTTATATATTTCATGTATTTGCGACCGCTTTAACTTTTATTTTTTTATCTATATCTCGTATTTGCGACCGCTCAGACGGTCGCAACTTTTGTTTTCTTTGTTTTTTCTCGTATTTGCGACCGCTTTAGATAGTCGCAACTTTTGCATTTGCAATCTCTATTGACGGTCACAACTTTTGCTTTTATTTTATATTTCTCGTATTTGCGACCGCTTTAGACGGTCGCAACTTTTCGCTTTGGTCACAATTACCTAGTTTTCTAGTAGTGTTTCATTAATATCTAGTGACTTGTTATAACCTAACATAAATAATTTGTTAGCAAAGTAAAACATGACATTAACATATGACAAGACCCATTAAGACAAAATTAGTAGACATATAATCTAACACCTACATGACCTGTTATGATCATACATAAATAAATGCAAGGCCCATTAGCGGCGAAATTGAAGATTTATTGATCGATTCATTTTAGATACACCTTATTTTATAATAATTACAAAATAAATGCATAAACTTTAATGGAAAATATATTACTTTAATCGCTTTTATATATTGTAGGTTGTTGAGAATATGAGTTAAAATTATGCAATGCTTTTATAGTTTTATGTATTGTAGGTTGTTGAGACTTGAGAATATGAGTTAAAATTATGCAATTAAATATTCGAAAACACTATCAAATCTTTCTATACTAATAAACAAAAATCTTTTTTGGACACGTGTCACTCTCTGGTTATTTCTACCTTATTTTTCTATTTATCTCTTATATTAAATAATAATAATTTAAAAAAATACTAGATAAGAATAAATATTTAAATAAGAATAAATGTTTGTTTTTATTGTAAGAAGATATATATATATATATATACATATATATATATATATATATATAATGTAAGTATCTATAGAAAACCCACTTTAATTTAGAAAACCCAGGAAACTCTAACCTCCCGATTTTTTTTTTTTTTTTTTAAAATATACACATGTTATATACATGTTTTTAAGGTATTTGGGCAAAAAAAATCAAAAAAGCGACGAGTAGATATTTTAAAAAAAAATAAACAAGTTTTGGTGTAACACGTGTTACAAATATGTCAGATGAATGTAACACGTGTTACACCAAAACTTGTTTATTTTTTTAAAAAATATCTACTCTGCGCTTTTTTGATTTTTTTTGCCCAAATACCTTAAAAACATGTATATAACATGTGTATATTTTTTTTTAAAAAAACATCGGGAGGTTAGAGTTTCCCGGGTTTTCTAAATTAAAGTGGGTTTTCTATACATCCTTCCCCTATATATATATATAGTGTGAGGTTCATTGGGGAACACTAAAAAAGTGGGGAAACGGGGAACACTCTTAAAAATTTAACTTAACATGTTAAAAATAAATTTTTTAAACATCTTTTTCGGCGCTTCTCCTTATATATACTTGTAGAAGCATTTTTAATAAAAAAAAACAAAAACTAAAAATATTAAAAAAAACAATTAAAAAAAGGCTAAATTTTTTTTTTTAGAATTTTTTTTTACTCGACTAGTTTCTCCTCCTTTTTACAAAGAAAAGCGCTGAAAAAGTTTTTAAAAAAAAATTATTTTTAACATGTTAAGTTAATTCTATAAGATATAACTGTTTTTTAAACATTTTTTTATATTTTTAGTTTTTGATTTTTTTTATCAAAAATGTTTCTACTTGTATTTATAAGAAGAAGCGCCGAAAAAAATTTAGAAAAATATTTTTTTTAACATGTTAAGTATAATTTTTAAAAGTGTTCCCCCGTTGCCCACTTTTTTAGTGTTCCACAATGAACCATCCCCTATATATATATATATATATAGGGTTGGGCTAGACAAAAAAACCCTATCTTTCTTAGAAAACTCTGGAAACTCAAAGCTCCCGACATTTTTTTTTTTTTTAAATAACACATGTAATATACATGTTTTTAAGACTTTTGGGCCAAAAAAATCAAAAAAGCGCCGAGTACTTTTTTTTAAAAAAAATAAACAAGTTCCAAAAACTTCGTTGACTAACATGTGTTAGACAAAAAATGCTGAAAGTTGCTGAAATTTGTTTTTTTTTTTTTAAAAAAACCCTTTGGCGCTTTTTTGATTTTTTTGGCCCAAAACTCTTAAAAACATGTATATTACATGTGTTATTTTTTTCAAAAAAAAAAATGTCGGGAGCTTTGAGTTTCCCGGGTTTTCTACCTAAGGAGGGTTTTCTACCTAGCCATATCCTATATATATATATATATTGGAGTTCAGTGATTGAAATTATGGTAAATTATGAATCAAATACTCCCGTTTGATATATATATACTTAATAATTGTATTATTGTCTTTTTTTCACTAGAATTAAATTATTATTCTAGATCGGGCATACGCTTCTATCAAATTGTAAGTGTTTTTAGACGCATCGCTATAATGGTAGGCATATGCTTCAAAACTGTAAACTTTAAACCCCTCATTTTTAGATATAAACAACATCACTATAATTGTAAACTTTAAACCCATCATTTGTCGTACGTTGCATCAACATGTATAAAGAACACCATTTTTAAATATAACAATTCTATACTTCATTCAAAGAGGTTCTTGATTTTACGATATAAGTCATGAAAATGATGAAATATATAAAAACGTGGGGATTTATCTCCATCTTTTTTGTATCGTAAACTCTTCTGGATACAAATTTAAGACGGGTGTTTTATTAATGAAATAAACAAATAAGCATGAAGGGTGCATAAAACTAAGTAAAATAATTGTATCTCATAATTTGAATGTATCATAAAAACGAGATTCAACCACATGTAAATATGTAATACATGTTTTTTAACCTAATAATAAATAAAAAAGCGAAGTAGAATGTTATAATAAGTAAATTGTACATCAAAGTTTATTTATAAAAGATAAATCTTGACGATTATATGTGTTAGCATATGACATTATATTTTATACAACACATGCAATATATGAGTTTTTCTAAAGATATACCTTTTTATTATTTATTATATAAAATTAAATTTATGCAAATTAAAAAGAGTAAACTGCCATTTTGGTCCCTGTGGTTTGGTCACTTTTGCCACTTTAGTCCAAAACTTAAACCTTTTGCATCTGGGTCCCTGTGGTTTCAGTTTTATTGCCATTTTGGTCCAAAAATGAAATTAGGTTATATTTGTCTTATAAAATCCTGCAATTTTGTCATTTTCCTCAGCGGCAAATCAGGTCATATTTGTCTTATAAAATATGGTATTTATTTATAAAAAGGAAATGATCATTTTGCCCCTGCGGAAAAGACAAAATAGCAGGATTTTATAAGACAAATATGATCTGATTTCATTTTTGGACCAAAATGGCAATAAAACTGAAAACACAGGGACTCAGATGCAAAAAGTTTAAGTTTTGGACTAAAGTGGCAAAAGTGACCAAACCACAGGGACCAAAACAAAGTAAAATGTTATAATAATTAAATAGTACATCAATATTTATTTTTTAAATGATAAATTTAATGACTATTTATGTTAACATATGACATTATATTATCTATTATATAAAATTACATTTATGCAACCCGTGTAATACACAGAGTTATAGCCTAGTGTAGAATAAAGAAAATTATCAAAATCGATTAAAGTTAGTAAATCCATATTTAACGTTACATCCATTAGTCTTAATTACATTAACTTAATCAGTTAATCACAATCATCATCATGTACTTTAAATGTTTTCATCTGTTCAAACTTCAAAGCTGTATAATATCTGATTGATTTTTAATTTCACATAATGCAACTAATTTCATGATATTTTATTGTACATAACTTCCATCATGGGCTTTGTTAAAAGAAATAAAAGAAAACGAGAATGATTTGATGTGGGCTTTGTTACTTATCTGATCGAAACAACCGAGTATGCATTTAGGTGCAGTATGCATTATTTTTTTTTGTATGCTAGCTCCCCGCTTGTGGTTATCGTTTATTTAATAAAATATTTTTTGTTCGTCGTTAAAAAAATTACCTATCTGATAATTTAATTAAGATGGTTTGTTTTGGTTCACCCAATACTATCTATCTATATGAAAGAGGAAGTTTCTCTCTTCTTCTAATTGGTCCACGTTTGTTTTTCTGTTGGGATTGAACCCTACCAGAGGAACAGATAATGTAAAGCCAAAACCAGGTCACAACAGAGGATTCACAATAAACAGTAGTTTACACTTTGTTCTCCCCTTGACAGTGGTTATCTATCAGCTGATGAACCTTAAGTACTGCTCAAAAGAACAACTGATGATCCAAATGCTGATGTAATCCTAAAGACTGCTGAAAATAAACACTATCGCACTATCTACTGCTGTCTCTCAAGTGCTGCTGAAGACACAAACACTGCTCATTCAAGGACTGATCACCTTTGAAGAAAGCACTGATGTTGTTGTTGAGCATCAGTGCTTAGGCTACAACAGTGGAACGTGAAGCAGTTGTTTTCTCATGTTTTGTATTGTATTTATAACCAGTGGTTAGGACATCAGTAGTTGTGTAAGGTCAGTAGATACAGGTTGTTAGGCTGTTAGACGTCGCTTTCATGGTGACGTCAGCTGAGATTCCTCAGTGGTTTGGTTTGCCTATAAATGTAACAGTACTCTGTACTGTTACATTTGATTGACTGAACGAGTTCTTCTCCTCATGTCTAATCCTTTCATCTTGTGTGCAACCAACCTTGGGGCATCAGGCTGAGGGGGAGCTTAGTATGTGAGCATATCTGTAATCTTTTGCTTTGATTTGTAAATCTTTTGACTCTATGGAAAGCAATTGTTTATCATACTATTTTCTCCTTTGATTGTGTTTACAAAGTTTGTTTCCATTTCCGCTGCACTTAAACTGTTCATATCTATTTGATTTGTTCAAAATATACAAACAAACACAATCATGAGAGCCTCCGATCCTAACAATTGGTATCAGAGCTCGGACAGTCAAATTCGATCTAACAATCAATTTGACATAATAGTTCAGCTCAAAATTCATTGATACTAAGGTTGGTTGTATTTTGTTGAAAAACAGAGTATCGATTAAATCATGTTCAAAATGGTTTTTCAAAAACTCTGTAAATCAACCAAGATGTCATATGACACACAAATTTCACACAACAAGTGATATCATGCAGAAGTCACTCATAGTTTTCAGATTTGTAAACATATCTGTTAAATTACGGGATTGATCTATATTTTTCGAAATTGATTTCAATTGTTGTTTTGATATTTGTGTTGTTTTCATTAAATGCTAAAGTATGAACCTCAGATGAACAAAACCTATGATTCATAAGACATTAGTGTTTTGTTTCTCTATAAAGAGGAAATTGAAACTTTAGTCTTTCAGATCTTATGTGTTGAAAACAGGTTGAGTTCCTCAAAAAGACAAAATCAACTATGTTAAAATACATTAAGAAAATTCACAAAAACTCCGAAGTGTGTTCATCTCAAAACTTCTGAAGTCAGAAGAAAAGAGTATAAACATAAAACACTGAAGAGTCAAAGTGTAGGGTAATAATGGTCATTAAGCAACTATGTGCATTCACCTGTTCAGAAAAGGGTTTTTGATTCCAGTGAATGAATTACAAAGAGAATCATGTTTGCAATCAACTGACAAAGAAAATGGTACCATACAGTGGTCATATGTTCAAAGTTTTCCTACCACTTTTGTCAAAACCACTGACCATTTTCAAAAACTTGAGAATGATATGATTATGTGTTTTACTGAATTTACACTAAATCCTTTAGATGCTGTTCTCAGAAAATTCTTTAATCATTTTTTTTCTCAAAGGATTTTCTTGAATAATCAGGATATATTATTCATTTTTTTTGGAGAATAATATATTTGGAACTTTTGCTTGTTTTTGTTGGCAATAGTTTCAGCTCCTGACAGGAGGTAATACCATATTTTTGGTGGTATTATTGTCCTCATAAATGGGTCAAAAGGAAATGGTATATGTGTTAAGATTATATCATAACTCAGGTTTGCTCCTAGACTTTTATCAAAGGTTGATTGTAAACTGTGCTTAAACTACTAGGGTACTCATGTTTTAATTGAATATTTGAACGAAAATGAGTTGCCTTAGTAAAAAGTTTTCATCATCTGGGGTACTAAACCACTGTCTTTCAAAATTGACATGTGGCAAAATCTTGAATGAAAATTCTCAAAACTGTTGCTGAAACTACTGTTCTTCAGATTAGCACCATTTACCCTAATCACTGTTTTGTTCCAACGTTTGATCTCTAAACACTGTCCACTGCTGAAAGTTAACCACTGATCCCTCATTTTCTTGAAAAGCACTGATGTTCAAAATCAGTGACTTATCCACTGACATGCTATCCACTGATAGTAAAATCATCCACTGCCCATTTTTTTTACCGTTGTAACCTCTGATGCTTGATACGTCAGTGGCTCTTAAAACAACTGTTCTCCATACTTCATCCGTTTCATTAGTGTCTGACACGTGGTCAGTTTTTAGCCCTCAGATCTTAATAACCGCTGCCACATCAGCGATCATTTTTAAATAAAACCCTGCCCTAAACCCCCAAACAGGGTTTTACACTGTCGAATTGAATTCCAAAAATTCTCTTCTCATAGCAGTTTCCAACCCTTCTTCTCAAAACCTTCAAAATCATTCTCCGATTCTTCTTCATCAAAATGACGAAGTCAAAAGGAAAATCAAAATCAAAACCTACATCACCACCACCTTCAACTGAGGCCGCTCAAACGGCTGAAGAAATCATTGAAATACCATTCAAACAATCTCATAACTATCTGGGTTTATTCACAAAACCTACTGATAATCACACCTTTGACACCATCATTGATGCATTATCTGCATCAAAGTACAAAACTTTGTTGACAGCAAATGCTCCCATATATCTGCAAACCCAGAGAGAGTTTTGGAAAAAGGCGTCGCTTGAAAAACAAGACGGAAAAGTCATAGCCATAAACTCCTCGATACAGGGTAAAGCAGTTCAAATAACCCCACAGTCGATCTCCGAAGTCTTTAATCTCAACGATCAGGAAGGTAAACTCTCTTTTGAAAAAGTCGAGATGAAAACTGATTTCGTGAAAAGGGGTTATGCAGAAGAACCAAAGGTAGATACCCTACAAAAGGGTTATTTTCCATCTGCACCCAGGTTTTTATTTCACACACTCTTGATGTGTGCTTCAAATAAAACAACATCTTTCAACGAAATACCATTGAAAATCCAAAACCTGGGTTACGCTATTTTGAATAATAAAAACTATAACTACTCCCAAGAGATTTTCAATGACATGTTGAAAAACGTTGAAAGTCAAGCATTTTTACTTTTTCCAAGATTTTTGAGTTATTATTTTGAACAAAAATTTGAAAAGAAAAATGTAAATTTGCTCAAACAAGGTGTTCATTGTCAAATAAAAAGCATAACAAAAGAAACATTTTCAAGGATGATGGCACCAATAAAAACAAAAGCAGGGGTACCTGAGCAGACTTTAGTGGTTACAACTGCTCCTCAGGTATCAGCTGCTGAGCCCACTGCTTCAGGTGATCATAGCAGCACTCCCACTGCTTTGAAACCCACACCTGCCACCACTAAAAAGACCAAAAAGAAAACATCCAGAAAACCCACCAAACCCAAAACAAAGGCAACTCTGGAAGATGAGATCCCAGAGGAAATGCCTGTGACAACACAAAAGTCACCACAAATCACTGCTGCTACTTCCTCACAGCAGTTGGAAGAAAGATCTCAACCCATAACCGAAACTCCTCCTGCATCCTCACAAAAGGATCAGGTTGTAAGCACAGGGACACCACAATATGAAGCTCTGAATCCACTCGGATCCATCTTCCTCAGTCCTGATCCCAAGGACATGTCTCTTTCAACCCCCATCCCCTCACCAATAATAATGCCACAATCCATGCTACCTCTGTTGCATGCAGCTGCTATTGCACAGACACAAACCAGTTCCTCTCTATCACCTATCACTGAGAGTATACATCCACAAGTGACTGGGTCTGATGCTTATACTTCTGCTATCCCAGCAACAGTTGAGGAGGTTACACTGCAGGAGTTACAAGTAACTCTTGTCAGTAGTTCAAGTGGAGCAGCAACTACAAATGTTGGATCAACAGGTCTACATTTGGACAGTTGTTTCATCAGTCAGACTCCCTTGAAGGCAATCTCTTCCATAGCACCTCTGAAAATCGCTAGTGAGGCTATTTTGTCCACTAGTAACATTAAAGATTTATCAAGTGCTGAAGAGAGAAGTCCCCAGTACCGAGAACAAGGGGCATCAATGGATGATTTTTGGGACTCTGTTCCTAAGTCACACATTGATATAACCACCACAGGTGGGGATTCAGATGATCCCAGTAAAATGGGTGATGATTCAAGATATCAGGAATTGACGGACAGGGTTGACAAACTGGAAACCTCAGTTGCTGAAATAAAGGAGATGGTGCAAGAGATTTTAAAAGCTCAAAAAGCACAATCCACTGCTGCCCCACCACAATCTGCTGTTCCTGCTCAAGCACCTGCACAACAGGCATTTGCTGCAAATGAGTTATGGAATATTTTTCAACCCATGCTTGAAGCACAGCAACAAATGGCGGACAAAAAGCATGCCATTCAAGTACAAATGCTGACCAACATGGTTGAATCAAGATTTAAAGATACTCAAGCAGATATCAAGGCTATAAAGGCTAGCATTCAAAATGCTTCTGGCAAGGTTCCTTCTTCCATACCATTTCTTGTAAATCTCCCCTCAGATAATGCCAAAAAGGGGGAGAATAACAAGCTGTTGGGAAATTTGAATAGGAGGGGAATAGAACATGGTCTTCATGTTGAGCCTGAAAAAGCAAAAGAAAAGCAAGTCTCAAAACCTGTTAGTCAAACAGCTGATACAGCAGCAGTTACAAAAACTGCTGCAGCAGCAGTTATAAAAACTGCTGTCTGTTGCCAAACAGCTGCCATTTCATCAACACACACACTTTCAACACACACCACTCTACCACACACCACCACAACTACTGCTCCACCATCATCATCTAAATTCAAACCATCACCACTGCCTCCTGTCACAAAACAGAAGACAACAGATGTTACAACATCTGTTGTAATGACAGCAGCGGTTGAAACACCAGTTGTTTCAATCACTGACAGTCAATCACTGCCACAAACCACTGCTATCCAATCTACCACCACTGATCCACCCAAAACATCATCTGCTTCTTCTTCATTAAAAAGGAGAAGAAATCTCATATCAGATGATGATTCATCACCATCACCACCAACATCACCACTTCCATCCCCTGCTAAAAAGCAGAAGACAACTGCTGACATATCAGCAGTTGTAATGACAACAGATAGCTGTTAGTCAGTCATCTTCCACTGTTCCCACCAGTCTTGCATCACAACCTCCTAAGCTTTACAAACGAAAAAGAGAAACAACTCAGGACACTGATGAAAAGTATGATCCTGTTGCTGCTAAGAATCCACTGGAATTAGAAGCTGTGAAAAATGAGATGAAACAATTTTACACTGAAGATGATCCTTCAAAAAGGAAATTTCCTTCTCTCATAGGTTTCATAATTCCAGAAGACATGAATGAATATCTTGAAATGAAAGTAAGACAAGCAAGGATAAGAGCCAAAATTGAATGTAAGAATCAAGGCAATGAAGCTATTTTGAAAAGAAGAGAATTCCTGCTCAACAAGGTTAAACAAATACAGGAATATGCAAGTGATTTGAACAAGGAAATGTCAAGCATATCTCCTGAAGCAGATCAACGAAATGAATTGAGGAAGGAATATCTTGCATACATAATGAAAGAGAAGTTCTATCCTGCTGAAGAAACAGATTTCAAAGATTGGCCAATAATTGCATTAAAGCATGAGGCAAAAAGAATTGAAAGGATTAAGAATGATTCAAGAAAGAAGAAGACAGCTCCAAATTGGAATAAATACAAGAAGTTCATAGCTGATCTTACTTCTGAATACAAGAGAAAGAAGCAGGAGTTGGTAGATGCAAGAGTGGATTCTGCAAGTGCCATAGCAAAATGGACCAAGCAGTAAACAGACGAAGCTTATGAAAGACTTAGGAAAAGGAGGGACACTCCTAAAAAGTCTGACTACAAAAAGCTGAAGGAACAGGTCAAGACCTTTGAAACACAGATCAGCACAGCAGAAGCCTTTGTTACAAGGTTGAAAAAAGAAAGGAAGGAAATGCTGACTGTTGAAAAAGAAAGGCTTAAAGAAGATGATCTGATTGAAGAAGCTACCAAGAAATTGGCTTCAGATAAAGAAAACTTAGCAAAACTACAAGACCTTACCAAAAAGGGTCAAAGTAGTAAGCAAACAATCATCAGCAGATATCACAGACAGAGAGCTTGATCAACAACAGAAACAAGAGCTACTTGACAAAGAAGTTGCAGAAGATATAGCTGCAGCAAACAAAGTCATAGAAGAAGCTTTTAAAAGAATGTCTGAAGTTCAAGATACTGCTTTAAAATTTTTCTCAAGGCCAAATACATCCAGCTCATCAGGAAATAAATCTCTCCCAAGAAACCCATTTGGTTTAAAAATACTAAAGTGGATGTCTGATCAAAAGACCCACGTATTGACCTTGGTCAGAACCAATGGAGAAGTGAGGCATATATCAAGGAATCAAGCACTAGGCCTGGGTGTTGAAGATCAACTAGATCTCCTTGAGCTTACACTGTGCAGGGATGAAGATGACCAGAGTGCAAAGGAATTTGAAGCTGAATTCAAAGAACAAGCTAAGGCACTCTTGATGAGCAATAAAGGTCCTGAATAATGAAAGGTTTTGGCATTATCTGTTCCAGGGGGAGATTGTTGGGATTGAACCCTACCAGAGGAACAGATAATGTAAAGCCAAAACCAGGTCACAATAGAGGATTCACAATAAACAGTAGTTTACACTTTGTTCTCCCCTTGACAGTGGTTATCTATCAGCTGATGAACCTTAAGTACTGCTCAAAAGAACAACTGATGATCCAAACGCTGATGTAATCCTAAAGACTGCTGAAAATAAACACTGTCGCACTATCTACTGCTGTCTCTCAAGTGCTGCTGAAGACACAAACACTGCTCATTCAAGGACTGATCACCTTTGAAGAAAGCACTGATGTTGTTGTTGAGCATCAGTGCTTAGGCTACAACAGTGGAACGTGAAGCAGTTGTTTTCTCATGTTTTGTATTGTATTTATAACCAGTGGTTAGGACATCAGTAGTTGTGTAAGGTCAGTAGATACAGGTTGTTAGGCTGTTAGACGTCGCTTTCATGGTGACGTCAGCTGAGATTCCTCAGTGGTTTGGTTTGCCTATAAATGTAACAGTACTCTGTACTGTTACATTTGATTGACTGAACGAGTTCTTCTCCTCATGTCTAATCCTTTCATCTTGTGTGCAACCAACCTTGGGGCATCAGGCTGAGGGGGAGCTTAGTATGTGAGCATATCTGTAATCTTTTGCTTTGATTTGTAAATCTTTTGACTCTATGGAAAGCAATTGTTTATCATACTATTTTCTCCTTTGATTGTGTTTACAAAGTTTGTTTCCATTTCCGCTGCACTTAAACTGTTCATATCTATTTGATTTGTTCAAAATATACAAACAAACACAATCATGAGAGCCTCCGATCCTAACATTTTCTTTTTTATTTTACCTTCTTTATTAGCCTCTTGAACACAAATCTTATCATTAATAATAAGTGCATTTTACATCAATATCGCAGGTAAGCGAGCAACAAGCTGCGCCGCTATCCCTTTCTGAATAGCAAACCCTAGCCTATTAAAGACAAACTCCTGCCCCCCTGTTGATGAGCAACTGTTATGGACAACCTTTTGGACCCTAGTCAACAAACGGATAGCTTCTGGAGCTAGGGAGCCAAAGGTGTCGAAGGCGAAGGGGACAAATGCATGTTGGTTATCAGCACATGCTTTAGCGTGTTTATCCACCTTTTTGATTCTACTCTCCTTATAGCTTGTCCTGCTACAAACCCGCTTTCCCTTAAACCAGCTAAGGGGGAGACTCCTGTGAGATCCACACAAGCATGTTTCCCTCCCGCCCAGCCAAAGACGAGCAGATCCGCTGGTCTCAGTGTAGATCTCCCTTTCATGGGGTCTGTAAGGAAATTCACAGGGGCCTCCTTCTTCGCAGAAATCCCCGCTCTCCTCAAGATGTCCCCCAAAACATCCCTCACCCAGTCATGCCGATATTTGAAACCAGAGAGCTCCTTACAATGAACAGCATGCTCCCCGTATTTATCCATGCAGGCTTTACGGCAGATTGGGCAGGTTTCGTCTTCTGGATACATAGGGATCATCAGCCGGTATTTGAGGATAGCCCTATACTCAACAGCCGACATGCATTGCCCCAGCCCCTCGATCGGGATAACAGTCAAAAAGTCTTGCGCATGGGGGCCTTTCAAGCACTCAATCACCGCCTTCTGGCGGGGAGACAGGTCAAATGTTTCTCCCAGACTCTGAGCGATTTTGTCAAATAGAGCATTCGCTAAAGTTTTTTGTGGCTTTGGGGGGGCGGTGTCCATATTAGAGAAACCACCAATATCAAAGTCTGGAAGAGAGACACTTAAGTACTCAAGGGCCTGTTGGTAGTCTACATCAAGCTTAACAACCCCACTGTTCCGAAGGATATGGTCTTGCAATACATATGACTGAGCTCTAGACGCCACAAAAGCATAAACTCCAACCTCCCGAGCTGAGAGGAGACCCAAACCACCCAAACGCATTGGCAAAGATGCCAAACGCCACTGAAGGTCACCAAAGTAGGACCCCCCGCAAACAACAATGTCTTCGATAGCCTCTCGGAGACCATCGTCAAAACAGGATACTGCATTTGCCATCAAGTGGGGTTGGCAGGTCCGCAGCCCAAATAGTAACTTAGCTACCCCCATGCATGACCTTAAAAGAAGAAGCTAGCACTGGGGGTCCTGGAGGCAGGGCAGGAGTTTCATAAGGTCAACCGCTGTCGATGCCCGCCGCCCGGCTAATTCCCTGATAAAAGCAGAATCTCGGCTAACCGCCCCCCAAGGAGTTTAACCCCCCTCTCAGGTCTACCTATCCCTCTCGGGAAAAGGTCGTCCTGAACCTTGAGACCGTCACACGATGGCCAGTACACTTCCGTTTTCTTAATATTGAGATGGAGCCCTAGGGATGGTCCCTCCGTGTTGATGATGTCCAAGGCTTTAGCAACTTCTATTGCATTACCTATAATCGTGCCATCATCCAAATACCAAGCATTAAAGGGGAGGTTACAGTGCTCCAGGACACGGAGAATAAGGGGGTGTAAGGCTAGGGCAAAGAGAAGGGGCCCCAATGGATCTCCCTGTTGCACTCCAGTGGTGGCCCCAATACACTCGCTGCCAACATACAACCTAGCGGGTTGGGCGTACAGGAACTTGACCCACCGATAGATAGACGGACAACGTTGGTGGACCTGTTGGAGGAACGCTGAGCGGTCAACCATGTTGAAAGCATTGGTGAAGTCTACCGTAAGCAAGGCCATGGACCCATCTTCATGAAAAGAGTTCAGGAACCTGTTCCCACTATGAAGCACCGCCTCCGCCCCATTTGGTGTACCAACCTAGAATTGAAAATCCCCCAAATACTAGGCCATGTCCTTCCCAACCTTCTTCATAGCCACCTTAGAGAGCAACCTACGCCAGATGCCCCCCACGACGATAGGCCTAATACCATTATCAGGTTTCAATAAGGGGGCTGAGGCCACAAACTCTGCCAACACCTTAGGGCAAAGCCCCTCAAGCCATAGGTTGACGACTCCAGTAATAGCTGCGAGCAGACCTGAGAAACTTACCGAACCCTCACAACCAATAGCGTCCAACAAGTGTTGGGCCCGCATCCCATCTTTGCCACAAGATGTCCCTCTAGGGAAGGATTTGATACATTTAAGCACGCAATCCTCTGCTGCAATAATAGTGGGTTGGGCAATAGGGTTGGAAGGCAGTGATGGGGGTAGCACCACCGGATGTTTATCAATAAGAGCTTTCATGGTCGATTCTCCAAAAGGGGCAACCCCACTGGAACATAAAACTTTGACCGCCGCCGTAAAATGCCCATCCCTGATCTTCCGCAGGCATTGCTTGATATTGGGATCCTTTTTATTGTCTTCGCCCCTTCCGGAAACCCCCTAGGCACCCCAACGTCCCCCCCACTATTCAAGAGAGAAGAGACCAGATCTGTGAAACCAGACCCATCTTTCCACAATGCAAGCGCCTGCAAGATGCTGTTGCACTGCAGGGATTTTCTATTTCCTGATCTCCGCTCTTGCCTGGAAGAAGGCCTGACAACCCTCAGTGTACAACACGGCAACAAAAGCAACTGAACCCAATTTTCAACCGAGCCTGGAGACGCCACCACATTACGTAGGGCACCCGTTAAAACCTGAGCGAACGCAAGTCGACAACTGGGGGGGGGATGCATTTAACGGTTTGAAAACGGAGGGAAAAAACACGCTCGAGAAGGGCAACATCGGTTACCACCCTTTCCGGAGAGAGTGTAAAAGTGTCGGCTACCACATGACATGGCTTCCTAATCCCAACAATGAAATCGTCCACGTCCCCCAAGATTGGAGCAAAAGACGCCATCTCATCACCATGCTTGCACCCCTTACTAAGAGCATGCATAACCATGCACTCCCCACATAACCATTTGCCTCCTTCCCTTAGGACTTCCCCCACATCCAGAAAAAGGTCCAAATCCTTAGTAAGAAAGGGTGGGATGTACTCGGGTACCCTTGCCTGGCCACCTATACCTAATCGGGTACACCGCCTTCACCGTTTCGCGAACTCAAATCGTAGACTAGTTAGCGATGAAAGAATGGCTTGAATTGGTCTAACATGACCATTGGATGGGAGACTAAGGTGTTGTTTGGTTTTTCATAAAACGTCTGCGCAGGCTCATCTGTCTGCGCGGCGCAGACCACGCGCAGACATTGCCACGATCAGACTGTTTGTTTTTCCGAAGACGTTTCATTAAAAAAGATCTGCGCTAGGTCTTCTTGGTGCAGACTTGGTCCAACCACTTTTAAGATCTTCTAAGGTCTGCAGAGGGTTAAACACCACCACCGGCCACCACCCACCACCACCGTCTACCACCGTCCACCACCGTCTACCACCACCACCGTCCACCACCACCACCACCACCGTCCACCACCCACCACAGCCGTCCACCACCCACCACAACCAGCCACCACCCACCACCACCGGCCACCACCACCACTGTCCACCACCCACCACCACCGTCTACCACCACCACCGTCCACCACCACGACCGTCCACCTACCATCACCACCGCCACCAACACCACCACTGTCCACCACCCACCACCACCACCGTCCACCCACCATCACCACCACCACCACCACCACTGTCCACCACCCACTACCACCATCTACCACCACCACTGTCCACCACCACCACCACTGTCCACCCACCATCACCACCGCCAACACCACCGTCCACCACCCACCACCACCATCTACCACCACCACCAACCACCAACCATCAATCACCACCCACCACCGTCCATCACCACCACCATCACTATCCACCACCCACCACCACCCACCACCGTCTATACACCTCCACCAGTTTATTTTAGAATTCTGCATATGTTAAAAAACAAACAGTCTTCTTCTTGCAGACTGCAGACATGTGGTCCACCCCTTCTTCAACAGATGTCTGCAGATGTGGTCCGCAGACTGCAGACATTTTACCTCTTAAAAAACAAACAGCACCTAAAACTATCGCTAGTTGTAGTTGACCGGTCAGCGTAAAAATCGGCTGTGGCTGGCGCTAGAAAAAAATGGTTCATCGTGGAGGTTGGCATATGGCGTTATGTTTCAGATTCGTAGGGGATTCCATCTTCAACTCCACTGGTTGGTTGCCGGAGGTTCTTCGGTTGTGGTCGTTGGTGGTTATGAATTATGATCTCATGATGGTGATAGCAATGGTGGTGTGGTTTGTTGTAGAAGAAGGTTAGATGAGAGGTTGGTGGTGGTTGTAGTGATGGCAGTGTTGGAATAATCGGGATTAGACCGTGATTAATTGCTAGTTAGTCATAATCGGATCTAGTCGACTGAAAATAAGCTATAGTCGGCCCTAAAATAGGCAATTCCGGAGAAATTCTGGCCAAAACCTATAAATTCTTGCATTTAATCTTGTATACTTAAAAAATGGATAAAGGAAGAGTTAACCTAATTCATACTTAAAAATTACATATAAAAATGTGTGTATGTGTGAATAAAACTAAATATTACATATAAAATCTCAATCTGATTATCCCAATCAATCATGACTAATTCGGTTAACCGCTAGTCGGTATCCTACCAGCAGACTAGCACCTAATGATTCCTACAACTACTAGTGATGTGCAAATGTTGAAGATGAAGAACATGTGTTGGGGCCTATAATTTGATATCTTATATTATTTTTAACTTTTAGTTTTTTGTTTTCTATTTTGTTTTTTTTAATTAAAAAACAGAAAGAAAAAACGTTCTAGTGTAGGGTATGATTGAATGATTGATGGAATCTCGAGTGCTCTCATTAAACACTCTCCCACTCTTAGACCACCCATAGTTGTACAATTTTTGGGCGTTTTTTATGAATTCCATGCCCCTCCATGCCCAAAAACCAGCCCTGGGCATTTTTTTTCAAAAAATTGCTTTTGCCGTTCTTTTTTTCAACGCCCTACTTCAATTGTTTTGGCCAATCACCTGTTTCCACGCTCTAGTTGTCAAATAACATTTTTTATGGTTTTTTTATTTAATTATGTTACACCACAATGCCCACATCCCCACGACACCCATTTGAGAAAAATGCCCCATTGCTGACTGGGCTGTCATATGGCGCAAAACGCCCAAGAGTAGAGGCATTACCAGTACACATGGTCTTATAACTGGTTTGTGCAATCTACTTCAAATCATGCTACCTGTATTCGTATCATACATCTGCTAACTTTTTTCTCTTTTATTATTTTGTTCACTGGAACCCAACCGTCCAGTTTTCTTTCATTTAGATTTTTTTTACCTTTGATCATTTATATATTATAATTAATATTTTAAATATTGCATTTATGCTTTATAAATTTTAAAATATAATATTTTACAAATTTTGTAATACATCGGTGTGACGTGCTTATTCTCATACTATAAATTACAAACATGTTTGTGCTTCTTAAAGTTGTACTATAAGCGTAGGGGGTTTTCAAAAAAAAAAGTTGGATTTTTTTTTACTTTTGCAAGTTAACCGCTAATACTTTTTAGTTTTCAACTTTGATCTCCATATTTTTCATTTTTCCAAATTTTTAGTTTTGCGTTTTGTTTTATTCAAAAGTCTGATTAAGGATAAGGTAACCAAACTTTGAATGTGAGGTAGAGTGCTTAATGTGTTGAATAAATGTGTGAACAAATATCAAATGGAAATGACAATGAACACAAGGATTTATACGAGGAAAAAGCCCTTGATCAATGAATGATCTCCGGTTTAAAAAACCTCGGGTGATGGAAGCTACCGATCACCAACTATATTGAACAATAGAGGTTACAACTTTGGATGATATTTAGCTTGTTACAATGAAAATTCTAGTGTGTTTGAGAGTTGTGTTCGAGAGAAAATGTATGCGAGTGAATGTGTTGTGTAACTGTTAATTATCAAGCTCAATATACCATAAAATATCTAGCTAATCTCAAATAACTAACTATCCGAAACTCTTGGTAAAAATCCACGTTCACCATCCTCATGCATGTGCTCGAAATGAAAGTATATTCCCCGAGATTCCAGGTGAGAACAAGTCCACTTCGTAACATACCTGCAAAACAAGGTCAATGATACAGGAAACAATTGTTAAGGATCCGTGATCCTCAGTCCTTCTGCACCATTTGCTAAGGATCCGTGATCCAGGCCAAACTAAGGATATATGATCCATAAGTATTAAAAATATATCCCTAACAGTTGCCCCCAAATATGACGAATGGGATGTTAACTAAATAAATCATGTATTTCGTTTTAATCGGACTAGCCGTTGTAAGTGGATATAGCCGTTACAGTCTCTGATGTCAGCGATGCGATCACTTACAACAATCATCATTATAAATAGGTTAGAGATATGAGCAAAGCAATGATCCGATCCTCTCCAAGTAAGGATCAAGAATGAAACAGTCCACCAAAAAGCCAAAATTTATTGAAAGAACCCTCCCAAGAGCTCTGTCGTTTCACCGATCCAGAGATCGACCAGCTGCATCCCTATTTCCCGGAGGGTACCATCTTTAGGCCCTTCGATTCTTCAATGAAAAGTGATTGCATATCCAACACATGGGTGTGTTTTCCTGCTGCCCCCTTTCAAATAGGCTTTTCATATCCTTTCCCAGCATTCACCTAAAGTTTCTTTACCTATACCGGCTTGTGCTACAGCCAAGGTATGCCTATGCTATGGAGGGTTCTGTATACCCTTGAGTAGATCATAGCCAAAGAGGGTATAAGCCTTGGTCTCACCGAGCTTCAACACCTGTACAACATTGTCAGCCATGGATCCCATCGATTCCTCTTCAAAGCTAAGCCTCCACATCCCCATCCGATACTCAAGACCACTAAAAATGACACCAACTGGAGAAACCAGTTCTTTTTTGTCAGGATAGATTCCATTCCCAATGGGAATAATCTTCCTAAAACGTGGAAATTGAAGGGTAGGATTTAGGATCCTTAGGACGGAGCTGTAGAAAATTCCTTTCTTTTTTTAAAGAGAATAACTGATCCTTAATTTCTTGTCTGTGTAGCTGTCAGCTTAGCTACTTTGACGGACACCCCTGCAACGGCTGAAAGAATTGCTGCTTTCGGGGGACTGGATTCAACTGTCTGGACATTTCACCCAAAGGTCAAAGATTTAGAAGAAGGCTAGGATTCGAGTTACAGGAACAAGGGCCAAACCAACCACCCAAGAATGGAATCGTCGAGCGAAACGACTTGACAACCTCCTGGAAGTAGCTTTTCTTGCCACCAGACCTTTCTCCATCAATTAGGAATCTGATGCTGCCACTAAACACATTCGTTAAATTGTAGCCATTTTTTGAGTGTTTATTTTTTGGTGTCTAATCCGCATATATATAACCCTTGCTCTTGATTTTCTTGACTGTATATCTCTTAAATGTCAACATATACACGTGTGATTTAGTTCACGAAGATTTTTTAATGCCGAGAACCTCGATCAGAGAGTAAAATAGGCGTATGGTTCACAGTGGTGTAAAACTAAAATGCGATATACCGGGATAGGATTCGAGTTACAGGAACAAGGGTCAAACCAACCACCCAAGAATGGAATCGTCGAGCGAAAACCCTTGACAACCTCCTGGAAGCAGCTTTTCTTGCCAAAAAACCTTTCTCCATCAATTAGGTATCTGATGCCATCACTAAACACATTCCTTAAATTATAGCCATTTTTTGAGTGTTTACTTTTTGGTGTCTACTTCGCATGTATATCACAATTGCTCTTGTTTTTCTTGATTGTATATCTCTTAAATGTCAATATATACACGTGTGATTTAGTTTACGAAGATTTTTCAATCCCGAGAACCTCGATAAGAGAGTAACAAATGCACAAGGTTCACAATGGTGTAAAACTAAAATGGGATATAACGGGCTAGGATTCGAGTTACAGGAACAACGACTAAACCAACCACCCAAGAATGGAATCGTCAAGCGAAAACACTTGACAACCTCCTAGAAGCAGCTTTTCTTTCCACCAGACCTTTGTCAATCAATTAGGAATCTAATGCCGTTACAAAACACATTCCTTAAATTGTAGCCAATTTTTGAGTGTTTATTTTTTGGTGTCTAATCCGCATATATATCACCATTGCTCTTGATTTTCTTGACTGTATATATCTCTTAAATGTCAACATAGACACGTATGATTTAGTTTACGAAGATTTTTCAATGCCGAGAACCTCGTTCAGAGAATAAAAAAGGCGTATGGTTCACAATGTTGTAAAACTAAAATGAGATATACCGGGATAGGATTCGAGTTATAGGAATAAGGGCCAAACCAACCACCCAAGAATGGAATCGTCGAGCGAAAACACTTGACAACCTCCTGGAAGCAGCCTTTCTGACCACTAGACCTTTCTCTATCAATTATGAATCTGATGCCGTCACTAAACATATTCCTTAAATTGTAGCCATTTTTGAGTGTTTATTTTATGGTGTCTAATCCGCATATATATCACCATTGCTCTTGATTTTCTTGACTGCATATCTCTTAAATGTCAACATATACACGTGTCATTTAGTTTACGAAGATTTTTCAACGTCGCGAACCTCGATCAGAGAGTAAAAAAGGCGTAAGGTTCACAATGGTGTAAAACTAAAATGGGATATACCGGGCTAGGATTCGAGTTACAGGAACAAGGGCCAAACCAACCACCCAAGAATGGAATCGTCGAGCGAAAACACTTGACAACCTCCTGGAAGGAGCTTTTCTTGCCTCCAGACCTTTCTCCATCAATTAGGAATCTGATGCCGACACTAAACACATTCTTTAAACTGTAGCCATTTTTTGAGTGTTTTTTTTTGGTGTCTAATCCGCATGTATATCACCATTGCTCTTGATTTTCTTTACTGTATATCTCTTAAATGTCAACATTTACATGTGTGATTTAGTTTACGAAGTTTTTTCAATGCCGAGAACCTCGATCAGAGAGCAAAAAAGGCGTAAGGTTCACAATGGTGCAAAACTAAAATGGGATATACCGGGCTAGGATTCGAGTTACAGGAACAAGGGCCAGACCAACCACCCAAGAATGGGATCGTCGAGCGAAAACACTTGACAAACTCCTGGAAGCAGCTTTTCTTGCCACCAGACCTTTCTCTATCAACTAGGAATCTGACGCCGTCACTAAACATATTCCTTAAATTGTAGCCATTTTTTGATTGTTTATTTTTTGGTGTCTAATCCGCATATATATCACCATTGCTCTTGATTTTCTTGACTCTATATCTCTTAAATGTCACCATATACACGTGTAATTTAGTTTACGAAGGTTTTTCAATGCCGAGAACCTCGATCAGAGAGTAAAAAAGGCGTAAGGTTCACAATGGTGTAAAGTTAAATGGGATATACCGCACTAGGATTCGAGTTACAGGAACAAGGGCCAAACCAACCACCCAATAATGGAATCGTCGAGCAAAAACACTTGACAACCTCCCGGAAGCAGCTTTTTTGCCACCAGACCTTTCTCTATCAATTAGGAATCTGATGCCGTCACTAAACACATTCCTTTAATTGTAGCCATTTTTTGATTGTTTATTTTTTGGTGTCTAATCCGCATATATATATCACCATTGCTCTTGATTTTCTTAACTGTGTATCTCTTAAATGTCAACATATGCACGTGTGATTTAGTTTACGAAGAATTTTGAATGCCGAGTACCTCGATCAAAGAGGAAAAAAGGCGTAAGGTTCACAATGGTGTAAAACTAAAATGGGATATAACTGGATAGGATTCGAGTTACAAGAACAAGGGCCAAACCAACCACCCAAGACTGGAATCGTCGAGCGAAAACACTTGACAACCTCCTGGAAGTAGCTTTTTTTACCACCAGACCTTTCTCCATCAATTAGGAATCTGATGCCGTCACTAAACACATTCCTTAAATTGTAGCCATTTTTTGAGTGTTTATTTTTTGGTGTCTAATCCGCATATATATCACCATTGCTCTTGATTTTCTTAACAGTATATCTCTTAAATGTCAACATATACAGGTGCGATTTAGTTTACGAAGATTTTTCAATGCTGATAACCTCGATCAGTGAGTAAAAATGGCGTAAGGTTCACAATGGTGTAAAATTAAAATGGGATATAACGGGCTAGGATTCAAGTTACAGGAACAAGGGCCAAACCAACCACCCAAGAATGGAATCGTCGAGAAAAAACACTTGACAACCTCCTAGAAGCAGCTTTTTCTTGCCACCAGACATTTCTCCATCAATTAGGAATATGATGCCGTCACTAAACACATTCCTTAAATTGTAGCCATTTGTTTAGTGTTTTTTTGTGTCTAATCCGCATATATATCACCATTGATCTTGATTTTCTTGACTGCATATCTCTTAAATGTCAACATATACACCTGTTACTTAGATTACGAAGATTTTTCAATGCCGCGAACCTCGATCAGAGAGTATAAAAGGCGTAAGGTTCACAATGGTGTAAAACTAAAATGTGATACAACGGGCTAGGATTCGAGTTACAGGAACAAGGGCCAAACCAACCACCCAAGAATGGAATCGTCGAGTGAAAACACTTGACAACCTCCTGGAAGCAGCTTATCTTGCCACCAGACCTTTCTCAATCAATTAGGAATCTGATGCCGTCACTAAGCACATTCCTTAAATTATAGCCATTTTTTATTGTTTATTTTTTGGTGTCAAATCCACATATATATCACCATTGCTCTTGATTTTCTTGACTTTATATCACTTAAATGTCAACATATACACATGTGATTTAGCTTATGAAGATATTTCAATGCCCGAGAACCTCGTTTGGAGAGTAAAAAAGGCGTAAGGTTCACAATGGTGTATAACTAAAATGGGATATACCGGGCTAGGATTCGAGTTACAGGAACAATAGCCAAACCAACCACCCAAGAATGGAATCGTCGAGCGAAAACACTTGACAACCTCCTGTAATCAGATTTTCTTACCACAGACCTTTCTCCATTAATTTGGAATCTGAAGCCGTCACTAAACACATTCTTTAAATTGTAGCCATATTTTGAGTATTTATTTTTTGGTCTATAATCCGCATATATATCAGCATTGCTCTTGATTTTCTTGACTGTATATCTCTGAAATGTCAACATATACAGGTGTGATTTAGTTTACGAAGATTTTCAATGCCGAGAACCTCGATCAGAGAGTAAAAAAGCGTAAGGTTCACAATGGTGTAAAACCAAAATGGAATATACCGAGGTAGGATTCGAGTTACTGGAACAAGGGCTAAACCAACCACCCAAGAATGGAATCGTCGAGCGAAAACACTTGACAACCTCCCGGAAGCGGCTTTTCTTGCCACCAGACCTTTCTCCATCAATTAGGAATCTGATGTCGTCACTAAACACATTCCTTAAATTGTTGCCATTTTTTGAGTGTTTATTTTTTTGGTGTCTAATCCGCATATATATCACCATTGCTCTTGATTTTCTTGACTGTATATCTCTTTAATGTCAACATATGCACGTGTGACTAAGTTTACGAAGATTTTTCAATGCCGAGAACCTCGATCAGAAAGTAAAAAAGGCGTAAGGTTCACAATGGTGTAAAACTAAAATGGGATATACCGGGCTAGGATTCGAGTTACCGGATCAAGGGCCAAACCAACCACCCAAGAATGGAATCGTCGAGCGAAAACATTTGACAACCTCCTGGAAGCAGCTTTTCTTGCCACCAGACCTTTCTCCACCAATTTGGAATCTGATGCCGTCACTAAACACATTCCTTAAATTGTTGCCATTTTTTGAGTGTTTATTTTTTGGTGTCTAATCCGCATATATATCACCACTGCTCTTGATTTTCTTGACTGTATATCTCTTTAATGTCAACATATGCACGTGTGACTAAGTTTACGAAGATTTTTCAATGCCGAGAACCTCGATCAGAAAGTAAAAATGGCGTAAGGTTCACAATGGTGTAAAACTAAAATGGGATATACCGGGCTAGGATTCGAGTTACCGGATCAAGGGCCAAACCAACCACCCAAGAATGGAATCGTCGAGCGAAAACATTTGACAACCTCCTGGAAGCAGCTTTTCTTGCCACCAGACCTTTCTCCATCAATTAGGAATCTGATGCCGTCACTAAGCACATTCCTTAAATTGTAGCCATTTTTTGAGTGTTTATTTTTGGTGTCAAATCCACATCTATATCACCATTGCTCTTGATTTTCTTGACTGTATATCTCTTAGGGTTTGTTTGGTATAGGGTAATGGAATTGACGAAGGAATGGAATAGATGAGGTAATGGAATGGACGAGAGAATGCAATGGATCATTACAATTTCATGTCTTGTTTGGTTACCATGTGTGAATGAAATGAATTATTATTTTGTATTGTTCGGTAGGCAAGAAAAACGGAGTAATAAAATCAGCGGTGAGTGGTGCTGGTGGTCGGTGGTAGTGATTGTGGGTAGCTATAGGTGGTGGTGGTAGGTGTCGGCGGCGACGGAGAGTGGCGGTGCGGCGGTGACGACGAGTGGTGGTGGTGGCGGCGAGTGGCGGTTCGACGGTGACAACGAGTGGTGGTGGCAGTAAGGTGGCCTTTGGTGGTTGGTGGCAGCAGAGGTGGCGGTTGGTGGCAGCGGTGGCGACGGTTGGTGGTGGCGGTGGTGCTGGTGCCGTCAACGATGGTGATGGGCGGCGACGGCGAGTAGCGTTGGCGGTTTGTCGCGGCTGTGGGTGATAACGGTGGCGAGTGGGTGGCGACGACGACGGTGGCTGTCGGGGTGAGGTGGTGGTGGGTAGCGGCGATGGCGTCGGCGGTGGGTGGTGGTGGTGGTGGGTTGTGGTGTTGATGAATGGTGCAAGAAGGGATGGAATGGAAAAAAAAACATGGGGGGTGGAAATAATGATTTTGAGGGAATGGAATTCCTTTTGGAATGAGTGATTCCATTCCATTGACCAACCAAAAACCATTTTCTTCACTCCCTCGTAATCATACATTCCATTCCACCTCTCATTCTTGCATACCAAACACTACCTTAAATGTCAACATATACAAGTGTGATTTAGTTTACGAATAGTTTTCATTGCCCGAGAACCTCGATCAGGGAGTAAAAAAGGCGTAAGGTTCACAACGGTGTAAAACTAAAATGGGATATACTGAGCTAGGATTCGAGTTACAAGAACAAGGGCCAAACCAACCACCCATGAATGGAATCGTCGAGCAAAAACACTTGAAAACCTCCTGAAAGCAACTTTTCTTGCCACCAGACCTTTCTCAATCAATTAGGAATCTGATGCCCTCACTAAACACATTCCTTAAATTGTAGCCATTTTTTGAGTGTTTATTTTTGGTGTCTAATCCGCATATATATCACCATTGCTCTTGATTTTCTTGACTGTATATCTCTTAAATGTCAACATATACACGTGTGATTTAATTTACGAAGATTTTTCAATGCCGAGAACCACAATCAGAGAGTAAAAAAGGCGTAAGGTTCCCAATGGTGTAAAACTAAAATGGGATATACCGGGCTTGGATTCGAGATAGAGGAACAAGGGCCAAACCAACCACCCAAGAAGGGAATCGTCGAGCGAAAACACTTGACAACCTCCTGGAAGCGGCTTTTCTTGCCACCAGACCTTTCTCCACCAATTTGTAATCTGATGCATTCACTAAACACATTCCTTAAAGTGTAGCCATTTTTTTGACTGTTTATTTTTTGGTGTCTAATCCGCATACATATCACCATTGCTCTTGATTTTCTTGACTGTATATCTCTTAAATGTCAACATATACACGTGTGATTTAGTTTACGAAGATTTTTCAATGCCGAGAACCTCGATCTGAGAGAAAAAAGTGTAAGGTTCACAATGGTGTAAAACTAAAATGGGATATACCTGGCTAGGATTCGAGTTACAGGAACAAGGGCCAAACCAACCACCCAAGAATGGAATCGACGAGCGAAAACACTTGACAACCTCCTGGAAGCGGCTTTTCTTGCCACCATACCTTTCTCCATCAATTTGTAATCTGATGCCGTCACTAAACACATTCCTTAAATTGTAGCCATATTTTGAGTGTTTATTTTTTGGTGTATAATCCGCATATATATCAGCATTGCTCTTGATTTTCTTGACCGTCTATCTCTTAAATGTCAACATATACATGTGTGATTTAGTGTACGAAGATTTTTCAATGCCGAGAACCTCGATCAGAGAGTAATAAAGGCATAAGTTTCACAATCTTGTAAAACTAAAATGGGATATACCAAGCTAGGATTCGAGTTACAGGAACACGGGACAAACCAACCACCCAAGAATGGAATGGTCGAGCGAAAACACTTGACAACCTCCTGAAAGCAGCTTTTCTTGCCACCAGACCTTTCTCCATCAATTAGGAATCTTATGCCTTCACTAAACACATTCCTTAAATTGTAGCCATTTTATGAGTGTTTTTTTTGTGTCTAATCCACCTATATATCATCACTGCTATTGATTTTCTTGACTGTATATCTTTTTAATGTCAACATATGCACGTGTGACTTAGTTTACGAAGATTTTTCAATGCCGAGAACCTCGATCAGAGAGTAAAAAAGGCGTAAGGTTCACAATGGTGTAAAACTAAAATGGGATATACCGGGGTAGGATTCGTGTTACAAGAACAAGGGCCAAACCAACCATCCAAGAATGGAATCGTCGAGCGAAAACACTTGACAACCTCCTGGAAGCAGCTTTTCGAGCCACCAGACTTTTCTCCATCTATTAGGAATCTGATGCCGTCACTAAGCAGATGCCTTAAATTGTAGCCATTTTTTGAGTGTTTATTTTTTGGTGTCTAATCCACATATTTATCACCATTGCTCTTGATTTTCTTGACTTTATATCTCTTGAATGTGCACATATACACGTGTGATTTAGTTTACGAATATTCTTCAATGCCGCGAACCTCGATCAGAGAGTAAAAATGGCATAAGGTTCACAATGGTGTAAAACTAAAATGGGATATACCGGGCTAGGATTCGAGTTACAGGAACAAGGGACAAACCAACCACCCAAGAATGGAATCGTCGAGCGAAAACACTTGACAACCTCCTAGAAGCAGCTTTTCTTGCCACCACACCTTTCTCCGTCAATTTGTAATCTGATGCCGTCACTAAACACATTCCTTAAATTGTAGCCATATTTTGAGTGTTTATTTCTTGGTGTCTAATCCACATATATATCACCATTTCTCTTGATTTTCTTGACTGTATATCTCTTAAATCTCAACATATACACGTGTGATTTAGTTTACAAAGATTTTTCAATGCCGAGAACCACGATCAGAGAGTAAAAAAGGCGTAAGGTTCACAATGGTGTAAAACTAAAATGGGATATACCCGGCTAGGATTCGAGTTACAAGAACAAGGGCCAAACTAACCACCCAAGAATGGAATCCCTGAGTGAAAACACATGACAAACTGCTGGAAGCAGCTTATCTTGCTACCAGACCTTTCTCCATCAATTAGGAATCTGATACCGTAACTAAACACATTCCTTAAATTGTAGCCATTTTTTGAGTGTTTATTTTTTGGTGTCTAATCCGCATATATATCACCATTGCTCATGATTTTCTTGACTGTATATCTCTTGAATGTCAACATACACACGTGTGACTTAGTTTTTGAAGATATTTCAATGCCGACCGGGCTAGGATTCGAGTTATATGAACAAGAGCCAAACCAACCACCCAAGAATGGAATCGTCGAGCGAAAACACTTGACAACCTCCTGTAAGCAGCTTTTCTTACCACCAGACCTTTCTCCATCAATTAGGAATCTGATGTCGTCACTAAACACATTCCTTAAATTGTAGCCATATTTGAGTGTTTATTTTTTGGTGTATAATCCGCATTTATATTAGCATTGCTCTTGATTTTCTTGACGGTATATCTATTAAATGTCAACATATACACGTGTGATTTAGTTTACAAAGATTTGTCAATGCCGAGAACCTCGATCAGAGAGTAAAAAAGGCGTAAGGTTCACAATGGTGTAAAGCTAAAAGGGGATATACCGGGCTAGGATTCGAGTTACAGGAACAAGAGCCAAACCAACCACCCATGAATGGAATCGTCGAGCGAAAACACTTGACAACCTCCTGAAAGCAGCTTTTCTTGCCACCAGACCTTTCTCCATCAATTAGGAATCTTATGCCGTCACTAAACACATTCCTTAAATTGTAGCCATTTTTTGAGTGTTTATTTTTGGTGTCTAATCCGCATATATATCACCATTGCTCTTGATTTTCTTGACTGTATATCTCTTAAATGTCAACATATACACGTGTGATTTAATTTACGTATATGTTTCAATGCCAAGAACCAGGATCAAAGAGTAAAAAAGGCGTAAGGTTCACAATGGTGTAAAACTAAAATGGGATATACCGGGCTTGGATTCGAGTTACAGGAACAAGGGCCTAATCAAGCACCCAAGAATGGAATCGTCGAGCGAAAACACTTGACAACGTCCTAGAAGCGGCTTTTCTTGCCACCATTGCTCTTAATTTTCTTGACATTATATATCTTAAATGTCAACATATACACGTGTGATATAGTTTATGAAGATATTTCAATGCCCGAGAACCTCGATCGGAGAGTAAAAAATGCATAAGGTTCACAATGGTGTAAAAATAAAATGGGATATACCGGGCTAGGATTCAAGTTACCGGAACAAGGGCCAAACCAACCACCCAAGAATGGAATCGTCGAGGAAAAATTTGACAACCTTCTGGAAGCAGCTTTTCTTGCCACCATACCTTTCTTCATCAATTAGGAATCTGATGCCGTCATTAAACACATTCATTAAATTGTAGACATTTTTTGAGTGTTTATTATTTGTTGTCTAATCCGCATATATATCACCATTGCTCTTGATTTCCTTGACTGTATATCTCTTGAATGTCAATATATACACGTGTGATTTAGTTTACGAAGATTTTTCAATGCTGAGAACCTCGATGAGAGAGTAAAAAAGGCGTAAGATTCACAATGGTGTAAAGCTAAAATGGGGTATACCGGGCTAGGATTCGAGTTATAGGAACAAGAGCCAAACCAACCATCCAAGAATGGAATCGTCGAGCAAAAACACTTGACAACCTCCTGTAAGCAGCTTTTCTTGCCACCAGACCTTTCTCCATCAATTAAGAATCTGATGTCGTCACTAAACACATTCCTTAAATTGTAGCCATATTTTGAGTGTTTATTTTTTGGTGTATAGTCTGCATATATATTAGCATTGCCCTTGATTTTCTTGACTGTATATCTAATAAATGTCAACATATACACGTGTGATTTAGTTTACGAAGATTTTTCAATGCTGAGAACCTCGATAAGAGAGTAAAAAAGGCGTAAGGTTCACAATGGTGTAAAGCTAAAATGGGATATACCAGGCTAGGATTCGAGTTACAGGAACAAGAGCCAAACCAACCACCCACGAATGGAATCGTCGAGCGAAAACACTTGACAACCTCCTGAAAGCAGCCTTTTTTGCTACCAGACCTTTCTCCATCTATTAGGAATCTTATGCCGTCTCTAAACACATTCCTTAAATTGTAGCCATTTTTTGAGTGTTTATTTTTGGTTTCTAATCCGCATATATATCTCCATTGTTCTTGATTTTCTTGACTGTATATCTCTTAAATGTCAACATATACACGTGTGATTTAATTTACGTAGATTTTTCAATGCCGAGAACCAGGATCAGAGAGTAAAAAAGGCGTAAGGTTCACAATGGTGTAAAACTAAAATGGGATATACCGGGCTTGGATTCGAGTTACAGGAACAAGTGCCAAACAAACCACCCAAGAATGGAATCGTCGATCGAAGCGGTTTTTCTTGCCACCAGGCCTTTCCCCATCAATTTGTAATCTGATGCCGTCAGTAAACAAATTCCTTAAATTGTAGCCATATTTTGATTGTTTATTTTTTGGTGTCTAATCAGCATATATATCACCATTGCTCTTGATTTTCTTGACTGTATATCTCTTTAATGTCAACATATGCACGTGTGATTTCGAATACGGAGATTTTTCAATGCCGAGAACCCCGATCTGAGAGTAAAAAAGGCGTAAGGTTCACAATGGTGTAAAACTAAAATGTGATAGAACGGGCTAGGATTCGAGTTACAGGAACAAGGGCAAAACCAACCACCCAAGAATGAAATCGTCGAGCAAAAACACTTGACAACCTCCCGGAAGCAGCTTTTCTTGCCACCAGACCTTTCTCCGTCAAATAGGAATCTGATGCCGTCACTAAACACATTCCTTAAATTGTAGCCATTTTTTTAGTGTTTATTTTTTGGTGTCTAATCCGCATATATATCAGCATTGCTCTTGATTTTCTTGACTGTATATCTATTAAATGTCAACATATACAGGTGTGATTTTGTTTTCGTAGATTTTTCAATGCCGAGAACCTCGATCAGAGAGTAAAAAAGGCGTAATGTTCATTATGGTGTAAATCAAAAATGGGATATACCGGGCTAGGATTCGAGTTACAGGAACAAGGGCCAAACCAACCACCCAAGAATGTAATCGTCGAGTGAAAACACTTGACAACCTCCTGGAAGCAGCTTTTCTTGCCACCAGACCTTTCTCCATCAACTAGGAGTCTGATGCCGTCACTAAACACATTTATTAAATTGTAGCCATTTTTTGAGTGTTTATTTTTTGGTGTCTAATCCACATATATATCACCATTGCTCTTAATTTTCTTGACTGTAAATCTCTTAAATGTCAACATATACACGTGTGATTTAGTTTACGAAGATTTTTCAATCCCGAGAACCTCGATCAGAGAGTAAAAAACGAGTAAGGTTCACAATGGTGTAAAACTAAAATGGGATATACCGGGCTATGATTCGAGTTACAGGAACAAGGGCCATACCAACCACCCAAGAATGGAATTGTCGAGCGAAAACACTTGACAACCTCTTTGAAGCAAATTTTCTTGCCATCAGACCTTTCTCCATCAATTAGGATTCTAATACCGTCACTAAACACATTCCTTAAATTGTAGCCGTTTTTTTCGTGTTTATTTTTGGTGTCTAATCCGCATATATATCACCATTGCTCTTGATTTTCTTGACTGTATATCTCTTAAATGTCAACGTATACACGTGTGATTTAGCTTACGAAGATTTTTCAATGCTGATAACCTCGATCAGAGAGTAAAAAAGGCGTAAGGTTCACAATGGTATAAAACTAAAATGGGATATACCGGGCTATGATTCGAGTTACAGGAACAAGGGCCATACCAACCACCCAAGAATGGAATTGTCGAGCGAAAACACTTGACAACCTCTTTGAAGCAAATTTTCTTGCCATCAGACCTTTCTCCATCAATTAGGATTCTAATACCGTCACTAAACACATTCCTTAAATTGTAGCCGTTTTTTTCGTGTTTATTTTTGGTGTCTAATCCGCATATATATCACCATTGCTCTTGATTTTCTTGACTGTATATCTCTTAAATGTCAACGTATACACGTGTGATTTAGCTTACGAAGATTTTTCAATGCTGATAACCTCGATCAGAGAGTAAAAAAGGCGTAAGGTTCACAATGGTGTAAAACTAAAATGGGATATACTGAGCTAGGATTCGAGTTACAGGATCAAGGGCCCAACCAGCCACCCAAGAATGGAATTGTCGAGCGAAAACACTTGACAACATCCTAGAAGAAACTTTTCTTGTCACCAGACCTTTCTCCATTAATTAGGAATCTGATGCCTTCACTAAACACATACCTTAAATTGTAGCCAATTTTTAAAAGTTTATTTTTTGGTGTCTAATCCGCATATATATCACCATTGCTCTTGCTTTTCTTGACTGTATATCTCTTAAATGTCAACATATACACGTGTGATTTAGTTTACGAAGATTTTTCAATGCCAAGAACCTCGATTAGAGAGTAAAAAAGGCGTAAGGTTCACAATTGTGTAAAACTAAAATGGGATATACCAGGCTAGGATTCGAGTTAGAGGAACAAGGGCCAAACCAACCACCCAAGAATGGAATCGTAGAGCGAAAACACTTGACAACCTCCTGGAAGCAGCTTTTCTTGCCACCAGACTTTTCTCCATCAATTAGGAATCTGATGTCGTCACTAAACTCATTCCTTAAATTGTAGCTGTTTTTGAGTGTTTATTTTTTGGTGTCTAATCCGCATATATATCAACATTGCTCTTGATTTTCAGGACTGTATATCTCTTAAATGTCAACATATACACGTGTTATTTAGTTTACGAAGATGCCGAGAACCTTGATCAGAGAGTAAAAAAGGCGTAAGTTTCACAATGGTGTAAAACTAAAATGTGACATCCCTGGCTAGGATTCGAGTTACAGGAACAAGGGCCAAACCAACCACCCAAGAACGGAATCTTCAAGCGAAAACACTTGACAACCTCCTGGAAGCGGCTTTTCTTGCCACCAGGCTTTTCTCCATCAATTAGGAATCTGATGCTGTCACTAAACACATTCATTAAATTGTAGCCATTTTTTGAGTGTTTATTTTTTGTTGTCTAATCCGCATATATATCACCATTGCTCTTGATTTTCTTGACTGTATATATCTCTTAAATGTCAACATATACACGTGTGATTTAGTTTACGAAGATTTTTCAATGCCGAGAAGCTCGATCAGATAGTAAAAAAGGCATAAGGTTCACAATTGTAAGTCCCAAAACCGAGATCATAATGATATCGCACAACTCCTAAGGTGGCGGAATCACACAAACAAGTCGCAAAGAAAAATGGGATATTTCGGGCTAGGATTCGAGTTACAGGAGCAAGGGTCAAACCAACCACCCAAGAATGGAATCGTCAAGCGAAAACACTTGACAACCTCCTGGAAGCGGCTTTTCCTGCCACCAGACCTTTCTCCATCAATTAGGAATCTGATGCCGTCACTAAACATATTCCTTAAATTGTAGCCATTTTTGACTGTTTAATTTTTGGTGTCTAATCCGTATATATATTACCATTGCTCTTGATTTTCTTAACTGTATATCTCTTAAATGTCAACATATACACGTGTGATTTAGTTTATAAAGATTTTTCAATGCCGATAACCTCGATTAGAGAGTAAAAAAGGCGTAAGGTTCACAATGGTGTAAAACTAAAATGGGTATACCAGGATAGGATTCGAGTTACAGGATCAAGGGCCAAACCAACCACCAAGAATGGAATCGCCGAGCGAAAACACTTGACAACCTCCTAGAAGAAGCTTTTCTTTCCACCAGACCTTTCTCCATCAATTAGGAATCTGATGCCGTCACTAAACACATTCCTTAAAGTGTAGCCATTTTTTGATTGTTTATTTTTTGGTGTCTAATCCGCATATATATCACCATAGCTCTTGATTTTCTTGACTGTATATCTCTTAAATGTCAACATATACACGTGTGATTTAGTTTACGGAGATTTTTTAATGCCGAGAACCTCAATCAGATAGTAAAAAAGGCGTAAGGTTCACTATTGTAAGTCCCAAAACCGAGATCATAATGATATCGCACAACTCCTAAGGGGGCGGAATCACACAAACAAGTTGCAAAGAAATAAATAGATGATGAAGGATGATTATCTATTCCAAAAGATTCAAATCTTTCATATAAAGCTTTGTTAAATACAAGATCTATCAACAATCACCCACCATGCACCTAATACACCCCTTGCTATTTATAGAAGGGAATAGGGAGGATGCTCCCTAAACCCTAGGCCCATGACTACCCAAATAAGCCCAAAACCAACAATTAACCCAACACTCCTACTAATGCACTAATTTACTTATCCATAAAAATTTAAGGGCCTAACTATCTCTCCTAGGTTTATTGGATAAGTAAACACATCAAACCCTTGGATCATGTGGACCGGGTGGAGGATCGGCAAAGAGATAATTCTTCAAGATGTTGGCAGCAGCACTTGTCCAAGATTTGGCACATTCCTCATACTTTTCGCTGGTTCGGATTTGATGACTTGTAACAATCATGATGTCTTCTTCATGAAAACTCATCAGGTCGTAAGAATTAGGGATCCTGATGGACTGTTCTTCAGTAACTATGACAGCTTCGGCCATTTTAGGATCATAGGCCCAGAACTTGAACTTCTTCAGTATTCCTTTCTCAAATTTTCTTGTAAGAGGAATGATCTTCTCTTTATCAGTGGAAGGCCAGATGATTGATTTGACAGTCCTTCTGGTGAAAGAATCACGAACACCAGGATTTCTTCTCACTATTGGCTCAGCAGTCTTAGTCGCAAAGTTTGTTCTCACTTCCTTTTCAAGACGTGAGTGGAATGCCCAACCTCTGCCTTTCTTGCTTAGATCTGGATCATTGTAAGGAGCACGTAACAGTGTCTTAAAGTCAATCTGAGTCCAAGATTCAAATTGACTTTCCTTGCCATAATATTCCCTATGCCCACTCTTTCGAGTAATCAACCAAATCTGTTTGTCTGGTTCATACCTCCAACATGCCACTTCTGTCGGGCCTTGTCGAGGGATCCTTTAGCTGAATGTTTTCATCCAGAGGATTCATATCTTGATTCTTCATCACCAGCAACTATTCTTTACTTTGTTTTTCTTTTTCTTTCTCCTCTCGCCTCTTCTTGGATTTGCTGCTTAACTTCTTTAGTTTAGCAGCCAAATAAGCTTCTAATGCTGCTGCACGCTCAGCTTCAGCTGCAGCTCTTTGCTCTGGAGTTTGTTCGGTTCTGCCCACATAAAATTGTTCATCTTCTTTATCCACAAATTCATTTCCAAATTTCTTCTCAAGTTTTTTCCTTTAGATCATAAACAGTTGACATCAACATCCCTACATCACCCTGTAGCTGATCTATGGTGAGATCTCTGTTAGTAAGTTGAGATTGTAGTGAAGAGATCTGAGCTTCTTTCAATGCAGCGTCTTGTTGGAGAGAAACAATCTGAGCATTCTTTAGCTATGCATCTTGTTCCAGTACCACTACATGCCTTTTCAATCTCTTAGCATATTCATCTTCATCACTATCGCTGTCGCTCTCCAAGACTTGTCTCTTTTCGCTTGCATATCGAAATGCTCCTTCATCATGCTCAGTTGTATGAGTGCCACTAGAACTTCCTGCTTCAAAATGAATACCACCACTTGAACTACCTGGCTGTGAGGGTTGGTTTCAAAATCGAAGTTGAAATCATACAAGTCTGGGTCCTCAAGGTTTGTTTTCTTTGATGCATCAGTTGTTGGTGGATCAGGTTGAGGATCAATGATAGGAGTGGACTCAGGGGCAGTCGAAGGCCCAGAAAGAGTGTCATCAGGTGCGGTGTCGGTTCTTTATTTCTTTTGAGCTGATTCTTCAGTAACTGTAGGATCGGTTTCGGATCCGAACGAGTCGGTTAGAAGAGTTTTTCACCAAAACAAGAGGCGGAAACAAGTGTTTCGGCGTAATTCAGCGCGTATTCACCTTTAACTGTTGTTTATATTGATATGCAATCGATTACAGACCTGACAACACTTCGGCAGCACTTCGTGGCTCACCGGAAGACAAACACCTACCCCTCCTCCATGTGTGATTCGCTTTTACAACTATATATAGGTGATCAGGTCCATAAAAGCGAACCTGATGAGCGAACCTGACTAAATGACATAAAAGCGGACCTAGACAATTGACACAAAAGCGGACCTATCACTTTGACAAATAAGCGAACCTAACTAAATCACATGTTTCCTGATTTTCATCTTCACGTGCACATGCAACTTATTTGTCGCATATGTAGTGATGTCATTGATGATGTCATCTTGTGATGTCATCATGACATCATGTTTGTCCAAAACCGCAACGAACCCGAGACTCGATGTAAGACGAAGGCGACAGATGAATGCACCAACAGACTCCCCCTCAGATGTTGACGAGTCTTAAGTGTCGAGTCTTTGCATCTTCAGTCTTTATCAGTCTTCGATCTTCCTTTGAAGTATTTATCATTGCAAGAATCCTCATTCTTTATTTCCATCATCAACAAACTTCTCTCTCTCAAATGTTGAATATCATGGTGTCTTCAGACTCCCCCTCTCAATCTGCTGGGATCGTAGTCTGGAATTCACAAGATCATAACCTGGCTTTCATCCTGCTCTGAATCGAAACCTGGCCAACCTGCAAAATCTCTACCCTAAAATAAATTTTCTGATAACAATTTGTGGATAAGATTTTCAAATCTAATTTACCACTTGCAGGAATAACGTTTTATTTCAAAAACTTTTCTCATTTCATTTCAAACTTTCTCAAACACTTTCACCCAAACCATTTGTTCATCATGTTTAGCACTTGGAATTTTGAAAATCAGCTCTTCAACACCAGTTGTCAGAAAATCTTTTTGAATTTTTCAAAATTTTATGCTAAAACACACAAAAATCTTTTTGGATTTTCTAAAAGAAAATAAATGCAGAAATGAAATATTTACAAACAATATTTTTGTGAGTTCGTGCAAGAGGATCATATCAGTTTATGAGACAAATCACCAACACCGTTAAGCTTCATTTCATTTTAAGTTTTAAACGATTCACTTAGATTGTCAGTATATTGGTCCACTTAAATTTTAACACAAAGTTCAATTGATCCGAGATACGAGGTTAATGTTTTAAGCTCTTGAACTTATTCGTGTGTCCCACTACTTGAATATACTCCCGTATCAAGATCCCAATATTCAGTCTTACAGGTGAGTATACCACAGATGATATATGTCAAGGGAATAAATTATAGTACGAGGGCCGTGAGAGCTCAGGTCGATCTTTCGATACGCAGAGAGATGACGGCTTCGACTTTTGGTGGGTCCCCTTTAGAGGATCTTTTGCATTACAACAGCAGCGACTATCAATTTTATTGTTTCATCAGCTTGCTGAGGGCGATGCTATGTTTCAAGCATTTGCAGAAAGCATTATCCGGGGACTAGGTCAGAAATTTCTTTCAGCAGAAGTCCCGGGATAATACCCCAGATATCACTGAGCATAAAGACCTAGTATCTCAGAATAAGGGACCTTTCAAACAATATTTCAGGGGTTACCTATATATCCAAGTTTGTGTTAACCCATAGAACAAGCAAGTTTGAATTTTAGGTTTATATCTCGTCACAATCTACTAAATGTGTAAAAACCTACTGACACATCATCAGTGAGACCGTTTATCACTTTTTTATCTTACCAAATCTTTAGCATGTTGTGATCGTCCACTGATGTACTATCATTTCCTCTTTTATGCAACAAAACTCATTTTTCATTTTATCATGTTTTTGGCTTTTTCAAATTTTCAAATGTTTTTGGATTTTCTAAAATTTCTTACTCCCCCTAAAATGCAAAAACATTTTAGGAAATTTGAAAACAAACTGTACAACAACATGACAACTGATATCGAATCACTTCAATTCGCCATCCACTTGGCATAAACAATCAGAACTCCCCCTCACAACAAACTATTTTCCCATAATGATTTCAAAACACTCAAGTTTGTTTTAATCAAAATGGTTTTTCCGGAAAATAAGTTTTGTTGATTGATTTTAACCATTTTTAGGTTAGGGGATTTATCCATCACATTGTTTTTCAACCACTTGTAGAAAATCAGATACAACTTAATGTCCCTGATTTACCACTTGTAAGATCAATCTGATCCAAATTCTGAACCACTTGTAAAACTCACAATCATACAACTCAAACCTGCTTTTCAACCAATTTACCATATGTAGGTTGAATTCTCAAGGTGCCGATTCATACTCCTCGCTTACAAACCTGGGAGTTCCGGCAAGTCCTGCTTTTCAAAATCACATTAAACAAGATAAAGAATGATGCCGATTCATGATCCACAATTACCAACTTGGGATCTCCGGCAAGTCAGATTTTTATTCTTTGAAAAATATATCCACCCAAGCCTGACCTTCTTTGGGTGTAACAACATTTTCTTTTTCATCTTTTCTTTCAACAAACATGTGAACTCCTCTTTTGGCAGCGTAAAATTCTTTAACACCTTTGGCCTTACCATTTACCATTTTGCCAAAAATGTGTTTCACAGTTCCATTGAAAGCCTTATCAACATCAAATTTTTTCTTGTCAGAATAAAATTGATTTGAAATTTCAACTTTCCCAACTTTCTTCATAAAATTTTCAGCACGCAAAGGTGGAAAATTCTCATCGTTCATAGTTGGAACTGATTTTGTGGAATCAGATTCATCACCAGAATTATTACCTGAACCTTTCACAACCCATTTTTGATTTTTTACATTTTCTTTTCCTTTCAAAACACTCTTTGAACATTCTCCCTTCTCAAAGGTTGAATTTTCAAATCTAGTAAATGATTTGGTGTAAGTTCAGTTTTCTCCACAACTTTCTCTTTCAATTTACCAGATACTTCCTGTTTTGGTTTGAATGTTTTCGGACAATTCCTAGCAACATGACCAACAATCTTGCACTGAAAACAGGTTCTGGTTTCAATCTTCTTCTGAATAACATTCTTCTTCAACTCTTCTTGCTTCTTGGCAAGGAATTCCTGATTTGTCTGCTTTCTGAATGCTTGCTCTTTCTCATCATCTAAAGATTTTCCTGAAACAAACACAGTTTTTGGTTTAGAAAATTTTTCTTTTTTATAATTTTTCGGTTGATTAAATCCTAATCCTTTCTTTTTGAAATTACAATTATGGTTTGATTTCTTTTGGAAACTATAACCACATTTGTAACCCATTTTCTTGTTAAATCTTTGTTGATCTCTTGAAGTGTATTGCTTAGGTTTTCCAGAAAGATTTAAATCTTTTATTTCAGAAATATTAATTTCTGTGATTTTGAAAACCTTTTGAATCATTTCAAATCTGACACTTCTTATTGGAAAAATCTCATCAGAATATAATTTGTCAGAATCTTTCAAAGTATATGCCACTTTGAATGATTCATCATTCAAATTAGATTTTGATATCAAAAACTCTTTATCGTAAACCCGTTTGTCCTTTTTGACTGTTGACTTTGACGCATCGGACTCAGACTTTGACTTGATTTTGGACTCCGGTTTTGACTCCTCACAATCATCTTTATCTAACACCTGATCGACCACACTTTTTATCAACTTTGACTCATGATCAGTGTCGGACGACGTGTACGTGACATCAATATTTTCTGGCAAGTTATCCGACGGCCCAGACTCCCATTGTAAGTTTATTGCCTTTTCGACTCTTTCGGAATTTGGATTTCGAGGTAAAAATCCATTTTCGACCGGGGGCGGACATCTAGTGTAGACCACACTTGGTTTCTTACCAGAAATCTTCACTTTATCTTCATCTTTTGTCACAGATTTCTTTTCTTCGGACGTCTTTACTTCTTCAAACGTCTTTAATTCTTCCACGATCGGATAAATCCTGTCAACAACAAAAGTAGAACATGAGTAACTTTCTAATAACTTGTTGACTCTTTCAGTTTCTATCTTTTGTGTTGCCAACTTCAACTCCAGATCAGCACACTTCTTTATGTGAAAGTTGACATCATCAAGCTGTCTCAAATATGCTTTCTTTAGCGTATTCATCGCCACAACTTGTTCACCATTTGAATCAGTATACTTGTTGATTTCTCTGTTCATTGTATCATAGGATTCTTTCAATCTGTTTATGTTATGCATCAACTCATTGTTCTGCTTGATTAAAGAGTCACAATTCATGCACTTTTCAGGAACTTTGACAGATTCTGCATCAACTTTGACTTCAAATTCAGGAACCTCTTTGACTGTTCGGTTTGATTGTAAAAATTCAGCTCTTCTCTTTTTCTCAGCTTTAGCTTCAGCTTTTAATCTCTCTTCCTCTTCTTCAAGCTTTCTTCTTCTTGCTTCAGCAGTTTCCATGACTTTTCTGCACCTTTCAGCACATTTCAAATCATAAGCATTTGCAATGAAAGCTTTAGCATTTGAAGTGTCTTTGGACATCTCTTTGGCCATAAATTCTTGATCTGGGCAAAAATTGTCCCAATTGAAACCTTCAGCCAGTATTTCATCATCTTGTTCTGCCAAACACACTTTGCTGTTTGTTGGAATGTAATTATCCCAACTGAATCTACCATCCTTTCCCAGACAAGCTTTCTTTGAATCTTTAATCTCCATCATTCCATGTGCAGTTTGTGCTTGATGCAGTGCTGGTGGTGTGACTTGATGATAAATCGCCTTTTTGTGATAATCGTTGTTTCCAAAAGGATTCTGGGCTCCAGTAGCTTCACGATTTTTGCATTCCCTCTTGAAATGCCCCTTTTCCCTGCAACGAAAACATGTAACTTTAGATTTATCAAAGCCTAAAGTTGAAACATGAGCATTAAGAAAATCATCTCGGCCTGTAATTTGTTTAAATTTTTCGGCTCTTCTCAACACACTGGCCATGCACCATTTAATATCCATCAATTCCATTTCCTCAGCATCGATTTGATCGTAATCCTCTTTCGTGAGCATTGGATTACCGATCTTTCCGGCCACAAAACTACTATAAGATTCTAGAACCATTCCCAACAAAGACATTTGATTTTTAGCTACTTCTTCAGAATAATCTTGATCACTTTCAAGATTTAATACAATATTGCATTGAAGTTTTCTTCCGTTCTTTGTTGCAGAAATTTTTGGATCGAATGATGAAAATCTAGTGCTGCTTGATCCCTGGGATGATTTCTTTTCAGAAGAATCTTTCACACTGTAAGCAGTTTCTATTTTCGGAGAAAAATTTGACTTTTCGTTGACACCACCTTTGTAATACAAGCTGATATCTTGTTCTCCATCGTAATTCTTCATCCTGGCAATCTTTCTCTGCTCCATCTCTTGAGCTTCCAGGTGTTTGATGAAATCTCCCAGTGTCATATTTTTATAATCTTTTCTGTTGGATCTCAGCATCATCAGAAATGTTCCCCAAGTTTCATGAGGTAGTGCATCTGCAAGTTTTTCAATCAATTCATCAGTATCTTTCTTAATTCCAAGTTTTTTCATATTTCTCACCAAGTTACAATATCTATCAATTATTTGTTTGGTGTTTTCAGATCTCAAACCACGAAACAAATCGAATTCTTTCTTCATGAGAGACATTTTGTTTTTGAGCATATCATCACTTCCAACAAATTTTGCTTCCAATTCTGTCCAGATTGAGTAAGCAGTTCCATCATGTTGAAGCAGTATCAAGATATCTTCTTTTATTGCTTGCTGAAGCAGACTCACCATCAATTTCTCATCTCGATATTTCTTTTTATCTTTCGTACTCATTTCTCTAATTGTTTGCTGTACACCATTTGTTGTGGGTTTAACATAAGGTACTTCAGTGTGTTCCCACGCATCCAAATGATAAGCTTCAACCCAATTCCCAAATCTTTCGGACCACGCATTGTAATCATCAATATCCAAGAGCTTTGGCGGTTTCTGTGATGTTCCCGTTTCATTTTCAAGCAATGTACTCTGAGTAATTGTAATAGGACTAGCAAAAGCATTGTAGAACTCGTTCTCCATGTTTCAAATTTTCAAATGAGATGTACCACCATGTAAAATACCTGACAAACAAACAAACAACAATCAGTTTAAAAATTTATCGATTAACAAAATAAGACTTGTACTCGAACTGATGATTATTTTGTGCGGACTGAAGATAAACAGACTGTGCCGATTGAAGATTGACACACTGTGTAGACTGCTTTGACCCAGATGCAATTTGAACGACTTGACCCTTTGAGACCTTTGAACTCTAAACCGTATAAAGCTTTCAAGTGAGTCGTTGACTTTAATATGCGACTTGACCCCACAAAACGATGAAGTGACTTTGATTTCGTGCAAACAGTTTTCAAACTATGTGATCTGGATTAGCACTTTCAACTGAGCTGAAAATTCTTTTCACAAACAAACTGACAAAAGATGATAATTTCGATATAGTGGACTGACAATTATTCATGGGCCACCAACAAAAAATTGAAATGATATAATTGGGCTGAAACTTTAAAGTATTTATCTATACTTTGGGCTGACAACAAGTAGTGGACTTTATCAATGTACAACCAATATGATTGGACCAAATACTTTTCACATGGATCCTGACAACACTGCAATCTAATATTTCGATTTATGAATATGACCAACAACTTTGTATCACAAGTTTACCCTATTGGACCTCAAATAACCACCAAGCCGACAACTCTTAGTGTGCTGACACCTTTATCATCTTTCACATGCAAACCGACTTACACTTTTATATCATCTTTTAAATGCAAACCAACACAAACATGTGATATCTTATCCCAACCATCCGACAACTTTGAATTCAATGTTACACAATTTTCAATGAACAATCACGTGAAATACTGACACTTTGGAGCTGAATTCCTAAGTGTCACTATGAGCGGACCTCAAATGTCACTAAGAGCAGACCTCAAATGTCACTAAAAGCGGACCTGCTGATGACACTAAAAGCGGATCTCAAATTGTTCAAATGAGCGGACCCAAAAGTTGTTCAAATGAGCGGACCAGATGAGCTGATGTCATTTTTGAACGTGACCGTAAAAGCGAAACCTCAAAAAATTCGATGTTTTAGGTCGATTCAAGCTTTGAAACTTTCAAGGATTTACTTATACAAGATTACGAACACACTGTGTGAATTTAAAGCGATTTCGACCGTAAAAATTTTTGTTTTTCGGAAAAGAAAGGTGTAGAAACAGATTTTCCAGCTGAATTGTAGAAAACTCTTCTTCACTGGCTCTGATACCAATTGTAGGATCGGTTTCGGATCCGAACGAGTCGGTTAGAAGAGTTTTTCACCAAAACAAGAGGCGGAAACAAGTGTTTCGGCGTAATTCAGCGCGTATTCACCTTTAACTGTTGTTTATATTGATATGCAATCGATTACAGACCTGAAAACACTTCGGCAGCACTTCGTGGCTCACCGGAAGACAAACACCTACCCCTCCTCCATGTGTGATTCGCTTTTACAACTATATATAGGTGATCAGGTCCATAAAAGCGAACCTGATGAGCGAACCTGACTAAATGACATAAAAGCGGACCTAGACAATTGACACAAAAGCGGACCTATCACTTTGACAAATAAGCGAACCTAACTAAATCACATGTTTCCTGATTTTCATCTTCACGTGCACATGCAACTTATTTGTCTCATATGTAGTGATGTCATTGATGATGTCATCTTGATGATGTCATCATGACATCATGTTTGACCAAAACCGCAACGAACCCGAGACTCGATGTAAGACGAAGGCGATAGATGAATGCACCAACAGTAACATCAACAGTTGTTTCTTGAGTCTCAGTAGTGGAGATGGATGGAGGGATTCCATCACCACCCTGTAAGCTTTGAAGTAAAGCTGCTAGATTCTCAGAGGTCATCGGCACAGGATGACGAACGACCTCTTCTTCCCTATCAGACATCACTATTTCCACTTCTCTTTCGGAATCTGTTTCTTCACTCCAGTCTGTCTCTGATCCAGAATAAACTAAAAGAATTTCATCTTCATTATCATCTACTTGTTGTACTTGCTGCATGAGCTGTACATCATGCTCTTCTGCTATTTGTGCATTGATTGGAGGCGGAACTGGAGCAACAGGGATGACTGGAGGAGCTGGTGCAGCATGAGCTCCTTGCACAATATCGGAAAACTTCCATGCTTCTCAAGTGGAAACCTCGCCTCGAAATTATGATGCTTGGCTCTCTTATTTCTACATGCATTCTCAAAACATCCTGGCCCCATTGGCTTCAAATTGATGAAATTCAAGCCCTTGACTAACGTTGGGTATCGATCATCAAGAATCATCTGAATGAACCTTGGATATAGCATGAAAATCTTCTTTTTCGGGTCATCGAGCATTTTCTTCATATTATCGAAGATGAAAGCTAAAAAATTGTAATCCCATCCATTCACTAATGCCACAATTGCAAATGTTTGCATTTTGTTTAGCTGATCCCATCCACCCTTGTTTTCAGCAATACATTGGAGGAAAAAGTGAACTAAAAGCCTCCAATATGGTGGGAATAGTTTATTTAGGACAGTTGGATAACCACCTTCATAGCTCATCCTTCTTAATGCAGCTTGAACTCTAGCTTGATCATATAATGTAGGATGATGCGGCTGATCTCCCAGTCTTAACACTTCTCGTGTTGTTGTCTCAGTCACGACAATCTTCGTCTTTTGCACTGTAGCTTCAATCAATCCTGCTCCTTGCCTGTTTATCTTTGCGGTATTCCAAAACGTATTAATGCAGCTATTGCACATGACAGGATTTGCTCTTAAAGCGTGCGTGAGAGGAAAAATGTTCAATCCCCTTATTAGAGATCCAAATAGCTCTATTTGATATGCTGGAGGGTCTGACAAGTATCCCGCTTGATTATGAAACTCGTTTACTTCCAATTGTCGTTGATTTCCTTCTTTCATCATTGCACCGGCCATTTTCTGCACTAAGATGTCGTCGTTAGATCATTTTAACATTAAAGTCAACTTGTATTTAGATTAACGACGAGTCAATAAAATCAACACGTCGAAAATTTGAACACAAGTAGACATGTCATTAAAGCAGTCCAAACAGTCCAAAAGTTCATTTGAAAAGGTTCAAATCAAGGATTAGGTCAAAGGTCAAGTCAGAACTGGTTAAGGTCCGGAATGAGGGGGTTCATCTCGGATGAACTTCTTCATCCGAAATGACATTCCGTCCGAAATCATCCGTGATGAAAATCTCCCAGTCCGGAATCATCAGTGATGATGATCTCCCAGTCCGGAATCATCCTTAATGATCATCTCTGGTTCGAGATCCTCCGTAATGCTGCTTTGTGATCCGTAATGGTATACCTTCAGTCTGAAATGTATCCGAGATCGTCCGAAATGAGAGAAGTTGAGAGAGAATCTTAGTCCGAGATGATTCGAAATGTGTTTCGGACCTTTGTCCTTTTCACATTAAATACATCCGAAATAGGCTTATGGGTCAGGCCCATTTCGGATGCTTGTTCCGAAATGATGGGCCATCCAAATCCCTTTTTTTATTATTATTTTAATCAACTTTTCAAGATTAGCAAAATACCCCCTTCAAAATCAACGAAACGACCCACCGAGCACCTATTAGAAACTAATATAATAATAAGATAATAATATGAGGAAAATTATACTAACACTGGGGTATTCTAACACAGGTGTAGAATTGGGAGGACTGCCACGGGATCAAACGTTTTCGAGCTGATTAAGGAACACTTTTCAGCCCTTCGCTTACTTGGACTGGTCCATGCGATTTTTAATATGCTTGTCCTCTTAAATCCAACGCTCAAACTTCAACTTTTAGCTTTGTGATACGCTTTTAGGTAGAATTATACAGTAATATCCGTGTGTCCCATTCCAAGGCATACCCCCGCGATCAAGGTAAGCACAACAGTTCATCGTAGTAGGTGAGTATACTGAGATCATCCTTTTTATTTTTCAACGCCAGACTTCCTGGTGAACAGGTCACTACTTCCATACATCAGAGAGACCAGAGAAGTTCTGACGAGGGCGAGACAGATACCTTTAACGGTACGGATTTGGCTTTAATAGCACACGGAATTCTCTTTTTTTTAGAGAGATTTCTTTTATTTTCAGGTTTTGGCCCTTTTGTGGCTCTTTTTCGAGATATCCTGACTGTGTCCAGGTCTGCATATAATCTGGATGCAACAGAGGGACAGTCCTGATATCCTGGATGATTCATCAGCATAAAGACCCAAAACTTCAGATGTTGGCTATCTATCAACGCAGGATTTAAGACCATGAAATCATACATCGTTGTTCTGTTACCCACGAGATGTCAAGTCCATTATGTTTGTATCACTTTTGCCTCTTTTTGCTTTTCGAGCGTTAGTGTAAGTCCCAAAAACGGATCTAACACTGATATCAAACAATCACCAAGAATTGGCATAATCCAAACTTGGTGACATTCAAGTTTAACACGAAAATACAAAACACAAGAAATCAATAAATTGATTATATTGACCAAGAGGACACGGTTTCAGGAACCGTCTGGTACTCAAGGACTCAAAATGATAAGAAAAACAGGAATGTGAATAGCCAACCTAATAATGAACTAGGTTCACCCTATTTATAGTTACATAGGGTGACCTAGTTACAGACTAGGCCAAGCCCACATGCACAATATTACTAACCAAACATGCCCAAATCACATAATAGTCCACATGGCTTATCCCAATATTATCTAACCCACTACAAGGCTAAGCCTAATAGCCTATAATTGTGTTTGATAAAGATAAGCGTAAACCTACACTGTTATATGGCCTTACAATATCCCCCTAGGTTTATGCTGCCTTTATCAAACTGTTGTCTATCTCATGTCTCTATGGTAAGATACTTCATCTTTATATCTTCAAACTTGGGCTCTTTGTTATTCAAAATCACTATCAGCTTTTCTTGAAAATCTTGTTGAAAAGAATGCAAGAGGAGGATTCTTATCAACTCTTTTCTTTATCAATGTCTTCTATTTCAAGCAGGTTCACAGGTACTTCTTCAAATGTACTATCACTGTTAGATGATGACTCGTATCTGGTTCTTCTGACTCAGGCACATCTTGTTGTTGTGATGCTTCATGCTTTATTAGCAGCCAACAACATCTCAATCTTCAACAACCCCTGTTTCTTGATTTAAATCAAATTCTGCACATGCTCAGAAATTCACAAGCAACATTTCTAAACAACAGAGGGAAAGTACCACATGAACACTCGGTACATCCATGTATTTATACTCGGATTTCACAATTCAAATTTCAATCAATTTATGATGACCAATCAAATCTTCAAGAACGGTTAAATTTTTTTTTAGTAAAACAAATAAACACTCTATTTTTGGATTTTATAAAAACTAACAAGATAAACTAAAACATAAATAAACAAAGAAACTAATTATACAATTACTGTTGCAATGGGATCAAATCATAGTGTTTCAGGCTAGACTACACTTATCAACACTAATTTACTTTGGGTGATCCGAGCGATTGCCAGTATGTTTGTCCACTTAAACTTATCTCCTTAGGCCTTTTTCATATAACAGTCTGCAATTGATATATCATGTTTTCATTTTGATTTATATGAGCAATCAATTCAATCACAATCAAATCCCAGAATTTTAATCAGAACACACTATCATACGTGTAGTTTCCCTACCACATATTTCACAAGCCCCTTCTAGGATTCTGAAACCTTGACTAGGACTGGATTGAGAGAAGAACATAATAGATCATTTGTAGAGATGGATATAATATACAGATCAAATGAGTTTTCTCAGTTTGATATAGGTTTTTTCGGGTTTCTTTTGGGCACTAGAGGGCCTCTTTCAGGTGTAATTGATATATAGTGCGACAACGTACAGCTAGGTCTTTGCTCACGCAAAACAGAGGAGATACATGAGTTGGTCAGAAAAGATTTCAGAACTAGAACGAAATTGTGTGTATCTGGACATCACACACACATTCAACTAGCCATGTCCTAATTCCAAGTGATGTTCTTTCCTGAGGTCATAGAATAATGTTAGTGTTCTACACAGAACTAGTCAAAGAATCTACCCATCAGGATAAAGCCTACCAACATATCACTCTAGAGTCAAACCATTTCAATATTGGTCTTACATGAGTCAACCTTAATCCACATAGTGAAATTATTTCATTTTCCATATTTGCAACAAAATATTTTTGATTTTTCTGTTTTTCGAAAGTTTTTGTATTTTCTCATTTTCTCGATTTACAGATATCTCTGGATATCCCCCTAAATTTGTGCGTAAATCTTATGCACAAATTTATCTAACAACGAAAACGTATGTACAAAGAGAAACACAAAAGAAAACGAAAATATTTTTGTTGTTTTTATTTAACTGTTCCATCATCAGATTTAAGACTAATCAAATATCAAAATTTAGAACATGAAATTCAGATTTGTACCTTTTCGCTGATCTAGTCTTACTTTTCTTATCTTCTTCAAACGAAACATATCAACTGTAAAGAAATATATATTTTGCAACAGTGAAATGTTACCCGTTATGTCTCTGGAACAACCGCTGTCAACATCCAAGGATTGTCAAGAACTCCTCTTGGTTGTCCCTGAAAAGTAAGGAGATTAGTAAGACATTGGTACCCAGGCCATCGTGGTCTTGGGTATTCCTGAAGCATCAACGTAAGACACTTCTCGTAAACACATGCCCCCTTTTTATTCAAGGACTGGTGATGTTGCTGCTTTATGTTTTGCCTTCCAAACTTGTTTAGGCTTCTCTAATTTCTTAGTTGCCTTTGGAAAAACTGTTTGCTTCTCAACCTTGTTATTTTTCACAACCTGTTTAGGTTTCAAAGCTTGTTTTCTTTTAGCTTTCGCAGCATTCCTATCCCCATCAGATGGTTTAACCTGGGGATGCTTATTCATCATTGCCTTAGGCTTTTCAACCTTCATTGGCTTAGAATACGATCGATCCCTAGATGTAACCTTCTGATGCTGTGTATAGTATGACACATAGGGACGATGTGTGAAGTTTCTTGCAATGTGACCGAGTATGCCGCAGTTGTAGCATGTTTGCTTCTTTACGTAAGGAGCATATCCCGATCCGTTCGATCCAGCTGATAAAGGATTTGAGTTATAAAACTTGTTGGATGATTTGTTTGCAGACTTTTCAGACCTTATCCCCTACTTCTTATGTCCCTGTTTACAACAGTTAGTACATTTATTTCATTTTCTAATTGTTGGCTTTGGAGGCACATATTTGTTTGAAGGGCCACTCAAAGCTGGCTTAGAAACAGCCTTTCTCAAATATGGAGGGGCATCAGCAGACAAATTTGATGTTTTTGAACAAACATCGTCAACCTTTTGGCAAACAATATCATCCCCGTCAACCCAATCCTCTATTATTACCTCATCTGCACATGAAGTAAACGCATCAGTAACATTCACACACTTAAAATCAGGGACTGGCCTTGTTGTTTCAATTTTGGACGTTGTGGGCTCAGTCACTGTTTCACTGCTTGATTCAGCTGAACCACCTGAGTTACATTCCTTTTGTAGTGGCTCTGTTGAATCCTATGCTGCTGGGTTAGCTGCTTCAGAAGACTCACAACTGGATTCGCTAGATTCAACTGATTCCAATTTCTCAGAATCAGTTGCTTCAGGTGATTGACATTTGGAGTCAGATGGAGCAGGTGGCTCAGATTCTACTATTGTTGGTTCTGATTCAACTATTTCAGGTGATTCGTTACTAGACTCGGCTGAATCAACTAACTCTGAGTTTTCACAGTTAGCTGTCTCTGAGGAGTCACATGACGAATCAGATGAAGAAGTCGATTCATTTTGCTTGCTAGACCCATACCCTTTGATGAATTCAGCAAACTCATTCATCATGCCAAACTCGAAGTTATTTGATTTTATTTTAGACTCTTCTTCTTGTTTTTGCGATTCAGGTAAATTTTGAGAAAAAAATGACTCATTATCATTTAACACTTGAAAATGTTTGTCAATATTCGCATTTTTCTCAAAAGCTAGAGTCTCAGTCTGTTTAGAAACATCAGCAGGTTTGACAAATGTTTTCTTGTAGGGCTTGTTTTTCCAAAATGATTTCTATTTTATCAGGCCTTGTGATCTTTACTTTCCTAGATTTAACAGGCTTAACCTTCCTATCCACGGGCTTCCCATATTCCATTTTAGGCATATTATCTATCTCCTCTTCAGTCATGGGAAATGAGGTGTAATTGTGATTGTATGGTGGAGGTATGCATACAAATCCTAATCCTTTGTTCCTCACTTCCTTTTTGCTATATTTTAACTGTTGATTAATCATTTTCTCAACTTTCTCACTAGACACGTCAAACTTTTTAAAATTAAACTCTGTGTTTTCAAAAGTTGATTTTAAATTATCAAGTTCAACAGTTAATTTTTCAGATAATTCTTTGAAGTGGAGATATCTACAATTTGCTTCACTTAGGTCGTTATGCAACTTACGGATATCAAGCTTTTGCGCCTCCACCATATCCTTGTACCCGTTCAGTTTCTTTTTAATTTCTTAATTATTAGATCTTGTATATTGAAGTTGCATAACGAGCGAGTCTGCTTGCTCTTTGAACCCTTTAACCTTTTCCCTACATTTAGGAGTACAACAGATATCGTCTACACGTACCTCTTTGATAGTGGGAGTGAAGTCATGAATTTGAATACCTGTACAGCAACCTGATTCTGAATTTTGTGATGAATCAGCAGAAGTGGATGAGCAAACGGCAGCAGGCACTGGAGCAGTAGGAGTAGGAATGGGTGAGCAAACTGCATCAGATGTGTTGCCTTAAGTAGACTGCTTGTCAGCATTGTCATATGATTTGATGAGTGAGATCAGCTCATCCGATTTCATTTTGTAACAGTAGCATTCGGTTGTCAATATTATCTGATGAACATTGCTAAACCAACTACAGTTTGCCTGAGCTGGAATCCTTTTTATAGCATCTAGAAGCTTTCTGTTGCTCGTGTGAGTAGACACCACCATCTCTGCCTTCCTCCATTTCAGAGAGCAGTTCAGCAAACCGCCCTTTAAGTGCTTGTATAGATTCACCATATGAGTATCTGAATATTTGGAGTTCCTGCTCAAGCACCTCTCTCTTAGAAGACATTTTTAAGATGTGATCCACAGAAAATGTGATCCCTCGAAAATGGGCGTTTTACCGAAACGAAGTGTTAAAACCGTAGCCCCACACTTGTACAAGTCGCACAAAGCGAGAACCCGTGTACTCGCTAACTCAAACCCTTTGCCACACGTACAAACCAGCTTCCTGTACCACGCCTCAAAATATGTTACAAATCGTTTCACCAAAACAAACTACTTATTTATTATTATTATTACTATTTTTTTTAATATACTAAAACCTTTTTTCTTTTTTTTAATAGAAACCCTAAAATCAATATTAATTATTATTATTATTATTATTATTATTATTATTATTATTATTATTATTATTATTATTATAACTAATGATTAGGTTATGATTATCTAATAACTAGGTTATAATCCCGTGTATTACACGGGGTTGAATAAACAAATTTTATATACTAAATAATAAAGCAATATATCGTAAAAAAAACTCATTTATTTTACGGGTTGAATAAATAAAATTTTATATATTAAATAATAAAAAAATATATCTTTAAGAACCATATTGTACGGATTGAATAAATGTAATTTTATATACCAAATAAAAAAAGTTATATATTTAAAACCACATATCTTACACGAGTTGAATAGATGTAATATAGTTTACCGAATAATAAAATAATACATCTTAAAAAAAAAACCTCATTTATTAAACGGGTTGAATAAATGTAATTTTATATACCATATAATAAAAAATTACATCTTTAAAAATATGCGCATTACACGGTTTGAATAAATGCAATTTTCTGTACTAAATAACAAAAACATATATATCCTTAAAAAACCCCGTGTATTTTACAAATTGAATAAATCTAATTTTATATAACAAATAATAAAAAGTTATATTTTAAAAAACTCATGTATTACATGGGTTAAGTAAATGTAATTTTGTATAGTGAAAATAAAAATATTTAATATATTAATACAAAGTTTGATTTTCGTGATAAAAAATAGATTATTCTATTGTTGCAAAATTTGTTAAATAAGTCTTAATAAATTTAACCCTTTATTTAAAACTCCGTAAATGTATAAATGATAAATAATATTAGTTAATTTTATTTTAAGTTTCGTAAAATCTATTTGATACCAAACTAAAAAAAACGTTCAAATATAATTAATTCAAATAAATAATATTATAAATGAGATGGAGATTAAACTAAATACTAATTATCCTTATCCATAAGATATTAAACTAATAATATTTAGTAGGAGGGTTATCTATAACATAAGATATTAATTAAATATTCAAATAAATAATATTATAAATGAGATGGAGATTATTAAACTAAATACTAATTATCCTTAAGATATTAAACTAATAATATTTAGTAGGAAGGTTATCTATAATATAAGATATTAAATTAAATAATATTTAGTAAAAGGGTTATCTATAACTAATTACAAGAGATTAAACTAAAATAATAATTATCTATAAGAGATAGTCTAATATGATGACAAGTGTCCCTAAGGTGATTTCTTTTATTATATAGTATAGATTATCAGTAATGAAATAAATCCTAAACAACTAATACTAAACGTCACAATCAGAAGGTTTGAAAATCAAAACACTGTTGCTGCTTTCTTTCGCGACGCCAACTGTCACGAAACAAATTCTTTCTACTTTGTTTTTCCTTTCGCGACACAGATGTTGTCTTCTTCGTTCGATATGAACCCAAAGCAAACAAAGCTTATTGATTCTTGGCGAAGCAGCGATGAAGATGATTATATTTATCACCGGACAGTAGACAGTAGCGGTGGTACACGAAGCGATACAATGGACGATGATATGATCAATGATGTTGCTGGTTGATGAAGGTGGTCGATGATGACGATGGTTGAAGGTGGTCCGACGGTAGGTTGATGTGGAGGAGGCTGCGATGGTGACGGAGATGATGGATGGAGGTGATGACGTGATGGTGTTGTAATGGATTGGTGTTGATCGAAGAAGACGGTGAACTCGAAACGGTGTGCGGGTTCGGAGTCGGTACGGCAGAGATTGGATTGTGTCGTGAACAGAGAAGATGTGGAGGAGGTGTTGTGCTGTTGATGATAAATGTAACAATCACACAATTGAAACAATCGCACAAGGAAGATGATTCAAATGAAACAATCGCACAATTGAAACAATCACACAAGGAGAATGATTATGATGAAGGATGATGCATTGATGATGATTGATCCGATCGCACAAGCCAAAGATAATCGCACAATATCCCGTAGTCGCACAATTTTGTTAATCGCACAAGAACCAAAGTCGCACAAATTTTGTTGAAGATGATGACAGAATGGAGCTGGATGAATGATATGCAATTTCGAAAGTCAAAGTGAGCAATTTTTTTTGTTTGTTTTTTTCTTTTTGGGTTAATGGATTTAAACACCCCCAACTATTGCCATTTGGCCGATGGCACTCTCAACTTTCACTTTGGCTCAGACCACTCCTAACTTAACACATTGATTGTCATGGCACCCCCTCGTTAAATATTCACTAACTAGGTTACTAAAATTAGCCTATGTGGCAATTTGATCTGATGTGGCATTTCCTACGTGTCATACATGAGCTGATGTGGCATTTTTATCTGGTCTAGCATGATGACATGTAAAACAATATAATTTTTGTAATCTGCATTTTATTTAAACTATAAGAATATTTTTTAATATGTATTTTTCAAAATTCAAAAAATTATAGATTTTTTTATAAAACCCCACCTACCCCTCCCTCCATCTTTCTAACACCACCTCCACCCTCATTGCCAGTCACCACCGCCACAAAACACCACCACCGCCACCCTCATTGCCAGTCACCACCGCCTTTCGCAGCGTCCCCATAACCATCATCAACCACAGTGGCGTCGTTAACAAAGATAACCGTTTAATAGGTGAAATTTCCCCTTTTACCCTTGCGCTTGCTGTGACGAAACTGTCGCGGCAGCAATAGCTACCCTCTCAGCCGGGGATCTAATGGCCTATATTGACTGCTCTGGCCCGTTAGACGATTTGGTCAACTTGGTCAAAATGAGGTTACAAGAAAGAAACTTGACCTCAATGTTGGATCTTATGGATGACTACTATAACCCATTATCTTCATCATCGTCTTCGTGTTGCTCATCAGATGAAGAATCTGGGTCTGTTAAAAATGGTTGTGTGGGGCGGTTTTATCCATGGAACTCATTGATTGCGGTTATGGTTCAGATGATAACGCTTCGTGTTAGTTATGCTTGGGTGATTCAACAGTATTATACCTTGGTAGGGATTGTGACGTATGCAGAGATTTTGAAGCAATTTCGGAGCATCGTAGACCGCTTGACTTATAATTTGGGTAAAGTTTCTATCTATCTAGTTCTTCAACTTTAATGTCTGCATCGTAGACCGCTTGACGTAGATAGAAACTTTAAGCAATTTCGGAGATTTTGAGGTGGATTCATGGCAGATTGTATTGAGTTGGATTCATGGCGGGTTGGATGGATTGAAGGAATTGGAGTGGATGATTGATTAGAGTTAGGGTTTGAGAAAGGGGGAAAAGTGAAGTGGTGGTGGAGAGAGGAAGGGGTGGGGCCTATCGTTTTAAATATTTAGAAATAACAATTTTGTACACGTCATCATGCCACATCAGAAAAAAATGCCATATTAGCAGAAACAACTAACAGAGTTAGTGGCTAGTTAACGACGGGGTGACACAGCAACCCAAGTGTTAAGTTGGGAGTGGTCTGAGCCAAAGTGAAAGTTGAGAGTGCCATCGGCCAAATGGCCATAGTTGAGGGTGTTAAAATCCATTAACCCTTTCTTTTTTATAGTATATCGAAAAACTTTTAATTAATTAGATTTCAAATTTCTAAAAACACTTCGAATATATCCGAGATTTTTGGAAAGTGATAATCTTTTCAAATCAAGATAATTATCTCAGAATATTTGAAAAGGTTTTCAAATCTTTTAAAATATTTAAAATAAAGTATATCTTTCAAACGCCTTTACAAAGAATCAACACACCAAAATATGACTATTTTTCTCACAAAAATAGATGAACACTTTGAATACCGCGAAGAACACGAAAAACACCAACTCAAAAATTCCAGAAAACTTGAATGTTTGATATCAAATCGAGCCTAGAAATAGATTCTAAAGGCTCTGATACCAATTGTAGGTCCTAAAAACGGATCCAACACTGATATCAAACAATCACCAAGAATGGGCAGAATCCAAACTTGGTGAGATTCAAGTTTAACACGAAAATACAAAACACATGAAATCAATAACTCGATTATATTGAACAAGAGCACACGGTTTCAGGAACCGTCTGGTACTCAAGGACTCAAAATGATAAGAAAAACATGAATGTGAACAGCCAATCTAATAATGAACTAGGTTCACCCTATTTATAGTTACATAGGGTGACCTAGTTACAGATTGGGCCAAGCCCACATGCACAATATTACTAACCAAACAGCCCCAAATCACTTAATAGCCCACATGGCTTATCCCAATATTATCTAACCCACTACAAGGCTAAGCCCAATAGCTGATAATTGTGTTTAATAAAGATAAGCGTAAACCTACACTGTTATATAGCCTTACAGTTAGACCTATCAACACATCGCAGTAGATCTAAATCTGTTCAGCATTGAAACCTTACATGTGTTAATCAAGCTCTTTATCACGAAAATTCATTTCATTTCCCAACAACTTTTTCTCCCCTAAATTTGTGCAAAAGTAGAATACTTTATGCCCAAATTTACCAGATGAGACACATAAAAAACCCCTTTATTTATTATATACATTAAAGTGATTTTGATTTTTTTTTTGTTTTTTTTTTGAAGAAGTGCTCAGTCGGTGAAGCGAATCATTTTCAAGAGGTCTACAAGCACATTGAACCTAGAGATGCTGACAGGTTTTGTAAAAAGATCCGTTGTGTTAGCATCAGTATGGATCTGTTCAAGTTTTGGCCCTTTTGTGGCTCTTTTTGGAGATATCCTAACTGTGTCCAGGTCTACATATAATCCATGACATCACTTAACGGTTCAATCGAATGCGGAAAATAAGATCAAACCGAAAGAACAAAAAGAAACATTTCATTGAATAACTTAGTGTCGCTGCTTAGATCGTACACAGTCTCAAGAACTGTCTGGTACGATCTTCAAGAACCTTGCACACAATCTCTAGGATTGTCTAGTACATGGTTCGCCTTTGGGGATTACATGATTACACAATAGGAGAGCTCTACCACTAATAATCTAAACATGACTATTTATAGGAGCCTCTACCCCTTTGGCCCACATGGCCTAGCCCAAGCCCAAGCCCAAGCCCAAATGCTAATCTAAACCAAGTAGACATAAATAAACGTAATAAAGATAAGCCTAAAACTCTTGGACCTAACAATCTCCCCCTAGTTTTATGCTCTCTTTATTACGGTTTAGACGATCTCCAATCTTGGGTCTTCTCCTTTAGTGGCCTAGCAGTGAACAAGCCTATCAACGTATCTCGGATGAAAAGGTTATGAATGTGATGTCGGACGAATGACGGAGATCTCGGATGATGACTGATCATCTCGGATGAAATTTATGAAGATGAAAATAACTCGTGATGATGTCTCGCTTGAATCTTGTTAATCTTGGATGATTGCGGATAATTGATGGAACGAAAAACTTGATCTCGGACGATGTCGGATCAGACGTGTTATCTCGGATGCAAATGTATTGATTCACTAACAAGAACACACGGATTCAAAGTGATCCGTCTGGTATTCAAGTCGCACAAAAACACCTTGTTGGTCCCGAATAAAAATGATTCTAACCTAATGAAAGTTCTTTAATTTCTGTTGTTGTAAATTGTGGACCAAATTTCAACTAAAATGCGAACAGGCTAAGATGCTGAATTCCGCTTCCTTAGGTTCACCCATGTACCCCAAGCCCAACGCTTTCATAATCCATATCAAGATGCTTTGAAGTGGGCCCAAATAAAAATAATCCAAAATGTGGAACTTCATTCGTTGCCCAAAAATAAAATTACCATCTACTCATTTAATGTGGCCCAACCGTCACCTATGATCCGAAATATGAGAATTAATTGTGTGGCCCATAAAATAATGCAACTTTAATCAACTGCCCAAGTTCATAGGTCCATTTAAACATACCTGGCACTTTGAGAGCAAGACCAAAAATGGCCCAACATACCAAGAGATATATGCGACAACCTTATCAGCAACTTTTTGTCTCCACATTAGGCCCCACAAAAATTCTGCACCAATAACAAATCATTCTCCTCACTTTTTGACCTCTTCATCGCTACCATTGATCATACACCTCATCTGACGGCTCACAATTACTAGGGATTTTTAATTCCCTGATTTGACATCCTATGGCAGCCGCCTAGGAATGTTCTCAACATTCTTTGTTGATGTCATTATCATTCATCATATTCATCAATTCAAAAACATCAACAAACATCTCGGGCGAACTCGGATAAAACTCATCATCACCGACCAACCTGCATATTACCATAGTCTTCTCCATCATTTTTCACATGTGTCGTTCTTTACCATACATCACGTCCAAACCTCCTACTCCGACGACGACTGTTCTCGGATCATCTTTCATCAACTTTCATCATTCACAGTAACCATCAACTCATTATCTTCATATCATTATTCAAAACATAAACTTTTCGAGTTACTGTTTGTCATCTATTCTCCGTTCATACTCAACACCAATAATCACGACAACCTGCAACCTCTTCAATCACCAACTCCGACGGCCACCCCCATCATCGTCTGTCCTCCAATCACCGTATCATCCATCTTCACCGGCGACTGTACCATCACCCTTCTCTTCTCCGACATCACACTCGTTTCATCTCCGTCTCCATTTTACACCATAACAGTCTCCGTCTCCGATCATCTTCAACGTTCTCCAACAACCGTTCGACGAACATCACCATCTAAAACTTAACATCGTTACACCATTGTTGTCTTTCACCATCGTTCACCATTTTCAACAGTTACCAACCACCGTGTGCCACCAGCTCCAGCCGCTACTTCTGTTTTCCTCTCTCTCTTCTCAGCTCTCTTTCTGCAAAACACACACAACTAGGTGTTTTCTTGACAAACTAAATGAAGAACAAATTCCCAGATCTGAAACAACTCATAACACACAGATCTGGTCTCCGTTTTACGTCTCTGGAAATCCCATAAAAACCTTTTTTGACGAACCGAGATCTCACTTTTGACGAACATTCATCCCCCGACACTGTGCAAAGCTTCTTCTTGTTCATCGAGCGATATCAAAACCGAGCCTTTGAAAGACTTCAATGGCTATGATACCACTTGTTAGTCCCGAAACCGAGATCACAATGATATCGCACAACTCGTAAGGTGGCGGAATCACACAAACAAGTTGCAAAGAAATAAATAGATGAAGAAGGATGATTATCTATTCCAAAAGATTCAAATCTTGCATACAAAGCTTTGTCAAATACAAGATCTATCAACAATCACCCACCATGCACCTAATACATCACTTGCTATTTATAGAAGGGAATAGGGAGGATGCTCCCTAAACCCTAGGCCCATGTGTAACGACTCACACAAAAATGTCCTAAAAACGTTCTGTAAGTATAAACCCGGACCCCTAATGTAACAACCCTCACTAAGAGTCCTATTTATTTTATTATTTTATCCAATAGGAAACCCTAATTGAGACACCCAAGTAATTCTGCACAAACCCTAAAATTTTTAGAACAATCAGAATCAGAATCAGGGCCCCAAAAACTCAGGGGGGGGGGGGGTATTCCCTACTCGACGATTATCCTCACAAATCGTTGTCAAAATTTAATTTTACGAAAATGTCGACTCAGCAAGCCTACACCCACGCGTGGCTACCCTATAGTGATTCCGTGTCCCTTGCGCACCGTAAGGGATAATGCTTGCGGTGCGCAAGCCTTGTCAAAATTCAGGTATAAATAGAGGGCAGTGGCACTTGAATTCTGGCGTTCATTCGACGAAGAAATTCGTTATACACTCCGAGTTATAGTAGAAACCGTCTCAAAATCACTAATTAGTATAGCTGAGTGCTGCTACGATGCCGGGTATTAACTCAATCGCTGCTACGATTCAATGTCCGATCGATAGAAACTATCCGATGGATGTTTAAGCGCTATCCTTTGTCATTAATCGTGATTCCGACAGGATGTTTGAGTACCACCCGAAATCGGGGAATACTCTGTCATTCGTTGTGAATCCGATGGATGTTTAAGTGATTGCACTTTGTCATTCGTTGTGAGGGTTTTAATCTCGTGAGTTATCGTAAATGCTGTATTAGTTACTTACCTAGTTCGTGTGCACTAGGTTACAAGGCTAAATCAATAGGCGAAGCTCCGCCTGTATAAATCTGCAATCTATCAAGGCTTATATGTAGACTAAATTGTGGTCATATGAATCTGCATGATTATAAGTGAGTCATTCTCTTTTTATCAACTATTTTACAATACCTCAAATTATTTTCAAAAGTTATAATTACAGGGACTAAGTCGTGGATATCTTGAATCACTGGCTAGTGGGGTATTGTGCACATTACTAATTTTCTCCCAGTTAGGTTCATTGACCTACTAGGGATAATCATCACTATTTAGGTTCATTGACCTAATAGTGGTATGACCATCGTCACCATTGTGACAGAGCGCCAGATAAAAATAAGATAGAAGCCATTGTAATCGCTCTTATGCTGTAATTAATAACTATGCATCATTTTATGTAAATAGAATGATTCACTCAGTATTTCCCGCTGACAAAACCTTTTTAAAACGCGTTTCAGGTAATTACAGTAGATTGGAGTGAGAAATGGATACGACACTGAAAGGCATCAAGAAGTGGCTTATTTTATTAATTAAATCAAATTAAGAAATATTGTTTTATGTAATTAAATTTATCTTTATTAAAGCTACCTTTGTAAAACATGGATTATTCCATCTATTTAATAAATAAAATCCGATGTTTCTAAACTCTGATATTTTTCCTAACTCACGGTCCTGATGAAATTTCCGCTGCAATGTTTTTAAAATAATCACCGGTACCACTGGGCTGTTCGCGACTCCCGATTCCCTCCAGGGTGGGTCGGGGGCCGTGACAGAAGGTGGTATCAGAGCCACTGCTTTAACCCTTTAGGTGTTGTGACAATAATACCTAAGTTCATATAAAAGAGTTAGGAGATTGCTATTAACTGGTAGCACACATGATAGCATTTAGACTTGAACTTAAGAAAAGATGCCTTAGTATCAACTTCAAGATAATCAAAGTACTTGAGTAAATAAAGTATGATGGGTTTTGATATACCATAAGAATGGTAATTAGAATATTGCAAGATATGATAAATAAACAAGAATTAATAGTAATTATTGCTTATCTGATATAACTTGGTCTAGAATAAGATATGTTACGGGAATACAAATTTCCTTAATTCTGGATAAAAGCCCTAATAAAAGAGGCACTTTTAAATTTTGAAAAGATACTATTTATGGGAAATAGAAAATTTTCTCTGGCAAGACTGGGTATGGTGTAGTAGACTCTCCAGTTTGTCCAGATATACTGAGATTACCACTCCGGCGCGAATCGGATAAGACGGGATAGATAATAGGTCAAACAAGTGACAAGATTTCCCTAAATAGTATCATGACCAGATATTTGACTGGTTTTTGGAAATATGAATCTGTTAAATACATTGACCTGATAAATGGTATGCTTATTTCAGCATGTGAAATATATGATTATATAGATATATATATATCTATATAGAATTCCAAAAGTCAAATAGGAATAAAGCACAAGCATCTGTGTCTAGATTTCTTTATCAGGAATTTCTTTTCCAATATCAAACATTTTTTCGTTTGATCATCTGTCTCGTAGCTCGTGTAAACAATGGAAACCCATTAAGTTGGGATACCATCAAAAGTGTAAAGAATTTCTAACGCATTACCATAAACTATTAACGCAAGTAAGAAGCATGTAAAGTTGTGATAATGTACAAGAAAACACATGAAAATTTAATCATAAGTCCACAGAAGTTGAAGTATATCACACACAATTTTCGAGGCAAAACCTTTATAAATTGGGCACGATGACACCAATGTTAAAATTCTGTCAGTAAGAAGAACTACTAATCAAAAAGCGGCACTTTGCCACGCAAATCTTACAAGCAACATGAATCTCGCTGAGGTACGTTGTAACAAGATTTCACAACCATATGTACACAGTCTAATCATAGTCATAATTATTATCACTGAAAAAGGAGTCACCTACCTTTGCAAATTCCCTATTCGACATTCTCTCGTAATGTCATTTAACAACGGTTATCACACGAAATTCCAGATAAAAGTTCTTATATTTTTGGTTGAAATTCTGACTTTTGCATATAATAAATTAACTTTCGTGTTTCTACTTCCTCTAATAGTCATCATACCATGAGGATTTCTTTCATAAAAGCGAATATTGATCTATTTCATTTCTTGATAAATCCACATGTTACACATGCACTATTGTTACAAATGTAGTTAGTTTGATTTATGAAGACCAATAGAGGGCTTCATTCCGATTTGTTATTTTATCAAAATTCAAATATCATTTCACTATACTTGATTTTGGTACTGTAAACCGCATTATTACAAAACGATAACTCTTTGATATCGAGTCAATGAATTTCTTGAAAAACTAAAATTTCTTTACATGGTTTTTGTTGTGACCATGTCCGAACTTATTAAAAAACTCATTTTGTTTAAACCGAGTTCAATTATTTGAATTTGCTCACATTACATATTCATTTCAAGATCCCATATGATGGATGGAAGCTATCATATTCAAAATAACCCCAACAAGTACTTCATTTGTTTTGAACCATATTCGGCTTGTTTAGTCTTCGACTTCATTGAATCATTTCTTTGATCACGATCACCTTGTACTGACGTTTTCACAAAATTTAAAGCTTGCACTAATCTCGTTTATATATATCATATACGGATTTAATTATTTATTTAATTATATATTAAATTGCTTTATTGATAAAAGACATCTTAACGCAAATTGTGTGCTAAGATAATGATACACAAATTCTTGTCATATTTCAGTGTATCTGTTAATGATTCTTACAACATCAAATCGAGCCTTTCATGATAATTATTGCTTTAACAATCTTCAATCGAAAAACATTATATAAAATTTATTTATATATGGAAACTTACATAAGTGATTACCTAATTTACAAAATAGTATTACTATATTCTTAAACCATTGAGGTGAAGAGTTTATATTTTTATTTGAGGTATACTCTCATTTAAATTTATGTTTAAGTTATTTATTATTAATAAATAATATTAGTTTTATTATTAATAATAAATTAATAACAGAAGTATTAGTATTATTTTAAAATACTAGGGTTATTGTCAAGGGCATATATTGGATAGCCTAGCCTTAGTTAGGCATGGATTGGCCACCTATGCTTAAACAAGGCAGCACTAACCAATATCCACCATGATAATGACTAGTTAATATATATAAATTAAGTTATCATACTTATTTAGTAAATTTTTATATCATCATCATCATCATACTCAGTATATCCCACCAATAGCAAAGCTAAGGTAGGGTCTGAGGAGGGTGAGATGTAGACAGCCTTACCTCTACCCCGTAGGAATAGAGAGGCTGCTTCCAATGAGACCCCCGGCTCGATTGTAGTTTTGCATCAAGCCTTGGACATAAGGCACATAACACTCAGCAATTGAGACAAATGCCGATTAGTGCATGTACCCCCTTGTCTTTCGGCTATCAACGCCACCACATGATGCATGATTAACCATCCCCCTCTTTTAACGTTATTTTCATGAAATTAGTAAAATAACGTTAAAATTAGTGCACTTTCACTTTTGCCCCCCGAGCGCCCACACATATATACATTATATGAGCATACCGCAAGCGGGGCGTTAGAAATTTTTATATGAAAATATATATACTTTGGAGAAGATATATTTTCATAAAATAAAAGGAACAAATAAAATTTTATAAATAATTGTTTATTGCATGTTTTGTGGTAACTATATACCGTAACGCTCTGGCAAGAAAATGACCATATAAGAATAATATGGTAGTCAGCAACTACGTTGGGTTAGGAAAATATTATACTATATAAGAATAGTCCCCGTTTTCACTTATTTACAATATTTGTAAATACATTCACAAAGTTATATGGTTTCAAAATAAAAATATGTAATTAAATAGAATCGACCCATTAAGTGTTATGTATTTACAAAGTATTTTACAAATACTTTTGTACAATAAATATTTTAACGTTATAAATAAAAGTAATTTCTTTTACAAAATAATAATACTAAAATATTTTGTAATAACTTTATTGTGGTGTTTTGTAACATATATTACAGAGTAAATATAAGTTATTTTACATAGTATAGTAAAATACTAAAATAATATTTATTTACAAGTGGTGACCATTTTCATATAGTAAAAGGTGTAACAAATAATATATATTAACATAGTATTTATATTTGATATGTAAGATATGGTTTAGACAAGTACACAAATAATATATTACCATTGCTTTACAAAATATAATATAAAAGTTGGTCATGCCAAAACAACTTGTTCTTATATTTCAATCTCTAGGACATAATATGAAAAATATGGTCACTAATAGTGTACTATCACATTGTTTCACCAATTAAAACAATTTGGAACTTTAAATAATGATACACTAACTCTATTGTCTTTTGGTATATCTTTGCAACTCACTCATCTCAGCACATTGATTTTCTCATATCATAATTTATGATGCGTGCGAAGTGTCGTATATTTTAGGTGTATATTTTAAGCCCTTTTTAACACTTATTTTAGCCAAGTTTTAAATTTATAAAACACGATATTTCACTAACACTAAACACACATATGGGCAAGTGCACCCATCGTTGAGTGTAGTATAGCGTTGGTAAGATACCGAGGTCGTCCAAGGACACAAGAGCTTTTAATACCGGTTTATCCTCAACGTCTAACCAAAATAAAAGTTTAGAAAAATGTTTTAAACTAAGAAAAATAAAAACTAACTAAAATGCTGAAAATAAAAATAAATAAAAAAAAACAGATAGACAAGAGGAATCACTTGGTTCCGACTCGTATCTAGTATAACCTTTGATTATTTCCGCACTTTTGCACATAATTAAGAGATTATCTTAGTTATTGTAGTAGGCCCCTCTTTTGAAGGTGACGTTACCCTCACCCCAGTAGTTTGAGTCAGCAGGGATACAATCCTAAAGGGGTGGATTATTGGAAGATAATGAATTAAGTTATTAATGCAGTATTGTGGTAGGCCCCGCTTTTGGTGGTGACGTTACCCTCGACTAAGTAGTCTGAGTCAGCAGGGATACAGTCCTAAATAGCCGGGTTATAGTATTAATAGTAGTTAACTTATGAGGGGATCAAAGAGTTTGGACCCCCGCCATCCAATACCGTGAAGTATTGAAGGAGGTCCTACTAAATTTGACCCAGGTCCATTGCAGGACCTCTAAACGCTGAACAATGGCAAGACCTTTACCAAACCGTTCCCTTAACCCCCTACCAGGTAGCCAACATACCTCCATATAGACCGTGGAGATATGAATGGTGAAAATCCTTTATTTTATATAGACAGTAAAATAATGCCAAGACACCACGGACAAACGATAAGGAAAGATCACCTTCAACATAAGTAACTAGTTATTAAAGTCATTAATACAAAACCAAATAAAAAGTGCAAAAGATTAGAAATAAAAAGTATTATACTAGACACTTTGTCTTCACCAAGTGATGTAAGAGACTTAGGCAAACATGGCCTTGATTGTCAAGAACTCTTACGATCAATCTTGGATCCCGAGACGACTCACACACTCTATGATGGACAATGGATGATGGTGGTGGATGATGGTGTTGTGATGGTGGTGGGTGGTGGATGAAGTGTGAGAGAGGTTGTGTGCCAAGGGATGAGATGAAATGAATCCAAGCACTCCTATTTATAGGCTGAACAGAGAGCTGGACACGGCCCCGTGTCCGCTGGACACGGCCCCGTGCCCGTCTGACACTCTCTCTCCTCATTAATTGTAATTCGCAATTACAATAAATGCGCCTGCTGTACTTTCAACACGCCCCCGTGTCCGCTGAGCACGGCCCGTGGTGGGCAATAGAAGCTTCTATAGGTTCGTCTTTTCTGCTGCTTCTTGGGCACGGCCCCGTGCTGGCTGAGCACGGGGCGTGTTCAGCCTTCTGTTTTCTCTATTTTGCTTTGGAAGGTGCCGTTGAGGGTTCGGGCAATCCACTAATGTTCCTTTTCTTGTATTTATGTTGGATTTAGCTGTCTTTTTGCTTCTTTTGCGTTTTTGAGCTCATTTAATCCTGAAAATACAAAAGGAAGACAAAAACACTCTTTTTCCAATATTAGTACTAAAAAAGGGTTAGTTTTATGCCTCATTTGATGTAATTTATATGTTGCATTTTACACACATCAAATACCCCCACACTTGAACTTTTGCTTGTCCTCAAGCAAAACTCTTTAATATTTGGCTTACACTCCCAAATGGAATAGGTAGAAGAGAAGGTTTTGGGCTTGTCATAGAGTGTCGGGATTTCCAAGATCTTTTTGGGGTTTTATTTTTATTTATTTACACTCCTATTCGTAATGATTTATTTAGAACTGTTCATAAAAGAAATTACTTAATTGGGCATAACATATTTTTTTAAAATTCTATTTATATACAAGTTCACATACCTCGCGGGGAAATCACTCACACTCGGCCGAAGGTGTATTTTTAGTGAATCACTCGAGAGCGGTCCTGGAACTTATTCCTACCATAGGCTTGCCAAAAAATCAATCCTCCTCATTTTTAACTTTTATACCTTTGTAGATATCAAGAGGACTTTGTGGGTTAAGGGTTGGCTAGGGTTAAAGGTAGGTGATTGGGTTAGTGGTTAGTAAAAAAAAAAAGGGCAAAAAGCGTAACAAGTGTCGGTTTTCGTATATATATATATATATATATATTTTTTTTTTTTTCAACTTTTTATTTTTAATGAAGCTTTTATTCAAACAAAGTTATTTTTTGATTACTTTGTTTGTTTATTTTCTTTTTGCTTCATAAATTTTTTTTTTTTTTTTTTTTACGAAGAACCGAACTTGTTACTAAAATAAAGGGTAAAAAAAATGAAAAAGGTTTTGGTGGGTGAAAGGGTTTTTGTTTTGGGTGATGAAACGAAAAGGTTTAGGCTCAAAGGGGCTAACTAGGGGGATTTTTTTGGGTAGGTGGTAAAAGAAAAAGAAAAATAATGGTGTAGAAAAAAAATGTTAGTCCTAATGCCTCCATCATTTACTTACTCGGGTTTAAGTTGATAAGGACCGGGAATGTATTGTTATGGCAAGTTCTAGAGTCGTAAGAACCAAGCGGCTATTCACACAAGAAACGAAAAATGAGCATTTAGTCAAATGATATGGAATTGTGTGCTCAATAAAGGCTCAAAACTCACTTTTGTGGGAATGGGTTTTTATGTGATCAAGTATATATAATCAAATTTTAAATAAGTTTGTCATGCCTTTTCATAATTTTCTTATGTTGGTTCTTTTTATCACTACGCTATCGGTTGTAAATTTGTAAAAATATAACCTTTTTGAGAGCTTGAATTTCCCGAGTTAAACCTAGACAAGTAAAAAAAAATTGAAATTTTTGAAAAAATTTGGGGTGATTAGCGGTTCCAATAGAGTTTTGTGTAAGGCTTGTATTTAGGACTTGCAAAATTCAAGGTTTTAGCATCCCCCCCACACTTAAATTACACATTGTCCTCAATGTGTCCCAAAAATAAATTTTTAGGTTGATTAGATGTGTAAAATAGTGTTTAAAAAGCAAAAATTTGTGTTACTGGGCACTGAACACGGCCCCATGTAGAGTGGGCACGACCCCGTGTTCAGGTGCCAGTAACAAGAACTTACAGAAGGTGGACACGGCCCCGTGTCTACTGAACACGGCCACGTGTCTGACAAAATTCTGCCGAACAGAAGCCAAACAGCAGGTCAGGGAGGTGAGCACGGGGGCGTGTTGGCTGGACACGTCCCCGTGTGGACAGTCTGGAAGCCTGAAAAACAGGTTTCCTTCTCCGGTTTTTCCATTCTAGCCCTATGAGTGCTGAGGCTTAACACCCTAAGCCTTGGTTTGTACCTGTTTCAACACTTAATACCACACCAAGCAATACAAACATCCTACATTACCAAAGTTAATTGTTCCAAGCATAAAGTAAAAGAAAAATAAAATGCAGAAAAATAGTTAGGAACAGTAAATTGTCTAACACTTGGCACGCAGGCCATCAATTGTTCAAGATTGCAAAGGGTTAACCTGGGGAGCCACCAATCAACCGCTTCCTCCTATTCTCCTCCCGCCTACTCCATGGCATCATCATCATCATCATCATCATCGTCATCCCCTCCACGGCGTTCAATGTGGTCTCGTATGTATCCGACATCGTCTTGTATCTCGGATAGGTTTCTCTCGATAGCTCCGACCCGGTGGTAGGTGTTGCTCGCCATGTTATAGGTGTTTCGAGTACACATGAGGTTTTCCTGCAACAAATCATGCAAAATTTGAAAATTAGGAAAACTGCCTCCCGAGGAGGATGATTGGCCCGGATCACCGTGGGGTGGGTATTGGTACTGATGATGTTGCGGTGCTGGGAGGACAAGTGCTTCTTGCGGGTTCCATGCATGACCTTGCATCCTTTGAAAGGTTACCGTCCCGTCTTCTGCCTCATAAACCAGGTTCATTGAGCGGCATATGTGAATATCCACCGTTCCCGACCATGGGCTCCTCTCAAATGACCTTGGAATGCGGGTGAAGTGCTTGAAGAGACGGTACACCCATCCCCCGAAGAAAATAGGAGTTGGTGCACTAGCAAGGCGGTTGTGATGCATGTTTCGGAGCATGAGGAACGGAACATCGAGTGGCCTGCGGTTGTGAATGCAATGGAGGACAAGTAAATCTCTTAACCCAACGACGCCACCACTGTCATGCCTTTGGCTAAGAGAGTAGCCGAGGAGCCTATGAATGTATCTGTAAAGCGGATCCCTCAGCTTGGTACTCTTAGTGCTGCTCGGATTGTAGAACCCTTCCCCAATCTGAGCCCACATGGCTTGGCGCTCGTTGTCTTCGATCTCTCTCAATCCCCCTGTATTTTCTTCGTTTCCTGCATCCTCTTCCGCATACAACCCGATAATCGATCCGAATTGTGCCATGGAGGTCGAATACCTCGTTCCGCCACACCTGAATGACACCCCGTCTTCATCGAACGGGTCACACCTTGAAGTGAATGCAAAGGTGCTATAGAATTCCAAGGTGCATTCATGGACGGAACGGAGTCGGGTTGTTAGCGCGACTCTGAGTGGTCCCGTGACAATGTTGTTGAAACGGTCAATTTGATTCACCATGGTTAGTAGTTCTGTGCATGCCTGCCTCGGGTATTCCTCCGGTCTTGTTTGAAGAAGCTCGTATCGGGCTCTTGCATCTAGCTCATTGGCGTTGAATCTAGTAAACTTCTTGGCAATCTGCAAGAATACTCCAAAAGTTAGCATGAAACAGAAATATTTTTGGAAAAAAACTGCAAACAGCGGGCTGGACACGTCCCCGTGCCCAGCGGACACGGCCCCGTGTCCAGGGGTCTGTTACTCAAAAATCCCATTTTTCGACCCGGCTTCGAAAACTTGAAAATTTTTGAACCGATAGGTGCGGTTTCCCCCGAAAATGAAACCCTAAGTTCCGTTTTTCCCAAAATAACCCGTTTACCCTATCAATTTTATCTTTTTCGGTTCAAGAACAAGGGTTTGGGGTCTTTGTAAGAAATCGGGTGAATCTATGAACAATACAAGTGTATTTACTTCCCTTAACACTAATCTAACTAAATGCAAACAGATTTAGGTAAAAATTTTAGGTTCGATCCGAATGAACATCAAGAACCCTAGATTTTCCCCCAAATTTGTGGTGTATTAACTACATGCAAGTGACTAATCTAACTACTACGAGTGACAGAATCATACCTTGACGCTGTTAGATCGGTAAGAGACGTTGGAATTTCGCGAAAAATCGCCTGGAACCAGAGCTTTTGTGGGGAAACGGGGCGTGTGGAATGAAGAAACTGTTTTGAAAAAGGGGTTTTATCCCGTCTGCAGCGCGAACACGGCCCCGTGTCCAGCGGACACGGCCTCGTGCCGAGCCTTTTTTTTTTTTTTTTTTTTTTTTTATAGTGCGCGTGTGAGTGCCCCTTTCTCCTATAAGCTATGGTTTAGAAAACTTACCGCTTTATTTTGCCGCCTCAATCGTTCATAACTTACCAGGCATGATGTTTTTATTCTTCCACGGTTTGAAGCGAGATCTCTTCTTCCTCATCCTCAATAAATCCTTGATAGAGTTTCAGCCGTTGGCCATTGACTTTAAATGGTGACCCATTTCGAGGTTTAATTTCCACTGCACCGTGTGGAAAAATATGGGTGACGGAAAAAGGTCCTGACCACCTAGACTTTAATTTACCAGGAAACAATCGAAGTCGTGAATTAAACAAAAGAACTAAATCTCCTACCCGAAATTCATTAGGTTTAATATGTTTGTCATGCCAATCTTTCATTCTTTCCTTATAAATCTCAGAGTTTGAGTATGCATAAATCCTAAGTTCGTCTAATTCATTTATTTGACAAAATCGATTTTTACCAGCAAATTCTAGATCTAAGTTTACATTTTTGATTGCCCAGTAGGCTTTGTGTGCAATTTCTACTGGCAAGTGGCAACTTTTTCCATAGACTAGCTTATATGGGGTTGTACCTATCGTTGTTTTATAAGCAGTTCGAAAAGCCCATAAAGCATCATCTAATTTATCAGCCCATTCCTTTCTATTTAACCCTACGGTTTTTTCAAGCATTCGTTTTAGCCCTCTATTGGTCACCTCGGCTTGTCCGTTTGTTTGAGGGTGATAAGCTGTCGAAACCCGGTGATAGACCCCATATCTTGTTAAAATTTTTTCAAGTTGATGATTACAAAAATGGGTACCTCTATCACTTATTAAAGCTTTGGGTGTGCCAAAACGAGAGAATAATTTTTTCAGAAATCTTACCACTACTCTTCCATCATTTGTTGGAAGTGCTTCGGCCTCGGCCCATTTAGACAGGTAATCTACTGCCACAAGTATGTATTTGTTTCCTTTCGATGGTGGAAAAGGTCCCATAAAGTCGAGTCCCCACACATCAAAAATTTCACAAAGAAGAATGCCATTTTGTGGCATTTCGTTTTTGGAAGAAATATTACCTGTTCTTTGGCAAGCATCACATGTCTTTACAAGATTTTGGGCATCTTTGTAAATGGTTGGCCAATAAAATCCTGAATCAAATACCTTTCGTGCGGTACTGGCAGCACCATGATGTCCTCCGTATGGACCTTCGTGACAATGGCGAAGAATTCTTCGGGCTTCACTACCATGTACGCATCGTCTGACGAGTTGGTCGGCACACATTTTGAAAAGATATGGATCTTCCCAAAAATAGTGTTTCACATTGGCAAAGAATTTTTTTCTTTGATGATGTGGCCATCCTTTTGCGACTATTCCACTAGCTAAGTAGTTGGCAAAGTCGGCGTACCATGGTTCTTCCTTAAATTCCACCATTTCCAGGGATTCAGTTGGGAATTTTTCGTTGATTTGCTCGCCCCTGGTTGCCTCCAAAGCTGGGTCTTCTAAGCGCGAAAGATGATCTGCTGCGGTATTTTCTGCTCCTCTTTTGTCTTTGATTTCAATGTCGAATTCTTGGAGGAGTAGAATCCACCTAATCAAACGTGGTTTTGCAACTTGCTTCTTAAAGAGATATCGAATGGCTGCATGGTCTGTGTAGACTATAGTTTTAGAAAGAACAAGATAAGAGCGAAATTTATCAAAAGCAAATACCACAGCTAGTAACTCTTTTTCAGTTGTTGTGTAATTTTCTTGTGCATCGTTAAGTGTTTTACTAGCATAATATATTGGGTGGAAATGCTTTTCTTTTCTCTGTCCCAAGACAGCTCCAACTGCAAAGTCACTAGCATCGCACATGATTTCGAAAGGAAATTTCCAATCAGGTGCTATCATGATAGGTGCATTGACTAACATTTCCTTTAGGGTTAGAAATGCTTGATTGCAATCCTTGTCAAAGATGAAAGGAGCATCTTTTTCAAGTAACTTTGTTAGAGGTCTTGAGATTTTTGAAAAGTCTTTGATAAACCTCCTATAAAATCCGGCATGCCCTAGGAAACTTCTAATAGCTCTTACGGAGGATGGAGGAGGTAACCTAGAAATGGTATCTATTTTGGCTCGATCCACCTCCATTCCTTCGCTTGAGATCTTATGACCGAGTACTATTCCCTCCGTTACCATGAAATGGCATTTTTCCCAATTAAGGGCGAGGTTAGTTTCCTCACATCGGGATAGCATTCGTTCAAGGTTATCGAGGCATTGGTCGTATGAATCCCCAAAGATAGAAAAATCATCCATGAAGACTTCCATTGTCTTTTCTATCATGTCATGGAAAATGGCTACCATGCAACGTTGGAATGTTGCGGGGGCATTACATAGACCAAACGGCATGCGTCGATAAGCAAAAGTTCCATAGGGACATGTGAACGTTGTCTTTTCTTGGTCTTCGGGTGCTATCGGGATTTGAAAGTAACCTGAAAAACCATCCAAGAAACAGTAAAATTTATGACCGGATAATCTTTCTAACATCTGATCAATGAAGGGTAAAGGAAAATGATCCTTTCTTGTTGCTTCATTTAATCGTCTATAATCTATACATACTCTCCATCCTGTGACGGTTCTTGTTGGTATTAATTCATTTTTTTCGTTAGTAATTACCGTCATACCTCCTTTCTTTGGAACTACTTGGACGGGACTTACCCAAGGACTATCGGAAATAGGATAGATAAGTCCTGCGTCAAGTAATTTGATGACTTCATTTTTAACCACTTCTTGAACATTTGGATTTACTCGATGTTGTGGTTGTATGACAGATTTGTAGTCATCATTCATCAAAATTTTGTGTGTGCACATAGAAGGACTAATTCCTTTTATGTCAACAAGTTTCCAAGCTATTGCATTTTTGTGTTTTTTCAAAAGACTAACTAGTTTTTCTTTTTCTAGGTTATCTAATTTAGACGACATAATTACAGGTAATTTACCATCTTTGTCTAGAAAAGCATATTCCAAACCTTTTGGAAGTTCTTTGAGCTCAAGTGGTGGGTCTTTAGGAGACTCCTTATTTGGTTGCTCGTTTCGATCAAGAACTTTAAAAGTTTGTTCTATGGAGACCTCTTCTTCAACAAAGTGGTCAGTCTCTTCACTTGTATCGGGTGGCTCATCTTCATCTTCAATTAGGGGGTCATTATTGCCGAATGGATATTTCATTGATCGTTCGAGATCGACACTTCTTTTAAATGCCCCTAATTGAAGAGGTAGATTATTGAACTTCCGGTTTTTCAAAGCTTCGTAAGTTTTTACAAATGGTCGTCCCAACACTAGAGAAGCGTCACCGAGGATGACAAATTCGGTTGGAATTACCATTTGATTTGTTTGAACCAAGACATCTTCAACTATACCGATTGATTTTATTACTTTCCGATTGGATAGAAAAATGGGTATTTGAAGTGGAGAAAAATCACTAATACTTAATTTTTCGAAAAGGTAGTTAGGCATTATGTTAACACAAAGATCTTTATCGATTGTGACATTACTAATAAACGAATTTTGAAAGAAACATGGAACCGGTGTGATGTTAATTTCAAATGGGTCTTCTTTTATTAGTGAAGTTTGATCATTAGTTAACTTAACACTTACCGTTTCGTCAATTTTAGTGTTAGTGTTTAACTCTTTTAGAAACTTAGCATGAGTGGGTACTAAACAATGATTTTCGAAAGAAGGTGATAAGAGATGAATTTCTTCAAAATTAGACTCTTCTTGGATTTTAACGTTGTCGGACTCACCTTTTTCGTTGTTTAACTCATGTGTCGGTTTTTCACTTATTTGTTCTTCCATTTTTTCATTTTTAGTTATCTCTTCCTTTTTTAATTCTTCTCTTGCGCGGGACTCCTCTTCCCTTGCGCGAGCTTCTTTTATACACCGATCGATAACTCTAATGTGTTCTAATATCCTATCGGTCACTTCGGTTATAGAAAAAGAATCATTATTTTCTAAGCTTGAATCCGGTTGTTCGACCCTTTGTTCCTCATAATACCCATATGAAGTTGATGGTTCACACCATTGCCCTTCATTGTAAGCATATGATGGATAAGGTTCGTAATTTTGTTCTTCATAATACTCATATGAGGTGGGTTGTTCACACCAAGGTTCCTCATAATAAGCATATGAAGGTGGTGGCTCATACCTTGGTTCCTCAAAGTATGAGTAAGAAGGCTCATACCTTGGTTCATCAAAATATGAGTATGAGGGAGGAGGTTCATACCTTTGGTCTTCATAGGATGTGTATGAAGTTGATGGTTCGTACCTGGGCCCCTCATAGTAAGTGTATGAATTGGATGGTTGGTACGAGTGATTATCTTGAATTGAACGTGTATTACGACAATTTGTGCAATAATTACCCCTATAATCATCCTCATCATAGGTGTAGTTGTAACCTCCTGAGTATTGATCCATAAGAATCACTCAGCAGACCACAACCGAGTCTCGAGATCAGAAAACAAAAATAAAAACGGAAACAGAGGCTGGACACGGCCCCGTGTTGAGTGGACACGGCCCCGTGTTCAGAATCTGTATCTGGGCGTTTTAATTAAATTGACTGATCTAGTTGAGCACGGGGCGTGTTCAGTGAGCACGGCCCGTGTTCAAGCTACTGTTACTGGGCGTTTATGAAAAATCTGCAGCACGGCCCCGTGTTCAGTGAACACGGCCCCGTGTACAGGATACTGTAAATGCAAAACTAAACTAAATGCAGAAAAATGTGCGCGCGTTTAAAAAGGTTTTGAAAAAAAACTGATTAGGCCGTCGATTTTAAGCTTTCTTAAAATCCTTGTGTCCCCGGCAGCGGCGCCAAAAACTTGATGCGTGCGAAGTGTCGTATATTTTAGGTGTATATTTTAAGCCCTTTTTAACACTTATTTTAGCCAAGTTTTAAATTTATAAAACACGATATTTCACTAACACTAAACACACATATGGGCAAGTGCACCCATCGTTGAGTGTAGTATAGCGTTGGTAAGATACCGAGGTCGTCCAAGGACACAAGAGCTTTTAATACCGGTTTATCCTCAACGTCTAACCAAAATAAAAGTTTAGAAAAATGTTTTAAACTAAGAAAAATAAAAACTAACTAAAATGCTGAAAATAAAAATAAATAAAAAAACAGATAGACAAGATGAATCACTTGATTCCGACTCGTATCTAGTATAACCTTTGATTATTTCCGCACTTTTGCACATAATTAAGAGATTATCTTAGTTATTGTAGTAGGCCCCTCTTTTGAAGGTGACGTTACCCTCACCCCAGTAGTTTGAGTCAGCAGGGATACAATCCTAAAAGGGATGGATTATTGGAAGATAATGAATTAAGTTATTAATGCAGTATTGTGGTAGGCCCCGCTTTTGGCGGTGACGTTACCCTCGACTAAGTAGTCTGAGTCAGCAGGGATACAGTCCTAAATAGCCGGGTTATAGTATTAATAGTAGTTAACTTATGAGGGGATCAAAGAGTTTGGACCCCCGCCATCCAATACCGTGAAGTATTGAAGGAGGTCCTACTAAATTTGACCCAGGTCCATTGCAGGACCTCTAAACGCTGAACAATGGCAAGACCTTTACCAAACCGTTCCCTTAACCCCCTACCAGGTAGCCAACATACCTCCATATAGACCGTGGAGATATGAATGGTGAAAATCCTTTATTTTATATAGACAGTAAAATAATGCCAAGACACCACGGACAAACGATAAGGAAAGATCACCTTCAACATAAGTAACTAGTTATTAAAGTCATTAATACAAAACCAAATAAAAAGTGCAAAAGATTAGAAATAAAAAGTATTATACTAGACACTTTGTCTTCACCAAGTGATGTAAGAGACTTAGGCAAACATGGCCTTGATTGTCAAGAACTCTTACGATCAATCTTGGATCCCGAGACGACTCACACACTCTATGATGGACAATGGATGATGGTGGTGGATGATGGTGTTGTGATGGTGGTGGGTGGTGGATGAAGTGTGAGAGAGGTGGTGTGCCAAGGGATGAGATGAAATGAATCCAAGCACTCCTATTTATAGGCTGAACAGAGAGCTGGACACGGCCCCGTGTCCGCTGGACACGGCCCCGTGCCCGTCTGACACTCTCTCTCCTCATTAATTGTAATTCGCAATTACAATAAATGCGCCTGCTGTACTTTCAACACGCCCCCGTGTCCGCTGAGCACGGCCCGTGGTGGGCAATAGAAGCTTCTATAGGTTTGTCTTTTCTGCTGCTTCTTGGGCACGGCCCCGTGCTGGCTGAGCACGGGGCGTGTTCAGCCTTCTGTTTTCTCTATTTTGCTTTGGAAGGTGCCGTTGAGGGTTCGGGCAATCCACTAATGTTCCTTTTCTTGTATTTATGTTGGATTTAGCTGTCTTTTTGCTTCTTTTGCGTTTTTGAGCTCATTTAATCCTGAAAATACAAAAGGAAGACAAAAACACTCTTTTTCCAATATTAGTACTAAAAAAGGGTTAGTTTTATGCCTCATTTGATGTAATTTATATGTTGCATTTTACACACATCAATTTAATATTTGACAAATCATTTTTCATGCTTTCATTTTATTTGAAACCTGTCAATTCTAAGTCTTCCTCAGTTGCCAATCAAAGTAAGCTTTCTTTTGACAATGAATTTTATTATTCTAAAAGTTCTTCACATTCATTTTAAATATCTATTAATCATATATGTTTTGGCTTGAACTTAGTCATTTTGGAAATTATATCATTTCATCACATTCGTTTGTCATCAATTTCTTGAACTAATTCAGTTGAACCATTGAATCCTACGTATTAACTAGTATTCACAAAATTTGATATTTTTGTATTATCTACCTTAAATACTGTTCTTATTAACTAAGGCGTGACATAATTCTAAAAGAAATATCATAACCCAAATCTCGAGGACGAGATTTTTATTAAGGTGGGGAGAATGTAACGACTCACACAAAAATGTCCTAAAAACGTTCTGTAAGTATAAACCCGGACCCCTAATGTAACAACCCTCACTAAGAGTCCTATTTATTTATTTTATTATTTTATCCAATAGGAAACCCTAATTGAGACACCCAAGTAATTCTGCACAAACCCTAAAATTTTCAGAACAATCAGAATCAGGATCAGGGCCCCTAAAACTCAGGGGGGGTATTCCCTACTCGACGATTATCCTCACAAATCGTTGTCAAAATTTAATTTTACGAAAATGTTGACTTAGTAAGCCTACACCCACGTGTGGCTACCCTATAGTGATTCCGTGTCCCTTGCGCACCGTAAGGGATAATGCTTGCGGTGCGCAAGCCTTGTCAAAATTCAGGTATAAATAGAGGGCAGTGGCACTTGAATTCTGGCGTTCATTCGACGAAGAAATTCGTTATACACTCCGAGTTATAGTAGAAACCGTCTCAAAATCACTAATTAGTATAGCTGGGTGCTGCTACGATGCCGGGTATTAACTCAATCGCTGTTACGATTCAATGTCCGATCGATAGAAACTATCCGATGGATGTTTAAGCGCTATCCTTTGTCATTAATCGTGATTCCGACAGGATGTTTGAGTACCACCCGAAATCAGGGAATACTCTGTCATTCGTTGTGAATCAGATGGATGTTTAAGTGATTGCACTTTGTCATTCGTTGTGAGGGTTTTAATCTCGTGAGTTATCGTAAATGCTGTATTAGTTACTTACCTAGTTCGTGTGCACTAGGTTACAAGGCTAAATCAATAGGCTAAGCTCTGCCTGTATAAATCTGCAATCTATCAAGGCTTATATGTCGACTAAATTGTGGTCGTATGAATCTGCATGATTATAAGTGAGTCATTCTCTTTTTATTAACTATTTTACAATACCTCAAATTATTTTCAAAAGTTATAATTACAGGGACTAAGTCGTGGATATCTTGAATCACTGGCTAGTGGGGTATTGTGCACATTACTAATTGTCTCCCAGTTAGGTTCATTGACCTACTAGGGATAATCATCACTATTTAGGTTCATTGACCTAATAGTGGTATGACCATCGTCACCATTGTGACTTGTCACCATTGTGACAGAGCGCCAGATAAAAATAAGATAGAAGCCATTGTAATCGCTCTTATGCTGTAATTAATAACTATGCATCATTTTATGTAAATAGAATGATTCACTCAGTATTTCCCGCTGACAAAACCTTTTTAAAACGCGTTTCAGGTAATTACAGTAGATTGGAGTGAGAAATGGATACGACACTGAAAGACATCAAGAAGTGGCTTATTTTATTAATTAAATCAAATTAAGAAATATTGTTTTATGTAATTAAATTTATCTTTATTAAAGCTACCTTTGTAAAACATGGATTATTCCATCTATTTAATAAATAAAATCCGGTGTTTCTAAACTCTGATATTTTTCCTAACTCACGGTCCTGATGAAATTTCCGCTGCAATGTTTTTAAAATAATAACCGGTACCACTGGGCTGTTCGCGACTCCCGATTCCGTCCAGGGTGGGTCGGGGGCCGGGACACCATGACTACCCAAATAAACCCAAAACCAACAATTAACCCAACACTCCTACTAATCCACAAATTTACTTATCCATAAACCTTTAAGGGCCTAACAACAATGGTGTAAAACTAAAATGGGATATACCGGGCTAGGATTCGAGTTACAGGAACAAGGGCCAAACCAACCACCCAAGAATGGAATCATCGAGCTAAAACACTTGACAACCTCCTGGAAGCAGAATTTCTTGCCACCAGACCTTTCTCCAACAATTAGGAATCTGATGCCTTCACTAAATCCATTCCTTAAATTGTAGCTATTTTTTGAGTGTTTATTTTTTGGTGTCTAATCCGCATATATATCACCATTGCTCTTGATTTTCTTAACTGTATATCTCTTAATTTTCAACATATACACGTGTGATTTAGTTTACGAAGATTTTTCAATGCCGAGAACTTTGATCAGAGGTAAAAAATGCGTAAGGTTCACAATGGTGTAAAACTAAAATGGGATATACCGGGCTAGGATTTGAGTTACACGAACAAGGGCCAAACCAACCACCCAAGAACGGAATCTTCTAGCGAAAACACTTGACAACCTTCTGGAAGCGGCTTTTCTTGCCACCAGACTTTTCTCCATCAATTAGGAATCTGATGCCGTCACTAAACACATTCATTAAATTGTAGCCATTTTTTGAGTGTTTATTTTTTTGAGTCTAATCCGCATATATATCACCATTGCTCTTAATTTTCTTGACTGTATATCTCTTCAATGTCAACATATACTCGTGTGATTTAGTTTACGAAGATTTTTCAATGCCGAGAACCTCGTCCAGAGAATAAAAAAGGCGTAAGGTTCACAATGGTGTAAAATTAAAATGGGATATACCGGGCTAGGATCCAATTTACAGGAACAAGGGCCAAACCAACCACCCAAGAATGGAATCGTCAGGCGAAAAAACTTGACAACCTCCTGGAAGCGGCTTTTCTTGCCACCAGACCTTTCTCCATCCATTAGGAATCTGATGCTGTCACTAAACACATTTCTTAAATTGTAGCCATTTTTTGAGTGTCTAATTTTTGGTGATTAATCCGAATATATATCACCATTGCTCTTGATTTTCTTGGCTGTATATCTCTTAAATGTCAACATATACACGTGTGATTTAGTTTACAAAGATTTTTCAATGCCGAGAACCTCGATAAGAGAGTAAAAAAGCCGTAAGGTTCACAATGGCGTAAAACTAAAATGGGATATACCAGGCTAGGATTCGAGTTATAGGAACAAGGGCCAAACCAACCACCCAAGAATGGAATCGTCGAGCGAAAACATTTGACAATCTCCTAGAAGCAACTTTTCTTGCCACCAGACCTTTCTCCATTAATTAGGAATCAGATGCCGTCACTAAACACATTCATTAAGTTGTAGCCATTTTTTGAGTGTTTATTTTTTGGTGTCTAATCCGCATATATATCACCATTGCTCTTGATTTTCTTGACTGTATATCTCTTAAATGTCAACATATACATATGTGATTTAGTTTACGAAGATTTTTCAATGCCGAGAACTTTGATCAGAGAGTAAAAAAGGCGTAAGGTTCACAATGGTGTAAAACTAAAATGGGATATACCGGGCTAGGATTTGAGTTACAGGAACAAGGGCCAAACCAACCACCCAAGAACGGAATCTTCTAATGAAAACACTTGACAACCTCCTGGAAGCGGCTTTTCTTGCCACCAGACTTTTCTCCATCAATTAGGAATCTGATGCCGTCAATAAACACATTCATTAAATTGTAGCCAATTTTTGAGTGTTTATTTTTTGGTGTCTAATCCTCATATATATCACCAGTGCTCTTGATTTTCTTGACTATATATCTCTTAAATGTCAACATATACACGTGTGATTTAGTTTACGAATATTTTTCAAGGCCGAGAACCTCGATCGGAGATTAAAAAAAGCGTAAGTTTCACAATGGTGTAAAACTAAAATGGGATATACCGGGCTAGGATTCAAGTTACGGGTACAAGGGCCAAACCAACCACCCAAGAATGGAATCGTCGAGCGAAAACACTTGACAACCTCCTGGAAGCGGCTTTTCTTGCCACCAGACCTTTCTCCATCAAGTAGGAATCTGATGCTGTCACTAAACACATTTCTTAAATTGTAGCCATTTTTTTGAGTGTCTAATTTTTAGTGTTTAATCCGAATATATATCACCATTGCTCTTGATTTTCTTGACTGTATATCTCTTAAATGTCAACATATACACGTGTGATTTAGTTTACGAAGATTTTTTAATGCCGAGAACCTCGATAAGAGAGTAAAAAAGCCGTAAGGTTCACAATGGTGTAAAACTAAAATGGGATATACTGGGCTAGGATTCGAGTTACAGGAACAAGGGCCAAACCAACCACCCAAGAATGGAATCGTCGAGCGAAAACACTTGACAACCTCCTGGAAGCAGTTTTCTTGCCACCAGACCTTTCTCCATCAATTAGGAATCAGATGCCGTCAATAAACACATTCCGTAAATTGTAGCCATTTTTTGGGTGATTATTTTTTGGTGTCTAATCCGCATATATATCACCATTGCCCTTGATTTTCTTGACTGTATATCTCTTAAATGTCAACATATACACGTGTGATTTAGTTTACGAAAATTTTTTAATGCTGAGAACCTCGATAAGAGAGTATAAAAGCCGTAAGGTACACAATGGTGTAAAACTAAAATGGGATATACCGGGCTAGGATTCGAGTTACAGGAACAAGGGCCAAACCAACCACCCAAGAATGGAATCGTTGAGCGATAACACTTGACAGCCTCCTGGAAGCAGCCTTTCTTGCCACCAGACCTTTCTCCATCAATTAGGAATCAGATATCGTCACTAAACACATTACGTAAATTGTAGCCATTTTTTGGGTGCTTATTTTTTGGTGTCTAATCCGAATATATATCACCATGGCTCTTGATTTTCTTGACGATATATCTCTTAAATGTCAACAAATACACGTGTGATTTAGTTTACGAAGATTTTTTATTGTTGATAACCTCAATCAGGGAGTAAAAAAGGCATAAGGTGAACAATGGTGTAAAACTAAAATGGGCTATAACGGGCTAGGATTCGAGTTATAGGAAAAACGACCAAACCAACCACTCAAGAATGGAATCGTCGAGCAAAAACACTTGACAGCCTCCTGGAAGCGGCTTTTCTTGCCACCAGACCTTTCTCCATCAATTAGGAATCTGATGACGTCACTAAACACGTTCCTTAAATTGTAGCCATTTTTTGAGTGTTTTTTTTGGTGTCTAATCCGCATATATATCACCATTCCTCTTGATTTTCTTAACTGTATATCTCTTAAATGTCAACATATACACATGCGATTTAGTTTACGAATATTTTTCAATACCGAGAACCTCGATCAGCGAGTAAAAAAGGCGTAAGGTTCACAATGGTGTAAAACTAAAATGGGGTACATTGGGCTAGGATTCGAGTTACAGGAACTAGGGCCAAACCAACCACCCAAGAATGGAATCGTCGAGCGAAAACCCTTGACAACCTCGTAGAAGCAGCTTTTCTTGCCACCAGACCTTTCTCCATCAATTAGGAATCTAATGCCTTCACTAGGGCTGTAAACGAACCGAACGAACACGAACAAGACCTTGTTCATGTTCGTTTGTTAAAAATATACGTATTCGCGAACCGTTCACGAACATTTATCGAATGAGATTTTATGTTTGTGTTTGTTTGTTAAGGAAATAAAGTTGTTCGTGTTCGTTCGTGTTTGTTTGTTAATTTTAGGCAACGAATGTTGACGAACACAAATGAGCACAAACTAATGTTCATGAACACAAATGGAAAAAAATGAACACAAACAATCGTTCATGAACAGAATATATAATACACTGACACTTATTAAATATTTAGTTTGTCAAAATTTTGATATATTTAAATAAATAAAAAAGCTAAAAACACTAATGAACTATCAAACACAAGCGAACACGTTACCGAACGTTCACGAACATAAACGAACGAATGCGAGCTTTGTTCATGTTTGTTCATTTAACTAAACGAACGAAATTTCTTGTTTGTGTTCGTTTGTTTAATAAACGAACGAACACAAACGAACTTCCCGCCGAACGGTTCACGAACTGTTCGCCGAACATTTGGTTCGTTTACAGCGCTAGCCTTCACTAAACACATTCCTTAATTGTTGCCATTTGTTGAGTGTTTTTTTTTGGTGTCTAATCCGTATATATATCACCATTGCCTTTGATTTTTCTTGACTGTATATCTCATAAATGTCAACATATACACATGTGATTTAGTTTACGAAGATTTTTCAATGCCGAGAACCTCGATAAGAGAGTAAAAAAGCCGTAAGGTTCACAATGGTGTAAAACTAAAAAGGGATATACCGGGATAGGATTCGAGTTACAGGAACAAGGGCCAAACCAACCACCCAAGAATGGAATCGTCGAGCGAAAACACTTGACAGCCTCCTGGAAGCAGCTTTTCTTGCCACCAGACCTTTCTCCATCAATTAGGAATCTGATGCCGTCACTAAACACATTCCGTAAATTGTAGCCATTTTTTGGGTGCTTATTTTTTGGTGTCTAATCCGCATATATATCACCATTGCTCTTGATTTTCTTGATGGTATATCTATTAAATGTCAACAAATACACGTGTGATTTAGTTTACGAAGATTTTTTATTGCTGCTAACCTCGATCAGGGAGTAAAAAAGGCATAAGGTGCACAATGGTGTAAAACTAAAATGGGATATAACGGGCTAGGATTCGAGTTATAGGAACAATGACCAAACCAACCATCCAAGAATGGAATCATCGAGCAAAAACACTTGATAGCCTCCTGGAAGAGGCTTTTCTTGCCACCAGACCTTTCTCCATCAATTAGGAATCTGATGACATCACTAAACACATTCCTTAAATTGTAGCCATTTTTTGAGTGTTTAATTTTTGGTGTCTAATCCGCATATATATCACCATTCCTCTTGATTTTCTTAACTGTATATCTCTTAAATGTCAACATATACACATGCGATTTAGTTTACGAAGATTTTTCAATACCGAGAACCTCGATCAGCAAGTAAAAAAGGTGTAAAGTTCACAATGGTGTAAAACTAAAATGGGGTACACCGGGCTAGGATTCGAGTTACAGGAACTAGGGCCAAACCAACCTCCCAAGAATGGAATCGTCGAGCGAAAACCCTTGACAACCTCGTAGAAGCAGCTTTTCTTGCCACCAGACCTTTCTCCATCAATTAGGAATCTAATGTCGTCACGAAACCCATTCCTTAATTGTAGCCATTTGTTGAGTGTTTTTTTTGTGTCTAATCCGTATATTTATCACCATTGCCCTTGATTTTCTTGACTGTATATCTCTTAAATGTTAACATATACACGTGTGATTTAGTTTACGAAGATTTTACAATGCCGAGAACCTCGATTAGAGAGTAAAAAAGGCGTAAGGTTCACAATGGTGTAAAATTAAAATGGGATATACCGGGCTAGGATTCGAGTTACAGGAACAAGGGCCAAACCAACCACCCAAGAATGGAATCGTCGAGCGAAAACACTTGACAACCTCCTAGAAGCAGCTTTTCTTGCCACCAGACCTTTCTCAATTAGTAATCTGATGCCGTCACAAAACACATTCCTTAAATTGTAGCCATTTGTTGAGTGTTTTTTTTGGTGTCTAATCCGCATATATATCACCATTGCCTTTGATTTTCTTGACTGTATATCTCTTAAATGTCAACATATACACGTGTGATTTAGTTTACAAAGATTTTTCAATGCCGAGAACCTCGATCAGAGAGTAAAAAAGGCATAAGGTTCACAATGGTGTAAAATTAAAATGGGAGATACCGGGCTAGGATTCGAGTTACAGGAACAAGGGCCAAACCAACAACCCAAGAATGGAATCGTTAAGCAAAAACACTTGACAACCTCCTAGAAGCAGCTTTTCTTGCCACCAAACCTTTCTCCATCAATTAATAATCTGATGCCGTCACTAAACACATTCCTTAAATTGTAGCCATTTGTTGAATGTTTTTTTTGTGCCTAATCCGCATATATATCACCATTTCCCTTGATTTTCTTGACTGTATATCTCTTAAATTTCAACATATACACGTGTGACTTAGTTTACGAAGATTTTTTAATACCGAGAACCTCGATCAGAGAGTAAAAAAGGCGTAAGGTTCCCAATGGTGTAAAATTAAATGGGATATACCAGGCTAGGACTTCGAGTTACAAGAACAAGAGCCAAACCAATCACCCAAGAATGGAATCGTCGAGAAGAAACACTTGACAACCTCTTAGAAGCAGCTTTTCTTGCCACCAGACCTTTCTCTATCAATTAGGAATCTGATGCCGTCACTAAACACATTCCATAAATTGTAGCCATTTGTTGAGTGTTTTTTTTTTGTGTCTAATCCGCATATATATCACCATTGCCCTTGATTTTCTTGACTGTATATCTCTTAAATGTCAACATATACACGTGTGATTTAGTTTACGAAGATTTTTCAATGCCGAGAACCTCGTCCAGAGAATAAAAAAGGCGTAAGGTTCACAATGGTGTAAAATTAAAATGGGATATACCGGCCTAAGATTCGAGTTACAGGAACAAGGGCCAAACCAACCAACCAAGAATGGAATAGTCGATCGAAATCACTTGACAACCTCTTAGAAGCAGCTTTTCTTGCCACCAGACCTTTCTTCATCAATTAGGAATCTGATGCTGTCAATAAACACATTCCTTAAATTGTAGCCATTTATTGAGTGTTTTTTTTTTGGTGTCTAATCCGCATATATATCACCATTGCCCTTGATTTTCTTGACTGTATATCTCTTAAATGTCAACATATACACGTGTGATTTAGTTTACCAAGATTTTTCAATGCCGAGTACCTCGATCATAGAGTAAAAAAGGCGTAAGGTTCACAATGGTGTAAAATTAAAATGGGATATACCGGGGTAGGATTCGAGTTACAGGAACAAGGGCCAAACCAACCACCCAAGAATGGAATCGTCGAGCGAAAACACTTGACAACCTCCTAGAAGCAGCTTTTCTTGCCACCAGACCTTTCTCCATCAATTAGTAATCTGATGCCGTCACTAAACACATTCCTTAAATTGTAGCCATTTGTTGAGTGTTTTTTTTTGAGTCTAATCCGCATATATATCACCATTGCCCTTAATTTTCTTGACTGTATATCTCTTAAATGTCAATATATACATGTGCGATTTTGTTTACAAAGATTTTTCAATGCCGAGAACCTCGATCAGAGAGTAAAAAAGGCGTAAGGTTCACATTGGTGTAAAATTAAAATGGAATATACCGGGCTAGGATTCGAGTTACAGGAACAAGGGCCAAACCAACAACCCAAGAATGGAATCGTAAAGCAAAAACACTTGACAACCTCCTAGAAGCAGCTTTTCTTGCCACCATACCTTTCTCCGTCAATTAATAATCTGATGCCGTCACTAAACACATTATTTAAATTGTAGCCATTTGTTGAATGTTTTTTTTTGTGCCTAATCCTCATATATATCACCATTTCCCTTGATTTTCTTGACTGCATATCTCTTAAATGTCAACATATACACGTGTGATTTAGTTTACGAAGATTTTTTAATGCCGAGAACCTCGATCAGAGAGTAAAAAAGGCGTAAGGTTCACAATGGTGTAAAATTAAATGGGATATTCCAGGCTAGGATTCGAGTTACAAGAACAAGGGCCAAACCAACCACCCAAGAATGGAATCGTCGAGAAAAAAGACTTGACAACCTCTTAGAATCAGCTTTTCTTGCCACCAGACCTTTCTCCATCAATCAGGAATCTGATGCCGTCACTAAACACATTCCATAAATTGTAGCCATTTGTTGAACGTTTTTTTTTTGTGCCTAATCTGCATATATATCTCCATTGCCCTTGATTTTCTTGACTGTATATCTCTTAAATGTCAACATATACACGTGTGATTTAGTTTACGAAGATTTTTTAATGCCGAGAACCTCGATCTGAGAGTAAAAAAGGCGTAAGGTTCACAATGGTGTAAAATTAAATGGGATATACCAGGCTAGGATTCGAGTTACAAGAACAAGGGCCAAACCAACCACCCAAGAATGGAATCGTCGAGAAAAAACACTTGACAACCTCTTAGAAGCAGGTTTTCTTGCTACCAGACCTTTCTCCATCAATTAGGAATCTGATGCCGTCACTAAACACATTCCATAAATTGTAGCCTTTGTTGAGTGTTTTTTTGTGTGTCTTATCCGCATATATATCACCATTTCCCTTCATTTTCTTGACTGTATATCTCTTAAATGTCAAAATATACACGTGTGATTTAGTTTACGAATATTTTTCAATGCCGAGAACCTCGATCAGAGTGTAAAAAAGGTGTAAGGTTCACAATGGTGTAAAATTAAAATGGGATATTGATATTCGTTAAATTACACATACTTTATTCCCCTATTTTATCCCCATTTTACGCGTTTTTGGCCGTAAAACCGTGAATCAGATACTTAATCAGGTATATTTTTGTTTACAGGACTAAAACAGCGTGTCGAACAAGAAGATGATGAAAACGAGGATTTTCTGGGCGAAACGGCAGAGCTGCGAACTTTCTGTGAAGAATTCAGATCTGGGCGAGTTGCACGGTCATGCAATTGGTGGCACCACCGTGCGGATCCGACAACAGAGCTCATCCCGGCATTGCACAACCAGTGCGATCAGGAGTGCAACCCATCTCGGAACCGAACGCCCGTGCAGTCTGGTGGCACCCCATGCGGATTCGATGACTTACTCCAGGTTGAAAATGCACTTCACGTTCAGATGTTCTTACCAGCTATTCTCAGCAATGCACGCTCGTGCAGTCTGTGGAACGACCGTGCGGATAGGAAGACCGGACCAAGACTTGATGATGTCACTCGGTATGGTGAACATGATTTTAAAAGTGAACGGTCGTGGACTTTATTGGCACCACCGTGCGATCTGAAAAACTTATAAAAAAAGATAGCAGCATTCTATTCGCAATTCTAAACTTTTGGGGAGCTTCACAGGCGATTTTTAGGCTTCGGAGGTTTTTCTTTTTACCCGGATTCAAGCCATCTTGTGTCGTTTAGCCCCGTTACTATCTGGATTCTCAATCTTGTGCTTGTTTAAGGTTTGATTCCTCAATCTTTCCATGTTTTTGTTCTTGTTTCAAGCATTTAAGATTGATGATTATGTATTATTGTAAGCCTAAGGGCGAAAACACTAGTATCCCTTGCTTAATTACAACCATTAGTATGTTAATTATGTTTGTAATGACACTTTGAAGCATTTTTTATTTTAATCTTTGATGATTAGTTTGCAACCTTGTTTATTGATGTTGATTTCTTGATTATATGTAATTATCTTGGATGATTAGTATCTGGTTAGTTGAGATATTTGAAAGAAGAAACTTAATTAATCATGTATTAGTAGACTTTGAACTTGTTTAACTTGTGTCAAATGTGTGCGCCGTGATACTAGAAATGGTTAGTGGTTTAATAAGGGGTAATTATTGTTAATCAAGAAAGCTTTCCTTCACGTAAGGACCTTAACGGGTTAAATGGTGTTGTTATGAATTCTTGACATGAATTATTAGCTTAGTTAGTGATTTAGGCCAAAATTGCTATCTTGGTGAATTTATGTGCAAGATTTGTAAAATGAACTCGGTTGTGATTTAATCTAGTTTATGCTTGTCTCGGTGGTTGCATTGTGTTTATCGGTGTCGCTTTCCTTGATTAAGTGAGGTTAGAAAACTCTTAACGGATGACTAACCTATCTTTAGGGGATTTTCATTGACATTTATCAATTGCACGTTAAAGAACAATCTTAGGTGGTTAAAGTGTGTTTATCGTTTTAGCTTTCCGAATGATTGTCATGTTAGGATTCCCGAAAGGGATACTAATTGTCTTGAAAATGCAGAATTGACTAAATGTTTTTAGTGACAAAACCGACTTAGTTTATATACTTTGGTTGTGTATAAAGCAAGGCTATATATTTATTTTCTTATTTGGAGTCTATTATGTTTTATACATGTTTGTTTATGCTTATTTTAGCTTTTAGAAAATCACGCTCTTATTTTCCTACCAGTAATTTAATGACAACGGTTTAGTATTATTTCTCCGCCCACAACCTTGGATCGATACTTGGTTCTTACCGATACTTTACTACATATATGACTGGGTGCACTTGCCCTTTCATGTGTGTTTTAATGTTGAAGTATAAATCATTTTTATAAATTTAAAACCGAATCATGTGTTATATTCTTTGTAAAAATATGTATTTACGCGCACACGCCAAGTTTTTAGTGCCGCTGCCGGGGATGTGGCGAGCTTTAGGAACGACCCGAGTCAATATTTTATCGGTGTACATACTTGTGAATATTTGTGAATATTTTCTTGATTGTTTATTTGTTTATTTATTTGTTAATATTTCTTGTTTTCAATTTAATTTATTCGTTTTCAAGCTTATTTTCAAACACTTGTGAATTTTTATTCCATTTATTTGTTCGAATTCGGACTTATTATTCATTTATTCTTTGAGTTTTCGGCTCCAAAAAATCATTTTTACATTAGCCGATTTGATTATTTTACTTGTTTTAATTTTTACAAAATTTTGGGCCCATTTTTACACAAATTCTGTTTCATTTAAGCAAAAAAAAAAAAACAGCCTTATTATAATAATAAAACATTCATTGTGTCATTTTTCGTTTGCAGGTTGATGTCCTCAACCCCCGCTCCCGATCTTGTTGAGCCGTCAGACGAACCTGAGCTTGATCTGAGGAGACGTCTTCACGAAAGATCCCGTGCGGTTGGGCTGCTGCTCGCAGCTGGTGTGCCGGAGGTACCCGCTGAAGCCGAGGGCTCAGGGGACGAAGGAGACGCAATCATGGCGGACGACAAGCGACCTTTGAATGAATCGAATCAGCCCGGAGGAACAAGCCTGGAGACGAGTATTATTAGACCTACTATTGATGCACCTAATTTTGAAATTAAATCTAGTATTATTAATATGGTGCAGAATTCGGTGCAATTTGACGGGCACGAGCATGAAGATCCCGGACGACATATCGCTGCTTTTCTTGAGGTATGCTCAACGTTTAAGATCAGGGATGTTTCTGAAGATGCTGTTCGGTTGAGGTTGTTTCCATTCTCGCTTCGTGACAAAGCGCGAGAGCTTGGCTTATGTCATTTCCAGATGGGTCCATCAGGACCTGGAATGAGCTGGCGGAGTTATTCATGCAAAAATACTTTCCGCCTGAGAAAACAACCAAGTTGAGAAACCGGATTGTGACCTTTCGCCAATATGAGGGAGAGTCGTTGCACGTGGCCTGGGAGCGGTTTAAAGATTTGTTACTTGATGTTCCACACCAAGGTTTCTCCAAAAGAATGTTGGTCTTGACGTTTTACCAAGGGCTTAATTATGATACGCATGAGAGATTAGATGTGAATGCAGGAGGCGACCTAGGAACGAAGACGCCAAACGAAGCCTATGCTATCATCGAAAAAGCTGCGTTAAAGTCTAGTTCACGTCGTGAAGGAGAGAGTGGTCGAACATTATCATCATCATCCTGCCCAGGAGTTCACGCGTTGGACGACTACACAGCCATTACTACACAAATCTCAGCTCTTTCGGCGAAGTTTGATAAGTCCCAGATGGCTGAACAGGCTAGTTCTGGATGTGACCAGTGCAGAGTGTCACACGAGCTTGGTGCATGTTTTCAGGGAGTTGTATATGAGGGCCAAGAAGATGTAGATTTTGTGAGCAATTAGGTGAGGCCGCAGAACAACCGGTACAACAATACATACAACCCAGGATGGATGAATCACCCAAATTTTGGGTGGCGAGCGAATGTGGGTAATCAGAACCCACTAGGATTTACCCAGCGCGCTCCAGCGCCGCAGCAGGCTCACGGTCAGCAATTCCAGCAGTACAACCAACCTTTCCAGCAACGTCCATACTCATATCAGAATCAGGGCGCAGGGAGTAGCTCCCAGCAGCAAGCCCCTCAGTCAAGTTCTAAGCTGGAGGATATGATGGCTCAACTTCTTAGTAGCTCCACAAGTGCAAATCAGCTAGCTGAAAAACGATATCAACAAAGCGAAGATCGTTTTCTAGCTCATGAAGGAGAAATGCGGAGTCAGAAAGCCTCGATTTAGAATATCGAGAACTAGGTTGGTCAGCTGGCGAAGATGATGTCGGAGAGACCCCATGTGGTCTTCCATGCAACACAAAGCCAAATCCGCACGGGCATGTAAATGCGGTTATGACTAGGAGTGGTAAGACTACCGGACCCAACATATCGGACTCACCATCGATCACTGAAACGGTCCCAACTGATACACCGGACGAGGTGCACGCCAGGCTATGCCCAGCAAGTACAGCACAAGTCCAGGAGCCAGTCAAAGAGTACACTCCTCCAGTTCCATATCTGGGTAGGGTGAAGAAACAGAAAAATGAAGAACAATACGGTAAGTTCCTTGAATTGTTTAAACAACTGCACATAAACAAACCATTTGTTGAAGCCTTGGCCCAGATGCCAAGGTATGCGAAATTCTTAAAGGACATCCTCTGGAATAAGCAGAAGCTCGAGGATATATCATGTGTGGTGATGAATGAAAGTTGTTCTGCCATTCTGCAAAACCGTCTGCCCACGAAAATGGGAGATCCGGGCAGTTTCACGCTCCCTTGTTTGATTGGAAACATGTCTGTTAGCCATGCATTGGCTGATTTAGGGGCGAGTATCAACCTTATGCCTTATAAGGTTTTTACTATACTGGATCTGGGTGAGCCTTCACCCACTAGAATGAGCATTCGATTGGCAGACCGATCAATCAAGTATCAGCGTGGATTTGTTGAAAACATGCTTGTTAAAATCGATAAATTTGTTTTCCCCATGGATTTTGTTATTCTTGACATGGACGAAGATTCAAAAGTGCCATTGATACTTGGGCGCCCGTTCCTCAATACTGCGAGGACGATTATTGACGTGGCAGTTGGCCAAATCACGCTCCGAGTAAATGACGAGCACGTGACATTTGATATTAAGAGATCAATGCAGCATCCGCAAAGTCACGATGACATGCTTTATTATGTCGACATTGTCGACGCATGTGTGTGCTCTCATTTCCAAGACACTATTGAAGAGATTGATTCGGACACACGTCTGTCGTGTGGGGACCTGACTGGCATTACGTAGGAGGGCCACGGTTTCGAGCAGCCGACTTTCCAAGTCGGTGATGATGTTTCCCAAGGTTCGGATCAATTTGTGGAAATTGGCAATGTAGATGATGAGAAATCAAAACCTTCGATTGAAGATCCACCGTCCTTGGAGTTAAAAGAACTCCCACCACATCTCGAGTATGCATTTCTGGATAAGGAGTGTCGCTTACCGGTCATTATTTTAGCATTATTGGCAAAAGAGGAGAAGAAGCAGCTTCTCGAGGTTCTTAGACTTCATAAGAAAGCAATAACGTGGAAGATTATAGATATCAAGGGCATCAATCCTTCTTTTTGTACTCACAAGATTCTGATGGAAGACGAGTACAAGCCCTGTGCACAGCCTCAGAGGCGGTTGAATCCTAATATGCAAGATGTGGTGAAGAAAGAAGTGATTAAGTTATTGGATGCCGGATTGATTTATCATATATCTGACTCTGTGTGGGTGAGTCTAGTGCAAGTAGTACCTAAGAAAGGTGGTATTACTATAGTCCCAAATGATAGGAATGAGCTGATTCCTACCCGTACCGTCACTGGGTGGCGAGTTTGCATCGACTACCGCAAACTCAGCGATGCTAGAAGCAAGGATCACTTCCCGCTTCCATTCATCGACCGGATGTTGGAACGTCTGTCGGGGAAGTCATACTACTGTTTCTTGGACGGGTTTTCTGGATACTTTCAAATTCCTATTGCTCATGAGGATCCGGAGAAGACTACCTTCACCTGCCCTTTCGGCACATTCACCTACTTGCGAATGCCTTTTGGGTTATGCAATGCACCGGCGACCTTCCAGAGATGCATGGTTGCAATTTTTCATGATATGATCGAGTATTCTATGGAGGTTTTCATGGATGACTTTTCGGTGTTTGGAGATTCCTTTGATCATTGTCTAGAAAATTTGAAAAGAATGTTGAAGAGGTGCGAAGAAACGAATCTTGTCCTAAACTGGGAAAAGTGCCACTTCATGGTACGAGAAGGCATAGTTTTGGGACACAAGAATTCACGTCCTGGTATGGAGGTCGATCCAGCTAAAGTTGACATAAGTTCACGACTTCCACCGCCCACCTCTGTGAGAGCGATTCAGAGCTTTTTTGGTCATGCGGGGTTTTACAGGCGATTCATCAAGGATTTTTCAAAAATCACTAGGCCCATGACCCGTCTTTTGGAGAAAGACGCTCCGTTGATTTTTGGGGATGACTGCTTGAGGGCTTTTGACCTTCTCAAGCAAAAGTTGATTGAGGCCCCTATTTTAGTCGCGCCTGACTGGAGTCTGCCATTCGAAATTATGTGCGACGCGAGCGATTTCGCTATAGGGGCCGTTTTAGGACAGAAGAAAGAAAAGCGCTTTCACCCAATCTATTATGCAAGCAAAACTCTTCACGATGCTCAGGAGAATTATACCACGACGTAAAAAGAGCTCTTGGCGGTTGTATTCGCATTTGACAAATTTAGATCGTATTTGGTGCTTTCAAAGACAATTGTTTATACTGATCATGCTGCCATTAGATATCTTTTCAGCAAACAGGACGCCAAACCGCGTCTTATTAGATGGATCTTATTGCTGCAGGAGTTTAATATCGAAATTCAAGACAAAAAGGGTGCGTTGAATGTAGCGGCTGACCATCTATCTCGGTTGGAGCATGGAGATATCAAGGACACGCGTTGGGATTCAATCAATGACAATTTCCCACACGAGTCGTTGATGAGTGTTGAGATATGCGATGAGTCACCTTGGTTCGACGACTTTGCGAACTATCTTGCTTGCGGGATTCTGATTAAGGGATTGACTCACCAACAAAAGAGAAAAATCTTTTCAGACGTCAAGCACTACATTTGGGATGACCCTTTCTTGTTTAGGGTTGGTGCTGATCAGGTGATTAGGAGATGCGTTTCGGGAAAGCAGGCTACTGACATTCTGCGCCACTGTCACGAGGGACCTACAGGAGGTCACCATGGTGCCAATATCACCGCTAAGAAGGTGCTCGATTCGGGGTTTTATTGGCCGACAATATTTCGTGATGCGCAGAAGTGGGTCAGTGCGTGCGATGCTTGCCAGAGGGCAGCAAACATATCGACACGCGATGAAATGCCTCAAAATTGGATACAAGTTTGTGAAGTCTTTGATATCTGGGGGATAGAATTCATGTGACCATTTCCACCCCCCACCCACGAGGAAACAAATATATCCTGGTTGCGGTTGATTATGTATCGAAGTGGGCGGAAGCACATGCCTTACCCACCAATGATGCCAGGGTAGTCGTGCGATTTTTGAAGAGTTTGTTTGCCCGGTTTGGGGCACCAAAGACGCTTATCAGTGACAGAGGGACCCACTTTTGCAATACTCAGCTTGAGAGAGTTTTGTCCCATTATGGTGTGCATCACCGTTTATCCACGCCCTATCATCCACAAACAAGTGGGCAAGTGGAGGTCACGAATCGGGGGTTGAAAAGAATCCTTAAGCGGTCGGTAGGTGCAAACCGCAAGGATTGGTCAGACAAACTGGATGAAGCACTTTGGGCTTTCCATATGGCTTACAAGACGCCTATTGGGACTACTCCCTTTAGGCTTGTTTACGTAAAGGCATGTCATTTACCTGTGGAGTTGGAGCACAAAGCGATGTGGGCTCTAAAAACTGCAAATTTGGATCTAAAAACCGGAGGTGAAGCCCGATTCCTTCAGATTCACGATTTAGAGGAGCTACAACAACATGCTTATGAGAACTCCATGTTATACAAGGAGCGCACCAAGAGATTGCATGACAAACGCTTGAAGGACCATGAGCAATTCCAAGCAGGAGATCTTGTTTTACTCTACAACTCGAGGTTGCGTTTATTTTCGAGAAAATTACATTCGCGTTGGACGGGTCCGTACACGGTAAAGGAGGTATTTTCATATGGGACTGTCGCAATTGAGAACGCGGACGGCGTAATTTTCAAGGTAAATGGTCATCGCTTGAAGCTTTACGTTTCTGGGCCGATCGAGTCGGTAGTGGAGGTTATCGAACTCCACACCCCGCATACATCTTAAGTGTGGGGAGGAGAGTCTACGCTACTGACTCGAGGATCAAAAATGTAGCAAGAGCGTCTTTGGCGATTTAGGGGTAAAATTGTCATTTTTTTGTGTTTTTGTGTGTTTTGGCGTGTTTTGTAGATTTCATAGGTTTGTACAATTTTTAAACGTGCCGAGCGAAGGATCTGTGGTGGAATATTGTTAAAACAGTTTGCGGATGATAAAAATGGTGAAAAATGGCCGAAACGCCTGCTGAAACTGGGTTCTGCAGCAAACAGGCTGCTCTGCAGATTTGGCACGACTGTGCCACAAATCGCACGCCCGTTCAGTTGTGAGCCAGCCCCTCGAGTCGCACCCCCTGTGCATTGCCGAGGTCATCGTGCCAGGATCGTTCAATTTCAGCGACGCATGACCGTGCGTCAGTCACACGACCGTGCGACAAGCCAAGGGCAGTTTGGTCATTTGTGCTATATAAAAACCCTTATCTGCAACCCCCATTCTCATTTGCGAAACCCAAGTAGCACCAGCCGTTCCAGACCGAGTTTTCCCCAAAATCGCACCATTTTTCGCACGGTTTCTCAAATCCTTCCGCACGGTGTGTTTTTCTCTTCAATTTTCTGTTTCATCCTTGTTCTAGGTTTAGATTTGTCTGATTTCTTCAAGGCTTTTTAGGGTTCCCTTCATAAACACAATCGAAGCCCTAAACCTTGTAAGATTTGTGTGATTCGTGAACATCCGGTCGGATTTCCAACCCCTGTTTGCCAAAAAAAATTGATAATTTTCGGAAAAATCTGGCTGTTCTGGTTGGGGGGTTCGAATTCTGCAGAAATCGTGGTCGCACGGTCATTCCTTCAATGGAACGGTCGTTCAGTTACGGATGTTCACGAGGTTTTACTGTGATCTCGGAGTCGCACGGTCGTTCAAGTTTGGCACTGTCCGTGCATTGCCCGCAGATTCCGTTCATAGGTACTGGTCTCGGGGACGCACGACCGTGCGTCTGGTCGCACGCCCGTGCGATTCGCCCAGATCAGTTTAACAGAACCTTCATAAATGTGTGTTCGGCTGTTCCGAATGATAATTTTTCTGCTTCTCTTGTTCTAACTGTCATTCCTCATGCAAATGAACCATCCGTTTCTCCAATTCAACCCAAACAACGAGCGAGATAATCTTTGTATTCCGAAACTTAATGCACTATGGAATAGACGAGATTAATTCGGCATCCCTAGAAGGCTGGATTGGCATGTCATGGAGGAGTTGAACCAAAGAGACCGACTTGCGAATATGCTATCAGTTCCATTCACGCGGCTCGTCAACATTGACCGTCCCATATATCTCGAGCTCACTTTGGAGTTTTATGCAACATATTCATATGAAAAGCCAAAGGCGAGCAAGAACCCCGACTTTCGGTGAAATAAGTGGGTAAACTTTAGACTAGGCGGGGAGTGGCACAGTTAGACGGTTGGGAGACTAGGGAGGAGACTCAGAATCTACCATGAAGACGAAATGCATTCAGAGTTCTTTACTGATCAGTTTACTTTTCCGAGCAAAGACGAGCGGGCTGCCTTTTGGGCACGGGTTGCTGATGGCCCAGTTTATGATCCAAGGATGTCGAAAGCATCGCGATTGCGAGACCCCTTGCTGAGGGTCATGCACCATATATTTAGTCCTACCATAGCGGGGTGCATGGACAGTTTGGGAAACTATCCAACACCGGATATTATATTTCTTTACATGCTCGCGGAGGGGGTTCACATCAACCTCACCGCCTGTATGGCTGACTACTTTGTGCATAGTTCCGGACGGACCCCCAACAGTCAGATGTACGTGACTCAGATCGCATACGCGACGGGGATTATAACGGACGAGGTAGTTACAGGTCTGACTCTGGTTACCGAAGGTATGTATGTTGACATCCGGTCATTGAAAGCCATGGGGCTAATCGCCGATACTGATAACGACGAGTGGTTAAAAGGGTTGAATAACGAGGTCTGGGACCCGTTGCCTGCAGAGCCGGAGGATGAGGATGAGGTTATGGGAGACGAGGAGCAGCATGAGCAGCACACACCACCACACTCACCACAGTAGCATTACTCCCCGCAGCACCTGCACTGGCCTCCCGACATCCCTTCATACCTAGAGTTTTATGGCCAGTTCCAGCAGATGCAGATTAGCCAGGAGCAGCAGAGGGTTAATATAGAGCAGATAAGGGATAATCAGGATGAACTGACGGCCAATCAGGAGGCAATGCGGGCGAACCAAGAGTTCATACGCCAGGAGGTGCATGCAGGATTTTCATACATATTTGGGGGGCTTCAGAACGCCTACCCTAACTACTTTGCCGATCCCCCATAGTTCCCATTTGGGAACCCAGGCGACTATAGTGTGGCAGGCCCATCTGGCACAAGAGGAGGTGCGGATGACGAGCAGTAGTGGGAGTTCTGAGTTGGTGGATGTGGTGTTATTTTAGTAGTATGTTCTTGGGTGTTCATTTTGGTTTTCATTTCAGACACCCGCGGCTATGTATTCTATTTTTCAGATATTTTAGTTTATTTGCTATGTTTCATGTATGGATATTTAGTATGCTTTCTATTTATGTAGATTATGGTTTGTTTGCGTTTAGATTGTCTCTGCCTTCTGTTTTGTTTTGCTTTGCTTTGCTTTGCTATGCTTTGCTTTGCTTTGTGACATCATTACAGATTTTAGAAGCATGTCTTGGACCGGCGTACACCACAGAATAAGCTTTGAAGACTCGTTTCATCTACAATCATCTTTAAGGGAGTGTTATTCTCCTTTTTCTCTATATTATGGGTTTCGCATTGGAGACAATGCGAAGTTCAAGTGTGGGGAGGGAGTTTAACATTTTGACTTTGACTTTGTTTGTCCTCTATTAAAAAAATCAGTAATTTGTATATATTTTTAGGAAATAAACCGGTTAGTTGTTGTTTTAGAAAGCTTCTGATATGATAAAAACCCGACAAGCCAAATAATATTGAAAAAGATAACTAGAAAACGTGACAAACAAAGAAAGACTTGCATGTTTATTTTCACACTTTTACCCATTCCTTCCGTTATGTGAGCATATTTGAGCCTTAAAATTGTTATATGTTTGTTCATTTCGGAGTAGAAGTGAGCCGGATGTCACGTGTAGCTTAGAAATTGTCATTAGCATGCTTGTTAAGACCATAAACATGTGGAATTGTGTAGAAATGATAGAGGCACTTAGAAAACCCCTTTGTTGTTAGCCTTGTTCTTTATGTTATGTTTCCCTAAACCCTATGTTACCTATTAGGATTAACCATGTTGAGCCTTTCTCTTGTTTTTCTTTCGTTTACCCAACAAATTAGCCCACTTAGCCAAATTTAGCCTTTTTTATTTTTAAACCTTTAGTGTTAAAACTCGGTTAAAAATCGCTTAACTAGCATTTCTTGTAGTTAGTTGTTCATTGTACAAAGCTTTTAGATTATATAAAAAAACAGAAAATTAGAAAATAAAACACTCTAAAATAGGGTGAAGTCGACAAAATTCGAGCAATTTTAAATGTTAAAATGATGAAATCTCGTTGATGAGCTCGATATCGCAAAAGTCGCCTTTTTAAGGCGTTAGTATGTATAGTTTTATTATTTTGCGCTAGTTAAACGCTACTACCGAGTTTTAACCATTTAGCCACTTTAAAATTCCCATTCCATACCCTTCGCCCAAGCCTATCGTTACAACCCGTAAAGACCTCTTGATTTACACTTTTTTGCATGTTAGTTGGTGGAGATAAGATCTTATGACAAGCTTATGATATTACACGTTTCATTGTCGAGGCATTGAGTGTTTACACATACACATTTTATGTATGTTTCACAAAAATAACCGAGTGTGTGTGAACATTGTGAGGTGTGTGAAGATTAGCGTGCTAAGTCAATCGGAGTGAAATCACGGCTTTTTGGTTATCTATACATATATTTGCATGTGTTTGTTTGATTTGAATCACTTGATGTTGTCTTTCGAAAAACCGGCTAACCGTATGTTTGTTCATTAGTAGCTAATTTGTAAATACTTGTTTTCATTAGAAACTATCTTTTATTGCATTTTAATTCTAGCTTGCTTGAGGACAAGCAAGGTTCAAATGTGGGGAGGTTTGATATTCGTTAAATTACACATACTTTATTCCCCTTTTTATCCCCATTTTATGCGTTTTTGGCCGTAAAACAGTGAATCGGATACTTAATCAGGTATATTTTTGTTTACAGGCCTAAAAAAGTGTGCCGAACAAGAAGATTATGAAAACGAGAATTTTCCGGGCGAAAAGGCAGAGCTGCGAACTTTCTATGAAGAATTCTGATCTGGGCGAGTTGCACGGTCGTGTAATTGGTGGCACCACCGTGCGGATCCAAAAACAGAGCTCATTCCGACATTACACAGCCAGTACGATCAGGAGTGCAAGCCCATCTCGGAACCGAACGACCGTGCAGTCTGGTGGTACCCCGTGCGAATTCGATGACTCACCCCAGCTCGGAAATGCACTGCCCGTTCAGATGTTCGTGCCAGCCTATTCTCGGCAATGCATGCTCGTGCAGTATGTGGAACGACCGTGCGGATACGAAGACCGGACCAAGACTTGATGATGTCACTCGGTATGGGAAACAGGATTTTAAAAGTGAACGGTCATGCACTTTATTGGCACGACCGTGCGATCTGAAAAAGTTATAAAAAACAGATAGCAGCATTCTATTCGCAATTCTGGACTTTTGGGAGCTTCACAGGCGATTTTCAGGCTCCGGGGGCTTTGCTTTTTACGCGGATTCAAGCCATCTTGTGCCGTTTTGTAACGACTCACACAAAAATGTCCTAAAACACTCCGCAAGTGAGGACCCGGACCCCTGAACCCCTAACGTACATGAAAAATCAAGAAAATGTGAAATTTGGTCTTCACGCTGGCCACGTAAGGGTAAGCCTAGGCATACGCGGGCCGCGACAGTAAGGCGGATCTCCGGATAAGCTTAGGGGACACGTGTTGTCCACGTGTCACAACCACCGATGACTCAGCAACCCTTACCGCCGCCCTTATGACCCTCGCGTAAACCCCAATTTTCACCTATAAATTGCTTGGATCAGAGCCTGTTCATCAGTGTCGAAATCTCATTCTCAAATCGCCTCTATTCTGCAGAAAACGAAATTTACAGGTGTCAAGATGCTGCTACAAATCCAGGGTATTAGCTCGATCACTACTACGTTTCAAACTGTTCAATTCTTTTCTTTCCTTCAGCTTTTATTATAGAAAAAAGTAGCTCGGGATTATACCTTCTAAATCCCGAAACTCTGCCCGTTATTAGGACAATAACTCTAATCGCTGCCACAATTCAATGTCCGATTAATTGAAACTATCCGATGGATGTTTAAGTGCTGCTCAAACTCGGGTTATACTTTTCATTCGTCGCGAATTCGATGGATGTTTAAGTATCGCACTTTGTCACTCGTTGTGAGGGTTTCTATCTCGTGATTATCGTTAAAGTTGAATTGAGTTAATACACTAATACGAGTTCCGTTGTATCTAGAAATTAGAACTCGTAACCAAGAAGCTATTAAATTAGAATACTTAGCAATTAAGTAAACTTAATAGTTAAGTAAACTTACTAATTACGTACACATAGTTGTTAAGGAAACTTAGCAGTTAAGCTAGTTGAGTAGATTAATTAATCTGCTAATTAAGCTAAGTAAGATTAATTAATCAGTTAAGTATGATTAATTAAGTTAAGTATGATTAATTAATCAGTTAAGCAAGATTAATTAAGCTAATCGAGATTAATTAAGCTAAGCAAGATTAATTAAGATAAGCGAGATTAAGCTAAGTAAGATTAATTAAGTAAGATTTATGAAACACCTAAGTAGATATACATGAAAAATAGATATATGGGGTAGATATTATCTAAGGAAGATTTTACCTAAGGAAAGTGTTATCTAGGGAAGGTTTTATCTACGGAAGATTTAACTAAGGAAGATAACACCTAGGGAAAATTCTATATAGGGATAAGACTTATCCCTTGGCTATAAATAGGATGCCTAGGAATTCATTTCCTTTGCTCATTTCTTTTCTTCTTCTCTCTATACGTTGGTGTTCTAACCAATAATCACCAAAGCAATGTTCTGACCGATCGATTCAAGAACCAACTAACGGATGCCAAAATACTATACTTTGTGAATTCGTTAAACGGATACCAAAGTACTATACTTTGTGAATTTCGTTAAGGTTCGAATCTCGTGACCATCGTTAGGTTTGATGTGGTTTTACACTAATACGTATTCCACTCTGTTAAACTAAAGGTTTAACTACCAGAAACTCTATACCATACTCTTACAATCGAAATGGATGCTTAATCATCAGAAGGTTCAAAACAATAAAGTATATGCTTAATTATCAGAAGGAGTAGAATCAAGAAGCTTGTTAAATCAATGCTGCATGTTTACAAAGTGAGTCATTCTCTTTTTATCAATAATGTTTTACAATACTCCAAGCATTTTCAAATGTTATAATTACAGGGATTAATTCATGGTTATCTTGAATCACTGGCTAGTGGGGTATTGTGCACATTACTAATTTCTCACGGGTTAGGCTAATAAATCCTAACAGTGATAAACGTCACTACTTGGGGAAAGACCCAATAGTGGTATGACCATCGTCACCAGGTGACACGGCGCCAGATAAAAATAAGATAGAAGCCATTGTAATCGCTCTTATGCTGTAATTATTACTAAGTTATAAATTACAGGGATTAAGTCTTGGTTATCTTAAAAATAAGATAAAAGCCATTGTAATCGCTCTTATGCTGTAATTTATAACAAATGTGTTTTTGTAAAACCGAATGAACTCACTAGTATTTCCTGCTGACAAAATCTTTTTAAAACGCGTTTCAGGTAATTACAGTAGATCAGAATGAGAGTTGGATACAGCACCAAAAGGCTTATAGAAGTGGCTTAAATTATCAATTAAATTAAATTATGAAAAGTTGTTTTATGTATTCAGGTTTATCCCATATTAAAAGCTACCTTTCAAAACATGGTTTTATCCCATTTATTTAATGAATAAAATCCGGTGTTTTCTAAACTCTGATATTTTTTCTAACTCACGGTCCTGATGAAATTTCCGCTGCACTACTTTTCTAAATAACCACCGGTACCACTTGGCTGCTCGCGGCTCCTGATTCCGTCCAGGGTGGGGTAGGGGGTCGTGACACATTTAGCCCCGTTACTATCCGGATTCTCACTCTTGTGCTTGTTTATGGTTTGATTCTTCAATCTTTCCATGTTTTTGTTCTTGTTTCAAGCATTTAAGATTGATGATTATGTATTATTGTAAGCCTAAGGGAAAAAACAATAGTATCCCTTGCTTAATTACAACCATTAGTATGTTAATTATGTTTGTAATGACACTTTGAAGCATTTTCTATGTTAATCTTTGATGATTAGCTTGCAACCTTGTTTATTGATGTTGATTTCTTGATTATAAGTAATTATCTTGGATGATTAGTATGTGGTTAGTTGAGATATTTGAAAGAAGAAGCTTAATTAATCATGTATTAGTAGACTTTGAACTTGTTTAACTTGTGTCAAATGTGTGCACCATGATTATAGAAATGGTTAGTGGTTTAATAAGGGGTAATTATTGTTAATAAAGAAAGCTTTCCTTCACGTAAGGACCTTAACGGGTTAAATGGCGTTTTTATGAATTCTTGACATGAATTATTAACTTAGTTAGTGATTTAGGCCAAAATTGCTATCTTGGTGAATTTATGTGCAAGATTTGTAAAATGAAATCGGTTGTGATTTAATCTAGTTTATGCTTGTCTCAGTGGTTGCATTGTGTTTATCGGTGTCGCTTTCCCTGATTAAGTGAGGTTAGAAAACTCTTAACGGATGACTAACCTATCTTTAGGGGATTTTCATAGACATTTATCAATTGCACGTTAAAGAACAATCTTAGGTGGTTAAAGTGTGTTTATCGTTTTAGCTTTCCGAATGATTGTCATGTTAGGATTCCCGAAAAGAATACTAATTGTCTTGAAAATGGAGAATTGACTAAAAGTTTTAAGTGACAAAACGGACTTAGTTTATATACTTTGGTTGTGTATAAAGCAAGGCTATATATTTATTTTCTTATTTGGAGTCTATTATGTTTTTATACATATTTGTTTATGCTTATTTTAGCTTTTAGAAAATCACACTCTTATTTTCCTACCGGTAATTTAATGACAACGGTTTAGTATTATTTCTCCGCCCACATCCTTTGATCGACACTTGGTTCTTACCGATACTTTACTACATATACGACGGGGTGCACTTGTCCTTTCGTGTGTGTTTTAATTTTGAAGTATAAATCATTTTTATAAATTTAAAACTGAATCGTGTGTTATATTCTTTGTAAAAACATGTATTTACGCGCACACGCCAGATATACCAGGCTAGGATTCGAGTTACAGGAACAAGGGCCAAACCAACCACCCAAAATTGGAATCATCGAGCGAAAACACTTGACAACCTCCTAGAATTAGCTTTTCTTGCCACCAGACCTATCTCCGTCAGTTAGGAATCTGATGTCGTCACTAAACACATTCCTTAAATTGTAGCCATTTGTTGAGTGTTTTTTTTTGGTGTCTAATCCGCATATATATCACCATTGCCCTTGATTTTCATGACTGTATATCTCTTAAATGTCAACATATACATGTGTGATTTAGTTTACGAAGATTTTTCAATGCCGGGAACCTCGATCAGAGAGTAAAAAAGGCGTAAGGTTCACAATGGTTTAAAATAAAAATGGGATATACCGGGCTAGGATCCGAGTTACAGGAACAGGGGCCAAACCAACCACCCAAGAATGGAATCGTCGAGCGAAAACAGTTGACAACCTCCTAGAAGCAACTTTTCTTGCCACCAGACCTTTCTCCATCAACTAGAAATCTGATGCCGTCACTAAACTCATTCCTTAAATTGTAGCAATTTGTTGCGTGTTTTTTTGTGTGTCTAATCCGCATATATATCACCATTGCCATTGATTTTCTTGATTGTATATCTCTTAAATGTCAACATATACACGTGTGATTTAGTTTACGAAGATTGTTCAATGCCGAGAACCTCGATCAGAGAGTAAACAAGGCGTAAGGTTCACAATGGTGTAAAAATAAAATGGGATATACCGGGCTAGGATTCGAGTTACAGGAACAAGGGCCAAACCAACCACCTAAGAATGGAATCGTCGAGCGAAAACACTTGACAACCTCCTAGAAGCAGCTTTTCTTGCCACTAGACCTTTCCCCCATCAATTAGGAATCTGATGCCGTCACTAAACACATTCCTTAAATTGTAGCCATTTGTTGAGTGTTTTTTTTTGTTGTTGTTTACTCCGCATATATATCACCATTGCCCTTGATTTTCTTGACTGTATATCTCTTAAATGTCAACATATACACGTGTGATTTAGTTTACGAAGATTTTTCAATGCCGAGAACCTCCATCAGAGAGTAAAAAAGGCGTAAGGTTCACAATGGTGTAAAATTAAAATGGGATATACCGGGATAGGATTCGAGTTACAGGAACAAGGGCCATACCAACCACCCAAGAATGGAATAGTCGAGCGAAAACACTTGACAACCTCCTAGAAGCAGCTTTTCTTGCCACCAGACCTTTCTCAATCAATTAGGAATCTGATGCCGTCACTAAACACATTCCTTAAATTGTACCCATTTGTTGAGTGTTTTTTTTGGAGTCTAATCCGCATATATAATACCATTGCCCTTGATTTTCTTGAATGTATATCTCTTAAATGTCAACATATACACGTCTGATTTAGTTTACGAAGATTTTTCAATGCCGAGAACCTCGATCAGAGAGTAAAAAAGGCGTAAGGTTCATAGTGGTGTAAAATTAAAATGGGATATACCGGGCTAGAATTCAAGTTACAGGAACAAGGGCCAAACCAACCACCCTAGAATGGAATCGTCGAGCGAAATAACTTGACAACCTCCTAGAAGCAGCTTTTCTTTCCACCAGACCTTTCTCCATCAATTAGGAATCTGATTTTGTCACTAAACACATTCCTTAAATTGTAGCCATTTGTTGAGTGTTTTTTTTTTAGTCTAATCCACATATATATCCCCATTGCTCTTGATTTTCTTGACTATATATCTCTTAAATGTCAACATATACACGTGTGATTTAGTTTACAATGATTTTTCAATGCCAAGAACCTCGATCAGAGAGTAAAACAGGCGTAAAGTTCACAATGGTGTAAAATTAAAATGGGATATAACGGGCTAGGATTCGAGTTACAGGAACAAGGGCAAAACCAACCACCCAAGAATGGAATCGTCGAGCGAAAACACTTGACAACCTCCTAGAAGCAGCTTTTCTTGTCACCAGACCTTTCTCCATCAATTAGGAATCTAATGCCATCACTAAACACATTCCTTAAATTGTTGCCATTTGTTGAGTGTTTTTTTTGTGTATAATCTGCATAAATATCACCATTGCCATTGATTTTCTTGACTGTATATCTCTTAAATGTCAACATATACACGTGTGATTTTGTGATTTAGTTTATGAAGATTTTTCAATGCCGAGAACCTCCATCAGAGAGTAAAAAAGGCGTAAGGTTCACAATGGTGTAAAATTAAAATGGGATATACCGGGCTAGAATTCGAGTTACATGAACAAGGGCCAAACCAACCACCCAAGAATGGAATCGTCAAGCGAAAACACTTGACAACCTCCTATAAGCAGCTTTTCTTGCCACCAGACCTTTCTCCATCAACTAGGAATCTGATGCCGTCACTAAACACATTCGAATCTGATGCGAATTGAGATCTGAATCTGATGAAATCCTGTGCGAAATCGTGTGAATGATCTGAGCAATCGATATCCTGCTCTGATACCACTTGTTAGGTCCCGGATTGATCCGTATCGATTGCGAACCGACTCGTGCGACGTGCGGAATCCGTGCACGAGCAAGACCGAAACACACGAGACCGTAATCTAAACGTGATTCTATTGAATATTTGACAAGAACAAGCACCACGAATCACCTTTACAACTTTCTCTCTCTAGTTTCTCTCTCTAACCTTCAAAGCTCCAAAGTTGCAAAATGGCAAAAGTTCCTAAATGAAACCCTAAGGCTCCTATTTATAGGCCAAGGCTTATAAGGAGAGTTCCCCTTATTTACAATAATGCCACCTTGCCTTTTACTAACTAGATACAACATAAAGCCTAGAATTTAACAGTTTCTGCTACGGTTTGAGATGACGGAGGCGATAGACATACTGCACTAACAGACTCCCCCTTGGATATTGCCGCAGTCAATCTGTAGTCAAACTCGTAGCGACTTTTCTTTCTCTCTCTCTGAGTCTTTTTGAAGCTTTATCATCTCTTCAGCAACATAGACTCCCTCTTTCTTTAACAGAATCCCGGTGGATCTGTCTTAAGCTTTAGCTCCCCCTTTCAGCAAACTCTTTCCTCAGGCTCCCCCTTTCGTCAAGCTTCCGTGCTTTGGGATCGACACCTGGCTTTCCGTATACAAGCTCCTTCAGGATAGTTTCCTGGCATCTTGAATCCACGCTTCCACTTGCGTTGAGCTCGTCTTCAGACTCCCCCTTAGACTCAGCTGTCGGGATCGTAGTCTGGCTTTCACATGTTCACAATTTCAGGATCAATTCCTGGCTCTATTCTGCATTTGCTCAGGATTTGAAACCTGGTTAACCTGCACATCCTCTACCTCAACATAAGTTTCAAAAATTTATAACACTTAGATTTAAGAAACTTACTGGTAGAAATCATTCAATCATCAATCTGTATAGTTACATCAAGTTCAAATGAATGACCTTGATTAACTAACCACACAATCTTTCAAAACATTTATATATAACATTCAAATTTTTCAACAGATTCTCCCAACCCAATGAAGTTCATCATGTTTAGCACTTGGAATTTTGAAAATCAGCTTTCCAACATCAGTTGTCGAAAATCTTTTTGTATTTTTCAAAACTTTATGCTAAAACACACTAAAATCTTTTTGGATTTTGAGTTTAAAGAAATGCAGTAAAGAAATATATACAAACAATATTTTTGTGAGTTTGTGTAAGAGGATCATATCAGTTTTTGAGACCAATCACTAGCACCGTTAAGCTTTAAACATTTTAAGTTCTAAACGATTCACGTTGATTGACGATATGTTTGTCCTCTTAAGCTCAATCTAAAAACTTTCGAAATGCTTACCGATACGTTAAGGTATATTAATTTTGCACTAAATTCTTATGGACCCCACGATCTCAGCATATCCCCTCATCATGCAATACACTGACTCAAGTAATGCCTTTAAACTTTCATCAACTGTGATATGTGCGAAAATAATGCAGAATGTTTAAACATTAACAATTAGGTCGATACTTCCGTATACGCAGAGAAAGTCCAATGTTTAAACAAAATAAGAAAATAAAACAAGTTGAAGTTGTTTAGACTTTAACCACCAGGTCGATACTTCCGTATACGCAGAGGAGGTCCAAAGCTTAAACGAAACACCAAAGAAAATAAAGCAGAACGTTTAGGCAATAACATCCAGGTCGATACTCACGTATACACAGAGGATGTCCAATGCTTAAACAAAATAAAGAAATCAAACAAGTTTAAATCTTTGCAAAATGAAATGCACAATCACAGTGACTTTTTCAGCAAGTTGTGAAAGCTCACAGACTTAACCGGTTTTATGTCTTTCGACAATCAGCGATTACCGAGCAGGCACACAGTCAAGAAGGACAAAACTAAGTACTATGCTTTCAACCATGTTTTCCACTAGAACTAGGCTTTTTCATTTAAGTTTGTATCGTTATCGCAAATCTACTAGTCTAGCTGAGCCTATCGTCACATCGTTAATGAGATCGTTTATCACATTTGACATTACCTTTCTTTAGCATGTTGTGATAGTCCACTGATTTACTATCATTTCCTCTTTTCTCAACAAAACTCATTTTTGCTTCTTTTAATGTTTTTGACATTTTCAAATTTTCTTTTTTTTTTTAATTTTTCTCCCCCTAAAATCAAAATATGTTTCAATTTTGATTTTCAAGGAAAAATTGAAAACAAATTGTACAAAGTAAAGTGACAAACTGATATCGAATCACTTCAATTCGCCATTCACTCGGCATAAACAATCAGAACTCCCCCTGACAACAAACTATTTTCCCATTTAGATTTCAAAACACTTAAGTTTGTTTTAATCAAAATGGTTTTTCCGGAAAATTAGTTTTGTTTGTCTTTTTACAAACTCGGGGTTTCATCACATTGTTTACCTTTGTCCACTTATCGGAAAGATAAATCAAGAACAACTTAATGTCCTTGATTAGTCTTTTGTGATTCGAAATATCACAGTTACCAACCTGTGAATTTCTCAAGAAATATGCCGATTCCTGTTCCACACTTACCAACCTGGGAACTCCGGCAAGTCAGGTTTTTCTATTTAAAAAGTTTCACCCAAGCCTGACTGTCCTTGGGTGATTTAGAATTCTTGTTTAACAATGGTGGAAAATTTTCATCATCCATTGTTAGACTAGAATTCTCTATTTTTACCTCAACACATGGCTCTTCTGGTTTCGACAAACCAGAATCATTGCCTGAATATGGCTTGTCTGACTTTGTTGAGCCAGATTCATCGCCGACATGTGGCTCATTTGTTTCCGAAGAAACAGATTCATTGCCACAAACTTTCTTCTTCTTCTTTCCCTCTTTCGTCCTCAGATTTGTATCTGATGAATTCGTTTTGCTTGATTTGTCATTCTTTGGCGAACAAGACGATTTATCAGAACTTTTATCTGTTTTACCGGTTGTATCCGAGGACAAAATCCTCTCGAGATATTCTCTCGCCTTCTTTCTTTTCTTCCTCATTTTGTCTTTTTGCCCTTGTGAAAGCTTCACTTTCTTTTCTTGAACTTTCTCTTCTTGAACTTTTGGTTCTTGAACTTTTGGTTCTTGAACTTTCTGTTCTTTGGGCTTGACATTGACTGATTTCTTTGCCATTTTCTGAGATTCAGCCCTCAATCTTCCCTTTGATCTCATTGGGCAATCTCTGGCAATATGACCTTTGATTTGGCATTCATAGCACCTTCTCATTTCGAATCTCTGACTTTGGCAGTTAACAACAATGTGTCCTTGATAGCCACAAGTGTAACACACTCTGTTAACATACCTCTCTCTGCCTTCATACCAAACACCGTCTTCATACCACACACTTAGATCATAGCATTGATTTGCCTTGTGGTACTCATGTCTCCTCTTGTATCCTTGATTTGGCATTTGAGCACTGTGGTCAAACCTGCACCACTGGTTACCAACTTTTTGTGAGTTTTTATTTTCAGATTTTTGTGGTTTTTTATAATGATTGGATGATTGATCTGATGAGCTTTTATTTTCTTTTTGAAAAATTTTCAATTTTTTATCCTTTTGTTTCTGTTCCACATTCTTCTTTACAGGTTTTTGCGTTGAGCATTCACCTTTCTCAGTAGAATGTAAAACATTATTTTTAAAAATTTCATTTAATTTCAAAAATGTTTTTCTTTTTTCTTCTTTTTCTTTTTCATCATCATATTTATCATTACAATCTTCAATTTTGACTTTGTCAAAATTTGTGACATTGTCACTTATTGGAACTGAATTGATCGGTTTTGGACAAACATATGATGTAGAAGTCACAAAACTTTTCAATTTATTCTCTAAATTTTTTATTTTCTTTTTATCACCTTCAGCTTCTTTTTCAAGTCGAATAATAGTCTGACAATGAGAATTTATTACCTTTTGCTTTTCAATATTGTTCTTGCTAAAAACAGATCTCCCATCTTCAAGAATCTTTATTTGACTTTGAAAATCTTTTTCAATCTTTAATTTTTCATTTTCAAAACTTTTGATTTTATCTTTAAAAACAAAATTTTTATTTTCCAAAACTTTTAATCTATTATCAAAAACTGTTTCTCTATCTTTTAAAGCCTTATTTTCTAATTTTTCCCAAAACACTTTTTCATGTTCTAAAGTGTTTAGCTTATTCTCAAAATCTTTTTCTTTTTCTTTCAAAACCTTGTTTTCTAATGTCAGACTGTTCAAGTCATTTAACAGTTTAACATTCTCAGGTTTCTGCTTTTTGATTTTCAATGTCAAACTCTCCACATCTTTTAAGAGATTGACATTTTCTGCTACGCATTTTGAGCACACAACTTCACATTTTGAAGTTTCATCCTTCTTGGATTCTTCAATCTTTGTCGTTCCTGCAAGAAAAATTTTAACCATATCAGCAGGATTCAAATCTTCATTTAAAAAACAACCTCTCTTGAAATCATATTTCATCCTACTTCTTGCACTAAGACCATTTCTAATTCTTTTGATTATTTCAAGAATCACATCCAAACTTATATATTTTGAGCTTCTTTCTAATTCCTCTATCAACTCTTTCTTTTTCTTCTCAATTTCACAACTGTATGTTCTAAGCTCTCTGACGTTTTCCTTCTCGTCAAACATTTTAACTACAAATTCTTTGTTAAACGACTTGTTTTTTTTTTATTTTTTATTTTTTTTTATTTTTTTTTAGCTAAGAATCCACAAAATTTCAACTTCTTGATATTTGCACCTTGTAAATCCCCTCGAATCACCTGCAAACAAACAATCAAACAATCAGTTCGTAACAGTGTGCGTTGATGAAATCAATCTAAAACTCGTGTCGAAGATTTGCGAATAAATGTTGTTCGGGTGAGTTAACTATCCAACTCTTTGACACAAGCCACTCTACAAAACGACAAAACTTGAGTTAATCGGTTGGCACTTTGACTCTTTGACTTCGAGTGAGTTGTCTAACTGGATTACACGTTGACCTTTTGATCACAATCGATGAAAGCCAATCTCACTTGTAACCTTGCAATAATCCTTCACGTGAGAGTATGATTTTAATCAAGTAAAATGAACGACAACCTTTATTTCACATGCAAATTGATCATCAAGTCTCACATGTATACTGACAATATGTTTATCAAATTTAGAATTGATGGCCAACAACTATTTATTCAATGTAAATCCTATAGGACCTCTTCAATTATTTATATAATATCAAGACTATGGCAGACAACCACACCAATTAGTCAACATTCACATGCAATCATTAAATGGAATGTGAGTCGGATGAGATGTTTGTGACACGTGAAGATACATGTCCGAGGCCGGACATGATTCACAGGACGAACAAGACTCCACTTGGACATACATCCGAATAATGTCCGTCCAACATCAAGAACCTCCGAAGACGAACCTCCATTCAAGTGCGTCTGGACGGATGATGTCATCTAAGTTGACTACTATAAATACCCCATCAAGTACAAAGCCAAGTACGATTTTCTGAACCTTCGTCCCTACTTTCTCTCTCTACTTTCTCTCTCTACCAATACTTATCCTCACGCCGGAGGGTGGTCGCAGAGAGGCCCTCCCATCTCTGCGGCGAGCCTAACGGTTTTCTGTTTTGCAGGACTGCTCCCTAAGTCTTCTCACAAGATCCAAACCCTCGTTTGCAGGCTCCGGCCTTAAGGCGATTCTTTGGTTCTTCAACACGTATTGCTATCTGCGCGCAATCAAGTCAACACGGATTGCTTTTCCGTGCGGGTGGACTTCTATGCTATCCGTACGGGTGGGAAATGATGCTATCCGCACGTGTGGGTGCTATGCGTACGGGTGAGTGCTATGCGTACGGGTGGGTGCTATGAGTACGGGTGGGTGTTCCGTATGATGCAAAAGATTCTATCCGCACATGTAAGCAATCAATACCAAACAATATCACATGCAAACTGACTTTCAAGCTCTGAAACAAACACATGTACTCTTGATTTACACAATTTCACATGTTCACCGAATGCAGAATGATCACGTGCAATACTGAAAATTCAATTAAATGTCATGTGCTTATGGTACTTCACACCGATTGCATTTAATGTGCTGGAAATTCTGATTAATGTTGACAAAATATAGGGTTCACGTGGCAAGCTTAAGTGAATTATTGTGACACGGATTAAGAGGTCAACAACGGTCAACCCGGATAAGTTGTGCGCACGAAGATGCTATCCGTGCGTATAGGTCAACAATCAGTCAATGCGGATTAGTTATCCGTGCGTATGACTTATCCGCACGTATAGGTCAACAATCAGTCAACGCACAACATATCCGACAATTAGATGCGAATTGAGATCTGAATCTGATGAAATCCTGTGCGAAATCGTGTGAATGATCTGAGCAATCGATATCCTGCTCTGATACCACTTGTTAGGTCCCGGATTGATCCGTATCGATTGCAAACCGACTCGTGCGACGTGCGGAATCCGTGCACGAGCAAGACCAAAACACACGAGACCGTAATCTAAACGTGATTCTATTGAATATTTGACAAGAACAAGCACCACGAATCACCTTTACAACTTTCTCTCTCTAGTTTCTCTCTCTAACCTTCAAAGCTCCAAAGTTGCAAAATGGCAAAAGTTCCTAAATGAAACCCTAAGGCACCTATTTATAGGCCAAGGCTTATAAGGAGAGTTCCCCTTATTTACAATAATGCCCCTTGCCTATTACTAACTAGATACAACATAAAGCCTAGAATTTAACAGTTTCTGCTACGGTTTGAGATGACAGAGGCGATAGACATAAATGCACTAACACCAACCACCCAAGAATGGAATCGTTGAGTGAAAACACTTGACATCCTCCTAGAAGCAGCTTTTCTTGCCACCAGACCTTTCTCCATCAATTAGGAATCTGATTCCGTCACTAAACACATTCCTTAAATTGTAGCCATTTGTTGAGTGTTTTTTTGGTGTCTAATCCGCATATATATTACCATTGCCCAAGATTTTCTTAAATGTATATCTCTTAAATGTCAACATATACACGTGTGATTTAGTTTTCGAAGATTTTTCAATGCCGAGAACCTCGATCAGAGAGTAAAAAAGGCGTAAGGTTCATAATGGTGTAAAATTAAAATGGAATATACCGGGCTAGGATTCGAGTTACAGGAACAAGGGCCAAACCCACCACCCAAGAATGGAATCGTCAAGCGAAAACACTTGACAGCCTCCTAGAAGCAGCTTTTCATGCCACGAGACCTTTCTCCATCAATTAGGAATATGATGCCGTCACTAAACACATTCCTTAAATGGTAGCCATTTGTTGAGTGTTTTTTTTTGTGTCTAATCCGCATATATATCACCATTGCCCTTGATTTTGTTGACTATATATCTCTTAAATGTCAACATATACACGTGTGATTTAGTTTACGAAGATTTTTCAATGCCGAGAACCTCGATCAGAGAGTAAAAAAGGCGTAAGGTTCACAATGGTGTAAAACTAAAATGGGATATACCGGGCTAGGATTCGTGTTACAGGAACAAGGGCCAAACCAACCACCCAAGAATGGAATCGTCGAGCGAAAACACTTGACAACCTCCTTGAAGCAGCCATTCTTGCTACCAGAACTTTTTTCATCAATTAGGAATCTGATGCCGTCACTAAACACATTCCTTAAATTGTAGCCATTTGTTGAGTGTTTTTTTGTGTATACTCCGCATGTATATCACCATTGTGTTGGTTCATATGTCTGTCGACTTCGTCTTGTATCAAGTCTTGTATTTGTCTAGATAGATCAGGGAATGATATACGAGAAAACTGAGAAAACATGTAAGATGGGCCATTTCGCACGAAATGGAAAGGTCCATTTAGCACGAAATGAAGATTTCATTTCGTACGAAATGAATTGGCCATTTCGTTTGAACCGTTCTGTGCGAAATGAATATGCCTATAAATACTAGGTCGTGTCATTTCATTTGTAACTTTTCTGATTCCGGCAACGAAGTGCTGCCGAAGTGTTTTCAGGCTGTCATCTGTTGTTTAATCAATATACGAGACAATTTAAGTGATTCTATGTATAAACCAGCTGAAACAACTCCGATACGTCTGGTTCCGCCTTTCGTATTGGACGAGATCTCTTCTGAACGACTCATTTGGTCGTGCGAACGATCCTACAAGTGGTATCAGAGCTCAGGAGGAAGAGTTCTTACCGTTTTCAGCTGTTTTTCATCACTTCTACATCTTCTTTTTCAAAATTAACAAGTTTTCATGGTTAAAATGGCTTGATTTTCTCACATTATATGCGAAACAGTGTTTTTACAAAGCCTTGAAAGAATTAGAACTAAAATCGGACTAAAACTTGATCAATTTGTCAAAACATGGCCGACAGGATGACATCAGCAGCATTTCGCACGAAATGAACTTTTCATTTCGCACGGAATGGCTTACATAAGTTCATTTCGCACGAATTGACAAGTTTTTGGTCCATTCCGCACGAAATCATCTCATTTCGTTTGAAAGTTGTGCCATTTCGTACGAAATCATCCATTTTGTACGAAATCATATCATTTATCACCAAAGGGTCATTCCGCACCAAGTGTTCATTTCGCACCAAATTCATTTCGTTTGAGATATCATTTCGTTTGAACAGGCTGTTTTTGAAACTTTTGATACCGAATCATGGAAAACAAATTTTACAATGCGTTTGCTACTGCCCTAGGTACTCCAGTTACTGTTGCTCAGAATGTAACCATGGAAATTGAAACTGGAACGTTACAGAAACCTCCTAAGCTAATGGGAATTGAGGAGTATCATAGTTGGAAAGAACGTTTTGAGAATTGGGTTCAAGCAAATCATCTGAGATCTTGGGAAAGTATTGAAACTAAGTATGCTAGACCACTGTCTGATTTAGGAGTTGCAAAGATTATCTCAGAATTTTCAAATAAAGAGAGAGATACGTACAAAGCAGAAAAAATGATGGTTAGTTTACTTCAACAAGCTGTGAAAGAGGATATTTTCATATTACTTCAACAAGATGGCAGTGCTTATTCAATTTGGGATGCACTTCGGAAAAAATTCGAAGGTAGTGCAGAGATGATCAAGAGTAAAAAATCATTATTGAAGGAGTTTGAATTGTTTACAAGTGTGCCAGGTGAGACTACAAAGACTCTCATTGACATATATTGTCATCTTGTTCGTTCAATGTCTAGGTTGGAGATTACTAAGACTCCTGAAGAATGGGTTGAGAAGTTAGCCGATGCGTTACCTCAAAAAGAATGGGGTACATACCTCATGATTTTTGAAGAATTCCGGAAAGTATAGCAGATTGTCGATTGCACAATTTATTGAGAAACTTGAGGGACAAGATCTTGAACAACAGAAGATTGCTAAAATGAACAATTCAAGTGGTCAACAAGATATCAAGTTGTACTACAAAGGAAATGTTCAAAATGTTGAAGCTAGTCTAAAGATCCAAACTGCTTTCAGTGCAGAAAATTCATCAGGATCAATCAATCAAAGTTCCTTCAAATCCAGTGGATTTTCTAAATATCCGAGTGTTAATCCAAGTGTTCAAAGTTCAAACAACAGTAATGGTCATGTGTTACATTGCAACATCGCGTTGCATCTTCAGAACGGTCAAAATTTCTCTGAAGAAGTTGCTAAGGGTCATATGGTATTGCTGGTTACTGTGTTGGAATCTTATGAGAGTTTGGTTGCGGGGAGGATCGGAAATCCTATGTTGACAAAAGAGGATTACGATCAGATTGATGGGGAAGAAATGGAGCTTATGGATATTAAGTGGTGTTTAGCGAGTGTGTTGAGGAGAGCAGAGAAATTTAAGCAAATCACCGGAAGAGATCACTTCCGTGATGCAAATGTTTCTACTTTGGGTTTTGATAAATCTAAAGTTACTTGTTTTCGATGCAGGGAAAAAGGACATTTTAAGAGGGAATGTACCAATCGAGAAGCAGGTGGAGCTCAAAATCCGTTCGGCAACAATGACTACTATAGGAAAGCTATCTATCATCAAGTTTCTCAACAGCCGCGTCAACAAGAATCATCATCATCCAATGCTAAACAGATTGAAGATGGAAAGGGAAGAGCTTGTTATGGTATAATTGATCAAGATGATGAGAAATTGCCAGAGGGATTTAGCTGGGATAAATACATTCCGGGTGATTCAAAGTTTAAAGCGTTCATTGCACAAATCGTCAAAGAGCCAGAATTGATGAAAGAATGGTTGGCTATGTTTGGAAATGATGGGAAGAATCAAGACGAAGAATCTGTTCTTCAGAAGAAATCTAAGAAACTGATCAATTATCATCTGACAGTAGTGATGATGAGGAAGAAATTAAACAGATTAACATTGGCAAAACTCATCTTTCTACTGAAAGGTTCAAATTTTATTTTGCAGATATATTGAAGAAACTTAATGTGAGACGAGCAGCAAAAGAAAAGAAAGAAGAAGTTAAAGTTGTTGAGAAAGTGGTTGAATTTGAGAAAGTGGTTGAAGTTGAGAAATTAGTAGAAGTTGAAAAGATAGTTGAAGTTGATAAAATTGTTGAGATCGAGAAAATTATCGAAGTCACAAAACCGTGTTTAAAATGTTTAGAATCTTGCAAACATTGTGAAGAAAAAGACAAGAAGTTGAGTGAGTTTGAAAAGATGAAAGAGAAGTTATTGTTTGATGTTAAATATGTAAAAGAGTCGTATGATGTGTTGAACAGAACAGTGAATAGTCTGCAGAAGACAAACTCAGAAAGAGAAGATGCTTTAATTATGATGAATACAACAATGATGTCTAAGCAGAAGGCTATAAATCATTATATTGAGGAGTGTGCAAAGTTGAAGCAGGAGTTGGAAACTGAAAAGATAGAGAATGAAAGAATTAGACGATTACAACAAAGTTATGCAAGTTCTGATTATTTAATTGATAGAATTTATCCAACTGTTGCAGGGTTTGAAGCATTTTAAGATAAGAAGCCAGAAGATAAGGATACTGGTAAGAAACAAAGTGAAAATTATAACAAGTGTCCGCCTCCGATCTGGGAAGGTTATTCGCCCGGAAAACCAAATGAGGAACAAGTAAAAAAGGTTGTCAATATAAAGTTAAAGTCTGAAACAACTGATGAGTTGCCAGATAACATTGACATCACATTCACATCGTCTGACACTGATCATGAGTCTGAGTTAATAAAGAAAGTTGTCGATCATGTGTTGGATAAGGATGAGGAGTCAGAGTCAAAATCCGAATCTGAAAGTTCGAGTTCGTCGGTCAACAGTTCAAAATCATCGGTCAAACGGGTTTATAATAAAGAATTTCTGTTATCAAAATCTAATTTGAACGACGAAACATTTGAAGTTGCATATACTTTGAATGATTCTGACAAATTATATTTTGATAAAGAATTTCCAATAAGAAGTGTTCAAATTGAAAACATCAAAAAGGTTTTCAAATTAACAGAAATTAATATTTCTGAAATAAAAGATGTAAATCTTACTGAAAAATCTAAAAAGTACACTTCAAGGGTTCAACAGAGATTGAACAAGAAAAAAGGTTACAGTTCTGGTTCTGGTTTTCAAAAGAAACCAAACCATAACAGTAATTTCAAAAAGAAAGGTTTAGGCTTTATTCCATCAGAAAATCATAAAAATGGGAAAATTTCTAAAACAAATACTTTATTTCTTTCAGGTGCTTCTGCTGAGGAAGAAAAGAAGAGCTCATTCTGGAAGCAATCAAACAAAGGGTTGTTTGCAGAAAAACATAAATTTGAGAAGAATGGAGTTCCTCAGAAAAAAGAAACAAGAACCTGTTATAGATGTCAAGAAATTGGTCACATTGCCTGGAATTGTCCAAAAGCAACCAACACAAAACAGGAAGTTGTTTCTAAACTCAAAGAAAAGATTGTTGATAAAACTGAACCACCAACTGAAAAATTCAAAGTGTTTAAAAATTCTACATTTGAAATTGGTGAATGTTCGAAAAGATTTTACAAAAGAAGGGTGAATCTTGATAACCAAATCTGGGTTGTTAAGAAATCAGATGTGAAATCTTGCGATGAATCTGATTCCACAAAGTCAGAGGAGCCACAAGTTGATCAAAAAGGTGAAAAATCAGTTCCGCCAATGGATGATGTCAACTTTCCACCATTGTGAACTAAAAATTTTAAACAAAAAGTTGGTAAAGTGGAAATTTCGAATCAATTCTATTCTGAGAAGAAAGAATTTGATGTCGAAAAGGCTTTTAATGGCAAAGTGAAAAATATTTTTGGAAAAATGGTTGAGGGTAAGGTTAAAGGGGTTAAAGGGGTTAAAGATTTTTATGAATCGAAGAAGGCAACTTATACCCTGAGTGGAGTTGAAAAGGTTACACCCAAAGCAGGTCAGGCTTGGGTGTTTGTATTCTTTACTTGAAAGACCTGACTTACCGGAGCTTCCAAGTTGGTAATCGTGGAGCAGGAATCGGCATCTTTCTTGAGAAATTCACATTTGTGATATTTCGACCTACGAGATTAATCAGGGACATTAAGTTGTACTTGGTTTATCTTTCCTACAAGTGATTGTGTTGATGAAATCTTAAAAATGTTATTTTTTTTAAGTGCTGGAAGGTAAAAAAAAATGTGATATAAACCCCTATCCTACAAATGGTTTGTGAAAATAAATCAAACTAATTTTACGGAAAAACCATTTTGATTAAAACATACTTAAGTGTTTTGAAATCATAATGGGAAAATAGTTTGTTGTCAGGGGGAGTACTGGTTGTTTATGCCAAGAGGATGGCGATTTGAAGCAATTCGATATCAGTTTGTCACTTTATTTGTATAGTTTGTTTTCAAATTTTTCCAGAAAATCAAAATTGAAACATATTTTGATTTTAGGGGGAGTAAAAATTTTAAAAATTAGAAAATTTGAAAAAGCCAAAAACATGATAAAATCTATAAAAATAAAAAACATATGAAAAATTCAAAATTGAGTTTTGTTGAGAAAAGAGGAAATGATAGAATCAGTGGACTATCACAGCATGCTAAAGATTTGGAAAGTCATATGTGATAAACGGTCTCACTGAGGATGTGCCAGTAGGTTTTTACATGCTTAGTAGATTGTGTCGAGATATAAACCTAAATATCAAACTTACTTATTTCATGGGGAACATCTCTCGGATATATAGGTAACCCCTGAAATTAGGACTTCTGATTTTGCGGGAGCAATAGCCTAGTCCTTGTATAATACTTTGCATTGCTTTAATCTTAAAGCTCGCCCGCAACATAAAAAATGATGAAAAATTGAAAAATGCTAATCATGTGCTATTGAAGAAAAGATTCTCTAAAGGGAACACACCGAAAGTCGAATCATCATCTCTCTGATTTTGTGGAAGCAATAGCCTGAGCTCTCATGGTTTCGTATTTAACTCCTTACAGATATCACTAGTGTACATTCACATGTAAGACTGAATATAGGAGTCTGGATACGGGAGTATATTCTGAGGTCGGACACGCGAATAAGTTCAAGTGCCTAAAACATTAAACTCGTATCTCGAAACAATTGAACTTTGTGTGAAAATTTAAGTGGATCAGTATACTGACATTCTAAGTGAATCGTTTAGAACTTAAAATGTTTAAAGCTTAACGGTGTTGGTGATTTGTGTCATAAACTGATATGATCCTCTTACACAAACTCACAAAAATATTGTCTGTATACATTTCTTTACTGCATTTCAATACGTTTCCTACAAATGGTTTTAGCATAAAATTTTGAAAATACAAAAAGATTTTCGACAACTGTTGTTGGAGAACTGATTATTCAAAATTCCAAGTGCTGAACATGATGAAAACTGGGTTGGGAGTGTTTGTTTTTGAAATGAAAATTATTCTTACAAATGGTTCATCAGAGTTTAAAATTGTTAAATCATTTTTGATTTGTTACCTGCAAGTGGATTTCTAAATTTGTCAAATGTTAAATTTGTGAAATTTATTGTGAGGTAGAGGATTTGCAGGTTAGCTATGTCCCAGATCCTATTGCTACATAGAGCAAGGTAACGGTCCTGAACCTGTGAAGGCCAGACTACGATCCCAGAACAGTTTAAGGGGGAGTCTGCGTTATTCTGAGGAGTTTAAAGAATAGATCAACATCCAAGGGAAAAATTAGATACTGGTGAACTTAAGGAATCAAGAGACCTGATCAAGAGAGGATAGTGCCAGTTTGCAATTCTGGAAGGGAAGAGAAAGAGAGAAGAAAATTGAGGATGCTTACAATGGAGAATACTTTGGTAGAGAGCAGAAGACTGATACAGACTGAAGACTCGACATACTGAAGACTTGTATTGAAGACTCGTCAACATTCAAGGGGGAGTTTGTTGGTGCATATGTCTATCGACTTCGTCTTGTATCAAGTCTTGTATTTGTCTAGATAGATCAGGGCACGATATTCGAGAAAACTGAGAAAACATGTAAGATGGGCCATTTCGCACGAAATGGAAAGGTCCATTTCGCACGAAATGAAGATTTCATTTCGTACGAAATGAATTGGCCATTTCGTTTGAACCGTTCCGTGCGAAATGAAGATGCCTATAATTACTAGGTCGTGTCATTTCATTTGTAACTTTTCTGATTCCGGCAACGAAGTGCTGCCGAAGTGTCTCCAGGATGTAATATGTTGTTTAATCAATATACGAGACAATTTAAGTGATTCTGTGTATAAACCAGCAGAAAAAACTCCGATACGTCTGATTCCGCCATTCATATTGGACGAGATCTCTTCTGAACGACTCGTTTGGTCGTGCGAACGATCCTACACATTGCCCTTGATTTTCATGACTGTATATCTCTTAAATGTCAACAAATACACGTGTGATTTAGTTTACGAAGATTTTTGAATGCCGAGAACCTCGATCAGAGTGTAAAAAAGGTGTAAGGTTCACAATGGTGTAAAATTAAATGGGATATACCGGGCTAGGATTCGAGTTACAGGAACAAGGGCCAAACCAACCACCCAAGAATGGAATCGTCGAGCGAAAACACCTGACAACCACCTAAAAGCAGCTTTTCTTGCCACCAGACCTTTCTCCATCAATTAGGAATGTGATGCCGTCATTAAACACATTCCTTAAATTGTAGCCATTTGTTGAGTGTTTTTTTTGGTGTCTAATCCGCATATATATCACCATTGCCCTTGATTTTCTTGACTGTATATCTCTTAAATGTCAACATATACACCTGTGATTTAGTTTACGAAGATTTTTCAATGCCGAGAACCTCGATCAGAGAGTAAAAAAGGTGTAAGGTTCACAATGGTGTAAAACTAAAATGGGATATACCGGGCTAAGATAAGAGTTACAGGAACAAGGGCCAAACCAACCACCCAAGAATGGAATCGACGAGCGAAAACACTTGACAACCTCCTAGAAGCAGCTTTTCTTGCCATCAGACCTTTCTCCATCAATTAGGAATCTGATGCCATCACTAAACACATTCCTTAAATTGTAGCCATTTGTTGAGTTTTTTTTTTTGGTGTCTAATCCGCATATATATCACCATTTCCCTTGATTTCTTGACTGTATATTTCTTAAATGTCAACATATACACGTGTGATTTAGTTTACGAAGATTTTTCAATGCCGAGAACCTCGATCAGAGAGTAAAAAAGGCGTAAGGTTCACAATGGTATAAAACTAAAATGGGATATACCGGGCTAGGATTCGAGTTACAGGACCAATGGCCAAACCAACCACTCAAGAATGGAATCGTCGAGCGAAAACACTTGACAACCTCCTAGAAGCAGCTTTTCTTGCCACCAAACCTTTCTCCATCAATTAGGAATCTGATGCCGTAACTAAACACATTCCTTAAATTTGTTGAGTGTTTTTTTTTGTGTCTAATCCGCATATATATAACCATTGCCCTTGATTTTCTTGACTATATATCTCTTAAATGTCAACATATACACGTGTGATTTAGTTTACGAAGATTTTTCAATGCAGAGAACCTCGATTAGAGAGTAAAAAAGGCGTAAGGTTCACAATGGTGTAAAATTAAATGGGATATACCGGGTTAGGATTCGAGTTACAGGAACAAGGGCCAAACCAACCACCCAAGAATGGAATCGTCGAGCGAAAACACTTGACAACCTCCTAAACGCAGCTTTTCTTGCCACAAGACCTTTCTCCATCAATTAGGAATGTGATGCCGTCACTAAACACATTCCTTAAATTGTAGCCATTTGTTGAGTGTTTTTTTTTGGTTTGTAATCCGCATATATATCACCATTGCCCTTGATTTTCTTGACTGTATATCTCTTAAATGTCAACATATACACGTGTGATTTAGTTTACAAAGATTTTTCAATGCCGAGAACCTCGATCAGAGAGTAAAAAAGGCGTAAGGTTCACAATGGTGTAAATTAAAATGGGATATACCGGGCTAGGATTCGAGTTACAGGAACAAGGGCCAAACCAACCACCCAAGAATGGAATCGTCGAGCGAAACACTTGACAACCTCCTAGAAGCAGCTTTTCTTGCCACCAGACCTTTCTCCATCAATTAGGAATCTGATGCCGTCAATAAACACATTTCTTAAATTGTAGCCATTTGTTGAGGGTTTTTTCTTTTGTGTCTAATCCACATATATATCACCATTGTCCTTGATTTTCTTGACTATATATCTCTTAAATGTCAACATACACACGTGTGATTTAGTTTATGAAGATTTTTCAATGTCGAGAACCTCGATCAGAGAGTAATAAAGACGTAAGGTTCACAATGGTGTAAAATTAAAATGGGATATAATGGGCTAGGATTGGAGTTACAGGAACAAGGGCCAAACCAACCACCAAAGAATGGAATCGTCGAGCGAAAACACTTGACAACCTCCTAGAAGCAGCTTTTCTTGCAACCAAACCTTTCTCCATCAATTAGGAATCTGATGGCGTCACTAAACACAATTCTTAAATTGTAGCCATTTGTTGAGTGTTTTTTTTTTGGTGTCTAATCCGCATATATATCACCATTGCCCTTGATTTAGTTTACGAAGATTTTTCAATACCGAGAACCTCGATCAGAGAGTAAAAAAGGCGTAAGGTTCACAATGGCATAAAACTAAAATGGGATATACCAGGGTAGGATTCGAGTTACAGGACCAAGGGCCAAACCAACCACCCAAGAATGGAATCGTCGAGCGAAAACACTTGACAACCTCCTAGAAGTAACTTTTCTTGCCACCAGACCTTTCTCCATCAATTAGGAATCTAATGCCGTCACTAAACACAATCCTTAAATTTGTTGAGTGTTTTTTTTTTGTGTCTAATCCGCATATATATCACCAATGCCCTTGATTTTCTTGACTGTATATCTCTTAAATGTCAACATATACACGTGTGATTTAGTTTCCGTAGATTTTTCAATGCCGAGAACCTCGATTAGAGAGTAAAAAAGGCGTAAGGTTCACAATGGTGTAAAATTAAATGGGATATACCGGGCTGGGATTCGAGTTACAGGAACAAGGGCCAAACCAACCACCCAAGAATGTAATCGTCGAGCAAAAACACTTGACAACCTCCTAGAATCAACTTTTCTTGCCACCAGACCTTTCTCCATAAATTAGGAATGTGATGCCGTCACTAAACACATTCCTTAAATTGTAGCCATTTGTTGAGTGTTTTTTTTTGGTGTCAAATCAGCATATATATCACCATTGCCCTTGATTTCTTGACTGTATATCTCTTAAATGTTAACATATACACGTGTGATTTAGTTTACGAAGATTTTTCAATGCCGAGAACCTCGATCAGAGAGTAAAAAAGGCTTAAGGTTCATAATGGTATAAAACTAAAATGGTATATACCGGGCTAGGATTCGAGTTACAGGACCAAGGGCCAAACCAACCACCCAAGAATGGAATCGTCGAGCGAAAACACTTGACAACCTCCTAGAAGCAGCTTTTCTTGCCACCAGACCTTTCTCCATCAATTAGGAATGTGATGCCGTCACTAAACACATTCCTTAACTTGAAGCCATTTGTTGAGTGTTTTTTTTGGTGTCTAATCCACATATATATCTCCATTGCCCTTGATTTTCTTGACTGTATATCTCTTAAATGTTAACATATACATGTGTGATTTTGTTTACGAAGATTTTACAATGTCGAGAACCTCGATCAGAGAGTAAAAAAGGCGTAAGGTTCACAATGGTGTATATTAAAATGGAATATACCGGGCTAGGATTCCAGTTACAGGAACAAGGGCCAAACCAACCACACAAGAATGGAATCGTCGAGCGAAAACACTTGACAACTTCCTAGAAGCAGCTTTTCTTGCCACCATTCCTTTCTCCATCAATTAGGAATCTGATGCCGTCACTAAACACATTTCTTAAATTGTAGCCATTTGTTGAGGGTTTTCTTTTGTGTCTAATCCGCATATATATCACCATTGTCCTTGATTTTCTTGACTGTATATCTCTTAAATGTTAACATATACACGTGTGATTTAGTTTACGAAGATTTTTCAATGTCGAGAACCTCAATCAGAGAGTAATAAAGGCGTAAGGTTCACAATGGTGTAAAATTAAAAGGGGATATACCGGGCTAGGATTCGAGTTACAGGAATAAGGGCCAAACCAACCACCCAAGAATGGAATCGTCGAGCGAAAATACTTGACAAACTCCTAGAAGCAGCTTTTCTTGCCACCAGACCTTTCTCCATCAATTAGGAATCTGTTGCCGTCACTAAACACATTCCTTAAATTGTAGCCATTTGTTGAGTGTTTTTTTTTTTGGTGTCTAATCCGCATATATATCACCATTGCCCTTGATTTTCTTGACCGTATATCTCTTAAATGTCAACATATACATGTGTGATTTAGTTTACAAAGATTTTTCAATGCCGAGAACCTCGATCAGAGAGTAAAAAAGGCGTAAGGTTCACTATGGCTTAAAACTAAAATGGGATATACCGGGCTAGGATTCTAGTTACACGACTAAGGGCCAAACCAATCATCCCAGAATGGAATCGTCGAGCGAAAACACTTGACACCCTCCTAGAAGCAGCTTTTGTTGCCACAAGACCTTTCTCCATCAACTAGGAATCAGATGCCATCACAAAACACATTCCTTAAATTGTAGCCATTTGTTGAGTGTTTTTTTTGTGTCTAATCCGCATATATATCACCATTGCCCTTGATTTTCTTGACTGTATATCTCTTAAATGTCAACATATACACGTGTGATTTAGTTTATGAAGATTTTTCAATGCCGAGAACCTCGATCAGAGAGTAAAAAAGGCGTCAGGTTCACAATGGTGTAAAATTAAGTGGGATATACCGGGCTAGGATTCGAGTTACAAGAATAAGGGCCAAACCAACCACCCAAGAATGGAATCGTCGAGCGAAAACACTTGACAACCTCCTAGAAGCAGCTTTTCTTGCCACCAAACCTTTCTCCATCAATTAGGAATGTGATGCCGTCACTAAACACATTCCTTAACTTGAAGCCATTTGTTGAGTGTTTTTTTTTGGTGTCTAATCCACATATATATCACCATTTCCCTTGATTTTCTTGACTGTATATATCTTAAATGTTAACATATACATGTGTGATTTTGTTTACGAAGATTTTTCAATGTCGAGAACCTCGATTTGAGAGTAAAAAAGGCGTAAGGTTCACAATGGTGTATATTAAAATCGAATATACCGGGCTAGGATTCGAGTTACAGGAACAAGGGCCAAACCAACCACCCAAGAATGGAATCGTCGAGCGAAAACACTTGACAACCTCCTAGAAGTAGCTTTTCTTGCCACCATTCCTTTCTCCATCAATTAGGAATCTGATGCCGTCAACAAACACTTTTCTTAAATTGTAGCCATTTGTTGAGGGTTTTCTTTTGTGTCTAATCCGCATATATATCACCATTGTCCTTGATTTTCTTGACTGTATATCTCTTAAATGTTAACATATACACGTGTGATTTAGTTTACAAAGATTTTTCAATGTCGAGAACCTCGTTCAGAGAGTAATAAAGGCGTAAGGTTCACAATGGTGTAAAATTAAAAGGGGATATACCGGGCTAGGATTCGAGTTACAGGAATAAGGGCCAAACCAACCACCCAAGAATGGAATCGTCGAGCGAAAATACTTGACAACCTCCTAGAAGCAGCTTTTCTTGCCACCAGACCTTTCTCCGTCAATTAGGAATCTGATGCCGTCACTAAACACATTCCTTAAATTGTAGCCATTTGTTGAGTGTTTTTTTTTTGTCTCTAATCCGCATATATATCACCATTGCCCTTGATTTTCTTGACTGTATATCCCTTAAATGTCAACATATACATGCGTGATTTAGTTTACGAAGATTTTTCAATGCCGAGAACCTCGATCAGAGAGTAAAAAAGGCGTAAGGTTCACAATGGCTTAAAACCAAAATGGGATATACCGGGCTAGGATTCGAGTTACAGGACCAAGGGCCAAACCAATCATCCCAGAATGGAATCGTCGAGCGAAAACACTTGACACCCTCCTAGAAGCAGCTTTTCTTGCCACCAGACCTTCCTCCATCAATTAGGAATCTGATGCCATCACTAAACACATTCTTAAATTGTAGCCATTTGTTGAGTGTTTTTTTTTTGTGTCTAATCCGCATATATATCACCATTGCCCTTGATTTTCTTGACTGTATATCTCTTAAATGTCAACGTATACACGTGTGATTTAGTTTACGAAGATTTTTCAATGCCGAGAACCTCGATCAGAGAATAAAAAAGGCGTAAGGTTCACAATGGTATAAAACTAAAATGGGATATACCTGGCTAGGATTCGAGTTACAGGACCAAGGGCCAAACCAACCGCCCAAGAATGGAATCGTCGAGCGAAAACACTTGACAACCTCCTAGAAGCAGCTTTTCTTGCCACTAGACCTTTCTCCATCAATTAGGAATGTTATGCCGTCACTAAACACATTCCTTAAATTGTAGTCATTTGTTGAGTGTTTTTTTTTTGGTGTCAAATCCGCATATATATCACCATTGCCCTTGATTTCTTGACTGTATATCTCTTAAATGTTAACATATACACGTGTGATTTAGTTTACGAAGATTTTTCAATGCCGAGAACCTCGATCAGAGAGTAAAAAAGGCTTAAGGTTCACAATGGTATAAAACTAAAATGGTATATACCGGGCTAGGATTCGAGTTACAGGACCAAGGGCCAAACCAACCACCCAAGAATGGAATCGTCGAGCGAAAACACTTGACAACCTCCTAGAAGCAGCTTTTCTTGCCACCAGACCTTTCTCCATCAATTGGGAATGTGATGCCGTCACTAAACACATTCCTTAACTTGAAGCCATTTGTTGAGTGTTTTTTTTTTGTGTCTAATCCACATATATATCTCCATTGCCCTTGATTTTCTTGACTGTATATCTCTTAAATGTTAACATATACATGTGTGATTTTGTTTACGAAGATTTTTCAATGTCGAGAACCTCGATCAGAGAGTAAAAAAGGCGTAAGGTTCACAATGGTGTATATTAAAATGGAATATACCGGGCTAGGATTCCAGTTACAGGAACAAGGGCCAAACCAACCTCACAAGAATGGAATCGTCGAGCGAAAACACTTGACAACTTCCTAGAAGCAGCTTTTCTTGCCACCATTCCTTTCTCCATCAATTAGGAATCTGATGCCGTCACTAAACACATTTCTTAAATTGTAGCCATTTGTTGAGGGTTTTCTTTTGTGTCTAATCCGCGTATATATCACCATTGTCCTTGATTTTCTTGACTGTATATCTCTTAAATGTTAACATATACACGTGTGATTTAGTTTACGAAGATTTTTCAATGTCGAGAACCTCGATCAGAGAGTAATAAAGGCGTAAGGTTCACAATGGTGTAAAATTAAAAGGGGATATACCGGGCTAGGATTCGAGTTACAGGAATAAGGGCCAAACCAACCACCCAAGAATGGAATCGTCGAGCGAAAATACTTGACAACCTCCTAGAAGCAGCTTTTCTTGCCACCAGACCTTTCTCCATCAATTAGGAATCTGTTGCCGTCACTAAACACATTCCTTAAATTGTAGCCATTTGTTGAGTTTTTTTTTTGGTGTCTAATCCGCATATATATCACCATTGCCCTTGATTTTCTTGACCGTATATCTCTTAAATGTCAACATATACATGTGTGATTTAGTTTACAAAGATTTTTCAATGCCGAGAACCTCGATCAGAGAGTAAAAAAGGCGTAAGGGTCACTATGGCTTAAAACTAAAATGGGATATACCGGGCTAGGATTCGAGTTACACGACTAAGGGCCAAACCAATCATCCCAGAATGGAATCGTCGAGCGAAAACACTTGACACCCTCCTAGAAGCAGCTTTTGTTGCCACAAGACCTTTCTCCATCAACTAGGAATCAGATGCCATCACAAAACACATTCCTTAAATTGTAGCCATTTGTTGAGTGTTTATTTTGTGTCTAATCCGCATATATATCACCATTGCCCTTGATTTTCTTGACTGTATATCTCTTAAATGTCAACATATACACGTGTGATTTAGTTTACGAAGATTTTTCAATGCCGAGAACCTCGATCAGAGAGTAAAAAAGGCGTCAGGTTCACAATGGTGTAAAATTAAATGGGATATACCGGGCTAGGATTCGAGTTACAGGAACAAGGGCCAAACCAACCACCCAAGAATGGAATCGTCGAGCGAAAACACTTGACAACCTCCTAGAAGCAGCTTTTCTTGCCACCAAACCTTTCTCCATCAATTAGGAATGTGATGCAGTCACTAAACACATTCCTTAACTTGAAGCCATTTGTTGAGTGTTTTTTTTTTGGTGTCTAATCCACATATATATCACCATTTCCCTTGATTTTCTTGACTGTATATCTCTTAAATGTTAACATATACATGTGTGATTTTGTTTACGAAGATTTTTCAATGTCGAGAACCTCGATTTGAGAGTAAAAAAGGCGTAAGGTTCACAATGGTGTATATTAAAATCGAATATATCGGGCTAGGATTCGAGTTACAGGAACAAGGGCCAAACCAACCACCCAAGAATGGAATCGTCGAGCGAAAACACTTGACAACCTCCTAGAAGCAGCTTTTCTTGCCACCATTCCTTTCTCCATCAATTAGGAATCTGATGCCGTCAACAAACACTTTTCTTAAATTGTAGCCATTTGTTGAGGGTTTTCTTTTCTGTCTAATCCGCATATATATCACCATTGTCCTTGATTTTCTTGACTGTATATCTCTTAAATGTTAACATATACACGTGTGATTTAGTTTACAAAGATTTTTCAATGTCGAGAACCTCGATCAGAGAGTAATAAAGGTGTAAGGTTCACAATGGTGTAAAATTAAAAGGGTATATATCGGGCTACGATTCGAGTTACAGGAATAAGGGCCAAACCAACCACCCAAGAATGGAATCGTCGAGCGAAAATACTAGACAACCTCCTAGAAGCAGCATTTCTTGCCACCAGACCTTTCTCCGTCAATTAGGAATCTGATGCCGTCACTAAAGACATTCCTTAAATTGTAGCCATTTGTTGAGTGTTTTTTTTTGTCTCTAATCCGCATATATATCACCATTGCCCTTGATTTTCTTGACTGTATATCCCTTAAATGTCAACATATACATGCGTGATTTAGTTTACGAAGATTTTTCAATGCCGAGAACCTCGATCAGAGAGTAAAAACGGCGTAAGGTTCACAATGGCTTAAAACTAAAATGGGATATACCGGGCTAGGATTCGAGTTACAGGACCAAGGGCCAAACCAATCATCCCAGAATGGAATCGTCGAGCGAAAACACTTGACACCCTCCTAGAAGCAGCTTTTCTTGCCACCAGACATTCCTCCATCAATTAGGAATCTGATGCCATCACTAAACACATTCTTAAATTGTAGCCATTTGTTGAGTGTTTTTTTTTGTGTCTAATCCGCATATATATCACCATTGCCCTTGATTTTCTTGACTGTATATCTCTTAAATGTCAACATATACACGTGTGATTTAGTTTACGAAGATTTTTCAATGCCAAGAACCTTGATCAGAGAATAAAAAAGGCGTAAGGTTCACAATGGTTTAAAACTAAAATGGGATATACCGGGCTAGGATTCGAGTTACAGGACCAAGGGCCAAACCAATCACCCAAGAATGGAATCGTCGAGCGAAAACACTTGACAACCTCCTAGAAGCAGCTTTTCTTTCCACCAGACCTTTCTCCATCAACTAGGAATCAGATGCCATCACTAAACACATTCCTTAAATTGTAGCCATTTGCTGAGTGTTTTTTTTTGTGTCTAATCCGCATATATATCACCATTGCCCTTGATTTTCTTGACTGTATATCTCTTAAATGTCAACATATACATGTGTGATTTAGTTTACGAAGATTTTTCAATGCCGAGAACCTCGATCAGAGAGTAAAAAAGGCGTAAGGTTCACAATGGCTTAAAACTAAAATGGGATATACCGGGCTAGGATTCGAGTTACACGACCAAGGGCCAAACCAATCATCCCAGAATGGAATCGTCGAGCGAAAACACTTGACACCCTCCTAGAAGCAGCTTTTGTTGCCACCAGACCTTTCTCCATCAACTAGGAATCAGATGCCATCACTAAACACATTCCTTAAATTGTAGCCATTTGTTGAGTGTTTTTTTTGTGTCTAATCCGCATATATATCACCATTGCCCTTGGTTTTCTTGACTGTATATCTCTTAAATGTCAACATATACACGTGTGATTTAGTTTACGAAGATTTTTCAATGCCGAGAACCTCGATCAGAGAGTAAAAAAGGCGTAAGGTTCACAATGGTGTAAAATTAAATGGGATATACCGGGCTAGGATTCGAGTTACAGGAACAAGGGCCAAACCAACCACCCAAGAATGGAATCGTCGAGCGAAAACACTTGACAACCTCCTAGAAGCAGTTCTTCTTGCCACCAAACCTTTCTCCATCAATTAAGAATGTGATGCCGTTACTAAACACATTCCTTAACTTGAAGCCATTTGTTGAGTGTTTTTTTTTGGTGTCTAATCCACATATATATCACCATTGCCCTTGATTTTCTTGACTGTATATCTTTTAAATGTTAACATATACATGTGTGATTTCGTTTAGGAAGAATTTTCAATGTCGAGAACCTCGATCAGAGAGTAATAAAGGCGTAAGGTTCACAATGGTGTAAAATTAAAAGGGGATATACCGGGCTAGAATTCGAGTTACAGGAATAAGGGCCAAACCAACCACCCAAGAATGGAATCGTCGAGCGAAACTACTTGACAACCTCCAAGAAGCAGCTTTTCTTGCCACCAGACCTTTCTCCATCAATTAGGAATCTGATGTAGTCACTAAACACATTCCTTAAAGTGTGGCCATTTGTTGAGTGTTTTTTTTGGTGTCTAATCCGCATATATATCACCATTGCCCTTGATTTTCTTGACTGTATATGTCTTAAATGTCAACATATACATGTGTGATTTAGTTTACGAAGATTTTTCAATGCTGAGAACCTCGATCAGAGAGTAAAAAAGGCGCAAGGTTCACAACGGTTTAAAACTAAAATGGGATATACCGGGCTTGGATTCGAGTTACAGGATCAAGGGCCAAACCAATCACCCAAGAATGGAATCGCTAGCGAAAACACTTGACAACCTTCTAGAAGCAGCTTTTCTTGCCACCAGACCTTCCTCCATCAATTAGGAATCTGATGACATCACTAAACACATTCCTTAAATTGTAGCCATTTGTTGAGTGTTTTTTTTTTGTGTCTAATCCGCATATATATCACCATTGCCCTTGATTTTCTTGACTGTATATCTCTTAAATGTCAACATATACACGTGTGATTTAGTTTACGAAGATTTTTCAATGCCAAGAACCTCGATCAGAGAATAAAAAAGGCGTGAGGTTCACAATGGTTTAAAACTAAAATGGGATATACCGGGCTAGGATTCGAGTTACAGGACCAAGGGCCAAACCAATCACCCATGAATGGAATCGTCGAGCGAAAACACTTGACAACCTCCTAGAAGCAGCTTTTCTTGCCACCAGACCTTTCTCCATCAACTAGGAATCAGATGCCATCACTAAACAAATTCCTTAAATTGTAGCCATTTGTTGAGTGTTTTTTTTTTTGGTGTCTAATCCGCATATATATCACCATTTCCCTTGATTTTCTTGACTGTATATCTCTTAAATGTCAACATATACATGTGTGATTTAGTTTACGAAGATTTTTCAATGCCGAGAACCTCGATCAGAGAGTAAAAAAGGCGTAAGGTTCACAATGGCTTAAAACTAAAATGGGATATACCGGGCTAGGATTCGAGTTACACGACCAAGGGCCAAACTAAACACCCAAGAATGGAATCGTCGAGCGAAAATACTTGACAACCTCCTAGAAGCAGCTTTTCTTGCCACCAGACCTTTCTCCATCAATTATGAATCTGATGCCGTTACTAAACACATTCCTTAAATTGTAGCCATTTGTTGAGTGTTTTTTTTGGTGTCTAATCCGCATATATATCACCATTGCCCTTGATTTTCTTGACTGTATATCTCTTAAATGTCAACATATACATGTGTGATTTAGTTTACGAAGATTTTTCAATGTCGAGAACCTCGATCAGAGAGTAAAAAAAGGCGTAAGGTTCACAATGGCTTAAAACTAAAATGGGATATTCCGGGCTATGATTCGAGTTACAGGACCAAGGGCCAAACCAATCATCCCAGAATGGAATCGTCGAGCGAAAACACTTGACACCCTCCAAGAAGCAGCTTTTCTTGCCACCAGACCTTCCTCCATCAATTAGGAATCTGATGCCATCACTAAACACATTCCTTAAATTGTAGCCATTTGTTGAGTGTTTTTTTTTTGTGTCTAATCCGCATATATATCACCATTGCCCTTGATTTTCTTGACTGTATATCTCTTAAATGTCAACATATACACGTGTGAGTTAGTTTACGAAGAATTTTCAATGCCGAGAACCTCGATCAGAGAATAAAAAAGGCGTAAGGTTCACAATCGTTTAAAACTAGAATGGGATATACCGGGCTAGGATTCGAGTTACAGGACCAAGGTCCAAACCAATCACCCAAGAATGGAATCGTCGAGCGAAAACACTTGACAACCTCCTAGAAGCAGCTTTTCTTGCCACCAGACCTTTCTCCATCAACTAGGAATCAGATGCCATCACTAAACACATTCCTTAAATTGTAGCCATTTGTTGAGTGTTTTTTTTTGGTGTCTAATCCGGATATATATCACCATTACCCTTGATTTTCTTGACTGTATATCTCTTAAATGTCAACATATACGCGTGTGATTTAGTTTACGAAGATTTTTCAATGCCAAGAACCTCGATCAGAAAGTAAAAAAGGCGTAAGTTCACAATGGTGTAAAATTAAATTTGGCTATACCGGGCTAGTATTCGAGTTACAGGAACATGGGCCAAACTAACCACCCAAGAATGGAATCATCTCTCGAAAACACTTGACAATCTCCTAGAAGCAGCTTTTCTTGCCACCATACCTTTCTCCATCAATTAGGTGTCTGATGCCGTCACTAAACACATTCCTTAAATTCTAGCCATTTGTTGAGTGTTTTTTTTGGTGTCTAATCCACATATATATCACCATTGCCCTTGATTTTCTTGATTGTATATCTCTTAAATGTCAACATATACACGTGTGATTTAGTTTACGAAGATTTTTCAATGAGGAGAACCTCGATCAGAGAGAAAAAAAGGCGTAAGGTTCACATTGGTGTAAAATTAAAATGGGATATATCGGGCTAGGATTCGGGTTACAGGACCAAGGGCCAAACCAACCACCCAAGAATGGAATCGTCGAGCGAAAACACTTGATAACCTCCTAGAAGCAGCTTTTCTTGCCACCAGACCTTTCTCCATCAATTAGGAATCTGATGCCGTTAATAAACACATTCCTTAAATTGTAGCCGTTTGTTGAGGGTTTTTTTTGGTGTCTAATCCGCATATATATCACCATTGCCCTTGATTTTTTTGACTGTATATTTCTTAAATGTCAACATATACACGTGTGATTTAGTTTACGAATATTTTTCAATGCCGAGAACCTCGATCAGAGAGTAAAAAAGGCGTAACGTTCACAATGGTGTAAAATTAAATCGGGATATACTGGGCTAGGATTCGATTTACAGGAACAACGGCCAAACCAACCACTCAAGAATGGAATCGTCGAGCGAAAACACTTGACAACCTCCTAGAAGCAGCTTTTCTTGCCACCAGACCTTTCTCCATCAATTAGGAATCTGATGCCGTCATTAAACACATTCCTTAAATTGTAGCCATTTGTTGAGTGTTCTTTTTTGGTGTCTAATCCGCATATATATCACCATTGCCCTTGATTTTCTTGACTGTATATCCCTTAAATGTCAACATATACACGTGTAATTTAGTTTACGAAGATTTTACAATGCCGAGAACCTCGATAAAAGAGTAAAAAAAGGCGTAAGGTTCACAATGGTGTAAAACTAATATGGGATATACCGGGATAGGATTCGAGCTACAGGAACAAGGGCCAAACCAACCACCCAAGAATGGAATCGTCGAGCGAAAACACTTGACAACCTCCTAGAAGCAGCTTTTCTTGCTACCAGACCTTTCTCCATGAATTAGGAATCTGATGCCGTCACTAAACACATTCCTTAAATTGTAGCCATTTGTTGAGTGTTTTTTTTTTTTTGTGTCTAATCCGCATATATATCACCATTGTCCTTGATTTTCTTGACTGTATATCTCTTAAATGTTATCATATACACGTGTTATTTAGTTTAAGAAGATTTTTCGATGCCTAGAACCACGATCAGAAAGTAAAAAAGGCGTAAGGTTCACAATGGTGTAAAATATAAATGGGATATACCGGGCTAGGATTCGAGTTATAGGAACAAGGGCCAAACCAACCACCCAAGAATGGAATCGTCGAGCGAAAACAATTGACAACCTCCTAGTAGCAGCTTTTCTTGCCACCATACCTTTCTCCATCAATTAGGAATCTGATGCCGTCACTAAACACATTCCTTAAATTGTAGCCATTTGTTGAGTGTTTTTTTTGTGTGTCTAATCCGCATATATATCACCATTGCCCTTGATTTTCTTAAATGTATATCTCTTAAATGTCAACATATATACGTGTGATTTAGTTTACGAAGATTTTTCAATGCCCGGAACCTCGATCAGAGAGTAAAAAAGGCGTAAGGTTCACAATGATGTAAAATTAAATGGGATATACCGGGCTAGGATTCAAGTCACAGGAACAAGGGCCAAACCAACCACCCAAGAATGGAATCGTCGAGCGAAAACACTTGACAACCTCCTAGAAGCAGCTTTTCTTGCCACCAGACCTTTCTCCGTCAATTAGGAATGTGATGCCGTCACTAAACACATTCCTTAAATTGTAGCCATTTCTTGAGTGTTCTTTTTTTGGTGTGAAATCCGCATATATATCACCATTGCCCTTGATTTATTGACTGTATATCTCTTAAATGTCAACATATACACGTGTGATTTAGTTTACGAAGATTTTTCAATGCCGAGAACCTGGATCAGAGAGTAAAAAAGGCGTAAGGTTCACAATGGTATAAAACTAAAATGTGATATGCCGGGCTAGGATTCGAGCTACAGGACCAAGGGCCAAACCAACCACCAAGAATGGAATCGTCGAGCGAAAACACTTGACAACCTCCTAGAAGCACCTTTTCTTGCCACCAGACCTTTCTCCATCAATTAGGAATCTGATGCCGTCACTAAACACATTCCTTAAATTTGTTGAGTGTTTTTTTTGTGTCTAATCCGCATATATATCAACATTGCCCTTGATTTTCTTGACTGTATATCTCTTAAATGTCAACATATACACGAGTAATTTAGTTTACAAAGATTTTTCAATGCCGAGAACCTCGATCAGAGAGTAAAAAAGGCGTAAGGTTCACAATGGTGTAAAATTAAATGGGAGATACCGGGCTAGGATTCGAGTTACAGGAACAAGGGCCAAACCAACCACCCAAGAATGGAATCGTCGAGCGAAAACACTTGACAACCTCCAAGAAGCAACTTTTCTTGCCACCATACCTTTCTCCATCAATTAGGAATGTGATGCCGTCACTAAACACATTCCTTAAATTGAAGCCATTTGTTGAGTGTTTTTTTTGTGTCTAATCCGCATATATATCACCATTGTCCTTGATTTTACAATGCCGAGAACCTCGATCAGAGAGTAAAAAAGGCGCAAGGTTCACAATGGTTTAAAACTAAAATGGGATATACCGGGCTAAGATTCGAGTTACAGGACCAAGGGCCAAACCAATCACCCAAGAATGGAATCGTCGAGCGAAAACACTTGACAACCTCCTAGAAGGAACTTTTCTTGCCACCAGACCTTTCTCCATCAATTAGGAATCAGATGCCATCACTAAACACGTTCCTTAAATTGTAGCCATTTGTTGAGTGTTTTTTTGTGTGTCTAATACGTATATATATCACCATTTCCCTTGATTTTCTTAAATGTATATCTCTTAAATGTCAACATATACACGTGTGATTTAGTTTACGAAGATTTTTCAATGCCGAGAACCTCGATCAGAGAATAAAAAAGGCGTAAGGTTCACAATGGTGTAAAATGAAAATGGGATATACCGGGCTAGGATTCGAGTTACCGGAACAAGGGCCAAACCAACCACCCAAGAATGGAATTGTCGAGCGAAAACACTTGACAACCTCTAGAAGCAGCTTTTCTTGCCACCAGACCTTTCTCCATCAATTAGGAATCTGATGCCGTCACTAAACACATTCCTTAAATTGTAGCCATTTGTTGAGTGTTTTTTTTGTTGTCTAATCCGCATATAAATCACCATTGCCCTTGATTTTCTTGACTGTATATCTCTTAAATGTCAACATATACACGTGTGATTTAGTTTACGAAGATTTTTCAATGCCCAGAACCTCGACCAGAGAGTAAAAAAGGCGTAAGGTTCACAATGATGTAAAATTAAATGGGATATACCGGGCTAGGATTCGAGTTACAGGAACAAGGGCCAAACCAACCACCCAAGAATGGAATCGTCGAGCGAAAACACTTGACAACCTCCTAGAAGCAGCTTTTCTTGCCACCAGACCTTTCTCCGTCAATTAGGAATGTGATTACGTCACTAAACACATTCCTTAAATTGTAGCCATTTGTTGAGTGTTTTTTTTGGTGTCAAATCCGCATATATATCACCATTGCCCTTGATTTCTTGACTGTATATCTCTTAAATGTCAACATATACATGTGTGATTTAGTTTACGAAGATTTTTCAATGCCGAGAACCTCAATCAGAGAGTAAAAAATGCGTAAGGTTCACAATGGTATAAAACTAAAATGGGATATACCGGGCTAGGATTCGAGTTACAGGACCAAGGGCCAAACCAACCACCCAAGAATGAAATCGTCGAGCGAAAACACTTGACAACCTCCTAGAAGCAGCTTTTCTTGCCACCAGACCTTTCTCCATCAATTAGGAATCTGATGCCGTCACTAAAAACATCCCTTAAATTTGTTGAGTGTTTTTTTTTGTCTAATCCGCATATATATCAACATTGCACTTGATTTTCTTGACTGTATATCTCTTAAATGTCAACATATACACATGTGATTTAGTTTACAAAGATTTTTCAATGCCGAGAACCTCGATCAGAGAGTAAAAAAGGCGTAAGGTTCACAATGGTGTAAAATTAAATGGGATATACCGGGCTAGTATTCGAGTTACAGGCACAAGGGCCAAACCAACCACCCAAGAATGGAATCGTCGAGCGAAAACACTTGACAACCTCCTAGAAGCAACTTTTCTTGCCACCATACCTTTCTCCATCAATTAGGAATGTGATGCCGTCACTAAACACATTCCTTAAATTGAAGCCATTTGTTGAGTGTTTTTTTTGGTGTCTAATCCGCATATATATCACCATTGCCCTTGATTTTCTTGATTGTATATCTCTTAAATGTCAACATATACACGTGTGATTTAGTTTACGAAGATTTTTCAATGCAGAGAACCTCGATCAGAGAGTAAAAAAGGCGTAAGGTTCACAATGGTGTAAAATAAAATGGGATATACCGGGCTAGGATTCGAGTTACAGAAACAAGGGCCAAACCAACCACCCAAGAATGGAATCGTCGAGCGAAAACACTTGACAACCTCCTAGAAGCAGCTTTTCTTGCCACCATTCTTTTCTCCATCAATTAGGAATCTGATTCCGTCAATAAACACATTTCTTAAATTGTAGCCATTTGTTGAGGGTTTTCTTTTGTGTCTAATCCGCATATATATCACCATTGTTCATGATTTTCTTGACTATATATCTCTTAAATGTCAACATATACACGTGTTATTTAGTTTACGAAGATTTTTCAATGTTGAGAACCTCGATCAGAGAGTAATAAAGGCGTAAGGTTCACAATGGTGTAAAATTAAAATGGGATATACGGGGCTAGGATTCGAGTTACAGGAATAAGGGCCAAACCAACCACCCAAGAATGGAATCGTCGAGCGAAAATACTTGACAACCTCCAAGAAGCAGCTTTTCTTGCCACCAGACCTTTCTCCATCAATTAGGAATCTGATGCAGTCACTAAACACATTCCTTAAAGTGTAGCCATTTGTTGAGTGTTTTTTTTGGTGTCGAGTCCGCATATATATCACCATTGCCCTTGATTTTCTTGACTGTATATGTCTTAAATGTCAACATATACATGTGTGATTTAGTTTACGAAGATTTTTCAATGCTGAGAACCTCGATCAGAGAGTAAAAAAGGCGCAAGGTTCACAACGGTTTAAAACTAAAATGGGATATACCGGGCTTGGATTCGAGTTACAGGACCAAGGGCCAAACCAATCACCCAAGAATGGAATTGCGAGCGAAAACACTTGACAACCTTCTAGAAGCAGCTTTTCTTGCCACCAGACATTCCTCCATCAATTAGGAATCTGATGACATCACTAAACACATTCCTTAAATTGTAGCCATTTGTTGAGTGTTTTTTTTTTGTCTAATCCGCATATATATCACCATTGCCCTTGATTTTCTTGACTGTATATCTCTTAAATGTCAACATATACATGTGTGATTTAGTTTACGAAGATTTTTCAATGCTGAGAACCTCGATCAGAGAGTAAAAAAGGCGCAAGGTTCACAACGGTTTAAAACTAAAATGGGATATACCGGGCTTGGATTCGAGTTACAGGACCAAGGGCCAAACCAATCACCCAAGAATGGAATCGCGAGCGAAACCACTTGACAACCTTCTAGAAGCAGCTTTTCTTGCCACCAGACCTTCCTCCATCAATTAGGAATCTGATGACATCACTAAACACATTCCTTAAATTGAAGCCATTTGTTGAGTGTTTTTTTTTTGTGTCTAATCCGCATATATATCACCATTGCCCTTGATTTTCTTGACTGTATATCTCTTAAATGTCAACATATACACGTGTGATTTAGTTTACGAAGATTTTTCAATGCCGAGAACCTCGATCAGAGAATAAAAAAGGCGTAAGGTTCACAATGGTGTAAAATGAAAATGGGATATACCGGGCTAGGATTCGAGTTACAGGAACAAGTGCCAAACCAACCACCCAAGAATGGAATCGTCGAGCGAAAACACTTGACAACCTCCTAGAAGCAACTTTACTTGCCACCATACCTTTCTCCATCAATTAGGAATGTGATGCCGTCACTAAACACATTCCTTAAATTGAAGCCATTTGTTGAGTGTTTTTTTTTGGTGTCTAATCCGCATATATATCACCATTGCCCTTGATTTTCTTAAATGTATATCTCTTAAATGTCAACATATACACATGTGATTTAGTTTACGAAGATTTTTCAATGCCGAGAACCTCGATCAGAGAGTAAAAAAGGCGGAAGGTTCACAATGGTGTAAATGAAAATGGGATATACCGGGCTAGGATTCGAGTTACAGGAATAAGGGCCAAACCAACCACCCAAGAATGGAGTCGTTGAGCGAAAACACTTGACAACCTCTAGAAGCAGCTTTTCTTGCCACCAGACCTTTCTCCATCAATTAGGAATCTGATGCAGTCACTAAACACATTCCTTAAAGTGTAGCCATTTGTTGAGTGTTTTTTTGGTGTCTAATCCGCATATATATCACAATTGCCCTTGATTTTCTTGACTGTATATCTCTTAAATGTCAACATATACATGTGTGATTTAGTTTACGAAGATTTTTCAATGCTGAGAACCTCGATCAGAGAGTAAAAAAGGCGCAAGGTTCACAATGGTTTAAAACTAAAATGGGATATACCGGGCTAGGATTCGAGTTATAGGACCAAGGGCCAAACCAATCACTCAAGAATGGAATCGTCGAGCGAAAACACTTGACAACCTTCTAGAAACAGCTTTTCTTGCCACCAGAGCTTCCGCCATCAATTAGGAATCTGATGCCATCACTAAACACATTCCTTAAATTGTAGCCATTTGTTGAGTGTTTTTTTTTGTGTCTAATCCGCATATATATCACCATTGCCCTTGATTTTCTTGACTGTATATCTCTTAAATGTCAACATATACACGTGTGATTTAGTTTACGAAGATTTTTCAATGCCGAGAACCTCGACCATAGAGTAAAAAAGGCATAAGGTTCACAATGGTTTAAAACTAAAATGGGATATACCGGGCTAGGATTCGAGTTACAGGACCAAGGGCCAAACCAATCACCCAAGAATGGAATCGTCGAGCGAAAACACTTGACAACCTCCTAGAAGCAACTTTTCTTGCCACCAGACCTTTCTCCATCAATTAGGAATCAGATGCCATCACTAAACACATTCCTTAAATTGTAGCCATTTGTTGAGTGTTTTTTTGGTGTCTAATACGTATATATATCACCATTTCCCTTGATTTTCTTAAATGTATATCTCTTAAATGTCAACATATACACGTGTGATTTAGTTTACGAAGATTTTTCAATGCCGAGAACCTCGATCAGAGAATAAAAAAGGCGTAAGGTTCACAATGGTGTAAAATGAAAATGGGATATACCGAGCTAGGATTCGAGTTACAGGAACAAGGGCCAAACCAACCACCCAAGAATGGAATCGTCAAGCGAAAACACTTGACAACCTCCTAGAAGCAACTTTTCTTGCCACCATACCTTTTTCCATCAATTAGGAATGTGATGCCGTCACTAAACACATTCCTTAAATTGAAGCCATTTGTTGAGTGTTTTTTTTTGGTGTCTAATCCGCATATATATCACCATTGCCCTTGATTTTCTTGACTGTATATCTCTTAAATGTCAACATATACACGTGTGATTTAGTTTACGAAGATTTTTCAATGCCGAGAACCTCGATCAGAGAGTAAAAAAGGCGTAAGGTTCACAATGGTGTAAATTAAAATGGGATATACCGGGCTAGGATTCGGGTTACTGAAACAAGGGCCAAACCAACCACCCAAGAATGGAATCGTCGAGCGAAAACACTTGACAACCTCCTAGAAGCAGCTTTTCTTGCCACCATTCTTTTCTCCATCAATTAGGAATCTGATGCCGTCAATAAACACATTTCTTAAATTGTAGCCATTTGTTGAGGGTTTTCTTTTGTGTCTAATCCGCATATATATCACCATTGTGCTTGATTTTCTTGACTGTATATCTCTTAAATGTCAACATATACACGTGTTATTTAGTTTACGAAGATTTTTCAATGTTAAGAACCGCGATCAGAGAGTAATAAAGGCGTAAGGTTCACAATGGTGTAAAATTAAAATGGGATATACCGGGCTAGGATTCGAGTTACAGGAATAAGGGCCAAACCAACCACCCAAGAATGGAATCGTAGAGCGAAAATACTTGACAACCTCCTAGAGGCAGCTTTTCTTGCCACCAGATCTTTCTCCATCAATTAGGAATCTGATGCAGTCACTAAACACATTCCTTAAAGTGTAGCCATTTGTTGAGTGTTTTTTTTTGGTGTCTAATCCGCATATATATCACCATTGCCCTTGGTTTTCTTGACTGTATATCTCTTAAATGTCAACATATACATGTGTGATTTAGTTTACGAAGATTTTTTAATGCCGAGAACCTCAATCAGAGAGTAAAAAAGGCGCAAGGTTCACAATGGTTTAAAACTAAAATGGGATATACCGGGCTAGGATTCGAGTTACAGGACCAAGGGCCAAACCAATCACCCAAGAATGGAATCGTCGAGCGAAAACACTTGACAACCTTCTAGAAGCAGCTTTTCTTGCCACCAGACCTTCCTCCATCAATTAGGAATCTGATGCCATCACTAAACACATTCCTTAAATTGTAGCCATTTGTTGAGTGTTTTTTTTGTGTCTAATCCGCATATATATCACCATTGCCCTTGATTTTCTTGACTGTATATCTCTTAAATGTCAACATGTACACGTGTGATTTAGTTTACGAAGATTTTTCAATGCCGAGAACCTCGACCAGAGAGTAAAAAAGGCATAAGGTTCACAATGGTTTAAAACTAAAATGGGATATACCGGGCTAGGATTCGAGTTACAGGACCAAGGGCCAAACCAATCACCCAAGAATGGAATCGTCGAGCGAAAACACTTGACAACCTCCTAGAAGCAACTTTTCTTGCCACCAGACCTTTCTCCATCAATTAGAAATCAGATGCCATCACTAAACACATTCCTTAAATTGTAGCCATTTGTTGAGTGTTTTTTTGGTGTCTAATATGTATATATATCACCATTTCCCTTGATTTTCTTAAATGTATATCTCTTAAATGTCAACATATACACGTGTGATTTAGTTTACGAAGATTTTCCAATGCCGAGAACCTCGATCAGAGAATAAAAAAGGTGTAAGGTTCACAATGGTGTAAAATGAAAATGGGATATACCGAGCTAGGATTCGAGTTACAGGAACAAGGGCCAAACCAACCACCCAAGAATGGAATCGTCGAGCGAAAACACTTGACAACCTCCTAGAAGCAACTTTTCTTGCTACCATACCTTTCTCCATCAATTAGGAATGTGATGCCGTCACTAAACACATTCCTTAAATTGAAGCCATTTGTTGAGTGTTTTTTTTTTTGGTGTCTAATCCGCATATATATCACCATTGCCTTTGATTTTCTTGACTGTATGTCTCTTAAATGTCAACATATACACGTGTGATTTAGTTTACGAAGATTTTTCAATGCCGAGAACCTCGGTCAGAGAGTAAAAAAGGCGTAAGGTTCACAATGGTGTAAATTAAAATGGGATATACCGGGCTAGGATTCGAGTTACAGAAACAAGGGCCAAACCAACCACCCAAGAATGGAATCGTCGAGCGAAAACACATGACAACCTCCTAGAAGCAGCTTTTCGTGCCACCATTCTTTTCTCCATCAATTAGGAATCTGATGCCGTCAATAAACACATTTCTTAAATTGTAGCCATTTGTTGAGGGTTTTCTTTTGTGTCTAATCCGCATATATATCACCATTGTGCTTGATTTTCTTGACTGTATATCTCTTAAATGTCAACATATACACGTGTTATTTAGTTTACGAAGATTTTTCAATGTTGAGAACCTCGATCAGAGAGTAATAAAGGCGTAAGGTTCACAATGGTGTAAAATTAAAATGGGATATACCGAGCTAGGATTCGAGTTACAGGAATAAGGGCCAAACCAACCACCCAAGAATGGAATCGTAGAGCGAAAATACTTGACAACCTCCTAGAAGCAGCTTTTCTTGCCACCAGATCTTTCTCCATCAATTAGGAATCTGATGCAGTCACTAAACACATTCCTTAAAGTGTAGCCATTTGTTGAGTGTTTTTTTTTGGTGTCTAATCCGCATATATATCACCATTGCCCTTGATTTTCTTGACTGTATATCTCTTAAATGTCAACATATACATGTGTGATTTAGTTTACGAAGATTTTTTAATGCCGAGAACCTCGATCAGAGAGTAAAAAAGGCGCAAGGTTCACAATGGTTTAAAACTAAAATGGGATATACCGGGCTAGGATTCGAGTTACAGGACCAAGGGCCAAACCAATCACCCAAGAATGGAATCGTCGAGCGAAAACACTTGACAACCTTCTAGAAGCAGCTTTTCTTGCCACCAGACCTTCCTCTATCAATTAGGAATCTGATGCCATCACTAAACACATTCCTTAAATTGTAGCCATTTGTTGAGTGTTTTTTTTGTGTCTAATCCGCATATATATCACCATTGCCCTTGATTTTCTTGACTGTATATCTCTTAAATGTCAACACATACACGTGTGATTTAGTTTACGAAGATTTTTCAATGCCGAGAACCTCGACCAGAGAGTAAAAAAGGCATAAGGTTCACAATGGTTTAAAACTAAAATGGGATATACCGGGCTAGGATTCGAGTTACAGGACCAAGGGCCAAACCAATCACCCAAGAATGGAATCGTCGAGCGAAAACACTTGACAACCTCCTAGAAGCAACTTTTCTTGCCACCAGACCTTTCTCCATCAATTAGGAATCAGATGCCATCACTAAATACATTCCTTAAATTGTAGCCATTTGTTGAGTGTTTTTTTGGTGTCTAATATGTATATATATCACCATTTCCCTTGATTTTCTTAAATGTATATCTCTTAAATGTCAACATATACACGTGTGATTTAGTTTACGAAGATTTTTCAATGCCGAGAACCTCGATCAGAGAATAAAAAAGGCGTAAGGTTCACAATGGTGTAAAATGAAAATGGGATATACCGAGCTAGGATTCGAGTTACAGGAACAAGGGCCAAACCAACCACCCAAGAATGGAATCGTCGAGCGAAAACACTTGACAACCTCCTAGAAGAAACTTTTCTTGCTACCATACCTTTCTCCATCAATTAGGAATGTGATGCCGTCACTAAACACATTCCTTAAATTGAAGCCATTTGTTGAGTGTTTTTTTTTGGTGTCTAATCCGCATATATATCACCATTGCCCTTGATTTTCTTGACTGTATATCTCTTAAATGTCAACATATACACGTGTGATTTAGTTTACGAAGATTTTTCAATGCCGAGAACCTCGATCAGAGAGTAAAAAAGGCGTAAGGTTCACAATGGTGTAAATTAAAATGGGATATACCGGGCTAGGATTCGAGTTACAGAAACAAGGGCCAAACCAACCACCCAAGAATGGAATCGTCGAGCGAAAACACTTGACAACCTCCTAGAAGCAGCTTTTCTTGCCACCATTCTTTTCTCCATCAATTAGGAATCTGATGCCGTCAATAAACACATTTCTTAAATTGTAGCCATTTGTTGAGGGTTTTCTTTCGTGTCTAATCCGCATATATATCACCATTGTGCTTGATTTTCTTGACTGTATATCTCTTAAATGTCAACATATACACGTGTTATTTAGTTTACGAAGATTTTTCAATGTTGAGAACCTCGATCAGAGAGTAATAAAGGCGTAAGGTTCACAATGGTTTAAAATTAAAATGGGATATACCGGGCTAGGATTTGAGTTACAGGAATAAGGGCCAAACCAACCACCCAAGAATGGAATCGTAGAGCGAAAATACTTGACAACCTCCTAGAAGCAGCTTTTCTTGCCACCAGATCTTTCTCCATCAATTAGGAATCTGATGCAGTCACTAAACACATTCCTTAAAGTGTAGCCATTTGTTGAGTGTTTTTTTTTTGGTGTCTAATCCGCATATATATCACCATTGCCCTTGATTTTCTTGACTGTATATCTCTTAAATGTCAACATATACATGTGTGATTTAGTTTACGAAGATTTTTTAATGCCGAGAACCTCGATCAGAGAGTAAAAAAGGCGCAAGGTTCACAATGGTTTAAAACTAAAATGGGATATACCGGGCTAGGATTCGGGTTACAGGACCAAGGGCCAAACCAATCACCCAAGAATGGAATCATCGAGCGAAAACACTTGACAACCTTCTAGAAGCAGCTTTTCTTGCCACCAGACCTTCCTCCATCAATTAGGAATTTGATGCCATCACTAAACACATTCCTTAAATTGTAGCCATTTGTTGAGTGTTTTTTTTGTGTCTAATCCGCATATATATCACCATTGCCCTTGATTTTCTTGACTGTATATCTCTTAAATGTCAACATATACACGTGTGATTTAGTTTACGAAGATTTTTCAATGCCGAGAACCTCGACCAGAGAGTAAAAAAGGCATAAGGTTCACAATGGTTTAAAACTAAAATGGGATATACCGGGCTAGGATTCGAGTTACAGGACCAAGGGCCAAACCAATCACCCAAGAATGGAATCGTCGAGCGAAAACACTTGACAACCTTCTAGAAGCAGCTTTTCTTGCCACCAGACCTTCCTCCATCAATTAGGAATTTGATGCCATCACTAAACACATTCCTTAAATTGTAGCCATTTGTTGAGTGTTTTTTTTTGTGTCTAATCCGCATATATATCACCATTGCCCTTGATTTTCTTGACTGTATATCTCTTAAATGTCAACATATACACGTGTGATTTAGTTTACGAAGATTTTTCAATGCCGAGAACCTCGACCAGAGAGTAAAAAAGGCATAAGGTTCACAATGGTTTAAAACTAAAATGGGATATACCGGGCTAGGATTCGAGTTACAGGACCAAGGGCCAAACCAATCACCCAAGAATGGAATCGTCGAGCGAAAACACTTGACAACCTCCTAGAAGCAACTTTTCTTGCCACCAGACCTTTCTCCATCAATTAGGAATCAGATGCCATCACTAAATACATTCCTTAAATTGTAGCCATTTGTTGAGTGTTTTTTTGGTGTCTAATATGTATATATATCACCATTTCCCTTGATTTTCTTAAATGTATATCTCTTAAATGTCAACATATACACGTGTGATTTAGTTTACGAAGATTTTTCAATGCCGAGAACCTCGATCAGAGAATAAAAAAGGCGTAAGGTTCACAATGGTGTAAAATGAAAATGGGATATACCGAGCTAGGATTCGAGTTACAGGAACAAGGGCCAAACCAACCACCCAAGAATGGAATCGTCGAGCGAAAACACTTGACAACCTCCTAGAAGAAACTTTTCTTGCTACCATACCTTTCTCCATGAATTAGGAATGTGATGCCGTCACTAAACACATTCCTTAAATTGAAGCCATTTGTTGAGTGTTTTTTTTTGGTGTCTAATCCGCATATATATCACCATTGCCCTTGATTTTCTTGACTGTATATCTCTTAAATGTCAACATATACACGTGTGATTTAGTTTACGAAGATTTTTCAATGCCGAGAACCTCGATCAGAGAGTAAAAAAGGCGTAAGGTTCACAATGGTGTAAATTAAAATGGGATATACCGGGCTAGGATTCGAGTTACAGAAACAAGGGCCAAACCAACCACCCAAGAATGGAATCGTCGAGCGAAAACACTTGACAACCTCCTAGAAGCAGCTTTTCTTGCCACCATTCTTTTCTCCATCAATTAGGAATCTGATGCCGTCAATAAACACATTTCTTAAATTGTAGCCATTTGTTGAGGGTTTTCTTTCGTGTCTAATCCGCATATATATCACCATTGTGCTTGATTTTCTTGACTGTATATCTCTTAAATGTCAACATATACACGTGTTATTTAGTTTACGAAGATTTTTCAATGTTGAGAACCTCGATCAGAGAGTAATAAAGGCGTAAGGTTCACAATGGTTTAAAATTAAAATGGGATATACCGGGCTAGGATTCGAGTTACAGGAATAAGGGCCAAACCAACCACCCAAGAATGGAATCGTAGAGCGAAAATACTTGACAACCTCCTAGAAGCAGCTTTTCTTGCCACCAGATCTTTCTCCATCAATTAGGAATCTGATGCAGTCACTAAACACATTCCTTAAAGTGTAGCCATTTGTTGAGTGTTTTTTTTTTGGTGTCTAATCCGCATATATATCACCATTGCCCTTGATTTTCTTGACTGTATATCTCTTAAATGTCAACATATACATGTGTGATTTAGTTTACGAAGATTTTTTAATGCCGAGAACCTCGATCAGAGAGTAAAAAAGGCGCAAGGTTCACAATGGTTTAAAACTAAAATGGGATATACCGGGCTAGGATTCGGGTTACAGGACCAAGGGCCAAACCAATCACCCAAGAATGGAATCGTCGAGCGAAAACACTTGACAACCTTCTAGAAGCAGCTTTTCTTGCCACCAGACCTTCCTCCATCAATTAGGAATTTGATGCCATCACTAAACACATTCCTTAAATTGTAGCCATTTGTTGAGTGTTTTTTTTGTGTCTAATCCGCATATATATCACCAATGCCCTTGATTTTCTTGACTGTATATCTCTTAAATGTCAACATATACACGTGTGATTTAGTTTTCGAAGATTTTTCAATGCCGAGAACCTCGACCAGAGAGTAAAAAAGGCATAAGGTTCACAATGGTTTAAAACTAAAATGGGATATACCGGGCTAGGATTCGAGTTACAGGACCAAGGGCCAAACCAATCACCCAAGAATGGAATCGTCGAGCGAAAACACTTGACAACCTCCTAGAAGCAACTTTTCTTGCCACCAGACCTTTCTCCATCAATTAGGAATCAGATGCCATCACTAAACACATTCCTTAAATTGTAGCCATTTGTTGAGTGTTTTTTTTGGTGTCTAATCCGCATATATATCACCATTGCCCTTGATTTTCTTGACTGTATATCTCTTAAATGTCAACATATACACGTGTGATTTAGTTTACGAAGATTTTTCAATGCCGAGAACCTCGATCAGAGAATAAAAAAGGCGTAAGGTTCACAATGGTGTAAAATGAAAATGGGATATACCGAGCTAGGATTCGAGTTACAGGAACAAGGGCCAAACCAACCACCCAAGAATGGAATCGTCGAGCGAAAACACTTGACAACCTCCTAGAAGCAACTTTTCTTGCCACCATACCTTTCTCCATAAATTAGGAATGTGATGCCGTCACTAGACACATTCCTTAAATTGAAGCCATTTGTTGAGTGTTTTTTTTTGGTGTCTAATCCGCATATATATCACCATTGCCCTTGATTTTCTAGACTGTATATCTCTTAAATGTCAACATATACACGTGTGATTTAGTTTACGAAGATTTTTCAATGCCGAGAACCTCGATCAGAGAGTAAAAAAGGCGTAAGGTTCACAATGGTGTAAATTAAAATGGGATATACCGGGCTAGGATTCGAGTTACAGAAACAAGGGCCAAACCAACCACCCAAGAATGGAATCGTCGAGCGAAAACACTTGACAACCTCCTAGAAGCAGCTTTTCTTGCCACCATTCTTTTCTCCATCAATTAGGAATCTGATGCCGTCAATAAACACATTTCTTAAATTGTAGCCATTTGTTGAGGGTTTTCTTTTGTGTCTAATCCGCATATATATCACCATTGTCTTTGATTTTCTTGACTGTATATCTCTTAAATGTCAACATATACACGTGTTATTTAGTTTACGAAGATTTTTCAATGTTGAGAACCTCGATCAGAGAGTAATAAAGGCGTAAGGTTCACAATGGTGTAAAATTAAAATGGGATATACCGGGCTAGGATTCGAGTTACAGGAATAAAGGCCAAACCAACCACCCAAGAATGGAATCGTAGAGCGAAAATACTTGACAACCTCATAGAAGCAGCTTTTCTTGCCACCAGGTCTTTCTCCATCAATTAGGAATCTGATGCAGTCACTAAACACATTCCTTAAAGTGTAGCCATTTGTTGAGTGTTTTTTTTTTGGTGTCTAATCCGCATATATATCACCATTGCCCTTGATTTTCTTGACAGTTTATCTCTTAAATGTCAACATATACATGTGTGATTTAGTTTACGAAGATTTTTTAATGCCGAGAACCTCGATCAGAGAGTAAAAAAGGCGCAAGGTTCACAATGGTTTAAAACTAAAATGGGATATACTGGGCTAGGATTCGAGTTACAGGACCAGGGGCCAAACCAATCACCCAAGAATGGAATCGTCGATCGAAAACACTTGACAACCTTCTAGAAGCAGCTTTTCTTGCCACCAGACCTTCCTCCATCAATTAGGAATCTGATGCCATCACTAAACACATTCCTTAAATTGTAGCCATTTGTTGAGTGTTTTTTTTTGTGTCTAATCCGCATATATATCACCATTGCCCTTGATTTTCTTGACTATATATCTCTTAAATGTCAACATATACACGTGTGATTTAGTTTACGAAGATTTTTCAATGCCGAGAACCTCGACAAGAGAGTAAAAAATGCATAAGGTTCACAATGGTTTAAAACTAAAATGGGATATACCGGGCTAGGATTCGAGTTACAGGACCAAGGGCCAAACCAATCACCCAAGAATGGAATCGTCGAGCGAAAACACTTGACAACCTCCTAGAAGCAACTTTTCTTGCCACCAGACCTTTCTCCATCAATTAGGAATCAGATGCCATCACTAAACACATTCCTTAAATTGTAGCCATTTGTTGAGTGTTTTTTTGGTGTCTAATACGTATATATATCACCATTTCCCTTGATTTTCTTAAATGTATATCTCTTAAATGTCAACATATACACGTGTGATTTAGTTTACGAAGATTTTTCAATGCCGAGAACCTCGATCAGAGAATAAAAAAGGCGTAAGGTTCACAATGGTGTAAAATGAAAATGGGATATACCGAGCTAGGATTCGAGTTACAAGAACAAGGGCCAAACCAACCACCCAAGAAAGGAATCGTCGAGCGAAAACACTTGACAACCTCCTAGAAGCAACTTTTCTTGCCACCATACATTTCTCCATCAATTAGGAATGTGATGCCGTCACTAAACACATTCCTTAAATTGAAGCAATTTGTTGAGTGTTTTTTTTTGGTGTCTAATCCGCATATATATCACCATTGCCCTTGATTTTCTTGACTGTATATCTCTTAAATGTCAACATATACACGTGTGATTTAGTTTACGAAGATTTTTCAATGCCGAGAACCTCGATCAGAGAGTAAAAAAGGCGTAAGGTTCACAATGGTGTAAATTAAAATGGGATATACCGGGCTAGGATTCGAGTTACAAAAACAAGGGCCAAACCAACCACCCAAGAATGGAATCGTTGAGCGAAAACACTTGACAACCTCCTAGGTGCAGCTTTTCTTGCCACCATTCTTTTCTCCATCAATTAGGAATCTGATGCCGTCAATAAACACATTTCTTAAATTGTAGCCATTTGTTGAGGGTTTTCTTTTGTGTCTAATCCGCATATATATCACCATTGTCCTTGATTTTCTTGACTGTATATCTCTTAAATATCAACATATACACGTGTTATTTAGTTTACGAAGATTTTTCAATGTTGAGAACCTCGATCAGAGAGTAATAAAGGCGTAAGGTTCACAATGGTGTAAAATTAAAATGGGATATACCGGGCTAGGATTCGAGTTACAGGAATAAGGGCCAAACCAACCACCCAAGAATGGAATCGTAGAGCGAAAATACTTGACAACCTCCTAGAAGCAGCTTTTTTTGCCACCAGATCTTTCTCCATCAATTAGGAATCTGATGCAGTCACTAAACACATTCCTTAAAGTGTAGCCATTTGTTGAGTGTTTTTTTTTTGGTGTCTAATCCACATATATATCACCATTGCCCTTGATTTTCTTGACTGTATATCTCTTAAATGTCAACATATACATGTGTGATTTAGTTTACGAAGATTTTTTAATGCCGAGAACCTCGATCAGAGAGTAAAAAAGGCGCAAGGTTCACAATGGTTTAAAACTAAAATGGGATATACCGGGCTAGGATTCGAGTTACAGGACCAAGGGCCAAACCAATCACCCAAGAATGGAATCGTCGAGCGAAAACACTTGACAACCTTCTAGAAGCAGCTTTTCTTGCCACCAGACCTTCCTCCATCAATTAGGAATCTGATGCCATCACTAAACACATTCCTTAAATTGTAGCCATTTGTTGAGTGGTTTTTTTTGTGTCTAATCCGCATATATATCACCATAGCCCTTGATTTTCTTGACTGTATATCTCTTAAATGTCAACATATACACGTGTGATTTAGTTTACGAAGATTTTTCAATGCCGAGAACCTCGACCAGAGAGTAAAAAAGGCATAAGGTTCACAATGGTTTAAAACTAAAATGGGATATACCGGGCTAGGATTCGAGTTACAGGACCAAGGGCCAAACCAATCACCCAAGAATGGAATCGTCGAGCGAAAACACTTGACAACCTCCTAGAAGCAACTTTTCTTGCCACCAGACCTTTCTCCATCAATTAGGAATCAGATGCCATCACTAAACACATTCCTCAAATTGTAGCCATTTGTTGAGTGTTTTTTTTGGTGTCTAATACGTATATATATCACCATTTCCCTTGATTTTCTTAAATGTATATCTCTTAAATGTCAACATATACACGTGTGATTTAGTTTAAGAAGATTTTTCAATGCCGAGAACCTCGATCAGAGAATAAAAAAGGCGTAAGGTTCACAATGGTGTAAAATGAAAATGGGATATACTGGGCTAGGATTCGAGTTACAGGAACAAGGGCCAAACCAACCACCCAAGAATGGAATCGTCGAGTGAAAACACTTGACAACCTCCTAGAAGCAGCTTTTCTTGCCACCAGACCTTTCTCCGTCAATTAGGAATGTGATGCCGTCACTAAACACATTCCTTAAATTGTAGCCATTTGTTGAGTGTTTTTTTTGTTGTTGTCTAATCCGCATATAAATCACCATTGCCCTTGATTTTCTTGACTGTATATCTCTTAAATGTCAACATATACACGTGTGATTTAGTTTACGAAGATTTTTCAATGCCCGGAACCTCGATCAGAGAGTAAAAAAGGCGTAAGGTTCACAATGATGTAAAATTAAATGGGATATACCGGGCTAGGATTCGAGTTACAGGAACAAGGGCCAAACCAACCACCCAAGAATGGAATCGTCGAGCGAAAACACTTGACAACCTCCTAGAAGCAGCTTTTCTTGCCACCAGACCTTTCTCCGTCAATTAGGAATGTGATGCCGTCACTAAACACATTCCTTAAATTGTAGCCATTTGTTGAGTGTTTTTTTTTGTGTCAAATCCGCATATATATCACCATTGCCCTTGATTTCTTGACTGTATATCTCCTAAATGTCAACATATACACGTGTGATTTAGTTTACGAAGATTTTTCAATGCCGAGAACCTGAATCAGAGAGTAAAAAAGGCGTAAGGTTCACAATGGTTTAAAACTAAAATGGGATATACCGGGCTAGGATTCGAGTTACAGGACCAAGGGCCAAACCAATCACCCAAGAATGGAATCGTCGAGCGAAAACACTTGACAACCTTCTAGAAGCAGCTTTTCTTGCCACCAGACCTTCCTCCATCAATTAGGAATCTGATGCCATCACTAAACACATTCCTTAAATTGTAGCCATTTGTTGAGTGGTTTTTTTTGTGTCTAATCCGCATATATATCACCATAGCCCTTGATTTTCTTGACTGTATATCTCTTAAATGTCAACATATACACGTGTGATTTAGTTTACGAAGATTTTTCAATGCCGAGAACCTCGACCAGAGAGTAAAAAAGGCATAAGGTTCACAATGGTTTAAAACTAAAATGGGATATACCGGGCTAGGATTCGAGTTACAGGACCAAGGGCCAAACCAATCACCCAAGAATGGAATCGTCGAGCGAAAACACTTGACAACCTCCTAGAAGCAACTTTTCTTGCCACCAGACCTTTCTCCATCAATTAGGAATCAGATGCCATCACTAAACACATTCCTCAAATTGTAGCCATTTGTTGAGTGTTTTTTTTGGTGTCTAATACGTATATATATCACCATTTCCCTTGATTTTCTTAAATGTATATCTCTTAAATGTCAACATATACACGTGTGATTTAGTTTAAGAAGATTTTTCAATGCCGAGAACCTCGATCAGAGAATAAAAAAGGCGTAAGGTTCACAATGGTGTAAAATGAAAATGGGATATACTGGGCTAGGATTCGAGTTACAGGAACAAGGGCCAAACCAACCACCCAAGAATGGAATCGTCGAGTGAAAACACTTGACAACCTCCTAGAAGCAGCTTTTCTTGCCACCAGACCTTTCTCCGTCAATTAGGAATGTGATGCCGTCACTAAACACATTCCTTAAATTGTAGCCATTTGTTGAGTGTTTTTTTTGTTGTTGTCTAATCCGCATATAAATCACCATTGCCCTTGATTTTCTTGACTGTATATCTCTTAAATGTCAACATATACACGTGTGATTTAGTTTACGAAGATTTTTCAATGCCCGGAACCTCGATCAGAGAGTAAAAAAGGCGTAAGGTTCACAATGATGTAAAATTAAATGGGATATACCGGGCTAGGATTCGAGTTACAGGAACAAGGGCCAAACCAACCACCCAAGAATGGAATCGTCGAGCGAAAACACTTGACAACCTCCTAGAAGCAGCTTTTCTTGCCACCAGACCTTTCTCCGTCAATTAGGAATGTGATGCCGTCACTAAACACATTCCTTAAATTGTAGCCATTTGTTGAGTGTTTTTTTTTTGTGTCAAATCCGCATATATATCACCATTGCCCTTGATTTCTTGACTGTATATCTCCTAAATGTCAACATATACACGTGTGATTTAGTTTACGAAGATTTTTCAATGCCGAGAACCTGAATCAGAGAGTAAAAAAGGCGTAAGGTTCACAATGGTTTAAAACTAAAATGGGATATACCGGGCTAGGATTCGAGTTACAGGACCAAGGGCCAAACCAATCACCCAAGAATGGAATCGTCGAGCGAAAACACTTGACAACCTTCTAGAAGCAGCTTTTCTTGCCACCAGACCTTCCTCCATCAATTAGGAATCTGATGCCATCACTAAACACATTCCTTAAATTGTAGCCATTTGTTGAGTGGTTTTTTTTGTGTCTAATCCGCATATATATCACCATAGCCCTTGATTTTCTTGACTGTATATCTCTTAAATGTCAACATATACACGTGTGATTTAGTTTACGAAGATTTTTCAATGCCGAGAACCTCGACCAGAGAGTAAAAAAGGCATAAGGTTCACAATGGTTTAAAACTAAAATGGGATATACCGGGCTAGGATTCGAGTTACAGGACCAAGGGCCAAACCAATCACCCAAGAATGGAATCGTCGAGCGAAAACACTTGACAACCTCCTAGAAGCAACTTTTCTTGCCACCAGACCTTTCTCCATCAATTAGGAATCAGATGCCATCACTAAACACATTCCTCAAATTGTAGCCATTTGTTGAGTGTTTTTTTTGGTGTCTAATACGTATATATATCACCATTTCCCTTGATTTTCTTAAATGTATATCTCTTAAATGTCAACATATACACGTGTGATTTAGTTTAAGAAGATTTTTCAATGCCGAGAACCTCGATCAGAGAATAAAAAAGGCGTAAGGTTCACAATGGTGTAAAATGAAAATGGGATATACTGGGCTAGGATTCGAGTTACAGGAACAAGGGCCAAACCAACCACCCAAGAATGGAATCGTCGAGTGAAAACACTTGACAACCTCCTAGAAGCAGCTTTTCTTGCCACCAGACCTTTCTCCGTCAATTAGGAATGTGATGCCGTCACTAAACACATTCCTTAAATTGTAGCCATTTGTTGAGTGTTTTTTTTGTTGTTGTCTAATCCGCATATAAATCACCATTGCCCTTGATTTTCTTGACTGTATATCTCTTAAATGTCAACATATACACGTGTGATTTAGTTTACGAAGATTTTTCAATGCCCGGAACCTCGATCAGAGAGTAAAAAAGGCGTAAGGTTCACAATGATGTAAAATTAAATGGGATATACCGGGCTAGGATTCGAGTTACAGGAACAAGGGCCAAACCAACCACCCAAGAATGGAATCGTCGAGCGAAAACACTTGACAACCTCCTAGAAGAAACTTTTCTTGCTACCATACCTTTCTCCATCAATTAGGAATCAGATGCCATCACTAAACACATTCCTCAAATTGTAGCCATTTGTTGAGTGTTTTTTTTGGTGTCTAATACGTATATATATCACCATTTCCCTTGATTTTCTTAAATGTATATCTCTTAAATGTCAACATATACACGTGTGATTTAGTTTAAGAAGATTTTTCAATGCCGAGAACCTCGATCAGAGAATAAAAAAGGCGTAAGGTTCACAATGGTGTAAAATGAAAATGGGATATACTGGGCTAGGATTCGAGTTACAGGAACAAGGGCCAAACCAACCACCCAAGAATGGAATCGTCGAGTGAAAACACTTGACAACCTCCTAGAAGCAGCTTTTCTTGCCACCAGACCTTTCTCCGTCAATTAGGAATGTGATGCCGTCACTAAACACATTCCTTAAATTGTAGCCATTTGTTGAGTGTTTTTTTTGTTGTTGTCTAATCCGCATATAAATCACCATTGCCCTTGATTTTCTTGACTGTATATCTCTTAAATGTCAACATATACACGTGTGATTTAGTTTACGAAGATTTTTCAATGCCCGGAACCTCGATCAGAGAGTAAAAAAGGCGTAAGGTTCACAATGATGTAAAATTAAATGGGATATACCGGGCTAGGATTCGAGTTACAGGAACAAGGGCCAAACCAACCACCCAAGAATGGAATCGTCGAGCGAAAACACTTGACAACCTCCTAGAAGCAGCTTTTCTTGCCACCAGACCTTTCTCCGTCAATTAGGAATGTGATGCCGTCACTAAACACATTCCTTAAATTGTAGCCATTTGTTGAGTGTTTTTTTTTTTGTGTCAAATCCGCATATATATCACCATTGCCCTTGATTTCTTGACTGTATATCTCCTAAATGTCAACATATACACGTGTGATTTAGTTTACGAAGATTTTTCAATGCCGAGAACCTGAATCAGAGAGTAAAAAAGGCGTAAGGTTCACAATGGTTTAAAACTAAAATGGGATATACCGGGCTAGGATTCGAGTTACAGGACCAAGGGCCAAACCAATCACCCAAGAATGGAATCGTCGAGCGAAAACACTTGACAACCTTCTAGAAGCAGCTTTTCTTGCCACCAGACCTTCCTCCATCAATTAGGAATCTGATGCCATCACTAAACACATTCCTTAAATTGTAGCCATTTGTTGAGTGGTTTTTTTTGTGTCTAATCCGCATATATATCACCATAGCCCTTGATTTTCTTGACTGTATATCTCTTAAATGTCAACATATACACGTGTGATTTAGTTTACGAAGATTTTTCAATGCCGAGAACCTCGACCAGAGAGTAAAAAAGGCATAAGGTTCACAATGGTTTAAAACTAAAATGGGATATACCGGGCTAGGATTCGAGTTACAGGACCAAGGGCCAAACCAATCACCCAAGAATGGAATCGTCGAGCGAAAACACTTGACAACCTCCTAGAAGCAACTTTTCTTGCCACCAGACCTTTCTCCATCAATTAGGAATCAGATGCCATCACTAAACACATTCCTCAAATTGTAGCCATTTGTTGAGTGTTTTTTTTGGTGTCTAATACGTATATATATCACCATTTCCCTTGATTTTCTTAAATGTATATCTCTTAAATGTCAACATATACACGTGTGATTTAGTTTAAGAAGATTTTTCAATGCCGAGAACCTCGATCAGAGAATAAAAAAGGCGTAAGGTTCACAATGGTGTAAAATGAAAATGGGATATACTGGGCTAGGATTCGAGTTACAGGAACAAGGGCCAAACCAACCACCCAAGAATGGAATCGTCGAGTGAAAACACTTGACAACCTCCTAGAAGCAGCTTTTCTTGCCACCAGACCTTTCTCCGTCAATTAGGAATGTGATGCCGTCACTAAACACATTCCTTAAATTGTAGCCATTTGTTGAGTGTTTTTTTTGTTGTTGTCTAATCCGCATATAAATCACCATTGCCCTTGATTTTCTTGACTGTATATCTCTTAAATGTCAACATATACACGTGTGATTTAGTTTACGAAGATTTTTCAATGCCCGGAACCTCGATCAGAGAGTAAAAAAGGCGTAAGGTTCACAATGATGTAAAATTAAATGGGATATACCGGGCTAGGATTCGAGTTACAGGAACAAGGGCCAAACCAACCACCCAAGAATGGAATCGTCGAGCGAAAACACTTGACAACCTCCTAGAAGCAGCTTTTCTTGCCACCAGACCTTTCTCCGTCAAATAGGAATGTGATGCCGTCACTAAACACATTCCTTAAATTGTAGCCATTTGTTGAGTGTTTTTTTTTTGTGTCAAATCCGCATATATATCACCATTGCCCTTGATTTCTTGACTGTATATCTCCTAAATGTCAACATATACACGTGTGATTTAGTTTACGAAGATTTTTCAATGCCGAGAACCTGAATCAGAGAGTAAAAAAGGCGTAAGGTTCACAATGGTATAAAACTAAAATGGGATATACCGGGCTAGGATTAGAGTTACAGGACCAAGGGCCAAACCAACCACCCAAGAATGGAATCGTCGAGCGAAAACACTTGACAAACTCCTAGAAGCAGCTTTTCTTGCCACCAGACCTTTCTCTATCAATTAGGAATCTGATGCAGTCACTAAACACATTCCTTAAATTTGTTGAGTGTTTTTTTTGTGTCTAATCCGCATATATATCAACATTGCTCATGATTTTCTTGACTGTATATCTCTTAAATGTCAACATATACACGTGTGATTTTGTTTACGAAGATTTTTCAATGCCGAGAACCTCGATCAGAGAGTAAAAAAGGCGTAAGGTTCACAATGGTGTAAAATTAAATGGGATATATCGGGCTAGGATTCGAGTTACAAGCACAAGGGCCAAACCAACCACCCAAGAATGGAATCGTCGAGCGAAAACACTTGACAACCTCCTAAAAGCAACTTTTCTTACCACCATACCTTTCTCCATCAATTAGGAATGTGATGTCGTCACTAAACACATTCCTTAAATTGTAGCCATTTGTTGAGTGTTTTTTTTTTTGGAGTCAAATCCGCATATATATCACCATTGCCCTTGATTTCTTGACTGTATATCTCCTAAATGTCAACATATACACGTGTGATTTAGTTTACGAAGATTTTTCAATGCCGAGAACCTGAATCAGAGAGTAAAAAAGGCGTAAGGTTTACAATGGTATAAAACTAAAATGGGATATACCGGGCTAGGATTAGAGTTACAGGACCAAGGGCCAAACCAACCACCCAAGAATGGAATCGTCGAGCGAAAACACTTGACAACCTCCTAGAAGCAGCTTTTCTTGCCACCAGACCTTTCTCCATCAATTAGGAATCTGATGCAGTCACTAAACACATTCCTTAAATTTGTTGAGTGTTTTTTTGTGTCTAATCCGCATATATATCAACATTGCTCATGATTTTCTTGACTGTATATCTCTTAAATGTCAACATATACACGTGTGATTTTGTTTACGAAGATTTTTCAATGCCGAGAACCTCGATCAGAGAGTAAAAAAGGCGTAAGGTTCACAATGGTGTAAAATTAAATGGGATATACCGGGCTAGGATTCGAGTTACAAGCACAAGGGCCAATCCAACCACCCAAGAATGGAATCGTCGAGCGAAAACACTTGACAACCTCCTAGAAGCAACTTTTCTTACCACCATACCTTTCTCCATCAATTAGGAATGTGATGCCGTCACTAAACACATTCCTTAAATTGAAGCTATTTGTTGAGTGTTTTTTTTGGTGTCTAATCCGCATATATATCACCATTGCCCTTGATTTTCTTGACTGTATATCTCTTAAATGTCAACATATACACGTGTGATTTAGTTTACGAAGATTTTTCAATACCGAGAACCTCGATCAGAGAGTAAAAAAGGCGTAAGGTTCACAATGGTGTAAATTAAAATGGGATATACCGGGCTAGGATTCGAGTTACAGAAACAAGGGCCAAACCAACCACCCAAGAATGGAATCGTCGAGCGAAAACACATGACAACCTCCTAGAAGCAGCTTTTCTTGCCACCATTCTTTTCTCCATCAATTAGGAATCTGATGCCGTCAATAAACACATTTCTTAAATTTTAGCCATTTGTTGAGGGTTTTCTTTTGTGTCTAATCTGCATATATATCACCATTGTCCTTGATTTTCTTGACTGTATATCTCTTAAATGTCAACATATACACGTGTTATTTAGTTTACGAAGATTTTTCAATGTTGAGAACCTCGATCAGAGAGTAATAAAGGCGTAAGGTTCACAATGGTGTAAAATTAAAATGGGATATACTGGGCTAGGATTCGAGTTACAGGGATAAGGGCCAAACCAACCACCCAAGAATGGAATCGTCGAGCGAAAATACTTGACAACCTCCAAGAAGCAGCTTTTCTTGCCACCGGACCTTTCTCCATCAATTAGGAATCTGATGCAGTCACTAAACACATTCCTTAAAGTGTAGCCATTTGTTGAGTGTTTTTTTTGGTGTCTAATCCGCATATATATCACCATTTCCCTTGATTTTCTTGACTGTATATCTCTTAAATGTCAACATATACATGTGTGATTTAGTTTACGAAGATTTTTCAATGCTGAGAACGTCGATCAGAGAGTAAAAAAGGCGCAAGGTTCACAATGGTTTAAAACTAAAATGGGATATACCGGGCTAGGATTCGAGTTACAGGACCAAGGGCCAAACCAACCACCCAAGAATGGAATCGTCGAGCGAAAACACTTGACAACCTCCTAGAAGCAACTTTTCTTACCACCATACCTTCCTCCATCAATTAGGAATCTGATGCCATCACTAAACACATTCCTTAAATTGTAGCCATTTGTTGAGTGTTTTTTTTTGTGTCAAATCCGCATATATATCACCATTGCCCTTGATTTTCTTAACTGTATATCTCTTAAATGTCAACATATACACGTGTGATTTAGTTTACGAAGATTTTTCAATGCCGAGAACCTCGACCAGAGAGTAAAAAAGGCGTAAGGTTCACAATGGTTTAAAATGAAAATGGGATATACCAGGCTAGGATTCGAGTTACAGGAACAAGGGCCAAACCAACCACCCAAGAGTGGAATCGTCGAGCGAAAACACTTGACAACCTCTAGAAGCAGCTTTTCTTGCCACCAGACCTTTCTCCATCAATTAGGAATCTGATCCAGTCACTAAACACATTCCTTAAATTGTAGCCATTTGTTGAGTGTTTTTTTTTTGTTGTCTAATCCGCATATAAATCACCATTGCCCTTGATTTTCTTGACTGTATATCTCTTAAATGTCAACATATACACGTGTGATTTAGTTTACGAAGATTTTTCAACGCCCGGAACCTCGATCAGAGAGTAAAAAAGGCGTAAGGTTCACAATGATGTAAAATTAAATGGGATATACCGGGCTAGGATTCAAGTTACAGGAACCAGGGCCAAACCAACCACCCAAGAATGGAATCGTCGAGCGAAAACACTTGACAACCTCCTAGAAGCAGCTTTTCTTGCCACCAGACCTTTCTCCGTCAATTAGGAATGTGATGCCATCACTAAACACATTCCTTAAATTGTAGCCATTTGTTGAGTGTTTTTTTTTGGTGTCAAATCCGCATATATATCACCATTGCCCTTGATTTCTTGACTGTATATCTCTTAAATGTCAACATATACACCTGTGATTTAGTTTACGAAGATTTTTCAATGCCGAGAACCTCGATCAGAGAGTAAAAAAGGCGTAAGGTTCACAATGGTATAAAACTAAAATGGGATATACCGGGCTAGGATTCGAGGTACAGGACCAAGGGCCAAACCAACCACCCAAGAATGGAATCGTCGAGCGAAAACACTTGACAACCTCCTAGAAGCAGCTTTTCTTGCCACCAGACCTTTCTCCATCAATTAGGAATCTGATGCCGTCACTAAACACATTCCTTAAATTGAAGCCATTTGTTGAGTGTTTTTTTTTTGGTGTCTAATCCGCATATATATCACCATTGCCCTTGATTTTCTTGACTGTATATCTCTTAAATGTCAACATATACACGTGTGATTTAGTTTACAAAGATTTTTCAATGCCGAGAACCTCGATCAGAGAGTAAAAAAGGCGTAAGGTTCACAATGGTGTAAATTAAAATGGGATATACCGGGCTAGGATTCGAGTTACAGAAACAAGGGCCAAACCAACCACCCAAGAATGGAATCGTCGAGCGAAAACACTTGACAACCTCCTAGAAGCAGCTTTTCTTGCCACCATTCTTTTCTTCATCAATTAGGAATCTGATGCCGTCAATAAACACATTTCTTAAATTGTAGCCATTTGTTGAGGGTTTTCTTTTGTGTCTAATCCGCATATATATCACCATTGTCCTTGATTTTCTTGACTGTATATCTCTTAAATGTTAACATATACACGTGTGATTTAGTTTACGAAGATTTTTCAATGCCAAGAACCTCGATCAGAAAGTAAAAAAGGCGTAAGTTCACAATGGTGTAAAATTAAATTTGGATATACCGGGCTAGGATTCGAGTTACAGAAACTTGGGCCAAACCAACCACCCAAGAATGGAATCATCGCTCGAAAACACTTGACAATCTCCTAGAAGCAGCTTTTCTTGCCACCAGACCTTTCTCCATCAATTAGGAATCTGATGTCGTCACTAAACACATTCCTTAAATTGTAGCCATTTGTTGAGTTTTTTTTTTGTGTCTAATCCGCATATATATCACCATTGCCCTTGTTTTTCTTGACTGTATATCTCTTAAATGTCAACATATACACGTGTGCTTTAGTTTACGAAGATTTTTGAATACCGAGAACCACGATCAGAGAGCAAAAAAGGCGTAAGGTTCACAATGCTGTAAAATTAAAATGGGATATACCGGGCTAGGATTCGATTTACAGGGACAAGGGCCAAATCAACCACCCAAGAAAGGAATCGTCGAGCGAAAACACTTGACAACCTCCTAGAGGCGGCTTTTCTTGCCACCAGACCTTTCCCCATCAATTAGGAATCTGATGCCGTCAATAAACACATTCCTTAAATTGTAGCCATTTGTTGAGGTTTTTTTTTTGGTGGCTAATCCGCATATATATCACCATTGCCCATGATTTTTTTGACTGTATATCTCTTAAATGTCAACATATACACGTGTGATTTAGTTTACGGAGATTTTTCAATGCCGAGAACCTCGATCAGAGAGTAAAAAAGACGTAACGTTCACAATGGTGTAAAATTAAATTGGGATATACTGGGCTAGGATTCGAGTTACAGGAACAACGGCCAAACCGACCACTCAAGAATGGAATCGTCGAGCGAAAACACTTGACAACCTCCTAGAAGCAGCTTTTCTTGCCACCAGACCTTTCTCCATCAATTAGGAATCTGATGCCGTCATTAAACACATTCCTTAAATTGTAGCCATTTGGTGAGTGTTTTTTTTTGGTGTCTAATCCGTATATATATCACCATTGCCCTTGATTTTCTTGACTGTATATCTCTTAAATGTCAACATATACACGTGTAATTTAGTTTACCAAGATTTTTCAATGCCGAGAACCTCGATCAAAGAGTAAAAAAAGGCGTAAGGTTCACAATGGGGTAAAACTAATATGGGATATACCGGGATAGGATTCGAGTTACAGGAACAAGGGCCAAACCAACCACCTAAGAATGGAATCGTCGAGCGAAAACACTTGACAACCTCCTAGAAGCAGCTTTTTTTGCTACCAGACCTTTCTCCATCAATTAGGAATCTGATGCCGTCACTAAACACATTCCTTAAATTGTAGCCATTTGTTGAGTGTTTTTTTGTGTCTAATCCGCATATATATCAACATTGTTCTTGATTTTCTTGACTGTATATCTCTTAAATGTCATCATATACACGTGTGATTTAGTTTATGAAGATTTTTCAATGCCTAGAACCTCGATCAGAGAGTAAAAAAGGCGTAAGGTTCACAATGGTATAAAATTAAGATGGGATATACCGGGCTAGGATTCGAGTTACAGGAACAAGGGCCAAACCAACCACCCAAGAATCGAATCGTCGAGCGAAAACACTTGACAACCTCCTAGTAGCCGCTTTTCTTGCCACCAGACCTTTCTCCATCAACTAGGAATCTGATACCGTCACTAAACACATTCCTTAAATTTTAGCCATTTGTTGAGTGGTTTTTTTGGTGTCTAATCCGCATATATATCACCATTGCCCTTGATTTTCTTGAATGTATATCTCTTAAATGTCAACATATACACGTGTGATTTAGTTTACGAAGATTTTTCAAAGCTGAGAACCTCGATCAGAGAGTAAAAAAGGCGTAAGGTTCACAATGGTGTAAAATGAAAATGGGATATACCGGGATAGGATTCGAGTTACAGGAACAAGGGCCAAACCAACCACCCAAGAATGGAATCGTCGAGCGAAAACACTTGACAACTTCTAGAAGCAGCTTTTCTTGCCACCAGACCTTTCTCCATCAATTAGGAATCTGATGCCGTCACTAAACACATCCCTTAAATTGTAGCCATTTGTTGTGTGTTTTTTTTTTGTTGTCTAATCCGCATATAAATCACCATTGCCCTTGATTTTCTTGACTGTATATCTCTTAAATGTCAACATATACACGTGTGATTTAGTTTACGAAGATTTTTCAATGCCGAGAACCTCGATCAGAGAGTAAAAAAGGCGTAAGGTTCACGATGGTGTAAAATTAAAATGGGATATACCGGGCTAGGATTCGAGTTACAGGAACAAGGGCCAAACCAACCACCCAAGAATGGAATCGTTGAGCGAAAAACTTGACAACCCCCTAGAAGCAGCTTTTCTTGCCACCAAACCTTTCTCCATCAATTAGGAATCTGATGCAGTCACTAAACACATTTCTTAAATTGTAGCCATTTGTTGAGTATTTTTTTTGGTGTCTAATCCGCATATATATCACCATTGCCTTTGATTTTCTTGACTGTAAATCTCTTAAATGTCAACATATACACTTGTGATTTAGTTTACGAAGATTTTTCAATGCCAAGAACCTCGATCAGTGAGTAAAAAAGGCGTAAGGTTCACAATGGTGTAAAATTAAAGTGGGATATACCGGGTTAGGTGTGACACCCCAAGAAAACCAGTAATCTTCGCAAACCTGCTCGAGGAGCCGCGATACGACACAGGTAAACAACGTCACACTACTAGCTTCCTCAGTAACTGCATGCTAAATTTCGGGACGAAATTTCTTTCAAGTTGGGGATAATGTGACAACTCGAATTTCCGACGTTCTTTATTCGCATTTAATGCACGTTGACTTGACTATATGGTTGTGTTATGATAAAACCTAGTGTGTTTGCATGGTTATGTGTGATTGTATAACATGTGTACTGTTTGTAAAACTTAAACTGTTAAGAACCCGACGAAAAACAAGGCTGTTTCGCCATATACATTCCGACGAAACAGAAGTCTGTTTCGCCGGCCCAGTAACTCACGAAGCCCAGCTTGGGCCCAGAACGTTATTCTGTGTATTTTTACGTAAAACATCATCATTTTACACTTTCTATCAACACAACCGAAACCCTAGAGCTCTCTCACTGTGACGGCGAACTAGAACCCACCGGAAACCCTTGTGCGATCAAACCATCTTCTCGGTTAGTAAATCTATGTGTCTTGATTGACCTTTCATCCATGTATGTGTCTATGTGTCATGTGATTCTGCTTTGATGTTGTATACTGAAATCGATACATGTTAAATATTAGGGTTCTTGTTATGATGATGATGATATGGATTTCGATATGAATATTGTAGTCGGATATAAATGGTTTTATGCGAAACTTAATATGATTGAATACTCGGTTCTGGATGTTGTTATTATGATCTGATTCTGAATGCAAGTTAGCATCTTGATAGGGTTGATGATGTGATGTTGTAATCGATATGTTGTATACGTAAGCTAGGGTTCATGCTAGACGTTAAAGTGGTCCGATGATTATGCTATGATGATGTTACAATGATTCTATGTTGTAGGATTTCTGCATGATTGATAATGTTGATGTCGGCTGCTAACATGATTAGGGTTTCTATGTATTTCGTAACTGCTGTAACTGTGTCTACGAATCAGACATTCGACGAAACAGGAATTTCGGCGAAACATAATGTGTTTCGCCAAGAGACGTCGACGAATCAGAATCCTGTTTCGCCGAACAAGGCCACGACGAAACTGAAGGTGTTTCGTCAATAATGTGTTTCGCCAACCCACTTGTTTCGCCAACTTATGTGTTTCGCCATATATGTGTTTCGCCGAGCTGTGCTGTAACTTGAGTTAATCCTGTTAAGTGTTAACTGGAATATCTGACTGCTATTAAGTGATATACATGACTTGTGTGTTGCGAATACGTACTACATGCTTATACGTGTACCTTGTGACTACAAACTGATTATTGTATACGTGCACACTCTAGGACTTGATTGATTTACTTTGAGCACATACTTAGCATACCGAGCAAACCAAGGTGAGTTCACACTCTTACCAAGGCATGGGATTCCCCAGTTGGGTGGGGAATGGGATTGAATGATTACCTGTACTTACATTACCACTAGACTACTTACCACGGTCCTCGGATTGGGAAGGATGCCTGTGCCAAATTCTACGCAAAGCCTACGTATCGTCCTCGGATTGGGAAGGACACCAGCACTAAACCTACGTAAAACCTACGTACTACCGTCCTCGGATTGGGAAGGACGCCAGTGCTAAACCTACGTACTACCGTCCTCGGATTGGGAAGGACGCCAGCGCTAAACCTACGTACTCGCTACGTACTGTCCTCGGTTGGGAAGGGCACTTACATAAAACCTGCGTAAACCTATACTTACTACTATCCTCGGATTGGGAAGGATACTTACGATTACGAATAGTCTAGGGGATATATAACATGGGAAGCCCCCACCAATAGAACGTACTATCGGCCCAGTAGAGCCACATGTTACATACGAACTTACTATTACGCATTTACTTTCTGTGAACTCGCTCAACTAGTTGTTAATCCTCTGTTACATGCCTTGCAGGACCTTAGGTACTTATGGAGCTTGCACGGGAGGCGTAGTCGTTGTGGGAAAGGATCTTGAATACTTGTTTAGAATTTATGACATTTCATACTTTATTTTGTTGGGTTTTATTCATACGCTTCCGCTAAACAGTGATAACATATTTATGTTTTGGAACACCTCTCATATGGATTGGTTGGATTAAATTGCAATTACTTTTACTTTATACATTGTTCTATATGATTGGTGGCTTGATCCTGGTCAGTCACGCCTCCAAGCGGTGATACTCCGCGTGTGGATTTTGGGGGTGTGACAGATTGGTATCAGAGCCATTGGTTATAGAGAACTTGGTTTTAATATGGGGAAAACGATTTTGTTAAAACCAGACTATAACCAGAACAGTGCTCTCAACGATCCACAACGACGCTTCGCTCCACGTGCAAGACTCGACATACTAGGTAATAAGGTTTATGTTTATTGCCTACATACTAGAATTACATAGAACTTTGCTCGTGGTATGCTTAGATTACATTGCTCACTATTTGTTATTGCATGATGACACTTGTGTGCTTACTCTCTTCTGTCATCGCACTATTCGCGAACCTATCTCACTTACGTTAACTTTACTATGAAGATCATGTCTGGACGTATCAACATGACCCAGGACCAGTTGACGGCCCTCATTAACGAACGAGTTGCTGCGGCAGTTGCAGCCGCACAAGCAGGAGGTATACCCTGCAGTTACAACTCACACTAGGATCCTTAGATCCTACATTCCTAAATCAACTCTCGTGTTTAAACTTGTCCTAATTCTTTTACACAACAGGTCAAGCACCTGTTTGCACTTTCAAGACTTTCATGGACTGTCGTCCGTCCACTTTCAGCGGCACCGAAGGAGCCGTAGGTCTCCTGCACTGGTTTGAAAAGATGGAGTCGGTGTTTGAGATGTGTGAATGCCCTGAGGCACGCAGGGTGAAATATGCTACCGGTACCCTCGAGGGTTTAGCCCTCACCTGGTGGAAAGCACAGGTCCAAATACTGGGGTTGGTTGCTGCTAACGCCACCCCATGGAACAATTTCACAGAGATGATCAAGGAGGAATACTGCAGTCGAGATGATATTCATAAGCTGGAAGTCGAGTTTTTCAACCTCAAGATGACGGGGTCTGAGATCGAAGCGTATACCAAGAGATCGAATGAGCTTGCATTACTGTGTCCTACTCTGGTGGACAAGCGTATTGAACTTTATCTTAAGGGTCTGGTGCCAGAGATCCAGAGTCATGTGACTTCAGCAAATCATGCCACTTACCAGCAGGTTGTTCAGTTGGCTCACCGTCTCACTGATCAAGCGGTGGAGCAGAACCGGTTGCCCAAACGCATCAACGCTACCTCTACAGCTACTACTTCGGTTACTCCTGCTACTCCCAGTGACAGCAAGCGAAAATGGGAGGGGGATTCCAGCAAGGGATCAGCTTCAGTTCAGCCCCAAGTTCAACAACGAAAGACTGACAACTACCAGAGCCCTAGTCAGCACTCTTCGGGCAGTCACAAGCAGGGTGGTTATCGAGGGAACCTCCCAAAGTGCAACATCTGCAACAAGCACCACAATGGCCAGTGTAACAGGGGTCGTTGTCAAAGGTGTTTCAGGACGGGCCATGAGGCCAAGGATTGTAGGAGCCCACAGCCTGCAAATCAAAATCAGCAGCAGCAGCAAGCACAGCAGAATCAACAACAGCGCAATAAGGGATGTTTTCAGTGTGGCGCTGAAGGTCACTACAAGAGACACTGCCCTCAGTTAAACCAGAACCAGAACAATAACAACAACAACAATCAGGGCAACGGGAACAACAACAACAACGGTGGGAACAATAACAACAATGGTGCTAGAGGCCGTATGTTTGTGATCGGTCAGGGTGATGCCAGGAATGATCCCAACGTGGTTATGGGTAAGTTTCTTCTTGACGACTTTTATGTTACTGTACTATTTGATTCTGGTGCGGATACAAGTTACATGTCTCTAAAAGCTAGTGAAATGTTAAAACGTGCACCAACTCTCTTAAACACCAAACATGTCGTAGAGTTAGCTAACGGTAAAAGTTTAGAGGCCACACACATAGTTAAAGGGTGTAATCTTATCCTCGCTGGTCAGACTTTCTCCATCGACCTCATTCCTATAACATTGGGTAGCTTTGACGTCGTCATTGGTATGGATTGGTTATCGCAACAACAAGCGGAGATTTTATGCAAAGAAAAGGTTATTCGTATTCCTCGTTCGGGCAAGGAACCTCTCGAAGTTCAAGGCGACAAGAGTGGTGTCGTGAGTGGCATCATCTCCTTTTTGAAGGATCAGAAGTGTTTACGCAAGGGGCACACTGCTATACTAGCACTCGTCACAGATACCTCGAAGAAAGAGAAAAAGATTGAAGATATTCCTGTAGTACGTGACTTTCCTCAAGTGTTCCCTGAGGAATTACCTGGGTTACCGCCTCATCGTCAAGTCGAATTTCAGATCGAGCTCGCTCCAGGAGCAGCACCTATAGCTCGAGCACCTTATCGTCTAGCTCCAACTGAATTAGAAGAACTGTCAAAGCAGCTACAAGAACTCTTGGAAAAGGGTTTTATACGCCCTAGCTCTTCGCCCTGGGGAGCTCCAGTGTTATTCGTGAAGAAGAAAGACGGTACGTTCAGGATGTGTATAGACTACCGCGAACTTAACAAGGTGACGATCAAGAATCGTTATCCTCTTCCGCGCATAGATGATTTATTCGACCAGCTGCAAGGGTCGAGCTACTACTCCAAGATAGACTTAAGGTCAGGGTACCATCAGCTGAGAGTCCGGGATGAGGACGTCTCTAAACAACTTTTAGAACTCGTTACGGCCACTACGAGTTTATGGTCATGCCATTCGGGCTAACGAACGCGCCTGCCGTATTTATGGATCTTATGAACAGGGTGTGCAAACCCTATCTCGACAAGTTCGTCATTGTTTTCATCGACGACATCCTGATTTATTCGAAGAGTCAGGAGGAGCACGAGCATCATTTACGACTTATACTGGAACTTCTGCGAACGGAACAGTTATACGCTAAGTTTTCCAAATGTGACTTCTGGCTTCGTGAAGTCCACTTTTTAGGCCACGTGGTAAACAAGGATGGGATCCATGTCGATCCATCCAAGGTAGATTCGATCAAGAATTGGCCTGCACCTCGTACACCAACAGAAATACGCCAATTCTTGGGTTTGGCGGGTTATTACAGACGATTTATCAAGGACTTCTCAAAGATCGCACAGCCACTTACGCTTCTAACACAGAAAGGTGTTGTTTATCGTTGGGGTAATGCACAGGAAACGGCGTTCCAACACTTAAAGGATAGACTCTGTAGCGCACCTATCCTCTCATTGCCTGAAGGCACGGACGATTTCGTAGTCTACTGCGACGCATCTATCCAAGGTCTTGGATGTGTATTGATGCAAAGGGATAAAGTCATTGCTTATGCTTCGCGCCAACTTAAGATTCACGAACGGAATTACACTACACACGACCTAGAGCTGGGAGCGGTCGTCTTTGCACTTAAGATATGGCGACACTACTTGTACGGTACCAAATGTGCTATCTACACTGACCACAGAAGCCTCGAGCATATATTCAAACAGAAAGAACTGAATATGCGACAGCGACGATGGGTTGAACTGCTAAACGACTACGAATGCTCAATCAGGTACCACCCAGGCAAAGCCAATGTTGTGGCTGACGCCCTCAGTCGAAAGGACACCGCGCCTAAGCGCGTGCGAGCTTTACAACTCACCATACAGTCTAGTCTTCCTTCCCAGATACGAGATGCTCAGGTAGAAGCATTGAAACCAGAAAATGTCAGGGCTGAAGCCCTACGTGGCTCAAGACAACGCTTAGAACAGAAGGAAGATGGTGCTTACTACGTCACAGGACGCATTTGGGTTCCACTTTATGGCAACTTACGTGAGCTAGTGATGGATGAAGCTCATAAGTCTCGCTACTCGGTACACCCTGGTTCGGATAAAATGTACCACGACATCAAAACTACATATTGGTGGCCTAGCATGAAGGCCCACATAGCCACATACGTTAGCAAATGCTTGACTTGCGCGAGAGTCAAGGCAGAATATCAGAAACCGTCAGGACCACTCCAACAACCTGAGATACCACAATGGAAATGGGAACAGATTTCCATGGATTTTGTTACTGGCCTACCTAGATCTCAGCGCGGAAATGATACTATTTGGGTGATCGTGGATCGGCTCACAAAGTCTGCTCACTTCTTGGCAATCAAAGAAACAGACAAGTTCTCTACCTTAGCCGACATTTACTTGAAAGAAGTGGTCTCGAGGCACGGAGTGCCAACCTCCATCATCTCTGATCGTGACGCACGTTTTACTTCAGAACTGTGGCAAGCAATGCATAAATCTTTTGGCTCTCGTTTAGACATGAGCACGGCGTATCATCCTCAGACAGATGGGCAGTCTGAGCGCACTATTCAAACTCTAGAAGACATGCTTCGGGCGTGCGTAATTGACTTTGGCAATGGTTGGGAGAAACATCTGCCACTCGTGGAATTTTCATACAATAACAGCTACCACACCAGCATTAAAGCTGCTCCATTCGAGGCATTGTACGGGCGTAAATGCCGGTCACCTCTCTGTTGGGCAGAGGTGGGAGAAAGTCAAATCACAGGTCCAGAAATGGTAGTCGATACTACAGAAAAGATTGCACAAATACGACAACGCATGGCGGCAGCACGCGACCGTCAGAAAGCATACGCTGATTTAGACAGGAAACTACTCGAATTCCAGGTTGGGGATCGAGCGCTACTTAAAGTTTCACCCTGGAAGGGTGTGGTTCGTTTTGGTAAACGCGGCAAACTAAATCCACGATATGTTGGACCTTTCGAGGTTATTGAGAAAATAGGCAAAGTGGCTTACAGATTGAACTTACCACCTGAACTCAGTGCAGTTCACAACGTCTTTCACGTGTCGAATCTGAAGAAATGTACGTCAGATGAGACCCACGTAGTTCCCTTGAAGGAACTCACTATCGACGAGCGGTTGCACTTCGTCGAGGAACCTGTTGAAATCACGGACCGGGATGTTAAGGTCCTCAAGAACACGAGAATCCCTCTTGTACGAGTTCGTTGGAACTCCCGCCGCGGCCCAGAGTTCACCTGGGAGCGTGAAGATCAAATGGAACTCAAATATCCCCAGTTATTCGGAAACCAAGCAACTACTACTGAGGCTGAAGCTACCAATGCAGAATTTCGGGACGAAATTCCAAATCAACGGGGGGATAATGTGACACCCCAAGAAAACCAGTAATCTTCGCAAACCTGCTCGAGGAGCCGCGATACGACACAGGTAAACAACGTCACACTACTAGCTTCCTCAGTAACTGCATGCTAAATTTCGGGACGAAATTTCTTTCAAGTTGGGGATAATGTGACAACTCGAATTTCCGACGTTCTTTATTTGCATTTAATGCACGTTGACTTGACTATATGGTTGTGTTATGATAAAACCTAGTGTGTTTGCATGGTTATGTGTGATTGTATAACATGTGTACTGTTTGTAAAACTTAAACTGTTAAGAACCCGACGAAAAACAAGGCTGTTTCGCCATATACATTCCGACGAAACAGAAGTCTGTTTCGCCGGCCCAGTAACTCACGAAGCCCAGCTTGGGCCCAGAATGTTATTCTGTGTATTTTTACGTAAAACATCATCATTTTACACTTTCTATCAACACAACCGAAACCCTAGAGCTCTCTCACTGTGACGGCGAACTAGAACCCACCGGAAACCCTTGTGCGATCAAACCATCTTCTCGGTTAGTAAATCTATGTGTCTTGATTGACCTTTCATCCATGTATGTGTCTATGTGTCATGTGATTCTGCTTTGATGTTGTATACTGAAATCGATACATGTTAAATATTAGGGTTCTTGTTATGATGATGATGATATGGATTTCGATATGAATATTGTAGTCGGATATAAATGGTTTTATGCGAAACTTAATATGATTGAATACTCGGTTCTGGATGTTGTTATTATGATCTGATTCTGAATGCAAGTTAGCATCTTGATAGGGTTGATGATGTGATGTTGTAATCGATATGTTGTATACGTAAGCTAGGGTTCATGCTAGACGTTAAAGTGGTCCGATGATTATGCTATGATGATGTTACAATGATTCTATGTTGTAGGATTTCTGCATGATTGATAATGTTGATGTCGGCTGCTAACATGATTAGGGTTTCTATGTATTTCGTAACTGCTGTAACTGTGTCTACGAATCAGACATTCGACGAAACAGGAATTTCGGCGAAACATAATGTGTTTCGCCAAGAGACGTCGACGAATCAGAATCCTGTTTCGCCGAACAAGGCCACGACGAAACTGAAGGTGTTTCGTCAATAATGTGTTTCGCCAACCCACTTGTTTCGCCAACTTATGTGTTTCGCCATATATGTGTTTCGCCGAGCTGTGCTGTAACTTGAGTTAATCCTGTTAAGTGTTAACTGGAATATCTGACTGCTATTAAGTGATATACATGACTTGTGTGTTGCGAATACGTACTACATGCTTATACGTGTACCTTGTGACTACAAACTGATTATTGTATACGTGCACACTCTAGGACGTGATTGATTTACTTTGAGCACATACTTAGCATACCGAGCAAACCAAGGTGAGTTCACACTCTTACCAAGGCATGGGATTCCCCAGTTGGGTGGGGAATGGGATTGAATGATTACCTGTACTTACATTACCACTAGACTACTTACCACGGTCCTCGGATTGGGAAGGATGCCTGTGCCAAATTCTACGCAAAGCCTACGTATCGTCCTCGGATTGGGAAGGACACCAGCACTAAACCTACGTAAAACCTACGTACTACCGTCCTCGGATTGGGAAGGACGCCAGTGCTAAACCTACGTACTACCGTCCTCGGATTGGGAAGGACGCCAGCGCTAAACCTACGTACTCGCTACGTACTGTCCTCGGTTGGGAAGGGCACTTACATAAAACCTGCGTAAACCTATACTTACTACTATCCTCGGATTGGGAAGGATACTTACGATTACGAATAGTCTAGGGGATATATAACATGGGAAGCCCCCACCAATAGAACGTACTATCGGCCCAGTAGAGCCACATGTTACATACGAACTTACTATTACGCATTTACTTTCTGTGAACTCGCTCAACTAGTTGTTGATCCTCTGTTACATGCCTTGCAGGACCTTAGGTACTTATGGAGCTTGCACGGGAGGCGTAGTCGTTGTGGGCAAGGATCTTGAATACTTGTTTAGAATTTATGACATTTCATACTTTATTTTGTTGGGTTTTATTCATACGCTTCCGCTAAACAGTGATAACATATTTATGTTTTGGAACACCTCTCACATGGATTGGTTGGATTAAATTGCAATTACTTTTACTTTATACATTGTTCTATATGATTGGTGGCTTGATCCTGGTCAGTCACGCCTCCAAGCGGTGATACTCCGCGTGTGGATTTTGGGGGTGTGACATTAGGATTCGAGTTACAGGAACAAGGGCCAAACCAAAAACCCAAGAATGGAATCGTCGAGCGAAAACACTTGACAACCTCCTAGAAGTAGGTTTTCTTGCCACAAGAAGGAATCTGATGCCGTCACTAAAGACATTCCTTAAATTGTAGCCATTTGTTGTGTGTTTTTTTTGTGTCTAATCCGCATATATATCACCATTGCCCTTGATTTTCTTGACTGTATATCTCTTAAATGTCAACATATCCACATGTGATTTAGTTCACGAAGATTTTTCAACGCCGAAAACCTCGATCAGAGAGTAAAAAAGGCGTAAGGTTCACAATGGTGTAAAATTAAAATGGGATATACCGGGCTAGGATTCGAGTTACAGGAACAAGGGCCAAACCAACCACCCAAGAATGGAATCGTCGAGCGAAAACACTTGACAACCTCCAAGAAGCAGCTTTTCTTGCCACCAGACCTTTCTCTATCAATTAGGAATCTGATGCCGTCACTAAACACATTCCTTAAATTGTAGGCATTTGTTGTGTGTTTTTTTTGGTGTCTAATCTGCATATAAATCACCATTGCCCTTGATTTTCTTGACAGTATATCTCTTAAATGTCAACATATTCACATGTGATTTAGTTCACGAAGATTTTTCAACGCCGAAAACCTCGATCAGAGAGTAAAAAAGGCGTAAGGTTCACAATGGTGTAAAATTAAAATGGGATATACCGGGCTAGGATTCGAGTTACAGGAACAAGGGCTAAACCAACCACCCAAGAATGGAATCATCAAGCGAAAACACTTGACAACCTCCTAGAAGTAGCTTTTCTTGCCACCAGACCTTTCTCCATCAATTAGGAATCTGATGCCGTCACTAAACACATTCCTTAAATTGTAGCCATTTGTTGAGTGTTTTTTTTGTCTCTAATCCGCATATATATCACCATTGTCCTTGATTTTCTTGACTGTATATCTCTTAAATGTCATCATATACACGTGTGATTTAGTATAAGAAGATTTTTCAATGCCGGGAACCTCGATCAGAGAGTAAAAAAGGCGTATGGTTCACAATGGTGTAAAATTAAGATGGGATATACCGGGCTAGGATTCGAGTTACAGGAAAAAGGGCTAAACCAACCACCCAAGAAAGGAATCGTCGAGCGAAAACACTTGACAACCTCCAAGAAGCAGCTTTTCTTGCCACCAGACCTTTCTCCATTAATTAGGAATCTGATGCCGTCACTAAATACATTCCTTAAATTGTAGCCATTTGTTGAGTGTTTTTTTTGGTGTCTAATCCGCATATATATCACCATTGTCCTTATTTTTCTTGACTGTATATCTCTTAAATGTCAACATATACACGTGTGATTTAGTTTACGAAGATTTTTCAATGCCGAGAACCTGGATCAGAGAGTAAAAAAGGCGTAAGATTCAGAATAGTGTAAAATTAAAATGGGATATACCGGGCTAGGATTCGAGTTACAGGAACAAGGGCCAAACCAACCACCCAAGAATGGAATCATCAAGCGAAAACACTTGACAACCTCCTAGAAGTAGCTTTTCTTGCCACCAGACCTTTCTCCATCAATTAGGAATCTGATGCCGTCACTAAACACATTCCTTAAATTGTAGCCATTTGTTGAGTGTTTTTTTTGTCTCTAATCCGCATATATATCACAATTGTCCTTGATTTTCTTGACTGTATATCTCTTAAATGTCATCATATACACGTGTGATTTAGTATAAGAAGATTTTTCAATGCCGGGAACCTCGATCAGAGAGTAAAAAAGGCGTAAGGTTCACGATGGTGTAAAATTAAAATGGGATATACCGGGCTAGGATTCGAGTTACAGGAACAATGGCCAAACCAACCACCCAGGAATGGAATCGTCGAGCGAAAACACTTGACAACCTCTAGAAGCAGCTTTTCTTACCACCAGACCTTTCTCCATCAATTAGGAATCTGATGCCGTCACTAAACACATTCCTTAAATTGTAGCCATTTGTTGAGTGTTTTTTTTTTGTTGTCTAATCAGCATATAAATCACCATTGCCCTAGATTTTCTTGACTGTATATATCTTAAAGGTCAACATATACACGTGTGATTTAGTTTACGAAGATTTTTTAATGCCTAGAACCTCGATCAGAGAGTAAAAAAGGCGTAAGGTTCACGATGGTGTAAAATTAAAATGAGGTATACCGGGCTAGGATTCGAGTTACAGGAACAAGGGCTAAACCAACCACCCAAGAATGGAATCGTCGAGCGAAAACACTTGACAACCACCTAGAAGCAGCTTTTCTTGCCACCAGACCTTTCTCCATCAATTAGGAATCTGATGTCGTCACTAAACACATTCCTTAAATTGAAGCCATTTGTTGAGTGTTTTTTTTTGTGTCTAATCCGCATATATATCACCATTTCCCTTGATTTTCTTGAATGTATATCTCTTAAATGTCAACATATACACGTGTGATTTAGTTTACGAAAATTTTTCAATGCCGAGTTCCTCGATCAGAGAGTAAAAAAGGCGTAAGGTTCACATTGGTGTAAAATGAAAATGGGATATACCGGGCTAGTATTCGAGTTACAGGAACAAGGGCCAAACCAGCCACCCAAGAATGGAATCGTCGAGCGAAAACACTTGACAACCTCTAGAAGCAGCTTTTCTTGCCACCAGACCTTTCTCCATCAATTAGGAATCTGTTGCCGTCACTAAACACATTCCTTAAATTGTTTCCATTTGTTGAGTGTTTTTTTTGTTGTCTAATCCGCATTTAAATCACCACTGCCCTTGATTTTCTTGACTGTATATATCTTAAATGTCAACATATACATGTGTGATTTAGTTTACGAAGATTTTTCAAAGCCGAGAACCTCGATCAGAGAGTAAAAAAGGCGTAAGGTTCACAATGGTGTAAAATTAAAATGGGATATACCGGTCTAGGATTCGAGTTACAGGAACAAGGGCCAAACCAACCACCCAAGAATGGAATCGTCGAGCGAAAAAACTTGACAACCTCCTAGAAGCAGCTTTTCTTGCCACCAGATCTTTCTCCATCAATTAGGAATCTGATGTCGTCACTAAACACATTCCTTAAATTGTAGCCATTTGTTGAGTGTTTTTTTTTGTGTCTAATCCGCATATATATTAACATTGCCCTTGATTTTCTTGAATGTATATCTCTTAAATGTCAACATATACACGTGTGATTTAGTTTACGAAGATTTTTCAATGCCGAGATACTCGATCAGAGAGTAAAAAAGGCGTAAGGTTCACATTGGTGTAAAATTAAAATGGGATATAACGGGCTAGGATTCGAGTTACAGGAACAAGGGCCAAAATGACCACCCAAGAATGGAATCGTCGAGCGAAAACACTTGACAACCTCTTAGAAGCAGCTTTTCTTGCCACCAGACCTTTCTCCATCATTTAGGAATCTGATGCCATCACTAAACACATTCCTTAAATTGTAGACATTTGTTGAGTGTTTTTTTTGGTGTCTAATCCGCATATATATATCACCATTGCCCTTGATTTTCTTGATTGTATATCTCTTAAATGTCAACATATACACGTGTCATTTAGTTTACGAAGATTAATGCCGAGAACCTCGATCAGGGAGTAAAAAAGGCGTAAGGTTCACAATGGTGTAAAATGAAAATGGGATATAACGGGCTAGGATTCGAGTTACAGGAACAAGGGACAAACCAACCACCCAAGAATGGAATCGTCGAGCGAAAACACTTGACAACCTCCTAGAAGCAGCTTTTCTTGCGACCAGGCCTTTCTCCATTATTTAGGAATCTGATGCAGTCACTAAACACATTCCTTAAATTGTAGCCATTTGTTGAGTGTTTTTTTTTTTTGGGTCTAATCAGCATATTTTTCAATGCCGAGAACCTCAATCGGAGAATAAAAATGGCGTAAGATTCACAATAGTGTAAAATTAAAATGGGATATACCGGGCTAGGATTCGAGTTACAGGAACAAGGGCCAAACCAACCACCCAAGAATGGAATCGTCGTGCGAAAACACTTGACAACTTCCAAGAAGCAGCTTTTCTTGCCACCAGACCTTTCTCCATCAATTAGGAATCTGACGCCATCACTAAACACATTCCTTAAATTGTAGCCATTTATTGAGTGTTTTTTTTGGTGTCTAATCCGCATATATACCACCATTACCCTTGAATTTCTTGACTGTATATCTCTTAAATGTCAACATAAACATGTGTGATTTACTTTACGAAGATTTTTCAATGCCGAGAACCTCGATCAGAGAGTAAAAAAGGCGTAAGATTCACAAAAGTGTAAAATTAAAATGGGATATACCGGGCTAGGATTCGAGTTACAGGAACAAGGGCCAAACCAACCACCCAAGAATGGAATCGTCGAGCGAAAACGCTTGACAACCTCCTAGAAGCAGCTTTTCTTGCCACCAGACCTTTCTCCATCAATTAGGAATCTGATGCCGTCACTAAAAACATTCCTTAAATTGTAGCCATTTGTTGAGTGTTTTTTTTTGTGTCTAATCCGCATATATATCACCATTGTCCTTGTTTTTCTTGACTGTATATCTCTTAAATGTCAACATATACACGTGTGATTTAGTTTACGATGATTTTTCAATGCCAAGAACCTCGATCAGAGAGTAAAAAAGGCGTAAGGTTCACAATGGTGTAAAATTAAAATGGGATATACCTGGTTAGGATTTGATTTACAGGAACAAGGGCCAAACTAACCACCCAAGAATGGAATCGTCGAGCGAAAACACTTGACAACCTCCTAGAAGTAGCTTTTCTTGCCACAAGACCTTTCTCCATCATTTAGGAATCTGATGCCGTCACTAAACACATTCCTTAAATTGTAGCCATTTGTTGTGTGTTTTTTTTGGTGTCTAATCCGCATATATATCACCGTTGCCCTTGATTTTCTTGACTGTATATTTCTTAAATGTCGACATATACACGTGTGATTTAGTTTACAAAGATTTTTCATTGTCGAGAACCTCGACCAGAGAGTAGAAAAGGCGTAAGGTTCACAATGGTGTAAAATTAAAATGGGATATACCGGGCTAGGATTCGAGTTACAGAAACAAGGGCCAAACCAACCACCCAAGAATGGAATCGTCGAGCGAAAACACTTGACAACCTCCTAGATGCAGCTTTTCTTGCCACCAGACCTTTCTCTATCAATTAGGAATCTGATTTCGTCACTAAACACATTCCTTAAATTGTAGCCATTTGATGAGTGTTTTTTTTGGTGTCTAATCCGCATATATATAACCATTGTCCTTGATTTTCTTGACTGTATATCTCTTAAATGTCAACATATACACGTGTGATTTAGTTTACGAAGATTTTTCAATGCCGATAACCTCGATCAGAGAGTAAAAAAGGCGTAAGGTTTACAATGCTATAAAATTAAAATGGGATATACCGGGCTAGGATTCGAGTTACAGGAACAAGGGCCAAACCAACCACCCAAGAATGGAATCGTCAAGCGAAAACACTTGACAAACTCCTAGAAGCAGCTTTTCTAGCCACCAGACCTTTCTCCATCAATTAGGAATCTGATGCCGTCACTAAACACATTCCTTTAATTGTAGCCATTTGTTGAGTGTTTTTTTTGGTGTCTAATCCGCATATATATCACCACTGCCCTTGATTTTCTTGACTGTATATCTCTTAAAAGTCAACATATACACGTGTGATTTACTTTACGAAGATTTTTCAATGCCGAGAACCTCGATCAGAGAGTTAAAAAGGCGTAAGGTTCACATTGGTGTAAAATTAAAATGAGATATACCGGGCTTCGATTCGAGTTACAGGAACAAGGGCAAACCAACCACCCAAGAATGGAATCGTCGAGCGAAAACACTTGACAACCTTCTAGAAGCAGCTTTTCTTTCCACCAAACCTTTCTCCATCATTTAGGAATCTGATGTCGTCACTAAACACATTCCTTAAATTGTAGACATTTGTTGAGTGTTTTTTTTTGGTGTCTAATCAGCATATAAATCACTATTGCCCTTGATTTTCTTGACTGTATATCTCTTAAATGTCAACATATACACGTGTGATTTAGTTTACGAAGATTTTTCAATGCCGAGAACCTCGATCAGAGAGTAAAAAACGTGTAAGTTTCACATTGGTGTAAAATTAAAATGGGATATACCGGACAAGGATTCGAGTTACAGGAACAAGGGCAAAACCAACCACCCAAGAATGGAATCGTCGAGCGAAAACACTTGACAACATCCTAGAAGTAGCTTTTCTTGCCACAAGATCTTTCTACATCAATTAGGAATCTGATGCTGTCACTAAATACATTCCTTAAATTGTAGCCATTTGTTGTGTGTTTTTTTTTGTGTCTAGTCCGCATATATCACCATTGCCCTTGATTTTCTTGACTGTGTATTTCTTAAATGTCAACATATACACGTGTGAGTTAGTTTAGGAAGATTTTTCAATGCCGAGAACCTCGATCAGAGAGTAAAAAAGGCGTAAGGATCACAATGGTGTAAAATTAAAATGGGATATACCGGGCTAGGATTCGAGTTATTGGAACAAGGTCCAAACCAACTACCCAAGAATGGAATCGTCGAGCGAAAACACTTGACAACCTCCTAGAAGCAACTTTTCTTGGCACAAGACCTTTCTCCATCAATTAAGAATCTGATGCCGTCACTAAACACATTCCTTAAATTGTAGCCATTTGTTAATTGTTTTTTTTGGTGTCTAATCCGCATATATATCACCATTGCCCTTGATTTTCTTGACTGTATATCTCTTAAATGTCAACATATACACGTGTGATTTAGTTTACGAAGATTTTTCAATGCGGAGAACCTCGATCAGAGAGTAAAAAAGGCGTAAGGTTCACATTGGTGTAAAATTAAAATGGGATATACCGGGCTAGGATTCGAGTTACAGGAACAAGGACCAAACCAATCACCCAAGAATGGAATCGTCGAGCGAAAACACTTGACAACCTTCTAGAAGCAGCTTTTCTTGCCACCAGACCTTTCTCCATCTATTAGGAATCTGATGCCATCACTAAACACATTCCTTAAATTGTAGACATTTGTTGAGTGTTTTTTTTGGTGTCTAATCCGCATATATATCACCATTGCCCTTGATTTTCTTAACTGTATATCTCTTAAATGTCAACATATACACGTGTGATTTAGTTTTCGAAGATTTTTCAATGCGGAGAACCTCGATCAGAGAGTAAAAAAGGCGTAAGGCTCACATTGGTGTAAAATTAAAATGGGATATACCGGGCTAGGATTCGAGTCACAGGAACATGGGCCAAACCAATCACCCAAGAATGGAATCGTCGAGCGAAAACACTTGACAACCTTCTAGAAGCAGCTTTTCTTGCCACCAGACCTTTCTCCATCTATTAGGAATCTGATGCCATCACTAAACACATTCCTTAAATTGTAGACATTTGTTGAGTGTTTTTTTTGGTGTCTAATCCGCATATATATCACCATTGCCTTTGATTTTCTTAACTGTATATCTCTTAAATGTCAACATACACACGTGTGATTTAGTTTTCGAAGATTTTTCAGTGCCGAGAACCTCGAGCAGAGAGTAAAAAAGGCGTAAGGTTTACAATGGTGTAAAATTAAAATGGGATATACCGGGTTGTGATTCGAGTTACAGGAACAAGGGCCAAACTAACCACCCAAGAATAGAATCGTCGAGTGAAAACACTTGACAACCTCTAGAAGCAGCTTTTCTTGCCACCAGACCTTTCTCCATCAATTAGGAATCTGATGACGTCACTAAACACATTCCATAAATTGTAGCCATTTGTTGAGTGTTTTTTTTTTGGTGTCTAATCTGCATATATATCACCATTGCCTTTGATTTTCTTGAATGTATATCTCTTAAATGTTAGCATATACACGTGTGATTTAGTTTACGAAGATTTTTCAATGCCGAGAACCTCGATCAGAGAGTAAAAAAGGTGTAAGGTTCACAATGGTATAAAACTAAAATGGGTTATACCGGGCTAGGATTCGAGTTACAGGAATATGGGCCAAACCAACCACCCAAGAATGGAATCGTCGAGAGGAAACACTTGACAACCTCCTATAAGCAGCTTTTCTTGCCACCAGACCTTTCTCCATCAATTAGGAATCTGATGCAGGAACTAAACACATTCCTTAAATTGTAGCCATTTGTTGAGTGTTTTTTTTTGTTCTAATCCGCGTATATATCACCATTGCCCTTGATTTTCTTGATGTATATCACTTAAATGTTAACATATACACGTTTGATTTATTTTACGAAGATTTTACAATGCCGAGAACCTCGTTCAGAGGGTAAAAAAGGCGTAAGGTTCACATTGGTGTAAAATTAAAATGGGATATACCGGGCTAGGATTCGAGTTACAGGAACAAGGGCCAAACCAACCACCCAAGAATGGAATCGTCGAGCGAAAACCCTTGACAACGACCTAGAAGCAGCTTTTCTTGCCACCAGACCTTTCTCCATCAATTAGGAATCTGATGTCGTCACTAAACACATTCCTTAAATTGTAGCCATTTGTTGAGTGTTTTTTTTTTTGTGTCTAATCCGCATATATATCAACATTGCCCTTGATTTTCTTGAATGTATATCTCTTAAATGTCAACATATACACGTGTGATTTAGTTTACGAAGATTTTTCAAGGCCGAGATACTCCATCAGAGAGTAAAAAAGGCGTAAGGTTCACATTGGTGTAAAATTAAAATGGGATATAACGGGCTAGGATTCGAGTTACAGAAACAAGGGCCAAAATGACCACCCAAGAATGGAATCGTCGAGCGAAAACACTTGACAACCTCTTAGAAGCAGCTTTTCTTGCCACCAGACCTTTCTCCATCATTTAGGAATCTGATGCCGTCACTAAACACATTCCATAAATTGTAGACATTTGTTGAGTGTTTTTTTTGGTGTCTAATCCGCATATATATATCACCATTGCCCTTGATTTTCTTGATTGTATATCTCTTAAATGTCAACATATACACGTGTCATTTAGTTTACGAAGATTTTTCAATGCCGAGAACCTCGATCAGGGAGTAAAAAAGGCGTAAGGTTCACAATGGTGTAAAATGAAAATGGGATATAACAGGCTAGGATTCGAGTTACAGGAACAAGGGACAAACCAACCACCCAAGAATGGAATCGTCTAGCGAAAACCCTTGACAACCTCTAGAAGCAGCTTTTCTTGCCACCAGACCTTTCTTCATCAATTAGGAATCTGATACCGTCACTAAACACATTCCTTAAATTGTAGCCATTTGTTGAGTGTTTTTTTTGTTGTCTAATCCGCATATAAATCACCATTGCCCTTGATTTTCTTGACTGTATATATCTTTAATGTCAACATATACACCTGTGATTTAGTTTACGAAGATTTTTCAATGCCTAGAACCTTGATCAGAGAGTAAAAAATGTGTAAGGTTCACGATGGTGTAAAATTAAAATGGGATATACCGGGCTAGGATTCGAGTTACAGGAACAAGGGCCAAACCAACCACCCAAGAATGGAATCGTCGTGCGAAAACACTTGACAACCTCCTAGAAGTAGCTTTTCTTGCGACCAGGCCTTTCTCCATTAATTAGGAATCTGATGCAGTCACTAAACACATTCCTTAAATTGTAGCCATTTGTTGAGTGTTTTTTTTTTTTTTTTGGGTCTAATCAGCATATTTTTCAATGCCGAGAACCTCAATCGGAGAATAAAAATGGCGTAAGATTCACAATAGTGTAAAATTAAAATGGGATATACCGGGCTAGGATTCGAGTTACAGGAACAAGGGCCAAACCAACCACCAAAGAATGGAATCGTCGTGCGAAAACACTTGACAACTTCCTAGAAGCAGCTTTTCTTGCCAGCAGACCTTTCTCCATCAATTAGGAATCTGACGCCATCACTAAACACATTCCTTAAATTGTAGCCATTTATTGAGTGTTTTTTTTGGTGTCTAATCCGCATATATACCACCATTACCCTTGATTTTCTTGACTGTATATCTCTTAAATGTCAACATAAACATGTGTGATTTACTTTACGAAGATTTTTCAATGCCGAGAACCTCGATCAGAGAGTAAAAAAGGCGTAAGATTCACAAAAGTGTAAAATTAAAATGGGATATACCGGGCTAGGATTCGAGTAACAGGAACAAGGGCCAAACCAACCACCCAAGAATGGAATCGTCGAGCGAAAACGCTTGACAACCTCCTAGAAGCAGCTTTTCTTGCCACCAGACCTTTCTCCATCAATTAGGAATCTGATGCCGTCACTAAAAACATTCCTTAAATTGTAGCCATTTGTTGAGTGTTTTTTTTTTGTGTCTAATCCGCATATATATCACCATTGTCCTTGTTTTTCTTGACTGTATATCTCTTAAATGTCAACATATACACGTGTGATTTAGTTTACGATGATTTTTCAATGCCAAGAACCTCGATCAGAGAGTAAAAAAGGCGTAAGGTTCACAATGGTGTAAAATTAAAATGGGATATACCTGGTTAGGATTTGATTTACAGGAACAAGGGCTAAACTAACCACCCAAGAATGGAATCGTCGAGCGAAAACACTTGACAACCTCCTAGAAGTAGCTTTTCTTGCCAGAAGACCTTTCTCCATCATTTAGGAATCTGATGCCATCACTAAACACATTCCTTAAATTGTAGCCATTTGTTGTGTGTTTTTTTTGGTGTCTAATCCGCATATATATCCCCGTTGCCCTTGATTTTCTTGACTGTATATTTCTTAAATGTCGACATATACACGTGTGATTTAGTTTACAAAGATTTTTCATTGTCGAGAACCTCGACCAGAGAGTAGAAAAGGCGTAAGGTTCACAATGGTGTAAAATTAAAATGGGATATACCGGGCTAGGATTCGAGTTTCAGGAACAAGGGCCAAACCAACCACCCAAGAATGGAATCGTCGAGCGAAAACACTTGACAACCTCCTAGATGCAGCTTTTCTTGCCACCAGACCTTTCTCTATCAATTAGGAATCTGATTTCGTCACTAAACACATTCCTTAAATTGTAGCCATTTGTTGAGTGTTTTTTTTTTTTTGGTGTCTAATCCGCATATATATAACCATTGTCCTTGATTTTCTTGACTGTATATCTCTTAAATGTCAACATATACACGTGTGATTTAGTTTACGAAGATTTTTCAATGCCGAGAACCTCGATCAGAGAGTAAAAAAGGCGTAAGGTTCACAATGGTGTAAAATTAAAATGGGATATACCGGGCTAGGATTCGAGTTACAGGAACAAGGGCCAAACCAACCACCCAAGAATGGAATAGTCAAGCGAAAACACTTGACAAACTCCTAAAAGCAGCTTTTCTTGCCACCAGACCTTTCTCCATCAATTAGGAATCTGATGCCGTCACTAAACACATTCCTTTAATTGTAGCCATTTGTTGAGTGTTTTTTTTGGTGTCTAATCCGCATATATATCACCACTGCCCTTGATTTTCTTGACTGTATATCTCTTAAAAGTCAACATATACACGTGTGATTTACTTTACGAAGATTTTTCAATGCCGAGAACCTCGATCAGAGAGTTAAAAAGGCGTAAGGTTCACATTGGTGTAAAATTAAAATGAGATATACCGGGCTTCGATTCGAGTTACAGGAACAAGGGCAAACCAACCACCCAAGAATGGAATCGTCGAGCGAAAACACTTGACAACCTTCTAGAAGCAGCTTTTCTTTCCACCAAACCTTTCTCCATCATTTAAGAATCTGATGTCGTCACTAAACACATTCCTTAAATTGTAGACATTTGTTGAGTGTTTTTTTTGGTGTCTAATCAGCATATATATCACTATTGCCCTTGATTTTCTTGACTGTATATCTCTTAAATGTCAACATATACACGTGTGATTTAGTTTACGAAGAGTTTTCAACGCCGAGAACCTCGATCAGAGAGTAAAAAAGGTGTAAGTTTCACATTGGTGTAAAATTAAAATGGGATATACCGGGCAAGGATTCGAGTTACAGGAACAAGGGCAAAACCAACCACCCAAGAATGGAATCGTCGAGCGAAAACACTTGACAACCTCCTAGAAACAGCTTTTCTTGCCACCAGACCTTTCTCTATCAATTAGGAATCTGATTCCGTCACTAAACACATTCCATAAATTGTAGCCATTTGTTGAGTGTTTTTTTTGGTGTCTAATCCGCATATATATCATCATTGCCTTGGATTTTCTTGACTGTATGTCTCTTAAATGTCAACATATACACGTGTGAGTTAGTTTACGAAGATTTTTCAATGCCAAGAACCTCGATCAGAGAGTAAAAAAGGCGTAAGGTTCACAATGGTGTAAAATTAAAATGGGATATACCGGGTTAGGATTCGAGTTACAGGAACAAGGGCCAAACCAACCACCCAAGAATGTAATCGTCCAGCGAAAACACTTGACAACATCCTAGAAGTAGCTTTTCTTACCACAAGATCTTTCTACATTAATTAGGAATCTGATGCTGTCACTAAATACATTCCTTAAATTGTAGCCATTTGTTGTGTGTTTTTTTTTGTGTCTAGTCCGCATATATCACCATTGCCCTTGATTTTCTTGACTGTATATTTCTTAAATGTCAACATATACACGTGTGAGTTAGTTTAGGAAGATTTTTCAATGCCGAGAACCTCGATCAGAGAGTAAAAAAGGCGTAAGGATCACAATGGTGTAAAATTAAAATGGGATATACCAGGCTAGGATTCGAGTTATTGGAACAAGGTCCAAACCAACTACCCAAGAATGGAATCGTCGAGCGAAAACACTTGACAACCTCCTAGAAGCAACTTTTCTTGGCACCAGACCTTTCTCCATCAATTAAGAATCTGATGCCGTCACTAAACACATTCCTTAAATTGTAGCCATTTGTTGATTGTTTTTTTTGGTGTCTAATCCGCATATATATCACCATTGCCCTTGATTTTCTTAACTGTATATCTCTTAAATGTCAACATATACACGTGTGATTTAGTTTTCGAAGATTTTTCAATGCCGAGAACCTCGAGCAGAGAGTAAAAAAGGCGTAAGGTTTACAATGGTGTAAAATTAAAATGGGATATACCGGGTTGTGATTCGAGTTACAGGAACAAGGGCCAAACTAACCACCCAAGAATAGAATCGTCGAGTGAAAACACTTGACAACCTCTAGAAGCAGCTTTTCTTGCCACCAGACCTTTCTCCATCAATTAGGAATCTGATGACGTCACTAAACACATTCCATAAATTGTAGCCATTTGTTGAGTGTTTTTTTTTTGTGTCTAATCGCATATATATCACCATTGCCTTTGATTTTCTTGAATGTATATCTCTTAAATGTTAGCATATACACGTGTGATTTAGTTTACGAAGATTTTTCAATGCCGAGAACCTCGATCAGAGAGTAAAAAAGGCGTAAGGTTCACAATGGTATAAAACTAAAATGGGATATACCGGGCTAGGATTCAAGTTACAGGAATATGGGCCAAACCAACCACCCAAGAATGGAATCGTCGAGAGGAAACACTTGACAACCTCCTATAAGCAGCTTTTCTTGCCACCAGACCTTTCTCCATCAATTAGGAATCTGATGCAGGCACTAAACACATTCCTTAAATTGTAGCCATTTGTTGAGTGTTTTTTTTTGTTCTAATCCGCGTATATATCACCATTGCCCTTGATTTTCTTGATGTATATCTCTTAAATGTTAACATATACACGTTTGATTTAGTTTACGAATATTTTTCAATGCCAAGAACCTCGATCAGAGAGTAAAAAAGGCGTAAGGTTCACAATGGTGTAAAATTAAAATGGGATATACCGCGTTAGAATTCGAGTTACAGGAACAAGGGCCAAACCAACCACCCAAGAATGGAATCGTCGAGCGAAATCACTTGACAGCCTCCTCGAAGTAGCTTTTCTTGCCACAAGACCTTTCTCTATCAAATAGAAATCTGATGCCGTCACTAAACACATTCCTTAAATTGTATCCATTTGTTGAGTGTTTTTTTTGTGTGTCTAATCCGCATATATATCACCATTGCCCTTGATTTTCTTGACTGTATATCTCTTAAATGTCAACATATACACGTGTGATTTAGTTTACGAAGATTTTTCAATGCCAAGAACCTCGTTCAGAGAGTAAAAAAAGCGTAAGGTTCACAATGGTGTAAAATTAAAATGAGATATACCGGGCAAGGATTCGAGTTACAGGAACAAGGGCCAAACCAACCACCCAAGAATGGAATCGTCGAGCGAAAACACTTGACAACCTCCTAGAAGCGGCTTTTCTTGCCACCAGACCTTTCTCTATCAATTAGGAATCTGATGCCGTCACTAAACACATTCATTAAATTGTAGCCATTTGTTGAGTGTTTTTTTTGTGTCTAATCCGCATATATATCACCATTGCCCTTGATTTTCTTGACTGTATATCTCTTAAATGTCAACATATACACGTGTAGTTTACGAAGATTTTTGAATGCGAGAACCTCGATCAGAGAGTAAAAAGGCGTAAGGTTCCCAATAGTGTAAAACTAAAATGGGATATACCGGGCTAGGATTCGAGTTACAGGAACATGGGCCAAACCAACCACCCAAGAATGGAATCGTCGAGAGAAAAACACTTGACAACCTCCTATAAGCAGCTTTTCTTGCCACCAGACCTTTCTCCATCAATTAGGAATCTGATGCAGTCACTAAACACATTCCTTAAATTGTAGCCATTTGTTGACTGTTTTTTTTTGGTCTAACCCGCGTATATATCACCATTGCCCTTGATTTTCTTGATGTATATCTCTTAAATGTTAACATATACACGTTTGATTAAGTTTACGAATATTTTTCAATGCCAAGAACCTCGATCAGAGAGTAAAAAAGGCGTAAGGTTCACAATGGTGTAAAATTAAAATGGGATATACCGGGTTAGAATTCGACTTACAGAAACAAGGGCCAAACCAACCACCCAAGAATGGAATCGTCGAGCGAAATCACTTGACAGCCTCCTCGAAATAGCTTTTCTTGCCACCAGACCTTTCTCCATCAATTAGGAATCTGATGCAGTCACTGAACACATTCCTTAAATTGTAGCCATTTGTTGAGTGTTTTTTTTGGGTCTAATCCGCGTATATATCACCATTTCCCTTGATTTTCTTGATGTATATCTCTTAAATGTTAACATATACACGTTTGATTTAGTTTACGAAGATTTTACAATGCCGAGAACCTCGTTCAGAGAGTAAAAAAGGCGTAAGGTTCACATTGGTGTAAAATTAAAATGGGATATACCGGGCTAGGATTCGAGTTACAGGAACAAGGGCCAAACCAACCACCCAAGAATGGAATCGTCGAGCGAAAACACTTGACAACGACCTAGAAGCAGCTTTTCTTGCCACCAGACCTTTCTCCATCAATTAGGAATCTGATGCAGTCACTGAACACATTCCTTAAATTGTAGCCATTTGTTGAGTGTTTTTTTTGGGTCTAATCCACGTATATATCACCATTTCCCTTGATTTTCTTGATGTATATCTCTTAAATGTTAACATATACACGTTTGATTTAGTTTACGAAGATTTTACAATGCCGAGAACCTCGTTCAGAGAGTAAAAAAGGCGTAAGGTTCACATTGGTGTAAAATTAAAATGGGATATACCGGGCTAGGATTCGAGTTACAGGAACAAGGGCCAAACCAACCACCCAAGAATGGAATCGTCGAGCGAAAACACTTGACAACGACCTAGAAGCAGCTTTTCTTGCCACCAGACCTTTCTCCATCAATTAGGAATCTGATGTCATCACTAAACACATTCCTTAAATTGTAGCAATTTGTTGAGTGTTTTTTTTTGTGTCTAATCCACATATATATCACCATTGCCCTTGATTTTCTTGACTATATATCTCTTAAAGGTCAACATATACACGTGTAATTTAGTTTTCGAAGATTTTTCAATGCCGAGAACCTCGAGCAGAGAGTAAAAAAGGCGTAAGGTTTACAATGGTGTAAAATTAAAATGGGATATACCGGGTTGTGATTCGAGTTACAGGAACAAGGGCCAAACCAACCACCCAAGAATAGAATCGTCGAGCGAAAACACTTGACAACCTCTAGAAGCAGCTTTTCTTGCCACCAGACCTTTCTCCATCATTTAGGAATCTGATGACGTCACTAAACACATTCCATAAATTGTAGCCATTTGTTGAGTGTTTTTTTTTGTTCTAATCCGCGTATATATCACCATTGCCCTTGATTTTCTTGATGTATATCTCTTAAATGTTAACATATACACGTTTGATTTAGTTTACGAATATTTTTCAATGCCAAGAACCTCGATCAGAGAGTAAAAAAGGCGTAAGGTTCACAATAGTGTAAAATTAAAATGGGATATACCGGGTTAGAATTCGAGTTACAGGAACATGGGCCAAACCAACCACCCAAGAATGGAATCGTCGAGAGAAAACACTTGATAACCTCCTATAAGCAGCTTTTCTTGCCACCAGACCTTTCTCCATCAATTAGGAATCTGATGTCGTCACTAAACACATTCCTTAAATTGTAGCCATTTGTTGACTGTTTTTTTTTTGGTCTAACCCGCGTATATATCACCATTGCCCTTGATTTTCTTGATGTATATCTCTTAAATGTTAACATATACACGTTTGATTTAGTTTATGAATATTTTTCAATGCCAAGAACCTCGATCAGAGAGTAAAAAAGGCGTAAGGTTCACGATGGTGTAAAATTAAAATGGGATATACCGGGTTAGGATTCGACTTACAGGAACAAGGGCCAAACCAACCACCCAAGAATGGAATTGTCGAGCGAAATCACTTGACAGCCTCCTCGAAATAGCTTTTCTTGCCACCAGACCTTTCTCCATCAATTAGGAATCTGATGCAGTCACTAAACACATTCCTTAAATTGTAGCCATTTGTTGAGTGTTTTTTTTTGGGTCTAATCCTCGCATATATCACCATTGCCCTTGATTTTCTTGAAGTATATCTCTTAAATGTTAACATATACACGTTTGATTTAGTTTACGAAGATTTTTCAATGCCGAGAACCTCGTTCAGAGAGTAAAAAAGGCGTAAGGTTCACATTGGAGTAAAATTAAAATGGGATATACCGGGCTAGGATTCGAGTTACAGGAACAAGGGCCAAACCAACCACCCTAGAATGGAATCGTCGAGCGAAAACATTTGACAACGACCTAGAAGCAGCTTTTCTTGCCACCAGACCTTTCTCCATCAATTAGGAATCTGATGTCGTCACTAAACACATTCCTTAAATTGTAGCCATTTGTTGAGTGTTTTTTTTGTGTCTAATCCGCATATATATCACCATTGCCCTTGATTTTCTTGACTGTATATCTCTTAAATGTCAACATATACATGTGTGATTTAGTTTACGAAGATTTTTCAATGCCGAGAACCTCGATCAGAGAGTAAAAAAGGCGCAAGGTTCACAATGGTGTAAAATTAAAATGGGATATACCGGGCTAGGATTCGAGTTACAGGAACAAGGGCCAAACCAACCACCCAACAAGGGAATCGTCGAGCAAAAACACTTGACAACCACCTAGAAGCAGCTTTTCTTGCCACCAGAACTTTCTCCATCAATTAGGTATCTGATGCTATCACTAAACACATTCCTTAAATTGTAGCCATTTGTTGAGTGTTTTTTTTTATGTCTAATCCGCATATATATCACCATTGCCCTTGATTTTCTTGACTGTATATCTCTTAAATGTCAACATATACACGTGTAGTTTACGAAGATTTTTGAATGCGAGAACCTCTATCAGAGAGTAGGTTCCCAATAGTGTAAAACTAAAATGGGATATACCGGGCTAGGATTCGAGTTACAGGAACATGGGCCAAACCAACCACCCAAGAATGGAATCGTCGAGAGAAAACACTTGACAACCTCCTATAAGCAGCTTTTCTTGCCACCAGACCTTTCTCCATCAATTAGGAATCTGATGCAGTCACTAAACACATTCCTTAAATTGTCCCCCTTTTTTAACGCCCCGCTTGCGGTATGCTCATATAATGTATATATGCGTGGGCGCTCGGGGGGCAAAAGTGAAAGTGCATTAATTTTAACGTTATTTTACTAATTTCGTGAAAATAACGTTAAAAGAGGGGGACGGTTAATCATGCATCATGTGGTGGCGTTGATAGCCAAAAGACAAGGGGGTGCATGCACTAATCGGCGTTTGTCTCAATTGCTGAGTGTTATGTGCCTTATGTCCAAGGCTTGATGCAAAACCACAATCGAGCCGCGGGTCTCATTGGAAGCAGCCTCTCTATTCCTACGGGGTAGAGGTAAGGCTGTCTACATCTCACCCTCCTCAGACCCTACCTTAGCTTTGCTATTGGTGGGATATACTGAGTATGATGATGATGATGATGTTTAGTGTTTTTTTTGGGTCTAATCCGCGAATATATCACCATTGCCCTTGATTTTCTTGATGTATATCTCTTAAATGTTAACATATACACGTGTGATTTAGTTTACGAATATTTTTCAATGCCAAGAACCTCGATTAGAGAGTAGAAAAAGCGTAAGGTGCACAATGGTGTAAAATTAAAATGGGATATACCGGGTTTGGATTCGACTTACAGGAACAAGGGCCAAACCAACCACCCAAGAATGGAATCGTCGAGCGAAATCACTTGACAGCCTCCTCAAAATAGCTTTTCTTGCCACAAGACCTTTCTCCATCAATTAGAAATCTGATGCCGTCACTAAACACATTCCTTAAATTGTAGCCATTTGTTGTGTGTTTTTTGTGTCTAATCCGCATATATATCACCATTGCCCTTGATTTTCTTGACTGTATATCTCTTAAATGTCAACATATACACGTGTGATTTAGTTTACGAAGATTTTTCAATGCCGAGAACCTCGTTCAGAGAGTAAAAAAGGCGTAAGGTTCACAATGGTGTAAAATTAAAATGGGATATACCGGGCAAGGATTCGAGTTATAGGAACAAGGGCCAAAACAACCACCCAAGAATGGAATCGTCGAGCGAAAACACTTGACAACCTCCTAGAAGCAGCTTTTCTTGCCACCAGACCTTTCTCTATCAATTAGGAATCTGATGTCGTCACTAAACACATTCCTTAAATTGTAGCCATTTGTTGAGTGTTTTTTTTGGTGTCTAATCCGCATATATATCACCATTGCCCTTGATTTTCTTGACTATACATCTCTTAAATGTCAACATATACACGTGTAATTTTTTCATTGCCGAGAACCCCGATCAGAGAGTAAAAAAGGCGTAAGGTTCACAATGGTGTAAAATTAAAATGGGATATACCGGGCTAGGATCCGAGTTACATGAACAAGGGCCAAACCAACCACCCAAGAATGGAATCGTCGAGCGAAAACACATGACAACCACCTAGAAGCAGCTTTTCTTGCCACCAGACCTTTCTCCATCAATTTGGAATCTGATGCCGTCACTAAACACATTCCTTAAATTGTAGCAATTTGTTGAGTGTTTTTTTTTTTGTGTCTAATCCGCATATATATCATCATTGCCCTTGATTTTCTTGACTGTATATCTCTTAAATGTCAACATATACATGTGTGATTTAGTTTACGAAGATTTTTCAATGCTGAGAACCTCGATCAGAGAGTAAAAAAGGCATAAGGTTCACAATGGTGTAAAATTAAAATGGGATATACCGGGCTAGGATTTGAGTTTCAGGAACAAGGGCCAAACCAACCAACCAAGAATGGAATCGTCGAGCTAAAACACTTTACAACCTCCTAGAAGCGGCTTTTCTTGCAACCAGACCTTTCTCCATCAATTAGGAATCTGATGCCGTCACTAAACACATTCCTTAAATTGTAGCCATTTGTTGAGTGTTTTTTTTGGTGTCTAATCCGCATATATATCACCATTGCCCTTTATTTTCTTGACTCTATATCTCTTAAATGTCAACATATACACGTGTGATTTAGTTTACAAAGATTTTTTAATGTCGATAACCTCGATCTGAGAGTAAAAAAGGCGTAAGGTTCACAATGGTGTAAAATTAAAATGGGATATACCGGGCTAGGATTCGAGTTACAGGAACAAGGGCCAAACCAACCACCCAATAATGGAATCGTCGAGCTAAAACACTTGACAACCTCCTAGAAGCAGCTTTTCTTGCCACCAAACCTTTCTCCATCAATTAGGAATCTGATGCCGTCAATAAACACATTCCTTAAATTGTAGCCATTTGTTGAGTATTTTTTTTGTTTCTAATCCGCAATATATATATATATATATATATATATATATATATATATATATATATATATATATATATATATATATATATATATATCACCATTGCCCTTGAATTCCTTGACTGTATATCTCTTAAATGTCAACATATACACGTGTGATTTAATTTACGAAGATATTTCAATGCCGATAACCTCGATCGGAGAGTAACAAAGGCGTAAGGTTCACATTGGTGTGAAATTAAAATGGGATATACCGGACTACGATTCGACTTACAGGAACAAGGGCCAAACCAACCACCCAAGAATGGAATCATCGAGCGAAAACACTTGACAACCTAATAAAAGCAGCGTTTCTTGCCACCAGACCTTTCTCCTTCAATTAGGAATCTGATGCCGTCACTAAACACATTCCTTATATTATAGCTATTTGTTAAGTGTTTTTTTTTTGGTGTTTAATCCGCATGTATATCAACATTGCCCTTGATTTTCTTGACTGTATATCTCTTAAATGTCAACATATACACGTGTGATTTAGTTTACGATGACTTTTCAATGCCGAGAACCATCGATCATTGAGTAAAAAAGGCGTAAAGTTCACAATGGTGTAAAATTAAAATGGGATATACCGGGCTAGGATTCGAGTTAAAGGAACAAGGGCCAAACCAACCACCCAAGAATGGAATCGTCGATCGAAAACACTTGACAACCTCCTAGAAGCAGCTTTTCTTACCACCAGACCTTTCTCCATCAATTAGGATTCTGATGCCGTCACTAAACACATTCCTTAAATTGTTTCCATTTGTTGAGTATTTTTTTTGTGTCTAATCCGCATATATATCAACATTGCCCTTGATTTTCTTGACTGAATATCTCTTAAATGTAAACATATATACGTGTGATTTAGTTTATAAAGATTTTTCAATGCCGAGAACCTAGATCATTGAGTAAAAAGGCGTAAGGTTCACAATGGTGTAAAATTAAAACGGGATATGCCGGGCTAGGATTCGAGTTACAGGAACAAGGGCCAAACCAACCACCCAAAAATGGAATCGTCGAGCTAAAACACTTGACAACCTCCTAGAAGCAGCTCTTCTTGCCATCAGACCTTTCTCCATCAATTAGGAATCTGATGCCGTCACTAAACACATTCCTTAAATTGTAGCCATTTGTTGAGTGTTTTTTTTGGTGTCTAATCCGCATATATATCACCATTGCCCTTGATTTTCTTGACTCTATATCTCTTAAATGTCAACATATACACGTGTGATTTAGTTTACGAAGATTTTTCAATGCCGAGAACCTCGATCATTGAGTAAAAAAGGCATAAGGTTCATAATGGTGTAAAATTAAAATGGGATATACCAGGCTAGGATTCGAGTTACAGGAACATGGCCAAACCAACAACCCAAGAATGGAATCGTCGAGGAAAAACACTTGACAACCTCCTAGAACCAGCTTTTCTTGCCACCAAACCTTTTGTCACACCCTGTCTTTTGCGGAAGCGTATGATGTGTGACTAGCTTGTTATCATTGCATTCAATTGTAATAAACAGCTACATGATCAAAACCATGTTCATCCATTTATGAAAATTTAAGTATTACAAATACTTGTTATTTAAGTTTTCAAAACACGACCTTTGACAAGGTTTCAATTCAACAAAAGTGGATGACATCTAAACTTGTAGTCTACTTCTAGTTACGACACTTGCGCCCAAGATCCATCCTGTCACCTCTAATACATGTAATTTTGGAAAACATCAACATAACGTTGAGCGAGTTCATGCGTTTTTGTATTTCACATTTTTATACTTTGTATGAAAACATAGTATGTGTCATGTATAATTCAAGTCTTTCTTGAATACCCCACGTACTCAAGTATAATTCCCGTTTTCTTGAGTACCCCACATACTCAAGTATCATTCAAGTTTTCTTGTGTACCCCACGTTTTAAATGATTGTTTATACAAGGACATTAAGGCACGTGAGGACATAAGGAGCATTAGTATATTCTCCTTCAAGGCATGTGAGGACATAGGGAGCATTAGTATTTTCTCCCTCAAGGCATGTGAGGACATAGGGAGCATTAGTATTTTCTCCTTTAAGGCATGTGAGGCCATAGGAAGCATTAGTATATTCTTCCTCCAACTATGTCGATTTCCCTCGACTGTGTCGATTAACCTCGACTGTGTCAATTTCCCTTGACTGTGTCGATTACCCTCGACTGTGTCGATTAACCTCGACTGCGTCGATTTCCCTCGTCTGGGACACCGAAGCACTCAAGTGGTCACATAAGGACCATGAGTGGGGCTCGGCCGTACCCGTTAGATCTAACCCTTGTCCCTAATTAAGTATTAATGGCATCTCAATATCTAGTTTAAGCTCACATGATCTAGTATTTTCTAGGCTTTTCTTAAAGCTCATCATATTGCACTCACCACGAGTGCTTCTCGTATTCTCAAATCATATTGCACTCGGTTCTCGTTCTCACCAAGAGTGCTTCTTGTATTCTCAAATCATATTGCACTCGGTTCTCGTTCTCACCAAGAGTGCTTCTTGTATTTTTACCATTTGTAAAAATTGTAATATTTGTAACATGTATTTCACCCCCGAGAGTTATAAAACCAAAAACAGTTAGAGAAAAGGGGGAGCATGAGCTCACAACTTTGCGTTCCTTGCGTCGTAAACTTCACCGGATTTTGCTTATAGAGCGTCGTGACCTAAACGTGTTTTATTATCGTTAGTCACTAGACTTGTGTCGCACAAGTACAGTCACTCTCTTTTGTGTATATATTCTTGTGTTAAAAATATTTTATATTTTTAACTAAGCATCCTACTTATATTATTTTCTCAAAAATTAATATAAGTATTTCATGTTTTGCACCTTGCACCCGAATTATGTATCTTGTATGTTGTATGTGTATTTTTATGTTTATACTCCTCATGAGTATTTAGTGTATTTTTAAGTCTTAATACACTAGCACGTATAACACATACTATATACACTTAGCACGAGAGTTGGTGATAAAATAATATATATTTTTCTCTCAAAAATATACATACTTATATCCATTTTTATTTTTGAAGAAATCCTCATTTCTTATCACCAAAAATTAGGGAAACCTTGGTAATACTTTTAAATACATTTTTAGGGAATAAGTTTCTCAAAAACTTATATTTTTCTAAGTGTCAAAATTTATAAAAATTTTGACAGAGTTTCCCCTAAAAATGGAGGTTTCCCATGTTTTCAAAACATGTGTTTATTTTCTTTTAAATCGTCAACAATCCTCAACAACAATTACCAACAATAATCATCAACAATAACCACATATTTCTCCATTTCATGAACTTGAATATTTACAAAAATGTGTAGTAACTTACTAGCACATTTAGTAAGTCTTGTTATCTTTAAAAATAAGTTTAATTTCTTAAAAACTTTATTTTTAAAGATCTTGAAGTTTCACAACTTCTAGTCATGATTTACCAAACATATTTCTTGTTAAATTTTTCTTGTGACACAAGTGTTTACACACTTGTTTATGCACTAAAATGCTTTTAGTTTATGTAAGGTCCGGGTTTTAACAAAACTAACATTTTCCGCTTGGTTCTTCCGAAAAACCACTTGTAGATCTTTAGATCTACATGTTTAGAGTCTTATTTTACAAGAAAATTTACTTTTACTCAAGTTCATGTTTCATGAGTGGAAGGGTTCATCATCTTTCACATCTCTAGCACTAACATACTACTAGCTCATGTTCTTGAACATGATCTAGTATGGTTAAATGATGAGCCATCCCACTTCTAGCAACAACATCATAAAATAATCACAACTAACCAAGATTCACATGATTTACACACACATCTACTCTTTATCCAACTAGTTTATCTTTCTTTCAAGACTTTTAGTTTTGATCTTGTGTGTTCTTGAGTTTTAACCGTTAAATCACCTATTAACCACTTTAAACAAGAAAAAGGGGATGTTTTAGAACACTTACTACTAGCTCAAGGCTAGGGAAGTTCAAGAGTGCAAATGAGGTGGATAAAAGCAAATGGTGAAGGTCCTTCAAGATCCGCTTGCACCGAGCTTCGTTAGTGACCTTCTTACACCACCAAAACACCTTGGATTGCTAGGAAGTGGATTGAAAAAGATGGAAGTGTGGGTGTGTGTTGGTGCCGTGAGGTTAGAGGGAGAGATGAGAGAGTTTTCTTTTTTTTTTTTGTTGAATGATGAAGATGAAGTGAAGTCTAGTGGTTTTTAAAGAAATCCTCCAACATCTCCTTACCCACTAGGTCTTATGTCTCCAATTGTACATAGCATATCAAATAAACAAATGGAAGAAATCATGGGGTGTCCCCCACTCTCACACAATCGGTTATGGGGGGGGGGGGGTCCTAGTTCCATTTCAACTTCCAAGTTACTATCCTAGTTAGCTTTCAAGTATCATAAATCTAGTGTTAAGAGTGTTATTAAATATAGTGTGTTAGGGTGTTCGGGGACCCTAACTAGCTTAGAAAAATAAAAACAATGCTTCTAGCATTATTTTGGTGTTCCGGATATTATCCGGTTGTTCGGTTAGACACTGGTTCATTAAAGTGCTAAATCACGCTTTTTAGTGTCTTTTAAGTACCCTTCTTGTACCCTTTCAATCCCCAACACTTAGGGAAATATTCTGGATGATAAAACGAAATTTCTGCATAATATTCATATGTTTAAATGCTGAATTGAGCTGAATTATACAAAATTATGCACTTAAAGTGCGTTTCGTGTGCTTTTTAGTGCTTATTTTTGCTTTCGCAATGTCTATAAATTAAACCCTTACATGTATACTTGGGTTTTAATGTACTTTTGTCGTCGGACCAACACCTAGGCCTCAATTCTAATGTTTGACTGCTTTCTGCAGTTCTGTTGACACGATGTGTCTTACCGGTGAGTTTACTAATATTTCTGACGCAACGCTCTCGTTTATGCATAAAGCTATATTTTGTAGCACAAAATGTGCATGAATTCACTTGCATGGAATTCAGAAATTTATTTGTCTGGTAACTAGATCATGTACAGTCATTAAAGCACAAATTACTGGTCATCTAGTGTACGGAATGTACGGAAAAGTGACGGTTGTCACACCTTTCTCCATCAATTAGGAATCTGATGCCGTCACTAAACACATTCCTTAAATTGTAGCCATTTGTTGAGTGTTTTTTTTGGTGTCTAATCCGCATATATATCACCATTGCCCTTGATTTTATTGACTGTATATCTCTTAAATGTCAACATATACACGTGTGATTTAGTTTACGAAGATTTATCAATGCCGAGAACCTCGATCAGAGAGTAAAAAAGGCGTAAGGTTCACAATGGTGTAAAATTAAAATGGGATATACCGGGCTAGAATTCGAGTTACAGGAACAAGGGCCAAACCAACCACGCAAGAATGGAATCATCGAGGGAAAACACTTGACAACCTCCTAGAAGCAGCTTTACTTGCCACCAGACCTTTCTTCATCAATTAGGAATCTGATTCCGTCACTAAACACATTCTTTAAATTGTAGCCATTTGTTGAGTGTTTTTTTTTGGTTTCTAATCCGCATATATATCACCATTGCCCTTGATTTTCTTGACTGTATATCTCTTAATTGTCAACATATACACGTGTGACTTAGTTTACGAAGATTTTTCAATGCCGAAAACATCGATCAGAGAGTAAAAAATGCGTAAGGTTCACAATGGTGTAAAATTAAAATGGGATATACCGGGCTAGGATTTGAGTTACAGGAAGATGAGCCAAACCAACCACCCATGAAAGTATTCGTCGGGAGAAAACACTTGACAACCTCATAGAAGCAGCTTTTCTTGCCACCAGACCTTTCTTCATCAATTAGGAATCTGATGCCGTCACTAAACACATTCCTTAAATTGTTTCCATTTGTTGAGTGTTTTTTTTTTTTTGGTGTCTAATCCGCATATATATCACCATTGCCCTTGATTTTCTTAACTGAATATCTCTTAAATGTCAACATATACACGTGTGATTTAGTTTATAAAGATTTTTCAATGCCGAGAACCTAGATCATTGAGTAAAAAGGCGTAAGGTTCACAATGGTGTAAAATTAAAATGGGATATACCGGGCTAGGATTCGAGTTACAGGAACAAGGGCCAAACCAACCACCCAAAAATGGAATCGTCGAGCTAAAACACTTGACAACCTCCTTGAAGCAGCTCTTCTTGCCATCAGACCTTTCTCCATCAATTAGGAATCTGATGCCGTCACTAAACACATTCCTTAAATTGTAGCCATTTGTTGAGTGTTTTTTTTTTGTGTCTAATCCGCATATATATCACCATTGCCCTTGATTTTCTTGACTCTATATCTCTTAAATGTCAACATATACACGTGTGATTTAGTTTACGAAGATTTTTCAATGCCGAGAACCTCGATCATTGAGTAAAAACGGCGTAAGGTTCATAATGGTGTAAAATTAAAATGGGATATACCAGGCTAGGATTCGAGTTACAGGAACATGGGCCAAACCAACAACCCAAGAATGGAATCGTCGAGCGAAAACACTTGACAACCTCCTAGAAGCAGCTTTTCTTGCCACCAGACCTTTATCCATCAATTAGGAATCTGATGCCGTCACTAAACACATTCCTTAAATTGTAGTCATTTGTTGATTGTTTTTTTTTGGTGTCTAATCCGCATATATATCACCATTGCCCTTGATTTTATTGACTGTATATCTCTTAAATGTCAACATATACACGTGTGATTTAGTTTACGAAGATTTATCAATGCCGAGAACCTCGATCAGAGAGTAAAAAAGGCGTAAGGTTCACAATGGTGTAAAATTAAAATGGGATATACCGGGCTAGAATTCGAGTTACAGGAACAAGGGCCAAACCAACCACGCAAGAATGAATCATCGAGCGAAAACACTTGACAACCTCCTAGAAGCAGCTTTACTTGCCACCAGACCTTTCTCCATCAATTAGGAATCTGATTCCGTCACTAAACACATTCTTTAAATTGTAGCCATTTGTTGAGTGTTTTTTTTTTTGGTTTCTAATCCGCATATATATCACCATTGCCCTTGATTTTCTTGACTGTATATCTCTTAAATGTCAACATATACTCGTGTGTTTTAGTTTACGAAGATTTTTCAAGGCCGAAAACATCGATCAGAGAGTAAAAGATGCGTAAGGTTCACAATGGTGTAAAATTAAAATGGGATATACCAGGCTAGGATTCGAGTTACAGGATGAAGAGCCAAACCAACCACCCATGAAAGTAATCGTCAAGAGAAAACACTTGACAACCTCATAGAAGAAGCTTTTTCTTGCCACTAGACCTTTCTTCATCAATTTTAGGATCGAATTTCGACCCGAACGAGTCGCGTAGAAGAGTTTTCACCAAAACTAGAGGCGGAAACAAGTGTTTCGATGTAATTCAGCACATATTCACTTTTAACTGTCGATATTATTGATCTGAAAGACGTTTACAACCTGTCGACACTTCGACAGCACTTCGTGGCTCACCGGAAGACAACACCTAGAACTATATGTGTGATTCCGCTCATATGACCTATATATAGACATTGTGATTCCGCTTATATGGACATGACACAAAAGCGGAATCACTAACATGCCATATAAGCGAAATAACATGACTGACATATGAGCGAACCTACTCTTGACACAAAAGCGGAACCTTATCTGCCTAATGAACGAAATCAGAAATATGTACATTGACCGAAATCAAACTTTGACATCATAAATGCTTTTGTCTTTTGTAGTGATGATGTCATTGTGACATCACTTTGATGATGTCATGATGACATCATGCTTGAACATCTTCGCAACGAACTGAGATACGACTGAAGACGTAGACGACAGACGGATGCACCAACAAACTCCCCCTCGGATGTTGACGGAGTCTTCAGTGTTGAGTCTTTGCATCTTTAGTCTTTATCATTCTTTGAGCTTCCTTCAGGATCTCTATCTGGCTCTATCATGTCTCCAATTCTCTTTCAGGATCTCTGGCTCCTAGCTCTTGCATCTTCAGACTCTCTTTCTCTAACAGACTCCCCTTCAACTTGTACTTGGATCGTAGTCTGACTTTCACAGGTTCAGGTATCGTAACCTGATTCACCTGCATATTCTCTACCCAAAAGTAAGTTTCATAAAAGATAAGATATAACAAATTTAGAAACTTCACTAAACTCTTGAAGATACAACCCTGAATAAAAAGATTTATCATGTAAGTCACTGATGAACCACTTGAAGATATATCATTTTCATTTCAAACATTTTAAACAAACTTTCCCAAACCTGTTCGTCATGTTTAGCACTCGGAATTTTGAAAAACAGCTTTTCAACATCAGTCGTCTAAAATCTTTTTGAATTTTTTCAAAATTTATGCTAAAACACACCGAAAATCTTTTTGGATTTTTGACATAACAGAAATAAAATGCAGTAAAGAAATATTTACATACAATATTTTTGTGAGTTTGTGTAAGAGGATCATATCAGTTTTTGAGACAAATCACCAACACCGTTAAGCTTTAAACATTTTAAGTTCTAAACGATTCACTTAGATTGTCAGTATATTGATCCACTTAAATTTTCACACAAAGTTCAATTGATCCGAGATACGAGGTTAATGTTTTAAGCTCTTGAACTTATTTGTATGTCCCACTACTTGAATATACTCCCATATCCAGATCCCAATATTCAGTCTTACAGGTGAGTATACCACAGATGATATCTGTAAGGGAATAAATTATAGTGCGAGGGCCGTGAGAGCTCAGGTCGATCTTTCGATACGCAGAGAGATGACGGCTTCGACTTTTGGTGGGTCCCCTTTAGAGGATCTTTTGCATTACAACAGCAGCGACTATCAATTTTATTGTTTCATCAGCTTGCTGAGGGGGAATGCTATGTTTCAAGCATTTGCAGAAAGCATTATCCGGGGACTAGGTCAGAAATTTCTTTCAGCAGAAGTCCCGGGATAATACCCCAGATATCACTGAGCATAAAGACCTAGTATCTCAGAATAAGGGACCTTTCAAACAAGATTTCAGGGGTTACCTATATATCCAAGTTTGTGTTAACCCACAGAACAAGCAAGATTGAAATTTATGTTTATATCTCATCACAATTTACTAAATGTGTAAAAACCTACTGACACGTCCACAGTAAGATCGTTTATCACTATTTAACTTTTCATTTCTTTAGCATGCCGTGATCATCCATTGATGTACTATCATTTCCTCTTTTATACAACAAAACTCATTTTTCTTTTTATCATGTTTTTGTCTTTTTCTGAAAATTTTTACTCCCCCTAAAATGCAAACACATTTTAGGAAATTTGAAAATAAACTGTACAATAAAGTGACAACTGATATCAAATCGCTTCAGATCGCCATCCACTTGGCATAAACATTCAGAACTCCCCTTCACAACAAACTATTTTCCCATTGTGATTTCAAAACACTTAAGTTTGTTTTAATCAAATGGTTTTTCCGGAAAATAAGTTTGCTTGATTTTACCACTTGTAAAATTAGGGGTTTATCACTTTGTTCATCAAATACCATTTGTAAGTATGGTCCAATCAAGTTCAACTTAATGACCTTGATTAACCACTTGTCAATGAAAACCTCTTTCAACCACTTACAGGTTCATTTCACCAACCATAATCACTTGTAAATCGAAATATAACAATTTAAAGATATCACCTGTATTTTACCAACTGTACCACTTGTAGAATCATTTGCTAAGAAAGATGCCGATTCCTGCTCCACTCTTACAAATCTAGGAGCTCCGGCAAGTCCGGAAGTTATGGTGAAAATGCTGTCACCCAAGCTTGACCAGCCTTAGGTGATTTTGGTGACAAACATCTGTCCCACCAACATTTTGATTTGTAAAATTCTTTAGCATCCTTCACTTTCCTGTCAACCATCTTTCCAAAAATATGTTTAACATTTCCATTGAAAGCCTTCTCAACATCAAATTCTCCCTTATCAGCGAAGAATTGATTTGAGATCTCTACCTTTCCCACTTTTTTCATCAAATTTTCTTTTGTCAATGATGGAAAGTTTTCCTCGTTCATCTCAGGAACGGAATTATCAACCTTTTTCTCAACACATGACTCCTCTGATTTTATGGAATCAGATTCATTTTCAGAATTACCCTCAGATTTAACCACCCACTTTTGCTTGTTCAAATCACCTCTTCTTTTGTAAAATATTTTTGAACTTTCTCCTTCCTCAGAAGTAGAATTTTCAAACTTTTTAACAATATTTACAGGTTGTTCTTTCTTATCAACAAATTTTCTTCTCGAATCAAAGTTAGAAGAAACTCCCTGTTCTTTGTAGTTGGACTTGGGACAATTCCAAGCTATGTGTCCAACTTCTTGACATTTGAAACAGGTTCTTCTGTCAACTCTTTCAGCAAACCTTCTCACATTCTTTTTTACTTCAGCAAGAAACTCTTGATTCGACTGCTTCCAGAACGGTTTCTTCTGTTCATCCTCTGAACTTCCTCCTGAAACAAATTTTGTTTTTGGTTTATAAGTTTTCTGATTTTTATAATTTTCTGAAGAATTGAAGCCTAATCCATTCTTTTTGTAATTACGGTTATGGTTCGGTTTCTTTCGATAACCTGAACCAGAACTGTAACCCTTTTTCTTGTTCAATCTCTGTTGAACTCTTAAAGTGTATTTTTTAGGTTTTTCAACAAGATTTAAATCTTTTATTTCAGAAATATTAATTTCTGTTAATTTGAAAACCTGTTTGATCATTTCAGTTTTGACACTTCTTATTGGAAATTCCTCATCAGAATATAATTTGTCTGAATCATACAAAGTATAAGCTACTTTAATTGATCCGTCATTCAAATTAGATTTTGATAACAGGAATTCTTTATTGTAAACCCTTTTAACCGGCGAACTCGGACTCCTTTCTGACGAACTCTGACTTTCAGACTTAGACTCCGACTTTGACTCTTCATCCGTATCTAACACCTGATCGACAACTTTCTTTACTAACTCAGACTCATGATCAGTGTCAGACGCTGTGAATGTAACATCAACATTGTCTGGTAATTCATCAATGATTTCAGACTTTAACTTGATGTTGACTGCCTTTTTTAGACGCTCATCATTAGGATTCCTGGGAGAATAAGTTTCATGGATCGGGGGTGGACATCTGTTATACTTGACACTTGGTTTCTTACCAGTATCAGTATCTTCAGTCTTTTTTATCCATGAACGCTTCAAGACCTGCAACAATAGGATAAACACGATCAATCAAATAATCACAAGTAGTGTAACTCAACAATAATCGTTTAATCCTTTCACTCTCAATCTTCTCAAGTTCCACTTCTTTCTTTAGCTTTGCACAATCTTCGATGTACTCATTGATTACACTTTGCTTCGTCATTAACGTTCCACTCATCTTTTCATTTGCTTTCTCAATTTCAGCATTCGTTCTTTTCAACCCATCAACTGTCCTATTCAGTACATCGTATGACTCTTTCACATACTTCACATCAGACAGTAAATCTTCCTTAATCTTCTCTAAATCAGCAATCTTTTTATCTTTTTCTTCACAAACTTTGCAAGACTCAGAACATTTCTCACAAGGCTTCATGACTTCAACTACCTTTTCAACTATCTTTTCAACTTCGACAGTCTTTTCAACTTCAACAATCTTTTCAACTTCAACAAGTTTTTCCACCACTTTCTCCACTTCAACGATTTTCTCAACTACTTTCTCAGTCACTGGTTCAACATTTGCTTTTACAGCTTCTGTCTTTGTATTTTCATTAGCAAGTAACTTTGCTGCTTCCAGTTCCCTCTTTAAGCGGGCAATCTTCTTCTGATTCAGCATCTCAACTTTATCTGCATAGAAAAAATTAAAACTGTCAGGTTCAATGCTTTTTCTACATTTGTTAAGATATTATTCCTCATCATCGGTATCTACATCGCTTCCAAGATCTGGAAAAATCGGGATTCTTTTCTCACTAGTCTCATTTTCACCCTGAATTCTTGCAACACAACCTGAACCAGGTATGTATTTGTCCCAACTAAATCCTTCAGCAACAAATTCATCATCTTGATGGATAAGTAAAGCTTTCTTCTTTCCATCTTCAATAGCATGAGCATGTGTAATTTGTGGTTGCTGAGCAATCTGATGAAAAATTGATTTCTGATAATAGTTGTTCTTTTCTTGATTCCCGGTTGCTTCTTTGCTTTTGCACTCTCTTTTAAAGTGTCCTTTTCCTTTGCAACGGAAACAGGTAACTTTCGATTTGTCAAAACCCAACTGAGAAGTAGCCATTCCTCGAAATTCATCTCTGCCAGTAATTTCTTGAAACTTTTCAGCTCTTCTCCAAGCACTCGCTAAGCACCATTTAATATCCATCAATTCAAGTTCTTCAGCATCAATTTGGTCGTAATCTTCTTTGGTAAGCATCGGATTCCCAATCTTCCCACCGATCAAACTTTCGTAAGATTCTAACATAGTAACCAGTGATGCCATGTGTTGCTTGGCAACTTCTGGAGACAAATTCTGGCCATTTTGAATGTTTAAGGTAACATTGCACTGAAGGTTTGTAGAATTCTGTTGTTGAGGACTTGATGTTGTAAAGTTTGGATCAAAACTTGAATACGAGGATGAAGATCCACCACTTTGTGTCACATTACTACCTTTTGTTCCAGACGAACTATCAGCACTAAAACCAGTTTGGATTTTTGGGCTAGAGCCGGGGGTAGCCTCAAATTTGTTCCCTCTGTAATACAAACTGACATCTTGTTTGGCATTTGGATTTGTCATGATAGCTGTTTTCTGAATATCCAACTCATGCTCTTCAATCCTCTGAATAAACTGAGCCAAATTCATATTTTCAGACTTTCTTGTATGTTTTAAGATCAGCAAATACGTTCCCCATTTCTGCTGTGGTAATGCTTCAGCAAGTTTATCGACCCACTCATCATCCTCTTTCTCAATGTTAAATCTTTTCATTTCCAAGACTAGATGACAATATCTATCAATGGTATGCTTTGTATTTTCATGATCGAAAGCTGAAAACATATCAAATGATTTTTTCAGTAAAGCCTTTCTGTTCTTGATCATATCTGCGCTTCCTTGGAATTTCTGAATCAATGCTTCCCAAATTGATTTAGCTGTACCATTATGTTGGAGCAAAACAAATATATCTTCTTTTATTGCTTGCTGAAGAATACTGATCATCATTTTCTCACTTGTAAATTTTAATTTGTCACTCTCTGAGTAGTCCTCAATTGCTTTTTCCATCCCACTGTCATTCTTTGGTTTCTCATAGTCTTTCAACAATGAACACCATGCATCAAACTTGTAAAGCTTGTACCCAGTTTTCAAATCGATTCTGCCATCCTTTAAATTCTTCAATGTACATAAGCTTTGGTGGTTTTTGATGCGTTCCCGTTTCATTCTCACTATATAAATTTTCGGCAGCTGTGACCGGAACAACTGGTGTGGCAAACACATTGTAGAATTCTTCTTCCATGTCTTGGGCAAATACCTGTCGAGCAAACAAACAACAATCAGTTTTAAACGTTTATCAATTAACCAAATAAGACTGTTACACAGACTGGCGATTTTCTGTGCGGACAGAAAGTTGACAGATTGTGCGGACTGAATGACGACCCGGATTAAATTTGATTGATCTGACCCTTTGAAATTTTTGAACTCCAACTCGTACGTACTGACTTTATCATGTGACTTATCCACACAAAATGACTTGACTGAAACCGCAATTCAAACCACAAAACCTTCAAAAACTTGGGCTATCGACACTTTAATTGGGCTTGAACGATTTGACCATCTTCTAAATCACATGCAATGAACTGACAAGAATTTTTACATGCAAATACACATTGGATTTTTTTTTTAACTTTGTTAAGCACATGCAACTGACAACTTACACATATATCGAATATGAATTACATGCAATTTGATTTAATCAAGAACCGACAGAACGTGACCTAATACTTATCAATTCCTTTACTGACAATTTTTATATGACTCAAAATATTCACATGCAATTTACTCAATTCTTATTCGACCACAAATATTAGTATGGCAGACAACAACTGTCAAATTGATTTAATCGAGGGAGATCACATGAACTAATAACCTTCTCAATTTTGTGACACAAAAGCGATACCTAATTGATGTCACAAAAGCGAAATCAATCTGATCAAATAAGCGAAATCTGAATTATTCAAGACCGTAAGAGCAAAATCACAAGTATACCTGCTGATCTCACTTTTTGTACAAAACTGTAAAAGCGAAACCTCAAAAATTTGATGTTTTAGGTCGATTCAAGCTTTGAAACTTTCAAGGATTTACTTGTATATGATTACGAACATACTGTGTGAATTTAAAGTGATTTCGTCCGTAAAAATTTTTGTTTTTCGAAATAGAAATGTGTAGAAACAGATTTTCCAGCTGAATTGTAGAAAACTCTTCTCCACTGGCTCTGATACCAATTGTAGGATCGAATTTCGACCCGAACGAGTCGCGTAGAAGAGTTTTTCACCAAAACTAGAGGCGGAAACAAGTGTTTCGATGTAATTCAGCACATATTCACTTTTAATTGTCGATATTATTGATCTGAAAGACGTTTACAACCTGTCGACACTTCGGCAGCACTTCGTGGCTCACCGGAAGACAACACCTAGAACTATATGTGTGATTCCGCTCATATGACCTATATATAGACATTGTGATTCCGCTTATATGGACATGACACAAAAGCGGAATCACTAACATGCCATATAAGCGAAATAACATGACTGACATATGAGCGAACCTACTCTTGACACAAAAGCGGAACCTTATCTGCCTAATGAACGAAATCAGAAATATGTACATTGACCGAAATCAAACTTTGACATCATAAATGCTTTTGTCTTTTGTAGTGATGATGTCATTGTGACATCACTTTGATGATGTCATGATGACATCATGCTTGAACATCTTCGCAAGGAACTGAGATACGACTGAAGACGTAGACGACAGACGGATGCACCAACATCAATTAGGAATCTGAAGCCGTCACTAAACACATTCCTTAAATTGTAGCCACTTGTTGAGTGTTTTTTTTGTGTGTAATCCGCATATATATATCACCATTGCCCTTGATTTTCTTGACTGTATATCTCTTAAATGTCAACATATACACGTGTGATTTAGTTTACAAAGATTTTTCAATGCCGAGAACCTCGATCAGAGAGTAAAAAAGGCGTAAGGTTCACATTGGTGTGAAATAAAAATGGGATATACCGGACTACGATTCGAGTTACAGGAACATGGGCCAAACCAACCACCCAAGAATGGAATCGTCGAGCGAAAACACTTGACAACCTCCTAGAAGCAGCTTTTCTTGCCACCAGACCTTTCTCCATCAATTAGGAATCTGATGCCGTCACTAAACACATTTCTTAAATTGTAGCCATTTGTTGAGTATTTATTTTTGGTGTCTAATCCGCATATATATCAACATTGACCTTGATTTTCATGATTGTATATCTCTTAAATGTCAACATATACACGTGTGATTTAGTTTACGAAGATTTTTCAATACTGAGAACCTCGATCAGAGTGTAAAAAAGGCGTAAGGTTCACAATGGTGTAAAATTAAAATGGGATTTACCAGGCTTGGAATCGAGTTACAGGAACATGGGCCAAACCAACAACCTAAGAATGGAATCATCGAGCGAAAACACTTGACAACCTCCTAGAAGCAGCTTTTCTTGCCACCAGACTTTTCTCCATCAATTAAGAATCTGATTCCGTCACTAAACACGTTCCTTAAAATGTAGCCATTTGTTTAGTGTTTTTTTTTTGGGTCTAATCCGCATATATATGACCATTGCCCTTGATTTTCTTGAATGTTTATCTCTTAAATATCAACATATACACGTGTGATTTAGTTTACGAAGATTTTTTAATGCCGAGAACATCGATCAGAGAGTAAAAAAGGCGTAAGGTTCACAATGGTGTAAAATTAAAATGGGATATACCGGGCTAGGATTCGAGTTACAGGAAGAAGTGCCAAACCAACCACCCATGAAAGTAATCGTTGAGCGAAAACACTTGACAACCTCCTAGAAGCAGCTTTTCTTGCCACCAGACCTTTCTTCATCAATTAGGAATCTGATGCCGTCACTTAACACATTCCTTAAATTGTAGCCATTTGTTGAGTGTTTTTTTTTTGTGTCTAATCCGCATATATATATATATATATCACCATTGCCCTTGATTTTCTTGACTGTATATCTCTTAAATGTCAACATATACACGTGTGATTTAGTTTACGAAGATTTTTCATTGCCGAAAGCCTAGATCAGAGAGTAAAAAAGGCGTAAAGTTCACAATGGTGTAAAATTAAAATGGGATATATCGGGCTAGGATTCGAGTTACAGGAACAAGGGCCAAACCAACCACCAAAAAATGGAATCGTCGAGCTAAAACACTTGACAACCTCCTAGAAGCAGCTTTTCTTGCCTCCAGACCTTTCTCCATCAACTAGGAATCTGATGCCGTCACTTCACCATTGCCCTTGATTTTCTTGACTGTATATCTCTTAAATGTCAACATATACAAGTGTGATTTAGTTTACGAAGATTTTTCAATACCGAGAACCTCGATCAGAGAGTAAAAAAGGCGTAAGGTTCACAATGGTGTAAAATTAAAATGGGATATACCGGGCTAGGATTCGAGTTACCGGAACAAGGGCCAAACCAACCACGCAATGTCACACCCCGATTTTCCACGTGTCACCGGTGGGCCCGGTATGGGAGTATCGTGACGTGGTTGGCAACATCATAGTCAAACAACACAATAAATAAATGCACAGCGGAAGTCTTGAAATATAAAATATTATTACAAACACAAAGGTCTGATAATACAAAAGTATTCCGTACAGACTAGCTTGTAATAATCCACAGGCGGATCAAAACAACAAAAGAAATCATCAGACTAATGGCTTATGTGGAGGAGTTGCAAAGTCCTCATCTAACAAGTCTTGAGCAGCTTCCAGCCTATTACGTACTTGTACCTGTCACTTAGACTTTGGAAAATACGTCAGTTTTCACTGGTAAATACACTCAACTGACTCATTTGAAAAGAGTTTAAGAAAATTGGTTTAGGTGCACAAGGCACGAAAATATATTGACACTTTGATTAAAATGCTCAAGGCAAAATTAATCTTTTATACTTGGGACAAACTATATCTCATGTTATCAGTTTTACATAACTTGCTCTACATACGGGGCCCGGTTCTATGCCGGTTCAAGATTAACCGACACACCACTATTCCCTTACTGGGAATCCCATATTGGGTATAATTAATTAATAAGCATATAGCATCTGTCAGGTGTATGCCTACACCCCGTGCTTAGGTCGTGGCCATTGTAATTTAATGAGTCAAGGATATCCAGGACACGGTTCGCATTAACCCCCAATGTTTCAGTCAAGCAATACGAATTAAAAATAGGTTATTTGGATTTCCCGACTCATTGGTCTTCGAATCCCATACCTGACCATGCGGTATTTATATTACCGTATCCCAAGCCCGTAATAGGGAAAATAAGTTAAGAGTATTTACCTGAGCTAGCTCCTGTCTTAAATAGCAAGAATTTAATAACTCAGCCGTATTCACTTAAGTAAGCGTAGGTACAATTTACCGGAAGGCTCTAGTCTGGAATGATGGTATAATCAACCAATTAGAATACTAACGGGACTTCTATTAATCCTAAACTTAGACCAGTTAGTTTTAAGGAAATATACGGTTCAAACGCATGATTAAGCGACGACCGGAATAGAATGTGTTTTAGACCCAACAAGTATGAATACTTGTATAAAATGGGTAAACTAAATACACTCTGGATTTTGAAATGAAAATGATAAGGTTTGACCCGTTTCGGCTAATTTATGCAAACTAGTTACATAAACCGAACCGAACGCGCAAGAGGCGTAACGGGTAACCATATGGGTTCTATACAGGTTTCCTAAGTTAATATGCCTTAAAGATGTTGTGATATCAGTAGGATACCTTCCATTATGCCCAAAACGAGTTAAATCTCAAAATAAGCCCCGTAGGGGTATTTTGGTCATTTTAAAGATTATAAAAGAGGTTAATTATAATTCTGAGATTCGGGTCCGAATACATCAGTAAAATAACTTATTTTATTAGGTCATATCAGTTGGTAATAGGTCTTATATGACAAAACGGTTTTTAAACCCAAACTATGCGTTTAATACGCTTTTAAAAGCCATTTTAAGCGATTTCCGGGTTATACAGGAAATCTGAGTTTTCTGATCAGGTTATAAAGTTCAAAATACTTTATTTATTATATGAAATCAGTAGCAATTGGATTGGTATCAAAATACTTTGTAAAACTCATTTTATGACCAAAAAGGGTATAATCGATATTTACCGAATCAATGCCATAACCTTAGGTTATGAACAGGTTAAAAATAATTAAAAATATTTAAAAATCCCAAAATATTATATTACATCAGTGGGTAAAAGTTTTGGTGTCAAAAATTGGGTTTAGATAGGCTTTATGCTTATTGCGCCTTTTAATTACTAAAAGGCGTTATAATTACGCTAATGAGCACAACTCCTACTCTAGACCTCCAACTGATGTGAAATTTTAGGGACATGTTTATAAATTAGTATCAAAGGTTATGGTTCCTTCACATATTCAAAAATCTCGTTTTATGGTAAAAAGGGCATTATGGTCAATGTTTAGGCAATTAACGGAAACGTGTAAACGAATCGGATAATCAATGAACCAACCACAGAGGGTTATGCTAACATGTTGCCTGGTCCTAAGGAAGCTCTAAGGCATTTCCAAATCATACTTGTGACACCCCAGGAAACCATGCACCCTAACTAGCTTCCCCAGTAACTACGTGCTAAATTTCGGGACAAAATTTCTTTCAACTTGGGGATGATGTGACAACCCGTAACTTCGAGGCATAAATCGTTCGTTTCGCTCTTACGAGTAAATATATATTTAGCTATTTTCGACGAATTAAATTGATACCCATTTAGTTATTGTGTGCAAACTTGTAGTCGAAACCAAGTCCATTTGGTGATGAACCTACACCGTTTGAACCATGACATAAACCGCATAACTCGAAACTTTTGAGACCCGAACCCTTAGCGTGAATATTTTACATTTATGATAGTTGGTTACTATAAATCCTTAATGGTTATTTTTATGTTTATAATAATAATAATAATGATGATAAATTTACCTAAGTAAACTAACCCAAATCAAATTCCCTAATCCCCATGTGCGTACACATTACACCCAATTACATATATTGCTGCCTTTTCCCTGTGTAATATTCGGCCCAAATCAACACCCTCAATTTTGGGACAGCCTAATCACATGGACTTGAGCCCATTTCGGTCATCAGGAACCGCCCCAAACCTTATCACTTATAGCTTGTTTATTAAAAATATTTAACATAAACTCTAAACCAAAACAAACCCTACACCCCTCTAGAGTTCGACGACAGATCCCCTCCCCTTTGGTCGAAGCCCTTTTCTCTTGAACATCATTCCTTGTGTTTTGTTCTAAACATCGACAGACAGGTTAGTAGATAATGAATAATTATTTGAAGCCATGTTGGTTAGATTCAATATATGTGAATGGTTTCTTTGCATGATAAATTGTAATTAATGTGAATGGTTTCTTTGCATGATAAATTGTAATTGGATTTGTTTGACGTATGATTGTTGTGAGTCATGTTGGTTCGATTCAATATATGTTCTTATGTTAGCTATTCAAAAGTGAGTAGGGTATTTTGTTATGTTATTTGAATTACTAGATGCAAGAAACTATGTTACTGTTGATGTTATGGATGATAGTAAATTGAGTGTGCCAATTAATTGAATTAAGTAATATAATGAATCAATTAATTTTGCATGTTGTAGTCTCAGTTCACATTAAATGCTTAAAGTCAAACAAATGAAGTGAACTTTTATAAAAAGGTGAACCCATGTGTAAACTTAATAAATGAATGTCAAATGCTTTTGAGGGTCCAATCACATAATAGTGTTTAAAAGGGTTGTTGGCCATTAGTCTTTCTATTCTATTTTGTTTGAGTATGTGAGTAATATAAGGGTGAAACCAGTTAATCTCTTAACATCATTAGATAGTTAGAATTATTATTAAGTAGCGGTTACAAAGTACGAGGACCAAAGTTGACAACATGGAAGTTGGAAACTACCCTAATAACCGAATGGGTGTGTCTCTACACACACACCATTTCGAATCAGTGCAAGGCAAAGAACAAAGGGACGCGACTGTTGATCATGCGGACGAGAATCAACACACCACTTCAAGATCCAATCTCAACCACATATCCAAGAGACGTGTCCATTCACGAAGAGACGCGTCTATTCACTCGTACCCGTAGGAAACTATAAATAGGGATAGTTAGATTCATTTATATTAGTTCATTACATTCGAAATCAATTGTATATACTCTCAATTCGATATTGTATACATTCGGTTATCATCAAGTTATTCAAGTTGTTGTTATTCAAAGTTATTCACGCTCATTTAGAGATCAAGATCCAAGTTCGGGCCAACAAATTGGTATCAGAGCATCAGGCTCTAGGCGTGGGAATCGCAAGGCATCGCAGGGAATTCGCGATCAGGTTTCAATCTCATTTCAATTCGCAAAAGTTTATTTCAGAATTTTTATTTTCGGTTCTAGGAAAGTCGGTTGAACCGAACGGTTAGGAATCTAGGGTTCGTTTGATTCCGGGGTTTAGTGCGAATTAGATTATTTCGGTTATTTGTTTATTACACGGTTAGGGTAATCGTGGGGTTTGTAAGATCTATTGAAACCAAGAAATAAAAGTTAGTAGAAGTGAAGATTGTTCGGCAGGAAGATATGTCAGGAGGAACCGGACCAAGTTCACAAGTTATAATTCAAAAGGAAGGAAATTCTCTTTCCCAGTTTCAGTGTCCAATACTAAAACCAACAAACTATACGGTTTGGGCTATTCGTATCAAGACGATTCTTGAAGCGAATGGTTTGTGGGAAACGATTGAACCGGCAGAGAATGCAACGGTAGACACTAAGAAAGATAAGTCTGCAATTGCATATCTGTTTCAAGCAATACCAGAAGACGTTGTATTGCAAGTTGCAAGTTGTAAAACTGCAAAGGAGATTTGGGAAAATCTAAAGATTAGACACGTTGGTGTTGATCGGGTACAAAAGGCGCGTATGCACACGCTAATGTCAGAATTTGAATTGTTGCAAATGAGGGATGACGACACTATTGATTCGTTTACCGCAAAGATCAATAGTATCGTTACCCGAGCAACAGAAGTAGGAACGACAATGAGTCAATCGACTCTAGTACGCAAACTCTTAAATGGCGTACCGGATAGGTTTACTCAAATCGTTGCCTCTATGGAACAATACTCCGATCTAGATACCATGACGCTACAGGAAGCGGTCGGAAGACTAAAGACGTATGAAGAACGTCTCAAGTTAAAGAAAGGAAGTCAAGGAGAAAGCCAAGATAGGCTTATGTTTACACATCAGGATAACAACAGAGGAAGGCAATCTGGAAACCGCGGTCGTGGTAGATTTAACCAGACGCGTGGAAATTGGCGAAACAACAGAAATAGGCAAAGTCCCAGAAACGAAGGATCTACATCTGGATCTAGAAATGGAAGTTCTAGAAATTGGAAGAAGTTTGCGAGAACTGACCTAAGTAAGATCCAATGCTTTAAGTGTCAAAAGTTTGGACACTACAAGAAGGACTGTTCTGAGAAATACGAAGTGCAAGAACATTCAAAACTCGTCGAGGAAGACGAAGCACCCGTATTGTTAATGACAATACAAGAAGAAAATGTTCAAGAAAGGGCTCTGCTAAACGAGGAACATATAAAACCGACAAGTTATGCCTCAGAAAATGAAAATCTATGGTACTTAGACAACGGGGCGAGCAACCACATGACAGGAATGCGAAGTCACTTCAAGGAGTTAGATGAAACGGTGACAGGGCAAGTACGATTTGGTGATGGGTCACACGTAGAAATTAAAGGCAAAGGTTCAATACTACTGGAATGTCTGAACCAAGAACAAAAGATTGTTTCACATGTCTACTACATTCCAAGTCTGAAAACCAATATATTGAGCCTCGGACAACTTACAGAAATCGGTTGCAAAGTGGTTATGGACGGAGATTTACTTACTATCCGAGATCGAAATAGAAAGCTACTAATGCGAGTCAAGAGAATGAAGAACAGGCTGTACAAAGTCAAACTAAAGACGGGAAAACCAATCTGCTTACTATCAAAGACAGAAGACACAGCATGGTTATGGCACGCGAGGTTAGGCCATTTACACTTTGACGCTATTAAAGAAATGACTCGTAAAAACTTGGTACATGGAGTTCCACAAATAAGTCATGCTAGTCAAGTCTGTGACGCATGCTTATTAGGAAAGCATAGTAGGGCACCATTTCCAAATCAGGCAAAGTTCAGATCTTTAAAACCTCTGGACTTAGTCTATGGAGATTTGTGTGGTCCTATAACTCCACCAACACATGCTGGGAAGAAGTATATATTCTTACTTGTAGACGACTGTACTCGCTACATGTGGGCGTATTTACTAACTTCCAAGGATCAAGCATTCGAAACATTTAAGGAGTTCAAAGAAAAGGTGGAAAAGGAAACACATACCAAGTTAAAAATGCTAAGGACGGATAGAGGAGGTGAATTCACATCGGCTGAATTCAACAAGTATTGCAAAACCAACGGCATAGCAAGACAGCTTACATCACCATATTCCCCACAGCAAAATGGAGTAGTAGAAAGGCGAAACAGGACGATGTTATCCACTACTCGCAGTATGCTAAAGGCAATGAACATGCCACAGAACTTTTGGGGTGAAGCAATACGACACGCGATATACGTACTAAACAGGGTTCCGACAAAAGCCCTGGTGAACAAGACACCATTTGAAGCATTGAAAGGAAGGAAGCCAAATTTAGAACACTTGAAGGTTTTTGGCTGCACTGCTTACGCTAAGGTACTACCATTTCAACAAAAGTTAGATGATAGAAGTGCACCTATGGTTTACCTTGGAATAGAAGAAGGATCAAAGGCATACAGATTATATGATCCAGCAAAGAACAAGATATATGTCAGTAGAGATGTCAAGTTCATGGAAGGTCAACCATGGAACTGGAATAGTTATATGGAAACGGTAGATTCAGGGAATCCCGAATGGACAAACTTTGTCATTCAAGAAGATGACATACCACCAGAATTAGAAGAAAATGAGCCAAGTAGTCCAGACAGTAGCGGGCCACATCATGACGATTCAGGAGTAGATCAAACAGAAGAACAAGACTCCTATGTAACCCCGCCAGCATATTCATACAATCAGAACTCAGCAGGAAGTTCAAGCAATTTATCAAGTGGAAGCCCATCCACTTCTGAAAGTACAACAGAAAGTATTAGCGACACTCCAGTAAGACTGAAAAGTCTCGAAGACTTGTATGAAGAAACAGAAGAAATACAATTAGACCCACATGAACTATTACTCGCTGAAGAAGAACCAAGGAATTACAAGGAAGCATCTAGTGACAGAAATTGGGTTGAAGCAATGAAGGCCGAGTTAGACTCGATAAACAAGAATAACACTTGGAAACTAACGGAGTTGCCAAGAGATCACAAAGCAATAGGTTTAAAGTGGGTATTCAAGACTAAGAAAGATGCAAGCGGAAACGTGGTCAGACACAAGGCAAGACTGGTTGCAAAAGGATATGTTCAGCAACACGGAATAGACTTTGATGAAGTCTTTGCACCAGTAGCACGTATGGAAACAGTACGACTAATATTGGCTTTAGCATCATATCAAGGTTGGGAGGTACATCATTTAGATGTGAAATCTGCATTCTTACACGGAGACCTGAAAGAGGAAGTCTATGTATCACAACCAGAAGGATTTATAAAGCCAGGAAATGAAGGAAAGGTTTACAGACTATCAAAAGCACTGTATGGATTGAGACAAGCACCAAGAGCTTGGAATACGAAGTTAGATCAAACCCTAAAGTCACTTAACTTCAAGAAGTGTACTTTAGAGAATGCAATCTATACAAGAACAAGGGAAGCCTCTACACTAATAGTTGGAGTCTACGTTGATGACTTGATAGTCACAGGAACGTCAAAGAAGGAGATAGACATCTTCAAATCTCAGATGAAGAACAAATTTGATATGAGCGATCTAGGATTGCTAGCATACTATCTGGGAATAGAAGTAATTCAAACAGGGGGTGAGATAGGCATCAAGCAGACAGGATATATCAATAAGATACTCAAAGACGCTGATATGTTATCCTGCAATGACACGAAGACACCCATGACTCCAGGAACTCAATTAACAAAGACTGAAGAAGGAGATCTAGTAGATGCAACACATTACAGAAGCCTGATAGGATCTCTCAGGTACTTATTGCATACAAGGCCAGATCTATGTTACCCAGTCAGTCTACTTAGTAGATTCATGCAAGAACCAAAAGACCAACACCTGAAGGCAGTAAAGCAAATACTACGATACATCAAAGGAACTAAAGAGCATGGAATCATCTATAGAAGACAAGGAGGATGTAAGATCACAGGTTATAGCGACAGTAGTTTTGGAGTTAATACAGACAAAGGAAAAGGAACAACTGGTCTAGTATTCTACTTTGGAGAATCACCCATAACCTGGTGTACACAAAAGCAACAAACAGTGGGACTATCATCATGTGAATCAGAATTCATGGCAGCCACTGCAGCAGCATGTCAAGCACTATGGCTTAAAAGATTATTAAGTGAAATCACAGGCTGGAAGGAAGAGAAGATAACACTCAGAGTAGATAATGTTTCAGCAATAGCACTTATGAGAAATCCAGTCTTTCATGGAAGAAGCAAGCACATTGACACACGCTATCACTTCATAAGAGAATGTATGGAAAACGAAGATATCACTGTGGAACACATAAGTGGAGAACTACAACGAGCAGACATACTAACAAAGGCACTAGCAAGGATCAAGTTTGCTACAATGAGGGAACTGCTCGGAATTCAAGATTTAAAGCAACTCATGGATGTTCGAGATTAAGGGGGTGAATGAAACCAGTTAATCTCTTAACATCATTAGATAGTTAGAATTATTATTAAGTAGCGGTTACAAAGTACGAGGACCAAAGTTGACAACATGGAAGTTGGAAACTACCCTAATAACCGAATGGGTGTGTCTCTACACACACACCATTTCGAATCAGTGCAAGGCAAAGAACAAAGGGACGCGACTGTTGATCATGCGGACGAGAATCAACACACCACTTCAAGATCCAATCTCAACCACATATCCAAGAGACGTGTCCATTCACGAAGAGACGCGTCTATTCACTCGTACCCGTAGGAAACTATAAATAGGGATAGTTAGATTCATTTATATTAGTTCATTACATTCGAAATCAATTGTATATACTCTCAATTCGATATTGTATACATTCGGTTATCATCAAGTTATTCAAGTTGTTGTTATTCAAAGTTATTCACGCTCATTTAGAGATCAAGATCCAAGTTCGGGCCAACAAAGGGCCTTGTAGATACTTATCTTGAGCAATCCGATGCTGTAATCGGTGGGAGTGCACAAAAGTCTAAGAATGATGATGTGAGGATTGGTATAATTATTATAGTATATGATTTGTGACAACCTGTATATTATATACATATGAATTGTGGCATAAATAACATAATATATGATAATGAACAATTTTATAAAAATGGTTTAAATCATTAAAATGTGGGCTTAATGGGTATAATCGATTGGCTGGGTTAGTGGACCAAACAAATTGATTGGGCCGCATTGGGTCATATACTGAATGTGGGCCAAGATATAGCAATAAAATTGCACAAACTATCCATGAGCCTAGGTGTAACAGTGGGCCGCAAATATAAAGTTTGGGCCACGAGTTAGGATTATTTGCACAGTCCAAATGGACTTATTTGGAAACACATGTTGGGATGGGTTTTCGGGCCTGGTTGCGTTGGTTGGGTCAAATATGAGGATGATGAATGGACCGCGTTGAACTGTTTAAAATCGTTGGGCTGCACATGTTTAATTTTGGGCTTGAAGTGTATGCGAGTAAATCATGTACGTATGTATGTAGTATGTTTGACCCGTTACATGCTAAGTGAATTGCTTGATGATATTAGGATAATGGGTTAACTGTCATGAGTTAATTTACATGTGTGTATTGCATGTACATTAAATGTGCTTTATGTGAACAATGAATACGTGAATTAATTGTACGTGAAAGATGTGGTTCCTATGCACGTAGAACTGACTGTTATCGGTAACCCTTTTAGGACATGTTTGATCAACTGTTAAACAAGTAACAAATCTTATCGAGCAAACCAAGGTGAGTTCACACTTTCTACAAGGCATGGGATTCCCAGGGGTTGGGAATGGGTAAAGGATTTGAACTAAAACTGCGTTATCTCCTGGTTTGGAACACGTACACACCCTCTTTATTGAAGGGTGACAACACGTACTAAGAACTTAATCGGAACCTGCGTAGTCTTCTGGTTTAGGGATTACGTACACACCCTCTTTATTGAAGGGTGACAACACTGATGCTAGACCAAAAAACTCTATCATGAAGTCCCTCCTTTTATATCGACTTAATCGCCGGGCCAATGGCGAGCGGGTCATTAGTTAGATAGCGCTATTTAGGTTTGACAAGCCTCACACCGTGCCGCAGAGGACGAGCGTGAACTAATGGATCTAGGCACTAGTCAATGATGATAGACATTGACGTCAGGGCACCAACTTACTTTAGTCAGTGGTCGATATGGTAAACAGGTCTTGTGGTTAACATGGGGAAGCCCCCACCAACTATGGATATGTTTGGGAAACAGGGTAAACTGATTAACTTACAACTTACAAATGAATTCCTGGGTTTTTTGAAACAACTTAACAATGAACTCCAACCGTGAACTCGCTCAACTTTGTTGTTGATTTGTTGTTACATGCCTTGCAGGTCGTTAGGTATCTATGGAGCTTGCACGAGCAAGAGGAGTCGTTGTGGGACATGGACCGTTGTGTGCCATGTTAACATTTAAACTTATTGAACTTATGTTTTGGTTTTACCTTTATTGCTTCCGCTGTTTAACTTGAACTTGGTTAACTTGTTTTTGAACACCAATTATATTGCGTGGTTGGATTTTATTTATTTTAAATACATTGTTCAATATGATTGGTGGCTTGATCCTGGTCAGTCACGCCTCTAAGCGGCGATACTCCGCATGTGGATTTTTGGGGTGTGACTGATTGGTATCAGAGCCATTGGTTATAGTGAACTTGGTTTTAAAAAGGGGAAAAACTTTTTGATAAAACCAGACTATAACCTGTACAGTGCTCAACGATCCACAACGACGCTTCGCTCCACGTGCAAGACTCCACACTATAGGTGATATGATTTATGTTTATATTGCCTACTTGCTAGTTACATAGAACTTTGCTCGTGATATGCTTAGATAAACGTAACAACTATTGTTTGAAAACACTTGTGTGCTTACTCTCTTCTGTCATCGCACTCTCGCGAACGTCTCTCACCCATGCTTCCTTTGATGTGACAGTACACATTTGTTTATGACGAAACACACGAACACACACTCGTCACTATAGCAAGATGGCATGGATTGCTTGCTCACCTTATTATGCGTTGATAGTATGCCATAGTCCTTAGGTTTTTGTGATCTTATTACATTGACGACCTCCGTTTGACATCTGATTTTGAGGAATCATTTGACATGAGTTAGGAGGAACTGAGATGAGCATGCAAATCGCAATATTATTGTGGGTGCACACATAATAATAATGTGGGGTGCATGCGAGTCCCAGTGAGCCTTGACAAGTGGAAAAGGGGTTCCGTTCCGTTATTTGACCGATGTGAAACATAACAAACCTATAGGGGTCATAGCAGTGATTGTCCCCTACTCGAATGTGAACTTTTCATTCATCTCTGGATCCTTTCGAATCTCGATGCTATCGAGTATTACCTGAACACCCATCTGAACACCTAGCGAACCATGTAGAATGTTAGGTGCTTATACGAACGTCCCTGAGTAGGATGTCGCAGCGTCGAATGATTGATCGATACCTTTCTTGCTCCTCTTCGTTTGCTGGAACTCATGTTTTGACATCTTAGATCCCGAAGTGTGATCAATTCTGCGATACCCTCGTAACAGACCGAGTATTACTCAAGCAACTTGCAACATCGATGGACAGGAGGATGCGCGTAGTACTTTACCGACCTCAGTACTTGACGACCCTAATTACCAGCAACGAGCACCAGCGAATTGGCTTCAAACGAATCCTTAACCCTCGTCAGCAACTCATGGGAGTCAACTCTTATGAATCAATCGGGGCATAAGTGAGGACCTATGAAGCACGGGGACGGCTTGGAGCCATGAGTACCCGTCCCGGGGACGGAAACGCGCCGGAAACGCCATGGGGACGTCCCCCGGACATTTCCGGAAATATGGGGACAGCATCGAAACGCTTCCGGGAAATTGGGGACGGCAATTCGACGTTTCGGGAACGTTTCCTTCATGGCCGGCCCTGAATCGTCCTTGAATCGCCGGTGAAGAACGGATCTGGTTTTTCGGATTTCAACCGTTTACTTTTGTGGCCGTTTTGTGTTTGCTTGTTCTTGAACTTCTTGCGATTCATCATGATTAAGGGTTACAAATGTTTTGAAGCAGAAATGAAGATTGGGAATTAGGATTAGACAGTAAGAGAAGAAGAATAGATTGAAGATTTTGTGTTTTGCTGTGGTTGCTGCTGTTCATCGTAGAGAGAGACTTGAAAGACAGGGTAGAGAAAGAGGTGGCGGCTGCATAGTTTTGAAACTATTAGGGAACGGCTGCTTTTTAGGTTTTGGGTTATACTTTATATATTTTAACATTTAGTCCCTCCATTTTTCAATAGTTTCTATTTATTCTCTAAAACTCGTAAAAATTTATATAAAAGTATAAAATTAGTTTGTACATTTTAAGATTTAACCATCTTTATTTTTACTAGTTTACATTTAGTCCTTAAATTTATAAATTATTACATGAAAAGTTTATAAATTATTACATGAAAAGTATAAAACTAACATTATATGTGTATATATTATAAATAGCTATTTTTTTATATTTTTTTGCAATACCTTTGCCGTACACGTATCTTGGATTTTTGAATTTTGCCGTTCCCCGTACCCGTATCGTCCCCGTACCCTAGTCCCGTACCCGTTCCCGTGCTACATAGGTGAGGACAGCTGATGGTAGTATAGAAGGTGTGACTGCCAGCACAGTGAGTAACACGTTAGGACGTGGCTCAGAATGTGAAAAGATGGACCTTGATGGTGAAGAGTCGTAGAGCTTCGTTTCAAACAACAGCATTAGAGGCAACGGTCACGACAACAACAAGGTATTTGTAATGGTAACCAACAGTATGGAAAGTGAAGGTGCTTACGACATGGAGTGGCCAATGTTAAATTAAACGACAACAACCAAGGAAACAACAGCCGTACTGGAAATCCTCGCAACGAGTACAACAACACGGGAAATGATGCTCATAGAGGGACATTAGGGATTGGCGTGGGCGACGCCGGGATTATAACAACATGGTAGCCTACGTGTTCTTGGTGACTAATCACTTCGCCACTGTTCTGCTTAACCCTGATGCTTCTTGAAACCCAACCTGTTGTGGAGTCGGCTGATGGCGAAAACAATGAAACCACTACTGAGGCTGAAGCTACTGCGGAATTTCAGGACGAAATTCCAAACCAACCGGGGAATGATGTGACACCCTAGGAAACCATGCAACCTAACTAGCTTCCCCAGTAACTACGTGCTAAATTTCGGGACGAAATTTCTTTCAACTTGGGGATGATGTGACAACCCGTAACTTCGAGGCATAAATCGTTCGTTTCGCTCGTACGAGTAAATATATATTTAGCTATTTTCGACGAATTAAATTGATACCCATTTAGTTATTGTGTGCAAACTTGTAGTCGAAACCAAGTCCATTTGGTGATGAACCTACACCGTTTGAACCATGACATAAACCGCATAACTCGAAACTTTTGAGACCCGAACCCTTAGCGTGAATATTTTACATTTATGATTGTTGGTTACTATAAATCCTTAATGGTTATTTTTATGTTTATAATAATAATAATAATGATAAATTTACCTAAGTAAACTAACCCAAACCAAATTCCCTAACCCCCATGTGCGTACACATTACACCCAATTACATATATTGCTGCCTTTTCCCTGTGTAATATTCGGCCCAAATCAACACCCTCAATTTTGGGACAGCCTAATCACATGGACTTGAGCCCATTTCGGTCATCAGGAACCGCCCCAAACCTTATCACTTATAGCTTGTTTATATAATTATTTAACATAAACTCTAAACCAAAACAAACCCTACACCCCTTTAGAGTTCGACGACAGATCCCCTCCCCTTTGGTCGAAGCCCTTTTCTCTTGAACATCATTCCTTGTGTTTTGTTCTAAACATCGACAGACAGGTTAGTAGATAATGAATAAAAATTTGAAGCCATGTTGGTTAGATTCAATATATGTGAATGGTTTCTTTGCATGATAAATTGTAATTAATGTGAATGGTTTCTTTGCATGATAAATTGTAATTGGATTTGTTTGACGTATGATTGTTGTGAGTCATGTTGGTTCGATTCAATATATGTTCTTATGTTAGCTATTCAAAAGTGAGTAGGGTATTTTGTTATGTTATTTGAATTACTAGATGCAATAAACTATGTTACTGTTGATGTTATGGATGATAGTAAATTGAGTGTGCCAATTAATTGAATTAAGTAATATAATGAATCAATTAATTTTGCATGTTGTAGTCTCAGTTCACATTAAATGCTTAAAGTCAAACAAATGAAGTGAACTTTTATAAAAAGGTGAACCCATGTGTAACCTTAATAAACGAATGTCAAATGCTTTTGAGGGTCCAATCACATAATAGTGTTTAAAAGGGTTGTTGGCCATTAGTCTTTCTATTCTATTTTGTTTGAGTATGTGAGTAATATAAGGGCCTTGTAGATACTTATCTTGAGCAATCCGATGCTGTAATCGGTGGGAGTGCACAAAAGTCTAAGAATGATGATGTGAGGATTGGTTTAATTATTATAGTATATGATTTGTGACAACCTGTATATTATATACATATGAATTGTGGCATAAATAACATAATATATGATAATGATCAATTTTATAAAAATGGTTTAAATAATTAAAATGTGGGCTTAATGGGTATAATCGATTGGCTGGGATAGTGGACCGAACAAATTGATTGGGCCGTATTGGGTCATATACTGAATGTGGGCCAAGATATAGCAATAAAATTGCACAAACTATCCATGAGCCTAGGTGTAACAGTGGGCCGCAAATATAAAGTTTGGGCCACGAGTTAGGATTATTTGCACAGTCCAAATGGACTTATTTGGAAACGCATGTTGGGATGGGTTTTCGGCCATTAGTCTTTCTATTCTATTTTGTTTGAGTATATGCGAGTAAATCATGTACGTATGTATGTAGTATGTTTGACCCGTTACATGCTAAGTGAATTGCTTGATTATATTAGGATAATGGGTTAACTGTCATGAGTTAATTTACATGTGTGTATTGCATGTACATTAAATGTGCTTTATGTGAACAATGAATACGTGAATTAATTGTACGTGAAAGATGTGGTTCATGTGCACGTAGAACTGACTGTTATCGGTAACCCTTTTAGGACATGTTTGATCAACTGTTAAACAAGTAACAAATCTTACCGAGCAAACCAAGGTGAGTTCACACTTTCTACAAGGCATGGGATTCCCAGGGCTTGGGAATGGGTAATGGATTTGAACTAAAACTGCGTTATCTCCTGGTTTGGAACACGTACACACCCTCATTATTGAAGGGTGACAACACGTACTAAGAACTTAATCGGAACCTGTGTAGTCTTCTGGTTTGGGGATTACGTACACACCCTCTTTATTGAAGGGTGACAACACTGATGCTAGACCAAAAAACTCTATCATGAAGTCCCTCCTTTTATATCGACTTAATCGCCAGGCCAATGGCGAGCGGGTCATTAGCTAGATAGCGCTATTTAGGTTTGACAAGCCTCACACCGTGCCGCAGAGGACGGGCGTGAACTAATGGATCTGGGCACTAGTCAATGATGATAGACATTGACGTCAGGGCACCAACTTACTTTAGTCAGTGGTCGATATGGTAAACAGGTCTAGTGGTTAACATGGGGAAGCCCCCACCAACTATGGATATGTTTGGGAAACAGGGTAAACTGATTAACTTACAACTTACAAATGAATTCCTGGTTTTTTTGAAACAACTTAACAATGAACACCAACCGTGAACTCGCTCAACTTTGTTGTTGATTTGTTGTTACATGCCTTGCAGGTCGTTAGGTATCTATGGAGCTTGCACGAGCAAGAGGAGTCGTTGTGGGACATGGACCGTTGTGTGCCATGTTAACATTTAAACTTATTGAACTTATGTTTGGGTTTTACCTTTATTGCTTCCGCTGTTTAACTTGAACTTGGTTAACTTGTTTTTGAACACCAATTATATTGCGTGGTTGGATTTTATTTATTTTAAATACATTGTTCAATATGATTGGTGGCTTGATCCTGGTCAGTCACGCCTCCAAGCGGCGATACTCCGCATGTGGATTTTTGGGGGTGTGACAATACTAAATCGGGTCAGAACTGAATTCAAAGCAGAAAGTCAAACTATGCGCCTCTCGGTTCCGAATCGATCTTTAAACAGAAAGTTGTCGAATCAAACAGGCTTAGACAAGTTCTTATACTTATTTTCAGGTTATATGAATGATAAAATAGGTTACACGCCTTTTACATCGTTAATTATGCGTTAAATCAAAGTTTACATTTCTGTTGACTTTTTCTAATCATCTTTGACTCGACAAACGACCTAGTTAGGATGGGAATCAGTGGGTGCCCTTTTAAGGGTTTAAAGCCCACATAATTACCAACTTATAACTACCTTAAGTTTGTCTAATCGCTGGACCGTTAGCGATTAATCGTTAAGTCAAACCGTAATTATGACGGTTTGACTTTTAAGCTATAAACTAAGCAAAACGCGATTAAGGAAGGTTAAGCATACTTACAAGGGTCTAATGAACGATTAGGAAGGCTTAGAAAAGGCTCTTGAGTTCCAGAAGTCTTCAAGAAATGCAGATGATAAGAATGATCAATGTTTGACAAAGTGTGGGTCTTATATAGTGGGTTTTGATTGTTCAAGATGGTGCCATGCATGCCTAGGATGATCCCCTGATGTAAACAAGTGTCCCCTAAAGCTAAAAACCATCTTAGGCAGCCCATAGAATCAAAAACTTGTGTTTTAAGTCGGTTACAAGGTGAAAACAGGCAGCTGCCTGTTTTTCTGTCGCTGGGCAACGCTTGCGCACCTCAACGTTCTGGGTGTTGAGGTCCGTAAGCATGCTTGCGCACCTCAACGTTCTGAGTGTTGAGGTCCGTAAGCTAGTCATCAGATTTCTCATTTTTGCACTTTTGGTCCATGGTCCTTCCAAACATCGTTTTCACACTATTTCTTGCATTATGAGGCTTTTAAATTGACATTTAGGGGCTTTAAGACTTATACCCACTTTGTGAAGTCCTTGGCCACTTTGTTTTTACCCGAAAAGTCATAAATTTCCATGTTGACGCTTCTAACCCCTCGCACACAAATTTTATCATAACTTTCTCATACGAAAACGAAACTTGGTGAAATTTTTATCACGCATTCTAGTGAGCATAATTAATCGTTACAAAGCTTCGGGTTTGCTAAAAGGTCACTCAGAGGTATATCTTAAACATGTTGACACATTTAACCCCTGTAGTTTGTAATCTCTCACTTTCTTTCACAATTCGCTTCGTATGATCCATGATTTATTCGTTTAAGGTTATAAACGTCATGTAGGGTTATAGTAAAGTATATTTATCCACTGTTGACATTTTGAACCCTTATATTCACATAGTTTCTTTGTTTTTCAACTTTAGTCCTTCTAAAGTATTCTTTCACACGTTCAAAGCTTATGACACGTGTCAATACATTATTGGACGTAAATTTTCGAGGTGTTACATCCTCACCCCCTTAAAAGAAATCTCGACCTCGAGATTTGCTAAGATGCTGCAAGTACTTTTTGTCGCATAATGGACTTAACTTTTATAACATATCTGGAGTCTTTCCAAGCTCCCAAAGCGACTTTTATATTAGGTACATGTATCCTGTTGGAGTTTCCTAACCGGTCGATCCTTAATCGATACAGGTTGCTCATCATAACATAATCTGCATATCATTATGTGATAGTGCTTCTTAACTTATTGGCGAAACACATCCCTCAGTCACTAGTGTGCAATGTATTGCGAGCTCCGCCAAGCTCCTTAAATAGGTTTTAGCTTATAAGCTACTTGATCTTGATACATTCGATTTCCTTCGAATGATTCTATATATTTAGAGCTTTACTAGCCTGATAATTTTAACAAATTTGGTACACCCTTCCTGGGTGATACCTTTTGTTGAACCTTATTCCTTAACAAGAATGTAGGAGGGTTGCTACTTTCATTAATTCTTGATTTTCTGCCGAATACTGGCAACTTACAGATAATTAGGGATTCGTATGATCTTATTCGTTGTTTCCAATGCAACTTTCAGATCCTGATAAGTGGACTTCCCAAAGTCTCGTTCATCCAACGGATGTTTTAATATTTCATTTATACAAGGTCTCCAAAGGAGCCACCTTGATATTTATATAGCAACTATTATGGAAAAGCTTATCTTAAGGTGAGATGGTTGTTCCAACCATTGCCTAACTAATCTCAAAGAATAGTTATTCCTTACAGCTAGTCGAACAAATCGACGATCCTGGGCAGCAAATGGCGATTCTTAAGTGTTGCCTAAATAGGGTTGCGGTAATCAATGCATAAGCAACATGAACCATCTTTCTTATTTACTAAAAATCGGAGTTCTTAGAACTTTGAATTTTGGCTTTAGGAAACCTTCTCTAAAAACTTATTGATTTGGCTCTTAGTTCTTCTTATTTCGTTGGTACCAATAGATATAAGACTCTTACAATAACTGCAGCCCTAAGCGGGATGTTTGTCCTAACATCCTCTTGCCTCTTAGGAGGTAAACAGGGTAGTTCTTATAAAGAAGCTAATTATGACACACAGAGATGTCAGAGATTTCCGCGTTCTCAGGCTTTGGCTCATCTATCGCTGTCGGTGTCAGATGAATGACACATTCTCTTTACAATTGCAAAGATGCCCTAAGTAGAGATACTTATAAGGACATTTTTATATTGGATATCTTCTTTGAATACTACTAGTCAACTTTAGTACAACATGACCATTGGGATGTCCCAGGGGTTCCATGCATTAAACCGCCATACTGATCAGGCATGGAAGCAATCTTTGGGACACACTAAGATACGCCAATCCTCATATGACACTTTTATCAAACATAGTTTGGCATTCGCAGGCGATAGAAAACAATGAGAAAAATAAAATAAAATAATATATATTGTCGTACTCTTTTTGGGGAAGAGTACTCCAGATTCTTATGAAAGGATTATCTTCGAGGATGGGAGAGATGGTCATTATAGATTCCATTGGTAAGTTATACCTTACATTTAATATCTGGAGTTCTTATGAATGAAAACAAGAGTTTGCTAAGCTTATGGTTTGCTAAAGGTTTATTATCCCTTACATTAATATAAAATACTTAGCAGACACTATCAATGCTAAATGGTAAGGGACGTACCTGATGCTATTATCGATGCACTGTCTCTGGCATTCAACCGGTAGTCCAGGCGTTTCCTTTCTTATCCTTCCCAGACTTAGCTGCTCATTTCTTGGCAGCCTTAGGGAAATTAGTACTGATGTGCCCCTTTTCGCCACAGCTGAAACAGTTTGCATCCCTTATGTCCCTACATTCGTGGGACTGGTGGCCAGCTCTTTTACAGATGCCGCATTGCTTTATCTTTTGGTTTGATCGACACTGTCCCCAATGTCTTCTTTTGCAGGTAGGCTTTTTGTTAGAATCCTGTTGGTTATTGTTGAACTTGAATTTGCTCTTCTTAGGATTCTGAGAGTTATCCTCCTCCCTTTGTCTTTTCTTATTAGTTTCATTCTTGATCGACTTTTGTCTCACTATATCTAGAGTGAGAGACAAGGATAGATCTACAGCTGATCTATAGTTGATTGGCCTTGAAGCCTTAACATTCCCTTTTATTTTTGGTGCCAAACCACTGATGAAACGCGCAAGGCGTTTTGGTTCCGGGGTAATTAAATAGGGTACTAGTCTAGATAGGGAGTTGAAGTCGGTAACATATTGCTGACAATTTAGGTTTTTCATTGTGAGAGTCAGAAAATCTGTCTCCACCTTTTCCACTTCGTGTTGTGGACAGTAGTTATCTTTGATAAGATCCACAAACTTGGACCATCCCATATTGTATAGGGGAATTTTCCCCGTGGACTGCATCATGGCCCTCCACCATACAAGAGCCTCTCCCTTGAAAGATTGTGAAACAAAATTTACTACGTCCTTATCAGCACAATCGCTGATGTCCACAATAGTTTCCATTTCCTCAAGCCATTCCATAGCATCAATTGCTCCTTTTTTACCATTGAAATCTCTGGGTTTGCATGAGACGAGATATTTGTAGGTGCACCCGCCTTCAATTGAACGGGGCTTATCATAGAGTACTAACTCCTGAGGTTCGCTTTTTTCATCTGAAGAGTGAACGGAGCTCTCCTTACGAGCTGATGTATGTGTTTCCGTATGGATCTTTGAGTGAGTGACACTCGGTTCCTTTTTGTTCTCAAGGATCTTATCCACAACTTCACTAATTCCTGCGCTAATCAAGGCCTGAAGAGTAGTGCCATTAACATTTATATTTATATTTGCATCCTTGTTTTTAGCCGCAGTACTGCTGTGTGCTTCGTCGGAAACCTCCATTCTGGAGCTTTGGTACTAAACACCAAAAATAACATATGCTTAGATACAAGCTATTATGAAATCATCGTTGTTTTGGTCAGAAAATCTGATGATGATATTGCAACCAAACTCTTTGTTTAGGGGAATGATGCTTAAAATGTGTAACAACAATGAGGATCACTTCAATGTAGAATGCACAAACAACACAAGGATTTATACGGGGAAAAAGCCCTTGACCAAGAGTTGATCTCCGGCACAAAAAACCCCGGGTGATGGAAACTACCGATCACCAAGCTAAAATAAATGGTTAAATGTTTACAACTTCGGATAGTAACGAGCTAGGTACAAGGATCACTACGGTGAAGTGTGTAAAAAGTGTATGAAATCGCTAAGTGTTTGAAGGAGAGCTTGTATGAGCGTGTTTGCGAGTGTGTGTAACTGCCAAAATGACTAAGTGTCACTAACTTTCTAACTTAGCTCGTTACTCCCTTTAAAATAAGAAAATTATCTAGCTAACAAACTCTCCGACTTTTGGGCCAAGCCTCCACGTTCTCCATAACGTCTAGTTTTGATCTAGCACGTGCAGAATACTTCGGGAATATTCTCCAAGAATGTCGCTAAGACTTGGTCAAGCTTGTTATACCTGCGAAATGTTATAAAGCATAAGTAAACAATCGTCAGTATGAGGATCCTTGAAGTGATCCATGATCCTGATCCTAAAGCCCTTATGAGGATCACCACCTGTCACAGAAGTAAGGATCACTAGTTAGGATAATGAATAAGGATCACTAATTGTTAGAAAATCCTCCCCTAACAATTGCCCCCAAAATATAAGGAGTGAAATTGTAAAATTAGCGAGTTATGTTTTCTTGATCTTATCCGTAACAAACTAACGGATATATAGCCGTTAATTTTGAACTAGCCGTTGCGATGATGATGTCACGGAAGTGACAACCTGCAAGATCATGATTATAAATAGAGATATAGATAGGATCAAATGCATTTAAATTTTCAGAGAAACTCCCTTTATAATCCACATTCCGAAGACGTTCAGGTATTCTCTCTCTCTATCCTTTTCCTTCTCTTGCTCTGTTCTTCTACCTTTATCTTCGTCAGTACGAAAATGTTGCTTCGAAGTTCACCAGCCAAGGATCACCCAAAGAACAGTCCTTCGAAAAGCCAGGGGATTATCGAAGACTCCATTAAAGAACGTTGTCTATTCAACGATGCTCAGATAGATAGGATCCGCCACTGCTTTCCGGCGAACACCGAATTCAGGCCTTTTGACCCCAATGCCTTGAGCGATCATATATCCGATAAGTGGGTTGCTTTCCCCGTCACTCCGTTCACCATAGGTTATTCTTATCCTTTTCCAGCCTTCACCCAATCTTTCTTCTCCCTAACCGGCATCTCTTATATCCAAGCCATGCCGATGATTTGGAGGGTTTTGCACACCCTTGAAAGGATCATTGATGAGGAGGGAATAGATCTAGGAATGGCAGAGCTGGGAGAGCTATATGATCTTACCACCTTTGGCTCTCATCGTTACTTGTTCAAACGTAAACCTGGTGAGGAACACCCGATCTTCAAAGCCACCAAGAATGACACTAATTGGAAGCGACGTTTCTTTTTTGTCAAGAGAGATTCTATCCAGGATGGAAAGGATCTTCCTAAAAATTGGGCTACCCATGGTAGGATGGAGGATCCTGATAAGGATCACCAGGAACTTTCTTTTGATGTAAGGATAACTTATATTTTTGCTTTCTTGTTTTGCAGCTATCGCCGTCTCACACCTCAAACTGTCCCCTGCTGCTAAGGAGAGGCTCCTTGCCTTCAAGAAACTTGACCCTGAGATAAGAACTTTCAAGACAACAACCCAAGATTCACAGGAGGTATCCTCAGGCTCTGTCACAATGTCAAGTAAGTATCCTTGTTTAAAATTAAATATATAATGAAATATGAACTAGGAAAAGATACTTATCTTGTTTTAATTGTGTAGGTGCTGGAAAATCTGTCAAGCCTGTTTCCCAATTCAACACAGCTGACCTTGATCTCGTACGACCCAGGAGGAAGAGATCCACCAACAGTCCCAGCGTTTCCATTCCAAAGGCACCCACTAAAGGAAAGGGTGTCAAGAAGAGGAAAATTTCTGATGCTGAGGATCTTCAAGGGCTGCCACTGATCCGCCACCAATTCCTTGAATACTTCAATGAAGTAAGGATCCTTAACTTTGCCTAGGTATCCTGCTCTTATGAGGATCACTTGACCTTGAACTGCCTTATCTTCTTTTTGCAGAAATTTGCTGAGATCGAGGACTACGTGGGCAATGTTGAGGAGCTGGACAAGAAAATAGCTGATCTTCAACAGGTTGCCGTGCTCAAAGATCTTGCACTTGCTGATGCTCGGAAGGAACTCCAGGATACCAAGCAGGCAATGGCCAAGGTGTTGGTTAACTTTGATTATGAAAAGCATGACCTCATCGAAAATGCCAAGCTCTCTGCTGCCATCACAATGTATCAGACTAAGTTGAAGATGGCCCAAGAAGCTCAAGATCCTAGCTTTGATAAGAACAGCTGGGATATTGAGGGTTGGAAGGAAAGGTTGGCTGAGCTTGAGGATGAGGAAGAGGAGGCTACTGAAGTCTTGGCGATTGAAGCAAGTGGCAGTGGGAAGGATCAGGTGAAGGATACCGCAGCTGGAGGAGAAGAGGATGCAGCAAAGATGTAGGCTGCACAATTGGGCGATGATGGATATATGTGCTAAGGCCGGAGCCTAATTTTTTAGTTTGGTGGTTGTTTTTTGTGGTTGTGATGTTTAAGACAATTTCATGGGTTGTACTTTGAACAATAGGTTTTTAGGATTAAGGATCATGTATGATCCTTTGGACAATAGGCAGGATTGCAATTGGTGGAGGGATCCTCTGTTTGGGGGATGAAGCCATTGTGATCCTGCTGCCTTTAATATTCCTGCACTACTTTTGAACTCATTATCATGGACACCCTTTACCTACCCCAGCGGACGGGCCACGTTTTGCTGGTAGAAGCTCGGGTAGGTAATTTTGACAACCTTTAAAGGGTTAGTCTTATGTTAATAAATAAAAACTTAACCTTTTGTCGCTTATCTTGTGTTGTTATCCTTTTTAGTATGTTATTTTCCAACTGTTATAATGTTCAATTTGTTTATACTTATCAAGCCTTGAAAAATTAGAAAAGATATCCAAAAAGTTTAAGATATGAACAAGGATCACATATCTCATAACCGATAAGTTTTAAAAATGGTATAGTTTAAGAAACACAAGTTCAGTTGTCAAGTATAGGGGTTATTCAAATGAATAATGAATAAAACCAAAAAAGTTAAGGATCATACCTGAGGATCCAAGTTAGAATCCTAACCATAATAAGGATAACTATAAGATAAACCTTAGAGTGAAATAAGGATCAAGGATCCCTAGCTGCCTATCTTCAAGGACCTGAAATAGAGCATAACTTGGGACTAAGCCGATATAAGAAAAAAGTTAGCAACTGGGGACAAGCCCAAGGATAACTGGGGACAAGCCCAAGGATAACTGGGGACAAGCCCAAGGATAACTGGGGACAAGCCCAAGGATCGTATGTAAACTGGAGTATGGCCCTAACTGGCGACTATCCAACTTAGTGACATGAAGATGCCAAAACCTTAGCTAACGTGAAAACGTTAGAAACCTTAGCTAACGTGAAAACGTTAGAAACCTTATGAACGGATGTATGGTACGTCTACCATTATACGTAGGATCCTAAGCATAGCCAGAACAATGGAATTATCAGCCCCTATAATGAGTACTGGTCCCAAAGCCTTGAACTATACCAGGATCATCGTGCGCTGCAGGCGGAATCCGGGGACAAGCCCAAATAACTGGGGTTAAACCCAAAGGACGGATTGCTTCTGTGGATAACCAATGTTGTGCTGAAGATACCTGAGCTTTCAAAACTTGAACTCACGTGAGAGATGGATAAAGGATACATGATCCTTATCCTTAGATGAGAAAATTAAGAAATGAAATAGTTCAAGATTAGGATATTACCTGAGTAAGGATCACCGATACTTTGAGGATCCTTTAAGGATATCCCTTCCATGAGGATCACCTATACCATAAGGATCCTGCTTACATGAAATATTTCTTCAAGTGGACAGCATTCCAAGCTCTTGGTAGCAATTCACCTTCCATGGTTAGCAATCTATATGCCCCCTTTCCTGCTTCAGCTTCAATCAAATAAGGGCCTTCCCATTTTGGAGCCAATTTTCCATCAGCAGGATTGGTGGTATTCTGAAATGCTTTCCTTAACACCATATCTCCAACTTGAAACCTCCTGATCCTGACATTTTTATTGTAAGCACCAGCCATTCTTTGTTGATAACTGGCCATCCTGATCCTAGCCATATCCCTGATTTCTTCAATAGTATCCAGGTCTTGAGCCAAGTTTTCATCATTTTCCTCAGGATCACGGGTACTTGTTCTAGCAGTAGGAACCACCATTTCTGTTGGGATCACTGATTCTGCCCCAAACACCAAAGAGAATGGTGTTTGACCAGTAGCATTCTTAGGGGTTGTCCTGTCAGCCCAGAGCACATAGGGTAGCTCTTCTGCCCATTTTCCTTTCTTGGATCCAAGCTTCTTCTTCAAGTTGTTGATGATGATCTTGTTGGATGATTCTGCTTGACCATTAGCTTGTGGGTGGACTGGTGTTGATGTTATCATCTTAATCCCCCAGCTGTCACAAAAATTAGTGGTTCTGCCCCCAATAAATTGGGAACCATTATCACATATAATCTCAGAAGGAATTCCAAATCTAGTTATAATATTTCTTTTAATGAAGGATATAACTTCCTTTTCTCTAACTTGAGCAAAAGCTTCAGCCTCTATCCACTTGGAGAAGTAATCAGTCATAGCTAGCATGAATACTTTTCCACCAGGTGCCTTAGGGAGCTTGCCAACTATATCCATACCCCATCTCATAAATGGCCAAGAGGAGGATATAGGATGCAATAGTTCGGCTGGTTGATGAAGGATATTGCTGTGTCTCTGGCAAGGATCACATCTTCTGGCATATTCCACAGCATCTTTCTTCATGGTTGGCCAGTAGTATCCTGTCCTCAGGATCCTTGAGAATAAAGCCCTGCCCCCAGTGTGATTTCCACAATCTCCTTCATGGAAGTCTTTTAAAACTTCTTGAACTTCAGGATCCTCAATGCATCTCAAGTATGGTCCTGCAAGAGATCGCCTATATAACATATTATTCATAATTGTGAATTGAGATACCTTAGATTTGAAAGCCCTAGGGTTTTCTCCTGTAGGAATCTCTCCATGTTGTAAGTATCTCATAATTGGTGAGATCCATGATCCGGATCCTGAATAGGATTGAGTATCCTCACTAGGGATCATTGCAGAATTATTCCCTATCTCCATAGCCACATGATCCTCAATAGCTGGGGTCAGGATATGGATAATAGGGATCTTGATATCCTCTGGGATCTTCAAAGATGATCCTAAGTTAGCCAATGCATCAGCTTCTGTATTTTCTTCCCTTGGTACCTGTGACAAACTAAAAGAGACAAAAGAGAGTGCCAAACTTTTGACTATCTCCAAATATTTGGTTAGCTTTTCACCTTTAACAGCATATGATCCATTAAAGTGATTTGTAATTAACAAAGAATCTACGTGTACCTCAAGATACCTGATCCCCATATGCTTTGCAATTTGCAAACCAGCAATTAAGGCTTCATATTCAGCCTCATTATTAGTGGTTTGGAACTCACAAGCTATAGAATGGGGTATTATGTCCCCCTGTGGCGATTTTAGTAGTATTCCAAGCCCTGTGCCTTTGACATTTGAGGATCCATCAGTGTGAAGTATCCAAGGATCCTTGGTCTCCTCTAGCTGCTAGACTTCTAACTCAGCTTCTTCTTGTAAATCACTACTGAAATCAGCCACAAAGTCAGCTAATGCTTGGGATTTGATAGCTGTCCTAGGCTCATATCTTATATCATATGCACTCAATTTCACTGCCCACTTAGCCATCCTTCCTGACATCTCTGGTTTCCTGAGGACATTCTTAATTGGAAAATTAGTTTTAACAATGATAACATGAGTTTCAAAATAATGTCTTAACTTGGTAGATGCCATTATTAATGCAAGGATAAGCTTTTCAAGGTGTGAGTACCTGGATTCGGCATCAAGTAAACTTTTACTTACATAATAGACAGGATGTTGTGTACCTTGATGATCCTTAACAAGGACCGCACTTACTGCTTTTGAGGATACTGCAAGATACAAGGATAACACATCACCTTTTTCTGGTTTCATCAAAGCCGGGGCCGAGGATAGGTAATCTTTGAGGGCTTTTAAAGCATTTTCATGCTTCTCCGTCCACTCAAATTTCTTGTTCTTCCTTAGGATATCATAGAATTCTTTACACTTCTCGGAGGACTTGGATATGAATCTGTTCAAGGCTGCTATCCTTCCTGTTAGCCTTTGAACATCCTTAGCATTGGCCGGAGATTTGATGTTCACTATTGCTTTGATTTGTTCCGGGCTAGCTTCGATGCCTCTCTTAGTCACCATGTATCCTAAGAATTTACCTGCTTTAACACCAAAATGACATTTTGAAGGATTAAGCTTCATATTATATTTGTCAAGGATATCGAATGCTTCCTCCAAGTCTCTTAGGTGATCCTCAGCTTTTAAGGATTTTACCACCATATCATCTATGTAAACCTCCATAGTTTGTCCAATCTGATCCTTGAACATCATATTCACCAACCTTTGGTACGTTGCACCTGCATTTCTCAATCCGAACGGCATAGCAATATAGAAATATATACCAGTTGGAGTCATGAAGGCCGTATCCTCTTGGTCGGATGGTTCCATTTGGATTTGTTGGAATCCAGATGAAGCATCCATAAAAGTTAACAGTTCATGACCCGCAGTTGCATCCACCATGGAGTCAATGTGGGGTAAAGGGAAAGGATCCTTGGGACATGCCTTATTTAAATCGGTAAAGTCGACACATACCCTCCACTTTCCGTTTTTCTTTTGAACAACAACCACATTGGCCAACCATCTTGGATACTTGACCTCTCTAATCATACCTGCCCGGAGCAATTTCTCTACTTCTTCCTGGATAATGGCATTCCTTTCTGGTGCAAACTTCCTTCTCCTTTGATGGATTGGTTTGAAGGATCTGTCGATGCCGAGCTTATGAGTGATAACATCCTTGGATATGCCAGTCATGTCTTCGTGTTTCCATGCAAAGGTAGTCTTTCTCCTTTTGAGGAAGGATATGAGGTCTTCTTTCATTTCGCCAAGGATCCCTGACCCGATATAGATTTTGGATTCAGGATCATCAGGATCCATGAGGATTTCTACCACATCCTGCTCTCTGGCCTCCAAGACACTCCTTGGAGGATACCTTGATTGCTATTGCTCCCTTGACTTCGAAGCTGGTTTCATCGATGAAGTGTAGCAATCCTTAGCTTCCTGCTGATCGCTATCAATCTTTACTATTCCCCAAGGACTAGGGAGCTTCACACATTGATGGTAAGTAGATGGGACTGCTTTCATATCGTGTATCCAGGGCCTGCCAAGGATAACATTACAACAAGATAAACAGTCAATAACACAAAACTTTTGATAAGAGTGTAAGCCTTCAATATATATTGGGAGTTTAATGTCCCCCAAGGTGTTCTTGGTCTCGCCACTAAATCCCACGAGCACGGAGGATCTTGGTATGATCTCTGATTCAGGGATACCCATCTTCTTTAGAACATCAAGCTGGATAATGTTCACTGAACTTCCTCCGTCTATTAGGATCCTACGGACAAAATAGTTAGATATAAAAAGAGTAATAACTAAACCATCGTGATGAGGATCCTGAATATCAATACGATCCTCTTCATCAAAGGTTATGACTTTTCCTTCGGAGACACTCGATGTTCGAACTGGCCTTTCTCCGTTATCCATTTTAGTTTCCTTCGCATGCCTCTTAGCTGCTGAGAAGGATGTGCCACAAATGTCGGATCCCCCAGAGATAAAGTTTATCACTTGTGCGTCTGCTGGCGGGGCTGGAGCCTTCTCAGGGATCCTTTCAGGATCCTGAGTCCTTGACTTTTTTCTTCCCAACAACTCTTTTAGATGCCCTTTGCTCAGCAAGTATCCAATTTCCTTTCTTAATGCAATGCATTCTTCTGTGAGGTGCCCAAAATCTTCATGATATGCACACCACTTTGATTTATCCTTAGTTGCAGCTGGCCTGTCATTCTTTCTTGGCCATCTAGCTTTATCACCTAGGTTCTGCATGGCAAGGATTAGTTCATTGTTATCAACACTAAAGCAATATTCAGAAATTGGAGGATAATCCTCATCATCCTCTTCTTGATCAATAGAATGCACGTTCTGATTATCAGATTTGTTGTAGGATCTGAACTTGTTGTTTCTGAATGAGGATCCTTGCTTATCCTGCTTTGAGGATCCTGTTATCCTCTCCTGAATCCTCTTATCATCCTCTAGCCGGATGAACCTGAGGGCCCGGGTTCTTACCTCATCTAGGTTCCTGCACGGTGTCATAACAAGATCATCATAAAATAAGGAATCCCTAAGTAATCCCATTTTGAAGGCTTCAACAGCCGTGGCTATATCTAAGTTGGGAATGTCTAAGGATTCTTTACTAAATTTGGTAATGTAATCCCTTAATGATTCATTATGACCCTGGGTTATCCTATATAAATCACTAGTTAGTCGTTCAAATTTTCTACTACAGGAAAACTGAGTATTAAACAAGTTAACTAGGTTTGCAAATGAGGTAATAGAATAGGGAGGAAGACTTAGCAGCCATTTGAGAGCTGATCCAGTAAGAGTGGATCCGAATCCTTTGCATAGGCATGCTTCCTTTAACTTTTCTGGGATTGGATTGATCTCCATCCTCTCCCTGTATTGTGCTATGTGTTCTTCAGGATCCGTCGAACCATCATACAGTTTCATTGTAGGCACATGGAACCTCTTGGGTATCTCAGCATCATAGATTGGTGGTGCAAAGCGAGATATCTTGTGGCTCCCATCTGCAATCTCTTGAATAGGTTTGACTACTCCCGGAACACTCGAGATCATATCCTTTAGCTTTTGCAATTCTCTGGCCATGGCATGATTGATACCTGGATCCTGCATAAAACCATGGTTAATAGTATGAGAATTATTAAAAGTGTTACCTCCCATTGGATTCAAATTAGGAAATATGGAGGTTAATCCATATTGTTGAGACTCTGGAATGATCGAGGGGCCAGCAGAGGCATTGGTCTGCATTGGAATAAAATCTCCTTGATGGACATCTGAACTTTCTGTTTGCAAACTCCTCAAGGATCCTGGCATCTGGAAGGATCCCTGAAACTGGGATGATCCTGGAACAAAGGAGGATCCTTGAACCTGGGATGATCCTGGAACGAAGGAGGATCCTTGAACCTGGGATGATCCTGGAACGAAGGAGGATCCTTGAACCTGGGATGATCCTGGAACGAAGGAGGATCCTTGAACCTGGGATGATCCTGGAACGAAGGAGGATCCTTGAACCTGGGATGATCCTGGAACGAAGGAGGATCCATGAACCTGCTGCATTCCTGAATATCCTCCTGTACTCGTGAGGGATCCCATATGCTGGGGATAGGATCCTGCTGGCTGGAAATATGAACCTAGTGCCTGGGTCATAGCTGTTGTTCCGTAGTGCACTCCCTTTGGTCCACCCGCATATTGAATGTTTGGAACCACTGACGGCTGAGAAGTAACCACCGGAGTGTCAAAATTCAAAGATCTGGGCATCAGTGGAGAATGATCCTCTGCCGTTTTCTTCTGTTTCTTAATTTCATCAATCTCCCGGAGGATCCTTTCGTTGGTCTTATCCTGCTCTTGTGCATGATTCCTCATCTGCAAAATCAAGGTATAGAGATCATTAGTAGTAGGATTAGTTGAAACAGAAGAAGTAGGTGGTTTTGAGAAAATGGGAGTCGGTTTCTTCGCAGCATTTTCTGTATTCTTCTGGGATCCAGAAGGTGGTGGAGGCAAAGGAGGAACGCCTTGTGAGGAAGTGAATGAGGGCATCAAGTTTGAAGCATTCTTCGATGAGGAAGCCATCTGCTTGGTTGTAGTGAGCCGAATTAAGCACAGAAATGCGTATTTTCTTAAGGACGAAGCACCAATTGCCCCACGGTGGGCGCCAAACTGTTTTGGTCAGAAAATCTGATGATGATATTGCAACCAAACTCTTTGTTTAGGGGAATGATGCTTAAAATGTGTAACAACAATGAGGATCACTTCAATGTAGAATGCACAAACAACACAAGGATTTATACGGGGAAAAAGCCCTTGACCAAGAGTTGATCTCCGGCACAAAAAACCCCGGGTGATGGAAACTACCGATCACCAAGCTAAAATAAATGGTTAAATGTTTACAACTTCGGATAGTAACGAGCTAGGTACAAGGATCACTACGGTGAAGTGTGTAAAAAGTGTATGAAATCGCTAAGTGTTTGAACGAGAGCTTGTATGAGCGTGTTTGCGAGTGTGTGTAACTGCCAAAATGACTAAGTGTCACTAACTTTCTAACTTAGCTCGTTACTCCCTTTAAAATAAGAAAATTATCTAGCTAACAAACTCTCCGACTTTTGGGCCAAGCCTCCACGTTCTCCATAACGTCTAGTTTTGATCTAGCACGTGCAGAATACTTCGGGAATATTCTCCAAGAATGTCGCTAAGACTTGGTCAAGCTTGTTATACCTGCGAAATGTTATAAAGCATAAGTAAACAATCGTCAGTATGAGGATCCTTGAAGTGATCCATGATCCTGATCCTAAAGCCCTTCTGAGGATCACCACCTGTCACAGAAGTAAGGATCACTAGTTAGGATAATGAATAAGGATCACTAATTGTTAGAAAATCCTCCCCTAACAATCGTAATGGATGATTTATATGCCATGATATTATTAAACCATAATGGCTGTTAGGTTTATAACTTCCTTATAGTATGCTACTAGAAAGTATGTCAATTATATTTAGCCTAGGTCAAAAAGGACCCTCAATTGTGTTTATGGTTTGGACCGAGTCCATTACCTTTTGACAGGGAATCACAATGTCACAACTTTCCTTGTCATAACGACAATCTTTAGATAGTTGGAAGGCTTGTCACGAAGGACATTAATAATCATAGGCACGAAGGCCTTGTCACAAAGGACATATAAGATATGGCACTTAAGGCATTAACATATAAGCCGCAATCTTATTGGATCAGAGATCTTAAGGTTCGATCATAGTTCTTCACCTTTGGACAGAGAGTCAAAGACTACAGCCGTCATCTTTTTGGAAGATAATTTATTTTGCCACAAAGGCTAGTCAATGGACATCATTCTGACTAACTGAATGATTGTGAGCTTCAGAGGGGTCAGCCGTGGTGAAGCTTTGAAGGCTAATAACCAAGTAGTAATAATTTGTTTAATTATATAGCGAATTGTCAAACTTGACGATTAAATAGACATGGTGTAGCTCAACCATATAGACCAATAGATAGTATTAAATTTATTTGATTATGCTTGGCCTAGGTTTTTAGATAAACCATCTTTGGCATTTAAACGGAATATAATCCTTCATGTTTATTAGACAGGGGACATAAGTCACGACTGTCAATGTCGTACCGACATTTTATATAGCATAAGGGCTTGTTCCAAGGACTTTTTGATGGCACAGAGGCCTTGTCACTGGGGAAATTTTAAAATATAATCAATGATTCCTTTGGATCGGAAAATTTCAGAATTCATTGTCTTGACAAGAAGTTATGAAATAAAACTATCTTTTCATGTATTCATCTTTGCCCGTAGGTATACATCCCAAATGGATGTTTTGATGTTTCATCATGCTCGACACTTATTAGCCATGATCCCTCTTGATCATTTACGCTTAAAAAATAAGGGGTTTGGAATATTCCTAATATAAAGATGACAAGTGTGATTTATCGCATCACTATTGTCAGGAGTGTTTACATATTTACAATGTCACAAGGATTTGAATCCTTTGAATAGGTTCTACCAACTTGGCCTCGTCTGGAATGACATATAGGCTAGGTTGTACCTTTAGGATTATTTTTAATATGTATACTGGCAGGGAAGGAAGGATATTTATTTTATTCAGGATTTTTATCATAAATCCTAATTTACAAGTTAATAATAGCACAAATGGCCTAGTCGAGTAGACAAGTTTAATTTATAAGCCATGATTTCAGAGAATCGAGGCATTAAGGTCTGAATCAAAGTTCATTACCTTTTCTTGACAGTGAGTTGTAGGCTACCACTGTCTTTAGTCTTATATGATATTGGATATGACTCGTAAGTATTATATCCCCAATTATAATTTAATAATAGCTCAACAGCCTAGTCACATGGACATATTTAATTTATAAACCAGGATTTTATAGAATCGAGGTATTAAGGCTTGAATCAAAGTTCATTTCTCTTTTTAACAGGGAGTTGTAGGCTACCACTGTCTTTAGTCTCAGAGGACGTTAATTATAGCCCGTAGGCACTTCCCTCTTAAGGGATGTTTATGGTATGATCATCTTTTCAGATGCGATTAGTCGAGATCGTATGGATCCTACCGACTATTATGTTTGGACGTATTCCAACATCTATAGACAGGGGTCAAAGATCACCACTGTCGTTGTCTTATCGGACAACAAGTTTAGCCCGTAGGCACTTCATCACTTACGGATGTTTATAAAATGATCATCTCATAGGACGATAAAAGCCATGATCTCTAGATCATAAGGCAAATTAGGAAATTTAAAAAAAAATCCAGTATAGGGATGACTATTGTCATTTTCTCGAATCACATTTGTCAAGAGTGCTAACACGTTCTTAGGTGTTAACAAGGATTTGAATCTCTTGAATAAGTTCTACCATCTTGGCCTTGTAATATAGGCTAGGTTTACCTTTAAGATTCCTTTTTAATAATTAACGCAGAATAATCCTAACCCAGGATGTTAATAAGGATCTGAACCTAAATTGAGGAACTGCCATCTTGGCCCGGTCTTAAAATGACACGTGGCTAGGTCTTGTCCTTTTTAGATTTTTTTTTGCCATTTTATTATAATGGTAGATCTTATAAAAGGAATGTTATTTTTCATTTATTTCATATTTCCTGATTAGGATGGATATTTAGTCATTCTACTATATATAAAAATACAGAGTTGCCCTAAGCGGGACTTGAAAGGAATAATGTGTCCTCGAAGGGAATGAAAGATAAATATGTACTTATAAGGACTATTAAGGAAACGATCTTCAACAAAAAGGAGTTTCTGCTTCATTCTATTTCTGAATGCTTTCTCCTTGGTTGCACGTTTCATCCTGGCCGCGGTACGAAGCTCAGCATTTCAAGGCTCCTGATGTGGAGAATTTCTAATACAGCTTCTTCGCTTGGCGACATATCCAATATATAAAAATTGGAAGCAAAATTTACAGATTTGGATTGGGAGTAATCCTATGTTAAGTCTAGACTCAGAAGGTCAAGGAATGTGCTAATGTGTCATTGAGATTAACCACAAAAAGGCTAGTGTTTAATTCACTCAATGTTGGCTCTGATACCAACCTGTCACACCACGATTTTCCACGTGTCACTGGTGGGCCCGGTAAGGGAGTATCGTGACGTGGTTGGCAACATCAAAGTCAAACAACACAATATATAAATGCACAGCGGAAGTCTTGAAATATAAAATATTATTACAAACACAAAGGTCTGATAATACAAAAGTATTCCGTACAGACTAGCTTGTAATAATCCACAGGCGGATCAAAACAACAAAAGAAATCATCAGACTAATGGCTTATGTGGAGGAGTTGCAAAGTCCTCATCTAACAAGTCTTGAGCAGCTTCCAGCCTATTACGTACTTGTACCTGTCACTTAGACTTTGGAAAATACGTCAGTTTTCACTGGTAAATACACTCAACTGACTCATTTGAAAAGAGTTTAAGAAAATTGGTTTAGGTGCACAAGGCACGAAAATATATTGACACTTTGATTAAAATGCTCAAGGTAAAATTAATCTTTTATACTTGGGACAAACTATATCTCATGTTATCAGTTTTACATAACTTGCTCTACATACGGGGCCCGGTTCTATGCCGGTTCAAGATTAACCGACATACCACTATTACCTTATTGGGAATCCCATATTGGGTATAATTAGTTAATAAGCATATAGCATCTGTCAGGTGTATGCCTACACCCCGTGCTTAGGTCGTGGCCATTGTAATTTAATGAGTCAAGGATATCCAGGACACGGTCGCATTAACCCCCAATGTTTCAGTCAAGCAATACGAATTAAAAACAGGTTATTTGGATTTCCCGACTCATTGGTCTTCGAATCCCATACCTGACCATGTGGTATTTATATTACCGTATCCCAAGCCCGTAATAGGGAAAATAAGTTAAGAGTATTTACCTGAGCTAGCTCCTGTCTTAAATAGCAAGAATTTAATAACTGAGCCGTATTCACTTAAGTAAGCGTAGGTACAATTTACCGGAAGGCTCTAGTCTGGAATGATGGTATAATCAACCAATTAGATTACTAACGGGTCTTTAATTAAGCCTAAACTTAGACCGGTTAGTTTTAAGGAAATATACGGTTCAAACGCATGATTAAGCGAAGACCGGAATAGAATGTGTTTTAGACCCAACAAGTATGAAGATTTGTATAAAATGGGTAAACTAAATACATTCTGGATTTTGAAATGAAAATGATAAGATTTGACCCGTTTCGGCTAATTTATGCAAACTAGTTACATAAACCGAACCGAACGCACAAGAGGCGTAACGGGTAACCATATGGGTTCTATACAGGTTTCCTAAGTTAATATGCCTTAAATATGTTGTGATATCAGTAGGATACCTTCCATTATGCCCAAAATGAGTTAAATCTTAAAATAAGCCCCGTAGGGGTATTTTGGTCATTTTAAAGATTATAAAAGAGGTTAATTATAATTCTGAGATTCAGGTCCGAATACATCAGTAAAATAACTTATTTTATTAGGTCATATCAGTTGGTAATAGGTCTTATATTACAAAATGGTTTTTAAACCCAAACTATGCGTTTAATACGCTTTTAAAAGCCATTTTAAGCTATTTCTGGGTTATACAGGAAATCTGAGTTTTCTGATCAGGTTATAAAGTTCAAAATAATTTATTTATTATATGAAATCAGTAGCAATTGGATTGGTATCAAAATACTTTGTAAAACTCGTTTTATGACCAAAAAGGGTATAATCGATATTTACCGAATCAATGCCATAACCTTAGGTTATGAGCAGGTTAAAAATAATTAAAAATCTTTAAAAATCCCAAAATATTATATTACATCAATGGGTAAAAGTTTTGGTGTCAAAAATTGGGTTTAGATAGACTTTATGCTAATTGCGCCTTTTAATTACTAAAAAGCGTTATAATTACGCTAATGAGCATAACTCCTAATCTAGACCTCCAACTGATGTGAAATTTTAGGGACATGTTTATAAATCAGTATCAAAGGTTATTGTTCCTTCACATATTCAAAAATCTCGTTTTATGGTAAAAAGGGCATTATGGTCAATGTTTAGGCAATTAACGGAAACGTGTAAACGAATCGGATAATCAATGAACCAACCACAGAGGGTTATGCTAACATGTAGCCTGGTCCTAAGGAAGCTCTAAGGCATTTCCAAATCATACTAAATCGGGTCAGAACTGAAGTCAAAGCAGAAAGTCAAACTATGCGCCTTTCGGTTCCGAATCGATCTTTAAACAGAAAGTTGTCGAATCAAACAGGCTTAGACAAGTTCTTATACTTATTTTCAGGTTATATAAATGATAAAATAGCTTACACGCCTTTTACATCGTTAATTATGCGTTAAATCAAAGTTTACATTTCTGTTGAGTTTTTCTAATCATCTTTGACTCGACAAACGACCTAGTTAGGATGGGAATCAGTGGGTGCCCTTTTAAGGGTTTAAAGCCCACATAATTACCAACTTATAACTACCTTAAGTTTGCCTAATCGCTGGACCGTTAGCGATTAATCGTTAAGTCAAACCGTAATTACGACGGTTTGACTTTTAAGCTATAAACTAAGCAAAACGCGATTAAGGAAGGTTAAGCATACTTACAAGGGTCTAATGAACGATTAGGAAGGCTTAGAAAAGGCTCTTGAGTTCCAGAAGTCTTCAAGAAATGCAGATGATAAGAATGATCAATGTTTGACAAAGTGTGGGTCTTATATAGTGGGTTTTGATTGTTCAAGATGGTGCCATGCATGCCTAGGATGATCCCCTGATGTAAACAAGTGTCCCCTAAAGCTAAAAACCATCTTAGGCAGCCCATAGAATCAAAAACTTGTGTTTTAAGTCGGTTACAAGGTGAAAACAGGCAGCTGCCTGTTTTTCTGTCGCTGGGCAACGCTTGCGCACCTCAACATTCTGGGTGTTGAGGTCCGTAAGCATGCTTGTGCACCTCAACGTTCTGAGTGTTGAGGTCCGTAAGCTAGTCATCAGATTTCTCATTTTTGCACTTTTGGTCCATGGTCCTTCCAAACATCGTTTTCACACTATTTCTTGCATTATGAGGCTTTTAAATTGACATTTAGGGGCTTTAAGACTTATACCCACTTTGTGAAGTCCTTGCCCACTTTGTTTTTACCCGAAAAGTCATAAATTTCCATGTTGACGCTTCTAACCCCTCGCACACGAATTTTATCATAACTTTCTCATACGATAACGAAACTTGGTGAAATTTTTATCACGCATTCTAGTGAGCATAATTAATCATTACAAAGCTTCGGGTTTGCTAAAATGTCACTCAGAAGTATATCTTAAACATGTTGACACATTTAACCCCTGTTGTTTGTAATCTCTCACTTTCTTTCACAATTCGCTTCGTATGATCCATGATTTATTCGTTTACGGTTATAAACATCATGTAGGGTTATAGTAAAGTATATTTATCCACTGTTGACATTTTGAACCCTTATATTCACATAGTTTCTTGGTTTGTCAACTTTAGTCCTTCTAAAGTATTCTTTATCAAGTTCAAAGTTTATGACACGTGTCAATACATTATTGGACGTAAATTTTCGAGGTGTTACACGCAAGAATGGAATCATCGAGCGAAAACACTTGACAACCTCCTAGAAGCAGCTTTTCTTGCCACCAGACCTTTCTCCATCAATTAGGAATTTGATGTCGTCACTAAACACTTTCCTTAAATTGTAGCCATTTGTTGAGTGTTTTTTTGGTTTCTAATCCGCATATATATCACCATTGCACTTGATTTTCTTAACTGTATATCTCTTAAATATCAACATATACACGTGTGATTTAGTTTATGAAGATTTTTCGATCCCGAGAACCTCGACCAGAGAGTAAAAAAGGTGTAAGGTTCACATTGGTGTGAAATTAAAATGGGATATACCGAACTACGATTCAAGTTACAGGAACATGGGCCAAACCAACCACCCAAGAATGGAATCGTCGAGCGAAAACACTTGACAACCTCCTAGAAGCAGCTTTTCTTGCCACCAGACCTTTCTCCATTAATTAGGAATCTGATGCCGTCACTAAACACATTCCTTAAATTGTAGCCATTTGTTGAGTGTTTTTTTTTTGGTGTCTAATCCGCATATATATCAACATTGCCCTTGATTTTCTTGACTTTATATCTCTTAAATGTCAACATATACACGTGTGATTTAGTTTACGAAGGTTTTTCAATGCCGAGAACCTCGATCAGAGAGTAAAAAAGGGCGTAAGGTTCACAATGGTGTAAAATTAAAATGGGATATACCGGGCTAGGATTCGAGTTACAGGAACAAGGCCAAACCAACCACCCAAGAATGGAATCGTCGAGCGAAAACACTTGACAACCTCCTAGAAGCAGCTTTTCTTGCCACCAGACCTTTCTTCATCATTTAGGAATCTGATTCCGCCACTAAACACATTCCTTAAAATGTAGCCATTTGTTCAGTGTTTCTTTTTGTGTCTAATCCGCATATATATCACCATATTCCTTGATTTACTTGACTGTATATCTCTTAAATTTCAACATATACACGTGTGATTTAGTTTACGAAGATTTTTCAATGCCGAGAACATCAATTAGAGAGTAAAAAATGCATAAAGTTCACAATGGTGTAAAATTAAAATGGGATATACCGGGCTAGGATTCGAGTTACAGGAAGAAGAGCTAAACCAACCACCCATGAAAGTAATCATCGAGCGAAAACACTTGACAACCTCCTAGAAGCAGCTTTTCTTGCCACCAGACCTTTCTTCTTCAATTAGGAATCTGATGCCGTCACTAAACACATTCCTTAAATTGTAGCCATTTGTTGAGTTTTTTTTTTTGTGTCTAATCCGCATATATATCACCATTGCCCTAGATTTTCTTGACTGTAATCTCTTAAATGCCAACATATACCCGTGTGATTTAGTTTACGAAGATTTTTCAATACCGAGAACCTCGATCAGAGAGTAAAAAAGGCGAAAGGTTCACATTGGTGTGAAATTAAAATGGGATATACCGGACTACGATTCGAGTAGCAGGAACATGGGCCAAACCAACCACCCAAGAATGGAATCGTCGAGCGAAAACACTTGACAACCTCCTAGAAGCAGCTTTTCTTGCCACCAGACCTTTCTCCATCAATTAGGAATCTGATGTCGTCACTAAACACATTCCTTAAATTGTAGCCATTTCTTGAGTGTTTTTTTTGTGTCTAATCCGCATATATATCACTATTGCCCGTGATTTTCTTGACAGTATATCTCTTAAATGTCTACATATACACGTGTGATTTAGTCTACGAAGATTTTTCAATGCCGAGAACCTCGATCAGAGAGTAAAAAAGGGGTAAGGTTCACAATGGTGTAAAATTAAAATGGGATATACCGGACAAGGATTCAAATTACACGAACAAGGGCCAAACCAACCACCCAAGAATGGAATCAACCAGCGAAAACACTTGACAACCTCCTAGAAGTAGCTTTTCTTGCCATCAGACCTTTCTCCATCAATTAGGAATCTGATGCCGTCACTAAACACATTCCTTAAATTGTAGCCATTTGTTGAGTGTTTTTTTTGTTGTCTAATCTGGATATATATCACCATTGTCCTTGATTTTCTTGACTGTATATCTCTTAAATGTCAACATATACACGTGTGATTTAGTTTACGAAGATTTTTCAATGCCGAGAACCTCGATCAGAGAGTAAAAAAGCGTAAGGTTCACAATGCTATAAAATTAAAATGGGATATACCGGACAAGGATTCGAGTTACAGGAACAAGGGCCAAACCAACCACCCAAGAATGGAATCGTCCAGCGAAAACACTTGACAACCTCCTAGAAGTAGCTTTTATTGCCACCAGAACTTTCTCCATCAATTAGGAATCTGATGCCGTCACTAAACACATTCCTTAAATTGTAGCCATTTCTTGAGTGTTTTTTTTGTGTCTAATCCGCATATATATCACTATTTCCCTTGATTTTCTTGACTGTATATCTCTTAAATGTCAACATATACACGTGTGATTTAGTTTACGAAGATTTTTCAATGCCGAGAAACTCGATCAGAGAGTAAAAAAGGCGTAAGGTTCACAATGGTGTAAAATTAAAATGGGATATACCGGACAAGGATTCGAGTTACAGGAACAAGGGCCAAACCAACCACCCAAGAATGGAATCATCCAGCGAAAACACTTGACAACCTCGTAGAAGTAGCTTTTCTTGCCACCAGACCTTTATCCATCAATTAGGAATCTGATGCCGTCACTAAACACATTCCATAAATTGTAGCCATTTGTTGAGTGTTTTTTTTTGTTGTCTAATCCGCATATATATCACCATTGCCCTTGATTTTCTTGATTGTATATCTCTTAAATGTCAACATGTACACGTGTGATTTAGTTTTCGAAGATTTTTCAATGCCGAGAACCTCGATCAGAGAGTAAAAAAAGCGTAAGGTTCACAATGGTGTAAAATTAAAATGGGATATACCGAGCTAGGATTCAAGTTACAGGAACAAGGGCCAAACCAACCACCCAAGAATGGAATCGTCAAGCGAAAACACTTAACAACCTCCTAGAAGCTATTTTTCTTGCCACAAGACCTTTCTCCATCAATTAGGAATCTGCTGCCGTCACTAAACACATTCCTTAAATTGTAGCCAGTTGTTGAGTGTTTTTTTGGTGTCTAATCCGCATATATATCACCATTGCCCTTGATTTTCTTGACTGTATATCTCTTAAATGTCAACATATACCGGGATATGATTCGAGTTACAGTAACAAGGGCAAACTAACCACCAAAGAATGGGATCGTCGAGAGAAAATACTTGACAATCTCCTAGAAGCAGCTTTTCTTGCCACCAGACCTTTCTCCATCAATTTGGAATATGATGCCGTCACTAAACACATTCCTTAAATTGTAGCCATTTCTTGAGTGTTTTTTTTGTGTCTAATCCGCATATATATCACTATTTCCCTTGATTTTCTTGACTGTATATCTCTTAAATGTAAACATATACACGTGTGATTTAGTTTACGAAGATTTTTTAATTTTACACCATTTCTGACAACCTCCGTCGTAAAATTAAAATGGGATTTAGTTTATGAAGTTATATGTTGACATTTAAGAGATATACAGTCAAGAAAAAAGGCCAAACGAACCATCATCCGGCATATTTTTGAACATGTTTTGAGTTCCCTATACTTTAACTTCATTTTAGAGCCTTGAAATGAGGTTAACGGGGTTCAAACGCATCAAAATCGCTTAAACACGTGCAGGGACCATTGCTGCCAACTTTCAAAACTTGCTGATTCTGGAGAGGTGCTCGCGTAGCGCGAGCCCATGAGGCTTATCCGTCGCGCTACGCGACTGACTGTTCTGGCAGATTCAATGTTTCTAATTGCAAGTTGCAACCAAATTAATTCTTAACCACATGTTTTAACATGATGTGTCATTAAGTTAAGGAGCATATGTGGTTCCATAACATTTCCGACAAGTGTACGCACGAGATTCAATCACGTTATTCAAGAAACGATCCTAACGGTTACCCGAATTCTATAAATACCCATGCCATCCAACCTCATTACTTACTAGAATCTTATTAGTTGTGTTCTAAGTTGAAACTTTGTTTCATACCTGAACTATACTGATTTAGATTAGCATTCGGGGACCCTTCGTAAGTATTCTTTCGTTCTTTTCCTTATTTTTACTGCTTTTCGAGTCAGAAAGTCAAACTTTGTTTGACTTTCAGCGTTGACCAGTAATGGTCAATGCGAAGCAACGTGATTGTAATCACGATGGTTATAGTCCCTTGGGACTATGCCTACTGATTTTCACGTTGTCTAGGGTCGTAGGGTAAGCGATCTAATAAATCGCTTATACCTTCGAACCCGACCCAGTTTGGTCGATCATTAGGATCCGACCAAATACATTAGGTGACCATAGTGTAGGGAATAACCTTCCGAGGTTATACCTTATGGTCACGACGTTTAAGTAGTTGTATGATAGGTAGTTTATATGCCTTAGGTAAATTACCAGAATACCCTTTTCATACATAATTGGTAATTTAGCATATGTAACCTAAACTTTTGTCACGTAACTTATTATGTAACATGTTTAGGCATATAATACTTGTCATAGGACTAGTTAGGCGGTCCGAACGCGTTTCACGCGCACGACACGTTAAAGTAGCATAAGCTTCCTAAACGGGTCGTAATGGGTCGTAAACAATTATGTTAAGTTTCATTTAGCATGTAGGCTTTGTTAAACCATATCACGTGAGTTCCTACACTCATTTGGTTTACAAACCCTAATGCTACCCAGTCTTCCGATTTAGGTCCGGTTTATTAACATAGTTACCTATACTAGGTGCCGTTTGATTCCGAGATCTCTTGCATTGCTTGGTGGTTATCTTTATACAACTGAGCAATCTCAAGTGAGTACATAGACCCCTCTTTTACTGTTTTCCAAACTGTTTTGGGGTGGAACACATGTGCCTACTTGTTACTTTCATGCTTTCCTGTTTTCACATCATATACATGCTATGTTAGTTAGTACATTATAGTACATGATTTCATTTCATCTTATGCTAGGTGTGCCCATTGTGTGCATTACTTGGTACATTGTTTTACATGACATTTCCTGCTAGGTGTGCCCATTGTGTGCATTACTTAGTACATTGTTTTACATGACATTTCCTACTAGGTGTGCCCATTGTGTGCATTACTTAGTACATCGTTTTACATGACATTTCACGCTATGTATGTTCATTTGATTACATACTTAGTGCATTGTTTTTCACATGCTCACATTTTGTTATGACATTTGGTTTGTTTACATGGGACAATATATTCATTAACATTAGCTACGCCGTTCGTTAGTAGGTAGTGGTACCATAGGAATTGACAACTCCCGTTCCGGACATCCCAGGGTAAGGGGACAGAAAGGAATGACCGAATTCGTTGACATTAAGACAGATAGACCTTTAATTTGTTTAAAGGGTTTATCACCACAGTCGCCAGGCTTGGATGTATGCATATTCACAATACCGCATAGATGTTCATATTAAATAGTTGCATGCATTTACACAAGACATAGCTTTGATTTAAACCAAGTTTTACTTCAATACTTTGTTTTCGTGCATATGGTTTAGTTGAGACATTTCACTTGCCATACATGACATTTTGACATAGACATTTGACATGGATATTTGACATAGACATTTGACATGGATATTTGACATAGACATTTGACATGGATATTTGACATAGACATTTGACATGATTTACATCTTGACATAAACACTTTGACATATTTTTCAATACATTTGACAATTGGTTTGGTTTGATTAAGTGATTAAGTAACGATGCGTGTGTAATATGATACAAGCATGGTGGATACGCCGCTGGTACTTCCTATATATAAGTGTTTGTATGGTATTACATGGCGTAACGTTATTTGAATCATTTCAGTTTGAGACATAGAACATTTTATACAAATAACATACTTTTCACAAGACATTGATTTACAAACAACTTATCTTATACAAACACATTTTTACATGGTCATTTATTTAACTTGACATTTACTTATACATATCATCTGATCCTATTGTTTTCAAATGATTTACAAGACAAAGCAAATAACAAGGTTCATGACTAAACATTTTCTCAAACATAAGTCATGAATCTTATTTTCGCAAAACCTATGTATCTCACAGGCATTTTTATGCTGACGTACCTATTTTCACATGTGTTTTCAGGTGCTTTTCCATAGGATGTTGATCATGATACTAGGGCGGACCTGTGCCTTAGAGACTTTAAAAGATGATAGACTATGTTTAATTATGTTCTGAACTCGTTATTTCCTGTTTGAAACAATGTAACACCCTTGTTTAATAAATAAAATACACTTTGTGTGCCATGGTTATGAAACAATTAATTCTGTCGCAACACGCCCCGATGTTTCCGCCGCGATTTGTTGTTTTATGCGGTCGGGGTGTGACAGAAGAGTTGGTATCAGAGCCAATGGTTATAGGGAATTAGGTTATTAGTAATGCTTTGACCTAGACTATAACTTTTCTAGGAACCTAACACAAGTTATCTTGTGTTTAGATCTAAAAACATGTACGTCACCTATCCTTAGGTGATTAACAAAACAAGGAACCAAAATTTTTCCGAAATGATTTTTGAAAAACAATCATCTGTTTTTGAATAAATTTTTACAAGGTTTTGAACCCTCAATTGTAAGGTTTTGAACCCTCTGTTTATGGTTTTGAACCCTTTTCAAGTTTGGTTTTTGGCCTTGTGCCTTCTAATTTTCAAAATCCCGTCAAACGTTTTGGGTTTTAAATAATGTGAACATGTGCAAACTGGAAGGGTGAATGCCTGTATTCTGGGTTTTCTGTCTAGGCAAGCACTTCGTATACATCTCAACCAGACGCAGAGACCAGTTGTGCTTACCTGGGAATTCCTGGGATGAGTGTTCACTTATAGGCGAGCATGTCTTCATTATACATTATTTTTGACCCATTTACTTTGATTAGTCACTGTGAGTCGTTTGTTTGCTTTGTGATACGGACGAATGACCACCATCTATGCTGTTTGCAATTCTTGTTTTTATCATCTCATTCTTTTCATCAAATCATCTCACTCGTTCCTTTTCATGTTTTCCTCTTTTAGAATGCCTCCTCGACGCGAGAACCAGATAGCTACTGCCGAGCTGGCAGAAATTATTGCACAGCAGATGGCTGCTCAGTTTCCAAATCTCTTTGCTCAATGGAACCAGGCCAACAACAACAACAATGTTCCATGCAAATACAAGGATTTTAACCAGGCCAAACCACTCAAGTTTAGTGGTTCTGAGGGAGCGACCGGGCTTCTTCAGTGGTTTGAGAGCATAGAGAATACTTTTCGCCATGTGCAGTGTCCGGATAATCGCAAGGTCGAGTTCTCCTCGAGCGTATTTCAGAAGAGGGCTTTGACATGGTGGAACGGGGTTATGAGGGACCAAGGTGCAGAAGTTGCTCTCGCACAGACATGGGCTGAACTTAGAGCCCTTATGATGAGGGAATTCTGTCCTCGCCATGAACAGCGAGCGTTGGAGAAAGAGTTTGATGTGTTGAAGCAAGATAGTGGTGAGCACAGGGCTTATACTGATCGGTTTGAAGAGTTGAGTTTGCTTTGCCCAACAATGGTCACCCCACTCGACAAGGCTATCGAGAGATACATCGATGGTCTACCTGACTCGGTACAAGACATTCTCACTGGTAGTAACCCTGCCACACTTCGTCAGGCGATCGAGTTATCTGCGACATTGACTGAGTCGCAAATTAGAAAGGGAAAGTTACACCGGAAGGGTGACAAGGGCAAGAAGCAGTCGGCTGACAAGGAAGATAGCAAGAAAGGTCAAAACGGGAGTGGAAAGAACTCTGGTTCTTCGAAGAGGTCAAAGAAGCGTAAGGCTTCCCAAAATTTTGCTATCACTGCCCAAGCTAATCTGGCAGCTCCCAACCAACCCGCACAGCTTCCAGTAAAGAAACCCTATACAGGGTATGGGATTTAGTTTATGAAGTTATATGTTCGCTTAATTACGACGGAGGTTGTCAGAAAAAAGGCGTAAGGTTCACAATGGTGTAAAATTAAAATGGGATTTAGTTTATGAAGTTATATGTTTAATAAATAAAATACACTTTGTGTGCCATGGTTATGAAACAATTAATTCTGTCGCAACACGCCCCGATGTTTCCGCCGCGATTTGTTGTTTTATGCGGTCGGGGTGTGACAGAAGAGTTGGTATCAGAGCCAATGGTTATAGGGAATTAGGTTATTAGAATGGGATTTAGTTTATGGTTCGTTTGGCCTTTTTTCTTGACTGTATATCTCTTAAATGTCAACATATAACTTCATAAACTAAATCCCATTTTAATTTTTTAATCTTACACGTGTGACTGTATATCTCTTGGCCTTTTTTCTGACAACCTCCGTCGTAATTAAGCGAACATCGCGTTCGTACGGCCAAACGAACCATCATCCGGCATATTTTTGAACATGTTTTGAGTTCCCTATACTTTAACTTCATTTTAGAGCCTTGAAATGAGGTTAACGGGGTTCAAACGCATCAAAATCGCTTAAACACGTGCAGGGACCATTGCTGCCAACTTTCAAAACTTGCTGATTCTGGAGAGGTGCTCGCGTAGCGCGAGCCCATGAGGCTTATCCGTCGCGCTACGCGACTGACTGTTCTGGCAGATTCAATGTTTCTAATTGCAAGTTGCAACCAAATTAATTCTTAACCACATGTTTTAACATGATGTGTCATTAAGTTAAGGAGCATATGTGGTTCCATAACATTTCCGACAAGTGTACGCACGAGATTCAATCACGTTATTCAAGAAACGATCCTAACGGTTACCCGAATTCTATAAATACCCATGCCATCCAACCTCATTACTTACTAGAATCTTATTAGTTGTGTTCTAAGTTGAAACTTTGTTTCATACCTGAACTATACTGATTTAGATTAGCATTCGGGGACCCTTCGTAAGTATTCTTTCGTTCTTTTCCTTATTTTTACTGCTTTTCGAGTCAGAAAGTCAAACTTTGTTTGACTTTCAGCGTTGACCAGTAATGGTCAATGCGAAGCAACGTGATTGTAATCACGATGGTTATAGTCCCTTGGGACTATGCCTACTGATTTTCACGTTGTCTAGGGTCGTAGGGTAAGCGATCTAATAAATCGCTTATACCTTCGAACCCGACCCAGTTTGGTCGATCATTAGGATCCGACCAAATACATTAGGTGACCATAGTGTAGGGAATAACCTTCCGAGGTTATACCTTATGGTCACGACGTTTAAGTAGTTGTATGATAGGTAGTTTATATGCCTTAGGTAAATTACCAGAATACCCTTTTCATACATAATTGGTAATTTAGCATATGTAACCTAAACTTTTGTCACGTAACTTATTATGTAACATGTTTAGGCATATAATACTTGTCATAGGACTAGTTAGGCGGTCCGAACGCGTTTCACGCGCACGACACGTTAAAGTAGCATAAGCTTCCTAAACGGGTCGTAATGGGTCGTAAACAATTATGTTAAGTTTCATTTAGCATGTAGGCTTTGTTAAACCATATCACGTGAGTTCCTACACTCATTTGGTTTACAAACCCTAATGCTACCCAGTCTTCCGATTTAGGTCCGGTTTATTAACATAGTTACCTATACTAGGTGCCGTTTGATTCCGAGATCTCTTGCATTGCTTGGTGGTTATCTTTATACAACTGAGCAATCTCAAGTGAGTACATAGACCCCTCTTTTACTGTTTTCCAAACTGTTTTGGGGTGGAACACATGTGCCTACTTGTTACTTTCATGCTTTCCTGTTTTCACATCATATACATGCTATGTTAGTTAGTACATTATAGTACATGATTTCATTTCATCTTATGCTAGGTGTGCCCATTGTGTGCATTACTTGGTACATTGTTTTACATGACATTTCCTGCTAGGTGTGCCCATTGTGTGCATTACTTAGTACATTGTTTTACATGACATTTCCTACTAGGTGTGCCCATTGTGTGCATTACTTAGTACATCGTTTTACATGACATTTCACGCTATGTATGTTCATTTGATTACATACTTAGTGCATTGTTTTTCACATGCTCACATTTTGTTATGACATTTGGTTTGTTTACATGGGACAATATATTCATTAACATTAGCTACGCCGTTCGTTAGTAGGTAGTGGTACCATAGGAATTGACAACTCCCGTTCCGGACATCCCAGGGTAAGGGGACAGAAAGGAATGACCGAATTCGTTGACATTAAGACAGATAGACCTTTAATTTGTTTAAAGGGTTTATCACCACAGTCGCCAGGCTTGGATGTATGCATATTCACAATACCGCATAGATGTTCATATTAAATAGTTGCATGCATTTACACAAGACATAGCTTTGATTTAAACCAAGTTTTACTTCAATACTTTGTTTTCGTGCATATGGTTTAGTTGAGACATTTCACTTGCCATACATGACATTTTGACATAGACATTTGACATGGATATTTGACATAGACATTTGACATGGATATTTGACATAGACATTTGACATGGATATTTGACATAGACATTTGACATGATTTACATCTTGACATAAACACTTTGACATATTTTTCAATACATTTGACAATTGGTTTGGTTTGATTAAGTGATTAAGTAACGATGCGTGTGTAATATGATACAAGCATGGTGGATACGCCGCTGGTACTTCCTATATATAAGTGTTTGTATGGTATTACATGGCGTAACGTTATTTGAATCATTTCAGTTTGAGACATAGAACATTTTATACAAATAACATACTTTTCACAAGACATTGATTTACAAACAACTTATCTTATACAAACACATTTTTACATGGTCATTTATTTAACCTGACATTTACTTATACATATCATCTGATCCTATTGTTTTCAAATGATTTACAAGACAAAGCAAATAACAAGGTTCATGACTAAACATTTTCTCAAACATAAGTCATGAATCTTATTTTCGCAAAACCTATGTATCTCACAGGCATTTTTATGCTGACGTACCTATTTTCACATGTGTTTTCAGGTGCTTTTCCATAGGATGTTGATCATGATACTAGGGCGGACCTGTGCCTTAGAGACTTTAAAAGATGATAGACTATGTTTAATTATGTTCTGAACTCGTTATTTCCTGTTTGAAACAATGTAACACCCTTGTTTAATAAATAAAATACACTTTGTGTGCCATGGTTATGAAACAATTAATTCTGTCGCAACACGCCCCGATGTTTCCGCCGCGATTTGTTGTTTTATGCGGTCGGGGTGTGACAGAAGAGTTGGTATCAGAGCCAATGGTTATAGGGAATTAGGTTATTAGTAATGCTTTGACCTAGACTATAACTTTTCTAGGAACCTAACACAAGTTATCTTGTGTTTAGATCTAAAAACATGTACGTCACCTATCCTTAGGTGATTAACAAAACAAGGAACCAAAATTTTTCCGAAATGATTTTTGAAAAACAATCATCTGTTTTTGAATAAATTTTTACAAGGTTTTGAACCCTCAATTGTAAGGTTTTGAACCCTCTGTTTTATGGTTTTGAACCCTTTTCAAGTTTGGTTTTTGGCCTTGTGCCTTCTAATTTTCAAAATCCCGTCAAACGTTTTGGGTTTTAAATAATGTGAACATGTGCAAACTGGAAGGGTGAATGCCTGTATTCTGGGTTTTCTGTCTAGGCAAGCACTTCGTATACATCTCAACCAGACGCAGAGACCAGTTGTGCTTACCTGGGAATTCCTGGGATGAGTGTTCACTTATAGGCGAGCATGTCTTCATTATACATTATTTTTGACCCATTTACTTTGATTAGTCACTGTGAGTCGTTTGTTTGCTTTGTGATACGGACGAATGACCACCATCTATGCTGTTTGTAATTCTTGTTTTTATCATCTCATTCTTTTCATCAAATCATCTCACTCGTTCCTTTTCATGTTTTCCTCTTTTAGAATGCCTCCTCGACGCGAGAACCAGATAGCTACTGCCGAGCTGGCAGAAATTATTGCACAGCAGATGGCTGCTCAGTTTCCAAATCTCTTTGCTCAATGGAACCAGGCCAACAACAACAACAATGTTCCATGCAAATACAAGGATTTTAACCAGGCCAAACCACTCAAGTTTAGTGGTTCTGAGGGAGCGACCGGGCTTCTTCAGTGGTTTGAGAGCATAGAGAATACTTTTCGCCATGTGCAGTGTCCGGATAATCGCAAGGTCGAGTTCTCCTCGAGCGTATTTCAGAAGAGGGCTTTGACATGGTGGAACGGGGTTATGAGGGACCAAGGTGCAGAAGTTGCTCTCGCACAGACATGGGCTGAACTTAGAGCCCTTATGATGAGGGAATTCTGTCCTCGCCATGAACAGCGAGCGTTGGAGAAAGAGTTTGATGTGTTGAAGCAAGATAGTGGTGAGCACAGGGCTTATACTGATCGGTTTGAAGAGTTGAGTTTGCTTTGCCCAACAATGGTCACCCCACTCGACAAGGCTATCGAGAGATACATCGATGGTCTACCTGACTCGGTACAAGACATTCTCACTGGTAGTAACCCTGCCACACTTCGTCAGGCGATCGAGTTATCTGCGACATTGACTGAGTCGCAAATTAGAAAGGGAAAGTTACACCGGAAGGGTGACAAGGGCAAGAAGCAGTCGGCTGACAAGGAAGATAGCAAGAAAGGTCAAAACGGGAGTGGAAAGAACTCTGGTTCTTCGAAGAGGTCAAAGAAGCGTAAGGCTTCCAAAAATTTTGCTATCACTGCCCAAGCTAATCTGGCAGCTCCCAACCAACCCGCACAGCTTCCAGCAAAGAAACCCTATACAGGGAATGCACCTTTGTGCAATAGATGCAACAGTCACCACCAGCCGCAACTTCCATGCCGTTTCTGTACTAACTGTGGGAAATCAGGCCATCTCGCCAATGTTTGTCGATCTGCTTAGAATCCCGCGGTTCAGAACCCGGCTCAACAAGTTGCTCAGCCTCCTGCTCCGCAACAGGGTCAAGCGGCACGACCACAATACCCACCAGGTGCTTGTTACAATTGTGGGGATCTGACCCACTATAGGAATCGGTGCCCAAGACTAGCCAACCAGAACCAGAACCAGAACCAGAATCAGAATCAGGCTCCGGCTCGAGGCCGAGTTTTTAACATGAATGCCCAAGAGGCACAGGCTGACGATAATGTGGTGAACGGTACGTTCTTTATTAATAATCAGCCTGCATCTGTTCTTTTCGATTCTGGTGCCGATAAGAGTTTCGTGTCTTTGTCTTTTGAGCAAATGCTTCGAGTGTCTAGAACGAAACTAGGCAAATCTTTGACAGTAGAGGTTGCTAGTGGTGAACCCATTATTCTTGATTCTGTTCTTCACAACTGCCAGTTAAATCTTAACGACCATCTTTTTCCTATTGACCTCGCACCTATGCAACTTGGAAGCTTCGACGTTATTGTGGGAATGGATTGGTTATCCAAGCATCACGCAGAGATAGTTTGTTCTAAGAAGATTGTTCGTGTGCCGCTTTCGACAGGCGAGATCCTGCAAGTTCAAGGTGAGAAGCCTACCGGTGGTCTCAAACTCATGTCTTGTTTTAAAGCTCGGAAGTATCTGCAGAAGAACTATGTGGCTTTCTTAGCACATGTTACAGAAGATAAAGGCAAGGGTAAGTCTATTTCAGATATTCCTGTCGTTCGGGATTATTCTGAAGTGTTCCCTGAAGATTTACCTGGTCTACCTCCAGCACGCCAAGTCGAGTTCCGCATTGATCTCGTACCTGGTGCAAATCCCATTGCCAGAGCTCCATATCGTCTTGCACCGTCTGAGATGCAAGAGTTGTCTAAACAGCTTCAGGAGCTCTCTGACAAAGGTTTTATACGTCCTAGCTTTTCACCTTGGGGTGCTCCCGTTCTTTTTGTCAAGAAGAAGGATGGATCCTTTAGGATGTGTATCGATTATCGTGAGCTTAACAAGCTTACCATCAAAAATCGATATCCCCTACCTCGCATAGACGACCTCTTTGATCAGTTACAAGGCGCTTCTTATTTTTCGAAGATTGATCTGCGATCTGGATATCATCAACTTCGGGTGCAAGAAGAAGACATTCCGAAGACAGCATTCCGTACTCGTTATGGACATTACGAGTTCACAGTCATGCCATTCGGTTTGACTAATGCTCCTGCTGTTTTCATGGACTTAATGAATAGGGTCTGCAAACCTTATTTGGATCAGTTCGTCATTGTTTTTATTGACGATATCTTGATTTACTCTAAGACGCGAGCTGATCACGAGCAGCATCTTCGTCTTACTCTGGAACTCCTGAAGAAAGAGCAACTTTTCGCCAAATTCTCCAAGTGCGAATTTTGGCTTAAAGAAGTTCAATTTTTGGGACACATTATCAACGAACGAGGTGTTCATGTAGATCCCTCCAAGATCAGTGCGATTAAGGATTGGGATACACCTTCTACTCCTACTGAAGTTCGTTCATTTCTTGGTCTAGCGGGTTATTATCGCCGCTTCATAGAAAACTTCTCGAAGATTGCAGTTCCTCTAACTGCTCTAACTCAGAAGAAAATGCCCTTTTATTGGGGAATCAAACAAGAGGAAGCTTTTCAACACCTGAAGCAGAAGCTTTGCGATGTGCCTGTTCTATCATTGCCTGAGGGTGATGATGATTTTGTTGTGTATTGTGATGCATCGAAATTGGGTCTTGGCTGTGTTCTTATGCAAAGGAACAAAGTCATAGCCTATGCATCAAGACAATTGAAGATACATGAGAAGAACTACACCACTCATGATCTTGAGTTAGGTGCCGTTGTCTTTGCTCTCAAAATCTGGAGACACTATTTGTACGGTACAAAATGTGTGGTTTTCACTGACCACAAAAGTCTTCAGCATATCTTCAACCAGAAAGAACTCAACATGAGACAGCGACGTTGGGTTGAGCTTTTAAACGACTATGACTGCGAAATTCGCTACCATCCTGGTAAGGCGAATGTCGTAGCTGACGCATTGAGTCGTAAGGAACGTACTAAACTTCATTGTGTACGCGTTCAATCTGTTATTCAAGCTCGATCTGATATTCAAGCCCGCATTTCTCAGGCTCAGCAATCTTGTGTTTCACAAGGTTTGATGGATAAGGAATTTCCCTATCACATAACACCTGCTCTGGAACTGAAGGACAATGGATCATATTACTTCATGGATCGTTTGTGGGTCCCAAGCCAGGATGATATTCGTACCTTGCTTATGGATGAAGCCCATAAGTCTCGTTATTCCATTCATCCGGGCTCAGATAAGATGTATAAGGATCTTCGTATTCACTATTGGTGGCCTGGTATGAAGAAAGACATTGCCTTATACGTATCAAAATGCCTTACTTGTCTTAAGGTTAAGGCTGAACATCAGCGTCCTTCGGGTTTATTGGAGCAACCAGAGATCCCAGTTTGGAAATGGGAAAACATTACTATGGATCTTGTTACCAAACTCCTGCGCACAAAGAAAGGTCATGATGCCATTTGGGTAGTCGTTGATCGTCTTACAAAGTCAGCACATTTCTTGCCAATCCGCGAGGATTTTCCTACTGACAGACTTGCTCAAATCTATGTAGATGAAATTGTGGCTCGACATGGTGTTCCTTTGAACATCATTTCTGACAGAGATGCTCGTTTCACTTCTCACTTTTGGAGAACCATGCAATCTGCTATGGGGACCCAACTTAATCTGAGCACAGCTTATCATCCGCAAACGGATGGTCAATCTGAGAGAACAATCCAGACTCTGGAGGATATGCTAAGAGCTTGTGTGATCGATTTTGGTGGTAGCTGGGATTCACATCTTAAATTGATTGAATTCTCCTACAACAACAGTTATCACACTAGCATCAAAATGGCTCCTTTCGAAGCTCTCTATGGTCGAAAATGTCGTTCACCAGTCTGCTGGAATGAGATTGGCGAGGCTCAACTTACTGGACCTGCCCTCATTTTAGAGACAACTGACAAGGTCAAGAAAGTTCGTGATAACCTTCAGGCAGCTAGAAACCGTCAGAAGATTTACGCGGACCCAAAACGCAAAGCCTTTGAATTTCAAGTCGGTGATCGAGTATTACTTAAGATCTCACCTTGGAAAGGTGTGATCAGATTTGGAAAGAAAGGAAAACTTGCACCTAGATATGTTGGACCATTCAAGATCGTCGAAAGAATCGGAAAGGTAGCCTACAGACTTGAGTTACCTCCTGAACTGGGAAATGTTCATCCAACTTTTCACGTGTCCAATCTCAAGAAGTGTACAGCTGATGAGAACTTCTCCATACCGCTTGACGAAATTCGTGTTGGCAAAACACTAAAATTTGTTGAGAAACCAGTGGAAATCATGGAACGTGAAGTCAAGTGGCTTAAACGCAAGCGCATTCCTTTGGTCAAAGTTCGCTGGGAAGCTAAACGTGGACCTGAGTTTACTTGGGAACGCGAAGATCAAATGAAGGCGAAATACCCACATCTTTTTCCACGAGTTTCCTCTAAATAAATTTCGGGACGAAATTTCCACAAGTAGGGGAGACTGTAACAACTGTGCTTGTAATCACTATGAACAGTTCTGTTATCAATAAAACAATGTTATTTGATCCCAATGTTTGTTTTGTTATGTTATACATTTTTCATGTTTCGACTTTTATGTAATTTCAAACTCTACATCGCTTTCTGGAGAGTTATACGCAAACTAGTGCGTAAACGTACTCAGTTTAATGCGAGAAATACTCCGGAACATCAACATATACTCAACATACCTTAAATAACCTTTACATAACTTAGAAATAAGTTTTAAAGGCTTTGGTATGGCAAAAAACAAGTTAATTCGTTTACAGGGACTAAATATGACAAACTGCGAAAGTATGTCAATTTGAACTGTAACGAACATTCCGGAACATAACCATAAGTTAAACACACCTTAAATATCCTTGACATAGCTTAGAAATAGGCTTTGAGGGGTTCGGTGTGCTAAAATAAACTTTTGGGACATTCAGGGACTAAAAGTGTCAAAAAGTGCACAAGTTTGCATTTTCGCGCATAACTTACGTTCTGAATACATCTGGACATCCAAAAATTTATGAAAGCATGACTACATTTTATTTTAGTGTTCGCCATAAGAAAAATCCATTCGTTTCGTCATTTGGATCGTTTTTCGCGCTTATGCGCATTCCGTCGTAATTAAGCGAACATCGCGTTCGTACGGCCAAACGAACCATCATCCGGCATATTTTTGAACATGTTTTGAGTTCCCTATACTTTAACTTCATTTTAGAGCCTTGAAATGAGGTTAACGGGGTTCAAACGCATCAAAAATCGCTTAAACACGTGCAGGGACCATTGCTGCCAACTTTCAAAACTTGCTGATTCTGGAGAGGTGCTCGCGTAGCGCGAGCCCATGAGGCTTATCCGTCGCGCTACGCGACTGACTGTTCTGGCAGATTCAATGTTTCTAATTGCAAGTTGCAACCAAATTAATTCTTAACCACATGTTTTAACATGATGTGTCATTAAGTTAAGGAGCATATGTGGTTCCATAACATTTCCGACAAGTGTACGCACGAGATTCAATCACGTTATTCAAGAAACGATCCTAACGGTTACCCGAATTCTATAAATACCCATGCCATCCAACCTCATTACTTACTAGAATCTTATTAGTTGTGTTCTAAGTTGAAACTTTGTTTCATACCTGAACTATACTGATTTAGATTAGCATTCGGGGACCCTTCGTAAGTATTCTTTCGTTCTTTTCCTTATTTTTACTGCTTTTCGAGTCAGAAAGTCAAACTTTGTTTGACTTTCAGCGTTGACCAGTAATGGTCAATGCGAAGTTCGTTAGAACTTCGCAACGTGATTGTAATCACGATGGTTATAGTCCCTTGGGACTATGCCTACTGATTTCCACGTTGTCTAGGGTCGTAGGGTAAGCGATCTAATAAATCGCTTATACCTTCGAACCCGACCCAGTTTGGTCGATCATTAGGATCCGACCAAATACATTAGGTGACCATAGTGTAGGGAATAACCTTCCGAGGTTATACCTTATGGTCACGACGTTTAAGTAGTTGTATGATAGGTAGTTTATATGCCTTAGGTAAATTACCAGAATACCCTTTTCATACATAATTGGTAATTTAGCATATGTAACCTAAACTTTTGTCACGTAACTGATTATGTAACATGTTTAGGCATATAATACTTGTCATAGGACTAGTAAGGCGGTCCGAACGCGTTTCACGCGCACGACACGTTAAAGTAGCATAAGCTTCCTAAACGGGTCGTAATGGGTCGTAAACAATTATGTTAAGTTTCATTTAGCATGTAGGCTTTGTTAAACCATATCACGTGAGTTCCTACACTCATTTGGTTTACAAACCCTAATGCTACCCAGTCTTCCGATTTAGGTCCGGTTTATTAACATAGTTACCTATACTAGGTGCCGTTTGATTCCGAGATCTCTTGCATTGCTTGGTGGTTATCTTTATACAACTGAGCAATCTCAAGTGAGTACATAGACCCCTCTTTTACTGTTTTCCAAACTGTTTTGGGGTGGAACACATGTGCCTACTTGTTACTTTCATGCTTTCCTGTTTTCACATCATATACATGCTATGTTAGTTAGTACATTATAGTACATGATTTCATTTCATCTTATGCTAGGTGTGCCCATTGTGTGCATTACTTGGTACATTGTTTTACATGACATTTCCTGCTAGGTGTGCCCATTGTGTGCATTACTTAGTACATTGTTTTACATGACATTTCCTACTAGGTGTGCCCATTGTGTGCATTACTTAGTACATCGTTTTACATGACATTTCACGCTATGTATGTTCATTTGATTACATACTTAGTGCATTATTTTTCACATGCTCACATTTTGTTATGACATTTGGTTTGTTTACATGGGACAATATATTCATTAACATTAGCTACGCCGTTCGTTAGTAGGTAGTGGTACCATAGGAATTGACAACTCCCGTTCCGGACATCCCAGGGTAAGGGGACAGAAAGGAATGACCGAATTCGTTGACATTAAGACAGATAGACCTTTAATTTGTTTAAAGGGTTTATCACCACAGTCGCCAGGCTTGGATGTATGCATATTCACAATACCGCATAGATGTTCATATTAAATAGTTGCATGCATTTACACAAGACATAGCTTTGATTTAAACCAAGTTTTACTTCAATACTTTGTTTTCGTGCATATGGTTTAGTTGAGACATTTCACTTGCCATACATGACATTTTGACATAGACATTTGACATGGATATTTGACATAGACATTTGACATGGATATTTGACATAGACATTTGACATGATTTACATCTTGACATAAACACTTTGACATATTTTTCAATACATTTGACAATTGGTTTGGTTTGATTAAGTGATTAAGTAACGATGCGTGTGTAATATGATACAAGCATGGTGGATACGCCGCTGGTACTTCCTATATATAAGTGTTTGTATGGTATTACATGGCGTAACGTTATTTGAATCATTTCAGTTTGAGACATAGAACATTTTATACAAATAACATACTTTTCACAAGACATTGATTTACAAACAACTTATCTTATACAAACACATTTTTACATGGTCATTTATTTAACCTGACATTTACTTATACATATCATCTGATCTTATTGTTTTCAAATGATTTACAAGACAAAGCAAATAACAAGGTTCATGACTAAACATTTTCTCAAACATAAGTCATGAATCTTATTTTCGCAAAACCTATGTATCTCACAGGCATTTTTATGCTGACGTACCTATTTTCACATGTGTTTTCAGGTGCTTTTCCATAGGATGTTGATCATGATACTAGGGCGGACCTGTGCCTTAGAGACTTTAAAAGATGATAGACTATGTTTAATTATGTTCTGAACTCGTTATTTCCTGTTTGAAACAGTGTAACACCCTTGTTTAACAAATAAAATACACTTTGTGTGCCATGGTTATGAAACAATTAATTCTGTCGCAACACGCCCCGATGTTTCCGCCGCGATTTGTTGTTTTACGCGGTCGGGGTGTGACACAAACCAACCACCCAAGAATGGAATCGTCAAGCGAAAACACTTAACAACCTCCTAGAAGCTATTTTTCTTGCCACAAGACCTTTCTCCATCAATTAGGAATCTGCTGCCGTCACTAAACACATTCCTTAAATTGTAGCCAGTTGTTGAGTGTTTTTTTGGTGTCTAATCCGCATATATATCACCATTGCCCTTGATTTTCTTGACTGTATATCTCTTAAATGTCAACATATACACGTGTGATATAGTTTACGAAGATTTTTCGATGCCGAGAACCTCGATCAGAGAGTAAAAAAGGCGTAAGGTTCACAGTGGTGTAAAATTAAAAAGGGATATACCGGGCTAGGATTCGAGTTACAGGAACAAGGGCCAAACCAACCACCCAAGTATAGAATCGTCGAGCGAAAACACTTGACAACCTCCTAGAAGCAGCTTTTCTTGCCACCTAACCTTTCTCCATCAATTAGGAATCTGATTCCGTCACTAAACACATTCCTTAAATTGTAGCCATTTATTGAGTGTTTTTTTTGGTGTCTAATTCCCATATATATCCCCATTGTCCCTGATTTTCTTGACTGTATATCTCTTAAATGTCAACATATACACGTGTGATTTAGTTTACGAAGATTTTTCAATGCCGAAAGCCTAGATCAGAGAGTAAAAAAGGCGTAAAGTTCACAATGGTGTAAAATTAAAATGGGATATATCGGGCTAGGATTCGAGTTACAGGAACAAGGGCCAAACCAACCTCCCAAGAATGGAATCGTCGAGCGAAAACACTTGACAACCTCCTAGAAGAAGCTTTTCTTGCCACCAGACATTTCTCCAGCAATTAGGAATCTGATGCCATCACTAAACACATTCCTTAAATTGTAGCCATTTGTTGAGTGTTTATTTTTTGGTGTCTAATCCGCTTATATATCACCATTGCCATTAATTTTCTTGACTGTATATCTCTTAAATGTCAATATATACACGTGTGATTTACATGACAAAGATTTTTCAATGCCGAGAACCTCGATCAGAGAGTAAAAAAGGCGTAAGGGTCACAATGGTGTAAAATTAAAATGGGATATACCGGGCTAGGATTCGAGTTACAGGAACAAGGGCCAAACCAACCACACAAGAATGGAATCGTCGAGCGAAAACACTTGACAACCTCCTAGAAGCAGCTTATCTTGCCACCAGACCTTTCTCCATCAATTAGGAATCTGATGCCATCACTAAACACATTCCTTAAATTGTAGCCATTTGTTGAGTGTTTTTTTGGTGTCTAATCCGCATATATATCACCCTTGCCCTTGATTTTCTTGAATGTATATCTCTTAAATGTCAACATATACACGTGTGATTTAGTTTACCAAGATTTTTCAATGCCGAGAACCTCGATCAGAGAGTAAAAAAGGCATAAGGTTCACAATGGAGTAAAATTAAAATGGGATATACCGGGCTAGGATTCGAGTTACAGGAACAAGGGCCAAACCAACCACACAAGAATGGAATCGTCGAGCGAAAACACTTGACAACCTCCTAGAAGCAGCTTATCTTGCCACCAGACCTTTCTCCATCAATTAGGAATCTGATGCCGTCACTAAACACATTCCTTAAATTGTAGCCATTTGTTGAGTGTTTTTTGGGTATCTAATCCTCATATATATCACCATTGCCCTTGATTTTCTTGATTGTATATCTCTTAAATGTCAACATATACACGTGTGATTTAGTTTACGTAGATTTTTCAATGCCGTAAACCTCTATCAGAGAGTAAAAAAGGCGTAAGGTACACAATGGGGTAAAATTAAAATGGGATATATCGGGGTAGGATTCAACTTACTGGAACAAGGGCCAAACCAACCACCCAAGAATGGAATCATCGAGCGAAAAACTTGACAACCTCCAAGAAGCAGCTTTTCTTACCACCAGACCTTTATCCATCAATTAGGAATTTGATGCGGTGACTAAACACATTCCTTAAATTGTAGCCACTCGTTGTGTGTTTTTTTGGAGTCTAATCCGCATATATATCACCATTGCCCTTGATTTTTTTGACTGTATATCTCTTAAATGTCAACATATACACGTGTGATTTAGTTTACGAAGATTTTGCAATGCCGAGAACCTCGATCAGAGAGTAAAAAATGGCGTAAGGTTCACAATGGTGTAAAATTAAAATGGGATATACCGGGCTAGGATTCGAGTTACAGGAACAAGGGCCAAACCAACCACCCAAGAATGGAATCGTCGAGCGAAAACACTTGACAACCTCCTACAAGTAGCTTTTCTCGCCACCAGACCTTTCTCCATCAATTAGGAATCTGATGCCGTCACTAAACACATTCCTTAAATTGTAGGCATTTGTTGAGTGTTTTTTTTTGGTGTCTAATCCACATATATATCACCATTGCCCTTGATTTTCTTGACTGTATATCTCTTAAATGTCAACATATGCACGTGTGATTTAGTTTATGAAGATTTTTCAATGCCGAGAAACTCGATCAGAGAGTAAAAAAGACGTAAGGTTCACAATGGTGTAAAATTAAAATTGGATATACCGGGCTAGGATTCGAGTTACAGGAACAAGGGCCAAACCAACCACCCAAGAATGGAATCGTCGAGCGAAAACACTTAACAACCTTCTAGAAGCAGCTTTTCTTGCCACCAGACCTTTCTCCATCAATTAGGAATCTGATGCCTTCACTAAACACATTCCTTAAATTGTAGCCATTTGTTGAGTGTTTTTTTTGGTGTCTAATACGCATATATATCACCATTGCCCTGGATTTTCTTGACTGTATATCTCTTAAATGTCAACATATACACGTGTGATTTAGTTTACGAAGATTTTTCAATGCCGTGAACCTCTATCGGAGAGTAAAAAAGGCGTAAGGTACACAATGGTGTAAAATTAAAATGGGATATATCGGGGTAGGATTCAACTTACTGGAACAAGGGCCAAACCAACCACCCAAGAATGGAATCATCGAGCGAAAAACTTGACAACCTCCAAGAAGCAGCTTTTCTTGCCACCAGACCTTTATCCATCAATTAGGAATCTGATGCCGTCACTAAACACATTCCTTAAATTGTAGCCACTCGTTGAGTGTTTTTTTGGTGTCTAATCCGCATATATATCACCATCGCCCTTGATTTTTTTGACTGTATATCTCTTAAATGTGAACATATACACGTGTGATTTAGTTTTCGAAGATTTTGCAATGCCGAGAACCTCGATCAGAGAGTAAAAAATGGCGTAAGGTTCACAATGGTGTAAAATTAAAATGGGATATACCGGGCTAGGATTCGAGTTACAGGAACAAGGGCCAAACCAACCACCCAAGAATGGAATCGTCGAGCGAAAACACTTGACAACCTCCTACAAGTAGCTTTTCTCGCCACCAGACCTTTCTCCATCAATTAGGAATCTGATGCCGTCACTAAACACATTCCTTAAATTGTAGGCATTTGTTGAGTGTTTTTTTTTGGTGTCTAATCCACATATATATCACCATTGCCCTTGATTTTCTTGACTGTATATCTCTTAAATGTCAACATATGCACGTGTGATTTAGTTTATGAAGAATTTTCAATGCCGAGAAACTCGATCAGAGAGTAAAAAAGACGTAAGGTTCACAATGGTGTAAAATTAAAATTGGATATACCGGGCTAGGATTCGAGTTACAGGAACAAGGGACAAACCAACCACCCAAGAATGGAATCGTCGAGCGAAAACACTTAACAACCTTCTAGAAGCTGCTTTTCTTGCCACCAGACCTTTCTCCATCAATTAGGAATCTGATGCCTTCACTAAACACATTCCTTAAATTGTAGCCATTTGTTGAGTGTTTTTTTTTTGGTGTCTAATACGCATATATATCACCATTGCCCTTGATTTTCTTGACTGTATATCTCTTAAATGTCAACATATACACGTGTGATTTAGTTTACGAAGATTTTTCAATGCCGTGAACCTCTATCAGAGAGTAAAAAAGGCGTAAGGTACACAATGGTGTAAAATTAAAATGGGATATATTGGGGTAGGATTCAACTTACTGGAACAAGGGCCAAACCAACCACCCAAGAATGGAATCATCGAGCGAAAAACTTGACAACCTCCAAGAAGCAACTTTTCTTGCCACCAGACCTTTATCCATCAATTAGGAATCTGATGCCGTCACTAAACACATTCCTTAAATTGTAGCCACTCGATGAGTGTTTTTTTGGTGTCTAATCCGCATATATATCACCATTGCCCTTGATTTTTTTGACTGTATATCTCTTAAATGTCAACATATACACGTGTGATTTAGTTTACGAAGATTTTGCAATGCCGAGAACCTCGATCAGAGAGTAAAAAATGGCGTAAGGTTCACAATGGTGTAAAATTAAAATGGGATATACCGGGCTAGGATTCGAGTTACAGGAACAAGGGCCAAACCAACCACCCAAGAATGGAATCATCGAGCGAAAACACTTGACAACCTCCTACAAGTAGCTTTTCTCGCCACCAGACCTTTCTCCATCAATTAGGAATCTGATGCCGTCACTAAACACATTCATTAAATTGTAGGCATTTGTTGAGTGTTTTTTTTGTGTCTAATCCACATATATATCACCATTGCCCTTGATTTTCTTGACTGTATATCTCTTAAATGTCAACATATGCACGTGTGATTTAGTTTATGAAGATTTTTCAATGCCGAGAAACTCGATCAGAGAGTAAAAAAGACGTAAGGTTCACAATGGTGTAAAATTAAAATTGGATATACCGGGCTAGGATTCGAGTTACAGGAACAAGGGCCAAACCAACCACCCAAGAATAGAATCGTCGAGCGAAAAACTTGACAATCTCCAAGAAGCAGCTTTTCTTGCCACCAGACCTTTCTCCATCAATTAGGAATATGATGCCGTCACTAAACACACTCCTTAAATTGTAGCCATTTGTTGAGTGTTTTTTTGGTGTCTAATCCTCATATATATCGCAATTTCCCTTAATTTTCTTGACTGTATATCTCTTAAATGTCAAGATATACACGTGTGATTTAGTTTACGAAGATTTTTCAATGCCGAGAACCTCGATCAGAGAGAAAAAAAGGCGTAAGGTTCACAATGGTGTAAAATTAAAATGGGATATACCGGGCTAGGATTCGAGTTACTGGAAGAAGGGCCAAACGAACCACCCAAGAAAGGAATCGTCGAGCGAAAACACTTGACAACCTCCTAGAAGCAGCTTTTCTTGCCACCAGACCTTTCTCCATCAATTAGGAATCTAATGCCGTCACTAAACACATTCCTTAAATTGTAGCCATTTGTTGAGTGTTTTTTTTTGTGTCTAATACGCATATATATCACCATTGCCATTGATTTTCTTGACTGTATCTCTCTTAAATGTCACAATATACACGTGTGATTTAGTTTACGAAGATTTTTCAATGCCGAGAACCTCGATCAGAGAGTTAAAAATGTGTAAGGTTCACAATGGTGTAAAATTAAAATGGAATATACGGGGCTAGGATTTGAGTTACAGGAACAAGGGCCAAACCAACCACCCAAGAATGGAATCGTTGAGTGAAAACACTTGACAACCTCCCAGAAGCAGCTTTTCTTGCTGCCAGACCTTTCTCCATCAATTAGGAATCTGATGCCGTCACTAAACACATTCCTTAAATTGTAGCCATTTGTTGAGTGTTTTTTTTTTGGTGTTTAGTCCGCATATATATCACCATTGCCCTTGATTTTCTAGACTATATATCTCATAAATGTCAACATATACACGTGTGATTTAGTTTACGAAGATTTTTCAATGCCGAGAACCTCGATCAGAGAGTAAAAAAGGCGTACGGTTCACAATGGTGTAAAATTAAAATGGGATATACCGGTCTAGGATTCGAGTTACAGGAACAAGGGCCAAACCAACCACCCAAGAATGGAATCGTCGAACGAAAAACTTGACAACCTCCAAGAAGCAGCTTTTCTTGCCACCAGACCTTTCTCCATCAATTAGGAATCTGATGCCGTCACTAAACACATTCCTTAAATTGTAGCCATTTGTTGAGTGTTTTTTTTTGGTGTCTAATCCGCATATATATCACCATTGCCATTGATTTTCTTGTCTGTATTTCTCTTAAATGTCAACATATACACGTGTGATTTAGTTTACGAAGATTTTTCAATGCCGAGAACCTCCATCAGAGAGTAAAAAAGATGTAAGGTTCACAATGGTGTAAAATTAAAATGGGATATACCGGGCTAGGATTCAAGTTACAGGAAAAAGGGCGAAACCAACCACCCAAGAATGGAATCGACGAGCAAAAACACTTGACAACCTCCTAGAAGCAGCTTTTATTGCCACCAAACCATTCTCCATCAATTAGGAATCTGATGCCGTCACTAAACACATTCCTTAAATTGTAGCCATTTGTTGTGTGTTTTTTTTTGGTGTCTAATACGCATATATATCACCATTGCCCTTGATTTTCTTGACTGTATATCTCTTAAATGTCAACATATACACGTGTGATTTAGTTTACGAAGATTTTTCAATGCCGAGAACCTCGATCTGAGAGTAAAAAAGGCGTAAGGTTCTGTCACACCCCGATTTGCACGTGTCACCGGTGGGCCCGGTGGGGAGTATCGTGACGTCATGGTTGGCAACATAATAGTCAAACAACACAATATTATTAAGCACAGCGGAAGCAAATGAAAATATAATACAACCGAATTTATTATTGTAATATCAACTGTCACAATATTCGGAATTTTATCCACAGAAGGATCGAACATAAAATGGAAACAATAGTTCAACAGACTTCAGGCATCTTAAGCTTGCGAGACTCTTTATTGATGCTAAGGAGACAATCCAGCCAATTACGTTTAGTACCTGCATTTAGTCTTTTTGGGAAAATACGTCAGTTTACACTGGTAAATACAATCAACTGACTCATTTTGGAAAATGATTTAAAAATTGGTTTGGATGCACATGGCATAAATGTTTTTATAATTTGATTAAAATGCACAGAGGCAAGATTAATCTTTTTAACTTGGGAGAATTATTTAATATTATAATCTTGTGAACGAATTACATGTTACTTATGCGTTCAGTAGCCCGGACCTAGTCCGGGTTAAAGATCAATAGACACACCACATCATTGAGTTATACACGGACGGTGTACGCCTACACCCCGTGCTCAGGTCGCGTCCATCTCGTAAGATGATGCCAAGGATATCCGGGACATGGTCATTAACCCCCCAAAGGCTGTAAAGTAAACAAGACTGTTTAAACGAGCCGATCAAATTATTCAACTACCCACTAAGCGTGGATATTTGATGCCCGATCAAGCGGTACGCTATGTACCGTAACCCAAGCCCGTATAGGGAAAATAAGTTAAAAGTATTTACCTGATGCAAAGTATAATTCACAATAAGCAAAATGCACGTAGCTTTTACTGGTTCTCCTAATCTGGAACGAAGGTTTAATATAACCTATTAGCATACTAACGGGTCTTTTATTAAGCTTAAGCTTAGACCGGCTAGTTTCAAAGATACGGTTCGTACGCACGATTAAGCGAAGACCGGATAGAATGTGATTTAGACCCGACAAGTTCAGAGACTTGTTTAATATGGGTCCTTCATGCACATTCTGGATTTGGAGATTAAACCGATAAGGTTTGACCCGTTTCGGCTAATTTATGTAAACTTGTCACATAAACCGAACCGAACGCGAAATAAGCGTAACGGGTATCCGTAAGAGCCATATACAGGTTTCCTAAGTTAACATGCTTCAAATATGTTGTGATATCAGTAGGATGTCTTTCATTATGCCTGAAATGAAATTAAACACAAACTATGCCCCGTAGGGGTAGTTTGGTCATTTTTAAAGGTTGTAAAAGAGTTTAGATGTTTAACTGAGTTACAGGTCTGATGTAAACAACAAACATACTCAATTTGATATTTTATATCAGTAGGCTAAAGCATATATGTGAAATTTATCATTTTTAACCAAACTATGCCCCGTAGGGGTATTTTGGTAATTTCACATAGGCCGAAAAGCTCAAATCTGAGGTCTGAGTTTATCAACCTTTGCTTACTATTAAAATATCATAATTTGCCTCATATATCAGTAGGTATCAACCCGGTATGTCTAATATAATTTTTAATACATACTATGCGTTAAAAACGCTAAATAAGGCGATTAAAGGCCATTTCCGGGTTTGATACTTAAATCTGATATTTTTATATTTCCAGAAGGCTTAAAATAATTTATTTATCATATGTGATCAGTAGCAAAAGGTTTGGAGTCGTTTAGATAAGTAAAACTCATTTTATGGCCCGTAAGGGCAAAACCGACAATTACCGGATTAAGCCTACGACTACTAGTTATGCTCAGCCTAAAATTAATTAAAAATCTTTAAAAATCCCAAAATAATATCTTACATCAGTGGGTAAAGATTTTGATATCAAAAAGTAGGCTTAACTAGGCTATACGCTAATTACGCCGTTTAATTAACAAAAAGCTTCTATTTTGCGCTAATGAGCATAACTCTCAATCTAGACCTCGAATTGATGCCAAACTTTGCATACAAGTTTATGTATCAGTAACTAAGGTTTCTACACTTTTACATTTTCATAAATCACGTTTTAAGGTAATAAGGGCATAATGGTCAACATATAAGCAATTAACGGAAACGTGCATATAAATTGGATAACTAGTGAACCAAGGTGTATAATCACAGAGGGTTGTTCTAACATGTATCCTAATCCAATTTAAGCTCTGAGGCATTTCTAAAACATGCCTAAACGGGTCAGAACTGAAAGTCAAAGTGAAAGTCAAACTATGTGACTTTCGGTTCCGAACCGGGTCTAAACAGGAAATAGTCGGGTTGAACATGTTTAGACATGTTCTTACACTAATTAATAAGTTATAACAATGATCAAACAGGTTATATATGTTCTAGATAGCTAATTATGCATAAATGACATTTTAAGCATCATGTTGACTTTTTAATTAAAAGTTTGACCCGACATTAGACCTGGTTAGAGTGGTGATCAGGGGAAACCCTTTTGAGGTTTTATTACCCACATAACTACCAACTCATAACTACTTTTAATTCGAGATATGACTGAGCCGTTATTGAGCATCGTGTAGGGTTAATATACATTATATTTATTCACAGTTGACACTTAGAATACGTATTTTCACATACTTTCCATGTTTGTCAACTTTAGTCCTTCTATAATATTGAGCGAAAACACTTGACAACCTCCTAGAAGCAGCTTTTCTTGCCACCAGACCTTTCTCCATCAATTAGGAGTCTAATGCCGTCACTAAACACATTCCTTAAATTGTAGCCATTTGTTGAGTGTTTTTTTTTTGTGTCTAATACGCATATATATCACCATTGCCCTTGATTTTCTTGATAGTATATCTCTTAAATGTCAACATATACACGTGTGATTTAGTTTATGAAGATTTTTAAATGCCGAGAACCTCGATCAGAGAGTAAAAAAGGCATAAGGTTAACAATGGTGAAAAATTAAAATGGGATATACCGGTCTTGGATTCGAGTTACAGGAACAAGGGCCAAACCAACCACCCAAGAATAGAATCGTCGAGCGAAAAACTTGACAACCTCCAAGAAGCAGCTTTTCTTGCCACCAGACCTTTCTCCATCAATTAGGAATCTGATGCCGTCACTAAACACATTCCTTAAATTGTAGCCATTTGTTGAGTGTTTTTTTGGTGTCTAATCCTCATATATATCGCAATTTCCCTTAATTTTCTTGACTGTATATCTCTTAAATGTCAAGATATACACGTGTGATTTAGTTTACGAAGATTTTTCAATGCCGAGAACCTCGATCAGAGAGAAAAAAAGGCGTAAGGTTCACAATGGTGTAAAATTAAAATGGGATATACCGGGCTAGGATTCGAGTTACTGGAAGAAGGGCCAAACCAACCACCCAAGAAAGGAATCGTCGAGCGAAAACACTTGACAACCTCCTAGAAGCAGCTTTTCTTGCCACCAGACCTTTCTCCATCAATTAGGAATCTAATGCCGTCACTAAACACATTCCTTAAATTGTAGCCATTTGTTGAGTGTTTTTTTTTTGTGTCTAATACGCATATATATCACCATTGCCCTTGATTTTCTTGATAGTATATCTCTTAAATGTCAACATATACACGTGTGATTTAGTTTATGAAGATTTTTAAATACCGAGAACCTCGATCAGAGAGTAAAAAAGGCATAAGGTTAACAATGGTGAAAAATTAAAATGGGATATACCGGTCTTGGATTCGAGTTACAGGAACAAGGGCCAAACCAACCACCCAAGAATAGAATCGTCGAGCGAAAAACTTGACAACCTCCAAGAAGCAGCTTTTCTTGCCACCAGACCTTTCTCCATCAATTAGGAATCTGATGCCGTCACTAAACACATTCCTTAAATTGTAGCCATTTGTTGAGTGTTTTTTTTGTGTCTAATCCTCATATATATCGCAATTTCCCTTAATTTTCTTGACTGTATATCTCTTAAATGTCAACATATACACGTGTGATTTAGTTTACGAAGATTTTTCAATGCCGAGAACCTCGATCAGAGAGTAAAAAAGGCGTAAGGTTCACAATGGTGTAAAATTAAAATGGGATATACCGGGCTAGGATTCGAGTTACTGGAAGATGGGCCAAACCAACCACCCAAGAAAGGAATCGTCGAGCGAAAAGACTTGACAACCTCCTAGAAGCAGCTTTTCTTGCCACCAGACCTTTCTCCATCAATTAGGAATCTAATGCCGTCACTAAACACATTCCTTAAATTGTAGCCATTTGTTGAGTGTTTTTTTTTGTGTCTAATCCGCATATATATCACCATTGCCCTTAATTTTCTTGACTGTATATCTCTTAAATGTCAACATATACACGTGTGATTTAGTTTATGTAGGATCGAATTTCGACCCGAACGAGTCGCGTAGAAGAGTTTTTCACAGAAACAAAAGGCGGAAACAAGTGTTTCAGTGTAAATCAGCGCGTATTCACATTTAACTGTCGATATTATTAATCTGGAAGACGTTTACAACCTGTCGACACTTCGGCAGCACTTCGTGGCTCACCGGAAGACAACACCTAGAACTCTTTATGTGGTTCGCTCATATGACCTATATATAGGCTTTCTGGTTCGCTTATGTGTCACATGACCATAAAAGCGGACCAGACATGTACATATAAGCGGACCAGACTGCCAAATAAGCTGACCAACATCCCTATGTCCCTATGAGCGGACCAGACATGTAACACCTATACATACTCCTGTTTTCTTGTAAAACATGCCCTATGCTATACAATATGACGTAATCAACATATATGAAGTTACAACAGCTTGTTCTTTCAATTCTTATCTTTTTATTGCTTTCTGATGATATTTTGACAGAGTTTCGGCTCCCAAGCACACACATACACGCTACAGACTAATGAACCACTCAACCTATATATAGAGTTTCTGGTCCACTCATACGACATGCCATATGAGCGGTCCAGAATACTTGACACATAAGCGAACCAGATATTGACATATGAGCGGTCCAGACTAATACAATGACACATAAGCGATCCAGACTCTATTTAACACAATATTTACACTTTGACCCCCTGTTGACCAATCTTGACTTCAGACTTTTTGTAGACGCAGTCAACAGACATTCCATGCATCAACAGACTCCCCCTTGGATGTTGACGTAGTCTTTTAGCATCTTCAGATCCGTAGTCTTCAGTCTTAGTCTTTTTCTTAACTCTGTCTATTCTCACAAGCATTCTTCACAGGTTTCAGCATCACCTTGCTCTAACTTCAACTTCCCAATAACTGTTGATCCAGACTCCCCCTTTCACAGACTCCCCCTCTCAGTATGCTGGAATCTGAGGTATCTGGTTCAAGCTTTGACAAATAGCTTCCTTTGGGAATAATGAAATTCAAACCTGTTACCCTGCACATCCTCTACCTCAACATAAGTTTCACAAATTTATAACAATTGAATTTAATAAACTTACTGGTAGAAATCATTTATTCAACAAACATACTAGTTACATCAAGTTCAAATGAATGACCTTATCAACACCACTTGTAAAACCAAATATAACAATTAAAATATACCACCTGTACTTTACCAACTGTACCACTTGTAAGATCATTTGCTAAGAAAGATGCCGATTCCTGCTCCACTCTTACCAACCTGGGAGCTCCGGCAAGTCAGGTTTTTACTCAAACATTATATCCACCCAAGCCTGATCAGCCTTGGGTGATTTTGGTGGCAAACATCTGTCCCACCAACATTTTGATTTGTAAAAATCTTTTGCAGTTTTAACCTTCCCATCAACCATCTTCCCAAAAATATGTTTGACTTTCCCATTAAAAGCCTTCTCAACATTAAATTCTCCCTTATCAGCGAAGAATTGATTTGAGATCTCTACCTTTCCCACTTTCTTCATCAAATTTTCCTTTGACAATAGAGGAAAATTCTCATCGTTCACTTCTGGAACGGAATTCACAACCTTTTTCTCAATCAAAGACTCCTCTGATTTTATAGAATCAGATTCATTGTCAGAATTACCCTCAGATTTAACCACCCACTTTTGCTTGTTCATATCACCTTTTCTTTTGTAAAAACGTTTTGAACTCTCTCCTTCCTCAGAAGTAGAATTTTCAAACTTTTTAACATTTTTCACCGGTTGTTCTTTCTTATCAACACAAGTCTTTCTCAAACCAAAGTTAGAAGAAACTCCCTGTTCTTTGTAGTTGGACTTGGGACAATTCCAAGCTATCTGTCCAACTTCTTGACATTTGAAACAGGTTCTTCTATCAACTCTTTCAGCAAACCTTCTCACATTCTTTTTCATTTCATTAAGAAACTCTTGATTCGACTGCTTCCAGAACGGTTTCTTCTGTTCATCCTCTGAACTTCCTCCTGAAACAAATTTTGTTTTTGGTTTATAAATTTTCTGATTTTTATAATTTTCTGAAGAATTGAAACCCAGACCTTGTTTTTTGAAATTACGGTTGTGGTTTGGTTTCTTTTGATAACGTGAACCATAACCGTAACCCTTTTTCTTGTTCAATCTCTGTTGAACTCTTGAAGTGTATTTTTTAGGTTTTTCAGCAAGATTTAAATCTTTTATTTCAGAAATATTAATTTCTGTTAGTTTGAAAACCTGTTTGATCATTTCAGTTTTAACACTTCTTATTGGAAATTCCTCATCAGAATATAATTTGTCTGAATCATACAAAGTATATGCCACTTTGATTGATCCATCATTCAAATTAGATTTTGATAGAAGAAATTCATTATCATAAACCCTTTTGACCAGCGAACTCGGACTTCTCTCTGACGAACTCTGACTTTCAGACTTAGAGTCCGACTTTGACTCTTCATCCGTATCTAACACCTGATCGACAACTTTCTTTACTAACTCAGACTCATGATCAGTGTCAGACGCTGTGAATGTAACATCAATATTGTCTGGTAATTCATTAATGATTTCAGACTTTAACTTGATGTTGACTGCCTTTTTTAGACGCTCATCGTTAGGATTCCTGGGAGAATAAGTTTCATGGATCGGGGGCGGACATCTGTTATACTTGACACTTGGTTTCTTACCAGTATCAGTATCTTCAGTCTTTTTATCCATGAACGCTTCAAGACCTGCAACAGTAGGATAAACACGATCAATCAAATAATCACAAGTAGTGTAACTCAACAGTTTACAAAGATCTTTCAATGCCGAGAACCTCGATCAGAGAGTAAAAAAGGCGTAAGGTTCACAATGGTGTAAAATTAAAATGGAATATACCGGGCTAGGATTCGAGTTACAGGAACAAGGGCCAAACCAACCACCCAAGAATGGAATCGTCGAGCGAAAACACTTGACAACCCCCTAGAAGCATCTTTTCTTGCCGCCAGACCTTTCTCCATCAATTAGGAATCTGATGCCGTCACTAAACACACTCCTTAAATTGTAGCCATTTGTTGAGTGTTTTTTTTTTTGTGTTTAATCCGCATATATATCACCATTGCCCTTGATTTTCTTGACTATATATCTCTTAAATGTCAACACATACACGTGTGATTTAGTTTACGAATATTTTTCAATGCCGAGAACCTCGATCAGAGAGTAAAAAAGGCGTACGGTTCACAATGGTGTAAAATTAAAATGGGATATACCGGTCTAGGATTCGAGTTACAGGAACAAGGGCCAAACCAACCACCCAAGAATGGAATCTTCGAGAGAAAAACTTGACAACCTCCAAGAAGCAACTTTTCTTGCCACCAGAGCTTTCTCCATCAATTAGGAATCTGATGCCGTCACTAATAACATTCCTTAAATTGTAGCCATTTGTTGAGTGTTTTTTTGGTGTCTAATCCACATATATATCACCATTGCCATTGATTTTCTTGACTGTATATCTCTTAAATGTCAACATATACACCTGTGATTTAGTTTACGAAGATTTTTCAATGCCGAGAACCTCGATCAGAGAGTAAAAAAGACGTAAGGTTCACAATGGTGTAAAATTAAAATGGGATATACCGGGCTAGGATTCAAGTTACAGGAAAAAGGGCGAAACCAACCACCCAAGAATGGAATCGACGAGCAAAAACACTTGAAAACCTCCTAGAAGCAGCTTTTATTGCCACCAAACCATTCTCCATCAATTAGGAATCTGATGCCGTCACTAAACACATTCCTTAAATTGTAGCCATTTGTTGAGTGTTTTTTTTGGTGTCTAATACGCATATATATCACCATTGCCCTTGATTTTCTTGACTGTATATCTCTTAAATGTCAACATATACACGTGTGATTTAGTTTACGAAGATTTTTCAATGCCGAGAACCTCGATCAGAGAGTAAAGAAGGCATAAGGTTAAGAATGGTGAAAAATTAAAATGGGATATACCGGTCTTGGATTTGAGTTACAGGAACAAGGGCCAAACCAACCACCCAAGAATAGAATCGTCGAGCGAAAAACTTGACAACCTCCAAGAAGCAGCTTTTCTTGCCACCAGACCTTTATCCATCAATTAGGAATCTGATGCCGTCACTAAACACATTCCTTAAATTGTAGTCATTTGTTGATTGTTTTTTTTTGGTGTCTAATCCGCATATATATCACCATTGCCCTTGATTTTATTGACTGTATATCTCTTAAATGTCAACATATACACGTGTGATTTAGTTTACGAAGATTTTTCAATGCCGAGAACCTCGATCAGAGAGTAAAAAAGACGTAAGGTTCACAATGGTGTAAAATTAAAATGGGATATACCGGGCTAGGATTCAAGTTACAGGAAAAAGGGCCAAACCAACCACCCAAGAATGGAATCGACGAGCAAAAACACTTGAAAACCTCCTAGAAGCAGCTTTTATTGCCACCAAACCATTCTCCATCAATTAGGAATCTGATGCCGTCACTAAACACATTCCTTAAATTGTAGCCATTTGTTGAGTGTTTTTTTTGGTGTCTAATACGCATATATATCACCATTGCCCTTGATTTTCTTGACTGTATATCTCTTAAATGTCAACATATACACGTGTGATTTAGTTTACGAAGATTTTTCAATGCCGAGAACCTCGATCAGAGAGTAAAGAAGGCATAAGGTTAAGAATGGTGAAAAATTAAAATGGGATATACCGGTCTTGGATTTGAGTTACAGGAACAAGGGCCAAACCAACCACCCAAGAATAGAATCGTCGAGCGAAAAACTTGACAACCTCCAAGAAGCAGCTTTTCTTGCCACCAGACCTTTATCCATCAATTAGGAATCTGATGCCGTCACTAAACACATTCCTTAAATTGTAGGAATTTGTTGATTGTTTTTTTTTGGTGTCTAATCCGCATATATATCACCATTGCCCTTGATTTTATTGACTGTATATCTCTTAAATGTCAACATATACACGTGTGATTTAGTTTACGAAGATTTTTCAATGCCGAGAAGCTCGATCAGAGAGTAAAAAAGACGTAAGGTTCACAATGGTGTAAAATTAAAATGGGATATACCGGGCTAGGATTCAAGTTACAGGAAAAAGGGCGAAACCAACCACCCAAGAATGGAATCGACGAGCAAAAACACTTGACAACCTCCTAGAAGCAGCTTTTATTGCCACCAAACCATTCTCCATCAATTAGGAATCTGATGCCGTCACTAAACACATTCCTTAAATTGTAGCCATTTGTTGAGTGTTTTTTTTTGTGTCTAATACGCATATATATCACCATTGCCCTTGATTTTCTTGACTGTATATCTCTTAAATGTCAACATATACACGTGTGATTTAGTTTACGAAGATTTTTAAATGCCGAGAACCTCGATCAGAGAGTAAAAATGGCATAAGGTTAACAATGGTGAAAAATTAAAATGGGATATGCCGGTCTTGGATTCGAGTTACAGGAACAAGGGCCAAACCAACCACCCAAGAATAGAATCGTCGAGCGAAAAACTTGACAACCTCCAAGAAGCAGCTTTTCTTGCCACCAGACCTTTCTCCATCAACTAGGAATCTGATGCCGTCACTAAACACAGTCCTTAAATTGTAGCCATTTGTTGAGTGTTTTTTTTGTGTCTAATCCTCATATATATCGCAATTTCCCTTAATTTTCTTGACTGTATATCTCTTAAATGTCAACATATACACGTGTGATTTAGTTTACGAAGATTTTTCAATGCCGAGAACCTCGATCAGAGAGTAAAAAAGGCGTAAGGTTCACAATGGTGTAAAATTAAAATGGGATATACCGGGCTCGGATTCGAGTTACTGGAAGAAGGGCCAAACCAACCACCCAAGAAAGGAATCGTCGAGCGAAAAGACTTGACAACCTCCTAGAAGCAGCTTTTCTTGCCACCAGACCTTTCTCCATCAATTAGGAATCTAATGCTGTCACTAAACACATTCCTTAAATTGTAGCCATTTGTTGAGTGTTTTTTTTTGTGTCTAATCCGCATATATATCACCATTGCCCTTAATTTTCTTGACTGTATATCTCTTATATGTCAACATATACACGTGTGATTTAGTTTACAAAGATTTTTCAATGCCGAGAACCTCGATCAGAGAGTAAAAAAGGCGTAAGGTTCACAATGGTGAAAAATTAAAATGGGATATACCGGGCTAGGATTTGAGTTACTGGAAGAAGGGCCAAACCAACCACCCAAGAAAGAAATCGTCGAGCGAAAACACTTGACAACCTCCGAGAAGCAGCTTTTCTTGCCACCAGACATTTCTCCATCAATTAGGAATCTAATGCCGTCACTAAACACATTCCTTAAATTGTAGCCATTTGTTGAGTGTTTTTTTTGTGTCTAATCCGCATATATATCACCATTGCCCTTAATTTTCTTAACTGTATACCTATTAAATGTCAACATATACACGTGTGATTTAGTTTACGAAGATTTTTCAATGCCGAGAAGCTCGATCAGAGAGTAAAAAAGACGTAAGGTTCACAATGGTGTAAAATTAAAATGGGATATACCGGGCTAGGATTCAAGTTACAGGAAAAAGGGCGTAACCAACCACCCAAGAATGGAATCGACGAGCAAAAACACTTGACAACCTCCTAGAAGCAGCTTTTATTGCCACCAAACCATTCTCCATCAATTAGGAATCTCATGCCGTCACTAAACACATTCCTTAAATTGTTGCCATTTGTTGAGTGTTTTTTTTTTGTGTCTAATACGCATATATATCACCATTGCCCTTGATTTTCTTGACTGTATATCTCTTAAATGTCAACATATACACGTGTGATTTAGTTTACGATGTTTTTTCAATGCCGAGAACCTCGATCAGAGTGTAAAAAAGGCAAAAGGTTAACAATGGTGAAAAATTAAAATGGGATATACCGGTCTTGGATTCGAGTTACAGGAACAAGGGCCAAACCAACCACACAAGAATAGAATCGTCGAGCGAAAAACTTGACAACCTCCAAGAAGCAGCTTTTCTTGCCACCAGACCTTTCTCCATCAATTAGGAATATGATGCCGTCACTAAACACAATCCTTAAATTGTAGCCATTTGTTGAGTGTTTTTTTGGTGTCTAATCCACATATATATCGCAATTTCCCTTAATTTTCTTGACTGTATATCTCTTAAATGTCAACATATACACGTGTGATTTAGTTTACGAAGATTTTTCAATGCCGAGAACCTCGATCAGAGAGTAAAAAAGGCGTAAGGTTCACAATGGTGTAAAATTAAAATGGGATATACCGGGCTAGGATTCGAGTTACTGGAAGAAGGGCCAAACCAACCACCCAAGAAAGGAATCGTCGAGCGAAAAGACTTACAACCTCCAAGAAGCAGCTTTTCTTGCCACCAGACATTTCTCCATCAATTAGGAATCTAAGGCCGTCACTAAACACATTCCTTAAATTGTATCCATTTGTTGAGTGTTTTTTTTGTGTCTAATCCGCATATATATCACCATTGCCCTTAATTTTCTTGACTGTATATCTCTTAAATGTCAACATATACACGTGTGATTTAGTTTACAAAGATCTTTCAATGCCGAGAACCTCGATCAGAGAGTAAAAAAGGCGTAAGGTTCACAATGGTGTAAAATTAAAATGGAATATACCGGGCTAGGATTCGAGTTACAGGAACAAGGGCCAAACCAACCACCCAAGAATGGAATCGTCGAGCGAAAACACTTGACAACCTCCTAGAAGCATCTTTTCTTGCCGCCAGACCTTTCTCCATCAATTAGGAATCTGAGGACGTCACTAAACACATTCCTTAAATTGTAGCCATTTGTTGAGTGTTTTTTTTTTGTGTCTAATCCGCATATATATCACCATTGCCCTTGATTTTCTTGACTGTATATCTCTTAAATGTCAACATATACACGTGTGATTTAGTTTACGAAGATTTTTCAATGCTGACAACCTCGATCAGAGAGTAAAAAAGGCGTAAGGTTCACAATGGTGTAAAATTAAAATGGGATATACCGGTCTAGGATTCGAGTTACAGGAACAAGGGCCAAACCAACCACCCAAGAATGGAATCGTCGAGCGAAAAACTTGACAACCTCCAAGAAACAGCTTTTCTTAACACCAGACCTTTCTCCATCAATTCGGAATCTGATGTCGTCACTAAACACATTCCTTAAACTGTAGCCATTTGTTGAGTGTTTTTGTTTGGTGTCTAATCCTCATATATATCACCATTGCCCTTGATTTTCTTGACTGTATATCTCTTAAATGTCAACATATACACGTGTGATTTAGTTTACGAAGATTTTTCAATGCCGAAAACCTCGATCAGAGAGTAAAAAAGGCGTAAGGTTCACAATGGTGTAAAATTAAAATGTGATATATCGCGCTAGGATTCGAGTTACAAGAACAAGGGCCAAACCAACCACCCAAGAATGGAATCGTCTAGCGAAAACACTTGACAACCTCCTACAAGTAGCTTTTCTTTCCACCAGAACTTTCTCCATCAATTAGGAATCTGATGACATCACTAAACACATTCCTTAAATTGTAGCCATTTGTTGAGTGTTTTTTTTGTGTCTAATCCGAATATATATCACCATTGCCCTTGATTTTCTTGACTGTATATCTCTTAAATGTAAACATATGCATGTGTGATTTAGTTTACAAAGATTTTTCAATGCCGAGAACCTTGATCAGAGAGTAAAAATGGCGTAAGGTACACAATGGTGTAAAATTAAAATGGGATATACCGGGCTAGGATTCGAGTTACAGAAACAAGGACCAAACCAACCACCCAAGAATGTAATCGTCGAGCGAAAACACTTGATAAGCTCCTAGAAGCAGCTTTTCTTGCCACCAGAGCTTTCTCCATCAATTAGGAATCTGATGCCGTCACTAAACACATTCCTTAAATTGTATCCATTTGTTGAGTGTTTTTTTTTGGTGTCTAATCCAGATATATATCACCATTGCCCTTGATTTTCTTGACTGTATATCTATAAAATGTCAACCTATACACGTGTAAATTAGTTTACGAAGATTTTTCATTGCCGAGAACCTCGATCAGGGAGTAAAAAAGGCCTAAGGTTCACAATGGTGTAAGATTAAAATGGGATATACCGAGCTAGGATTCAAGTTACTGGAACAAGGGCCAAACCAACCACCCAAGAAGGGAATCGACGAGCGAAAACACTAGACAACCTCCTAGAAGCAGCTTTCATTGCCAACAAACCTTTCTCCATCAATTAGGAATCTGATGTTGTCACTAAACACATTCCTTAAATTGTAGCCATTTGTTGAGTGTTTTTTTTGTCTAATCCGCATATATATCACCATTGCCCTTGATTTTCTTGACTGTATATCTCTTAAATGTCAACATATACGCGTGTGATTTAGTTTACCAAGATTTTTCAATGCCGAGAACCTCGTTCAGAGATTAAAAAAGGCGTAAGGTTCACAATGGTGTAAAATTAAAATAGGATATACCGTGCTAGGATTCGGGTTATAGGAACAAGGGCCAAACCAACCACCCAAGAATGGAATTGTCGAGCGAAAACACTTGACAACCTCCTAGAAGCAGCTTTTCTTGCCACCAGACCTTTCACCATCAATTAGGAATCTGATGCCGTCACTAAACGCATTCCTTAAATTGTAGCCATTTGTTGAGTGTTTTTTTTGGTGTCTAATCCGCATATATATCACCATTGCCCTTGATTTTCTTGACTCTATATCTCTTAAATGTCAACATATACATATGTGATTTAGTTTACGAAGATATTTCAAAGCCGAGAACCTCGATCAGAGAGTAAAAAAGGCGTAAGGTTCACAATGCTGTAAAATTAAAATTGGATGTACCGGGCTAGGATTCGAGTTACAGGGACAAGGGCCAAACCAACCACACAAGAATGGAAACGTCGAGCGAAAACACTTGACAACCTCCTAGAAGCAGCTTTTATTGCCACCAAACCTTTCTCCATCAATTAGTAATCTGATGCCGTCACTAAACACATTCCTTAAATTGTAGCCTGTTAGACCCAATACAGTCTCAAAACAATCTTCTTTTCACGTAATATGGCAAGTGATTTCAGTAGATGTGAAAAAGATGTCCGGAAATGGAAATCAGACTTTCAAGAAACAAGACCTACAGAATTATCAAGTTTATATCACTTAGAAACAAAATGGTTTACAAAGTGATTGAAAGATTATTATCTAATACAACGAATCTTGAATTCTCTGGGGGAGAGAGCAATGGAGTTTAGGTGTATTTGTGAATGCTAAGCTTCAAACTCACTTTGCTTCTCCTGGTTGAGCCTTCTATTTATAGACGGCTTGTATGAATAAACAATAGTTTATTCATACAATAAATCATGCAAAATGTAGCCAATTGACATATTCATTGATTCCAACGTTCAAGTTGGCTTTTTCATCATGATTTCATTTAATGTCAACTTGCTTCGGTAAGTGTGGTAGGACAGAGCCAATTTCAGACAAGTGGGTTGTTTCATCAGAAATTCTGATAAACCACTTCATCAGAAATTCTGATGAACAAATCATCAGAAAATCCTTGATGATCAGAATCGTCAGATACTGATGATATTTCATCAGAAATATCATCAGATCCATCAGAAATGACCTTTTCTGATAATCCAATTCAGCTCTTGATCAACTTGTAATTCTTTGAAGTAGATGCTGTGCTTTTCCAGTTGTCCCATCTGATCTTCTTTTTCTAGTTCGTGATCTTCAGGACTGCGATCTCTTCATAGACACAGTTGATTATGCTTTTCTTCATTACTTACAAAAAAAGTTTCCTAACAGTTTCCGCCTAAGTATTGTAAGAAAAAGAACTACCTCTATATCAAACATAAACAACTTTCTTTGAAAGAAAAATTCAAAAACAACTAAGTTCAGAAACATAAAACATAGTCAAACTAACCATACGTCAGACAAATTTAAAACTTTGTTTAAAAACAGAAATTTCATCTTATTGATTCATTTAATTGATCTTCACTCCACTTTTGTATTTGTCTCCTGGTTTCAGTCTTTTCCTGTAATCAATAGCCTTTTGAGTTGCTTTGTACATCTCTTTATACCATCCTCTTGCTTCCATCCAATTATCAATACACTCTTCAATTGTTTTTCTCAGTTTTTCATTGTTCTTTCCCTTCTCTTTAAGCTGCTCTTGTTTTTCATTCATGCAGTTTTTTATATATTTCAGAGTTTGATTTGAATACCTGCATATATCACTGATTCTGAACAGAGCTTTCTCTTTATTAGCATCTTTGAAGACTAGACTCATTTCTGGTTGATCAAAGATTGCTCCAGTTCTTAATGGTTTAGAAGCAATTTCAGCTGGAATTGAAGTGTTTGGAGGTGGTATCAGCACTTTGTTGCTGTACTCAAAATTGATACATAGATCAAAGTCTACCAGTGTAGCCCTTTTGTATAACTTTGCTCCTGCACTTTTGAGACTTTCAAGGGCTCTTCTGATTATAACTAAATTTCCTTTCATTTCATCAATGATATTCTTCATCTTGATTATTCCCAATGGGTGAATATCATCAGCCAGATCTGCATCAATAACCTTTTGTCGACTGTTGTCTTTTCTGATCAAGGTATACTTGTTTTGTGCTTCATTGCCTAGGATGCCTCCTCCAGTGGTCATTGTATCAATTCTTTCGATTGATATTATTGGATTGGTCAATTGCTTGTGCAAAATTACCCAACTTCCATTGTTTCTGTTTTCAACAATACCTTTGCTTATTGAAGAGAGTGATCTCTTTGGGTTGTCTTTTGGACCTTTCCAATAGTAATTCCTTAGATGTTCTTCAGGGTACATAATAGTGTGTAGATCACCTTTTAGTACTTCCATTTCTCTGATGTTCCCTTCTGAATCTTCTATCATTTCATTTCTTGGCCTTTTTGAGGAAGTCACTTCATGTTCCATTCTTCTCTTTTCTTTTGTATCCATTAGTATGCTCAACTCTGCTTCTCCTGTGATGGTTGTAGAAATAGGTTGTACTGGAACATGATCTTTTGGTTGTAACCTTGAAGTGTCTGGCTTTGAGACATTTGGTGGAGGACCCATGGGTATCTTTTGTTTATCTTGAGGTGGACCCATGGGTTGCTTCTATTTTTTGAGCTGTTGAATAGTTTCTGGTTGTTGTTGAGGAGTTTCTGATCTTCTTGTATGTCTTTCTTGTGGAATAGGGGCTTTTAGTTCATGAAGATCAATATTTGCTAGTCTGGCAACATTATACTGCAATCTCTTAACTAACAGATGAACATTAGTAAGAGCTTGAGTATTTGTTTCCCCTTGTCTCTTCATATTCTGGAACTCCTGATTTTCTTGATTTCTTTGTGCAGCTAAATCCATCAACAGTTTCTCAAAAGCCTCAGTCATGCTGCTGTTGTTGGCTCTGAGGAACTGTATTTCTTCAAGAAGCTTCCCTGAATTTGAGCTTTCCCCTGCAGTTGCAACCTCAGCCATCTTTTTCTTGATATCATGCAGTTCCTTAATAGCTTTATCAATTTCTGATGAGCTTTCTTTGTTTTCTGATGATTTTTTCAATTTGTTGAGGACTGCAGGGTTGTCTTCAGTTTGCTTTTGCACAACTTTGACAGATTCTGACAAAAACTTGATCTCTGACTTTTGATTTCTGATTTCTTCTAGTATCAGATCAAGTTTTTCTTCTGTTGCTGTTTTCACAGTAGCAGCTTTATCTTCAGGTTCTTTTTGAAGTTGTGTAGGTGACACAGATTGGTGTTCTTGGGAAATTGGAGAAACAACAGATGTTTCTCTTCTAACACCAGCAGAAAACACATTCTCTGCTGTTTTAAGGTTAAGAGGATTGGAAGAATCCAAATTCCCTATATCCTCACCAGAAAATTGAAACAAATTCAAGTTCTGGATTTCCTCATTTCCTTGAACCTTTTCAGGTACTCCATGAGTTGTTGAGAAACTTTTATTTTTCTCACCCAGGTTTCCTTGATCAGTAGGCTGATCTCCACCTGTTGTTACTACATTTTCCTCCTCAGAATCTGATTCAGAAAATGAGTCTTTTGTTTTACTCACATCTTGTTTTGAATAAATAGTTTCTCTAATTAAGATTTCATGTTTTCCTTGAATTGATTCATCAGAATCATAAAATATGTTTATTATAGACTGTTGTGCACCTGTTTCTCCAATGTGTGAGGTATCAGTATGATGTCCTTCAGCCACAAGACTCATGTTCACATCTTTATCAGCTAGATGAGGATCAGATTCATCTTGCTGTTCCATTCTTGGTGTGCTTGACTCCTGTGCATCATGCTTCATAGGAGACACTTGTTCAAAAACTCCTTTGCTCTGTATGGTGATTCTTCTGGTATCATACTCATTAATTTTTCTGTTAGAGCAGGTACATCATAATCTGACTTCCAAGACCCTGCAGCATTCCAAGGTTTCATAATTTCTGTTTTCCACATATTTTCTGATGCTGGGATTTCCATGTTTCTTTTTAGAAAAGCATCAGAAATTATGATTGATAGAAATCTTGTAAAGGGTAGATGTGAATCTATTCTTCCATCTCTGGTCAGAATTGATCTTCTGATCAGAATAAATATTTCTGCTCCATAATGAATGTTCAATCCATTAATTAGAGTGAACATGATTGTTAGAATGTTCATATTTATCTGATCTGTACCTCCAATCTTTGACGACAAACACTTGTTCAGAATTTCCATTAAAACTTGCCAGAAGGCAGGTAGCTTGTTTCTCTTGAATTTATTGATTGTTGAAATCTTTGTTTTGTATCCCATTACAGCATCAAGTTGTGAAAACATATCTTCTCTTTCTGGTGACTTTTCAAAGTTTTGATGTAAGGGTAGCTCCAAACATTCCCTTATCTTTTCTGGTGAAATTTTAATGAAGATATTTTCCCATACATGTGCTGTTAGCTCAGTTTGACTTGAGATTTTGAGAGTTTTTACTACTTATTGTATGAGTTCTTGTGGAACCTCTCTGGTCTTTGTAAGAGCTTGAGCTAACGGGCATCTTGTTAGAAATTCAATGAGAATTTGGCACTTCGTATCATACTCTTCGATGTTATCATTCATTGCTTCATTGTTGCTCTTTAATGGAAGAAATTCATCTTCAGTGATGAAAGGAACTGAGTGTTTAACTTGAGGTTTGTTGATGTTGACAGCAGCGATTGAGAATTTGGGTTTTGTGTTTGGAAAAGGGTTTTAGGGTTTTGAATTTGAAGGTTGAAGATGGAAGACTCTGTTTTGAATGAGGTATTTATAGGATGTGTAGACAGAGATTTTTGAGTGTTTGTCGTGGGTTGTTTGAGTTTAAGAGAATTAATGACACCTTTATGATGTTTTAATCCTTTAAGGAGACAACCGTTTTTGAAAAACCTTTGATTTATCTCTAATTTAATGTATATCTTTTAAACATATTTAGAGACTTCAAGGATTTTGCAGATAAACACTAGTTTCCAACTTGCACCTTTTCTCTTTGTGGGACCCCCCTTTTTTTTAAAAGGTCCAATCGAAACCCTTTGTGCGTCTCCCCAGATATTTCTCATAATGATATATATATATCATCAGAATTTTTTTTTTTTTTGAGATCAGAGGGAATAAGTAGAGTTCTGAGATTCTACTTACATTATAGTCTTGCTGTTCTGAATTCCACACCTTTGTTCTGATATACCAGAGGTATATTGTTTATATAGCTTGTTCCAGTCCTCAGAAAAAAATTTAGAAAGAAACTTTTTCTTAAAAAATTTGGATTTTTATAAATTCAATTAAATCTGATGATATGTTAAACTTTCCGGAACAAAAGTGATTTTCTAATTTGTTATCAGAATTTTCACAGTTTTCTGGTGAATGATCAATTTTTCTTATTGATCATCAGATTATGAGTTCTACTAACTTCTGTCAGTATTTATGTGTAATTCACCAGATTTTCTTTGATTTTATCAGAAAAGTTGTGTTTGTTCCCCCTAGATCTATTTACTAAATTTTTTTTAAAACAAACCTGTTGAAAGAAAACATAAAACAAACATGTTAAACAAAAACAAAACATAAAACAAAGACAACTACTCCTCCTCCTCCTCTAACACGTTGAACATGTACTTCACATATAACCAAAGACTGGTTACACGTCCGGTGTGATTCTTTGCCGGCGTCAAGGTGGCTTCACTAATGTTTTCTTGAAGTACCATCTCAGCTCTTGAGTAGCAGCTTCTCACTCCTCCAAAGCCCAGCTGACTAGTGATCACCTTGGTAACAAATCGAGGGTAAATCAGAAAGGGTTGACGGTCGTGGATGTTTGCTTCTAGGTCTCTCATTAGAAACTTAGCATAGTTGAACGGTTTTTCTTGTATCACAGCATGCACCACTTCCATCATCCTATTCGACAGCTCATTGAAGTGTCCAATTTTCTTGGAAAAGCAGACACTTAGCTGAGTTACCAAAAACTGGAAAGGTGGTATAAAACCAGACTTGCTAATGGCCCTTGATGAGTTGAGTGTGTGATAGCCCATTTCAGTCAAGGTTTGTTGCACATTAGATTTTTCCGGAAGTTGGATTTCATGATTATTACCCAGTTTGAGGACATTTCTGATTGTTTCTTCTTTTAGAGTAATTTTTACTCCCATTACCTCACTTTCAATCCACATAGAAGTACCACCAAAAATGATTTGAGAATTCCACCAGAACTCTTGGAGAAGTTCTGGATATATGGTGACATGTGATGACACAGCAAAGCCTAGAGGACTTCGCATGATCATATTGTACACAAACCTGCAGTCCTCCCATGCAGGTCCTTCCAAGTTGGATCTTAATCTAAGATTATGAAGTCTATGAAACGGAAGAGGGAATTGAGTGGCTTTCATCAATTTTGGGCGACCCATTTTTGATAAATGTTCTTTTCAGGTTACAAATGTTCTTTACAGGTTGATAATATTTATAGGTGAAAGTGATGTTAACAGCCAACCTTTTTCTCTTCAATTAAGAAGATATCTATCCCAGTGAATGTAACAGTGAGTGTAACAGTGATTTTGACAGTCTAGTAACCCCCATGTGTGAGTAAGCATTTAATGACTAGGCATCTATTTTCATAGCTCCTAATGATTCTAGTGCCTACGTGTCACATTTAAGTTCTTTATGAAGAAATGACGTTGCATGCAAAAAAAAAATATGAAATCCAATAAATGGGAAAAAATGAGACGGTTGATTATTACAGCTGTATGGAACTCCATCAGTATGCATGTTACTTTTCCCCTTTTTTGTTTTTTTATTAAAACAAAACAACAAAAAAAATACACGAAAATAAGTAATTACAATCTGTGGAATGTGCATGAGGATGAAGAAAAAAAAAATCTGATGTTTCAACGTAGTTTCAGATTTTATATCAGAACTTCTGGTAATTTTTTTTAGAGTTTCTGATATTTTCTTCAGATTATCTGATAATTATTGACTATTTATCAGATTTTCTGATGTTCCATCAGATTGATGGATTGTTTTATCAGAAGCTAGTTGATTTGTTCTATGATCATCAGAATTTTGTTGTTTAACAAGTTGGTCTTCAATTTGTGTTTTTGTGTTTTCTGAGAAATCTTCATCATTTAGATTAACCATGCCTAGTTTGCTAATTAAAAAATTGTGTCTCTTCTCATCAAGAGGTTTTGTAAAGATATCAGCAATTTGATTTTCAGTTGGAACAAAATACATTTCAATGTTACCTTTCTCCACATGATCTTTTATGAAGTGGTATCTGACATCTATGTGTTTGGTTCTTGAGTGATGAACAGGATTTTCAGTTATTGTTGGGTCAAATTAGAGAATGATGTTATCAACTATGAAGGCTTGAGTTTAGCGATTTTATTGTTTATATTATGTGACGTTTGTTATTTGTAATAGTTGGATATCTTAGTGATTTTAGTAGGTTTTCCAAGCAAGAGGCGGCTTGCTTGGAGGACAAGGCTCAGGGGCTATAAATAGTAGAGTAAACCTCACTTGTGAGGGGTGCATTTGTGAGCCGCCACCCCGGGGGAGCTCACCCGGGGTGGATCATTATTTTGTATCTTTTTTATCAAATCAATGAAACTTTCTTTGCTACAATCATTAAAGTTTCTATCTTTCTTGTTTATTATCGCTTGTTCTTTGCTCGAATCACCCGTCTCCACTATTTTTATACCGAATCGAGACTGAAACCGGATCGTTACGGGACTATCATTTGGTATCAGAGCCTCGGTGGCTCGTTTCAGTTTTCGGTTTGGTCGGGTCTTTACCGGAAAACAGCCAGAGACGTTAAAACGGAGTGTAGATCTGTGTTTTGAAGAAATTTTCAGATCTGCTAACTTTGTGTGTTCAGTCTAGCATATCTGTTCATCATGGTTTAGAGAGAAAATCAGATTTGTGTTTGTTGATTCTGTTTCAGATCTGGCATCTTATGTTTCGCTTTCACTGAATCAAGCATATGTGTTTATTGAGCGAGGTTTACCCATTAGGTTTTTCAGTTTTCCGATTGTTATTGGTTTCTGGTGAGTCACGGTGAATCAAGAGGTGGTGCTCAGTGGTTGACTGTTGGTGGGTTTAGTGATACCGGTGGTTGACGGCTGAGTATAGAAGGTGACGGCCGGAGAAATAGAATTACTGTTAATGCCGTATGAGCATTCATGAGAGAGAAACAGAGTAGACAGAGACAAAGAGGTTTTGGAGTGTCGGTTGGAGAAGAAGAGGTGGCCATTGCCTGATATGGCTGGCCGTTCCTATCAGACAACCATGAAGATGACGGTGCGCTAGCTGTTCAGCACATGGGTTTGGATTCAGGTTTGTATCCTAGTAGGGTAGTGTCGATAGATGACGACAACGGGTTTGGCTGGTCTTTAGCGACGGTTGCCTGTTATGTTTGGCTGTGCACGGTGATCAAGGGTGTCAGTTTTGTTTTTGTTTTCGTTTTCTGATATGGGGTGGTCTCATAGCAGCTGGTGAAGATGTAGGACGTGGATATTCCAGGATCGTTGATGAAGGTTGTTTGTCTTTTTTTGATGGATGTTCATGGTTTCCGGTGGTTCACTGGTTCAGATGTGTGGCGGCTGGGAGTGTAGTGACAGCTAGGGTTTGCTGGGAGCATGTTTGCATGGGCTATTGGGCCCCACTACATTATTCTGGGCCACAAATGTTTTCCATGATGTTTGGAGTTTATTTTTGAGGGCCTACCCGACTACATGTGTTTGTGAATATGGGCTTGGCAATAATCAGGAATGTTAATGACGGCTATGATTATTTTCTCTAATTGGGCTCTATCATTACCATTTTTTTTAAACTGTGCACAAGGCTTCATGAGATCATTTCATTCAAATGTCACAGATAGGTCAAATAATTGACCGACCAAGCCATAAATCCACCAGGTATATTCTTCATGAAATATTTTCATGGATTGATTTTTCTTAGGTAATACAATGGAATTCATGCCTCGGATAATCTGGTGGGCCTGGATATTTTTTTAGGCTCCCTATTCGATCGAGAGTTTTATTTGATTTACACGATTGCTTTGTTGGGCCTATCTTATTGATTATAGAAGTTTGGAGTTGGCCTGCTAAAATTTGGGATGTAACTGGTGGGCTTATGATAAACTTATAACTTGGGCCGTAAGATACTAATTTTAGTAGGTAGCAGTGATGGATAATTTTGGATATGCTTTGGAGTTTGGACCGATCAATATATTTTTATGTTTGGATTCTAGACGGGCTGGGTCTTAAAAATTTATTTGTGGAGTTTAGAGTGTTGATCAATTTTGGACCGGGAGTACAAGATTATTACTTGGGCAGGGTCTTAAAAGTTTATTAGTGGGCCGGGATTTATTATACATTTTTTGGGCCGCAAACAAGACTGGGCCAGGGATTTTATGATATATTTTTGGGCCGTCGATATTTATGGTATTTGGTGACATCTGCGATGGATCGAGAGCTAAATGCAATCTGACAGAATTGGAGATCCTCATGGTGAAGCTAATTATTTAATTTTTATCATTGGAGTTCGAACCCTATCATATGCCTATTACAATTGTATCTTCAAAAGTAAGATAAGGAGCTTTGATCGACAAGATATAGGAGGGTCTACATTTGCGGGGGAAAACGGCAATGCAAATTTTGGGTATTTAGCCGATTTGTGAAGATTCGAAGACGACGTCAGATTTATTTCTGAAGATCATTTGAAGAATTGATAGCATCATTCTCGGGGGAATATTGTTGGGTCAAATTAGAGAATGATGTTATCAACTATGAAGGCTTGAGTTTAGCGATTTTATTGTTTATATTATGTGACGTTTGTTATTTGTAATAGTTGGATATCTTAGTGATTTTAGTAGGTTTTCCAAGCAAGAGGCGGCTTGCTTGGAGGACAAGGCTCAGGGGCTATAAATAGTAGAGTAAACCTCACTTGTGAGGGGTGCATTTGTGAGCCGCCACCCCGGGGGAGCTCACCCGGGGTGGATCATTATCTTTGTATCTTTTTTATCAAATCAATGAAACTTTCTTTGCTACAATCATTAAAGTTTCTATCTTTCTTGTTTATTATCGCTTGTTCTTTGCTCGAATCACCCGTCTCCATTATTTTTATCGAATCGAAACTGAAATCGGATCGTTATGGGACTATCAGTTATTGCAATGGCACTCTTTGAATCACAGAGAATTGGAATTCTTGTCAGAGTTACTCCATAATCTTTCAGTTGAGTTTGCATCCACAGCACTTGTGAACAGCAACTTGCTGCTGCTACATATTCTGATTCTGCTGTTGATGTGCCAACACAGTTTTGTTTCTTGCTTGCCCAACACACCAATTTTTCTCCCAACAGTTGACATGCACCAGATGTGCTTTTCCTGTCAATTTTGCACCCTGCATAATCTGCATCTGTGTATGCAATTAATTCAAGGTTTGTATCCTTTGGATACCAGAGACCAATTTCTGATGTGCCTTTGAGATATTTAAAAACCCTTTTTACAGCTTTCAGATGGGATTCTTTAGGATCACATTGATATCTGGCCAGAAAACATGTTGCAAACATGATATCTGGTCTGCTTGCAGTTAAATAAAGCAGTGATCCTATCATCCCTCTATAGGTTTTAATATCAACACTTATACCATTTTTATCAGAATCTAACTTGTTCCCTGTTGCCATGGGAGTTTTTGAAACAGAGCAGTTTTCAAGTGAGTATTTTTGTAGAATTGTTTTCACACATTTTGATTGACTCAAAAATATTCCATCAATTCTTTATTTTACCTGTAACCCTAAGAAAAAGGTTAACTCACCCATCATACTCATTTCAAAGTGGCTGGTCATCAATTTTTGAAATTTGTCACAAAAATTTTCATTTGTTGATCCAAATATAATGTCATCAACATATATCTGAACCAGCAAAGTATGACCTTTGTGTATTTTGAGAAAAAGAGTGGTGTCAATAGTACCTTTGGTAAACCCAGAATTGAGTAAGAAGTTTGATAAAGTTTCATACCAGGCTCTAGGAGCTTGCTTCAACCCATACAAGGCTTTGTTTAATCTATAAACATGATTTTGAAATTTTGGATCAACAAAGCCTTCTGGTTGATGCACATAAACTTCTTCCTCAATTTTACCATTCAGAAAAGCTGATTTTACATCCATTTGATAAACTTTTAAATTCTTAGATGCAGCATAAGCAAGAAAAATTCTTACAGCTTCTAACCTAGCTACCGGTGCAAAGGTTTCGTCATAATCAATACCTTCTTGTTGACAGTAACCCTTAACCACTAACCTTGCTTTGTTTCTGGTGATTATGCCGTTTTCATCAGATTTGTTTCTGAACACCGATTTTGAGCCTATGACAGATTTGTCTTTTGGCTTGGGTACCAGATCACATACCTTGCTCCTTTCAAATTGATCAAGCTCTTCTTGCATTGCTTGAATCCAGTCTGGATCAATTAGAGCTTCCTTGACAGATTTGGGTTCTATTTTGCTTAAGAACCCAGAGAATGCACACTCTTGTGCAGTGGCAGATCTTGTTCTAACACCATCTGCAGGATTGCCTATGATGTCAGGATGAACATGTCCTTTGATCCATCTTAACTTGTTGTTAAATATTGTTGGTTCTGATGGATTTGAAGTTTCCCCCTGATCAGGTGCTACATTTGTCTGAAAAGTATCAGAAAACTGAGTTTCTGATGTACTACATGCTTGATCTGCAGGGTTAGAACATGAATAATCTTTTGATTTATTTTTGTAGGCATTATCATGTTCTAGGAAATCTTCATTTAACATTTCAAAGAGATGTTCATAATTTTCTTGTTTGTCAGAAAAGTTTATTTCTTTTATGTATTCATCAGAAACCTCTGTTTCTGATGAGTCATCGAATGAGACATACAAACTTTCTCTGATGGTCCTGGTGTTGAGAATAAAAACTCTGTATGCTTTTGAGGACAAAGAATAACCAAGAAAAATGCCTTTTTCTGCTTTTCTGTCAAAATTTTCAAGGCTTTCAAAATCATTAAAAACAAAACATCTACAACCAAATGTTTGAAAAAAATTTATACTTGGTATTCTTCCATTTATAATGTTGTAAGGTGTTTTGTTGTGCCTTTTATTGATTATGGATCTGTTTTGTGTAAAACATGCATTTGCTATAGCTTCTGCCCAAAAGTGAGTGGGCAATTTAGCATAAGCTAGCATGGTTCTGGCAGCTTCTACCAAGGTCCTATTCCTTCTTTCAACCACACCATTCTGTTGTGGTGTTCTTGGAGCAGAAAAATCATGAGAAATTCCTTTACTTACTAAAAAATTCTCACTTTTTGCATTTTTAAATTATGTTCCATTGTCTGATCTGATCCTTCTCACTGTTAGTTTTAACAGATTTTCAATTTTCTTAATAAAATTAATGATCAGATCAGGAGTTTCACTCTTCTTTCTCAAAAATTCTACCCATGTGTACCTGGAGAAGTCATCTACTATTACTAGTATGTATTTCTTTCCAGAAAAACTTTCTGTACTTATGGGTCCACACAAATCCATGTGTAAAAGTTCCAAATTTTGTGAAATAGAAGACTCAGAAATTGATTTGTGTGAGCTTCTTTTGGATTTTCCCATTTCACATGCTTCACAAATTTTTTCCTTCTTTGAGGATATCAAAGGTAATCCTTTTACCAGACCTTTGCTTGCTAATTTGCTTAGGTTTTTGAAATTTAAATGAGCAAGCCTTTTATGCCATAACCAACTACTACCCTTGTTATGTTTTGAAAATAAACACAGTTTTGGATGTTCACTTTCTTCTTTGAAGTCAAAATAGTAGATTGATTTTCTTATCCTTTTCCCACTTAAATAAATTTTGTTATCATCTATACCTATTAACAAGCATTTTTCTGGTAAAAAGGTTACCTGAAAACCTTTGTCACAGAATTGACCACAACTCAGCAAATTATACTTTAAGCCTTCAACATAGGCTACTTTCTATATGGTCAAACATCCATATTTTATGCAACCATACCCCATTATCCTCCCTTTCACTCCATTCCCAAAATTTACCATTCTACCCAGCTTTGAAACAAAGTTGCTGAGTAAGCTCCTGTCCCCAGTCATGTGCTTGGAGCTTCCTGAGTCGCAGTACCAGATCTGCTGCACATGATGGTCCTGAAATGAAATGATTAGAGGGTTTTTGGTACCCAGGCATGCTTGGGTACTGTTTCTGATGTAGTTTGAAACATTTTATTTTTATTTCTTCTTGGTTTTGCATCAGAAACTCTGTTATATGCTGAGCCATTAACGGATTTTACATTTTTCTTTTGAAGATGGTGCTGGACAAGCTTCAGTATGTCAACACACATACAAGAGTTATCAGAATTTTCTGATAGTTCCTCTTGTGATGAAAAAATTGGATAATTTTGAAAAGATGAGTGAACTGCTTCTGGAGTTTTTACATATTCTTGACTGCATTCACTCTTGTTTGTTTTGAAGTTTGGTTTGTCAAAAGAATATTCAGAACAGATTGATTTGCAAGATTCAGATTCAGATTCTGATACTAAATTATCAGAAATCTGATGAGTTGCTTTTACAAAGATAGTGGGTTTATTTTTATTTGAGCTTGTAGTACTTGTATAGCCTAAACCCTCTCCTTTGTTCTTTGGTGTGGACTCAATAAAATTTATGAATTCTTTAGCCTGTTGAAAACCTCTTACGTTGATTTCTTTGTCATTGATTTTCTTGTAAAGATCTTTTCTTTCATTTTCATAAAACTCAATTTTTGCTCTTTGATCTAAACAGTCCTCTATAAGATGTTGGTTTTCAAGAATGATTTTATTCAAAGTCCTTTGCAACTCATCAGATTTTCTAATATCTGATTTATGTTTTTCTTGCAGATTTAGAAAATCTGACATGAGCTTGTTTAGCTTGTGTTCAAGATCAAGATTGTCTAAATTTACCTTTTGTTCTGAAGTTTCTGGTAGTCCTTCAGAGAGTGCCATGAGGTAGAAATTTTCCAATTCTTCTTCTTCATCATCAGAAGAATCATCAGATAACCATGTATCTGTTCCAGCAATTAAGCTTACTTGTTGCTGCTTCTTTGCTTCTTCAAGCTTTTTCTCATAATAGGCAACATCCTTCAGCTTTTTGGTCTTGCATTCTGATGCATAATGACCTCTCTGCTTGCACTTGTAACACACAACTTCAGCCTTCCCTTTATCCTTAGATCTAAACTCTTCTTTAGATCTTCCATCCATCCTTCCTTTGTCACTCCTCTGGTATCTCAGGTTACCTCCCCTCAACCTCTGCTCAAATGTTTTGGTGAGCAATGCTATTGCTTCAGCAAAAGCTGAAAAGTCTGATGATGCATCAGAAGTTTCAAGATTTTGACTGTTTGAAGGTTGTGGATCATTTGTTGTTGTTGATCTTTGTGAGTTGGAGATTAGAGCTAAAGATCCCCATCTTTGAATAGTTTCTTCAAAAATTTCTTCCTCTCTGGGGATCAAGATGCTGTATAAGTCATGAAGACTCATGTTTCCTAGTTCTAAGGTTGATGATAAAGTCATGGTGAGACTTCTCCATTCTCTAGGAAGGGCATCAAGAAATTTTATGTTTCTTTCATCGTTTGATTTTGTTATACCAAATTTCTTTAGCTCGTTTAAAAGTTTAGTAAATCTTTGATATGTATCATTTAACCTTTCATTTGGCAAACTTTCTCCTCCTTCACAAAGGTTTTCCAACTGATCCCATATTTCCTTAGCTGATGCACATGCATCAACTTGTGAAAATATGTCATTGGGGATGGCCATAATTAAAATTGACTTAGCCTTTTCATCCCCAGCCACCAGGTCCTTGTCTTCCGCACTCCAGTTTAATTCACTTTTAGGAGCGCGGGAGGCAGGGATTGCTGGTGATTGGTCAGTTGCTGGAATAGCAGGTATTTCAGTCATTGGTGTATGTGGACCCCTTTCAATGGATTGAAATAGAGCTCGGTCATGATCGTTAAGGAAATTGACCATCCTGATTTTCCACTGGGGGTATTCCTCTCTGACCAGAGTCGGAGGTTTAGACATAGAACCAATGTTAAAAGCATTATTCCAGGATTGAAAGCTGGCCATATTTAGAAAAAAGCAGATGAGCGATTGATCGTTTGAAAATAGTTTATTCAATTTGCTCTGATACCAATTGTTAGACCCAATACAGGCTCAAAACAATCTTCTTTTCACTAATATGGCAAGTGATTTCAGTAGATGTGAAAAAGATGTGCGGAAATGGAAATCAGACTTTCAAGAAACAAGACCTACAGAATTATCAAGTTTATATCACTTAGAAACAAAATGGTTTACAAAGTGATTGAAAGATTATTATCTAATACAAACGAATCTTGAATTCTGTGGGGGAGAGAGCAATGGAGTTTAGGTGTATGTGTGAATGGTAAGCTTCAAACTCACTTTGCTTCTCCTGGTTGAGCCTTCTATTTATAGACGGCTTGTATGAATAAACAATAGTTTATTCATACAATAATTCCTGCAAAAAGTAGCCAATTGACATATTCATTGATTCCAACATTCAAGTTGGCTTTTTCATCATGATTTCATTTAATGTCAACTTGCTTCGGTAAGTGTGGCAGGACAGAGCCAATTTCAGACAAGTGGGTTGTTTCATCAGAAATTCTGATAAACCACTTCATCAGAAATTCTGATGAACAAATCATCAGAAAATCCTTGATGATCAGAATCATCAGATACTGATTAGAAATATCATCAGATCCATCAGAAATGACCTTTTATGATAATCCAATTCAGCTCTTGATCAACTTGTAATTCTTTGAAGTAGATGCTGTGCTTTTCCAGTTGTCCCATCTGATCTTCTTTTTCTAGTTCGTGATCTTCAGGACTGTGATCTCTTCATAGACACAGTTGATTATGCTTTTCTTCAATACTTACAAATAAAGTTTCCTAACAGTTTCCCCCTAAGTATTGTAAGAAAAAGAACTACCTCTATATCAAACATAAACAACTTTCTTTGAAAGAAAAAGAACTACCTCTATATCAAACATAGTCAAACTAACCATACATCAGAGATTAAAAAAGGCGTGTGATTTAGTTTACCAAGACTTTTCAATGCCGAGAACCTCGATCAGAGATTAAAAAAGGCGTAATGTTCACAATGGTGTAAAATTAAAATGGGATATACCGTGCTAGGATTCGGGTTGTAGGAACAAGGGCCAAACCAACCACCCAAGAATGGAATCGTCGAGCGAAAACACTTGACAGCCTCCTAGAAGCAGCTTTTCTTGCCACCAGACCTTTCACCATCAATTAGGAATCTGATGCCGTCACTAAACACATTCCTTAAATTGTAGCCATTTGTTGAGTGTTTTTTTTTGGTGTCTAATCCGCATATATATCACCATTGCGCTTGATTTTCTTGATTGTATATCTCTTAAATGTCAACATATACACATGTGATTTAGTTTACGAAGATTTTTCAAAGTCGAGAACCTCGATCAGAGAGTAAAAAAGGCGTAAGGTTCACAATGGTGTAAAATTAAAATTGGATGTATCGGGCTAGGATTCGAGTTACAGGAAAAAGGGCCAAACCAACCACCCAAGAATGGAAACGTCGAGCGAAAACCCTTGACAACTTCATGGAAGCAGCTTTTCTTGCCACCAGGCATTTCTCCATCAATTAGGAATCGGATGCCGTCACTAAACACATTCCTTAAATTGTAGCCATTTTTGAGTGTTTAATTTTTGGTGTCTAATCCGCATATATATGTAACACCCGTCTATTTAATTAAAGATTTTCGTTTAAAATACGAAAATAAACATGGAATTTTATGTAAAAACTGTTGAACAATACGGGAGAATTAAAACTTTTACAATTTGAAAATAATACAATTTGATAACTACGGAATTGCCGTTTAAGATGACGACGAAAACAACGTGCGGAAGCTTTTATCTCTTGTGTTCGGTTCTTGTACGCTACTTGATCTACATCCGGGTACGCTTGACATTCACCTAGCATTACAACCAACCTAAAAGTTAGTTTTGATAGTTAATTAGCAAGTTTTAACAAGAAATATGGGTCAAACGAATAAAATTAAACAATTTGCCAGCTTTTGGCTCTCTCGCGGGGCGCGAGAGTTTTTACGCTGGCCGCGAGACTCCGTCGCGTGTCGCGACATATTTCACTCCCTCCGTCGCGTGGCACGGGGGATACACTTTTCCAGTAGGTTCAGATCTGCAACCTGCATTTTTCAGCAATCTAAGTTTTTACGAAAATGTGCATAACTTTCAAACTACACATCCGTTTTACCCGATTCTTTTTCCTACGCGTCCGTAATTTATTTCTCCATCTTATGCAGTTAAAATCCGACATCCGGATTAACACAATTTCAGACTTTTAAGTCTTCGGCTTACTACCCTTTTTACCCAATATTGACCCGTTCATAATTTTATCGCACCAACAAGTTTATTTGATCGTTAAACTCATGAAATTCATTATTTCAATATCTCCCATTATATTAATCTCGAATCACGAGTCTCTTAAGTAATAAAATCCCGTTTACGCTTAAATGCATATTTTGACCCGTTAAGGGTAGTTATGCATTTTAGTCTAGAACTTGTGCCTTTCTTTTATCGCTACAAAAGTTCCATATCTAATTAACTACAATTATTCCACCACAACTATTTTGTGGTGGATTTATCATGATGAACCCTTTTTCCCAAATTTTACCCATCGGTTGATCATTTTACGCAAATGACCACTTTTGAGCACTTGACCCGCGAATGTGCATTCCTATGATCTTTATTCATGTCTAATGATTCCATAATCTTTATGCAAGTTCCTAAACGACCCGTATGAGTTGTTTGCCCAATATACCCTTCAAGGGTATTTTGGTTAACTTTAGTCCCTCACTTCACGACGAAGGACTTTCGCTAAATGTCTTAATCAAATTGTATGTTTAACCAAAAAGCTTAGTTATACGTACCTGGCTCGGGTCAAAGTATTGACCCGTTTACTTAACTTTTGCTTTAAATCTTTATAGTTAAAGCAACGCAAGCTTACTTTATTTCCTGTTATTACAAAACTCAACAAGCAATTATCAAATGTTATTATCAAATGGCATTACCCACACCAATTGACCTATTTAGTCAAAATGACCAATTGTCCGTATGAGATGGTATTTAAGTACCATTTCATCCCCTTTTAAACCTATCCCGGTTTTCCTTGTACTCATTTTACTTAAAACCGTTTTTGTTTGTTCGTCACTACATGACTAATTTACAATTGTACCCCTTTGTCCATAACTTATAATTTCTTACCATTTCCTTTCATTCCGACTCTCATTGAATCGTGTCGGAACATTCTATGCCAACCACTTAGTAGCATTCATATACTATACTTGCAATCATGTCATTTGTAAATAATGAAAAAGGGCGTAAGCTTTACTTACCTCGCATCCGAACTACGCTTTTCCTTTCCTGCTTGATTCGTTTGACCCGCTCCTTCATCAAGCTTCCACCTAGCTTGTTACGCGTCGAACTATCATCATCGTTTTCAAGGTGGTTAGTTTAATCATAATTTAATACGATTATTCCACCTTACGCATTTCATATCAAAAATTAGCATTTATCGTATTATAGGCCAGTTTGACTTTATAAAAGTAAAATGCCCATTAGTATACTAATTGCATATTCGAGTTCATCAACTAGTTTTAGCATTCTTTAATTACCCGGTAGGCGTTATCTTTAGACCACCGTTTTAACCAAAGTTCTAACCACGTTTATCACATTTAGAACTCTTTTTTAATCACATCTTGCATAATAGCCAAAACATCACAATTAGGTGTTTTAACTACAAAATTCTAGTTTCGAACCTTCTTTGAGGCATTTCAACAAACACTTTAAGGGCAGAATTTTACATGTTTATTTATCAAGTCTCTAGCTTATCTCTTAGCCCTAATTTCACATAAATCAACCTTCTTACAAAGTTGATAACTTCAAATTTTCTGGAATCACTTCAAAATTGTCAAATTACACTAGATTAACAATCTATTTCCTAGTGTTCGTCAAATTTCACATAAACCACTAATCACCTACAATGGTGTTCATAGGTTTCACTAAAATTTCACATGATTTCAACTTGTATTTGTCTAGGGTTTGTCCCTAGACACTATATGGTTCCTAATTCATCATAAAACAAACATGCAACCATGAATTTCAGATTTTCCCAATTTCATGAGAATTTCAAACAGAGAATTAGCACTAAATTTCACATACCTTGTAACCCCCTTGTGATGAGGATCACAAATCTATGTTCAGATTTCGATTTGGGACAGGAATTAGCCTTCAATTGATCAAATTTGTGGAGTTAGGGTTTGGTGAGAGCTCCTGGTCGCTCCCCTACGTTTTTGATCGACCAAGCACACTAATTTGGGTGTTTGGTTTTTATTTAATTTGTTTTAACAAATTCTAGTTTCAAGTTCTACAACTTAGGTCCCTCCACTTTTGTATAACTTATAGTTTGGCTAATTTTAACCCTATTATAAGTTATTTCTAGACCATTAGCTAACTAGGTTAAAATTCCTAGTGAGTAAATTCTTGTTTATTTAAGAATCCTAATATTCACCGGGTTACTTTTACCACTAAAGGTAAATTACCCGTCTTTTAGTATAAACGTGGTTTGATTACCAAACCCGTTTTCGGGGTGTTACAATATATCACCATTGCTCTTGATTTCCTTGACTGTATATCTCATAAATGTCAACATATACACGCGTCATTTTATTTACGAAGATTTTTTAATGCCGAGAACCTTGATCAGAGAGTAAAAAAGGCGTGAGGTTCACAATGGTGAAAAACTAAAATGGGATATACCGGGCAAGGATTCGAGTTACAGGAACAATGGCCAAACCAACCACCCAAGAATGGAATCATTTGAGAAAAAATCCTTGACAAACTCCTAGAAGCAGCTTTTTCCGCCACCAGACCTTTCTCCATCAATTAGGAATCTGATGCCATCACTAAACACATTCCTTAAATTGTAGCCATTTTTTGAGTGTTTATTTTTTGGTGTCTAATCCGCATATATATCCCCATTGCTCTGGATTTTCTTAAATGTATATCTCTTAAATGTCAACATATAAACGTGTGATTTAGTTTACGAAGATTTTTCAATGCCGATAACATAGATCAGAGGGTAAAAAAGGCGTAAGGTTCACAATGGTGTAAAACTAAAATGGGATATACCGAGCTAGGATTCGAGTTAGAAGATTAAGGGCCAAAGCAACCACCCAAGAATGGAATCGTCGTGCGAAAACACTTGACAACCTCCTGGAAGCAGCTATTCTTGCCACCAGACCTTTCTCCATCAATTAGGAATCTGATGCCGTCACTAAACACATTACTTAAATTGTAGCCGTTTTTTTAGTGTTTATTTTTTGGTGTCTAATCCGCATATAGATAACCATTTCTCTTGATTTGTTTATCTGTATATCTCTTAAATGTCAACATATACACGTGTGATTTGGTTTACGAAGATTTTTTCCATGCTGAGAACCTCGATCAGAGAGTAAAAAAGGCGTAAGGTTCACAATGATGTAAAACTAAAATGTGATATACCGGGCTAGGATACGAGTTACAGGAACAAGTGCCAAACCAACCACCCAAGAATGGAATCGTCAAGCGAAAACACTTGACATCATCCTGGAAGGAGATTTTCTTGCCACCAGACCTTTCTCCATCAATTAGGAATATGATGCCGTCACTAAACACATTCCTTAAATTGTAGCCATTTTTTGAGTGTTTATTTTTGGTTTCAAATCTGCATATATATCACCATTGCTCTTGATTTTCTTGATTGTATATCTCTTAAATGTCAACCTATACACGTGTGATTTAGTATACGAAGATTTTTCAATGCCGAGAACCACGATCAGAGAGTAAAAAAGGCGTGAGGTTCACAATGGTGTAAAACTAAAATGGGATATACCGCGCTAGGATTCGAGTTACAGTAAAAAGGGCCAAACCAACCACCACAGAATGGAATCTTCGAGCGAAAACACTTGACAACCTCCTAGAAGCAGCTTTTCTTGCCACCAGACCTTTCTCCATCAATTAGGAATCCGATGCCGTCACTAAACACATTTCTTAAATTGTAGCCATTATTTGAGTGTTTAGTTTTTGGTGTCTAATCCGCATATATGTCCCCATTGCTCTTGATTTTCTTAACTTTAAATCTCTTAAATGTCAACATATACAAGTGTGATTTAGTTTACGAAGATTTTTAATGCCGAGAACCTCGATCAGCGAGCAAAAAAGGTGTGTGGCTCACAATGGTGTAAAACTAAAATTGGATATACCGGGCTAGGATTCGAGTTACAGGAAAAAGGGCCAAACCAACCACCCAAGAATGGAATCGTCGAGCGAAAACACTTGACAACCTCCTGGAAGCAGCTTTTCTTGCCACCAGACCTTTCTCCATCAATTAGGAATCTGATGCCGCCACTAAACACATTCCTTAAATTGTAGCCATTTATTAAGTGTTTATTTTTTGGTGTCTAATCCGCATATGTATCACCATTGCCCTTGATTTTCTTGACTGGATGTCTCTTAAATGTAAACCTATACACGTGTGATTTAGTTTACGAATATTTTTCAATGCCGAGAACCTCGATCAGAGAGTAAAAATGGCGTAAGGTTCACAATGGTGAAAAATTAAAATGGGATATATCGGGCTAGGATTCGAGTTACAGGAACAAGGCCCAAACCAACCACCCAAGAATGGAATCGTCGAGCGATAACACTTGACAACCTCCTACAAGTAGCTTTTCTTTCCACCAAACCTTTCTCCATCAATTAGGAATCTGTTGCCATCAGTAAAGACATTCCTTAAATTGTAGCCATTTGTTGAGTGTTTTTTTTTTGGAGTCTAATCCGAATATATATCACCATTGCCCTTGATTTTCTTAACTGTATATCTCTTAAATGTCAACATATGCACGTGTGATTTAGTTTACGAAGATTTTTCAATGCCGAGAACCTCGATCAGAGAGTAAAAAAGGCGTAAGGTACAGAATGGTGTAAAATTAAAATGGGATATACCGGGCTAGGATTCGAGTTACAGGAACAAGGGCCAAACCAACCATCCAAGAATGGAATCGTCGAGCGAAAACACTTGACAACCTCCTGGAAGCAGCTTTTCTTGCCACCATACCTTTCTCCATCAATTAGGAATCTGATGCCGCCACTAAACACATTCCTTAAATTGTAGCCATTATTTGAGTGTTTAGTTTTTGGTGTCTAATCCGCATATATATCACGATTGCTCTTGATTTTCTTAACTTTAAATTTCTTAAATGTCAACATATACACGTGTGATTTAGTTTACGAAGATTTTTAATGCCAAGAACCTCGATCAGTGAGTAAAAAAGGTGTGTGGTTCACAATGGTGTAAAACTAAAATTGGATATACCGGGCTAGGATTCGAGTTACAGGAACAAGGCCCAAACCAACCACCCAAGAATGGAATCGTCGAGCGAAAACACTTGACAACCTCCTGGAAGCAGCTTTTCTTGCCACCAGACCTTTCTCCATCAATTAGGAATCTGATGCCGCCACTAAATACATTCCTTAAATTGTATTCATTTTTTAAGTGTTTATTTTTTGGTGTCTAATCCGCATATGTATCACCATTGCCCTTGATTTTCTTGACTGTATATCTCTTAAATGTAAACCTATACACGTGTGATTTAGTTTACGAATATTTTTCAATGCCGAGAACCTCGATCAGAGAGTAAAAAAGGCGTAAGGTTCACAATGGTGTAAAATTAAAATGGGATATACCGGGCTAGGATTCAAGTTACAGTGACAAGGGCCAAACCAACCACCCAAGAATGGAATCGACGAGCGAAAACACTTGACAACCTCCTAGAAGCAGCTTTTATTGCCACCAAACCTTTATCCATCAATTAGGAATCTGATGCCGTCACTAAACACATTCCTTAAATTGTAGCCATTTGTTGAGTGTATTTTTTGTGTTTAATCCGCATATATATCACCATTGCCCTTGATTTTCTTGACTATATATCTCTTAAATGTCAACATATACACGTGTGATTTAGTTTACGAAGATTTTTCAATGCCGAGATCCTCGATCAGAGAGTAAAAAAGGCGTAAGGTTCACAATTGTGTAAAATTAAAATGGGATATACCGGTCTAGGATTCGAGTTACAGGAACAAGGGCCAAACCAACCACCCAAGAATGGAATCGTCCAGCGAAAAACTTGACAACCTCCAAGAAGCAGCTTTTCTTGCCACCAGACCTTTCTCCATCAATTAGGAATCTGATGCCGTCACTAAACACAATCCTTAAATTGTAGCCATTTGATGAGTGTTTTTGTTTGGTGTCTAATCCTCATATATATCACCATTGCCCTTGATTTTCTTGACTGTATATCTCTTAAATGTCAACATATGCACGTGTGATTTAGTTTACGAAGATATTTCAATGCCGAGAACCTCGATCAGAGAGTAAAAAAGGCGTAAGGTTCACAACGGTATAAAATTAAAATGGGATATACCGGGCTAGGATTCGAGTTACAGGAACAAGGGCCAAACCAACCACCCGAGAATGGAATCGTCGAGTGAAAACACTTGACAACCTCCTAGAAGCAGCTTTTCTTGCCGCCCGACCTTTCTCCATCAATTAGGAATCTGATGCCGTCACTAAACTCATTCCTTAAATTGTAGCCATTTGTTGAGTTTTTTTTATTGGTGTCTAATCCGCATATATATCACCATTGCCCTTGATTTTCTTGACTGTATATCTCTTAAATGTCAACCTATACACGTGTGATTTAGTTTACGAAGATTTTTCAATGCCGAGAACCTCGATCAGGGAGTAAAAAAGGCGTAAGGTTCACAATGGTGTAAAATTAAAGTGGGATATACCGGGCTAGGATTCAAGTTACAGGAACAACGGCCAAACCAACCACCCAAGAAGGGAATCGACGAGCGAAAAACTTGACAACCTCCAAGAAGCAGCTTTTATTGCCACCAAACCTTTCTCCATCAATTAGGAATCTGATGCCATCACTAAACACATTCCTTAAATTTTAGCCATTTGTTGAGTGTTTTTTTGTGTTTAATCCGCATATATATCACCATTGCGCTTTATTTTCTTGACTATATATCTCTTAAATGTCAACATATACACGTGTGATTATGTTTATGAAGATTTTTCAATGCCGAGAACCTTGATCAGAGAGTAAAAAAGGAGTAAGGTTCACAATGGTGTAAAATTAAAATGGGATATACCGGTCTAGGATTCGAGTTACAGGAACAAGGGCCAAACCAACCACCCAAGAATGGAATCGTCGAGCGAAAAACTTGACAACCTCCAAGAAGCAGCTTTTCTTGCCACCAGACCTTTCTCCATCAATTAGAAATCTGATGCCGTCACTAAACACATTCCTTAAATTGTAGCCATTTGATGAGTGTTTTTGTTTGGTGTCTAATCCTCATATATATCACCATTGCCCTTGATTTTCTTGACTATATATCTCTTAAATGTCAACATATACGCGTGTGATTTAGTTTACGAATATTTTTCAATGCCGAGAACCTCGATCAGAGAGTAAAAAAGGCGTAAGGTTCACAATGGTGTAAAATTAAAATGGGATATATCGGGCTAGGATTCGAGTTACAGGAACAAGGGCGAAACCAACCACCCAAGAATGGAATCGTCGAGCGAAAACACTTACCAAACCTCCTACAAGTAGCTTTTCTTTCCACCAGACCTTTCTCCATCAATTAGGAATCTGATGCCATCACTAAACACATTCCTTAAATTGTAGCCATTTGTTGAGTGTTTTTTTTGGTGTCTAATCCTAATATATATCACCATTGCCCTTGATTTTCTTGACTGTATATCTCTAAAATGTCAACATATGCACGTGTGATTTAGTTTACGAAGATTTTTCAATGCCGAGAACCTCGATCAGAGAGTAATAAAGGCGTAAGGTTCACAATTGTGTAAAATTAAAATGGGATATACCGGTCTAGGATTCGAGTTACAGGAACAAGGGCCAAACCAACCACCCAAGAATGGAATCGTCCAGCGAAAAACTTGACAACCTCCAAGAAGCAGCTTTTCTTGCCACCAGACCTTTCTCCATCAATTAGGAATCTGATGCCGTCACTAAACACATTCCTTAAATTGTAGCCATTTGATGAGTGTTTTTGTTTGGTGTCTAATCCTCATATATATCACCATTGCCCGTGATTTTCTTGACTGTATATCTCTTAAATGTCAACATATTCACGTGTGATTTAGTTTACGAAGATATTTCAATGCCGAGAACCTCGATCAGAGAGTAAAAAAGGCGTAAGGTTCACAACGGTATAAAATTAAAATGGGATATACCGGGCTAGGATTCGAGTTACAGGAACAAGGGCCAAACCAACCACCCGAGAATGGAATCGTCGAGTGAAAACACTTGACAACCTCCTAGAAGCAGCTTTTCTTGCCGCCCGACCTTTCTCCATCAATTAGGAATCTGATGCCATCACTAAACTCATTCCTTAAATTGTAGCCATTTGTTGAGTTTTTTTTATTGGTGTCTAATCCGCATATATATCACCATTGCCCTTGATTTTCTTGACTGTATATCTCTTAAATGTCAACCTATACACGTGTGATTTAGTTTACGAAGATTTTTCAATGCCGAGAACCTCGATCAGGGAGTAAAAAAGGCGTAAGGTTCACAATGGTGTAAAATTAAAGTGGGATATACCGGGCTAGGATTCAAGTTACAGGAACAAGGGCCAAACCAACCACCCAAGAAGGGAATCGACGAGCGAAAAACTTGACAACCTCCAAGAAGCAGCTTTTATTGCCACCAAACCTTTCTCCATCAATTAGGAATCTGATGCCATCACTAAACACATTCCTTAAATTTTAGCCATTTGTTGAGTGTTTTTTTGTGTTTAATCCGCATATATATCACCATTGCGCTTTATTTTCTTGACTATATATCTCTTAAATGTCAACATATACACGTGTGATTTAGTTTATGAAGATTTTTCAATGCCGAGAACCTCGATCAGAGAGTAAAAAAGGAGTAAGGTTCACAATGGTGTAAAATTAAAATGGGATATACCGGTCTAGGATTCGAGTTACAGGAACAAGGGCCAAACCAACCACCCAAGAATGGAATCGTCGAGCGAAAACACTTAACAACCTCCTACAAGTAGCTTTTCTTTCCACCAGACCTTTCTCCATCAATTAGGAATCTGATGCCATCACTAAACACATTCATTAAATTGTAGCCATTTGTTGAGTGTTTTTTTTGGTGTCTAATCCTAATATATATCACCATTGCCCTTGATTTTCTTGACTGTATATCTCTAAAATGTCAACATATGCACGTGTGATTTAGTTTACGAAGATTTTTCAAAGCCGAGAACCTCGATCAGTGAGTAAAAAAGGCGTAAGGTACACAATGGTGTAAAATTAAAATGGGATATACCGGGCTAGGATTCGAGTTACAGGTACAAGGGCCAAACCAACCACCCAAGAATGGAATCGTCGAGCGAAAACACTTGACAACCTTTTAGAAGCTGCTTTTCTTGCCACCAGACCTTTCTCCATCAATTAGGAATCGGATGCCGTCACTAAACACAATCCTTAAATTGTAGCCATTTTTGAGTGTTTAATTTTTGGTGTCTAATCCGCATATATATCCCCATTGCTCTGGATTTTCTTGAATGTATATCTCTTAAATGTCAACATATAAACGTGTGATTTAGTTTACGAAGATTTTTCAATGCCGATAACCTCGAACAGAGAGTAAAAAAGGCGTAAGGTTCACAATGGTGTAAAACTAAAATGGGATATACTGGGCTAGGATTCGAGTTAGAAGATTAAGGGCCAAACCAACCAACCAAGAATGGAATCGTCGTGCGAAAACACTTGACAACCTCCTGGAAGCAGCTTTTCTTGCCACCAGACCTTTCTCCATCAATTAGGAATTTGATGCCGTCACTAAACACATTCCTTAAATTGTTGCCATTTTTTGAGTGTTTATTTTTTGGTTTCTAATCCGCATATATATCACCATTGCTCTTGATTTTCTTGACTGTATATCTCTTAAATGTCAACATATACATGTGTGATTTAGTTTAAGAAGATTTTTCAATGCCGAGAACCTAGATCAGAGAGTAAAAAACGCGTAAGGTTCACAATGGTGTAAAACTAAAATGGGATATACCGGGATAGGATTCGAGTTACAGGAACAAGGGCCAAAGCAAGCACCCAAGAATGGAATCGTCGAGAGAATACACTTAACAACCTCCTGGAAGCAGCTTTTCTTGCCACCAGACCTTTCTCCATCAATTACGAATCTGATGCCGTCACTAAACACATTACTTAAATTGTAGCCATTTTTTGGGTGTTTATTTTTTGGTGTCTAATCCGCATATAGATAACCATTTCTCTTGATTTGTTTATCTGTAATTCTCTTAAATGTCAACATATACACGTGTGATTAGGTTTACGAAGATTTTTTCAATGCCAAGAACCTTGATCAGAGAGTAAAAAAGGCGTAAGGTTCACAATGATGTAAAACTAAAATGTGATATACCGGGCTAGGATACGAGTTACAGGAACAAGTGTCAAACCAACCACCCCAGAATGGAATCGTCGAGCGAAAACACTTGACATCCTCCGGGAAGCAGATTTTCTTGCCACCAGACCTTTCTCCATCAATTAGGAATCTAATGCCGTCACTACACACATTCCTTAAATTGTAGCCATTTTTTTAGTGTTTATTTTTTGGTTTCAAATTTGCATATATATAGATCACCATTGCTCTCGATTTACTTGACTGTATATCTCTTAAATGTCAACCTATACACGTGTGATTTAGTATACGAAGATTTTTCAATGCCGAGAACCACGATCAGAGAGTAAAAAAGGCGTGAGGTTCACAATGGTGTAAAACTAAAATGGGATATACCGCGCTAGGATTCAAGTTACAGGAACAAGGGCCAAACCAACCACCACAGAATGGAATCGTCGAGCAAAAACACTTGACAACCTCCTGTAAGCAGCTTTTCTTGCCACCAGACCTTTCTCCATCAATTAGGAATATGATGCCGTCACTAAACACATTCCTTAAATTGTAGCCATTTTTGAGTGGTTAATTTTTGGTGTCTAATCCGCATATATATCACCATTGCTCTTGATTTCCTTGACTGTATATCTCTTAAATGTCAACATATACACGTGTGATTTAGTTTACGAAGATTTTTCAACGCCGAGAACCTCGATCAGAGAGTAAAAAAGGCGTAAGGTTCACAATGGTGTAAAAGTAAAATGGGATATACTAGGCTAGGATTCGAGTTAGAAGAATAAGGGCCAAACCAACCAACCAAGAATGGAATTGTCGTGTGAAAACACTTGACAAGCTCCTGGAAGCAGCTTTTCTTGCCACCAGACCTTTCTCCATCGATTAGGAATCTGATGCCGTAACTAAACACATTTCTTAAAGTGTAGCCACTATTTGAGTGTTTAGTTTTTGGTGTCTAATCCGCATATATATCACCATTGCTCTTGATTTTCTTAACATTAAATCTCTTAAATGTCAACATATACACGTGTGATTTAGTTTACGAAGATTTTTAATGCCGAGAACCTCAATCAACGAGTAAAAAAGGTGTGTGGTTCACAATGGTGTAAAACTAAAATGAGATATACCGGGCTAGGATTCGAGTTACAGGAACAAGGGCCAAACCAACAGCCCAAGAATGGAATCGTCGAGCGAAAACACTTGACAACCTCTTGGAAGCAGCTTTTCTTGCCACCAGACCTTTCTCCATCAATTAGGAATCTGATGCCGCCACTAAACACATTCCTTAAATTGTAGCCATTTTTTAAGTGTTTATTTTTGGGTGTCTAATCCGCATATGTATCACCATTGCTCTTGATTTTCTTGACTGTATATCTCTTAAATGTCAACATATACATGTGTGAATTAGGTTACGAAGATTTTTCAATGCTGAGACCTCGATCAGAGAGTAAAAAAGGCTTAAGGTTCACAATGGTGTAAAACTAAAATGGGATGTACCGGGCTAGGATTCGAGTTATAGGAACAAGGGCTAAACCAACCACCCAAGAATGGAATCTTCGAGCGAAAACACTAGACAACCTCCTACAAGTAGCTTTTCTTTCCAACAAACCTTTCTCCATCAATTAGGAATCTGATGCCATCAGTAAACACATTCCTTAAATTGTAGCCATTTGTTGAGTGTTTTTTTTTGGAGTCTAATCCGCATATATATCACCATTGCTCTTGATTTTCTTAACTTTAAATTTCTTAAATGTCAACATATACACGCGTGATTTAGTTTACGAAGATTTTTAATGCCGAGAACCTCGATCAGTGAGTAAAAAAGGTGTGTGGTTCACAATGGTGTAAAACTAAAATTGGATATACCGGGCTAGGATTCGAGTTACAGGAACAAGGCCCAAACCAACCTCCCAAGAATGGAATCGACGAGCGAAAACACTTGACAACCTTCTGGAAGCAGCTTTTCTTGCCACCAGACCTTTCTCCATCAATTAGGAATCTGATGCCGCCACTAAATACATTCCTTAAATCGTAGTCATTTTTTAAGTGTTTATTTTTTGGTGTCTAATCCGCATATGTATCACCATTGCCATTGATTTTCTTGACTGTATATCTCTTAAATGTAAACCTATACACGTGTGATTTAGTTTACGAATATTTTTCAATGCCGAGAACCTCGATCAGAGAGTAAAAAAGGCGTAAGGTTCACAATGGTGTAAAATTAAAATGGGATATACCGGGATAGGATTCAAGTTACAGTAACAAGGGCCAAACCAACCACCCAAGAATGGAATCGACGAGCGAAAACACTTGACAACCTCCTAGAAGCAGCTTTTATTGCCACCAAACCTTTATCCATCAATTAGGAATCTGATGCCGTCACTAAACACATTCCTTAAATTGTAGCCATTTGTTGAGTGTTTTTTTTGTGTTTAATCCGCATATATATCACCATTGCCCTTGATTTTCTTGACTATATATCTCTTAAATGTCAACATATACACGTGTGATTTAGTTTACGAAGATTTTTCAATGCCGAGAACCTCGATCAGAGAGTAAAAAAGGCAAAAGGTTCACAATTGTGTAAAATTAAAATGGGATATACCGGTCTAGGATTCGAGTTACAGGAACAAGGGCCAAACCAACCACCCAAGAATGGAATCGTCCAGCGAAAAACTTGACAACCTCCAAGAAGCAGCTTTTCTTGCCACCAGACCTTTCTCCATCAATTAGGAATATGATGGCGTCACTAAACACATTCCTTAAATTGTAGCCATTTGATGAGTGTTTTTGTTTGGTGTCTAATCCTCATATATATCACCATTGCCCTTGATTTTCTTGACTGTATATCTCTTAAATGTCAACATATGCACGTGTGATTTAGTTTACGAAGATATTTCAATGCCGAGAACCTCGATCAGAGAGTAAAAAAGGCGTAACGTTCACAACGGTATAAAATTAAAATGGGATATACCGGGCTAGGATTCGAGTTACAGGAACAAGGGCCAAACCAACCACCCGAGAATGGAATCGTCGAGTGAAAACACTTGACAACCTCCTAGAAGCAGCTTTTCTTGCCGCCCGACCTTTCTCCATCAATTAGGAATCTGATGCCGTCACTAAACTCATTCCTTAAATTGTAGCCATTTGTTGAGTTTTTTTTATTGGTGTCTAATCCGCATATATATCACCATTGCCCTTGATTTTCTTGACTGTATATCTCTTAAATGTCAACCTATACACGTGTGTTTTAGTTTACGAAGATTTTTCAATGCCGAGAACCTCGATCAGGGAGTAAAAAAGGCGTAAGGTTCACAATGGTGTAAAATTAAAGTGGGATATACCGGGCTAGGATTCAAGTTACAGGAACAAGGGCCAAACCAACCACCCAAGAAGGGAATCGACGAGCGAAAAACTTGACAACCTCCAAGAAGCAGCTTTTATTGCCACCAAACCTTTCTCCATCAATTAGGAATCTGATGCCATCACTAAACACATTCCTTAAATTTTAGCCATTTGTTGAGTGTTTTTTTGTGTTTAATCCGCATATATATCACCATTGCGCTTTATTTTCTTGACTATATATCTCTTAAATGTCAACATATACACGTGTGATTTAGTTTATGAAGATTTTTCAATGCCGAGAACCTCGATCAGAGAGTAAAAAGGGAGTAAGGTTCACAATGGTGTAAAATTAAAATGGGATATACCGGTCTAGGATTCGAGTTACAGGAACAAGGGCCAAACCAACCACCCAAGAATGGAATCGTCGAGCGAAAAACTTGACAACCTCCAAGAAGCAGCTTTTCTTGCCACCAGACCTTTCTCCATCAATTAGAAATCTGATGCCGTCACTAAACACATTCCTTAAATTGTAGCCATTTGATGAGTGTTTTTGTTTGGTGTCTAATCCTCATATATATCACCATTGCCCTTGATTTTCTTGACTGTATATCTCTTAAATGTCAAAATATACGCGTGTGATTTAGTTTACGAATATTTTTCAATGCCGAGAACCTCGATCAGAGAGTAAAAAAAGGCGTAAGGTTCACAATGGTGTAAAATTAAAATAGGATATATCGGGCTAGGATTCGAGTTACAGGAACAAGGGCGAAACCAACCACCCAAGAATGGAATCGTCGAGCGAAAACACTTAACAACCTCCTACAAGTAGCTTTTCTTTCCACCAGACCTTTCACCGTCAATTAGGAATCTGATGCCGTCACTAAACACATTCCTTAAATTGTAGCCATTTGTTGAGTGTTTTTTTGGTGTCTAATCCGCATATATATCACCATTGCCCTTGATTTTCTTGACTGTATATCTCCTAAATGTCAACATATACACATGTGATTTAGTTTACGAAGATTTTTCAAAGCCGAGAACCTCGATCAGAGAGTAAAAAAGGCTAAGGTTCACAATGGTGTAAAATTAAAATTGAATGTACCGGGCAAGGATTCGAGTTACAGGAACAAGGGCAAAACCAACGACCCAAGAATGGAAACATCGAGCGAAACCCCTTGACAACTTCATGGAAGCAGCTTTTCTTGCCACCAGACCTTTCTCCATCAATTAGGAATCGGATGCCGTCACTAAACACAATCCTTAAATTGTAGCCATTTTTGAGTGTTTAATTTTTGGTGTCTAATCCGCATATAAATCATCATTGCTCTTGATTTCCTTGACTGTATATCTCATAAATGTCAACATATACCCGTGTGATTTTATTTACGAAGATTTTTTAATGACGAGAACCTCGATCAGAGAGTAAAAAAGGCGTGAGGTTCACAATGGTGAAAAACTAAAATGGGATATACCGGGCTAGGATTCGAGTTACAGGAAGAATGGCCAAACCAACCACCCAAGAATGGAATCATTTGAGCGAAAACCCTTGACAAACTCCTAGAAGCAGCTCTTCCCGCCACCAGACCTTTCTCCATCAATTAGGAATCTGATACCATCACTAAACACATTCCTTAAATTGTAGCCATTTTTTGTGTTTTTATTTTTTGGTGTCTAATCCGCATATATATCCCCATTGCTCTGGATTTTCTTGAATGTATATCTCTTAAATGTCAACATATAAACGTGTGATTTAGTTTACGAAGATTTTTCAATGCCGATAACCTCGAATAGAGAGTAAAAAAGGCGTAAGGTTCACAATGGTGTAAAACTAAAATGGGATATACCGGGCTAGGATTCAAGTTAGAAGATTAAGGGCCAAACCAACCAACCAAGAATGGAATCGTCGTGCGAAAACTCTTGACAACCTCCTGGAAGCAGCTTTTCTTGCCACCAGACCTTTCTCCATCAATTAGGAATTTGATGCCGTCACTAAACACATTCCTTAAATTGTAGCCATTTTTTGAGTGTTTATTTTTTGGTTTCTAATCCGCATATATATCACCATTGCTCTTGATTTTCTTGACTGTATATCTCTTAAATGTCAACATATACATGTGTGATTTAGTTTAAGAAGATTTTTCAATGCCGAGAACCTAGATCAGAGAGTAAAAAATGCGTAAGGTTCACAATGGTGTAAAACTAAAATGGGATATACCGGGATAGGATTCGAGTTACAGGAACAAGGGCCAAAGCAAGCACCCAAGAATGGAATCGTCGAGAGAATACACTTAACAACCTCCTGGAAGCAGCTTTTCTTGCCACCAGACCTTTCTCTATCAATTAGGAATCTGATGCCGTCACTAAACACATTACTTAAATTGTAGCCATTTTTTGGGTGTTTATTTTTTGGTGTCTAATCCGCATATAGATAACCATTTCTCTTGATTTGTTTATCTGTAATTCTCTTAAATGTCAACATATACACGTGTGATTAGGTTTACGAAGATTTTTTCAATGCCAAGAACCTTGATCAGAGAGTTAAAAAGGCGTAAGGTTCACAATGATGTAAAACTAAAATGTGATATACCGGGCTAGGATACGAGTTACAGGAACAAGTGTCAAACCAACCACCCCAGAATGGAATCGTCGAGCGAAAACACTTGACATCCTCCGGGAAGCAGATTTTCTTGCCACCAGACCTTTCTCCATCAATTAGGAATCTGATGCCGTCACTACACACATTCCTTAAATTGTAGCCATTTTTTTAGTGTTTATTTTTTGGTTTCAAATTTGCATATATATATCACCATTGCTCTTGATTTTCTTGACTGTATATCTCTTAAATGTCAACCTATACATGTGTGATTTAGTATACGGAGATTTTTCAATGCCGAGAACCACGATCAGAGAGTAAAAAAGGCGTGAGGTTCACAATGGTGTAAAACTAAAATGGGATATACCGCGCTAGGATTCAAGTTACAGGAACAAGGGCCAAACCAACCACCACAGAATGGAATCGTCGAGCAAAAACACTTGACAACCTCCTGTAAGCAGCTTTTCTTGCCACCAGACCTTTCTCCATCAATTAGGAATATGATGCCGTCACTAAACACATTCCTTAAATTGTAGCCATTTTTGAGTGGTTAATTTTTGGTGTCTAATCCGCATATATATCACCATTGCTCTTGATTTCCTTGACTCTATATCTCTTAAATGTCAACATATACACGTGTGATTTAGTTTACGAAGATTTTTCAACGCCGAGAACCTCGATCAGAGAGTAAAAAAGGCGTAAGGTTCACAATGGTGTAAAAGTAAAATGGGATATACTTGGCTAGGATTCGAGTTAGAAGAATAAGGGCCAAACCAACCAACCAAGAATGGAATTGTCGTGTGAAAACACTTGACAAGCTCCTGGAAGCAGCTTTTCTTGCCACCAGACCTTTCTCCATCGATTAGGAATCTGATGTCGTAACTAAACACATTTCTTAAAGTTAAGCCACTATTGGAGTGTTTAGTTTTTGGTGTCTAATCCGCATATATATCACCATTGCTCTTGATTTTCTTAACTTTAAATCTCTTAAATGTCAACATATACACGTGTGATTTAGTTTACGAAGATTTTTAATGCCGAGAACCTCAATCAACGAGTAAAAAAGGTGTGTGGTTCACAATGGTGTAAAACTAAAATGAGATATACCGGGCTAGGATTCGAGTTACAGGAACAAGGGCCAAACCAACAGCCCAAGAATGGAATCGTCGAGCGAAAACACTTGACAACCTCCTGGAAGCAGCTTTTCTTGCCACCAGACCTTTCTCCATCAATTAGGAATCTGATGCCGCCACTAAACACATTCCTTAAATTGTAGCCATTTTTTAAGTGTTTATTTTTGGGTGTCTAATCCGCATATGTATCACCATTGCTCTTGATTTTCTTGACTGTATATCTCTTAAATGTCAACATATACACGTGTGAATTAGGTTACGAAGATTTTTCAATGCTGAGACCTCGATCAGAGAGTAAAAAAGGCTTAAGGTTCACAATGGTGTAAAACTAAAATGGGATGTACCGGGCTAGGATTCGAGTTACAGGAACAAGGGCCAAACCAACCACCCAAGAATGGAATCTTCGAGCGAAAACACTAGACAACTTCCTGGAAGCAGCTTTTCTTGCCACCAGACCTTTCTCCATCAATTAGGAATATGATGCCGTCACTAAACACATTCCTGAATTGTAGCCATTTTTTAGTGTTTAATTTTTGGTGTCTAATCCGCATATATATCACCATTGCTCTTGATTTCCTTTACTGTATATCTCATAAATGTTAACATATACACGTGTGATTTTGTTTACGAAAATTTTTCAGTGCCGAGAACCTCGATCAGAGAGTAAAAAAGGCGTGAGGTTCACAATTATGAAAAACTAAAATGGGATATACCGTGCTAGAATTCGAGTTACAGGAACAAGGGCCAAACTAACCACCCAAGAATGGAATCGTCGAGCGAAAACACTTGACAACCTGCTGGAAGCAGCTTTTCCTGCCACCAGACCTTTCTCCATCAATTAGGAATCTAATGCCGTCACTAAACACATTCCTTAAATTGTAGCCATTTTTTTAGTGTTTATTTTTGGTGTCTAATCCACATATAGATCACCATTTCTCTTGATTTGTTTAACTGTATATCTCTTAAATGTCAACCTATACACGTGTGATTTGGTTTACGAAGATTTTTTCAATACCGAGAACCTCGATCAGAGAGTAAAAAAGGCGTAAGGTTCACAATGATGTAAAACCAAAATGTGATATACCGGGCTAGGATTCGAGTTATAGGAACAAGTGCCAAACCAACCACCCAAGAATGGAATCGTCGAGCGAAAACACTTGACATCCACCTGGAAGCAGCTTTTCTTGCCAACAAACATTTCTCCATCAATAAGGAATCTGATGCCATCACTAAACACATTCCTTAAATTGTAGCCATTTTTGAGTGTTTGTTTTTTGGTTTCAAATCCGCATATATATCACCATTGCTCTTGATTTTCTTGACTGTATATCTCTTAAATATCAACCTATACACGTGTGATTTAGTCTACGAAGATTTTTCTATGCCGAGAACCATGATCAGATGGTAAAAAAGGCGTGAGGTTCACAATGGTGTAAAACTAAAATGGGATATACCGCGCTAGGATTCGAGATATAGGAACAAGGGCCAAACCAACCACCATGGAATGCAATCGTCGAGCGAAAACACTTGACAACCACCTGGAAGCAGCTTTGCTTGCCACTAGACCTTTCTAGGAATCTGATGCCGTCACTAAACACATTTCTGAAATTGTAGCCATTTTTTGAGTGTTTATTTTTTGGTGTCTAATCTGCATATATATCACCGTTGCTCTTGATTTTCTTGACTTTAAATCTATTAAATGTCAACATATACACGTGTGATTTAGTTTACGAAGACTTTTAATGTCGAGAACCTCGATCAGGGAGTAAAAAAGGTGTGGTTCACAATGGTGTAAAACTAAAATGGGATAAACCGGGCTAGGATTCGAGTTACAGGAACAAGGGCCAAACCAACCACCCAAGAATGGAATCATCGAGCGAAAACAATTGACAACCTCCTGGAAGCAACTTTTCTTGCCACCAGACCTTTCTCCATCAGTTAGGAATCTGATGTCATCACTAAACAAATTCCTTAAATTGTAGCCATTTTTTGAGTGTTTATTTTTTGGTGTCTAATCCGCATATAGATAACCATTGCTCTTGATTTTCTTGACTTTAAATCTCCTAAATGTCAACATGTACACGTGTGATTTAGTTTACGAATATTTTTAATGCCGAGAACCTCGATCAGCATGTAAAAAAGGTGTTTGGTTCACAATGGTGTAAAACTAAAGTGGAATATACCGGGCTAGGATTCGAGTTACAGGAACAAGGGCCAAATCAACCACCCAAGAATGGAATAGTCGAGCGAAAACACTTGACAACCTCCTGGAAGCTGCTTTTCTTGCCACCAGACCTTTCTCCATCAATTAGGAATCTGATGCCGTCACTAAACACATTCCCTAAATTGTAGCCATTTTTTAAGTGTTTATTTTTTGGTGTCTAATCCGCATATGTATCACCATTGCTCTTGATTTTCTTGACTGTATATCTCTTGAATGTCAACATATACACGTGTGATTTAGTTTACGAAGATTTTTCAATACCGAGATCTCGATCAGAGAGTAAAAAAGGCGTAAGGTTCACAATGCTGTAAAGCTAAAATGGGATGTACCGGGCTAGGATTCGAGTTACAGGAACAAGGGCCAAACCAACCACCCAAGAATGGAATCTTCGAGCGAAAACACTTGACAACTTCCTAGAAGCAGCTTTTCTTGCCACCACACCTTTCTCCATCAATTAGGAATATGATGCCGTCACTAAACATATTCTTTAAATTGTAGCCATTTTTGAGTGTTTAATTTTTGGTGTCTAATCCGCATATATATCACCATTGCTCTTAATTTCCTTTACTGTATATCTCTTAAATGTCAACATATACACATGTGATTTTGTTTATGAAGATTTTTCAATGCCGAGAACCATGATCCGATGGTAAAAAAGGCGTGAGGTTCACAATGGTGTAAAACTAAAATGGGATATACCGCGCTAGGATTCGAGTTATAGGAACAAGGGCCAAACCAACCACCACAGAATGGAATCGTCGAGCGAAAACACTTGACAGCCACCTGGAAGCAGCTTTTCTTGCCACCACACCTTTCTCCATCAATTAGGAATATGATGCCGTCACTAAACATATTCTTTAAATTGTAGCCATTTTTGAGTGTTTAATTTTTGGTGTCTAATCCGCATATATATCACCATTGCTCTTGATTTTCTTGATTGTATATCTCTTAAATGTCAACATATACACGTGTGATTTAGTTTAAGAAGATTTTTCAATGCCGAGAACCTCGATCAGAGAGTAAAAAAGTCGTAAGGTTCACAATGGTGTAAAACTAAAATGGGATATACCGGGATAGGATTCGAGTTACAGGAACAAGGGCCAAACCAACCACCCAAGAATGCAAACATCGAGTGAAAACACTTGACAACCTCCTGGAAGCAGCTTTTCTTGCCACCAGACCTTTCTCCATCAATTAGGAATCTGATGCCGTCACTAAACATATTCCTTAAATTGTAGCCATTTTTTGAGTGTTTATTTTTTGGTGTCTAATCCACATATATATCACCATTGCTCTTGATTTTTTAACTATATATCTCTTAAATGTCAACATATACACGTGTGATTTGGCCTACGAAGATTTTTTCAATGCCGAGAACCTCGATCAGAGAGTAAAAAAGGAGTAAGGTTGACAATGGTGTAAAACTAAAATGTGATATACCGGGCATGGATTCCAGTTACAGGAACAAGGGCCAAAGCAACCACCGAAGAATGGAATCGTCGAGCGAAAACACTTGACAAACTCCTAGAAGTAGCTTTTCCTGCCACCAGACCTTTCTCCATCAATTAGGAATCTGATGCCGTCACTAAACACAATCCTTAAATTGTAACCATTTTTTGAGTGTTTACTTTTTGGTGTCTAATCCGCATATGTATCACCATTGCTCTTGATTTTCTTGACTCTATATCTCCTAAATATCAACATATTTTCAATGCCGAGAACGTCGATCAGAGAGTAAAAAAGGCGTAAGTTTCACAATGGTGTAAAACTAAAATGGGATGTATCGGGCCAGGATTCGAGTTACAGGAACAAGGGCCAAACCAACCACCCAAGAATGGAATCTTCATGAAAAAAACTTGACAACTTCCTGGAAGCAGCTTTTCTTGCCACCAGACCTTTCTCCATCAATTAGGAATATGATGCCGTCACTAAACACATTCCTTAAATTGTAGCCATTTTTTAGTGTTTAATTTTCGGTGTCTAATCCGCATATATATCACCATTGCTCTTGATTTCCTTGACTGTATATCTCTTAAATGTCAACATATACACGTGTGATTTAGTTTACGAAGATTTCTCAACGCCGAGAACCTCGATCAGAGAGTAAAAAAGGCATAAGGTTCACAATGGTGTAAAACTAAAATGGGATATACCGGGCTAGGATTCGAGTTAGAAGAATAATGGCCAAACCAACCAACCAAGAATGGAATCGTAGTGCGAAAACACTTGACAACCTCCAATAAGCAGTTTTTCTTGCCACCAGACCTTTCTCCATCAATTATGAATCTGATGACGTCACAAAAAACACATTCCTTAAATTGTAGCCATTTTTTGAGTGTTTATTTTTTTTGTCTAATCCGCATATATATCACCATTGCTCTTGATTTTCTTGACTGTATATCTCCTAAATGTCAACCTATACACGTGTGATTTAGTTTACGAAGAGTTTTCAACGCCGAGAACCTCGATCAGAGAGTAAAAAAGGCGTAAGGTTCACAATGGTGTAAAACTAAAATGGGATATACCAGGCTAGGATTCGAGTTAGAAGAATAAGGGCCAAAACAACCAACCAAGAATGGAATTGTCGTGTGAAAACACTTGACAACCTCCTGGAAGCAGCTTTTCTTGCCACCAGACCTTTCTCCATCGATTAGGAATCTGTTGCCGTCACTAAAAACATTCCTTAAATTGTAGCCACTTTTTGAGTGTTTATTTTTTGGTGTCTAATCCACATATATATCACCATTGCTCTTGATTTTCTTGACTGTATATCTCTTAAATGTCAACATATACACGTGTGATTTAGTTTAAGAAGATTTTTCAATGCCGAGAACCTCGATCAGAGAGTAAAAAAGGCGTGAGGTTCACAATGGTGTAAAACTAAAATGGGATATACCGCGCTAGGATTCGAATTATAGGAACAAGGGCCAAACCAACCACCACAGAATGGAATCGTCGAGCGAAAACACTTGACAACCACCTGGAAGCAGCTTTTCTTGCCACTAGACCTTTCTATATTAATTAGGAATCTGATGCCGTCACTAAACACATTTCTTAAATTGTAGCCTTTTTTCGAGTGTTTATTTTTTGGTGTCTAATCCGCATATATATCATCATTACTCTTGATTTTCTTGACTATAAATATCTTAAATGTCAACATATACACGTGTGATATAGTTTACGAAGACTTTTAATGCCGAGAACCTCGATCAGGGAGTAAAAAAGGTGTGTGGTTCACAATGGTGTAAAATTAAAATGAGATATACCGGGCTAGGATTCGAGTTACAGGAACAAGGGCCAAACCAACCACCCAAGAATGGAATCGTCGAGTGAAAACACTTGACAAACTTCTAGAAGCAGCTTTTCCTGCCACCAGACCTTTCTCCATCAATTAGGAATCTGATGCCATCACTAAACACATTCCTTAAATTGTAGCCATTTTTTGATTGTTTACTTTTTTGTGTCTAATCCGCATATATATCACCATTGCTCTTGATTTTCTTGACTATATATCTCTTAAATATCAACATATACACCTGTGATTTAGTTTACGAAGATTTTTCAATGCCGAGAACCTCGATCAGAGAGTAAAAAAGGCGTAAGTTTCACAATGGTGTAAAACTAAAATGGGATGTATCGGGCTAGGATTCGAGTTACAGGAACAAGGGCCAAACCAACCACCCAAGAATGGAATCTTCGAGAAAAAAACTCGACAACTTCCTGGAAGCAGCTTTTCTTGCCACCAGACCTTTATCCATCAATTAGGAATATGATGCCGTCACTAAACACATTCCTTAAATTGTAGCCATTTTTGAGTGTTTAATTTTCGGTGTCTAATCCGCATATATATCACCATTGCTCTTGATTTTCTTGACTGTATATCTCCTAAATGTCAACCTATACACGTGTGATTTAGTTTACGAAGAGTTTTCAACGCCGAGAACCTCGATCAGAGAGTAAAAAAGGCGTAAGGTTCACAATGGTGTAAAACTAAAATGGGATATACCAGGCTAGGATTCGAGTTAGAAGATTAAGGGCTAAAACAACCAACCAAGAATGGAATTGTCGTGTGAAAACACTTGACAACCTCCTGGAAGCAGCTTTTCTTGCCACCAGACCTTTCTCCATCGATTAGGAATCTGTTGCCGTCACTAAAAACATTCCTTAAATTGTAGCCATTTTTTGAGTGTTTATTTTTTGGTGTCTAATCCACATATATATCACCATTGCTCTTGATTTTCTTGACTGTATATCTCTTAAATATCAACATATACACCTGTGATTTAGTTTACGAAGATTTTTCAATGCCGAGAACCTCGATCAGAGAGTAAAAAAGGCGTAAGTTTCACAATGGTGTAAAACTAAAATGGGATGTATCGGGCTAGGATTCGAGTTACAGGAACAAGGGCCAAACCAACCACCCAAGAATGGAATCTTCGAGAAAAAAACTTGACAACTTCCTGGAAGCAGCTTTTCTTGCCACCAGACCTTTCTCCATCAATTAGGAATATGATGCCGTCACTAAACACATTCCTTAAATTGTAGCCATTTTTGAGTGTTTAATTTTCGGTGTCTAATCCGCATATATATAACCATTGCTCTTGATTTCCTTGACTGTATATCTCTTAAATGTCAACATATACACGTGTGATTTAGTTTACGAAGATTTTTCAACGCCGAGAACCTCGATCAGAGAGTAAAAAAGGCATAAGGTTCACAATGGTGTAAAACTAAAATGGGATATACCGGGCTAGGATTCGAGTTAGAAGAATAAGGGCAAAACCAACCAACCAAGAATGGAATCGTAGTGCGAAAAAACTTGACAACCTCCAGGAAGCAGCTTTTCTTGCCACCAGACCTTTCTCCATCAATTAGGAATCTGATGACGTCACTAAAAACATTCCTTAAATTGTAGCCATTTTTTGAGTGTTTATTTTTTGGAGTCTAATCCGCATATATATCACCATTGCTCTTGATTTTCTTGGCTGTATATCTCTTAAATGTCAACATATACACGTGTGATTTAGTTTAAGAAGATTTTTCAATGCCGAGAACCTCGATCAGAGAGTAAAAATGGAGTAAGGTTCACAATGGTGTAAAACTAAAATGAGATATACCGGGATAGGATTTGAGTTGCAGGAACAAGGGCCAAACCAACCACCCAAGAATGGAATCGTCGAGCGAAAACACTTGACAACCTCCTGGAAGCAGCTTTTCTTGCCACTAGACCTTTCTCCATCAATTAGTAATCGGATGCCGTCACTAAACATATTTCTTAAATTGTAGCCATTTTTTAGTGTTTATTTTTTGGTGACTAATCCGCATATATATCACCATTGCTCTTGATTTTTTTAACAGTATATCTCTTAAATGTCAACATATACACATGTGATTTGGCTTTCGAAGATTTTTTCAATGCCGAGAACCTCGTTCAGAGAGTAAAAAAGGCGTAAGGTTCACAATGGTGTATAACTAAAATGCGTTATACCGGGCTAGGATTCGAGTTACAGGAACAAGGGCCAAACCAACCACCCAAGAATGGAATCGTCGAGCGAAAACACCTGACAACCTCCTGGAAGCAGCATTTCTTGCCACCAGACCTTTCTCCATCAATTAGGAATCTGATGCCATCACTAAACACAGTCCTTAAATTGTAGCCATTTTTTGAGTGTTTATTTTTTTATGTCTAATCCGCATATATATCACCATTGCTCTTGATTTTCTTGAATGTATATCTCTTAAATGTCAACATATACACGTGTGATTTAGTTTAAGAAGATTTGTCAATGCCGAGAACCTCGATCAGAGAGTAAAAAAGGCGTAAGTTTCACAATGGTGTAAAACCAAAATGGGATATACTGGGCTAGGTTTCGAGTTACAGGAATGAAGGACAAACCAACCACCCAAGAATAGAATCGTCAAGCAAAAACACTTAACAACCTCCTGGAAGCAGCTTTTCTTGCCACCAGACCTTTATCCATCAATTAGGAATCTGATGCCGTCACTAAACACATTCCTTATATTGTAGACATTTTTTGTGTGTTTATTTTTTGGTGTCTAATCTGCATATATATCACCATTGCTCTTGATTTTCTTGACTGTATATATCTTAAACGTCAACATATACACGTGTGATTTAGTTTACGAAGATTTTTCAATGCCGAGAACCTCAATCCGATAGTAAAAAAGGTGTAAGGTTCACAATGGTGTAAAACTAAAATGGGATATACCGGTCTAGGATTTGAGTTACAGGAACAAGGGCCAAACCAACTACCCAAGAATGGAATCGTCGAGCGAAAACACTTGACAACCTTCTGGAAGCAGCTTTTCTTGCCACCAGACCTTTCTCCATCAATTAGGAATCTGATGCCGTCAATTAACACATTCCATAAATTGTAGCCATTTTTTGAGTGTTTATTTTTTGGTGTCTAATCTGCATATATATCACCATTGCTCTTGATTTCTTGACTGTATATCTCTTAAAGGTCAACATATACACGTGTGATTTAGTTTACATAGATTTTTCAATGCCGAGAACCTCGATCGGAGAGTAAAAAGGCGTGAGGTTCACAATGGTGTAAATCTAAAATGTGATATACCGGGTTGGGATTCGAGTTACTAGAACAAGGGCCAAACCAACCACCCAAGAACGGAATCGTCGAGCGAAAACACTTGACAACCTCCTGGAAGAAGCTTTTCCTGCCACTAGACCTTTCTCCATCAATTAGCAATCTAATGCCGTCACTAAACACATTCCTTAATTGGTAGCCTTATTTTGAGTGTTATTTTTTGGTGTCTAATCGGCATATATATCACCATTGCTCTTGATTTTCTTGACTGTATATCTCTTAAATGTCAACATATACACGTGTGATTTAGTTTACGAAGATTTTTCAATGACGAGAACCTCGATCAGAGAGTAAAAAAGGCGTGAGGTTCACAATGGTGTAAAACTAAAAATGGGATATACCGGGCTAGGATTCGAGTTACTAGAACAAGGGCTAAACCAACCACCGAAGAATGGAATCGTCGAGCGAAAACAATTAACAACCTCCTGGAAGCTGCTTTTCTTGCCACCAGACCTTTCTCCATCAATTAGTAATCCGATTCCGTCACTTAACACATTCCCTAAATTGTAGCCATATTTTGAGTGTTTTTTTTTTGGTGTCTAATCCGCATATATATCACCATTGCTCTTGATTTTCTTAACTGTATATCACTTAAATGTCAACATATACACGTGTGATTTAGTTTACGAAGATTTTTCAATGCCGAGATCCTCTATCAGAGAGTAAAAAAGGTGTGAGGTTCACAATGGTGTAAAACTAAAATGGGATATACCGTGCTAGCATTCGAGTTACAGGAACAAGGGCCAAACCAACCACACAATAATGGAATCGTCGAGCGAAAACACTTGACAAACTCCTGGAAGCAGCTTTTCTTGCCACCAGATCTTTCTCCATCAATTAGAAATCTGATGCCGTCACTAAACACATTCCTTAAATTGTAGCCATTTTTTGAGTTTTTATTTTTTGGTGTCTAATCGGCATATATATCACCATTGCTCTTGATTTTCTTGTCTGTATATCACGTTTGATTTAGTTTACGATGTTTCACAACCATGGTTTCAAAAAGTTTCGTTTTTTTAAATATTAAACATTTACATTGTCTTGAAATTTAAACAAACAAGTAAAACATAGTCTATCATTGTTATTAAGTCACTAAGAACTTGTCGAGTCCTAAGTGAGCATGCATCCTAGCAATCAACATTATTCAACAACACCTGAAACATATGTAAAAACAAAGTCAGCAAAGAAATGCTGGTGAGCACATAGGTTTTATGTGAGTGTCGGATTCATGGCTAATTTACATGTTGCAATACCTAATTAAAAACCTTGTTTTGAAAAAGAGTATAGTATTGCAACATAATTATCCAACTCAAATCAAGTTGGTTATAATTTGTAAAATCTCGTAGCCATGACTCTTAACCCAAAAACGTTTATTTAAGAAAAACCAAATTGTAAATCATTTCGTTAATAAAACTCGTATGGTTTATATTCTTTCGAAAACATCGTTATGTGACATTGTTTTAAAATCGTTTAACCCAGTGAACTAAATAATGTCACGGGATGTAATATGATAAAAGCACTTATATATAAGAAGTACCAGCGGCGTATCTACCATGCTTTTATCATATCACACCCGTCCCATTATCTAATCACAACCTAAAAAACAATCGTTTATCCAATTCGTTTTACTCGTTAAAATCGTTTCAGTCGTTTAAATCATTCTCGTTTTAATTGTGAAAACTACTTTGGGTCGTCTCGCTAATAACATCCAAACCTTCGCGACTCGCCTATCGCCAATCTCGCATTAACAAACCACCAAAGGGTAAGTTAACAAACCCAGATTCAGTCGTTACCCACCTAACCCACACATAACCATGGGTGCAGTCTGATAACGGGACTTGTCAGATCCTATGGTACCATAACCTAATACTGGTCGGTTCAGCCAAAACTCATGAATGTTATTTGTTATGTAATTACAACCAACAAGTTTGTTCACATTATCGAAATCGTTATTAATTTGATATAAACCATTTCAATCATTTTTGAAACCATCGTTAAAAACAACGAAATCATTTAACATATATGAATCACCCCAAAACAATCGAAAATAGTAAAATAGGGGAACTATGTACTCACATGAGAATGCTTAGAAGTCATGAATAACAACCAAGCAAAGCTAAAGGGATCACGGAAATCAATCGGTACCTAATATAAGTAACTATGTAAATAAACCGGACCAAAATCGGAAGATCGAATAGGATGAGGTCTTGTAAACCAAATGAGAATTGGAACTCATATGATACGGTTTAACAAAGCCTACATTCTAAATCGAAACCTAACCTAAGTGCTTACGACCCATTACGACCCGTTAAGGTAGGTTATGCTACTTTAACACGTCGTTCGCGTAAAACGCATTCGAGACGTCTAACTAGTCCTATGACAAGTATTATATGCCTATACATGTTTAAATATGTTGCATAATCAGTTAAGTGACAAAAGTTTAAGTTACATATGCTTAAAATCCAATTATGCATGAAAATGGCATTTTGGTCATTTTCCTAAGGCATATAAACTACCTATCATACAACTACTTAAACTAGGTGACCATAAGGTATAACCTCGGAAGGTTATTCCCTATACAACTATGGTCACTAAACATGCTTGGTCGGATCCTAATGATCGACCAAACGGGTCGAGTTCGAAAGCCTAAGCGGTGGTTTAGACCTCTTGACTTACGACTCTATACAAGCACTAAACTAAAAGTGACGAGCTAAACATGTTAAAACATGTTTAACTAAGTTAGAAAATAGGTTTTGATATCAAAACAATGTGTTTTGATACCCAAGAGTAGTTTGGTTACAAAATACGCATAAATACACATTTTGACCGAAACTACGACTCATAACTACGCCTTATCAATGTGGTAATTAGTAGGTATAGTCACAAGGGACTTTAACCATCGTGATTACGCTCACGTTGCAAAGTTCAAATGAACTTTGTGTTGACCAAAGACTGGTCAAAGTAGAAATTGACTTTCAGGCTTGAAAAGCGATAAAAGAATGAAAGAAGCTTACAAAGGGTCCCAGCTAGGGAGAACCTGATCTATAACACTCAGGTATGAAGCAAAGGCTTCAACTTAGAGCATTAATCAGATCAAGGGTGAGCAGAAATGAAAGAGGGCTTGGGTATTTACAGTTTTCGGTAAACCGTTAGGATCATTTCTTTCCAAAGAGGCATCAATCTTGGCCATCCAAGTGGGTACATGGTATTTAAAACAATGGGGACATGATAAACCATAAAAAACAAGCAGATGTATCCCAAATCAGGGGTTAAAACCCATCAAAACCAGCTCAAAGTCCAAATTCAATGTTTCTGTACTGGCAGACTATCGCGCCCCGCATAGGAATGCTTCTCAGCTTACGCGGCCCGCCAGAACTACTTTGGCAGATTGTCAAAATTGGTCCCTGCAGCCCAGAACTTGATTTTCGATGCATTTTTGACACGTATAAGCCTCGTTAACCTCATTTCAAGGCTCTAAAATGAAGTTAAAGTATAGGGAACTTAAAACATGCTCAAAAACATCTCGGATGTTGGTTCGTTTGGTCGTACGGTTGCGTTATTCGGTTAGTTATGACGGAAGTCGTAACGAACGCAAAAACGATCCAAATTAAGCGACGAATGGAATTTTATCATGCCAATCACTAAAATAAAATATTTTAATGATCACATAAATTTTTGGAGGTCCGGATATATTCAGAACGTGAGATATGAGTACAAACTTATGCACTTTTTGACGCTTTTAGTCCCTATTGATCAAATAAGTTTATTTTAGCATACAAAACCCCTCAAAGCCTATTTCTAAGCTATGTAAAGGATATTTAGGGTATGGTTAACTTATGATCAAGTACCGGAACATTCGTTACAGTACGAATCGGCATACTTCACAGTTTGTCGAAATTAGTCCCTGTAAGCGAATAAACTTGATTTCGACACCCCAACCTTCCAAAACATATTTCTAAGTTATGTTAAGGTTATTTAAGGTATGTTAAGCCTATGTCACTATTCTAGAGTGTTTTTCATGTTAAACCAGTTACGTTTACGAATCATTTCGCGTATAACTTTCTAGAAAGCGATTTAGAGCTCGAAATCGATCAAGAATTGATATGTGCAAATGATAGACATATTTATACAAATCCCAAGTATGAAATACAATATTTCATTGATGTGGTATTTTTTTGATGGCCGTGGAGGCACATATGTCACAGTCTCCCCTACTTCATGAAATTTCATCCCGAAATTTAATCAGAGGAAACATGGGAGAGCTCGAAATATAAAGTCGGAAAGATAAGACAGCACTGGTTAGGGTTCTGAACTTCTAGTAACTTTAATAACATTATGCTTGTAATGTAAGAGGGACACTTATATACAAGTATATGAAGGACCATTGGTGCGTCCACCGTACGTCCATTACATTGGTCACGTTTTGTTATTGTTGCCACTATCGGTTCTTACACATGGTAAATCTTACTGTGGTTTCCGTGCACTAAATTTCATAATTATGTATGCATCCATAATTACGTAATTCCTTGCATAGTCAACACAGTGCATTTTATAATGTATAGGGGTAAACCAAATGAACGAACCTGTGATGAGTGTGACTAGACCACCATAGGGTCCTTTAAATTAAATCATTAAATGATCTTTTTAAATAGACCACCAAGGAGTCTTTCCAGCTATATCATCACATGCCATTCTTAACCAGATTCTGAATCAATCTTTTCAACTATACCTCTCAAGGGGTCTCTTTCGAATTATGGAATGGTACTATATAATCCAAGGGTCTTAACCATTACGTAGAAGCCCATTAAGGATTTGAGGTAGTACCTTTGGATATCCTACTATGAATCCCTCATATGAAGATATGGAAGATTCTATGAGGATTTGGATAACCAAAAATCGGATTACACAAAAACATAAAAGAAAACACATAAACACATAATCACATAATCGCATAATTGTTTAACTTGACCTTCAATTTGTTATCTTTGGACATGGGTATTTAAAGCACACCAGGAATCCAATCCGTGGATTTCATTAGGCACTTTAAACATATCAAGAATCTAATTATGAAGATTGGAAGATCTTAATAGGAATTCGGCTTTTGTCCTAATTGGATCGTAATGTACGTATTAAAGCGTACAAAGAATCCAATCAAGGGCTCCGATTTGAGCGATAATCATCCTCAAGGATCTAATTGTGAAGATAAGAAGATCCTATATGGATTTTTGGAATTTGAAAAGCATGAGATGCTTCGAAATCTTGCACTAGACGTGCTTAAATCGACACACGAGGTAGGATGCTCATGAAGTTGAGGTGCTAGATATGCCAGGGCGACATATGAATCAGTATTTGGACGTTGGGTATAAGATCAAAAAATACCCTTAGTTATCTAACCAAGGATTTAAAGTGATTACTCAAAATGTCACTTGTATTCAGTACTTCGTTTCTTGGAATGAAACGAGTACTTAGAATTTTCGAGGAAATCATGAGCGATCACATGAATGGGAGAACTACAAGGGTAGTTTGTAAAGAACATAGTTCTTTGGTGTAGGTATTGTAGGGGTATGCCATACACACATGTAACTACACTTGTACAACAGAATTGTAAACAAAGATTTTATTTATAAATAAAACCGATTGTTCCAGAGTTCAACAAAAGAAACAAAAGCATAAGTTTCAAATTATTCTAGGCAGCAGCATCTTCTAATCAGCCAAATGCTCATCCGTGGGTCAGATTTGCATTGACAAACTTTGGTTATTTGTCTCTGTAATGACTCGTCTCGTCATAGAAGTAGCAAGTACCATGAGGAAAACGAGCTTGTGCTGGATCTGCTTGAAGTTGAACAGAGTTTTGAATAGTTTGGTTTAACACAACGACTGAATGACAGACTCTTGTCATATGACCAACAAGTCCACAGTTAAAAGATTTTCGGCATTTTACACCGGCATGGTGATGGAGGTTACACTGATTGCACAAAGGGGCTGTTCCTTTGTATGGTGATCGAGCAGCAGTAGGACCTGCAACAACTTTGTTTTGGATGACAAAGCGGCACATGTTAACCAAATGTCCCCATCATCCGCAGTGGGTACATTTGAAACAGGGTGCTTGATTTGGATGATGGCCATTGCATTGATTGAAGAAAGGAGCAGTTCCCAAGTACGGCTTCCTGGCTGGTGGTGTTGCCACCTGACCAGGTCCTGCTTGATTTGGTGCAACGGCTTGAGGATTCTTTGAGCTTTTACGCTTCTTTGACCTTTTCGAAGGCTTGGCTTCTGCTTCCTTTGATGTTTCTCGGGTGGCTTCATCCTAGAGACGGGACATGGCAACAGCTAATTCAGCAGTCTTCAGGATTACTTCGCCTATTCATTTGGCAACTTTGGTAGCCTGCTCGGACATCTGAGCGTCGCTGCGATGAAGAGACATTCTAGAGGAAATGGAAGACATAGGAAGAAACGAGTGAAATGCTATCCGGTAATCAGAACAGAATGACAACGCATAAAAATTGTGATCATTTGTTTGTTACCTAAGGCAAAGAAATGAGACGGTGACTAATCAAAGTAAGCGGGTCATATTAATGTATCGCGAAGACATGCTTTAGCCTATAAGTGGACACTCATCCAATAGTTGCTAGGTAAGAGTGACTGGTCCGATTATGTGGATTTGTACGAACACTTTAGCCTTAGACAGAAAACTCAGAGTACAGGCATCCACTCTTCCAGATTGCACGTGTTCACATTATAAGACCCAACTTTGACGAGATTTTGAAAACTTAGAGGGTTCAAAACCTTATAATAAATCATCCTAGAACAGATGATTGGTTTTTAAAGTGGATTTGAAATTTGTGTTCTTGTTGTGGTTGTCACCTAAGGATAAATGACGGTATTGTTTTAAGATCTAAACACAAGAATCTTGTGTTAGGGTCCTAGGAAGGTTATAGACTAGGTCAAAGCATTATAATAACCTAATTCCCTATAACTATGAGCTCTGATACCAACTTTTCTGTCACAACCCGACCACGTTAAAACAACCAAACCACGGCGGAAACGTCGGGGAGTGTCGTGGCAGAATCATTGTTTCACAACCATGGTTTCAAAAAGTTTCGTTTTATTAAATATTAAACATTTACATTGTCTTGAAATTTAAACAAACAAGTAAAACATAGTCTATCATTGTTATTAAGTCACTAAGGCCTTGTCGAGTCCTAAGTGAGCATGGATCCTAGCAATCAACATCATTCAACAACAGTTGAAACATATATAAAAACAAAGTCATCATAGAAATGTTGGTGAGCACATAGGTTTTATGAGAGTGTCGGATTCATGGCTAATTTACATGTTGCAATACCTAATTAAAAACCTTGTTCTGAAAAAGAGTATAGTATTGCAACATAATTAACCAACTCAAATCAAGTTGGTTATAATTTGTAAAATCTCGTAGCCATGACTCTTAACCCAAAAACGTTTATTTAAGAAAAACCAAATTGTAAATCATTTCGTTAATAAAACTCGTATGGTTTATATTCTTTCGAAAACATCGTTATGTGACATTGTTTTAAAATCTTTTAACCTAGTGAACTAAATAATGCCACGAAATGTAATATGATAAAAACACTTATATATAAGAAGTACCAGCGGCGTATCTACCATACTTTTATCATATCACACACGTCCCATTATCTAATTACAACCCAAAAACCAATCGTTTATCCAATTCGTTTAACTCGTTAAAATCGTTTCAGTGGTTTAAATCATTCTCGTTTTAATTGTGAAAACTACTTTTGGTCGTCTCGCTAATAACATCTAAACCATCGCGACTCGCCTATCGCCAATCTCGCAATAACAAACCACCAAAGGGTAAGTTAACAAACCCAGATCCAGTCGTTACCCACCTAACCCGCACATAACCATGGGTGCAGTCTGATAACGGGATTTGTCAGATCCTATGGTACCATAACCTAATATTGGTCGGTTCGGCCAAAACTAATGAATGTTATTTGTTATGTAATTACAACCAACAAGTTTGTTCACATTATCGAAATCGTTATTAATTTGATATAAACCATTTCAATCATTTTTGAAACCATCGTTAAAAACATCGAAATCATTTAACACATATGAATCACCCCAAAAGAATCAAAAATAGTAAAATAGGGGAAATGTGTACTCACATGAGAATGCTTAGAAGTCTTGAATAACAACAAAGCAAAGCTAAAGGGATCATGGAAATCAATCGGCACCTAATATAAGTAACTACGTAAATAAACCGGACCTAAATTGGAAGATCGAATAGGATGCGGTCTTGTAAACCAAATGAGTATTGGAACCCATATGATATGGCTTAACAAAGCCGACATTCTAAATCGAAACCTAACCTAAGTGCTTACGACCCATTACGACCCATTAAGGTAGCTTATGCTACTTTAACGCGTCGTTAGCGTAAAACGCGTTCGAGACGTCTAACTAGTCCTATGAGAAGTATTATATGCCTATACATGTTTAAATATGTTGCATAATCAGTTAGGTGACAAAAGTTTAAGTTACATATGCTTAAAATCCAATTATGCATGAAAAGGGCATTTTGGTCATTTTCCTAAGGCATATAAACTACCTATCATACAACTAATTAAACTAGATGACCATAAGGTATAACCTCGGAAGGTTATTCCCTATACAACTATGGCACTAAACATGCTTGGTCGGATCCTAATGATCGACCAAACGGGTCGAGTTCGAAAGCCTAAGCGGTGGTTTAGACCGCTTGACTTACGACTCTATACAAGCAACGAGCTAAACGTGTTAAAACATGTTTAACTTAGTTAGAAAACAGGTTTTGATATAAAAAAAGTGTTTTGATACCGAAGATTAGTTTGGTTGCAAAATACGCATAAATATGCATTTTGACCGAAACTACGACTCGTCACTACGCCTAATCAACGTGGTAATCAGTAGGTATAGTCACAAGGGACTATAACCATTGTGATTACGCTCACGTTGCAAAGTTCAAACGAACTTTGTGTTGACCAAAGACTGGTCAAAGCAGAAAGTCAAACACTGTTTGACTTTCATGCTTGAAAAGCGATAAAAGAACGAAAGAAGCTTACAAAGGGTCCAAGCTAGGGAGAACTTGATCTATAACACTCAGGTACGAAGCAAAGGCTTCAACTTAGAGCATTAATCAGATCAAGGGTGAGTAGAAATGAAAGAGGGCTTGGGTATTTATAGTTTTCGGTAAACCGTTAAGATCATTTTTTGTTAAAGAGGCATCCATCTTGGCCATTCAAGTGGGCACATGGTATTCAAAACCATGGGGACATGATAAACCATAAAAAACAAGCAGATGGTATCCCAAATCAGGGGTTAAAACCCATCAAAACCAGCTCAAAGTCCAAATTCAATGTTTCTGTGCTGGCAGACTGTCGCGCCCTGCGTAGGAATGCTTCTCAGCTTACGCGGCCCGCCAGAACTACTTTGGCAGATTGTCAAAATTGGTCCCTGCAGCCCAGAACTTGATTTTCGATGTATTTTTGACATGTTTAAGACCCGTTAACCTCATTTCAAGGATCTAAAATGAAGTTAAAGTATAGGGAACTTAAAACATGCTAAAATACATCTCGGATGTCGGTTCGTTTGGTCGTACGGTTGCGTTATTCGGTTAATTACGACGGAAGTCATAACGAACGCAAAAACGATCCAAATTAAGCGACGAATGGAATTTTGTCATGCCAATCACTAAAATAAAATATTTTAATGATCACATAAATTTTTGGATGTCCGGATATATTCAGAACGTGAGATATGCGCGAAAATACAAACTTATGCACTTTTTGACGCTTTTAGTCCCTATTGATCAAATAAGTTTATTTTAGCATACCGAACCCCTCAAAGCCTATTTCTAAGCTATGTAAAGGATATTTAGGGTATGTTTAACTTATGATCAAGTTCCAGAATGTTCGTTACAGTACGAATCGGCATACTTTCACAGTTTGTCGAAATTAGTCCCTGTAAGCGAATAAACTTGATTTCGACACCCCAAACCTTCCAAAACATATTTATAAGTTATGTAAAGGTTATTTAAGGTATGTTAAGCCTATGTCACTATTCAGGAGTGTTTATCGCGTTAAACCGATTACGTTTACGCATCTGTTCGCGTATAACTTTCTAGAAAGCGATTTAGAGCTCGAAATCGATCAAGAATTGATATGTGCAAATGAAACACATATTTATAAAAATCCCAAGTATAAAATACAATATTTCATTGATTTGGTATTCGTTTGATGGTCGTGGAGGCACAGATATCACATACGAAGATTATTCCAAGCCGAGAACCTCGATCAGAGAGTAAAAAAGGCGTGAGGTTCACAATAGTGTAAAACTAAAATGGGATATACCGGGCTAGGATTCGAGTTACAAGAACAAGGACCAAACCAACCACCCAACAATGGAATCGTCGACTGAAAACAATTAACAACCTCCTGGAAGCAGCTTTTCTTACCACCAGACCTTTCTCCATCAATTAGGAATCTGATACCGTCACTAAACACATTCCTTAAATTGTAGCCATTTTTTGAGTGTTTATTTATTGGAATCTAATCCGCATATATATATATATATATCACCATTGCTCTTGATTTTCTTGACCGTATATCTCTTAAATGTCAACATATACACGTGTGATTTAGTTTACGAAGATTTTTCAATGCCGAGAACCTCGATCAGAGAGTAAAAAAGGCATGAGGTTCACAATGGTGTAAAACTAAAATGGGATATACCGGGCTAGGATTCGAGTTACAGGAACAAGGTCCAAACCAACCACCCAAGAATGGTATCGTCGAGCGAAAACACTTGATAACCTCCTGGAAGCAGCTTTTCTTGCCACCATACCTTTCTCCATCAATTAGGAATCTGATGCCATCACTAAACACATTCCTTAAATTGTATCCATTTTTTGAGTGTTTATTTTTTGGTGTCTAATCCTCATATATATCACCATTTCTCTTGATATTCTTGGTTGTATATCTATTAAATGTCAACATATACACGTGTGATTTAGTTTACGAAGATTTTTCAATGCCGAGAACCTCTATCAGAGAGTAAAAATGGCGTGAGGTTCACAATGGCGTAAAACTAAAATGGGATATACCGCGCTAGGATTTGAGTTACAGGAACAAGGGCCAAACCAACCACCCAAGAATGGAATCGTTGAGCGAAAACACTTAACAACCTCCTGGAAGCAGCTTTTCATGCCACCAGACCTTTCTCCGTCAATTAGGAATCTGATGCCATCACTAAACACATTCCTTAAATTGTAGCCATTTTTTTAGTGTCTATTTCTTGGTGTCTAATCCACATATATATCACCATTGCTCTTGATTTTCTTGACTGTATATCTCTTAAATGTCAACATATACACGTGTGATTTAGTTTACGAATATTTTTCAATGCCGAGAACCTCGATTAGAGAGTAAAAAAGGCGTGAGGTTCACAATGTCACACCCCCAAAATCCACAAGCGGAGTATCACCGCAGGAGGCGTGACTGACCAGGATCCAGCCACCAATCATATTGAACAATGTAAATAAATAAATAAAAGTCCAACCACACAATAAAATTGGTGTTCAAAACAAGTTAATCAAGTTCAAGTTATCAGCGGAAGCATAAAGTTTAAAACCAATGTATAAGTTTAAAAGTTCAAATGTTTAATATGGAACTCAACTGTCCATGTTCCACAACGACTCCTGCTCCCATTCAAGCTCCAGCTAAGCATCTAACGACCGGCAAGGCATGTAACAATGTGTCAACAACAGACTTGAGCGAGTTCACCGTTGATGTTCATTTTAAAGTTGTTCCAAAAACCATAAGTTCATTCGTAAACCATGAGTTAACCAATTCCTTGTTTCCCAAACCATAACCAGTGGGGGCTACCCCATGTTAACCACTAGACCCAATACCATATCGACAACTGACTGGAGTCATGTTTATGTGCCCTACGTCAATGTCTATCATCATTGACTAAGTGCCCAGATCCATTAGTCCACTCCCGTCCTCTGCGGCACGGTGTGAGGCTTGTCATACCTAATAGCGCTATTTAACTAATGACCCGCTCGCCATTGGCCCGACGATTAAGTAGAAATAAAAATGAGGAACTTCATGATAGGGTTTTGTCTAGTAAGTTATATGTTGTCATCCTTCCTACGGAGGATAGAGGTACGTAATCTACCCAAGGAGAATACGCAGGTTTAATGTCGTCATCCTTCCAATGGAGGATGGAGGTACATATTCTACCCAATGAGAATATGTAGGTTCCGTTTTAGTTTCATAACCCATTCCCAAACCACCTGGAATCCCATGCCTTGTAGAAAGTGTGAACTCACCTTGGTTTGCTCGGTTTGTTAAGTTACTTTTTCACAGTCAATCAATCAAGCCTATGGTATTCATGTATACATAATCAGTTTATGTTCTCATGGTACACATATCAGTTCATAATCACTGTGTGCACTTAGAATTACAATCATTAACTAACACATAACGGTTATTCAATCCCGTGCAAAAACCAGTCTTCACTATTAGCAATAACAGATAACAACATAGTTATTCATTATCTTAAGTGTTCTAAACTACAGTCTGTTTGCAAGATTAACTCCTACTAGCGAAACCCCACATGTTTCGTCGACATGAGAGTGACGAAACTCCATGTGTTTCGTCGGCTTTGAAGTGGCGAAACTTCTCATGTTTCGTCGGCACTGGAGTAACGAAACCTCTCAACTTTTGTCGCCTTAACAGATAACCGTATACACACACAGAAACCCTAATTACAATCTAACAGTTGATCATCAACATCAATCCTAGCCACGAATTATATGTTACCAGATCATTGACATGTACGTAACTGTGACACATATTCATTTAACATTCCTAAACAAGTGATAACATGATATACAAATATTAAACAGAGCATGAGCAGTGGACATAAACGAATACAATCACAGACATCAGATCTAGTCCATTAGATTAACAACGGAACATCAAACCCTAACTATTAACAAATTCATCATTTAACCATCTCATAACAGATTATCAAATCCACCATTTACAAGTATCATTCTAATCAAACGATTAAATCTCGACATACATAACCATCATAACAATCTAACCATTACAGTACCCTAGATTATCGATCATCATCATAAACCATGCAATCCTATCTAGCAATCATTGGACAGTAACAAATCAAAGCATTCTACCATGGCATCATGCAACCTAATATGATAGAAAGTTGATAAGTCAATTGGTATCTATACACTAACCGGTTACGTGATGAACTAGCAAGAATTCGAGAGGGTTGGTGATTACCGTCGCGTGCAAGGGAGAGAAGAGAGAGAGCTAGTGTTTGCAAATCGATCAGTTTTGTGCCATCGTACAACCCTACCTCGTTATATATATGCGTAAAAGTGTTGGGCCCTTACTGGGCTTCGGAGTAACCTGGGCCGACGAAACATCAATCTTTCGTCGTGATGGTCATGACGAAACCCCTAGGTTTCGTCGAGTGACGTATGTGGCGAAAGTCCTATGTTTCGTGGTCATGAAGGTGAGAATACATGGTTTATAACTCAAGAAGTTCATAACTCAAACAGTTAATAAATTTAAATCAATAACCAAACAATAACACAATATCTCAAACATATAACAAATGTGCACAATTACAAAGCAAACAAGTTATGCAGACACAGTTGTGAAACGAATAACGTGTCGAGGAAAGACCTTGAAAACTCGAGTTGTCACATCATCCCCAACTTGAAAGAAATTTCGCCCCGAAATTTAGCACGTAGTTACTGAGGAAGTTAGTTAGGTTGCGTGGTTCCCTGGTTTTCCTGGGGTGTCACATCATCCCCCCGTTGGTTTGGAATTCCGTCCCAAAATTCCGCAGTAGCTTCAGCCTCAGTAGTGGTTTCACTTTTCTCGAACAACTGGGGATACTTGTGTTTCATTTGGTCTTCTCGTTCCCAGGTAAACTCTGGGCCACGACGGGAGTTCCAACGAACTCGAACAAGGGGTATCCTAGTACGTTTGAGAACCTTAACGTCTCGGTCTGTAATCTCTACTGTTTCCTCGATGAATCGCAGCTGATCATCGATGGTGAGTTCCTTGAAAGGAACTATGAGGGTCTCATCTGACAGACACTTCTTCAGATTCGACACATTGAATACGTTGTGAACTCCACTGAGTTCTTCAGGTAGGTTCAATTTGTAGGCCACCTTGCCTATTTTCTCAATGATTTCGAAAGGTCCAACATAGCGTGGATTCAGCTTGCCTCACTTTCCAAAGCGAACTACACCCTTCCAAGGTGAGACTTTAAGTAGCACTCGATCCCCAACCTGGAACTCGAGTGGTTTCCTGTGCTTATCAGCATAGCTTTTCTGACGGTCATGAGCTGCCGCCATTCGTTGTCGTATCTGAGCAATCTTCTCTATTGTATTTACTACGAGTTCTGGGCAAGTGATTTGGTTGTTGCCAACCTCTGCCCAACAAAGAGGTGATCGGCACTTCCGTCTGTACAATGCCTCGAACGGAGCAGCCTGGATGCTGGTGTGATAACTATTGTTATACGAAAACTCCACTAGAGGGAGGTGTCTTTCCCAGCCGTTGCAAAAGTCGATTACACATGCTCGAAGCATGTCTTCAAGAGTTTGGATGGTGCGTTCAGTTTGCCCATCCGTCTGTGGATGATACGTTGTGCTCATGTCTAGACGCGAGCCAAAGGACTTGGGCATCGCTTGCCACAACTCAGAGGTAAAGTGCGCGTTACGATCAGATATGATGGAGGTTGGCACCCCGTGCCTAGCAACCACTTCTTTCAGGTAGACGTCTGCTAGAGTAGAGAACTTATCTGTTTCCTGCATAGCGAGAAAGTGTGCGGACTTTGTCAATCGATCCACTATCACCCAAATAGTATCATTTCCCCGTTGAGATATTGTTAAACCAATAACGAAGTCCATGGAAATTTGCTCCCATTTCCATGTCGGGATTTCTAGTTGTTGAAGTAGGCCTGATGGTTTCTGGTATTCAACTTATCTGTTTCCTGCACAAGTCATGTATTTACTAACATAGGTTGCTATGTTGGCTTTCATACTAGGCCACCAATACGTATCTTTTAGATCATGGTACATCTTATCAGAACCAGTATGTACTGTGTAACGAGACTTGTGTGCTTCATCCATCACAAGTTCACGTAAATTGCCATAAAGTGGAACCCAGATGCGCCCTGCTACGTAATAAGCATCATCTTCCTTTTATTCTAACCACTTCTTCGATCCTCGTAGGGACTCAGCCCTGATGTTCTCTGCTTTCAATGCTTCAACCTGAGCATCACGAATTCGAGCGGGAAGACTAGAGTGGATGGTAAGCTGTAACGCACGTACACGCTTAGGTTTAGTCTTTTTTTCGACTGAGGGCATCAGTCACATCATTGGCTTTGCCCGGATGGTACTTGATCGCGCACTCATAATCATTCAGAATTTCGACCCATCGATGCTGCTGCATGTTCAACTCCTTCTGATCGAAGATATGCTGGAGACTCCTGTGATCGGTGTAAATGGTGCACCTGGTACCGTACAGGTAATGCCTCCATATCTTGAGTGCGAAAACAACAACTTCCAGTTCCAGATCATGTGTAGTGTAGTTCCTTTCGTGAACCTTAAGTTGGCGTGATGCATAAGCAATAACTTTCTCACGTTGCATCAACACACAACCAAGTCTTTGAATTGACGCGTCGCAATAAACCACGAAATCGTCTGTGCCTTCAGGTAACCAGAGAATAGGTGCGCTACAAAGTTTCTTCTTTATTTGCTGAAACCTGGATTCCTGTGCATCACCCCAACGATAGGTGACACCCTTCTGAGTAAGAACAGTAAGAGGCTGCGCAATCCTTGAGAAATCCTTGATAAACCTTCTGTAGTAACCTGCCAAACCCAAGAATTGGCGGATTTCAGTTGGTGTACTGGGTGCAGGCAAGTTCTTGATCGAGTTAACCTTGGATGGATCCACATGAATCCCTTCCTCGTTTACCACGTGGCCTAGGAAATGGACTTCACGAAGCCAAAATTCGCATTTTGAAAACTTAGCATAAAGCTGCTCTGCTTGAAGAAGTTCCAAAATAAGTCACAGATGATGCTCGTGTTCCTCCTGACTCTTAGAATAGATCAGGATATCGTCAATGAAAACAATAACGAACTTATCCATGTAAGGTTTGCACACTCGGTTCATGAGATCCATGAAGACCGCAGGTGCGTTCATCAACCCGAAAGGCATGACTAAAAACTCGTAGTGCCCATAACGAGTTCTGAATGCTGTCTTGGAGATGTCCTCGTCTCTGACTATCAGTTGATGATAGCCCGATCTCAGATTAATCTTGGAGTAGAAGCTCGACCCTTGCAGCTGGTCGAATAGGTCATCGATACGCGGAAGAGGATAACGATTCTTCACGGTCACCTTGTTGAGTTCGCGATAGTCAATACACATTCGGAAAGTACCGTCTTTCTTCTTCACAAACAAGACTGGAGCTCCCCAGGGGGAAGAGCTAGGATGAATGAAACCCTTGTCCAAGAGCTCTTGTAGTTGTGCAGACAGTTCTTCTAGTTCTGATGGGGCTAATCGATAAGGTGCACGAGCTATGGGTGCTGCTCCAGGAGCTAGCTCGATTTGAAACTCGACTTGGCGATGAGGCAGGAGACTAGGTAATTCCCCAAGAAATACCTCAGGAAAGTCGCGTACAATAGGAATGTCTTCTATCTTCTTCTCTTTCATTGAGGTGCCAGTAACAAGGGCTAGAATAGCTGTGTGGCCTTTTCGTAAGCACTTCTGAGCCTTAAGGAAAGAGATGATGCCCACCACAACACCACACTTGTCACTACGAATCACAAGGGGTTCTTCACCAGAACGAGGGATGCGAACAATTTTCTCCTTGCAGAGGATCTCTGCTTGATGTTGAGATAACCAATCCATCCCAATGACGACGTCGAAACTACCAAGAACAATTGGGATAAGGTCGATAGAGAAGGTCTGACCAGCTAGAATGAGATTACAACCCTTAACTACGTGTGTGGCCTCAAGATTTTTATCATTTGCTAGTTCTACAATGTGCTTGGTGTTCAAGAGAATTGGAGTACGCTTAAGCATCTGACTAACTTTTAAGGACACGTAACTAGTATCGACACCCGAATCAAATAAAACTGAAACAAAGAAGTCATCCAGTAGGAACTTACCCATCACAACGTTGGGATCGTTCGACGCATCACCCTGACCAATCACGAAAGCACGTCCTCTGGCACCATTACCATCGTTGTGACCCCCATTGTTTCCATTTCCCTGATTGTTGTTGTTGTTCTGATTCTGGTTCAGCTGGTGACAGTTCCTCTTGAAGTGGCCTTCCGCACCACACTGAAAACATCCTTTATTACCCTGTTGTTGTTGCTGATGTTGGTTCTGTGGTGCTTGTTGCTGCTGCTGACGATTCTGATTCGCAGGATATGGGCTCCCGCAATCCTTTGCTGCATGACCAGGCTTGTTGCATCTATGACACCGACCCTTGCCACACGGCCCGCTGTGGTGCAAGTTACAACGGTTGCACTTAGGTTGATTTCCCCTGTACCCTCCTTGACTCTGATTACCTGAAGATTGCTGACCAGGGCACTTGTAGTCGCCAGTCCTTCACTGCTGAGACTGAGACTGAACAGAAGTTGAACCTTTTCTTGAATTCCCATCCCATTTGCGCTTGTTGTCGCTAGGAGCATATAACACCCCGGAAAATCATACCCAATAGAATAAAGACACGTGTCATGTAAGATATACGTGTCAGGAACCCGGGTCAACTTAGAAGATGTATGGTAGGATTTAAAAAGTGTCGACATGTTAATAAACACCTCTGAGCGATCTGATTATAAATCCCAAGACCCAAATCAATATGATAAACATCTGATCTATTTAGAGTCGGTTATTCCCATAATAAATAAATTCAGTTAATAAAGAATTGGGTTTTTCAAATAATGTTACGACAAGGTGTAGGATCAATTCTTTTAAAACAATTCAAATCAATCCAAATGCATGGCAATACCTTCCATAAGGATGTGTAAGTGCATGGCTAAGCATGCATGCCCTTTTCAGGACTGATCATGTGGTCCCATATTGTTACAAAAGACCTACGATTCAGATTAGGAATGTTGCATGGTCAAGACTTAAAAATTAACAAATTTTTGTCTTCTGGTCATCGGATACGCACCGTATGAACTTAGGCTTACGGTCCACAAGCACTGCCACTGGGCGATACAATTAAAGGTCGGTTACGGACCGCAAGGCCAAAATCTTACGGTCCGTAAGAGACGCTTACGGTCTCCAAGGCTTAAGGCTTACGGTCCGTAAGACCGTCGCTGGCAGCAGAAAATGGACAGCTGCCTGTTCAGCCTGTTACACCGCCTTACATAAGTGGTTTTCGAAATCAGGGACTTGAAAACAGGTTTTTGGCATCATAGGGACACCTGGGAACATCTTGCAACATTTATAGACCTAGGTGTGATGATCTTATGGCAACTGGCTCACTATATAAGAAGAACAAGTTGCAACATTTTTGTCCCTCATTTGCAACTCACTTCAAGGACTTCTCTGGAGCTCCTCTGATCAGCAACAAGCTTCCTTTAAGTTCCAAATCATACATTGGACCTTTGTAAGTGTCCTTAATCCTTCCTAATTTAATTTAGCTTACTTAATTAGCTAAAAGTCAAACCGTCGTAATTAAGGTTTGACTTCGAGATTAATCAATAATTGTCCAGTCAAATCTCGAATTAAAAGTACCTATAAGTTGGTAATTATGTGGGTAATAAACCCTTAAAAGGGTACTCTCTGATTCCCAATCTAACTAGGTCAATTGTCCTGTCAAACTTGATATTAAAAAGTCAACAGAAAGCTTAATATCAAATTAATGCATAATTAGCAATGTAGAAGCTATGAAACCTATTTTATCATTAATATAACTTGGTAATTAATGTAAGAACATGTCTAAACATGTTCAACCCGACAATTTTCAGTTTAGGCTCGGTTCGGAACCGAAAGTCGCATAGTTTGACTTTCGCTTGGACTTTCGGTTCTGACCCATTTGAGCATAGTTTAGAAATGCCTTAGAGCTTTATTTGAACCAAGATATATGTTAGTATAACCCTCTGTGATTATACACCTTGGTTCAATAGTTATCCGATTCATATGCATGTTTTTGTTAAATGCTTAAATGTTGACTATTATGCCCATATGACCTTAAAACGTGATTTTTGAAAATGTAAAAGAGTAGAAACCTTAGTTACTGATTTATAAACTTGCACCTAAAATTTGACATCAGTTTGAGGTCTAGATTAAGAGTTATGCTCAATAGCGTAATTAGAAAGCTTTTATTAATTAAACGGCGTAATTAGCATAGAGCATAGTTTAACCCACTTTTTGATATCAAAATTTTTACCCAGTGATGCAATATAATATTTTGAGATTTTTAATAAATTTTAGGCTGAGCACAACATAGGGTTGTAGCTTTAATTCGGTTATTGCCGGTTTTGCCCTTTTGGGCTATAAAATGAGTTTTATAAATCTTTTTGACACCAAACCTTTTGCTACTGATTTTATAAGATAAATAAATTATTTTAAACCTTCTGGAGTAATCAAAATATCAGCTTTCCCTTAAATACCCGGAAATGGCTCCAAACCGCATTTTTAACGCATAGTATGCATCAAAACTATTTTAAACATATAAGGTTGGATGCCTACTGATATTTTAAGTAAATTATTATATTGTAACAGTGATCAAAAGTTTTTAAACTCAGATTTCCAGTTTTGACCTTTTAGGCTTAAGTGAAATTACCAAAATGTCCCTTCGGTGCATAGTATGGTTAGAAATGATAAATTTCACACATTGGATATACCCTACTGATATAACTTAGTAAATTAAGTATTTTTACTGATTACATCAGACCCGAAACTCAGATTTATATTTAAACTCTTTTATAACCTTTTAAATGACCAAAATGCCCCTACGGGGCATAGTTTGGGGCATAATAGAAGATATCTTACTGATGTCACAACATATATAAGGCATATTAACTTAGGAAACTTGAATATGACTCATTTGGTTACCCGTTACGCACTTTTCGCGTTCGGAGCAGCGTATGTAACTAGTTTGCATATATTAGCCGAGACGGGTCAAACCATATCATTTTTGTCTCAAAATCCAGAATGTGTTTAAGTTACCCATATTAAACAAGCATACAAACTTTTCGGGTCAAAACCACATTCTAAACCGGTCTTCGCTTTATCATGCGTTTGAACCGTGTATTCCTTTAAAACTAACCGGTCTAAGTTTAAGCTTAATTAAAGACCCGTTAGGATTCTAATAGGTTATTAAAACCTTCGTTCCAGATTAGGAGCCCAGTAAAAGCTGTGTGCACTTGCTGTATTTGATTTATACTTTGCTCAGGTAAATACTCTTAACTTATTTTCCCTATACGGGCTTGGGATACGGTAATATAATAATACCGCTTGGTCGGGTATGTAAAAATTTAAATCGGATTGTGATTGATGTATTTACATAACTTGTTTTATTCTGTATTATTTGGTGTATGGCCTTTGGGGGTTAAATGACCATGTCCCGGATATCCTTGGCATCATTCAAAGAAATGGCCACGTCCTAAGCACGGGGTGTAGGCATACACCTGACAGTTGCATTATGTAAAAACTGGTAATCCATTTAAAGGAAATAATCCTTGTGGGCATTATTCCTGTGGCGTGTCAATTAATCTAGACCGGCCATACAAACCGGCCCTAATGGATGACAAATAAGTAAAACTGTATACAAGATTATTTTAATAATTGTCCCAAGTTAGAAAAGATAGTTTTTGCCGAAGTGCATTCAAATCAATTTTTAAACTCTTTTCAAAATGAGTCAGTTAAGTTGTATTGACCAGTGTAAACTGACGTATTTTCCAAAAGGCTAAGTGCAGGTACTATACGTAATAGGCTGGCTACTCCAGGCATAAATACTCAAGTCTCGCAAGCTCTAGATGTCAAAGTCTGCTGAACAGTTTTCCTATTTATTTGATCCGCCTGTGGATCTGTTTCAACTATTTTGTGATACTTAATATTACAATTTATTAAAGTTGAAATGAATCTATCTTTTTGCTTCCGCTGTGCATTTAAATTTGTGTTGTTTGACTATGATGATATCAACTACGTCACGATACTCCTCACCGGGCCCACCGGTAATACGTGGAAATATCGGGGTGTGACAGCTTGGTATCAGAGCCAACACTGAGTGAATTAAACACTAGCCTTTTGTGTTTAATCTCAGTTACACAATCACACATTCCTCGAACCTTCGAGTCTAGACAAAGAACATAGGACAAATCCTGATTTTGTTTTATTTTTATCTGTTATATTTTTTCCTTGTTGTTATCTTTGATTATGTTGACAGGTTTGAATATGCTGCCAAGATTCTTTAGGGGAAAATGGAAAGGACCTGTAGCAGGCCACAACCATGAGGCCGGCCCGTCTCAAAGACGAACCTCACCCATCAACATGCGTACAAGTCCCCAGGGGGACTGGAGGACGCATCTGCAGCCAGCGAGACGGTCAGTCTGGTTAAGCTCGTCATCATCTTACCTTCACTCTTTTGGACCCCATTCAGAAAATGAGCCCGAAAACCCACAGCCTTCATTTATCCCTCTCCAGAGGTCCAACTCTCGTCACTCCTTTGATAACCCGTCCCATATCTTCCATAGCTGGTTCAACCCGGCGAACTACCTCGAGGAACCAGTGGGTGTTAACCCATGGATATGGATGAGGATACCGACCCTACCTAACCACCGACCGGTACCCCCACACATCCCATAGAAATTTCTGATGGGTCATCTTTTCATGGATCACCTTACCGTGGTCCAGATAGCTACCAAGAAAGGTTCAACCAGATTGAGTGGTATTTCACACTCTCTCACCATTCATCGCCTTACCAGAAGCATTTGCAACAGGATCCTTCCGGGGATTCACGCTTTGTGGCAGTTACCCCGCCACCACCACCATCTCAGCAGCAGCCTCCTAAGCCACCAAGGCGAAGGAGATCGAACGCATGGATGTCCATGTGAGGAGGAGTGCATATCAGCACCCCTTAACCATCGAGTGGCGGCCACTACCCGCCGCTCCAAGAAAACCAGCAGATGGGGGGACCTTCAAACCCCAACCTGGAAGTGAACTCTGCACCTGTCATGCCTCCACCATTGGGCTTTGATAACCCAATTCCCACGTACGCTGGCCCAGCAACGTATAATCCCTTTGAGCAGCCGGCTCACACCAGCTTCAATTATGCTGAGATCGACCCATACCTGGCGGCGTGGAACTACAATGCTCTTAACCCCGAAGGGCCCTACGGAGCTCATTGGGGAGTTGGATACCCAGCTTATGGATACCAACAGCAGCCGTCTCTTCAACCTCCACATCAGCCGCAACCGCAGCCGCAGGTACCACGGTTTTCCCCGCCGGAACAGGAGGAAATTCTCCAAAGATTGGACCAAGTTGAGCGGGAAGTTCACAGAGATCGCAGGGAACGACAAGGCTTCTTTAAGGGATTGGCAAGTTTAATAAAAGGGAAGAGTAAGAAGGACCATTGAATCCTTTAGTTGTTGATTGTATTTCCTTATTTTCAATCCAGCCCCTGCGTGGTCATGCCTTTTGTTTAACCCCTGCGAGGGTATGTTGTTTTTTGTATTCTGCCCCTATGTGGGCATGACTTTCTGTTGACCCCTGCGTGGGTATGTTTGTTTGTTTAAGCCCCTGCGTGGGCGTGTTATTTTGTAGAAGTCCCGTTTAGGGCAAAATTGTACTTGTTAAATTTTTATGGAATGGTTAATTTGAATTTTCATTTTTAACAATTATGTGCATAAACATAAAATGTGAAATAAATAAAATAACATTCCTACTAAAAGATCTACCATTATAATAAAATGGCAAGATCTAAAATGGACAAGACCTAGCCATATGTCACTCAAGACAGGGCCAAGATGGTAATTCCTCAATTAGATTCAGATCCTTATTAACCTCTCAATTTAGGGTTGTTCTGTGTTAAATATTAAAAAGAATCTTAAAGGTAAAACCTAGCCTAAATGTCGTTGCAGACATGGCCAAGATGGTAAAACCTATTCAAAGGATTCAAAGCCTTGTTAACATCTGAAAGCATATTAACAGGCTTGACAAATGTGATTCGATAAAATCACATAAGTCATTCTTAAATTGGGTTATTTTAATTTTCCTTATTTATATAATCATCCCTTAAGGATGAAGTGCCCACGGGCTATAATTAACGTCCTCTAGGACTAAAGACAATGGTGGCCTACAACTCCCTGTCAAGAAAAGGTAATGAACTTGGATTCAAACCTTAGTGCCTCGGTTTCATAAAACCTGGGTTTATAAACTTAACTCGTCTACGTGACTAGGCCTTTTGTGCTATTACTAACTTATAATTTAGGATTATGATAAAGATCCTGAATAATTATATATTTAACAAATTAACTAAAATGGCTTTTAAAGACCATGGTTAATAAATTGTCAAAAACAATAAAACTGTATAAGCTTCTATATAAACATTGCCCTTATTTGATTTTATGTAGCAATTAAAGCTACATGGCTAGGTCAGAAGAGGTAAACAGTCATCCGGTGGAAAACCATGAAAATACTAAGAAACATGTGACTGGTGCTGAGCTGCAAGCATTAGTAGATAATGTTGTAATAAAAGCTATAGAACGGCAGTATAATGAATCTAGCGAGGCTCGAAGTAGGACCCTATCCACACCGCACTCCAAGCCTAAGACTCATTCGAAGGCTCACAGCAAGCCACCCTCTAAGAAAGATGAGCCAAAGAAAGATGATGATCGGCATTCATCTAATCAAAACAGTGTTCCATCTAAAAGGATAGTGTTTGATGATAAACCACGTACCAAGTCCTGTACCTATAAGTACTTTGTTTCCTACAAACCCCGGGATTTCACTGGGGAGAAAGGGGCAATTGATTGTATGACCTGGTTGGATGAGATAGACACAGTAGTTGACATCAGCGGTTGTGCTGAAAGGGATGTAGTGAAGTATGTATCCCAATCCTTCAAGGGAGAGGCATTGGCATGGTGGAAGTCTCTCATTCAAGCTGCTGGAAAGATCCCGCTCTACAATTTGTCATGGGATCAGTTCGTTGCTCTCATTAAGGAGAACTATTGCCCGCAGCATGAGGTTGAAAGAATTGAATCTGATTTCTTATCGTTGGTGATGAAGAATTTAGATTATCAAGCTTACCTCACCAGTTTCAATACCATGTCTAGGCTGGTTCCGTACCTAGTAACCCCGGAACCCAAAAGGATTGCCCGCTTCATTGGGGGTTTAGCCCCAGAAATCAAAGCCAGTGTTAAGGCTTCAACACCTGCTACTTTTAGATCAGCAGCTGATCTATCTCTGTCTCTTACCTTGGATGCAGTCAGGCTAAGATCGCTCAAGAATTCTGAAGAAGGTAAGAGAAAGAGTGATGATGATAACTCACGAGGGTCGGAGAAGAAGCACAAAGGAAACATTGATTCCAAGAAGTTTGGGTCTGGAAAGAATAGTCAACGAACAGAGGAAAAGCCAAAGTGCACGACTTGCCAAAAACGCCACTTTGGAAAATCCAGGCTACATAACAAGTCTCAGTCAGGACCACCTGCATGTGGGTTATGAAAGTCTAAGGAGCACAAAACAGTAGACTGCAGGAAGATTAAGGATGCCACATGCTACAACTGCAATGAAAAAGGGCACATTAAGACTAATTGCCCTAAATACGCCAAAAAGCCTAAGGAAGCCAAGAAGACCAATGCAAGGGTCTTCCAGATGGATGCACGAGAAGCCGTTTAGGACGACAATGTGATCACAGGTACCTTCCTCATAAATGATGTTTATGCAAGAGTGCTATTTGATTCAGGAGCTGATAAGTCGTTTGTAGATAATAAGTTTTGTAAGTTGCTGAATTTACCTGTTAAAACCCTAAGTGTGAAATATGAGGTGGAATTAGCTGATGGTACCATAGAAACCACTTCAACCGTGTTAGAAGGATGTTTCATATCCATTAGGAACCACTCTTTTCCTTTGTCCTTACTTCCCTTTAAGTTAGCCGGTTTTGATATAGTCATAGGCATGGACTGGTTATCGCATAACCAAGCCCATATTGTTTGCAATAAGAAGCAAGTGGTAATCAAGACTCCGTCTGGTGAGGCACTTACCATTCAGGGAGATACCCAGTATGGATTGCCTGAGCAAGTGTCTATGCTCAAGACATCTAGGTGTTTAAAGAAGGGTTGTGTCATTTATATGGCACAGATAACTATTGATGAGCAGAAGCCTGAAGTTGAAGATATTCCCGTCATTTCTGAATACCCTGAAGTTTTCCCGGAAGAACTACCTGGTTTACCACCAGATAGGCAAGTAGAATTCAGAATTGACATCATCCCTGGAGCCACACCTGTTGCGAGAGCACCTTATAGGTTGGCACCAACAGAGATGAAGGAATTAAGGACACAACTAGATGAATTGCTAACCAAAGGTTTCATTAGACCTAGCTCGTCTCCATGGGGAGCGCCAATCCAATTTGTCAAGAAGAAGGATGGATCGATGCGTCTGTGCATCGATTACCGTGAGCTTAATAAGGTCACAATCAAGAATAGGTATCCTTTGCCCAGGATCGACGATCTGTTCGATCAATTGCAAGGGGCAAGCTACTTCTCTAAGATCGATTTGAGGTCAGGTTATCATCAATTAAAGGTTAAAGAAGAAGATGTACACAAGACTGCATTTAGGACTCGTTATGGTCACTACGAGCTCTTAGTGATGCCTTTTGGGCTCACTAATGCACCTGCCGCATTCATGGATCTCATGAATCGCGTCTGCAAGCCTTACTTGGATAAATTTGTCATCGTTTTCATCGACGACATTCTCATTTACACGAAAAGCCAAGCTGACCATGAGAAGCATCTCCGTTGCATTCTTAAGCTGCTTCAACAGGAAAAGCTCTATGCCAAGTTTTCGAAGTGTGAATTCTGGCTTCGTGAAGTCCAATTCCTTGGACATGTTGTTAGCGAGCGTGGTATCCAAGTGGATCCCGCTAAGATTGAAGCTATTATGAACTGGCAAGAGCCGAAGACGCCTACGGAGATTCGCAGTTTTCTAGGACTGGCAGGATACTATAGACGATTTATTGAAAACTTCTCAAGAATTGCAGCACCCCTGACTTTACTCACCCGAAAGAATAACAAGTTTTATTGGGGACCTAAGCAGCAAGAATCTTTTGATATTCTGAAACAGAAGTTGAGCAATGCTCCAGTATTAACATTGCCTGATGGAATTGATGAGTTTGTGGTATATTGTGATGCATCACACACAGGTATCGGATGTGTGCTTATGCAGAAAGGAAAAGTCATTCCATATGCTTCACGTCAGTTAAAAGTGCATGAGAAGAACTACACCACCCATGACTTAGAGCTGGGTGTTGTTGTATTTTCTCTAAAACTTTGGAGGCATTATTTGTAACACCTGTGCCTCCACGGCCATCAAACAAATACCAAACCAATGAAATATTATATTTCATACTTGGGATTTGTAAAAATATGTGTATCATTTGCACATATCAATTCTTGTTCGATTTCAAACTCTAAATCGCTTTCTGGAAGGTTATACGCGCACTGATGCGTAAATATAACCAGTTTAATGCAACAAACACTCCGGAATAGTGACATAGGCTTAACATACCTTAAATAACCTTTACATAACTTAGATATAAGTTTTGGAAGGTTTGGTGTGGTGAAATCAAAGTTTAATCGCTTACAGGGACTAAAGTTGACAAACTGCGAAAGTATGCCAATTTGAACTATAACAGACATTCCGGAACATGACCATAAGTTAAACATACCATAAATATCCTTCACATAGCTTAGAAATAGGCTTTGAGGTGTTCGGTATGCTAAAATAAACTTTTGTGTCATTCAGGGACTAAAAGTGTCAAAAAGTGCACAAGTTTGCATTTTCGCGCATAACTTACGTTCTGAATACATCCGGACATCCAAAAATTTATGAAAGCATGACTATATTATATTTTAGTGTTCGCCATAAGAAAAATCCATTCGTCGCGTCATTTGGATCGTTTTTCGAGCTTATGCGCATTTCGTCGTAATTAAGCGAACATCGCGTTCGTACGACCAAACGAACCGACATCCGAGATATTTTTGAACACATTTTAAGTTCCCTATACTTTAACTTCATTTTAGAGCTTTGAAATGGGGTTAACGGGCCTTAAACGTGTCGAAAATGGGCTGATTGCACTACAGGGACCAAAACTGTAATTCTGCCAAAATAAGCTTACGGACCTCAACATCCATAACCTTACGGTCCGTAAGGCAACTCCCAGACCGGATTCAATGTTTTTAACAGCAGGTCCCAGCTGTTCGATTCTCAACCACAAGTTCTCAATCGTCTAGTCAGCGGATAAGAACCATTTTAAGCCACCATGAGTTTCCGACAAGTGTACGCCTTGGATCATGGCACGTTTTCCATGAAACGATCCTAACGGTTCGGGTATTCCTATAAATACCCAACCCATTCCATTGCAAAACTTACAAGAACTTTGATTTGAGAAACTCTAAGTTGAAACTATTGTTTCATACCTGAGATTTTTGAATCGAGGTTAGCATTCGGGGACCCTTCGTAAGTATTCTTTCGTTCTTTTCCTTAAGTTATTGCTTTTCGAGTCAGAAAGTCAAACTTTGTTTGACTTTCAGCGTTGACCAGTAATGGTCAATGCGAAGTTCGTTTGAACTTCGCAACGTGAGTGTAATCACGTTGGTCATAGTCCCTTGGGACTATGCCCACTGATTTCCACGTTGTCTAGGGTCGTAGGGTAGGCGATCTGATAAATCGCCTATACCTTCGAACTCGACCCATTTGGTCGATCATTAGGATCAGACCAAATACATTAGGTGACCATAGTAGGTAGGGAATAACCTTCCGAGGTTATACCCTATGGTCACATCGTTTAAGTAGTTGTATGATAGGTAGTTTATATGCCTTAGGTAAATTACCAGAATACCCTTTTCATGTATAATTGGTAATTAAGCATATGTAACCTAAACTTTTGTCACATAACTGATTATGTAACATGTTTAGGCATATAACACTTGTCATAGGACTAGTTAGGCGGTCCGAACGCGTTTCACGCAAACGACGCGTTAAAGTAGCATAAGCTACCTAAACGGGTCGTAATGGGTCGTAAACAATTAGGTTAAGTTTCAGTTAGTATGTAGGCTTTGTTAAACCATATGACACGAGTCTCTATACTCGTTTGGTTTACAAACCCGCATTCTATCCGATCTTCCGATTTTGGTCCGGTTTATTAACATAGTTACCTATATTAGGTGCCGTTTGATTTCCGTGATCTCTAGCATTGTTTGGTTGTCACTCAAGGACTACTGAGCATTCTCAAGTGAGTACATAGACCCCTCTCTTACTGTTTTCCAAACTGTTTTGGGGTGAAACACATGTGCCTACTTGTTACTTTCATGCTTTCTTGTTTTCACATCATATACCGACTATGTTTGTTAGTACATTATAGTACATGATTTCATTACTTTTCTGCTATGTATGTTGACTGATAACATGCTAAGCACATTGATTTACATGACTTTTCTACTTTGTATGTTAACTTATCATACTTAGTACATCATTTTACATTGCATCTCTGTTGCATATGTTCCAGTAACATATGGACACATTGTTTTACAGCTCTACCTTGTATGTTTACTCTAGCATACTAGGTACATTATCTTCATCTCATGCTTACATTTTGGTATGACATTTGGTTTGTTTAACGGGTCTATATAACATTCATTAACACCGATCATGCCGCTCGGTAGTAGGTAGTGGTACCATAGGACTTGACAAATCCCGTTCCGGACATCCCAGGGAAAGGGGATGAAAGGAATGACCGAATCCGAATACATATTCTTTTGATAACTCACTTTTACATAGTTATCCGGCTGTCTCAAGGCTTGAATGTTTGCGTTTAACATACTGCATAAGTGTTTGTATCGGTAAAGCATGCATTATTCTACAAAACATAACTTTGATTTAAACCAAGTTTTACTTCAATACTTTGTTTTGTACATTTTTACTTATGGTTTAAGTAGTCTTAATTTTTACTTACCATACATATCATTTTGGTTATACATTACTTGACTACTTTTAGATTATAAACATTTGACATGGATATTTGACATAGACATTTTGACATGATTTACATCTTGACATGAACATTTTACATTGTTTGGTTTGGTTTCATTAAGTGATTAAGTAACGATGCGTGTGTAATATGATACAAGCATGGTGGATACGCCGCTGGTACTTCCTATATATAAGTGTTTGTATGGTATTACATGTCGTAACGTTATTTGAATCATTTCAGTTTGAGACATAGAACATTTTCATACAAATAACATACTTTTCACAAGACATTGATTTATAAACAACTTATCTTATTCAAACACATTTTACTTGGTTATTCATTTAACCTTACATTTATTTATACTTATCATCTGATCTTATCGTTTTTCAAATGATTTAAAAGACAAAGCAAATAACAAGGTTCATGACTAAACATTTTCTCAAACATAAGTCATGAATCTTATTTTCACAAAACCTATGTATCTCACAGGCATTTTTATGCTGACGTACCTATTTTCACATGTGTTTTTCAGGAGCTGTTGCATAAGATGATCAAGATACATATAGACAGACTTGGGCTTTAGTGACAATAAAAGATGCAAGACTAGTTAATTATTGTCACACCCCGACCGCGTAAGACAACAAATCGCGGCGGAAACATCGGGGCGTGTTGCAACAGAATTAATGTTTCATAACCATGGATATCAAAAGTGTTTCGTTTTATTAAACATTGAGTAATTACATCGCCTGGAAATCTAAATACACTATTTAAACATAGTCTATCATTGTTATTGAGTCACTAAGGCCTTGTCCAGTCCTATGTGAGCATGCATCTTATCAATCGATATCATCCAACAATACCTGAAACATATGTGAAAACGAGGTCAGCAAAGAAATGCTGGCGAGTACATAGGTTTTGTGAAAATAAGATTCATGACTTCTGTTTAAGAAAATGTTTAGTCATGAACCTTGTAATTTGCTTTGTCTTTGTAAATCATTTGAAAAATAATAAGTTCGGATGATAAGTATAAATAAGAAAATAATGCATGATTAAATGAATAGCCATGTAAATGAGTTTGCATAAGATAAGTTGTTTATAAATCAATGTCTTGTGAAAAGTATGTTATTTGTATAAAATGTTCTATGTCTCAAACTGAAATGATTCAAATAACGCTATGATATGTAATACCATACAAACACTTATATATAGGAAGTACCAGCGGCGTATCCACCATGTTTGTATCATATTACACACGCATCGTTACTTAATCACTTAACCAAACCATACCAAACAATGTAAAATGTCTATGTTTAAATCAATTGTCAAATGTATTGAATAATATGTCAAAGTATTCATGTCAAGATGTAAATCATGTCAAAATGTCTATGTCAAATATCCATGTCAAATGTCTATGTCAAATATCCATGTATGGCAAGTGAAATGTCTCAACTAAACCATATGCACAAAAACAAAGTATTGAAGTAAAACTTGGTTTAAATCAAAGTTATGTTTTGTGAGAAAATACATGATCAAATATCAATCATGTACAAATGTTTACCCAATCGTTAAACCATCTTGTTTTAATCGTTCTTGTTTTAATTGTTCAAATCGTTCTTGTCTTAATTGTGAAACTACTTAATGGTCGATTTTCTAATAACATTCAAACCTTCTTGACGCGTTCCTCGCTCCATCTCGCTCTCGCTCTCGTTCTTAACAAACCCTTACCAAAGGATAAGTTAATAATTACAGATTCAGTCGCTACCCACAACCCCCACACATAACAATGGGTGCAGTAAATAACGGGATTTGTCAGATCCTATGGTACCATAACCTAATACTGGTCGGCTTGATCATTGCTAATGAATGTCATCGGTCATGTAAACTACAACCAACAAGTTTGTTCACTTTTTGAAATTGTTATTAGTTTTTTGAAATCATTGTATTCGTTCTTGAAATCATTGTATTCGTTCTTGAAATCATTGTTAGCGTTCTTGAAATCATTGTTATTGTTCTTGAAACCATATTGTAATTGTTCTTGAAACCACATAGTAATTGTTATTGAAATCATTGATAAAGCATTTAGCACATATGAGTCACCCCAAAACAGTTTTGGAAAACAGTAAAAGAGGGGAATAATGTACTCGCCTGGGAGTGCTTAGGAGTCTTGAACAACTACCAAGTAAGCTAGAGGAGTCCCGGAAATCAAACGGTACCTAATATAGGTAACTACACAATTAACCCGGACCTAAATCGGAAGACTGGGTAGCAGGAGGGTTTGTAAACTAAATGAGTGTAGGAACTCATATGATATGGTTTAACAAAGCCTACATACTAAATGAAACTTAACCTAAGTATTATCGACCCATTGCGACCCATTAAGGTAACTTATGCTACTTTAACGCGTCGTGCGCGTGAAACGCGTTCGGACCGTCTAACTAGCCCTATGACAAGTGTTATATGCCTAAACATGTTACATAATCAGTTATGTGACAAAAGTTTAGGTTACATATGCTTAATTACCAATTATACATGAAAAGGGTATTCTGGTAATTTACCTAAGGCATATAAACTACTTATCATACAACTACTTAAACGATGTGACCATAGGGTATAACCTCGGAAGGTTATGCCCTATACTAGGGTCACCTAATGTATTTGGTCGGATCCTAATGATCGACCAAACTGGGTCGGGTTCGAAGGTATAAGCGATTTATCAGATCGCTTACCCTACGACCCTAGACAACGTGGTAATCAGTAGGCATAGTCCCAAGGGACTATAACCAACGTGATTACAATCACGTTGCGAAGTTCAAACGAACTTCGCATTGACCATTACTGGTCAACGGTGAAAGTCAAACAAAGTTTGACTTTCTGACTCGAAAAGCAGTAAAATAAGGAAAAGAACGAAAGAATACTTACGAAGGGTCCCCGAATGCTAACCTCGATTCAAAAATCTCAGGTATGAAACAATAGTTTCAACTTAGAGTTTCTCAAATCAAAGTTCTAGTGATTTTAGCAATGGGGGTGGATGGGTATTTATAGGAATACCCGAACCGTTAAGATCGTTTCATGGAAAACGTGCCTTAATCCCATCCGTACATGTGTTGAAATGTCATGGTGTTTAGGTGTTTAAATTCCATCCATACATGTGTTGAAATGTCATGGTGTTTAGGTGTTTAAATTCCATCCATACATGTGTTGAAATGTCATGGTGCCTAAATTCCATCCTTATCCGCTGACTAAGCAAGTTAGAATGTGTGGTTGTGAATTAAACAACGGCTAATACATCGAATCTGGTCCTGAATGCGAAAAACGATCCAAATGACGTGACGAATGGATTTTTCTTATGGCGCACACTAAAATAAAATATTTTAGTGCTAACATAATTTTTTGGATGTCCGGATGTATTCAGAACGTAAGTTATGCGCGAAAATGCAAACTTGTGCACTTTTTGACACTTTTAGTCCCTGAATGACCCAAAAGTTTATTTTAGCACACCGAACCCCTCAAAGCCTATTTCTAAGCTATGTAAAGGATATTTATGGTATGTTTAACTTATGGTCATGTTCCGGAAGGTCTGTTACAGTTCAAATTGGCATACTTTCGCAGTTTGTCAAATTTAGTCCCTGTAAGCGATTAAACTTTGATTTCACCACACCAAACCTTCCAAAACTTATATCTAAGTTATGTAAAGGTTATTTAAGGTATGTTAAGCCTATGTCACTATTCCGGAGTGTTTGTTGCATTAAACTGGTTATATTTACGCATCAGTGCGCGTATAACCTTCCAGAAAGCGATTTAGAGTTTGAAATCGAACAAGAGTTGATATGTGCAAATGATACACATATTTTTACCAATCCCAAGTATGAAATATAATATTTCATTGGTTTGGTATTTTTTTGATGGCCGTGGAGGCACAGGTGTTACAGTCTCCCCTACTTTAGGAAATTTCGTCCCGAAATTTATTTAGAGGAAACTTGTGAGAGCTTGAAAACATGAAATTGAAAAGATCGAACAACATTGGTTAGGGTTCTGAACTTCTAGTAACCTTTAATAACATCATGCTTGCAATGTAAGAGGGACACTTATATACAAGTATATGAAGCGTCATTGGTGCGTCCACCGTACCTCCATTACATCGTTGTCATTTTGTTATTGTTGTCGCTATCGGTTCTTACACATAATAAATCTTACTGGGTTTCTGTGCACTAAATTTCATAATTATGTACGCGTCCATAATCAGACAATTCCTTGCACAGTTCACACAGTCTATTTTATAATGTGTAGGGGAAAACCAAATGAACATTTTTATGATGAGTGTGACTAGACCCCATAGAGTCTTTTTAATTAAATCAATAAATGATCTAAATAGACTATCAAGGAGTCTGTCCAGCTACATCACTAGATGTCGTTCTTTAACCAAATTGTGAATCAATCTTTTTTACTAGACCACTAAAAGGGTCTCTTATCGAACCATGGAGTGGTACTATATAACCCAAGGGTCTTAACTACCACGTAGAAGCCCATAAGGATTTAAGGTAGTACCTTTTGAATATCCTACTATGAATCCCTCATATGAAGATATGAAAGATTCTATGAGGATTTGAAAATCGTACCACACAAGAACATAGAGGAGAACACATAAACACATAACATATAATCGCATAATCGTTCAATTTGTTTAATTGTTTAATTTGTTATCGTTGGACACGGGTATTTAAAGCATACTAGGGATCAAATCCTTAATTGCGGTAATTTGGATTGATCCATATGAATACCCTGCTTGTTGACCACATGACCCAAGAACTGAACTTCTTTAAGCCAAAATTTCCCCTTGGAGGATTTAACGAAAAATTTGTTCCTTCTTTAAGGGTTCCAGTGTCAATGAAAGTGTTGATCGTTACCAGCTCGGGATATGAATAGATCAAGATGTCATTAATAACAATGACGAACTGATCCAAATAAGGCTTGCAGACTCAATTTATTAAGTCCTTGAAGATGGCTGGAGTATTTGTCAACCTAAAAGGCATGACTGTAAACTCGTAATGGCCATACTTCGTGCAGAAAACCGTTTTGGGAATATCTTCTTCGAGAAATCAAAGTTGATGATACCCAAAACGCAAATCGATCTTGGAAAAGCATGAACGCTATGCAGTTGATCGGAAAAATCGTTGATTTAAGGTAGGGGATATCGATTCTTGATGGTAAGCTTACTAGGCTTACGTTAATCGATATACATTCGAAAAGATCCATTTTTCTTTTCACAAGGAGAACAGGAATTTCTCCAAGGTGAAAAGTTCGGACGGATGAATCCTTTATCAGACAACTCTTGAAGTTGTTTTGATAATTCTTGCATCTTGCACGGTGCAAGACGATAAGATACTTTAGATTTAAAAGAAACAAGTGGAGGTTCTTAGGGAGATCTCAAGTGATCGTAAAAATGACAGAACCACACGAGTAGTTTTGTCTTTGTGTTGACATCACAAGGTTGAATCAAACATTTATACAATTGCATTAGTTAAAAATAAAACCACAAATTTTATTTATATAACAACTGCATTGTCTTTAAATGTTACAAGATAACAACCAGAGGAAATACAAAATGCTAATCGTTCATCGCTGCATCGTTGATAGCCAGCCTCATTGATGTTAAACACTCAACCATGTGCTGGATTCGCATTGACGTTGGCATTCGCATTAGGGTTTGCGTTAGCATTTGCATTCACCAGTCTTGGGCAGTTGTGGCGGAAGTGACCAATCTCTCCGCAGTTGAAACATGAACCCAGTGGGAATCTCACAGCATTCCCTTGAACCGGAGCTTGAACCTGAGCAGCCTGATTTTGTCCCAAACGACAAACTTTGGCCAAATGCCCAAGTTTACCACACGTCGTGCATTGCCAGCAAGCTTGTTGTACTGCGTGATGACCGTTGCAGCATGCACAATAAGGTGCGGTACCGGCATATGCTTTCTTTGCAGGTGGCTGAGCTGGTGGGTTCCGCGGGTTCTGAGCAGTCTGTGCTGTAACAGCAAAGTTCTGGGCACCCTTCCGCTTCTTCGATTTCTTTGACGTCTCACCTTCCTTTCCCTTCTCGTTTTGACCATTCTTGCTATCCTCCTTGTCAGACCCCTGCTTCTTACCCTTGTCACCCTTTCTGTGTAACTTATTCTTCCGAATCTGCGACTCAGTCAATGTCGCAGCTAACTCGATCGCCTGACGGAGTGTGGCAGGGCTACTACCAGTAAGGATGTCTTGTACCGAGTCAGGTAGGCCGTCGATGTACCTTTCGATAGCTATGTCAAGTGGGGTAACCATTGTCGGGCAAAGCAGACTCAACTCCTCAAACCTATCAGTATACGCCTTGTGCTCACCACTATCTTGCTTCAACTCATCAAATTCCTTCTCCAAAGCTCGCTGCTCATGACGAGGACAGAATTCCCTCATCATGAGAGCCCTAAGTTCAGCCCATGTCTGTGCGAGAGCAACTTCCGCACCTCGGTCTCTCATTACCCCATTCCACCATGTAAGAGCCCTCTTCTGAAACACGCTCGAGGAGAACTCGACCTTGCGATTATCCGGGCACTGCACGTGGCGAAAAGTATTCTCAATGCTTTCGAACCACTGAAGAAGCCCAGTTGCTCCTTCAGAACCACTAAACTTAAGTGGTTTAGCCTGGTTGAAATCCTTGTATTTGCATAGCACATTGTTGTTGTTGTTGGCTTGGTTCCATTGAGCAAAGAGGTTTGGGAATTGAGCAGCCATTTGCTGCGCAATGATTTCTGCCAGCTCGGCAGTCTCTATCTGGCTTTCGCGTCGAGGAGGCATTGTCTAAAAGAGGAAACATGAAAGAAAACGAGTGAGAGAATTTAGACGAAAAGAATGAGATGAAACAAATCTGATGAAAGCAAGGATAGTGGTCATTTGTTTGTTACTACAAAGCAACAAACGACCTTGGTGATTAGTCAAAGTAAATAGGCTAAAAATAATGTATCGCGAAGACATGCTCGCCTATAAGTGAACACTAATCCAAAGAATTCCCAGGTAAGCACAACTGGTCTCGCGTCTGATGAGATGTATACGAAGTGCTTGCCTAGACAGAAAACCCAGAATACAGGCATTCACCCTTCCAGTTTGCACGTGTTCACATTATTTAAAACCCAAAACCTTAACGAGATTTTGAAAATTCAAAGGGGTTCAAAACCATATAACAGAGGGTTCAAAACCTTACAATAGAGGGTTCAAAACCTAGAAATTAATCATCCTAGAACAGATGATTAGTTTTCAAAGCGGTTTTGAAATTTATGTTCTTGTTGTGGTCGTCACCTAAGGATAGGTGACGGTATTGTTTTATGACTAAACGCAAGTAAACTCGCGTTAGGGTCCTAAGAAGGTTATAGACTAGGTCAAAGCATTACTAATAACCTAATTCCCTATAACCATTGGCTCTGATACCATCTTTTCTGTCACACCCCGACCGCGTAAGACAACAAATCGCGGCGGAAACATCGGGGCGTGTTGCAACAGAATTAATGTTTCATAACCATGGATATCAAAAGTGTTTCGTTTTATTAAACATTGAGTAATTACATCGCCTGGAAATCTAAATACACTATTTAAACATAGTCTATCATTGTTATTGAGTCACTAAGGCCTTGTCCAGTCCTATGTGAGCATGCATCTTATCAATCGATATCATCCAACAATACCTGAAACATATGTGAAAACGAGGTCAGCAAAGAAATGCTGGCGAGTACATAGGTTTTGTGAAAATAAGATTCATGACTTCTGTTTAAGAAAATGTTTAGTCATGAACCTTGTAATTTGCTTTGTCTTTGTAAATCATTTGAAAAATAATAAGTTCGGATGATAAGTATAAATAAGAAAATAATGCATGATTAAATGAATAACCATGTAAATGAGTTTGCATAAGATAAGTTGTTTATAAATCAATGTCTTGTGAAAAGTATGTTATTTGTATAAAATGTTCTATGTCTCAAACTGAAATGATTCAAATAACGCTATGATATGTAATACCATACAAACACTTATATATAGGAAGTACCAGCGGCGTATCCACCATGTTTGTATCATATTACACACGCATCGTTACTTAATCACTTAACCAAACCATACCAAACAATGTAAAATGTCTATGTTTAAATCAATTGTCAAATGTATTGAATAATATGTCAAAGTATTCATGTCAAGATGTAAATCATGTCAAAATGTCTATGTCAAATATCCATGTCAAATGTCTATGTCAAATATCCATGTATGGCAAGTGAAATGTCTCAACTAAACCATATGCACAAAAACAAAGTATTGAAGTAAAACTTGGTTTAAATCAAAGTTATGTTTTGTGAGAAAATACATGATCAAATGTCAATCATGTACAAATGTTTACCCAATCGTTAAACCATCTTGTTTTAATCGTTCTTGTTTTAATTGTTCAAATCGTTCTTGTCTTAATTGTGAAACTACTTAATGGTCGATTTTCTAATAACATTCAAACCTTCTTGACGCGTTCCTCGCTCCATCTCGCTCTCGCTCTCGTTCTTAACAAACCCTTACCAAAGGATAAGTTAATAATTACAGATTCAGTCGCTACCCACAACCCCCACACATAACAATGGGTGCAGTAAATAACGGGATTTGTCAGATCCTATGGTACCATAACCTAATACTGGTCGGCTTGATCATTGCTAATGAATGTCATCGGTCATGTAAACTACAACCAACAAGTTTGTTCACTTTTTGAAATTGTTATTAGTTTTTTGAAATCATTGTATTCGTTCTTGAAATCATTGTATTCGTTCTTGAAATCATTGTTAGCGTTCTTGAAATCATTGTTATTGTTCTTGAAACCATATTGTAATTGTTCTTGAAACCACATAGTAATTGTTATTGAAATCATTGATAAAGCATTTAGCACATATGAGTCACCCCAAAACAGTTTTGGAAAACAGTAAAAGAGGGGAATAATGTACTCGCCTGGGAGTGCTTAGGAGTCTTGAACAACTACCAAGTAAGCTAGAGGAGTCCCGGAAATCAAACGGTACCTAATATAGGTAACTACATAATTAACCCGGACCTAAATCGGAAGACTGGGTAGCAGGAGGGTTTGTAAACCAAATGAGTGTAGGAACTCATATGATATGGTTTAACAAAGCCTACATACTAAATGAAACTTAACCTAAGTATTATCGACCCATCGCGACCCATTAAGGTAACTTATGCTACTTTAACGCGTCGTGCGCGTGAAACGCGTTCGGACCGTCTAACTAGCCCTATGACAAGTGTTATATGCCTAAACATGTTACATAATCAGTTATGTGACAAAAGTTTAGGTTACATATGCTTAATTACCAATTATACATGAAAAGGGTATTCTGGTAATTTACCTAAGGCATATAAACTACTTATCATACAACTACTTAAACGATGTGACCATAGGGTATAACCTCGGAAGGTTATGCCCTATACTAGGGTCACCTAATGTATTTGGTCGGATCCTAATGATCGACCAAACTGGGTCGGGTTCGAAGGTATAAGCGATTTATCAGATCGCTTACCCTACGACCCTAGACAACGTGGTAATCAGTAGGCATAGTCCCAAGGGACTATAACCAACGTGATTACAATCACGTTGCGAAGTTCAAACGAACTTCGCATTGACCATTACTGGTCAACGCTGAAAGTCAAACAAAGTTTGACTTTCTGACTCGAAAAGCAGTAAAATAAGGAAAAGAACGAAAGAATACTTACGAAGGGTCCCCGAATGCTAACCTCGATTCAAAAATCTCAGGTATGAAACAATAGTTTCAACTTAGAGTTTCTCAAATCAAAGTTCTAGTGATTTTAGCAATGGGGGTGGACGGGTATTTATAGGAATACCCGAACCGTTAAGATCGTTTCATGGAAAACGTGCCTTAATCCCATCCGTACATGTGTTGAAATGTCATGGTGTTTAGGTGTTTAAATTCCATCCATACATGTGTTGAAATGTCATGGTGTTTAGGTGTTTAAATTCCATCCATACATGTGTTGAAATGTCATGGTGCCTAAATTCCATCCTTATCCGCTGACTAAGCAAGTTAGAATGTGTGGTTGTGAATTAAACAACGGCTAATACATCGAATCTGGTCCTGAATGCGAAAAACGATCCAAATGACGTGACGAATGGATTTTTCTTATGGCGAACACTAAAATAAAATATTTTAGTGCTAACATAATTTTTTTGGATGTCCGGATGTATTCAGAACGTAAGTTATGCGCGAAAATGCAAACTTGTGCACTTTTTGACACTTTTAGTCCCTGAATGACCCAAAAGTTTATTTTAGCACACTGAACCCCTCAAAGCCTATTTCTAAGCTATGTAAAGGATATTTATGGTATGTTTAACTTATGGTCATGTTCCGGAAGGTCTGTTACAGTTCAAATTGGCATACTTTCGCAGTTTGTCAAATTTAGTCCCTGTAAGCGATTAAACTTTGATTTCACCACACCAAACCTTCCAAAACTTATATCTAAGTTATGTAAAGGTTATTTAAGGTATGTTAAGCCTATGTCACTATTCCGGAGTGTTTGTTGCATTAAACTGGTTATATTTACGCATCAGTGCGCGTATAACCTTCCAGAAAGCGATTTAGAGTTTGAAATCGAACAAGAGTTGATATGTGCAAATGATACACATATTTTTACCAATCCCAAGTATGAAATATAATATTTCATTGGTTTGGTATTTTTTTGATGGCCGTGGAGGCACAGGTGTTACAATTATGTTGTATATCCTTGTTTGATTAAGACATTGTAACACTTTTTATCAATAAAACGAAACTTAAATTTCCATGGTTGTGAAACATTAATTCTGTTACAACACTCCCCGATGTTTCCGCCACGTTTTGTATGTTCTACGTGGTCGGGGTGTGACAGAAAAGATGGTATCAGAGCCAATGGTTATAGGGAATTAGGTTATTAGTAATGCTTTGACCTAGTCTATAACCTTCTTAGGACCCTAACGCGAGTTTACTTGCGTTTAGTCATAAAACAATACCGTCGCCTATCCTTAGGCGACGACCACAACAAGAACATAAATTTCAAAACCGCTTTGAAAACTAATCATCTGTTCTAGGATGATTGATTACTAGGTTTTGAACCCTCTATTGTAAGGTTTTGAACTCTCTGTTATATGGTTTTGAACCCCTTTGAGTTTTCAAAATCTCGTCAAGGTTTTGGGTTTTAAATAATGTGAACACGTGCAAACTGGAAGGGTGAATGGCTGTATTCTGGGTTTTCTGGCTAGGCAAGCACTTCGTATACATCTCATCAGACGCGAGACCAGTTGTGCTTACCTGGGAATTCTTGGGATGAGTGTTCACTTATAGGCGAGCATGTCTTCGCAATACATTATTTTTGACCCATTTACTTTGATCAGTCACCGTCTCATTTGTTTGCCTTAGGTAACACACAAATGATCACAATCTTCATGCGTTATCATTCTGTTTTGATTGTCCAATAATCTTTCACCTGTTTCTCCCTATGCCTTTCTTTTTCTTCAAGAATGTCTCTTCATCACGATGACGCCCAGATATCTGAGCAAGCAGCCAAAATTCGCTCAGCGAATAGGCGAAGTAGTCCTGAAGACTGTTGAATTAGCTACTGCCATGTATCATCTCCAGGATGAAGCCACTCAAGAGTCACCAAGACAGGCAGGACCTAGTCAGGCGACAACACCATCAGCCAATAAACCAATCGAGGAATCAAAGACCATGGATGAACGATTCCCTATGAAGTCAAAGAAGCGAAAGGCTTCTCAGAACTTCGCCATGGTCGCTCACAATGGTAAAGCAGTCCCCAACCAACCAGCTCAACCTCCTGCTAGGTGTGTATGGCTTTTCCTATGATACCTACATCAAGGTACTATGTACCTTACAACCTACTCTTGTGATTTCTCTCTCTCAAATGATTGCTCATGATTCCCTCGAAAATTTTAAGTACTCGTTTCACTCTAAGAAACAAAGTACAGAAAATTAAGTGACATTATGAGTAATCGTGCTTTTCGCACATCTGTACCTTTGAATCCGTGGTTGGATAACTAAGGATATTTTCAAATCTCATACCCATTACGTTTTGATTTTTCAACATACACAGTACCAGTATTTCAAAACAATCTTCATGATCTCAAAACATTTCATATAGTTTGAAAACAATTTTTCTAGATGCATTGTCTATGTTATTTCAAAAACATTGGCCATGTTATCAAAACCAACCTTTCTAATTTCAAAATATTTCATATAGTCTAAAGACAATATTAACACAATACATTTTCTGATCAAGTGCATGATTTCGAAAAGCATCATTAATGTCTTTCAAAAACCTTATACATAATTTCAAAATTCATCTCGCATGATTTTAAAAACATTTTTGTAAATATATCTACCTAATACACCTACTTTATTTCAAAAGTATTATATATAAGGTTTCAAACACGTTAAACACCTTTTTCTTAAAAGAACCCCATGCATAGTTTTCAAAAATATTTTCCTCATATATTGACTTAACCTTCAAAATTCTGCTTCATATGTCGCCTTGACATATCAAGCATCTCAACTTCATAAACATTTTTACTTCATGTTTTGACATAAGCACGTCCAGTGCAAGGTATCAAAACATCTTCAACTTCTAAAATCCATAAGGGATCTTTTTATCTTCACAATTAGATCCTTGTGGATGATCATCATTCAAATCAGAGTCCTTAATTGGATTCCTTATGTACCTGAATTCGAACATTTCGGTTCCTTATAATCGAAATCGAATTTTTCTTTTTGAATCTTTCTATCCTTATAGTTGGATTCTTGATAACGTTTAAAGTACCAAATGAAATCCACGGAATGGATTCCTAGTGTGCTTTAAATGCATGTACGCAATTTACAAGACAAATTAACAAACAATTTTGTGATTATGTGACTATGTGTTTACTCATCTTATGTTTTCTTTTATGCATTTTTGGTGTTTTTAATACTCTGGATATTCTTTATCCAAATCCTTGCAGGATCTTTCATATCTTCATATGAGGGATTCGTAGCAGGATATTCAAAAGGTACTACCTTTAAATCCTTAAATGGGCTTCTATGTAATAGTTAAGACCCTTGGATTATATAGTACCACTCCATGTTTTATTAGAGACCCTTTAGAGGTCTAATCAAAAAGATTGATTCACAATTTGGTTAAAGAACGACATCTAGTGATGTAGCTGGACAGACTCCTTGATAGTCTATTTAAATCATTTATTGATTTAGTCTAAAGGACTCTATGGCGGTCTAGTCACACTCATCACAGGATTGTTCATTTGGTTTCACACTACACATTATAAAATAGACTGTGTGAACTGGGCAAGGAATTGTCTAATTATGGACGCGTACATAATTATGAAATTTAGTGCACAGAAACCCAGTAAGATTTATTATGTGTAAGAGCCGATAGTGACAACAATAACGAAATGAGAACGATGTAATGGAGGTACGGTGGACGCACCAATGACGCTTCATATACTTGTATTTAAGTATCCCTCTTACATTGCAAACATGATGTTATTAAAGTTACTAGAAGTTCAGAACCCTAACCAATGTTGTTTGATATTTTCAACTTCATATTTCCAAGCTCTCACAAGTTTCCTCTAAATAAATTTCGGGACGAAATTTCCTAAAGTAGGGGAGACTGTAACACCTGTGCCTCCACGGCCATCAAACAAATACCAAACCAATGAAATATTATATTTCATACTTGGGATTTGTAAAAATATGTGTATCATTTGCACATATCAATTCTTGTTCGATTTCAAACTCTAAATCGCTTTCTGGAAGGTTATACGCGCACTGATGCGTAAATATAACCAGTTTAATGCAACAAACACTCCGGAATAGTGACATAGGCTTAACATACCTTAAATAACCTTTACATAACTTAGATATAAGTTTTGGAAGGTTTGGTGTGGTGAAATCAAAGTTTAATCGCTTACAGGGACTAAAGTTGACAAACTGCGAAAGTATGCCAATTTGAACTATAACAGACATTCCGGAACATGACCATAAGTTAAACATACCATAAATATCCTTCACATAGCTTAGAAATAGGCTTTGAGGTGTTCGGTATGCTAAAATAAACTTTTGTGTCATTCAGGGACTAAAAGTGTCAAAAAGTGCACAAGTTTGCATTTTCGCGCATAACTTACGTTCTGAATACATCCGGACATCCAAAAATTTATGAAAGCATGACTATATTATATTTTAGTGTTCGCCATAAGAAAAATCCATTCGTCGCGTCATTTGGATCGTTTTTCGAGCTTATGCGCATTTCGTCGTAATTAAGCGAACATCGCGTTCGTACGACCAAACGAACCGACATCCGAGATATTTTTGAACACATTTTAAGTTCCCTATACTTTAACTTCATTTTAGAGCTTTGAAATGGGGTTAACGGGCCTTAAACGTGTCGAAAATGGGCTGATTGCACTGCAGGGACCAAAACTGTAATTCTGCCAAAATAAGCTTACGGACCTCAACATCCATAACCTTACGGTCCGTAAGGCAACTCCCAGACCAGATTCAATGTTTTTAACAGCAGGTCCCAGCTGTTCGATTCTCAACCACAAGTTCTCAATCGTCTAGTCAGCGGATAAGAACCATTTTAAGCCACCATGAGTTTCCGACAAGTGTACGCCTTGGATCATGGCACGTTTTCCATGAAACGATCCTAACGGTTCGGGTATTCCTATAAATACCCAACCCATTCCATTGCAAAACTTACAAGAACTTTGATTTGAGAAACTCTAAGTTGAAACTATTGTTTCATACCTGAGATTTTTGAATCGAGGTTAGCATTCGGGGACCCTTCGTAAGTATTCTTTCGTTCTTTTCCTTATTTTATTGCTTTTCGAGTCAGAAAGTCAAACTTTGTTTGACTTTCAGCGTTGACCAGTAATGGTCAATGCGAAGTTCGTTTGAACTTCGCAACGTGAGTGTAATCACGTTGGTCATAGTCCCTTGGGACTATGCCCACTGATTTCCACGTTGTCTAAGGTCGTAGGGTAGGCGATCTGATAAATCGCCTATACCTTCGAACTCGACCCATTTGGTCGATCATTAGGATCAGACCAAATACATTAGGTGACCATAGTAGGTAGGGAATAACCTTCCGAGGTTATACCCTATGGTCACATCGTTTAAGTAGTTGTATGATAGGTAGTTTATATGCCTTAGGTAAATTACCAGAATACCCTTTTCATGTATAATTGGTAATTAAGCATATGTAACCTAAACTTTTGTCACATAACTGATTATGTAACATGTTTAGGGATATAACACTTGTCATAGGACTAGTTAGGCGGTCCGAACGCGTTTCACGCAAACGACGCGTTAAAGTAGCATAAGCTACCTAAACGGGTCGTAATGGGTCGTAAACAATTAGGTTAAGTTTCAGTTAGTATGTAGGCTTTGTTAAACCATATGACACGAGTCTCTATACTCGTTTGGTTTACAAACCCGCATTCTATCCGATCTTCCGATTTAGGTCCTGTTTATTAACATAGTTACCTATATTAGGTGCCGTTTGATTTCCGTGATCTCTAGCATTGTTTGGTTGTCACTCAAGGACTACTGAGCATTCTCAAGTGAGTACATAGACCCCTCTCTTACTGTTTTCCAAACTGTTTTGGGGTGAAACACATGTGCCTACTTGTTACTTTCATGCTTTCTTGTTTTCACATCATATACCGACTATGTTTGTTAGTACATTATAGTACATGATTTCATTACTTTTCTGCTATGTATGTTGACTGATAACATGCTAAGCACATTGATTTACATGACTTTTCTACTTTGTATGTTAACTTATCATACTTAGTACATCATTTTACATTGCATCTCTGTTGCATATGTTCCAGTAACATATGGACACATTGTTTTACAGCTCTACCTTGTATGTTTACTCTAGCATACTAGGTACATTATCTTCATCTCATGCTTACATTTTGGTATGACATTTGGTTTGTTTAACGGGTCTATATAACATTCATTAACACCGATCATGCCGCTCGGTAGTAGGTAGTGGTACCATAGGACTTGACAAATCCCGTTCCGGACATCCCAGGGAAAGGGGATGAAAGGAATGACCGAATCCGAATACATATTCTTTTGATAACTCACTTTTACATAGTTATCCGGCTGTCTCAAGGCTTGAATGTTTGCGTTTAACATACTGCATAAGTGTTTGTATCGGTAAAGCATGCATTATTCTACAAAACATAACTTTGATTTAAACCAAGTTTTACTTCAATACTTTGTTTTGTACATTTTTACTTATGGTTTAAGTAGTCTTAATTTTTACTTACCATACATATCATTTTGGTTATACATTACTTGACTACTTTTAGATTATAAACATTTGACATGGATATTTGACATAGACATTTTGACATGATTTACATCTTGACATGAACATTTTACATTGTTTGGTTTGGTTTCATTAAGTGATTAAGTAACGATGCGTGTGTAATATGATACAAGCATGGTGGATACGCCGCTGGTACTTCCTATATATAAGTGTTTGTATGGTATTACATGTCGTAACGTTATTTGAATCATTTCAGTTTGAGACATAGAACATTTTCATACAAATAACATACTTTTCACAAGACATTGATTTATAAACAACTTATCTTATTCAAACACATTTTACTTGGTTATTCATTTAACCTTACATTTATTTATACTTATCATCTGATCTTATCGTTTTTCAAATGATTTAAAAGACAAAGCAAATAACAAGGTTCATGACTAAACATTTTCTCAAACATAAGTCATGAATCTTATTTTCACAAAACCTATGTATCTCACAGGCATTTTTATGCTGACGTACCTATTTTCACATGTGTTTTTCAGGAGCTGTTGCATAAGATGATCAAGATACATATAGACAGACTTGGGCTTTAGTGACAATAAAAGATGCAAGACTAGTTAATTATGTTGTATATCCTTGTTTGATTAAGACATTGTAACACTTTTTATCAATAAAACGAAACTTAAATTTCCATGGTTGTGAAACATTAATTCTGTTACAACACTCCCCGATGTTTCCGCCACGTTTTGTATGTTCTACGTGGTCGGGGTGTGACATTATTTGTATGGAACCAAATGTGTGATCTATTCTGATCACAAGAGCCTAAAACATTTGTTCAATCAGAAGGACTTAAACATGAGGTAGCGACGGTGGATGGAAACTTTGAATGATTATGATTGTGAGATTCGATACCATCCGGGAAAGGCAAATGTGGTTGCCGATGCCTTAAGCAGAAAGGAAAGAGTAAAGCCCATAAGAATCAATGCCAAGAGAATTGAGATAAAGAATAGTCTGAATGAAAGGTTGTTAGCTGCACAGAAGGAAGTTATATTGGAAGCTAACTATCCTGATAAAAAGCTGGGAGTAACTGGAGAACAGTTATCCTATGGCAAGGACGGAATCTTGAGATTAAATGGACGAATATGGGTTCCAGTTTATGGACGACTTCGGGATGTTATCCTCCAAGAAGCCCATAGTTCAAAATATTCTGTTCATCCTGGAGCTGATAAGATGTACCAGGATCTAAAGGCAAACTATTGGTGGATAGGCTTGAAGAAGTCTATAGCTGCTTATGTAGCTAAATGTTTGACATGTGCACAAGTCAAAGCCGAACATCAAAAGCCGTCAGGTTTGCTACAACAACCTGAACTTCCCACCTGGAAGTGGGAAATGGTGACAATGGATTTTATCACCAAGTTACCAAAGACAAAGAAAGGAAACGATACTATATGGGTAATAGTAGATAGACTGACTAAGTCAGCACATTTCCTACCCATTAAGGAGACTTATAACTCCGACATGTTAGCCCAATTGTACGTAGATAAGATTGTATCTCTGCATGGTGTACCAGTATCAATAATCTCTGACAGAGATACCAGATACACGTCACATTTTTGGAAAAGTCTCCAACAATCTTTGGGCACGCGCTTAAATTTTAGTACGGCTTACCATCCACAGACAGATGGGCAGAGTGAGCGTACTATCCAAACCTTGGAAGACATGCTTCGTGCATGTGTGATTGATTTAGGTTGTAGTTGGGATAACCACCTGCCATTAATCGAGTTCTCCTATAACAATAGCTACCATACTAGTATTCAGGCAACACCTTTTGAGGCATTATATGGTAGAAAATGTTGAACACCTATTTGTTGGGCGGAAGTAGGAGAAGTTCAGTTACCAGGACCAGACTTAGTCTTTGAAACAACGGACAAGATTGTCCAGATTCGCGACCGCCTGAAAGCTGCCAGGGATAGGCAAAAAAGTTATGCTAATAAAAGGCGAAAACCTCTAAAGTTTGAGGTTGGTGATAAAGTTTTGCTTAAGGTATCACCCTGGAAGGGGGTGATGCGATTTGGTAAGAAAGGTAAGTTAAGCCCGAGGTATATAGGACCATTCGAGAATATCGAATGTGTTGGGTCAGTGGCTTATAAGTTGAACTTGCCTGAAGAGCTCAGTGGTATTCACAATGTATTCCACATCTGCAATCTTAAGAAATGTCTAGCAGATTAATCGCTAGTCATACCACACATAGATGTGCACATAGATGAGAGCTTTAAATTTGTGGAAAAGCCTTTGTCGATTGAGGATCGACGAGTTAAAAACCTTCGGAGGAATCATGTATCTATTGTAAAGGTCAAATGGGATTCCCGCAGAGGTCCCGAATACACATGGGAAGTAGAGTCTACCATGAAAGAAAAGTACCCTAAATTGTTCCAGTAAATCTCGAGGTCAAGATTTCTTTTAAGGGGGTGAGGATGTAACACCTCGTAAAATCATACCCAATAGAATAAAGACACGTGTCATGTAAGATATACGTGTCAGGAACCTGGGTCAAATTAGAAGATGTATGGTAGGATTTAAAAAGTGTCGACATGTTAATAAACACCTCTGAGCGATCTGATTATAAATCCCAAGACCCAAATCAATATGATAAACATCTGATCTATTTAGAACCGGTTATTCCCATAATAAATAAATTCAGTTAATAAAGAATTGGGTTTTTGAAATAATGTTACGACAAGGTGTATGATCAATTCTTTTAAAAGAATTCAAATCCATCCAAATGCATGGCAAGACCTTCCATAAGAATCCAAGGATGTGTAAGTGCATGGCTAGGCATGCATGCCCTTTTCAGGACTGATCATGTGGTCCCATATTGTTACAAAAGACCCAAGATTCGGTTTAGGAATGTTGCATGGTCAAGACTTAAAAATTAACAAATATTTCTCTTCTGGTCATCGGATACGGACCGTATGACCTTAGGCTTACGGTCCGCAAGCACTGCAACTGGGCGATACAATTAAAGGTCGGTTACGGACAGCAAGGCCAAAAGCTTACGGTCCATAAGAGACGCTTACGGTCCACAAGGCTTAAGGCTTACGGTCCGTAAGACCGTCGCTGGCAGCAGAAAATGGACAGCTGCCTGTTCAGCCTGTTGCACCGCCTTACATAAGTGGTTTTCGAAATCAGGGACTAGAAAACTGGTTTTTGGCATCATAGGGACACCTGGGAACATCTTGCAACATTTATAGACCTAGGTGTGATGATCTTATGGCAATTGGCTCACTATATAAGAAGAACAAGTTGCAACATTTTTGTCACTCCTTTGCAACTCACTTCAAGGACTTCTCTGGAGCTCCTCTGATCAGCAACAAGCTTCCTTTAAGTTCCAAATCATACTTAGGACCTTTGTAAGTGTCCTTAATCCTTCCTAATTCAATTTAACTTAGTTAATTAGCTAAAAGTCAAACCGTCGTAATTAAGGTTTGACTTCGAGATTAATCAATAATTGTCCAGTCAAATCTCGAATTAAAAGTACCTATAAGTTGGTAATTATGTGGGTAATAAACCCTTAAAAGGGTACTCTCTGATTCCCACTCTAATTAGGTCAATTGTCGGGTCAAACTTGATATTAAAAAGTCAACAGAAAGCTTAATATCAAATTAATGCATAATTAGCAATGTAGAAGCTATGCAACATGTTTTATCATTAATATAACTAGGTAATTAATGTAAGAACATGTCTAAACATGTTCACCCCGACAATTTTCAGTTTAGGTTTGGTTCGGAACCGAAAGTCGCATAGTTTGACTTTCGCTTTGACTTTCGGTTCTGACCCATTTGAGCATAGTTTAGAAATGCCTTAGAGCTTTATTTGAACCAGGATATATGTTAGTATAACCCTCTGTGATTATACACCTTGGTTCAATAGTTATTCGATTCATATGCATGTTTCGTTAAATGCTTAAATGTTGACTATTATGCCCATATGACCTTAAAACGTGATTTTTGAAAATGTAAAAGAGTAGAAACCTTAGTTACTGATTTATAAACTTGAACCTAAAATTTGACATCAGTTTGAGGTTTAGATTAAGAGTTATGCTCAATAGCGTAATTAGAAAGCTTTTATTAATTAAACGGCGTAATTAGCATATAGCCTAGTTTAACCCACTTTTTGATATCAAAATTTTTACCCACTGATGTAATATAATATTTTGAGATTTTTAATAAATTTTAGGCTCAGCACAACATAGGGTTGTAGCTTTAATTCGGTTATTGCCGGTTTTGCCCTTTTGGGCTATAAAATGAGTTTTACAAATCTTTTTGACCCCAAACCTTTTACTACTGATTTTATATTATAAATAAATTATTTAAAACCTTCTGGAATAATAAAAATATCAGCTTTCCCTTAAATACCCGGAAATGGCTCCAAACCGTCTTTTTAAGCATTTTTAACACATAGTATGCATCAAAACTATTTTAAACATATAAGGTTGGATGCCTACTAATATTTAAGTAAATTATTATATTGTAACAGTGAGCAAAAGTTTTTAAACTCAGATTTCCAGTTTTGACCTTTTAGGCTTAAGTGAAATTACCAAAATGCCCCTTCAGTGCATAGTATGGTTAGAAATGATAAATTTCACACATAGGTTATACCCTACTGATATAACTTAGTAAATTAAGTATTTTTACTGGTTACATCAGACCCGAAACTCAGATTTATATTTAAACTCTTTTATAACCTTTTAAATGACCAAAATGCCCCTACGGGGCATAGTTTGAGTTTAAAATCATTTCGGGCATAATAGAAGATATCTTACTGATGTCACAACATATATAAGGCATATTAACTTAGGAAACTTGCATATGACTCATTTGGTTACCCGTTACGCACTTTTCGTGTTCGGAGCGGCGTATGTAACTAGTTTGCATATATTAGCCGAGACGGGTCAAACCATATCATTTTTGTCTCAAAATCCAGAATGTGTTTAAGTTACCCATATTAAACAAGCATACAAGCTTGTCGGGTCAAAACCACATTCTAAACCGGTCTTCGCTTTATCATGCGTTTGAACCGAGTATTCCTTTAAAACTAACCGGTCTAAGTCTAAGCTTAATTAAAGACCCGTTAGGATTCTAATAGGTTATTAAAACCTTCGTTCCAGATTAGGAGCCCAGTAAAAGCTGCGTGCACTTGCTGTATTTGATTTATACTTTGCTCAGGTAAATACTCTTAACTAATTTTCCCTATACGGGCTTGGGATACGGTATTATAATAATACCGCTTGGTCGGGTAGGTAATCATTTAAATCGGATTGTGATTGATGTATTTACGTAACTCGTTTTATTCTGTATTATTTGGTGTACGGCCTTTGGGGGTTAAATGACCATGTCCCGAATATCCTTTGCATCATTCAAAGAATTGGCCACGACCTAAGCACGGGGTGTAGGCATACACCTGACAGTTGCATTAGGTAAAAACTGGTATTCCACTTAAAGGAAATAATCCTTGTGGGCATTATACCTGTGGCGTGTCAATTAATCTAGACCGGCCCTACAAACCGGCCCTAATGGACGACAAATAAGTAAAACTGTATACAAGATTATTTTAATAATTGTCCCAAGTTATAAAAGATATTTTTTTGCTGAAGTGCATTCAAATCAATTTTTAAACTCTTTTCAAAATGAGCTAGTTAAGTTGTATTTACCAGTATAAACTGTCGTATTTTTTAAAAGGCTAAGTGCAGGTACTATACGTAATAGGCTGGCTACTCCAGGCATCAATACTCAAGTCTCGCAAGCTCTAGATGTCAAAGTCTGCTGAACAGTTTTCCTATTTATTTGATCCGCCTGTGGTTCTGTTTCAACTATTTTGTGATACTTAATATTACAATTTATTAAAGTTGAAATGAATCTATCTTTTTGCTTCCGCTATGCATTTAAATTTGTGTTGTTTGACTATGATGATATCAACTACGTCACGATACTCCCCACCTAGCCCACCGGTAATAAGTGGAAATATCGGGGTGTGACAGAGCATCAGAAGTAGTGGTGCTAATACGCTTAGGTAGCTTGTTCTGCTCAACTGCCTGATCAGTGAGACGATGAGACAGTCGAATGACTTGCTGGATCGTAGGGTGGTTAGCCGCAGTCACATGGCTCTGAATCTCTGGCACTAAACCCTTGAGGTACAGCTCGATATGTTTGATAGGAGGATCCACCATAGTAGGACAAAATACAGGCTATTCGTTCGATCTCTTCGTATTCGCCTCGATTTCAAACCCCGCCTTCTTCAAGTTGTAAAACTCCACCTCTAGCTTGTGAATGTCGTCGCGATGACAGTACTCCTCTTTGATCAGATCCTTGAAGTCGTTCCATGGGGTGGCATTAGCAGCTGCCAACCCTAGCATTTGAACCTGTGCATTCCACCAAGTTAACGCACCGCCTTCAAGTGTTCCAGTAGCAAATTTCACCCTACGAGCTTGATGGCATTCACACATCTCGGAAACGAATTCGATCTTCCCGAACCAGTGTAGAAGACCTACCACTCCTTCTGTACCACTGAAGGTACTAGGTCGACAATCTATAAAGGTCTTGAACGTACATACGGGAGGCTGAGCATGTTGACCTGTTGTGCGAGAAAGAGAAGACAAGGTTAAGCACGAGAGTTGGTTCACGAGAGTAGGATCTAAACTTCCTAGGATAGGTCGGAATGGCAGGTTTTACCTCCTGCTTGGGCTGCTGCGAGTGCCTCAGCAACTCGTTCATTGATTAGAGCCGTCAGCTGGGCTTGGGTCAAGTTGAGACGTCCACTCATGATCTTCACATTGAAGCAAACATAAGTGAGAAAGGTGTCGCGAAAGTGCGTAAGTATGGGATGACAGAAGAGAGTAAGCACACAGGGTTTTAAACAATAGTCGTTACGTTGACTAAGCATACCATGAACAATGCACTATGCAAACTAATAGACAGGCAATATAAATATAAACCATATCACCTATAGTGTTGAGTCTCGCACGTGGAGCGAAGCGTCGTTGTGGATCGTTGAGCACTGTACAGGTTATAGTATGGTTTTGTCAAAAGCTTCTCCCTTTTTAAAACCGAGTTCACTATAACCAATGGCTCTGATACCAATCTGTCACACCCCCAAAATCCACAAGCGGAGTATCACCGCGGGAGGCGTGACTGACCAGGATCTAGCCATCAATCATATTGAACAATGTAAATAAATAAATAAAAGTCCAACCACACAATATAATTCGTGTTCAAAACAAGTTAATCAAGTTTAAGTTATCAGCGGAAGCATAAAGTTTAAAACCAATGTATAAGTTTAAAAGTTCAAATGTTTAACATGGAACTCAACAGTCCATGTCCCATAACGACTCCTACTCCCATGCAAGCTCCAGCTAAGCATCTAACGACCTGCAAGGCATGTAAGAACGAGTCAACAACAAAGTTGAGCGAGTTCACAGTTGATGTTCATTTTAAAGTTGTTCCAAAAACCATAAGTTCATTCGTAAACCATGAGTTAACCAATTCCTTGTTTCCCAAACCATAACCAGTGGGGGCTACCCCATGTTAACCACTAGACCCAATACCATATCGACAACTGACTGGAGTCATGTTTATGTACCCTACGTCAATGTCTATCATCATTGACTAAGTGTCTAGATCCATTAGTCCACTCCCGTCCTCTGCGGCACGGTGTGAGGCTTGTCAAACCTAATACCGCTATTGAACTAATGAACCGCTCGCCATTGGCCCGGCGAATAAGTCGATATAAAAATGAGGGACTTCATGATAGAGTTTTGTCTAGTAAGTTATATGTTGTCATCCTTCCTACGGAGGATGGAGGTACGTAATCTACCCAAGGAGAATACGCAGGTTTAATGTCGTCATCCTTCCCATGGAGGATGGAGCTACATATTCTACCCAAGGAGAATATGTAGGTTCCGTTTTAGTTTCTTAACCCATTCCCAAACCACCGGGAATCCCATGCCTTGTAGAAAGTGTGAACTCACCTTGGTTTTGCTCGGTTTGTTAAGTTACTTGTTCACAGTCAATCAATCAAGCCTATGGTATTCATGTATACATAATCAGTTTATGTTCGCATTGTATGTCACACCCCTTTCTAAGGCAGAAGCTTGAGGTGTGATCATGAAAGGTTCTCATTGCATACGAAAGGTAAACATACTACATGCTCGTAAAAATAACTTCAATACCAAACATTTCATAACTGAAAACATGGTTTAAGTGTTTACATCACAAGACAACATATTGTCTGAAAAGATTACAACTTTATTCAAAGACAAACATAAACAACAGCCACGAGCAAGAGTAACACCGCGCGCACATCCACTTTAGTTACCTGAAATACATGTGAGTTTTTGGAAAAACGTCAACATAATGTTGGTGTGAATTCATGCAGTTCTTGTATTGAACGTTTGTATACTTTGTATGAAAAACATGGTATGTATCTTGTATAAATCAAGTATTTCTGTATGTATCAAGTTGTTAATGGGTTGCAAGGCCATTAACATGTGACACGACATAGGAAGCATCCAAACCATTGGCATTTTTCTACTTGTCGATTCACGACTGAGACACAAAAGCACTACTTGGTACTCGTTCTCACCAAGAGTGTGGCTGCCCGAAAACCCGTTAGATCTAACCTTTTGTTCTGTGGTCTAGGTATATTGTTGATTAATGGTGCTTATGGTACCCTATTCGTGACACGATTTCTCGTATCATTTCTCGTATCATTTCTCATATCATTTCTCGTATCATTTCTCAATTCTTGTATCCATCATACCATTTGTAAACATTGTAACATTTGTAACATGTATTTTATCCCCGAAGTTATAAAACTGAAAACAGTTAAAAGAAAAGGGGGAGCATGAACTCACAAATTTGCGTTCCTTGCACCGTAAACTTCACCGGATTTTTCTTTCTAGCGTCGTGACCTAAACGTGTTTTATTAACGTTAGTCACTAGACTTGTATCGCACAAGTACAAGTCACTATCTTTTGTGTATGTATTCTTGTGTAAAAAAAATAATTTATATTTTTAACTAAGTGTCTTACTTATATTATTTTCTCAACAATAAATATAAGTATCTTGTATTTTTCACCCGAATTATGTATTTTGTCCAAAATTGCATTTCATGTTCATAACTTGTCCAAGTTATTTATTCTATCAAGTAATATATTTTCATAAATATATTCTCTTGTATTTGTCTAAGCATGTTGTATGTGTATTTTTCTATTTTCACTCCTTAGGAGAATTTAGTGTATTTTCAAGTCTTATCACACTATTTGTTGGTGCATAAATGTCTGTTAACTACGTCTTGATAGAGTCTTGTATCTAGATAGGATAAACCAGTGCTCAGTATACGAGAAATCAGGGTTTTGGTGTGTTATAGGCATTTCGCACGAAATAGACAAGGTCATTTCGTACGAAATACAACAATGTCATTTGTAACTTTCCGATTTCAGAGCCGAGGTGCTGCCGATTTGTCAAACGATCTGTAATAGCTGTGAAATCAATAAAAAGAAGATAATTAGGGAAAATCAAGCTGTATCAAGTTAGAATCACTGATTACGCCTTTGATTCCGACTAAAAACTCTTCTGAATGACTTATTCGGGTCATACGACGATCCAACAAGTTGTATCAGAGCTCAGGACGAAGAGTTCATACTGATTCAGCTTGTTTTCATCAGATTTTCTCACTTCTACTCCTTTTAAAAATTAATCAGGAATTAACGGTTAAAATGGTTTGATTTTCACATATATCACGTAAAACAGTGTTTTAACGAATCCTTGAAAGAATTGGACCTAAAATTGACCTAAAACCGGTTCAGTTGGACAATAATGTAACCGACAGGATGACTTCATCATCATTCTTCACAAAATCAATCTTTCATTTCGCACGGAATCAAAATTGAAGAACCTCATTTCGCGCAAAATCAACATCAGAAACGTCATATCGCACTAAATCAACCTCAAGAACTTTATTTTGCACGGAATCAAATCTTTGGATCTCATTTCGTACGAAATCAACATTCATTTCGTACGAAAGTCGCTATTTCTCTTGAAAAGTGTCTATTTCGCTTGAAGAGTGTGATTTCGTTTGGCTATTCTGCACGAAATAGTCATTTCGCTTGAAAGACTACCATTTCGAACCAAATTGGCATTTCTTTTGAAAGGCATTTCGTGTGAAAGTTCATTTTGCTTGAGGATCATTTCGTTTGAGTACTTGAAAGATGGATGAGTTTATGAATCCGTTTAGTGACGTTTTTGCTTACACTAGTTGTTCTGGAAACAATGGAGATAACACATCAAGTAACATAAATGAAAATACTCCACCACCAAGTGCAAAGAAAACCATTTCCGATTCCTTAAGTGTTGATAGTACATATGGAACATACAACAAGCCACCCAAACTGATGGCAATTGAAGAATACAACAGATGGGCTACTAGGTTTGAGGAATGGCTGAAAGCTTTTGCATATCAGAGTTGGAAAAGCATGAAGAATGGTTTTGATATGGGAAGAACGGATTATGAAAACATAGAAGATAATGAAGTAGAAAGATTTGTTTCTGAACAAAAATGTGTCGCCTTACTTCATCAATCTGTGAGGGATGACATTATATCATTAATCGAATATACAAATTCAAAAGATCTATGGGAAAATTGAAAATGAAATGTGTGGGTGGTGCCGAAATTGTTAAAAACAAAAAGAAGTTGTTAAGAAAAGAGTTTGGTTTGTTCGGGTGTATAAAGAACGAATCTGAATCAAAGATGATTGAAAGATTTGGACATTTGAAGATGGAACTTGCAAGATACGGAATCGTGTATACTCAAGAAGAATTGGTTGACAAACTGTTGACTCACTACCTGATGAGAAAGACTGGCAGTACTTTGCATTGATGCTGAAGAATACAGTAAGTTCAAAAGACTTAACAGTGGATCTGTTAATTGAAAGGTTGGAGAGTCATGAATTAGAGATCAGAAAAACCAACAAAGTCAACAACTCTTCTTATCAGCAAAATGTTGATCTGTATTACCGAGGAAGTATGATCCCGAAATCTGCGTCACCAAAAACAGCATTTTCAGCAGAAAATTCAAACACGGTGAATCAAGAAAATCCAAGTAGTGGCTATCATGGAGGTTTATCTTCAACTACTCAAAGTCAATCAGTTCCGAAGAATCCGTTTCAGTGCAACATTGCTATGGATCTCAAGAATGCACAGAATTTCAGTGAAGAATCCTCCAAGCAGCAAATGGTGTTTTTGGCATCTGTCTTAGAATCTTATGAAAGCCTCGTAGCAGGAAAGATCGGAAACACCAACCTCACCAAGGAAGATTATGATCAGATCGACCCCGAGGAGATGGAGTTGATTGATATCAGGTGGTGTATGGCTAGTGCGGTTAGGAGAGCGCAAAGATTCATGGAGATTACCGGTAGACATTCTATTGGTGGACCTTCAACCAAGCTAGGGTTTGATAAGTCAAAGGTCACGTGCTTTAAATGTAAACAAAAAGGTCATTTTAAACGTGAATGTCGAAATGCATCTGCTGATGAAACGGCAAATCCTTTCAGAGAGGATTATTATAAAAGAGCAATTTATCATCAAAATAAAGCAGAATCTCCCAGAATGAAGCAGATAGAGGATGCTCCCAAAGAAAAATCGAGAGCATTAGCTGTTATTCATGATGATGAGGGTTATGATTGGAGTGATGTGTTGCCAGAAGAAGATGCAGTAGGATATGCCTTCACAACAGCAAAGATTGTTCCTTTCAAAGATACCAGAACAAAATAAGTGAAATACATTAACAGAAAGGCGTCAGATCAATTCATGAAAAGCAGGATCTATTAAACATGGAAAGAAGCGAAAAAGGCAAACAGATGGGATCCTGATAGAGAATGCTATCTAGATCCTAAAGGAAACATAGCTGTTGATCCAGATTCTGTAAGTGTTGAGACTCTTACCCAGCAAATTGCAGAACAAGAAGAAGCAAGACAGAGAATGTGGTGGGGAGGAGGAGAAGCTGATGAAAATGAAAAAGAGAAAGAGAAAGAGAAAGAGTCGCAGCCAAAAAAAGTTGATGCCGGGATAATTGACACGTCAAAAGAATTCACAGCTGAAAATTTGAAGCAAATGGCTGACAAAGTGCTTGCAGCGAAAGAGCTAGAGGTAGTTTCTGCGTCTGGAACTGAGTCTAAAAGCAAGGTCAGTTCAAATGATTCAATCAATGAGTCAGGTAAGAAAGGCAAAACTGAAAACGACAGCAAAAATTGCATGAAAGATTGCAAGGTTTGTAGTACACTTGCTTACCTCAACGGTAAAAAGACTGAAGAACTGACAGAAAGAGTCAGAGATGTTGAAAAACAAATCTTAAACCGTGACAAAATGTTAAAAGCTTCAAATGATCGATTAAAAGAATTAACTGTGAAAATTGAAAATGATAAAATTAAAGTAGAACGAATCAGGAAAGAAAACGAAAAGTTAATTCATGAAAATCGTCAACTTTCAGAAAATTATGAAAAGCTAAAAAGAACGGTAAAAGATTCTGATGAAAGAAATGGTAAAACAAACAAAGAAAATTTACAACTGTCAGGTGTACTTCGGTCAAAAGAAGAGAAAATCAACCAACAGTTGGATGAGATTGCTAATCTGAAGCTTCAGGTTCAGGAAGCTAAGATTGAAAATGAGCGCATCAATCTATGTTGGACCGTTGTACGACCTTTAACCGTCAGTAAAAGTAGTTCATCTTTGCATACGAAGGCGGAATCAACGTAAACAAAGTCATAACAGCTTTAATCCTTTTAATCTTTCTTTTCTGATTAATTTGAGTGCTTGTACAAGGTTTTCTGATACAAATCCGTCAGCACTTCGTCACACGTACAATGACTAACTGTTATCGCTTCAAATGACCTACCACCTATATATAGAAGCTTGAGATTTCGCTTGAGCATGTCTGAAGCGAAATCATCACATCTTGATTTCGCTTCAAGCATTCACATAACCTTTCAAGCGAAATCTTGTGTTTAAACATAAAAACCCTAACTTAAACCCTATGGTGTGATCATTCAAACAATCCTAGACACAAGACTTGATAATGATGTAATCAACAGACATTTAGTGCACCAACAGACTCCCCCTTGGATGTTGATGAAGTCTTTGGCTTCAAGTCTTTGTCTTTAACAATCTTCAAATATTGTAAAAACTCTCATCAATCTTTATCTTCAATCTTTAAACTTTAAACTTCAATCTTCCCTTTGACTGTCGATCCAGACTCCCCCTTTCACAGACTCCCCCTCTCAATATGCTAGGATCTGAGAGATCTGGTTCAAGCTTTGTCAGTTAGCTTCCGTTGGAAATAATGAAGATCAAACCTGTTACTCAACCAACAAACATAACCATTCTATCTTTTCAACAATAAAACATAAACTCAATCAGCTTTAACAATCCACTCAAGTATTCAGGTCCAAGTTAATGACCCTGATTACTCAATTAATCTACCAAGTCCAAATTAATGACCTTGGTTGATCTTTTGACGAATCAAAACTGATTTTAAAAAATTTCAATTATTTTCTGAAAATAACAAATATCAAGTTAATGAACTTGTTTTTGTCATTTCAATCAATTCAAACTTCTTCAAAGTAAGCTCTCCTCATTCTTCAGTCCAGAATTTCCTGCATCTGCTTCAAACATCTTAGAATCCAACAATCAACTCTCCACTTTGGTTTGTCTAAAATAAAGCAGAAATAAAATCTTTTTGGATTTTATCAAAGTATTCTAAACTAAGAAATGAAATACAGAAAACTTAAATTGCAGAAATTAAACAAAATAAACTATTTACAAACATATTTTTGGTAAGCGTGTTAGGGAATCATATCAGCTTTTCAGACAAATCACAAGTACCATTAAGCTACATTTCATACTCAGACTTAAACGATTTACCTCGATTGTCGATATACTGATCCATCTTAAATTCCCACACAAATTTCAACTTATTCAGGATACGATTTAGATGAATTAAGAACTTAGATCATTCATGTGTCCCACCTCTTGAATATACTCCCGTATCCAGAATCTCAATAATCAGTCTTACAGGTGAGAATACTACAATGATATCTGTATATAATTTAGGTATGCGAGGGCCAAGGGATCTCAGATCGATACTTCCGTATACGCAGAGAGATATTAGCTTCGACTTTTCGGTGTGTCCCCTTTAGAGGATCTTTTTGCTTACAACAGCAGCATATATCAATTTTATTGTTTCAGCATGCTGAGGGTGTAATGCTGTGTTTCAAGCATTTAAGCAAGTATTAGCCAGGGACTAGGTCAGAACCACCGTTCAGCAGAAGTCCCGGAATAATACCCCAGACATCATAGAGTATAAAGACCTAGTATATCAGATTAAGAGACCTTTCAAACAAGATTTCAGGGGTTACCTATATATCCAAGTAGTGTTCCCCACGAATTCACCAGTTTGAATTTTTAGGTTTATATCCCGAATAAATCTACTAAATGTACGAAAACCTATCGACACATCATCAGTAAGATTGTTTAACTCTTTTATACTTTTCAAATCTTTAGCATACTGTAATCGTCTAGCTGATGTACTATCATTTTCCCTATATACACAAGCTCTTTTTCATTTTATCATGTTTTTGTATTTTTGCATTTTTACTGTTTTTGTATTTTCTGAAAATAAACTATATACAAATATCTACTCCCCCTACATACCAAAACAAGTAAAAATTCGACAAACCATTGCAGATTGTTTCTCGTCTTCATCCGCAACAGTACCCTCATCAACGCCAAGTATGCCATCCGACACCGACAGAAGCTTCATACCATTCAGTTTTATCAAATATTTAAACCGATTTTTATCAAAAGCTTTGGTATGTAAATCAGCTTTCTGTTCGTCTGTGTGGATTTTCTCAATTCGTATCAACTTTTTCTCAAAACAATCACGAAAAAAGTGATGACGAATTTCTATGTGTTTAGTTTTAGCGTGATGTACTGGATTTTTAGTTATATTTATTGCGGCCTCATTATCAACAAAAAGAGGTGTGTTAAGAAACTGCAAACCGTAGTCGCGCATCTGTTGCTGTATCCACAAGATCTGAGAGCAGCAACTGCTAGCAGAAACATACTCCGCTTCACAAGTAGATAACGCCACAGACGTTTGTTTCTTACACTGCCAGGTAACCAATCTAGGACCAAAGAACTGGCATCCTGCAGTTGTTGATTTTGAATTGACTTTGCAGCATCCGAAATCCGAATCGGAATACCCTTCGAGCGTAAAGTCGCCTTTCCTAGGATACCACAACCCCAATGAAGGAGTTCCTTTCAGGTAGCGCAATATCCTTTTCACAATAATCATGTGCGATGCTCTCGGGTTAGACTGAAATCTTGCTGCGAGGCACGTTGGGTACATAATATCAGGACGTGAAGCAGTTAGGTACATTAAAGAACCTATCATGGATCGATAAAACGTCTCATCAGCCCTGTCTCCGGTGAGATCTGGGTGAATCCCATGATTTGTTGCAAGTGGGGTAGCAGCTGGAGTAGAACTTGACATCCCAAATTTCTCTAGAATATCATGAACGTACTTTGACTGATGAATGAAAATTCCCTCAGGAAGTTGTTCAACTTGTAATCCCAGAAAGAATTTCATTTCCCCCATCGATGACATTTCAAACTTCTGCTTCATCACTGATTCAAAATCTTTGCATAGATTTTCATTTGTCGACCCAAAGATTATATCATCCACATAAATTTGAACTATCATAAGATGACCATCAACGACTTTAGTGAAGAGAGTGGCATCCACTTTTCCACGAATGAACTCGTTGGCTAGTAGATGTTGAGACAAAGTCTCGTACCAGGCTCTCGGGGCTTGGTGTAAACCATACAGCGCTTTGTCCAATAAGTAGACCTTGTTTTTGTGGATTGGATCGGTAAAACCCGGCGGCTGACCGACATAAACCTCCTCTTTAACCTTCCCATAAAGAAACGCCGATTTAACATCCAACTGATAAACTTTGAAGTTCTTCCAAGACGCAAATGCTAGGAAAATTCTGATAGCCTCTAGTCGTGCTACAGGAGCATAGACTTCAGTAAAATCAATTCCCTCCTGTTGACTAAATCCCTGAACAACGAGTCGAGCTTTGTTCCTTACGACAATTCCTCTATCGTCTCTCTTACACTTAAACACCCACTTAGTGTTAATTTTCCTATGACCATCCGGCAAATCAACTAACTTCCACACTCCCAATTTCTCGAATTGACTAAGTTCCTCCTGCATAGCATTAACCCAAGAGTCTTCAGTAAGCGCCTCTTTGTAAGTTCTTGGCTCAACCTGCGAGATAAAACAACTTAATGAGAATTCAGTTTGCAAAGGAGCAACTTTTGTATAAAAACATGTAAGCCCTTTATCAATCTGATTTCGAGTGCGAACTCCAGCTTGTAATTCTCCTATGATCAACTCCTCTGGATGATATGAAAAAGTTCGCGGCATCACTTCACTTGGAACCTCTACATTTCCCTCCAGATTAGTAACATTCTGCTCTGCATCTTGTTCACCAACTTGGTTTGTTTGACCTGAAATCTGAATCTGCTCCCCCTCAGAATTTGAATCTGAATCACCGTGATCAAAAACTGGCATGTTTTCAGTTTCTAGATTATCATTCTGATCCGACTGATTATCTTGAGCAACTTCATTTTGTTGGACATCATCATGTTCACCAGCATTACTTGGACCTGCTTCATCATCGTTTGAAGTTTCCCGTGGTCTCCACGAATACTCAGCTGGGAATCTTAACTGCGACTCATATTCACGCAAAATATCCAACTCATCAAAGAAATCTTCATCATCCTCTGATTCTTCTCTCATGTCAAACGAATCCCAAAGTTTGTCATAATGATAACGCCATGAATCACCAGGATTCTGCGGCGGCATAGTATAACCTTGACATTCAACATTTGCAGCTTCAATAATTCGCTTCTCACTTGGAACGAAGACACGTCTCAATGGATTTGAATAACCAACAAATATACCCTCAATGCACTTCGGACCAAACTTCCCAAAAGGTTCTATAACCGTACAAGGTGACCCGAACGGTTCTAGATACTTCAAATTCGGTTTGCGATTATTGATTAGCTCAAAGCATGTTTTGTTGAACTTCTTGACAGTAAGAACCCTGTTGAGCGTATAGCATGCGGCGGAAACAGCTTCAGCCCAAAAATTAATTGGTAACTTTGAATCTGCGAGCATAGTTCTAGCCGTCTCGATTAGCGTCCGATTTTTGCGTTCTGCAACTCCATTCTGCTGCGGAGTGTACGGAGCACTAAACTCATGCAAAATACCTCTTTCATCACAAAATTCTTCCATCTTGTTGTTCTTGAATTCAGTACCGTTATCACTTCGAATTCTCTTGATACACCTTTGGTACAAATTCTCAATCTTTTTGAACAGACTCATCAAACTGTCAAATGTTTCATCTTTCGTCTTCAAGAAAGATACCCACGAAAATCTGGAATAATCATCAGTAACGACCAAACAATAGTAATCTCCTTTTTCTCAATAAGAGAACAACAAGTCCAATTGTTTACTCTTTCAAGTTTAATGTTTTCCAGTTCGTCAAACATTTTGATATCACCTGAAAACAAAACAAACAAGCTATCAGTTCAAACAAACTGAATACGTAACAGTATGTTTGTTGACAAAAATCAATCTAAGACTCGTGTCGAAGATTTGCGAATAAATGTTGTTCGGGTGAGTTATCCGACTATTTGTCACAAACCACTTTACTAAACGACAAACCTTGCTGATCGGTTGACCCTTTGACACACAACAATTAATACCCTATCAATTCACATGTAAGATTAGTTAATGGCCGACAATAGTGATGTTAAACACAATCTAATTGGACCTCAATTTATAACAACACATAAAAGTCAATCTTACTTGCAACCAACAATACCTTCACGTGAGAATCATTATATCACATGTATTTGTCAATTAATGTAATGATATCTCATGTGCAAACCAACAAACTTTATCACTTATCACATGCAAATCACATTAAATCCGATTGATTTCAATTTCCTATAAGCGGTGCTTACAAGATGACACAAATGTTGACTAAGTGACAAAGTGGTGGTTTAATGTGTATTGACTCGATATTCGTAAATATATCTGATTGGACCAACTAAACCACTCAGCCGACAAAGTTCAATGTGATTCAAGATTTTAGTATTCTTTCATTGGACCAACAATTGTTATCAAGTTCAATCAAAATCAGTTCAAGCAATATCTCAAGCGGAATCGACGATGTACTTCAAGCGAAATCCTACAAGAACAGTCTCGCTTCAACTGTTCAAGCGACACCAACTATGAACAGTTTCGCTTCAACTGTTCAAGCGACACCAATCAGATGTTTGAAGCGAATCTCACTTTTAAGGGTTTCGCTTGAATGTTTTCAAGCGAAATCTTTCAGTTCTAATTTTCAAGCGAAAGCAACAATTTCGCTTCAAACAATCAATGATTTCAAGCGGAATCTCGCTGATTTCCAGGAAATCGAACACAAAAATTCAAATTACTCCAAAACGGCTTGGAGTTTTGATTTGAAACTTGGTAGGGTTTTAAAACATGTATTTTCGCACAATATACTTAAAAATCAGCAGATTTGGACCGGTAAAACACGTTCAATTTTACGATTTTCAACAAAAACGTGACAAAAATGAAAAATTTGAATAAATCGATGAAATTCGGATCTGAATTCGCTGAAATCTGGTACGAATCAATGTGTTTGATCAAGCAATCGAGCTCCTAGCTCTGATACCACTTGTAGGATCGGTTTTGACACCGTACGATTGCGTAACGAACGTTCGACGTGCGGAATCCGTGAACGTGCGTGACCGAACACACAAAAACGTACAAATTAACGTGATTCTATTGATATGATGTCGTGTACAAAGCCGTGAATCACGTAGAGAGACTTTCTCTCTCTAGACTTTCTCTCTCTAAGATTAGCTCTCTAAATCTCCAAATGAGCAAAAGTCTTAATCTCTAACTATAACTCATCTATTTATAGGCACAAGGTTTATAAGGATTTCTCCTTATTTACAAGTTTGCCACCTTGCCTTTACTAACTAGTAACATCATCAAGTCTTGCATTCTTCGGTTTCTACTACGATTATGATTGACGGAGGCGATAGACAAATAATGCACTAACAATCTAAAACTGAACAGTTACAACTCCGCAAGTTTTGTTCTTCAACATATCGTTCCTAAACCAATAGGGAAGAGCAAAGCTGACGAAGATGTTTATTCGGACGGAACTGGGGTTGGGTATCATCAGGTTCCACCGCCAATGTTAAATAATTTTTCAAAGAAAAAGTCCGGGTTGGTTAATGATGATGAAACACATGAGGTTAAACTTCCAGAATCAATTGATATCACATTCAATTCATCATCAGATGAGGATAGTGTTCAGTCCGAAATTATTAAAAGCATGGCTGAAAATGTTTTGAAATCTGAAAGTGATTCAGTTGAGGATGAAGAATGTTTCTTGGACAAATATATTCCAAAAGCAACATCCAAAAACAACTTAAGTGAAGAACCTAATCTTGTGATGTACAAGATGTCGGGATCAGATAAGTTGTATTCGGATCTTGAATTTCCATTGGAAAATGTGAATGTCGACAAATTGAAAAATGTTTTTAAACTGGTTGAGATTGATGTCAGTGAGATCGAAGGTTTGAAACGTTCCAAAAGGCAATTAAACTTTGAAAAAGATAAAGCTTACTACAAAAAACCTGTTGTACCGTCGCGTTTTTCAAACAACAATCAAAATAAATGGTCGGGTGGTTATAAGGGTGGTAAGAATTATCAAAGAAGGAACTTTCAAAACAAGAAGTTTGTTGAGAAAAAGGTGTTTGTAAAAAGCTCGAGTTCTCATTCCGAGCAAGAATCTGAGATTTTTTCAAAATTAAATGAAGAGTTTTTTTTTTAAAAAGAAAGCCTCACAGCCTCAGACAGAAGGCACAAATCGGGTAGTTGACACCCGAACATGCTTTAAGTGCAATCAAGTTGGACACATTGCACGAAAGTGCACCAACTTAAAGCCTAAGTCTGAAGTTGTTGAGAGTCAGAAAAAGAAAGTTGTTGAAAAAGGAAAAGCTCCAATGATTGTTGAGAAGAAAGTTTTGAAAAATGAAAACACTAAATTTAAAACTGAATCCGTAAAAAATGTGGTAACTAAAACTGACAAATTTTACAAACGGGTTGCTTCGCCTCAACAAGCATGGAAGCCAAAATCAGTTGAAAAGAAATCAAGTTCTCCAAAACCAAAGGTTTCTAAGACAGAAAAACAATCATCCTCTACCACTCCGGTAAAGATGAATGTTCCTTTGGATCACTATGAGAAACTTGAGAAACCAATCATCTGGTCAACCTCCTAAAAATGATTTCTTTATATACAAAGAGGTTGAGATTGGGTCTGAAGAGAGCTTAAAGATGAATGGCAAAAATTTTCCGCCACTATACACTGCAAAAACTCACCTCAATGTCAAGCTACCCGAGTCAAAAGAGGCTTGGGTGGTATCAAAATCTAACTAAGTGTTTGTGATATGTGCAGGAGCTTCCATGATCCGTTTCACGTTGGATTATGGATAGTGGAGCTTCTCGACACATGACGGGGAAAAAGACACTACTGTATGATGTTCGAGGGTTTAATGGAGGATATGTGGGATTTGCAGGTAATCAAGGTGGTCGAATAGTTGGTGAAGGAACTTTATCGAATGGTATTGTTACGTTTGAAAGAGTAAATTACATCGCCGAACTTGAAAACAATCTTCTGAGCATTTCTCAGATCTGTGATCGTATGTATTCAACGCACTTTACAGATAAGGAATGTTTGATATTGAAACCAGGATTTGTTGTTCCCGAAGAATGGATTATCATGAGAGCACCTAGAGTCAATGATCTGTACGTGTTGGACATGAGTGTAGCCACTACTACCATGGGTCAGGCTCATTGTTTTATGTCGAGAGCAACGGAAAAAGAATCATAGTTATGGCATCGAAAAATGGGTCACATACGCCTGCAAAAAATGAATCACGTGGTGCATAACGACTTAGTAACTAGTGTTCATGTGAAAGGTTTTCATCTTGAGGGGGAGTGCATTAGCTATGTCAAAGGCAAGCAAAAGAAGAAATCTCACCCTGGGAAGAAGGAAAACTCGATCTCGAGAACGTTAGAGAGACTTTATATGGATCTTTTTGGCCCAGTAAACGTCAAAAGCATAACTGGTGTTGATGCATGGAATGTCTGTTGACTACGTCTACATTAAGTCTTAGGTCAAGATAGGTCAAAATAGGAGCTTAAAAGTCAAATTAGGTCTTAATGTTGTAGTTTCGCTTTTATGCACATAGGTTAGAAGTAGTTTCGCTTATATGTACATATGGTTCCGCTCATGTGGTCATCAGCTAGTTCCGCTTATTTGTCAGTTGGTAGTTTCGCTCATATGGACTGCCATAAGAGCGAAACATGCAAAACTATAAATACCTGATCTGATCATTAGTTGTGTATGTTGGAGCGGAACCTTGTCATGCTTGTGGTGTCGAAACCCTGTCAAATTGTATTCAGAAAGCATCAATAAAGAAAGAATTGAAAGAGAAAAGCTGTTGTAACTTTGCGTGCATTGATTCCGCCTTTACACGTAAAGATGAACTACCTTAACTGACTTTTCAAGGTCACAAACCGGTCCAACAAGTGGTATCAGAGCTTCAGGACGAGGAGTTCATACTACTACAGCTGATTCGACCGAATTCTCTTACTTCTACTCACTTTCTCTCATACTTTTTCGATTTGAACTGGTTCCTACGGTTGAAATGACCTGATTTTCGAGTATAACGTGTAAAACATACAATTAACAAACCCTAGAAAGAATCAGGTTAAAATTAGGACTAAAAACGGTGAAAATATACTAAAAACCATATTTCGCTTATTTAAACAATCAGATTTTGCTTATAGGGTTTCGCTCATACAGACATTACATAATTTCGCTTTTACGGACATCGAGGGATTTAATTGTCTGATTTCGCTGATAAAGACTTATTTCTGATTTCGCTTATCAGTCATCATATCTGATTTCGCTGATAGGGACATCTACTGATTTCGCTTATCAGTCATTGACTGATTTCGCTTTTTGTGACAAGTTGTTGATTTTGCTTTTGAGTCACAAAAGTCAACCTGATTTCGATCTAAAGACTTAAAGTCTAATTTCGCTCATAGTGTTATTCCTGATTTCGCTTATAAGGCAATACTTGGTTAAAATCTGATTTCGTTTGAGAATCATATTTCACTCGAAAGTGAACTTTTTCGCGTCAAGATCATTTCACGACAACCAAGTGTAAGTGTATTTCAGATTATTGGATATTGTTTAAACTGATTAAATTTGTTTGCTTGTTCTCAGGTGTTTGAAGATGCCAAGCAGTGAGGTTGATCCTGATAGATGGTGAAAATAGATTACGCAAGGTGGGAAATCGGAAAATTAAGTGAACCATTCAAAGAAGCCCATAGAGCTAAAAGATGGAATGAAGAGTTGGAATGTTACATGGATCCACGGGGTAATCCAATTGCTGACCCATCAAAAGTGGATTTCAAAGCTGTAACAAATTTGCTTCCAAGGCAAGCTACTTTCAACACACGAAGGTTATCTGATAAAGCATATTTGCCTGATTTGGAGAAGAAGATAAGAGAGGTTTGTGAAGCAAGTTTACCAAAGGTGGTAGAAATGAAGAAAAGAAAAGAAGAAGAGGTGAAAAAGATAGTTGAAGATTTGAAGAAGAAGGCTTTAGAGGAAGTCAAAGTGGAAGCAGTAAAAACTGAGAAAGGGAAAGAAGCTGTTACTGAAAAACAGCAGGTTTTTGAAGAAGTAATTACGAAGAAAGAAGTTGATGTTGAAAAGATGAATGAAAAATGCTCAAAATGTGATAAACTTGAAGCAGACAATGCCAAATTCTTGAGTGATACGGAGAATTTGACATTGGAAAACAAAGCTTTGAAAGATGGGAAGAAAGCTGATGATGAACAGATTCTGGAGTTGCGCTTGAACTGCGAGAAATTGAGATCTAAAAATGACAAACTTTTGAAGAATGTTGAGAGTTTGTCATCAGAAAATAAAAATTTTAAAAAATTAGAAAATGATTTCAAAAGTCAGTTAAAGATTTTAGAAGATGAGAGAGATGTTTTTGGTAAAAATAATCTCGAAAAACAATGTGCAATAAATTCTCATCTTGATAAAATCATTCAACTTGAGCATGAAGCCGAAGGTAATAGAAAGAAAATTGCTGATTTAGAAAACAAGTTGAAAAGTTTTGTGACTTCTGCACCATATGTGTGTCCAAAACCAATCAACGTTGTTCCAATAAGTGACAATGTCACAAATTTTGACAAAGTCAAAATTGAAGATTGTGGTGACAAAGCTGATGACGAAAACGAAAAAGAAAAGAAAAGGAAAATATTTTTAGATTTACAAGAAAAAAATTAAAAATACTGTGTTGCAATTTACTGAAATAGGTGAATGCTCAAAGCAAAAACCTGTTAAGAAGAATGCAGAACAGAAACAAAAAGATAAAAATTTGAAAAATCCTAAAAGTGAAAATAAAAGCACATCAGTTAAGTCGTCCAATCATTATAAAAAACCACAAAAATCTAAAAATGAAAACTCACAAAATGTTGGTAATAAGTGGTGCAGGTTTGACCACAGTGCTCAAAAGTCAAATCCAGCATTGAAGAGGAGAAATGACTATAACCAAGCCAAACAATGTTATGATCTGAAGGTTTGGACTGACAGAAGTGGATGGTACGATAACAGAGTGTGCTAAACCTGTGGTGTGAGAGGACACATTGCTGTTAACTGCCAGAATTGGAATTATGAAACAAGAAGATGCTATAATTGTCATATCAGAGGACATATTGCCAGAGATTGCCCAAGAAGATCAATGGGAAGATCGAGGGTTGAATCTCAAAGAATGGCAAAGAAACCAGTCAACGTCAAGCCCAAAGAACAGAAGGTTCAAGAACCTAAAGTTCAAGAAAAGAAAGTGAAGCTTTCTTAGGGGCAGAAAGACAGACTGAGGAAGAAGAGGAAGAAGGCAAGAGAATATCTGGAGAAAATTTTGTTTTCGGGTTCACCGGACAGATTGAATAAGAGTTCTGATGAATCAACTAACTCGATTGCAAAGTCAAGCAAGACGAATTCATCGGATACAAATCTGAGGACGAAAGAAGAAAAGAAGAAGAAGAAAATGGTCGGCGATGAATCTGATATGTCAAAGTCAGACAAGCCACCATCAGGCGATGAATCTGACGTCTCAAAGTCAGACAAGCCACATTCAGGCAATGATTCTGGTTCGTCAAAACCAGAAGAGCCCGTTGTTGAGGTAAAATCTGAGAATTCAGGTTTAACAATGGATGATACAAATTTTCCATCATTGTTGAACAAGAATTCAAAATCACCCAAGGCTGGTCAGGCTTGGGTGAATCTTTTCAAAGAAAAAAAAAACCTGACTTGCCGGAGTTCCCAGGTTGGTAAGCGTGGAACATGAATCAGCACATTTTTTTGAGAAATTTCACTCTGGTGATTTTTCGCCTTACATGTGGTAAATCAGGAACATTAAGTTGTACTTGATTTTCTACAAGTGATTGTGTTGATAGAATCTTGAACTGTTAAATCTTTCAAAATGGTTAAAGGAGAACAAAGTGATGAAGTAATCCCCTAACCAACAAGTGGTTTGTTAATTCAACAAAACTAATTTTCCGAAAGAAACATTTGATTAAAACAAACTTAAGTGTTTTGAAATCACAATGGGAAAATAGTTTGTTGTCAGGGAGAGTTCTGATTGTTTATGCCAAATGGATGGCGAATTGAATCGATTTGATATCAGTTTGTCACGTTTCTTGTATAGTTTGGTTTCAAATTTTCCCAGAAAATCAAAATTGTAACATATTTTGATTTTAGGGGGAGAAAAATTTTAAAAAAAATTAGAAAATTTAAAAATTAAAAAAAAAAATTTGAAAAAGCAAAAATGAGTTTTGTTGTATAAAAGAGGAAATGATAGTACATCAGTGGACTATCACAACATGCTAAAGAATTGGAAAGTTAAAAGTGATAAACGGTCTCACTGATGATGTGTCAGTAGGTTTTTGCACATTCAGTAGATTGTGACGAGATATAAACCTAAATTCAAACTTGCTTATATCGTGGGTAACATCTCTCGGATATATGGGTAACCACCGAAATCTCGTTTGAAAGATTCCTTTTTCTGATATACTAGGTCTTTATACTCAGTGATATCTGGGGTATTATTCCAGGACTTCTGCTGAACGGTAGTTCTGACCTAGTCCCCGAATAATACTTTCCGCAAATGCTTGAAACATAGCATCACCCTCAGCATAAATGATAAGACAATAAAATTACTTAGCAATGCTGTTGTAAAAAAGATCCTCTAAAGGGGACACACCCAAAAGTTGAGTCATGATCTCTCTGCTGAACGGTAGTTCTGACCTGAGCTCTCATGATTCTTCATAATTTATTAACCCCTTACAGATATCATTTGTGTTATACTCACCTGTAAGACTGAATATTGGGATCTGGATACGGGAGTATATTCTGAGGTGGGACACGCGATTAAGTTTAAGTATCTAAGACAATTAAACTCATATCTCCAAGCAGTTGAACTTTGTGTGAAAATTTAAGTGGACCAGTATACTGACAATCTATGTGAATCGTTTAGAACTTAAAATGATTAAAGCTTAACGGTGCTAGTGATTTGTCTCATGAATTGATATGATCCTCTTACACAAACTCACAAAAATATTATCTGTATATATTTTGTTTACTGCATTTCATTCAAAAACAAAAATCCAAAAAGATTTTCGGAGTGGTTTAGCATAAAATTTTGAAAATTCAAAAAGATTTTCGACAACTGATGTTGAAGAGCTGATATTCAAAATTCGAGTGCTAAACATGATGAACAGGATTGGGAGAATATGTTGAAAACTTTGAATGTCATATACAAATGTTTTGAAAGATTGTGTGGTTAGTTAATCAAGGTCATTCTTTGGAACTTGATGTAACTAGTATGATTGATTGAATAAATGATGTCTACCAGTAAGTTTATTAAATTCAACTGTTATAAATTTGTGAAACTTATGTTGAGGTAGAGGAAGTGTAGGTTAACCAGGTTGTAAACTTCATCATTCCCACGGAAGCTAAATGTCAAAGCTTGAACCAGATTAAGACCTCAGATTCTAGCATACTGAGAGGGAGAGTCTGTGAAAGGGGGAATCTGGATCAACAATCAAAGGGAAGTTTGAAGATGGAGCTAGGACAAGATTCTGAACCTGTGAAGATAGAGTTGTTTATGATGAAAAGACAGAGATGGAGAAAAGACCAAGACTGAAGACTCGGAGCTGAAGACTTCGTCAACATCCAAGGGGGAGTCTGTTGATGCATGGAATGTCTGTTGACTACGTCTACATTAAGTCTTAGGTCAAGATAGGTGAACATAGGAGCTTGAAAGTCAAATTAGGTCTTAATGTTGTAGTTTCGCTTTTATGCACATAGGTTAGAAGTAGTTTCGCTTATATGTACATATGGTTCCGCTCATGTGGTCATCAGGTAGTTCCGCTTATTTGTCAGTTGGTAGTTTCGCTCATATGGACTGCCATAAGAGCGAAACATGCAACACTGTAAATACCTGATCTGATCATTAGTTGTGTATGTTGGAGCGGAACCTTGGCATGCTTGTTGTAACACCTGTGCCTTCACGGCCATCAAACAAATACCGAACCAATGAAATATTATATTTCATACTTGGGATTGGTAAAATTATGTGTATCTTTTACACATATCAACTCTTGTTTGATTTTAAGCTTTAAATCGCTTTCTGGAGGGTTATACGCGCTCTGATGCGTAAATATAACCAGTTTAATCCAACGAACACTCCGGAATAGTGAAATAGGCTTAACATACCTTAAATAACCTTTACATAACTTAGATATAAGTTTTGGAAGGTTTGGTGTAGTGAAATCAAAGTTTAATCACTTACAGGGACTAAAGTTGACAAACTGCGAAAGTATGCCAATTTGAACTGTAACAGACATTCCGGAACATGACCATAAGTTAAACATACCATAAATATCCTTCACATAGCTTAGAAATAGGCTTTGAGGTGTTCGGTATGCTAAAATAAACTTTTGTGTCATTCAGGGACTAAAAGCGTCAAAAAGTGCACAAGTTTGCATTTTTACGCGTAACTTACGTTCTGAATACATCCGGACATCCAAAAATTTATGTGAGCATGACTATATTATATTTTAGTGTTCGCCTTAAGAAAAATCCATTCGTCGCGTCATTTGGTTCGTTTTTCGCGCTTATGCGCATTCCGTCGTAATTAAGCGAACATCGCGTTCGTACGGCCAAACGAACCGACACCCAAGATATTTTTGAACACATTTTAAGTTCCCTATACTTTAACTTCATTTTAGAGCTTTGAAATGGGGTTAACGGGCCTTAAACGTGTCAAAAATGGGCTGAATGCATGACAGGGACCAAAAGTGTAAATCTGCCAAACTTAAGCCTAGCGGTGCGCTACACTTTTAGCGTAGCGGTGCGCTAGGGGTCTGCAGACCAGATGCAGTGTTTCTAACAGCCTGTTTGCAGCTGGTTTCCACTCCCTAATCCCTTGCCACCTGTTGAAAGCTTATGGTGAGTGGCCAATTTACACACCATAACATTCCGACACTTGTACGGGTGAGATCAAGGCGCGTTTCCCGATAAACGATCCTAACGGTAGTGCATTTACTATAAATACCCATCCATCCTCAACACAAAAACCCACTAGAATCTGATTGAGGAGCTCTAAGTTGAAGCCTTCGCTTCATACCTGAGCTATTCGATCACGATTAGCATTCGGGGACCCTTCGTAAGTATTCTTTCGTTCTTTTCCTTATTTTTACTGCTTTTCGAGTTAGAAAGTCAAACTTTGTTTGACTTTCAGCGTTGACCAGTAATGGTCAATGCGAAGTTCGTTTGAACTTCGCAACGTGAGTGTAATCACGTTGGTTATAGTCCTTTGGGACTATGCCTACTGATTACCACGTTGTCTAGGGTCGTAGGGTAAGCGATCTAATAAATCGCTTATACCTTCGAACCCGACCCATTTGGTCGATCATTAGGATCCGACCAAACACATTAGGTGACCATAGTCTATAGGGAATAACCTTCCGAGGTTATACCTTATGGTCACATCGTTTAAGTAGTTGTATGATAGGTAGTTTATATGCCTTAGGTAAATTACCAGAATACCCTTTTCATGTATAATTGGTAATTAAGCATATGTAACCTAAACTTTTGTCACATAACTGATTATGTAACATGTTTAGGCATATAACACTTGTCGTAGGACTAGTTAGGCGGTCCGAACGCGTTTCACGCGCACGACGCGTTAAAGTAGCATAAATTACCTTAATGGGTCGCGATGGGTCGATAATACTTAGGTTAAGTTTCATTTAGTATGTAGGCTTTGTTAAACCATATCATATGAGTTCCTACACTCATTTGGTTTACAAACCCTCCTGCTACCCAGTCTTCCGATTTAGGTACGGGTTAATTATGTAGTTACCTATATTAGGTACCGTTTGATTTCCGGGACTCCTCTAGCTTACTTGGTAGTTGTTCAAGACCTCCAAGCATTCTCAGGCGAGTACATTCTTCCCCTGTTTTACTGTTTTCAACTGTTTTGGGGTGACTCATATGTGCTAAATGTTTTCGATGTTATAACGATGGTTTCAAAAACAATTAAGACGATTTATACAAAACTAATAACGATTTCATAAAGTGAACAAACTTGTTGGTTGTAGTTACATAACAAATGACATTCATTAGCAATGATCAAGCCGACCAGTATTAGGTTATGGTACCATAGGATCTGACAAATCCCGTTATTTACTACACCCGTGGTTATGTGTGGGTATGGTAGGTAGCGACTGAATCTGTAATTGTTAACTTACCCTATGGAGGTTTGTTAATACGAAAACGAGAAGCGACGAGTGTTGAGTCACGAAGGTTTGAATGTTATTAGCGAGACGATCATATAAGTAGTTTCACGACCTAAAACGAATTAAACGATTTACGATTGGGTTTCACACGATGTTTTAACGATTGGGTTTCACACGATGTTTTAACGATTGGGTAACGATTGGGTTTCACACGATGTTTTAACGATTGGGTAACGATTGGGTTTCACACGATGTTTTAACGATTGGGTAAACATTTGTACATGATTTACATTTGATCATGCATTTACACGAAACATAGTATTGGTTTAAACCAAGTTTTACTTCAATACTTTGTTTTTGTGCGTTTCACCTATGGTTTAGTTGATGCATTTCACTAGCCATACATATTATTTTGGTTATACATATTACATGATTTACATTTGGGCATGAACATCACTTTGGTGGTTTGGTTTGGATTAAGTGATTAAGTAACAATGCATGTGGAATATGATACAAGCATGGTGGATACGCCGCTGGTACTTCCTATATATAAGTGTTTGTATGGTATTACACATTGTAGCGTTATTTGAATCATTTCAGTTTGAGACATAGAACATTTTATACAAGTAACATACTTTTCACAAGACATTTATTTACAAACAACTTATCTTATACAAACTAATTTTACATGGTTATTCATTTAATCATGCATTATTCTCTTATTTATACATATCACCTGAACTTATTATTTTTCAAACGATTTACAAAGACAAAGCAAATTACAAGGTTCATGACTAAACATTTTCTTAAAACAGAAGTCATGAATCTTATTTTCACAAAACCTATGTACTCGCCAGCATTTCTTTGCTGACCTCGTTTTCACATATGTTTCAGGTATTGTTGGATGATATCGATTGATAAGATGCATGCTCACATAGGACTGAACAAGGCCTTAGTGACTCAATAACAATGATAGATTATGTTTAAATTGTGTATTTAGATTTCCAGACGATGTAATTATTCATTGATTAATAAAACGAAACACTTTTGGTATCCATGGTTATGAAACATTAATTCTGTTGCAACACGCCCCGATGTTTCCGCCGCGCTTTGTTGTTTTACGCGGTCGGGGTGTGACACTTGTGGTGTCGAAACTCTGTCAAATTGTATTCAGAAAGCATCAATAAAGAAAGAATTGAAAGAGAAAAGTTGTTGTAACTTTGCGTGCATTGATTCCGCCTTTACACGTAAAGATGAACTACCTTGACTGACTTTTCAAGGTCGCAAACCGGTCCAACAACTGGTGATCTCTACTGTATAGTAGTAACAGATGATTACTCGAGATTTTCGTAGGTATCATTTCTGAAGTCAAAGGATGAGACATTTGAAAGTTTGATGACGCTGTTCAGAAAAATTGAAAACTTGTACCAAACTCGAATCAGAAGAATCAGGAGTGATAACGGTACAGAGTTTAAGAACAATAGAATAGAAGAGTATTGTGATGAGAGAGGTATATTGCAAGAATTTAGTGCTCCTTACACTCCACAACAAAATGGAGTAGCTGAAAGAAAGAACAAGACACTAATTGAAACGGCTAGGACGATGCTTGCTGATTTGAAGTTACCAATCAACTTTTGGGCAGATGCAGTGTCAGCCGCTTGCTATACACTCAACCGAGTTCTTACAGTGTAGAAATTCAACAAGACATGTTTTGAGCTGATCAACAACCGCAAACATAACCTGAAGTATCTGGAACCGTTTGGGTCTCCCTGTACAGTTCTAGAACATTTTGGCAAATTTGGTGCAAAGAGCATTGAAGGAATTTTCGTGGGTTATGCAAGTCCATTGAAAAGAGTCTTTGTTCCAAGCTTGAAGCGGATTATCGAAGCACATAATGTTGAGTGTCAAAGTTATACCATGCCACCTCAGAATCCCGGCGACTCATGGCGTTTTAATTATGATAATCTGTGGAATTCATTCGACATAGAAGAAGAACCAGATTTCTTTGACGAGTTGGATATTCTGAGAGAATATGAAGAATCACAAGAAAGATTTCCAGCAGAACCTTATGGACGTCAACGACAAGCTTTGAATGATGATGAAGCTGGTCCTAGTAATGCTGGAGAACATGATGATATACAGCAAACTCTTGACAATCATACAACAGTCAACGATAATCTAGAATCTGAGGATAGACCAATATTCGATCATGGAGATTCAGATTCTGAGGGGGAGCAGATCCAGATTTCAAGTCAAACAATTCCAGTCAGTGAACTAGGTGCAAATCAGAATGTCACAAATTTGGAAGGCGAGGTAGATGTTCCAGGCGAGGTGATGCCGAGAACTCTTTCGTACCATCCAGAAGAGCTAATTATTGGAGAATTTCAATCAGGCGTCCGCACAAGACGTTAAATTGACCAAGGCCTTACTTGTTTTTATTCTACAGTTGCTCCTTTACAAACAGAGTTTTCACATAGTTGTTTTATTTCGCAGATCGAACCGCAAACATATAAGGAAGCACTAACTGAAGATTCTTGGGTCAACGCGATGCAAGAGGAGCTGAGTCAGTTTGAGAAGTTGGGTGTGTGGAAATTGGTAGAATTGCCTGATGGTCACAGGAAGATAAACACCAAGTGGGTGTTCAAGTGCAAGAGAGACGATAGAGGGATTATTACTCGTAACAAAGCTCGACTCGTAGTCCAAGGCTTTAGTCAGCAGGAGGGAATAGATTTCACTGAAGTATATGCTCCCGTTGCTAGACTAGAAGCGATCAGAATCTTCCTAGCATTTGCATCTTGGAAAGGTTTTAAAGTTTTTCAGTTAGATGTGAAATCGACTTTTCTCTACGGGAAGGTAAAAGAGGAGGTATATGTCGGACAGCCACCGGGCTTTACCTACCCAATCCACAAAGATAAGGTTTATTTACTGGATAAAGAGCTGTATGGTTTACACCAGGCCCCGAGAGCTTGGTACGAGACATTGTCACAACATTTGCTTGCCAATAGCTTCATTCGTGGTATCCAAGAGAAGGCGATTTCACGCTCGAAGGGTATTCTGATTCTGATTTCGGATGCTGCAAAGTTAACGCTAAGTCAACAACAGCGGGGTGCCAGTTTTTCGGACCACGTTTGGTCACATGGCTATGCAAGAAGCAGACCTCTGTAGCTTTGTCCACATGTGAAGCCGAGTATGCAGCTGCTGCTCTCAGATCTTGTGGATCCAGCAACAGATGCGAGACTACGGTTTGCAATTTCTTAACACCCCTATCTTTGTTGATAATGAGGAAACGATAAACATAACAAAAAATCATGTTCATCACGCTAAAACAAAACACATTGAGAGCAATCTGTAATAGTTTGTCGATTTTTTACTTGTTTTGGTATTTAGGGGGAGGTAGGTTATATTTTCAGAAAATACAAAAACAGTAAAAAAATTCAAAATCCAAAAACAATAGAAAACTGAAAAAGAGCTTGTGTAAAAAGGGAAAATGATAGTACATCAGCTTGACAGTTACAGTATGCTAAAGAGATGTAAAGTTTAAATGTGTTAAGTAGTCTCCCTGATGATATGCCGATAGGTTTTTACACATTTAGTAGGTTTGTTCGGGATATAAACCTAAATCATTACTTGCTTATTTCGTGGGGAACACTACTTGGATATATAGGTAACCCCTGAAATCTCGTTTGAAGGACCCCTCTTTCTGAAATACTAGGTCTTTATACTCAGTGATATCTGGGGTATTATCCCGGGACTTCTGATATTGCGGAAGCAATGGCCTAGTCCCCGTATAATACTTTACTACTGCTTGAAATAAAAGCCCGCCCTCAGCAAAAAAATTATGAAACATTGAAAAATGCTAATCATGTGCTGTTGTAAAAAGGTCCTCTAAAGGAAACCCACTTAAAGTCGAAGCCATCATAACTTTGATTTAGCGGAAGCAATAGCCTGAGCTCTCATGGCCCTCGCATTTAACCCCTTACAGATATCATCTGTGGTATACTCACCTGTAAGACTGAATATTGGGATCTTGATACGGGAGTATATTCAAGAGGTATAACACATGAATAAGTTTAAGTTCTTCATACATCTAATTCGTATCCTGGACAGATTGAAATTTGTGTGAGAATTTAAGTGGATCAGTATATCGACAATCTAAGCGAATTGTTTAATTCTTAATATGAAATCAAAGCTTAACGGTACTTGTGTTAGTGCATGCATCTGTCAACGTCGTCTTGTATCGAGTCTTAGACTAGATTGTATAGATTAGGGCACATTTTACGAGAAAACAGCATGTTTAGAGTGTTGAAAGGTCTGATTTCGCTCCAACCTACATAAGTAGGTGATTCCACCCGGAATCTCAAGAGCTGATTCCGCTCCTAGTGTCTCTATATCCTTTCGGGCGAAATTAGAACAGTATATATATAGGTTGTTCAGGAGCGAGATCAGAATCCAATCCTTGTATTCCATGCCAAAGTGCTGCCGGTGTGAAGTTTGATTGTAATCAACGTTATATCAATACAATCAGTGAATTAAGTGAAGATCAAGTTGTTACTAAGTCTATGTCTTGTTTTCCGCACCTGAAATAGATTAGAACCTCTCTAAACAACTCATTTGGATCAGTCGATCGATCCAACAATTGGTATCAGAGCCAGTTGGAGGAGTTCTACAGTTTACAGCCGTATTTGATTGAAAATTCTTGTTTCTACACCTTCTTTCATCAGTTCAGGAAGTTTTAACGGTCAAAATCAGTTCAAAATTTCATAGATTATAGATAATTGGACTTAGACAAACCCTAGAAAGTTTCATAGCTAAAATCACACTAAAAATGGAACAAAATGGACTTCGAGTTGATTCCGCTCAAACTGGACTTCTCTGATTTCGCTCGAGATATTGTTTTGATTTCGCTCCAGGGTATCATTTCTTGAGATTCCGCTCCAAATTTCGTGTTGATTTTGCTCCTGGCTGAAAAACATTTGATTTCGCTCCTGTGAACTTCTGATTTCGCTCCTGAAATCTTTCTGATTCCGCTCCAGAGTTATACTTTTTCTGATTTCGCTCCAGGTTGTCAAATTGGTGATTTCGCTCCAAACCAGTTTGTTGATTTCGCTCCAAATTACAAAGTATCATCTGATTCCGCTTCAGGGTAACTAATCAATGATTTCGCTCCAGTGTATCTTCTGATTTCGCTCAAAACATCAATTAGTGATTTCGCTCCTAAGGGTTGTTTGCTATTTCGCTCCAAAGGTATATTTGGGTTATTTCCGCTCGAAAGATAATGTTTTTGAAACACGTGATAAGTCATCATGAGTGAAGAGTTCTACAACGCGTTCGCTTCATCTCCAACTACTCCGGCTTCTATTGATCATAATATGAATTTGGAAAACGAGACTGGAACGTTACAAAAGCCCCCGAAACTAATGAGTATTGAAGAGTATTACGGGTGGAAAGACAGATTCGAAAACTGGGTACAGGCAAATCATCTTAGGTCATGGGAGTGTATTCTGAAGAAATATGTTTTACCTCATACTGATTTGCAAGTTGTAAAAACAATTTCTGAGTTTAGCGATCAAGAACGAGATATGTATCGTGCTGAAAAGATGATGATTAGTTTATTACAGCAGGCAATCAAATAACACATTTTCATTCTGCTTCAGCATGATAAAACTTCAAAGTCAATCTGGGATGCTCTACGTGTTAAGTTTGAGGGGAGTGAGAACATGATTAAGAGCAAGAAGGCGTTGCTCAAGAAAGAGTTTGATCTGTTCAGTAGTTTACCGGGAGAAGACACGAAGAAGTTGATTGAACGTTACTGCCACTTGGTGCGATCTATGTCGATGATTGGTATAACCAAAGATCCTGATGAGTGGGTAGACAAGTTAGCAGACGCTTTACCGCAAAAAGAGTGGGGAACTTACTTGATGATTCTGAAAAATACCGGGGTTTATGATGGGTTAACGATTTCTCAGTTTATTGAGAAGATTGAGAGTCAGGATTTGGAACAGCAAAAGATTGCAAGGATGAATAGTTCGAGTGGTCAACAGGATGTAAAAATGTACTACAAAGGCAGTGTTCCAGAAATTGAAAGAAGCCCAAAGATACAAACTGTATTTAGTGCAGGAGATTCTACAGAAAATGTTGATCAAAGTCCTAAAAGCAGTAGTGGTTTCTCTTCATACCCGAGTGTTAATCCAAAGAGCCCAACTTTAAGTTTCAGTTCTCAAAGTACAAAAAGTGGTAGTGGTTATGTGATACAATGCAATATTGCCTTGAATCTTCCAGATGGTCAAAGTTTTTCTGAAGAGATTGCGAAAGATCACATGGCTTTACTTGGTTCTGTGCTATTATCATATGAAGGTTTAGTTGTTGGTCGTATCGGGAATCCTATGCTCACAAAGGAGGATTACGATCAGATAGATGCCGAGGAGATGGAACTGATGGATATTAAATGGTGTCTAGCTAGCGTTCTTAGACGAGCTGAAAAATTCAAGCTGATTACTGGGAGAAATGACTTTCTTGATGCACATGTGTCTACTTTAGGTTTTGATAAATCTAAAGTTACTTGTTTTCGATGCAGGGAGAAAGGTCATTTCAAGAGAGAATGCAAGAACAGGGAAGCTAGTGGAGCTCAAAATCTTTCGGAAAAGATGACTATTACAGGAAAGCCATATATCAACAAGTTGGTCAACAACAACAGCAAGAACCACAAGTGGCTCATGGTAGAAAAGTGATCGAGGATTCAAAAAGAGCATGTCTGGGGAATCAAGAGAACTTTAACTGGAATTTTCAAGATGATGAAAAATTGCCTGAAGGTTTTAGCTGGGATATGTTTGTTGATGAAAAGGGAGATTTTAAAGCATTCATTGCAAAAATTGTGAAAGAACCTGATATGTTTACCGAATGGATGAAATCTATTGGTGAAACTGTAAAGAATGAAGTTGAAACATATGTTTCCTCAGAAGAAGAATCACATAGTGCAGATGAAAGTTCACAAAGTGATGAAATTTCAGAAAAGGAAGTTGTTTTTTATCAAACACCAGTTGATTCTGGTTCTTCGGATGATAATTCTGACAAATCAGTAGAGTTTGATCAAACACAAACTAATGACAGTAGTGATGATTGTCACACCCCGACCACGTAAAACAACAAAACGTGGCGGAAACGTCGGGGAGTGTTGTAACAGAATCATTGTTTCATAACACATGGAAGTTGAAATATTGTTTTATTGATTAAAAGAGTTACAATGTCTTGACAATCAAAGAAACAACACATAAATAACTAGTCTTGCATCTTTTATTGTCACTAAGGCCCAAGTCCGCCTAAGTGTATCTTGATAAGTCCTATGCATCATATCCTGAAACACATGTGAAAATAGGTACGTCAGCATAAAAATGCCTGTGAGATACATAGGTTTTGTGAAAATAGAATTCATGACTTATGTTTAAGAAAATATATAGTCATGAACCTTGTAATTTGCTTTGTCTTGTAAATCATTTGAAAAGTGATAAATAAACCAAATGATATATATGTATAAAAGAATAATACATGGTTAAGTAAATAACCAAGTAAAATGAGTTTTTATTAGATAAGTTGTTTCTAAAACAATGTATTGCGAAAAGTATGTTATTTGTATAAAATGTTATATGTCTAAATCGAAATGATTCAAATAACGCTACGATATGTAATACCATACAAGCACTTATATATAGGAAGTACCAGCAGCGTATCCACCATGCTTGTATCATATTACACACGCCTCGTTACTTAAATCACTTACTCAAACCAAACAACCAAAGTAAAATGTTTATGTATAATCAAATGTCAAAATGTTTATGTCTAATGTAAATCATGAATTGTGTATATCAATGTCAAAATGTTTATGTATGGTGAGTGAAATATATCAACTAAACCATATGTAAAATGCACAAAAACAAGGTATTGAAGTAAAACATGCTTTAAATCAAAGTTATATTTTGTGTAATAAACGCATGCTATACTGATATTAACATCTATGTGGTATTGTGAAAATGCATACATCCAAGCCTTGTGACTGTGGCAATAAACCCCTAAACGAATTTAAAGGTCTATCTTGTTGTTTTGTTTATCGAATTCAGTCATTCCTTCCACCCAAACAAACCTAGGGTTCAGGAACGGGAGTTGTCAAGTCCTATGGTACCATTACCTACTAACGAGCGGCGTAGCTAATGTTAATGAATGTACATTGTCTCATTTGAACAAACCAAATGTCATACCAAAATGTAAGCATGTGATGAATAACAAATGTACTAAGTATGCAACAAAGGACCTACATAGCATAAAATGTAATGTAAAACAATGTACTAAGTATGCACACAATGGGCATACATAGCATAAAATGTAATGTAAAACAATGTACTAAGTACGCACACAATGGGCATACATAGCATAAAATCTAATGTAAAACAATTTACTAAGTACGCACACAATGGGCATACATAGCATAAAATGTAATGTAAAACAATGTACTAAGTATGCACACAATGGGCATACATAGCATAAAATGTAATGTAAAACAATGTACTAAGTATGCACACAATGGGCATACATAGCATAAAACACAATGAAATCATGTACTATAAATGTACTAATGAACATAGCAAGTATATGATGTGAAAACAGGAAAGTATGAAAGTAACAAGTAGGCACATGTGTTTCACCCGAAAACGTTTGGAAAACAGTAAAAGAGGGGTCTATGTACTCACTTCAGATTGCTTAGTAGTCCTTGAGTGACAACCAAACAATGCTAGAGATCACGGATATCAAACGACACCTAATATAGGTAACTATGTTAATATACCGGACCTAAATCGGAGGATCGAATAGAATGAGGGTTCGTAAACCAAATGAGTATGTGAACTCAGGTAATATGGTTTAACAAAGCCCACATACTAAAATGAAACCTAACCTAAGTGCTTACGACCCATTACGACCCGTTTAGGTAGCTTATGCTACTTTAACGCGTCGTTCGCGTAAAACGCGTTCGGAACGCCTAACTAGTCCTATGACAAGTAAAATATGCCTTAACATGTCTAATATTGTTACCAAAGGTTATGTTACATATGCTTAAAATGAATTTTGGCGTAAAAAGGGCATTTTGGTAATTTACCTAAGGCATATAAACTACCTATCATACAAATAACTAAACGACGTGACCATAAGGTATAACCTCGGAAGGTTATTCCCTATACAACTATGGTCACCTAATGTGTTTGGTCGGATCCTAATGATCGGCCAAACGGGTCGGGTTCGAAAGTATAAGCGATTGTTTAGATCGCTTACCTTACGACCCTATATAAGCACTAAACTAAAAGTAAAGAGCTAAGCATGTTAAAACATGCTTAACTAAGTTTAGAAAACAGGTTTGGTATCAAAACAAACGGTTTTGATACCCACAAGTAGTTTGGTTACAAAATACGCAATAACACGTATTTTGGCCGAAACTACGACTCGTCACTAAGCCTAGATAACTTGGTAATCAGTAGGTATAGTCACTAGGGACTATAACCATTGTGATTACGCTCACGTTATGAAGTTCAAATGAACTTCGCATTGACCATAAACTGGTCAACGCAGAAAGTCAAACAAAGTTTTACTTTTAACGCTAAACGAATAAAAGAACGAAGGAACACTTACAAAGGGTCCCCGAAAGCTAATCTTGATCCAAGTAGCTCAGGTATGAAGCAATGGCTTCAACTTAGAGCCTTTAGATCAGATTTTTGTGGGTTTTGGGTTGAATGGGGTTGGGTATTTATAGGATCTTCCATATAGAATATTCCTAGCATATTCCAAGCATATTCCTAGCATATTCCAAGCATATTCCTAGCATATTCCTAGCATATTCCAAGCATATTCCTAGCATATTCCAAGCATATTCCTGGCATATTCCTTAGCATATACCTTAGCATATTCCTGGCATATGGCTAAAACGGGTATTTAACTGGGTACCGGGTATTTTATCTATCGTTTAAATCCCAGTTTATGGCGTTCTAAATTATTTTTATTACTCTATAAAAATAAAATCGCCAAGATATTACTAAAATAAATTTCAGTTGCCAGGACTGGCTGCGTTGTCTGCGTTTTGCAGTAGAAGCACTGTGTTGCGCAGAAACACACGGTACGCGCTTAAACTTTGAAAAATAACGTTTTTAGGCGTTTTAATTTATTTTTCAACACGGACCTGATTAAAATAAGATTTTAATCATAACAGAATATTTGTCAGATTTAAATATTATCCGGTCGGTCATCAACGTTCGTTTGGTCGTACGATCGCGATGTTCGGTTAATTACGACGGAATGCGCATAAGCGCGAAAACGATCCAAATTGCGCGACGAATGGATTTTTCTTATGCCAAACACTAAAATAAAATATTTTAGTGCTTACATAAATTTTTGGATGTCCGGATGTATTCAGAACGTATGTTATGCGCGAAAGTGCAAACTTGTGCACTTTTTGACGCTTTTAGTCCCTGAATGACCCAAAAGTTTATTTTAGCACACCGAACCCCTCAAAGCCTATTTCTAAGCTATGTAAAGGATATTTAAGGTGTGTTTAACTTATATTCATGTTCCGGAATGTCTGTTACAGTTCAAATTGGCATACTTTCGCAGTTTGTCAACTTTAGTCCCTGTAAGCGATTTAACTTGATTTTGCCATACCAAAGCCTTCAAAACTTATTTCTAAGTTATGTAAAGGTTATTTAAGGTATGTTAAGCATATGTTGATGTTCCGGAGTATTTGTTGCATTGAACTGGTTATATTTACGCATCAGTGCGCGTATAACCTTCTAGAAAGCGATTTAAAGCTTGAAATCGAACAAGAATTGATATGTGTAAATGATACACATATTTATTCAAGACCCAAGTATGAAATACAATATTTCATTAGTTTGGTATTTTTTTGACGATTGAAGTGACACAGGTGTCACAATGATGAAGAAGAAAGACATATTAATGTTGCTAAAACTCATCTCTCTCCTGAAAGTTTTCATTTTTATTTTGTAGATCGCTTGGAAAAATTAAAAGAGAAACAAGCTGCAAAAGAACAATTGAAACAGAAGTCTGAAAGTGGTGATCAAACAAAGGAAATTGTTTAGAATGAAGAAGTAAAAAGTGTTGCTGTGGAGATTGCTGAACCAGAAAAGATATATGAAGCAGAAAAGATGGTTGAAGTTGAAAAGATCATAGAAATAGAAATGATTGTGGAGATCATCAAACCATGCCAAAAGTGTTTGGAGACTTGCAAAGAATGTGCAATAAAGGATGAAAAATTGACTGAGCTTGAGAAAATTAAGGAACAATTGATGTTCAATCTCAATTACGTGAAGGAGTCGTATGACATTTTAAACAGAACAGTAACTGGTCTTCAAAATACAAACTCTGAAAGAGAAAATGCTTTGACAATGATGAATGCAACATTGATGACAAAGCAGAAAGCTATTAATTTTTACATCGAAGAAAGTGCAAAGTGGAAGCAAGAGTTAGAGAAGGAAAAGATTGAGAATGAGAGAATAAGAAGATTATTGCAGAATTATTCTAGTTCTGATTATCTTATTGATAGAATTTATCCGACTGTTGTAGGTATGGAAGCTTTTCAAGATGAAAAGACAAAGAAAAAGGGTACTGGTAAGAAACCGGCTGCTAGCTATAACAAGTGTCCACCTCTGATTTGGGAAGGTTATTCTCCCAGAAAACCAAATGAGGAGCAAGTCGAAAAAGCAGTCAATATAAAGTTAAAAACTGATATAACTGATGATTTACCAGAAAACATTGACGTTACTTTCACATCGTCTGACACTGATCATGAGTCTGAGTTAATCAAAAAGGTGGTCGATCAGGTGTTGGATACTGATGAGGAGTCTGAGTCAAAGTCTGAGTCTGGAGGGTCAAGTTCGTCAGTCAACAGTTCAAAATCGATGGTTAAACGGTCTTATAGTAAAGAATTTTTGTTATCAAAAGCAAATTTGGATGATGAAACATTTGAAGTTGCATACCCTTTAAATGATTCTGACAAATTATATTCTGACAAAGAGTTTCCAATAAGAAGTGTTAGATTTGAAATGATCAAAAAGGTTTTCAAAATGACAGAAATTAAGATTTCTGAAATAAAAGATTTAAATCTTAATGGAAAACCTAAAAAATATACTTCAAGAGTACAACAACGACTAAACAAGAAAAAGGGTTATAATTCTGGTTCTGGTTTTCAAAAGAAACCAAACCATAATGGTAGCTACAAAAAGAAAGGTTTAGGTTTTATTCCACCTAAAAATTATAAAAATGAGAAAAATTCTAAAACAAAAACTGAATTTGTTTCAGGTGGAAGTGCAGAAGAAGAACAGAAGAAACCGTTCTAGAAACAATCAAACCAGGAGTTTCTTGCTGAGAAGAAAAGGAATGGAATTGGAGTGTTTCATCCAAGAGAGACTCGAACCTGTTTCAAATGCAATGAAGTTGGTCCAAAGAATATCAAGAAAAAACAGGGAGTTTCTGAAAAACTCAAAGAAAAGGTTGTTGATGTTGAACCACCAACTGAAAACTTTAAAATTTTTGAAAATTCCATTTATGAAGTTGGTGAGTGTTCGAAGAAAAATCTTTACAAAAGGAAAGCCAAGGACAACCAAGTGTGGGTTGTTAAGAAAGGTGATGTAAAAATTGGCGATGAATCTGGTTCCACAAAGCCAGAAGAGCCACAGGTTGAAGTAAAAGTTTCAGTGAATGATGATGATTTTCCATCACTGAAGTTTGAAGAAATTAAACGAAAAGTTGGTAAGGTTGAAATCTCAGATCAGTTTTATTCTAAGAAAACTGAGTTTGATGTTGAGAAAGCATTCAACGGAAATGTTAAGAAATTTTTTGGGAAAATGCTTGATGGGAAAGTAAAAGGGGTTAAAGAGTTCTATGCAACTAAAAAGGCTACCTATAACCCTACTGAGCAAAAATTGAAAACCCTCAAGTCTGAAAAGACTTGGGTGGAAATTCTTTTTCCTTGAAGTCTCAGGACTTTACCGGAGATCCCAAGTTTGTATTGTGGATCAGGAATCGGCATCTTTCTTGAAAATTAATGATTGTGATTGAATCTTATAAAAGTTAAATTTTACAAGATAAGTGTGACTTGCCGGAGCTTCCAGGTTGGTAAGTGTGAAGCAGGAATCGGCATCTTTATTGGTAAAATGATCTAGTGTAGATGTGTTATTCCTACACTTGATACAGGTGATTGTATTTTTACAAGTGGTACAGAGGTTTTCATCTACAAGTGGTTAATCAAGGTCATTAGGTTGAACTTGATTGGACCATACTTACAAGAGGTATTAGAAGAACAATGTGATGAACCAATCCCCTAACTTTACAAGTGATAAAATCAACAAAATTTATTTTCCGGAAAAATCATTTTGGTTAAAACAAACTTAAGTGTTATGAAATCATAATGAGAAAATAGTTTTGTGTAAGGGGGAGTTCTGATTGTTTATGTCAAGTGGATGGCGAATTGAAGCGATTTGATATCGGTTGTCAAGTTTTTGTACAGTATTTTTTAAAATTTTTTGAAATGTGTTTGCATTTTAGGGGGAGTAGAAATTTTCTGAAAATCCAAAAACATTTGAAAATTTGAAAAAGTCAAAAACATGATAAAACCAAAAATGCGTTTTAGTGTCAAAGAAGAGGAAATGATAGTACATCGGTAGACAGTCACAGTATGCTAAAGAAATGTAATGTTTAAATAGCGTTAAACGGTCTCACTGATGATATGTCGATAGGTTTTTACACATTTTGTAAACTTTTTCGGGATATAAACTTAAATTCAAACTTGCTTATTTTGTGGGGAACACTACTTAGATATATAGGTAACCCCTGAAATCTCGTTTGAAAGGTCCCTCTTTCTGAGATACTACGTCTTTATACTCAAAGATATCTGGGGTATTATCCCGGGACTTCTGATTTTGCGGAAGCAATGGCCTAGTCCCCGGAGAATACTTTCCGCATTGCTTGAAGCATAGCACAGCCCTCAGCAAATTGATGAAAGAATAAAATTGATAGTCATGTTCCGGAATGTCTGTTACAGTTCAAATTGGCATACTTTCGTAGTTTGTCAACTTTAGTCCCTGTAAGCGATTTAACTTGATTTTGCCATACCAAAGCCTTCAAAACTTATTTCTAAGTTATGTAAAGGTTATTTAAGGTATGTTAAGCATATGTTGATGTTCCGGAGTATTTGTTGCATTGAACTGGTTATATTTACGCATCAGTGCGCGTATAACCTTCTAGAAAGCGATTTAAAGCTTGAAATCGAACAAGAATTGATATGTGTAAATGATACACATATTTATTCAAGACCCAAGTATGAAATACAATATTTCATTAGTTTGGTATTTTTTTGACGATTGAAGTGACACAGGTGTCACAATGATGAAGAAGAAAGACATATTAATGTTGCTAAAACTCATCTCTCTCCTGAAAGTTTTCATTTTTATTTTGTAGATCGCTTGGAAAAATTAAAAGAGAAACAAGCTGCAAAAGAACAATTGAAACAGAAGTCTGAAAGTGGTGATCAAACAAAGGAAATTGTTTAGAATGAAGAAGTAAAAAGTGTTGCTGTGGAGATTGCTGAACCAGAAAAGATATATGAAGCAGAAAAGATGGTTGAAGTTGAAAAGATCATAGAAATAGAAAAGATTGTGGAGATCATCAAACCATGCCAAAAGTGTTTGGAGACTTGCAAAGAATGTGCAATAAAGGATGAAAAATTGACTGAGCTTGAGAAAATTAAGGAACAATTGATGTTCAATCTCAATTACGTGAAGGAGTCGTATGACATTTTAAACAGAACAGTAACTGGTCTTCAAAATACAAACTCTGAAAGAGAAAATGCTTTGACAATGATGAATGCAACATTGATGACAAAGCAGAAAGCTATTAATTTTTACATCGAAGAAAGTGCAAAGTGGAAGCAAGAGTTAGAGAAGGAAAAGATTGAGAATGAGAGAATAAGAAGATTATTGCAGAATTATTCTAGTTCTGATTATCTTATTGATAGAATTTATCCGACTGTTGTAGGTATGGAAGCTTTTCAAGATGAAAAGACAAAGAAAAAGGGTACTGGTAAGAAACCGGCTGCTAGCTATAACAAGTGTCCGCCTCTGATTTGGGAAGGTTATTCTCCCAGAAAACCAAATGAGGAGCAAGTCGAAAAAGCAGTCAATATAAAGTTAAAAACTGATATAACTGATGATTTACCATAAAACATTGACGTTACTTTCACATCGTCTGACACTGATCATGAGTCTGAGTTAATCAAAAAGGTGGTCGATCAGGTGTTGGATACTGATGAGGAGTCTGAGTCAAAGTCTGAGTCTGGAGGGTCAAGTTCGTCAGTCAACAGTTCAAAATCGATGGTTAAACGGTCTTATAGTAAAGAATTTTTGTTATCAAAAGCAAATTTGGATGATGAAACATTTGAAGTTGCATACCCTTTAAATGATTCTGACAAATTATATTCTGACAAAGAGTTTCCAATAAGAAGTGTTAGATTTGAAATGATCAAAAAGGTTTTCAAAATGACAGAAATTAAGATTTCTGAAATAAAAGATTAAATCTTAATGGAAAACCTAAAAAATATACTTCAAGAGTACAACAACGACTAAACAAGAAAAAGGGTTATAATTCTGGTTCTGGTTTTCAAAAGAAACCAAACCATAATGGTAGCTACAAAAAGAAAGGTTTAGGTTTTATTCCACCTAAAAATTATAAAAATGAGAAAAATTATAAAACAAAAACTGAATTTGTTTCAGGTGGAAGTGCAGAAGAAGAACCGAAGAAACCGTTCTAGAAACAATCAAACCAGGAGTTTCTTGCTGAGAAGAAAAGGAATGGAATTGGAGTGTTTCATCCAAGAGAGACTCGAACCTGTTTCAAATGCAATGAAGTTGGTCCAAAGAATATCAAGAAAAAACAGGGAGTTTCTGAAAAACTCAAAGAAAAGGTTGTTGATGTTGAACCACCAACTGAAAACTTTAAAATTTTTGAAAATTCCATTTATGAAGTTGGTGAGTGTTCGAAGAAAAATCTTTACAAAAGGAAAGCCAAGGACAACCAAGTGTGGGTTGTTAAGAAAGGTGATGTAAAAATTGGCGATGAATCTGGTTCCACAAAGCCAGAAGAGCCACAGGTTGAAGTAAAAGTTTCAGTGAATGATGATGATTTTCCATCACTGAAGTTTGAAGAAATTAAACGAAAAGTTGGTAAGGTTGAAATCTCAGATCAGTTTTATTCTAAGAAAACTGAGTTTGATGTTGAGAAAGCATTCAACGGAAATGTTAAGAAATTTTTTGGGAAAATGCTTGATGGGAAAGTAAAAGGGGTTAAAGAGTTCTATGCAACTAAAAAGGCTACCTATAACCCTACTGAGCAAAAATTGAAAACCCTCAAGTCTGAAAAGACTTGGGTGGAAATTCTTTTTCCTTGAAGTCTCAGGACTTTGCCGGAGATCCCAAGTTTGTATTGTGGATCAGGAATCGGCATCTTTCTTGAAAATTAATGATTGTGATTGAATCTTATAAAAGTTAAATTTTACAAGATAAGTGTGACTTGCCGGAGCTTCCAGGTTGGTAAGTGTGAAGCAGGAATCGGCATCTTTATTGGTAAAATGATCTAGTGTAGATGTGTTATTCCTACACTTGATACAGGTGATTGTATTTTTACAAGTGGTACAAAGGTTTTCATCTACAAGTGGTTAATCAAGGTCATTAGGTTGAACTTGATTGGACCATACTTACAAGAGGTATTAGAAGAACAATGTGATGAACCAATCCCCTAACTTTACAAGTGATAAAATCAACAAAATTTATTTTCCGGAAAAATCATTTTGGTTAAAACAAACGTAAGTGTTATGAAATCATAATGAGAAAATAGTTTTGTGTAAGGGGGAGTTCTGATTGTTTATGTCAAGTGGATGGCGAATTGAAGCGATTTGATATCGGTTGTCAAGTTTTTGTACAGTATTTTTTAAAATTTTTTGAAATGTGTTTGCATTTTAGGGGGAGTAGAAATTTTCTGAAAATCCAAAAACATTTGAAAATTTGAAAAAGTAAAAAACATGATAAAACCAAAAATGCGTTTTAGTGTCAAAGAAGAGGAAATGATAGTACATCGGTAGACAGTCACAGTATGCTAAAGAAATGTAATGTTTAAATAGCGTTAAACGGTCTCACTGATGATATGTCGATAGGTTTTTACACATTTTGTAAACTTTTTCGGGATATAAACTTAAATTCAAACTTGCTTATTTTGTGGGAAACACTACTTAGATATATAGGTAACCCCTGAAATCTCGTTTGAAAGGTCCCTCTTTCTGAGATACTAGGTCTTTATACTCAAAGATATCTGGGGTATTATCCCGGGACTTCTGATTTTGCGGAAGCAATGGCCTAGTCCCCGGAGAATACTTTCCGCATTGCTTGAAGCATAGCACAGCCCTCAGCAAATTGATGAAAGAATAAAATTGATAGTCATTGTTGTTGTAATACAAAAGATCCTCTAAAGGGGACACACTGAAAAGTCGAGCCATCATCTCTTTGCTGAACGGAAGTTCTGACCTGAGCTCTCACGGTTTCGTTCTATAATTTATTCCCTTACAGATATCACCTGTGGTATACTCACCAATAAGACTTAATATTGGGATCTGGATACGGGAGTATATTCATGAGGTGGGACACATGAATGAGTTTAAGTCCTTAAAACATCTAAATCATATCTTGAATCAGTTGAAATTTGTGTGAAAATTTAAGTGGAATAGTATATCGACAATTTAAGTGAATTGTTTAATTCCTAATGTGTAACTAAGCTCAATGGTACTTGTGACTTGTCAAAAACTGATATGATCCTCTTGCACGAACTCGCAAAAATATATTGTCTGTAAATATTTCTTTATTTCATTTCTTTACTTTAAAAAATTCAAAAAGATTTTTAGTGTGTTTTAGCATAAATTTTTGAAAAAGTCAAAAAGATTTTCGACAACTGATGTTGGAGAGCTGAATTTCAAAATTCCGAGTGCTAAATATGATGATCATATGGTGAGGGGGAGTCTGCATTTGAAATTAAAATGTTTAAATCATATTCTTACAAGTGGTTCATCATGTGTGTATTGTTTTGAGAAAGAGTCAGTGTTGGTATATGTTTCTACATTGAATTGTTAAATATTAGACAATTTACGTTGAGGTAGAGATTGTGCAGATAACCTGAGCTGAAAGTGAGCCAGGTGACGATCTTGGAACAATATCCCGAAGAGCTAGGTCATTTGATTCAGAAGTTTATGTGTTAAGAGAGCCAGGTTACAATACATGAGGATTCGGATTGAAGAAAGCCAGGTTTAGATTATGTGGACAAAGTAAAAGTCAGTCTATGATCTTGAAGCAGATGATGCTGATGAACTATTGGAATGCCAGCATATTGTTAAGGGGAGTCTGTTGATGTTGTTAGAAAATGTGAAGCCCAGAGGCTGATCAACACTGAAGACGCGAAGACTTGACATAGTCAGAATCGACACTGAAGACTCGTTAACATCTGAGGGGGAGTCTGTTAGTGCATGCATCTGTCAACGTCGTCTTGTATCGAGTCTTAGACTAGATTTTATAGATTAGGGCACGTTTTACGAGAAAACAGCATGTTTAGAGTGTTGAAAGGTCTGATTTCGCTCCAACCTACATAAGTAGGTGATTCCGCCCGGAATCTCAAGAGCTGATTCCGCTCCTAGTGTCTCTATATCATTTCGGGCGAAATTAGAACAGTATATATATAGGTTGTTTAGGAGCGAGATCAGAATCCAATCCTTGTATTCCATGCCAAAGTGCTGCCGGTGTGAAGTTTGATTGTAATCAACGTTATATCAATACAATAAGTGAATTAAGTGAAGATCAAGTTGTTACTAAGTCTATTTCCTGTTTTCCGCACCTAAAATAGATTAGAACCTCTCTAAACGACTCATTTGGATCAGTCGATCGATCCTACAACTTGTGACTTGTCGACAACTGATATGATTCCCTAACACACTAACCAAAAATATGTTTCTAAATAGTTTACATTTACTGCATTTCATTTCTGTTTAGCTTTCTAGTTTAGAAACTTTATTCAAAATTCAAAAAGATTTTACATTTCTGCTTTATTTTTTTGACAAACAAAGTGGAAAGCTGATCTTCAGACTCGCAGTTTGAAGCAGATGAAGGAAGTTTCTGAGCTGGACAGAAGAGTTGGGAGCTTATTATGTTAAACCTGTAAAAATTGAAAAGTCAAAACAAGTTCATTAAGTTGAAACTTGTAATTTTTCAGAAAAATGTTTTGAAATTGTTTCAACAAAAATCAGTTTTTGTTTCTGTCTCGGATCAACCAAGGTCATTAAGTTCGACTTGGTAGAAAAATTGAGTACTCAGGGTCATTAGTTTGGACCTGAATACTTAAGTGGATTATTAAAAATGATAAAAACGAGAAAAGATGTTAAAAATCAATAGATTGTAATGTTATATTCTTGAGAAGCAGGAAGCAAGATCCCCATGGCAAAGATAGTGTAAAGTTTGAACCAGAATTTGAGCTCTAGCATATTGAAAGGGAGAGTCTACATTCTGGATCAACATTCAAAGGGGAGTTTGAAGATAAAGATTGAAGGATGCTTAAAGTGTCAGACATTTTGGGTAGAGAAGAAGATAGATCAAGACTAAAGACTGAAGAATTGATGCTAAAGACTTCGTCAACATCCAATGGGGAGTCTGTTGGTGCATAGATGTCTGTTAACTTCGTCTTTATAGAGTCTTGTTTCTAGATAGGATAAACAAGTGATCAGTATACAAGAAATCAGGGTTTTGGTGTGTTATAGGCATTTCGCACGAAATAGACAAGGTCATTTTGTACGAAATACAACAATGTCATTTCGTACGAAATGAACTTAGTTCATTCCGTGTGAAATAGAAACCCCTATAAATACTGAGCTGGTCAATTCATTTGTAACTTTCCGATTTCAGAGCCGAGGTGCTGCCGATTTGTCAAACGATCTGTAATAGCTGTGAAATCAATAAAAAGAAGATAATTAGGGAAAATCAAGCTGTATCAAGTTAGAATCATTGATTCTGACTCAAAACTCTTCTGAATGACTCATTCGGGTCATACGACGATCCAATACTATTACATATAATACATACTACATACACTTAGCACAAAATTTGGTGTTCAATAAATATATACATTTTCCTCAAAAATATACATACTTAATATCAATTTTTATCTTGAAGAAATCATCATTTCTTAACTCGAAGTTTACATAAAAATTAGGGAAAACCTTGGTAAATATTTTTAGGGAATAAGTTTCACCCAAACTTATATTTTTCTAAGTGTCAAAATTTATAGAAATTTTGACATGGTTTCCCCTAAAAATGGAGGTTTCCCATGTTTTTAAAACATGTGTTTATTTTCTTTTAAAATCATCACAACAATCAATAATCAAACTAAACTTCCCAAGTGTAAAAATTATACAATGTATATAACAACATGAACTTGAACTTTTATTAAAAACTTGTAGTAACTTGGTAACATTTTTAGTAGACTTAGTTACCCCTTAAAGTGTGTTTACTTCTTTAAAAATTCTCATTCTTAAAGAAACTAGGTGTTTACAACATGTAAACAAATTCTACAAAAATTATTCTTTCGAACTTTTCTTGTAAATAAAGTGCTCTTATATTTATTTTATCACCAAAAATAGTATACATTTAAGTAAGAATCAAGTTCTACTAAAAATCATATTTTGAACTTGGTTTTCTTGGAAAATCATTCATGAATCTTAGATTTCATAAGATTACTAGCTCACTTTATTTACTATTTTTCAAGAAATCATTTTATTTCCAAGTTCATGTTTATAAGTGAGGATGATCTTCTTGGGTTAACAAATAATCATCCTCTAACTTGCTAGATCATGTGTTTAATCACAATCTAGCAAGCTCCTTATGATGATCAACATCATAATCTCAAGTAAATAATAATCAAGTGTCATGCATGTACTTAAACAACATTATTTCAACAAGATTCCATCATATGTAAACTTATGTTTATGATTCTTGTTTAAGTATTTTAGTGTTCATGTGATAAGCAATATACTACAACTTTTAACCAACAAAAAGAGAAGTAAAAACTAGTAACAAGAAGCTTACAACTAGCTCAAAAGCTAGGGAAGATCACTAGAGAAAAAGATGATGAAAATGATCGGTGAAAGCAAGCTATGGAGTTTCTTCAAGTTTTACAAGCTTCAAGCTTCATACAACACCTTCTATCACATTAGAATGATCTTGATATTGGATGAATGGTGGATGAAATGGTGGTGGTGGTGGCGGCACTACTAGGGCCGAGAGGGAGAGAGAGGAAGGGAGTAAGTGGTGAAGTGAAGATGGTGGTGAGATCTTGTGTACTTATAATATTCAAGAGAAATCTAAAGAATATCCAAGGAAATCTGTGCAAGATCTAACATATCTAATAAAATCCCAATATATCTTGTAAGATCAAGAAAGGATCTTGATGGTGGGGCCACTATCTTGTGACCGTAAATCATAATGGGGGTGGGGGGGGGGGGGGTAATGTGTAAATTCCAAACTCTAATTTTATAAACATGTTAGCTTTCAAGTTTAAATTTTAGGGACTTGATGTGTTATTAAGTTATAAGAGGTGTTATGGTGTTTGGGGACCATAACTAGTTCGGAAATTTTAAAACAATGCTTCTAGTAATATTTTTATGTTCCGAGTAATGTCCGGTGGTTCGGTTAAATACCGGTTCGTTAAAGTGCTAAATTGCACCGTTTAGTGTCCTTTATGTATCCTTTTGTAACCATTTTAATTCCCAACACTTAGGAGGGTATTCTGAATAATAAAACATGAATTCTGCATAATATTTATGTATTAAAAAGCTGATTATAGCTGAATCATGTAAAATTCTACACTTAAAGTGCGTTTCGGGTGCTTTTAGTGCGTATTTTAGCTCCCGGAAAGTCTATATTTTAACCCTTGTATATACTCTTGGGTTTTAATGTATTCTTGACGTTGGAACTACACCTAGGCCCTAATGTGTCTTACTGGTGAGTTTACTAGTAGTTCTGACGCAACGCTATAATTAAAGCATAAAGCAATTTCTTGTAGTATAAAACGTGCATGAATTCACTTGTATAGTATGTAATCAAATAATGTTGACTTTTAAGCACATAATTGCAGTCATTAAATAATAATTAAAGTGTACGGAAATTACCGGTTTGGTGCCAGTTGTCACATGATACACATATCAGTTCATAATCATAGTGTGCACTTAGAATTACAATCATTAACTAACACATAACGGTTATTCAATCCCATGCAAAAACCAGTCTTCACTATTATCAATAACAGATAACAACATAGTTATTCATTATCTTAAGTGTTCTAAACTACAGTCTGTTTGCAAGCTTAAGTCCTACTGGCGAAACCCAAAGGTGACGAAACCCCACATGTTTCGTCGACATGAGAGTGACGAAACTCCATGTGTTTCGTCGGCTTTGAAGTGGCGAAACTTCTCATGTTTCGTCGGCACTGGAGTGACGAAACCTCTCATGTTTCGTCGCCTTAACAGATAATCGTATACACACACAGAAACCCTAATTACAATCTAACAGTTGATCATCAACATCAATCCTAGCCATGAATTATATGTTACCAGATCATTGACATGTACATAACTGTAACACATATTCATTTAACATTCCTAAACAAGTGATAAAATGATATACAAATATCAAACAGAGCATGAGCAATAGATATAAACGAATACAATCACAGACATCAGATCTAGTCCATTAGATTAACAACAGAACATCAAACCCTAACTATTGACAAATTCATCATTTAACCATCTCATAACAGATTATCAGATCCACCATTTATAAGTATCATTCTAATAAAACGATTAAATATCGACATACATAACCATCATAACAAACTAACTATTTACCGTCCCCTATATCATCGATCATCATCATTATAAACCATGCAATCCTATCTAGCAATCATTGGACAGTAACAAATCAAAGCATTCTACCATGGTATCATGCAACCTAATATGATAGAAAGTTGAATTAGTCAATTGGTATCTATACACTAACCGATTACGAGATGAACTAGCAAGAATTCGAGAGGGTTGGTGATTGCCGCCGCGTGCAAGGGAGAGAAGAGAGAGAGCTAGGGTTTGCAAATCGATTAGTTTTGTGCCATCGTACAACCCTACCTCGTTATATATATGCGTAAAAGTGTTGGGCACTTACTGGGCTTCGGAGTAATCTGGGCCGATGAAACATCCATGTTTCGTCGTGATGGTCATGACAAAACCCCTAGGTTTCGTCGAGTGAGGTGTGTGGTGAATGTCATGTATTTCGTGGTCATGAAGGTGAGAATACATGGTTTATAACTCAAACAGTTAATAAATTTCCATCAATAACCAAACAATAACACAATATCTCAAACATATAACAAACGTGCACAATTACAAAGCAAACAAGTTATGCAGACACAGTTGTGAAACGAATAACGTGTCGAGGAAAGACCATGAAAACTCGAGTTGTCACACACAATGGCGTAAAACTAAAATAGGATATACCACGCTAGGATTCAAGTTACAGGAACAAGGGCCAAACCAACCACCCAAAAATGGAATCGTCGAGCGAAAACACTTAACAACCTCCTGGAAGTAGCTTTTCTTGCCACCAGACCTTTCTTCGTCAATTAGGAATCTGATGCCGTCACTAAACAAATTCCTTAAATTTCAGCCATTTTTTGAGTGTTTATTTTTTGGTGTCAAATCCGCATATATATCACCATTGCTCTCTATTTTCTTGACTGTATATCTCTTAAATGTCAACATATACACGTGTGATTTAGTTTACGAAGATATTTCAATGCCGAGAACCTTGATCAGAGAGTAAAAAAGGAGTGAGTTTCACAATGGCGTAAAACTAAAATGGGTTATACCACGTTAGAATTCAAGTTACAGGAACAAGGGCCAAACCAACCACCCAAGAATGGATTCGTCGAGCGAAAACACTTAACAACCTCCTGGAAGAAGCTTTTCTTGCCACCAGACATTTCTCTGTCAATTAGGAATCTGATGCCGTCACTAAACACATTCCTTAAATTATAGCCATTTTTGAGTGTTTATTTTTTGGTGTCTAATCCGCATATATATCACCATTACTCTTGATTATCTTGACTGTATATCTCTTAAATGTCAACATATAGACGTGTGATTTAGTTTACGAAGATTTTTCAATGCCGAGAACCTCGATTAGAGAGTAAAAAAGGCGTGAGGTTCACAATGGCATAACATTATAATGGGATATACCGCGCTAGGATTCGAGTTACAGGAAGAAGGGACAAACCAACCATCCAGGAATGGAATCATCGAGCGAAAACACTAAACAACATCCTTGAAGCAGCTTTTCTTGCCACCAGACCTTTCTCCGTCAATTAGGAATCTGATGCCGTCACTAAACACATTCCTTAAATTGCAGCCATTTTTTGAGTGTTTATTTTTTGGTGTCTAATCCGCATATATATCACCATTTCCCTTGGTTTTCTTGTCTGTATATCTCTTAAATGTCAACATATACACGTGTGATTTAGTTTACGAAGATTTTTCAATGCCGAGAACCTCGATCAGAGAGTAAAAAAGGTGTGAGGTTCACAATGGTGTAAAACTAAAATGGGATATACCGGGCTAGGATTCGAGTTACAGGAACAAGGGGCAAACCAACCACCCAAGCATGGAATCGTCGGGCGAAAACACTTGACAACCTCCTGGAAGCAGCTTTTCTTGCCACCGGACCTTTCTCCATCAATTAGGAATCTGATTCCATCACTAAACACATTCCTTAAATTGTATCCATTTTTTGAGTGTTTATTTTTTTATGAAGATTTTTCAATGCAGAGAAGCTCGATCAGAGAGAAAAAAAGACGTGAGGTTCTCAATGGTGTAAAACTAAAATGGGATATACCGCGCTAGGATTCACGTTACAGGAACAAGGGCGAAACCACCCACCCAAGAATGGATTCGTCTAGCGAAAACACTTAACAACCCCCAGGAAGCAGCTTTTTTTGCCACCAGACCTTTCTCCGTCAATTAGGAATCTGATGCCGTCACTAAACCATTCCTTAAATTGTAGCCATTTTTTGAGTGTTTATTTTTTGGTGTCTAGTCCGCATATATATCACCATTGCTCTTGATTTTCTTGACCGTATAACTCTTAAATGTCAACATATATACGTATGATTTAGTTTACGAAGATTTTTTAATGCTGAGAACCACGTTTAGAGAGTATAAAAGGCGTGAGGTTCACAATGGCGTAAAACTAAAATGGGATATACCACGCTAGGATTCACGTTACAGGAACAATGGCCAAACCAACCACCCAAGAAGGGAATCGTCGAGCGAAAACACTTAACAACCTGCTGGAAGCAGCGTTTCTTGCCACCAGACCTTTCTCCGTCAATTAAAAATCAGATGCCGTCACTAAACACATTCCTTAAATTGTATCCATTTATTGAGTGTTTATTTTCTGGTGTCTAATCCGAATATATATCACCATTTCTCTTGATTTTCTTGACTGTATATCTCTTAAATGTCAACATATACACGTGTGATTTAGTTTACGAAGATTTTTCATTGCCGAGAACCTCGATCAGAGAGTAAAAAAGGCGTGAGGTTCACAAAGGTGTAAAACTAAAATGGGATATACCGGGCTTGGAATCGAGATACAGGAACAAGGGCCAAACCAAACACCTAAGAATGGAATCATCGAGCGAAAACACTTGATAACCTGCTGAAAGCAGCTTTTCTTGCCACCAGACCTTTCTCCATCAATTAGGATTTGACGCCATCACTAAACACATTCCTTAAATTGTATCCATTTTTTTGAGTGTTTAGTTTTTGGTGTCTAATCCGAATATATATCACATTTGCTCTTGATATTCTTGACTGTATGTCTCTTAAATGTCAACATATACACGTGTCATTTAGTTTACGAAGATTTTTCAATACCGAGAACCTCGATCAGAGAGTATAAAAGGTGTGAGGTTCACAGTGGAATAAAACTAAAATGGGATATACCGCGCTAGGATTTGAGTTACAGGAACAAGTGCCAAACCAACCACCCAAGAATGGAATCGTCGAGCGAAAACACTTAACAACCTCCAGGAAGCAGCTTTTCTTGCCACCAGACCTTTCTCCGTTAATTAGGAATTTGATGCGGACACTAAACACATTCCTTAAATTGTAGCCATTTTTTTAGTGTTTATTTTTTGGTGTCTAATCTGCATATATATCACCATTGCTCTTGATTTTCTTGACTGTATATCTCTTAAATGTCAACATATACACGTGTGATTTAGTTTACGAAGATTTTTCAATGCCGAGTACCTCGATCAGAGAGTAAAAAAGGCGAGAGGTTCACAATGGCGTATAACTAAAATGGGATATACCGGGCTTGGAATCGAGATACAGGAACAAGGGCCAAACCAAACACCTAAGAATGGAATCATCGAGCGAAAACACTTGATAACCTGCTGAAAGCAGCTTTTCTTGCCACCAGACCTTTCTCCATCAATTAGGATTTGATGCCATCACTAAACACATTCCTTAAATTGTATCCATTTTTTTGAGTGTTTAGTTTTTGGTGTCTAATCTGAATATATATCACATTTGCTCTTGATATTCTTGACTGTATGTCTCTTAAATGTCAACATATACACGTGTCATTTAGTTTACGAAGATTTTTCAATACCGAGAACCTCGATCAGAGAGTATAAAAGGTGTGAGGTTCACAGTGGAATAAAACTAAAATGGGATATACCGCGCTAGGATTCGAGTTACAGGAACAAGGCCCAAACCAACCACCCAAGTATGGAATTTTCGAGCGAAAACACTTAACAACCTCCTGGAAGCGGCATTTCTTACCACCACACCTTTCTCCGTCAATTAGGAATCTGATGCCGTCACTAAACACATTCCTTAAATTGTAGCCATTTATTGAGTGTTTATTTTTTGCTGTTTAATCCGCATATATATCACCATTTCTCTTGATTTTATTGACTGTATATCTCTTAAATGTCAACATATACACGTCTGATTTAGTTTACGAAGATTTTTCAATGCCGAGAACCTCGATCAGGGAGTAAAAAAGGCGTGAGGTTCACAATAGTGTAAAACTAAAATAGGATATACCGGGCTTGGATTCGAGTTACAGGAACTAGGGCCAAACGAACCACCCAAGTATGGAATCGTCGAGCGAAAACACTTCACCACCAACTGAAAGCAGCTTTTCTTGCCACCAGACCTTTCCATCAATTATGAATCTGATACCATCACAAAACCCATTCCTTAAATTGTAGCCCTTTTTAGAGTGTTTATTTTTTGGTGTCTAATCCGCATATATATCACCATTTCTCTTGATTTTCTTTACTGTATATCTCTTAAATGTCAACATACACACGTGTGATTTAGTTTACGAAGATTTTTCAATGCTGAGAACCTCGATCAGAGAGTAAAAAAGGCATGAGGTTCACAATGGTGTAAAACTAAAATGGGATATACCAGGCTAGGATTCGAGTTACAGGAACAAGGGCCAAACCAACCCCCTAAAATGGAATCTTCGAGCGAAAACACTTGACAACCTCCTAGAAGCAGCTTTTCTTGCAACCAGACCTTTCTCCATCAATTAGGAATCTGATGCCCTCACTAAACACATTCCTTAAGTTGTAGGCATTTTTTGAGTGTTTATTTTTTGGTGTCTAATCCGCATATATATCCCCATTGCGCTTGATTTTCTTGACCGTATATCTCTTAAATGTCAACATATACACGTGTGATTTAGTTTACGAAGATTTTTCAACGCCGAGATCCTCGATCAGAGAGTAAAAAAGGCTTAAGGTTCACAATGGTGTAAAACTAAAATGGGATATACCGGGCTAGGATTCGAGTTACGGGAACAAGGTCCAAACCAACAACCCAAGAATGGAATCGTCAAGCGAAAACACTTGACCACCTCCTGGAAGCAGCTTTTCTTGCCACCAGACCTTTCTCCAACAATAAGGAATCTGATGCCATCACTAAACACATTCTTTAGATTGTATCCATTTTTGAGTGTTTATTTTTTGGTGTCTAATCTGCATATATATCACCATTGCTCTTGATATTCTTGACTTTATATCTCTTAAACATCAACATATACATGTGTGATTTAGTTTACGAAGATTTTTCAATGCCGAGAACCTCGATCAGAGAGTAAAAAAGGCGTGAGGTTCACAATAGAGTAAAACTAAAATGAGATATACCGCGCTAGGATTCGAGTTACAAGAACAAGGGCCAAACCAACCACCCAAGAATGGAATCGTCGAGCGAAAACACTTAACAAACTCCTGGAAGCACCTTTTCTTTCCACCAGACCTTTCTCCTTCAATTAGGAATCTGATGCCGTCACTAAACACATTCCTTAAATTGTAGCCATTTTTTGAATGTTTATTTTTTGCTGTCTAATCCGCATATATATCACCACTGCACTTGATTTTCTTCACTGTATATCTTTTAAATGTCAACATATACACGTGTGATTTAGTTTACGAAGATTTTTGAATGCAGAGAACCTCTATCAAACAGTAAAAAAGGCATAAGTTTCACAATGGTGTAAAACTAAAATGGGAGATACCGGGATAGGATTCGAGTTACAGGAGCAAGGACCAAACCAACCACCCAAGAATGGAATCGTCGAGCGAAAACACTTAACAACCTCCTGGAAGCAGCTTTTCTTGCCACCGGACTATTCTCCATCAATTAGGAATCTGATGCCGCAACTAAACACATTCCTTAAATTGTAGCCATTTTTGAGTGTTTATTTTTTGGTGTCTAATCCGCACATGTATCACTATTTCTCTTGATTTTCTTGATTGTATATCTCTTAAATGTCAACATATACATGTCTGATTTAGTTTACGAACATTTTTCAATGACAAGAACCTCGATCAGAGAGTAAAAATGGCGTGAGGTTCACAATGGCGTAAAACTAAAATGGTATATACCACGCGAGGATTCGAGTTACAGGAACAAGAGCCAAACCAACCACCCAAGAATAGAATCGTCGAGCGAAAACACTTGACAACCTCTTGGAAGCAGCTTTTTTTGCCACCAGACCTTTCTCCATCAATTAGGAATCTGATGCCTTCACTAAACACATTCCTTAAATTGTAGCCATTTTTTAGTTTTTATTTTATGGTGTCTAATCTTGATATATATCACCATTGCTCTTGATTTTGTTGAATATATATCTCTTAAATGTCAACATATACACGTGTGATTTAGTTTAAGAAGATTTTTCAATGACAAGAACCTCGACCAGAGACTAAAAAAGGCGTAAGGTTCACAATGGTGTAAAACTAAAATGGGATATACCGGGCTAGGATTCGAGTTACAGGAACAAAGGCCAAACCAACCACCCAAGAATGGAATCATTGAGCGAAAACATTTGACAACCCCCTGGAACCAACTTTTCATGCCACCAGACCTTTCTCTATCAATTAGGAATCTGATGCCGTCACTAAACACATTCCTTAAATTGTAGCCATTTTTTAGTGTTTATTTTTTGGTGTCTAATCCGCATATATATCACCATTGCTCTTGATTTTCTTGACTGTATATCTCCTAAATGTCAACATATACACGTGTGATTCAGTTTACGAAGATTTTTCAATGCAAAGAACCTCGATCAGAGAGTAAAAAAGGCGTAAGATTCACAATGGTGTAAAACTAAAATTTGATATACAGGGCTAGGATTCGAGTTGCAGGAACAAGGGCCAAACCAACCACCCAAGAATGGAATCATCGAGTGAAAACACTTGACAACCTCTTGGAAGCAGCTTTTCATGCCACCAGACCTTTTTCCATCAATTAGGAATCTGATGCCGTCACTAAAAACATTCCTTAAATTGTAGCCATTTTTTTAGTGTTTTTTTTGGGGTCTAATCCGCATATATATCACCATTGCTCTGGATTTTCTTGACTGTATATCTCTTAAATGTCAACATATACACGTGTGATTTAGTTTACGAAGATTTTTCAATGCCAAGAGCCTCGATTAAAGAGTAAAAAAGGCGTAAGGTTCACAATGGTGTAAAACTAAAATGGGATAACTACAAAAAAAAGGCCATCTAGTGGCACACATTTTTAATGGCATTTAGGTTTTGTGCCACTAATTTTTGTTTTTAATGGCACTTTAGGTATTTAACACATACATTTAGTGGCATTAAACTTTTATGTCACTAATCAAGGCTTTTAGTGGCATTTTGCATATGCCACTAAAATTTTCTATATATTTTAATGGCACTTTGCCTGTGCCACAAAAAATTTTGAACAACTCGTTTAAAATTTTCACCATTTCCCTCTTTGAAACCTAAAAATTTCCCTAATAATTTCTTCTTCTCTTTTACCAAATAAATAATATACGTGTGTGTATGTATGTGATAAATAAATAATATAATGTGTCAAAATTAACATTATTATAACTAACCATGTAAGATAAAAACCGAAAAAACAAAAATATAAATGATTTTTTATCTAAATAGTTAAACGTGTTAACGGCTCAACCCGTTTTTATACGGGTTAACCCGAACCTGACCCGATTTTTTAAAAGGGTCGTGTTAGTCAACCAAAACCTGTTTTTTTCGTGTCGGGTTAACGAGTCGTGTCAAGAATTGCCGCCCCTAGTATACATGTTAGTGTTTCTTTTAAATTAAAGAAAAAAATAAAATTGAACTTATAGAGAGGAAATGTTGCCTCTATATGTCAAAAATAATTTTTTAATGTTAACTGACGACATATGGTTTTTATATATCAAAACTTATTTATTTTAAAAAGTAATTTACCTTTACGTTTCTATAGGTTTCCCCCTTTTCCCAAATTTATGAGCGCCATTTCCTCTTTTCAAGGGTTTCCCTCTTTCACTTGCCCATTTCCCCCCACAACCCTTCACCATCGCTCCCTATCGCATCCCAAGTTCCCAACCACCTCCTCTTTTTCTCCTTAACCTACATCAGTGTTAATATTAAGGGAGTATTCCACTTCCTGATTTGTGTATGTTTGCTAAATCAGTATTAATATTTCAGATTTGTGGCTGGTAAGTAATCCACTCGAATCCGATTGTGTGTATGTATGAGATTCAACCCGAGAATGTGATTGCTTTCCTACAGATCGAGAATCAAGATACAATGGTGGTGGTGCAAGCACCAGGCCAGCGGCGGCTTAGGGTTAGGGGTTCAACAAGGGTCATTGACGATGTGGTAATATCCGAAATTTGTTTGGGGTTAGTAAGAACGCAACCACATCAGAAATTTGTTTTTTGTATCCTGCAAATCTTTGATTTCTGCTATATTTCTAATAAATTATTGATTTCTTTTATTTTATTTGGATCTATTAGCTAGCCAAGAAGTGGCATCCAGATGCAAATAAAGACGATCCAGAAGCAGATAAAAGGTTTCAGGAAGTTTCAAAGGCATAGGAGGTACTAAGGTGTTGTTTAACTCATTATACGTTTTTCTAGTTTTTTATGTAGTTGAGCTGCTTCAATAAAAATCTCTCCAAAATTTTGTAATTTTTTGTTGTTTAAATATGTGAGAAATGTGTATTATTTTTTTTAAGAAATTCATTTTTCTTTAGTTCATGATAGCAATAATAAAATATGTTTATGATCTTTGAAACTAACCAGACCTTGTATGAGCTCATACAGTGAACAAATCTCAAAAGTAGCTTGTATTGTTGTAGGTTCTGAAAGATGAAGAAAAACGAGCTCAATCATGATCAGGTTCAAATACTATCTTTTTATTATTAACCTTATAGATCTTGTAGTCTTACTATATCAGTTTATTATTTTGCTTACATTATTCATTTGAGCATGTACATCCTACTGAATGTCTTTTTTCATTTTATTGACGGCTGTATAGCTTGGTCATGACGCTTTTATAGAGGCTGTTCAGGGATGTACAAAAAATACAGTCTTTCAGACCGAGTTGCCTTGCGAAACTTGTGGTATGATAGATATTACATTTTTAAAATTTCTGAATAATTTTTATTAATCTAGTTTGTCAGGATTGACGGGTGGAACAGGTGTTCCTCCTGGAACGAAGCCAGGGTCCTGTAGGCGGTGTAAAGGAGCAGGATACCAAATCTTGCTTATATGTAAGTATGCAATAATATACTTGGATATTTTGAGTGTCATCTATAAAAACTCCTTGTTATTTTATCATGCATTTATATGGTTGTTATCTTTCAGTGACCTCAGTAATAACAATCTTAATGGATCATCTTATGCCATCACAACAATGTAAGAACACTTGATGGTTCCAGGATCTATTACTCTATTTTATTTAGTTTTGTGATAAAAGAGTGTAATAAATGTAGCTAGTTATAAAAGAACATAAACATAAATATTTATTAGAATGAGCTTTGGTTCGAATTTGCAGTTTAGGAGCGAGTGTTAGCGAGAACAAAGGAAAATTTTTGATAGCCACAACTGATTTCTTGCGAATTTCCAGCTCAAAAGTCAAAACGCAGGTTCGTTTTTTATGCAGTTTTGCACGTTCACTTTATGTGCACAAAGTTTTTAACAAGGTTGATCTGGTTATGCAATTTCATCTTTGAATTTCTTGGTTATTAGCTATGTTGGTTGGACTTTCTCTGTCATCTGCTAATTTGGGTCGTATGTTTACTGTTTTTGTGAGGGGAAGTTGTTTGTTTATATTTATTCAAATTAAAAGTTTACAATAATTGTTGTAGATGCCATTGCTCCCGTCTTGAATCTCTGAGACTTTGGAGCTTTACACACATACTAAGGTACATATTCTTTTCGTTAACCCGCTGGATTTAACAGAATACGACCCGTTGACTTGGAAGTTTTTTACTTTTTCCCCTTTTACTATTTTAATTTACCATATTTCAGGTTTTTGCCCGACTTTTTTCATTTTTTTCCAATTTAGGCTTAAGCGCAAGCTCGGCTTGGTTTGAGCTTTTTGCGAGCTGATCTTGAATAGCTCACAAATTCTAGTTCTTGACCATTTTCCGTATTTTTAGATACATATGGAGGAAGGGCCTGGTGATATACTTGTTTTTTTATCTGGTCAAGAAGAGATTGAATCCATTGAGGGTCTTGTGCGTGAAAATTTCAAGAAATTACATAAAGCCAATCAGAAACTCTTAATTTATCCATTGTTCTATTCTCTTCCATCGGAGAAGCAAATGAAAGTTTTTACACATGCTCCAGTTGGGTTCAGAAAGGTAAACACTTGCGATGTTTTGTACGATAAAACATATTTGTACTTGGTCGTCTGATCATGGAGTTGATTTTTGGGTGTTGTTATTGGTAGGTTATACTGGCAACAAACATTGCTGAAACATCAGTAACAATACCAGGAGTCAAGTATGTTATTGATCCTGGATTGGTAAAAGTGCGCGGTTACTCTCCTGACAGTGGGATCGAATCTTTGATTATTGTTAAAACTTCGAAAGCTCAAGCTCTTCAAAGAAGGTAAACCAGGCGCATTAAACTATGTTGTGTGTAAATGATGGGAATGTGATTTGAGTTTAAATAACTGATACTTTAGTTATAATATATATCTGTGTTTTGTTTTTGTAGGATGATCCCCTATGTGTTGCTGCCAGACAAGATTGGAAGATATTAGTCTCTAGTCTGTGGGTTGATCACAGTTTTGATGTCGGAGCGCCTATGGATACAACCTCGGTCACGATGATTACTTAACTCGCATAAAGATTGTGAAAGAGATTCATGAACACAATGAAGTTTTGAGTTTTTATTCATACACTTGTTAGTTTATTTGGGTTATATGTTTGATCATTAGACTTAGATCGACACTTATTAACCATTTGGAATCTTTGAAAGATTGATTGAACTTTTAATTGAAGTGATTATTTTATGATTTCTACATTTTACAATTTTGTTTTTATTTTTTAATATAAATAAATGATAATTGTAATTAATTAAAATTAATAAGATAAACGTCAATGGCATTTAATTTGATGTTATTTTTGTGGCAAAAAATATGTGCCAAGCTTAAAAGTTTGTAGTGGCAGATAAAAAAGTGCCATTAAAAGCCTAAAAACTTTGTGCGACACATTTAAAAAGTGCCACTAAAAGGCTTTAGCGTCAGCGCTTCTTGTGGCACTTATTTTGTGTGCCGCCCATTCTTACAAGGTTCTTTAGTGGCACTTTCTTGTTTTTCTGTGGCACTTTTTGCATGCCACTAGATGGCATTTTTTTTGTAGTGGATATACCGGGCTAGGATTCGAGTTACAGGAACAAGAGCCAAACCAACCACCCAAGAATGGAATCTTCGAGCGAAAACACTTTACAACCTCCTGGAAGCAGTTTTTCATGCCACCAGACCTTTCTCCATCAATTAGGAATCTGATGCCGTCACTAAACACATTCCTTAAATTGTAGCCATTTTTTGAGTGTTTATGTTTTGGTGTCTAATCCGCATATATATCACCATTGCTCTTGATTTTCTTGACTGGATATCTATTAAATGTCAACATATACACGTGTGATTCAGTTTACGAAGATTTTTCAATGAAAAGAACCTCGATCAAAGAGTAAAAAAGGCGCAAGGTTCATAATGGTGTAAAACTAAAATGGGATATACCGGGCTAGGATTCGAGTTACAGGAACAAGTGCCAAACCAACCACCCAAGAATGGAATCGTCGAGTGAAAACACTTGACAACCTCCAGGAAGCAGCTTTTCATGCCACCAGACCTTTGTCCATGAATTAGGAATCTGATGCCGTCACTAAACACATTCCTTAAATTGTAGCCATTTTTAGTGTTTATTTTTTGGTGTCTAATCTGCAAAAATATCACCATTGCTCTTGATTTTCTTGATTGTACATCTCTTAAATGTCGACATATACACGTGTGATTCTGTTTACGAAGATTTTTCAATGCCAAGAACCTCGATCAGAGAGTAAAAAAGGCGCAAGGTTCACAATGGTGTAAAACTAAAATGGGATATACCGGGCTAGGATTCGAGTTACAGGAACAATGGCCAAACCAACCACCCAAGAATGGAATCGTCGAGCGAAAACACTTGACAACCTCCTGGAAGCAGCTTCTCTTGCCACCAGACCTTTCTCCATCAATTAGGAATCTGATGTCGTCAATAAACACATTCCATAAATTGTAGCCATTTTTTGAGTGTTTATTTTTTGGTGTCTAATCTGCATATATATCACCATTGCTCTTGATTTAATTGAATGTATATCTCTTAAATGTCAACATATACACGTGTGATTTAGTTTACGAAGATTTTTCAATGCCAAGAACCTCGATCAGAGAGTAAAAAAGGTGTAAGGTTCACAATGGTGTAAAACTAAAATTGGATATACAGGGCTAGGATTCGAGTTACAGGAACAAGGGCCAAAACAACAACCCAAGAATGGAATCGTCGAGCGAACCCACTTGACAACCTCCTGGAAGCAGCTTCTCTTGCCACCAGACCTTTCTCCATCAATTAGGAATCTGATGCCGTCAATAAACAGATTCCATAAATTGTATCCATTTTTTGAGTGTTTATTTTTTGGTGTCTAATCTGCATATATATCACCATTGCTTTGATTTAATTGAATTTATATCTTTTAAATGTCAACATATACACGTGTGATTTAGTTTAAGAAGATTTTTCAATGCCAAAAACCTCGACCTTAAAGTAAAAAAGGTGTAAGGTTCACAATGGTGTAAAACTAAAATGGGATATACCGGGCTAGGATTCGAGTTACAGGAACAAAGGCCAAACCAACCACCCAAGAATGGAATCATCGAGCAAAAAAATTTGACAACCTCCTGGAACCAGCTTTTCATGCCACCAGACCTTTCTCTATCAATTAGGAATCTGATACCGTCACTAAATACATTCCTTAAATTGTAGCCATTTTTTTAGTGTTTATTTTTTGGTGTCTAATCCGCATATATATCACCATTGCTCTTGATTTTCTTGACTGTATATCTCTTAAATGTCAACATATACACGTGTGATTCAGTTTACAAAGATTTTTCAATGCCAAGAACCTCGATCAGAGAGTAAAAAAGGCGCAAGGTTCACAATGGTGTAAAACTAAAATGGGATATACCGGGCTATGATTCGAGTAACAGGAACAAGGGCCAAACCAACCACCCAAGATTGGAATCCTCGGGTGAAAACACTTGACAACCTCCAGGAAGCAGCTTTTCATGCCACCAGACCTTTCTCCATCAATTAGGAATCTGATGCCGTCACAAAACACATTCCTTAAATTGTAGCCATTTTTAGTGTTTATTTTTTGGTGTCTAATCCGCATAAATATCACCATTGCTCTTGATTTTCTTGACTGTATATCTCTTAAATTTCGACATATACACGTGTGATTCAGCTTACGAAGATTTTAAAATGCCAAGAACCTCGATCAGAGAGTAAAAAAGGCGCAAGGTTCACAATGGTGTAAATCTAAAATGAGATATACCGGGCTAGGATTCAAGTTACAGGAACAAGGGCCAAACCAACCCCCCAAGAATGGAATCGTCGAGTGAAAACACTTGACAACCTCCTGGAAGCAGCTATTCATGCCACCAGACCTTTCTCCATCAATTAGGAATTTAATGCCGTCACTAAACACATTCCTTAATTTGTAGCCATTTTTAGTGTTTTTTTTGGAGTCTAATCCGCATATATGTCACCATTGCTCTTGATTTTCTTGATTATATATCTCGTAAATGTCAACATATACACGTGTGATTTAGTTTACGAAGATTTTTCAATGCCAAGAACCTCGATCAGAGAGTAAAAAAGGCGTAAGGTTCACAATGGTGTAAAACTAAAATGGGATATACCGGGCTAGGATTCGAGTTACAGGAACAAGGGTCAAACCAACCACCCAAGAATGAAACCGTCGAGCGAAAACACTTGACAACCTTCTGGAAGCAGCTTTTCTTGCTCCTAGACCTTTCTCCATCAATTAGAAATCTGATGCCGTCAATAAACACATTCCATAAATTGTAGCCATTTTTTGAGTGTTTATTTTTTGGTGTCTAATCTGCATGTATATCACTATTGCTCTTGATTTTGTTGAATGTAAATTTCTTAAATGTCCACATATACACGTGTGATTTAGTTTACGAAGTTTTTCAATGCCAAGAACCTTGACCAGGGAGTAAAAAAGGCGTGAGGTTTACAATGGTGTAAAACTAGAATGGTGTATACCGAGCTTGGATTCGAGTTACAGGAACAAGGGTCAAACCAACCACCCAAGAATGCAATCGTCGAGCGATAACACTTGACAACCTCCTGGAAGCAGCTTTTCTTGCCACCAGACCTTTCTCCATCAATTAGAAATCTGATGCTGTCACTAAACACATTCCATAAATTGTAGCCATTTTTTGAGTGTTTATTTTTTGGTGTCTAATCTGCATATATATCACCATTGCTCTTGATTTTCTTGATTATATATCTCGTAAATGTCAACATATACACGTGTGATTTAGTTTACGAAGGTTTTTCAATGCCAAGAACCTAGATCAGAGAGTAAAAAAGGCGCAAGGTTCACAATGGTGGAAATCTAAAATGGGATATACCGGGCTAGGATTCGAGTTACAGGAACAAGTACCAAACCAACCACCCAAGAATGGAATCGTCAAGTGAAAACACTTGACAACCTCCTGGAAGCAGCTTTTCATGCCACCAGACCTTTCTCCATCAATTAGGAATCTGATGCCGTCACTAAACACATTCCTTAATTTGTAGCCGTTTTTAGTGTTTTTTTTGGCGTCTAATCCGCATATATGTCACCATTGCTCTTGATTTTCTTGATTATATATCTCGTAAATGTCAACATATACACGTGTGATTTAGTTTACGAAGATTTTTCAATGCCAAGAACCTCGATCAGAGAGTAAAAACGGCGTAAGGTTCCCAATGGTGTAAAACTAAAATGGGATATACCGGGCTAGGATTCGAGTTACAGGAACAAGGGCCAAACCAACCACCCAAGAATGGAATCGTCGAGCAAAAACACTTAACAACCTCCTGGAAGCAACTTTTCTTGCCACCAGACCTTTCTCCAGCAATTAGAAATCTGATGTCGTCAATAAACACATTTCATAAATTGTAGCCATTTTTTTAGTGTTTATTTTTTGGTGTCAAATCTGCATATATATCACCATTGCTCTTAATTTTGTTGAATGTAAATTTCTTAAATGTCCAGATATACACGTGTGATTTAGTTTACGAAGTTTTTCAATGCCGAGAACCTTGACCAGGGAGTAAAAAAAGCGTGAGGTTCACAATGGTGTAAAACTAAAATGGTATATACCGAGCTAGGAATCGCGTTACAGGAACAAGGGCCAAACCAACCACCCAAAATGGAATCGTCGAGCGAAAACACTTGACAACCTCCTGGAAGCAGCTTTTCTTGCCACCAGACCGTTCTCCATCAATTAGAAATCTAATGCCGTCACTAAACACATTCCATAAATTGCAGCTATTTTTTGAGTGTTTATTTTTTGTGTCTAATCTGCATATATATCACTATTGCTCTTGATTATCTTGACTGTATATCTTTTAAACGTCAACATATACACGTGTGATTCAGTTTACGAAGATTTTTCAATGCCAAGAACCTCGATCAGAGAGTAAAAAAATCGCAAGGTTCACAATGGTGTAAATCTAAAATGGGATATACCGGGCTAGGATTCGAGTTACAGGAACAAGGGCCAAACCAACCACCCAAGAATGGAATCGTCGAGTGAAAACACTTGACAACCTCCTAGAAGCAGCTTTTCATGCCACCAGACCTTTCTCCATCAATTAGGAATCTGATGCCGTCACTAAACACATTCCTTAATTTGTAGCCATTTTTAGTGTTTATTTTTTGGCGTCTAATCCGCATATATGTCACCATTGCTCTTGATTTTCTTGATTGTATATCTCGTAAATGTTAACATATACACGTGTGATTTAGTTTACAAAGATTTTTCAATGCCAAGAACCTCGATCAGAGAGTAAAAAAGGCGTAAGGTTCAAAATGGTGTAAAACTAAAATGGGATATATCGGGCTATGATTCGAGTTACAGGAACAAGGGTCAAACCAATCACCCAAGAATGGAATCGTCGAGCGAAAACACTTGACAACCTCCTGGAAGAAGCTTTTCTTGCTACCAGACCTTTCTCCATCAAATAGGAATCTGATGCCGTCAATAAACACATTCCATAAATTGTAGCCATTTTTTCAGTGTTTATTTTTTGGTATCTAATCTGCATATATATCACCATTTCTCTTGATTTTGTTGAATGTAAATTTCTTAAATGTCCACATATACACGTGTGATTTAGTTTACGAAGTTTTTCAATGCCGAGAACCTTGACCAGGGAGTAAAAAAGGCGTGAGGTTTACAAATGGGTAAAACTATAATGGTATATACCGAGCTAGGATTCGAGTTACAGGAACAAGGGCCAAACCAACCACCCAAGAATGGAATCGTCAAGCGATAACACTTGACAACCTCCTGGAAGCAGCTTTTCTTGCCACCAGACCTTTCTCCATCAATTAGGAATCTGATGCCGTCACTAAGCACATTCCATAAATTGTAGCCATTTTTTAAGTGTTTATTTTTTGGTGTCTAATCTGCATATATATCACCATTGCTCTTGATTTTCTTGACTGTATATCTCTTAAACGTCAACATATACACGTGTGATTCAGTTTATGAAGATTTTTCAATGCCAAGAACCTCGATCAGAGAGTAAAAAAGGCGCAAGGTTCACAATGGTGTAAATCTAAAATGGGATACACCGGGCTAGGATTCGAGTAACAGGAACAAGGGCCAAACCAACCACACAAGATTGGAATCCTCGAGTGAAAACACTTGACAACCTCCAGGAAGCAGCTTTTCATGCCACCAGACCTTTCTCCATTAATTAGGAATCTGATGCCGTCACAAAACACATTCCTTAAATTGTAGCCATTTTTAGTGTTTATTTTTTGGTGTCTAATCCGCATAAATATCACCATTGCTCTTGATTTTCTTGACTGTATATCTCTTAAATTTCGACATATACACGTGTGATTCAGCTTACGAAGATTTTAAAATGCCAAGAACCTCGATCAGAGAGTAAAAAAGGCGCAAGGTTCACAATGGTGTAAATCTAAAATGAGATATACCGGGCTAGGATTCAAGTTACAGGAACAAGGGCCAAACCAACCACCCAAGAATGGAATCGTCGAGTGAAAACACTTGACAACCTCCTGGAAGCAGCTATTCATGCCACCAGACCTTTCTCCATCAATTAGGAATTTGATGCCGTCACTAAACACATTCCTTAATTTGTAGCCATTTTTAGTGTTTTTTTTGGAGTCTAATCCGCATATATGTCACCATTGCTCTTGATTTTCTTGATTATATATCTCGTAAATGTCAACATATACACGTGTGATTTAGTTTACGAAGATTTTTCAATGCCAAGAACCTCGATCAGAGAGTAAAAAAGGCGTAAGGTTCACAATGGTGTAAAACTAAAATGGGATATATCGGGCTAGGATTCGAGTTACAGGAACAAGGGTCAAACCAACCACCCAAGAATGAAACCGTCGAGCGAAAACACTTGACAACCTTCTGGAAGAAGCTTTTCTTGCTCCTAGACCTTTCTCCATCAATTAGAAATCTGATGCCGTCAATAAACACATTCCATAAATTGTAGCCATTTTTTGAGTGTTTATTTTTTGGTGTCTAATCTGCATATATATCATTATTGCTCTTGATTTTGTTGAATGTAAATTTCTTAAATGTCCACATATACACATGTGATTTAGTTTACGAAGTTTTTCAATGCCAAGAACCTTGACCAGGGAGTAAAAAAGGCGTGAGGTTTACAATGGTGTAAAACTAGAATGGTATATACCGAGCTTGGATTCGAGTTACAGGAACAAGGGTCAAACCAACCACCCAAGAATGCAATCGTCGAGCGATAACACTTGACAACCTCCTGGAAGCAGCTTTTCTTGCCACCAGACCTTTCTCCATCAATTAGAAATCTGATGCTGTCACTAAACACATTCCATAAATTGTAGCCATTTTTTGAGTGTTTATTTTTTGGTGTCTAATCTGCATATATATCACCATTGCTCTTGATTTTCTTGATTATATATCTCGTAAATGTCAACATATACACGTGTGATTTAGTTTACGAAGGTTTTTCAATGCCAAGAACCTAGATCAGAGAATTAAAAAGGCGCAAGGTTCACAATGGTGTAAATCTAAAATGGGATATACCGGGCTAGGATTCGAGTTACAGGAACAAGTACCAAACCAACCACCCAAGAATGGAATCGTCAAGTGAAAACACTTGACAACCTCCTGGAAGCAGCTTTTCATGCCACCAGACCTTTCTCCATCAATTAGGAATCTGATGCCGTCACTAAACACATTCCTTAATTTGTAGCCGTTTTTAGTGTTTTTTTTGGCGTCTAATCCGCATATATGTCACCATTGCTCTTGATTTTCTTGATTATATATCTCGTAAATGTCAACATATACACGTGTGATTTAGTTTACGAAGATTTTTTAATGCCAAGAACCTCGATCAGAGAGTAAAAACGGCGTAAGGTTCCCAATGGTGTAAAACTAAAATGGGATATACCGGGTTAGGATTCGAGTTACAGGAACAAGGGCCAAACCAACCACCCAAGAATGGAATCGTCGAGCAAAACCACTTAACAACCTCCTGGAAGCAACTTTTCTTGCCACCAGACCTTTCTCCAGCAATTAGAAATCTGATGTCGTCAATAAACACATTTCATAAATTGTAGCCATTTTTTTAGTGTTTATTTTTTGGTGTCAAATCTGCATATATATCACCATTGCTCTTAATTTTGTTGAATGCAAATTTCTTAAATGTCCACATATACACGTGTGATTTAGTTTACGAAGTTTTTCAATGCCGAGAACCTTGACCAGGGAGTAAAAAAAGCGTGAGGTTCACAATGGTGTAAAACTAAAATGGTATATACCGAGCTAGGAATCGCGTTACAGGAACAAGGGCCAAACCAACCACCCAAAATGGAATCGTCGAGCGAAAACACTTGACAACCTCCTGGAAGCAGCTTTTCTTGCCACCAGACCGTTCTCCATCAATTAGAAATCTAATGCCGTCACTAAACACATTCCATAAATTGCAGCTATTTTTTGAGTGTTTATTTTTTGTGTCTAATCTGCATATATATCACTATTGCTCTTGATTATCTTGACTGTATATCTTTTAAACGTCAACATATACACGTGTGATTCAGTTTACGAAGATTTTTCAATGCCAAGAACCTCGATCAGAGAGTAAAAAAATCGCAAGGTTCACAATGGTGTAAATCTAAAATGGGATATACCGGGCTAGGATTCGAGTTACAGGAACAAGGGCCAAACCAACCACCCAAGAATGGAATCGTCGAGTGAAAACACTTGACAACCTCCTAGAAGCAGCTTTTCATGCCACCAGACCTTTCTCCATCAATTAGGAATCTGATGCCGTCACTAAACACATTCCTTAATTTGTAGCCATTTTTAGTGTTTATTTTTTGGCGTCTAATCCGCATATATGTCACCATTGCTCTTGATTTTCTTGATTGTATATCTCGTAAATGTTAACATATACACGTGTGATTTAGTTTACAAAGATTTTTCAATGCCAAGAACCTCGATCAGAGAGTAAAAAAGGCGTAAGGTTCAAAATGGTGTAAAACTAAAATGGGATATATCGGGCTATGATTCGAGTTACAGGAACAAGGGTCAAACCAATCACCCAAGAATGGAATCGTCGAGCGAAAACACTTGACAACCTCCTGGAAGAAGCTTTTCTTGCTACCAGACCTTTCTCCATCAAATAGGAATCTGATGCCGTCAATAAACAAATTCCATAAATTGTAGCCATTTTTTCAGTGTTTATTTTTTGGTATCTAATCTGCATATATATCACCATTTCTCTTGATTTTGTTGAATGTAAATTTCTTAAATGTCCACATATACACGTGTGATTTAGTTTACGAAGTTTTTCAATGCCGAGAACCTTGACCAGGGAGTAAAAAAGGCGTGAGGTTTACAAATGGGTAAAACTATAATGGTATATACCGAGCTAGGATTCGAGTTACAGGAACAAGGGCCAAACCAACCACCCAAGAATGGAATCGTCAAGCGATAACACTTGACAACCTCCTGGAAGCAGCTTTTCTTGCCACCAGACCTTTCTCCATCAATTAGGAATCTGATGCCGTCACTAAGCACATTCCATAAATTGTAGCCATTTTTTAAGTGTTTATTTTTTGGTGTCTAATCTGCATATATATCACCATTGCTCTTGATTTTCTTGACTGTATATCTCTTAAACGTCAACATATACACGTGTGATTCAGTTTATGAAGATTTTTCAATGCCAAGAACCTCGATCAGAGAGTAAAAAAGGCGCAAGGTTCACAATGGTGTAAATCTAAAATGGGATACACCGGGCTAGGATTCGAGTAACAGGAACAAGGGCCAAACCAACCACCCAAGAATGGAATCGTCGAGTGAAAACACTTGACAGCCTCCTGGAAGCAGCTTTTCATGCCACCAGACCTTTCTCCATCAATTAGGAATCTAATGCCGTCTCTAAACAGATTCCTTAATATGTAGCCATTTTTAGTGTTTATTTTTTGGCGTCTAATCCACATATATGTCACCATTGCTCTTGATTTTCTTGATTGTATATCTCGTAAATGTCAACATATACACGTTTGATTTAGTTTACGAAGAATTTTCAATGCCAAGAACCTCGATCAGAGAGTAAAAAATCCGTAAGGTTCACAATGGTGTAAAACTAAAATGGGATATACCGGGCTAGGATTCGAGTTACAGGAAAAAGGGCCAAACCAACCACCCAAGAATGGAATCGTCGAGCGAAAACACTTGACAACCTCCTGGAAGCAGCCTTTCTTGCCACAAGGCCTTTCTCCATCAATTAGGAATTTCATGCCGTCAATAAACACATTCCATAAATTTTAGCCATTTTTTGAGTGTTTATTTTTTGGTGTCTAATATGCATATATATCACCATTGCTCTTGATTTTGTTGAATGTAAATTTCTTAAATGTCCACATATACACGTGTGATTTAGTTTACGAAGTTTTCAATGCCGAGAACCTTGACCAGGGAGTAAAAAAGGCATGAGGTTCACAATGGTGTAAAACTAAAATGGTATATACCGAGCTAGGATTCGAGTTACAAGAACAAGGGCCAAACCAACCACACAAGAATGGAATCGTCGAGCGAAAACACTTGACAACCTCCTGGAAGCAGCTTTTCTTGCCACCAGACCTTTCAACATCAATTAGGGATCTGATGCCGTCACTAAACACAATCCATATATTGTATCCATTTTTTGAGTGTTTATTTTTTGGTGTCTAATCTGCATATATATCACCATTTCTCTTGATTTTCTTGACTGTATATCTCTTAAATTTCAACATATACACGTGTGATTTAGTTTAAGAAGATTTTTCAATGACGAGAACCTCGATCAGATAGTAAAAAAGGCGTAAGGTTCACAATGGTGTAAAACTAAAATGGGATATACCAGGCTAGGATTAGAGTAATAGGAACAAGGGCCAAACCAACCACCCAAGAATGGAATTGTCGAGCGAAAACACTTGACAACCTCCTGGAAGCCGCTTTTCTTGCCACCAGACCTTTCTCCATCAATTAGGAATCTGATGCCTTCACTAAACACATTCCTTAAATTGTAGCCATTTTTTAGTGTTTATTTTTTGGTGTCCAATCCACATATATATCACCATTGCTCTTGATTTTCTTGACTTTATATCTCCTAAATGTCAACATATATACGTGTGATTTAGTTTACGAAGATTTTTCAATGCCAAGAATCTCAATCAGAGAGTAAAATAGGCGTAAGGTTCACAATGGTGTAAAACTAAAATGGGATATACCGGGCTAGGATTCGAGTTACAGGAACAAGGGCCAAACCAACCACCCAAGAATGGAATCGTCGAGCGAAAACACATGACAACCTGCTAGAAGCAGCTTTTCTTGCCACCAGACCTTTCTGCATCAATTAGCAATCTGATGCCGTCACTAAACACATTCCATAAATTGTAGCCATTTTTTGAGTGTTTATTTTTTGGTGTCTAGTCTGCATATATATCACCATTGCTCTTGATTTTCTTTACTGTATATCTCTTAAATGTCAACATATACACATGTGATTTAGTTTAGAAGATTTTTTAATGACGAGAACCTCGATCAGAGAGTAAAAAAGGCGTAAGGTTCACAATGGTGTAAAACTAAAATGGGATATACTGGGCTAGGATTCGAGTTACCGGAACAAGGGCCAAACCAACCACCCAAGAATGGAATCGTCGAGCGAAAACACTTGACAACCTCCTGGGAGCAGCTTTTCTAGCCACCGGACCTTTCTCCATCAATTAAGAATCTGATGCCGTCACTAAACACATTCCATAAATTGTAGCCATTTTTTGAGTGTTTATTTTTTGGTGTCTAATCTGCATATATATCACCATTGCTCTTGATTTTCTTGACTGTATATCTCTTAAATGTCAACATATACACGTGTGATTTAGTTTACGAAGATATTTCAATGAAGAGAACCTCGATCAGAGAGTAAAAAAGGCGTAAGGTTCACAATGGTGTAAAACTAAAAACGGATATACCGGGCTAGGATTCGAGTTACAAGAACAAGGGCCAAACCAACCACCCAAGAATGGAATCGTCGAGCGAAAACACTTGACAACCTCCTGGGAGCAGCTTTTCTTGCCACCAGACCTTTCTCCATCAATTAGGAATCCGATGCCGTCACTAAACACATTCCATAAATTGTAGCCAATTTTTAAGTGATTATTTTTTGGTGTCTAATCTGCATATATATCACCATTGCTCTTGATTTTCTTGACTGTATATCTCTTAAATGACAACATATACACGTGTGATTTAGTTTACGAAGTTTTTCAATGCCGAGAACCTTGACCAGGGAGTAAAAAAGGCGTGAGGTTCACAATGGTGTAAATCTAAAATGGGATATACCGGCCTAGGATTCGAGTTACAGGAACAAGGGCCAAACCCACCACCTAAGAATGGAATCGTCGAGCGAAAACACTTGACAACCTCCTGGAAGCAGCTTTTCTTGCCACCAGACATTTCTCCATCAATTAGGAATCTGATGCCTTCACTAAATACATTCCATAAATTGTAGCCATTTTTAGTGTTTATTTTTTGGTGTCCAATCCGCATATATATCACCATTGCTCTTGATTTTGTTGAATGTGTATCTCTTAAATGTCAACATATACACGTCTGATTTAGTTTACGAAGATTTTTCAATGCCAAGAACCTCGATCAGAGAGTAAAAAAGACGTAAGGTTCACAATAGTGTAAAACTAAAATGGGATATACCGGGCTAGGAATCGAGTTACAAGAACAAGGGCCAAACCAACCACCCAAGAATGGAATCGACGAGCGAAAACACTTGACAACCTCATGGGAGCAGCTTTTCTTGCCAACAGACCTTTCTCCATCAATTAGGAATCTTATGCCATCACTAAACACATTCCATAAATTGTAGCCATTTTTTGTGTGTTTATTTTTTGGTGTCGAATCCGCATATATATCACCATTGCTCTTGATTTTCTTGACTGTATATCTCTTAAATGTCAACATATACACGTGTGATTTAGTTTACGAAGATTTTTCAATGCCAAGAACCTCTATCAGAGAGTAAAAAAGGCGTATGGTTCACAATGGTGTAAAACTAAAATGGGATATACCGGGCTAGGATTCGAGTTAGAGGAACAAGGGCCAAACCAACCACCCAAGAATGGAATCGTCGAGCGAAAACACTTGACAACCTCCTGGAAGTAGCTTTTCTTGCCACCAGACCATTCTCAATCAATTAGGAATCTGATGCCATCACGAAACACATTTCATAAATTGCGGTCATTTTTTGAGTGTTTATTTTTTGGTGTCTAATCTGCATATATATCACCATTGCTCTTGATTTTGTTGAATATATATCTCTTAAATTTCAACATATACACGTGTGATTTAGTTTACGAAGATTTTTCAATGCCGAGAACCTCGATCAGAGACTAAAAAAGGCGTAAGGTTCACAATGGTGTAAAACTAAAATGGGATATACCGAGCTAGGGTTCGAGTTACAAGAATAAGGGCCAAACCAACCAACCAAGAATAGAATCGTCGTGCGAAAACACTTGAACACCTCCTGGAAGCAGCTTTTCTTGCCACCACACCTTTCTCTATCAATTAGGAATCTAATGCCGTCACTAAATACATTCCTTAAATTGTAGCCAATTTTTTAGTGTTTATTTTTTGGTGTCTAATCGGCATATATATCACCATTACTCTTGATTTTCTTGACTGTATATCTCTTAAATGTCAACATATACAAGTGTGATTTAGTTTACGAGGATTTTTCAATGCCGAGAAACTCTATCAGAGAGTAAAAAAGGCGTGAGGTTCACAATGGTGTAAAACTAAAATGGGATATACCGTGCTAGTATTCGAGTTACAGGAACAAGGGCCAAACCAACCACCAAAGAATGGAATCGTCGAGCGAAAACACTTGACAACCTCCTGGAAGCAGCTTTTCTTGCCACTAGACCTTTCTCCATCAATTAGGAATCTGATGTCGTCACTAAACACATTCCCTAAATTGTAGCCACTTGTTGAGTATTTTTTTATGGTGTCTAATCCGCATATATCACCATTGCCCTTGATTTTGTTGACTGTATATCTTTTAAATGTCACCATATACACGTGTGATTTAGTTTACGAATATTTTCCAATGCCGAGAACCTCGATCAGAGAGTAAAAATAGCGTAATGTTCACAATGGTGTAAAACTAAAATGTGATATACCGGGCTAGGATTCGAGTTACAGGAACGAGGGCTAAACCAACCACCGAAGAGTGGAATCGTCGAGCGAAATCACTTGACAACCTCCTGGAAGCAGCTTTTCTTGCCACCAGACCTTTCTCCATCAATTAGGAATCGGATGCCGTCACTAAAAACATTCCTTAAATTGTAGCCATTTATTGAGTGTTTATTTTTTGGTGTCTAATCCGCATATATATCACTATTGCTCTTGATTTTTTTAACTGTATAACTCTTAAATGTCAACATATACACGTGTGATTTTGCTTACGAATTTTTTTCAATGCCGAGAACCTCGATCAGAGAATAAAAATAGCGTAATGTTCACAATGGTGTAAAACTAAAATGTGATATACCGAGCTAGGATTCGAGTTACAGGAACAAGTGCCAGACCAACCACCCAAGAATGGAATCCTCGAGCGAAAACACTTGACTACCTCCTCGAAGCAGCTTTTCTTGCCACCAGACCTTTCTCCATCAATTAGAAATCCGATGCCATCACTAAACACATTCCTTAAATTGTAGCCATTTTTTGAGTGGTTATTTTTTGGTGTCTAATCCGCATATATATCACCATGGTTGTTGATTTTCTTGACTGTATATCTCTTAAATGTCAACATATACACGTGTGATTTAGTTGACGAAGATTTTTGAATGCCGAGAACCATGATCAGAATGTAAAACAAAAATGGGATATACCGGGCTTGGATTCGAGTTACATGAACTAGGGCCAAACCAACCACCCAAGAATAGAATGCTCGAGCGAAAACACTTGACAACCTCTTGGAAGAAGCTTTTCCTACCACCAGACCTTTCTCCATCAATTAGGTATCTGATGCCGTCACTAAACACATTCCTTAAATTGTAGCCATTTTTTGAGTGTTTATTTTTTGGTGTCTAATCCGCAAATATATCACAATTGCACTTGATGTTTTTGAATGTATATCTCTTAAATGTCAACATATACACGTGTGATTTATTTTACGAAGATTTTCAATACGAGAACCTCGATCAGAGAGTAAAAAAATGCGTAAGTTTCATAATGGTGTAAAACTAAAATGGGATATACCGGGCTAGGATTCGAGTTACAGGAACAAGGGCCAAACGAACCACCCAAGAATGGGATCGTCGAGCGAAAACACTTGACAACCTCGTGGAAGCAGCCTTTCTTGCCACGAGACCTTTCTCCGTCAATTAGGAATCTGATGCCGTCACTAAACACATGCCTTAAATTGTAGCCATTTTTAGTGTTTATTTTTTGGTGTCTAATCCGCATATATATCACCATTGCTCTTGATTTTCTGGACTGTATATCTCTTAAATGTCAACATATACACGTGTGATTAAGTTTACGAAGATATTTCAATGCTGAGAACCTCGATCAGAGAGTGAAAAAGGCGTAAGTTTCACAATGGTGTAAAAGTAAAATGGGCTATTCCGGGCAAGGATTCGAGTTACATGAACAAGTGCCAAACAAACCACCCAAGAATGGAATCGTCGAGCCAAAACACTTGACAACCTCGTGGAAGCAGCCTTTCTTGCCACGAGACCTTTCTCCGTCAATTAGGAATCTGATGCCGTCACTAAACACATGCCTTAAATTGTAGCCATTTTTAGTGTTTATTTTTTGGTGTCTAATCCGCATATATACCACCATTGCTCTTGATTTTCTTAACTGTATATCTCTTAAATGTCAACATATACACGTGTGATTTACTTTACGAAGATTTTTCAATGCCGGGAACCTCGATCAGAGAGAAAAAATGGCGTAAGTTTCACAATGGTGTAAAACTAAAATGGGATATACAGGGCTAGGATTCGAGTTACCGGAAAAAGGGCCAAACCAACCACCCAAGAATTGAATCATCGAGCGAAAACACTTAACAACCTCCTGGAAGCAGCTTTTCTTGCCACCAGACCTTTCTCCATCAATTTGGAATCTGATGCCGTCACTAAACACATTCCTTAAATTGTAGCCATTTTTTGAGTGTTTATTTTTTGGTGTCTAATCCGCATATATATCACCAATGCTCTTAATTTTCTTGACTGTATATTTCTTAAATATCTACATATACACGTGTGATTTATATTGCGAAGATTTTTCAATGCCGAGAACCTCGATCAGAGAGTAAAAAAGGCGTAAGGTTCACAATGGTGTAAGAATAAATGGGATATATCGGGCTAGGATTCGAGTTAAAGGAACAAGGGCCAAACCAACCACCCAATAATGGAATCTTCGAGCGAAAACACTTGACAACCTCCTAGAAGCAGCTTTTCTTTCCCCTAGACCTTTCTCCATCAATTAGGAATCTGATGCCGTCACTAAACACATTCCTTAAATTGTAGCCATTTTTTGAGTGTTTATTTTTTGGTTTCTAATCCGCATATATATCACCGTTGCTCTTGATTTTCTTGACTGTATATATCTCTTAAATGTCAACATATACACGTGTGATTTAGTTTATGAAGGTTTTTCAATGCCGAGAAACTCGATCAGAGAGTAAAAAAGGAGTAAGGTTCACAATGGTGTAAAACTAAAATGGGATATACCCGGCTAGGATTCGAGTTATAGGAACAAGGGCCAAACCAACCACCCAAGAATGGAATCGCCGAGCGAAAACACTTGACAACCTGCTGTAAGGAACTTTTCTTGCCCCAAGACCTTTCTCCATCAACTAGGAATCTAATGCCGTCACTAAACACATTCCTTAAATTGTAGCCATTTTTTGAGTGTTTATTTTTTGGTTTCTAATCCGCATATATATCACCATTGCTCTTGATTTTCTTGACTGTAAATATCTTAAATGTCAACAAATACATGTGTGATCTAGTTTACGAAGATATTTCAATGCCGAGAACCTCGATCAGAGAGTAAAAAAGGCGTAAGGTTCACAATGGTGTAAAACTAAAATGGGATATACCGGGCTAGGATTCAAGTTACAGGAACAAGGGCCAAACCAACCCCCCAAGAATGGAATCGTCGAGCGAAAACACTTGAAAACCTCTTGGAAGCAGCTTTTCTTGCCACCAGACATTTGTCCATCAATTAGGAATCTGATGCTGTCACTAAACAAATTCCTTAAATTGTAGCCATTTTTTAGTGTTTAGTTTTTGTTGTCTAATCCGCATATATACCACCAATGCTCTTGATTTTCTTGACTGTATTTCTCTTAAATGTCAACATATACACGTGTGATTTAGTTTACAAAGATTTTTCAATGCTGAGATCTACGATCAGAGAGTAAAAAAGGCGTAAGGTTCACAATGGTGTAAAACTAAAAAGGGATATACCAGGCTAGGATTCGAGTTACAGGAACAACGACCAAACCAACCACCCATGAATGGAATCGTCGAGCGAAACCACTTGACAACCTCCTGGAAGCAGCTTTTCTTGTCACCAGACCTTTCTCCATCCATTAGGAATCAGATGCCGTCACTAAACACATTCCTTAAATTGTAGCCATTTTTTGTGTGTTTATTTTTTGGTGTCTAATCCGCAAATATATCACAATTGCACTTGATTTTCTTGATAGTATATACATGTGTGATTTTGTTTACGAAGATTTTTCAATGCTGAGATCCACGATCAGAGAGTAAAAAAGGAGTAAGGTTCACAATGGTGTAAAACTAAAATGGGATATACCAGGCTAGGATTCGAGTTATAGGAACAAGGGCCAAACCAACCACCCAAGAATGGAATCGTCGAGCGAAAACACTTGACAACCTCCTGTAAGGAACTTTTCTTGCCCCAAGACCTTTCTCCATCAACTAGGAATCTAATGCAGTCACTAAACACATTCCTTAAATTGTAGCCATTTTTTGAGTGTTTATTTTTTGGTTTCTAATCCGCATATATATCACCATTGCTCTTGATTTTCTTGAATGTAAATCTCTTAAATGTCAACATATACATGTGTGATTTTGTTTACGAAGATTTTTCAATGCCGAGAACCTCGATCAGAGAGTAAAAAAGGCGTAAGGCTCACAATGGTGTAAAACTAAAATGAGATGTACCGGGCTGGGATTCGAGTTAGACGAACAAGGGCCAAATCAACCACCCAAGAATGGAATCGTCGAGCGAAAACACTTGACAACCTCCTGGAAGCAGCTTTTTCTTCCCACCAGACCTTTCTCCATCAATTAGGAATCTGGTGTCGTCACTACACACATTCCTTAAATTGTAACCATTTTTTAAGTGTTTATTTTTTGGTGTCTAATCCTCTTATATATCACCATTCCTCTTGATTTTCTTGACTGTATATATCTTAAATGTCAACATATACACGTGTGATTTAGTTCACAAAGATTTTTCAATGCCGAGAACCTCGATCAGAGAGTAAAAACGGCGTGAGGTTCACAATGGTGTAAAACTAAAATGGGATATACCGGGCTAAGATTAGAGTTCCATGGACAAGGGCCAAAACAACCACCCAAGAATGGAATCATCAAGCGAAAACACTTGACAACCTCCTGCAAGCAGCTTTTCTTGCCACCAGACCTTTCTCCAAGAATTAGTAATCAGATGTCGTCACTACACACATTGCTTATATTGTAGCCATTTTTTAGTGTTATTTTTTGGTGTCTAATCCGCATATATATATATCACCATTGCTCTTGATTTCTTGACTCTATATCTCTTAAATGTCAACATATACACGTGTGATTTAGTTTACGAAGATTTTTCAACGCCGAGAACCTCGTTCAGAGAGTAAAAAAGGCGTAAGGTTCACAATGGCGTAAAACTAAAATGGGATGTACCGGGCTAGGATTTGAGTTACATGAACAAGGGCCAAACCAATCACCCAAGAATGGAATTGTCGAGCGAGAACACTTGACAACCTCCTGGAAGCAGCTTTTCTTGCCACCAGACCTTTTTCTATCAATTAGGAATCTGATGCTGTTACTAAACACATTTCTTAAATTGTAGCCATTTTTTGAGTGTTTATTTTTTGGTATCTAATCCGCATATATATCACCATTGCACTTGATTTTCTTGACTGCATATCTCTTAAATGTCAACATATACACATGTATTCTAATTTACAAAGATTTTTTTATGCCGAGAACCTCGACCAGAGAGTAAATAAGGCGTAAGTTTCACAACGGTGTAAAACTAAAATGGGATATACCAGGCTAAAAATTGAAGTAACAGGAACAAGGGCCAAACCAACCACCCAAGAACGAAATTGTCGAGCGAAAACACTTGACAACCTCCTGGAAGCAGCTTTTCTTGCCACAAGACTTTTCTCAATCAATTAGGAATCTGATGCCGTCAATAAACACATTTCTTAAATTGTAGCCATTTTTTGAGTGTTTATTTTTTGGTATCTAATCCGCATATATATCACCATTGCACTTGATTTTCTTGACTGCATATCTCTTAAATGTCAACATATACACATGTATTCTAGTTTACGAAGATTTTTTTATGCCGAGAACCTCGATCAGAGAGTAAATAAGGCGTAAGTTTCACAATGGTGTAAAACTAAAATGGGATATACCAGGCTAAAAATTGAAGTTACAGGAACAAGGGCCAAACCAACCACCCAAGAACGGAATTGTCGAGCGAAAACACTTGACAACCTCCTGGAAGCAGCTTTTCTTGCCATAAGACTTTTCTCAATCAATTAGGAATCTGATGCCGTCAATAAACACATTCCTTAAATTGTAGCCATTTTTTAGTGTTATTTTTTGGTATCTAATCCGCATATATATATCACCATTGCTCTTGATTTCTTGACTCTATATCTCTTAAATGTCAACATATACACGTGTGATTTAGTTTACGAAGATTTTTCAACGCCGAGAACCTCGTTCAGAGAGTAAAAAAGGCGTAAGGTTCACAATGGCGTAAAACTAAAATGGGATGTACCGGGCTAGGATTTGAGTTACATGAACAAGGGCCAAACCAATCACCCAAGAATGGAATTGTCAAGCGAGAACACTTGACAACCTCCTGGAAGCAGCTTTTCTTGCCACCAGACCTTTTTCTATCAATTAGGAATCTGATGCTGTTACTAAACACATTTCTTAAATTGTAGCCATTTTTTGAGTGTTTATTTTTTGGTATCTAATCCGCATATATATCACCATTGCACTTGATTTTCTTGACTGCATATCTCTTAAATGTCAACATATACACATGTATTATAGTTTACGAAGATTTTTTTATGCCGAGAACCTCGATCAGAGAGTAAATAAGGCGTAAGTTTCACAATGGTGTAAAACTAAAATGGGATATACCAGGCTAAAAATTGAAGTTACAGGAACAAGGGCCAAACCAACCACCCAAGAACGGAATTGTCGAGCGAAAACACTTGACAACCTCCTGGAAGCAGCTTTTCTTGCCATAAGACTTTTCTCAATCAATTAGGAATCTGATGCCGTCAATAAACACATTCCTTAAATTGTAGCCATTTTTTAGTGTTATTTTTTGGTATCTAATCCGCATATATATATCACCATTGCTCTTGATTTCTTGACTCTATATCTCTTAAATGTCAACATATACACGTGTGATTTAGCTTACGAAGATTTTTCAACGCCGAGAACCTCGTTCAGAGAGTAAAAAAGGCGTAAGGTTCACAATGGCGTAAAACTAAAATGGGATGTACCGGGCTAGGATTTGAGTTACATGAACAAGGGCCAAACCAATCACCCAAGAATGGAATTGTCGAGCGAGAACACTTGACAACCTCCTGGAACCAGCTTTTCTTGCCACCAGACCTTTTTCTATCAATTAGGAATCTGATGCTGTTACTAAACACATTTCTTAAATTGTAGCCATTTTTTGAGTGTTTATTTTTTGGTATCTAATCCGCATATATATCACCATTGCACTTGATTTTCTTGACTGCATATCTCTTAAATGTCAACATATACACATGTATTCTAGTTTACGAAGATTTTTTTATGCCGAGAACCTCGATCAGAGAGTAAATAAGGCGTAAGTTTCACAATGGTGTAAAACTAAAATGGGATATACCAGGCTAAAAATTGAAGTTACAGGAACAAGGGCCAAACCAACCACCCAAGAACGGAATTGTCGAGCGAAAACACTTGACAACCTCCTGGAAGCAGCTTTTCTTGCCACAAGACTTTTCTCAATCAATTAGGAATCTGATGCCGTCAATAAACACATTCCTTAAATTGTAGCCATTTTTGAGTGTTTATTTTTTTTTCTAATCCGTAGACATATCACCGTTGCTCTTCATTTTCTTGAGTGTATATCTCTTAAATGTCAACATATACACGTGTGATTTAGTCTACAAAGATTTTTCAATGCCCAGATACTCGATTAAATAGTAAAAAAAGGCGTAAGGTTCACAATGGTGTAAAACTAAAATGGGATATACCGGGCTAGGGTTCGAGTTACAAGAACAAGGGCCAAACCAACCGCCCAAGAACGGAATTGTCCAGCGAAAACACTTGACAACATCCTGGAAGTAGCTTATCTTGCCATCAGACCTTTCTCCATCAATTAGGAATCTCATGCCGTCACTAAACAAATTCCTTAAATTGTAGCCATTTTTTGAGTGTTTATTTTTTGGTGTCTAATCCGCATATATATCACCATTGCTCTTGATTTTCTTGATTGTATATCTCTTGAATATCTACATATACACGTGTGATTTAGTTTACGGAGATTTTTCAATTCCGAGAACCTCGATCAGAGAGTAAAAAAGGCGTAAGGTTCACAATGTTGTAAAACCAAAATGGGATATACCGGGAAACGATTCGAGTTACAGGAACAAGGGCCAAACCAACCACCCAAGAACGGAATTGTCGAGCGAAAACACTTGAAAACCTCCTGGAAGCAGCTTTTCTTGCCACCAGACCTTTCTCCATCAATTAGGAATCTGATGCCGTCACTAAACACATTCTTAAATTGTAGCCATTTTTTGAGTGTTTATTTTTTGGTCTCTAATCCGCATATATATCACCATTTCTCTTGATTTTATTGACTGTATATGTCTTAAATGTCAACATATACACGTGTGATTTAGTATACGAAGATTTTTTAATTCGGAGAGCCTCGATCAGAGAGTAAAAAAAGCGTAAGGTTCACAATGGTGTAAAACTAAAATGGGATATACCAAGCTAGGATTTGAGTTACATGAACAAGGGCCAAACCAACCACCCAAGAATGGAATCGTCAAGCAAAAACACTTGACAACCTCCTGAAAGCAGCTTTTCTTGCCACCAGACCTTTCTCCATCAATTAGGAATCTGATGCGTTCACTAAACACATTCCTTAAATTGTAGCCATTTTTTGAGTATCTATTTTTTGGTGTCTAATCCGCATATATATCACCATTGCTCTTGATTTTATTGACTGTATACCTCTTAAATGTCAACATATACACGTGTGATTTAGTTTACAAATATTTTTAAATTCCAAGAACCTCGATCAGAGAGTAAAAAAAAGCGTAAGGTTCACAATGGTGTAAAACTAAAATGGGATATACCAAGCTAGGATTCGAGCTATATGAATAAGGGCCAAACCAACCACCCAAGAATGGAATCGTCGAGCAAAAACACTTGACAACCTCCTGGAAGCAGATTTTCTTGCCACCAGACCTTTCTCCATCAAATAGGAATCTGATGCGTTCACTAAACACATTCCTTAAATTGTAGCCATTTTTTGAGTATCTATTTTTTGGTGTCTAATCCGCATATATATCACCATTGCTCTTGATTTTATTGACTGTATATCTCTTAAATGTCAACATATACACGTGTGATTTAGTTTACAAAGATTTTTCAATTCCGAGAACCTCGATCAGAGAGTAAAAAAGGCGTAAGGTTCACAATGGTGTAAAACTAAAATGGGATATACCGGGCTAGGGTTCGAGTTACAAGAATAAGGGCCAAACCAACCACCTAAGAACGGAATCGTCCACCGAAAACACTTGACAACCTCCTGGAAGCAGCTTTTCTTGCCACCAGACCTTTCGACATCTATTAGGAATCTGATGTTGTCACTAAACACATTCATTAAATTGTAGCTGTTTTTTTGAGTGTTTATTTTTTTGGTGTCTAATCCGCATATATATCACCATTTAGCTGTTTTTTTGAGTGTTTATTTTTTTGGTGTCTAATCCGCATATATATCACCATTGCTCTTTATTTTCTTGACTGTATATCTCTTAAATGTCAACAAATACACGTGTGATTTAGTTTACAAAGATTTTTCAAAGGTGAGAACCTCGATCAAAGAGTAAAAAAAGCATTAGGTTCACAATGGTGTAAAACTAAAATGGGATATACCGGGGCTAGGATACGAGTTACAGGAACAAGGGCCAAACCAACCCCCCAAGAATGGAATCGTCGATCGAAAACACTTGACAACCACCTGGAAGCAGCTTTTCTTGCCAGCAGACCTTTTGTCCATAAATTAGGAATCTGATGCCGTCACTCAACACATTCCTTAAATTGTATCCATTTTTTGTGTGTTTATTTTTTGGTGTCTAATCCGCAAATATATCACAATTGCACTTGATTTTCTTGATTGTATATCTCTTAAATGTCAACATATACACGTGTGATTTAGTTTACGAAGATTTTTCAATGCCGAAAACTCGATAAGAAAGTAATAAAGGCGAAAGGTTAACAATGGTGTAAAACTAAAATGGGATATACCGGGCTAGGATTCGAGTTACAGGAACAAGGGCCAAACCAACCACCCAAGAACAGAATCGTTGAGCGAAAACACTTTACAACCTCCTACAAGCAGCTTTTCTTGCCACCAGACCTTTCTCTATCAATTAGGAATTTGATGCCATCACTAAATACATTCCTTAAATTGTAGCCATTTTTTGTGTGTTTATTTTTTGGTATCTGGTCTGGATATATATCACCACTGCTCTTGATTTTCTTGACTGTATATCTCGAAAATGTCAACAAATAAATTTGTGATTTAGTTTACGAAGATTTTTCAATGGCGAGAATCTCGATTAGAGAATAAAAAAGGCATAAGTTCACAATGGTGTAAAACTAAAATGGGATATACCGGGGCTAGGATACGAGTTACAGGAACAAGGGCAAAACCAACCACCCAAGAATGGAATCGTCGTGCGAAAACACTTGACAACCTCACGGAAGCAGCTTTTCTTGCCACCAGAACTTTCTCCATCAATTAGGAATTTGATGCCGTTACTAAACACATTTCTTTAATATTAGCCATTTTTTGAGTGTTTATTTTTTGGTGTCTAATCCGCATATATATCACCATTGCTCTTAATTTTCTTGACTCCATATCTCTTAAATGTCAACATATACACGTGTGATTTAGTTTACGAAGATTTTTCAATGCCCAGAACCTCGATCAGAGAGTAAAAAAAGGCGTAAGGTTCACAATGGTGTAAAACTAAAATGGGATATACCGGACTAGGATTCGAGTTACAGGAACAAGAGCCAAACCAACCACCCATGAATGGAATTGTCGAGCGAAAACACTTGACCACCTCCTGGAAGCAGCTTTTCTTGCCACCAGACCTTTCTCCACCAATTAGGAATCTGATGCCGTCACTAAACACATTCCTTAAATTGTATCCGTTTTTTTAGTGTTTATTTTTTGATGTCTAATCTGCATATATATCACCATTGCTCTTGATTTTCTTGACTGTATATCTCTTAAATGTCAACATATACACGTGTGATTTAGTTTACGTTGATTTTTCAATGCCGATAAACTCGATCAGAGAGTAAAAAAGGCGTAAGGTTAATAATGGTGTAAAACTAAAATGGGATATACTGGGCTAGTATTCGAGTTACAGGAACTAGGGCCAAACCAACCACCCAAGAACGAAATCGTTGAGCGAAAAAACTTGACAACCTCCTGGATGCAGCTTTTCTTGCCACCTGGCCATTCTCCATCAATTAGGAATCTGATGCCGTCACTAAACACATTCCTTATATTGTAGCCATTTTTTGATTGTTTATTTTTTGGTGTCTAATCCGCATATATATTACCATTGCTCTTGATTTTCTTGACTGTATATCTCTTAAATGGCAACACATACACGTGTGATTTAGTTTTCGAAGATTTTTTCAATGCGGAGAACCTCGATCAGAGAGTAAAAAAGGCGTAAGTTTCACAATGGTATAAAACTAAAATGGGATATACCGGGCTAGGATTCGAGTTACAGGAACAAGGGCCAAACGAACCACCCAAGAACGAAATCGTCGAGCGAAAACACTTGACAACCTTCTGGAAGCAGCTTTTCTTGCCACCAGACCTTTCTCCATCAATCAGGAATCTGATGCCGTCACTAAACACATTCCTTAAATTGTAGCCACTTTTTGAGTGTTTATTTTTTGGTGTCTAATCCGCATATATATCACCATTGCTCTTGATTTTCTTAACTGTATATCTCTTAAATGTGAACACATACACGTGTGATTTAGTTTACGAGGATTTTACAATGCCGAGAACCTCGATCATAGAGTAAAAAGGCGTAAGGTACACAATGGTGTAAAACTAAAATGGGATATACCGGGCTAGGATTCGAGTTACATGAACAAGGGCCAAACCAACCACCCAAGAATGGAATCGTCGAGCGAAAACACTTGAAAACCTCCTGGAAGCAGCTTTTCTTGCCACCAGACCTTTCTCCATCAATTAGGAACTGATGTCGTCACTAAACACATTCTTAAATTGTAGCCATTTTTTGAGTGTTTATTTTTTGGTCTCTAATCCGCATATATATCACCATTGCTCTTGATTTTATTGACTGTATATGTCTTAAATGTCAACATATACACGTGTGATTTAGTATACGAAGATTTTTCAATTCCGAGAACCTCGATCAGAGAGTAAAAAAAGCGTAAGGTTCACAATGGTGTAAAACTAAAATGTGATATACCAAGCTAGGATTCGAGTTACATGAACAAGGGCCAAACCAACCACCCAAGAATGGAATCGTTGAGCAAAAACACTTGACAACCTCCTGGATGCAGCTTTTCTTGCCACCAGACCTTTCTCCATCAATTAGGAATCTGATGCGTTCACTAAACACATTCCTTAAATTGTAGCCATTTTTTGAGTATCTATTTTTTGGTGTCTAATCCGCATATATATCACCATTGCTCTTGATTTTATTGACTGTATATCTCTTAAATGTCAACATATACACGTGTGATTTAGTTTACAAAGATTTTTCATTTCTGAGAACCTCGATCAGAGAGTAAAAAAAAAAGCGTAAGGTTCACAATGGTGTGAAACTAAAATGGGATATACCAAGCTAGGATTCGAGTTACATGAATAAGGGCCAAACCAACCACCGAAGAATGGAATCATCGAGCAAAAACACTTGACAACCTCCTGGAAGCAGCTTTTCTTGCCACCAGACCTTTCTCCATCTATTAGGAATCTGATGCGTTCACTAAACACATTTCTTAAATTGTAGCCATTTTTTGAGTATCTATTTTTTGGTGTCTAATCCGCATATATATCGCCATTGCTCTGAATTTTATTGACTGTATATCTCTTAAATGTCAACATATACACGTGTGATTTTGTTTACAAAGATTTTTCAATTCCGAGAACCTCGATCAGAAAGTAAAAAAGGCGTAAGGTTCACAATGGTATAAAACTAAAATGGGATATACCGGGCGAGGATTCGAGTTACAGGAACAAGGGCCAAACCAACCACCCAAGAATGGAATCGTCGAGCGAAAACACTTGAAAACCTCCTGGAAGCAGCTTTTCTTGCCACCAGACCTTTTTACATCAATTAGGAACTGATGCCGTCACTAAACACATTCTTAAATTATAGCCATTTTTTGAGTGTTTATTTTTTGGTCACTAATCCGCATATATATCACCATTGCTCTTGATTTTATTGACTGTATATGTCTTAAATGTCAACATATACACGTGTGATTTAGTATACGAAGATTTTTCAATTCCGAGAACCTCGATCAGAGAGTAAAAAAAAGCGTAAGGTTCACAATGGTTTAACACTAAAATGGGATATACCAAGCTAGGATTCGAGTTACATGAACAAGGGCCAAACCAACCACCCTTGAATAGAATCGTCGAGCAAAAACACTTGACAACCTCCTGGAAGCAGCTTTTCTTGTCACCAGACCTTTCTCCATCAATTACGAATCTGATGCGTTCACTAAACACATTCCTTAAATGGTAGCCATTTTTTGAGTATCTATTTTTTAGTTTCTAATCCGCATATATATCACCATTGCTCTTGATTTTATTGACTGTATATCTCCTAAATGTCAACTTATACACGTGTGATTTAGTTTACAAAGATTTTTCAATTCCGAGAACCTCGATCAGAGAGTAAAAAAGGCGTAAGGTTCACAATGGTGTAAAATTAAATGGGATATACCGGGGCTAGGATACGAGTTACAGGAACAAGGGCCAAACCAACCACCCAAGAATGGAATCGTCGAGCGAAAACACTTGACAACCTCCTGGAAGCGGCTTTTCTTGCTAGCAGACCTTTTGCCCATCAATTAGGAATCTGATGCCGTCACTAAACACATTCCTTAAATGGTATCCATTTTTTGAGTGTTTATTTTTTGGTGTCTAGTCCGCATATGTATCACCATTGCTCTTGATTTCATGACTGTATATCTCTTCAATGTCAACATATACACATCTGATTTAGTTTACGAAGATTTTTCATTGCCGAAAACTCGATAAGAGAGTAATAAAGGCGTAAGGTTAACAATGGTGTAAAACTAAAATGGGATATACAGGGCTAGGATCCGAGTTACAGGAACAAGGGCCAAACCAACCACCCAAGAACATAATCGTTGAGTGAAAACACTTTACAACCTCCTGGAAGCAGCTTTTCTTGCCACCAGACCTTTCTCCATCAATTAGGAATTTGATGCCGTCACTAAACACATTCCTTAAATTGTAGCCATTTTTTGAGTGTTTATTGTTTGGTGTCTGATCTGCATATATATCACCATTGCTCTTGATTTTCTTGACTGTATATCTCTAAAATGTCAACAAATACACGTGTGATTTAGTTTACGAAGATTTTTCAATGGCGAGAATCTCGATTAGAGAATAAAAAAGGCATAAGTTCACAATGGTGTAAAACTAAAATGGGATATACCGGGGCTAGGATACGAGTTACAGGAACAAGGGCAAAACCTAACACCCAAGAATGGAATCGTCGAGCGAAAACACTTGACAGCCTCATGGAAGCAGCTTTTCTTGCCACCAGAACTTTCTCCATCAAATAGGAATCTGATGCCGTTACTAAACACATTTCTTAAACAGTAGCCATTTTTTGAGTGTTTATTTTTTGGTGTCTAATCCGCATATATATCACCATTACTCTTGATTTTCTTGACTACATATCTCTTAAATGTCAACATATACACGTGTGATTTAGTTTACGAAAATTTTTCAATGCCCAGAACCTCGATCAGAGAGTAAAAAAAGGCGTAAGGTTCACAATGGTGTAAAACTAAAATGGGATATATCGGGCTAGGATTCGAGTTACAGGAACAAGAGCCAAACCAACCACCCAAGAACGGAATCGTTGAGCGAAAACACTTGACCACCTCCTGGAAGCAGCTTTTCTTGCCACCAGACCATTTTCCATCAATTAGGAATATGATGCCGTCACTAAACACACTCCTTAAATTGTATCCGTTTTTTGAGTGTTTATTTTTTGGTGTCTAATCTGCATATATATTACCATTGTTCTTGATTTTCCTGACTGTATATCTCTTAAATGTCAACACATACACGTGTGATTTAGTTTTCGAAGATTTTTCAATGCGAATAACCTCGATCAGAGAGTAAAAAAGGCGTAAGTTTCACAATGTTATAAAACTAAAATGGGATATACCGGGCTAGGATTCGAGTTACAGGAACAAGGGTCAAACGAACCACCCAAGAACGGAATCGTCGAGCGAAAACACTTGACAACCTTCTGGAAGCAGGCTTTCTTGCCACCAGACCTTTCTCCATCAATCAGGAATCTGATGCCGTCACTAAACACATTCCTTAAATTGTAGCCACTTTTTGAGTGTTTATTTTTTGGTGTGTAATCCGCATATATATCACCATTGCTCTTGATTTTCTTGACTGTATATCTCTTAAATGTGAAAAAATAAAATGGGATTTTACAATGCCGAGAACCTCGATCATAGAGTAAAAAGGCGTAAGGTACACAATGGTGTAAAACTAAAATGGGATATACCGGGCTAGGATTCGAGTTACATGAACAAGGGCCAAACCAACCACCCAAGAATGGAATCGTTGAGCGAAATCATTTGTAAACCTCCTGGAAGTAGCTTTTCTTGCCACCAGACCTTTCTCCATCAATTAGGAACTGATGCCGTCACTAAACACATTCTTAAATTGTAGCCATTTTTTTAGTGTTTATTTTTTTGTCTCTAATCCGCATATATATCACCATTGCTCTTGATTTTATTGACTCTATACGTCTTAAATGTCCACATATACACGTGTGATTTAGTATACGAGGATTTTTCAATTCCGAGAACCTCATTCAGAGAGTAAAAAAAGCGTAAGGTTCACAATGGTGTAAAACTAAAATGGGATATACCAAGCTAGGATTCGAGTTAAATGAACAAGGGCCAAACCAACCACCCAAGAATGGAAGCGTTAAGCAAAAATAATTGACAACCTCCTGAATGCAGCTTTTCTTGCCACCAGACCTTTCTCCATCAATTAGGAATCTGATGCGTTCACTAAACACATTCCTTAAATTGTAGCCATTTTTTGAGTATCTATTTTTTGGTGTCTAATCCGCATATATATCACCATTGCTCTTGATTTTATTGACTGTATATCTCTTAAATGTCAACATATACACGTGTGATTTAGTTTACAAAGATTTTTCATTTCTGAGAACCTCGATCAGAGAGTAAAAAAAAAAGCGTAAGGTTCACAATGGTGTAAAACTAAAATGGGATATACCAAGCTAGGATTCGAGTTACATGAATAAGGGCCAAACCAACCACCGAAGAATGGAATCGTCGAGCAAAAACACTTGACAACCTCCTGGAAGCAGCTTTTCTTGCCACCAGACCTTTCTCCATCTATTAGGAATCTGACACGTTCACTAAACACATTTTTAAATTGTAGCCATTTTTTGAGTGTTTATTTTTTGGTCTTTAATGCGCATATATATCACCATTGCTCTTGATTTTATTGACTGTATATGTCTTAAATGTCAACATATACACGTGTGATTTAGTTTACAAAGATTTTTCAATACCGAGAACCTCGATCAGAGAGTAAAAAAGGCGTAAGGTTCACAATGGTGTAAAACTAAAATGGGATATACAGGGCTAGGACTCGAGTTACAGGAACAAGGGCCAAACCAACCACCCAAGAATGGAATCGTCGAGTGAAAACACTTGACAACCTCCTGGAAGCAGCTTTTCTTGCCACCAAACCTTTCTCCGTCAATGAGGATTCTGATGCCGTCACTAAACACATTCCTTAACTTGTAGCCATTTTTTGAGTTTTTATTTTTTGGTGTCTAATCCGCATATATATCACCATTGTTCTTGATTTTCTTGACTATATATCTCTTAAATGTCAACATATACACGTGTGATTTAGTTTACGAAGATTTTTCAATGCTGAGAACCTCGATCAGAGAGTAAAAAGGCGTAAGGTTCACAATGGTGTAAAACTAAAATGGGATATACCGGGCTAGGATTCGCGTTACATGAACAATGGCCAAACCAACCACCTAACAATGGAATCGTAGAGCGAAAACACTTGATGTGATACATGTGCTTGTAATCATTGTAAACAGTTTAGTTATCAATGAAACAATGTGATTTGATCCCAATGTTTGTTTGGTTATGTTTGACATTTTACATGTTTTGATTTTCGTTCAATTTCAAACTCTGAATCACTTTCTAGAGAGTTATACGCAAACCGATGCGTAAACGTAATTAGTTTAACGCGACAAACACTCCAGAACTTCAATATATGCTTAACATACCTTAAATAACCTTTACATAACTTAGAAATAAGTTTTGAAGGCTTTGGTATGGAAAAATTAAGTTTATTCGCTTACGGGGACTAAATTCAACATGATCATAAGTTAAACATACCATAAATATCCTTTACATAGCTTAGAAGTAGGCTTTGAGGTGTTTGGTATGCTAAAATAAACTTTTGGGTCATTCAGGGACTAAAAGCGTCAAAAAGTGCATAAGTTTGCATTTTCGCTCATATCTTATGTTCTGAATACATCCAGACATCCAAAAATTTATGTAACCACTCAAATATTTTATTTTAGTCATTGGCATGATAAAAATCCATTCGTCACGTAATTTGGATCGTTTTTCACGTTCGTTCGCGTTTCGTCGTAATTAACCGAACAACGTGATCGTACGGCCAAACGAACCGACATCCGACATATTTTTGAGCATGTTTCATGTCCACTATGTTTAGGCATCATTATAGAGCCTTGAAAATGGCTTAACGGGCCTTAAACGCATCAAAAATGGCCTTAAAAGCTTGCAGGGACTGAAACTGCACATTTGAAAACTTGTTGCTGAACTGTGGATCTCAGGCGGCCCGCATAAGCCCCCCTGACTCTTACGTGGGGCGTGTACTACTGTCAGATCAGCAGAAAATGGTTAACAGCTTGATCTAGCTGTTTCCAACACTTGCAAATTGTTATTATACATTCTAGGGGCTATTTTGGGGTGCCCATGGTATTCTAAAACCATGGGCACAAATGTAAGGTCCAGATCGAAGCTCGGCTTTCGATGAACGATCCTAACGGTCACCCGAAATCTATAAATACCCCCAAGCATTTCACTTCAAACTCACACTTAATCTGATTTGTTCTCTAAGTTGGAGTGTTTTCACTTCATACCTGAGAATAATTAGATCAAACCTCCATTTCTTGTACCCGTTGTAAGTATTCTTTCATTCTTTTACGCGTTTTAAGCACGAAAGTCAAATTGTATTTGACTTTCTGCATTAACTAGTTTATGGTCAACACGAAGTTCGTTTGAACTTCGCAACGTGAGCATAATCACGATGGTTATAGTCCCTTGTGACTACACCTACTAATTACCACGTTATTTAGGCATAGTGACGAGTCGTAGTTTCAGTCAAAATGCGTATTCTTGCGTATTTTGCAACCAAACTATTCTTGGGTATCAAAACCATTTGTTTTGATATCAAACTTGTTTTCAAACTTCGTTAAACATGTTTTAACATGTTTAGCTCATCACTTTAGGTTTAGTGCTTATATAGGGTCGTAAGGTAAGCGATCTAAACAATCGCTTAGACTTTCAAACCCGACCCGTTTGGTCAATCATTAGGATTCGACCAAACACATATTGTGACCATAGTTGCATAAGGAATAACCTTCCGAGGTTATACTTTATGGTCACTTTGTCTACTTAGTTGTATGATAGGAAATTATATGCCTTAGGAAAAATGACCAAAATGCCCTTTTTTGCGCCAAAATTCATTTTAAGCACATGTAACATAAATTTTTACATCTAAACTGATTAGGCAACATTATTAGACATGTTAAGGAATATTTTACTTGTCATAGGACTAGTTAGGCGGTCCGAACGTGTTTTACACGGACGACGCGTTAAAGTAGCGTAAGCTACCTAAACGGGTCGTAATGGGTCGTAAGCACTTAGGATAGGATCCGTTTTAGAATGTAGGCTTTGTTAAACCATATTATATGAGTTCCTATACTCATTTGGTTTACGAACCCACATTTTATCCGATCCTCCGATTTACGTCCGTTTATTAACATAGTTACCTATATTAGGTGCCGTTTGATTCCGTTATCTTTTTAGCATTGCTTGGTGGTTATCCAAAGACTATTGAGCAATCTCAAGTGAGTACATAGTCCCCTCTTTTACTGTTTTTCAAACATTTTGGGGTGAAATACATGTTCCTACTTGTTACTTTCGTGCTTTCCATGTTTTCATATCATATGCTTGTTATGTTCATTAGTACACTTATAGTACATGATTTCATTATGTTTTTGCTATGTATGTCCATTTAGGTGCATACTTAGTACATCGTTTTACATTACATTTTATGCTATGTATGTCCATTTAGCGCATACTTAGTACATTGTTTTACATTACATTTTATGCTATGTATGTCCATTTAGTGCATACTTAGTACATTGTTTTACATCACATGCTATGTATGTCCGTTTGTTGCATACTTAGTACATTGTTTTACATCACATGCTATGTATGTCCAATTATTTACACATAAACATTTGACAATTGGTTGAACAAGACCTTTTTCCATCAATTAGGAATCTGATGCCGTCACTAAACACATTCCTTAAATTGTAGCCACTTTTTGAGTGTTTATTTTTTCCTGTCTAATCCGCATATATATCGCCAATGCTCTTGATTTTCTTGACAGAATATCCCTTAAATGTGAACATATACACGTGTGATTTAGTTTACGAAGTTTTTCAATTCCGAGAACCTCGATCAAAGAGTAAAAAGGCGTAAGGTACACAATGGTGTAAAACTAAAATGGGATATACCGGGATAGGAGTCAGGTTACATGAACAAGGGCCAAACCAACCACCCAAGAATGGAACGTCAAGCGAAAACACTTAACAACCTCCTGGAAGTAGCTTTTCTTGCCACCAGACCTTTCTCCATAAATTAGGAATCTGATGCCGTCACTAAACACATTTCTTAAATTGTAGCCATTTTTTTAGTGTTTATTTTTTGGTTTCTAATCCGCATATATATCACCATTGCTCTTGATTTTACTGATTGTATATGTCTTAAATGTCAACATATACACGTGTGATTTAGTATACGAAGATTTTTCAATTCCGAGACCCTCGATCAGAGAGTAAAAAAAGCGTAAGGTTCACAACGGTGTAAAACAAAAATGGGATATACCGGGAAAATATTAGAGTTACAAGAACAAGGGCCAAACCAACCACCCAAGAATGGAATCGTCGAGCAAAAACACTTGACAACCTCCTGGAAGCAGCTTTTCTTGCCACCAGACCTTTCTCCATCAATTAGGAATCTGATGCCGTCACTAAACACATTCCTTAAATTGTAGCCATATTTTGAGTATTTATTTTTTGGTGTGTAATTCGCATATATATCACCATTGCTCTTGATTTTATTGACTGTATATCTCTTAAATATCAACATATGCACGTGTGATTTAATTTACGAAGATTTTTCAATTCCGAGAAACTCGATCAGAGAGTAAAAGAGGCGTATGGTTCACAATGGTTTAAAACTAAAATGGGATATACCAGGCTAGGATTCGAGTTACAGGAACAAGGGCCAAACCAACCACCCAAGAATGGAATCGTTGAGCGAAAACACTTAACAACCTCCTAAAAGCAGCTTTTCTTGCCACCAGACCTTTCTCCATCAATTAGGAATCTGATGCCATCACTAAGCACATTCTTTAAATTGTAGCCATTTTTTGAGTGTTTATTTTTTGGTGTCTATTCCGCATATCTATCACCATTGCTCTTGATTTTCTTGACTGTATATCTCTTAAATGTCAACATATAAATGTGTGATTTAGGATTCGATTTACCGGAACAAGGGCCAAACCAACCACCCAAGAATGGAATCGTTGAGCGAAAACACTTGACAACCTCCTAAAAGCAGCTTTTCTTGCCACCAGACCTTTCTCCATCAATTAGGAATCTGATGCCATCACTAAGCACATTCCTTAAATTGTAGCCATTTTTTAGTGTTTATTTTTTGGTGTCTATTCCGCATATATATCACCATTGGTCTTGATTTTCTTGACTGTATATCTCTTAAATGTCAACATATAAATGTGTGATTTAGTTTACGAAGATTTTTCAATGCCGAGATCCTCGATCAGAGAGTAAAAAAGGCGTACGGTTCACAATGGTGTAAAACTAAAATGGGATATACTGGGCTAGGATTCGCGTTACATGAACAAGGGCCAAACCAACCATCTAAGAATGGAACCGTCGAGCGAAAACACTTGTACACCTCCTGGAAGCAGCTTTTCTTGCCACCAGACCTTTCTCCATCAATTAGGAATCTGATGCCGTCACTAAAGACATTCCTTAAATTGTAGCCATTTTTTAGTGTTTATTTTTTGGTGTCTAATCCGCATATATATCACCATTGCTCTTGATTTTCTTGACTGTATATCTCTTAAATGTTAACATATAGACGTGTGATTTAGTTTACGAAGATTTTTCAATTCCGAGAACCTCGATCAGAGAGTAAAAAATGTGTAAGGTTCACAATGGTGTAAAACTAAAATGGGATATACCAGGGTAGAATTCGAGTTACATGAAAAAGGGCCAAACCAACCACCTAAGAATGGAATGGTCTAGCTAAAACACTTGACAACCTCCTAGAAGCAGCTTTTCTTGCCACCAGAACTTTCTTAATCAACTAGGAATCTGATCCCGTCACTAAACACATTCCTTAAATTGTAGCCATTTTTTGAGTGTTTATTTTTTGGTGTCTAATCCTCATATATATCACCATTGATCTTGATTTTCTTTAATGTATATCTCTTAAATGTCAACATATACACGTGTGATTTAGTTTATGAAGATTTTTCAATGCCGAGAACCTCGATCAGAGAGTAAAAGAGGCGTAAGGTTCACAATGGTGTAAAACTAAAATGGGATATAAGGGGCTAGGATTCGAGTTACATGAACAATGGCCAAACCAACCACCCAAGAATGGAATCGTCGAGCGAAAACACTTGACAATCTCCTGCAAGCAGCTTTTCTTGCCACCAGACCTTTCTCCATCAATTAGGAATCCGATGCCGTCACTAAACACATTCCTTAAATTGTAGCCATTTTTAGAGTGTTTATTTTTTTGGTGTCTAATCCGTATATATATCACCGTTGCCCTTGATTTTCTTGACTCTATATCTCTTAAATGTCAACATATACACATGTGATTTATTTTACGATAATTTTTCAATGCCGAGAACCTCGATCAGAGAGAAAAAGAGGCGTAAGGTTCACAATGGTGTAAATCTAAAATGGGATAAACCCCGTTTGGATTCGACTTACATGAACAAGGGCCAAAATAACCACCCGATAATGTAATTGTCAAGCGAAAACACTTGACAACCTCCTGGAAGCAGCTTTTCTTACCACCAGACTTTTCTCAATCAATTAGGAATCTGATGCCGTCACTAAACACATTCCTAAAATTGTAGCCATTTTTTGAGTGTTTATTTTTTTGGTGTCTAATCCGCATATATATCACCATTCCTCTTGATTTTCTTGAGTGTATATCTCTTAAATGTCAACATATACACGTGTGATTTAGTTTACAGTGATTTTTCAATGCCGAGAACCTCGATCAGAGAGTAAAAGAGGCGTAAGGTTCACAATGGTGTATATCTAAAATGGGATAAACCGGGTTTGGATTCGGCTTACGTGAACAAGGGCCAAACCAAGCACCCAAAAATGGAATCGTCGAGCGAAAACACTTGACAACCTCCTGGAAGCAGCTTTTCTTGCCACCAGACCTTTCTCAATCAATTTCGAATCTGATGCAGTCACTAAACAAATTCCTTAAATTGTAGCCATTTTTTAAATGTTTATTTTTTGGTGTGTAATCCGCATATATATCACCATTGCTCTTGATTCTCTTTAATGTATATATCTTAAATGTCAACATATACACGTGTGATTTAGCTTATGAAGATTTTTCAATGACGAGAACCTCGATCAGAGAGTAAAAGAGGCGTAAGGTTCACAATGGTGTAAACTAAAATGTGATATACGGGGATAGGATTCGAGTTACATGAACAACGGCCAAACCAACCATCCAAGAATGGAATCATCGAGCGAAAACACGTAACAACCTCCTGGAAGCAGCTTTTCTTGCCACCAGACCGTTCTCCATCAATTTGGAATCTGATGCCGTCACTAAACACATTCCTTAAATTGTAGCAATTTTTTGAGTGTTTATTTTTTGGGGTGTAATCCGCATATATATCACCATTGCTCTTGATTTTCTTGACTGTATATCTCTTAAATGTCAACATATACACATGTGATTTAGTTTACGATGATTTTTCAATGCCGAGAAACTCGATCCGAGAGTAAAAGAGGCGTAAGATTCACAATGTTGTAAATCTAAAATGGGATAAACTTGGTTTGGATTCGACTTACATGAACAAGGGCTAAACCAACCACCCAATAATGGAATCGTCAAGCGAAAACACTTGATAACCTCTTGGAAGCAGCTTTTCTTGCCACCAGACCATTATCAATCAATTAGGAATATGACATCGTCACTAAACACATTAATTAAATTGTAGCGATTTTATAAATGTTTATTTATTGGTGTCTAATCCGCATATATATCACAATTGCTCTTGATTTTCTTTAATGTATATCTCTTAAATGTCAACATATACACGGGTGATTTAGTTTATGAAGATTTTTCAATGCCGAGAACCTCGATCAGAGAGTAAAAGAGGCATAAGGTTCACAATGGTGTAAAACTAAAATGGGATATACGGGGTTAGGATTCGGGTTACATGAACAACGGCCAAACCAACCACCCAAGAATGGAATCGTTGAGCGAAAACACTTAAAAAACCTCTTGGAAGCAGCTTTTCTTCCCACCAGACCTTTCTCCATAAATTAGGAATCTGATGCCGTCACTAAACACATTTCTTAAATTATAGCCATTTTTTGAGTGTTTATTTTTTTGGTGTCTAATTCGCATATATATCACCATTGCTCTTGATTTTCTTGACTGTATATCTCTTAAATGTCAATATATACACATGTGATTTAGTTTACGATGATTTTTCAATGCCGAGAACCTCGATCAGAGAGGAAAAGAGGCGTAAGGTTCACAATGGTGTAAATCTAAAATGGGATAATCCGGGTTTGGATTCGACTTAGATGAACAAGGGCCAAACCAAACACCCAATAAGGGAATCGTCAAGCGAAAACACTTGATAACCTCCTGGAAGCAGCTTTTCTTGCCACAAGACCTTTCTCCATCAATTAGGAATCTGATGCCGTCATTAAACGCATTCCTTAAATTGTAGCCATTTTTTGAGTGTTTATTTTTTTGGTGTCTAATCCGCATATATATCACCATTGCTCTTGATTTGCTTGACTGTATATCTCTTAAATGTCAACATATACACGTGTGATTTAGTTTACGATGATTTTTCAACGCTGAGAACCTCGATCTGAGAGTAAAAGAGGCGTAAGGTTCACAATGGTGTAAATCTAAAATGGGATAAACCGGGTTTAGATTCGACTTACATGAACAAGGGCCAAACCAACCACCCAATAATGGAATTGTCGAGCGAAAACACTTGACAACCTCCTGGAAGCAGCTTTTCTTGCCACCAGAGCTTTCTCAATCAATTAGGAATCTGATGCCGTCACTAGACCCATTCCTTAAATTGTAGCCATTTTTAAATGTTTATTTTTGGTGTCTAATCCTCATATATATCACCATTGCTCTTGATTTTCTTAAATGTCAACATATACACGTGTGATTTAGTTTATGAAGATTTTTCAATGCCGAGAACCTCGATCAGAGAGTAAAAGAGGCGAAAGGTTCACAATGGTGTAAATCTAAATTGGGTAAACCGGGTTTGGATTCGACTTACATGAATAAGGGCCAAACCTACCTAATGGGATCAGCTTTTCATGCCACCAGACCTTTCTCCATCAATTAGGAACCTGATGCCGTCACTAAACACATTCGTTAAATTGTTGCCATTTTTTTAGTGTTTATTTTTTGGTGTCTAATCCGAAGATTTAGTATACGAAGATTTTTCAATTCCGAGAACCTCGATCAGAGACTAAAAAAGTGTAAGGTTCACAATGGTGTAAAACTAAAATGGGATATACCGGGCTAGGATTCGAGTTACATGAACAAGGGCCAATCCAACCTCCCAAGAGTGGAATCGTCGAGCAAAAACACTTGACAACCTCCTGAAAGCAGCTTTTCTTGCCACCAGACCTTTCTCCATCAATTAGGAATCTGATGCCGTCACAAAACACATTCCTTAAAGTGTAGCCATTTTTTAAATGATTATTTTTTGGTGTCTAATCCGCATATATATCACCATTGCTCTTGATTTTCTTTAATGTATATATCTCTTAAATGTCAACATATACACGGGTGATTTTGTTTATGAAGATTTTTCAATGCCGAGAACCTCGATTAGACAATTCTTGGGTTTGGCTGGCTACTATCGAAGGTTCATTGAGGATTTTTCGAAGATCGCTCAACCATTGATGCTCCTCACGCAGAAAGATAAGAAGTTTGATTGGGGAATCAAACAGGAAGAAGCATTCCAGATATTGAAGGATAAGCTCTGCAATGCGCCAATCTTAGCACTACCAGAAGGTACAGATGATTTTGTGGTATACTGTGACGCCTCACATCAAGGATTGGGTTGTGTGTTGATGCAACGCCAAAAGGTTATTGCTTACGCATCGCGTCAATTGAAAGTGCACGAAAAGAACTATACCACACATGATTTGGAACTTGGCGCAGTGGTATTTGCATTAAAGATCTGGAGACACTACCTTTATGCTACAAAGTGTACAATTTTTACGGATCACAAGAGCCTACAACACATATTCAATCAGAAGGAGCTGAATATGAGGCAGAGACGATGGGTTGAGTTGTTGAACGATTACGACTGCGAGATAAAGTATCATCCAGGGAAGGCGAATGTGGTCGCCGATGCCCTAAGTCGAAAGGAGAGGATCAAGCCCATAAGGGTTAGGGCTTTGGAAATGATTATCCGAACCGATCTTCCCTTGCACATTTGTGCCGCGCAGAAAGAAGCTCTCAAGGAAGGAAACCTTGAAGAAGAATACCTCCGTGGGATGGAGAAGCTTTTGGTGCCAAACGAGGAAGGAACGTTATGTTTTGAGAAAAGGATTTGGGTTCCTCTGTTTGGAGGTTTAAGGAAGGTTATCTTCGATGAAGCTCACAAATCACGGTACTCTATCCATCCAGGAGCGGACAAGATGTACCAGGATTTCAAAGATTATTATTGGTGGCCTAGGATGAAAGGCGATGTTGCTGTTTATGTGAGAAAATATCTAACGTGCGCTAAGGTGAAAGCGGAATATCAGAAGCCTTCAGGACTTCTACAACAACCTGAGATTCCCAAGTGGAAATGGGAACAAATCTCAATGGATTTTATTACAAAGTTGCCAAGAACGCCAAGAGGTCATGACACTATCTGGGTGATAGTGGATAGATTAACGAAGTCAGCACATTTCTTACCTATCAGAGAGAAGGATAATACGAGCAAGTTGGCTGAGATATACATGCGAGAGATCGTCGCACGTCATGGAGTGCCTCTCTCGATCATCTCTGATAGAGACGGAAGGTTTGTGTCAAGGATATGGCAATCCTTCCAAGAAGCTTTTGGATCGCAATTGAATCTGAGCACTGCGTTTCATCCGCAAACTGACGGTCAAAGCGAGCGAACGATACAGACCTTGGAAGACATGCTGAGAGCGTGTGTTATGGATTTGGGCGGTAGCTGGGATAAGCATTTGCCTTTGGTCGAATTTTCATACAACAACAGCTACCACACCAGTATTGGTGTCGCGCCATTTGAAGCCCTTTACAGACGCAAGAGACGACAGACAAGATTGCGCAGATTCTTAAACGCATCGAAGCAGCTCGCCACAGACAGAAGGCCTATGCGGATCCATACCGGAAACACGTGGAATTTCAAGTTGGAGAAATGGTTTTATTGAAAGTCTCACCCTGGAAGGGTGTGGCACGCTTCGGAAAGCGTGGGAAGTTAAATCCGCGCTACATTGGTCCTTTCAGAATTTTGGAAAGAATAGGACTAGTAGCATACAAGCTGGACTTACCTGCTGAACTGAATGGTGTTCACGATACATTTCATGTATCCAACCTGAAGAAAAGTCCAACTCAAGATGACATTGCCATTCCCAACGACGAGATTCATGTTGACGACACGCTCCATTTCGTTGAAGAACCGGTTGAGGTTACGGATTGGAAAGTAAACAAGACCCGCCGGAGCAGTGTCAAGCTCGTCAAAGTTCGTTGAAATGCCAGACACGGTCCTGAGTACACCTGGGAGCGTGAGGACCGGATGAAAGAGAAATACCCCCACCTATTTCCTAAGAACCCTGCATCTACAAGCAGAACTTAAAATTTCGGGACGAAATTTTTCTAACGGGGGGAGAATGTGACAACCCTCACTAAACCAGGTATCCGTACAACTTAATTAATAATTAATTACTGCTTAATTACTGTGCTTGTTTGAAATTACAGATGAACTGCTACTTGATATCTGATACATGTACTTACCTGCATCATACTTTACTTATCGTCACTACATTATTTACATGCTGAACCTTAGTGACAAACATGATGCACAAAAATCACAGTAGCACTATAACGGATAACCTATTGAACATGCTGATAAAGCCAACATCAGGCAAACACTGCCTCTAAGGCCTGTATGAGCCTGAGATAGTTGCTACACTAGTGGTGAGTGTAGGGATACAAGGGTTATAGAACTACGTCTCTAGGAATAAGTTTCAATGATTGGATGTGCCTAAAACGTACTCTAAGTACAAAATTCAGCACTTTACATAATAATTCAGCTTTTAGCTAACTAATAAAGTGCCAAAATCTGAGAAAAATATTACTAGACACTTTCCAAAGTGTCAGAAATGAGTTGTGTCACTAAAAAGGGTATTAACGACACATTAAAGCTTTGTTAAGCACTTTAACGGATTACTATCCAACCGAAAAACCGGACTATACCCGGGACATGAAAACATTGTCATTTTCATTATTTATCTTTTTCTGAGCCAGTTAGGGTCCCTGAATACCCTAACACCCAATGTAACGCGTGACACACCACTAACCGGGTTAAGCACTTAACTAACTTACTTAACCTAACTATTATCCTAACTAACTAGTTAGAATCGAACTAGACCCCCCCCCCCTTTTAGAAACCGTCCCCATGAGGGGGACACACTTGTCCTTTTTGTTGATTATTATATTAAGTATGCTTAATATCATCTAGACATAAAATCCATTGGGTAATTAGCTTGAGAATTGCCTATAAGATCAAGACTAAACACACATGATCATTTCCATTACACAACACCACTTCACAACTCTCTCTCCCTCTCTACTAACTCTCGGCCGAACACCCCTCTTTCAACCATCCATTTTCGAGTTTTGATCTTGCAAGTTCCAAGCTCTACAAGTGTTAAGGGTCGCATATAAGGAGTCTTGGTGCAAACGGAAGGCGAAGGACCTCTCTACTTTGCTTTTATCCACGCATTTTTCGCATAGATTCTTCCCTAGCCTCGAGCTAGTGGTATGTTACTTAAATCACCTTCTTGAACTATTCTAAAGTGGTTAAAACGATATATGACGGTTAAAATTTATGAACATGCAAGTTGAAGCACAAAAGTCTACTTAAAACACTAAAATGTTGGTTAATAGCTCATATGTTGTGTAAAACTTGTAGTATTTGATTTGTGTGATTATTCGGACCCGATCTATGTTGTGGTAGCTCGGATCGTCATTTAACCCGGGTTGGTCATGATCATGGATCATGACATAAGGTTGTTTTGGAAGTAACAAGGGTTAAAGGGCGAAACTCTACCACACACATATCATGAACTTGTGTAAAAGCGATTTTGTTTGTACAATAGTGTTTAAAACTAGTAGATCTACGTATCTACAAGCGGTATTTTCAAAGGACCACGTGTCAAGAGAAAACATATTTTTAAAGACGGATCTTACACTAACACGAATGGTTTTTAGAACACACAAGTGTGTAAACACTTGTGTAACACAAAGTTTCGACAAAATAACTATTTTTGAAAAAAATGACGAGAAGTTGTAAAGACGGAACTTCCATAAAAGCGAAGTTTTTACAAGATCGGATAGCTTTATATAAAGATCCACTAAAAGTAATGGGATTTACTTCATAGTTTGAATAAATCACAAGTTCATGAAGTTTATGCGATTTATAAATATTTTGACTAGTTTGTGGTTTGAACATTGTTTTGATTGGATAACAAAAATGGTTGGTTTGATTTATAAAAGAAAATGATACGCTTGAAAGCGTGGCCACCTCCAGTTACAGAGGAAACTCTGGCGAAATTTTTCCAAAAACCTAACACTTAGAACTATTTTCACTATAAGTGTTAGAAATACATTTTGACTTGTTTTCAAATTATAGATTTCGCCACGACTTATTTACAAAATACCGGAGGTGGGATTTCACAAAATAAAACGTGATACATATATATGTTTAGTATATATTTTTCACAACATCACTTGTATAAGTGTTTATGATTATTTTGTGAACTACGTAAATATTATTTTTAGAGTAAAAATAATATTACTAAGTATTATTTTGGGAAAATCACATGAATTAAAATATAATATTTTTGAGAAAAATATTTATATTTTGGGAGTTAGAAATAAAATATATTAAGTGAGACTTAATAGTATAATCCGAAGTATACGAACATACATGTATTAAATCCCCCATCCTTGGGAAGGAAAATGACTACCAAGTATACACAGAAAATAAACACGAAATAGTTGCCTAACTATTTCCCAAAAACTTAAACCATAAAGCTAAGGCACGGCCATCCGTCTAATAGAGTTAGTACGTGTAGGTCGTCATACAGCTGATCGATTTGGACGCATACTTGGTAGAGACGCACCACTGTGAGTTCATGTCCCCCTTTTCTCTTAACTGTTTTCAGTTGTCTAAACTGCGGGGGTGAAATACATGTTACTATGATTACGAGTACTTTTTACATGGTATGGTTAGCGTAAGGAGGGTTATTACTTAGATCATGTGAGTGGGTAGGCGTGAACTGGAGGCCATTAATCCTTATTATAGGACCGAGGGACGTAAGCGGTAGATCTATCTGGGTGTAGAGAGCCCAACCCCAGGTCCAACAGTACGGACCTCGGGGTGACTTTGTGCCCCGACGCAAAATCGCAAGGTTTGAGTCTTCCTACTTGCACTTCACACATATCAATGGCCTTGCAAACCATTGGTGATCTCTTTTTCCTTATTTGCTACATACCAGGATTTTTATACATACAAGGTTTATTTACTCACTTACACATGAACTCGCTCAACATTATTGTTGATTTTTCAACTTACATGTATTTCAGGAAATTAAAGATCTGGCGCGGTATGTTATGTTTTCCCGCTGCATATGGGTTCCGAGGTCATCCGGGTTTAGGAAATGTGACTTTTTCCTGGACGAGTCACAAATCTTAAACTGCGTTTATTTCATGTTGATGTTTATGTTTTTCAAGACAATGTTTTATGTTATGAGGTTGTAAGTCCCTAAGACAATGTTATGTTACTTCAGTTTTTAAAACTTAAATCTATGGATGATCTTGCATGGTTTTATTTCATATAGCTTTGTTATGGTTAAGCTATGGTATTAAGAAGTCACACCAAAATAACCACGCTTCCGCAAAGCCAGGGTGTGACAGCTTGGTATCAGAGCTCTGATCATAGCGAACTAGGATTCTTTCTCGAGTCTAGACTATGATCACTAGGGCTCTCACGAAAACATTTTTACTGCATACCACTTAAGTCCAGATCCAAAACATTTTTACAAACAAATGTTGAGCACATTTTATTTATTATTTATAGGCTCAGTTTAGAAAGGCTGAGGCTCGGTCTGAGAGGCCGAGGCTCGGTCTGGGAGATCGAGGTAGTTGGCTAGTGGGACTAGGAGAATTGGCTAGTGGGACTAGGAAAATTGGCTAGTGGGACTAGGAGAATTGGCTAGTGGGACTAGGAGAATTGGCTAGTGGGACTAGGAAGAGCAGTCTGAGAGGCTGGGAGGCTAGTGGGACTAGGAGAACTATTTGAATGCTTACTTGGTAACTTATGTGATTATCTGATTGTATGATTGACTGTTTGTGCATGTTTGTGTTTATGTTACAGACACCATGGACACCTCTGGCACTGGTGATTCAGACACCACAGGACCTAGACCTATAGTATCGGACGACCTAGATTCTTCTGAGCGCGAGGTTCACACATCCGACGTTACGAGCACGGACGAGGATGATTTCCAGCCCTTCGCTTTACCTGATGGTGCTGATGAGCTCGCTGATGGCCCTTTGGCCGGGGACCTACCGTTAGTGGAGATCCCTGCTCCCATACCGCTTGCTTCATATCCTGCTTACGATTTACTCATCGACGCCGACGCTGACGACGACGTCGATCTTTTTGTTGACGAGCCCTTAGAGGACGAGGTTTAGGGCGAGGCCCTTCTTGCTGCTGGAGATCTTTTGATGATCGCCGATGCTCCCGCTGAGGAGTCACCTGCTCACTCTCCGGTCCCAGGCTCTTTTGAGTCTGTGGCCTCCGCACCTTCACACACTCAGAGTGCGCAGCACTTTTCTCATGGATCAGATCCCGACCAGGCATCCTCTGTTGCCCCTATTACTAGCTTTGCTTTCAACCACGATGATGTGGAGGATTCCGATCCTGTCTTTCCCCCAGGATTCGACCCAGATGAGGATATAGAGTTTATACCCATGGATCAGCCTATGGAGGATCCAGTCGACCCAGTTGATCCCATCGACCCTGAGTTTGATTTTGAGATGGCCTTTGATGAGCCCGAGCAGCCACTAGACCCTGCTCCTGACCCAGTACTTGAGCATGACCCAGTTCATGCTGACGCACCTATTATTGAGCCTGTCTTTGCTGACCCACCTATTGATGATCATCCTATAGATGCTCCGTTGTTGGAGGGCGATCATGTTATTGTTGCTGATCATGTTGATCCCCCACTTTTTGCTGATGCACTAGTTGACCCCCTTGTTGCACCTCACCATGATCCTATGCCAGCTCAGTTTGATCGTGCGCTTTTTGAGGCACGGATCGACCCCCGAGATGAGCACGCCCAGTGTGGGTGGATTCCTGCTGATGACGAGGTCCCACCTTTTCCCCCTCAGATCGCTGATACCCGTCACATTGATACCTCCTTTTCATTTCCTCGGTTTACACCTCCAGCATGACCTGGAGAAGGTTCTTCGGCTCACCCTTTTGGACACATACCGGTATCTATCCCTGCTATACCACCGTCTGCTACTTTTCCCCCTGTTTCTCCATTTCATGTGGCACCTTTTGATCCCACCAGTGAGCCGTTCCTTTGGACATCATCTTCTGCTATGCCACCGACTGACCCCTACCATTCTTTCCATATGGGGTATACTATTGAGGACGTTTTGATGTCTTTTGTCGCCCAGCACGAGGCACACACACAGCGCATTCAGGAGCTTGAGAGAGCTCAGACGCCGCCGTGTCAGTGCCAGGGTCAGACTGACTCTCCTTTGCAGCCCTCTCGACCTGTACCACCAGACTATGCTGCACGCCTTTTTGCCCTGGAGCAGCAGGTTGCTTCATTCTTGCGTACCCAGAGAGCCATGGAGGAGGACTGGCTCCATTTGCGTCGCTTGTTTTACACTCACTTTCCCCCTCCTCCACCGCCATCCGTATAGAGCTCTTCAGTACCGTATAGGTAGACGCTGGTGAGAAGACGGCGAATGCTTTTGACTGCACAACATTTTTGGAGACTACATTTTGATTCTGACTTTTGTTGACATGTATGTGATGTATCGACACTGATTTGATATAGTTTTTGGACTAGGGTGATGTAGCCCTTAGTCAACCGATGTTGTATGACACTATGATGTACTTGTACGCTTACTATGTGGTCTCAATATATGGCAATCGCAGTATTCTCATCACATTTGATGCTTGATTTGGTTATTTATATTCTATGACATGGGATGTTGTGTGATTAATGTTTGTAACATGGGATGTTGTGTGATTGATGTTTGTAACATGGGATGTTGTGTGATTGATGTTTGTAACATGGGATGTACTTGTACGCTTACTATGTGGTCTCATATATATCACCATTGCTCTTGATTTTCTTTAATGTATATATCTCTTAAATGTCAACATATACACGGGTGATTTAGTTTACAAAGATTTTTCAATTCTGAGAACCTCGATCAGAAAGTAAAAAAGGTGCAAGGTTCACAATGGTGTAAAACTAAAATGGGATATACCGGGCTAAGATTCGAGTTACATGAACAAGGGCCAAACCAACCACCTAAGAATTGAATCGTCGAGCGAAAACACTTAACAACCTCCTGGAAGCCGCTTTTCTTGCCACCAGACCTTTCTGAATCAATTAGGAATCTGATCCCGTCACTAAACACATTCCTTAAATTGTAGCCATATTTTGAATGTTTATTTTTTGGTGTCTAATCTGCATATATATCACCATTGCTCTTGATTTTCTTTAATGTATATCTCTTAAATGTCAACATATACACGTGTGATTTAGTTTATGAAGATTTTTCAATGCCGAGAACCTCGATTAAAGAGTAAAAGAGGCGGAAGGTTCACAATGCTGTAAAACTAAAATGGGATATAAGGGGCTAAGATTCGAGTTACATAAACAACGGCCAAACCAACCACCCAAGAATGGAATCGTCGAGCGAAAACACTTGACAACCTCCTGGAAGCAGCTTTTCTTGCCACCAGACCTTTCTCCATCAATTAGGAATCTGATGCCGTCACAAAACACAATCCTTAAATTGTAGCCATTTTTTAGTGTTTATTTTTTGGTGTCTATTCCGCATATATATCACTATTGCTCTTTATTTTCTTGACTGTATATCTCTTAAATGTCAACATATAAACGTGTGATTTAGTTTACGATGATTTGTCAATGCCGATATCCTAGATCAGGGAGTAAAAAAGGCGTAAGGTTAACAATACTGTAAAACTAAAATGAGATATACCGGGCTAGGATTCGAGTTATAGGAACAAGGGCCAAACCAACCACCCAAGAATGGATGAATCGTCGAGTGAAAACACTTGACAACCTCCTGGAAGCATATTTTCTTGCCACCAGACCTTTCTCCATCAATTAGGAATCAGATGCCATCACTAAGCGCATTCCTTAAATTGTAGCCATTTTTGAGTGTTTATTTTTTGGTGTCTAATCCGCATATATATCACCATTGCTCTTGATTTTCTTAACTGAATATCTCTTAAATGTCAACATATACACGCGTGATTTAGTTTACGAAGATTTTTCAACGCCGAGAACCTCGATCAGAAAGTAAAAAAGGTGCAAGGTTCACAATGGTGTAAAACTAAAATGGGATATACCGGGCTAAGATTCGAGTTACATGAACAAGGGCCAAACCAACCACCTAAGAATTGAATCGTCGAGCGAAAACACTTGACAACCTCCTGGAAGCCGCTTTTCTTGCCACCAGACCTTTCTCAATCAATTAGGAATCTGATCCCGTCACTAAACACATTCCTTAAATTGTAGCCATATTTTGAATGTTTATTTTTTGGTGTCTAATCTGCATATATATCACCATTGCTCTTGATTTTCTTTAATGTATATCTCTTAAATGTCAACATATACACGTGTGATTTAGTTTATGAAGATTTTTCAATGCCGAGAACCTCGATTAAAGAGTAAAAGAGGCGTAAGGTTCACAATGGTGTAAAACTAAAATGGGATATAAGGGGCTAAGATTCGAGTTACATGAACAACGGCCAAACTAACCACCCAAGAATGGAATCGTCGAGCGAAAACACTTGACAACCTCCTGGAAGCAGCTTTTCTTGCCACCAGACCTTTCTCCATCAATTAGGAATCTGATGCCGTCACAAAACACATTCCTTAAATTGTAGCCATTTTTGAGTGTTTATTTTTTGGTGTCTATTCCGCATATATATCACTATTGCTCTTTATTTTCTTGACTGTATATCTCTTAAATGTCAACATATAAACGTGTGATTTAGTTTACGATGATTTGTCAATGCCGATATCCTCGATCAGGGAGTAAAAAAGGCGTAAGGTTAACAATACTGTAAAACTAAAATGAGATATACCGGGCTAGGATTCGAGTTATAGGAACAAGGGCCAAACCAACCACCCAAGAATGGATGAATCGTCGAGTGAAAACACTTGACAACCTCCTGGAAGCATATTTTCTTGCCACCAGACCTTTCTCCATCAATTAGGAATCAGATGCCATCACTAAGCGCATTCCTTAAATTGTAGCCATTTTTGAGTGTTTATTTTTTGGTGTCTAATCCGCATATATATCACCATTGCTCTTGATTTTCTTAACTGAATATCTCTTAAATGTCAACATATACACGCGTGATTTAGTTTACGAAGATTTTTCAACGCCGAGAACCTCGATCAGAAAGTAAAAAAGGTGCAAGGTTCACAATGGTGTAAAACTAAAATGGGATATACCGGGCTAAGATTCGAGTTACATGAACAAGGGCCAAACCAACCACCTAAGAATTGAATCGTCGAGCGAAAACACTTGACAACCTCCTGGAAGCCGCTTTTCTTGCCACCAGACCTTTCTCAATCAATTAGGAATCTGATCCCGTCACTAAACACATTCCTTAAATTGTAGCCATATTTTGAATGTTTATTTTTTGGTGTCTAATCTGCATATATATCACCATTGCTCTTGATTTTCTTTAATGTATATCTCTTAAATGTCAACATATACACGTGTGATTTAGTTTATGAAGATTTTTCAATGCCGAGAACCTCGATTAAAGAGTAAAAGAGGCGTAAGGTTCACAATGGTGTAAAACTAAAATGGGATATAAGGGGCTAAGATTCGAGTTACATGAACAACGGCCAAACTAACCACCCAAGAATGGAATCGTCGAGCGAAAACACTTGACAACCTCCTGGAAGCAGCTTTTCTTGCCACCAGACCTTTCTCCATCAATTAGGAATCTGATGCCGTCACAAAACACATTCCTTAAATTGTAGCCATTTTTGAGTGTTTATTTTTTGGTGTCTATTCCGCATATATATCACTATTGCTCTTTATTTTCTTGACTGTATATCTCTTAAATGTCAACATATAAACGTGTGATTTAGTTTACGATGATTTGTCAATGCCGATATCCTCGATCAGGGAGTAAAAAAGGCGTAAGGTTAACAATACTGTAAAACTAAAATGAGATATACCGGGCTAGGATTCGAGTTATAGGAACAAGGGCCAAACCAACCACCCAAGAATGGATGAATCGTCGAGTGAAAACACTTGACAACCTCCTGGAAGCATATTTTCTTGCCACCAGACCTTTCTCCATCAATTAGGAATCAGATGCCATCACTAAGCGCATTCCTTAAATTGCAGCCATTTTTTGAGTGTTTATTTTTTGGTGTCTATTCCGCATATATATCACCATTGCTCTTGATTTTCTTGACCGTATATCTCTTAAATGTCAACATATACACGTGTGATTTAGTTTACGAAGATTTTTCCATTCCGAGAACCTCGATCAGAGAGTAAAAAAGCTGTAAGGTTCAGAATGGTGTAAAACTAATATGGGATATACCGGGTTAGGATTCGAGTTACATGAACAAGGGCCAAACCAACCACCTAAGAATGGAATCGTCGAGCGAAAACACTTGACAACCTCCTGGAAGCAGCTTTTCTTGCCACCAGACCTTTCTCAATCAATTAGGAATCTGATACCGTCTCTAAACACATTCCTTAAATTGTAGCCATTTTTTGAGTGTTTATTTTTTGGTCTCTAATCCGCATATATATCGCCATTGCTCATGATTTTTTTTAATGTATATCTCTTAAATGTCAACTTATACACGTGTGATTTAGTTTATGAAGATTTTTCAATGCCGAGAACATCGATCAGAGAGTAAAAGAGGCGTAAGGTTCACTATGGTGTAAAACTAAAATGCGATATAAGGGGCTAGGATTCGAGTTACATGTACAACGGCCAAACCAACCACCCAAGAATGGAAGGGTCGAGCGAAAACACTTGACAACCTCCTGGAAGCAGCTTTTCTTGCCACCAAACCTTTCTCCATCAATTAGGAATCTGATGCCGTCACTAAACACATTTCCTAAATTGTAGCCATTTATTGAGTGTTTATTTTTTTGGTGTCTAATCCGCATATATATCACCATTGCTCTTGATTTTCTTGACTGTATATCTCTTAAATGTCAAAATATACACGTGTGATTTAGTTTACCATGATATTTCAATGCCGAGAACCTCGATCAGAGAGTAAAAGAGGCGTAAGGTTCACAATGGTGTAAATCTAAAATGAGATAAACCGGGTTTCGATTCGACTTACATGAACAAGGGCCAAACTAACCAAACAATAATGGAATCGTCGAGCAAAAACACTTGACAACCTCCTTGAAGCAGTTTTTCCTGCAACCAGACCTTTCTCAATCAATTAGGAATCTGATGCCGTCACTAAACACATTCCTTAAATTGTAGCCATTTTTTAAATGTTTATTTTTTGGTGTCTAATCCGCATATATATCACCATTGCTTTTGATTTTCTTTAATGTATATCTCTTAAATGTCAACATATACACGTGTGATTTAGTTTATGAAGATTTTTCAATGCCGAGAACCTCGATCAGAGAGTAAAAGAGGCGTAAGGTTCACATTGGTGTAAAACTAAAATGGGATATACGGGCTAGGATTCGAGTTACATGAACAACGGCCAAACCAAACACCCAAGAATGGAATCGTCGAGCGAAAATACTTAACAACCTCCTGGAAGCAGCTTTTCATGCCACCAGACCTATCTCCATCAATTAGGAATCTGATGCCGTCACTAAACACATTCCTTAAATTGTAGCCATTTTTTGGGTGTCTATTTTTTTGGTGTGTTATCCGCATAAATAACACCATTGCTCTTGATTTTCTTGACTGTATATCTCTTAAATGTCAACATATACACATGTGATTTAGTTTACGATGATTTTTCAATGTCGAGAACCTCAATCAGAGAGTAAAAGAGGCGTAAGGTTCACAATGGTGTAAATCCAAAATGGGATAAACCGGGATTGGATTCAACGTATATGAACAAGGAACAAACAACCTCCTGGAAGCAGCTTTTCTTGCCACCAGACCTTTCTCAATCAGCTAGGAATCTGATGTCGTCACTAAACACATTCCTTAAATTGTAGCCATTTTTTAAATGTTTGTTTTTTGGTGCCTAATCTGCATATATATCACCATTGCTCTAGATTTTCTTTAATGGATATCTCTTAAATGTCAACATATACACTGGTGATTTAGTTTATGAATGTTTTTCAATGCCGAGAACTTCGATAAGAGAGTAAAATAGGCGTAAGGTTCACTATGGTGTAAAACTAAAATGGGATATACGGGGCTAGGATTTGAGTTACATGAACAACGGCCAAACCAACCACCCAAGAATGGAATCGTCGAGCGAAAACACTTGATAACCTCCTGTAAGCGGCTTTTCTTCCCACCAGACCTTTCTCCATGAATTAGTAATCTGATGCCGTCACTAAACACATTCCTTAAATTGTAGCCATTTTTTGAGTGTTTATTTTTTTGGTGTCTAATCCGCATATATATCAATATTGCTCTTGATTTTCTTGGCTGTATATCTCTTAAATGTCAAAATAAACACATGTGATTTAGTTTACGATGATTTTTCAATGCCGAGAACCTCGATCAGAGAATAAAAGAGGCGTACGGTTAACAATGGTGTAAATCTAAAATGGGATAAACCGGGTTTGGATTCGACTTACATGAACAAGGGCCAAACCACCCACCTTATAATGGAATCGTCAAACGAAAACACCTGATAACCTCCTGGAAGTAGCTTTTCTTGCCACCAGACCTTTCTCCTTCAATTAGGAATCTGATGCCGTCATTAAACACATTCCTTAAATTGTAGCCATTTTTTTAGCGTTTATTTTTTTGGTGTCTAATCCGCATATATATCACCATTGTTCTTAATTTTCTTGACTGTATATCTCTTAAATGTCAACATATACACGTGTGATTTAGTTTACGATGATTATTCAATGTCGAGAACCTAGATCAGAGAGTAAAAGAGGCGTTAGGTTCACAATGGTGTAAATCTAAAATGGGATAAACCGGGTTTGGATTCGACTTATATGAACAAGGGCCAAACCAACCACCCAATAATGGATTCGTCGAGCGAAAACATTTGACAACCTCCAGGAAGCCGCTTTTCTTGCCACCAGACCTTTCTCAATCAATTAGGAATCTGATGCCGTCAATAAACACATTCCTTAAATTGTGGCCATTTTTAAATGTATATTTTTTGGTGTCTAATCCGCATATATATCTCCATTTCTCTTGATTTTCTTTAATGTATATCTCTTAAATGTCAACATATACATGTGTGATTTAGTTTATGAAGATTTTTCAATGCCGAGAACCTCGATTAGAGAGTAAAAGAGGCGTTAGGTTCACAATGGTGTAAATCTAAAATGCGATAAACCGGGTTTGGATTCGACATACATGAATAAGGGCCAAACCAACCTAATGGAAGCAACTTTTCATGCCACCAGACCTTTCTCCATCAATTAGGAACCTGATGCCGTCACTACACACATTCCTTAAATTGTAGCCCTTTTTTGAGTGTTTATTTTTTGGTGTCTAATCCGCATATATATCACCATTGTTCGTGATTTTCTTGACTGTATATCTCTTAAATGTCAACATATACACGTGTGATTTAGTTTACAAATATTTTTCAATGCTGAGAACCGTGATCAGTGAGTAAAAAGGTCGTAAGGTTCACAATGGTGTAAAACTAAAATGGTATATATCGTACTAGGATTTGAGTTACAGGAACAAGGGCCAAACCAACCACCCAAGAATTGAATCGTTGAACGATAACTCTTGAAAACCGCCTGGAAGTAGCTTTTCTTGCCACCAGACCTTTCTTCATCAATTAGGAATCTGTTGCCGTCACTAAACACAATCCTTAAATTGTAGCCATTTTTTAGTGTTTATTTTCTGGTGTCTAATCTGCATATATATCACCATTGCTCTTGATTTTCTTGAGTGTATATCTCTTAAATGTCAACATATACACGTGTGATTTAGTTTACAAAGATTTTTCAATGCCGAGAACCGCGATCAGCGTGTAAAAAGGGCGTAAGGTTCACAATGGTGTAAAACAAAAATGGGATATATCGTACTAGGATTTGAGTTACAGGAACAAAGGCCAAACCAACCACACAAGAATAGAATCGTCGAGCGATAACACTTGAAAACCACCTGGAAGCAACTTTTCTTGCCACCAGACCTTTCTTCATCAATTAGAAATCTGTTGCCGTCACTAAACACATTCCTAAAATTGTAGCCATTTTTTTAGTGTTTATTTTCTGATGTCTAATCCACATATATATCACTATTGCTCATGATTTTCTTGACTATGTATCTCTTAAATGTCAACATATACACGTGTGATTTAGTTTTCAAATACTTTTCAATGCCGAGAACCTCGATCAGTGAGTAAAAGAGGCGTAAGGTTCAAAATGGTGTAAAACTATAATGGGATATACCGGGATAGGATTCGAGTTACATGAACAAGGGCCAAACCAACCACCCAATAATGGAATCGTCGAGTGAAAACACTTGACAACCTCCGGGAAGTAGCTTTTCTTGCCACCAGACCTTTCTCCATCAATTAGGAATCTGTTGCCGTCACTAAACGCATTCCTTAAATTGTAGCCATTTTTTTAGTTTTTTTTTTGGTGTCTAATCCGCATATATATCACCATTGCTCTTGATTTTCTTGATTGTATATCACTTAAATGTCAACATATACACGTGTGATTTAGTTTACGAAGATTTTTCAATGTCGAGAACCTCGATCAGAGAGTAAAAGAGGCGTAAGGTTCACAATGGTGTAAATCTAAAATGGGATATACCGAGAATGGATTCGGGTTACATGAACAAGCGCCAAACCAAACACTCAATAATGGAATTGTCGAGCGAAAACACTTAAAAACCTCCTGGAAGCAGCTTTTCTTCCCACCAAACCTTTCTCCATCAATTAGGAATCTGATTCCGTCACTAAACACATTCCTTAAATTGTCGCCATTTTATGAGTGTTTATTTTTTGGCGTCTGATCCGTATATATATCACCATTGCTCTTGATTTTCATGACTGTATATTTCTGAAATGTCAACAAATACTCATGTGATTTAGTTTACGAAGATTTTTCAATGCTGAGAACCTCGATCAGAGAGTAAAAAAGGTGTAAGGTTCACAATGGTGTAAAACTAAAATGGTATATACCGGGATGGGATTCGAGTTACATGAAAAAGGGCCAAACCAACCACCCAAGAATTGAATCGTCGAGCGAAAACACTTGACAACCGCCTGGAAGCATCTTTTCTTGTCATCAGACCTTTCTTCATCAATTAGGAATCTGATGCCGTCATTAAACACATTCCTTAAATTGTAGCCATTTTTTGAGTGTTTATTTTTTGGTGCCTAATCTGCATATATATCACCATTTCTCTTGATTTTCTTGACTGTATATCTCTTAAATGTCAACATATACATGTGTGATATAGTTTACGGAGATTTTTCAATGCCGAGAACCTCGATCAGAAAGTAAAAGAGGCGTAAGGTTCACAATGGTGTAATTCTAAAATGGGATATGTCGGGCTTGGATTCAAGTTACATGAACAAGGTCCAAAGCAACCACCCAAGAATTGAATCTCGAGCGAAAACACTTGACAACCTCATGGAAGCAGATTTTCTTGTCACCAGACGTTTCTCCAACAATTAGGAATCTGATGCCGTCACTAAACACATTCCTTAAATTGTAGCCATTTTTTGAGTGTTTATTTTTTGGTGTCTAATCCGCATATATATCACCATTGCTCTTGATTTTCTAGACTGTATATCTCTTAAATGTCAACATATACACATGTGATTTAGTTTACAAAGATTTTTCAATGCCGAGAACCTCGATCAGTGAGTAAAAGAGGCGTAAGGTTCACAATGGTGTAAAACTAAAATGGGATATACCGGGCTAGGATTCGAGTTACATGAAGAAGGGCCAAACCAACCACCCATTAATGGAATCGTCGAGCGAAAATAGTTGACAACCTCCTGGAAGCAGCTTTTCTTGCCACCAGACCTTTCTCCATCAATTAGGAATCTGATGCCGTCACTAAACACATTCCTTAAATTGTTGCCAATTTTTGAGTGTTTATATTTAGGTGTCTAATCCACACATATATCACCATTTCTCTTGATTTTCTTGACTATATATCTCTTAAATGTCAACATATACATGTGTGATTTAGTTTACGGAGATTTTTCAATGCCGAGAACCTCGATCAATGAGTAAAAGAGGCGTAAGGTTCACAATGGTGTATTTCTAAAATGGGATATATCAGGATTGGATTCGAGTTACATGAACAAGGGCCAAAGCAACTACTCAAGAATAGAATCTCGAGCGAAAACACTTGACAACCTCCTGGAAGCAGCTTTTCTTGCCACCAGACCTTTCTCCGACAATTAGGACTCTGATGCCGTCACTAAACACATTCCTTAAATTGTAGCCATTTTTTGAGTTTTTTATTTTTTGGTGTCTAATCCGCATATATATCAACATTGCTCTTGATTTTCTTGACTGTATATCTCTTAAATGTCAACATATACACGTGTGATTTTGTTTACGAATATTTTTCAATGCCGAGAACCTCGATCAGTGAGTAATAGAGGCATAAGGTTCACAATGGTGTAAAACTAAAATGGGATATACCGGGCTAGGATTCGAGTTACATGAACAAGGGCTAAACTAACCACCCATTAATGGAATCGTCGAGCGAAAACACTTGACAACCTACTGGAAGCAGCTTTTCTTGCCACCAGACCTTTCTCCAACAATTAGGAATCTGACGCCGTCACTAAACACATTTCTTAAATTGTAGCCATTTTTTGAGTGTTTATTTTTTGGTGTCTAATCCGCATATATATCACCATTGCTCTTGATTTTTTTGACTGTATATCTCTTAAATGTCAACATATACATGTGTGATTTAGTTTACGGAGATTTTTCAATGCCGAGAACCTTGATCAGAGAGTAAAAGAGGCGTAAGGTTCACAATGGTGTAATTCTAAAATAGGATATATCGGGCTTGGATTCGAGTTACATGTACAAGGGCCAAAGCAACCACCCAAGAGTTGAATCTCGATAGAAAACATTTGACAACCTCCTGGAAGCAGCTTTTCTTGCCACCAGACCTTTCTCCAACAATTAGGAATCTAATGCCATCACTAAATACATTCCTTAATTTGTAGCCATTTATTGAGTGTTTATTTTTGGTGTCTAATCCGCAAATATATCACCATTGCTCTTGATTTTCTTGACTGTATATCTCTTAAATGTCAACATATACACGTGTGATTTAGTTTACGAAGATTTTTCAATGCCGAGAACCTTGATTAGAGAGGAAAAAAAGGCGTAAGGCTCACAATGGTGTAAAACTAAAACGGGATATACCGGGCTAGGATTCAAGTTACAGGAACAAGGTGTTGGATCGTTGTACGACCTAATCGAGTCGAACAGAAGAGTTTTAATCCGAATCAAAGGCGGAATTCAATGATACGAACTTGATTACAGCTTGATTCACGCTTAGATTCACTTGTTTATTGATTTCAAAGCTATACAGATCACTTGACAGTTTGGCAGCACCTCGGCTCTGAAATCTCGAACGTTACAAATGAGAAACCATGCTCATGTTTATATAGAGGACTCCAGTTCGCATGGAGTGGCTTCACATGACCTGGCCAGAGTCAGTTCGTACGAACTGGTCCTAACCAGTTCGTGCGAACTGCTCATCCTTCACTAAAATTTTATTTTCTAGCCTATCGAGCACTGGTTTATCCTATCTAGATACAAGACTCGATACAAGACGAAGTTGACAAACATATGCACCAACAGACTCCCCCTTGGATGTTGACGAAGTCTTCGGCATCGAGTCTTTGGTAGTCTTCAGTCTTGATCTGTCTTCTCATTCTTTTCAAAGAATTTGACACTGTAAGCATCCTCACTCTGTTTTTCTTCTCTCGATCCTAGCTTTTACAATCTTCAAACTCCCCCTTGAATGTTGATCCAGAATCTGCATCTGACTCTTACGTCTTCAGACTCCCCCTTTCAATAAGCTGGGATCGCAGTCTTGAATAGTTCTCTTTCTAGAGTCGTATTCTGGCTCATACTTTGTTCAATCTTAGCCACTGGGATCTCGCTTTGCAGCTTTCACAGGTTCAGTACTGTTTCCTGCTTCTCAGAAATTTTACATTATAATCCTATTTACTTTTTGACTTCTTTTGTTGTTTTTTATCAGTTTTTAATAATCCACTTAAGTATCCAGATTCAAGTTAATGACCCTGGATACTTAATTTGCCTACCAAGTCCAACTTAATGACCTTGGTTGACCAGAGACAAAACAAAACTGACTTTTGTTCAACATTTTTCAAACCATTATTCTGAAAATTACAAGTTTCAACTTAATGAACTTGTTTTGACTTTTCAATTTTACAGGTTTAACATAATAAGCTCCCAACTCTTCTTCCAGTTCAGAAACATCCTGCATCTGTTACAGACTGCGAATCTGAAGATCAACTTTCCACTATGGTTTGTCGGAAAAATAAAGCAGAAATGTAAAATCTTTTTGGATTTTGAATAAAGTTTCTAGACTAGAATGCTAAACAGAAATGAAATGCAGTAAATGTAAATTATTTACAAACAAATTCTTGGTGAGCGTGTTAGGGAATCATATCAGCTACTGACAAGTCACAAGTACCATTAAGTTATGATTTCATACTCAGAATTAAACAATTCGCTTAGATTGCCGATATACTGATCCTCTTAAATTCTCACACAAATTTCAATATGTTCAGGATACGAATTAGTGTTTTAGAGACTTAGCTTATACGCGTGTACCACCTCAGAATATACTCCCGTATCCAGACCACTATATTCAGTCTTACAGGTGAGTGCACACTAATGATATCTGTAAGGGGTTAAATGCGAGACCATGAGAGCTCAGGCTATTGCTTCCGCAAAATCAGAGAGATGATGGTTCGACTTTAGGTGTGTTCCCTTTAGAGAATCTTTTCTTCAACAGCACATGATTAGCATTTTTCAATGTTTCATCATTTTTATGCTGAGAGCGAGCTTTAAGTTTAAAGTAGTGCAAAGTATTATACAAGGACTAGGCTATTGCTCCCGCAAAATCAGAAGTCCAGGTATAATACCCCAGATATCATCACGTACAAAGACCTAGTATGTCAGAAATAGAGCCTTTCAAACAGGATTTCAGGGGTTACCTATATATCCGAGAGATGTTCCCCACATAAAAAGCAAGTAATAATTTAGGTTTATATCCCGAACAAACTTACTAAAAGTGTAAAAACCTACCGGCATATCATCAGTGAGACTGTTTAACACTTTTAAACTTTACATTTCTTTAGCATACCATAACTGTCTAGCTGATGTACTATCATTTTCCCTTTTTACGCAAGCTCTTTTTCGGTTTTCTATTGTTTTTTAATTTTGAAATATCTCATGTTTTTGGATTTTTGGAAATTTTTTATTGTTTTTGTATTTTCTAAAAATATACCCTACCTCCCCCTAAATACCAAAACAAGTAAAAAATCGACAAACCATTGAAGATTGCTTTTCAACATCATCTACAGTGGTGCCTTCATCTACGCCAAGAATCCCCTCCGACACCGATAAAAGCTTCATACCATTCAATTTTAGAAGATATTGAAAACGAGTTTTATCAAATGCTTTGGTATGTAAATCAGCTTTTTGTTCGTCAGTGTGGATTTTCTCAATTAGTATCAACTTCTTCTCGAAACAATCTCGGATGAAGTGATGACGAATTTCAATGTGTTTCATTTTAGCGTGATGAACAGGATTTTTTGTTATGTTTATAGCTGCCTCATTATCAACAAAGATAGGGGAGTTAAGATATTGCAAACCGTAGTCTCGCTTTTGTTGCTGGATCCACAAGATCTAAGAACAACAGCTGCTAGCAGATATATATTCGGTTTCACATGTGGATAAAGCGATAAAGGTCTGCTTCTTACATTACCAGGTGACCAATCGTGGTCCGAAAAACTAGCATCCCGCAGTTGTTGACTTAGCGTTAACTTTGAAGCATCCAAAGTCGGAGTCAGAATACCCTTCGAGCGTGAAGTCGCCTTCTTTTGGATACCACAACCCCAATGATGGAGTTCCTTTCAGGTAGCGCAATATCCGTTTCACAATCACCATATGCGAAGCTCTGGGACTTGACTGAAACCGCGCTGCGAGGCCGGTTGGATACATAATATCGGGTCTTGAAGTTATCAAATACATCAGCGAACCGATCATGGAGCGATACATCGTTTCATCTACCCTTTCTCCGGAGAGATCAGGGTTTATCCCATGGTTCGTCGCTAAAGGGGTGGAAGCTGGAGTAGATCCGGACATCCCAAATTTCTCTAAGATATCATGAACATACTTCGTCTGATGTATGAATATTCCCTTGGGCAGTTGATCAACCTGAAGTCCCAAGAAGAACTTAATTTCACCCATCGATGACATTTCAAATTTTTGCTTCATAACTCTTTCAAAATATTTGCACAAATCTTCATTTGTTGACCCAAATATGATGTCGTCCACGTATATCTGAACTATCAGAAGATGTCCGTCGACTTCTTTGGTGAAGAGAGTTGCATCCACTTGTCCACGGATGAAGCTGTTGGCAAGCAGATGTTGAGACAATGTCTCGTACCAGGCTCTCGGGGCCTGGTGTAAACCATACAGCGCTTTATCCAGTAAATAGACCTTGTCTTTGTGGATTAGATCGGTGAAGCCCGGTGGCTGTCCGACATATACCTCCTCTTTTACCTTCCCGTAGAGAAAAGCCGATTTAACATCTAACTGAAAAACTTTAAATCCTTTCCAAGATGCAAATGCTAGGAAAATTCTAATCGCTTCAAGTCTAGCAACGGGAGCATATACTTCGGTGAAATCTATACCCTCCTACTGACTAAAGCCATGGACTACGAGTCGAGCTTTGTTACGAATAATAACCCCTCGATCATCCCTCTTGCACTTAAACACCCACTTGGTGTTTATCTTCCTGTGACCATCAGGCAAGTCTACCAATTTCCACACTCCCAGCTTTTCAAACTGACTCAGCTCCTCTTGCATTGCGTTGACCCAAGAATCTTCAGTTAGTGCTTCCTTATAAGTTCTCGGCTCAATCTTCGAAATAAAACAACTAAGTGAAAACTCTGTTTGTAAAGGAGCAACTGTAGAATAAAAACAAGTAAGGCCTTGGTCAATTTGTCTTCTGGTGCGAACGCCTGATTGTAACTCTCCAATAATCAGCTCCTCTGGATGGTACGAAAGAGTTCTTGGCATCACCTCGCCTGGAACATCTACCTCGCCTTCCAAATTTGTGACATTCTGATTTGCACCTTGTTCACTGACTGGAATTGTTTGACTTGAAATCTGGATTTGCTCCCCCTCAGAATCTGAATCACCACGATCGAATATTGGCCTATCATCAGATTCTAGATTATCGTTGACTGCCGTCTGATTGTCATGAGCATGCTCACGTTCTGAAGATGATGGAGTTTGCTGAATATCATCATGTTCTCCAGCATTACTTGGACCAGCTTCATCATCGTTCAAAGCTTGTCGTTGACGACTATAAGGTTCTGCTGGGAATCTTTCTTTTGATTCTTCATATTCCCTCAGAATATCTAACTCATCAAAGAAATCTGGTTCTTCCTCCATATTGAATGACTCCCACAGAGTGTCATAGTTGAATCGCCATGAGTCACCGGGATTCTGAGGTGGCATTGTATAACCTTGGAATTCAACATTATGTGCTTCAATGATCCGCATTAAGCTTGGAACAAAGACACGTTTCAATGGACTTGTGTAACCCACGAATATTCCTTCGATGCACTTTGGACCAAATTTACCAAAAGGTTCTAGAACTGTGCAGGGAGACCCAAACGGTTCCAAATACTTCAGGTTCAGTTTGCAGTTGTTTATCAGCTTGAAACATATCTTGTTAAATTTCTTTACCGTAAGAACCCGGTTGAGTGTATAGCAAGCGGCTGACATTGCTTCTGCCCAAAAGTTGACAGGTAATTTCGAATCAGCAAGCATTGTCCTGGCCATTTCAATTAGTGTCTTGTTCTTTCTTTCTGCTACTCCATTTTGCTGTGGAGTATAAGGTGCGCTGAATTCATGCAATATACCTCTTTCATTACAATATACTTCCATTTTGCAGCTCTTAAGCTCTGTACCGTTGTCACTTCTTATTCTTCTAACACGAGTTTGGTACAAGTTTTCAAGCTTTCTTAACAGCGTTATTAAACTCCCAAATGTTTGATCTTTTGTCTGCAAAAATGTTACCCACGAAAATCTCGAGTAGTCGCCCATTACTACTAGACAATAGAGATCACCAGTTATGCTTTTGACGTTAACCGGACCAAAAAGATCCATATGAAGTCTCTCTAACGGCCTCGAGATCGAGTTTTCCTTCTTCCCAGGGTGAGATTTCTTTCACTGTTTGCCTTTAAGACAACTAATGCACTCCCCCTCAAGATGAAAACCTTTCAAATGAACACCAGTTACTAAATCATTGTGTACCAAATGGTTCATTTTTCGCAGGTGAATGTGACCCATCTTTCGATGCCACAATTGTGATTCTTTTTCCGTTGCTTTTGACATGAAGAAGTGAGCCTGACCCGTGGTACTAGTTGCTACACTCATGTCCAACACGTACAGATCATCGACTCTTGGTGCTCTCATGATAATCCATTCTTCAAGAACAACAAACCCTGGTTTCAGAATCAAACATTCCTTATCCGTAAAGTGCGTTGAATATATACGATCACAGATCTGAGAAATTCTCAGAAGATTGTTTTCAAGCTTGGCGATGTAGTTTACTCTTTCAAACGTGACAATACCATTAGATAGAGTTCCTTCACCAACTATACCCTTGATTGCCTGCAAATCCCACATATCCTCCACTAAACCCTCGAACATCGTACAGTAGGGTTTTCTTCCCCGTCATGTGCCGAGAAGCTCCGCTATCTGTAATCCAACGTGAAACGGATCTTGGAAGCTCCTGCACATATCATAAACACTTAGTTAGATTTTGATGCCACCCAAGCCTCTTTTGACTCAGGTAGCTTGACATTGAGGTGAGTTTTTTTTAGTGTAAAGTGGCGGAAAATTTTTGTCTTTCATCTTTAAGCTCTCTTCAGACCCAATCTCAACCTCTTTATATAAAAAGAAACCATTTTTAGGAGGTTGACCAGATGATTGGTCTTTCTTTGGTACATCCTTCTTTTTAGAAGTAGTAGACTTTTGTTTTTCAAGTTTCTCATATTAATCCAAAGGTACATACATCTTCTTAGTTGAAGATGATGATTTAGCAGTCTCAGACACCTTTGGTTTTGGAGAACTTGCTTTCTTTACTTCAGATTTTGGCTTCCAAGTTTGTTGAGACGAAGCAACCCGTTTGTAAAATTTATCAGTTTTAGTTACCACATTCTTTACGGGTTCAGTTTTGAATTTGGAGTTTTCATTTTTTAAAACTTTCTTCTCAACAACCATTGGAGCTTTTCCTTTTGCATCAACTTTCCTTTTCTGACTCTCAACAACTTCAAACTTAGGCTTTAAGTTTGTGCACTTTCATGCAATATGTCCAACTTTGTTGCACTTGAAGCATGTACGGGTATCAACTTCCTAACTTATGCCTTCGGTCTGAGGCTGTGAGGTCTTCTTTTCAAAGAACTCTTCATTTGATTTTGAAAAATTTTCAGATTCTTGCTCGGAAAGTGAGCTTGAACTGGAACTCTTCATAAACACCTTTTTCTCAGCAAACTTTTTGTTTTGAAAGTTCCTTCTTTGATAATTCTTACCACCCTGATATCCACCCGACCATTTGCTTTGATTGTTGTTAGAAAATCGTGGTAGAACAGCAGGTTTTTTGTAGTAAGCTTTATCTTTTTCAAAGTTTAATTGCCTTTTGGAACGTTTCAGACCTTCGATTTCAGACACATCAATCTCAACCATCTTGAACACATTTTTTAATTTGTCAACATTCACATTTTCCAAAGGAAATTCAAGATCCGAATACAACTTATCTGATCCCAACATCTTGTACATCACAAGATTAGGTTCTTCACTTAAGTTGTTTTTGGATCTTGATTTCGGACTATATTTATCCAAAAAGCATTCTTCATCCTCAGTTGAGTCACTTTCAGATTTCAAAACATTTTCAACCATACTTTTAACAACTTCGGACTGAACACTGTCTTCACCAGATGATGAAGTGAATGTGACATCGATTGATTCTGGAAGTTTAACATCATTTGTTTCATTATCATTAACCAATCCAGACTTTTTCTTTGAAAAATTATTTAACACTGGCGGTGGAACCTGATGATACCCAACCCCAGTTCCGTCCGAATAAACATCTTCGCCAGCTTTGTTCTTCCCAATTGGTTTAGCAACGATATGTTGAAGAGGAAAACTTGCGGAGTTGTAACTGTTGAGTTTCAGATTGATGCGTTCATTTTCAATCTTAGCTTCCTGAAACTGAAGCTTCAAATTAGCAATCTCATCCAACTGTTGGTTGATTTGCTTCTCTTTCGATTGAAGTACTCCTGACAGTTGAAAATTTTCTTTGGTTGTTTTATCGTTTCTTTCATCAGAATCTTTTATCTTTTATCGTTCTTTTTAAGTTCTCGTGATTTTCTGAAAGCTGAAGGTTTTCATGAATTAACTTTTCGTTTTCTTTCCTGATTCGTTCTACATCAATTTTATCATTTTCAATTTTTTTAGTTAATTCCTTTATTCGATCGTTTGAAGCTTTTACCAATTTTTCACGACTCAAGATCTGATTTTCAACTTCTTTGACTCTTTCTGTCGGTTCTTCAGTCTTTTTACCACTGAGGTAAGCATGTGCGCTACAAACCTTGCAGTCTTTCATGCAATTTTTGCAGTTACTTTCACTTTTAGCTTTATCAGTCCTACTTGACTCATTTGTTGAATCATTAGAACTGACCTTGCTTTTTGACTCAGTTCCGGACATAGAATCTACCTCTAACTCTTTCGCTGCAAGAACTTTATCAGCCATTTTCTTCAGATTTTCTGCTGTGAACTCTTTCATCGTGTCGATTATCCCATCATCGACCTTCTTCGACTGTAACTTCTTCTCTTTCTCTTTTTCTTCACTTCCCCACCACATTCTTTGTCTTGCTTCTTCCTCTTCTGTCATTTGCTCGATAAGAGTCTCGACGAGAAGTGTTGATGGTTCCACAAGTATATTTCCCTTAGGATCCAAATAGCAATCTCTGTCAGCGTCCCATCTCTTTGCACTTTTTGCCTCTTTCCATGGACGATAATGTCTGTCTTTCATAGTTTAGGCTAACATCTTCCTGTTGACTTATTTTACTTCTTCTGTTCGGGTATCTTTGAAAGGAATAATTTTTGTCATAAAGGCATAACCCACTGCATCTTCTTCTGGTAACAAATCACTCTAATCAAATCCCTCATCATCATGGATAACGGTTAATGCTCTTGACTTTTCTTTGGGATTTTCTTCTATTTGTTTCATTCGTGGAGGTTCGGATTTGTTTTGATGATAGATGGCCCTTTTATAATAGTCCTCACAAAATGGGTTGGCCGTTTCATCAGCAGCTGCATTTTGACATTCTGGTTTAAAATGCCCCTTTTGCTTGCATTTAAAGCATGTAACCTTCGATTTATCAAAACCTAGCTTTGTTGAAGGTCCACCAATGGAGTGTCTGCCTGTTATCTCCATGAATCTCTAAGCCCTTCTGACCCCACTCGCCATACACCATCTAATATCAATCAACTCCTTCTCTTTAGGGTCGATTTGATCATAATCTTCCTTGGTGAGGTTAGTGTTTCCGATCTTTCCAGCAACAAGGCTCTCATATGATTCCAAGACGAATGCCAAAAACACCATTTGCTGCTTGGCTGCTTCTTCGCTGAAGTTTTGTGCATTGTTGAGGTCTACAGCAATATTGCACTGGAACATGTTTTTCAGAACCGATTGTTGTTGTTGACTTGGAGCTGTTGAAGATGATCCTCCATGATAACCATTGCTTGGACTTTCTTGATTTGACATGTTATAGTTTTCTGCTGAGAATGCAGTCTTTGGTGACACAATTTTTGGAATCATACTTCCTCGATAATATAAATCAACATTTTGTTGATACGAGGAATTATTGACTTTGTTCGTCTTCCTAATCTCCAATTCATGACTTTCCAATCTTTCAATTAGCAAATCCACTGTCAGATTAGTCAACTTCACTGTGTTCTTCAACATTAACGCAAAATACTGCCAATCTTTCTCATAAGGCAGTGAATCAAACAACTTATCCACCAATTCTTCCTGTGAATACACAATTTCATATCTTGCAAGTTCCATCTTTAAGTGACCGAATATTTCTATCATCTTTGACACAGACTCATTTTTCATACACCCAAACAAATCGAATTCTTTTTTCAACAATTTTTTCTTATTTTTAACAATTTCGGCACCACCCACACACTTCATCTTTAAGTTTTCCCATAAATCTCTGGAATCTTTGTAGTCGATTAATGATATAATGTCATCCATTACTGATTGATGTTGTAAGGCGATGCATTTCTGTTCTGCCACAAACCTTTTTGTTTAGTATCATTTAAATTTTCAAAATCAGTTCTTCCAATGTCAAAACCATTTCTCATACTCTTCCAACTCAAGTATGCGAATGCTTTCAGCCATTCCTCAAACCTACTTGCCCATCTGTTGTATTCCTCTATCGCCATTAGCTTGGGCGGTTTGTTGTAGGTTCCATAGGCGTTATCAACACTCAGAGAATCAGCAATGGTTTTTCTATGGTTTGGGTTTGGTGCTGAGGTGTTCGTATTGTCTGATGTGGTCTCTCCTGTGCTGCTAGTGTAAGAAAATACATCACTAAACGGATTCAGAAAATCATCACCCATCTTTAAGTACCTGAAACAATTAACAAACACTTAGACAAATTTTGGTGATTTAAAAAAATTTCACACTGGTACTAGTTCACTTCGTGCGAACTGAAGCGAATCAACTTCTGCGAACTGATTGATCCTCAAACAATCTGATTTGATACGAACCGGAAATGAGTCTTTCCAGGCGAACTAGTAAAAATCACTTTGTGTGACCTGAACTCCAAACTCAAACGAACTGGTTGATGCGAACTGAACTGGTGCGAATTGGCCACTTGATGTTTAATTCGTGCGAACTGGGTCCAGCAATATCCAATTCGTGCGACCTGGATGAATACCTCAAGTGAAGTGACACCTTTAAGGGTTTCAAGCGATCTGGGTCCAATCCGTACGAACTGGGGTTCAAACTAATCAATCCGTGCGAACTGAGTTGTTATTTTCAAATGAACTGATGCTGACGTCACCAAATCGGCCATGTTTTTGTCAAGTTGATCACGTTTTAGGTCGAATTAAGGTCTGATTCTTTCAAGGATTGATTAATACTGTATTTCGCTTATTATGGGATAAAATCAAGCCATTTTAACCGTAAAATCTTAGTTAATTTTGAAAAATGTGAAGAAGAATGAGTAGAAGTCAGAAATTTCGGTGAAAACAAGCTGAATCTGCAAGAACTCTTCCTCTTGAGCTCTGATACCACTTGTTGGATCGTTGTACGACCTAAACGAGTCGATCCGAAGATTTTAATCCGAATCAAAGGCGGAATTCGATGAAACGGACTTGATTACAACTTGATTCACTCTTAGAGTCACTTGTTTATTGATTTCAAAGCTATACAGATCACTTGACAGTTTGGCAGCACCACGGCTCTGAAATCTCAAATTTTACAAATGAGAAACCATGCTCAGGTATATATAGAGGACTACAGTTCGCAGGGAGTGGCTTCACACGACCTGGCCAGAGTCAGTTCGTAAGAACTGGTCCTAACCAGTTCGTGCGAACTGGTCATCCTTCACTAAAATTCTAATTTCTAGCCAATCGAGCACTAGTTTATCCTATCTAGATACAAGACTCGATACAAGACGAAGTTGACAAACATATGCACCAACACAAGGGCCAAACCAACCACCCAAGAATGGAATCGTCAAGCGGAAACACTTGACAACCTCCTGGAAGCAGCTTTTCTTGCTACCAGACCTTTCTCCATTAATTAGGAATCTAATGCCGTCACTAAACACATATTGTAGCCATTTTTTGAGTATTTATTTTTTGGTGTCTAATCCGCATATATATCACCATTGCACTTGATTTTCTTGACTGTATATCGTTTAAATGTCAACATATACATGTGTGATTTAGTTTATGGAGATTTTTCAATGCCGAGAACCTCGATCAGAGAGTAAAAGAGGCGTAAGGTTCACAATGGTGTAATTCTAAAATGGGATATATCGGGCTTGGATTCGAGTTACATGAACAAGGGCCAAAGCAACCACCCAAGAATTGAATCTCGAGCGAAAACACTTGACAACCTCCTGGAGGCAGCTTTTCTTGCCACCAGACCTTTGTCCAACAATTAGTAATCTTATGCCGTCACTAAACAAATTCCTTAAATTGTAGCCATTTTTTGACTGTTTATTTTTTGGTGTCTAATCCGCATATATATCATCATTGCTCCAGATTTTCTTGACTGTATATCTCTTAAATGTCAAGATAGACTTGTGTGATTTAGTTTATGACAATTTTTCAATGTCGAGAACCTCGATCAGAGAGTAAAAGAGGCGTAAGGTTCACAATGGTGTAATTCTAAAATGGGATATACCGGGCTTCGATTCGAGTAACATGATCAAGGGCCAAACCAACCACCCAATAATGGAATCGTCGAGCGAAAACACTTGACAACCTCTTGGAAGCTGCTTTTCTTACCAACCATACCTTTCTCCATCAATTAGGAATCTGATACTGTCACTAAACACATTCCTTAAATTGTAGCCATTTTTGAGTGTTTATTTTTTGGTGTCTAATTCGCATATATATCACCGTTGCTCTTGATTTTCTTGACTGTGTATCTCTTAAATGTCAACATATACACGTGTGATTCAGTTTACGAAGATTTTTCAATATCGAGAACCTCGATCAGGGGGTAAAGAAGGGTAAGGTTCACAATGGTCTAAAACTAAAAAGGGATATACCGGGCTAGGATTCGAGTTACATGACCAAGAGCCAGACCAACCACCCATTAATGGAATCGTCGGGCGAAAACACTTGACAACCTCCTGGAAGCAGCTTTTCTTGCCACCAGACCTTTCTCCATCCATTAGGAATCCGATGCCGTCACTAAACACGTTCCTTAAATTGTAGTCATTTTTTGAGTGTTTAATTTTTGGTGTCTAATCCGCATATATATCACCATTGCTCTTGATTTTCTTGACTGTATATCTCTTAAATGTCAACATATACACGTGTGATTGAGTTTACGAAGATTTTTCAATACCAAGAACCTCGATCAGTGGGTAAAGAAGCGTAAGGTTCACAATGGTGTAATTCTAAAATGGGATATATCGGGCTAGGATTCGAGTTACATGAACAAGAGACAAACCAACCACCCATTAATGGAATCGTCGGGCGAAAAAACTTGACAACCTCCTGGAAGCAGCTTTTCTTGCCACCAGACCTTTCTCCATCAATTAGGAATCCGATGCCGTCACTAAACACGTTCCTTAAATTGTAGCCATTTTTTGAGTGTTTATTTTTTGGTGTCTAATCCGCATATATATCACCATTGCTCTTGATTTTCTTGACTGTATATCTCTTAAATGTCAACATATACATGTGTGATTTAGTTTATGGAGATTTTTCAATGCCGAGAACCTCGATCAGAGAGTAAAAGAGGCGTAAGGTTCAAAATGGTGTAATTTTAAAATGGGATATATCGGGCTTGGATTCGAGTTAAATGAACAATGGCCAAAGAAACCACCCAAGAATTGAATCTCGAGCAAAACCACATGACAACATTCTCAAAGCAGCTTTTCTTGCCACCAGACCTTTGTCCAACAATTAGGAATCTTATGCCGTGACTAAACACATTCCTTAAATTGTAGCCATTTTTTGAGTGTTTATTTTTTGGTGTCTAATCCGCATATATATCACCATTGCTCCTGATTTTCTTGACCGTATATCTCTTAAATGTCAAGATATACACGTGTGATTTAGTTTACGACGATTTTTCAATGTCGAGAACCACGATCAGAGAGTAAAAGAGGCGTAAGGTTCACAATGGTGTAATTCTAAAATGGGATACACCGGGCTTCGATTTGAGTTACATGATCAAGGGCCAAACCAACCAGCCAATAATGGAATAATCGAGCGAAAACACTTAACAACCTCCTGGAAGCAGCTTTTCTTGCCAACAGACCTTTCTCCATCAGTTAGGAATCTGATGTCATTACTAAACACATTCCTTAAATTGTAGCCATTTTTGAGTGTTTTTTTAGCGTCTAATCCGCATATATATCACCATTGCTCTTGATTTTCTTGACTATATATCTCTTAAATGTCAACATATACACGTGTAATTTAGTTTACGAAGCATTTTCAATGCGGAGAACCTCGATCAGAGAGTAAAAGAGGCGTATGGTTCATAATGGTGTAATTCTAAAATGGGATATACCGGGCTAGGATTCGAGTTACAGGAACAAGGGACAAACCAACCACCGAAGAATTAAATCGTCGAGCAAAAACACTTGACAACCTCCTGGAAGCAGCTTTACTTGCCACCAGACCTTTCTTCATCAAATAGGAATCTGATGTCGTCACTAATGGTGTAAACCTAAAATGGGATATACCGGGCTAGGATTCGAGTTACAGGAACAAGGGCCAAACCAACCACCCAAGAATTTAATCGTCGAGCGAAAACACGTCACAACCTCCTAGAAGCAGCTTTTCTTGCCATCAGACCTTTCTCCATCAATTAGGAATCTGACGCCGTCACTAAACACATTCTTTAAATTGTAGCCATTTTTTTAGTGTTTATTTTTTGGTGTCTAATTCGCATATATATCACCATTGCTCTTGATTTTCTTGAATGTATAACTCTTAAATGTCAACATATACACGTGTGATTTAGTTTACGAAGATTTTTCAATGCCGAGAACCTCGATCAGTGGGTAAAGAGGTGTAAGGTTAACAATGGTGTCAATCTAAAATGGGATATACCGGGCTAGGATTCGAGTTACATGAATAAGGGCCAAACCAACCACCCAATAATGGAATCCTCGAGCGAAAACACTTGACAACCTCCTGGAAGCAGCTTTTCTTGCCACCAGACCTTTCTCCATCAATTAGGAATCTGATGCCGTCACTAAACACATTCCTTAAATTGTAGCCATTTTTCGAGTTTTTATTTTTGGTGTCTAATTCGCATATATATCACCATTGGTTTTGATTTTCTTGACTGTATATCTCTTAAATATCAATATATACACGTGTGGTTTAGTTTATGAAGATTTTTCAATGCCGAGAACCTCGATCAATGGGTAAAGAGGCGTAAGGTTCACAATGGTGTAAAACTAAAATGGGATATACCGGGCTAGGATTCGAGTTACATGAACAAGGGCCAATCCAACCACCCAAGAATTGAATCGTCGAGGAAAACACTTGACAACCTCCTCGAAACAGCTTTTCTTGCCACCAGACCTTCCTCCATCAATTAGGAATCTGATGCCGTTACTAAACACATTCCATAAATTGTAGCCATTTTTTGAGTGTTTATTTTTTGGTGTCTAATCCGCATATATATCACCATTTCTCTTGATTTTCTTGACTGTATATCTCTTAAATGTCAACATATACATGTGTGATTTAGTTTACGGAGATTTTTCAATGCCGAGAACCTCTATCTGAGAGTAAAAGAGGCGTAAGGTTCACAATGGTATAATTCTAAAATGGGATATATCGGCTTGGATTCGAGTTACATGAACAAGGGCCAAAGCAACCACCCAAGAATTGAATCTCGAGCGAAAACACTTGACACCCTCCTGGAAGCAGCTTTTCTTGCCACCAGACCAATGTCCAACAATTAGGAATCCTATGCCATCACTAAACACATTCCTTAAATTGTAGCCATATATCACCATTGCTCCTGATTTTCTTTACTGTATATCTCTTAGATGTCAACATATACACGTGTGATTTAGTTTACGACGATTTTTCAATGCAAAGAACCTCGATCAGAGAGTAAAAAAGGCCTAAGGTTCACAATGGTGTAATTCTAAAATGGGATATACCGGGCTTCGATTCGAGTTACATGATCAAGGGCCAAACTAACCACCCAATAAAGGAATCGTCGAGCGAAAACACTTGACAACCTCTTGGAAGCAGCTTTTCTTGCCGACAAACATTTCTCCATCAATTAGGAATCTGATGCCGTCACTAAACACATTCCTTAAATTGTAGCCATTTTTTGAGTATTATTTTAGCGTCTAATCCGCATATATATCACCATTGCTCTTGATTTTCTTGATTGTATATCTCTTAAATGTCAACATATACACGTGTAATTTAGTTTACGAAGCATTTTCAATGCCGAGAACCTCGATCAGAGAGTAAAAGAGGCGTAAGGAGCACAATGGTGTAATTCTAAAATGGGATTTACCGGGCTAGAATTCGAGTTAAAGGAAGAAGGGACAAACCAACCACCGAAGAATTGAATCGTCGAGCAAAAACACTTGACAACCTTCTGGAAGCAGCTTTTCTTGCCACCAGACTTTTCTTCATCAATTAGGAATCTGATGTCGTCACTAATGGTGTAAATCTAAAATGGGATATACCGGGCTAGGATTCGAGTTACAGGAACAAGGGCCAACCCAACCACCTAAGATTTGAATCGTCGAGCGAAAACACTTCACAACCTCCTGGAAGCAGCTTGTCTTGCCACCTGACCTTTCTTCATCAATTAGAAATCTGATGCCGTCACTAAACTCAATCCTTAAATTATAGCCATTTTTTGTGTGTTAATTTTTTGATGTCTAATCCGCATATATATCACCATTGCTCTTGATTTTCTTGAGTGTATATCTCTTAAATGTCAACATATACACGTGTGATTTAGTTTACAAAGCATTTTCATTGCCGAGAACCTCGATCAGAGAGTAAAAGAGGCGTAAGGTGCACAATGGTGTAATTCTAAAATGGGATTTACCGGGCTAGGATTCGAGTTACAGGAACAAGGGACAAACCAACCACCGAAGAATTGAATCGTCGAGCAAAAACACTTGACAACCTTCTGGACGCAGCTTTTCTTGCCACCAGACTTTTCTTAATCAATTAGGAATCTGATGTCGTCACTAATGGTTTAAATCTAAAATGGGATATTCCGGGCTAGGATTCGAGTTACAGGAACAAGGGCCAAACCAACCACCTAAGATTTGAATCGTCGAGCGAAAACACTTCACAACCTCCTGGAAGCAGCTTGTCTTGCCACCAGACCTTTCTCCATCAATTAGGAATCTGATGCCGTCACTAAACACATTCCTTAAATCATAGCCATTTTTTGAGTGTTTATTTTTTGGTGTCTAATCCGCATATATATCACCATTGCTCTTGATTTTCTTGACAGTATATCTCTTAAATGTCAACATATACACGTGTGATTTTGTTTACGAATATTTTTCAATGCCGAGAACCTCGTTCAGAGAGTAAAAAAGGCGTAAGGTTCATAATGGTGTATAACTAAAATGGGATATATCGGGCTAGGATTCAAGTTTCAGAAACAAGGGCCAAACCAACCACCCAAGAATTGAATCGTCGAGCGAAAACACTTGTAAACCTCCTAGAAGCAACTTTTCTTCCCACCAGACCTTTCTTCATCAATTAGAAATATGATGCCGTCACTAAACTCATTTCTTAAATTGTAGTCATTTTTTGAGTGTTTATTTTTTGGTGTCTAATCCGCATTTATATCACCATTGCTCATAATTTTCTTGACTGTATATCTCTTAAATGTCAACATATACACGTGTGATTTAGTTTATGAATATTTTTCAATGCCGAGAACCTCGATCAGAGAGAAAAAAGGTGTAAGGTTCACAATGGTGTAAAACTAAAATGGGATATACCGGGCTAGGATTCGAGTTACAGGAACAAGGGTGTCACACCCCGACCACGTAGAACATACAAAACGTGGCGGAAACATCGGGGAGTGTTGTAACAGAATTAATTGTTTCAAATCCATGGCAATTGAAGTTTCGTTTTATTGATTAAAAGTGTTACAATGTCTTAACAAACAAGAAAAACAACATAATTTACTAGTCTTGCATCTTTTATTGTCACTAAAGCCCAAGTCTGCCTATATGTATCTTGATCATCTTATGCAACAGTTCCTGAAAAACACATGTGAAAATAGGTACGTCAGCATAAAAATGCCTGTGAGATACATAGGTTTTGTGAAAATAGGTTCCATGACTTATGTTTGAGAAAATGTTTAGTCATGAACCTTGTAATTTGCTTTGTTTTGTAAATCATTTGAAAAACAATGAGTTCAGATGATATGTATCAAATAAATGAATAATGTATGGTTAAATGAATAACCATAGTAAAATGGATTTGTATAAGATAAGTTGTTTGTAAAACAATGTCTTGTGAAAAGTATGTTATTTGTATAAAATGTTATATGTATCAAACTGAAATGATTCAAATAACGCTACAATATGTAATACCATACAAACACTTATATATAGGAAGTACCAGCGGCGTATCCACCATGCTTGTATCATATTACACACGTATCGTTACTTAATCATTTAACCAACCCAAACCACCAAAGTAATGTTTAACAGTTATAGAAATGTTTATGTATGGTCAAAGACGGTTCACACGGTTCATAGATACAAACGGTTCACAGATACAAACGGTTCACAGATACAAACGGTTCACAGATATCAACGGATCACAGATACAAACGGTTCACAGATACAAACGGTTCACAGATATCAACGGATCACAGATACAAACGGTTCACAGATACAAACGGTTCACAGATATCAACGGATCACAGATACAAACGGTTCACAGATACAAACGGTTCACAGATATCAACGGATCACAGATACAAACGGTTCACATAGTCAAATGTTTACAACGGTTCAATATGTAGTATAAAGTATTCATATGCTGGATAAGTATATGCAACAGAAAAGCAATGTAAAACAATGTACTAAGTATGCACGCTATATACATACATAGCATAAAATGTATTGAAATCATGTACTATAATGTACTACGAACATAGCAGGTATATGATGTGAAAACGGGAAAGCATGAATGTAACAAGTAGGCACATGTGTTCCACCCCAAAACAGTTTGGAAAACAGTAAAAGAGGGGTCTATGTACTCACCTGAGATTGCTCAGTAGTCCTTGAGTAACAACTAAACAATGCTAGAGATCGCGGATATCAAACGGCACCTAGTATAGGTAGCTACATTAATAAACCGGACCTGAATCGGAAGATCGGGTAGCATTAGGGTTTGTAAACCAAACGAGGGTAGAGACTCGTGTCATTTGGTTTAACAAAGCCTACATACTAAATGAAACTTAACCTGAGTGATTTCGACCCATTACGACCCGTTTAGGAAGCTTATGCTTCTTTAACGTGTCGTGCGCGTGAAACGCGTTTGGACCGCCTAACTAGTCCTATGACAAGTATTATATGCCTAAACATGTTACATAATCAGTTACGTGACAAAAGTTTAGGTTACATATGCTAAATTACCAATTATGTATGAAAAGGGTATTCTGGTAATTTACCTAAGGCATATAAACTACCTATCATACAACTACTTAACGATGTGACCATAGGGTATAACCTCGGAAGGTTATTCCCTACCTACTATGGTCACCTAATGTGTTTGGTCGGATCCTAATGATCGACCAAACTGGGTCGGGTTCGAAGGTATAGGCGATTTATCAGATCGCCTACCCTACGACCCTAGACAACGTGGTAATCAGTGGGCATAGTCCCAAGGGACTATGACCAACGTGATTACAATCACGTTGCGAAGTTCAAACGAACTTCGCATTGACCATTACTGGTCAACGCAGAAAGTCAAACAAAGTTTGACTTTCAGACTCGATAAAACAATAAAATAAGGAAAAGAACGAAAGAATACTTACGAAGGGTCCAAGATTCAAAGGTTCAAAGGTGTGGGTTTTTGGGTGTGATGTTGGTGGGTATTTATAGGAAATGGTCCACCGCTAGGATCGTTTCTTGGAAAAGGAGGCAACGATCAAGGCCGTACACTTGTTGAAAGGTTATGGTAGCTTAATTCCATCCTTATCTCATGACTAGATAATTAGGAACATGTGGTTGTGGATTAAACATGTGCAAACAGCCTGTTTAAATACTCTGCATCTGGTCTGGACACCCCATACGCATCGTATGGTATATATACCATACGCATCGTATGGGTGAACTTTGGCAGAATTACAGTTTTGGTCCCTGAACTGTATTTAGGTCATTTTTGACACGTTTAAGGCCCGTTAACCCCATTTCAAAGCTCTAAAATGAAGTTAAAGTATAGGGAACTTAAAACATGCTCAAAAATATCTCGGATGTCGGTTCGTTTAGCCGTACGAACGCGATGTTCGCTTAACTACGACGGAATGCGCATAAGCGCGAAAAACGAACCAAACGACGAAACGAATGGATTTTTCTTATGGCGAACACTAAAATAAAATGTAGTCATGCTTACATAAATTTTTGGATGTCCAGATGTATTCAGAACGTAAGTTATGCGCGAAAATGCAAACTTGTGCACTTTTTGACACTTTTAGTCCCTGAATGACCCAAAAGTTTATTTTAGCATACCGAACACCTCAAAGCCTATTTCTAAGCTATGTAAAGGATATTTATGGTATGTTTAACTTATGGTCATGTTCCGGAATGTCTGTTACAGTTCAAATTGGCATACTTTCGCAGTTTGTCAACTTAAGTCCCTGTAAGCGATTAAACTTTGATTTCACCACACCAACCCTTCCAAAACTTATATCTAAGTTATGTAAAGGTTATTTAAGGTATGTTAAGCCTATTTCACTATTCCGGAGTGTTCGTTGCATTAAACTGGTTATATTTACGCATCAGTGCGTGTATAACCTTCCAGAAAGCGATTTAGAGCTTGAAATCGAACATGAGTTGATATGTGCAATTGATACACATATTTATACAAGCCCAAAGTATGAAATACAATATTTCATTGGTTTGGTATTTGTTTGATGGTTGAAATGACACAGGTGTTACAGTCTCCCCTACTTTAGGAAATTTCGTCCCGAAATTAATTCGTAGGAGTCTATTTGTTACTTTGTGTCAAAACAACCACCAGAGATATGTAAGGTATAATCCTGTCATTTCCTTAACGGACATTCTTTAGAACGAAAATGAACAGACGGAGTCATTTTCCTCAACGAGTATTCTTCAGAAGCGGAAATGAAGGAATAAACAAACGGGGATTCATTTCCTCAACGGACAATCTTCAGAAACGTAAAATGAACAAACGGAGTCATTTTCTACGGTTGCTTCCTCAGACACGGAAATGAAAAGGATAGACAAACGGATATTCATTTCCCTTACGGAAAATCTTCAGAAACGAAAATGAACAAACGGAGTCATTTTCTACGGTTGCTTCCTCAGAAACGGAAATGAAAAGGATGGACAAACGGATATTCATTTCCTTAACGGAAAATCTTCAGAAACGAAAATGAACAAACGGAGTCATTTTCTACGGTTGCTTCCTCAGAAACGGAAATGAAAAGGATGGACAAACGGATATTCATTTCCTTAACGGAAAATCTTCAGAAACGAAAATGAACAAACGGAGTCATTTTCTACGGTTGCTTCCTCAGAAACGGAAATGAAAAGGATGGACAAACGGATATTCATTTCCTTAACGGAAAATCTTCAGAAACGAAAATGAACAAACGGAGTCATTTTCTACGGTTGTTTCCTCAGAAACGGAAATGAATGGAGTTAACTTCTAGGCACATTACAAAGCTTACTGTGGTTTCTGTGCACTAAATTCCATAATTATGTATGCATCCATAATTACGTAATTCCTTGCATAGTCCGCACAGTTTGTCTTGTAATGTTCATAAGCACATAAACACATAGTTATTTAATTGTTATTATCTTGTTATTGATTGCAATTAACTTGGCACCTCGTACTTCGTTTCTCTTGGAAGAAACGGGTACTTAGGATTTTCGTGGAAAACGCAAGAGATCATACAACGGAAGAAATTTGGGAGTAGTCTGTTCTTCAAGGAATGCGGTTCCTTGATTGTCGGTATTGTAGGGGATATGTTGTTTATACATACAATCACATAAATACATTGTAATGTAAATAAAAGGTTTATTTATGAACAATGATCACAACTGTTTCTTGGACCTTGACAACTAAAGAAAATAATACATAAGGATTGATTATTTCTAAACAGCGTTGTCTTCCATTCGGTCAGATGCTCATCCCTGTGCTGGATTTGCATTAGCAAGCTTTGGGCAATTTCTTCGGAAATGACCCATCTCGCCACAGTTGAAGCAAGAACCTGGTAGAAAACGACCTTGAGCGGTATTGTTGTTAACTTGATTTGGTGCAGCTGCAGCTGGGCAGACTCTTGCTGTATGGCCTATGAGTCCGCAAGTTTGGCATTTGCGGCACTTCACAGCAGCATGATGATGTAGGCCACATTGGTTGCACAAGGGTGCAGTTCCATTGTAGGGTTTCCTGGCAGGGGGTTGAGCTGGTTGATTGAGGATGGCTTGATCATTGTGAGCGACCACAGCGTAGTTCTGAGAAGCCTTTCGCTTCTTTGACCTCTTAGGGGATCCAGTCTGTTCATCCATGATCTTTGATTCCTCGATTGGTTCCGATTCTTCGACCGGCTTCTTGTCACCTTTTCGGAAAAGTTTACCTTTCCTGATCTTTGATTCAGTCAAGGTTGCAGATAGCTCAATGGCCTGTCTAACTGTAGTAGGGTTGCTACCAGTCAAAATGTCTTGTATTGAGTCAGGGAGGCCATCAATGTACTTTTCGATTGCCTTATCCAGAGGCGTGACCATGTTTGGGCATAACAGACTCAACTCCTCATAACGGTCCGTGTAGGCTCTATGCTCACCGCTGTCTTGCTCCAGATTGTCGAATTCCCTTTCCAAAGCCCTGATCTCGTGTCGAGGACAGAATTCCTTCATCATAAGGGCCCTAAGTTCAGCCCATGTCTGTGCTAGAGCAACTTCTGCACCACGATCCCTCATAATCCCATTCCACCACGTAAGGGCTCTCTTCTGGAACACACTCGAAGCAAACTCGACCTTGCGATTGTCAGGACACTGCACATGGCGGAAAGTATTCTCAATGCTCTCGAACCATTGAAGAAGCCCAGTCGCTCCCTCAGAACCACTAAACTTGAGTGGTTTCGCCGAGTTAAAACTCTTGAAGTTGCACGGACCATTGTTGTTGTTGTTGGCTTGATTCCATTGAGCAAAGAGGTTTGGGAATTGAGCAGCCATTTGCTGCGCAATGATTTCTGCCAGCTCGGCAGTCGCTATCTGGTTTTCGCGTCGAGGAGGCATTCTAAAAGAGGAACATGAAAGGAAACGAGTGAGAGAATTAGACGAAAGGAATGAGATGAAGCAAATCTGATGAAAGCAAGGATAGTGGTCATTTGTTTGTTACTACAAAGCAACAAACGACCTCGGTGAATAATCAAAGTAAATAGGTCAAAAATAATGTATCGCGAAGACATGCTCGCCTATAAGTGAACACTCATCCCAAGAATTCCCAGGTAAGCACAACTGGTCTCGCGTCTGGTTGAGATGTATACGAGGTGCTTGCCTAGACAGAAAACTCAGAATACAGGCATTCACCCTTCCAGTTTGCACGTGTTCACATTATTTAAAACCCAAAACCTTGACGAGATTTTTGAAAACTCAAAGGGGTTCAAAACCTTACAATAGAGGGTTCAAAACCTAGTAATTAATCATCCTAGAACAGATGATTAGTTTTCAAAGCGGTTTCGAAAATTATGTTCTTGTTGTGGTAGTCGCCTAAGGATAGGTGACGGTATTGTTTTATGACTAAACGCAAGTAAACTCGCGTTAGGGTCCTAAGAAGGTTATAGACTAGGTCAAAGCATTACTAATAACCTAATTCCCTATAACCATTGGCTCTGATACCATCTTTTCTGTCACACCCCGACCACGTAGAACATACAAAACGTGGCGGAAACATCGGGGAGTGTTGTAACAGAATTAATTGTTTCAAATCCATGGCAATTGAAGTTTCGTTTTATTGATTAAAAGTGTTACAATGTCTTAACAAACAAGAAAAACAACATAATTTACTAGTCTTGCATCTTTTATTGTCACTAAAGCCCAAGTCTGCCTATATGTATCTTGATCATCTTATGCAACAGTTCCTGAAAAACACATGTGAAAATAGGTACGTCAGCATAAAAATGCCTGTGAGATACATAGGTTTTGTGAAAATAGGTTCCATGACTTATGTTTGAGAAAATGTTTAGTCATGAACCTTGTAATTTGCTTTGTTTTGTAAATCATTTGAAAAACAATGAGTTCAGATGATATGTATCAAATAAATGAATAATGTATGGTTAAATGAATAACCATAGTAAAATGGATTTGTATAAGATAAGTTGTTTGTAAAACAATGTCTTGTGAAAAGTATGTTATTTGTATAAAATGTTATATGTATCAAACTGAAATGATTCAAATAACGCTACAATATGTAATACCATACAAACACTTATATATAGGAAGTACCAGCGGCGTATCCACCATGCTTGTATCATATTACACACGTATCGTTACTTAATCATTTAACCAACCCAAACCACCAAAGTAATGTTTAACAGTTATAGAAATGTTTATGTATGGTCAAAGACGGTTCACACGGTTCATAGATACAAACGGTTCACAGATACAAACGGTTCACAGATACAAACGGTTCACAGATATCAACGGATCACAGATACAAACGGTTCACAGATACAAACGGTTCACAGATATCAACGGATCACAGATACAAACGGTTCACAGATACAAACGGTTCACAGATATCAACGGATCACAGATACAAACGGTTCACAGATACAAACGGTTCACAGATATCAACGGATCACAGATACAAACGGTTCACATAGTCAAATGTTTACAACGGTTCAATATGTAGTATAAAGTATTCATATGCTGGATAAGTATATGCAACAGAAAAGCAATGTAAAACAATGTACTAAGTATGCACGCTATATACATACATAGCATAAAATGTATTGAAATCATGTACTATAATGTACTACGAACATAGCAGGTATATGATGTGAAAACGGGAAAGCATGAATGTAACAAGTAGGCACATGTGTTCCACCCCAAAACAGTTTGGAAAACAGTAAAAGAGGGGTCTATGTACTCACCTGAGATTGCTCAGTAGTCCTTAAGTAACAACTAAACAATGCTAGAGATCGCGGATATCAAACGGCACCTAGTATAGGTAGCTACATTAATAAACCGGACCTGAATCGGAAGATCGGGTAGCATTAGGGTTTGTAAACCAAACGAGGGTAGAGACTCGTGTCATTTGGTTTAACAAAGCCTACATACTAAATGAAACTTAACCTGAGTGCTTTCGACCCATTACGACCCGTTTAGGAAGCTTATGCTTCTTTAACGTGTCGTGCGCGTGAAACGCGTTTGGACCGCCTAACTAGTCCTATGACAAGTATTATATGCCTAAACATGTTACATAATCAGTTACGTGACAAAAGTTTAGGTTACATATGCTAAATTACCAATTATGTATGAAAAGGGTATTCTGGTAATTTACCTAAGGCATATAAACTACCTATCATACAACTACTTAACGATGTGACCATAGGGTATAACCTCGGAAGGTTATTCCCTACCTACTATGGTCACCTAATGTGTTTGGTCGGATCCTAATGATCGACCAAACTGGGTCGGGTTCGAAGGTATAGGCGATTTATCAGATCGCCTACCCTACGACCCTAGACAACGTGGTAATCAGTGGGCATAGTCCCAAGGGACTATGACCAACGTGATTACAATCACGTTGCGAAGTTCAAACGAACTTCGCATTGACCATTACTGGTCAACGCAGAAAGTCAAACAAAGTTTGACTTTCAGACTCGATAAAACAATAAAATAAGGAAAAGAACGAAAGAATACTTACGAAGGGTCCAAGATTCAAAGGTTCAAAGGTGTGGGTTTTTGGGTGTGATGTTGGTGGGTATTTATAGGAAATGGTCCACCGCTAGGATCGTTTCTTGGAAAAGGAGGCAACGATCAAGGCCGTACACTTGTTGAAAGGTTATGGTAGCTTAATTCCATCCTTATCTCATGACTAGATAATTAGGAACATGTGGTTGTGGATTAAACATGTGCAAACAGCCTGTTTAAATACTCTGCATCTGGTCTGGACACCCCATACGCATCGTATGGTATATATACCATACGCATCGTATGGGTGAACTTTGGCAGAATTACAGTTTTGGTCCCTGAACTGTATTTAGGTCATTTTTGACACGTTTAAGGCCCGTTAACCCCATTTCAAAGCTCTAAAATGAAGTTAAAGTATAGGGAACTTAAAACATGCTCAAAAATATCTCGGATGTCGGTTCGTTTAGCCGTACGAACGCGATGTTCGCTTAACTACGACGGAATGCGCATAAGCGCGAAAAACGAACCAAACGACGAAACGAATGGATTTTTCTTATGGCGAACACTAAAATAAAATGTAGTCATGCTTACATAAATTTTTGGATGTCCAGATGTATTCAGAACGTAAGTTATGCGCGAAAATGCAAACTTGTGCACTTTTTGACACTTTTAGTCCCTGAATGACCCAAAAGTTTATTTTAGCATACCGAACACCTCAAAGCCTATTTCTAAGCTATGTAAAGGATATTTATGGTATGTTTAACTTATGGTCATGTTCCGGAATGTCTGTTACAGTTCAAATTGGCATACTTTCGCAGTTTGTCAACTTAAGTCCCTGTAAGCGATTAAACTTTGATTTCACCACACCAACCCTTCCAAAACTTATATCTAAGTTATGTAAAGGTTATTTAAAGTATGTTAAGCCTATTTCACTATTCCGGAGTGTTCGTTGCATTAAACTGGTTATATTTACGCATCAGTGCGTGTATAACCTTCCAGAAAGCGATTTAGAGCTTGAAATCGAACATGAGTTGATATGTGCAATTGATACACATATTTATACAAGCCCAAAGTATGAAATACAATATTTCATTGGTTTGGTATTTGTTTGATGGTTGAAATGACACAGGTGTTACAAAGGGCCAAACCAACCACCCAAGAATTGAATCATCGAGCAAAAACACTTGACAACCTCCTGGAAGCAACTTTTCTTGCCAACAGACCTTTCTCCATCAATTAGGAATCTGATGCCGTCACTAAACACATTCCTTAAATTTTAGCCATTTTTTGAGTGTTTATTTTTTGGTGTCAAATCCGCATTTATATCACCATTGCTCTTGATTTTTTTAATTGTATATCTCTTAAATGGCAACATATACACGTGTGATATAGTTTACGAAGATTTTTCAATGCCGAGAACCTCGATCAGTGAGTAAAAGAGGCGTAAGGTGCACAATGGTGTAAAACTAAAATGGGATATACCGGGCTAGGATTCGAGTTACATGAACTAGGGCCAAACCAATAACCCAATAATGGAATCGTCGAGCGAAAACACTTGACAACCTCTTAGAAGCAGCTTTTTCTTGCCACCAGACCTTTGTTCATCAATTAGGAATCTGATGCCGGCACTCAATACATTCCTTAAATTGTAGCCATTTTTTGAATGTTTATTTTTTGGTGTCTAATCCGCATATATATCACCATTGCTACTGATTTTCTTGACGGTATATCTCTTAAATGTCAACATATACACGTGTGATTTAGTTTACGACGATTTTTCAATGCCAAGAACCTCGATCAGTGTGTAAAAGAGGCGTAAGGTTCACAATGGTGTAATTCTAAAATGGGATATATCGGCTTCGATTCGAGTTACATGATCAAGGGCCAAACCAACCACCCAATAATGGAATCGTCGAGCGAAAACACTTAACAACCTCTTGGAACCAGCTTTTCTTACCGACAGACTTTTCTCCATCAATTAGGAATCTGATGCGGTCACTAAACACATTCCTTAAATTGTAGCCATTTTTTGAGTGTTCTTTTAGCGTCTAATCCGCATATATATCACCATTGCTCTTGATTTTATTGAATGTATATGTCTTAAATGTCAACATATACACATGTAATTTAGTTTACGAAGCATTTTCAATGCTGAGAACCTCGATCAGAGAGTAAAAGAGGCGTAAGGTGTACAATGGTGTAATTCTAAAATGGGATTTACCGGGCTAGGATTCGAGTTACAGGAACATGGGACAAACCAACCACCGAAGAATTGAATCGTCGAGCAAAACCACTTGACAACCTTCTTGAAGCAGATTTTCTTGCCACCAGACTTTTCTTCATCAATTAGGAATCTGATGTCGTCACTAATGGTGTAAATAAAAAATGGGATATACCTGGCTAGGATTCGAGTTACAGGAACAAGGGCCAAACCAACCACCTAAGATTTGAATCGTTGAGCGAAAACACTTCACAACCTCCTGGAAGCAGCTTGTCTTGCCACCTGACCTTTCTTCTTCAAGTAGAATTCTGATGCCGTCACTAAACTCGTTCCTTAAATTGTAGCCATTTTTTGAGTGTTTATTTTTTGGTGTCTAATCCGCATATATATCACCATTGCTCTCGATTTTCTTAACTTTATATCTCTTAAATGTCAACATATACACGTGTGATTTTGTTTACTAAGATTTTTCAATGCCGAGAATCTTGATCAGAGAGTAAAAACGGCGTAAGGTTCACAAGGGTGTAAAACTAGAATGGGATATAACGGGGTAGGATTCGAGTTACAGGAACAAGGGCCAAACCAACCACCCAAGAATGGAATCGTCTAGCGAAAACACGTAACAACCTCCTGGAAGCAGCTTTTCTTACCACCAGACCTTTCTCCATCAATTAGGAATCTGATGCCGTCACTGAACACATTCCATAAATTGTAGCCATTTTTTGAGTGTTTATTTTTTGATGTCTAATCCGCATATATATCACCATTGCTCTTGATTTTATTGAGTGTATATCTCTTAAATGTCAACATATACACGTGTGATTTAGTGTACGAAGATTTTTCAATGCTGAGAACCTCGATCAGAGAGTAAAAAAGGCGTAAGGTTCACAAGGGTGTAAAACTAGAATGAGATATACCGTGCTAGGATTCGAGTTACAGGAACAAGGGCCAAACCAACCACCCAAGAATGGAATCGTCGAGCGATAACACTTGACAACCACCTGGAAGTAGCTTTTCTTGCCACCAGACCTTTCTCCATCAATTAGGAATCTGATCCCGTCACTAAACACATTCCTTAAATCGAAGCCATTTTTTGAGTGTTTATTTTTTGCTGTCTAATCCGCATATATATCACCATTGCTCTTGATTTTCTTGACTGTATATCAATTAAATGTCAACATATACACGTGTTATTTTGTTTACGAAGATTTTTCAATGCCGAGAAACTCGTTCAGAGAGTAAAAAAGGCTTAAGGTTCACAATGGTGTATAACTAATATGGGATATATCGGGCCAGGATTCGAGTTTCAGGAACAAGGACCAAACCAACCACCCAAGAATTGAATCGTCGAGCGAAAACACTTGACAACCTCCCGGAAGCAGCTTTTCTTGCCACCAGACCTTTCTTCATCAATAAGAAATCTGATGCCGTCACTAAACTCATTCCTTAAATTGTAGCCATTTTTTGAGTGTTTATTTTTTGGTGTCTAATCCGCATTTATATCACCATTGCTCTTAATTTTCTTGACTGTATATCTCTTAAATGTCAACAAATACGCGTGTGATTTAGTTTACGAATATTTTTCAATGCCGAGAACCTCGATCAGAGAGAAAGAAGGCGTAAGGTTCACAATGGTGTAAAACTAAAATGGGATATACTGGGCTAGGATTCGAGTTAGAGGAACAAGGGCCAAACCAACCACCCAAGAATTGAATCGTCAAGCAAAAACACTTGACAACCTCCTGGATGCAGCTTTTCTTGCCACTAGACCTTTCTCCATCAATTAGGAATCTGATGCCGTCACTAAACACATTCCTTAAATTTTAGCCATTTTTTGAGTGTTTATTTTTTGGTATCAAATCCTCATATATATCACCATTGCTCTTGATTTTTTTAATTGTATATCTCTTAAATGTCAACATATACACGTGTGATATAGTTTACGAAGATTTTTCAATGCCGAGAACCTCGATCAGTGAGTAAAAGAGGCGTAAGGTTCACAATGGTGTAAAACTAAAATGGGATATACCGGGCTAGGATTCGAGTTACATGAACAAGGGCCAAACCAACAACCCAAGAATGGAATCGTCTACCGAAAACACTTGACAACCTCTTAGAAGAAGCTTTTCTTGCCACCAGACCTTTCTCCATCAATTAGGAATCTGATGCCGTCACTAAACACATTCCATAAATTGTAGCCATTTTTTGAGTGTTTATTTTTTGATGTCTAATCCGCATATATATCACCATTGCTCTTGATTTTATTGAGTGTATATCTCTTAAATGTCAACATATACACGTGTGATTTGGTGTACGAAGATTTTTCAATGCTGAGAACCTCGATCAGAGAGTAAAAAAGGCGTAAGGTTCACAAGGGTGTAAAACTAGAATGAGATATACCGTGCTAGGATTCGAGTTACAGGAACAAGGGCCAAACCAACCACCCAAGAATGGAATCGTCGAGCGATAACACTTGACAACCACCTGGAAGTAGCTTTTCTTGCCACCAGACCTTTCTCCATCAATTAGGAATCTGATCCCGTCACTAAACACATTCCTTAAATCGAAGCCATTTTTTGAGTGTTTATTTTTTGCTGTCTAATCCGCATATATATCACCATTGCTCTTGATTTTCTTGACTGTATATCAATTAAATGTCAACATATACACGTGTTATTTTGTTTACGAAGATTTTTCAATGCCGAGAAACTCGTTCAGAGAGTAAAAAAGGCTTAAGGTTCACAATGGTGTATAACTAATATGGGATATATCGGGCCAGGATTCGAGTTTCAGGAACAAGGACCAAACCAACCACCCAAGAATTGAATCGTCGAGCGAAAACACTTGACAACCTCCCGGAAGCAGCTTTTCTTGCCACCAGACCTTTCTTCATCAATAAGAAATCTGATGCCGTCACTAAACTCATTCCTTAAATTGTAGCCATTTTTTGAGTGTTTATTTTTTGGTGTCTAATCCGCATTTATATCACCATTGCTCTTAATTTTCTTGACTGTATATCTCTTAAATGTCAACAAATACGCGTGTGATTTAGTTTACGAATATTTTTCAATGCCGAGAACCTCGATCAGAGAGAAAGAAGGCGTAAGGTTCACAATGGTGTAAAACTAAAATGGGATATACTGGGCTAGGATTCGAGTTAGAGGAACAAGGGCCAAACCAACCACCCAAGAATTGAATCGTCAAGCAAAAACACTTGACAACCTCCTGGATGCAGCTTTTCTTGCCACTAGACCTTTCTCCATCAATTAGGAATCTGATGCCGTCACTAAACACATTCCTTAAATTTTAGCCATTTTTTGAGTGTTTATTTTTTGGTATCAAATCCTCATATATATCACCATTGCTCTTGATTTTTTTAATTGTATATCTCTTAAATGTCAACATATACACGTGTGATATAGTTTACGAAGATTTTTCAATGCCGAGAACCTCGATCAGTGAGTAAAAGAGGCGTAAGGTTCACAATGGTGTAAAACTAAAATGGGATATACCGGGCTAGGATTCGAGTTACATGAACAAGGGCCAAACCAACAACCCAAGAATGGAATCGTCTACCGAAAACACTTGACAACCTCTTAGAAGAAGCTTTTCTTGCCACCAGACCTTTCTCCATCAATTAGGAATCTGATGCCGTCACTAAACACATTCCATAAATTGTAGCCATTTTTTGAGTGTTTATTTTTTGATGTCTAATCCGCATATATATCACCATTGCTCTTGATTTTATTGAGTGTATATCTCTTAAATGTCAACATATACACGTGTGATTTGGTGTACGAAGATTTTTCAATGCTGAGAACCTCGATCAGAGAGTAAAAAAGGCGTAAGGTTCACAAGGGTGTAAAACTAGAATGAGATATACCGTGCTAGGATTCGAGTTACAGGAACAAGGGCCAAACCAACCACCCAAGAATGGAATCGTCGAGCGATAACACTTGACAACCACCTGGAAGTAGCTTTTCTTGCCACCAGACCTTTCTCCATCAATTAGGAATCTGATCCCGTCACTAAACACATTCCTTAAATCGAAGCCATTTTTTGAGTGTTTATTTTTTGCTGTCTAATCCGCATATATATCACCATTGCTCTTGATTTTCTTGACTGTATATCTATTAAATGTCAACATATACACGTGTTATTTTGTTTACGAAGATTTTTCAATGCCGAGAAACTCGTTCAGAGAGTAAAAAAGGCTTAAGGTTCACAATGGTGTATAACTAAAATGGGATATATCGGGCCAGGATTCGAGTTTCAGGAACAAGGACCAAACCAACCACCCAAGAATTGAATCGTCGAGCGAAAACACTTGACAACCTCCCGGAAGCAGCTTTTCTTGCCACCAGACCTTTCTTCATCAATAAGAAATCTGATGCCGTCACTAAACTCATTCCTTAAATTGTAGCCATTTTTTGAGTGTTTATTTTTTGATGTCTAATCCGCATTTATATCACCATTGCTCTTAATTTTCTTGACTGTATATCTCTTAAATGTCAACAAATACGCGTGTGATTTAGTTTACGAATATTTTTCAATGCCGAGAACCTCGATCAGAGAGAAAGAAGGCGTAAGGTTCACAATGGTGTAAAACTAAAATGGGATATACTGGGCTAGGATTCGAGTTACAGGAACAAGGGCCAAACCAACCACCCAAGAATTGAATCGTCAAGCAAAAACACTTGACAACCTCCTGGATGCAGCTTTTCTTGCCACCAGACCTTTCTCCATCAATTAGGAATCTGATGCCGTCACTAAACACATTCCTTAAATTTTAGCCATTTTTTGAGTGTTTATTTTTTGGTATCAAATCCTCATATATATCACCATTGCTCTTGATTTTTTTAATTGTATATCTCTTAAATATCAACATATACACGTGTGATATAGTTTACGAAGATTTTTCAATGCCGAGAACCTCGATCAGTGAGTAAAAGAGGCGTAAGGTTCACAATGGTGTAAAACTAAAATGGGATATACCGGGCTAGGATTCGAGTTACATGAACAAGGGCCAAACCAACAACCCAATAATGGAATCGTCTACCGAAAACACTTGACAACCTCTTAGAAGAAGCTTTTCTTGCCACCAGACCTTTGTCCATCAATTAGGAATCTGATGCCGTCACTAAACACATTCCTTAAATTGTAGCCATTTTTTGAATGTTTATTTTTTGGTGTCTAATTCGCATATATATCATCATTGCTCTTTATTTTCTTGACTGTATATCTCTTAAATGTCAACATATACACGTGTGATTTAGTTTACGAATATTTTCAATGCCGAGAACCTCGATCAGAGAGTAAAAGAGGCGTAAGGTTCACAATGGTGTAATTCTAAAATGTGATATACCTGTTATGGGTGAAATTCTGAGCCCATATCCTGATACTATATCTTGATTTTATGTTAGCTGTTTATGATCAGGATACCGGATCAGGATACCGAACCAGCATATTGGTAACATCCTGAGGCAGTATCCTGGCAGTTACTAACTATTTGCTTGTAGCTTGTAGCTGAAGCTTGTTAACGTTCACAAAGACCAATTCCCCTGAAGACTCGCTCAAATTAGTTGGAAAAGAGACGTTGGAGCCAGGAGAAGTGGTCTAAAACGGTCACAAGGGAATATTCCAAGGATCCCGGAATAATACGGGAATATCCCGGATTTTTAGCATAGTTTGTTATTTCATGTAACTATAAACAGGAGTGTCGGATCATAGGAATGGACACACTTTCGAGTTCACCTACTCGTACACTCTCGTTTCTAGCGGCAAACACACACTAACACTCACAATTCACACTCATTGTAACACTTAGATTCGATCCGAGCATTATCCTGCATTGTATCCTGGTTATTCAAGCAATAAGAAGAACAAGGCATCCGATGTTGGGATCGAACCCTATCAGAGGAACAGATAATTAAAGCCAAAACTGGATCAGAACAGTGGATCCAGAATAAGCAGATGATTACATACAAGTCTCTCCCCTTGAAAGTGATTTCAACATCTGCTGACCTCCTATCTGCTGATCTTGCAAAGTGCTGACCTACAACTGTTGCTCAAGTAAAGACCTGATGAAAGACTAAAGCCCTGCTGATTCTATCTACTGCCTTGAGTCAAGCACTGCTGATCCGGACAAGTACTGTTGGGTTCACAACAGTGGAAAGTTGCAGCAGCTGATCTATAGTCTGTTTTGTAATGTAATGTAATAGTAGTAGTTAACCTAGCAATGCTTGTATAGATCAGAGGTTAGAGTTTGTTAGGAGGTTAGATGTCACTTTCTTGGTGACGTCAGCTAAGATGCTCAGTGGTTTGCAAGTGCCTATAAATAGTTCAGTACTTTGTACTGTTCTATTAGCTCTTTTGCATAATCGTCTTCTTTGCACGAACAAACAACTGAGCTCTGGCTGAGGGGGAGTTTGCATTCATTCATCAATCATTGTAATCGTTATTGAAATAAATTCAATCTTCCGATTCATTGGGAAAAGATGTTTGATCAAAGTATTACTCTCGTTTGATTGTATGCAAAGTTTGTTTACATCAAAATTCCGCTGCACACTCATCCATTTTCATTTTAATTACAAACACAAAATACAATCAGAATCAAACTTAGATCCAACAATTGGTATCAGAGCTTGGACAGCAGTTGTTACAACATTTGCTGTAAAGACAACAGTGGTTGGAACACCAGTTGTTTCAACAACTGTTAGTCAATCACAAATCACTACCACTACATCCACCACCACTGTTCCATCCAAAACATCATCAGCCCCTCCTCAAACAAAGAGGAGAAGGCTAATTCTCAAAGATGATGACAATTCACCACCACAAACATCTTCAAAATCTTTGGCTCTTGTAACAATACCAAAACCAGTTCCTCTCTCTTCAGTTCGAATGCTCAAGCCCTTACCTCCTGCAGGTGTTCAATTTCCTCTTGAACTAGCAGCTGTTAGAGAAGAAATAAAATCTTTTTACTTTGAGGATGACCCTGCCAAAAGGAGTTTGCCTTCAATAAAAGGATATCCCTGGCCTAAAAATGTTGATGAATATTTGAAGATAAAGGCCAAGCAAGCAGAGGATATCTCAAAAAGAAACACACAAGGGAAATCTGACAAAGAAATTTCTAGAAACTATCAATATCTGCTCACACAAGTCAGATCCCTAGAACAATTTGCAAAAAATGTCAGTCAACAAATTTCAGAAAGAGCAGCTGAAACTTTGAAGAAAGACTACATTGAAAGCATCATGGCTCACAAGAAGTACAAAGGAGAGATATACATGTACAAAGAGTGGACTGTTCCTGAGCTTGAAAATGAAGCAGCAAGAATTTGAAGACATGATAAAAAGGAAAGTCACTCAGACTCCTTCTGACTGGGCAAAGTTTAGAAAGAATGTACCTGACAAACAGGTAGAACTGAAAAGAATGAAAGAAGAACTGGTTGCTGCTGAATATGGAAACAAAAGACAAATTGCTAGATGGAAAGAAGATGTGGTCAGGATCACCTACAAAAGGTTGGAGGAATTAAGAAAGAAAGATCCAAAAGTTCCTCAAAAACCTGACTATCCTGAAGCAGAGGTTTCAAAAAGACCATCAAAACTGCAAATCAGGAGAGCCACTACTCCAACTGGTGCTGCCATCTATAAAAGAAGGTCACACAAACAGTTGGGAGGTGAAACCATCCAAGAGATGATAAAAGGAGATGACCTTGTAAAAGAAGGCATAAAGAAAATGATCATAGAAACTCTTGGTTTGGATCAAACTGCAAATACTGCTCAGCCAGTTATGAATAGGCCAGCCTCACCAAATACCTCTGCAAATAAACATCTCCCAAGAAACCCACCAGGCTCAAAAATACTAAAGTGGGAAACTGACAAACAGGCCTGCGTATTGACTTTGCTCAGGTCTGGTGGAGAAGTGGAGAAAGTATCAAGGGAACAAGCTCTTGGCCTGAGTCTTGAAGATTTGCAGGATCTCCTTGATCTTCCACTTAGCAGGGATGATGAAGACACAGATGCCCTTGACTTTGAACTACAATTTAAAGGTCAGATAAGGGAACTGTTGATGAGGCAATAAATTTCCACAATAATGAAGAGTTTTGGCATTATCTGTTCCAGGGGGAGATTGTTGGGATCAAACCCTATCAGAGGAACAGATAATAAAGCCAAAACTGGATCAGAGCAGTGGATCCAGAATAAGCAGATGATTACATACAAGTCTCTCCCCTTGAAAGTGATTTCAACATCTGATGACCACCTATCTGCTGATCTTGCAAAGTGCTGACCTACAATTGCTGCTCAAGTAAAGACCTGATGAAAGACTAAAGCCCTGCTGATTCTATCTACTGCCTTGAGTCAAGCACTGCTGATCCGGACAAGTACTGCTGGGTTCACAGCAGTGGAAAGTTGCAGCAGCTGATCTATAGTCTGTTTTGTAATGTAATGTAATAGCAGTAGTTAACATAGCAGTGCTTGTATAGATCAGAGGTTAGAGTTTGTTAGGAGGTTAGATGTCACTTTCATGGTGACGTCAGCTAAGATGCTCAGTGGTTTGTAAGTGCCTATAAATAGTTCAGTACTTTGTACTGTTCTATTAGCTCTTTTGCATAATCGTCTTCTTTGCACGAACAAACAACTGAGCTCTGGCTGAGGGGGAGTTTGCATACATTCATCAATCATTGTAATCGTTATTGAAATAAATTCAATCTTCCGATTCATTGTGAAAAGATGTTTGATCAAAGTATTACTCTCGTTTGATTGTATTCAAAGTTTGTTTACATCATAATTCCGCTGCACACTCATCCATTTTCATTTTAATTACAAACACAAAATACAATCAGAATCAAACTCAGATCCAACAATTGGTATCAGAGTTTGGACAATCAAATTTGATTTAACAATCATTTTGACGTAAATAGTTCAGCTCATAACAGTTGATACTGATAGTTTGTTCGTTTGTTGAAAAACAGAGCAAGGATTAATCACCATTAAAGTTGATTTCTTAGTGTTTGTAAAACAACAAGAATGACGTCACAATATCAGGATGACAAAAACAACATCGGTTCGCTTTTTTAAACCACCTATGCTAAAAAGAAATGAGTACAACATCTGGCAGAGGAGGATGGGTCACATCCTCGCTCAACAAAGCACAGGTTGTTGGAGGTCTGTCATCTATGGTCCCCACGTTCCCACAGTGCCAAGCGCTGAAGATGCTAAAAAGTTCGTTCCAAAACCAGTTGAAAATTATACCGAAACCGACTATCAAAAGTTCGAACTAGATGCTAAAGCGTTTAGCATCATAGCATCAGCGCTGCCCAATGAGATATATGCTGGACTGTTACACTGTAACAGTGCCAAAGAGTTATGGGACGCGCTTAAGGAACAGTTTGGGGAGACCGAAGTAGTCATAGAAAACAATAGGGAAATCCTGAACCAACAGTATGAAACATTTTGTTACGTTAAAGGTGAATCACTAATGCAACAATTTGAGCATTTCAGTTGTCTCATCAGTGAACTGAGGCTTGTTAACACCACTTTTACAAACTCAACTCAAAATAGCAGGTTCCTCACGTCACTGCCAGAAAAATGGGACACCATAGCTTTTGTCACCCGAAACTCACCTGAGTTCAAGGATCTGACCTTGACCCAACTCCACGGTCGACTCCTGACCTACGAAAGGGAGTTGAACCAGAAAAGGAGGTTGCAAGAGTCAGGAAAAGTTACTGATGATTACACTTTCGGTAACACTGCTCTTCTGGGTCAAGAAGAATCTGGGAGCAGTGGTAAGGATCAGGGTTATGATCACTTCATTGACATAACTGCTGGTGCAAATTTTAACAACCCTGATCCTCACTCTGCTAGTTATGCATTCACTGCAAACGAAAACCAGATGTCAGATAATTTAAGCTTTGAACTCAATGATTTGCAACATTTTGATCCCACTGACTTAGAAGAGATGGATATTCTGCACCAGTTGGCTTTGCTAAGTGTTAGAACTAGCAAATTCTGTAAAAGAACAGGGAGAAAATTCCCAGGACTTCAAGGGAATTTGAGGGTTAAGTTGGATAAATCGAAAATCAAGTGCTACAAGTGCAATAGGTTAGGGCACTTTGCTAGGGAATGCAGAAGTCAAAACACTGGACCAATAGTTACTCACCCTAGCACTAACCCTAGACCACAAAGTCAAAACACTGTGCACTATTCCCAATACACCCCTGCAGCTCAAGTGAATACTGCTCACTATGCTGCTGCCCCTGTGCCAGTACACTCTGTCCAAACTACTGTTCCACAGATCCAATATGTTCAAACCCCTGTTCCCCAGGCATAAGTGCAGCCTGCACCTCAAACCACTGCTCCAGCAGCAGTACAACCAGATCAACAAAGTTTTTTCACTCAAGGGTTTGTTGACTGGAGCAGTATGCCTGAAGACCTTGGTGATGAAAATTTTGCACTCTATGCTTCTAATGATTCTTCTCATAATGAATTTTGTTTGATGGCATTGGAGTCAATACAGGAGGGGGTTGAAACTGAAGAGGAACAGTTGAGTATTGAAACAGTGGATGAGGTGACTGAAGCAGTGGTTACTGCTGTGGCTGGTGAACTACTGTTGGGAGAAAGTTCAGGTACCTAGATTGAACCAATGACAGATCCATGGTCTGAGGCAGACAAAGAAGAAAAGGCTGGTGAAAAGAAGGTGACAGCTGATGATGAAGAGAATCATAAATGTGATTGTGCAATGATGGCTGCTGCCAAGGTATCACCTCAAGTTCTTGAAAAACTGTGTTCTGACAATTGCATTATTGCTTTTGCTAACATCAAAGAGGTGAACGAAAACCTTCGGGATAAAATCTTAACTGATGAAGTCAAATTCGAAAGATCTCTAAAAGAACTTAAAAACAAATTGGCTGAAAAAGAGAAAGAGATTAGCAGCATGAAAGAAGAGCAGAGCATAACCAAAACCCAACTCTAAACTATGGTAGAAAAATACCAAGTTTGCAAAAAGGAGTTAGAGTCCACCCAAATCACATGTGAGAGATGGGTGGAATCATGCAAAAGGTATGAGGTTATGCTTGAAAAACAGATAAAAAGCAATGTGAAATTTGGGGTTGGTTATAGAAAACATGATGATGAAACCACTGCTTTTGGAAAATCTGTTCAAACCACTGATGTAACCACTGAGTTCATCCCCACAAACAAGAATGGCCAAGAAGTGAAAATCACTGACAAACTTGGTAACAAAATCACACTTGACAGACCAATGGGATCCTCTACTTTTGAGGAGCTTGAAGATTATCAGTTTAAACCAAAATGGTCTGATGAGTGTGATATTCTTGAAAATTTCAAGCCAATGGACTTTACATCAACTGATGGTGTTAAAGCTCCAAAAGCTAAAGTCATACCTCTCAAGGACATCCCAGCAGTGGTTAAAACCTCTGCTGCAAAGGAGTCTGAATAGAGAAAGAAGAAAGAAAAAATTGATAACTTGTTTTGTGAATTCTGTGAGAAAAGGAATCATCTAACAAAAGACTGTTTCCACTTAAAAGCTTATGATTTAAACAGAAAAGTGTCATTGTTTCAGCTGAAAGTTGCATTGTTTGTGGTAAAACAAACCACAAAACTCAAGCATGTGTGTATCTCAAAAAACTTGATGTGAAAAAGAATGAGTACATTGCTAAAACATCCTTGAGTTCATCATCATCATCATCATCTGTCAAATTCACCAAGAAACAACCACTGTTTGTGCCAGTTCAAACAGCTGTCACAAAACAGCTGAACCAAACATCTGTCAAAAGAGATGTTCAGGTTACTGATGCACCCCCTGCCAATCAGTTCAGAAAAGCCAAGGAAAATCAGTCTTACCAAAGGATTCCACACGTTTATGAGGCCTACAAAAGGCCCTCTAAACCCAGAGTGAACAGGCATCCTTTTGGTTACCAGCAGGTGATTGGTCAGGACCCACAACAGTGGTTAGAGAAGAACTGTCCTAAAACAGTTCAAACCCCTGACCTAACCACTGTCCATCATTCTGCATCTATCCCAGACACTGTTGAGACCCCATCCAAAGCCCTGCTGGCTTTGGAGACCCTAATGAACTAATCCTTTTACTTCATGTGCAGGGAGCTTCTGCATGCTTTGATAGTCTTTGGTATGTAGATAGTGGAGGCTCCAGGCACATGACAGGATGTAAAGCCCTCCTCAAAGACTTTAAAATCCATGGTGGGGGTGATATATCCTTTGGGAATAATAGTAAAGGGAAAGTTCTGGGGTCCGGTACAGTGCAATCTGGAAATGTAAAATTTGAAAATGTCAATCTAATAAACAATCTAAAATTCAACCTTCTGAGTGTATCACAAATGAGTGACAAAGGGTTTGGGTCATTCTTCACAAAAGATTGTTGTAGGATTGTTGGACCAGAAATGGTCAAAAAGATTGAAGCAATAATCAAAATTGGTCAAACTAAACTTGTTGCTCAAAGAAGTGGCAATGTTTATGTTGTTGATATGTCAAAAGAGTGTCCCAGAGCTGATGCCTGTCTGTTCTCAGCTGCCTCTAACAAAGAGACAGAACTTTGGCACGAAGGCTGGGGCACACAAATCTTAAGACAATCACTGAAATTTCAAAAAATGGTTTGGTGAGAGGCCTACCACAAAAATTGTTTTCATGTCCTGAACATTGCATTTCCTGTTGAAAAGGAAAACAGCATAAAAGTTCTTACAAGTCCATTGAAGAGTCCAAAACAACCCAGTGTTTGCAAATGCTACACATGGATTTGTTTGGCCCAGTTCAAGTCATGAGCCTCAAGAAGAAAAGATATTGTCTGGTTATTGTTGATGACTTTTCTAAGTTTACATGGACTTTCTTCTTACACTCAAAAGATGAGACTGCAGGCATTTTGCAAGACTTTGTGACACAGGTTGAAAAGCAATTTGACCTTCCAGTGAAAAGCTTCAGGAGTGACAATGGCACAGAATTTAAAAATAAGGAGTTGGATGCCTTCTGTGTGAAGAAAGGGATTGTAAGGCAGTACAACATCCCTAGATCACCAGAGCAAAATGGGGTTGTTGAAAGAAAGAACAGAACTTTGATTGAGGCAGCCAGAACTATGCTTGCAGATTCAGGTTTGCCATTAACTTTCTGGGCAGAGGCAGTAAACACTGCTTGCTATGTCCAGAACAGAGTTTTAATAAACCCCAGGCACAAAAAGACTGCTTATGAAATTCTGTATAAAATCAAACCACTGATCTCATATTTCAAGGTGTTTGGCTGCCCATGCTTTATTTTGAACTTAAAAGATTCCATTTCAAAATTTGCAGCCAAAATTGATTGTGGTTATCATCTGGGATACTCAACCACTGCCAAGGCCTACAAAGTGTTCAATACACGGACCAAGGCAGTGGAGGAGACTTTGAATGTTAAGTTTAATGAACTTTCATCAATGCAAATCCCAGCAAACCCTGCAGATCTGTTTGATCTTGAAAAATTTACTTTTGAAAATACTGTTGTCAAGACTAACAGTGCAGGTCCATCAGAAGATACAACACCAGACTATGGGTATGAAATCATCATCCCTCAAAGGTCTGGCACAAAGGGAAAAGCACCAGCTGTCAAAACAGTTGTCAAAGTTCAACCACTGCTACCTCAACAGTTGTTGACCAAAGTAGCCCATCCACCACTGCTTCCACATCCTCAAACACTGCTGACAAAAGTCCTCAAACAGTGGATAAAAGTCAGCAGTTGTCCACTTCATTACCTCCTATTCCACCACCTTTTGAAGCCACTGCTGGGTCATCAAGGTCACCAGCAGTGGTTAGCTCAGATGATACACATTTGCAGCCTTCACCAACAAATGCCATCATACCATACCAAGGAGATTTAATCTTCTTGAGATCTCATCCACCTGATCAAATCATTGGCAACATAAATGAAGGGGTGCTCACAAGAAGCCAAGCCCAAAACATTTTTCTTTTTGCTAGTTTTCTATCACTCCATCAGCCAGTCAAGTACCAAGAGGCACTGAAAGACAACAGCTGGGTAGAAGCCATGCAAGAGGAGCTCCAACAGTTTAAAAGACAACAAGTATGGGAGCTTGTACCGCTGCCAGAAGAGGTTAGTCCCATTGGCACAAAGTGGGTCTTTAAGAACAAAACTGATGAAAGGGGTATTGTTGTCAAGAATAAAGCCAGGCTTGTGGTTCAAGGTTACAGACAGGAAGAGGGGATTGATTATGATGAAACATTTGCCCCTGTTGCAAGATTGGAAGCAATTAGATTGTTCCTGGCCTTTGCTGTCAACCACAATATGAAGGTGTTTCAAATGGATATCAAAAGTGCTTTCCTCTATGGTACAATTCAAGAAGAGGTGTATGTTTGTCAACCTCCAGGTTTTGAGGATCCATTTTATCCAGATCATGTCTACAGGCTGAATAAAGCCCTGTATGGCCTGAAACAAGCACCAAGGGCCTGGTATGAAACTCTTTCCAACTTCCTACTCTCAAATGGTTTCAAAAGAGGTACCATTGATAAAACACTATTTTTAAAATGGAGAGGGAAGGATTTAATGATTGTCCAAATTTATGTGGATGACATTATTTTTGGGAGCACATGTAACACAATGTGTGAAGAGTTTAGAGAACTCATGACAGCTGAGTTTGAAATGAGTGCAATGGGTGAGCTGCAATGCTTTCTTGGTCTCCAAGTACAGCAAATGCAAAATGGAACTTTCATTCATCAAAGTAAATATGCTAAAGAACTTTTGACCAAATTTGATATGAATGATTGTAAGCCATGCAGCACACCCATGGCAACAAATAAGCTGGTCATGTCTGATGAAAAAGATGAGCTGATTGACCAAACACCTTATAGAAGCATGATTGGGTCTTTATTGTACCTAACTGCATCTAGACCAGACATCATGTTTGCAACATGTTTCTGTGCAAGAAGTCAATCAGCTACCAGAAAATCAAATCTCATTGCTGTAAAAAGGATCTTTAGATACATAAAAGGTGCTCCCACACTTGGTATCTGGTATCCAGCTAATGGGAACATCAAGCTTTCAGGTTTTTCAGACAGTGACTTTGCTGGATGTCACACCACAAGGAAGTCCACATCAGGAGGGTGCCAGTTTCTAGGTGATTGCTTGGTTTCTTGGCAAAGCAAAAAGCAAGCAGCAGTTTCAACATCCACTGCTAAAGCTGAATACATTGCTGCTGCAAGCTGTACCGCCCAACTCCTGTGGCTTCAAAATCAGTTGCTGGATTTTGGTATCACTGCCTTAAAAACACCACTCATGTTGGACAGCCAGGCAGCAGAAAATATCATCAAAAATCCAGTTTCCCATTCTACCACCAAACACATCGACATCAGACATAACTTTGTGAGGGATTGCTATGAAAAAAGTTTGATTTCTCTGCATCATGTCCCAACTAAACACCAGCTGGCAGATGTGCTCACAAAAGCACTTGATACAGCCACTTTTGAAAGCTTAGTCTCTAGGATTGGGATGCTGAACATGGAATAACAAGCAACATCTTGTTTTTCTGTGAATAAAAGCAACAAAATGTGTTGGAACCTGAAGGTTTATTCATGTAGGTTAGCTTAGTTTGAGGGTTGATTATGTTTATGTTTATTTTACATGTTTGGGTCGGTTTTGTTAGTATTTGGGTTAGTAGACTTGTGTCGCAATGGGCCTAGGGTATAGCCTAGTTGTTTTGTATTTAAGCAAACCTCAATCGATTTGTGGAGGTGGTTGATCAGTTGTTTAGTTGCGACACAAGGGACACAAGGAACCGGTTGTGATTGAAGTCTTGTATCAGTCTTTGCTTGTTCATTGAATGCAAGATTTCGGTTTGTGTTTTATTAGTTATTCTTGTGTTATTTAATTCTTAGTTCTTGAATCAACTTATGATTGTTTTCCGCACCTTCATAAGTCGAAGTTTGATATCATTGAAAGATCCGAACGGGTTTTACAATTGGTATCAGAGCCATTGAAGTCTTTCAAGGCTCGGTTTGATATCATTCAGATTCAAGAACTGGTTTTTGCTACTGATCCAGTTTTGTTGCTTGTTTTGCAGTGAAAATTATTGAAATATACAATCTGTTCTTGATTGAATCATTAAAAAAAATTACTGATTTTGGTTTGTTGATTTCAGAAAAGGTGTTCGCTGATTTTACGGAAAGTTGGTGTTCAACAAATTCAAAGATTACAATATCTTTGAATTTTTGGAAGTGCTGAAAAATAGGGATTGCGAGTCAACAGATCTTATCTCTTATCTTTTTTGCAGGTTTCGACTCACAACCATCATAGTTTCGGCTCATCCTGGTTTGGTTTCGACTCGCAACCTTGGTTTCGGCTCATCCTGTTTTGGTTTCGACTCGCAACCATAGTTTCGGCTCATCCTGTTTTGGTTTCGACTCGCAACCATAGTTTCGGCTCATCCTGTTTTGGTTTCGACTCGCAACCTTGGTTTCGGCTCATCCTGTTTTAGTTACGACTCGCAATCATCATTCAGTCTCCACTCGCAATCACAGTCATTTCGACTCGCAACGACACTGATCACGGACCTTTGAACTGTTGACTATTTGGACTTAAAATTTAATTAATTAATTAACTGATTAATTAAATATGTCGACAAATAACACTGACCTGGCTGCTCTTAACAAACAACAAGAACTGGACTCAAAGGTTGGAACTACTACACGCATTCCTAGATTAACCGATGCAAATGACTTTCCATAATGGAAATGGCGTTTTGAACAGCATGTGAAAGTCAAGGACTCAAAGATATGGAGAAGCATCTTAAGAGGTCCAAGGGAGATTATGACTGACAGTCCTACCGAACCTGGTCTAAAAGTGAAGAAAGCAAAGAGTGAGTATACTGAAGAAGATTTCAGTATAATTGAGGAAGATGATAGAGCACTGTCCTATTTAACCATGGGATTGGGTCCTGATATCGCTATTGGCTTTCGTACTTGCAAATCTGCTAAGGAACTTTGGGAATCGTTGATTGACGTTTACGAAGGGAATGAAGACATGAAGGAAAGTCGAAGGAACTTGCTCAGACAGAACTTCAATAACTTCAATCACATCTATGGGGAGACTGTAGACAATCAGATTCAGAGGTTCGTCAAGTTGGTCACACAAATGCAGATGGAAGAGATTCCTACTTCAAATGCATCAACAAATAGGCAACTTTTAAATGCATTACCTAAAAGCTGGGATCATCATGTGGCTATAATTAAGAAAACAAAAGATCTTGCTAGATGCAGTTTATCTGAAATGATTTCTCATATCAAAGCATGTGAATTGGATGATAAGCAAAGAGAGACCAATCATAAAAACAGTTTGTTAGCTGCAGGATTCACTATTGCACCATCTTCATCAAACAACAATGCAGCCCTTTTGTCTCAAGGAGGTTTTCAGATGTTTAGCAATGCTGCATCTGTTAAAGCGGCTCCTAGTCCAGCAAACATCTACTACTCTGGGTCTTCTGCTCAAGTTGCTCCATCTTTTTCTAATGCTGCTCCTAATGCTGCTCCCGCTTCTGCTGTGAATACTTCTTCCACAGCTTCCGCTTCCACTGCGAACAATGAAATGATAGCTTTCTTTACTAAACAGTCAAAGGAGAGTTTGGATATCGCAGCTTCTGTTATAAACTGCTTAAATGCTTTCGTTGCAGGAAAAATTGATCCTCCAAAATGGTGTAGCGAAGACCTATATCAGATTCATCCTGATGATGTTGAAGAAATGGACATCACTTGGCAGATGGCAATGGCTGCTTTTAGGGCACAAAAGTTTATTAAAAGAACAGGTAAAAATCGATGGGGAACTGCTTGGAATGGTGCTGCCAAAGTGCCTTTTAACTTGCGTTGTTATAACTGTCATGAGGAAGGACACTATGCTCGAAATTGCCCAAAACCACCGATGAATAGAGAACAAACTCCCACACAGCCCGTGACACCTAATAGAGAAAGAGCTCTTGTTACCACTGCTAGTATATCAGATGCTGCTGCTGCTGGAAGCCCTCAACCGCAAGGATTAGCTCAAGCCCTGGTGGTTCAGCCCAACATCAACTTTGATTGGAATTCAGAGATTGAGCGTCTGAACATTTCTGCTCCAGAAAATCAAGCTGCTTCAAATAACAATATTGCTTTTATGACCTCAAATGATCAAGTATCTGCACAAGAGAAGGAGACTGCAGCTGAGAACTTTGCTTTCATGACTCAGATTCTCTCAGCTCCTGTTAAAGGTCTAACTAAAGAAGAGGTACTTTCTACTTTCTGTACTCCTGAATGTAGAGAAAGAGTTGAAGTTTATAGAATGCACAATGCTGAGCTAATTCAAGATTATCAAGATATAAAAAATAAAAACTTTACTTTATCGAAAAATGAAAAACTTTTCAAAGAAAAGATCGAAGCTCAGCGAAAAGACATCATCAAACTCAAGGATGATGTAAGTGTTAAATCATCTCAACTCTTATACGTTCAGGAAAAACTGTGCATAGTAACTAAGGATCTGGAAGATATTAGAGACAAATATCAAATTAATGAGCTTAACATTAAAAAATTTGATTCTTCCAGCAAACTAGTTAAAAACCTGTGCGATCAACAGCTTGCTTACAAAGAGAAGAAAGGGCAAGGTTTGGGTTATAATCAGACTCCTCCTCCATATAATAACAATTACACTTATCTGCCAATGACTGAGGAGGAGATGATGAATGAGAGTAGCATGACTTTTGGTTCTAAAACCAACAAGTCGTCTTCAAATGACAGACAAGTTGAGAAACAGAAGTCTACTTCATTAAATTTTATTTCAAAAGGCTCGATTGATCCTAACGTTTCATCTTCATGTGCAGATGATATTTCTGAAGTAAAGTGTGGAGATGTTCATGGGAGTGAACCAGTCATTGTTTCAAATTTTTCTGAACCTTATTTTGAACCTTATTCTGAACCAACTGAATCTGACATGGCTTTTAGTCGTTCTTTGTTTGCGTCGTTTTCTGCTTATGTTTCGTCTTGTGAGCCTGTTGTTTTGGGCAAAACTGATGATGTTTGTGTTGATGATTTGAACAATAAGTGTGGTGATGATTGTTTTTCAGTTAATGTGTGTGATTCTAATGCTTCTAACGTCTTAGTTAATGAAAATGTTACAGGTGAGGTCCCTCAGGATGCATTCAGTGAAACCACTGAAACGACTTCTCAAGAAAATCAAGAATATCCTGATTCTTCTTCTGAACCTGTCTCAGTGGGTGTCCCTAATGTTGAATCTAATGGGTCCCCATTGGAAAATGTAGTAGAAATTAAACCTGAATCGTCTTCACATGATAAATGCGTTGAGGAAATGCATATTGATGAGACTTCTACTAGTTCAGAAAATGAACCTGAATTAGTTTCACATGACAAATGCATTGATAAAACGCATATTGATGAAACTTCTCCTTGTTCAAATATTGAATCAAAATTAAGTAACAAAGAAAAGGATGTTGATATAAGTGAGAAGTCATTAGAAGAAAAACCTTCAAAATGCTCAAAACAACCACAAGCACAACATGTTCAGAAAAACAAGACGTCAAATCATTCAAAATCAAGCAAATCGTGCAAAAGCTTTCAAAATACACACAAATTTAAGCGACAAACATGTTTTAACTGTGGCATTGCTGGTCACATTGCCAGAAATTGTGGTCAACTCCCAAGGACATCGTACAAGAAAAAGTCTGTGCAAGATCAGAAGGTCATGTTTAACCGATATCGTTGTTCAGAGTCGATGACGACTGAAAAGACCAAGACAATGAAGACCAACTATCGCAAGACTAAACCTTCTGATCAGGATTGGAATGCAGCCAAACGCAAAAATCAAAAACCACAAAATGATTTTCGAAATTCTCATCATAATGCTTTTGGTAATTACAATTCTAACTGGTCAAATAAGCATTGGAAACCTAAAGCTAAGGCCAAGCAATCCAATTCGTCTTATACATGTCATCGAAACTCTGTCTTTCAAAATACTTCAAAGTTTTTAAATAAAGAAAACCTAGTGTGGCAGAGAGTGACTTATATTGATGCACAAGGAAAACCCAGATCCACTATGGGCTGGGTTCCTAAATCTAACTAATCCCGCTAATCGTGCAGGAACAGCTGTGGAGGACTACCGTGCGCCCCTGGTACATGGATAGTGGCTGTTCCAGGCACATGACAGGAGACTTATCCCAACTGGAAAATGTCAAGGAATTTAATGGTGGATATGTCTCATTTGCGGGAGGAGATTCAGGCAAAATCACGTTGAAAGGAACTGTACGAAACGGCGTTTTAAGCTTCGAAAATGTTAACTATGTTCCAGAACTGAAACACAATCTGTTAAGTATTTCTCAGATTTGTGATCGAGGAAATTCAGTTCACTTCACAAAGAAAGGATGTCATGTTCTTAAACCTGGAATTGTCATTCCAGAAGACTGGTTCTTAATGTCAGCAGAGAGACGAGGAAACGCTTATGTGATTGATATGAACAAGAAACCGTGTGAAGAAATTACTTGCCTATTTTCGAAGATTTCAGAACATGATGGTTTACTGTGGCATCGTCGCCTTGGGCATGTGAACATGAAGAATTTGAATCGACTGGCAAAAGGTCAATTGGTACGCGATCTTCCAATAAAAGATTTCATGTTGGTTGAAAGGTGTGTTGCTTGTGCAAAAGGAAAGGCTCATCGAAAACCTCATAAGACAAAACCAGCACCATCGACTAAGGCTGTGCTTGAACTACTTCACATGGATCTTTTTGGTCCAGTGAATGTGTTGAGTATTGGCAAGAAAGCTTATTGTCTTGTAATTGTCGATGATTATTCTCGCTACACCTGGGTATATTTTCTCAGTCACAAGAATGAAACTGCAGTTCTGGTGAAACAATTTATCACTCTGGCTGAAAATCAAGCGAGTACTAGGGTGAAGGTTATTCGATCTGATAATGGGACAGAATTCAAGAACGCTACTTTGGATACATTTTGCACTGACAAGGGAATTGATCAGTTGAATACCACTCAGTCTGCTGCTTTGATATGTGTGATAACAAATGAGCCATTCAATTATTCAAGATATATCTTGGAAGCAATGAAGAGAAATGCAATTGGACTTCGAAAGGATAAGTTTCTTATGTATCCAAGGTTTGTGCAGATGATTTTAAATGAGTGTTATCCAGGATTGAAGAGATCTGGTAATACGTTGGAATTAAAGCCTATGGGTCCATCATGTTTTGGTGCTCTTACTACAAAGAAGGGTACTGAGAAGAAGTTTGAAGGTTTGATTAAATTGGAGAAGTTTGGTCAGTTTGCAGAGACGGAAGATGTTAGTGAAAATCCGGTAATAGCACAATCTGTTTCAGTGCATAGTGTACCTGCAAGTGCTATTGTTGCTGAAGAACATGATATTCATATGGATGCCGAAGATCAGCCTGAGACAGAGATTTTAACAATTGACTCTGACGATGAAGGCATTGAGATTATGTGTGATTCTGGTGAAGATGAAGAGCTTCCTCCAGAAGCTGAAGTTGATACTGCTGTTTCTGCTGTTCCACCCGTGATTACTGCTGAAAGTTTGGCTATGTTATTAAAATCTGTAACTGATAAGATGGGAAATCCTCCTTCTGATCTTTCAGTGTCAAGTGAAAAGCCTAGTGAAGACCCAAAGGATTCTGATTCCATGCCATTGAAACGGAAAAGGAGGGATCCTCGGCTCGGAATGTATGTTGAGCATAGCAAAGATCAACCCGTAATTACTGATGAAGATGATGAAGGTCTTTATGACTTTGATTTTGAGACGAATGTCACCGATACCACCACCGCTACTGCAGACATTTTTGATTTTGATGCTGATACTGAAAGAACTGATATGGATATCACTACTAATGATGTTCAAGTTACTAGTATTGATGTGGATACCACTGTTGAGACAACGTTGCCTAGTGCTACTGAAGCTGCAGGTTCTTCTAGAGTTGATCTTGATATGCCTAGCAGTTCAAGTGGTAAAAGACCTGAAGAGCCATTTAGAATGCCGTTTGATGATGATTCGAGTGATGAAGATGAGTTTATCAGCATGAGAGATATGAAGAAAAGAATGGTTGTCCTTGAGCAAGATTCAATTCATAAAGATGCGAAGATTATTCAACTTGAAGATACGGTTGTGAAGAAAGATCAACAGATTGAGCAGCTTCAAGGAGATGTTAGTTTGTTGTTTAACATGGTGTATGACTTACGTGGAAAGTTGGAGAAGAAATTTGGACAGGAGTTCTCAGATCCAACCGATGTTGAAAACAGGAAAAGGGCTTTTGAAAAGGATGATGCTGAAAGAGGTGCTGCTATGGAACAATACTTTAAAAGAGTTATTGATCCTGTTGCAGACAAAGAAAAGGCTGAAAGAATCAAGAAGAAAAGAGAGTTTGTAGTTATGAAGAATCGGAATCTAAATCCAGACGATGATGATGCTCATGCAACTCATCATTTAATGGATGTTGGTGAAACTCTCTATGATAAGGTTGGAAATCGTTCTGGTGTAGTTAGCTGGGGTTATGATCATGATCGCAAAAGATGGTGGATAAAAAGGAGAATTGGACCTGTTGAGTGGTACAAACATCCAGGCCAGTTTCAGTCATTTACTAAAGTGGACTTGACGAACTTGTCTAACGCACCTTATGTAGATGATAAGCCTGGAGGAGTTGGATATTTGTTTTTCGAAAGGTTGAAGAGGGAGGTTCTTAAGGGCTTTCCTTCAATGCGTACTGCAGAATCCATCGTTAAACCAGCTAAAGGCATTAGAGATCCATATACGAACAAGCGAATGAAGATTGTGCATTGGCCTGTAACTGACAAAGAGAAGGTGATTCCATTGGTGAAAAAGATACCAAAGGGTGCTCTGAAGTCCTTACATTTTTGGTCTTATGATGAGCGCTTAGGGCAGGCAGTGATTGTTTGTGATGATGATGTGTGTTTTCACTTGGTGGATCAGATTGATTTACTGAATGTTGCTCATGAAGATTTGGAAGTGTTAGCTCGTCATCAAATTAGAGCTACTGAAAAATATGAAGAAATTGCAAAAGCTTGGACTAGAGCTGTTACATCATCTATTCATATTCGTACAAAGGGTTTCGGTGGTCTTAAGGATCGGTTGCAAGATGATCGTGAAAGTTAAAGTGTCAAGAACCTGCATGCATAAACCTAGGGGGAGATTGTTGGAACCTGAAGGTTTATTCATGTAGGTTAGCTTAGTTTGAGGGTTGATTATGTTTATGTTTATTTTACATGTTTGGGTCGGTTTTGTTAGTATTTGGGTTAGTAGACTTGTGTCGCAATGGGCCTAGGGTATAGCCTAGTTGTTTTGTATTTAAGCAAACCTCAATCGATTTGTGGAGGTGGTTGATCAGTTGTTTAATTGCGACACAAGGGACACAAGGAACCGGTTGTGATTGAAGTCTTGTATCAGTCTTTGCTTGTTCATTGAATGCAAGATTTCGGTTTGTGTTTTATTAGTTATTCTTGTGTTATTTAATTCTTAGTTCTTGAATCAACTTATGATTGTTTTCCGCACCTTCATAAGTCGAAGTTTGATATCATTGAAAGATCCGAACGGGTTTTACAAAATGTTTTCAGAAAATCAAAAATCCATCCTTAAAAATAGCTAACAATGAAATTTTCATTAAAATCCTTAAAAGTCTGCCATAACCACTGATTGTTCAAAAGTCTGCTCTACTCTCAAAAGTCTGTCCACTGCTGAAAGTCAACCCCTGTTCTCTCATTTCTTTGATAAACTCTGTTGTTCAAAAGCAGTGTCTTATCCACTGATATGCTATCCACTGATAGTGAAAATCATCCACTGCTTTCTTACCACTGCCTTCATCAGTCACTTTCTTCAAAGTACTGTCCTTCACTTTCCCCAGGGGTTGTCACGTGGGCAGTACACAGTGGTCAGACCTTTTGTAACGGCTGCCACGTCAGCATTCACTTTCTTCCCTATAAAATCCCCCACTCACCTCCAAAACAGGGTTTTACCGTCGAATTGAATTCTTAAAAATTCTCTTCTCACAGCAGTTTTTCATCTCATCTTTCACAAATTTCTTCGATCATTCTCTTCAAAAATGACAAAATCGAAGTCATCTGCAAAACCTACATCCAAACCATCATCGAAAACAGCCTCTCAAAAGGCAATCTCGACAGAAATCCCATATAAATCATCTCACAATCTCCTGGGTCTTCTCACAAAACCAGGAACCACCAATGTTTTCGATTCCATCGTTGACACCATGGCAAAATCAAAGTACAAAACTTTGTTCACCGTCAATGCACCAATCTATTTGGAGACCCAAAGGGAGTTCTGGAAGAATGCAACCCTTGAAAAACAAGGAGACATTGCAACCACCATACACTCTTCTATAAAGGGTAAAACTGTCCAAATCACGCCACTATCCATTTCAGAGGTCTTTCAACTCGATGATCAGGAAGGTAAAATTTTCTTTCACTAAAAACGAGTTACAAACTGACTTCTTTGAAAGAGGGTATGAAGCCACAATGATGAAGAAACTTACCTTACAAAAAGGTTATTTTCCTTCTACAACCAGATTTTTATTTCATACCCTCCTACTATGTGTTTCAAATAAAACCACTTCTTTCAATGAAATCCCTTTAAAGATTCAAAATCTGGGATATGCAATTCTTCAAGAAGAAAATTTTAACAATTCTCGGGAAATTTTTAAAGATTTGGTTAATAATGTTGAAAAAAATCATTCTTACTGTTTCCATGGTTTTTAAGTTACTATTTTGAAAAGAAATTCAGTAAGAATGATTTAGCAGCAATAAATCAAGGTGATTCTACTCAAATAAACAGTTTAACAACTGAAACATTTTCAAGAATGTTAGCACCTTGCAAAACACAAGCAGAGGTGCCTGAGCAGAATTTAGCAGCTACCACTGCTCCTCAGGTATCTGCTGCTGAGCCCACTGCTCAAGGTGATCAAAGCAGCAGACCAACTGTTTTGAAACCCACACCTAAAAATCCCAAAAAGCCAAATAAAAAGAAAAATAAAAAACCCCCCAAACCATTCAAGAAGGCAACTTTGGAGGATGAGATACCAGAGCTACTGCCTATGACAGCACAAATGTCACAAGAAACCACTGCTGCTACTTCCTCACAGCAGTTGGTACAAATATCTCAACCCATAACCAAAACTCCTCCTGCTTCTTCACAAAAAGAACAGGTTGTACACATAGGGCCACCACATCATGATGCTCTGGAAACACTCGTTTCCATCATCCACAGCCCAATGCCCGGGGCAAATTCACTTTCTACACCCCACCTCACATCCACAATTCCACCAAAAACACAACTTTTGTTGGATGCAATAGATTTGAACCAGGCATTACTCAGTCCTTCTCAATCACCTGTTAATGAGAATATACCTCAACAACTAACTGAGCCTGATGTATCATTCCTTGCTAACCCACCAACACAACTTGAGGAGGTTACACCCCTTGAGTTACAAGTAACTCTTGGTGCTAATCCAAGTGAAGCAGCCACTACAACTGTTGAACCCACTGATTTACAGTTGGACAGTGGTTACATCAATAAGACTTCCTTGGAGGCAATTCCTTTTATAGCACCTCTGCCAACCACCAGTGGATTTATTTATCCTACTGGCAACATCAAAAGGTTGTCAAGTGTTGAAGGGAGAAGACCCCAGTACCAAGAAAAAGGGGCATCAGTGGTTAATGTTTGGAGTATACTCCCTACCTCTACCACTGATAAAACCACTGCTAGTGGGAAATCAGATGATCCCATTAAATTGGGTGATGGTTTAAAGTACCAGAAATTGACAGATCGTATTGAAAAGCTTGATAACTCTGTTGTAGAACTCAAAGATATGCTCCAACAGTTGTTACAAGTACAAAAGGTACAATCAACTGCTGTTCCATCTCAAGCACCTGCTCCACCAAAAGCACCTGCTACAAATGAGCTCTGGAATTTGTTTCAACCTTTTCTCCATCAACAAGCAAAATTAGCAGATCAGCAACATGAAAAACATGTCCAACAGCTGAGAAATGCAATGGAGTCAATGTTCAAGAACACTCAGGCTGATCTAAAGGCTCTCAAAACTCAGATCCTGCACACCACTGGCACTGCTCCTCCAAAAGTTCGCTTCATTGATCAACTTCCCCCAGATAATGCCAAAAATGGGGAGAAAATTCAGGAGTGGAAAAAGAAGGAAATAGAGGATGGTCTCTACATTGAACCAGAAAATGCAAACATGACCAAACAGGGTACTTCAGGGTCAAAAGATGATGAAAATCTTGTTGATGAAAAGAAGAAGCCTACAAGAAGAGTAAGGCTACCCAAATCCATTCCAACTAGACGTTCAAAGTCTGTCCCAAAACCACCACCTAAAACAGCTGTTGTAACTCCTGTTGTACCCACTACTGTTGGTACTTCAGTGGTTTCAACATCTGCTCCCAATTCAACACACACAACTTCAACACACACTACATCCACTGCCTTACCACCATCACCACCAAAAACAAAATCACCTCCTGCCAAAAGGCAGAAGACAGCAGTTGTTACAACATCTGCTGTAAAGACAACAGTGGTTGGAACACCAGTTGTTTCAACAACTGTTAGTCAATCACAAATCACTACCACTACATCCACCACCACTGTTCCATCCAAAACATCATCAGCCCCTCCTCAAACAAAGAGGAGAAGGCTAATTCTCAAAGATGATGACAATTCACCACCACAAACATCTTCAAAATATTTGGCTCTTGTCACAATACCAAAACCAGTTCCTCTCTCTTCAGTTCGAATACTCAAGCCCTTACCTCCTGCAGGTGTTCAATTTCCTCTTGAACTAGCAGCTGTTAGAGAAGAAATAAAATCTTTTTACTTTGAGGATGACCCTGCCAAAAGGAGTTTGCCTTCAATAAAAGGATATCCCTGGCCTAAAAATGTTGATGAATATTTGAAGATAAAGGCCAAGCAAGCAGAGGATATCTCAAAAAGAAACACACAAGGGAAATCTGACAAAGAAATTTCTAGAAACTATCAATATCTGCTCACACAAGTCAGATCCCTAGAACAATTTGCAAAAAATGTCAGTTAACAAATTTCAGAAAGAGCAGCTGAAACTTTGAAGAAAGACTACATTGAAAGCATCATGGCTCACAAGAAGTACAAAGGAGTGAGATACATGTACAAAGAGTGGACTGTTCCTGAGGTTGAAAATGAAGCAGCAAGAATTCAAGACATGATAAAAAGGAAAGTCACTCACACTCCTCCTGACTGGGCAAAGTTTAGAAAGAATATACCTGACAAACAGGTAGAACTGAAAAGAATGAAAGAAGAACTGGTTGATGCTGAATATGGAAACAAAAGACAAATTGCTAGATAGAAAGAAGATGTGGTCAGGATCACCTATAAAAGGTTGGAGGAATTAAGAAAGAAAGATCCAAAAGTTCCTCAAAAACCTGACTATCCTGAAGCAGAGGTTTCAAAAAGACCATCAAAACTGCAAATCAGGAGAGCCACTGCTCCAACTGGTGCTGCCATCTATAAAAGAAGGTCAGACAAACAGTTGGGAGGTGAAACCATCCAAGAGATGCTAAAAGGAGATGACCTTGTAAAAGAAGGCATAAAGAAAATGATCATAGAAACTCTTGGTTTGGATCAAACTGCAAATACTGCTCAGCCAGTTATGAATAGGCCAGCCTCACCAAATACCTCTGCAAATAAACATCTCCCAAGAAACCCACCAGGCTCAAAAATACTAAAGTGGGAAACTGATAACCAGGCCTGCGTATTGACTTTGCTCAGGTCTGGTGGAGAAGTGGAGAAAGTATCAAGGGAACAAGCTCTTGGCCTGAGTCTTGAAGATTTGCAGGATCTCCTTGATCTTCCACTTAGCAGGGATGATGAAGACACAGATGCCTGACTTTGAACTACAATTTAAAGGTCAGATAAGGGAACTGTTGATGAGGCAATAAATTTCCACAATAATGAAGAGTTTTGGCATTATCTGTTCCAGGGGGAGATTGTTGGGATCAAACCCTATCAGAGGAATAGATAATTAAAGCCAAAACTGGATCAGAGCGGTGGATCCAGAATAAGCAGATGATTACATACAAGTCTCTCCCCTTGAAAGTGATTTCAACATCTGCTGACCTCCTATCTGCTGATCTTGCAAAGTGCTGACCTACAACTGCTGCTCAAGTAAAGACCTGATGAAAGACTAAAGCCCTGCTGATTCTATCTACTGCCATGAGTCAAGCACTGCTGATCCGGACAAGTACTGCTGGGTTCACAGCAGTGGAAAGTTGCAGCAGCTGATCTATAGTCTGTTTTGTAATGTAATGTAATGTAATAGCAGTAGTTAACATAGCAGTTCTTGTATAGATCAGAGGTTAGAGTTTGTTAGGAGGTTAGATGTCACTTTCATGGTGACGTCAGCTAAGATGCTCAGTGGTTTGCAAGTGCCTATAAATAGTTCAGTACTTTGTACTGTTCTATTAGCTCTTTTGCATCATCGTCTTCTTTGCACGAACAAACAACTGAGCTCTGGCTGAGGGGGAGTTTGCATTCATTCATCAATCATTGTAATCGTTATTGAAATAAATTCAATCTTCCGATTCATTGTGAAAAGATGTTTGATCAAAGTATTACTCTCGTTTGATTGTATGCAAAGTTTGTTTACATCATAATTCCGCTGCACACTCATCCATTTTCATTTTAATTACAAACACAAAATACAATCAGAATCAAACTCAGATCCAACATCCGATGATTGTCAGCTCCCGAGGTTTTATGCCGGAGATCTTGATTGATCAAGGGCTTTCCTCGTACATCCTGTGTCACACTTTACATTTTTGCTCATTGTTTGATCATAGATACAGCTCTATATCCAGAGCCGTATCCTAAAATTGCTTTTGCAAATAACTTAACCAGAATATTTTCAACACACATTTCAAGCACACTACCTCACTTAACTAATTTGATCACTTAATTGCTTCGGTAATTTTTGACCAAAACAATTTGGCGCCCACCGTGGGGAGAGTGGTGCTATTTCTTCTAAAAGCTTTGTTAAAATCATTACTTGGCTTTTTATTTTCAAAAACTTTTTACACAACTATTTTCAATGGCTTCTAAATCAAACATGAGCTCTTCCTCCATGCCTGCTACCACCTCTACAACAACTGGTTCGGTGCTTCCTCCTCCTCCACAAGTTCAAGCTTCTTTAAAGAGAAATAAAAGCCAAATATCCCGAGACACTCCTCCTGCTCAGAATGTCAACAGATCTGGTGTTCCAGGGAGAACTTCTGTTATGGTTTCTAATGATGAAATCTTAACTTTGTTTGGTAATATACAGGATCAGATGAAGCAACAGCAGGAAACTAACCAGATGATAATGAGAGAGATACAACTCTTGAAGTCCAACTCCAAGAGACCTACTGAGGATACTGTTACCCCTTTGCAGCCCAGGATGCTGAACTTTAGTTCAGCAGTATATACTGAGGATAATTGGCCAATATCATACCGAGTCGTTCTCAGAGCAATATTCCAGAGATACCCTTAATGGCTAGAATGTCGACTGTGAGGTACCCAGGATATGCTCCAGAATACGCTCCAGGATATGGCCAGAATCGCCAAACTGGTAACTTATCTGTTAACACGAGTATCCCTGTTACTAATAATCTTGGATCATTGCAGGATACAAGTGTGACCTCAGCGATAACCAGAGAGCTTCAAAAGTTGAAGGATATAAGTGTGCCTGGGATAGTGCAGCCTATACCGGAAGTATCCCGGGATAGTCACAACATATCCCACTTTGCTCACCCCATTTGTGATGCAGAAATCCCAAAGAGATTCCAGACTCCCAACATGAAGCTGTATGATGGGACGACGGATCCTGAGGAGCCTATTGCCTAGTATAGGGATAGAATGGAGATTAACCCTATCCTGCCAGATCTTAAAGAAGCATGCTTGTGCAAGGGCTTCGGCTCTACTTTAACAGGACTAGCCTCAAAATGGCTTCTAAATGTTCCACCTCATTCAATTACATCATTTGCTCATTTAGTTAATTTGTTTAATAGTCAGTTTTCTTGCAGTAGAAGCTTTGAAAAACTGACAAGTGACCTCTATAGGATAACACAGGGACCTCAAGAATCCCTAAGGGATTATGTGAACAAATTCAGCAGGGAATCCTTGGACATCCCACACCTTGAGGTTGCTACAGCGGATGGGACTACAAGAGGATTCCTAGTTTTATTAGGATCTTGTGATGAATCCTTGCAGGAACTTGGACGAAGCTCGAAACAGGGCTTTGAGATATATCAGGCTTGAAGATGAGAAGAAAATGCAAGAGAGGATGAATTCATCCTCAATATACGAATCAACTAACAGGAAGTCAGAATCCTCATATAAGCCATACCGCTCTATGTTGGTGCATACATCTGTCGTCTTCGTCTTATGTCGAGTCTCGGTTTCGTTGCGGTTCGAAACAAGAATGATGTCATCATTCTTGATGATGACATCATACAAGTGATGACATGATTGCATCATCATTACATCATATGCATGGGAAACAGATTTAGATTTCGACTAGAAGATAAAAGAGTTGTTTAAGTTGCTGATTTCGTTCATAGGGTTTTAGATGATTCCTCTCATGTGTCATCATGATGATTCCGCTCATGTGTCATCATGATGATTCCGCTTATGTGTCATTGTGTGATTCCGCTTTTGTGTCATGTCCGTATGAGCGGAATCATGTTGTCTATATATAGGTCATATGAGCGGAATCACATTCATAGTTCTAGGTGATTTCTTCCGGTGAGCCACGAAGTGCTGCCGAAGTGTTGTCAGGTCTGTAATTGATTGTATATCAATAAAAACAACAGTTAAAGGTGAATACTTGCTGAATTACACCAAAAAACTTGTTTCCGCCTCTTGTTTTGGTGAAAAACTCTTCTAACCGACTCATTCGGATCCGAATTCGATCCTACAAGTGGTATCAGAGCCAGAGAAGAAGAGTTCTATACAATTCAGCCGATAATTTTGTTTCTACACCATTCTTTTACGAAAATCAAAACTTTTTACGGTCATAATCGGTTTAAATTCACACAGTGTGCTCGGAATCATGAAGTAATAAAGCCTTGAGAGTTTCAAAGCTAAAATCGACCTAGATTTTATGATCTTTGAGGTTTCGCTCATAGTGACTCGCAAAAATGATGACATCATGCTGATTTTGCTCATAAGTTTATATCTGATTTCGCTTATCTGTACAATCTGATTCCGCTTATCTGATCAACCTGTTTTCGCTCATCTGTACAAGTCTAATTCCGCTCCTGAGTTTAAGTGATTCCACTCATAAGTACATAGTGATTCCGCTCTTGAGTTCATCGTGATTCCGCTCATGAATACATTGATGATTCCGCTCCTGAGGTCATCGTGATTCAGCTCCAAGAAGTGATCTGTTTGCATTGTGAAAGCATATTGAATATGAGAGTGTTAGTTTACACTTTGTGATTGTATGTGATTCTTATAACTGGTGTGTGCAACTTTAAAGACAAAGGCATGTGGTAATATGAATTTGCATGTGAAAAGTAAAAAGAGATTGTAGGCCAATTTAAAAAAAAATCAATTTGCATGTGATCATTATTAAAGTTTGTAGGGCATTGGGTTTAACTATCGATATATTGCATGTGATGTATCAGACAAGTTTATTAGACTAATCAATAAAGGTCATCGGTTCTTGTGTGTTTTGTTTTATCAAAGTTGTCGACTATCAAGTGATTTGGGAATATTAAATCATTAATCAAAAGCTAGCAGCCCACTATTTGTTGTAGGCCCAATCAGAATTGTCCTGATTAGAAGTTGTCGGCCATATTTTAAAAAAAAAATTCACAAATCTATTTCATGTGAAAAGTGCATTGGGTAGTGGAAAACTTTAAAAAGAGTTTTCGACATATGCATGTGATTATCTGGTTATTGTATTCGATGCATGTGATATTTCTTGGTTTTGATAAAAGTGTGCAATGAGATTTGTCTGTTTGCGTGGATTGAAAGTCAGGATTCATCACATCAAAGTCATAAGGTTCAAAGTTGTCCAGTAAAATCGATTGAAACAGTTCAGGTAGTGTCTTTGTGAACCAGGTCATTGGAAAAGATCGTTTGATTTTGATCCGGGTCATAGCAGTCAGCACAATGTGTCAACTTTCAGTCCGCTCAGAGGGTCAACTTTCTGTCCGGACAGAATTATTACCAGTTTGAGTACCAGTGTTATTTTGTTAATCGATAAGTTTTTGAGCTAATTGTTGTTTGTTTTTGTTGTCAGGTATTTTATAAGGTGATACAGCTCATTTGAAAATTCGAAACATGGAGAACGAGTTCTACAATGCTTTTGCTAGTCCAATTACAATCACTCAGAGTGCTTTGCATGAAAATGAAACCGGGACGTCTCAGAAACCACACAAACTCATGGATATTGATGATTACAATGCGTGGTCCGAACGGTTTGGAAATTGGGTTGAGGCGTATCATTTGGATGCTTGGGAACACACTGAAGAACCATTTGTTAGACCCACAACGAATAATATTCAGCAAACAATTAGAGAAATGAGTACGGAAGATAAAAAGAAATATCGAGATGAGAAATTGATGGTGAGTCTACTTCAGCAAGCAATAAAACAAGATATCTTAATACTGCTTCAACATAATGGAACTGCTTATTTAATTTGGACAGAATTGGAAGCAAAATTTGTTGGATGTGATGATATGCTCAAAAACAAAATGTCTCTCATGAAGAAAGAATTCGATTTGTTCCGTGGTTTGAGATCTGAAAACACCAAGCAAATAATTGATAGATATTGTAACTTGGTGAGACATATGAAAAAACTTGGAATTAAGAAAGATGCTGATGAATTGATTGAAAAACTTGTAGATGCACTACCACATGAAACTTGGGGAACATTTCTGATGATGCTGAGATCCAACAGAAAAGATTATAAAAATATGACACTGGGAGATTTCATCAAACACCTGGAAGCTCAAGAGATGGAGCAGAGAAAGATTGCCAGGATGAAGAACTACGATGGAGAACAAGATATCAGCTTGTATTACAAAGGTGGTGTCAACGAAAAGTCAAATTTTTCTCCAAAAGTCGAAACTGCTTACAGTGCAAAAGATTCTTCTGAAAAGAAATCATCCCAGGGATCAAGCAGCACAAGATTTTCATCATTCGATCCAAACATTTCTGCAACAAAGAATGGAAGAAAACTTCAATGCAATATTGTTCTAAGTCTTGAAAATGATCAAGATTATACTGAAGAGGTTGCTAAAAATCAAATGTCTTTGTTGGGAATGATTTTAGAATCATATAGTAGTTTTGTGGCCGGAAAGATCGGTAATCCAATGCTCACGAAAGAGGATTACGATGAAATAGATGCTGAGGAAATGGAATTGATAGACATTAAATGGTGCATGGCTAGTGTGTTGAGACGAGCTGAGAAGTTTAAAAAAATTACGGGAAGAGATGATTTTCGTGAGGCTCATGTTTCAACTTTAGGCTTTGATAAATCTAAAGTTACATGTTTTCGTTGCAGGGAAAAGGGGCATTTCAAGAGAGAGTGCAAAAATCGTGAAGCTACTGGAGCCCAGAATCCTTTTGGAAACAACGATTATCACAAAAGGCGATTTATCATCAAGTCACACCACCAGCACTGAATCAGACACAAACTGCACATGGGAGAGATGTGATTGAAGGTTCAAAAAGAGCATGTCTAGTTAATCAGGGCAAGTATGATAATTTTACCTGGGATAAATGTCTTCCAACAAACAGCAAAGTGTGTTTGGCAGAACAAGATGATGAAAAGTTGGCTGAAGGTTTTAGTTCGGATGATTTTTGCCCAGATCAAGAACTTAATGCCAAAGAGATGTCCAAAGACACTTCAAATGCTAAAGCTTTCATTGCAAATGCCTACGATTTGAAATGTGCTGAAAGGTGCAGAAAAGTAATGGAAGCTGCTGAAGCAAGACGGAGAAAGCTTGAAGAAGAGGAAGAAGAGGAAGAGAGATTAAAAGCTGAGGCAAAAGCTGAGAAAAAGAGAAGATCTGAATTTTTACAATCAAACAGAACAGTCAAAGAGGTTCCTGAATTTGAAGTCAAAGTTGATGCAGAACCTGTTAAAGTTCCTGAAAAGTGCATGAACTGTGATTATTTAATCAAGCAGAACAATGAGTTGCTGCACAATATAAACAGATTGAAAGAATCCTATGATACAATGAACAGAGAAATTAACAAGTATACTGATTCAAACGGTGAACAAGTTGTGGCAATGAATACGCTGAAGAAAGCGTACCTGAGACAGCTTGATGATGTCAACTTTCACATAAAGAAATGTGCTGATCTGGAGTTGAAGTTGGCAACACAAAAGATAGAAACTGAAAGAGTCAACAAGTTATTAGAAAGTTACTCATGTTCTACTTTTGTTGTTGACAGGATTTATCCGGTTGTGGAGAATTTGAAGACTTTTGAAGAAGTAAAGACTTCAGAAGAAGAGAAATCTGTGATAGAAGACAAAGATAAAGTGAAGATTTCTGGTAAGAAACCAAGTGTGGTCTACAATAGATGTCCGCCCCCGGTCGAAAATGGATTTTTACCACGAAATCCAAATTCCGAAAGAGTCGAAAAGGCAATAAACTTACAATGGGAGTCTGGGCCGTCGGATAACTTGCCAGAAAATATTGATGTCACATACACGTCATCCGACACTGATCATGAGTCAAAGTTGATAAAAAGTGTGGTCGATCAGGTGTTACATAAAGATGACATAGAGGAGTCAAAACCGAAGTCCAAATCCAAGTCAAAGTCTGAGTCCGATACGTCAAACTCAACAGTCAAAAAGGACAAACGGGTTTATAATAAAGAGTTTTTGATATCAAAATCTAATTTGAATGATGAATCATTCAAAGTGGCATATACTTTGAAAGATTCTGACAAATTATATTCTGATGAGATTTTTCCAATAAGAAGTGTCAGTTTTGAAATGATTCAAAAGGTTTTCAAAATTACAGAAATTAATATTTCTGAAATAAAAGATTTAAATCTTATTGGAAAACCTAAACAATACACTTCAAGAGAACAACAAAGAATTAACAAGAAAATGGGTTACAATTGTGGTTATAGTTTCCAAAAGAAACCAAACCATAATCGTAATTTCAAAAAGAAAGGATTAGGTTTTATTCAACCGAAAAATTATAAAAATGAAAAAAACTTATAAACCAAAAACTGTGTTTGTTTCAGGAAAAACGTCAGAAGCTGAGAAAGAACAAGCTTTCAGAAAACAGACGAATCAGGAATTCCTTGCCAAGAAGCAAGAAGAACTGAAGAAGAATGTTGTTCCAAAGAAGATTGAAAAGAGAACCTGTTTTCAGTGTAAAACTGTTGGTCATGTTGCTAGGAATTGTCCGAAAACATTCAAACCAAAACAGGAAGTCTCTGGTAAACTAAAAGAGAAAGTGATCGAGAAAACTAAACTTACAAACAAAACATTTACAGGCTTTGAAAATTCAACCTTTGAGATTGGTGAATGTTCAAAGAATGTGGTTAAAAAAAAGAAAATGTAATAAATCAAAAATGGGTTGTGAAGGGTTCAGGTAACAATTCTGGTGATGAATCTGATTCCACAAAATCAGAGGAGCCACGTGTTGAGAAAAAGGTTGAAAAATTAGTTCCAACTATGAATGATGAAAATTTTCCACCTCTACGAGCTGATAATTTTAAAAAGAAGGTTGGAAAAGTTGAAATTTCAAATCAATTTTATTCTGACAAGAAAAAATTTGATGTTGATAAGGCTTTCAACGGAACTATGAAACACATTTTTGGCAAAATGGTCAATGGTAAGGCTAAAGGTGTTAAAGAATTTTATGCTGCCAAAAGAGGAGTTCACAAGTTCGCTGAAAGAAAAGATGAAGAAGAAAATGTTGTTACACCCAAGGAAGGTCAGGCTTGGGTGGATATATTTTTCAAAGAATAAAAGTCTGACTTGCCGGAGATCCCAAGTTGGTAATCGTGGATCATGAATCGGCATCATTTTTATCATGTTTGTATAATGTGTTTTTGAAAAGCAGGACTTGCTGGAACTCCCAGGTTTATAAGCGAGGAGTAGGAATCGGCAATTTGAGAATTCAACCAACAGATGATGTTTGGTTGAAAATGCTTGATTGGATTGATCTTATATGTGGTAAATCAGGGACATTAAGTTGTATCTGATTTTCTACAAGTGATTGAGAAACAAAATGATGAGTTTATCCCCTAACCTACAAATGGTTAAAATCAATCAACAAAACTATTTTTCCGGAAAAATCATTTTGATTAAAACAAACTTAAGTGTTTTGAGATCATAATGAGAAAATAGTTTGTTGTGAGGGGGAGTTCTGATTGTTTGTGCCAAGTGGATGGAGAATTGAAGTGATTCGATATCAGTTGTCATGTTTCTTGTACAGTTTGTTTTCAAATTTTAGAAAATCCAAAAACATTTGAAAATTTGAAAAAGCAAAAAACATGATAAAATGAAAAATGAGTTTTTGTTGCATAAAAGAGGAAATGATAGTACATCAGTTGACTGTCACAACATGCTAAAGAATTGGAAAGTTAAAAGTGATAAACGGTCTCATTGATGATGTGCCAGTAGGTTTTTACACATTTAGTAGATTGTGATGAGATATAAACCTAAATTTCAAACTTGCTTATTTCGTGGGGAAACATCTCTCGGATATATGGGTAACCCTCGAAATCTTGTTTGAAAGGTTCCTTTTTCTGATATACTAGGTCTTTATACTCAGTGATATCTTGGGTATTATTCTTGGACTTCTGCTGAATGGAAGTTCTGACCTAGTCCTCGAATAATACTTTCTGCAATGCTTGAAACATAGCATCACCCTCAGCATATATGATAAGACAATAAAATTGCTTAGCAATGCTGTTGTAAAAAAAGATCCTCTAAAGGGGACACACCCAAAAGTTGAGTCATGATCTCTCTGCTGAACGGTAGTTCTGACCTGAGCTCTCATGATTCTTCATAATTTATTAACCCCTACAGATATCATTTGTGTCATAATTACCTGTAAGACTGAATATTGGGATCTGGATACGGGAGTATATTCTGAGGTGGGACACGCGATTAAGTTTAAGTGCTTAAGACATTAATATCATATCTCGGATCAGTTGAACTTTGTGTGAAAATTTAAGTGGACCAGTATACTGACAATCTAAGTGAATCGTTTAAAACTTAAAATGAAATGAAGCTTAACGGTGTTGGTGATTTGTCTCAAAAACTGATATGATCCTCTTGCACGAACTCACAAAAATATTGTTTGTAAATATTTCATTTTCTGCATTTCTGTTTCAGTCGAAAACCCAAAAAGATTTTAGTGTGTTTTAGCATAAATTTTGAAAAATTCAAAAAGATTTTTGACAATTGATTTTGGAGAGCTGATTTTCAAAATTCCGAGTGCTAAACATGATGAACAAATGGTTTGGGTGAAAGTGTTTGAAGATTGTTGAAATGAAATGTGAAAAAGTTTTTGCAATAAAAACGTTATTCCTGCAAGTGGTAAATTAGATTTGAAAATCTTATCCACAAATTGTTATCAGAAAATTTATTTTTGGATAGAGATTTTGCAGGATGGCCAGGTTTCGATCCAGAGCAGGATGAAAGTTAGGTTATGATCTTGTGAATTCCAGACTACGATCCCAGCAGTTTGAGAGGGGGAGTCTGAAGACACCATGATATTCAACATTTGAGAGAGAGGAGTTTGTAGAAGATAAAGATAGAGAATGAGGATTCTCGCAATGACAAATACTTCAGAGGTAGATCGAAGACTGATAAAGACTGAAGATGCAAAGACTCGATACTTAAGACTCGTCAACATCTGAGGGGGAGTCTGTTGGTGCATACATCTGTCGTCTTCGTTTTATGTCGAGTCTCGGTTTTGTTGCGGTTCGAAACAAGAATGATGTCATCATTCTTGATGATGACATCATACAAGTGATGACATGATTGCATCATCATTACATCATATGCATGTGAAACAGATTTAGATTTCGACTAGAAGACAAAAGAGTTGTTTAAGTTGCTGATTTCATTCATAGGGTTTTAGATGATTTCGCTCATGTGTCATCATGATGATTCCGCTCATGTGTCATCATGATGATTCCGCTTATGTGTCATTGTGTGATTCCGCTTTTGTGTCATGTCCGTATGAGCGGAATCATGTTGTCTATATATAGGTCATATGAGCGGAATCACATTCATAGTTCTAGGTGATTGTCTTCCGGTGAGCCACGAAGTGCTGCCGAAGTGTTGTCAGGTCTGTAATTGATTGTATATCAATAAAAACAACAGTTAAAGGTGAATACTTGCTGAATTACACCGAAACACTTCTTTCCGCCTCTTGTTTTGGTGAAAAACTCTTCTAACCGACTCATTCGGATCCGAATTCGATCCTACACTCTAAGCTATATGGCAGGAATGACAACAAGAAAGTGAATGCTGTTGAGGATGAGGATCCTGAGGAGTATCCTGAATTGTCACAATATTGTTTTTGGGAGATAAAGTGAGGTGGCCAAGAAAGAACCAGCAAAAGGCTGATTGGAAAGATAAATCCAAATGGTGTGCCTTCCATGAGAATTTTGGACATGTGACGGAAGATTGCATAGCCCTAAGGAAGGAAATAAGCTACCTATTAAGCAAGGGGTATTTGAAGGACCTTTTGGGAAGAAAGAAGAATAAGGGCCAGGATCCTGAGAAGGATCCTAAGCGTGCAGCATCACCTCCTGCGGATACAAAAATAATTAACTTTATTTCAGGAGGATCCGACATCTGCGGCACATTGTATTCTACGACAAAACGACACGCGAAGGAAGCCAAGGCAGAGAGGGGAGATAAGCCAACAAGAATGTCAACCATCACGACTGACAAAGTCATCACCTTCGACAATGATGACAGGGATACTTTCCAGGATCCCCACCATGGTGCTTTAGTAATAAAGTTATATGTTGCTAACCATTTTGTACGCAGGATATTGGTGGATAATGGAAGCTCAGTCAACATAATTCAGCTGGAAATATTGAAGAGGATTAATGTATCCCCAATGGATATTAATTCTGTTTTGGTCAAAAATCAAGCAAGGATAATGAAACCAAATCTTTTGTTGTGAGGTTTGATGCTTGAATTTATGAACAATTGTATAAACAACTTGCAAATCAAATATAGAGGTGACACAATGATTTATACGAGGAAAAGGCCCTTGATCAAGAGTTGATCTCCGGCATAAAAAACCTCGGGTAATGGAAACTACCGATTACCAACTAAGATTAAACAGAAAAATGGTTACAACTCGGGATGATAACAAGCTTGTTACAAGGATCACTAGTGTGCAAAAGTGTTAAAGTGTATGAAATCGCCAAGTAAACTGTCGAGAGCTGTTTGAGAGTGTGTGTGTTTGCCATTATTAGCCAAGTGTTCTAAGTAAAGCTTGTTATCCCCTATTTAAAATTAGAAATAACTATACTAACTAACTGTCCGCTAATCATGCTAGCTTCCCACGATCTCCATAACGTTCACAAGAGCCAAGCACGTGCGGAATATTGAGGGAATATGCTCCACGAATATTCCTGCAAAACAAGCTCACGCATAATGAAGACAATTGTTAGTATAAGGATAACAATAAGGATCCTGGATCCTGATCCTGATCCTGCAACACCTACTGAGGATCCTTAATTCAAACAGAATTCATGATCCTGGCAGCACTTAAGGATCCGTGATCCTTAGGATTGGAAAATCCTCCCCTAACAATTGCCCCCAAAATATAAGGAGTAAAGTGTAAATTAGCGAGTTATATTTTCTGATCTTATCCGCAACTAACTAACGGATATGTAGCCATTATGATCGAACTAGCCGTTACCGATCATACGTCATTGAAGCGATATCCTAGCAGAATCATCATTATATATAGGTTAGAGATCAGGACTATTGTGCATTTAAATTCGAGCAATACTCCCTTTAAATCCTCATTCGAAGATCAAGCAGGTACTTCTCTTTCTCCTTTTTCTCTTCACCTTCTTACCCTGTTCTTCTTCGAAACCCTTGAATCACGATGAAGTTACGATCTTCCCCTCCGAAGGAACGTTGCTGCTTTACTGATCCTGATATCGACATGATTCGTCATTGCTTTCCAACAGATTATGTCTTTAAACCTTTTGACCCTATCGCCTTGAGTGACTTCGTTTCTGCAACTTGGGTTGCTTTTCCGGCCACCCCATTTCTGATTGGATACTCCTATCCTTTCCCTGCTTTTACCTAGTCTTTCTTCTCCCTTACCGGCATATCCTATATCCAGGCTTTGACAATGATGTGGAGGGTTTTATATACCCTTGAGAGAATCATTGAGCAGGTGGATATAGAGTTGGGAATGTCGGAATTGGCCGAACTATACAACCTTGTGAGCCATGGTTCACACCGCTTTTTATTCAAACACAAACCTGGTGAAGAACACCCAATCCTCAAGACCACCAAAAATGACACCAACTGGAAGAAGCGTTTTTTCTTCGTTAGGAGGGATTCTATCCCGGATGGGAAGGATCTCCCCTTAAAGTGGACCACTCATGATAGGATAGAGGATCCTTGTAGAAGGATCATAGGATACTCTGTTTCTGCTGAGGATCACTAACCCCTTTTTGTATCTTTTGTGCAACTATATCTGTTTCTCATATCATTCCATCACCTGCAACCAAGGAAAGGATCACTGCTTTCCAGAATCTTGATCCTGCAGCAAGATCATTTCAAGCAAACACCAAAGATTCTCAAGAAGTCTCCTCAGGCTCAGTCACAATGTCAAGTAAGTATCCGAGATTGTATATGATTAAATGTTGAAATGCAAATAAAACAAGAATACTTATCTGTTGTTTTGGATTGATAGGTGCTGGAAAATCCTCATGGTCAGCCACCCGCTTCAACATCAGTGATCTCAGCACTGTAGCTCCTCATTCTGGGAAGAAGAAGACTGCTGCTAGCCCCGTCATTCCAGTGTCTAAGCCCACTACCTCCAAGGGAAAAGGAGGAAAGAAAAGGAAGGCCACCGAGGCTGAGGATCTGGAAGGCTTGCCACTCATCTGCCACCAGTTTCAGGAATACTTTGCTGATGTAAGGATCACTGACTCTGCTTGATTATCTTGCCTATTTGAGGATCACGGATCCTGAACTTTACCTTGTCTTTTTTGCAGAAATTCGCTGAGATCCAAATGCTGTTTGATGCATATGTAGTAGAGGCTGAGCAGAAGCATCTGGAGTTCCAAAAGTTCTTCCTGGCGAAGGATCAAACCATCTCCTCCCTCGAGAAAGATCTCGCTCTGGCAAAGTAGCAGGTGGTCATGAATCAGATAAACGCTGATCATGAGAAGCATGAGGTGCTGGAGGATGCTAAAGTCTCTGCTGCCATCACCATGTACAAAATCAGGCTGTAAATGGCCCAGGAGGCTGAGGATCCTGACTTCAACGGGACCACTTGGGACAAGGAGGGCTGGAAGGCGAAGCTCGCTGAGCTAGATGATGAGGAGGAGGCTACTGAGGTCTTGGCGATTGAGGCAAGTGGCAGTGGGAAGGATCAAGCTGGTGGTGCTGATGCTGGTGGTGATGCAGCCAAGGTGTGAGCTGCAGAAATGGGCGATGATGGACATTTCTAGACGCGGCCGGAGCCCATTTTTTAGGATTTGGTAGTGGTTTTTGGTTATGATGTTTTTATTTCAAACAATGATGGTCTGTAATAACTAAACAATAGCTATTAGGGTTGAGGATCATGGATCCTTTGAACAATAAGTAGGATAATAGGTAGTGGAGGGATCCTCTGTTTGGGGGATGAAACCACTTGTTATCATGCGAACTTTTATTTCCTGCACTTCTAAGACCTATTAACAATGAACACCCTTTGCCAACCCAAGTGGACGGGCCACGTTTTGCTGGTAGAAGCTTAGGTTGGCAATTTTGTCAACCTTTAAGGGTTTAACATTTTAGTGAATAAATAAAACTTTAATCTTTTTGCTATTTCTTGTGTTTTTATTCTTGTTAATTCTTCATTCTTCAACTGTTATGATATACTTTCTTTGAATTTATAAGTAAAGAATAAAGGTTTAATAATGTCAAAATGTTTTAGGATATGATCAAGGATCCAATATCCTATAATTGATAAATTCAAAAAAGTAGTATAGTTTAAGGATCATAAATCCTGTTGTCAAAGGATAAGGGTCACCTATATAAATAATGAATAAAATTAAAGTAATTAAGGATCATACCTGAGAATCCAAGTTAGGATCCTAAATCTTTTGCATTTACAATCAGGATAACCAAAAGACAAACCTTAGTAAAAGGTAAGGATCAAGGACCCTTGACTGTTTGACTTCAAAAACCTGAAATGGAACATAACTTGGGACTAAGCCAATATAAGAGAAAGGTTAGAAATTGGGGACAAGCCCGACAATTCTGGGGACAAGCCCAAAAAACTGGGGACAAGCCCAAAAAAACTGGGGACAAGCCCAAAGGATCTTGTGTAAACTGGAGTATGGCCCTCACTGGCGACTATCCAAACTTAGTGACATGAAAATGCCAAAACCTTAGCTAACGTGAAAACGTTAGAAACCTTAGGAACGGATGTATGGTACGTCTACCATTATACGTAGGATCCTGGATACAGCCAGTACAAAGAAATTATCAGCCCCTAAAGCGAGTACTGGTCCCATTGCCATGAACTGTACCAGGATCATCGTGCGCTGCTGGCGATACTGGGGACAGGCCGAAATAACTGGGGTCAAGCCCAAATAACTGGGGTCAAGCCCAAATAAATGGAGACTTCTATGGATACTCAATCCTTCGTTAAGGATACATGAACCTTCTGCAAAACTCAGAATCAAGTGAAAGGAGGATAAAGGATCCAGGATCCTTCTCCTTATATATAGGATAACTAAGGAATGAAATAGTTTGAAATTAGATCATTACCAGAATGAGGATCATCCATCCTTTAAGGATCCTTCAAGGATGTGGATCATGAATATTGCTAAGGATCACAAATCCTTATCACATGAAGTACTTCTTCAGGTGGACAGCATTCCAAGTTCTTGGTAGCAAATCACCATCCATTGTTAGCAATCGATATGCCCCCTTTCCTGCCTCAACTTCAATCAGGTAGGGGCCTTCCCACTTTGGTGCCAATTTTCCATCAGCATGATTTGTGGTATTCTGAAATGCTTTCCTTAATACCATATCACCAACTTGGAACTTCCTGATCCTGACATTTTTGTTGTAGGCTCCAGCCATCCTTTGTTGATAACTAGCCATCCTTATCCTTGCCAAATCCCTGAGTTCTTCTATAGTATCAAGTCTTGAACCAAGTTTTCAGCATTTCCTTCAGGGTCACTGATGCTTGGTCTTGCAGTAGGAACCACCATCTCTGCAGGGATCATTGATTCTGCCCCAAATACCAAAGAAAATGGAATTTGGCCAGTAGCATTCTTGGGAGTTGTCCTATCAGCCCATAGTACATAAGGTAGTTCTTCTGCCCATTTTCCTTTCTTGGACCCAAGCTTTTTCTTCAAGTTGTTGATGATGATCTTGTTAGATGATTCTGCTTGACCATTAGCTTGTGGGTGGACTGGTGTTGATGTTATCATCTTAATCCCCCAGCTGTCACAAAAGTTAGTAGTTCTACTCCCAATAAATTGGGATCCATTATAACAAACAATTTCAGAAGTAATACCAAATCTAGTAATAATGTTTCTTTTAATAAAGGATATCACTTCCTTTTCTCTGACTTGAGCAAAGGCTTCAGTCTCTATCCACTTGGAGAAGTAATCAGTCATAGCAAGCATGAATACTTTTCCACCAGTTGCCTTCAGAAGTTTACCAACTATATCCATTCCCCATCTCATAAATGGCCAAGAAGAGGATATAGGATGTAAGAGCTTTGCTGGTTGGTGAAGGATATTACTATGTCTCTGACAAGGATCACACTTTCTGGCATAATCCACAGCATCCTTCTTCATAGTAGGCCAATAGTATCCTGTCCTCAGGATCCTTGAGAATAATGCCCCGCCCCAAGTGTGGTTTCCACAATCTCCTTCATGAAAATCCTTTAGGACTTCTTGGATTTCAGGATCCTCAATGCATCTCAGATATGGTCCTGCAAGACATCGTTTATATAACATATTATTCAATATTGTAAACTGAGATACCTTAATTTTGAAAGCCCTGGGGTTTTCTCCTGTAGGAATCTCTCCATGTTGTATGTATCTCATGATTGGAAGGATCCATGATCCTGAACGAGATTGTGTATCATCACTAGGGATGATTGCAGAATCCTCTCCTATCTCCGTAGCTACATGATCCTCAATGGAAGGGGTTAGGATATGGATAATAGGGATCTTGATATCCTTTGGAATCTTCAAGGATGATCCTAGATTGGCCAATGCATCAGCCTCTGCATTCTCTTCTCTGGATACTTGTGTCAAACTGAAGGAAACAAAAGAGAGTGCCAATTCTTTGACTATCTCTAAATATTTGATTAGCTTTTCACTTTTAACAGAATAGGATCCATTAAAGTGATTAGTAATTAACAATGAATCTACATGTACCTCAAGATACATGATCCTCATATGCTTGGCAATTTGCAAACCAGCTATCAAGGCCTCATATTCAGCCTCATTATTAGTAGTTTGAAACTCACAAGCTATGGAGTGGGGTATTATGTCCCCCTATGGCGATTTTAGTAGTATTCAAAGTCCTGTTCCTTTGACATTAGAAGCTCCATCAGTGAAAAGTATCCAAGGATCCTTAGTTTCTTCAAGTTGTTGAACTTCTAACTCAGCTTCCCTTTGCAATCACTACTGAAATCAGTCACAAAGTCAGCTAAGGCTTGGGATTTAATGGCAGTTCTAGGTTCATATCTTATATCATATTCACTGAGCTTCACTGCCCACTTAGCCATCCTTCCTGACATTTCAGGTTTCCTGAGAACATTCTTAATTGGAAAGTTAGTTTTAACAATAATGGCATGAGTTTCAAAATAATGTCTTAATTTAGTAGATGCCATAATTAATGCAAGGATAAGTTTTTCTAAATGTGTATACCTGGATTCAGCATCAAGCAAACTTTTACTTACATAATAGACAGGATGTTGTGTACCTTGGTGATCCTTTACAAGGACTGCACTTACTGCTTTAGAGGATACCGCCAGATATAAGGATAATATATCCCCTTTTTCTGGTTTCATTAAGGCAGGAGCTGAGGATAGGTAATCCTTAAGGGCTTTGAGAGCATTTTCATGCTTTTCAGTCCACTCAAATTTCTTGTTCTTTCTCAAAATGTCATAGAATTCCTTGCATTTTTCTGATGACTTGGATATGAACCTGTTCAAGGCTGCGATCCTGTTTGTCAATCTTTGCACATCCTTGGCATTGGCAGGAGATTTGATATTCACAATAGCCTTAATTTGCTCTGGACTTGCTTCAATGCCTCTTTTTGTCACCATATAGCCTAGGAATTTACCTGCTTTAACACCAAAGTGACACTTGGACGGATTTAGTTTCATATTAAATTTATCAAGGATATTGAATGCTTCCTCCAAGTCTCTAAGGTGATCCTCAGCTTTCTTGGACTTAACCACCATGTCATCTATGTAGACATCCATAGTGTGTCCAATTTGTTTCTTGAACATCATATTGACTAGCCTTTGATAAGTAGCACCTGCATTCCTTAGTCCAAATGGCATAGCAATATAACAATATATACCAGTTGGGGTCATAAAGGTTGTATCCTCTTGATCAGATGGTTCCATCTGAATTTCTTGAAATCCAGATGAAGCATCCATAAAAGTCAACAACTCATGACCCGCGGTAGCATCCACCATGGAGTCAATGTGGGGTAATGGGAAAGGATCCTTGGGACATGCCTTGTTTAAATCACTGAAATCGACACATACCCTCCACTTTCCATTTTTCTTTTGAACAACAACCACATTGGCTAACCACCTTGGATACTTAACCTCTCTTATCATACCTGCCCAGAGTAGTTTATCTACTTCTTCCTGGATAATAGCATTCCTTTCAGGTGCAAACTTCCTCCTTTTTTGATGAATTGGCTTGAATGACCTGTCAATGCCAAGTTTAAGAGTAATTATATCTTTAGATATACTTTTCATGTCCTCATACTTCCAGGCAAAGGTAATTTTTCTCCTTTTAAGGAAGGATACTAGCTCCTGTTCAATCTTGCTGAGGATCCCTGATCCTATGAAGACTATGGATTAAGGATCATGAGGATCCATAAGGATTTCTTTCACATCCTGTTCTCTTGCCTCCAAGACATCTCTCGGAGGATGCTTTAATTGCTATTGCTCCCTTGGTCTTGAGGCTGGCTTCATTGATGACGTGTAGCAATTCTTAGCTTCTTGTTGATCACTCTCAATTTTCACCACCCCCCATGGACTAGGAAGCTTCACGCATTGATGATAGGTAGATGGGACTGCCTTCATATCATGTATCCATGGCCTGCTAAGGATAACATTACAACAGGATAAGCAATCTATAACACAAAATTTTGATAAGAATGAAGTCCTTCAATATAGATGGGCAGTTTGATGTCCCCCAATGTATTCTTGGTTTCTCCGCTGAATCCCACAAGAGCTGAGGATCTTGGGACAAAGTCTGATTCAGGAATGTTCATTTTCTTGGGGACATCAAGCTGAATGATGTTCACCGAGCTTCCTCCATCGATTAGGATCCTGCGAACAAAATGGTTAGAAATAAACAGAGTAATAACAAGACCATCATGATGAGGATCCTGAACATCAACACGATCATCCTCATCAAAAGTTATAACTTTCTCCTGCGTAACAGTAGAGGTTTGAATGGGTCTATCCCCATTATCCATCTTGGTTTCCTTAGCATGTCTCTTGGCTGCTGAAAAGGAAGTACCACAAATGTCTGATCCACCCGAAATGAAGTTTATAACTTGTGCATCTGCTGGAGGGGCAGGAGCTCTTTCTGGAACCTTTTCAGGATCCTGCATCCTTGACTTTTTTCTTCCCAAAAGCTCCTTCAAGTGCCCCTTGCTTAACAAGTAACCAATTTATTTTCTAAGTGTAATACACTCTTCAGTGAGATGCCCAAAATCCTCATGATATGCACACCACTTGGACTTGTCCTTTGTAGCAGCTGGTTTATCACTTTTCCTTGGCCATCTTGCTTTCTCACCTAGATTCTGCGTTGCAAGAATTAGTTCATTGTTATCAACAGAAAAACAGTATTCAGAAATTGGAGGATAATCCTCATCATCCTCTTCTTGTTCTACTGCGTGCACATTCTGGTTACCAGACTTGTTCTAGGATTTGAACTTGTTATTCTTGAAGTAGGATCATTGCTTTTCCTGTTTCGAGGATCCTGCCAATCTCTCCTGGATCCTTTTATCATCCTCTAATTGGATGAATCTAAGGGCCCTGGTTCTCACTTCATCAAGATTCCTGCATGGGGTCATAACAAGATCATCATAGAATAAACTTAGTGATGTAATCTCTAAGTGATTCATTTTGACCTCTATATAGATCACTAGTTAAACGTTCAAATTTTCTGCTACATGAGAATTGACTATTAAACAGATTAACTAGTTTAGCAAATGAAGTAATAGAGTAAGGGGGAAGACTTAGCAGCCATTTAAGAGTAGATCCTGTGAGTGTGGATCCGAAACCCTTGCATAGACATGCATCTTTTAACCTCTCTGGGATGGGGGTGATCCCCATCCTTTCTCTATACTGAACTACATGTTCTTCTGGATCCGTTGAACCATCATAAAGTTTCATAGTTGGTATTTGGAACCTTTTGGGTATCTCAGCATCACAAATGGGTGGTGCAAAATGAGATATCCTATGGCTCCCATCTGTAATTTCAAGAATGGGCTTAACCACTCCTGGAATGCTGGATATCTTATCCTTTAGCTTCTGTAATTCCCTAGCCATAGCTTGATTGATACCTGTATCCTGCATAGAGCCATGGTTAGTGTTATATAAATTATTGAAAGTGTTACCTCCCAGAGGATTCAAGTTTGGAATTCCAGATGTTAATCCATATTGACGGGATTCCGGTATGATTGATGGACCAGAAGAGGCAACGGTCTGCATTGGAATGAAGTCTCCTTGATGAACATTTGTACTTGGGGGTTGTACACTTCTTAAGAATCCTTGATCCTGGAAGATGTTGGATCCTTGAACCTGGAAGGAGGATCCTTGAACCTGAGAGGATCCTTGGACCTGAGAGGATCCTTAAACCTGAGAGGATCCTAGAACCTGAGAGGATCCTAGAACCTGAGAGGATCCTTGGACTGTGTGCGTCCCCAAATATCCTCCTGAGCTGACGAAGGATCCCTAATGCTAGAGAGAGGATCCCGAAGGCTGAAAACAGGATCCTTGAGGCTGAAAGTGAGACCCAAAAGCCTTACTCATAGTTGTTGTTCTATAACGCCTTCCCAATGGTTCAGTTTGGTACTGGATAACCGGAGCTGCAGATTGCTGGGCAGTTATAGCTAGAGTGTCAAAATCCAATGACCTTGAGGCTGAAAGTGAGACCCGATCTCTTCTGTTTCTTGATATCACCAATCTCACGGAGGATCCTTTCATTGGTTTTGTCATGCTCTTGTATGTGATCCCTCATCTGCAAAATCAAAGTAAAAAGATCACTAGTAGTAGGATTAGAAGAAACAGAAGAAGTTGGTGGTTTTGGAAAAATGGGGCATGGTCTCTTTGCAGGATTTTCAGCATTCTTCTGAGATCCAGAAGATGGTGGAGGCAAAGGTGGAACGCCCTGTGAAGAACTCATTGCCGGCATTGAACTTGAAGTGCTCTTTGCTGAAGAAGCCATCTGCTTGGTTGTAATGAACCGAAATGATCACAAAAACAAGAATTTCTTAGGAATGAAGCACCAATTACCCCACGGTGGGCGCCAAACTGTTTTGGTCAAAAATCAAGAAAGGATAATGCAACCAAATCTTTTGTTGTGAGGTGTGATGCTTGAATTTATGAACAATTGTATGAATAACTTGCAAATCAAATAAAGAGGTGACACAAGGATTTATACGAGGAAAAAGCCCTTGATCAAGAGTTGATCTCCAGCATAAAAAACCTCGGGTGATGGAAACTACCGATCACCATCTAAGATTAAACAGAAAAATGGTTACAACTCGGGATGATAACAAGCTTGTTACAAGGATCACTAGTGTGCAAAAGTGTTAAAGTGTATGAAATCGCCAAGTAAACTGTCGAGAGCTGTTTGAGAGTGTGTGTGTTTGCCAAAATTAGCCAAGTGTTCTAACTCAAGCTTGTTATCACCTATTTAAAATTAGAAATAACTATACTAACTAACTGTCCGCTAATCATGCTAGCTTCCCACGATCTCCATAACGTTCACAAGAGCCAAGCACGTGCGGAATATTGAGGGAATATGCTCCACGAATATCGGCAAGACTAAGTCCATGCACGTACTCCTGCAAAACAAGCTCACGCATAATGAAGATAATTGTTAGTATAAGGATAACAATAAGGATCCTGGATCCTGATCCTACAACACCTACTGAGGATCCTTAATTCAAACAGAATTCATGATCCTGGTAGCACTTGAGGATCCGTGAACCTTAGGATTGGAAAATCCTCCCCTAACAACTTCAAAGTCCACTGTGCTCGTTGGTTTCAGCGGAGAAGCTAGGAATACCGTAGGAGAGATAAAGTTGCCCGTGTATATTCAAGGGGTCAACTCAATGCAGCGCTTTTGTGTCATGGACTCTCTATCCTGCTATAATATTATACTAGGTAGGCCTTGGATCCATGATATGAAGGCTGATCCTTCAACCTACCATCAATGCATCAAGATCCCTACTCCTTGGGGAGCTGTCAAGGTGGAAAGTGATCAACAGGAAGCAAAGGAGTGTTATTCTTCTTCGATGAAATCCTCAACAAAGCCTAGTGCAGCATAGCAATTAAAGATTCGAGGCCAGGATATCATGGAGGCTTCAGAACATGATGTAAAGAAAGTTATCCTGGATCAGAATAATCCGGATATCTCGGTGATCGTGGGAACCAATATCCCTCAGGATATTGAAGATCAATTGACTAATTTTTTTAAATACAGGATGTCAACATTCGCGTGGAAGCACGAGGATATTATAGGTATTTCCAAAGATATTATAACACATAAGCTCGGTATTAACAGGTCATTCAAGCCTGTCCAACAAAAGAGAAGGAAATTTGCTCCAGAGCGAAATGTGATCATCCAAGAGGAAGTTGAAAGACTACTAAGGAGCAAGATGATTAGGGAAGTGAAGTTTCCTAAATGGCTGGCGAATGTAGTTGTGGTGCAAAAGAAAAATGGGAAATGGAGAGTCTGTGTAGATTACACAGACTTGAACAAAGCTTGTCCCAAAGACCTGTTTCCTCTACCTCATATCGATTCGATGGTGGATGCTACTGCTGGCCATGAGATGCTAACTGTTAGGGGAGGATTTCTTAATGACCCGTGATCCTCAATTGTTATCCTGCTTGGTGATCCTTACTTCTGTGTCAGTTAGTGATCCTCAGAAGTGCTTCAGGATCAGGATCATGGATCATCCTAAGGATCCTTATACTAATGATTGTCTACTATGATTTCGGTATTGTTTTGCAGGAGTACCAGCTTGGACTTAGTCTTGGTAACGTTTCTGGAGAATATTCCACGTTTATTCCGCACGTGCTTGACCATGGTGAACGTTATGGAGATCGTCGGGAGAAGGCATGAATTACGGATAGTTAGTTATTTAGATATTTTACTAAATTTTAAAGGGGGTAGCGAGCTAATTAGACAACACTTGGCTATTTTTTCGCTACACACACTCGTACAACTACACTCACCAGCTCTTGGCAAAACACTTAGCATTTTTCATACGTTTCTACACGATACACTATAGTGATCCTTGTACTTAGCTCGCTATCATCCGAAGTTGTAAAAGGATTATTGTTTAATTTGAGTTGGTGATCGGTAGTTTCCATCACCCGAGGTTTTTTATGCCGGAGATCATTCATTGATCAAGGGCTTTTTCCTCGTATAAATCTTTGTGTCTTCTGTGCAATTCATTTCATAGTGATCCTCATTATTGTTTACCAATTCAAGCATCGTACCCCGTAACAGAGAGTTTGGTTGCATTATCCTCGTCTGATTTTTGACCAAAACAGTTTGGCGCCCACCGTGGGGCAATTGGTGCTTCATTCCTAAGAAATTCTCATTTTTGTGTTCATTTCGGTTCGTTACATCCAAGCAGATGGCTTCATCATCAAAAAACACATCCAGTGCGATGTCTACTGTCAATTCATCCCAGGGCATTCCACCTTTGCCTCCCCCACCTTCTGGACCTCAGAAAAATGCCGAGAAGAAACCAACTCCCATTTTCTCAAAACCTCCAACTTCTTCTGCTTCTTATACTCCTACTACTAGTGACTTGTTTACTCTGATTTTGCAGATGAAGGAGCATATACAGCAGCAGGATAAGACCAATGAAAGGATTCTTAGAGAAATTGGAGCATCAAGAAATAGAAGAGATCGGCAGAGGATCATTCCCCACTGATGCCCAGATCTTTGAATTTCGATACTCCGGTTATAACTTCTCAGCCTTCAGCGGTTCCTGTCACACCCCCAAAATCCACCTGCGGAGTACCGTCCGCTTGAGGGCGTGACCGACCAGGATCCAGCCACCAATTATACTGAGCATTGGATAATAGTAAGGATGATCACCAACCATAATGGTTAGTAAACACCATAGTTTAAAGTTCGAATGTTTAGGTTCAAATAACAGTTAAGCAAGTAGCGGAAGCATAGATAAAATAGTTTAAACAAAGTTTATAGTTCAAGTTATTTAGAACCCAACACGCAGGTTTAGACGACCACTACACTTCCCAAGCAGCAGCTCCTCAGTCACTGGTTACCTGCAAAGCATGCAGTAAGGGGTCAACAATAATGCTGAGTGAGTTCACTAGTTGTCCAGTTTTAATTACCAAAAACTTGTTTCACCAGTTAATTTATCCGTTTATACATGCCATGGGGAGCTACCCCAAAAGTTAGCAACTAAACTGTTTTTCCAATACCGAACACTAGGTGACCGTTGCGTATCCGCAAGAGAGTGCCCCGATGTCAATGTTCTATCATCATTGACGGATGCCTGAGTACATTAGTTCACGACCGATCCCATACCTTGGCACGGTGTGAGGTTGGTAAGACCTAAATAGCGCTATCAACTAATAACCCGTTCGCCTGGCCCCGGCGACTAATCGGTATTAAGTAGTAGGGACTTTAAGTGATAGAGTTTCGTTTAGTGCTGTTTGTTGCAATCCGTATAAACAGTAATTAACTAAAAGGTTCCCAATAACAAGGGAAGAAAAGTAAGTTGTATCCCTCATAAGGGGATAGTGTTGTTTTTAGTTCCGTTTCCCAAACCACCGGGAATACATGCTTTAGGTTGTGAACTCACCTTGGGTTGCTCGGTAGATTAATTACCCGGTTGATCACGTTGGTCACCACGTCCTAGCATGGTTACCAATATAGGTCAAGTTGGGGTACAAGTAAACACGTATAATCTACACATAACTAACACATAGCATGCACCACATATAACTACCCAATAAGTCGTTGGGCCCGTCTAAGTTCTTTAATAGCAACAGTTAGCAGTTAACACGTAGCCCAACTAAACAGTAACAAGCATGTACAGTGAATACACTTAGGCCCAATAACTAACAGCCCAGTCGAGACCAGGACACTCAGTTGCGAGTCGCAACCGGAGGTTGCGGCTTGTCACGTCTTGGTTACGAGTCGCAACAAGTGTTTCGTCCTGTTATGTCCTGGTTACGAGTCGCAACAAGGGTTTCGACTTGTCATGTTGTGGTTGCGAGTCGTAACCGGGCAGTCTCGAGTCGCAACCGGGCGGTCTCGAGTTGTCAAGGTTTGGTTGCGAGTCGCAACCGGGGGTTGCGAGTCGCAACCTCGGAAACGTGCACAAGAAACCTTCTAGAACCTGGCAGATGTACTAACCAATACAATTGCAATTTCATGAGATTTTGTACTGGCCAATAAGAGTGCATAAACATGTTTTATTGTCTACTATCAAATGAAAATGGATCAAACAGTGGGTTTTTCAAATATTCAAAGCACATTCAACTCAAGTTCATGTTTGTTCATCATACACACAAACTACCCATCATGTATAATCCTTCAAAACCGATCCGAAAACATGTCATCCTAGACCTTATACTTGCAATACTAACAGCATTTTCAGCTAAACAATTACCTTTTCAGCCAAACAATTGCCATCATTCAAGCCAAATCATTCATCTAAACATATTCACCACATAAGCATATCATCATCGGTTCAAACAATTATTTCGCATGAATCATTCATTCAAACACAAGATAACACTAACTCATTATGTAGTTTATCCGAAATCAAGACATGTTAACCGATAATCATCATTATACACATACAAATCATCTAACAAGTATGCATACCGTCTTCTATATAAGAAACACCTTCATTACATAAAAACAACCATCTTCATGTATTATCAACCTAAAGAAAACACTAACCGGTTAGATTCAAGGTGTGAAGATGTGAAGGGTTGATGAAAGGGCTTCCGAGTGATGACCACAAGCTTGAACCGAGATGATCCGAGAGCTCCTTGTTGTTGTTTCCGGTTTGATCCGAGAGAGGGAGAGGAGAGGAGGTGAGTTTGATGTTAGAACTTTAGGGTTTTAGGGTTTTTAGAGAGAGAGAGAGGGAGAGTGTGTGAGATGAGGGAGGGTGAGAGTGATGTTGCCAAATGGTGCAAGTTGTGAGGGTGGCCGGTTATATATCTCGAGTGGGTAAGGGGGTGTTTCCGGGTGGGCTAAGGTTACGGCCCAACCGGCCCATGTGTTTCTTGTTTACTCGAGACCGAGTGGTCTCGAGTCGGGTTCGGTTCGAGTCACACACATATATATATATACATATATATACATAATACTCACAATACATACTTGTTACATACACGTTATCGACATAAAGCACATAGAATTAACAACTTCCATTTAATAATAATATACATATACGCTAAGTGATTACAAGGTGTTCGCTCGGGAAAACCTAGAATGTCACATTATCCCCAAGTTTTAAGAACTTTCGTCCCGAAAGTTAGAGCAGCCACTAACAAGCTAGTAAAAGTGAGAACGTTTCAACGGGGTGTCACATCATCCCCCCGTTAGTTTGGAATTTCGTCCCGAAATTCAGTTGCAGCTTCAGTGCTGGGGGTTTCATTTGGGAACAGCTGGGGATACTTGCGCTTCATCTGGTCTTCCCGCTCCCAGTTAAACTCTGGGCCGCGGCGTGAGTTCCAACGAACTCGCACGAGGGGTATCTGGCTACGTTTGAGGGTTTTGATCTCACGATCCGTGATCTCAACCGGTTCCTCAGTAAAGTGTAGCTGTTCGTCGATAGTAAGTTCCTTGTAAGGAATGACGAGTGTTTCATCTGACAGGCACTTCTTCAGATTAGACACGTGGAAGACGTTGTGCACAGCACTCAGTTCTTCGGGTAGATTCAATCTGTAAGCGGCCGTACCGATCTTTTCGGTAACTTCAAAGGGTCCGACATATCTTGGATTAAGCTTGCCCCGTTTACCAAAACGAACCACACCCTTCCAGGGTGAGACCTTAAGTAGAGCCCGTTCACCAACCTGGAACTCTTGTGGTTTTCTATCTTTATCGGCGTAGTACTTTTGACGGTCACGAGCTGCCGCCATGCGTTGCCTAATCTGGGCAATCTTTTCTGTGGTGTCGACTACATGTTCCGGGCCTGTGATCTGGCTGTCACCAACCTCAGCCCAGCAGAGAGGCGATCGACATTTACGGCCGTACAATGCCTCAAAGGGTGCTGCCTGAATGCTGGTGTGGTAGCTGTTGTTGTAGGAGAATTCCACCAACGGTAGGTGCTTCTCCCAATTCTTGCCAAAATCGATCACACACGCCCTGAGCATGTCTTCGAGGGTTTGGATGGTGCGTTCAGACTGCCCATCCGTTTGCGGGTGATAAGCGGTGCTCATGTCTAGACGTGAGCCAAAAGATTTGTGCATAGCTTGCCACAACTCAGAAGTAAACCGCGCGTCTCGATCAGAAATAATAGAGGTAGGCACTCCGTGCTTCGAAACAACTTCCTTTAAGTATACCTCTGCTAGGGTAGAGAACTTGTCCGTTTCTTTTATGGCCAAGAAGTGTGCAGACTTAGTTAAGCGATCCACTATTACCCAAATGGTGTCATTTCCGCGCTGAGACCTAGGCAGGCCAGTAACAAAATCCATGGAAATCTGCTCCCATTTCCATTGCGGGATTTCTGGCTGTTGGAGTAGGCCTGATGGTTTCTGATACTCAGCCTTGACTCTTGCGCAGGTTAAGCATTTTCTGACATACGTTGCTATGTGGGCTTTCATGCCAGGCCACCAATAGGTAGCCCTCAAGTCATGGTACATCTTGTCCGACCCCGGATGTACTGAGTAACGGGACTTGTGAGCTTCATCCATCACAAGGTCACGTAAATTCCCATAAAGCGGAACCCATATGCGTCCGGCTACGTAATAAGCACCGTCTTCTTTTTGTTCCAATCGTTGTCTCGATCCTCGCAGGGACTCAGCCCTGATGTTCTCAACTTTCAATGCTTCAACCTGAGCATTCCGAATCTGATTAGGGAGGTTCGAGTGGATAGTGAGCTGTAAGGCACGAACACGCTTGGGTTTGGTCTCCTTTCTGCTGAGGGCATCGGCTACCACATTAGCCTTGCCTGGGTGATACTTGATTGCACACTCGTAGTCATTTAGGAGTTCGACCCATCGGCGTTGCCGCATATTCAACTCCTTTTGCCCCATTATGTGCTGGAGACTCTTGTGATCAGTGTAAATCGTGCACTTGGTTCCGTACAAGTAGTGTCTCCAAAGCTTGAGCGCGAAGACCACAGCTCCAAATTCTAAGTCGTGCGTCGTATAGTTCCGTTCGTGGACCTTGAGTTGTCGCGAGGCGTAAGCGATAACTTTCTCGCGTTGCATCAATACGCAGCCAAGTCCTTGAATAGAAGCGTCGCAGTAAACGACGAAGCCGTCAGTACCTTCGGGTAAGGAGAGGATAGGAGCACTACAAAGGTTCCTCTTTAGTTCCTGGAAGGCAGATTTCTGAGCACCACCCCATTTGTAAGCAACACCCTTCTGAGTGAGTGTCGTAAGTGGTTGAGCGATCTTAGAGAATCCCTTGATAAATCTTCGATAGTATCCCGCCAATCCCAAGAATTGGCGAACTTCGGTCGGAGTCTTAGGTACGGGCCAATTCTTAATGGACTCAATCTTAGCGGGGTCGACATGAATCCCTTCCTGATTGACGATGTGTCCAAGGAAATGAACTTCTCTAAGCCAGAAATCACATTTCGAGAATTTGGCGTACAGTTGCTCATTGCGAAGGAGTTCGAGAATAAGACGTAGGTGTTGTTCATGCTCCTCTTGGCTCCTCGAGTAGATTAGGATGTCGTCGATGAACACGATCACAAACTTGTCAAGGTAGGGTTTGCACACTCGGTTCATGAGATCCATGAAGATTGCAGGTGCGTTGGTCATACCGAAAGGCATAACAAGGAATTCGTAGTGACCATAGCGGGTTCTGAAAGCAGTCTTAGAGATGTCCTCATCGCGGACTCTCAGCTGGTGATAACCCGATCGCAGGTCAATCTTGGAATAATAGCTCGACCCTTGCAGCTGGTCGAACAGGTCGTCGATACGGGGAAGTGGATAACGATTCTTGATGGTAACCTTGTTAAGCTCGCGGTAGTCAATGCACATTCGGAATGAGCCATCTTTCTTTTTGACGAAAAGCACTGGGGCTCCCCAGGGTGATGAACTAGGACGGATAAAACCTTTGTCCAAAAGTTCTTGTAGTTGAGTAGAAAGCTCCTTGAGCTCCGCGGGGGCTAATCGATAAGGTGCACGAGCTATAGGCGCTGCTCCGGGAGCTAGCTCGATCTGAAATTCGACCTGACGGTGAGGAGGGAGTCCAGGTAGTTCCTCCGGGAATACCTCGGGATAGTCGCGTACCACTGGAAAATCTTCAATCCTGTTTTCCATTTTCTGTGTGTCGGTAATGAGTGCTAAGATAGCGGTGTGCCCTTTTCGCAGATACTTCTGGGCCTTTAAGAATGAAATGATGCCTGTGACTTCTCCGCTCTTGTCGCCTTGAACTATAAGAGGTTTGCCAGGGGGACGGGGAATACGAATAGCTTTCTCCTGGTAGAGGATTTCAGCTCGATGTTTGGATAACCAATCCATACCAATAATGACGTCGAAGCTTCCAAGAACGATGGGGAAAAGATCGATACAGAAGGTCTGACCAGACAACTCTAATTTGCAGTTACGAATTATGTGTGAGGCCTCGAGGTTTCTACCATTAGCTACTTCAACGGTGTGCTTAGAGCTTAGCGGCGTAAGAGTGAGCTTAAGTTTCTTACTAATACGTAGGGATACATAACTAGCATCTGCTCCAGAATCAAATAGCATGGAAACATAACGATCATTAAGTAGGAACTTACCCGCTACAACGTTGGGGTCATTCCTTGCTTCCCCAGCTCCAATCACAAAAGCTTTTCCTCTAGCACCATTTCCAGCATTGTTGTTATTGTTCCCAGCACCCTGATTGTTGTTGTTCTGATTCAGTTCAGGGCAATCCTTTCGCATGTGCCCCACTGCTCCACACTTGAAGCATCCACTGTTGTTTCCTTGTTGCTGCTGTTGCTGTGGTTGTTGCTGATTCTGCCTAACGGGGAACTGGCTTCGGCAGTCTTTGGCTTCATGCCCCGTCTTGTTACATCGCTGACACTGACCCTTTCCACATGGCCCACTGTGATGTCGGTTACATTTGTTACACTTAGGGTGGTTCCCTCGATAGCCACCCTGTTGCTGAGGGCCCTTGTTGCTTTCAGTCTTTCTTTGTTGAACTGGGGCCTGAGTGGGGTTAGCGTCCTTTCCCTGACTTCCATCCCACTTCCGCTTGTTATCGCCAGAAGTTCCAGCAGTAGCACCGATCCTCTGGGGCAGTTTGCCCTCTTCCACAGCCTGATTGGTGAGTTTGTGAGCAAGACGAACCACGGGCTGTATGGTGTTGAGGTTGGCCGAAGTCACATGGCTCCGGATTTCTGGGACCAAGCCTTTGATGTACAATTCGACCCTTCGGTACATAGGTTGGGACATGTTTGGGCAAAGTGCAGCATAGTCGTTGGACTGTTTGGTGTAGGTCTCAATCTCTGACCCAACCATTTTGAGTGCATAGTACTCGTTCTCGAGCTTGTGGATGTCATCCCTGTGACAGTACTCCTCTTTGATCATGTCCTTGAAATCTTCCCATGCCGTAGCATTAGCAGTTTCCAGACCAAGCATCTGAATCTGTGCTTTCCACCACGAAAGCGCGTTTCCTTCAAGCGTACCAGTTGCGTACTTAACCCAGTTAGCAGGGGGACACTCGCAGACAGCGAAGACAGCTTCGGCCTTTTCAATCCAGTGCAGAAGGCCTATGGCACCCTCAGTGCCGTTGAAAGGGAGAGGCTTGCCATCCATGAAGGTTTTGAAAGTGCACACACGTGGTTGCGCAGGCGCAGGCTGACCTGTTGTGAGAAATGGAGCGAATAGGTTTTAGAGGTGAAAAGACGATGTGGGGGGGTAGGATCTAAACATCCTATAGCAACGAGTTTACCTCCAGGGTGAGCTGCGAAAGCTGCAGCCACCGTGTTGAGCAAGTTAGCGAATTGAGCCTGAGTCATGTTAACGCTTCCTCTTCCGCGTCCACTCATTGTCTTCATAACCAGAAAACACGGTATGAGTGTGATGTCGTAACGTAGCGAGAATAAGATAGAAGAGGGAGGTGTATCTATCTAATCAGGCACACTAGTATGTATACTAGAGCAGTTAACATAAGACAAGCAAGTAAACACAAGTCCGAGCTACGAGGTCTAGTATGTCGAGTCTTGCCCTTGGAGTGTAGTGTCGTCGCGAGTCACGGGTTATAGTCTGGTTTTTCTCAAAAAGATTTTTCCCTTTTTAAAACCAAGTTCACTATAACCAATGGCTCTGATACCAATCTGTCACACCCCCAAAATCCACCTGCGGAGTACCGTCCGCTTGAGGGCGTGACCGACCAGGATCCAGCCACCAATTATACTGAGCATTGGATAATAGTAAGGATGATCACCAACCATAATGGTTAGTAAACACCATAGTTTAAAGTTCGAATGTTTAGGTTCAAATAACAGTTAAGCAAGTAGCGGAAGCATAGATAAAATAGTTTAAACAAAGTTTATAGTTCAAGTTATTTAGAACCCAACACGCAGGTTTAGACGACCACTACACTTCCCAAGCAGCAGCTCCTCAGTCACTGGTTACCTGCAAAGCATGCAGTAAGGGGTCAACAATAATGCTGAGTGAGTTCACTAGTTGTCCAGTTTTAATTACCAAAAACTTGTTTCACCAGTTAATTTATCCGTTTATACATGCCATGGGGAGCTACCCCAAAAGTTAGCAACTAAACTGTTTTTCCAATACCGAACACTAGGTGACCGTTGCGTATCCGCAAGAGAGTGCCCCGATGTCAATGTTCTATCATCATTGACGGATGCCTGAGTACATTAGTTCACGACCGATCCCATACCTTGGCACGGTGTGAGGTTGGTAAGACCTAAATAGCGCTATCAACTAATAACCCGTTCGCCTGGCCCCGGCGACTAATCGGTATTAAGTAGTAGGGACTTTAAGTGATAGAGTTTCGTTTAGTGCTGTTTGTTGCAATCCGTATAAACAGTAATTAACTAAAAGGTTCCCAATAACAAGGGAAGAAAAGTAAGTTGTATCCCTCATAAGGGGATAGTGTTGTTTTTAGTTCCGTTTCCCAAACCACCGGGAATACATGCTTTAGGTTGTGAACTCACCTTGGGTTGCTCGGTAGATTAATTACCCGGTTGATCACGTTGGTCACCACGTCCTAGCATGGTTACCAATATAGGTCAAGTTGGGGTACAAGTAAACACGTATAATCTACACATAACTAACACATAGCATGCACCACATATAACTACCCAATAAGTCGTTGGGCCCGTCTAAGTTCTTTAATAGCAACAGTTAGCAGTTAACACGTAGCCCAACTAAACAGTAACAAGCATGTACAGTGAATACACTTAGGCCCAATAACTAACAGCCCAGTCGAGACCAGGACACTCAGTTGCGAGTCGCAACCGGAGGTTGCGGCTTGTCACGTCTTGGTTACGAGTCGCAACAAGTGTTTCGTCCTGTTATGTCCTGGTTACGAGTCGCAACAAGGGTTTCAACTTGTCATGTTGTGGTTGCGAGTCGTAACCGGGCAGTCTCGAGTCGCAACCGGGCGGTCTCGAGTTGTCAAGGTTTGGTTGCGAGTCGCAACCGGGGGTTGCGAGTCGCAACCTCGGAAACGTGCACAAGAAACCTTCTAGAACCTGGCAGATGTACTAACCAATACAATTGCAATTTCATGAGATTTTGTACTGGCCAATAAGAGTGCATAAACATGTTTTATTGTCTACTATCAAATGAAAATGGATCAAACAGTGGGTTTTTCAAATATTCAAAGCACATTCAACTCAAGTTCATGTTTGTTCATCATACACACAAACTACCCATCATGTATAATCCTTCAAAACCGATCCGAAAACATGTCATCCTAGACCTTATACTTGCAATACTAACAGCATTTTCAGCTAAACAATTACCATTTCAGCCAAACAATTGCCATCATTCAAGCCAAATCATTCATCTAAACATATTCACCACATAAGCATATCATCATCGGTTCAAACAATTATTTCGCATGAATCATTCATTCAAACACAAGATAACACTAACTCATTATGTAGTTTATCCGAAATCAAGACATGTTAACCGATAATCATCATTATACACATACAAATCATCTAACAAGTATGCATACCGTCTTCTATATAAGAAACACCTTCATTACATAAAAACAACCATCTTCATGTATTATCAACCTAAAGAAAACACTAACCGGTTAGATTCAAGGTGTGAAGATGTGAAGGGTTGATGAAAGGGCTTCCGAGTGATGACCACAAGCTTGAACCGAGATGATCCGAGAGCTCCTTGTTGTTGTTTCCGGTTTGATCCGAGAGAGGGAGAGGAGAGGAGGTGAGTTTGATGTTAGAACTTTAGGGTTTTAGGGTTTTTAGAGAGAGAGAGAGGGAGAGTGTGTGAGATGAGGGAGGGTGAGAGTGATGTTGCCAAATGGTGCAAGTTGTGAGGGTGGCCGGTTATATATCTCGAGTGGGTAAGGGGGTGTTTCCGGGTGGGCTAAGGTTACGGCCCAACCGGCCCATGTGTTTCTTGTTTACTCGAGACCGAGTGGTCTCGAGTCGGGTTCGGTTCGAGTCACACACATATATATATATATACATATATATACATAATACTCACAATACATACTTGTTACATACACGTTATCGACATAAAGCACATAGAATTAACAACTTCCATTTAATAATAATATACATATACGCTAAGTGATTACAAGGTGTTCGCTCGGGAAAACCTAGAATGTCACATTATCCCCAAGTTTTAAGAACTTTCGTCCCGAAAGTTAGAGCAGCCACTGACAAGCTAGTAAAAGTGAGAACTTTTCAACGGGGTGTCACAGTTCCAGACGTTCAATATGTGGGAGGGCCAAAAGGAGTGCATTACGGATCATCAGCAATGACTCAAGCTTCAGGGTCATACTTCCAACCAGTAGGATCCTTCGTAAGCTCAGGAGGATACTCAGCAGCGCAGCAGATTCAAGGATTCTGGCCGTTTCAAGGATCCTCTCAGATTCAAGGATCCTCCTATGTTCCAGGATCCTCCCAGGTTCAAGGATCCTCCTATGTTCCAGGATCCTCCCAGGTTCAAGGATCTTCCTATGTTCCAGGATCCTCCCAGGTTCAAGGATCCTCTCAGTTTCAAGGATCCTCCCAGGTTCAAGGATCTTCCTACGTCCTAGGATTCTCCCAGGTCCAAGGATCCTCTCAGTTTCATGGATCCTTCCAGATTCCGGGATCCTTAAGGAGTTTGCAATCAGGGAGTTCCGATATCCATCAGGGAGATTTTATTCCAATGCAGACCATTGCTTCTACTGGTCCATCGGTCATTCCAGAGCCCCAACAATATGGATTCACATCCGCTCTTCCTAATTTGAATCCAATGGGAGGTAACACTTGTCACACCCCGACCACGTAGAACATACAAAACGTGGCGGAAATGTCGGGGAGTGTTGTAACAGAATTAATGTTTCACAACCATGGAAAATTAAGTTTCGTTTTATTGATAAAAAGTGTTACAATGTCTTAACAAACAAAGAAAATACAACATAATTAACTAATCTTGCATCTTTTATTGTCACTAAAGCCCAAGTCTGTCTATGTGTATCTTGATCATTTTATGCAACAGCTCCTGAAAAAACACATGTGAAAATAGGTATGTCAGCATAAAAATGCCTGTGAGATACATAGGTTTTGTGAAAATAAGATTCATGACTTATGTTTGAGAAAATGTTTAGTCATGAACCTTGTTATTTGCTTTGTCTTTTAAATCATTTGAAAAATGATAAGATCAGATGATAAGTATAAATAAATTTAAGGTTAAATGAATAACCAAGTAAAATATGTTTGCATAAGATAAGTTGTTTATAAATCAATGTCTTATGAAAAGTATGTTATTTGTATGAAATGTTCTATGTCTCAAACTGAAATGATTCAAATAACGTTACGACATGTAATACCATACAAACACTTATATATAGGAAGTACCAGCGGCGTATCCACCATGCTTGTATCATATTACACACGCATCGTTACTTAATCACTTAATCAAACCAAACCAACCAATGTAAGAAGTCTATGTTTAAATCAATTGTCAAAATGTCTATGTCAAATATCCATGTCAAATGTCTATGTCAAATATCCATGTCAAATGTCTATGTCAAATATCCATGTCAAATGTCTATGTCAAATACCCATGTCAAATGTCTATGTCAAAATGTCATGTATGGCAAGTGAAATGTCTCAACTAAACCATATGCACAAAAACAAAGTATTGAAGTAAAACTTGGTTTAAATCAAAGCTATGTTTTGTGTAAATGCATGCAACTATTTAATATGAACATTTATGCGGTATTGTGAAAATGCATACATCCAAGCCTTGCGACTGTGGTGATAAACCCTTTAAACAAATTAAAGGTCTATCTGTCTTATATCATCGAATTCGGTCATTCCTTTCATCCCCTTTCCCTGGGACGTCCGGAACGGGAGTTGTCAATTCCTATGGTACCACTACCTACTAACGAACGGCATGATCGGTGTTAATGAATGTATTGTCCCATGTAAACAAACCAAATGTCATACCAAAATGTAAGCATGTGATGAAAACAATGTACTAAGTATGCACGCAATGGACATACATAGCATAAAATGTAAATGTAAAACGATGTACTAAGTATGAACTAAATGGACATACATAGCGTAAAACACAATGAGATTATGTACTATAAGTGTACTATTGAACATAGCAGGTATATGATGTGAAAACAGGAAAGCATGAAAGTAACAAGTAGGCACATGTGTTCCACCCCAAAACAGTTTGGAAAACAGTAAAAGACGGGTCTATGTACTCACTTGAGATTGCTCAGAAGTCCTAGGATAACCACCAAGCAATTGTTAGAGATCACGGAATATCAAACGGCACCTAATATAGGTAACTACATTAATAAACCGGACCTAAATCGGAAGACTGGGTAGCATGAGGGTTTGTAAACCAAATGAGTGTAGGAACTCATGTGATATGGTTAATCAAAGCCTACATACTAAATGAAACTTAACCTAAGTGTCTACGACCCATTACGACCCGTTTAGGTAGCTTATGCTACTTTAACGCGTCGTTCGTGTGAAACGCGTTCGGACCGTCTAACTAGTCCTATGACAAGTGTTATATGCCTAAACATGTTACATAATCAGTTATGTGACAAAAGTTTAGGTTACATATGCTTAATTACCAATTATACATGAAAAGGGTATTCTGGTAATTTACCTAAGGCATATAAACTACTTATCATACAACTACTTAAACGAAGCGACCATAAGGTATAACCTCGGAAGGTTATTCCCTATATACTATGGTCACCTAATGTATTTGGTCGGATCCTAATGATCGACCAAACTGGGTCGGGTTCGAAGGTATAGGCGATTTATTAGATCGCTTACCCTACGACCCTAGACAACGTGGTAATCAGTAGGCATAGTCCCAAGGGACTATGACCATCGTGATTACAATCACGTTGCGAAGTTCAAACGAACTTCGCATTGACTATTACTGGTCAACGCTGAAAGTCAAACAAAGTTTGACTTTCTGACTCGAAAAGCAGTAAAATAAGGAAAAGAACGAAAGAATACTTACGAAGGGTCCCCGAATGCTAATCCCAATTCAAGAATCTCAGGTATGAAACAATGGTTTCAACTTAGAGGTTCTCAAATCAGAATTCTAGTGATTTTAGCAATGGGGGGTATGGGGTATTTATAGGAATACCCGAACCGTTAAGATCGCTTGTCGAATATCGTGCCTTAATCGTATCCGTACAAGTGTCGGAAAGTTATGGTGCCTAAATTCCATCCTTATCCGCTGACTAAGCAAGTTAGAATGTGTGGTTGTGAATTAAACAACGGCTAATACATCGAATCTGGTCCCGAATGCGAAACTGATGTTTCTGTACAGTTAAGGCACTCGCGTCGCACGACGGGTAGGCCCTTAGGGCTCGCGCTACGCTACTGCCTCCCAGTTCCAGAATTGTTTCCAAAGTGACAGGTTTAGTCCCTGCAGCCCGTTTAAGCGATTTTCGATGCGTTTGAACCCCGTTAACCTCATTTCAAGGCTCTAAAATGAAGTTAAAGTATAGGGAACTCAAAACATGCTCAAAAATATGCCGGAGGTTGGTTCGTTTGGCCGTACGAACGCGATGTTCGCTTAATTACGACGGAATGCGCATAAGCGCGAAAAACGATCCAAATGACGCGACGAATGGATTTTTCTTAAGGCGAACAATAAAATATAATGTAGTCATGCTTACATAAATTTTTGGATGTCCGGATGTATTCAGAACGTAAGTTATGCGCGAAAATGCAAACTTGTGCACTTTTTGACACTTTTAGTCCCTGAATGACCCAAAAGTTTATTTTAGCACACCGAACCCCTCAAAGCCTATTTATAAGCTATGTAAAGGATATTTATGGTATGTTTAACCTATGGTCATGTTCTGGAATGTCTGTTACAGTTCAAATTGGCATACTTTCGCAGTTTGTCAACTTTAGTCCCTGTAAGCGATTTAACTTTGATTTCACCACATCAAACCTTCCAAAACTTATATCTAAGTTATGTAAAGGTTATTTAAGGTATGTTAAACCTATTTCACTATTCCGGAGTGTTTGTTGCATTAAACTGGTTATATTTACGCATTAGTGCGCTTATAACCTTCCAGAAAGCGATTTAGAGCTTGAAATCGGACAAGAGTTGATATGTGTAAACGATACACATATTTTTACAAATCCCAAGCATGAAATATAATATTTCATTGGTTTGGTATTTGTTTGATGGCCGTGAAGGCACAGGTGTTACAGTCTCCCCTACTTTAGGAAATTTCGTCCCGAAATTTATTTAGAGGAAACTTGTGAGAGCTTGAAAGCATGAAGTTTGAAAAGTTCGAACGATATTGATTAGGGTTCTAAACTCCTAGTAACCTTTAATAACATCATGATTGCAATGTAAGAGGGATACTTATATACAAGTATATGAAGCGTCATTGGTGCGTCCACCGTACCTCCATTACATCGTTCTCATTTCGTTATTGTTGTCACTATCGGCTCTTACACATAATAAATCTTACTGGGTTTCTGTGCACTAAATTTCATAATTATGTACGCGTCCATAGTTAGACAATTCCTTGCACAGTTCACACGGTCTATTTTATAATGTGTAGTGTAAAACCAAATGAAGAATCCTGTAATGAGTGTGACTAGACCGCCATAGAGTCCTTTTAATTAAATCAATAAATGATCTAAATAGACTATCAAGGAGTCTGTCCAACTACATCACTAGATGTCGTTCTTTAACCAAATTGTGAATCAATCTTTTTGATTAGACCACTAAAGGGTCTATTATGAATCATGGAGCAGTACTATATAATCCAAGGGTCTTAACTATTACATAGAAGCCCATAGAGGATTGAAGGTAGTACCTTTTGAGTATCCTGCTACGAATCTCTCATATGAAGATATGAAAGATCCTGCGAGGATTTGGATAACGGATATCCAGAGTATTAAAAACACAAAAATTGCATAAAAGAAAACATAAGATGAATAAACACATAGTCACATAACCACAAAATTGTTTAACTAGAAGTTTGTTCTGCTAACAGAGTACACGTATTTAAAGCACACTAGGAACCCATCTCGTGGATTTCATTTGGTACTTTAAATATTTCAAGAATCTATCTATGAAGATAGGAAAATCTTAATAGGAATTCGGCTTTGTCCTTATTGAATTGTGATGTACGTATTGAATCATACAAGGAATTCAATTAAGGATTCCGATGAATGATACCCATCCACAAGGATCTAATTATGAGGATAGAAAGATCCTACATGGATTTTGGAATTTGTGTAACGACAGGTGTTCCGACACCTTGCACTAGGCGTGCTTAATTCGATACACAAGGTAGAAAGTTCATGAGGTTGAGGCGCCAGATATGCCAAGCAACATATGAAGCAGAGTTTGAAGGTTGAGCAGCAGCAGGATTTGTAACAGCTTTGCTTTGGATTGCAAAGCGGCACATGTTAACCAAATGTCTCCATCGTCCACCGTGGGTACATTTGAAACAGGGTATTTGGTTTGGATGATGACAGTTGCATTGATTGCACCAAGGAGCAGTTCCCTTACGGCTTCATCCCTGAGGCGAGTCATGGTGATAGCTAAGTCAACGGTCCTCTGGAGTACGATGCCTATTCGCTGGGTAATTGCAGCACCTGGTTCGGACATTGTTGTTGCGATGAAGAGGCACCATGAAGAAAATAGAAGACATGGGAGGAAACAAGGTAAAGATAGTCGAGAGAAAATGACAACGCATGAAGATTGTGACCATTTGTTTGTTACCAAAGGCAAACAAATGAGACAGTGACTAATCAAAGTAAATGGGTCAATATAATGTATCGCGAAGACATGCTCGCCTATAAGTGAACGCTCATCCCAAGAATTCCCAGGTAAGCACAACTGGTCTCGCGTCTGATGAGATGTATACGAAGTGCTTTCCTAGACAGAAATCCTAGAATACAGGCATTCACCCTTCCAGTTTGCACGTGTTCACATTATTTAAAACCCAAAACCTTGACGAGATTTTGAAAATTCAAAGGGGTTCAAAACCATATAACAGAGGGTTCAAAACCTTACAATAGAGGGTTCAAAACCTTGTAATCAATCATCCTAGAACAGATGATTAGTTTTCAAAGCGGTTTTGAAATTTATGTTCTTGTTGTGGTCGTCGCCTAAGGATAGGTGACGGTATTGTTTTATGACTAAACGCAAGTAAACTCGCGTTAGGGTCCTAAGAAGATTATAGACTAGGTCAAAGCATTACTAATAACCTAATTCCCTATAACCATTGGCTCTGATACCATCTTTTCTGTCACACCCCGACCACGTAGAACATACAAAACGTGGCGGAAATGTCGGGGAGTGTTGTAACAGAATTAATGTTTCACAACCATGGAAAATTAAGTTTCGTTTTATTGATAAAAAGGGTTACAATGTCTTAACAAACAAAGAAAATACAACATAATTAACTAATCTTGCATCTTTTATTGTCACTAAAGCCCAAGTCTGTCTATGTGTATCTTGATCATTTTATGCAACAGCTCCTGAAAAAACACATGTGAAAATAGGTACGTCAGCATAAAAATGCCTGTGAGATACATAGGTTTTGTGAAAATAAGATTCATGACTTATGTTTGAGAAAATGTTTAGTCATGAACCTTGTTATTTGCTTTGTCTTTTAAATCATTTGAAAAACGATAAGATCAGATGATAAGTATAAATAAATGTAAGGTTAAATGAATAACCAAGTAAAATATGTTTGCATAAGATAAGTTGTTTATAAATCAATGTCTTGTGAAAAGTATGTTATTTGTATGAAATGTTCTATGTCTCAAACTGAAATGATTCAAATAACGTTACGACATGTAATACCATACAAATACTTATATATAGGAAGTACCAGCGGCGTATCCACCATGCTTGTATCATATTACACACGCATCGTTACTTAATCACTTAATCAAACCAAACCAACCAATGTAAGAAGTCTATGTTTAAATCAATTGTCAAAATGTCTATGTCAAATATCCATGTCAAATGTCTATGTCAAATATCCATGTCAAATGTCTATGTCAAATATCCATGTCAAATGTCTATGTCAAATACCCATGTCAAATGTCTATGTCAAAATGTCATGTATGGCAAGTGAAATGTCTCAACTAAACCATATGCACAAAAACAAAGTATTGAAGTAAAACTTGGTTTAAATCAAAGCTATGTTTTGTGTAAATGCATGCAACTATTTAATATGAACATTTATGCGGTATTGTGAAAATGCATACATCCAAGCCTTGCGACTGTGGTGATAAACCCTTTAAACAAATTAAAGGTCTATCTGTCTTATATCATCGAATTTGGTCATTCCTTTCATCCCCTTTCCCTGGGACGTCCGGAACGGGAGTTGTCAATTCCTATGGTACCACTACCTACTAACGAACGGCATGATCGGTGTTAATGAATGTATTGTCCCATGTAAACAAACCAAATGTCATACCAAAATGTAAGCATGTGATGAAAACAATGTACTAAGTATGCACGCAATGGACATACATAGCATAAAATGTAAATGTAAAACGATGTACTAAGTATGAACTAAATGGACATACATAGCGTAAAACACAATGAGATTATGTACTATAAGTGTACTATTGAACATAGCAGGTATATGATGTGAAAACAGGAAAGCATGAAAGTAACAAGTAGGCACATGTGTTCCACCCCAAAACAGTTTGGAAAACAGTAAAAGAGGGGTCTATGTACTCACTTGAGATTGCTCAGAAGTCCTAGGATAACCACCAAGCAATTGTTAGAGATCACGGAATATCAAACGGCACCTAATATAGGTAACTACATTAATAAACCGGACCTAAATCGGAAGACTGGGTAGCATGAGGGTTTGTAAACCAAATGAGTGTAGGAACTCATGTGATATGGTTAATCAAAGCCTACATACTAAATGAAACTTAACCTAAGTGTCTACGACCCATTACGACCCGTTTAGGTAGCTTATGCTACTTTAACGCGTCGTTCGCGTGAAACGCGTTCGGACCGTCTAACTAGTCCTATGACAAGTGTTATATGCCTAAACATGTTACATAATCAGTTATGTGACAAAAGTTTAGGTTACATATGCTTAATTACCAATTATACATGAAAAGGGTATTCTGGTAATTTACCTAAGGCATATAAACTACTTATCATACAACTACTTAAACGAAGCGACCATAAGGTATAACCTCGGAAGGTTATTCCCTATATACTATGGTCACCTAATGTATTTGGTCGGATCCTAATGATCGACTAAACTGGGTCGGGTTCGAAGGTATAGGCGATTTATTAGATCGCTTACCCTACGACCCTAGACAACGTGGTAATCAGTAGGCATAGTCCCAAGGGACTATGACCATCGTGATTACAATCACGTTGCGAAGTTCAAACGAACTTCGCATTGACCATTACTGGTCAACGCTGAAAGTCAAACAAAGTTTGACTTTCTGACTCGAAAAGCAGTAAAATAAGGAAAAGAACGAAAGAATACTTACGAAGGGTCCCCGAATGCTAATCCCGATTCAAGAATCTCAGGTATGAAACAATGGTTTCAACTTAGAGGTTCTCAAATCAGAATTCTAGTGATTTTAGCAATGGGGGGTATGGGGTATTTATAGGAATACCCGAACCGTTAAGATCGCTTGTCGAATATCGTGCCTTAATCGTATCCGTACAAGTGTCGGAAAGTTATGGTGCCTAAATTCCATCCTTATCCGCTGACTAAGCAAGTTAGAATGTGTGGTTGTGAATTAAACGTCTAATACATCGAATCTGGTCCTGAATGCGAAACTGATGTTTCTGTCCAGTTAAGGCACTCGCGTAGCGTGACGGGTAGGCCCTTAGGGCTCGCGCTACGCTACTGCCTCCCAGTTCCAGAATTGTTTCAAAAGTGACAGGTTTAGTCCCTGCAGCCCGTTTAAGCGATTTTTGATGCGTTTGAACCCCGTTAACCTCATTTCAAGGATCTAAAATGAAGTTAAAGTATAGGGAACTCAAAACATGCTCAAAAATATGCCGGAGGTTGGTTCGTTTGGCCGTACGAACGCGATGTTCGCTTAATTACGACGGAATGCGCATAAGCGCGAAAAACGATCCAAATGACGCGACGAATGGATTTTTCTTAAGGAGAACAATAAAATATAATGTAGTCATGCTTACATAAATTTTTGGATGTCCGGATGTATTCAGAACGTAAGTTATGCGCGAAAATGCAAACTTGTGCACTTTTTGACACTTTTAGTCCCTGAATGACCCAAAAGTTTATTTTAGCACACCGAACCCCTCAAAGCCTATTTCTAAGCTATGTAAAGGATATTTATGGTATGTTTAACTTATGGTCATGTTCCGGAATGTCTGTTACAGTTCAAATTGGCATACTTTCGCAGTTTGTCAACTTTAGTCCCTATAAGCGATTTAACTTTGATTTCACCACATCAAACCTTCCAAAACTTATATCTAAGTTATGTAAAGGTTATTTAAGGTATGTTAAACCTATTTCACTATTCCGGAGTGTTTGTTGCATTAAACTGGTTATATTTACGCATTTGTGCGCTTATAACCTTCTAGAAAGCGATTTAGAGCTTGAAATCGGACAAGAGTTGATATGTGTAAACGATACACATATTTTTACAAATCCCAAGCATGAAATATAATATTTCATTGGTTTGGTATTTGTTTGATGGCCGTGAAGGCACAGGTGTTACAACACTTTCAATAATTCTTATACCACTAACCATGGCCTTATGCAGGATGCAGGTATCAATCATGCCATGGCCAGAGAATTGCAAAAGTTAAAGGATATGATATCAAGTGTCCCAGGAGTGGTCAAGCCTATCCCGGAGATTGCAGATGGGAGCCACAAGATATCTCGTTTTGCACCACCAATCTGTGATGCTGAAATACCTAAGAGGTTTCACGTGCCTACCATGAAGTTGTATGATGGTTCAACAGATCCTGAAGAACACATAGCACAGTACAGGGAAAGGATGGAGATCAATCCCATCCCAGAAAGGTTAAAGGAAGCATGTATGTGCAAGGGATTTGGATCCACTCTTACTGGATCGGCTCTCAAATGGCTGCTAAGTCTTCCCCTTACTCTATTACCTCGTTTGCTAATCTAGTTAACCTATTTAATAACCAATTTTCTTGTAGTAGAAAATTTGAGCGTTTAACTAGTGATCTGTATAGGATAACCCAAGGTCATAATGAATCATTAAGGGATTATATCACTAAATTTAGTAAAGAATCCTTAGATATCCCTAACCTGGATATAGCTACGGCTGTTGAAGCCTTTAAAATGGGATTGCTTAGGGATTCATTATTCTATGATGATCTTGTTATGACACCATGCAGGAATCTAGATGAGGTAAGAACCCGGGCCCTTAGGTTCATCCGGCTAGAGGATGACAAAAGGATCCACGAGAGGTTAGCAGGATCCTCGAAGCAAGAGAAGCAAGGATCCTCATTCAAGAACAACAAGTTCAGATCCTATAACAAATCTAATAACCAGAATGTGCATGTTGTTGAACAAGAAGAGGATGATGAGGATTATCCTCCAATTTCCGAATATTGCTTTTCTGTTGATAACAATGAACTAATCCTTGCGATGCAGAATTTAGGTGATAAAGCTAGGTCGCCCAGGAAAAATGACAGACCATCTGCGACTAAAGATAAGTCAAAGTGGTGCGCATATCATGAAGATTTTGGGCATCTCACAGAAGAATGCATCGCACTGAGAAAAGAAATTGGATACTTGTTGAGCAAGGGGCACTTGAAAGAATTATTGGGGAGAAAGAAGTCAAGGACTCAGGATCCTGAAAGGATCCCAGAAAAAGCTCCAGCCCCTCCAGCAGATGCACAAGTTATAAACTTTATTTCTGGAGGATCAGACATTTGTGGAACATCCTTCTCTGCAGCTAAAAGACATGCAAAGGAAACCAAGATGGATAATGGAGATAGACCCATTCGAACATCCTGTGTCTCTGAAGGAAAAGTTATAACTTTTGATGAAGATGATCGTGTTGACATTTAGGATCCTCATCACGATGGTTTAGTTATCACTCTTTTTATTTCTAACCATTTTGTTCGCAGGATCCTTATAGACGGAGGAAGCTCTGTGAACATTATCCAGCTTGATGTCCTCAAGAAGATGAATATTCCTGAATCCGATATCATACCAAGATCCTCTGTGCTCGTGGGATTCAGTGGCAAGACTAAGAATACTCTGGGGGACATTAAACTCCCAATCTATATCGATGGCCTACATTCTTACCAAAAATTTTGTGTTATTGACTGTTTATCTTGTTGTAATGTTATCCTTGGCAGGCCTTGGATACATGACATGAAGGCAGTCTCATCCACTTATCATCAATGTGTGAAGCTTCCTAGTCCTTGGGGAATAGTGAAGATTGATAGTGATCAGCAAGAAGCTAAGAACTGCTACACCTCATCAATGAAACCAGCCTCAAAGTCAAGGGAGCAATAGCAATTAAAGCATCCTCCAAGAGATGTCTTGGAGGCAAGAGAACAGGATGTAGTAGAAATCCTTATGGATCCTGATGATCCTGAATCTAAAGTTTATATAGGATCAGGGATCCTTGGCGAAATAAAGGAAGACCTCATATCCTTCCTCAAAAGGAGAAAGACTACCTTTGCATGGAAACACGAAGACATGACAGGTATATCTAAAGATATAATCACTCACAAACTTGGCATTGATAGGTCCTTCAAACCAATCCATCAAAAGAGGAGGAAATTTGCACCAGAAAGAAATGCCATTATCCAGGAGGAGGTAGAGAAATTACTCCGAGCAGGTATGATTAGAGAGGTCAAATATCCAAGATGGTTGGCCAATGTGGTTGTTGTTCAAAAGAAAAACGGAAAGTGGAGGGTATGTATCGATTTCACTGATTTAAATAAGGCATGTCCCAAGGATCCTTTCCCATTACCCCACATTGACTCCATGGTGGATGCAACTGCGGGTCATGAACTGCTAACTTTTATGGATGCTTCATCTGGATTTCAACAAATTCAGATGGAACCATCCGATCAAGAGGATACAGCCTTTATGACTCCAACTGGTATATACTGTTATATTGCTATGCCATTTGGACTAAGAAATGCAAGTGCAACTTATCAAAGGCTAGTGAACATGATGTTCAAGGATCAGATTGGGCAAACTATGGAGGTTTACATAGACGATATGGTGGTAAAATCAAAAAAGGCTGAGGATCACCTAAGAGACTTGGAGGAAGCATTCAATATCCTTGACAAATATAACATGAAACTTAATCCTTCAAAATGTTACTTTGGTGTTAAAGCAGGCAAATTCTTAGGATATATGGTGACAAAGAGAGGCAATGAAGCCAGTCCAGAACAAATCAAAGCTATAGTGAACATCAAGTCCCCTGCCAATGCTAAGGATGTTCAGAGGTTAACAGGCAGGATTGCAGCTTTAAACAGATTCATATCCAAATCCTCAGAAAAGTGCAAGGAATTCTATGATATCCTAAGGAAGAATAAAAGTTCGAGTGGACTGAGAAGCATGAAAGTGCCTTAAGAGCTCTTAAGGATTACCTATCCTCGGCCCCGGCCTTGATGAAACCAGAAAAAGGAGATGTGTTATCCTTATATCTTGCGGTATCCTCAAGAGCAGTAAGTGCCGTCCTTATTAAGGATCACGAAGGTACACAACATCCTGTCCATTATGTAAGTAAGAGTTTACTTGATGCTGAATCCAGGTATTCACACTTAGAAAAACTTATCCTTGCATTAATTATGGCATCTACTAAATTGAGACATTATTTTGAAACTCATGCCATTATTGTCAAAACTAATTTTCCAATTAAGAATGTCCTCAGGAAACCTGAAATGTTAGGAAGGATGGCTAAGTGGGCAGTGAAGCTTTGTGCATATGATATAAGATATGAGCCCAGGACATCCATTAAATCCCAAGCATTAGCTGACTTTGTGGCAGATTTTAGTAGTGATTTGCAAAAGGAAGCTGAATTAGAAGTCCAGCAGCTAGAGGAGACCAAGGATCCTTGGATACTCTATACTGATGGATCCTCAAATGTCAAAGGAACAGGGCTTGGAATACTACTAAAATCGCCATAGGGGGACATAATACCCCACTCTATAGCTTGTGAGTTCCAAACTACTAACAATGAGGCTGAATATGAAGCCTTGATAGCTGGTTTGCAAATTGCTAAGCATATGAGGATCAGGTATCTTGAGGTACATGTAGATTCTTTGTTAATCACTAATCACTTTAATGGATCCTATGTTGTTAAAGGTGAAAAGCTAACCAAATATTTGGAGATAGTCAAAGAATTGGCACTCTCTTTTGTTTCCTTTAGTTTGACACAGGTACCAAGGGAAGAAAATGCAGAAGCTGATGCATTGGCTAATCTAGGATCATCTTTGAAGATCCCGGAGGATATAAGTATCCCCATTATCCATATCCTGGCTCCTGCCATCAAGGATCATGTGGCTATGGAAATAGGAGAGGATTCTACAGTTATCCCTAGTGAGGATACTCAAACTCATTCAGGATCATGGATCCTCCCAATCATGAGATACTTACAACATGGAGAGATTCCTACAGGAGAAAACCCTAGGGCTTTCAAAATTAAGGTATCTCAATTCACAATTTTAAATAATATGTTATATAAACGATCTCTTGCAGGACCATATTTAAGATGCATTGAGGATCCTGAAATCCAAGAAGTTTTAAAAGACTTCCATGAAGGAGATTGTGGAAACCACACTGGGGGCAGAGCATTATTCTCAAGGATCCTGAGGACAGAATACTATTGGCCAACCATGAAGAGAGATGCTGTGGAGTATGCTAAGAAATGTGATCCTTGTCAGAGACACAGCAATATCCTTCATCAACCAGCTGAATTTTTGCATCCTATATCCTCCTCTTGGCCATTTATGAGATGGGGTATGGATATAGTTGGTAAACTCCCTAAGGCATCTGGTGGAAAAATGTTAATGCTTGCTATGACTGATTACTTCTCCAAGTGGATAGAGGCTGAAGCTTTTGGCCAAGTCGGAGAAAAGGAAGTTATATCCTTCATTAAAAGAAATATTATAACTAGATTTGGTATTCCTTCTGAAATTATATGCGATAATGGTTCCCAATTCATTGGGGGCAGAACTGCTAACTTTTGTGACAGTTGGGGGATTAAGATGATAACACAACATCAGTCCACCCACAAGCTAATGGTCAGGCAGAATCCTCAAATAAGATCATCATCAACAATTTGAAGAAGAAGCTTGGATCCAAGAAAGGGAAATGGGCAGAAGAACTACCTTATGTGCTTTGGGCTGATAGGACAACTCCTAAGAATGCTACAGGCCAAACTCTATTCTCTTTGGTATTTGGGGCAGAATCAGTGATCCCTACAGAAATGGTGGTTCCAACTGCTAGAACAAGTATTCGTGATCCTGAGGAAAATGATGAGAACTTGGTTCAAGACCTGGATACTATAGAAGAAATCAGAGATTTGGCAAGGATAAGGATGGCCAGTTATCAGCAAAGAATGGCTGGAGCCTACAACAAAAATGTCAGGATCAGGAAATTCCAAGTTGGTGATATGGTACTAAGGAAAGCATTTCAGAATACCACCAATCCTGCTGATGGAAAGTTGGCACCAAAATGGGAATGACCTTACTTGATTGAAGCTGAGGCAGGAAAGGGGGCATATCGATTACTAACAATGGAAGGTGATTTGCTACCTAGAGCCTGGAATGCTGTCCATTTGAAGAAATACTTCATGTGATAAGGATCCATGATCCTCACATGATAAATATCCTTAAAGGATCCTTAAAGAACAGATGATCCTCATTTTGGTAACATTCTAATCTTAAACTATTTCATTTCCATACTTTCTCACATAAGGATAAGGATCCTGCATCCTTTATCCCCCTTTCACGTGATTTTGAGTTTTGAAGGTTCAGGTACTCTTAGCAAAAGGATGGTTATCCACAAAAGCAACCAGTTACTTGGGTTTGACCCCAGTTATTTGGGCTTGACCCCAGTTCCGCCAGTAGCGCATGATTATCCTGGTATAGTTCATGACAGTGGGACCAGTACTCGTTTTAGGGGCTGATAATTCCATTGTACTGGCTATACCTAGGATCCTACATATAATGGTAGACGTACCATACATCCGTTCTTAAGGTTTCTAACGTTTTCACGTTAGGCAAGGTTTTGGCATTTTCATGCCACTAAGTTTGGATAGTTGCCAGTTAGGGCCATACTCCAGTTCACATATGATCCTTGGGCTTGTCCCCAGTTATCCTTGGGCTTGTCCCCAGTTATCCTTTGGGCTTGTCCCCAGTTGCTAACTTTTATCTGATAATGGCTTAGTCCCAAGTTATGTTCTATTTCAGGTCTTCGAAGTTAAACAACCAAGGATCCTTGATCCTTACTTCTTACTAAGGTTTGTCCCATGGTTATCCTGGTTATAGTATTAAGGGTTAGGATCCTAACTTGGATCCCCAGGTATGATCCTCAACTATTTTTATTTTATTCATTGATTATTTGAATAACCCTTATACTTTGACAACTGAACTCATGATCCTTAAAATATACCACTTTTTGGAATTTTTCAACTATAGGATATTTGATCCTGGATCATATCCTAAATATTTTTTTATCTAATTTGTTCAACTTTTCTTACTCAGACAAGTGTATATCAAAACAATTGAAAATTAAAAGGACAAACAAGGATAACAACACAAGATAAGCCAAAAAAGATTAAAGTTATTTTATTAACAAAGGTTTAACCGTCGAAGGTTGTCAAAATTGCCAACCCACGTTTCTACCAGCAATACGTGGCCCGTCCACATGGGTTGGCAACGGGTGTCCATTGTTTATGCGGTTATAGAAAGTGCAGGAAATCAAAGGCGGCAGGATCACAATGGCTTCATCCCCCAAACAGAGGATCCCTCTACCATTTGTAATCCTACCTACCAAAGGATCCTAGATCCTTAATCCTAAAACTATTGTTCAAATACAGACCATCATTGTTTCAAAACCGCACAACCACAAAACAAACTACTATCGAATTTAAAAAATTGGGCTCCGGCTACGTCTAGAAATGTCCATCATTGCCCAATCATGCAGCCTACACCTTCGCTGCATCTTCATCCCCTCCAGCTTCGGTATCCTTCACCTGATCCTTCGCACTGCCTCCAGCCTCGATCGCCAAAACCTCCTCAGCCTCCTCATCATCTTCCAGATCAGCTAACCTCGCCTTCCAGCCTTCAACATCCCAGCTGCTTCTGTCGAAGTCAGGATCTTGAGCTTCCTGGGCCATCTTCAGTTTTGTCTTGTACATTGTGATGGCAGCGGAGACCTTTGCACCTTCTAGGAGATCATGCTTCTCGTAGTCAATGTCGATCAAGATTTTAGCTGTCTGAGTCTTGGCGTCTTGAAGGGCTTTTTTGAGATCAGCAATCTTAAGATCCTTGAGCACTGCAACTTGTTGGAGGTCAACAATCTTCTTATACAGCTCCTCAACGCTCCCCACGTAGTCTTCAATCTCAATAAATTTCTGCAAAAAAGACAAAGCAGTTCAAGATCAGGTGATCCTCAAATAAGTAGGATACCTAGGCAGAATTGGTGATCCTCACGTCATTGAAGTATTCAAGGAACTGGTGGCGGATCAGTGGCAGGCCTTGTAGATCCTCTATCTCAGAGTTTTTCCTCTTCTTGCCACCCCTTCCTTTAGTGGGTGCCTTGGGGATGGAGACACTAGGGCTGGCAGTGGCCTTCTTCTTTCTGGATCGAACCGTGTCAAGATCGGCAATGTTGAACTGGGAGGCAGGCTTGGAAGCTTTTCCGGCACCTACACATTCAAAACAGATAAGTATCCTTATCCTATTTCTTTTTAACTATTTATTTAAGTCTTTAACTATACAAAGAACATGATACTTACTTGACATGGTGATAGAACCTGAGGATACTTCTTGTGAATCCTGGGTGTCTGTCTTGAATGATCTGGTTGTAGGTTCAAGCCTTCTAAAAGCAGCAAGCTTTTCCTTGGTGGTAGGTGATGGTATGAGGTGCGAAACTGAGACAGCTGTATAACATAAAACAAAAGGGTGTTAGTGATCCTTATACAAAATCAAGACTGTCTGGTGATCCTTCTCAGGATCCTCTGTCCTACCATGGGTGGACCACTTCCTTGGTAGATCCTTTCCGTTTGGAACAGAATCCCTTCTGACAAAGAAAAAACGTCGTTTCCAGTTTGTATCGTTCTTGGTGGCTTTAAAAATGGGGTGTTCTTCACCGGGTTTTCGCTTAAACAGATATCGGTGGGATCCAAACGTCGTGAGATCATACATCTCTGCCAGTTCCGACATTCCTAAATCAATCCCTTCCTGCTCTATGATCCTTTCAAGGGTATGTAAGACCCTCCAGATCATCGACATAGCTTGGATGTAGGAGATGCCGGTAAGGGAGAAAAAGGATTGGGTAAAGGCTGGAAAAGGATAGGTGTATCCTATGGTGAATGGGGTAACAGGAAAAGCTACCCATGTCTCAGAAATATAGTCGCTCAGAACAGTGGGATCGAAGGGTTTGAAAAAAGGTTTTCGCCGGAAAGCAGTACCGGATCTTATCTACTTATGGATCAGTAAAGCAACACCTCTCATTCGCTGAATCTTTGATGATCCCTTGACTCTTCAAGGGGCTATCCTTCTGGTGATCCTTGGCGGGGGAGGACCGGAGCATCATTCTTAACGTGATGTTGGTAAAGAAAGAAAAACAAAGTAAGAGAAGGAGAAATAGGAAAAGAGATACCTGATTGATCTTCGGATGAGAATTTAAAGGGAGTTTCTCTTGGATTTAAATGCAAATTGATCCTATCTCTAACTCCTATTTATTGTTAGGGGAGGATTTTCTAACAATTAGTGATCCTTATTCGTTATCCTAACTGGTGATCCTTACTTCTGTGTCAGGTGGTGATCCTCGGAAGGGCTTTAGGATCAGGATCATGGATCACTTCAAGGATCCTCATACTGACGATTGTTTACTTATGTTTTATAATATCTCGCAGGTATAACAAGCTTGACCAAGTCTTAGCGACATTCTTGGAGAATATTCCCAAAGTATTCTGCACGTGCTAGATCAAAACTAGACGTGATGGAGAACGTGGAGGCTTGGCCCGAAAGTCGGAGAGTTTGTTAACTAGATATTTTTCTTATTTTAAAGGGGTAACGAGCTAGTTAGTGACACTTAATCATTTTTTGGCAGTTACACACACTCGCGAACACTCTCATACAAGCTCTCATTCAAACACTTAGCAATTACTTACACTTTTTACACACTTCACCGTAGTGATCCTTGTACCTAGCTCGTTACTATCCGAGGTTGTAAACGTTTATTCATTTATTGGAGCTTGGTGATCGGTAGTTTCCATCACCCGGGGTTTTTTGTGCCGGAGATCAATTATTGATCAAGGGCTTTTTCCCCGTATAAACCCTTGTGTTGTTTGTGCATTCCACATTGAAGTGATCCTCATTGTTGTTACACTTTTAGAGCATCATACCCCGTAATCTAGAGTTTGGTTGCAATATTCTCAACAGATTTTTTGACCAAAACAGTTTGGCGCCCACCGTGGGGCAATTGGTGCTTTGTCCTTAGAAGAATTCGCATTTCTGTGCTCATTCCGGTTCATTACTACCAAGCAAATGGCTTCCTCAGCGAAGAATGCTTCAAACTTGATGCCTTCGTTCACTTCTTCACAAGGCGTTCCTCCTTTGCCTCCACCACCTTCTGGATCCCAGAAGAATACAGAAAATGCTGCGAAGAAACCGACTCCCATTTTCTCAAAACCACCTGCTTCTTCTGTTTCAACTAATCCTACTACTAATGATCTCTATACCTTGATTTTGCAGATGAGGAATCATGCACAAGAGCAGGATAAGACCAACGAAAGGATCCTCCGGGAGATTGATGAAATTAGGAAACAGAAGAAAACGGCAGAGGATCATTCTCCACTGATGCCCAGATCTTTGAATTTTGACACTCCGGTGGTTACTTCTCAGCCGTCAGTGGTTCCAAACATTCAATATGCGGGTGGACCAAAAGGAGTGCACTATGGAACAACAGCTATGACCCAGGCACTAGGTTCATATTTCCAGCCAGCAGGATCCTATCCCCAGCATATGGGATCCCTCACGAGTACAGGAGGGTATTCAGGAATGCAGCAGCATCAAGGATCCTTCTTCGTCCCAGGATCATCCCAGGTTCAAGGATCCTTCTTTGTTCCAGGATCATCCCAGGTTCAAGGATCCTCCTTTGTTCCAGGATCATCCCAGGTTCAAGGATCCTCCTTTGTTCCAGGATCATCCCAGGTTCAAGGATCCTCCTTTGTTCCAGGATCATCCCAGGTTCAACGATCCTCCTTTGTTCCAGGATCATCCCAGGTTCAAGGATCCTCCTTTGTTCCAGGATCGTCTCAGTTTCCGGGATCCTTCCAGATGCCAGGATCCTTGAGGAGTTTACAAACAGGAAGTTCAGATGTCCATCAAGGAGATTTTATTCCAATGCAGACCAATGCCTCTACCGGTCCCTCGATCATTCCAGAGTCTCAGCAATATGGATTGACCTCTATTCTTCCTAACTTGAATCCAATGGGAGGTAACGCTTTTAATAATTCTCATACTACTAACCATGGTCTTATGCAGGATCCAGGTATCAATCATGCCATGGCCAGAGAATTACAAAAGCTAAAGGATATGATCTCGAGTGTTCCGGGAGTAGTCAAACCTATTCCAGAGATTGCAGATGGGAGCCACAAGATATCTCGCTTTGCCACCAGACCTTTCTCCATCAATTAGGAATATGATTCCGTCACTAAACACATTCCTTAAATTGTAACCATTTTTTGAGTATTTGTTTTTTGGTGACTAATCCGCATATATATCACCATTGCTCTTGATTTTCTTGATTGTATATCTTTTAAATGTCAACATATGCACGTGTGATTTAGTTTATGAAGATTTTACATTGCCAAGAACCTCGATCAGAGGGTAAAAAAGTGTAAGGTTGAAAATGGTGTAAAACTAAAATGGGATATACCGGGCTAGGATTCGAGTTACAGGAAAAAGGGCCAAACCAACCACCCAAGAATGGAATCATCGAGTGAAAACACTTGACAACCTCCAGGAAGCCGTTTTTCTTGCCACCAGACCTTTCTCCGTCAATTACGAATCTGATGCCGTCATTAAACACATTCCTTAAATTGTAGCCATTTTTTGAGTGTTTATTTTTTGGTGTTTAATCCGCATATATATCACCATTGCTCTTGATTTTCTTGACTGCATATCTCTTATATGTCAACATATACACGTGTGATTTATTTTATGAAGATTTTTCAATGTCGAAAACCTCATTCAGAGAGTAAAAAAGATGTAAGGTTCACAATGGTGTAAAACTAAAATTGGATATACCGGGCAAGGATTTTAGTTACAGGAACAAGGGCCAAACCAACCACCCAAGAATGGAATCGTCGAGCGAAAAAACTTTACAACCTCCTGGAAGAAGTTTTTCTTTCCACCAGACCCTTCTCCATCAATTAGGAATCTGATAGTACAACAAAGAGTTGACCACGGGGCTGTGCCCAGGAGACACGGGGTCGTGTGGGGCCCTCTGCTGACAATTGCAATTAAGGAAGGAAGAGAAAATGATTGCCACAGGCCATGTTTGCTGGACACGGGGCCGTGGCCAGAGCACTGTTCTAGATATAAAAGGGGGTGCTTGGTTCACGTGAAAGGCATCCCTTGGCAAACCACTACACTCCCACTTTGCCACCACTCCGCCACCACTACAACACCAATACCCACCACCATCATCCATCATCCATCTTTAGTGTGTGTAGTAGTCTCGGGATCCAAGATTGATTGTAAGAGTTCTTTCCAATCAAAGGCCATGTTTGGCTAAGCCTCTTACATCACTTGGTGAAGACAAGTTTTTAATGTATTACTTTTGATTTTTAAGCTTTCGGCACTTTTTATTTTGGTTTAATTAATGACTTTAATAACTAGTTTCTTATGTTGAAGGTTAATTTTCTATATCATTTCTTCATGGTGTCTTAAGGTTACTTTACTGTCTATATAAAGTAAATGATGTCTCACATTTGTGTCTTTACGGTCTATATAAAGCACGTTAACTACCTGGAAGGGGGTTAGGGGGATGGTTTGGTAAAGTTCTTGTCTCGTTCAGTGTATAGACCCTGCGAGGACCTGGTTCAAGTTTACTAGGACCTCCTTCAATACCCAACGGTATTGGATGGTGGGGGTGAGAATAGCTTGAACTCCTCATATATAAACTACTATTAATACTTTAAACCGACTTCTTGGGATTGTATCCTTGCTGACTCAAACCACTTAGCTGAGGTAACGTCACCTTCAAAAGAGGGGCCTACCACTTTTCGCATTAATAACTTACTTAATTTTCTTTCAATATTCAGACCCTTTAGGATTATATCCCTGCTGACTCAAATCACTGGGTTGAGGGTAACGTCACCTTCAAAAGAGGGACCTACTACAATAACTAAGAGAATCTCTTAAAAAGTACGAAAGTGCGAAAATCATCAAAGGATACATTAAAGATGAGTTGGATCCAAGTGATTCTATCTTGTCTATCTGTTTTTATTTATATTTATCTTTTCATTTTTAGTTTTATTTTTATGTTTCAAAACTTTTCTCAAAAATTTAGATCGATTACACGTTGAGGATAAACCGGTATTAAAAGCTGTTGTGTCGTTGGACGACCTCGGTATCTTACCAACACTATACTACGCTCATGATAGGTGCACTTTCCCAAGTGTGTTTAGTGTTAGTATAATATCGTGTTTTATAAATTTAAAACTTGACTAATGCGTAAAATGGGCTTAAAATATCAATAAAAATATATCGCACCGAACGCACACCACTTAGTAATTGTATGCATGAACATAATTTAGTAATTATGCGTTCAAATATTCAGTGATCATATATGATTCTTTGATTGACGTTAATAATGAAAATTATAGTGTTACATCGCATCATCACATTATGAATCAATTAAATAATGCCATTAGCATTTACATTGCATCACATCATGAATTAATTAAATAATGTCGTTAGCATTTCCAATCAATATTTAAAACAAATTTGAATTTAAGGTCATGAATTCTTTAAATCAACAAAATGGAATTTGATCAACCTGTGACCTTTTTTTTTTCGAAAATCCAAGTTCAACAAAACACAAACTGATGATTTTTATTTAACAGACTGATTGATCATCAAAACCATTTTAACGATTGCATATATTCAAGATGACCAATTTGCATATACTTTGAGTTGATGTAATGATTAAAGTGACATGATAACCACAAATTCTGATACCACAGGTTGATTATATCTTTAAACATGGGTCTAAACATAAAACACAAATCATGTTTATTCTATCGTGAATATGATATTAGACATCAAATCAATAAAACTTGTTGGTACATAGATCTGAGATGAGAATGAAGAATCCATGATTCCTGTAATGATGTCTTGTGTTGATGGATCACATTAGAGAGAATATTGTGTTGGTGTTCTTGAGGAGTTTTGAATTGTTATACTATGAATGAATCCCCGAAATCATAACGTGATCATCCATTTATAAGTAACTCAAAAGTCTTTGTATTCTCTATATTAAAAGCATCTAAAAGGAAATCATAATAGCCCATTAACTTATAAATATTCACAATTACTTCCATCAAGTAATTGTTGGGGGCAGATTATGTCATATTGGTAAAGTTAAATGATCTATAGGACATATTATTGGTTATTTCTAACAGCTTATCCAACGTAATGCCAAGTCATATGTTAATTTGGACATCTTTTTTCACATACACATTATTTGAAGTCAAGGAGCAATCGACATGTAAGTCAAGAGCAAATTACAGACCTTTCCATCTGTCGTGTAACGATTTTCACCGCACACTCGACAATGGATCAATTCAAAATAATCCATATAAAATAACAAATGTAATTATTATTGCAAACATGAATCATTTGTTTTGCTAGGCAAGTCATTTTAAACGATTATTCGTAAGTTACCTGATAGTCATTCATATTTGGGTAGCATATAATAAAATGATCCATAAATATTTTTGTTGGTTTCTCATAATGTTATGGTTTTTATTGATACTTCATATATATTGCACTAAAAGCATAATGCAATGCACAATCCCACAAACGGGATTGGTGATTTTGAATCTAGGTGCATCATCATAATTTTTTTAAATAGTCAATCTAGTCATTATTTTATCGACTTGTAGAATTATCAATGTGCAATATACAATTGTTTCATAGTGAGTCAAATAGTAGAATTACGGTTGGCTAGGAATGTTTACACAATTTAGATCATTAGAATGAATAAGATTTTCGGTTCTACACTTTGGGTAGGGAACCCACGAAGAACACGTTAAAACCAAATACACACAAAAACACAAACTATATTACCATATTTAAATGACAGATTACACTATGCCCTATGATTTGACAATTATTTAACTATCCAATGACAAATATACTGAATTTCTTGATTAAAATAATTCTAACAATTATGAAAAACAAAAGAAATAAAAGTTTTTGCTGTTCCTCGAATCATTTATGTATTTATCAAAAACCCGTTCGTTGAGATGAATATTTTGCTCACATATTATATACACATATTCATATAATACATACGTTTTTATATAACGAGCACTTTACTGTCCATGTTCGTTCATATATATATATATATATATATATATATATATATATATATATATACTATGAAAATACACTTAAACACACAAACATATACCATGTATATGTATCCGATCTTGCACGAACATGTAACACATAACATATACATAACACGTACACTCGTCTACGTTCGTCAAAACTCTTTAACTTACCAAAGCATATATACATACATATACTACACTTAATCTTCTAACCATACCTCTAATCTTTTTCTTACAAGCAAATTTTGAAAGGATAATTAGGGGAGGTATAGGTGATGAAAAGTCAAAGTGGGTCCCACTTAGTCTTTAGATTAAACTAAGTATGTCTTTAGTTGCATTTGTGTCTAGTTACCCTTAATACTTGTTGTTTAGGGTTATTAGACAAATTAGAGTGATTAGGACCCTAATTAGGTGTTAGCTCAGAAGTCGTTATTAACTAGTTCACTAAACACAGCTTAGTTGGTGGTTTGATGCAAAACGACTCTTATTTACGCTAGTTATACGGCTAACGAACTTTTACACAATACAAATCGAGATTTAGTAACTAGATTTCCACATGACATCTTTTATCCCCCTAACACACCAAATACTAATTAATGTCACATAATAATCACATAATAGTATTCGTTAGGTGATAATTACAATTTCTGATGTTAGAACGGACTAAAAATATTACTTGTGCGATCCACCGAATAATTATGATATTTTACGTATCCAAATAAGTTTTTATCTATGATTCACATCAAACATATAATAATGCCATCGATTTAATGTTCCAGGTATTGGAACAATTTCGACGCCAAAAACATTCACCGGATAACCACAAATGCTCGCTATAATTAGTTTTATCGTAACGCAATGAGACGATATCGACGATACCAAATGTAATAACCCATGCATTTCCTCGGACGTTGCTAGACATTATGCACTCAATTAGCACGTAATTAAGTCTTAACGCACATAATTAATTAGATAGATTGTGATATGGTCGTAGGGATTAACCTGTAATTTTACCGGTGGTCACACATAAGGCATCATGAAGCCCAATTATAAAACTTTTTATTATTGTTCTTATAGTCTAAGCATTAAACTTTTCCACTATCTCTTATCTTAGGTATTTGTGGATTACTGGTAAGGAAACACATAGAACTAGAGCCAACACATCATGAGTTGATTGAAATATTTTCATTAGCAGACTTAAATATCATAAATAGTATCTAACTACTTATCTTAGCCAGTCGTTCAATTCAATTATGGATAGTCTCGATACTCATGCCTTGTCTAATGGCATAAATTTGTAGTGAGACTTTCCTTTGAAGAAACTTATAGCTGGAAGTAGTACTTGTAAACTATTTCTGAAAAAGTATCCTCCTTTTAGGTTTAGTGGCGGCGAGACGAATAACATCTAATTTTCCAATTTCATGCATTCCTGTTCATGTACATATGTTGCTAATCAACACACTCATTTTCCTTTGTTACTTCTGAGTGGTATAATTGATTGTTAAGGCAACTTATTGTATTAGAGGAAAACTTACTATGTAAGGCACCGGAAAAGTGTATTAATATTCATGTGGAAACCCTTAAATTATGTGTCTTAGGAGTTATTTTGATTCTTCCAAAGAAAGAAGATAGATTAATCTTGGTAAATTTTAGAATCTAGAATAACTCTCATGATAGCAACAATTAAATGAGTTAGAGTTATTGATTATCATAAGAGATATAATGGTTGACTTATCACTCCAATCATGCTCTAATCTTCTTCTGTAATACTATTATCAGAAAAGAGCAGTATGATTGTCATTTCTTAAGAGATAATCAATAATCTAATAAGAGCAAATTTTATAGAAACTCTTTAGCAAGCAAAAATATCTTAGGGTTTTTTTTTTTTTTTGAAATTAGAGTGGATGAAATAGATGAGATACAAACTTAAAGAACAAACTTGGAGTGATTTACATTATAAGGTAATCAAGTAAGGCAGACAAAACCTATTATATTGAATATATAGTTTATTATAACACAAAAATAACAGACTAACTAAAGGTTCAACCTGAATTTTGGCTTTACTTTGGCTTTGACCAAAATTCAGGCATTATAAACATATATAAATAACAAATTATCTTGATGTTCTACATATATTTGGCTTCGCTTTGGCTTTAACCAAAATTTTTGTATTATGAGTATACATAATAGACTAACTTATTGGTCTATATGAACTTTGGCTTCGCTTTGACCAAATTCAAGTATTATGTGTGACATTTGTGCCATTACGACCATCGTACAAATACGAATCTAATGAAATCTTGTGTTTCATTCTTAGGATTTGTACAAAAACTTGTGACAATTGCACATATCAATTCTTGTTCAATTTCGAGCTCTAAAGCACTTTCTAGAAAGTTATACGCAAACTGATGTGTAAACGTAATCAGTTTACCACGACAAACACTCCAGAATAGTGACATAGGCTTAACATACCTCAAATAACCTTTACATAACTTATAAATAAGTTTTGAAAGGTTTGATGTGCCAAAAACAAGTTTATTCGATCTCAAGGACTATTTACGACAAACTGCGAAAGTAAGCCGATTCGTATAGTAACGAACATTCCGGAACATGATCATAAGCTAAACATACCCTAAATATCCTTTACATAGCTTAGAAATAGGCTTTGAGGGGTTCGGTATGCGAAAATACGCTTATTTGATCAATAGGGACTAAAAGCGTCAAAAAGTGCATAATTTTGCATTTACGCGCATATCTTTCGTTCTGAACATATCCGGACATCCAAAAAAAATTTTAATCATTAAAATATTTTATTTTAGTGATTGGAATGAAAAAATACCACTCATCGTGTAATTTGTATCGTTTTCGTGTCCGTTTGAGTTTTCGTCGTAATTAACCGAATAACGTGACCGTACGGCCAAACGAACTGACATCCGAGATGTTTTCAAGCATATTTCATGTTCCCTATGTTTTAACATCATTGTAGAACCTTGAAATGGGGTTAACGAGGGTTAAATGCATCAAAAACTGAGTTATATGCTTGCAGGGACCATTTTTGACATTTCTGCATACTTGGTCGCGGGCCGCGTAAGATGAAGCTCAATCTTACGCGGGGCGCGACAGCCTCAGATGACAGAAACATTGAATCTGGCATTACAGCTTGTGCCCACTAGTTTTAACCCTAGAATTAGCATACTTTCGGCTGGTTTTTGGACTCCCCTGGTATTTAAAACAATGTGCTACAAGTGTAAGGTCAAGATCAATCCTAGAAACACATGGAATGATCCTAATGGAGCTTGGAATTCTATAAATACCCAAGGATTTTTCACTCATTCCTTGCTCATTCTAGAATTTCTTCTCTAATCTGCTTATTGGAGCTATCCCTTCTTGGTTGAAGGCTCCATTCTTCAGTATTCTTGTTCTTGATCCAAGCTTGGACCCTTTGCAAGTCTCCTTCATGCTTGGTTATGCATTTCAAGCATGAAAGTCAAACAGTGGTTGACTTTCTACTTTGACCATGGTTTGGTCAACACAAAGTTCGTTTGAACTTTGCAACGTGAGCGTAATCACGATGGTTATAGTCCATTGTGACTATACCTACTGATTACCACGTTGATTAGGCTTAGTGACGAGTCAAAGTTTCGGTCAAAATATGTATTTATGCGTATTTTGCAACGAATCTATTTTCGGGTATCAAAACACTTTGTTTTGATATCAAACATGTTTTCTAACTTAGTTAAACATGTTTTAACATGTTTAACTCGTCACTTTTAGTCTAGTGCTTGTATAGGGTCGTAAGTCAAGTGGTATTGACAACCGCTTAGACTTTCGAATCTGACCCATTTGGTCGATCGTTAGGATCCGACCAAGCATATTTTGTGACCACAGTTGTATAGGGAATAACTTTCCGAGGTTATACCTTATGGTCACTTAGTTTTATTAGTTGTATGATAGGTAGTTTATATGCCTTAGGAAAATGACCAAAATGCCCTTTTTAGGTATAATTTGAATTTAAGCATATGTAACTTAATTTTTGAGGCTTAAACTGATTATGCAATATATTTAAACATGTTAGGGCATATAATACTTTTCATAGGACTAGTTAGGCGTCTCGAATGCGCATTTGCGCGAATGCCACGTTAAAGTAGCGTAGACTACCTTAACGGGTCATAATGGGTCGTAAGCATTTAGGATAGGTTCCGATTTAGGATGTAGGCTTTTTTAAACCATATCACATGAGTTTCAATACTCGTTTGGTTTACGAGACCTCATTCTACCTGATCTTCCGATTTAGGTGTCGATTTATTAACATAGCGATCCGATTACTAGGTACCACTTGATTTCCTTGGTTTGCACGAGCTTTGTTAAGTTCATTTAATCGAGGATACCTTGCAATTCAATGTGAGTACATAGTCCCCTCTTTTACCGTTTTCGAATGTTTTGGGGTGATTCATATGTGCTAAACGATTTCGGGTTTTCTAAACGAATGCTTTGTTTTAGGATAAACACAACGATTTTAATAATATAAACGAACTTGTTGGGACATTGGTCGAAAGACAATTGAATTCCATTCATTAACTATGTTTAAGCCGACCTGTAATAAGTTATGGTACCATAGGCTGTTATGGTACCGTAGGATCTGACAAATCCCGTTGTCGAACTATCACCATGGTTATGGGGGTAATATGGTAATGACAGATCCTTATGAATTGTTAACTTACCCTTTGGTGGTTGGTTAATACGAGTTGAACGATTTGGACGAGTCACATAGGTTTGAATGTATTCAATGAAATGACCAAAAGTTAATTTTCACAATTTAAGCACGAACCATTGGAACTATTTGAACTATGTGAACGATTTGAACCATAGGAACTATGTGAACTGTTCGAACTATTTGAACCATTGGGACTATTTGAACCATGTGAACGATTTGAACGAATTGAATGATTTGGTTATGGTAACGGGGCGGGTGTAATGAGATAAAAGCATGGTGGATACGCTGCTGGTACTTCCTATATATAAGTGCTTTTAACACATTGCATGTCGTTGAGTTATCTAGATCACTTGGACGAATGTTTTCAAAACAAAGTTACACTACAAGGTTTACTTAAAGATATAAACCATACAATGTTTACTTTCAACGACGATTTACTACTTGGTTTACAAAGACAAATGTTTTCAGTTAAGATTCATGGGTACAATGGTTTTGGTTTACGCATATATCAGCTTGTAAAGTTGATAGAAACATACTGCAATATCAAATTCTTTTGTTTTCAAGGTACACACTCGACAACTCTCGTAGTTGGACGAGGTATTGCAATATGTACTTAATGCCATGAATCTAACACACTCACAAAACCTATGTACTCGCCGACATTTTTATGCTGACTTATTTTCACATATGTTTCAAGTACTGTTGTTTGATGATGTTTGATGATGATTATGATGCATGCTCAGATAGGAATGGACGAGGCCTTAGTGACTTAATAACAATAAAGGACAATATGTTCATGTTTTGCTTTTAAATTTAAAGACAATGTAATAAACTTAATTCAATAAAACGAAACATCAATCCATGTGTTGTGAAACAATGATTCCGTTACGACACTCCCCAACGTTTCCGCCGCGGTTTATTGTTTTAACGCGGTCGGGGTGTGACATTATGAATATTCGTAAATGAAAACCAACTTAATGTTCTGCCTGAATTTTGGCATCGCTTTGGATTTCACCAAAATTCAAGAATTATGAACAATTTATAAATAATAAATTAGCTTAATGTTCCACCTAAATTTTGGCTTCGCTTTGCCTTTAACCAAAATTCAAGCATTATGAAAAATATAAATAATAGACCGTCTTTAGTGTTCAACATGAACTTTGTCTTCACATTGCCTTTGACCAAAATTCATATGTTATGAACACACATAAACATAACTTATCTCAATGTTCTACATGAAATTTGGTTTCAATTTGGCTTTAAGCAAATTCATGTATCGTGATGAATGAACATAAATAATAAGGTAAAACACATAAATATAACATAACACCTTTGGGCGAGAAATGATACATTTATGTAAATTAGGCTAATAATTCATTATGTGTATCATCAAAAAATTAGTTGCTGGATTCATTATCCAAGAATACACATAATCACATAAAATGGCATAACTTAAGCTTCAATATTATGTCAAATGATATCATGTTGATTCAGTCATCCGAAAAGATGCCTTTAATGTATACAGAAGTACTAACTTACGCAGAAGTTTTTGCGAGAGTTATAGTTTCGTATGAGTTATAGTTTCGTATGTAAGTATCAAAGTGAAAGTAGGACCATACGAAAATATTTATGTTTTGTGCAGGACTAAGTTTCGTAAGTTAAAAAACTAATGCACAAAATTTATAAAAATTTTTCTTAGTAATTCATGTGAAATTTGAGAACTATAAAAAACTTAACTTTCTTAGTAATTGTATGCATGGATATAATTTAGTAATTATACATACAAAAATTTAGTGATAATATGAAAGTTATGTATGATTTTTTGATTGATATTAATAATGAAAATTATAGTGTTACATCAAATCACATTATGAATCAATTAAATAATGCATTAGCATTTACATTGCATCACATCATGAATCAATTAAATAATGCGGTTAGCATTTCCAATCAATATTTAAAACAAATGGAATTTTTCACAACCCCCGATCCCTTATACAAACACAGGAACGGGCGGCCGCGAGCCAGTTTCGGTGGTATCGGGTATTGTCTAATTTGGTAGTGGAATTTTCATCAGGACCGTAGTTAGGAAATATTTGATCAGAGTAAATACCACATTTTCATAATATTAAACACATGGGATAAAACCCAAGTTTGCAGTACACACATTTTCATAGGAATATATCCTATTTTATTTAATAAAAACATCTATTTTATTTTAGGTAACTTTGTTGTCACTTTTCCATGCCTTCAGTGCTCTCCAGCTAGCTTTTATTGGCTTCACACTAAGTTACCTAAAACATGTGTTTAAAACATTTTATCAGCAGGAAATACTGGTGAGTGAATCCCAATTTAATCAAGATTAAATAAAAATCCAGTGTACAATATTGAGGGCGATCTCGCAATTACATTTATTTCCAAGATATAACAATTAACATCCATGGTACTCTCAAACCCGACTTGTGGAAATGTTGCTCCTTGACCAGGTGGTTACAAAGTTTGTATACAAAACCCCAACATACTCATGATAATTGTATTCTTACAAATACTCAATAACTGCTTCATATATAATTAATTGAATGAGGTTTTGTAAAACAATTCACAAAAAGATTTACAAAAAGTGGATCAACTCACTTTGTTATTTTAGGTCTTTCCTTTGTGGCTTCCTGGTTATAATCTATTAAATAAATATTGCACACGTGTTAGTATAATAACCCGTTTTAACAATAGTAATACCCTCCCCGAGACGGCATTCCAACGACTACATCGGGTAGAACCACGACAGCCGTTACGGAACCCTAGATCAATCGGGCAGCGTATCTAATACGTATCCAGGGGTTATAATACTTACAATGGAGCAGAACTTCGTTACTTAGGGGGGTATTATACCCGTGTATAATGCCTACACTTCAGTTTTGAGAGAAAGAAAATATTTGTGAACGATTTTGCTGAAGATCTGAGGTCCTCTATATATAGTGCTGATTTCTGGTCCTCTCGCGGCCCGCGTAAAGGTAGACTAAAGTCTACGCGGTCCACTTCAACGCTGGTCAACAGCGTAGGTGATCCGGGTCATCGCCTAGTCTCGCCACGATGATGACACGTGTCATCACCGAGTGTTGCCGCGTTCTTGATCTCTCGCGGCCCGCGTAAAGGTTAAGGGGTGCCTTACGCGGCCCGCCTAAAACCCAAAATTTTAGTTTTTAATTATCTTTAATAATATTTAAGGTATTCTGGGTCCGTTTTCGCGTATGGGGCGTATTTTAGGAAGTGTAGGGTGTCAGGGTTGTTTTAGGAAGGTTGTTATATATTGGGTATAAGTCCTAGGTTATTTAATAAAATATATAGTACACTCACACTAAGTATAGTAACCCGATTCCACTTTATCCCTACGTCACGAGACAGAACCTCAACGAATTTAGGCAGAGCCTTGACATACGTTACGGGGACCTACGTCAATCGGACAGGGCATCAGTGATTAGGGGTTACAATACTTAAAACGGGGCAGGGCTTTATATGATTTAGGGGTGAATAACTTAAAAGAAAATAGGGTATATATTTTAGCAAGAGAGTGGCGAGGGAAAGAAATGAAATTGTTTTTTACTGCTACTCTACGGTATATATATTTGTTTAGAAACTTACTTGTGAAGTTAGATTCCATCTGATCTTGATCTAAAGATTCTCTTTCTTTTGATTTTGGTAGGACACGTACCCTTTGCATTGATTACAAATATTTTACTGGTTCACATGCACACATGTAGACACCATTCCCATTTCTTTAAGTTCATATTATTATATTATTTATTTTGAAAATTACGTACATATATTCAAAAATATGAGTGTTATAGTTTATATTATTGATTTATATATTATAATTAATTCAACTGCTTCACTTATTTGGCGCTTATAACTTATAAAATATGACGTTTTATAAAGCAATAAATATGTCTTTAGAACGAGAATAATCATATCTACATTTTGAACCAAGTTTCATTAAAAATGGAGTAAATTCAAAAATAATGTATATTTATAATTTAATTATTAAATGGTTCATAGGCCCGTCTAGGTACTTCATATTTTTAACAGTCAACTTACCCGTAATTTATTCGTTTAACAATATGTGTAACAATCCTCAATAAACCGACACGCTCATAATAATTTCCGACACCCTATTATATTTTAAAATGTCCCAATATGTCTTAAAATACACCCCGTATGTAAAAACCAAGCCCAAATTACATTAAATAGTATTTAAAATAAATTAAAAATCAGATTTTTAAGCTGAGGCGGGCCGCGTAGACCCACCCCAACCCTTACACGGGCGGTATCAAGGTTAAAATCTGATTTCTGTGAATATTAAGTCCAATCGGCCCGCGAGAGATCAAGAACGTAGCAACACCCCAGGCCGACACGTGTCACCATCGTGGCAGACCTACCTGATGAGCCGGACAAGCTAGTCCGTTGACTAGCTATGACGCGGGCCGCGTAGACCTTCGTCTACTCTTACGCGGGCCGCGAGAGAGTCAGGTATCAGCACTATATAAGCAGACCATCGGGTTTCAAATCAGAATTCGTCCATCTTTTCTTTCTCTCAAAATTGAATATAGGCTTTATTATACGTGTATTATACCCCCTAATTAGTGAGGTTCTGCTCCATTGTAAGTATTATAACCCCAGTTTCGTATTAGATACGCTGCCCGATTGATTTAGGTTTTCGTAACAACTATCGTGGCTCTGCCCGACGTAGTTGTTGAAATGTCGTCTCGAGGAGGGTATCATTAATGTTATCAAAGGGTTATTATACTAACCTTTGTACATTTGTGAAAATTATAGATTAATCCCAGGAAACCCTTACGCGAAGTCTAAGATAGCAATGTGAGTTTATCCAATTTTTGTTAAACTTTTTGTAATATTTTACAAAACCTTAAATGATTTACAATGTGATTAAGCGGCGATTGAGTCTTTGTAGTTCTTCAATTACTGCCGGTATGTTGGGGTTTTATATACAAAATTTACTACACTGTGAGTAGTAAGTCGGGACGACAACACGTTACCATTGGACAACGAGTTAGCCAATGTGTAATATGACCCACCAGTCAGGATTGACAGTACTGAATGAGTAATTGTGTAGAAATAAACAATGTGATCGCTCTCAATACTATTTTAATTGATAAAATATTTCTTGATTAAACTGGGATTCACTCACCAGTATTTCCCACTAACAAATGTTTTAAAAACGCGTTTCAGGTAACACAATGTGATAGCCAATTAGTAAAAAGCCAGCTGGAGAGCACTGAAGGCTTGGGAAAATGTGGCTATAAAAGTTACCTAAAAGACAATGTTTTAAATTCAATAAAATAGGATTTATTCCTATAAATATGTTGTAATAAGAAACTTGGGTTTTTCCCATGTGATTATTAATATCAATTACGGTGGTTTTACTCTGACAAACATTTTCCTAACTACGGTCCTGATGTAATTTTCGCTGCCAAATTAACCAACTGTTACCACCGAAATTCTGAGTTCGCGTCCGCCCGTTCCCGGGACAGATAAGGGATCGGGGGTTGCGACAGGAGGTGGTATCAGAGCCTAGCCACTGGTCTAAGCCAAAGAAGTGTTCTGCTGACACTTAAATTCTAAATTTTGTGTTAGGAAATAATTTATGTGATTATGTGTTTTGTGTTATTTGACTATTTGTTAGTTTACAATATGAGTGATCAAGGACCCTCAGACATGTGTCGTCAGTTGTCTGATTCACCTAGGAGTGAAGGTACCTCTTCACAGCCTGCCCTTTCTGGGTATTCTGCTAATCAGGAAGAAGGGATATTTGCCTTTAAAGCTCAGTCGGAAGAGCCATTCCCTCATCAAAAGAGAGGATGGTTCAGTAAGGAAGCATTTGCACGTTGGAAAAGAATGCGGAAGTTGCAACAGCAAAGAGTTCTAGCAGCCGCTAAGCGAGAGTCAGATGCCCATACACAGGATATGCTTAATAGAAGCCTAGATAATTTTCATATCCTAGCTACAACTACTGCTGACCCAAGTCTGGAACAACTAGTTGCCCCACAACCCTTACCTTTGATTCCCACTCAACCGATGGAGGTAGAAATGCATGACTTTAACCCTGAGGAGTTACCAAGAATACCAGCCCCTAATCATCTAGATCCAAATTATGATCCATGGTTTGATGATCTTAGAGATTATGTGCCACGTTATCACTTAAACGAAGAAACCTTGCCGAACTTAGCAACAAATCCAGGTTTGGACCCTCTAGATCCCTATTTTGACAATGATGAATACATTAGGGAGATTTTGGAGAATCCATACCCTCAGGAGAATCCAGTACCTCAGTACCCAGAGCCAATACCAGTACCTGCACCCCCAATGAGTGCAGAGAATTTGCAAGAACTCCGAAATTTTGGAGAAGAAATTATAGAAAGTAGGGAGAGGATGAGGTATGTAGGAGAGCAACTCGTATGGAAATACGTTGAGAGCCAGATGGATTTCGAGGGAAATCCATATCCATGAAGGAGATAATGAAGTTGATAATAATAAATAAATAAAATACGTCTAATAATAATAAATCTATCGTAGTATAGACCACTCTGTGGTTAACAAGGCATATTAGTATTGTAATTTTTAATTTCTGTTTTAGTGTGTATTTAACGCATACTATAGCAAAAAGAGTAAAGTCGCAATGCACGACATTTTTGACCAATATGTGTATTATGTGGTTGTTACTTAAACTATTTAATTATTCTATTAATGATTGGTAAATGTTTAAAATTCAGATGGCCGACGAAGGAAATCTAAATAATGATAACCAGAGTAACATTAACTTGGTTATTGAGAATCCAAGCATCAATAACAATGGAAATCAAGTGGATAACAGTGCTATCCAACACATAGTCACATAGGGAATAATAGATGCAATGTCATATATTATTCAAACGGTTAAGGAAGCCGATAATAAGAGTAAACATGATAGCAAGCGACCCTCTGAACCCGAAAACAGCGTGAACAATGGACCTGTACTTCAAATGCCTATTCCCAAAAGGAGAAGAACCGTGTCTTACGGTTGTTCTTATAAAGAATTCTGGTCTTGTAACCCAATGGAATTCTCGGGCAACGAAGGGGCCATTGCAACCCTACGCTGGATAGAGAAGACTGGGGCAGTCTTAAGAATAAGCAAGTGTGCTGAAGAAGATAAGATAATGTTTGCTTCTAATCTGTTTAAGAATTCAGCACTAGAATGATGGAACACTATCCTCCAATCAAGAGGAAGTGATAGAACATATAATATGGAATGAGAAGAATTTAAGGACAAGGAAGAAAGGAAATTCTGCCCACCCAATGAGAAGGAACAAATAGCAAACAAATTCCTAAACCTTAGGATGACTGGTGTGGATAGTAAGGGATACACTAAATTATTCTTCGAATATGCTAGAATAGTGCCAACCCTTGCTTCACCTGAACCATTGCTAATCTCCCAATATATCTGGGGATTAAACGGGGAGATAAGACACGCAGTCAAGGCAGCTAGACCTCAAACTATAGAAGAAGCTGTAGAACTAGCAAATACCTTGACAGATGAATTAGTCCGTACCTGAGAAGAGGATCAAAGGAGGAACCTAACCCAAAAGCTCACACAAGAATTTTGTTCTGGAAATTTTAATCATGGGAAAAATATAGGTTCTACCTCTGCACCTTACTGTAAGAATTGCAAAAGAAAGCATTCTGGAAGATGCTCCATATACTGTAACTTTTGCAAAATATCGGGACACAAGGAAGAAGACTGCAGGACGAAAGCTAACAACAGGATATTTTACAACTGCGGAGAACAAGGTCATATCAAGCCTAATTGCCCGAAATTAGCTTCAGCTACAAACAACAAGAATACTAAAAATGCTAGAGCGTTTGTTCTGACTACAGATGAAGTAAAGATGATCCCAGATGTGATTACTGGTACGTTTTTAGTTAATGATATTTTTGCTAAAGTATTATTTGACTCTAGTGCAAACCAAAGTTTTATTAATACTTCATTTTACAAATTACATAAGCAGTCATTAACTAAACTACCACAAGAGTGTCTAGTAGAGACAGCTAATGGGGAAACCGTTAGGATTTCTGAAGTCTTGCAGGGAGCAAGAATAGAAATTTTAAACCAAAAGTTTATGGCAAACCTTTATCCCATGAATCTGGCAGGATTTGATGTTGTTTTAGGAATGGATTGGTTAATAGCCAATAATGCCAGTATTTTATGTGATCAAAAGTCAATTCAAGTAAATTCATCAAAAGGTAAAACGATCACAATTAAAGGAGATAAACCATCAAGATCCACAAAATTCATCTCTGTGATGAAAACTGCAAGTTTTATAAGAAAAAGTTCTATAGTGTATTTGATTTCTATAATCACTAACACTAAAGGAAAAGAACTAAAAGATATTCCAGTAGTATCTCAATTTTCAGATGTATTTCCAGAAGAATTGCCAGGGCAACCTCCAGATAGAGAAGTTGAATTCAGAATTCACCTGCTACCAGGAACGTCCCCGATTGCCAAAGCACCCTACCGTTTGGCACCCGCCGAAATGCAAGAATTGAAGAAACAATTAGATGAATTGTTGGAAAAATGATTTATACAGCCAAGTTCGTCACCATGGGGAGCGCCGATACTGTTCGTTAAAAAGAAGGACGGATCAATGCGTATGTGCATTGACTACCGTGAATTGAACAAGGTCACAATGAAGAATCGGTACCCATTACCAAGAATCGATGATCTGTTCGATCAATTGCAAGGAGCTCGATTTTTCTCTAAAATCGATTTAAGGTCAGGATATCATCAAATAATGGTACAGGAAGAGGACATTCCTAAAACCGCATTTAGAACAAGGTATGGCCATTATGAATTTACTGTCATGCCATTCGGTTTAACCAATGCCCCAGCCGCATTTATGGACATGATGAACCGAATATGTAAGCCATATTTGGATAAATTCATAATTGTTTTTATAGATGATATTCTTATTTACTCTAAAAATATAGAGGATCATGCAAAGCATTTGCACTCACTTTTGAGTCTATTAAGAAAGGAAAAGCTTTACGCTAAGTTTTCAAAGTGCGAGTTTTGGCTAGAACAGATACAATTTCTTGGACACCTAGTTAACCATGAAGGAATTCATGTGGATCCCACAAAGATCGAGGCGATTATTAAATGGAAAACCCCTGAGTCACCAACCGAGGTTAGAAGTTTCTTAGGATTGGCCGATTATTATAGAAGATTTATTCAAGATTTTTCTAAGATAGCCATTCCCTTAACTAAGCTAACATGTAAATCTGTTAAGTTTGAATAGGAATTAAAACAAGAAGAAGCCTTTAGAATCCTTAAGCAAAGATTAACCCATGCACCCATATTAATGTTACCAGAAGGAACTGAAGACTTTGTAGTCTATTGTGACGCTTCTAAATTAGGTTATGGATGTGTGTTGATGCAACGCCAAAAGGTTATAGCCTATGCATCTAGACAACTTAGGAATCATGAAGAGAATTATTTAACCCATGATTTAGAGTTAGGAGCTATAATTTTTGCTCTTAAGATTTGGAGACATTACCTTTACGGTAGTAAGTTTACCATATTCACTGATCATAAGAGTTTAAGGTATGTTTTCAAGCAAAAGGAGTTGAATATGAGACAAAGACGCTGGATGGAGATGCTTAGTGATTATGATTGTGATATCCAGTATCATGAAGGACAAGCAAATGTAGTGGCAGATGCTTTAAGCCGAAAGTATCATGAAAAGCCAAAAAGGGTACGTTCTCTTAAATTAAATCTACAAGTAGATTTAAATGAGCAAATTAGAGAAGCACAAGAATCAGTAATCAACGATGATACTGAAAAATTAAAAGGTATGATTAAAGAATTAGAACAAGGAACAGATGGAATTTGGAGATTCCATAAGAAGAGAATGTGGATACCTAAATTAGGAAACTTACGTTATCTTATATTAGAAGAAGCCCATAAGTCTAAATATACGCTGCATCCAGGAAGTGATAAAATGTACCCGGATTTAAGGAAAAATTTCTGGTGGATAGGAATGAAAAAGGACATAGCAGCCTATGTTTCTAAATGTTTAACTTGTTCACAAGTCAAAGCTGAACACCAGAAACCCTCAGGATTTCTACAACAATTAGAAATGCCAGTGTGGAAATGGGAATTGATAACAATGGATTTTGTTACCAAATTACCCAAAACAAAGAAAGGCAATGATACGATCTGGGTGATTGTAGATAGGATAACCAAGTCAGCTCATTTCCTACCAATGAAGGAAACTTTCAGTATGGAGCAGTTAGCTAAATTATATGTAAATGAAATTGTTTCATTACATATGATACCTTTATCAATTGTTTCTGATAGAGATAACCGTTTTACCTCTCATTTTTGGTCAAGTTTCCAAAAGGCAATGGGAACAAAGTTAAATCTGAGCACAGCTTATCATCCTCAAATGGATGGACAAAGCGAAAGAACAATTCAGACAATGGAGGACATGCTTAGAGCTTGTGTAATTGATTTCGGAAGTAATTGGGATGATCACTTACCTTTAATAGAATTTTCATATAATAATAGTTATCACACAAGTATCAATGCTGCATCATTCGAAGCACTTTATGGACGAAAGTGCTGAACCCCAGTCTGTTGGGCAGAAATTGGGGAAAAGCAACTATCTAGACCTGAGATAGTGCAAGAAACAACCGACAAGATTATTCAAGTCAAGGAACGACTGAAAGCAGCATGTGATCGACAGAAGAGCTATGCTGATAATCGACGCAAACCCTTGGAATTTCAAGTAAGAGATAAAGTATTGTTGAAAGTCTCTCCTTGGAAAGGAGTAGTAAGATTCATCAAATGGGGAAAGCTAAGCCCCAGGTATGTTGGACCTTTTGAGATTATTAGAAGAATAGGACCTGTAGCCTATCAGCTACAACTGCCAGAGGAAATGGCAGGAATACATAATGTATTTCATGTATCTAATCTCAAGAAATGCCTAGCCAATGAATCAATAATGGTACCTCTTAAGGATATAGAGGTAAATGAACGACTCAAGTTTATAGAAAGGCCTCTACAAATTGAAGACAGGAAAGTCAAGAATCTCAAACATAAAAGATTAGTTCTGGTCAAAGTGAAGTGGGACTCCAAAAGAGGACCTGAGTACACATGGGAGCTCGAATCAGAAATGCAAAGGAAATACCAGCACTTGTTCCAGTAGATCTCGAGGACGAGCTCTAAAACAAGGTGGGGAGGATGTAACAATCCTCAATAAACCGACACCCTCATAATAATTTCCGACACCCTATTATATTTTAAAATGTCCCAATATGTCTTAAAATACACCCCGTATGTTAAAACCGAGCCCGAAACAAATTAAATAGTATTTAAAATAAATTAAAAATCATACTTTTAAGCTAAGGCGGGCCGCATAGACCCACCCCAACCCTTACGCGGGTGGTATCAAGGTTAAAATCTGATTTCTGTGAATATTAAGTCCAAGTGGGCCGCGTAAGACCCCCGTTAAGTTAACGCGGGCCGCGAGAGATAAAAAACGTAGCAACACCCCAGGCCGACACGTGTCACCATCGTGGCGGACCTACCTGATGAGCCGGACAAGCTAGTCCATTGACTAGCTTTGACACGGGCCGCGTAGACATTCGCCTACTCTTACGCGGGCCACAAGAGAGTCAGGTATCAGCACTATATAAGCAGGCCATCGGGTTTCAATCAGAGTTCGTCCATCTTTCTTTTCTTTCTCTCAAAACTGAATATAGGCTTTATTATACGGGTATTATACCCCCTAATTAGCGAGGTTCTGCTCCGTTGTAAGTATTATAACCCCAGTTTCGTATTAGATACGCTGCCCGATTGATTTAGGATTCCGTAACAACTGTCGTGGTTCTGCCCGACGTAGTTGTTGGAATGCCGTCTCAGTGAGGGTATCATTAATATTATCAAAGGTTTATTATACTAACCTATGTACATTTGAGAAAATTATAGATTAATCCCAGGAAACCCTTACGCGAAGTCTAAGATAACAATGTGAGTTTATCCAATTTTTGTTAAACTTTTTGTAATAGTTTACAAAACCTTAAATGATTTACAATGTGATTAAGCGGTGATTGAGTCTTTGTAGTTCTTCAATTACTGCCGGTATGTTGGGGTTTTGTATACAAAATTTACTACACTGTGAGTAGTAAGTCGAGACGACAACACGTTACCATTGGACAACGAGTTAGCCAATGTGTAATATCACCCACCAGTCAAGATTGATAGTACGGAATTAGTAATTGTGTAGAAATAAACAATGTGATTGCTCTCAATACTGGTTTAATTGATAAAATATTTCTTGATTAAACTGGGATTCACTCACCAGTATTTCCCACTGACAAATGTTTTTAAAATGCGTTTCAGGTAACACAATGTGACAGCCAATTAGTAAAAAGCCAGCTGGAGAGCACTGAAGGCTTGGAAAAAATGTGGCTATAAAAGTTACCTAAAAGACGATGTTTTAAATTCAATAAAATAGGATTTATTCCTATAAATATGTTCGTAATAAGAAACTTGGGTTTTTCCCATGTGATTATTAATATCAAATAAGGTGGTTTTACTCTGATAAACATTTCCTAACTACGGTCCTGATGTAATTTCCGCTGCCAAATTAACCAACTAATACCACCAAAATTCTGAGTTCACGTCCGCCCGTTCCCGGGACAGATAAGGGATCGAGGGTTGCGACAATATGAGTTTCTATATAGTTTCTTTTTATAAATTTTAGAAATGTTACATCCTCCCCACCTTGATTTAAATCTCGTCCTCGAGATTTGCTGGAATATAGATGAATACTTTGTTATGATCCTAGTTTATTCTGCTCTTTGCTTTGAACTTTGACCATAACTATTCTCTATGTTTTGAGACTCTTATCTTCTCAAGAGTTCTTAATGAAGGTAAAAATTATTCTCATCAGCGTAAGTTTTTAGATATTTTGTGTCTTAGCATAATTCTTAGTTACAGGTCTCCTAATGCGTTTTAAAGTAACGCAAGGGAAATTCTTATATTTTCGATGGCGTTCCAACTTAAAGAGTTCCTATTGTTTAACCTGTCGCACGAACTACAAGATGGATGATCAAACGAGATAATGTTTGATATCGAAATTATAGACGTATATGGGAGATTCCTAATAAATAAGTCTAATCATTGACACACTTGTTCGTGATTTATTTCTAATTGTCAATCAATATAGTCTTTAGATTTCCTCATAGACATACGTATCTATATAATATTTCATATACTGTAATATGCACACCATCCATAATGTCAATGTATTTAACAGATTCATAAGTCAGACATCAGGTCATGGTACTATTTAGGGAATTTCATTATCATAACATATACCCCATCTCACCCGGTCTCGCCGGAGAGGTACCCCCATCTTACAAGGACAAGCTGGAGAGTCTACTACACCATACCCAGTCTTGCCGGAGAGGTAATTATCATTGTATTTCCCATAAATAGATATCCACAATTCATGATTTTAAAAGTTCATCATTTATTATGGCTTGTATCAAGAAATAAGGAAATTAGTATTCTCATGATGGATCATATTCTAGAACCGAGTAGTACTAATAAACAAGAAATAACAGTGGCTAGGTGTTATCACTTATTTATCATACTTGCATTGTTCTAGTTATTATCCTCACAGGATACGATTAACAATCACACTTTATCTATTCAAGTAATTGGCTTATCTCAAAGCTTTATACTAATGCATTTTTCTTAAGTTCAAGTCTAAATACTATTCTAGGTGTTACCAGTAATTATCAATATATTTAAACATGTTAGGGCATATAATACTTATCCTAGGACTAGTTAGGCGTCTCGAATGCGCATTTGCACGAATGACACGTTAAAGTAGCGTAGACTACCTTAACGGGTCATAATGGGTCGTAAGCATTTAGGATAGGTTCCGATTTAGGATTTAGGCTTTGTTAAACCATATCACATGAGTTTCAATACTCATTTGGTTTACGAGACCTCATTCTACCCGATCTTCCGATTTAGGTGTCGATTTATTAACATAGCGATCCGATTACTAGGTACCACTTGATTTCCTTGGTTTGCCCGAGCTTTGTTAAGTTCATTTAATCGAGGATACCTTGCAATTCAATGTGAGTACATAGTCCCCTCTTTTACCATTTTCGAATGTTTTGGGGTGATTCATATGTGCTAAAGGATTTCGGGTTTTCTAAACGAATGCTATGGTTTATGATAAACACAACAATTTCAAAAATATAAACGAACTTGTTGGGACGTTGGTCGAAATACAATTAAATTCCATTCATTAACTATGTTTAAGCCGACCAATAGTATGTTATGGTACCATATGCTGTTATGGTACCATAGGATCTGACAAATCCCGTTGTCGAACTATCACCATGGTTATGGGGGTAATATGGTAACGACAGAACCTGATGAATTGTTAACTTACCCTTTGGTGGTTTATTAATACGAGTTGAAAGATTTGGACGAGTCACACGAGTTTGAATGTATTCAATGAAACGACCAAAAGTTAGTTTGCACAATTTAAGCACGAACCATTGGAACTATTTGAACTATGTGAACGATTTGAACTATTTGAACCATTGGAACTATTCGAACTATTTGAACTATTTGAACCATTGGAACTATTTGAACCATGTGAACGATTTGAACGAATTGAACGATTTGGTTATGGTAACGGGGCGGGTGTAATGAGATAAAAGCATGGTGGATACGCCGCTGGTACTTCCTATGTATAAGTGCTTTTAACACATTGCATGTCGTTGTGTTATCTAGATCTCTTGGACGAATGTTTTCAAAACAAAGTTACACTACAAGGTTTACTTAAAGATATAAACCATACAATGTTTACTTTCAACGACGATTTACTACTTGGTTTACAAAGACAAATGTTTTCAGTTAAGATTCATGGCTACAATGGTTTTGGTTTACACATACATCAACTTGTAAAGTTGATCGAAACATACTGCAACATCGAATTCTTTTGTTTTCAAGGTACACACTCGACAACTCTCGAAGTTGGATGAGGTATTGCAATATGTACTTAAATCCATGAATCTAACACACTCACAAAACCTATGTACTCGCGGGCATTTTTATGCTGACTTATTTTCACATATGTTTCAGGTACTGTTGTTTGATGTTGTTTGATGATGATTATGATGCATGCTCAGATAGGAATGGACGAGGCCTTAGTGACTTAATAACAATAAAGGACAATATGTTCATGTTTTGCTTTTAAATTTAAAGACAATGTAATAAACTTAATTCTATAAAACGAAACTTCAATCCATGTGTTGTGAAACAATGATTCCGTTACGACACTCCCCAACGTTTCCGCCGTGGTTTGTTGTTTTAACGCGGTAGGGGTGTGACATTATGAATATTCGTAAATGAAAACCAACTTAATGTTCTGCCTGAATTTTGGCATCGCTTTGGATTTGACCAAAATTCAAGAATTATGAACAATTTATAAATAATAAATTAGCTAAATGTTCCACCTAAATTTTGGCTTCGCTTTGCCTTTGACCAAAATTCAAGCATTATGAAAAATAGAAATAATAGACCGTCTTTAGTGTTCAACATGAACTTTGTCTTCACTTTGCCTTTGACCAAAATTCATATGTTATGAACACACATAAACATAGCTTATCTCAATGTTCTACATGAAATTTGGTTTCAATTTGGCTTTAAGCAAATGCATGTATCGTGACGAATGAACATAAATAATAAGGTAAAACACATAAATATAACATAACACCTTTGGGCGAGAAATGATACATTTATGTAAATTAGGCTAATAATTCATTATATGTATCATCAAAAAATTAGTTGCTGGATTCATTATCCAACAATACACATAATCACATAAAATGGCATAACTTAAGCTTCAATATTAAGTCAAATGATTTCATGTTGATTCAGTCATCCGAAAAGATTCCTTTAATGTATTCAGAAGTACTAACTTACGCGGAAGTTTTTGCGAAAGTTATAGTTTCGTATGAGTTATAGTTTCGTATGTAAGTATCAAAGTGAAAGTAGGACCATACGAAAATATTTATGTTTTGTGCAGGACTAAGTTTCGTAAGTTAAAAAACTAATGCACAAAAGTTATAAAACTTTTTCTTAGTAATTCATGTGAAATTTGAGAACTATAAAAAAACATAACTTTCTTAGTAATTGTTTGCATGGATATAATTTAGTAATTATACATACAAAAATTTAGTGATAATATGAAAGTTATGTATGATTCTTTGATTGATATTAATAATGAAAATTATAGTGTTACATCAAATAATATTATGAATCAATTAAATAATGCATTAGCATTTACATTGCATCACATCATGAATCAATTAAATAATGCGGTTAGCATTTCCAATCAACATATAAAACAAATGGAATTTGTCACAACCCCCGATCCCTTATACAAACACAAGAACGGGCGGCCGAAAGCCAGTTTCGGTGGTATCGGGTATTGTCTAGTTTGGCAGCGGAATTTTCATCGGGACCGTAGTTAGGAAATATTTGATCAGAGTAAATACCACATTTTCATAATATTAAACACATGGGATAAAACCCAAGTTTGCAGTACACACATTTTCATAGGAATAAATCCTATTTTATTTAATAAAAACATCTATTTTATTTTAGGTAACTTTATTGCCACTTTTCCAAGCCTTCAGTGCTCTCCAGCTGGCTTTTATTGGCTTCACACTAAGTTACCTGAAACACGTGTTTAAAACATTTTATCAGCAGGAAATACTGGTGAGTGAATCCCAGTTTAATCAAGTTTAAATAAAAACCCAGTGTACAGTATTGAGGGCGATCTCGCAATTACATTTATTTCCAAGATATAACAATTAACATCCATGGTACTTGGTTGGTCAAAAATTACCGAAGCAATTAAGTGATCAAATTAGTTAAGTGAGGTAGTGTGCTAGAAATGAGTGTCGAAAATATGTTAAACGAGTTAATTGCAAAAACAGTTTCAGGATACGGCTCAGGATATAGAGCTGTATATATGATCAAACAATGAGCAAAAAAGTAAAGGTTGACACGTGATGTACGAGGAAAGCCCTTGATCAATCTAGATCGCCGGCACAAAACCTCGGGAGCTGACAATCGCAGCTGCCTTGTTCTTCTATTGCTTCAAATATCAGGATACAGTGCAGGATGTGATACGGATCAACTAGGTGTTACAATGTAATTTGAGTACAAGTGTTTGTTTGTAGTGACTGCTAAAAGCTAGAGAGCAAAAGTGTTCGAAAGTGAGTGTGAAAGTTGCGTGCCTTAATCTGATCCGCCCCCATCTATTTATAGTAAAAGAAATGCAACAAACTATCCTAATAAACCAGGATCCGGCGAATATTCCCCACTCGAACGTTGTAGACCTGGTCTTTCGGGTTCAACGTCTCTCACATAACAGATACGCCCGAGTCTTGAGGAGAAGAAGTCCATCTGACCGTTAGTAACCCACAGCCTCTAACCTGCACATGGTTAATTTAGTTAACACCAGGATATGGCCCAGGATGATACCAATATCCTAATCCAGTATCCTGATCACAAGTGAACAACCAAAAGCAGGATATTAGTCAGGATATATATACTCATAAAATGACCCATAACAATTGTCCCCAAATATATTTGTTGGTATACCAATCCAACGGATATATTTTAAAAATTCTATCTCGTAAATCAAGGCAATTAAATCGAGACGACGGTCAAGATTACACCATAACTTCCAACACGCTTTTAACTCGATGGAGATCTACAATGCTCCTATATCTTCTCTCTTCTTGTTTAAAAAGCAGATATCTCCAACGGAGTCTCCAGGTAATTCCCTACTTCTCATTCATTTTTTGTCAATCCTTCTTCCTTTATTTGCAATGGCTGCCAGAACTTATTCCCAAACCAGTGAATCATCCGAGACCTTCATTCAGCAGAATCTTCTCAAAAATCCCGAGAAGGAGGTCTGTCTTTTTTACAACGCAGACATTGCGGCTTTGAGAGCTTCCGGTGCTTTCCCCGATAACACGGTCTTTAGACCATTCGATCGGTCAATTCGATCGGACGTTTCTTCTACTGATTGGGTTTGCTTCTCAGCATACCCTTTCTCGCTAGGTCTTCGATACCCTTTTCCCGAATTTATGATGCAATTCTTCCGGACCACCGGTATCTCCTTTTCTCAGACCATGCCCATGGTCTGGAGGGTATTAATCGTACTCAACCAAATTAAAAATCTTCACTGTCCCGACCTTTGTATCGAAGACCTGCCAATCGCTTACTGCCTCTGATCCCACGGTTCTGGCCGGTTCTTGCTTTTTTATACTTCCAACAAACCCCTTATTCTTAAAGCCAGCAAAAACGAAGACGGATGGCAACGCAAGTTCTTCTTTGTCAAACGAGACTCCATTGATGAGGGTGATAGCCTTCCGGTGGAGTGGTTAACCACCGGTAGGATCATGAATGTTCCCATGTACCTTTAGAGTTTATCTTTTGCTAATATCCTCCTTTTTTATTCCTTTATAGTAAATTTCAAGGAAGTAGCTCCCCCTACTGCGGAATCAGAGAAAAGAATCAAAACTGTTTACCAATTACCTGCAAGTGACAGGAGTTTTACCACACATATCCCGAGTTCCAGTCAATACTCATCATCTGAAATGTCTGGTAAGGATTACTTTTAAAATAATTAATTAGCACAATATAATATAATGAAGGGTAATAAAGATGTAAGACTTTTCCCTTTACGCAGCACCAGCCAAGATCCCTGAAGTCTTTGACCTCGATGAGCTGGGCAGTTATTCCGATCAGGTCCAGATAAAAAAGGAACCCAGTCCCAAGGCCACGGCCTCATCCAAGCCCAGCAGCTCCAAGGCCATCATCATTCCTAAACCTTCGCCAGCTACTAAGCCCCGGAGTTCAAGTTCTCGTAAAAGAAAGAAGCCTGATTCTCCTGTTATCTCTGATACATTTCCCTATAAGAATCATGGGTTCATCGAGGCAAGCGGGTTCATGACTTCTTTTCTCAACCAGGTTAATATCCTCGAGTCATATCCTGCATCTTATACTGTTTATTAGTATTTAACAAAACCAGTACCTGTCCTTTTAATTTGCAGGGCCTCGAACGTCTGGTTCACTTATATGAGGAATCTTGTGGGCTCAACAAGACGCTTGAATCCAAGTTGAAGAAAGCTGAGGTCACCATCTCTGATCAGGGTATAATTGCAGCCGCCAAATCTCGGCATTACGAGGACAAGTTCAAGGCTATGACCCAAGAACACCAGGCTGCTCTCAGCAAAGCTGCTCTTCAAGCTCAGAACGATCTTAATACCGCCCATGCTCAACATGAACAAGATATGATCAGCTATCGGGAAAGTCTTAAAAGTTCTGTCATCACTTCCCTTCTCCAGGCCAGGCTAAAGATGGCCCACGAAGCCAAAGCATTGGGTTTTGAATGCCCTTCCTCGGACATCAATGCCTGGGAAACAAAGCTAAAGAGTCTCAGCGGCACTTCTGCTAAACCTGCAGCTGAAGGATCTTCAAAGGCAATCGAAAAACCAACTGATACTGAGAGGGAAGTTCAGGTTGATCCCGAGACGAATGCTGCCGAGAATGTCATGAACAAAGAAGGCGCTGCCTCCTAAAACTCATTCTATTTAAATTTGAAAGTTATGCTTATGTTTAAACAATTTTACTTCTAGTCCTATGAACAGTTTCTATTTCTGTATTAAGACAACCTGATAGCCGAAGGTGGATGGGTCCTAGGTTTTAGGATGAAACCTTCGGTCATCAACTGGTATTGCTTATCTCAAATAATTTCGTCTTTCAATTGGCTTGCGGTTGTTTTCTGTCATGTATTTCTTAATGTAGATTTTAGCTTTGCAAAATTTTGTACAACTATCTTTTGAAAATATCTTGATCAATATACTCAGTGATATATTATGAAAACTTTTATTAAATAGAACTTCTAAAAATTCAATCAACTTTAGAGAAAACTTCTAAAGAATAAAAGATAGTCCACTTTCTAAAACCTGTTTTGACAACACTTGTTTGATCAGAGTTTTAGTTTCAATCAAGTATCACTTCCAAATATTTCAATCAAATATCCCGAAACATATTCCAAAAACAAATTCCGAAGACATATCCTAAAGATATATCCTTAATCAGAGTTAAAAAATTCATTTATGGTTCACAAAGGAAAGATCATACAAGGAATTGAGTGTAGCCTTAGTATTAAACTCCAACCCCTTTTGTGGCTTCTCCTACCAAAATGTCCCCAGTTCGATACACTTAGCTCAACTCTGATTCTTTGTGCATCATACAATTGCTTTAGATGGAATGTCCCCTGTGCATGAAGTCCTCAAACACTTAGAAAATTTTTGAACACTAGTTCCAATTGTATAGACAATTTTTTGTATTACAGGGGTAAAACCCAAAAATATACTGGAGATAAATCCTTTGTATCCTGGGGAAAATCCCAAATTTTCGTGCGCTACAGGCGGGAGTGTATAAACTCCAAGACTTAGAAAGGTGAAAACCTTTAAACCTTAGAGAGTATGAAAATACCCTTTCGTGAGAGAGGGTGATCAATCCTCATATACCTTTAGGATTCAGGATATAGCCAACAGTAATGAAATTGTCAGCCACTTTTACATGGACTGGTCCTGCCACATTGAACTATTCCCGAATAACTTGCGCTCCAGGCGGGGTGTTTAAACCCAATTCGGAAGAAAGGTGAATACCTTTAAACCTGTGAAGGGATCAGGATCCCTTATACGTGAGAGAGGGGGCCAATCCTCTAATCTTCCAAAGTATCCTGAGTGTGTATCCTGGTGCTATATCCCGAAATATATTCTGCAAAACCACTATAAGCTAAGGTGGGTGTTAGCCTGGCTAACACCCTTCCGATGCTTAAGTCAGTAATAGATTCAAAATAGTAAATAATATCAAAATTTAATAAGAGATACAGAATTCATACCATCCTGAGTTGGAATTTAAGTTCCATACTCACTTGAAATAGAGTTTTAAATGTATGGCATTCCAAGATCTCGGTAGCATATCCCCCTCTATATTCTTGAGTCGGTATCCTCCTTTTCCTGATTCTGATTCAACCTCGTAGGGTCCTTCCCATTTCGGAGCCAACTTTCCATCAGCAGGATTAGTAGTATTCTGAAAAGATTTTCTTAATACCCAATCTCCAACCTGAAATCTTCTAGTCCTTATATTCTTGTTATATGCTTTAGATATTCTCTGTTGATATGCTACCATCCTTAGCCTTGCAGCATCCCTTGTCTCATCAATAGTATCCAGTTCCTGGCATAGGACTTCAGGATTCTGCTCAGGATCCCTGAGGTTGGATCTTGCTGTAGGTATCACCATTTCCGTCGGGATCACCGCCTCTGCTCCGAACACTATGGAAAACGGGGTTCGACCACTTCTTGATCTCTAACTTGAACAAATGCTTCTGCTTCAACCCACTTGGAGAAATAATCCGTCATTGCCAACATGAAAACCTTTCCTCCTAGAGCCTTTGGAAGCTTTCCCACTATATCCATACCCCATTTCATGAACGGCCAAGGGGAAACAATAGGATACAGCGGTTCAGCAGGCTGATGTAATATGTTACTATGTCTTTGACATGCGTCACATCTTCGAGCATATTATGTGGCATCTTTCCTCATCGTCGGCCAATAATATCATGTCCTTAATACTTTTGAGAATAAGGACCTGCCCCCAGTATGGTTACCACAATCCCCTTCTTGTATATCCTGAAGTACTTCTTTGGTTTCGGGATTCTCCAAGCACCTCAGATATGGTCCTGCAAGAGATTTCTTATACAAAACATCATTTATAATAGTGAATCATGATACCTTCATTCTAAAGGCTTTAGGATTCTCATTCTTTGGGATGTGTCCTTCCTTGAGATATCTCATGATTGGAGCCGTCCAGGACTTAGGATCTTCCTCAGGATACTCATCATCAGGATCCTGAATACTTATTACTTCCTTATCCTGAGGATTCGTCGCAGGATATAGGATATGTAATATTGGAATTCGGGTTCCTTCCGGTATCCTGACCGATGATCCCAGATTTGCCAAGGCATCAGCTTCAGCATTATCCTCTCTTGGTACCTGTTCAAGTGTAAAAATATCGAAATATCCTTCTAATTTTTTGAGAATTTTGAGATACTCGATTAACTTTTCTCCCTTAACTGCATAGGTTCCATTAAAGTGATTAGTGATTAACAAAGAATCAACATATACTTGCAAATTCTTGATACTCATATTCTTAGCCAACTCTAATCCTGCAATTAAAGCCTCATATTCTGCCTCATTATTAGTAGCAGGAAATTCACACCTAATAGCCTGGGGTAAGTTGTCCCCCTGTGGCGATTTTAGTAGTATACCTAAACCTACACCTCTTACGTTAGATGCACCATCAGTATACAATGTCCAGCATTCTAAGTTTTCTCCTAGCTGCTGTACTTCAAAATCTGCTTCATTTTGAATGTCACTACTGAAATCAGCCACAAAGTCAGCTAAAGCCTGAGACTTTATGGCATTTCTAGGCTCATATACTAAGTCATAAGCACTCAGTTTTACTGATCACTTAGCCATCCTACCCGACATCTCGGGTTTCCTAAGCACGTTTTAATAGGATAATTGGTTTTAAAATGAATCCTATGTGTCTCAAAATAATGACTAAGTTTTGTTGATGCCATAACTATGGCTAATATTAATTTCTCTAGATGAGAATATCTAGTTTCAGCATCTAGTAAACTTTTACTAACATAATAGACAGGATATTGCAACCCTTCATGGTCTTTTATAAGAACGGCACTTACAGCATTCCCTGATACAGCGAGGTATAGGGATAGTGGTTCACCATTTTCAGGCTTCATCAATAGAGGTGCAGTTGAGAGTTATCGCTTCAAATCTTGCAAGGCTGCTTCATGCTTTGCTCCCCATTCGAACTTCTTATTCTTCTTGAGGATATCATGAAATTCCTTGCATTTTTCCGAGGATCTTGAAATAAATATGTTCAATGCTGCTACTCGGCCTGTTAACCGTTCAACATCCTTCATATTCGAAGGTGATCTTATATCTAGGATAGCTCTAATCTGCTCCAGGCTCGCCTCTATGCCTCTTTTGGTCATCATATATCCTAGAAACTTTCCTGCCCCCACTCCGAAATGGCACTTAGCAGGATTCAGTTTCATGTTATACTGATCCAGGATATCAAATGCTCCCTTAATATCCTGGAGGTGATCCTCAGCCTTTTTAGATTTCACCACCATATCATCAATGTATACCTCCATTGTGTCCCCCAGCTTATCTTTGAACATCATGTTCACCAATCTCTGATATGTTGCACCTGCATTTTTCAAACCAAAGGGCATAGCAGTATAACAATAAATACCTGTTGGTGTCATGAAGGCAGTATCCTCCTGGTCCGAAGGCTCCATTTGAATCTGCTGAAATCCTGAGGATGCATCCATGAAGGTTAACATCTCATGCCCGGCAATAGCATCCACCATTGCATCAATATGGGGAAGAGGAAATGGGTCTTTAGGACTAGCCTTGTTCAAGTCCGTGTAATCTACACAGACTCTCCATTTCCCATTTTTCTTCTGTACCACGACTACATTTGCCAGCCATCTTGGAAACTTGACTTCTCTGATCATTTTGGACTTCAACAATCTTTCAACTTCCTCTTGTATGATTGTATTTCGTTCAGGAGCAAACTTCCTTCTTTTTTGCTGAACAGGCTTGAACGACCTGTCAATTCCAAGCTTGTGAGTAATAATGTCTTTGGATATACCTGTCATATCCTCATGCTTCCATGCAAATGTTGACATCCTGCACTTTAAAAAATTATTCAATTCACTTTCAATATCCTGAGGGATATTGACTCCTACGAGCACCGATATATCCGAATTATCCTGATCCAAGATAAGGATGAGTAGCATTCCTTCGCCTCCTGCTGATCACTATCAACTTTGACGACCCCCCAAGGGGTAGGGATCTTGATGCACTGGTGATAAGTCGATGGCACAGCCTTCATGTCATGGATCCATGGCCTGCCTAGTATGATGTTATAGCAGGATAGGGAGTCCATCACACAGAAACGTTGTATCAAGTTGACCCCTTCAACATATAACGGTAACTTTATCTCCCCTACGGTATTCCTAGCTTCTCCACTGAAACCAACGAGCACAGTGGACTTCGAAGTAATGTCCATCGGAGATACATTCATCCTCTTCAATGTTTCCAGTTGAATTATGTTGACGGAGCTACCATTGTCCACTAATATCTTGCATACAAAATGGTTAGCAACATATAATGTTATTACGAGAGCATCATGGTGAGGATCCTGGACAGTATCCCTGTCATCACTATCGAACGTGATCACTTTATCGGTTGTAAGGGTAGTCATCCTGGCTGGTTTGTCTCCCCTTTCAGTCTTAGTTTCCTTTGCATGTCTCTTGGCCGCAGAATACGAAGTCCCACAAATGTCGGATACTCCTGAAATAAAGTTAATTATTTTGGCATCTGCTGGGGGTGATGCTGCTCGTTCAGGATCCTTCTCAGGATCCTGCCCTTTATTCTTCTTTCTTCCCAGCAAATCCTTCAGATACCCCTTGCTTAATAGGTAGCTTATTTATTTCCTTAGAGCAATGCAATCCTTGGTCACATGTCCGAAATCTTCATGGAAGGCACACCATTTGGATTTATCCTTCCAATCAGCTTTCTGCTGATTCTTTCGAGGCCACCTAGCTTTGTCTCCTAAACCCTGCATAGCATACATTAACTCAGGTATATTAACAGAAAAGCAGTATTCAGATAATTCAGGATATTCTTCAGGATCCTCGTCTTCAACAGCATTCACTTTCTTGTTATCATTTCTGCCATATGGCTTGGAGTGATATGGTTTATACGAGGATTCTGATTTCCTGTTGGTTGATTCGTAGGTTAAGGTAGAATTCATCCTCTCTTACATCTTTTTGTCATCCTCCAAGCGGATATATCTCAAAGCCCTGTTACGAGCTTCGTCGAGATTCCTGCAGGGATTCATTACAAGATCCTGATAAAACTGAGAATCCTTTTGTAACCCCATCTTAAAAGCCTGCACAGCTGTTGCAACATCAAGATGTGGGATATCCAAGGATTCCCGACTAAACTTTTTCACAAAATCCCTCAAGGATTCCTGAGGTCCTTGAGTTATCCTGTAAAGATCACTAGTTAGTTTCTCAAAACTCTGACTGCAAGAAAACTGACTATTAAATAAATTAACCAAATGAGCAAACGAAGTAATTGAGTGAGGAGGAACATTTAACAGCCATTTTAAGGCTGATCCTGTCAAGGTAGAACCGAAACCCTTGCACAAGCATGCTTCCTTGAGCTCCGGAGGGATAGGGTTAATCTCCATTCTTTCTCTGTACTGGGCAATATGCTCTTCAGGATCCGTAGTCCCATCATACAGTTTCATGTTGGGGGTCTAAAATCTTTTTGGGATTTCAGCATCACAGATAGGATATGCAAAGCGGGATATCCTGTGGCTATCTTGGGATACTTCCGGAATTGGCTGGACCACCCCAGGCACACTGGATACCATGTCCTTCAATTTCTGAAGCTCCCTAGTAAATGTTGACGTCATACCTGCATCCTGCAAAGACCCATTATTGTTAGTAGCGAGAGTATTATTATTTGACATGTTACCGGTCTGAGGATTCTGGCCATATCCTAAAGCATATCCTGAGCTCCTCATAGTTGACATCCTGACCGAGGAGGGTATCTCAGGAATATGATTCTGAGAATGGCTTGGCACGATATTCCCCCGGTTATCTTCAGTGTAAACTGCAGAACTGAAGTTCAAAGCTCTAGGCTGCAAAGGAGTGACAATTTCTTCAGCAGGTCTACTTGGGCCGGATTTCAAGAGTTGTATCTCTCTCATCAGCATCCGATTAGTTTCCTGCTGCTGCCTCATCTGTTCCTGTACACTACCAAACAAATTTAGAATTTCACCATTAGAAGCCAAAACAGGACCAGATCCCTGAGTAGTGGGAGCGGGGATAACATCCCGAGACACATGACTTTCAGTTCCATGTGAAGAAGTTTGCATTCGTGGAGGAGGAGGTGGAAGCACCGAACCAATTGTTGCAGAAGTTGTAGCAGACATGGTGGAAGAGCTCATGTTTGATCTCGAGGCCATTGAAAACAAGGTAGCAAAAAGTTTTGACAATAGAAAACCGACTAATGATTTTACTAAAGTTTTCAGCAAAAATAGCACCACTCGCCCCACGGTGGGCGCCAAATTGTTTTGGTCAAAAATTACCGAAGCAATTAGGTGATCAAATTAGTTAACTGAGGTAGTGTGCTAGAAATAAGTGTCGAAAATATGTTAAACAAGTTAATCACAAAACCAGTTTCAGGATACGACTCAGGATATAGAGCTGTATCTATGATCAAACAATGAACAAAAAAGTAAAGGTTGACACGTGATATACGAGAAAAGCCCTTGATCAATCTAAATCACAGGCACAAAACGTCGGGAGCTGACAATCGCAGCTGCCTTGTTCTTCTATTGCTTCAAATATCAGGATACAGTGCAGGATGTGATGCGGATCAACTAGGTGTTACAATGTAATTTGAGTACAGGTGTTTGTGTGTAGTGACTGCTAAAAGCTAGAGAGCAAAAGTGTTCGAAAGTGTGTGTGAAAGTTGCGTGCCTTAATCTGATCCGTCCCCATCTATTTATAGTAAAAGAAATGCAACAAACTATCCTAATAAACCGGGATCCGGCGAATATTCCCCACTTGAACGTTGTAGACCTGGTCTTTCGGGTTCAACGTCTCTCACATAACAGATACGCCCGAGTCTTGAGGAGAAGAAGTCCATCTGACCGTTAGTAACCCACAACCTCTAACCTGCACGTGGTTAATTTAGTTAACACCAGGATATGGCCCAGGATGATACCAATATCCTAATCCAGTATCCTGATCACAAGTGAACAACCAAAAGCAGGATATTAGTCAGGATATATATACTCATAAAATGACCCATAACAGTACTGTCAAACCCGACTTGTGGAAATGTTGCTCCTTGACCAGGTGGTAAGAAATTTTGTATACAAAACCCCAACATACTCATGATAATTGTATTCTTACAAATACTCAATAACTGCTTCATATATAATTAATTGAATGAGGTTTTGTAAAACAATTTACAAAAAGATTTACCAAAAGTGGATCAACTCACATTGTTATTTTAGATCTTTCCTTTGTGGCTTCCTGGTTATAATCTATTAAATAAATAATGCACACGTGTTAGTATAATAACCCGTTTTAACATTAGTAATACCCTCCCCGAGACGGCATTCCAACGACTACGTCTGGTAGAACCACGAAAGCCGTTACGGAACCCTAGATGAATCGGGCAGCGTATCTAATACGTATCCAGGGGTTATAATACCTACAACGGAGCAGAACTTCGTTATTTAGGGGGGTATTATACCCGTGTATAATGCCTACACTTCAGTTTTGAGAGAAATAAAATATTTGTGAACGATTTTGCTGAAGATCCGAGGTCCTCTATATATAGTGTTGATTTCTGGTCCTCTCGCGGCCCGCGTAAAGGTAGACTGAAGTCTACGCGGCCCACGTCAACGCTGGTCAACAGCGTAGGTGATCCGGGTCATCGCCTAGTCTCGCCACGATGATGACACGTGTCATCACCGGTTGTTGTCGCGTTCTTGATCTCTTGCGGCCCGCGTAAGGGTTAAGGGGTGCCTTACGCGGCCCGCCTAAAACCCAAAATTTTAGTTTTTAATTATCTTTAATAATATTTAAGGTATTCGGGGTCCGTTTTCGCGTATGTGGCGTATTTTAGGAAGTGTAGGGTGTCAGGGGTGTTTTAGGAGGGTTGTTATATTTTGGGTATGACTCCTGGGTTATTTAATAAAACTATATAGTGCACTCACACTAAGTATAGTAACCCGATTCCACTTTATCCATACGTCACGAGACAGAACCTCAACGAATTTAGGTAGAGCCTTGACATACGTTACGGGGCCCTACGTCAATCGGATAGGGCATCAGTGATAAGGGGTTACAATACTTAAAACGGGGCAGAGATTTGTATGTTTTAGGGGTGAATAACTTAAAAGAAAATAGGGTATATATTTTAGCAAGAGAGTGGCGAGGGAAAGAAATGAAATTGTTTTTGACTGCTACTCTACGATATATATACTTGTTTAGAAACTTACTTGTGAAGTTAGATTCCATCTGATCTTGCTCTAAAGATTCTTTTTCTTTTGATTGTGGTAGGACACGTACCCTTTGCATTGATTACAAATATTTTAGTGGTTCACATGCACACCGGTAGACACCATTCCCATTTCTTTAAGTTCATATTATTTTATTATTTATTTTGAAAATTAAGTACACATATTCAAAAATATTAGTGTTATAGTTTATATTATTGATTTATATATTATAATTAATTCAACTGCTTCACTTATTTGGCTCTTATAACTTATAGAATATGACGTTTTATAAAGCAATAAATGTCTTTAGAACGAGAATAATCATATCTACATTTTGAACCAAGTTTCATTAAAAATGGAGTAAATTCAAAAATAATGTATATTTATAATTTAATTATTAAATGGTTCATAGGCCCGTCTAGGTACTTCATATTTTTAACAGTCAACTTACCCATAATTTATTCGTTTAATAATATAAGTTTCTATATAGTTTATTTTTATAAATTTTAGAAATGTTACTCCTTGACCAGGTGATAACAAATTTTGTATACAAAACCCCAACATACTCATGATAATTGTATTCTTACAAATACTCAATAATTGCTTCATATATAATTAATTGAATGAGGTTTTGTAAAACAATTCACAAAAGGATTTACAAAAAGTGGATCAACTCACATTGTTATTTTAGGTCTTTCCTTTGTGGCTTCCTGGTTATAATCTATTAAATAAATAATGCACACGTGTTAGTATAATAACCCGTTTTAACATTAGTAATACCCTCCCCGAGACGGCATTCCAACGACTACGTCGGGTAGAACCACGACAGCCGTTACGGAACCCTAGATCAATCGGGCAGCGTATCTAATACGTATCCAGGGGTTATAATACTTACAACGGAGCAGAACTTCGTTACTTAGGGGGGTATTATACCCGTGTATAATGCCTACACTTCAGTTTTGAGAGAAAGAAAATATTTGTGAACGATTTTGCTGAAGATCCGAGGTCCACTATATATAGTGCTGATTTCTGGTCCTCTCGCGGCCCGCGTAAAGGTAGACTAAAGTCTATGCGGCCCGCGTCAACGCTGGTCAACAGCGTAGGTGATCCGGGTGTTTGCCTAGTCTCGCCACGATGATGACACGTGTCATCACCGGGTTGTGCCACGTTCTTGATCTCTCGCGGCCCGCGTAAGGGTTAAGGGGTGCCTTACGCGGCCCGCCTAAAACCCAAAATTTTAGTTTTTAATTATCTTTAATAATATTTAAGGTATTTGGGGTCCGTTTTCGCGTATGGGGCCTATTTTAGGAAGTGTAGGGTGTCAGGGGTGTTTTAGGAGGGTTATTATATTTTGGGTATAACTCCTGGGTTATTTAATAAAATATATAGTGCACTCACACTAAGTATAGTAACCCGATTCAACTTTATCCCTACGTCACGAGACAGAACCTCAACGAATTTAGGCAGAGCCTTGACATACGTTACGGGGCCCTACGTCAATCGGACAGGGCATCAGTGATCAGGGGTTACAATACTTAAAACGGGGCAGAGATTTGTATGATTTAGGGGTGAATAACTTAAAAGAAAATAGGGTATATATTTTAGCAAGAGAGTGGCGAGGGAAAGAAATGAAATTGTTTTTTACTGCTACTCTACGATATATACTTGTTTAGAAACTTAATTGTGAAGTTAAATTCCATCTGATCTTGATCTAAAGATTCTTTTTCTTTTGATTGTGGTAGGACACGTACCCTTTGCATTGATTACAAATATTTTAGTGGTTCACATGCACACAGGTAGACACCATTCCCATTTCTTTAAGTTCATATTATTTTATTATTTATTTTGAAAATTACGTGCATATATTCAAAAATATGAGGGTTATAGTTTATATTATTGATTTATATATTATAATTAATTCAACTGCTTCACTTATTTGGCGCTTATAACTTATAAAATATGACGTTTTATAAAGCAATAAATATGTCTTTAGAACGAGAATAATCATATCTACATTTTGAACCATGTTTCATTAAAAATGGAGTAAATTAGAAAATAATGTATATTTATAATTTAATTATTAAATGGTTCATAGGCCCGTCTAGTTACTTCATATTTTTAACAGTCAACTTACCCGTAATTTATTCGTTTAATAATATGAGTTTCTATATAGTTTATTTTTATAAATTTTAGAAATGTTACAGAATTTAAGGTCATGAATCATTTAAATCAACAAAATGCAACTTGATCCACTTGTGACTTTTTTTTTTTGAAAATCCAAGTTCAACAAAACAAAAACTAATGACCGATTGATTGACTGAACGATCACAAAAACATTTTAATGATTGCATATATTCAAGATGAGGGATTTGCATATACTTTGAGTTGATTTTAACGATTAAAGTGATATAATCAACACAAACTCTGATACTACATGTTGATTATATCTTTAAACATGGGTTTAAAACATAAAACCCTAGTCATGTTTATTCTATCGTGAATATGATATTAAACATCAAATCAGTAAAACTTACTTGTTGGAACATAGATCTGAGATGAGAAAGAAGAATCCATGATTCTAGTTATGATGTCTTGTATTGACGGATCACATTATTGAGAATATTGTGTTGGTGTTCTTGAGGAGTTTTGTATTGTTATAGTATGAATGAATCCCCGAAATCATAAGATGATCATCCATTTATAATTAACTCAAAACTCTTTGCATTCTCTATATAAAAGGATCTAAAGGGAAATCATAATAGCCTCTTAGCTTATAAATATTCACAATTATTTCCATCAAGCAATTGTTAGGGACCGGTTATGTCATATTGGTAAAGTTAAATGATCTATAGGCCACATTACGGGTTATTTCTAACAGTTTATCCATCATAATGCCAAGTAATAAATTAATTTGGACACCTTTTTTCACATACTGTTAGGATCCGTGTTTGAATTGTTGTGAATGTTTAAGATGAATAATGAAAGAAGATAAACAAATATGGAAATAATGCAGCAGAAGAATAAACTTTGAATCACAACAATGGAAGATTAGTTATCATTATGATACTTAAATATCATAAATAGTATCTAACTACTAATCTTAGCCAGCCGTTCAACTGAATTGTGGATAGTCTCGATACTCATGCCTTGTCTAATGGCATAAATTTGTAGTGAGACTTTCCTTTGAAGAAACTTATAGCTGGAAGTAGTACTTGTAAACTATCTCTGAAAAAGTATCCTCCTTTTAGGTTTAGTGGCGGCGAGATGAATAACATCTAATTTTCCAATTTCATGCATTCCTTTTCATGTACATAAGTTGCTAATCAACACACTCATTTTCCTTTGGTACTTCTAAGTGGTGTAGTTGATTGTTAGGGCAACTTATTGTATTAGAGGAAAACTTACTATGTAAGGCACCGGAAAATTGTATTGATATTCATGTGGAAACCCTTAAATTATGTGTCTTAGGAGTTATTTTGATTCTTTCAAAGAAAGAAGATAGATTAATCTTGGTAAATTTTAGAATCTAGAATAGCTCTCATGATAGCAACAATTAAATGAGTTATTGACTATCATAAGAGATATAATGGTTGACTTATCACTCCAATCAAGCTCTAATCTTCTTCTGTAATACTATTATCAGAAAAGAGCAGTATGATTGTCATTTCTTAAGAGATAATCAATAATCTAAAAAGAGCATATTTTATGGAAACTCTTTAGCAAGCAAAAATATCTTAGGTTTCTTTTTTTTTTTTTAAATTAGAGTGGATGAAATAGATGAGATACAAACTTAAAGAAGAAACTTGGAGTGATTTACATTATAAGGTAATCAAGTAAGGCAGACAAAACCTATTATATTGAATATATAGTCTTTTATAACACCAAAATAACAGACTAACTAAAGGTTCAACCTGAATTTTGGCTTTGCTTTGGCTTTGACCAAAATTCAGTTATTATAAACATACATAAATAACAAATTGTCTTGATGTTCAACATATATTTGGCTTCGCTTTGGATTTAACCAACATTTTTGTATTATGAGTATACATAATAGACTAACTTATTGGTCTATATGAACTTTGGCTTTGCTTTGACCAAATTCAAGTATTATGTGTGACATTTGTGCCATTACGACCATCGTACAAATACAAGTCTAATGAAATCTCGTGTTTCATTCTTAGGATTTGTACAAATACTTGTGACAATTGCACATATCAAATCTTGTTCAATTTCGAGCTCTAAAGCACTTTCTGGAAAGTTATACGCAAACTGAAGCGTAAACGTAATCAGTTTAACGCGACAAACACTCCAGAATAGTGACATAGTCTTAACATATCTCAAATAACCTTTACATAACTTAGAAATAAGTTTTGAAAGGTTTGATGTGCCAAAAACAAGTTTATTCGATCTCAAGGACTATTTTGGACAAACTGTGAAAGTTTGTCGATTCGTATAGTAACAAACATTCCGGAATATGATCATAAGCTAAACATACCCTAAATATCCTTTACAACTCAAATGAAATCTTGTGTTTCATTCTTAGGATTTGTACAAATACTTGTGACAATTGCACATATCAATTCTTGTTCAATTTCGAGCTCTAAAGCACTTTCTGGAAAGTTATACGCAAAGTGAAGCGTAAACGTAATCAGTTTAACGCGACAAACACTCCAGAACAGTGACATAGTCTTAACATATCTCAAATAACCTTTACATAACTTAGAAATAAGTTTTGAAAGGTTTGATGTGCCAAAAACAAGTTTATTCGATCTCAAGGACTATTTAGGACAAACTGTGAAAGTATGTCGATTCGTATAGTAACAAACATTCCGGAATATGATCATAAGCTAAACATACCCTAAATATCCTTTACATAGCTTAGAAATAGGCTTTGAGTGGTTCGGTATGCGAAAATATGCTTATTTGATCAATAGGGAATAAAAGCGTCAAAAAGTGCATAATTTTGCATTTTCGTGCATATCTTTCATTCTGAACATATCCGGACATCCAAATATTTTTGTAATCATTAAAATATTTTATTTTAGTGATTGGAATGCAAAAATACCACTCGTCGTGTAATTTGGATCGTTTTCATGTCCGTTTGAGTTTTCGTCGTAATTAACCGAATAACGTGATCGTACGGCCAAATGAACCAATATCCGAGATATTTTCAAGCATATTTCATGTTCCCTGTGCTTTAACATCATTGTAGAACCTTGAAATGGGGTTAACGGGGGTTAAATGCATCAAAAACTGAATTATATGCTTGCAGGGACCATTTTTGACATTTCTGCATACTTGGTCACGGGCCGCGTAAGATGAAACTCAATCTTACGCGGGGTGCGACAGCCTCAGATGACAGAAACATTGAATCTGGCATTACAGCTTGTTCCCACTGGTTTTAACCCTAGAATCATTTAAATCATTTAATAATATGAGTTTCTATATAGTTTATTTTTATAAATTTTAGAAATGTTACAGAACTTAAGGTCATGAATCATTTAAATCAACAAAATGGAACTTGATCCACCTGTGACTTTTTTTTTTAAATCCAAGTTTAACAAAACAAAAACTAATGACCGATTGATTGACTGAACGATCACCAAAAACATTTTAATGATTGCATATATTTGCATATACTTTGAGTTGATTTTAACGATTAAAGTGATATAATCAACACAAACTCTGATACCACATGTTGATTATATCTTTAAACATGGGTTTAAAACATAAAACCCTAATCATGTTTATTCTATCGTGAATATGATATTAAACATCAAATCAGTAAAACTTACTTGTTGGGACATTGATTTGAGATGAGAATGAAGAATCCATGATTCTAGTTATGATGTCTTGTATTGATGGATCACATTAGAGAGAATATTGTGTTGGTGTTCTTGAGGAGTTTTGTATTGTTATAGTATGAATGAATCCCTAAAATCATAAGATGATCATCAATTTATAATTAACTCAAAACTCTTTGCATTCTCTATATAAAAAGATCTAAAGGGAAATCATAATAGCCTCTTAGCTTATAAATATTCACAATTATTTCCATCAAGTAATTATTAGGGACCGGTTATGTCATATTGGTAAAGTTAAATGATCTATAGGCCACATTACGGGTTATTTCTAACAGTTTATCCATCCAAATGCCAAGTCATAAATTAATTTGGACACCTTTTTTCACATACTGTTAGGATCCGTGTTTGAATTGTTGTGAATGTTTAGGATGAATAATGAAAGAAGATAAACAAATATGGAAATAATGCAGCGGAAGAATAAATTTGAATCAAAACAATGGAAGATTAGTTTTCATCATGATACTTTTAATAGAAAGATTGTAATTACAATAATTCACGTATGCATGAACTACAAACTCCCCCTCAGCCTGATCACTCTAATTTGTTCCTACAAAATGTCAAGAAGAAGTGATAATAGAATAGTACATGCACTGTTGTATTTATAGTACAAATCAAACATTTGAGGAATATAAGCTGACGTCACCTAGACAGTGGCATCTAACAACCTAACAACCTCTAACATCTGCTAAGACTAAAATACTATTACATTGAAAACTCCGATAACCATCATCTGTTGATTAATCTACTGTTGAGCTTTAACATCTGCTGAGCCATGGCAGAACTTTGTTAGCAGACTTTGTTTTCAACGGACTTTCTCTTTGGTAGACTTTAGCTTTAGCAGACCTTTGGTTGTAGTAGATGTTTATGCCTTTGCCATTGGGAGGAGTATGTCTTCTAAGCACTGTTTATTGTTGATCAAATGATGTAGATTATTTTGGCTTTCAATCATTTGTTCTTTTGGAAGGGTCTACATGATCCAACAATCTCCCCACTAGAACAGATGATGCCAAAACCTTTCTTTGTTACTGATCTTTATTCCTCATCAACATCTCCCTGATTTGCCCTTTAAATTGTAATTCAAAGTTAATGGAGACCTTGTCTTTAAAATCCCTTTCAAGTTCAAGGTCCAACAGTCCAACAGATCTTTGAGATCATATGCATCCAGACCATATGCATTCTCCATTTTAAGCTTTTGAACACTACCATCTGATCTGAGCAGATTCAATTCGTGGGTGTCTGAGGATGACTTCCAATTTAGAAGTTTTGGATCAGTAGGTTTTCTAGGTTGAAGAGTTATTGATGTTGAGTTTGGTGATTGTGGCCTGCTGACAAGTTTTGCAATAGTTTCTCTTAGTTTGTCTGCAGCAGGATCTATGTGATAATGCAACTGGCATCTAATTCCCTCTATTCTGATGTTTTCAAACATCTGCTCATCAGCCTCAGCAGTCTGCTTGTGACAACTGCCACTTTCGGGTAAATTACTTACATTTAAAACGATGATTTACATTATACAAGTATGTGTTTTGAATATTCGAACTGCATGATTACATGATATACATCTTAGAGCACTCAAGGGATATTCATTTATGATGCACATTATTCATTTTTATTGGTTACATTTGAAATAGTGTAAACAATGCATCGAAACAACTAGAGTAGTACCTAGTAAACTAGTGTGCTGACGAGAACTCAGGATCCGCATAAATCATCTAAATTACATCTTTAGGACTCGGACGATAGTCCAACATCAATTATATATTAAACCCTATACGGGAATACAAGAGTTTGGTTAATATTTTACCAATGTCCGGTAGCACTAAAAATTGTCCGAAAAGCGCTAAAAGTGACCATTTCATTATTTTTCCGCAAAATTCAGCAAAGCCGGTACCGGAACCGTGTCAAAAATAATAAAAGTTTTAGTCCAAAAAGTTGGATTGAATATTTGGATAATAAAACAAGTACAAAAATAATTTTTGTTATGTTTTTATCTAAATAAAACACGGTGTCAGTATTTAACCCGGTACAGGACCTGAACCGACTTTTTCACCCGAATTACACACTAAAAATTCGGTGAACTAGTTTTACTTAGTGTCACACTACTTTAAAATATGAAGGCTTAAAACCTTGTAGATATTTTTATATAAAATGTCAAAGTTCTTAAAATACTTAAACATTTACTACATTTTACCATGAAATGAACACTTAACACATGAAACAAATTCAAGACCCTTTTCCCCCCTCATGTTCACGTTTGTTTTAGTGGGTCCAACACCCCTTAATTACTTGCTAAATATCTTGATATTTTTAGTTAAGTTACAAGTGGATGAAATGGGTAAATTATTAGAATACTTACACATTAAGTTACTAACCATTTTATCATCACTTTATATTTTTTTTTTTTTTTAAAACACAAACTCTCTCATCATCTTCATCATCCACCAAGAACACCATAAACCCATTTTATTTTATCACCTCTTTTATGATTAATATAATTTTCTATGGAACATATGAAGATCTAAATCACTTACAAGTTAAAGCAAGGGTTTTCATCCATTCAAGATCATTCTACCATCAAGATCTTCATCTTTTTATCTCTTAATCATCCTCTAAGATCATCCCTAGCCAAGTGCTAGAAGTAAGCTTCAAGATCTATTTTTTTTTTCATACTTATATTATGTTTATGATTGTTATTATAACTAATAAATAACTAAATAATCATACATAATAAACATGAAAAATACAAAGAAGCAAACATAATAATCATGATATATTTATGTTGGTTATTATTGTGATCTAAGACTTGTTATATGCATATTTGATCTTGTTATGATGATTATGATATAAATAAATTGTTAGAGGATGTTTTAAAAATATGATCTAACAATTATACATTGAAAAATTTCAAAAACACAAAAACAATAGAAAATCAAAAATGAGTTTCCTGGCGAGCAAAAGAGAAAATGATAGTACATCAGTGGTCTGTCTAAACCTCGTTTAAACCTTAAATGAAAAACGATAAGCAGCTCTATATAAGATGTATCGGTAGGCTCACAATCATTTTAAAGTGTGCAGGGTGATATAAACTTAAAATCGACTGAAGACCAGGTGGGAACCATTCATTGGCATATGGTCTTAGTACCGAAATTTCGTTTGAGAGATTGCCGAGGTTCTGAAATATTCGGTCTTTATGCTGCTTATCATCTGGGTATCATGGTTGTATCTTTTACCGAAACATAACGGGGACGCAAGTCTAGATCTTCCATGATACTATACATACGTGTACATATTGCATACGACCTCAATAAGTGATAAACAATCACATGTCCAAACAAAATAAGTGATAAAATATCACAAATTCTTTCCGGGAGTCAAGTTCGTCTCTCTGCTGTACGAAAGTACTGACCTGTTCACGGACTTGCTCCTGTGCCCTCATGCATCGAAAATCAAGTTCCTCATCAATAAGTGATTCTATCACATAGGGCTTGTTTTCAATCAAAATAAGTGAGAATCTCACATCATATACGGTCAAACAGATGATAATCGGTATACTCACCGGTAAGATGAACCCTCGTGCATACCTTGATACGGGAATGTGTCGTGATGTGGATGAACACCGGTCGGTAAGTATAAATCATACCTTAACGTATCCCCTCGCCATGATTACATCTGATAAGTTGAGCTTATGTGGACAACAATACCGATAATTGTTATAGGATGCTTATCTAAATGTTAACTAATTGAACAACAAGAGCGTTTTGGCATGACCGTACACTGATATGATTCTCTTACCCTCGAAACTCGCAAAAAGAATGTCTGTAAATATTTATTTAATGCTTTCAGTTTCTGCATATTTGTATATATTTATTTACTGCTTTCAGTCTTTACTTTTGAAAAATTCAAAATACCAAAAAGATTTTATTTCTATTTTATTTTCGATCGTACGATGTTGGAGCTCAAGTCTTCGTTACCTGAAACCTGATTGAAAACCGAAACGACTAAATCTTCATAAACGGTCGAAATTTGCAAGTTTTTGAAAGTTAAAGACTGAAATTGATAAAATACTTTAAACTTTCAAACTGTCGGACGGTGTTTGTTTAAACAATGGTCACATGTGTGTCGTTTGTATATGTTTACTATATTCCAAGCAGTTGTTCTCATTACGCGTTTAGATTTCTTGCATGTGCAGATTCTAAAGGCAAGGAGAACATGGTCGATGACAAGCTTCGGAATGAAGACACGACGTGAAGGCTCTCAAATGATGAAGATGATCGAGTTGCCGCTGACCATCATCAACACCACAAGGATCTCACTTCATAAAGATCAAGACTTTCACGAGCATAACTCAAGGGGGAGCTTATGTTAAGGGGGAGTTTGTCAACACACTTCCTACACGAAACGGGGAGTTTGTTGGTACACTTTCTGCTTTCAAGACGTGAAGACTTTGAAGATCCTCCGACATTGAAGACTTGAAAAGAAGTCAAAGACTTGAAGACACGAGAACTTACAAGAACAAAGATCGAGACCAAGCTACAGCCAGACAAAGCTACAGCCAAGGGGGAGTTTGTTGGTGCACTTGTGTCTGTACTTTGTCTGTATTTTGTCTTGTTACTGAACGATGTCTTTGTTAGTCTTGTAAGTTTGACCAATTCAATCATCCTCCTGGTTTGACTTGGCCAAACAGTCAACATTATGATTGTAATGTGTCTGTGTCGAAGGATGTGTCTCGAAGGATTGCTTATCCTTCGATGATGATGAGCTCGAAAGATAGCCTTCGATGGATGGACCACGAAAGATCGCATCTTTCGAGGTACATCCGGACCTTTCGAGCTGCTTCTGGTCGATAGATGATCCTTCGATCATACTAACTGATCCTTCGACCAGACCTGCTGGTTTGGGTATAAATACCCGTGTGTTGTGTTCAGTTCGATAGCTAGACATTTCAGAAAAAGTGAGAGCATTCTGTTCAGAGAACACACACACGAAAGATAGAGAGAGTTTATAGAATACATCTGTAAACCTTGTGCTTGTAACCGGACCTTTCATACGTTTAATACAAGTGGTGTTAATCGTTGAATATTGTGTGTTGTGTATATCATTGTGCTTGTTCTATCCCGGTTTGCATGCTAGCTTGGATTCCGCACTCGCTAGTGTGTTAGACATAACAAGGAATAGGTTAAACCTCAACCTCCGAGGGACCTACAAGTGGTATCAGAGCCGTGGCTCTTTTCCTTGTTAAAAACCGGGTTTTTACAAGACTTTGGAGTGTTTTTGCTCAAAAACTCACTTGGTTTTGAACTCGTTTTTACTGTTTTTCTCGCCTTTCCAGTTGTTAAAACGTGTTCTATATTAACCGGGTGTGTTGCATGTCGGGTTGGGTAACTTAAAAACTCGTTTTTGAGGTGTTTGGTGATTTCCGGCCAAAGTTCCGGCTTCTCCGGTGACCGGTTTTTCTGGATAAGTTTATAATATTTTTTGTTTCAAATCATGGTTTTGGCAGAAAGCATGGTCTGACCATATCTTCCGCAGAAAGTTTCTACCAACCCATCACCTTTTTCACCAACCTGTCATCCTTTGTCAACTGTGTCAGAACCATTCGAAAGATATCCTTCGAACTCGAAAGACCATCTTTCGATCAGTGGAGGTTCGATAGATCAATCATCATTCGAACCAAGGAATCATTTCGAAAGACCATCTTTCGATCAGTGGAGGTTCGATAGATCATCATCCTTCGAACCAAGGAATCATTTCGAAGCATACATCTTTCGGTCTACTGCTCATTTTCGAAAGACTAGGATCCTTCGACTGGGGAGTCTTTCGAAGTCATTGTTCGACACTCAACAGTGTTCATCTTTCGGTCTACAGTACGTTTTCGAAGGATAAGGATCCTTCGTTGGAGAATCTTTCGAAAAACATTGTTCGAAACTCAACAGTGATCTTTCGAACCCTGTTGATCTTTCGAACAGGTGTTGATCTTTCGATCCTTAGTCTGTTTGTGTTTAACAGTTTGTGTTGTTCAAGTCTTTCGAACAGGTATCCTTCGGCTGATCAAAAATGAATCCAAGGTGGAATACTTTGGTAAATACAGATATGTATTTTGGTACTCCGTCATCATCCGCACCGGTATCTTCACAAGCTAATGCAATTTCTACCGGTCAATGGGCATTTGTATCAAATCAAGTTCCAAGTGTTCAAAGCATTCTCTTAAGCGAGAGCGAAACTGGAAGTTTGAATAGACCTCCAAAGTTGATGCACTTGTATGAATATCCAGGATGGATTGATAGATTTCATACATACGTTCTTGGCCAAAATACAGAATTGTGGTTGCGGTTTATTACTGATTTCGATCAAACAATAGAGGTTGCCGCATCATCTGCTGCTACGTTTGCAGATCTCACGGAAGATCAGAAGAAAGTTTATGATCTAGAAAAGAAGGCATACGCCATTCTCACTCAGGCCTTAAGTAAAGATATCTATCATCAATTCGTCAGTTACAAGACGACAAAGAGGTTGTGGGACGCGTTGAAGACAAGGGGCGTGGGAAATGAAGCAACACGTCAACTGAGAAAAGAACTGCTAAAGAAAGAGTTTGATGGTTTTACTTGTATGGAGAATGAGTCGTTGGGTGATTTGACAAGTCGATTTAATCACTTGTTGACTGAATTGACAAATTTTGGAGTTGTTACAACTCCTGTAGAGATTGTGAAAAGGTTTGCAGATGCATTGCCACCTCAGTGGAATACGTTCTTGGAAATCATGAAGTACAATGGTACTTTAGCTACAACGAGCTTCAACGACTTTGTTCAAATTCTAGAAAACAAGAATCAGGAAGAAACTCTGAAGGCAAAAAGAATTCTCGTGCCTCAAAATCCTGAAATGTATTTTGGAACCTCTAGCACCTCTACAAAACCTTCTTCGCATGCTCCAATTCAAACAGCATTTGTGACTAGCACTGACATGTATGGCAATACTATCCAAGTGCCGGTTCCTCCAAAGACAGACATGTATGGAAATCTGCTGGAACCAGTCCCTCAATCAGCACCACAACAGCAACGACCTCTCAGACCAACTGATATGTTTGGAAATCCTTTACCAGTTCGATCTCCCGCAACAACAGACATGTATGGGAATCCACTTCCTCCTCAATCTACTGTACCAACAGATATGTACGGGAATCCTCTTCCTCCTCAACAACAAGCTTGTTATGGAAGCACATCATCTGCTGGTCAGCAATCAAAGCCAAATACAGTACGGCTCGACACCTCAAGCTTTTCTAAAGTCAGTGTGGAAGTAGCAAAGGAACACATGGAGCTGCTAAACACTGTGGTGAGCGCATACTGTGGATTAGTGGAGGGTCAGATTGGTAATATTAATCTGACTCAAGAAGACTATCAGCAGATTGATAAAGAGGAGATGGAAATGATGGATATCAAGTGGGCCTTTGCTAGTGCAGTTAGGCGAGCAAAGGATTTCATGGAAAGAACAGGCAGAACCAGCTTGGAGAGCAAGAAAGACACCAAGTATGGGTTTGATAAGCAAGCTGTTAAATGTTTCAACTGTGGTGAACGTGGTCATTTCAAGCGTGAATGTACAAGACCATCTCAGCATGGGAACCAGAATCCTTTCCGAGGTCAAGGCAACAGGGCAAATCAGAACCAAGGAAGGAACAACGAACGAACACTGGTGCTTGTCAACAACCAGAGTCAAGCAGGACCATCTAATGCCAACCAGGCACTTGTGGTTCAGGTAGATGAAGGTTGTGATTGGTCAATACAGTTGGGAAATGATGCACCTGATGGAACAGCTTGTTTTGCTGAAGTGGTTAATGATCTTAAACACGCCAGTGGTGGAGAATCTTCCACCAATGGTGATGAATCTTCTGAGGATGAAGACTCCTCCGGTTATACTGGAAGTTCAGATGAAGAGTCCTCTGCTTCAGGCAATGATCAGGAAGATGACACATCAACTGCATCAGTTAATGCAGACATTGATGAACTATTGGAAGAAACTGCAGCAGGAATTCAAAGAAGATCTATTTTGGTGGATCAAGCTGCTTATTCTTCGTCTTCTCTCCATTCAGCCTTTATGGCTAATGTCGACAGTTCATCAAGTCAGGTATGTGTCGATGAACCCACTTCTGTTAACTGTGATAATTGTGATAGCTTGTATGTTAGATGTGCTGATTTGGAAGCAAACATGTCTGAGTTGCAAGGCAAACACGATGCTTTACAAGCTAGTTTGTTTGAATTGCAAGACAAACATGTCTTAGTGAATGATAAGTGGTGTGAATTGCAAGGCAAACATGAGGCTTTGCAAGAGAAATATGATGTGACATTCATTCATAATCAGAAATTAACCGTTGATCTTTCAAAGTGCACTGAAGCCAACATGTTTTATGAAAACCATGAAAAGGATTTTAAGTCAATGATTGAAACGTTAAAGAAAGATAAAACTGAGTTGACTAAAATGGTATCCAGAAAACAAACTGACATAAACTTGTATATCACTCGCCTTGAGGTAATGCAAAAAGAGATGGCTTGTGTTAAAACTGAAAGTGAGGCGATCCGACTTAAGTTAGACAGTTATTTGAGCTCTAGCTATGTGTTGGATCACATCATTGATGTTCAGAAAGAAAAACGGGATGTCACATGCATAGGCTATAAGAAATGTCCACCACCCGTGAGAAACAACTTTGATGCCCTGCCTGATGAGGAGTATAGGACTCACTTTGAGCCATCTGTTCCTTTGGACGTTGAGGAATTTGCAGCAGGGCTCGGATACAAGAAAGAAGTATCGTCAGATTCAGATGTGTCAGCAGATACATTTGTAACTGCTGAACAGAATCAGGATCCTCCAGTTGTGGTTGAGGATGTTGATTCTTCTGATGATGAGTCTGATGATACTGATTCGGAAAAGTCTGATGCAGTAATCAAAGAAGAGGACATACCTCTTGAGAATCATATCCTATGTGATCCTCCCACAAAACCTGCTAAGACTGTTCCAACCGAGTCCACATCAGCAAAAGAGTCGGAGAGTGTGGATTTGCTGTACACTCTTGTTGGTGATGATAAAATCTATTCAGACAAAGATTTTCCTATTAAAAATGTTAATCAATCTTTAATCAGTAAAGTCTTTGAAAATTCAACAAGTAAGTTCTTGGGAAAGTCAGGATCACATGTTATAGTCACACAGTGTCCTCCTATCCCAAAGGCTGAAGTTAGAAAACAATTTGGGAACAAGAAATTACCAACAGTGGAAAAACAGCAAAATCATACCAAACCCAAAGGTAAGGCACCGACTCAAAATCAAAGGAAGCCGAATCAGAAGAAAAAGAAGAATGTGAACTTTGTGAAGTCGAAGGGAACGGACAAAATTGAAAAGTTTGCAAATCAATCTAACTTAGATTTTGTCCAGAAAGCAACTGTGATGAAAAGGAATGAACCAAGTTGTTCAAAACCTAGTACCTCGGGATCACAAAGTTCATCATCGGCAAGACGACCACATGATACTTCGGGGTTTGTTGAACGAAGATCATGTTTTGAATGTGGTACAGTCGGGCATATCATTCGAAATTGCCCGTATCTTCATAAACAAAAAGGCATAGTTGATGATCCCCGTGAACACAATCACCAAAAGCGATCTGTTTCTGTAAAACAAGATCCCCGCCTTGTAAAAGAAAGGGAAAAGAAACAGAAACGCCAACAAATCAAGGTGGTTGAAAAGGCACTTAAAAATGAAGTGGTTCAAAAACAAACGGTTCCAGTTAAACCGGTAAACTCAAAATTTTCAAAAACTTCAAACAATCACGAAGTTAAATTGTCAAACAATCAATCTAGTAAATTTCAACAGACATGGAAACCGAAATCTGTTATTGAATCAGGGGGACCATCACAATTTTCGAATCATCAAAGAGTAGAGGTTATTGTCATTGATGAAAATGGAAGACCCAAGACCACAATGGCTTGGGTCCCCATCTCCAACTAATTATTTGAGTTTATGTGCAGGGTGTTCCAGGAGGAACTATCAGTAGTCATTGGATTGTTGATAGTGGGGCATCCAGGCACATGACAGGCGACATGAAGCTTCTCTACGACGTCAAATCTATTAGAGGAGGTTATGTTGCTTTCGCTGGAGATAAAGGCGGATTTATAACGGGTGAAGGAATGATTTCCAACGGGGTTGTTAGCTTTGATAAGATCAACTTTGTACAACAACTTGATCACAATCTTCTTAGTGTTTCTCAAATTTGTGACAAGCAATTCTCAGTACACTTTGATGCTAATGGATGTTATGTGCTGAAACCCGGCTTCAAAATTCCAAAAGAATGGATTCTCTTGTCGGCTCCAAGGATAAATGATTTGTATGTCCTTGATATGAGCCAAGCTATCACAACGTCTGCACAAGCAACTTGTTTCGTTTCTAAAGCCATAGAAAAAGACACAATCTCTTGGCACAGACGAATGGGTCACATTCACTTACGCAAAATGAATCATTTGGTTTCAAATGAATTGGTGAATGGTGTTCCTCTTAAAAACTTTCATCTTCAAGACGTCTGTGTCTCGTGCCAGAAAGGAAAACAAACGAAGAAGCGACACCCTACAAAGAAAGTCAACACGGTGGCTGTTCCTCTTGAACGTTTGCACATGGATTTGTTCGGTCCTGTCAAGCACAAAAGCATTAGGAATGATCAATATTGCCTCGTGATAACTGATGATTATTCAAGATTTTCTTGGGTGGCGTTCATGGCACACAAGAGCGAAACCTTCGGTATTATCAAAAACTTGATCATTCAGATTGAGAATCTTTACAACTTGAAGGTTAGGCGGATACGCAGCGACAATGGTACTGAATTCAAAAATCATGCCATGGCGGAGTTTTGCACTTCAAAAGGTATTCTTCACGAATTTAGTGCAGCTTATACTCCTCAACAGAATGGCGTCGCTGAACGTAAGAATCGCACATTGATCGAGACTGCTAGGACAATGTTAGTAGAGTCACAATTGCCGATTCCCTTCTGGACTGAAGCTGTGTCCTCTGCATGTTACACGTTGAACCGAGTCCTTACAGTCAAAAGGCACAACAAGACCTGCTTTGAGCTTATTAACAAACGGAAACCAGATTTATCATATCTTGAACCGTTTGGAGCTCCATGCACAATAATCGATCCTAATGGAAAGTTTGGGGCAAGAGCAATTGATGGATACTTTCTTGGGTATTCCACCCCGAACTTAAGAGTCTGGAATCTAGAGACTAAAAGGGTCGAGGAATGGTCTGAAGTCAGAGTACAAAGGCACACTTTACCAGTCAGAAATCCTGGTCAGCCTTGGATGTTTGAGTACGATGACTTTTTCAATTCGATCAATGTTGAAGTAGTTGAAGAAAGTGCTGCGGCTATGATGTTTTTCGAGAGTGACAATGCAACAGATTCACCGTTGGTTCGTCCCATTATTGTCAATCAAGAACCATCTTCAGTGAACAATAATGCTCTCGACAATGAGGATTTTCATGATTCTTCCGAATTGAACGAATCTTCAGAGGATGATGAATTTCTAGATGCAGATCAAGAAGCTCCAACAGCAGTTCATGGTGTTTCAGAGGGTACTCCTCCAGTGGATGTCCCTAGAACAGCTGAAACTTCTGCATCATCCTCTTCGTCAATTCCGGGTCTTGAATTGATTGTTGATCTCAATCTCAACAATTTGGGTACAAATATTCCAGTCCAAGATAATCCAGAAACAAGGATTCATAATACCCATCCTCAACAAAACATCATCGGAAATGTACAAAGTGGCGTTCAAACAAGAAACATGTTGCGAAACAACAACAATGCAGGCTTGTATGCAACTATCCGAGAATCTGGTCAACAAAATGATTGGTCTTTCGCGTGTTATGTCTCACAGGAAGAGCCAAGAACTTGGAAAGATGCTTTGAAAGATAGCTCATGGGTTGAAGCAATGCAGGAAGAACTGCAACAATTCCAGAAGCTTGGTGTCTGGAAACTCGTAGAGAAACCTGCTGGTTATAAGAAGATTGGTACCCGTTGGGTGTTTAAATGCAAAAAGGATGACCGTGGTATCGTTATTCGAAACAAAGCAAGATTAGTCGTTCAAGGTTTTCGTCAGATAGAAGGGATCGACTACAACGAAGTGTATGCACCTGTTGCACGTCTAGAAGCAATTCGGATTTTTCTGGCTTATGCCTCATTCAAAGGTTTTAAGGTATACCAGATGGACGTGAAAAGTGCATTCTTACATGGTGTGGTGGAAGAAGAGGTGTATGTCGAACAGCCTCCAGGTTTTGAAGATCCTATCCATCCCGATCGGGTTTGGTTGCTCAACAAAGCTCTTTATGGTCTTCATCAAGCACCAAGAGCTTGGTACGCAACCTTATCTAATTATCTGCTGGAGAATGGATTTCGGAGAGGTTTTATCGACTGTACTCTTTTCATCAAAGAACAAGATGGAGATCTTCTTCTGGTACAGGTATACGTTGATGATATTATTTTTGGTTCTACTAATGATGTTTTGTGTAGGGATTTCGAGCGTGTAATGCAGGATAAATTCGAGATGAGTGCTATGGGGGAAATGATTTTCTTTTTGGGCCTACAAGTACAACAAACTGAGTCTGGGATTTTCATCCATCAGACTAAATATGTTGGTGACATCTTGAGCCGGTTCCAAATGTCTGATGCAACGCCCATCGGTACCCCATTGCCGCAAAATCACGGAATTACTCCAGACTTGAAGGGTCAAGATGTTAGCCCCTCATACTACCGAGCGATGATCGGATCTCTTATGTACCTCACAGCATCAAGACCAGATATAATGTACCCAACGTGCCTGCGAAGGCCTCACATCTTGCTGCTGTAAAAAGGATTTTTCGTTATTTGAAGGGTTACCCTGACACCGGTCTGTGGTACCCTAGGGATAATAACTTTGACTTGATCGCATTCAGTGATTCTGATTTTGGTGGATGCAAAATCGACGGCAAATCCACAACGGCTGGATGTCAGTTTTTAGGAAATCGCCTAGTCACATGGTAGTGCAAGAAGCAGACATGCGTCGCTACATCAACATGCGAAGCTGAATACATTGCTGCCTCAAGTTGTTGCTCCCAAGTCCTGTGGATACAACAACAAATGCGTGATTACGGTTTTGAATTCCTAACTACTCCTATATACGTTGATAATTCTGCTGCTTTACAGATCACTAAAAATCCGGTGCAGCATTCAAAGACTAAGCACATCGACATTAAGTATCACTTCATACGTGATTGCTTTGAGAAAAGGCTAATCGATGTTGCTTACGTCCACACCGATGACCAACGTGCCGACCTTTTTACCAAAGCATTTGACAAATCAAGATTTGACTATTTATTATTGGTAAACGGCATTAAGGTCAAGCAAGAGTAATCCACATCGGAAAATCATTTTTGTAAATACCTTTGTGTTTTAAATTTATCTTAGTTTATTGATTTTAGGGGGAGTAAATCCAAAAATTTGAAAATCCAAAAACATTGAAAAATTTCAAAAACACAAAAACAATAGAAAATCAAAAATGAGTTTCCTGGCGAGCAAAAGAGAAAATGATAGTACATCAGTGGTCTGTCTAAACCTCTTTTAAACCTTAAATGAAAAACGATAAGCAGCTCTATATAAGATGTATCGGTAGGCTCACAATCATTTTAAAGTGTGCAGGGTGATATAAACTTAAAATCGACTGAAGACCAGGTGGGAACCATTCATTGGCATATGGTCTTAGTACCGAAATTTCGTTTGAGAGATTGCCGAGGTTCTGAAATATTCGGTCTTTATGCTGCTTATCATCTGGGTATCATGGTTGTATCTTTTACCGAAACATAACGGGGACGCAAGTCTAGATCTTCCATGATACTATACATACGTGTACATATTGCATACGACCTCAATAAGTGATAAACAATCACATGTCCAAACAAAATAAGTGATAAAATATCACAAATTCTTTCCGGGAGTCAAGTTCGTCTCTCTGCTGTACGAAAGTACTGACCTGTTCACGGACTTGCTCCTGTGCCCTCATGCATCGAAAATCAAGTTCCTCATCAATAAGTGATTCTATCACATAGGGCTTGTTTTCAATCAAAATAAGTGAGAATCTCACATCATATACGGTCAAACAGATGATAATCGGTATACTCACCGGTAAGATGAACCCTCGTGCATACCTTGATACGGGAATGTGTCGTGATGTGGATGAACACCGGTCGGTAAGTATAAATCATACCTTAACGTATCCCCTCGCCATGATTACATCTGATAAGTTGAGCTTATGTGGACAACAATACCGATAATTGTTATAGGATGCTTATCTAAATGTTAACTAATTGAACAACAAGAGCGTTTTGGCATGACCGTACACTGATATGATTCTCTTACCCTCGAAACTCGCAAAAAGAATGTCTGTAAATATTTATTTAATGCTTTCAGTTTCTGCATATTTGTATATATTTATTTACTGCTTTCAGTCTTTACTTTTGAAAAATTCAAAATACCAAAAAGATTTTATTTCTATTTTATTTTCGATCGTACGATGTTGGAGCTCAAGTCTTCGTTACCTGAAACCTGATTGAAAACCGAAACGACTAAATCTTCATAAACGGTCGAAATTTGCAAGTTTTTGAAAGTTAAAGACTGAAATTGATAAAATACTTTAAACTTTCAAACTGTCGGATGGTGTTTGTTTAAACAATGGTCACATGTGTGTCGTTTGTATATGTTTACTATATTCCAAGCAGTTGTTCTCATTACGCGTTTAGATTTCTTGCATGTGCAGATTCTAAAGGCAAGGAGAACATGGTCGATGACAAGCTTCGGAATGAAGACACAACGTGAAGGCTCTCAAATGATGAAGATGATCGAGTTGCCGCTGACCATCATCAACACCACAAGGATCTCACTTCATAAAGATCAAGACTTTCACGAGCATAACTCAAGGGGGAGCTTATGTTAAGGGGGAGTTTGTCAACACACTTCCTACACGAAACGGGGAGTTTGTTGGTACACTTTCTGCTTTCAAGACGTGAAGACTTTGAAGATCCTCCGACATTGAAGACTTGAAAAGAAGTCAAAGACTTGAAGACACGAGAACTTACAAGAACAAAGATCGAGACCAAGCTACAGCCAGACAAAGCTACAGCCAAGGGGGAGTTTGTCGGTGCACTTGTGTCTGTACTTTGTCTGTATTTTGTCTTGTTACTGAACGATGTCTTTGTTAGTCTTGTAAGTTTGACCAAGTCAATCATCCTCCTGGTTTGACTTGGCCAAACAGTCAACATTATGATTGTAATGTGTCTGTGTCGAAGGATGTGTCTCGAAGGATTGCTTATCCTTCGATGATGATGAGCTCGAAAGATAGCCTTCGATGGATGGACCACGAAAGATCACATCTTTCGAGGTACATCCGGACCTTTCGAGCTGCTTCTGGTCGATAGATGATCCTTCGATCATACTAACTGATCCTTCGACCAGACCTGCTGGTTTGGGTATAAATACCCGTGTGTTGTGTTCAGTTCGATAGCTAGACATTTCAGAAAAAGTGAGAGCATTCTGTTCAGAGAACACACACACGAAAGATAGAGAGAGTTTATAGAATACATCTGTAAACCTTGTGCTTGTAACCGGACCTTTCATACGTTTAATACAAGTGGTGTTAATCGTTGAATATTGTGTGTTGTGTATATCATTGTGCTTGTTCTATCCCGGTTTGCATGCTAGCTTGGATTCCGCACTCGCTAGTGTGTTAGACATAACAAGGAACAGGTTAAACCTCAACCTCCGAGGGACCTACATTTATGTTAAAGGGTTTTTAACTTAAAGGTCTAAAGGGATGATCATAACCTTTGATCTTGTGAAAGTATTTAAGGTTTTTGTTTAAAAACAAGACTTTTACAAGCTTATAAAAAGTAACATACAACATGATATTTTTATAAAAGTTGTTAAAACGAGAAGTAAACTTGGTTTTTGAACTAGTTAGCACATGTTATGATCATGTCCAAAACCCTACATGATTTGGAGATCATTTTGATAAGTTTATGTTATAAAAATCTCATATGTTTTTAGTTAAGATGATTGGGTAAATTGATGGTGATTTGGAAAAGAAAATGATATGTTTATGAAACATGGCCAAATGATTAATACAAAGGTTATATGGCCATTTTTTTAAGAACATTATGTTAACAAAACTATCATTTTTTTTTAACAAAGTCTTTACAAGATTAGAAAGTTGGTCTTTCTAAACATAAAAATTGACATAAATATATATTTTGGTAAAATATATATTTAGTGAACATATCAAGTATGTGCTATGTGCTTATTATTTGTATTAGTTATATATACAAGTTAGAGACTTGATAACAATGACACAAATAAATACAAGACATACTTACAACTAAAGACTTACAAGAATACATATAGACACACTTGAAAACAACTTACGGACATTCCGAAGGAACGGACATTCCGAAGGATCGGACACAACTTATGGTCAAATCGGACGACGGACGAATACATAAACAAATCGCCAATCCGAGGAATTACTACGACGTTTAGACGATATTTCGACACGAAATATAAATGTGCTATCGATAACAAATTTCGGATGTTTATAAACTTATAAAAACTAGTATGTTTTTATTTACCAAAAAGTATACTTAGTAAATTTTTATAAAAAGGTTTTTATAAAAATGAAAGGCTTACTTTTACTAGTGGGCTATATTATAACAAATGGGCTTACTTTTCTTAATGGGCTATTTTATACAAATGGGCTTACTTTTCTAAATGGGCTTAACTTCATAATGGGCTTATCAAAACACATGGGCTAAGCCCAATACCAAACATATGGGCCAAGGCCCAATAACATTAAGCCCAGTACTATTTAAGCCCAACACTATTCAAGCCCAACACTATTCAAGCCCAACACTATTCAAGCCCAACACTATTCAAGCCCAACACTATTGAGGCCCAACACTATTTGAGGCCCGACACTATTGAAGCCCAACACTATTTGAGGCCCAACACTATTTAGGCCCAACACTATTTGGGGCCCAATAACATGAAAACATGGGCTCGGCCCAATGATACAACTATTGGAAACACAACTATACAATTGATACATATAAGACACGAGATTCAGCGGACTAGATCCGACTATACAACTCACAAGATACAAGATGACATATATATATATTTGGTGAAAAATATATATATAACATTTGAACAACTCATTCATCGAATACCCAGTTAACGAACAGTAAAGACATACAAGTCTTACACATATTGAAGACACAAGACTTGTACTCAAGTTCTTTACAAAGACCGAAGTGTCTAACAAAGATAAGAACGTTTGTAGGTCGCAACGCTATTCAGGACGACCGCACGTGAGATCTTATTTACTTCTATTCACGGACGTAATTCAGTGAGTTCATGTCCCCTATTCATTTAAATGTTTTACAACTTTACAACTATCGGGGAAGATACATGTTCAATCGTATGTTAAAGTTAGGGAATGAAACACCTTAGATCATGTGCGAATTAGGGTTATACATATAAGCATCATTAATCCAGTTTCGACCTAGGTACAAGGGGTTAGATCTAATGGGTTTTGGCGAGCCCCACTCTTACAGAAGAGTGCGTTTGTGTCCCAGTCGGTAGGAGTCGACATAAAATCGTCTAGGGTTGGATTGCTTCCTAATTCGTCACACATATTAATGTCCTCGCGAAACATTAATGGTCAACGATTTCATTGACGCTTTACATACTACATCATACATACAGATACATTTTATACAATTCACATGTTGTGGATACAGTTTATACATCATACATACAGATACAGTTTATACAACTCACATTTTATGGATACATTTTATACAACTCACATTTTACAGATACATCTCATACAACTAAACTGCATGAACTCGCTCAACTTTTGTTGATGTTTTCAAACTTACATGTATTTCAGGGAATTAGTGGACCAATGCAATGATTTCAGTTCAAGGAAAACAAGTATCAATACTCCATGCCAACTATTGAAGGGTTTTCCTGTTATATACCGCCTCTTTGCGGTGATATAGTGGTCAAAGTCTTGACATTTTAAGACTTACATTTTGATGTATAAAACGATGACAACTTATTTTCATTTGATGGTTTGTAACCAATACATTCAACTTATGTTGCATTCTTTTGAAACAATTATGACAATGGCATTGGAGCTTGTTTTTATTCATTTAGTATGTTCACTTATATTGTTATGCAATGAGAACCGATCAGATCACACCTCGCGCTTCCGCTACGAGCGGGTGTGACACTGCTTTTGCCTTTTTACTTGTTTTAAGGCAGCTATGGATAAAGCAGATGTTGAGGGCAGCTTTTTGGATGTCTGGGTCTGTTGAGGGATGGCAGTTGTTGGAAGATAAACTGGCTTTTGAGGAACTGAAGTATCTTTTGCTCTTAGTTGTTCCAGTCTTTTGTAGGTCTCAACCTTTAATTAAGACCATTTGGCAATAGATCTAGCAGTACCATAACTTGCAGCAACAAGCTTTGCTCTCATTCTTTTCAGCTTCAATGCCTTGTCTGGATTAATTTGCTTGCCTTTCTTCCAATCTGGTGGAGTAGGCTTCACTGAGGATCATTGAGCATCTTGGTAATTCTTTCAATCTCTTCTTTGAGAGCATCTGATGACTAGTCTTTAAATTGAGCTCTGGTTGCCTTGTATGGTTTGTGAGTCATGATTTGTTTAATGTTTAGTTCCTTGTCAAGCTCAGCAATGATTGGCTTCTCTGACATGTATTTGCTCAGGTTCTTAGCAAAGTCTTCTATCTTGCTAACCTTGCTAAGTTCATGTGACAAGATTCCCTGAACTTTCCTATCTTACATCCCTTTACTCTTCTTTTTAGTAATGTACTCAGCCTGTTGTGCTTTCAACTTTAGATATTCATCTAAGTTTCTAGGCTTTCTATAACCATGGAAAGATAGGAAGGATATTTGTGATGCATCCTCTATTGTAAAAATGATTCAATTTCACATTTGATTGTGTGAATTTCTAGAGGATACTGAGCAGCCAAAGGAACGATTGATGGTTGTGGAGCAGGTGGTAGAGGTGCAGTGGATTTGAATGCAAATGATGAGAGTGGTGTAGCTTGAATGGACGCAGATGATAAGGGGATTGGTGATTAAATCTCCTCATCATCTTCTTGCACTACAAAAGTTTTTCTTTTGTGTGTGAACTTGATTTTTGGTGAAGGTGGACATTTTGGTGAAGGTGGATATGTAGGAATTCTTTTTGGTGTAGGAGTTGGTTGAGATGTTGGTGGTGTAGGCAAAAGAATCATGGCAGTGGTTTGGCTAACAGCTGCTGAAACAACTGGTATGTCAACAGTGGTTTGGGTAACATCTACTGATACATTTGTTGTACCAGCATCTGTTGGGTGTAATGGTGATGGTTTCTTTTGCTTTTTGAGTGGTGGTTGTTGTGGTTTTTGTGGTGAAGGTTTGGTTTTAGGTTGTTGAATCATGTGGACCCTGCCAAAAGAACAAATGATTGAAAGCCAAAATGTTCTACATCACCTGATCAGAAATAACATTGCTTAGAAGAACATACTCCTCCCAATGGCAAAGGCATCAACATCTGCAACAACCAAAGGTCTGCTAAAAGCTAAAGTCTGTTGATTACAAGGTCTACCAAAGTGAACTACTGATGAAGACAAAGTTTGTTGATAGCAAAGGTCTGATCACCCTCAGTTGAAGAAGAAAAAGTTTGATGAAGCAAGATCTACTGAGGCTCAACAGAGGATAAAGTTGAACAGATGATGAATTAACAAATGCTTTATATCAGAGTTTTCATTATAACAGTGTTTTAGTCCTAGCATATGTTAGAGGTTGTTAGAAGTTGTTAGATGTCATTGTCTAGGTGACGTCAGCTTAGATTCCTCAGCGGTTTGATTTGTACTATAAATAGAACAGTGCATGTACTGTTCTATCATCACTTCTTCTTGACATTTTATACGAGCAAATCAGAGTGATCTTAGGCTGAGGGGGAGTTTGTAATTCATGCATATGTGAACTATTGTATTTTACAATCTTTCTATTAAAGTATCATGATGAAAGCAACTCTTCCTTTGTTGTGATTTAAATTTTATTCTTCCGATGCATTATTTCCATATTTATCTATCTTCATTCATTGTTCATCTTAAACATTCACAACAAATCAAACTCGGATCCTAACAATTAGTATCAGAGCTTGGTCAATCAAATTCGACTTAGCAATCAATTTGATATAAAAGATCAGCTCATTCCACTGATATTGTTTGTTCGTAGGAATTGAAAAACAGAGTAAAAAGTTTATTCACGTTCAGAGTAGTTTAAACAAAAACTTTGTAAAACAATCAAAATGTCTCAAAACACACAAGATCCGCACAACACGTGTTGGTGCACTACGTCTGTCGACTACGTCTTGTATCGAGTCTAGTAGTGTATAGGTTAGAACATGGCACAAAATCCAAGAAACATGTATTAGAGGTGATTTCGCTCATGTGTCAATGAGGTGATTTCGCTCTTATGTCAAAACCTGATTTCGCTTATGTGTCATGTACATAACAGCGAAACCTGCTCACCTATATATAAGGTGGTAGGAGTGAAACCACATACATAGTTGTAGGTGTTGTCTTCCGGTGAGCCACGAAGTGCTGCCGAAGTGTTTTCAGAACGTGTACTCGTATTATTGATCAATACAACAACAGTTAAAAGTGAATACTGCTGAAATCGCACCAAAGCATTAGTTTCCGCCTCTTGTTTTGGATAGGAATTCTTCTGATCGACTCAAACAGGGCCGAATACGATCCTACAAGTGGTATCAGAGCTCAGGAGGAAGAGTTCTTGCCATTTCAGCTGCATATTCTGATTTTCTACACCTTCTTTGTCATTTTTGAAAAATTTTCACGGTAAAACCAGCTCAATTGCACACACCGCACTCGTAATCATGTATTAATAAACCCTTGAAAATTTCAAAGATAAAATCGATCTAAAACTTAGGAATTTTTGAGGTTTCGCTCATATGAACTCGTGCAAAAAGTGACGTCATCAGTTGATTTCGCTCATAGGACACTTGTAATTTCGCTCTTGTGGACCATCAATCTTGATTTCGCTCATCTGATCAACATGATTCCATTCATCTGAACAAGCTGCTTTCGCTCATTTGTACAAGTTGATTTCGCTTTTGTGAACTAGTTATCTGATTTCGCTTTTGTGGACAGTCAAGTGTGATTTCGCTCATAAGACTATTAGATGATTTCGCTCCAGTGAACAGATCAAAGTTCCGCTTTTATGACAACTTTGAGATTCCGCTCTTATGACATTTTGAGTTTTCGCTTTTGTGACACTTCAGTGTTTTCGCTCATAGTGACATCCAGTGGTTTCGCTCATTGTGACATATAAGGTTTCGCTCCAAGGAACAAGTTTAATCTCACTTTTGTGAAACTTTGAGATTTTGCTCCAAGAACCTGAGTTTGCCTTAGTTTGGAAATTTTTTGAACTTGTGAACTATGGACACTGAATTCTATAACGCATTTGCTAGCCCGATTACAATCACACAGAATGCTTTGCATGAGAACGAAACCAGAACGTCTCAGAAACCGCCTAAACTCATGGATATTGATGATTACAACGCATGGTCCGAACGGTTTGGGAATTGGGTTGAAGCTTATCATTTGGACGCGTGGGAACACACTGAGGAACCATATATTAGACCCACAACAAATGGTGTGTAGTTATCAATTCGAGAAATGAGTACGGAAGATAAAAAGAAATATCGAGATGAGAAATTGATGGTGAGTCTACTTCAGCAAGCAATAAAAGAAGATATCTTGATACTGCTTCAACATGATGGAACTGCTTACTCAATCTAGACAGAATTGGAAGCAAAATTTGTTGGAAGTGATGATATGCTCAAAACCAAAATGTCTCTTATGAAGAAAGAATTTGACTTATTCCGTGGTTTGAAATCTGAAAACACCAAGCAAATAATTGATAGATATTGTAACTTGGTGAGAAATATGACAAAACTTGGAATTAAGAAAGATACTGATGAATTGATTGAAAAACTTGCAGATGCGCTACCATATGAAACTTGGGGAATGTTTCTGATGATGCTGAGATCCAACAGAAAAGATTATAAAAATATGACATTGGGAGATTTCATCAAACACCTGGAAGCTCAAGAGATAGAGCAAAGAAAGATTTCCAGGATGAAGAACTACGATGGAGAACAAGATATCAGCCTGTATTACAAAGGTGGTGTCAACGAAAAGTCAATTTTTTCTCCAAAAGTTGAAACTGCTTACAGTGCGAAAGATTCTTCTGAAAAGAAATCATCCCAGGGATCAAGCAGCACAAGATTTTCATCATTCGATCCAAACATTTCTGCAACAAAGAATGGAAGAAAACTTCAATGCAATATTGTATTAAATCTTGAAAGTGATCAAGATTATTCTGAAGAAGTAGCTAAAAATCAAATGTCTTTGTTGGGAATGGTGTTGGAATCCTATAGTAGTTTTGTGGCCGGAAAGATCGGTAATCCAATGCTCACAAAAGAGGATTACGATCAAATCGATGCTGAGGAAATGGAATTGATGGATATTAAATGGAGCATGGCCAGCGTGTTGAGAAGAGCTGAAAAGTTTAAACAAATTACAGGCCGGGATGATTTTCGTGAGGCTCCTGTTTCTCCTTTAGGTTTTGATAAATCTAAAGTTACTTGTTTCCGTTGCAGGGAAAAGGGGCATTTCAAGAGGGAGTGCACAAATCGAGAAGCAAGTGGAGCTCAGAACCCTTTCGGAAACAACGACTATCATAAAAGGGGATCTATCATCAAATCACACCACAAGCACCGCATCAGGCACAAACTGCACATGGGAGAGATGTGATTGAAGGTTCAAAAAGAGCATGTCTAGTTAATCAGGGCAAATATGATAATTTTACCTGGGATAAGTATCTTCCAACAAACAGCAAAGTGTGTTTGGCAGAACAAGATGATGAAAAGTTGGCTGAAGGTTTCTGTTGGAACGATTTTTGCCCAGATCAAGAACTTATGGCCAAAGACACTTCATATGCTAACGCTTTCATTGCAAATGCCTACGATTTGAAATGTGCCGAAAAGTGCAGAAAAGTAATGGAAGATGCTGAAGCAAGACGGAGAAAGCTTGAAGAAGAGGAAGAAGAGGAAAAGAGATTAAAAGCTGAGGCAAAAGCTGAGAAAAAGAGAACTGAATTTTTACAATCAAACAGAAAAGTCAAAGAGGTTCCTGAATTTGAAGTCAAAGTTGATGCAGAACCTGTCAAAGTTCCTGAAAAGTGTGTGAACTGTGATTCTTTAATCAAGCAGAACAATGAGTTGCTGCATAACATTAACAGATTGAAAGAATCCTATGATACAATGAACAGAGAAATCAACAAGTATACTGATTCAAACAGTGAACAAGCTGTGGCAATGAATCTGTGACAACTCGAGTTTCCAAGATTCCATCTTCGCATTAATTGCACGTTAATTGTTTTTGATGTTTGTTTACACGACCTGTTTGTTTCACAACGCTTAAATTTGTAAAACGTTAAATCGTATTGCGATTGATATTTTATAATTGGGGTGCATATGATAATAGTGTAATTTGTGTTAATTGGGATTGTATAGTTTTTTATGGATCATTGGCCCAACACCCCTGCTCATATGAAAACACCACCCCCCCTGTGAAATCACCTACTCACGAAAACACCTTGTGTGTCTTGTGTGTTTTCGTCCACCTTGTGACCAACGAAATCAGAATGGGCTTTAGGCCCAGTGGTGAATTATATATATATTTTTTTATCACAACCTTTACGGAGAAGTTTTTCAATTGGCAAACCCTAATCACATCGTTTCTCTCTCCTTTTGAAACCCGACGGCAGCCTTGAACATATACATCAATCGGTTTTGTTGTCTCTTCGGTTTAGGTTAGTAATCGGCTATTGTTGTTTGTTTGATCGACATCATCATAGATTGTTTGTTTAACATTCTGTATTAACTGCTATCATGAGATATGTATGAGCATATGATTGAACATAGATTGTTTAACAAATGGGTTAAAATCTCTGTTATTATATGGTCTTCGTTAATCCCTGTGGTTAAGTGAATCGCTTTTAAGCTATTGAAAATGGTAGGTTCGTAATGTGGGTATGTAATTAAGAAACTGTTTTTGTTGAAAATCTGTTGTGATGGTGTCGATTCTCCTGATTGAACGATTGCTGGTTGAAATCGTAAACTGTAGTGTTGTTAGGGTTGCTGTTCGTTGATGATGATGACTGACGAAAACACTCTCCCCCAACGAAAACACCTTAGGGGATTTCGGCCCAGGTGTTCTCGGCCCAAAGGTGATTTCGGCCCATAAAGGGATTTCGCCAAAGCCTTAACTGTCACATATGATTTCGTTATGTTATTTAGTAACATTATTGGTTTAATTGCTTAGTTAGTTATTAACTTGGTTAAGTTATTTATCTTGTTAACTTTGTTAATTTTATTAAGCCCATAACATTACTAGTTATTTACTCCGTTAAGTTAAGTTGATTAATTTGGTTAATCAATTAATTTTATTAACTTTATTTACTCAGTTATGTTATGCAACTCTGTTAAGAGTGTAACCCTTACTAACTGTGTAACTCTGTTAGTTCAGTAAACCCAGTCAGTTTGTTAGTTCTGTTGGATGCTAATTCTGTTAAGTATTACTGGATAGTCATATTAGAATAAACTACAAAAGACCTATATGTGTAACATGGATTGTTTGAACATGATTAACTGTTGCGTGATACATGATGTTAACTGCCTAGCGTAATGTGATGTTAGATTTGCATGCGAGTCATTACGAACGAAACTAACGTTATATAAATACGTGCGTACTATAGGTCGTGAATAATTTCTTATGAACACATAACTTAGCATACCGAGCAAACCAAGGTGAGTTCACACTCTTACCAAGGCATTGGATTCCCGGGGTTGGGAATGGGTTTGGATGATTACTTATGCTTAGATTGTTATTGGAATTACATACCATAGGCCTCGGGAGAGGAAGGTTATTGGTAGATACTACTAGACTAGTGATACTTATACTACTCTTCGCACACACGCCGGGAATGGCTGCGATAATAGAACTAATCTTCGCACACATGCCTAGAATGGCTGCGAACCATACTCTAAACTTCGCACACATGCCGGGTGGGCTGCGATACAAATATACCTAGTCTAGAAATCATGGGAAACCCCCACTAATCTTCGCCAACATGCCTAGAAGGCCGCGATGCAAATACATACGAAACATGGTTCACTAAATGAACATACGACTTATAATACGATTACTATAACTGAACAACCAACTGTGAACTCGCTCAACTAGTTGTTGACTCTCTGTTACATGCCTTGCAGGACCATAGGTATCCATGGAGCTTGCACGGGAGGCGCGGTCGTTGTGGGCACGGATTGTGAATTTTATGATAAACTCTTTTATGACATTTCAACTTAATACTTATGTTGGGTTTTTACATTATTACTTCCGCTACACACTTGTTTATGTTTGGTTTTGAAAACACCTATCGTATTGATGAATGACATTTACTATTTACTTGTATGTTCAATATGATTGGTGGCTTGATCCTGGTCAGTCACGCCTCCAAGCGGTGGTACTCCGCATGTGGATTTTGGGGGTGTGACAGATTGGTATCAGAGCCATTGGTTATAGAGAACTCGGTTTTAATAAGGGGAAAATGTTTTTATTAAAACCAGACTATAACCTGTACAGTGCTCCGCGATCCACAACGACGCCTCGCTCCACGTGCAAGACTCAACATTCTAGGTAATATGGTTTATGTTTTATTGCCTACTTGCTAGAATTACATAGAACTTTGCTCATGGTATGCTTAGATACACATGACCCTTATTGCTTGAGAATACTTGTGTGCTCACTCTCTTCTGTCATCGCACTATTCGCGAACCTCTCTTACTTATGTTATCTTTGCTATGAAGATCATGGCTGGACGTATCAACATGACACAAGCCCAGTTGACGGCTCTCATTAACGAACAAGTTGCTGCGGCACTTGCAGCCGCACAAGCAGGAGGTCAGCACGCTCAGCCACCTGTTTGCACCTTCAAAACTTTCATGGACTGTCGTCCTACTACTTTTAGTGGCATGGAAGGAGCGGTTGGACTTCTCCATTGGTTTGAAAAGCTCGAGTCCGTTTTTGAGATGTGTGAATGCCCTGAGGCTCGCAGGGTGAAGTATGCCACTGGTACTCTAGAAGGCATTGCGCTGACTTGGTGGAATGCGCAAGTTCAGATGTTAGGGTTGGCTGTTGCTAACGCCACCCCTTGGAACGATTTCAAGGAATTGATCAAAGAAGAATATTGTAGCCATGATGACATTCATAAGCTAGAGGTAGAGTTTTACAATCTGAAGATGACGGGGTCGGAGATTGAAGCATACACCAAAAGGTCAAACGAGTTGGCTATTCTGTGTCCTACTATGGTAGACCCTCCCATTAAGCGTATCGAACTGTATCTCAAGGGTCTGGTGCCGGAGATTCAAAGTCATGTAACCTCAGCGAATCTTGGCACCATTCAACAGATCGTCAAGTTAGCTCATCGCCTCACCGATCAGGCAGTGGAACAGAACAGGCTGCCTAAACGTATCAGTGCTACTACTACCGCTGCCACTCCAGCTACTCCTGCTACTCCCAGTGACAATAAGCGGAAATGGGAAGGGGATTCCAGCAGGGGTTCAGCTACCGTTCAGTCTCAAGCTCAGCAACGCAAGACTAATGATTACCAGAGTCCGAGTCAGCAATCTTCTGGTGGTCAAGGGCAGGGTGGATATTGGGGAATTCACCCACTGTGTAACAGGTGCAACAGACACCACAGTGGTCAGTGTCGCAAGGGCCGCTGCCAGAGATGTCTCAAGATAGGTCATGAAGCTAAAGATTGTAGGAGCTCAAGGCATGCGAATCAGAACCAGCAACAACAGCCATCAGCTCCACGAAACCACCAACAACAACAACAACAACAGCGAGGCCATAGGGGATGCTTTCAATGTGGGGCTGAAGGCCACTTCAAGCGGGACTGCCCCCAGTTAAACCAGAATCAGAATAACAACAACAATAATCAGGGCAATGGGAACAACAATGGGGGAAACAACAACGACAATGGTGCTAGGGGTCGTGCATTTGTGATTGGTCGGGGTGATGCAAGGAACGATCCTAATGTGGTTATGGGTAAGTTTCTTCTCGACGACTTTTATGTTACTGTATTATTTGATTCGGGTGCGGATACCAGTTATATGTCTCTGAAAGTTAGTAAAATGCTTAAACGCGCACCAACACTTTTGAACAACAAACATGTCATAGAGTTAGCTAACGGTAAAAGTCTAGAGGCCACACATGTAGTTCAGGGTTGTAATCTTATCCTCGCTGGTCAAACTTTCTCTATCGATCTCATTCCCATAACTCTGGGTAGTTTTGACATCGTCATTGGTATTGATTGGTTATCTCAACAATAAGCGGAGATCCTATGCAAGGAGAAGATCATTTGCATTCCCTGTACTGGAAAAGAACCTCTCGAAGTTCAAGGCGACAAGAGTGGTGTCGTGAGTGGCATCATCTCCTTCTTGAAGGCACAGAAGTGTTTGCGAAAGGGCCACACAGCTATTTTAGCACTCGTTACAGATACATTGACGAAAGAGAAGAAGTTAGAGGATATTCCGGTTGTCCGCGACTTTCCTCAAGTGTTTCCTGAAGAGTTACCTGGGCTACCGCCTCATCGCCAGGTCGAATTTCAGATCGAGCTAGCTCCAGGAGCAGCACCCATAGCTCGAGCACCTTATCGCTTAGCTCCAACTGAACTGGAAGAACAGTCTAAGCAATTGCAAGAACTCTTTGAAAAGGGTTTCATACGTCCTAGCTCTTCGCCCTGGGTAGCTCCAGTATTATTTGTGAAGAAGAAAGACGGTACCTTCCGCATGTGCATAGATTACCGCGAACTGAACAAGGTGACCGTGAAGAATCGCTATCCTCTTCCACGCATCGACGGCATATTCGACCAGTTGCAAGGGTCGAGCTATTACTCGAAGATTGACCTGAGGTCAGGCTATCACCAACTGAGAGTCCGGGATGAGGACGTCTCCAAAACAGCATTCAGAACTCGCTACGGCCATTACGAGTTTTTGGTCATGCCATTCGGGCTAACGAACGCACCTGCGGTTTTCATGGATCTTATGAACAGGGTGTGGAAACCTTATCTTGACAAGTTTGTTATTGTTTTCATTGACGACATCCTGATCTATTCGAAGAGTCAGGAGGAACACGAGCAGCATTTACGACTTATTTTGGAACTCCTTCGAACGGAACAACTGTACGCCAAGTTTTCAAAATGCGACTTCTGGCTTCGTGAAGTCCACTTCCTTGGCCACATGGTAAACAAGGATGGGATTCATGTCGATCCATCCAAGGTAGATTCGATCAAGAACTCGCCTGCACCTCGCACACCAACCGAAATACGCCAATTCTTGGGTTTGGCTGGTTATTACCGACGGTTCATCAAAGACTTCTCAAAGATTGCACAGCCGCTTACATTACTGACACAGAAAGGTGTTGCTTACCGTTGGGGTAATACACAGGAAACAGCATTTCAACACTTAAAGGATAGACTCTGTAGCGCACCTATCCTCTCATTGCCTGAAGGCACGGACGATTTTGTAGTCTACTGCGACGCATCCATCCAAGGTCTTGGATGTGTGTTGATGCAACAGGATAAAGTTATTGCTTATGCTTCGCGCCAACTTAAGATTCACGAACGGAATTACACTACACACGATTTAGAGCTGGGAGCTGTTGTTTTTGCACTCAAGATATGGCGACATTACATGTATGGTACCAGCTGCACCATCTACACCGATCACAGGAGTCTTGAGCATATCTTCAAGCAGAAAGAATTGAACATGCGTCAGCGTCGATGGGTCGAGCTACTGAACGATTACGAATGTGCTATAAAGTACCATCCGGGCAAAGCCAATGTGGGGGCTGACGCCCTCAGTCGAAAGGATACTACACCTAGGCGTGTACGAGCGTTGCAACTCACGATTCAGTCTAGTCTTCCTTCTCAGATACGAGATACTCAGGTAGAAGCATTGAAACCAGAAAACGTCAGGGCTGAAGCCCTACGCGGTTCAAGGCAAAGGTTAGAACAAAAGGCAGACGGCGCCTACTATGTAACAGGACGCATTTGGGTCCCACACTATGGCAACCTACGAGAGCTTGTGATGGATGAGGCACACAAGTCTCGCTACTCAGTGCATCCTGGTTCAGATAAGATGTACCACGACCTCAGAACTACATACTGGTGGCCTAGCATGTAGGCTCACATAGCAACTTACGTCAGCAGGTGTTTGACTTGTGCGAGAGTCAAAGCCGAATATCAGAAACCTTCAGGCCCACTCCAACAACCTAAGATACCACAATGGAAATGGGAGCAAATTTCCATGGATTTTGTTACTGGCCTGCCTAGATCTCAACGTGGGAATGATACTATTTGGGTGATCGTGGATCGACTCACTAAGTCTGCACACTTCCTGGCTATTAAGGAAACAGATAAGTTCTCTACCTTAGCAGACATCTACTTAAAAGAAGTGGTTTCAAGGCACGGGGTGCCAACCTCTATTATCTCTGATCGTGACGCACGTTTTACTTCAGAACTGTGGCAAGCAATGCAAAAATCTTTTGGCTCTCGTTTAGACATGAGCACAACTTATCACCCTCAGACGGATGGGCAATCTAAGCGCACTATTCAAACTTTAGAAGACATGCTTCGTGCATGTGTAATCGATTTCGGCAATGGCTGGGAAAAACATCTCCCGTTTGTGGAGTTCTCGTATAACAACAGTTACCACACCAGCATTAAAGCCGCTCCATTCGAGGCATTGTACGGGCGTAAATGCCGATCACCTCTCTGTTGGGCAGAGGTGGGTGATAGTCACATCACAGGTCCAGAACTGGTAGTAGACACAACAGAAAAGATTGCTCAAATACGACAACAAAGGGGGCAGCTCGTGACCGTCAGAAAGCATACGCCGATAATGACAGGAAACTACTCGAGTTCCAGGTTGGGGATCGAGTGCTACTCAAAGTTTCACCCTGGAAGGGTGTTGTTCGTTTTGGCAAAAGGGGCAAACTCAATCCACGATACGTTGGACCATTTGAAGTCATTAAGAAAATAGGCAAAGTGGCCTACAAACTGAACTTACCAGCTGAACTCAGTGCAGTTCACAACGTCTTTCACGTGTCGAATCTGAAGAAGTGTTTGTCAGATGAGACCCTCATAGTCCCTTTGAAGGAGCTCACTATCGACGAACGGTTGCATTTCGTCGAAGAACCAGTTGAAATCACGGACCGGGATGTTAAGGTCCTCAAGAACACCAGAATACCTCTTGTTCGAGTTCGTTGGAACTCCCGTCGTAGCCCAGAGTATACCTGGGAACGAGATGACCAAATGGAACTCAAATATCCCCAGTTGTTCGAAAACAATGCAACTACTACTGAGGCTGAAGCTACTACAGAATTTCGGGATGAAATTCCAAATCAACGGGAGGATGATGTGACACCCCAGGAAAACCAGTAAACTACACAATACAACACAACTAGCTTCCTCAGTAACCATGTGCTAAATTTCGGGACGCAATTTCTTTCAAGTTGGGGATAATGTGACAACTCGAGTTTCCAAGATTCCATCTTTGCATTAATTGCACGTTAATTGTTTTTGTTGTTTGTTTACACGACTTGTTTGTTTCACAACGCTTACATTTGTAAAACGTTAAATCGTATTGCGATTGATATTTTATAATTGGGGTGCATATTATATTTGAGTATATGATAATAGTGTAATTTGTGTTAATTGGGATTGTATAGTTTTTTATGGATCATTGGCCCAACACCCCTGCTCATATGAAAACACCACCCCCCCTGTGAAATCACCTACTCACGAAAACACCTTGTGTGTTTTCGTCCACCTTGTGACCAACGAAATCAGAATGGGCTTTAGGCCCAGTGGTGAATTATATATATATTTTTTTATCACAACCTTTACGGAGAAGTTTTTCAACTGGCAAACCCTAATCACATCGTTTCTCTCTCCTTTTGAAACCCGACGGCAGCCTTGAACATATACATCAATCGGTTTTGTTGTCTCTTCGGTTTAGGTTAGTAATCGGCTATTGTTGTTTGTATGATCGACATCATCATAGATTGTTTGTTTAACATTCTGTATTAACTGCTATCATGAGATATGTATGAGCATATGATTGAACATCGATTGTTTAACAAATGGGTTAAAATCTCTGTTATTATATGGTCTTCGTTAATCCCTGTGGTTAAGTGAATCGCTTTTAAGCTATTGAAAATGGTAGGTTCGTAATGTGGGTATGTAATTAAGAAACTGTTCTTCTTGAAAATCTGTTGTGATGGTGTCGATTCTCCTGATTGAACGATTGCTGGTTGAAATCGTAAACTGTAGTGTTGTTAGGGTTGCTGTTCGTTGATGATGATGACTGACGAAAACACTCTCCCCCAACGAAAACACCTTAGGGGATTTCGGCCCAGGTGTTCTCGGCCCAAAGGTGATTTCGGCCCATAAAGGGATTTCGCCAAAGCCTTAACTGTCACATGTGATTTCGTTATGTTATTCAGTAACATTATTGGTTTAATTGCTTAGTTAGTTATTAACTTGGTTAAGTTATTTATCTTGTTCACTTTGTTAATTTTATTAAGCCCATAACATTACTAGTTATTTACTCCGTTAAGTTAAGTTGATTAATTTGGTTAATCAATTAATTTTATTAACTTTATTTACTCAGTTATGATATGCAACTCTGTTAAGAGTGTAACCCTTACTAACTGTGTAACTCTGTTAGTTCTGTTGGATGCTAATTCTGTTAAGTATTACTGGATAGTCATATTAGAATAAACTACAAAAGACCTATATGTGTAACATGGATTGTTTGAACATGATTAACTGTTGCGTGATACATGATGTTAACTGCCTAGCGTAATGTGATGTTAGATTTGCATGCGAGTCATTACGAACGAAACTGCCGTTATATAAATACGTGCGTACTATAGGTCGTGACTGATTTCTTATGAACACATAACTTAGCATACCGAGCAAACCAAGGTGAGTTCACACTCTTACCAAGGCATGGGATTCCCGGGGTTGGGAATGGGTTTGGATGATTACTTATGCATAGATTGTTATTGGAATTACATACCATAGGCCTCGGGAGAGGAAGGTTATTGGTAGATACTACTAGACTAGTGATACTTATACTACTCTTCGCACACACGCCGGGAATGGCTGCGATAATAGAACTAATCTTCGCTCACATGCCTGGAATGGCTGCGAACCATACTCTAAACTTCGCACACATGTCGGGTGGGCTGCGATACAAATATACCTAGTCTAGAAAACATGGGAAACCCCCACTAATCTTCGCCAACATGCCTAGAAGGCCGCGATGCAAATACATACGAAACATGGTTCACTAAATGAACATACGACTTATAATACGATTACTATAACTGAACAACCAACTGTGAACTCGCTCAACTAGTTGTTGACTCTCTGTTACATGCCTTGCAGGACCATAGGTATCCAGGGAGCTTGCACGGGAGGCGCGGTCGTTGTGGGCACGGATTGTGAATTTTATGATAAACTCTTTTATGACATTTCAACTTAATACTTATGTTGGGTTTTTACATTATTACTTCCGCTACGCACTTGTTTATGTTTGGTTTTGAAAACACCTATCGTATTGATGAATGACATTTACTATTTACTTATATGTTCAATATGATTGGTGGCTTGATCCTGGTCAGTCACGCCTCCAAGCGGTGGTACTCCGCATGTGGATTTTGGGGGTGTGACAGAATACACTAAAGAAAGCTTACCTGAGACAACTTGATGATGTTAACTTTCACATAAATAAATGTGCTGATCTGGAGTTGAAGTTGGCAACACAAAAGATAGAAACTGGGAGAGTCTACAAGCTATTAGAAAGTTACTCATGTTCTACTTTTGTTGTTGACAGGATTTATCCGGTTGTGGAGAATTTGAAGACTTTTGAAGAGGTAAAGACTTCAGAAGAAAAGAAATCTGTGATAGAAGACAAAGATAAAGTGAAGATTTCTGGTAAGAAACCAAGTGTGGTCTACACTAAATGTCCGCCCCCGGTCGAAAATGGATTTTTACCTCGAAATCCAAATTTCGAAAGAGTCGATAAGGCAATAAACTTACAATGGGAGTCTGGGCCGTCGGATAACTTGCCAGAAAATATTGATGTCACATACACGTCATCCGACACTGATCATGAGTCAAAGTTGATAAAAAGTGTGGTCGATCAGGTGTTAGATAAAGATGACATAGAGGAGTCAAAACCGGAGTCCAAATCAAAGTCAAAGTCTGAGTCCGATACGTCAAAGTCAACATTCAAAAAGGACAAACGGGTTTATGATAAGAAATTTTTGCTATCAAAATCTAATTTGAATGAGGAACTGGTCAAAGTAGCATATACTTTGAAAGATTCTGACAAATTATATTCTGATGAAATTTTTCCAATAAGAAGTGTAAGATTTGAAATGATTCAAAAGGTTTTCAAAATTACAGAAATTAATATTTCTGAAATAAAAGATTTAAATCTTATCGGAAAACCTAAACAATACACTTCAAGAGATCAACAAAGATTTAACAAGAAAATGGGTTACAATTGTGGTTATAGTTTCCAAAAGAAACCAAACCATAATCGTAATTTCAAAAAGAAAGGATTAGGTTTTATTCAACCGAAAAATTATAAAAATGAAAAAGTTTATAAACCAAAAACTGTGTTTGTTTCAGGGAAAATGACAGAGGCTGAGAAAGAACAAGTATTCAGAAAATAGACGAATCAGGAATTCCTTGCCAAGAAGCAAGAAGAACTGAAGAAGAATGCTGTTCCAAAGAAGATTGAAAAGAGAACCTGTTTTCAGTGTAAAACTATTGGTCATGTTGCTAGGGACTGTCCGAAGACATTCAAACCAAAACAGGAAGTCTCTGGTGAAATGAAAGAAAAAGTTGTTGAGAAAACTGGACTAACAACCAAAACATTTACAGGCTTTGAAAATTCAACCTTTGAAATTGGTGAATGTTCAAAAAATGTGGTTAAAAGAAAAGAAAATTTGATAAATCAAAAATGGGTTGTTAAGGGTTCAGGAAACAGTTCTGGTGATGAATCTGATTCCACAAAATCAGAGGAGCCAAAAGTTGTTAAAGAAAAGGTTGAGAAATTAGTTCCAAAAGTGGATGATGTGAATTTTCCACCTCTGCGGGCTGAAAATTTTAAAAAGAAAGTTGGGAAAGTTGAAATTTCAAATCAATTTTATTCTGATAAGAAGAAATTTGATGTTGATAAGGATTTCAATGGAACTGTGAAACACATTTTTGGCAAAATGGTCAATGGTAAGGCCAAAAGTGTCAAAGAATTTTATGCTTCTAAAAGACGTGTTCACAAGTCTGTTGAAAGTAAAGATGAAGAAGAAGTTGTTTCACCCAAGGAAGGTCAGGCTTGGGTGGACATATTTTTCAAACAGTAAAAACCTGACTTGCCGGAGCTCCCAAGTTGGTAATCGCGGAGCATGAATCGGCATCATTCTTATGTTGTTTGTTTGAAAATTGAAAATTTTTGGAAATTTATACTGCAGGAATTGCCGGAACTCCCAGGTTGGTAAGCGAGGAGTAGGAATCGGCACTTTGAGAATTCAACCAACAGATGATGATTGGTTGAAAATGTTTGATTGGATTGATCTTACATGTGGTAAATCAGGGACATTAAGTTGTATCTGATTTTCTACAAGTGGTTGAACAACAATGTGATGAACCAAACCCCTAACCTACTAATGGTTTTACAAAATCAACACAACTTATTTTCCGGAAAAACCATTTGATTAAAACAAACTTAAGTGTTTTGAAATCAATGGGAAAATAGTTTGTTGTGAGGGGGAGTTCTGATTGTTTATGCCAAGTGGATGGCGAATTGAAGTGATTCGATATCAGTTGTCACGTTACTTGTACAGTTTGTTTTCAAATTTCCTAAAATGTGTTTGTATTTTAGGGGGAGTAAGAAATTTTAGAAAATCCAAAAACATTAGAAAATTTGAAAAAGCCAAAAACATGATAAAATGAAAAATGAGTTTTTGTTGCATAGAAGAGGAAATGATAGTACATCAGTGGACTATCACAACATGCTAAAGAAATGGAAAGTTAAAAAGTGATAAACGATCTCACTGTAGATGTGCCAGTAGGTTTTTACACATTTAGTAGATTGTGACGAGATATAAACCTAAATTTCAAACTTGCTTATATCGTGGGGAAACATCTCTCGGATATATGGGTAACCCCCGAAATCTCGTTTGAAGGTTTCCTTTTTCTGATATACTAGGTTTTTATACTCAGTGATATCTGGGGTATTATTCCGGGACTTCTGCTGAATGGAAGTTCTGACCTAGTCCTCGAATAATGCTTTCCGAAAAATGCTTGAAACATAGCATCACCCTCAGCATATATGATAAGACAATAAAATTGCATAGCAATGCTGTTGTAAAAAAGATCCTCTAAAGGGGACATACCCAAAAGTTGAGTCATGATCTCTCTGCTGAACGGTAGTTCTGACCTGAGCTCTCATGATTCTTCATAATTTATTAACCCCTACAGATATCATTTGTGTCATAATTACCTGTAAGACTGAATATTGGGATCTGCATACGGGAGTATATTCTGAGGTGGGACACGCGATTAAGTTTAAGTGCTTAAGACATTAATATCATATCTCGGATCAGTTGAACTTTGTGTGAAAATTTAAGTGGACCAGTATACTGACAATCTAACTGAATCGTTTAGAACTTAAAATGTTTAAAGCTTAACGGTGTTAGTAATTTGTCTCAAAAACTGATATGATCCTCTTGCACGAACTCACAAAAATATTGTTTGTATATATTTAATTTCTGCATTTTCTTGATTCTACAAGTGGTGTCAGTTATTTTCTTTCAGAAAATCCAAAAAGATTTTAGTGTGTTTTAGCATAAATTTTGAAAAATTCAAAAAGATTTTTGACAACTGATGTTGAGAAGCTGATTTTCAAAATTCCAAGTGCTAAACATGATGAACAAATGCTTTTGGTGAATGTATTTGAAGATTGTTATAATGAAATGAGAAAATGTTTTGCAATAAAAATGTTATTCCTGCAAGTGGGATATTAGATTTGAAAATCTTATCCACAAATGGTTATCAGAAATTTTATTTTTGGGTAGAGTTTTTGCAGGTTGGCCAGATTTCGATCCAGAGTAGGATGAAAGCTAGGTTATGATCTTGTGAATTCCAGACTACAGATCCCAGCAGATTGAGAGGGGGAGTCTGAAGACACCATGAGATTTAACATGCGAGAGATAGGAGTTTGTTGATGATAAAGATAGAGATTGAGGATTCTTGCAATGACAAATACTTCAGAGGAAGATCGAAGACTGATAAAGATCGTAGATTGAAAATTAAAGACTCGACACTAAAGACTCCGTCAACATCCGAGGGGGAGTTTGTTGGTGAACTACGTCTGTCGACTACGTCTTGTATCTAGTCTAGTAGTGTATAGGTTAGAACATGGCACAAAATCCAAGAAACATGTATTAGAGGTGATTTCGCTCATGTGTCAATCAGGTGATTTCGCTCTTATGTCAAAACCTGATTTCGCTTAGGTGTCATTCAGGTGGTTTCACTTATGTGTCATGTACATAAGAGCGAAACCTGCTCACCTATATATAGGGTTGTAGGAGCGAAACCACATATATAGTTGTAGGTATTGTCTTCCGGTGAGCCACGAAGTGCTGCCGAAGTGTTGTCAGAACGTGTACTCGTATTATTGATCAATACAACAACAGTTAAAAGTGAATACTGCTGAAATCGCACCAAAGCATTAGTTTCCGCCTCTTGTTTTGGATAGGAATTCTTCTGATCGACTCAAACAGGGCCGAATACGATCCTACAACACGGGTACCTTTCATAAACCACTGATGCTTGTCAGATCGGAGTATAATATCTGGCAACGTCGGGTGGGTCATGTACTTACACAGCAAAACACCAGATGCTGGAAATCGGTTATCTTCGGACTACATGTTCCGATGGTGCCGAGTACTGAAGATCTCAAGGTCCAAGTACCTAAGAAATCTGAAAATAAGTCAAGCAGGATTTTCAGAAAATTGATTTAGATGCCAAAGCATTTAGCATCGTTGCTACGGCACTACCCAATGATATCTATTCTGGCCTGTTACAATATAACAATGCTAAGGAATTATGGGATGCACTGAAAGAGCAATTCAGTGGTATAGAGGAGGTGATTGAGAAAAATAGAGAGGTTTTGAACCAACAATAGGAAACATTTTGTCATGTCAAAGGAGAGTCATTAACCCAACAATTTAAGAGGTTTAGTTGTCTGATTAGTGAGTTAAAACTGGTGAACGTTGAGTATGCTAATTCAATTTTGAATAGTAGATTTCTTAGATCACTACCACAAAAAATGGGACACTATAGCCGTTGTAACCAGAAACTCTGTTGGTTTTAAGGAGATGAGTTTAACTAAGCTTCATGGTAGGCTCCTCACTTATGAGAGGGAGCTTAACCAGAAAAAGAAGCTACAAGAGTCAGGAAAAGTGGCTGATGACTATGTTTTTGATAGCATAACACATTTTGGTCAGGATGAGACTTCTGGTGGTAGTAAGGATCAGAGTTACGATCATTTAATTGACATAACATCTGGTGGAGCATTCAACTCTGATTCTTACTCACCCAATTATGCTTTTGCGGCAACTAGGGAAAACCAAGTTTCTAACAACTTGTCCTTTGATTAAATGATCTTCAAATTTTGACCCCACAGGTGTGGAAGAAATGGACATTTTACATCAACTTGCATTATTAAGTGTGAGAACAAGCCAGTTTTACAAGAGAACTGGCAGGAAATTTTCAGGGTTGCATAGGAATTTAAAAGTTGGGTTGGATAAATCAAAGATAAAGTGTTATTAGTGTAATAGGCTTGGTCACTTTGCTAGAGAATGTTGAAGCCAAACTAGTAGTCCTATAATTACACACCCAAGTCCTAGACCTCAAAACACTCAAAACATTGTTCATTATTCCCAATATACGCCTACACCTCACATGCAAAGCACTACTCACTTTGCACACCCTGTAAACACTGTTCTTGTTCAGTATCTCCAAACCACTATTCCTCAAATCCAATATGTTCAAGCCCCAGCACCTCAGGTCCAAGTGCAACCTGCACCACAAGCTGCACAAACATCTGCTCAGGCAGAGACCAGTCAACAGAGCTTCTTTACATAAGGCTTTATTGATTGGAGTAGCTTACATGAGGATTTAACTGATGAAATCTTTGCTCTAGTTGCTAATTCTGATAAGAAACCTGATTAATTTTGTTTTATGGCACTAGAGACAATACAAGTAGGGCTTGAATCAGAGGAAGTGGAGACCAAATCTGATGTGGTATGTGAGAATGCTGAAACATCTGTTTGAGAAGAAAAAGTTGGTGAAGAGATGTTGGAACCTCAGTCAGACCCATGGGATTCCAGTGTTTGTGGTGGAGAATGTGATTGTGCCATGATGGTTGCTGCTAAGGTATCACCTCAAGTCCTCAAAGACTTGTGTTCAAATAAATATTATTGCTTTTGATAACATCAAAGAGGTGAATGAAAACCTTAGAAAGAAGATCTTAAACGATGAAGTACAATTTGAGAAAACTTTTAAAGAGTTAGAATCAAAATTGTTTGAAAAGAGAATGAAATCAGCAGTCTGAAACATGAATCAAGCATAAACAAGGATCAACTCCAAACAATGGTATAAAAATACCATAGTTGCAAAAAGGAGCTTGAATCTACCCAAATCACTTGTGATAAATGGGTAGAATCCTGTAAAGATTATAGGTTGATGCTTGAAAAGTAGATCAAAAGCAATGTGAAATTTGGTATAAGGTTTAGGAAAAATGACCAAGTTTCTGAAAACACTTCTGTAAATGAATCTGGCTTACTTGAAATCATTCCCACAAATTTAGTTGGTCAAGAAATAAAAGTCACAGATCCTAATGGTAAGAAATTTGTTTTGGAAAAATCTGAGGAATCCTCAACTTTTGAGGAGATTGAAAAGTACCAATTCAAACCCACTTGGTCTGATAAGTGTCACATTCTTGAAAATTGTATGCATGAATATAATTTAGTAATCATGAATACAAAAATTCAGTGATCATACGAAAGTTATGTATGATTCTTTGATTGATGTTAACAACGAAAATTATAGTGTTACATCGCATCACAATATTAATCAATTAAATAATTCCATTAGCATTTACATTGCATCACATCATGAATCAATTAAATAATGTCGTTAGCATTTCCAATCAATATTTAAGACAAATGAAATTTATGGTCATTAATCCTTTAAATCAACAAAATGGAATTTGATCCACCTGTGACTTTTTTTTCGAAAATCCAAGTTCAACAAAACACAAACTGATGACCGATTGATTGACTGATCGATCATCAAAACCATTTTAATGATTGCATATATTCAAGATGACCGATTTCCATATACTTTGAGTTGATTTTAACGATTAAAGTGATATAATCAACACAAACTCTGATACCACATGTTGATTATATCTTTAAACATGGGTCTAAAACATAAAACCGTAATCATGTTTATTCTATCTTGAATATGATTTTAGACATTAAATCAGTGAAACTTACTTGTTGGAACATAGATCTGAGATGAGAATAAATAATCCATGATTCCTATTATGATGTCTTGTATTGATGGATCACATTAGAGAGAATATTGTGTTGGTATTCTTGAGGAGTTTTGTATTGTTATAGTATGAATGAATCCCCGAAATCATAAGATGATCATCCATTTATAATTAACTCAAAACTCTTTATATTATCTATATTAAAAGCATCTAAAGGGAAATCATAAAAGCCCCTTAGCTTATAAATATTCACAATTATTTCCATCAAGTAATTGTTAGGGACCGGTTATGTCATATTCGTAAAGTTAAATGATTTATAGGCCACATTACGGGTTATTTCTAACAGTTAATCCATTGTAATACCAAGTCATATGTTAATTTGGACATCTTTTTTCACATACACATTATTTGGAGTCAATGAGCAATCGACATGTAAGTCAAGAGCAAATTACGGACCTTTGCATTTGTGGTGTAATGATTTTCACCGCACACTCGACAATGGATCAATTCAAAATAATCCATATAAAATAACAAATGTAACAATTATTGCAAACATGAAGAGTTAATTGCCAAAATCATCCCTGAGGTTTGGACACGTTCGCTATTTTCGTCCAAAATGACACTTTTGTACCAAATTGCCCCCAACGTTTGTAACTTTTTGCCATTTTCATCCAAACCACTAACTTAGTTTATTTTTTCTGTAAAGTTGAGGATATTTGGATGAAATTGACAAATATAAAACCACGGGGACGATTTTGGCAATTTACTCAAACCCTTTTTAGTTTCTTTTATTTAATTATTTTTGTTACATATATGATAAAAAAGAATATACATGGAGTTTTTTAAAAAAAATAATAGTTTTGTCACATAATTTTTATAAATTTTCATCCAAATCACTAAACTTAGTTTATTTTTTCTGTTAAGGTGAATGATGTTTTAAATTTTATAAATTAAGACAGAAATTAATTTACAACTTCTTTATATAAATCAGTTTTATAAAGAGAAATCATTATTGGTGTGCAACACATAACAATCAATTACAACTTTTAGTATTTATCAGTTGTAAAGATAGAAAAAATTGTAAAACGTAACATATTTTTTAAATGTGTTGAACACCTAGGAAATATGTTGGTAGATATAAAATATTTATTTAATTAAGATTATGAGGGTAACTAACTAATACTTATTCTGAGTGACTTGAGTAAAGAAACTGTTGGTTCATAGCATTATAATTACAACTTGGTGGGTAATTTTAAGGTTTGGTAACGATATGTTGTTTGATGGGGGGGGGGGGGGTGTACGTGCTTCTGTTTTTCCTTAGACGCGAATTTAAAAGAGTAGAAGATGAATTACAAACTTGGTACATATGATAATATTTTTTTATTTGACATTTTCAATAAGGTCACCAACATTTTAGTTTTATAAAATTTAGAGGTTTAAGTATATTTTATTTTTATAAAACTGATCTATATAAAAAATTAGAAATTAATTTTTGTCTTAGTTTATAAACATCTTTCGCCTTAATAGAAAAATTAACTTAGTTAGTGGTTGGATGAAATTTTATAAAAATTACGTGACAAAGCTATTATTTTTTTCACATAAAAATTGCATGTATATTCTTTTTTATTATATATGTAACAAAATTAATTAAATAAAAGAAATTTAAAAGAGTTTGAGTAAATTGCCAAAATCGTCTCAGTGGTTTTATATTTGCCAGTTTCATCCAAATATCCTCAACTTAACAGAAAAAATATACTAAGTTAGTGGTTTGGATGAAAATGGCAAAAAGTTCCAAACGTTGGGTGCAATTTGGTACAAATGTGTCATTTTGGACGAAAATGTCAAACCTGCCCAAACCTCAGGGACAATTTTGGCAATTAACTCCAAACATGAATCATTTGTTTTGCTAGGCAAGTCATCTTAAACGATATTTCGTGAGTTACCTGATAGTTATTCATATTTGGGTGGCATATAATAAAATATCCATAAATATTTTATTGGTTTCTCATAATATTATGGTTTTTTCATTTATACTTCTTGTGTATATGAACATATATATCTTGCACTAAAAACTTAATGCAATGCACCAGTTATTCCCAAATCCCACAAACGGGATTGGTGGTTGGGTTTAGTCCGAGATAAATTTTGAATTTTGTTGCATCATAATAATTTTTTAAATAGTCAATCTAGTCATTATTTTATCGACTTTGTCGAATTATCAATTGTTTCACAGTGAGTCAAGTAATAGAATTATGGTTGCTAGGAATGTTTACACAATATTCAGATCGTTAGAATAAGGTTTTTGGTTCTGCACTTTGTGCAGGGAACCCGTGAAAAACACGTTAAAACCAAAATACACATACAAGCACAAACTATATTATCATATTTAAATGACAGATTACATTATACCTTATTATTTGACAATTATTTAACCGTCTATTGCAAATTTACTAAATTTCTTGATTAAAATAATTTCAACAATTATGAAAAACAAAAGAAACAAAAGCTTTTGTCATTCCTCCAATCATGACTTTTTCCTTATATATACTCCCATCCAGTTTTCTTTCATGAAGCATTCAAAAAATAACTCGTGCGACAAGGTAGCTAGCACTCAACAATGGATATCTTGTATGCCACTACGGTATCCCTCTTTGCTGTTGTAGTCTCATTCTCACTTCATTTGGTGTTCTACAAGTCTAAGTCTACTGTAAAAGGGAAACTCCCGCCTGGTAGAAAAGGGTGGCCCATAATCGGAGAAAGTTTAGAGTTCCTTGCCATGGGCTGGAATGGCCACCCTGAAAAGTTCGTCTTCGACCGCATGGCTAAGTTCTCACCTCAGGTCTTTAGGACCTCTCTCATGCTTGAAGACGCTGCAGTGTTTTGTGGGTGTGCAGGTAACAAATTCTTGTTCTCGAATGAGAACAAACTTGTGAAGTCTTGGTGGCCATCTTCGGTGAACAAAATCTTCCCTTGTAACCAAATATCTAAAACAGAAGACCTCAAGATGAGAAAGTTGCTTCCTAACTTCTTCAAGCCGGAAGCCCTGCAACGATATGTTCCGGTTATGGACTTGGTGACACAAAAACATTTCAAAACCGGATGGGAAGGCAAGGAGCAAATAGTGACCTGTGAGCTCACTAAGAACCTAACTTTCTGGCTTGCGTGTAAGATATTTCTTAGTGTTGATGAACCCGAAAGGGTCCGGTACTTATCGGGCCCATTCGAGAGTATTTCCCGTGGGATTCTCTCAATTCCCATAGACCTTCCTGGAACACCATTTAGGAAAGGAATTAATGCGGCCAACTTTATTAGAAAAGAAATCATTTCAATAATAAAGCAAAGAAAGATTGATTTAGCCGAGGAGAAAGCCTCTCCTACACAAGACATATTGTCATACATGCTTTTGTTTACCAACGAAGATGGGGTAAAAATGACAGAAACTAACATTACGGACAAGATACTGGGCTTGTTGATTGGCGGCCATGACACTGCAAGCTCGGTATGTGCATTCGTTGTCAAGTTTCTCGCTGAGTTGCCCGAGGTTTACGAGGGAGTCTACAAAGGTATTAGGTTGAATAACACACATATCTTGCATATATGTTTTATGTAAATTATATGTGCTTACGGTATTTTTAATGTTGGGGAAAATATAACACTCCTATTGTAGAATATCAAATTGAGTTGATAAAACACGATAGACTCAATGTAGGACAAAACGAAAAAACTTTTAGAACACGGTAGGTATAAATTGGAATGGTTACATGGGGTACCAATGTACCATCTTCAAAGAATTTCATAAATTGGGTACTCCCCCTTATAATGGTGGACATCTCCAAACACATTTTCTCCAAACACTTTAAATTTACAGTTTTTTTTATTTTTCTTTTCAGTTTTAATTTCAACATATAATTTCATTTTCTCTAATAGCATGTAATGTCTAATACCAAAGAGGATAGTGGTATTTAGATGACTTCCTTTTGGGGAGCTTACCAATTGAAGTCTTGTCCATGACAAAATGTCATGTGCGAGCGGTTTTGACTCAATATGCTTTTGGACGATAGGTTTCCCATAGAATTGGCGATTGAGTGGGTCACCAGCATTGTCTGCGATCAGGGGGCATAGGTGACTTTTTGCCTATGGGTATACCCGGGTGGCCAGGCTTTGTTTTACGTTCAAATAAAAAATATTTAATATATAATACTTAAAAAAATAAAAAAGAGTAAACTGTCAATTTGGTCCATGTGGTTTGGCCAGTTTTGCCACTTTAATCCAAATCTCAAACTTATTACATCTGTGTCCCTGTGGTTTGCATTTTGTTACCATTTTAGTCCAAAACTCAAAATGTCTGAATTTTGACTGATTTACTGATCCTTTTTTGTCCTGTTGTGGAGGGGTAGTTTGGGCATTTTTTAAATTAAAAACTGATTATTTTTTTATCTCTTTCTCTCTCTTATTAAATACCCAATTATCAGCTCTCACTCTCACTCTCTCTCTCTCTTATTAAAACCCAGAGCTCTCTCTCTCTCTCTTCTCTCTCTCTCTATAGCACCACCACCGCCACCTCCTCCCTCTCTCTCTCTAGAAAGAAACTCAGCAGCACACTGATTTGGGGAAGGAACTCCGATGACGGATCTGAGATTTGGGGGAAGAAAGATGTGTGGATCTGAGATTGTTCTTAGAGAGTGTGAGATAGTTTAGAGAGAGTGATAATCGGAGCTAATAGTTGCAGCGACTGGAACTTAAACATCGACGAAGAAAGCGGTGTTTCTCTCTCTAGGTTTTGACATTTTTGAGAGGTTTCTCTCTCTAGATTGGGGGTTTTGAGTACGGGGAACAACCGTCGCCGCCTGAGGCGGCGCTGCCTTTGTCTTCGCCGGAACTGAATGAGAGAGAGAGAACATGGGTGCGGGATGAATCTCTGTGATCTCGGTGATCAGAGTCATCGCTTCTATGGCGGTGATGGTGATGGTGGTGGTGGTGGTGGTGGTTATTGTTGTTGTTGTTGTTGTTCTGGCAGTGGTTATTGCTGTTGTTGTTCTGGCAGTAGAATTATTATTTATTAAGTTTGTTTCAAGGCTATGATGATCAGATTAAGTTTGTTTAAAGGGACATTGAAGATCCGACCCGCATCTTGGCGGGGCAAAATCCAGATGGCATAGTGAAGAAGAATTTGACATTCTCTCACCAAGCAACTGTGTATTCTGCAGCCATGGCGTAACTCGTTTCTTCTTTGTCCCTATCCCCCAATTACAGATCCGAGCCCGTCTCCTTGCATTTAATTTATTTTCTCTTGAACATATGATTTTTTTTTTTTTTAAATCCAGGTTGTGATGGTGGAGGAGGTGGTGGTGTTTGGGTTGTGCAGAGGTTGAAGATGATGATGAGGGGTTTTTATATTTGGGGGTTTTTAATAAAAGAATAGATTTAATGAAAATTAAATGACCAAAATGCCCCTGCACTACAGGACAAAATAGAAGGTTGCAACAGTAAAAAAATAAGGTTTTTGGATTTTGGACTAAAATGGCAACAAAATGCAACAAAATGTAATAAGTTTGAGATTTGGACTAAAGTGGCAAAAGTGGCCAAACCACAGGGACCAAAATGACAGTTTACTCAATAAAAAAAGAAAACTATTTGCGATCGCGGACACGGGTGACTTTTTTTTTTTGGTAAAATTCTCAAAATGAACATACGACAACAAAAATACACCAACATAAACATTGACCTTTTACACTACCAAAATGAAATTGGACATTTTGTCGGAAAACTTACCCTAGATGTCCATTTACACTGCAGGAATAATGAGTAATAGTGGCGACACCCAATATGTCGCCACTATAGCCCTTATCTAGGGCTGTAAACGAACCGAACGAACACGAACAAGACCTTTTTCATGTTCGTTTGTTAAGAAATATACGTGTTCGCGAACCGTTCACGAATACTTATCAAACGAGATTTTATGTTCGTGTTCGTTTGTTAAGGAAATGAACTTGTTAGGTTTTAGCATTTAGTTTGGGGGGGGGGGAGGGTGGGGGTTAGGTTTTTTTAGCAATTTTAGATTGTGTTCACATTGGATCTCGCGGTTCTCGCATATATATATATATATATATATATATATATATATATATATATATATATATATATATATAGGGTAAGGATAGTGTAAAAAGGGCCTAAAGTGTGAGAAGTGTATTATAACACTATATATAATACTATATAACACCATATAAACACCATATAACAATATGTAACACCATATAACACTATGTAACACTATATATTATTATATAACAAATATAGCACTATACATCTATCATAGACATGCTATCAGACAACCTATAGTGTTATATTTGTTATATAATGATATATAGTGTTACAAAGTGTTATATGGTATTATATGGTGTTACATATTGTTATACGGTGTTTATATGGTGTTATATAGTATTATATATAGTGTTAGAATACACTTCTCACACTTTTTAAGGGATCCTCTACCTATATATATATATATATATATATATATATATATATATATATGGGAATGTTCATTTGAGAAGAAAATTTAATTGAGAAGAAAAAGAACAAAGGGTATAATTGTAAAATATTAAATACTTTTTCGTTTATTTCATTTATCATCATCTTTGACTAATTAATTAGTCATAAAAACTATCATCCTTCACACTAATGTTTTTTGACTACATACTTCAAAAGTTACCCTACACCTTTCGAAATTTACCCTACACATGTTGAAATTTATCCTACACAGCCCGTAATTTATCATATACACATTGTAACTTATCCTACACTCTAAATTATTTTATTTTATTTTTTTTGAAAAATATATATTTTGAAAATAAGTTACAAATTTTAATTTAGTTAGCTATTAAAGAAGAAATACTACTAATTAATGATCTTTGTAGGTTTACCATATTACCCTTATAGTAACATTAAATACTTATATTAAATTAACTTAAATAAAGCATTCTTATTGGTTATAATTTCTTCTTTTTTCTCCTTACAAAAAGTTTCTTCTCATTTGAACTCTCCACTATATATATATATATATATATATTGTTTTGAATAGAGTTTGTGAAGCAGTTTCAAGTGGTAACCCATAACCATATTAATTAATGCGTACCCGTTTCTCAAAAAAAAGGTAATAAACAACTGAGTACTACAAATCATAATAGAAAATCAGAGAAACAATTGTTCAGTAAACGATTACCTTCTTAAGCCAGAATCTTTGTGCTTCACCAACATTGCATCATCGTAATATTTAGAAGTGTGGTTTTTTTTTTGTTTTTTTTTTTTGTTTTTTTTTTTTTTGATATAGAACAAATGGAAATAGCAAAATCTAAAGGATCAGAAGAACTGTTGAATTGGAACGATATTTCAAAGATGAAATACTCATGGAATGTGGCATGTGAAGTTCTTAGATTAGCTCCACCTCTCCAAGGTACTTTCAGAGAAGCAATTACTGATTTCGTATACAATGGTTACTCTATTCCGAAGGGCTGGAAGGTAATTGACACAAACACATGCCTGAGTCAAGAAGGCCTCCATTATAATTTGTAAATATGTTCAAAAGTTCTGTTTTAATAGTACTTGATATTACAGTTGTACTGGAGTTCCATCTCAACTCACAAAAATCCTGAATACTTTCCTGAACCGCAAAAGTTTGATCCCTCAAGATTTGATGGCGAAGGACCAGCACCTTATACGTTCGTACCATTTGGAGGAGGACCTCGTATGTGCCCTGGAAAAGAGTATGCTCGGTTAGAAATAATGGTGTTCATGCATCATTTGGTTAGAAAATTCAAATGGGAGAAACTAATTCCAGATGAGCAAATTGTTGTGAACCCGTTGCCTATCCCCGCCATGGGACTTCCAATCCGCCTTTATCCTCTTAAAGCTAAAAGTTGATATCTCTACATACATCAAACAATATTGCTACTCCCTCAGGAATGTATACTAGAGATGTGTGTATCTATGTATGTGTCACCTCCGTTTTTCTTGTGCAATCAGTTCGTTCCTCAGTTTGCTATGGTTTGTAATTGTCGCGAATGAGGAGCGGGGATACTCTATAGATAATACAAGTAAAAACTTGTAGGAAAGTGAGTCTTTTTTATATAAAAAAATTAATAACAATACTCTCACTATTAACTATAAAAAAATAAATAACAATACTCTGGTTATGAACAATGGAAATTAAGTAGCAACAAATACCGTATTGCAAAATGAATACATATATTAAAACTATGAAATGAACGTTACATTATGTGTAAGCTGATTCAAAGCAAGGTCTTCAATAGGCAGAGTCTTCAACTTCGTTCTTCAACAAGATCATCTTGTAGTCTCCTTGACTGCAACTACTGTTGTCGGTTGTGGCTGGGATTTGTGTTCGACACGGGTCCATTATAACCGATTTTACGTCTCTACTTAGATAGTGCGTCTGCTACTCATGGTACAACAGCCAAAGCAGTATGTGCTGCTAGGGAAGGCTATGCGTCCGAGGTTTCCCCAAGTAAATTAGTGTATGGTTTTTAGTAAAATTATATATTTTCTTCCTTAAAAATGAACCTAAATGTTATTATAATACTAGTGGGGTGCCCGCGCGTTGCGGCGGGAACCGCAATATTTTGGTTGGTGATTTAAAGGTGTGCTCAAAATGTTCGGTTTAGTTTGGTTTCGAGTCATAACCATAACCAAAACTTTCGATTAAAGTATTACAGAAACCGGTGGATTTCAACTATTTTTGTTTGGTTAAGAGGTTATAAGCATTGGGTCCAATCAGTTTTTGATTATTTATACAAGAGTTGAGGGAAAGTTAATAGTCTTAGTTAATTTGAGACTTAACAACCTAATAAAAAATAATCAAATGCCATAAAAAACTCTAATTAAGAGTTTCATTATATGAAGAGTTTAATAATAATTTCAATAAATTAATTTCAATCCACAACATTCTATTTTTCCAATATGATTTAATAAAAAATTGAATCACACTTTATAATCCATAAAAATATCAAGAGTTAATGACCTACTAAATAGTGATAAAAATTAAACTTTTGAGATCTCATGAACATCCTAGATAGAACTAGCAATATCTATTATGAGTCATAGTAGATATTGCTAATAGAAAAATAATTAATAGAAAATCTAATCATTGTCCAAAGGTCATAAAATCAAAAATCTTGAGAAAGCAACAACAGTAACTAAACAGCCATGCATGAATATTAGAATTAATACCAACTAACAGAGATGGGGCATGCATTAATAATTATTAACTTAACTTGATATGGAACTTTGACTTGAACGCCTTTGCTTCAATATTATAAACTCCAGGTCCCTCAACTTTGAACATCCCATACATCAACCTCAAATCAACATCGGGATTAATTCTGATGGGTCTACATATTCACACACCCAAATGCCTATTTCCACACCCTTCAAGACGTCTCGTATAGGCCTATACGAGGCGTCTAGGGTTACTTTATCCGACCAACCACTGAACCTCATATTACGTCACATTAGTCACATCAGACGGGGCGTCTAGGCCTGTACGAGGAAGTAATACGAAGGTACCAAGACGCCTCGTATAGCCCTATACGAGGCGTCTTGAAGACTGATGTGACTATGTGTCTGGCATGCGACATAAAGCAATATGGGGCGCCTACGGCTATACAAGCCGTCTCTCTTTCAAATAAATAGGAACTTGCAGTGCATTGTTCATCCACCCGAGCATTCCTTCTGTTTCTTCTATCTCTTCGAAATGTATTTTCTTGTTTGCATTCGTGTTCTTATCACTGTGAAGTGTTGAAATGTCATCATACTGGGACGGCAACTATGTCTTTGGGCAGTATTCTAGCGACGCATGGGTGCCCGAAAACGTTCCGGTAACAGTTATTAGCTTAACTATTTTAATTACTTGTTGTTTTAGTTAATTATTTACTAATGATGATGTCGTTTTTTGGAGGAGTCTGGCATTCCCGATTCTAACGAGCAAGTGGAGGTTGTGTCTAGTGTATAAGGAAAACAAAACAGACCGTTTCTAGATTTGAACACGCATCCCCCTGTTGATGATACATCCCCTGTAGATGACTCATACCATGTTGGTCAACCAAGTTATCCGACGCAACAAGGGTATCCGGATTATGGATAACGGTGTGAATATTCTTACGTGCAACAACATTATCCTGATGGATACGGAGGATACGGTGGTCATCAGCAATTCATTTCCCCGATCGGTCCTTACGTTCAACAAAACTATCCGGACGTTGGAGGATATGGTGGTGAGGCACCCCCCAATCCCGGACAATCCGTACTTAAAAAAGCATGCATCAATTTTATTTTGTTACGTTAGATAAATTAATTGTTATTATTATTATTATTATTATTATTATTATTATTGAAATTTGTATAATTATTGTTGTTGTTGTTGTTGTTAATATTGTTATTATTGTCGATGTTACAGGTTTTCAACTCTCTAGATGAACTAAAGAAACGGATACAAGAAATGGCAAATGCGGATGGCTTCGTTATTGTCACCCGTCGATCAAAGAAAATCGGGGGAAGGATCGGGAGGGTATGGCTTGAATGTGACTGTGGTGGTGAGCACCACACTACAGCACCACTTAGAAAGCCGGAAGCAAAAAAATTAACCGGTTGCCCGTTTTACCTACTGGCTGTGCGAGACCATCCGTATGAAACCTGGGAGATAAAAGAGGGAAAAATTGAACATAACCACGAACTTTGTGAGGACCTGTCGGCCCATGCGTTTGTGCGAAAGTTTACTCCAAATGAAAAGAAACTGATTGAACAGCTGACAGCTCAAAACATGGAGCCGCGCAAAATTTTTCAAACGATAAGGAAGCAGGACCCCGACAGGTTTCATGTTCAGAAAGACGTTCAAAACGCTGTGGCGAAGATTAGAGCTGAACAAAGAGACGGATTAACTCTCATGCACTCACTAGAAAACATGCTGATAAACAACGAATTTATTTATGAGAAACGGGAGGAACCCGGAACAGAGGTCGTAACAGAGATCTTCTTTATTCATCACTACTCGAGTGAAATGTGGCGTGCATTCCCCCACGTCTTGCTGATCGATTCGACGTACAAGACAAACATATACAATATGCCATTTGTCCATATTGTTGGTATGACGCCTACCAACCATTCGTTTTGTATCACGCATGCCGTTAGCTGTAAAGAACGGAGTGATAACTTTGTGTGGATGCTTGAGATGATCAAGTCAATGTTGGATGAATGTATGGAGCCACATGTGATTGTAACAGATAGACACCTGGCCCTTATGAGTGCGTGTGCTAATATTTTTCCAGACGCCTCCAAGCTTCTTTGCAGGTTTCACATATAACAGAATATTATGAAGCACTGCAAGAGTGCCTTCACAGAAGAAGAATGGGAAATTTTTTTGTCATTCTGGGGGTCATTGTGTGAGTCTCCATTAGTACCCAAATACGAGTACCATTTGCGCAACCTGCAAAAGCGACTTGTGGAGTGAAAACGTTCAAGTAAGTTTTTTTATTCCAGGTCATGACTCACCTATGTACAGTTTAATAAATTATTTTTACTTTTTAGGGGTCTTCAATTATGTGTATGATAATTGGCTAAAATATTATAAGGAAATGTTCGTCTTTGCGTGGACTGATAAGAGGCACAACTTTGGTAATCGTACCACAAACAGAGTTGAGAGCCAACACGAACTTTTAGTGGCGACACCCAATATGTCGCCACTACTGCCCTTATCCGCACCCGGTATCCCGCGTGAAACCCTAGCCACTCGTTTGTTATCTTCATCCAACGGATGGGGTTTAACGAATGCAATAGCGGCCACACATAGGTTAATAGCGGAGACAAGTACCTACAGCGGCGACATGAAGATCAATACCATCTAACCTTTAGCAGCGAACTTTTAGCGGCGACATGTCGCTGCTATTACCTTTACCAATGCAGATCAACCCCTTTAGCGGCGACATTTATCGCCACTATTGCATCGTTTTCTTATAGTGTTATGTGCGAAAAAACACTCCTTGTGGACACCTTAGTTGTGTGACACGTATCTACTTTTGGCGAAAACGACCTTTGGAAGAATAATCCTTTGTGTGCTCGCTGGCGGCTTTCATTTCTTTGTGCAACCAACTGGGGACTTTAGTTTCTTTGTACGTCCCACCAACAGTCATTGATTACTTCATGAGTCGCACGCAAAGTTACTAAAAGTAATTTATTTTTGCACAAAAGTACGTACATGTGTCCACGTTATCTTCATGAGTCGCACATTTACACATAGAGTACGCTTGCGCGCAGAAAGTACGTTATGTATTTGGAAATTGGAATGTAATTATTCATGTTAGTGTACTTTTCTGATCAGATGTTTATTTTGAAAAGCTTCCCCTTTTGCATGTTATAATATTTTGAAAACGCTCGATTTTTTGGTGCATTTTTTATAAAAAAAATGTCGTATGAAAGAGTTATTAACGTTTAAAAAATTGGGGGGGGGGGGGAATTGGAGGAGAGAAACTATTGCATTGGATTCACTAAAATGCCCTTAAACAAACTCACGCGCCTCTTTTCTTCGCTTTAATTTCCATATTTAATCTTAGCTCTTTATTAACTAAATGGATGTTCAAGATCACTTTCTAGTCTTCTTAGCCAAATAAACTTTCTATTTGTTGGTGCACTTGTGTCTATACTTTGTCTGTATTTAGTCTTAATACGAAACGATGTCCTTGTAGTCCTGTAAGTTTGACCAAGTCAACCATCCTCTTGGTTTGACTTGGCCAAACAGTCAACCTTATGTTTGTAAGATGTTGGGTCGAAGGATGTGCCATCGAAGGATTGCCTATATCCTTCGATGACCTGCTCGAAAGATGACTTTCGATGGATGGACCACGAAAGATCACATCTTTCGTGGTACATGTTGATCCTTCGAGTTGTTTCTGGTCGATAGATGATCCTTCGATCATTCTATCTGATCCTTCGACCAGACCTGCTGTATTGGGTATAAATACCCGTGTGTTGTGTTCAGTTCGATAGTTAGACATTTCAGACAAAGTGAGAGCATTCTGTTCAGAGAACACACACACACGAAAGATAGAGAGAGTTTATAGAATACATCTGTAAACCTTGTGCTTGTAACCGAACCTTTCATACGTTTAATACAAGTGGTGTTAATCGTTGAATATTGCGTGTTGTGTTTATCATTGTGCTTGTTCTATCCCGGTTTGCATGCTAGCTTGGATTCCGCACTCGCTAGTGTGTTAGACATAACAAGGAATAGGTTAAACCTCAACCTCAGAGGGACCTACAAGTGGTATCAGAGCCGTGGCTCTTTTCCTTGTTAAAAACCGGGTTTTTACAAGTCTTTGGAGTGTTTGGATAAAGCTCACTGTTTTAGCATCCGTTTGTAACTGTTTTTCTCGATTTTCTTGACGTTAAAACGTGTCTAAACTTACCGGGTGTGTTAAAAGACGGTTTGGGTAACTTGAAAACTTGTTTTTAAGTTGTTTGGTATTTTCCGGCCATAATTCCGGCTTCTCCGGTGACCGGCTGTTCTGGATAAGTTAATTATATTTTATGTTTCAAATCATGGTTTTGGCAGAAAGCATGGTCTGACCATATCTTCCGCAGAAAGTTTCTACCAACCCATCACCTTTTTCACCAACCTGTCATCCTTTGTCAACTGTGTCAGAACCGTTCGAAAGATATCCTTCGAACTCGAAAGACCATCTTTCGATCAGTGGAGGATCGATAGATCATTATCTTTCGGTCCAAGGAATATTTTCGAAACATACATCTTTCGGTCTACTGCTCTTTCTCGAAAGACTAGGATCCTTCGATTGGGGAGTCTTTCGAAGTCATCTTTCGTGTTCATCTTTCGGTCTACAGTCCTTTTTCGAAAGATAAGGATCCTTCGGTTGGAAAATCTTTCGAAAACATTGTTCGAAACTCAACAGTGATCTTTCGAACACTGTTGATCCTTCGAACAGGTGTTGATCTTTCGATCATTAGTCTGTTTGTGTTTAACAGTTTGTGTTTTTCAAGTCTTTCGACAGGTATCCTTCGGCTGGTATTATTTTTCTTGATCAAAAATGAATTCGATGTGGGGTGTTCCGGTAAATGCCGAGATGTATTTTGGTACTCCAGCTCCGGATTCGGGTTCGCAAACTAATGCTACATCTACCGGTCAATGGGCTTTCGTATCAAATCAAGCTCCAAGTGTTCAAAGTATTTTGCTAAGCGAAAGTGAAACAGGAAGTTTGAATAGACCTCCAAAGTTAATGCACTTAAGTGAATATCCGGGATGGTTTGACAGATTTCATACATATGTCCTTGGTCAAAATACAGAACTGTGGTTGCGCTTCATCACAGATTTTGATCAAACGATAGAGGTTGCCGCTTCATCTGCTGCTACATTTGCTGATCTTACGGAAGATCAGAAGAAGGTTTATGACTTAGAAAAGAAAGCATATGCCATTCTTACTCAGGCGTTAAGCAAAGACATTTATCATCAATTTGTCAGTTTCAAGACAACGAAGCAGTTGTGGGACGCATTGAAGATAAGGGGCATAGGAAATGAAGCAACACGCCAATTAAGAAAAGATCTGCTAAAGAAAGAGTTTGATGGTTTTGTGTGTATGCAGAATGAATCTCTATGAGATTTGACAAGTCGATTTACTCACTTGCTGACTGAATTGGCAAATACTGGGGTTGTGACAACTTCAGCAGAGATGGTGAAGAAGTTTGCAGATGCACTTCCACCTCAATGGAGTAATTTCTTAGAAATCATGAAGTACAATGGCACTTTGGATACAACAAGCTTCAGTGATTTTGCTCAACTCCTGGAAAACAAGAATCAGGAAGAAACTCTCAAGGCAAAAAGAGTTGCAGTGCCACAAAATCCTGAAATTTATTATGGAGCTTCTAGCACTTCTACAAAACCTTCTTCACACGCTCCAATTCAAACAGCTTTTGTGTCTAGCACGAGCTTGTATGGCACTCCTCCTCCAACAACAGATATGTTTGGAAATCCGCTCAATCCAGCTCCTCAACCAGCACCACAACAGCAACAGCAAATCAGAACAACTGATATGTTCGGGAATCCACTTCCTCCTCAACAGCAAGCGTGTTATGGAAGCACATCATCTGCTGGTCAACAATCAAAGCCAAATACAGTACGGCTCGACACCTCAAGCTTTTCTAAAGTCAGTGTGGAAGTAGCAAAGGAACACATGGAGCTGCTAAACACTGTGGTGAGCGCATACTGTGGATTAGTAGAAGGTCAGATTGGGAACATTAATCTGACACAAGAAGACTATCAGCAGATAGATAAAGAGGAGATGGAGATGATGGATATCAAGTGGGCCTTTGCTAGTGCAGTTAGGCGAGCAAAGGATTTCATGGAAAGAACAGGCAGAACCAGCTTGGAGAGCAAGAAAGACACCAAGTATGGGTTTGATAAACAGGCTGTTAAGTGCTTCAATTGTGGTGAACGGGGTCACTTTAAAAGGGAATGTACTAGACCATCTCAGCATGGAAACCAGAATCCCTTCAGAAATCAAGGCAACCAGCAGAACCAGAACAGGAACAATGTTCGCACATTGGTGCCTGCCAACAACCAGAGTCAAGCAGGACCATCTAATGCCAACCAGGCACTTGTGGTTCAAGTAGATGAAGGCTGTGATTGGTCAATCCAATTGGGAAATGATGCTCCGGATGGAACAGCGTGTTTTGCTGAGATTGTCAAGGATCTTAATCACACCAGTGGTGGAGAATCTTCCGCCAATGGTGGTGACTCTTCTGAAGATGAAGACTCTTCTGGTTGCAGCAGAAGTTCGGATGAAGAATCCTCGAGCTCAGGCGATGATCATGTGGATGAGACATCAAAGGCGTCAATCGATGCAGATATTGATGAACTCTTGGAAGAAACTGCAGCAGAAATTCAAAGAAGATCTATTTTGGTGGATCAAGCTGCTTATTCTTTGTCTTCTCTCCATTCAGCCTTTATGGCGAATGTCGACAGTTCATCAAGTCAGGGTGTTCCAGGAGGAACTATCAGTAGTCATTGGATTGTTGATAGTGGGGCATCCAGGCACATGACAGGCGACATGAAACTTCTATACGACGTCAAATCTATTAGAGGAGGTTATGTTGCTTTTGCTGGAGATAAGGGCGGATATATAACGGGTGAAGGAATGATTTCCAACGGGGTTGTTAGCTTTGACAAGATCAACTTTGTGCAACAACTTGATCACAATCTTCTTAGTGTTTCTCAAATTTGTGACAAGCAGTTCTCAGTACACTTTGATGCTAATGGATGTTATGTGCTGAAACCCGGCTTCAAAATTCCAAAAGAATGGATTCTCTTGTCGGCTCCAAGGATAAATGATCTGTATGTCCTTGATATGAGCCAAGCTATCACAACGTCTGCACAAGCAACTTGTTTCGTTTCCAAAGCCACAGAAAAAGACACAATCTCTTGGCACAGACGAATGGGTCACATTCACTTACGCAAAATGAATCATTTGGTATCAAATGAATTGGTGAATGGTGTTCCTCTTAAAAACTTCCATCTTCAAGACGTCTGTGTTTCGTGCCAGAAAGGAAAACAAACGAAGAAGCGACACCCTACAAAGAAAGTCAACACGGTGGCTGTTCCTCTTGAACGTTTGCACATGGATTTGTTCGGTCCTGTCAAGCACAAAAGCATTAGGAATGATCAATATTGCCTCGTGATAACTGATGATTATTCAAGATTTTCTTGGGTGGCGTTCATGGCACATAAGAGTGAAACCTTCGGTATTATCAAAAACTTGATCATTCAGATTGAGAATCTCTATAATTTGAAGGTTAGGCGGATACGTAGCGACAATGGTACTGAATTCAAAAATCATGCCATGGCGGAGTTTTGCACTTCAAAAGGTATTCTTCACGAATTTAGTGCAGCTTATACTCCTCAACAAAATGGCGTCGCTGAACATAAAAACCGCACATTGATCGAGACTGCTAGGACTATGTTGGTAGAGTCGCAGCTACCCATTCCATTCTGGACTGAAGCTGTGTCTTCTGCATGCTATACGTTGAACCGAGTCCTTACAGTCAAAAGGCACAACAAGACCTGCTTTGAGCTTATCAACAAACGGAAACCAGACTTGTCTTATCTTGAACCGTTTGGAGCTCCATGCACAATTATCGATCCTAATGGAAAGTTTGGGGCTAGAGCAATTGAGGGATACTTTCTTGGGTATTCCACCCCTAACTTAAGAGTCTGGAATTTAGAGACTAAAAGGGTCGAGGAATGGTCTGAAGTCAGAGTACAAAGGCACACTTTACCAGTCAGAAATCCTGGTCAGCCTTGGATGTTTGAGTACGATGACTTTTTCAATTCGATCAATGTTGAAGCAGTTGAAGAAACTGCTGCGGCAAGGATGTTTTTCGAGAGTGACAATGCAACAGATTCACCGTTGGTTCGTCCCATTATTGTCAATCAAGAACCATCTTCGGTGAACAATAATGCTCTCGACAATGAGGATTTTCATGATGCTTCCGAATTGAACGAATCTTCAGAGGATGATGAATTTCTAGATGCAGATCAAGAAGCTCCAACAGCAGTTCATGGTATTTCAGAGGGTACTCCTCCAGTGGATGTCCCTAGAACAGCTGAAACTTCTGCATCATCCTCTTCGTCAATTCCGGGACTTGAATTGGTTGTTGATCTCAATCTCAACAATCTGGGTACAAATTTTCCAGTTCAAGATAATCCAGAAACAAGGATTCATAATACCCATCCTCAACAAAACATCATCGGAAATGTACAAAGTGGCGTTCAAACAAGAAACATGTTGCGAAACAACAACAATGCAGGCTTGTATGCAACTATCCGAGAATCTGGTCAACAGAATGATTGGTCTTTCGCGTGTTATGTCTCACAGGAAGAGCCAAGAACTTGGAAAGATGCATTGAAAGATAGCTCATGGGTTGAAGCGATGCAGGAAGAACTGCAGCAATTCCAGAAGCTTGGTGTCTGGAAACTCGTAGAGAAACCTGCTGGTTACAAGAAGATTGGTACCCGTTGGGTGTTTAAATGCAAAAAGGATGACCGTGGAATCGTTATTCGAAACAAAGCAAGGCTAGTCGTTCAAGGTTTTCGTCAGATTGAAGGAATCGACTACAACGAAGTATATGCACCTGTTGCACGTCTAGAAGCAATTCGGATCTTTCTGGCTTATGCCTCATTCAAAGGTTTCAAGGTATACCAGATGGATGTGAAAAGTGCATTCTTACATGGTGTGGTAGAAGAAGAGGTGTACGTCGAACAGCCTCCAGGTTTTGAAGATCCTATCCATCCCGATCGGGTTTGGTTGCTCAACAAAGCTCTCTATGGTCTTCATCAAGCACCGCGAGCTTGGTACGCAACCTTATCTAATTATCTGCTGGAGAATGGATTTCGCAGAGGTCTTATCGACTGTACTCTTTTCATCAAAGAACAAGATGGAGATCTTCTACTGGTACAGGTATACGTTGATGATATTATATTTGGTTCTACTAATGATGTTTTGTGTAGGGATTTCGAGCATGTGATGCAGGATAAATTCGAGATGAGTGCTATGGGGGAAATGACCTTCTTTTTGGGCCTACAAGTACAACAAACCGAGTCTGGGATTTTCATCCATCAGACTAAATATGTTGGTGACATCTTGAGCCGGTTCCAGATGTCTGATGCAACGCCCATCGGTACCCCATTGCCACTAAATCACGGAATTACTCCAGACTTGAAGGGACAAGATACGAGCCCCTCATTCTACCGCGCGATGATTGGATCCCTTATGTACCTCACAGCATCAAGACCAGATATAATGTACCCAACGTGCCTGCTTGCCAGATATCAAGTGAACCCGAAGGCCTCACATCTTGCAGCTGTAAAAAGGATTTTTCGTTATTTGAAGGGTTGCCCTGACACCGGTCTGTGGTACCCTAGGGATAATAACTTTGACTTGATCGCATTCAGTGATTCTGATTTTGGCGGATGCAAAATCGACGGCAAATCCACAACGGCTGGATGTCAGTTTTTGGGAAATCGCCTAGTCACATGGCAGTGCAAGAAGCAGACGTGCGTCGCTACATCAACATGCGAAGCTGAATACATTGCTGCCTCAGGTTGTTGCTCCCAAGTCCTATGGATCCAACAACAAATGCGCGACTACGGTTTTGAATTCCTAACTACTCCTATTTACGTTGATAATTCTGCTGCCTTACAGATCACTAAAAATCCTGTGCAGCATTCAAAGACAAAGCACATCGAAATTAAGTATCACTTCATACGTGATTGCTTTGAGAAAAGGCTAATCGATGTTGCTTACGTCCACACCGATGACCAACGTGCCGACCTTTTTACCAAAGCATTTGACAAATCAAGATTTGACTATTTATTATTGGTAAACGGCATTAAGGTCAAGCAAGAGTAATCCACATCGGAAAATCAAAAATTTGTATATACCTTTGTGTTTTAAATTTGTCTTAGTTTATTGATTTTAGGGGGAGTAAATCCAAAAATTTGAAAATCCAAAAACATTAAAAATTTCAAAAACACAAAAACAATAGAAAAACAAAAATGAGTTTCCTGGCAAGCAAAAGAGAAAATGATAGTACATCAGTGGTCTATCCAAACCTCTTTAAACCTGAAATGCAAAATGAAAAACGATAAGCAGCTCTATATAAGATGTATCGGTAGGCTCACAATCATTTTAAAGTGTGCAGGGTGATATAAACTTAAATCCGACTGAAGACCAGGTGGGAACCATTCATTGGCATATGGTCTTAGTACCGAAATTTCGTTTGAGAGATTGCCGAGGTTCTGAGATATTCGGTCTTTATGCTGCTTATCATCTGGGTATCATGGTTGTATCTTTTACCGAAAAATAACGGGGACGCAAGTCTAGATCTTCCATGATACTATACATACGTGTACATATTGCATACGACCTCAATAAGTGATCAACAATCACATGTCCAATCAAAATAAGTGATAAAATATCACAAATTCTTTCCGGGTGTCAAGTTCGTCTCTCTGCTGTACGAAAGTACTGACCTGCTCACGGACTTGCTCCTGTGCCCTCATGCATCGAAAGTACTGACCTGCTCACGGACTTGCTCCTGTGCCCTCATGCATCGAAAATCAAGTTCCTCATCAATAAGTGATTATATCACATAGGGCTTGTTTTCAATCAAAATAAGTGAGAATCTCACATCATATACGGTCAAACAGATGATAATCGGTATACTCACCGGTAAGATGAACCCTCGTGCATACCTTGATACGGGAATGTGTCGTGATGTGGATGAACACCGGTCGGTAAGTATAAATCATACCTTAACGTATCCCCTCGCCATGATTACATCTGATAAGTTGAGCTTATGTGGACAACAATACCGATAATCGTTATAGGATGCTTATCTTAATGTTAATTAATTGAACAACAAGAGCGTTTTGGCATGACCGTACACTGATATGATTCTCTTACCCTCGAAACTCGCAAAAAGAATGTCTGTAAATATTTATTTAATGCTTTCAGTTTCTGCATGTTTGTATATATTTATTTACTGCTTTCAGTCTTTACTTTTGAAAAATTCAAAATACCAAAAAGATTTTATTTCTATTTTATTTTCGATCGTACGATGTTGGAGCTCAAGTCTTCGTTACCTGAAACCTGATTGAAAACCGAAAACGACTGAATCTTCATAAACGGTCGAAATTTGCAAGTGTTGAAAGTTAAAATTGAAATTGATAAAATACTTTAAACTTTCAAACTGTCGGACGGTGTTTGTTTAAACAATGGTCACACGTGTGTCGTTTGTTTATTTTATATTCCAGGCGGTTGTTCTCATTACGCGTTTAGATTTCTTGCATGTGCAGATTCTAAAGGCAAGGAGAACATGGTCGATGACAAGCTTCGGAATGAAGACACGACGTGAAGGCACTCAAATGATGAAGATGATCGAGTTGCCGCTGACCATCATCAACACCACAAGGATCTCACTTCATAAAGATCAAGACTTTCACGAGCATAACTCAAGGGGGAGCTTATGTTAAGGGGGAGTTTGTCAACACACTTCCTACATGAAACGGGGAGTTTGTTGATACACTTTCTGCTTTCAAGACGTGAAGACTTTAAAGATCCTCCGACATTGAAGACTTGAAAGGACATCAAAGATTTGAAGTCACAAAGATCGAGACAAAGCTACAGCCAGACAAAGCTACAGCCAAGGGGGAGTTTGTTGGTGCACTTGTGTCTGTACTTTGTCTGTATTTAGTCTTAATACGAAACGATGTCCTTGTAGTCCTGTAAGTTTGACCAAGTCAACCATCCTCTTGGTTTGACTTGGCCAAACAGTCAACCTTATGTTTGTAAGATGTTGGGTCGAAGGATGTGCCATCGAAGGATTGCCTATATCCTTCGATGACCTGCTCGAAAGATGACTTTCGATGGATGGACCACGAAAGATCACATCTTTCGTGGTACATGTTGATCCTTCGAGTTGTTTCTGGTCGATAGATGATCCTTCGATCATTCTATCTGATCCTTCGACCAGACCTGCTGTATTGGGTATAAATACCCGTGTGTTGTGTTCAGTTCGATAGTTAGACATTTCAGACAAAGTGAGAGCATTCTGTTCAGAGAACACACACACACGAAAGATAGAGAGAGTTTATAGAATACATCTGTAAACCTTGTGCTTGTAACCGAACCTTTCATACGTTTAATACAAGTGGTGTTAATCGTTGAATATTGCGTGTTGTGTTTATCATTGTGCTTGTTCTATCCCGGTTTGCATGCTAGCTTGGATTCCGCACTCGCTAGTGTGTTAGACATAACAAGGAATAGGTTAAACCTCAACCTCAGAGGGACCTACACTATTGTATCTCTATCTACAAATCATAATAGAAAATCAGAGAAACTAGTGTTCAGTAAACGATTACCTTCTTAAGCCAGAATCTTTGTGCTTCACCAACATTGCATCATCGTAATATTTAGAAGTGTGCTTTTTTTTTTTTTTTTTTTTTTTTTTTGATATAGAACAAATGGAAATAGCAAAATCTAAAGGATCAGAAGAACTGTTGAATTGGAACGATATTTCAAAGATGAAATACTCATGGAATGTGGCATGTGAAGTTCTTAGATTAGCTCCACCTCTCCAAGGTACTTTCAGAGAAGCAATTACTGATTTCGTATACAATGGTTACTCTATTCCGAAGGGCTGGAAGGTAATTGACACAAACACATGCCTGAGTCAAGAAGGCCTCCATTATAATTTGTAAATATGTTCAAAAGTTCTGTTTTAATAGTACTTGATATTACAGTTGTACTGGAGTTCAATCTCAACTCACAAAAATCCTGAATACTTTCCTGAACCGCAAAAGTTTGATCCCTCAAGATTTGATGGCGAAGGACCAGCACCTTATACGTTCGTACCATTTGGAGGAGGACCTCGTATGTGCCCTGGAAAAGAGTATGCTCGGTTAGAAATAATGGTGTTCATGCATCATTTGGTTAGAAAATTCAAATGGGAGAAACTAATTCCAGATGAGCAAATTGTTGTGAACCCGTTGCCTATCCCCGCCATGGGACTTCCAATCCGCCTTTATCCTCTTAAAGCTAAAAGTTGATATCTCTACATACATCAAACAATATTGCTACTCCCTCAGGAATGTATACTAGAGATGTGTGTATCTATGTATGTGTCACCTCCGTTTTTCTTGTGCAATCAGTTCGTTCCTCAGTTTGCTATGGTTTGTAATTGTCGCGAATGAGGAGCGGGGATACTCTATAGATAATACAAGTAAAAACTTGTAGGAAAGTGAGTCTTTTTTATATAAAAAAATTAATAACAACACTCTCATTATTAACTAAAAAAAAATAAATAACAATACTCTGGTTATGAACAATGGAAATTAAGTAGCAACAAATACCGTATTGCAAAATGAATACATATATTAAAACTATGAAATGAACGTTACATTATGTGTAAGCTGATTCAAAGCAAGGTCTTCAATAGGCAGAGTCTTCAACTTCGTTCTTCAACAAGATCATCTTGTAGTCTCCTTGACTGCAACTACTGTTGTCGGTTGTGGCTGGGATTTGTGTTCGACACGGGTCCATTATAACCGATTTTACGTCTCTACTTAGATAGTGCGTCTGCTACTCAAGGTACAACAGCCAAAGCAGTATGTGCTGCTAGGGAAGGCTATGCGTCCGAGGTTTCCCCAAGTAAATTAGTGTATGGTTTTTAGTAAAATTATAGATTTTCTTCCTTAAAAATGAACCTAAATGTTATTATAATATAATTACACAAACTATAACTTAATTGTCCATTAATCATTCAACAATCAAGAGTTAATGACCTACTAAATAGTGATAAAAATTAAACTTTTGAGATCTCATGAACATCCTAGATAGAACCAGCAATATCTATTATGAGTCATAATAGATATTGCTAATAGAGAAATAATTAATAGAAAATCTAATCATTGTCCAAAGGTCATAAAATCAAAAATCTTGAGAAAGCAACAACAGTAACTAAACAGCCATGCATGTATATTAGAATTAACTAGATGGAAGCTCCCGGTCGCGATGCGGACCGGGGCTTAGAATTTAAGACGTACTATATATGAATAAAGCATAAATGCGAAGTTCAAAATGTTCAGAAAGTGTTATTCGACAGTACAACGTTTATACACATAAACAAACTCCAAATTGAATACATTTCGAATACACCACCTATATGATATATAACAAATGAAAACATAGGAAAAAATATAGACCATATGTATATAAATAGGTGAAGAACATCACCATAATGTGTCACTTTCTTATCATCCTTCATCAAAAAAATCCAAACTACATCGAAATATACAACTTATTTGGAAAAAATAAAGGATCTAAAAGTTATGCTAACTAAATAGACTAATCCAACAGCAAAGTGACCAAGAATATATTACTCCAAGACACAACTTCAGTTACCCCTTTAAAGAGCCTTTTTACCCGTTAACCGACCAACCTATTTAGCTCAGATCTGTCTATTAGATCGCCATGGCTGCAAAGAGGTTGCAAGTGGAGAACCTCACACTTGTCGTCCTTTGATTGTGCCACGCCAAGAAACGATCTGGACTTAACTCATCACAGCCTCTAAACACCTGGATATATATCGACTTCAAGCATTCACACATAAGTAAAAGTCTAACCCATATTAGAAACGGACGTTTTGGGTCCATTACCCGACTGACCTTTTTGGCGCGATCTGTCTATTAGACGACCATGGTTGCAACAAAAGTTGCAAGTGGAGAAACTCACACTTGTCGTCTTCTCATTCTACCACATCAAGAGACGGATTCCACTTAACTCAATACAAAAAATAAACAAACAAATAAATAAGAAATTTCTTATAATTTAATTTGTATCCTACAATTTTCATTGTAATACCAACCAGCATACTAACAAACATTTAATTTAAATAAAAAAAAACCTTCAAACCGTTGTGAACAAAAAAAAGAGATAGAAAATCAACAATTACTTGGCATGTCCTTTTGATGTAAACACTATCAAAATCCTTTAGGATCTACAATCTACAAAGGTTATGCAACTGATGCAACCTATGCTAATATCCCAATTGGCAGAACATCCTTGGACCCCATCTTCTTTTGCTTACCAAAATAAAAGTACTATGTAGGTATGTACACATGCAAGTATGCATGTACAGACAAATATAGATTTTATTTTGGTAATTGGTAAACAATTAAAGACATAATTCAAAATTTTGTGAACCTTTTCAGTTTTTTTTTTTTTTTTTTTTTTTTTTTTTGTAATCTTTCATCAATTACACAGTTTTGTAAATCCCAACGATTCTAAATGAGATGGTAGCACGTGATACATTCTATATCAACAATCGCTTGAGTTTAACTACTGGAATATTCACATAAAAATAAGCAATTTATAGATGAAACATATTTCCCTGTTTTGTTTTCACTACATAATCTAATCAAGTGAATGTTCACAAAAATCAAACTTACCGCAGGCATCTCGACGTAGTAATTGACATAATGAAATGTAAGTGATACTGGCTGAAATGAAAGCACCATTGCTTTCCTTTTAGCTGCCATTTATGTACCTGAGATCAATAAAATTTCCTTATAGAGATCACATAACACGTTTAAGGTTTTCATTCTTCAAACAGAACATGAACTGAACCTTGATCATCTTCCTTTGATCCAGAGTGTTTTAAGTTGTTCATCTTCATTTGGAACCACAATTCTTGAACCTTCACAGAATGTGCATTTCACGTCGAAAATAACATTAGATCAGATCAAGAAGTTCAGTTAACTATTGTCTAATTAAATATGCAACCATAAACTACTTGCGATTCAAATATGTGAAAGCCAAAATTAAGAAGATGGTAAAGATCACTGAATACGCCTATCAAAAGCGGATGAAAGGGTCTCAATATGCGTATCTTAGGAACATGTATATCACACTTCTCTGACATCTAGTGTTCCGGTAGCCTGACATAAATTCCACTGTCGGGAGCCATTACCAGTTCATGTTGTAGCTATAAAAATCAAGGAAACCACCATCCTTACCAACCAGATACTCAAAAAATAGCAAGAATCGACAAGCTATTCTCAACTATATATTAAAAAAAAAATCTAGCAATCAAATCATGATAAATAATATAACTAAGACATGGATCTACAAATCAAAACTCCTAAAGAATGAACACCTATCTTAAGTTTCATTAATTCCTCACTCAAGATTCCATCATATACCTACAGCACAATCAATTAAACCTAACAAAAAAGAGAACTTCAAATGTTAAGTACTAAATAAATCCCAAAATTTTTATTGACATTTCAACAAACAGTTGGGAGGCAAGCTTTAAAAACCCCAAATCACAATTCACAATCAATTAAAATACTAAAATAGGAGCTAAGGCAAAGCTATATGAACTTTATACGTTAACCAAAAAGTCTTTGTGGTTTGACCAATTACACACTTTGCCATTTTAACATGCATTTGCTAACCTTTATTCAAAATTTTCAGCCTAAAATATCAATCTGTACATAGCAGTAAGTCAAAAACTTACACATCATGAGAGTTACAAAGATCCACTCCTGATGCCTTGTGATACTGATAAAAAAACTGTTTCATCTTGATCCAAACATTAATCATCTACACATACACAAATCAAGCTCAACAACTTAAAAGCATTTAACAAAATCAAAACCGACTTGAAAGCATCTAACAAAATCAAAACCGATACCGATACATACGTAATCATAGGTAGCACAATCGGATAGGCTCGAGCTCATGCATCGCTCGCCATCGTGTGCAGAATCAACAGCTCCGGAACGATCTCGACGCGAAGAAGACGATCGAAGAAAGTGAGGTCGTTGCACGCAAAACCGAAGTCGTCGGGGACTTCAGGAGAAAAATCGGACGTCATGACGGGTGTTACGGCGGTCATTTAGGGGTCACCGTGCCGGCGTTACGGTGTTCATCTGGGGGGTCTCTCTTTTTACTCTGTTGGTGTTCATCTGGGGGTCTCTCTTTTTACTCTGTCTTATGATAGTTTAGGGTTTACAAACAAAACAACAAAACTTACAACAGTTAAATGCATGAAACAGGTCTGAAGCCAAAGGTACAAACCTATATTGCATATTTATGTTGTAAATTAGAAGTATATATGTTGTAAATTAGAAGTATATATAATACCAACTAACAGAGATGGGGCATGCATTAATAATTATGAACTTAACTTGATATGGAACTTTGACTTGAACGCCTTTGCTTCAATATTATAAACTCCAGGTCCCTCAACTTTGAAAATCCCATACATCAACCTCAAATCAACATCGGGATTAATTCTGATGGGTCTACATATTCACACACCCAACTGCCTATTTCCACACCCTTCAAGACGCCTCGTATAGGCCTATACGAGGCGTCTAGGGTTACTTTATCCGACCAACCACTGAACCTCGTATTACGTCACATTAGTCACATCAGACGGGGCATCTAGGCCTGTACAAGGAAGTAATACGAAGGTACCAAGACGCTTCGTATAGCCCTATACGAGGCGTCTTGAAGACTGATGTGACTATGTGTCTGGCATGCAACATAAAGCAATATGGGGCGCCTACGGCTATACGAGGCGTCTCTCTTTCAAATAAATAGGAACTTGCAGTGCATTATTCATCCACCCGAGCATTCCTTCTGTTTCTTCTATCTCTTCGAAATATATTTTCTTGTTTGCATTCGTGTTCTTATCACTGTGAAGTGTTGAAATGTCATCATACTGGGACGGCAACTATGTCTTTGGGCAGTATTCTAGCGACGCATGGGTGCCCGAAAACGTTCCGGTAACAGTTATTAGCTTAACTATTTTAATTACTTGTTGTTTTAGTTAATTATATACTAATGATGATGTCGTTTTTTGGAGGAGTCTGGCATTCCCGATTCTAACGAGCAAGTGGAGGTTGTGTCTAGTGTATAAGGAAAACAAAACAGACCGTTTCTAGATTTGAACACGCATCCCCCTGTTGATGAAACATCCCCTGTAGATGACTCATACCATGTTGGTCAACCAAGTTATCCGTCGCAACAAGGGTATCCGGATTATGGATACCGGTGTGAATATTCTTACGTGCAACAACATTATCCTGATGGATACGGAGGATACGGTGGTCATCAGCAATTCATTTCCCCGATCGGTCCTTGCGTTCAACAAAACTATCCGGACGTTGGAGGATATGGTGGATATGGTGGTGAGGCACCCCCAATCCCGGACAATCCGTACTTAAAAAAGCATGTATCAATTTTATTTTGTTACGTTAGATAAATTAATTGTTATTATTATCATTATTGAAATTTGTATAATTATTGTTGTTGTTGTTGTTGTTAATATTGTTATTATTGTCGATGTTACAGGTTTTCAACTCTCTAGATGAACTAAAGAAACGGATACAAGAAATGGCAAATGCGGATGGCTTCGTTATTGTCACCCGTCGATCAAAGAAAATCGGGGGAAGGACCGGGAGGGTATGGCTTGAATGTGACTGTGGTGGTGAGCACCACACTACAGCAACACTTAGAAAGCCGGAAGCAAAAAAATTAACCGGTTGCCCGTTTTACCTGCTGGCTGTGCGAGACCATCCGTATGAAACCTGGGAGATAAAAGAGGGAAAATTGAACATAACCACGAACTTTGTGAGGACCTGTCGGCCCATGCGTTTGTGCGAAAGTTTACTCCAAGTGAAAAGAAACAGATTGAACAGCTGACAGCTCAAAACATGGAGCCGCGCAAAATTTTTCAAACGATAAGGAAGCAGGACCCCGACAGGTTTCATGTTCAGTAAGACGTTCAAAACGCTGTGGCGAAGATTAGAGCTGAACAAAGAGACGGATTAACTCTCATGCACTCACTAGAACACATGCTGATAAACAACGAATTTATTTACGAGAAACGGGAGGAACCCGGAACAGAGGTCGTAACAGAGATCTTCTTTATTCATCACTACTCGAGTGAAATGTGACGTGCATTCCCCCACGTCTTGCTGATCGATTCGACGTACAAGACAAACATATACAATATGCCATTTGTCCAGATTGTTGGTATGACGCCTACCAACCATTCGTTTTGTATCACGCATGCCGTTAGCTGTAAAGAACAGAGTGATAACTTTGTGTGGATGCTTGAGATGATCAAGTCAATGTTAGATGAATGTATGGAGCCACATGTGATTGTAACGGATAGACACCTGGCCCTTATGAGTGCGTGTGCTAAAGTATTTCCAGACGCCTCCAAGCTTCTTTCCAGGTTTCACATATAACAGAATATTATGAAGCACTGCAAGAGTGCCTTCACAGAAGAAGAATGGGAAATTTTTTTGTCATTCTGGGGGTCATTGTGTGAGTCTCCATTAGTACCCAAATACGAGTACCATTTGCGCAACCTGCAAAAGCGACTTGTGGAGTGAAAACGTTCAAGTAAGTTTTTTTTATTCCAGGTCATGACTCACCTATGTACATTTTAATAAATTATTTTTACTTTTTAGGGGTCTTCAATTATGTGTATGATAATTGGCTAAAATATTATAAGGAAATGTTCGTCTTTGCGTGGACTAATAAGAGGCGCAACTTTGGTAATCGTACCACAAACAGAGTTGAGAGCCAACACGAACTTTTAGTGGCGACACCCAATATGTCGCCACTATTGCCCTTATCCGCACCCGGTGTCCGGCGTGAAACCCTAGCCACTCGTTTGTTATCTTCATCCAACGGATGGGGTTTAACGAATGCAATAGCATCCACACATAAGTTAATAGCGGAGACAAGTACCTGCAGCGGCGACATGAAGATCAATACCATCTAACCTTTAGCAGCGAACTTTTAGCGGCGACATGTCGCTGCTATTACCTTTACCAGTGCAGATCAGCCCCTTTAGCGGCGACATTTATCGGCACTATTGCATCGTTTTCTTATATTGTTATGTGCGAAAAAACACTCCTTGTGGACACCTTAGTTGTGTGACACGTATCTACTTTTGGCGAAAACGACCTTTGGAAAAATAATCCTTTGTGTGCTCGCTGGCGGCTTTCATTTCTTTGTGCAACCTACTGGGGACTTTGGTTTCTTTGTACGTCCCGCCAACAGTCATTGATTACTTCATGAGTCGCACGCAAAGTTACTAAAAGTAATTTATTTTTGCACAAAAGTACGTACATGTGTCCACGTTATCTTCATGAGTCGCACATTTACACATGGAGTACGCTTGCGCGCAGAAAGTACGTTATGTATTTGGAAATTGGAATGTAAGTATTCATGTTAGTGTACTTTTCTGATCAGATGTTTATTTTGAAAAGCTTCCCCTTTTGCATGTTATAATATTAAAACATGATTAAAACCAGAGTTGTATTAAAATCGAATTTTTGGTCTCGCAATACTAATATATATATATATATATATGTGTGTGTGTGTGTGTGTTGTTTTGAATAGAGTTTGTGAAGCAGTTTCAAGTGGTAACCCATAACCATATTAATTAATGCGTACCCTTTTATCTAAAAAAAGGTAAAAAACAACTGAGCACTACAAATCATAGGGAAAAAATCAAATAGGAAGTATAATCTAGCTAGGAAGGATAGGAAGTAATCTTAGCCATCCACGTGGCAAATAAAAATACAAGTGGAAAGGGTATTTTAGTCCAATACAAAAATTAGTCTTATCTAAAAAAACCCAGAATATCAGGATCAGATCTGAAACAGTTTCTTCATCTCCATGGCCCCCTCTACACCACCACTCACCTCTGCCACCACTCTCACCTCCTCCTCGCCACCAGTACCACCAACACCATCTCGCCACTTTCACCCTCACCCGCATGTTTGCGATTTTCATATCTGAAACCCATTTCACTATCCACCTCCACCGCCCACCACCACAACAAAAAGTTTCCGAATCATCAGAATCGGAGTTCGCACTCGCTTCTAGAAGCTACCGGCGTTCACATCAGATTCGATTTCACCAGCGTATTGCAGTAACAGCATCGTCTTGCAGCGTGTTGCGTTTTACTCATTTTTTTGTCTATTTTGATACCCTGCTGTATGAAATCACCAGGAGGTGAAAGAAGGAATATTTTGAATGTATTGATAGCAGGTTTGTGGTTTTTTATGAATTGAAATATAGCTATCGTTCCCAACAGTACACTTCTCCTTTAATGCTTAATTTTTTTTGTCTTTTTTTCTAATATATAGTTTACTGATGAGCATAAAGATTATTATAGTGTTATAATGATAATTATATCATTAGGAAGTTCTTTCGTTAGTTATATATTCACTTATTACCGGAAAACGCAATTGTAGAGTTGTTCGTAAAACGCAATTTGTAGAGTTGTTTGTAAAACGAAATTTTTATAACACAACTCATTTTTTTTTGTGTTTGTATTTGTCCATTCCGTTTTAGGTAGTGTTTTAGTCCATTGCGTTTTACAAAATAGTGAAAAAACACAGTTTTTTATCCATTGCGTTTTACAAAAGAATAAAAAAACATATTTTTTGTTGTTTTTTGTCCATTGCGTTTTACAAAATAATAAAAAAACACATTTTTTATTAATTGCGTTTTACAAAATAATGAAAAAACACACTTTTTTGGTGGTTTTTGTCTATTGCATTTTACAAAATAATGAAAAAACACATTTTTTTATCCATTGCGTTTTACAAAAGTATGAAAAAACACATTTTTGTGTGTTATTTGTCCATTGCGTTTTACAAAATAATGAAAAAAATACACTTTTTATCCATTGCATTTTACAAAAAATGAAAAAAAACACACTTTTTGTCAATTGCGTTTTACAAAAGAATGGAAAAACCCACTTTTTGGGTGTTTTTTGTTCATTGTGTTTTACAAAATATTGAAAAAAACACACTTTTTATCCGTTGCGTTTTACAAAACAATGAAAAAACCCACTTTTTTTGGTGTTTTTTGTCCATTGCGTTTTACAAATAAGACATTTCTTTGTGATTTTTGTGCATTGCGTTTTAGAAAAATGTCATTTTTAGGTTTTTTTTCCATTGCATTTTACGTAACTGGGTTTTTTCCATTGCGTTTTACGCAACTGGGTTTTTTCCATTACGTTTTACGCAACTTGGTTTTCAAAAAAAAATTCAAAAATATAGCAATAGTATACTCTTTTTAAAGATAAAAAACGCTCGTTTTTTGGTGCATTTTTTATAAAAAAAAATGTCGTATGAAAGAGTTATTAACGTTTAAAAAATGGGGGGGGGGGGGAATTGGAGGAGAGAGAAACTATTGCATTGGATTCACTAAAATGCTCTTAAGCAAACTCACGCGCCTCTTTTATTCGCTTTAATTTTCATCATTTAATCTTAGCTCTTGATTAACTAAATGGATGGTCAAGATCACTTTATAGTCTTCTTAGCCAAATAAACTTCCAATTGTATCTCCACCTACAAATCATAATAGAAAATCAGAGAAACTAGTGTTCAGTAAACGATTACCTTCTTAAGCCAGAATCTTTGTGCTTCACCAACATTGCATCATCGTAATATTTAGAAGTGTGCTTTTTTTTTTTTTTTTTTTTTTTTTTATATAGAACAAATGGAAATAGCAAAATCTAAAGGATCAAAAGAACTGTTGAATTGGAACGATATTTCAAAGATGAAATACTCATGGAATGTGGCATGTGAAGTTCTTAGATTAGCTCCACCTCTCCAAGGTACTTTCAGAGAAGCAATTACTGATTTCGTATACAATGGTTACTCTATTCCGAAGGGCTGGATGGTAATTCACACAAACACATGCCTGAGTCAAGAAGGCGTCCATTATAATCTGTAAATATGTTCAAAAGTTTTGTCTAATAGTACTTGATATTACAGTTGTACTGGAGTTCCATCTCAACTCACAAAAATCCTGAATACTTTCATGAACCGCAAAAGTTTGATCCATCAAGATTTGATGGCGAAGGACCAGCACCTTATACGTTCGTACCATTTGGAGGAGGACCTCCTATGTGCCCTGGAAAAGAGTATGCTCGGTTAGAAATACTGGTGTTCATGCATCATTTGGTTAGAAAATTCAAATGGGAGAAACTAATTCCAGATGAGCAAATTGTTGTGAAACCGTTGCCTATCCCCGCCATGGGACTTCCAATCCGCCTTTATCCTCTTAAAGCTAAAAGTTGATATCTCTACATACATCAAACAATATTGCTACTCCCTCAGGAATGTATACTAGAGATGTGTGTATCTATGTATGTGTCACCTCCGTTATTCTTGTGCAATCAGTTCGTTCCTCAGTTTGCTATGGTTTGTAATTGTAGCGAATGCGGAGCGGGGATACTCTAGATAATACATGTAAAAACATGTAGGAAAGTGAGTCTTTTTTATATAAAAAAATAAATAACAAAATAATAACAGTACTCTCATTATTAACTATAAAAAAATAAATAACAATACTCTGGTTATGAACAATGGAAATTAAGTAGCAACAAATACCGTATTGCAAAATGAATACATATATTAAAACTATGAAATGAACGTTACATTATGTGTAAGCTGATTCAAAGCAAGGTCTTCAATAGGCAGAGTCTTCAACTTCGTTCTTCAACAAGATCATCTTGTAGTCTCCTTGACTGCAACTACCGTTGTCGGTTGTGGCTGGGATTTGTGTTCAACACATCCTTATAACCGATTTTACGTCTCTACTTAGATAGTGCGTCTGCTACTCAAGGTACAACAGCCAAAGCAGTATGTGCTGCTAGAGAAGGCTATGCGTCCGAGGTTTCCCCAAGTAAATTAGTGTATGGTTTTTAGTAAAACTTATAGATTTTCTTTCTAAAAAATGAACCTACATGTTAGTAATATAATTACACAAGCTATAACATATTTGTCCATAAATCATTCAACAATCAAGAGTTAATGACATACTAAATAGTAATAAAAATTAAACTTTTGAGATCTCATGAACATCCTAGAGAGAACTAGCAATTTCTATGATGACCTATCTAGGTGGAAAATTAATTAATAGAAAATCTAATCATTGTCCAAAGGTCATAAAATCAAAAATCTTGAGAAAGCAACAACATAAGTAAATAGCCATGCATTTATATTAGAACTAGTGGGAGTACTCCGCTTCGCGGCAGGCTTACGGTCGTCATCAACTCTATTGGTTAAAGTATCAACACCGTATCGGCACAGTATAGTTCGAATACAATAATGGTACCGATATAGTTCGAACAATATGGTTTGGTTCTTCACGGCATAGAAAAAAAATCAACTACATTTACCTATTCGATTAAAAACTTTATCGAATCGTATTTAAATTAAGCATGTTGTCGCAACGGTGTATTCAAAATTTTATATTATGCAACTCATGATAACAAAAAAAAGGTAAACGGTCTAACTGTATACAAAAAAACTCAATGAATTTTATATCGCCATATCGAGAAATCCATAAAACCAATTATAGTGCTGGTATCGATGTTCGCACGAATAAAAATATTAACGAATCGTTGATAAAAAATTAACACGTCGCAATGATATATTCGATACTTTAGTAAATGTCATATTGTATTACTCAAATAATGAAAAGAGTAAATAACTTATAAAACATCATATTATATTGCTTAAATAAAAAAGGTAAACGACATCATTTTATATTAATCTGTACAACTTGGTTTTAAATAAAATTTATGTCTAGAATTAGATAAAAATAAGCATATTATAATTACATACTCGGAATTTTATAAAACATTGTATTTCTTTATATTATAAGCGAAAAACGAAGTCTGTCCAAGAGAAATTGCAACAATAAAATATTATAATATTTATATTAAAAATAATCAAATAAATAAAAGAAAAAACAAAAATTATTGGATGACTTCACTAACAATTCAATTTAAAAGTAAAATAATTAAGAAAAAGAAAACTAAAATATGCTATTGGTTCAAATGGACTAATAATAATAATAATAATAATAATAATAATAATAATAATAATAATAATAATAATAATAATAATAAATAAAAAACACTGTACAAGTACTTTGAAAATGTATGGTATAGAAATTAATACTAAGACTGTGGGGTATGGTGGGGGCGTGGGTTGGGGGCTTGATGCGACACGTGCACTATGGGACACCCAAGATTAAAAGTCAATTTCAAATGGGTATGTTGGGGCGTGGGTTGGGTGGCGTGGAAAAAAACCAATTTCAAAGGGCTAGTGCTCTTGTCCAATGAGGTTCCGCCATGTTATGTGGTAGCCCCGCCCCACGCCCGGCCTTAAACTCCCGCCCAAGGGTCCACGCCCAAACCCAAGCCCACCCGGGGTGGTGACTTGGGCGTTTCTCTCCAACCCACGCCCCAACCCCCGCCTCATACCCTATAGTCTAACTAAGACCATGTGTAGTGATAATGTCATTACCCTTGGGCGTTTTACGCCATGTGGCAGCTCAATCAACAAGTTTTCTAAAATAAGTGTAATAGGGATGTAGGGTATTATGTTAAACGAGGTGTAATAAAATTAAATTAAAAAAAACCATCAAAAATTTTTATTGCACAAACAAAAGAAAGATTAAGGATGATTGTACAAACGTACAAAAGGAAGCAAGACGTAGAATAAAGCACGCCAAAAGCAAATTGTTTGAATAAAACGCCCCAGGAGTGGAAAATGGGCGTTTTTTTAGGCGAAAAATGCCCAAAAAACCATCCACTACATGCATAATAATTATGAACTTAACTTTATATGGAACTTTGACTTGAACGCCTTTGGTTCAATATTATAAACTCTAGCTCCCTCAACTTTGAAAATCCCATACATCAACCTCAAATCAACATTGGGATTAATTCTGATTCTAGAGCTTCATCCTTTTCGTTTGAATACACAATTCTCCGGAAAAAAAATGCAGCATTGTAAAACAAGTAAACCATATAGTCTGGATATGCTAAGCATCAAAGAGAAAATCCAAAATTGTCAGTAGCATTAAAGCAATAAAGAGTATTGATACAAGTACTAATCAAGACACTAACTCGATCATCCCACCATAGACATGAAATATCCAGTGATAAGATTGGAAGTCTTGAAACACTCAAATTAATGGGGCGGACCCACTTTTTAATGCGGGCACCCCCCTTAACAAATGTTTTTTAGTGCTATATGTAAGTGAAAATCTTCAGCGCCCCCATGAAATTTTGTCACCGCCCCCATGAAATTGCTGATAGACGAATACTTGACGCAAATTGTAACAAAAAGAAAAGAAAAAATGAGATAAGGTTCACCGGAAAAGTTTTCCGACTTCATACGGGTTGCATAGGATTATTATTTTTTCTTTTTGGAGAAGATCATCATCATCATCATCATACTCAGTAAATCCCACCAATAGCAAAGCAAAGGTAGGGTCTGAGGAGGGTAAGATGTAGACAGCCTTACCTCTACCCCGTAGGAATAGAGAGGCTGCTTCCAGTGAGACCCCCGGCTCGATAGTAGTTTTGCATCAAGCCTTGGACATAAGGCACATAACACTCGGCAATCGGGACAAAGACCGATTAGTGCATGTACCCTTTTGTCTTTCAGCTATCAACGCCACCACATGATGCATGATTAACCGTCCTCCACTTTTAACGTTATTTTCACGAAATTTGTAAAATAACGTTAAAATTAGTGCACTTTTACTTTTGCCCCCCCGATGGCCCACACATATATACATTATATGCGCATACCGCAAGCGGGGCGTTGTGACGCGTTGTGACGCGTAATTCTGTTCATTTAATAGGGGTGTTTTTGTTATTTTGTACAACCACTAATAACTTTTCCAAAGCAACTGCATCAGTTGTGACGCGTACACCACTCTCACTCAAAGTTGACTTTCAATATTTATGTTTGTATAAACCTTACATTCAATAATAACTTTTCCAAAAGATGATTGATGACACTCTTTTCTAGACAAGAAAGATGAAGTACTAATCTTGAAGGTGCTTCTCCAGTTTTTATCTTTACGGATTCTCACTATTTCTATTCCATCTAACGCTGTGCCATTCCGCGAGTAATGACAACGGACGTTGACGGGTTGACCATCACGAAGGTCCCTTCTATGATAAAGATAGGTAGACAGTAGTGTTCGTTCTCTGACTGGTCATCTGCTTTGAACGAGAGAGCACTAGGGTGATCATGCAAGCCAATTTATTATAAAGGGGCCCACGTAATAACAACTTGCAGTGCATGAGAATCCTGGTGGGCTCTACAGGTCAAGCTAATGATCACTATCCATTCGATATTCTTAAGTTGTTCAAGTTTCTATCTAGTAGAACACTAACTTGGGTGGTTACTATAACACCCTACAATACAGGAAGACCACACGTATTTGTTCGCACCTAACATTCGATCTATATCACGAGTTGGTTGAGACTAGTCATCTAAACAAACAAAACGGGTTAGCCACCCAGGGAGGAATTTTCCTTAATATTCTAGAAATCTTGTACATGGGTTGGTTCCTTAGTGTCTATGGCATCTTATGTTATTTATTCGAAATGGTTACAATAAACTCAGTCGCTTGACATTTATCTTATTTCAAGAGATGGTATGGCATGAGCCATGTTGCAACTCCATCATTGCATTTTATTCGAAATTTATGAAAATTATAACAATCTTGTTGTAGCTCGTGGAGCTCACGGGATATCAATACATGCAGACAACACATGCATGAGGCACTACGCATTTTAGTTGCGGTTATTCACGTTATCATTGTTTCAGACATATATGAACAATGCGATCTTGAGGTTTTTTCATGACTGATTGCATTCTTAATTCTTAGGCGCATGATAGGCTATAACTGTCAAAACATAAGTCTAGATTTTTTGATATTATGTATCAAAAATAACATGGCGCTGAAAACAAAATCTACCCCAAAAGGGACGGTTAATCAACGCCCTACTATAAAAGCCGAACTAGAGTTCTTATGGAACAACATGGGATTGCCGAAATCGCACAACATTAGCATAATTGAGTTGACACTAGTGACGGTACTAGTGGTACCGGTAGTTCAAGTGGTTCAAATCCCGATGGATCGGGAACGAGTGGCAATGCCCCACCCAAAGATGCGATCACACAAGGTTTAAATTCTAAGACTTTCCCACACTTTAAGCCACGAGACCTCGTTGATACGATAGGTGCGGTAGGTTATGTCCGCTAAATAAAGACAATGAAGTCGGTTAGCCATGCTAGTAAATGTACTCCTGAGTAAACGATTAGGTAAACGAAGAGTCTCCTGCTGAATGCAACATTAACTTGGTGGAATCTCCAAGTATAAATTTTAGGGGGTGATACAGCGAAGAGGTTGTCGTGGGAAGAACTTAAGGATCTTATGCGAGAGGAGTGTTGCTCGCTGACTGGAATCCAGGTTATGGAAACAGAATTCTAAAACTTGACCAAGATTGGAACCGACGTTGTTGGTTACACTCAACGGTTTCACAATCTCTCCAAGGTTGTTCCATACTAGGTAACACCCGAATTCCAACGCATTGAGCACTACATTTGGGGTTTATCCCCTGAGGTCTGAAGCATGATCACATCATGCCACCCAACCTTGATCACTCAAGTAACTCTTGCAGTTAGTCTCACCGACGATGCGGTGAGAATGGGGAAGTTAACAAAGAAAGGTGCGGAAAAGAAGGAAACACATGTGGAATCTAATAGCGACGTGAAGAGAAAGTTTTCACACCTTAAGAAAGGTTCGAGAGTGAGTAATAAACAGAAGGAAACTCTCGCGTTGAGCGAAACGAAGGAAATTGCTGCCATAATCGATGCTCACACCAAGAAGTTTGTTGGTAACTTGCCAAAATCCTAAGTTTGATAAGTGAAACTTTCATCATGGGGGCACTTGCGAAAGTGCCAAGAGTAGAAGTGTGGTGAGACCGGGCACAAAGCAAAAACTAGTGATGTACTAATACTTAAGAAAGAACAAGGATGTTTAAATGTGGTGCAAAGGCCACTTCAAACATGAACGTCTTAAAAATGAATCAAACTAGTGAACAAGTGTGTGAGTGATTAGCCCTATGGATACTCCGCAAGATTCCGATGTCGTCATGAGTACGTTCTACCCTACCAGTATTATGTATAAATTCTTCTGATACCAGGACCGAACTTATCTTAATTTCTTTAGGTATTAAGCATATATACGAATTTGAGTCATGCACGTTAGACATACCTTGCTCTATCAAGTTAGCTAATGGGAAATTAGGCAAGTCATGTGAAGTCATTAAGGGTCACCGATACGTTTCCTTTCAAAAGACACTTTGCATCCATTTTGTTTGATACCGGTGCCAATTTTAGTTTTATCTCAATAGAATTTAAAAGTATACTTCGCCTAGAGTCGAGTAAGCTAGACGTCCCTCATTCTATAGAACTGGCGAACGGTAAATTAGTTGAATTGGGGGAATCATTAGAGGTTGCACCCTTGAACTCGGAGCACGGAAATTTAATATCGGTCTTTACCCATTCATTTGGGAAGTTTTGACGTAGTTGTTAGCATGGATTTGATTGTCCAGATGTTAAGAGATTTTAATTAATTAATCATTTCTTTTTTAAACCAAAAAGTCACTAAAAATAGGGTTGGATGGTGTTAATGGGATTAAACCATTTCCTTGGAGTGAGACAAAGTGAAATGAGGAAAAATAGGTGATGTGGCACTTAGGTAGAGTTAAGGAGAGTTAAAGTGTACCCCAAGGCCTAACATGCTAAAGTTTTATGAAGAGTGTTATGTTTTGTTATATATGGTAAAGTGATGTGCTTTAACTGCTAATAGTTACCTGATATAAATTAGAATTTATTGAAAGTAGCTGAGCTGAATTTTAGTATGCACATTATGTTCATTGGTAGGATAAAGGCTAGTTCGTGGCAAAAGCTACCCTTGGCAACTTGCATCCTATGTTACTATTTCTTCATTTAAAACATGTTTTATTCTATAAAATAATGTAATGACTTTTACATTTCTGCTGCGTATGAATGAAGGTTCGTTTTTGTGAACTATTTTCCGAAAAGTGGAACCAATAGGCGTGACCCCGGGTTCAATGTGTTTCATTCATAAATGTTGTCAAAGATTCACAAAGTAATGATGATATCAATTGAAATATAATTGATCAACATCTTTATAATCAGTATAACCAAACAGGTTGAATACAATCATATTCGTTCAATATCAAGTCCAAAATCAATAAACAAGAACACACGTGAATTTGGATAAAACTTGATTACGATGCGAAATCAATAAACAAGAACACACTGTTCTCAGCCGTCATAAGCCGGCGCCGGTGTATCTGGCTCGATTCAATGGTGATCATCCAGAACGATGGATCGCTCAAGCTACTTGGTATTTTGATTTTTACTCCATCTCAGATCTGGATCGTTTAACAATATCGTCGTTCTATTTGGATGAAGCAGCAGCTGATTGGTATGATTGGACTCAACGTCACAATCGGATGACTACATGGATTACGTTTGTTGCTTCGTTGCACAAACGGTTCTGATCGAATGAATTAGAGGAACCAGAAGGATTGTTGGCAAAATTGCATCAGACGACGACAACGGCTGATTATCGTGCTCGGTTCGAAGCCATCTCCAATCGAACGACGGTGCCGTTACCAATGGAATTTCTCGTGAGTTGTTATATCTCGGGTCTTAGGGCAGACATCAAACAATCGGTGTTGATCCATAAGCCCACTACCTTGGACGAGGCCATGGAAAAGGCCCAACTACATGAGTCCAGAATCCAGTTTGAAAAGGGTCTGGGCCGTGTCACTCTAGGCTCTTCTAAACCATTATTACCAACCCCAAAAACTCCTCCTACAGACAAACCACCATCTCTTCCAATGACCAGTTCCAAATTAGGGTTTCGTCACCTGACACCGGCTGAAATCTCCCACAAACGTTCTCAAGGGCTTTGTTTCCGTTGTGATGAGAAATACACTTAGGACCACAAGTGTAAAGCTCCTCCACAGTTACTCTTCTTCGTCGACGAATTACCGGACCCTGGTGATTCTCCAACTTCAACAGTAACATAGCAAACTGATGCGTTACTCGCTGACAAACTGCAGCTAGATGAAGTTAAAACCCAATCGGCAATTTCATACAACACTTTATCCGGGGGTTGTTCCAGCACTACGTTACTATTTACGGGTTCGGTTAAAGGTAATTCGGTTCAAGTCCTTTTGGATGGGGGTAGCACCCACTGTTTTGTTCAAACTCGAATTGCTCAGTTTTTGAATTTTACTATTGAGTCGATTGATCCGTTTTTGGTATTAGTCGGAAGTGGGGAATGGCTTCCTTGTTCCGGTATAGCTAAACAAGTGGAGTTGGTTATTCAGGGGCATACGATCACTGTGGATTTTTATGTGTTACCATTAAAAGGTTGGGACATGGTCCTTGGGGTTTCCTGGCTCGCTACATTGGGTCCGGTTCTCACTGATTCTTCCACATCGACGTTTGAGTTTTCCTTACAGGGAACACGAGTTAAATGGCAAGGTGATGCTAGTCCTGTGGCTCAATCTATTCACTTTAATGGCTTTAAGAAATTGTTACATTCTGATAGCATTGGCCAATTGTTTCATTTAACACTATTACCCTCGTCTTCTCCCACGCCAGCATACCCGCCTGATTTACAGGCCCTTTTGACCAAATTTGCGGATGTGATTACTGCACCACACGGCCTTCCCCCGGAACGTTCCCAAGATCATCACATTGAACTCCTTCCATCGAGTAAACTCGTTTCTGTCCACCCCTACCGATACCCTCACTTCCAAAAACAAGAGATCGAATAATTGGTCCAGGATATGCTCAATCAAGGAATCATTCGACCCAGTACTAGCGATTTTTCCTCCCCGGTTTTATTGGACGGTACTTCGAGATTTTGTATGGATTACCGAGCATTGAATGCTATCACGGTTCGGGATCGTTTTCCTATTCCTTGAATTGATGAGTTATTTGATGAATTGTATGATGCTCATTACTTCACTAAACTGGACTTATTGGCAGGGTACCACCAAATCCGATTAGCCAAGGATGATGTAATGAAAACGGCTTTCCGCACTCACGACGGGCACTACGAGTTTTTGGTGATGCCCTTTGGCCTCACGAATGCTCCGTCCACCTTTAAACGCCTTATGAATGATGTCTTTTGGCCGCATCTTCGCCACTTTATTCTCGTCTTCTTTGACGATATTTTGGTTTATAGCAAAACTTGGGAAGATCATTTGAAACACCTTCACACCACCTTACAATTGCTAATCAACCATTCATTGGTAGCTAAGCTCTCTAAATGTACTTTCGGTCAAACCACAGTTGCTTATTTGGGGCATCTAATTTCATCTAAGGGAGTAGCCATGGATCCGGATAAAATTGTTGCTATTCAAGCTTGGTCGGTTCCTAAAACAGTCAAGGAAGTGCGTGGGTTTTTGGGATTAACCGGGTATTACCGCCGTTTTATAAAACATTATGCTTCCATCACCGGGCCTCTCACCGACTTATTACAAAAAGATGCATTTGTTTGGACAGCCACCACACTTCAAGCCTTTAACCAATTAAAACTTCTCCTCAGTTCCAAGCCGGTGCTCCGTTTGCCCGATTTTAGCAAACCCTTCACAATTGAAACGGATGCTTCCGGCATCGGCATTGGTGTAGTCCTTTCTCAAGATAAGCAGCCCTTGTCATATTTTAGCAAAAAGTTATGCCCCCGGATGCAAACCGCTTCAACTTATCACCGGGATATGTACACCATCACCCAAGCCATCTCCAAATGGCGGCAATACCTTTTGGGCCATAAATTCACCATTGTGACGGACCAACAATCCCTTAAAAAACTTCAAGATCAGGTTATTCAAACCCCCCGAACAGCAGAAATGGTTGGGCAACCTGTTGGGATTAGATTTTGATATTTTATACCGACCCGGTTCTCAAAACAGCGTTGTTGATGCTCTATCTCGACGTCCGTCTTCTTACCTCATGGCTATCTCCATGGTCCTACCATCCTTATTAAAAGAAATTCAGGACGCGACTGCTTTGGACCCTGAGTTTTCTACCCTGTTTCAGCAATGTTCGACCAAACCTGAGGAGTTTCTTGACTTTCAGATTCGCGACTCTTTTCTGCTATTTAAAGGTCGCCTGGTGGTTCCAAATTTGCATACTTTGCGAAAGAAATTGTTGGATGAATTCCACTCTTCGGTTCTCGGTGGTCATTCCGGAGTGGCTCGCACGTATCAACTCTTGACGGCTACCTTTTATTGGAAGAATATGCGACATGATGTTAAACTTTATGTGTCCTAATGCCAAGTTTGTCAACAAACCAAACCATCTTTCTTGGCACCGGTCAGGTTACTACAGCCGTTACCAGTTCCACATGCTGTTTTTGAATATATAGCGATGGACTTTATAACATGTCTTCCGGTTACTCAAGGTAAATCCGTTATTATGGTGGTCGTTGACCGTTTATCAAAATACGGTCACTCTATTGCTTTACCACCTTCTTTCAATAGTGTATCGGTTGCTACTGCCTTCCTTCATGAGATTGTGCGCCTTCATGGGGTTCCCTTATCTATCGTGACAGACCGTGACCCCCGTTTTATGACAGAATTTTGGAAGGAATTACATCGCCTTCATGGTACTTCTCTCAAGTTTAGCACCGCCTACCACCCCCAAACGGATGGGCAATCGGAGGTGCTTAACAATTGTTTGGAAATGTATCTTCGTTGTTATGTGGCTGATCACCCCAAAAACTGGTTGCAATACCTTCCGTGGGCTGAATTTTGGAATAATACTTCCTACCAAACATCATTACAAATGACTCCGTTTGAAATCCTTTATGGTCGAAGGCCTCCTACTCTTACCCGTTATATTTGGGGATCAACCAACAACAATGAACTTAATCAGTTGTTTCACACTCGCGATGAAGTATTGACCAGTCTTAAGAGCAATCTCTTGAAAGCCCAGCACCGTATGAAGCTAGCGGCTGACAAACACCGTAGGGATATACAATTCGCAGTTGAAGATTGGGTTTATTTGAAATTACAGCCATACCGTCAAGGCTCGGCCCGCCTACAACGTCACCACAAACTGGGTCGGCGTAATTTTGGGCCTTATCGGGTTATTTCTAAGGTGGGGCCCGTGGCTTATAAGCTCGATTTACCCGAAACTACTAAAATACACCCCGTTTTTCATGTCTCTTTACTTCGCAAATGCTTGGGACAACTAGCCCAACAGATCACTCCATTAAATTTGGTGGACTCTACCTCTACACTTATCCTTCAACCACAACAAACCTTGCAATCTCGCGCCATTTACAGGGTTCTCAACAGGTACCTCAAAGCCTAATCCAATGGGAAGGTCTTCCTGATACTTCAGCTACATGGGAGGACAATGCTCAATTGAAACTACAATTTCCTAATCTACACCTTGAGGACAAGGTGAGTGTTAATGGGGGCGATATTGTAATGAGCCCAAAGGCCCAATCTGCTACGGAAGTCCAGTCGGATATCACCATAGGCCCAAATCAAATCCGAAAGAGTGAAAGGACAAAATTGGTACCAAGGAAGTATCAGGACCACATCATGAATGCCATATCAGCAATTCTCTAACAGAATATATGCGTCTAGTCTATATAGTGTAAGGAGTGCATGATCATGAGCAGGCAATTAGTTAGATCTCATTTGAGTCTATTTTCCCCATCCCCCTTTCTCAGTCTATGTTTCTTCTCATCCCCAATTCTGAGTATTGAAATAAAATTCTACTTTATCCCCTTAAATTGAGTTTGTTTCAACCTCCGTGGTCTTGTCCTCGACCATTTTCTTAGTCGTATGAACTCACATAACTGTACTGCTCTGACTGCAATATTGGTCATCTGATCCAGCAAAAACTGGTCTTCTTTGATCTTTTCTTACTACTCGATCACAATCTGATTGCAACTTCTCTTTTTCTTTACCGTTGAAGGGGTGATCGCGTTGATCGGCGAGCAGCTTGTTCCAATTGCTACTGTAAGTAATATGGGATCTTGAACCAACCCTTCAGACGCGGTTGAATCTGATTCCTGGGGGTAGTCAACAACTTATTACTGTCGAAAATCTGATCTTTAACTCGATCCGTCTTCTGGTCTGGTCCGCGAAATTACCCAGATCCAAACATCGGGTTAAGATTGAACCATGGATTATATGAAAACTTCTTGATCTTTGGTGTTTTCTTGATTAGAGGCTTCCAATTTTCTGAATTTCCATCTTTTAATTAAGTCTCGAACTTGCATTAATCACAACCCTTTAAATCAATTGTCCCAAATTCCAGCTTGAAGTCGAATCTTAGATCTTTGATTACAGTTGACATTATCAGTGGCTTCTAACCACAAATACCAACAAGAAACGAATCAATGTACTTATGATCGCTTGCACCTTTAATTGATGATTGCTTGGTATCAATTTCTACCTTCTTGAACTTGGCTGCAATACCAATCAGGTCCGGAATTGATAAATAAGATCACATGTGAATTTGGATAGCTCCCAAACATTAGTTAACCAAGAAAATATAACTAAAAAAAATTAATTACAATGTCAAACCATAACTCTGTTTATATAGATTAACCCTAACTTGGTAGCCAAAAATTAGGAAGCTTAACCAATTTAACCAACTTGTCTCATTTGATTCCCCGAGTTCACTGACTCGTGACTTGTTTAAACCATATTATTCACCGCCTTGTGGATCTATATGGCCCAACCCTAACCGGCTTGTTAGAGTCGGGATTTAATACAAACTGTAGCTCCACTTGGAGGATCAAGATAACCTACTTCCTTGTTTGTTAACACAAATACGAGTGCGGAATCCACGTAGTTATGCAAACCAAAGCAAAGTAATGCAAACACAAGTAACCAAAGATTCACAAATATTAGATTAACTGAAGAGAATTAGTACAACACATACACACAGTGCTTACAACCTTCAAGGACTCTCTTGCTGAAATGAGAAGCAAGTGTTTGTATTTATAGGCCCAACACCCAGTAGCCCTACGAAGAAGGTTACTGGGCTCACGAACATTTATCAAGCCCATGAAGAATGGAATCTTCGTGGACTATATCAACGAACAAACTATCACCACGAAGAATGATTCTTCGTGGTAATGTTCGTGGATATGTAGTCCCACGAAGAATATGGATTCTTCGTGGGGAACCTATAAACAGACAATAACTTGCAGAAAACAGACAGTAAGAACAAAACACATACATAACTAACAGTTGCACACATGCAAACTGTTTTACAACGCTAACAAAGTAAACGTCGTGCTAAGTCAAGATAGGAGGATATCTTGACTTGGCTGACTCGACCAAAACTATACAGACCGTAAATAAAGACCGTATAAATTACAACGTAATAAGAACAAACTACAGACATAAAACTGCACCAACAAACTCCCCCTTGTATTGTAGGTCCCCTTGATGTATGGATCTTTCACAGAATTGTCAATCTAATCAAGAGTGCGGAATCCTCTTGATCAGAATATCACAGAATGAGTAGAAACAGAAATCAGCAATTCACAATCAAACTGGGTTTCTATAGATTATCAATCTCACGAATTACAATCAATCAAAACCCTAACCACACAATTTCGTCCAAGCTGATTATGCTCTCACGAAATCCCTCTCAAAAACGTTTTGGCTGATTACCTAAACCCTAAAGCCTAACCTTGTTTATATAACACAAGGTTTGCAACTTGGGCTAGGATAAACCTCATGGACTGCGAATTGGAGTAAGCCCAATTCGCCCCCCATCACCCAATCAGTCGGCACAGAATGATAATCAAGAATATGAGAACATGCCAGTATTTGATCGTGGTGATTCAGATTCTGAGGGGGAGCAATTTCAGATTTCAAGTCAAACAAACCCAGTCAGTGAACAAGATGCAAATCAGAATGTTACTAATCTGGAGGGTGATGTAGATGTTCCAGGTGAAGTAATGCCACGAACTCTTTCATATCATCCAGAGGAGTTGATCATTGGAGAACTGCAGACAGGCGTTCGCACTCGTAGACAGATTGATAAAGGGCTTACATGTTTTTATACAACAGTTGCTCCTTTGCAAACTGAATTCTCATTAAGTTGTTTTATCTCACAGGTTGAACCAAGGACTTACAAAGAGGCGCTTACTGAAGATTCTTGGGTCAATGCAATGCAGGAGGAACTGAGTTAATTCGAAAAGTTAGGAGTGTGGAAGTTAGTGGATTTGCCAGATGGTCAGAGGAAGATAAACACCAAGTGGGTGTTTAAGTGTAAGAGAGACGATAGAGGAGTTGTAGTTCGTAACAAAGCTCGACTCGTAGTCCAGGGTTTCAGTCAACAGGAGGGAATAGATTTCACTAAAGTATATGCTCCTGTAGCTAGACTAGAAGCTATCTGAATCTTTCTAGCATTTGCATCATGGAAGAACTTCAAAGTATATCAGTTAGATGTAAAATCGGCTTTTCTCTACGGGAAGGTTAAAGAGGAGGTTTATGTCGGTCAGCCACCGGGCTTTACCGATCCAATCCACAAAGACAAGGTCTACTTGCTAGACAAAGCGCTGTATGGTTTACACCAGGCCCCCGAGAGCTTGGTACGAGACATTATCTCAACACCTACTAGCCAACAGTTTCATTCGTGGAAAAGTGGATGCCACTCTCTTCACCAAAGAGGTCGACGGACATCTTCTGATTGTTCAGATATACGTGGACGACATCATATTTGGGTCAACAAATGAGGATCTATGCAAAGATTTTGAACGAGTTATGAAGCAAAAATTCGAAATGTCATCGATGGGTGAGATGAAATTCTTTTTGGGATTACAGGTTGATCAACTACCTAAAGGAATTTTCATACATCAAACGAAGTACGTTCATGATATCTTGGAGAAATTTGGGATGTCAGGTTCTACTCCAGCAGCCACCCCATTAGCAACGAATCATGGGATAAACCCTGATCTCACCGGAGAGAAGGTAGATGAAACGATGCATCGTTCCATGATCGGTTCGCTGATGTATTTGACAGCTTCAAGACCCGATATCATGTATCCAACCTGCCTCGCAGCAAGATTTCAATCTAACCCGAGAGTATCGCATATGGTGATTGTGAAAAGGATATTACGCTACCTGAAAGGAACTCCATCATTGGGGTTGTGGTATCCAAGAGAAGGCGATTTTACGCTCGAAGGGTATTCCGATTCTGATTTCGGATGCTGCAAAGTTAATGCTAAATCAACAACAGCAGGGAGCCAGTTTTTCGGACCACGTTTGGTCACTTGGCAATGCAAAAAGCAAACCTCTGTGGCTTTATCCACATGTGAAGCGGAGTATGTATCTGCTAGCAGTTGCTGCTCACAGATCTTGTGGATCCAGCAACAGATGCGTGACTACGGTTTGCAATTTCTAAACATCCCTATCTTTGTTGATAATGAGGCAGCGATTAACATTACTAAAAATCCAGTAAATCACGCTAAAACGAAACATATTGAGATTCGTCATCACTTCATTCGAGATTGTTTCGAGAAGAAGTTGATACGAATTGAGAAAATCCACACTATTGATCAGAAAGCTGATTTACATTCCAAAGCTTTTGATAAAGCACGTTTTCAATATTTTCTAAAACTGAACGGTATGAAGCTTTTATCGGTGTTGGAGGAGATTATTGGCGTTGATGAAGGAGACATTGTAGATGATGTTGAGAAGCAATCTGCAATGGTTTGTCGATTTTTTACTTGTTTAGGTATTTAGGGGGAGTATAGGGGTATTTTTTCAGAAAATACAAAAACAATAAAAAATGACAAAAATACAAAAACATGAAATATTTTCAAAATCCAAAAACAATAGAAAACCAGAAAAAGAGTTTGTGTAAAAAGGGAAAATGATAGTACATCGGCTTGACCATCACAATATGCTAAAGAAATGGAATGTTTTAAATGCATTAAACAGTCTCACTGATGATATGCCGATAGGTTTTTGCACATTTAGTAGGTTTGTTCGGGATATAAACTTAAAATCTTACTTGCTTATTTCGTGGGGAACACTACTTGGATATATAGGTAACCCCTGAAATCTCGTTTGAAAGATTCCTTTTTCTGATATACTAGGTTTTTATACTCAGTGATATCTGGGGTATTATTCCGGGACTTCTGCTGAATGGAAGTTCTGACCTAGTCCTCGAATAATACTTTCCGCAATGCTTGAAACATAGCATCACCCTCAGCATATATGATAAGACAATAAAATTGCTTAGCAATGCTGTTGTAAAAAAGATTCTTTAAAGGGGACACACCCAAGTTGAGTCATGATCTCTCTGCTGAACAGTAGTTCTGACTTGAGCTCTCATGATTCTTCATAATTTATTAACCCCTTAGAGATATCATTCGTGTTATAATTGCCTGTAAGACTGAATATCGGGATCTGGATACGGGAGTATATTCAAGAGGTGGGACACACATATAAGTTTAAGTCTTAAAATACTAAATCCGTATCCTGAACAGATTGAAAATTGTGTGGAAATTTAAGTGGATCAGTATATCGACAATCTAAGCGAATTGATTCCCTAACACGCTCACCATAAATATGTTTGTAAATAGTTTACTTTCATTACATTTTAGTTATGTATTTCATTCCTAGTTTAGAAGTTTTATTAAAAATCCAGAAAGATTTTTCATTTCTGCTTTATTTTTGACAAACCAAAGTGGAGAGTTGATCTTCGGATTCGAAAATTGAAAGCAGATGTAGGAGATTTCTGGACTGGAGGATGAGTCGTGAGCTGATCTTGATAAGTTTGTGATGTTAAAAAGTTAAAGCAAGTTCATTAATTTGAAACTTGTAAATTTTCAGAAACAAATTGAACAAAAAGTCATTGTGAATTGTCTCTGATCAACCAAGGTCATTAAGTTGGACTTGGTAGATTAATTGAGTAATCAGGGTCATTAATTTGAACTTGAGTACTTAAGTGGATTTCTAACACTGAAGGTTGAATGGTAAGTTTGGTTTGTAATTGTTATTATCATATATCTTATATTTGGGTAGAGTGTATGCAGGTTTTAGGAATCTCCATGGCAATGATAATGCAAAAGTTTGAACCAGAATTTCAAGTTCCAGTATTTCGAGAGGGGGAGTCTGTGAAAGGGGGAGTCAGAATTCTGGATCAACAGTCAAAGGGGAGACTGAAGATGGAGCCAGATTAATATCCTGAACCTGTGAAGAAGGAGCTTTACAATGACAGAATTTGGAGAGAGATAAAGACTGAAGACTTGACGCCGAAGACTTCGTCAACATCCTAGGGGGAGTCTGTTGGTGCACTGAATGTCTGTTGACTACGTTTTTAATCAAGTCTTAGGTCTAGATGGATAGATTTAGGGTTTGATATGTTAATGTAAGGTAGTTCGCTTGAAATGACATCATGTCATGTTCAAGCGAAACCATCTAAGTCTAGTTCGCTTGAAACTGGTTCTCTCATGTTCGCTTGAAACCAATTCATGCTTGTTCGCTTGAAACACATTTAGGTGTGTTCGCTTGAAGCAACAAGGTGTCATCTCAAGCGAACAGGCCAACACTATAAATAGGTGATGTGCTTGTCATTTGAAACGGACAGTGATCTTGGTGTAGGTGTCGAAACTCTGTCAAAATTCATTCAGAACACGTGTAAAGATTCACAATCAGTAATAGAAAGAAGTTAAAAGGAGCCGAGCTGTTGTGACTCCGTTTACTTTGATTCCGCCTCTGTAAACTGAGATGAACTACTTTTACTGACATTTAGGGTCACGCACACGGTGCAACAAGTGGTATCAGAGCTCAGGACGAGGAATTCATACAATAGCAGCTTGATTTTACCGGATTTTCTCATTTCTACTTACTTCTTCTCATTCTTTTTCTGATTCGGACATAATTCACGGTTGAAATGGCCTGAATCTGACACATATCAAGCGAAATACATAGTTAACTAATCCTTGAAAGTTTCGGACTAAAACACGGCTTAAAACTGATCAAAATCGATTCACCGTTTGAAATTGTTCGTGAAAAAGATGACGTCATTCGTTTGAAATACATTGTTCGCTTGAAATAACTTGTTTAGTTCGCTTGAAAAGTGCATCTCAACATTGTTCGCTTGAAAATTTTCAGCAAGTTCGCTTGATGTGGTCGCTTGAATTACTTGTATATTTTCAAGCGAACTAAGATAGTCTGTGTTCGCTTGAACGAACTGATATAATATTCTTGTTCGCTTGAAAGTCTGTTATTCACTTGAACTTAGTTCGCTTGAACTTGCATTATCCAAGTTCGCTTGAACTTGCATTAGTTGAGTTCGTTTGAATTTGTATCACTTGAGTTCGCTTGAAAGTTGTTGTTTCTACTTGAAGCTATTTCGCTTCAAGTGATCTCGTTTGAACTTGTTATTTTTCAAAACTTAAAATTTTCTAAGTGATTGCTGATTTTTTTTCAGGTATGTACAAGATGGATGATTTCAATCCATTTTATGACATGTATGCGTTTGCTGGAGACGGTGGAAATGATACATCTTCGAGTAACACCAATGACAACACGCAGAATCCAAAGAAAAAGCTATCGGATGCATTAGAGGTTGAAAGTGCTTTTGGAACATATAACAAACCCCCGAAGTTGATGGCTATAGAAGATTACAGTCGGTGGGCAAAGAAATTTGAAGATTGGTTGATGGCCTTTGCTTTTCCTAGCTGGAAGAGTCTAAAAAATGGATATCAAAATGGAAACAAAAAGGGTGAAACCTTAATAACAAATGAGGAGATAGAGTTGTTTGTTGCTGAGCAAAAATGAATTGCGTTGCTGTTTCAGTCCGTCAGAGAAGATATAATATCTTTGATCGAATACTCTAGTGCTACAGATCTCTGGAACAAATTGAAAAACAAATGTATAGGAAGCAAGGAAATTGTGAAAAACAAAAACAAACTACTTAGAAAAGAGTTTGATTTGTTTGGGTGTTTAAAGAATGAATCAAATTGTAAAATGATAGAGAGGTTTGGGCATCTGAAACTGGAACTGGCGAGACATGATATTGTCTATTCTCGAGAAGAGCTAGTCGACAAATTGTTTGATGCTTTACCAGATGAGATGGATTGGCAATATTATGCGTTGATGCTAAAGAATACTATCAAGCCACCAGAAGATTTAACAGTTGACTTGCTGATTGAGAGATTAGAGAGTCATGAGTTGGAGCTAAAGAAGACACACAAAGTCAATCATTCATCTTATCAGCAGAACTTGGATTTGTATTATCCAAAGAACATGATGCCAAAGAACACATCTCCCAAGACTGCGTTTTCTGCTGAAAATGTTTCCAAAACAAGCAAAGAAAGTCAAAGCAGTGGATATCATAGTGGATATCACAGTGGGTCTTCATCAAATTCAAACCAGTCTGATGCAAAGAACTTATTTCAATGCAACATCGCTATAGACTTAAAGAACGCTCAGAATTTCAGCGAGGAGTCTGCCAAACAACAAATGGTTTTCCTAGCATCTGTGCAAGAATCTTATGAAAGTCTTGTAGCAGGGAAGATAGGCAACACCAACCTGACGAAAGAAGATTATGATCAGATAGATCCTGAGGAAATGGAACTAATCGACATCAGGTGGTGTATGGCCAGTGCAGTTCGTCGAGCACAGCGTTTCATGGAGATAACTGGGAGAAAGTCAATTGGTGGACCATCTACCAAGTTGGGCTTTGATAAGTCTAAGGTGACATGCTTCAAGTGCAAACAGAAAGGTCACTTTAAGCGTGAATGCAGAAACGCGTATGCTGATGAATCTGAAAACCCGTTCAGAGAAGATTACTACAAGAAGGCGATTTATCATCAGAATAAATCAGAACCGCCAAGAATGAAGCAGCTTGAGGATAACAAAGAAAAATCTAGAGCTCTTGTAGTGATTCAAGACAATGAAGGTTACGACTGGAGTGAGTTGTTACCTGAGGAGGATGCGGTTGGATATGCATTCATGGCAAAATCTGAACCTGTTACTTGGAAAGATGACAGAACTGAAGAACAGAAGTATGGTTATAGAAAGCAGTTAGCTATAAACAAAATGATCAGAATATCTGGTATCTTTTCTGAGACAAAAAGAGCAAATAGATGGGATCTAGACAGAGAATGTTATCTTGACCCCTATTGAAACATTGCTGTTGATCATAAAACTCTTGATTTGGAAACCATAATCCAAGAGTATAAAATTGAAGATGATTATTGGCAGAAGAAATGGTGGGGAAGCGGTGAAGATGAAGAGAAAGAAAAGAAGGAGAAAGAAGAGAAAGAGAAGTCAAAGAAGATTGACATTGGGATCATTGACACGCCACAGGAGTTGAATGCTGAAAACATGGGAAAGATGGCTGACAAGGTGCTGGCTGCTAATGCACTTAAGGTAGATTCTAAATCCGTTTCTGAGTCAGGTAAAAAGGTCAGTGGTAATGTTGACTGCAAATATTGCATCAAAGAGTGCAAGGTTTGTAGTACAAACACTTATCTCAAAGGTAAGAAGATTGAGGATCTGACTGCTAAAGTCAGAAGTGTTGAGGATCAAATCCTTGATCGTGACAAAATGGTGAAAGCTTCAACTGAACGATTAAAAGAATTAACTAACAAAATTGAAACTGATAAAATTGATCAGGAAAAGGTTAGGAAAGAAAATGAAAGGTTAGTTCTTGAAAATCGACAGATCACTGAAAAATTTGAAAAGCTTAAAAGCACAATTAAAGATAATGATGATCGAAATGGTAAAACTTATAAAGAAAATTGCCAATTGAAATGTGTTTTGAGAATCAAAGAAGAGTTAATCAACAAACAATTGGATGAGATTGCTAAATAGAAACTTTAGTTTGAAGAAGCCAAGATTGAGAATGAACGTATCAATTTGAAATTGAACAGTTACAGCTCTGCAAGCTTTTTTTTGCAACACATTATTCCCAAACCCATCGGGAAAGACAAAGCAGGCGAAGATGTATACTGTGACGGAACTGGGGTTGGGTTTCATCAAGTTCCACCACCAGTTCTAGAAAATTATTCGAAAAAGCAATCTGGGTTGGTTAATCTTGAGGAAGAAAATGAAGTGAAACTTCCTGATTCAATTGATGTCACATTTTCTTCTTCATCATCTGATGATAGTGTTCAAACAGAGATTGTTAAAAGCACAGCTGAAAGTGTTTTGAATAGTGATTCAGCTCGAGATGATGAATGTTTCTTGAACAAATACATTCCGAAACAAAATTCCAAAAACAACTTAGGTGATGAACCGGGTCTTGTGATGTACAAGATGGCTGGATCTGATAAGTTGTATTCGGATTCTGAGTTTTCTCTGGAGAATGTAAATGTTTCAAAATTGACAAATGTGTTCAAAATGGTTGAAATTGATGTGTCTGAAGTAAAGAGTTTGAAACAAACAAAAAGGCAAATGAATTTTGAGAAAAATAAAGCTTACTACAAGAAACCTATTGTTCCACCACGTTTTTATAACAACAATCGAAACAATTGGTCGGGTGGATATCAGGGTGGTAAGAGTTATCAGAAAAGGAGTTTTCAAAACAAAAGGTTTGCTGAAAAGAAGGTGTTTGGGAACGGTTCAAGTTCACTTTCTGATGAGGAAAATGAAATCTTTTCGAAATCAAATGAAGAATTTTTTGAGAAGAGGGCCTCACAACCTCAGTCTGATGGCACAAGTCGGGTAGTTGATAATCGTACGTGTTTTAAATGCAACAAAGTTGGTCACATTGCAAGAAATTGAACCAACTCCAAGCCTAAGACTGAAGTTGTTGAGAATCGACAGAAGAAGGTTGAAGCAAAAGGCAAAGCTCCAATGGTTGTTGAGAAAGTTTTGAAAAATGAGAAATCAAAAGTCAAAATTGAATCTGTTAAGAACTTGGTAACTAAAAATGGCAAATTTTACAAACGGGTTGCATCATCTCAACAAACATGGAAGCCAAAAGTTATTAATAAACCAAAGGTTTCAGAGTCAGAAAAACAATCGTCTTCTACCACACCGATAAAGATGGATGTTCCTTTGGATTATTATGAAAAGCTGGAGAAACAATCTTCTACTCTACCTGAGAAAAAGAATGTTTAGAAGAAAAATCAACCAACTGGTCAACTTAAGATAGATGAGTTTTTCTTATACAAAAAGGTTGAGGTTGGATCAGATGAAAGCTTGAAAATGAATGATAAAAATTTTCCGCCACTTTACACTGCTAAAACTCACATTAAAGTCAAGTTACCCGAGTCAAAAGAGGCTTGGGTGGCATCAAAATCTCACTAAAGATTTTGGACTTGCCGGAGCTTCCTAGATGGTAATCGTGAAGCATGAATTGGCATCTTTATTAAATTGTTTGTGATATGTGCAGGAACTTCCGAGAGCTATTTCAAGATGGATTATGGATAGCGAAGTGTCTCGACATATGACAGGGAAGACTGCATTGTTGTATGATGTTAGAAATTTCAATGGAGGATACGTGGGATTTGCAGGAAATCAAGGTGGTAGAATTGTTGGTGAAGGAACGTTATCCAATGGGATTGTTACGTTTGAAAGAGTTAACTACATTGCTGAGCTGGAGAATAATCTGCTGAGTATCTCACAGATTTGTGACAGGATGTATACCACTCATTTCACTGATAAAGAATGTTTGATCTTGAAGCCAGGATTTGTTATCCCTGAAGTATGGATTATCATGCGGGCACCAAGAGTCAATGATATGTACGTGTTGGACATGAGTGTAGCTACTACAACCACGGGTCAGGCTCATTGTTTTGTGTCTAGAGCAACGAAGAAAGAATCGAAGTTGTGGCTTCGGAAGATGGGGCATATACATCTTAGAAAAATGAATCACTTGGTGCACAATGATTTGGTTCTTGGAGTTAATATAAAAGGTTTTCATCTGGAAGGTGAGTGCATTAGTTGTGTCAAAGGCAAGCAGAAGAAAAAGACACACCCTAAAAAGCAAGACAATTCAGTTTCCAGACCATTAGAGAGACTACATATGGATTTGTTTGGTCCAGTTAACGTCAAAAGTATTACAGGGGATCTCTACTGTCTTGTGGTTACTGATGATTATTCCAGATTTTCGTGGGTATCATTCTTGAAGTCGAAAGATGAAACGTTTGATAGTTTGATGGTGTTGTTCAGAAAGATTGAAAATCTCTACCAAAGGCGTATCAGAAAAATCAGAAGTGATAATGGTACTGAATTCAAGAACAACAAGATGGAAGAATATTGTGATGAAAGAGGTATATTGCATGAGTTTAGTGCTCCGTACACTCCGCAGCAAAATGGAGTAGCAGAACGCAAAAACAGGACGCTAATCGAAACGGCTTGAACAATGCTTGCTGATTCAAAGCTACCGATAAATTTTTGGGCAGAAGCAGTTTCCGCCGCATGCTATACCCTCAACCGGGTTCTAACTGTAAAGAAATTCAACAACACATGCTTTGAGTTGATCAATAACCGTAAACCGAACCTGAAGTTTTTAGAACCGTTTGGGTCTCCTTGTACAGTTCTAGAGCCTTTTGGTAAGTTTGGTCCAAAAAGTATCGAAGGAATATTTGTTGTTTATTCAAGTCCACAAAGACGAGTCTTTATTCCAAGCATGAAGCAGATCATCAAAGCACAACATGTTGAGTGTCAGGGGTATACTATGCCGCCTCAAAATCCCGGTGACTCATGGCATTTTAATTATGATAAATTATGGGATTCGTTTGACATGGAAGAAGAAAAGGAAGAAGAAGAGGATTTCTTTGATGAGTTGGATATTCTAAGAGAGTATGAAGAATCGTAGGAAAGGTTTCCAGCTGAGTATTCAAGAAGACCGCAACGAGCTTCAAATGACGATGAAGCAGGTCCAAGAAATGCTGGTGAACATGATGATGTCCAACAAAATGAAGTTGCTCAAGATAATCAGTCGGCACAAAATGATAATCAAGAATATGAGAACATGCCAGTATTTGATCGTGGTGATTCAGATTCTGAGGGGGAGCAATTTCAAATTTCAAGTCAAACAAACCCAGTCAGTGAACAAGATGCAAATCAAAATGTTAATAATCTGGAGGGTGATGTAGATGTTCCAGGCGAAGTAATGCCACGAACTCTTTCATATCATCCAGAGGAGTTGATCATTGGAGAACTGCAGACAGGCGTTCGCACTCGTAGACAGATTGATAAAGGGCATACATGTTTTTATACAATAGTTGCTCCTTTGCAAACTGAATTCTCATTAAGTTGTTTTATCTCGCAGGTTGAACCAAGGACTTACAAAGAGGCGCTTACTGAAGATTCTTGGGTCAATGCAATGCAGGAGGAACTGAGTCAATTCGAAAAGTTAGGAGTGTGGAAGTTAGTGGATTTGCCAGATGGTCAGAGGAAGATAAACACCAAGTGGGTGTTTAAGTGTAAGAGAGACGATAGAGGAGTTGTAGTTCGTAACAAAGCTCGACTCGTAGTCCAGGGTTTCAGTCAACAGGAGGGAATAGATTTCACTGAAGTATATGCTCATGTAGCTAGACTAGAAGCTATCAGAATCTTTCTAGCATTTGCATCATGGAAGAACTTCAAAGTATATCAGTTAGATGTAAAATCGGCTTTTCTCTACGGGAAGGTTAAAGAGGAGGTTTATGTCGGTCAGCCACCGGGCTTTACCGATCCAATCCACAAAGACAAGGTCTACTTGCTAGACAAAGCGCTGTATGGTTTACACCAGGCCCCGAGAGCTTGGTACGAGACATTATCTCAACACATACTAGCCAACAGTTTCATTCGTGGAAAAGTGGATGCCACTCACTTCACCAAAGAGGTCGACGGACATCTTCTGATTGTTCAGATATACGTGGACGACATCATATTTGGGTCAACAAATGAGGATCTATGAAAAGATTTTGAACGAGTTAAGAAGCAAAAATTCGAAATATCATCGATGGGTGAGATGAAATTCTTTTTGGGATTGCAGGTTGATCAACTACCTAAAGGAATTTTCATACATCAAACAAAGTATGTTCATGATATCTTGGAGAAATTTGGGATGTCAGGTTCTACTCCAGCAGCCACCCCATTAGCAACGAATCATGGGATAAACCCTGATCTCACCGGAGAGAAGGTATATGAAACGATGCATCGTTCCATGATCGGTTCGCTGATGTATTTGACAGCTTCAAGACCCGATATCATGTATCCAACCTGCCTCGCAGCAAGATTTCAATCTAACCTGAGAGTATCGCATATGGTGATTGTGAAAAGGATATTACGCTACCTGAAAGGAACTCCATCATTGGGGTTGTGGTATCCAAGAGAAGGCGATTTTATGCTCGAAGGGTATTCCGATTCCGATTTCGGATGCTGCAAAGTTAATGCTAAATCAACAACAGCAGGGTGCCAGTTTTTTGGACCACGTTTGGTCACTTGGCAATGCAAAAAGCAAACCTCTGTGGCTTTATCCACATGTGAAGCGGAGTATGTATCTGCTAGCAGTTGCTGCTCACAGATCTTGTGGATCCAGCAACAGATGCGTGACTACGGTTTGCAATTTCTAAACACCCCTATCTTTGTTGATAATGAGGCAGCGATTAACATTACTAAAAATCCAATAAATCACGCTAAAACGAAACATATTGAGATTCGTCATCACTTCATTCGAGATTGTTTCGAGAAGAAGTTGATACGAATTGAGAAAACCCACACTGATGATCAGAAAGCTGATTTACATTCCAAAGCTTTTGATAAAGCACGTTTTCAATATTTGCTAAAACTGAACAGTATGAAGCTTTTATCGGTGTTGGAGGAGATTATTGGCGTTGATGAAGGAGACATTGTAGATGATGTTGAGAAGCAATCTGCAATGGTTTGTCGATTTTTTACTTGTTTTGGTATTTAGGGGGAGTATAGGGGTAATTTTTCAGAAAATACAAAAACAATAAAAAATGACAAAAATACAAAAACACGAAATATTTTCAAAATCCAAAAACAATAGAAAACCAGAAAAAGAGCTTGTGTAAAAAGGGAAAATGATAGTACATCGGCTTGACAATCACAGTATGCTAAAGAAATGGAATGTTTTAAATGCATTAAACAGTCTCACTGATGATATACCGATAGGTTTTTGCACATTTAGTAGGTTTGTTTGGGATATAAACTTAAAATCTTACTTGCTTATTTCGTGGGGAACACTACTTGGATATATAGGTAACCCCTGAAATCTCGTTTGAAAGATTCCTTTTTCTGATATACTAGGTTTTTATACTCAGTGATATCTGGGGTATTATTCCGGGACTTCTGCTGAATGGAAGTTCTGACCTAGTCCTTGAATAATACTTTCCGCAATGCTTGAAACATAGCATCACCCTCAGCATATATGATAAGACAATAAAATTGCTTAGCAATGCTGTTGTAAAAAAGATTCTCTAAAGGGGACACACCCAAGTTGAGTCATGATCTCTCTGCTGAACGGTAGTTCTGACCTGAGCTCTCATGGTTCTTCATAATTTATTAACCCCTTACAGATATCATTCGTGTTATAATTGCCTGTAAGACTGAATATCGGGATCTGGATACGGGAGTATATTCAAGAGGTGGGACACACGTATAAGTTTAAGTCTTAAAAAACTAAATCCGTATCCTGAACAGATTGAAAATTGTGTGGAAATTTAAGTGGATCAGTATATCGACAATCTAAGCGAATTGATTCCCTAACACGCTCACTAAAAATATGTTTGTAAATAGTTTACTTTCATTACATTTTAGTTCTGTATTTCATTCCTAGTTTAGAAGTTTTATTAAAAATCCAGAAAGATTTTTCATTTCTGCTTTATTTTTGACAAACCAAAGTGGAGAGTTGATCTTCGGATTCGAAAATTGAAAGCAGATGCAGGAGATTTCTGGACTGGAGGATGAGTCGTGAGCTGATCTTGATAAGTTTGAGATGTTAAAAAGTTAAAGCAAGTTCATTAATTTGAAACATGTAAATTTTCAGAAACAAATTGAACAAAAAGTCAGTGTGAATTGTCTCTGATCAACCAAGGTCGTTAAGTTGGACTTGGTAGATTAATTGAGTAATCAGGGTCATTAATTTGAACTTGAGTACTTAAGTGGATTTCTAACACTGAAGGTTGAATGGTAAGTTTGGTTTGTAATTGTTATTATCATATATCTTATATTTGGGTAGAGTGTATGCAGGTTTTAGGAATCTCCATGGCAATGATAATGCAAAAGTTTGAACCAGAATTTCAAGTTCCAGTATTTCGAGAGGGGGAGTCTGTGAAAGGGGGACTCAGAATTTTGGATCAACACTCAAAGGGGAGACTGAAGATGGAGCCAGATTAATATCCTGAACCTGTGAAGAAGGAGCTTTACAATGACAGAATTTGGAGAGAAATAAAGACTGAAGACTTGACGCCGAAGACTTCGTCAACATCCAAGGGGGAGTCTGTTGGTGCACTGAATGTCTGTTGACTACGTTTTTAATCAAGTCTTAGGTCTAGATGGATAGATTTAGGGTTTGATATGTTAATGTAAGGTAGTTCGCTTGAAATGACATCATGTCATGTTCAAGCGAAACCATCTATGTCTAGTTCGCTTGAAACTGGTTCTCTCATGTTCGCTTGAAACAAATTCATGCTTGTTCGCTTGAAACACATTTAGGTGTGTTCGCTTGAAGCAACAAGGTGTCATCTCAAGCGAACAGGCCAACACTATAAATAGGTGATGTGCTTGTCATTTGAAACGGACAATGATCTTGGTGTAGGTGTCGAAACTCTGTCAAAATTCATTCAGAACACGTGTAAAGATTCACAATCAGTAATAGAAAGAAGTTAAAAGGATTCGAGCTGTTGTGACTCCGTTTACTTTGATTCCGCCTCTGTAAACTGAGATGAACTACTTTTACTAACATTTAGGGTCACGCACACGGTCCAACATACTCATCAGAAGTTCCTTAGCTTGTCTTTTAAATTCCACTTCAAAGTCCTTGGAACTTGAGTCATCCTCATCCCTGCACAATGAAAGTTCAAGGAGATCTTGTAGATCTTCAACACCAAGGCTTAGTGCTTGTTTCCTTGATATGTACTTCATTTCACCATTGGATCTGATCAGGGTCAATATATGGGTCTTTTGATCAGAGAGCCACTTTAGTATTTTTGAACCCAATGGGTTTCTTGGGAGAGATTTATTTACTGATGAGTTGGGAGATTTTGGCCGTGTAAAGATTTGTAGAGCAGTATCCTGAGCTTCAGACATTTGTTTGAAAGTCTTTTCTATGACTTCATTTGCTGCAGCTATGTCTTCTGCAACTTCTTTGTCAATATGTTCTTGTCTCTTTTGTTGATCTAGCTCAATGTCTGAGATATCTGCTGATGTGTTTGGTGATGATGATTGGTTCAAAACCTTTTTGGCAAGGTCTTGAAGCTTTGCTGATTTGTCTTTATCTAAAGCCATTTTCTTGATGGCTTCTTCAAACTACTCAGCTTCTTTTTCTTTTTCCTCTGCTTTAGTCCTTTGTTTCCTCTTTTCTTGGTTTATCACAATGATTGAGGTATCTGCTATTGTGATCAGTGGTTCAGAGGTTTTGATCTGCTGCTCTAGCTTTTTGTAGTCAGGCTTCTTTGGAGTGTCAGAAACCGTTATCCTCCTTTTCTTGAGCCTTTCATAAGCCTTGTCTGTATATTGCTTTGTCCATTTTGCTATGGATTCAGCATCTCCAACGTTTGCATCCACCAGCTCCTATTTCTTTCTTTTGTATTTAGAAGTAAGATCAGCAATGAGCTTTTTGTATTTTCTTCAGTTTGGAGCATTCCTCTTCTTGGTTGGATCATTTTTAATTCTTTCAATTATGTTTGCCTCATGCTTTAATGCAACTATTGGCCATTCTTCAAACTGTTTTTCTTCAGCTGGATATAATTTTTCTTTCATGATGTATGCAAGATATTCTTTTTTCATTTCTTTTCGTAGATCTGCTTTGGGTGGTAAATCTGACATTTCTTTGCTCAGATCTCTTGCATAATCTTCCATCTGTTTGACTTTAGTGAGCAAGAATTCCATTTTTTCTGAAATGGCTTCGTCACCTTGGTCTTTGTACTTAAGCTTAGCTCTTATCTTAGCTTGCCTTGCTTTGAGCTCGAGATATTCATCCATATTTTTTGGGACTATGAAGCCTATGAGAGAAGGAAATCGTTTTTTTGAAGGATCATCCTCAGTGTAGAAATGTCTCATCTCATTTTTTACAGCTTCAGGTTCCAGTGGATATTTTGCAGCTATAGGATCATATTTGTCATCACCTGCTTGAGTTGTTTTTCTTTTTCTGGTGTAAATTTTAGGTGTTGAGACAACAGATGTTATAACATCTGATGTCTTCTGCGTTTTAGCAGGAGGAGATGGTGGTGATGTGACATTGATGAGAGCAGTGGTGGATGACTGGCAAACAACTGTTGAAACAACTGGTGTTTCAACCTCTGTTGTCATTACAACTACTGATGTGTCAGTAGATGTCTTCTGCTTTTAAGCAGGTGGTAATTTGGTGAGTGGTGATGTAGTTTTAGGTTGTGGTGGTAGGGCAGTGGTGTGTGTTGAAGAGATGGTATCTGTTTTGCTAGCAGTTTTTGAAACCACGGATATATCAACTGTTTGAGATTTTGTGGTGTGAGGTTTGGAGCTTTTGGGAGGTGGTTTAGATGTCTGTTTTTGTTGTTCTGGTTCAACATATAGACCATCTTCTATTCCCTTCTTCTTCCATTGCTTGATTTTCTCCCCCTTTTTGGCATTATCTGGAGGAGGGTTATCAATGAAGAGTAGAGTGGAAAGAGCTTTGTCAGTGGTATTTAGGATACTGGCCTTTATAGCCTTGATGTATGCTTGAGTATCTTTAAACCTTGACTCCACCATGTTTGTCAGCATTTGTACATGTATTGCATGCTGCTGATCAGCCATTTGTTTTTGTCTTTCAAGCAGGGGTTGGAATACACTCCATAGCTCATTTGTAGCAAGTGTAGGTTGTGCAGGTGCTTGAGCTGGAACAGCAGTGGATTGTGCTTTTTGAGCTTTTAACAGCTGTTGCACCATATCCTTTATTTCATCAACTGATGTTTCAAGTTTTTCAACTCTGCCCGTCAATTCCTGATATTTTGAATCATCATCCAAATTAATGGAATCATCTGTTTCCCCACCGGTAGTGGTTATATCAATGTGTGACTTAGGAACAGAATTCCAAAAGTCATCCACTGATGCCCCTTGTTCTCGGTACTGGGGACTTCTCTCTTCAGCACTTGATAACCTTTCAATGGTACCAGTGGTCAAAATAAACTAACTAGTGGTTACCAGAGGTGCTATGGAAGAAATTGCCTTCAAGGGAGTCTTACTAATGAAACAACTGTCCAAATGTAGATCTGTTGATCCATCACTTGTAGTTGCTGCTCCACTTGAACTACCACCAAGAGTTACTTGTAACTCAAGGGGTGTAACCTCCTCAGTAGTTGCTGGGATAGCAGGGGTAGTAGCATCAGACCTAGTCACTTGTGGGAGTGTACTCTCAGTGATAGGTGATAGAGAGGAACTGGTTTGTGTCTGAGCTATAGCAACTGCATGCAACAGGGGTATTATTGATTGTCGTAATGTGATTGGTGAGGGTATGGGTGTTGAAAGAGACATTTCCTTTGGATCAGGACTAAGGAAGATGGAACCAATCAGATCCAGAGCTTCATAATGTGGGGTCCCTGTGCTTACAACCTGATCCTTTTGTGAGGATGCAGGAGGAGTTTGAGGCAATGGTGGAGATTTTCTTCCATCTACTGTGAGGAATTAGCAGCAGTGGTTGTAAGTGACATTTGTGTTGTCACTGGCAGTGGCTCTGGGATCTCATCTTCCAGAGTTTCCTTTGTTTTGGGTTTGAAGGGCTTTCTGGATGTTTTCTTTTTGGTCTTTTTGGTAATGGCAGGTGTGGGTTTCAAAGCAGTGGTTGTGCTGCTATGATCACCTGGAGTAGTGGGCTCAGTAGCTGATACCTGAGGAGCAGTGGTAACTGCTAAATTCTGCTCAGGCACCTCTGCTTTTGTTTTTAAAGGTGTTAACATTCTAGTGAATGTTTCAGTTGTTAAACCTTTTATTTGAAAATAAACACCTTGTTTGAGCAAATTTTCATTTTCTTTTCCAAATTTTTGTTTAAAATAGTAGCTTAGGAACCTTGGAAAAAGTAGAAATGCTTTGCTATCAACATTTTTCAACAAATCATCAAAGATCTCCTGGGAATAGTTATAATCTTTGTTATTTAAAATAGCATAACCCAGACATTGGATCTTCAATGGTATTTCGTTAAAAGCAGTTGTTTTATTTGAAATACACATTGAAAGTGTATGAAATAAAAACCTAGGTGCAGAAGGGAAATAGCCTTTTTGTAAGGTATCCGTTTTTGTTTGTTCTGCATATCCTATTTTCAGAAAATCAGTTTTCAACTCGTTTTTGGGAAAAGATGTTTTACCTTTCTGATCATCGAGTTTAAAAACCTCTGAGATGGATTGAGGAGTAATTTGAATCGCTTTACCCTGTATGGAGGAGTTGATGGCTATGACTTTATCGTCTTGTTTTTCAAGAGTAGCATTTTTCCAAAACTCTCTCTGGGTTTGCTGGTAGATTGGAGCATCTGCTGTTAGCAAAGTTTTTGTGACACCTGTGTCACTTCAACCATCAAACAAATGCCAAACCAATGAAATATTATATTTCATACTTGGGATTTGTAAAAATATGTGTATCGATTGCACATATCAACTCTTGTTCGATTTCAAGCTCTAAATCGCTTTCTGGAAGGTTATACACGCACTGATGCGTAAATATAACCAGTTTAATGCAACGAACACTCCGGAATAGTGAAATAGGCTTAACATACCTTAAATAACCTTTACATAACTTAGATATAAGTTTTGGAAGGTTTGGTGTGGTGAAATCAAGTTAAATCGCTTACAGGGACTAAAGTTGACAAACTGAGAAAGTATGCCAATTTGAACTGTAACAGACATTCCGGAACATGACCATAAGTTAAACATACCATAAATATCCTTTACATAGCTTAGAAATAGGCTTTGAGGTGTTCGGTATGCTAAAATAAACTTTTGTGTCATTCAGGGACTAAAAGTGTCAAAAAGTGCACAAGTTTGCATTTTCGCGCATAACTTACGTTCTGAATACATCCGGACATCCAAAAATTTATGTAAGCACTAAAATATTTTATTTTAGTGTTCGGCATAAGAAAAATCCATTCGTCACGTCATTTGGAGCGTTTTTCGCGCTTATGCGCATTCCGTCGTAATTAAGCGAACATCGCGTTCGTACGACCAAACGAACCAACATCCGACATATTTTTGAGCATGTTTCATGTCCACAATGTTTAGGCATCATTTTAGGGCCTTAAATTTGGCTTTACGGGCCTTAGAAGTGTCGGGAATGGCCTTAAACACGTGCAGGGACCAAAACTGTCATTGCTGAAACTTGTTTTCTGATCTGAAGTACTAGGCGGCCCGCGTGAGCCCAAGCCTAAATCTTAGACGGCCCGCGTCAGCCTCTTTAATCAGATAATACCGAACAGTCAGCAACTTCCAGCTGTTTTAACCACAACCACACACTCACCACTTGCCTATTCAGCTGATAAGGATTGTTTTTAGCCACCACAACTTTCCGACACTTGTACGGATACGATTAAGGCACGATATTCGACAAACGATCTTAACGGTTCTCCGAATACTATAAATACCCCATCACCCCAACTTCAAAAACCACTAGAATCTGATCTAAGTGACTCTAAGTTGGAACCATTGTTTCATACCTGAGTTATTAAGATCTAGATTAGCATTCGGGGACCCTTCGTAAGTATTATTTCGTTCTTTTCTTTATTTTATTGCTTTTCGAGTCAGAAAGTCAAACTTTGTTTGACTTTCAGCGTTGACCAGCTTATGGTCAATGCGAAGTTCGTTTGAACTTCGCAACGTGAGTGTAATCACGTTGGTTATAGTCCCTTGGGACTATGCCTACTGATTACCACGTTGTCTAGGGTCGTAGGGTAAGCGATCTAATAAATCGCTTATACCTCGAACCCGACCCAGTTTGGTCGATCATTAGGATCCGACCAAATACATTAGGTGACCATAGTATATAGGGAATAACCTTCCGAGGTTATACCCTATGGTCACATCGTTTGAATAGTTGTATGATAGGTAGTTTATATGCCTTAGGTAAATTACCAGAATACCCTTTTCATGTATAATTGGTAATTAAGCATATGTAACCTAAAATTTTGTCACATAACTGATTATGTAACATGTTTAGGCATATAACACTTGTCATAGGACTAGTTAAGCGGTCCGAACGCGTTTCACGCGAACGACGCGTTAAAGTAGCATAAGCTACCTAAACGGGTCGTAATGGGTCGAAAGCACTTAGATTAAGGTTCCATTTAGTATGTAGGCTTCGTTAAACCATATGACACGAGTCTCTATACTCGTTTGGTTTACGAACCCTCATTCTATCAGATCTTCCGATTTAGGTCCGGTTTATTAACATAGTTACCTATAGTAGGTGCCGTTTGATATCCGCGATCTCTAGCATTGTTTGGTTGTTACTCAAGGCCTGCTAAGCAATCTCCAGTGAGTACATAGACCCCTCTTTTACTGTTTTCCAAATTATTTTGGGGTGAAACACATGTGCCTACTTGTTACTTTCAAGCTTTCCTGTTTTCACATCATATACCTGCTATGTTCGTTAGTACATTATAGTACATGATTTTATTACATCTTATGCTAGGTGTGCCATTGTGTGCATTACTTAGTACATCGTTTTACATTACATCACATGCTACGTATGTCTATTGTTGTATACGTAGTACAGGTCACATGCTACGTATGTCTATTGTTGTATACGTAGTACAGGTCACATGCTACGTATGTCTATTGTTGTATACGTAGTACAGGTCACATGCTACGTATGTCTATTGTTGTATACGTAGTACAGGTCACATGCTACGTATGTCTATTGTTGTATACGTAGTACAGGTCACATGCTACGTATGTCTATTGTTGCATACTTAGTACAGGTTACATGCTACGTATGTCTATTGTCGCGTACTTAGTACATTTGTTATTAATCACATGCTTACATTTTGGATACATATTACATTATTTACATTTGACATGAACATTTTACATCTTGATGGTTTGGTTTGATTAAGTGATTAAGTAACGATGCGTGTGTAATATGATACAAGCATGGTGGATACGCCGCTGGTACTTCCTATATATAAGTGTTTGTATGGTATTACATATATCGTAGCGTTATTTGAATCATTTCAGTTTGATACATATAATGTTTTATACAAATAACATACTTTTCACAATACATTGTTTTACAAGCAACTTATCTTATACAAACTCAGTTTACATGGTTATTCATTTAACCATACATTATTCACTTATTTATACATATCATCTGAACTCATTGTTTTTCAAATGATTTACAAGACAAAGCAAATTACAAGGTTCATGACTAAACATTTTCTCAAACATAAGTCATGAAACTTATTTTCACAAAACCTATGTATCTCACAGGCATTTTTATGCTGACGTACCTATTTTCACATGTGTTTTTCAGGAGCTGTTGCATAAGATGATCAAGATACACATAGGCAGACTTGGGCTTTAGTGACAATAAAAGATGCAAGACTAGTTAATTATGTTGTATTTATTTGTTTGTTAAAACATTGTAACACTTTTAATCAATAAAACGAAACTTCAATTGCCATGGATTTGAAACAATTAATTCTGTTACAACACTCCCCGACATTTCCGCTACGTTTTGTATGTTCTACGTGGTCGGGGTGTGACAGAAAAGATGGTATCAGAGCCAATGGTTATAGGGAATTAGGTTGTTAGTAATGCTTTGACCTAGTCTATAACCTTCTTAGGACCCTAACGCGAGTTTATTTGCATTTAGTCATAAAACAATACTGTCACCTATCCTTAGGCGACAACCACAACAAGAACATAAAATTCAAAACCGCTTTGAAAACTAATCATCTGTTCTAGGATGATTGATTACTAGGTTTTGAACTCTCTATTGTAAGGTTTTGAACTCTCTATTATACGGTTTTGAACCCCTTTAAATTTTCAAAATCTCGTCAAGGTTTTAGGTTATAAATAATGTGAACACGTGCAAACTAGAAGGGTGAATGCCTGTATTCTGGATTTTCTGTCTAGGCAAGCACTTCGTATACATCTCATCAGACGCGAGACCAGTTGTGCTTACCTGGGAATTCTTGGGATGAGTGTTCACTTATAGGCGAGCATGTCTTCGCGATACATTATATTGACCCGCTTACTTTGATTAGTCACTGTCTCATTTGTTTGCCTTTGGTAACAAACAAATGGTCACAATCTACATACCTTGTCATTTTCTTTTGACTATCTTTCGCTTGTTTCCTCCTATGCCTTTCGTTATCTTCAAGATTCTTCTTCATCGCAACAACAATGTCCGAACCAGGTGCTGCAATTACCCAGCGAATAGGCGTCGTACTCCAGAGGACCGTTGACTTAGCTATCACCATGACTCGCCTCAGGGATGAAGCTGTATAAGGGAACTACTCCTTGGTGCAATCAATGCCATTGTCATTATTCAAATCAAATACCTTGTTTCAAATGTACCCACGGTGGACGATGGAGACATTTGGTTAACATGTGCCGCTTTGTAATCCAAAGCAAAGCTGTTACAAATCCTGCTGCTGCTCAACCTTCAAACTCTGCTTCATATGTCGCTTGGCATATCTGGCGCCTCAACCTCATAAACTTTCTACCTTGTGTATCGACTTAAGCATGCCTAGTGCAAGGTGTCGAAGCACCTCTCGTTACACAAATTCCAAAATCCATGAAGGATCTTTCTATCCTCATAATCAGATCCTTGTGGATAAATATCACTCAAATCGGAGCCCTTAATTGAATTCTTTGTATGATTCAATACGTACATCACAATTCAATAGGGACAAAGCCGAATTTCTTTTAAGATTATCCTATCTTCATAGATAGATTCTTGAAATGATTAAAGTGCCAAATGAAATCCACGAATTGGATTCCTGGTGTGCTTTAGGTATCCGCGTCCAAAGATAACAAATCAATAACCAAGTTAAACAACTATGTGATTATGTGCTTATGTGTTTCCTTTTATGTTTTTGTGTAATCCAAGTTTTTGTCATCCAAATCCTCGTAGAATCTTCCATATCTTCGTATAAGGGATTCATAGTAGGATATCCAAAGGTGCTATATTAAATCCTCAATGGGCTTGTACGTAATAGTAAAGACCCTTGGATTATATTGTACCATTCCATAATTAGACCCCTGAGTGGTCTAGGTAAACAGATTGATCCAAAAATCTGGTTAGGAATATCATGTGATGATATAGCTGAAAGGACTCCTTGGTGGCCTAATTAAAAAGGATCCTTTGTCGATCTAATTAAAAGGACCCTATGGTAGTCTAGTCACACTCATCACAGGTTTGATTTTTCCTTCCCTTCACATTACAAACAAATTGTGCGGACTATGCAAGGAATTGCGTAATTATGGATGCATACATAATTATGAAATTCAGTTCACGGAAACCACAGCGAGTTTTGTCATGTGTCTAGAGTTCGTTTTGTTCATTTTCGGTTTTGAAGAAGTGGTGGGAAATGACAAATTTCGTTCATTTTCATTTCTAAAGAAGGCCTGTTGAAAATAACTCCGTTCATTTTTCATTTTTGAAAAATGTCCGTTAAAGAGAAATAACAGGATTATGCCTTGCTTATCTTTGATGGTTATTTAACACAAAGTCACAAATAGACTCCTACGAATGAATTTCGGGACGAAATTTCCTAAAGTAGGGGAGACTGTGACACCTGTGTCACTTCAACCATCAAACAAATGCCAAACCAATGAAATATTATATTTCATACTTGGGATTTGTAAAAATATGTGTATCGATTGCACATATCAACTCTTGTTCGATTTCAAGCTCTAAATCGCTTTCTGGAAGGTTATACACGCACTGATGCGTAAATATAACCAGTTTAATGCAACGAACACTCCGGAATAGTGAAATAGGCTTAACATACCTTAAATAACCTTTACATAACTTAGATATAAGTTTTGGAAGGTTTGGTGTGGTGAAATCAAGTTAAATCGCTTACAGGGACTAAAGTTGACAAACTGAGAAAGTATGCCAATTTGAACTGTAACAGACATTCCGGAACATGACCATAAGTTAAACATACCATAAATATCCTTTACATAGCTTAGAAATAGGCTTTGAGGTGTTCGGTATGCTAAAATAAACTTTTGTGTCATTCAGGGACTAAAAGTGTCAAAAAGTGCACAAGTTTGCATTTTCGCGCATAACTTACGTTCTGAATACATCCGGACATCCAAAAATTTATGTAAGCACTAAAATATTTTATTTTAGTGTTCGGCATAAGAAAAATCCATTCGTCACGTCATTTGGATCGTTTTTCGCGCTTATGCGCATTCCGTCGTAATTAAGCGAACATCGCGTTCGTACGACCAAACGAACCAACATCCGACATATTTTTGAGCATGTTTCATGTCCACAATGTTTAGGCATCATTTTAGGGCCTTAAATTTGGCTTTACGGGCCTTAGAAGTGTCGGGAATGGCCTTAAACACGTGCAGGGACCAAAACTGTCATTGCTGAAACTTGTTTTCTGATCTGAAGTACTAGGCGGCCCGCGTGAGCCCAAGCCTAAATCTTAGGCGGCCCGTGTCAGCCTCTCTGATCAGATAATACCGAACAGTCAGCAACTTCCAGCTGTTTTAACCACAACCACACACTCACCACTTGCCTATTCAGCTGATAAGGATTGTTTTTAGCCACCACAACTTTCCGACACTTGTACGGATACGATTAAGGCACGATATTCGACAAACGATCTTAACGGTTCTCCGAATACTATAAATACCCCATCACCCCAACTTCAAAAACCACTAGAATCTGATCTAAGTGACTCTAAGTTGGAACCATTGTTTCATACCTGAGTTATTAAGATCTAGATTAGCATTCGGGGACCCTTCGTAAGTATTATTTCGTTCTTTTCTTTATTTTATTGCTTTTCGAGTCAGAAAGTCAAACTTTGTTTGACTTTCAGCGTTGACCAGCTTATGGTCAATGCGAAGTTCGTTTGAACTTCGCAACGTGAGTGTAATCACGTTGGTTATAGTCCCTTGGGACTATGCCTACTGATTACCACGTTGTCTAGGGTCGTAGGGTAAGCGATCTAATAAATCGCTTATACCTCGAACCCGACCCAGTTTGGTCGATCATTAGGATCCGACCAAATACATTAGGTGACCATAGTATATAGGGAATAACCTTCCGAGGTTATACCCTATGGTCACATCGTTTGAATAGTTGTATGATAGGTAGTTTATATGCCTTAGGTAAATTACCAGAATACCCTTTTCATGTATAATTGGTAATTAAGCATATGTAACCTAAACTTTTGTCACATAACTGATTATGTAACATGTTTAGGCATATAACACTTGTCATAGGACTAGTTAAGCGGTCCGAACGCGTTTCACGCGAACGACGCGTTAAAGTAGCATAAGCTACCTAAACGGGTCGTAATGGGTCGAAAGCACTTAGATTAAGGTTCCATTTAGTATGTAGGCTTCGTTAAACCATATGACACGAGTCTCTATACTCGTTTGGTTTACGAACCCTCATTCTATCAGATCTTCCGATTTAGGTCCGGTTTATTAACATGGTTACCTATAGTAGGTGCCGTTTGATATCCGCGATCTCTAGCATTGTTTGGTTGTTACTCAAGGACTACTAAGCAATCTCCAGTGAGTACATAGACCCCTCTTTTACTGTTTTCCAAACTGTTTTAGGGTGAAACACATGTGCCTACTTGTTACTTTCAAGCTTTCCTGTTTTCACATCATATACCTGCTATGTTCGTTAGTACATTATAGTACATGATTTTATTACATCTTATGCTAGGTGTGCCATTGTGTGCATTACTTAGTACATCGTTTTACATTACATCACATGCTACGTATGTCTATTGTTGTATACGTAGTACAGGTCACATGCTACGTATGTCTATTGTTGTATACGTAGTACAGGTCACATGCTACGTATGTCTATTGTTGTATACGTAGTACAGGTCACATGCTACGTATGTCTATTGTTGTATACGTAGTACAGGTCACATGCTACGTATGTCTATTGTTGTATACGTAGTACAGGTCACATGCTACGTATGTCTATTGTTGCATACTTAGTACAGGTTACATGCTACGTATGTCTATTGTCGCGTACTTAGTACATTTGTTATTCATCACATGCTTACATTTTGGATACATATTACATGATTTACATTTGACATGAACATTTTACATCTTGATGGTTTGGTTTGATTAAGTGATTAAGTAACGATGCGTGTGTAATATGATACAAGCATGGTGGATACGCCGCTGGTACTTCCTATATATAAGTGTTTGTATGGTATTACATATATCGTAGCGTTATTTGAATCATTTCAGTTTGATACATATAACGTTTTATACAAATAACATACTTTTCACAATACATTGTTTTACAAGCAACTTATCTTATACAAACTCAGTTTACATGGTTATTCATTTAACCATACATTATTCACTTATTTATACATATCATCTGAACTCATTGTTTTTCAAATGATTTACAAGACAAAGCAAATTACAAGGTTCATGACTAAACATTTTCTCAAACATAAGTCATGAAACTTATTTTCACAAAACCTATGTATCTCGCAGGCATTTTTATGCTGACGTACCTATTTTCACATGTGTTTTTCAGGAGCTGTTGCATAAGATGATCAAGATACACATAGACAGACTTGGGCTTTAGTGACAATAAAAGATGCAAGACTAGTTAATTATGTTGTATTTATTTGTTTGTTAAAACATTGTAACACTTTTAATCAATAAAACGAAACTTCAATTGCCATGGATTTGAAACAATTAATTCTGTTACAACACTCCCCGACATTTCCGCCACGTTTTGTATGTTCTACGTGGTCGGGGTGTGACAGTTTTATACTTTGATGCAGTCATGATGTCGATGATGGAATCGAAGGTATGGTTGTTGGTGGGTTTTGTCAATAGACCCAAATAGTTGTGAGGGGATTTGTATGGGATTTCAACGGGTTCAGCAGCCATTTGAGTGTCCTCTTTGGGAGACGAGGATGATTTTGATTTTGATTTTGACTTTGATTTCATCATTTTGATGAAGAGGAGCGAAGAATGATTTGGGATGAAAGTTTGAAAGCTGCTTTGAGAAGAGAATTTTGAGAATTCAATTCGACAATGTAAAACCCTGTTTGGGGTTTTGATCAGCGTTTTATTTAGGGAAAAAGTGAATGCTGACGTGGCAGCGGTTATAATGATCTGATGGCTAAAAACTGACCACGTGCCAACCTCTGATGAAAGGATTAATAATGGAGGACAGTTGTTTTGGAGAACCACTGATGAAGAAAATATCAGTGGTTACAACAGTAACAATATGAGAACAGTGGGTGATTTTTACTCTCTGTGGATAGCATATCAATGGATAAGACACTGATTTTGAGCATCAGTGCTTGCCAAGAAAATGAAGGAACAGGGGTTCACTTTCAGCAGTGGACAGTATTTAGGAAGCAGATGTTTGAACAAAGCAGTGGTTAGGGGTAATGGTAACAGTTTGAAAGGCTAGTATTTCAAGAACTGTTAGTGCATCAGTGGATAAGCTTTTGACACGTATTTTGAGCATCTGCTTTTCTGATGAAGAGAATCACAATATCATCTCTAACATCTGTTGATGTTGATTCTGAAATGTCTGCAAGATTGCTATCCTCAACAAAATACATTTTAGACGCAAATTGTCAAGTTCAACATGTCAGCAGCTTTTATGAGAATTTGCATTCAAAGTTTGGCCACATGTCAATTGTACATTTTGAATCATTTATAGATCCCTGACAGTGGTTTAGTATCCCAGATGACTAAAACCCTTTTACTAAGGCTACTAATTTGTGTCATAATATTTTAATTAGAGCATGAGTACCCAAGTATTTTAGGGTTTGTTGGCAATCAATCTTTTAATCAATGTTAAAAATAAACTTGAATTTGACATGACCTTGACACTTGTATCATTTCCTTATGATCTGTTTTTAAAGATGATATCACCAACAAAAATAAAGGTTTTATATCCTGACAGGAGATTGAAACTTTTACTATAAAAACAAGTAAAAGCACAAAATATATAATTCAAATGAAAAATAAAGAATAATATATCCTGTTTTATTGAGAGAAACCTTTTTAAAAAAATTAAAGGTTACTCTGAAAACAACATCAAAAGGATCTGATATATTTTCAATTAAAACACATAGTCACATCATTTTTCTAGTTTTAGGAAAATGGTTAATGATTTGAAATACATTGTAATAACTACTGTTTGGGAACATTTCCTTGTCAATTGATTGCAAAAATGAGGAAACATGTACACATAGGTTTTGAGAGTCTTGACATAGACTATACCATGTGATGACACTGAAAAATTTGTCTAGTCCTTTTTTAAGTTTATTTACTGGAGATACTATTTTATATGAACTTTCTTGAACCAATGAATTCACACAGTTGCTAGATAACCATTGTTTACCCAATTTTGGACTCTTAGGTATTTTGTATTTATGCTATTTTCTTTTGACTTCAAAAGTTTTTTGAGATAAACACACTTTTGAGTTTTTGTAATTTTCTTCTTCCCTTTTTACCCTTCCCATACATAAGTACTGAAATACTCGCTGGGAGGTATTTTATTGAAGGAATACTTATTCCAGAATCATTTTGCAGCAATGTTTTGAGAGATTTGGTCATTTCTGCACATACTTATGCCAAATTTCACATTACCCATGATCTGGACATTTTTGACTTGCTGATTTTCTTAATGTATTCTCAACATAATTGATTTCGGTCCTTTTGAAGGATTCTCAACCTGTTTTTCAATACATAAGATCTAAATGACTAAAGTTTTAATTTCCCTCTTTTTATGTAAACAAAAACACTAGTGCTTTTATGAACATAGGTTTTTGTTAATCTGAGGTTCATACTTTAGCATCAATCATGATGAAACTATTACAAATTTCATAACAACAGTTGAAATCAATTTTGAAAAGAATTGATCATACCATAGTTACCAGACATGTTTTCAGATCTGAGAACTATGGGTGACTTGTGCATGACATCACTTGTTGTGTGAAATTTGTGTATCTTATGACATCTTGGTTGTTTTACAGAGTTTTTGAATAGCAGCTTTGAACGTGATAACTCGTTACTCTGTTTTTCAACTAAATGCAATCAACCTTAGTATCAATGAGTTTTGAGCTGAACTATTTATGTCAAAATGATTGTTAAATCAAATTTGATTGTCCAAGCTCTGATACCAATTGTTAGGATGGGAGGCTCTCATGATTGTGTTTGTTTGTAAGAAATGAACAGTTAATAAACATGATTCAATGAGTTATGCAGCGGAAATGAAACACAAACTTTGTAAACACAATCAAAGAGGAAAACAGTTTTGATAAACACATGCTTTTCATCAGTCGAAAGGTTACAAAGCAAATCAAAAGATTACAAAGCAAGCTTACAAACTAAACTCCCCCTCAGCCTGATACTCCATGGTTGATTGTACACAAGATGAAAGGATTGGACTAGAGGAGAAGAACTCACTCAGTCAATCAAATGTAACAGTACAGAGTACTGCTCCATTTATAGGCAAACCAAACCACTGAGGTATCTCAGCTGACGTCACCATGAAAGCAACGTCTAACAGCCTAACAACCTGTAACCACTGTTCCTATACAAACACTGCTAATCTAAGCCACTGACTTATACAATACAACTGACTCATTAAACTACTGCTATCATCTTCCATCAGTTCTTTCCTCAAAGTTGATCAGTCCTTGAGTGGGCAGTGCTTGGTCATCAGTAGATTGAACCAGCAGTGTTTACTTCTTAACAGTCTTTAGGGCTTCATCAGCATTTTGAAGGACAACAGCTGTTGTATACGGACAGTGGATAGAGGACCATCAGTTGTTATAATCACCTTCAAGGGGAAAGTCTAATGTAAACAACTGCTTATTCCGAATCCACTGTTGTGATCCGGTTTTGGCTTTAATTATATGTTCCTCTGGTAGGGTTCATTCCCAACAATGTCACCAGCTGACATATTCACAATCAACATTGGATCAAGAATTCAAAAATTGTATTCGTCATTCTTGAACACGATGACCGCTTCATGAGTATCTGAATCATAGCACCACAGCTTCATGATACCCAAAAAATCCTGTTTCATCAGCATGAGAGGTATCTTGTCCATAACCTTCACTGGCTGGTATACAAGCTTGTACCGAGCAGTGTTGGTGTCCGGATCCAGTGTATACTTTATCTGCTCATGCATTGGGAACTGAGGCTTGTACAGTTCATCCTTCCAACCCTTGTGCCGTTCAATCCGTAACTTCCTTGCGAAAAGCGTTGCACCTTCAAAGTTGGATCTGTTGATCAATTTTAACTTTGCTAGTGTTGTAACATCATAGAAAGGCAAAGTTGAGATGCTAGGGAGTGAGTTAAAGTGTTGGATTCCGTTTTCACGTTTCACCGCCACGCAGTGAACATCCTTAACGAACATACAACTAAGGATTTTTCCTTGCGGTCTATCCTTGTGATACTTTAAGTAATCGACTTGTACAGGAGGAGGAGTTGGCTTTTGAAACTTCGCCAAGAATTGTTTTCGCCGTTCTTCAAATGAATCAGTGGGAATTGCAGATGTGTCATGACTCTTCAATTTTTCATCAATCTCATCTACATTCTCACGATGCCAGTCACCATCAAACGAATTAAATTATGTACCGTCTTTACGAACATACGTAGACTTCTTTGCATGTCCTTCAAACACGATTTCTTCCAAACCTTCCAAGTTCACTACCTCGGGCTCACTAGGAATCTTGTCGATAGTAGCATCATCTACTATCTTCATTTCGTTCAACGCTAAAATCTGCTCACTTGAGAGTTCAGGAATGATCTCTCCTTCTTCCAATTCTTCACCAGTTATAGGGTGACACACCTGTAACGCTAGATCTTCTGATCTTAGAACCACATCACCACCTCCCGTTGAGCTTTCACCAACAAAACCACTCGCGCTTTCAACCAACGCTAACTGAAGTCCCATGACTTCAATAGCTTGCATTCCTTCTAACCTTTCCCGTTCCTCTTGTGTACCACCTGAGGCAACAGAAGCGGTCATGACCTGCTCAGAACTAGAACCCATGACAACTTGAGTTGAAGCAGACCCCTTTGGTTGTACAGATGCTGTAGGAACATCAGGATTGTCAGGATCTTAACTATCATGATCTCGTTTCTGTAACACTTCCTGTGCTTTGCATCTCTCAGTCCAAAGAATATTGACTCGCTTTCTGGTCACTTCATAACTGCTAGTCATTTGCTTTACGTTGTCAGCTATGGTTTTGTTCCTGGAGTCATACCATTTCGTTATCTCATCATACTTTCCAGACAGCTTATCGGCAGTTCTTAAAACAACAATGCTTTGTTCCTTCAGTCAATTCATGTTAATTCCAAGAACATTGTCAGTTGCTCGCATTTGTTGCAATTGTGTCTCCCGTTCAGCATCTGCAACCCCCAACTGAGCATTCTCAGCTCGCAAGTGCTCAATCTCTGCTTGCTGTTTCCCCACAATTTCTTTTAATGAATTAATCTGTAATTGTTGAGCAATGTTCGTTTGGCGGTTTGATGACATGACTTCCGTATGTCGATTTATCTTAAGTGCTGCTGCTTGGAGTTGTGAGAATAAAAAGCTCACTTTCTCACTCTCGGACATACGCTCGAACATTGTACCACGTCATTCTGCACTCTGTTGTTGAACCCTTTTCTGAGCTGATTGAGATGATGATGTTCCATGTTGTGGTTGAGCTGAAGGTGGTTGAATTGGGGGTGTCTCAACAAATGTGGTAGTAGGCGGTGGCTCTGTAGCTGTTGTGGGAGATGACATCAGTGCCTCAGTTTCTTCAGCAGTTAAGCCAAGATCAGTACTAACCACGGATTCATGAACGGGTTCTGATGGTTGTGTGGAAGCAGGTTGAGTTTGTGGCGCACCAATCGATTTCTGACTTTTCTTCTTTCGTCAAATAGCAGCTTGCTTCTTTCTTGACTTCTCAGACTCGGTATCGGAAGGAACATAATCTTCATCTTGTTCTGTTCGAATCCGTCTGATTTGTGTAACACCTTGTGCATCAACATACCGCTCGCATCCGGGTTCAAGTGGATTATCATCAGAATCCGACTTATCATCATCACCCGGATGCTTGCTTTGATCGTCGCCGGTGGAACCTGTGCCACTAGCACCAACAACTCCACCATCACCACCTTGGTTATCACCGTCACTACCTTCGTCATCACTGTCATCATCATCACCTTTCTTACCGAATTTATCTGCGATCATCTTGTTCAAAGTGGGCTCTTCATTGTCGGAATCACTGTTATCATGTCGCCACTTGTCGTTCTCCGGCGCTACATACCTATTGCTATCTAAGAACCCGAATAACTTTCATGGGGGATCACTTTCCTTGTAGCTCTTAGCACCATATCCTCTAAAGATTTTCAATGAGATTTCTTTCACGACATCAATCTTCAAAACATCATTGTTTTCTTTAGGGAGATCTGGATGTTAGACATTCATAATCATCTGAAGAAAACGTGGATACATCCAAAACTTGCTACCTCCCGTAACACTTCCAGTTCTTCCCAAATTTTCTTTCATGTTAGCAAAGATGTACTTTGAGATATTGAACGGTTTGTTCAATACTAAAGCCACCATTAAACCAACAAGATCATTGTTCGCCATATCGTATCCACTTCGATGATTACTTAAACACTGAATCAGAACATGGAGTAACAACTTGTAACGGAGCGGCAACGATGACTTATTCAATTGATTTCCCAGAATATCTCCAACACACTTCATACGTAGTAGACAACCTCTTTGACATTTTAACGGCAACGAATATGAAGCATCAGGATCATCACCAAGTTATAACATAGTGTTAAGGATCTCGACAGAAACAACAACGTCTAGATTGTTAACACGACCTCGTATCACCTCCTTGCCATCAATTTCAACAACTTCCGCCGAATCCCAGAAGCTTTTATCAAAGACTTGTACACGGTAGTATGATGAGTAATGGCATGGTTGATCCTTGATTCACGTAACCACTTCGTAATCCCTTTGTATTCAATGAGCTTGTCTTCCGGATCTAAATAAGCAATCATGTTGTGACGAGGTTCCGACATGATTTCTACTTCTGAATTATCAGTTCTCTTCGTTGTGGGTTTCCTTTTCTGTGCTTTAGGTGCCATTCTGTACACAAAGAGAACAACAATGTGAAGGACTGTCAAAAAATAGGAAATACATCCAAACAGGTTAATTGTGAACATTCTGTGAATGTTTAACCCTCACGAAGAATCAATGTCTACGAAGAATTAGTGTCTGCGAAGAATCAAAGTCTGCAAGAATCAAAGTCTACGAAGAACCCTGGTCAACGAAGAATGGATTCTTCGTTGCTACAGTTCTTCGTCATCTATTCTTCGTCACATCTGTTCTTTGTCACATGATCATCGTCTGTAACTGAATCTTCATCCCCAATCAATTCTCACAGTTCACAGTTCATTAATTTCAAGTGACAGGAACCATTTAAAGATCAAACTGACACCAGAAATCCCACATCATACCCAGATCAGTCATTTACTTCGTGTATTAACTTAGGTCTTTAAAATAGACTTACAAGGACCATTTAACTCTATCTAACAACCGAATCGATGTAAAAACCAAGTATACAAAATCATTTCAACAAACATTAACAATAGAATCTTGTCATAAAGATCAACACATTTATGACAGACAACAGACATCATTCAAAACCAAAACCCCTGATTTTCTCGACATCCTTTAACCAAATACATAACATCCAAAATCAGTAAAAACCATCTCATATAAATCCCTGTTTAACACAACTTTCAAAATACACAACATAGACAGAAATATGAGAAGAACAGTTTGGATTTTCAGATTTATGTTATAAGAATATCATCAATGAGCATTTGATTTATGAACTTAGGGTTTCGATCTTTGACTGTTATCGATTTTGTTGTTAATCGATCGCATAATGGTATGTAACAACACAATACCTTAATGATTTGTTAACAAGATTCAAGCACAACGGTTGATTTTTGAGGTTTTGAAGAAGATGAACGGTTGGGGTTTCTTGTTTGGTGAGAGAGAAAGTGAAAAGTGAATTGTGATAAGGTTAAAACTGACAACATCCCCTTTTATACAACCGAACCCCTACGAACAATCCATGGTCGACGAAGAATTATTTGGACCGACGAAGAATCAAAGATGGGCTAATACAATTAAGCCCAAAACCAAGACCCACGAAGAATGGGGATTCTTCGCCGATTGACCACCCAACGAATAATCTCTCACGAAGAATGATTCTTCATTGACTAAAAGCATTCTTCGTTGACCTTTGGATTTTTGTGAACCTTTTGGTTCTTCGTGAACATTTTCCAACACAGCAAACACCAACTTAGAAGTACCATGAACAGATTTAATCATATTTTGTTTTCAAGTTTACCAGATTTGCAAAAAGGATTTTATGAAGTTGTGATATTAAAGACAAGTTGGTTTTGGCCTTTTCCCGGTAGAAAAAATTCGAGCGACAACTTCGGCTAATCAAGAAAAATAAATTTTAAAATAAATAAAAATTAAAATCCTAAGAATCTAAATGCAAAAAGGTAAAACTAAAACAAACATTTACAACATTAACTACATGTACACTAAGTTACCATTTTTTCGAGTTTTAAGGTAAGAGAATCATACCAGCTTATGGTCTTGTCAAAAAGGGATTTTGTTTCTTGTAAAAATTACAATAAGCATCCTACCACAAGTATCGGTATTGTCGTCCACATAAGCTCAGTTTATCATATGTAGTCACGATTAGGAGATACGCTTTAATGTTTGATATATACTACTCGCCGGTGTTCGTCCACTCACGACACATTCCCGTATCAAGACATGCACGAGAATTCATCTTACCGGTGAGTATATTGTTTATCATCTATTTTCAATGTATAGATTGTGAGATACTCACTTATTCTTGATTGAAAACAAGCCTTGTGTGATTAAATCACTTATTGATGAGGAACTTGATTTTCAGATGCATGCAGGGCACAGGAGCAAGTCCGTGAACAGGTTAGTACCATCGTACAGACAAAGAGACGAACTTGACTCCTGGATAAATGTGATATTTTATCACTTATTCATTTTGGACATGTGACTGTTTATCACTTATTGAGGTCAAATGCAATATGTACACGTATGTATGGTATAATGGAAGATCTAGACTTGCGTCCCCGTTATTTTTTGGTAAAAGATTCAACCATGAGACCCAGATGATAAATTAGCAAAAAGACCGCATATCTCAGAACCTCGGCAAACTATCAAAGGAAATTTCGATACCAAGACCATATGCCAATGAATGGTTCCCACCTGGCTTGCAGTTCGTTATGTTTATATCAACCAGCACGTTTTAATCTGATTGTGAGCCTACCGATGCATCATTAGTAGAACTGCTTATCATTTTTCATTTTGCATTTTTAACCGTATTTGACCGACCACTGGTGTATCATCATCTTCTCTTATCTTTCCAAGAAACTCATTTTTGATTTTTGGATTTTTTTAATGTATTTTTGATATTTTTCAATGTTTTTGGATTTTTCTGAATTACTCCACCTCAAATACAGAAAATAAAATAAATAAAAGACATATTTTTGGATTTTGAAATTTTCTGATGTTTTTGTGTGTTTCATTTTTCAAAAGTAAAGACAGAAAGTAGTAAATAACTAAAAGACATATTTTTGAATTTTTTAAATTTTCTGATGTTTTTGTAATTTCTTAAATTTTCTCCCCCTAAAATGAAAAAAGTAAATAAGTTGAAAATCTTTTTGTATTTTTAGTTTTTAAGAAAATATTTACGAAAATGATTTGCCGACGATGATCTACTCGGGTTTCACCTTGATGCCATTGACCAAAAGAAGATAATCAAAACGTGATTTATCAAAAGCTTTTGTAAACAGGTCAGCACGTTGGTGATCCGTGATGATTTTCACAACATCGATAAGTTTCTTTTCATAACAATCTCGTATGAAATGATACTTAATCTCGACGTGTTTGGTCTTTGAGTGCTATACAGGATTACGAGTGATCTATAAAGCAACTTCATTATCAACATAAATAGGAGTAATTAGGAATTCAAAACCATAGTCGCGCATTTGCTGTTGGATCCATAAAACCTGGGAGCAGCAACTAGAAGCCGAAATGTACTCAGCCTCGCATGTTGAAGTGGCCACACAGGTCTACTTTTTACACTGCCACGTGACTAGGCGATTCCCCAAGAACTGACATCCCGCTGATGTTGACTTTGCATCAATCTTGCAGCCGCCATGATCAGAATCACTGAATGCAATCAAATCGAAGTTATCATCCTTAGGATACCATAGACTGGTGTCTTGACAACCCTTCAGATAACGAAAAATCATCTTAACAGCCATCATATGAGAAACCTTCGGATTGGACTAGTAACGAGCAAGAAGACATGTTGGATACATAATATCGGGCCTTGATGCGGTAAGATACATAAGAGATCCGATCATAGCATGGTAGAGAGAAGGTTCCACATGTTCATCGGTTCCGTCAGGTGTAATTCCATGATTCTGAGCCAGATGAGTCCCTGCAGGCTTCGAGTATTCCATCTGAAATCACTTCAAGATATCCCAATGTACTTTGTCTGATGAATGAAGATCCTTTTCACAGACTGATGAACCTGCAACCCCAAAAGAAATTTATTTCTCCCATAGCACTCATCTCGAACTTCTCTTGCATCACCCGCTCGAATTCCTTGCACATTTCATCGTTTGTAGACCCGAAAATGATGTCATCCACATACACTTGAACCAGCAACAAATCCTCATTTCTTTCCTTGATGAAGATAGTACAGTCGATCAACCTACGCCGAAAACCATTCTGCAACAGATAGGTAGACAACGTTTCATACCAAGCCCTTGGAGCTTGATGAAGACCATAAAGTGCCTTGTTTAGAAGCCAAACTCTGTTAGGATGAATCGGATCTTCAAAACCAGGCGGTTGCTTAACATATACTTCTTCGTTGACCACACCATGAAGAAATGCACTTTTCACATCCATCTGATAAACAGTGAACTTCTTGTAGGACGCATAAGCCAATAAAATCCTTATCGCCTCAAGACGTACCACCGGTGCATAAACTTCATTATAATCAATGCCTTCTACCTGATTAAAGCCCTGGACAACCAATCTCGCTTTATTTCTCACAACGACACCTCGGTCATCCTTCTTACACTTGTAAACCCATCGAGTACCAATCTTCTTATAGTTCGGGGGCCTGTTAACCAATTTCCACAAACCCAATTTCTGAAACTGCTGAAGTTCCTCTTGCATTGCTTCAACCCATGAATCATCTTTCATCGCATCCTTCCATGATTTCGGCGCAACTTGACAAACATAGCAGGCGAAAGACCAATCATTCTGTTCCCCGGATTCTCTAATTGCCGAATACAATCCAGCATTCTAGTTGTTTCGAAGCTGATTACGTGTCTGCACACCACTTTGGACATCTCCAATAATATTCTACCGAGGATGACTATCATGAATTTGAGTTTCAGGAACATTAGGAACTCAAGCATTAATACCCAAATTGTTGATATTCAAATCAACCACCAAATCGATGCCTGGAGACGCGGTAGATGTGGATGCATTTCCTTCAGCATTGTCTTGAATCTGCACCTGAGAAGTTGCTTCAGAAGCACCTTGAACAGGAGCTTGGACAGGAGCTGAAGTTGCTTCATTTGCATCATGAAACTCCTCATCTTTCGATGAAACATTATAATCAGCTGCATATTCAAAATCCTCATTTTGAACAACATTATTAACCGAAGTAGGCTCTTGTTGGATAACAATAATTGGTCGCACTAATGATGAGTCAACTGCTGCATCACCTTCAAGTAACATTTGTGCTGTTGTAGATGCATCATCAAAAGTTGGCAGATTAAAGGACTCAAACAGTCCATCATAATCAAACATTCAAGGGGCACCCAGAGCTCTCACACATTCAGTGTACCTTTGAACCCTAACTTCACCCCATTCCTCAATCTTTTTAGTTGTTAGATTCCACACCGTGAAATTTGGAGTAGCATACCCAAGAAAGAAACCTTCGATAGCCCTTGGACCAAACTTGCCATGTGGATCAATCATAGTGCATGGAGCTCCAAAAGGTTCTAAGTAAGACACATCCGGCTTCCTTTTATGTAACAATTCGAAACATGTTTTCCCGTGCCTTTTTACAGTAAGAACCCTGTTCAAAGTATAACAAGTAGTAGCCACAGCCTCCCCCCAAAACTGAACAAGAAGCTCCAACTCCACTAACATAGTTCTTGGCGTCTCAATAAGCGTTATGTTCTTCCTCTCAGTGACACCATTTTGTTGAGGAGTGTAACGAGAACTGTACTCATGCAGAATTCCCTTAGAAGTACAAAACTCGTCCATAACCTAATTCTTGAATTTCATTCCGTTGTCACTTCTGATTCGCTTTGTAAGGACCTGCACAAAAATTTCTTAAAATGCTCCGTAAGTAAAAACCCGAACCCCTAAAACCCTAATTTTGTGAAAAATCAAGAAAAACAAATTTTATTACTCGGTCGCGGGCCGTGAAGGGATTAAGGTGTGTGTTCGCGGGGCGCAACAGCTCTGCAGTCTCCGGATAACGATCAAGGCCACGTGTCACACACGTGGCAGGTCTAGGGTGTGACATGGCAGGCCAAGCCGTAGCTAGGGTGGCTCTCACGGGCCGCGAGAGACATCCCTCTAGGCTGTCGCGGGCTGCGAGAAAGTAAAAAATCTGCTATAAATTGGACGTTGCATGGCCAGTCCAACCTGCTCGAAAACTTTCACCAAAACAGCTTTCTTTCTGTTCAAAATAATACATTTTAGTATCGAGACGTTGCTACGATAACAGGGTAATAACTCGATCACTGCTTCGATACAATGTCCGATCGATTAAAACCGATCCGATGGATGCTTAACTGTTGCCCGAATCTTGGGCTATACTTTGTCATTCGTCGTGAGGGTTCCGGTCTCGTGAGTTATCGTGAAAATTGAATTAAGTTACTAACCTAGTTTCGTTTTCATTTTTATTTAACTAGGTTTACCGGCTTAAACAGTAGGCTACCTGTGATCGTTTAAATCTACAATGTGAGTCATTCTCTATTTATCAAACTGGGTTACAAACTCTCAAATTATTTTCAGTTATATTTTACAATGATTAACTCTTTACAAGTCTTTAATTACTGGCAGTAAGTGGGGGGTTTTGTATACATTACTACGGTTCTATCACTTTTAGACGGGCGCACCTAATTCGTGATACTCGTCACTATTGGGTGACTGGACCCAATAGTGGTATGACCACAGTGACAGATCCGGTCGAGTGACAACTGGACCATATAATTATAAGAAATGGGCAAATGTGAAAACTCTTAATACTGTAATTTATAGCAATGTGTCTTTTTTGTATAAAATAGAATGCACTCGCCAGTATTTCCCGCTGATAAAATATTTTTCAAACATGTTTCAGGTGATTTACTGTGATCAAGAAAAAGTGCCGCGTAGCACTCCAGCTTGAAAGAAGTGGCTCAGTAAATAAATAAACATGGTTTTTTTTTAAAAGGGAATTTCTCAGTTAAATTCTTCTACTGTAAAATACGGGGTTTGTCCCGATATTAATAATAAAATAATCCGGTGTTTTCCATTTTTAAAACGATCCTGTTAAAAGTTTCCGCTGCCAAATAACCACCAAATACCACGGGTTTCTGTCCCGCGGCTTCCAAACCGGTAAAACGGATCGAGGGCTGTGACAGAAAAAGGTGGTATCAGAGCCACTGGTTTAAGCCAATTAAGTATTTGAAAAATACTTAAATTTTAGATACAAATTTTGTGCTTCTTTGAAAATTTATTTGCAATAATTTAAAATTTTAACTTGGAAATTTTGTGTTTCCTTATATCTGTGACTAACAGCATGAGTGAACTATCTGAGGCTCTTCAAAACCTCTCAGTCCATTGCATGGAAATGGAAACTACCGGAATCCAGGCCGGATACCAGACCGATGTAGACGAGCCACTAGTATTTCAAGCCCAGGAAAAGCCCAAACCCAAGAAAAGAAGAAGACTTTTGGACTGGAAAAGAGGAAGAATGAAGAAAACTGTTGACCCCAAGGGAAAAGAAAAAGAAGTGGGAGAAAGTTCTTGCCAAGCTCCAACTTTGCCACCCTGGGAGGAGCTAGATAAAAAATTGGCAAACTATGATCTTTTCGGCCCAGCAGACGAAACCCTTCTGAATTTTCCTGCACAATCGGAACTCCCTATCAATTTGGAACCTGCCATCCCAGACCCAATTGTCAACCCCCAACCTCTTTCAGGTCAAATGGAAGAATGGGGGACCAGCGACTAGCACTTCCAAAATTTTATGAATAATCCAAATGTGTACTTCCCATAGCCTGACCCAGAACCTGCTCCTTTTCCACCCATGAACCCAGAAAACGTCGTAGAACTACGCAGGTACGGCGAGGAGCTGATGGATGCAGGAAACCGGATTCGGGATGTAGGAGAAAGCCTCTCCTGGAAGTACGACGAACGGGAGTTTCGTTTTTGAAGGCTGTTAACCGTAGTGTAGTTAGTTTGTGTAATAATAATATGTGAAAAAATAAATAAATAATATAATAATAATAAAAATAATAAAAATATAATATATAATATTGTATAATAATACTAAAATAAAACATCTGCAAATATCGGGTTTGTATGGATGCATAATAGATATATATAAAAATATAAATGTCGCAATGTTGACAATTTTGGTGATATGTGGACTTGCTTGTGGTTGTGATTAATCTATTATGTTTAATTTCTATCCATTTTGTGATAATAATCTATGCATATTATTAATAATTTAGATGGCAGACGCGGTAAACCAACCGGAAAATGACGTTAACCAATCTGAACCGAATAATCAAGAAGGTTTTCTTAATCGAGAAGACATAGAAAATATAGTTGCGCAGGGTATAGCCAATGCTATCCCAGCAATTGTTGCGGCTGCTAGAAACCCCGTAGAACCTTTCAAAACCCACAATAGCAAATGCACTCGCGACGATAACTTCAGTTACAGTGTAAACGGAGGCAACAACAATAACGTAATTCAAGCCCAGTACTTAAGAAAATGAAAGTGACGACGACTGGTTGCACTTATAGGGAATTTCTCACCTGCAAACCAAGTGAATTTGCAGGAAATGAAGGAGCCGTTGCTGCACTTCGTTGGTTAGAAAAGACAGAAGCTGTGATCAAAATAAGTAAGTGCACAGAAGAAGACCGGGTCATGTATGCATCCCATCTTTTTAAAGAAGAGGCGTTAGAATGGTGGAACACGGTGCTACAAGCTAAAGGAAGTGATGTGGCCTACGCCATGAGTTGGGAGGAGTTTAAAGAATTGGTAGAAAGGAAATTTTGTCCTTCCAACAAAAAGGAATAGATGATAAATAAATTCCTGAACCACCGCATGGTGGATGTTAATTGTCGTGAGTATACTTCGACATTTTTCGAGTATGCTAGGATTGTACCGACTCTGGCTTCGCCAGAACCTATACTTATTTCCCACTACATCTGCGGACTGATTAGCGAGATTCGTGACATAGTTATAGCTACGAGACCCCGGACGATCGACGGTGCCGTCAAACTGGCCAACACCTTGACTGACGGATTCGTGCGTACAAGAGAAGAAAACAGGAAGAAAGAGTTGTGTCACGGCCCCCGGCCCGGTTTGACTCGGTTCAGGAGCCGCGGGACAGAAATCCCGTGGTATTTATTTAATTGATGCGACAGTGGAAGGTTTTCACAGAATCTTTAAAAATGCCCGATTATTTTATTTCATAATTTAGGGATAAAACCCCGGTAGTTTATAATAAGGTGATTTCACTGGGAAATCTTTATTTTACAAAACATGTTTCTTTATTTATATTGAGCCACTTCCTTAAGCTTGTAGTGCTTCACGGCACTTTTTCCTGGATCACAACAGATCACCTGAAACATGTTTGAAAAAGGTTTTGTCTGCGGGGAAATACTGGCGAATCATTCTTTTTACTAAAGACGATATGTTTGTTATAATTTACAGTATTAAGAGCGATTACAATGTTTCTATATCAACCAACTACCCACGGTATTTATCACTCGACCACCTATTGGCTATCTCGTTGTCCAATGGTGTCTGTGATTATGGTCATATCACCCCTTGGCTAACTTGTTGTCCAATGGTGACGGATATCAAGTAATGTATACAAAACCCCACATACAGGCTGTAATATGGAGATTACAAAGACTTAATCCCTGTAATTATAACCTTGACCATAAACATGGTTTTGAAAGTAATTTGATAAAAAGAGAATGACTCACATTGCAGATTTAAATTTGAGCAGAGTTTAGCCTACTGATAAGCTTGTTAACCTAATTTAAATAACATGCACACAAACTAGGTTAGTAACTAATACAGCATTTACGATAACTCACGAGATTGAAACCCTTACAACGAATGATAAAGTGCGATACTTAAACATCCATCGAATTCACGATGAATGACAAAGCATAACCCTAATTTGGGCAGCACATAAACATCCTTTGGATTGATTTCTATCGATCTGACATTGAATCGTATCAGCGATCGAGTTATTACCCTGTATTGCGGCAGCGTTTCGTGAATTGTGTGTGTTTGGTAGTAAACAGGTGATATCTCGAAGTGTAAAACGAATTTTAACGTCGTTCAAGTGCAAGAATTCAAGTCCCAGACCCCTCTATTTATACTGAGAATTTGACCCCCTCGCGTGACACGAGGGGTCTACGTGGGGGCGTCGCGTGACGCGAGGGGTCATTACTCTATTATAGAGTAGCCCCGTGTGTTTGTAGCCTTGCTGAGTCAGTGGATTGTTAAAATTCGAATTTGACAGCATTTTATATGGATAATCGTCAATAGGGAATACCCCCCCCCCCTGAGTTTAGGGGCCCTGATCCTGATTCTGATTGTTCTGAAAATTTTAGGGTTTATACAGAATCACTTGGGGGTCTTGATTAGGGTTTCCTATTGGACAAAATAAAATAATAATTAGGACTTTTGATGAGAGTTGTTACATCCTCCCCACCTTAATAAAAATCTCGTCCTCGAGATTTACTGGAATAGTTGAGGATATTTCCGCTTCATTTCTGATTCCAGCTCCCAAGTGTATTCTGGTCCTCTCTTTGAATCCCACTTGACTTTGACCAGCACTAGTCGTTTGTGTTTGAGAAACTTGATCTTTCGGTCTTCTATTTGTAGTGGTTTCTCTACAAATTTTAATTTCTCATTTACCTCTATATCTTGGAGAGGTACGACCAGGGATTCGTCAGATAAACATTTCTTGAGATTGGATACATGAAACACATCATGTACCCCTGCTAGCTCTTCTGGTAGTTGTAAGCGATAGACAGCAGGTCCTATACGTTGGATTACTGGAAATGGTCCTACGTATCTTGGACTTAACTTTCCTTTCTTTCCGAACCGGACTACTTCTTTCCAAGGAGAAACTTTCAAAAGTACATTGTCTCCGATTTGGAATTCTAATGGCTTGCGTCTATTGTCCGCATAACTTTTCTGGCGATCTCGAGCCGTCTTCAACCTTTCCTTGATTTGAGTGATCTTGTCGGTAGTTTCTTGCACAATTTCAGGACCTGATAATTGACTTTCTCCTATTTCTGCCCAACAAACTGGAGTTCTGCATTTACGTCCGTACAGGGCTTCGAATGGGGCAGCTTCGATGCTTGAGTGATAACTATTGTTATAGGAGAATTCAATTAAAGGTAAGTGATCCTCCCAGTTTCCACCAAAATCTATCACACATGCTCGGAGCATGTCTTCTAAGGTTTGTATCGTCCTTTCACTTTGCCAGTCTGTTTGTGGATGATATGCAGTACTTAAATTTAGTCGGGTTCCCATTGCTTCCTGGAAACTAGTCCAGAAGTGGGAAGTGAAACGACTATCTCTATCCGATACAATGGAGAGTGGTATTCCATGTAAGGATACGACTTCATCTACATACAACTTGGCTAACCTTTCCATGCTAAAGGTTTCCTTCATGGGTAGGAAATGAGCTGACTTGGTTAATCGATCCACAATTACCCAAATCGCATCATTACCTTTTCTGGTTTTGGGTAACTTAGTAACAAAATCCATTGTTATAAGTTCCCATTTCCATACATGCATTTCTAATTGTTAAAGTAAACCTGATGGTTTCTGGTGTTCTGCCTTAACTTGTGAACAAGTAAGACACTTAGAAACATATTTAGCTATATCCTTTTTCATTCCTATCCACCAGAAATTATTTCTTAAATCTTGGTACATCTTGTTATTACCTGGATGCATGGTATACCTAAATTTTTGGGCTTCCTCTAAAATTTTATTCCTTAACTCTCCCTGCTTAGGTACCCAGATTCGTTTCTTATGGAATCTCCAGATTCTATCACTACCTTGTTCTAAGTCTTTTATTCGTCCTTTCATTCCTTCAGCATCGTTCTTGATTGGTGTTTCTTGAACATTTTTCAGTTGTTCCATTAAATCTAACTGTAGATTTAATCTAAGAGCACGAACCCGTCGTTGTTTCTCATGATACTTACGACTTAGGGCATCTGTAACTACAATTGCCTTTCCTTCGTGACATTGAATATCACAGTCGTAATCACTTAAGATTTTCATCCATCTTCTTTGCCTCATGTTTAATTCTTTTTGCCCAAAGATATATCTTAAACTTTTATGATCTGTATAGACAGTAAACTTACTTCCATACAGATACTGTCTCCAGATTTTAAGGGCAAAAATTATGGCTCCTAATTCTAAGTCGTGAGTCGTATAGTTTTCCTCGTGCTTATTCAATTGCCTTGATGCATACGCAATTACCTTCTTGCGTTGCATTAACACACATCCTAATCCTAGCTTTGAAGCATCACAATATACTTCAAAATCTTCTGTTCCTTCTGGTAAGGCTAGAATTAGAGCATTTGTTAACTTTTGCTTCAAAATCCTAAAGGCTTCTTCTTGTTTAGTTCCCCATTCAAACTTAACTGATTTACAGGTTAGCTTAGTTAATGGTAAGGCACTCTTAGAAAAATCCTTAATAAACCGTCTATAATAACCAGCTAAACCTATAAAACTTCTAATTTCCATTGCTGATTGCGGAACCTTCCATTTGGTGATTGCTTCTATCTTAGCAGGATCTACGTAAATGCCTTCGTGATTTACCATATGTCCTAAGAATTGCACTTCTTGTAGCCAAAATTCACACTTCGAGAATTTGGTGTACAACTTTTCCTTTCTTAACAAAGTTAAGAGTGCATGCAAGTGCTGACAATGCTCGTCCTGACTTTTGGAATAAATAAGTATATCGTCAATAAAGACAATTACAAATTTATCCAAGTACGGTTTACAGATCCTATTCATCATGTCCATAAATGCTGCAGGTGCATTTGTTAATCCGAAGGGCATGACTGTAAACTCGTAATGACCATACCTAGTTCTGAAAGTAGTTTTAGGTATGTCTTCTTCTTATACCTTCAATTGATGATATCCAGAGCGTAAATCGATCTTAGAAAAGTATCTAGCTCCTTGAAGTTGATCGAAAAGATCATCAATCCTAGGTAATGGGTATCGATTCTTAATTGTAACCTTATTCAATTCTCTATAATCGATACACATTCGCATCGAACTATCCTTTTTCTTTACAAACAACACTGGAGCTCCCCAAGGGGATGAGCTAGGTTGTATGAATCCTTTGCATAGTAATTCATCTAACTGCTTTTTCAATTCTAACATTTCGGTGGGTGCTAACCGATAAGGTGCTTTGGCTATCGGTGTAGTTCCAGGAATTAAATGAATTCTAAATTCTACTTCCCCATCTTGTGGTAATCCTGGTAATTCTTCTAGGAATACATCTGGGTATTCTGAGACTACAGGAATCTCCTTAAGTTCTTTATCTTTAGTATTAATGATTACTGAAATCATATATACTATTCCTTGCTTTCGTTCATAACTAGCAATTTTCATTACTGAAATGAACTTCATGGGTTTTCGCGACTTATCTCCTATAACCATGACTAATTCTCCTGAGGGTGCATAAACTTCTACAGAATTCTTGTCACAAAGAATTCGAGCATGGTTGGCTACTAACCAATCCATTCCTAACACAACATCAAATCCGGCTAAATCCATAGGTAATAGATTTGCCAAAAATTTATGACCTAAAAGTTCTATCTTTCCTTCTTGCATAACCTTATTTATTTTAACAGAATTTCCATTTGCCGTTTCGACTGTAAAAATTTGCCTATGGTTGGTCAAAGGTAAATTAAGAGCTTGGCAGAATGAAGTATTGATAAAACTTTGGTTTGCACCAGAGTCAAATAATACTTTTGCGTAAACGTTGTGAACTAGGAACGTACCAGCTATCACATCTGGAATGAGTTCTGCCTCCTGAGTAGTAAATTAGAAGGCTCGAACATTCTTCTTGGTAGCTCCTTCAGCCGGTTTGGCTTTATTGTCTGCTGGTTTAACCAATTTAGGGCATTCTGGTTTGAAATGTCCCATTTCTCCACAGTTATAGCAGATCCTTGTTTTCTTTCTGCAGTCTTCTTCACGGTGTCCTACAACTTTACAAAAGTTGCAGGTTACATTACATTTTCCATAATGTTTCTTTTTGCAATTCCTGCAGAACGGCGGAGTTGAAGATTGCCCTGTTCCTCTTTTCTTGAAGTTGCTATTATTACTCATACGAAATCCTTGGGTAATTTTCTGAGCCAATTCCTTTTTCCTATTTTCATCTCTTGTGCGTACAAGCTCATCAGTTAGGGTGTTAGCTAATTCTACCGCATCGTCAATAGTGCGAGGTCTCGCAGCTTTAACGATATTACGGATTTCGCTAATTAATCCCCAAATATAGCGAGAAATAAGTACCGGTTCTGGCGAAGCCAATGTTGGTACCACTCTAGCATATGTCGAAGAATGTTGGTACCACTCTAGCATGTCGAAGTACCACTCTAGCATATTCGAAGAATGTCTACACCCATCATTCGATGGTTTAGGAATTTATTTGCCATTTGTTCTTTTTCGTATTCAGGACAAAATTTTCTTTCTACAAGATTCTTAAATTCTTCCCAAGGCATGGCATACGCCACAGTTCTTCTTTTAGCTTGTAGAACTGTATTCCACTATACATGACCTGGTCTTCTTCAGCACATTTATTTATGGTAATTACTGCCTCGGTTTTCTCCAACCAACGCAGTGCTGCAGTTGCCCCTTCATTGCCTGCAAATTCAGCTGGTTTACAAGCAAGAAATTCTTTGTAAGTGCAACCAGGTGTTACAGCTTTCATTTTCTTAAGGAGCGGAGCTTGCATCCCATTGTTGTTGTTATTAATATGATTGCCGCCTCCATTTACACTATTACTGAAATAGCATTGGATTTCGAGCAGCAGCAAGGATTGCTGGAATAGCATTGGCTATTCCCTGAGCAACGATATTTCCGATATCTTGCCTATTTAGAAATTGATCCTCATTGTTGTGCTCGGATTGATTACCCTCATTAACTTGTTCATTTCCAGCGTTTGCCATCTGGTAATAAATTTTATATAAATAATTAGTATAAATAAGAAACAACCAAATATAACAATTTAATTGCACATAATCACATAAACAATTATACATCCAAAATTGTCAATTTCTCAACTTCTATGTTTATATATTATAATATGCTTCCGTACATACTGTTATTTTACAACCGTTTTATTGTTTATTTTACACATACTGGTTTTTATTATTATTATTATTATTATTATTATTATTATACAAACACAGTTTCATAGTCCCCTTTTTCCCTTGTCAGCTTAGCATTTTTAAAAGCGATGTTCTCTATCATCATATTTCTAGGAGATTTGTCCTCCTATTTCCCGGATCCTATTCCCTGCATCCATCAATTCCTCGCCGAAATGGCGGAGTTCAGCTAAGTTTTCATTACTCATTGGTGGGTTTGGTATAGGTTCTGGGTCGAACTGAGGGAAAAAGGTATAAGGGCTGTTGAGGAGGTTTTGAAACTGCCAGTCGTTAGTCCACCACTCATCCATTTGTCCTAGCGGTTGGGTGTGGATCAGAGGGTCTGGAATAGCTGGTTCTAGGTTTATTTGGATTTGAGTTTCAGCAGGATAAGGGTAAAGGTTGTTATTGATAGGCCTAATGGTATCACAGCTTGCTAGTATGAAATCTAGCTCTTCTTGCAATGTCATTTCTTTGATTTGCTTGGAGCTTTCTCCAATTTCTATCCCTGCTTGCCTTGAATCTTCCTAAATTTCTATCCCTTTTCCTTTATCCATGGGATTCTCTATCTTAGGAATTCTCCTAGTTGCTGGTTTCCTTCTGCGTACACGTCTCCAGCCTACAAATCTTCTTCTTTTCTTAGGTTTTGCTTTCTCCAGAGGTGGAGCTTGAAATTCTATAGGTTTTTCCACATCAGCAAAGTAACCAGTAAAATCTTTGGAAACTTCTATGTTCACAGGGTAGAGGTTGAGATTCTCTAGGGCTCCAGATAACTCATTCATGCTGTTTTAGCATATAAAAATACTAAGTTAAGATTTTATAAAAAAAAATTCACAGATAACCTTCAAGTATTATTGCATACCGTGTGACTAATTTAATACAAAGGACAACTGACAATTAAAACATACTAGGGTTTATTGTAATTTATTTATTTACTGGTTAAAGTTTCTGGTTTGTAGATGATAAGGGTGCTGGAACTGAGTCATGATATTTTAAAGATTTGTATTTACTGCTACAGTGGCTAGCATATATAGATCTGCCCATTTTTCATCTAACTTGTCTTCCCATGGTGGTTTACTGCCTAGTTCCTAAGTTTCCTGATTAACTCTCCTTTCTTTTGGTTGTGATTTCTTTATTTTCTCCTGACTTTTCCTAATAATCAAACTTCTTTTATTAGGAGAAAGTGGTTCCTCATATTGTGCTTTTTGAACAAATATTTCTTCCTCAAGATCTACTGAGTATCTTGAGGAATTTGATTGGGATGAACTTCCCTTTTCTTTTGGTGAAGTATCTAATTTATGGTAGATATCCGAAAGTCTTTGCTTACCCATACTGTAAACAAATATTCAAATAATAAAACACATAATCACAAAATGATAATCAGGAAAATTAAGTATTTAAAATACTTAATAGGCTTAAATCAGTGGCTCGTTCAGTGGCTCTGATACCACCTTTTTCTGTCACGGCCCCCGACCCGGTTTGACCCGGTTCAGGAGCCGCGGGACAGAAATCCCGTGGTATTTATTTAATTGATGCGACAGCAGAAGGTTTTCACAGAATCTTTAAAAATGCCCGATTATTTTATTTCATAATTTAGGGATAAAACCCCGGTAGTTTACAATAAGGTGATTTCACTGGGAAATCTTTATTTTACAAAACATGTTTCTTTATTTATATTGAGCCACTTCCTTAAGCTTGTAGTGCTTCATGGCACTTTTTCCTGGATCACAACAGATCACCTGAAACATGTTTGAAAAGGTTTTGTCAGCGGGGAAATACTGGTGAATCATTCTTTTTACTAAAGACGATATGTTTGTTATAATTTACAGTATTAAGAGCGATTACAATGTTTCTATATCAACTAACTACCCACGGTATTTATCACTCGACCACCTATTGGCTATCTCGTTGTCCAATAGTGTCTGTGATTATGGTCATATCACCCCTTGGCTAACTCGTTGTCCAATGGTGACGGATATCAAGTAATGTATACAAAACCCCACATACCGGCTGTAATATGGAGATTACAAAGACTTAATCCCTGTAATTATAACCTTGACAATAAACATGATTTTGAAAGTAATTTGATAAAAAGAGAATGACTCACATTTCAGATTTAAATTTGAGCAGAGTTTAGCCTACTGATAAGCTTGTTAACCTAATTTAAATAACATGCACACAAACTAGGTTAGTAACTAATACAGCATTTACGATAACTCACGAGATTGAAACCCTCACAACGAATGACAAAGTGCGATACTTAAACATCCATCGAATTCATGACGAATGACAAAGCATAACCCTAATTTGGGCAGCACTTAAGCATCCATTGGATTGATTTCTATCGATCGGACATTGAATCGTATCAGCGATCGAGTTATTACCCTGTATTGCGGCAGCGTTTCGTGAATTGTGTGTGTTTGGTAGTAAACAGGTGATATCTCGAAGTGTAAAACGAATTTTAACGTCGTTCAAGTGCCAGAATTCAAGTCCCAGACCCCTCTATTTATACTGAGAATTTGACCCCCTCGCGTGACGCGAGGGGTCTACATGGGGGCGTCGCGTGACGCGAGGGGTCACTACTCTATTATAGAGTAGCCCCGTGTGTTTGTAGCCTTGCTGAGTCGGTGGATTGTTAAAATTCGAATTTGACAGCATTTTATATGGATAATCGTCAATAGGGAATACCCCCCCCCCTGAGTTTTAGGGGCCCTGATCCTGATTCTGATTGTTCTGAAAATTTTAGGGTTTATACAGACTCACTTGGGGGTCTTGATTAGGGTTTCCTATTGGACAAAATAAAAAAATAATTAGGACTTTTGATGAGAGTTGTTACAAGTTGGCTCAAAAGATTACCCAAGGATTTCGTGTGGGTAATAATAGCAATTTCAAGAAAAAGGGAACCAGGCAGTCCTCCACTGCTCCATTTTGCAGTAACTGTAAAAAAGAATCATTTTGGAAATTGTAAGGAATTTTGCAATTTCTGCAAAAGACCGGGGCATCGAGAGGAGGAATGCAGGAAGAAATCCATGGTCTGCTACAATTGCGGAGAAGTAGGGCACTTTAAGACAAATTGCCCTAAATTGATCAAAGCAACTGACAACAAAGCAAAGGAGACTGATGGAACTAATAAAAAGAATGCAAGGGCCTTTCAGCTGACTACGCAAGAGGCAGATCTGATACCGGACGTGATAGCTGGTACGTTCCTTGTTCATGACGTCTACGCCAAAGTATTATTTGACTCTGGTGCAAACCAAAGTTTTATAAATACTTCATTCTGCCAAACTCTTAAGCAACCTTTAACCAAACTTAGGCAAGTTTATACAGTAGAAACGACAGACGGAAACTCTGTCTATATAGATAGAGTACTGCAAGAAGGAAAAATAGAACTCTCAGGACATAAATTTTCAGCAAACCTTTTACCTATGAATTTAGCAGGATTCAATGTGGTATTAGGAATGGATTAGTTAGTAACCAACCATGCTCGAATCCTATGTGATCAGAATTCCTTAGAAATTCGTACTCCCACAGGAGAAATAATTCAGATTACAGGAGATAAACCACGCAAGAAACTGAAATTCATTTCAGTAATGAAAGTCGCTAGTTATGAACGAAAGAAAGGTATAGTGTATATGATTTTCGTAATCATTAACACTAAAGGTAAAGAACTTAAAGAAATTCCGGTAGTATCTGAATACCCCGTTGTATTCCCAGAAAATCTACCTGGTTTACCACCCTATAGGGAAGTTGAGTTTAGAATTCATATTATACCTGGAAGTGCTCCAATAGCTAAGGCACCCTATCGGTTAGCACCAACAAAAGTGTTAGAACTGAAAACACAGATAGATGAATTGTTGGGAAAAAGATTCATACAACCCAGTTCATCCCCTTGAGGAGCACCGGTGTTGTTCGTGAAAAAGAAGGACGGTTCAATGCGAATGTGTATAGATTATAGAGAATTGAATAAGGTTACTATCAAAATTCGATACCCCTTACCTAGGATTGATGATCTTTTTGATCAACTTCAAGGGGCTAGATACTTCTCTAAGATAGATTTACGCTCCTAATACCATCAACTGAAAGTACAGGAAGAGGACATTCCTAAAACTGCTTTCAGGACTAGATACGGCCACTACGAGTTTACCGTCATGCCATTCGGGCTGACAAATGCTCCTGCGGCATTCATGGATATGATGAATAGAATTTGTAAGCCGTATTTGGATAAATTTGTAATTGTCTTCATCGACGATATAATTATTTCTTCCAAAAGCCAGGATGAACATTGTGAGCACCTGCATGCACTCTTAACTCTGTTAAGAAAAGAAAAGTTGTACGCCAAATTCTCTAAATGTGAATTTTGGTTACAAGAGGTGCAATTTTTAGGACACATGGTGAATCACGAAGGCATTCACGTAGATCCTTCCAAGATAGAAGCGATCACAAGTTGGAAACCCCCATAGTCAGCTACAGAAGTCTGAAGTTTTCTAGGATTAACTGGATACTATAGGCGTTTCATCCAAGAATTTTCAAAGATAGTTGTTCCATTAACTAAGTTAACATGTAAAACTGTTAAGTTTGAATGGGGACCTCAGCAAAAAGAAGCCTTCAGAATTCTAAAGCAAAGGTTAACAAACGCCCCAATTCTTGCTCAACCGGAAGGAACAAAGGATTTTGAAGTCTACTGCGATGCTTTTAAACTAGGATTAGGATGTGTGCTAATGCAACGCAAAAAGGTAATCGCATATGCGTCCAGGCAATTGAAAAAGCACAAGGAAAATTACACGACTCATGATTTAGAATTAGGAGCAATAATTTTTGCCCTTAAAATTTGGAGACATCATTTGTATGGTAGTAAGTTTACTGTGTTTACAGACCATAAGAGCTTAAGACATATTTTTGGGCAAAAAGACTTAAACATGAGGCAAAGAAGATGGATGGAAATCCTAAGTGATTACGACTGTGATATTCGATATCACAAAGGAAAAGCAAACGTAGTAGCCGATGCCCTAAGCCGTAAATATCATGAACACCAAAGGCGAGTTCTTGCTCTTAGATTAAATCTACCATTAGATTTAATGGAACAATTGAAGAAGATTCAAGAAACAGCAATCCAGGATGATGCTAAAGGAATGAAAGGAAGGATAAAGCAATTAGATCAGGGAGCCAATGGAATTTGGAGATTCCATCAGAAAAGAATTTGGGTACCTAGACAAGGAAACTTAAGAAATAAGATAATAGAAGAAGCCCATAAATCTAGGTATACGATGCATCCTGGTAATAATAAGATGAACCAAGTTTTGAGAAATAATTTTTGGTGGATAGGGATGAAGAAGGACATAGCTAGTTATGTTTCTAAGTGTTTAACTTATTCACAAGTTAAGGCAGAACATCAGAAACCTTCAGGTTTACTTCAACAATTAGAAATGCCCGTATGGAAATGGGAACTAATAACCATGGATTTTGTTACTAAGCTACCCAAAACTAGTAAAGGTAATGATGCAATCTGGGTAATCGTAGATAGATTAACCAAATCAGCTCATTTCCTACCAATGAAGAAAACCTTTAGCATGGAAAGACTAGCTAAGTTATACGTAGATGAAGTAGTGTCACTACATGGAGTTCCACTCTCCATAGTATCAGATAGGGATAGTCGTTTCACTTCGCACTTCTGGACAAGTTTCCAACAAGCCATGGGGACACGATTAAATTTAAGTACAACATATCATCCCCAAACAGATGGACAAAGTGAAAGGACGATTCAAACCTTAGAAGACATGCTCAGGGCATGTGTTATAGACTTCGGTGGAAATTGGGATGACCACTTACCATTAATAGAATTCTCCTATAACAATAGTTGTCACATAAGCATCAATGCTGCCCTGTTCGAAGCACTTTATGGACAAAAATGTCAAACTCTTGTATGTTGGGCAGAAATAGGTGAAAGTCAATTATCAGGTCCCGAAATTGTACAAGAAATCACCGACAAGATAACTCAAATCAAGGAAAGACTGAAGACAGCTCGAGACCGTCAGAAGAGCTACGCTGATAATCGACGCAAGCCGTTAGAATTTCAAGTCGGAGACAAAGTACTGTTGAAAGTTTCTCCTTGGAAAGGAATAGTTCGATTCGGTAAGAAAGGAAAACTGAGTCCAAGGTATGTAGGACCATTTACCGTTATCCAACGAATAGGACCCGTTGCATATCAATTACAACTAAAAGAAAAATTAGCAGGGGTACTTGATGTATTTTTTGTATCTAATCTCAAGAAATGTCTATCTAATGAATCGCTGGTAGTACCCCTTCAAGATGTAGAGGTAAATGAGAAGTTAAAGTTCGTTGAGAAACCACTTCTAATAGAAGACAGAAAGGTCAAGTACCTTGATGTGCGTGCGGTGTTATATATATTTATGTATATTTTTAGCCCTTTTTTACACTTTAGTCAAGTTTTAAATTTATAAAACACGATATTTTACTAACACCAAACACACATATGGGCAAGTACACCCATCGTGAGCGTAGTATAGTGTTGGTAAGATACCGAGGTCGTCCAAGGACACAAGAGCTTTTAGTACCGGTTTATCCTCAACGTTTAATCAAATCAAAATTTTAGAAAAAGGTTTAAACATGAAAATAAAATCTAAAAATGTTGAAAAATAGAATAAAAATAAACATAAAACAGATAGACAAGATGAATCACTTGGATCCGACTCGCCTTTAGTGTAACCTTTGATTAGTTCCGCACTTTTGCACTTTTTAAGAGATTATCTTATTTATAGTAGTAGGCCCCTCTTTTGAAGGTGACGTTACCCTCAACCCAGTAGTTTGAGTCAGCAAGGATACAATCCTAAATATTAATTAAGTTATTAATGCGTAATGTGGTAGGCCCCTCTTTTGAAGGTGACGTTACCCTCGGCTAAGTAGTTTGAGTCAGCAGGGATACAATTCTAAGTAGCCGGGTTAATGTTTTAATAGTAGTTTACATATGAGGGGATCAAGAAATTCGAACCCCCGCCATCCAATACCAGTGGGTATTGAAGGAGGTCCTACTAAGCTTGACCCAGGTCCTTGCAGGATCTATACACTGAAAAAGGCAAGACTCTTACCAAACCATTCCCTTAACCCCCGACCAGGTAGCCAACATATCTCCATATAGACCGTGGAGATATGAATGGTGAAAATCTTTAATTTTATATAGACAGTAAAATAATGCCAAGACACCACGGACAAATGATAAGGAAGACTCACCTTCAACATAAGAAACTAGTTATTAAAGTCATTAATACATAACCAAATAAAAAGTGCGAAAAGATTAAAAATAAAAAGTATTACACTAAACACTTGTCTTAACCAAGTGATGTAAGAGATGTAAGAGACAATGGCAAACATGGCCTTTGATTGTCAAGAACTCTTACGATCAATCTTGGAACCCGAGACTACTACACACACTCTATGATGGATGATGGATGACGGTGGTGGATGTGGGTTGTGATGGTGGTGGTGGGTGGGTGTAGTGTGAGAGAGGTGGTTTGCCAAGGGATGAGTTGCAAGTAAGCCAAGCATCCCTATTTATAGCCTGCATCGAAGCCCGGACACGGCCCCGTGTCCTTTGGGCACGGCCCCGTGTCCACCCATCTTCTCTTTCTTCATTAAATGCATTTTGGCTACATTAGTTGACCACGCCCCCGTGTCCGCTGGGCACGACCCCGTGTGCAGAGACGTATATGTACTATCAAGATTTGCTTAGATTCTACGAATCTTTGCGTTGACCACGGCCCCGTGTCCGCTGGGCACGCCCCCGTGGTGGGTGATAGAAGCTTCTGCAACTTTGTCTTTTCTGCAGACACTTGGGCATGCCCCCGTGCTCAATGAGCACGGGGCGTGTTCAACCTTCTGTTCTCTTGTTTTTTGCTTTGGGAGAAGCTGTCGAGAGGTCGGGCATGCAATGTTTATTCCTTTTCTTGTATTATTTTTAGATTTAGCTGCATTTTTGCTTCTTTTGTCCAATTAAGCCTTTTTAACCCTGAAAATACAAAAGGAAGACAAAAACACACTTTTTCCAACATTAGTACTAAAAAAGGGTTAGTTTTATGCCTCATTTGATGTAATTTATATGTTGCGTTTTGCACACATCAAATACCCCCACACTTGAATCTTTGCTTATCCTCAAGAAAAACTCTTTATAATGTGTCTTACACTCCCAAATGGAATGGGTAGAAGATAAGGTTTTTGGGCTTTTCATAGAGTGTCGGGATTCGAAGATTCTTTATTTTATTTTTATGTTTGTTGGATCTGAGTTTGGTTTTGATTGTATTTTATGTTTGAAATTAAGATGGAAATGAATGAGTTGTGCAGCGGAATTAAGATGGAAACAAACTTTGCATACAATCAAACGAGAGTATTGCTTTGATCAAACATTTTTCACAATGAACCGAAAGATTGAATTTATTTCAATTACGATTACAATTGCAATGATTGAATACAAACTCCCCCTCAGCCAGAGCTCAGTGTTTGTTCGTGCAGAGAAGACGATGTTGCAAAGAGCTAATAGAACAGTACATAGCACTGTTCTATTTATAGGCACTAGCAAACCACTGAGCAACCAAGCTGACGTCACCATGAAAGTGACATCTAACCTCCTAACAAACTCTAACCCCTGATCTATACAAACACTGCTATACTAACTACTGCTTATTACATTACATTACATAAAGACAGAATAAACAATTGCTGCATCCTTCCACTGCTGTGAACCCAGCAGTACTTGTCCGGATCAGCAGTGCTTGTACCAAGGCAGTAGATTGAACAACAGAGCTTTAGTCTTTCATCAGGTCTTTACTTGAACAGCAGTTGTGGGTCAGCAGTTTGCACGATCAGTAGATAGGAGGTCAGCAGATGTTGAAATTACTTTCAAGGGGAGAGACTTGTATGAACATCTGCTTATTCTGGATCCACTGTTCTGATCCAGTTTTGGCTTTAATTATCTGTTCCTCTGGTAGGGTTCAATCCCAACAATCTCCCCTGGAACAAATAATGCCAAAACTCTTCATTATTTTGGAATCTTTATTGCCTCATCAACAGTTCCCTTATTTGCCCTTTAAGTTGTAGTTCAAAGGTTAAGGCATCTGTGTCATCATCATCCCTGCTAACTGGAAGATCAAGGAGATCCTGCAAATCATCAAGACTTAGGCCAAGTGCTTGTTCCCTTGATATTTTCTTCACTTCTCCATCAGACCTGAACAAAGTCAGTACATGGGTCTGTTTGTCAGTTTCCCACTTTAGTACTTTTGAGTCTGATGGGTTTCTTGGGAGATTTTTATTTGAAGAGGAGTTTGGAGATGCTGGCCTATTCATGACTAGCTGAGCAGTACTTGCAGATTGTTCCAATTCAGGATCTTCTTTTATCATTAATCTAATGCCCTCTTTTACAACAGCATTTCTGGCTTTTAGATCTTGAATTGTTTCAGCACCTGATGGGTTTTGACTCCTTCTTTTGTAGATGGCAGCACCAGCTGGAGCAGTGGTTCTTTTGACTTGCAACTTTGGTGGTCTTTTTTGAGACCTCTGCTTTGGAGTAGTCAGGCTTTTTAGGAACTGTAGGGTCTTTCTTTCTAAGTTCCTCCAACTTTTTGTAGGTAGCCCTGACCCTATCTTCTCCCCACATTGTCACAGGATTCTTTGACCCATAATCAGGTGCTATCAGCTCCTCTTTCATTCTCTTCAACTCTAAGATCTTATTAGCTTCTGCTTGACCTTATTTTTGATCATGTCTTGAATCCTGACTGCCTCTTTTTCAATCTTAGGAATGGTCCAGTTTTTGTACATGTGTTTCTCCCCCTTGTATTTCTTGTAGGTCATGATGTTCTCAATGTAGTCTTTTCTCAAGGACTCATCTGCCCTTTCTGAGATTTGCTGACATACATTTTTGGCGAATTGCTCCATAGCTCTGGCCTGTGTGAGTAGAAACTGATAGTTTTGCTGAAATTCTCTATCAGATTTCCCTTGTTTATATTTGATTGAGATACCCTCTGCTTGCTTGGCCTTGAGCTTCAAATATTCTTCAATATTGTTAGGCTTGGGATATCCTTCAACTGATGGTAAACTCCTTTTAGCTGGGTCATCCTCATAGTAAAAGGATTTGATTTCTTCCCTAACTGCAATGAGTTCCAGAGGAAATGAGACACCAGCAGGAGGTAATGACTTTAGAATTTGAGCTGAAGAGAGAGACATGGGTTTTGGAATTGTTACAAGTGACAGAGATTTTGAAGATGTTGGTGGTGGAGATGTGTCATCATCTTTTAGAATTAGCCTTCCCCTTTTTGTTTGAGGAGGGACTGATGATGCTTTGGGTGGAACAGTGGTGGTAGATTGAGTGGCAGTGGTTTGTGAATGACTAACAGCTGTTGAAACAACTGGTGTTTCAACCACTGTTGTCATTACAACAGATGTTGTAACATCTGTTGTCTTCTGCCTTTTGGCAGGAGGTGATGGTGGTGGTAAAGAAGTGGTTGTGGTGTGTGTTGAAGTGGTGTGTGTTGAAGTGATAACAGATGTTGAAACCTCTGAAGTACCAGCAGTAGTTGATACAGCAGGAGTTACAACAGCTGTTTGGGTGGAGGTTTGATGCTGATGGCTTTTGGATGGTGGTTTTGGAATATGCTTTGGAATTCTGGATGAGATGGACTTAGGTTTCCTTTTTGTCTTAGGATTTTCAGTATCCTTAGACTCAGAACAACCCTGCGCATATAGCTCCATGAAAGCTCTTTTCTCCTCCTTCCACCTTGAAATATCCTTTGCCACTCTATCCCTTTTTACACTTACTACTCCTTCATCAAGTGCTTCTTGGGTAGCATCAACCTTTTTACTACCATCTGGCACAGGAATTTTTCTGGTCATAGCATCCCTTTCTGGTTCAATGTAAAGACCATCATCTATTCCCTTCTTCTTCCACTCCTGAATTTTCTCCCCCTTTTTGGCATTATCTGGGGGAAGTTGATCAATGAAAAGTACTGTTGGAGGAGCAGTGCCAGTGGTTTCCAATAAATGGGCCTTGATTGCCTTAATATATGCTTGAGTGTTTTTGTACCTAGACTCCATTATGTTTCTCAGCTTTTTGACATGTAGTTCATGTTGCTGATCAGCCATTTCTTTTTGTTGTTGGAGAAAAGGTTGGAAGAGGTTCCAGAGCTCATTTGTAGCAGATGCTTGTGATGGAGCAGGTGCTTGAGGTGGAACAACAGTGGATTGCATCTTTTGTACTGTCAACAACTGTTGCAACATTTCTTTGATATCTGCAACTGAAGTATCCAGTTTATCAACACGTTCCGTCAATTCCAAATATTTTAAACCATCACCCAATTTAATGGGATCATCTGATTTCCCACTAGCAGTGGTTTTATCAGTGGTTGAAGTAGGGAGTGTACTCCAAACATTAACCACTGATGACCCTTTTTCTTGGTACTAGGGTCTTCTTCCTTCAACACTTGACAACCTTTTGATGTTGCCAGTGGTAAAAATAAATCCACTAGTGGTTGGCAGAGGTGCTATGTAAGGAATTGCCCCCAAGGAAGTCTTATTGATGTAACCACTGTCCAAATGTAAACCAGTGGGTTCAACATTTGTAGTGGCTGCTTCACTTGGAATACCACCAAGAGTTAGTTGTAACTCAAGGGGTGTAACCTCCTTAGGTTGTGTTGGTGGGTTAGCAAGGATTGATACATCAGGCCCAGTCATTTGTTGAGGTATATTCTCATTAATAGGTGATTGAGAAGGACTGGTTAGTGTCTGGTTCAAATCGATTGCATCCAACAGAAGTTTAGTTGGTGGGGGAATTGTGGATGTGATGTTTGGTGTAGAAAGAGGATTTGCCCCGGGCGTTGGGCTGTGGATGATGGAAACGAGTGTTTCCAAAGCATCATGATGTGGAGACCCTATTTGTACAACCTGTTCTTTTTGAGAAGAAGCAGGAGAAGTTTCGGTTATGGGTTGAGATATTTGTACCAACTGCTGTGAGGAAGAAGCAACAGTGGTTTCTTGTGACTTTTGTGTGGTCACATGCATTTGCTCTGGTATCTCATCCTCCAGAGTTGCCTTTTTGATGGATTTGGGGGGTTTTTGATTTTTCTTTTTCTGTGGCATTTTGGTGATTTTAGGTGTGGGTTTCAAAGCAGTTGTGGTGCTACTTTGATCACCTTGAGCAGTGGGCTCAGCAGCAGATACCTGAGGAGCAGTGGTAGCTGCTAAAATCTGCTCAGGCACCTCTGCTTGTGTTTTGCAAGGTGTGGACATCCTTGTAAAAGTTTCAGCAGTTAAACAGTTTATTTGAATGGATGCACCTTGTTTTATTGCAGCAGGATTACTCTTACCAAGTTTCTTTTCAAAATAATAACTCAAAAATCTTGGAAATAGTAAGAATACCTTTGTTTCAACATTTTTAACCAGATCATTAAAAATTTCCCGTGAATAATTAAAATTTTCTCCTTGAAGAATAGCATATCCCAGATTTTGAATTTTTAATGGTATTTCGTTAAAAGCAGTGGTTTTGTTTGAAACACACATGAGAAGGGTATGAAATAAACACTTTGTTGTAGAAGGGAAGTAACCTTTTTGTAAGGTATCCTTTTTGACTTCTGCATTATACCCTCTTTCCAGAAAATCATTTTTAACTCGTTTTTGGGGAAAGAAATTGTACCTTCCTGATCATCGAGTTGAAAGACTTCTGAAATTGATTGTGGTGTAATCTTGACAGCTTTTCCCTTTAGAGAATAGTTGATGGCTATTACAGTGTCTCCTTGATTTTCAAGGGTTGCATTTTTCCAAAACTCTCTTTGGGTTGTCAAGTAAATTGGTGCATCCGCTGTTAACAAAGTTTTGTACTTTGATGCGGAGATGGTAGCAAGGATGGAATCGAAAATATCTGTGGTGCTAGGTTTTGTGAGTAAACCCAGAAGATTGTGAGATGGTTTGTGTGGAATTTCGATGGGTGTTGCCTTTTGAGAGGCTTGTGTAGACGTTGATTTGGAAGTGGGTTTTGCAGATGCCTTCGATTTTGTCATTTTGGAGATGATGATCGAAGAGATTTGTGAAGGAATTTGAAGAAAACTGTTTTGAGAAGAGAATTTTTGAGAATTCAATTCGACAGTAAAACCCTGTTTTGGTGTGAAGTGGGGGTTTTATAGAGAAAAAAATGAAGGCTGACGTGGCAGCGGTTACAAAAGTACTGACCACTAGGTACTGCCCACATGCCAAACTCTGATGAAATGAAGGACAGTACTTTTATGAAAGTTACTGATGAAGGCAGTGGTTACAACGGTAAAATGGAAGCAGTGGATGGTTTTCACTATCAGTGGATAAGACACTGCTTTTGAACAACAGAGTTTATCAAGGAAATAAGTGGACAGAGGATGGCTTTCAGCAGTGGACAGACTTTGAAGTAGAGCAGACTTTTGAACAATCAGTGGTTATGGCAGACTTTTAAGGATTTTAATGAAAATTTCATTTTTAGCTATTTTTAAGGATGGATTTTTTATTTTCTGAAAACATTTTAATGCTTTTATTCACAGAAAAACAAGATTTTGCTTGTTATTCCATGTTTAGCATGCCACTTCTAGAGACCAAGCTTTCAAAGGTGGCAGTATCTAATGCTTTTGTGAGCACATCTGCCAGCTGGTCTTTAGTTGGAACATGATGCAGAGAAATCAAACCTTTTTCATAGCAATCCTTCACAAAGTGATGTCTGATGTCGATGTGTTTGGTGGTTGAATGGGAAACTGGATTTTTGATGATATTCTCTGCTGCCTGGCTATCCAACATGAGTGGTGTCTTTAAGGCAGTGATACCAAAATCCAGCAGCTGATTTTGAAGCCACAGGAGTTGGGCTGTACAGCTTGCAGCAGCAATGTATTCAGCTTCAGCAGTGGCTGTTGAGACAGCTGCTTGCTTTTTGCTTTGCCATGAAACTAAGCAATCACCTAGAAACTGGCACCCACCTGATGAGGACTTCCTTGTGGTGTTACATCCAACAAAGTCACTGTCTGAGAATCCTGAAAGCTTGATATTCCCATTAGTTGGATACCAGACACCAAGTGTGAGAGCACTTTTTATGTATCTGAATATCCTTTTTACAGCAATAAGATTGGACTTTCTAGGGGCTGATTGACTTCTTGCACAAACACATGTTGCAAACATGATGTCTGGCCTAGATGCAGTTAGGTACAACAAAGACCCAATCATGCTTCTATATAGAGTTTGGTCAATCAGCTCATCCTTTTCATCAGACATGACAAGCTTATTTGTTGCCATGGGTGTGCTGCATGGTTTACAATCATTCATATCAAATTTGTTTAAAAGTTCTTTTGCATATTTTCTTTGATGAATGAAAGTACCATTTTGCATTTGCTGAACTTGGAGACCAAGAAAGCATTGCAGCTCACCCATTGCACACATTTCAAACTCAGCTGTCATGAGTTCCCTAAACTCTTCACACATTTTGTTGCATGTGCTTCCAAAAATAATGTCATCCACATAAATTTGGACAATCATTAAATCCTTTCGTCTCCATTTTAGAAACAGTGTTTTATCAATGGTACCTCTTTTGAAACCATTTGAGAGTAGAAAGGTGGAAAGAGTTTCATACCAGGCCCTTGGTGCGTGTTTCAGGCCATACAGGGCTTTGTTCAGCCTGTAGACATGATCTGGACAAAATGGATCCTCAAAACCTGGAGGTTGACACACATACACCTCTTCTTGAATTGTACCAAAGAGGAAAGCACTTTTGATATCCATTTGGAACACCTTCATGTTGTGGTTGACAGCAAAGGCCAGGAAGAGTCTTATAGCTTCTAGTCTTGCTACAGGGGCAAAAGTTTCATCATAGACAATCCCCTCTTCCTATCTGTAACCTTGAACCACAAGCCTGGCTTTATTTTTTACAACAATACCCCTTTCATCAGTTTTGTTTTTGAAGACCCACTTTGTGCCAATGGGGCTAACCTCTTCTGGCAGTGGTACAAGCTCCCATACTTGTTGTCTTTTAAACTATTGGAGCTCCTCTTGCATGGCTTCTACCCAGCTGTTGTCTTTCAGTGCCTCTTGGTACTTAACTGGCTGATGGAGTGATAGAAAACCAGCAAAAAGACAAATGGTTTGGGTTTGGCTTCTTGTGAGCACCCCTTCATTGATGTTGCCAATAATTTGATCAGGTGGATGAGATCTCAAGTAGATTAAATCTCCTTGGTATGGAATGATGGCATTTGTTGGTGAAGGCTGCAAATGTGTATCATCTGAGCTAACCACTGCTGGGGACTTTGATGATCCAGCAGTGGCTTCAAAAGGTGGTGGAATGGGAGGTAATGAAGTGGACACATGCTGACTTTTATCCATTGTTTGGGGACTTTTGTCAGCAGTGTTTGAGGATGTGGAAGCAGTGGTTGATGGGCTACTTTGGTCAACAACTGTTGAGGTAGCAGTGGTTGAGCTTTGACAGCTGTTTTGAACATCTGATGCTCTTCCCATTCTGACAGACTTTTGAGGAATGATGATTTCATACCCATAGTCTGGTGTTGAGTCCTCTGATGGACCTGCACTGTTAGTCTTGACAGCAGTATTTTCAAAAGAGAATTTATCAAGATCAAACAGATCTGCAGGATTTGCTGGGATTTTCATTGATGAAAGTTCATTGAACTTTACATTCAAAGTCTCCTCCACTGCCTTGGTCCGTGTATTAAACAGTTTGTAGGCCTTGGCAGTAGTTGAGTATCCCAGATGATAACCACAATCAATTTTGGCTGCAAATTTTGAAATGGAATCTTTTAAGTTCAAAATAAAGCATGGGCAGCCAAATACCTTGAAGTATGAGATCAGTGGTTTGATTTTATACAGAATTTCATAAGTAGTCTTTTTGTGCCTGGGGTTTATTAAAACTCTGTTTTGGACATAGCAAGCAGTGTTTACTGCCTCTGCCCAAAAAGTTAATGGCAAACCTGAATCAGCAAGCATGGTTCTGGCAGCCTCAATTAAAGTTCTGTTCTTTCTTTCAACTACCCCATTTTGCTCTGGTGTTCTAGGGATGCTGTACTGCCTTACAATCCCTTTCTTCACACAGAAGGCATCCAACTCCTTATTTTTAAATTCTGTGCCATTGTCACTCCTGAAGACTTTTACTGGAAGGTCAAATTGCTTTTCAACCTGTGTCACAAAGTCTTGCAAAATGCCTGCAGTCTCATCTTTTGAGTGTAAAAAGAAAGTCCATGTAAACCTAGAGAAGTCATCAACAATAACCAAACAATATCTTTTCTTCTTGAGATTCATGACTTGAACTGGGCCAAACAAATCCATGTGTAGCATTTGCAAACACTGGGTTGTTTTGGATTCTTCAATGGACTTATAAGAACTTTTATGTTGTTTTCCTTTTAAACAGGAAATGCAATGTTCAGGACATGAAAACAATTTTTGTGGTAGGCCTCTTAACAAACCATTTTTTGAAATTTCAGTGATTGTCTTAAGATTTGTGTGCCCCAGCCTTCTGTGCCAAAGTTCTGTCTCTTTGTTAGAGGCAGCTGAGAACAGACAGGCATCAGCTCTGGGACACTCTTTTGACATATCAACAACATAAACATTGCCACTTCTTTGAGCAACAAGTTTTGTTTGACCAGTTTTTATTATTGCTTCAATCTTTTTTACCATTTCTGGTCCAACAATCCTACAACACTCCTTTGTGAAGAATGACCCATACCCCTTGTCACTCATTTATGAAACACTCAGGAGGTTGAATTTCAGACTGTCTATCAGATTGACATTTTCAAATTTTACATTTCCAGACTGTACTGTACCAGACCCCAGAACTTTCCCTTTACTGTTATTTCCAAAGGATATATCACCCCCTCCATGAATTTTGAAATCTTTGAGTAGGGCTTTACATCCAGTCATGTGCCTGGAGCCTCCACTATCAACATACCAAAGGCTATCTAAACAGGCAGAAGCTCCCTTGGCAGCAGCCATCATTGCATAATCACATTGATGATTTTCTTCATCATCAGCTCTTTCTTCTTTCTCACCTGCTTTCTCATTTTTCTCTTCTTTTTTGTCCTCTTCGGACCATGGGTCTGTCATTGGTTCAATCAGGGTTCTTGAACTTTCTCCCAGCAGCAATTCACCAGCAACTGCATTAACAACTGCTTCAGTCACCTCATCCACTGTTTCATCACTTAGCTGTTCACCTTCAGTTTCAATCCCCTCTGGTATTGACTCTAATGCCATCAAACAAAATTCATCATTAGAAGATTCATCAAAAGCATAGAGTGCAAAATTTTCATCACCAAGCTCATCAGGCATGCTGCTCCAGTCAATAAAGCCTTGAGTGAAAAAGCTTTGCTAATCTAGTTGTACCACTGCTGGAGCAGCTGTTTGAGGTGCAGCAGGTTGCACTTGTGTCTGGGGGACTGGGGTTTGCACGTACTGAATTTGTGGAACAGTGGTTTGGACATAATGCACAGGTACAGGGGCAACAGTATAATGAGCAGTGTTAACATGATCTGCAGGGGTATATTGGGTATAGTGCACAGTGCTTTGATTTTGAGGTCTAGGGTTTGAGCTAGGATGAGTGATTATAGGACCAGTAGTTTGACTCTTGCATTCTCTAGCGAAATGACCTAGCCTATTGCACTTGTAACACTTGATTTTCGATTTATCCAACCCAACCCTTAGATTCCCATGTAAACCTGGGAATTTTCGCCCTGTTCTTTTGTAGAATTTGCTAGTTCTAACACTGAGCAAAGCCAATTGGTGCAGAATGTCCATTTCTTCTAAGTCAGTGGGATCAAAATGTTGTAAATCATTGAGTTCAAAACACAAATTATCTGACATCTGGTTTTCATTTGCTGTAAATGCATAGTTTGCAGAGTGAGGATCAGGGTTGGTAAAGTTTCCACCAGCTGTTATATCAATGAAATGATCAATAACCCTGTTCCTTACCAATGCTACCAGATTCTTCCTGACCAAGAAGAGCTGTGCTACCGAATGAGTAATCATCAGTAGCTTTTCCAGACTCTTGCAACTTCTTTTTCTGGTTCAACTCCCTTTCATAAGTCAGGAGTCTACCATGAAGTTGGGTCAGGGTCAGATCTTTAAACTCAACAGAGTTTCTAGTCACAAATGAAATTGTGTCCCATTTATCAGGTAGCGATCTAAGAAACCTGCTATTTTGTGTTGATTTTGGAAATTCAACCTTAACAAGCCTTAGCTCACTGATGAGACAACTGAAATGTTCAAATTGTTGGGTCAATGATTCACCCTTAATGTGACAGAAGGTTTAATACTGCTGATTCAGAATTTCCCTATTATTTTCAATAACTTCTTCGGTTCCCACAAACTGTTCCTTCAATGCATCCCATAGCTCTTTGGCACTGTTACAATGCAACAGTCCAACATAGATCTGATTTGGTAATACAGATGCTATGATGCTAAATGCTTTGGCATCGAGTTCGAACTTTTGAAAATCAGTTTCAGTATAGTTTTCATAAGGTTTTGGTACGAACTTCTTTGGATCCTCAGCACTTGGCACCATAGGAACATGGGGACCAAAAACAACAAACCTCCAACATCCAATGTTCTGTTGAGCAAGGATGTGACCCATCCTTCTCTCCCAGATGTTATATTCATTTCTTTTAAGCATAGGTGGTTTAAAAAGTGAGCCAATGTTATTCTTATCATCTTGAGATTGTGAAGTCATCCTGGTTGTTTTACAGACACTGATTAATCAACTTTAATGGTGATTAAACTTTGCTCTGTTTTTCAACACAAACGAACAAACTATCGATATCAACGATTTTGAGCTGAACTATTTATGTCAAAATGATTGTTAAATCAAATTCGACTGTCCAAGCTCTGATACCAATTGTTGGATCTGAGTTTGGTTTTGATTCTATTTTACGTTTGAAGTTAAGATGGAAATGAATGAGTTGTGCAGCGGAATTAAGATGGAAACAAACTTTGCATACAATCAAACGAGAGTATTGCTTTGATCAAACATTTTTCACAATGAACTGAAAGATTGAATTTATTTCAATTACGATTACAATTGCAATGATTGAATACAAACTCCCCCTCAGCCAGAGCTCAGTGTTTGTTCGTGCAGAGAAGACGATGTTGCAAAGAGCTAATAGAACAGTACAGAGCACTGTTCTATTTATAGGCACTAGCAAACCACTGAGCAACCAAGCTGACGTCACCATGAAAGTGACATCTAACCTCCTAACAAACTCTAACCCCTGATCTATACAAACACTGCTATACTAACTACTGCTTATTACATTACATTACATAAAGACAGAATAAACAACTGCTGCATCCCTCCACTGCTGTGAACCCAGCAGTACTTGTCCGGATCAGCAGTGCTTGAACCAAGGCAGTAGATTGAACAGCAGAGCTTTAGTCTTTCATCAGGTCTTTACTTGAACAGCAGTTGTGGGTCAGCAGTTTGCACGATCAGTAGATAGGAGGTCAGCAGATGTTGAAATTACTTTCAAGGGGAGAGACTTGTATGAACATCTCCTTATTCTGGATCCACTGCTCTGATCCAGTTTTGGCTTTAATTATCTGTTCCTCTGGTAGGGTTCAATCCCAACAATGTTATTTACAATCCTATTCGTCATGATTTATTTAGAACATTACACGAAAAAAAATTTACTTATTAGGGCATAACATGCCTCTTTAAAATTCCATTTATATACAAGTTCACATACCTCACGGGGGATCACTCAACACTCGGCCGAAGATGTATTTTTGTGAAACACTCGAGGGCGGCATGGAACTTACTTCTACCATAACCTTGCCAAGCAATCAATCATCCTCCTTTTAAACTATAAACCTTTGTAAATATCAAGAGGACTTTGGGGAAGGGTTAGGCTTGGGTTAAAGGTAGGTGGTTGGGTTAGTGGTTAGTAGAAAAGGGCGAAAGGCGTAAAAAGGGTGTTCGTAAAACATTTTGTTTTTGTGACTTTTTACTCTAATGAAGAATTATTCAAACAAGCCTTCTTTTAATGAGCTTTGATTGTTTATTGCTAACTTCATTTTTCTTTTCTTCTCTATAAAATATTTTTTTTTATTTTTTTTAGGAAGTCACAAGAAAACCGAGCTTTGTTACTAAAATAAAGGGTTTAAAATGAAAAAGGGTTTTGGTGGGTAAAAAGGGTGTTTGTTTTGGGTTAAGAAATGAAAATGTTTAGGCTCAAAGGGGTTAAATATGGGGGATTTTGGGTAGGTGGTAAAAAAATAATGGTGTTGAAATAAAAAGGGTTAGTCCTAATGTCTCCATCATTTACTTACTTGGGTTTAAGTTGGTAAGGACCGGGAATGTATCGTCATGGCAAGTTCTAGAGTCGTAAGAACCAATCGGCTATTCACACAAGAAACGAAAAAATGAGCATTTAGTTTAAAGATGTGTATTTGTATGCTTAATAAAGGCTCAAAACTCACTTTTTGTGGGAATTGATTTTTATGTGATCAAGTATATATAATCAAATTTTAACTAGATTTGTCATGCCGTTTCATAATTTTCTTATGTTGGTTCTTTTTTATCACGACGCTATCGGTTGTAAATTTGTAAAAATATAACCTTTTTAGAACTTGTTATTCCCAAATCAAACCGAGACAAGTAAAAAAATTTGAAAAAAATTTGGAAAAAAATTGGGGTGTTTAGCGGTTCCAATGGAGTTTTGTGTAAGGCTTGTAACTAGGACTTGCAAAATTCAAGGTTTTAGCATCCCCCCACACTTAAATTACACATTGTCCTCAATGTGTCCCAAAAATATGTTTTTAGGTTGATTGAATGTGTAAAAGGTGTGTAAAAAACATTTTTTTTTGTTACTGGGCATCTGGACACGGCCCCGTGTCGGATGAACACGGCCTTGTGGTCAGATTGCCAGTAACGGGAACTTACAGAAGGTGGACACGGGGGCTTGTTGGGTGGACACGACCCCGTGTCTGGCGAAAATCTGCATAATTTAAACAAACAGCAGGTCTGGGCGATGGGCACGGGGGCGTGTCGGCTGAGCACGTCCCCGTGTGGATAAACTACAAAAGTGAAAAACAGGTTTCTGGCTTCGGTTTGCTGTCCCGGCTTTAGTAGCACTAATGTTTAGTGCTCTAAGCCTCGTATGTACCTGTTTAACTAATAAATACCACACCAAACAATAACAAACATCCTAAATTACCAAGGTTAATAATCCACATCACAAGTTAAAAAGAAAAAGAAATGCAGAAATTAAAAAGTGTTAAAGGAAGGTAAATTGTTCAACAAGCGGCACGCAGGCCGGAAATAGTTTACGAGAAAAGGGGGTTAACCTGTGGGACCTCCAACCGTGGGATGCTACCTTCTACTCCGCCCGCTCAATCCATGTCCTCGTCTTCATCATCATCATCACCTCCTCCGTGGCCCGCCATATACACTCGGATGTTTCCAATATCATCCTGTATGTCGGATATGTTCCTCTCGAATGCTCTGACCCGGGTGTATGTGTTACTAGCCATGTTGTAGGTGTTCCTGGTGCACATAAGGATTTCCTGCAATAAATCATGTAAGCTTTGAAAGTTAGGAAAACCGCCTCCTTGTGAGGAGGATTGACCCGGATCACCATGGTGCTGGTAATGGTACTGAGGAGGAGGATGGATGGGTGGGGCGTGTAAGACGAGTGCTTCTTGCGGGTTCCATGCATGCCCTTGAACCCTTTGAAATCTGGCCGTCCCGTCATCTGCTTCATAAATCAAGTTCATGGAGCGGCAAATGACCATGTCCACTCTCCCCGACCATGGCCCCTTGTGAAAGGACATCGGCATGTTCACGAAGTGTTTGAAGAGGCGGTATATCCACCCTCCAAAGAAGATAGGAGTCGGGGGAGTAGCAAGTTGGTTCGAGTGCATGTTTCGGAGCAGGAGGTATGGAACATCAATGTTGACCCGGTTGTGGATGCAATGAAGGACTAGTAGATCTCGTAAACCTACAACACCGCTGATGTCGTGCCTTTGGCTAAGAGAGTAGGTGAGGACCCTGTGGATGTAGCGGTAAAGAGAGTCTCTCAACTGGGTACTCTTAGTTCGGCTCGGGTTGTAGTTGCCTTATTTTATTTGAGCCCAAGCAGCTTGGCGATCATTTTCCCTGATCTCGCGGAGACCGCCGGTGTTTTCCTCATCCCCAGCATCTTCTTCCGAGTACAACCCCACCAGAGCCCCAAATTAAGCAATTGAGATCCGATATGTGGTTCCTCTACAGCGAAACTCCACCCGTTCATTGTCAAACGGCTCGGCTCTTGTGTTGAAGACGAGCGTGCTGTAGAATTCCATGATGTATTCATGCACAGAGTGAAGCCGAGTGCAAAGGGCAGCTCGTAGTGGGCCGGTGACAATGTTGTTGAATCGGTCCAATTGGTTCACTGCCTCAAGAGTGTTTGTGCACACTTATCTGGGGTTCTCCTGAGGCCTAGTCCTTAACACATTAAAACGAGCTTGAGCCGCCAATTCATTAGCATTGAACCGAGTGAATTTCTTGGCCATCTGAAAGAAAACAACAAACACTTAGTGCGAAACATTGAAAAAATTCAAAGAAAACTGAAAACAGACAGCTGAACACGCCCCCGTGTTCAGCAGACACGCCCCGAGTTCATCTGGATTTGGCTGGACACGCCCCCGTGCTCAGCGAGCACGTCCCCGTGTCCAGGCGTCTGTTTCCCAAAAGTCCCATTTTTCGACCCGGTCCCGAAAATTTGAAAATTTTTGGTGCAGTAGGGGCGTTTTTCCCCGAAAATGAAACCCCAAGTGTCGTTTTTCCCAAAACAAACCGTTTACCCCTTCAATTTTATCTTTTTCGGTTCAAAAACAAGGGTTTGGGGTTTTTGTGAGAATTCGGGCAAATCTACAAACAATACAAGTTGATTTACTTCCTATAACATGAATCTAAACTAGTGCTAAAAGATTTATGCAAAAATTTGAGGTTCGATCCGGTTCAAGTTGAAGAACCCTAGATTTTTCCCCAAATTTTTGGTGTTTAAAATACATGCAAGTGCTTAATCTAACTACTAATGATGATAGAATCATACCTTGATGTCGTTAGAAGTAGGGGAGACGTTGAAATCTTGCAGAAAAATCGTCGGAACCAGAGAGTTTTTGGGGAAACGGGGCGTGTGGAATGAAGAAACTGTTTTGAAAAGGGTTTTTATCCCGACAGTTGCGCGGACACGGCCCCGTGCTCACTGAGCATGGCCCCATGGGCGGGCAAGATTGAAATTTTTTTTAAGGTGCTCGTGTGAGTGCCCTGTTTCCCAAAACTTGGTTTAGAGATCTTACCGATTCAGAGGTTTTCCCGATTGTTCGTAACTTACCAGGTATGATGTTGATGCTTGAACCTTTGTTTCATTCTTCGATCGTTTGAAGCGAGATTTCTTCCTCCTCATCCTCAACTAATCCTTGATAGAGCTTCAGCCGTTGACCATTGACTTTGAATGGAATTCCATTCCAAGATTTAATTTCGACTGCACCATGTGGGAAAATATGGGTGATGGAAAAAGGTCCTGACCACCTAGACTTTAATTTACCAGGAAATAATCGAAGTCGTGAATTAAACAATAGAACCTGATCTCCTACTCAAAATTCATTAGGTTTAATATGTTTATCATACAAATTTTTCATTCTTTCTTTATAAATTTCGGAGTTAGAGTATGCATAATTCCTTAATTCGTCTAATTCATTTAGTTGGCAAAATCGATTTTTACCGGCAACCTCTAAATCTAAGTTTGCATTTTTGATTGCCCAGTAGGCCTTGTGAGCTATTTCTACTAGCAAGTGACAACTTTTTCCTACTGTTGTTTTATAAGCAGTTCGAAAAGCCCATAAAGCATCGTCTAACTTATCGGCCCATTCTTTTTTATTTAACCCTACGGTTTTTTCAAGTATTCTTTTTAAACCTCTATTAGTCACTTCGGCTTGTCCGTTTGTTTGAGGGTGATATGCCGTTGAAACCCGGTGATAGACCCCATACCTTGTTAAGATTTTTTCAAGTTGATGGTTACAAAAATAGGTACCTCTATCACTTATTAAAGCCTTTGGTGTTCCAAAATGAGAGAATAATCTTTACAGAAATCTTACCACGACTCTTCCATCATTGGTTGGGAGTGTCTCGGCCCATTTAGACAAGTAATCTACCACCACAAGTATATATTTGTTTCCTTTTGACGGTGGGAAAGGTCCCATGAAGTCGAGTCCCCACAAATCAAAGATTTCACAAACAAGAATGCCATTTTGTGTCATTTTGTTTTTGAAAGAAATATTGCATGTTCTTTGCCAAGCGTCACATGTCTTGACAAGACTTTGGGCGTCTTTGTAAATGGTTAGCCAGTAAAATCCTGAATCAAATACCTTTTGTGCGGTACTCGCGGCACCATGATGTCCTCCATATGGACCTTCATGACAATGGCGGAGAATTATCCTTGCTTTCATACCATGTACGCATCATCGGATGAGTTGGTCGGCACACATTTTGAAAAGATAAGGATCTTTCCAAAAGTAATGCTTTACATCAGCAAAGATTTTTTTTCTTTGATGATGTGGCCAACCTTTTGCGACTATACCGCTAGCTAGATAGTTAGCATAGTCGGCGTACCATGGCTCTTCTAGGTATTCCACCATTTCCAAGGACTCTGTTGGAAACTTTTCATTGATTTGCTCATCCCTGGTTGCCTCCAAAGCTGTGTCTTCTAAGCACGAAAGATGATCTGCTGCGGTATTTTCTGCTCCTCTTTTGTCTTTGATTTCAATGTCAAATTCTTGGAGGAGTAGAATCCACCGAATCAAACGCGGTTTAGCATCCTGTTTCTTGAAGAGATATCGAATGGCTGCATGATCTGTATAGACTATTGTTTTAGAAAGAACGAAATTTATCAAAAGCAAATACCACGGCTAGTAACTCTTTTTCTGTTGTTGTGTAATTTTCTTGTGCATCGTTAAGTGTTTTACTAGCATAATAAATTGGGTGAAAATGCTTATCTTTCCTTTGTCCCAAGACGGCTCCAACCGCAAAGTCACTTGCATCACACATGATTTCGAAAGGTAATTTCCAATCAGGCGCTATGATGATAGGTGCATTGACTAGCATTTCTTTTAGGGTCAGAAATGCTTGATTGCAATCTTTGTCAAAGATGAAAGGGGCATCTTTTCCAAGTAATTTTGTTAGAGGCCTTGAGATTTTAGAAAAGTCCTTGATAAATCGTCTATAAAATCCGGCATGCCCTAGGAAACTTCTGATAGCTCTAACAGAGGATGGGGTGGTAATCGAGAAATAGTGTCTATTTTGGCTTGATCTACCTCCATTCCTTCGCTTGAGATCTTGTGACCAAGTACTATTCCCTCTGTTACCATGAAATGGCATTTTTCCCAGTTAAGGGCGAGGTTAGTTTCCTCACATCGGGATAGAATTCGTTCAAGGTTATCGAGGCATTGGTCGTATGAATCTCCAAAGATAGAAAAGTCGTCTATGAAGACTTCCATTGTCTTTTCTATCATATCATGGAAGATGGCCACCATGCAACGTTGAAAGATTGCGGGGGCATTACATAGACCAAAAGGCATGCGTCGATAAGCAAAAGTTCCATAGGGACATGTGAATGTTGTCTTTTCTTGGTCTTCGGGTGCTATCGGGATTTGAAAGTAACCTGAAAAACCATCTAAGAAACAATAAAATTTGTGACCGGATAATCTTTCTAACATTTGATCAATAAAAGGTAGAGGAAAGTGATCTTTCCTTGTTGCCTCATTTACTCGACGATAATCTATACATACCATCCATCCTGTGACGGTTCTCGTTGGTATTAATTCATTTTTTTCATTAGTTATTACCGTCATACCTCCTTTCTTTGGAACTACTTGGACGGGACTTACCCACGGACTATCGGAGATAGGGTAAATAAGTCCGGCGTCAAGTAATTTGATGACTTCGTTTTTAACCACTTCTTGGACATTTGGATTTACTCTACGTTGTGGTTGTATTATCGATTTATAGTCACCGTTCGTTAAAATTTTGTGTGTGCACATGGAAGGACTTATGCCTTTAATATCTACGAGCTTCCACGCGGTTGCATTTTTGTGTTTTTTCAAAAGTGAAATTAATTTATCTTTTTCTAAACTAGTTAATTTAGACGAAATAATTACAGGTGATTTACCATCTTTGTCTAGAAAAGCATATTCCAAACCTTTTGGGAGTTCTTTGAGCTCAAGAGGTGGGTCTTTAGGAGACTCCTTATTTGGTTGCTCATTTCGATTAAGAACCACAAAAGTTTGTTCTATGGTGACCTCTTCTTCAACAAAGTGGCAATTTCTTCTCTTGTATCGGGTGGTTCATCTTCATCTTCAATTAGGGGGTCATTATTGCCGAATGGATATTTCATTGAACGCTCAAGATCGACACTCTTTTTAAATGCCCTTAATTGAATAGATAGATTGCTGTACTTCCGGTTTTTCAAAGCTTCGTGGCTTTTTACAAAGGGTCGTCCCAACACTAGAGGAGCGTCATCAAGGATGACAGAGTCGGTTGGGATTACCATTTGGTTGGTTTGGACCAAGACATCCTCAACTATCCCTTTTGATTTTATTACTTTCCGATTGGATAGAAAAATGGGTATTTGAAGTGGAGAAAAATCACCAATACTTAATTTTTCGAAAATATAGTTTGGCATTATATTAACGCAAAGATCTTTATCGATTCTGATATTACTAATAAAGGAATTTTGAAAAAAACATGGAACCGATGTAATGTTAATTTCAAATGGATCTTCTTTTATTAGCGAAGTTTGATCATTTGTTAACTTAATGCTTACCGTTTCGTCAATTTTAGTTATAGTGTTTAACTCTTTTAAAAACTTAGCATGAGTGGAAACTAAACAATGATTTTTGAAAGAAGTTGACAAGAGATTAATTTTTTCAAAATTAGATTCTTCTTGGATTTTAACGTTATCGGACTCACCTTTCTCGTTGTTTAACTCATGTGTCGGTTTTTCACTTACTTGTTCTTCCATTTTTACATTCTCAACTATCTCTTCTTTATTATGAATTAATTCTTCTCTTGCGCGGGACTCTTCTTCCCTTGCGCGAGATTCTTTTATGCATCGTTCAATAGTTTTAATTTTTTCTATTATCCTATCGGCTATGTCGGTGATAGAGTAAGGATCAGGATCCTCAAAGCTTGAATCCGGATGTTCGATCCTTTGTTCCTCATAGTACTCATAAGAAGTAGATGGCTCACACCATTGTCCTTCGTTGTAAGTATATGATGGATAAGGGTCGTAATTTTGTTCTTCATAATACTCATATGAGATGGGTTGTTCACGCCATGGTTCCTCATAATAAGCATATGAAGGTGGAGGCTCATATCTTGGTTCCTCAAAGTATGAGTATGAAGGATCATACCTTGGTTCATCAAAATATGAGTATGAGGGAGAAGGTTCATACCTTTGGTCTTCATAGGATGTGTATGAAGTCGATGGCTCGTACCTGGGCTCCTCATAATAGGTGTATGAAGTGTATGGTTGAAATAAGTCACAATATTGTACCGAGTGCGGGTCACCACAAATGGTGCAATAATCTTCCCTATAATCATCCTCCTCATAGTTGTAGTTGTACCCTCCTGAGTATTGATCCATAAGAATCACTCAGCAGACCACAACAGAGTCTCGAGACCAGAAAACAAAAATAAAAACGGAAACAGAGGCTGGACACGGCCCCGTGTTCAGAATCTGTATCTAGGCGTTTTAATAAAAGTGACTGGTATTGTGGAGCACGAGGCGTGTTCAATGAGCACTGCCCCATGTTCAGACTCTGTATCTGGGTGTTTTATGAAAAAAATGCAGCACGGCCCCGTGTTCAGGGAACACGGCTCCGTGTTCAGTGAACACGGCCCCGTGTTCAAGCTACTATAAATGCAAAAACTAACTAAAATGCAGAAAATGTGTGCGCATTTTAAAAAGGTTTTGAAAAACTTATTAGTCCGTCGATTTTAAGCTTTCTTAAAATTCTTGTGTCCCCGGCAACGGCGCCAAAAACTTGATGTGCGTGCGGTGTTATATATATTTATGTATATTTTTAGCCCTTTTTACACTTTAATCAAGTATTAAATTTATAAAACACGATATTTTACTAACACCAAACACACATATCGGCAAGTGCACCCATCATGAGCGTAGTATAGTGTTGGTAAGATACCGAAGTCGTCCAAGGACACAAGAGCTTTTAGTACCGGTTTATCCTTAACATCTAATTAAATCAAAATTTTAGAAAAAGGTTTAAACATGAAAATAAAAACTAAAAATGCTGAAAAAAAATAAAAATAAAAATAAAACAGCTAGACAAGATGAATCACTAGGATCCGACTCGCCTTTAGTGTAACCTTTGATTATTTCCGCACTTTTGCACTTTTTAAGAGATTATCTTAGTTATAGTAGTAGGCCCCTCTTTTGAAGGTGACGTTACCCTCAACCCAGTAGTTTGAGTCAGCAAGGATACAATCCTAAAGGGTTGGATTATTGAAAGATAATTAATTAGCTATTAATGCGTAATGTGGTAGGCCCCACTTTTGAAGGTGACGTTACCCTTGGCTAGGTAGTTTGAGTCAGCAGGGATACAATCCTAAGTAGCCGGGTTAATGTTTTAATAGTAGTTTACATATGAGGGGATCAAGAAATTCGAACCCCCGCCATCCAGTACCGGTGGGTATTGAAGGAGGTCCTACTAAGCTTGACCCAGGTCCTTGCAGAATCTATACACTGAACAAGGCAAGACTCTTACCAAACCATTCCCTTAACCCCCGACCAGGTAGCCAACATATCTCCATATAGACCGTGGAGATATGAATGGTGAAAATCTTTTATTTTATATAGACAGTAAAATAATGCCAAGATACCACGGACAAATGATAAGGAAGACTGACCTTCAACATAAGAAACTAGTTATTAAAGTCATTAATACATAACCAAATAAAAAGTGCGAAAAGATTAAAAATAAAAAGTATTACACTAAACACTTGTCTTCACCAAGTGATGTAAGAGACTTAGGCAAACATGGCCTTTGATTGTCAAGAACTCTTACGAACAATCTTGGATCCCAAGACTACTACACACACTCTATGATGGATGATGGATGATGGATGATGGTGGTGGATGTGGGTTGTGATGGTGGTGGTGGGTGGGTGTAGTGTGAGAGAGGTGGTTTGCCAAGGGATGAGTTGCAAGTGAGCCAAGCACCCCTATTTATAGCCTGCACAGAAGCCCGGACACGGCCCCGTGTCCATTGGGCACGACCTCGTGTCCACCCATCTTCTTTTTCTTCATTAAATGCATTTTGTCTGCATTAGTTGACCACGCCCCCGTGTCCACTAGGCACGACCCCGTGTGCTATCAAGATTTGCTTAGATTCTACGAATCTTTGCGTTGACCACAGCCCCGTGTCCGCAGGGCCCGCCCCCGTGGTGGGTGATAGAAGCTTCTACAACTTTGTCTTTTCTGCAGACACTTGGGCACGCCCCCATGCTCAATGAGCACGGGGCGTGTTCAGCCTTCGGTTCTCTTGTTTTTTGCTTGGGGAGATGCTGTCGAGGGGTCGGCCATGCAACGTTTATTCCTTTTCTTGTATTATTGTTAGATTTAGCTGCATTTTTGCTTCTTTTGTCCAATTAAGCTCTTTTAACCCTGAAAATACAAAAGGAAGACAAAAACACACTTTTTCCAACATTGGTACTAAAAAAGGGTTAGTTTTATGCCTCATTTGATGTAATTTATATGTTGCATTTTGCACACATCATACCTCAAGCACAAGAGGTTGATTTTGGTTAAGGTAAAATGGGACTCATGGAGAGGACCAGAATACACTTGGGAGCTGGAATCAGAAATAAAACGAAAGTGCCCTCATTTGTTCCGGTAAATCTCGAGGACGAGATTTTAAATAAGGTGGGGAGGATGTAAGGACCTACACAAAAATGTATTAAAACGCTCCGTAAGTAAAAACCCGTACCCCTAAAACCCTAATTTTATGAAAAATCAAGAAAAACAAATTTTATTACTCGGTCGCAAGCTACGAAGGGATTAAGGTGTGTCTTCGCGGGGCGCGACAGCTCTGCAGTCTCCGGATAATGATCAAGGCCACGTGTCGCACACGTGGCAGGTCTAGGGTGTGACACGGCAGCCCTAGCCGTAGCTAGGGTGGCTCTCGCGGGCCGCGAGAGATAGCCCTCTGGGCTGTCGCAGGCCGCGAGAAAGTCAAAAATCTGCTATAAATTGGGCGTTGCATGGCCAGTCCAACCTGCTTGAAAACTTTCACCAAAACAGCTTTCTTTCTGTTCAAAATAATACGTTTTAGTATCGAGACGCTGCTACGATAACGGGGTAATAACTCGATCACTGCTATGATACAATGTCTGATCGATTAAAACCGATCCGATGGATGTTTAAGTGCTGCCCGAATCTTGGGCTATACTTTGTCATTCATCGTGAGGGTTTCGATCTCGTGAGTTATCGTGAAAGTTGTATTAAGTTACTAACCTAGTTTCGTTTGCATTTTTATTTAACTAGGTTTACCGGTTTAAACAGTAGGCTACCTGTGATCATTTAAATCTACAATGTGAGTCATTCTCTTTTTATCAAACTGGGTTACAAACTCTCAAATTATTTTCAGTTATATTTTACAGTAATTAACTCTTTGCAAGTCTTTAATTACTGGCAGTAAGTGGGAGTTTTGTATACATTACTAGGGTTCTATCACTTTTAGGCGGGCGCACCTAATTCGTGATACTCGTCACTATTGGGTGACAGGACCCAACTGTGGTATGACCATAGTCACAGATCCGGTTGAGTGACAACTGGACCAGATAATTATAAGAAAGGGGCAAATGTGAAAACTCTTAATACTGTAATTTATAGCAATGTGTCTTTTTGTATAAAATAGAATGCACTCGCCAGTATTTCCCGCTGATAAAATCTTTTTCAAACATGTTTCAGGTGATTTAATGTGATCAAGAAAAAGTGCCGCGTAGCACTCCAGGTTGAAAGAAGTGGCTCAGTAAATAAATAAACATGTTTTTTTTGTAAAAAGGGAATTTCTCAGTTAAATTCCTCTACTGTAAAATACGGGGTTTGTCCCGATATTAATAATAAAATAATCCGGTGTTTTCCATTTTTAAAACGATCCTGTTAAAAGTTTCCGCTGCCAAATAACCACCAAATACCACGGGTTTCTGTCCCGCGGCTTCCTTACCGGTAAAACGGATCGAGGGCTGTGACACGCTTTACCCTCAAAGTGTTCAAATTCTCAAGTAAAGTGAGCAGATTTTTGAGGATTCCCGGAGTGTTGTGTGCCATCATCGATACCCATGAGAATTTTGAATAGTCATCAGTAACTACTAAACAATAAGCATCTCCAAACATAGTCTTGTGCTTCATAGGCCCAAAGAGGTCCATATGAAGACGTTCAAGATGCATGTTGACGGTGTTGACTTTCTTGATTGGATGGGACTTCTTCGCTTGTTTTCCTTTTTGGCACGATACACAGACGTCTTATAAATGAAAACTATTGACTGGAACACCATTCACAAGATTATTTCTCACCAGATGGTTCATTTTCCTCAAGTGAATGTGACCCATACGTTTGTGCCAAGATATAGACTCCTTTTCAGTGGCCTTTGAGACAAAACATGTAACTTGTGCAAACGTGGTAATAGCTTGGCTCATATCAAGAATATACAAGTCATTAATCCTTGGAGCCGTCAACAGAATCCATTCTTTGGGAATCTTGAAACCGGGTTTTAGCACATAACAACCGGTATCATCAAAATGAACCGTGAACTTATTGTCACAGATTTGTGAAACACTAAGAAGATTGTGATCAATTTGATGCACATAATTGATCTTATCAAAACTAACAACACCATTGGAAATCATTCCTTCTCCAGTGATGTATTCGCCTTTATCTCCAGCAAAGGCAACATAACCTCCCCTAATGTTTTTCACATCATACAGGAGCCTTAAGTCGCCTGTCATGTGTTGGGATGCTCCACTGTCAACAATCCAAAGACTATTCACAGTTCCTCCTGGAACACCCTGCACAACACACTACACAATCAGTTTGAGATGGGGACCCAAGCCTTAGTGGTCTTGGATCGACCCTTAACATCAAGAAATGTGATTTCTATTTCTCGATGATTTGGAAATGGTGTACTTTCCCCTGTGTAGGTCCGTTTTTCTCGGTGGATCCGATACGAAACCTAATCCCTGTTTATCACAAACACGATCGCGGGTGCGGAATCCCCGTAACGGTGCAAACCAAATAAATGTAAAACGGATAACACAAACAGATAATCAAATATTCACTTGGATTAAAAGGACGATAACAATATCAAACATATACACACAATGTTTGACGATAAACTCTCTGGTTTCACTATGCTCTCATGAACTAAACTGTGAAACATAACCAGCTATTTATACTGAACCTTGGACGAAATCACTATGGATGAAAACAAGTGTGACGAAATCACTGATTTCGCCACACCCATATCAACGAAAACCAAGGGTGATTTCGGCATGATCTCTGTTTCGTCGTTTGCTTAAGTTGCCCAATTGAAAGTCAAAAGCCCACTTCAAGATTCAAGCCCAAATGAAAGTTACGGCCCAAATTACTTTCTGTTGACAACTTTCATTCAATTCAACATAGGACAAACTTGTGACATCACCATCACATCACAATGATGATATCATGGTGATGTATAATCGGGACTTGGTTTGCGGCGCTCCGTGCTTCGCGTGTCGAACTCTGGGGCGCACGATGGAGGAATGTCGTGACGTCGGGCTTGAGCCGGACCTAACCGTGTCGAACCGAGTCGAGTCGAACCGAGTCGAGTCGCGTCCACATAAAGTGTACCAACAAACTCCCCCTTGGACGCTACTCATGATGGTTCGTCTTCCGTGTCTTTTGTGTCGGAGGATCTTCAAAGTCTTCACGTCACACAATCAGGGAGTGTATCAACAAACTCCCCCTTGAATGATGCTCGTGAATCTTTTGAACTTCAATACTTTAGATCCTTGTGGTGTTGAAAAGTGGTCAACTGCAACCCGATCATCTTGATCTTCTGATTGCATCAACGTCATGTCTTTACTTTACGGCTTGTTATCTGACACGTTCTCTTCGCCTTTAGCTGATTCTGATGTCATATCTGCACATACAAGAAAGCTAAACGCGTAATGAGAACAACCGCTTGGAATATAGCTAACATTTAAACAAATGACACATATGTGACCATATTTCAATCAAACACCGACCGAAAACAGTTTGAAAGTTTAGAAAATTATCAATTTTAATCCCTTACTTTCAAAAACTTGTTAACTTCGACAGTTTATGAAGATGTAATTGTTTTCCGGCTTAGAATCTGGATTTTTGGGTAGGATAGACTCGAGTTCCAATATCGGTCAATCAAAAATAAACTAGAAGCAAAATCTTTTTGGATTTTATAAAGTTTAGATTAAAACACACCTAAAATCTTTTTGGAATTTTTCATTTTTCAAACGTAAAGACGGAAAGCAATAAATAAATATATACAAAGATGCAGAAACTGAAAGCAGTAAACAAATATTTACAGACATTCTTTTTGCGAGTTTCGAGGGTAAGAGAATCATATCAGTGTACGGTCATACCAAAACGCTCATGTTGTTCAATTAGTTAACATTTTAGATAAGCATCCAACAACGATTATCGGTATTGTTGTCCACATAAGCTCAACTTATCAGATGTAATCATGGCGAGGGGATACGTTAAGGTATGATTTATACTTACCGACCGGTGTTCATCCACACACGACACATTCCCGTATCAAGGTATGCACGAGAGTTCATCTTACCGGTGAGTATACCATTTATCATCTGTTCGACCGTATAAAAGATGTGAGAAACTCACTTATTTTGATTGAAAACAAGCCCTATGTGATAGAATCACTTATTTATGAGGAACTTGATTTTCAAATGCATGAAGGGCACAGGAGCAAGTCCGTGAACAGGTCAGTACTTTCGTACAGCAAAGAGACGAACTTGACTCCCGGATAAATGTGATATATTATCACTTATTTTATGGGACATGTGATTGTTGATCACTTATTGAGGTCGAATGCAATATGTACACGTATGTATAGTATCATGGAAGATCTTAGACTTCTTCTCCGTTATTTTTACGGTTTGATACAACCATGATACCCAGATGATAAAACAACATAAAGACCGAATATCTCAGAACCTCGGCAATCTCTCAAACGAAATTTCGGTACTAAGACCATATGCCAATGTGCGGTTCCCACCTGGTCTTCAGTCGATTTAAGGTTTATATCACCCTGCACACTTTAAAATGATTGTGAGCCTACCGATACATCTTATATAGAGCTGCTTATCGTTTTTCATTTTGCATTTCAGTTTAAAGAGGTTTCAACAGACCACTGATCTACTATCATTTTCTCTTTTTCTCGCTAGGAAACTCATTTTGGCTTTTCCAATGTTTTTGGGTTTTGAAATTTTTCGATGTTTTTTTATTTTCAAATTTGGATTTACTCCCCCTAAAATCAACAAAACTAAGATAAATTTTAAAAACACAAAGGATATTTACAAAAACGATTTTCCGATGTTGGTTAACTCATGTTTTACCTCAATGCCGGTTACCAAAATTAATTTTGAATCAGAAATGATTTATCGAATTTTGGAAAAATCAGTTGGCATGTCGGTAAGCGGTGCGGACCATGACAACATTGTCTGGCCAAAGAGTGCTGTACCAGATGATAATAATTCATAAAGCAGCTTAAATATCGACAAGTATAGGAGAGATTAGAAATTTAAAACCGTATCCTGCAACTGCTTCATGCATTGCAAGAAATATGAGCGCTCTCCCAAACTGGATATCCACCCGGTGTGGATTTCAAAGTCAATTTTGTAGCTATTGAGAAATCTCTTCACAGCAACAAGATCAGAAACCTTTGGGGCCGGCTGATCTTCCACATTGCACCAGCGAAGGTCTTTGTCTTTCTCTTTCTCTTTGAGAAGTAGTAGTGTGCGGTTGTTCAATCCAAGCGAAGGCATCCGCACACCCGGTTGGTTTGTTCAACAAACACATTTTCTTCAATTACACCGCGAAGAAATGTACACTGCACGTTCATCTTGTTCATTTTGAACTTCAGATGTGTTGCAGGTGCATACATTTTTATAGAATCTATCCCGGGGACCCGATTAAAGCCTTGAACAATCAAACTTTGGTATGATTTTCATTTTGTCGAAGGTTTTCAATTTCTTTCTACAGACAATTCTGTCTTCTTTCCTTTTTTTCTCTCCATCAAAGGCAACAATTTCTTTTGTCGCCGATCTTGTGCATGAACATTCCACTATCAATAATCCTATGACTATCGAAAGTTCCTCCTGGAACATCCTGCACACTCACTCAGAGATTAGTTGGAGAGGGGGACCCAAGCCTTCATAGACTTGGGTTGCCCCTGAGAATCAAGAAATGTAATTTCAATTTCCTGATGATTTGGAAATTTCACGCCTCCCCCTGAACCTTCACCTGTTTTCGGTTTCCAAGCTTGTTTCCATTTACCAGATTGTGTATTAATTACAATTTCTGGTTTTAACGGTTGTTGTGAACTTGGTTTCCTTTTAACATTTTCTGGTTTTAAAGCCTTTTCGATCACCTTCACATTCTCATGTCGTTGTTTTGTTTCCTGTTCTTTAATAGTGCGTTTATCATGTTTGGAGAAACAGGACGACGTTGTGAGTGACCTTGTTCAGAAGGGGCTCTTTCTACAAAATTTGGTTTGGGCGAGTTTGTGCAGTCTTTAATGATGTGCCCAAACTTCCCACACTTGAAACAAGTTCTCCTTTCAACAAACTTAGGAGAATCTGTTCGACGACCTGACGTTGAAGTTGTAGACCCAGAGGTACTAGCTTCACACCCATTTGTGCATTGAGTGTAATTGTTATCACTATTACGTTTCAAAATGTCGACTTTTTGAACAAAATCGGTATTTGTCTTATTTTCAAAAGTCTCCACTTTATCAGTACCTTTGGAGGCCACAAACTTTACGTCTTTGTTTTTCTTCTTGAAACGAGCTCCTTTTGTTTCAGCCTTTGGTTGTGAACCTTTAGAATTTTGAGCTCGCTGTTGTTACTGTTTACCCTTAAAAGCGATAGGTTGTTGCTTTGTTGGTGATTTTTGATTTCCAAATTTTCTTCTAACTTCAGCTTTTGGAATCGGATCACACTGAGTTACTGAAACTCTCGGGATCCCCTTTTCCAAAAACTTACTGGTAGTATCTTCAAACACTTTATCAATCAAAGATTGATTGACATTTTTAATTGGAAAAGCTGTGTTTGAATAAATTTTGTCATCGCCAACTAAAGTGTACAACACGTTATCACTTTTAACAGTAGACACTATTTTAGTGATAAGATCTATCTCTTGTTTAGCACCAGTTGGTTGCACAGCAGGAGTAGGAGGATCACACAGAATGTGATTCTCAAAAGGCACTTCTACTCCTTTGTTCTTCTCAAGAGATTTATCCTCATCACTCACATCTGGTTCATCATCGGACAAATCATAGTCCTCAACTGTGGGAGGACTTTGATTTGAAGCACATGATGACTTTTCTTTCCGATCAGATGAGCCCTCCGATGAATTGTCCGTTTTGAACCCTAAGCCAGTTGTAACTTCCCCATAATCAAGAGGTACAGTTGGCTTAAAACGTGGCATTTCTTCCTCATCGGGCATGGAAGTATAATTTTGTCTCAAAGGGGGCGGACATTTCTTATACCCAACACCACTCACATTTCCCTTCAGTTGTTGAACGTCAATAATGTGATCGAGCACAAATCGGGAGTTAGAATAACTCTCCAACTTTTGCTTGATTGCATCATGCTCGCATTTGGCAATGGCTGGCTCCTTTTTGGTTTCCTCAACGATGTTAATGTAATCGTTAATACTAACTTGTTTATGATAAACAGTTTTGGTCACTTCGGAAACACTTTTCTTTAAAGTTTTAATTACAGATTTAAAATCCTTTTCGTTTCTAACCAGAGCCATATTTGCCTCTTTGCACTTAGACAATTCAATAACTAAACTTTGATTGTGACTATGAATTGTATCACATTCAAGCTTCACTCTTTCACATTCATGTTTCATATTAGCACAATCACTACATATGCTAGGAGTTTCAGATTTTACCTGACTTGTAGAAGCTGTGACATTAGCCATAAAGGCAGTCTGAGAAGAGAAAGATCCATCTTCAGTGAGAATCTTCTCCATTTCTTTTGAAGAAACATCAGCTTTCTTGATCAAGTCAGATTTTTGACATTTTAACTCCTCAGCATCATTCAACAAACTATCACCTTCAGAATCAGTTCTTTCATTCAAATTTGATTCTTCATCCGAACTGCCACTGTATCCCGAACTATCATCTTTTCCTGAAGATTTACCATCATTGACATTCTTGACAATTTCAGCATGAAATGCAGTTCCTCCTTGATCTCCACCTCCAAATTTTACAGACCAGGAGTCATCGGCTTTATTTGAGTTGGACGTGGATGTACTTGTTTGATTTATGAAAGGATTTTGGTTGCCTTGTTGAGATTGAGCTTGAGATGGTTTAGGAATATAGGCACTCGGATCGAAGACCGGAGGTGGAGCTGATTGTGGAAACGGAAAAGAGTTTGTATTTGATACAAACGCCGTTTGTAACTTTGGTTGCTGAGCTGAACTGGAACTAGCTAACGGGATAAAACCTCCTCCATAATACATTTGTTTGATGTATGTATGTGAAAAACTGATCAAATACTTGAAAACACAGTGTTAGATACCTTTTGCAAGTCCTCTGTTCAAAATCACAATATAAGACGAAATCACTTGGTTTTCGTTGAAAATGATGTGACGAAAACACAAGGGTTTTCGTTGACTGAGATGTGACGAAAACACAAATCAGATTTCGTTGACAATTACAAATTTAAGAGTTTTCGTTGACTGTTGAATGGGACGAAATCAGTTAGTGTTTGACAAAATCAGATGTTGGACGAAATCGGTTTTGATTTTTTTATTTATTTATTTTTTTAATAAAGAGATAAGGTTGTTTGGTGAGATTTTTTTTCAAAGAAAAAGTTATCTTCCTCTGACAATACACACAAATATTCAAACTAGACCATGCTTTGTTCTTTTACGAAGCTCCTTTTTTTTAATAATAACCCATCATCATGCTTTGTGATTTACGAAGCCTTTTTTTTTAAAACAACTAATATAATTCAGTGGAGATTAGCTTTTGTCGAAAGTGGAAAACTCACTGCTAAGCACTATTTAAAGAAATATTATACTAATCAATAGTAATCATCACAAAAACAACCTTCTAATATATTAATCAAAAACACTTTAAGTTACCAACAAAATCAGATCAAACATTGATTTTATGTGAAGAATATTTTGAAGGTTTGAAGAACACAGTTGAATATATGAAGAACACGATGAAGATTTGAAGTTTCCGGTCACTGACGAATTTTCCGAACACTAATCTTGCATAAACTTTTACTAAAAAAACCCGGTTTAACACGTAAACAATCAACTTAACAAGGTTTTTGATAAAACTTTTGAGCAAAACAAGCAAGATCTAACAGATTTTAGGAAATTTTTCAGAAACTATATGAACTTTTCAAGAACACTTTTTCAGAAAATCATAAACAATCAGGTTCAAACTTGATAAAAACCGAACTATGTTTGGTTTTAAACAAGGAAAAGAGCCAAAGCTCTGATACCAATTGTAGGTCCGTTTTTCTCGGTGGATCCGATACGAAACCTAATCCCTGTTTATCACAAACATGATCGCGGGTGCGGAATCCCCGTAACGGTGAAAACCAAACAAATGTAAAACGGATAACACAAACAGATAATCAAAGATTCACTTGGATTAAAAGGACGAGAACAATATCAAACATATACACACAATGTTTGACGATAAACTCTCTGGTTTCACTATGCTCTCATGAACTAAACTGTGAAACATAACCAGCTATTTATACTGAACCTTGGACGAAATCACTATGGATGAAAACAAGTGTGACGAAATCACTGATTTCGCCACACCCATATCAACGAAAACCAAGGGTGATTTCGGCATGATCTCTGTTTCGTCGTTTGCTTAAGTTGCCCAATTGAAAGTCAAAAGCCCACTTCAATATTCAAGCCCAAATGAAAGTTACGGCCCAAATTAGTTTATGTTGACAACTTTCATTCAATTCAACATAGGACAAACTTGTGACATCACCATCACATCACAATGATGATGTCATGGTGATGTATAATCGGGACTTGGTTTGCGGCGCTCCGTGCTTCGCGTGTCGAACTCTGGGGCGCACGATGGAGGAATGTCGTGACGTCGGGCTTGAGCCGGACCTAACCGTGTCGAACCGAGTCGAGTCGAACCGAGTTGAGTCGCGTCCACATAAAGTATACCAACACCCTGAAACTGTACCGTTTCTAGGTTTCCAAGATTGCTGTTGTTTACCAGATTGATTATTATTTACAGATTTAGACACTTCTGGTTTTGACGATTTGATGAACTTGGTCCCATTTCTACAACATCTGGTTTTAACGCTTTCTCAATTACTTTAACATTTTTACGTTGTTGTTTTGCTTCTTTTTCCTTAACAGTACGTTTGTCTTGTTTAGGTGACACAGGACGACGTTGGTAATCCTTTTCAGGAGGGGCTTTTTCAACAGACTTTGGTTTTGGTGGGTTTGTACAATTTTTTATTATACGACCAAATTCCCCATATTTAAAACATGATCTCCTTTCAACAAATTTAGGAGATTCTGATCGATGTCTCGATGTTGAACTTGCAGGCCTTGAGGTACTAGCTTCATTATCACACCCATTTGTATGTTGGGTGTAATTGTAACACTGTTCTGTTTCAAAATTTTGACTTGTTGGACAAAAGCAGTATTAGATTTGTTTTCAAAAGTCTCAATTTTGTCAGTACCACTTGAGGCCACAAATTTAACATCCCTTCCCTTTTTCTTATTCGAGCTCCTTTTGGTTCAAACTTAGGTTTTTGAACTCGTGTTTCCTGTTGTTTACCTTTAGGGGCGATTGGTTGTTTCTCAGTTGGTAATTTTTTATTCCCGTTTTGTTTTCTAACTTCATATTTTGGAATAGGATCACACTGAGTTACTGTAACTCTCGGAATCGCCTTACCCAAAAACTTACTGGTAGAATCTTCCAAAACTCTTTTAATCATTGATGGTTAACATTTTTAATTGGGAAATCCTTGTTTGAGTAAATTTTATCATCACCAATCAAAGTATACAACACATTATCGCCCTTAAACGTAGACACAGATTCATTCACATATTTGATTGAATAAATCTCTTGTTTTGCAATGGATTGCACAACGGGGGTAACTGGAGTAGGAGGATCACACAAGATATGATTCTCAACTGAAATTTCTACTCCTTTCTTCTTATTAAGAGATTGATCCTGATAACTCGCATCTGATTCATCATCTGATGAAACATAATCCTCAATTATTGGAGAACTTTGTTCCACAGCACAAGACACATTTTCTATCTTTTCAGATTCCTTTGATGAAGCATCCAGTTTGAACCCTAAACCTGCTGCAAACTTTTTGGGATTAAGAGGTACAAATGGTTCAAACCGAGGCATTTCTTCCTCATCAGGCAACTTGGTATAATTGTGTCTCAACGGAGGTGGACAGGATTTATACCCAATGCATTTAACATCTCTTTTCAGCTTCTGAACCTCGATGATATGATCAAGCACATATCGGGAGTTAGAATAACTCTCCAACTTGAGATTGATCGCATCATGCTTGCATTTGGCAATGGCTAACTCTTTCTTTAATTCTTCAATGATATTAATATAGTTATTAATACCCGTTTGCTTGTTCAAAACTGTTTTTGTTAATTCAGATACACTTTTCTTAAGCGTTTCAATAACAGATTTGAAATCTTTTTCATTATGAGCTAAAGTCATGTTTGCCTCCTTGCATTTTGAAAGGTCAACTACCAACCCCTGATTGTGACTAGTAACTACTTCTAGCTTTTGTTTCAATTCTACACAATCATTGCATACACTAGAAGTTTCGGTGTTTACCTTACTAGTCGAAGATGCAGCAGTTACCATAAAGGCAGTTTGATAAGAGAAAGATCCATCCTCAGTGAAGAACTTTTCCATTTCCTTAGATGTGACTTCAGCTTTCCTTACCAACACGGATTTCTGACTTTTAAACTCTTCTGCTTCTTTCAGTTCTTAGCTTCCTTAAGCAAACTGTCAACCTCAGCATCCAGATTTTCTTTTACATCCAAATCTGAACCATAACCACCCATATTGGAGCTTTCCTCATCCGAGCTACCGCTGTAACCAGAACTGTCATCATCCTCAGAGAACTCCTCACTGTGAACATACTTGATATACTTGATGATCTTAGCATAACAAGTAGTTCCTCCATTTCCTTTCGTTCCCTGATTTCCCAGTTGAACTGACCAGTTACATCCTTCATCTGCATGAACTACTAAGGCCCTATTTGAATTGGAAGGCCCCGACTGGTTTGAGTTACCCAGGTTGGTAACTGCTACAATGCTCATTTCATTGTTCACTTGATTGGCATTGGATGAGCTTGACTGGTTTCTGAAAGGATTTTGATTTCCTTGTCTGCTGGGACGAGTGCATTCCCGTTTGAAGTGACCTTTCTCACCACAATTGAAGCACGTAACTGCATCCTTATCAAAACCATACTTAGTATCCATTTTGTTCTCCAAACTTGTTCTACTCGTTCTTCTCATGTAGTCCTTAGCTCTTCTCACTGCACTTGCAAACGCCCACTTAATATCCATCAGTTCCATTTCCTCCCTATCCATTTGTTGATAGTCTTCATCAGTCAAATTAATGTTTCCAATCTGACCAACGACTAATCTACAATAAGCACTCACCATTGTGTTTATAAGTTCTATATGTTCCCGAGCACCTTCCACACTGACTTTGGTGAAGTTTGAGGTATCAAATCTGACGGTGTTGGGGTTTGATTATTGAGAATTGTTGTTTCCATAAAAAAGCTTGTTGAGGAGCTGGTTGACAAGGTTGTTGTAGAGTAGCTTGTGTGAATGGAGAGGGCTGTTGTTAGGTTTGTTGAGGAGCAGTTTATGAAAAAGGAAGATAGCCGTTCGGATCGACTGGTCTTCCATAAGGATTTGTGAGAGGACCAGGGGGTTGTGCTGGTTTGGGTGGTGGTAGATAGGCGCTTGGATCGAACGGTCTCCCATAAGGATTTGTAAGAGAACTAGACGATTGAACTGGTTGACCATAAGGGTTTGTACTTGATACAAATGCGGTTTGAAGCTCCGGTTGTTGTTGTTGGTGCTAACTCCCATATTAATACCTCCAAGGTATATCTCGGTGTTTTGTTGAACTGGAACTCGTTTAGCCTTTCGAATTTCCTTCTCATCCTTATTCTCGAGCTTTTGGATGAATTCATAAATGCTAACCATATCTAAAACACCAGTATGCTTCAGCAAATCAATGAACTGACTCCACTTGGGTGGCAAAGCATCAGCAAAACGCATGACCATTTCTTGCTGTGTAGCCAGAAACTTGTATGAGCGCATCTCACTAAGCAAGTGATAGTACCAAGTAGCCATGTCGTAGAGTGTTTCATTTTCCATGAACCGAAATCCATCGAACTCCTTCAACAAATCATGACGAATCTTTCTTGTTGCCGCATTTCCTTCTCCTCTAGCTTCCAAGACATCCCACAAATTCTTTGTACTTGTACAATAAGCGAATTGATGATAAATATCCTTGTGAAGTGCTTGAGTAAGAATAGCAAAAGTTGTCTTCTCAAGATCATACGCCTTCTTATCATTATCGCTCATGCCCGCCAAAGTGAGTGGATTGGAACCGGCTTCTTCGAGAGCTAAGTTGTACGGTGTAGTGAAGTACATCCACAATTCGGTATTTTATCCTAGAATGTACGTATGAAAACGACCTTTCCATGTTGGATAATCATTCATGTGATTTAGCTTCGGTGGACGATTGTTGCTACCCGTTTCACTCTCGCTTAAGAGAAGGTTCTGAATGCTATGATTTTGATTTGCGACACATGCCCATTGATGTTCGGTAATTTCCTTTTTGGGCATTAATCCTTTGACCCATTGTGAAGGATCTTGTGGTGTACTTGAGTTATCACTCCAATTCCAAGGATTTGAACTCATTTTGAAGTTTTATGAAATACTATTTAATTTAAAGGACAAGTTTGTAAGTTTTGAAGAAGTTATAAACTTTCTGTGAAAAATACAAGGAATTGTCCACGAAGAATGGTCGACGAACAACTATTGTCACGAAGACTATGATTCTTCGTAGACTGATTGAACCACGAAGATTCTGATTCTTCGTGAGATTGGTTTCCCACGAAGAATGTTTCTTCGTCAAGCAGATTCTTCGTGAAGATTGTTCGTGTAATAAGATTGTTCGTGAAATGGTTGGTGAGATTCTCCCTTTTTACAGTAACTTACTTTTTCTGATTTTAAGAAAGGTGGTAGCTGGATATCCTAACTTAGTTAAAAACAAACATTCGAAAAGATTGCCTTTTTCCAGTAAATCTTTTGAATCTTATCCCTACCAACCAATTTCCGGTGACTTTTCCGGTTAAACGACTCGCCGGAAAGTTTGACGAACTCAAATTTTGAAATAAATTTTAATAAAAACCAAGTCCTAACAAGTCTCCACGTGTTTTATCTGGGTTTTTTGTAAAAACTATCTTCAAATAACAAGTTTTAACTAAGTTTTAAACATTTTTTTCTAGAATAAACTTAATTTTCTTGTTTTCAAGCTCAAAAACAACTTCAAGAAACTTCACAACTTGCTCAAACACAAGGTTTTGCTTAGTTTTAAACAAGGAAGAGAGACAAAGCTCTGATACCACTTGTAGGTCCACTTGGAGGATCAAGATAACCTACTTCCTTGTTTGTTAACACAAATACGAGTGCGGAATCCACGTAGTTATGCAAACCAAAGCAAAGTAATGCAAACACAAGTAACCAAAGATTCACAAATCTTAGATTAACTGAAGAGAATCAGTACAACACATACACACAGTGCTTACAACCTTCAGGGACTCTCTTGCTGAAATGAGAAGCAAGTGTCTGTATTTATTGGCCCAACACCCAGTAACCCTACGAAGAAGGTTACTGGGCTCACGAACATTTATCAGGCCCACGACGAATGGAATCTTCGTGGACTATATCAACGAACAAACCATCACCACGAAGAATGATTCTTCGTGGTGAACAACCCAGATAACATCAATGTTCGTGGATATGTAGTCCCACGAAGAATATGGATTCTTGGTGGGGAACCTATAAACAGACAATAGCTTGCAGAAAACAGACAGTAAGAACAAAACACATACATAACTAAGAGTTGCACACATGCAAACTGTTTTACAACGCTAACAAAGTAAACGTCGTGCTAAGTCAAGATAGGAGGATATCTTGACTTGGCCGACTTGACCAAAACTATACAGACCGTAAATAAAGACCGTACAAATTACAACGTAATAAGAACAAGCTACAGACACAAAACTGCACCAACACAAACACTATTCAATGAATTTGCAGTTAAAACACTTGAAGAAACTTATGTAAATCAATACGAACATCACGTCTGCTGCAAGAAAAGAACAGCCGGAGAAATAATGAATCACTGGAAATATCGTAGAACTTATGAAGAGATTGTTTGCATACAACTTATATGGCCAAAGAGGTGATGGTGAGATGGTGGTTACAAAGAAGTTTAATCTCTCTAGCTTCTTTTTCTTGCCTTTATAGTCATAACAATCTGAAGTGCACGGCCCAAAGCTCATCAGCAGTGCTAAACATACAATCCCGTTTATTTAGATTAAAAGCTCAAATACACTTATGAATTGAGTTGATATATTTTAACAAAGGTCAGGGAAGTTGGTAATTTAATGACAATAAAGCCTAAACTGGAGCCGGAAAGGATGTACCTACTTTATTGATGTATGCACATTTAAAAACGAATCATGAGTTTCAAGATCTGCTGACATAGAGAACAGGGACCAGTCCAGCAATTTTTCCATCCCAACCAGGGCTTACTTTCTTCACCTGTAGGACGTTTAAAATAAACTATTATCAGCCGTGAGATTCATGCAAAGCCTACTGCACTCCTTGCCTTTGATTGGTGGTTTGGTTTTGATGACTCAAACTAGTATCTTCTGATCACAATGGTATGGTGATATCAATTAAAAGATGCAAAAGTATGACGATAGAAAATACAAGAACTATAATACAATAGACCACAAGAAGATGCTTACTATGATGAATCATGTTTCTACTGATGTATTTCGATACAGATTAACTCGCATTAAATGGTGTACTTACATAGAACCATCCATCAACTTCATATTCGATTTCAAGCTCTTCTCCAGTCACCAGGCTCATCTGGAATCAAAGAACTAAAGTTAAGCAGTGGTCCATTGCGTGGAATAAATAATATCTGAGTCAAATGAAGGTCAGCCTACCTCATCATCACCACCAGCAGTAAAATCATAAAGAGCTGTTCCAAACTCCATGTTACCAGAAGAGGATCGGCCCTCATCATTATAGTTGTATTCACTTTCAGTCCCAGCTAAGGGATTCTCCAGTGACTCGTAGCGTTTGCGTAAAGGTGATGAGTAGGGAGGTGGCTCCTCTCTAATCTACAATTTATAGCAAATTAGTTGGAATTTGTAGACAGTTGATATAAATAAAGTTTTTATTGAAACAGGTTATGGGCCTACTGGAGAACCATTGAAAGAAGAAGCATATGTGGTTGGAAACGGCGGCTCCTATATACAAAAGTTATAGTCATTTTAAGCATATAAGTTATGCTATAATCTCAAACTATGTGTATATACTCAACGTTGGAGCAACTAGTTACTTAGAACAGTCTGAGAATATAACGTGATAGTGAGATGGTTACAGAACAGAGTTAAATCCAAACAAGTTTCCTTGTGAACATTGCATGTTGGAATCACTCCGGATAATATGGGGCAACAAATAAATGCAACCATGTACGCATCCACTCGACTACTCCTCTATATCATAATTTAAACAGCACAAATAATGAACTAACAATATTTTCATCAGTTTCAAACCTTGGGTTGTGATTTTGAACTAAATAATGATGGATAATTCATTCCGCCAAAATGAGACGAAGCAGATGTCTCTACTGAACCTACTGAGCCTGGGGAAGAAGAGCTAGATGACTCGTCATCCTGCAAAAAAGTAATGATATCTTATGGTTATGTAACACACTCGGTGAATTTACTAACCCGCATGATGGCAGGATCCTTACATCAAGTTCTGATGGCTCTAAAAGAGTTTTGGCCCACATATCATCATTGGAAGATTTTGCAAAAATGTTCTCGTCGTCTACATCGGGAGCATCAGTGCCAGAGCCAGAAAGAAACTCATTGACCTAAGAAGCACAATGAGTTTTTTTTTTTTTTACAGACTTAGAAAGTTAGTACGTGTTAATTCATTGCTTAGGTGAACTCAAAAACAATGTAAGAGCATCCACAATAGCTCATATTTAGAGGGTGTTTTTTTTACATTTTTCCACCTCACCCATTTTTTCTTATTGTGGGCATCATTTCTTCCATGTGTATTTGGGATGCATATTTGGTGAAGAATGACTAAAAACGAGTATGTTGTCAGGTGGTGGGGACAAAGGGTGGGGGTTGGGTGATAAATTAAATGTAAAAGGTGGTGATGATGTGGCAATATTTTTAAGTGTTTTTGTGTTTTCTTATTGGGTTGGTTTTTGATGTTTTTGAAGGGTGAGTATTTTTCTGATGTGGCAGCTGACTGGACATGTTTTTAGGTGTTTTTAATGGTTCTTATTGTGGATGCTTCAAAGCCTTGGGAATAATGTTGGCATGTGCTAATTCGTTGCTCACCCTGTTCATTGCAGGAGTATTATTTCCCCACAAACCATCATCAGCAAGACCACTTGCCCAAGCATTTACAAGATCATCATCAAAACTTTCAGGTTCCATCGCACGTGATTGTTTAGTTACTTCATATATAAGCTCAGAAATTCCATTGGCAAGCACTGGATCGTTCGAGTCACTCAATGTTCTAACTTTATGCCGACTACGATAGATGTTAATAAGTTTGGCACTGTTGTATTGTGAGAAAAAGAAAAATAACAGAAGTCAGAAGACATAGCACACACATTTTTAACCAATTCATATATACTTCTAGATACAATACAACGAGGCATTTATTTTATAAACATGCAGATATTCTACTTAAACATGATTATAATGATACAGGTGAAACATGTATATGAGAAAATAAAGCTACAAGAAGGCTATCCTATGTTGGGTATAATCTTGATGGTCGGGTCAAGTCGGGTCAATTATTTATTAATGAGTATTTTAGCTTGTTTTTAATTAGTGATCAAGTAATGGTAGAAAGTCTTAGGTTGACCGAATTAGAAGGAGTAAAAGAGAACGTTGGAGAGTGGCTTTGATTAAGGAAAATGTGTGCTAATTTGTAGGGTGAGTTTGTTTATTCCGTTGAGTATGTATGCTATTTATAGCCTTTGTTTTTTATTGAATGAAGTGTGTTTTTCCCTTTACAAAAACTCTCGATCATATCTCAATATATTTTGTTCCATTGCAAACTTACGTAAATAATTGTGAGTGGTTGTTGAGTGCTTGAAGGGGCCTGAAACAACATTTGGTATCAGAGCGCAAGGTTGAAAACGAGGGCCGTTTTGAGAGTCGGTGGCGAGAAAGAGTGCAGCCCTCTTCGCTGCAGGGCAAAACGTAGCAGTAGGAGAACTGAAGATGAAAGATAGGAAGATGCAAGGGCTGATCTCTAATCTGATGATCAGCAGAAGAAAGTAAAGAAAGAGACCGTAGCCGGAAGGAGATACTGGCGTAAGAAAGACCGTTACCGGAGAAGAAGAACGGAAGCAGTGACAGATCGAACGGCGTGACCGAAGACCGAATTTGTTCTCTTCACCGAAAATAAAGACCGAAGTAGGTAACCGAGACCGCGGTTAGCCTAAGAAAGAAGACCGATAAGCTGCAACAAAACGGCGGCTAAACTAGACCGAGACCGTGGGTGTGACATTGACCGAAGAAAGCTTTTATTGATAGAAAGCTTAGACCGAATGACCGAAAGAAAGACCGTGATTGTGAACAAAGACCGAGAGTTCACGTTAGACCGAGTCGTGAACCGAAGGCCGAAAGTGTTCACGTTAATGAGAAAGACCGAACCTGTGCTGTTCATGTAGGAAAAGGAAGAACGGATCATAATGGTTCGAATAGAAAGTGATGCTAGACCGACATCAAGATTAAGGGGGTGAATGTTGGGTATAATCTTGATGGTCGGGTCAAGTCGGGTCAATTATTTATTAATGAGTATTTTAGCTTGTTTTTAATTAGTGATCAAGTAATGGTAGAAAGTCTTAGGTTGACCGAATTAGAAGGAGTAAAAGAGAACGTTGGAGAGTGGCTTTGATTAAGGAAAATGTGTGCTAATTTGTAGGGTGAGTTTGTTTATTCCGTTGAGTATGTATGCTATTTATAGCCTTTGTTTTCTATTGAATGAAGTGTGTTTTTCCTTTTACAAAAACTCTCGATCATATCTCAATATATTTTGTTCCATTGCAAACTTACGTAAATAATTGTGAGTGGTTGTTGAGTGCTTGAAGGGGCCTGAAACAACATCCTAATGATATCGATCCTACATACATGACATGCATAATTTCTTGTAATCTGAAACTCGAGTTCTCCAAAGTTAACAGTCCATATGTATTAATCAGGTATCAGGTCTAACTAATGGTAAGGAAGATTTCAAAGTTTGTGTATGAAAAAATAACTAATCATATACTTATCAAACAATATGAGCAAACCCAGGCATGAAGTGCCGACAACAACGTTAAGCTTAGTTCGCTAAGGAAAAAAAATGTTTGTTTTATAAGAATCATCCTGTGTCCAACTGCGTTAGAACTTATAGCAATGTCAAATTTTGTAATAGGGACTTTTTTTTTAACATTTGGACTTTTTTTATATATAAAATACTGGCCGAGTTACATCAATATCGTAGGTAAGCGAGCAACAAGCTGCGCCGCTACCCCTTTCTGAATAGCAAACCCTAGCCTATTAAAGACAAACCCCTGGCCCCCTGTTGATGAGCAACTGCTGTGGACAACCTTTTGGATTAATGTTTTTGTTTCCAAGTATACATGAGTATGTATTATCTACATTAGATTAGTGTCCTGTGTCCAAGTATGCAGGATTGTGATTTATCTACTATATAGCTTTACAGAATACTTCAAAAGGCTTTAATAGGCAAATTTTCATTATTTAACAATTATACCGTTGGCTTCAGCCTTTCACCTTGGACGTGAATGTTTCAAGAACCTAAAGTCTCCTTTTACATTCTTTAGAAAACCTACCTCCTATACACATTTTCCTGGATTCTACCTTTAAATTTTGTTATGCTTGAAGACTAATAAGTAAAATATAATTCAATCACTTTGATAACAAGGGTAAAACTAAGTATAATATAAAAACTATAACAAGAAATCAAGTCCTATGGATGAATAAGGTTGCATCAAAGCGACAGGTACGCGGCCATTGAACAGAAAAGAAAGAAATTGATTAATATCATAACCTTGTGTGGTTAACATGTGACCTCCAAAGAAGAAAGAGAAGATGAGAGACTCATACCTAGTTGGTCCTAGAGGTAGATATTTTGCTCTTGGAACATAGCAAAATAGTGAAACAAGACTGAGGAGGCTTTCATGAGTTTCATACAGCTTCTTAAGTTCTTCATCAGTCCACTCTCTTTTTGCATTGATATGGTTACGCATGTCGCTGCCAACTCGTGTTTAGAATAATCAGAACACAATGCGGTCAACTTAAGTATTTACTACTATGAAGGATGAGAAATTTGAAGAAAAGTAAGGGTAATCTAAGGCACCAACTTTATAAGTTCATCTTGTGCTCTATACATTTCATCAAGGACCTTCAATGCGGGACTTAGCAAAGAGCCAAGACCACTCCCACTAGCTCCTTGATCTTCACCATTACTGATATCTGACAGCTTGTACTGCACACCACCTTCGGCTAAAGCATGTAAAAATTCGTAGATTTGTATCCTGTAAGGCTCGCCTGATCGGATGGCTATGGTGGTGAGAGCTTGAGCAGCAAGATTACGAACCTGTGACAAAAAAAGAACGACACATTCGCAAATAAAAATGAAGAAAATAAGCACTGCATGGGAAAACTGCAGTTACACCTGACCATAAAATAATTATGACCCTTAAATTTTAACAAGTAGCAAAATCGCACAAGGATGTTATACTTATAAATCTTGTTCGTAAATGTCATGCAACTTAATGTAACGTACACGAATAGAAAAAATATGCACAAATAGCAGCAGGAAAGAAAAAATCAATCAACGACATACCTCCCAGCTGGAACTGAAAGTGCATCGTTGAAGTCGAGTCAGTGCACTAACTAGAGTTGGATTACGAGAACTAGCTGCTGCAACCATTTTATCTGCATCTAACATCATCAGCGCAATCCCAGGAGGGGTTTCCGACTCCCAAGCAAACTCAGAAGCAGCATAATTTGCATTTTCTCCAAGGAACCAAACCTGCAAGTGTTTTAATTAACTAGAATATGAAGCAGAAACTCTATAGACTGAATGAATTTCTTGTGGACAATAATGATATGATGCTTACCGCTGCTTGAACTAATCTCTGCAATGCCAAAGCTGACTTTGGATCTGATGCAGAAACCCTATTTATTGACGTAAGCCCAGACATGGAGCCAGGTTGTGGAGGTGGCAGATCAAGAACTAATGTGACAGCTTCCAAAGCCGTATGCTTGCCATCTGGACCAGCTCCAACAAGGCACGTCTGCAAGGTAAAAAGCCAGTAGACAAATATGTAATGGAGCAACTGATCAAACTGCATTTCACCATCCCCAGCTAAAGATTGAAAAAAACTAGGAGAGGAAATGGAGATTTGTATAAGTTTATTGTGACATATACGCACAATTATAAATATGCAAATGAAAACTATAACTTAAGGCAGGGGTAAAATGGTGACCTAATACATGTCACCTCCATGCATTAGCCATTTAAAAATGGGTCTACATATTCCCACACCCAACTCCCTATTTCCACAACCTTCTAGACGCCTATTTCCGACCAACCTCTGAACCTCGTACAACGTCACATCAGTCACATCAGACGGGGAGTCTAGGCCTGTACGAGGTAGCAATACCAGGGTACTAAGACGCCTCGTATAGGCCTATACGAGGCGTCTTAGAGACTGATTTGACTATGTGTCTGGCATGTGACATAAAGCAATATGGGGCGTCTAGGGCTATACGAGGCGTCTATATTTCATATAAAGTGCAACATACAGTGCATTGTTGGTCCACCCGAGCATTCATTATGTTTCTTCTTCTATCTCTTCGAAAGAAAGTCTTGTTGTTTGCATTTGTGTTCTTATCATCCCGAAGTGTTGAAATGTCATCATACTGGGACGGCAACTATGTCTTCGGGCAGTATTCTAGCGACAACTGGGTGCCCGAAAGCGTTCCGGTAACAGTTATTAGCTTAAATGTTTTAATTACTTGTTGTTTTAGTTTATTATTTACTAATGATGATGCGGTCGTCTATTTTGGAGGAGTCTGGCGTTCCCGATTCTAACGAGCAAGAGGAGGTTGTGTCTAGTATACAAGGAAAACAAAACAGACCGTTTCTAGATTTGAACACGCATCCCCCTGTTGATGAAACATCCCCTGTAGATGACTCATACCATGCTGGTCAACCAAGTTATCCGACGCAACAAGGGTGTCCGGATTATAGATACGGGTGTGAATATTCTTACGGAGGAGACGATGGATATGGAGGAGACGATGGATACGGTGGATACGATGGATACGGTGGATACGGAGTAGACGGTGGTCATCAGCAATTCATTTCCTCGGGCGGTCCATACGTTCATCAAAACAATCCGGAAGTTGGAGGATATGGTGGTTATGGTGGTGAGGCACCCCCCCCCCCCCCCCAATCCCGGACAATCCGTACTTAAAAAAGCAGGTATCAATTTTATTTTGTTATGTTACATAGATTAATTGTTGTTATTATTATTATTATTATTATTATTATTATTATTATTATTATTATTATTACTTATATTGTTATTATTATTGTTATTAATATTGTTATTATTGTCGATGTAACAGGTTTTTAACTCTTTAGATGAACTAAATAAACGGATACAAGAAATAACAAACGCGGATGGTTTCTTGTCACCCGTCGATCAAAGAAAATCGGGGAAAGAACCGGGAGGGTATGGCTTGAATGTGACTGTGGTGGTGAACACCACACTACAGCAACACTTAGAAAAGCCGGAAGCAAAAAAACCGGTTGCCCGTTTTACCTGCTGGCTGTGCGAGACCACCCGTATGAAACCTGGGAGATAAAAGAGGGAAAAATTGAACATAACCAAGAACTTTGTGAGGACCTGTCGGCCCACGCGTTTATGCGAAGGTTTACTCCAAGCGAAAAGAAACTAATCGAGCAGCTGACAGCTCAAAACATGGAGCCGCGCAAAATTTTTCAAACGATAAGGAAGCAGGACCCCAACAGGTTTCATGTTTAGAAAGACGTTCAAAACGCTGTGGCGAATATTAGAGCCGAACAAAGACACGGATTGACTCCCATGCAGTCACTAGAAAACGTGCTGCTAAACAACGACTTTATTTACGAGACACGGGAGCAACCCGGAACAGAGATCGTAACAGAGATCTTCTTTCTTCATCAGTACTCGAGAGACATGTGGCGTGCATTCCCCCACGTCTTGCTGATCGATGCGACGTACAGGACAAACTTATACAATATGCCATTTGTCCAGATTGTTGGTATGACGCCTACCAACCATTTGTTTTGTATCGCGCATTCCGTTGTCCGTAAAGAATGGGGTGATAACTTTGTGTGGGTGCTTGAGAGGATCAAGTCAATGTTGGATGAATGTATGGAGCCACGTGTGATTGTAACGAATAGAGACCTGGCCCTTATGGGCGCGTGTGCTAAAGTATTTCCAGACGCCTCCAGGCTTCTTTGAAAGTGGCACATACAACAAAATATTATGAAGCACTGCAAGAGTGTCTTCACAGAAGACAACTGGGACAATTTTTTGTCATTCTGGGGGTCATTGATTGAGTCTCCATCCATACCCATCTACGAGTACCACATGTTGGGTTAATCGGGTTCGTTTACGGGTCACGCGAATCGCAGGTCGCGGGTTCAATTCGGGTCACCAGTTACGGGTAAAAAGAGAAAATAAATCAAGGGTAAAAGGGTCATTATTTGGATTACTTTTTGGCTATCTCTACAAGTTGAAAGAATAAAGAAATGGTTAGATTTGACCGAGATCAGGGGGAACCATGTTGACCGAATTTGTTGCATGTGGACGTTGATGGAAATGAACGTGGAGTTATATTTTTGCATGTGTTTTTCTATTAGTTTTGTATTATATATAGGAGTAGCAACAATGCTTTGATTAGTACCCTTTTCTTTTATCAAATACAGTAGCCATTTTGGTTTTAGCTCTGCAACTTTACATTCATATACGTATACATAGTAAATTGTGTCTGTATTTTGAGTGATTTATTTGGGGCCTGAACCAACATTTGGTATCAGAGCCTAGGGCTCGTGAAGACGGAGAAGGCCGGTTTGAGAGTAGGTTTCGTGAAAAGGGTCTAGCCCGTCGCTGCGGGGCAAACGCAGCAGGAAAACGGGTTGTTCGGGACAGCAGGTGGCTGTTCGGGATTGTGTTGTAGCGTTAGACGGAAACAGAAAGGTGTTTCGGTTCGACCGTTGTTTCGGGAAGTGCCGGTATGACAGGGGGTGACCGACATCAGTTTTCGGGGTTGTTTCAGGACTGATTAACAGAAGAAGACGGAGGCGTTATGGTGTTTTCGGTAGGTCGTTGTTGTGGTAGACGTACCGGTTAAGACGACGAGGGTGACCGGTGATAAACACTTGTGTCTCGTGGCTGTTAGTTGTGATTAAAGTGGAAGAAAAGCCTGTAGCGATCAGAGGTTACCGGTGTGCAGTGAACGGAGGTGACAGATCAGCAGTGATCGGAGAGAACTAGGTGATCGTAGGTCAGTGGTTTCGAGGGTTACCGTTCTAGCGGATCAAGAGGGTAGCGGAGACGAGTCGAGATTCAGGCCAAATCAGTGGGCTTGTTAACCCAGTTTTGTTGATCGAAGAACGAGAATGGACCGTGTTTTTATTTGTCGGATACTCCTTCTTGCCTAGGAGAAGAATCGCGAGGAGGAGTCGAATTCTTGTGGCAGAAAAACCAACGGGTGTAGCGCAGTAGAAACGAAACAGCGGGGTGGTTGAGATATTCGTTTAGCGGCTCGAAGATGGTGCAGCAGGTGGCTGGCGTTTAGTTGGTGGTTGATACGCAAGTGGTGCTTATCAAGGAAGGGTTTGACAGAATAGTGAAATCACGATCAGAGATGACTTTGGACGTGGTCGAGGTGAAGACCGGGGTGTCCGGGATAGGTCAAGTTGAGGATGACTTTGGACGTGACCGGGGTTGAGGTTGGGTGTCCGGTAGAAGTCGAGATGGTTCGGGAAAAATGGTGATTCGGGTGTCGTAAACGAGTGGCGTAAACAACCGATTAAGGGGTGAATGTTGGGTTAATCGGGTTCGTTTACGGGTCACGCGAATCGCAGGTCACGGGTTCAATTCGGGTCACCAGTTACGGGTAAAAAGAGAAAACAAATCAAGGGTAAAAGGGTCATTATTTGGATTACTTTGTGGCTTTCTCTACAAGTTGAAAGAATAAAGAAATGGTCAGATTTGACCGAGATCAGGGGGAACCATGTGGACCGAATTTGTTGCATGTGGACGTTGATGGAAATGAACGTGGAGTTATATTTTTGCATGTGTTTTTCTATATACGTATACATAGTAAATTGTGTCTGTATTTTGAGTGATTTATTTGGGGCCTGAACCAACATTGCGCAACCTGCAAAAACGACTTGCGGAGTGCAAACGTTCTAGTAAGTTTTTTTAATAACATACGACTCACCTATGTACATTTTAATAAATTATTTTTACTTTTTAGGGGTCTTCAATTACGTGTATGATAACTGGCTAAAAGACTGTAAGGAGATGTCCGTCTTTGCGTGGACTGATAAGAGGCGCAATTTGGTAATCGTACCACAAACAGAGTTGAGAGCTAACACGCCAACTTAAAGAGATACGTCCTAGATAGGAGCTCGTTGGACCGTGTAGTTGGTTGTGTCCGGGATATAGTTGAGACACAATTCGGTGAAATAAGGAAGAGTTTTCGAGACTGCATTGAAAAAAGAATGAACCACCACAAACACCCGCTGTTTCTACACCTACTTGGAAAAGTATCCCATACAGCCCTTGACTTGTTAAGTGGAGAGGCACTTAGGAAGGTAGATGTCTTGGAGCGCTATCACCCATCATGTGGTTGCCAAATGTGGTACAGTTGTGGGTTGTCGTGTGCTTGTAGGCTAGAAAAGTACATGCGTGCAGGTAATAATTGTTAAACGTACAACACTTGTGTGATTTATTTCCGTTAATCACTCATGTGACTTAAACAATGTTTTTTTTAACCGTGCAGAGCGTCCAATTCAACTCGAAGACATAGACGTCTTCTGGCGGAAGCTTAACTTCCAAAGTTGTAAATTGATAGACGATGACGTTGACGTGGTCGAAGAGCTAAATATTGTTAGACAACAATTAAAGTCGCAACCCCCAGCTCAGCAAAAAAGGCTGATGTCAAAGATTAAAGTGGTGTTGACTCCAAAGAAATCTACAAAGAAACCACCGGTTGTCCAACAAAATACTTGTGGCCGACCAACAACAAAGCAGGTATAACAAAGGATGGACGAGGCATCTCGTATAGATGAAGAATTGAGGAGAAGCTCCTTCGGTGATGCAAACACGTGCTTTGAAGGTTCCCGACAAAGTAACTACGATAACCCTCGCCACAGCTCGTACGTTTCGTCACAGGCCTCTCAACAGTCGGTTATAAGGTCCCAAAAACCCAAAGAGAGCCTAAGCCGTTCAAAGAGTTCTAAGAAGAAGGAGACACGAGATGATCACGGTTTTCCTTTAATAATTGGGGAAGAGAACATGGGAATCATCAAACAGTTTAAGTCTGCCATTCCGCCAGTGTTTCACCCGCACATCTCGTGTATACGAGATGTGAGGCCAGACGGTCATTGTGGGTTTCGGTTTGTGGCTGTGGGCTTAGGTATGGATCAGAGTTCATGGGAGCTCATTCGAAGGGACCTTGTCCAAGAAATGGATCAGAACGAATCGATCTGGTTCCCAATATTTGAAGCATGGGATGAAGGATATTTTTACACGCATCGTCAAGGCCTAATTTGGGATTCAGTGTCCGCTTGTCCCCCAGATCACTGGATGGACTTCCCCTTAGCAGGGCTTCTTATTGCACAAACGTAAGGTATCGGGGTGCACCTGTTAAGCATGGGGGCGAGTTCCACTTTCTTCCCGATACTAAGTCCTCCGGCTAATCAACAACCACTATTCATAACTCTTGCACATGTTAACGAGAACCACTTCATACATATTAAGCTGGAAGGGGATTATCCAATGCCACCAACACACGGGCTATGGTTGAACCACCGAAGACCCATGTGTTTAAAAAAGCGCGCTTAAAGCGAGCTTTCAGCATGAAGCGCTGGAAACATCGCTTTTTTTGGTCTGAAGCGTTGCATTACGTGAAGCACTGTGAAGAGAGCTTTAAGCGCGAAGCGATGATGGTTTGAAGCGACGCTTCAGCCCAATCAGGTCACATTTGGGCCATCTTTTAAGCCCAACAGTCTTTAAATAGGGTTAAATGAGGCCTGTTTCTTTACCCTAATATCAGCAGCCGCTGCCTTTTTAACATTCCAGCCGCTGTCTTCTTCTTTCTCCTTTTTATTCTCTCTTTAACTTGATTTCTGTTTAGAAATCATAATGGCCTCAGGATCAAACAGCACTACTGCTGCCTCGGAAAAGTCCTTCTCATCTGGTGACCCGATTAGAAAGTATGGTACCCAAGATCCCAAGGTCCGAGCAAATATTACTTGTAATTTTTGCGGGATATGTACGAGAGGAGATGAGAGATTTCATGTAGAAAAAAGAGATGTCTAAGGTGGAAAGTGTTATGAACTCAAAGATTCATGCTGATGTGTATGATCTTGATGAGGAGGAAGAAGATAAAGAAGAAGTGACCGGTAGTGGTAAGGCAAGTCAAGCTAAAAAATCAAGAGTGAAAGGTGTTAGGAATATGTTTTATGGTACCATTCAAAGTGAGAAACAAAAAAACATCAATGCGGTTTGTCGCAAGGAGCTAAGGAATAAGGCATGCAAAGAGGTGGCAAGATGGTTTTATGATGTGGGCTTGCCTTTCAATGCGGCTAACTATGATAGCTTTCGCAAAGCTGTTGAGGCCATAGGACAATTTGGTCCTGGAATGAAACCACCAACCATGTATGAGTTGAGGGTTCCTTTTCTTAAAGACAAAGTAAAAGAAGTTGACCTTTTAATTAACGAGCACAAGAAGAATGGAAAGTTAAGGGTTGTTCAATATTACCGGATGGATGGCGTGATTCGGTGGTTCAAAAAGAAATCATCAACTTTGTAGTAAATTCTCCAAAGGGTTCTGTATTTATTAAATCCCTTGATTTTCTGGAGTCACGTTGAATGCTGATTTCTTGTTCAAGCTTCTTAATGCAATGGTAGAGGAGATCGGGGAGAAGAATGTAGTCCAAGTTGTAACGGATAATGCAGCGGCTTATGTTAAGGCGGGTAAGAATTTTCTTGCTGTTTTATATTATTATTTTTGTTGTTTTATGTTATTTTTTGCTGGTTTATGTTATTTTTTTGTTGTTTTATGTTATTTTTTGTTGTTTTATGTTTCTATAAGCTGTTTGTAATATATACTTTATAGGGAAGATGTTAGAAGGTGCTAGGAAACATCTTTATTGGACTCCATGTGCCGCACATTGTTTAGATCTCATGTTGGAGGACATTGGGAAAAAGATAGACAAAGTGAAAAGTTGTATAAAGCGAACGATGTTTGTGAATGGGTATATCTACAACTTTGTTGGTCTAGTGAACTTGATGAGGAAGTTCACAAATCAAAAAAACTTGCATAGACCCGCGGTTACAAGATTTGCTACATCATTTATAACCCTTCTCCAATTTCACAAACAAAGGAATAACTTGAGAAAGATGGTCACTTCTCAAGAATGGTTAGATAGCAAGTGGGCCAACGATCCGAAGGGAAAAAGGTGGCATCCATCTTATTACATGATTCATTTTGGAGGAACATAACATATTCTTTAAAGTTAACTGGTCCTCTTGTTAAGGTCCTTCGACTAGTTGATGGTGAAAGAGCGCCGGCCATGGGTTACATCTATGAGGCCATGGAGAGGGCCAAATTGACAATTATAGAGAGTTTTAAAGGGAAAGATGAGTTCTATAACAATGTTTTTGATATTATAGATGAAATATGGGAATGTCAACTTCATCAACCATTACATGCCGCGGGACATTACCTAAACCCATCCGTCTTTTACGATGACCCATAACGTATTATAAAGGATGAAGAAGTTATAACGGGTTTATATGCTTGCATTACAAGGTTGTCTCCAAGTGTAGAAATTGATGACTTGATCAATGAGAAACTAAATGTATATCAAAGAGCCGATGGGGTTTTCGGTGTTGGGGGTGCAATTCGGCTACTAAAGAAAAAGTCTCTCGGTAATTACAAACATATATTTTTTACAAAGTTTAATATATATTACATTTACATATACTTATTTCTTATGTTTTGTCAATTTTAGCGGAGTGGTGGGAATCCTATGGATCATCGACCCCCGAGTTGCAAGAGTTTGCTATACGTGTTCTTAGCCTCACTTGTAGTGCTTCAAGTTGCGAAAGAAATTGGAGCGTTTTCCAACACCTTCATACGAAAAAGAGAAATCGATTGGCACAATCTCGATTGAATGACATGGTGTATGTAAAATTTAATCGTGCTATGCATCGCCGACATAAAATGGAGGGAACTGCCGACCCAATTACTTTGGAAGAAATTGATGAATGCAACGAGTGGTTGATGGGGACAATGGAAGATGAAGAACATGACAAAGATTTGGTGTTTGAAGGTGAGGATTTGACATGGAGTGAAGTGGGTAGAGCTTCGGGTGTACATGAGCGTGTTCATTTAACGAGATCATCTACTAGAGGAAGAGGCAACGGTGCTAGTACATCAAGGGACAAGGGAAAACAAGCTCTATACGATGAAGATGAGCTTGAAGAAGATATTGGATTGAGTGATGTTGATGGAGATGAATACGTACTTGATTATGATGATTATTGATTAAAGACTATTTCTATGTTTATGTTTTAAGTGTGTTTCGACTTTAATTTATGTTTTATGTTTATGTTTTAAGTGTGTTTGGACTTTAATTTATGTTTTAACTATGTTTTTTATGTGTTAAGTGTGTTTTTTAAACATGTTTTTGTGTTTGTTATTGATTAACAAGTAGAATAGGTCATATTGATGTGTACAATATTTTTTTTTTAATTTTGAGCGCTTCGTATACGTGAAGCTCTCGCTTCGCGCTTCAAGCTTCGCTTAAAGCTTTTGGAACCAAAACGCTTCGGAGCGCTTCGCGCTTTTTTAAACCAAGGAAGACCCCATACGGAACAATGGGAAGATATGTACTTGCCACGTCTAGAATGGTATACATCGATAATGAATCCGCCACCAAGATCTAACCCCAGTCTTAATTACATCGACAGTGATACGGAAGAATGATTTTTGTAATTAATAGTATTTTTTGTATCGATAATTATTCTTATTGTAATTAATAAGATTTTTTGTATTAATTTCTATAGTTTTTTATAATTACAATTGCATAAAACAATTTAATAAGATTTTTATAAAAATTTCTATCATTTTTTTATAATTAGAATTGATTAAAACAGTTTAATAAGATTTTTGCTCATTTTTTTATAATTACAAAAAAAATTACAAATATACGCCTCGTATTGACCTGGACGGGTCGTCTATGGATGGTCAAAAGACCATTTCACCCCTGATATGCCCTCAGTCTAGGCTTAAACGAGGGGCTAAAAGGTCATTTCACAAAAAACATACGCCTCGTATAGAGGTAGACGCCTCGTCTATCTTGAGTGGCAATTTGGGTTTTGAATTTAAAAAAAAAAGAGTTGAACATTTACAGAGCTGGACGGGTCGTCTTAGTTGGGCGGCAAGATTTCTTTTTTTTTTTTAATTTGAATTTTGAAAAGATTTTCATTAATTACCATTAAACCCTTGAGAACCCCCCCCCCCCCCGTATAGGCCTTAATCCGGGGCATAAAGGTAATTTAGAAAGATGGACGACACGTATAGTACTATACGCGTCATACACGTGGGATGCCAATCTTTTTGGTTTTTTTTTAAATATTATAAAAGCGTTTAATAAATTACCATTTTACCCCTGTAAAGCCCCCAGTATAGGCCTAATTTAGAAAGATGGACGACACGTATAGTACTATACGCGTCATACACGTGGGATGCCAATCTTTTTGGTTTTTTTTTAAATATTATAAAAGCGTTTAATAAATTACCATTTTACCCCTGTAAAGCCCCCAGTATAGGCCTTATTCAGGGGTAAAATGGTAATTAACCATTTCAGAAATATATTTTTGGATTGGTTAATTACCATTTTACCCCTGAATAAGGCATATACTGGGGGCTTTACAGGGGTAAAATGGTAACTATAGAAAAAGCATAGACGAGTCGTCTATGCCTCGTATAACAGGGGGAGACCTAGACGACCCTGGTTATCACCCCCAAAACACAAACAAACACACACATACGATACACATACGGATATACGCCCCAGATCGTATTTGGACTGTATTTTCGAAGATTGAAGTATCCCTGGTACGTATTTCATCCCGTAGTTTAATATTCTTGATTCGTTTTTGCCTTTAGACCGTAGATTTGCCCTAGATTTAGGTTTTTGGTGGGTATGGGTGTTTAAACTTGAGGTTGAAGATGATGACAGTAGAACAAGACGCCCCGTCTACCTCTATATTGTTGTTGTTGTTGTTGTTGTTGTTGTTGTTATTTATTATTGTTAATGTTGTTGTTGTTGTTGTTATTTATTATTATTAATGTTATTATTATTGTTATTATTATTATTTATTTATTTATTATTGTTTTTATACGTATACGGTATTTATTTGCAGATCGATTATAGAGGACGATGAGATTCAGATTGATATTGATGGGGCACCGCCGGGGGATCAGCCGGTGGCGCGGGGTCCGCAACGGAGGCGGCCACCGCCACCGGATCCGCTGCATGGTCACCCGTATCTTGAGTTTCCCGACGGCACCCCTGTCACCCGTCATTGCCAGAAGCTTAGGAGGATGCACATTGGAGCGCATGCAGCGATTGATTGGGATGCGATAGATGAGATTAGTGAGACGGCTAGAGTGCATCGGTTTATACCTGTCGATTTGCCGTGGCATCGCCTTTTTGAGTTGGCGCACACGCCGAGCTATAGGGAGCTGCTGGTCGAGTTTCTTTCGTCATTCACATTTCGCCCTCTTGGGCCCAGTGCCGCTTGCGCACCCAGATGCTCCCCCTCCGCCAGAGGTTTCTTTTAGGCTCGCTGGCATTTTGCGTTCGATGACGCTAGCACAGTTTGCGGTGCATTGCGGTTTATACAGGCATGAGGAGATCGAGACTAACATTTACACAGCGGGGCTAGTGGTGGTTGATAGACCCACTCTTTTAGGGTTTTGGCAGGTGATTGCGGGGGCAAATACTTGGGAGCACGACAAGTCGAAGGGGAGGGTTTCATTTATTGATGACCCATTGTACAGGTACGTACGTTTACTACAGCAATTATTGTGATGATGTGTATTGTTTATTAATTTCTGTTTCTGTATTTCGCTAACACTATCTGCAGGTATATGCACCATATGCTCGCTACTTCTATTGCAGGGCGCGGTTACAGCCGTGAGTGGTGTACGAGCACAGATCTTTTTTTCTTTTATTGTTTGTTGTACATAGGGGTGCAAACGAGCCGAGCCGAGCCCGAGCTCGACCAGGCTCGAGCTCGAGCTCGTTTAACATATGAAAGCTCGAGCTCGGCTCGATTCGAGCTTTATTTCTAAAGCTCGAGCTTGGCTCAAAGGTAATTTTTCAAGCTCAAGCTCGGCTCGGGCTTGACTCGTTTAGTATTTATTAATTAATTTATATTAATTATAACTATTATTATACATATAATTAAGTTATTTTTTATATTTATATAAATGGTAGTTATTATTATATAAATAGATGTTTAATATATTAATAAAAAATAAATAAACAGAAACTCGTTTAGGCTCACGAGCCGGCTCGAGCTCGATAAGCGAAGCTCAGGCTCGGGCTCGTTTACTAAACGAGCTTTTTTTTTATGCTCGGACTCGAGCTCGAGCTCGTTTAAGCTCGGCTCGTTCGAGCTTTTTTTTCGAGCCGAGCTCGAGTAGCTCGGCTCGTTTTCACCCCTAGTTGTACAAGAGGCCGTGCGCACTAGCACACGGTCTAGCCCAGTACTACACCTCCGCCAATCACCGGCAGGAGCGCGGATTTTTGTATGGCGGCACGTACGTGACCGTCATTGCCCGTTCATTGGGCCTCGTACCGGAGCAGGACCCACATTTACGGACGCCGCCAGTCATGCAGACGCGGAAGGGTTTTCCATTGCTGTGGGGGATGGGACTGATCAAGAGGTTCATCGTTGGCCCGCGGTTTAAAATCCGCGAAGGGGGCATATGGACAGAGGAGCCCCTACCAGAGCAGTTCAAGCTAGTCTATCCTCCGCCAGAACCTGTTGCAGTGCCCGTGCCGGACCCTCCGGTGAATTTAGACGGTGCAGCGATGCCACAGCCACCGTCACCTCCCGGGGCACCTCAGTTTCCACGTCACGTTATTCCAGGTCATGCCCCAGGAGCTGCAGTACATCCGGGGATACGAGCCGAGCTTGACAGGCTCAATGATTTGATAGGTTGGTTGGTGCGGGAGGCGCAGGATAGACGAGAGAGAGGGGTTACTCGTGATACCGCTCCCACCACCTCGAGCACCACATCAGCAGCAGTAGCCGCAGCAGCCAGATCCAGATTCTAATCCTGATGCATAAACCAGTTGTAGTTTTTATTTTTGTTATGGATGTATAAACTTATATATTTTTGTTATGGATGTACAAAAGTTATCTTATATATGTCTTATTTACGTTTTTTTTTTTTTAATTATTCGGTTACTTAATGATTGTTGTCTTCAATTGATATAATACGGAAATAATATATGTTTTGAATATAATACGGAAACAATATATCTCCTAAATATAATACGGAAACAATATTTAAACAAGATAAAATTTTAATCGAAATAATAATATTTAAAACAGTAATATGTTAAAAACATTATAATATTTAATCGATAGAATCTTTATAGTGTAAAAAACAAAACTTTTTTTAAAACCAAAAAAAATTTCGCTAAAAAAACACAGCTTCAAAAACTATCAAAAAAACCACACCAAAACCCACCAAAACACCCCTTCTTTCAACCAAAAAAACACCCAACGCCTAGACGCCTCGTATAGGCCTGTACGAGGCGTCTAGGGTTTCTTAAACTTTGTGCCTGACTTCCCCTGAAGATCCCCTTGAATTCAGTGCCTAGACGCCTTGTATAGCCCTATACGAGGCGTCTAGGGCACAAAAAGTGTTCAAATAGTGTCAAAGGGTGTGTGGATAGATCGGGCCTTAAAGATATCTTAAGGAGTTAAGGGTATTGATGGAAAATGTCTTTTTTTACACTTATAAGGGACACACTCAATTCATTTGGTCTTGAGATGCTAGTCCATATAATAAAAGAATTTTATATTCTCAAAACAAGAACTATATATGGTCTGTTTGTAAAGTGCAGGGTCTGAGTGAATAATATAAACCTGAATTATTCCAAAGATTGTGCTTTGCATATAGCTACTAATAAGATGACAAAGAGAATTTTGTTTCATCCAAAAACATAAACAAGTCTTATAACTGAAAGGATTGATGAAACACGTACTTTCCATAGAAGTTGCAGCACATCAGCATCAATTTTACCAGGAACCTTAGTGGCAAATATTCTTGCTATTTCAAGAAGGATAATAGCCATATCAGGAGTAGCCTGTAAAGGGCAAAAAAGAACTATATTAGTAGATTATCATACATCAATGAGAAAACGCGTGAGAAGAATCCGAAATCTGATTAAAGTAAAACCTGAAAGCATGTACACCTGAGTTGATAAAAAACTAGAGTGCAATGCATGCATGCTTTATCATATTATTAGAGCAACTAAATTGATTAAGCAAGTGAAAATGAAAAAAATATAAAAAATAAAAAGAATTAAACAACTCATTGTTGCAGCTTGCCACTATTTAGATACCTTGAAACGAGCATGCAAAGTTAGCAGAACATCATTTAGCAACGTGGCTGACCAAGATGGATCAGAAATCTCTGACGCGATCAATAACTTCAGTTCATCAAAAGATTCCTGAGGACTTTGCATCCATATCAATGCTTTAATCACCATAGCACGGACATAAACACATTCACATGCCACAGTTGTTCGCACCACCTCCATTAGTGAGGCCAATAAACTCCTAATTGTATCCTCATTCTCTGACAAATCCATGAGAAAAGAAAGCATCGGAGACTCGAAGTGTGAACAACAAAAGAAAAAGAAGTAAAATCAACGAGACCCAAGCTTTTAATTTGTATTTTACATCCAAGTTAATGTTAACTTTTTTGGTACTAGTCATAACTTATCATGTTCAACATTTAAGATCTATCTCCATATGATTGTAGTCACTTGATATGGGATCTCAAATAACCTTTTCAGTAGACCTGCATTCAGTTTTCATTTTTGTTGAGGATTGCTTTCTATCAATAGAGTTAATTATAGCCAAAACAAATAAGGGAAGATAAACATCAAAGCACATCTCAGTCACCTTCGGATTCAGAAGTCCCATGATCCCAATTATTGCTTTTAGAATATGTATTCACAACATCTCCTTCAATATTCAGTAAACCCAAAGCAAAAGCAGCTGCCCGACTTTTCCCCATCTCTTGCACGACTCTAGCTGCTGCATGCAGTACAGGACGTGAGGAACTTCGAAAAGAATTTTTCAACCTGAAAAAATGTAAAAAAGAATAATGTTTTCCAAATTTAAATTAGAATTTAAAGCCAATAGATATTTGATTTATTTTTCTAACCAGGCTGTGGCAACCGTTTGTTAATTTCAAAACTTGTGATATGATTAACACAAACTATGCCAAATAGTTGTGGTAGAAAAATTAAATGTAAATAATCAGAAGGAAACCTTCTCATGACAACTTTGATAAGGAGCTGTGGACATTTTTTCTTCGAAGATTTACCCGCTTTATACGGTACTTTGAGAAATTCCCTAGTCAGATTGTACCATCCAAGGGCTCGTACCTCCATCCTGTAGTGGAAATTTCGGGCAAACAGATAGCACAAGGATGCTTACATCAAATACTAGTTTCGGCATGTCATTCAAATAAACAGACAGCAACAATAAGATATTAACAAAATTGTTTTGGTGCCACATGACCAGCTTTAGTATCAGTTGTGAAATATAAATCAGCTTTTAATTGAATGAATATAAAAACTAATGTCACATCAGTATTTACTGACTTCTTGTATGCACTTATAAGTACTGCAAACATGTACCTGTCTGTGTTGTCATATTTTCCTAGTGCACAAGTGATGGCCTCAAAACAAACTGTGTCACTGGGATCAGTGAGAAGTTGATACAGCAATGCATTAAACTGGGATTTAATGTCAGGCCTTTCTGTTTACATGAGATTATGCTTTTAGTGCTTGGAAACCATTGCAAGTTCATTGATGTTCTGGATTTATATATAAGCTATACAGACCATTTAGTGACTTAGCTCGAGATATCGTATGACATAGCCTGGCCAAAGAAACCCTAGCCAGAACATCATGAGAATGTAGAACCTCCTCTAGAGCTCCTGATTCATTTACGAGTTACCGGTTCTAGCAGGAAAAATAAAGAAACCTAGAAATATGTTAAAAATGATAGCGATGACGATAAATAAAATAATTAATATACCACCGGGTTGGACGAGCTTCCCTGCATTTGAAGAAAAAAGAATGAAGCTTTAGGAACAGAGGAATAAAGCTATAACAGAAGCATTTGTGTAAAGATCACACATATTTAGATTACCTAAAGCCATGGCGACAGCATAAGGATCTTGTGTAGCTAGCTCAAAGGTCATTTCTAATGCATGCCTAACAGCAACTGGATCAGCAAATGAAATGCTGCAGTCATAACAAAGTTTTTAAGTTAATTACTTTAAATTTATTCTACAAACACAGCAGTAATTCTGAAATGGTGTATTGTATCATTAAGTGCATTAATGTAGATTCAATAAATCGGTAGGCAATAGTTGATGAAACACTATTGAAACTTTTGTATAAAGCATACATTCCTAACCAACTCATATTATCACAAATTTGGAATGACAATATTACTCATATTAGGCCAAAAGCACAATGTAAAGAATGAAGGTAAATACTAAAAAGGAGCATAGTGAACTACAATTCAGTATCACTCTCTTAGCATAGGTATCAGGAATTATTTGTAAATTGATCACTTAATATTATATATTTCATGTAGCTGTTTGGTAAATGAAAGATCTTAACAAAAAAAATCGACAAACTAACCCCTGCACAGCTCGATAGAGATGAAGAGGATTGTGAGGATCCAGAGGAAGTCTTCGCAAGGCGCTTAAGGCAGCATATTGCAGATTACTCCCAATTATAGACTGATAATCCAATCAAAATACATAATAATCAAACAAGGCATTAAACATTAAAATGACTGAAGATTCAGTATGTTCATGCATGTTACAAGTGAATAATTTACTTACTCACACATAAGAAAAAGGGAAATTTACGAAAATGTCATTTGACCAACGTTCTTTACGAAAATGTCACGTTCATGCGTCCGTGGAAGGACTCCTCCACATGGGAGAAGTCTGTGCGTCACCTTGAAGAGTCCATGAACGAGGAGCTGACACGTGTCCTTTCAAATGTTGAAGATTCCATCCCCAACGCATCCCATGCCTCCCCCGACGCATCCCATGCCTCCCCGACGCGTCCCATGCCTCCCCGACGCATCCCATGCCTCCCCGACGCATCCCATGCCCTCCTCGACGCATCCCTTGCATCTGGACGCATCCCATGTGGAGGAGTCCATCCACGGACGCATGAACGTGACATTTTCGTAAAGAACGTTGGTCAAATGACATTTTCGTAAATTTCCTTAAGAAAAATGGTATGGTCAAACCCTACTCCATAACATATTGAGAACTCACGTCCCTACTTTCGAGATACAAATTTCAACGCCAAGCTATGAAGCAACAAAAGTTGAAAAATTGATATAGATAAGGTGTGGGGTGGAATAACCCTTCAAAATGTAAGACTATATGCTTTCACATTAACATAATTTCCATGTCATTAATAAACATAATTCCATTTAGGTCCTGCAACCAAAAGCACGAGTTCGTACCTGAGTGTCTGACCTAGTAATGATCATTCGTGATACCTTTGCGTGTCGTCTATGACTAATCTACAGTATATGTATAATAACTACCTAAATGTTTTCTTTGGTTGGTTGAGACCCAAACCTTTCATTTCACACAATAGGGAGAAGCATTCACCACTAACCTATCACCTTTTGATATTTCTTGTGATTTTACACTATGGATAGTTGTTTTTATGGTCTTACAACTTATTTTTCACTATCTTTTGGTATAACTTCTAAATCAAAACTCATATCATGAGACCTTTTACAACTATTTATCAGCAATTTAGACCATTGGGTGATACTTCTAGATTTGCTAAAGTGGATAGGCTGTCCTTGATGAATCAACATAGGACCATGAATGGCCACCCAAACTAAATCACTACAGTGGGTTTGAACCTGATCCAACCAGTAACAGCCTTGACACCACTCGACATTAACATACCATTGAGAACAAGTGTACCGGCCAAAAAATCCAAGGTTATCACAATACACAAACAACTTATGTAGATAATAGTAATTGAAGTCGTAGCATGTAGGACTTTGTAAAAGCCCTTTTGAACTAAGTTTATCGCGCCATAGTTTGACCTTCCATTTATGCCACATACACATCCTTGCTTTCATCTTCAAAAGGTTTATGTCTGTTACATCACGAAGGAACCCAAGAACAAGAACGGGTTTTTTTATCATCTCCTGGTGACACACTCCTAACTTGACAATTATAGTATCATCATCAAAAATACCCACAGAAGTTGATTCATTCCTCATTTTCGTTTGATTTAATTGCTCGACTTCGCAGCCCACATCTCCGTTTACATCATAAAAGAATTGATCACATAACCTGACCCATTGTTGAGTACTAATTAATTCGATATGTCTTCATTTGTGTACATTATGTTTTTATTTTTCTTCATATCAACAACCACTTCTACATTTACTTCACTTCGAAACTCAGCAGAATATACAAACTCAATTTCAGAAATTTCTTCAAGCACTTCATTAGGCGTAGAGACATTTGCAATTGCCCATAGTCTTACCTTAAATTGTTTTTGAAGAGGACACTTGAACATCACTCTTTTGTTCAGTTTTTAACAGAATAACCGATTCATTTTCAGATTCTTCAATTCCATATTCTAATTCTCTAACATCACTGTCAATTGATTCTTGAATCTCATTCCCAATTCTTTTAGGCATTTCATCTAACACCTTTGGGGCATACAAAATAGGATTACTTACTTCATTATATTCTACTTTCCTATCATCTCACCAACTCCCTTTCTGAACAAAAAGCCTAGTAGAGTAAGTAAACATATCATGCCTCTAATAACCAGAAAAGATTGCATGGATCAAAACAGTACTTATAAACAGAAAGTTCAAGGAGAGACGTTGCACAGTTTAATCCATGACAATTACCATTGCTTTTATCAGCAATAAGAGAAAAAAAATTTAGAAGGAAAAAGACCAAGGCTTTACAGAAAGGCGCTGGAACAAAGAAAACATGAAGGAAAACAAGTGGTAGAAGTGACTCTAAATAAACAAGAAAACAAAATTATTCAGCTACCAATGTGACTAATCTAGGATTTCTGAAAGTGAAATATATTGTGCTTCAATTTAATGAGTATGAACAACAACATATGCTTAAAAAAACAAAATTGTACTCATTCACACTTACCTCCTTGCTTGCCCCAAAGATGCCTTTCTTGCGCATATCAGGTGCATCACCAACCTGATCAATACATGAAAAGTGTACAAATAATACATGTCACACCCACAATATTAAAATTCATTAAATACATAGAAAGGGTTTGGTATATTGCTGTATATCGATAATGAAGAATACAGGGGATGTAATATGTATACTAGCTAGATATATGCCTCTAATATCGATAAAATACTGATTTTGATTGAAGAATGATTCATACTGCAATATTATTCACATGCACATGGGATTAATCAGATAATTTGGGTGTTTGGGTTAGCTTATTTTGAAGCTACTTTTAACTTCTTGACTTATAAAAAGTTAATAAGCCATTTTGATAGTGTTTGGACAAGGGTTGATAAGGAGTTTTATGGCTTGAAAGGGAGAAAATGAGAAGTTAGAATTTCTAACTTATGACTTATAAAAAATTAATAAGTTATAAATTAAAAGGAATGCCAAACACCCTCAATATAGAGCACAGAGAGTGACCAGATGTTAGGATTTAGAGCACGTACCAACAATAAACGAAAGCAATAAAAAAGACACGAGATTTACATGGTTCGGTCACAGTGTGTAACCTATGTCCACGTGGCAACTAGGGTTTGTATTTTATCGAGTGATAATGATTACAAGTACAAGAGATATATTTATAGGCTAGAATTATGGTTAATCCCTTGCTAAACAAGAAACTGATCAACTAGGACTAAAACACTTAAAGCCCATTAGGGTTAGGGCTAGCCGAACCCTTTCCCTTCTTCTCTCTAATTCTCAGTTAGCTTTAATGGGATGGGTTGAAGACAACATCTCCAACAATCTCCCACTTGGTGTCTTCGGACCTCGAACTGCACCATATTTTTTCTACTTCTGTAAATGAAGACCCCTCTAATCTTCAAATCTCCCTAGTTACCCCGCCTTCTTATCAGCACCACAGCCTTGGTAAACATATCTGCTGGATTCTTAGCACCTGCGACATTCTTCAAACCGATTGAATGATTGATCGTTCACTGATCAATCCTTTGACAAAATGATACCTCATCCGTATGTGCTTCGTCTTCCCATGATAAACATTATTCTTTGCAAGTTTCACTAAACTTTCATTGTCATAATACAGCGAGTAGTCCGCTTGATTCTTCCCTAACTCTTCTAGAAAAGCTTTCAACCATACTAGTTCTTTACTGGCCCAACTACTGCCATGTATTCAGCTTTTGTAGTAGACAAAACCACACTTTTCTAAAGTCAGGACATCCAACTCACTGTTGTTCCTCCCACTGTAAAGACATATCCTGTAGTGCTTCTAAATGTCTTTTTACAGCCACCTAGGTCAGCATCTGCATAACCTTTAAGAACCACATCCTTTCCTTTAAAACACAACCCATCTTTGATGTACCTTTCAAATAACGAAGCACCCATCAGTGTTCTCTTCCTGGATTTGACAAAAAGCGACGAACAACTCCAACTGCGTGTGCTATGTCAGGTCTCGTGCATACCATATCATACATTAGACTTGCTACAGCAGATGCACAGGGAGCTATAGCCATATCAGCTTTTACTTCTTCTGTTCTGGGACAAGCTTTTTCTTTTTCTATTCTGGGACACTGAACTTTAGTAAGCTTGAGGTGACTTCCTAAAAGCGTGTTTCTAGGCTTTGTCTTCTCACTGTTTATACCAAATCTCTCTAACACTTTCCCGATGTACTTATCCTGGGATAGTGTCACTGAGCCATCTCCTGGATAATCTCTCTAACACTCTTGTGCTGTGTCATCTACAGAATCTGATTCGGGTTCTGTAACTGGTTCATTCTTTTGACCGTTAGTGTCAAACGAAACCACTTCTCTCAGAACCTCTGACTTTTCTAGAATCATTCTGCTTCATTGAATTCAGCGTGTTTACGTCTGACTACCTTTCTTCATATTCCGCCTGTAGCCCATTTTATCAAACCCATATCCAACGAGCGTGTAATTCTTTGCTTTAGCATCTAACTTGTCACCTTCAGGATTAATATCATAAGCACTACACCCGAAGATTCTCAGGTGATCATACTCGACTGCTTTTCCCTTCCATTCTTCCTAAGGAATCTTTAATCCCAACGGTACTAAAGGCCCACGATTGATAAGATATGTTAGGATCGGAGGCTCTCATGATAGTGTTTGTTTGTTTAAAATGAATGATCAATGAATATGAAAACATGTTAGGTGCAGCGGAAGTGAAAACAAACTCTGTAAACACAATCAAAGGAGAAAATAGTTTGATAAACAATTGCTTCTCATAGAGTCAAATGATTTACAAATCAAAGCAAAAGATTACAGATATACTTACAAACTATACTCCCCCTCAGCCTGATGCCCCAAGGTTGGTTGCACCCAAGATGAAAGGATTAGACCTGAGGAGAAGAACCCACTCAGTCAATCAAATGTAACAGTACAGGGTACTGTTACATTTATAGGCAAACCAAACCTCTGAGGTATCTCAGCTGACGTCACCATGAAAGCGACGTCTAACAGCCTAACAACCTGTATCTACTGTCCTTACACAAACTACTGATGTCTAACAACTGATTGTAAATAAAATACAAAACATGAGAAAACAACTGCTTCACGTTCCACTGTTGTAGCCTAAGCACTGATGCTTAATACCAACATCAGTGCTTTCTTCAAAGGTGATCAGTCCTTGAATAAGCAGTGTTTGTATCTTTAGCAGCACTTAAGAGACAGCAGTAGATAAAGCGACAGAGTTTGTCTTTAGCAGTCTTTAGGATTACATCAGCGTTTGGATCATCAGTTGTTCTTTTGAGCAGTACTTATGGTTCATCAGCTGATAGATATCCACTGTCAAGGGGAAAGCAAGTGTAAACTACTGCTTATTGTGAATCCTCTGTTGTGACCTGGTTTTGGCTTTACATTATCTGTTCCTCTGGTAGGGTTCAATCCCAACAATCTCCCCCTGGAACAGATAATGCCAAAACCTTTCATTATTCAGGACCTTTATTGCTCATCAAGAGTGCCTTAGCTTGTTCTTTGAATTCGGCTTCAAATTCCTTTGCACTCTGGTCATCTTCATCCCTGCACAGTGTAAGCTCAAGGAGATCTAGTTGATCTTCAACACCCAGGCCTAGTGCTTGATTCCTTGATATATGCCTCACTTCTCCATTGGTTCTGACCAAGGTCAATACGTGGGTCTTTTGATCAGACATCCACTTTAGTATTTTTAAACCAAATGGGTTTCTTGGGAGAGATTTATTTCCTGATGAGCTGGATGCATTTGGCCTTGAGAAAAACTGTAAAACAGTATCTTGAACTTCAGACATTCTTTTAAAAGCTTCTTCTATGACTTTGTTTGCTGCAGCTATGTCTTCTGCAACTTCTTTGTCAATCAGCTCTTGTTTCTGTTGTTGATCAAGCTCACTGTCTGTGATATCTGCTGATGATTGTTTGCTTACTACTTTGACCCTTTTGGTAAGGTCTTGTAGTTTTGCCAAGTTTTCTTTATCTGAAGCCAATTTCTTGGTAGCTTCTTCAATCAGATCATCTTCCTTAAGCCTTTCTTTTTCAACAGTCAGCATTTCCTTCCTTTCTTTTCTCAACCTTGTAACAAGGGCTTCTGCTGTGCTGATCTGTGTTTCAAAGGTCTTGACCTGTTCCTTTAGCTTTTTGTAGTCAGACTTTTTAGGAGTGTCCTTCCTTTTCCTAAGTCTTTCATAAGCTTCGTCTGTTTGCTGCTTGGTCCATTTTGCTATGGCACTTGCAGAATCCACTCTTGCATCTACCAACTCCTGCTTCTTTCTCTTGTATTCAGAAGTAAGATCAGCTATGAGCTTCCTGTATTTATTCCAATTTGGAGCTGTCTTCTTCTTTCTTGGATCATTGTTAGCCTTTTTAATTCTTTTTGCCTCATGCTTTAATGCAATTATTGGCCAATCTTTGAAATCTGTTTCTTCAGCAGGATAGAACTTCTCTTTCATTATGTATGCAAGATATTCCTTCCTCAATTCATTTCGTTGATCTGCTTCAGGAGATATGCTTGACATTTCCTTGTTCAGATCACTTGCATATTCTTTTATTTGTTTAACTTTGTTGAGCAGGAATTCTCTTCTTTTCAGAATAGCTTCATTACCTTGATTCTTGCATTCAATTTTGGCTCTTATCCTTGCTTGTCTTACTTTCATCTCAAGATATTCATTCATGTCTTCTGGAATTATGAAACCTATGAGAGAAGGAAATTTCCTTTTTGAAGGATCATCTTCAGTGTAAAATTGTTTCATCTCGTTTTTCACAGCTTCTAATTCCAGTGGATTCTTAGCAGCAACAGGATCATACTTTTCATCAGTGTCCTGAGTTGTTTCTCTTTTTCGTTTGTAAAGCTTAGGAGGTTGTGATGCAAGACTGGTGGGAACAGTGGAAGATGTCTGACTAACAGCTGTTGAAACAACTGGTGTCTCAACATCTGATGTCATTACAACTGCTGATATGTCAGCAGTTGTCTTCTGCTTTTGAGCAGGGGATGGAAGTGGTGATGTTGGTGGTGATGATGGTGAATCATCATCTGATATGAGATTTCTTCTCCTTTTTAATGAAGAAGAAGCAGATGATGTTTTGGGTGGATCAGTGGTGGTAGATTGGATAGCAGTGGTTTGTGGCAGTGATTGACTGACAGTGGTTGAAACAACTTGTGTTTCAATTACTGTTGTCATTACAACAGATGTTGTAACATCTGTTGTCTTCTGTTTTATGACAGGAGGCAGTGGTGATGGTATGATTGTAGATGATGATGGTGGAGCAGTAGTTGTAGTGGTGTGTGGTAGAGTGGTGTGTGGTAGAGTGGTGTGTGTTGAAGATGTGTGTGTTGATGAGATGGCAGCTGTTTGGCTACTGACAGCAGTTTTTGTAACTACTGCTGTATCAGCTGTTTGGCTAACAGGTTTTGAGACTTGTTTTTCTTTTTCTTTTTCTTTTTCAGGTTCAATATGAAGGCCATGTTCAATTCCCTTCTTCTTCATTTGCTTCAATATATCCCCCTTTTTGGCATTATCTGCAAGGGGGTCATCAAAGAATAGTAAAGTTGAAGGAGCCTTGCCAGTGGCAATTTGGATACTGGCCTTAATAGCCTTGATATCTGCTTGAGTATCCTTGAACCTTGATTCAACCATGTTGGTCAGCATTTGTACTTGAATGGCATGTTTTTTGTCAGCCATAAGTTGCTGTGCTTCAAGCATTGGTTGAAAAATATTCCAAAGCTCATTTGCAGCAGGTGCTTGTTGTGGAGCAGATGCTTGAGCAGGAACAGCAGAGGATTGTGCTTTCTGAGCTTTTAAAATCTCTTGCACCATCTCCTTTATTTCAGAAACTGATTCTTCAAGTTTTTCCACTCTGCCCGTCAATTCCTGATATCTTGAATCATCACCCATTTTACTGGGATCATCTGAATCCCCACCTGTGGTGGTTATATCAATGTGTGACTTAGGAACAGAGTCCCAAAAATCACCCATTGATGCCCCTTGTTCTCGGTACTGGGGACTTCTTTCTTCGGCACTCGATAAACCTTTGATGGTACCAGTGGTTAGATCCAACTCACTGGTGGTCACCGAAGTTGCCATGGAAGAAATTGCCTTCAAGGGAGTCTTACTTATGAAACAACTGTCCAACTGAGGATCTGTTGATCCACCCGTTGTAGTTGCTGCTCCACTTGAACTACTGACAGGAGTTACTTGTAACTCCTGCAGTGTAACCTCCTCAACTGTTGCTGGGATAGCAGAGGTATAAGCATCAGACCCAGTCACTTGTGGGGGTATACTCTCAGTGATAGGTGATAGAGAGGAACTGGTTTGTGTCTGTGCAATAGCAGCTGCATGCAACAGAGGTAGCATGGATTGTGGCATTATTATTGGTGAGGGGATGGGGGTTGAAAGAGACATGTCCTTGGGATCAGGACTGAGGAAGATGGATCCGAGTGGATTCAGAGCTTCATATTATGGTGTCCCTGTGCTTACAACCTGATCCTTTTGTGAGGATGCAGGAGGAGTTTCGGTTATGGGTTGAGATCTTTCTTCCAACTGCTATGAGGAAGTAGCAGCAGTGGTTTGTGGTGACTTTTGTGTTGTCACAGGCATTTCCTCTGGGATCTCATCTTCCAGAGTTGCCTTTGTTTTGGGATTGGTGGGTTTTCTGGATGTTTCTTTTTGGTCTTTTTAGTGGTGGCAGGTGTGGGTTTCAAAGCAGTGGGAGTGCTGCTATGATCACCTGGAGCAGTGGGCTCAGCAGCTGATACCTGAGGAGCAGTTGTAACCGCTAAAGTCTGCTCAGGTACCCCTGCTTTTGTTTTTATTGGTGCCATCATCCTTGAAAATGTTTCTTTTGTTATGCTTTTTATTTGACAATGAACACCTTGTTTGAGCAAATTCACATTTTTCTTTTCAAATTTTTGTTCAAAATAATAACTCAAAAATCTTGGAAAAAGTAAAAATGCTTTACTTTCAACGTTTTTCACCATGTCATTGAAAATCTCCTGGGAGTAGTTATAGTCTTTATTATTCAAAATAGCGTAACCCAGGCTTTGAATTTTCAATGGTATTTCGTTGAAAGATGTTGTTTTATTTGAAGCACACATCAAGAGTGTGTGAAATAAAAATCTGGCAGATGGAAAATAACCCTTTTGTAGGGTATCTACCTTTGGTTCTTCTGCATAACCCCTTTTCAGAAAATCAGCTTTTAACTCGTTTTTGTCAAAAGAGGTTTTACCGTTCTGATCGTCGAGTATGAAGACTTCTGATATCGATTTTGGTGTGATTTTGATCGCTTTTCCCTGTATCGAGGAGTTAATGGCTATGACTTTTCCGTCTTGTTTTTCAAGCGACGCCTTTTTCCAAAACTCTCTCTGGGTTTGCAGATATATGGGAGCATTTACCGTCAACAAAGTTTTGTACTTTGATCCAGTTATTGCATCCATGATGGAGTCGAAGGTGTGGTTGTCTTTGGGTTTTGTGAGTAAACCCAAATAATTGTGCGATTGTTTGAATGGTATTTCGATGGGTTCTTCGGCCGTTTGAGCGACCTCTTTGGAAGGTGATGGTTATTTAGGTTTTGATTTTGATTTTGTCATTGTTGCGGAGAATAACGAAGGAAGATTTTGGAGATTTTGAGAAGAAGGGTTGGAAACTGCTATGAGAAGAGAATTTTTGGAATTCAATTCGACAGTGTAAAACCCTGTTTGGGGTTTAGGGCAGGGTTTTATTTAAAAATGATCGCTGATGTGGCAGCGGTTATTAAGATCTGAGGGCTAAAAACTGACCACGTGTCAAACACTGATGAAGCGGATGAAGTATGGAGAACAGTTGTTTTCAGAGCCACTGACGTATCAAGCATCAGTGGTTACAACGGTAAAAATTATGGGCAGTGGATGATTTTAACTATCAGTAGATAGCATATCAGTGGATAAGACACTAATTTTAAGCATCAGTGCTTTTCAAGGAAATGAGGGATCAGTGGTTAACTTTCAGCAGTGGACAGTGTTTAGAGATCAGTCGTTAGAACAAAACAGTGATTAGGGTAAATGGTATAATTCTGAAGGACAGGTGTTTCAGCAACAGTTTAGAAGATTTTCATTCAAGGTTTTGCCACATGTCAATTTTGAAAGACAGTGGATTAGTACCCCAGATGATGAAAACTTTTTACTAAGGCAACTCATTTTCGTTTAATATTCAATTAGAACATAAGCACCCTAGTAATTCAAGCACAGTTTGCAATCAATTTATGATGGAAATTTAGGAGCAAGCCTGAGTATGACATGATCATGACATATGTACCATTTCCTTTTCACCCATTTATGAGGACACAGATACCACCAAAAATAAGGTATTACATCCTGACAGGAGCTGAAACTGTTGCCAACAAAAACAAACAAGAGTTCCAAATATATTATTCCAAAAAAAATGAATAATATATCCTGGTTATATGAGAAAATCCTTTGAACAACAAAAAAAATAGTTAAAGAATTTTCTGAGAAAAGTATCAAAAAGGATCTGGCATAATTTCAATAGAGTATATAATCATATCATTCACAAGTTTTTGAAAATGGTCAGTGGTTTGACAACAGTGGTAGGAAACTTTTGGATACATTTTGACCACTGTTTGGAACCATTTTCTTTGTCAGTTGATTGCAAACCTGAGGACACATGGAGAAAATTTTTGAACATTTGTCTAGTCCTCTTTGGATTTCATTTACTGGAATCAAAACCTTTTTCTGAACAGATAAATGCACATAGTTGCTTAATTACCATTATTACCCTAAACTTTGACTCATAAGTGTTTTATGTTTATACTCTTTCCTTTTGATTTCAAAAGTTTTGAGATAGATACACTTCTGAGTTTTTTTTTTTTTTTTTTTTTTGTGAAATTCCTCAATGTATTTTAACAAAGTTGATTTTGTCCTTTTGAAGGACTCAACCTGTTTTAACACATAGGATCTGAATGACTAAAGTTTTTAATTTCCCTCTTTTAGTGTTAACAAAACAACAATGCTTTTATGAACATAGGTTTTGTTAATCTGAGGTTCATACTTTAGCATTTTAATAAGGTGACATCACAATTTTTACAACAGCAATTGAAATCAATTTTGAAAACATGAAATAATCCCATAGTTTACCAGATATATTTTCAGATCTGAAAACTATGAGTGATTTGTGCATGAATTCACTTGTTGTGTGAAATTTGTGTGTCATATGACATCTTGGTTGATTTACAGAGTTTTTGATTAACCACTTTGAGCATGATTTACTCGTTACTCTGTTTTTCAACTAAATACAACCAACCTTAGTATCAATGAATTTTGAGCTGAACTATTATGTCAAATTGATTGTTAGATCGAATTTGACTGTCCGGGCTCTGATACCAATTGTTAGGATCGGAGGCTCTCATGATAGTGTTTGTTTGTTTAAAATGAATGATCAATGAATATGAAAACATGTTAGGTGCAGCGGAAGTGAAAACAAACTCTGTAAACACAATCAAAGGAGAAAATAGTTTGATAAACAATTGCTTCTCATAGAGTCAAATGATTTACAAATCAAAGCAAAAGATTACAGATATACTTACAAACTATACTCCCCCTCAGCCTGATGCCCCAAGGTTGGTTGCACCCAAGATGAAAGGATTAGACCTGAGGAGAAGAACCCACTCAGTCAATCAAATGTAACAGTACAGGGTACTGTTACATTTATAGGCAAACCAAACCTCTGAGATATCTCAGCTGACGTCACCATGAAAGCGATGTCTAACAGCCTAACAACCTGTATCTACTGTCCTTAAACAAACTACTGATGTCTAACAACTGATTGTAAATAAAATACAAAACATGAGAAAACAACTGCTTCACGTTCCACTGTTGTAGCCTAAGCACTGATGCTTAATACCAACATCAGTGCTTTCTTCAAAGGTGATCAGTCCTTGAATAAGCAGTGTTTGTATCTTTAGCAGCACTTAAGAGACAGCAGTAGATAAAGCGACAGAGTTTGTCTTTAGCAGTCTTTAGGATTACATCAGCGTTTGGATCATCAGTTGTTCTTTTGAGCAGTACTTATGGTTCATCAGCTGATAGATATCCACTGTCAAGGGGAAAGCAAGTGTAAACTACTGCTTATTGTGAATCCTCTGTTGTGACCTGGTTTTGGCTTTACATTATCTGTTCCTCTGGTAGGGTTCAATCCCAACAAGATAGGCTGCGGTGTTAACCGCATCAGCCCAGAACATTTTTGGGAGCCCTGCATTTTGTCTCATGCTCTGGCTCTCCCACATAGTGTTCTGTTCATCCTCGCTGCAACCCCATTTTGTTGTGGAGTTCCTAGAACTGTCTTTAACATCTTGATCCCTCTCTTAGCACAATAATATTTAAGTTCTTTGCTGATGCATTCTCCCTCATTGTCAGACTTTAAGCATTTCACCTTCAAATCAATTTCAAGTTCAACAACATATTTCAATTTCTTAAATTTATCAAAAGCTTCTTATTTGTTCTTAAGAAAGTAAATCCATACCTTGCGTGTTGAATCGTCTCTGAAGGTCACGTAATAACGAGATCCTCCAGGTGAAGCAATTGACGTCGGCCCATACACGTCTGAGTGAATCAAATCCAATTTCTGAGCTCTTGGTGCTATCCCTGTCTTCACAAGTCACCTTGTTTTTCTTGCCAACAATGCACGGTTCACAAAACTCGCACTCAACCTGTTTCTTTCAGTTCTGGAAACTTTCTCTTGGTAACAAGCATCTTCATCCCTTTTCACTCATGTGGCCAAGTCGTTGATGCCATAACTTTGATAGACTCCGCCCATCAGATACTGCATTAACCCCGTTAGTTGGTACCTCAACCATGTATAGTGTACCACTCTTCTTTCCTCTAGCAATGACCATGCTGCCCTTAACAACTTTCCATTGTCCTTTACCAAAGTGGACATGATATGATTGATCATCAAGTTGTCCAATGGATATCAACATCCTATTCAACCTAGGAATAACCCGAACATTCTTCAAGGTCCAAATGATTCCCAATGGTGTTTTTAAGTCTATGTCTCCAACTCCTATAATATCAAGACTGTGATTGTTAGCCAAACGAACTTTACCAAAGTTACATGTTCGTAGATTCTTCATCTTATTTGTGCCATAAGTAACGTGAAACGATGCTCCTGAATCTATAATACAATCTTCAAACATTATTTTTGACACAACAAATAAGGGCATCCTCTGAATCTGAGGTTGTGGTAGCATTTACCTCCCTTTTGTCTCTATGAGGTTTAGTGCACTGACTTCTAAAGTGCCCATGCTCATCATAGTTCCAGCATTGTATGTCTTTTCTTGGTTTTACCTTGACTTACTTCTACGTTTTGACTTTCACCTTCCTCTATTTCCACCTCTATAATTACTTCTCTATCTCCCCTCCGTACTGAGCAACAGACTTAACTCTTCAGAATTCCTCCTTCTCGAGTCCTCATTCAATATCAAGTCACGAACTTTAATAAAAGTGAAGGTCTCAATTGCCCTAGTGAGTACAGTGATAGTTCCTGACCTGCTCTTAGGTAATGAGGATAAAAGCGGACATGCTTGCAGTTCATCATCTATCTTGAATTTTACTGAATTCAAACGAAACAAGTGAGAACTAAACAATTAATATGCTCAATAACAGAACTTCCCTCTTTCATGCGGGTGTTGACTAACTCCCGTATCAAAAACACCTTGTTGGCAGGAGATGACTTCTCATACATGCCGGTGTTGACTAACTCCGTATCAAAAACACCTTGTTGGCAGGAGACGACTTTTCATACATATTCGACAAAGCCTCTATGATTCCTCATGCTGAGGTTTGTTCAGAAATATTGTAACTAACATTCATAGAAACCTTTCTGTTTGAGCAGAGGCGGCTGGAAACCCTAATCTGGTTGGCAGCAGCGACATTTCTACAGTTCCGGCAAGGTGGTAGGCGGCGGCTGGCAAAACCCTAATCTGCGTTGGCAGCGGTGGTACCCGATTTCCCTAGAGCAAAGTTGCGAAACTACAACAGGTTGGTGGATGTCGGTGGCGAAAACCCTAGGGTTTGCGGTGGCGGCGACTAGAGACTGGTGGTAGGCGACTAGTGTGTTTTCTTGATCAAGAGCCAGAGCTCTGATACCAGTTGTTAGGATTTAGAGCACAAACAAACAATAAACAAAAGCAATAAATAAGACACGAGATTTACATGGTTCGGTCACAATGTGTAACCTATGTCCACGGGGGCAACTAGGGTTCGTATTTTATTGAGTGATAATGATTACAAGTACAAGAGATATATTTATAGGCTAGAATTATGGTTAATCCCTTGCTAAACAAGAAACTAATCAACTGGGACTAAAATACTTAAAGCCCATTAGCGTTAGGGTTGGTCGAACCCTTTCCCTTCTTCCCTCTAATTCTCGGCTAGCCTTAGTGGGATGGGTTGAAGACAATATCTCCAACACCAAAGACTTCATGCATTGATTATTAAATTTCATACTCAAAATGGTAAAATGACGGACTATTAAATAGGAAAATCAAAGAAAATAACAACTAAATCAAATGACTCATGCTAATACTAACAAACTAGCTTGTAGGCTTCATTCAAATGAATTTGCGTAAAACTTGTTCAACCCACACGCATGAGACTTGTGCTTATCTGATTAATCCCACTAGCATGTGAATAGTTCTGTAGTTTGAATCATTCTTCAATACATTCCCTTGATTCAAACTCCTTGACTGCCAACAGATATCTAAAGAATACACACTTCTCTCGTGATAATGCATTGGTTAACATATTAGCTAGTTGATTATTGTTGTTTCAATATTCCAAGCTAACTTATTCTTGTGTCACCATTTAACTAATGGAATGATTTTGAAATGTGTTTAGATCAACTATGCATTATAAAATTCTTTGTTATATTAATAGCAGACTTGTTACCACAGTAGACAGTGGTGGCGTATTATTGCTTTAATCCAATATTGTCAAGAATTCTTCGAAACCAAATAGCTTAACATGTTGCACCTATAGCAACAACATACTCAGCTTCATTAATTGACAAAACATAGTATATGTTGATTCTTTAGAGCTTTGTGTGATTATTCCACTTCCTAAAGAGAAAAGAACTACTAAACAATTTCTTGATCATCCACAATGCATGCTCAATCCTTCTGGTTGCATCAATGTGTTGCTTAGATAGGCTTTGCATAAACTTGGACATTAAACTCACGGAATAAGCCAGGTTAGGTTTAGTATTATTTAGATAGATGAGACCTCCAGCCAATATCATGTATGTCACTTCTTTCGTATTGTCTGAGTTATCTTCAAGCTGCAACTTACCATTAGTATTATCAGGAGTATCATCAGTCTTGCATTCTCTTAAACTAGGCCAGTCTGGCACGTTGTGAGCATATTTCTCTTCCTAAATGAAGATTCCTTGACTAGGTTGCTTTACTTTAGGCCCAAGAAGTACCAAAGTAGACCCATCTCAACCATTTCAAACACATTCTTCATTCCTTGGTTGAATCTACAAATAGGTTACAACTAGAGCTTAAATATAGAGACATACATATATGATATCATTACCATCACTTTGTTTGACATAGACTGTAGGTTATGACTATTGTTATATCCATGACTAATGATATAACCATCAATCTAGGCATACTAGGCTCTTGTTATATCCATGTTATTGTATCAAATTTGTACTATGTTGTATTTTTTCGTTGTTGTATTTGAATTCATGTTGTATTTGAAATTTCCAAGTGTTGCAATGAGACAAACTGTTATGAAATGAAATCAGTTTTATTTAACTTATTGTCACTTTTAGTGTTATGTTGCAATGAGCAATCTTATTCGTCTCACTTCGATGTTTCTGCCATCGATTGGGGTGTGACAAGGATAGCATCGGCACCCAAAGACCAGAAGAAAGGAGTAATCGGGTTTGTGTCCAAAAATATGTTCAAAAGGAGACATATGTGAGTTGGAACGGGAGGGCATCCGATTAGTTAGATACAATGTGGTGCCGAAGGCAAAGTCCCCAAATTTTTGTGGAACATGAGATTGGGCAAGTAAAGTAAGCCCAGTTTCAACAACATGATGATGTCGCCGCTCAACGACACCATCGTGTTCGCTTGTATGTGGAAAAGTGAGCTATGTATGTTGATACATATTATGTGGATACGGCTCGGCTCGGTTCGACTCATCTACGAAGTGAAGGCTGTAGTCAAGACAACCTCCTATCTTGACTCGGTATGCGATTTACTTCGTAACGTTCGATGTAATTGCTACTGCGTGTGTGCAGTATGCATTTAGTATAGCTTATGTTTATGTTGTCTGTTAGTTTGTTTGGTCCGATCCATGATGAAGCCCAACACAAGTAGAAGTCCAACATGATGAAGTGGTGAAATCCCAGCCCAGGCCAAACATGAATTGGACGAAATCCAAGGACATTGTTTGGCGAAATCACCTTTGTGGTGAAAACACCTTGTGGTGAAAACACATGGGACGAAATCACCTTATGTGACGAAATCCCTTGGATTTCGTCCAATACTTTGATTTCGTTGATGGGATTTCGTGGGCCTCTTGTTTTCGTCATGTCTTCACTATATATACCCAGACAACAGACAGAAACAAAAACGAAAGTCTGAATAGATTTCATTGAGCGAACACACTATAAACACACACACACTGAGAGTTTATGAGAGCATCTTGTAAACATTGCTTTGTAACCGTTTTCTAGATTAATACAATGGAGTGTTAATCGGTGAATCTTTTGTTTTACGTGTTCGTAACTTGGTTTAACTTACCCGTTTGGATTCCGCACTCTCGGGTTTGTCGGAAAACAGGGAATAGAGGTTACTCGATCCTCCGGGTGGACCTACAATTGGTATCAGAGCTTTGGCTCGATTCCTTGTTAAAACCAAGTTTGTTTTCTTGATTTTTTCTTAAGTTTTTAATGTGTTTTTCCAGATTTTGAGTTTAAAGTTCATGCATTTCTGAAAAACTGTTTAAAACCTTTGAAAAACTTTATGTTTTGCTTTTAGTTTTTACAAAACCTTGGTTAAATACATGTGTACATGTGGAAATTTGGTTTTTACTAAACTTTAGTGCAAAAATTGTTGTTCGGATCAACAGGATATTCATCATGTTCATCTTTTTATTCAAAGTGTTCTTCAAATATATATGTGTTTGATCCTTATTTGGTAAATCGGTGAAGTGTTACTGATTATAATATATTAAGTTGAATTTTGTGTCATATATATGATGGCTATTGTTGAAAAACAGCTTCTTTAGGTAAGGCATGTTTGAAAAAAATGGCCATTAGAAGCTTCTTGTCAGAGGATAGGATAAGATTTTAATTGTTGAAAAATATCTTGTTGTCTGGTTATCTTAGTCAACGAAATCAAAAATTGTCCAGTCAACGAAATCAACAATTGTCCAGTCAACGAAATCAGATTTGTCAACAAAAGCTTTTTGCTGGACGAAATCACTTCAGTCAACAACTTGTGATCTGGACGAAATCACTTCAGTCAACAATATCAAGCTGGACAAAATCAGGCTTGGACGAAATCACCAGCTTCCACACTTGGACGAAATCCCACATAATCAGCTCCTGGACGAAATCAGTCTTCAGACGAAAACAGTCTTCAGACGAAATCATATTGGAGTTAATCTGGACGAAATCACATGTTGTCCTGACGAAAACCACCTGATTTCGTCTAACAATTTCAACAACGAAAACCTTGATTTCGTCAAACATACCAGTCAACGAAAACATCATTTTTGTCATCTTATTGCTGGACGAAAACACCCTTATTTTCGTCAAACATATCCAGACGAACACCCTTGATTTAAACACCTTTTCATCGACGAAAACACCTCACAATTTGAACGAAAACCTTTCTGTTTTGGACGAAAACATCTTACAATTTCGTCATTCATAATTGTGATAATTTTTCTAACAGAAGGTTTCCATTTCATTCTTAACTGTTTGATTCTTAACTGTTTGATTTGTATAATTTATTCAGGTATTCGTCATTAAATATTCGAAATGAATCCGGATTGGTGGGGTACTCTGTCTAATACGGAAAATAAGTATAGAAGCACGGGATTATCTCCTTCATGGGCCGAACCTCCTGCACAATCGTCGTCACCTCAAATTTCGTCAACTCAATGGGCGTTTGTTTCAAATCAAAGTATTCAAAGTATACTTTTAAGCGAAAATAAAACAGGAAGCAATAATCGTCCACCGAAGCTAATGCACATGAATGAATATCCGGGATGGGAAGACAGATTTCATACGTATATTCTTGGACAAAACACGGAGTTATGGTTACGATTCATTACAGACTTCGATCAAGCACTTGATGTTGCCGCTTCAACAGCCGCGTCTTTTGCAGATCTTTCTCCAGATGAGAAGAAGATTTATGATTTAGAAAAGAAGGCTTTTGCTATTCTAACTCAAGCGCTAAATAAAGAAATCTATCATCAGTTTGTAAGCTTCAAGACAACAAAGCGCTTATGGGGCGCATTGAAGACGAGAGGTGAAGGAAACGAAGCGTCACGCAAGTTACGACATGACTTACTCAAGAAAGAGTTTGATGGTTTCACTTGTATGGAAAGAGAACCTTTAAGAGATTTGACTAGTCGATTTTATCACTTGTTGACTGAGTTGAATCATTATGGGGTAGTAACAACTCCTGTAGAGGTTGTCACAAAGTTGGCCGATGCGCTGCCATTTCAATGGAAGGGTTTCTTGGAAATTTTGAAGTACAATGGCACATTAGCTACAACATCAATTCATGATTTCGTTCAGATGTTGGAGAATAAAGATCAGGAAGAAACTCTAAAGGCGAAAAAGGTTCCAGTACAACAAAATCCTGATATGTATTATGGAACTTCTAGCACTTCTGCAAAACCTGCTCAACATGCTCCACTTCAAACGGCGTTTGTCACAAGCACAGATTTGTATGGCAATCAGATACAAGTTCCTGTTACGCCAGCTCCAACCACAGACTTGTATGGAAATCTACTACAACCAGCTCCACAACAGCCAAGCCAACAGCCAAGCCAACGATCTATCGTAGCAACTGATATGTTCGGAAATCCACTACCTGTTCGATCTACCGGACCAACAGATCTATATGGAAATCCACTTCCACCTTCCTCAAGACCAACGGTTGTTGCACCAACCACATATTTGTACGGCAATCCACTACCGGTGCAACAACAAGCCTTTTATGGTAGCACGTCATCAGCTGGTCAGCCCTCTAATACAGTACGACTGGACACATCAAGTTTCTCCAAAGTTAGCATTGAAGTAGCTAAGGATCACATGGAGATATTGAACACATTGGTGAGCGCGTATTGTGGGTTGATAGCAGGTCAGATCGGGAACATCAATCTGACTCAAGAAGATTACCAGCAGATAGATAAAGAGGAGATGGATATGATGGACATCAAATGGGCTTTCGCTAGTGCTGTTAGGCGAGCTAAAGACTTCATGGAACGGACGGGTAGAACCAGCTTGGAAAGCAAGAAAGACACCAAGTATGGGTTTGATAAGCAGTCTGTTAAGTGCTTTAACTGTGGTGAACGTGGTCATTTCAAGCGTGAATGCATAAAGCCAGCTCAGCATGGGAACCAGAATCCTTTCAGAGGTCAAGGAAACCAGGCGAATCAGAATCAAGCCAGGAATGATAATCGCACCTTGGTCCCTGCAAACAATCAAGCAGGACCATCGAACACCAATCAAGCTCTTGTGGTGCAAATAGATGAAGGTTGTGACTGGTCAATGCAATTAGGCATTGGTGATCAGGGAGGAGCAGCTTATTTTGGTGAAGCTGCTAAGGATTTGAAACACACCAGTGGTGGAGAATCTTCCGCCAGTGGTGGTGAATCTTCAGATGAAGAGAGTTCTGTTGATTCAAGGAGTTCAGATGAGGAAGGCGAAGATTATTCTGATGATGTATCTAGTGGGAGAATCGATGCAGATATTGATGAATTGTTAGGAGAAGCTGCAGCAAGGAATGATAGAAGATCTATTCTGGTGGATCAAGCTGCTTATTCTTCTTCTTCTCTTAATTCAGCCTTTATGGCTAATGGCGGCAGTTCATCAAGGCAGGTATGTGTCGATGAACCAACTATCGTTATTTGTGATAATTGTGCTAGCTTAAGTGATAAATGTGCTGATTTAGATGCTAATATGTCTGAGTTGCAAGGCAAACATGATGCTTTAAATGTTGAATTGTCTGACTTGCAAAACAAACATGTTTCTTTGAATGCTAAGATGTCTGATTTGCAAAGCAAACATGAGGCTTTGCAAACCAAGTATGATGTGACATTTATCCACAACCAAAATTTGATCGTGGATCTTGCCAAATGCACAGAAGCCAACATGTTTTATACAAACCATGAAAACGAGTATAAAACAATGATTGAAAATTTAAGAGAAATAAATCCGAGCTAACGAAAATGGTTTCAAGAAAACAAACAACCATTAACTGTTACATCAATAGGCTCGAGATAATGCAAAAAGAGATGGCTTGTGTAAAAACTGAAAGTGAGGCGATCAATCTTAAGCTAAATAGTTATTTGAGCTCTAGTTATGTGTTGGATCACATCATTGATGTTTAGAAAAAGAAAACTGATGTCACATGCATTGGCTATAAGAAATGTCCACCACCTGTGAGACACAATTATGATGCCATGCGTGATGAAGAGGATAGAACTTATTTTGAGACATCTGTTTCCTTAAACATTGAGGAGTTTACAACGGGACTTGGATACAAACCGGAAGTATCATCAGATTCGGATATATCAGCAGATACAAGTGTGTCTTCTGCTGAATAGAATCAGGATCCTCAAGTTATTGTTGAGGATGCTGATTCTTCAGATGATGAATCTAATGATACTGACTCAGCACAGTCAGATGCGGTAATTAAAGAAGAGGACATACCTCTCGAGAATCATATTCTATGTGATCCTCCCGCAAAACCTGCTACGACTGTTCTGACCGAGTCCACGTCTACTTCCTCACAAGAGTCTGAGAGTGTGAATTTGTTGTACACTCTTGTTGTTGATGATAAAATTTATTCTGACCAAGATTTTCCTATTAAGAATGTTAACAATCTTTAATTAGTAAAATTTTTGAAGATTCAACAAGTAAGTTCTTGGGAAAGACAGGATCACACGTTGTGGTAACACAGTGTCCTCCGATTCCAAGAGCTGAAATTCGCAAACAAAATGGCAATCAAAGATTACCAACTGAGAAAGTTCAGCAAAATCGCACCAAACCAAAAGGTAAATCACCGACTCAAGGTCAAAAGAAACAGACCCAAAAAAAGGACAAGAAGGTGAACTTTGTGAAATCAAGGGGAACGGATAAAATTGACACATTTGAAAACAAATCTAACCTAGATTTTGTTAATCAAAGGAAAATTTTAAAAAGAAATGAACAAAACAGTTCAAAACCAAGTACCTCGGGTTCACAAAGTTCATCATCATCGACAAGACAATCACATGATACTTCGGGGTTTGTAGAATAAAGATCATGTTTTTCATGTGGCACATTTGGACATATTATTCGCAATTGTCCATATATTCATAAACAAAAAGCCAAAGTTGATGATCCCCGTGACCAAATTGACCGCAAGCAATCTGTTTCGTCAAAACCAGATCCCCGTCTTGTAAAAGAAAGGGAAAAGAAACAGAAACGCCAACAGGTCAAGAAAATTGAAAAAGCGATTAAAACCGATGTGGTTAACAAAACATCTGTTTCTGTCAAACCAGACAATTCAAAAACTTCAGACAATCATGAAGTTAAGATTTTAAAGAATAAAACTGGTAAAACAAAATACACCTGGAAACCAAAAACGGTTACTGAATCAGGGGGAACATCACAATTTCCACACCATCGATAAGTTCAAGTAACTTACGTTGATGAAAATGGAAGACCCAAGACCACAAAGGCTTGGGTCGCCATCTCCAACTAATCATGTGAGTACATGTGCAGGGTGTCCCAGGAGGAACTTTCAGCAGTCATTGGATTGTTGATAGTGGGGCATCCAGGCACATAGGCGACATGAAGCTTCTCTACGACGTTAGTTCTATTAGAGGAGGTTATGTTGCTTTTGCTGGAGATAAAGGCGGATATATTACAGGAGAATGAATGGTATCTAACGGGGTTGTAAGTTTTGATAAGATCAACTTTGTACAACAGCTTGATCACAATCTTCTCAGCGTTTCACAAATCTGTGATAAACAGTTTTCAGTACACTTTGATGCAAATGGATGTTATGTGCTGAAACCCGGCTTCAAGATTCCAAAAGAATGGATTCTCTTATTAGCTCCAAGGATAAACGATTTATATGTCCTTGATATGAGCCAAGCAATAACAACGACTGCACAAGCAACTTGTTTTATTACAAAAGCCACGGAAAAAGACTCAATCTCTTGGCACAGACGTATGGGTCACATTCACTTACGGAAAATGAATCATTTGGTGTCGAATGAATTAGTGAATGGTGTTCTTCTTAAAAATTTCCATCTTCAAGACGTCTGTGTTTCATGCCAAAAAGGAAAGCAAACTAAGAAGCGACATCCGACAAAGAAGATCAACACGGTGGCAGTTCCTCTTGAACGTTTGCACATGGATTTGTTCGGTCCTGTCAAGCACAAAAGCATCAGGAATGATCAATACTGCCTCGTGATAACTGATGATTATTCAAGATTTTCTTGGGTGGCGTTTATGGCTCACAAGAGTGAAACTTTCGGTATTATCAAAAACTTGATCATTCAGATTGATAATTTGTATAAGTTGAAGGTTAGACGGATACGCAGCGACAATGCTACAGAATTTAAAAATCATGCCATGGCGGAGTTTTGCACATCAAAAGGTATTCTTCATGAATTTAGTGCGGCTTATACTCCTCAGCAGAATGGCGTCGCTGAACGTAAGAACCGTACATTGATCGAGACTGCTAGGACTATGTTGGTAGAGTCGCTGTTGCCCATTCCATTCTGGAGTGAAGCTATGGCCTCCGCATGTTACACGTTGAATCAAGTCCTTATAGTCAAAAGGTACAACAAGACCTGCTTCGAGCTTCTTCACAAACGGAAACCAGATTTGTCATATCTTGAACCGTTTGGAGCTCCTTTCACAATGATCGATCCTAATGGAAAGTTTGGGGCAAAAGCTATTGAAGGTCACTTTCTTAGTTATGCCACCCCTAACTTAAGAGTCTGGAATCTAGAGACTAAGAGGGTTGAGGAATGGTCTGAAGTCACAGTACAAAGGCACATTTTTCCAGTTAAAAATCCAGGTCAACCATGGATGTTTGAGTACGATGACTTTTTCAATGCGATCAATGTTGAAGCAGTTGAAGAAAATGCTGCGACAAGGATGTTTTTCAAGAGTGACAATGCAACAGAATCACTGTTGGTTCGTCCAATTATTGTCAATCAAGAACCAACTTCAGTGAACAATAATGCTCTCGACAGTGAGGATTTTCATGATGCAACCGAACTGAACGAATCTTCAGAGGATGATGAATTTCTAGATGCAGATCAAGAAGCTCCAACATCAGCAGTACATGGTACTTTAGAGGCTACACCTCCAGTGGACGCCCCTATAACAGCTGAAGCTACTGCATCATCCTCTTCGTCAGTTCCGGGTATTGAATTAGTTGTTGATCTCAATCTCAACAATCTGGGTACAAACATTCCAGTTCCAGAAAACCCTGAAACAAGAATTCACAATACCCATCCTCAACAAAACATCATCGGTAATGTACAGAGTGGCATTCAAACAAGAAACATGTTGCGAAACAACAACAACGCAAGCCTGTATGCGGCGATTCGAGAATCTGGTCAACAAAACGATTGGTCTTTCGCGTGTTATGTCTCACAGGAAGAGCCAAGAACTTGGAAAGAAGCTTTGAAAGATAACTCTTGGGTTGAAGCAATGCAAGAAGAACTGCAACAATTCCAGAAACTTGGTGTCTGGAAGCTCGTAGAGAAACCTGTTGATTACAAGAAGATTGGTACCCGTTGGGTGTATAAATGCAAAAAGGACGACCGTGGAATCGTTATTCGCAACAAAGCAAGATTGGTCATTCAAGGTTTTCGTCAGATTGAAGGTATAGACTACAACGAAGTGTATGCACCTGTTGCACGTCTGGAAGCAATTCGGATCTTTCTGGCTTGTGCCTCATTCAAAGGATTTAAGGTTTACCAGATGGACGTCAAAAGTGCATTCTTACATGGTCTAGTCGAAGAAGAGGTGTATGTTGAACAGCCTCCAGGTTTTGAAGATCCTATCCACCCCGATCGGGTTTGGTTGCTGAACAAAGCTCTCTATTGTCTACATCAAGCACCGCGAGCTTGGTATGCAACCTTGTCTAATTACCTGTTGGAGAATGGATTTCGCAGAGGTCTTATCGATTGCACTCTCTTCATAAAAGAACAAGATGGAGATCTTCTACTGGTACAGGTATATGTGGATGATATTATATTTGGTTCTACTAACAATGTTACGTGTAGGGATTTCGAGCGTGTAATGCAGGATAAATTCGAGATGAGCGCTATGGGAGAGATGACTTTCTTTTTGGGCTTGCAAGTGCAACAAACGAAGTCTGGGATTTTCATCCATCAGACTAAGTACGTTCAAGACATCTTGAGCCGATTCAAGATGTCCGACACATCGCCCATTGGTACCCCCACTGCAGCAAAATCATGGAATTAATCCAGACTTGAAGGGTGAAGTTGTTAGCTCTTCATATTACCGCGCGATGATTGGATCCCTTATGTACCTCACAGCATCAAGACCAGATATAATGTACCCAACATGCCTGCTAGCCAGATATCAAGTGAACCCGAAGGCCTCACATCTTGCAGCGGTAAAAATTTGAAGGGTTGCCCAGACACTGGTCTATGGTACCCTAAGGATGATAACTTTGATTTAGTCGCTTTCAGTGATTCTGATTTTGGAGGATGCAAAATCGACGGCAAATCCACAACGGCTGGATGCCAATTTTTAGGAAATCGCCTCATAACATGGCAGTGCAAGAAGCAGACTTGTGTCGCTACATCAACTTGTGAAGCTGACTACATTGCTGCCTCAAGTTGTTGTGGATACAACAGCAAATGCGCGATTACGGTTTTGAATTCCTAACTACTCCTATTTTAGTCGATAATTATGTTGCCTTATCTATCACTAGAAATCCTGTGCAGCATTCAAAGACCAAACACATCGAAATTAAGTATCACTTCATACGTGATTGCTTTGATAAAAGGCTAATCGATGTTGTTAAGGTCCATACTGATGACCAACGTGCCGACCTTTTTACCAAAGCATTTGATAAATCCAGATTTGACTTTTTATTATTGGTAAACGGCATTAAGGTCAAGCAAGAGTAATCCACATCGGAAAATCGTTTTTGTACATATCTTTGTGTTTTTAAAATTATTGTAAGTTTGTTGATTTTAGGGGGAGTAAATCCAAATTTGAAAAATTCAAAAACATTTAAAAATTTCAAAAACTCAAAAACAATAGAAAAACAAAAATGAGTTTCCTGGCGAGCAAAAGAGAATATGATAGTACATCAGTGGTCTGTCCAAACCTCTTTAAACTGAAATGCAAAATGAAAAATGATAAGCAGCTCTATATAAGATGTATCGGTAGGCTCACAATCATCTTAAAGTGTGCAGGGTGATATAAACTTAAATTGACTGAAGACCAGGTGGGAACCACTCATTGGCATATGGTCTTAGTACCGAAATTTCGTTTGAGAGATTGCCGAGGTTCTGAGATATGTGGTCTTTATGCTGTTTATCATCTGGGTATCATGGTTGTTTCTTTTACCGAAACAAAACGGAGACGAAGTATAGATATTCCATGATATCATACATACGTGTACATACTGCATACGACCTCAATAAGTGATCAACAATCACATGTCCCACAAATAAGTGATAATATATCACATTCATCCGGGAGTCAAGTTCGTCTCTTTGCTGTACGAAAGTACTGACCTGTTCACGGACTTGCTCCTGTGCCTTCATGCATCTAAAAATCAAGTTCCTCATCAATAACTGATTCTATCACATAGGGCTTGTTTTCAATCAAAATAAGTGAGTTTCTCACATTTTCATGTACGTCAAAACAGATGATAAATGGTATACTCACCAATAAGATGAACCCTCGTGCATACCTTGATACGGGAATGTGTCGTGATGTGGATGAACACCGGTCGGTAAGTATAAATCATACCTTAACGTATCCCCTCGCCATGATTACATCTGATAAGTTAAGCTTATGTGGATAACAATACCGATAATTGTTATAGGATGCTTATCTAAATGTTAACTAAAAGAACAATAAGAGTGTTTTGGCATGACCGTACACTGATATGATTCTCTTACCCTCGAAACTCGCAAAAAGAATGTTTGTATATATTTACTTTTCTTAGTTTCTGAAGTTGCATATGCTCCTACTACATGTGTAACACGTTTTGGCTTCCAAGAATCCTTGATGATCTTGGTTTTAGCAACAAAAAGCCACCAATATCTACTGTGAGAGCAAGTATGCAATCAGTCTGTCAAAGAATCCTACTATGCATAGTCGATCTAAACACATTGATCTCCAATACCATTTCATCAAAAAATGGTGACACAAGAACAAGTTAGCAAGGAATATTGCAACACCAATGATCAACTATCTGATATCTTAACCAATGCATTGTCACGAGAGAAGCATGTTGATGCGGATAGACCTGGTCTCTTTAATTATCTCTTTATTTGAATTTAATATTTTATCTTATTTTGTTTCCTTTTGAATTATGACTCATATCTTATAAATAGGATGTTTAGGGTTATTGTTTAGACAATTTTTGATTGAGTTTTATTGAAAATTAGAACCTTTGATTCGATTTATCGTCATTGATTAACTAATCGTTCTTGAGCCATTTGATTGCACGCGAAACTGCATCAGTTGGTATTAGAGCTATGGTTTATCAAATGGCTCAAGAACGATTAGTTAATCAAAGACCATAAATTGAACCAAAGGTTCCAATAACACAGTTCTTTTTATTTAATAATCAACTAAAACTCCTTAAACAATAAATCCTAGATCCCTTTTTATAGTTGGGAATACAATTTAAATAGGAAACTAAATAAAAGATTAAAAGTTCAAACATATAAATACTAAAAGATAATCTTCTATTTAAACTTGGAGATAATCCTACATCATACTCCAAACTGCATCACATGTGTTCTTCATAAAACAATCGGGAGCCAAAGAGTTTGAATCAAGGGAGGGTATTGATGTTGAACATCGAATCGATTTGCAGCGGAAGCATCATGCATTATTGGTTTCATGATTGAATGATTAATCAAGATTTGCAGTGAATAAGTGTGGACAATTCGGAAGTTTGAAATTGTCTTAGTACCGGTTATTGTTACCGGCAAGACGTTTATATATGAACATAGAAGTGACAGTTGAGGACGGTTAGATTTGGAGGGAAAACTACCCTTTGAATCGGTGCCTCCAACCATCACAACTATTCGAATATACATCGGTTATACATACAAATATAAGTCAATTAAGCTAAGTTAAATACATGTCTATCCGAATAAATATATATATATATATAATTATGTTTATACTTTCTAATTCACTCCCCTAAACATAATTACGTTTACGAGAGTGACGGCTGCTTTTGCCCTATTGAAGTCGAACCTCCTCCTTGTATGCAGACTTTTAATTCCTTGCCAATCGTTGCCGGCGAAAAATGCATAGTGCTCAGCATCATTCCCAGCAGTGTCTGTGTTCCTTGAATTACCTACCGATTGCTCTGCATCAGTTCCGATCATTCTGTCTCCTTCACTCCTGCTTTGTCTTGGATCAACCACTGTCTTGTCTTCCTCCTTCTCGTGCACCTTCTCTTGAGTTGACTTATACTTGTAATAGTAGATAAGCATGTCCAAGTACATGGCATATAGCAGTCTCATGTATTCACCTTCACTATAATCGAAACCTATTTCTTTGGCAATCTTTACCCACGGATTGTTTTCAGTGATCCTTCGGTGTCCACCCTCTCTTTTAACACCCATGTATAGATCCAACAAACACACCTTTCGGTTTTCCGATGCATATGCAGGTAAAGGTCTTGTGTAAATTTCTAACTTTTCCTTGAGAAACCAATCAATCATTTCATTGTACTTGGTTTCGAAATGATACTTATATTTCATAACATACTCTTCATCCTCTAGCATATCAAGAAGTGCCTTACAGTCATTAAACTCCTTGAAAGACATTACTTGGAGTACTAAAACATTCCAGTCCAGTTCGTTTGTTGATACATTCAAACTTTCAAAATATCAAGAAGTGCCTTACAGTCATTAAACTCCTTGAAAGACATTGCTTGGAGTACTAAAACATTCCAGTCTAGTTCGTTTGTTGATACATTCAAACTTTCAAAATAATGGTTCAAAAATTCTGTTTGAACCTTTCATGATCTGATTCTTTACTAATCACCGATTGATTTTCTAACATACCGACTTCTTCTTCCCTAGTCATCCCAGTTATGTCACTTTTCTTATTAATTAAAGGAACACTAAACGTAGGGAACAATTTGCACTTGTCTCCGATGAATTTCACCGTGTAGCCTTGAGTGCTTAATTGATCTAAACTTAACACGTTTCTGTCGATGTCCGGAGTGTAAAACACACTCTGAATACGAACCTTCTCCGATCCTGACATGACTTTGACGACCCCTATACCCCTTATGAAGAAAACTTGATTTTCTCCCGTTTTTGTTTCAACACTAGACATGTTTTTTATTCATTTAAACATATCTAAATTGCCAGAATAGTGATGTTTGAGAGTTTTACTGATATACCACATTTCTGACCAGAAACCTCCATCGGTGCCAACCACAATATACTCCATTCTTTGATCATTTTGATGATCAGAATCAGTGTTTTGTAATTGCTGTGTTCCGGTGTCGATTGCCAGACGAAGCAGTTGAGTTTCCTCATCATTTTCTTTCATCATACATGTTGAGATTTGGTGACCGGGCTTGTTGCAGTAATAACACCGCCTCTCTGTAACCATCTCCGTTCTCGCTTCTCGTCGGAACAGTGTTTACATGGTAAAGTGGACGAAGTTGGCCTGAGATCTGCATCGCTTTCGTTAGTGGCTCTGATACCACTTTGTTGAACATCGAATCGATTTGCAGCTGAAGCATATCATGCATTATTGGTTTCATGATTGAACGATTAATCAAGATTTGCAGTGAATAAGTGTGGACAATTCGGAAGTTTGAAATTGTCTTGGTACCGGTTATTGTTACCGGCAAGACGTTTATATATGAACATAGAAGTGACAGTTGAGGACGGTTAGATTTGGAAGGAAAACTACCCTTTGAATCGGTGCCTCCAACCATCACAACTATTCGAATATACATCGGTTATACATACAAATATAAGTCAATTAAGCTAAGTTAAATACATGTCTATCCGAATAAATATATATATATATATATATATAATTATGTTTATACTTTCTAATTATTTACGCCCCGCTTGTGGTATGCTCATATAATGTATATATGTGTGGGCGCTCGGGGGGCAAAAGTGAAAGGGCACTAATTTTAACGTTATTTTACTAATTTCGTGAAAATAACGTTAAAAGAGGGGGATGGTTAATCATGCATCATGTGGTGGCGTTGATAGCCAAAAGACAAGGGGGTACATGCACTAATCGGTGTTTGTCTCAATTGCCGAGTGTTATGTGCCTTATGTCCAAGGCTTGATGCAAAACTACAATCGAGCCGGGGGTCTTATTGGAAGCAGCCTCTCTATTCCTATGGGGTAGAGGTAAGGCTGTCTACATCTCACCCTCCTCAGACCCTGCCTTAGCTTTGCTATTGGTGGGATATACTGAGTATGATGATGATGATGATGACTTTCTAATTATTGAATAATGATTTGAATAAGGATTCAAACTACATTATTGTACATGCTTCGTGGAATTAATCAAATAAGTAGTTGCATGCACGTTGGGTTGAAGAAGTTTTTTTGCCAATTTATTTGAATAAAGCCTGCCGGCTAGTTTGTTGGTATAAGTCCAAGTAATTTGGTTTAGTTTTTATTTGCTATTTGTTTTATGGTTTAAGAGTCCCTCATTCTACCATTTTGAGTATGCAATTCAATAGTCAACAAGTGAATTCTTTGGTCATTTTCTACGTTCTATTTTCTCTTTTGTGTTCGTGAGTTTGAGTTCTCATACAACAATTTCATGGTAGGAGGTAGTGCAAGTAGTATGGTTGTCACACAGACAAAACAAGTTTAGGATATATGTCGAATGAGATAATATGAAAGAAGAATGAAAAAGGATAATGCATCCAAAATAAACATTCTAAATTTCCTAGAATATTAAGCAAAGAAAACATGAACAATAATATGGGTATGTTTGGCAAAAGTAGCTGGTGGCTGGTGGCTAAAATCTGGTAGCTGGTGGCTGGAAGCTGGTAGTTGTGGCTGGTAGCTAGTAGCTTATCTTTTTAGATATATTCGGTGTTTGGCAGAGTAGTTAGAGCTTTTAATAAAATGTATAAAATGACCAAAATGGACATAACTAAAAATTTAAAAAGTTTGTGCATTAAAAAAGTTCATTATCTTTAGAGGCTAAAATAGTCATTTTTTCCCTAAAAGCTTGTAACTACTTTTAAACGCTGCTAGTAGGAGCGCTCAACCAAAAGCTTCAAGCTCCTAACCTAAAAGCTTCAAGCTCCTTCAACCAAACAAGACTTATTATTGAGTAAGAGTTTTTTCTTAAAAGATTAAAGCTAGAAGCTCCTAAAAGCTCTTAAAATCTCCATGCCAAACATACCTTATATAGTGTAAATACCTTCAAGAATTACGTACTAAAAGATAGAGATTGATATGGACAAACCTTATCAAGAATACTGAAGATAATTTTGTACAACTTCGCCTGGATATCAGAACTAGTTGAAGGTGCATATGTGAGAGCTTTAAGTGCTTGAAGCCTTCGTGTGTGAACTTCAAAAGGAGATAGCATCATCATCACTCAAAGATAGATGAAATATTTAGTTCTTACTACCAATTACACTTGAGATTAAACGAATTAGAAAACCTTTCACCCAAGGTTTTCAAACTGGACACCATATTCAAGAATTGTATGATGTCACTAAAATTAGAAAAAAAAAATAATAGTATATATATAGTTTAAAACAAAATATAATAATATGTTATGTTTTGGTATAGATTTGCAATTTACAATTTTAAAGAATTAGATAAATTTAATATGGAGTATGAAGTACTAAATAAATCAATAAATGAGACTGTAAAGAAAAATTAGTAAAAAATAAAAAATAAATAAAAGTTAAGATCTAGTATGGTATGGTTCACTTGTCCAACTAATAACAGCCAGTTCAATTGAAAATGCTTTAAAGAGTCATAACCGGATCGACTAGGCCATATAAAGGATTTAATGTATATGAAAGTAGAGAAAAAAAAGCGACATAAACCAAGTAACTACTTACAGTCCTCGACTGTGTTTAGGGCCTCAGCAGAAAGCCAGTCTACTATGAGCGGTACAACATCTGCTCGAGTAACCCCGCCAACAGCATCAATGTCAGCTAAAGCATCCCAATTAGGTGTCGGAATCCCACCACCTGAAGTTAAGCCCTGAGCACCATTATCTGATAATATTCTTGCCAAGTAATGGTAGACGTAACGGAGAACATTCCTATCCTCGCATTGCTGACCAAGCTACAGATGAAGTACCAAAATTGGTGTTGCTCACAGTATAACATTTGCAAATGTGAAAGAAGGGCAGGTGGTAAAAAATTTACATGATAAAGGGAGATTATAAAACTTTTAGGATAATGTGAAATACCAAAAAAATAAAATAAACAGAATGAACTAAAGCAAGAAAGTAGACAATTATCATATGTATCCTGCAATATCTAAAAATCATGATCATGAACGTATAAATTCATACCATGAGAAGAGAAGGCGCCAAAGAGGGATCGACAGAGTTATAGACGGCAAGTTTTGGGAACACATGATGCACCAACTCCCTTTGAGACTTTTTCTGTACAAAGCAAGAGAAGCTGAAATAAGTGATTGTCAAATCAGATGTTCTATTGTGTTAAAAAATCAGACATATACTTACTCATATGCTATAGAAAATCTAAAAGCAGTTTTGATTTTGCAGATATATATAAACTAGAGCTTCAATATGTAAAAGTTGTTGAAATGCACATTAAACATAAAGGTTGCTTGTTTGATTAGCTAAATTAGATGATTATGTGAACACAATATTAATTACAACTAGGGTTGTAAACGAGCCGAGCCGAACCAGGGTGGGCTCAGGCTCGGCTCGTTTAAAAATCGAATCAAACAAGCCAGCTCAGTTTTCTTAACGAGTTGGAAAGTTGGGCTCGGGCTCGGCTCGTCAAAAGCTCGAGCCGGCTCGTTTGTTTAAAATGATTTATAATTTTTGTACCTTTAACACATAATGATATACATTAAAACAAAAAAAATAGATTAATTTATATTTTTTTAAATAAATATTACTAATTAAACAGCATTGCTTAAATATATTAGAATATATACACACATATATATTTTGGGTTTAATTTAAACGAGACAAATGAGCGAGCCAACGAGCCAACTAACGAGCGAGCCACGAACCAAACCTACCTTGGCTCGGGCTCGTCTCATTTACAAACCGAGCCGAGCCAGGCTAGCGCATTTAAAACCGAGCTGACTTTGAGCTGAGCTTTTTTCGAACTTTTCTCGAGCGAGCCTCGAGCCACGGTCTTTTTGAACAGCCCTAATTACAACCTACAATCTTTTATCCATTTTCTATGAAATTCAGTTACAGATCATACTTGGTCTGATGAAGCGGCTAGTTCATGGATACTCCTTGCAAGTTGTGCATAAGAAACAGGCTGCATACAAAATAAGCATAACAGACAGCGGTTAGTTTACTCAATGGTGTCACTTTTGATTACACTAACAAATATAAGGATGATAGTCTCAAATGCTGCATAAAAAGGTCAACAAATGCTGCAGATTTTAAGAACGGCCTCAGTTGCATCCTTAGTCTCAAACTTTTACAACTTCTCGTGTATCCATCTCTCGATATATTATACGCTACACATGATATTTTTTTAGGCATAAGTTATACTAGCTATTAAAAGTTAAAACTTATGTAGTGGATTGAAATTCAGTTTTATTGAAACATTCTACACTAATGACAGAAAAAAAATCATGTGTAATCAGTTGTTTTAGTTTGGACTATGTTTTCATTTGGGCCATGTTTGGGCCCAAATTGAAATCTTGTCGTTTTTTACTATTGTTTTGGGCCAACTTATGGCTCAAAAGTTTGGTTGGTATATGTAGGTTGCTTTTTATGCCAATTTGTATAGGGCCCAAACTTGATTATATTTGGCCAGACTAAAAAGCCCAACTTTTAGGCCCAATGTTTAGGAATTCTCTCACGATCTAGTTTAGAGCAGGGCCGGCCCGTAAGGCTTATCAACCTAAGCTAAGGCCTAGGGCCACCAAAAAAAAGGCCTCCAATTTTATTTCTTTTCATATGTTAGACTTGTGTTTTTTTTTTTTTTTTTTTTGTCATTTAAACAACGTTTCTAGGCCCAATATTTAGAATTTTACACTAGGAGCCCGCACTGTCCACGCACGCAACACATCAACCCTAGTTGGCGTCTTTTAAGTAAGCAATGTGAAATTGATTGCGGATTGAGCGAAATTAGGGCCGATATTAGGAAAAGTCATCGCTCTGGTTATTCGATGTCTCAAATCTCAATTCATTTATACCAATAATAAGGCCCTGACTTTGTAGTTCGCTTAGGCCCTCCAGAAACGTTGGAACGGCTCTGGTTTAGAGGTGCACAAAATAACCGGTTATTAACCGAAACCGTAACTGGTTAATAACCGATCGAGGAATAACCGGTTAGTGGTTATTTTTAACCGTAGGTTAGTAACCGGTTATTGATATTCAGTATAGGAACCGGTTTTTTAACCGGCAGACCCGGTAACCAAAAAATTCAACAAAAAAAAACAAAAAAAACGGTTATTAACCGAAATAACCGGTTAATTAACCGAACCGGTTAAAGTCAAAAAGTCAAATTAACCGGTACCACCGGTTATTAAAATTACCCGGTTTGTGCACCTCTAATCTAGTCTTGTCTCGGGGATTTGTCCCAGGAAAGGCTAGTATCCTAGAATGTTATATTCTTTGATTCTTTTCCTTAGGCTATGTGTTATGGGGTTTAAGGGGCGCCAACAAGGGGGCGGGGGGGGGGGGGGACATTTTGATGATTTGTTTTTTATATTTTTAATATTAAATAATGTATCAACCAATACCACATTTCAAATAAAACCCTAATATATCCCTCACAACACACATCAATGGTGTGCAGGATGAAACAAAAAAACGTAATGCCCACATGGCAACACCTTTTTTTCAATATAGCCCCACTAACAACTAAATCTAAAGAAATCAAATGTATATTCACCTTTTTCCCATCAGGCATACGAGCAGCCGATACGGCATCGTTTTGGATCTGCACCAATGATCTCTTCGCCTTCTGATCGATCCACGTCTTTCCGGAGGCGTGCTATAAAAACCATTTCAGAAAACAGATTAAGATCATACTCAACTTTTGGTTTTGAGAACTCAATGAAAATGTGAAACAACAATAATGAGATCATGAATATAGAGTCTTTACCGCCATGGAATATTGATAGTTTGTTTTAAGTATTAACAGTTGAAGACGAAAAACGATGTTTATCTGTTATTCTATTTCTGCATGTTGTGTCTGCTTTGCTCTCGTAACGGGTCGGGTTACAAGACTCGGTAATTTGGTACCCGAAATTCACGAAATTTTGTGAAGACTTAGTAATTTATTTTGGGATTGCTTTGGCTGTTTAATATTGTTTTTTCTTTTCTTTCTAAACATAAAATACTAATTTAATATTGTTTATCAAGATTCACTAGGTTACTTTGCAAGTGAAATTATATTTCCTGGCTACCTATGAGTTTCCAAGGCTTGTACACGAGTACATCATAATTTGTATTTTATATTAAAAATTAAAAACAAATACAATATATCAGTCACTAAAGTAGATGGTGTACAAGTTATTAATACATTTAAAATTTAATTGATAAAAAGAAGAGTATTGATGTGAGGACCATGAGTTCAGGTCTTCGAACGCTCTGACCGGATCTTAACACATACTAACGTGTTCGGAATCAATGAAAGTAGTAGAGAGAATCACACAGAAGATATCGTTAAACACTTTTCTCATTGATATTAGAACGATTACAGAACTTGGAGAAAATTTGGCAGGGCTTCGCCTAGGTTGCACAAAGTTCATGCTAAACTAAGACCCAACACCCCTATTTATAGGGAGTGTCCGTCCGGATGGGGTCTGTCCATCCGTCCGGATGGGACTAATACAACATACATATCCTATGTTTCATCCCGGATGTCATACAAAACATATAATAAACATTACAAAGACACAAAACAAGATAAACAAAGACTCAATACAGACGAAAGCTACAGACATAGTGCATTCACAGACTCCCCCTTGGATGTAGCTATAGTCGTATTCTTGTATAGTCTTGATCAACCCTTCCTGTTGAATCTTATTTCTTTGTATTTTTGTTTCCTCTCTTCCAATCTTTGTGCTAACATCTCTGTAGGTCCCGATACGGATCGTCGGACAACGATGATTTCTTGTTTCGGGTGCCGAAACGAGTGTGGAATCCCCGTTACGACACAAACCGAGCGAGAGAGTAAACACAATAAAAGGATTAAACGTTTAACAAGATGTATATTGATTTAGACACAGTTTCGGAACAAGATTCGACAAAATACAAAGCACACCGGAACTTTCTCTCACTACTCTCTCTCTAAGCTCATTCAAGCTCTCCCTATTTCTATGTTCTGTTCTGTTTATATAAACAACATGTCTGCTGATTCAACGAAGAATAGGACATGACGAAGAATAGATGGTTCTTCGTCATACATGGTGAGGGATCTTCTCCATATGTGAATCACTTGGTTCTTCGTCGAGACCAATCAGCCAAATATGTTCTTCATCAACTTCGTGTTGGGTTCTTCGTCAAATGACCATTCAGGTTCTTCGTAGGCTTTCAGCATGCAGCAAAGACAGACAACAGCAATTAATTGGCTCAATGAAAGAATTCACGTTTACTCAAAGTAATCTATGCATTGAAAACTTATCACATGACAACATCATGGTGATGTCATGGTGATGTGGCGTCGGGAAATGATTCGCGGCTCTCCGTGCTTCGCGTGTCGAACTCTGGGGCGCACAACGGAGGAATCTCGTGACGTCGGTATTGAGCCGAACCTAACCGAGTCGAACCGAACCAAGTCGCGTCCACATAAAGTGTACCAACAAACTCCCCCTTGGACGCTACTCGAGATGGTTCGTTCTTCACATTGTCGGATCTCTAAAAGGTCTTCACGTGTCACAAACAGGGAGTGTATCAACAAACTCCCCCTTGAATGATGCTCGTGAAACTTTTGATCTTCAATACTTTTAGATCCTTTTGGTGTTGATGAGAGGTCAGCTGCAACTCGATCATCTTGATCTTCTAATTGCATCAATGTTGTGTCTTCACTTTACAGCTTGTCATCTGACACGTTCTCTTCGCTTTTAGCTGGTTCGAATGCAACATCTGCACACGCAACAGAGCTAAACACGTCATGAGAACAACCTCTTGGAATATAGATAAATTAAACAAACGACACATATGAGACTAACTCTCAATCAAACAAACAACCGACAACAGTTTGAACGTTTAGAAAATGTTTAGTTTTAATCCTTTAACTTTCAAAATCTGTCAACTTCGACCGTTTATAAAGATGCAATTGTTTTCCGGCTTACAATCAGGATTTTGCGTAGGATAGACTCGAGTTCCAACATCGGTTAATCAAAAAAAATAGAAATAAAATCTTTTTGGATTTTATAAAGTTTATATTAAAACACACCTAAAATCTTTTTGAATTTTTTTTCATTCTTCAAATGTAAAGACGAAAAGCAATAAATAAATATATACAGCGATGCAGAAACGAAGAAATGTAAATAAATATTTACAGACGTTCTTTTTGCGAGTTTCGAGGGTAAGAGAATCATATCAGTGTATGGTCACGCCAAAACGCTCTGGTTGTTCAATTAGTTAACATTTAAATAAGCATCCTATAACGATTATCAGTATTGTTGTCCATATAAGCTCAACTTATCAGATGTAATCGTGTGACATGGGGATACGTTAAGGTATGATTTATACTTACCGACCGGTGTTCATCCACACACAACACATTCCCGTATCAAGGTATGCACGAGAGTTCATCTTACTGGTGAGTATACCATTTATCATCTGTTTTGACGTATAAAAAGATGTGAGATACTCACTTATTTTAAATTGAAAACAAGCCCTATGTGATAGAATCACTTATTGATGAGGAACTTGATTTTCAGATGCATGAGGGAACAGGAGCAAGTCCGTGAACATGTTAGTACCATCGTACAGACAAAGAGACGAACTTGACTCCCAGATAAATGTGATATTTTATCACTTATTTTGTTTGGACATGTGATTGTTAATCACTTGTTGAGGTCGTATGCAATATGTACACGTATGTATAGCATCATGGAAGATCTAGACTTCATCTCCGTTATATTTCGGTAAAAGATACAACCATGACACCCAGATGATAAGACAGCATAAAGACCGTATATCTCAGAACCTCGGCAATCAATCAAACAAAATTTCGGTACTAAGACCATATGCCAATGAATGGTTCCCACACAGTCTTCAGTCGATTTAGGATTTATATTGCCCTGCACACTTTAAAATGATTGTGAGCTGATGCGTGTGAAGTGTGTATATAAGTTTAAGTATATTTTAAGCCCTTTTACACTTTTTAGCCAAGTTTTAAATTTATAAAACACGATATTTACTAACACTAAACACACATATGGGCAAGTGCACCCATCGTGAGCGTAGTATAGTGTTGGCAAGATACCGAGGTCGTCCAAGGACACAAGAGCTTTTAGTACCGGTTTATCCTCAACGTCTAATCAAATCAAAGGTTTAGAAAAAGGTTTTAAACTAGAAAAATAAAAACTAACTAAAATGCTGAAAAATAAAATAAAAGAAAAAACAGATAGACAAGATGAATCACTTCGTTCCGACTCGTGTTTAGTGTAACCTTTGATTATCTCCGCACTTTTGAAGGTGACGTAACCCTCAACCCAGTAGTTTGAGTCAGCAAGGATACAATCCTAAAGGGTCGGATTATTGAAAGATAATTAATTAAGTTATTAATGCATATTGTGGTAGGCCCCTCTTTTGAAGGTGACGTTACCCTCGGCTAAGTAGTCTGAGTCAGTAGGGATACAGTCCTAAGTAGCCGGGTTAAAGTATTAATAGTAGCTTACATATGAGGGGATTAAAGAGTTTGGACCCCCGCCATCCAATACCGGTGGGTATTGAAGGAGGTCCTACTAAATTTGACCCAGGTCCTTGCAGGATCTATACACAGAACAAGGCAAGACTCTTACCAAACCGTTCCCTTAACCCCCGACCAGGTAGCCAACATACCTCCATATAGACCGTGGAGATATGAATAGTGAAAATCTTTTATTTTATATAGACAGTAAAATAATGCCAAGACACCACGGACAAATGATAAGGAAGAATCACCTTCAACATAAGAAACTAGTTATTATAGTCATTAATACATAACCAAGTAAAAAGTGCGAAAGGATTAAAAATAAAAAGTATTACACTAGACACTTTGTCTTCACCAGGTGATGTAAGAGACTTAGGCAAACATGGCCTTGATTGTCAAGAACTCTTACGATCAATCTTGGATCCCGAGACGACTCACACACTCTATGATGGACAATGGATGATGGTGGTGGATGATGGTGTTGTGATGGTGGTGGGTGGTGGGTGGTGGGTGAAGTGTGAGAGAGGTGGTGTGCCAAGGGATGGTTTGCAAATGAGCCAAGCACCCCTATTTATAGCCTGAACAGCAGCTCGGGCACGGCCCCGTGTCCATTGGGCACGGCCCTGTGTCCATCCTCTTCTCTGGCTTCATTAATTGCATTTTGTCTGTATTAGTTGACCACGCCCCCGTGTCCGCTGGGCACGACCCCGTGTGCAGAAGCGTATCTGTACTATCAAGATTTGCCTGGATTCTGCGAATCTTATAGTTGACCACGGCCCCGTGTCCGCTGAGCACGGCCCCGTGGTGGGTAATAGAAGCTTCTACAGCTTTGTCTTTTATGCTGACACTTGGGCACGCCCCCGTCTTCACTGAACACGGGGCGTGTTCAGTCTTCTGTTCTCTTGTTTTGCTTGGGAAGATGCTTTCGGGGAGGTCGGGCATGCCACGTTTGTTCATTTTCTTGTATTTATGTTAGATTTAGCTGCCTTTTTGCTTCTTTTGTTAATTTGAGCTCATTTAATCCTGAAAATACAAAAGGAAGACAAAAGCACACTTTTTCCAACATTAGTACTAAAAACGGTTAGTTTTATGCCACAATTGATGTAATTTATATGTTGCATTTTGCGCACATCAAATACCCCCACACTTGAATCTTTGCTTGTCCTCAAGCAAAACTCTTTATAATGTGGCTTTTACACTCCCAAATGGAATGGGTAGAAGAGAAGGTTTTTGGGCTTGTCATAGAGTGTCGGGATTTCCAAGATTTTTTTATTAGGTTTTATTTTTATTTATTTACAATCCTATTCGTCATGATTTATTTAAAACATCACATAAGACAAATTACTTATTAGGGCATAACATGCCTTTTTAAAATTCCATTTATATACAAGTTCACATACCTCACGGGGGATCACTCAACACTCGGCCGAAGATGTATTTTAGTAAATCACTCGAGAGCGGCATGGAACTTACTCCTACCATAGGCTTGCCAAGCAATCAATCCTCCTCATTTTTAACCATATACCTTTGTAAATATCAAGAGGACTTTTGGGTGAAGGGTTAGGCTTGGGTTAAAGGTAGGTGGTTGGGTTAGTGGTTAGTAGAAAAGGGAGAAAAGCGTAAAAAGCATCGGTTTTTGTAAGACATTTTATTTTTTTTTCAATTTTTATTTTGATGAAGCCGTTATTCAAACAATGTTATTTTTTATGAACTTGTTTGTTTATTTCTTTTGCTTCATCTTCAACAATTTTTTTTTAAAGTCATACGAAAAACCGAGCTTGTTACTAAAACAAAGGGTTAAAAATAAAAAGGGTTTTGGTGGGTGAAAGGGTGTTTGTTTTTTTGGGTTAAGAAATGAAAAGGTTTAGGCTCAAATGGGTTAACTAGGGGGATTTTGGGTAGGTGGTAAAAAAAATAATGGTGTAGAAATAAAAAAGGGTTAGTCCTAATGCCTCCATCATTTACTTACTCGGGTTTAAGTTGGTAAGGACCGGGAATGTATCGTCGTGGCAAGTTCTAGAGTTGTAAGAACCAAGCGGCTATTCACACAAGAAACGAAAAATGAGCATTTAGTTTAAAGATATGTATTTGTATGCTCAATAAAGGCTCAAAACTCACTTTTGTGGGAATGGGTTTTTATGTGATCAAGTATATATAATTAAATTTTAACTAAACTTGTCATGCCTTTTCATAATTTTCTTATGTTGGTTCTTTTTATCACGACGCTATCGGTTGTAAATTTGTAAAAATATAACCTTTTTAGAATTTTGAAATTCCCAAATTCCACCTAGACAAGTAAAAAAAATGAAGATTTTTGAAAAAAAAATTGGGGTGATTTCCGGTTCCAATCGAGTTTTGTGTAAGGCTTGTAATTAGGACTTGCAAGATTCAAGATTTTAGCATCCCCCCCACACTTAAATTACACATTGTCCTCAATGTGTCCCAAAAATAAGTTTTTAGGTTAAATGAATGTGTAAAAAGGTGTGAAAAAACAAAATTTTATGTTACTGGGCGTCTGGACACGGCCGCGTGTTGTCCGGGCACGGCCCCGTGTTCAGTTGCCAGTAACAAAAAGTTGTAAAAAGAAACAGAAGCCTGGACACGGGGGCGTGTTGGGTGAACACGGCCCGTGTCCAGTTTACCTGAATTGGGCATTTCATGCAGATTGTGCAGCACGGGGCCGTGTTGGGTGGGCACGGCTTTTGCTGAACTTGCTGTAATGAAGAAAATTTTGTCGGATGGCCCTGTTTTCGTGCATGAGGTGTTGGTCCAAGTTTCCCTTGTTATCCTTCACCATCCCGAGTGTGTTTTATCCATTACAACATCATCCAAACACCAAATTAGCTAAAACCATCATTCATTAAGTCATAGAGAGAATTACATAATAGTCCAAAAAAGTTAAAATTCTAGATAAATAGGTCAAAGAAACACAAGAAATCTAAACCAAGAAGTTCTAGCCTACTACTTATTCTATTAGCAAAATTTCCGAAAAGATAATTCCCTCGGTTAGATGCGGCTTGAAAAACTTCTTCCTCCGGGCATGGGTCCCTCACACATCGGCGAGCCATTCTTCTATCTCCCTAGGGAGAAGAAAGGCGGGCTCGTTAGCATTGGTTTGAGGGGTTGCAACCTCCACCGGGACTTCTTGTAGATCTTCAAGAGGAGGTTCCGCTGGAATGTCGTCCCAACCGGTAGGATTGTTGATTCCAAGTGCTAGGTTCCAATCTTCTTGCGGGAGGATTGGTTCCATGGGAGGTGTTACAAGAATGTTTAACCTCTGGTGCAAGAGGTTTATTTCTTGAAAACTGTTTTCCAACCCCACCGTAAGATAATTTATACGGTCTATTAGGACCTCCTCTACCGAAGTCATCTCGTCAAGAGCTTCACGTAATGCCATTACGTAACGTACGAGAGTAGCTTCAATCGATGACCTTCTCTCTCTTCGGCTGTTTCTGGAGTGCGTAGAAGAAGTTCCACTGTTTTGACTAGACATTCTACGAAAACAAACCAAAAATAATTAGTTTTGATGAAACAGTACATCGGACACGGCCCCGTGCTTAATGAGCACGGCCCCGTGTTCACCTTTCTGCAGATTTGTGGAACAAAGAATGTTGGAGTTTTAAATTACTTTTTCCAACTTATGAAGCATTTTTTAACAGAAATAACTTAAAACAAAGTTGCACAACTTATTTTTAACAAGATTTCTTGGACAAAAATCTAATAATCAACACAATAAAGCTTAAGAACAAGCTTCAATGGAGGTGTTGAGACAAGAAAGATGAAGAAGAAGGCAATGGATAAAAGAGGAAAGGACAAGATGGTTGTTAGAACCTTCTTTTACCTAGGATGGTAGGTGAGAAGATCCTTTCAAATCTCTGTCCCTGGATGGTCCAAATGTGCAGGATTCTTGGTTGCATTTATAGAAAACGACAGCATGCTGGACACGGCCCCGTGTGCAGGCAAGATCCTGACACATTTTGTCCGTATTCTGACAAAAAGTCAGAAAGGAATCTTTTGGTAGACACGGGGGCGTGTTGACCTGGGCACGGCCCCATGTCGAAAGGCCGATTATGAAGTTTGTCTATTTTTAAGGAACCTATCTGGATCGGGTGGTTCCTTACTGGATGGGACAACCCCAAAGTGCCTAAGATACCTTAATTGCTCTAGATTAAGACGAGAACGCAAGAGGTTGTCGGTGAGGGTGATTCCTATGCTATATGTAGGTGGACAAGTCCAACCCTTTCATGGGCTCTCGTTAAAGAAGGTGTATGCCGAATCGCTCTGGTCTATGTATGCATCGAACGAAGTCGATGGGGAGTCCTTCACGGCACAATCGACACAGGGACGACTATCGCTCAAGTCCTTGCTAGAGTTAGAGGTATCGTCAGGAACAACGAAGTTGTTTGAATGCGATCCCAACAACTCTTCTTGGTTATTGTCTTGAGATAGATTATCGAAATCTATCCTAAGTTCTTTTAACCAATTAAGAATTAGATCTTCCAATTGAAATAGTTCATCAAGAAGCATTTCTCCTAGAAGATCCGGTTGAGAGCATTCGAGGGAGAGATAGGGATTATTTTTACTTTCGCCCCTCTTAAGGCTACGGGAAAACGATGGGTCTATATAGTGGGGCTTATAATTTAGAAAATAACATTCTAATTCTTTATGGGAGCCACCACAAATTGGCACCACGTACCATAAGAGTGCCGAAAGTAAAAAATATCAGTATCACTCATGTTTGTGTCATAAATTACCAACCGTCGGGTTCTTACGGTTCTGTTTTCAGTAACTGAATCTTGGGCACGGGGCGTGTTGAGTGGGCACGGCCCCGTGTTCAGCTTACTGTCTGACTTAAAACAGGATTGCCAGTTCCAATGTTTAGGCACGGGGCATGTTCAGCGGGCACGACCCGTGCTGAGTTCTGCAGAAGCTGAAAAATTAAGAAAAATCCTAAAAAAAAGAAAAAAATAAAAAAAACGATTAGGCCGTTGATTCCTAACTTTCTTAAAATCCAAGTGTCCCCGGCAACGGCGCCAAAAACTTGATGCTTGTGAAGTGTGTATATAAGTTTAAGTATATTTTAAGCCCTTTTACACTTTTTAGCCAAGTTTTAAATTTATAAAACACGATATTTACTAACACTAAACACACATATGGGCAAGTGCACCCATCGTGAGCGTAGTATAGTGTTGGCAAGATACCGAGGTCGTCCAAGGACACAAGAGCATTTAGTACCGGTTTATCCTCAACGTCTAATCAAATCAAAAGTTTAGAAAAAGGTTTTAAACTAGAAAAATAAAAACTAACTAAAATGCTGAAAAATAAAATAAAAGAAAAAACAGATAGACAAGATGAATCACTTGGTTCCGACTCGTGTTTAGTGTAACCTTTGATTATTTCCGCACTTTTGCACTATTTAAGAGATTGTCTTAGTTATTGTAGTAGGCCCCTCTTTTGAAGGTGACGTTACCCTCAACCCAGTAGTTTGAGTCAGCAAGGATACAATCCTAAAGGGTCGGATTATTGAAAGATAATTAATTAAGTTATTAATGCATATTGTGGTAGGCCCCTCTTTTGAATGTGACGTTACCCTCGGCTAAGTAGTCTGAGTCAGCAGGGATACAGTCCTAAGTAGCAGGGTTAAAGTATTAATAGTAGCTTACATATGAGGGGATCAAAGAGTTTGGACCCCCGCGATCCAATACCGGTGGGTATTGAAGGAGGTCCTACTAAATTTGACCCAGGTCCTTGCAGGATCTATACACTGAACAAAGCAAGACTCTTACCAAACCGTTCCCTTAACCCCCGACCAGGTAGCCAACATACCTCGATATAGACCGTGGAGATATGAATGGTGAAAATCTTTTATTTTATATACACAGTAAAATAATGCCAAGACACCACGGACAAACGATAAGGAAGAATCACCTTCAATATAAGAAACTAGTTATTAAAGTCATTAATACATAACCAAGTAAAAAGTGCGAAAGGATTAAAAATAAAAAGTATTACACTAGACACTTTGTCTTCACTAAGTGATGTAAGAGACATAGGCAAACATGGCCTTGATTGTCAAGAACTCTTACGATCAATCTTGGATCCAGAGATGACTCACACACTCTATGATGGACAATGGATGATGGTGGTGGATGATGGTGTTGTGATGGTGGTGGGTGGTGGGTGAAGTGGGAGAGAAGTGGTGTGCCAAGGGATGGTTTGCAAATGAGCCAAGCACCCCTATTTATATCCTGAACTGCAGCTCGGGCACGACCCCGTGTCCATTGGGAATGGCCCCGTGTCCATCCTCTTCTCTGTCTTCATTAATTGCATTTTGTCTGTATTAGTTGACCAAGCCCCCTTGTCCGCTGGGCACGACCCCGTGTGCAGAAGCGTATCTGTACTATCAAGATTTGCCTGGATTCAGCGAATCTTATAGTTGACCACACCCCCGTGTCCGCTGAGCATGGCCCCGTGGTGGGCAATAGAAGCTTCTACAGCTTTGTCTTTTATGCTGACACTTAGGCACGCCCCCGTGTTCACTGAACACGGGGCGTGTTCAGTCTTATGTTCTCTTGTTTTGCTTGGGAAGATGCTTTCGGGGAGATCGGGCATGCCACGTTTGTTCCTTTTCTTGTATTTATGTTAGATTTAGCTGCCTTTTTCTTCTTTTGTTAATTTGAGCTCATTTAATCCTGAAAATAGAAAAGGAAGACAAAAGCACACTTTTTCCAACATTAGTACTAAAAAAGGGTTAGTTTTATGCCACAATAGATGTAATTTATATGTTGCATTTTGCGCACATCATGAGCCTACCGATACATCGAATATAGAGCTACTTATCGATTTTTATTTTAAGTTCACTTTGAAGAGGTTTCAACAGACCACTGATGTACTCTCATTTTCTCTTTTTCTCACCAGGAAACTCATTTTTGTTTTTCCAATATTTTTGCTTTTTTGACATTTTTCGATGTTTTTTAATTTTCAAACTTTTTTCAAATTTGGATTTACTCCCCCTAAAATCAACAAACTATGATAAATTTTAAAAACACAAAGGTATTTACAAAAAAGATTTCCCGATGTCGGTTAACTCATGTTTTACCTCAATGCCGTTTACCAAAATTAATTTAATCAGAAATGATTTATCGAATTTTGGAAAAATGAGTTGGCACGTTGGTAATAGGTGCGGACCATAACAATGTTGACGAGTTTCATATTGGAACGATCACGTGTGAGGTGATATTTGAGGTCAACGTATTTGGTCAAAGAGTGTTGTACGAGAGGATAATAATTCATAAAGCAGCTTAAATATCGACAAGTATAGGAGAGATTAGAAATTTAAAACCGTATTCTGCAACTACTTCGTGCATTTCCAGGAATTTGAGTGCTCTCCCAAGCTGTATATCCACCTGGTGTGGACTTCAAGGTCAATTTATTAGCTACTTCAATTAATCGAGAAATCTCTCCACAGCAACAAGATCATAAACCTCTGGGTCTGGCTTGTCTTCCACATTATACCAGCGAAGGTCTTTGTCTTTCTCTTTCAGAAGTAGTGTGCGGTTGTTCAATCCACGCCAAGGCATCCGCACACCTGGTTGGTTTGTTCAACAAACACATTTTCTTCAATCACACCGCGAAGAAATGTACACTGCACGTTCATTTTGTAGATTTTGAACTTCAGACGTGCTACAGGTGCGTACATTTTGATTGAGTCTATCCCGGGGACCCGATCAAAGCCATTAACAATCAAACTTTGGTATGATTTTCATTTTGTTGAAGCTTTCAATATCTTTCATCGGACATTCTTCTTTTCCTTTTCTCTCTCCATCAAAGGCAACAACTCCTAGATGTAACAATGTTTCGGAGCCTTAAGTCGCCGATCTTGTGCATGGACGCCCCACTATCAACAATCCTAAGACTATCAATAGTTCCTCCTGGAACATCCTACACACTCATCAGAGATTAGTTGGAGAGGGGGACCCAAGCCTTCATTGACTTGGGTCGTCCGGCATCATCGAAGATTGTAACTTCGATTTCCTAATGATTCGGAATAGATTGAGCTCCCCCTCAAACAGTTACCGATTTTGGTCTCCAAAACTGTTTTTGTTTTTCATGTTTAACATATGATTTAACATATTTTGTTTGGATAACCTCTGTTTTGAAAGCCTTTTCAACCTCTTTTCTTTGTTTCTTTTTATGTTCCACTTCTTGTTGTTTAACAAGACGAGGGTCCTTTTTTGTGAAACAGATCTTTTATGGTAACTGTTACCACGTGGGGCATGAACTTTTGCCTTTCCCTTGGTGAGATATGGACAGTTCTTGACAATGTGTCCAAAATCGCAGGATTCAAAGCATGATCTCCGCTCAACAAACCTCGGAGTATCATAACTGTAAGAGCTTGATGATGAACTTTGTGATCTTGAGGTACTTGGTCCTACATCACAACCGTTTGTGTCTTGTGTGTAGTTGTTTTGACTGTTTCTTTTCAAAATTTTAACTTGTTTAACGAAATCCATGTTGGATTTGTTTTCGAAAGTTTCAACTTTATCAGTCCCTCTTGATTTCACGAAGGTTACCTTCTGAACCTTTTTCTTGTAACGAGCTCCCTTTGTTTCCACCCTCGGTTGTGAAACCTTAGGCTTTTGAGCTCGTTGTTCCTTTTGTTTACCTTTAAAAGCGATAGGTTGTTGCTTTGTCGGTAATCTTTGATTTCTAAATTGTCTTCTAACTTCAGCTTTTGGAATAGGATCACACTGAGTTACAGAAACTCTCGGGATCGCTTTTCCCAAAAACTTACTTGTAGAATCCTCGAAAACTTTATCAATCAAAGATTGATTGACGTTTTTGATTGGGAAATCTTTATCTGAATATATTTTACTATCACCGACTAATGTGTACAACACGTTATAACTTTTAACAGTAGACATTGTCTCAGTGATAGGATCTATCTCTTGTCTAACAGTAGAGTGCACAACAGGAGTAGGAGGATCACAAAGAATGTGATTCTCGATAGGAACTTCTACTCCTTTCCTATCATCAAGAGATTTATCCTCATCATTCACATCTGATTCATCATTCGACAAGTCATAGTCCTCAACAGTTTGAGCACGTTGTTCCGTAGATGTTGAATTTTCTTTTGTTTCAGATGAGCCCACTGAGGAACTGTCCGATTTGAACCCTAATCCTGTAGTTACTTCCTCATAATCAAGAGGTACACTTGGTTCAAACCGAGGCATTTCCTCCTCATCGGGCATTTTGGTATAGTTGTGTCTCAAACGAGGTGGACACGACTTATACCCAACGCCTTTCATGTTCCCTTTCAGCTTTTGAACGTCTATGATGTGATCAAGCACATATCGGGAGTTTGAGTAACTCTCCAATTTGAGCTTGATCGCATCATGCTCACACTTTGCCACGGCAAGCTCCTTCTTTGTTTCCTCAATGATATTAATGTAGTTATTAATACCAATTTGTTTATTAAAAACATTTTTTGTTAATTCGGAAACGCTTTTCTTTAAAGTTTCAATTACTGATTTGAAATCTTTTTCATTACGAGCTAACGCCATGTTTGCCTCTTTGCATTTTGACAGTTCAATAACTAAACTCTGATTGTGACTATGAATCGTTTCAGATTCATGTTTCAATTCAGCACAACTATCACACCTATCAGATTTTGGTTCATCGACACATACCTGACTGAATTCACCCTCAGATATTGATCCATCTACCTCAGAATCAACAACCTCCCTTGATGGATATTCGGTTCCATCCTCGCTTGAACTTGTAACATTTTCATCTGAACTACCGCTGTATCCCGAACTATCATCATCTTCAGAAAATTCCTCTATGTGGAAATGTTTGATTTGATTGATGATCTTAGCATAACAAACAGTTCCTCCATTTCCCAGTTGAGAGGTTGGTTGAGAACCTTGTTGTTGGGTTTTTTGTGGAACAGCTTGTGGAAAAGGAAGATAGGCGTTCAGATCGAATGGTCTTTGATGTGCGTAAAGTGTGATATATATTTAAGTATATTTTAAGCCCTTTTTACACGTTAGTCAAGTTTTAAATTTATAAAACACGATATTTTACTAACACCAAACACACATATGGGCAAGTGCACCCATCGTGAGCGTAGTATAGTGTTGGCAAGATACCGAGGTCGTCCAAGGACACAAGAGCTTTTAGTACCGGTTTATCATCAACGTCTAATCAAATCAAAAGTTAGAAAACAGGTTTTTAAACTAGAAAAATAAAAACTAAATAAAATGCTGAAAAATAAAATAAAAGTAAAAACAGATAGACAAGATGAATCACTTGGCTCCAACTCGTGTTTAGTGTAACATTTGATTATTTCCGCACTTTTGCATTTTTTAAGAGATTATCTTAGTTATTGTAGTAGGCCCCTCTTTTGAAGGTGACGTTACCCTCAACCCAGTAGTTTGACTCAGCAAGGATACAATCCTAAAGGGTCGGATTATTGAAAGATAATTAATTAAGTTATTAGTGCATATTATGGTAGGCCCCTCTTTTGAAGGTGACGTTACCCTCGGCTAAGTAGTCTGAGTCAGCAGGGATACAGTCCTAAGTAGCCGGGTTAAAGTATTAATAGTAGCTTACATATGAGGGGATCAAAGAGTTTGGACCCCCGCCATCCAATACCGGTGGGTATTGAAGGAAGTCCTACTAAATTTGACCTAGGTCCTTGTAGTATCTATACACTGAACAAGGCAATACTCTTACCCAGACCAGGTAGCCAACTACCTCCATATAGACCGTGGAGATATGAATGGTGAAAATCTTTTATTTTATATAGACAGTAAAATAATGCCAAGACACCACGGACAAACGATAAGGAAGAATCACCTTCAACATAAGAAACTAGTTATTAAAGTCATTAATACATAACCAAGTAAAAAGTGCGAAAAGATTAAAAATAAAAAGTATTACACTAGACACTTGTCTTCACCAAGTGATGTAAGAAACTTAGGCAAACATGGCCTTTGATTGTCAAGAACTCTTACGATCAATCTTGGATCCCGAGACGACTCACACACTCAACGATGGACGATGGATGATGGTGGTGGATGATGGTGTTGTGATGGTGGTGGGTGGTGGGTGAAGTGTGAGAGAGGTGGTATGCCAAGGGATGGTTTGCAAATGAGCCAAGCACCCCTATTTATAGGCTGAACAGGGGCTCGGGCACGGCCCCGTGTCCATTGGGCACGGCCCCGTGTCCACCTTCCTTCTCTTTCTTCATTAACTGCAGTTTGTCTGCATTAGTTGACCACGCCCCCGTGTCCGCTGGGCACGCCCCCGTGTGCAGAAGCGTATCTATACTATCAAGATTTCCTCAGATTATGCGAATCTTAGAGTTGACCACGGCCCCGTGTCCACTGAGCACGACCCCGTGGTGACTGATAGAAGCTTCTACAGGTTTGTCTTTTCTGCTGACACTTGGGCACGCCCCCGTGCTCATTGAGCACGGGGCGTGTTCAGCCTTCTGTTCTCTTGTTTTGCTTGGGAAGATGTTGTCGGGGAGGCTCGGCATGCCACGTTTGTTCCTTTTCTTGTATTTATGTTAGATTTAGCTTCCTTTTTGCTTCTTTTGTTCATTTGAGCTCATTTAATCCTGAAAATACAAAAGGAAGACAAAAACACACTTTTTCCAACATTAGTACTAAAAAAGGGTTAGTTTTATGCCACAATTGATGTAATTTATAACGTTGGTCCTGATATGGATCGTCGGACAACGATGATTTCTTGTTTCGGGTGCCAAAACGAGTGCGGAATCCCCGTTACGACACAAACCGAGTGAGAGAGTAAACACAATAAATGGCTTCAACGTTTAACAAGATGTATATTGATTTAGACACAGTTTCGGTACAAGATTCGACAAAATACAAAGCACACCGGAACTTTCTCTCACTACTCTCTCTCTAAGCTCATTCAAGCTCTCCCTATTTCTATGTTCTGGTCTGTTTATATAGACAACATGTCTGCTGATTCGATGAAGAATAGGACACGATGAAGAATAGTTGGTTCTTCGTCATACATGGTGAGGGATCTTCGTCATATGTGAATCACTTGGTTCTTTGTCAAGACCAATCAGCCAAATATGTTCTTCGTCAACTTCATGCTAGGTTCTTCGTCAAATGACCATTCAGGTTCGTCGTAGGCTTTCAGCATGCAGCAAAGACAGACCACAGCAATTAATTAGCTCAAATGAAAGAATTCACGTTTACTCAAAGTAATCTATGCATTGAAAACTTATCACATGACATCATCATGGTGATGTGGCGTCGGGAAATGGTTCGCGGCTCTCCGTGCTTCGCGTGTCGAACTCTGGGGCGCACGATGGAGGAATGTCGTGACGTCGGTTTTGAGCCGAACCTAACCGAGTCGAACCGAACCGAGTCACGTCCACATTAAGTGTAACAACAATCTCTTTCTGTTTATGCCTTCCTTCGTTAATCCACCATTCACGCCATTCTTTTATACCATCCAATGTCTTTGACCATTTGGGAATTTTACGTTCTTCTGATTCAATCGGAGTTTGATCAGTATCAAACTGCCCCATTCCCAATCTCCATTTGGTTCTTTTCGCTGCTTCATTCATCTTCTGATCCATCTTCTCGTTGTGGTGTTCTTCTTTGATAAATTCTTCTAATTCAAGATCTCTCCATTTCGACTCCCAATAACGTCCCGAATACATGTCTTTCTCAAAGCATACCTTCACTAACTTTTGATATCTCAATGCCTGCTCCTTGTCTGCTTCATAATACATAATCTTGTTGAAGAACAGACATTCAATATCCTTCTTCGAGTAGTTTACAAGCCACATTGGATCAGGCACGTGAATATATCTCCAAAAACCTGTCTTCTCGTCTAACAACGTTATCACAACTTCACATGTCTTTGGATTGAAGACCCACCCTTTGAAATCTTTATAAAAGTCTTGTTCCATCTCCTTCAAAGGCATGTTCTTCATACATCGTGACTAAGATAAATGACTTTAGGAGTATTAGAGAATACCTTCTCAAGATTAGCATCCTTAGCACCTGATGTGGACTCCCCCTAAGGCTGTTCTTCCTCTCTTTCTTCGTTATGTGTATCATCAAGGTAATCATTGACTTGATTGCCACCAGGTTATCTCACAGTCAGAGCACCACTATCTCCTTGATCATCATCATCACCACATTTAGGATAATCATCTATTTCTCTAAATAATTCATCAGTATCTTGTTCCTCATCATCCTCATCCTCTTTGTCGTCTTCTTTATCAACATTCTTTTCTTTTCGATGCTTTAACTCATTTCGCCTTCTTGTTTCAGCTCTGCTGTAAGGAACATCAATTGCCTTGCCTACAAGTACGAACTGTTGAGTAAGAATGATAGCTGTTTCAGTATTAACTTCAATGTTACTTAAGTTTTGCTCTTGTTGACCCGACGATTCAAGAACTTCCTCATTTCCTACCTCTTCAACAGCTATACCCTTTCCTTTATCTTTAGCAGCTTTAGCAGCTTCGGTGGCATCTTTTTGTTGTTTTTCCATCCTCCGAGCCTCAGCTCTTCGGATTTCAATATCATCGCAAGCTGCATGCACATTTATACCAACTCTGTCTTCAATTACAGCATATAACATCTCAATCTGTTTAGACTTGTATTCTTTATCTGCCCTCAAATCAGGTATCTCTTTCTGCATGATCTCATTCGTTGTGCTCATCGTCGCATGAGAATCATTTAAATCAACATTCGTAGACAACAGCTCATCAATCATATCATTTAGAACACTGTTGCCTGCTTCAACATCTAATAACTTTTCATTCATTGCAAGGATCTCATTCTTGAGTACCACATTCTCTGCCTCAACTTGCTTAAGCTTCTCCTCAGATTCGGCTTTAGCTTTCTCTAAATCTGCAACCCTTTTCACTAACTCATCAACTTTCTCATCATTGAAGAACAAAATATATCCAACATCATCTAAACTCGTTGGCCACCATCAAGATTAGAGGGAACTTTCGGAAAACCTTGACTAGAACCTTGTGAAGTTAGAGTTGGAATTTTCTTTGTTGTGGAGCCTGGTTCTTCAACACTCTTTGATGGTTGTTGTGGAGTTGAAACATGCACCTCAGCTTGAACTGGAATTGACTCTTGAGTCGGTGAAGTAGGAGGTGTAGCCATTCGAAATTCACTTTGTACCGGAACCTCCATTTCAACATTTTCAACTCTTTCAGCAGGAATGTGTTCAGGAATACCAGATGTATCTTTCACAACTCTTGTTGTAGTCTTCCTGATTTTCTGCCTTCTTGGAACTTCACCTGTAGGTTGAGCTTTTCGCTTCATCTTTCCTCTGCCTTTAGTTATCTTTTCAACCTCTGAAGGAACATATGTGGCATCTTCTTCGTCAGAATCCTTCTTTTTCCTTGAAGGCCCATTCATTCTGATCTTGCTAATGACACCTGTTGTTGGTGCAATCTGAGTTACATCGATATCGCTTTCTGTTTCGCTCAAATCAGTGTGCACTTCACCTTCAACAAGCGTTTCTTTAACAGCTTCAATATTCTTACCACTTTTCTCACCACCCTTAGCCGCTTCAGCATTTCTAGCATCCTGAGTAGCTGCAATATTTTCAAATTCATCAACTGTTAATTCAATGTTACCTTCCATATTAACATTCTCAGGAGGGACTTCATCAGGTTCGTCAACCAGATGTGGTGGTGATTTCTTCTTTGAAGTTCTCTTTGGTGCTGCTTTCGGTGTTTAATAGTCTAGGAAACGTTGAGTTTGACGGAGCTTTCGTCCCGAGATGATCGGTTCGGTGATAAGAAATGAGTAGAAGATAGAAACGACACCGAACAGTCACTTATAATCTGGTTTCTTATTGATATAAGAAAGTAACATACCCGTGAAACCAGTTGGATAGCATGTCCCCTCTGGGATCCAAAAGCTTATCCAAATAGGAACCCCACATCCCTATTTATAGGCAACAACCTATCCGCCTGAATGATCCTATGTCCATCCGTTCGGATGGACTCCATCCGTCCAGATGGACCCTTATAATGCTGAACCTATGGCGGATGGGGTTTAACGGATGAACATGTTGTCCATCTGTCTGGATGGACTCCATCCGTCCGGATGGACTATGACAATATCAAAACCTTATCCGTTATACACACTACTCTATACAATATTCAACACACGCTCAATCTAGCCTATTCGCACAGTGGCGGACATACACTATATGCCCCAACAGTGTTGTAGCTTTAGGAGTTCTTGGTGTTGGTGTTGGTGTTTTCTTTTTCTTCTTTTCATCAAACTTAACCCACCACTTAGTCTTCTTCGGATCATACAACTTCATTTTCTCTATTTCAGATCCAGAATCACTGTTATCATGATTCCATTTATCATCTGCTGGAGCTAGTAGCACCAAACTTCCTTTTCAATTTAGGCTCTGTCGGTTGACCTCTGTATACATTCAATCTCTTCAAGGTTTCATTATCCATATGAACTAACACTAATTCATCATCATCAGTCTTTGGTAAGTTGAGAATTTGATCATCTAACAGCATCTGGACAAACCTTGGATATTGCAGAAATCTTTCACCTTTAATGTTATCCAACATTTGATTGAAGATCATCTACGAAATGTTGTAAGGCCTATTCAAGATCAAACATGTAATGATGTTCATGATATAGTCAGCCGATTCATCGTAAGCACCCTTCTTGTGGCCAAAAGCGTGTATCACTGAATGAACAAGAAACTTGTATGGCTTTGACAACTTTGATTTAGTGTATGCTTGATCGTTTACAAATTATGTATACCCCATTCTGAACCACAAACCCTTGCACAACCTTTCTGGAACATGTATTGGATCTTCGTCTTTGTCGTTCAGTTCCAACACTCTTTGAATATCGCCAATAGTTATCTTCACAGCAACGTCGATGTCTTTATCATTTTCAACTTTCATCCTCACTGCTAAATGTATCGCCTTATCATCTTCTACATAATGTGCAGAGTTCTAGAATGCCCTAACATGTGACTCGTAACATTTGTGTCTGTCAGACAATGCTTTGCAGATCCGACTTTCCTCGATAAATGGTAAAATCTCCACAAATGGACCCATCTTAGACAACGTCTTATCTAACGTGTAACAAATGTTATGCTTGCTATGAAAATCGGAACTTTTAGCCTGCACATATAACATATGTCATAAGATATTGCACGTGCATCGAGAAAATGTTGACTTTGAAAAATTGTCTAACACTTGAAATGTTATAACTTTCAAATTACATTTCATCCGGATGGACTTGGTCTGGATGGACATCAATTAAACTGATCCGGATGACCATTTTCATCCGGATTAACAACAAACAACATAACATATCCAATATAACAATTTACCAAGTTTTTAAAACACCCATTGTTCAGATCACACAACTATATCCTTCTGGGTGGGCTCATCCGGATGAACTGTTCTTCATCATTGAAAGATCACAGCTAAGATTTTTGTTAGAAAATACCAAATTGATGTCTGATATATATGATTCAAGTGCCGAAAAGACCAAATCAATGATCAATTTCATGATAAAACACCTAGAAATGCCTAGATCTGAGATTTTTGGCCGACAGTCTCTCCGAATGACAAATTGATAGATCTAAACAATGAATCTTGAACTCTTACCTTAACCATTATAGATGTTGTGCAAGCCAACACCCCTAGGTAAATTTTGGCAGAGTTTCGTTTAGATTTGGTTTAGAAAATTGAGAGAAAAAGAGTATTCTCTCAGGATGTGAAATGTTCGAATGAGCAAATGATACCCGGATGGACTATTTATATGCTGAGTCCATCCGTCCGGATGAGCAAAATGCTCCAGATGGACTTCATAACTCCAACGGTCCGGATGGACAAAGTCCATTCGTCCGGATGGACCTTGTTTTCTTTTAAAAATTTCAATTTTTCAAATTTTATCAGATTTTAACATCCACTCAAGTATCCAGGTCCAAGTTAATGACCCTGGTTACTCGATTTGTTGACCAAGTCCAAGTTAATGACCTTGGTTGACCCGATTTACGAACCATCTGACATTTTTGTTTAAATTTTCAACTTTTTCAAAAAAATACAAGTTTCAACTTAATGAACTTGTTCAACTTTTTAGTTTCCCAACACTTTCAGATTTGCTCCCACCCATTATGTTCAAGATCTTTCTCTGCATCTCTGAATCTGAAGATCAGCTTTCCAACACTGGTTTGTCGAAAATAACGCAGAAATAAAATATTTTGTATTTTAAAAACTTTATATTAAAACACACTGAAAATCTTTTTGGATTTAAGCTGGAAATGAAATAACAAACTATTTACAGACATATTTTTGTGAGTTGTGTAAGAGGATCATACCAGCTGCCGACAAGTCACTAGCACCGTTTAGCTATTAACACTTTAAGTTTTAAACGATTCACCTAGATTGTCAGTATACTGATCCACTTAAATTCTCACACAAAGTTCAACTGATTCAAGATACGAGTGTAATGTTTTAAATACTTAACTTATTCGCGTGTCACACCTCAGAATATACTCTCGTATCCAGATTCCCCAAATTCAGTCTTAAAGGTGAATATACTATTTTGATATATGTTCTCTGGGTAGTGCCAGACCTAGAGAGCTCAGGTTAGAACTTTCCTTCAGTCAGAGAGATGAAGGCTCGACTTTGAGGTGTGTCCCACTTAGGGGTCTTCTTTACAACTGCACTTGTTTTATATCTTCTGATTCTGCGTCAGCAATGGCCTATAACTCGTATAATACTTTATGCGCTTCAAACAGTATAAAGACCTAGCATCTCAGAATCAGGCAACCTCTCAAACGAGACTTCGGGGGTTACCCATATATCCGAGAGATGTTCCCCACAAAATAAGCAAGATATTGATTTTATGCTTATATCTCGAAATCAATCTACTAAATGTGTAAAAACATACTGGAATATCATCAGTGAGACCGTTTATCACATTTTAACATTCCATTTCTTTAGCATGCTATGACAGTCTAGCTGATGTACTATCATTTCCTTTTTTTACACTAACTCTTTTTGTCTTTTTCTATGTTTTTACATTTTTTGCATTTTTAAAAGTTTTTGTATTTTTTACTACATTTTCTCCCCCTAAAATTCAAAACATTTAAAAGAAAGATTGACACACCAATGCAGATTGTTTCTCAACGTCCTCTACTTTGGATTGTCCATCAACGCCAACTATTCTCCCCCTGACGACAAAACCCGCATACCGTTTAGTTTCAAAAGATATTTAAAACGTGATTGATCAAACGGTTTAGTGTGAAGGTCAGCTTTCTGTTCGTCGGTGTGGATTTTTTCAATTCTAATCAACTTCTTTTCATAACAGTCATGAATGAAGTGATGTCGAAATTCAATGTGTTTAGTTTTAGCGTGATGAACAGGGTTTTGGTGATATTTATAGCACCTCATTATCTACAAAGATGGTGAGTTAAGAAATTGCAAACCATAGTCTCTCATCTGCTGTTGAATCCACAATAACTGTGAACAACAGCTCCTAGCTGAGACGTACTCAGATTCGCATGTAGAGAGAGCGACCGTGGTCTGTTTCTGTTAGTGCATTTGTGTCTATCGCCTCCGTCAATACGATCCGTAGTGAGAAACTGAACTAATCAAGCCTTATTTTGTAATATTTAGATAGGAAAGGCAAGGTGGCATTATCGTAACTAAGGAAACTCTCCTTATATCCTTTGCCTATAAAGAGAGGAGTTAGGGCTTAGATTTAGAACTTTTGCAACTTCTACAACTTGGAGAGCTTGGACACTAGAGAGGGAAAGGAGAGAGAGAAAGTGTAAAAGGTGATTCACGTGATTGTATTTGTTACATATTTCTATCGAATCACAGTTGATAGTACGGTTCTCATGTTCGGTCCACGCACGTGTACGGATTCCGCACGTCACGCGTCTCGATACGCAATCGTTACGGAGTCGAAAACTGATCCTACAGTTTCTTACACTGCCAGGTTACAAGACGAGTTTCGAAGAACTGGTAGTCGGCCGTTGTAGACTTTGCGTTGATTTTGCAGCAGCCGTAATCTAAATCGGAGTAGCCCTCAAGATTGAATTCGCCAGCTTTAGGATACCACAAGCCTAAGCTCGGAGTTTCTTTCAGGCAACGTAAGATTCGCTTGACGATGATCAGATGAGAAGCCCTCAGACTTGATTGGTAGTGTGCCGCGAGGCATATTGGATACATTATATCAGGTCTCGACGCCCTTAAGTACATGAGCGAACCAATCATCGACCGGTACAAGGTTTCACCAACCTTTTCTCCCGTGAGATCCGGATTGATGCCATGGTTGGTAGCCAATGGGGTAGACATAGCAGAGGTCCCTGTCATGCTGAATTTCTACAACACGTCATGAATATACTTCGTTTGATGAATAAAGACCCCCCCTGGCAATTGATCGACCTACAAACCGAGGAAGAACTTCATCTCTCCCATTGAGCTCATCTCGAACTTCTGCTTCATAACTTTTTCAAATTCTTTGTAGAGATCGTCGTTGGTCGACCCAAAGATAATGTCGTCAACGTATATTTGAACTATCAGAATATGACCACCAGCTTCCCGTGTAAAGAGAGTTTCATATACCTTACCGCATGTGAAGCCGTTCGTCAACATGTGCTGAGAAAGTATCTCATACAAGGTTCTCGGGGCCTGGTGCAACCCGTATAAGGTTTTGTCTAGGAGTTAGACCTTATCCTTGTGGATAGGATCGGTAAAGCCAGGTGGCTGACCAACGTACACCTTTTCTTTCACTTTTTCATATAAGAACGCTGATTTGACATCTAATTGATACACCTTGAAACCCTTCCATGATGCAAAAGCGAGAAAGATTCGAATCGCATCTAGTCGAGCAACAGGAGCATAGACCTCGGTAAAGTCAATACCCTCTTGCTGACTAAAACCCTGAATGACTAGGCGAGCTTTGTTGTGCACAACCACTCCTCTATCATCTCTTTTGCACTTGAATACCCCCTTGGTATTATCTTTCTGTGGCCGCCGGATAAATCTACTAGCCTCCAAACCCCTAGCTTCTCAAATTGACAGAGCTCTTCTTGCATCGCATTGACCCACGATTCCTCAGTCAGTGCTTCCTTGTATGTCTTAGGCTCTACCTGCAAAATAAAACACTTGAGAGAAAAATCGTTTTGCAAAGGAGCAATCTTAGAGTAAAAACACGAAAGGCCCTGATCAATTTGGTGTCTGGTTCGAACACCGGTTTGAAGCCCTCCAATGATAAACTCTTCGGGGTGATAGGAAAGTGTCTGTGGCATCACCTCATCGGAAACTATCACCTCATTCTCTAAGTTTGTAACATTCTGCTCCACATCTTGAGTGACTTCGTTTGTCTGATCATCAAATTGGATCTGCTCCCCCTCAGAGTCAGTATCTCTCTGATCAAATGTGGGACTGTCTGAGTCTGAATCTGAATCATTTATGTTGTTGAACACCGTGGCTGGAGCATTTTCTGCTGGAGCAAATGTTTCTGTGGTATGAGTTTGAGCATCGTTCTGAGTGTGATTGGGGCCAGCTTCCGAATCATTAGCACCACCTGGTTGATTATCAGTAACCACCATAGGTCTTGGCACTTGTTCTTGTGAAGAAGACAGATGTTGCTGATACAGCTTTACCAATTCATCATCTGACCGTTCCTCTGGAAGCTCGAACGAATTCGACAACCCCTCGTAGTCGAACATCCACGCAACCCCAGGCTTTTATGCAGGCATTGTATACCCCTGGTAGTCAACATGTTGAGCTTCAATTACACGTTTGAGACTTGGTAGATATACTCATCTGAGTGGACTAGCATATCTAACAAAGAATCCTTCCAAACATTTTGCCCTGAATTTTCCATCTGGATCTATAAGTGTGCACGGTGAACCAAAAGGTTCAAGATATTCCAAATTTGGCTTCCGGTTCATCAGCTACTCAAAACATCTCTTGTTATGTGGTTTGACAGTCAACACTCGGTTTATGGTGTAGCATGCAGAGGCTACTGCTTCGCTCCAGAAGCTCACAGGGAGCTTTGAATCAGCCAACATAGTACGAGCAGCCTCAATCAGCGACCGATTATTTCGTTCTACAACTCCATTCAGTTGCGGCGTATACGGAGCGCTGAACTCATGCAAAATACCCTTTTCTTCACAAAATTCTGCCATTCTGTTGTTCTTGAATTCCGTACCATTTTCGCTTCTGATTCATCTAATTGGGACTTTGTACAGATTCTCCAGCTTCCTGAATAACTTCATCAAACTCGTGAAAACCTCATCTTTAGTCTCCATAAACAATACCCAAGAAAATCTCGAGTAATCATATGTTACAACGAGGCAATACAGATCTCCTGATATGCTTTTTACGTTTACGGGACCAAAGAGATCCATGTGTAACCTCTCCAGTGGCATTTTGATCGAATTTAAAAGTTTCCTCAGGTGTGAATTTCTGGTTTGTTTTCCCTTTTTGCAGCTGATGCATTCGTCACCCAGTTGGAAATTCATTAAATTGACACCCTCCACCTAATTATTATGAACAAGATGATTCATTTTCCATAAATGGATATAAGCCATTTTACGGTGAGACAAGATCGATTCTTTTTCAGTTGCCTTAGACACAAAGCACTTTGGTTTGTTATCTGTCGTAGTCGCGACACTCATGTCGAGGAAATAAAGGTCGTTCTTCCGTGGTGCCCGCATCAAAACCCACTCTTCAGGGATGACAAATCTCGGTTTGAGTATCAGACATTCTCGGTCATTAAAGTGTGCGGTAAACTTCTTGTCACAAATCTGCGAGATACTAAGCAGATTGTTCTCCAGCTCGGCAATGTAGTTTACGTTCTCAAAAGACATTTTTCCATTCGATAAAGTTCCTTCCCCGACTATCCTTCCTCCCTGGTTTCCCGCAAATCCAACATAACCACCTTTTATCACTCGAACATCGTACAACAGGGCGAGCATCCCTGTCATGTGCCTAGAAGCCCCGTTATCCATTATCCACTTTGAGATTGATTGATGTGTGCTAAACAGACTACTAAAATTAACTAATTTAGACTCTCTAAGCTAGACACTAAAAAGCTTTAAATCTAGACTCGACCTAAACCACACAATCAGCAAGTGTACCGATCACTGTAGTATGCGTAAGGAAGTCCGGATATCGAACCACGAGACTCTACTAATCACGCAAACTAGACTCTAATAAACTCTGACAGACGCGACTCAAACTGTTTAGTTGTTTTGGGGGGAGGGGGTTACTGAAAATCAAAGGAAATCTACTAAACTAATTATTAAACTAGAAGTAGGCTAATACGAACTAAGGTGTAGACTTTTCTTAGATGATGAAGAAGACCACCTAGACTAGAATCTTGAATTGATTTTAAGAATTTACCGATTAAATAAACTGCATGATTTATGGAACCGGGATCTTGTGATACTAAACCTATTAAGACACCAACTAAGCCCCTCAACACTTCTCGAGGTGAAACTTATGGCACTACCTAGGCCGTTAATCCTACCGGTTATTAGACTTCCTTCCGGTTATCTAATTATTGTGCAAGTACCCTAATATTGACCTACTCTTTTCCAATTATAGATCTAGGGTAGTTTTAATTTCTTAACTTGACTTGATAGACTAATAAACCGACGGGGCAACTAAGGCACGACTTTTTCCAAAGACTGTCTAAAGCAATTCGCCGGGTACGACCTACCAATAGCCCTGCACCTTCCAGCTATTAGGACTAGTAGAATACTGAATTCTAGAAAAATACTAACTATCACTTCTAAGGTTTATTGGCCAACTCACCCTAAAGGTCAAAGACACAAGGTCAAAGCTCTAGCATGAACCTATTCCGTAGCAGACAACCACCTAGATTCACATTAAGCAATTGGTAATAATTAACCGAATTAAAGTACGCATACACACCAAATTAATAAACCAAACCTCTTACAAAACACAATTAATCCATAAAAGACATGCAATTAATGAAAAAGGTTCAAACTTTATTTCAATCCTTTCATCATAGTCATGGCGGTTTAAATATTTAGCCAAGCATTTTAAACAATGAAAACAAAGAAAAGTTGTTCAAACAAGAATTCATGGTTACAAGTTTCGAAAGAGAAATCAACAAACAAGGAACTGAAGAACCCGTGCAAGTCTTCAATCTTCAACCCGAACTCGAACCAATGATTCCAGTGATCAAAAACGCTCCAAATAGCTCGATTATTGCTCTGGAAATCGCCCTCAAGTTCCTCAATTCGTAACTAGGGTTTTTAGTATGATTATATGAGTTTTTATACCAAACCCTATCTCGTAACGAAGTAAAATCCCCCAGATACCTCGTCGCATCGCGCGATGGGTAAACCCTGATGCAGTCGCGTAGCGCGACGCCTAAACATTCCAGAAATCAATATTATAATGGTGGCGGGCTGCGACGGTGGTGATGGGTAGCCGTGGCGTGACGCGAGCACCGATTTTTCACAGAAAAATCCATTCTTTTTCCAGCTTCAGCATCCCAAAAATCTCTAAAAATTATTCTAACTCTTTTCAACTTGTTTCCCAGCCTATAACACTTCGTTTTTTTTTTTTTTTTTTTTGACATTTTTAGCACCAACAACCTGGAAACATAAAACTTGATCAAAGCAACGAATTCCAAACAAAACAAAACTAAAAATAAAGGAAAACTATACAAACTTTACACGAATAAGAGATGTATTTTGCAATACATCAAATATCCCCGCACTTACACTTTTTTCGTCCTCGAAAAAGAATTATGCTACGGAATCAGAGATGAATAGATACTCGGGTCAAAAGCTATTTATATTTTGTTAAAAATCAAACCTTGCGTTAGCCGCGATTGCGAATATACTAGTCCCTTTAAACCCAAATACGGTTCTAAGCCCCTCATCATGCAATTTTTAGTTCAAGTGCGGTCAATCTACCTAGGGTCTCACGCTAGAAGCTACGGTCCACCTAATCCCGCCTCAAGCTTATAGAACAAAAGGAACGATCATTGGACCAATTCCTAACCTTTTTATATCAAAAACAAGAGAATTTAAAATCAATTTTTTTTCATCATTTTTTTCTTTTCTTTTCTTTTAATGAGCGTAGACGTTGCTTTTACCTAATCCAGAGGCAGTCCGGCTGTAGAGTCGCTATCCCCAACTCGGATTACATAGGCGTCAGCAATTTTTATTGCAATTTCGATTTCACGCATCCTAGAGGCATTCTGGGTCGAAGTCACTATCCCCAACCAAGATTACATTGGCCTACGCTTCTTTCATTCAGTTTCTAGCTCATTTTTTCTATATTTTTTTTCTTTTTCGTGATTAAAAATTCTAACGGTTTTGACTTATAACGGCATTCTTTATACTCTTATTGGCGATTTCAATTCCCATTTTTCCCAGATGAAAACCCACTAGTAGACCGACAATTGAGGTAATATTAACTCAGAGGGACCTAAAACCAAACCCGGGCCTGTTCACATATCCCTAACTAGACACAAGCTCGATTTATTTTAATATCTTATTATTATTATTTGAACCCGAATAAAAACTCATCTTTTCTATCATTTTCCGTATTAATTTGCAAACTTCTTTTATTCGAAAGACATTTTCTGATTTTTCATTTTTTTTTGGATTTTTAAATTTTTAATTTTTTTTGTATTTTTCATATTTATGACTTGACTACTACTACTATTTACATGTATCCCATCCCCACACTTAAAGATTGCATTGTCCCTAATGCAAGAACGGAAATACGACTCACTAACTACCTAAAAATAAAAAACTAAAAACGGAATAAATAAATAAATAAATAAATAAAAGAATACAAGAGAAACGACTTAGCTGAATATGTGAGACTGTCAAAGTGCCAGTCGTTTCCACATAAGCCCTCCAATTCGAAACGCGCTCAGCAAACAACTCCTAATCTCGGACACGCGAACGAAAGCGGCTACTAACATCAACCTATCAAATCAGCATCAACAAACACTACCAAAAGATCATAATAGATACACCATCAAAAGTATCAGTTTCAAACACAAACCAAACCACCCTGCCCAACCAACCTGTTTTAAGTATATCAATACAAACCAAAATATGAGGATGAAAACAGCATAAAAGAAAAATAAAACAAAAGATATAGTCCATCAGTGCTGCTGCATCCTTATCATCCCCACACTAGTCATCACCATGCTCGCTCGCAGCCTCCTCACTGCTACTCTCTCGTCCACCTGCTCCAGAGCCACCCTCACCAAATACATGAAATGGGGGAACTGGATCAAACCTCTCTGCAGCACCAGTCGAGCCACCCTTCTGTCTCAGCTGAAAGAAATCTGGAATCCCCATACTATGCCTGTTAATAATATACCGGAGAGCCTCCTCCTGTCCTGTCTGAATGAGGTGCTCCAACCTGTCGAATCTCTGCTCCACATAGCCAGAGAATGACTCTAAAGTGAGCGGCTCAGGTGGAGGCTGCCTACGCGGGTACTACGGCGTTGGCCGCTCATGTCACCGTGGTGGCCGCTGTCGGTGAGTAGGATCAATCTGCATCATAACATCCTCAGCTGGATGTCCCTCTGGCGGCTGCACCTGCGGGCCCTGCCTAATCGGCTCCTGAGCTGCTACCTGCAGCTGCCATGTCTGCAAAAAATATATTTAACAAGAAAAAACAAGCAGATAATCAGTAATCACAAACTATTTTTGGTATTTTTAATTTTATTTTATTTTTATTTTTTTTGAATTTTTTTTTTTTTTTTTTGGATTTTCATAAAATTTTTTCTAAAAATTAGAATAGCCGTATAGCATTTCATTCGCTGCTAAATTCTGAAAATAAAGTTGAATTAAAAACACCGGGTTACCTTTTACAATTGCTAAGTAATCATTAAACTCGCCCTAACGGAGATTGAGTACGGGCGAGCCTAAATCACTTGTACGTGCAAGTAAACCCAAGACCGACTAAATTAGACTCAAACTAGACTAAAAATGACTAAAAAGACAAAAAGACACGCCGACTTGGACTCAATGTACACTACCCCCTCTCGGCACTTTAAATGTCCGCAATTAAACTCGAGTGCCTAACCAAGACATTGTAGTCCAACCTTGCACAAATTCGGTCGTTTATTTGTTTAAAAACAAAATTTTTAGCGTTTGAAGAAGTCCGCCTAGTTAAAGGAAGGTTTATCATTTTGCAAAAAAAATTCCATTTTAATATGCAAGGTTCGAACTTTATATGTCGACGTACTACATACCCACCAATATTCAGCAAAGCAATGGCAATTATCCCAACTCGACACCATCCGCACCCTTATAACGGACTAAAGACAGCCTACACTAAAGGGAACAACCAAACCGTCTCGAACTTGATATCGCTCAATCATGAACCACTCTTAATCAACGAACCAAACCTCAACCGCCCGCACCCATACATTGACACTAAAACAAACTAGCTGGACCTGACTCGACACCAACTCAACACAGCCTCACGGCTGACTTGACTAAACCGACAAACAAGACGACAAAACTAGACTCCACAAGACTGACCCGACAAACGTGACTCGACTGACCCGAAACATATGAGCTAACACGACTCAACAATGACGAGACAAAAAGAACCACAAAACAGAGATAACCTAACCTAAACAAGACGCAAACTGGAATATATAAGAGAACTAACAAGAACCATACCTGAGTCGCAAGAAATTTGCAAGAAAAATCAATAAGTATCGTGAATGGGGGTCCCGAGCCGCACGAAATCAGCGGTTGAATGCAAGTTTTTGTTGGTGGGTTTTGTAGAGGAACGAAATCTGGTCACGTGGGAGGTGAAATTGGGGCAACCGGTGGTTAAATGGCTGAGATATGGTGGAAAGAAAGTGGTTCGGCGGTGGGGGAGTGGGAAATAGGGTTTGAAGTGAATTTTGAGGAAGAAAGCTGAACACTAGGGGTTTAATCGATCTGGGAGGCAGTCGCGCGGCGCCACAAGCAAATGTGTCAGCTGTGGCGTGACGCCATGGGGTGGTTCAAAGAGGAGGGTCAAGTTAAGGGGTCGCGTACCGCGACGGATAAGGGTAATGGTGGTCGCGTGACGCGACAGGGGGGTTCAAACTGGTTTTGTGGACCTAGGCATCGCGTAACGCGACGAAAAGGGTCTCTTCGCTGTGGCGGCACGCGAGGGGCCATTTTTGACAGTAGGTTTCGTAAAATTTTGAGTTCTATGCCATAGAAAAATTTCTAAGTGTTACCCATCCTTCCCAAAACCATCCCGAATTTTTTCTAAGTGTTGGGACTTACCTGGAATGCCGTTTTCCTTGCAATTTCAGCTCCTCGATGGTTGTGATTCCTGCAAAATACTCAAACAGACAAAACAAAGACATGAAAAACTACGAAAATAACGAAATTACAAACGGTACATACTCTACACTTGGGTTTTCACCCCAAAGCACTAAGTGGCGGCTTTTGGTGGGATTTCGAGAGGAGTTTCCTCCATCTCGTTCATATCTATCGCTCCTCCAATATAGTGCTTCAAACGGTGGCCATTTACCTTCCAACTCCGGCCATCGGACTCATCCATAATCTCAACCGCTCCGTATGGAAACACATAATGAACCATATACGGTCCCGACCACTTCGACTTCAACTTCCCCGCAAACAATTTCAATCTCGAATTGTAGAGAAGCACTCTATCACCCTTGCTAAATTCCTTTATCTTCCTTAACTTGCGATCATGTAAGGCTTTTGTTTTCTCCTAAATGCCCAAAGATCGAGCATAAGCTGCATCCCTAAGCTCCTCAAGCTCATGGATTTGAAAGAACCGTTTCCTAGCAGCTTCGGTCATATCAAGGTTAATGGTTTTTAACGCCCAAACTGCTCGGTGTTCTAGTTCTACGGGAAGATGACAAGCTTTTCCATAGATGGTCATAAATGGTGTGGTTCCTAAAGGTGTTTTGTAGGCGGTTCGAAACGCCCACAATGCATCGTCAAGCTTGTCGGACCAATCCTTCCTATTCTTTCCAACGGTTTTCTCTAAAATACGTTTGATACCACGATTCGCGTTCTCCACTTGACCACTTGTCTGTGGATGGTATACGGTAGACAAACGATGAGTGACTCCGTAGCGTGCAAGCAACTTAGTCTATTGCTACAAGTATATAATGATTCCCTTTTGAGACGGGAAAGGGTCCCATGAAATCTATGCCCCAAACATCAAAAACCTCCAACACTTGGATTGGATTTTGAGGCATCTCATCTTTAGCTGAAATGTTACCGGTTCGTTGACAAGCATCACAAGTTTTCACGAACTCAACGGCATCACGAAGTACGTTAGTCTAATAAAAGCCACAATCAAACACCTTTTGTGCGGTGGCATAGGCACCATGGTGGCCTCCTGTTAGACCTTCATGCCCATGTCTAAGGATATTCAAACCCTCCTCCCGCGACACAGATCGCCTAAGTATCCTATCTCCCCATATTCTAAAGAGAAACAGATCATCCCACACATACTTCCTTGACTCACTAAGGAACTTCCTTCTTTGTTGTGTGGTCATTCCCTTCACAATATTATCACTCAAAAGATAATTCACGAAATCACAAAACCAAGGCAATCCCTCCTTCTCGGCCTCTACAAACTCGATCGACTCGTGAGGAAATGTATCTCCTATCTCCTCCTCATGAATCTCCTCTCTCCTAGGTTCTTCCAAACGTGAAAGATGGTCGGTTGCTACATTTTTGGCCCCTCTCTTATCTCTAATTTCGATGTCAAACTCGGAAAGCAATAGAATCCACCGAATAACTCTGGTTTTGGCGTCTTTCTTTTGGAAAAGAAAACGTAACGCGGAATGGTCGGTGAAGATTGTGGTCTTGGATAGCACGAGGTACGAGCAGAATTTGTCAAAAGCAAAAACTACGGCTAAGAGTTCTTTCTCCGTGGTGGTGTAGTTCTCTTGAGCATCATTTAACGTTTTGCTCGCGTAGTAAATGGGGTGGAAGTGCTTGTCCTTTCTTTGTCCTAATACCGCTCCAACGGCATAGTCACTCGCATCACACATGAGCTCAAACGGCAAGCTCCAGTCGGGCGAGATAAGAATAGGTGCACTTACAAGCTGTTCCTTCAAAAAGTTGAAGGCCTTAAGACACTCCTCATCAAAGACGAATGGAACATATTTCTCTAGAAGACGGGTCATGGGGCGAGTGATTTTAGAGAAATCCCTAATAAAGCGTTTATAGAAGCCCGCATGACCGAGAAAACTCCAGATCGACTTTACGCTAGTGGGTGGAGGCAACCTGCTAATGGTATCTATTTTCGCACGATCCACCTCTATTCCATCCCTCGAGATCTTGTGTCCTAAAACAGTACCTTCGATCACCATGAAGTGACACTTTTCCCAATTCAACATCAGCTTCGTCTCAACGTACCTCTTTAACATCCTCTTAAGATTCTTCAAACACTCATCGAACGAGTTACCATCGACCGAAAAATCGTCCGTGAAAACCTCCATGGAACTCTCAATCATATCCTGGAATATGGCGACCATGCACCGCTGAAAGGTAGCTGGAGCGTTACACAGCCCAAATGGCATGCGTCGGTACGCGTAAGCGCCATAGAGGCATGTGAAGGTGGTCTTATCCTGATCCTCCGGGGCGATGGGGATCTGGAAGTACCCAGAAAAACCGTCGAGAAAACAATAAAATTGTTGACCCGCGAGACGCTCCAACATTTGATCGATAAAGGGCAATGGGAAGTGGTCCTTTCGGGTGGCATCATGCAACTTTTGGTAGTCGATGCACACACGCCATCCCGTGACCGTACGAGAAGGGATAAGCTCATTTTTGGAATTCATGACAACGGTCATCCCTCCCTTCTTAGGGATAACCTGAGTGGGACTAACCCATGGCGAATCTAAGATGGGATATATCATCCCGGCATCTAGGAGTTTTAGAACCTCCTTCTTTACAACATCTTGCATGTTGGGGTTGAGCCACCTTTGGGGTTGCACCACCGGCTTGAAATGATCCTCCATGAGTATCCGGTGAGTACAATAAGAAGGGATTATACCCTTAATGTTGGACAACCTCCATGCAATGGCCTCTTTGTTGGCCTTCAACACTTCCAACAACCTCAACTTCTCTCCATCCTCCAACTTGGATGAGATGATAACGAGTAGCTCGGAACCCTCCCCTAGAAAAGCATATTCTAAATGAGATGGAAGGACCTTAAGCTCTAAGGGTGGGGGTTAGGTGGTGTCATCACTAACGGCTAACGCTTCGGGAATCAAAGGAATCCCCTCACCTTCTACTTCATCCAATCTCAACGACTCCTCCTCAACTTTCTCTCCTCCTAGTAAGTCGGCTCCACTAATGATGACTCTGTGATCAGATCGCGACTAAGATTGAGATTGGGCAAATGCCTCGAAACGCTCTAGACACTCGGTAACAGTAAGAATGCCCATCATATGACCTCCCGCATTAGTGTCAAAACGATCACGAGTCTCTTGGGTGAGACCGTTATAGAATTTTTCACAAAGGGCCAAATCAGAAAGACCATGCTGGGAGCATCGAGCGACAAGGTTTTGAAATCGCTCCCAAGCAAGGTAATATGGCTCGTTGGGCTCCATGCGGAATCAGTGAATTTGATCGCGAAGACGTGAGGCTTTAGCGGGCGGAAAATATTTGTTCAAAAAGGCTTGACGGAGGCCCGCCCAAGTGGTCAAAGTACCGGTTGGCTGAGAATCCAACCAAGTAGCTGCACGGCCGGCTAGTGAAAAGGGAAAGAGCTGTAAATCGGTAGCATCGTTTGGCGCTCCATGAAGGCTAAAAGTAGCAAGGAGAAACGGTTTATATGGGCGGGGGCGTCCTCGTCGTCCTGGCCGTGGAACTGGATGTTATTGGTTATGGCTTGCATGGCATACGATAGAATTTTCCATGAGTTTTCGTTTACTATGGGTGGAACGGTGATGGGTGAAGCAAGACCGGTGAAGCCTTGGGTGGCTTGTTGATGGACGGTCTGTCTTGCATTGGCCATTTGTTCTAAGTTTATGTTATCTGGGGCGCTAGAGGTGGGACTATCGGGTGGGGAAGCTTTAGGTGTTTTAGGTGAATGGGGTGGTGAGGGGAATGGGGTGGTATCGAAATTCGGGAAATGAGAAGAGGAGGAAGTACTAACATGCGGGCCTTGGCCCAATCGAGATGATGACTCTGTGACTGTTGGCTTTGGCGGCGCTCCGTGCGAGCGCAGATGTGGCATCCACTACAAGCAAAAACCTAAATATGAGAAAAACAGACACTAGTCACTAAGACTTAAAAATAAAAATAAAAGACTCAAATCAAAACAAAACACGTAGCACGTATATGTCGATAAAGTCTATCAAAGCTAATAAGCGCAATTGCCAAGAGATCCCATGCAACGGCGCCAAAAACTTGATGTGTGCTAAACAAACTACTAAAATTAACTAATTTAGACTCTCTAAGCTAGACACTAAAAAGCTTTAAATCTAGACTCGACCTAAACCACACAATCGGCAAGTGTACCGATCACTGTAGTATGACCTAAGGAAGTCCGGATATCGAACCACGAGACTCTACTAATCACGCAAACTAGACTCTAATAAACTCTGATAGACGCGACTCAAACTGTTTAGTTGTTTCGGGGGGGGGGGGGGTTACTGAAAATCAAAGGAAATCTACTAAACTAATTATTAAACTAGAACTGGGCTAATACGAACTAAGGTGAAGACTTTTCTTAGATGATGAAGAAGACCAGCTAGACTAGAATCCTGGATTGATTTTAAGAATTTACCGATTAAATTAACTGCATGATTTATGGAACCGGGATCTTGTGATACTAAACCTATTAAGACACCAACTAAGCCCCTCAACCCTTCTCGAGGTGAAACTTATGGCACTACCTAGGCCGTTAATCCTACAGGTTATTAGACTTCCTTCCGGTTATCTAATTATTGTGCAAGTACCCTAATATTGACCTAGTATTTTCCAATTATAGATCTAGGGTAGTTTTAATTTCTTAACTTGACTTGATAGACTAATAAACCGACGGGGCAACTAAGGCACGACTTTTTTCAAAGACTGTCTAAAGCAATTCGCCGGTTAAGACCTACCAATAGCACTGCACCTTCCAGCTATTAGGACTAGTAGAATATTGAATTCTAGAAAAATACTAACTATCACTTCTAAGGTTTATTGTCCAATTCACCCTAAAGGTCAAAGACACAAGGTCAAAGATCTAGCATGAACCTATTCCGTAGCAGACAACCACCTAGATTCACACGAAGCAATTGGTAATAATTAACCGAAATAAAGTACGCATACACACCAAATTAATAAACCAAACCTCTTACAAAACACAATTAAACCATAAAAGACATGCAATTAACGAAAAAGGTTCAAACTTTATTTCAATCCATTCATCATAGTCTAGGCGGCTTAAATATTTAGCCAAGCATGTTAAACAATGAAAACAAAGCAAAGTTGTTCAAACAAGAATTCATGGTTACAAGTTTCGAAAGAGAAATCAAAAAGGTTCAAAGTTTATTTCAATCCCTTCCAGAAATCAATATTATAATGGTGGCGGGCCACGACGGTGGTGATGGGTAGTCATGGCGTGACGCGAGCACCGATTTTTCACGGAAAAATCCATTCTTTTTCCAGCTTCAGCATCCCAAAAATCTCTAAAAATTATTCTAACTCTTTTCAACTTGTTTCCCAACCTATAACACTTCGTTTTTTTGACATTTTTAGCACCAACAACCTGGAAACATAAAACTTGATCAAAGCAACGAATTCCAAACAAAACAAAACTAAAAATAAAGGAAAACTATACAAACTTTACACGAATAACAGATGTATTTTGCAATACATCATTGATCTAGAGAGCTCCTGCACGTATCAAATTTGACTAGTTGAATAAAGCAACCCAAGCCTCCTTCGACTCGGGTAGCTTTTTGCGGATCGTGGAAAGAATTGGAAAATTCCTATCGTTAACCTCTAAAACATTTTTATGTTTCAACCTCAACCTTTTTGAACAAATCAGGTTTTGGAACATTCGGTTGAACAGATTTTGGAACATACTTCTTGACCTGTGGGGTCGAAGAAGTTTGTTTGTTCTTATCACCACTTAAAACTTTAGGAACATACTTTCCTACCGGCACGGTTGGAGAAGTTTGTCTCTTTCTAGTTTCAGTAACAGAAACCTTCGGAACATTCTTCTTGACTTATGGAGTCGGAGAAGACTTTTTCGATTTTGGAGCAACAGATGTTTTAACTTGAAACTTTGACTTCCATGTTTGTTGATTCTGACCATTTTTCTTTGAAGTTTCACCAGTTTCTTTAGTTTTGAAAACTTGTTTTGCTGGTTGAACTTTGATTTTAGAATCAATCATTTTCTCCACAAACATGTGAGCCTTTCCTTTTACATCGTTAGGTTTCTGTTTGTTCTCAACAATAACAGTCCTAGGCTTGATGTTGGTACACTTTCGTGCAATGTGACCAACCTCATTACATTTGAAACAAGTTCGGTTATCTAGAACCTTACTTGTGCCCTCAGACTGTTTTTGCGTTGCTTTCTTAGCAAAGAACTCCTCGTTCGATTTTGTGAAAATTTCGGATTCTTGATCACCGAAAGAATTTGAACTTTTAACAAATTCAATTTTCTTCACATAGTTTGATTTCTGAAAACTTCTTTTCTGATTCGACTTACCACCCCAACGCCCGTTACCACCAGTTTGATTTTTATTTTGAAATCGTGGTTTAGGTTTGTTGTAATAAGTTTTATCCTTTAGAAACCTCTTCAAACTTGACAACTTTTCAACTTCTGAAACATCAACTTCAACCAATTTGAAAACCTTCTCAATTTTATCCAAATTAACGTTTTGAATTGGAAAATCTTGATCCGAATACAACTTATCCGATCCATTCACCTGGTACATCACCAGAGTAGGTCCGTCATCTAAGTTCTCTTTGGATTTAGGAATATAATTATTCATGAAGCACTCGTCATCTTCAAAACATTCATTTTGATTGTCACTATCACTATTTAAAACATCGTTTACCACATTTTTAACCAACTCTGAATCAAGTTTTTCTTCATCAGAAGATTTTCAAAAGTGACATCAAGGTTTTCTGGTAACTTATCAATTTCGGTTTCAATCTTGATGTTTAAAGCTTTGTCCACCCCCAAGTTACTTCTAGAAAAATCACCGTTCACGGGTGGTGGAACGCGGTTATACCCAATCCCGCTTCCATTGCTATAAACATCTTCACCGTCTTTGTTCTTTTCAATTGGTTTTGGAATCACATAATCAAGAACAGAGCTAGCGGAATAATAGCTTTTCAGCTTCAAATTGATACGCTGATTTTTTATTTTAGCTTCTTCAAGTTGAAGTTTTAATTTTCCAATCTCATCAAGATACATGTTAATTGATTTTTCTTTTTCTTCAAGAGTTGTTTGCAGTTTATTGTTTAATTCTTGTCTTTGATAATCACGTTCTTCTGCCTTAGACACAACCCTTTTTAATTCATCATATGCTTCTTTTATTGCTCTAAATTCGAAAGTGAGCGTTTCATTTGTCTGTTGAAATCCTGCAACTTCTGATTCACCCTTTCTCAGATTTTCTTCTAAAAGATCAATTTTATCTTTAGAACCTTTGATTAATTTGTCTTTTAGAACAAGTTCGTCTTTCAACGAATCAATTTTCTGGTTTGTTTCTTTCAAAACATTTTCCGTTTGGGTGAAATTCATCAATTTTGGATTTCAAAGCATTTTCTTTTTCAGTACAGATTTTGCACATTTTTATGCAATGCCTGCACTTCTCATCAATGGACTTACCGTTTTGAATGTTCTCATTTAAAGACCTAACCTGGTTTGATGACTCGGTAGACACGGTTGAAGATTCTACCTCATTTTGTTTGGCCATCAAAGCATTATCCGCCATCTTCTTCCCGTCAGCTCCTGCTTCACGTCAATGATCTCTGGAACATATTTTGCAGGATTTAGATTCGCCTCTTTCTCAGCTTTCTCTTTCCTCATAGCTGCTAACACATCCTTGTATTCTTCCTAGATAGTATGAATCATTTTGACCAGTGCATCAAAATCGATTGTTGTTGGATCAGTTGCAATATTTCCCTCTGGATCCAAGTAGCACTGTTGGTCCTCATCCCACCTATTTGACTTTTTTGCTTCTCTATAGATCATTTCAATCTCACCAAGCTTCTTCTGAGCAATATCCTCTTCTCGGTTATATACATACTTAGCAACCAACGCGGAACCCTCATCAGGAATATATTTGCTCCAGTTAAACCCCCCATCTTCCAGTGTGACAATCAACGCCCTGGTTTTGTCTTTTGAAGATGATCCCTCTTCGATCTGCGGATGGTTGATTTTCGGAGGTTGTTCCTTGTTGTGGTGGTAGATAGCCTTCTTATAGTAATCCTCATGGAACGGGTTGACACTGTCGTTCACATTTTGATTTTGGCATTCTCGTTTGAAATGCCTCTTCTGTTTGCATTTGAAGCAGGTGACCTTCGACTTGTCGAACCCCAGCTTGGTATTCCGACCACCCACACACTCTCTGCCCGTGATCTCCATATATCTTTGTGCTCGACGGATTACACTTGCCATGCAGCAGCGAATATCTATCAGCTCCATTTCCTCCGGGTCTATTTGATCATAGTCCTCTTTCGTCATATTTGGGTTGTTGATCTTGCCTGCAACCAGACTTTCATAGCTCTCGAGGATAGACGCGAGGAACACCATCTGCTATTTTACCGCTTCTGCACTGAGACTTTGTGCATTGTTGAGGTTTACGGCAATGTTGCATTGAAATACATTGGTGTTAGAGTTGTTTTGACTCTGCTGTGTTTTTGGTGCAGACTGTGATTATGTGTTTGAGTTTGACCCTGAGTAACCAAAACCACTGCTTCATGAAGATCCACCACTTGAACTGCTGTTGGGTGACTCATTTGAATTTCCGACACTAAAGGTCGTCCTGATTTTCGGTGATTGAACATTTGCTGAAAGTAGACTTCCTCGGTAGTAGAGATTCACGTTCTGTTGATAGTTGGAGGAATTTGATTTGTTTTGTTTTCTGATTTCTAATTCATGCCCCTCTAACTTCTCAATCGGAATATCCAAACTGACCGTACTCAAATTCAGATTATTCTTCAAAATCAACACGTAATACTGCCAATCATCCTCGTTCGGCAGTGCATCGATCAGCTTTTCGTTAACCTCTTCATCTGCCTTTTCAATATCGAATCTAACCAACTCAACTTTTAAATGGCAGAACCTCTCAATCATCTGCTTTACACCTTCTACTTCATACAGCTGAAATAGTTAAATTCCTTTTTCAATAGCGACTTTTTGTTTTTAACTATTTCGTCCCCGCCAGTACATTTCTTTTTCAAAGATTCCCATAACCCTTTTGTCGTATTGTCATATCGAAGCAACGATATGATGTCGTCTCTAACCGATTGGTGAATAAGAGAGATCCCTCTTCTCCTGATCGGTTTTTCCCAAAGCTGTAAACGGGATTCTTTTTCCTTGTGGAGTTACTGGAAGAGTATACCCGGTTTCTAAATATTTCCAACTCTCGTATGCGTAAGCCTTCAACCAATTGATAAACCTCGGAGCCTATCGATTGTAGTCCTCGATGTTCATAAGCTTTGGCGGCTTTTGGTAATTTCCATACGCGTTGTCTACGTTTAGTGTCTCAGAAATGACTCTTGAAACATTATTCGGGTTGGAAGTAGATGCCGGTGCTGATGAGGTGAAAGCATCGTAAAACTCATTGTAGAACTCGTCAGACATGATTACTATCTTTGAAAATACCTGGAGAAGTCAAAGAAAGTCAAACACTTTTGAAAACAAACTAAACACTTTTCTGGTCCGGATGGCCGTTGTCCGGATGGACTGTTCACGGATGAACAAGTCAACGAATGAACAAAGTCTCCGGATGGACTGTTTCCTGATGGACAGTTTCCGGATGGACTTTATCCGGATGAGCAAATCTCCAGATGTACACTAAAGAGTCTATCCGTCCGGATGGACTAAGAGACTAGTGGATGGACAAAAAACCTTGAACAGTTTTACACTTTAGAAGTCTATCAGTCCGGATGAACAAGTCTATCCGTCTGGATGGGCAATGACGTCAGCAAACTTAGTTCCGAAATTCATGGTTTTTTACTGATTTTAATGAGTTTTAGTTCGAATTATGATCTGAAACTTTGAAGGATTGTTCAAAAACACATTTCGCACATTATGTCCAAAATTCAGGTGAATTTGTCCATGAATTCGATGTCCAATTTGTGTTTTTGTATGAGAAAGTCAAGAAAAATGAGAAGTGAGTAGAAGTAGAGAAATGTGGATCAAAATCAGTAAGAATTTGATGTAGAACTCTGGTATCTTGTGATAATCTTCTCTGAATCCGGCCTCCAAGCTCTGATACCACTTGTGAGGACCGTGAGTTCGGGTCTTCGAACGCTCCGACCGGATCTTAACAACTACTAACGTGTGTGGAATCCATGAAAGTAGTAAAGAGAATCACACAGAATATACCGTTAAACACCTTTCTTATTGATATTAGAACAATTACAGAACCTGGAGAAAATTTGGCAGGGCTTCGCCTAGGTTGCACAAAGTTCATGCTAAACTAAGACCCAACACCCCTATTTATAGGGAATGTCTATCCGGATGAAACCACCATAGCCCATCCGTCCGGATGGACTAATACAACATACATATCCTATGTTTCATCCCAGATGTCATACAAAACATATAATAAACATTACAAAGACACAAAACAAGATAAACAAAGACTCAATATAGACGAAAGCTACAGACATAGTGCATTCACAATTGAAGAAACAATAAGTCAACACTAGGTTAGGCTTAGTTTGTTCGTCACGTAAACAACAGCCAATCTCTATTTTTTTCTCGTCGAACAGCTTAGTTATCTTCTGTGGATCCTGCAAAAAGAAAACAACACCCATGAACTCATTACAAGGAGGACAGATTGGGGGTTCTGCTTGTAACCACCATCTGACTTGAGAATAAGCATTATCTTTGAGGAAATAAAGTGTGTGTGTGTGTGTGTGTGTGTGTGTGTGTGTGTGTGTGTGTGTGTGGAGTAAGAGAGTGAGAGAAGCGACCCTAAACCTGATGGTTTAGTCCTTTATTTATAGCCGAAGGTTTTTGAAGGAGGGCGAAAGCCACCTAGTCGCTCGCCAGTTGTCCAATCGTGAAGAATATCCATTTGTCCCCTCTGACGTGACTGGACCTTTATTCTGTACCAGAGCTGACTTGGCGCAACGTCATTCGCTCCACCTCAGTATTCTTTAGTACTTGTTGTCAGGGTGTGAAAGAGCCAAACAATTAGTAGAGGAATTTACACACATGATTCATATAGTGAAGCTATATCAAAATATTTGGTCCTTCTCACCAACACACCCTCGTAAAAGTAAAGGACACGCATTCCCATTATTATTAAAAAACTTTAAAACATCAAATAACCACCCTCACACCCCACCCCTCTCTCTTTTGTCATTTCCCCTGTACCATGTGTTTCCAAGCAACACCCACTTTGATTTTAACGTTTGTGATGTGCCTTCTAATCCAACCACCACTTCACCATCCAACAACGTTCCAGCCAGGGGCGGATCTACATTGACTGACACGGGTTCATACAAACCCATGGCGTTTTATTAGAGATTATGTATAAAAATATGAATGAACCCATAAATATTATTGGTGGTAAACCTATGTACAAAAATAATTCATAGTTCAGCCGTAAGTCTCCTTTTAACCATAAAAAGGGTCCTGAATTTGATTCCCACAATGTTACTTTTTGTACCGTATTGGTATTGGGACTTATAGTAGAAGCTAAGGGACCATATGTATAACTACTCAAAGTTAGCTTACATTCTGTATCTTTACATTCTTTCTTTCTGATATCAGATTTGTGAATCAATTTAAGGTTGTGTATTAGTTTCCTTTTTCTTATTTGCTAATGAAATCGTTAATAAAGTAAACTTTTAATTTATTAATCCTATTAGGTTAGAAATTATGAATATGATTATATGATTACTATTAATTTGCTAATGTTTAATGGAATGATTATGTATTTATATGATGAACCTTACCTGTAAGGGCGGATCCTGGGTGTTTTGGGGGTTTCCGGAAACCCCCACGGTTTGGAAAAAATAGAAAAAAAAATAGTGAAAACCTTATATGATTTGAAAAAAAAATAGTGAGAATTTACCAAAAGAAACCCTGTGAGAAAAAAAAATCTGAACCGACCCTATTCGAGCCGACCCGAAAATTTTTATGCCCGGTTATATAAAATCAGAGCATCTTAAAACAGTAAACTCACTGAAAAAAATTATGAATCCGTCACTGGTTGTGAATTAGAGTTCACTTGATTTGTATGGTCATATCATATGTGTATAAAACTATAAATTAGGGGTGTGCACAGTTTGATTCGGTTTGGTTTTTAGGCAAATTCAAAAGCGAAACCGAAATGTCGGTTTTTGGATTTTCAAAACCGTTCGGTTTCGGTTTTTTCGGTTTTTACACCGGTTCAGTTCGGTTTTTCGGTTATTTCGGTTTTTGAAACAAAAGTAAGTAAGATTCAAAAATAAAAAAGTATAATTCAAAATTTAAGAAACTTTCTTATATGGTTACATTTAAGTTATTGTACTTAATCTTTTTTAACGAAAAATGTTTACATAAACCTAATTTCGAATCTATTTTTATATTTCTTCAAAGTTTTATTAGGACTTTATCTTTTATAATACTTTGAAGATTGTTTAATTTTTATATTAAATTTTGTTATTTGTTATAGGCAATAAATAAATCATCTCAATTATAAATAAACAGCTTAATGTTTTTATTTTAAGTACTTAATATTTAACAATAAAATTAATAATTTCTAATAGCGTTGGTTAAACACTTAAACATAAAAATATATCTTTTTTTCATTTCGGTTCGGTTCGGTTTTTTCGGTTATTGAAAATGGTTATCCAAAAACCAAACCGAAATTTTCGACAAAAGTGTCCGGATAGTCCCTGTGGTTTGCTCATTTTTCACCTTTAGTCACTAACTTTCTAAAATTACACCTATAGTCCCCAACTTTTTCAATTTCGTTCCGGGTAGTCCCTAACGTGTAACTGTGTTAGTTTTTGGTGTTAGGTGCATGTGAAATGACAAAAATACCCTTACTGTCAAATTAATAGCTAAAAAGATAAAAGAAATATAATTAATACCCACCACCCACCCCACCCACTTCATATTCCCCACTCCACACCACCACCATCTACCCCCCCCCCCCCCCTCACCGTAACCACCACTTCCACAACCACCGCCGCAGTCATCACCGTGCCTCAACCACACTCACCGAAATTCCTCCTCCATCAACATCATCAAGTTACAATCTTTACACAAAACCCATCTCAGATTCAACAAAAAGACATGAAATTTACACAATTTAAACACATTACCCTTAACTTTCAATAGAATTTTCTTCACTTTCCTCTTACACCCATCACATTGGATGTTCACCTTCAAAGAACAAGTCTGCATGCATAAAGAGTCAACTTCAAGATTCAATAACAGTTAAACAACATTGAATTCAAGAACAAAAAGGGGTGATTTTTATTTTTTTTATTTCTTTATCACACACTTTAACATGAATTAAATGAAAGATCTTTAAGTTTAGATTTGACTACACGCAAAGCATTGAAAGAAGCTATAAACACACATATTAATACAACTTAAACCATAAATTTCAAACCATTTTCCACACATTAATAAATAAAAACAGTGAAAATGTGTACCTGAATGTTGACAAACTCTTCTTTACTCATCTTTTCAAGCTAAAACAAAGAAAATAAAAAAGAAAACAGGGGAAATGACTGAATGAGCATGAAGGTTTTATAGATCTCAAGTGACAAGAAACATAGAACAAAAAAAATTTAGAGGGGATTGACGGAGGAGGAATTCCGGTGAGTGTGGTTGAGGCAGCGGTGATGATGGAGGTGGTGGTGGTGGTGGTGGTGGTAGTGGTGGTTACAGTGAAGTGGGGTGTGTGTGTGTGGGGGGGGGGGGGGTAAGTGGTGGTGTGGGGTGGGGAAGATGAAGTGGGTGGGGTGGGTGGTGGGTATTAGTTATATTTTTTTTTAACTTTTTAGCTATTAATTTGACAGTAAAGGTATTTTTGTCATTTCACACTCACCTAACACCAAAAACTAACCCAGTTACGCGTCAGGGACTATCCAGAAACGAAATTGAAAAAGTTGAAGAGTATAGGTGTAATTTTAGAAAGTTAGGGACTAAAGATGAAAAACGGACAAACCACAAGGACTATCCAGGCACTTTTCTCGAAATTTTCGGTTAATAAAAAGCCGAACACCGAACCGACGGTTTTTGTTTCAGTTCGACTTTTTCGGTTATTTCGGTTTTCAGCTCACCCCTACTATAAATAACCAGATTAACTGAAATTATATTTAAGAAAACCTTTATATAAATAAAATTGAATAAATATTGTTAAAAAACAATGGGACAAAATAATAAATGAAATTGAATAAATATTGTTAGCAAACAATGGGACAAAATAATTGAAGTAATTGTATCTAATAATAATTAAAGCCTCTTTTCTGCAGGAGGTAAATTCAACAAAATAATATACAATTGAAATGACCAAAATGCCCTCCAAGTACTAATGGATTTTGGCAAATATGTGGACAGCATATATGTAGGAAAAGCAATTTATAAGTATATCAAGAAAGATCATGTATAAATACATCAAATCTTCTCCATTACAACTAACTTAGCAACACAATCCATGAAATTAAAAAAAAAAAAAAAAAAATCCAACAAACAAAACATGCAGTTAATATCATATCACAATTTTCTTCCTCTTTTCACCCTATCTGAAGAAAGAAATTACCATAGTCATAGATACGCGCGGCTTTTCCTTTTCCGCTATTGTTTCTCTTTTTCTTTTTCGGTTTCTTTTCTAGACTTTTTACCGTTCCACACACACATCAATCAGTAGTCATGGGCTGACTCATGCAGCACCTGAACCGAGCCTTGCGGACCGTGGTCATGATCTCAGTTTCGGCATGTTCAAGCATTCTGACCACCTCGGTAAAGGGTGGTCTGACATCTGAGTTCCCGTCCCAGCAACGTGTCATTATTTCACTCAGAACTGGAAGGCAGTCATGTGGGATGGTGGGTCGAACGCCTTTATTGACGACAGCAAATGCAGCCTGCACAGCTGTCATGTTCTGGAATGGAAGCATCCCTGTGATGAGTTCCCATAGCACAATCCCGAAACTATAAACGTCTACCTTCTGCGTGTAGGGCCTGTGCTGGATCATTTCCCTGCAGTAGCAAAAAACATTACGTATTTAAATTTAAACATTTAAACAGTTGATAACTAAATAGAAACAGATGAACAACTATGCATCGCATCTGTCTGCTTATTATTTGAAACTGCTGAGCTTAATACTGATGATGTCAGTTACCATATAATTAGTTTCATTAACAAAAACTTGCATTCCAGTTCATTCTGTATTTACATTTCTAGCTGCAACTTCAAGAAAGTAACTGATTACTTAGCTAGATTGCTATAACATAATGGTAATGAATCAGAAAACACTTAAATAGAGGTCTACATATGTGGTTACAGATGAAAGAATGAACAAAATATCTCAGCATAACAATTACATATTCACATCAGAAAGTAATAGATTAATTTCTAGTTATAACATCACAATCACCATCAAACCAAAGCATAATAAACAGATAAGCAAAAAATGAATAGGTTTCTCAAACATAAACAAAATACATAAACAGATCCAAACTTCATTAGGTATGGCAAAAGAATCACTCAAAGCCTCAAACTTCATTAAGCGTCACAATGTAACTCGACAAAACTTGTTTATTAGATTTAAAAAGAACTAAACAGATAACTTTTAGTAACACAGGACAGTTCATCACAAACTTGATCAAGTATAGAAATTAGGTAAAACCACAAATGGTGCACGGTATACCCATCATGTATAGATCCAAATATCTTTAAAACAACAAATTGGTGAAAAGATGTGTGAAACACAACTATGACAAAAATCATAGTTTGAAGTTAAATGATAAAAAGCACAGTTTGTAATCAACAGATGCAAACAAAACATATGATAAAATGCACAGTTTGTAATCAACAGATGCAAACAAAACATATTTTATACGACTGCTAAAAAAACAAAAAAATATTGTATAGACCAAAAAACTGCCAAAACTTACGGAGCCATCCAACGGTAGGTCCCAGTCTCAGGTGTCATTCCTTCAGTCTGCACCTCAATTCTCGCAACACCAAAATCAGCAATCTTAATTGACTTGTCAGCCGATATCAAAAGATTATCCGACTTCAAATCCCTATGAATCAATCCAAGCCCATGCACATATTCCATTCCCCTTGCAACATCCAGCGCCTGCTTAACCGCCAATTTCAAAGGCACCGATCTGTTCTGTCTCTTTGTCAAAAACTGCCTAACAGAACCACCTTTGGCGTATTCCGTTATAATACACCATACCATCGGCTTCCGGCATGCTCCGATAAACCGGACAATGTTCGGATGCTTTAATCTCGCAAGCATCATAACCTCCTGCTGAAACTGTTGCTCCATCAGGTGTGCCCTCTCTAAATCATTCTCCGGCTTCTCCAAAAGCTTAATAGCAACATCCACACCGTTGTAAGTACCTTTATAAAGCTTCCCGAACGCACCTTGTGCAAAAGCGGGTCCCATGCTAAGCTCCCTGAGATCAATAGTCCACTCGTCAAAATTTTCAAGCCCTTCGGTTGGAAACCGCGCATCTAACAAAGCTTGAGCCAATGCGTCGTCACTTAACCCTTGGGACACCCTTACTCTATTCACACTCTGAGCATCGATGTAACTATTCTTTACACGCTTCAAACCTTGGTGATTTAATATGCGAGTGTGCGAGTCGTTCGATCCCACACTACTATTGTCGAGAGACATTGCAACCGACCCGCCACCATTGCTCATTTGCAAACTGTTGAAGCTGTCGATTGACATGTTCGACCCTTCACCGAGCTTATGGTAGAACACTTGTGACAGATCAACAAAGTTATCGTTACCGTTATTTACACCCATCATACCAGGAAACTTTTGACCCTCCAACATTCTTTATCTAATAAATAAGAACCACCTTCAAAAGTTCAAATTCTCCTCAACCGTTCATCTATCGTAAACTGTAAAATCCAAACCCCTCAATCCCAATACCTGCATCAAACATATATCATATTACCAAACCGACACCAATATATTCCGCATATCAAAGCTAAAAATAACACACCTAACACCAATTTATCTCGAAAACACAGAGTTCTATTTCGAGTCGATAAATTCCTAAGCATAAATTGTTTTTTAACATAAGTTATATAAGTATTTAACAAGCAAAACATCAGTTAAACATAAGCCCTAACTATCATTTCTAACAAACCCTAACCTATAATCCCCAAATTAACTGATCTTCTTAGAACCCCATCAAGCAACCCCCCTAAATCATATTTCAAAAACACTAAATCCCCAAAATACACACAATCAAAAATCATATATTTCACATCCAAACTAACCTAATAACAAGCTGAATGGTTAAAACAGCACAAAATATACCAAAAGCTTTAAACTTTGAAAGGTGAACAGTGAAATTAATAATATAATAATATTATTGCAGCTACTGAGCTTAAAAATCTGAATTAAAGAGTGATCCATGAACACAATTACGAAGAGATAACTTACAGATGATCAAGAGGGTTTTGTTTATTGTTGACGATTGTGGAAAAGATTTAGACTTTAGAGATTATTGTGACATGAAATTCCGTTACTCGGATAGCTGCAGTTGTTGTCGCGTTCGACGCCGACGAAAACACGTTGAGGGGTTAGAGAGAGAAAGTAGGGAGAGAGAGAGAAGACGAGTAGAGAAAGAAAAAACTAAGAATGAGTCTTCTATCAGTTTTAGCAATTTCTTTAATATTTTTCTTTAAAAAGAAAATCATTTTAATATTTTTCTTTAGAAAGAAAATCATGTGACTACATGACACAATAGAGACTGGTGTAAATGAATCAAACGTTAAAGCGAATTGTTCAGCTGAAACCATTCGGTGTAATGTTCATTTATGTTTGTTTGATTGTTAAATGAACTACTTTAAACAAAAAATTTAGTTAGATTAATTAGATGAGTGCAAAATTTACAAAAAAAGAAAATAAGAAAAAAAAAACCGGTCTTTAAATCCTATCAGGTTGGGCTAAAAAATAGTTTAATCAGATGTACCGAGCGGTTTAACCGGGTTTATTAGTTAACTTTATAATTCTATAAATTACAGTTTTAACACATAAAATAATCTAAAAGTGCATCATTACATATTAAAAAATTATTTAAAAGTTAATCCATAATAAAAAAAATAAAGTAAAACGCCAAAATGGTCTATGAGCTTAAGTCACTATTATCATTTTAGTTCAAAAATGAAATCTTTTGAATCTGTGTCCCTGAGGTTTCAATTTTAATGTCATTTTCATCCAAAAGGCAAATTGTTAACCTCCACCTTTTTTGTCATGTTCCTCATTTTAATTTAGTTATATAAAGGGATAAAAAGACAATTCTACCCTTCATTAAAATGAGGAATCCGACAAAAAACATGGAGGTTGACAGAAAATTCTGACCCAGATTGTCTTTTGGATGAAAAATGGCATAAAAAATGAACCTCAAAGACTCAGTTCAAAAGGTTTCATTTTTGAACTAAAGTGATAAATATAACCTAAACTCATGGACCATTTTGACATTTACTCTAAAAAATAATCCAAAAAATAATTCAATCGTGTGAATCAGTTCAATCTTATGCACTTGAATTCTCCTTATTTTAATCGTATGCATCAGTTCATATATTATATACCTTAATATATTCAAAGTGACATGTTGACGCACATTAGAGGTCACAAGAATCAGGTAACAATCACAACGTCTGTGACATTTAAAGTGACACACATTCATGTTGACACACATTCAAAGTGACATCTTAATATATATTCTATGATATCAAGCATACACACATCTTAATATAGATACTGTGATATCATATTCTGTAACAATCACAACTAACTCAACATCTCCGAATTATCATGACTCTCCCATCGATGGTATATTGAATACAATACAATGGAAGACTAAAAGGCGCTAGGTTAAAATTGAGGAGAAAACAAATGGGCTCATAAAAAATGTAATAATCAAAACCCAAAAATTAAGAGCCGGTACCGGTATAACGGTTCAAACCGGTATTTACCATTTTACTGGCGGTACAAATCTGATGTCGTTTCTCCTTTTTTACCGGGGTATTTCGTACCGGCTATCCATCCGGCAAGTGGTAATACCGGTATAAGGCTATGAGGTGTGGATGGAGCCCCATGGGCTTTGTCAAGTCCATCTAAGCTCCACGTCAGCGCCACCTAGGATCCAACTCAGCTATGGAGCCTCCTTTAAATTGCAGGGTGTGGATGGAGTCCCCTATTAACCAAAATTAAAAAAAAATCATTGGTTTAGAACATGGTCCCCACCTGAAAACGCCCCTCTTCTCTCGTAAACATGTTGGCGACACCACCATGGCGCCCCGGCATAGCGCCAGGGGTATGGTCGATGGCGGAGGGGGGCGCTATAGGTGTCCAGCTGGCGAGGATGGTGCCCCCACACCCTCCAGCCTAACCGACCGATATATACCACTTTTTAAAACTTTGGATGAGTGAACTGTAGGACATGAGTCACCATTTTAATAAAAAGATATATAAATAAAAATAATAAAGATACTCTCTTTATATATTTGAGAAATTATAGTACATATATATGTAATTAAATTGATTCAAATTATGGTCTTCAACAAGAGATTTAGCCGCGTCTTCTTGTATAGTCCGTTGTGTTTTCAGTCATTTGTGTATGTTTCAACGAGGTTTTGAACCACGTCTTCTTGTACATTAATTTCCTACAAAAAGAACAAACAAATGTTGACTGTTGTGCCTGAGGCACGTGTTCAACACGCTTCCCTTAAAAAAGATTTGGTGCATCTACTAAAGATAACGCGTCTGTCTCCCCAGGTAGAACAACCGAAGCAGTCTGTACTGCCGGAGAAGGCCACACGCCCGAGGTTCCACCGGGTAAAATCATAGTGTTAGACCTTTTGGAAACTAATAATAGAAATGTAGTTGAATTGTGTAGAGAAATTTATCTCTATATGTTGCCAATATATGGGTCATCAAGTACTTCTTCTCCAAGGACTTTTCATGCATATCTTTATGTTTTTTTTCTTGTATTTTTACTCTTGTAGTTTTCTAATCTAATCAAGTTAGGCACATAGTCTACCTTTAACATAAGAGACATGGGGTGGAGAAGAGTCTTACTTAATTAGAGATTTTATTAGAGACATAAACTTTAATAAAAACTATACTTAAGAGTTTATCTTCAATATGAAGAGTCAAGTAAATAAATATAATTTCATTAAATTATAATTTCACTAAATTAATATTCATTCATAATATCTAAATTTCCAACATGAACACAAACAAAGGTCGTGTTCGTGAACGTACGGCGTTTATGTCCTTTTACATTTGTTCATGATCGTTAGTTTAGTTTAGTTTAGTTTAGTTTATGTTAAGTCATTAGAAGCTTACATATTTAAAACCTTTTTTGGGGATATTTATGCTTATGTTTATTATGTCTAACTTGTGCTTTTATTTTGGGATAATTATGTTTATGATTATTATATGAAGTGTTTAGCAAGGTGATTATGTCTGATGTCTAATGGTATATGTTCGGTTGTGTTCGTAAACAAGTTTAGTTCTTTAATGAATGAACATGAATAGGAATTTATGTTCGAAATGTGTTCGTGAATAAGTTCAATATGCTAAATAAACAAATATGAACATGCCTCCTTTTGGTTCCGTTTAGTTCATTTACAGTGAAACGATTACACATGATCTAACATAAGAATATGGCAATCACTTTATTCACTTTTTAGCAATGCGTTGGTGGTGGAGTGGTAAGGGAGAGACCTGGTGTTCCAATTGACCCAGGTTCGATTCCTACTTCCCCCCATTAGTTTCGGGGGCACCAAGTGATGACCGAAGACGAGGCGAGTAGGTGCCGATCTTTAGTTCGATCCTTAAACTGAACGGATTTTCCTCATCGTATTGTTGTGCCCTTAGGCGAGTGTTCACGAGCTTTGACCCTAAATGAGGGTTTTCCCTGATTCGGAGACAGAAGTATCCCAATATGGTAAATTTTGTCACTGACTCATTTAGAGGATTCATTCATTTGCCTTTGCCGTTAAAAAATTAAATAAGTGTGACAGTCACGTTTTTAACTTTTTAATAAAACTATTACGATACAAGTATCCACAAAATTTCAATAAAATAGATTTTGGTATATATAAAAGACTTTAAGCTATGTGCCAGTTATTAAATATATGTATATTATTCTTCTAGGTTTATGTTCCGCTAAACAAAAAATTTTCCTAAAATGAAAAAGAAAATTAGCATATGGTGTATTGAGTTTTAGCACATACTGTGTTAAATGTAATATAGTTAGGGGTTGTTTGTTTAGCTTTTAATGGGGCTCTTAATGGTTCAGTACTTAATGGTTCAGACTGTTTGTTTCGCGAGCAGATGTCTGAATGATTCAGACATTTGTCTCTAAATGGTTAAGCATTATACTGAGTCTGAATGATTAAGACCCCTTATCTGAATTAGTCAGACATTTGCCTCTAAACGCTTAAGCATTATACTAGCTCTTACTGGTTGAGACATCTTACTAGTTTAGCACCTTTTACTAGTTCAACACTTAGTCAGAAATCACCAAAAGCCCTTTCTACCATGTGAAAAAAAAAAGCGATGTCGCCACACTATCTTGTTTATAGCAAAATCCAATCTTACTCGTATATTTCGTCTATATAATATGTCACTCAAATATCATAAAGAGTTAATAGCCAAAATGGTCCCTGAGGTTTGCTCAGTTTTGCCACTTTAGTCAAAATCCCAAATTTGTTAAATCTGGGTCGCTGAGGTTTGCATTTTTTTGCCATTTTAGTCCAAATTTCAAAAAAGTCAAATTTTTTCAATTTTTCTGCTGGAATTTGTCTTTATCCTTAATTTCAGCCAAGGGTAAAATTGTCATTCTATATTATTCTTAACCAAACCCAGATCTTCACTCTCTTATCTCTCTCTTACATCTTCATCATCTTCTCTCACTCAGATCTTCACCAAACCCAGAACTTCAACATCCAGAACTTCATCTTCATCTTCCCACCACCACAACCATCCACTGCCACCTCCCACCTTTTCTGGTAAGATGTATGAGTTCAACAACGAATCTTAGCATAACAGATCCATAAAGGTTTGACAAAATCAGAACACCCTCAACCCCCAAATATGTTCTACGTTTGGCAGTTGGCACCGATATGTAACAATCATCCAAGCTAAAATCAGCTTGAGGCTCAGATGAGTACAAAGTCAAAGTCATCATCACTTCCCTAAAGCCCCAAATACATTAGGGATTCGCTACCATATTGAACAACATAATCAAATAAAAGACATTAGGGTTTACCATCCATATTGTGGTTAGATGAAAAGAACATCAGCATATGTCACCAGCTATCACATGGAACAACATAATCAAATCAAAGATTGTAGGGCTTCCCATCTATATCGAGGTTCCGATGAAGAAAACATCAACATATATCACCATCTCACCAAAACCAGAACCAGAACCCCAAATTTTGAGAACAAAAGCCAGAGACAAAGAGCCATACAAAAAACCCCAAATCATCTACAACAATTAAAGCTCAACTAGTAGATTGACACCGTCGCTACCATCTACCGGCGATATCAGTACCAATTTTGGCACCAAAAAAACCATTCATCTTGATAGGGTTGCGAGATCGCTCCTAGCGATCTCTGTGTGGGGTGGGTAGTTGGGCAGAAGCAACGGCGGCATGTGCGGTGGCCGGAGGTGGAGGAGAAAGGTAAGAGGATGAAGATTTGTGCTGGTTGAGGAGATGAATTAGATGAGACGGTGATATTAGAGAGAGAGTAGAGAGAGAGACGGTGATATTAGAGAGAGAGTAGAGAGAGAAAGGGGTCTTTAGAGATATGAATGAATAATGCAGAGGAGGGTTGAAGAAGAAATGGAGAGGGGGTGGGGGTGGGTAGTTGGTAGGCAAAATGACCAAAATACTCTTCAGAAAAGGACAAAAAATCATGTTTTTTTTTTAGAAATCTGACATGATTTAAGATTTGGACCAAAATGGCAATAAAATGCAAACCTCAGGGACCCAGATTTAACAAATTTGGGATTTGGACTAAAGTGGCAAAAGTGAGCAAACCTCAGGGACCATTTTGGCTATTAACTCTATCATAAATTACATGTTTTCTATTTCGTCTCTCGGGTAGGAAGGTTACGGTAACAACCGTTTGTATGTTTTGGTATTTTAATTTACAATTATTGTTATCGTTTTTCGTTTTCGTCGATATTTAGATAAAAGTTTCCTACGTAAAAATAGCAATGTATATACCTAGTATTGAAGCCCGTGCTTCCCCACGGAGTTGTAGGAGGGTGCTGATAAGTATGTATTTGTTACATCATACAACGATGTATTATTATAGACTATGCAGGCATTAATCCAAACTCCGACAAAAATAAGCAATCAACACGGTTAAGTAAACATGTCTAGAGTTAAAACTCAGTTTTAACTATAATAAGGTAAATAAAAACAATTAAATTTGTTACCTAGTATATTGAAGGGTAAATATAGACCATGTTGGATTTAATCTAAACGACAAAAAAAATACGCAAATAACACGATTAAGTAAACATGTCAAGAGTTAAAAGTTAGCTTTAATTATAATAGGTTAAATAAATAATTAATAAAATAAAAAAGGAATTAAATTATGAAAAGATAAAAGAACAAATATAGGAAAAAAAATTTTTGACTTCCGTATGATAAATCTATTAAAGTTTATAGGTATAAAAGTAAATCGTCTATAATAATAAAATTATTAGAGTTTTATGAATCGTATCCGTATGATAACTCTATTAAACTTTAGGGTTATAAACATAAATTAATTAAAGAAAAGAAAAACAATTATAGAGTAAACCTCTACACTATAACCATATAAACTGGTGAAAAACTTTAGGTTAGAAAGGTAAATTAATTAAAAAAAACAATTATAGAGTAAACTTATACACTAAAGCCATATAAACTAGTGAAAATTAATACTTTCACAATAGGAATTGTGGGAAAAGATTAAATAGGAAGTTCATTTTTGATGAGAAGTGTAGGAAGCAATAATAGGTTGACACGTGGCAAAATACAAAAAACCTAGGGAGGGGTATTTTAGTCACAAATTAGTCTGATACATCCCCACTCCCCAGATTAAAAAACCTATTAGATCTGATACTTCATCCCGCCACCACCACTCAACCACCCATCCCCTCCGCCACTGGGTGCACCGGAGCGGAACAACCACCACCTACAGTCGTACCTCCGTACCACCACCACCATCAGCCTCCGTTCACTTTGTTCGCAACACCACCGCATACACCGTCGTAAGATAACATCCATTGCGTTTTATACTTTTCACAGGTCAAAAACCATCTCAACCGTCACCCCACCCCCACCACGCTAACCACCTACACCACCCATACAATTTATTCACAAAATAGTTGATTTACGAGCAGAATAACACCTACCTTAGAGCGATTTACAAGAAATCATACTACTTGCATCTGAAAATGCAATCAACTGTTATGAGCATAGTGGAAAAATGGCTGATACGGCAGCCTCTACTTTAAGGTTCTAGATGTATATTGATGTTTAACATTTTTAGATGTAGATGTATATTGGTTATTTTCGGTTATTAACCGTTTTTTTTGCCATTTTTTTTTTTGAATTTTTCGGTTATTTTTTCAGTTAACCAGTCTATCAGTTAAAAAACCGGTTTAAAAAAACCGGTTATTATACTAAACACTTATAATCGGTTACTAACCTACGGTTAAATAACCTATTGAACCGGTTATTCCTAAATCGGTTATTAACCGGTTACGGTTTCGGTTAATAACCGGTTACGGTTAATTAACCGGTTATTTTGTGCACCTCTAATTATGATGTTTAACATTTTTAGATGTAGGTATTTGGAGATTTTTAATGGGCTTAATGAATGGCCCATGAGATTCCATCAATTTCTTGCAGACCTGATAAAGCGAAGGTCCATTTCTCTTTGAGGACATGATTACTGTTACAAAAGAAATTGTAATGAAGGTGAATTTTTGTAAAACGCAATAAGTAGATATCTAACTTTTATAAAACGCAACACAGGGAATTTTTGTAAAACCCAATAAGATGATATCTAACTTTTGTAAAACGCAATGATTATTTTTAATTGCGTTTTTTAAAATTGTGTTTTATAACATATCTACTTCATTGCGTTGTATATTTTGTTTAATAAAACACACCAATGCATTGCGTTTTATTATGTTTTAGTCCGTTGCGTTATATAACACAATGGAAAATATTTTTTTTTGTTTTTAGTCCATTACGTTTTAGAAAAAAAAACACTTTCTTTTGTGTTTTTAGACCATTGCGTTTTAGGAAAAACACATTTTTAAGTGTTTTCTGGCCATTGCGTTTTAGAAATAAGACATTTGTTTATATTTTTTGTGCATTGCGTTTTAGGTAAAACACATTTTTATGTGATTTCAGTGCATTGCGTTTTAGAAAGTACACTTTATTTTCTGTTTTTAGGCTATTGCGTTTTAGAAATAAGACATTTCTTTGTGTTTTCTGGCCATTGCGTTTTACAAATAAGACATTTCTTTGTGTTTTTTGTGCATTGCGTTTTAGAAAAATGTCATTTTTTTAGGTTTTTTTTTCTATTGCGTTTTACGCAACTGAGTTTTTTTCATTGCGTTTTACGCAACTGGGTTTTCAAAAAAAAAAATTCGAAAATATAGCAATAGTATACTCGTTTTAAAGATAAAAAAACGCTCGTTTTTTTGGTGCAATTTTTATAAAAAAAATAATGTCGTATGAAAGAGTTATTAACGTTTAAAAAATGGAGGGGAATTGGAGGAGAGAGAAACTATTGCCTTGGATTGACTAGAATGCCCCTAAACAAACTCGCGCGCCTCTTTTCTCCCCTTTAATTTCCATCATTTAATCTTAGCCCTTGATTAACTAAATGGATGGTTAAGATCACTTCCTAGCCTTCTTAGCCAAATAAACTTCCTATTGTATCTCCACCCTAGGAATTGTTAGTATATTGAATATATAAATGCGTGTTTATAGTAAACATTAATGAAACGTTTCTATATTAGCAAAATATTTTTTCTATAAATAGCAGCATTTCATGTTTATCTAATATCTTACCGTTTTATGCACGTGACATCCATCATATGACTTTTTAGCAGTTCATATAAGCTCTACACCTAAAGTGTGTATATATATAGGGTGAGGTTCTAGGGTTATATATAGGGTGAGGTTCTAGAGTGAACACTAGTGTATTTGTGAACTGAGTGAACAAATCCTGACAATTGATTTACATCATCAAATTCTAAAATACACTAGTGTATTTTCATCATCAAACCTTGGCCATTGATTTACACTTATGTATTGATAATCAAGGGCTAGGATTAGTTCACTAGTGTTCATAATCAAGGGGGTTGTCACTAATGAACCTTACGCTATATATATAAGGGATTGATCATGAGATAACTAGATTAAATGAGAAAACCAAAAAACTAAAAAACAACAATTTATCAAACAAGATCAACGGCTGGCATTAAACACAGGATGAATCACGTAGAAATGCTTTGATTTTACACAGGATGGGCAATTTGGGAAATTAAAATTTAGAATGCCCATTTCACGAACATTTAAACAGAATCTGAAAAAAAAAACCCTAACATCTCTCTCAGGCGATATTCTAGGGTTACATATAAACAAAGCTTCGTTATACAATCAACCATTAAATCGGAAAAATTATTGAAGATCAATCAGGTACAAACTCGTATCATACCAATTTGCCTATAATCGTCACACATTTTGATGTATCACTCACACACCACATCGATTATTAATAGGTTTACACCGATCACTGTTCATCTATACAAAATTACTAAATGTCAAAGAACATTTCATGTTTAATTCATTAATTGTGGATGAAATCTGGTGTGTATCAAGTGTAATATACTAATATCGAATTATGTACATATAATCGCATGAAATAAGTTGATATATGCTCGTATATGTGATATTTGTATATGTGTTTCACGAATGTAGTATAAATGAGATGCATATTGTTAAATGATACTTCAGATGTGTGTAATGTGTTGCACATGTGTGATATTTGTGTATGCGGTTCACATGTGTAATATAAATGAGATAGATATTACGGTTATATGTATTACATTAGACATCTGTTATATATGTGTATTTTGTTCACATGTGTAGTAAAAACGATAAGGATGTTGTTATTTGAGACTATTGTTATATGTATTGCATATATATCACAATCTTCACATATTTTGGTGTATTGCACACATATCACATCGATTATAACTAGTGTTGCATCGATTATTGTTCATTTTATACAAAATGTCTAAATGTCAAAGAACATTTCGTGTTTTCTTCATTAAATGTGGATGAAATTTGGCGTATATCAAGTATAATACATTAATATCGAGTTAGGTATCTAAAATCAAATGAAATGCTGTCATATTACGTTGATATAAATGAAATTGTACTGCATATAGGTAGTGTAGTAAATATAATTGATACATGTAGTGCATACATGTAGTTATACTTGATAAGTGTGGTAAACGTGTAGTGTCTCTGTAGTGTGGTTAAGACAGATGATGTGCAATGATACTATGATTGTCTGTTATGTGTTGTACATGTGCGGTAAATGTGTTTATAGTTCACACGTGTAGTATGATTGAGATAGATGATGTTTTAGTTGATACTATGATTGTTTGTCATGTGTTGTACATGTGTAGTAAACGTGTTTGTGGTTCACATGTGTAGTATGAATGGGATATTAGTCTTGTCTCCGGTGTATTACACATGTGTGATAAATGTAACTGTTGTTCACATGTTTGTTATGAATAAAATAGTTAATACTAATCGAGAATAGGTTTGTATGTAATGTGTTGCATGTATGTAATAAACGTAATTGTAGTTCACATGTGTATTATGATTGTTCTAGTTAGTGTTAACTGTGAATATGCTACTCTATAATGTATTACACATGTGTTATAAATTTATTTGTAGTTAACTTGTGTAGTACAATTGGGATAGTTAATGTTAACTGAGAATATACTTGCTTGTCATGTGCTGCACATGTGTGATAAATGTGTTTGTAGTTCACATGTGTATTATGCTTTTGATAGATGATGTTAGATTAGACTATGTTTGTATGTCATGTATTACATATATGTGATAATTGACATGTAGTCCACATGTGTATTAATCTTGGGCTAAGTAATGTTAATTGCGAATAGAATTGTCTGTCATTTATTACTTATGTGTGTTAAATGTGTTTGTAGTACACATGTGTACTATGCTTCTGTTAATTAATGTTAATTGTGAATAGGCTTATCTGTCATGTTTGTTAATGATGTTAATTACGTGTTATATGTTTTTAATTAACAATGCAATTGGATGCTCCAAACACCCGCTACCACAAATAAAAGATTAGAATCATTTAAAAAGATTTTTGTTACAAATGTTGGAAGCTCATGAAGACGAGTTGGATCTCAAGTCATATGATATCGTGATGATTCCTATGTTGGAAAACCACCACTATTAGTTGGTGTGTTTTGACTTGAGGAAGCTTTCAATTGAATTGACAGACAACATGCATTCATAAACTAGTCGGGTATAAATGAAGGACAACGACAGGTTCGCGTCTAAGGGCACACTTGTAATAACCCGACTTTTCGGATTGTTATCTGTTGCTACTTACTTCGATTTGTAACCGTCTTGTACTCTAAGATTCGACATAAATAAAGGGTTTTGTTATAATAAATGCATTTTCATTACACAGTACCACTGCACATTTAAACGCTTTATATTCACAAACTCTCAACGCGAACGCAACATTAATTACTGAGAATTATGCTATTTAAATTGCCGAGTGTGTTTGTTTGTTCGGTAACGACTCTTGCCTTCGCACTTGCTTATCGCTAAATCGCAAACGCTATTAGTAATAGTAATGTTATGCTGTGTGTTCTTATATGTTTTACTTGTGTGTGTTTTATATGTATTATTTGCTCACTCGAAACGCTCAAACGTTTACTCGCACAACTCGCTTTATCACAATAAAACGCAACGCAACACTTAAAGTTGGAAATTATTAGAACTCCAAAACTCAGTCGCCCGGATGGAGCTCACTAGTCCAGATGGAGCTCACTCGTTCGGATGGAGATCACCCGTTCGGATGGAACTCACCCGTTCGGATGCAGCCCATCCGGATATACCCCATCCGCACACGAGCAAGACCTCGTACTCAGCTATAAATAGTGGTCTTGTGACTTCATTTCAACTCTTCTAACCCTCTCATCTGCTCATAGAGATTTCCGGCTGAAACCAAGACTTTTTGTAAGCATTCTTCTCCGATTTTCATCCATTCTACTCCTACTCCATCTTCTTTTATCAAATCACACACACACACTCTTTAATTTTTTCTCAAAATATTGATTCTATATATCTCAAAGATGGTTTCCACTCATTTTGCCTAGGCAAACTGCTGTGGAGCATCATTCAATCGAGATTGAATCATGTTTTTCCAAGAAAATCACATTTTTCAACTTGATTATGAACCCCTCTTTGATTTTTATGCAATATTGATGGAATCGGGTGACACACCCTGACTTTTACGGAAGCGTGATTATGTGTGACTTGCTTAATATCATTGCATTCAACCATAACAAACAACTATATGATAGAACCAAGGTGTTCATCCATAGATAGTTTTCAAAATAATACAACCGTCATTGTTTAACATCAAACTAAGACTTCAAGTTTAGATTACATGGCAACCAAAGCTTAAGGTTCCATACTGGACTTCACAAAAGACACTAATAAAAGCGAGAATTTGAACCATGTATCCTATCAAGGATAAAACACATGATTCAAACCCTTCAATACTGGATGACATCTTTTATTAAAGACACAACTTGAAATCTTGAACGCTCGCCAGATCCATAATCAATTTTCTGAAATACATGTAGTTTGAAAACATCAACAAAAGTTGAGTGAGTTCATGTGTTTAGTATGTGTGCACGAACATCCTTGAAAACATTTGTAAGTATGTATGTATGTACTTGTAAACCGGTAAGAAAACAACAAGGAAACATATCAATTAATGTGTAGCTAATACATTAATATTTGTGACGTGATGCAGGAAGGCTCAAACCTAGCAGATTTTGTACCAGCCTCCGGCTGTAAGACATAGTCACCACATGGTCCATCCTACAGGCGCATGGGTGGGGCTCGCTACACCCAAACAGATCTATCACTCATGTCCCTCGGTCCTACAACGAGGATTAATTGTCTTAAGCGTTATACCCACCACTCACATGATCCATCAGTACCTTTCCTTTGCTAACCATACCACATATAAACGTTTGTAAACAGTTTGTAACATGTACTTCACCCCCGAAGTTATAAAACCAAAAACAGTTAAAAGAAAAGGGAGACATGAACTCACAGTTTTGCGTTCTTCGTATCCAATGTAGCTTAAAGCTTCCTCTAGATCGTACGACTACCTACATGCGACTACGGTTCATTAGATGGCTGGTCGTGCCTTGGCCTTAGTCTTAATTAGTGTCTTTGAGTTACGTTTCTTTGTGTCATCAATGTTATTCCAAGTATATAATTATTTGTTAAAATAATAAATATTTTAACATAAATTATATTATTAAATTTTGGAATATTAGTTAAAATAACATATTTTATCTTGACACTTTCATGTATTTGTACATGTATAATTTCCCAAGGATGGGTGTGTTTATATTCGTATTCTAAAACTTGTATATTTTTGCCAAGTATCGGTGGTGTATTCCGGTGTGTAATTATACGTACGAGAATACGTATTCTTATTGTGTTAATTAAGTATCTTATACTTAATTTTTGTATCAACTTTTCCTTAATAATATTTCTAATAAAAATACATCAATATATATTCCCAAAATATATATTTTAAGAAATATTACATAGAAAAATTACTTATAATTTTTCCCTTGGCAAAAATAATTGTATTTTCATATAAACCTCAAAAATAATATATTTTCAAGTTTAACTTGGAAAATATATATAAACTCATTTTTCACCCAAAAATAATGTATTTCACGTTTATTCAAGAAAATATATATTTTCTCCCAAAAATAATATATCTTCTAATAATTTCAAGAAAATATATATTTTTTTATCTACCAAAAATAATATATTTTCTCCTTGTAAAAAATATGATATATTTTGTAATAATTGTAAAAATCATATTTTTATTCTCTTGGTGTCCAAAATATTAATTACCAAAATATACTCATGAATTAAATTCCGAAATATTTTTGTGAGTTATATTCCTTGTTCGGTTTGTCCAATATTTTGGGTATAATTTATATATTCATTCTCTTGGAATTTTGGTAATATTTTGGATTGTGATTTCTTGGTATTTGATGAGTTATATTATTTCAAGTCCTAAAATAATATAACTATTACACATAATATACAAATAATCACACACATGGTGACATCTAAATATATATTTTCCCAAATACATATTTAGTCACTTTTATTTACAAAAACCAACCTCCAATATTTATAATTTTGCAACAAGAATTATGGCAAACTTTGTATGAAAATTTATGGTTTAAAATATACTTGTAAATATTTGTTTAGAAATATTTTTCTAAGTGTTTAATTTCTAGAAAAATTTTGCCATAGTTTCCCCTAAAAATGGAGGTTTCCATACTTTCAAGGCATATCATTTTCTTTTATAAATCAACACAATCAACAACAAATCAATCTACACTTCCCAATTTGCCAAAATCAAGCATAAAATACTACCTCATGAACTTGAAAATTTACAAAAATGTGTAGTAACTTACTAGTGTATTTAGTAAGCCTAGTTACCCTTTAAAGTGTGGTTGTTTATTTAAAAACATCATTTTTAAAGAAATTAGTCCTTTACAACTTGTAAATCATTTTTCTTAAAATGTTTCTTCTTGAGTTTTTCTTGTTACATAAGTATTTCTACACTTGTTTAACCACTAAAAATGTGGTTAATTTCTTTAAGAACCAAGATTAAGTAAACTTTGTATTTTAAACTTGATTTCTTGAAAATCATTCTTGAAATCATAGATTTACAAGACTTTATGTTTACTTTGATCATCACTTAACAAGAGAAACAACTTATACTTTCAAGTTCATGATTTACATGTGGATGATCACTTTGATCTTTAACATAATCATCCTCTCATCTTGCTAGATTATGTCTTTAATCACTATCTAGCAAGATCATATGATGTTTAACATCATATACACAAATAATCAATAATCAACAAGCATAACAATACTTAACAACATGATTTCTTATGATTATTAAGCTTATGTTCATGATTTAAGTTCTTGATTCATACTGTTCTTCATGATTAGCTTCTTGTATCATTCTTTAACCACTTAAATATGATGTAAAATGAAGTGTAGAAGATCTTACTACTAGCTCAAGGCTAGGGATGATCACTAGGTGAAAATGTGATGTATAAAAGCTTGTGTGAGTGGTCCTTCAACTTCCAAGAGTTCCTAGCGTCCTTATACACCTTCTTACACCCTTGAATATGTATGGAATGGATGGGAATTGAAAGATGAAGGTGGTTGTATGGGTGGGGGTTCACGACCGTAAGTAAGAAAAGGGGAAGAAGAAGAGCTCAAGTGATGAGGGTGTTAGAGAATGATGAGTTTATGAACCTTGAGTTCTACTTATAATCCATCAACTTGTTAAAATCTAATGTGTATTATGTTATAAAAGTGGGGACAAGATCTATTTTTATAAACATATAAAATCAATAGTGGGGGCCACATGTTGGGCCGTGAACTAGTGGGGGGGGGGGGGGAGTCTAGGCTTAGGTTGTAAAGATAGTTAGGTTATATAGTTGAAATCCAAGTGTATTAGTTAGGTGTTTAGTTACTAGTATGTTATATAGTGTGTTATGATGTTCGGGGACCATAACTAGCTTGGTAATGTTAAAACAATGCTTTTAGTGAAAATTTGGTGTTTCGGGTAGTGTCCGGTTGTTCGGTTGGTTACCGGTTCGTTAAGGTGCTAAACTACGTAGTTTAGTGTGCTTTATGTTACCTTTGTGACAGTTTTGATTCCCGATACTTAGGAAAGTATTCTGGACCATTTAACCATGTTTCTGCATGATATTAAAGTGTTTAAATGCTGAATTTTGCAGAATTCTGCAGAATTCTGCAGTTTATGTGAGTTTTAGGCACTTTCCGGCACTTAAACTATCACTAGGTAGGCAGTTTTATGATCCTTACTTTCCTACACACCATACTAGTGTAATTCTTGGTTTTTGGCTCATTCTGTATCCCAATACCATGTCAGTCTATGTATTGAACTCCGTCAGCATTTTTCTGATTTGTCTGATAACTGTGCTACCTTTATTTCATGCATCATTTGAATCCATAAAGTGTTGCATGCAATAATGATATGACATTTGCAATATATGATGCACATGTATATATGATAACAATCATTAGAAAGCAATTCATGTCATAAATTGTAAATCAGCACAGTCATTAAGCATTAATCATTGTCTAATAATTGTACGGATGCATGCAAATTTGACTGTTGTCACATCGGGAACACCGTCAGACTCTCGACATCTCTCATTGTCGAAGAGCCGACTCGAAAACTGATTTTCACCAAAGAGATGGACCGATTAACGGGTCAAGCATGAAATTCCATCAAGAATAGCACATCCGTCCGAATGGGCAACGCCCATCCGTCCGGATGAACTGGCACTGGCGATTTCTGTTGTTGATTCCATCATCACGTCTGTCCCTGTTAATTAAAACCTTTTTGTCTAACAAGATTTTACAAAACTTCAAACACCGTCCATCCGTCCGAATGGACTATGTCCATCCATCCGGATAGACTTTGCACCCACACCCAAACTTTTCCTTCTATTTTAAAACATCAGTTACACATCAGATCGTTTTCGTTCCAACAAGGTAGCCCATCCGTCCGAATGGACTATGCCCATCCGTCCTAATGGACTAGGCCCATCCGCCCAAAATGGACAACGTCCATCCATCCGAATGGAATAAGCCCATCCGTCCGAATTGACTGTGGAACATCTAATTCTACTTGACACTCTGATTTCGACCGTGTCAGCACTTGGAAGATTTCGACCGTGTCAGCACTTGGAAGACTTAGGCTTCCGTTCCCGTACGCAGGCTGATCCGGCGCTCCCTTCAATCCAATCCCGACCGTGTTAAGCTGTTAAACAGGCACAGTGAATACACTTGAACCCTTTTTCGCTTAACGCACTTTTTGGTGTTACATACGTTCTCTATCAAAACACAATACACAACATAAACACTTTTAAACGCTAACCGTTCCCGCATGCTATACCTGATTAGTTGAATGCTTGTTGTTATGCTTATACAGTGATTACTTGCCCGACCACCTTTAGCAACGATAGTACTATAGTTTGGACTCAGCACCTATTTGTTCAGGGGTTGCTAAGGATCACATTACTTTACTTCACGTGTTTGGTTTGGTGAACATGTGTCACACATACTCTACTCGCAGTCACGTGGTTAGGATGTATCATTGTTGATAGTTTACATGCTTCGCCCGTTACGTGTTACATGCTAGTTATGCGTAAACGCTTGTTATACTATATCTATGCAAACATGTGTACTCACCTTTACATTATTGTATTGACTTTATTTTAACGTATGTGACAGGTTGATGATTATATGCTGCAAATGGATAGGACGTCTAGAAACCCGCAATAAAATCTAGATTGTTGGATTTGTTTTGTTTAAGAGATGTGAACTCTGTTACGACTGTTTGTTGAAATATTTGTTTGTTAGTATGGGATAATGAACCTTTTAAATATTGTCATTAAATAGTTGTTATGGATTCTCTTGAGCAATCCGGTTCGCCTAATGCCGCGCCCCAATGATTCCGCCATCGGTTGGGGTGTGACAGATTGGTATCAGAGCCATAACTATAGGGAATTAAGTTGAGTCATGTAGAATAGACCTAGTCTATAGTCTAAGTACCAAAACAGACCCTTCGTACGAACCCACATGCTGTGATACTCTCGTTCGAACCTACATGTTACACCTTTGTACGTACCCGCACACTACAACTTCGTACGAAGGCGACCTTTCCTAAGGTCTAAATGCATTTCGCCTTTCTTAAGGCTAACACAATACACACATTTTGATAACACTTGTATAACACAAACAAGTGATTATGTTGAGATTAGGTGTGAAAACCAAGAACTCTCGATAAGATCACTCACTCTGCGTATTTTACTCTCAGCACGAGAACTTTCTGTTGAGTTAGGAGTGACATCCATACCCCGACGGGAATCTCCCTTTCTATCTCGTGGTTGTTTAACCACAGTTAGGAGCGAAGTTGTTAAGTTAGGGGTGAAACCCGCATCTTAATGACACGTTCCACTCTCTATTTTGATTTTCAAAGATCTCACCAAAGTCTCAGCCATTCCAATGAGCCGAGTCACGTAGTAACTGGAAGGATGAATGCCGTTCACCGTTTGATGGTGAGAGCATAGTCTATTAGGCCAAAGCGTGTACTAGAACTTGTTGCGAATGATTGAATCACTTTAGGTAGTCGATGTCTAACACCCAAGGTACTCTATTTATTCTTTCTAGCCTGCAATCGCCGATTTTACGCGTCATCAATTTTATTATATTTATGTTTTTAAACTAAGATTTATGGTTTCGATTTATCGCTTTTCGCTATACAAAACACGCACAACTCACACCAGCCCCGTAATCTAAAACACTAACTAATCACAAACAAACTCAGAAGCCTCATACACCATACTCGTCGCTTATGCTAGTCGTTATCTCTTGCGACTCTCGCACGCGCTACGCGTCCTTGAAAGGTAGGTGAATACATGCAAAATATGTGGTTATGTGAATTATGTGCTCATACGTGCTTATGTGCCTATGTGTATACGTGCTTATGTGAATTATGTGTATACGTGACTATGTGCCGACATGTTCCTGTTCTTTATGTGAATAATGATAACAACAAAATATGTGGTATGGAACGCTAAACTTTTCAAACATAACCTAATATAATCGAATCTCATCTAATCCCTTGGGATGATATCTGCTGCAGAACTCACACTTGACGATGTCTTCCTTTGGCTCTCATACACGCCGAAACGTTCAAAGGAACAATGCTGACAAACGAATCGCCTCCCTCGTGGCCAAGGAAATGGCCAAGGTGATTCCCCAGATCGTCAGTGAAATCAATGCTGCTAGCAGTACTTCTCTGTGGATTCCAAGAATGACGCGCCTAAAGCCCCGTTCAGCTTTAAAGATTTCAAAGCCTGTGGTCTTGCAAACTTTACTGGCGAAGATGGACCCAGTGCAATGTTTCAGTGGTTTGATGTGATTGAAGTCACTTTCCGTCAAAGCGGATGTCCCGAGAATCTCCGCACTGTAAACGCCACTGGAGTCTTTCAGTTAAGGGCACTTGATTGGTGGACCACCGAGCACAACAGGCGCGGTAATGATGCAGCTTATGGTCTCACATGGGAGGAGCTCAGGGAGCTCGTGATGAAGGAATTCTATCATCCCCACGAAGTCCAGAAGTTGGAGAATGAGTTCTGGAATATCAAGCAGGATGGAGGTGATAATGCTGGTCTCACCGCCCGCTTCAAGCAGCTGAGTATTATCTGTCCAAGTCAGGTTGTAACACCACGTAAAAACGTGTCCAATTATGTGAAGACACGTGTCCTAAACCCTTATCGTTTGAAAGATTGAGTTTGAAGGACTAAAGTTGTAAAACGATGAAATTATGTATGTGAAGGGACTAAAAGTGTCAACATGCCAAACTTGTGCCTCTGAATGACTACACACGAAGAATATATTCTTAAATGAGTAATAAATTGGATATAAGAAGCCGTTATTGAAAATAATCAAAAGATTATAAACTACAAGGGTTAAACGTGTCAACATGTTAATTCTTACCTCTGAGTGACCTTTTAACGAACCCGAGGCTTCGTAATATTCAAATATACTCCCAAGAATAAGTGATATCAGTTTCACAAGGTTTCGAGATCGTTATACAAGTTTTCAAGATTATGGGTTAAAAGTGCCAATGTTAAGAAACTTATGTTTACGGTGATCGTTTAACGAAACCGGGCCTAACGAAGTTTGGTTATACTCCCAGGAACCTCTACAAACTAACTACAAGGGCCTTATATGCCAAAAATGAAGTTAAATGAAGTTATAAGGAACCAGGGACTGAAACTACCATTGTTAAAACATTTTTAACCTGAATACAAGGTTGTCGCGGCCCGCGTAGACTCCCCTTGAGTCTTACGCGGCCCGCGAGAGACTGCCCAGTGCAGAAGATTGTTGCCAGCTACAGGTTTCAGCTCAGAACCAACTTAAACACATCCAAATTGATACCAGGGGCTGATTGTCGGATTTTTAATACCACTAGGACACCTGGGGTGATCCTAGACACCTCCAAAACACCTGCCTTGATCTTGTTCCATGGCATTCATCTATATAAAGGCAATTAAGTGCCATTGTTCATTTGCTCATTCACTTGAAACATTCACTTCACTCTCCTCTGGTGGTTTCTAATAAAGAAGGGAGCTCAAGTTTGTAGAAAAGATAGCTAGGACCCTTTGTAAGTGTCTTAGTCCTTTCTTTAGTTCAGTTTTATAGTTTAAAAACCAAAAAGTCAAAGTTATCGTAAATTAGCTTTGACCTTCGGTTTATACTCAAATGGTTCAACCACTGTCCGATATGAATGTGGTTATGTGACCATAATTAGGTAGGTAATTAACCCTTAAAAGGGCACCTCCTAATTGTTTCGTTTGCTTAGTTAATTGTCGGATCAAACTATTTACTTAAAAAGTTAAACTGGACAGAATCATGATATATAATTAAAATTAATAATTTAGAGGTTATAAATTATATTTTAACACTCTAATAACTTAGTAATTATTATTAGAACATGTTCAAACAGATTCAACCCGACAATTCTAAGTCTAAGGTCGGTTCGCAACCGAAAGTCGCAAAAGCTTGACTTTTGCTTTGACTTTCAGTTCTGACCCCATTAAGCTTAATTCTTCCATGTTTTAAGCTCCCATTAGGACCACATTATATTGTAGTATAACCCACTGGAGTTGTATTACCTGGTCATCTATATTCTGAATTATATGCTAAGTTTCGTTATTATGCTTATAAATGCCCATTTTTCCCTTTTGACATATAAACGAGATTTTTGAAAATGTAAGAGGACAAAAACCTTTATTACTGATATATAAGTATGTCCTGAAAATTTGACATCAGTTTCTGGTCTCAAACAGAAGTTATGCTCGATATCGTAAATTGAATGTTTTTATTAATTAAATTACGCTATCTTGCATAAGACATGTTTAAACTTGGATTTTGACCCAAAACTCAATACCTACTGCTAAGATATTATTTTTAGGGATTTTTAGGATTTTTGGTCAGATTATAAACTGACCATATCATTGAGTTCTTGTATAATTCGGTAAATGACGATAATGCCCTTTTCATGCATAAAATGAGATTAACATATGATCTGAATGCCAAACCTTTTCCTACTGATATTATACATTAAATAAGATATTTTGAACACTTGAGACTGATCAAAATCTCAGATTTTCATAAACATCTCAATTATCGTCAATTAGCGATTTTTACGCTAATTAGGTGCATAGTATGGTTTAGGACCATATTTAACACCTAAGACTTGTTACCTACTGAATTTTTAAATAAATTTCAATATTATTATAGTAGGTATAAGTCATGAACTCAGACTTCCAAAAATGTCCTTAAAAGCATATGTGAAATGACCAAAATACCCTTTCGGGGCATAGTTTGGCCATAAATGGTAAACCTCACATATGTATAATATTTTACTGATATAACTTGATAAAATAAATATTTTTACTGAATGTTTTAGACCAGAACCTCAGTTTATCATTAAATCTCTTTTATAAATAATAAAATGACCAAAATGCCCCTACGGGACTTACATTGGTTTTAAACACTTTTTTGGGCATATATGTTAGCATCATACTGATGTATTAGCATATTCTAAGCATAATAACATATGAGACCTATATATAATTCATTTGGCTACCCGTTATGCATTTATGCATTCAGATCGGTTTGTGTGACTAGTTTACATAAAATAACCGAAACGGGTTTAACCTTATCATTAAATCTTCAAAATCCAGAATGTGTTTAGTTTACCCATATAATACATGTATCCAAACTTGTCGGGTCTAAATCACATTCCATTTCGGTCTCCGCTTAATCTAGCGTTTAGAACCGTAAAGTATATTTCAAACTAACCGGTCTAAGTTTTTTACTTAAATAAAGACCCGTTATTATCCTAATAGGTTAATAAACCTTCTATACAGATTAAGTAGCTTTGGTAGAAGGTACTTTCATAAGGCTTAGGAATATACGGCTGAGTTACTTCTTTCATCAAGCTCAGGTAAATACTTTTAACTTATTTTCCGTTATACGGGCTTGGGATACGGTATTATAATAATACCGCTTGGTCGGGTATGAAATCATTTAATCGGATTGTGATTAATAAATTTGCATAACCCGTTTTAATCTGTTTTGTTTGATAACATAAACATTGGGGGTTAATACGACTGTGTCTTGGATATCCTTGGCTCATTTCAATTGTAAATGACCACGACCTATGCACGGGGTGTAAGCATACACCTAACAGACGCAAAATGCTAAATAACCCACATGTTGGGGATAACTCCTTTGTGGGTTTTATAGTGGTGAGTCGGTTAATCATGACCGGCTTCCAAACCGGCCCCATATGTATGACAAACATGTAAAACGTATAACAACCCTTCTAAATTTTTCTGACACCCTAAAATATATTAAAATATCCCTATATGTCCTTAAATACACCCCGTATGTGAAAACCGAGCCCAAAATATGATATATCATTAAAAATGAAATAAAAACAAAGTTTTTGTGTCGCTCGCGGGCCGCGTAGACCCCTTAGGGATCTTACGCGGGGAGCGACACCCGGTGCTGCCACATGTCATCATCGTGTCGAAGCTAGGGCTGAGTCGGACAAGTTAGGGCCTACCCTAGCTGCTCTTGCGGGCCACGTAGCCCCTTGCTACGTCTTACTCGGGCCGCGTAAAACTCGAAATCAGCTCCTATATAATGGGAGCTCGGGTCTTCAGTTTCCGTCGCTCAATTCTTTGATCTCTCTCTCAATTTCTGCATAGATAACATAATTTCCGGGCATAATACCCCCCTAATTAACGAAGTTTTGCTCTGTTGTAAGTATTATAACCCCGGTTACGTATTAGATACACTGCCCGATTGATCTAGGGTTCCGTAACGGCTGTCGGGGTTCTGCCCGACGTAGTCGTTGGAATGCCGTCTCGGGGAGGGTAGTACTAATGTAAATATAAAGGGTTATTATACTAACGCGTGTGCATTGTGTAAATTATAGATAATCACCAGGAAACCTTAGAAGAAATCTAAGACAGCAATGTGAGTAATCTCCTTTTTGTAAACTGTTTTTACAAAACCTTAAATGTTTTACAATGGGATTAAGTAGTGATTAAGTCTTTGTAGTTCTTCAATTACTGCCGGTATGTTGGGGTTTTGTATACAAAATGTGGAACACGTTACCATTGGACAAAGAGTTAGCCAATGTGTAATATGACCCACCAGTCAGGATTGACAGTACTGAATGAGTAATTGTGTAGACATAAACATTGTAATCGCCTCAATACTGTGTTAATTGATAAAACTCTTATTGATTAAACTTGGATTCACTCACCAGTATTTCCCACTGACAAAATGTTTTTAAACGCGTTTCAGGTAACAAAATGTGAAAGCCAACTAGAAGCCAGCTGGACAGCACTGAAGGCTTGGAAAAGTAGCTATAAAAGTTACCTAAATAAAAGAAGATGTTTTATTCAATAAAATGGAGATTATCTCTATAAATCAGTTGTAATGAAAACCTGGGTGTTATCCCAATATGTTTAATATTATAAAAGTGTGGTATTTACTCTGATAAATATTTCCTAACTACGGTCCTGATGAAATTTCCGCTGCCAAATTGATAAACAAATGATACCACCAAAACTGGTCTCGCGGCCGCCCGTTCCAGGGACAGATAGGGGGCGGGGGTTGCAATAGAAGGTGGTATCAGAGCTAAGCCACTAATTCAGCCACAGAAGGTTTCCGCTGACATCAAGATATTGTTTAAATTGTTAGGAAACTAATTATGGAAATACGTTCATATCTGTCTTTTATTGTTATGTGTTATTTGACTATTTGTTAGTTTACAGTATGAGTGATCAAGGACCCTCAGACGCATATCGTCAGTTGTCCGATTCACCTAGGAGTGAAGGTACCTCTTCACAGCCTGCCCTCTCTGGGTATGCAGCTGATAATGAAGAAGGAATGTTTGTGTTAAAGGCTCAGTCTGAAGAGCCATTTCCTCAGAAAAAGAGATGATGGTTTAGTAAGGGAGCACATGAGCGTAGGAAAAGAATGCGAAAGTTGCAACAACAGAGAGTCCTAGCAGCAGCTAAGCGAGAGTCAGATGCCCATACACAGGATATGCTTAATAGAAGCTTAGCCAATTTTCATATCATAGCAACCACAGTTGCCGACCCAAATCTGGAACAACTAGTAGCCCCACAACCCTTGCCTTTGTTTCCCACGCAGCCGATGGAGATAGAAAACAACCCCGAAAACCAAGTCCAAATGCATGATTTCAACCCTGAGGAGATACCCAGGATACCAGCCCCTAATCCCTTAGACCCAGATTATGATCCATGGTTCGATGATAATAGGGATTATGTGTCGCGCTACCACCTAAACGACGAACCCATGCCGAACTTAGCAGCCTATCCAGGTTTGGACCCTCTAGATCCCTACTACGATAGCGATGAATACATTAGGGAGATCTTAGAGAATCCGTACCCTCAGGAGGAACCCATGCCCCAGTACCCAGATCCAATACCAGCACCTGCACCCCCAATGAGTGCAGAAAATGTGCAAGAGCTCCGAACTTTCGGAGAAGAGATTTTAGAGAATAGCGAGAGGATGAGGCAGGTAGGAGAGCGACTCGTCTGGAAGTACGACGAGCGCAATATGGATTACTGTATGAATCCATATCAGTGAATGTGATGGTGGAGTTGGTAATAATATATATATATATATATATATATAATATGTGAAAAAAATAAATATATATATGTGTAATAATAATAATATATGTTGTAGTATAGACCACTTCGTGATTAGTGATGCATAATAGTATTGTAATTTTAATTCCAGTCCCAGTGTGTAATAGACGCATACTATAATAGAAAAGAGTAAGTCGCAATGCTCGACGCTTTTGACCAATATGGGTGTTGTGTGGTTGTTGCCTAAATTATTAATTGTTTGTGATATTAATAATTGATAAATGTTTAAAATTCAGATGGACAACGAAGTAAACCAGGAAAACCAGAATAACGATAACCAGAGTAACAATAACTTGGATAATGAAAATCCGAACAACAACAATAATGGAAACCAAGTGGATAACAGTGCCATGCAACATATAGTGGCATAAGGTATAATAGATGCAATGTCATATATTATCAAACCGGTTAAGGAAGCAAAAAATAAAAGTAAACATGATAGCAAACGACCCTCTGAACCTGAAAACAGCGTGAACAATGGACCCGTACTTCAATACCCATTCCCAAAAGAAGAAGAACCGTGTCTTACGGTTGTTCTTATAAAGAATTCTGGTCTTGTAAACCAATGGAATTCTCGGGCAATGAAGGGGCCGTTGCATCTCTACGCTGGATAGAAAAGACCGAGGCAGTCTTAAGAATAAGTAAATGTGCGGAAGAGGATAAAATAATGTTTGCTTCTAATCTGTTTAAGAATTCAGCACTAGAATGGTGGAACACTATCCTTCAGTCTAGGGGAAGTGATAAAACTTACAATATGGAATGGGAGGATTTTAAAAACATGGTAGAAAGGAAATTCTGCCCTCTCAATGAAAAAGAACAGATAGCAAATAAATTCCAAAACCTTAGGATGACTGGAGTAGACAGTAAGGGTTATACTACATTATTCTTTGAATATGCCCGAATAGTACCAACCCTTGCATCACCTGAATCAATATTAATCTCCCGTTACATTTGGGGATTAATTGGGGAGATAAGGCATGTAGTCAAGGCAGCTAGACCCCAAACCATAGAAGAAGCAGTAGAACTAGCAAACACCTTGACATATGAATTAGTCCGTACGCGAGAAGAGGATCAAAGGAGGAACCTAACCTAGAAGCTTACCCAAGAATTCCGTTCTGGAAATTCTAACCGTGGGAAAAATGTAGGCTCTGCCTCTGCACCCTATTGCAGGCATTGCAAAAGGAAGCATTCTGGAAGATGCTCCGTATACTGTAACTTTTGCAAAATGTGTGGACACAAGGAGGAAGATTGCAGGAAGAAACCCAACAAGATGATATGCTTCAACTGTGGAGAACAAGTTCATATCAAGCCTAACTGCCCAAAGTTAGCTCCAGCCACGAACACCAAGAATACTAAAAATGCTAGAGCATTTGTTCTGACTGCAGAAGAAGCAAAGATGATCCCGGATGTGATCACCGGTACGTTTTTAGTTAATGATGTTTTTGCTAAAGTATTATTTGACTCTGGTGCGAACTAAAGTTTTATTAATACTTCATTTTACAAACTTCTTAATCAATCATTAACTAAACTCCCTAAAGAATGTCTAGTAGAGACAGCAAATGGGGAAACCATTAAGATTTCTGAAATCTTGTAGGGAGCAAGAATAGAAATTCTAAATCAGAAATTTATTGCAAACCTTTACCCCATGAATCTGGCAGGATTCGATGTTGTGTTAAGAATGGATTGGTTAATAGCCAATAAAGCTAGTATTTTATGTGATCAAAAGTCAATTCAAGTAAATTCACCAAGGCTTGAAAAGATCACGATTAAAGGAAATAAAACCTCTAGATCCACTAAGTTCATCTCTGTGATGAAAACAACAAGTTATATCAAAAAAGGGTCATTAGTGTATTTGATTTCTATAATCACTAACACTAAAGGAAAAGAATTAAAGGATATTCCATGTCACACCCCCAAATTCCACACGCGGAGTATCACCACTTGGAAGCGTGACTGACCAGGATCAAGCCACCAATCATATTGAACAATGCATGTAGTAAATATAATTTCAACCAAACAATACGAAAGGTGTTCAAAATCAAAGCATATTTAAGTGTTTAGCGGAAGCATAATTGTAAAACCCAATGTAAGTAATAAGTACGAAATAAAGTAATGTTTTTAGCGTGGCACACACTGCCATGCCCCACAACGATCGCGCCTCCCTGTGCAAGCTCCATGAGTACCTAACGACCTGCAAGGCATGTACAACGAATCAACAACAAACTTGAGCGAGTTCACAGTTGGTTATTTAGTTATAGCTTTCGTTTGTAAACCGAGTATCGTATTAATTCGTATCGCGGTCACCCTGACATGTTTGCGAAGATTAGTGGGGGCTTCCCATGTGTTTCTAGACCACGCGTATCGACTGCTACGAAAATGTAAGAGGTGCCCTAAGTCAATGTCTATCAGCATTGACCCTTTGCCCATAGTCCATTAGTACACGCCCGTCCGACTGGCACGGTGTGAGGTTTGTTAAACCTAATAGCGCTATTAACTAATGACCCGCTCGCCATAGGCCTCGGCGATTAAGTCGATAAATGAGGGACTTCATATGATAGAGTTGATGGTCTTATGGTAGTTCGTATCCTGTTGTATGGGGAATACGCAAGTTTGTAGTTATCGTTCAGTTCTTTAACCCATTCCCAACCCTTGGGAACCCCATGCCTTGGCTAGAGGGTGAACTCACCTTGGTTGCTCGGAAGATACACAGAAAGGTTACTTGAGCTATATATGGTCAACCACGTCCTAACATGGTTACCATACAAGTTAGGTCTAGGTTCAAGTAATGCACGTATGATTACACATAGCTTAACAAGTTATGAACACGTGTTGATCATGGCAAACACATAATACATGATAACACATTAACAGTAACAGTCAAGTACTCATCAAGTCCAAACTTGTGCGATCCGAAAGATGAAGCCCAATAAACAGGCGGCCCAACCCGTTGTGTGATCAGCATGACTTGTGCGATCCACAATGGGTTGTGCGATTGGGAACTAACCCGGCCCAATAATTCATCCCAACATGTACACAACCGAAACAGTTAAACGTAAGTCTTGTGCGGTCCGGTTAGTCTTGTGCGACTGACCAGTCCTTGTGCGACTGGGATTGGGCTTTGAGGCCCAACCGTATAAAAGTCTAAGTGATTCATGTGTGGCCCAAGCCTTGTGCGATCGGCACCGTCTTGTGCGATCCACAAGGTCTTGTGCGATCATGCAACTCTAGTTATACACTGCTGCCTTATGTGATTGTACCTATCTTGTGCGACTACACTTGTGCGTCCGGAACTTGTGCGATCAGTCGTCTTGTGCGATCAGACCTTATACAATCCGGTCTTGTGCTATTTGTTTTAATATCCGAAAATTATGGAAATCAGTTATATGGTTTCCATTTATGAAATCTATCAATTAACAACACTAACAGTTTCAATCATGCATATTTCGATCAAACCAAGCAATTATCATCTAATTCATAAGAACCCTAATCATTTATCAAGCATAAACAGTAAGCATAACAACTAAACACATTAACATAGTTCATGTTCTTGATCACTAGCATGCATTCTAATCATGATAACTCAACAATCATTCGAACATGATACATCACAGCCGAATATCATCATTCAAACATAACATCATCAACCCTTATTTTGATCCGTGAAAACTACACATGTGTGCCGATTTCAAGAACACCAAACCCTAACAGTTTACATCATCATCAATCAAATATCATCCTTAAACCATCGTATAGAACATACATATCACAATATCATGCAACACACAATCAATAGTTAAAACACTAACCGATTAAAGAAGAGAGTAGGGATTGATCCGAACACCAAAAGCTTCGAGAGAAAGGGATGTTGTTGCCGTCGGGTTTGAGAGGTAGAGAGAGGAGAGTAGGGTTTGTGTGTGTTCTTTGTTTTGAAACAAATGAGAAACAAACTCCGTAAGGGTGTGTGTGTATGCGCATGAAGGAGTGGGCCGAACCCAACTTGGGCTGCCCTTTTGATTCAAGTTCATGTTGTGCGGTCCAACAGGGCTTGTGCGATCGGGTTGTGTTGTGCGATCGGTTCGTTAATATACAATTAAATTCATTACACATAACATAACATTCAATTAATCACAAAGTTCACATAATCACACAACGTTCCACATACGTTACATCAAAGTACAAAAAGAGGTTCTAAAAACACGAGTTGTCACATTATCCCCAAGTTGAAAGAAATTTCATCCCGAAATTTGGTACGTTCTCACTGAGGAAGCTAGTTAAGTTGCATGGTTTTCCTGGTTTTCCTGGGGTGTCACATCCTCCCCCCATTGATCTGGAATTTCGTCCCGAAATTCCGCAGTAGCTTCAGCCTCAGTAGTGGTTGTACTGTTTGCGAACAATTGGGGATACTTTTGTTTCATTTGATCTTCGCGTTCCCAGGTGAACTCTGGGCCACGACGGGAGTTCCAACGAACTCGAACGAGAGGAATTCTAGTACGCTTGAGAATCTTTACATCTCGGTCAGTAATCTCTACTGGTTCCTCAACAAATCGTAGCTGATCGTCGATAGTGAGCTCCTTCAAAGGAACTATGAGGGTCTCATCTGACAGACACTTCTTCAGATTCGACACGTGGAAAACGTTGTGAACTCCACTGAGTTCTGCTGGTAGGTTCAGTTTGTAGGCCACTTTGCCTATTTTCTCTATGATGTCGAATGGTCCAACATATCGTGGGTTAAGTTTACCAAAACGAACAACACCCTTCCAAGGTGAGACTTTAAGTAGCACTCGATCCCCAACCTAGAAATCGAGTGGTTTCCTGCCCTTATCAGCATAGCTCTTCTGACGGTCATGAGCTGCCGCCATTCGTTGTCGTATTTGAGCAATCCTTTCTGTTGTGTCTACCACAAGTTCTGGACCAGTGATCTGACTGTCACCCACCTCTGCCCAACAAAGAGGTGATCGGCATTTACGCCCGTACAATGCCTCAAATGGGGCAGCTTGAATGCTGGTGTGGTAACTGTTGTTATACGAGAACTCCACTAGAGGGAGATGTTTTTCCCAGCCGTTGCCAAAATCGATTACACATGCCCGCAGCATGTCTTCAAGGGTTTGGATGGTGCGTTCAGACTGCCCATCCGTCTGTGGATGATAAGCAGTGCTCATGTCTAAACGAGAGCCAAAAGATTTGTGCATTGCTTGCCACAGTTCTGAAGTAAAACGTGCATCACGATCAGATATAATGGAGGTGGGCACCCCGTGCCTCGAAACCACTTCCTTCAAGTAGACGTCTGCTAAAGTAGAGAACTTGTCAGTTTCTTTGATAGCCAGAAAGTGTGCAGACTTTGTGAGTCGATCCACGATCACCCATATAGTATCATTCCCACGTCGAGATCTAGGCAGGCCAGTAACAAAATCCATGGAAATTTGCTCCCATTTCCATTGTGGAATCTCTGGTTGTTGGAGCAGGCCTGATGGTTTCTGGTATTCGGTCTTGACTCTCGCACAAGTCAAACATCTGCTAACGTAAGTTGCTATGTGTGCTTTCATGCTAGGCCACCAATACGTAGTTTTCAAGTCATGGTACATCTTATCTGAACCAGGATGTACTGAGTAGCGAGACTTGTATGCTTCATCCATCACAAGCTCTCGTAGGTTGCCATAGAGTGGAACCCAGATGCGTCCTATTACATAGTATGCGCTATCTTCCTTTTGTTCTAACCGTTGCCTTGAGCCATGTAGGGCTTCAGCCCTGACGTTTTCTGGTTTCAATGCTTCTACCTGAGCATCTCATATCTGTGCAGGAAGACTAGATTGGATAGTGAGTTGTAAAGCTCGTACATGTTTAGGTGTAGTATCCTTTCGACTGAGGGCATCGGCCACAACATTGGCTTTGCCCGGATGGTATCTGATCGAGCATTCGTAATCATTCAGTAGCTCGACCCATCGACGGTGTCGCATGTTCAACTCCTTCTGTTTGAAGATATGCTCGAGACTCCTGTGATCGGTGTAAATAGCGCACTTGGTACCGTACAGGTAATGTCTCCATATCTTAAGTGCAAATACAACAGCTCCCAGCTCTAAATCGTGTGTAGTGTAGTTCCTTTCATGAACTTTAAGTTGGCGTGAGATGTACGCAATAACTTTATCTCGTTGCATCAATACACAACCAAGACCCTGAATTGATGCGTCGCAGTAAACCACAAAGTCGTCTGTGCCTTCTGGCAATGAAAGAATAGGTGCGCTGCAAAGTCTATCCTTTAGGTGCTGAAATGCCGTTTCTTATGCATTACCCCATCGATAAGTAACGCCCTTTTGCGTTAGTGAGGTGAGAGGTTGCACAATCTTGGAGAAGTCCTTGATAAACCTTCTGTAGTAGCCCGCCAGACCCAAGAATTGGCGGATTTCAGTTGGTGTACGAGGTGCAGGCCAGTTCTTAATCGAGTCTACCTTGGATGGATCAACGTGAATCCCATCCTTGTTTACCACATGGCCTAGGAAATGGACTTCACGAAGCCAGAAGTCACATTTCGAGAACTTGGCGTACAACTGTTCTGTTCGAAGGAGTTCCAAAATAAGTCGTAGATGTTGCTCGTGTTCTTCCTGACTCTTAGAATAGATCAGGATGTCGTCGATGAAAACTATGAATAATTTATCTAGGTAAGGCTTGCACACCCTGTTCATAAGGTCCATGAAAACTGCAGGTGCATTTGTCAGCCCAAAAGGCATAACCAAATACTCGTAGTGTCCATAACGAGTTCTAAAGGCTGTTTTGGAGACGTCCTCTTCTCGGACTCTCAGCTGGTGATATCCCGACCTCAAATCAATCTTTGAATAGTAGCTCGACCCTTGCAGCTGGTCGTATAGGTCATTAATACGTGGAAGAGGATAGCAATTCTTTACGGTCACCTTGTTGAGTTCGCGATAATCTACGCACATACGAAAGGTACCATCTTTCTTCTTCACAAACAAAACTGGAGCTCCCCAGGGCGAAGAGCTAGGACGAATAAAACCCTTATCTAAGAGTTCTTGTAGTTGCGCAGATAGTTCTTCCAATTCAGATGGAGCTAAACGATAAGGTGCTCGAGCTATGGGTACTGCTCCAGGAGCCAGCTCAATTTGAAACTCGACTTGACGATGAGGTGGAAGGCCAGGTAATTCCTCAGGGAATACCTCAGGAAAGTCACGTACGATAGGAAAATCTTCTATCTTCTTCTCTTTCTTCGAGGTGTCAGTAACGAGAGCCAAAATGGCAGTGTGACCCTTTCGCAAACACTTCTGGGCCTTACGGAAAGAGATGAAGCTCACAACAGCACCACTCTTGTCTCCACGAATCATGAGAGGTTCATCACCTGAACGAGGAATACGAACAATCTTCTCCTTGCAAAGAATCTCTGCTTGGTGTTGGGATAACCAGTCCATCCCAATGACAACGTCGAAACTACCCAGAACGATAGGAATAAGGTCGATGGAGAAGGTCTGATTAGCAAGAACAAGATTACAACCCTTGACTACGTGTGTGGCCTCTAAACTCTTACCATTAGCTAGCTCTACAGTGTGCTTGGTGTTCAATAATGTTGGGGTACGCTTAAGCATTTGGCTAACTTTTAAGGACACGTAGCTAGTATCGGCACCCGAATCGAATAAAACAGTAACATCAAAGTCGTCTAGTAGGAACTTACCCGTCACGACGTTGGGATCGTTTCTTGCTTCTCCCTGGCCAATCACGAATACTCGACCCCTGGCACCATTGCCGTTGTTATCCCCGTTGTTTCCATTCCCCTGGTTGTTATTGTTGTTGTTCTGATTCTGGTTCAGCTGGGGAAATCTCTCTTGAAGTGGCCTTCAGCTCCACACTGAAAGCATCCCCTATTGCCTCGCTATTGCTGCTGCTGGTTCTGTGGAGTTAGTGGTTGTTGTTGTTGGTTCTGATTCGCAGGTCGTGAGCTCCTACAATCCTTAGCTTCATGACCCATCTTGAGACACCTCTGGCAACGACCCTTGTTGCACTGACCCCTGTGGTGTCTATCGCATCTGTTGCACTTTGGAAGGTTTCCTCAATATCCACCCTGCCCTTGACCACCAGAAGATTGCTGACCAGGGCTCTGATAATCATCAATCTTTCGTTGTTGTGCCTGGGACTGAACTGAAGTCGAACCCTTGCTGGAGGTTCCATCCCATTTTCGTTTGTTATCAGTGGGAGTAGCAGAAGTAGTAGTAGCAGTAGCACCTATACGCTTAGGCAGCCTATTCTGTTCCACTGCCTGGTCTGTGAGACGATAAGCAAGACGAGTAACATCCTGGATAGTAGCGAGGTTAGCAGCAGTCACATGGCTTTGAATCTCTAGTACTAAGCCTTTGAGGAACAGCTCGATGTGCTTGATGGGATGATCCACCATAGTTGGACACAAGATGTCCAGCTCATTTGACCTTTTCGTATACACCTCAATCTCTGATCCTGTCATCTTCAGGTTAAAGAACTCCACTTCCAACTTGTGGATGTCATCTTGACTACAGTATTCCCGCTTGATCAGTTCCTTAAAATCATTCCAGGGTTGGCGTTAGCGGCTGCCAGCCCTAACATCTGAACTTGTGCATTCCACCAAGTTAGCGCAATGCCCTCGAGAGTACCAGTGGCGTACTTCACCCTGCGAGCTTCAGGGAATTCACACATTTCGAAGACTGACTTGAGCTTCTCGAACCAGTGGAGGAGTCCAACTGCCCCTTCAGTGCCACTGAAAGTACTAGGACGGCAGTCCATGAAGGTTTTGAACATGCACGCAGGTGGCTGAGCATGCTGGCCTGTTGTATAAACGAGAATAGGACAAGGTTAAACACAAGAGTTGGGTTAGGAGTGTAGGATCTAATGATCCTAGAGAGAGTTGCGACTGCAGGATATACCTCCTGCTTGGGCGGCTGCAAGTGCCGCAACAACTTGTTGGTTAATCAGAGCCGTCAACTGGGCTTGTGTCATGTTAACGCGTCCAGCCATGATCTTCATATCAAGGGAAAACATGAGTGAGAGAGGTTCGTGAAAGTGCGATGACAGAAGAGAGTAAGCACGAAATGTTGCAAACAGTAGTTACTACATTATCTAACCATACCATGAGCAATGTTCTATGTAATCTAGCAAGTAGGCAATGTAAACATAAATCGTATCACCTAGAATATTGAGTCTTGCACGTGGAGCGAAGCGTCGTTGTGGATCGTTGAGCACTGTACAGGTTATAGTCTGGTTTTAACAAAAACTTTTCCCTTATTAAAACCAAGTTCACTATAACCAATGGCTCTGATACCAATCTGTCCCACCCCCAAATTCCACACGCGGAGTATCACCGCTTGGAAGCGTGACTGACCAGGATCAAGCCACCAATCATATTGAACAATGTATGTAGTAAATATAATTTCAACCAAACAATACGAAAGGTGTTCAAAATCCAAAGCATATTTAAGTGTTTAGCGGAAGCATAATTGTAAAACCCAATGTAAGTAATAAGTACGAAATAAAGTAATGTTTTTAGCGTGGCACACACTGCCATGCCCCACAACGACCGCGCCTCCCTGTGCAAGCTCCATGAGTACCTAACGACCTACAAGGCATGTAGCAACGAATCAACAACAAAGTTGAGCGAGTTCACAGTTGGTTATTTAGTTATAGCTTTCGTTTGTAAACCGAGTATCGTATTAATTCGTATCGCGGTCACCCTGACATGTTTGCGAAGATTAGTGGGGGCTTCCCATGTGTTTCTAGACCACGCGTATCGACTGCTATGAAAATGTAAGAGGTGCCCTAAGTCAATGTCTATCAGCATTGACCCTTTGCCCATAGTCCATTAGTACACGCCCTTCCGACTGGCACGGTGTGAGGTTTGTTAAACCTAATAGCGCTATTAACTAATGACCCGCTCGCCATAGGCCTCGGCGATTAAGTCGATAAATGAGGGACTTCAAATGATAGAGTTGATGGTCTTATGGTAGTACATATCCTGTTGTATGGGGAATACGCAAGTTTGTAGTTATCGTTCAGTTCTTTAACCCATTCCCAACCCTTGGGAACCCCATGCCTTGGCTAGAGTGTGAACTCACCTTGGTTGCTCGGCAGATACACAGAAAGGTTACTTGAGCTATATGTGGTCAACCACGTCCTAACATGGTTACCATACAAGTTAGGTCTAGGTTCAAGTAATGCACATATGATTACACATAGCTTAACAGGTTATGAACACGTGTTGATCATGGCAAACACATAATACATGATAGCACATTAACAGTAACAGTCAAGTACTCATCAAGTCCAAACTTGTGTCATCCGAAAGATGAAGCCCAATAAACAGGCGGCCCAACCCGTTGTGCGATCAGCATGACTTATGCGATCCACAATGGGTTGTGCGATTGGGAACTAACCCGGCCCAATAATTAATCCCAACATGTACACAGCCCAAACAGTTAAACGTAAGTCTTGTGCGGTCCGGTTAGTCTTGTGCGACTGACCAGTCCTTGTGCGATTGGGATTGGGCTTTGAGGCCCAACCGTATAAAAGTCTAAGTGATTCATGTGTGGCCCAAGCCTTGTGCGATCGGCACCGTCTTGTGCGATCCACAAGGTCTTGTGCGATCATGCAACTCTAGTTATACACTACTGCCTTATGTGATTGTACCTATCTTGTGCGACTGCACTTGTGCGTCCGGCACTTGTGCGATCAGTCGTCTTGTGCGATCAGACCTTATACAATCCGGTCTTGTGCTATTTGTTTTAATATCCAAAAATTATGGAAATCAGTTATATGGTTTCCATTTATGAAATCTATCAATTAACAACACTAACAGTTTCAATCGTGCATATTTCGATCAAACCAAGCAATTATCATCTAATTCATAAGAACCCTAATCATTTATCAAGCATAAACAGTAAGCATAACAACTAAACACATTAACATAGTTCATGTTCTTGATCACTAGCATGCATTCTAATCATGATAACTCAACAATCATTCGAACATGATACATCACAGCCGAATATCATCATTCAAACATAACATCATCAACCCTTATTTTGATCCGTGAAAACTACACATGTGTGCCGATTTCAAGAACACCAAACCCTAACAGTTTACATCATCATCAATCACATATCATCCTTAAACCATCGTATAGAACATACATATCACAATATCATGCAACACACAATCAGTAGTTAAAACACTAACCGATTAAAGAAGAGAGTAGGGATTGATCCGAACACCAAAAGCTTCGAGAGAAAGGGATGTTGTTGCCGTAGGGTTTGAGAGGGAGAGAGAGGAGAGTAGGGTTTGTGTGTGTTCTTTGTTTTGCAATAAATGAGAAACAAACTCCCTAAGGGTGTGTGTGTATGCGCATGAAGGAGTGGGCCGAACCCAATTTGGGCTGCCCTTTTGATTCGAGTTCATGTTGTGCGGCCCAACAGGGCTTGTGCGATCGGGTTGTGTTGTGCGATCGGTTCGTTAATATACAATTAAATTCGTTACACATAAACACATAACATAACATTCAATTAATCACAAAGTTCACATAATCACATAACGTTCCACATACATTACATCAAAGTACAAAGAGAGGTTCTAAAAAACACGAGTTGTCACATTCCAGTAGTATCCCGGTTTTCAGATATATTTCCAGAAGAGCTACCAGGGCAACCTCCAGATAGAGAAGTTGAATTCAGAATCCATTTGATACCAGGAACCGCACCAATTGCCAAAGCACCTTACCGTTTGGCACCCGTAGAAATGCAAGAACTAAAGAAACAGTTAGACGAATTGTTGGAGAAAGGATTCATACAGCCAAGCTCATCGCCATGGGGAGCACTGATTTTATTCGTGAAGAAGAAAGACGGATCAATGCGTATGTGCATGGACTACCGTGAATTGAACAAAGTCACGGTTAAGAATCAGTATCCATTACCAAGAATAGATGATCTGTTCGATCAGTTGCAAGGAGCACGATTTATCTCTAAAATCGATTTAAGAATCAGATATCATCCATTAAAGGTACAGGAAGAGGACATTCCTAAGACCGCTTTCAGAACAAGGTATGGCCATTATGAATTTACTGTCATGCCATTTGGTTTAACCAATGCCCCAGCTGCATTTATGGACATGATGAACCGAATATGTAAGCCATATTTGGATAAATTCATAATTGTCTTTATAAATGATATTCTTATTTATTCCAAGAGCAAAGAAGAATATGCAGCGCTTCTGCACGCACTTCTAAGTTTATTGAGGAAAGAAAAGCTTTATGCTAAGTTTTCGAAGTGTGAGTTTTGTTTAGAACAGGTACACTTTCTTGGACATCTAGTTAATCAAGACGGAATTCATGTAGATCCCACCAAAATCGAGGCAATTACCAAATGGAAAACCACTGAGTCACCAACAGAGGTTAGAAGTTTCTTAGGATTGGCCGGTTATTATAGAAGATTTATTCGAGATTTTTCTAGAATAGCCATTCCCTTAACTAAGTTAACCTGTAAGTCAGTTAAATTCGAATGGGGACCAAAACAAGAAGAAGCCTTTAGAATTCTTAAGCAAAGATTAACCCACGCACCCGTACTAGCATTACCAGAAGGAACTGAAGAATTCGTAATCTATTGTGACGCTTCTAAGTTAGGTTATGGATGTGTATTGATGCAACGTCAAAAGGTTATAGCTTACGCCTCTAGACAACTTAAGAATCATGAAGAGAATTATTCAACCCATGATTTAGAATTAGGAGCTATAATTTTTGCAATTAAAATTTGGAGACATTACCTATACGGTAGTAAGTTTACCATTTTCACCGACCATAAGAGTTTAAGGTATGTTTTTGGGCAAAAGGAATTGAATATGAGACAAAGACGCTGGATGGAGATACTTAGTGATTATGATTGTAATATCCAGTATCATGCAGGAAAGGCAAATGTGGCAGCTGATGCTTTAAGTCGAAAGTATCGCAAAAAGCCAAAAAGAGTACGTTCTCTTAAGTTAAATCTGCAAGTAGATTTAAATGAACAGATTAGAAAAGCACAAGAATCAGTAATCAAGGATGATACTGAGAAGTTAAAATGAATGATTAAGGAATTAGAACAAGGAACAAATGGAATTTGGAGATTCCATAAGAAAAGAATATGGATACCTAAATTAGGAAACCTACGCCACCGTATATTAGAAGAAGCCCACAATTCTAAGTATACGATGCATCCTGGAAATGATAAGATGTATCAGGACTTAATAAATAATTTTTGGTGGATAGGAATGAAAAAGGATATAGCAGCATATGTTGCAAAGTGTTTAACCTGTTCACAAGTCAAAGCTGAACATCAAAAACCCTCAGGTTTACTGCAACAGTTAGAAATGCCTATTTGGAAATGGGAATTGATAACAATGGATTTTGTTACCAAATTACCCAAAACAAGAAAAGGTAATGATACAATCTGGGTGATTGTAGACAGGCTAACCAAGTCAGCTCATTTCCTACCAATGAAAGAAACTTTCAATATGGAACAGTTAGCTAAATTATATGTAAATGAAATAGTTTCATTACATGGAAATCCTTTTTCAATTGTTTCTGACAGAGATAGTCGCTTTACCTCTTATTTTTGGACAAGTTTCCAAAAAGAAATGGGAACCAAGTTGAATCTAAGCACCGCTTACCATCTTCAAACGGACGAACAAAGCGAAAAGACAATTCAGACATTGGAAGACATGCTTAGAGCTTGTGTAATTGATTTCGGAGGTAATTGGGACGATCATTTACCATTGATTGAATTCTATTATAATAACAGTTATCATACAAGTATCAATGCTGCACCTTTCGAAGCACTTTATGGACGAAAGTGCCGAACGCCAGTCTGTTGGGCAGAAATTGGAGAAACACAACTATCTGGACATGAGATAATACAAGAAACAACAGACAAGATCATTCAAGTCAAGGAACAGCTGAAAGCAGCACGTGATCGACAAAAGAGTTATGCTGATAACAGACGAAAGCCATTGGAATTTCAAGTAGGAGATAGAGTATTATTGAAAGTCTCTCCTTGGAAAGGAGTGGTAAGATTCATCAAAAGGGGAAAGCTAAGTCCCAGGTATGTTGGACCTTTTGAGATTATTAGAAGAATAGGACCTGTAGCCTATCAGCTACAACTGCCAGAGGAAATGACAGGAATACATGATGTATTTCATGTATCTAATCTCAAGAAGGGTTTAGCTGATAAATCACTCGTAGTGCCTCTTAAGGATATAGAGGTAAATGAACAGTTAAAGTTTGTAGAGAAGCCTCTATAGATTGAAGACAGGAAAGTTAAGAACCTCAAGTACAAGAGATTAGTTCTGGTCAAAGTGAAATGGGATTCCAAAAGAGGACCAGAATACACATGGGAGCTTGAATCAGAAATACAAAGGAAATATCCACACCTGTTCCAGTAGATCTCGAGGACGAGCTCTAAAACAAGGTGGGTAGGATATAACAACCCTTCTAAATTTTTCTGACACCCTAAAATATATTAAAATATCCCTATATGTCCTAAAATACACCCCGTATGTGAAAACCGAGCCTAAAATATGACATATCATTAAAATTAAATTAAAAACAAAGTTTTTGTGTCGCTCGCGGGCTGCGTAGACCCCTTAGGGATCTTACGCGGGGCGCGACAGCTCCAAGATGGGGCGACACCCGGTGCTGCCACGTGTCATCATCGTGTCGAAGCTAGGGCTGAGTCGGACAAGCTAGGGCCTACCCTAGCTACTCTCGCGGGCCGCGTAGCCCCTTGCTACGTCTTACGCGGGTCGTGTAAAACCCGAAATCAGCTCCTATATAATGGGAGCTCGGGCCTTCAGTTTCCGTCGCTCATTTCTTTGATCTATCTCTCAATTTCTGCATAGATAACATAATTTCCGGTCATAATACCCCCTAATTAATGAAGTTCTGCTCCGTTGTAAGTATTATAACCCCGGTTACGTATTAGATACGCTGCCTAATTGATCTAGGGTTCCGTAACAGCTGTCGAGGTTCTGCCCGACGTAGTCGTTGGAATGCCGTCTCGGGGAGGGTATTACTAATGTAAATATAAAGGGTTATTATACTAACGTGTCACACCCCCAAAATCCACATGCGGGTTATCTCCGCATGGAGGCGTGACCGACCAGGATCAAGCCACCAATCATATTGAACATTGTAAGTAATAAATAAAATTCAATCCAACAATACGAAAGGTGTTCAAACAAAACATAGTTAAGTGTTTAGCGGAAGCATAAATGTGAAAACCCAACATAAGTATTAAGTTTGAAATGTTATAATGTTTTTAACATGGCACCCACTGTCCATGTCCCACAACGACCGCGCCTCCCTGTGCAAGCTCCACGAGTACCTATCGACCTGCAAGGCATGTAACAACGAGTCAACAACAAAGTTGAGCGAGTTCACAGTTGATTGTTCAGTTATTGAGTTTGTTTCAGAAACTGTAAGTTTGTCTCAGAGTCGTGTGTTACCCAGTATCCTTGTTTCCCAAACCTTTACGATATTTAGCGGGAGCTTCCCATGTTGTATATTACTAGACTAGTTGTATCTATAGGTGTCCTTCCCAATCCGAGGACAGTGGTAAGTATGAGATTACGTAGGTTTTACGTAAGTTCCCTTCCCAATCCGAGGACAGTGGTACGTAGGTTTTACGTAGGTTTAGTGCTGGTGTCCTTCCCCATCCGAGGACAGTGGTACGTAGGTTTTATGTAGGTTTTAACACTGGTGTCCTTCCCAAACCGAGGACAGTAGTAAGTAGTCTAGTAGTGATTTAAGTACGAGTAGTCGTTCAATCCCATTCCCAAACCGAGGACAGTAGTAAGTAGTCTAGTAGTGATTTAAGTACGAGTAGTCGTTCAATCCCATTCCCAACCCACCGGGAATCCCATGCCTTGGAAAGAGTGTGAACTCACCTCGGTTTGCTCGGTAAGATTATTACTCGCTCACAAATAATTCAATGAAAGCCTATAGTATGCATGTACACACAATCAGTTGATAATCATGTAATTCAAGTAACATTCATGATCATAACATGTATTCGAGCAACAATTATCACATAGCATTAAGCAGTTATACAAGCTTAAGCAACCATGCTTCATATTCGACAACACACATCTAACATAGTTAACCCTTGACAAACTTATTGAGTTATTGTGCAGTTTACCCACTTGACGAGACCCCTTGTTTTGTCGTGTTTCCTTAGCGACGAAACCCTTTTGTTTCGTCGTGCATCCCTTCGGCGAAACTCCCGTGTTTCGTCGTAAACCCCATCGACAAAACTCTCCGGATTCGTCGACATGTGTTTCGTCGACAAGCAACTGTTATGTCAAATTAACAGTTACTCGCACCCAGAAACCCTAATTGCAATGTAATAGTTAATCGTCATCAACAGTCCTAACCGCAGATCATATCTTGCCAGATCATTGATACGTACCAACACTATAACACATAATTAACAAATGATACCATCAGAATATAAGCAGTGGACATAAGCGAATAAAATCACAATTATCAGATCTAGTTTCATAGGTATTATGACAGAACATCAAACCCTAACAATCAACCAATTCATCAACAAGCAATCAAATCTCGACCTACGAAACCGTCATAACCATCTACTCATTTATACCCTTCTAGATCATCAATCATCAACGCAAGCCATGAAATCATATTTATCAATCATTGTTCAGTGAAAATCAACGGATCCTATCAAAGTAGCATGCAACCTAGAATGATGTAAAGTTGAATCAGACAATTTTATTTATGCACTAACCGGTTACTAGGTGATCCAACAAGAATTCGAGAGGAAGGATGGTGAGAGATGATGGCTGCCGTCGTACAGAGGGGAACTCTAGGGTTTAAAACTGATCACTCAGACTTTTACGTAACCCTACCTCGTTAAATATGTATTTGTAACGCGTTGGGCCCTTACTAGGCTTCGGGGAAACTTGGGCCGGCGAAACACTTGTTTCGTCGAGGTGTGTGTGACGAAACACACCCCTGGTTTCGTCGAGATAGTTAACGGTGAAACTCATGTTTCGTCGAGGTTGTTCAGGGTGCAACATTTTAAAATTTCAACTTCTCCATAGGTTAACGAGTTACCAGTTTAAATCACTAAACATATAACATAATAATCACAATACGATTTAACACATTACAAATGTGTATGGTTACAAAACAACCAAGTCGTGTAAACAAACAACTTAACAATTAACGTGCAAGTAATGCGAAGATGGAATCTTGGAAACTCGAGTTGTCACATTATCCCCAACTTGAAAGAAATTTCGTCCCGAAATTTAGCATGCGGTTACTGAGGAAGCTAGTTAGGTTGCGTGTTTCACTGGTTTTCCTGGGGTGTCACATCATGCCCCCGTTGATTTGGAATTTCATCTCGAAATTCCACAGTAGCTTCAGCCTCAGTAGTAGTTCACAGTAGCTTCAGCCTCAGTAGTAGTTGCATTGTTCTCGAACAACTGGGGATACTTGAGTTTCATCTGGTCTTCCCGTTCCCAGGTGAACTCTGGGCCACGACGGGAGTTCCAACGAACTCGAACAAGAGGTATTCTGGTGTGCTTGAGGACCTTAACGTCCCGGTCCGTGATTTCAACTGGTTCCTCGACGAATCGCAAATGATCGTCGATAGTGAGCTCCTTCAGAGGAACTATGAGGGTCTCATCTGACAGACACTTCTTCAGATTTGACACGTGAAAAACGTTGTGAACTCCACTGAGTTCTACTGGTAGGTTCAGTTTGTAGGCCACTTTGCCTATTTTTTCTATGATTTCGAACGGTCCGACGTATCGCGGGTTAAGTTTGCCTCGTTTGCCAAAATGGACTACACCTTTCCAAGGTGAGACTTTGAGTAGCACTCGATCCCCAACCTGGAATTCGAGTGGTTTCCTGCGCTTATCAGCGTAGCTTTTCTGACGATCACGAGCTGCCGCCATTCATTGTCTTATCTGAGCAATCCTTTCCATTGTGTCTACTACAAGTTCTGGGCCCATGATCTGACTATCCCCCACCTCTGCCCAATAAAGAGGTGATCGGCATTTACGCCCGTACAATGCCTCAAATGGAGCGGCCTGAATGCTGGTGTGGTAGCTATTATTATACGAAAATTCCACTAATGGTAGACGTTTTTCCCAGCCATTGCCAAAATCGATCACACATGCCCTAAGCATGTCTTCAAGGGTTTGGATGGTGCATTCAGACTGCCCATCCGTTTGTGGATGATATGCTGTGCTCATGTCTAAACGTGAGCCAAAGGACTTGTGCATTGCTTGCCACAGTTCAGAAGTAAAACGTGCATCACGATCAGAGATAATAGAGGTCGACACCCCGTGCCTTGAAACCACTTCCTTTAAATAAACGTCTGCTAAAGTGGAGAACTTATCCGTTTCCTTGATAGCCAAAAAGTGTGCAGACTTTGTGAGTCGATCCACTATCACCCAAATAGTATCATTTCCACGTTGAGATCTAGGCAAGCCAGTAACGAAATCCATGGAAATTTACTCCCATTTCCATTGTGGTATTTCTGGTTGTTGAAGTAGGCCCGATGGTTTATGATATTCAGTCTTGACTCTCGCACAAGTCAAACACTTGCTAACGTAAGTTGCTATGTGAGCTTTCATTCTAGGCTACCAATACGTAGTTCTGAGATCGTGGTACAACTTATCCGAACCAGGATGTACTGAGTAACGAGACTTATGTGCTTCATCCATTACAAGTTCTCGTAAATTGCCATAGAGTGGGACCCGGATGCGTCCTATTACGTAGTAGGCGCCGTCTTCCTTTTGTTCTAACCATTGCCTTGAGCCGCGTAGGGCTTCAGCCCTGACGTTTTCTGGTTTCAATGCTTCTGCCTGAGCATCTCGTATCTGGGAAGGAAGACTAGATTGAATGGTGAGTTGTAATGCTCGCACACGCCTAGGTGTAGTATCCTTTCGACTGAGGGCGTCGGCCACAACCTTGGCTTTTCCTGGATGGTACTTGATGGCGCATTCGTAATCATTCAATAGCTCGACCCATCGACGCTGTCGCATGTTCAACTCCTTCTGTTTGAAGATATGCTCAAGACTCCTGTGATCGGTGTAAATGGTGCACTTGGTACCGTACAGGTAATGTCTCCATATCTTAAGTGCGAAAATAACAGCTCCCAGCTCCAAGTCGTGTGTGGTGTAATTTCTTTCATGAATTTTAAGTTGGGGTGATGCATAGGCTATGACCTTGTCACGTTGCATCAACACACAACCAAGTCCCTGGATGGACGCGTCGCAATAAACCACAAAATCATCTGTGCCTTCAGGCAATGAAAGAATCGGTGCGCTACAAAGTCTGTCTTTTAAGTGCTGAAATGCAGATTCTTATGTATTACCCCAACGATAGGTGACACCTTTCTGGGTTAGTGAAGTGAGAGGTTGTGCAATCTTGGAGAAATCCTTGATGAACCTTCGGTAGTAGCCCGCCAAACCCAAGAATTGGCGGATTTCTGTTGGTGTACGGGGTGCAGGCTAGTTCTTAATTGAGTCTACCTTGGATGGATCAACATGTATCCCATCCTTGTTTACCACGTGGCCTAGAAAGTGGACTTCACGAAGCCAAAAGTCGCATTTTGAAAACTTAGCGTACAACTGCTCTGTTCGAAGTAGTTCCTGAATAAGTCGTAGGTGATGCTCGTGCTCCTCCTGACTCTTAGAGTAGATCAGAATGTCATCGATGAATACAATGACGAACTTATCCAAGTAAGGCTTGCACACTCTGTTCATAAGATCCATGAAGACCGCAGGTGCGTTTGTCAATCCAAAAGGCATAACCAGGAACTCATAATGTCTATAACGAGTCCTGAATGCTGTCTTAGAGATGTCCTCGTTTCGGACTCTCAGTTGATGATAGCCTGACCTCAGGTCAATCTTCGAATAGTAGCTCGACCCTTGCAACTGATCGAACAAGTCATCAATAGGTGGAAAAGGATAGCGATTCTTCACGGTCACCTTGTTGAGTTCACGGTAGTCGATGCACATCCTGAAGGTACCGTCTTTCTTCTTCACAAATAATACTGGTGCTCCCCAGGGTGAAGAGCTAGGACGAATGAAACCCTTATTCAAGAGTTCTTGCAATTGTTTGGACAGTTCTTCTAGTTCGGTTGGAGCTAAGCGATAAGGTGCTCGAGCTATGGGCGCTGCTCCAGGAGCCAGCTCGATTTGGAATTCGACCTGGCGATGAGGCGGAAGACCAGGTAATTCCTTGGGAAACACTTGAGGGAAGTCACGTACTACTGTAATATCCTCTATTTTCTTCTCTTTTGATGATGCGTCAGTAACAAGTGCTAAAATAGCAGTGTGGCCTTTTCGCAAACACTTCTGGGCCTTTAGGAGGGAGATGATGCCCACAACAGCACCACTCTTATCGCCTTGAATCACGAGAGGTTCTTTGCCATAACGGGGAATACGAACAATCTTTTCCTTACACAGGATCTCTGCTTGCTGTTGGGATAACCAATCCATCCCAATGACGATGTCGAAACTACCCAGAACTATAGGAATAAGATTGATGGAGAAGGTCTGACCCGCTAAAACGAGATCACAACCCTTAATTATATGTGTGGCCTCTAGGCTTTTACCATTTGCTAACTCTACTATGTGCTTGGTGTTCATAAGTGTTGGTGTGCGCTTGAGCATTTGACTAACTTTTAGAGACACATAACTGGTATCGGCACCCGAATCGAATAAAACAGTACCATAAAAGTCGTCGAGAAGGAACTTACCCATCACTACGTTAGGGTCATTCCTTGCGTCACCCTGACCCAGCACGAACACTCGACCCCTGGCACCGCTGTCATTATTGTTTCCCCCATTGTTGCCCCCATTATTGTTCCCGTTTCCTTGGTTGTGTTTCTGATTCTGATTCTGATTTAACTGTGGGCAGTGTCTCTTGAAGTGGCCTTCAGCGCCACACTGAAAGGATCCCCTGTTGTTGTTGCTGATTCTGCGGTGCTTGCTGTTGCTGCTGACGATTCTGATTTGCAGGCCGTGAGCTCCTGCAATCCTTGGCTTCATGACCCATCTTGAGACACCTCTGACAACGTCCCTTGTTGTACTGACCACTGTGGTTCCGGTTGCATTTGTTGCACTTTGGGTGGTTTCCCCGATATCCACCCTGCCATTGACTACCAGAAGATTGCTGACCAGGACTCTGGTAGTCATCGATCTTTCGCTGCTGCGCCTGGGACTGAACTGTAGTCGAACCCTTGCTGGAGGCTCCATCCCATTTTCGTTTGTTGTCACTGGGAATAGCAGAAGTAGTAGTAGCAGTAGCACCTATACGCTTAGGCAGCTAGTTCTGTTCCACTGCCTGGTCTGTGAGACGATGAGCAAGACGAGTAACATCCTGGATGGTAGCAAGGTTAGCAGAAGTCACATGGCTTTGAATCTCTAGTACTAAGCCTTTGAGGTACAGCTCGATACGCTTGATGGGAGGATCCACCATAGTTGGACACAAGATTGCCAGCTCGTTTGATCTTTTCGTGTATGCCTCTATCTCTGACCCCGTCATCTTCAGGTTAAAGAACTCCACTTCCAGCTTGTGGATGTCTTCATGATTATAGTATTCTCGCTTGATCAGCTCCTTGAAGTCGTTCCATGGGGTGGCATTAGCAGCAACTATCCCCAGCATTTGAACCTGAGCGTTCCACCACGTGAGCGCTATGCCCTCGAGAGTACCAGTAGCATACTTCACCCTACATGTAACAACTCTCGGTAAAACCAACACTCTTATAATATTTCTGACACTCTATTATATATTAAAATAGCCTTATATGTCTTATATTACACCCCGTATGTGAAAACCGAGCCCGAAATAGGTTATAACATATAAAATAAATTAAAAACAATAAAAGTTAAGCTGAGGCGGGCCGCGTAGACCCACCCCATGCTTTTACGCGGGCGGTATCAGGGTCTAAACCTGATATCGTTGAAACCTTTAGTTCAAGCGGGCCGCGTAAGAGTTCTAGATAGTTAACGCGGGCCGCGAGAGATCATGAAACGCGGAGACATCCGGTGCTGACACGTGTCGACATCGTGTCCGGTCTACTTGGTGACCGGGCTAAGCTATAGTGTTGACCAGGGTTGACGCGGGCCGCGTAACCCTGGCCTGTGCTTTACGCGGGCCGCGTGGAGACCAGAATCCAGCACTATATAAGAAGGCCCTCAGGTTTCGTTTTCCGTCGCTCACATTTCAATTCTAAATGTCAATTTCTGTAGAAGAGGCATTATAGTCGGGTACTATACCCCTAATTAGTAAGGTTCTGCTCCGTTGTAAGTATTATAACCCCAGTTTCGTAATAGTTACGCTGCCCGATTGATTTAGGGTTCCGTAACAACTGTCGTGGTTCTGCCCGACGTAGTTGTTGGAATACCGTCTCGGGGAGGGTATCATTAATATTTTCAAAGGGTTATGATACTAACCAATGTACGTTTGTATAAATTATAGATTATATCCAGGAAACCCTTACAAGAAGTCTAAGATAGCAATGTGAGTAATCCTTCTTTTTGTGTAAGCCTTTTTGTGAGTTTATCCTCTTTTAATTAATATTTTTGGAATGTTTTACAAAACCTTAATTGTTTTACAATGTGATTAAGCGGTGATTGAGTCTTTGTAGTTCTTCAATTACTGCCAGTATTATGGGGTTTTGTATACAAAATTTATTACTACTTGCGAGTAGTAAGTCGGGAACGACGGTACATTACCATTGGATAACGAGTTAGCCAATGGGTAATTTGACCATAGCCATAGATCCGGTCGAGTGGCAAGTACTGAATGAGTAATTGTGTAGAAATAAACAATGTGATCGCTCTCAATACTGTGTTAATTAATAAAATGTTTCTTGATTAAACTGGGATTCACTCACCAGTATTTTCCGCTGACAAAATATTTTTAAAACATGTTTCAGGTAACACAATGTGAAAGCCAACTGGGAAAAAGCCAGCTCGAGAGCACTGACGGCTTGGAAAATAAGTGGCTATAAAAGTTATCTAAGAAACGATGTTTTAAATTAAATAAAATAGGGTTTGTCCCTATAAATGTACTCTAATAAGAAACTTGGGTTTTTCCCATGAATTGATTAATATCAAATATGGTGGTTTTACTCTGATAAACATTTCCTAACTACGGTCCTGATGTAAATTCCGCTGCGAGATTAAATAACTGATACCACCACTACTGAGTTCGCGTCCTCCCGTTCCCGGGACAGATAAGGGATCGGGGGTTGTGACAGAAGGTGGTATCAGAGCCTAGCCACTGGTCTGAGCCAAAGAAGTGTTCAGCTGACACTTAAATTCTATATTTTGTGTTAGGAAATAAATTATGGAAATACATGCATAGCTGTATTTATTTGTTATGTGTTATTTGACTATCTGTTAGTTTACAGTATGAGTGATCAAGGACCCTCAGATCTGAACCGTCAGTTATCTGATTCACTTAGGAGTGAAGGTACATCGTCACAGCCTGCCCTTTCGGGGTATTCTGCTGATCAGGAGGAATGAATATTTGCCTTTAGAGCTCAATCTGAAGAACCATTTCCTAATAAGAAACGAGGATGGTTCAGTAAGGAAGCTTTTGCTCATAGGAAGAGAATGCCAAAATTGCAACAGCAAAGAGTTCTAGCAGCTGCTAAACGTAGAACAAATGCCCATACTCAAGATATGCTTAATAGAAGGCTAGCTAATTTCCATATCTTAGCTACACCTGCTGCTGACCCAAGTCTGGAACAATTAGCAGCCCCACAACCACAAAACCCAGAACAACCTATGGAGATAGAAAACCAGGAAAACCAAGTGGAGATGCATGACGTTAATCCAGAAGAAATTCCTAGGATACCTCCACCAAACCCCCTAGACCCAAATTACGACCCCTGGTGGGATGATAATAGGGATTTTGTGCAACGTTACCCTATCCAGGAATATCCACCCATACAGAACATAGAAGCCTATCCAGGTATGGACCCTTTAGATTCCTATTACGAAGATGAATATATTAGGGAAATTTTAGAGGATCCTTACCGATTTCAGGAACTGTCACCCCCATATCAGGAAACCGCACCCCAGATTCCAAACCCAGTCCAAGAACCTGCACCCCCAATGAGTGCAGAAAACGTGCAAGAACTTAGGACTTTCGGGGAGGAAATTTTAGAGAGCAGTGAGAGAATGCGTCTGGTGGGAGAACGTCTCGTATGGAAATACGATGAACGTAATATGGATTTTTGGATAAATCCATATCCGTGATGGGATGGAAGAGATGGTAATAGTATTAGCAATATAATAAAAATAAAATAAAATATGTGTGTACGGATGCATAGTACTATTAGTATTATTTTCTTTCTGTTGGTATTGTAATTTTTATTTCTGTACTAGTGTGTAATAGACGCATAGTATATGAAAAGAGTATAGTCGCAATGATCGACGCTTTTGGCAAAAATGCGTGTTATGTGATTAACTATATTAAAATATTATTTGTGATATTAATATGGGGTAATTGTTTAAAATTCAGATGGCCGACGAAGGAAATCAAGGAAATCCGAATAATGATAACCAGAGTAACATTAACGTGGTTAATGAGAATCCAAGCATCAATAACAATAACAATCAAGTGGATAATAGTGCTATCCAACACATAGTAGCACAAGGAATTATAGATGCAATGCCATTTATTCTTCAAACTGTTAAAGATGCTGATAATAAAAGTAAGCATTGCAGTAAGCGACCAAATAAACCAGAGCATAGCGTGAACAATGGACCAATACTTCAATTGCCTATTCCCAAAAGAAGAAGAACCATGCCTTATGGTTGTTCTTACAAAGAATTTTGGTCTTGTAAACCAATGGAATTCTCGGGCAACGAAGGGGCCATTGCAACCTTACGCTGGATAGAAAAGACTGAGGCAGTCTTAAGGATAAGCAAGTGTGCTGAAGAAGATAGAATATTGTTTGCTTCTAACCTGTTTAAGAATGCAGCATTAGAATGGTGGAACACTATCCTTCAGACAAGAGGAAGTGATCAAACCTATAATATGGAATGGGAAGAATTTAAGAACAAAGTAGAAAGGAAATTCTGCCCACCCAATGAGAAGGAACAGATAGCAAACAAATTCCTAAATCTTAGGATGACTGGTGTGGATAGTAAGGGATATACTAAGATATTCTTTGAATATGCTAGAATAGTGCCAACTCTTGCTTCACCAGAACCAGTGTTAATCTCCCGTTATATCTGGGGATTAATTGGAGAGATTAGACATATAGTCAAGGCAGCTAGACCTCAAACCATAGAAGAAGCTGTAGAACTAACCAATACCTTGACTGATGAATTAGTCCGTACCCGAGAAGAGGATCAAAGAAGGAGCCTAACCCAGAATTTGACTCAATAATTTCGTTCTGGAAATTCTAACCGTGGAAGAAATGTAGGTTCTACCTCTGCACCCTACTGTAAGCATTGCAAAAGAAAGCATTCAGGAAGATGCTCTATATACTGTAACTTTTGCAAAATATCGGGACACAAGGAAGAAAATTGTAGGAAGAAAGCTAGCAGCCGGGTATGTTACAATTGCGGAGAACAAGGTCATATCAAGCCTAATTGTCCAAAATTAGCTCCAGCCACATACAACAAGAATGCTAAAAATGTTAGAGCATTTGTTCTGACTGCAGAAGAAGCCAAGAAGATCCCTGATGTCATAGCTGGTACGTTTTTAGTTAATGATATTTTTGCTAAGGTATTATTTGACTCTGGTGCAAACCAAAGTTTTATCAATACTTCATTTTGAAAAATTCTAAATCAGTCATTAACTAAACTACCACAAGAATGTCTAGTAGAGACAGCCAATGGAGAAACTATTAGGATTTCTGAAATATTGCAAGGAGCAAGTATAGAAATTTTAAATTAGAAATTTATAGCAAATCTATATCCCATGAATCTGGCAGGATTTGATGTTGTTTTAGGGATGGATTGGTTAATAGCCAATAAAGCTAGTATCTTATGTGATCAAAAGTTAATTCAAGTAAATTCACAAAAAGGTAAAATGATCACAATTAAAGGAGATAAACCTTCTAGGTCTACTAAATTTATCTCTGTGATGAAAACTGCAAGTTATATAAGAAAAGGTTCTATAGTGTATTTGATTTCTATAATCACTAACACTAAAGGAAATGATTTAAAAGATATTCCAATAGTATCTCAGTTTTCAGATGTCTTTCCAGAAGAATTGCCAGGATTACCTCCGGATAGAGAAGTTGAATTCAGAATCCATTTGCTACCAGGAACAGCACCAATTGCCAAAGCACCTTACCGTTTGGCACCTGCAGAAATGCAAGAATTAAAGAAACAATTAGATGAATTGTTGGAGAAAGGATTTATACAACCAAGTTCGTCACCATGGGGAGCGTCGATAATGTTTGTTAAAAAGAAGGATGGATCAATGCGTATGTGCATTGACTACCGTGAATTAAACAAAGTCACGATTAAGAATCGGTACCCATTACCGAGAATCGATGATCTGTTTGATCAACTACAAGGAGCTCGATTTTTCTCTAAAATCGATTTAAGGTCAGGATATCATCAATTAAAGGTACAGGAAGAGGACATTCCTAAAACCGCTTTTAGAACAAGGCATGGCCATTATGAATTTACTGTCATGCCATTTGGTTTAACCAATGCCCCAGCTGCATTTATGGACATGATGAACCGAATATGAAAGCCATATTTGGATAAATTCATAATTGTATTTATAGATGATATTCTAATTTACTCTAAGAGTAAAGAGGATCATGCAAGACATTTGCACGCACTTTTGAGTTTACTACGAAAGGAAAAGCTTTATGCTAAATTTTCAAAGTGCGAATTTTGGTTAGAACAGGTACAATTCCTTGGACACCTAGTCAATTATGAAGGAATTCATGTGGATCCCACAAAGATTGAAGCAATTACTAAATGGAAAATCCCTGAATCACCAACCGAGGTTGAAGTTTCTTAGGATTGGCCGGTTATTATAGAAGATTTATTCAAGATTTCTCTAGAATAGCCATTCCCTTAACTAAGTTAACCTGTAAATCTGTTAAGTTTGAATGGGGATTAAAACAAGAAGAAGCCTTTAGAATTCTTAAGCAAAGATTGACCCATACACCTATATTAGCATTACCAGAAGGAACTGAAGACTTTGTAGTCTATTGTGATGCTTCTAAACTAGGTTATGGATGTGTATTGATGCAACGACAAAAGGTTATAGCTTACGCATCTAGACAACTTAAGAATCAAGAAGAGAATTATTCAACCCATGATTTAGAATTAGGAGCTATAATTTTTGCTCTTAAGATTTGGAGACATTACCTTTATGGTCGTAAGTTTACTGTATTCACCGATCATAAGAGTCTAAGTTATGTCTTCAAGCAAAAAGAGTTGAATATGAGGCAAAGACGCTGGATGGAATTTCTTAGTGACTATGACTGTGATATCCAGTATCATGAAGGAAAAGCAAATGTAGTGGCAGATGCTTTAAGTCGAAAGTATCATGAAAAGCCAAAAAGGGTACGTTCTCTTAAATTAAATCTGCAAGTAGATTTAACTGATCAGATAAGAGAAGCACAAGAATCAGTAATCAAGGATGATTCTGAAAAATTAAAAGGTATGTTGAAAGAATTAAAACAAGGAATAGATGGAATTTGGAGATTCCATGAAAATAGAATGTGGATACCTAAATTAGGAAACCTACGTCATCGTATATTAGAAGAAGCCCATAAGTCTAAGTATACGATGCATCCAGGAAGTGATAAAATGTACCAGGATTTAAGGAAAAATTTTTGGTGGATAGGAATGAAGAAAGACATAGCAGTTTATGTTTCTAAATGTTTAACTTGTTCACAAGTTAAAGCTGAACATCAGAAACCCTCAGGTTTATTACAGCAATTAGAAATGCCAGTTTGGAAATGGGAATTAATAACAATGGATTTTGTTACTAAATTACCCAAAACAAGAAAAGGAAATGATACAATCTGGGTGATTGTAGATAGACTAACCAAGTCAGCTCATTTTCTACCATTGAAGGAAACAATTAGTATGGAACAATTATCTTAATTGTATGTAAATGAAATTGTTTCTTTACATGGTATTCCTTTATCAATTGTTTCTGATAGAGATAGCCGCTTTACATCTCATTTTTGGTCAAGTTTCCAAAAGGCAATGGGAACCAAGTTAAAGCTAAGTACGGCCTATCATCCACAAACAGATGGACAAAGCGAAAGGACAATTCAGACAATGGAGGATATGCTTAGAGCTTGTGTAATTGATTTTGGAGGTAATTGGGAGGATCACTTACCTTTAATAGAATTTTCTTATAATAATAGCTATCACACAAGTATCAATGCTGCACCATTCGAAGCACTTTATGGAAGAAAGTGCCGAACCCCAGTCTGTTGGGCAGAAATTGGGGAAAAGCAACTATCTGGACCTGAGATAGTGCAGGAAACAACCGACAAGATAATTCAAGTCAAGGAACGACTGAAAGCAGCACGTGATCGACAAAAGAGTTATGCCAATAACCGACGCAAGCCATTGGAATTTCAAGTAGGAGATAAAGTATTGTTGAAAGTCTCTCCTTGGAAAGGAGTAGTAAGATTCATCAAAAGAGGAAAACTAAGTCCCAGGTATATTAGACCTTTTGATATTATTAGAAGAATAGGACCTGTAGCCTATCAGCTACAACTGCCAGAGGAAATGACAGGAATACATGATGTGTTTCATGTATCTAATCTCAAAAAGTGTTTAGCTGATGAATCATTGATAGTGCCTCTTAAGGATATAGAGGTAAATGAACAACTCAAGTTTGTAGAAAGACCTCTATAAATTGAAGACAGGAAAGTCAAGAATCTCAAGCATAAAAGACTAGTTCTAATTAAAGTGAAGTGGGACTCCAAAAGAGGACCAGAGTACACATGGGAGCTTGAATCTGAAATGCAAAAGAAATACCCGCATTTGTTCCAGGTGGGGAGAATGTAACAACTCTCGGTAAAACCAACACTCTTATAATATTTCCGACACTCTATTATATATTAAAATAACCTTATATGTCTTATATTACACCCCGTATGTGAAAACCGAGCCCGAAATAGGTTATAACATATAAAATAAATTAAAAACAATAAAAGTTAAGCTGAGGCGGGCCGCGTAGACCCACCCCATGCTTTTACGCGGGCGGTATCAGGGTCTAAACCTGATATCGTTGAAACCTTTAGTTCAAGCGGGCCGCGTAAGAGTTCTAGATAGTTAACGCGGGCCGCGAGAGATCATGAAACGCGGAGACATCCGGTGCTGACACGTGTCGACATCGTGTCAGGTCTACTTGGTGACCGGGCTAAGCTATAGTGTTGACCAGGGTTGACGCGGGCCACGTAACCCTGGCCTGTGCTTTACGCGGGCCGCGTGGAGACCAGAATCCAGCACTATATAAGAAGGCCCTCAGGTTTCGCTTTCCGTCGCTCACATTTCAATTCTAAATCTCAATTTCTGTAGAAGAGGCATTATAGTCGGGTACTATACCCCTAATTAGCAAGGTTTTGCTCCGTTGTAAGTATTATAACCCCAGTTTCGTAATAGTTACGCTGCCCGATTGATTTAGGGTTCCGTAACAACTGTCGTGGTTCTGCCCGATGTAGTTGTTGGAATACCGTCTCGGGGAGGGTATCATTAATATTTTCAAAGGGTTATAATACTAACCAATGTACATTTGTATAAATTATAGATTATATCCAGGAAACCCTTACAAGAAGTCTAAGATAGCAATGTGAGTAATCATTCTTTTTGTGTAAACCTTTTTGTGAGTTTATCCTCTTTTTATTAATATTTTTGGAATATTTTACAAAACCTTAATTGTTTTACAATGTGATTAAGCGGTGATTGAGTCTTTGTAGTTCTTCAATTACTGCCAGTATTATGGGGTTTTGTATACAAAATTTATTACTACATGCGAGTAATAAGTCGGGAACGACGGTACATTACCATTGGACAACGAGTTAGCCAATGGGTAATTTGACCATAGCCATAGATCCGGTCGAGTGGCAAGTACTGAATGAGTAATTGTGTAGAAATAAACAATGTGATCGCTCTCAATACTGTGTTAATTAATAAAATGTTTCTTGATTAAACTGGGATTCACTCACCAGTATTTTCCGCTGACAAAATATTTTTAAAACATGTTTCAGGTAACACAATGTGAAAGCCAACTGGGAAAAAGCCAGCTCGAGAGCACTGACGGCTTGGAAAATAAGTGGCTATAAAAGTTATCTAAGAAACGATGTTTTAAATTAAATAAAATAGGGTTTGTCCCTATAAATGTACTGTAATAAGAAACCTGGGTTTTTCCCATGAATTGATTAAATATCAAATATGGTGGTTTTACTCTGATAAACATTTCCTAACTACGGTCCTGATGTAAATTCCGCTGCGAGATTAAATAAGTGATACCACCACTACTGAGTTCGCGTCCTCCCGTTCCCGGGACAGATAAGGGATCGGGGGTTGTGACAGAAGATGGTATCAGAACCTAGCCACTGGTCTGAGCCAAAGAAGTGTTCTGCTGACACTTAAATTCTATATTTTGTGTTAGGAAATAAATTATGGAAATACATGCATAACTGTATTTATTTGTTATGTGTTATTTGACTATCTGTTAGTTTACAGTATGAGTGATCAAGGACCCTCAGATCTGAACCGTTAGTTATCTGATTCACCTAGGAGTGAAGGTACATCGTCACAGCCTGCCCTTTCGGGGTATTCTGCTGATCAGGAGGAAGGAATATTTGCCTTTAGAGCTCAATCTGAAGAACCATTTCCTAATAAGAAACGAGGATGGTTCAGTAAGGAAGCTTTTGCTCGTAGGAAGAGAATGCGAAACTTACAACAGCAAAGAGTTCTAGCAGCTGCTAAACGTAGAACAGATGCCCATACTCAAGATATGCTTAATAGAAGCCTAGCTAATTTCCATATCTTAGCTACAACTGCTGCTGACCCAAGTCTAGAACAATTAGTAGCCCCACAACCACAAAACCCGATGCAACCTATGGAGATAGAAAACCAGGAAAACCAAGTGGAGATGCATGACTTTAATCCAGAAGAAATTCCTAGGATACCTGCACCAAACCCCCTGGACCCAAATTACGACCCCTGGTGGGACGATAATAGGGATTTTGTGCAACGTTACCCTATCCAGGAATATCCACCCATACAGAACATAGAAGCCTATCCAGGTATGGACCCTTTAGATCCCTATTACCAAGATGAATATATTAGGGAAATTTTAGAGGATCCTTACCGATTTCAGGAACTGTCACCCCCATATCAGGAAACCGCACCCCAGATTCCAAACCCAGTCCAAGAACCTGCACCCCCAATGAGAGCAGAAAACGTGCAAGAACTTAGGACTTTCGGGGAGGAAATTTTAGAGAGCAGTGAGAGAATGCGTCAGGTGGGAGAACGTCTCATATGGAAATACGATGAACGTAATATGGATTTTTGGATAAATCCATATCTGTGATGCGATGGAAGAGATGGTAATAGTATTAGCAATATAATAAAAATAAAATAAAATATGTGTGTATGGATGCATAGTACTATTAGTATTATTTTCTTTCTGTTGGTATTGTAATTTTTATTTCTGTAATTGAAGGGGTAAGGTCCCAAAAACCTCATAATAAATACTTGGGTCCATACCACAACCTTGATTTTCAACCTTTTAAACCTTGCGCGGCCGCGCACTGGTCTTACAAAAGAAAAAGCTTAAGAAACAAGCAACAGTCAACACTTGCGCCAAAAGGAAATCATAAGTCCTTGCGCTTTCTCCCATGAGCAAAGGATGAAAATCCTAAAGTAAACACTTCCGCTTAACTTCCAGACTTGGATATTATTTACCCAGGTTTGGGATTTATTTATTTAGCTGATTCCACACGATAAGGAATCACACCAGATTACAGCAGTAATCTTCTAGAAGGCCTTCAATCGTGCACCACTAAGACGGTTATAACCGCCTGGACACGTGTCACCATCTCAGGCATCCCTGAAACCACAATGATAGCATGTAATTGGAGAGTAATCTCCACTTAATCACTTTACACGTGGCAAAACCCGAGCCATCGATCAAAGCCACGATCCGTGTGCACTTACGACGAATCAAGAAGCTTGACGGAAGGAAACGTAACCGCTTACAAGGTTAGCATCTTCCGTTAACTTTTCACTAACGGGTTTTCCAGCCCAAAGACTCCCGGCTATAAATATGAGAAACAATCTAGGTATGAATTCAGGTTACACACACTTCTCAAATACATCTTCTTCTTCATAACCCATACTTATTCTCACACCGGAGTCGGGTCAAGGAGAGAACCCTTTTCTCCCCTTGGCGAGGCTAACGGTGCTTCTTTTTTGCAGAGTTATCGAAGAAGGAGATCAGTCGTAACTAAATCGAACGAGAGGAAACTTACCTTTTTATGCGGATCCAAACCCCCTAGATAATTGATTCCGATCGATTAATCTAGTGTTTCTTCATTGGCGCCCACCGATTCCTCTGTTTTTTCAGTTTTTGTCTCGTTTCGATTCAGTTGCCTTTCCCTGTCTTTCACATGACAGAGAATTCATTATCTCACCCTGAATCAGGTCCTCGATCTGAGTTCCAGGGTTCTACAACCCAAAATACCCAGATTAACGGAATCATGGGAGCAAACGAAAACAACGGTCATTCAGACAGAAAGAATTCCTCAGATCCAATCATAGAGAGATCCCCAGAATATTGGTTTAACAGATGCCAGGTTGCTTTAAACACAATTGTTATGCAAATTGCCAGATCCGAGTTCCCAAACATCAGATCTGGTGAAGAAATTGACACTATAGTATTGGACCCACCAACACCCTGTCGGGGGGACATCCAATCTAGTCGTAATGTTGATATACGTCAACAATCCAGAAATAGCAGCCATCAGAGAGCTAAACCGAAACATATAAACATGGTACAAGGAGGCCCTTCGCGAAGGCCAAATAAACGATGTCACGATCAGCATTGGAGGGAACAACAAGTTGTGTTTCCTATTGTTCCTGGAGGCCCTCAGGAAGACACTACTAGAAAAATGGGCAATTGTTACCAAAATTTGTCACAAAAAAAATAGTAGCAAATTTAGCCACTAATTTGCCACCACAATGAGAATTAAGTGTATTTGTTATTGCACGGTAGCTAAGTGGTAAAAAGTTTTGTGACCATTTATTTTCGGTTGCAAATTCATGAGAAAAATCTAAAAATACAAAGGTGTGGTTGAATTGCCACCATATTAGTGACCATGAAATTTGAGTGGGATTATTTTTATTTAGGGCGCCATGTTATTATCCATAATTAACTCAGTAACCGGCCTCTCCACTTTTTTGAACGGCAAATTAGGGTTTAAATGGAATATTAAAACAAGAATTATGCATTATCTAACAATTAATTATAATCCTCGTCCACTCCAACAAGGTAATTTCCAATTGAGACCCTAGAACCCTAATTGAATGCAATTTCCTTTTCTACGTGATTGAATTTTTTTCTTCAAAATATCAATTGATGTGGAATTAATCATCTACATAGTATTGGAATATCAATTATTTTAGAGTGCTGATTTGTACGATTCCTCAACTGAGTTTATATTTTTCTTTCACTAGATGGTTACAAACGTTTGATTTGTTTTTCAGTTGCTGCTGCGGATTTAACGTTCTGTTTGTGCTTCTGATTTACGGGTAACTTTTATTTCATGATTTTGAGTGTTTGTTTTATGAATTATGAATGTTCATATGATGATAGGGTTAGTGATTGATCAGATAGGGGTTTTGATATTGTTAATTAGTTGATGTGTATTCATGTGTCAAGTCATTATTGTTTAATTCTATTAAAAAAATTCTATTCACTGTAAAATTAGATCCCTATAAATAATGTAATATGTTCAACCTAATGAATATAACTAACAGGCAATTGAGAGGAAATATAATGAAACAAATCACATTGAAAGAAATGGGAAGTTTACTTCACGTGATCTTTGAAATTCTGAGTATTCTTGTCGTACATTAAAATAAGACAGTGTTAAGACCTGTTATAATAGTACAAAACGAAACTCGAAGGTACTGACTTGTGTGGCTGGCGACTGAATATTAGCACTTGTTTCCGGTCTAAGAGATGATTGGAGAGGTCTCTGCGGAAGTGATGCAGTAACACCACTTGCCCGTAAAGAAGTGGAACCGAGAGAGCAGTGGCTGCATAAACGCAGCAGCAGTGGCTGCAGATACACATCAGCGCCGGCTGCAGAGATGCCGCAGCAGCAGCGGCTGCAGAAACACAACTTAATTGAGTACGGGTCAACATAAGTTCTTTACCACCGCTCGTCTGCGCATTTACAATCCGTTTGGTTACATTTGCATAACCAACAAAAGAATACAATTTATTTTATATCAGTAGATACTCCATATCAGTAGTAACTAACTTCAACCTTTTGTACTAACACACTATCAGCAACACTTTTTCCACTAACAACCATGCTTACTTTAGTGTTAGTTTCCACTGATTACCAACTAATAGTTTAGTGAAGACTTTAGCACTATAATCTAAGAGAAATAATAAAGAATGTGGTGTTTATGCTACAACTAACTTAGCTCTAGCATGGCCTTGTGACACCTGGAACTTATCTAAATGAGCTTATGAATACGAGACTGGGATAATTATCTAAATAAAAAAACCAACCAAAAAGAAAAAATAAAAAAACTGATATCGAATGAAACTGACCAAAACGAAACAAAAAATCGAAATCGATCCGAAACGAAACCAAAAAAACCGACCAAAACAAAAAATCGAAAAAACGACCAAACGAAACAAAAAAACTGAAACCGAAACGGAACTGACCAAAACGAAACAAAAAAGCTGAAACCGAACCGACCAAAACGAAACAAAAAAACGGAAAAAATCGAGCGAAAAAAGCGACCAAAAGTGACCCACTTGGAAGGCTTTGGGTCAAGATTGCCCCCTCTAGTTGTAGATAAGATCTTTCAGGTTGCTAGAAACTTTGCTGTACGTCTTGTACCGATGCTTTACGTGATACTTTTCTATCCCAAGGAGTTTTTGAGTTGTCAAAAGACTAGCAGGCTTCTCTTCAAGAGCGACACGTACTAGATCTAACTGCGCGATGCGTCCTGACCATCTTAGTTTAGTTGGTTGCTTTAAGAATGGAAATATGAGGATGTTGCGTGAGTAGTTGCGTTGTCTTAGCCAAACATCTGTCCAGTCCGAACGCAGCATGGTAATAACAGCAAAGATTTCCATTACAACTGATGTTGCAAATAACTATTAAGTAATTGCAACATCAGTAATTCTATAATCATGCACATCACAGAGAAAGCAAAAGCCCACAAGTGACATAAGAAGGATGAAAACACTAGTAACTCGAAGTACTAGCCCGACGAAGGTATACATGACATTAGCTGTAAGACACGTTAAAACCATTACTCATAGCTAAAACTTTAAACTTGATATCCAAACGTTGGTCCCTTGACAGATAAAGGACAGATGAACTGTAACTTTCAGGACGAAATCGGTCTAGAATATCTTCAATTTTCCTGTCATACATGTACCTATACAAGATTCTGAAAGGCAGTGAACATGATGCTGTGTTGGAGGTTAGCATACACGAGATATAAAACTGCGAAAACGAACGTTGAGAAATTAGGGTCTGCCAGTGTTTGGAGACACATTTGAACTTAAAAACTGATTTGAGAGGCAATCTAGAAAGTATTTCATATAGCAGTGATTTGAGAGGCAATCTAGAATGAACTTGTACAATAGATCTAGTGCATTTAGTTCATGATTTCTTATAACAGACCAGTTGACCAATTTCAAACATAAATTAATTGTCATATTCATAAATCAAATGGTTGGTTTTAATAACAATCGACCTTTATTGTACACGCGTTACAAAATAAATCATATGAAATGATTCGAGGTACCAAAGCTATATTGCTAAAAGAAAAAAAACTGACCCGACCCGAAACCCGTTCTGACCCGGACCCGTTCCGACCCGAACCAAAATAACCCTTTTTTATAGTTGACCCATTTTGACCCGAACCCGTTTTGACCCATGACCCGACCTGTTTGCCAGGTCTAGTTGTTCCATTAGAAATTTAAAATAGATCATTATTTTCTAGCAAAGTTATACCTGATTTAAGGAATCTGCTATAGTTTTGTCATATTTTTAACCAACCCGACCGACCCGGCCCGACCTGAAACCCGTTTTGACCCGAACCTGTTTTGACCCGAACCTGACAGTAAAATGTAATATGTGATTCGAGCATGGCCAATGGCATGTAGTTTGTATGTAGGTTGCTAGTGCCTTAGTTACAAAAGAGTAGCGTTAATGACATTCTAGAGATAAAATATTCCAAGTGCCATAATTACAAAAGATTTGTAGTTTGTAAGTAGGCTGCTAGTGCCTTGGTTACAAAAGTATATGTTTTCTACTTCGGCTTGCTACTTCCCATGGGCTGGACAATAGTTGTGTAAATAGCGATTGGTAAGTATATATTTATTTTGATGTGGCCATATGTTTATTTGACTTACCTGTGGATCTGCATGTTTCTATGGATTTGTGGAATCTTGCTGTGGATCCGCATGTTTGTGGAATCTTGCTGTGGATCTGCATGTTTCTATGGATTCGTGAAGCGTTTAAGCAATCACACTGCAGGAAAGGAAGTCGACCATTGGATAAAGATCTAAGTTGTAGCAATTCACTACTTTTGGACGTTGATTCGGAAGGGGACGCTCAAGAAGAAAATCTTGTATGGGTTGATGCTAGGGCAGAGGAGACTTGGGTAAGTCAATTGATTAGTAAATCTAAACAAAGTATTTCAAAATTAAAAACACGAAGTTTATTACAATGAAATTTGTAAAATATAATTATGTGTTTATCCCATTAGGTTAAATATGAAGGTTTTCTTGAGGAGAAGTATGGGAAAGAACGTAATAAACATCCAAAATTTGACAAAGACTTGTGGTCACGAGCTGAGGGCAAGAATAAAGGAAAAGGGTACGGGTTAGGCAATGATAGTGACCCGTGTGTACATAGCAGAGAAGACCCTGAGGTATTTTTAATCCTTTTAGACTAATAACTTTTATGCATTTGTATCGTTTCCCATTGTTATTATGTTTGTTTGGTTTGAGATGGTTGTTTTTTATTGTTAGGTTTGATGCTCTTAAATTAGTGAGAATGTTAAGGAATTTCATAATGATTTGATTACACCTTCTTTACGGGTTGTTTCATACAAAAAAATGTTTTTAAAATTAGGTATAATTTCCTTCTTAATATGTAAACAAACTGGAACATGCTATTTAGCTTCTAGCACTTGAATTGTAGCTCACAGTTGTATTTTGTTTTCTTTGCAATCAACTTGACCCATTATTAGTTTTCGGTAATTTTGATTTCTTGATTCTATTCATTGGTTATTTTGTAGATTGAAAAGTTGAACTTAGTTATCAAGGAGCTCGTTAAGGAAAATGATGAAGAAAAAGAAAGGTTCAATGAAATTATTGCGGGGTTGTTGGCTGACAAAGAAAAAGATAAGGTGGATAAAGATGCGTTGCTTGATAGGATGTCACAAATTGAAGCTATGTTAACAGCTACGGTTCGAAAATAGGCTATAAACACTTGGTTTTGAATGTTTAGAACACTTGGTTTTGAATATTAGGATAATTTTAGTTAGTTTATATTTTAGTTGGTATTTTTTATATGCTTTTGAAAACAAGAGGTTTTATATAATTTTGGGATTTTATTAGATTTTTTTCATATTATTTGTAGTTTTATTGATATATAGTTTTGATGAAAATAGCAGGGAGAAAAGAAATCTGAATTAAAAACCAATATTGCAGTAATATGTATGGTATGGTAGCAAATGGTTGTAGTTGTGTAAAAAATGGTGGCTAAATTGTGGCAATATCAGTGGCTAAATGGTATCATAACTCGCAAATTGTGTGAAAAATGATGGCTAAATGGTGGCAATATCGGTGCTAAATGGTGGCTAAATGGTATCAAAATGTGCAAAACCGATGGCTAAATGGTGGCTAAAAGGTAGCAATATTGGTGGCTAAATGGTGGCAATATTGGTCGCTAAATGATATCAAAACATGAAAAAACTGATGGTTAAATGGTGGCAAATCAGTGGCTAAATGGTATGAAAACGCGTCACAACTCGGTGGCAAACAAGGCGGAGCTTAGCAAACATGAAGCGGTGGCAAATAATTTTGACCAATTTTGTGGTGGTAAAATAAGGTAGCAAAATATAAAGATGGTGGCAATTTGGTGGCATTAGGGCAATTGACACGAGTGTTTTTGTCACCGTATTTTCGGTGGCAAACTGGTGACAATAAGGAAATTGCTACCATTTTGTAACCAAAAATTACATGACAAAAACCATGTTTTCTAGTAGTGAGAATGACCAGTAATTATTACTGGCATCTTCGGCCATTACCGGGCGGACTATATGTTCATAGATCCGGGAAGCTCGATGGACATCATATATGAACAATGTTTCAAACAGCTTGATCCAGAAGACAAAGAACGACTAGAACCGGTTGATTTTCCTCTCACCGGGTTTTGCAATGAAGCTGTATTCCCATTAGGGCAAATAGCTTTTCCCGTGACCCTATCTGATGGGGAACATTCACGAACAGTCACAGTAAATTTCATGGTCATGCCGGCAACATCACGCCATGATGTCTTGATCGGAAGAAGATCACAAAGAGAATTCAGCATGATCACCTCTATCCCACACGCTGCATGCGGGTTTCCAACGGAAACCGGAGTTGCAATTCTATACTCAAGCAAAGAGGTCATGTACGTAGATGACGAGCCACCGGCAAAGGTAGTCAAACCTTCAGCATCAAACGAACCAGAGAAATGGGTCCTGAACAACGAATATCCAGAGCAGACCATCCTGCTAGGACATGCCATTTCACCGGCAACACAAATACAATTAAAAGAATTGTTTTCCAAAAACAAAGATATATTCGCTTGGTGCCCAGCAGACATGACTGGGGTTCCACGCGACATAGCGCAACATTGCCTGAATATCAAACCATCAGCAGAACCAGTTGCTCAGGGGAGGCGTAGCTTTAGCGAAGAAAAAGCGAAAGCTATGGACGAACAAGTGACAGAGCTACTCAATGCGGGAATCTTACGCGAAGTTAAATACCATACATGGGTTGCCAATCCAGTAATGGTACAGAAACACAGTGGCGGTTGGAGAACGTGCGTCGACTTCAAAGACCTGAATAAAGCGTGCCCAAAAGATTGCTACGCGCTTCCGGAGATAGACAAAAAAGTCGACTCTCTAGCGTCATTTAGATGGAAGTGCTTTCTCGACTGTTATAAAGGTTATCATCAGGTCCAGATGAAGAAAGAAGACGAAGATAAAACTGCATTCCGCACAGATAAGGGCATCTTCTGCTACACTAAAATGCCCTTCGGCCTGCGCAACGCTGGCGCAACTTACCAACGCTTGATGGACACAGTTTTCAGAGGTGACATTGGCAAGACAGTCGAGGTATACATGGATGACCTCGTCATCATGAGCCATGAGGAAGACACGATGCTCAACAATATTCAGCGCACGTTTGACTCTTTGCGCAGCGTGAACTTGAAACTCAATCCAACAAAATGTTCCTTCGGCATGGAGGAGGGAAAATTTTTGGGCTTTATAGTCACAAGAGACGGTTTCAAAGTAAATCCAGAAAAAGTGCAGGCCGTCCAGCTAATGCCATCACCTGCAACAATAAAAGAAATGCAAAGACTCGCCGGGCGCTTAGCAGCCTTGAACAGATTCTTGGCTAATCATGTGGCAAAGTCTTATCCATTCATCAGCACGCTGCGAAACTGCGCGAAGAAAACCCACTTTCAGTGGACACCTGAAGCAGAAGCAACATTCAAACAAATGAAGGAATGTTTAATTCAGCTGCCAACGTTGACCGCACAAAGAGAAAAAGAACCACTGATTTTATATCTATCTGCTACGGAAGTAGCGGTAGGTGCAGTATTGATGGTAGAACGAGAAAACATTCAGACTCCAATTTACTATATAAGCAAGATGCTCACTGGCCCAGAAACTCGTTACTCGATGATAGAAAAGCTGGTCCTAGCACTAGTACATGCATCGCGGCGCCTACGTAGGTATTTTTCGGGCCACGTCATCACAGTTCTAACTAATTACCACTTAGGCCAGATCTTATCTAAACCCGATGTGGCGGGACGATTGGCTAAGTGGGCTATCGAGCTAGGAGGATACAATATCCTCTACAGACCAAGACCAGCAATCAAAGGGCAAGTTCTAGCAGACTTTGCCACCGAAGTTCCCATCGACAAAGTTCAAGAATGCGAGGCAATCCAGAACCCTGCACCCGTTTTCGATGACAGGGTCTGGACCTTGCACACAGACGGCGCTTCTAATGATGACGGAGCAGGGGCAGGTCTCCGACTAGTCAGCCCGGACGATCACGAACTCACATATGCCATACGCCTAGACTTTCGAAGCAGAATACGAAGCGTTTTTAGCAGGCCTTCGTTTAGCGCTTAAAATGGGGGCAAGAAACCTCGAAGCTAACGTTGATTCAAAGCTAGTAGCTGAACAAGTTAATGGGCACTACGATGCAAGAGGAGAAGCTATGTCGTTGTACTTGGAACAAGCGCGAATGTTAATTGGTCAATTCCAAACGTTCAAAGTCAACCATATAAACATAAGTGAAAACAAACATGCGGACGCATTGAGCAAATTGGCCGCAACCAGCTTTAAGCACTTAGCAAAAGAAGTACGCATAGAGGTACTGTCCAATCCCTCTGTTCCCCTAAAACAAGTCAACATCATAGAGATTGGTAGTCCGTCCTGGATGTCCCCGATCATCTTATACTTGCAGCACGGGAAACTCCCAGAGGAAAAAGCAGAAGCCAGGAAAATTCAGAATAAAGCAATAAACTACGAAATGGCGGACGACATTCTATACAGAAAGTCATTCATGAGACCATTACTCCGATGCATTGACAAGACAGACGCGCAATACCTGATCAGAGAAATCCATGAAGGCTTGTGCGGAATACACGTCGGACCACGCATGGTAGTAGCTAAAATAATGAGAGCAGGATATTATTGGCCGGGAATGCACGTTGACGCGGTAGAAATATTACGGAAATGCGCAGCATGCCAACGTCACGCGCCAAAGACGCTCCGGCCAAAGAATCCACTAGTACCGGTCACGTCTGCCTGGCCATTCCAGCAATGGGGCATTGATCTCGTTGGCCCATTTCCTGACGCACCAGGCGCGGTAAAATTCATCATTGTAGCAGTCGACTACTTCACGAAGTGGGTTGAAGCTAAAGCCTTGGCCTCAACCACAGCAATGGTAATCCGCAAATTTATATGGGAACATATTATTTGCAGATTTGGATTACCATTACGCATCATTTCTGACAATGGCACTAACTTTGCCTCAAAAGATCTATAGAAATGGTTCAAGGAAATGAAAATTGAACACAACTTTGCCTCCGTGGCACACCCACAAGCAAATGGCCAAGTCGAAAGCATCAACAAACAAATAGTCGACGGCATTAAAGCATGATTGGGCACAGCGCGCAGAGGATGGGTTGATGAACTCCCTAGCATCCTATGGGCACATCGAACAATGCCAAAGACTAGCACGGGAGAAACTCCATTTAGTCTGGTCTACGGGTCTGAAGCCGTAATCCCAGCTGAAATCGGTCTACCGTCACCGCGCATGATAGCCATGGAAAAACAAAACAATGAGCAAGAGCGAAGAATGGATTTAGACCTTCTTGAAGAAAGGCGCGAGAACGCCGCCATCACAGAAGCAAGGTACAAATCCAAGCTCGAAAAATATTCCAACGCGCGCGTACGCGTGTGCACCTTTGTCCCCGGTGATTTCGTCTTGCGCGACAATGAAGCGTCAAATGCAGAAAAACCGGGCAAATTAGCGCCAAAATGGGAAGGACCATACATCATCAATGAGGTCCTAGGTAAAGGGGCATACACCCTGAAAAGAATCGACGGGACTCTAGTTCCCCGCACCTGGAATGCGCAGCAGCTGCGCAGGTGTTACATATAGGACAAATCATTCACAGGCAATGTATTTCCTATTTACACTTGTATTACAAGCCTTACGCTTTATTAATACAAACATTATTTTCATACTTATTACTGTTTGTTACAAATTGCATGTAATTCTTTTGGTTTGCGCGAAAACAATATGGTAAACATTGTACACCTCATGAAAAATCCAGAAAAAGCGCAACATAAGCGCATATTCTGGACAAACGTTCACACATGAGCACAATACCATCTCTCATTCGCCCTACCGGATCAAAGTAATTAAAATACATGCAACGTATTGTAATCCAAACATACAAAATCTACGGGTACAGCAGTACACCAAAATGTATATATCATCAAGTGTAGCATAAACACTTCATAACAAGATCATGGCAATGATCTTCAAAAGTTTTTTAGCATCAAAACTAGCAAATTTACAAAAAACATTAAAAAGAACTAGCTCTAAGGCTAACACCTAACCAGCATCGGGACCGTCATCAACGATGGGCACCTGTTCACACCGGTGATTCTTCCGGCGTTGATACACGAACTGACAACCTCCTTTCCGGACCTTTGGAAAACGAGTTGTCAAGCCATCAGCATCCAGTACACCGATTCCCTCATCAACAATCTTTTGACAGCGAACATCACAATCAGAGCCGACAACCACCGAAGAAGCAGCGTTGAACGACTTTTCTTCTTCATCAAACACCAATGATGGGGAATTAGCAAGAAGCAGGAGACCAGCAGCAGCTTCATAAACCCTCAGAACTTCCAAAGGTCGCCGAGAGCGGAGAGAACGTTTCGCCTTCATTTTTTCCAAAACCAAACAATAAGGAAAAGGCAACCGAATATATATATATAGGCAAGTTAACTCCGGGAAAAGAGAAGGTAATGATCACCTGTCAAATATCTTTTCCAGACGGCGCTACAGGTGCAAAGGTCATATCCCCATTAATGAAGTCTGACAAGCGCCATTACATATCCCAATGTAAGGAGACAAAATATCGCAAAAACAAATTTTTTATTACAAACTGACGTCATCAAACATCAGGTCATGATTACAAGAGAGCAAAAGTCATAATTTCCCCTAAAAAACCTTTTTAATTAAATCTTCTCATAGAAGATTCCCCATTTCTCGCGCCAAAAAGCATTTCTCTCTTATAAGTCCAGTGCTCCACTTATTTACATAAGTACAACACTAGACTGGGGGACTTGAAGGGGTAAGGTCCCAAAAACCTCATAATAAATACTTGGGACCATACCACAACCTTGATTTTCAACCTTTTAAACCTTGTGTGACCGCGCACTGGTCTTACAAAAGAAAAAGCTTAAGAAATAAGCAACAGTCAACACTTGCGCCAAAAGGAAATCATAAGTCCTTGCGCTTTCTCCCATGAGCAAAGGATGAAAATCCTAAAGTAAACACTTCCGCTTAACATCCAGACTTGGATATTATTTACCCAGGTTTGGGATTTATTTATTTAGCTGATTCCACACGATAAGGAATCACACCAGATTACAGCAGTAATCTTCTAGAAGGCCTTCAATCGTGCACCACTAAGACGGTTATAACCGCCTGGACACGTGTCACCATATCAGGCATCCCTGAAACCACAACGATAGCATGTAATTGGAGTGTAATCTCCACGATAGCATGTAATTGGAGAGTAATCTCCAACCATAGCCATAGATCCGGTCGCGTGGCAAGTACTGAATGAGTAATTGTGTAGAAATAAACAATGTGATCGCTCTCAATACTGTGTTAATTAATAAAATGTTTCTTGATTCAACTGGGATTCACTCACCAATATTTTCCGCTGACAAAATATTTTTAAAACATGTTTCAGGTAACACAATGTGAAAGCCAACTGGGAAAAAGCCAGCTCGAGAGCACTGACGACTTGGAAAATAAGTGGCTATAAAAGTTATCTAAGAAACAATGTTTTAAATTAAATAAAATAGGGTTTGTCCCTATAAATGTACTCTAATAAGAAACTTGGGTTTTTCCCATGAATTGATTAATATCAAATATGGTGGTTTTACTCTTATAAACATTTCCTAACTACGGTCCTGATGTAAATTCCGTTGCGAGATTAAATAACTGATACCACCACTACTGAGTTCGCGTCATCCCGTTCCCGGGACAGATAAGGGATCAGGGGTTGTGACAGAAGGTGGTATCAGAGCCTAGCCACTGGTCTGAGCCAAAGAAGTGTTCTGCTGACACTTAAATTCTATATTTTGTGTTAGGAAATAAATTATGGAAATACATGCATAACTCTATTTATTTGTTATGTGTTATTTGACTATCTGTTAGTTTACAGTATGAGTGATCAAGGACCCTTAGATCTGAACCGTCAGTTATCTGATTCACCTAGGAGTGAAGGTACATCGTCACAGCCTGCCCTTTCGGGGTATTCTGCTGATCAGGAGGAAGGAATATTTGCCTTTAGAGCTCAATCTGAAGAACCATTTGCTAATAAGAAACGAGGATGGTTCAGTAAGGAAGCTTTTGCTCGTAGGAAGAGAATGCGAAAATTGCAACAGCAAAGAGTTCTAGCAGCTGCTAAACGTAGAACAGATGCCCATACTCAAGATATGCTTAATAGAAGCCTAGCTAATTTCCATATCTTAGCTACAACTGCTGCTGACCCAAGTCTGGAACAATTAGCAGCCCCACAACCACAAAACCCAGAACAACCTATGGAGATAGAAAACCAGGAAAACCAAGTGGAGATGCATGACTTTAATCCAGAAGAAATTCCTAGGATACCTGCACCAAACCCCCTAGACCCAAATTACGACCCCTGGTGGGACGATAATAGGGATTTTGTGCAACGTTACCCTATCCAGGAATATCCACACATACAGAACATAGAAGCCTATCCAGGTATGGACCCTTTAGATCCCTATTACGAAGATGAATATATTAGGGAAATTTTAGAGGATCCTTACCGATTTCAGGAACTGTCACCCCCATATCAGGAAACCGCACCCCAGATTCCAAACCCAGTCCAAGAACCTGCACCCCCAATGAGTGCAGAAAACGTGCAAGAACTTAGGACTTTCGGGGAGGAAATTTTAGAGAGCAGTGAGAGATGCGTCTGGTGGGAGAACGTCTCGTATGGAAATACGATGAACGTAATATGGATTTTTGGATAAATCCATATCCGTGATGGGATGGAAGAGATGGTAATAGTATTAGCAATATAATAAAAATAAAATAAAATATGTGTGTACGGATGCATAGTACTATTAGTATTATTTTCTTTCTGTTGGTATTGTAATTTTTATTTCTGTACTAGTGTGTAATAGACGCATAGTATATGAAAAGAGTATAGTCGCAATGATTGACGATTTTGGCAAAAATGCATGTTATGTGATTAACTATATTAAAATATTATTTGTGATATTAATATCGGGTAATTGTTTAAAATTCAGATGGCCGACGAAGGAAATCAAGGAAATCTGAATAATGATAACCAGAGTAACATTAACGTGGTTAATGAGAATCCAAGCATCAATAACAATAACAATCAAGTGGATAATAGTGCTATCCAACACATAGTAGCACAAGGAATTATAGATGCAATGCCATTTATTCTTCAAACTGTTAAAGATGCTGATAATAAAAGTAAGCATAGCAGTAAGCGACCAAATGAACCAGAGCATAGCATGAACAATGGACCAATACTTCAATTGTCTATTCCCAAAAGAAGAAGAACCATGCCTTATGGTTGTTCTTACAAAGAATTTTGGTCTTGTAAACCAATGGAATTCTCGGGCAACGAAGGGGCCATTGCAACCTTACGCTGGATAGAAAAGACTGAGGCAGTCTTAAGGATAAGCAAGTGTGCTGAAGAAGATAGAATATTGTTTGCTTCTAACCTATTTAAGATTGCAGCATTAGAATGGTGGAACACTATCCTTCAGACAAGAGGAAGTGATCAAACCTATAATATGGAATGGGAAGAATTTAAGAACAAAGTAGAAAGGAAATTCTGCCCACCTAATGAGAAGGAACAGATAGCAAACAAATTCCTAAATCTTAGGATGACTGGTGTGGATAGTAAGGGATATACTAAGATATTCTTTGAATATGCTATAATAGTGCCAACTCTTGCTTCACCAGAACCAGTGTTAATCTCCCGTTATATCTGGGGATTAATTGGAGAGATTAGACATGTAGTCAAGGCAGCTAGACCTCAAACCATAGAAGAAGCTGTAGAACTAACCAATACCTTGACTGATGAATTAGTCCGTACCCGAGAAGAGGATCAAAGAAGGAGCCTATCCCAGAAATTGACTCAAGAATTTCGTTCTGGAAATTCTAACCATGGAAGAAATGTAGGTTCTACCTCTGCACCCTACTGTAAGCATTGCAAAAGAAAGCATTCAGGAAGATGCTCCATATACTGTAACTTTTGCAAAATATCGGGACACAAGGAAGAAAATTGCAGGAAGAAAGCTAACAGCCGGGTATGTTACAATTGCGGAGAACAAGGTCATATCAAGCCTAATTGTCCGAAATTAGCTCCAGCCACAGACAACAAGAATGCTAAAAAAGTTAGAGCATTTGTTCTGACTGCAGAAGAAGCCAAGATGATCCCTGATGTCATAGCTGGTACGTTTTTAGTTAATGATATTTTTGCTAAGGTATTATTTGACTCTGGTACAAACCAAAGTTTTATCAATACTTCATTTTGAAAAATTCTAAATCAGTCATTAACTAAACTACCACAAGAATGTCTAGTAGAGACAACCAATGGAGAAACTATTAGGATTTCTGAAATATTGCAAGGAGCAAGTATAGAAATTTTAAATCAGAAATTTATAGCAAATCTATATCCCATGAATCTGGCAGGATTTGATGTTGTTTTAGGGATGGATTGGTTAATAGCCAATAAAGCTAGTATCTTATGTGATCAAAAGTTAATTAAAGTAAATTCACATAAAGGTAAAATGATCACAATTAAAGGAGATAAACCTTCTAGGTCTACTAAATTTATCTCTGTGATGAAAACTGCAAGTTATATAAGAAAAGGTTCTATAGTGTATTTGATTTCTATAATCACTAACACTAAAGGAAAGGATTTAAAAGATTTTCCAATAGTATCTCAGTTCTCAGATGTCTTTCCAGAAGAATTGCCAGGATTACCTCCGGATAGAGAAGTTGAATTCAGAATCCATTTGCTACCAGGAACAGCACCAATTGCCAAAGCACCTTACCGTTTGGCACCTGCAGAAATGCAAGAATTAAAGAAACAATTAGATGAATTGTTGGAGAAAGGATTTATACAACCAAGTTCGTCACCATGGGGAGCGCCGATATTGTTTGTTAAAAAGAAGGACGGATCAATGCGTATGTGCATTGACTACCGTGAATTAAACAAAGTCACGATTAAGAATCGGTACCCATTATCGAGAATCGATGATCTGTTTGATCAACTACAAGGAGCTCGATTTTTCTCTAAAATCGATTTAAGGTCAGGATATCATCAATTAAAGGTACAGGAAGAGGACATTCCTAAAACCGCTTTTAGAACAAGGCATGGCCATTATGAATTTACTGTCATGCCATTTGGTTTAACCAATGCCCCAGCTGCATTTATGGACATGATGAACCGAATATGTAAGCCATATTTGGATAAATTCATAATTGTATTTATAGATGATATTCTAATTTACTCTAAGAGTAAAGAGGATCATGCAAGACATTTGCACGCACTTTTGAGTTTACTACGAAAGGAAAAGCTTTATGCTAAATTTTCAAAGTGCGAATTTTGGTTAGAACAGGTACAATTCCTTGGACACCTAGTCAATCATGAAGGAATTCAAGTGGATCCCACAAAGATTGAAGCAATTACTAAATGGAAAATCCCTGAATCACCAACCGAGGTTAGAAGTTTCTTAGGATTGACCGGTTATTATAGAAGATTTATTCAAGATTTCTCTAGAATAGTCATTCCCTTAACTAAGTTAACCTGTAAATCTGTTAAGTTTGAATGGGGATTAAAACAAGAAGAAGCCTTTAGAATTCTTAAGCAAAGATTGACCCATACACCTATATTAGCATTACCAGAAGGAACTGAAGACTTTGTAGTCTATTGTGATGCTTCTAAACTAGGTTATGGATGTGTATTGATGCAACGACAAAAGGTTATAGCTTACGCATCTAGACAACTTAAGAATCATGAAGAGAATTATTCAACCCATGATTCAGAATTAGGAGCTATAATTTTTGCTCTTAAGATTTGGAGACATTACCTTTATGGTAGTAAGTTTACTGTATTCACCGATCATAAGAGTCTAAGTTATGTCTTCAAGCAAAAAGAGTTGAATATGAGGCAAAGACGCTGGATGGAATTTCTTAGTGACTATGACTGTGATATCCAGTATCATGAAGGAAAAGCAAATGTAGTGGCAGATGCTTTAAGTCGAAAGTATCATGAAAAGCCAAAAAGGGTACGTTCTCTTAAATTAAATCTGCAAGTAGATTTAAATGGTCAGATAAGAGAAGCACAAGAATCAGTAATCAAGGATGATTCTGAAAAATTAAAAGGTATGTTGAAAGAATTAAAACAAGGAACAGATGGAATTTGGAGATTCCATGAAAATAGAATGTGGATACCTAAATTAGGAAACCTACGTCATCGTATATTAGAAGAAGCCCATAAGTCTAAGTATACGATGCATCCAGGAAGTGATAAAATGTACCAGGATTTAAGGAAAAATTTCTGGTGGATAGGAATGAAGAAAGACATAGCAGTTTATGTTTTTAAATGTTTAACTTATTCACAAGTTAAAGCTGAACATCAGAAACCCTCTGGTTTATTACAGCAATTAGAAATGCCAGTTTGGAAATGGGAATTAATAACAATGGAGTTTGTTACTAAATTACCCAAAACAAGAAAAGGAAATGATACAATCTGGGTGATTGTAGATAGACTAACCAAGTTAGCTCATTTTCTACCAATGAAGGAAACAATTAGTATGGAACAATTATCTAAATTGTATGTAAATGAAATTGTTTCTTTACATGGTATTCCTTTATCAATTGTTTCTGATAGAGATAGCCGCTTTACATCTCATTTTTGGTCAAGTTTCCAAAAGGCAATGGGAACCAAGTTAAAGCTAAGTACGGCCTATCATCCACAAACAGATGGACAAAGCGAAATGACAATTCAGAAAATGGAGGATATACTTAGAGCTTGTGTAATTGATTTTGGAGGTAATTGGGACGATCACTTACCTTTAATAGAATTTTCTTATAATAATAATAGCTATCACACAAGTATCAATGCTGCACCATTCGAAGCACTTTATGGACGAAAGTGCCGAACCCAAGTCTGTTGGGCAGAAATTGGGGAAAAGCAACTATCTGGACCTGAGATAGTGCAGGAAACAACCGATAAGATAATTCAAGTCAAGGAACGACTGAAAGCAGCACGTGATCGACAAAAGAGTTATGCCAATAACCGACGCAAGCCATTGGAATTTCAAGTAGGAGATAAAGTATTGTTGAAAGTCTCTCCTTGGAAAGGAGTAGTAAGATTCATCGAAAGAGGAAAACTAAGTCCCAGGTATATTGGACCTTTTGAGATTATTAGAAGAATAGGACATGTAGCCTATCAGCTACAACTGCCAGAGGAAATGACAGGAATACATGATGTGTTTCATGTATCTAATCTTAAAAAGTGTTTAGCTGATGAATCATTGATAGTGCCTCTTAAGGATATAGAGGTAAATGAACAACTCAAGTTTGTAGAAAGACCTCTACAAATTGAAGACAGGAAATTCAAGAATCTCAAGCATAAAAGACTAGTTCTAATTAAAGTGAAGTGGGACTCCAAAAGAGGACCAGAGTACACATGGAAGCTTGAATCTGAAATGCAAAAGAAATACCCGCATTTGTTCCCGTAGATCTCGAGGACGAGTTCTAAAACAAGGTGGGGAGAATGTAACAACTCTCGGTAAAACCAACACTCTTATAATATTTTCGACACTCGATTATATATTAAAATAACCTTATATGTCTTATATTACACCCCGTATGTGAAAACCGAGCCCTAAATAGGTTATTACATATAAAATAAATTAAAAACAATAAAAGTTAAGCTGAGGCGGGCCGCGTAGACCCACCCCATGCTTTTACGCGTGCGGTATCAGGGTCTAAACCTGATATCGTTGAAACCTTTAGTTCAAGCGGGCCGCGTAAGAGTTCTAGATAGTTAACGCGGGCCGCGAGAGATAATGAAACGCGGAGACATCCGGTGCTGACACGTGTTGACATTGTGTCGGGTCTACTTGGTGACCGGGCTAAGCTATAGTGTTGACCAGGGTTGACGCGGGCCGCGTAACCCTTGCCTGTGCTTTATGCGGGCCGCGTGGAGACCAGAATCCAGCACTATATAAGAAGGCCCTTAGGTTTCGTTTTCCGTCGCTCACATTTCAATTCTAAATCTCAATTTCTGTAGAAGAGGCATTATAGTCGGGTACTATACCCCTAATTAGCAAGTTCTGCTCCGTTGTAAGTATTATAACCCCAGTTTTGTAATAGTTACGCTGCCCGATTGATTTAGGGTTCCGTAACAACTGTCGTGGTTCTGCCCGACGTAGTTGTTGGAATACCGTCTCGGGGAGGGTATCGTTAATATTTTCAAAGGGTTATGATACTAACCAATGTACATTTGTATAAATTATAGATTATATCCAGGAAACCCTTACAAGAAGTCTAAGATAGCAATGTGAGTAATCCTTCTTTTTGTGTAAACCTTTTTGTGAGTTTATCCTCTTTTTATTAATATTTTTGGAATGTTTTACAAAACCTTAATTGTTTTACAATGTGATTAAGCGGTGATTGAGTCTTTGTAGTTCTTCAATTACTGCCAGTATTATGGGGTTTTGTATATAAAATTTATTACTACTTGCGAGTAGTAAGTCGGGAACGACGGTACATTACCATTGGACAACGAGTTAGCCAATGGGTAATTTGACCATAGCCATAGATCCGGTCGAGTGGCAAGTACTGAATGAGTAATTGTGTAGAAATAAACAATGTGATCGCTCTTAATACTGTGTTAATTAATAAAATGTTTCTTGATTAAACTGGGATTCACTCACCAGTATTTTCCGCTGACAAAATATTTTTAAAACATGTTTTAGGTAACACAATGTGAAAGCCAACTGGGAAAAAGCCAGCTCGAGAGCACTGACGGCTTGGAAAATAAGTGGCTATAAAAGTTATCTAAGAAACGGTGTTTTAAATTAAATAAAATAGGGTTTGTCCCTATAAATGTACTGTAATAAGAAACTTGGGTTTTTCCCATGAATTGATTAATATCAAATATCGTGGGTTTACTCTGATAAACATTTCCTAACTACGGTCCTGATGTAAATTCCGCTGCGAGATTAAATAACTGACACCACCACTACTGAGTTCGCGTCCTCCCATTCCCGGGACAGATAAGGGATCGGGGGTTGTGACACTACGAACCTCAGGGCATTCACACATCTCGAAAACAGACTCGAGCTTCTCGAACCAGTGGAGGTGGCCTACAGCTCCTTCAGTGCCGTTGAAAGTAGTAGGTCGGCAATCCATAAAGGTTTTGAAAGTACACACAGGAGGCTGAGCATGTTGACCTGTCGTGTGTGTAAAACAAAATTAAGCACAAGTGTTAGTTTACGTGAGTAGGATCTAAAGATCCTAGAGTAAGTTGTGATGGAAGGTTATACCTCCTGCCTGGGCAGTTGTGAGTGCTGCAATAACTTATTCAGTGATCAAAGCTGCCAACTGGGCTTGAGTTAGGTTAACGCGTCCACTCATGATCTTTATATCAAAGGAAACATAAGTGAGAGAGGTTCACGAAAGTGCGATGACAGAAGAGAGTAAGCACAGATGTGTTTTCAAACAATAGTTGTTACGTTCATCTAAGCATACCATAAGTAAAGTTCTATGTAACTAGCAAGTAGGCAATATAAACATAAACCATATCACCTATAGTGTTGAGCCTTGCACGTGGAGTGAAGCGTCGTTGTGGATCGTTGAGCACTGTACGGGTTATAGTCTGGTTTTACCAAAAAGCTTTTCCCCTTTTCAAAACCAAGTTCACTATAACCAATGGCTCTGATACCAATCTGTCACACCCCCAAAATCCACATGCGGGGTATCTCCGCATGGAGGCGTGACCGACCAGGATCAAGCCACCAATCATATTGAACATTGTAAGTAATAAATAAAATTCAATCCAACAATACGAAAGGTGTTCAAACAAAACATAGTTAAGTGTTTAGCGGAAGCATAAATGTGAAAACCCAACATAAGTATTAAGTTCGAAATGTTAAAATGTTTTTAACATGGCACCCACTGTCCATGTCCCACAACGACCTCGCCTCCCTGTGCAAGCTCCATGAGTACCTATCGACCTGCAAGGCATGTAACAATGAGTCAACAACAAAGTTGAGCGAGTTCACAGTTGATTGTTCAGTTATTGAGTTCGTTTCAGAAACCGTAAGTTTGTCTCAGAGTCGTGTGTTACCCAGTATCCTTGTTTCCCAAACCTTTACGATATTTAGTGGGGGCTTCCCATGTTGTATATTACTAGACTAATTGTATCTATAGGTGTCCTTCCCAACCCGAGGACAGTGGTAAGTATGAGATTACGTAGGTTTTACGTAAGTGCCCTTCCCAATCTGAGGACAGTGGTACGTAGGTTTTACGTAGGTTTAGCGCTGGTGTCCTTCCCCATCCGAGGACAGTGGTACGTAGGTTTTATGTAGGTTTTAACACTGGTGTCCTTCCCAAACCGAGGACAGTAGTAAGTAGTCTAGTAGTGATTTAAGTACGAGTAGTCGTTCAATCCCATTCCTAACCCACCGGGAATCCCATGCCTTGGAAAGAGTGTGAACTCACCTCGGTTTGCTCGGTAAGATTATTACTCACTCACAAATAATTCAATCAAAGCCTATAGTATGCATGTACACACAATCAGTTGATAATCATGTAATTCAAGTAACAGTCATGATCATAACATGTATTCGAGCAACAATTATCACATAGCATTAAGCAGTTATACAAGCTTAAGCAACCATGCTTCATATTCGACAACACACATCTAACATAGTTAACCCTTGACAAACTTATTGAGTTACTGTGCAGTTTACCCACTTGACGAGACCCCTTGTTTCGTCGTGTTTCCTTAGCGACGAAACCCCTTTGTTTCATCGTAAACCCCATCGACGAAACTCTCCGGATTCGTCGACATGTGTTTCGTCGACAAGCAACTGTTACGTCAAATTAACAGTTACTCGCACCCAGAAACCCTAATTGCAATGTAACAGTTAATTGTCATCAACAGTCCTAACCGCGGATCATATCTTGCCAGATCATTGATACGTACCAACACTATAACACATAATTAACAAATGATACCATCAGAATATAAGCAGTGGACATAAGCGAATAAAATCACAATTATCAGATCTAGTTTCATAGGTATTATGACAGAACATCAAACCCTAACAATCAACCAATTCATCAACAAGCAATCAAATCTCGACCTACGAAATCGTCATAACCATCTACTCATTTATACCCTTCTAGATCATCAATCATCAACACAAGCCATGAAATCATATTTATCAATCAGTGTTCAATGAAAATCAACGGATCCTATCAAAGTAGCATGCAACCTAGAATGATGTAAAGTTGAATCAGACAATTTTATTTATGCACTAACCGGTTACTAGGTGATCCAACAAGAATTCGAGAGGAAGGATGGTGAGAGATGATGGTTGCCGTCGTACAGAGGGGAACTCTAGGGTTTAAAACTGATCACTCAGACTTTTACGTAACCCTACCTCGTTAAATATGTATTTGTAACGCGTTGGGCCCTTACTGGGCTTCGGGGAAACTTGGGCTGGTGAAACATTTGTTTCGTCGAGGTGTGTGTGACGAAACACACCCCTGGTTTCGTCCAGATGGTTAACGGCGAAACTCATGTTTCATCGAGGTTGTTCAGGGTGCAACATTTTAAAATTTCAACTTCTCCACAGGTTAACGAGTTACCAGTTTAAATCACTAAACATATAACATAATAATCACAATACGATTTAACACATTACAAACGTGTATGGGTACAAAACAACCAAGTCGTGTAAACAAACAACTTAACAATTAACGTGCAATTAATGCGAAGATGGAATCTTGGAAACTCGAGTTGTCACATAACGCGTGTGCATTGTGTAAATTATAGATAATCACCAGGAAACCTTAGAAGAAATCTAAGGCAGCAATGTGAGTAATCTCCTTTTTGTAAACTGTTTTTACAAAACCTTAAATGTTTTACAATGGGATTAAGCAATGATTGAGTCTTTGTAGTTCTTCAATTACTGCCGGTATGTTGGGGTTTTGTATACAAAATGTGAAAAAGAAGGATGGATCGTTCCGAATGTGCATCGATTACAGAGAACTTAACAAGCTTAAAATTAAGAACCGCTACCCGCTACCCTGAATCGACGACTTATTTGATCAACTCCTAGGCGCTACGTGTTTCTCGAAGATCGATCTACGTTCTGGTTATCATCATTTGCGTATACAAGAACAAGACATCCCGAAAACCGCTTTCCATACTCGTTATGGCCATTACGAATTCGTGGTCATGCCTTTCGGTCTCACAAACGCACCTGCGGTCTTCATGGATTTGATGAACCGTGTGTGCAAGCCTTTTTTGGATCGCTTCGTTATGTTTTATCGATGATATTCTTATTTACTCGAAGTCGAGAACCAAACACGCGCATCATCTTTTTTTAGTTATCGAGCTTCTTCAAGGAAATCACCTCTACGCCAAATTCTCCAAGTGTGAATTTTGGCTCGAGGAGGTTCAATTCCTCAGTCACATCGTTAACAGTCAAGGAATTCACGTTGACCCCGTGAATATTAAAGCAGTTAAGAGTTGGATTACGCCGAAGACTCCCTCTGAAATCCGTTCATTCCTTGGATTGGCTGGCTATTACCGTCGATTCATCGCCGATTTTTCCAAAATCGCCGTACCTCTTACCGCTTTAACTCACAAGGACAAACCTTTTGTTTAGGTCCCAAACAGGAGGAAGCCTTTCAAACACTCAAGCGTATGCTTTGCAACGCTCCTATTCTCGCACTTCCCGATGAAAACGATGATTTTGTTGTCTATTATGATGCCTCTAACCTAGGTCTTGGTTGTGTTCTTATGCAAGAGACAAGGTTATCGCGTATGCTTTTCGCCAACTCAAGATCCATGAGAAGAACTACACAACCCATGATCTTGAACTCGGTGTAGTTGTTTTTGCGTTAAAGATATGGAAACACTACCTTTACGGTACTAAGTGTACGGTCTTCACCGACCATAAGAGCCTATAACACATCTTGCACCAGAAAGAACTGAACATGCGCCAATGTAGATGGGTTGAACTTCTCAACGACTATGATTACGAGATACGCTACCATCCTGGTAAAGCTAACATTGTAGCCGATGCCCTCAGTCGACGAAGCTATGTATACAACATTAGTAACGTTCAAGCCCAGAATGATCTCGAAGCCCTAATTCGTGACGCCCAGCATGCATGCTTCATTGAGAATACCTTGAAAGAGGAAATGAAGTATGGTGCTGAGACTCGCTAGTGACTAAATCGAATGGTATCTATCATTATCTCGATCGCATTTGGATTCCTAGTCGCAATAATATCCAAGAGATTTTGATGACTGAAGCTCACAAATCTCAATATTTCATTCACCCCGGTGCCGGAAAGATATAACAGGACCTCCGTTCCAGGTATTGGTGGCCTGGCATGAAGAAGGATATCACTCTGTATGTCTCGAAATGCCTAACTTGCTCGAATGCTAAGGCCGAACATTAACAACCCTCTGGCTTACTCGAACAACCCGAAATCCCAACTTGGAAATGGGAAAGTATCGCTATGGACTTTATTACCAAACTCCCTCGAACGCCTTCTGATCACGATAGCATTTGGGTTATCGTTGATCGTCTTACGAAATCCGCTCATTTCATTCCGATACGAGAAGACTTTAAGGTTGAACGATTAGCACGAATCTATACCAACGAAGTCATTTGTCGACATGGGACGCCTCGTGACATCATCTCTGACCGCGATGGTCGTCTCTGGCAAACATTTCAATCCGCCATCGGTACGAGCCTTAATCTCAGCACCGCATTCCATCCCCAGACCGACAGTCAGACTGAGCGCACGATCCACACCCTCGAAGACATGCTTCGTTCGTGCGTTTTAGATTTTGGTGGTAATTGGGATTCGAATTTACCTTTAGTGGAATTCTCGTACAATAAAAGTTATCACGCCAGTCACCAGTATTCAGATGGAACCCTTTGAAGCACTATACGGTAGAAACTGTTGATCGCCTATTGTATGGCATGAGATCGGAGACGCACAAATCACCGGTCCCAAGTTACTACAAGAAACGAATGAAAAAATTCTCCAGATATGAGAAAATCTCTTGAAAGCTCGGAGTCGTCAAAAGAGCTACGTCCCGCAAGCCCCTTGAGTTCGAAGTTGGTGATCACGTACTCCTAAAGGTTTCACCTTGGAAGGGGGTGATCCGATTCGGCAAGAAAGGGAAACTAGCGCCACGATATGTGGGTACCTTTAAGATTCTGGAAAGAACTGGTAAAGTGGACTATCGACTCGAATTACCGGTTGAACTCAGCAACGTCCACCCGACTTTCCATGTCTCAAACCTCAAGAAATGTCTTGCTGAAGAAAACCTTCATGTACCTCTGGAAGACTTGCAAGTAAACGAGACACTGAACTTTGTGGAAAAGCTAGTAGAAATCATGGATCGAGAGACCAAGAAACTTCGACGCTCTTGCATTCCCATAGTGAAGGTTCGCTGTGAAGGCAAAGGCGGCGCCTAGTTCATTTCGGAACTCGAAAGTGATATGAAAGCTAAATATCCGCAACTCTATGTTACATCTACTGCTTAATTTCTGGACGGAATTTCCTAAAGTAGGGGTGACTGTAATAACCCGACTTTTTGGATTGTTATCTGTTGCTACTTGCTTCGATTTGTAACCGTCTTGTACTCTGAGATTCAATATAAATAAAGGGTTATGTTATACTAAATACATTTTCATCACAAAGCACCACTGCACGTTTAAACGCTTTATATTCACAAACTCTCAACGCGAACGCAACATGAATTACAGAGAATTATGCTATTTAAATTGCCGAGTGTGTTTGTTTGTTCGGTAACCACTCTCGCCTTCGCACTCGCTTATCGCTAAATCGTAAATGCAATTAGTAGTAGTAATGTTATGTTGTGTGTTCTTATATGTTTTACTTGTGTGTGTTTTATATGTATTGTTTACTCGATCGAAACACTCAAATGTTTACTCGAACAACTCGCTTTATCACAATAAAACGCAACGCAACACTTAAAGTTGGAAATTATTAGAACGCCAACACTCAGTCACCCGGATGGAGCCCATCCGCCCAGATGGAGCTCACCCGTCCGGATGGAGCTCACCCGTTCGGATAGAGCTCATCCGTCCGGATGGAGCCCATCCAGATATACCCCATCCGCACACAACCAAGACCTTGCACTCAGCTATAAATAGTGGTCCTGTGACTTCATTTCAACTCTTCTAACCCTCTCATCCGCTCACAGAGATTTCCGGCTGAAACCAAGACTTATTGTAAGCATTCTCCTCCGATTTTCATCCATTCTACTCCTACTCCATCTTCTTTTATCAAATCACACACACACACACACACACTTTAACTTTTTCTCAAAACATTGATTCTACATATCTCAAAGATGGTTTCCACTCATTTTGCCTAGGCAAACTGCAGTGGAGCATCATTCAATCGAGATTGAATCAAGTTTTTCCAAGAAAATCACATTTTCAACTTGATTACGAACTCCTCTTTGATTTTTATGCAATATTGGTGGAATCGGGAACACTGTCAGACTCTCGACATCTCTCATTGTCGAAGAGCGGACTCGAAAACTGATTTCCACCAAAGAGATGGACCGATTAACCAGTCAAACATGAAATTCCGTCAAGAACAGCATATCCATCCGAATGGGCAACGCCCATCCATACGGATGAACTGGCCCTGGCGATTTCCGTTGTTGATTCCGTCATCACTGTCCCCGTTAATTGAAACCTTTTTGTCTAAGAAGATTTACAAAACTTCAAACACCGTCCATCCATCCGGATAGACTTTGCACCCACACCCAAACTTTTCCTTCTATTTTAAAACATCAGTTACTGATGTGCGTGAAGTATGTTATGGTTTTAATGTTTATGTTAAGCCCTTTTTAACACTTTTTAGCCAAGTTTTAAATTTATAAAACACGATATTTACTAACACTAAACACACATATGGGCAAGTGCACCCATCGTGAGCGTAGTATAGTGTTGTAAGATACCGAGGTTGTCCAAGAACACAAGAGCTTTTAATACCGGTTTATCCTCAACGTCTAATCAAATCAAAAGTTTAGAGAAATGTTTTAAACTAAGAAAATAAAAAGTAACTAAAATGCTGAAAAATAAAAATAAAATAAAACAGATAGACAAGTTGAATCACTTGGTTCCGACTCGTGTATAGTGTAACCTTTGATTATTTCCACACTTTTGCACTATTTAAGAGATTATCTTAGTTATTGTAGTAGGCCCCTCTATTGGAGGTGACGTTACCCTCAACCCAGTAGTTTGAGTCAGCAAGGATACAATCCTAAAGGGTCGGATTATTGAAAGATAATTAATTAAGTTATTAATGTATAATGTGGTAGGCCCCTCTTTTGAAGGCGACGTTACCCTCGGCTAAGTAGTCTGAGTCAGCAGGGATACAGTCCTAAGTAGCCACGTTAAAGTTTTAATAGTAGTTTAACTTATGAGGGGATCAAAGAGTTCGGACCCCCGCCATCCAATACCGTTAAGTATTGAAGGAGGTCCTACTAAATTTGACCCAGGTCCTTTGCAGGATCTATACACTGAACAATGGCAAGACTCTTACCAAACCGTTCCCTTAACCCCCGACCAGGTAGCCAACATACCTCCATATAGACCGTGGAGATATGAATGGTGAAAATCTTTTATTTTATATGGACAGTAAAATAATGCCAAGACACCACGGACAAACGATAAGGAAAAATGACCTTCAACATAAGAAACTAGTTATTAAAGTCATTAATACATAACCAATTAAAAAGTGCGAAAAGATTAAAAATAAAAAGTATTACACTAGACACTTTGTCTTCACCAAGTGATGTAAGAGACTTAGGAAAACATGGCCTTGATTGTCAAGAACTCTTACGATCAATCTTGGATCCCGAGACGACTCACACACTCTATGATGGACAATGGATGATGGTGGTGGATGATGGTGTTATGGTGGTGGTGGGTGGTAGGTGAAGTGTGAGAGAGGTGGTGTGCCAAGGGATGGTTTGAGCTTGAGCCAAGTACTCCTATTTATAGGCTGAACAGAAGCTCGGGCACGGCCCCGTGTCCATCCTCTTCTCTATCTTCATTAATTGCTCTTGTCTTTATTAGTTGACCACGGCCCCGTGTCCGCTGGGCACGACCTCGTGTGCAGAAGCATATCTGTACTATCAAGATTTGTCTGGATTCTGTGAATCTTATAGTTGACCACGGCCCCGTGTCCGCTGAGCACGGCCCCGTGGTGGGCGATGGAAGCTTCTACAACTTTGTCTTTTATGCTGACACTTGGGCACGCCCCCGTGTTCACTGAGCACGGGGCGTGTTCAGCCTTTTGTTCTCTTGTTTTGCTTGGGAAGATGCTTTCGGGGAGGTCGAGCATGCCACGTTTGTTCCTTTTCTTGTATTTATGTTAGATTTAGTTGCCTTTTTGCTTCTTTTGTTAATTTGAGCTCATTTAATCCTGAAAATAAAAAAGGAAGACAAAAACACACTTTTTCCAACATTAGTACTAAAAAATGGTTAGTTTTATGCCATAATTGATGTAATTTACATGTTGCATTTTGCACACATCAAATACCCCCACACTTGAATCTTAGCTTGTCCTCAAGCAAAACTCTTTATAATATGGCTTTACACTCCCAAATGGAATGGGTAGAAGAGAATATTTTTGAGCTTGTCATAGAGTGTCGGGATCTCCAAGATTCTTTATTAAGTTTTATTTTTATTTATTTACAATCCTATTCGTCATGATTTATTTAAAACTTTTCATAAGAAAAATTACTTATTAGGGCATAACATGTCTCTTTAAATTTTTATTTATATACAAGTTCACATACCTCACGGGGGATCACTCAACACTCGGCTGAAGATGTATTTTAGTGAATCACTCGAGAGCGGCATGGAACTTACTCCTACCATAAGCTTGCCAAGAAATCAATCCTCCTCCTTTTTAACTATATACCTTTGTAAATATCAAGAGGACTTTTTGGGTGAAGGGTTAGGCTTGGGTTAAAGGTAGGTGGTTGGGTTAGTGGTTAGTAGAAAAGGGCGAAAAAAACGTAAAAAGCGTCGGTTTTCGAAAGACTTTTTATTTTTGCAATTTTTTTTTATTTTTTATTTTGATGAAGCTATTATTCAAACAAAGTTATTTTTTGGATGAACTTGTTTGTTTATTTCTTTTGCTTCATCATAAAAATAATAATATTATTATTATTATTATTATTATTATTATTATTATTATTATTATTTTGAAAGTCATACGAAAAACCGAGCTTGTTACTAAAACAAAGGGTTAAAAATAAAACGGTTTTGGTGGGTGAAAGGGTGCTTGGTTTGGGTTAAGAAATGAAAAGGTTTAGGCTCAAAGGGGTTAACTAGGGGGATTTTGGGTAGGTGGTAAAAAAAAAGAAAAATAATGGTGTAGAAATAAAAAGGGTTAGTCCTAATGCCTCCATCATTTACTTATTCGGGTTTAAGTTGGTAAGGACCGGGAATGTATCATCGTGGCAAGTTCTAGAGTTGTAAGAACCAAGCGGCTATTCACACAAGAAACGAAAAATGAGCATTTAATTTAAAGATATGTATTTGTATGCTCAATAAAGGCTCAAAACTCACTTTTGTGGGAGTGGGTTTTTATGTGATCAAGTATATATAATTAAATTTTAAATAAGCTTGTCATGCCTTTTCATAATTTTCTTATGTTGGTTCTTTTTATCACGACGCTATCGGTGGTAAATTTGTAAAAATATAACCTTTTTAGAATTTTGAAATTCCCAAATTAAACCTAGACAAGTAAAAAAATGAAATTTTTTGAAAAAATTTGGGGTGATTAGCGGTTCCAATAGAGTTTTGTGTAAGGTTTGTTATTAGGACTTGCAAGATTCAAGGTTTTAGCATCCCCCCACACTTAAATTACACATTGTCCTCAATGTGTCCCAAAAATAAGTTTTTAGGTTGATTGAATATGTAAAAGGTGTGAAAAAGCAAAAAAATTGTGTTACTGGGCGCTGGACACGGGCCCGTGTTGTCCGGGCACGGCTCCGTGTTCAAGTGCCAGTAACAAAAATTAAACAAAAGAAACAGAAGCCTGGACATGGGGGCGTGTTGGGTGAACACGGCCCGTGTCCAGTTTACCTGAACTGGGTCATTTCTGCAGACTGTGCAGCACGGGGCCGTGTTGGGCGGACACGGCCCGTGCTGAGCTTACTGTTAATGAAGAAAATTATCGGATGGCCCTGTTTTCCTGCATGGGGTGTTGGTTCAAGTTTCCCTTATTATCCTTTACCATCCCGAGTGTGTTTTATTCCTGAAAATTAAAACTAACTAGAAAACATAAAAATTAATCTAAACTAAACTAAGGATAGTTCCGTGGAATGCCTCCGTGGTGGGCCACGTTTATAAGGGTCCTTGGCTAGACCCAAAGCATGGTCATATGTCACCCAAGTGGGATGTTTTGCATCCCATGTTACACCGTCGGAGAGCGTCATCCAAGCTTGAGTCTATGACTTTCATGTAGTTGACCGGGTCTTCTTCTTCTACTCTCTTTTCAACTCCAAACTCCACTTCCTCGTCCCCAAACTTCAATGTTAGTGTTCCGTCATTCATATCTACCACTGCTTGGGCGGTGGTTAGAAATGGCCTCCCGAGGATGAGGGGGACGTCGGTGTCTTCTTCCATGTCTAGTATGACAAAGTCGGCCGGGAAAACGAAATTGTCAACTTTGACCAATAGATTTTCAGCGACACCTTATGGGAATTTGACGGATCTGTCGGCGAGTTATATGCTCATCCTTGTAGGGCTCGTTGTTCCTAGGCCGAGTCGTTTAAACATTGATGTGGGCATGAGGTTAATGCTAGTCCCAAGATCAGTTAGTGCATTACGAATGGGGGATTCCCCAATCGAGCAAGGGATCGTGAAGCTTCCAGGATCAATTTTCTTTTGTGGGAGTTTGTCGAGTACTAAGGCGGAGCATTCTTCGCCTAAGTTAACTAATTGCAATGATTCAATTTTCCTTTTGTGAGTGAGGAAGTCCCACATAAATTTTGCATATTTAGGCATTTGGGTTAGGACCTCGATAAAAGGAATATTAACATGCAATTGTTTTAGTAGATTTTCGAACTTTGCGAATTGCTCATCGGTCTTTTGACGATTTAACCGACCGGGGTATGGCATCGGAGGAGTCTTGGTGGGCTCTTAATTCGTTGGAGAAGCCTTTTCTGGTTGGGGTGCAGGTGTAGTCGTGGTTTGGCTTCTTTCTGCCGGCGGTAATGGAGCCTCCTCAGGACCCACGGTTCGGTTTCTTAATGTGATGAGATGTACTTGCGCTTTTGGGTTGGTTTCGGTATTGCTTAGTAACGCGCCTTGTGGTCTCTCGGAGATATTTTGAGCTACTTGATTTAATTGTTTTTCAATGTTTCAAATGCTAGCTTGTTGATTTCTAAAATTCGATTCCAATTGCTGAAATCGATCCGAGTTTTTCTTTTCGGTGTCGGAGATGAGGCGAGATACAGTATCTTCGAGCCTTTCTCGTCCACCTTGTTGTTGAGAAAAGTTTTGTGGTTGTTGGAAGTTAGTTCGTTGGTTTTGTTGGTTACTACTATTGCCGGGATCTCTCCAACCAAGGTTAGGGTGGTTACGCCATCCTTGGTTATAGGTACCCGTTGGTGGACCCGACGGCCTAGGTCTATTATCAATGTAGTTTACGGTTTCTGTTTGATCGTCTATTTCCTTCATACAACTCCAATTTTCATGTGGTCCACCACACCCCTCACAAGCCATAACCGAGGCCGTTTTTGCCATTTCTAACTTTTTGATTTTTGAAGAGAGGGCCTCGATTTGGGCTTGTAGAGAAGTGCTTTCATCAACCTTATGGGCGCCGGGGCAATAGATTTATTACCTCGGGGAGTGTGCCACTGAAAATTGGTTTGAGCAATTTCCTCAATTTGATTATATATTTCATTTGGGCGATGATTACCTAAAAGTCCCCCGGAGCTAGAATCAAGTGTTTGTCTTGTGTGTGGCAACAATCCATTGTAGAAAGTGGATACTTGTTGCCATACTGCAAGACCGTGATGAGGACACTTTCTTAGTAGCTCCTTGAACCTTTCCCAAGTTTCATATAAGGATTCCCCATCCTCTTGTAAATATGTATTAATTTCAGTCATTAATTTAGCCGTTTTAGCAGGAGGGAAATACTTATATAGAAACTTTTGGGCTAGTTCATCCCAGGTGTTTACCAAGCCAACTGGGAGGGTGTTAAGCCAAGCCTTAGCTCGGTCTTTTAGTGAAAATGGAAACATTCGAAGGCGAATGGTGTCGTTTGATGCTCCATTGATCCGAAAGGTATCACATATTTCTAAGCAATTAGTAATATGTAGATGGGGATCCTCGTCCGCAAGCCCATGGAAGGTTGGGGAGTTTTGAAGCATTTGTATCAAATGCGGCCGAAGTTCGAAGTTATTGGCTTCGACATTTGGTGCATTGATAGCGGCGCCGAGATTACCTACAGTGGGTCGTAGGTAATCCATGAGGGTACATTGGTCCGCCATTGGAAGTGGGTCCCCCGAAACTTTCTCTTGGTTTTTAGCTTTCAGTCTTTTTCTGAGAAAACGTTCGGGTTCTTCTAGAGGTTCTTTTATGTCTCTACTAGAACTGGAGCTCATGCACTACGGAGGAAGTTCAAATGTGGCGCCTAGGTTCCAAATCCTGCAACAAAAAACAAAAAAGAACGTTGGTCAGAAGGTTCACCACGGCCCCGTGTTCAGCGAACACGGCCCGTGGTTGGAGATACAGTGATTGTTTTCCGGATCCCTGTTACTGGGAATTGGGCACGGCCCCGTGTTGCACCGACACGGTCCCGTGTTCAGCTCTCTGTAACTCGGAAAATAAAAACTGACAGTAACAAGGCTGGGCACGGCCCGTGTCCGACCAGGCACGGCCCGTGCTGAGCTCTGCAGAAGCTGAAAAACTAAGAAAAAATCCTAAAAAATAGAAAAATAAGAAAAACGATAAGGCCGCTGATTCCTAACTTCCTTAAAATACTTGTGTCCCCGGCAACGGCGCCAAAAACTTGATGTGCGTGAAGTGTGTTATGGTTTTAATGTTTATGTTAAGCCCTTTTTAACACTTTTTAGCCAAGTTTTAAATTTATAAAACACGATATTTACTAACACTAAACACACATATGGGCAAGTGCACCCATCGTGAGCGTAGTATAGTGTTGGTAAGATACCGAGGTCGTCCAAGGACACAAGAGCTTTTAATACCGGTTTATCCTCAACGTCTAATCAAATCAAAAGTTTAGAGAAATGTTTTAAACTAAGAAAATAAAAACTAACTAAAATGCAGAAAAATAAAAATAAAATAAAACAGATAGACAAGATGAATCACTTGGTTCCGACTCGTGTATAGTGTAACCTTTGATTATTTCCGCACTTTTGCACTATTTAAGAGATTATCTTAGTTATTGTAGTAGGCCCCTCTTTTGGAGGTGACGTTACCCTCAACCCAGTAGCTTGAGTCAGCAAGGATACAATCCTAACGGTTCGGATTATTGAAAGATAATTAATTAAGTTATTAATGCATAATGTGGTAGGCCCCTCTTTTGAAGGCGACGTTACCCTCGGCTAAGTAGTCTGAGTCAGCAGGGATACAGTCCTAAGTAGCTGGGTTAAAGTTTTAATAGTAGTTTAACTTATGAGGGGATCAAAGAGTTCGGACCCCCGCCATCCAATACCGTTAAGTATTGAAGGAGGTCATACTAAATTTGACCCAGGTCCTTTGCAGGATCTATACACTGAACAATGGCAAGACTCTTACCAAACCGTTCCCTTAACCCCCGACAAGGTAGCCAACATACCTCCATATAGACCGTGGAGATATGAATGGTGAAAATCTTTTATTTTATATAGACAGTAAAATAATGCCAAGACACCACGGACAAACGATAAGGAAAAATCACCTTCAACATAAGAAACTAGTTATTAAAGTCATTAATACATAACCAATTAAAAAGTGCGAAAAGATTAAAAATAAAAAGTATTACACTAGACACTTTGTCTTCACCAAGTGATGTAAGAGACTTAGGTAAACATGGCCTTGATTGTCAAGAACTCTTACGATCAATCTTGGATCCCGAGACGACTCACACACACTATGATGGACAATGGACGATGGTGGTGGATGATGGTGTTATGGTGGTGGTGGGTGAAGTGTGAGAGAGGTGGTGTGCCAAGGGATGGTTTGAGCTTGAGCCAAGCACTCCTATTTATAGGCTGAACAGAAGCTCGGGCACGGCCCCGTGTCCAGTGGGCATGGCCCCGTGTCCATCCTCTTCTCTGTCTTCATTAATTGCTCTTGTCTTTATTAGTTGACCACGGCCCCGTGTCCGCTGGGCACGACCTCGTGTGCAGAAGCATATATGTACTATCAAGATTTGCCTGGATTCTACGAATCTTATAGTTGACCACGGCCTCATGTCCGCTGAGCACGGCCCCGTGGTGGGTGATGGAAGCTTCTACAACTTTGTCTTTTATGCTGACACTTGGGCACGCCCTCGTGTTCACTGAGCACGGGGCGTGTTCAGCCTTCTGTTCTCTTGTTTTGCTTGGGAAGATGCTTTCGGGGAGGTCGGGCATGCCACGTTTGTTCCTTTTCTTGTATTCATGTTAGATTTAGTTGCCTTTTTGCTTCTTTTGTTAATTTGAGCTCATTTAATCCTGAAAATACAAAAGGAAGACAAAAACACACTTTTTCCAACATTAGTACTAAAAAGGGTTAGTTTTATGCCATAATTGATGTAATTTATATGTTGCATTTTTCACTCATCAGTTACACATCAAATCGTTTTCGTTCCAACAAGGTAACCCATCTGTCCGAATGGACTAGGCCCATCCGCCCAAAATGGACAACATCCATCCATCCGTCGAATGGACTGTGGAACATCTAATTCCACCCGACACTCTGATTTCGACTGTGTCAGCACTTGGAAGACTTATGCTTCTGTTCCCGTACGCAGGCTGATCAGGTGCTCCCTTCAATCCAATCCTGACCGTGTTTAGCTGTTAAACAGGCACAATGAGTATACTCGAACCATTTTTCGCTTAACGCACTTTTGTGTGTTACATACGTTCTCTATCAAAACACAACACACAACGCAAACACTTTTAAACGCTAACCGTTCCCGCATGCTATACGTGATTAGTGAATGCTTGTTGCTATGCTTATACAGTGATTACTTGCCCGACCGCCTTTAGCAACGATAGTACTGTAGTTTGGACTCAGCACCTGTTTGTTCAGGGGTTGCTAAGGATCACATTACTTTACTTCACGTGTTCGCTTCGGTGAACATGTGTCACACATACTCTACTCGCAGTCACGTGGTTAGGATGTATCATTGTTGATAGTTTACATGCTTCGCCCGTTACTCGTTACATGCTGGTTATGCGTAAACGCTTTTTATACTATATCTATGCAAACTTGTGTACTCATCTTTACATTATTGTATTAACTTTATTTTAACGTATGTGACAGGTTGATGATTATATGCTGCAAATGGATAGGAAGTCTAGATTTGTTTAAGAGATGTGAACTCCGTTATGACTGTTTGTTGAAATATTTGTTTGTTAGTATGGGATAATGAACCTTTTAAATATTGTCATTAAATAGTTGTTATGGATTCTCTTGAGCAATCTGGTTCGCCTAGTGTCGCGCCCTAATGATTCCGCTATCGGTTGGGGTGTGACAACACTGATATGAGTAAAATACAACATATAAATTATATCAAATACAACGTAAGATCAACCCTTTTTTAGTACTAATGTTGGAAAAAGTTTGTTTCTTTGTTCCTTTTTAATTTACAGGGTCAAAAGAGCTTAAACGAAGAAAAGAAGCAAATTAACAGCAAAAACCAACATAAATACAAAAGAAGAGAAGTTGACACTTCCTACGGACCCTCCGAGCTTCACCCCAAGACCAAAAACAACAAGTCAGAAGGCTGACAAGGGGCCGTGCCAGTTCAGCACGGGGTTGTGCCCAACTCTAGATTCCATGAAGAAAAAGACAAATAGAAGCAGACAAGAGACACGGGGTTGTGGTCAACTCTCAGATTTGTAGAATCTTGGATTATACAACAAGTACAAGCAAGTACAATGGGCACGGGGACGTGCCGTTGCCACACATGGTTGTATTAGTACAAGACCTGACACTACAGTTAATGAAGAAGAGATAGAATGACCAACACGAGGCCGTGTCAGGTAGGCACGGGGCCATGTTGATGCTCTGATTTTAGCTATAAATTGGGGTGCTTGGTTTCATTCCACCTCATCCCTTGGTAAACCACTTCTTTCTCACTTGCCACCACTACAACACCATCACCCACCACCACCATCATCCATCTTCCAGCATTTAGAGTGTGTAGTAGTCTCGGGATCCAAGATCGATCGTAAGAGTCTTTATCAAATAAAGGTCATGCTTGGCTAAACTCTTACATCACTTGGTGAACACAAATCTTTTATGTATTTCTTTTTTATTTCCAATCTTTAGCTCCTTTTTAATTGGGTATGTTTTAATGACTTTAATAATTAGTTTTTTTATATTGAAGGCGAATTTATCTAATCATTCTTCATATGTTGTTGATTTACATATTCGCGTCTTTACGGTCTATATAAAGCGTGTTAATTGTCTGGAAGAGGGTTAAAAGGGTGGTTGGGTAAATTGTATGTCTCGTTCAGTGTATTGATCCTTCGAGAACCTGGTTCAAGCTTAGTAGGACTTCACGAGCGGACGGTCTTAACCCCCGCGGGAAAAGTAAGAAACGCTTGAACCCCTTATTTATAAACTACTATTAAAACTTTAAACCAGCCCTGCGAGGACTGTATCCCTGCTGACTTAAACCAAAGAGTTGAGGGTAACGCTGTGTTAGGCCCAATTCAGGCTCAAAACAACTTCTTTTCACGTAATATGGCAAGTGATTTCAGTAGATGTGAAAAAGATGTGCGGAAATGGAAATCAGACTTTCAAGAAACAAGACCTACAGAATTATCAAGTTTACATCACTTTGAAACAAAATGGTTTACAAGGTGATTGAAAGATTATTATCTAATACAAACGAATCTTGAATTATGTGGGGGAGAGAGCAATGGAGTTTAGATGTATGTGTGAATGCTAAGCTTTAAACTCACTTTGCTTCTCCTGGTTGAGCCTTCTATTTATAGTCGGCTCGTATGAATAAACAATAGTTTATTCATACAATAATTCCTGCAAAAAGTAGCAAATTGACATATTCATTGATTCCAACGTTCAAGTTGCCTTTTTCATCATGATATCATTTAATGTCAACTTGCTTCGGTAATTGTGGCAGGACAGAGCCAATTTCAGACAAGTGGGTTGTTTCATCAGAAATTCTGATAAACCACTTCATTAGAAATTCTGATGAAAAAATCATCAGAAAATCCTTGATGATCAGAATCGTCAGATACTGATGATATTTCATCAGAAATATCATCAGATCCATCAGAAATGACCTCTTCTGATAATCCAATTCAGCTCTTGATCAACTTGTAATTCTTTGAAGTAGATGCTGTGCTTTTCCAGTTGTCCCATCTGATCTTCTTTTTCTAGTTCGTGATCTTCAGGACTGTGATCTCTTCATAGATACAGTTGATTGTGATTTTCTTCAATACTTACACATAAAGTTTCCTAACAGTTTCCCCCTAAGTATTGTAAGAAAAAGAACTACCTCTATGTCAAACATAAACAACTTTCTTTGTAAAAGAAATTCAAAAACAACTAAATCCAGAATCATAAAACATAGTCAAACCAACCAATACATCATACAAATTTAAAACTTTGTTCAAAAACAGGAATTTCATCTTATCAAGTCATTTAATTGATCTTCACTCCACCTCTGTATTTGTCTCCTGGTTTTAGTCTTTTCTTGTGATCAATAGCCTTTTGAGTTGCTTTGTACATCTCTTTATACCATCCTCTTGCTTCCATCCAATTATCAATACACTCTTCAATTGTTTTTCTCAGCTTTTCATTGTTCTTTCCCTTCTCTTTGAGCTGCTCTTGTTTTTCATTCATGCAGTTTTTTATATATTTCAGAGTTTGATTTGAATACCTGCATATATCACTGATTCTGAACAGAGCTTTCTCTTTATTAGCATCTTTGAAGACTACACTCATTTCTGGTTGATCAAAGATTTCTCCAGTTCTTAATGGTTTAGAAGCAATTTCAGCTGGAATTGAAGTGTTTGGAGGTGGTATTAGCACTTTGTTGCTGTACTCAAAATTGATACAAAGATCAAAGTCTGCCAGTGCAGCCCTTTTGTATAACTTTGCTCCTGCACTTTTGAGACTTTCAAGGGCTCTTCTGATTATAACTGAATTACCTTTCATTTCATCAATGATATTCTTCATTTTGACTATTCCCAATGGGTGAATATCATCAGCCAGATCTGCATCAGTAACCTTTTGTTGACTGTTGTCTTTTCTGATCAAGGTATATTTGTTTTGTGCTTCATTGCCTAGGATGCCTCCTCCAGTGGTCATTGTATCAATTCTTTCAATTGATACTATTGGATTGGTCAAGTGCTTGTGCAAAATTACCCAACCTCCATTGTTTCTGTTTTCAACAATACCTTTGCTTATTGGAGAGAGTGATCTCTTTGGGTTGTCTTCTGGACCTTTCCAATAGTAATTCTTTAGATGTTCTTCAGGGTACATAATAGTGTGTAAATCACCTTTTAGTACTTCCATTTCTCTGATGTTCCCTTCTGAATCTTCTATCATTTCTTTTCTTGGCCTTTTTGAGGAAGTCACTTCATGTTCCATTCTTCTCTTTTCTTTTGTATCCATTATTATGCTCAACTCTGTTTCTCCTGTGATGGTTGTAGAAACTGGTTGTACTGGAACATGATCTTTTGGTGGTAACCTTGAAGTGTCTGGCTTTGAGACATTTGGTAGAGGACCCATGGGTAATTTTTGTTTATCTTGAGGTGGACCCATGGGTTGCTTCTGTTTTTGAGCTGTTGAGGTTTCTGTTGGTTTGGTTTGATCTTGTTGGACAATTTCTGGTTGTTGTTGAGAAGTTTCTGTTCTTCTTGCTTGTCTTTCTTATGGAATTGGGGCTTTCAGTTCATGAAGATCAATATTTGCTAGTCTGGCAACATTATACTGCAATCTCTTAACTAACAGATGAACATTAGTAAGAGCTTGAGTATTTGTTTCCTCTTGTTTCTTCATTTTCTGTATCTCTTGATTTTCTTGATTTCTTTTTGCAGCTAATTCCATCAACAGTTTCTCAAAAGCCTCAGTCATGCTACTGTTGTTGGCTCTGAGGAACTGTATTTCTTCAAGAAGCTTCCCTGAATTTGAGCTTTCTCCTGCAGTTGCACCCTCAGCCATCTTTTTCTTGATATCATTTAGTTCCTTGATAGCTTTCTCAATTTCTGATGAGCTTTCTTTGTTTTCTGATGATTTTTGCAATTTGTTGAGAGTTGCAGTATTGTCTTCAGTTTGCTTCTGCACAGTTCTGACAGTTTCTGACAAAAACTTGATTTCTGACTTTTGATTTCTGATTTCTTCTAGTATTAGATCAAGTTTTTCTTCAGTTGCTGTTTTTACAGTAGCAGCTTCATCTTCAGGTTCTTTTTGAAATTGTTTGGGTGACATAGACTGATGTTCTTGGGAAATTGGAAAAACAACAGATGTTTCTCTTCTACCACCAGCAGAAAACACATTCTCTGTTGTTTTAAGGTTAAAAGGATTGGACGAATCCAAATTCCTTATATCCTCACCAGAAAATTGAAACAAATTCAAGTTCTGGGTTTCCTCATATCCTTGAACCTTTTCAGGTTCTCCATGAGTTGTTGAGAAACTTTTTGTTTTCTCATCCAGGTTTCCTTGATCAGCAGGCTGATCTCCCCCTTTTGTTACTACATTTTCCTCCTCAGAATCTGATTCAGAAAATGAGTCTTTTGTTTTACTCACAACTTGTTTTGAAGAAATAGTTTCTCTAAGTAAGATTTCATGTTTTCCTTGAATTGATTCATCAGAATCATTCTCAGAATCATAAAATATATTTATTTTAGACTGTTGTGCACCTGTTTCTCCAATGTGTGAGACTTCAGCATGATGTCCTTCAGCCACAGGACTCATGTTCACATCTTTATCAGCTAGATGAGGATCAGATTCATCTTGCTGTTCCATTCTTGGTGTGCTTGACTCCTGTGCATCATGCTCCATAGGAGACACTTGTTCAAAAACTCCTTTGCTCTGTGACTTTTTGTTCAACATTTTCAGGTATTCTGCTCTCTATGGTGATTCTTCTGGTATCATACTCATCACTTTTTCTGTCAGAGCAGGTACATCATAATCTGACTTCCAAGACCCTGCAGCATTCCAAGGTTTCATAATTTTTGTCTTCCACATATTTTCTGATGCTGGGATTTCCATATTTCTTTTTAAAAAAGCATCAGAAATTATGATTGATAGAAATCATGGAAAGGGTATATGTGAATCTATTCTTCCATCTCTGGTCAGAATTGATCTTCTGATCAGAATAAATATTTCTGCTCCATAATCAATGTTCAATCCATTAATTAGACTGAACATGATTGTTAGAATGTTTATATTTATCTGATCTGTACCTCCAATCTTTGACGATAAACACTTGTTCAGAATTTCCATTAAAACTTGCCAGAAGGCAGGTAGCTTGTTTCTCTTGAATTTATTGATTGTTGAAATCTTTGTTTTGTATCCCATTACAGCATCAAGTTGTGAAAACATATCTTCTCTTTCTGGTGACTTTTCAAAGTTCTGATGTAAGGGTAGCTCCAGACATTCCCTTATCTTTTCTGGTGATATTTTAATGAAGATATTTCCCCATACATGTGCTGTTAGCTCAGTTTGACTTGAGATTTTGAGAGTTTTTACAACTTGTTGTATGATTTCTTGTGGTACCTCTCTGGTCTTTGTAAGAGCTTGAGCTAACGGGCATCTTGTTAGAAATTCAATGAGAATTTGACACTTCGTATCATACTCTTCGATGTTATCATTCATTGCTTCATTGTTGCTCTTTAATGGAAGAAATTCATCTTCAGTGATGAAAGGAACTGGGTGTTTAACTTGAGGTTTATTGATGTTGACAGCAGCCATTGAGAATTTGGGTTTTGTGTTTGGAAAAGGGTTTTAGGGTTTTGAATTTGAAGGTTGAAGATGGAAGACTCTGTTTTGAATGAGGTATTTATAGGGTGTAGCGACAGAGATTTTTGAGTGTTTGTCGTGGGTTGTTTGAGTTCAGGGTGATTAATGACACCTTTAAGATGTTTTAATCCTTTAAGGAGACAACCGTTTTGGAAAAACCTTTGATTTATCTCTAATTTAATGTATATCCATTTAAAGATACTTAGAGACTTCAAAGATTTTGCTGATAAACACTAGTTTCCAACTTGCACCTTTTCTCTATGTGGGACCCCTTTTTAAAAGGTCCAATCGAAACCCTTTGTGTGTCTCCCCCAGATATTTCTCATAATGATATATATATATCATCAGAATTTTTTTTTTTTTTTGAGATGAGAGGGAATAAGTAGAGTTCTGAAATTTTACTTACATTGTAGTCTTGCAGTTCTGAACTCCACACCTTTGTTCTGATATACCAGAGGTATTTTATAGCTTGTTCCAGTCCTCAGAAAAAAAAAATTAGAAAGAAACTTTTTCTTAAAAATTTGGATTTTTATAAATTCAATTAAATCTGATTCAAAGAATTGTTTTTCTGATGATATGTTAAACTTTCTGGTTTTTCAAAACAAAGTATTATTTTCTGACTTGTTATCAGAATTTTCATTGTTTTCTGGTGAATGATCAGTTTTTCTGATTGATCATCAGATTTTGAGTTCTACTAACTTCTGTCAGTATTCATGTGTAATTCACCATAATTTCTTTGATTTTATCAGTCAAGTTGTGTGTGTTCCCCCTAGATCTATTTACCCAAAGAAAATTTTAAAATAAACCTGTTGAAAGAAAACATAAAACAAACATGTTTAAACGAAAACAAAACATAAAAACAAAGAAAACTACTATTCCTCCTCATCTAACACATTGAACATGCACTTCACATATAACCAAAGACTGGTTACACGTCCGGTGTGATTCTTTGCCGGCGTCAAGGTGGCTTCACTAATGTTTTCTTGAAGTACCATCTCAGCTCTTGAGTAGCAGCTTCTCACTCCTCCAAAGCCCAGTTGACTAGTGATCACCTTGGTAACAAATCGAGGGTAAATCAGAAAGGGTTGACTGTCGTGGATGTTAGCTTCTAAGTCTCTCATTAGAAACTTAGCATAGTTAAAAGGTTTTTCTTGTATCACAGCATGCACCACTTCCATCATCCTATTCGACAGCTCATTGAAGTGTCCAATTTTCTTGGAAAAGCAGACGCTAAGCTGAGTTACCAAAAACTGGAAAGGTGGTATAAAACCAGACTTGCTAATGGCCCTTGACGAGTTGAGTGTGTGATAGCCCATTTCAGTCAAGGTTTGTTGCACATTTGATTTTTCCGGAAGTTGGATTTCATGAACATCACCCAGTTTGAGGATTTTTCTGATTGTTTCTTCTTTTAGAGTAATTTTTACTCCCATAACCTCACTTTCAATCCACATGGAAGTACCACCAAAAATGATTTGAGAGTTCCACCAGAACTCTTGGAGAAGTTCTGGATATATGGTGACATGTGATGATACAGCAAAGCCTAGAGGACTTTTCATGATCATATTGTACACAAACCTGCAGTCCTCCCATGCAGGTCCTTCCAAGTTGGATCTTAATCTAAGATTGTGAAGTCTGTGAAACGGAAGAGGGAATTGAGTGGCTTTCATCAATTTTGGACGACCCATTTTTTATAAGGAAAAAACTGTTGAAGGGCTTTTGAAGAACTGGTTTTTGTTATAAATGTTCTTTTCAGGTTGATAATATTTATAGGTGAAAGTGATGTTATAACAGCCAACCTTTTTCTCTTCAATTAAGAAGATATCTATCCCAGTGAATGTAACAGTTAGTGTAACAGTGATTTTGACAGTCTAGTAAGCCCCATCTGTGAGTAAGAATTAAATGACTAGGCATCTATTTTCATAGCTCCTAATAATTCTAGTACCTACGTGTCACATTTAAGTTCCTTATGAAGAAATGACGTTGCATGCAAAAAAAATGAAATTCAATAAACTGAAAAGAAAATGAGAAGGTTGATTATCACAGCAGTATGGAACTTCATCAGTATGCATGTTACTTTTCCCCCTTTTTGTTTTTTTTTATTTAAAAAAAAAATAAATAACAAAACAAACAAAAAAAATACACCAAAAATAAATAATTACAATATTTGGAATGTGCATGAGGATGAAAAAAAATTCTGATGTTTCAACGTAGTTTCTGATTTTATATCAGAACTTCTGGTAATTTTTCCCAGAGTTTCTGATATTTTCTCAGATTATCTGATAATTATTGACTATTTATCAGGTTTTCTTGTGTTCCATCATATTGATGGATTGTTTTATCAGAAGCTAGTTGATTTGTTCTATGAATATCAGAATTTTGTTGTTTAACAAGTTGGTCTTCAATTTGTGTTTTTGTGTTTTCTGAGAAATCTTCATCATTTAGATTAACCATGTCTAGTTTGCTGATTAAAAAATTGTGTCTCTTCTCATCAAGAGGTTTTGTAAAGATATCAGCAATTTGATTTTCAGTTGGAACAAAATACATTTCAATGTTACCTTTCTCCACATGATCTTTTATGAAGTGGTATCTGACATTTATGTGTTTGGTTCTTGAGTGATGAACAGGATTTTCAGTTATTGCAATGGCACTCTTTGAGTCACATGGAATTGGAATTCTTGTCAGAGTTACTCCATAATCTTTCAGTTGAGTTTGCATCCACAGCACTTGTGAACAGCAACTTGCTGCTGCTACGTATTCTGATTCTGCTGTTGATGTGGCAACACAGTTTTGTTTCTTGCTCGCCCAACATACCAATTTTTCTCCCAAAAGTTGACAGGCACCAGATGTGCTTTTCCTGTCAATTTTGCACCCTGCATAATCTGCATCTGTGTATGCAATTAATTCAAGGTTTGTATCCTTTGGATACCAGAGACCAATTTCTGATGTGCCTTTGAGATATTTAAAAACCCTTTTTACAGCTTTCAGATGGGATTCTTTAGGATCACATTGATATCTGGCCAGAAAACATGTTGCAAACATGATATCTGGTCTGCTTGCAGTTAAATAAAGCAGTGATCCTATCATCCCTCTATAGGTTTTAATATCAACACATATACCATTTTTATCAGAATCTAACTTGTTCCCTTTTGCCATGGGAGTTTTTGAAACAGAGCAGTTTTCAAGTGAGTATTTTTGTAGAATTGTTTTCACATATTTTGATTGACTCAAAAACATTCCATCAATTCTTTGTCTTACCTGTAACCCTAAGAAAAAGGTTAACTCACCCATCATACTCATTTCAAAGTGGCTGGTCATCAATTTTTGAAATTTGTCACAAAATTTTTCATTTGTTGATCCAAATATAATGTCATCAACATATATCTGAACCAGCAAAGTATGACCTTTGTGTGTTTTGAGAAAAAGAGTGGTATCAATAGTACCTTTGGTAAACCCAGAATTGAGTAAGAAGTTTGATAAAGTTTCATACCAGGCTCTAGGAGCTTGCTTTAACCCATACAAGGCTTTGTTTAATCTATAAACATGATTTTGAAATTTTGGATCAACAAAGCCTTCTGGTTGATGCACATAAACTTCTTCCTCAATTTTACCATTCAGAAAAGCTGATTTTACATCCATTTGATAAACTTTTAAATTCTTAGATGCAGCATAAGCAAGAAATATTCTTACAGCTTCTAACCTAGCTACTGGTGCAAAGGTTTCGTCATAATCAATACCTTCTTGTTGACAGTAACCCTTGACCACTAACCTTGCTTTGTTTCTGGTGATTATGCCGTTTTCATTAGATTTGTTTCTGAACACCCATTTTGAGCCTATGACAGATTTGTCTTTTGGCTTGGGTACCAGATCCCATACCTTGCTCCTTTCAAATTGATCAAGCTCTTCTTGCATGGCTTGAATCCAATCTGGGTCATTTAGAGCTTCCTTGACAGATTTGGGTTCTATCTTGCTTAAGAACCCAGAGAATGCACACTCATGTGCAGTTGCAGATCTTGTTCTGACACCATCTGCAGGATTGCCTATGATGTCAGAATGAACATGTCCTTTGATCCATCTTAACTTGTTGTGAAATGGTGTTGGTTCTGATGGATTTGAAGTTTCCCCCTGATCAGGTTCTACATTTGTCTGAAAAGTATCAGAAATCTGGATTTCTGATGTACTACATACTTGATCTGCAGAGTTAGAACATGAATAATCTTTTGATTTATTTGTGTAGGCATTGTCATGTTCTAGGAAATCTTCATTTAACATTTCAAAGAGATGTTCATAATTTTCTTGTTTGTCAGAAAAGTTTATTTCTTTTATGTACTCATCAGAAACCTCTGTTTCTGAAGAGTCATCGACTGAGACATACAAACTTTCTCTGATGGTCCTGGTGTTGAGAATAAAAACTCTGTATGCTTTTGAGGACAACGAGTAACCAAGAAAAATGCCTTTTTCTGCTTTTCTGTCAAATTTTTCAAGGCTTTCAAAGTCATTAAAAACAAAACATCTACAACCAAATGTATGCAAAAATTTTATACTTGGTATTCTTCCATTTATAATGTTGTAAGGTGTTTTGTTGTGCCTTTTGTTGATTATGGATCTGTTTTGTGTAAAACATGCATTTGCTATAGCTTCTGCCCAAAAGTGAGTGGGCAATTTAGCATAAGCTAGCATGGTTCTGGCAGCTTCTACCAAGGTCCTATTCCTTCTTTCAACCACACCATTCTGTTGTGGTGTTCTTGGAGCAGAAAAATCATGAGAAATTCCTTTACTTACTAAGAAATTTTCAATTTTTGCATTTTTAAATTCTGTTCCATTGTCTGATCTGATCCTTCTCACTGTTAGTTTTAACAGATTTTCAATTTTCTTAATAAAATTAATGATCAGATCAGGAGTTTCACTTTTCTTTCTCAAAAATTCTACCCATGTGTACCTGGAGAAATCATCCACTATTACTAGTATGTATTTCTTTCCAGAAAAACTTTCTGTACTTGTGGGTCCACACAAATCCATGTGTAACAGTTCCAAATTTTGTGAAATAGAAGACTCAGAAATTGATTTGTGTGAGCTTCTTTTGGATTTTCCCATTTCACATGCTTCACAAATTTTATCCTTCTTTGAGGATATCAAAGGTAATCCTTTTACCAGACCTTTGCTTGCTAATTTGCTTAGGTTTTTGAAATTTAAATGAGCAAGCCTTTTGTGCCATAACCAACTACTACCCTTGTTATGTTTTGAAAATAAACACAGTTTTGGATGTTCACTTTCTTCTTTGAAGTCAAAATAGTAGATTGATTTTCTTATCCTTTTCCCACTTAAATAAATTTTGTTATCATCTATACCTATTAACAAGCATTTTTCTGGTAAAAAGGTTACCTGAAAACCTTTGTCACAGAATTGACCACAACTCAGCAAATTATACTTTAAGCCTTCAACATAGGCTACTTTCTCTATGGTTAAACATCCATATTTTATGCAACCATACCCCATGATCCTTCCTTTCACTCCATTCCCAAAATTTACCATTCTACCCAGCTTTGAAATAAAGTTGCTGAGTAAGCTCCTGTCCCCAGTCATGTGCTTGGAGCTTCCTGAGTCGCAGTACCAGATCTGCTGCACATGATGGTCCTGAAATGAAATGATTAGAGGGTTTTTGGTACCCAGGCATGCTTGGGTACTGTTTCTGATGAAATTTGAAACATTTTATTTTTATTTCTCCTTGGTTTTGCATCAGAAACTCTGTTATATGCTGAGCCATTAACAGATTTTACATTTTTCTTTTGAAGATGGTGCTGGACAAGCTTCAGTATGTCAACACACATACAAGAGTTATCAGAATTTTCTGATAGTTCCCCTTGTGATGGAATGATTGGATAATTTTGAAAAGATGAGTGAACTGCTTCTGGAGTTTTTTACAGATTCTTGACTGCATTCACTCTTGTTTGTTTTGAAGTTTGGTTTGTCAAAAGAATATTCAGAACAGATTGATTTGCAAGATTCAGATTCAGATTCTGATACTAAATTATCATAAATTTGATGAGTTGCTTTTACAAAGATGGTGGGTTTATTTCTATTTGATCTTATAGAACTTGTATAGCCTAAACCCTCTCATTTGTTCTTTAGTGTGGACTCAATAAAATTTATGAAATCTTTAGCCTGTTGAAAACCTCTTACGTTGATTTCTTTTTCATTGATTTTCTTGTAAAGATCTTTTCTTTCATTTTCATAAAACTCAATTTTTGCTCTTTGATCTAAACTGTCCTCTATAAGATGTTGGTTTTCAAGAATGATTTTATTCAAAGTCCTTTGCAACTCATCAGATTTTCTAATATCTGATTTATGTTTTTCTTGCAGATTTAGAAAATCTGACATGAGCTTGTTTAGCTTGTGTTCAAGATCAAGATTGTCTAAATTTACCTTTTGTTCTGAAGTTTCTGGTAGTCCTTCAGAGAGTGCCATGAGGCAGAAATTTGCGAATTCTTCTTCTTCATCATCAGAAGAATCATCAGATAACCATGTATCTGTTCCAGCAATTAAGCTTACTTGTTGCTGCTTCTTTGCTACTTCAAGCTTTTTCTCATAATAGGCAACATCCTTCAGCTTTTTGGTCTTGCATTCTGATGCATAATGACCTCTCTGCTTGCACTTGTAACACACAACTTCAGCCTTCCCTTTATCCTTGGATCTAAACTCTTCTTTAGATCTTCCATCCATCCTTCCTTTGTCACTCCTCTGGTATCTCTGGTTACCTCCCCTCAACCTCTGCTCAAATGTTTTGGTGAGCAGTGCTATTGTTTCAGCAAAAGCTGAAAAGTCTGATGATGCATCAGAATTTTCAGGATTTTGACTGTTTGAAGGTTGTGGATCATTTGTTGTTGTTGATCTTTGTGAGTTGGAGATTAGAGCTAAAGATCCCCCTCTTTGAATGGTTTTTTCAAATATTTCTTCCTCTCTGGGGATCAAGATGCTGTACAAGTCATGAAGACTCATGTTTCCTAGTTCTAAGGTTGATGATAAAGTCATGGTTAGACTTCTCCACTCTCTAGGAAGGGCATCAAGAAATTTTATGTTTCTTTCATCGTTTGACTTTGTTATACCAAATTTCTTTAGCTCGTTTAAAAGTTTTGTAAATCTTTGATATGTATCATTTAACCTTTCATTTGGCAAACTTTTAAACCTTTCATAAGATGAGACATTATTTGTTCTCTTGTTTCTTCTCATCCTTTCTCCTCCTTCACAAAGATTTTCCAACTGATCCCATATTTCCTTAGCTGATGCACATGCATCAACTTGTGAAAATATGTCATTGGGGATGGCCATAATTAAAAGTGACTTAGCCCTTTCATCCCCAGCCACCTTTTCCTTGTCTTCCTCACTCCAAAGTATTTCACTTTTGGGAGCTTGGGAGGCAGGGATAGCAGGTGATTGGTCAGTTGCTGGAATAGCTGGTATAGCAGTCATTGGTATATGTGGACCCCTTTCAATGGATTGAAACAGAGCTCGGTCATGACCATTAAGGAAATTGACCATCCTGATTTTCCACTGGGGTATTCTTCTCTGACCAGAGTCGGAGGTTTAGACATAGAACCAATGTTAAAAGCATTATTCCAGGATTGAAAGCTGGCCATACTTAGAGAAAAGAAGATGAGCGATTTATCGTTTGAAAATAGTTTATTCAATCTGCTCTGATACCAATTGTTAGGCCCAGTTCAGGCTCAAAACAACTTCTTTTCACGTAATATGGCAAGTGATTTCAGTAGATGTGAAAAAGATGTGCGGAAATGGAAATCAGACTTTCAAGAAACAAGACCTACAGAATTATCAAGTTTATATCACTTTGAAACAAAATGGTTTACAAGGTGATTGAAAGATTATTATCTAATACAAACGAATCTTGAATTATGTGGGGGAGAGAGCAATGGAGTTTAGATGTATGTGTGAATGCTAAGCTTCAAACTCACTTTGCTTCTCCTGGTTGAGCCTTCTATTTATAGTAGGCTCGTATGAAGTTTATTCATACAATAATTCCTGCGAAAAGTAGCCAATTGACATATTCATTGATTCCAACGTTCAAGTTGCCTTTTTCATCATGATATCATTTAATGTCAACTTGCTTCGGTAATTGTGGCAGGACAGAGCCAATTTTAGACAAGTGGGTTGTTTCATCAGAAATTCTGATAAACCACTTCATCAGAAATTTTGATGAACAAATCATCAGAAAATCCTTGATGATCAGAATCGTCAGATACTGATGATATTTCATCAGAAATATCATCAGATCCATCAGAAATGACCTCTTCTGATAATCCAATTCAGCTCTTGATCAACTTGTAATTCTTTGAAGTAGATGCTGTGCTTTTCCAGTTATCCCATCTGATCTTCTTTTTCTAGTTCGTGATCTTCAGGACTGTGATCTCTTCATAGATACAGTTGATTGTGATTTTCTTCAATACTTACACATAAATTTTCCTAACACGCTGTCTGGAAGGGGGCCTACCACTTTTCGCATTAATAACTTACTTAAGTATCTTTCAATAATCCGACCTTGCGGGACTGTATCCCTGCTGACTCAAACCAATAGGTTGAGGGTAACGCTGTCTGGAAGGGGGGCCTACTGCTATAACTTAAAGATAATCTATTAAAATGCTCAAAGTGTGGAAATCAATAAAGGATACATAAAAGAGAAGTTGGAACCAAGCTCTTGGTTCGATTAGACGTTAACGTTAAGCCGGTACTAAAAGCTCTTGTGTCCTTGGACGATCTCGGTATCTTGCCATCACTATACTACATCCGCGATGGATGCACTTGCCTTAACGTGTGTGTAGAGTGATAGTAGAATATCGTGTTTTATAAATTTAAAACTTGAATTTACGAGTAAAAAGAGCTAAAATATATCTTAAAAATATATACAACGCACGTCACACAACATACAAAGTTGTAAGTTACATGTAATAGTAAATAAATGTTCATTTTTTAATGTTACACGTATATTACACACATGTGACACTTTGTATAACAATTATTAAATAGAAGGTTATTTGAATAGCAATTTATTACACGTGTGTGACAATTGCTATTGCAACTTTAGACGGGTGACATTTTATTACACATATGTGATACTTTATATAGCAGTTTTTCACACATGTGATACTTGTTTAAATATATATTTTTGTTAACATGCATTTATTTTTAAAATGTGTATATCATAATTAATAAAAAGAGTAAACTTCCGTTTTGCTCCCTGTGGTCTGGTCACTTTAATGGTTTTGCTCCAAACCTTTAAAAATAGCCATTTTACTCCCGGATGTTTCGGTTTTTTTACCAGTTTGCTCCCCGCCTCTAACTCCATCCAAATTGTTTGTTTTTCCATTTTGCTCCCCGCAGGGAGCAAACTGGCAACAAAACCAAAACATCAGGGAGTAAAATAGCTATTTTTAAAGGTTTGAGGCAAAACCGTTAAAGTGACCAAACCACAGGGAGCAAAACGGAAGTTTACTCTAATAAAAATGTATGATTGGTTAATTTGTTGAAGATGTATATTGTTTGTACTTATTTGCAAAAGGTTGCTCATTCAGGCAAGTTAATTACCACACGAGTCTTGTGGCCAGTCCTCTTACATATGCCACAAGACTTTTGAAAATATGATCATTATTAGCAAGTTTAAAAGACAAACGAGCTGAAAATAAAAATAAAAAGTAATATAAAAATTTTCGACTGCAAAATGTCGGTTGCAAGTTTGTAAATGACAGGTGGTCGCAAAAAAAATTTAGGTTATCGCAACAAGACATAAAATATCATAAAGATAAGTCGGTCGCAAAATTTGCGACCCCTCTTATGGTCGCAAGACAGGTCACAAAAATTGTAGCAATCGCAATAGGGCAATTGCGACGTGTGTTTTTCCGACCACATTTTCGGTAGCACAACAGTCGCAACAAGGCAATTGTTACTGTTTTGCGACCATAAATGCGGTCGCAAATACCCAGTTTTCTAGTCGTGTAGGAAAAGTGGGGTTTAAAATAGTGATGGTTTGGAATGATGTGAAATGTTGACTAGGCAATCTAGATTTTGAACCAAATTTATTGTTATGGATACTCTAATACACAGTAAAATTTGTGACTGTTTCTAATGGATCTCGATAGTTTTGCGATATTTTTGAACGAAACAGCCAACCAAAACGACGCACTAAGCTTTGCTTTGAAGAAAGTATGAAGAACTTTATGATTTAGAATAAAAAAAAACCCAAAAACACGAATATTAATATATTTGATAAACAATAATTCTTAACTAATCACAAAGAAGTTAACCCATACTTATACTATATTTCCACCCATTCCTAAACAAACTCAAATACCAGTTAAACAATAAAAAAATTCAACCTATGTTTATCTGTCCTTTTATCAATCTATCAACTTAATTTACTGACCCAATTACCAATGGGGTGGTGGTCTATTCGCAAAGGCAAAACATTTAAACACCTAGGTTTACGAGAGAGAGGTTTTGGTTCAAGTCCTACAAACGACGGGGATTAAAAGAGATTAGTCGATAAAAAAACCTTACGGACCCAATTCAAATCCAAAACAAACATAATGATTTAAATTCTAACTTGGCTATCTTATTTAATTTTACTCAATAAAAAATTAAATAACCCTTGGACTATTTAACCTTGACAAGATTAGTCCAACAGTCACCCCCTAATCTTATCACAGATCTTCAAAACGAAGTTTGATCAACAAAATCTTCTTGAATCAAATTTGCCTGGTCATCCCTTTTTCTATATGTTGGGCACTCATTCATAAAGTGACCAATCTCATCACACTTGAAACATTTAACGTGGCTCTTGTTGCATTGGATCTATTCACCGTCTTGACCCTTCTTGGACCCCCGACCCTTTCCTTAGCCTCATCCTAGATCATTCCGACTTGAACTTCCATAACCATGGTATTCACACACATGCTTTTTCTCCTTTTATTTCTTAGCAAACAACAAGCTACCATGAATGTCTTCTCCTTTATCAAATCCTTTGATACGCTCCTTATATGCCTTCAATCTTCCAATGGCTTCATCAAAGAACATCTAATCTAACTCGAAACATTATTCAATTAAGACTACAATTTTAAGAAAATACTTAGGCACTGAATCAAGTAGCCTTCTCACCAATTCTTTTTCTTCAATCTCATGTCCGAGATTCCTTGCCTTTTAAGCTAACCCGATAAGTTTTGTTGCGACATTATTAACTGACTCACCCTCCTTCATGCGTAGTCCTCCGAGTTCCTTCTTCAATGTTGCCAGTCTAGCAGTTTTTACTCGATCAACTCCTAAATACATTGTTTTTAGCCCATCCCCATACTTGTTTTGCATCGGTGTAATCCGCCTTTTGTAACACCATATTTTTCGAGTATGGCTTGAAACAAGAAAGCAAGGGCTTTCTTTGATTTCTTTGGATCCACCACAACCCCTAACACCCTTGGTTCGACTGCCATCAATATTCCATACACATCCATAATCGTCTTAACTTTGACAACCCACAACGGCTAATTTGTAGGAGTAAAAACGGGGCACTGATATGTCATAGAACTTCCATCCTTTACCGATGTCATCTTCGATCTTCTTCACAGCTTCAATCCCACTTGCCCACTTATTAATCTCCCTTTTTTCTGTGTCACTAGAACAACACTTTTCTTGACCACCGATCGAAGAAAAAACAAGTTCCCTATCGCATTCTTCTTACCTTGATATACACGACAAGATTCAAAGTCTCATGTTTTGACAAATCTTCTTCTGTTCGCTTACCCACAAATTCCAATGAGATATCTTCTACTAGAAAGAACAATCTACACCAGTTACTCCGTTCTTATTCTTGGCGGGAAGGACCTGGTCGATTGATAAAGTATCGAAGTTGTTGAATCACTTCTCTGCAGGTGCTAGAGCTATGTAGCTCTGATACAAACATCCAACCAAAAACAAAGCACTAAGCTTGGCTTTGAGCAAAAATAATAAAAGAACAAACTATGGAACACTTTATGATTGAAAGAATTAAAAACCAAAAAAAGGACGTATACTAATATATTTAAGAGAAAAATGCTTGGATAGTCCCTGTGGTTTACTCATTTTTCACCTTTAGTCCCTAACTTTCTAAAATTACACCTATAGTCTCCAATTTTTTGAATTTCGTTCCCGGATAGTCCCTGATGTGGATGTGGGTTAGTTTCTGATGTTAAGTGGGTAAGAAATGACTAAAATACCCTTACTACAAAACAAAATAATAAAAACAGTAAAACATTTAGAAATTCAATGGGCCCCACTCAACCCCTCACCCAATCAAACCCCTCTAATATTTCTTTGTGGGACCCACCATCTCCATCTTCAACCTACTCCACCCACCTTTGCAGCCTCACTCTCCCGCCAACACACTCCACCAGAACCACCATCGCCACCACAACATCACCCCCTCACCACCCTCTTATACCAACCCAAGTTCACTATATTCTGGTTGTTTTAGTTGAAATGTAATTAAAATAAATTGAATTTATATATTTCACTGAACTTTTGATATATTGAACAAAGGAACTTTAGCGTCTGACGTTCAAAGTGAACAAGAACCCATGGAACAAGTAGTGGTTTCATTTTTTTTCACCAAGAAGATACATTGCGCTTCCTTTGTTAGATCAATAGTGCCACTGAATACATCTATTGTCGGATACTTGTTCTCCGGTGTAACTCCGGCCGACCACTCAACTCCGAGCACCAAAAACTCAACCAATGTAACTCTGGCCAACCACCCAACTCCGAGCACCAAAACCCCACCACTGTAACTCATTGTAATTCACTCATTCGGAGGATAAATTAGCACACATTCCAGCTTCATCATCATGATCCTCGATCCAGATTCAATTATTTTCCCCTAATTCAACATCATAAACACTCACTCCGATTATTATCATCTAACGATTTCCAAACCGTATGACGGAGGCTTTTTGAGCTCGAAAATTCTCCAGATTCATAATAGCATTGACACATTCGGTGTTTTGTTACATTGATTAGCTGTTTATAAACTTTTTACGGCGAATGAGTGGTTATTATAACGATGAAATGGGTAACATTGCTTATAGACTTTAGAGATAAGGTAGGGTTATCGTCGCCTAGACCGGCTTTATCGTCTGCCTCACCGTCGTATTTTTTGGTTGAAGATAGTAACATTCTACTGTCGTACTTTATTAATCTGAGTTTTTTAAATTTTTTAGTGATATTTAACGTTTTTGATGAATTTGGTGCTAGGTTTTGTTAAAGATTTGATTTTAATTGTGAATGAATGTATATCTTTTAGTGAATGTGAGTTTGTCGACAGTGGGAAGGTGGTGGTGGGTGGTTTAGAGTGGGGAAGATGAAGTGGGAGGGGTGTGTGATGGGTCTCATATAAAATTATTTAATATTAATTATATTTCTTTTTAACTTTTTAAGTATTAATTTAACAGTAAGGGTATTTTGGTCATTTCACATTCATTTAACACAAAAAATTAACCCTCATCCGTGCTAGGGACTATCCGGTAACGAAATTGCAAAAGTTGGGGATTATAGCTGTAATTTTAGAAAGTTAGGGACTAAAGGTGAAAAATGGACAAACCACAGGGACTATCCGGGCATTTTTCTCTATATTTGATAAAATGTAATTCTTGACCAATAACAAAGAAGTTGACCCATACTTACTATATTTCGACCCATTCCTCAAATACCAATTATATTATAACAATAAACAAATTTCAGCCCATGTTTATCTATCGTATTATCAGTCAATCGACTTAACTTACCAACCCAATGCAAAACCAAAACAAACGCAATACTTTAAATTCTAACTTAATTATTTTAATTAAGAGTTAAATGCTTGGTTTGCAAAAATTTCATACTTGGTCCTATGGTTTACTAATTACACGCATGGTGCCAAAAGTTGTCAAAAATGAACTCGGTTGGTCCCCTGACCTAACCTCTGTTAAATTTCTCAGTTAACTATGTATGAAATGACTATATTACCCTTGAGACAATTAAAAGAAATAAAAAATAACTCCTGCTGTCACCTCCATTTTCAAAGCCTTACCTTTTTGCTTTCTTCTTTGTTTGAAAACAATGGTAAAATAGGATAAATCAGATTGTTAGCCACCATAAATCTTTCTGGTCAAACTTTATACAACATATTGTTCTAAATCAATATTAAGGTGATATTTTGGTATCGGTCTATGTCTTTTAATTTATTCCTATATCTGTAAAGAGGGTTTGATTTGAAATTTCCGTGTCCATCGAAGTTGGGTTTCGATTTGGAGATCTGCGTCAATTGTTAAATGATGAGTAAAGTGGGCGGTTAACTGTGGGTAGGGGTTAAAGTTTTTCGGGTGTTTGGATCTTGTAGTGGTGGGAGATGGATGGTGTTTTGGTTGGCGGGGACAGGCGGAGGAGATGCTTACAGATGGTGGCGACGGTGGAGATGGTTGCAGGTGGTGGCGAATTTCGAGTAGATGACGGTGTAGGAGGTGGTTTGGATATGGGTTTGCATTGGGGTTAAGGGTTACGAGGTGAGGGAAGATGGTGATAGTGGATGACAATGGCGATGGTTTCTGGTTGCTGGTGGCAGCAGGGATGGTGACATTGAAACAATGGTGAAGGTTGAGAGACAAAGGGGTTTATATATTTTTATTTCTTTTAATTGTTCATGGGTAATATAGTCATTTCATACATAGTTAACTGAGAAATTTAACAGAGGTTAGGTCAGGGGACCAACCGAGTTCATTTTTGACAACTTTTGGGACCACACGTGTAATTAGTAAACCACTAGGACCAAGTATGAAATTTTTGCAAACCACAGTGACCAACCAAACATTTAATTAATTTGGCTCAATAAAAAATAAATAACCCGTAGGCTATTTAACCTTAACAAGATTAGTCCAACAATTTTCTAGAGAGTAACCCTTTTTTCAATTTTTTCATTATTTTCATTTATTATTATATTATTGTAGAGCACACTTTGGTTTTCTCTTACAACTCTAATGTAATTTGTTTTATAAATTTTCGAGTATACTGTTGTGATATGTCTATGTTTATCTACGCCTGGATAAAAATATATATTTAAAACCGAGTTGAGTGAATAGTAGTATATAACTGATCAAAGCACAATGTATTATTTTATTATATCTTTTAGAGCTATTTGCATCGTTACTTCGTTAGTCCCTATGGTTTATGAAAAATATATATTCAAAACCGAGTTGTGTGAATAGTAATGTATAATTGATCAAAGCATAATGTACTATTTTATTATATATTTAAGAGCTATTTGAATCGCTAGTTCATGTGGTTTATGAAAAGTAACAAGATTAGGTATTAATAGTTTAAAGTCACACTTTGAGGTACCAACGTTTCATTTTGTAACAAGTTTTGGTATCAACACTAATTTTTGTTAAGTTTTTTGTTAAGCTCATAAATATTTCAGTCTTTTGACATGTAGAGACTAATTTTACCCTTTTATAAAGTGAAGGGACCATTGGTAAGCTAGAGGGATTGACTTTATTCTTTTAGATTATACGGAGTACGCGTGGATGAATGGCGTGGAAGCCACTCCACACTGAGCACCCCGGGCCGTGGGCGGCGTGGAGGGAGGCGTGGGGGAGGGGGCGAATGATTTTCACCGGTAGAGAGAATATATATTCAAAACCGAGTTGTGTGAATAGTAATGTATAATTGATCAAAGCATAATGTACTATTTTATTATATATTTAAGAGCTATTTGAATCGCTAGTTCATGTGGTTTATGAAAAGTAACAAGATTATGTATTAATAGTTTAAAGTCACACTTTGAGGTACCAACGTTTCATTTTGTAACAAGTTTTGGTATCAACACTAATTTTTGTTAAGTTTTTTGTTAAGCTCATAAATATTTCAGTCTTTTGACATCTAGAGACTAATTTTACCCTTTTATAAAGTGAAGGGACCATTGGTAAGCTAGAGGGATTGACTTTATTCTTTTAGATTATACGGAGTACGCGTGGATGAATGGCGTGGAAGCCACTCCACACTGAGCACCCCGGGCCGTGGGCGGCGTGGAGGGAGGCGTGGGGGAGGGGGTGAATGATTTTCACCGGTAGAGAGAGGTTTAGGGAGTGTGACATGACGGACGTTGATTGGCTTTGGCATTTGAAGGGGTAAGGTCCCAAAAACCTCATAATAGGTACTTGGGACCATACCACTACCATGCTTTTTAAGCCTTTTTACCTTGCGCGGCCGCCACTGGTCTTACAAAAGAAAGGCTTAAGAAACAAACAACAGCCAACACTTGCGCGCCAAAAGGAAATCATAAGTCCTTGCGTTTTCTCCCACGGGCAAAGGATGAAAATCCTAGATTAAACACTTCCGCTCAATATCCAGACTTGGATATTATTTACCCAGACTTGGGATTTATTTATTCAGCTGATTCCACACGATAAGGAGTCACACCAGATTACAACAGTAATCTTCTAGAAGGGATTCAATCGTGCACCACTAAGACAGTTATAACCGTCTGGACACGTGTCGCCACCTCAGGCCTCCCTGAAATCACAACGATAGCATGTAATTGGAGTGTAATCTCCACTTGATCACTTTACACGTGGCAAATCCCCAGCCATCGATCCAAGTCGCGATCCGTGTGCACTCATGTCGGATCAAGAAACTTGACGGAAGAAAATGTAACCGCTTACGGGGTTAGCATCTTCCGTCAACTTTTCACTAACAGGTTTTCCCGCCCAAAAGCTCCCGGTTATAAATATGAGAACTGCTCAGGTATGGAATTTAAGTTACACACACTTCTCAAATACACCTTCTTCTTCATAACCCATACTTATTCTCACACCGGAGTCGGGTCAAGGAGAGAACCCCTTTCTCCCCTTGGCGAGGCTAACGATGCTTCTTTTTTGCAGAGTCCACCGGAGAAGAAGATCAATTGTAACCGAATCAAACGAGAGGAAACTCACCTTTTTATGCGGATTCAAACCCCCTAGATATTCCGATCTCGGTCATTTATCTAGTGTTTCTTCATTGGCGCCCACCGATTTTTTTGTTTCATCCAATTTTCTCTCGTTTTGATTTACCTTACTTCCATTTACATATGGAAGAAACGTCTTCTCATCGACAAACCGGCCCTCGGCCAAACGTCGTAAACAATTTTCAAGTTGAAGGAATTCCAGAAGATGCCTCAGATGACAATGAGGTTCAGTCCAATCGAGTGAACGACCCTGTCACTCCAGGGGTGTTACCAGAAAACCCTGTTCACTCAATTTTGCCTCCAGGAGATACCCCATTTTCCTGGTACGTCAGATCTCAAGGGGCTCTGAATGCAGTATACACACAGCTGTGTGCTCGAACTGCTCCCTTAACTCAGTCACGGAGACCAGGATCTCGTGCTAATGCTTCCCAACGGGAGGATACATCTTACAAAAACACAGAGGGTTATGCCAGATCCACATCAAAACGTGAGTACACTCAGTCAGGAAGTCACCAGAGAGAGTATCATGACGAACCACACCCTCACCGAAGACAATTAGTTCATACTCGGTTGGGTTCTCAACGAAACACCCACACCGATGAATCTGATCCAACCTACTGTTTAAGTGCAAATACCAGTGTGTTCAGCTGATTGCAGCCAAATTACAACAAATGCAGACCTCGTGCGGTTTATAACCCTGAGGCAGAGCATAACTACGATTTGATTTACCGACCTGCCGAAGCAGCAGAAAATTCAAAATTCATCATGGAGATAGCTCTCGCACCACTGGAGAAAGCAAAATTACCATCTAATGTGGGAAAGTTCAACGGGTTGACAGACCCGGATGATCACTTAAGAGTGTTTACCAGCGCAGGTTTGGTTGGGGGATGGACCCTCCCATTATGGTGTCATCTGTTCGTTCAGACCCTGACCGGCGCAGCGAGAATCTGATTCAATAACTTGCCAATCGGACAGATCACATCGTGGAAAGATCTGCGCGAAAAATTTCTGACGCATTTTAGCCAACAACGGCGTTCCATCCGCGATACATCTGACGTCATGAATATTTGGTGCCATGATGACGAAAATCTGGAGGATTTTATCACCAGATACAACAAAGAGGTATTGGAGATTGGCGGTGTTCATGAGCAATTAATCCGCGCACAATTCAAATACGCGGTTAGGTGCGATGACATGATTAAGGTCTTATCCGGTACAGAAGGCCTCCCAAAAAGCTGGGAGAAGGTAATGGCAGCGACAAAAGTTTACGGTCAAACTGAGAAGAACCTTACCACTAATAGGCCGCCACTACCACATAACAGACCCGCAGACTTAGGCTCCACTGGCGGGAGAAAGTTTAAGAAGCCATGGCGTGATTCTGGCTCGTCTGAAGATGCTCGAACAACGATCAACAAACTTACCGCGCAGAGGGAGACCAAATAGGAGAATAGGGAAAGGCAGTGGACTCCCCTAACTAAGACCCCGGCGGAAGTTTTGAGTATTGAAGACTATCAATTCAAACCTCCGATCCCCATGAAAAATAAGCGTGGACAAGACCCTGCCCAATACTGCGAGTATCACAAGGACAACGGGCATACCACTAACAACTGCATTTCTTTACGCACAGAAATAGAGAAAGCCCTCAAAAGCGGCGAGTTCACACATTTACTCCAAAATGTGCGCAAAGAAATTAAGCAGATAACTCGGGGCGAGGAGGGCCCAAGCAAAAGGGCGAAAACTTAAGAGACAACTCTATGAATTCACCGCGGAAAAACATGATTTATCAAACGAAGCGGGAAAAGTAGAGTAAGTTAAGATTCATATATTTATTTTAGCAAACTTTGTAATGGCCTCTGTGCCCTATCCCTAAATAAACAAGCAAAGTTTCTATTATTCTTGTGTTTTTCTTACAAAGTGCATGCAATTTCTTTTAGTAAGCGCAAAAACATTATGGTAATTACAAACAAAGCCTCATGAATGGTCAGTGATCGCATCACAAACGGCTATAAGTTCATACATGAGCTTTATACCAACTTCATTCGCCTTACTCAATAAAAGTAATCGTACTCATGCAAAATATTGTAAAACGAAAAACATAACATACTATCCTCGGCGTACAAATACGCCTAAAAAACTATCAAACACGGCAATGTTTTAGTTACTTGCGCAGCAGCGCACCATCAAAGGAAGGGATATACATCCCAAATATTACAAGAAAATTGTTCAATACATTTTCAACCTACGCTAAATCTTCGCCCTCATCCGGAAAGATTTCCTTTAGTTGTGCTACGTGATCATCAGATTGCAGCGCAACATTTATCAGATCCATAACCGGAAGTTGCAAGTTGTTAAATTCTGTTTTTAAAGCAGCAAGCGCAGCATTAGTATCCACGCCATAAGTAGCAGATTTGCTGATATCCCAATCCACCTTCAAATCGCTATTTACATGATGAGAACACTCAGCATATCCTTGGGCGTACCCGTCTTTACGCGCGGCAACAACTAACCGCGCAACGGTTTTATCCAACTCCTCAGAGTTTAACACTGATTCAGCAACCTGTGAAAGAAGGAAAGGGTAAATAACAAGAAAGTGCATAAACAGTTCCACAACAGAAAAAGAACAAGCAACTTACACAAGCAATTCCACGGTCTTTCAGCCACGCCATATCACTCTTTAAAGGTTCAAGCTCACTTTCCGCTGTGGCTCGCGCCGTTTCAGAATTTTCCAATTTTTCTTCGGTCTCAGTCAAACGGCGGGAAGTTTCAGCCTTTTTAGAATGCGCAAGCTCCAGGTCCTTTTTAAGTTGTTCCTGATCAGAAAGCAAAGCAGTAAGTTCTTCTAACTCTTTATCTCTAAGGGCAAGAGTGGCGCAAGCTCATACCTCTTGTTGCTCACTGTGCTCCCTATGAGAACGCGCTTCTTCTAAAGCAGCTTCTGCATCAGCCTTCTCATTTTTCAACTTTTCTAGCTCTGCATCGTGTTTCTTCAACTTTTCAATCTCAGCCTTGAGATTATTGATGACATTACGAAGATTTGCCTTCTCAGCATTATCTTTTTCGCAAATTTTCTTCCAATTTTTGCGCTCTTCGGAAAGGAGGGCAGCTTCAGCTTCCGCTTTCCTCTTCCAACCAGCAACAGACCATTCCTCAGTTTTACGATCGGCCTCAAACTTGGCTTAATCAGCTTCCAATTTAGCTCTTAGCTGAGCTAAGCGCCTTTCATCACCAGTAAACTTCTTCTGGGAAACCCTAAAAGCCTCCCAATCTTTATGCATACTATACCACTCACGCACTATGCGATGAGTGGTAGAAGCATGAGAAGCAGTCTCCTCAAGGTAAGCTTGATAAGTTCGTTCATAAGACCAACTTTCTTGAAACTTGATTTCCCTAGGCGGAAATATTCCCTACAGCCAATCTTGACACACACGCCAATCCGAGAAAGTGTCACCTTTCTTCAAAATTCCAAACAGGGGCATGAGGCTCAGCAGCATCTTTCTCCGAGTAAGTTCTATAATAATAATCCCCCAGGGTTTCCTCTGGGCGGATTGGAGAATTTTTGTCAACATCAGCAAATGAGTTTTGCTCCTCAACAGTAACCTTCTCAACATGCTCAGGCATAGCATCAGAAGGTTTAGGGGAAGAAGTTGAAGTTTTTTCAGCAGTCTGTTCTTTCCCCAGGTCTTGAGCAACAGTTTCAGGGGTCCGTGGATTACCAGCACCATCCACAATCCCTGGATCAACAACTTGTTCAACTTCTGCGGTAGCATCAACAGGCTCTTCAGCCTCAATAGTCTTCTCAGCACCACCTTCAGGGACCTCTGTAGTCTTTAACTGATCAGCAATAGAGGCACGCGAAGGAGAAGGTGGGAGTTCTTCATTAACCACAGGCTGTGGCTCTGTGGGAACAGGGGAAACAGGAACCTCTAAAAAAACAACAACAAAGTCTGTAAAGATCTAATGCGCACAAGGGAAAGAAGTAAAGACAACACGTACTAGGAACAGACTCCGAAATGAAAGCATCTAGATTGCCTTTCCTGGTAATTTTCTTCCTCTGAATCTTCTTAGAGGGCTAACCCTCAGCATCAGTATCAGCTTGTTTCCTTTTCCCGACCTTCCTGTGCACCAAGTGTTCAGGACTAGATTCCAAATCAATGGGTTCATTTGGGTTGGACGGAGGGATATCAGCAGTATCTCTCGGTTCAGGTTTTGGCCTTCTAACAGTAACTGCAGGCGTAAGACCCTCCAGAGAATCAGAAACCACCACATAATCACACCAGGAGTCAGAGGAACGGCGCATACCTTTCTTCTCTCCTCCAACATTTTTTGCCTTCAAAGATTGAGCTTTATCAGCTTCATTCTTCTTCGGCGCAGAAGTAGAAGTCGTCGCGCGTTTCTTCTTTTCAGGGCCTATGCCCTAGTTTGACAACTCGCCTACAAAAGCGCAAAGGATAATTTACTCAGAAGCGCAACAGAAAAAGCAAACAGAAAATCAATAAGCACATAGCTTACCAGCGCCAGCAGTAGGCTGAACAGACAGATCCGCATCCCGCGGAAGAACAAAATTTCTCACAATCCGGTGGTACCAAAGCTCCTCATCAGGTTTCTTCTTAATGGTACCCATTCTTCCACCCTCTCTCTTGAACGCAACAACATACAGCGAAACAACTACAAGAGAAAAAAGGCAAGTTCAAAAAAAAAAAAAAAAAAAGAAGAGAAAAATCCCAATCTTACTATGCCCATCCTCCGTATACACTGGCTTGTCATCACGGTCCATTTTCCAATTCAAGCTCATGCCGGCTCCGACAAGAGCTTTCTCCGGCAAAGCGATATTAGGAACATCCTTCAGATCTTGATACCAGTTCTCATCAACAGGGGTCTGAACTGTTTCGACAGGAACATCTTCTTTTCCCCTTAAAACCATCCTCACTGGAATCACTCCGGCTTTAATAAAGAAATTTTTTTTCTTCCAGTCATGGAAGGACTTTGGAGGATGTTGCAAAATCTTCTTTGCAAATGCTCTCTGAACAAAAGAATAAAATCCTTGAATACAATGCATTTGGTAAAAAACCCTAAATCGAGGGACCGTCGGCTCGATATGCATCGTTCGGCACACAAATTCGAAATGGCGAACCCTAACCATGCCAATAGGGTGCAATTGGGAAATATGTAACTTGTAATACTCAAGGATTTCAAGGAAAAATCTGGTTACAGGCAAACGAAAGTTGCCTTCTCAGAAAAAATCCCAAAAAGGGTAATATACCCAGCCGAAGCATCTGCTGCAGTCTGCCCCTCTTCAGGGTACAGAGCACCCCAGTTCTCTGGAAACTTGAGATTCCGAACCAAACCATCGAAGGTCGCCCCAGGCCACTTTAACGGTGGAAGTTCAGTCGACATTTCTTCAGAAAGGTCTTCTTGGTGTTCTCCGGTTGACATAAGAGGAAGGAATGATAAACATTTTCTTAGAAGAAAGGAACAGGAGAAGTTTTCAACGAAACAATGATTACACAGAAAGGGGGCAACTCAAACGTTATATACTCACCACAATAAATAGCATCGGTAACCGCCACAACACCTTTTTCGGATATCACAGTTCTCCAAGCAGCAGAGCGAGTGAAAACCAACACAAACGCGCTTACACGCGCGCGTGCAAAACACGGACAGTAAAGAACAACTGACAGTGACAGCCTGTCACTCAGTTTTACTTTACCAGTCTCATTTAAAGTCAAAGATTTTCAAAAATCTTTACAATGAACAAAATGAATCTTCTTCCGGAAGTTTCCTTATTTTTCGCGCCAAAAAGCATTTCCCTCTCATAAGTCCAATGATCCACTTATTTGCATAAGTACAACACTAGACTGGGGGGACTTGAAGGGGTAAGGTCCCAAAAACCTCATAATAGGTACTTGGGACCATACCACTACCATGCTTTTTCAGCCTTTTTACCTTGCGCGGCCGCACGCTGGTCTTACAAAAGAAAGGCCTAAGAAACAAACAACAGCCAACACTTGCGCTCCAAAAGGAAATCATAAGTCCTTGCATTTTCTCCCACGAGCAAAGGATGAAAATCCTAGATTAAACACTTCCGCTCAATATCCAGACTTGGATATTATTTACCCAGACTTGGGATTTATTTATTCAGCTGATTCCACACGATAAGGAGTCACACCAGATTACAACAGTAATCTTCTAGAAGGGATTCAATCGTGCACCACTAAGACGGTTATAACCGTCTGGACACGTGTCGCCACCTCAGGCCTCCCTGAAATCACAACGATAGCATGTAATTGGAGAGTAATCTCCACTTGATCACTTTACACGTGGCAAATCCACGGCCATCGATCCAAGCCGCGATCCGTGTGCACTCACGTCGGATCAAGAAAATTGACGGAAGAAAATGTAACCGCTTACGGGGTTAGCATCTTCCGTCAACTTTTCACTAACAGGGTTTCCCGCCCAAAAGCTCCCGGTTATAAATATGAGAACTGCTCAGGTATGGAATTCAAGTTACACACACTTCTCAAATACACCTTCTTCTTCATAACCCATACTTATTCTCACACCGGAGTCGGGTCAAGGAGAGAACCCCTTTCTCCCCTTGGCGAGGCTAACGGTGCTTCTTTTTTGCAGAGTCCACCGGAGAAGAAGATCAATTGTAACCGAATCAAACGAGAGGAAACCCACCTTTTTATGCGGATTTAAACCCCCTAGATATTCCGATCCCGGTCGTTTATCTAGTGTTTCTTCAGCATTATAGCCTATGAACCGCTAGTTTGCATAAAAAAGGTTTTTTTAATTAAAAATAAACTATATATTAAACCATTTTAACCTAATTTTTTCAAAAAACACACATGATATCCAACTCATTTCTCTCTACTCATATATATTTTCACTCACAATTTTATCATTTTAAAAAAAAATATAAAGCTCAAGTTCGTCTTCTTCATCATCTTTCTCTTCGCTTGAAAATCTACTTTTATTCTCATCAGATGACGATGACGTACCGGAACTAATAATTTAAGCGGTTTAGAAAGTGGCTGAAACTATATTGGAAGACGAAGAGTGCTCCTCAGAACCCAAGAGGAGGAAATATATAGTAGGTGATCGAATCACCGCACATGATTTAATGGTAAGTGATATTTTTCACCCAACCCGGCGTATGATGATAGTACTTTTAGGCGTCGTTTTCATTTGAGCCGCAATTTAGTTCTAATATGAACAAAAGATGAGATGATATTAATTAACATAGTTTTCTTTTGAATGATATATCCTACTTCTCGTATTCAACAACCTATTTTTTTAGTGTTACACTTTGTTTAGTGTTAGGCGAGTCATAGAGAGAGGATATAAGCAACTCGTTCGTGATACGCCTTAAGGGTGCAAGATCATTTTTCTTATTTTGCCATCCGGTTCCACTTTGTTCATTTCTTCACCATACCATCCGTCGTGCTTCTCTGGGCGTTTTCAAAGCCAAACACGCCCAAAACACGCCGCGCACGGCCCACATGGGCGTTTGTTTTGATTTTTTGGTGTTTGGCGTGGAATATACAACGCCTGATGGGGCCAGTGATCGGTGGCAGTGGCGCCGGTGGTGGTTGGTGGCGGTGTGGTGTTCGGTGGAGGAGGGTGGTGACGGCGGTGGGTGGTGGCGGTGGTAGGTGGTGTTCCGTGGTGGTGGCGCTGATGTTCAGTGGCGGAGGGAGGTGGCGATGGTCGGCAATGGAATTGGTGGTCGATGATGTAGGGTGGCAGTGACGGTGGTGGAGGTGGGTGTCTAGTGGTGGTGGTGGTGGGAGGTGTTGGTGATGAAGGTGAGAGAGTGAATGTAATGGGAAAAAAAGAAATGGTGTGAATTGTTAGGAAACTTTATTTGTAAGTATTGAAGAAAATCAGATTCAACTGGATCTATGAAGAAGACAACAATCCTGAAGATCACAACAAGAAGAAGAAGATCGGATATGACAACTGAAATGAACAACATCTACTTCAAAGAATCACAAGTTGATCAAGAGCTGAATTGGATTGTCAGAGAAGGTCATTTCTGATAGATCTGATGAAATATCATCAGTTTCTGACGATTCTGATCATCAGATTTTCTGATGATTTGTTCATCAAAATTTCTGATGAAGTGGTTTATCAGAAATTCTGATGAATACCCCACTTGTCTGAAATCAGCTCTATCCTGCCACAATAACCGAAGCAACTTGACATTATTGAATATCATGATTACAAAGGCAACTTGACTGTTGGATTCAATGAATATGTCAAATGGCTACTTTTTGCAGGACTTATTGCATGAATAAACAATTGTTTATTCATGTACCCAGCCTTCTATAAATAGAAGGCTCACCAAGCAGAAGGCAATTGAGTTTGAAGCTTAGCATTCATACATAATACAAAAACTCCATTGCCCTCTCAACCACAGAATTCAAGATTCATTTGTATTAGATAATAATCTTACAATCACCTTGTAAACTATTTTGTTTCAAAGTGATATAAAGTTGATAATTATGTAGGTCTTGTTTCTGAAAGTCTGATTTCCATTTCCACACATCTTTTTCACATCTACTGAAATCACTTGCCATATTACGTGAAAAGAAGTTGTTAAGGCCAAACTGGGTCTAACAATTGGTATCAGAGCAGATTGGATAAATTATTTCCAAGATCCCTTGCTTTTGTAAGAGAGACGTATATTCATGATCTGTTAAAGGTAAAAAGATTTTTATTTTTTTTTTCAGATCCAAAAAAAATAAAGTATGTAGTAGAGTTATTTTTTTTTGTTATTCTCATTACTTTTACTATTGCTTTTATTACTATTATTATTAGTAGTAGTAGTTATTTTTTGTATAAAAAGAGGTGTAGAAAAAGGATATAAATGCACAAAAAAAAATGAGTTAAACAAAGATAAATGAACTTTAGTTTATCAGAAAGAAAAATTTTGACATCTAAAAAGAAAGTTTCTGATAAAAGAAAGTTTATTCGTATCTTATCTGTTGAAATAACTCCAAATTCTGGTTAGTTAATCTTCAAAAAAAAAAAAAAAAAGAATGATAAAAAGAGATTTAAAAAAAACTGTGTATAACTTTAGAAAACATACTCATGACTATTATCTTTTATAAAGTTTTCACAAAATAATCCTTGAAAAAAAGAACAAGTACTTAGACTTTCACCAGAAAAATATGTGTAATTAATATCTCTTTTCTCTACTTATTCCCTCTCATCTCATAAAAAAAACAATTTTTTCGGATTTGCTGATGCGTTCGTCAGATTTTCTGGTAAAAAAAATCTCAGATTTCTGATGAGGTCATCAGAATTCATGATGATGTCATCAGATTCTGATGACGTCATCAGAATTTCTGATGATATCATCAGATTTTCTGTTAAAAAAAATTCAGATTTTCTGATTTTTTATCAGATTTTCATCAGAATCCATCAGAAAATTATGTTAAAAAAAAAACTTTTATCAGATTTTCTGATTATTTTATCAGAAATTTCATCAGATTTATCAGAAAAACATCAGAAATTCTGTAAAAAAAAAGTTTTTTTCGGTTTTCTGATTATTTTATCAGAAATTTCATCAGATTCATCAGATATTCTGATCCGAAAGAAAAAAAATCTAGACGGTTCAAGATCATTTTTTTATAGCTTGCACTTTTCGTTATTTTTTTTTTTGAAGCCTCATCAATCGATAGCCTAAACACTTATCCTATATTGGATAGAAGATACTTATATCCTATGTTGTGGGGATACAAGATATAATACTTACATTTAGGTGGAATTATAAATTGGTGAAGAATTATAACAAGAAAATGAAATATAATCAGATAATCATCCATAAAAAGTCGGACGTTTGCCAAATAAACTTTCATGCCAATGAATATACAGTCAACGAATATCACTAAAAAGGTGCCTACATGATAACGTGACAAGAAGAAAAGAAAGATACATCTTCAGCAAGTTTATTTGTTATTTCTAAGTATAAGTGTATTGTTTGTATTTTCAACAACAAATAGGGGGTGACTGTTAGACAACTTTATTGTATTTGTTGTTAAAAATAGTTTAAGTTACTTAGAAATAATTCCGTCAACACGAACCGACCGACGAACCGTCCCAGAAGCACTAAATATGAAGACCGATAAAGAAAAAAAATCAAGCTTCTAATTCTTTGATAAAAGATCACGACAAGGTTACAAGACTTCAAAATGTTAGCGGGACATTATGGAGTTTACTAGATACAAAGTCAAAGAATTGTGTTAATAAGATAATATATCGTGTTAACACATTAAATATTTTCTATGAAAATGCTTCCATAAAAAAAGAGGAGAAAAGAAATATTTCCTTTTGTATTCCCCAGAAAAAGGAAAAAGATTCCTTTTGGAATCTTTAGCAAAACATTCACCAGAAAAGGAAAAAGATTCCTTTTGGAATCTTAAGCTTTTTCATCAGAAAATAATATCTCAAAGTTGAAGACTTCATCAGAAAAGAAAGGCAAGTTGGTGAAAATGAAGATAAGCCATATTTAAATAATGGATGGGCACACAAACCAATTTCCTATCAACCAATCACATTTGAGATAGACATATGAAAATCTCTATATATACATAATTCCTACGAAGGAATTATGTGTGTCTTGTAAAGTATTATTATTCTTATAGAGTTTTTCTTGTGAGTTTACCCCCTGGTTTGGCCCAGGGGGTGACATTTAGATTCGAGTTTATTCTCAGATCGACCCCTTCTTCTTTGTTTAATAAGAATTAATCATTGAAGAAATATCACTCTCATTGTCTTTATTTTTATTCTTTTAATGTTTATATACTTCACAAACACCCGTCTCAACGAGAGAAGAAAGTTACACCATTATAACAGGGCCGCCAAAGGGGACCAACATGAATGAAATGAATTTGAGGGAATAGACTGCTCTATGCAATGGGTGATTTCATTATCTTGACCAACCAAAAACATTTTTTTATTCCTTCGTAATAGTTCATTTCATTCCGCATCTCATTCTTGCATAACAAACACTACCTAACATTTTATCTCTCATCCACTCACAACTAGGGTGTTAAAAAAAATATGAATCCGAAACCGAATCCGAAATATCCGAAAACCCGTATCCGAAATATCCGAATTTTTGGATATCCGAAAATCGGATAATCCGAAAATTCGGATTCGGATTCGGATAGTGATTTAGAGAATTTTCAGATAATCGGATTATCCGAAAATATCCGAAAATTGGATATCCGAAAATATCCGAAGTATCCGAAAAATATTCGAAATATCCCAAAAAATATCCGAAATATCCCAAAAAATATCCAAAATATCCGAAAAAATATCCAAAATATCCGAAGTATCCGAAAAATATCCGAAATATCCGAAAAATATCCGAAATATCCGAAAAATCTGGTTCCAAATATTAAAAAATAATAAAAAATAAAAATTAAATAAAAAATTGGATATTCGGATATCCGAACCCGAATCCGAAATTTCGGATATCCGAAAATCGGATATCTGAAATTTCGGATTCAGGTTCGGATGTCAATATTTCACTATCCGAAATTTCGGATATCCGATTTTCGGATATCCGAAAACCGGATTATCCGATCTTGAACACCCCTACTCACAACCAACTGCAACAACTTTTTATAATATAAAAACCAGTCTCATAAAATTTGGTAAATGGGATGTGAATGCTCTAATAGTACATATAATTAGTATAATAAGGGCCGACTCAACCATTTTGGAGGCACAAAGTAATACAAAAATTTGAGGCCCTTTTTATTTTTAATTTTTTGGATTCGAACTTTTGGTTTTTATTTAACATGGAAATTACTAAGAATAAACTTATATATGAAACTTATATAACATCTAATGAATTTATAAGCTAGGGAGATGATTAAATGAGAAGGAAATTATTGAAAGAAGAAAAAGAAGAAATGATATATCGGTAAAATAGTAATTCATTTATAACTCATCTAATTAGTTTTTCTCTCTTTAATTAATTAGTCAACTAATTATTAATTATCCTATATATAATCTACAAACCTACACATATCAAAACTTTCCTAGATATACCCTACACATTATAAAATTTTATCCTACACACGTCGAAATTTATCCTACACATCTCGAAATATATCCTACACACCTCCTAATTTATCTTACAACATTGTAATTTATTCTACACTTTAAATTAAGTTGTTTTTTAATTTGGAAAAAAATATATATTTTGAAAAAGAGTTACAAATTTAATTTACTTAGTTATTAAAAAGGAAGAACACAAATTAATGATCTATGTAAGTTTATCAATATACCCTTAAAATAAAATTAAATACAAATATTAAATGAAGTAAAATGAATAATCAATATAATCAGGGCCGACTCAACCATTTTAGAGGCCCAAAGTAATACAAAAATTTAAGGCTCTTTTCATTTTTAATTTTTTGGATTCGAACTTTTGGTTTTTATTTAACATGGAAATTACTAAGAATCTATACTATATATGAAACTTATATAACATCTAATGAATTTATAAGCTTACTATATGTGAAACTTATATAACATCTAATGAATTTATAAGCTAAGTGGGTTTTCTTTTTATCAAATAAAGGTTTCCTAAAAATAAAAAGCGTAAAAATGCATGTGAACACAAACAATATTAATATTTGTAAAAATAATGTACTAGCTAAATATTCATGAATTTATTAGTGAAACTAAATAAATGATAAAGTCAAATCTTTTAACTAAAATATAATTCATTAAATTTTGAATAGATGACAAAAAAATAAAAATAAAATAAAATAAAATGAACGCTTTTATTTTTGTACAGGCTATTTTCATACTTCACTAGCTTATATGAACCCAAAATTTAGAGAAAATAGTTTTTAGAAAGTTGACATAAATGCTAATAAGTCATGACTAAGGCAAGGGGTATGGCCTCGTGCCACCCTGTCACCTCATCAAAATTAGCGTCCTCTGACGCCCACCCCACCCCAAGCCCACCATTGAAGGGGCGCTATGGCCCTCTCGCCAGTCCACTAACAGGCAAAATTTTGGTTGTTTCGATGTTTTTGGTCGAAAGACCGTTGGAAACGGTCATATTAGAAAAAAAGTTTTTAAAATCTAATATATATACAAACTCAAACACACACCAATCACAAAAAACACATAAATTCTCTCCAATCATTTTTAAAAATGTCATCTCACTCTTCATCCGATTCGTCCAGCTCTTCATCTGACGATGTTGTCGCGATATGCTTATCGCAGTGATGCAGGAGGCGATTACTTATTTGCGAGAAGAAGCCCAATCGTTTACAACGCTTACCAGACAAGGGCCTCTTGAACGAGATCGGTTAGCTGCTCATGAACGTTTAATGCACGATTATTTTGTGAAAATCCGTTGTACGATCATGCACAGTTTAGGCATCGGTTTCGTATGAGCCGTCCTTTTTTCTTAGGAATTTCTAATGATCTTGCGGCCGAATTCCCTTTTTTCACACACAGTTTAGGTATTGGTTTCGTATGAGGCGTCGTTTTTTCTTAAGAATTTCTAATGATCTTGCGGCCGAATTCACTTTTTTCGCACAAAGAGAAAGTGCTATTCGCAAAATTGGTTTTTCTGGAATACAAAAGTGTACTGTCGCAATTCGGAAACTTGCGTACGACACAACGAGTGATGCGTGGGATGAATATTTAAGGATATCGGCCAGAAGTTGTCGTGTTTGGCTTGAAAATTTCTGTGAAGGTATTATTATTATTGTTGTTGTTCTTGTTGTTATTATTATTGTTATTTTTATTATTATTATTATTTTTATTATTTATAGTTTATTAACACTATTATATCACAGGAGGCGATATTTGAGAATGCCAACCGCTACCGACGTTCCACTTTTATACGAGGCTCATCAGTGGATATACGGGTTTCCTGTGATGTTGGGTAGTCTTGATTATACGCACTGGGAGTGGGAGACATGTCCAACCGCTTGGAAAGGACAACACGATCATGGTGAAAACGATGGTCCTACGGTAATATTACAAGCGGTCGCGTCTCAAGATTTATGGATTTGGCATGCGTACTTTGGCATAGCCGGTGCGAACAATGACATCGCAGTTTTACAATCTTCGAATCTTTTCGACGATGTCATAGATGGTGTTGTACAAGATACTTCATTCTATGCAAACGACGTGGAGCATAAGTATGGGTACTATCTTGTCAACGGTATTTATCCAGAGTGGGCGGCGTTTGTGAAAAGTTTTTCGTGTCCAGATGACGAGAAAAGATTGTATTTAAAGAAGAAACAAGAGTCGACAAGAAAAGATTTCGAGCGGGCTTTCGGTGTATTAAAAAAAAGTTGGTCTACCATTGCCCAGCCGTCGAGAATACTTGAAAAGAGTAAAATGAGAAACATCATGTATACGTGCATCATCTTGCATACATGATATTAGAGGACTCAGACAGAGCGTTTTGTGGAGAAAGTTATGATTAAGGTAACCAACCGACAAACCCACTACTCACATACGCTTAAAAAGAAGTTATCCGAGCGAGGATACGTGACAGGGACACACACCATAACCTTCGAGCTGATCTGACCGACCACCTATGGTTTTATCGTGAACAAGGAGGAGATGACAGAGACGACGAATGATTTTTTTTAGTGATATTGTATTTTTTATTTAAATTATGACATTGTATTTTTTTATTAAAATTATGGCATTGTATTTTTTTTTATTTAAATTTTAAGTTTAAATTAATATATCAAAATTAAATAATGTTTAAAAATTAAATAAAAATAAGAGTAAATTGCCATTTTAGTCCCTGAGGTTTGGTCCAAATTGCCATTTTAGTCCAAATAGTTTTTTTTTCTCCCCTGGGTCCCCGACTTTTCCATTTTCTTGCCATTTTGATCACATTGCCTAACTCAGTCTAAAAATCTGGTTATAACCAGGGGTATTTTTGGTATAACTGTTGTGTAGTGATAACCACGAGTAGTTTACAACATAATTTACAAACCTCATAATAATTTAAAGCCAAAAATACCACAGATTATAACCTAGTTTTTAGACTAAGTTAGGCAATGTGATCAAAATGACAAGAAAAATGAAAAGTCAGGGACCCAGAGGAGAAAAAAAACTATTTGGACTAAAATGACAATTTGGATAAAAACTTAGGGACTAAAATGACAATTTACTCTAAAAATAATAATTAGGTAATGATGATGGGGGATTTAAACCATTGAATGCAAGTGTAAGGGAGGAGCTTTAAAGCCCCCATATGACGTGGCGCTTAGGTGGATCTGAGGTGGCATGATAAAGCCACTAGAGGCTTTTACCACAACATCCAGCCTAAGAATTTAAAAAATATGCATAAAAGTTGTGGCTGTTGGGTTTCGAACCCAAGCCTAAGTGGGCGAACCAAACAATTCAAAGATAAATGGTTATAATTGTAAGTTATTTAAACTTGAATGTTTATCGATTAGGGTTAGGGTTAGGGCTTTGATATTTTATAACAACTCAATGAGCTTATAAAAACCAGTATACGTTTTTATAAAAATTCCAGTTATTTCTTTGGAGGAGGAATCCTTTCAGCAAGAATGTGTACATATATTTTATACATTGTTGTCAAATACATTAAATACCGTTTGTGTAAAACCTATCATTAATGTCCAAGGATGTGTAAAACCTAACATTAATGACGGACACAATTATTTATATATGTCCAACTTACCCAAAATGGTCCAACTTAATAAAACAATTATAAAACTTATAAAGTCTTTATAAAATTGTTATAAAGCTTGTATTGTGTGAAGTAAGGTTGACAAATTGTGTCTTATCGGGTTTAATAGTTCTCTGACGACGTGAATTACACAAGTATTAAACATGAATACGACTTGTTTAACTACTTTATATCTCATGTCTATAACACAGTTGTATGTTTTATGTACCAAGGAGAAGAAATGATGGATCGTACCCCCTTAATTCTATTTATTTTTAAAAAGGTAAAAAACCAAGTAGTGTACTTTTTTAGTAAACATGTTTAATCGTGTATTATACAGATATATATTGTCAGCCCTACTGTGAAGAATCATTCCAAAGATGACGTCTTTCAACACATTTTATAAATCTTAAAAGTGAGACATCATAATTTTATATTAGTCTTGGATTTTTAGATAATGACCGAATGCTTCACTAACTAACCAAAGTATTTAAAATTGTTCACTTTTAGAAGTTCAGTTTATGTCTTAATACTGAATATATGACTTTAGAAACTCTTGAAAGCAATCACTCATTTATCAAAAACGTCCAAAAACTAAAACATACAAAAGATTTGAACTTGGGTGTCAATCGTGGGCCGACCATTTGTCCAGTTTTTGGTGTCTTTTGTATCTATCTAAGACTTCAACTCATTTTGTCCTCAACCCTCTGATAGCCTAAAAATCATATTATAGATCTTTCTTCATGTGATCTTTAAATAAAATACCAAACATTATCTAGTGAAAAGAAAGAATAAGATCAATATCAAGAGTTCAACAATATAACTTGGTGTGACTCTTCATTATATATATCTTATTACCAACTCTATATGTATAAGATTATTACCCAACTAATGAAAAAGAAAGATGTAGTGACTTTGTTTGTGTTGGCTTGGTTGCCATCTTTTTGCCGGGCAGCCGCTGTGAATAAAATATACCATTCAAAAAAAAAAAAAAAACCTAGACTAGCGAGATGATTATTAGTGATGTCTTTCGGTTTGTAAAAAGGAGAAACATAGGTGATCTCTACCTCTTTAAAGAAAAATTGTGATAACTACTATCTTAGTGAGACGTTGTAATGATAATCTCTATTGTGATTAGTGATTACTACTATCTTAGAGAGACGTTGTTACGATGATCTCTACTAAGTTTTAGAGAGAAGATAGTAAAGAACAAATCCTGGCGGAAGGCCATATAGTAAACATACAATGTATTTGTTAACATGCACCATACCACCATACCACTATAAGTCTTATGTTATATCTTCCCTTATCTCTTTACATATTGCATGTAAGCTGAATAAATTATCATATATGTTTAGAATATTCTCCTATTAAATGTCGAAACACAAAAATGTTTCAAAATCACTCAAATCAAGAACACAAAAATCAAACTGATGCAATATATATAGTCATCTACAAATTAATCAAAATTGAAGGTCGTCACAAAATAAATAGTCACCTACAAATTAATCTATATAAACTCACACAGTAATAAGTAGCAAAACTTCCATAACAGAATTCACATTTTATAAAAATGTGTGCTATAAGACAATTATTTAGAAAGAATATTTTTTTAAGAACATGTTATCAAAGTCAAACATATAGACAAAAAGAGCTGATTATTTTTTGGTATTCATCATTTGCAAAGTTTTTCCTTTCATTTTTTCTAAAGCCAAGATCCAATAAGGAGGGTAAAACGTCCTTTTGAGCGAAGGTTCATTTCCCATTGGCTTAGTCAAAAGGCAACCTTCTAGTGGTCTTCCTTCGTAAAAAAACATGAATGGAAAAAACCTTTTAAACATGATTCCACCTAATTGATTGACAAATAAATATCTTGATTGAGAATTGGTACGGTCTATGTATGGTCGATGCACAATAGTCCAACCTCTAAAAAAAAGGATAGGTGTACGTTATCCTTAGCCGCGGAAGGGATCTCCCTTCCCAGTTCACGACCCGACAACGATCCCTGGCGGTAAATACCCTTGTCAACTTGATTGGATTGAAGAGCTTAGAGTACCCAGGATTCGAACCCGTGACCTCCACACAATGGGAGGCCTCAAGTGACACTAAATGGGTGTCGGTCCCCTCCCAGTCCCGGGTCGTCGGCCCCGTCGCACACCGCCCCCTAAAGGGTCGTCGCGTCCCTTCCGTCTTCTCCAAGACGTGTCCGACGAATCAAAGTGGTGGGCCCCCTTAGTTCTTCTTTCTCTCTCTCTCCTTTATTTTATATATTAATTTTTTTATTATTGGGTAGTCTCCACACCCTTAGGTAGTCCTTGGATAGTCTCATTTGAATGGTCCTTCATCGAATGTGACATGACGGATAGTCCCAAAAGGGACTACCCAATCCATACTCTATGGTCTAACCAATTTTACATTTTTCTTAACACGTCAATATAAGCAAGGCGCGTACGCACACCTTTTGCATTTGAAAAATACAAGGCACCAAGTACCTTCTTGAGTGATTAAGTAGTTTACACCTTCATATCTAATCTGACGACTTAGGCAAGAGAGGAGAAGTTTATTAAACATTTTATTTCACAAACTATTTACAACAGTGATCACTTACTTAAAGTCGAGAAACTAGTGGTAATCTATACTTTCTTTAAAAAAAAATTGTGACCGCTAATCTCTATCTTTTAGAGAGACATTATGTCACACCCTCAAATTCCACAGGCATATGACTGCCCAGGATCCAGTCACCAATCACTTTGAACATTTATCATAAGTAAAAGAGAACCACCATCAATATGACTAGTGACGTAACATTTAAGTCTAAAACGTAGTAAGTTTGAAATAAAGTTCCAAAACATAGCAAGTTTAACAAAACAGAGCTCGAACATTTAGCGGAAGCATTAAGTTCATAAGTAGCTTAAAACATAAGTTTAAATGTAGGAATCCGATAACGGATTCTAGACGACCACCACAACACTCCAAGCAAACTCCAGCGCAGCATCTACGGACCTGCAAGCATGCAGTAGCGTGTTAACATTATGTTGGCGAGTTCACGGTTTTTTAAAAAGGGTTTTCTTGTTTTATCCAAAAACATCGTTTTATGTGGTTACCTTGTAATCAATACATGCAGTGGGGTGCTACCCCATTTAAATGTATAAATGAACCAATCACTAAACTGTGTAGTACCGAAATTTTGACGTAATTGTTATTTCGCCCTTTTGATCAATGTCTACCGTCATTGAACTAAATTCCTAGATAGTAGTTCACGCACGTCCTCCCCCAGAGGCACAGTGTGAGGTTGTCAAACCTAATAGCGCTATCAACTAGTATCCCGTCCGCCTCGCACGACGATTAATCGTTATTGTGACAACTGGCACTTTTCCGTACATTCCGCACAATAATTAGACGGTAATCTGTGCGTTAATGACTGTGCATGATCTAGTTTATAAGACGAATGAATTTCTGATTTCTGTTATATACATACAATGGCATTTCATGTTGCAATACTTTTGTCATTACTGTCACACCCCCAAAATACCACATGCGGAAACCCCCGCGAGGCGTGTGACGTACCAGGATCTAGCCACCAATCACATTGAACTCATAACAAGATTTGAAATAAAAGCTTTCATTAGCATAAAGTGTTACAAAAACATTAAATGTAATACATCGTGTTCAGCGGAAGCATAATACATATTTAACTAAAACCCAAGTGTATGAAATCATTTAGTCTCGTTTCAAGTTTCCATGTTCTTCGACCCATGACCACTCCAGCATCCCAGACAGCAAGTTCCACATCCACACGTATCAATAACATGCGAGCATGCACACACGTGTATCAGACAACGCTGGTGAGTTCATAGTTTTACGAAAACGTTAGTTACCAAGTGTGTAGTTACGTTCATTGATTACAATGTTGATAATACCTCGGATACAAGACGGCTCCTGATTTATGTTTTGCCCGTTCCCCAGTGCTCATATCAAAGCACTGGGCATGACTGGGTCATTAGTTCACACCCGTCCTCTCCGGTACGGGGTGAGGGTGCCAAACGTAAGTAGCGCTACCAACTAATACCCCGTTACCTCTCCGGTAACAAAAAGATGGGACTTAAAGGTGATAGGACGAGTGTATTATCCAACATACCAGATTTTACCCACAAGACGTATTCCTCTCAGGAATACCCATGATTTACCCAAAAAACCTATCCCTCTCAGGGATACCCAATGACTGTCCCAACCACCGGAACGCATGCTCAAGAGGAATGAACTCACCTTTGTTTTGCTCGGTAATATTAGTTACTCGTTTATCAGTTGATCAAACACGTCCTAATATGGTTACCAATGACAGTCAGTTCCGTATACACATAAATCACATATTCTTCGTACACATTATACAAGTAGCGAACAAGTAAGGCACATATCCTCACACAAGTTACAGCAAGTGTTCGAGCCATAAGTTTACTCACGTCACAAGTTTGTATTTCACAATGGCGCATATCAAGCAGTTCGGTTTACATTCAAGTAATCATGCAAGTTCACATACATGTAACAACTTAATAGTCAGTACGTCAAACGTTCAAGTGTGCGACTACGTTCCAGGTGTGCAGTCTATTGTGTGACCGGACGCAACCATGAAGTGTGCGGTTCGTAGATTACCCGGCCCTTTAGGGCCCGAAGGAAATGTGCAACCCATTAGAGGGCGGCCCACATCGAGTGGGCGGCTACCAGCTTATTCGGCCCACTAAATATTAACATACAATCAATTATCATCAAAATTAATATCAATCAAATCAAATAACATAATACTTTCAATGATTGTTCATTATCATGTATAACTAACCCATGGACTAAAGCTTGCTACCAATTATATAACAATTCTATGTTTATTATGTCATACCAACAACTATCAGCATCACATAACATCAAAGCATTGACAATATTATTAGGATATCCACTTTGTTTGATTAGATCAAGACTACCACACATGGCCGCCATTTTCCTTATTCAAAGTTATCAAGCTTTATCCAACCATGTACCTTCCATTCAATTGGGCCGTTAAAACTAATTAGCATCAAAATTGATTAGGATATCCACTACTGTTACATCACAATTAATTATGAATCCCACATTGACTACATGCACACACAACGATATCAAGCACACATATATTCCTAACTATGCAGCCCTAATTTACTATCATCACACTATCACCATTAATTAAAACCATCCCCACTCAAGATTTATATAAACAATCAGCATCTTCATTACTCACAACCCTAACTATAATTCCTACAACAATCCCTACTCTAACGTCCAAACACAACATCCAATAGCACACATATTACCACGTATAACATTAAACTAGATTTACGTAAGTCACGATTACATACCGAATGCAATAAGGACACGAGTGAGTAAAGAAAGGATCTTCGATGAAGCTTGCTGCCGTCGCACACTCGAGGGGAAAGAAATCAATATCTAGGGTTAGTTTATGTAGGTTAGTTTATGTAATAGTTGTGTGATATCTTTTATGGCCATGCACCCCCCTAATCGAATATATGAGCCCCTACACTACCGGGCCTGACCTTGGGCTGATTATAAGGGAAACTGGGCCAGCTCTTGGGCTATTAAAAGGATGCATAAGCGGGTTAAGTGTGAGGGGAGGTTTCAAGTGGGGCGCATGGTCTCCGGCCCAAATTATGTAATTAAACGAAGCCCATTACAGTTTCTTACTCTACTACGCACGTACGGATACTCCATTGCGTCATAAGTAGTCAAGCACATATAACACGTTTAACGGTTTCACGTATAGTTAACATACAAACATAACATTTAGCGAAGCACGAGTGTAACCTACTAAGTCTTGTATGATCGTGATATAAAAGAAATTAAATGTAAAGACACACGCCAAAGGTTGTGGAGTTTAAGTAGTGCTAACCTTAAACATTCAGATTGTCATATCATCCCCAACTTAAAAGAAATTTCGTCCTGAAATTTGATAAGCAATCTCAGAGGAGTGAAGTGATAGATTAGGATGACTGCGAGTTTTCCGCGGGTACCACATCATCCCTAACTTGAAATGGAATTTCATCCCGAAATTCACCAGCTGCACCAGAACTAGACTGGTTATCAGAAATAAGTTGAGGATATTCGAGCTTCATCTGGTATTCGCGCTCCTATGTGAACTCCGGTCCTTGTCTTAAGTTCCAACGAACCCTCACGATCGGAATTCGACTATGCTTGCGAACCTTGACCTCCTGATCCAAGATTTCGATGGGTTCCTCGACAAACTGCAATTTGTCGTTGATTTTCAGTTCTTGGAGTGGTACAACAAGTGTTTCATCGGACAAACACCTCTTTAGTTGTGAAACATGAAAACATCGTGAATGTTACCCAATTCGACGATAACTCGAGCTTGTACGCCACTTTGCCAATACGTTCCAGAATTTCGAATGGCCCAACATAGCGCGGATTAAGCATACCGCGTTTCCCAAACCGCACCGCACCCTCCCAGGGTGAGATTTTCAATTATAACACGTTCACCTGCAGTGAACTCCCAGCGTCTCCTAAGCTTATCAGTTTTCCTGGCGGTTACGCGTTATCATCACGCGATTTCCGATCTAAGCAATTTTCCCAAGAGTTTCGAGTACAAGTCCTGGACTCGTGATTAGGTTGCCACTCGCCTTAATCCAACAAGGAGATTGGCATTATCGTTCATGTGATGCCTCAAATAGAGCTGTCTGAATACTAAAATGGTAACTGCCGCAGTAGAACTCACCCAAAGGCTTGTGTCCTTCCATTTTTTTTTGCCAAGTCAATCACACACATGCTCGCAGCATGTCTTCGAGCGTCAGGATGGTTCGTTTACTCAGACTGTTTATCCTACGGTGATAAGTAATGCTCATGTCTAGACGTGAGCCAAGAGTGTTGTGTGTTGCCTGTCATAAATCAAACATAGCTAAAGGTCAGAGGTAACAGGAGTTGGCACCTCGTGCCTAAAAGCCGCCTCTCTTAGAGGAACATTCACGGCTGTGAAGACTCGTCAGTTTCCTTGATTGCAATAGAGTGTGCTGGTTACGCGAGATAATCAACGATCACCCAGGTGATATTGTTTCCATTTCGAGTTATAAGTAGACTAGCGACAAAATCCATGGCAGTCTGTTCTCATTTCCATATGGGTGTTTCTGGTTACTGATACTCCATCTTGACTTTTCCACGAGTCAAACGTCATTCACAAACATTGCTAGGTGGGCCTTCATGCCCGATCACCAGTACAAGATTTATAGATCGTAATATCTCTCATCAAAACCCAGACGACTAGAATATCGAGACCGGTATGTTTTGATCAACACAAATTCCCTTCAGTTGCCGTATAATGAGATCCACATTCGTTCCCTGAGGTAGCGAATATCGTACGACTCGCCAAAAGTTGTTCCTCCATGCCCCGCATAGACCCAACTTGAAAGTTTTCTTCCTTCAATGCTTCGGTTTGAACAGGGCGAACCTGATCGGGTAGGCTTAGAGTCGATGGTGAGCTGCGAGGCATCGTACACATCTAAGTTTCGCGGCTGAAATCATTCAAAGGTTCCATCCAGCGACGCCATCACATGATTAGGTCCTTTCGAAACAAAGGTACACGGGAGGCTCTTGTGATCGGTCTAAGTGGTGCATTCGGTACCGTCTAAGTAATGCCTCCAACGTAAATCCAAGACCATGGCTTTCACCCCAGGTTGTGAGTCGTGCAATTCTTCTTGTTAATACGCCACATAATCCATCACCTTCTCGTGTTGCGTCGGTGTGTAACTGGGACTCTGATTCGAACCATTATGGTATACCACTAGGTCATCCATACCCTCGGGTAAAGACGATGCTCAATGCATTGTAGTGTTGGGTTCCAAAAGCTGAAAAGACGTCCTCCTATTTTATCTCTCAAGAACACACAGCACCCCGCTGTGCTAAAGAGGTTAACACTGCGCAATCCTCGAAAATCCCATGATGAATCTGTGATAGCATCTAGCTAGACAAGAAATTACTGTATCCCGAAGGACTATTTGAGAATGATCAAGCTCTAATAGAATGGATCTTAGCGAGATCCACGTGTATTCCCAATTCGTTAACTATGTGCCCAAGAAAGTGTACTTCTCGAACCCTAAAGTCACACTTTGGTAACCCTTGCGTTGAGTTACTCCTCCCCTAGGAGCTCTAAGACGAAATACAAGTGCCGTTCATGGTGTTCCTTTCTCCTGGGAGTGATTCGAAACATCAAGGATAGACACGGTTGACGAATTTGGCGAGATAAGGTTGACACATACCACTCCCGAGATCCCGAAGACTGCTGATGTGTTGGATAGCTTACACAACATGCACATAAATTCGTAGTGGCCGTACGGTGTCTGTAACGTCGTGTTAGGAATCATTCTCCCATGAGTCTTCCATCAGGTGACAGTCTGATTTTAAGTCAGTTTCCGAATAGAAGCTTGGTCATTTCAGCGGGTCAAGCAGGTCATCGAGGGGAGATAGGGGGTAACGGTCTATGATAGCCACCTTGTGGTGGTATGTACACGTACGAAAGGACTCTTCCTTCATTTCCACAATAGAGTGCGGTTCCCCAAAACGAGGAGCTAATTCGATAAAACTCCCATCCTGTAGCTCCTAAGGTTGATTGGACTATTCTTGCAACCCTCCAGGCGCAAGATGATTAGGAGTACGAGTAATCTAGGCTGCCTCTAGTCGTGAGATCAAACTGAAATTCTACCTAATCAGTTGTGGAAGTAAACCTGAAAGTTCCTTAAGTAGCACGCAGAGAGGAATTACGAACAATTGGTGGATCCTCGATCCTCTTTCCTTAGCCCAAACATTAGTAACGGTTGCCAACATAGCGGGGTAGTTCCTCCGTAGACGCTCCTGGTTTTCATTGCTGAAATGATACTAACCTTTACACCACACTGATGCTTTAGGACAGACGACGATTCGCCACTAGGGAGAGGGATACTCAAAATTTTCTCCTCACAAGGTATATTTGCGCGATATCCGGATAACCAATCCACACTAACTACTACAACAAAACTGTCCAGGGTAGATGTCGAACACTTGTCCAACAAGGTCGAGTTTGCATCCCAACGAACAAATGAGGTTTCAATTGTCTTGCCAAGAGCCGATTTCACAATAGGTTCGGTTTCATGAAGCATCAGGGTTAAACAGAACAGAGACGAAGCGATTAGTTACCAAGAACGTGCAGGCCATCATGTTGCTATATTCGTGGCGTCGTCTATGCCAATCCTAAATGCTCTTCCACGAGCATCATTTCTAGTGTTGTTACGGTCACATGGATTCCCAATACTGTCATTGTTCTCTTGGTTATTGGTGTCTTGACTTACAACGGTCAATCCCTGTCGAATTCACCTTCTTCTCCATACTGTAGGCTACGATTACGAGCTCCTCGATGTCACCATGACTGTTGCCTCCAATGTCGCTGCTTCTAACGGGGTCCTACGACCTTACAACAATAGGGTCCATCTTTTCACATTCCGTGTCACACCCTGAGGTGCTACTCATTGTGCTGGCAGTTACACATCCCACACGATAGTCAATTGTCATCGCTTATGTCCCGATTGCTTCGTAAGAGTTGACTCCCATAAGTCGCTGGCTGGGGTTAAGGATTCGATTGAAGTCAATTCGCTGGTGTTTGTTGCCGGTAATTAGGGTTGTCCAAATACTGAAGTCGGTAAAGTACTACACTCATCCTTTTATCCACCGATGCTGCAAGTTGCTTGAGTAATACACGGTCTGTTACGAGAGTGTTGCAGAAGTGATCACACTTCGAGATCTAAGACGTCAATACATTGGGTTCCAGCAAACAGAGAGGAGTGAGGAAGGTATAGACCAATCATTCGACGTTGCGACATCCAATCCAGAGGTGTTCATACCAGCCCCTAACATTCTACACAGTTCACTAGGCGTTCAGATGGGTGCTCAGGTGATACTCGATAGCATCGAGGTTCGTAAAGGTTCAGGGAGGGGTGAGAAGATCACGTTCGAGTAGAAGCTAATCACTGCTATGACCCCTATAGGTTTGTTACGTTTCTCATTGATTAAATAACAGAACAGAACCCCTTTTTCACTTGTTAAGGCTCACTGGGACTCGCATGCACCCCACATTATTATTATGTGTGCACCCACAATAATATTGTGATTTGCATGCTTATCTCAGTTCCTCCTAACTCGTGTCAAATGGTTCTCTAAACCCAGATATCAACGGAGGTTGTCAAAGTAATAAGATCACAAAAATCCAAGGATTATGGCATGCTATCAACCCATCATAAAGTAAGCAAGCAACCCATGTCATCATGCTATAGCGACAAGTGTGTGTTCGTATGTTACGTCATAAAAAATGTGTACTAATCATGTAAGGTATGCAACAAGTGAGAAAGACAAACCTTGCAATCTGGAGCTGAGTGTCATGGTCGTATTCACGTATTCAGAACTGTTCAGTTATAGTCTGGTTTTACAAAAACGTTTTAAAACTAAGTTCACTATAACCAGTGGCTCTGATACCAAACTGTCACACCTGCAAAATACCACATGTGGAAACCCCCGCGAGGCGTGTGACGTACCAGGATCTAGTCACCAATCACATTGAACTCATAACAAGATTTGAAATAAAAGCTTTCATTAGCATAAAGTGTTACAAAAACATTAAATGTAATACATCGTGTTCAGTGGAAGCATAATACATGTTTAACTAAAACCCAAGTGTATGAAATCATTTAGTCTCGTTTCAAGTTTCCATGTTCTTCGACCCATGACCACTCCAGCATCCCAGACAGGAAGTTCCACATCCACACGTATCAATAACCTGCGAGCATGCACACACGTGTATCAGACAACACTGGTGAGTTCATAGTTTTACGAAAACGTTAGTTACCAAGTATGTAGTTACGTTCATTGATTACAATGTTGATAATACCTCAGATACAAGACGGCTCCTGATTTATGTTTTGCCCGTTCCCCAGTGCTCCTATCAAAGCACTGGGCATGACTGGGTCATTAGTTCACACCCGTCCTCTCCGGTACGGGGTGAGGGTGCCAAACGTAAGTAGCGCTACCAACTAATACCCCGTTACCTCTCCGGTAACAAAAAGATGGGACTTAAAGGTGATAGGACGAGTGTATTATCCAACATACCAGATTTTACCCACAAGACGTATTCCTCTCAGGAATAATACCCATGATTTACCCAAAAAACCTATCCCTCTCAAGGATACCCAATGACTGTCCCAACCACCGGGATGCATGCTCAAGAGGAATGAACTCACCTTTGTTTTGCTCGGTTAGATTAGTTACTCGTTTATCAGTTGATCAAACACGTCCTAATATGGTTACCAATGACAGTTAGTTCCGTATACACATAAATCACATATTCTTCGTACACATTATACAAGTAGCGAACAAGTAAGGCACATATCCTCACACAAGTTACAGCAAGTGTTCGAGCCATAAGTTTACTCACGTCACAAGTTCGTATTTCACAATGGCGCATATCAAGCAGTTCGGTTTACATTCAAGTAATCATGCAAGTTCACTTACATGTAACAACTTAATAGTCAGTACGTCAAACATCCAAGTGTGCGACTACGTTCCAGGTGTGCGGTCTATTCTGCGACCGGACGCAACCATGAAGTGTGCGGTTCATAGATTACCCGACCCTTTAGGGTTCGAAGGAAATGTGCAGCCCATTAGAGGGCGGCCCACATCGAGTGGACGGCTACCAGCTTATTCGGCCCACTAAATATTAACATACAATCAATTATCATCAAAATTAATATCAATCAAATAACATAATACTTTCAATGATTGTTCATTATCATGTATAACTAACCCATGGACTAAAGCTTGCTACCAATTATATAACAATTCTATGTTTATTATGTCATACCAACAGCTATCGGCATCACATAACATCAAAGCATTGACAATATTATTAGGATATCCACTTTGTTTGATTAGATCAAGACTACCACACATGGCCACCATTTTCCTTATTCAAAGTTATCAAGTTTTATCCAACCATGTACCTTCCATTCTATTGGGCCGTTAAAACTAATTAGCATCAAAATTGATTAGGATATCCACTACTATTACATCACAATTAATTATGAATCCCACATTGACTACATGCACACACAACGATATCAAGCACACATATATTCCTAACTATGCAGCCCTAATTTACTGTCATCACACTATCACCATTAATTAAAAGCATCCCCACTCAAGAATTATATAAACAATCAGCATCTTCATTACTCACAACCCTAACTATAATTCCTACAACAATCCCTACTCTAACATCCAAACACAACATCTAATAGTACACATATTACCACGTATAACATTAAACTAGATTCACGTAAGTCACGATTACATACCGAATGCAATAAGGACACGAGTGAGTGAAGAAAGGATCTTCGATGAAGCTTGCTGCCGTTGCACACTCGAGGGAAAAGAAATCAATATCTAGGGTTAGTTTATGTAGGTTAGTTTATGTAATAGTTGTGTGATATCTTTTATGGCCATGCACCCCACTACCGGGCCTGACCTTGGGCTAATTATAAGGGAAACTAGGCCAGCTCTTGGGCTATTAAAAGGATGCATAAGCGGGTTAAGTGTGAGGGGAGGTTTTAAGTGTGGCGCATGGTCTCCGGCCCAAATTATGTAATTAAACGAAGCCCATTATAGTTTCTTACTCTACTACGCACGTACGAATACTCCATTGTGTCATAAGTAGTCAAGCACATATAACACGTTTAACGGTTTCACGTATAGTTAACATACACACATAACATTTAGCGAAGCACGAGTGTAACCTACTAAGTCTTGTATGATCGTGATATAAAAGCAATTAAATGTAAAGACACACGCCAAAGGTTTTGGAGTTTAAGTTGTGCTAACCTTAAACATTCAGGTTGTCACAATTACTGCATGGAACCCAATGTAGATCTATGAATGCACAGAGCAGAGTAAGCACAGTTGTCAGATAAACTAGAGGTACTGGCGGGAGTTCAGTACTTAGACAGACATGAGGTTAAGACACAGAATTAGCCTCAAGACCAAGTGTTACACTAGTATAGTGTGTAGGAAAATAGGGATTACAAAACTGCCTTCCTAGAGATGACATAGGTACCGGAGAGTGCCAGAAACACACTAAAACTGCAAAATTCTGCAGAAAATAAATAAATTCAGCAAAAATTCAGCTTTTAATAATTAAATATAATGCAGAATTATGATCTAATGGTCTTGAATGCTTTCCTAAGTGTCGGGAATCAAAACTGTCATAAAAGGTAACATAAAACACACTAAACTGCGCAATTTAGCACTTTAACTAACAGTAACGAACCGAACAACCGGACACTACCCAAAACATCAAATTTTTACTAGAAGCACTGTTTTTATGTTAGGAAGCTAGTTATGGTCACCGAACATCATATTACATCTCATAAACACTAAACCCCTAAATACCTAACTTTAATACTTGGAATCAAACTAGATTTAACCAACTAATGTTTGGAATATTACACTTTAACCCCCCCCCCCCCCATTTGAGGCCGGTTACAACATGGGCCCACATGAAGATTTACTTGAATATTTTATAAGATTTTGTAAGGAATATACCAAACATAAATTCCATATGCTTTATATGTTGGAGAAAGATTTTTATAAAAGCCTAAGGACTATCCTTTTCTTTCATTCATCATCTTCAACCTACAACACATCTCCCTCTCTCTCAAAAGCTACGGCCCAAACACCCTCCACCATCATCCTCATTTCAAGTTTCATTCCATCCATTCTCTTGGTATACAATGGTGTAAGAAGCAAAGTTAGGAAGTGTGGAAGCAACGGAGCTTGAAGGACCTTCACCATTTGCTTTTATCCACCTCATTTCTTCTCTTGTTCATCCCTAGCCTTGTGCTAGTAGTAAGACTCTTGTGATCTCATTTTACTTCATATTATGTTGGTTAAAAGATGATATAAGTTGCTAAACATAAAGATCATGAAGAAACATAAGCATAAACATGAACATAAAGCTCTAAAACATGATGATCAAGTTGTTTTAAGTGTATGTAGTGTACTTGAATGATGATCTCTTGTGTTTATGATGTTGATCATCATAAGAACCTTGCTAGATTATGATTAAACACATGATCTAGCAAGTATAAGGATAGATCTTGAGAAAATCATAATGATCATCCTCTATGTAAACATGAACTTGAACAATGAAGTTGTTTTTATGAATAATAAAGTATGAAACATGTTATAAGACTTGTAAAATGATGATTTCAAGAATAATATTTTCAAGAAACTAAAGTTTACTACAAGATTTAACATGATCATGGTGTTTAAAGGAAGTAAACATGTTTTAAGTGTTAAATCAAATCTAGAAACATATTGTTAACAAGAAAAATACAAGAAGAAATATTTTTAGAAAACCTTCATACAAGTTGTGAAGGACTAAAATCTTCAAAAATGAGTTTCATAAACTATAAACTATGTTTTTAAGGGTAACTTAACCTTCTAAATAGCATACTAAGATACTACAACTTTTTACAAAATTTCAAGTTCATGTCAAAGTGTAAATTGCGTATTTAAAGCATATGGTAAGTCTTGTTTATGTTGTTGATGATTGATGATGATTTTAGAAGAAAATGATATGCTTTGAAAAGCATGGAAACCTCAATTTTTAGGGGAAATTATGGCAAAATTTTTCTAAAAATTAAACACTTAGAAAAATATTTCCAAATGAGTGTTTACAAGTGTATTTCAAACCATAAATCTTTACATAAACTTTGCCATAATTTTTGTTACAAAATTATAAATATTGGAGCTTAGTTTTTATAAATAAAAGTGATTAAATATGTGTGTAGGAGATATATATTTAGAAGTCACCATGTGTGTGATTGTTTGTATACTTTGTGTCTTAGTTATATTATTTTAGGACATGAAATAATATAACACATCAAAATACCAAGAATTACAATTCAAAATATTACCAAAATTCCAAAGAATAAATATACTCATTTACAAAAAAAAAAAAAAATTGGTGAAACCGAACAAGGAATATAACTCACAAAATATTCTGGAAATTATTCACAAAGCATGTTTTGGTAAATAATATTTTGGATACCAAGGAAATGAAAATATAATTTTTACAATTACTACAAGAATATGTCATATTTTTTACAAAGAAAAAATATATTATTTTTGGCAAGAATGCATATATATATTTTTCTTGAAATTTTTGGAAGATATATTATTTTTAAGAAATATATATTTTCTTACACAAACACTAAATACAATATTTTTGAAGTAAATGATATATTTTTCTCGAATAATATGAAATATATCATCTTTGGAGAAAAATGAGTTTATATATATTTTCCAAGCTAGACATGAAAATATATTATTTTTGAAACTTATGAGTAAATACAAGTATTTTTGCCAAAAGAAAAATTATAAATAATTTTTCTAAATAATATTTATTACAATATATATTTTGGAAATATATATTGGAAAATTTTTGTTAAAGATAGTATTCCGGAAAAATTAATACGAAATTAAGTATAAAGAATACTTAAAAATTACAAGAAATACGTATTCTCATACGTATAAATACACGCCGGAATACGACCCCAATTCATGGCAAAAATATACAAGTATAAGAATACAAATTCAAATACACCCATCCTTGGGAAGGATATACATGTATAAGTACATGAAAAGTAACGAGTTAAATTATATTGTTTTAACAATTATTCCAAAAGTTAATAAATATAATTTAAGTTAAAATATTTATTATTTTAACAAATAATTATATAACTAGGAATAATATCAAGGACACAAAGAAACGTAACTCAAAGACACAAATTAATACTAAGTCAAGGCACGACCCGCCCGTCTAATAGACCGTAGTACGTTGTAGGTAGTCGTGCACACTAGTAGCTGCGTGAGTTACGTCGGATTGAAGAACGCAAAACTGTGAGTGCATGTCCCCCTTTTCTCTTAACTGTTTTCGGTTTTATAACTCTCGGGGGTGGAATACATGTTACGAATATTTAAACAGTATGAATTGACAAGGAAATGAACTATTAGATCATGTGAGCATAGATTGAATTTGAGATGCCATTAATTCTTAATTAGGGACGAAGGTTAGATCTAATGGGTACGGCCGAATCCCACTCATGGTGCTTGTGACCACTTGAGTGCTTCGGTGTCCCAGTCGAGGTAAATCGACAATGGTCAAGGTGAATTGACATGGTCAAGGTGAATTGACGGAGTCAAGGTGAATTGACGTAGTCGAAGGGAGAATCCAACATAGTCGAGGGAATCGACGAGGGTATAAGTCTACTCATTTCGAGTGCTCCCTATGTCTTCACATGTTTTAATGTCCTTGCAAAACTTTAATTTAAAATGTTCATAAATGCTTTTCATACCTGTTTTCAAAGGAGTTTCTCAAAGGTTAACAAGGTTTTCAGTACTCATACAAAACGCATGAACTCGCTCAACTTTTGCTGATGTTTTCCAAAAATTACCTGTATTTCAGGTAACAAGTTGGATCTTGGGCGCTGGTGTTAATTCTAGAAGTAAATTCCAAGTTTAGATGTCATCCACTTTCGTCGATTTGTAACTTAGTCGAAGGTTGTGTTTAAGACTTAAATAAATGTTGCTTGTAATACTTTAAACTTAATGAATGGATGAACATCGTTTTGATCATATAGTTGTTTATTATGATTGAATGCAATGGTATTAAACAAGTCACACATCATATGCTTCCGTAAAAGTCAGGGTGTGACAGTTTGGTATCAGAGCTTCGATTGTAGTGAACTAGGATTCCTTCTCGAGTCTAGACTACAATCACTAGGACTTTCTCACGAAAACATTTTACAAAAAAGGTTTTTCATTGCATTCACGTAAGCGTCAAGATCCATGATTCAAAGATTTTTTCAAAGAAAAGACAAGGCAAGGACATTAGTAGGGAGGAGAATACCCCAAATTAAGGTGCCACTTAAGGCATAGTCTATGTGGGATAGACTTGCCAAAGAAAAAATGACCCCCCCGAAAGGACAAACGAGAGTTATATGTGATATGATGCATCTATTTGCCTGTTTATGCTAAGTAACATATTTATTTATTGATATATATATATATATATACGTATAAGTGTACGGAATAATTATTGACGTGAACAAGATACCTTCGACTCCGAATCCTATAATTGTTCTTGAATCGCATGATGAAGCTATCGACCTCGCGTTTACTACAAAGCTCATAGCTGGAGTGATTACCAGACGAGATTCTGAGCTTGTTTCCGTAGGAGATGGCCGTTTTCCCTCTTGAATGTAAAGGTGCCTGACTACGGAAGTGACGGCGAGGTGGAGGAGGCTACTTTGGACAACAACCTTATCAGCAGGACGAGGTCCTTGTGGCTTTTGCGAAGCAAGATTGACGACACACTTGAAAAGACAAGGAAAGATGAAGTACTCATCTTGAAGGTGCCCCTCCAACTACTAAGAATTCTCCTTATTCCTATTACGTTTAATCATCGTGCTTATTTGCGTGTAACGATGACAAATGTTAGCACATGGACCACCGCAATGGTCCTTTCCATGTCAGAGGAATAAGGGCAGTAGTGTCCCCTCTTTGATTGATCATCTGCTTGGACGAGGGAAAATTGGGGTGATCTTGCAAGACAATTTATTATTATGGGGGCCCACGTAATAACGACTTGTAGTGCATGGAAATCCTGGTGGACTCTGCGGGTCAGGCTGATGATCACCATCCCTCCAAAAATAATCTCTAGGTGTTCACACCTTCATCTGGTAGAACAATACCTATACAGTTACCTTAGCACCCTACAAAGTAGGAAACCTGTTTTGCCTACTTTGTGTCTGACACTTCTACCCGTCTACGAGCCGTTTGGGAACCAGTTTCTAAGCAAGTGAAGATGGCTAAAACGCGGGAAAGATTCAGTGACGTTACACTCTCTATCACCCCTACATGAACAACCCCCATCTCTTGGAAAGTATACCCGTCTTGTGGAGCTAAAGACCCAAGAAAAACCAATGTAGAAGAAAAATAACTACCACTTTCATATTATGAAACTTGTATGACCGAGGTGATGTAACCTCGAGTTCATTTTGTTTTCCCCATTACAAACAATAAGTCAAGTTGTCAAGCCTATATGAAATGCTCAGTGGTTGTTTCCTTACTTATACATTGTTAATTATATATGCATGTGATATTGGGTGATTAGATGCTTGCTTGGGGTAATATGTACCTCATAGACAATTATGGAATGTTGTCTAACCTACCACGTACCTTTTTGCCAAAAGGGATGCCACCCAGATGTGACACGGACACCATTACGTTAACTAAGGCCGAACTCAATGAGCGCATTTCCCAAGCTATAGCGCAGCATGAAGCCCTCCGCTCTGAACGCAGTGGTGGCACTTTCGGAAATAACCCTCCAACTGGCTGCACCTATAAATAGTTCCTGGACTGAAAGCCATTAAATTTTGATGGCACAAGAGGTGCTGTTGCATTTGTTCGTTGGGCGGAAAAGACTGATTCCGTCCTGAGAATGAGTATCTGTTCGCCCCAGCGGAGTGTTACCTTTATCTCAGGGTTAGTTTTTGGATGGTGCACTCTCCTGGTGGAACCTTCAGGTTCAGACCCTTGGTGAAGATGCTGCTTATGCACTAAGCTGGGACGAGCTCAAGGAAATGATGGAGAAGAAATACTGTTCTAGGGCCGAAATCCAGAAGCTCGAGACTGAGTTCTGGAATTTGAAAATGGACGGGCCGAAGATCGCTGAGTACGTCCAACACTTTCATGACTTGTCTAGGGTCGTTCCCTACTTAGTCAAGCCGGAATTCAGGAGGATTGAGCGATTCATTTATGGACTTGCACCGCAAATCATGAGCATGGTTACTGCCTCAAAGCCTCCAACCATCACATAGCCTATCGATTTAAGTGTCACACTTACTGAAGAAGCTCTACGTACGGAAAAGTTTTCGGAATCTGAGACAAACAAGAAAGAGACTCATGTGGAGTCTTCAGGCAATAAGAAAAGGAAGTCTTCGAACCTAAAAATAGGCACCCAAGTCAGCTATGGAAGCTCTAAAGCAAACAAAAGAAGGGAAGTTAACCCGCCCCGTGGCAGGAAGGCTTATGGAGCCACTAATAAGGCCGGTGGTAAGGTTTACTTGGGGAATAAGCCGAGATGCGAGAAATGCAATTTTTCCATGAAGGTCGATGTCTGAGGCCTAAGTGCGGGAAGTGTGGAAAAGAAGGGCACAACAAGGATGCCTGTTGGGCGAAGGATCCAGACGGGAAAGATAATGGTAAAGTTCCGGGTTGCTACAGGTGTGGTGAAGTAGGGCACTTTAGGAAAGATTTCCCTAGGAAGAACCAAGAAAGGAAGGGTCTTCGCGATCGGAGCTCGTGAAGCACGCCAGGATCCAGATGCGGTTACGGGTACGTTCCCTATTAACCAACTCTATACATCTATTTATGGATTAATAATGGCACCAACTTTAACCTTGTATTCTTAGAACTTAAGAAACTGCTTGGCCTAGTTTCGAGTTGAATAAATGTCCCGTATTCTTTAGAATTGGCGAATGGAAGGTTAGTTAAGTGAAAGAGATGATTAAGGACTATATTTTGGGGACTTAGAAGGCCGGAACCTTCTGTTACCATTGACTTGGGAAGTCATGATATAGTAGTCAGCATGGACTAGATATACAAGCATAGAGCTGAAGTTGTTTGTTATAAGGAAAATCATTCGCATTCCTCTTGCGAATGATGAAACACTTATAGTACACAACCTTCTTGCAATAGATGCGAGGGCACTAGGCCCCATAAGGCATTGGATTTGCGACATCTCACATTGGTCGTAGAGACGCATGAGCGCCTCCGAATAGACTGCATAGCTTTCCCTGCTCATGTTGTCGATAAGGAGACCAAGAAGCCAGAGCCTGAAGACATCCCCGTGGTGGAGGAGTTTCAAGAAGCCTTTCCTGGAAACTTGCCAGAGATACTTCCACAGGGACAAGAGGAGTTTAGGATAAACCTAGTGCCAGGAGCGACACCGGTGACAGATGATGCCTAACCGACTAGCTTTGTCCGAGATACATGAGCCTCCGATGCAACTGCAAGAGCTGCTAGACAGAGGAAATCTACCAGGCCGAACCTCTCACCGTGGGAAGCCCCCGGTGATACCCATTAGGAAGTAGGACGACAGTTTTTACACGCGTACACAGTCTAATCTGAGAGGAACTCAGGGGAATTAATGTGGAAAAGTATTACGCATAAGTTACATGGAGATAGACGACTAACCATCAAGAATCGGTACCCTTTACCGAGAATTGATGACTTGTCAACCAACTACAAGGTCCCAGCTACTATTCCAAGATGGAATTAAGGACATGATGTCCTTAGTTAAGGACACGAGAAGAAAGTTGGCAGTTTTCGTGTTGCATCAACTTTAGAGAATTGGATATCAAGGACCGGTATCCTTTGCCAATGATTGATGACTTGTTGAACCAATCGCAAGGTTCTAGTTACTACTCGAAGAGTGACTTGAGGTTAGGATGTCCTCAACTACGAGTACAAGAAGAAAGTATCCCTAAAACGACCTATGGGACTCGCTTTGAGCATTACGAGTTCCTTGTCATGCCATTTGGCTAAACAAACACACCGGCAGTATTCATGAACCTCATGAATCGGGTATGTAAGTCGTACCTGAATAAGATCGTGATTATATTTATTGACTACATTCTTATGAGCTCAAGGACCAAGGAAGGTCATGAGTGACATCTGCGAGATATCTTGGAAGCTCCTAGAGAAAGAACAGTTATGTGCTAGGATGTCGACATGCGAACCTTGGATTCGCGAGATAAGATTTTTAGGATACGTGATGGATAAGAATGAGATTCATGTCGACCCTGTAATCTAGGACTGAGGAGTCCCAAAGATGCAACTAAGAATTTTGGGAATGGTAGGCTGTATCCGACAACCCCTAGAAACCTTTCAAGGACTGCTCCACTGCTAACAACCCTAACCTAGCCGATACCAATCTTGTCCTCACCTAAAAGTACCAATAGAGTTAGGGTACTTGTGACGCTTCTCGACAAAGTCCCGATTGCGCATTGATGCCACAAGACCAAGTCATCGCATACGCGTCACGTTGATTAGGGAATCGTAAGAAGAGACCTGGAACTAGGTGCACTAACTGCGCGTTACAGATTTGACGTCATTACTTGTATAGGCAAACGCTGCACGATCTTTACTGATCACAAGGTTTTGCAGCACACCGTTAATCAGAAGGACTTAAACATGAGATAACTAGATGGAATGAGCTATTAAAAGATTACGACTGAGAGCTTAAATGTCACCTGGTCAAGGCAAGCGTTGTAGCAGACACCTTGAGCCGCAAGGATTGCGCAAAGCCTCTAAGGGTGCAAGCCTTAGAGATGACCATACAGACGAATCTCGTCACTTGGATTCGTGAAGCTGAGCAAGAGACGCTCAAATCAGCAAACCTTCAAGCTGAAGTGTTTCATGAATGGAAGTGCAATTATTACCTAAGGAAAACGGAACCTTGTACTTCATGGAACGACTTTGGGTATCGTTTCGCGGCATTTATGTACGCCTGTTTTAGGACAAGGCTCATAGGTCAAGGTACTCGATCCATCCTAGGATCCGACAAGATGTACCAAGACTTGAAGGATTAGTATGAGTGGCCCAATATGGAAGCTGATATAGCTACATATGTGGGTGACTGCCTTACTTGTGTTAAGTTAAGACGGAATACAAGGAACCATCAGGGCTACTGCAACAGCCTGAGATTCCCATATGGAAGTGGGAACGAATCTCAATGGATTTCATTACAAGCTACCAAGAACCCAAAGAGGTCACGATATGATTTAGGTGATTATTGATCAACTCACCAAGCCTGCACATTTCCTACCGAGCAGTGAGGAAGACAACACAAGGGAATTAGCAGAGATTTGGCCTAGAAGGATTGTGGCACATCATGGGATGCCTGATTCTATCATGTCCGGCCAAGATGGTCGTTTTGTGCCAAGGATATGGCAGATGATTCAAAAGGCTTTTAGGTCACGATTGGACCTTGGTACTACATTTCACCCTCAGACGGACGGCCAAAGCAAACGAACGATTCGAACTTTGGCAGACTCGCTATGTGCTTGTGTGATAAACTTTGATGAAAAGATGGATTACTCACTAGCCCTTAGTGGAGTTTTCCCTACCATAGTATTTATCACACCGCCGTTTAGGCCGCTTCATGTGAAGCTTTATAGGAACGTAAGTGTCGGCCCCCCTTCGTGTTGGGTGAGGACCGGAGACAAACGATTTATTGACCCGAGTTGGTTCAGGAAAATTAGAGGCAAGATCGTTCAGATATGTGATCATGTCAAGACAGCACGCGGTATACAGAAAGGCTACGCCGACGAGCGGCGGAAACCGTTGGAACTCGAGATAGGAAGTATGGTTTTAATGAGGGACTCGCCTTGGGAAGGCGTGGTATGATTTACAAAGCGTGGGAGGTTGAACCCACGGTATATTAGACCTTTTGAGATCCTAGAAAGGATCGGGACCATTGCTCACAAGCTGAAACTTCCAGATAAGATCAGTAGTGATCACGACACATTCCACGTGTCTGGTCGTTAGAGGAGCCTGAATCTGGGAACAGTCGTTATTCCCGCAAACAAGATTCACGTTAACGACAAACTCTAATTTATTAAAGAACCTGTTGAGGTTGCAGACTGGGAGTCCGCAAGACCGGAGAAGTCGTAATTGACTTGTTAGAGTACGTTGGAATTTATATCATGGCCCAGAGTTTACTTGGGCACATGAAGACCAAATTAAGCCTAAGTGACCACATTTGGTTCACAACTCCCCTGCGACCGATGGCATGACTTGAATTTCGGGACAGAATTCTTTTAACGGGGGGAGAATGTGATAACTGGCACTTTTCCATACATTCCGTACAATAATTAGACGGTAATCTGTGCGTTAATGACTGTGCATGATCTAGTTTATAAGACGAATGAATTTCTTATTTCTGTTATATACATACAATGGCATTTCATGTTGCAAGACTTTTGTCATTACTGCATGCAACCCAATGTAGATCTATGAATGCACAGAGCAGAGTAAGCACAATTGTCAGATAAATTAGAGGTACTGGCGGGAGTTCAGTACTTAGACAGACATGAGGTTAAGATACAGAATAAGCCCCAGGACCAAGTGTTACACTAGTATAGTGTGTAGGAAAATAGGGATTATAAAACTGCCTTCCTAGAGATGACATATGCACCAGAGAGTGCTAGAAACACACTAAAACTGCAAAATTCTGCAGAAAATAAATAAATTCAGCAAAAATTTAGCTTTTAATAATTAAATATACTGCAGAATTATGATCTAATGGTCCTGAATGCTTTCCTAAGTGTCGGGAATCGAAACTGTCATAAAAGGTAACATAAAGCACACTAAACTGCGCAATTTAGCACTTTAACGAACAGTAACGAACCGAACAACCGGACACTACCCGAAACATCAAATTTTTACTAGAAGCACTGTTTTTATGTTACGAAGCTAGTTATGGTCACCGAACATCATATTACATCTCATAAACACTAAACTCCTAAATACCTAACTTTAATACGTGGAATCAAACTAGATTTAACCAACTAATGTTTGGAATATTACACTTTACCCCCCCCCCCCCCATTTGAGGCCGTTACAACATGGGCCCACATGAAGATTTTCTTGCATATTTTATAAGATTTTGTAAGGAATATACCAAACATAAAATCCATATGCTTTATATGTTGGAGAAAGATTTTTATAAAAACCTAAGGACTATCCTTTTCTTTCATTCATCATCTTCAACCTACAACACATCTCCCTCTCTCTCAAAAGCTACGGCCTAAACACCCTCTGCCATCATCCTCATTTCAAGTTTCATTCCATCCATTCTCTTGGTATACAATGGTGTAAGAAGCAAAGTTAGGAAGTGTGGAAGCAACGGAGCTTGAAGGACCTTCACCATTTGCTTTTATCCACCTCATTTCTTCTCTTGTTCATCCCTAGCCTTGTGCTAGTAGTAAGACTCTTGTGATCTCATTTTACTTCATATTATGTTGGTTAAAAGATGATATAAGTTGCTAAACGTAAAGATCATGAAGAAACATAAGCATAAACATGAACATAAAGCTCTAAAACATGAAGATCAAGTTGTTTTAAGTGTATGTAGTGTACTTGAATGATGATCTCTTGTGTTTATGATGTTGATCATCATAAGAACCTTGCTAGATGATGATTAAACACATGATCTAGCAAGTATAAGGATAGATCTTGAGAAAATCATAATGATCATCCTCTATGTAAACATGAACTTGAACAATGAAGTTGTTTTTATGAATAATAAAGTATGAAACATGTTATAAGACTTGTAAAATGACGATTTCAAGAATAATCAAGATTTAACATGATCATCCTCTATGTAAACATGAACTTGAACAATGAAGTTGTTTTTATGAATAATAAAGTATGAAACATGTTATAAGACTTGTAAAATGACGATTTCAAGAATAATATTTTCAAGAAACTAAAGTTTACTACAAGATTTAACATGATCATGGTGTTTAAAGGAAGTAAACATGTTTTAAGTGTTAAATCAAAGCTAAAAACATATTGTTAACAAGAAAAATACAAGAAGAAATATTTTTAGAAAACCTTCATACAAGTTGTGAAGGACTAAAATCTTCAGGAGTGAGTTTCATAAACTATAAACTATGTTTTTAAGGGTAACTTAACCTTCTAAATAGCATACTAAGTTACTGCAACTTTTTACAAAATTTCAAGTTCATGTCAATGTGTAAATTGCGTATTTAAAGCATATTGTAAGTCTTGTTTATGTTGTTGATGATTGATGATGATTTTAAAAGAAAATGATATGCTTTGAAAAGCATGGAAACCTCCATTTTTAGGGGAAACTATAGCAAATTTTTTCTAAAAATTAAACACTTAGAAAAATATTTCCAAATGAGTGTTTACAAGTGTATTTCAAACCATAAATCTTTACATAAACTTTGCCATAATTTTTGTTACAAAAATTATAAATATTGGAGGTTAGTTTTTATATACAAAAGTGACTAAATATGTATGTAGGAGATATATATTTAGAAGTCACCATGTGTGTGATTGTTTGTATACTTTGTGTGTTAGTTATATTATTTTAGGACATGAAATAATATAACACATCAAAATACCTAGAATTACAATCCAAAATTCCAAAGAATAAATATACCCATTTACACAAAAATATTGGTGAAACCGAACAAGGAATATAACTCACAAAATATTCCGGAAATTATTCACAAAGCATGTTTTGGTAAATAATATTTTGGACACCAAGGAAATGAAAATATAATTTTTACAATTACTACAAGAATATGTCATATTTTTGACAAAGAAAAAATATATTATTTTTGGCAAGAATGCATATATATATTTTTCTTAAAATTTTTGGAAGATATATTATTTTTAAGAAATATATATTTTCTTACACAAACACTAAATACAATATTTTTGAAGTAAATGATATATTTTCTCGAATAATATGAAATATATCATCTTTGGAGAAAAATGAGTTTATATATATTTTCCAAGCTAGACATAAAAATATATTATTTTTGAAACTTATGAGTAAATACAAGTATTTTTGCCAAAAGAAAAATTATAAATAATTTTTCTAAATAATATTTATTACAATATATATTTTGGAAATATATATTGGAAAATTTTTGTTAAAGATAATATTCCAGAAAAATTAATACGAAATTAAGTATAAATAATACTTAACAATTACAAGAAATACGTATTTTTGTACGTATAAATACACGCCGGAATACGACCCCAATACATGGCAAAAATATACGAGAATAAGAATACAAATTCAAATACACCCATCCTTGGGAAGGATATACATGTATAAGTACTTGAAAAGTAACGAGTTAAATTATATTGTTTTAACAATTATTCCAAAAGTTAATAAATATAATTTAAGTTAAAATATTTATTATTTTAACAAATAATTATATAACTGGGAATACTATTAAGGACACAAAGAAACGTAACTCAAAGACACAAATTAATACTAAGTCAAGGCACGACCCGCCCGTCTAATAGACCGTAGTACGTTGTAGGTAGTCGTGCACACTATATAACAATTCTCCTGAATATTTTTGACGCCCTAATATATTTTAAAATACCCCTATATGTCTCTAAATATACCCCGTATGTGAAAATCGAGCCCAAAATATGAAATACCATTAAAAATTAATTAAAAATAAGAAAAATGGGGTTCTCGCGGGGCGCGTAAGCCACCCCTTGAGCTTACGCGGGCCGCGACAACTATAGGATCAGATCGCACCCGGTGTTGACACGTGTCAAACGCGTGTTGAACCTATACGTATGACCCGGATCACCTACGCCTAGACCCCCCTATTACGAGGGCCGCGTAGGCCTAAGCCTTACCTTACGCGGGCCGCGAGAGACTTGGATTACAACCCTATATATGAAGGCATCGGGCCTTCAGTCGAAACTCGCTCAAATCTTTTCTTTCTCAACGAATTTCTACGTAGTATAAGTAATTTCCGGGCATTATACCCCCTAATTAACGAAGTTCTGCCCTATGTAAGTATTATAACCCCCGTTACGTATTAGATACACTGCCCGATTGATCCAGGGTTCCGTAACGGCTGTCGAGCTTCTGCCCGACGTAGTCGTTGGAATGCCGTCTCGGGGAGGGTATTACTAATGTAAATAATGGGTTATTATACTAACATATGTGCATTGTGTAAATTATAGATTATCACCAGGAAACCTTAGAAGAAACCTAACTCATCAATGTGAGTAATCTCCTTTTTGTAAATTGTTTTTGCAAAACCTTAAATGTTTTACAATGCTATTAAGCAGTGATTGAGTCTTTGTAATTCTTCAATTACTGCCGGTATGTTGGGGTTTTGTATACAAAATGTGGAACACATTACCATTGGACAGCGAGTTAGCCAATGTGTAATATGACCCACCAGTCAGGATTGACAATACTGAATGAGTAATTGTGTAGAAATAAACAATTTGATTGCTCTCAATACTGTTAAAAGATAAAACATTTCTTGATTAAACTGGGATTCACTCACCAGTATTTCCCACTGACAAATGTTTTTAAAACGCGTTTCAGGTAACAATATGTAAAAGCCAATTAGAAGAAAGCCAGCTGGAGAGCACTGACGGCTTGGAAAAATGTGGCTATAAAAGTTACCTAAAAGACGATGTTTTAAATTCAATAAAATAGGGTTTATCCCTATAAACATGTTGTAATAAGAAACTTGGGTTTTACCCATGTGTTTATTAAATATGGTGGTTTTACTCTGATAAACATTTCCTAACTACGGTCCTGATGAAATTTCCGCTGCTAAAATAATAATAATGATAGACAAAAATGATACCACCACAACTGGTCTCGCGGCCGCTCGTTCCCAGGACAGATAGGGGGCAGGGGTTGCGACACACTAGTAGCCGCGTAAGTTACGTCGGATTGAAGAACGTAAAACTGTGAGTTCATGTCCCCCTTTTCTTTTAACTATTTTCGGTTTTATAACTCTCGGGGGTGGAATACATGTTACGAATGTTTAAACGGTATGAATTGACTATGAAACGAACTATTAGATCATGTGAGTATAGATTGAATTTGAGATGCCATTAATTCTTAATTAGGGACGAAGGTTAGATCTAATGGGTACGGCCGAACCCCACTCATGGTGCTTGTGACCACTTGATTGCTTCGGTGTCCCAGTCGAGGTAAATCGACAATGGTCAAGGTGAATTGACATGGTCAAGGTGAATTGACGGAGTCAAGGTGAATTGACGTAGTCAAAGGGAGAATTCGACATAGTCGAGGGAATCGATGAGGGTATAAGTCTACTCATTTCGAGTGCTCCCTATGTCTTCACATGTTTTAATGTCCTTGCAAAACTTTAATTTAAAATGTTCATAAATGCTTTTCATACCTGTTTTCAAAGGAGTTTCTCAAAGGTTTACAAGGTTTTCAGTACTCATATAAAACGCATGAACTCACTCAACTTTTGTTGATGTTTTCCAAAAATTACATGAATTTCAAGTAACAAGTTGGATCTTGGGCGCTGGTGTTATTTCTAGAAGTAAATTCCAAGTTTAGATGTCATCCACTTTCGTCGATTTGTAACTTAGTCGAAGGTTGTGTTTAAGACTTAAATAAATGTTGCTTGTAATACTTTAAACTTAATGAATGGATGAACATCGTTTTGATCATATAGTTGTTTATTATGATTGATTGCAATGGTATTAAACAAGTTACACATCATACGCTTCCGCAAAAGTCAGGGTGAGACAGTTATAAGTGAAGAAGGGACTTTTATGGTAGAGTTTCGCTTAGTGTATGAAGTTCCCAACCACCGGGAATATGTGAAGTTCTCAGACCACTGGGAATCTATGAAGTTCCCGTCCCAACGGGAATATATATGGAGTTCCTAACCCACCGGGAATGCATGCTTTTAGATGTAGTGTGAACTCACATTAGATTGCTCGGTAGATAATACGTTTATCCTAAAATTGGTCAACCACGTCCTATAACGGTTACCAATCGTTAGGACCGTATACGAGTAGTTTCACATACAACACATATTTCACAAGTAGTGTACAAACAATACCTAACATGTATTTTGTACCACGAATATGTTTTCACGAGTAGGTTTACACAAATAAAATAACAATAGTAGTGGCCCACAAAGTAGACGAAAACAGTGTCGAATGTGCGGCCTCATAGATCTAAAATAGGTAGCCCAAGTGTGCGGCCCAACATAATCCGGGTGTGCGGCCCGAATGTATTTAGGTAGCCCACAATGATGTTCCAAAGTAATCCATACAACTTAATTCAAGTGTGCGATTTAAATATAATTAAGAACAGGATCAAAAAGTGTGCGAATCATTCCAAACATTATGGGAATTCACCTACTGTGCGGCCCGATCTGGGCTCATGTGGCCCAATTGTGAGGTCCATTAGTGTGTGCATGTTTTAGGAATGTAGTGTACGTTGAACAATTGTGCGACCAAGTCTGAAGTGTATGATGCAAGCGGTGGGGGCCAGCCATTAAATGTGCGGTCAGTGATTATAATGCATAGTTGGACAGAGGGTGCGACTAGTATATGTCCAATAGTGTGCGGTCACCTTAGGGACTTTGGTTCTTACTTTAGTGTGGCCCAATTGAGTTTAAGTAGCCCAACACAGGTTAGGTCTAAAAAGGTTTGTATGCCTGAAACTAGTGTACGGTTGGTCCAAAGTGTGCGACTCAGGTTTTGAGCGCACACATTCATTTCGTTTTTTCATGTTTTGAGGATGGTCCCCACAACCCATTGTGCGATTTACATAATCATTTAATTTATGCATCATGTTTCCATATTCACTAACATTTTGGCATGTTTTACCAGGTTGTAACTTAGGCATGAATAATTGTACCCACCATGAAAACACCACATCAAGCATTCAAAGAAAACCCAGGTTCCTTTTTAAGATTTTACACTCCTACTCACAAATTATTCCGATGTTTAAAGGAGACAGTGTTGACCTCAATTTTGTACACTCGACATCATCATCATCATCATCATCATCATCATCATCCTACCCATTTTATTATAGTCTTACATTGATTCATTACTCACCCACATAATCATCGAAAATTTTCTCACCAATGAAACAGTGCATCCACAGCATCACAATAGTTAATTTGTTCTAACTTGTCATCTTCCTAAATCTATGAGCAAGCATGTTCATATAAAGCACTCAAGGTCTACAAACATTAGTTCGAATCCTTAACATGTTATCTTTAGAGAAAATTATTCAAGCATTAGTCATGGAAGAACACTTCCTAAGAACACATCAAGCAGTAAATCAGAATCATTTATGTAGCACCAATCACTTTACAATTCTTCGAAGTAAACAGAGGACATCAAACATGGCGAAGGACACTTTTTATGGACACATAATGCACCCAAGTATTTCATGAATACACAAGAAAGGAGTATAGCAGATTCTAACCTGGAGAATGAGAATAAGGAATGTAAGAGATGAAGTGTGTGAGATGCTAGAAAAATCCTCAAGTAAATTTGAAATCTTAAAACAAAGATGATGGAGACAACTGTGAATCTTCAAGGAATAATGGAAAGATTTCTAATTTGAGGTGAGAGAGAGAAGGGGTGAGAATAGCGGCTGTAAAGGAAAATGTGTGGTGTCCAAGGTTGTTTAGGGTTTTGTCTTCTTGTATTTCATAACCTTCACCAATTTGTCGCACAATCACAGGGGTGGAATCCAGTTGTCCTATCTTGTGCAAAAGAGTGTGCAGCTGGACCAATCAAGGGGTGTACGGTTAATGTTGTGGCCCAATGAGCTCGGTTGTGTAGTCTGATAGTACCTGGGCTCAATCGGATATTAGGCCCATATGGAGAGTGTACTAGTGGAAGTTTTGTGCAGTCGATGTATACATATCACTAATAACAATAATACTTAATTCTAAACATATGCATACTCAAATCATTTCAAATAAATAAATCATTTAAGCATATTTTATTCGATACCAAATATTGACTAAACACGCAATGATACGAAACTAGGAAAACAATATGAGGTGAAACGCGAGTTGTCACATTATCCCCATGTTAATGGAAATTTCATCTCAAAATTTTAGCGTACAGACACTGGACAACGGAATGCTTTTACGAGGTGTCACATCATCCCCCACTTAACTGGGAATTTCGTCCCGAAATTCCTCAGTAACTTCATTACTGGAGTCTTTGTTTATTAACAGTTGAGGGTACTTGCGCATCATTTGGTCTTCTCTTTCCCAGGTAAACTCTGGGCCACAGCGAGAATTCCAACGAACATGGACGATAGGTATCTTGCTGCGCTTAAGTGTCTTGATTTCCCGATCCATAATTTCAACTGGTTCCTCAGCGAAACGCAGCTGATAATCGATAGTGAGCTCCTTAAAAGGAATGATAAGAGTTTCATCTGACAGACACTTCTTCAGATTTGATACGTGGAACACATTGTGTACCGCAGTCAGATCCTTAGGCAGATTTAGTTTATAGGCCACCTTACAGATTCTTTCGGTGATTTCAAAAGGTCCGACATATCGCGGATTAAGCTTGCCCCTTTTGCCAAAACATACCACATCCTTCCGAAGTGAAACTTTTAGTAGAACCCGGTCCCCAACATGGAACTCCAATGGTTTCCTACGCTTATCCGCGTAGCTTTTTTGATGTTCGCAAGCTGCCTCCATGCATTGTCTGATCAGGGCAATCTTTTCCGTCGTGTCGACTATGAGTTCCGACCGCTAATTTGGCTTTCGCCAACTTCTGCCTAACACAAAGGAGAACGGCATTTACGTCCGTACAATGCCTCAAATGGAGTTGTCTGAATGCTAGTGTGGTAACTGTTGTTGTAAGAGAATTCTACCAGTGGTAGGTGTCTTTCCCATCCATTACGAAAATCAATAACATATGCGCGCAACATGTCTTCGAGTGTTTGGATGGTGCGTTCCGGTTTGACCATCAGTCTGCGAGTGATAAGCAGTGCTCATGTCTAAACGTGAGCCAAAAGATCTGTGCGTAGCTTGCCATAACTAGGATGTAAAACGTGGGTCACGATCGGAGATGTAGGAAGTTGGCACTTCGTTCCTGGCAAATATTTCTTTCAAATAGATGGTTGCAAGTTTTGAATAATTGTATGTCTCTTTGATCGCTAGGAAGTGTGCAGAGTTGGTTAAGCGATCCACGATCACCCAAATGGTATGTTTCCGCTTTGAGACCTTGATAAGCCAGTAAAAAAATCCAAGGAAATCTGTTCCCATTTCCAGGTTGGCAACTCAGTTTGCTGCAGTAGTCCAGACGGCTTCTGGTACTTGGTCTTGACTCCGGTGCAAGTCAAGCGTTTACTGACGTACTTTGCGATGATTACTTTCATGTTCGGCCACCAATACAAGGTCTTAAGGTCATGGTACATTTTATCGGATCCATGATGTATCGAGTAGCGAGACTTATGAGCTTCATCCATCACAAGCTCTCAAAGATTCCCATAAAGTGGAACCCGGATACGCTCCATGAAGTAGTAGACGCCGTCATCCTTGCGTTCAAGTTGTTTCTCCATGCCACGTAGTGATTTTGCTAGCAGGTTTTCTCCCTTTAGTGCCTCGGCTTGCGTGTCACGAATCTGTTCAGGAAGGTTTGAGTGGATAGTATGCTGAAGTGCATGCACACGCTTTGGTTTAGTGTCCTTACGACTGAGGGCATCGGCTACAACGTTTGCCTTGCCTGGATGATACTTAATAGCGCACTCATAATCATTTAAGAGTTCAACCCATCGGCGTTGACGCATGTTAAGCTCCTTTTGGTCCAGAATATGTTGGAGACTCTTGTGATCGGTGTAAATCGTACATTTGGTACCATACAAGTAGTGTCTCTATATCTTGAGTGCGAATACTACGGATCCCAGTTCCAAGTCGTGGGTAGTGTAGTTCTTCTCGTGAATCTTGAGTTGTCGTGAGGCGTAAGCTATAACCTTCTTACGTTGCATCAACACACATCCAACCCATTGTATGGATGCATCGCAGTAAACAACGAAGTCATCGGTGCCGTCAGGTAATGAGAGGATAGGTGCACCACATAGTTTTTCCTTCTGTTGCTGGAACGTAGACTCCTGAGCATCATCCCCCTCGTAGGCGACACTCTTCTGAGTTTGAGTTGTAAGAGGTTGCACGATCTTCGAGAAACCTTCAATGAATCTACGATAATAACCCACCAAACCCAGGAGTTAACGGATTTTGGTGAGAGTTTTGGGTACATGCCAATACTTGATGGAGTCAGTCTTAGCTGGATCAACATGAATCCTAGATTCATTGACCATGTGTCTGAGGAAATGGACTTCACGAAGCCAAAAATCACATTTCGAGAAGTTAGCGTAAACTGTTCGTTACGGAGGAGTTCTAGAATAAGACGCAGGTGTTGCTCGTGTTCTTCTTGGCTCTTCGAGTAAATCAAAATGTCGTCAATAAAAACGATAACAAACTTATCAAGATAGGGTTTACACACTCGTTTCATAAGATCCATGAAGACCGCAGGTGCATTGGTTAACCCGAATGGCATAACCAGAAACTCATAATGGTCGTAACGAGTTCTGAATACCGTTCTAGAGATATCTTCGTCTTAGACTCGCAGCTGGTGATAACCCGATCTCAGATCGATCTTAGAATAGAACCTTGACCCTTGCAATTGGTCAAATAGATCATCGATGCGAGGAAGTGGATAACGGTTTTTCACAGTCACCTTGTTTAGTTCACGGTAGTCGATACACATACGAAAAGTGCCATCCTCCTTTTTGACAAAGAGTACTAGAGCTCCCCAGGGTGACGAGCTAGGACGAATAAAACCTTTATCTAATAGTTCCTGAAGTTGCGTAGACAGTTCTTCCAATTCAGCTGGGGTTAAACGATAAGGTGCACGAGCTATGGGTGTTGCTCCAAGAGTTAGCTCGATTTGAAATTCAACCTGTCGATGAGGCAGGAGACCAGGTAATTCTTCAGGGAATACTTCGGGATAATCACGAACGATTGGAATGTCTTCAATCTTCCTTTCCTCTGCTTGAGTGTCGGTGACAAGAGCTAGAATAGCAGTATGCCCTTTTCGTAGACATTTATGGGCTTTCAAGAATGAGATGATGCCCGTAACGACACCACTCTTATCGCCTTGAATAATGAGAGGCTCACCGATAGAACGAGGAATGCATACGATCTTCTCTTGACAGAGTATTTCACCTTGATGTTGGGATAACTAGTCCATTCCAATGACAACGTCGAAACTCCCAAGAATAATTGGAAAGAGATTGATAGAAAAAGCTTGGTTAGACAGAACAAGTGTACAATTGTTAATGATGTGAGTAACCTCGATATTTATACCATTGGCCAATTCGATGACGTGCTTAGTGTTTAAAGGAGTTGGCGGAGTCTTAAGCTTCTTACTAACACTTAATGATACGTAACTAGCATCGGCTTCAGAACCAAATAGTACGAAAACAAAGAGATCATCGAGTAGGAACTTACCAGTTACCACGTTGGGTTCGTTCCTTGCTTCTCCTGCGCCAATCTCAAATACGCGTCCCCTTGCACCGTTGTCACCATTGTTGCCATTCCTGTTGTTGTTTCCCCCACCCTGATTGTTGTTGTTGCGATTCTAGTTCAATTGTGGGCAGTTCTTCTTGAAGTGTCCCTCGTCCCCACACTGATAACACCCTTTGACATTTCCCTGCTGCTGCTGCTACTGGGACTTCTGGTTCTGCTTCACTAGATGAGGACTCCTACAGTCCTTGGCTAAATGTCCCACCTTATTACACCTTTTACATTGGTTCTTCTCACAAGGCCCATAGTGGTGCATGTTACATTGGTTGCACTTGGGTCGGAATCCTTGATAACCACCAGCCTGCTGATTAGGGCCCTTGTTTCCATCGACCTTTCTTTGCTGATTTTGAGACTGTGAGGGGTTAGAACCCTTGCTGTTATCCCACTTGCGCTTGTTATCTCTAGAAACTTCAGTAGTAGCGCTGACTCTTTTGGGCAATTTTCCTTATTCGACAGCCTGATTTGTGAGACGGTGTGCCAGTCGAATGACTTGCTGAATTGTAGCGAGGTTGGCGGAAGTCACCAAACTCTGAATTTCAGGGACCAGACCCTTCAGGTAAATTAGTGAGATTAAACCATGTAGTCAAGGCAGCTAGACCACAAACCATAGAAGAAGCTGTAGAACTAGCAAATACCTTGACTGATGAATTGGTACGTACACAAGAAGAGAACCAGATGAAGAACCTAGTCCGGAAGCTTACCCAGGAATTTCGCTACGGTAATTCCAACCGTGAGAAAAACATAAGTTCTACTTCCGCACCTTACTTTAAGTCCTACAAAAAGAAGCATTGGGGAAGATGTTCCACATACTTCAACTTCTGCAAAATACCGGGACACAAGGAAGAAGACTACAGGAAGAAACCTAGCAATGGAATATGCTTCAATTGTGGAGAAAATGGGCATATTAAACCGAACTGTCCGAAACTTGCTCCAGCCATGAACAACAAGACTACTAAGAATGCTAGAGCTTTTGTTCTAACTGCAGAATAAGCCAAGATGATTCCGGATGTGATTGCCGGTACGTTTTTAGTTAATGATGTTTTTGCTAAAGTATTATTTGACTGTGGTGCGAACCAAAGTTTTATTAATATTTCATTTTGCAAAATTCTTAATCAACCATTAACTAAACTTCAACAAGAATGTCTAGTGGGGACGACAAATGGAAAATACATTAAGATAACTGAAATCTTGCAGGGAGCAAGAATAGAAATTCTAAACCATAATTTTATTGCTAACCTTTACCCAATGAACTTAGCTGGATTTGATATTGTATTTGGAATGGATTGGTTAATAACCAATAAAGCCAGTATTTTATGTGACCAAAAGTCAATACAAGTAAATTCACCAAAGGGTGAAAAGACCAGAATTAAAGGAGATAAGCCAACTAGATCTACAAAATTCATCTCTGTGATAAAAACAACAAGCTATGCAAGAAAAAGGATCACTAGTGTATATGATTTCCATAATCATTAACACTAACGGAAACGAGTTGAAAGATATTCCTATAGTATCTCAATTCTCAGATGTTTTTTTCCAGAAGAGTGACCTGGATTACCACCAGATAGAGAAGTTGAATTCAGAATTCACCTACTACCAGGACCAGCACCGATTGCCAAGGCACCTTACCGTTTGGCACCAGCAGAAATGCAAGAACTGAAGAAACAACTGGACGAACTTCTGGAGAAAGGTTTCATACAACCAAGTTCATCACCATGGGGAGCACCAATCTTGTTTGTCAAGAAGAAAGACGGATCAATGCGTATGTGCATCGATTACCGAGAATTGAATAAAGTCACGATTAGAAATCGGTACCCATTACCGAGAATCGATGATCTGATTGATCAACTGCAAGGAGCTCGATTCTTTTCTAAGATCGATTTACGCTCAGGATATCATCAACTGAAAGTACAGGAAGAGGACATTCCTAAAACTGCCTTTAGAACAAGGTATGGTCAATATGAATTTACCGTCATGCCATTTGGTTTAAGCAATGCCCCAACTGCATTTATGGACATGATGAACAGAATATGTAAACCATATTTGGATAAATTCATAATCGTCTTTATAGATGATATTCTCATTTACTCTAAGAGTAAAGAGGAACATGCAGCGCATCTGCATGCACTCCTTACATTGCTAAGAAAAGAAAAGCTTTATGCTAAATTTTCAAAATGTGAATTTTGGTTACAAGAAGTACAATTCCTTGGGCACTTAGTCAATCATGAAGGAATTCATGTGGATCCCACAAAGATCAAGGCGATTACTAAATGGAAAGTCCCTGAATCACCAATGGAGAAGTTTTCTTGGACTGGCAGGTTATTATAGACGGTTTATCCGAGATTTCTCTAGAATAGCCATTCCTTTAACAAAGTTGACCTGTAAATCGGTTAAGTTTGAATGGGGACCAAAACAAGAAGAACCCTTTAGAATCCTTAAGCAAAGACTAACCAACGCACCCATACTAGCGTTACCAGAAGGAACTGAAGACTTTGTAGTTTATTGTGACGCTTCTAAGTTAGGTTATGGATGTGTGTTGATGCAACGCCAAAAGGTTATCGCCTATGCTTCTAGACAACTTAAGAATCATGAAGAGAATTATACAACCCATGATTTAGAGTTAGGAGCCATAATTTTTGCCCTTAAAATTTGGAGACATTATCTTTATGGTAGTAAGTTTACCATTTTCACCGATCATAAGAGTTTAAGATATGTATTCGGGAAAAAAAAGTTAAATATGAGATAGAGACGCAGGATGAAAATTCTTAGTGATTATGATTTTAGTATCCAGTATCATGCAGGAAAAGCTAATGTAGTAGCTGATGCTTTAAGTCGAAACTATCACGAAAACCCAAGAAAAGGACGTTCTCTCAAATTAAATCTACAGGTAGATTTAAATGAGCAAATTAGAGAAATACAAGAATCAGTAATTAAGAATGATACTAAGAAATTAAAAGGAATGATTAAGAAATTAGAACAAGGAACATATGGAATTTGAAGATTCCATAAGAAAAGAATTTGGATACCCAACCAAGGAAACCTACGCCATCGAATATTAGAGGAAGCCCATAAGTCTAAGTATACGATGCATCCTGGTAATGATAAGATGTATCAAGACGTAAGAAAGAATTTTTGGTGGATAGGAATGAAAAAAGATATAGTAGCATATGTGAACAAGTGTATAACCTGTTCACAAGTTAAAGCTGAACATCAGAAACCCTCAGGTTTATTGCAGCCATTAGAAATGCCTATATGGAAATGAGAATTGATAACAATGGATTTTGTTACCAAATTGCCCAAGACGCGAAAAGGTAATGATACAATTTGGGTGATTGTAGACAGATTAACCAAGTCTGCTCATTTCTTACCAATGAAGGAAACTTTTAGTATGGAACAATTAGCCAAGTTATATGTAAATGAAATAGTTTCATTACATGGAATTCCTTTATCTATTGTTTTTGATAGAGATAGCCGTTTTACTTCTCATTTTTGGACTAGTTTCAAAAAAGCAATGGGAACCAAGTTAAATCTAAGCACAGCTTATCATCCTCAAACGGATGGACAAAGTGAAAGGACAATTCAGACAATGGAAGAAATGCTTAGAGCTTATGTAATTGATTTCGGAGGAAATTGGGACGATCATTTACCATTAATAGAATTTTCCTACAATAACAGCTATCATACCAGTATCAATGCTGCACCATTTGAAGCACTTTATGGGCGAAAGTGCCGAACCCCAGTCTGTTGGGCAGAAATTGGAGAAAAGCAACTGTCTGGACCAGAGATAGTACAAGAAACAACGGACAAGATTATTCAAGTCAAGAAAAGACTAAAAGCAGCACGCGATCGCCAAAAGAGTTATGCTGACAACAGGCAGAAACCGTTGGAATTTCAAGTAGGAGACAAGGTATTATTAAAAGTTTCTCCTTGGAAAGGAGTGGTTAGATTCATCAAAAGGGGAAAGCTAAGCCCCAGGTATATTGGACCCTTTGAGATTATTAGGAGGATAGGACCCGTAGCTTATCAGCTACAACTGCCAGAGGAAATGACAGGAATACATGATGTATTCCATGTATGTAATCTCAAGAAATGCTTAGCAGATGATTCGTTAGTGGTACCTCTTGAGGACATAGAGGTAAATGAGAAACTTAAGTTTGTAGAGAAACCCCTACAGATTGAAGATAGAAAGATCAAGAACCTCAAACGCAAGAGATTAGTTCTAGTCAAAGTGAAATGGCATTCCAAGAGAGGACCAGAATACATTTGGGAACTCGAATCAGAGATGTAGAGGAAATATCCACACCTGTTCCAGTAGACCTCGAGGACGAGTTCTAAAACAAGGTGGGGAGGATATAACAACTCTCCTAAAATCATTAAAACATCCCTATATGTCCTAAAATACACCCCGTATACGAAATATGGGCCCAAAATATCTTTATTTTATAAAAATCAAGAAAAACAGGAATTAGGGGGCGCTCGCGGGGCGCGACCCCTTTGGCTACATCAGTCGCGGGCCGCGACCCATGGCCACTAGGTGCAACCCTGTGATGCCACGTGTCCCCTCCGTGTCAAAGCTAGCCGTTGATTCGACAAGGCTAGGCCCTAGCCAGCCTAGCTCGCGGCCGCGAAGGCCTTGCCTTCTGTTCTCGCGGGGGGCGAGAAGGTCGAGATCAGACCATATAAATAGAAGCCATAGGCTTCAGTTGAGAAATCTTTCAAAAATCGAAATTCTCTCTCAAATCTCTAATAGCTAAAATAATTCCCGAGCATAATACCCACTAAAAAGCGAAGCTCTGCCTCGTTGTAAGTATTATAACCCCCGATTACGTATTAGTTATTCTGCCGGATTGATCTAGAGCTCCGTAACGCATGTCTAGGCTCTGCCCGACTCAGTCGTTGGAGTTCTGTCTAGGGGGGAGGGTATAGCTAATGTAAATTGGCTTATTGTACTAACCGTGTGCATTGTTTAATTTAATAGATTATAACTAGGAAGTCACAAGGAAATACCTAAATTAGCAATGTGAGTTAATCCTTCTTTTTATACACCTTTTTGTGAGTAATTCGTCTTTTTGTAAACTGTTTTTACAAAACCTCAATTATTTAAATTACAATTCACAGTGATTGAGTATTTGTAAATCTACAATTATCGTCGGTATGTTGGGGTTTTTTATACATAACTTGTTACTACACTTTGAGTAGTAGCTTGATCACAAGTCAGGATTGATGGTACCGTGGGTGGTAATTAAAGTAGATGTAAACAAATGTAATTGTGGGTTGTCCTCAATGCTGTAAAACGATAAAACTTGTGTTGATTAAACTGGGATTCACTCGCCAGTATTTCTTGCTGATAAAATATTTTTAAACGCGTTTCAGGTAACAAAATGTGAAAGCAAATTAGTAGCCAGCTGGAGAGCACTGAAGACTTGGAAACGTTGCTATAAAAGTTACCTAAATAAAGAAGAAGTTTTATTTAAATAAATTAAGGTTTATTCCTAAAAACATATTGTAATAGAAACTTGGGATTCTCCCATGTGTTTATTATTATAAAAATATGTTGTTTTACTCTGATAAACTATTTTCTAACTACGGCCCTGACGTAAATTCCGCTGCCAAATTAATAAACACCGATATCACCCGCTCTGAGTGCTCGCAGCCGCCCGCTTCCCGGGGCAGGGGTCGGGGGTTGCGACACCCGGTTCCCTATCTAATTGCTCATTTACCTAATTAGATTACCAAATTTTTCATCCAAATAAAGAAAAATAAAATTGTGCCCGCACGTGTTGCATCGCAGACATCACGAATGCAAAGTGTTTATAACATACATATTGTTATCTTTGAATATATAACACTTTGGTACAAAATGTCATACAATATAAAGTAATGTAATGAAGTTGTTTGTCTTCATAAAAAAGACTATTGCAATACAAAATGTCATACAATATAAAGTAATGAAATTGTTTGTCTTCATACAAAAAAAACCTATTGCAATTATAAGCATAATGGTTTTACATAAATAAGAAACCCAACCGAATTTTTATTTCCACCATTAGTTCCATCTGGTTGCTGGCATATCACAAAAGGGGATTAATTGGCCATTACGTCCGTTGGTTGATACAACAAAAAAACGTGCTAAAAGATAGCCTCATTTGAAGTGGCTTTGGACACGGTTGTTTCTACTTACTGACGCTATTATTTCTCTTTAAAGACGCGTTTTCTTAACCGTGCTAAAAGATAGCCTCATTTTTTGACTCCCTATTTGTTGGGGCGGTCCATAAACCCTGTCAAAAACGATTTTAAATGCCCCAATAAACCATTTATATACTAGTGTCATTTGAGAGTTGTTTCTTTAGGAAAGCTATATACTAAATGTGTTCCAACCAAGCTTTAGGTGACATATTTATTTAAAGTCTTCCTTAGCCTCAGTTTGAGTACTTTCGAGCCATGTTACGCCTTGGTCCACCACCATTTCGCTTGAGGGATGTTATACTAAATAAATAAATAGGCTTGTATTGTTACATATTTATATACCATTATTTTGGAACACATGTGTGTATTTATAAGTTGTACATGTTTTTGTGGTTTTATATGCTAATTTATTTATTTATATACTATTATTTAGCAACATATACTATTATTTAGCAACAAGTGTGTGCATTTATAAGTTGTTCATCTTGCCAAGTGTATACATTTATAAGTTGTACATGTTGCTTAAACACGGTGCAAAAACATTTTTACGTCGTCTATTTTTTCCCGTTTGACATGTTCATCGTAATGCTCGGGTCTTATATCGACTTAGTTATTTTTTTATATGTTTTATGTTTTGGTTTAATTTCTTCGTATTAATACGCTGCAACTTTAGTGTTAGTGGTCGCTGGTAGTAGTGTGACATTGGTGTTCGCCCTCGCCGCAACGCGGAGTTGCTTAATACTAGTTTATGTTATTTCTCATGTACTATTGTGTAACATTTATTTATATACATATAATAGTCATCCAACCTATTTTAATGTGGAGATTAACCATAATCATAGATGTCACTATAAAAGATACATAATACAAGACTTGAAATTTTAATATAATCGAAAAAAATATCATTGGTACTAAAATTTATAATAACTGCATATAAATAAGTATATATTTATTTATACACACGAAAGCCTTCTATAAACTATTTCGTTTATCGTTGTCGGTCATGGATAAGAAGGGAGAGTCGTATGCTAAGTTTTGAAAATCGTCCAAGATAGGTTATGCCGCACTTTGACCTGATCCAAGTACAAAAAATCACATGTATAAGCCAACAGGGTGGCCACACCCCATCAATATAAGTATTGGACTCGAAGAAAATTGACAAAACACCCCTCCAAAAACCACAATAAGCACCATAAATAAAATCAAAGTCATCAGGGCAAATTACATAAGGATAGCAGGTAGACGAGCAACAAACTGCGCCGCTATCCCTTTCTGAATAGAAAACCCTAATCTACTAAAAACAAAGCCCCGCCCCCGAGGGGTCGAAAAGTTGCTATGGACCACACGTTGAACTCTAGACAAGAACCGAACTGCCTCCGGCACCAAGGAGCCGAACGTGTCAAACGCCAAGGGGACAAAGGCATGCTGATTATCCTCACAAGCTTTCGCGTGCTTTTCCACCTTCTTTGACTCTGCTTTCAGTACCGCTTGCCCCGCCACAAACCCATTTTCCCGGAACCCGGCTAGCGGGGATACACCTGTGAGATCGACACAAGCATGTTTCCCGCCCTCCCAACCAAAAACTAGCACGTCAGCTGGGCGTAGGGTGGATCTCCCCTCCGACGGGTCTGTAAGAAAATTAACCGGTGCCTCTTTCTTCGCCGAGATCCCTGCTCGTCTGAGAATATCCATTAACGTGTCTCGCACAAAGTCATGGCGATACTTAAACCCCGGCAACTCTCTACAGTGTAACGCATGCTCCCCGTATTTATCCAGGCATGCTTTACGGCAGACTGGGCAAGTTTCATCATTCGGGAATATGGGGATCATCAAACGGTACTTAAGGATTGACCGGTACTCCACCGCTGATATACGTTGACCCAAACCTTCAATAGGAATAACAGTTAAGAAATCCTGAGCGTGAGGCCTCTGTAGGCATTCAATGACGGCTTTCTGGCGGGGTGACAAATGGAAATCTTCTCCCAAACTTTGTGCGATTCGACAACAAAGGGCATTCGCCAAAGTTTTCTGTGGCTTTTTGGGGGCGGTGTCCTTGTTAGAGAAACCGCCGAGATCAAAGTCAGGTAGATATTCATGCAAGCGTTCCAAGGCGCTGGCATAATCCGGATCAGTGTTAGCAACCCCACTGTTACGTAAGATGTGGTCCTGCAACTCCCAAGATTGAGACCTGGAAGCCACAAAGGCATAGGCAGCCACATCCCGGGCCGAGAGAAGGCCCAACCCACCAAGCCTCATTGGCAAGGTCACGATTCGCCACTGTAGATCACCAAAAAAAGGACCCCCACATACGACAATGTCTTCTATTGCCTCCCGAAGACCTTTATCAAAACATGAAACAGCATCATCCACAAAGGGGGGCTGGCAAGTTCGCAAACCAAATAGCAACTTTGAAACCCCCATACAAGATCTAAGCAAGAGGAGTTCGCTTTGAGGATCCCGCAACAAGGGAAGGTGTCCCATAATGTCAACAGCACGCGTTGCCCTCTTAGCTGCTAGACCACTAATAAAACTGGCATCACGGCTGACTGCCCCTCCTAGCAGTTTGACACCTTTCTCCGGCCTCCCAATCTCACTGGGGAAAAACCCTGGCCGGTCCTTCACCCCGTTGCATGTCGGCCAAAATACTTCAGTTTTTCTAATATTAAGCCGTAGCCCCAAGGCTGGACCCTCCGAACCGATGATGTCGAGAGCTTTAGCAACCTGAACAGCGTCCCCGATAATTGTCCCGTCATCCAAGTACCAAGCATGGAAGGGGAGTTTACAGTTTTCCTGCACCTGAAGCACTAAGGGGTGTAAGGCTAGGGCAAAAAGCAAAGGTCCCAAGGGATCCCCTTGCTGCACCCCCGTGAATGCCCCGATGCGGTCATTCCCCACGTATAGCCTAGCAGGCTGAGCATACAGAAATTGAACCCATGGGAATATGGAGGGGCAATGGCGATGGACCTCGCGAAGCAAAACTGAACGGTCAACTAAGTTGAAAGCGTTGGAAAAATCAACCGTAAGCATGGCCAGCGAACCATCTGAATGAAAAGAATTAAGAAACCTGTTAGCGCTGTGCAGCACCGCCTCCGCCCCATTGGGGACCCCCACCCCAAATTGATAGTCCCCCAAGTACTTAACAGCTTCTTTCCCAACTTTCTTCATGGCTACTTTGGAGACTAATCTTCTCCAAATTGCCCCCACAGCAATGGGGCGAATCCCATTATCAGGCTTCAATAAAGGGGTTAGGGGCGCCGAAGCAACAAAATCCGCGAGCACCTTAGGACATAACCCCCCTAGCCAAAGGTTTACCACTTCAGTGATGGCAGTAAGCAATCCCGAGGCAGTCGCCGACCCCTCGCCGCTAAGAGCGTCCAACAGGTGTTGGGCCCGCAGGCCATCTCGCCCACAAGATGTCACTTTCGGGAAAGATTTCACACACCTGTGGACGCAGTCTTCATCCACGGATAACGCAGGTTGTGAAAGAGGAGTTGAAGGGAGGTTCGGGGGCGGTGCGAAGGGATGTTTGTCAATAAGGGCTTGCATGGTAGATTCCCCCCGGGGAGCAACCCCACTGGAACACAACACCTTAACTGCATCAGTGAAGTGACCATCACTCACTTTCCTGAGACATTGCTTGATGTTGGGGCTAACCTTCTCAGCTATCTCCCGTTGCGCCTCCCCCCCACGCACGACCCCTTCTCCAGTATCGGCAAGGAGGGAATTGACCAAAACCTCAAAACCAGAGCCATCCTTCCACATAGCTAAGGCCCGCAAAATACTAACACATTGCAAGGATTTTCGATTACCCGACCTTCGCTCTTGTCTGAAAGACGGCTTAACCACCTTAAGTTAAAATTCGCGTAGGCCTCATTTTTACTATTAAACACAACCAATAAACACAACCGGCCATGGGCGGACCTAGGTTATGCCCAAGGTGGGCGGGCACACCCCTTGAAAAAAAATTTAGTGTATATTTTAGGCAAAAAACCCGACCGCACCCCTTGAAAATATGTTTGAGCCACTTATCCGCACCCCCAGCAAATAATTCCTGGGTCCGCCACTGCAACCGGCGGATTACCAAAGACAGTCTATCCGAAAACTCTCCCTCCCGACGGACTAGAAAGCTTGGGCGGGAATCTAAGACGAAATCTTATCTTCACTTACGCTGACTGATCGATCCACAAGGGCCGGTCCACAAAAATTTTGTCCAGTGCTTGGGTTTAGCATGTGCCAGTGGTGGTCGGTATTACATCGATCGATAATAACTTAATTTAATGTGTTAAGTGTATTCGTAGGTGATCAGTCGCTATTACTGACGACTAATTTGATTTTTTTTTTTTTAATATTTGGTGTGATCCGTTGCTCATCGCTTTATATTTACTGACATACCGGTCGTCGCTTATACTCTTACATCTAGTGTTTGGTTTGAACAGTACTACGTACAGTAGCAAACTAGTGAGATGAACGAACATATTGTTCATAAAGTTTCTTGAACTATATTCTTTGCTTCTGATGTTGATGTTTGTTTCGATTGTTATTGCATGGTACTTGATATCAGTATAATATAAATTTTAGTACGACCAGAAATAATATATTAGTACCCTCAAGGATATTTTAGTCTTTAGATATGTTAATCACATGTGATAAACGTCTGCACATTTCAACTATCAACTATATGTGTTCTCTTTTTTAGTTTGTGAACAACCAAGTCAAATAGATGAAAAAAAATATATTTTTACACAAAAAAATTAACTATACAAAATCATTTGCTATTATTTTTAGCTGACACTCGACCTATTTTATCTTCATTATGAAACATTTTTCTATCTTGTTGATCGCTACATTCAACGACAAAGAGTACTTGAAGCATACAAAAACACACAACTCTCCACAAAAAACGCAACGGTAACCAAGTTAACCATAGTCTACACACATGCACAAATGAAAAAAGAAAGAATCAAACAAAAAATAAACTGAGTAAAGCAAACTAAACGGCAGGAGACCTAAAATTCAACTCCTAAATTAATCGATTTCCTAAAAAGAGTATAATAATTCCATCTGGATAAAATAACAACAAATCAACATCTGGATGGGAAAATCTGAGTTACCTGCAACCACCATTTCTGAGAAATCAGAAGAAAAAAGCTTCCAGCAAAAGTGAATAAAAAGAAATGAACTTTGTTCCCATGATAAACCTCAAAAGTTCCTTTGGATCCTCAGTGGCTTTAGTGAAGTCTGAGCCCATCAATCTTTATTGGCTGCAGTGGTTCTAAGATGTTTGATCTAGTACTGGACTGGCTTACAAGAACTGTGCAGATATTTTTATGAAAAGACTTATTGGAAAATCATTAGCTGATTGATTTCAGTTGGAATAAAAGCGGTCAAATTCATGAGGTGATCTGAAGGAACTAAAATCTTGGAGCTGGGTGTTGCTTGTAGTGTTCTGAAGTTCGACAGGCGCTCGCGGTTGTGACAAGCCGATGCTGTTTCCATGCGCGAACTGATTAAACGATGAGGGTTCTTCAGGCCAACTTGAAGACCAAGAACTTGTTGACAGAAGAGAGAAAGCATTCCGAACATCTCCAGATAATATTGAGTTTGATGTTGGGTCCATACCTGTTACGGTTTAATAACCAGGAAAAAGAGAAAAAAACTCAGTATTGAGTTCATTAAATTCATTGTTGTAATCATAAAATTCATCTATGTTACATAAGTCTCTGTTGGAATTATTCTAGATCAGTTTATATGAGAGAAAGAATGAATATAAAGATTAGAGAAAGAAGAGGATAAAGATGAAGGTTCAAATAAATAGAATTGTTCAACTATTCGATTTATCGGTTAGATTTATTTGTTTATTTAAGTAGAGTTTGAATTGGGTAAGTCACATGCATACCATTATGATTTGAGTTCCTAGGCGTAAATCTCTCAGAACTGAAGCTTAAGGTAGCATTTGTTGGCAAGACATCAACTCCTCCGCCTTTTGCTAGCCCTATAAGGCATTCTTGCCCTTTGAAGTTGCGAGAAGTTTCGGGTGGTGCTGAATCCAGAACCGGGATCGATTCCCTATTTAGAAGAAAGTTCATGTGCGGTCTTCGATCTGTCATTAAAATAACAATGCTAAAAATAATACCATGAATGAAACAATAAACCATTTGATCATATGCTAGCTAGTCTCAAACTAGTAGTGGTGGGATAATAACATTTTCATAAATATTTGTTAATAAGAATGAATAGATTATTCGTTAAAAGTTTTTTTAGATTCATGGCGTACCACATATCGAAGAGGACATCCGTGTTGAGCTGAAATTGATCTCGTCTGACTGTGGCCTGCGGCGTCTTGCGTTGTGTGCCGAAAGGCGTCGACGACAGCTTCGCTTTCTATCATCAAACTCTGACAAATCATGAAATCTGCAAGATCAACCATCATATATACAAGTTGGACATGATGTTAGAAAAGGGGTCTTCGATTATATAGGAATTATGTTAAAACGAATTATTAAATGTAACTTTCCTGCTACATTGTTGACAAAATCGACGTTCCATCCCAGCTACAATGACTTTGGGGCTTTTAGAATGATTTGCACAAATTCTATGCCGGCGGTGGTAGTCTTTGGCAGATGCAAGATCAAGGTTGCATCCTTCGACTTGACAACGTGGCGACTGCGAACTCAAGTAAGACGCTCTAGATCGCTTTATCATGGGATTCGATGTAGGAAACAAAGTAACCGATGTTGTAGCCGTCTTGTTATTACTGCTAGAAGTGCTCATATGTCTTCCAAGCTTTAAACCAATCATTGCTTCACCAGATAACACTGAAGCTTCTTCCACCATATTAGAGAAGCTTCCATTTTGATCTCCTACCCAAGAAGATTCTTCCTTTTCCAAGAAATCTTTTGGTAAATCATCAAACACTCCAAAAGGTTTGATTGTTTCTTTAGATGAAGAATCGACAGAAGCCGAAGCGGAGAACGAAAAATCGACATTATCTTCGACCCCATGTTCTTGGCCAGAAAATGGCAAATTCTTGGGGACTTCCATTTCTTTGTTGGTGTACATGGCTAAATTCTCCCAATCCCATTCTGTGGGAGTATTTAAATTCCAATCCATAAGAATAAACTTAACCAGCCTTATGAACAATACTAAATGCTAGAATTATTTAAGCTCCATCCATGTTTAGCACTGAACCCAGCCTGTGATGTATGTACAAATATATCTATGAAAAAACAAGGATACCAAATTACATGATTAGTTATATAAGAAGTTAACAACAATAATATTTATTAACTAACCTTCAGTTGGAGATCATGGAATTTGAAGGTTACTGGAAGTACTTTATTATGTAAGCTTCAGTTCTCCACATTGAAAAATAACCATAGGTGGAGAATAGATTTAAGTGGTCTTCATTTCAAAACAACATAAAAGAGTTGGCTTCCTCCTGGGGCAAGAAGAGACCCACACAACATATGAAAATGCTGATGAAAACACCATATGAGAAAGCTAGCAATCATATAAAAACAGCACCAGCAGACAGCAGTGTGCCCCACTCTTGCATTAAAGAAGTTGCTTTCGGCTCATTAGTCTCTCCATCAGTTTCATCACCCCACGAAAAAAACAAAGGGTGTACGTAAGTCATGCTTAGGTTAATTTGAGTTTTGGATCAATAGATAAATGCAATAGTTTTATTGTTAGAATATAATTTTGATTTGGTGTGTTTAGTATATCCATGTTATTTGTCCAGATGTATTTAAGACCGTTAAATAGAGTTTTCCTGCTAGAAAGTAGATGCATATTGGCATCCAAAGGCATGGCAATTCTGTTGGTCAACATATACTAATAAAAGATAGTAAATGATCTTTTAATACTTCACTTATAAGCTTTCATTCTCTCTCTAAATTAACTTATAATTAACTGTAATGAAACTCAGTACACTCCTATCCCAAAATCTCTTACACATGATTGATTGTATATAAAATCACCAAAGATATACAAAATGGTATGGAATTTAGCAATTTTGAAAGACTTTTTGGGTGGCCCTCACTAGGTCAAAAAGTCTTGATACATCATGTCTCTTTTTGTGTGTAATTCATTCTGTCAGACTAGCCCATGTGGATTCTACAGTTGCCTGTATTGGCCAAGACAGATTAAACTAAGCACATGCTTTTGGATGCTTCTACTCATATTTACCTTCATCTTCACCATCAAACTCACACCATTTTTCTTTACCACAATTCACCATAAAAGATCCCATGATTTCTGGCCATATGCTACAAGTACTTGCATGCAAAAGCATAGTTACAGTCTTTCTGGACAACAACAAAAAAAATAATAAAATTTTTTTTTTACAGGATGATGTAAAAATTTCTCTAACTTTTACTATCCTTCTCTCTTCAATTATTTCTGCAAAGGCAGGAAAATTTTATTTTGTATTCCATTGTGATAATAACTACCTTGTAAAGTTGGTTGTTGAAGCAGCATTAAATCAAGAAACTTGATGGATGACTGGCATCGACCATCATTTTTCTTTGATGTAATTGATCGGTCCTTCATGCCATTTCGCTTTCTGCCAGCAGTTTAATGAACCCAACGAATAATTCAAAGCTTACATTTATTCGCATCATGAATGCTAGAAAACAAATGTCACCAATATGTTTCTTAGGTTTTCTTAAGACTCGAGCTTAAATGATATAAACGTTAAATTCTAACAACCATTAGATGCGACATGTCACTATTAATATGAATTGATATTTATGTCAAGGAAGTTTTTTTGTAATGGTATATAACTTGAATTCGGACAAAAAAAAGCAAGAACAAAACACAAAATATTCGGTTTTTTCAGTGATCTGGCTGTTAAGAGGGCCTCCCGGGCTGTCGATCTCATGAGCCCCGCTTGCGGTCTGCTCATATAATGTAATATATGTGTGGGCGCTCGGGGGGGGGGGGGGGGGGGGCAAAAGCAAAAGTGCACTAATTTTTAACGTTATTTTACTAATTTCGTGAAAATAACGTTAAAAAGAGGGGATCGTTAATCAGGCATCATGTGGTGGCGTTGATAGCCGAAAGACAAGGGGGTACATGCACCAATTGGCGTTTGTCTCAATTGCTGAGTGTTATGTGCCTTATGTCCAAGGCTTGATGCAAAACCACAATCGAGCCTGGGGTCTCATTGGAAGCAGCCTCTCTATTCCTACGGGGTAGAGGTAAGGCTGTCTACATCCCACCCTCCTCAGACCCTACCTTAGCTTTGCTATAGGTGGGATATACTGAGTACGATGATGATGATGATGATGATGATGATGATGATGAATGTGAACTCCTTTTACTGCGTTCGTGCATGGGAGTTGCCAAGCTTATCTTTGGTCTCCGCACATGCCAACCTTCTTATGTTGGAGCGGCTGTTACTTTGTTTGATGAAGGACTTCGGCAAGCCATTGATGATATCGTGGTTGGCGGGGGGCCGTTCTTTGGGGACTTGCAATGGCGATTGGCTTCCTTGCCAATCAAGGAGGGTGGGCTTGGATTACTATCGGCGGGGGATGTCTCGTCTTTTGCCTTCGTGGCCTCCAGAGTGCAATCTTTGGAACTTCAAGATCATATTCTGCGAGCTTGTTGTATGAGTGATTTGGATTCGGAATTTAGGGCTGCGTTGGATGGTTTACAAGCCGTTCTTCCTGATGTTGACCTTGGCGGTTTTGCTAATAAAGACACCGCCCCCCGTGAACCTCAAACTATTTTGGCGAGTGCTTTTTATGGTAAAACCGTGAAGGAAATCAATGGTGTTTTCGGGTTATCCCCTCGGCAAAAAGCTGTTTTTGATTGTTTACGAGCCCCCCACGCTCAAGATTTCCTTACTGTTATCCCGATCGAGGGCTTGGGGCAATGTATGTCGGCAGTAGAATATCGGTCTGTCCTCAAATATCGTTTGATGATACCGTTGTACCCTGAGGATGAACCGTGGCCTGTTTGTCGGAAGGTGTGTCTTGATAGCTTCGGGGAACATGCCCTTCACTGCAAAGAGCTTCCTGGCTTCAAGTACAGACACGATCTGGTTAGAGATGTGTTGTTTGACGTTCTCAAGCGAGCTGGTATCGCTGCTAAAAAAGAGGCTCCGGTTAATTTCCTAACGGACCCGAAGGAGGGGAGGTCTTCCCTTCGACCAGCCGATGTGCTGGTTTTTGGATGGTCCGGGGGTAAGCATGCTTGCATTGATCTCACGGGGGTGTCGCCTCTTGCCGGTTTCAGGGGCAGTGGTTTTGTTTCAGGGCAAGCGACGCGGAAGGCTGAGGCGGGGAAAATATCCAAGCACGAGCAGGCCTGCATAGATAATCAACATGCCTTCCTTCCTTTCGCGTTCGATACCTTTGGTTGTCTGGCCCCTGTGGCGACCGGTTTCTTGAAGCGGGTTCAAAAGGCAGCACTTGCGCATGCGACAGTGTCTGTAGGCCATAGTTATGTGTTTAGCCGAGTAGGATTTGCAATTCAAAAGGGGGTGGCGGCGCAGCTTGTTGCCCGTCTACCAACCCATGATTTGTAATTTGCTCTAACAATATATATAATAGTTAATAAACTAAAAGTACACAAATTAAAATAACTCTAGTCAATTTATTTATACTAACCCAACATCTTTAAACCCAAACCACTCAAATAGAAAAACTAAATACACCATATTTTTTCCTAAAATTAAAAAAACAAGAAACACAAACCACCCAAATAGAAAAACTAAATACACCATATTTTTTCCTAAAATAAGATGCCATAAATAAAACTTACTAGTTAAGGGTGAACGGAGTGGTCGGCATACTCCTTTGGTTAAGGGTTTTACCGAGCGGTAACACCGCCGCCTAAGGTGTTTCCCGCTCGGGGAAGCTCGGGGAAGGGGGTTGATCGGCAGTGGCTGATCTTGCCCGTTGAACGTGCCAGGGCCGAAAGAATCGGGCACTAAAAAAAGCCCGGGCAAGCCCTGGCCAAACATAGTATATATAAAAAATTTTGATCGAAATGCGGAAAATTAGCACTACGGCCGAAAACTTGCCCGGGCCGTGGCCCTGCCACAGCACCATTAATGTCACACCCCCAAAATCCACCTGCGGAGTATCACCGCTTGGAGGCGTGACTGACCAGGATCAAGCCACCAATCATATTGAACAAGCAAGTAAGTAGTTATAAAAGTCTAACCAATACAATTGGTGTCCAAACGAACATAGTTTAAGTTGTAAGCGGAAGCATAATGTTTAAAACCAAAACATAAGTTTAAATGTTTCAAAGTTTAACATGGCACACAGCTGTCCATGTCCCACAACGACTCTTCCCCATGCAAGCTCCAGCTAAGTACCTATTGACCTGCAAAGCATGTAGTAACGACTCAACAATAATGTTGAGCGAGTTCACATTTGGGTGTTTGTTTTAAGTTGTTTCGAAAACAGTTTCGTTTAACTGGCATCCCTGCCGTGGGGGTTACCCCATAGTTGAAAACGTGATTTGTTTAACCCATTTACTCTGGCAATCCAGCCGTGGGGGCTACCCCATGTTTAGTTATCTGGCTTTTCGGCCGTGGGGGCTACCCCATGTATATACTACTAGACTCGTTACCACATCGACTGCTGACTGTAGTCATGTTTATGTGCCCTGAACTGTCAATGTCTATCATCATTGACGTGCCCAGATCCATTAGTTCACGCCCGTCCTCTGCGGCACGGTGTGAGGCTTGTCAGACCTAAATAGCGCTATCTAACTAATGACCCGCTCGCCATTGGCCCGGCGATTAAGTCGATATAAAAAGGAGGGACTTCGTGATAGAGTTTTGGTCTAGTGAAATGTAAACTGTCCAAGAGGACGAGGAATTATATTCCTGAACCCGTACTGTCCTAGCCAAGAAAGGACGAGGAATCCATATTCCTTAACCCATTCCCAACCCCTGGGAATCCCATGCTTTGTAGAAAGTGTGAACTCACCTTAGGTTAGCTCGGCAGATAAATGAAAGGTCAATCGAGCTGCTAGAGGTCAACCACGTCCTAACACGGTTACCATACAAGTCAGGTCTAGGTTCAAATAGTGCACGTATGTTTACACAAGTTAACAGGTTACTAACACGTATTGATCATGGCACACGTATAACACATTAGCAGTCAAATACATAACATACTAACACTTGTACGATCCCAAAGATAAAGCCCAATAAACAGGCGGCCCAACCTATTGTGCGATCAGCACAACTTATGCGATCCACAATGGGTTGTGCGATCAGCCTTAAACCCGGCCCAATAACATAAGTAGTTCAGTAAGTAAACGGCCCAAATAAATAAACAAGGACTCTCTTGTGCGATCCGGATGGCTTGTGCGATCGGAACTAGCCCGGCCCAACATATACCCGGCCCAAACAAATAACAAAATACAACTTGTGCGATCCAATAGTCTTGTGCGACTATGGATGCCTTGTGCGACTGAGCTTGTGCGTCTGGCACTTGTGTGATCGGATCAGGTCTTGTGCGATCTGATCTTGTGCGCTTTGGGTCCTTGTGCGATCAAGGAAACTTGTGCGATTTGTTTGATTATTCCTAAAATCTTGCAATCAGTTACATGGTTTCCATTTATGTGATTATCAATCAACAACACTATCATTTTCCAATCATAACATATTCGATCAAACTAGTGTTTTGACATCAATTCTTATGAGCCCTAACATAATCAAAACATGAACAATAATCAAAACACCAACCATATTAACATGATTCATATTCTCGATCCCTAGCAACCATCCTATCAAAACAACACAATAAATCATCCTCACGTAAACATATCACAGCCGATATCACAAGCATTCGGTTTTCATTCATTATCTACAAATCCAACCAAACACCTATATAGCCGATTACATTCATTCATACTATCATTACAATACATCATCATCCGAATAACAACACATCACAGCCGGTTAATATACCATCGGTTCTTGATCATTAACATGCAAATTCCAAATTATATGAACATTATCAATTACACACGTGAGCCGAGTTCATGTACATAAACCATAATCAAACACACAACATCGCTAGATCATCATGTAGGCTTACACATCATCTATTATGCAATTAAACGATTAGAACACTAACCGATATAACACAAGAATGGTCCGAATCCAAGAGATCTTCGATGGAAAGGAGAGGTGTGGCTGCCGTCGAGTTAGAGAGAGGGAGGAGAGTACTAGGGTTTGTGTGTTATGAGAGTTGCAACAAATGAGGAGTACACACTCCTCTCTTGAGTTATGCGACACAAGGGGGTGGGCCGAACCCTCCTAATGGGCTGCCCATTCGGTTCACTCACAAGAGGTGTGGGCTGAGAGTGTTAAGGAACCACAACCCAAAGGCTTGTGCGTTCGGGTTGTTGTGCGATTAAGCTCGTTTATATACATACATACTTTACACAAAACACATATCAAACATAACATTTCATTAATCATCAAAGTTCATACAATCACATAGTGTTCACATACGTTACATTAATGCAAAGATAGGTTATGGAATACGAGTTGTCACATTATCCCCAAGTTGAAAGAAATTTTGTCCCGAAATTTAGCATGTACTCACTGAGGAAGCTAATTAAGTTGCATGGTTTTCCTGGTTTTCCTGGGGTGTCACATCCTCCCCCCGTTGATCTGGAATTTCGTCCCGAAATTCCGTAGTTTCAGCCTCAGTAGTGGTTGTACTGTTTGCGAATAGTTGGGGATACTTTTGTTTCATTTGATCTTCGCGTTCCCAGGTGAACTCTGGGCCGCGACGTTAGTTCCAACGAACTCGAACGAGAGGTATTCTAGTGCGCTTGAGGACCTTAACATCCCGGTCCGTGATTTCAACTAGTTCCTCGACGAATCGCAACTGTTCGTCGATAGTGAGTTCCTTCAAAGGAACTATGAGGGTCTCATCTGACAGGCACTTCTTCAGATTCGACACGTGGAATAGGTTGTGAACTGCACTGAGTTCTGTTGGTAGGTTCAGTTTGTAGGCCACTTTGCCTATTTTCTCTTTGATTTCGAAAGGTCCAACGTATCGTGGATTAAGTTTGCCTCGTTTGCCAAAACGAACCACACCCTTCCTGGGTGAAACTTTGAGTAGCACTCGCTCCCCAACCTAGAGCTCGAGTGGTTTCCTGCCCTTATCGGCGTAGCTTTTCTGACGGTCACGAGCTGCCGCCATTCGTTGTCGTATTTGAGCAATTCGTTCTGTTGTGTCTACCACAAGTTCTGGGCCAGTGATCTGACTATCCCCCACCTCTGCCAAACAAAGAGGTGATCGGCATTTACGCCCGTACAATGCCTCAAACGGAGCAGCTTTAATGCTAGTGTGGTAGCTGTTATTGTACGAAAATTCCACAAGTGGCAAATGCTTTTCCCAGCCGTTGCCAAAGTCAATTACACATGCCCTAAGCATGTCTTCAAGGGTCTGGATGGTGCGTTTAGACTGCCCATCCGTTTGCGGGTGATAAGCTGTGCTCATATCTAAACGTGAGCCAAAGGATTTGTGCATCGCTTGCCAAAGTTCTGAAGTGAAACGTGCGTCACGATCAGAGATAATAGAGGTGGGCACCCCGTGCCTCGAAACCACTTCCTTCAAGTAAACGTCTGCTAAAGTAGAGAACTTGTCAGTTTCTTTGATAGCCAAGAAGTGTGCAAACTTTGTGAGTCGATCCACGATCACCCAAATAGTATCGTTACCGCGTTGAGATCTAGGCAGGCCAGTAACAAAATCCATGAAAATTTGTTCCCATTTCCATTGTGGTATCTCAGGTTGTTGGAGTAGGCCTGAAGGTTTCTGGTATTCGACTTTGACTCTCGCACAAGTCAAACACTTGCTGACGTAAGTTGCTATGTGGGCCTTCATGCTAGGCCACCAGTATGTAGTTCTGAGGTCGTGGTACATCTTATCCGAACCAGGATGTACTGAGTAACGAGACTTGTGTGCCTCATCCATCACAAGCTCTCGTAGGTTGCCATAGAGTGGGACCCAAATGCGTCCTGTTACGTAGTAAGCACCGTCTTCCCTTTGTTCTAATCGTTGCCTTGAGCCTCGTAGGGCTTCAGCCCTGATGTTTTCTGGTTTCAATGCTTCCACCTGAGCATCTCGTATCTGTGCAGGAAGACTATGTTGAATAGTGAGTTGTAAAGCTCGTACGCGCTTAGGCGTAGTGTCCTTTCGACTGAGGGCGTCAGCCACAACATTGGCTTTGCCTGGGTGGTACCTGATCGAGCATTCGTAGTCATTCAGTAGCTCGACCCATCGTCGTTGTCGCATATTCAGTTCCTTCTGTTTGAAGATATGCTCGAGACTCCTGTGATCGGTGTAGATGGCGCACTTGGTACCGTACAGGTAGTGTCTCCATATCTTAAGTGCAAAAACAACAGCTCCCAGCTCTAAATCGTGTGTAGTGTAGTTCCTTTCATGAAATTTAAGTTGGCGTGAGGCGTAGGCTATAACTTTATCCCGTTGCATCAATACACAACCAAGACCCTGAATTGATGCATCGCAGTAAACCACAAAGTCGTCTGTGCCCTCTGGCAATGAAAGGATAGGTGCACTGCAAAGTCTATCCTTCAAGTGCTGAAATGCTGATTCCTGTGCATTTCCCCATCGATATACAACACCTTTCTGAGTTAGTGAGGTGAGTGGTTGTGCAATCTTGGAAAAATACTTAATAAACCTTCTGTAATAACCTGCCAAGCCCAAGAATTGGCAAATTTCCGTTGGTGTACGCGGTGCAGGCCAGTTCTTAATCGAGTCTACCTTGGATGGATCAACATGGATCCCATCCTTGTTTACCACATGGCCTAGGAAATGGAGTTCACGAAGCCAGAAGTCACATTTCGAAAACTTAGCATAAAGCTGTTCTGTTCGAAGGAGTTCCAAAATAAGTCGTAGATGCTGCTCGTGTTCCTCCTGACTCTTCGAATAGATCAGGATGTCGTCGATGAAAAATATAACGAACTTGTCCAGGTAAGGCTTGCACACTCGATTCATCAAGTCCATGAAGACCGCAGGTGCGTTTGTCAGTCCAAAAGGCATGACCAAAAACTCGTAATGTCCATAACGAGTTCTAAAGGCTGTTTTGGAGACGTCCTCCTCTCGGACTCTCAGCTGGTGATATCCTAATCTTAAATCAATCTTGGAGTAAAAGCTCGACCCTTGCAGTTGGTCGAATAGGTCGTCGATGCGTGGAAGAGGATAGCGATTCTTCACAGTCACCTTGTTGAGTTCTCGATAGTCGATACACATACGGAAGGTACCGTCCTTCTTCTTCACAAACAAGACTGGAGCTCCCCAGGGCGAAGAGCTAGGACGAATAAAACCCTTATCCAAGAGTTCTTGTAGTTGCGTAGAGAGTTCTTCCAACTCTGATGGAGCTAAGCGATAAGGTGCACGAGCTATAGGTGCTGCTCCAGGAGTTAGCTCGATGTGAAACTCGACCTGGCGATGAGGCGGAAGGCCAGGTAGTTCCTCAGGAAATACCTCAGGGAAGTCACGTACAATCGGAAAATCTTCTATCTTCTTCTCTTTCTTCGAGGTGTCAGTAACGAGAGCCAAAATGGTTGTATGGCCCTTACGCAAACACTTCTGGGCCTTAAGAAAAGAGATGATGCTCACAACAGCACCACTCTTGAATCCACGAATCATAAGTGGTTCATCACCTGACCAAGGAATACGGACAATCTTTTCGTTGCAAAGAATCTCTGCTTGATGTTGGGATAACCAGTCCATTCCAATGACAACGTCGAAACTACCCAGAGTGATAGGAAGGAGGTTGATTGAGAAAGTATGACCAGCAAGAACTAGGTTACAACCCTTGACTACGTGTGTAACCTCTAAACTTTTACCATTAGCTAACTCTACAGTGTGCTTGGTATTCAATGGTGTTGGGGTGCGCTTAAGCATTTGACTAACTTTTAAGGACACGTAGCTAGTATCAGCACCCGAATCAAATAATACAGTAACGTAAAATTCGTCGAGAAGGAACTTACCCGTCACCACATTGGGATCGTTCCTTGCTTCACCTTGGCCAATAACGAACACACGACCTCTTGCACCATTGCTGTTGTTGCCCCCGTTGTTTCCATTCCCCTGGTTGTTGTTGTTATTGTTATTGTTGTTCTGGTTCCTGTTCAGTTGAGGACAATCTCTCTTGAAGTGGCCTTCAGCTCCACACTGAAAGCACCCTTTGTTGTTACCTTGCTGCTGCTGGCGTTGATTTTGTTGGGCTTGTTGTTGCTGACGATTCTGGTTTGCGGGGTACAAACTCCTGCAATCCTTTGCAGCGTGGCCTGGCTTGTTGCACCGATGATAGTTACCCCTGGTACATGGTCCGCTGTGGTGTAGGTTGCAGCGATTGCATTTGGGGTGATTTCCCTTGTACCCACCATGACTTTGACTACCAGATGATTGCTGACTAGGGCTCTTGTAGTCGTCAGTCCTTCTCTGCTGAGACTGAGATTGAACAGAAGTTGAACCTTTGCTTGAAGCTCCATCCCATTTCCGTTTGTTGTCACTAGGAGCATCTGAAGTAGTTGTAGCACTAATGCGCTTTGGTAACCTGTTCTGCTCCACCGCCTGATCAGTGAGACGGTGAGCTAATTGAACAACTTGCTGGATGGTGGCGAAGTTAGCCGAAGTCACATGACTTTGGATCTCTGGCACTAAGCCCTTAAGGTATAGTTCGATGCGTTTGATGGGAGGATCCACCATAGTAGGACACAAAATAGCTAACTCATTCGATCTTTTCGTGTACGCTTCAATCTCTGACTCCGCCATCTTGAGGTTGAAGAACTCGATTTCTAGTTTGTGAATTTCATCACGATTGCAATACTCCTCTTTGATCATTTCCTTAAAGTTGTTCCATGGGGTGGCGTTAGCAGCAACCAGCCCCAGCATTTGAACCTGAGCGTTCCACCACGTGAGAGCTAAACCCTCGAGAGTACCGGTAGCATACTTCACCCTACAAGCCTCAGGGCATTCACACATCTCGAACACAGATTCAAGCTTTTCAAACCAGTGGAGGAGACCTACAGCTCCTTCAGTGCCGCTAAAAGTAGTGGGTCGGCAGTCCATAAAGGTTTTGAAGGTGCACACAGGTGGCTGAGCATGTTGACCTGTTGTGGGTGTAAGAAAGGACAAAGTTTAACACAAAGGTAGGTTCACGAGAGTAGGACCTAAAGATCCTAGAATGAATTTTAAACTGCAGGGTATACCTCCTGCTTGTGCGGCTGCAAGTGCCGCAGCAACCTGTTCGTTAATCAGAGCCGTCAACTGGGCTTGTGTCATGTTAACGCGTCCAGACATGATCTTCATATCAAGAGAAACATGTGTGAGAGGGGTTCGCGAAAGTGCGATGACAGAAGAGAGTAAGCACACTCGTGATTTCAATTAACAGTGACTACGTTTCTCTAAGCATACCATAAGCAAGGTTCTATGTAATCTAGCATGTAGGCAGTAAAACATAAACCATATCACCTAGAATGTCGAGCCTTGCACGTGAAGTGAAGCGTCGTTGTGGACCGTAGAGCACTGTACAGGTTATAGTCTGGTTTTAACAAAAACGTTTTCCCTTATTAAAACCAAGTTCACTATAACCAATGGCTCTGATACCAATCTGTCACACCACCAAAATCCACCTGCGGAGTATCACCGCTTGGAGGCGTGACTGACCAGGATCAAGCCACCAATCATATTGAACAAGCAAGTAAGTAGTTATAAAATTCTAACCAATACAATTGGTGTCCAAACGAACATAGTTTAAGTTGTAAGCGGAAGCATAATGTTTAAAACTAAAACATAAGTTTAAATGTTTCAAAGTTTAACATGGCACACAGCTGTCCATGTCCCACAACGACTCTTCCCCATGCAAACTCCAGCTAAGTACCTATTGACCTGCAAAGCATGTAGTAACGACTCAACAATAATGTTGAGCGAGTTCACATTTGGGTGTTTGTTTTAAGTTGTTTCGAAAACAGTTTCCTTTAACTGGCATCCCTGCCGTGGGGGTTACCCCATAGTTGAAAACGTGATTTGTTTAACCCATTTACTCTGGCAATCCAGCCGTGGGGGCTACCCCATGTTTAGTTATCTGGCTTTTCGGCCGTGGGGGCTACCCCATGTATATACTACTAGACTCGTTACCATATCGACTGCTGACTGTAGTCATGTTTATGTGCCCTGAACTGTCAATGTCTATCATCATTTACGTGCCCAGATCCATTAGTTCACGCCCATCCTCTGCGGCACGGTGTGAGGCTTGTCAGACCTAAATAGCGCTATGTAACTAATGACCCGCTCGCCATTGGCCCGGCGATTAAGTCGATATAAAAAGGAGGGACTTCGTGATAGAGTTTTGGTCTAGTGAAATGTAAACTATCCAAGAGGACGAGGAATTATATTCCTGAACCCGTACTGTCCTACCCAAGAAAGGACGAGGAATCCATATTCCTTAACCCATTCCCAACCCCTGGGAATCCCATGCTTTGTAGAAAGTGTGAACTCACCTTAGGTTAGCTCGGCAGATAAATGAAAGGTCAATCGAGCTGCTAGAGGTCAACCACGTCCTAACATGGTTACCATACAAGTCAGGTCTAGGTTCAAATAGTGCACGTATGTTTACACAAGTTAACAGGTTACTAACACGTATTGATCATGGCACACGTATAACACATTAGCAGTCAAATACATAACAAACTAACACGTGTACGATCCCAAAGATAAAGCCCAATAAACAGGCGGCCCAACCTATTGTGCGATCAGCACAACTTATGCGATCCACAATGGGTTGTGCGATCAGCCTTAAACCCGGCCCAATAACATAAGTAGTTCAGTAAGTAAACGGCCCAAATAAATAAACAAGGACTCTCTTGTGCGATCCGGATGGCTTGTGCGATCCGGATGGCTTGTGCGATCGGAACTAGCCCGGCCCAACATATACCCGGCCCAAACAAATAACAAAATACAACTTGTGCGATCCAATAGTCTTGTGCGACTATGGATGCCTTGTGCGACTGAGCTTGTGCTTCTGGCACTTGTGTGATCGGATCAGGTCTTGTGCGACCTGATCTTGTGCGCTTTGGGTCCTTGTGCGATCAAGGAAACTTGTGCGATTTGTTTGATTATTCCTAAAATCTTGCAATCAGTTACATGGTTTCCATTTATGTGATTATCAATCAACAACACTATCATTTTCCAATCATAACATATTCGATCAAACTAGTGTTTTGACATCAATTCTTATGAGCCCTAACATAATCAAAACATGAACAATAATCAAAACACCAACCATATTAACATGATTCATATTCTCGATCCCTAGCAACCATCCTATCAAAACAACACAATAAATCATCCTCACGTAAACATATCACAGCCGATATCACAAGCATTCGGTTTTCATTCATTATCTACAAATCCAACCAAACACCTATATAGCCGATTACATTCATTCATACTATCATGACAATACATCATCATCCGAATAACAACACATCACAGCCGGTTAATATACCATCGGTTCTTGATCATTAACATGCAAATTCCAAATTATATGAACATTATCAATTACACACGTGAGCCGAGTTCATGTACATAAACCATAATCAAACACACAACATCCCTAGATCATCATGTAGGCTTACACATCATCTATTATGCAATTAAACGATTAGAACACTAACCGATATAACACAAGAATGGTCCAAATCCAAGAGATCTTCGATGGAAAGGAGAGGTGTGGCTGCCGTCGAGTTAGAGAGAGGGAGGAGAGCACTAGGGTTTGTGTGTTATGAGAGTTGCAACAAATGAGGAGTATACACTCATCTCTTGAGTTATGCGACACAAGGGGGTGGGCCGAACCCTCCTAATGGGCTGCCCATTCGGTTCACTCACAAGAGGTGTGGGCCGAGAGTGTTAAGGAACCACAGCCCAAAGGCTTGTGCGTTTGGGTTCTTGTGCGATTGAGCTCGTTTATATACATACATACTTTACACAAAACACATATCAAACATAACATTTCATTAATCATCAAAGTTCATACAATCACATCGTGTTCACATACGTTACATTAATGCAAAGATAGGTTCTGGAATACGAGTTGTCACAATTAAGAACCGCCCCTGTTGAACGGTGAACGTTTACCGAGCGGGAAAATAGTATTTTTTTTCGAACGTTGTGCAATCCCAACGGCTATATAGCTATTTACAATTAAAAAAAATAATAATTTTCACCTTTATAAACCAAACCAAATTCACTTTCATTTTCACCAATACAACCTTCTACTCCACTGCCATTTTGTTAAACACATTTTTATCCTCATCATTTCGAATCTTTTCAAACAAATGGAAGGCTCAAACAAAGGTGAAGGGAAGAAAAATTTTTTGGGGTCCGGTTCGAAGGCGAGGGCGCAAGATAAACGTGGTGGTTCGGGTGGTTCAAGTGCGCCGCTTCATCCCCAACTTGGCTTTGCTACACAAACCCAACCTCCGTTTTTTTAACCAAACCATGCAACCAAATTTCGGTTACGATAGCCAACCCCACCAAAATTGGTTGCTACACGGTCCGACATTGGTTAGACCCGGTGTTTATGATTATCCCCTCGACGCCCAAAACTCTTTTGACCCGTTTGCTTTTCAAACCCCATGCTCACAATCACTAAGAGACATAGAAGATGACTCCGAAGAAGAATTCGTGCCCGATACTCAAGAGCAACATAATGATGAGAATGAAGATGTTGCCGTACAAGAAGATCTCGTGAACCTAAATGAAGCCGCAAACGATCTGAAAGGAAAGAAGACTAAAACGAAACGTGAAAATTGGACGCCTAAACAAGAAGAGGCTTCGACAACGGCTTATGTTCATTTCACTTTAAACAAAAGAAAAGGCAATCAACAAAAGTCGGATGGTTTTGAACCAAGTTCTTAAGCACTTCAATCAAACGGTTGGAGGAAGCAACCGAAACCACCATCAAGTTCGATCGAAATGGATGGCGATGCAAACAAAGTTGAACACATTCAACGGTTTTTATCATCAAGCGGTAAACTATATTATTTTTATACGGTTTATTTTTTAATTAAGTATGTGGATAAATATTTTCATAATTTATTATTTTAGGATCGTTTACGTCCTAGCGGGTGAGACGAAGCTTTTATAATGAAGCAAGCGCTTAAATATTACAAAAACAAAGAAAAACATGACTTTCCTCATGTTGCGGCGTGGGAGGTCGTTAGAACAAATAAAAAATGGTCGCCGGTACCGTTGTTGGGTGAAGATAGCTCCGGATCGAGTCAAAAAAGAAAGTCATCGGATTCGGGAAATTATAAAGTGGATACACCTAGTGCCGAAGTCTCGAGCGGTCTTCCCGACATGAACGAGGATCCCTCGCCAAGAAGACAAAAGAGAAAGGAGAAAAAGGACAAAGGAGCGTCTTCAACAAACGAAGATCCAAGAGATATAACCGGTAGATTCGAAGAATACAAGGCTATGAAAATAGAATTGATGGATATTAAAAGGTTACGAGAAGAAAAATACATGTCGTTGGCGGATGAGCAACGCGAAGCGTTGCGACAAACTATGTTCGACAAGGACTTGGAGACGTTTAACCGGCCTCACGACAATGCTCACCTTTCGATGTTGGAAATCACACTCGCTAGAAAACGCGAGATCGCAAAAAAATACGGTTGGCCTTGTAATTTTTAGTTTTTTTTGTTGTTGTGTTGTTTTATTTAGATTTTAATGTAATAGTTTTTTTTTCTTTATAAAAGTTTGATGTTTTAATTTTTTATCTTAAAACATACTTTAAAAAAATAAAAATTAAAAAAATAGTTTACCTATTCCAAATGTATAACCACGCCAACGTTTTTGAGCAATAGGTAAACAAAATAAGTAAAATGATGTGACACTGTTTGATTGGGTGATTTGGAAGTTTACCTATTTCATGTTTCTAACCACTTCTTTCACCCTAACCTCTTACACTATTAGACTATGTCAAGATTAGTCTAATAATCACCCCCTGATCTTGTGGATCTTCAAAACAAAGTCGGATCACTGTAATCTTCTTCTTGAATCATATTCTTTTGGTCATCATTTTCCCCAATTTGGACACTCATTAGCCAAGTGACCAAACTCCTTACACTTGAAACATTTAACATGGCTCTTATCTCATTGGACTTGTTCACCATCTTGATCCTTCTTGGACCCTCGACCCTTTTCTTGGGCACGTCCTAGATCATCCTGACTTGAACTTCCACAACCACAATGTACACACACGTTTTTTTCCCTTTCCTTTCTTAGCAAACAACAAGCTCCCATGAACGTCTTCTCCTTTATTTGATCCTTTGATATGTTCCTCTTATGCTTTCAATCTCATAATGGATTCATTTACGAGCATCAATTCAACTTGAAACATTCTTCATTGAGGTCACAATTTAAAGAAAAGACTTAGGCATTGAATCAGTTAGCCTTCTCACCATCTCCTTTTTATTCAATTTCATGACGGATACTCCTTTTTTTTGAAGCTAACCCAGTAAGTTTAGTTGTAAAACTATCAACTGACTCATCAACCTTCATGCATAGTTCTTCGAGTCCCCTCTTTAATGTTGCTAGCCTAACCGTTCTCACTCGATCCATTTTTAAATACCTTGTTAGCTCATCCCATACTTGTTTTGCATTGGTGTAACCCACCATTTGGAACACCATATCTTCGGGTATGGCTTGAAATAATAAAGAAAGTGCTTGATTTGATTTTTTAGATCCACCACAACCCCTAAGCCCTTGGTCGACCGCCTTTAATATGTCATACACATCAATCTTGATCACATAACTTCCATCTTTTACTGTTGTTATCTCTTCTTCTTCACAACTTCAATCCCACTTGACCACTTATAGACATGACATCATTCAAATCCTTCTACCTTGAGAAATTTTCTTCGGTTCGTTGTCACACCCCAACCGAGGGCGGAAACATCGGAGTGAGACGAACGGGATTGTTCAAAGAGATCATAACACTATAATTGTGACAATAATTTAAATACCAAATTTCATTCAAATACTAAAGGTTACATTGTCTTAAAATGGAAAGTACAACACATTGCAAATTGAAAAATAATAAGTACAAAATATATAAATGAAGTTTCGAGTGAATTTCTAGTCCACTCTAAAAAGATTTCTTGTCATATCGTCATCAATTTTCTACAACATGTATTAAAGTATACGTCAACACAAAATACTCAATGAGAATAAAAGTTTGTCTACATAGCATAAGTATAGAAAAGTCTCAAATCCATATGTCAAATGTATACTATGTTACATGAATCATACTAGCTTGCATGAACTATGAATCACACCAAAGTGTCCACTAGCGTAATCTTATCATCACAATGAATAAGATCGTAAAGAATGATTACTTAACAATGAACCCAAAACGGGCAGTGTGCTACTCCTATAGCGCTATACATGTTAAGGGAGGCTTGCAAAGTTAATGACAGATAGCATGTATACGAGTTTTCTAGTATGTATAAACAAGTAATGCAACAAATAACATGTTTAAGGATTGACTGAATGATTGATTGTATAAGAATGATTGTATGTGTGAGTATGTAGTTTGTATGGATACATGTTGTAACCCAAATAGTGTTTTAAAGCATAAAAATGGGTCAAGTATACTCACACTTTGAAAATGTTTTCCACAAAGTGAGTCTTAAATGATTTAAATGATGGAACACTGAGGTTGTCCTAAAATGGGTAAACAAGGTGTATGAGTTCATAGTATGAATTTACACAAAAATCTATCCCTGCTTGAACACTCATTTGGACACTATAATAGTTGATGTTCTTCATGAGTTTTGCACTCAATAGAAGTCCAAAGTAAGGAGTTCAACACTTAGATAGAATTTTCCACACTAACACATAATAGTCAACCATGGATTGGTTTCTATCATGGTTCGGTTTCAGATTGATTATTACATATATTTTTGTAGGTATATAGTTATAACCTAAGTCTAAGTCATAGATTGTCGAGTATGGTCATGAGTGGGTTGGATGAATCCATTAACCCTTTTGTTCACCAATGAATAAATTATCACATGGATGATTTGGATGGTCATGGAAAAAGTACAAGAAGGTAAAGACAAGTATCTAAATAATCTAATTCACCTAAACAACCACGTGATTTGACTAGACGAGTGCATTCCAAACATGGATAGTGTTTGGAGACTTGGTGTATTCTTGTTCACTTTGTTACTTGGAAATTGTTATGGTGACTTAGAAAGTGAGCTAAACACCTATCATTTCTGTAATAATCATCAATCCAACCTATCCAAACAATGGGATTTGTGGTAACTTGAAGATGTTCAAGAAAGGAAGTAGGATGAACAATGTTTTGAAAAGTATAACAAAAGCAGAATTTCATATCCAACTTTGGGCCTCAAAATGGTGATATTACAACTTAATTTACCATAGTAAACTTGTGGATACACTCCTAGAGGATGTCTAAGTAGACTGAAAGAAGAAAAGATGAGAAAAAGTGTTCAAAAATCACTGTTTTGAACCTTGATACAATCTGAAAAGATGAGAAAAAGTGTTCAAAACTCACTGTTTTGAACCTTGATACAATCTACGAACACTTGGAGATTTTGGAGGATTTGGGAGTGATTTAAGAGAGTGTAAAGTGTTTAGGAGGTGTGGAGGAAGGGTATTTATAAGTGGGTATTAGGGTTTGGGTTTAATGATGTTAGTGGGTGTTAGAGTGGTTGGAAAGTGAAAACCAAACTTAATTCGCGAATTTAAAATATCTCGCTGAAAAGCGTGCTCTGTCACGCCACGCGACAAAGCACTAGTGCTTCGTCACATGGCACGAAGAAGCACTGTTTTCCAAAGTTTGCAAAATGTTCATTTTACCCCTCTGTAGTTGATTTTATTGGTTTTTCAAGCTAGAAACCCATAATTAAGCATGTTTTTGGGAATCTAAGTGTATGCAAGTATGTGTAAGTATAAACACGTATGATCACACTTTGAAGCATATATAAACTTAAAGTATGGTTCGGTTTTATATAGAAGTGTGTATTTGTGATTGATTACATATTGTGCAAGTATGATCACACAAGATTGACATAAAATACGATTCCCATTGATCAAAATCTCGGATTACAAGGATTGAAGATAGAACGTGAATAAAAGTTTTCTAAAGATAGAAAGTACGAAAATACGGAATGTTACATGTTCCTACCCGAAAATCTTATTGGATATCTTTTACCAAAAGTACAACCAAAATTGGTTATCCCGTTCTTATTCTTTGCGGGATAAACTAAGTAGGCTGATCAAGTATTGAAGTTGTGTTGAATCATTTGGACTTTCGCTACTTCTCTATGGGTCCTAGAGCTTTATGGCTCTGATACCAATTAATGGTATAGAACTGGAATTCGAAACAAAAAATTCGCGAACAAAACACAAAATACCGGGTCTTGATCAAAACCTTCTATCGAATCTTGTTTTATTAATAAACCAAAAGAACAAAAATTATAATAACCCCAAGTCCTAACCAACTAGTTACACTAAACCAATATCTTGAAAAACAAGAAACATAAACCACTCAAATAAAACACTAAATAAAGACTTCGTTTTTTCCCCCTAAAATACGACTTCATAAATAAAACTTACTAGTTAACTCAACCCCGTAGACTATTAGACTATGACAAAACTAGTCTAATATATTGTATTATTTCTTTGTATCATTTTAGAATGCACATTTAAATTAACTTAAGCCTGCCCATATTATTTTATTGTTGATAAAAAAAAAAAAAAAAACTTCACTCAAAGGTACCTTTAGGTTATAGTTGTCGAGCTTAAGACCCTAAATGTATATATATCCAATTGACCATCAATTATTTTTTACCAACAAATTAGTGAGGTGATAGTTTATTTTTTATAAAAAGAAAGAACACACACATATACAAGGTAGAGTTAGTCTATAAATGACATTTCCTTAAATAGTGTGAGAAGTCTATGTAGGTATTGTGTTTTAAATGTATATTAGCATTAAATTTAAAACACACTGATTAATTTTATTAATATGGTGTTTTAAATTTCATGCCTAAATTACATTTCATTTCTATTTTAAATTGTTGCGTTTGGTGTTGTTCTATGTAACACCATGCCAAAAGAATCTAAAATACCATTCCTAAAATTTAAAACACAATTCCTACATTAAGTTCTCACACTTTGTAGGAAAAAGACCCTTAGTAAAGAAACCCTTCCCTATATATAGGGGTATGATCTCGGAAAACGTCCAAAAGTGTGAAAATGGTGAGAACGTTTCACAGTGGTTGGATCAAAACAATCTATGAACTAAAATGAGACGGTGACGTTTTTGTAAATATCAATGACTTTGGTAATGGCACAGGGTTCATTAAGGGTAAAATCGTTTTTTTACTGAATAAAGAGGAAACACCAAGATGCCAAAAAACACCAACTCACTGACAAATTAACGATAAAGCCTCTTAACGCCGAAGACTTTATTTTACTGAATAAAAAAGAAACACCAAAACGCCAATAAAATGCCAACTCGCTGACAAATTTATGATAAAGCCTATGAAACGCCAGAGACTTTATTGCTTTCCATTCATTGTGAAAAACTCCCGCCCAAAAACATGACATCCCTTTCATTGATCATACTTGAAGACAAATGCCATTCTCAACAAAACGCTGATGTGTGGTCGAATACCAGTGTTCTATTATGTTTAAGTTTGTGTTTTTACATGGCTTTTAATTTCGAATAGCCTACTTTTGATTGGAATTGTGTTTTGAAGGTCTAACATAGTTTAAGGAACTATTCGGAAGCTATACAGAGCATCGGGAGCGAACGGGATCAACCGGGGATGCGAAACGGACAAAACAGCAAATGAGACTTTCCACTTTGCGTCGCCGATGCCACTAGGGTCGTCGGCGACGCCCTTGCGTCGATGGAGTTGGCGTAGGCAGTAGTTTAGTGTGTCAACAGAAAAAATGGTCTTCTGGGAGGCGTCGGTGACGCCGACTCCTGCTCGCTAACGGAATTTTCTTGTTTGTTGCATGTTTGAACGTGTTAAAACCTATTTTTGAGTCTTTTGAAGGTAGTTACGAGTTTTTGAATACTTTACACCATTCTTGGTGCCACAACCATCCTCTACACTTCATCCAATCCACTCTGATCATCTACCTTCATCCCTTCGATCACAATCTGAATCATCATCATCATTCCATCATCAATCATTAAACCTCTCCACCATCACCATTCACTAAACCCTAACTTCACCATTCTACAAGATTGAAGATGATGTTCAAGCTAAAGTTCTTGTCAATCGTTGATCAAGTTTCAACTACTATGAGCGGCTAATCCTCTCGAGTTTCACCCCGATATAGGTTTTTGTAAGATTCTAGGGTTAAACATTGTTTTGAGTTTTGATTTGTGAAAATTGTAATATGATTTTGAAACCTGTGATAATTGCCTTGCATTTGTATCGTATTCGTGAATTGTCGAGTGAAGATTAAATTTGACTTCGTGAAATTTTAAGTGCGATTATGCCTTGTCTAGGTTAGAATTTACATGTTCTTGGTAACGAAGTGCATTGCGGTCCGTCGTCTATGACATTGATATCTCTTGGCACCTAAGCCACGCGACACTAAATTCGTTAGTCATATAGGCAATTGAATTGAATCTAAAACTGTAGAAACCCTAGGTCTTCAATTACCGAACGAGTGTGAACCTTGTTTAATATTATTGTTTTATAACAATCAATCAAGTTTCGTGCAATCATTCAAGTTTTCGTAGTTAAGTAATTAAAAACAAACTTGTCAGTTTAATCTGACATCTCTTCAAACAAACAAATGTTCAATTTAATCGTTTGCAAGCTTCATAAAAGTGACACTCTTTACATTCAATCACATCTGTACATAAACCACAGACTCTTCGTGGATTGACCCTGCACTACCACTAACTCACAGTTAAGGGTAATTCGGGCTTATAAATATTATCTTTGAGCAGAGCGCAACACTCCAATCCAAAAATTTGCCCCGCGGACGAGATATGAAGATATCCCTATCCCAACTGGACCTTCCCAGCTGGCTCTTGGATGGCCCCAAAGAGCCGCATAGAGCTTCATCCTGTTGCAGCTGCAACAACCGGCCGAAGGGGAACAAGGTCCCCTTAATGACTTTAATGAGATGATGCCGACCCTCATCGGTTACCCATACCAGCCATACCCGCCAGTGGATCCAAATGAAAGATATCAGAGACAGGGCGAGGTAATCTTTTTGTTGTTGTATAATTTTCTTGTTATTTCCTGTTATTCCATTTTGTTTTTAGTGTCTTTTATTCATTTCAGAGTTGTTTGCATTTTGTTTGCTAGTTAAATGAACTTTGTGGGTGTGTTCCCTATATAACCTTCACGAGACCTACTCGTCCTCCCGAGCTATCAGGAGGTTTAAAGAGCTTGCGTGCATATGCTAAATGCCGATGTGATTCCTACGAAAGTGAGTTTGGATTGTTGTTGTTGTTGTACAATATTTTTCCACAAAAATCAAAGTGAATTAACAAATGACTTGGTAAATCCTTTATAAAAATGGTAAAATTGGATTAGCTAACGGGTGTTGATTTTTGTGAGAAGCTTGCTTCTACATGATGGTTCATATTAGTAGGTAATTTCATGCTCCTTGAGGACGACCATTTGCATCAAGGATCGAGGAGCACATGAAAAATGAACAAACCAAGTGCATACATTTCTTTTCCTATGATTTTTAATTAGTAAATAAGTGGAATGTATTTTATGTATTATTGACCGACGTGAAGTTTGGGAAATTGGTCGTGCCACATCCCTTGTGCAATTTAAAAGCCGCATTCTTACATACTGAGGACAGTGTTGACTTCAAGTGTGGGGATGGGGAGAAAAAGTTTTTAATTTTGACCCTTTCATTTAAACATTACACATTGAGAACAATGTTGATCTCAAGTGTGGGGATGGGAGAAAATTTCAAAATGTCTTTGTTCGAGCAATTTAAAAAGCACAAGTAACTAAGTCAACGAGAGATGACACAACCCATTTGATCTTTTGTCATTGTCAAGTTCGAATTATTAACATGGCGGGTATTTAGCGGGTGGTTATTTGGGAATAATCCGCTTAAGAAACTAATATATTTTGCATATCACATATTCTACCTTTTACGTGAGATTTTGAGCCACTTTTACACATCATATATATATATATATATATATTTATATTTCTTGGTTTGAGTGTGCAATTAGTCGCGTATTGTAGAACTTGCAACTTTTGATGCGTTTTAGACCATAGACCGAATATGAGCACAAGAATGATTAAGGAATTAGGTAAACCTTTTCTTTTTACACCATTTATCTTATCCATACCCAAAAATGAATCTCCTAGTCGCCAACTTTGAGCCTATACCTTTCGTTTGACCAACCCATTTAGCCTTTGACCATTAAACCTTTTATTTTTTAACCAGTGTGATGAAAATTCGATTTTAGGATTAGTTTGTTGTGTATAGTGTTGGTTTATATTAAGAAAAACGAAAATTCAGAAAATATCATGAAAAATAGCAGAAATTTTTTGAGAAAAAACATAAAAATATGTGTTGATAGTTTGTTGAATAAAAGGCGAAAATCTTGCCTTGTAGTTTGATGTTTGTAGTTAGTTTTTTTAGGGATCTTTATAATAAGAATCAAATTTTCATCATCTTAGCTGTCACACACCAACCGATGGCGGAAACATCGGAGTGAGACGAAATAGATTGCAGGAGACTTCATAACACTATTTGTGACAAGTATTTAAATAATAAATTTCCATTTAATTTCTAAAGAGTCAATTACAAAGATTTGAAATAACTACAACATGAGTAACGAAATTCAATACAATAGGAATACAAATTTAAAGTGTGTATCTAAGCATTCTACTAGATTCCATGCATCACCAACATCATCGCTAAACCTGCAACATGTTTTTAAAATGTAGTTCAATACAAAAAGTATTGGCGAGCGTACAAGTTTAGTGCGTAGTATATAAGTATAAAAAAATGATAAGGAACAATCCACATGGCAAACCAAGTTATCAAGATTAACGTATAAACTGCCATGCGATTTACAAGTCAACCCACTGTTTACGCAAGTATGAATGAAAATTTAACATGGCCACTAGTCTACGGGCGGTGCGTTACTCCTATAGCGCTATACATGTTAAATGGAGGCTCGTACGAAACTAATGACAAGTTCATCACATAAGTATGGTCCAGAAAACACGAATCAAGCATAACAAATAGTAAGCATGTATTGGATTGTTGGTTTATGTATTTGCATAAGAATATGTATAATAAGTGTGTTTTGTATAAATAAACATGTTACAGCCCAGAAAAGTATGAAAACGGTAAAATGGGTCAAGTATCTCACAAATTTGCTAAGTCTTTCGATTATCCAGTTGTTGACGAGTGTAAGAGATTTGGAGGATGGAACACCGAGGTCACCCTATATGGGCAAACGATGGTGCATGAGTAAACGAAATAATGACGGAGGATTAGGATTGGAGTTTTATTGTATAATCAGTTGATATAATTATGTGTATATTCATATATGATAATGCTACATAGAAAACCCTTTATTTTGAGAAAACCTTGGAAACCCATCACATGGCCTACATTTGGTCACATGTCACACCTAACTTCATCTCATTTTTTGCTTTTGAGGGCACTATGGTAAATTTACATATGCCTACCCCACCCCAAAGATCTATTGACCAACATGATTTGACACCATCATTAATGTACCCATCACATCATTCTCATCCTTCATCCTCCATTTCGTTTAGTGTATTTCAAATTAAAAAGTTTTTTTTTTCAAAATATCTTCATCTTCCTAAACAAGTCCTTTAATACTAGATCCACCATTAATGTACTATGGAGCATTCAACTTCCTAAACAAGGTCTTTACTTCGATCTTTACCCACCTCACATCTAGATGTACTTTCAAAACTCCATTTCTTTACCTTTTAGCTTTCCCCCATTTTCAAAACTCCATGAACTTCATCTCTGTTTGTTGAAAGCTGATTCCGGGTGTGTTCATCTTCATCTCACGTCGTCATCTTCATCTTGGGTGTGCTCATGCTTGTTGAAAGCTGATTTCTAGAGTGAGAAACAACAATCTTCATCATGTTTATCAAGAACACCAAGAATACACAAATAGAAGCAAGTTTGAAGATCTTCATCGTGTTCATCGCACGGTTCTAGATCCGGTAAGTGTTTTAGAGAGAGAAAGTTGCTGCTTTAGAGAGAGAAACAACAATCTCTTGAGTATTTTATTTTGAAAAATCATTTTCACACTTGATGTTTTTGTTAAAATAGTTTTTAATAGTTTTTTGTGTAATGGCTGATTTAGAGAGGAACATGATTTTTTGTTAAAATGGTTCTAAAAAGTGGTAAATGTTTATGTAATTTGTAGGTTTTTATTTTGTGTTAAAAAGTTTGTGTTTGGTTTGGTTGCTTGTTTAGGGCTTTTGATCTCTGAACAGTAATTGTTTTTTGTTGGTTTGCTTGATTTACAGAAACAGACCCATAACATGTGTTAAGCCCCTGTTAGAATGATATATAACGTGTGTTGATTTACAGAAACAGACCCATAAAGATATTCAATTGACAAGCTGGATGGATGTAGGCGACGTTAATGCGGGGACATGTGTTAAAAAAGATATTCAAGAAGTCACATTTTTTGGGAAGGAACTCTTTGTTCATTTATAACATGTGTTAGTGGTAATGCTGTAACAGAACACCATGATGTAACCTGACATGTGTTCATGTATAACATGTGTTAAGCCCCTGTTAGAATGATATATATAGTGTGTTAACCTTTGTTAATTTAAAAAAAGAAAAAACAAGTAATATCTATTTTATTTTTGTTGATGTTTAAAATATCCGATAATGTGGAAACCGAGCGTAACACTTGTACAAGTTAGTATGTAACGTGTAATATTAAATGAAGCATTTATGGTAACACATGTACCGGTAATTTTGGAATATATAATATGAAACGGGTCATTTGTTGTGCACATTTTGGAATATATAACATGTGTGAAGCCTCTGTTATAATCTTTTTGTAACCTGACATGTATTCTTGTATAAGCTCACTTACAAAACACCATGATGTGTATATACTGATCTAACATGTGTTACAATTTGTCCGTTTGGAACATGTAGTTGCTTAACATGTGATAAGGGTGAAAACAGTCGACGGAGGCGATGGGTTTAATGGTGAGCTTAGTTAATATCGAAATCTTGTTGTAACCTGACTTGTATACATATGATAACATGTGTTAAGCATCCATCGTAATCTTTGTTGTAACCCGACTTGTATTAAGGTATATGAAAGTGGTTTGCAAAACACTATGATGTGCATATACTGATCCTAACACTATGATGTGCATATACTGTTGTAACATGTGTTACACTTCGGGGTAAGAAGTGTTACATTGTTGAATGTCGGGCATGATCTACTTTGTCTTATATGTTGTAACATGTGTTACACTTCGGGGTAATATCTTGCATACAGGGTGATATTCAATAGCTTATACGTTTAATAGTAGTTTATTATTTTTCATTAAATATATTACATATATAACAACCATTGTTACATATGAAACGACCATTGTTACATATGTAACGTTGCCATGTTAACGTATGTAACACATGTGTACCAAAGGAATGAAGTGACCAACATTTACAAATGTTAATCAAAATAAAAGTCACTTGTCATCATGGGTTGTTAGTAATTGCATGCATTACAATCATACTTAAAGGTAACAAAAATGTTTATACAAACTTAAATATATAAAGATGATCCAAAAACTATCATAAAGGTTAAAAAATCTAGCTACGCTTTGCGTCTTGATAACCATCTTTATTTTGAACATAGACATCCATTCACCTATGAACAAAACAAGTACATCAGTGTTAAGGCCCTAAAGTTAAACTTATTAACACAAATGTAACTACATGTACATCAGTGTTAAGGCCCTAAAGTTAAACTTACAAAAAGATTATAACAGAGGCTTAACACATGTTATGTATTCCAGAATGTGCACAACAAATGACCCGTTTCATATTATATATTCCAAAATTACCGGTACATCTGTTACCATAAATGGCTCGTTTAATATTGCACGTTACATACTAACTTGTACATGTAATACTTGTACAAGTATTACGCTCGGTATCCACATTATCGAATATTTTAAACATCAATAAAAATAAAATAGATATTACTTGTTTTTTTTTAAATTAACAAAGGTTAACACACGTTATATATCATTCTATCAGGGGCTTAACACATGTTATACATAAACACATGTCAGGTTACATCATGGTGTTCTGTTACAGCATGAACCACTAACACATGTTATAAACGAACGAAGAGTTCTTTCCCAAAAGATTTTACTTAATCAATGTCCCGCATTAACGTCGCCTACATCCATCCAGCTTGTCAATTGAATATCTTTATGGATCTGTTTCTGTAAATCAACACACGTTATATATCATTCTAACAGGTGCTTAACACATGTTATGGGTCTGTTTCTGTAAATCAAACAACCCAACAAAAAAACACTTACTGTTCAAATCAAAAGCCCAAACCACCAACCAAACCAATAAAAAAAACAATTATTGTTAAGATCAAAATCCCCAAACAAGCAACCAAAGTAACAAAAAAACCCGTTCAAAATCTCATCCTAAAGTTTTCGATTTATTTAAAATACATGAACATTAACCATTACTAGAACACTTTCAGCCCATAAAAACATATTAACAACCATTTCAACAAAAAATCAAGTGTGAAATGATATTTCAAGAACACTTACCGGATCTAGAACCGTCCGATGAACACGAAGAAGATCTTCAAACCTTCTTCTCTCACACACACTTGTGCATGTGTCTTTGTGATAAAGATTGTTGTTTCTCTATCTAAAACATCAACTTTCTCTCTCTAAAAACATTCATCGTGCCATCGTTCTCTCTCTAAAACAACAACTTCAAACTTTTTCTCTCTCACACACTTGTATGTGTGTTCTTGGTGTTATAGATGAACATGGTGAAGATTGTTGTTTCTCTCTCTAAAACAACAAATTCCTCTCTCTAAAAACCTTCATCCTGCCGTCGTTCTCTCTCTAAAACAACAATCTTCAAACATTTTCTCTTTCACACGATGTAGATCTGAACTTGAAGATCTAAACTTGTGTTTGGTATTCATCATGATCTTGATTGAAGACAGAGGAGAGAGGAGAGAGGAGAGAGAGATAACATGTGTGTGTAAGAGAAATAAAGTTGATGTGTGTGAGAGAAAAGTCAGATTTTCAATACCTTAAATGCCCTTCTCCTTTACTTGTGTATAATTTATGGTTTTATTTAAATGTAAAAGACACCAAAAAAAAGCTCAACCATTGATCTACTTGAATGAAACAAAATTAATGGATGAGGTTGGGTTTCCAAGGTTTTCTAAAAAAGATGGGGTTTTCCATATAACCCAACCCTATTCATATATATTTTATATATTTTAAGTAATATTTCTAAATTAATTCTATTAAGAGTATTGTTGAAATGTTGTCAAAAATAATTATACTTTAATATCTATTTTATAAAAATTAATAGAATTTGACAGGTTTCGGTTTATAAAATTATCGCGTTTCTTTTTACGAAATTTTACGAAAAACGGGCAGGGTTTCCTCTGTTTTGGACGATCCCGACAACACAAGTTGTCGATATATTTGTCAAAACTCAATAATTATACAATATTACATATTACGAGTTGCCGAAATAATTTATATTTGAGCATTTTGTTACATGATACATAGAGTCGATTCCGCGACTAAATAACATCAACAAAATAATGAACTTCAAGGCGTTTAGCATTTACCGAACATCGAATCTGACCCGAACAAGTATGACCGTTGAACCGAGCCGATGACTAGCCGTTGACTTCTATTGACTGAACCGAAAACAAAACCGAACATAACTGAACCGGAGTACGACCCGAACTTTGACCAGATTTGACCAGCTTTAACTGTCGTTAACCGGGGTTTAACCAAACCCGAACATCGAATCATTGATGTAACTATCGGATTGGTTGTTCATCGCAGACCCGAACCAAAGTAAACGAGAATCAGGACTGAACCGACACCACCGTCGACACCATTTCCTGACGATGCGGCTCCAGCCGTCGTCGGTGACCGGAATCGAATGAAAATCTGAAACAAAAGTCGGATTTGAATCAAACCAGAAACAGACGCTAGCCAAAACCGAAACAAGACTGACCGTAACTTGAATCGAGCAAAATCAAAACAAACCTGGTCTCAAAACTAACCCGAATGGAGACTCGAACCAGCTCTGAATCGTCGGTACTACGCCGTTCGTTACTAAGTGTCGCCGCTGACGGCGGATTCGTCGTGTCTCTGATCTCTCTCTCTCTTATCTCTCATGCTATCCGTCTCTCTCTTCTCGTCTGTGTTCGCCGCCGTACGCCACCACCGAAATGGTGGTGGTCGGCCGTTCGTTCAAACAGAGGTGTAGGTTTTGGGTGGTGGTTTAAGAAGAAGGGAAGGGGTGAGGGGGTCGTGGTGTCTGTCGGATGACCAGTCGCCGGAGAGCCGACCGGAAATCCCTATGCTCGCCGGTCAGTCATTGAGGGGAAAAGAGAGTGAAGATGTTGATGTTTGTATGTGATTTATTTGATTTGTGGATTTGTTGTGTGTGTGTATGTTGTCTTTGAGTTGCAGGCAAAAAGAAACAGGGGTAGGCATGTGTTTGTGTGCGAGGTAGTGTTTAGGGTTTTCTAAAATGTTAACAGATATATAGGGTTTTAGTTAGTGGGCTTTAGGCTTGGGCCCAAGACCCACAAGCCCAATCCTCGTGTTTAAGTGGCCCGCTACACTCTACGAGACCCGTTATCGCTACAGGCAAAGTGTAATGTAGTAATTTGCTATTTTAGGGTCCTAAACATGTAAAAATTGTGCCGGTAATCGTTTTTTATCACGTAAGTGCGTCGTTGTCGTTTCTCGCTCAGATTTCGACTGCGATTAAAAATAAATAAATAATTAAATAAAAGCAAACATGTATTTCCTAAAAATATAAATGTGGAAATACGAGGAGTTACATTAGCTACTTTCAAAATATCCTATTCCACACCCTTAACTTAGTCCCGTTACAACCTTAAAGACCTTTTGACTTGTGCTTCGTGGTCGTGTTTTATGGTGGAGAATGATTGAGTTGCAAGCTTATGCGGGTACGTGTTCTAATCGGTTTTTATTTTCATTTTTCTGAGATACTACATCCCCCTAATTTTTTGCTTAAAATTGAAAATAAAAAGAATAAACGAAAAAAATTTTTAAGAAAGAAATTTATATATAAACGAAGAAAAGTATTTTTATGTGACCAAGTTCAGTCCTCAAATTCGACCATTTTGAGCAGTTTAAGAAGTGCATTAAAACGTGCTCGATCAACCGGTTTTGTTAAAAAAATCCGTCACATTGTCGTAAGTGTGAATATGTTCCATTGAAATAAGCCCCTGGTTGTACGAATCATGAATGAAATATACTTTTATGGCAATGTGCTTAGTTTTTGAAAACTACATAGGATTTTTCACTATTTGGATTGCTGCATCATTGTCACAATAAATGGGAGTCTGGGAGAAATTCATATAGACTTAACAAACCCATCAGGCAGATCTTCATAACGAGTATTTATGCAGTCCCAATCCCGATTAGTTCAGGTTGTATATCTTGAAAGATGCTTTTGGTGTATATCTCCAAAGCTTGGCTCTCCATCACTTTATAATTACTTTTTAGCTCCGGCCGTTTGTATCGACTCTCGTGGTCATTTTTTCGATGGGTATGGCGCTATGCTTCTACTGCAATTTCATAATGGGTCATCAACTCAACAAGAGTAGATTTTGCATTACATGCTTGACCAAAGAAGTGGTTTTCACTCTCAGACCTCGATGTTGTATGACAAAAAATCCATCCTATAGTATGTAGGGATCCATGATTCCCTAAGAGCAAACGTATTAGATAGCCATTCGTTATCAGACAATAACCTCATCCCCTCCTGATTCAAGCTCTTCAGATGTAAGTATATCCATCCATACATCACCACAAATACGTTCCTTAAAGTTGGTGGAATTGCATAGCCTTAGACCAACCTACATAAACATGAAAACGTGAAAGTAAAAATGAATAATAATATACTAAGCTAATATAAAACAATTATGGCTGAAAAAATCCAAACATCTTAAAACACCAAAAAATGAGAAAAAAGGAAAAAAATAACATTAATACCTTTAGAGAAAGTTTGTGCATCACATGACACATGCATAGCTTATGCCTGGTGATGCGTGTGTGGTGGTTATATATTTTATGTATATTTTTCGCCCTTTTTACACTTTAGTCAAGTTTTAAATTTATAAAACACGATATTTTACTAACACCAAACACACATATGGGCAGGTGCACCCATCGTGAGCATAGTATAATGTTGGTAAGATACATAGGTCGTCCAAGGACACAAGAGCTTTTAATACCGGTTTATCCTCAATGTCTAATCAAATCAAAAATTTAGAAAAAGGTTTTTCAACTAAAAAATAAAAAACTAAAAATGTTGAAAATAAAAATAAAAAATACAAATAAAACAGATAGACAAGATGAATCACTTGGATCCGACTCACCTTTAGTGTAACCTTTGATTATTTCCGCACATTTGCACTTTTTAAGAGATTATCTTAGTTATTGTAGTAGGCCCCTCTTTTGAAGGTGATGTTACACTCAACCCAGTAGTTTGAGTCAGCAAGGATAAAATCCTAAAGGGTAGGATTATTGATAGATAATTAATTAAGTTATTAATGCATATTGTGGTAGACCCCTCTTTTGAAGGTGACGTTACCCTTTGCTAAGTAGTTTGAGTCAGCAGGGATACAATCCTAAGTAGCCGGGTTAAAGTTTTAATAGTAGTTTACATATGAGGGTGTCAAGGAGTTCGGACCCCCGCCATCCAATACAAGTGGGTATTGAAGGAGGTCTACTAAACTTGACCCAGGTCCTTGCAGGATCAATACACTGAACAAGGCAAGACTCTTACCAAACCATTCCCTTAACCCCCGACCAAGTAGCCAACATATCTCCATATAGACCGTGGAGATATGAATGGTGAAAATCGTTTATTTTATATAGACAGTAAAATAATGCCAAGACACCACGGACAAATGATAAGGAAGATTCACCTTCAACATAAGAAACTAGTTATTAAAGTCAATAATACATAACCAAATAAAAAGTGCGAAAATATTAAAAATAAAAAGTATTACACTAAATGCTTGTCTTCACCAAGTGATGTAAGAGACTAGGCAAACATGGCCTTTGATTGTCAAGAACTCTTACGATCAATCTTGGATCCCGAGACTACTCGCACACTCTATGATGGATGATGGATGATGGTGGTGGATGTGGGTTGTGATGGTGGTGGTGGGTGGGTGAAGTGTGAGAGAGGTGGTTTTCCAAGGGATGATTTGCAAGTGAGCCAAGCACCCCTATTTATAGCCTGCACAGAAGCCTAGACACGGCCCCGTGTCCACCCATCTTCTCTTTCTTCATTAATTGCAGTTTGTCTGCATTAGTTGACCACGCCCCTGTGTCCGCTGGGCACGACTCCGTGTGCAGAAGCGTATCTGTACTATCAAGATTTGCCTAGATTCTGCGAATCTTTGCGTTGACCATGGCCCCGTGTCCGCTGGGCACGCCCCCGTGGTGGGTGATAGAAGCTTTTACAACTTTGTCTTTTCTGCAGACACTTGGGCACGCCCCTGTGCTCAGTGAGCACGGGGCGTGTTCAGCCTTCTGTTCTCTTGTTTTTGCTTGGGGAGATGCTGTCGAGGGGTTGGGCATGCCACGTTTATTCCTTTTCTTGTATTATTGTTAGATTTAGCTGCCTTTTTGCTTCTTTTGTTCATTTGAGCTCATTTAATCCTGAAAATACAAAAGGAAGACAAAAACACACTTTTTCCAACATTAGTACTAAAAAAGGGTTAGTTTTATGCCACATTTGATGTAATTTATATGTTGCATTTTGCACACATCACCCGGTATCAATATATACGACATAAATAGTCTTCTTCATTGCTGGATGTTGGTCAGTGATAACAACTTTTGGCTGATCACTGACAGCTTTTAAAAACACTCTCAACAACCATATATACGTAACAACAGTTTCTAACGCCAATAGTGCAACCCCAAATGTTATATTGTTGTTGTTATTATCTATACCATTAAAATGTACAAACACCATAGAGTATAAAAAAAAACAGGAAGAAAAATCTTTAAAACACCAATCAAAATGAAAAAGAGAAACGCCAATGCAAATGAAGCATGAAAACCCCAAAACACAAAAAAAAAATGAATTCTAGTTCGTACTTGTTAGAATGGTAAGTGGCGTCAAATGAAAGCACATCACCAAACACATGATAATTACGTTTGCATTGATCATCACACCAAAAAAGCCCAAACAACCGATTATCATCGTCTTTGAAGTAATCGTATGTTTTTCTTTTCATGCAAATGTCTCACAACCATGTCTACATCATATTTCTCAATGAACAGATTGATTTTCCTCTTGTAATTCTTAAAATCAACATTACTTGAGCCCATATCTTTAAAACCACCAAAAACAGTCTGCATAATGTTAAACGCCTTAACCAGGCCCAAGTTCAACTTAGACACGTTATGTGTAACGTGCTTCTGAAGTTGAGTAGGGTGTCGTTCTGACGGTAGGAAATGCTTATTAGACTGATCGACAAATTCGTGGTTGTGCCCCTCAACAAACTTATACACCTTCCATAATCCAGCCTCAAACTCTAGACAAATTTGGATCATACACTCCTTTCCTTCTGCTTTGGGTCCAATGTATCAACCTTCTTGTCTTTATATCTTCCATATTTCATACACATGTATACTCTTCATTTGCGTTTATCTTTTCAGTCTCTTTCCTGACAGCAAACCCACCATCCCTCGCGTTCTAAAGATAAAAAGAATAAGGATTGCCGAGGTGAAATTCAACCAAGGCAGAATCAAAACCAACAACCCTAGGTTACCAGAACATGCTACCAGTGTGGTAGCGTTGCGCATTTCAAGAAAGACTGCCCTCATCTTAACAAGAAAATAACAGTGGCGGACGCCAACACCAAAGCGGCAACAACAACAACAACGGGGGTAATAGTGGTGGAGCTAAGGATGCGCCTTTACCTTTGGAAAGAGCGAAGCAAAGAACGACTCCAATGTTGTAACCGGTAAGTTTCCGCTAAATAATCATTTTGCAAATGTATTATTTGATTCCAGTGCCGATAGGAGTTTCATATCAGAGTCATTTAGGAAACTGTTAGACGTTACCCCTGTGTCGTTAGAAACCAAGTACACCATAGAATTAGCTGATGGTAAACCAGTAAAAGTAACTAACATCCTTAACGAGTGCCAGCTATCTCTCGCTGGTCACAAGTTCGACATAAACCTTATGCCAACTACATTGGGTAGTTTCGACATGGTAGTTGGTATGGACTGGTTGTCCGAAAACATGGCCGAAATAGTTTATCGCGAAAAGGTCATTCGCATTCCTCTTTCTAGTGGCAAAAACTCTATCCATTCAGGGTGATCGAAGTGGAGTCATCACGGACATCATTTCCTTTATACAAGCTCAGAAGTACTGATGTGTGCAAAATGTAACGTATAAATTATATCAAATGAGGCAAAAAACTAACCCCTTTTTAGTACTAATGTTGGAAAAAGTGTGTTTTTGTCTCCCTTTTAAATTTACAGGACCAAATGAGCTTAAACGAGCAAAAGGAACAAATATACAGCCAAAACCAACATAAATACAAAGAAAAGGAATAAACGTGACATGCCCGACCCCTCGGCAGCATCCCCAAAGACAAAACAATGAAACAGAAGACTGACCACGGGGCCGTGCCCACTAGACACGGGGGCGTGGTCAGCTAAATGCAGAAAATACAGAGCTGTGGAAGCTTCTACGCCCACCACGGGGGCATGCCCAGCTCAGCACGGGGAGTGGTCAACGCTAAGATACGCAGAATCTTGCAAAATCTTGGTAGTACAGATACGCTTCTTCCCACGGGTCGTGCCGCTGAACACGGGCTGTATGGAGCCCTATGCTGACAAATTAATTTAATGAAAGAAGAGAAACGGATGGCCACGGGGGCGTGTTCGCTGGACACGGGGCCATGTGATGTGTGTAAAATTCAACATATAAATTACATCAAATGAGGCATAAAACTAACCCTTTTTAGTACTAATGTTGGAAAAAGTGTGCTTTTGTCTTCCTTTTGTATTTTCAGGACCAAATGAGCTTAAATGAACAAAAGGAACAAATATGCAGCAAAATCTAACATAAATACAAAGAAAAGGAATAAATGTGGCATGCCCGACCCCTCGACAACATCTTCCCAAGCAAAAACAAGAAACAGAAGGCTGACCACGGCCCCGTGTCTGTAGAAAATGAAAAAGTTGTAGAAGCTTCTATTCCCAGCATGGGAGGGTGCCCAGCTCAACACGGGCCATGGTCAACGCTAAGATTCGCAGAATCTTGCAAATCTTGAGAGTACAGATACGCTTCTGCACACGGGGCCATGCCCAGCGAACACGGTGGCGTGTGGAACCTACTGCAGATAGTTGTAATTAATGAAGAAAGAGAAAGAGGATGGCCATGGTGCCATGTCCAGCGGAAACGGGGCCGTGTCGGGGCTTCTTTTCTAGCTATAAATAGGGGTGCTTGGTTCACTTCAAAGACATCCCTTGGCAAACCAATACTCTCCCACTTTGCCACCACTACAACACCCACATCCACCACTAACATCCATCATCCACCTTAGAGTGTGTGTAGTAGTCTCGGGATCCAAGATTGATAGTAAGAGTTCTTACCAATCAAAGGCCATGCTTGGTTAAGTCTCTTACATCACTTGGTGAAGACAAGTCTTTTATGTATTACTTTTGATTTTAATTTTTCGGCACTTTTTATTTGGTTTTGTATTAATGACTTTAATAACTAGTTTCTTATGTTGATGGTGAATTTTCTTTATTATTTGTCCGTGGAGTCTTGGCATTATTTTACTGTCTATATAAAGTAAAATATTTACACCATTCATATCTCTACGGTCTATATAGAGATATGTTGGCTACCTGGTCGGGGGGTTAAGGGAATGGTTTAGTAAGGTTCTTGCCTTGTTCAATGTAAAGATCCTGCAAGGCCCTTGGTCAAGCTTACTAGGACCTCCTTCAATACCCACTGGTATTGGATGGCGGGGGTGCGAATAGCTTGATTCCCTCGTATATAAACTACTATTAATAAATTCAACCGGCTACTTGGGATTGTATCCCTGCTGACTCAAACCACAAACCACTTAGCCGAGGGTAACGTCACCTTCAATAGAGGGGCCTACCATTTTTCACATTAATAACTTAATTAATTATCTTTCAATATTCCGACCATTTGGGATTGTATCATTGCTGACTCAAACTACTGGGTTGAGGGTAACGTCACCTTCAAAAGAGGGGCCTACTACTATAACTAAGATAATCTCTTAGAAAGTCCGAAAGTGCAAAAATCATCAAAGGATACATTAAAGGCGAGTCGGATCCAAATGATTCATCTTGTCTATCTATTTTATTTTATTTTTATTTATGCATTTTTTAGTTTTTATTTTCATGTTTTAAAATCTTTTCCCAAAAATTTTAGATTGATTAGACGTTGAGGATAAACCGGTACTAAAAGCTCTTGTGTTCTTGGACGACCTTGGTATCTTACCAACGCTATACTACGCTCACGATGGGTGCACTTGCCCAAGTATGTGTTTAGTGTTAGTAGAATATCGTGTTTTATAAATTTAAAACTTGACTAATGTGTAAAATGGGCTTAAAATATCAATAAAAACATATCACACCTTACACACACCAAGTTTTTGGCGCCGTTGCCGGGGACACAAGGATTTTAAGAAAGTTTGGAATCAACGGCCTAATCATTTTTACTTATTTTTCTATATTTTTAGGATTTTTCTTCGTTTTTCAGTTTCTGCAGACTTCAGCACGGGCCGTGCCTGGTCGGACACGGGGCCGTGCCCAACGAAGTTACTGGCAGTTTTTGTTTTCTAAGTTACAGAAGAGTGACCACGGGGCCGTGTCGGTGCCCCACGGGGCCGTGCTGAACTCCCCAGTAACTGGGATGTAGAAAATAATCAGTGTAACCACAACCACGGGCCGTGGTCAGTGACCAGGGGGCCATGGTAAGACTTCTGACCAACTTTCTTTTTGTTTTTATCGCCGGACTTGGAACCCAGTCGTAACACTTGCGCAGTGCATGAGCTCCAGTTCCAATAAAGACATAAAATAGTCTCTAGACGAACCCGAACGCTTTCTAAGAAATAGACTAAAAGCCAAAAATCAAGAGAAAGCTTCGGGGGACCAACTTCCAATGGCGGATCAACGTACCCTGATGGATTACCTACGGCCCATGGTAAGTAATCTTGGAGCCGCCATCAATGCACCGAATGTCGATGCCAACAACTTTGAAATTCGGCCGCATTTGATTCAAATGCTCCAAAATTTCGTAACCTTCCATGGCCTAGCTGATGAAGATCCCCATTTACATATTACCAACTTTTTAGAAATATGCGATACTTTCCGGATCAACGGAGCATCAAACGATGCCATCCGCCTCCGAATGTTCCCATTTTCACTAAAAGACGGAGCTAATGCTTGGCTTAACACCCTCCCGAGTGGTTCGGTAAACACTTGGGATGAACTTGCCCAAAAGTTTCTATATAAGTATTTCCCGCCTTCTAAAACCGCTAAATTAATGACTGAAATTAATACATATTCACAAGAGGACGGGGAATCCTTATATGAAACTTGGGAAAGATTCAAGGAGCTATTAAGAAAATGCCCCCATCATGGTCTCGCGGTGTGGCAACAAGTATCCACTTTCTATAATGGGTTGTTGCCACGCACAAGACAAACACTCGACTCTAGCTCCAGGGGACTCCTAGGTAATCGTCGCCTAAATGAAATTTATAATCAAATTGAGGAAATTTCTCAAAATAATTTTCAATGGCACACCCCCCGAGGCACCAAATCTATTGCCCCGGGCGCCCATAAATTGGACGAAAACACCTCTTTACAAGCCCAAATCAAGGCCCTTTCTTTAAAAATCAAAAAGTTAGAATTGGCAAAAACGGCCTCGGTTATGGCTTGCGAAAGGTGTGGTGGGCCACATGAAAATTGGAGTTGTATGAAAGAAATGGATAAAGAAACAGAAATGGTAAACTACATTGATAATAGACCTAGGCCGTCGGGTCCCCCAACGGGCACCTACAACCAAGGATGGTGTAACCACCCTAACCTTGGTTGGAGGGAACCCGACAATAGTAGTAACCAAAAAAATCAAAACCAACGAACAAAATTTCAACAAAAACCAAGAAATGAGTCACAAAATTTCTCTCAACAACAACAAGGGGGACGAGAGAGGCTTGAAGACATTGTTTCACGCCTCATCTCTGAAACCGAAAAAAGGAACTCGGATCGATTCCTACAAGTGGAATCGAACTTTAGAAATAAGTAAATTGCCATTTTAGTCCCTGAGTTTTGTCCAAATTTGCCATTTTGATCCAAATAGTTTTATTTTCCCCCCTGGGTCCCTGACTTTTACATTTGTTGCCATTTTGATCACATTTCCTAACTCCATCCAAAAACCCAGTTACTCTTTTCAATTTAAACCTTTTCACTTGCCATTTTGATCCAATTCCAAAAAATCAAAAAAATTCCAAAAAATAAAAAAAATTCAAAAAAATTCAAAAAAATCTAAAAAATTCAAAAAAATCTAAAAAATTCAAAAAAATCAAAAAAATTCCGTTTCGACCCGTACCGTATCGACCCGTACCGTTTCGACCCGTACCGTATCGAACCGAACCGTTTCGAACCCGTACCGTATCGAACCCGTACCGTATCGAACCGTACCGTTTCGACGCGAACCGCTTCGAACCGTACCGTTTCGACCCGTACCGTATCGAACCGAACCGTTTCGACGCGAACCGTTTCGAGCCGAACCGTTTCGACACGAACCGTTTCGACCCGTACCGTTTCGAACCCGAACCGTTTCGAGCCGAACCGTTTCGACGAGAAGCGTTTCGACCCGTACCGTTTCGACGCGAACCGTTTCGAACCGTACCGTTTCGACGCGAACCGTTTTGAACCGAACCGTTTCGACGCGAACCGTTTCGAACCGAACCGTTTCGACGCGAACCGTTTCGAACCGTACCGTTTCGACGCGAACCGTTTTGAACCGAACCGTTTCGACGCGAACCGTTTTGAACCGAACCGTTTCGACCCGTACCGTTTCGAACCGTACCGTTTCGACGCGAACCGTTTCGAACCGTACCGTTTCGACGCGAACCGTTTTGAACCGAACCGTTTCGACGCGAACCGTTTCGAACCGAACCGTTTCGACCCGTACCGTATCGAACCGAACCGTATCGAACCGAACCGTTTCGACGCGAACCGTTTCGAACCGTACCGTTTCGACCCGTACCGTATCGAACCGAACCGTTTCGAACCCGAACTGTTTCGAACCCGAACCGATTCGAACCGTACCGTTTCGACGCGAACCGTTTCGACCCGTACCGTATCGAACCGGTACGGGTCGAAACGTTTCGCGTCGAAACGGTTCGGGTCGAAACGGTTCAGCATGAAACGGTTCGGTTCGACCCGTACCGGTTCGATACGGTACGGGTCGAAACGGTTCGCGTCGAAACGGTACGGTTCGAATCGGTTCGGGTTCGAAACGGTACGGTTCGAAACGGTTCGGGTTCGAAACGGTTCGGGTCGAAACGGTACGGTTCGAAACGGTTCGCGTCGAAACGGTTCGGTTCGATACGGTTCGGTTCGATACGGTACGGGTCGAAACGGTTCGGTTCGAAACGGTTCGCGTCGAAACGGTTCGGTTCGAAACGGTTCGCGTCGAAACGGTACGGTTCGAAACGGTTCGCGTCGAAACGGTACGGTTCGAAACGGTACGGGTCGAAACGGTTCGTGCCGAAACGGTACGGGTCGAAACGGTTCGTGTCGAAACGGTTCGGCTCGAAACGGTTCGCGTCGAAACGGTTCGGTTCGATACGGTACGGGTCGAAACGGTACGGTTCGAAACGGTTCGCGTCGAAACGGTACGGTTTGATACGGTACGGGTTCGACACGGTACGGGTTCGAAACGGTTCGGTTCGATACGGTACGGGTCGAAACGGTACGGGTCGATACGGTACGGGTCGAAACGGTTCGGTTCGAAACGGTACGGGTCGAAACGGTTCGTGCCGAAACATTTAATGATTTTTGGATTTTTTAGAATTTTTTTGATTTTTTAGAATTTTTTTGATTTTTATATTTTTTTGAATTGTTTAGAATTTTTATGATTTTTTAGAATTTTTTATATTTTTTTGAATTTTTTAGAATTTTTAGAATTTTTTAGATTTTTTTGAATTTTTTAGATTTTTTAGAATTTTTGGAATTTTTTAGATTTTTTTTTAATTTTTTAGATTTTTTTGAATTTTTTAGATTTTTTTGAATTTTTTTTATTTTTTGGAATTTTTTTGATTTTTTGGAATTGGATCAAAATGGCAAGTGAAAAGGTTTAAATTGAAAAGAGTAACTGGGTTTTTGGATGGAGTTAGGAAAAGTGATCAAAATGGCAACAAATGTAAAAGTCAGGGATCCAGGGGGGAAAATAAAACTATTTGGATCAAAATGGCAAATTTGGACAAAACTCAGGGACTAAAATGGCAATTTACTCTTTAGAAATCAACAAGCTACTATTCAAAACATTGAAAAACAATTAAATCAACTAGCCCAAAATTTCTCCGAGAGACCACAAGGCGTATTACCTAGCAATACCGAAACCAACCCAAAGGCGCAAGTACATCTCATAACACTAAGAAACTGGATTGTAGGACCCGAGGAGGCCCCACTACCCCCATCCAACAAAAATCCACCATTCAAACCACGACCTCACCACCAATCAATAAGGAAACAACTCCTCCGCCAAAACCCGAACCTACCAAGACCCCCTCGGTGCCATACCCCAGTCGGTTACTTGGCCAAATGACCGATGAGCAATTCACAAAATTCATAAACTTATTAAAACACTTGCATATCAATCTTCCATTTGTGGAAGTCCTCACTCAAATGCTGATATATTCAAAATTTATGAGAGACTTCCTCACTCACAAAAGGAAGATTGAGACGTTGCAATTGGTCAATTTAAGTGAGGAATGCTCCGCTGTACTACTCAACAAACTCCCACAAAAGATAATCAACCCCGGAAGCTTCACCATCCCTTGTTCCATTTGAGGATCGCATGTGCGCAATGCACTAGCCGACCTTAGGGCTAGCATCAATCTCATGCTCGCATCAATGTTTGACCGACTCGGACTAGGTAAAACAAACCCCACAAAGATGACCATACAACTAGTCGATAGGTCTACCAAATACCCACAAAGTGTCGCCTAAAATTTATTGGTAAAAGCCGGATACTTTGTCTTCCTGACCGACTTTGTCATACTCGACATGGAGGAGGACACCAAAGTACCACTCATTCTAGGAAGACCATTCCTTGCCACCGCTCACGCAATGGTGGATATGAGTGATGGGAAGTTAACATTGAGGGTCGGGGACAAAGAGATGAAATTCGGGGTTGGGAAAAGAGTAGAGGACGACTCGGTCAACTACATGGATATCATAGACTCTAGCTTGGATGACGCTCTCCGACGGTGCAACACGGGATGCGAGACATCCTGCTCAGGTAACATATGACTGACTTGGGGTCTAGCCAAAGACCCTTATAAACGTAGCGCACCACGGAGGCATTCCGCGGAACTATCCGTAGTTTTTAGTTTAGCTTAACTTTTATGTTTTCTAGTTAGCTTTAATTTCAGGAATAAAACACACTCAAAAAGGTGGAGGTTACCATCGAAATGTTAAAACCACACCCTATGCATGAAAACAGAGCCTCCCGACAATTTTCCAGCATTACAACAAGTTCAGCACGGGGCCGTGCTCAGCCCAACACGCCCCGTGCCCAGGCTCTGCAGAAAATTTGCCCTGTTCAGGTAACTGGACACGGGGCCGTGCTCATTGAACACGCCCCGTGCCCAGCCTTTAGTTAAATTTTGTTACTGGCGATCTGATCACGGGGCCGTGCCCGGACCAACACGGGGCCGAGGCCAGATGCCCAGTAACATAAAATTTTGTTTTTCAACACCTTTTTACACATTCGATCAACCTAAAAACTTATTTTTGGGACACATTGAGGACAATGTGTAATTTAAGTGTGGGGGGATGATAAAACCTTGAATTTTACAAGTCCTAATAACAAGCCTTACACAAAACCCTATTGGAACCGCTAATCACCCCAATTTTTTTCAAAAATCTTCATTTTTTTTACTTGTCTTGGTTTAATTTGGGAATAACAAGTTCTAAAAAGGTTATGTGGTACCCGCGGAAATCCACAGTCATCCTGATCAAGCACCATACTTTTGGGGTTACTTATCAAATTTCGGGACAAAATTTCTTTCATGTTGTGGATGATGTGACAACCCGAACTTTCAAGGTTAGCTTTGTCTAATCTCGTGGCGCTCAAATTGTATTGCTATCATTCATGTCCTTCTATACGTCGTCTTTGTGTCTTCGTTCTTTAAGTGTGATTAAACTTGTCTGATTACACTTAATTTCTATGAGTAAATGGTTGTGTGTTGTTACATATTAATGATAAACGTTTAAATTATATAGATATATATATTCAGTCACATATAATAATTATGTGTAAAGGTTATATGTTAGATAGATAAATATTACATGATTATATGACCACAACCCCTTGGTTCCTTGTGTTTTATCTCGGCCCATGTATGTTAAGCCCAGTTCGGCCAGGATAGACCCGACCGCCCAAACCTCTATTATATTTACATACGTGATATTTCTTCATCCATAATTTCAAAACAAAACCCTACTTCTTCCACTTGGTTGCGACGGTAGACGACTCCCCCCCTTCGAAGTTCTTGTGCTCGAATATATCTCTTCACCTCTAGGTTAGTAATACCATTATTTACTTTGTTTATGTTGGCCCAATATCCTATAACATTACATGTGAGATATCTTGAAAGTGCAGCTAATATTGGATAATGATTACTTCATGATGATAGCTATTTTGTTCATTTGTTCATATTTGCATGTGAATTGTCAGGGGGGCATGTGATTGTGGATATGTGCGCAAATTGTTAGTGTCTCGCATGCATGATTAGATTGGATATAACCTGCTAAGTGCTCTCGTTGATCGAGAGGGCGATTAATGAATTAATATTCATATATTGATAACCGATAACTTGGTGTTATAACATGCTAATGGAGTGTTAATTTTGAATGATAAATGGTAGTAATTAAATTGAGGATATACGATGAACAGGTAGGACGATTAGGGTTCTTCAGCATATTTGATCTCGACGAAAGTTAGAGTTTCGTCACACACCTGTCCACGACGAAAGTTAGAGTTTCGTTACATGTGGCTTCGACGAACTAGTGTTTCGTCGCTGAGGTGTTTCGCCGAGAAAGGGACGGGGTGAACAGTGGGCTTTGACGATATTGATGATTATGTTATGTGAAATTGAGAGTTCGTTAGGAATATGATGATGGCCGACTAACCTGCTAATGATTGGTGTTGTTGCATATGATAGTGATTATGTCTGGTACAATATGAAACAATGATCTAGGGTTTAGATAACATGTCAACGAGGTATATTGTTTATATGATGGTGACAGCATTAAGCTTTATAAATAACATGGTTGCTTGAATTGATTACATAATTGCAATGAGTAACTGTTAGATGACAACTAGAGAATTGTGGATTGATATTGTTTGAAATTGATTTGGGCAGCACATGTTAATAGTTGGGCTTGAAGTGTATGCGAGTAAATTATATAGTGTGTTTGAGCTATTACATGTTAAGCGATTATTCGATGGCACAAGGTGAATGGATTAACTGTCATGACTGGAATTACAGGTGTACGTTACATGTACATTAAATGTGCTTTATGTGAACAATGAATATGTGAATTAATTGTACGTGAAAGATGTGGTTCATGTGCACGTAGAATTGACTGTTATTGGTAACCCTTTTAGGACATGTTTGATCAACTGTTAAACAAGTAACTAATCTTACCGAGCAAACCTAAGGTGAGTTCACACTTTCTACAAGGCATGGGATTCCCGGTGGTTGGGAATGGGTAAAGGATTTAATCGGAAACTGCGTGACCTCCTGGTTTGGAACACGTACCACATCCTCTTTATTGAAGGGTGATAACACGTATTAAGGATTTAATCGGAACCTGCGTGATCTCCTGGTTTGGGGACACGTACCACATCCTCTTTATTGAAGGGTGATAACATTGATACTAGACCAAAAACTCTATCATGAAGTCCCTCATTTTTATATCGATTTAATCACCGGGCCAATGGCGAACGGGTCATTAGTTAGATAGCGCTATTTAGGTTTGACAAGCCTCACACCGTGCTGTAGAGGACGGGCGTGAACTAATGGATCTGGCCCCGTCAATGATGATAGACATTGATGCTAGGGCAGCAACTTATTTCGGTCAGTGGTCGATATGGTAACGGGTCTAGTGGTTAACATGGGGTAGCCCCCACTGGTTATGTTTATGGTTTGGGAAACAAGGAATTGGTTAACTCATGATTTACGAATGAACTTATGGTTTTTGGAACAACTTTAAAATGAACACCAACTGTGAACTCGCTCAACTTTGTTGTTTACTCGTTGTTACATGCCTTGCAGGCCTTTAAGTGCATATTGTTGGAACTTGTTGTCTGGGAGGCTGGAGTGGTCATGGGTCTAGATACATGGAATCGTAACACAAGACTAATGGTTTTTACATGTGGTTTATAAACACTTAACGAATGAATTATGCTTCCGCTGTATACTGTGAATTATTTGTAACGTTGTAACCCTTGTAGGATCGTTTTCAAACCCGAATGAGTCGATCAGAAGAGTTTTGCTCAGTACGAAAGGTAGAAACAGACATACTGAGGTCAATTCAGCAAGAATATCACTTTAACTATCGATTTGATTGATATAATAACGATTTACAGCGAGACGACACTTCGTTGCTCTGACCGGAAAATTCAAGACCTTTTTTAAACGAAATCAGGCACAAGGTATATATAGGGAATGTGATTTCTCTTGAACACGTCTCAAGCGAAATAACACTTCAAGCAAGATTAGCTTCAAGCGGAATTAGATAGTGTGATTTCGCTTGAAACTGCCATGACACTTTCAAGCGGAATTACCTATCTAATTTGGCTTGAACATGCCACTTACCCTATATTTGACATTTTCCTCGTATAACGTGCCCTGATCTATCTAAATACAAACAAGACTCGATACAAGACGAAGTCGACAGACGCATGCACCAACAGACTCCCCCTCGAATGTTGACGAGTCTTAAAGTGTCGAGTCTTTGCATCTTCAGTCTTTATCAGTCCTCTCGAATTCTTTGAAGTGTCTTGACACTGTAAAGCATCCTCAATCTCTCTCTTTTCATCTCTTCCTCGAATTTTGATAATCTCCAGGATCTGAGCCTGGCTTTCAAGCTTTCTAATTCTCTTGATCAGATCTCTTGAATCCTTGAGTTCATCAACATCAGCAATTCCAGAATCGTAACCTGACTCACACTTTCTACAAGCTCAGAATCAATTCCTGGCTTTATCCTGCATAAAAACTCTACCCAACAATAAATTTTCTGATGACCACTTGTAAAATCAATCTCACACTCTGATGAATCTCTTGTGGATAAGATATTCAAACAATGATTTTACAATTTTAAACTTTGATGAATCACTTGCAGGAATAACATTTTTCTTTTTCAAAACAAACACTCTCCCAAACCTAATTGTCATCATGTTTAGCACTTGAAATTTTGAAAATCAGCTCTCCAACATCAGTTGTCGAAAATCTTTTTGCATTTTTCAAAATTTATGCTAAAACACACTGAAAATCTTTTTGGATTTTTGAATATAGAAAGAAATGCAGTAGAAAAATATTTACATACACAATTTTTGTGAGTTTGTGTAAGAGGATCATATCAGTTTTTGACAAGTCACAAGTACCGTTGAGCTTAATTACACATTAAGAATTAAACGATTCACTTAGATTGCCGATATACTGATCCACTTAAATTTTCACACAAATTTCAACTGATTCAGGATATGAGTTAGGTGCATTAAGAACTTAAACTCATTCATGTGTCCCACCTCTTGAATAAACTCCCGTTTCCAGATCCCAATATTCAGTCTTACAGGTGAGTATACCACAGATGATATCTGTAAGGGGTTAGTTGCGAAACCGTGAGAGCTCAGGTCAGAACTTCCATTCAGCAGAGAGATGACGGCTCGAATTTTGGTGAGTCCCCTTTAGAGGATATTTTTTACAACAGCAACGATTATCAATTTTATTGTTTCATCATTTTTGCTGAGGTCGGCGCTATATTTCAAGCAAGCAGTAAAGTATTCTCCGGGGACTAGGCCATTGCTTCCGCATTATCAGAAGTCCCGGGATAATACCCCAGATATCACTGAGCATAAAGACCTAGTATCTCAGAAAGAGGGACCTTTCAAACGAGATTTCAGGGGTTACCTATATATCCAAGTAGTGTTCCCCAAGAAATAAGCAAGTTTGAATTTAAGTTTATATCCCGAAAAAGCTTACTAAATGTGTAAAAACCTATCGGCATATCATAAGTGAGACCGTTTAACGCTATTTAATCATTACATTTCTTTAGCATACTGTAACTGTCTACTGATGTACAATCATTTCCTCTTCTTTGACACAAAAACTCATTTTAGAATTTTATCATGTTTTTGACTTTTTCAAATTTTCAAATGTTTTTGGATTTTCTGAAATTTTTACTCCCCCTAAAATGCAAACACATTTAAAGAAAAATTGAAAACAAACTATACAAGTAAATTGACAACCGATATCGAATCGCTTCAAATCGCCATCCACTTGGCATAACAATCAAAACTCCCCCTCACAACAAACTATTTTCCCATTGTGATTTCAAAACACTTAAGTTTGTTTTAATCAAATGGTTTTTCCGGAAAATAAGTTTTGTTGATTGATTTTACCATATATAGGTTAGGGGTTCATCACTTTGTTTTTCACAATACCACTTGTAATAAAGATAAATCAAGTACAAGTTAATGTCCCTGATTAATCTTGAAAATTAAGTACCACTTGTAAGAATGGTTCAATCAAGTTCAACCTAATGACCTTGATTAACCGTCTAATAAAATCACAAACTTCTTTTCAACCACATGACTTACCAACCAATACCACATGTAAGTTGAATTCTCAAGATGCCGATACCTACTCCTCACTTACCAACCTGGGAGTTCCGGCAAGTCATACCAGTGACCAATTTTCAATTTTTCAACAAACAATATAAGAATGATGCCGATTCATGCTCCGCAATTACCAACTTGGGAGCTCCGGCAAATCCAGATTTTTATTGTTCATAATATGTACCATCCCAGTCACAAACTAGGGATGATACTTTACCTTGCTTCTTTGTTTTCTTCTCGTAAAATTTCTTAACTCCTTTGACCTTCCTGTCAACCATTTTTCCAAAAATGTTATGAACTGTGGAGTTAAAGGTCTTTTCAATATCAAATTCTTTCTTTTCTAAGAAAAATTGATTTGAAATCTCAATTTTTCCAACTTTCTTCTTAAAATTATCAGCCCGAAGTGGTGGAAAATTCACATCATCCACAGTCGATACCGAGTTTTCATTTTTTGATTCAACTTGTGGCTCATCTGACTTTGTGGAATCAGATTCATCGCCAGACAATAGCTCTTCTGATTTTGACGAATCAGAATCATTGCTAGAACTTTTATCCGATTTCTTAACAACCCATTTCTGGTTGTCAAGATTTGCCCTTTTCTTGTAAAACCTGTTTGAACATTCACCAATCTCAAAAGTTGAATTTTTGAAAAGTTTTATTCTATCAATTTGTGGTTCAAAATCAACCTCTTTATCTTTTAGTTTACGAGAAACTCCCTGTTTAGATTTTATTGCCTTGGAACAATTTTTGGCAATATGACCAACAGTGTTGCATTAGAAACTCCCTCTTTATCTCTTCTTGCTTCTTCGCAAGGAATTCTCTATTCGACTGATTTCTGAATAGATTTTCTTTCTCTTCTTCAGATGAAGTACCTGAAACAAATATAATTTTTTTTAAAATCTTGAACATATTTTTCATTTTTATGATTTTCTGGTGGAATAAATCCAAGACCTTTCTTTTTGAAATTACCGTTATGGTTTGGTTTCTTTCGATAACCAGAACCAGAACTGTAACCCTTTTTCTTGTTTTGTCTTTGTTGAACTCTTGAGGTGTACTTTTTAGGTTTATCATTAAGATTTACATCTTTTATTTCAGAAATATTAATTTCTGTAAGTTTGAAAACCTTTTTAATCATGTCAGGTTTGACACCTCTTATTGAAAATTCCTCATCAGAATATAATTTGTCGGAATCATTCAATGTATAAACAACTTTGAATGTTTCATCATTCAAATTAGATTTTGATAACAGGAATTATTTATTATAAACCCTTTTGGCCTGTTCGACGATTTGACTCAAAGTACTGGATTCAGACTTTGATTCTGACATAGACTCCGATTTTGACTCCTCGGATTCATCTTTATCCAACACCTGATCGACCACTTTCTTTATCAACTCGGACTCATGATCAGTGTCAGATGATGTAAACATGACATCAATATTATCTGGCAAGTTAACTGAAGATTCCGACTCCCACTTTAAGTTTGTTGCCTTTTCGACTCTTTCTGAATTTGGATTTCTCGGAGAATATCCATTTTCTAGCGGGGGTGGACACTTGTTGTAACTGAAACCTTGTTTCTTACCAGAATCATTCACTTTAGTATCCTTCTTCTTTTCTTTCTTCTTTTTAGGAATCTTTTCTTCAGAAACCTTTTGTTCTTCAGTTACTTCATCATCCTCAAATGCCTTCATGCCTTCAACAGTTGGATAAATCCTGTCAATGACATAAGAAGTACATGAGTAACTTTTCAACAAACGATTAACTCTTTCAGTTTCAATTCTTTGTGTTTCAAGTTTTTGTTCAAGCACAGCACACTTCTCAATGTAATTGTTCACAACTTTCTGCTTTATCATGAAAGCTCCCTGAAGTGTCTTCATGGTTGTTGCTTGTTCTTCACTTGATTGATTATACTGATTCATGGCCTTGTTCAGAACATCATAAGATTCTTTCAGCCTATTCATGTTGATCATCAATGTGCTGTTCTGCTTCTTTATAACTTCACAATTTTCACAAATCACCAGACTTTTCTTTTCATCAACTTCTTCATCAACTTTGAATTTTGGAACCTCCTTTATCTTTTTCTTTATCACTGAAACTTCCTCATCATCTCTGCTTACTGGTGTTTTGACCTTCTTCTTTTTCTTTTTCTTTTTAGCTTTTTCATCTTCACTATCACTTTCTGCCATCATTTTAAAATAATATGCCATTCGTTTTGCATAATACTCTCTATCATCATCACTATCTTCTTCAACGCGAGCAACAAAGGCTTTGTGACTTGAAGTTTTGTTAGGATTATAATCATCCCAAGTGAAACCTTCCCAGTTAAACCCTTCTGGTAATTTTTCATCATCTTGGTTTATCAGGCATGCTTTGTTATCAGCTGAAATATATTTGTCCCAGCTGAAACCTTTTGTTGGCTCTTTCTCATCCTGATTCACCATACAAGCTCTCTTTGAAGACTCTTCAATCACTTTCCTACCATGTGCCACTTGTGGTTGTTGTTGTTGTTGTGCAACTTGATGATAGATCAATTTCCGATAGTAATCATTGTTGTTGAACGGATTTTGAGCTCCACTTGCTTCGCGATTAGTGCACTCCCTCTTGAAGTGTCCTTTTTCTCTGCAACAAAACCAAGTGACTTTAGATTTATCAAAGCCTAAATTAGAAACAAATGCATCACGGAAGTCATCTCTTCCTGTGATCTGTTTGAATTTCTCAGCTCGTCTCAACACACTAGCCAAACACCATTTTATGTCCATCAATTCCATCTCCTCAGCATCGATCTGATCGTAATCCTCTCTTGTCAACATTGGATTCCCGATCCGACCTGCTACTAGACTTCCATAAGACTCCAAAACAGTCCCCAACAAAGACATGTGACTTTTCGCAACTTCTTCAGAATAATCCTGATCATTCTCAAGATTCAATACAATATTGCATTGTAGCTTCTTGCCATTCTTTGTTGCTGAAATGTTTGGATCAAATGACGGATGTAAAGAAAAACTTGTGTTGCTGCTTGATCCTTTTTATGAACTTCCAGATGAACTCTTTGCATTGAATGCTGTCTCAACCTTCGGTGACATGTTGGTGGATTTATCACTGACACCACCTTTGTAATAAAGAACAATATCTTGTTCACCATCGAAATCTTTCATTCTTGAAATCTTTCTCTGTTCCATCTCCTGAGCCTCAATTTTTTCAATGAACTTGCTCAGTGTCAGACTGCTAAACCCTTTCTTGTTCCTCAACATCATGAGATATGTGCCCCAAGTCTCATATGGCAATGCATCAGCTAATTTTTCTATCAACTCTTCATTATCTTTGTCGATGCTCAATCTCTTCATGTTGGCTAACAAATTGCAATATCTTTCAATGATTTGCTTAGTACTCTCATTTTTCAACCCACGAAACAGATCAAACTCTTTCTTCAGAAGTGACTTTTTATTTTTAACCATCTCTTGACTTCCAACGAACTTCGATTTTAACGCTTTCCAGATTGAATAAGAAGTTCCATTGTGTTGCAATAACACCAATATATCTTCTTTCACAGCTTGTTGTAGCAGACTTAGCATCATTTTCTCATCTTTGTATTTCTTTCGATTTTCAGCACTCAGATCTTTAATCGCAATAATCTCTTCGTCATCATTCATCGGTCTAACGTATTTCATCTCGACACATTCCCAAGCGAATGCGTTGTAAAATTCCTCGTCCATGTTTCGGATTTTCAAATTTCACAAAAATAGTGTTTTCAAACGGAATCACAATCTCAAACGAGATCACCCTATTCAAGCGAAATTACTCCTTTCAAACGAGATTACTTTGGAGCGGAATACCTTCTCAAGTGAAATACCTAATTTCGTTTGATGTTTCAAGCGGAATCACACTTTTGAAGCGGAATATGGATTTCAAACGGAATAACCCAATCTTTTCAAGCGGAATACTTGTTTAAGCGGAATTAACCAGTATTTTCAAACGGAATCAGATACAAAATGTGATTTCAAGCGAAATCAACAGGTCTGTTCAAGCGAAATTATGCTGATGTCATATTCTCGAGCTGTTTTTCAAGCGGAATTATAGATTTTACTGATTTTAGATTGAATTAAGGTTTGAAACTTTCAAGGTTTTATTAGAACACTGTTGCGCACATTGTGTGAGAAATTTAGTCGATTTTAACCGTGAAAACTTGTAAATTTTGAAAAAGAAGGTGTAGAAATCAGAATTTTCAGCTGAATTGGTATGAACTCTTCTTCCTGAGCTCTGATACCACTTGTAGGATCGTTTTCAAACCCGAATGAGTCGATCAGAAGAGTTTTGCTCAGTACGAAAGGCGGAAACAGACGTACTGAGGTCAATTCAGCAAGAATATCACTTTAACTGTCGATTTGATTGATATAATAACGATTTACAGCGAGAGGACACTTCGGCAGCACTTCGTTGCTCTGACCGGAAAATTCAAGACCTTTTTTAAACGGAATCAGGCACAAGGTATATATAGGGGATGAGATTTCTCTTGAACACGTCTCAAGCGAAATAACACTTCAAGCGGGATTAGCTTCAAGCGGAATTAGATAGTGTGATTTCGCTTGAAACTGCCATGACACTTTCAAGCGGAATTACTTATCTAATTTCGCTTGAACATGCCACTTACCCTATATTTGACATTTTCCTCGTATAACGTGCCCTGATCTATCTAAATACAAACAAGACTCGATACAAGACGAAGTCGACAGACGCATGCACCAACAACCCTTAATGTTAACAAATGAAAGTTTTATTTAAATATACCTATGAGTTCAATGTGATTAGTGGCTTGGAACCTGGTACGCCACATGCCCCGCGGTGATTCCGTATGTGGTATTTTGGGGGTGTGATAGATTGGTATCAGAGCCATTGGTTATAGTGAACTTGGTTTTAAAAACGTTTTTATAAAACCAGACAATAACCGAACAGTTCTGAAAACATGAATACGACAATGACACTCAGCTCCAGATTGCAAGGTTCGCCTCTCGTATACTCATTGTACTGCATAACTAGTGAACACTTACATATGGTATTGCATGTGATTGCACGTTTAGCACAACAATATGAATTCATGTATTACTTGCATGTGTGATGTGATTGTTAGGGTGGTATTTCCCTAAACATTCATGACTTACGCTTCGTGATGCTCTTTGTTTGCTACCCGAGTTTAAGGAACCATTTGACATGAGTTAGGAGGAACTGAGATGAGCATGCAAATCGCAATATTATTGTGGGTGCACAAATAATAATAATGTGGGGTGCATGCGAGTCCCAGTGAGTCTTAACAAGTGGAAAGGGGGTTCCGTTCCGTTATTTGACCGATGTGAAACATAACAAACCTATAGGGGTCATAGCAGTGATTGTCCCTTACTCGAACGTGAAAGTTTTCATTCATCTCTGGATCCTTTTGAATCTTGATGCTATCGAGTATTACCTAAACACCCATCTGAACACCTAGCGAACCATGTAAAATGTTAGGTACTTATATGAACATCCCTGAGTTGGATGTCGCAGCGTCAAATGATTAATCGATACCTTTCTTACTCCTCTTCGTTTGCTGGAACTCATGTATTGACATCTTAGATTCTGAAGTGTGATCACTTCTGCAACACTCTCGTAACAGACCGTGTATTACTCAAACAACTTTCAACATCGGTGAACAAGAGGGTGAGCGTAGTACTTTACCAACCTCAGTATTTGGACGACCCCGACTACCGGCAACGAACATCAGCGGATTGATTTCAATCGAGTCCGTAACTCTAGTCAGCGATTTATGGGAGTCAACTTTTACGAATCAATGGGGGCATAAGTGATGATAATTGACTATAGTGTGGTATGCGTAACTGCCAGCACAGTGAGTAGCGCTTTAGGACGTGGCTCAGAATGTGAAAAGATGGACTTTGATGGTGAAGAATCGCAGGGCTTCGTTTCGAGCAACGACATTAGAGGCAGCAGTCACAACGACAACAAGGTATTCGTAACCCTAGCCTACAGTAAGGAAATAAAGGTGCCTACAACATGGATAGGCCGTGGTTAAGTTAAGAACACAACGATCAAAGGAACAACGACAGTACTTGAAATCCTTGTAATGAAAACAACAACACTAGAAATGATGCTCATGGAAGGGCATTTAGAATTGGCGTGGGCGACGCCAGGACTTTAGCAACATGGTAGCTAGTATGAGTAGCTAATCGCTTCGTCTCTGTTCCGTTTGAACCTGATGCTCCTTGAATTTGAACCTGTTGTGGGATCGGCTGACGGCAAGACAATTGAAATTTCATATGTTAGTTGGGATGCAAACTCGACCTTGTGGGACAAGAGTTCGATATCAATCTTCTTTTTGCTATCCTCGATGGTTTGAAGCAGTAGTTAGAATGGATTGGTAATCCATACATAGCGCATATATACCCTTTGAGAAGAAAACCTTGCGTATCCCTCTCCCTAGTGGAGAATCGTCATCTGTTTCAAAGTATCGGAATTGTGCAAAGGTTAGCGTCAATTCTGCAATGAAAGCCTGGAAGTGTCCACGGAAGGATTACCCCGCTATGTTAGCACTTATTATTGATGTTAAGGCTAAGGAAAAGAGGATCGAGGATCCACCCTTTGTTCGTGATTTCTACCTATGTGTTACCAGAAGAACAATCAGGTGTACCTTCACATCGTCCGGAGGAATATCATATCAGTATCATGTCAGAGGCAGCCCTGATTACTCGTACTCTTACCGTCCTGCACCAGGAGGGTTGCAAGAGCTGTTTAATCAACTACAAGGATTGTTGAACATGAGTTTTGTTGAACCTAGCTTTTCGCTTTGGGGAGCTCCAGTTAGATCCATGAATTTTTGTATGTGTACTGATTATCGAGAACTTAGCAAGGTGACAGTTAAGAACCGCTTGCCTCGACCATGTATTGATAACCTATTGACCAGCTGCAAAGATCAAGCCCCATTCGAGGATTGACTAACGAGTGAGCTATCACCACATGGAAGTTCAAGGGGGAGAATGTTCCTACAATAGCATATCAAACACAATGCGGCCATTTCGACTTTGTACACCATGACCATTGAGTTGATCAACACATCAGCAGCTTTATGGATCCCCAGAATCGACCGTGTTTAGTGATGACTTTTTGGATCATCTCCAGGAGGAAGAAACATCTTGGGCGACATTTGTATGTTATTTTAGAACTCCTGAGGGAAGAGTCACTTCGAGCGAAGTCTTGTTTAGAGTAACTTCTAGATTCGAGAGGTACCTTTTTGGCTATATAGTCAACGAAGAAGGAATACACATGGATCTTGCTAAAGCCCGTTTTGGTTAGAAACTGATCGACATCAAAGATTCCTGCGGGGATACAACAATTCCTTGGTCTCGTTAGATGCTATCGCAGATTCATCGCGAAAATTTCGAAGGTCGCACAGCTTTCGTCTCTTAGCACAGCAGGGTGCTGTGTATTCGTGGGAGACCAAAACAGGAGAATGTATTTTTTTTCAACTTTTGAAACCCAACTCTGCAATGCACAGAGCATCGCTTCTATTAGAGAGTACTAATATTAGTGGTATGCCATGACGGTCTGAATCAGAGTCCCAGTTACACACCAATGCAACACGAGAAGATGATGGCTTACGTAGCGGAATTATAAGAATAGTTGCAAGAATCACAACCTACGATGGAAACCCTGGTCTTTGGATCTTAGATGGAGGCATCACTTGGACGGTACCAGATGCGGTATTTAGACCGATCACAAGGGCCTCCCGTGTACCTTGTGTTCGACAGAGCTAAATCAGTTAATGGCATCACTGGAGGGAACTTTAGGATGATTTCAACTATGAAACTTGAACGTGCACGAGCTTTGCAGCTCACTATCGACTCTAACTTACCTGATCAGACTTGCTCTATTCAAACTGGAGAACTGAAGGAAGAGGATTTTCAAGTTGAACCCATGCGGGGCATGGAGAAGCAACCTTTGACGGGTCAGGCGATACTCGTTACCTCATGAAACGAATGTGGGTCTCATTATACGGAAACTGTAGGGATCTCGTGTTGAGCAAGGCACACCGGCTTCGATATTCTAGCCGTCTGGGTTTTGATGAGAGGCATTAGGATTTATAAACCTTGTACTGGTAATCGGGCATGAAGGCCCACCTAGCTAGGTATGGGAATGATGTTTGACTTGTCAGAAAGTCACGGTGAAGTGTTAGCAACCAGAAACACCTATATGGAAAGCAAAAACAGACTGCCATGGATTTGGTCGCTAGTCTACCTAGAACTCGAACCGGAAACAATATCACCTGGGTGATAGTTGATTGTCTCACATTACTAGCACACTTTCTTGCAATCAAGGAAACTGACGAGTCTTCACAGCTGTGAATGTACCTCTGAGAGAGGCGGCTTTTAGGCATGAGGTGCCAACTCCTGTTACCTCCGATTTCGAACTATATATGATTCATGACAGGCAATACACAACACCCTTGGCTCACACCTAGAAATGAGCATTACTTATCAATAAAGGACAACCGAACAGAGTAATGGACCATCCTGATGCACGAAGGCATGCTGCGAGCATGTGCGTGGTTGACTTTAGTAAACATTTGGAAGAACACACATCTTTGGGTGAGATCTGCTGCAGCCGATACCATATTAGTATGCATACAGCTCTTTATGAGGCATGTCATGGATCATAATACCAATCTTCTTGTTGGACTAAGGTGGGTGACAACCTAATCACCGAACCAGGATTTGTACTCGCAACTCTTGGGAAGAGTGCTTAGATTGTAAATTGTTGATGGCAAGGCGTGACTATCAGGAGAGCTGATAAGCTTAGGAAACACTGGGAGTTCGCTGTAGAAGAACGTGGCATAATCGAAAGTCTCACCCTGGGAGGGTGCGGTACGCTATCAAAAACGTGGCAAGCTTAGCGTACGATGCGTTGGGACATTCGGATTCTTGGAACGAATCAGTGACATGGCTCACAAACTCGAGTTAACTGACGAAATGGGATAACGTTCGCGAAGATATTTATGCCTCGAATTTAAGGCACTGTTGTCCGATGAAACACTTGTGATACCCTCACCAGAGTCTAAGGTTATCCAACCAGTCGTACTTACCAGGGAATCTATCGAAAGCATGGACCAAGAAGTCAATGTTCGTTAGCATAAGTCGTATGAAAATCGTGAGAGTTCGTTGAAACTCAAGAAGTGGACTGGAGTTCATGTGGGAACGTAAAGATCTATTAAAGCTCCAATATCCTCAATTGTTCAAGTGGTTGAAGCAACTTCTATTATCACTGGTGAATTTCGGGACGCAATTCTCTTCCAAGTTAGGGATGATGTGATACCCGCGGAAATCCACAGTCATCCTGATCAAGCACCTTACTTTTGGGGTTACTTATCAAATTTCAGGACGAAATTTCTTTCAGGTTGGGGATGATGTGACAACCCGAACTTTCAAGGTTAGCTTTGCCTAATCGCGTGTCGCTCGAATTGTATTGCTATCATTCATGTCCTTCTATACGTCATCGTTGTGTCTACGTTCTTTAAGTGTGATTAAACTTGTCTGATTACACTTAATTTCTATGAGTAAATGGTTGTGTGTTGTTACATATTAATGATAAACGTTTAAATTATATGGATATATATATTCAGTCACATATAATAATTATGTGTAAAGGTTATATGTTAGATAGATAAATATTACATGATTATATGACCACAACCCCTTGGTTCCTTATGTTTTATCTCGGCCCATGTATGTTAAGCCCAGTTCTGCCAGGATAGACCTGATCGCCCAAACCTCTATTATATTTACATACGTGATATTTCTTTGTCACACCCCCAAAATCCACCTGCGGAGTACTACCGCTTGGAGGCGTGACTGACCAGGATCTAGCCACCAATCATATTGAACAAGCATAAGTAGTTATAAAGTCCAACCAATACAATTGGTGTTCAAACAAAACATAGTTAAGTTGCAAGCGGAAGCATAAGTCTTAAATCAAAACATAAGTTTAATTGTTTCAAAGTTTAACATGGCACACAGCCGTCCATGTCCCACAACGACTCTCTTCCATGCAAGCTCCAGCTGAGTACCTATTGTCCTGCAAAGCATGTAGTAACGAGTCAACAACAAGTTGAGTGAGTTCACGGTTGGGTGTTCGTTTTAAGTTGTTTCGAAAACAGTTTCCTTTATCTGGCATCCTGCCGTGGGGGTTACCCCCTAGTTAAAAACGTGACTTTTTTATTCCCGGTTCTTCTGGCAATCCAGCTGTGGGGGCTACCCCATGTATACACTAGACTCGTTACCATATCGACTGCTGACTGTAGTCATGTTTAAGTGCCCTTAAACTGTCAATATCTATCATCATTGACGTGCCCCAGATCCATTAGTTCACGCCCGTCCTCTGCGGCATGGTGTGAGGTTTGTCAGACCTAAATAGCGCTATCTAACTAATGACCCGCTCGCCATTGGCCCGGCGATTAAGTCGATATAAAAAGGAGGGACTTCGTGATAGAGTTTTGGTCTAGTACGAGTTATCTGTCCGTGAGGACGAGGAATTACATTCCTGAACCATTGCTGTCCTACCCAAGGAGGACGAGGAACCCGTGTTCCTTAACCCCAATTCCCGACCCTTGGGAATCCCATGCTTTGTAGAGGGTGTGAACTCACCTTGGTTTGCTCGGCAGATGCACAGAAAGGTCAATCAAGCAATATTGTGGTCACTCACGTCCTATCATAGTTGTATCATACAAATCAGGTTCGTATTCAAGTAGTACACGTATGTTTCTAGCACATTGCATTCAAGTATCATTCATGGCAGTCCATCAACATTCACGTTCAATCAGTAATGTATAAGGTCTATGCATTAGGCCCAAAAGTCCGGCCCAATCACCTAAGCCCGTAATCATGCAAGTCCAATTCAGCGTGCATATGAAGATGGTCTTGAGTCGAGACTATGCGGTCTCTAGTCGAGACTGTGCGCTCTCGAGTTGTAGCTTACAAGTTTCGAGTCACAACTGATGAGGTCTCGGGTTATGCATGTGTTGGTCTCGAGTCGCAACCGGACTCGCAAGTAGGGTCTCGAGTCACGATGTTTGGGTGTTGATCAAGTGGGGTCTCGAGTCGAGACTATAGGTTCTCGACTCGCAACTTGTGTCGAAACCAGGGATCTCGGGTTGACATTTGGTGGCCTCGAGTCGAGACAGAAGGTCTCGGCTAGGGACATTTGCTGAATTCGACATTGTACTTGGCCAATGAGATTTCATGGTCATGACATTATGTACTATCCAGTAATATTGCACTAACATGTTCCCTTGTCTAGCTAAATACCGAAATGGATCAAACATGGCAATTTCAAATGTTCATAACATATTCATATCATCTTCAAGTTGTTCTTCATATATATTCAAGTCATGTTCATGTTAATTATTTAAACTTGTTCATCATATTTCCGGATTTTTAGCATAAATCACAAACATAATCATGAACAACAAATCAACACACTTGAACATACCCATCTAATGGTTTCAAATCATCACATAACATCTCAAAAATCAACTCTACACTAATCCGATTAACATGGTACTACACATATGCAAGCCGGTTTTCATGAACATCAATAATCAATGGTTTGAATCATGTTTAGACACAAGATATCATGAGATCATTATGTAACATATCCGAAATCAAAACATGTTATCCGATTATCAACATCATACAACTCCGATTCACAAAACATCATCAAGCATACAACTATATTAGTTCAATCATGTCATTCATACTATCATTTAACAACAAACATCATAAAGACACTAACCGGTTGATGGGTTTCAAGGGTGAGTATGAAGCTTCCAAACGGGTGTGTGTGTGAGTCGATCCGAGAGCTCCTAGTGTCACCGGTTTGATCCGAGAAGAAGGAGGAGAGGTGATGTTGAGACTTAGGGTTTAATGGTTTCTAGAGAGAGTAGGGGAGTATGTGTGTTGTCCAAAGATGATAGTGTTGGTTAGCAACAAGGATATATACTAGCTTCAAGTGGTGCACCCTAATGGGTTTTCGAATAGGCTAAGGGGTGTGTGGCCCAATCCGGCCCAACTGTTACTGTTCACTCGGGACCGCATGGTCTCGAGTCGGGTCCTTGTTGTCTCGGTTCATATACATACACTCATACATACAATTACAACACATAAACGTAACACGTAATCACATAGGATGTTCACATATATCATTACACCAATACGTCAACTAGTCACATAATGTTTCAAGTAGGTTACACTAAGATACACGAAAGGTTCTAAATTTCGAGTTGTCACATCATCCCCAACTTGAAAGAAATTTCATCCCAAAATTTGGTAGGCACTCACTGAGGAAGCTAGTTAAGTTGTATGGTGTTCCCGGTTTTCCTGGGGTGTCACATCCACCCCCCGTTGATCTGGAATTTCGTCCCGAAATTCCATAGCTTCGGCCTCAGTAGTGGGTGTACTGTTTGCGAACAGTTGGGGATACTTTTGTTTCATCTGATCTTCGCGCTCCCAAGTGAACTCTGGGCCGCGACGTGAGTTCCAACGAACTCGAACGAGAGGTATTCTAGTGCTCTTGAGGACCTTAACATCCCGGTCCGTGATTTCAACTGGTTCCTCGACGAATCGTAACTGTTCGTCGATAGTGAGTTCCTTCAGGGGAACTATGTGGGTCTCATCTGAAAGACACTTCTTCAGATTCGACACGTGAAAAACGTTGTGAACCGCACCGAGTTCTGCTGGTAAGTTCAGTCTGTAGGCCACCCTGCCTATTTTCTCAATGATTTCGAAAGGTCCAACGTATCGTGGGTTAAGTTTGCCGCGTTTACCAAAACGAACCACACCCTTCCAGGGTGAAACTTTGAGTAGTACTCGCTCCCCAACCTGGAGCTCTAGTGGTTTCCTGCCCTTATCGGCGTAAACTTTCTGTCGGTCACGAGCTGCCGCCATGCGTTTTCGTATTTGAGCGATTTGTTCGGTTGTGTCTACCACATGTTCTGGACCAGTGATCTGACTATCTCCCACCTCTGCCCAACAAAGAGGTGACCGGCATTTACGTCCGTACAATGCCTCAAACGGAGCAGCTTTAATGCTGGTGTGGTAGCTGTTATTGTACGAGAATTCCACAAGTGGCAGATGCTTCTCCCAGCGGTTGACAAAATCGATTACACATGCACGAAGCATGTCTTCTAAGGTTTGAATAGTGCGCTCGGACTGCCCGTCCGTCTGAGGGTGATACGCTGTGCTCATGTCTAATCGTGAGCCGAAGGATTTGTGCATTGCTTGCCACAGTTCTGAAGTAAAACGTGCATCTCGATCTGAGATAATAGAGGTGGGTACCCCGTGCCTCGAAACAACTTCCTTGAGGTATATTTCTGCAAGAGTGGAGAATTTCCATTGTGGTATCTCTGGTTGTTGGAGTAGGCCTGAGGGTTTCTGGTATTCAGACTTGACTCTCGCACAAGTCAGACACTTGCTGACATAGGTCGCTATGTGGGCCTTCATGCTAGGCCACCAGTACGTAGTTTTCATATCGTGGTACATCTTATCTGAACCAGGGTGTACCGAGTAGCGAGACTTGTGTGCTTCGTCCATCACAAGCTTTCGTAGGTTGCCATAGAGTGGGACCCAAACGCGTCCCGTCACGTAGTAAGCACCGTCTTCCTTCTGTTCTAAGCGCTGCCTTGATCCGCGTAGGGCTTCAGCCCTGACGTTTTCTGGTTTTAGTGCTTCTATCTGAGCAGCTCGTATTTGGGAAGGAAGGCTAGAATGGATCGTGAGTTGTAAAGCTCGCACGCGCTTAGGCGCAGTGTCCTTTCGACTGAGGGCGTCAGCCACAACATTGGCCTTGCCCGGGTGATACCTGATCGAGCACTCGTAGTCATTCAGTAGTTCGACCCATCGTCGTTGTCGCATGTTCAGTTCCTTCTGCTTGAAGATATGTTCGAGGCTCCTGTGGTCGGTGTAGATGGCGCACTTGGTACCGTACAGGTAATGCCGCCATAACTTAAGTGCAAAAACAACAGCTCCCAGCTCCAAATCGTGTGTAGTGTAGTTCTTCTCGTGAACTTTGAGTTGGCGTGAGGCGTAGGCTATAACTTTATCTCGTTGCATTAACACACAACCGAGACCCTGAATGGATGCGTCGCAGTAAACCACAAAGTCGTCTGTGCCCTCTGGCAATGAAAGGATAGGGGCGCTGCAAAGTCTATCCTTTAAGTGCTGAAATGCTGATTCCTGTGCATTTCCCCATCGATAAACAACGCCTTTCTGCGTTAGTGAGGTGAGGGGCTGTGCAATCTTGGAAAAATCCTTAATGAATCTCCTGTAGTAACCTGCCAATCCCAAGAATTGGCGAATTTCCTTTGGTGTACGAGGTGCAGGCCAGTTCTTAATCGAGTCTATCTTGGATGGATCAACGTGAATCCCATCCTTGTTTACTACGTGGCCTAGGAAATGGACTTCTCGAAGCCAGAAGTCGCATTTCGAGAACTTTGCGTAAAGCTGTTCTGTTCGAAGGAGTTCCAGGATAAGCCTTAGATGTTGCTCGTGTTCCTCCTGACTCTTAGAATAGATCAGGATGTCGTCGATGAAGACTATAACGAACTTGTCCAGGTAAGGCTTGCACACTCGGTTCATTAAGTCCATGAAAACCGCAGGTGCGTTTGTCAGCCCAAAAGGCATGACCAAAAACTCATAGTGTCCGTAACGTGTTCTAAAAGCTGTTTTGGAGACGTCCTCTTCTTGGACTCTCAGCTGGTGATATCCCGATCTCAAATCAATCTTTGAATAGTAGCTCGACCCTTGCAGCTGGTCGAACAAGTCGTCAATATGCGGTAGAGGGTAGCGGTTCTTCACTGTCACCTTGTTGAGTTCCCGGTAGTCGATGCACATTCTGAAGGTACCGTCCTTCTTCTTCACAAATAATACTGGAGCTCCCCAAGGCGATGAGCTAGGACGAATAAAACCCTTATCTAAGAGTTCTTGTAGTTGCGTAGAGAGTTCTTCCAACTTTGATGGAGCTAAACGATAAGGTGCACGAGCTATAGGCGCAGCTCCAGGAGCTAGTTCGATCTGAAACTCGACTTGGCGATGAGGCGGAAGACCAGGTAATTCCTCAGGAAATACCTCTGGATAATCGCGTACAACTGGAAAATCTTCTATCTTCTTCTCTTTTTCTGAGGTGTCAGTAACGAGAGCCAAAATGGCAGTGTGGCCCTTTCGCAAGCACTTTTGGGCCTTAAGGAGAGAAATGACGTTCTCAACAGCACTCCTCTTGTCGCCACGAATCATGAGAGGTTCACCACCGGAACCTGGAATACGGACAACCTTCTCGTTGCAAAGAATCTCTGCTCGGTGTTGGGATAACCAATCCATCCCAATGACAACGTCGAAACTACCCAAGACGATAGGAATAAGGTCGATAGAGAAGGTCTGGTCAGCGAAAATAAGTTTACAACCCTTGACTACGTGTGTGGCTTCTAAACTCTTACCATTCGCTAGCTCTACAGTGTGCTTGTTGTTCAAAGGTGTTGGAATACGCTTAAGCATTCGACTAACTTCTAGTGACACGTAGCTAGTATCGGCACCCGAATCAAATAATACTGAAACATAAAAGTCGTCGAGAAGGAACTTACCCGCCACGACATTGGGGTCATTCCTTGCTTCACCTTGACCAATCACGAACGCCCGCCCCCTGGCGCCATTGTTGTTGTTGTTCCCATTGTTACCATTCCCCTGATTGTTGTTGTTGTTGTTGTTGTTCTGGTTCCTGTTCAGTTGGGGACAATCTCTCTTGAAGTGGCCTTCAACTCCACACTGAAAGCACCCTTTGTTATCACCCTGTTGCTGCTGCTGGCGCTGGTTCTGTTGAGCTTGCTGACGATTCTGATTGGCGGGATATAAGCTCCTGCAATCCTTTGCAGCGTGACCGGGCTTGTTGCACCGATGACAGTTGCCCCTGGTGCATGGCCCGCTGTGGTGCAGGCTGCAGCGATTGCATTTGGGGTGATTCCCTTTGTACCCACCTTGACTTTGACCACCAGATGGTTGCTGACTAGGGCTCTTGTAGTCATCAGTCTTTCTCTGCTGAGATTGGGACTGAACAGAAGTCGACCCCTTACTTGAAGTTCCATCCCATTTCCGTTTGTTGTCACTAGAGGTACCAGAAGTAGTTGCAGCGCCTATGCGCTTTGGTAACTTGTTCTGCTCCACCGCCTGATCAGTGAGACGGTGAGCCAACTGGACAACTTGCTGGATGGTGGCGAGGTTCGCTGAAGTCACATGGCTTTGGATCTCTGGCACCAAGCCCTTGAGAAAGAGTTCAATACGCTTAAATGGAGGGTCCACCATAGTAGGACACAGTAAGGCAAGCTCATTCGATCTCTTAGTGTACGCCTCAATTTCTGACCCCGTCATCTTGAGGTTGAAGAACTCGACTTCCAGCTTATGAATGTCATCACGACTGCAGTATTCTTCCTTGACCATCTCCTTAAAAGTTTCCCATGGGGTGGCGTTGGCAGCAACCAACCCCAGCATTTGAACCTGAGCGTTCCACCATGTGAGGGCTAAACCCTCGAGAGTACCGGTAGCATACTTCACCCTGCGCGCCTCAGGGCATTCACACATTTCGAACACAGATTCTAGTTTCTCAAACCAGTGTAGGAGACCTACTGCTCTTCAGTGCCGCTAAAAGTAGTTGGTCGGCAGTCCATGAAAGTCTTAAAAGTGCACACGGGTGGCTGAGCATGCTGACCTATTGTGGGCGAAAGAAAGACAGAGTTTAACACAAAGGTTGGTTCACGAGAGTAGGATCTACAGATCCTAAATTGAGTTAGGACTGCAGGATATACCTCCTGCGTGTGCAGCTGCAAGTGCCGCAGCAACTCGTTCGTTAATCAGAGCCGTCAACTGGGCTTGTGTCAGGTTAACGCGTCCGGACATGATCTTCATATCAAGAAGAACGTGAGTGAGAGGGGTTCACGAAAATGCGATGACAGAAGTGAGCCAATACACACGTGTTCAAGCAACAGTAGTTATACTAATCAAGCATACCATGAGCAATGTACTATGTAACTAACAAGTAGGCAATATATACATAGATCATATCACCTAGAATGTCGAGTCTTGCATGTGGAGTGAAGCATCGTTGTGGACCGTAGAGCACTGTACAGGTTATAGTCTGGTTTTAACAAAACGTTTTCCCCTTTATTAAAACCAAGTTCTCTATAACCAATGGCTCTGATACCAATCTGTCACACCCCCAAAATCCACCTGCGGAGTACTACCGCTTGGAGGCGTGACAGACCAGGATCCAGCCACCAATCATATTGAACAAGCATAAGTAGTTATAAAGTCCAACCAATACAATTGGTGTTCAAACAAAACATAGTTAAGTTGCAAGCGGAAGCATAAGTCTTAAATCAAAACATAAGTTTAATTGTTTCAAAGTTTAACATGGCACACAACCGTCCATGTCCCACAACGACTCTCTTCCATGCAAGCTCCAGCTGAGTACCTATTGTCCTGCAAAGCATGTAGTAACGAGTCAACAACAAGTTGAGTGAGTTCACGGTTGGGTGTTCGTTTTAAGTTGTTTCGAAAACAGTTTCCTTTATATGGCATCCTACCGTGGGGGTTACCCCCTAGTTAAAAACGTGACTTGTTTATTCCCGGTTCTTCTGGCAATCCAGCCGTGGGGGCTACCCCGTGTTAGTTATCTGGCATTTCGGCCGTGGGGGCTACCCCATGTATACACTAGACTCGTTACCATATCGACTGCTGACTGTAGTCATGTTTAAATGCCCTGAAACTGTCAATGTCTATCATCATTGACGTGCCCCAGATCCATTAGTTCACGCCCGTCCTCTGCGGCACGGTGTGAGGTTTGTCAGACCTAAATAGCGCTATCTAACTAATGACCCGCTCGCCATTGGCCCGGCGATTAAGTCGATATAAAAAGGAGGGACTTCGTGATAGAGTTTTGGTCTAGTACGAGTTATCTGTCCGTGAGGACGAGGAATTACATTCCTGAACCATTGCTGTCCTACCCAAGGAGGACGAGGAACCCGTGTTCCTTAACCCCAATTCCCGACCCCTGGGAATCCCATGCTTTGTAGAGGGTGTGAACTCACCTTGGTTTGCTCGGCAGATGCACAGAAAGGTCAATCAAGCAATATTGTGGTCACTCACGTCCTATCATAGTTGTATCATACAAATCAGGTTCGTATTCAAGTAGTACACGTATGTTTCTAGCACATTGCATTCAAGTATCATTCATGGCAGTCCATCAACATTCACGTTCAATCAGTAATGTATAAGGTCTATGCATTAGGCCCAAAAGTCCGGCCCAATCACCTAAGCCCGTAATCATGTAAGTCCAATTCAGCATGCATATGAAGATCGTCTTGAGTCGAGACTGTGCGGTCTCTAGTCGAGACTGTGCGGTCTCGAGTTGTAGCTTACAAGTTTCGAGTCGCAACTGATGAGGTCTCGGGTTATGCATGTGTTGGTCTCGAGTCGCAACCGGACTCGCAAGTAGGGTCTCGAGTCACGATGTTTGGGTGTTGATCAAGTGGGGTCTCGAGTCGAGACTATAGGTTCTCGACTCGCAACTTGTGTCGAAACCAGGGATCTCGGGTTGACATTTGGTGGCCTCGAGTCGAGACAGAAGGTCTCGGCTAGGGACATTTGCTGAATTCGACATTGTACTTGGCCAATGAGATTTCATGGTCATGATATTATGTACTATCCAGTAATATTGCACTAACATGTTCCCTTGTCTAGCTAAATACCGAAATGGATCAAACATGGCAATTTCAAATGTTCATAACATATTCATATCATCTTCAAGTTGTTCTTCATATATATTCAAGTCATGTTCATGTTAATTATTTAAACTTGTTCATCATATTTCCAGATTTTTAGCATAAATCACAAACATAATCATGAACAACAAATCAACACACTTGAACATACCCATCTAATGGTTTCAAATCATCACATAACATCTCAAAAATCAACTCTACACTAATCCGATTAACATGGTACTACACATATGCAAGCCGGTTTTCATGAACATCAATAATCAATGGTTTGAATCATGTTTAGACACAAGATATCATGAGCTCATTATGTAACATATCCGAAATCAAAACATGTTATCCGATTATCAACATCATACAACTCCGATTCACAAAACATCATCAAGCATACAACTATATTAGTTCAATCATGTCATTCATACTATCATTTAACAACAAACATCATAAAGACACTAACCGGTTGATGGGTTTCAAGGGTGAGTATGAAGCTTCCAAACGGGTGTGTGTGTTAGTCGATCCGAGAGCTCCTAGTGTCACCGGTTTGATCCGAGAAGAAGGAGGAGAGGTGATGTTGAGACTTAGGGTTTAATGGTTTCTAGAGAGAGTAGGGGAGTATGTGTGTTATCCAAAGATGATAGTGTTGGTTAGCAACAAGGATATATACTAGCTTCAAGTGGTGCACCCTAATGGGTTTTCGAATAGGCTAAGGGGTGTGTGGCCCAATCCGGCCCAACTGTTACTGTTCACTCGAGACCGCATGGTCTCGAGTCGGGTCCTTGTTGTCTCGGTTCATATACATACACTCATACATACAATTACAACACATAAACGTAACACGTAATCACATAGGATGTTCACATATATCATTACACCAATACGTCAACTAGTCACATAATGTTTCAAGTAGGTTACACTAAGATACACGAAAGGTTCTAAATTTCGAGTTGTCACATTCTTCATCCATAATTTCAAAACAAAACCCTACTTCTTCCACTTGGTTGCGACGACAGACGACTTCCCCCCCCCCCCTTCGAAGTTCTGGTGCAGCCAATATTGGATAATGATTACTTCAAGATGACAGCCATTTTGTTCATTTGTTCATATTTGCATGTGAATTGTCAGGGGGGCATGTGATTGTGTATATGTGTGCAAATTGTTAGTGTCTCGCATGCATGATTAGATTGGATATAACCTGCTAAGTGCTCTCGTTGATCGAGGGGGCGATTAATGAATTAATATTCATATATTGATAACTGATAACTTGGTGTTATAATATGCTAATGGAGTGTTAATATTGAATGATAAATGGTACTAATTAAATTGAGGATATGCGATGAACAGTTAGGACGATTAGGGTTCTTTAGCATATTTGATCTCGACGAAAGTTAGAGTTTCGTCACACACCTGTCCACGATGAAAGTTAGAGTTTCGTCACATGTGGCTTCGACGAAACTAGTGTTTCGTCGCTGAGGTGTTTCGCCGAGAAAGGGACGGGGTGAACAGTGGGCTTTGACGATATTGATGATTATGTTATGTGAAATTGAGAGTTCATTAGGAATATGATGATGGCCGATTAACCTGCTAATGATTGGTGTTGTTGCATATGATAGTGATTATGCCTGGTACAATATGAAACGATGATCTAGGGTTTAGATAACATGTCAACGAGGTATATTGTTTATATGATGGTGACAGCCTTAAGCTTTATAAATAACCTGGTTGCTTGAATTGATTACATAATTGCAATGAGTAACTGTTAGATGACAACTAGAGAATTATGGATTGATATTGTTTGAAATTGATTTGGGCCGCACATGTTAATAGTTGGGCTTGAAGTGTATGCGAGTAAATTATATAGTGTGTTTGAGCTATTACATCTTAAGCGATTATTCGATGGCACTAGGTGAATGGATTAACTGTCATGACTGGAATTACAGGTGTGCGTTACATGTACATTAAATGTGCTTTATGTGAACAATGAATACGTGAATTAATTGTACGTTAAAGATGTGGTTCATGTGCACGTAGAACTGACTGTTATTGGTAACCCTTTTAGGACGTGTTTGATCAACTGTTAAACAAGTAACTAATCTTACCAAGAAAACCTAAGGTGAGTTCACACTTTCTACAAGGCATGTGATTCCCGGTGGTTGGGAATGGGTAAAGGATTTAATCGGAAACTGCGTGACCTCCTGGTTTGGAACACGTACCACATCCTCTTTATCGAAGGGTGATAACACGTATTAAGGATTTAATCGGAACCTGCGTGATCTCCTGGTTTGGGGACACGTACCACATCCTCTTTATTGAAGGGTGATAACATTGATACTAGACCAAAAACTCTATCATGAAGTCCCTCATTTTTATATCGACTTAATCACCAGGCCAATGGCGAACGGGTCATTAGTTAGATAACGCTATTTAGGTTTGACAAGCCTCACACCGTGCCGCAGAGGACGGGCGTGAACTAATGGATCTGGGCACGTCAATGATGATAGACATTGACGCTAGGGCACCAACTTACTTCAGTCAGTGGTCGATATGGTAACGGGTCTAGTGGTTAACATGGGGTAGCCCCTACTGGTTATGGTTATGGTTTGGGAAACAAGGAATTGGTTACCTCATGATTTACGAATGAACTTATGGTTTTTGGAACAACTTTAAAATGAACACCAACTGTGAACTCGCTCAACTTTGTTGTTGACTCGTTGTTACATGCCTTGCAGGCCTTTAAGTGCATATTGTTGGAACTTGTTGTTTGGGAGGCTGGAGTGGTCATGGGTCGAGATACATAGAATCGCAACACAATACTAATGGTTTTTACATGTGGTTTATAAACACTTAACGAATGAATTATGCTTCCGTTGTATACTGTGAATTATTTGTAACGTTGTAACCCTTAATGTTAACAAATGAAAGTTTTATTTAAATATACCTATGAGTTCAATGTGATTAGTGGCATGGATCCTGGTACGTCACATGCCCCGCGGTGATTCCGCATGTGGTATTTTGGGGGTGTGATTTACAAATTTACAACTGAAAGCGTCGTGATAAAAAGAACCAAATAAGAAAATTTTGAAAATGCATGAGAAATCTAATTAAAATTTGATTATATATACTTGATCACATTATAAACCCATTCCCACAACAAGTGAGTTTTGAGCCTTTGTTGAGCATACATGCATATATCTTTAAACTAAATGCTCATTTTTTGTTTCTTGTGTGAATAGCCGCTTGGTTCTTACGACTCTAGAACTTGCCATGACGATACATTCTCGGTCCTTACCAACTTAAACCCAAGTAAGTAAATGATAGAGGCATTAGGACTAACTCATTTTCCTTTTAACACCATTATTTTTCATTTTTTTTATTACCTAACCAAAAATCCCCCTAGTTAACCCCTTTGAGCCTAAACCTTTTCATTTCAAAACCCACAAAACAAACACCCTTTACCCACCAAAACCTTTTCTTTTCAAACCCTTTGTTTTAGTAGAAAGCTCGGTTGTCTTGTGACGTCTCCTATAAAAAAATGAAGTCTTGCAAATAACAAACAAGTTGCTCAAAGAAACTTTGTTTGAGTATGCTTAGTTTGAATAAAAGTCACAAAAACAAAAAGTTTTACGACGACCGACGCATTTTACACTTTTAGCCATTTTTACTAACCATTAACCAAAACCACCTACCGTTAGCCCAAGCCTAACCCTTCCCCAAAGTCCTCTTGATATTTACAAAGGTTTATAGTTAAAAAGGAGGAGGTTTGATTGCTTGGCAAGCATATGGTAGAAGTAAGTTCCATGCCGGTCTCGAGTGTTTCACAAAAATACATCTTCGGCCGAATGTTGAGTGATCTTCCGCGAGGTATGTGAACTTGTATATAAATGGAATTTAAAAGAGGCATGTTATGACCAAATAAGTATTTTTTTTCTTATAAAATGTTCTAAATAAATCATAATGAATAGGATTGTAAATAAAATAAAAATAAAACCCATTAAAGATCTTGGATTCCCGAAACTCAAGACAAGCCCAAAAACTTCTCCTCTACCTATTCCATTTGGGTGTGTAAAGCCACATATTAAAGAGTTTTGCTTAAGGACAAGCAAAGATTCAAGTGTGGGGGTATTTGATGTGTGCAAAATGTAACATATAAATTATATCAAATGAGGCATAAAAATAACCTTTTTAGTACTAATGTTGGAAAAAGTGTGGTTTTGTCTTCCTTTTGAATTTACAGGATCAAATGAGCTTAAACGAGCAAAAGGAACAAATATACAGCCAAAACCAACATAAATACAAAGAAAAGGAATAAACGTGACATGCTCGACCCCTCGGCAGCATCCCCAAAGACAAAACAAAGAAACAGAAGACTGACCACGGGGTCGTGCCCACTAGACACGGGGGCGTGGTCAGCTGCCTGCAGAAAAGACAAAGCTGTGGAAGCTTCTATACCCACCACGGGGGCGTGCCCAGCTCAGCACGAGGCGTGGTCAATGCTAAGATACGTAGAATCTTGAAAAATCTTGGTAGTACAGATACGCTTCTGCCCACGGGGCCGTGCCCGCTGAACACGGGCCGTGTGGAGCCCTATGCTGACAAATTCATTTAATGAAAGAAGCAAAAAGGATGGCCACGGGGGCGTGTCCGCTGGAAAAAGGTTGACCACGGCCCCGTGCCCAGCGGACACGGGGGCGTGGCCAGGTGTCTGCAGAAAATGACAAAGTTGTAGAAGCTTCTATTCCCAGCACGGGGGCGTGCCTAGCTCAACACGGGCCGTGGTAAATGCTAAGATTTGCAGACTCTTGCAAATCTTGATAGTAAAGATACGCTTCTGAACGCGAGGCCGTGCCCAGCGAACACGTGGGCGTGTGGAGCCTAATGCAGATAGTTGTATTAATGAAGAAAGAGAAAAAGGATGGCCACGGTGCCATGTCCAGCGGACACGGGGCCGTGTTCGGGCTTCTGTTCTGGCTATATATAAGGATGTATGGTTCACTTCAAAGGCATCCCTTGGTAAACCACCTCTCTCCCACTTTACCACCACTCCACCTCACACTACAACACCCACATCCACCACCATCATCCATCATCCACCTTAGAGTGTGTGTAGTAGTCTCGGGATCCAAGATTGATAGTAAGAGTTCTTGTCAATCAAAGGCCATGTTTGGCTACGTCTCTTACATCACTTGGTGAAGACAAGCATTTAGTGTAATACTTTTGATTTTTAATCGTTTCGCACTTTTTATTTGGTTTTGTATTAATGACTTTAATAACTAGTTTCTTATGTTGAAGGTGAAACTTCCTTATCATTTGTCCGTGGTGTCTTGGCATTATTATACTGTCTATATAAAAAAAGATTTTCACCATTCATATCTCTACGGTATATATAGAGATATGTTGGCTACCTGGTCGGGGGTTAAGGGAATGGTTTGGTAAGGTTCTTGCCTTGTTCAGTGTATAGATCCTACAAGGACCTGGGTTAAGCTTACTAGGACCTCCTTCAATACCCACTGGTATTGGATGGGGGGTGCGAATGGCTTGATCCCCTCATATGTAAACTACTATTAATACATTAACCCGGCTACTTGGGATTGTATCCCTGCTGACTCAAACCACTTAGCCGAGGGTAACGTCGCCTTCAAAAGAGGGGCCTACAACATTACGCATTAATAACTTTATTAATTATCTTTCAATATTCCGACCCTTTGGGATTGTCTCCTTACTGACTCAAACCACTGGGTTGAGGGTAACGTCACCTTCAAAAGAGGGGCCTACTACTACAACTAAGATAATCTCTTAAAAAGTGCAAAAGTGCGGAAATCGTCAAAGGTTACATTAAAGGCGAGTCAGATACAAGTGATTCATCTTGTCTATATGTTTTTATTTTATTTTTATTTTCAGCATTTTAGTTTTATTTTCATGTTTAAAACCTTTTCTAAAACTTTTGATTTGATTAGACGTTGAGGATAAACCGGTACTAAAAGCTCTTGTGTCCTTGGACGACCTCAGTATCTCACCAACGCTATACTACGCTCACGATGGGTGTACTTGCCCATATGTGTGTTTAGTGTTAGTAGAATATCGTGTTTTATAAATTTAAAACTTGACTAATGTGTTAAAAAGGGCTTAAAATATCTACAAAAACATATAACGCTACACACGCATCAAGTTTTTGGCGCCGTTGCCGGGGACACAAGGATTTTAAGAAAGTTAAGAATCAACGGCCTAATCATTTTTCTATTTTTTTTAGCATTTTTCTAGATTTTTCAGCTTCTGCAGAGCTCAGCACGGGGCCGTGCCCGCTGAACACGCCCCCGTGCCCAATCTTTGGTACTAGCAATCCTGTTTTAAGTCAGACAGTAGCAGAACACGTGGCCGTGCCCACTGAACACGCCCCCGTTCCTAAGTTTCAGTTAATGAAAAAAGAACCGTAAGATCCCGACGGTTGGTAATTTCTGGCATAAACATGAGTGATACTGATCATTTTTACTTTCGCTCCTCTTATGGTGCATGGTGTCAAATATGTGGCGGATCTCATGAAGATTTAAAATGTTATTTTTTAAATTACATTCCCCACTATATAGACCCATTATTTTCCTGTAACCTTAAAATGGGAGAAAGTAAAAACAATCCCTATCTCTCCCTCGAATGCTCTCAATCATCTCTTCTAGATGATATGATTCTCGAAGAATTATTTCAAATGGAAGAAGTAATTCTCCAATTGATAAGAGAACTTGAAATGGAAATAACTAATTCTTCTCAAGACGATGATCAAGGAGAATTATTGAGATCGCATTCGGATTATAACCACATCGTTGCTCCCGAAATCACCTCTAACTCTTGTGAGGACTTGAGCGATAGTCATCCCTGTGTCGATTGTGCCATGAGGGACTCCCCATGGTCTCCGCTGATGCATACATCGACCTGAGCGATTCAACATATACCTTCTTTAACGAGAGCCCGGATAAGGAAAATAAAGGTTGGTCTCGCCCACCGGTATTTAGCTTAGGATTCACCCTCTCCGATAACCTCTTGCGTTCTCGTCTAAAACTAGGGTAACTTAGGTATCTCATGTCACACCCTGGCTTTTGCGGAAGCGTGGATTATTTTGGTGTGACTTCTTAATACCATAGCAACAATCATAACAATGCTATATGATAAAATACGAGATGTTCATCCATTAACTAAGTCTTAGGAAATACCATACATACTTGTCTTGAAAACATTGTTACCAAAATAGATTACAAACCATGAAAATATTAAACCGAGTTCATAAGACTCCACAAAGACTTAAAATAAAACCCCGAGTTTAGAAACATGTATTCCGTCCAGGAAAGGAATACATCTCCTAAACACCCAACTACCATGGATAACATCCTTTATTCGAACGCAGCTTGACACTTATGCAGACACTTTCCAGATCCCTTTTATTTTCCTGAAATACATGTAGTTTGAAAAATCAACAAAAAGTTGAGCGAGTTCATGTGTATGTCTGTGTGTATAAACCGTTAAAGTAAGTCTGTATGTATAAAAGTCCCTGGTATGTAGCAATAAGGAAAAAGAGATCACCAATGAGTTAAGCGTTCTTGTGTTTCTTAGTGTTATTCCAAGTATAATTATTTGCTAAAATAATAGTTATTTTAACTTTAAATTATATTTGGCGTTGGAATAATTATTTAACCAATCTTTTTGTATTAATACTTCTCAAGTATTTTAATTCTGTATTTCCTTCCCAAGGATGGGGGGTATTTTATACATATATTTTTGTGATTCCGAAATAATGTATAACTTATTTGTTAAAAGTAATGTATTGCAAAATATACACCTTTTTCCCAAAAATAATATATATTTTCACTTCTTGTATCCCAAAATAATATTTACCCAAAAATATAATCGTAAAAGTATTTTCTGGAATATTTCGCAAGTTATGTTTTAGCGTGCGATTTCACAATATCAAGTGTGTAACTTAAATATTCCGTCCGTGAGATTTTTTGTATTGTTTTGGAAATGTAACTTCTCGGTAAATGCCAAGTTATATTATTTTACCCTAAAATAATATAACTATTCCACAACGTATTCAAATATTCACACAAGCGTATTAGTATGAAATATATACTCTAAATATATATTTATCCGCTTTTATTTATGAAAACCAACCTCCGACACTTTGAAATTTCGTAACAAAACTTATGGCGAAGTTTATTTTGAAAGACAATGTTTAAAACATATTTGTAAACACTTGTTAGAAAATAGTTTCCAAGTGTTGGAATTTTTTGGAAATTTCGCCAGAGTTTCCGTTGTAAATGGAGGCGTCCATTCTAATAAGCATATCATTTTCTTTTCAAATCAATCAACAATCAATTCTTAAACAATTTTACATCACCAAGAGCAAAAACTAGGTGCGTTACATATTAGTCATGAACTTGATATATCACAAAAATTCGTAGTAACTTAGCAAAGCGTTTAGTGGACTTAGTCACCTCCCAAAGTGTATTTACTTCCTTAAAAATCATTTTCTTAAAAGAGTTAAGTGTTTACAACTTGTAAACAATTTTTACAAAAATTAATCCTTTGAATACTTCTTGTAAATAATGTGTTTTTACACTTATTTCATTTCCAAAAATGGTGTAAGTGTATGTAATAGTCATGATCTTTCAAAAATTGATTCTTGAACTTGGTTTATTTAGAAAAGTCTTTTGTAAAACACGGATCTACATGATCACCAACTTACTTTGTTTACTTATATTTCAAGAAAATCATTTTCTTTCAAGTTCATGTTTAAACTAGAAGATGATTATTTCATGGATCACATAATCACCTCCTAGTCTTGTTAAATCATGTTTCTAAACATCATTTAACAAGCTCCATATGGTGATTAACATCACATAACCAAGAATCACTAAGAAATTAACAACATATTCATATCAACATCCTACTAATAACATTTCTTTATGTTTCATCCTTATGTAAAGCTTTATGTTCATGTTTCTTGTTTAAACTCTTTTAGTGTTCTTGTGAGATTCATCATACTACATCTTTTAACTACTCAAAATAGAAGTGAACAAAGGTTAAACAAGGACTTACCACTATCTCAGAGGCTAGGGAAGAACTCTAGTGAAAAGATGATGAAAAGTGGTGTGAAAAAGAAAGTAATGAAGCTCCTTCAAGTTCTTCAAGCTTCCATCTTCTCAAGACACCTTCTTATACTTGCATCAAGCTTGAAAATGGATGAAGATGGTGGTGTTAAGGTGGTGGTGGTGGTTATGGTGAGGCCGAGAGGGAGAGAGGAGAGTGAGGGATGGGGTGTGAAGATATGGAAAGATCTTTGATATCTAGGAACCATACTTATAAGGATTACCTTTCAAATATTATGTACATGATATCAAGCAACAATCAAGTTATATCTAATAAAATATGAGAAGAAATCAAGGAAGTATGTTGGTGAATTTTGTGGGTCCTCTTTTGGACCGTAACAAGCATGGGGGGGGGGGGGTTATTTGTAACATTTTGATGGAAGTTGGTAAGTATAAGTTCAAATCCAAGTATGTGATTTCATATGTTAGTTAGTGGGTAATTTTAGTGGGTGTTATGGTGAACGGGGATCATAACTAGCCAAGAAATAATTAAACAATGTGTTTGGTAAAATTTTGGTGCTCCGGGTAATGTCCGGTTATTCGGTTAGATACCGTTTCGTTAAAGTGTTTAATTATTCCGTATAATGCCTTTTATATATCTTTTTGTGTCACATTTAATTCCCGACACTTAGGAAAGCATATATGACCATTCATCCATATTTTTGGCACATTACTAGCATATTAAATGCTGAATTTCTGATAAATAATGCAGAATTCTGCATTATTAGTGGGTTTTAGGCACTTCCCAGTACTTTAACTATCACCCAGTGACGCAGTTTTGTGGTCCTCACTTCCCTACACTCCATACTAGTGTAGTACCCTATCTCTGGCTCATACTGGCCTCAAAAACATTGTCTGTCTATGTGCTGGTATTGTCAGCATGTTTCTGAATTATCCGCTCAGTGTGCTAACTGTGCTTTGTGCATCAAGTACGTCAATAAAGTTTGTGTGTATTGAATGGAGTGACTGTATGAAATATGATGCATATGTAGGTATGATACAAAAATCATAAACCAGTTTAAATTGTCAGTTGTAATCAAGCACATAATTAAGATTAATTAATTGTACGGTACCTGTAATTGTGAGGGTTGTCACATTCTACCCCCGTTAAGAAAATTTCGTTCCGAAATTTTAGGTTCTGCTTCTAGTTGCAGGGGTCTTGGGGAACAAATGTGGGTACTTGGCCTTCATACGATCCTTGCGTTCCCATGTGAATTCTGGGCCGTGTCGTGCATTCCATCGAACCTTGACGAGTTTGACACTACTCCTGCGTGTTTTGTTAATCTTCCAATCAGTAACCTCAACGGGTTCTTCAGTAAAGTGGAGTGTGTCGTCGATATGAACTTCGTCGGCAGGAATGACCACTGTCTCTTGAGTTGGACTCTTTTTCAGAGTGGATACATGAAATGTATCATGAACGCCATTAATTTCAGCAGGTAAATCCAACTTGTATGCTACCAGACCAATCCTTTCCAGGATTTTAAATGGACCAATGTATCTGGGGTTCAACTTCCCACGCTTCCCAAAGCGTGCCACAACCTTCCAGGGTGAAACCTTCAACAAAACCATATCTCCCACCTCAAATTCCAGAGGTTTCCTTCTTCGGTCCGCATAACACTTTTGTCGATCACGAGCCGCTTTGATGAGCTCTCGGATCTGAAAAATCTTGTATGTTGTCTCTTGAACCAAATCTGGACCAACTAACTGTCTATCACCCGCGTCAGCCCAACAAACTGGTGATCGGCACTTACGCCCATAGAGAGCTTCGAACGGTGCGGCTTGGATGCTTGCATGGTAACTGTTATTGTATGAAAATTCAACCAATGGTAGGTAAGTGTCCCAACTCCCTCCTAAATCCATTACGCAAGCTCGCAGCATGTCTTCTAATGTTTGAATCGTTCGCTCACTCTGTCCGTCTGTTTGCGGGTGAAAAGCAGTACTCAGATTCAACTGAGAACCAAAGGCTTCTTGAAAGGATTACCAAATCCTTGACACGAATCTTCCATCTCTATCAGAGATAATTGAGAGAGGCACTCCATGACGTGCAACAATCTCTCTTAGGTATATCTCAGCAAGTTTGCTCGTGTTGTCTATTTCCTTGATTGGCAAAAAGTGTGCAGATTTCGTTAAACGGTCTACAATTACCCAAATCGTATCGAGACCTTTGGGCGTCCTTGGCAATTTCGTTATGAAGTCCATCGAAATCTGTTCCCATTTCCATTGGGGTATTGCAGGTTGTTGCAAGAGACCTGAAGGTTTCTGGTATTCAACCTTTACCTTGGCGCAAGTTAAACATTTGCCAACATATATTGCAACATCGCCTTTCATTCTTGGCCACCAATAGAAATCCTTAAGATCTTGGTACATTTTATCCGCTCCTGGATGGATCGAGTATCGTGACTTGTGAGCTTCGTCAAAAATTACATTTCTCAAACCACCAAACAAGGGAACCCAAATTCGTTTCATGAAGCACAAAGTTCCTTCCCCGTTTGGTAACAACTGCTTCTCCATGCCACAGAGATACTCATTCTCAATATTTCTTTCCTTAAGAGCTTCTCTCTGCACGACAAGAATGCGCAACGAGAGGTCCGTTTGAACAATCATTTCCAAAGCCCTAACCCTTATGGGCTTAATCCTTTCTTTCCGACTTAAAGCATCGACGACTACATTCGCCTTCCCTGGGTGATACTTGATCTCACAATCGTAGTCGTTCAACAATTCAACCCAGCGTCTCTGTCTCATGTTAAGCTATTTTTGATCAAAGATGTGCTGCATGCTCTTGTGATCAGTATAAATTGTGCATCGCGTACCATATAAGTAATGTCGCCAGATTTTCAAAGCAAACACCACCGCGCCTAATTCCAGATCATGCGTGGTGTAGTTTTTCTCGTGAACCTTTAGCTGGCGCGAGGCATAGGCTATAACTTTTTGTCGCTGCATCAACACGCAGCCTAAACCTTGATGCGAGGCGTCGCAATACACCACGAAGTCATCCGTGCCTTCGGGTAAAGACAACATTGGTGCATCGTAAAGTTTGTTCTTCAACAACTGGAATGCTTCTTCCTGTTTGTCTCCCCAATCAAACTTCTTGTCTTTCTGCGTAAGGGAGGTCAAGGGTTGAGCGATTTTCGAGAAATCCTCAATAAACCTGCGATAATAACAAGCCAAACCTAAGAACTGTAGAATCTCGGTTGGCGTCTTTGGAGTCTCCTAGTTCTTGATCGCCTCGATCTTTGTGGGATCCACATGAATTCCATTCCCATTAACCACATGACCAAGAAACTGAACTTCCTGTAACCAGAACTCGCACTTTGAGAACTTCGCGTATAACTTTTCCTTCTTGAGTAGTTCTAAGATAGCTCTTAGATGTTGCCCGTGTTCTTCTTTTGTTTTTTAGTAGATCAGGATGTCGTCAATGAACACGATCACAAACTTATCAAGGTAGGGCTTGCAGACTCGGTTCATCAAATCCATAAACACGGCTGGCGCGTTTGTCAGCCCAAATGGCATAACCAGGAACTCGTAATGTCCATAGCGAGTCCAGAAGGCAGTTTTTGGAATACTCTCCTCCTGTATCCTTAACTGATGATAACCTGATCGTAGGTCGATCTTCGAGTAAAAACTTGAACCTTGTAATTGATCGAACAAGTCGTCGATCCTTGGTAAAGGATATCTATTCTTGATTGTCAACTTGTTCAGCTCCCTGTAGTCGATACACATGCGAAAACTACCATCTTTCTTTTGAACGAACAGGACTGGAGCTCCCCAAGGCGAGAAGCTTGGTCTGATAAATCCTTTGTCTAACAGCTCCTGGAGTTGCGTTGATAGCTCTTGCATTTCCGAAGGCGTAAGTCGATAAGGTGCCTTAGCTATAGGCGCGGCGCCTGGAACTAAGTCAATATGAAACTCGACTTGCCTTTGCTGCGGCAATCCTGGCAAGTCTTCTGGAAAGATTTCAGGATATTCCTTTACGACTGGAATGTCTTCTATCCTTGGCTCAGCGGCCTCCTTGTCCACGATGTGCGCCAAGAAGGCAACACATCCCTTCTTCAAACACTTTCTATCTTTCAAACAACTAATGATCCTCAAGGGCGTATCACGCTTCTCTCCGTGTACCACAATTGTTTCTCCATTCACCATTGGGATGCGAATGGTCTTCTCGTGACATACAATTTCGGCTCTGTTGCTTGACAACCAATCCATTCCTACTACCACATCGAAGCTTCCCAACTCGACTGGTAGTAGATCCAGTGTAAATTCGTGTCCTCCCAGCTCTATCACGCATCATCTGATGACTTCATTGGTCTCAACTAGCTTTCCACTAGCCAGTTCAATTGAGTAAGGAATATCTAACTTACTAGTAGTTAACCCAAGCATATTTTAAATTCTAACGATACAAAGCTATAGTCGGCACCAGTGTCAAATAGAACAGATGCAAAGCGTTGATTTATAGGGAACGTACCAGTGACAACATTCGGGTCCTGGCGTGCTTCCCTTGCTCTGATGTTGAATACCCTTCCACGAGCTTGATTGAGTTTTGGGCATTCACGCTTGAAGTGCCCGATGTCTCCGCAGTTAAAACATCCCGGTCCTCGACCGTTACTATCTCCACTACTGCCTTGATTGTTGTTTTGATTGTGGTTACCATTTCCTGCTTGATTCCCGAAGTTACCGCGATTACCACTTCCGCCGTTGCGGTTCCCATTCCCGTTACCTCCACGGTTGTTGTTACCAAATCCCCCTTGGCCACCACGGCCAGTACTAACCCAACAAGTGTCTTTTAAGTGACCAATCTTCCCACTGGATTCACATTTTCTAATTCTGCACCGGCCAGCATGATGATACTGGCATAATTCACATTTGGGCAGAGCGCCCACGTATCCTTTCCCTTTAATTTCAGCACCATACTTAGCTTCAGCTGGTGGGTTCACATCCTTCCTCTTGTTGGCACTGCCGATACTCTTTTTAAAGTTGGAGAACTTCCTCTTGTTCTCCCCTGACGATTCAACATGAGTTTTTTTCTTTTTCGGTTCAGAAATTGAAAACTTCTGTAAGTGTCACGCTGAGATCAATGGCTTCGGTAATCGTTGGAGGCTTGGATGTTGTTACCATGCTCATGATCTGGGGTGCCAATCCCCAGATGAAACGCTCAATGCGTTTAAATTCGAGATCAACCATATATGGCACAACGCGTACAAGTCGTGGAACCTTTGGACATATTCAGAAATTTTTGGGCCATCCATTTTTAGGTTCCAGAATTCCATCTCCAGCTTCTGTATCTCTGCCCCTGAACAATATTTCTTCCTCATGAGCTCCTTCAGCTCAGCCCATGTCCGTGCATACGCCGCCGCCTCTCCCAAGGTTTGAACTTGCAGGTTCCACCAGGATAAAGCACCATCAAGAAAGAGTCATGAGACGTAAGTAACTTGGTTTTCAGGAGCACACTTGCTCATCCTTATTACCAAATCCATCTTTTCCGTCCATCTGACGAAAGCAACAGCACCTCCAGTGCCCTCGTAATTTAAAGGCTTACAATCCAGAAATTGTTTGTAGGTACAGCCTGTACAGGCAATTTCATTTACAGATAACATTAGTGGATGTGCAAGGAATATCCGAATGTAATGTAGTGTGTCTCAATCGACTTGAGTTTTTACCATTGGGTGGGTTGTTGTTGTTGTTTGAGGTATTCCTGCTTGTTTCAGCTCGCGAGGCCTCATAATCAGCTATTGCTTTTGAAATACGCTCCTGTAGTTCTGTTTCAGTAGTAGGCAACCGTGTGTCTCGTCGTGGAGGCATCTTCTAAAGAAGATTGTATCGGTCAGGTCATAAAAAGTATAGTACATACATCAAATGTATTTGTAACAACATTCCTCAATGTAAGAAATCATATAACATCCCATGTCATAACACAACAGGTAATCCAACAATGCATGTAGTGAGAACGTTGCCATTGAGCTTTCATTTAATCATGACCACAATATAGTTTTACATGTTTCACAGTACACTATACATCAAAATAAGATCATAGGGTTACATCACCCCAAAATACAAGTCAGTCTACACAAATCATATACAAAAACGTCGTCTTCCAAAAGTCTTCATATGTTGGCCCAATTGCGACTCTCTCACCAAAACAATCTACCTGCACCAAACCAAAAATATAGCTACGCGGATGGCGGAGGAGGAGGAGGGAAGAAAAGCAAGCGGCGCATATGCACCCAATCCTCCTCGAGTGCGTGGACAACGCGCATCAGGTAACCAATCTGCTGCTCCGGAGTGAGGAAGCAGACATCAGAATCCGGGTGTAGTGGAAGAGAAGCTGGTGGTGTAGCAAAAGGAGACTGACAATGACAAGGGGGAGGACATGGAATCCTCTCCAACTCCTGGACTCATCGGCTCAACGCATCCTGCGGTAACTGCAGGGATATAAGTATGTCATCCGAGGTATATCCAACAAGGAAAGGGTGATATGGGTCTGATAGAGGCATGACATTGGGCGAAGACCACATAAATGGCTCGCCCAAGGGTATAAAAGGTGATGTAGTACGAGGAAGCTGAGACAAGAATGGTACAGCTGACGACACAGGCGGGACAAAAGCAGGCTGTTGTCTCGACGAACCCTCCCCAAGACGAGGTGGAGGAATGTCCTGGAGAAAAGTGAAAGGAAGGTCGGTGCGATGGATATCTGACACATGGGGAAAATGAGGGGTAACATCAATCGGTGCAGAGATGGGTGCATGAGAGGGAGTGACTGGTCTAACATATGGGGGATAATCGTCATCATCGACCCACCCATTGTGGGTGTCAGCATATCTAGGATCGATGTGGGTGGCAAACGGAACATGGTCATCAAACACAAGGACTGGATCAGGTAATATCGGTGCAATATCAGGTATCTCAGCAAAGATAGAGTCATGATCTAGCGATGGGACAGGGTTAGCTGGGGCAAGATCCAGATCAGCGGGTACAACAGGGGGCGGATCGATAGGAGCATCAGGAGCCTCTAGTGGCTGATCATCATGCACAAGCCCAATCTCGTGATCTGGGTCGAAATCATGAAGAGAAATAGGGGCCTCGAATGGCTGCTCATCAGGAGCATAGTCTATCTCATGCTCGACGTCATCAGCAAGGTCAAACTCATGGTCGGGGTCATCAGCATGGTCAAAATCATGATCAGGGCCATCAGCAAGGTCAAAATCATGATCGGGGCCATCAGCAAGGTCAAAATCAGGGTCCTGATTGGATGCGACTGACATGGCCATATCGGAATCTGAGTCGGTGGGGGTATCGCTGTAACCCCAGCGCATGGAGAGTAGAAGATGATACTGACTCAAAAGAGTCTGGACCAGAAGAATCAGAATGAACCTCCATAACCGAAACCTCAATGACAGGAATAACGACATCATCATCAAGTGGCAGATCCTCAACAGGAACTGCAGCAAGGGGAACGGGAGAAGGGATCTCAGTAAGAGGTAGATCCCCGACTAGAATACCATCAGCGAGCTGAGCATCGTCTCCGACATCCGGCAAAGCAAAAGGCTGGAAATCGTCAGTGTCATCAGATAGTATCTCTGGGTCTGAAGCAATCCCGTCGTCCGATACAATCGCCATAGGATCCAGTGTGTCTGACACTCCGGTATCAGAAGAAGACGGCATGGTGTCTGTAACACAACCACACATATGCACATATATCAACATGTAATCAAATAAGCATGTAAGTCACACCAAAGTAAGCAAGTAATCGTCCTAGTCTTCCCCAGACTATCCCACCCAGCCTCTCAGACTAAACTCCCTAGTCTCTCAGGCTAACTCCCTGGTCTCTAAGACAAATCCCCTGGTCTCTAAGACCAACTTCCCAGTCTCTAAGACTAAATCCTCCCTCAGTCTCTAAGACTGATCCTCCCTCAGTCTCTAAGACTGATCCTCCCTCAGTCTCTAAGACTGAATTATAAATATAAGTTTTGAAATGTGTATTTGTGCCTTTTTGTTTGTAAAAATGTTTGTTCCCTGGATCTGGACATATAGTGTATGCAATGTAAAAATGTTTGAAAACATTTTGGTGAGAGCCCTGATGATCATAGTCTAGACTAGAGAAAGAACCCTAGTTCGCTATGATCGAGGCTCTGATACCAAGCTGTCACACCCCTGTCTTTTGCTGAAGACAGGGGTGACTTCTTAATACCATAGCAACAATCATAACAATGCTATATGATAAAATACGAGATGTTCATCCATTAACTAAGTCTTAGGAAATACCATACATACTTGTCTTGAAAACGTTGTTACCAAAATAGATTACAAACCATGAAAATATTTAACCGAGTTCATAAGACTCCACAAAGACTTAAAATAAAACCCCGAGTTTAGAAACATGTATTCCGTCCAGGAAAGGAATACATCTCCTAAACACCTAACTACCATGGATAACATCCTTTATTCGAACGCAGCTTGACACTTATGCAGACACTTTCCAGATCCCTTTTAGTTTCCTGAAATACATGTAGTTTGAAAAATCAACAAAAAGTTAAGCGAGTTCATGTGTATGTCTGTGTGTATAAACCGTTAAAGTAAGTCTGTATGTATAAAAGTCCCTGGTATGTAGCAATAAGGAAAAAGAGATCACCAATGGGTTGCAAAGCCAATGGTATGTGTGAAGTGATGCAGGAAGACTCAAACCTAGCAGATTTCGTCAATAAGACATAGTCACCTCATGATCCACCCAGCGGACTCAAGAGTGGGGCTCGCTACACCCGAATAGATCTATCACTCATGTCCCTCGGTCCTACAACGAGGATTAATGGTCTTAAGTATCCGCCTACCCACTCACATGATCTAAGTAGTAAACCCCCCTTAAGCTAACCATACCATGTATAGAATGTCTGTAAACAATTGTAACATGTATTTCACCCCTGAAGAATAAAACTGAAAACAATTAAGAGAAAAGGGGGACATGAACTCATTGTATTGCGTCTTCAGTCTGTGTAACCCAAGTCTCCTCTGCAAACACGACTACCTACAGCGTACTAATGTCTATTAGAGGAACGGGCCGTGCCTTGGCTTAGTATGAGGGTTTTTGAGTTACGCGTTCTTGTGTTTCTTAGTGTTATTCCAAGTATAATTATTTGCTAAAATAATAGTTATTTTAACTTTAAATTATATTTGGCGTTTGAATAATTATTTAACCAATCTTTTTGTATTAATACTTCTCAAGTATTTTTGTAACCAATCCTTAAAAGTAATGTATTGCAAAATATACACCTTTTTCCCAAAAATAATATATATTTTCACTTCTTGTATCCCAAAATAATATTTACCTAAAAATATAATCGTAAAAGTATTTTCCGGAATATTTCGCAAGTTATGTTTTAGCGTGCGATTTCACAATATCAAGTGTGTAACTTAAATATTCCTTCCGTGAGATTTTTGGTATTGTTTTGGAAATGTAAGTTCTCAGTAAATGCCAAGTTATATTATTTTACCCTAAAATAATATAACTATTCCACAACGTATTCAAATATTCACACAAGCGTATTAGTATGAAATATATACTCGAAATATATATTTATCCGCTTTTATTTATGAAAACCAACCTCCGACACTTTGAAATTTCGTAACAAAACTTATGGCAAAGTTTATTTTGAAAGACAATGTTTAAAACATATTTGTAAACACTTGTTAGAAAATAGTTTCTAAGTGTTGGAATTTTTAGGAAATTTCGCCAGAGTTTCCTTTGTAAATGGAGGCATCCATGCTAATAAGCATATCATTTTCTTTTCAAATCAATCAACAATCAATTCTTAAACAATTTTACAACACCAAGAGCAAAAACTACGTGCGTTACATATTAGTCATGAACTTGATATATCACAAAAATGCGTAGTAACTTAGCAAAGCGTTTAGTGGACTTAGTCACCTCCCAAAGTGTATTTACTTCCTTAAAAATCATTTTCTTAAAAGAGTTAAGTGTTTACAACTTGTAAACAATTTTTACAAAAATTAATCTTTTGAACACTTCTTGTAAATAAAGTGTTTTTACACTTATTTCATTTCCAAAAATGGTGTAAGTGTATGTAATAGTCATGATCTTTCAAAAATAGATTCTTGAACTTGGTTTATTTAGAAAAGTCTTTTGTAAAACTCGGATCTACATGATCACCAACTTACTTTGTTTACTTATATTTCAAGAAAATCATTTTCTTTCAAGTTCATGTTTAAACTAGAAGATGATTATTTCATGTATCACATAATCACCTCCTAGTCTTGTTAAATCATGTTTCTAAACATCATTTAACAAGCTCCATATGGTGATTAACATCACATAACCACGAATCACTAAGAAATTAACAACATATTCATATCAACATCCTACTAATAACATTTCTTTATGTTTCATCCTTATGTAAAGCTTTATGTTCATGTTTCTTGTTTAAACTCTTTTAGTGTTCTTGTGAGATTCATCATACTACATCTTTTAACTACTCAAAATAGAAGTGAACAAAGGTTAAACAAGGACTTACCACTAGCTCAGAGGCTAGGGAAGAACTCTAGTGAAAAGATGATGAAAAGTGGTGTGAAAAAGCTAGTAATGAAGCTCCTTCAAGTTCTTCAAGCTTCCATCTTCTCAAGACACCTTCTTATATTTGCATCAAGCTTGAAAATGGATGAAGATGGTGGTGTTAAGGTGGTGGTGGTGGTGGTTATGGTGAGGCCGAGAGGGAGAGAGGAAAGTGAGGGATGGGGTGTGAAGATATGGAAAGATCTTTGATATCTAGGAACCATACTTATATGGATTACCTTTCAAATATTACGTACATGATATCAAGCTACAATCAAGTAATATCTAATAAAATATGAGAAGAAATCTAGGAAGTATGTTGGTGAATTTTGTGGGTCCTCTTTTGGACCGTAACAAGCATGGGGGGGGGGTTATTTGTAACATTTTAATGGAAGTTGGTAAGTATAAGTTCAAATCCAAGTATGTGATTTCATATGTTAGTTAGTGGGTAATTTTAGTGGGTGTTATGGTGAACGGGGATCATAACTAGCCAAGAAATAATTAAACAATGTGTTTGGTAAAATTTTGGTGCTCCGGGTAATGTCCGGTTATTCGGTTAGATACCGTTTCGTTAAAGTGTTTAATTATTCCGTATAAAACCTTTTATATATCTTTTTGTATCACATTTAATTCCCGACACTTAGGAAAGCATATATGACCATTCTGCCATATTTTTGGCACATTACTAGCATATTAAATGTTGAATTTCTGATAAATAATGCAGATTCTGCATTATTAGTGGGTTTTAGGCACTTCCCGGTACTTTAACTATCACCTAGTGACGCAGTTTTGTGGTCCTCACTTCCCTACACTCCATACTAGTGTAGTACCCTGTCTCTGGCTCATACTGGCCTCAAAAACATTGTCTGTCTATGTGCTGGTATTGTCAGCATGTTTCTGAATTATCCGCTCAGTGTGCTAACTGTGCTTTGTGCATCAAGTATGTCACTAAAGTTTGTGTGTATTGAATGGAGTGACTGTATGAAATATGATGCATATGTATGTATGATACAAAAATCATAAAGCAGTTTAAATTGTCAGTTGTAATCAAGCACAGTCATTAAGCACATAATTAAGATTAATTAATTGTACGGTACCTGTAATTGTGAGGGTTGTCACATCTCAGGGACTTCGGGGTTGTTCCGTCCAGTAAGGAACCACCCGATCTGGATAAATTCCTTAAAATAATTCAAAACTTCATAAAAACCTCTAACCACGGGGCCGTGTCCAGGTCAACACGCCCCCGTGCCCACCTGAAGATTCTTTTCTGACTTTAGGTCAGAATACGGACAAAAAGTGTCAGAATCTTGTCTGACCACGGGGCCGTGTCCAGCGTACTGTCGTTTTCTATAAATTCAGCAAGATTCATGCACTCTTGGACCCATTCCAATGACAAAGATCTGGTGGGATCTTCACATATACCCTACAAGGTATATTCTAAAGAAGGTTCTCAACAACCATCTTGTCTTTACTACTTTTGTCTATTGCCTTCTTCTTCATTCTCTCCTCAAAACCTCCATTAAAACTTGAAATCTCCATGATTTACAGCTTTATTGTTATAATTGTTAGGTTTTTATTCAAGGAATCTTATCAAAAATAAGTTTTACAACACTGTTTTAAGTTATTTCTGCTTAAAACTGCTTCAAAAGTCAGAAAAATAATTTAAAGCTATAAGATTCCTTGTTTCAAAAATCTACAGAGAGGTGGCCACTAGGCCGTGCTCAGCGAACACGGGGTTGTGGCCGGAGTACTGTTTCATTAATTTGAATTTTTTTCGGCTTGTTTTCTTAGAATGTCGAGCCAGAATAGCGAAACCTCTTCAGCTCATTCAAGGAACAGTCGCAGGGAACGAAGGCCTTCGATCGAAGCAACCCTTGTGCGTTATGTGATGGCACTGAGAGAAGCTCTCCACTAGATGACTTCCGTAGAAGAAGTCCTTATCGACCGTATCACCTATCTAATGGTGGGGCTAGAAAATAGCTTCCAAGAAATCAACCTTTTGCACCAAAGGTTGAATATTCTTGCAATGCCTCCTATGGAACCATTCCTTCCCCAAGAAGATTGGAACTTGGAACAAGAAGTTATTAACCCCACCGGATGGGATGACATCCACGCGGAACCTCCTCTTGACGCCTTACAAAAGGTTCCGGTGGAAGTCGCACCCCCTCAAAACGAGGAAGCAAATGAGCCCGCCTTCCATCTCCCTCGGGAGATAGAAGAATGGCTTAACGATGTGTGAGGGGCCCATTCCGGAAAAGAAGTTCTACAAGCCTTTTTAATCGAAAAAATTATCTTTTCGAAAATTTTGTTCTTAAAATAAAAATATCTAGGCTAGGACTTCTTTGTGGTTTGAGATTTCTTGTAGTTCATGACCTAATTATCCAGATTTAGTTTATGCTTTTTATTTTCTAGGACATTATGTAATTCACTCTTGAATGAATGATGGTTTTTAAGTAATAAATGATGTTTGGATGATGTTGTGATGGTTAAACACACTCGAAATGGTGGAGGTTAGTAAGGGAAACTTGAACTCACACCCAATGCACAAAAACGGAGCCTCCCGACAATTTTTCTTCGTTACAGCAAGTTCCGCACGGGGTGCTCAGCCCAACACGCCCCCGTGCCCAAGGATCTGTAGAAAACGCCCAGTTCAGGTAACTGGAAACGGGTTCGTGCTCACTGAACACGCCCCCGTGCCCATCCTTCTGTTAATTATGATACTGGAAATCTGAACACGGGGCCGTGCCCGGACCAACACGTGCCCGTGCCCTGACGCCCAGTAACATAAATTTTGTTTTTAAGCACCTTTTTGCCCATACAATCAACCTAAAAACTTATTTTTGGGACACATTGAGGACAATGTGTAATATAAGTGTGGGGGGATGCTAAAACCTTGAATTTTGCAAGTTCTAATAACAAGCCTTACACAAAACTCTATTGGAACCGCTAATCACCCCAAATTTTATTCAAAAACTTTTCATTTTTCTTACTTGTCTTGGTTTAATTAGGGAATAACAAGTTCTAAAACGGTTATATTTTTACAAATTTACTACCAATAGCGCCGTGATAAAAAGAACCAACATAAGAAAATTATGAAACGGCTTGACAAATCTAGTTAAAATTTGATTATATATACTTGATCACATTATAAATCCATTCCCACAAAAAGTGAGTTTTGAGCCTTTATTGAGCATACAAGCATACATCTCTAAATAAAACGCTCATCTTTCGTTTCCTGTGTGAATAGCCGCTTGGTTCTTACGACTCTAGAACTTACCACGACGATACACTCCCGGTCCTTACCAACTTAAACCCAAGTAAGTAAATGATGGAGGCATTAGGACTAACCCATTTTTCTTTTCAACACCATTATTTTTCAATTTTTTTTATCACCAACCCAAAATCCCCCTACTTAACCCCTTTAAGCCTAAACCTTTTCATTTCTAAACCCACAAAACAAACACCCTTTACCCACCAAAACCTTTTTCTTTTAAACCCTTTATTTTAGTAAAAAGCTCGGTTTTCTTGTGACGTTCCTTATAAAAAAATGAAGTCTAGCAATAAACAAACAAGTTCCTCAAAGAAACTTTGTTTGAAAGTGCTTAGTTTGAATAAAATTCCAAAAACAAAAAGTTTTACGACGACCGACGCTTTTTACGCTTTTAGCCATTTTTACTAACCACTAACCCAAAACCACCTACCTTTAACCCAAGCCTAACCCTTCCCCAAAGTCCTCTTGATATTTACAAAGTTTTATAGTTAAAAAGAAGGAGGATTGATTGCTTGGCAAGCATATGGTAGAAGTAAGTTCCATGCCGGTCTCGAGTGTTTCACAAAAATACATCTTCGGCCGAGTGTTGAGTGATCTCCCATGAGGTATGTGAACCTGTATATAAATGGAATTTTAAAGAGGCATGTTATGCCCAAATAAGTAATTTCTCTTATGAAACGTTCTAAATAAATCATAACGAATATGATTGTAAATAGTATAAAAATAAAACCCAATAAAGATCTTGGATTCCCGACAGTCAAGACAAGCCCAAAACTTCTCTTCTACCCATTCCATTTGGGCGTGTAAGCCACAAAATAAAGAGTTTTGCTTGAGGACAAGCAAAGATTCAAGTGTGGGGGTATTTGATGTGTGTAAAATGCAACATATAAATTACATGAAATGAGGCATAAAACTAACCTTTTTTAGTACTAATGTTGGAAAAATTGTGCTTTTATCTTCCTTTTGTATTTTCAGGACCAAATGAGCTTAAATGAACAAAAGGAACAAATATGCAGCAAAATCGAACATAAATACAAAGAAAAGGAAAAAACGTGGCATGCCCGACCCCTCAACAGCATCTTCCCAAGTAAAAACAAGAAACAGAAGGTTGACCAAGGCCCCGTGCCCAGCGGACATGGGGGCATGGCCAGGTGTCTGCAGAAAATGACAAAGTTGTAGAAGCTTCTATTCCCAGCACGGGGGCGTGCCCAGCTCAACACGGGCCGTGGTCAATGCTAAGATTCGCAGAATCTTGCAAATCTTGATAGTACAGATACGCTTCTTCACACGGGGCCGTGCCCAGCGAACACGGGGGCGTGTGGAGCCTAATGCAGACAATTGTAATTAATGAAGAAAGAGAAAGTGGATGGCCACGGGGCCATGTCCAATGGACATGGGGCCGTGTCCGGGCTTCTGTTCTGGCTATAAATAGGGGTGTTTGGTTCAATTCAAAGGCATCCCTTGGCAAACCACCTCTCTTGTAACACCCCAATCGCGTAATATAACAACACGCGGCAGAAATATCGGGGAGTCACGTTACAGATTGCTCACAACTACTGGTACTAAATTGTTTCAATATCATTAACATCGTTTTACAAACAAAGAATACATGTAATTGGTCTTTTATTTTAGAAGTCTAAGGCTCGTATGCAGTCCTATGCGTTGCATGCTTGAACAGTGAAAACCTGAAACATATGCGAAAACAGTCAGCATAAAAATGTCGGCGAATACATAGGTTTTATTAGCCAAATAAATGGCAAAACATTTGGTATTAATCTTAATTGTGAAAACTCGTGACAAAATAGGTTTGTATATGGCAATATGATATTTACTAATTCATTTTATGCCTTACATTGAAATCTCGATTAAGCCATCGTAAAAACTTGATAATATGTTATTAGGAATCCAATCAAGGATTAATAATAACTGTTTTGAAATAAATCAAAACTTATATAAGTATTATATAAATCAAATCAATGAGTCGTGATAATACTTCAGATATCTTTCTAAGAATCTAACATATAAAAATATGGGAGATTCTACAAAGATTTTGATAATCAAACAATGAAACAATTGTACACAAAATCCTAAAGTGATCCAGATAACGCTACAAGAATAATAAAATAAGAACACTTATATATAGGAAGTACCAGTGGCGTATCCATCATGTTCTTATTTTATTACACCAGTTTCGTTATCTAAATCACAACTACCACATAAACACATAATTGTCAACTTGTTCCACCTCGTAAACACGCATTAAAGTACACAATGAATCCAAACAGGGACTCCAATATCAGTACTCTAAACATCCCATATATGTCTAACTATGAAGATAGATAGATACTACAGGGATCAGGTTCTCGTAACATCGTCTAACCTAACACGCATTAAAGTACACAATGAATCCAAACAGGGACTCCAATATCAGTACTCTAAACATCCTACAAGAATCAACCTATAAAGATAGATAGATGCTATAAGGATTTTGGGTTCTGTCACATTGAATCGAAACAATTCTAAATCCTAATGGTGATTCGGGATAACACCACGACGGGTAATACAATAAGCACACTTATATATAGGAAGTACCAGCGGCGTATCCACCATGTGCTTATTGTATAATCTATTTTCGTTATCTAAATCACCAACAAACTACACAAAAACCAACCATCGAGATGTAAAGTACTTCTTAAAATCTCACTATGAAGATAGGAAGATCTAAGACTGTACTTCAAATATCCTACATGAATCAACCTATAAAGATAGGTAGATCACTTAAGGATAAAACATTACATTTGCATAATCGGAATAATACACATAAAAGCACTTAGTGAACACACATATGCCATACATTTTGAAAACAGATCGATTACACATATGAATCAACCCAAAACATTTGAAAATAGTTAAAAGAGGGGAACTATGTACTCGCCTGGGGTTGCGTATAGTCCCGGTTCAAAGGATATAACAAAGCTCAAAAGACCAAGAGTTCAAGTGTTGAAGCGGTTCCTAGGGTAACAGATACTATCTTAGGGAATCGACACCTAAATCGGAAGATCGGGTAGAATGAGGTCTTGTAACCAAATGAGTGTTGGAACTCATGTGATATGGTTTAACAAAGCCTACATTCTAAATCGGAACCTATCCTAAGTGCTTACGACCCCTTTACGACCCGTTAAGGTAGCTTACGCCACTTTAACGCGTCGTTCACGTAAAAGCGCGTTTGAGACGCCTAACTAGTCCTATGACAAGTATTATATGCCTTAACATATCTAATTATGTTATATATTCAGTTTAGATGTCAAAACATGTGTTACATATGCTTAAAATGAAATTATGCGAAAAGGGCATTTTGGTCATTTTCCTAAGGCATATAAACTACCTATCATACAACTAACTAAACAAAGTAACCATAAGGTATAACCTTGGAAGCTTATTCCCTATATAACTATGGTCACATTTTATGTTTGGTCGGATCCTAACGATCGACCAAACGGGTCGGGTTCGAAAGTCTAAGCGGTTGTCAAGACCACTTGACTTACGACTCTACACAAGCACTAGACTAAAAGTGACGAGCTAAACATGTTAGAACATGTTTAACTAATTTAGAAAACAGGTTTTGATATCAAAACAAACAGTTTTGATACCCAAGAATAGTTTGGTTACAAAATACGCATGATTACGCATTTTGGCCAAAACTACGACTCGTCACTACACCTAATCAACGTGGTAATCAGTAGGTTTAGTCACACGGGACTATAACCATCGTGATTATGCTCACGTTGCGAAGTTCAAACGAACTTCGTGTTGACTAAAGACTGGTCAAACCAGAAAGTCAAACACTGTTTGACTTTCTCGCTTAAAAACGCATAAAAGAACGAAAGAAGCGTACAAAGGGTCAAAGCTAGGAAGGTTTGATCTAGATATTCTCAGATATGAAGGATTTTATCCCTCAACTTAGAGAAATCAGATCAAGGTGTGAAATGAAATGAAAATGGGTTGGGTATTTATAGATTTTGTAGAACCGTTAGGATCGTTTCTTGAAATCCGAGCTTCAATCTTGGCCCTCCATGTGTAACCACTGATTTAACAAACTAGGGGTGTCCAAAATCAGTCCATAGAATGGAAGAAACCATGTGCAAAACAATGGGATAGCTGGGTTTTACAAAAAAATAAGTATGCTGGTCTGGGACTCCTTTAGGGACCGTAAGAGGTCCCATACGGTACGTAAGGACCCTAGGTGCTAGTAGAAACTTTCAGCAATTGGCAGAACAGGCCCCTGCATCTCCAAACTTGATTTTTGATGCGTTTTGGCATGTTTAAGCCCCGTTAACCCCATTTCAAGGCTCTAAAATGAAGTTAAAGTATATGAAACTTAAAATATGCTCAAAAACATCTCGGGTGTCGGTTCGTTTGGTCGTACGGTTGCGTTGTTCGGTTAATTACGACGAAACACGAACGGACACGAAAAACGATCCAAATTACGTGACGAATTGAATTTTATCAAGCCAATCACTAAAATAAAATATTTTAATGATTACATGAATTTTTGGATGTCCGTGTATATTCAGAACGTAAGATATGCGCGAAAATGCAAACTTATGCCCTTTTTGAAGCTTTTAGACCCTATTGATCAAATAAGTTTATTTTTGCGCACCAAACACCTCAAAGCCTATTTCTAAGCTATGTGAAGGATATTTAGGGCATGTTTAAATTTTGATCAAGTTTTGGAATGTTCGATACTATGTGAATCAGCAGACTTTCGCAGTTTGACGCAAATAGTCCCTGAGTGTGAATAAACTTGTTTTTGACACACCAAAGCTTTAAAACCTTTTTCTAAGTTATATAAAAGTTATTTAAGGTATGTTAAGCCTATGCCACTGTTCTGGAGTGTTTTCCGCATTAAACTGATTACGTTTACGCATCAGTTCGAGTTTAACTTTCTAGAAAGCGATTTAAAGCTTGAAAATGAACTAGAATCAAAATGTGAAATTGTAAAACCAAAATAAATAAATTTTTGAGACCAAAACACATTGTTTCTTTGATAAAATATAGTGTCCTACATTGTGTGTGTTTACGGAGCACAAGTGTCACAGTCTCCCCTACTTCAGGAAATTTCGTCCCGAAATTTGTTCGAAGAAGACCGTAGAGTGGAATTGAAACAACTGATGAATAAGCAGATTGCTAGATCCCAAAGATGTGGAGCATCATTTGGAAATTTTAGGGAATTCAAAATGTGATTTGGGGTATCCAAAGTATCTCAAGGTATTCAACCCTTTTGAAACTTGTGATAGTCGACTAGTGTTAAAAAATCATTTAAGTATGGCACTATGTTATACTAAGCTCCTAGTGTAATTCCTAGCAAAAAAAGGGGGTGTACATTCAAGCCCTACACGTACACGGTTTCTAACGTCCCACGAGGTATATCCAATGCACCATGAGCATCTCATGCATAGGAGACGGGTCAACATATGTGACACCTGTGTCACTTCAACCATCAAAAAAATGCCAAACCAATGAAATATTGTATTTCATACTTGGGATTTGTAAAAATATGTGTATCGTTTGCACATATCAACTCTTGTTCGATTTTAAGCTTTAAATCGCTTTCTGGAGGGTTATACGCGCTCTGATGCATAAATATAACCAGTTTAATCCAACGAACACTCCGGAATAGTGATATAGGCTTAAAATACCTTAAATAACCTTTACATAACTTAGAAATAAGTTTTGAAGGCTTTGGTATGGCAAAAACAAGTTAATTCGCTTACAGGGACTAAACTTGACAAACTGCGAAAGTATGCCAATTTGAACTGTAACAGACATTCCGGAACATGACCATAAGTTAAACATACCATAAATATCCTTTACATATCTTAGAAATAGGCTTTGATGGGTTCGGTATGCTAAAACAAACTTTTGGGTCATTCAGGGACTAAAAGTGTCAAAAAGTGCACAAGTTTGCACTTTTGCGCATAACTCACGTTCTGAATACATCCGGACATCCAAAAATTTATGTAAGCATGACTTTATTATGCTTTAGTGTTTGGCTTGCCAAAAATCCATTCGTCGCGTCATTTGGATCGTTTTTCGCGCTTATGCGCATTCCGTCGTAATTAAGCGAACATCGCCTTCGTACGACCAAACGAACCAACACCCGGCATATTTTTGAGCATGTTTCATGTCCACAATGTTTAGGCATCATTTTAGGGCCTTAAAGTTGGCTTTACGGGCCTTAGAAGTGTCGGAAATGGCCTTAAACACATGCAGGGGCTGAAACTGTCATTTTTGAAACTTATTTTCTGATCAGAACCCCCATGCGGCCCGCATTAGTTTTGGTGTATCCTGAAGCGGGCCGCCTCAGCCTCCCAGAACAGATTAGATCGAACAGTCAGCAGGTTCCAGCTGTTTTAACCACACCCACACACTTCCCACTTGCCTATTCAGCTGATAAGGACCATTTTTAGCTACCATGAGTTTCCAACAAGTGTACGCACAAGATACGAGCACGGTTTCCATGAAAGGATCTTAACGGTGGACCGAAAACTATAAATACCCCACCCCCCATTGCTTCAAAATCACTAGAATCTGATCTTAAAGACTCTAAGTTGAAACCATTGTTTCATACCTGAGTTATTTCGATCTAGATTAGCATTCGGGGACCCTTCGTAAGTATTCTTTCGTTCTTTTATTGCTTTTCGAGTCTTTTAGAGTCAAACTTTGTTTGACTTTCTGCATTGACCAGTTTATGGTTAATGCGAAGTTCGTTTGAACTTCGCAACGTGAGTGTAATCACGTTGGTTATAGTCCTTTGGGACTATGCCTACTGATTACCACGTTGTCTAGGGTCGTAGGGTAAGCGATCTAATAAATCGCTTATACCTCGAACCCGACCCATTTGGTCGATCATTAGGATCCGACCAAATACATTAGGTGACCATAGTAGGTAGGGAATAACCTTCCGAGGTTATACCCTATGGTCACATCGTTTGAGTAGTTGTATGATAGGTAGTTTATATGCCTTAGGTAAATTACCAGAATACCCTTTTCATGTATAATTAGTAATTAAGCATATGTAACCTAAACTTTTGTCACATAACTGATTATGTAACATGTTTAGGCATATAACACTTGTCATAGGACTAGTTAGGCGGTCCGAACGCGTTTCACGCGAACGACGCGTTAAAGTAGCATAAGCTACCTAAACGGGTCGTAATGGGTCGAAAGCACTTAGGTTAGGTTTCATTTCGTATGTAGGCTTTATTAAACCATATGACACGAGTCTCTATACTCGTTTGGTTTACGAACCCTCATTCTATATAAATCTTCTGATTTAGGTTCGGTTTATTAATATAGTTACCTATAGTAGGTGCCGTTTGATTCCGTGATCTCTAGCTTTGCTTGGTGGTTATCCTAGGACTTCTGAGCAATCTCAAGTGAGTACATAGTTCCCCTCTTTTACTGTTTTCAAACTGTTTTGGGGTGAAGCATATGTACCTATCTGTTATTTTCATGATTTCAAAGTATAATTGATTATACATGTTATTATTTATCTTTTGACAAACTAAATGACTATCTATGGTTTAAACACTGATTTCTCAAAGAACATAAAATAAAATGTTGAATTGTACTTATTTTATGTTCACCAGACCGATTGTTAGTATGATATAGCGCTATAGGATTAGACACCCCATTCCTGTTGTCATGGAATGTCTGAAACCAATTTGTTTCTCCATCCAAATAGGGATTTCCTTTGTGGTATCCTTATAGTCTCAAAGGTGTATTTTGATGCACTAGGTCTGAATGAATTCTTAAATCACACCTTTAAAGTATATTTTGATATACTCCCAAAAGTATAATTTAATATACTCTCATGTGTGGTATTGTACAAAACCAACATATATTTTGTTAATCATCCAAAGCATATTTTGATATGTTATTTACAAAACCAAAACATAGTTTAATATGTTACTTACAAATCCAAAGTATACTTTTAATATGCTACTATAAGGTTATTCGTTTAACCATACATTATTTTACAAAGCATAACTTCTGATTTATTCAAACACTTTGTTTTGTACATTTTTGCTTATGGTTTAAGTAGTCTCATTTTACTTACCATACATAACTTTTGTTTACACATTACATGGTTTACATTTAACGTGAGTTATACAATAACATTGGACTATTGGTTTAAACATGAACATTACATCTTGGTGGTTTGGTTTGAGTAAGTGATTAAGTAACGAGGCTTGTGTAATATGATACAAGCATGGCGGATACGCCGCTGGTACTTCCTATATATAAGTGCTTGTATGGTGTTACATATCGTAGCGTTATCTGAATCATTTCAATTTGAGACATATAACATTTTATACAAATAACATACTTTTCACAAGACATTGATTTACAAACAACTGATCTTATACAAACTCATTTTACATGGTTATCCATTTAACCATACATTATTCTCTTATTTATACATATCAACTGATCTTATCGTTTTTCAAAAGATTTACAAGACAAAGCAAATTACAAGGTTCATGACTAAACATTTTCTCAAACATAAGTCATGAATTCTGTTTTCACAAAACCTATGTATCTCACAGGCATTTTTATGCTGACGTACCTATTTTTACACATGTTTCAGGTACTGCTTTGCACTGATTGTTGATACATGCTACATTTAGGATGGACTCGTGCCTTAGTGACTTAAAACGAGACAAGAACTAGTTAATTTATGTTATGTACTCTTTGTTTCTTGTTTAAAACAATGTAAACTCTCATGTTTGATTAATAAAACGAAACTTCAATTGCCATGGATTTGAAACAATTAATTCTGTTACAACACTCCCCGACGTTTCCGCCACGTCTGGTTGCTTTACGTGGTCGGGGTGTGACAGAAAAGTTGGTATCAGAGCCAATGGTTATAGGGAATTAGGTTATTAGTAATGCTTTGACCTAGTCTATAACCTTCTTAGGACCCTAACACAAGTTTTCTTGTGTTTAGTTTTAAAACAATATCGTCACTTATCCTTAGGCGACGACCACAACAAGAACATAAATTTCAAAACCGCTTTGAAAACTAATCATCTGTTCTAGGATGATTGATTACTAGGTTTTGAACCCTCAATTACATGGTTTTGAACCCTCAATTGTAAGGTTTTGAACCCCTTTGAATTTTCAAAAATCTCGTCAAGGTTTTGGGTTTTAAATAATGTGAACACGTGCAAACTGGAAGGGTGAATGCCTGTATTCTGGGTTTTCTGTCTAGGCAAGCACTTCGTATATATCTCATCAGACGCGAGACCAGTTGTGCTTACCTGGGAATTCTTGGGATGAGTGTTCACTTATAGGCGAGCATGTCTTCGCGATACATTATTTTTGACCTATTTACTTTGATTAATCACCGAGGTCATTTGTTGCTTTGTAGTAACAAACAAATTACCACTATCCTTGCTTTCATCAGATTTGTTTCATCTCATTCTTTTCGTCTAATTCTCTCACTCGTTTCCTTTCATGTTTCCTCTTTTAGAATGCCTCCTCGACGCGACAATCAGATGGCAAATGCCGAACTAGCGGAAATCATCACGCAGCAAATGGCTGCTGCCTTCCCAAATCATTATGCTCAAATGATGCAAGCCATCAACAACAACAATGCTCCATGCAATTTCAAAACTTTTAACTCGGCTAAACCACTCAAGTTTAGTGGTTCTGAGGGAGCGACTGGGCTTCTTCAATGGTTCGAGAGCATTGAGAATACTTTCCGTCACGTTCAGTGTCCTGAAAATCGCAAGGTCGAGTTTTCTTCCAGTGTATTTCAGAAGAGGGATCTTACATGGTGGAACGGGGTGATGAGAGACCGTGGTGCTGAGGTTGCTTTAGCCCAAACTTGGGCAGAACTTAGGGCTCTTATGATGAAGGAATTTTGTCCTCGTCATGAGCTAAGGGCTCTAGAAAGGGAATTTGATGATTTGAAGCAAGACAGTGGGGAACATCGAGCCTATACTGACCGTTATGAAGAATTGAGCCTTTTGTGCCCTGCTATGGTTACTCCTGTGGATAAAGCGATCGAGAAATATACTGATGGTCTTCCTGACCTAGTTCAGGATATTGTTACTGGCAGTAACCCTACTACTGTCAGACAAGCCATTGAACTGTCTGCCACCCTAACTGAATCCCACATCAGGAAGCGTAAGCTGTTTCGAAAGGGCGACTCAAGACCATCTGACAAGACTGCTCAAGTTGAACCAAAGGAAGAAAATGTTGAAGTGTCCAAGAAGAAGAAGCGCAAAGCCTCTCAAAACTACGCTGTAACTGCTCAAGACAAACAGGTTGCACGAAACCAGCCAGCACAACCTCGCAAAAGGCAAAACTATGTTGGTACCGCACCTTTGTGCAACAAGTGCAACCGTCATCATCTAGAACAAGAGCAGTGTCACAAATGTACCCACTGTGGGCGCTTGGGACATTTGATCAATGTTTGTCGTTATGCAAATCAAGCTGCTGCAAACCCTGCTGCTGTTCAAGCACGGTTCCCTCCGGGGTCATGTTATAACTGTGGTGACCTTACCACTACAGGAACAATTGCCCAAGACTTGTTAACATACCTCCAGCGCGTGGACGAGTGTTTAACATCAATGAGGCAAACATGAACAATGGTGCAGCAATGAACAATTAGTGTTTTGTTATTTCCTTGGTTGTTATCTTATGATGTTTAAAGACAAGTCAGTTGTTATATAAATAAAAATTCGTCGTTTTTATTTTTGCAAAACTGATACGATTGTGTAAACGTTGGATACAATCATATGATGTCAACCCAAAGACAAACTACTCGTATGGTTCTGTCATTTTATGATCATTTGTGATCTCCCCAAGAACCTTAAACACTCGTTTCTTTTAAGAAACAAAGCCAAACTTTTATTGAGAAATCCTTCTATCTTTATAGATGGATCCTTGAAAATGGTTAATGTGCCAAATAAAATCCATTGATTGGATTCTTGGTGTGTTTTAAATGTCCATACCTAAAGATAACGAATTAAAGAATCAAGTTAACTAATTTTGTGCTTATGTGTTTTCTTACATGCTTTGTGATTGTATGTGATCCATCCAAATCCTCGTAGAATCTTCCATATCTCATACGAGATATTCTTAGTAGGATATCCAAAGTTACTATCTTAAATCCTTAATGGACTTCTACGTTGTAGTCAAGTCCCTTGGGTTTTAAAGTACTATTAAAAAACTGGACCTCTTGAATGGTCTGGTTAAACAGATTGATTTTGAAAATCTGATTAAAAATATCATGTGATGATATAATTAAAAAGATCCCTTAAGTGGTCTATTTAAGGAGATCGTACGACGGTCTAGTTAAGAAGATCATGTGTTGTTCTAGTTAAAAAGATCGTTCGTTGATCTAGTTGAAAAGATCCTTTGGTGGTCTAGTCAGGTCGCTTCATGTTTATTCAATTGATTTTCCTCTACGCATTATGAAATGAACGGTGCGGACTGGGCAAGGAATTACGTAATTATGGAGGCCTACATAATTATGGAATTCAGTGCACAGAAACCACATGGAGCTTTATCATGTGTTAAGACCTATAGTGACAAGAATAATGATACTGGAGAAGTCTTGGACCTTGACCGATGTCATTTTATCTTACACTCCCCAATTCTGATTTCAAGCACACACAAGTTTCCTATGATAAGTCTTCATAAGAAACGTTCTTCTATCCATAGTTCAAAAATTCCATGTTTTACTGCTACAAGGAATTCACTTTGAGGGTTAACAAATTCGCTAAGGATCCTAACCTGGCCCAGAGTTTTACTTAAGGGTTCAATGGATCTATTAGAAGGCGAAACCGTCACAGTTGTCTTCACAAGTTTCCTCTAGAATTAAATTTCGGGACGAAATTTCCTAAAGTAGGGGAGACTGTGACACCTGTGTCACTTCAACCATCAAACAAATGCCAAACCAATGAAATATTGTATTTCATACTTGGTATTTGTAAAAATATGTGTATCGTTTGCACATATCAACTCTTGTTCGATTTTAAGCTTTAAATCGCTTTCTGGAGGGTTATACGCGCTCTGATGCATAAATATAACCAGTTTAATCCAACGAACACTCCGGAATAGTGAAATAGGCTTAACATACCTTAAATAACCTTTACATAACTTAGAAATAAGTTTTGAAGGCTTTGGTATGGCAAAAACAAGTTAATTCGCTTACAGGGACTAAACTTGACAAACTGCGAAAGTATGCCAATTTGAACTGTAACAGACATTCCGGAACATGACCATAAGTTAAACATACCATAAATATCCTTTACATAGCTTAGAAATAGGCTTTGATGGGTTCGGTATGCTAAAACAAACTTTTGGGTCATTCAGGGACTAAAAGTGTCAAAAAGTGCACAAGTTTGCACTTTTGCGCATAACTCACGTTCTGAATACATCCGGACATCCAAAAATTTATGTAAGCATGACTTTATTATGCTTTAGTGTTTGGCTTGCCAAAAATCCATTCGTCGCGTCATTTGGATCGTTTTTCGCGCTTATGCGCATTCCGTCGTAATTAAGCGAACATCGCCTTCGTACGACCAAAGGAACCAACACCCGGCATATTTTTGAGCATGTTTCATGTCCACAATGTTTAGGCATCATTTTAGGGCCTTAAAGTTGGCTTTACGGGCCTTAGAAGTGTCGGAAATGGCCTTAAACACATGCAGGGGCTGAAACTGTCATTTTTGAAACTTATTTTCTGATCAGAACCCCCATGCGGCCCGCATTAGTTTTGGTGTATCCTGAAGCGGGCCGCCTCAGCCTCCCAGAACAGATTAGATCGAACAGTCAGCAGGTTCCAGCTGTTTTAACCACACCCACACACTTCCCACTTGCCTATTCAGCTGATAAGGACCATTTTTAGCTACCATGAGTTTCCAACAAGTGTACGCACAAGATACGAGCACGGTTTCCATGAAACGATCTTAACGGTGGACCGAAAACTATAAATACCCCACCCCCCATTGCTTCAAAATCACTAGAATCTGATCTTAAAGACTCTAAGTTGAAACCATTGTTTCATACCTGAGTTATTTCGATCTAGATTAGCATTCGGGGACCCTTCGTAAGTATTCTTTCGTTCTTTTATTGCTTTTCGAGTCTTTTAGAGTCTGAAAGTCAAACTTTGTTTGACTTTCTGCATTGACCAGTTTATGGTCAATGCGAAGTTCGTTTGAACTTCGCAACGTGAGTGTAATCACGTTGGTTATAGTCCTTTGGGACTATGCCTACTGATTACCACGTTGTCTAGGGTCGTAGGGTAAGCGATCTAATAAATCGCTTATACCTCGAACCCGACCCATTTGGTCGATCATTAGGATCCGACCAAATACATTAGGTGACCATAGTAGGTAGGGAATAACCTTCCGAGGTTATACCCTATGGTCACATCGTTTGAGTAGTTGTATGATAGGTAGTTTATATGCCTTAGGTAAATTACCAGAATACCCTTTTCATGTATAATTAGTAATTAAGCATATGTAACCTAAACTTTTGTCACATAACTGATTATGTAACATGTTTAGGCATATAACACTTGTTATAGGACTAGTTAGGCGGTCCGAACGCGTTTCACGCGAACGACGCGTTAAAGTAGCATAAGCTACCTAAACGGGTCGTAATGGGTCGAAAGCACTTAGGTTAGGTTTCATTTAGTATGTAGGCTTTGTTAAACCATATGACACGAGTCTCTATACTCGTTTGGTTTACGAACCCTCATTCTATCTAAATCTTCCGATTTAGGTCCGGTTTATTAATATAGTTACCTATAGTAGGTGTCGTTTGATTCCGTGATCTCTAGCTTTGCTTGGTGGTTATCCTAGGACTTCTGAGCAATCTCAAGTGAGTACATAGTTCCCCTCTTTTACTGTTTTCAAACTGTTTTGGGGTGAAGCATGTACACCTATCTGTTATTTTCATGATTTCAAAGTATAATTGATTATACATGTTATTACTTATCTTTTGACAAACTAAATGACTATCTATGGTTTAAACACTGATTTCTCAAAGAACATAAAATAAAATGTTGAATTGTACTTATTTTATGTTCACCAGACCGATTGTTAGTATGATATAGCGCTATAGGATTAGACACCCCATTCCTGTTGTCATGGAATGTCTGAAACCAATTTGTTTCTCCATCCAAATAGGGATTTCCTTTGTGGTATCCTTATAGTCTCAAAGGTGTATTTTGATGCACTAGGTCTGAATGAATTCTTAAATCACACCTTTAAAGTATATTTTGATATACTCCCAAAAGTATAATTTAATATACTCTCATGTGTGGTATTGTACAAAACCAACATATATTTTGTTAATCATCCAAAGCATATTTTGATATGTTATTTACAAAACCAAAACATAGTTTAATATGTTACTTACAAATCCAAAGTATACTTTTAATATGCTACTATAAGGTTATTCGTTTAACCATACATTATTTTACAAAGCATAACTTCTGATTTATTCAAACACTTTGTTTTGTACATTTTTGCTTATGGTTTAAGTAGTCTCATTTTACTTACCATACATAACTTTTGTTTACATATTACATGGTTTACATTTAACGTGAGTTATACAATAACATTGGACTATTGGTTTAAACATGAACATTACATCTTGGTGGTTTGGTTTGAGTAAGTGATTACGTAACGAGGCTTGTGTAATATGATACAAGCATGGTGGATACGCCGCTGGTACTTCCTATATATAAGTGCGTGTATGGTGTTACATATCGTAGCGTTATCTGAATCATTTCAATTTGAGACATATAACATTTTATACAAATAACATACTTTTCACAAGACATTGATTTATAAACAACTGATCTTATACAAACTCATTTTACTTGGTTATCCATTTAACCATACATTATTCTCTTATTTATACATATCATCTGATCTTATCGTTTTTCAAAAGATTTACAAGACAAAGCAAATTACAAGGTTCATGACTAAACATTTTCTCAAATTTAAGTCATGAATTCTGTTTTCACAAAACCTATGTATCTCACAGTCATTTTTATGCTGACGTACCTATTTTTACACATGTTTCAGGTACTGCTTTGCACTGATTGTTGATACATGCTACATTTAGGATGGACTCGTGCCTTAGTGACTTAAAACGAGACAAGAACTAGTTAATTTATGTTATGTACTCTTTGTTTCTTGTTTAAAACAATGTAAACTCTCATGTTTGATTAATAAAACGAAACTTCAATTGCCATGGATTTGAAACAATTAATTCTGTTACAACACCCCCCGACGTTTCCGCCACGTCTGGTTGCTTTACGTGGTCGGGGTGTGACAACATACCTATGGCATCAAGATGGTCACCTTGAACACCATAATATACTCCCGGTCGGCTCGATTTGAGTTAATGAATGTACTCGCTGTCGTCTATCGGAAACAAGCACTCAAATAACAAACAAACACATAATCACATAATGGTCCAAGATAACATAAAATCACCAAGTGATCTTAGTATCATTCTGAAGAATAACACAATAAGAACACTTATATATAGGAAGTACCATCGGCGTATCCACCGTGTTCTTATCGCATCATACTCCTCCCGTTACCTTAATCACTCCAGATTTTATGCCACCATACTTAACAAGGCTTACTATGATTCTCATGCGTCGAAACTCATAATTAAGTGTGCACCCATAATTACTCATTTCGTCACATGGTCCACATAGCTCCTCTTGTTAAGCAAGGGTAATCAAATAATAAGGTCGAACTATCATCTAAATCAACTAAATATTGTTACAACATAACATCGGTCAAATCGAATCGTATTTCATACTAGCAATGATAGCACTACTTATTTTGCATATAACAAATTTAGTAGTAGGTATTTTATTCTAGTACGAATATTTATATATGTTTCATACTTAACCAAACAGGTAGAACACAACATATATAATTCATACATTATCATCATAATGTAAGCATATCAAGAAATAGTTTTCAAATCATGTGCTCGGTATGCTAAGTTAACAACTAAGTACGTTAAATCAACATAAGAAGAAAATTGAATTTATAATCATGTGCTATACATATTAGATAAACAAATCATGTATATCATGTTATGATCATAAAACAGTATTAACTTGTATTGATCGTGTTACCAAGTTTATACGAATGCACCAGAGTGCAATCACATTATACTAAATTATAAACCTTCTGGGGTAGCCCAGTTGGCCAGTCCCACCCAGCCTCTTCTTGAGGTCACCGGTTCGACTCCCGGCAATGCCCTATTGGGGTGTTGGGGCTCTTCACCGTGGGTACTCACCGCCAGGCAACATTGGGACGTTGTTAGCTTGCGGAGTTGCAATACTCCGGCGGATGGGAGGTCCGTGCAACTACCCCCCCATTATACTAAATTATAAGATTTAGTTCCTAAAGAACGGAATCCTCAAAATCAGCATGAAATTAGAAACCACACATATTGCAATCACTTTAGAGTTTGAAATTGAAAATTAAATAACAGAGATAAAGATAAACTTCTTGAAATTTATATTGTCATTACAAACATAGTCAAAATATGTACATTGATCTTGAAAATAAACAGGAAATTTAGAGGTTCAAACGATCATAAGCACTTGATCATTAGCTCGAGCCTCGTTGATGTTGAATACTCATCCATTAGCATTTGCAAGCTTGGGGCAGTTTCGCTTGAAATGATTTAAGTCACCACAATTGAAACATGCTCTTGGGCGAGTCTGAGTTGGGGCTGCTCGGTTCTGGATACGACAGGTCATAGCTAGATGTCCAAATAAACCACAAATTGTACACTGGCGACAAGGGGAATTTGACGCATGATGATAATTGCAATGATTTCACCGAGGTTGCTTCCCACGATAAAATCCCTTAAAGGGTACTGAGTTCAGTGGAGCAGGTGCAGGAATTGCAAAATTCTTTGAAGCCTTGCGCTTCCTAGAAGTTTTAGAAGATTCGGCCTTTGATCTTCTCGAATTCTCGGTAACAGATTCGGTATCTTGTTTCTTGTCTCCTTGTCGAAATAACTTACCTTTTCTAACCTGTGAGTCAGTCAAGATAGCAGCTAACTCCTTAGCCTCCCTAAGCGTTGCAGGTTGGCTGCCCGTGACAATGTCTTGGACAGGGTCAGGCAAACCATAGATGTATTTCTCAATGGCCCGATCCAGAGGTGTGATCATAGTGGGGCAAAGTAGGCTTAGCTGTTCAAATCGGTCAGTGTAGGCACGGTTTTCCCCACTATCTTGTTTTAAATAATAGAACTCCTTTTCAAGTGCCCTTATTTTGCTTCCTGGGCAAAATTCTTTCTTCATAAGATCCTTAAACTCTTCCCACGTCAGTTCCATTGCTACATCGGCACCTCGGTCTCTCATAATACCATTCGACCAAGTGAGTGCTCTCCTTTGAAAGACACTCGAAGCAAAATCTACTTTGCCCTCATTAGGACACTGAACATGGCGGAATGTGCTTTCTATACTTTCGAACCATTGTAAGAGTGCGGTTGCTCCTTCAGACCTAGAGAATTTTAGCGGTTTGACTGAATTGAAGGTCTTGAAATTACACTGGGCGTTGTTGTTGTTGTTGTTGTTGTTGTTGTTGTATATCTGATGAATCTAGGTTACCACGTTCGGAAGTACAACAGCCATCTGCTGAGTGACAAGGGTTGCGATTTCTTCATTGGTTTGAGGTTGTGCATCTCGTCGATGAGGCATTTCGAAAGTACAGCTATAGAGAAAACCAAAAGTTAGATTTATCCAATTGTTATGAGTTTGTAACATTACTGTTTTGAAACAAGAGTTGTTTGAAAATAATCTTTTGTAATATTTTTGGATGAGAGAATACAAACCAAGTTAATGGTTTGTATCATAAATTCTTTACCTGTTAAAAATTTATTACTTTTAAGACAAAATGTTTTTACATTAAAATTTTAAAATAAAGAAACTTTGTGTTGAAATTTTGAAAATTCTCATCCAAATGGTAAAATTTGAAATTTTGAAAGGCAAATGTAGTATTTTGAAAATAAAATAGGATCTCGTAGAGTCGTGAAATGAAATGAGATTCATTTCAACTGTATCGAATCAAACATATCACCGAAGGTAATATGATGAAATGGTATTGGGAAAGGAAAGTTGTTTCGGTTGTCGAGAAGAGCAAACACATTATCGAGGGTAACATGAATGAGTAGGGTTACAAAGGTCGCTTAGAAATCGATCGGTAGGGTCAAGATGGATAGGTTTTTATAATGCTTCACGAAGACATGCTTTAGCATATAAGTGGACACTCACCCTAAGAGTTCCCAGGTAAGAGTGACTGGTCCGAAAATGCAGATTTGTACGAACACTCTAGCCTTAGACAGAAAACTCGGGGTACAGGCATCCACCCTTACAGATTTCATGTGTTCACATTATTAAAACCCAAGATTTCGATGAAAAACGTTTGAAGAAAACATTTAAGAAATCTTTTGATACAAATCGTTTGAGATAAAACATGTCTGTGAAATATTTTGACAAAAACATTTAAGAAAACATTTTGAAAAATATTTCAATGAAATGTTTTGAGAAAACATTTTGAGGAATACCCCAAGGCATAAAGCCTAAGGTTCAGGATAAATCATCTAAGGTTAGATGATTCGTAAATCATGGAGCAGTTGTGGCACGAATAAGGATGAGGATTAGGAAAGAAGTCCTAAGTCTACTCATGTTTGGGTCATAGGAAGGTTATAGACTAGGTTTAAGGCATGCTAATAACCTAATTCCCTATAACCAGTGCTCTGATACCAATCTGTAACACCCCAATCGCGTAATATAACAACACACGGCGGAAATATCAGGGAGTCACGTAACAAATTGCTCACAACTACTGGTACTAAATTGTTTCAATATCATTAACATCGTTTTACAAACAAAGAAAACATGTAATTGTTCTTTTGTTTTAGAAGTCTAAGGCCCGTATGCAGTCCTATGCATTGCATGCTTGAACAGTCAAAAACCCAAAACATATGCGAAAACAGTCAGCATAAAAATGCCGGCGAATACATAGGTTTTATTAGCCAAATAAATGGCAGAACATTTGGTATTAATCTTAATTGTGAAAACTCGTGACAAAATAGGTTTGTATATGGCAATATGATATTTACTAAGTCATTTTATGCCTTACATTGAAATCTCGATTAAACCATCGTAAAAACTTGATAATATGTTATTAGGAATCCAATCAAGGATTAATAATAACTGTTTTGAAATAAATCAAAACTTATATAAGTATTATATAAATCAAAGCAATGAGTCATGATAATACTTCAGATATCTTTCTAAGAATCTAACATATAAAAATATGGGAGATTCTACAAAGATTTTGATAATCAAACATTGAAATAATTGTGCACAAAATCCTAAAGTGATCCACATAACGCTACAAGAATAATAAAATAAGAACACTTATATATAGGAAGTACCATCGGTGTATCCACCATGTTCTTTTTTATTACACCAGTTTCGTTATCTAAATCACAACTACCACATAAACACATAATCGTCAACTTGTTCCACCTCGTAAACACGCATTAAAGTACACAATGAATCCAAACAGGGACTCCAATATCAGTACTCTAAACATCCCATATATGTCTAACTATGAAGATAGATAGATACTACAGGGATCAGATTCTCGTAACATCATCTAACCTAACACGCATTAAAGTACACAATGAATCCAAACAGGGACTTCAAAATCAGTACTCTAAACATCCCACAAGAATCAACCTATAAAGATAGATCGATGCTATAAGGATTTTGGGTTCTGTCACATTGAATCGAAACAATCCTAAATCCTAATGGTGATTCGGGATAACGCCACGAAGGGTAATACAATAAGCACACTTATATATAGGAAGTACCAGCGGCGTATCCACCATGTGCTTATTGTATTATCTAGTTTCGTTATCTAAATCACCAACAAACTACACAAAAACCAACTATCGAGTTGTAAAGTACTTCTTAAAAATCTCACTATGAAGATAGGAAGATCTAAGACTGTACTTCAAATATCCTACATGAATCAACCTATAAAGATAGGTAGATCACTTAAGGATAAAACATTACATTTGCATAATCGGAATAATACACATAAAAGCACTTAGTGAACACACATATGCCATACATTTTGAAAACAGATCGATTACACATATGAATCACCCAAAAACATTTGAAAACAGTTAAAAGAGGGGAACTATGTACTCGCCTGGGGTTACGTATAGTCCCGGTTCAAAGGGTATAACAAAGCTCAAAAGACCAAGAGTTCAAGTGTTGAAGTGGTTCCTAGGGTAACAGATACTATGTTAGGGAATCGACACCTAAATCGGAAGATCGGGTAGAATGAGGTCTCGTAACCAAATGAGTGTTGGAACTCCTGTGATATGGTTTAACAAAGCCTACATTCTAAATCGGAACCTATCCTAAGTGCTTACGACCCCTTTACGACCCGTTAAGGTAGCTTACGCCACTTTAATGCGTCGTTCGCGTAAAAGCGCGTTTGAGACGCCTAACTAGTCCTATGACAAGTATTATATGCCTTAACATATCTAATTATGTTAAATATTCAGTTTAGATGTCAAAACATGTGTTACATATGCTTAAAATGAAATTATGAGAAAAAGGGCATTTTGGTCATTTTCCTAAGGCATATAAACTACCTATGATACAACTAACTAAACGAAGTGAGCATAAGGTATAACCTCGGAAGGTTATTCCCTATATAACTATGGTCACATTTTATGTTTGGTCGGATCCTAACGATCGACCAAATGGGTCGGGTTCGAAAGTCTAAGCGGTTGTCAAGACCGCTTGACTTACGACTCTACACAAGCACTAGACTAAAAGTGACGAGCTAAACATGTTAGAACATGTTTAACTAATTTAGAAAATAGGTTTTGATATCAAAACTAACGGTTTTGATACCCAAGAATAGTTTGGTTACAAAATACGCATGAATACGACTCATCACTACACCTAATCAACGTGGTAATCAGTAGGTTTAGTCACACGGGACTATAACCATCGTGATTACGCTCACGTTGCGAAGTTCAAATGAACTTTGTGTTGACCAAAGACTGGTCAAAGCAGAAAGTCAAACACTGTTTGACTTTCTCGCTTAAAAACGGATAAAAGAACAAAAGAAGCTTACAAAGGGTCCAAGCTAGGAAGGTTTGATCTAGATATTCTCAGGTATGAAGGATTTTATCCCTCAACTTAGAGAAATCAGATCAAGGTGTGAAATGAAAATGGGTTGGGTATTTATAGATTTCGTAGAACCGTTAGGATCGTTTCTTGAAATCCGAGCTTCAATCTTGGCCCTCCAAGTGTGCCCACTGATTTAACAAACTAGGGGTGTCCAAAACAAGTCCATAGAATGGAAGAAACCATGTGCAAAACAATGGGATAGCTGGGTTTTACAAAAAATGAAGTCTGCTGGCCTGGGACTCCTTTACGGGATGTAAGAGGTCCCATACGGTCTGTAAGGACCCTAGGTACTGGCATAAACTCTCAGCAATTGGCAGAACAGGCCCCTGCATCTCCAAACTTGATTTTTGATGCGTTTTGGCACGTTTAAGCCCCGTTAACCCCATTTCAAGGCTCTAAAATGATGTTAAAGTATATGGAACTTAAAATATGCTCAAAAACATCTCGGGTGTCGGTTCGTTTGGTCGTACAGTTGCGGTGTTTGGTTAATTACGACGAAACACGAACGGACGCGAAAAACGATCCAAATTACGCGACGAATGGAATTTTATCAAGCCAATCACTAAAATAAAATATTTTAATGATTACATGAATTTTGGATGTCCGGATATATTCAGAACGTAAGATATGCGCGTAAATGCAAACTTATGCACTTTTTGACGCTTTTAGTCCCTATTGATCAAATAAGTTTATTTTTGCGCACCAAACATCTCAAAGCCTATTTCTAAGCTATGTGAAGGATATTTAGGGCATGTTTAACTTATGATCAAGTTCCGGAATGTTCGATACTATGTGAATCAGCAGACTTTCACAGTTTGACGCAAATAGTCCCTGAGTGTGAATAAACTTGTTTTTGACACACCAAAGCTTTCAAATCCTGTTTCTAAGTTATATAAAAGTTATTTAAGGTATGTTAAGCCTATGTCACTGCTCCGGAGTATTTGCCGCATTAAACTGATTACGTTTACGTATCAGTTCGCGTTTAACTTTCTAGAAAGCAATTTAAAGCTTGAAAATGAACTAGAATCAAAATGTGAAATTGTAAAACCAGAATAAATAAATTTTTGAGACCAAAACACATTGTTTCTTTGATAAAAGATAGTGTCCTACATTGTATTAATGACTTTAATAACTAGTTTCTTATGTTGAAGGTGAAACTTCCTTATCATTTATCCATGGTGTCTTGGCATTATTTTACTGTCTATATAAAATAAAAGATTTTCACCATTCATATCTCTACGGTCTATAGAGAGATATGTTAGCTACCTGGTCGGGGGTTAAGTGAATGGTTTGGTAAGGTTCTTACCTTGTTCAGTGTATAGATTCTGTAAGGACCTGTGTCAAGCTTACAAGGACCTCCTTCAATACCTACTAGTATTGGATGGCGGGGGTGCGAATTGCTTGATCCCCTCATATGTAAACTACTATTAGTACATTAACCCGGCTACTTGGGATTGTATCCCTGCTAACTCAAACCACTTAGCCGAGGGTAACATCGTGTTGGGATTAAACCCTATAAGAGGAACAGATAATTAAAGCCAAAACTGGATCAGAGTAGTGGATCCAGAATAAGCAGATGTTATGTGTACAAGTCTCCCCTTGAAAGTGGTTTCAACATTTGATGACCTCCAATCCACTGATCGTTACAACTGCTGATCAAGTCAAAGACTGATGAAGACTAAAGCCCTGCTGCTCAATCTACTGTTATGGGTCAAGCACTGCTGTATACATCAAGTACTGCTGGGTTCACATCAGTGGAAGGATTCAGCAGTAGTTTAGTTTGTTTTCATGTAATGTATTATAATCAGTAGTTAGCATAAGCGGTTCTTGTATTAGATCAGTTGTTAGAGTTTGTTAGGAGGTTAGATGTCACTTTCATGGTGATGTCAGCAAAGATGCCACAGTGGTTTGTCTGTGCCTATAAATAGAACAGTACCCTGTACTGTTCTATTAGCTCTTCACCATCTTTCTTCCGGTACGAACAAATCAGTGTGAGCTCAGGCTGAGGGGGAGTTTGTTACATGCATGCATTGTAATTGAATCTTGTAATAAATTCAAGCATTCGGTTCTTTGTCGAAAATGTGTTGTGAAAGCAATTCTCCTGTTTGATTATGTGCAAAGTTTGTTTCCATTTACATTCCACTGCATTACTTGTTCATTGTTCATCTTAATTCAAAAACAAAACATAATCAATCCAAAGTCAGATCCTAACAATTGGTATCAGAGCTCGGACGGTCAAATTTGATTTAACAATCATTTTGACATAAATAGTTCAGCTCACAATCGTTGATACTGATAGTTGTTCGTTTTGTTGAAAAACAGAGCAAGGTTTAATCACCATCAAAGTTGATTAATCAGTGTCTGTAAAACAACCAGGATGACGTCACAATCACAAGATGATAAGAATAACATCGGCTCACTTTTCAAACCACCCATGCTTAAACGTAATGAATACAACATCTGGGAGAGAAGGATGGGTCACATCCTTGCTTAACAGAATACTGGATGTTGGAGATCTGTTGTTTTTGGACCACATGTTCCCATGGTGCCAAGTGCTGAGGATTCAAAGAAGTTTGAACCTAAAAAACCTGAAAACTACACTGAACTTGATTTCCAAAAGTTCGGACTCGATGCCAAAGCATTTAGCATCATTGCATCTGCATTACCCAATGAAATTTATGCTGGGCTGTTACATTGTAACAGTGCCAAAGAGCTATGGGATGCACTGAAGGAACAGTTTGGGGGAACAGAAGAAGTTATTGAAAATAATAGGGAAATTCTGAATCAGCAGCATGAAACCTTTTGTCACATCAAGGGTGAATCATTGACCCAACAGTTTGAGCGATTTAGTTGTCTCATTAGTGAGCTAAGACTTGTTAAAGTTACATTTCCTAATTCAACACAAAATAGCAGGTTTCTTAGATCACTACCTGAAAAATGGGATACAATTGCTTTTGTAACTAGAAATTCAGTTGAGTTCAAAGATCTGACCCTGACCCAACTTCATGGTAGGCTCCTGACCTATGAAAGGGATTTAAACCAGAAAAAGAAGTTGCAAGAGTCTGGTAAAGTTGCTGATGATTATTCATTTGGCAACACAACTCTTTTTGGTCAGGAAGAATCTGGTAGCAGTAGTAAGGATCAGAGTTATGATCATTTTATTGATATAACTGCTGGTGGAAACTTTAACAACTCTGATTCTCACTCTGCAAATTATGCTTTTACTGCAAATTCTGAAAACCAGATGTCAGATAACTTGAGCTTTGAACTAAATGACCTACAGCACTTTGATCCAACTGGTCTTGAAGAAATGGACATTTTGCATCAATTGGCATTGCTTAGTGTAAGAATAAGCAAATTTTACAAAAGGACAGGGAGAAAATTCCTAGGGTTACATGGAAATTTAAAAGTGGGGTTGGATAAGTCAAAAATCAAGTGCTACAAGTGCAATAGGCTAGGACACTTTTCTAGGGAATGTAGGAGTCAAACCACTGGTCCAATTGTTACTCATCCCAGCTCAAACCCTAGACCACAAAATCAAAACACTGTGCACTATTCCCATTATACCCCTACTGCCCATGTAAACACTGCTCATTATGCAAACCCTGTTCCTGTGCATTATGTTCAAACCACTGTCCCTCAAATTCAGTATGTTCAGGCTCATGTACCACAGGTTCAAGTGCAACCAGTTACACCACAACAAACTACACCACCAGCAGTGGTTCAACCAGATCAGCAAAGCTTTTTCACCCAAGGCTTTGTTGACTGGAGCAGCTTACCTGAAAAGCTAGGATATGAAAATTTTGCAATCTATGCTACTAATGATGCTTCTAAAGATGAATTTTGTCTTATGGCATTAGAGTCAATAACAGAAGAGCCGGATGCTGAAACAGTGGATGAAGTTGCTGAAGCAGTGGTTACTGCTGTTGCTGGTGAACTACTGCTGGGAGAAAATTCAGAAACTCTGATTGAACCATTGGTTGACCCCTGGTCCAAAGAAGAAGAAAAAGAAGAAAAGGAAGAAGGTGAGAAAGAAGAAAGAGCTGATGAAGAAAATGATCATCAATGTGATTGTGCCATGATGGCTGCAGCTAAAGTATCATCTCAGGTTCTTGAGAATCTGTGTTCAGACAAGTGCATTATAGCATTTGCTAACATCAAATAGGTAAATGAAAACCTTAGGGATAGAGTGTTGAATGATGAGGTCAAATTTGAAAAGTCTTTAAAAGAACTTAAAAACAAATTGGCTGAAAAAGACAAAGAAATCTGCAGCTTAAAAGAAGAGCAAAGCATAACCAAGAACCAACTCCAAACTATGGTAGAAAAATATAAAGTTTGCAAAAAGGAGTTGGAATCCACCTAAATCACTTGTGAAAGATGGGTGGAATCTTGCAAAGGTTATGAGGTCATGTTAGAAAAACAGCTTGAAAGCAATGTGAAATTTGGCATAGGCTTTAGAAAATATGATGAAATTGAAAACACTGCTGCTAAACAAGCTGGTTCAGTTGAAATAACACCAACAAACAAGAATGGCCAAAACGTTAAGATAACTTACAAACTTGGTAACAAAATCACTCCGGAAAGATCTGTGGGATCCTCAACTTTTGAGGAAATTGAGAAATACCAATTTAAACCCACATGGTCTGATGAGTGTGACATTCTTGAGAATTTTAAACCAATGGACTTCACAACCACTGATGGAGTAAAAGCTCCTAAAGCAAAGGTCATTCCTCTCAAAGACATCCCAACAGTGGTTCAAAACTCTGTTGCTAAGGATTCTGAGAAAAGGAAGAAAAGGGAAAAGATCAAAAACATGTTTTGTGATTTTTGTGAAAAGAAGAATCATCTAACAAAAGACTGTTTTCATATAAAAGCATATGATCTAAACAAAACAAGTATCATTGTACCTGCTAAGAGCTGCACCATCTGTGGTAAAACAAACCACAAAACTCAAGAATGTGTGTATCTCAAAAACTTTGATGTAAAAAAGAATGAGTACACTCCAAAAACATCCTTAAGTTCATCAACATCATCTGTCAAGTTCACCAAGAACCAACCACTGTTTGTGCCAGTCCAAACACCTGTTACAAAACAGTTGAACTAAACATCTGTCCAAAGAGATGTTCAAGTGACTGATGCACTCCCTGCCAATAAATACAGAAGAGGCAAGGGGCAACCATCATACCAAAGGATCCCACATGTTTATGAGGCTTACAAAAGGCCTTCTAAACCAAGATTGAACATGCATCCTTTTGGTTATCAGCAGATCATTAGGCAAGACCCCCAATAGTGGTTAGAGAAAAACAGTCCCAAAACTGTCCAAACCCCTGACCTAACCACTGTTGAGACCCCATCCAAAGCCTTATTGGCTTTGGAGACCCTAATGAACTAATCCTTTTACCTCATGTTCAAGGAGCTTATGCATGCTTAGATAGCCTTTGGTATGTAGATAGTGGAGGCTCCAGGCACATGACAGGATGTAAAGCCCTACTCAAAGATTTCAAAATCCATGGAGGGGGTGATATATCCTTTGGTAATAATAGTAAAGGGAAAGTTCTGGGGTCTGGTACAGTACAATCTGGCAATGTAAAATTTGAAAATGTCAATCTGATAGACAATCTAAAATTCAACCTCCTGAGTGTTTCACAAATGAGTGATAAGGGCTATGGCTCATTCTTCACAAATGATTGTTGTAGGATTGTTGGACCAGAAATGGTTGAAAAGATTGAAGCAATAATAAAAACTGGAAAAACCAAACTTGTTGCTCAAAGAAGTGGCAATGTTTATGTGGTTGATATGTCAAAAGGGAGCCCCAGGACTGATGCCTGTCTGTTCTCAGCTGCATCAAACAAAGAGACAGAATTATGGCACAGGAGATTGGGGCACACAAATCTCAAGACAATCAATGCCATTTCAAAATAGGGGTTAGTAAGAGGTTTGCCTCAAAAACTGTTCACCTGTCCTGAGCATTGTGTTTCCTGCCTAAAAGGAAAACAACATAAAATCTCATACAAATCAATTGATGAGTCCAAAACAACCAAATGTTTGCAAATGCTTCATATGGATTTGTTTGGCCCAGTAAAAGTCATGAGTCTTAAGAAAATGAGATATTGTTTGGTTATTGTTGATGACTTTTCTAGCTTTACAAGGACTTACTTTTTACACTCAAAATATGAGACTGCAGGCATTCTGCAAGACTTTGTGAAACAGGTTGAAAAGCAGTTTGACCTTCCAGTAAAAATCTTCAGAAGTGATAATGGCATAGAGTTCAGGAACAAGGAGTTAGATGATTTCTATGTGTCAAAAGGAATTGTGAGGCAATACAGCATTCCAAGAACACCAGAACAAAATGGGGTTGTTGAAAGAAAGAACAGGACCTTGATTGAGGCTGCCAGAACCATGCTTGCTGATTCAGGTTTGCCATTAACTTTTTGGGCAGAGGCAGTAAACACTGCTTGCTATGTCCAAAACAGATTTTTAATCAACCCCAGGCATCAAAAGACTACCTATGAACTGCTGTATAAAATAAAGCCATTGATTTCATATTTCAAAGTTTTTGCCTGCCCATGCTTCATTTTAAACTTAAGAGACTCTATTTCTAAGTTTGCAGCCAAAATTGATTGTGGTTACCATCTGGGATACTCAACCACTGCTAAGGCCTACAAAGTGGTTAACACAAGGACCGAAACAGTGGAAGAGACTTTGAATGTGAAATTCAATGAACTTTATCAATGAAAATCCCAGCAAACCCTGCAGAATTGTTTGATCTTGATAAATTTACTTTTGAAAATACTGCTGTCAAAACTAACAGTGCAGGTCCATTAAAAGATTCATCATCAGACTATGGGTATGAAATCATCATTCCTCAACAAAGGTCTGTCTCAATGGGAAGAGCATCAGATGTTCAAAACAGCTATCAAAGCTCAACCACTGCTACCTCAATAGTTGTTGATTAAAGTAGCCCTTTAACCCCTGTTCCCACATCATCAAACACTGTTGATAGTCCTCCATCAATGGATAAAAGTCAGCATGTTTTCACACCAGTCCCACCTATTCCTCCACCTCCATTTGAAGCCACTACTAGATCATCAAAGTCACCAGCAGTGGTTAGCTCAGATGATTCACATCTGCAGCCTTCACCATTAAATGCCATTGTTCCATACCAAGGAGATCTTATCTTCTTGAAATCTCATCCACCTGACCAAATCATTGGCAACATCAATGAAGGGGTGCTCACAAGAAGTCAATCCCAAAACATTTGTCTTTTTGCTAGTTTCCTATCTCTCCATCAGCCAGTCAAGTACCAAGAGGCACTGAAAGACAACAGCTGGGTAGAAGCCATGCAAGAGGAGCTCCAACAATTTAGAAGACAACAAGTTTGGGAGCTTGTACCATTGCCAGAGGGTGTAAGTCCTATTGACACAAAATGGGTCTTCAAAAATAAAACTGATGAAAGGGGTATTGTTGTCAAGAATAAAGCTAGGCTTGTGGTTCAAGGGTTCAGACAAGAAGAGGGCATTGACTATGATGATTGGGTCTTTATTGTACCTAACTGCATCCAGGCCAGACATCATGTTTGCAACATGTGTTTGTGCAAGATCCCAATCAGCCCCTAGAAAGTCAAACTTTATTGCTGTAAAAAGGATATTCAGATACCTAAAAGGTGTTCCTACACTTGGTATCTGGTATCCAGCTGATGGTAAAATTGAGCTTTCAGGTTTCTTAGATAGTGACTTTGCTGGATGTGACAAGACAAGGAAGTCCACTTCAGGAGGGTGCCAATTTCTAGGCAGCTGTTTAGTGTCTTGGCAAAGCAAAAAGCAAGCAGCTGTTTCCACATCCACTACTGAGGCAGAATATATAGTTGCTGCAAGCTGTACAGCCCAATTGCTTTGGCTTCAAAATCAGTTGCTGGATTTTGGTATCACTGCCTTAAAAACACCACTCATGTTGGATAGCCAAGCAGCAGAAAATATCATCAAAAATCCAGTTTCCCATTCAACCACCAAGCACATTGACATCAGACATCACTTTGTGAGGGATTGCTATGAAAAAGGTTTGATTTCTCTGCACCATGTACCAACTAAGGATCAGCTGGCAGATGTGCTAACCAAAGCATTAGACACTTCCACCTTTTAAAGCTTGATATCTAGGATTGGCATGCTGAACATGGAATAACAGGCAAAACCATGTTTTTTTCTATGAATAAAAGCATTAAAATGTTTTCAGAAAATCAAAAATCCATCCTTAAAAATAGCTAAAAATGAATTTTTCATTAAATCCTTAAAAGTCTGCCATAACCACTGTTATGTTCAAAAGTCTTTTCTACTTAAAAGTCTGTCCAGTGCTGAAAGTCAACCCCTGTTCTCTCATTTCCTTGATAAGCACTGTTGTTCAAAATCAGTGTTTCTATCCACTGATAGTAAAAATCACCCACTGCCTTCATTTGTTACCGTTACAACGACTGATCTTTTTCCATCAGTGGTTTTCATAAAACCCTTGTCCTTCATTTCATTTGGGGTTGGCACGTGGACAGTACATAGTGGTCAGATCTTTTGTAACCGCTGCCACGTCAGCATTCACTTTTTCCTTTATAAAACCCTCTTCAAAACCCAAACAGGGTTTTTCTGCCGAATCGAATTCAGAAAAATTCCTTTCTCAAAGCAGATTTCAACTCCTTCTCTGAAATCCTTCAAATCCTTCATCAAACTTCTTCCCAAAATAACAAAATCAAAGTTATCCGTGAAATCCACTTCAAAATCATCTTCTGAAAAAGCCACTCAAATGGCTACTACACCCATCGAAATACCATACAAAGCTCCTCACAATTATCTGGGTCTCCTTACAAAACCCGGCACCACTGATGCCTTCGATTCCATCATTGACATTATGTCTGCATCAAAGTACAAAACTTTGTTAACAGCAGATGCTCCAATTTATCTGAAAACCCAGAGAGAGTTTTGGAAAAACATTACCCATGAAAAACAAGGAGAAGACGTCATAGCCATTAACTCTTCTCTAATGGGTAAAGCAGTCAACATCACACCACAATCCATCTCGGAAGTCTTTGAACTCGATGATTAGCAAGGTAAAACTTCTTTTTCCAAAAACGAGTTAAAAACTGATTTCCTTCAAAGGGGATATGCAGATACAATAAAAAAGGATACCTTACAAAAAGGTAATTTTCCACCTGCAACAAGATTTTTGTTCCATACCCTGCTAATGTGTGTTTCAAACAAAACAACTTCTTTTAATGAGATACCATTAAAGATTCAAAACCTGGGATATGCTATTCTACAAGATGAAAATTTCAATTACTCCCAGGAAATCTTTAATAATTTAGTTAAAAATGTTGATAAAAAGCCATTCGTACTTTTTCCAAGATTTCTAAGTTATTACTTTGAAAAGAAATTTGGTAAGGATAATGCTCATGTAATAAAACAAGGTGACTCTTTTCAAATAAACAGCTTAACTGCTGAAACTTTCACAAGAATGTCAACACCATGCAAAACACAAGCAGATGTCCCTGAGCAGAATTTAGCAGCTACCACTGCTCCTCAGGGGGCTGCCGAGCCTACTGCTCTAGGTGATCATAGCAGCAAAACAACTGCTTTGAAACCCACACCTAAAATCACCAAAAGGCCAAAACAAAAGAAAACTCAAAAGCCCCCCAAACCTACCAAAAAGGCAACTCTAGAGGATGAGATACCAGAGCAAATGCCAGTGACAACACAAAAGTCACAAGAAACCACTGCTGCTACTTCCTCACAGTAGTTGGTAGTTATATCTCAACCTTTACCTCAAACTCCTCCTGTTTCTTCTAAAAAAAACAGGTTGTACATATAGGGACACCACAATATGATGCTCTGGAATCACTTGCTTCCATCATCCACAGCCCAATGCCCAGGGCCAATTCTCTTTCCACACCCAACCTCACCTCCACAATTTCCCCACAGACACAAATATTGTTGGATGCTCTTGATTTGAACCAGGCACAAACCAGTCCTTCTCAGTCACCTGTCAATGAGAATATACCTCTACAAGTGTCTGGGTCTGATGTATCAATCATTGCTAACCAACCAATAACACCAGAGGAGGTTACACCCCTTGAGTTACAAGTAACTCTTGGTGGTAGTCCAAGTGAAGCGGCCACTACAAGTGCTGAACCCACTGGTTTGCATTTGGACAGTGGTTACATCAATAAGACTTCCTTGGAGGCAATTTCTTCTCTGAAAACACCTGTGTATCCGGTTTACACTGGGTCACTAAAAAGTGTCTTTCAATTTGAAGGAAGAAGTCCCAAGTACCAAGACAAAGGGCCATCAGTGGATGACTTTTGGAATACAATCCCTGAGTCAACCACTGTTACAACCACTGTTAGTGGGAAATCAGATGATCCCATTAAGTTGGGTGATGGTTTAATGTACCGAGAATTGACGGACATAATTGAAAAACTGGATACTTCTGTTGCAGAAATTAAAGATACGCTGCAACAGTTGTTGAAAGTTCAAAAGGTACCACCCACTGCTGTTCCAGCTCAAGCACCTGCACAACCTGCACCTGCTGCAAATGAGTTATGGAACTTATTTCAACCACTGCTCCAACAACAAAGACAATTGGCTGATCAGCAGCATGAGATACATGTTCAAAAGCTGAGAAACATGATGGAGTCAAGGTTTAAAGATACCCAAGCTGACATCAAGGCTATCAAGGCCCACATACTAAACACCACTGGCACTGCTCCTCCCACTGTTCTCTTTATTGATAACCCACCACCAGATAATGCCAAAAAGGGGGAGAAAATCAAGCAGTGGAAGAAAAAGAAGGGTATTGAAGATGGTCTTTATATTGAACCAGAAAAAGATAGCATGACTAAAGACATTCCCTTGCCAGATGGTAGTAAAAAGATTGATGTTACCACAAATGCACTTGCTGAAGCAAAAGCTAGTGTAAAAAGGGATAAAGAGGCTAAGGATAAATCTAGGTGGGAACAGGAGAAAAGAGCATTTATGGAGCTGAATGAGCAGGGTATTTCTGAGCCAAAGGATGATAAAAATCCTGAGCCAAAAAGGAGAAATCCCATTAGAAAAGTGAGAGAACCAAAACACACACCATCCAGACCTACAAAGCAAACTCCTAAACCTACTAAAAACCTCACACATCAATCTTCCACCCAAACAGCTGTTGTCACACCTGCTGTATCAACCACTGTCGGTACTTCAGTGGTTTCATCAGTTGTTAAACCAAACATCACCATTTCAACACACACCACTTCAACACACACCACAATCACTGGCTTACCACTACCACCAAAGATCACTTCACCACCAAAAACAACCTCACCACCATCATCTCATACTAAAAAGCAGAATACATCAGATGTTACAACATCTGTTGTAATGACAACAGTGGTTGAAACACCAGTTGTTTCAACAACTGTAAGTCAGCCATCTTCCACCACTCAAATAACCTCCACTGATCCACCCAAAAAATCATCAGCCTCTCATAAACAAAAAAGGAGAAGGATATTTATACCTGATGATGAATCTCCATCACCACCACCAACATCTTCACAATCTCTTGCACTTATTCCAAACCATGTTCCTCTCTCATCAGCCCATGTCCAACAACCAATCACTGCCATCACTCCTGCAGGTTTTCAATATCCTCTTGAACTTATAGCAGTCAGAGAAGAGATCAAATCCTTCTACTTTGAGGATAATCCTGCTAAAAGGAGTTTGCCATCAGTTGAAGGATATCCTAGGCCTAACAACATTGAAGAGTACTTGAAAGTTAAGGCTCAACAAGTAGAGGATATCTCTAAGAAAAGCTCGCAACGAAAATCTGACAAGGAAATTCAGAGACACTATCAATTTCTACTTACCTAAGTCAGATCCTTAGAGCAGTTTGCAAAGAATGTTTGTAGGCAAATATCAGAAAGAGCAGATGAAACCCTGAGAAAAGACTACATTGAAAATATCATGGCTTTTAAGAAGTATAAGGGGGAAAAACATATGTATAAAGAGTGGACCATTCCTGAGCTTGAAAGTGAAGCAGCCAGGATTCAAGAAATGATTAAGAATAAGGTCAAACACACTCCACCTGATTGGTCAAAGTACAAAAAGAATGTACTTGAAAAGACATTGGAGCTGAAGAGAATGAAAGAGGAACTAATTGCTGCTGAATTTGGGTCAAAGAATCAAGTGATGAGATGGAAAGAAGACAAGGTCAGGGTTACTTACAAAAAGTTGGAGGAATTAAGAAAGAAGAATCCAAAGATCCCTAAAAAACCAGACTACCCTGAAGCAGAGGTTTCAACAAGACCATCAAAGCTACAAATCAGGAGATCCACTGCTCCAACTGGTGCTGCCAATGCCATCTATAAAAGAAGACAACAAAAACAGTTGGATACTGAAACAGTGGAAGAATTGATGGCAGGAGATGACCTTGTAAAAGAGGGTATTAATAGGATAATAGTAGAAACTCGTGGTTTGAATCAACCTGCAAGCACTGCTCAGTCTGTCATCACAAGGCCAACATCACCAAACTCCTCTTCTAATAAAAATCTCCCAAGAAACCCACTAGACTCAAAAATACTAAAGTGGAAAACTGACAAACAGACCCATGTACTGACTGTGATCAAGTCTAGTGGATAAGTGAAGAAAATAACAAGGGAACAATCACTTGGCCTAAGTATTGAAGATTTGCAGGATCTCCTTGATCTTCCACTTTGCAGGGATGAAGATGACACGGATGCCTTAGACTTTGAGTTACAACTCAAAGGGCAAATAAGGGAACTATTGATGAGGCAATAAAGATCTACAAATAATGAAGGGTTTTGGCATTATCTGTTCCAGGGGGAGATTGTTGGGATTAAACCCTATAAGAGGAACAGATAATTAAAGCCAAAACTGGATCAGAGCAGTGGATCCAGAATAAGCAGAGGTTATGTATACAAGTCTCTCCCCTTGAAAGTGGTTTCAACATCTGATGACCTCCAATCCACTGATCGTTACAACTGCTGACTTACAACTGCTGATCAAGTCAAAGACAGATGAAGACTAAAGCCCTGCTGCTCAATCTACTGTTATGGGTCAAGCACTGTTGTATACATCAAGTACTGCTGGGTTCACATCATTGGAAGGATTCAACAGTAGTTTAGTTTGTTTTTATGTAATGTATTGTAATCAGTAGTTAGCATAAGCAGTGCTTATATTAGATCAGTTGTTAGAGTTTGTTAGGAGGTTAGATGTCACTTTCATGGTGACGTCAGCAAAGATGCCACAGTGGTTTGTCCGTGCCTATAAATATAACAGTACCCTGTACTGTTCTATTAGCTCTTCACCATCTTTCTTCCTGTACGAACAAATCACTGTGAGCTCAGGCTGAGGGGGAGTTTGTTACATGCATGCATTGTAATTGAATCTTGTAATAAATTCAAGCATTCGGTTCTTTGTTGAAAATGTGTGTTGAAAGCAATTCTCCTGTTTGATTGTGTGCAAAGTTTGTTTCCATTTACATTCCGTTGCATTACTTGTTCATTGTTCATCTTAATTCAAACACAAAACATAATCAATCCAAACTCAGATCCTAACACGTCGCCTTCAAAAGAGGGGCCTACCACATTACGCATTAATAACTTAATTAACTATCTTTCAATATTCTGATCATTTGGAATTGTATCATTGCTGACTCAAACCATTGGGTTGAGGGTAACGTCACCTTCAAAAGAGGGGCCTACTACTATAACTAAGATAATCTCTTAAAAAGTGCAAAAGTGCGGAAATCATCAAAGGTTACATTAAAGGCGAGTCGGATCCACGTGATTCATCTTGTCTATCTGTTTTTATTTTATTTTTATTTTCAGCATTTTAGTTTTATTTTCATGTTTAAAATCTTCTCTAAAACTTTTGATTTGATTAGACGTTGAGGATAAACCGGTACTAAAAGCTCTTGTGTCCTTGGACGACCTCGGTATCTTACCAACGCTATACTACGCTCATGATGGGTGCACTTGCCCATATGTGTTTTTAGTGTTAGTAGAATATTGTGTTTTATAAATTTAAAACTTGACTAATGTGTTAAAAAGGGCTTAAAATATCAACAAAAACATATAACGCTACACACGCATCACCGTGGCCGGGGTTCTGTGCAGGCTATAAATAGGGGTGCTTGGCACACTTCAAAGGCATCCCTTGGCAAACCATTACTCTCCCACTTTGCCACCACTCCACCACCACTACAACACCCATATCCACCACCATCATCCATCATCCACCTTAGAGTGTGTTTAGTAGTCTCGGAATCCAAGATTGATAGTAAGAGTTCTTACCAATCAAAGGCCATGTTTGGTTAAGCCTCTTATATCACTTGGTGAAGACAAGTCTTTTATGTATTACTTTTGATTTTTAATCTTTTGGCACGTTTTATTTGGTTTTGTATTAATGACTTTAATAACTAGTTTCTTATGTTGAAGGTGAATTTTCTTTATCATTTATCCATGCTGTCTTGGCATTACTTTACTGTCTATATAAAGTAAAAGATTTACACCATTCATGTCTCTACGGTCTATATAGAGATATGTTGGCTACCTGGTGGGGGGTTAAGGGAATGGTCTAGTAAGGTTCTGGCCTTGTTCAGTGTATAGATCCTACAAGGACCAGTGTCAAGCTTACTAGGACCTCCTTCAATACCCACTGGTATTGGATGACGGGGGTGCGAAAAGCTTGATCCCCTCATATGTAAACTACTATTAATACATTAAACCGGCTACATGGGATTGTATCCCTGCTGCCTCAAACCACTTAGCCAAGGGTAACTTCACCTTCAAAAGAGGGGCCTACCACTTTTCGCATAAATAACTTAATTAATTATCTTTCAATATTCTGACCCTTTGGGATTGTATCCTTGCTGACTCAAACCACTGGGTTGAGGGTAACGTCACCTTCAAAAGAGGGGCCTACTACTATAACTAAGATAATCTCTTAAAAAGTCCGAAAGTGCAAAAATCATCAAAGGATACATTAAAGGCGAGTCGGATCCAAGTGATTCATCTTGTCTATCATTTTATTTTATTTTTATTTCTGCATTTTTTAGTTTTTATTTTCTTGTTTTATAATCTTTTCTCAAAAAATTTAGATTGATTAGACTTTGAGGATAAACCGGTACTAAAAGCTCTTGTGTCCTTGTACGACCTCGGTATCTTACCAACGCTATACTACGCTCACGATGGGTGCACTTGCCCAAGTGTGTGTTTAGCGTTAGTAGAATATCGTGTTTTATAAATTTAAAACTTGACTAATGTGTTAAAAAGGGCTTAAAATATCAACAAAAACATATAACGCTACACACGCATCACCGTGGCCAGGATTCTGTGTAGGCTATAAATAGGGGTGCTTGGCACACTTCAAAGTCATCCCTTGGCAAACCACTACTCTCCCACTTTGCCACCACTCCACCACCACTACAACACCCACATCCACCACCATCATCCATCATCCACCTTAGAGTGTGTGTAGTAGTCTCGGGATCCAAGATTAATAGTAAGATTTCTTACCAATCAAAGCCCATGTTTGGTTAAGCCTCTTACATCACTTGGTGAATACAAGTCTTTTATGTATTACTTTTGATTTTTAATCTTTCGGCACTTTTTATTTGGTTTTGTATTAATGACTTTAATAACTAGTTTCTTATGTTGAAGGTGAATTTTCTTTATCATTTGTCTGTGTTGTCTTGGCATTACTTTACTGTCTATATAAAGTAAAAGATTTACACCATTCATGTCTCTACGGTCTATATAGAGATATGTTGGCTACCTGGTCGGGGGTTAAGGGAATGGTCTAGTAAGGTTCTTACCTTGTTCAGTGTATAGATCCTACAAGGACCAGAGTCAAGCTTACTAGGACCTCCTTCAATACCCACTGGTATTGGATGGCGGGGGTGCGAATAGCTTGATCCCCTCATATTTAAACTACTATTAATTCATTAAACCGGCTACAAGGGATTGTATCCCTGCTGACTCAAACCACTTAGCCGAGGGTAACGTCACCTTCAAAAGAGGGGCCTACCACTTTTCGCATTAATAACTTAATTAATTATATTTCAATATTCCAACCCTTTGGGATTGTTTCCTTGCTGTCTCAAACCACTGGGTGGAGGGTAACGTCACCTTCAAAAGAGGGGCCTAATACTATAACTAAGATAATCTCTTAAAAAGTCCGAAAGTGCAAAAATCATCAAAGGATACATTAAAGGCGAGTCGGATCCTAGTGATTCATCTTGTCTATCTATTTTATTTTATTTTTATTTCTGCATTTTTTAGTTTTTATTTTCATGTTTTATAATATTTTCTCTAAAAATTTAGATTGATTAGACGTTGAGGATAAACCGGTACTAAAAGCTCTTGTGTCCTTGAACGACCTCGATATCTTACCAACGCTATACTACGCTCACGATGGGTGCACTTGCCCAAATGTGTGTTTAGTGTTAGTAGAATATCGTGTTTTATAAATTTAAAACTTGACTAATGTGTGAAAATGGGCTTAAAATATCAATAAAAACATATAACGCTACACACGCATCACTGTGGCCGGGGTTCTGTGTAGGCTATAAATAGGGGTTCTTGGCACACTTCAAAGGCATCCCTTGGCAAACCACTACTCTCCCACTTTGCCACCACTCCACCACCACTACAACACCCACATCCACCACCATCATCCATCATCCACCTTAGAGTGTGTGTAGTAGTCTCGGGATCCAAGATTAATAGTGTTATGGGTTATTTTCTGAGCGTACATATCCTGACTAATATCCTACTTTTGGTTGTTTGCTTGTGATCAGGATACTGGATTAGGATATTGCTAACATCCTGGGCGATATCCTGAGATTAATTGAATTAACCACGTGCAGGTTAGAGGCTGTGGGTTACTAACGGTCAGATGAACTTCTTCTCCTCAAGACTCGGGCGTATCTGTTATGTGAGAGACGTTGAACCCGAAAGACCAGGTCTATAACATTCGAGTGGGGAATATTCGCCGGATCCCGGTTTATTAGGATAGTTTGTTAAACTTCTTTTACTATAAATAGATGGGGGCGGATCAGATTAAGGCACGCAACTTATACACACACTTTCGAACACTTTTGCTCTCTAGCGCACTGCAAACACTACACAAACACTTGTATTCGAGTTACATTGTAACACCTAGTTGATGCGCACCACATCCTGCACTGTATCTTGATATTTGAAGTAATAGAAGAACAAGGCAGCTGCGATTGTCAGCTCCCGAGGTTTTGTGCCGGAGATCTAGATTGATCAAGGGCTTTCCTCGCACATCTCGTGTCACCCTTTACATTTTCGCTCATTGTTTGATCACAGATACAGCTTTATATCCTGAGCCGTATCCTGAAACTGTTTTTACAATTAATTTGATTAACATATTTTCGACACTCGTTTCTAGCACACTACCTCACTTAACTAATTTGATCACTTAATTGCTTCGGTAATTTTTTACCAAAACAATTTGGCGCCCACCGTGGGGCAAGTGGTGCTACCTTTACTAAAAATTTTCGTAAAATCGTTAATCGGTTTTCAAAACTTTTTACCACATTGTCCACAATGGCCTCAAGATCAAACATGAGCTCTGTTAGGGGTGGATTTCTAAATGACCAGTGATCCTTATTTGCCGTTGGATTTAGTGATCCTCAGAAGTGTTGCAGGATCAGGAGCAGGATCATGGATAACTATAAGGATCCCAGTACTAACGATTGTCTATTTTGAATTCGTAAATGTTTTGCAGGAATATCAACTTGGACTGAGTCTTGGCGACATTCCTGGAGAATATTCTTATTGTATTCCGCACGTGCTCGGCCAGAAATGGACGTTGTGGAGTCGTGGAAGACTTGCACGTTTTGCGGAATGTTAGTTAGGCTTGATATTTTCTATTTGTAAAGGGGTAGCGAGCTATATTAGTGACACTTAGCTATTTTTGGCTATACACACACACTCATACAACCGCTCTCACTGACTCTCAATGAAACACTTAGCATTTTTCATACATTTCTACACGTTACACTATAGTGATCCTTGTACTTAGCTCGCTATCATCCGAAGTTGTAACAGATTGTTTGTTTAATTTGAGTTGGTGATCGGTAGTTTCCATCACCCGGGGTTTTTTGTGTCGGAGATCAACTCTTGATCAAGGGCTTTTTCCCCGTATAAATCTTCGTGTCATTTGTTCATTACACTTCATAGTGATCCTTATTATTGTTCATCAATTCAAGCATCATACCTCACAACAGAAAGTTTGGTTACATTGTCATTGCTTGATTTTTTACCAAAACAGTTTGGCGCCCACCGTGGGGCAATTGGTGCTTCATTCTTAGAAAGATTCGTGTTTTTGTGGTCATTTCGATCCGCTACAACCAAACAGATGGCTTCCTCAGTGAAGAATACTTCAAGTTTGATGCCCTCATTCAGTTCCTCATAAGGCGTTCCTCCTTTGCCTCCACCACCTTCTGGATCCCAGAAGAATGCTGAGAATGCTGCGAAGAAACCAACTCCTATTTTCCAAAAACCACCTACTTCTTCTGTTTCAACTAATCCTACTACTAATGATCTTTATGCCTTGATTTTGCAGATGAGGAATCATGCACAAGAGCAGGATAAGACCAACGAAAGAATCCTCCGGGAAATCGATGAAATCAAGAAACAGAAGAAATCAGTGGAGGATCACTCCCCTCTGATGCCAAGATCGCTGAACTTCGACACTCCGGTCATAACCTCACAATACTCGGCAGTTCCGAACGTGCAATACTTGGGTGAACTACCAGGAAGGCGTTATGGGACAACAACAATGAGTCAGGCATTTGGCTCTTGCTTCCAGCCTCAGGGATCCTCTTCTCAACCATTAGGATCCTCTTCTCAGCATCAAGGATACTTTACATCTGGAGGATATGTGGGAATGCATGCAGTACAAGGATCCTCCCAGGTCCAAGGATCCTCCCAGGTCCAAGGATCCTCTCAGGTCCTAGGATCCTCTCTGGTCCCAGGATCCTTTCAGATTCAAGGATCATCGCAATTCCAGGGATCCAACCCCCTTCAAAATCAAGGATCCTTGAGGGATATGCAACCTCAAAACTCAGACGTCCATCAAGGAGACTTCATACCAATGCAGACCATTGCCTCATCTGGTCCTTCAATTATGCCAGAGTCTCGACAAGATGGATTCACATCCGCAATTCCAAACTCGAATCCTGTGGGAGGTAACACTTTTAATAATTTATATAACACTAACCATGGCTTTATGCAGGATACAAGTATCAATCAGGCCATGGCTAGGGAACTGCAAAAGCTTAAGGATATGATATCCAGTGTACCAGGAGTGGTTAAACCCATTCCTGAGATTGCGGATGGTAGCCATAGGATATCTCGTTTTGCACCACCTTTATGTGATGCTGAGATACCTAAAAGATTCCAGATACCATCAATGAAACTATATGATGGTTCAACGGATCCAGAAGAACATGTAGCTCAATACAGGGAGAGGATGGAGATCAATCCAATTCTGGAAAGATTGAAAGAAGCATGCCTATGCAAGGGATTTGGGTCCACACTTACAGGATCTGCTCTTAAATGGCTGCTAAGTCTTCCCCCTTACTCTATTACTTCATTTGCTAATTTAGTTAACTTGTTCAGTAGTCAATTCTCTAGTAGCAGAAAGTTTGAACGATTAACTAGTGATCTATATAGGGTAACACAAGGTCAAAATGAATCACTTAGAGATTATATCACTAAGTTTAGTAAAGAATCCTTAGACATTCCCAATTTGGATATAGCTACGGCTGTTGAAGCCTTTAAAATGGGATTGCTTAGGGATTCATTGTTCTATGATGATCTTGTTATGACACCTTGCAGGAATCTTGATGAAGTAAGGACTAGGGCCCTTAGGTTCATCCGCCTAGAGGATGACAAAAGGATCCAGGACAGATTGACAGGATCCACCAAACAGGATAAGCAAGGATCCTACTTCAGGAACAAGAAATCCAAGTCTTATAACAGATCTGATAACCAGAATGTGCACGCAGTGGAACAAGAAGAGGATGATGAGAATTATCCTCCTATTTCTGAATATTGTTTCTCTGTTGATAACAATGAACTAATCCTTGCAATGCAGAATCTAGGTGAGAAAGCTAGGTGGCCAAGGAAAAGTGATAAACCAGCTGCTACAAAGGATAAATCCAAGTGGTGTGCGTATCATGAGGATTTTGGGCATCTCACTGAAGAGTGTATTGCACTTAGAAAGGAGATTGGTTATTTATTGAGCAAGGGGCATTTAAAGGAACTCTTGGGATGAAAGAAGTCAAGAACCCAGGATCCTGAAAGGATCCCAGAAAGGGCTCCTACCCCTCCGGCAGATGCACAAGTCATAAATTTCATATCCGGTGGATCAGACATCTGTGGTACATCCTTCTCAGCAGCAAAAAGACATGCTAAGGAAACCAAGATGGATAATGGAGACAGACCCGTCAGGACCTCCGTTGTCACCAAGGATAAAGTCATTACTTTTGATGAGGATGATCGTGTTGACATCCAGGATCCTTACCATGACGGTCTCGTAATTACATTGTTTATTTCTAACCACTTTGTTCGCAGGATCCTTATAGATGGAGGAAGCTCTGTGAACATCATTCAGCTGGATGTTCTCAAGAAAATGAACATCCCAGAGTCCGATATTATCCCAAGATCCTCAGTACTTGTGGGATTCAGTGGAGAAACAAAGAATACATTGGGGGACATCAAACTCCCAATCTATATTGAAGGATTGCATTCCTATCAATAGTTTTGTGTTATTGATTGCTTATCGTGTTGTAACGTTATCCTTGGCAGGCCATGGATACATGATATGAAGGCAGTTCCATCCACCTATCATCAGTGTGTAAAGCTTCCAAGTCCATGGGGAGTGGTGAAAATTGAGAGTGATCAACAGGAGGCCAAGAATTGCTATACCTCATCGATGAAACCAGCCTCAAGACCAAGGGAGCAATAGCAATTAAAGTATCCTTCAAGAGACGTCTTGGAGGCAAGAGAACAGGATTTGAAAGAATGTTGGTGCATGTTATATGACAACAGCTTTGGATTGGTCTTTGGATATTAAACAGAAGATTGGATCATGAAGACTTAAAGAAAAACGAGTTCTATAAAGCCCAATCAGTCCAAGTTTGTACTAAGTCTATTAGGCCCAAGTTTATGTGACAAATGTAATATGGGCAAAGCCCAATTTGAGATCTTGGCTGTGTGTATATAAACAGCCTTAGTCTTGAGTTTTAGGGTTAGACACTTTAGACAACTTGAGAGCCTTTTGGAGATTGTGAGAGAGCATTCAAGTTTGAGAGGTTAAGAACAAAACAGAAATCGGCTGTTAGGTTCTTGTAGATCTTAGTGATTGTAAAACGCTTCTAAGGGTTTGATAATCACAGAAGATCAGTTTGAAAGTTTGCGTGTTTGTGTGTTCGAGTTCTTGTTCTTCTACATAATCTTGTTTCTGTGTTCGAAGATCAATCAAGGGGATTCCGCACCCTTGATAGATTAACAGTCTTGTTACGATCCATACGGGATTCAGGGACCTACAATTGGTATCAGAGCGTTTGCTCTTGTGCGTGGTTCAAGACTGATCGATTGGATTCAAGTTGTTTTTCGGTTGAAGAACTTTTGGTGTCTCATTCATAATTTTCGTGAAGAACAGCAAGAACAAGGAAGAACAGTTCAAAATTCTGAGTTTTGATCTGTTTTGGTAGTTGGTTGTTTGAAAATTTCGAGTTAAAGTTCTGGGTTTTTGCGAAGAACACGAAGAACACTTGAAGAACAGTTTAAATTCGTGTATTTTAATCTGTTTTGATTATTGTTTTGACTGTTTTCGTGTTTGTAGGAAGACTTTGCTTGGATTTCGTGTATGGAAAGAAGTGCTGATTAAGACCTTGCTTGTGCGATCTGGATTGTCAGCTGCTGCTGTTTTGGGATTGGGCGGCTGGGTGGCCCAATCAGCTCTTGTGCGATAATTTGATATTAAAAATTTCAAATTTTGAATCTTGTGCGACCCTGTTTTAAGCTTGTACGTTAGGAGATCTTGTGCGTTTGGAGACCTTGTACGTTTGGAGATATTGTACGTTTGGAGATCTTGTACGTTTGAGGATCTTGTGCGTTTGGAGTTCTTGTGCGACCCGGATTACTCTTGTGCGACCCGAAGTCAGTTTGTGCGAACCAGAAAGTTGTGCGATCAGGCCCAGGCCCGTTAAAGTGACTGTTTGGCCCAAAGTTAGTGGACTGTGCGATCCAGAAGACCTTGTGCGTTTCAAAGGGTCTTGTGCGATCCTATCTTGTGTGATTCACTAGTGGTGGAATTTTGAAAGGCAAGCGTAGGAATTTTTTCAGTGTTTTGAGTTTAGAGAACAATATGTAGCACATCTGAAGAAGCCGTCTGCACCGTTGAACTCGTGGGATTTTTACGACAAAAAAAAAAAGAAAATGTATGAGGCTGGAAAATCCCGAATTCAGTTTTCGACATTATATATCTTTGGATTCGTCTTTTCGAGACGATTCTAACGGTGTAATTTGGTAACCATTGTTTTTGAAAAAAATTTGTACGGTTTTATCAGTCTGTTACGTTGAGATGTCGAACATGTCTAAATTGAACGACCTCTTAAGGATGGAACATGAGGTAGGCACGACGAACAAACCACCTAAGATGATGAAGGTGGAGAACTACTTGACATGGAAGGATAGGTTTCAATCTTTTGTTGAGTACCAGGACACGCGTATGTGGATATGCATAGACGATGGGTATGTGAACCCAACTCATGAGTTTGAGGGAAGACAACGTATAACTGCTTATGTTGATATGGATGCCGAACAAAAGATAATGTATGAGGATGAAAAGAGAGCCTTGGCAGCCATTAAAATGTCTTTACCTGATGGCATCAAGCATACCTTTAAGAAGTACACTACTTCAAAGGAAATGTGGGATGCACTAGAGAAGAGATATGAGGGAAATCCTGATGTCAAGAAGAACAAAGTTGATCTACTAAAGAAGCAGTTTGCTGTATTCAAGTACATGAAGAATGAGTCACTTGAAGACGTCATCACTCGATACTACCATCTGATGTCAGAACTGGATAATTATGATATAGATTGCTATACTGACATTGAGAAAAACGACAAGCTGCTTGATGCTCTACCGGCTAAATGGGATATCTACACTCTCATGATTAAGGGAGAAGCAGATTATGACACGAAGGAATTGGAAGAAGTAGTTGGAAAGCTTAGAGCTTATGAGCTTAGTATGAAGAAAAAGGACACTGGTTATGATCAGGTTCAAGATCCAGGGATATACAATGGGCTTACATCTTTTTCATCTCATGATGCTTCTAGCGACTCTGCAACTGCATTTCTTTCGTGTGATAAGGAGCAGGTTACAGTGAATGAGGATGGTGATGTGTGTTTTGTAGCTGCCGCAGGAGGATCAACAGGAGTCAAGAGAACATCAACTTCAAAGCAAAGTAATAGTGCAAAGTCAATGCCTATGAGTGTGAAGTCTGCTGAAGAACATCTTGCTCTACTTGCTTCTTTTGTTGCGTCTTATGAGAACTACATTCAAGGGAAAATATCTGATCCTGCCACTTTAGATGAAGATTATGATCAGATTGACCCTGATGATCTAGAAGAGATGGATCTACAATGGCAGATGGCCATGATTTCAAGACGTGTGAAGAGGTTCATGAACAGAACTGGAAGGAAGTTTGTAGGAAAGAGCGTAGGTTTTGACAAGGCCAAAGTCAGGTGCTTTAACTGTCAGAGTTATGGTCATTTCGCTAGGGGATGTCAAAAACAAAAGCATGAGAATACGAATCAAAGTTCAAACAATCGGAATGCATCAAATAACTCTAACTCAAGGGCGTTGATATCTACTGCAAGAGAAGGCTCATATGACTGGAGCATTCACTTAGAAAATGATGAGAATGTCACTCAAGCATTCATGGCAGAGATCACTCCAGTCAATGATGGTGAAGCTACAGTAGATGACGCTAAAGTTGAGAAGAAGAGTGAAGTTGAGGAAGATAAGGCTGATCAGACAACAGATGCTGAAGAGGAAAACCCAGAGTCTGAGCATGAAATGGAAGCTGATGAGAAAGATGAAATCATCAAAAGAATGGAAGCTCAACTTGCTGCTCTCATGGCCAACTCAGACAAATCAACAGGAGAGGTAAGTAACTCTGCCACTTCTGTTTGCTTAAAGTGTCGTGAACTACAGGGTGAAGTTGAAAAATTGTCAACCCAAAACAAAAGTCTTGTGAGCGAAATGTCTAATGTAAAACAGTCAAATTTCTTTGCTAAAAGAAACGAGTCATCATATTTGAAAAAGATAAAAGGCTATGAAGCTGAAATTGAAGCTTTGACCTGCAAATTAAATGAAAAACTTCAAGTCATAGACTTAGCTCATGACATGATGGCTGAGAAAACAAAAGAGATTTCTGATAAAAACAAAGAGTTGTCAGATGCACAACTTAAAATTGTTGAACTTGAAAAGAAGTTAGGTCAATTCAGAGATTCTACTTTTGTTATGAAACATATGATGGGTGGGTTAAAGAAGAGTAATGACAAGACAAGTGTGGGATTCCAGGGCTTTAATGAAGTCCCACCTCCTCTTAGTCATGACTATTCTTTCCTACCTGATGAGGATGAGCTTACAGACTGTCTGTCAACATCACCAAGTAGTTTCACATCCAGTCAAAGTGATGTGTCTGAAGATAATGATGCTAAGAAGGAAAATAACAGCAAACCTGTTTTGAAAAAGAAAAACTCAAATCCTACGAATAAAAATCCAACTTTTGTTAAAAAGGTTAATTTTGTTCAAGGAAGTGACATGAAAAACGAAACAGCCGTTATTGAAAACGAATCAAATTTAAAGTTTGCAAAAAATAAGAACATAGAAAATCTTGAAACTAAGCAAACTGAACCAAATCCTTCTAAGGCATCATCATCAAAACCAGAATCTAGTTCAAAGGCTTCAACTGAGAAGTCTTCGAAAAAAGATCGTGCTTCAAATGTCACACAAAGGGACATGTAGCTAGCTGCAGTCCTAACAAAAAGGTTGAAGCACAAGTTAGTGAGAAACAAAGAGGGAAATCACCTGAGAAGCAAGGTAATAATGAGGAGAAAGTCTCAAATTCTCCAAAGAAATCTGCTCCAAAGCAACAACCGGGTGTTGCTGATGGTGTAGATAAGGCTGAAAAAGGAACTCCACAAGTTCCTCGTTTCCAAAGAAATCAACCAAGATTTCAGCCTGAATCTACATCAGGCAGATATGAAAGACCTAGAAGTAACTCACCAAGAATGAATAATCAAAATTCAAATAATTTCAGAAGTCAAGGTCAATATCAAAATCGATACCAAAATAATGGTGGTCGAACCTTTTATAACAATGGCTTTAGAAATTACAATCAAGGTTCTTGGAATCAAAATCAAAATTTTCAAAGGTCACATAGTCCAAACACAAATAGGTACCCTCAGGACCAGAGACTTTATGGAAATCATGCCCCATTTCCATCAACAGGCCCAAGTTCCAAGACTCCAGCTAGGAGTGATGGATACTGGATGGATGTTCCTATAGTTGATGAATCTGGAAGACCCAAGACCATTAAGGCTTGGGTCCCCCAATCTAACTAATCTTTTGGTTGGTGTGTGCAGGAGCTGCTAAGGAGGATTATCAACTTATGGTATGTTGATAGTGGCTGCTCCAGGCACATGACGGGGGATGCGAGATTATTTTCTGATTTTGAAGAATACGATGGTGGGCATGTAAATTTTGCTGGTGCTAAAGGTGGAAGAATTACTGGACGAGGAAAAGTGACGAATGGGAAGATCGCTTTGGACAAAGTGAACTATGTTGAGCAGCTTAAACACAATCTGATGAGCGTGTCACAAGTCTGCGACAAGGGTCACTCGGTCCATTTTACAAATACTGAGGCATTGGTGTTGAAACCGGGTTTGGTCATTCCGGACGATTGGATAGTTATGCGTGCACCAAGGAAAAATGATACTTATGTCATGGACATGGGTGCCAAGGATCCAACTGCTGCGGTGGCGTGTTTACTATCAAAAGCATCTGAAGCTGAATCTATGTTGTGGCACAGACGCATGGCCCACATTCACTACCGCAAAATGAATTATATCATAAAGAATGAGCTAGTGAAAGGGGTTCCATTGCTGAGGTTTCAAGTGGAAGATAAATGTCTTCCATGTCAAAAGGGAAAACAACACAAGAAACCTCATAAGTCTAAAACAGTAAATTCCATTAATTTCCCTTATGATTTACTTCACATGGATTTATTCGGTCCAGTGAACGTGAGGAGCATAGGTGGAAAGTACTATTGTCTTGTTGTCACTGATGATTACTCACGTTATTCATGGGTTTTCTTTTTAGGTACAAAAGATGAGACAGCAGAGATGTTGATAGATCTTTTTATAAAATTGGAAAACGTTCATGATGCAAGGATCAAGAGGATAAGGAGTGATAATGGCACGGAGTTCAAGAATCGGATTCTGGATCTCTACTGTCTTCGAAAGGGAATTGAACATCAATATTCCGCTCCGTACACTCCTCAACAAAATGGAGTCGCTGAGAGGAAAAACAGGACGTTGATTGAAGCCGCTAGGACGATGCTTTCAGATTCAAAGCTACCAGTTCTTTTCTGGGGAGAAGCTGTGAATACAGCTTGCTACGTCCTAAACAAATTTTTGACCGTTAAACGTTTTAACAAAACTTGTCATGAGTTAATGTTTAATGAAAAACCAAACTTAACAGGGTTTGAACCATTTGGATTACCCTGCACCATTGTGCGAAACAAAGATAAACAAAAATTCGGTGAGGTGGCAGATGAAGGCTACTTTCTAGGCTACGTGCCTGGCACACCGAATAAAAGGGTTTTTAATCTAGAAACTGGTAAAATTGAGGTTGTTTTCAATGTAGAAATTACTTCTTACAAACCTCAACAATCAACTAGTGGTCCTGCTATATTATATGATTATGACAGTGTGTTTAAATCATTTAATATTCCTGAGGTTTCTGATGCAGATACTTCTCAGCTGATTCAAACAGTGATTGGTGAAGACGATGAAGGTGAATTTATGCCTAGATCGAATGTAGATATGTCAGATGTTCCGGGAACTTCCCAAAGTGCTGCTAATCCTGATTCAAGCGATAGTGATTCTGAACCCATTCAGGGGGAGGATTTCATTAATCCGTTTGCAAATCAAAATATTCAGGGGGAGGTTGGATCAAACCTGGGTGATAATCTAGAAGTCGATGTTGTTGCTACTACACGAGCAAATAGAGATCATCCAGTTGACATGATACTTGGAGATCCTACTGCAGGTGTTCAGACTAGAAGAAGCATAGAAGCGAATTTTGGGTTATTTGTTTCAATTGAGAAGACTAGGATAGTGAACGAGTGCTTGTATAGTTGCTTTATTTCCCAAGAGGAGCCGAAAAACATTCATAAGGCTCTTAAAGACAATTCATGGGTTGAAGCTATGCAAGAGGAATTGGCCCAGTTTGCTAAGTTGAAGGTATGGGAATTGGTGGACCTTCCAAAAGGTGAGAGAGAGATTGGCACTAAATGGGTATTTAGGTGCAAGAAAGATGAAAGTGGTATTGTCACACGCAACAAAGCTCGGTTGGTTGTCAAAGGCTTTAATCAGCAAGAGGGGATTGATTACAATGAGGTGTTTGCACCAGTGGCGAGGTTGGAGGCAATTCGTTTGTTTCTAGCTTTTGCTTCATTCAAGGGCTTCAAAGTTTACCAACTAGATGTGAAGAGTGCATTTCTTTACGGAAAAGTCCAAGAAGTGGTGTATGTCTCACAACCAGATGGGTTCGTTGATCCAGACTATCCAGATCGAGTGTACAAACTTGATAAGGCTTTGTATGGGTTACATCAAGCTCCCAGGGCGTGGTACGAGACACTGTCTACACATCTGGTCAAGAATGGTTTTGAAAGAGGTCAGATTGATGGTACACTGTTCATTAAGAGAAAGAAGGAAGATTTTCTGCTGGTACAGGTATACGTGGATGACATCATCTTTGGGTCATCTGACGAAAACATGTGTAAGGAATTTGAACAGGTGATGAAGAGCAAGTTTGAAATGAGTGCTATGGGTGAGCTGTCTTACTTTCTGGGATTACAAGTTGAACAGAAGGAGGATGGGATGTTTATACATCAAACAAAGTATGTGTATGACATTTTGGCTCGATTCAAAATGAATGATTGCTCTACTTTCAACACACCCATTTGTGAAAACCACAATCTCGGCCCAGATCATGAAAGCACTGAAGATGTTGATCCAACTCAATACAGGGCGATGATTGGTTCTCTAATGTACTTGACTGCTTCAAGACCTGACATCATGTTTGCCGTATGCTTGTGTGCCAGATATCAGGCAAATCCAAAGGAGTCACATATGAAAGCAGTGAAGCGGATTCTTCGATACTTGAAAGGGAAACCTAAACTTGGGTTGTGGTATCCAGCTGATAGTGATTTGAGGTTCGTTGCTTACACTGATTCAGACTTTGGAGGATGCAAATCAAACAGGAAGTCTACAACAGGTGGTTGTCAGTTCTTAGGAGGCAGGATCGTGTCTTGGCAATGCAAGAAGCAATCCTGTGTGTCTACCTCTACATGTGAAGCTGAATATATTGCTGCGGGTAGCTGTTGCTCTCAGGTTCTCTGGATTCAACAGCAGATGCACGATTATGGTTTGGATTTCACTCGTACTCCTATTATGATAGATAATAATGCCACTATATCAATCACAAACAATCCCGTAAAGCACAGTAGAACTAAACACATTGACATACGTCACCACTTTATACGGGATTGTGCTAAAAAACGATTAATTGAATTGCACCGAGTCGACACAGAAGATAACCTTGCTGATCTTTACACAAAAGCTTTTGATCGAGCTCGCTTTGAACACTTAGTCGAACTCAATGGGATGAGGAATCCTGAATAACTGGTTTTTCATAAGAATTTTTGTAAATAGTTTACTGTTTTTCTTAAAAATCAAAAATACAAAAACATCGAAAAATTTCAAAAACACAAAAACAATAGAAAAGCAAAAATGAGTTTCCTGGCGAGCAAAAGAGAAAATGATAGTACATCAGTGGTCTGTCTAAACCTCTTTAAACCTTAAATGAAATATGCTAAGCAGCTCTATATAAGATGTATCGGTAGGCTCACAATCATTTTAAAGTGTGCAGGGTGATATAAACTTAAATCGACTGAAGACCAGGTGGGAACCATTCATTGGCATATGGTCTTAGTACCGAAATTTCGTTTGAGAGATTGCCGAGGTTCTGAGATATTCGGTCTTTATGCTGCTTATCATCTGGGTATCATGGTTGTATCTTTTACCGAAAAATAACGAGGACGCAAGTCTAGATCTTCCATGATATCATACATACGTGTACATATTGCATTCGACCTCAATAAGTGATCAACAATCACATGTCCCCAAAATAAGTGATAAAATATCACATTTATCCGGGAGTCAAGTTCGTCTCTCTGCTGTACGAAAGTACTGACCTGTTCACGGACTTGCTCCTGTGCCCTCATGCATCTGAAAATCAAGTTCCTCATCAATAAGTGATTCTATCACATAGGGCTTGTTTTCCATCAAAATAAGTGAGTTTCTCACATCATATACGGTCAAGCAGATGATAATCGGTATACTCACCGGTAAGATGAACCCTCGTGCATACCTTGATACGGGAATGTGTCGTGATGTGGATGAACACCGGTCGGTAAGTATAAATCATACCTTAACGTATCCCCTCGCCATGATTACATATGATAAGTTGAGCTTATGTGGACAACAATACCGATAATCGTTATAGGATGCTTATCTAAATGTTAACTAAAAGAACAACAAGAGCGTTTTGACATGACCATAGACTGATATGATTCTCTTACCCTCGAAACTCGCAAAAAGAATGTCTGTAAATATTTATTTACTGCTTTCAGTCTTTACATTTGAAAATATAAAAATCCAAAAATAGTGTATTTTTCTGTTAAAATTCTTAATGTACGGAAAACCGTTATTCTTGGAGGAGTTGTTACCGAAAGGGGGAGACTGTGTTAGAAAGTGGGTTCAAAATTTTTTAAATCATGCAGGTTATAAGGTGTTTGTTACAATTTGTGCGTGTTGGTGCTTTATTTGAAAATGCTTAATCTGATACAGTTTAACTATCTCTTGTATAATAATAATTCTTTAACTATGTTGAAAAATTCTTATGGTTTCTCGAGATGTTTGTTTTATAGTATACAGATTGAAGCAGTTTGTTGATGAGAAGTTGTTGTGATGAGAGGAGGAGTTTGTTGCTGCTTGGTAGAATCCTCCTTCTACAATGCAGAGTGGATGCTGTGAAGACTTACATTGAATGCTGAATCAAAACTTGGAAGATTTGGTGATTGGATGCATCAGCTTAGGGGGAGTGTGTTGCTGACAAAGATGTTGCTGACAAAGACAGAATTCATGTTGAAGCTGACGCTATCCAAAGACCAAAGACTGTGAGATTCTGAAGACTAAAGTTTCCTTTGCAAGCTATTGTCAAGGGGGAGTTTGTTGGTGCATGTTATATGACAACAGCTTTGGATTGGTCTTTGGATATTAAACAGAAGATTGGATCATGAAGACTTAAAGAAAAACGAGTTCTATAAAGCCCAATCAGTCCAAGTTTGTACTAAGTCTATTAGGCCCAAGTTTATGTGACAAATGTAATATGGGCAAAGCCCAATTCGAGATCTTGGCTGTGTGTATATAAACAGCCTTAGTCTTGAGTTTTAGGGTTAGACACTTTAGACAACTTGAGAGCCTTTTGGAGATTGTGAGAGAGCATTCAAGTTTGAGAGGTTAAGAACAAAACAGAAATCGGCTGTTAGGTTCTTGTAGATCTTAGTGATTGTAAAACGCTTCTAAGGGTTTGATAATCACAGAAGATCAGTTTGAAAGTTTGCGTGTTTGTGTGTTCGAGTTCTTGTTCTTCTACATAATCTTGTTTCTGTGTTCGAAGATCAATCAAGGGGATTCCGCACCCTTGATAGATTAACAGTCTTGTTACGATCCATACGGGATTCAGGGACCTACAAAGAAATCCTCATGGATCCTGATGATCCTGAATCCAAGATCTTCATAGAGTCAGGGATCCTCAGCGATATTGAACAAGAGCTAGTATCCTTTCTTAAAAGAAGGAAGACCACCTTTGCCTGGAAACATGAAGACATGACAGGTATATCTAAGGATATAATTACTCACAAACTTGGCATTGACAGGTCATTCAAGCCAATTCATCAAAAGAGAAGAAAGTTTGCACCTGAAAGAAATGCTATTATCCAGGAAGAGGTAGATAAGCTACTTCGAGCAGGTATGATTAGAGAGGTTAAGTATCCAAGATGGTTAGCCAATGTGGTTGTTGTACAAAATAAAAATGGAAAGTGGAGGGTATGTGTCGATTTTACAGATTTAAATAAGGCATGTCCCAATGATCCTTTCCCATTACCCCACATTGACTCCATGGTGGATGCTACCGCGGGTCATGAGTTGTTAACTTTCATGGATGCTTCATCTGGATTTCAACAAATTCAGATGGAACCATCCGATCAAGAGGATACAGCCTTCATGACCCCAACTGGTATATACTGTTATATTGCTGTGCCATTTGGATTAAGGAATGCAGGTGCTACTTACCAAAGGCTTGTCAATATGATGTTCAAAGAACAAATTAGATACACTATGGAAGTCTATATTGATGACATGGTGGTTAAGTCTAAAAGAGCTGAGGATCACCTTAAAGACTTGGAGGAAGCATTCAATATCCTTGATAAATTTAATATGAAACTAAATCCTTCTAAGTGTCATTTTGGTGTAAAGGCAGGTAAATTTTTAGGATATATGGTAACAAAGAGGGGCATTGAAGCAATTCCAGAGCAAATTAAGGCCATCGTGAATATCAAATCTCCTGCCAATGCTAAGGATGTGCAAAGGTTGACCGGCAGGATCGCAACCCTGAACAGATTTATATCCAAATCCTCAGAAAAGTGCAAGGAGTTCTATGACATCCTGAGGAAAAACAAGAAATTTGAATGGACTGAGAAGCATGAAAGTGCCCTTAAAGCTCTTAAAGATTACCTATCCTCAGCCCCAGCCTTAATGAAACCAGAAAAGGGAGATGTGTTATCCTTATATTTGGCGGTATCCTCAAAAGCAGTAAGTGCGGTCCTTGTTAAGGATCATCAAGGAAGGATGGCTAAGTGGGCAGTGAAGTTGAGTGCATATGATATAAGATATGAGCCTAGGACAGCCATTAAATCCCAATCATTAGCTGACTTTGTGGCAGATTTCAGTAGTGATTTGCAAAAGGAAGCTGAACTAGAAGTCCAACAGCTTGAAGAAACCAAGGATCCTTGGATACTGTTTACTGATGGATCCTCCAATGTGAATGGAACAGGGCTTGGAATACTACTAAAATCGCCATAGGGGGACATAATACCCCACTCCATAGCTTGTGAATTTCAAACTACCAACAATGAGGCTGAATATGAAGCCTTGATAGCTGGTTTGCAAATTGCAAAGCATATGAATATCAGGTATCTTGAGGTACATGTAGATTCTTTATTGATCACTAATCACTTCAATGGATCCTATGCTGTTAAAGGTGAAAAGCTAATCAAATATTTGGAGATAGTCAAAGAATTGGCACTCTCTTTTGTATCCTTTAGTTTGACACAGGTACCAAGGGAAGAGAATGCAGAAGCTGATGCATTAGCCAATCTAGGATCATCTTTGAAGATTCCTAAGGATATTGAGATCCCTATTATCCATATCCTGACCCCTGCTATCAAGGATCATGTAACTATGGAGATAGGAGAAGATTCTGCAATCATCCCTAGTGATGATACCCAATCTCATTCAGGATCATGGATACTTCCAATCATGAGATACATACAACATGGAGAAATCCCTACAGGAGAAAACCCAAGGGCTTTTAAAATTAAGGTATCTCAATTTACAATATTAAATAATATGTTATATAAACGATCTCTTGCAGGACCATACTTGAGATGCATTGAGGATCCTGAAATTCAAGAAGTCCTAAAGGATTTCCATGAAGGAGATTGCGGAAACCACACTGGGGGCAGGGCATTATTCTCAAGGATCCTGAGAATGGGATACTATTGGCCCACTATGAAGAAGGACGCTGTGGAATATGCCAAGAAGTGTGATCCTTGTCAGAGGCATAGTAATATCCTTCACCAACCAGCAGAGCTCTTGCATCCTATATCTTCTTCTTGGCCATTCATGAGATGGGGAATGGATATAGTTGGAAAGCTTCCTAAGGCACCAGGTGGAAAAGTATTCATGCTTGCTATGACTGATTACTTCTCTAACTGGATAGAGGCTGAAGCCTTTGCTCAAGTCAGAGAAAAGGAAGTTATATCCTTTATTAAAAGGAATATTATTACTAGATTTGGCATCCCTTCTGAAATTATTTGTGATAATGGATCCCAATTTATTGGGAATAGAACCACTAACTTTTGTGACAGTTGGGGGATTAAGATGATAACATCAACACCAGTCCATCCACAAGCTAATGGTCAGGCAGAATCATCCAACAAGATCATCATCAACAATTTGAAGAAGAAGCTTGGATCCATGAAAGGAAAATGGGCAGAAGAACTACCTTATGTGCTGTGGGCTGATAGAACAACTCCCAAGAATGCTACAGGCCAAACTCCATTTTCTTTGGTATTTGGGGCAGAGTCAGTGATCCCTACAGAGATGGTGGTTCCAACTGCAAGAACAAGCGTTCGGGATCCTGAAGAAAATGCTGAAAACTTGATTCAAGACTTGGATACTATAGAAGAAATCAGGGATTTAGCAAGGATAAGGATGACCAGTTATCAACAAAGGATGGCTGGAGCTTACAACAAAAATGTCAGGCTCAGGAAATTTCAAGTTGGGGATATGGTATTAAGGAAAGCATTTCAAAACACCACCAATCTTGCTGATGGAAAGCTAGCACCAAAGTGGGAAGGACCCTATTTGATTGAAGCTGAAGCTGGAAAGGGGGCATATCGATTGCTAACAATGGAGGGTGATTTGCTACCTAGAGCTTGGAATGTTGTCCATTTGAAGAAATATTTCATGTGATCATGATCCATGATCCTTACCAGACAAGTATCCTTGAAGGATCCTCGCTGATAGATGATCCTCTTTCTGGTAATATTCCAATCTTAAACTATTTCATTCTTTTTATCTTCCTTTTACTTGGTTTCTGAGTTTTGAAGGTTCAGGCATCCTTAACTAAGCATTGAGTATCCACAGAAGTATCCAGTTATCTTTTGGGCTAGTCCCCAGTCTGGGCCTATCCCCAGTTTCGCCAGTAGCGCACGATGATCCTGGTATAGTTCATGGCAATGGAACCAGTACCCGCTTTAGGGGCTGACAATTTCATTATACTGGCTATATTCAGGATCCTACGTATAATGGTAGACGTACCATACATCCGTTCCTAAGGTTTCTAACGTTTTCACGTTAGCTAAGGTTTTGGCATTTTCATGTCACTAAGTTTGGATAGTCGCCAGTAAGGGCCATACTCCAGTTTACATACGATACTTTGGGCTTGTCCCCAGTTATCCTTTGGGCTTGTCCCCAGTTATCCTTTGGGCTTGTCCCCAGTTATCCCTTGGGCTTGTCCCCAGTCACTAACATTCATCTTATGATGGCTCAATACCAAGCAATATCCTATTTCAGGGTTGTGAAGATAAATGGCCAAAGATTCTCGACTCTTAATTTCCACTAAGGTTTGTATCTTGGGTTATCCTAATTTTAAGTGTTGAAGGATAGGATCCTAACTTGGGTTCTCAGGTATGATCCTAAAATGTTTTGATTTTATTCATTATGTGTTTGAGTGACACTTATCCTTTGACAACTGGAATTATGATCCTTAAATTATTTTTATGTGATCCTTGGTCATATCCTTAATTCTTAAGGGATATTCCTTAAATTTTTTCTTTACTTGATAAGTTTAAACGACTTGGACATCACAATAAATTGAAAAACAAAATAACAATAAGGATAACTACACAGGATATAGCCAAAAAGTTAAAGTCATTTTATTCACAAAAAGTTTAAACCCTTTTAAGGTTGTCAAAATTACCTACCCTGAGCATCTACCAGCAATACGTGGCCCGTCCGCTGGGGTAGGTAAAGGGTGTCCATTGTTCATAGGTTTTTCAAGTGCAGGAATCAAAAGACGGCAGGATCACAATGGCTTCATCCCCCAAACAGAGGATCCCTCCACCATGTGTAATCCTACCTATTGTTCGAAGGATCATCTATGATCCTCAATCCTAGTTACTATTGTTTGAGTACAGACCAACCATTGTTCATCAAAACACCATCAAACAAAAAAAAAACATAACCAAACTAAAAAATGGGCTCCGGCTACGTCTAGAAATGTCCATCATTGCCCATTGTTGCAGCCTACACCTTCGCTGCACTACCATCTCCAGCTCCACTAGCTTCACCACCATGATCCTTGTCACTGCCTCCAGCCTCAATTGCCAGGACCTCCTCAGCCTCCTCCTCGTCATCCAGTTCAGCCAGCCTTGCCTTCCAGCCTTCCACATCCCAGTTGCTCCTGTCAAAGGCAGGATCCTGAGCTTCTTGAGCCATTTGTAGCTTGGTCTTGTACATGGCTATGGCGGCGGAGACTTTGGCGTCCTCTGTGATCTCCTGCTTTTCATAATCAAAATTGATTAGAATCTTGGTCGTTTCAGTTTTGGCATCTTTGAGATCCTTTTGGAGGTCAGCAATCTTGAGATCCTTAAGCAATGCGACTTGTTGGAGGTCAGCAATCTTCTTGTCCTGCTCCTCGACATGCCCAACATAATCTTCAATCTCAGCAAATTTCTGCAAAGAAGACAAATAACAGTTTAGGAACAAGTGATCCTCAAATAGGCTGGATACCTAAAGCAGGGATAAGGATCCTTACCTCGTTGAAGTACTCAAGGAACTGGTGGCGGATCAAAGGTAGACCTTGCAGATCCTCAGCTTCGGAGGCTTTTCTTTTCTTGCCACCCCTTCCTTTAGCGGGTGCCTTGGGGATAGAAGCAGTTGGGCTAGCAGGAAGCTTCTTCTTGGAGGATCGTACGGTGTCAAGCTCAGTGACACTAAACTTGGAGGCAGATCTTGATGATTTTCCAGCGCCTACACACCCAAAACAGATAAGTGTCCTTATTCTATTCATATATAACTATTTATTTAAACATTTGAATATAAAAAGAACAGGATACTTGCTTGACATGGTGACAGAGCCTGAGGATACCTCTTGTGAGTCCTGGGTGATCGTCTTGAATGTTCTGGTTTCAGGATCAAGCTTTCTAAAGGCAGCAAGTCTCCCCTTGGTGGCAGCTGAAGGAATAATGTGCGAGAATGTGATAGCTGCACAAACAAGAAACAAAAGCGTATTAGTAAGCATTATCAGAATGAGCTTACTTAGTGATCCTTCTAAGGATCCTCCTATCCTACCATGAATGCTCCATTCTTTCGGCAAATTCTGGCCATCCGGGATAGAGTCCCTTCTGACGAAGAAGAACCGCCGTTTCCAGTTGATATCGTTTTTAGTAGCTCTAAAGATGGGATGTTCTTTTCCGGGTTTACGCTTGAATAGATATCGGTGGAATCCAAATGTGGTAAGGTCATACATCTCGGCTAATTCTGACATTCCCAAGTCAATTCCTTCTTGCTCAATGATCCTTTCAAGGGTATACAAGACCCTCCAGATCATTGGCATGGCTTGAATATAGGAGATGCCGGTGAGGGAGAAAAAGGATTGGGTAAAGTCTGGGAAGGGATACGAGTATCCTATTGTGAAGGGTGTGACTGGGAAAGCTACCCAAGTTTCAGAGACATAATCGCTTAAAACGGTGGGAACAAATGGTTTGAAAACAGTATTTGCCGGAAAACAGTGGCGAATTCTATCTATTTGTGGATCAGAGAAACAGCATATTTCTTTCACCGAATCTTCCAGGATACCCTGGCTCTTGAGAGGACTTTCCTTCTTATGATCCTTGGCTGGTGAGGATTTCAGCATCATCTTGATTTGAAGAAGGTAAAGAAAGATGAACGGAGAAAGAAAACATAAAGAAGGAAGAGGAAAAGAGTTACCTGCTTGATCGTCAGAGGAGAATTTAAAGGGAGTTCTCTTGAATTTGAATGCTAATCGATCCCTATCTCTAACTCTTATTTATAATGATGATTTTACAGGATAATCACCTCACTGACGTCATGATCGCAACGGCTAGTCCGCTTATAACGGCTAGTTATCCGTTAGTTTGCTACGGATAAGATCGACAAAATATAACTCATTTATTTACATATTTACTCCTTATATTTTGGGGGTAATTGTTAGGGGTGGATTTCTAAATGACCAGTGATCCTTATTTGCCGTTGGATTTAGTGATCCTCAATTCTGTCTGAAGTAGTGATCCTCAGAAGTGTTGCAGGATCAGGAGCAGGATCATGGATAACTATAAGGATCCCAGTACTAACGATTGTCTATTTTGAATTCGTAAATGTTTTGCAGGAATATCAACTTGGACTGAGTCTTGGCGACATTCCTGGAGAATATTCTTATTGTATTCCGCACGTGCTCGGCCAGAAATGGACGTTGTGGAGTCGTGGAAGACTTGCACGTTTTGCGGAATGTTAGTTAGGCTTGATATTTTCTATTTGTAAAGGGGTAGCGAGCTATATTAGTGACACTTAGCTATTTTTGGCTATACACACACACTCATACAACCGCTCTCACTGACTCTCAACGAAACACTTAGCATTTTTCATACATTTCTACACGTTACACTATAGTGATCCTTGTACTTAGCTCGCTATAATCCGAAGTTGTAACAGATTGTTTGTTTAATTTGAGTTGGTGATAGGTAGTTTCCATCACCCGGGGTTTTTTGTGCCGAAGATCAACTCTTGATCAAGGGCTTTTTCCCCGTATAAATCTTCGTGTCATTTGTTCATTACACTTCATAGTGATCCTTATTATTGTTCATCAATTCAAGCATCATACCTCACAACAGAAAGTTTGGTTACATTCTCATTGCTTGATTTTTGACCAAAATAAGCTCCTCCACTGTATCCGCTACAACTTCTGCTACTACTGGTTTGGTGCTTCCGCCACCTCCTCCAAGGATGCCAGCCTCTTCACAACCTCAGGATATTATCCCTACTCGGAGTGTTCAGAGATCTGCTCCCGTTTTAGCCTCTAATGATGAAATTCTAACTTTATTTGGAAGTGTGCAGGAACAAATGAGGCAACAACAGGAAACTAACCAAATGCTATTAAGAGAAATACAACTCTTAAAAGCTGGCTCGAGCAGATCCACTGAGGATATTGTTACTCCTTTACAACCCAGAACTTTGAACTTCAGTTCGGCTGTGTATACTGAGGATAATAGGGGGAATATTGTGCCCAGTCATTCCCAGAATCATACTCTTGAAATACCCTCCTCGATCAGGATGTCAATTATGAGGAGCTCAGGATATGTTTCAGGATATGGCCAGAATCCTCAGACTTGTAACGTGTCAAATAATAATATTCATGCTACTAACAATAATGGATCTTTGCAGGATGCAGGTATGACGTCAACATTTACTAGGGAACTTCAGAAATTGAAGGACATGATATCCAGTGTGCCTGGAGTGGTCCAGCCAATTCCGGAAGTATCCCAGGACAGCCACAGGATATCCCGCTTTGCATATCCTATCTGTGATGCTGAAATCCCAAAAAGATTTCAGACCCCCAACATGAAATTGTATGATGGGACTACGGATCCTGAGGAGCATGTTGCCCAATATAGAGAAAGAATGGAGATTAACCCCATTCCTCCAGAGCTCAAGGAAGCATGCTTGTGCAAGGGTTTCGGTTCTACATTGACAGGATCAGCCTTAAAATGGCTGTTAAATGTTCTTCCTCACTCAATTACTTCGTTTGCTCATTTGGTTAATTTATTTAACAGTCAGTTTTCTTGCAGTCAGAGCTTTGAGAAACTAACCAGTGATCTTTACAGGATAACTCAAGGACCTCAGGAATCCTTGAGGGATTATGTGAGCAAGTTTAGTCGGGAATCCTTGGATATCCCTCATATTGATGTTGCAACAGCTGTGCAGGCATTCAAGATGGGGCTACAAAAGGATTCCCAATTTTATAAGGATCTTGTGATGAATCCTTGCAGGAATTTGGACGAGGCTCGAAACAGGGCCTTGAGATATATCAGGCTGGAGGATGATAAGAAGATGCAAGAAAGGATGAACTCATCCACTACCTACGAATCAACTAATAGGAAGTCAGAATCCTCATTTAAACCATATCGCTCTAAGCCATATGGTAGAAATGACAACAAGAAAGTGAATGCTGTTGAAGATGAGGATCCTGAAGAATATCCTGAATTATCTGAATATTGCTTTTCGGTTAACATTCCTGAATTAATGTATGCTATGCAGGGTTTAGGAGACAAAGCTAGGTGGCCTCGAAAGAATCAACAAAAAGCTGATTGGAAGGATAAATCCAAATGGTGTGCCTTCCATGAAGAATTCGGACATGTGACCGAGGATTGCATTGCTCTAAGGAAAGAAATAAGTTACCTGTTAAGCAAAGGGTATCTGAAGGATTTGCTGGGAAGAAAGAAGAATAAAGGGCAGGATCCTGAGAAGGATCCTGAACGAGCAGCATCACCCCCAGCAGATGCTAAAATAATTAACTTTATTTCAGGAGGATCCGACATTTGTGGGACTTCGTATTCGGCGGCCAAGAGACATGCAAAGGAAGCTAAGACTGAAAGGGGAGACAAACCAGCCAGGATGACCACCCTTACAACTGACAAAGTGATCACTTTTGACAGTGATGACCGGGATACTGTGCAGGATCCTCACCATGATGCTCTCGTAATAACATTGTATGTTGCTAACCATTTTGTACGCAGGATATTGGTGGACAACGGTAGCTCTATCAATATAATTCAGCTGGAAACATTGAAGAGGATGAATGTATCTCCGATGGACATTACTTCGAAGTCCACTGTGCTCGTTGGTTTCAGTGGAGAAGCTAGGAACACAGTGGGAGAAATAAAGTTACTAGTATATGTTGAAGGGGTCAACTCGATACAACGTTTCTGTGTGATGGACTCCCTATCCTGCTATAACATCATACTGCGCAGGCCATGGATCCATGATATGAAGGCTGTTCCATCAACTTATCATCAATGCATCAAGATTCCTACCCCTTGGGGGTCGTCAAGGTTGATAGTGATCAGCAGGAGGCGAAAGAATGTTACTCATCCTCGATGAAATCCTCAACCAAACCTAGTGCAGCATAGCAATTAATGTTGGATCTGAGTCTCTTTTTGATTGTATTTTTGTTTGGAATTAAGATGGAAATGAAAGAGTTGTGCAGCGGAATTAAGATGAAAACAAACTTTGCATACAATCAAACGAGAGTAATACTTTTAATCAAACATCTTTACACAATGAATCGAAAGATTGAATTTGTTTCAACAACGATTACAATGATTGATGAATGAATGCAAACTCCCCCTCAGCCAGAGCTCAGTAGTTTGTTCGTGCAAAGAAGACGATGTTGTGAAAGAGCTAATAGAACAGTACAAAGTACTGAACTATTTATAGGCACTTGCAAACCACTGAGCATCTTAGCTGACGTCACCATGAAAGTGACATCTAACCTCCTAACAAACTCTAACCTCTGATCAATACAAACACTGATGTTCTAACTACTGCTATTACATTTCTTTACATAAAAGACACTTAAACAGCTGCTGCATCTTTCCACTGATGTGAATCCAGCAGTGCTTGTCCGGATCAGCAGTACTTGACTCAAGGCAGTAGATTGACTCAGCAGAGCTTTGTTCTTCCATCAGTCTTTGACATTGGGCAGTAGATGTAAGGCAGCAGTTGTAGGTCAGCACTTAGTAAGATCAGCAGATAGGAGGTCAGCAGGTATGAAACCACTTTCAAGGGGAGAGATTTGCATGAACCAACTGTAATCATCTGCTTATTCTGGATCCACTGCTCTGATCCAGTTTTGGCTTTAATTATCTGTTCCTCTGATAGGGTTCAATCCCAACAATCTCCCCCTGGAACAGATAATGCCAAAACTCTTCATTATTTGTGGAAGACTTTATTGCCTCATCAACAGCTCCCTTATCTGACCTTTAAATTGTAATTCAAAGTCTAGGGCATCTGTATCTTCATCATCCCTGCTAAGTGGAAGATCAAGGAGATACTGCAAATCTTCAAGACTCAGGCCAAGAGCTTGTTCCCTTGATATTTTCTCCACTACTCCACCAGGCCTGAGCAAAGTCAATACGCAGGTCTGTTTGTCAGTTTCCCACTTTTGTATTTTTGAGCCTGGTGGGTTTCTTGGGAGATGTTTATTTGCAGAAGTATTTGGAGAGGCTGGCCTGTTCATAGCTGGCTGAGCAGCACTTGCAGATTGTTCCAATTCAATATCTTCTTTTATCATTACTTACGTGCCTGCTTTTACAATGGCATCTCCAGCTAATAGATCTTGAATTGTTTCCATGCTAAACTGGTTTTTGCTCCTTCTTTTGTAGATGGCAGCACCAGCTGGAGCAGTGGTTCTTTTGACTTGCAGCTTTGGTGGTCTTTTTGAGACCTCTGCTTTGGAATAGTCAGGCTTTTGTGGAACTCTTGGATCTTTCTTTCTAAGTTCCTCTAAGCGTTTATAGGTTGCCCTGACTCTATCTTCTCCCCACTTTGTCACAGAGTTCTTTGACCCATAATCAGCTGCAATCAGCTCCTCTTTCATTCTCCTTAACTCTAGCATCTTCTCAGCTTCAAATTGTTTAAACTTTTCAGGAGGAGTCTGCTTGACCTTATTTTTTATCATATCTTGAATCCTGGCTGCTTCTTTTTCAAACTCAGGAATGGTCCAGCTCTTGTACATGTGTTTCTCCCCCTTGTATTTCTTGTAGGTCATGATGTTCTCAATGTAGTCTTTCCTCAAGGACTCATCTGCCCTTTCTGAAATTTGCTGACATACATTTTTAGCAAAACGCTCCATAGCATTGACCTGTGAAAGTAAAAACTGATAGTTTTGTTGAAACTCTCTATCAGATTTCCCTTTTCTGTTTTTGATTGCAGTATCCTCTGCTTGTTTGGCCTTGAGTTTCAAGTATTCTTCAATATTGTTAGGCCTGGGATATTCTGCAATTGATGGCAAACTCCTTTTGGCTGGGTCATCTTCATAATAAAAGGATTTTATTTCTTCTCTAACTGCAATGAGTTCTAGAGGAAATGAGACACCAGCAGGAGGTAATGGCTTTAAAATTTGAGCTGAAGAAAGAGGTATGGGTTTTGGAATAGTGACAAGTGACAGGGATTTTGAAAATGTTGGTGATGGAGATGTGTCATCATCTTTTAAAATTAGCCTTCTCCTTTTTGGTTTAGGAGAGACTGATGATGTTTTGGATGGAACAGTGGTGATAGATGTAGTGGCAGTGGATGGTGATTGACTAACAGTTGTTGAAACAACTGGTGCTTCAACCATTGTTGTCATTACAACAGATGTTATAACATCTGTTGTCTTCTGCTTTTTGTCAGCAGGTGGAAATGGTGGTGAGATTGTTTTTGGTGGTGACAGTGGTGATGGAATTGTAGTAATTTTGGTGTGTGTTGAAGTGGGAACAGATGTTGAAACCACTGAAGTACCAGCAGTAGTTGATACAGCAGGAGTTACAACAGCTGTTTGAGTGGAGGTTTTATGCTGATGGCCTTTGGATGGTGGCTTTGGAGGCTTTGGAAATCTGGATGGGATGGACTTAGGTTTTCTTTTTATCTTCATATTTTTAGAATCTTTAGAACCAGAACAACCCTGCTCATACAGCTCCATGAAAGCTCTTTTCTCCTCATTCCACCTTGAAACATCCTTTGTCATTCTATCTCTTTTTACACTTGCTACTCCTTCATCAAGTGCTTCTTGAGTAGCATCAACCTTCTTACTACCATCTGGCACAGGAATTTTTCTGGTCATAGCATCCTTTTCAGGTTCAATGTATAGACCATCATCTATTCCTTTCTTCTTCCACTCCTGAATTTTCTCCCCCTTTTTGGCATTATCGTCTGGGAGTTGATCAATGAAAAGTACTGTTGGAGGAGCAGTGCCAGTGGTTTGCAGGATCTGAGTTTTGAGAGCCTTCAGATCAGCCTGAGTGTTCTTGAACCTTGACTCCATTGCATGTCTCAGCTGTTGAACATGTTTTTCATGTTGCTGATCTGCTAGTTTTGTTTGTTGATGAAGAAAAGGTTGAAATAAATCCCAGAGCTCATTTGTAGCAGGTGCCCTTTATGGAGCAGGTGCTTGAGGTGGAATAGCAGTTGATTGTACCTTTTGTACTTGTAATACCTGTTGTAGCATATCTTTGAGTTCTGCAACAGAGTTATCAAGTTTTTCAATGCGATCCGTCAATTTCTGGTACTTTAAATCATCACCCAATTTAATGGGATCATCTGATTTCCCACTAGTAGTGGTTTTATCAGTGGTAGATATAGGGAGTATGCTCCAAACATTAACCACTGATGCCCCTTTTTCTTGGTACTGGGGTCTTCTTCCTTCAACACTTGACAACCTTTTGATGTTGCCAGTAGGATAAATAAATCCACTGGTGGTTGGCAGAGGTGCTATGAAAGGAATTGCCTCCAAGGAAGTCTTATTAATGTAACCACTGTCCAAATGTAACCCAGTGGGTGTAACACTTGTAGTGGCTGCTTCACTTGGATTACCACCAAGAGTTACTTGTAACTCAAGGGGTGTAACCTCCCCAGGTTGTGTTGGTGGGTTAGCAAAGATTGAGACATCAGACCCAGTCAGTTGTTGAGGTATATTCTCATTAGTAGGTGATTGAGAAGGACTGGTTAATGCCTAGTTCAAATCAATTGCATCCAATAGTGGTTTTATTGGTGATGGAATAGTGGATGTGATGAGTGGTGTGGAAATAGGATGTGTCCCGGGCATTGGACTGTGGAAGATAGAAACGAGTGTTTCCAGAGCATCATGATGTAGAGACCCTATTTGTACAACCTGTTCTTTTTGTGAAGAAACAGGAGGAGTTTCGGTTATGGGTTGAGATATTTGTACCAACTGCTGTGAGGAAGTAGCAGCAGTGGTTTCTGGTGACTTTTGTGTTGTCACTGGCAGGAGCTCTGGTATCTCATCCTCCAGAGATGCCTTTTTGATGGGTTTTGTGGATTTTTGAGTTTTTCTTTTTGGCTTTTTGGAGATAGTAGGTGTGGGTTTCAAAGCAGTTGTGCTGCTGCTTTGATCACCTTAAGCAGTGGGCTCAGCAGCAGATACCTGAGGAGCAGTTGTAACTGCTAAAATCTGCTCAGGCACCTCTGCTTGTGTTTTGCAAGGTGCTAACATTCTTGAAAAAGTTTCAGTTGTTAAACTGTTTATTTAAGTAGAATCACCTTGGTTTATTATAGCTAAATCATCCTTACTGAATTTCTTTTCAAAATAATAACTTAAAAACCTTGGAAACAGTAAGAATGACTTTGTTTCAACATTGTTAACCAAATCTTTAAAAATTTCCCGAGAATAGTTAAAATTTTCTCCTTAAAGAATTGCATATCCCAGATTTTGAATCTTTAAAGGGATTTCATTGAAAGAAGTGGTTTTGTTTGAAACACATAGTAGGAGGGTATGAAATAAAAATCTGGTTGCAGACGGAAAATAACCTTTTTCTAAGGTAATTTTCTTCATCATTGTGGCTTCATACCCTCACTCAATGAAGTCAGTTTGTAACTCGTTTTTAGTGAAAGAAATTTTACCTTCCTGATCACCGAGTTGAAAGACCTCTGAAATGGATTGTGGCGTGATTTGGACAACTTTACCCTTTATAGAAGAGTTTATGGTGGTTGCAGTGTCTCCATGTTTTTCAAGGGTTGCATTTTTCCAGAACTCTCTTTGGGTCGCCAAATAGATTGGTGCATCGGCAGTGAACAAAGTTTTGTACTTTGATTTTGCCATGAGATCAATGATGGAATCGAAAACTTTGGTGGTTCCTGGTTTTGTGAGAAGACCCAGGAGATTGTGAGATGGTTTATGTGGAATTTCAGTGGAGATTGCCTTTTGAGAGGCTGTTTTCGATGATGATTTGGATGAGGGTTTTGCAGATTTCTTTGATTTTGTCATTTTGAAGATGATTGATCGAAGAAATTTGTGAAGAAATGAGATGAAAAACTGCTTTGAGAAGAGAATTTTTAAGAATTCAATTCGACAGTAAAACCCTGTTTTGGTGGTGAGTGGGGGATTTTATAGGGAAGAAAGTGAATGCTGAGGTGGCAGCCGTTACAAAAGTTCTGACCAATATGTACTGCCCACGTGACAACCCCTGGTGAAAGTGAAGGACAGTACTTTTGTGAAAGTGACTGATGAAGGCAGTGGGATGAAAGCAGTGGATGATTTTTACTATCAGTAGATAGCATATCAGTGGATAAGACACTGCTTTTGAACAACAGGGTTTATCAAAATAATGAGAGAGCAGGGGTTGACTTTCAGCAGTGGACAGACTTTTGAAGAAAGCAGACTTTTGAACAATCAGTGGTTAATGGCAGACTTTTAAGGATTTTAATGAAAAATATCATTTTTAGCTATTTTTAAGGATGGAGTTTTGATTTTCTGAAAAACATTTTATTGCTTTTATTCATAGAAAAACAAGATGTTGCTTGTTATTCCATGTTCAGCATCCCAATTCTAGAGACCAAGCTTTCAAATGTGGCTGTATCAAGTGCTTTTGTGAGCACATCAGCCAGCTGGTCTTTAGTTGGGACATGATGCAGAGAAATCAAACCTTTTTCATAGCAATCCCTCACAAAGTGATGTCTGATGTCGATGTGTTTGGTGGTTGAGTGGGAAACTGGATTTTTGATGATATTTTCTGCTGCCTGACTGTCCAACATGAGTGGTGTCTTTAAGGCAGTGATACCAAAATCCAGCAACTGATTTTGAAGCCACATGAGTTGGGCTGTACAGCTTGCAGCAGCAATGTATTCAGCTTCAGCAGTGGATGTTGAAACAGCTGCTTGCTTTTTGCTTTGCCATGAGACTAAGCAATCACCTAGAAACTGGCACCCTCCTGATGTGGACTTCCTTGTTGTGTTGCATCCAACAAAGTCACTGTCTGAGAAACCTGAAAGCATGATGTTCCCATTAGCAGGATACCAGATACCAAGTATGGGAGCACCTTTTATGTATCTGAAGATCCTTTTTACAGCAATGAGATTTGATTTTCTGGGAGCTGATTGACTTCTTGCACAGACACATGTTGCAAACATGATGTCTGGTCTAGATGCAGTTAGGTACAATAAAGACCCAATCATGCTTCTATAAAGTGTTTGGTCAATCAGCTCATCCTATTCATCAGACATGACCAGCTTATTTGTTGCCATGGGTGTGCTGCATGGTTTACAATCATTCATATCAAATTTGGTTAAAAGTTCTTTAGCATATTTGCTTTGATGAATGAAAGTTCCATTTTGCAATTGCTGTACTTGGAGACCAAGAAAGCATTGCAGCTCACCCATAGCACTCATTTCAAACTCAGCTGTCATGAGTTCTCTAAACTCTTCACACATTGAGTTACATGTGCTTCCAAAAATAATGTCATCCACATAAATCTGGACAATCATTAAATCCTTCCCTCTCCATTTTAAAAACAATGTTTTATCAATGGTACCTCTTTTGAAACCATTTGAGAGTAGGAAGTTGGAAAGAGTTTCATACCAGGCCCTTGGTGCTTGTTTCAAGCCATACAAGGCTTTGTTTAGCCTGTAGACATGATCTGGATAAAATGGATCCTCAAAACCTGGAGGTTGACAAACATACACCTCTTCTTGAATTGTACCATAGAGGAAAGCACTTTTGATATCGATTCATATTGTGGTTGACAGCAAAGGCCAGGAACAGTCTAATGGCTTCCAATCTTGCAACAGGGGCAAATGTTTCATCATAATCAATCCCCTCTTCCTGTCTGTAACCTTGAACCACAAGCCTGGCTTTATTCTCTTCTGGCAGTGGTACAAGCTCCCATACTTGTTGTCTTTTAAACTGTTGGAGCTCCTCTTGCATGGCTTCTACCCAGCTGTTGTCTTTCAGTGCCTCTTGGTACTTGACTGGCTGATGGAGTGATAGAAAACTAGCAAAAAGACAAATGTTTTGGGTTTGACTTCTTGTGAGCACCCCTTCATTTATGTTGCCAATGATTTGATCAGGTGGATGAGATCTCAAGAAGATTAAATCTCCTTGGTATGGTATGATGGCATTGGTTGGTGAAGGCTGCAAATGTGTATCATCTGAGCTAACCACTGCTGGGGACTTTGATGATCCAGCAGTGGCTTCAAAAGGTGGTGGAATTGGAGGTAATGAAGTGGACAACTGCTGACTTTTATCCACTATTTGAGGACTTTTGTCAGCAGTGTTTAAGGATGTGGAGCAGTGGTTGATGGGCTACTTTGATCAACAACTGTTGAGGTAGCAGTGGTTGAGCTTTGACAACTGTTTTGAACAGCTGGTGCTTTTCCCTTTGTGGCAGACCTTTGAGGGATGATGATTTCATACCCATAGTCTGGTGTTGTATCCTCTGATGGACCTGCACTGTTAGTCTTGACAGCAGTATTTTCAAAAGTGAATTTTTCAAGATCAAACAGATCTGCAGGGTTTGCTGGGATTTTCATTGATGAGAGTTCATTGAACTTAACATTCAAAGTCTCCTCCACTGCCTTGGTCCGTGTATTGAACACTTTGTAGGCCTTGGCAGTGGTTGAGTATCCCAGATGATAACCACAATCAATTTTGGCTGCAAATTTTGAAATGGAATCTTTTAAGTTCAAAATAAAGCATGGGCAGCCAAACACTTTGAAATATGAGATCAGTGGTTTAATTTTATACAGAATTTCATAGGCAGTCTTTTTGTGCCTGGGGTTTATTAAAACTCTGTTCTGAACATAGCAAGCAGTGTTTACTGCCTCTGCCCAGAAAGTTAATGGCAAACCTGAATCTGCAAGCATGGTTCTGGCAGCCTCAATCAGAGTTCTGTTCTTCCTTTCCACTACCCCATTCTGCTCTGGTGTTCTTGGGATGCTGTACTGCCTTACAATCCCTTTCTTCACACAGAAGGCATCCAACTCCCTATTTTTGAATTCTATGCCATTGTCACTCCTGAAGCTTTTCACTGGAAGGTCAAATTGCTTTTCAACCTGTATTACAAAGTCTTGCAAAATGCCTGCAGTTTCATCTTTTGAGTGCAAAAAGAAAGTCCATGTGAACCTAGAAAAGTCATCAACAATAACCAAACAATATCTTTTCTTTTTGAGGCTCATGACTTGAACTGGGCCAAACAAATCCATGTGTAGCATTTGCAAACACTGGGTTGTTTTGGACTCTTCAATGGACTTGTAAGAACTTTTATGCTGTTTTCCTTTTAAACAGGAAATGCAATGTTCAAGACATGAAAACAATTTTTGTGGTAGGCCTCTCACCAAACCATTTTTTGAAATTTCTGTGATTGTCTTAAGATTTGTGTGTCCCAGCCTTCTGTGCCAAAGTTCTGTCTCTTTGTTAGAGGCAGCTGAGAACAGACAGGCATCAGCTCTGGGACACTCTTTTGACATGTCAACAACATAAACATTGCCACTTCTTTGAGCAACAAGTTTAGTTTGACCAGTTTTGATTATTGCTTCAATCTTTTTGACCATTTCTGGTCCAACAATCCTACAACAATCTTTTGTGAAGAATGACCCAAAACCCTTGTCACTCATTTGGGACACACTCAGAAGGTTGAATTTTAGATTGTCTATTAGATTGACATTTTCAAATTTTACTTTTCCAGACTCCACTGTACCCGACCACAGAACTTTTCCTTTACTATTATTCCCAAAGGATATATCACCCCCTCCATGGATTTTAAAGTCTTTGAGGAGGGCTTTACATCCTGTCATGTGCCTGGAGCCTCCACTATCTACATACCAAAGACTATCAAAGCATGCAGAAGCTCCCTGCACATGAAGTAAAAGGATTAGTTCATTAAGGTCTCCAAAGCCAACAAGGCTTTGGATGGGGTCTCAACAGTGTCTGGGATGGATGCAGAATGATGGGCAGTGGTTAGGTCAGGGGTTTGAACTGTTTTGGGACAGTGTTTCTCTAACCACTGTTGTGGGTACTGACCAATCATCTGCTGATAACCAAAAGGATGCTTGTTCACTTTGGGTTTAGAGGGCCTTTTGTAGGCCTCATAAACGTTAGGAATCCTTTGGTAAGACTGTTTTTCTCTGCCTTTTCTGAACTGATTGGCAGGGGGTGCATCAGTAACCTGAACATCTCTTTTGACAGATGTTTGGTTCAGCTGTTTTGTAACAGCTGTTTGAACTGGCACAAACAGTGGTTGTTTCTTGGTGAATTTGACAGATGTTGATGATGATGATGGACTCAAGGATGTTTTAGCAATGTACTCATTCTTTTTCACATCAAAGTTTTTGAGATACACACATGCTTGAGTTTTGTGGTTTGTTTTACCACAGACAATGCAACTTTCTGCTGAAACAATGACACTTGTTTTGTTTAAATCATAAGCTTTCAAGTGGAAACAGTCTTTTGTTAGATGATTCCTTTTCTCACAGAATTCACAAAACAAGTTGTCAATTTTTTCTTTCTACTTTCTCTTTTCAGACTCCTTTGCAGCAGAGGTTTTAACCACTGCTGGGATGTCCTTGAGAGGTATGACTTTAGCTTTTGGAGCTTTAACACCATCAGTTGATGTAAAGTCCATTGGCTTGAAATTTTCAAGAATATCACACTCGTCAGACCAGGTAGGTTTAAACTGATATTTTTCAAGTTCTTCAAAAGTTGAGGAACTCCTTGTTCTGCCAAGTGTGATTTTGTTACCAAGTTTGTCAGTGATTTTCACTTCTTGGCCATTCTTGTTTGTGGGGATGAACTCAGTGGTTACATCAGTGTTTTGAACAGATTTTTCACAAGCAATGTGTTCATCATCATATTTTCTATACCCAACCCCAAATTTCACATTACTTTCAATCTGTTTAGCAAGCATCACCTCATATCCTCTGCAGGATTCCACCCATCTTTCACAAGTGATCTGGGTGGATTCCAACTCCTTTTTGCAACTTTGGTATTTTTCTACCATAGTTTGAAGTTGGGTTTTGGTGATGCTTTGCTCTTCTTTTAGACAGCTGATTTCTTTTTCTTTTTCAGTCAATTTGTTTTTAAGTTCTTTTAAAGACCTTTCAAATTTGACCTCATCAGACAAGATTTTATCCCGAAGGTTTTCATTCACCTCTTTGATGTTAGCAAAAGCAATTATGCAATTGTCAGAACACAGTTTTTCAAGAACTTGAGGAGATACCTTGGCAGCTGCCATCATTGCACAATCACATTGATGATCTTCATCATCATCAGCTTTTACCTTCTTTTCACCAGCCTTTTCTTCTTTCTCTTCTTCTTTGTCCTCTATGGACCATGGATCTGTCATTGGTTCAATCAGGGTACCTGAACTTTCTCCAATCAGTATTTCACCAGCCACAGCAGTAACCACTGCTTCAGTCACCTCTTCCACTGTTTCAAAGCACTGCTGTTCCTCCTCAGCTTCAACCCCCTCCTGTATTGACTCTAATGCCATCAAACAAAATTCATCATGTGAAGAATCATTAGAAGCATAGAGTGCAAAATTTTCATCACTAAGATCATCAGGCATACTGCTCCAGTCAACAAACTCTTGAGTGAAAAAACTTTGTTGATCTGGTTGTGCTGCTGCTGGAGCAGTGGTTTGAGGTGCAACAGGTTGCACTTGTACCTGTGGAGCAGGGGTTTGAACATATTGGATTTATGGAACAGTAGTTTGGACATAATGTACTGGCACAGGGGCAGCAGCATAGTGAGCAGTGTTCACTTGAGCTGCTGGGGCATATTGGGCATAGTGCACAGTGTTTTGGTTTTGAGGTCTAGGATTTGAGCTAGGATGAGTAATTATGGGACCAGTAGTTTGACTCCTACATTCCCTAGCGAAATGTCCCAACCTATTACACTTGTAGCACTTGATTTTCGATTTATCCAACCCAACCCTTAGATTCCCATGCAAACCTGGAAATTTTCGCCCTGTTCTTTTGTAGAACTTGCTAGTTCTAACACTTAGCAAAGCCAGTTGGTGCAGGATGTCCATTTCCTCTAAATCAGTGGGATCAAAATGTTGCAAATCATTTAGTTCAAAACTTAAATTGTCTGACATCTGGTTTTCATTTGCAGTGAATGCATAACTAGCAGAGTGAGAATCAGGGTTGTTGAAATTTGCACCAGCAGTTATGTCAATGAAGTGATCATAACCCTGGTCCTTACCACTTCTCTCAGATTCTTCTTGACCCAGAAGAGCAGTATTACCGAAAGTGTAATCATCGGTAACTTTTCCTGACTCTTGTAACCTCCTTTTCTGGTTCAACTCCCTTTCGTAGGTCAGGAGTCGACCATGGAGTTGGGTCAAGGTCAGATCCTTGAATTCAGGTGAGTTTCGGGTGACAAAAGCTATAGTGTCCCATTTTTCTGGCAGTGACCTGAGGAACCTGCTATTTTGAGTTGAGTTTGTAAAAGTGGTGTTAACAAGCCTCAGTTCACTGATGAGACAACTAAAACGCTCAAATTGTTGCGTTAGTGATTCACCTTTAACGTAGCAAAATGTTTCATACTGTTGGTTCAGGATTTCCCTATTGTTTTCTATGACTTCTTCAGTTCCACCAAACTGTTCCTTAAGTGCGTCCCACAACTCTTTGGCACTGTTACAGTGTAACAGTCCAGCATATATCTCATTGGGCAGCGCTGATGCTATGATGCTAAAAGCCTTAGCATCTAATTCGATCTTTTGAAAGTCGGTTTCGGTATAATTTTCAACTGGTTTATGAACGAACTTTTTAGCATCTTCAGCGCTTGGCACTGAAGGAACATGGGGACCATAAATGACAGACCTCCAACAACCTGTGCTTTGTTGAGCGAGGATGTGACCCATCCTCCTCTGCCAGATGTTGTACTCGTTTCTTTTTAGCATAGGTGGTTTAAAAAGCGAGCCGATGTTGTTTTTATCATCCTGAGATTGTGATGTCATTCTTGTTGTTTTACAGACACTGAGAAATCAACTTTAATGGTGATTAATCCTTGCTCTGTTTTTCAACGGACGAACAAACGATCAGTATCAACTGTTATGAGCTGAACTATTTACGTCAAAATGATTGTTAAATCAAATTTGACTGTCCAAGCTCTGATACCAATTGTTGGATCTGAGTTTCTTTTTGATTGTATTTTTGTTTGGAATTAAGATGGAAATGAAAGAGTTGTGCAGCGGAATTAAGATGAAAACAAACTTTGCATACAATCAAACGAGAGTAATACTTTTAATCAAACATCTTTACACAATGAATCGAAAGATTGAATTTGTTTCAACAACGATTACAATGATTGATGAATGAATGCAAACTCCCCCTCAGCCAGAGCTCAGTAGTTTGTTCGTGCAAAGAAGACGATGTTGTGAAAGAGCTAATAGAACAGTACAAAGTACTGAACTATTTATAGGCACTTGCAAACCACTGAGCATCTTAGCTGACGTCACCATGAAAGTGACATCTAACCTCCTAACAAACTCTAACCTCTGATCAACACAAACACTGATGTTCTAACTACTGCTATTACATTTCTTTACATAAAAGACACTTAAACAGCTGCTGCATCCTTCCACTGCTGTGAATCCAGCAGTGCTTGTCCGGATCAGCAGTACTTGACTCAAGGCAGTAGATTGACTCAGCAGAGCTTTGTTCTTCCATCAGTCTTTGACATTGGGCAGTAGATGTAAGGCAGCAGTTGTAGGTCAGCACTTAGTAAGATCAGCAGATAGGAGGTCAGCAGGTATGAAACCACTTTCAAGGGGAGAGATTTGCATGAACCAACTGTAATCATCTGCTTATTCTGGATCCACTGCTCTGATCCAGTTTTGGCTTTAATTATCTGTTCCTCTGATAGGGTTCAATCCCAACAATTAAAGATGCGGGCCCAGGATATCATGGAGGCTTCGGAGCAGGATATGAAGAAAATTATCCTGGATCAGGATAATCCAGATACCTCGGTGCTCGTAGGAACCAATATCCCTCAGGATATTGAAGAACAATTAACTAACTTTTTGAAGTGCAGGATGTCAACATTTGCATGGAAGCATGAGGATATGGCAGGTATATCCAAAGACATTATTACTCACAAGCTTGGAATTGACAGGTCGTTCAAGCCTATACAGTAAAAGAGAAGGAAGTTTGCTCCTGAACGAAATGCAATTATCCAGGATGAAGTTGAAAGATTGTTGAAGTCCAAAATGATCAGGGAGGTCAAGTTTCCAAGATGGCTAGCAAATGTAGTCGTAGTACAGAAGAAAAATGGGAAATGGAGAGTCTGTGTAGATTACACAGACTTGAATAAGGCGTGTCCTAAAGACCCATTTCCTCTTCCTCATATTGATGCAATGGTGGATGCTACTGCCGGGCATGAGATGTTAACATTCATGGACGCATCCTCAGGATTTCAGCAGATTCAAATGGAGCCTTCGGACCAGGAGGATACTGCCTTCATGACACCAACAGGTATTTATTGCTATACTGCTATGCCTTTCGGTTTGAAAAATGCAGGTGCAACATACCAGAGATTGGTGAACATGATGTTCAAAGATAAGCTGGGGGACACCATGGAGGTATATATTGACGATATGGTGGTGAAATCTAAAAAGGTTGGGGATCACCTCCAGGATATCAAGGGAGCATTTGATATCCTGGATCAGTATAACATGAAACTGAATCCTGCTAAGTGCCATTTCGGAGTGGGGGCAGGAAAGTTTCTAGGATATATGGTGACGAAAAGAGGCATAGAGGCGAGCCGGGAGTAGATTAGAGCTATCCTGGATATAAAATCACCTTCGAATATGAAGGATGTTCAGCGGTTAACAAGCCGAGTAGCAGCATTGAACAGATTTATTTCAAGATCCTCGGAAAAATGCAAGGAATTCTATGATATCCTCAAGAAGAATAAGAAGTTTGAATGGGAAGCAAAGCATGAAGCAGCCTTGAAGGATTTAAAGAGATATCTCTCAACTGCACCTCTAATGATGAAGCCTGAAAATGGTGAACCACTATCCCTATACCTCGCTGTATCAGGGAATGCTGTAAGTGCCGTTCTTATAAAGGACCATGAAGGTCAGCAATATCCTGTCTATTATGTTAGTAACAGTTTACTAGATGCTGAAACTAGATATTCTCATCTAGAGAAATTGATATTAGCCCTAGTTATGGCATCAACAAAACTTAGACATTATTTTGAGACGCATAGGATTCATGTTAAAACCAATTATCCTGTTAAAAACGTGCTTAGGAAACCCGAGATGTCAGGCAGATTGGCTAAGTGGTCAGTAAAATTGAGTGCTTATGATTTAGTATATGAGCCTAGAAATGCCATAAAGTCTCAGGCTTTAGCTGACTTTGTGGCTGATTTCAGTAGTGACATTCAAAACGAAGTGGATTTAGAAGTACAACAGCTAGGAGAAAACTTAGAATGTTGGACATTGTATACTGATGGTGCATCTAACGTAAGAGGTGTAGGTTTAGGTATACTACTAAAATCGCCACAGGGGGACATATTACCACAGGCTATTAGGTGTGAATTTCCTACTACTAATAATGAGGCAAAATATGAGGCTTTAATTGCAGGATTAGAGTTGGCTAAAAATATGAATATCAAGAATTTGCAAGTATATGTTGACTCTTTGTTAATCACTAATCACTTTAATGGAACCTATGCAGTTAAAGGAGAGAAATTAATCGAGTATCTCGAAATTCTCAAAAAATTAGCAGGATATTTCGATATTTTTACACTTGAACAGGTACCAAGGGAAGGTAATGCTGAAGCAGATGCCCTAGCAAATCTGGGATCATCGGTCAGGATACCAGAAGAAACCCAAATACCAATATTGCATATCTTGTATCCTGCAACGAATCCTCAGGATAAAGAAGTGGTGAGTATCCAGGATCCTATTGCTGAATATCCTGAGGAGGATCCTAAATCCTGGACGACTCCAATCATAAGATATCTCAAGGAAGGATACATCCCTAGAGACGAAAATCCTAAGGTATTTAGGATGAAGGTATCACGATTCACCATTATAAATAATATTTTGTATAAGAAATCTCTTGCAGGACCATATTTAAGGTGCTTGGAGGATCCTGAAACTAAAGAAGTGCTTCAGGATATACATGAAGGGGATTGTGGTAACCATACTGGGGGCAGGTCATTATTCTCAAAGGTGTTGAGACCAGGATACTTTTGGCCAACAATGAGGAAAGATGCTGCAGAATATGCTCGAAGGTGTGATGCATGTCAAAGGCATAGTAACATACTACATCAACCAGCTGAACCACTATATCCTATAGCTTCCCCTTGGCCATTCATGAAATGGGGGATGGACATAGTGGGGAAATTACCAAAAGCTCCAGGAGGAAAAGTTTTTATGTTGGCAATGACTGATTATTTCTCTAAGTGGGTGGAGGCTGAAGCATTTGTTCAAGTCAGAGACCAAGAAGTAGTATCCTTCATAAAGAGGAATATCCTGACCAGGTTTGGAGTACCAGCCGAAATAATCTGTGACAATGGTTCTCAGTTTATAAGCAAGAGAACTACTGACTTTTGCAAGAGTAGGGGAATCAAGATGATCACATCCACCCCGGTACATCCTCAAGCAAATGGACAAGCTGAATCCTCAAAGAAGATAATTGTTAACAACTTAAAGAAGAGATTAGGAGCCAAGAAAGGAAGATGGGCAGAAGAACTACCCTTTGTTTTGTGGGCCGATAGAACGACGGTAAAGAATGCAACTGGCCAGACACCATTTTCCTTGGTATTCGGAGCAGAAGCAGTGATCTCAACAGAGATGGTGATACCTACTGCGAGATCTATCCTCCAGGATGCTGAGCAGAATCCTGAAGCTTTGTGCCAGCATTTGGACACCATAGACAAGACAAGAGATGCAGCAAGACTAAGAATGGCAGCATATCAACAAAGGATATCCAGAGCATATAACAAGAATATAAGGACTAGAAGGTTCAAAGTTGGAGATTGGGTGTTAAGAAAGGCTTTTCAGAATACTACTAATCCTGCCGATGGAAAGCTGGCCCCAAAGTGGGAAGGACCATATGAGGTTGAATCAGAATCACGAAAAGGTGCATACCGACTCAAGAATATGGAGGGGGATATGCTACCGAGATCTTGGAATGCTATACACCTTAAGCTTTATTTCAAGTGAGTTTAGAATTTAATTTCTAACTCAGGATGGTATGAATTCTATCTCTTTTAAATATGTTTGATTTGATTTATTGAAACCCAATACTGACTTAAGCATCGGAGGGGTGTTAGCCAAGCTAACACCCACCTTAGTTTGAAGATGTTTTGCAGCATATGCTTCGGGATATAGCACCAGGATACACACTCAGGATACTTCGGAAGATTAGAGGATTGGCCCCCTCTCTCACGTATAAGGGATCCTGATCCCTTCACAGGTTTAAAGGTATTCACCTTTCTTCCGTTGTTGGGTTTAAACACCCCGCCTGGAGCGCAAGTTATTCAGGAATAGTTTAAGGTGGCGGGACCAGTCCATGTAAAAGTGGCTGACATTTTCGTTGCTATTGGCTATATCCTGAATCCTAAAGGTATATTAGGATTGTTCACCCTCTCTCATGAAAGGGTATTTTCATACTCTCTAAGGTTTAAAGGTTTTCACCTTTCTAAGTTTTGGAGTTTATACACTCCCGCCTGTAGCGCACGAAAATTTGGGATTTCCCCCAGGATACGAGGGATTTATCTCCAGTACATTTTTGGGTTTTACCCCTGTAACACGAAAAATTGTCTATACAATTGGAACTGATGTCCGGAAGATTTCTAAGTATTTGAAGACATTGTGCACAGGGGACATTCCTACTGAGGCAATTGTGTAAAGCTCAAAGGATAAAGCTCGGACCTAGTACACTAAGTGTCTCAGACAGGGGACATATTCATTGGAAAAGTTGCAAAAGGATCGAAATTTGAGAATAGGGTTACACTTTATTCCCGGTATGATCTTTCCTTTGTAAACATTATATGAGTTTTTGAAACCATGTTTGACGGAAGCTTAGGAATCCTGATTAGGATAAATTTTCGGGACATATTCTCAAAATGTATACTCATCAGGATATTTGATTAAAATATTTGGAAGTAATACTAGTTTGAAATTAAAACCTTGATCAAACAAGTATTGTCAAAACAGGTTTTAAAAAATTGGACTTTCTTTTATTCTTTGAAAATTTTCTCTAAAGTTGGTTGAATTATTGGAAGTTTTATTTAATGAAAGCTTTCATAATATATCACTGAGTATGTTGATCAGGATATTTTCAAAAGATAGTTGTACAAAATTTTGCAAAAATAAATACAGAAAACAATAGCAAGTCGATTGAAGGATGAAATTATTTGAAATAAGCAATACCAGTTGATAACCGAAGGTTTCATCCTAAAACCCAGGACCCATCCACCTTCGGTTATCAAATTGTTTTGATGCAGAAATAAAAATTGTTCATAAGACAAGAAATAAAATTGTTCAAACAATTTAAAGAAAATAAGTTTTAGGAGGCAGCGCCTTCTTCGTTCATGGTAATTTCAGCAGCATCCGTCTCGGGATCCGCCTCAGCATCCCTCTCAGCATCGGTTGGTTTTCCAACTGCTTTGGAAGATCCTTCAGCAGCTGGTTTGGCAGAAGTGCCGCCAAGGCTCTTTAGCTTTGTTTTCCAGGCACCGACGTCCCAAGAAGGGCATTCAAAGCCTAGTGTTTTGGCTTCGTGGGCCATCTTCAGCCTGGCCTGGAGGAGGGAAGTGACGACGGAACTCTTAAGGCTTTCCCGGTAGCTGACCATGTCCCGTTCATGTTGAGCATGGGCAGCGTCAAGATCGGCTTGGGCCTGGAGAGTAGCTTTGTTGAGAGTAGTCTGGTGTTCTTGAGTCATAGCCTTGAACTTCTCCTCGTAATGCCGATATTTAGCGGCTGCAATCATGCCTTGATCGGAGATCGTAACTTCGGCTTTCTTTAACTTGGATTCAAGCGTCTTGTTGAGCCCTCAGGATTCTTGATATAGATGAACCAAACGTTCAAGACCCTGCAAAAATAGGGGGACAGGTATTGATTTCGATAGATACTTGTAAATGGTATAAGCTGCAGGATATGGTTCAAGAATACTAACCTGGTTGAGAAAGGAAGTCATAAACCCACTTGCTTCGATGAACCCGTAATTCTCATAGGGAAATGTGTCATAGATGACGGGGGAATCGAACTCTTTCCTTTTACGGGAGCTTGAACTCCGGGGCCTGGTAGCCGGAGAAGGTTTGGGAATGACGATGGCCTTGGAACTGCTGGGTTTGGATGAGGCTGTGGCCTTGGGACTAGGTTCCTTCTTGATCTGAACCTGATCAGAATAACTGTCCAACTCGTCGAGGTCAAAGACTTCAGGGATCTTGGCTGGTGCTTCATAAAGGGAAAAGTTTTATATCTTTATTACTTTTCATTCTGTTATATTGTGTTAACTAATTATTTAAAAAAAATCCTTACCAGACATTTCAGATGACGAGTATTGACTGGAACTCGGGATATGTGTGGTGAAACTCCTGTCGCTTGCAGGTAATTGGTAAACAGTTTTGATTCTTTTCTCTGATTCTGCAGTAGGGGGAGCTACTTCCTTGAAATTTACTGCAAAGGAATCAAAAAGAAGGATATTAGCAAAAGATAAAAGTCTAAAGGTACATGGGAACATTCATAATCCTACCGGTGGTTAACCACTCCACCGGAAGGCTAGCACCCTCATCAATGGAGTCTCGTTTGACAAAGAAGAACTTGCGTTTCCATCCATCTTCGTTTTTGGTGGCTTTAAGAATAAGGGGTTTGTTGGAAGTCAAAAAAAGCAAAAACCGGCTAGAACCGTGGGATCGGAGGCGATAAGCGATTGGCAGATCTTCGATACAAAGGTCGGGACAGTGAAGGTTTTTAATTTGGTTAAGCACGATTAATACCCTCCAGACCATGGGCATGGTCTGAGCAAAGGAGATACCGGTGGTTCGGAAGAATTCCATCATAAATTCAGGAAAAGGGTATCGAAGACCTAGCGAAAAAGGGTATGCTGGGAAGCAAACCAAATCAGTGGAAGAAACATCCGATCGAATTGACCGATCGAATGGTCTAAAGACCGTGTTATCGGGAAAAGCACCGGAAGCTCTCAAAGCCGCAATGCCTGCGTTGTCAAAAGCGCAGACCTCCTTCTCGGGATTTTTTAGAAGATTCTGCTGTGTGAAGGTCTCGGATGATTCGCCGGTTTGGGAATGACTTCTGGCAGCCATTACGAATAAGGGAAGAAAGATTGACAGAAAGTGAATGAGAAGTAGGGAATTACCTGGAGACTCCGTTGGAGATATCTGCTTTTCAAACAAGAAGAGAGAAGATATAGGGGCATTGTAGATCTCCATTGAGTTAAAAGCGCGTTGGAGGTTATGATGTGATCTTGGCTGTCGTATCGATTTAATTGCCTTGAATTACGAGATAGAATTTTTAAAATATATCCGTTGGATTGGTATACCAACAGATATATTTGAGGACAATTGTTATGGGTCATTTTCTGAGCGTACATATCCTGACTAATATCCTACTTTTGGTTGTTTGCTTGTGATCAGGATACTGGATTAGGATATTGCTAACATCCTGGGCGATATCCTGAAATTAATTGAATTAACCACGTGCAGGTTAGAGGCTGTGGGTTACTAACGGTCAGATGGACTTCTTCTCCTCAAGACTCGGGCGTATCTATTATGTGAGAGATGTTGAACCCGAAAGACCAGGTCTATAACGTTCGAGTGGGGAATATTCGCCGGATCCCGGTTTATTAGGATAGTTTGTTAAACTTCTTTTACTATAAATAGATGGGGGCGGATCAGATTAAGGCACGCAACTTATACACACACTTTCGAACACTTTTGCTCTCTAGCTCACTGCAAACACTACACAAACACTTGTATTCGAGTTAAATTGTAACACCTAGTTGATCCGCACCACATCCTGCACTGTATCCTGATATTTGAAGTAATAGAAGAACAAGGCAGCTGCGATTGTCAGCTCCCGAGGTTTTGTGCCGGAGATCTAGATTGATCAAGGACTTTCCTCGTACATCTCGTGTCACCCTTTACATTTTCGCTCATTGTTTGATCACAGATACAGCTTTATATCCTGAGCCGTATCCTGAAACTGTTTTTACAATTAATTTGATTAACATATTTTCGACACTCGTTTCTAGCACACTACCTCACTTAACTAATTTGATCACTTAATTGCTTCGGTAATTTTTGACCAAAACAAATAGTAAGAGTTCTTACCAATCAAAGGCCATGTTTGGTTAAGCCTCTTACATCACTTGGTGAATACAAGTCTTTTATGTATTACTTTTGATTTTTAATCTTTCGGCACTTTTTATTTGGTTTTGTATTAATGACTTTAATAACTAGTTTCTTATGTTGAAGGTGAATTTTCTTTATCATTTGTCTGTGATGTCTTGGCATTACTTTACTGTCTATATAAAGTAAAAGATTTACACCATTCATGTCTCTACGGTCTATATAGAGATATGTTGGCTACCTGGTCGGGGGTTAAGGGAATGATCTAGTAAGGTTCTTACCATGTTCAGTGTATAGAACCTACAAGGACCAGAGTCAAGCTTACTAGGACCTCCTTCAATACCCAGTGGTATTGGATGGCGGGGGTGCGAATAGCTTGATCCCCTGATATTTAAACTACTATTAATACATTAAACCGGCTACATGGGATTGTATCCCTGCTGACTCAAACCACTTAGCCGAGGGTAACGTCACCCTCAAAAGAGGGGCCTACCACTTTTCGCATTAATAACTTAATTAATTATCTTTCAATATTCCGACCCTTTGGGATTGTATCCTTGCTGACTCAAACCACTGGGTTGAGGGTAACGTCACCTTCAAAAGAGGGGCCTAATACTATAACTAAGATAATCTCTTAAAAAGTCCGAAAGTGCAAAAATCATCAAAGGATACATTAAAGGCGAGTCGGATCTAAGTTATTCATCTTGTCTATCTATTTTATTTTATTTTTATTTCTGCATTTTTTAGTTTTTATTTTCATGTTTTACAATATCTCCTAAAAAAATTTAGATTGATTAGACGTTGAGGATAAACTGGTACTAAAAGCTCTTGTGTCCTTGAACGACCTCGGTATCTTACCAACGCTATACTACGCTCACGATGGGTGCACTTGCCCAAGTGTGTGTTTAGTGTTAGTAGAATATCGTGTTTTATAAATTTAAAACTTGACTAATGTGTAAAATGGGCTTAAAGTATCAATAAAAACATATCACACCTTACACACACCAAGTACCCGCGTAAGAAGAATTTGGTAGCCATTTTGGCTCTTATCACTAAACAGTCGACAGACGAGAAGAAAGTCGAGGACATTCCAATCGTATGCGACTTCCCTGATGTTTTTCCGGAAGACTTGCCTGGTCTTCCACCCCACAGACAAGTCGAATTCGAGATACAACTGGCGAATCACGCGGCACCAATCGCTATAGCTCCTTACCGCCTAGCACCTTCCGAGCTACAAGAACTATCTACTAAGCTGCAGGAATTATTGGATAAAGGTTATATCCATCCTAGCTCATCATTGTGGGGAGCTCAAGTCCTGTTTGTTAATAAGAAGGATGGAATATTCCACATGTGTATTGATTATCGAGAACTTAACAAGGTTACAATAAAAAATCGATACCCTTTCCCCCGAATTGATGATCTGTTTAATCAGCTACAAGGGTCAAGCTACTACTCTAAGATTGACTTGAGGTCGGGATATCATTAACTTCGAGTTAGAGAAGAAGACATTTCAAAGACAGCATTCCGCACCCGGTATTGCCACTACGATTTTTTGTCATGCCATTTGGTTTAACCAACGCACCCGCAGTGTTCATGGATCTCATGAACCACATGTGTAAACCTTACCTTGACAAGTTTGTCATCGTTTTCATCGATGATATACTTGTTTACTCCAAAACCAAAGAATAACATGAGAAGCATCTGCGGTTAGTTCTGGAACTGCTACAACGGGAGAAACTGTATGCCAGGTTTTCTAAATGTGACTTCTGGATCCGTGAAGTCCAATTCCTCAAACATGTAGTAAACGGAAAGGGTATCCACGTTGATCCAACTAATATTGAGGCAATCAAAAGTTGGGATGCGCCTAGGTTGCCAACAGAAGTTCGACAATTTCTTGGTTTGGCGGGGTACTATCGCCGCTTCATTGAAGGCTTCTTGAAGATCACACAGCCACTCACAACCTTAACTCAGAATAGCTCAAAGTACATCTAGGGTGACAAGCAGGAAGAAGCATTTCAGTTGCTAAAGCAAAAGCTCTGTGTGCACCTAATTTGTCGTTGTCGGAAGGAACATATGATTTCATCATGTACTGTGATGCTTCAATTCAAGGACTTGGATGCGTACTTATGCAACACGATAAGGTCATCGCGTATGCGCCCTGACAACTAAAGGTGCGTGAGAAAAATTACACCACTCATGATTTGGAGTTAGGAGCAATGGTGTTCGCACTGAAAATCTGGAGACACTGTTTGTATGGTACGAAGTGTACTATATATATGGATCATAAGAGCCTTCAACACATTTTCAATCAGAAGGAGTTGAACATGTGACAGCGTCGCTGGGTCGAACTCCTGAATGATTATGAATGCACCATCCAGTACCACCCGAGCAAAGCTAATGTGGTAGCCGACGCCCTTAGCCGAAAAGAACATCTGAAACCCAGACGAGTTCGAGCACTACAACTCTCCATCCATTTTGATTTATCCGAGCAAATTCATAATGCGTAGATTGAAGTTGTGAAAGAAGAAAACCTAAAAGCTAAGTCCCTGCGCAAGATGGAGCGTGATTGGGAAATAAAACCTGACGGCACAAGATACTTTATGAACCATATATGGGTTCCCCTCTATGGGAATCTGAGGGAGCTCATAATGGATGAAGCCCACAAATCTAGATACTCTATCCACCCAGGTTCGGATAAGATGTATTAGGAACTCAAAACAACCTACTGGTGGCCAAACATGAAGGCTGAAATTGCCACTTATGTAAGCAAGTGTCTGACTTGCTCGAAGGTTAAAGTTGAATATTAGAAACTGTCAGGGTTACTACAACAACCGGAGATCCCAGTGTGGAAATGGGAACAAATTACTATGGATGGACACCTAGTGGGAATGATACTATCTAGGTAATCGTAGACCGACTAACTAAATCAGCACACTGCTTAGCCATTAAGGAGACTCACACCTTTAACAAACTTGCCACGACCTACATGAAGGAAATAGTTCCTAGGCACAGGGTGCCATTGTCAATAATCTCTGATCATGATCCACGCTTTGCATCTCAAATGTGGCAACCAGCAAAGAAATCCCTAGGATCACACTTGAATATGAGTACCGCTTACCATCCCCAAACAGATGGCCAAAGTGAGCGTACCATACCGACTCTCGAAGACATGCTTAGGGCATGTGTTATTTATTTTGGCAACAGTTGGGAGAGGCACCTGCCATTAGTAGAATTTTCGTATAACAACCGCTATCACACAAGCTTTCAAGAAGCACCGTTTGTGGCGCTGTATGGACGGAAATGTAGATCACCCGTGTGTTTGGCGGAAGTTGGTGATAGTCAGCTCACCGGTCCCGAGTTGATACTCGACGCGACCAAAAAGCTTGTGCAAATCAGAAACCGTATGGCAGCAGCTCGCTGTCGTTAGAAGAGCTATGCCGATCAACGCCACAAGCCATTGAAATTTCAGCCAGACAATAGAGTTCTACTAAAGGTTTCACCTTGGAAAGGGGTGATTCCTTTTGGGAAATGAGGCAAACTAAACCCGCGCTACGTAGGACCGTTTGAAATGACAAAGAAGATTGGGCCAATAGCATATGAACTAAATCTTCCTGATGAACTCAATGGAGTTCACAGTGTTTTTTACATTTCAAATCTGAAGAAGTGTTTGGCAGATGAAACACTAGCCGTTCCATGGATGAGATCCAAGTGGATGAACAACTATGATTCATTGAAGAACCAATCGAGATTATGGACCGAGAGGTTAAGACTCGGAGACACAGTAAGATACCCATCGTTAAAGTTCGCTGGAACTCTAAGCGTGGACCGGAATTCACGTGGGAAAGAGAGGACCAGATGAAAGACAAGTACCCTCACCTTTTTACAACCGAAGTACAAGTTGAAGATAGGACAGACTGAATTTCAGGACGAAATTCTTCCAACGGGGGATGATGTGACAGCCTGGAGAAATCGCACATTAACTTAGCGACTCAACTTATGTTACTCAATTTTCGGGATGAAATTTTTTTCAACTTGGGGATAATGTGACATACTACAAAATCAGGTATATTCTTCCTAATTCGGTTCCTTTATATTTTACTTTTTTATAAAATATAATTCAACACACACACGTCGCCTATAACTGGTAGTTGATAAAATGCATTACGTATAGTATAATGAAACCTAAACCAAACCCGAGGCCACATTGGGACAAACGGGTTTGGCGGCCCAACCCGAAACCCAAACCACGTGCGCACAGCCCAACCTCACCCTCTCCCTCACTCTCGGCCCAAACCAGAATAACCCACCTTGCCCCTTTACATATGCGGCCCAAAACCACCAGCCCACTCTCCTTTAACTCTCGGCCCAACCTCTTTAAACTTCAAAAACCCGTACGTATGTATGGTTATATGTGCATGCGACTGACTCAAACCCAAAACCATACCTCCTTCTCACGTCGCTGTCCTCTCTCTCCCTCTCTACTGCCGTGAACAAGAAACGGATCCAAGGACCTAGGATCGAAACGTTTGCTAGTAAATCCGACTTCCTTCTTTGCTAGGTAATGAGCCTTTGCATCTTTGTTATAATATACGTGTTTATACATGCGTTTTGACGATTCGATCAAGATCAATATGGCTGCGTTTAATTGTTATCTATGGTGTTTTGATGATATGTGATGTACTAGGTGATAGAGATCGTGGTTATTATATATTGGGTCGTTTAGATGATCGGTTAGATTGCTAGGGTTTTAATCTTGTGTATTGTGATATATTTAAATATTCAAGCATGATCGTATGGAGTGATATTGGCTGTGATTATGATTAAAGATTGAGTTATTGTGGCTGTGTTTTATGATTATATTATAATAGTTGAAGTTGGGATAAATCACGGGTTTGGGTATGTCTCTCGGGTGTTGTTGATAGTTAAAACTAATGGCTAGTGATAGATTAGTAGTTACCAGATCTGTTTTAGTTCGCAAACCTGCTACAATTGACGGTTGCTAGCTATTGGGTTCACTAGTAAATTGTTTGGGGATTCGGTTAACTAAACGGGTTCTGTCCAGAACGTTACAGCCGACTTTAAGCTGCTGTAACCGGGTCAAAACGTAACGAAAATGAGATTGTCTAAAGTCTAAAATGAACCTCTCCAAAATACGATTCAGACCGCACTAGTTTCATAATGTTTCGACCTCGTATGGTCAGCCAAAAGATTTAAACCGTTTCAGTGGTCATAGCTGTAATTTTCTGCAGAATTTGTGTGTTATGTTTTATGTCATATCTTGGTGAATACTTAGAGTAAGGTTATGAAATTTATATAGTAGATGGATTTATGTGTCAGTATAATTCTCCAACTGGAATCAGGTCAATCGGATAATCGAGTATTTTTAAATAAAGTTTTCCGTAAGCAGTAGCCAGAAAGTGACGAATCTGGCCATTGCTTAGTAAATGAGTTTTCTTAATTTCTCGGTAAAGAGTTTAATAGCATGTTGTTATATCGTTATGGTCACAAAGTAGCTTTTATCACATAAAGTCCTTGTAAACCTCGAACCGTTAGTATTGGGATTAATAACGGGGGAATTTTGAGTAGTACTACTAGGCCCCACAAGCCCTACCCGAGCTGGTCATGCTAGCTAGACCGGTAATGGTCATTGGGTATATAATTAGCCTAACATACCACCATGGTCAGTGATAGACTTGGCAAACAAAGGCAACAACAGTCAACTTCGTTTGGAACTCTTTCGTGACTTAACATAAGTTACCTACCTACTAATATGACAATAAACTATTAGATACTAATACGTATTGTACTGTTTGAAACACTGGAAACTTGTTAAAATGAGATATGTTATATCTGTATACTACATATGTGAACTCGCTCATCATAAATGATTGACATGTGTTTCTTACATGTTTTTCTCAGGTCGCTAAGGTACTTGCTCCCGGTTAGGTACACAGCATGGGTGTCAAAAACATTTTTATTTCTTAACGTTGCATTATTAGATTTACATTCCGTTGGTTTGGGGGTTTGTTTTGACGCATGCTTTTACGTTACATTTATTATGCTTCCGCATTACTTTTATTCTGTTGGTTGTTTGGTTAAAAAACATTTTTCTCATATAGAAGTCATTCTATATGACCGGTGTCTTAGATCTTGGTTTGTCACGCGACTCGTGGTAAAACCCCGTAGCCGGATTTTCAGGGTGTGACAGATTGGTGTCAGAGCCACTGGTTATAGAGAATTAAGTTTGCATTGGTAGTATACCTAAACTATAGCCACAGACACGACACTAGTACTAACCGTCTCGAACACAACCACGTGACATTAGTTGTAGTGTACTTTTTTCTTTTATACGTATCTCATCATACTAACTTAACAGGCATGTCGGCATCCCCCTCCTCATCCTACTATTTCATACAGGCACCAGGGAAGGCCCCCGAGGTACCTACTTCACCACCGCGTCATGTGGTCCGACAATGACGAGGGGCTGGTGAAGGTGGTGGGTGATGGTGTCAAGTTTCTTTTTGTCTCATAGTGGTGCTATCCCCTTTGATTAAAAGACATTGTATTTATACTACACCATAGTTTGAATTAAGTCCCTACTTAATTGTAGGTAAATACAAACATCTCACCTTATATTAATCCTTTAAATATATTTATTATTATTTAACTAGCTAAATAATAATCCTCATTTATCTATAAACTTTTTCATTAATAATTAATAAATAACTAATTAAATAATCATTTCATAAACACTTATTTATATTAATTATTTCACAAAATAGTTAATTTCGCATTTCACCAAACCGTATTTTGTAAAGATAATATTTAACGCTTAATGTTATTTACTTTGGATCATGCATCATTAGTAATGTTGACTAATCAATTTTCGAACATCTATCAAACTTGACATTGTGTTAACTAACTCACTATTTTGGACATTGATGGGTCTCGTTATGTGTTATTGAATTATATTATGTTACATTAAGTCATTTATATCAAGCCATTTTAGATTATGCCACATATGTGACTATTATATTTTATATATAAGGTCAAACAAATTACACCAAGATAGCCGGTAAGCGGGCAACAAGCTGCGTCGCTACCCCCTTTTGAATAGCGAAACCTAATCTGGTAAAAACGAAACCCCGATCTCTAGGAGACGAAATGTTGCTGTGAACAACCCGTTGGACCCGTTCAAGAAATCTGTAAACAATATGTGACTATTGTCCTCACATACGCACATATTGAGCAGCACATAAATTGAAACCATTTTTGCACACACATATACCCATATATTTGGCGCCTTCAAGTACCTATATTAGTCGACCACATGCTCCCAATTGTGTTTTCTCCAATTTCTATGACCTCAAATTCCAAGAACATATACACGCATGAAAAACACATACGTATTGTACACAACATGAGCACACTAATAACAGTTTCCACTATATAAATGAAGGATTCGAGACCACATTTGGCAAAGTCTAGTTTTGAGACCACCGATTCAGACGAATATTAGTTTTTTTTTTTTTTTTTAAAGTATACTTTTATTCACAAGCTCACCCCAAAACCGAGGGCAGCCGAAAAACAAACAAAAACACCACGAACAAACTAATTACAAGAGATTAAAAGAACACCAATCACTCCATGAAATACCTCTATTTCTAGATCTATTGCGATACCAAAGAAATCCCAGCACTTTGACGTCGTTAAAGATATCCGCAGAATTCTTATTAATGTTATTGAATCTCTTATCGTTCCTTGCCTTCCAAATGCACCAACAACCCACCATTATAATACCATGAAGAGCATCCATGGCAGCCTTCTCTAAGCCGGAAAACTCATAAATCGACAGAAGATCACGAATAGAAAAAGCGAATAACGGACTTATTTTGCACCATCTACTAATCGAATACCAAAGATTAGAGGCCACCGAACAAGAGCACAACAGATGCTCAGCCGAATCAGCCGAATCCCCACACAAAGAGCATAAATCGCTGCCATTGAAACAGTTACGACGGATCAAAGCATCTATGGTGGCGATTTTTCCCATTTCGGCTCTCCAAACAAAAATATTACACTTTTTCGGAACCTATTTAGACCATTTGAAAACGAAATTGCTTCTATGGTCATCGCCACTTTTAATGAACTCCTTAACAGCCTTTACCGAAAACTCATTACTCTTCCCGCCTATCCACTCCCATTTGTCCCGGTTACCGAATAAAGTGATATCTTGAAGCATGGAAAGCAAACCTCTCCATTCAGCCAGCTCAGGATCAGAACTCGGAATCCTTGTCCACTCCCAACGGTTGCTGAACCTGTTAGAAACCGGACAAAATATGTCCTTAACCCAACATCTTTTATTACTTTCTAAACGGAAGAGAAGAGGAATGTAACATCCGTCAAAAGAGTTTCCCAAAATCCGACCCGTTTTTGAATTTTGTATCCTAATCTTTGAAACTCGAAAGTTTTTCACAAATTTAAAATAACAGATGCGAGATTTTTTTATTTAGTAATTTATTTTGTTAAATATCAATATATTAATTTAATCAATTTAAAAGTTTATATACATAAACAAGTTAGATTTTTTTTAGACTTTAAACATGAGTTTTTAAGTTTGTTTAAGTAATAACCACGGTTAGTCAAGTTAGTTCAGTTAGGTAGAGTTAAGGGACTGGTTGTGGCATTTTATGAAACTTGGAACCACTTATAATGAAAATTGTAAACTCAAAAAAAAATATGGTGGAGCCGGGGTTCGAACCCGGGTTTCTCCAACCCTCAAACAACAACTTAACAGCTACACCATTGTCTTCACATGAAATGAAGAGCATATCTTTTCAATTATAATTGAAGAACCAAAGAATCATGTTTAGGCCGGAGCCTGTAAACGAGGGTTTGGATCTTGTAGGAGGGCTTGAAGAACAGTCCTGCAAAACAGAAAACCGTTAGGCTCGCCGCAGAGATGGGAGGGCCCCTCTGCGATCACCCTCCGGCGTGAGGATAAGTATTGGTAGAGAGAGAAATTAGAGAGAGAAAGTAAGGACGAAGGTTCAGAAAATCGTACTTGGCTTTGTACTTGATGGGGTATTTATAATAGTCAACTGAGATGACATCATCCGTCCAGACGCACTTGAATGGAGGTTCGTCTTCGGAGGTTCTTGATACGGAACGGACATGTTTCAGATGTCCGTCCAAGTGGAGTCTGGTTCGTCCCAGGGATCATGTCCGGTCTCGGACATGTATCTTCAAGTCCCCCAGTTTGGTAAGTCTTTGTAAAGACTTAGCAAACTATTATTTCAAGCTTTTTGTCCTACTCGGATGACGTGTCGTCGTTGGAGTGGTCTTGAATTGATGACGTCGCATTTTTTGAATGGTGTGGGTGACCTTCATTGTTTTGACCGTCTGTCACCTACTGGTGACGGTAGCGAACCCCGTGTTGGGAATCGTGGGAGGTGATGGTTGACATGATGGCCCCCCAACCGACTTACTTTTTCTATAAATTTGGTTTTTACCACTTCATTTTTACCCTTTCTTCCTCTCCTTTTTCATCTTCTCTGCTGTTATCCTCTCTAATCTCTTCTTCTTCTTCAAAGAAAGGTGCGTCCTTTTCCTTTTTACTTTTTAAAGGTATGGCTCCTGGTAAGGAGAATCTTTCGGAGAGCGTGAGCGTGCTTACCCAACGTCAGTTGGATAAGTTCGTTAGAGATTATAGGATTCCTTTAGATCTTCATCCGATCCTTCCTTCCGAAAGGGAAGCCATATATCCCTTCCGTCAAGGGAAGTTTCCCTTTTATACTCGCGTCTGCAATTTCGCGAATTATAGGGTTCCTTTCTCTCGTTTTTTTATTAGGGTTCTACAATTTTTTAGGGTTCATATTTGTCAGGTTAATCCCTTCAGTCTTAGTCGTATTAACCATTTTGAAATTTCTTGCCGAGCCTTAGACCAGAAACCGGACCTGAATGTTTTTCGATATTTTTACGAATTTATCACGGCCGGAGATTGGTATACATTCGCGCACCGAAAGAATGTCCCTTCCCCATCCTCCGGCGAGCGGTCTAGCCTTAAAAATTGGAAGGACAATTTTTTCTGGCTGGATGACCGCTGTCTTCCGGAGGATATGAGGTGGCGTTTCAAAGATCAGACGATGTCCTTCGATCTTGATGAAAACTTTGTCTTTGACGAAAGTCTTGTTCGTGCCCTGATTGAGCATAAATCTCCCATCCGTCCCCTTTCCGAGCATTTACTTTGGTTAGGTCGAGTTAGTTTTTCCTGGGCCCGAGGGGATAGGGATTGGCCGATTATTCGCCGAAAGCGTGATCGTAAGTTCCGACCCCTTTACATCCCCTTCGGCACCATTACTTGTTTATTTTTGCTAACTTTCTTTTTGTTTTGAGAATGCAGGTGCCGCAATGTCTCTTCTTGATGCTCTAAAGGTTCCGAATGCGGATGTTTTTGACTTTGATTTTGAGGAACAAGGTGAAGAGGATGTTCCGTTGATGAAACAGGTGGTATCTTCGGCTCATCCGATCCGCCCACAGGTGAATCCGAATGTGACTGGGCCATCCGCTGCCGAAGCAACTTCTTCTATTCCTCAGGACATGCCTGAACAAGTTGCTGCGGAGACTGCTTCTTCCACTCCGAAATCTACGAAAGAAGCTGTTGGTTCATCCGGATCCCAGTCTGGCAAGAGATCAATTCTTGATGACGTGGATGATGATCCGGAGGTCCGTGATTTAGATGAGGCCCTCCAATATCGACCTTCTTCTTTGAAAAGCAAGGGTGTTGCACCGGACGTGGATTTAAAAGTTCGCTCTCGTAAGAGGAAGACTGAGCCGATTCTGATACGTTCTACCGATCCTCTTCCTTTGCCCAAGTCAAAGAAATCAAAGAAAGATTCTCATTCCGAAGGTAATGTAATGGCAGAATTGGACGAGCATCTTACCGGAGGTAGGTTTTCTAGGGAGGAGGCCGCATTGGCTCGCAACAAACCGACCCCTACCTTTTCCGGTGGTTTCATTCCAAGTACTGAGGTAGAAAATATGGAGACGGAGATTCCGGAGATTTCGAGCAAGGAGAAGGAGAAAGCTCATGGTGAACCTAAGGTGGTAACTTTTTCAGGTACGATGCTGGACTCTTCTTTAGGTCCGGACCGCTTTATCGAAGATGAGGAAGACCAAGTGTCTTCTCTCCCTTCATCTTGGTTCGGACCTGAGTTGTTGTCCTTTTTTCGATATGCAGATTTGTTCTCGGATGATATGGATATCGATCCGGCGACTGCGGAAGAAAAATTTATTCCCGATTGGGACATCCGGAACAAAGACTCGGTGATGGATACTTTGATTGCCAGGACTATGCTTTTCAACATAAACACTCCAATAGATCATGCCAGGAGCCGGAAGATGAAGAATCCAGATCTAGGGGCTGCGGTTTTGACTAACCAAGCCCAATCAAACATCTTTGTGACGGAGCTCTATCGTCGGTGGGTAGAAGCGGAGTCGGTACGGGAGAATTTGGAGAAGGAGGCTCGCTCTTTGAAGCGCAAAGTTCAGAGGAGACCGGAGGCGGAAAAGAAAATAGCTCAGTTGACCCAAGATCTTCAAACTCAGCAAGAGAAGGTTAATTCTTTAATTGCTCAGAATCAGTCGTCCCAAGCGGCTGCTGCTGCCGCTGCGGAAGACAGGGATAAGATTTCTTCGGAGTTCAAAGCGTTTTCTGAATCGATGAAGCAGAAGGATGAAGAGCATAAGATAGTTTTGGCGAAGATGGAGGAATCTCTTAATAAGGCTCGTCTTGCTTATGAGAGCATGATGGCCGGTACGTCCTTTTTCTGGTTTAATTGTCTCTTATTTCTCTTGTTTTTCTAACACTTTTTCCAGAGCGGGATGCGCTTAAATCAGGGGAAGCTGATTTAAAGGACCGCATTGAGGAGATGAAAGGTCGTGAAGAAAATATGGAAGCGGAGAATGCTTCCCTGAGAGCTAAAGTCGATGATCTTCGTGAAACGAAAGTCTGGATGCTTTCGGAGGGGGCCAAGCTTTTGGCGAAGAACATCCATAAAGGTAAGGAAATGACTGCCGCAGTGGCTGGAGTTAATAATGCAATGAGTGCGGTGGGCATCAACTCTGGTTTGCACGCTGGTTATGTACATGCTTTGAAGAAAAAGACCCCCTATAATGATGTTCCGTTATTGAATCGTCATGCTACGGAGGAGCTTAAAACAGCGGTTGCTTGCTTTGATACTCTTAAGTTCCCAGTGATAGAGGATCTTCTGAAGCTTGGCGATGCACCCCTTACCGAGATCAAGAAAGTTCTTCGTTTTGCAAACGATGATTCTCCGAATGAGTAAGGTGGACATGCCCGGTAATTTGGGGTATGCACCTTGGAAGTTTATGATTTCTAGCTTTTTAGTAGGTGGACATGTCCGGCAATTTGGGGCATGCACCTTATTTTGGATGAATGTAATGATGTTTTTACTTATGCTAAAACAATTATCCTTTGTAAATGATTCTGTAACTTCCGGTTTATGCAAGTCCGGTAATTTTGATGTAATCACTTGTTTATACATGCGTCCATGTTTTGTGTTTTACATTTTCTTTTTTCTTGAACGTTCATTTTAAAGGTGCGGATCCGATTTATTTTGTTTCGTTAGGATAATTTTTAAGTGAAGGAGAGGCACGAACGAGGCCAGTTCGTCCTCACCTTTTAGGGTTAGCATCCCTAGTTCGGCCGAAAATTATACTTGTGTTGCAACGTTTAAAGATAGAAAATTTTATTACTCTATTTTCTTATCCGGAGTTATGCTTCTCCGATTGTCATAGTAAAAACATTTTATGTAATCCGTGGGTAAAACCCTCCACGGTCTTAGGAATTTATAATTCGTTCGGTGCGGGCATAACCATCCGCGTTACAGAGAAAATAAAAAAAGGTGACGGAGGCCGTAGCTTCCGTATTACAATCTTATTTTTAAATAAGAAACTTTTTAAAGAAAGCACTTCTTTAGGTGAACTCCGTTCCATGTGCGCGGGATGATGGTTCTGTCCATTTTCTTGAGTGTATATGCACCGTCCTTTCCTGCGGTGTTAATCAGGTAAGGACCTTCCCACTTTGGTGCCATTTTTCCGGTGCCTTCTACTAAGCTTGCTTCATTACTCCGCATGACGTAGTCCCCGACTTTGAACCGGACCTCCTTCACTTTTGAGTTGTAATGTTTTTCCAACTCTTTTTTATATTTCGCTTCTCGGATCGCCGCGAGCTCTCTCCTTTCTTCGGCTAGATCCAGGTTCAGAAGGAGTTCCTGTTCGTTTTCTTCTTGACTCAGCTGCATGCGGGGAGTAGGTATCCCTACTTCAGCGGGAATAACTGCTTCGGTACCGTATGTTAAGCTTAAGGGAGTTTCCCTATTGCTTGTCTTCGGCATCGTTCGGTGGGCCCATAGGACGTGTGGGAGTTCATCTGCCCATGAGACGCCTTCTTTCCCCAAGCGTTTTTTAATGCCCTCCACAATGCTGCGGTTGGCTCTTTCTACTTGCCCATTGGCCTGGGGATGGGAAACCGAAGCAAAACTTTGCTCAATACACATTCTTTCGCACCATGTCTTAAATGGTTTCTCGGCGAACTGTTTCCCGTTATCACTGACTATACATAGCGGCATTCCGTATCTGCACACTATGTTTTCCCAGACAAATCTCAGCACTTGTTCTCCAGTGATGGTCCGGAGGGGTTTGGCTTCAACCCATTTTGTAAAATAGTCAATGGCAACCAACAAGAACCTTACCCCTCCGGTGGAAACAGGGAAATGACCCACAATGTCAATCCCCCATTTCTGGAACGGCCATGCCGATGTTACAGGAACGAGGTTGTTCTTGGCTCGATGGCTAATGGGAGCGTGTCGCTGGCAGTCTTCAAATGATTGAAGCTCATTGACCGCGCTTTGATGCATACCCGGCCAGAAATATCCGGCGTTCATGACTTTAGCTATGACCATCCTCGGACCGGCGTGAATGCCACATATTCCCCAATGGATTTCTCTTATGACGTAGCTGGCTTCCTCCGGTGTTAAGCATTTCAGAAGCGGACCTAAAAAGGTCTTTCGGTAAAGTTGCCCATCGTGGATCTGATACTGCAACGCTTTTACCTTTAGCTTCCGGGCCTGAGCTTTGTCTTCTGGGAGCGTTCCTTCTTTCAAGTAATCCACAATCGGGGTCATCCATGATTTTTGTATCACGGAAACTGACATGACCGACCCCGTCTGTTGGATGGCCGGGGCTTGCAAGGTTTCGACTAAAACTTCTTTAGATAGATGACAGAATGCTACGGAAGCGAGCTTGCTTAAGGCATCAGCCTTTTTGTTCTTACTCCGCGGTATGTGTACTATCTTGCAAGAGTCGAAAGTGGAGATTAAACTGTTGACTTGTTGGAGATATCGAACCATGTTATCCTCTCGTGCTTCGTACTCTCCGCTGACTTGATTGGCTACCAACAATGAATCAACATGTGCTAGTACGGAGGTTGCGCCGGCTTTGGCAGCGGTTTGGAGACCTGCAAGGAGAGCCTCGTATTCTGCTTCGTTGTTTGAAGTTTTAAACTCAAATCGTAAAGCATAAGTGTACTCTATCCCTTCTGGATCTATAAGGATTAACCCTGCCCCCGACCCTTCTTTACTGGAGGCTCCATCCGTATATAAGTTCCATACCCTTGGTAGGGCGGATTTTTCTTTGGTGCTCTCTCCGGTCGGGACCTCCGTGAGGAAATCTGCCACCGCCTGGCCTTTCACCGGTCCTCTGGTACGATAGGTGATATCGAAAGTGCTGAGTTCAATTGCCCACTTAGTGAGACGTCCGGAGACCTCTGGCTTTCTAAGAATTTGTTGGATCTGGAGATCAGTCTGCACTTCTATATTGAAAGCTTGGAAGTATCTTCGGAGGCGTCTAGAGGCATGTATCAAAGCGAGCGCTAACTTTTCGATCATCGGGTACCGAGTTTCATAATCTTTCAGGATGCGGCTTACGTAGTAGACCGGGATTTGTGCTTGATTCCGATGCACTACGAGTACTGCACTTATAGCGAAATGAGAGGCGGAGAGATACACCGTGACAGTTTCTCCGGTAATTGGAGCGGTTAGGGTGGGTAAGGATCCAAGACAGACTTTCAGCTCCTGAAATTCCGAATCGGCTTCTGGTGTCCACTCTATTTGGCCTTTTCCCGTTCGTTTTTTCAACACATTCATGAAAGGAATAGAGCGATTAGCCGCTTTTGAAACAAAACGATGAAGAGCAACGAGCTTTCCGTTTAATGACTGGATTTCTTTGACAGTTTTGGGAGGTTGCATGGAGACTACCGCTTTGATTTTATCCAGATGTGCCTGGATTCCGGACTGAGTTATCCATACACCGAGAAACTTTCCTTCTTCTAAACCCGAGAAACTTTCCTTCTTCTAAACCAAAAGAGCATTTTTTGGGATTAAGTTTAAGATTGATGCTCCGAAGCCTGGTGAAGGTTTCGAGTATGTCGTCAATCATGTTATCTTCGGCCTGACTTTTTATGACCAGGTCGTCCACATAAATTTCTAAGTTCCTTCCGATCTGGTCCTTGAATGCCTTATCCATCAGCCTCTGATACGTGGCTCCGGCGTTTTTCAATCCAAACGGCATTTTGGTATAACAAAAAAGCCCTTCATTGGTTACGAACGCTGTCTTATCTTCGTCTTCTAAAGCCATCTGTATCTGGTGATAGCCTTTATATGCATCCAAGAAGCATTTAAGACGAAAGCTGGAAAGGGAGTCAATCTTTAGATCGATCTCTGGTAAGGGATAACAATCCTTTGGACACGCGTTGTTTAAATCGGAAAAGTCTACGCACATTCTCCAGGTTTTATCTTTCTTGGTTACCATCACTGGGTTAGAAACCCAGGTCTGGTAACGTACTTCCCGGATGATTCCGGCACTTAACAACTTTCGTACATCCTCGGAGATTGCTTTGTTTCGGGCTGGAGCCATGTTTCTTTTTCTTTGCGCTACTGGCTTTGCTGAATGCGACACTTTCAGCTTATGTTCGGCCAAACATCGAGGAACTCCCACCATATCAGAGGTTTTCCAGGCAAACACATCGAGAGAATTAGACAAAAGCTTCCACAACTTCTTTTTAGTACGCTCAGGAAGTTGAGCTCCGACTGCAATTTTTTGCTCTGGGAAGTGCGGATGGATGGCCCATTCTTCTGTGAGGAGGTTCGGAGGCTTGTCAGTACCCTTGCTTTGTCGTATTTCGGCTACGCAGATCGTTGATTCGGAGTGCAGAGTTGCCACTCCTGCTTCGGTGGGGAATTTTAACGATCCATGAATGGTAGAACTGATGATACCAAAGGCACACATACCGGGCCTCCCTAGAATAACATTATGGACGGACCTTGCTTCTACTACCAGATACGTCAAGTTGACTGTTCGGACCAAACTTCCGTCTCCCAACGTTGTTGGCAAAGTAATTTGCCCTATGGGCTGTACCACCTCTCCGGAGAAACTTACCAACGGCATTGAGACTTGGATCAATTTTGCCTTGGTCTGTGGAGCTAGCTGTTGAAAACACTGCTTATACATGATTTCGGTGGCACTTCCGCTGTCAACATAACTCCTCCGGACCTTGTGACCTGCTATGATCGCAGACACTATGATTGGTCCATCCTTGATTTCTTCCGGATTGATAGGAGGAAAAGCAATGGGTTGCTGCATCCAAGCGGCCATGTGGTGACTGGATCGCTTGACGCCTTGGTTGTCTGCTCTTCTGATCATACAAATTGCCGGCTGGTTGTTCGGATTATCTCCCGAATTTCCCGAAGATTTTCCTTCCTTCACTTCTTTCACTAGATGCGACAGCTTTCCGGATCGCACTGCTTTTTCTATTTCTTGTTTCAGGGACCAGCAATCATCTGTGTTGTGACCTCGAGCATGATGGTAATCACAGTATTTCTTGGAATTCTTATCACCCGGGTTTCGGAGTTTTGGTGGAGCAGGGAAGTTTGCCCCTTCCGCACTGAGAATTTCACTGGGAGTTTTGGAAAGATCTGATAAGTTGTAAAACCTTGACCCAGAACTTCTTCCACGTGGGGGTCTGTCATTCCTACTGTAGGGGTGCGATCGTCCCCTACTCCCAGATGGAGTTTTATCAAACACCGACCCACCGTTTTTCTTCCAAGAAGACATCTTGTGATCTGACTCCGGAGCTGGGTTACATGCGTTTTTGCCTCGAGCAAAAGCTCTGGCTCGTTCCATGAGTACCTCCATCGTCTTTGGGAGATTTTCGTGTAATTTTTCGACCAACTGATTGTTCCGGACTCCGTGACAGAATCCGGAGATCCTTAGCTGATCAACTACCCCACTGATCTGCATACTCTCCCGGTTAAACCGGTCAATGAAACTATCCAAAGATTCTCCGTCCTTTCTCCGAATGTTGTGAACTTCGGTGATTTCTTTGGAGTAGTGCCTTTGCTGGCTAAAATTTTGGAGAAATAATCTTCGGAACTCTTCGAAATCGTTGATCTCACCCTCATTCAGCGCATCAAACCACACTCGAGCAGCTCCGGTTAGTGTTTGCGCGAATATGAAACACCACGCTGGCATCGGCCACTGTTCTACTCGTGCGGCTCCGTCGAAATCGAACATATGATCATCTGGATCAGTTGTACCATCATACTTTTTTACTGTAGTTGGCATTTTGAGCTTCGGAGGAAGCTTGGCATGTGTGATGCGAGCGCTAAACTTTGACTTGGCAGTCATGGAAACTGGGTGATACGGTTTGGTGAGTTCCGGATCATTAACTACGTCCATCTGTGTTTCATTTCGTATTGCCATTGCTGGCGATGGTCCAGACGAACCCTGCACGTACCCAGTGTAAATTTCCGAGGTGACAACTGTGGAAAAAGTAGGAGGGGTAAACATTGTAGGACCCATGGTCCTTACCGGAGCTTCTTCCTGAAACAACCTGGTTCGTAAACCGAGGATTTGTTCATCTCTAGCCTGTTGTGCTTTCAATCGTCGCAGAAGACTTGCATTTTTGGAGAGAAACTCCGCATCAAACTCAGATGTTTGCAAAGTAGGGATTAGAACAAATGGCAAGGTTGTTCCCGGTCCTGAGCTTAAGGCAGCTGAGGTTATGGAAACGGTACTTGCTGATGCTGTAGTTTGTGTACTAACAGTTGTAGATCCCAGATTCACAGAACCTGAGGCCGCCATTTGTCAGTTCTTTGCTCAAGAAATTCACCAGAGTGAAGGACTAAGAGCTTTGAGATCGGATGGCGCCAATTGAAGAACCAAAGAATCGTGTTTAGGCCGGAGCCTGTAAACAAGGGTTTAGATCTTGTAGGAGGGCTTGAAGAACAGTCCTGCAAAACAGAAAACCGTTAGGCTCGCCGCAGAGATGGGAGGGCCCCTCTGCGACCACCCTCCGGCGTGAGGATAAGTATTGGTAGAGAGAGAAAGTAGAGAGAGAAAGTAAGGACGAAGGTTCAGAAAATCGTACTTGGCTTTGTACTTGATGGGGTATTTATAATAGTCAACTGAGATGACATCATCCGTCCAGACGCACTTGAATGGATGTTCGTCTTCGGAGGTTCTTGATACGGAACGGACATGTTTCAGATGTCCGTCCAAGTGGAGTCTGGTTCGTCCCAGGGATCATGTCCGGTCTCGGACATGTATCTTCAATAATCAAGCGATAATCTCGTTTCTTAATCAAGTTTCCCGCCCAAACAGTTGCCAGCGATAACCGTGTCGTCATTTCCATTTTCCTTCGCTGATTCTCGTAATTACAGCTAATATATGGTTTCCGTTAATATACAATCAATCACCAAATCATTTCCATACTCTACGAGTCAATCTAATGCTATAAATACCGACACCCTACATATCGACACCCTCATCATCACAACACATCTCGACACAATCCTTACATCGCACACGTACTGTCGAAGGGCCTGCCTACTCGCCGGAGTTTAAACATCTCACCGGAGACATCGTCGGAACTCGTATCGTCATCGGAGTCCGTCGGAAGGACGTCACGAACTCATCGTCGCCATGTTTCGGTATAACTTCTTGTTTGTTCTTCGTTTAATACCGTTGACACATAACTCTTTTTAACAATGTTCAACTTCAAACAACTAAAATTGCGGGTTTCATAACAAACAGTTTTCTTAATGAAGAAGGTGATACGAACACGTCGGGACTCGGGATTCATGTCGGAGTTTAATTTGGTTCGTCTCTTTTATGAGCAAGGTGATAAACTGTTAATGTCTAAATGAAATTAAAACTATGATTTTTTCGAAGCTACTGTTAATACACATCTCTTCTAATGCCCTCATAAACTTATGAGAATTATACAAACAGTCGATCATATGTTGTTTTTTTTTTGAAGAATATGAACTTTTACAACTTTTTCAAACTAAAAAAAATATGGAACATGAGAAATACATTGTTACTGTTACGTATATGCTTCACTATAATGAAGAAGATGACAAATGAAAACCAATAATATTATTGTTAGTATATTTCAATTAGGAAGTAATTTCTATTATTCAATGTTATTATATTTCTTATTTTTCAATAAAAAATTAATAAATACATTTACTTTTATATTTTTCAGCTACATAAAGATAGTCATGATTTACGAATTACTATAAGTACCGAACATCTGACTCGTTTAGGAAAAAGTAAGTTTTGTAATTTAATTTTATCAATCGAATTAACATAGTAAACCACATAAACCTAATTAGAACACTATAAATTAGCAACCATTTTGTGCATATAAGTCTTGTACCCAATGCTTTGGGAGTTTTTCAAAAAAAAAATTGATATTTTTACTTTTCACCCAAAGGTATTTGCTCAATTACTTTTAACCCAAAACTATTTGTTTTCTTTACTTTTAACCCAAAACTTTTTATCTTTTACTATCTATCCTCACAACTTTTTTTACTTTCAACTTTAGTCCTTTATAGTTTTCATTTTCCGCAAATTTTCTGCTTTATGCTTCGTTCTAAATTTTGTGGGTTAGCACATCGCAACATGCGTGCGTGGTGTAACGTTTTTACATTTCGTTCTAAACTTTGCGAGTTAACACGACGCAACGTGCATGTGTGGTTCAACGTTTTTACATTGTCTATTATTTCCCCGTTTGACAAGTTCGACATAACATGCGGATCCTAGATCGACTTAGTTATTAATTTCCATGTTTAGCGTTTCGGTCTAATTTCTTCACATAAACACGCCGCAACTTCAGTGTTGGTGGTCGCTACGGTAATGTGGCATTGATGCTATTTGGCACAGTTTTACGCCCCTGGGGTTTTTCAAAGAAAAAATGGTTATGCATATGGTTGTTGTAACTTTGGCTTTGGGTGTTTTTAAAAAAAAATGATTTTTTTTACTTTTCACCAAAAAGTATTTCATAAATCACCGTTAACCTAAACTATTTGTTTTGTATTTTTAACCCAAAACTTTTTATCTTTTGCAATCTATTCTCACAACTTTTTTTTACTTTCCACTTTGGTCTTTTATAGTTTTCATTTTTCGTTTTATGCTTCGTTCTAAATTTTGTGACTTAACACATCACAACGTGTGTCTTTGGTTTAACGTTTTTACGTTTCGTTCTAAATTTTGCGAGTTAACACGACGCAACGTGCGTGTGTGGGTGAACGTTTTTACACCGTCTATTTTTTTCCCGTTTCACAGATTCAACATAACGTGCGAGTCCTGAATCAACTTAGTTATAGCTAAAGAATCCCCGCCGCATTGCGGCGGGTTGTAATTCTAGTTAAAAATCAATTTTGAAATGAGAATATTCTCCACAAAATTGTTCCAATATTCTATTTATTAGTTCAATTCCAACTTTTGCTTTAGGGCAAACCTTGTGGTCCTCAGTTCTCCAAATCTCATTCGTACGCTTAGTCTTACAAGAAATCGCAACGCAACCAATGTGAGTATACATGATCCCATTTTCATTTTAAACACTTTTTGGTGCAACTTGTATTCATATTCAAATTCACAAACACGTTAAACTTTATTTATTCACACTCTATCCAAATTACACATGAAATGTTCACTAACTTGACTATATGCTCATTAACTTGTTCGCAAGCCTACCTTAACAATTATGGTATTATGCATATGCTATAGGTTGTAACGCCCCGCCCGCTATTCTTTTGGGTATTGTTAAGTTGAACATATTAACCTCCCGCTAAACTTTTGGGATAGGCAACATTAATTGCGTTGTATCCTTGGGTTTGAGTATATAGAGTAACATCGTTTCGGCATAACTGTTAACTTGTATCATTTTATTCATGGTGGATATGAGCACGTTAAACTATTCTATTCTATTATGCTACGTACAAAACTTGTATACTCGCCAACTTTTTGTTGATGTTATTTTAATACATGTTGCAGGTTGATAGACGAAGTGATGAAGAAATCAAGTTAGGATGGACTAGAAACTCACCTAGAAAATAAACTATGTTTGAAATTTGAATTATGTTTTGATCATGTTTGAACAATGTATAAACTATGTTTGAAATTTGAATTATGTTTTGATCATGTTTGAACAATGTATGACATTTTAGCATTTATGAAATTGAATTTAAATTATATTGACACAATAGTGTTATGATGCTTTTGAGCGATTTGTTCGTCTCATCCCGATGTTTCCGCCATCGGTTGGGGTGTGACAAGGAAACCAATCTTTGAGAGGAGAAATACTGGCCCAAGGATCAATCCAGAACTTAATATCGTTTCCGTCCCCCACCGACCCTCTAATATTGTGATTCAAACTCGTATCCCTGATTTTAACTTTATCGACTGCTTAACAATTCTCTTCCAAACCCCACCAACTTTTTATTAACCGAGACCGAACTCCAAGAATACTTAGAAAAATGAAAGGAGGTGATGACTTTTCTCCATAAACCAGTAATATCAAATCGAAAACGCCAAATCCATTTGGACAGAAGCGCTATATTAATACTGCTGAGATCGGAAAGACCTAACCCACCTTTATCGATAGACGCCGTCACCCTCTTCCAAGCCACCCAATGAATTTTTTGGAAGTACTCGTGCCTCCCCAAAGAAACCTTTTTATGATTTTTTTCAATGCTATTAAGCACCCCACTCGGCGCCTTAAATAAAGACAGGAAATACGTAGGAATACTTTCAAGGAGCGACTTTATAAGAGTAACTCTACCTCCAATTGACAACGTAGCGGACTTCCACATGGCCAAGCGAGATTGGAGGATATCGATAACTGAATTCCAATTGTCCAATCTATGCATCTTAGCACCCACAGGAACACCGAGGTGCACAAACGGGAACACACCAACACCACATTTAAGGTTAGAAGCCATACCGGACACTTCCGTGGAATTAAGACCCACTCCAAATAAATTAGACTTAGTTAGGTTAATTTTGAGACCAGAAACAATGTAAAAACACCTCAAAAGCCGAGCGACATTAGAAATATTATTACTACTCCATTCTCCCATGAGGACACAGTCGTCCGCATATAAAAGATGAGTCAAAATCGGACCGTCATTAGGCAAAGTAATACCTCTCAAGGCTCCCACGAGACTAGCTTTCCTAATCATACTAGAGAAAGCTTCCATAACGAAGAGAAAGAGGAAAGGAGAAATCGGGTCTCCCTGACGCATACCTTTTTGACGCTGAAATTCGAAGGTCGGAGAGCCATTGACGAGGACCGAGGATCTAGCAGAAGACAGAATACCACTGACTCATAATGGAAATCACAAAGTTCCAATTAACGTTTTCATAAGCTTTGCCGAAGTCAATTTTTAATAGAAAGGCCTTGTAATCTTTACTTTTGGCCCAAGCGATAACCTCATTGAGGATAAGCGGCCCATCGAGAATAAGACGGTCCTTAATAAAAGCAGATTGGGACTCAGAAATAACCGAACCGATCACCATCTTCAACCTATTCGCAAGCACTTTGGAGACCACTTTATTGATGATACCAATGAGATTGATAGGCGGATAATCCCCAAGCCCCAGCGGGTCTTTAGCTTTCGGGATAAGAGTTATAAAAGAAGAAGAACATCCACGCGAAAAACTACCTTCCTCATAGAATTTGTCAAAAATAGCTTCAAAATCCGATTCAAATAACCTCCAGAAATTCTTGATAAACAACATGTTAAATCCATCCGGAGCCGGGGCCTTTTCGCTACCGCACTCAAAAACAGCCGATTTGATTTCTACCTTCGAAAATTTTTTCGTTAGCATAATCGCGTCTTCATCAGCCAAACGGTTATCAAAATATTCCGGAAGAAATCATGAACCTGTTTTTTAACAAGAGTAGGTTTAGAGACCCATTCATTATTAATCAAAAGACCCGGAATCCCATTTGACGCCTTCCTTTTATTCACAACACCATGAAAGAACGCTGTATTATCATCCCCTTCCAACGCCCACTTTACCCTGGCCCTTTGCCTAAGGTCACTAGCCTTGTTATCTTCAATAATTTTTAATTTTTTAAGCGTTCCATCCTCACCCATTCTTCATCTTCATCAAAATCTCTGATTTCTATCGCTTCATCCAAAACTTCCAACTCTTCTTTAGCTTTAATCTCCTCTTCACCTTCTTTAATTCTTAACTCGTCTCTCCATTTTCTTATTTCATCTCTAAGATACCTCAGCTTATGCAGAAAAACAAAATCCGGGGGGCCAGATAACTGAAAATCAGCCGACTTAGTCTCAATCAAAGTAGCAAAATCAGGCCTATCGAGCCAAGAGCTGAAAAATCTGATAGGCTTTGGACCGAAATTAAGATTAGAGACACTTAATAAAATAGGGGAATGATCCGAAAACCTTCTGGGGAGATCACGCACACAGGCCTCCGGCCAAAGATTTTGGAAATTTTTGCACACCAACACGCGATCTATCTTACTGAATTTCCTTCCTTTATTGCCTTCATACATATAGGTAAACCTACTGCCTTTTAAGTTATATTCACATAACTCAGCCTCAAAGATAAAATTATTGAAATCTCTAGCACACCCCGATTTAAATTTGGAATTCTTTCTCTCCTCAGGTCTTCTGACAACGTTAAAATCACCACTTAAAATCCATAAACCAGATCCTCCACTCATAATCGACAAAAGTCTACCCCACAGATTACACTTATCAGCAGGCTTTTGAGGCGCATATATATTAACAAAATTAACCAAATCCGAATACCCCTTAATGAACCCCGAAATCAAAAGAAAATTAGGATCCTTGTGCACCGAAACTTTCGAGAACAAACCTGGATCCCAGACGCTGAGAATCCCACCGGACCTACCAACAGGATCGATAACCTCCTTCTCCCAACCAGAACGACCCCATAATTGATCAATATCCGAGTCAGAAATGTTTGATCGCCAAGATTCTTGAACCGCTAAAAAACCAACTTTCTCAAACCTGAGAATATCTCTAATCCACTTCGCTTTCCTGTCCACTCCAAAACCCCTTATATTAACCGATAACAGATTCATTTAAAAACCCCATTAATACCTTCTTCCCTGATAGTCTCGCCCACCTTGCCGACAACAGCTTCCAAATTGGTACCCACTATTTTACCGAATTCGATTGTCTCCTTAATCTCCTGATCTACATTTCTGTCCTGCGTGTCATCAACAAGCACCTCCTCCTCTTGGCTTCTGATGCGTGTTATCGTGTATATATTTTTATGTATTTTTTTAGCCCTTTTTAACACTTTGGTAAAGTTTTAAATTTATAAAACACGATATTCTACTAAAACTAAACACACATATGGGCGAGTGTACCCATCGTGAGCGTAGTATAGTGTTGGTAAGATACCGAGGTCGTCCAAGGACACAAGAGCTTTTAATACCAATTTATCCTCAATGTCTAATCAAATCAAAAGTTTAGGAAAAGGTTTTAAACTAGAAAATGAAAACTAAAAATGCTGAAAAATAAAAATAAAAGAAAAAACAGATAGACAAGATGAATCACTTGGATCCGACTCGTCTTTAGTGTAACCTTTGATTATTTCCGCACTTTTGCACTTTTTAAGAGATTATCTTAGTTATTGTAGTAGGCCCCTCTTTTGAAGGTGACGTTACCCTCAAAGTAGTTTGAGTCAGCAAGGATACAATCCTAAAGGGTTGGATTATTGAAAGATAATTAATTAAGTTATTAATGCATAATGTGGTATGCCCCTCTTTTGAATGTGACGTTACCCACGGCTAAGTAGTCTGAGTCAGCATGGATACAGTCCTAAGTAGCCTGGTTAATATATTAATAGTAGTTTACATAAGAGGGGATCAAGAAATTCGGACCCCCGTCATCCAATACCAGTGGGTATTGATGGAGGTCATACTAAGCTTGACCCAGGTCCTTGCAGGATCTATACACTGAACAAGGCAAGACGCTTACCAAACCTTTAACCCCTGACCAGGTAGCCAACATATCTCCATATAGACCGTGGAGATATGAATGGTGTAAATATTTTATTTTATATAGACAATAAAATAACGCCAAGACACCACTGACAAATGATAAGGAAGTTTCACCTTCAACATAAGAAACTAGTTATTAAAGTCATTAATACATAACCAAATAAAAAGTGCGAAAAGATTAAAAATAAAAAGTATTACACTAAGTGCTTGTCTTCACCAAGTGATGTAAGAGACTTAGGCAAACATGGCCTTTGATTGTCAAGAACTCTTACTATCAATCTTGGATTCCGAGACTACTACACACACTCTCTGATGGATGATGGTGGTGGATGATGGTGTTGTGGTGGTGGAGGAGTGTGGGTGAAGTGGGAGAGAGGTGGTTTGCCAAGGGATGGTTTGCAAATGAGCCAAGCACCCCTATTTATAGCCTGCACAGAAGCCCGGACACGGCCCCGTGTCCATTGGGCACGGCCCGGTGTCCACCCATCTTCTCTTTCTTCATTAAATGCAGTTTGTCTGCATTAGTTGACCACGCCCCCGTGTCCGCTGGGCACGACCCCGTGTGTAGAAGCGTATCTGTACTATCAAGATTTTCCTAGATTCTCCGAATCTTAGAGTTGACCACGGCCCCGTGTCCGCTGGATACGCCCCCGTGGTGGGTGATAGAAGCTTCTACAACTTTGTCTTTTCTGCAGACACTTGGGCACGCCCCCATGCTCATTGAGCACGGGGCGTGTTCAGCCTTCTGTTCTCTTGTTTTTGCTTGGGAGGATGCTGTCGAGGGGTCGGGCATGCCACGTTTATTCCTTTTCTTGGATTTATGTTAGATTTAGCTGCCTTTTTGCTTCTTTTGTTCATTTGATCTCATTTAATCCTGAAAATACAAAAGGAAGACAAAAACACACTTTTTCCAACATTAGTACTAAAAAACGGTTAGTTTTATGCCACATTTGATGTAATTTATATGTTGCATTTTGCGCACATCCAATACCCCCACACTTGAATCTTTGCTGGTACTCAAGCAAAACTCTTTATAATGTGGCTTACACTCCCAAATGGAATGGGTAGAAGAGAAGGTTTTTGGGCTTGTCATAGAGTGTCGGGATTTCCAAGATTCTTTATTAAGTTTTATTTTTATTTATTTACAATCCTATTCGTCATGATTTATTTAAAACATTACATAAGATAAATTACTTATTAGGGCATAACATGCCTTTTTAAAATTCCATTTATATACAAGTTCACATAACTCACGGGGGATCACTCAACACTCGGCCGAAAATGTATTTTTGTGAAACACTCGAGAGCGGCATGGAACTTACTTCTACCATAAGCTTCCCAAGCAATCAATCCTCCTCCTTTTTAACTATATACCTTTGTAAATATCAAGAGGACTTTTGGGGGAAGGGTTAGGCTTGGGTTAAAGGTAGGTGGTTTGGTTAGTGGTTAGTAGAAAAGGGCGAAAGGCGTAAAAAGCGTCGGTTTTCATAACACTTTATTTTTATGACTTTTTTTTATTCTAATGAAGCAATTTTTCAAACAAAGTTCTTTTTGATAACCTTGTTTGTTTATTTCTTTTGGCTTCATTATCATCATTTTTTTTATAAGGAAGTCATAAGAAAAACCGAACTTTGTTACTAAAATAAAGGGTATAAAATGAAAAAGGGTTTTGTTGGGTAAAAGGGTGTTTGTTTTGGGTTAAGAAATGAAAAGGTTTAGGCTCAAAAGGGTTAACTAGGGGGATTTTGGGTAGGTGGTAAAAAAAAATGGTGTAGAAATAAAAAGGGTTAGTCCTAATGCCTCCATCATTTACTTACTTGGGTTTAAGTTGGTAAGGACCAGGAATGTATCGTCGTGGCAAGTTCTAGAGTCGTAAGAAACCAAGCGGCTATTCACACAAGAAACGAAGAATGAGCATTTAGTTTAAGGATGTATATTTGTATGCTCAATAAAGGCTCAAAACTCACTTTTTTGTGGGAATGGGTTGTTATGTGATCAAGTATATATAATCAAATTTTCACTGCCTTTTCTTAATCTCCTTATGTTGGTTCTTTTTATCAAAACGCCATCAGTTGTAAATTTATAAAGATAAAACTTTTTTTTGAACTTGTTATTCCCAATTTAAACCAAGACAAGTAAAAAAAACGAAAAGTTTTTGAAAAAAATTTGGGGTGTTTAGCGGTTCCAATAGAGTTTTGTGTAAGGCTTCTAGTTAGGACTTGCAAAATTCAAGGTTTTAGCATCCCCCCCCCCACACACACACACTTAAATTACACATTGTCCTCAATGTGTCCCAAAAATAAGTTTTTAGGTTGATTGAACGTGTAAAAAGATGTGAAAAAGCAAAAATTTATGTTACTGGGTGTCTGGACACGGCCCCGTGGTGTCCGGGCACGGCCCCGTGTTCAGATCGCCACTAACAGAAAATAAAATAAAGTAACAGAAGGCTGGACACGGGGGGGTGTTCAGTGAGCACGCCCCGTGTCCAGATACCTGAACTGGGCATTTTTCTGCAGATGGTTGGGCACGGGCCGTGTTGGCTGAGCACGTCCCAGTGCTGAACTTGCTATAATGAAGAAAATTTAGTGGGAGGCTCGGTTTTTGTGCATGGGGTGCCGGTTCAAGTTTTCCCTTGGTATCCTTCACCATCCCGAGTGTGTTTTATTCATTACATCATCATCCAAACACCAATTTAATTAAACCATCATTCATTCAAATAAAGAAAGTTACACAATAATCCTAATAAATTAAAATTCTAGATAAATAGGTCAAAAGAAACACAAGAAGTCTAAACCAAGAAGTTCTAGCCTAAAGTTTATTCTATTAGCAAAATTTCCGAAAAGATAATTCTCTCGGTTGGATGCGGCTCGAAGAACTTTTTCCTTCGGATATAGGTCCCTCATACGTCGGCGAACCATTCCTCTATCTCCCTTGGGAGAAGAAAGGCGGGCTCATGTGCATCAGTTTGAGGGGGTGCAACCTCCACCGGGACTTCTTGCAAATCGTCAAGAGGAGGTTCCGCGGGGATGTCATCCCATCCGGTGGGATTATTGACTCCAAGTGCTAGGTTCCAATCCTCTTGAGGGAGGATTGGCTCCATGGGAGGTGTCACAAGAATATTCAACCTCTGGTGCAAGAGGTTGATTTCTTGAAAACTGTTTTCCAACCCCACCGTAAGATAATTTATACGGTCTATTAGGACCTCCTCTACCGAGGTCATCTCATCAAGAGCTTCACGTAATGCCATCACGTAGCGTACGAGAGTTGCTTCAATCGAAGACCTTCTTTCCCTTCGACTGTTTCTGGAATGTGCAGAAGAAGTTCCACTGTTTTGGCTCGACATTCTACGAAAACAACTGAAAAGAGTTTATTTTAATGAAACAGTAACCTCGGACACGGCCCCGTGCTCAATGAGCACGGCCCCGTGTTCACCTTTTTCTGCAGATTTTTGGAACAAGGAATCTTGGAGTTTCAAATTATTTTTCCAACTTATGAAGCATTTTTAGCAGATATAACTTAAAACAATGTTGTAAAACTTATTTTTAACAAGATTCCTTGAACAAAAACCTAACAAACATCACAATAAAGCTTGGAACCATGGTGATCTCAAGCTCTAATGGAGGTGTTGAGGTAAGAAAATGAAGAAGAAGGGAATGGACAAGAGAGGAAAGGACAAGATGGTTATTGAGAACCTTCTTTTAGAAAATACCTAGGATGGTATGTGTGAAGATCCCACCTAATATCTGTCCCTGGAATGGTCCAAATGTGCAGGATTCTTGGCTGCATTTATAGAAAACGACAGCACGCTGCACACGACCCTGTGTCGGCTGGACACGGCCCCGTGTGCAGACAAGATCCTGACACATTTTGTCCATATTCTGACAAAAAGTCAGAAAGGAACCTTTTGGTGGACACGGGGGCGTGTTGACTTGGACACGGCCCCGTGTCTAGAGGCTGTTTATGAAGTTTCGTCTATTTCTAAGGAATTTATCCGGATCAGGCGGTTCCTTACTGGATGGAACAACCCCAAAGTGCCTAAGATACCTTAATTGCTCTAGATTAAGACGAGAACACAAGAGGTTGTCGGTGAGGGTGATTCCTATGCTAAATGTAGGTGAACAAGTCAAACCCTTTCCCGGACTCTCGTTAAAGAAGGTGTATGTCGAATCGCTCGGGTCTATGTATGCATCGAACGAGGTCGATGGGGAGTCCTTCACGGCACAATCGACACAGGGACGACTATCGCTCAAGTCTTCACCAGAGTTAGAGGTGATTTTGGGAACAACGAAGTTGTTTTCATCCGAATGCGATCTCAATAATTCTTCTTGGGCTTCGTCTTGAGGTGAATTAATGATATCCATCTCAAGTTCTTTCACCCAATTAAGAATTAGATCTTCAAATTGAAATTTCACCGAGAAGCATTTCTCCTAGAAGGGTTGATTGAGAGTATTCGAGGGAGAGATAGGGATTATTTTTACTTTCACCCCTCTTAAAGCTACATGAAAACAATGGGTCAATATAGTGGGGCTTGTAATTTAAAAAATAAAATTCTAAATCTTTATGAGGGCCACCACATATTTGACACCACGTACCATAAGAGTGCCGAAAGTAAAAAATATCAGTATCACTCATGTTGGTGTCAGAAATTACCAACCGCCGGGATCTTACGGTTCTGTTTTCAAAAACTGAAACTTGCGCACGGGGCGTGTTGAGTGGGCATGGCCCCGTGTTCAGCTACTGTCTAACTTAAAACAGGATTGCCAGTACCAAAGATTGGGCACGGGGCGTGTTCAGCGGGCACGGCCCGTGCTGAGCTCTGCAGAAGCTGAAAAATTAAGATAAATCCTAAAAAATAGAAAAATAAGAAAAAAATGATTAGGCCGTTGATTCTAAGCTTTCTTAAAATTCTTGTGTCCCCGGCAACGGCGCCAAAAACATGATGCGTGTTGTCGTGTATATATTTTTATGTATATTTTTAGCCCTTTTTAACACTTTGGTAAAGTTTTAAATTTATAAAACACGATATTCTACTAACACTAAACACATATATGGGCAAGTGCACCCATCGTGAGCGTAGTATAGTGTTGGTAAGATACCGAGGTCGTCCAAGGACACAAGAGCTTTTAATACCAGTTTATGCTTAACGTCTAATCAAATCAAAAGTTTAGGAAAAGGTTTTAAACTAGAAAATGAAAACTAAAAATGCTGAAAAATAAAAATAAAAGAAAAAACAGATAGACAAGATGAATCACTTGGATCCGACTCGCCTTTAGTGTAACCTTTGATTATTTCCGCACTTTTGCACTTTTTAAGAGATTATCTTAGTTATTGTAGTAGGCCCCTCTTTTGAAGGTGACGTTACCCTCAAAGTAGTTTGAGTCAGCAAGGATACAATCCTAAAGAGTTGGATTATTGAAAGATAATTAATTAAGTTATTAATGCATAATGTGGTAGGCCCCTCTTTTGAAGGTGACGTTACCCTCGGCTAAGTAGTGTGAGTCGGCAGGGATACAGTCCTAAGTAGCCAGGTTAATATATTAATAGTAGTTTACATATGAGGGGATCAAGAAATTCGAACCCCCGCCATCCAATACCAGTGGGTATTGAAGGAGGTCCTACTAAGCTTAACCCAGGTCCTTGCAGGATCTATACACTGAACAAGGCAAGACGCTTACCAAACCATTCCCTTAACCCCCGACCAGGTAGCCAACATATCTCTATATAGACCGTGGAGATATGAATGGTGTAAATCTTTTATTTTATATAGATAGTAAAATAACGCAAAGACACCACGGACAAATGATAAGGAAGTTTCACCTTCAACGTAAGAAACTAGTGTTGGTGCACCGAATGTCTGATGACAACGTCTTAGTTGAGTCTTAGGTCTAGATCAGTTGTTCGGAGTTAGAAATCATGAAAAGTGGTCTTAGGATGTAATTCCGCTCCAAATGACATTTATGTCATTAGGAGCGAAATCAGGAAAGTATGTAACATGTGATTCCGCTCCAAATAGGTCTAAGATGTTAATTCTGCTCCTGATGAACATTGTTAATTCCGCTCCTAATGAATTCAGGTGATTCCGCTCGTAATGTACATGTATGTAGGAGCGGAATCAGGGGCCTATATATAGGTGATATGTTGAGTTCATTTGTAATGTTGGAGCGGAATCTGGTCTTGGTGTAGGTGTTAAAACTCTGTCAAAATTCATTCAGAATCACTTATAAAGATTGGAAATCAGTAATAGAAAGAAGTTAAAAGGATCCGAGCTGTCGTGACATTGTTTACTTTGATTCCGCCTCTGTATTCAATGATGAACTGCCTTATACTGACTATTTAGGGTCTCAACACGGTCCAACAAGTGGTATCAGAGCTCAGGACGAGGAGTTCATACCATAGCAGCTTGATTCTACCAGAATTTCTCATTTCTACTCACTTCTTCTTATACTTTTCTGTTTTGAACTAGTTCCAACGGTCGGAATGGCCTGAATTTCGAGTATATTGTGTAAAACATAGTATTAACAAACCCTAGAAAGTATCAGGTTGAAACTCAGATTAAAAATGGTAAAAATTACAAAATAACCTGATTCCGCTCGTAAAGTTCTTCGCCGATTTCGCCCTAAAAAGTTAATTCCGCTCGAAATTTAGTTGTTGATTTCGCTCGTAATCAGATAAAGTCTGATTCCGCTCGAAAACTACTTTCTGATTTCGCTCGAAATCGAATAGTTCTGATTCCGCCCGAGATTAATTCTGATTTCGCCTGAAACGTATCATCTGATTCCGCTCGAAATCAGACTAAAGCTGATTTCGCTCAAAAGTCTGATTTCGCTCATAAGCTGATTCCGCTTGAATTAGCTGGTTTTCAAAATTTCGAAAATTTTCTAAGTGTTTTGCTGATTATTTTCAGGTACGTACAAGATGGATGATTTCAATCCGTTTTATGATGTCTTTGCGTTTGCTGGAGACGGTGGAAATGATACTTCTTCTAGTAACATAAATGAGAACCCGTCAAACACAAAGAAAAAGCTATCGGATGCATTGGAGGTTGAAAGTGCTTTCGGAACCTACAACAAACCCCCGAAGTTGATGGCTATAGAAGAATACAGTCGGTGGGCCAAGAAGTTTGAAGATTGGTTGATGGCCTTTGCTTTTCCTAGTTGGAAGAGTCTAAAAAATGGACACCATAATGGAAACAAAAAAGGCGAAACCTTAACAACAAATGAGGAGATAGATTTGTTTGTTGCTGAGCAGAAATGTGTTGCATTGCTGTTTCAATCTGTTTGAGAAGATATAATATCTTTGATCGAATACTCTAGTGCTACAGATCTCTGGAACAAATTGAAAAACAAATGTATAGGAAGCACAGAAATAGTGAAAAACAAAAAGAAACTACTTAGAAAAGAGTTTGATTTGTTTGGGTGTTTATAGAATGAATCAGTTTGTAAAATGATTGAGAGGTTTGGGCATCTGAAGCTGGAACTGGCGAGACATGAAATTTCCTATTCTCGAGAAGAGCTAGTCGACAAACTGTTTGACGCATTTCCAGATGAGATGGATTGGCAATATTATGCTTTGATGCTAAAGAATACTATCAAGCCACCAGAAGCGTTGACAGTCGACTTGCTGATTGAGAGATTAGAGAGTCACGAGTTGGAATTAAAGAAGACGCACAAAGTCAATCACTCATCATACCAGCAGAACTTGGATTTGTATTATCCAAAGAACATGATGCCAAAGAATACATCTCCCAAGACTGCATTTTCTGCTGAGAATGTTTCCACAACAAGCAAAGAAAGTCAAAGCAGTGGTTATCACAGTGGATATCACAGTGGGTCTTCATCAAATTCAAACCAGTCTGATGCAAAGAACTTATTTCAATAAAACATCGCTGTAGACTTAAAGAACGCTCAGAACTTCAGCGAGGAGTCTGCCAAACAACAGATGGTTTTCCTAGCATCGGTATTAGAATCATATGAAAGTCTTGTAGCAGGGAAGATAGGCAACACCAACCTGACGAAAGAAGATTATGATCAGATTGATCCTGAGGAGATGGAACTAATCGACATAAGGTGGTGTATGGCCAGTGCAGTTCGTCGAGCACAGCGTTTCATGGAGATAACCGGGAGGAAGTCAATTGGTGGACCATCTACCAAGTTGGGCTTTGATAAATCCAAGGTGACGTGTTTCAAGTGCAAACAGAAAGGTCACTTTAAGCATGAATGCAGAAACGCGTATGCTGAAGAGTCTGAAAACCCATTTAGATAAGACTACTACAAGAAGGCAATATATCATCAGAACAAATCGGAGCCGCCAAGAATGAAATAGATTGAAGATAACAAAGAAAAATCTAGAGCTCTTGCGGTGATTCACGACGATGAAGGTTACGACTGGAGTGAGTTGTTACCTGAAGAGGATGCGGTTGGATATGCTTTCATGGCAAAAACTGAACCTATTCCTTGGAAAGATAACAGAACTGAAGAACAGAAGTATAATTACAGAAGGATGTTAGCCACGAACAAATTAATCAGAATATCTGGTATTTTTTCTGAGGCAAAAAGAGCAAAGAGATGGGATCCAGACAGGGAGTGTTATCTTGACCCCTATGGAAACATTACTGTTGATCATAACACTCTTGATGTGGAAACCATAATCCAAGAGTATAAAATTGAAGATGATTATTGGCAGAAGAAATGGTGGGGAAGCGGAGAAGATGAAGAGAAAGAAAAGAAGGAGAAAGAAGAGAAAGAGAAGTCAAAGAAGATTGACACTGGGATCATTGACATGACACAGGAGTTGAATGCTGAAAACATGGGAAAGATGGTTGACAAGGTGCTGGCTGCTAATGCACTTGAGGTAGATTCTAAATTCGTTTCTGAGTCTAAAAGCCAAGTCAGTTCAAATGCGTCAACGACTGAGTCAGGTAAGAAGGTTAGTGGAGATGTTGTCTGCAAAAATTGCATCAAGGAATGCAAAGTTTGTAGCACAAACACTTATCTCAAAGGTAAGAAGATTGAGGATCTGACTGCTAAAGTCAGAAGTGTTGAGGATCAAATCCTTGATCGTGACAAAATGGTGAAAGCTTCAACTGAACGATTAAAAGAATTAACTAACAAAATTGAAACTGATAAAATTGATCAAGAAAAGATTAGGAAAGAAAATGAGAGGTTAGTTCTTGAAAATCGTCAGATCACTGAAAAATTTGAGAAGCTTAAAAGCACGATTAAAGATAATGATGATAGAAACGGTAAAACTTACAAAGAAAATTGCCAATTGCAATGTGTTTTGAGAATCAAAGAAGAATTAATAAACAAACAATTGGATGAGATTGCTAAATTGAAACTTCAGTTTGAAGAAGCCAAGATTGTGAATGAGCGTATCAATTTGAAATTGAACAGTTACAGCTCTGCAAGCTTTGTTTTGCAACACATTATTCCCAAACCCATCGGGAAAGACAAAGCAGGCGAAGATGTATACTGTGATGGAACTGGGGTTGGGTTTCATCAAGTTCCACCACCAGTTCTAGACAATTATTCGAAAAAGCAATCTGGGTTGGTTAATCTTGAGGAAGAAAAAGAAGTGAAACTTCCTGATTCAATTGATGTTACATTTTCTTCATTATCATCTGATGATAGTGTTCAAACAGAGATTGTTAAAGGCATAGCTGCAAGTGTTTTGAATAGTGATTCAGCTGGAGATGATGAATGTTTCTTGAACAAATACATTCCGAAACAAAAGTCCAAAAACAACTTAGGTGATGAACCGGGTATTGTGATGTACAAGATGGCTGGATCGGATAAGTTGTATTCGGATTCTGAGTTTCCTCTGGAGAATGTAAATGTTTCAAAATTGACAAATGTGTTCAAAATGGTTGAAATCGATTTGTCTGAAGTAAAGAGTTTAAAACAAACAAAAAGGCAAATGAATTTTGAGAAAGATAAAGTGTAGGACCGGTTTTGACTCCGAAACAATTGCAAAACGAACGTGAAACGTGCGGAATCCGTACACGAACGCGACCTAGTACACACGACGTAATATAAACGTGATTCTTTGATAAATCTGAAATCGTACAAGAACCGTGAATCACCTAGAGCACTTTCTCTCTCTACTTTCTCTCTCTAAGCACCAAGCTCCAAACTTTCTAAAATGGCAAAAGTCACAAATGATTTAGCTTGAATGTTATTTATAGTGCTGTTGATTTAGCTTGAAATGACACATGCCACTTTCAAGGGAAATCAACATGTTGATTTAGCTTGAAACTGTCATGTGACACTTTCAAGGTAAATCACCACTTTCAAGCTAAATTACCTTAAACATACTTTAAAACCTCCTATACTCTCGTATAACAAGATCTAATCTAACAATTCAAATCCTAGACTCGATACAAGACGAAGTCAATAGACATAGTGCACTAACAGACTCCCCCTTGGATATTGACGAAGTCTTCAGTGTCCAATCTTTATCATGACACCTCTTCAGTCTTGATCAGTCTTCAAACTCTATCCGAATTGTAACACTGTAAGCATCCTTCAATCTTTATCTTCTTTCCATCAGCTTTAGGCTCCCCCTTTCATCAAGCTTCCGTGCTTTGGGATCAACACCTAGCTTTCCATCTACAAGCTCCCCCTTGCTTTGAGCTCGTCTTCAGACTCCCCCTTAGACTCAGCTTCCGGGATCGTAGTCTGGAAACTCATCTGCAATCACTCAAACATTTATAAGTAACAACATTTCAAATTTCAGCTATCCAGGAATTCTATCCTGGCTCACTCAAACATTCTAACCAAACAATTTTCATGAATTTGGCAGTTTCATCGAATCGAATCAGAAACTAGCTCTATAACAGTATAAGCATCCAAATCCCCCACAGTTAATCATCCAAGTCCAAACTAATGACCTTGGAGATATCACAAACTGTTTTTGATTTTAGAAATTTCAAGTTTCAAATTAATGAACTTATTTTATTCTCAGAAACACAATCAACATACTTAGATTTTGAAACTCGGCACTCAGACATCGATTGTCGAAAATAAAGCAGAAATCAAAATCTTTTTGTATTTTCTGAAAACATAAAGCAGTAAAGAAATATGTACAAACATATTTACAGACAATATTTTTGTTTGAGTATGCGTCAGAGGATCATATTAGTTTTTGACAAGTCACAAGTACCGTTGAGCTTAATTTCACTTTAAGAATTAAACAATTCACTTAGATTGTCGATATACTGATCCACTTAAATTTTCATACAAATTTCAACTGATTCAGGATACGAATTAAGTATTTTAAGAACTTAAACCCATTCATGTGTCCCACCTCTTGAATATAGTCCCGTATCCAGATCCCAATATTCAGTCTTACAGGCAATTATAACACAAATGATATCTGTAAGGGGTAAATAAATTATGAAGAATCATGAGAGCTCAGGTCAGAACTACCGTTCAGCAGAGAGATCATGACTCAACTTGGGTGTGTCCCCTTTAGAGGATCTTTTTTACAACAGCATTGCTAAGCAATTTTATTGTCTTATCATATATGCTGAGGGTGATGCTGTGTTTCAAGCATTTGCGGAAAGTATTATTCGAGGACTAGGTCAGAACTTCCATTCAGCAGAAGTCCCGGAATAATACCCCAGATATCACTGAGTATAAAAACCTAGTATATCAGAATAAAAGACCTTTCAAACGAGATTTCAGGGGTTACCTATATATCCAAGTAGTGTTCCCCACGAAATAAGCAAGTATGAAATTTATGTTTATATCCCGAAAAAGTTTACTAAATGTATAAAAATCTACCGACACATCCACGGTGAGATCGTTTAACACATTTTGACTTTCCATTTCTTTAGCGTACTGTAACTGTCTACTGATGTACTATCATTTCCTCTTTTTACGCAAAACTCAATTTTTAATTTTATCATGTTTTTGGCTTTTTCAAATATTTCAAATGTTTTTGGATTTTCTAACAAATTTCTCCCCCTAAAATGCAAAACCATTTAAAGAAAAATTTGACAACCAACACTGATAGCTTTGTCTCGCCATCCATTTTCTGCTTCAAGTGCTCTGATTTGCAGAAAATATAACGTACCCCCATGATTTACAACCCATTGATCTTAACAGTTTGAAAACCGTGTTTCAATCTGATGAAAGTAATCATGTTTGTTCAGCCGTGAGGGTTTCGGCGTATTCAATCAACATACATTCAAACAAAATTAAAAACAACATATTTTTTGTTTTTAATTTTTCCAATTTTTAGGATTTTGAAAATATTGTTTATTTATGTACAGAAATCACTCAAACTAAACTCCCTGTTCAACCAAACCAGGGTCCTGCAACCTCTTCCTGTGCTAGGTTGCTCCAACTACCATTCTCACAATCTTCAGCTTCGTTGAGCACCTGCACATTCAAACTTTATCAATCATTTGAACAATTTAGCCCAGGTCTGTTGGACCTTAGGCATTTCAACACAATAATGTTCATTCAATTTCGGAAACTCTTTGTCATTTAAAACTTTTTCAGAGTTGACTTCAACTTTCTCATCTTTTTCCGACATCACTTGTTTCTTAACACTCCACATTTGACCTTCCGGAGTACCTCTTTTGTAAAAATTTGTCTCTTTTTGAACCTTTTGTTTTTGAATAACATTTTTAGGTTTCCAAAACTCTTGAGGTTTTGTCATATCAACATAAGTTCTCCAACTCTGTGTTGTTCTGAATCTGGGTGTGTGAGAATTCCAGGTCTGTCTTGAATCGAACCTGTTCGGGTTTGATTTCCAATTTTGATTTGAAGAAAACTTGTTTGTATTGTACCTCCAAGTTTGTTTCGAATCAAATCTGGTTGACCTTTGTTTCACAGTCTCAGATTGCTGTTTTTCAACATCAACAGGCTTTGGATTTGGACACTTTCGTGCAACATGTCCAATCTGATCACATTTAAAACACACTTTCTTTGAAACATCCTTGGCCTGTTGTTGTTTCTTTTTCATAGCATCAAACTCCTTATTAGACTGTTGTCCAAATTTGAGTTTTTCCTCTTCTTTCAAGCTTTTCCCTTGAACAAAATTCATCTTTTGTTGCAAATCCTGTTTTTTACTTTGATTCCAATTCCGTTTCTTTTTATAACCCAAACCAGCCTTCATGTTTTTCTTCTTAAAACCAGGTTTGTTATAAAAAGATTTATGACCTTTACTAGCAAATTTTGGAATCTCAGACTTCTCAATCTCAACCATTTTGAAAACTTTATCGACCTTTTCTGAAATCACATTCTGAATCGGGAATACAACATCTAAGAATAATTTGTCCGATCCAATCATGGTATAAACCAATCCTTTTGAATCATCATTCAAATTTTTCTCAGATTTTGTGTTTTTCAGATAACCATCATAAAGATTTCCTTCATCTTCATCCTGTGATTCAGACTTACCTTTTGTAGACTCATCTTTCAAAACGCTTTCAACAACCTTACTTACCACCTCTGAATCATTAGCATCATCAGATTTGGAGTAAGTCACATCGATACTTTCAGGTAACTGGTCAGCTATGTTCAAACCCTTTGCCACCTTTTCCTCATCATAAAAAGTATAATTGTTTCTCAATGGTGGTGGTACCTGATGAAATTCTGAACCAATACCCTTTTTGCAATTTTCAGTATCTTTGTCATCTGGTGTGATGTTGAAAATGCGTTCGAGAATGTACGAAGAGTTATGATAACTTTGAAGTTTGGTAACAACCTTTTCTTTTTCAGCCAAGACTTGTTTAAGATTTGCAATTTCATCAACACATTTGTTTAATTCAATTTGCTTTTCTTTAAACTTTCTTTCATACATTTCTTTAGTGACTAAAGTTTCTGACAATCTTTGATCAAAACTTTTGACTTGGCTTTTCAAAGTATCATAAGCTTCTTGTACCCTCTGACTCGACCACTTTAAAGAATCATACTGTTTTTGTAAATCTTGAAATTTAGATTCTTTTTCAACACAATCAACACATTTTGCTGAACACAGTTGTCTATAAACATCATTATCCTTTTCAAGACCTTGACATTTCTGTGTCAATTTTTCAACTTTTAGTTTCAAAATTGAACCGTCAGTTAAGGCAGTTCATCTTTACATGTAAAGGCGGAAACAATGCATGCAAAGTTACAACAGCTATTCTCTTTAATTTCTTCTCTTTTATTGCTTTCTGATTACAATTTGACAGAGTTTCGTTCCACAAGCAATGATCCAGATCTTTCTACAAATGAACTACACAACCCTATATATAATATATTGATTTCGCTTGAGTTGGTTTGAAGCGAAATCATCTCTTGTTGATTTCGCTTGAACTTGTTTCAAGCTAAATCTCTTGATGTTGATTTCGCATGAACTGATTTCAAGCGAAATCTTCAAGTAAAACAAGTACAAACCCTAATTAAGACCCTGTTGTGTGTTCATTCAACCTATCTAGACACAAGACTTGATTATGACGTAATCAACAGACATTTAATGCACCAACAGACTCCCCCTTGGATGTTGATGAAGTCTTTGGCTTCAAGTCTTTGTCTTTATCATTTTTCAAACATTGTAAAAACTTTCCTCAATCTTTATCTTCAAACTTTAAACTTCAATCTTCCATTTGACTGTTGATCCAGACTCCCCCTTTCACAGACTCCCCCTCTCGATATGCTAGAATCTGAGATATCTGGTTCAAGCTTTGACATTTAGCTTCCGTGGGAATTCCTGAAACCTGCAATCACTCATCCAACTTTCTGTGAGTTTTCATTTTTAAATTTTTGTGATTTTTGATAATGATTGGATGATTTATCTGATGAGCTTTTATTTTCAATTTTAGAATTTTTCAAATTTTTATTTTTTGTTTCTGTTCTGCATTCTTCTTAACAGGTTTTTGTTTAGAACATTCACCTGTTTCAGTAGATTGCAAAACAGTATTTTGAAATTTTTCTTGTAAATCTAAAAATATTTTTCTTTTCTTTTCTTTTTCATCATCAGATATTTCATCACAATTTTCAATTTTGACTTTGTCAAAATTTGTGACATTGTCACTTATTGGAACAGAATTGATCGGTTTTGGAGAAACATGTGATGTAAAATTCACAAAACCTTTCAATTTCACTTCAAGCTCTTTTATTTTAATCCGAGCTTTTTCAGCTTCTTTTTCAAGTTGAATGATTTTAGCAAGATGAGAATTGATTTCAATTTGTTTTTCAAGATTATCTTTACCAAAAATATCTCTCTCATCTTCTAAAATCTTGATTTGATTTTGAAAATCTTTTTCTTTTTCTTTCAAAACTTTGTTTTCCAATGTCAAACTGTCCACATCACTCAACAGTTTGACATTTTCAGTTTTCAGTTTTTCACAGTTCAAGCGCAACTCCAAAATCTGTTCATCATCAGCTTTCTTTTCAGCTTTCAAAATTTCTTCTTTTTCAATCATTTCTTTACATTTTATTGTGAAAACATTTTCAAGTTTAACTATATCATTGTCTTTTGTTTTTATGATGTCATCTTTTTCAGTACAGGCTTTGCACATTTCTATGCAATTCCTGCACTTGTTTTCTTTTTCATCAACCAATTCAACATTCGATAGATCAGAAGATTTTCTAACCTCAATCTCATTCAGCACCGGTTCTTCTGTCTCAACTTTCTGATCTTCCTCCTTTTCTTCTTTCTGATCTTCTTCATTCTTATGTGTTTCTTCAGCTCTCTGTTCCTCTCCAGCAAGCTTTGCAACAGTCTTCACTTCTTCAATCATCTTCTTCAATTCTTCTTCTTTTCTTTTCTTCAGTTCTACCACCTTCGGTAAACTTGCTTCAAAAACTTCTTTTAACTTGTTCATCAAATTTGGCAAATAGCTTTTATCAGAAAGCCTTCTTGTGTTGAAAGTGCCTTCACTTGGAAACACATTGGTTACAGCATCAAAATCCACTTTTGATGGATCAACTACTGGATTACCCTGTGGATCCATGTAACACTCTAGTTCTTCATTCCATCTCTTGGCTCTTTGTGCTTCCTTAAATGGTTCATACAATTTTCCAATCTCCCATCTCGCACTGTCTCTTCTCCACCAAGTATCATGATTATCATTTGCAACAAATGCATAACCAACTGCATCTTCTTCAGGGCAAACTTGACTCCAATCGTAACCTTCATCATCATATATAACTGCAAGAGCCCTTGATTTTTCTTCAGGATGTTTCAATCTTGGTGGCTCAGACTTGTTCTGATGGTAAATCGCCTTCCTGTAGTAATTTTCATTGAATGGATTTTCAGAATCATCAGCAGCATACGCATTTCTGCACTCGTGCTTAAAGTGACCTTTTTGTTTACATTTGAAACATGTCACCTTGGATTTATCAAATCCCAGTTTGGTAGATGGTCCGCCAATTGACTTTCTCCCCGTTATCTCCATGAACCGCTGTGCCCGACGAACCGCACTGGCCATGCACCATCTGATATCCATTAGTTCCATCTCCTCGGGGTCTAATTGATCATAATCTTCTTTCGTCAAATTGGTATTGCCAATCTTCCCTGCAACGAGGCTTTCATACGATTCAAGTACAGATGCCAAGAAAACCATCTGTTGTTTTGCCGACTCTTCGCTGAAATTCTGTCCATTCTTTAGATCCACTGCGGTATTACACTGGAATAAATACTTTGAAGCAGATTGATCAAAAGTTGTTGAAGAAGATCCACTGTGAAAACCACTATGAAGACTTTCATTGTTTACTGAACTTGAACTTTCTGTAGAAAATGCTGTTTTTGGAGACCCAGCCTGCGGTACATTTCCTCTGTAGTAAAGCTCTACATTCTGCTGATAAGCTGGATTATTGACTTTAGCTCTCTTTATCTCCAACTCATGACTTTCAAGCCTTTCAATCAACAAATCCACTTTTAAATCTTCAGGCTTGATTGTATTTTTCAACATTAGAGCGAAGTATTGCCACTCTTGATCATTTGGCAATGAATCAAACAATTTATCCACCAGCTCCTCTTCAGAAGGTAAGATTTCATGTCTGGTTAGCTCCATTTTCAGATATCCGAATCTCTCAATCATTTTACCAACAGACTCATTTTTCATACAGTTGAATAAATCAAACTCTTTACGCAACAATTTCTTTTTGTTTTTAACAATTTCATTACTTCCTACACATTTTCTCTCTAACGCTTCCCACAAACTCTTTGAAGTCTTTTCTTGTTCGAGCAATGAAATAATATCCTCTCTTACTGACTGTTTGATCAATGTTATCATTCTATGTTCAGCCACAACATTTTTTATATCTTTTTCTGTAAAATCTTTTGGATCTATTAACTCTCCTCCCTCTTTTACAGGTTTATTGTATCCATCTGTCAGTTTTAACCAGCTTTCAGTAGCGAAAGCTTTTACCCAACCCTCAAATATGTTTTTCCACCAGTGATAATCTTCCACTTTCATTAGCTTTGGTGGCTTCTGTTGGCTTCCGTACATGTTCTCAAACTTCAAATTCTCCGAAATTTCTCTTGAATACTCTTTCATCTCAGATCTTCTATCTGACGATTCGGAAGTGAACGCGTTGTAGAAAGTATTGTAGAACTCTTCACCGTTGCTTGACATCTTCAATTACCTAGAAACGAACAAAACAAACACAATCAGTACAAACAATATTAAACAACTTGAAATAGACTGACACTCGGTTGACGTGAGATGATCTTTACAAGAAATTTCACTTTTCAAGCGAAAAAGGAAATTCAAGCGAAATCACTTTGTATGACAACTCAAGCGAAATCTCAGTATGATGTTTTGAAGCGAAATCACACAATTACACTTCAAGCGAAATCTGATCCAAGTGTTTCAAGCGAAATTCAACAATCCAATTTCGCTTCAAACAATCTCAAGCGAAATCTAAAAATAAATCTGATTCAAGCGAAATTCAACCCAACAATTTCGCTTCAACTAGTTTCAAGCGAAATCGTCCAAATACAAGCCAATTTGTCTGATTTGAAGCGAAATCAACTATTAACTTCGAACAATTTCAAGCGAAATTCTGTTTTAGGTCATTTTTAACAAGTTTTAATCTGAATTTTAGTTCGAATCTTTGTAGGCTTTGTTAACACTATGTTTTACACCATATACTCAAAAATCAGACCATTTCGACCGTTGAAACTTGTTCAGATCAGAAAAATATAAAAAGAAATGAGTAGAAAGAAGAAAATCCGCTGCTATGGTATGAACTCCTCGTCCTGAGCTCTGATACCACTTGTTGGACCGGTTTTGACTCCGAAACAATTCCAAAACGAACGTGAAACGTGCGGAATCCGTACACGAACGCGACCTAGTACACACGACATAATATAAACGTGATTCTTTGATAAATCTGAAATCGTACAAGAACCGTGAATCACCTAGAGCACTTTCTCTCTCTACTTTCTCTCTCTAAGCACCAAGCTCCAAACTTTCTAAAATGGCAAAAGTCACAAATGATTTAGCTTGAATGCTATTTATAGTGATGTTGATTTAGCTTGAAATGACACATGCCACTTTCAAGGGAAATCAACATGTTGATTTAGCTTGAAACTGTCATGTGACACTTTCAAGGTAAATCACCACTTTCAAGCTAAATTACCTTAAACATACTTTAAAACCTCCTATACTCTCGTATAACAAGATCTAATCTAACAATTCAAATCCTAGACTCGATACAAGACGAAGTCAATAGACATAGTGCACTAATATAAAGCTTACTACAAAAGGCCTGTTGTTCCACCACGTTTTTATAACAACAATCGAAACAATTGGTCGGGTGGATATCAGGGTGGTAAGAGTTATCAGAAAAGGAGTTTTCAAAACAAAAGGTTTGCTGAAAATAAGGTGTTTGTGAACGGTTCAAGTTCACTTTCTGATGAGGAAAATGAATTTTTTTCAAAATCAAATGAAGAGTTTTTTGAGAAGAGGGCCTCACAACCTCAGTCTGAAGGCACAAGTCGGGTAGTTGATAATCGTACATGTTTTAGATGCAACAAAGTTGGTCACATTGCAAGAAATTGCACCAACTCCAAGCCTAAGACTGAAGTTGTTGAGAATCGACAGAAGAAGGTTGATTCAAAAGGCAAAGTTCCAATGGTTGTTGAGAAAGTTTTGAAAAATGAGAAAACAAAAGTCAAAATTGAACCTGTTAAGAATGTGGTAACTAAAAATGACAAATTTTATAAACGGGTTGCATCATCTCAACAAACATGGAAGCCAAAAGTTGTTGAAAAACCAAAGGTTTTAGTGTCGGAAAAACAATCATCTTCTACCACACCGGTAAAGATGGATGTTCCTTTGGATTATTATGAAAAGCTGGAGAAACAATCTTCTACTCCATCTGAGAAGAAGAATGTTCAAAAGAAAAATCAACCAACCGGTCAACTTAAGATAGATGAGTTTTTCTTATACAAAAAGGTTGAGGTTGGATCAGATGAAAGTTTGAAAATGAATGATAAAAAATTTCCGCCACTTTACGCTGCTAAAACTCACATTAAAGTCAAGTTACCCGAGTCAAAAGAGGCTTGGGTGGCATCAAAATCTCACTAAAGATTTTGGACTTGCCGGAGCTTCCTAGTTGGTAATCGTGAAGCATGAATCGACATCTTTATTGAATTGTTTGTGCTATGTGCAGGAACTTCCGAGAGCTATTTCAAGATGGATTATGGATAGTGGAGCGTCTCGACATATGACAGGAAAGACTGCATTGTTGTATGATGTTAGAAATTTCAATGGATGTTACGTGGGATTTGCAGGAAACCAAGGTGGTAGAATTATTGGTGAAGGAACGTTATCCAATGGGATTGTTACGTTTGAAAGAGTTAACTACATTGCTGAGCTGGAGAATAATCTGCTGAGTATCTCACAGATTTGTGATAGGATGTATACTACTCACTTCACAGACAAAGAATGTTTGATCTTGAAACCAGGATTTGTTATCCCTGAAGAATGGATTATCATGCGGGCACCAAGAGTCAATGATCTGTATGTGTTGGACATAAGCGTATCTACTACAACCACGGGTCAGGCTCATTGTTTTGTGTCTAGAGCAACAGAGAAAGAATCGAAGTTGTGGCACCGGAAGATGGGGCATATACATCTTAGAAAAATGAATCACTTGGTGCATAATGATTTGGTTCTTGGAGTTAATATCAAAGGTTTTCATCTGGAAGGGGAGTGCATTAGTTGCTTAAAAGGCAAGCAGAAGAAAAAGTCACACCCTAAAAAGCAAGTCAATTCAGTTTCCAGACCGTTAGAGAGACTACATATGGATCTATTTGGTCCAGTAAACGTCAAAAGTATTACAGGGGATCTCTATTGTCTTGTGGTTACTGATGAATATTCCAGATTTTCAAGGGTATCATTCTTGAAGTCGAAAGATGAAACGTTTGATAGTTTGATAGCGTTGTTCAGAAAGATTGAAAATCTGTACCAAAGGCATATCAGAAGAATTAGAAGTGATAATGGTACTGAATTCAAGAACAACAAGATGGAAGAATATTGTGATGAAAGAGGTATATTGCATGAGTTTAGTGCTCCGTACACTCCGCAGCAGAATGGAGTCGCAGAACGCAAAAACAGGACGCTAATCGAAACGGCTAGAACAATGCTTGCTGATTCAAAGCTACCGATAAATTTTTGGGCAGAAGCAGTTTCCGCCGCATGCTATACACTCAACCGGGTTCTCACTGTCAAGAAATTCAACAAGACATGCTTTGAGTTGATCAATAACCGTAAACCGAACCTGAAGTTTTTAGAACCGTTTGGGTCTCCTTGTACAGTTCTAGAGCCTTTTGGTAAATTTGGTCCAAAGAGTATCGAAGGAATATTTGTGGGTTACTCAAGTCCACAAAGACGAGTTTTTGTTCCAAGCATGAAGCAGATCATCGAAGCATACCATGTTGAGTGTCAGGGGTATTCTATGCCGCCTCAAAATCCCGGTGACTCATGGCGTTTTAATTACGATAAATTGTGGGATTCGTTTGACATGGAAGAAGAAAAGGAAGAAAAAGAAGATTTCTTTGATGAGTTGGATATTCTGAGAGAGTATGAAGAATCGCTGGAAAGGTTCCCAGCTGAATATTCAAGAAGACCACGACAAACTTCAAATGATGATGAAGCAGGTCCAAGCAATGCTGGTGAACATGATGATGAACATGATGATGTCCAACAAAATGAAGTTGCTCAAGATAATCAGTCGGCACAGAATGATAATCAAGAATCTGAGAACATGCCAATATTTGATCGTGGTAATTCAGATTCTGAGGGGGAGCAAATTCAGATCTCAAGTCAAACAAACCCAGTCAGTGAACAAGATGCAAATCAGAATGTTACTAATCTGGAAGGTGATGTAGATGTTCCAGGCGAAGTAATGCCACGAACTCTTTCATATCATCCAGAGGAATTGATCATTGGAGAATTGCAGACAGGAGTTCGCCCTTGAAGACAAATTGATAAAGGGCTTACATGTTGTTATACAACAGTTGCTCCTTTGCAAACTGAATTCTCATTGAGTTGTTTTATCTCGCAGGTTGAACCAAGGACTTACAAAGAGGCGCTTACTGAAGATTCTTGGGTCAATGCAATGCAGGAGGAACTGAGTCAATTCGAGAAATTAGGAGTGTGGAAGTTAGTGGATTTGCTAGATGGTCAGAGGAAGATAAACACCAAGTGGGTGTTCAAGTGTAAGATAGATGATAGAGGAGTTGTGGTTCGTAACAAAGCTCGACTCGTAGTCCAGGGTTTTAGTCAACAGGGGGGGATAGATTTTACCGAAGTGTATGCTCCTGTAGCTAGACTAGAAGCGATCAGAATCTTTCTAGCATTTGCATCATGGAAAAACTTCAAAGTATATCAGTTAGATGTAAAATCGGCTTTTCTCTATGGGAAGGTAAAAGAGGAGGTTTATGTCGGTCAGCCACTGGCTTCACCGATCCACTTCACAAAGACAAGGTCTACTTGCTAGACAAAGCGCTGTATGGTTTACACCAGGCCCCGAGAGCTTGGTACGAGACATTGTCTCAACATCTACTAGCCAACAGCTTCATCCGTGGAAAAGTGGATGCCACTCTCTTCACCAAAGAGGTCGACGGACATCTTCTGATTGTTCAAATTTATGTGGACGACATCATATTTGGGTCAACAAATCAGGATCTATGCAAAGATTTTGAACGAGTTATGAAGCAGAAATTCAAAATGTCATCGATGGGTGAGATGAAATTCTTTTTGGGTTTGCAGGTTGATCAACTACCCAAAGGAATTTTCATACATCAAACGAAGTACGTTCATGATATCTTGGAGAAATTCGGGATGTCAGGTTTTACTCCAGCTTCCACCCCATTAGCAACGAATCATGGGATAAACCCTGATCTCACCGGAGAGAAGGTAGATGAAACGATATATCGTTCCATGATTGGATCGCTGATGTATTTGACAGCTTCAAGACCCAATATCATGTACCCAACCTGCCTCGCAGCAAGATTTCAGTCTAACCCGAGAGCTTCGCATATGGTGATTGTGAAAAGGATATTGCGCTACCTGAAAGGAACTCCATCATTGGGGTTGTGGAATCCAAGAGAAGGCGAATTTACGCTCGAAGGGTATTCCGATTCCGATTTCGGATGCTGCAAAGTTAATGCTAAATCAACAACTGCAGGGTGCCAGTTTTTCGGATCACGATTGGTCACTTGGCAATGCAAAAAAGCAAACCTCTGTGGCTTTATCCACATGTGAAGCGGAGTATGTATCTGCTAGCAGTTGCTGCTCACAGATCTTGTGGATCCAGCAACAGATGCGCGACTACGGTTTGCAATTTCTAAACACCCCTATCTTTGTTGATAACGAGGCAGCGATTAACATTACTAAAAATCCAGTTCATCACGCAAAAACGAAACATATTGAGATTCGTCATCACTTCATTCGCGATTGTTTTGAGAAGAAGTTTATACGAATTGAGAAAATCCACACTGATGAGCAAAAAGCTGATTTACATACCAAAGCTTTTGATAAAGCACGTTTTCAATATTTGCTAAAATTGAATGGTATGAAGCTTTTATCGGTGTTGGAGGAGATCATTGGTGTTGATGAAGGAGACATTGTGGATGATGTTGAGAAGCAATCTGCAATGGTTTGTCGATTTTTTACTTGTTTTGCTATTTAGGGGGAGTGTAGGGTAAATATTTCAGAAAATACAAAAACAATAAAAAATGACAAAAATACAAAAACATGAGATATTTTCAAAATCCAAAAACAATAGAAATCCAGAAAAGAGCTTGTGTAAAAAGGGAAAATGATAGTACATCGGCTTGACAGTCACGGTATGCTAAAGAAATGGAATGTTTAAATGCATTAAACAGTCTCGTTGATGATATGCCGATAGGTTTTTACACATTTAGTAGGTTTGTTCGGGATATAAACTTAAATCTTTATTTGCTTATTTCGTGGGGAACACTACTTGGATATATAGGTAACCCATGAAATCTCGTTTGAAAGATTCCTTTTTCTAATATACTAGGTTTTTATACTCAGTGATATCTGGGGTATTATTCCGGGACTTCTGCTGAATGGAAGTTTTGACCTAGTCCTCGAATAATACTTTCCGCAATGCTTGAAACATAGCATCACCCTCAGCATATATGATAAGACAATAAAATTGTTTAGCAATGCTGTTGTAAAAAAAGATCCTCTAAAGGGGACACACCCAAGTTGAGTCATGATCTCTCTGCTGAACGGTAGTTCTGACATGAGCTCTCATGATTCTTCATAAATTATTAACCCCTTACAGATATCATTTGTGTTATAATTGCCTGTAAGACTGAATATCGGGATCTGGATACGGGAGTATATTCAAGAGGTGGGACACATGTATAAGTTTAAGTCTCTAAAATACTAAATCCGTATACTGGACAGATTGAAAATTGTATGAAAATTTAAAGTGGATCAGTATATCGACAATCTAAGCGAATTGTTTAATTCTGAGTATGTAATCACAGCTTAACAGTACTTGTGATTTGTCGGATAGCTGATATGATTCCCTAACACGCTCATCAAAAATATGTTTGTAAATAGTTTACTTTCATTGCATTTTAGTTCTGTATTTCATTTATAGTTTAGAAGCTTTATTAAAAATCCAAAAAGATTTTTCACTTCTGCTTTATTTTTGACAAACCAAAGTGGAGAGTTGATCTTCGGATTCGAAAGATTGAAAGCAGATGCAGGAGATTTTTGGACTGGAGGATGAGTCGTGAGCTAAATCTTGATAAGTTTGAGATGTTGAAAAGTTAAAGCAAGTTCATTAATTTGAAACTTGTGATTTTCAGAAAATTGTTTGAAAATTGAACTAAATGTCAGTGTGAATTATCTCTGATCAACCAAGGTCATTAAATTGGACTTGGTAGATAAATTGAGTAATCAGGGTCATTAATTTGGACCTGAATACTTAAGTGGATTTCTAACACTGAAGGTTAAAAGGTAAGTTTTGATTTGAAAATATTATTGTCATATATCTTATATTTGGGTAGAGTATATGCAGGTTTCAGGAATCCCCATGGCAATGATAATGCAAAAGTTTGAACTAGAATTAGAGCCCTAGTCTACCGAGAGGGGGAGTCTGTGAAAGGGGGAGTCAGAATTTTGGATCAACAGTCAAAGGGGAGATTGAAGATGGAGATAGATTGAATTTCTGAATCTGTGAGAAGAAAGAGTTTTTGTTATGAGAAGACAGAGTTGGAAAGAGACCAAGACTGAAGACTCAATGCCGAAGACTTCGTCAACATCCAAGGGGGAGTCTGTTGGTGCACTGAATGTCTAATGACTACGTCTTAGTTGAGTCTTAGGTCTAGATCAGTTGTTCCGAGTTAGAAATCATGAAAAGTGGTCTTAGGATGTAATTCCGCTCCAAATGACATTTATGTCATTAGGAGCGAAATCAGGAAAGTATGTAACATGTGATTCCGCTCCAAATAGGTCTAAGATGTTAATTCCGCTCCTGATGAATTCAGGTGATTCCGCTCGTAATGTACATGTATGTAGGAGCGAAATCAGGGGCCTATATATAGGTGATATGTTGAGTTCATTTGTAATGTTGGAGCGGAATCTGGTCTGGGTGTATGTGTCGAAACTCTGTCAAAATTCATTCAGAATCACTTGTAAAGATTGGAAATCAGTAATAGAAAGAAGTTAAAAGGATCCGAGCTGTCGTGACATTGTTTACTTTGATTCCGCCTCTGTATTCAATGATGAACTGCCTTATACTGACTATTTAGGTCTCAACACGGTCCAACAACTAGTTATTAAAGTCATTAATACATAACCAAATAAAAAGTGCGAAAAGATTAAAAATAAAAAGTATTACACTAAATGCTTGTCTTCACTAAGTGATGTAAGAGACTTAGGCAAACATGGCCTTTGATTGTCAAGAACTCTTACTATCAATCTTGGATCCCGAGACTACTACACACACTCTATGATGGATGATGGATGATGGATGATGGTGGTGGATGATGGTGTTGTGGTGGTGGTGGTGTGTGGGTGAAGTGGGAGAGAGGTGGTTTGCTAAGGGATGGTTTGCAAATGAGACAAGCACCCCTATTTATAGCCTGCACAGAAGCCTGGACATGGCCCCGTGTCCATTGGGCACGGCCCCGTGTCCACCCTTCTTCTCTTTCTTCATTAAATGCAGTTTGTCTGCATTAGTTGACCACGACCCCGTGTGCAGAAGCATATCTGTACTATCAAGATTTTCCTAGATTCTGCGAATCTTAGAGTTGACCACGGCCCCGTGTCCGTTGGATACGCCCCCGTGGTGGGTGATAGAAGCTTCTTCAACTTTGTCTTTTCTGCAGACACTTGGGCACGCCCCCGTGCTCATTGAGCACGGGGAGTGTTCAGCCTTCTGTTTTCTTGTTTTTGCTTAGGAGGATGTTGTCGAGGGGTCGGGCATGCCACGTTTATTCCTTTTCTTGTATTTATGTTAGATTTAGCTGCCTTTTTGCTTCTTTTGTTCATTTGAGCTCATTTAATCCTGAAAATACAAAAGGAAGACAAAAACACACTTTTTCCAACATTAGTACTAAAAAAAGGGTTAGTTTTATGCCACAATTGATGTAATTTATATGTTGCATTTTGCGCACATCACTTCCATTAATATCCGGTTCCGAAAAAGGACTCACATCCTGTTGAGCTGCTAAAACTTCTGGAGAAATATTGAGATTCAAAGAATTAACCTTGGCCTGGGACGTATCATTAATCGGGTTCCTTTGGGCCAAAAACGAGACTGGGTCCATAATATCAACATGATCATCAAGGGAAAAAAGATCCTCCCTCCTTCTCCTTTTTTTGAGCCTTGGTGAAGACTGGCCCACTAGATTGACCCAACTATCCGAAGAAGCTTTTTTACCTTCATTAACCTCGGGTAACTTACCCTTATTAAAATTCTGAGAAGAGCCATTAAAAAACCTCTGATCCCGAGAAGAAGAAAACACCTCATTATTAAATTCCCCATGCACCCCAGCCGACTTGAGATCCCCATGCACATCTTGAGGCTCCTCGATAACCGGAGAAGACTCATCACCTTCCTGCCCATCCTTCTCAAGACTGTTCGGATGATCCACCGGAGCAAAATGAACTAGAACAGGACTATCTTCTCCCACCTCCGTGGAGAAACCAACCGAAGCTTCATTGTCTTCCAGAAAATCTGGAATCCAAGGAGTCGATTCTTCCACCACCCAAACCTTATACTTTTTGTCCTACCAACTTAAGCTCAAAACACCATTGATTCTGTTTCCAGTATCCAGTAAAATCCCCACCGTGTCATACGAAACATCACCATCATTCTCATGAATTTGGGAGGCCTGAATCACCTTACCATATTTACTGCCGATGGCATAAAAAATCTTCGATGACACGAGGTGCAAGGGAACCCCGAGAATGTTAATCCAAGCGATCCGCTCATACGGCAGGGACTGACCAATCCAAGGGTTAAGAGACGGAAAAAAACCGACCCCAGACACCCTTATCTTGCAACAGACTATTAACCCATTCCTTGTCCGAAAAAAGAAATCAACACCGATAATCCCCTAAGTCTTGTCCTATTCCTATAATGAGATTATGAAATAATTGTCTATCTCAAGTCTTGTCTCACCGTCTCTTCCTCTCCTTCTCTTCCGTCGCCGGCGGCTCGACGAAGAGGATAAGTCTGCTTAGGTGCGTGGTCGCTGGTATTCGGCTTGACCCTTCATCCTAATCAGGTCTTCTGAATCTTCCATTCGCCGTCTGGGACGTGGTCTGTTCGTCTTCTCCGGGAATCAGTTCGTCGGCGGCTCGACGAAGGGGAAGGTCTTGGGGTAGCGTGTTAGGTTTGGTTGGATTGGTTATCTAGCTGTGCTTCTGTCCATACCTTTCATTCTACCTTGAGATTCCGACGCTTCCATTCGCTGTCCGAGTTCTTGATTTCCTCTTGGTTTCTTACTTCTATGGAGGTTGACGATTCTTGGGAGGCGAAGAACAAAAGGAACAAAGGAAGACCTGGCTCTGGTGTTCCCGTTCAGGAGATTACCAAGTTCTTTGTGTCCAACATCCCTATTGGATGTAGACCTTGGGACTTGGCCAACGCGTTTCGAATGTACGGGGAGATAGCCGGGGCTTTTATCGCTAAGAAAAGGATAAAGATGGAAAGATTTTCGGGTTTGTCAGTTTTAAAGGAGTTAGGGATTTGGAGGAACTCAAACGTAGCATGTTGAAGATGAAGTTGGGAGGTAACACTTTTTCTATCAATGTGGCGTTATTTGCTAATGAAAACCGGGAATTTAAGTCTTTTGCTGAACCAAGGGGAGATAAGGGAGTTAGAGGCAAGAATCTTGATAACCGAAAGGAATACGAGGCAGTTTGGGGATTCCAGATCGGTTAAAAAAGGAGTATCTTTCCTGGATATCTTGACTAATAAATCACATGCAGACGAATATTAGTGATATCAACAAATATCCCCTCAAGAGAGAACGAAAACGAAGAATGTGAACATCAGAGAGAACTTGATGTATATATAACTAACATGTCCAACAGATTTAATGATGGACTATGCATCATACATATATTTCATGACAAATTTTGAAAATACATCAAGGAAATCATTTCTCAATATTTGTGCCGGATCACCAACGGATTGCAAAGTCTTATCTGGAATAATACATCGCAGATTACCGATAATTAAAACGATTTGTTATTTTTAATAACCCCTGGTGGTTTCTTGTAAGTGTTGTATGTTGTATATGTAAATCCTAGATGTGAAAATATGTGAAATCTTTCTATAAAAAAAAGAGTATACAAGACATAAATCAATAGAAATAAGAAGAGCCGTGATATAAAAATATTAATCATAAATAGAGTTCAAGTTTAAATTTCATAGATAATATAGATGAGTTTGTCTATACTGATAGACAAATGAAAGATTTTCTCAAGATATACAGACATGGTACTCAATGTCTCTTATACTTTTCTTAACAACTAATTTTTCTCCTTAAATGCTTACATCTCGGATTGAACCTTGGTCTCCTCACAAGAGGTGATTGCTCTTGACCACTAGGCCGAAGCCTAAGTGGCCTCTTATACTTCTTTTAACTTGTTAGTTATTCTTTCTTTGGCCAAGTGTAGTGGTAACACCACATAGCTCCCTTTTAGAGGGTTATGCGACAAATGGCAAAAAATGACATGTGAGGTTTATGGGTGGTTATTTAACATGAGCGTGTGGTGTATGGAGCCCTGACGTGTGCGTTTGAGGTTATAAATTTTAGATATATTTTAAGCACTTTTTAATCGCGAATCATGTTTTAAATTTATAAAACACGATATAATACTATCACTCTACACACGTTAGGGCAAGTGCGCCCATCGCAGACGTAGTATAGTGATGGCAAGATACCGAGCTCGTCCAACGACATAAGAGCTTTTAGTACCGGCTTATCGTTAACGTCTAATCTAACCATATTTTGATAAAAAGTTTTGAGAGTTGTAAAAAGATAAACTAGAAAACAAAAATAAAATATAAGAAAAAACAAATAGACAAGAAGGAATCACTTGGTTCCAACTCCTCTTTTATGTATCCTTTAATGATTTCCGCACTTTGGGAATTTTAAGAGATTATCTTTAAGTTATAGTAGTCGACCCCCTTCCAGGCAGCGTTACCCTCAACTTATTGGTCTGAGTCAGCAAGGATACAGTCTCGCAATGTCGAATTATTAAAAGATAATTAAGTAAGTTATTAATGCGAAAAGTGGTAAGCCCCTTCTAGGCAGCGTTACCCTCAACCTATTGGTCTGAGTCAGCAAGGATACAGTCCCGAAGAGGTTCTCGCAGGATCTATGCACTGAACGAGATAACAATTTACCCAACCACCCTTCTAACCCCCTTCCAGGCAGTTAACGTGTTTTATATAGACCGTAAAGACACGAATGAGTGAATCAACAAAACATGAAGAATGATTAAGTAAAATTCACCTTCAATATAGAAAAGTAGTTATTAAAGTCATTAATACATACCCAAATAAAAAGGAGCCAGAGGTTGGAAATCAAAAGGTAATATATAAAAGATTTGTCTTCACCAAATGATGTAAGAGTTTAGCCAAGCATGGCCTTTGTTTGACAAGAACTCTTACGATCGTCTTGGATCCCAAGACTACTACACACTCTAAAAGATGGAAGATGGATGATGGTGGTGGGTGTTGGTGTTGTAGTGGTGGTGGAGTTGTGGTAAGTGTGAGCGAAGTGGGTTGCCAAGGGATGGGTTGGAATGAAACCAAGCATCCATATTTTTAGCTGAAGTCAGACTGTTCACACGGCCCCGTGCCCATCTGGCAGGCCCTATGGCCTTCATTCTCTCTCTTCCTCATTAACTGCAGTGTCAGATCTTGTACTAACACGGCCCCGTGTATCAATGGCACGGCCCGTGGCAATTGTACTTGCTGTGCTATCTCAGATTCTACGAGTCTTCGAGTTAACCACGCCTCGTGTTGAGTTGGCACGGCCCCGTGTTGGTTTGTCTTTTGCTGTTGTCTTTTCTTCTGTAGGGAATCTTGACTGGGCACGTACCATGCCTGGTGGGCACGACACCATGCCAGAGCTTCTGCTCTTGTTATTTTTGTTGGTTTGGATGTGGATCGGGGCTTGGCGAGTCGTGTCAATCCTTCTTCTTTGCATTTATGTTGGTTTCTGCTGTTAATTTGTTCCTTTTGTGCGTTTAAGTTCTTCTGATCCTGTAAATTAAAAAGAAACAAAGAAACATGTTTTTTCCAACATTAGTACCGAAAAATGGTTGATTTTACGTCGTATTTGATATAATTTATATGTTGTACTAGGTTAATGCCCGCGTAATACGCGGGCTTCAACCAAAACCATATTATATACTTTGAAATATGATGTATTATTTCATTAAATTTTGTTAGTACATTCTTAATTCTTAATACAATAATATGACATATTAATATGTTCGCTATAAGGAGTTATAAATTTTTCATAAGTTAATCACGAGCTTTAATTCCTTATCAAATGAGTGTAAATGAAATAAAGTGTCAGATATTATTATTATTATTATTATTATTATTATTATTATTATTATTATTATTATTATTATTATTATAGATCCAACATTTTTTGGCAAATTCTTCCACAGCAACCACAAGGTTAAATTGATCCATGCATTGTAAAATGACCCTTTTATCCTTGTGAATCAACACTACATTAGACCAATGTTACCATCGATTAAGCATTATATGAGTTGGGTCGACCACAATCAAGTTTCCCAATGAATGCATGATGAAAACATGGTGTCACTTTTTATTAAAAAAACACCCAGGGACCAGCGCAGCGCAACACTGGAAGCCCAGAGCAAAAATTACAAATATACATCAGCTATAAGGATATCGCTCCATCTATTCCAATCAAAATTACAATGTTTCGATCTATTTCTAATAACCAAAAACAAATCATCTTTGATCCTTTCTACTATTGTCCCCATGGGAAGTTGCTGTTGTTGAAGGCCACCTCATTTCGCGCCTTCCAGATCTACCACAAGGTTGTGAAAACAACAACCTCAATCGCCATCTTCCATGCGTTGCTTCCGGTTTGGACACCACTGAGATTGGTCATCTGAATGACCGAAAGGAATTCCAACGGCATAGGGATCTTGATCCAACCATGATGTGCCACCAAATCTTACGAGCGAACAATCAAAATACCAAAAGATGGTCAGCTATTTCGTCGAGCAACCGCATCTCCAGCACTCCAAATTACCCACTTGCACTCCCATCTTAGCCAAAGCTTATTTCGTAGGAATCCGGTTAGCCACCGCCTGCCAAATAATCATGAAAACATAAGAATAGTAGTTAAATAATCATCAGTAAGTAACTTCACAAAATCAACAGCCCTTGACCATTTTCTACTCATTCTTGAATGCAACATCAACATAGTAGTAATTATTCGTCATTGTAACTTGCTAAGAATCCTTCTCCGTAGATTCATTTGCAGCGGTCTCCCTTTTTTCTCATCAGTTGCCTCTTACTCAGACAATGACATGTCAGAAACCACAGTTTTCTCCCCTCCATTCACCGCTTCTTTGGTATCACTGGATAAAAAGCATGGTAATGAATGGGCCGCTTTGTGGCATCTAATATATCTAAACTGGTCAAACTGAGTAATTTCAAAAAAAAAAATAGTCATCCAAAGTTCAACAATATTAAGCATACCAGTTTGAGTCTCAACTAAAATGTCACGATGATCAGTAGAAGCATCTAAATCATCAACAATCAATGCCGCAACTTCAGACGTGGATTGTAAATTATAGGTCCTTCAGTCTTTGTCTCTTTTGTAATCAGGTGTGTATGACTCACCGTGATGATGTCCCGTTGGCATCTGTGTTGTCAGTTTTGCGCCTACTGTTCCCAACATTTAAAAGCTCAAGAATCTTATCAGCTGAGTTGACCTGAAACCATTAGACTTAATAGATTCACAACAAACTACAAAACGAAATTAATGATTTAAAAACACAATTATATGAGTAAGATGTTTTAACCTTGATACATCTTAGCCGAGCTACAACTATCCCCTGCTCTGGGTCCTCTCTGAGTTCCAAATGACCAGATGATTTTTCAAGTACATCGTAGATCACCTATTTATGTACCAAAGAAGGTCAAACCTTTCCAACATCTTAATAAAGAAAAAGATAGAATATAGTTTTACGATTTAAGATAAGATATCAGCAAGTTTATACGCTATTACAGTACACCTTAGTTTGAAGTTTATATAGTCATCCATTGTATTATTAGGCCAATTAGTTAATACATTGACATCATGGTTCAATAATGGCTAAAGCATTATTAAAATAGGCATATAGACATGTAGGCAACCTGGTAATTTGGTATTTAATGAACAATACGTACAGTGTGTAAGAAGGAAACTGCATGTAATGTCTGATTACCTTCCAGTTGAACCATATGCAAACACAGTTCCATTTAGACCATGAACTACCCCAGAGATTGTAGAAGATATACTTCTTTCGTAGACATCCTGCGCATATCGTCAGCATGAAATTATAACCATTATCATTAGACATTATTCTCACTGCAGCAAGATGTAAACACAAGTCAGCAAAAAACTTTTTTTCCCTTTGTGAGATTGATAGATATACACATATGCTTAGAAAATGAAATTGTTAAATACCTTTTGCACAGGGGTTTTGGACAAAGAAGCTCGTTTGTGTATTATGAAAGAACGAATATTCCATTTTCGCCTTTCTAACTCTGTCATCGGTTCGGAAGTCTGTTACATTGTTAAAAAAATTTATTTATAAATCATTACTTTTTACACTTTTCAATTTTGAAAGCTATAAATTTTCTTTTTAAATTCCAGAGTAACCAAGCCGAGCACGAGTTTGCCCTAACGGCTAACTCGGCTCGTGAACAGGCCTATTTGCAGCCATGTATAATCCTATAGTCCCTAATACAAAAAAAAATTAGTAGTGATTAAAAAATGATGATGAAAAAAATGACTTTAAATATAAAGGTCTTCTATGCAATAAACAAAATATGCATTTACCAATTTAGATATATTCGTAGCCCTATTCAAATAGACAGTGACTCGAAATGAAGATTGCTTAGCTCGAGCTAAGGTTGGCTCGCTTAAATTAACCACCAGCTTATATCATTTTATAGCAGTAATAAAAGTCGATTAATATTTTAAGCCCGATTTTACATCATTATCCGGTCCACTTCATATCAAGAGTTTTTCTTTCTTTAAGTTTTAACAATACAATCAAGCCAAAATCAAGCTAGCACGATTCAAGCCAAACTAAGCCAATTTTTCTAAAGTCGAGCCAAGCTCAAGTTTTCAACTTGGTTTATACTTCAAAAAAAACCGAGCCGAGTTGAGCCAACTCAGTTTATATTTCTCAAATCACAGCCAACAACCCCAATCAGTTTCAGAAAATCTAACCTGTCGACTCATTACCGAAATGGTAACCCAAACTGCCATGACCCATATCTTTACTTACTTTTTCACCAATGCTTTCTTGTCTACATAATCTGGGACTGGTACATGTTCATCAGCCATAGAAATAGTGCCTGCAAATGTAAATTTTATTATGTTTGTGTATATTTGATCGAGTATTTGAAATACTTATAATGGCCATCAGGTTACCTGGCAAGGTATGCTACACATATGACCAAGTCTCTGTTTCAATTGGTCATCATTGACATTAGAACTGAACATGATTATGCTGGGTCAATCTGGATTATGTTTCATCTTTCAATAGGTCAAATGGGTAACATAAATGAAATTGACTTAAACGAATGAAAGTCTCAATCAATTCCATAGTCTGACAAAAACTGAAAAACGTTGATTAGTACCTGGGGAAGCAATAACAACACATTCAACTTTCTATTTTAGCAAGATTAAGAAATGAAGAATTAAAAGATACGATCTACAGTAAATAAACCCTGGAAACGAAATTGAAATGGAAAACATGCTTTGAATAAAAAGTATCTTACTTGACTAATACAAATCAGAAAATCGGAAAGAAGGCAAGAACATATGCAGCTGATGAATATTCTCCATATTCGTACCAGTATCCGAACCCAAAGGAAACTACTACAGCTCTAAGCCACCTTTCTTCCCCTTTATCAAATCCAAAACCAATATGCAGTAGAATCTTCATCTTTTCGATGTCAAATTTCCAAGCTTTTAGAAACCTCAACATCACCTCGATAAATCTTCATCTTTTATATTTAACACTTTGTCTGCCATTGACACTTTTAAAAGAAACCATAAATAAAAAAAAAATAATAAAAATATACCAATAAAAATGCCGATTACCTTTCTTTTCCCTTCTGACAAGCCATTGGAGTCGAAGCTTTTCACTATAACACTTTTTTGGTGGCTGCCAAAACCAAAAATTTATAAATCACGGTTTAAAGCAGTCAATTCATACTTATAATGGCCATCAGGTTACCTGGCAAGGTATGCTACACATATGACCAAGTCTCTGTTTCAATTGGTCATCATTTAGATTAGAACTGAACATGATTATGCTGGGTCGATCCGGATTATGTTAATAAGCATTAACAAACATGAATATGTGAGAATCTTGAATCACCATTTAAAACCAATAAAGTATGAGATACCTGAATGTATTTAACGCTGTCCTTTTCAAATGTTTCATACGTTTGTACTTCAAGATTATCCATGAGAGGCTGCGATTAAAAGAAACGTGAATAACTGCAAGCATATCAAATAACATTCAAGCATTAACAAAAATATGCAAATGACGAATCTTTGTCCAAAATCAGTACCAACATACATTCAAGCATTAACAAAAATCAGAAGATAACGAACGATTGTCCGAAATCAGTACCAACATAACATTCAAGCATTATAAAAAATCGGACTTTATACACTGCACATTATAAACAAAAAGGAAACATAAAAGAAACCGTGCACTATCACCTAGGATTATAAACCCTAAATAAAATTGAATCAAATCGTACGAAAACGTAAAATAACAATCAGTTACAGTTTATATTCAAATCTTACGAAAACGTAAAATAACAATCAATTTTCAATTCGAAAACAGTAACCTCACATACCGGATTACGATTTGAAGATGGATTGATCGTTGTCGCAGACGATTGACGATTGAGATGCCATCATACACATTAATCGACTCAACCACCACCTGCTGCTACTGTGTCTAGTGCCCGAAGGTCTCCTTCGCCACCTACAACCATTATTCTGTCACGAACCTCCCTCAAACCACTTAAAGAATGAACAAAAACTCAACTCCCAAACAACTAAATCTGACCTGAAAGATGTCGATCTGCAAGCCTCACAACAGATCGAGACTTGTGAACTCGGAAACTGCCACAGCTTTCGCCACCGATACCGATCTATTCAAAAATGCACATGAAAGCTCGGAGGTTCTTGACATGATCCTGAATCCGAGTTACATTAGATTAGGGTTTTGAAAAGGTGGAGGAAGATGTGAAGCGGAGAAATTGTTGGACGGATCTTGTTCGCCGTGTTCGCCAAATCTTGTTCATTAGGGTTTTGAATGAGAAGACAGGAATCGCCGTTTGTTAGAAAGAGATAGAATGAGAGAGAGAGTTTAGACCGAGCGTATGTGAGAAGCCAAATTTAATCCGCATCTTAGAGCTATGCCACTTGTCCTATCATTAGAGTTTTGCCATGTCATTGCTTAGGTGGATGCTTAGGTGGCTTGCACCATTGGGTGACATGTGTCCCCCAATGGTTTGCTTTATTAGAGATATAGATTTTACGCACATCAAGCCCCATAACCCCTAGCAATCATTACTCAATTATTATTTTTTTATTTTTTATTTAATCTCTAAATTTATAAAAATTATAAACAAATATCACTTCATTAAATTAAAAAAAACATTACAATGATTAAACAACATTAAAATAAAATTAAAAAACACTCTAAAACTCAATGTCTATATTTCTTTTCGATGATTGTCTTTCTTTGTAAAGCCATTTCTAACGTCTTTCCGGTTAGGTGGTTGTGCGGCTTTGTGTAAACTCAAAGTCTCTCGCAAATTGTCTATCCTTTGTATGCTCGACCACTTCCTGGTTCTCTTTCATACGTTGAGCCCCAAGGTCGCATATGTCCTGAAGGCGTTGGTTCATCTCGGAAAATGCTTGACTCAAGTCAGATCCCCCCGACAAAGACACCGGTCTCCTCAATTTTGCACCACTTCTTCTACCGGGTGTTCGTGGTAGGTCCCCCTCTCGCTCATCCGTCCCTTCCTCCCCCCGGAAATAACGGATTAACATCGTGTAAGTCAACGTTTTGAGCGTCGAACATTGACGTTTCAGGTTCAACCAACTCGGAGGTTTTTGACTTCTTTGTCGGCCTTCTATTTCCCGACCTAGTGGAAGAAGTTCCTACCGTCGTAGGGGCGTTGGCCCATTTAGAGCTATTACGAAGAAGCTTCCAAACCTTCAAGAAAGGGAAATTCTCGCGTGTCGCTTGATATTCTATTAAAGTCGACTGCATTATATCCTCGTCGTTCTCGCCGCTTTTCCAACCCTTTTGTTAACGTTGATAAATCGATTGAAAATTTGTGCATTTGTTGTTAATTTCGGTCCAGTTGCCCGATATTGAATCCGGTAGCCAGTAATTGTCCCCCTTACCCATGAGATCGAAAAAGAGTTCTCGGATTTGTCTTCAAAACATTTTTTTTATTTTGGTTTGCTAAAAAATACAAAAAAATAAATAAATATAATTTTAAGAAACAAATTATATGTATAAATTAAAAAATAAAAAAAGTCTATAAAAATCTTAGAAATTTGGGGATCCTACGATACGTTGACCCAAGCTCGGGTTAACGCGTACTCCTCTTCATCATCCTATGGTTGCCCGTGTTTTCTCGTTCGGGTCTCGGTTATTTCTTTCTTTTTATATGACACCCGTTTGTTGTGTTTGGTTTTGTTCGGTGGTGTCTCTGTTTGTGTCTCCGGCTCCTCCTCATCCGGTTGTGTCTTCGTTTATGTCTCCGGGATGAACTCGGGCCCGCTTTGTGACGAGCCGAAACCTCCCATGTTGAAGTTTTGATTCCAACCGTATTGATTTGGGTCTCATGAGAGGGGTTGGTTCAAGAGGTTCATGAAGCCGGTTTGGTTGTGATTATACTCAACAAACCCGGTTCCATAGGTGGTTGGTCGGGTGAGAAACGGAGCAACGGGTTGGTTAGTAGCATTCATTTGGTTCGGGTCGCCGCTAGATCGAGAAGGAACGAAATCACGGTTGTAGGGATACATGATAGAGAGAGTGGTATAATAATCTTGAGTTTTTTTTATATAAAATATGGAGTGAAAGAATGATTGTAGAGAGTTGTTTAAAAACAATGGGGTGAATGGTATATATAAAAGGATTTAATTGTTTAAATAAAAAAATAATTAAATAATATTACCGTTCAACGGTAATATTTACGAATCCCCACAAATTTCACTCCGTTATACATATCGCGAGAGCCTCGATCCAGGTTATATGGCACCCCGGGGAGGGGGGAGGGGGGGTGGCGCGGCTATACATGGGTGTGGCACGATGCAGAGGCGAAGATTACTTGGTGCCCGGGGGTGCACCCGCCCACCCCAATATTTCAGTTAGAAGTGTATAGGTTCTGATTTTTCGTCCAGAAATTTTAAAAATTATATAGGATCGCCTCCCCCCCAATTATTTTTTCTAAATATTTATACGATATATAAGTTAAAGTAAAGTTTGTTACCACTTTGTATATCCTAAATATTTATACAATATATAAATTAAAGTAAAGTTTGTTACCACTTTTTATATAAGTGATGGGTAGTTTTGTAAATATATTTTAACTCTTATTTGTTTAACCCTAGATTACCCACCACACAATAAAATCGCAAGTTTTTATGTGTAAGAACGGGTCCTTTGAATGAATGAATTTTTTTAGTTTTATTTGGAACTATTATTATTTGACTTGACCCGAATCGATAGCCGACCCGACCCGAAACATAACGATAGGAAAAAAAAATCTGGGACCCATCACTTTATGCCCCATCGGAATTTTTGGTCAAGTTCCGCCACTGGCACGATGTACGGTTCTTTTACCGAAGGTCTTATCCTTGGGAGTTTGATGTAACTGTTCTGGGTCCTCTTTTCTATTTATTAGGTACCTCAACTACTTATTGTTCCTCTCGACTTTTTGTCTCGTTGCGTGTATGAGTTGCCAGGTTACCCAAGAATAAGATAACATAAACTGTTACACGTACAAATCCCAAACACTAGAATGCCTGATGATTTACAGGGTGACAACATTCGACGAGTGATATCATTCAACGTAAGAAGTGAAACAATATTGTTAAATGGTATTTTGTATATCTTTTGAATCACTTCTATGAATTTATGAACGTAAATCTAGATTATAAGAAAAGATTCCACTAAAATGTCATGTGGCAATTTATTCTATTTTTCAACCATCTAATTCTAATAAAAAATTCTAAAAAATTTCACATGATATTCTCTCCTTTAATTTATTAATAATATTAGTTAAATATACTTAATATATTTAGTTATATAGTAATTGAATATCTAATATTTTAATTAATAACGTAATTCATTTTTTAAGATGTGTTAGGTTAATAATATTATTAACATATTAAATTAATATCTAATATTATTATTATTATTATTATTATATTATTTTATATTGTATTGTATTATTATTATTTTATTATATGTAATAAATGGATCTTTTTGACACATACTGTCTTCTTACCCTTAAATAAGAGTATTAGTTAATAATAATTTTCTTTATTCACATTATTAATTAAATACATTTTTTATCTCCTATCAAGTAATAATAATAAACAATAATTTAACTAAATCTAATTTAGATTAGAGTTAATTACGGTTTTCGTCCCTGTGGTTTGTCAAAAATCACTATTTCAGTCCATTAGTTTAAAAATTGTTATTTCAGTCCCCGTGGTTTCATTTTCGTAACTATTTCAGTCCACATTCGTTAACACCATCCAATTATTCTGTTAGTTTTATACGAAATGACCATAATGCCCCTGTCTACTTTGTACCAAATGTGCACATTCACCAATACACTAGGGACTACAATAACTCTCTCTTAGACCGTGGGGTATGGTGGGGCGGGGGTTGGGCGTGGGTTGGGGCATTTGGTGACACGTGGAATGGGAGCCCCCCACCTCCTGGTTACGTGTCCGCGGGGTATGGCGGGGCGTGGGTTGGGCTTGGGTTGGGTGCACCGCGTGGCAGAGTAATTAAAAAAAATAAAAATACAAAAAAATTCATAAAAAATCACACAACAATTATAAAAAAAAACCTACAACTTCATTAAAATTTAAAACATTACATAATCCTAAAAATTACAAAATAACAAACCTAAAGCGTTAAAAAAATTTCAAAAAGGTCGATCTTATCGAACGCCTTTTTTTCCTTGCCTCGAAACTCTATGTTAGCCACCGCCACCCGGTCCTCGTGGCTTAACTCGCCACCGGGAACGGCTTCGTAGTAAGCCTTGAAACGCTCGAGCTTGGGCCGTAGCTCGCGCTATTTATGTTGGCACGCGTTAAGGTTGTGGCAGTCGTTACCGACGTTATGTCGGTAGGCTTGGAATGCTTCCACCCAATATTTTGTTTGGCCCGGTGGCCGACCCTTCATAGCGTCAACGACGCTTGTGACGAGAGCAATTTCCTCTTCATGAGTCCAAGATGCCATAGCGGGGTTAGGTTCGTGGGATAGGGTGGACCAGTGGGGTAGCGGTTCGAGAGAAGTGGGTAGCCGGTGGGGTTGTTGGGTTCGTGGGATGGGGGGACCAGTGGGTTGGGGTTACAATATATAGGCCTTTGGGAGACCCGCGTGGCGGTTCGAGAAGATGGGGGGACCGTTTCAATTTTAAAATTCAAAATTTTAAAAACCGCTTGACGTGGCGGGTGAGCCAATGAGATTCAGCCATGTCAGCTTGGCCAAACCGCCCCACGCCCGGCTTGAAAGCCAAGCCCCAAGGGCCACGCCCAAACCCAAGCCCACCCGGGGTGGTGGCTTGGGCGTTTTCCCCCAACCCACGCCCAAACCCCCGCCCCATACCCCACGGTCTTAAGTCTCTAATCACTCCCAAAATCCCAAACCAAATTAGGGTTTTCTCGTATCATCACCATCACCACCATAACACCAAAAACCTGCAAATCAGCAATCAACACTCAACAATGAAGAAAAACTACACCAAAACTTCGAACTCCGGCGATAAAATTCCACTTCGACTTCAGCACCTGCTCGAAAAACAAAGACTTCACTGGCGCAATCACTCTCTTCGGTTACACAATCTCACAAAACCTAAAACTGAACCTGCACCACTTAAACTGCTTCCTATACATATGCACAAACTCAACCGAGTCATTGGGTATTCCCAAAGTTTGACATTTGCAGGTGAGTTTCTTCTGTTGTTCATTCTTGATGTATTTAAATGTGTTTTTGAACTTGCAAAAGTTCAATATTGGCAGTTAAAGAAATCAGAATCTTGCTTGTCTTTGGATTGATTAGATGTTACTGGTTCAAAGATTCTAGCTTCAGAGTCCTTTGATCTGTTTTTTCCTCTACAGCCACTCGGTTGAACTCTAGGGTTTAAGCACCTTCACTCTCCACCGCATAACAAAAACCACCGTCAAGATGGCCGCCGCTGCCCGATCGTTTTTCCGGTCAAACCTTCGTCATAACGCAGCTGCCAGAATCTCCTCAGAGGCCAAATGCAAATCTGGTCCTTCTCCGTTTCGATTCTCTCAACTAAACCCTTTTCTCATCGTGTTTATAGTTGTGTGACGGGGATGGTGGTGGTGTGTGGTGGAGGTGGGTGGTATCGGGTGTGGTCTGGTGGTGGCAGTGGTGTTGTGTGGTGGTGTAATGGTGGTTTTTTTTTTTGTGGTTCTGCAAAGAGAGAGAGATAAAGTATGGTGATTAAACAACATTTTAACAATTTAGTCCCTCACTTTCTTGGTTTGACAATTTAGCCCTTTATTTATTTGAATTTTAACTTTAATAACAGGGGCATTATGGTAATTTCATATAAAACTAACAGAATAATTGGATGGGGTTAACGAAGGTGGACTGAAATTGTTACGAAAATGAAACCATGGGGACTAAAATAGTGATTTTTGACAAACCACAGGGACGAAAACCGTAATTAACTCTTTAGATTATTACATTACAATAACATATATAACACAACAAAATAATATTAAATATTAATTTTTTTCTTTATACACGTTATTAAAATAGTAAAAAAAAATAACCCGAGTAAAAAAATTGAAAACTTCCGTTTTGCTCCTTATGGTTTGGTCACTTTAATGGTTTTGCCCCAATCATTTAAAAACGGCCATTTTCCTCCTTAATGTTTCGATCTTGTCGTCTGTTTGCTCCTGATGTGTGTAAAATGCAACATATAAATTACATCAAATGAGGCATAAAACTAACCCTTTTTAAGTACTAATATTGGAAAAAGAGTGTTTTTGTCTTCCTTTTGTATTTTCAGGATTAAATGAGCTCAAAAACGCAAAAGAAGCAAAAAGACAGCTAAATCCAACATAAATACAAGAAAAGGAACATTAGTGGACTGCCCGACCCCTCAACGGCACCTTCCAAAGCAAAATAGAGAAATCAGAAGACTGAACACGCCCCGTGCTCAGCCAGCACGGGGCCGTGCCCAAGAAGCAGCAGAAAAGACAAATCTATAGAAGCTTCTATTGCCCATCACGGGGCCGTGCCCAGCGGACACGGGGGCGTGTCGAAAGTACAGCAGGCGCATTTATTGTAATTGCGAATTACAATTAATGAGGAGAGAGATTGTCAGACGGACACGGGGCCGTGCCCAGTGGACACGGGGCCGTGTCCAGCTCTCTGTTCAGCCTATAAATAGGAGTGCTTGGATTCATTTCATCTCATCCCTTGGCACACCACCTCTCTCACACTTCATCCACCACCCACCACCATCACAACACCATCATCCACCACCATCATCCATTGTCCATCGTAGAGTGTGTGAGTCGTCTCGGGATCCAAGATTGATCGTAAGAGTTCTTGACAATCAAGGCAATGTTTGAATCCGCGAGACGGATTCAAAGAATGAAAGATATGAATGCAATGCTTGAACCCGCGAGACGGATTCAAGGGATGAAATGTATGAATGAAATGATTGAATCCGCGAGACGGATTCAAGAAGGAAAGGTATGAATGAAATGTTTGAATCCGTGAGATGGATTCAAGGATGAAAGGCATGAATGGTATGTTTGAATCCGTGAGATGGATTCAAGGTATGAAAGGCATGAATGGAATGTTTGAACCCGCGAGGTGTTAGATGTGTTAGTAATCGACGCATGGGAGTCATAATGTAGGGCGGGCTACGACCCGGGCAATAAGTTAAGTATGAATAGGAAGGGTAAGTTTGGTCATGAGTACCGGAATAATGTAATGAATGTCTTTGCAAGTAAGCTTGAATGGAAAGAAGCACGAACGTGTACCTCGATGCATCTCTGTTAAGTAAGAAATGTCAGTTGGACTTGAAAGGCCAAACCGTAAGGGTGACGAAATAAGTAACTAGAGTAAAAGAATTGTATGTAAGGAATGAAGTATGGAATGTGTTATAGCATGTACGTAGGAAGTTGTAGAAGAATTATGGGTGCGTAATCACCTAGTAAAATAAATGTTGGAATGAAATGTGCACGAGCGGAAGCTCGTTATAAGGATGAATGAACCATGGCCGGGTACGATTAGTACTCGTGAAGAGGTGGATCGATCTGGCTTACGGATCGTTGAGTTATGAAATGAAACCGAGGTCAGTGAAATGTTCAACTTATGCTGAATGTGTTCGAATTCGCGAAACATATTTAAGATATAAAAGACGAAACTAGTCTACGTAAGAAGAAATCAATAGCTTGACCATGTATGCGTCAAACAAGTCATATAAGTAAATGTAAGGCAAATGAACAAAAGAATGATAGGAATGAAAATATCCGAATGTGCAAGTAACGTGAGGATATGTATGGTACAAAAGATTATAGAAATGTAGAATGATGTTAGCTACGGAGTTAAGCACGTAGGTATGACGATGACATAACAGTTTTGTTGTGATAACAAAACAAGAGTTAAATGTTATACAATGTGTCTATAGACTGGAATCTTAAAGGATGAGATGGAAGTACTAAACCCGTTATAAAAGGATCATATGAGTGTAAGCCTTATTATAAGTTTGAATAAGTATGTATATAAACCTGTAATAACGGGTCAAAGGAAATGAGAATGTTATGTGAAAGTATGCCATGGAAAGTATAGACTCGTTAAGGGGAAAAAGCCAATTGTATGAATAATTACGAAGTGAGATAGGATGATTAATTATAATTATGATGTGACTATGAAGTCAAACATTGATGTGTGTGTGTAAGAGGAAATAAGAAAGGTTTCGGGGACGAAACCTCATTTAAGGGGGGGTAGACTTGTAACGCCCCAAAATCTGAATGTTAATGTTTGTTGGATGTTATTATGTGACACGTCAGGAAATAAATAACTAGGCTATTTAACCTAGTTAAGGGTATGGTCAAAAGTCTTAAATGATTAAGGTAGTGTCAGTTATGTTTTAAAAGTAAACCCGAGGGGCTAAAATGGAACAAATGAAAGTTAAGTTATAAAATATCTAACACACACAAACACACACATACGTGTGTTCGAGAAAGAGAGCAGGAGGCTCCCATGGAGCCTCAAACCCTAGTTCCATCTTTATGCTCAAATCGGAAGGCAAGATGAAGCTCAAATCCATAACCGAGCATGGATTAATGATCTCCAACATGAGGGGATCATAAGGTATGTCGAAAATCTAAGATTGGTGATCATGTGTAAAGTGGGTTATGTTTTAATCCATGAGTTTAAGTGAAATTGAGCATTGGTATGTGTTATAATCATCATATAGAACATGGGTTATGAATGGTTTGCGTTAATTTGATGTTTAGAGGTGACACCCGTTAGTTAGGGTGAAGATGATGACTAGAATCACCTCCTATGTTCAAGTCTTGTTGAAAGATTGATGTATTATGTGGGTATGATGAATTATTGTTAGATGAAAGTATAGGAATATGATGATGTTATGTTTAATGTTCATTTGGAATGATACATGATGATTAGTAGTTGGTTTTGATGGGTTATGTATGAGTTTAGAAGAATCGTGCATGAAATAGTTGTACGTTATGCTTAAAAGGTAGTACTCACATCAAGTGTATGATGAAATGTATATAGTGTCGTACGTATAGTCGATTATGATGTTACGGGTATTCGATGATAAGTCGATAGTTGAGTATGGTTAATAGTTGACTTTTGAAAGTCAACTAAGTATAAGAAACATGATTTGGCTCATTGTCATAAATGTAGGTTGATGGGAAGTCGTATGGTACATGTTATAGCAATCCGTGTTAAATGTAATGACATGATGAGTTATATGAGTTTAACGTATACGGATATGATTATATGAAATTGATTATGCATTTTAATGCTTGTTAGAAATGACTAAGGCAAGTTAAGTGTGAATTATGCGAATGATATGAATGTTACATGTACAAATGAGTATGCTAATAAGAGCGTGGTTTCGATGAAATGAAAGTATAGGAATCACGTCGCGACGGACTCAAGTAGGAGGTGTTAACGGGTCAAGATGAGGCAAGGAATCGGATACGAGCGCGGATGCATAAGGTAAGTGATTTCTATAATCACTTCTTATGTTCGGATAGGTGATATGGTGTTTTAATTTACTAAACATGATGGTTGAGGTCAAATATGTGACGTAATCTTATGTCGTATAGGATGGAATATAAAGTTGACCAAAATGCCCTTGATGGGTATTTTGGGCAAACGATCTTAACAAGTAGTTTAGGAACAAGTTATTTGATGAGTATAATGTTTTGAGCAAGTATGGAAGTGAAGAGTATGGTCTTGGTATGTCATAAACCAATTAATGCGCAAATACCCATAATGGGTCAAATAATTGGAATGTGATAATAAGTCGATAAGGCGTAAGATAAGAATTTCGTTAATCCGGATGTGGGATTTTAAGTTTATATGATAGAATGTGAATTTACAAGCATGTAGGAAGAAACGGGAGGTTAAACGGGTAAACGGTTCAAAAGTTACGCGCGTTTTAGTGCGTACGGTCGACGAAACGAATCTGCAGGAAAATGCAATTTAGAGAGGCCGTCGCCGACGGGCAAGGGAAAGTCAGTTTTTCTCCGACGGGTTATCTTCCTGTCTACGGGGTTTTTGACGACGGGAAAAACTACGGGCCGTCGCCGACGACCTCCCCAAGTCTAAAAAGCTGAAATCTTGTTTGTTAAGTTGATTATGTACCATAGGCTTCGGTTTGATATCCGTGGACTACGGCGGACTTTCCAAACATGATTTTGATGGTACCTTAGATGTTTATGGGCTATAAAGCTAAGTCTAAGACCCATGTAAAGATATGTATGATTATATAAGAGGTACACGTGATCTAGTACGTGTTCGTTAAGGTATGTACATATGTAGATGTGTATGTATGAATGTATAAAGGTATGTACGAGTGTATGCATGTATTTAACGATGTAGGAAGGGTATGTACGTATGTTGATGTGTATGTATGAATGTATAAAGGTATGTACGAGTGTATGCATGTATGTAACGATGTAGGAAGGGTATGTACGTATGTAGATGTGTATGTAGGAATGTATAAAGGTATGTACGAGTGTATGCATGTATGTAACGATGTAGGAAGGGTATGTACGTATGTAGATGTGTATGTAGGAATGTATAAAGATATGTATGAGTGTATGCATGTATGTAACGATGTAGGAAGGGTATGTACATATGTAGATGTGTATGTACGTGTGTATAAAGATATGTATGGGTGTATGCATGTATGTAAAGATGTAGGAGAGGTATGTACGTATATAGATGTGTGTGTATGAATGTATAAAGGTATGCATGAGTGTATGCATGTATGTAAAGATGTAGGAAAGGTATGTACGTAGGTAGTTGTGTATGAATGTATGGGTAAAGTCATGTATGAGTGTATGCATGTATGTAAAGTTGTAGGAAAGATATGTATGTATGTAGATGTGAATGTATGTTTGTATGTAAGTACGTAAGTATGCATAATTTAGACACGTTGAGTGTTAACGTTATTAATGGTGTACCTTGAGAATGAAAAGTAATGCAGGTACATTACTGAAGCCTCACCAGGAAATGGATACGCAGATGAAATGCTTAAAGTTTGAAAAATGACGATATGCGAAGTGTACGTGAATGAATCTTGTTTATATAATGGGTGCTAATGTATGAATAAATGTGGTGAGTGCAGGTTGTACGAATCACGGATTAATCTCACAAGGAGTAGCGATCGAAGACCGAGTCACGAGATAGATTGTACGGGAATAAATGAGTATGTACTTTTAGAAAACAGGACTTATGCTTTATCTTTGTAAAAGATATAACTTAAAACGAATTATTTAAGTAAGTCAAGACGTTTGTAAAGAGAAAAATTTTATGGCACGAATTTCCGCTGCGACTTTTGTCATGTACGAATTAGGGTCTTACAGGGTTGGACTTGTCCACCTAGAATGAAAATAGGAATTACCCTCACCGACAACCTCTTGCGTTCTCGCCTTAGTCTAGGACAATTAAGGTATCTTAGGCACTTTGGGGTTGTTCCAACCAGTAAGGAACCACCCGATTTCGACGAGATCCTTGAAGTAGCAAAACTCCATAAAACAGCCTCCAGACACGGGGCCGTGTCCAGGTCAACACGCCCCCGTGCCCACCAAAAAGATTCGCTGCTGATTTGGTCAGAATACGGACAAAATGTGTCAGGATTTCCTCTGAACACGGGGCCGTGTCCAGTCAACACGGGGCCGTGCCCAGTGCGCTGTCGTTTTCTTTAAATGCAGCCTGATTCCTGCTCACTTTGACCACTTCAATTGACAGAGATCCCTGGGATTTTCACTCATACCATCCTAGGTAAGTGCTAAAAGAAGGTTCCAAGGGACCCTCTTGTCCCTTCCACTTTTATTCATTTCCTCCTCTTTCAAAATTTTTTTTCAAAATTTCCTCCATGGAAGCTTGGAAATCCCTTTATTCCAACCTTCTATGTGAAGTTTGTAAGATTATTTGCTAAAGATTCTTGTTTAAAGTTAGTTGTATAACTTTGTTTTAAATTATCTGAGCTTAAAACCCAGATAAAAATCATGAAAATAATTTAAAACTCCAAGAACCTTTAGCCAAAAATCCTGCAGACAAATGGACACGGGGCCGTGCTCAACAAGCACGGGGCCGTGTCCAGGGCTCTGTTTTGTAAAAATTCAGCTTTCTTCGGTTTCCTTCACAGAAAATGGCAAGCAGAACAAGCGGATCATCTTCAAGAAGTAACCGACAAGGGAGGAGATCTTCAACAGCAGAAGACTCTCTTGTGAACTATGTTTATGCTCTAAGAGAGGCTATTGATGAAATGACGGGAGTGGAGGAAGCATTGGTCGACCGTATCAACCAGTGGGGCTGGAGGGCTGTCTCCATGAAGTAAACCTCTTGCACCAGAGGTTGAACCTTCTCGCCTCCCCGCCTTTGGTACCTATAATAACCCAAAGGGCGTGGAACATGGTACCCGAAGTTGTCATTCCAGCCGAATGGTACGCCATGCACCAAGAGCCTCCGCAAAGAGTGGTGCAAGGAGTCCCGGTGAATGTTCATCCTCAACCACCAGCTGCGGAGGAAAATGAAGCCGCATTCTTCCTTCCTAGGGAGATCGAAGAATGGCTTTGAACAACGTTTAAGGGAAGAATCCATTCGGCTAAAAGTCTTACTATATCGGGAAACTATTCTCGAAATTTTCCTAAAATAGTAGAACTCCTTATGATAACCTCGTGTACCTGCTGACCTATTTAGTTAAGTTTTAATTTTATCTTAATTTAGGACTATGTAAGTTCTCTCTATGATGAAATGAAATGATGGTTTTAAGGTTTGGATGGTTTGTAATGAATAAAACACACTCATGGTGGTAAAGGATGAAAAGGGGAACGAGAAAAATGAACCCATGCACAAGAACAAGGCAACCCGACAATTCTCACCATTTCAGAAGGTTCAACACGGGCCGTGCCCAACCAACACGGCCCCGTGCTGAGCACCCTGCAGAAAACGCCCAGTACAGGTAACTGGACACGGGCCGTGTTCACCCAACACGCCCCCGTGTCCAGGCTTCTGTTTCTCTTATTTTAATTCTGTTACTGGCACTTGAACACGGGGCCGTGCCCGGACAACACGGGGCCGTGTTCAGTGCCCAGTAACACAAATTTTGCTTTTTAAACACTATTTTACACATCTAATCAACCTAAAAATTTATTTTTGGGACACATTGAGGACAATGTGTAATTTAAGTGTGGGGGGGATGCTAAAACCTTGAATTTTGCAAGTCCTAAATACAAGCCTTACACAAAACTCTATTGGAACCGCTAATCACCCCAAATTTTTTTCAAAAATTTCATTTTTTTTTACTTGTCTAGGTTTAATTCGGGAAATTCAAGTTCTCAAAAAGGTTATATTTTTACAAATTTACAACTGATAACGTAGTGATAAAAAGAACCAACATAAGAAAATTATGAAAAGGCATAGCAAACTTATTTAAAATTTGATTATATATACTTGATCACATAAAAACCCATTCCCACAAAAGTGAGTTTTGAGCCTTTATTGAGCACACAATTACATATCATTTGACTAAATGCTCATTTTTCGTTTCTTGTGTGAATAGCCGCTTGGTTCTTACGACTCTAGAACTTGCCATGACAATACATTCCCGGTCCTTATCAACTTAAACCCGAGTAAGTAAATGATGGAGGCATTAGGACTAACCCTTTTTATTTCTACACCATTATTTTTCTTTTTCTTTTACCACCTACCCAAAAATCCCCCTAGTTAGCCCCTTTGAGCCTAAACCTTTTCGTTTCATCACCCAAACAAAAACCCTTTTACCCACCAAAACCTTTTTCATTTTTAACCCTTTATGTTTGTAACAAGTTCGGTTCTTCGTAAAAATAAAAAAAAAAAAAAAAATGTGTGATAATGATAAAGCAAAAAGATCAAAAATAACTTAGTTTGAATAAAAGCTTCATCAAAATAAAAAAAAATAAAAATAAAAAAAAAGTTGCAAAAATACGAAAACCGACACTTGTTACGTTTTTAGCCCTTTTTCTACTAACCACTAACCCAACCACCTACCTTTAACCCTAGCCTAACCCTTAACCCACAAAGTCCTCTTGATATCTACAAAGGTATAAAAGTTAAAAAGGAGGAGGATTGATTTCTTGGCAAGCCTATGGTAGGAATAAGTTCCATGCCGCTCTCGAGTGATTCACTAAAAATACACCTTCGGCCGAGTGTGAGTGATTTTCCCCGTGAGGTATGTGAACTTGTATATAAATAGAATTTTAAAAAGGCATGTTATGCCCAAATAAGTAATTTCTTTTATGAAAAGTTCTAAATAAATCATTACGAATAGGAGTGTAAATAAATAAAAATAAAACCCAAAAAGATCTTGGAAATCCCGACACTCTACGACAAGCCCAAAACCTTCTCTTCTACCTATTCCATTTGGGAGTGTAAGCCACATATTAAAGAGTTTTGCTTGAGGACAAGCAAAAGTTCAAGTGTGGGGGTATTTGATGTGTGTAAAATGCAACATATAAATTACATCAAATGAGGCATAAAACTAACCCTTTTTAAGTACTAATATTGGAAAAAGAGTGTTTTTGTCTTCCTTTTGTATTTTCAGGATTAAATGAGCTCAAAAACGCAAAAGAAGCAAAAAGACAGCTAAATCCAACATAAATACAAGAAAAGGAACATTAGTGGACTGCCCGACCCCTCAACGGCACCTTCCAAAGCAAAATAGAGAAATCAGAAGACTGAACACGCCCCGTGCTCAGCCAGCACGGGGCCGTGCCCAAGAAGCAGCAGAAAAGACAAATCTATAGAAGCTTCTATTGCCCATCACGGGGCCGTGCCCAGCGGACACGGGGGCGTGTCGAAAGTACAGCAGGCGCATTTATTGTAATTGCGAATTACAATTAATGAGGAGAGAGATTGTCAGACGGACACGGTGCCGTGCCCAGCGGACACGGGGCCGTGTCCAGCTCTCTGTTCAGCCTATAAATAGGAGTGCTTGGATTCATTTCATCTCATCCCTTGGCACACCACCTCTCTCACACTTCATCCACCACCCACCACCATCACAACACCATCATCCACCACCATCATCCATTGTCCATCGTAGAGTGTGTGAGTCGTCTCGGGATCCAAGATTGATCGTAAGAGTTCTTGACAATCAAGGCCATGTTTGCCTAAGTCTCTTACATCACTTGGTGAAGACAAAGTGTCTAGTATAATACTTTTTATTTTTAATCTTTTGCACTTTTTATTTGGTTTTGTATTAATGACTTTAATAACTAGTTACTTATGTTGAAGGTGATCTTTCCTTATCGTTTGTCCGTGGTGTCTTGGCATTATTTTACTGTCTATATAAAATAAAGGATTTTCACCATTCATATCTCCACGGTCTATATGGAGGTATGTTGGCTACCTGGTAGGGGGTTAAGGGAACGGTTTGGTAAAGGTCTTGCCATTGTTCAGCGTTTAGAGGTCCTGCAATGGACCTGGGTCAAATTTAGTAGGACATCCTTCAATACTTCACGGTATTGGATGGCGGGGGTCCAAACTCTTTGATCCCCTCATAAGTTAACTACTATTAATACTATAACCCGGCTATTTAGGACTGTATCCCTGCTGACTCAGACTACTTAGCCGAGGGTAACGTCACCGCCAAAAGCGGGGCCTACCACAATACTGCATTAATAACTTAATTCATTATCTTCCAATAATCCACCCTTTTAGGATTGTATCCCTGCTGACTCAAACTACTGGGGTGAGGGTAACGTCACCTTTAAAAGAGGGGCCTACTACAATAACTAAGATAATCTCTTAATTATGTGCAAAAGTGCGGAAATAATCAAATGTTATACTAGATACGAGTCGGAACCAAGTGATTCATCTTGTCTATCTGTTTTTATTTTATTTTTATTTTCAGCATTTTAGTTAGTTTTTATCTTTCCTTAGTTTAAACATTTTTCTAAACTTTTATTTTGGTTAGCCGTTGAGGATAAACCGGTACTAAAAGCTCTTGTGTCCTTGGACGACCTCGGTAGCTTACCAACGCTATACTACACTCAACGATGGGTGCACTTGCCCATATGTGTGTTTAGTGTTAGTGAAATATCGTGTTTTATAAATTTAAAACTTGGCTAAAATAAGTGTTAAAAAGGGCTTAAAATATACACCTAATATATATAACACTTTATCGCACATCAGCTCCCCGGCTCTAACTTCATCCATATAGTATGTTAACTGAAGGGTATTTGTAATTTCAAGTTAACATACAAGATCCAAGTACCCTTACGTTATACTTGAAATTACCAAAATACCCTTCCAGTTAACATTCAATATGGATGGAGTTAGAGCCGGGGAGCAAACTGACGACAAGATCAAAATATCAAGGAGGAAAATGGTCGTTTTTAAATGATTGGTATAAAACCATTAAAGTGACCAAACCATAGGGAGCAAAACGGAAGTTAACTCTAAACAATAATTACTAACAAAGTTTCAAATAACATGTACAATTACTTAGAATTTTATTAATAATATAATGTTCTAATGTGGGTGGAAACAACAATTTGAAAATTACAAACGATATTTGTTTTTTAATTTCTTATTAAGGACGCATTATAAAACTATATAATTTCTATTATACAACATCATGTAAACCAAGGTCTATAATTCAAACACCACATTATAGATATATATAATATACACATTAAAAACCCGAGAAGAATATTTATATTTACCACATTATCGATACAAAATTATCAAATTGTTTAGATAATTATAAATATAGAAAATTTTTAACTAATTTTTTTACACATTACAGAAGTATACAATTCCGTGTAATAAACGGGTCTATAATCTAGTATATAGATATAATGATGCACGCAATTATCCAAATATATCTCTAATAACGCGATAATAAATTTTGTCCCTTTGGTTTATAAATTCCCAAGGTTCCACATTGCAACAAGAATCACAAACCAACTTTGTAGATTGAAAGATAAAAAAGACCCAAAGTTAATGTAAGTTTTAATTATGTGATTTGTGAAGGATACCTCCCGTATAGCTTAAATTTCGGGTGGGGTAAAGATGAAAAAACAGGACCCCCACTTGAGAAGATTAGGTAATTACTTTACAGGTATGATTTTGCATGTTTTGGAAAGCGAAACTAAAGATTGATGATAAGGACCATAGTGTGCTTCTAAACCTGGCAGCGTGGGCCCGGCTTAACTTACTGCCATTAAAGATGTGGGTGCAGGGTGCTACCATGCTAGGAATTAAGAAGCCCACACATTTGTTAAAACCATCAATGGACCAAAAGAAAAAAAAATTAAGAGGAAAACGTTACTTATACTCTACTTTACATCAATAATATACTACAGGTTTAAATTTGGGATCACATCTCTAAGAGAGGTGTGCCTCTAACAAATGCGATACTCCACGTTACCATCAATGAAAGAATGAAACTATGGAAGTGGTATTGGATTGTTAACAAATTTATCCGGCCAACTAGTTTATGTAAGAGTGTTTTAACAAGTAGATAATATGTGATTTTATTTGTTGATAGTAGTTTATTAAAATGTTAACGTGTATTGAGTGTATAATAATATGATTTTAAAAGTGAGATATGTGATTCTATTTGTTCATAGTAGTTTATTAAAAGTATTGTATAATAATATGATTTTAAAAGTGAGATATGTGATTCTGTTTGTTGATAGTAGTTTATTAAAAGTATTGTATAATAATATGATTATAAAAGTGAGATGTGTGATTCTATTTGTTGATAGTAGTTTATTAAAAGTATTGTATACATATATGATTTTAAAAGTGAGATGTGTGATTCTATTTGTTGATAGTAGTTTGTTGATAGTAGTTTATTAAAAGTACTGGATATTAATAAGTCAATCCATAATTGTTTGCATATAAAAAACAATATGCCAATGAGTCTTTGGTGGAGTGGTGGAAAAGACTTAGGCCTTGTGAGAGGTCTCAAGTTCGATCCCCACTTCCACCAAAGAGGAGGTGAGAGGGTTTACCCATTTCGGTGGGGTTCCCGCTCGGGGGCGCCGGTTCGAATCCCACCCAGAGTAGGCTTTAGGCAGAAATGGGGGGCTGGACCTTAGGGGGGGCCCGGGGATCGAACTCGGGTGGCGGGGTTGTTCCGTCTTGGGGGTACCGTTAAGCTGGCCAAAAAAAAAAAAAAAAAAAAACAATATACTTTTTGTTTTTTCTCGTAAAATTCACTCAACCTTTTTAACACATAAAAGCCACTCCATATGTCAATTTGGAACAAAATTATGATTTTAAAAGTGAGATGTGTGATTCGATTTGTTGATAGTAGTTTATTAAAAGTATTGTATAATAATATGATTTTAAAAGTGAGATATGTGATTCTATTTGTTGATAGTAGTTTATTAAAGATATTGTATAATAATATGATTTTAATTTCCTTAAACCTGTTCATTGATAGTGATATTATCTAAAATGTTGTTGCATTATGTTACATAAACCTTCAAAGTCTAAGATATGTGAGATATGTTGATATTGCTTAAACTTTGGAGTTTAATTTTATTTGGATACATATGGTCATTGACTGTCTGGTATGCTTATGATACAGCACAAACTTTCAAATTTGTGGCATTATGTTACATAAACCTTCAAAGTCTTGTTAAACAGTTCCATTTTCGTAAAGGGTCCTCCAATCAGATGAATCATTGATAATGATATTGTTGATGCAAAAAATACAAGACCAATGATAGTGATTAGTCTGGTTAGGCAAAAGGCTTGGAGGGTTCCGGTTTGCCTAACGCAGGTCGTGGGGCCCCCCACGTTTGCATGGCGTGTAGAGAGGTTCACTAGTTATATTTGTTGTTTGCTCAAGATCCTTAGCTGAAAGATATTCAGCCTTGGATGTAAGGGTGAGCGAATTGTGTGTGTTGAAGTGAAGAAGGGAAACTTGTATGGAACAAGTTCTCGAGAGAAAGATCAGAGATCCGAGAGAATCAGGACTGATCTGGAATGTTTGAAATGCACTTAATGAAGTGTCATTTATAGAGGAAGAGATTGCTCAAAGGGGAAACCTTTGACCAGTGAACCCTGCTTGCAGTGGAGGACTTACCCTTTTAGGGGTTGAAGCGTTTGGACCTGCGGATAAAAGAGTACACCCTGTGCACACGTTTTGCTTTTGCGGCTGGGAGAGTTGTTTAAGTAATCAGTGAAGTGACTGATTACTGTGCACGTGCTGTCTACCTTAGTTCCCGGGCTTTAAACCTTTGAATCTTTTAACCCTTCAAGCTATCATGTATTCTCAGTCATTTTATTGAGGTTTGAGCTACCCCCGTCATCAGCCCCCCAAGTCAGAGGTTTTTGGGTGTAAGCACAAATACTTTTGACTTTTTGTACATTTGTTTTACTTTGCTTGAAGGCTTCAAGGCTTGAAAGCTTGAAAGGTTTAAAGCGGTTGAGCTTTTTGATTTTTGAATTTTGACAAGATAGTTGATATGACTAATGGCAGTTTCTTGTCAGGCGGCAGTTTAATAACCTACTGTATAATGATCATATCCGTTTCTTTTATATAGTTTTTCATTTATCCTTTAGAAGAAACATAACTTCCACAAAATTTCTCTCAAGTTCACTCCCTCTTTCTCCTTCCAGGTTAGTTTTGATTTCCATTCTTCTGCTTATTTTCTTTTAGTATGGGTGCTCGTAAAGACTTGGCCAAATCGTTTTCTTGATTAACCCAAGAAGAAGTAGAAACTTTTTGTTTAGAATGGGGTATTGGGTTGAGGTTTAAACCGGTTACACCGGGATGCGATGTTTCGATCGATCAATGTCCCCCTAGTTCCGTTGCCCTCTATTGTCGTCATTTTGAATTTTCAAACCTCCGTCACCCTTTCTCGAACTTTGTGTTGAATATCTTAGAGTATTATCATGTATCGTTTGGCCAGATCCACCCTCGGGTCTGGCTAGGGTTCTGCATTTTGAAGTTTTGTGCTGGGCTTCCGGATATGATCCAACCCTTTTGTCATTCCGTCGCTTTTTTCGATTGGCCAAAATGGTGACTGGTTTACATTCGAAACATCCCAAATTGACACTTGTTTAGTTTCGTCCATGGTTTCCAATCTTGGTGTTTGGAAAGACCGGTTTTCTGGGTTTCCGATGAAATTGTTCCTTTTAAGCTTGTTTGGAGACATCCGGATGCCGTTTTAAATGAACCTGAACCCTCTGCTCTTGAGATAAATACTCGTTTTCTTGAAACTCTCAGGGAGTGCCCTTCAAGGCTTCATCCCTTTCCTGAGCCCTTACTGGTGTTATTGGGCCTTAGTAAGTTGTGAGACAAACCTGATAGGGATCCAGTGCTTATGAGAGACGGGCAGGGTATGCATTTGTCTTGTTGTGTTATTATATTCCTATTTTTTGTTTGCTTATACCCTTTATTTGTGTTTGTTTTGTAGTTATGTCTGCACTTGATTTTATTAAGAGCGATGACACTTCCAATGTTGTGTTTGGGGATGGTGCGGCTACACCTGGTGAAGTTGCAGTTGTTAGGGGGTCTGAGCATAGGTTTGAGGGTTCTGGTTATGTGAATGTTCCAAATGTTAAAGGTTTCACGAAGGCTCCGGGTTCCAAGGTTTCTGTCCGTCATTCAAACCGTCGTTTGAAGGTGCTGACCAACCCTCTGGCTTAGAGGCCATTGACATTAGTGATGACATTGAGGTGTCCGCGGAGCAAGTTACTGAGGGTGGTGTGGAGAAGGGTAAGGAAAAAGAGTTGGTTGTTTCTGGGAATAAGAAAAAGTTGGTTAAGAAAGGTGTTACTCCTGTTATCCAGGGTTCATCGGGCAAAAGCATTGAAGGCTTGGAGGAGCCTGAAGCTGAAGAGGTTTATGTTCCCAACTGGGGTGTGAAGGTTGGGGATAGCTTCAAGGATCCTGATGTTTGTGCTGAGTTGTTAGCCCATTTTGCTCCCCCTGGTGTTCGGGATGCCATTTCGGAAATGGAGGGTGATCATTTCATCTCAAGGTTAATGTTGAGCTCTTGCAACCTTTCTACCCTTTTGGCTGAAGGTGTTACCCATTTTGCAAAAGGGATGCAAGAGTATGAGGAAGTTGCAAAGAAGAAAGACAAGATGAAGGCCTCCATCACTGCGATGAAGAAGGAAGTTGAGGGTTTTTCGAAAAAGGAGGAGGCTTGGGTGAAAAAGGTTGGTGAGTTGACCAGGCGGCATGAGATTGAGATGAATAATCTCAAGAAGAGTTTTGAAGCAGATAAGTTGAAGTTGAAGGATGATAGGGAAGCCTTGGATGTGCAAAAGAAAGCCTTTGATGAGGAGAAGGAAGGCTTGAAAGCTTCAGTGGTTCAAGCTACTGGTGATAACCAGTGGCTCATCGAGCGAGGCATTCCCCAGGTTGTCACTTATCTCCTTCATTCTAATGAATTCAACTCTGCTCTTGGAGAGTTTTATACCAAACTGTTAAACTATGGGAAGCATTTGGGCCTTATCGCTGGTTTTAAACTTCACGAGTCTGGTCAGGCCTTAGAGCAGTCTCCCATGTTTCGTCCTGATGCTTCCAGGGTTTTTAAAGAATCTGTTCAGCAGATGGAGAGGTTGACTTACCCATATGTAAGTCAAGTTGCAAATTGTTTTGGTAAACCTCTTTCTGTCTTACAGGAGTTGAAGCCTGATGGGTTAAATGAGAAGGTTTGTGCTGAAGTGCTTGATTCCCTTTCCAAGAAGCGTTCTCGTTCAGCGGATAGTGGGGAGACCTTTTCAGAAGATCCGATGCTTCCAAGGACGTAAGCCTCGAAGGTTCAGCAGTTGGTGATGATGGTGGTTCGAATGCCAAGAAAGCGAAGAAGGCCAAAAAAGGTAAGGGTAATGGTTCTGGGGCTTCTAAGCCTCTTGCTGATGTTTGAACAATGCATTCGTAGCTTTCTTAGCACCTTAAAACAATTTCATGGTCTGTATTTTCTTTAAAACAATTTAGGTTTTGCAGAAACCCTTAAGGTTGTCGTTGATGGTTGTTAGCCTTAGTGGCTATTTCAACAATTTCCATGTTTACAAACCGTTAAGGTTTGGTTATGACTTGTTTAAATATTTGGAAGCCTTTAGGGCTTCTTATGTTATGCTATTATCTTTCTACTACTTGTCTTGTGTTGTGATTTTTTTTAAATGTAGTTGTATATTTTTGTAAGGCAGCTTTGTTAGATACTTGTAGCTTGAAGCCTTTAAGGCTTCTAGCTGTTGCTTGTCCTTTATGACTTGGTGTTTTGCTTTGTATTTTTGATTTCGAGTTGTGTACAACCTTTTATTGCTGTGTTGTTGTTTTGCTCCTTCAATTGTTTTTATGTTTATGGAATTGTCTTTGTTGGGTTTGTGTTGTCTTTATGTTTTTTATACCTTAAAGGGTTCAGTGCTGCAGTCACTTAGCCTTGGTATTTTTAACAAGAAGACATAGAACCTATCATATCTATCACTTTCCTTGGTTTGATTTTGGTTCGTAAGCCTGTTGATAATGATTTGTTTTCTAGAAGTTTTACAAGGCTTAAGGAACATTTGGTGAAGGCTGCTCAGACCTGTCTATGAGACAAGTTTGTTTTTTGATAATTTTATAAGTCTCATGGAGTTGTATTGATTTAGGAACTCACCCCTTATATAGGTTCATTCAACCCTTGAAACTATTGAGCGATATGGCCTGGGAGCTCATCCCCTTACATGGCCCTTGCCATGGAGTTTTTTTCTAGGTTCTCAACCTGATTTTAGGATAAAAAGACAAATTTGATAAAACATCATTATTCATTCAAGAGATATTGTTTTACAAAAAGGGAGCATGGGACAACTCTTGAAATACAAACTAAACTTTCTTGATCAGACATGGAACCTTTTAAGGGTCTTGTCATTCCAGTGTCTGGGAAGCTTTTTACCTTCCACGTTGGCCAGTTTATAGGATCCACCTTTGTGGGCTTCAAGGATTGTGTATGGCCCTTCCCACTTTGGGCCAAGTTTTCCTTGGTTCTCTTTTTTGCTAGCCTCATTGTTTCTAAGTACGAGGTCTCCTGGCTTGAAGCGTTCATGCTTGACTCTCTTGTTGTAATAAGCTTCCATTTTTTGTTGGTACTTGGCTTCTTGAATGGCATCTTGATCGCGTGTTTCTTCGAGGAGTTGCAAGTTCAACATGGTCTCTTTGTTGTTTGCTTCGGGATCCATGTTGAGTGTTCTTTGAGTCACAACTCCTGTTTCAACTGGAATCACAGCTTCTGATCCGAACAGCAAGCTGTAAGGTGTTCTTTTGTGGCTTGTTTTTTCCGTTGTTCGTATAGCCCATAGAACGTTTGGCAACTCTTCGAGCCAACTGTTTTCATGCCTTCCCAATCGGGTCTTGATTCCTTCAACGATGCTCCGATTCATGCTTTCAACTTGGCCATTGGATTGTGGCTATGCAACTGAGCTGAATACCAGAGTTATTCTGAATTCTTTGCACCAAGTGCTAAAAGGCTTCTCAGCAAATTGTTTCCCATTATCCGTGACCAACACTCCCGGCAACCCGAAGCGACAAATGATGTTTTCCCAAAAGAAGTCAATGACTTGTTTTCCCGTAATTTTTGCAAGTGGTTTGACTTTAGGCCACTTGTTAAAGTAATCTATGGCCACCAATAAAAATTTTACTCCACCTTTGGATAGTGTGAATGGGCCAACAATATCCATTCCCCATTTGTGAAATGGCCAGGCTGAAGATATCGGGACAAGATCTTGTTTGGGGCACTTGGGCACCGGTGCATGTATTTTACAAGCTTCACATTTTCTTAATTGTTCGGTGGTGTCTCTATGAATGGAAGGCCAAAAATACCCGAGATTCATTAGCTTAGCAACCACCGTCCTTGCTCCGAAATGAGGTCCAGATATCCCCACATGAACCTCTTTAACCAGGTACTGGCTTTGTTTCAGGCCAACACATCTCAGTAATGGTGCAAGGTAACCCTTTTTGTAGAGGATTTCACCTTGCAACACATACTGCCTAGATTTAATTCTAACCCTTTTAGCCTCTGTTTGGTCACCAGGTAACTCACCGTTTTTGAGGAATTTCTTGATAGGAGTCATCCAATTGGGGCCTTCTTCGGTGATTACATCTTGAACCTCCAATTCTTGAATCAAGGGAGTTTTCAACACCTCCACCAACACCTTTTTGGTAAGATGGGCAAAGGTGAGAGAGGCAAGTTTGCTCAGGGCATCGGCTCTCTTGTTTTGAGATCTTGGGACTTGCTTGATGGTACATGCTTGGAACGTGTTCATCAATTCCTTGGACTTTTCTTTATACCTCTTCATGTTGGGCACTTTTGCAACATAATTGTCGTTGACTTGGCTTGACACAAGCAACGAGTCTGTGAAGACCTGAAGCTTTTGAACCTTTATCTCCTTGGCTATCCTCAAACCAGCTATCAATGCTTCGTATTCAGCTTCATTGTTTGTGGTCTGGAATTTAAGTCGAAGAGCGTATGTAAATTCTAGACCTTCAGGGTTGATCAAAATGAGCCCAGCACCTGACCCTTCAACGCTTGAAGCTCCATCGGTAAATAGCTTCCAGGCTTCAGGGTCAGAAGGTTCAGCGGTAGTTGTATTAACTTCCGTGACAGCTTGCTTCGGGACTTCCACAATGAAGTCGGCCAAGACTTGGGCTTTAATAGCTTTTCTTGGAACATAGGTGATTTTGTGTTCATCTAGTTCCACAACCCATTTGGCTAACCATCCTGAATTTTCTGGATTTTAAAGCACACTCTTGATGGGTTGGTCGGTGACCACTTGTATAGGGTGTGCTTGGAAATACCTTCGAAGCCTTCTAGCCGTTTGGACTAGGGCTAGAGCAAGTTTTTCCAAGGTCTTTGGTAAGTACTTGTTGAAATCCCTTGTAAGGTATTTGGAGGTGATGGCGTTCATAAAACTGGCCACTCTCATCTTTTCATCTGCCCCCCACATACGTCAGACCTTCCTTTTTATACATTTCTATGAACTCTCGAAGGCTCTCGCCATCTCTTTGTTTTATCTAGAAAATCACCGTGGCATCTTTAACGTACCGCCTTTGCTGTGAGAAATTGGGCAGAAACCCTTTGCTCAGGTCATCGAAGCTTCGAACGCTTCTGGCTGGTAGGTCATTGAACCATATTCTGGCTGACCCTATGAGGGTCTGCATGAACATGAGGCAGCATTCAACGTTATACCATTTCTCAATCCTAGCGGCACCAGTAAAGATCTGGAGGTGATCCTCTGGATCTTCGGTCCCGTCATATGTCTTGATATGGGATGGCATCTTGATTTTTGTTTGGAAATCATAATCAGTGATTTGTTGGGAGAAGCATGATAGATTGCTTGGTTTATATGGTTTGGCCAAATCCTCTTCCACCCTCGCACCTGTGTTGTTGTTGTTGTTCCCTTGGGTGGCCAACACTTGATTAATAAAGTGTTGCCAAAGGAAGCTTGCCATCATCTGAGCCATCATTTGAGGCATAAGCTTGAAGCCTTGAAGGCTTCCAGGTGCAACTGGGCAGTTTATCCCTAATGGAGTGCTCATGACGGCACTTCATGCTAAAGGGAGTACAGACAAAGCTTGTTCCCATGTAGTTGTTGCCGGGGGCGGAAAGCTTGCAACAGGAGATTATAGCAATTGATCATAAGTTAGTTCGTGCCCCAATGGAGCACCGGTGGCAACTAGTTGGGAAGAGAAAAGTGGAAAAGACGTGGGAGAGACCTTGTAAAAGGAAGAGGTGGAGGTCCAGGGGATAACGATGGCTCTGGCTCGTTATAGTCCAGCCGAATCCTTACTCCCTTGTCCCTTTCCCTATTCACGTATTGGTTAAGGAGAGACCTTAACTCTAGAAAGTTATTAGCGACCCCTTCAGGGGTAAGGTCAACACGTAAGGGGGTGTTAGAGGCACCGACGTTTGGGGATGGAACCCCTGATCGAGACGGGGTCGGTGGTTGGAAAGTGAGGAACTCGGGGTATGTTGCTCCAGTAGGAGTGCTCCCTGGTGTTGAGAAGGAATCTGGTATAGCTACTTGAGTTTGGCTAGTGCTAGGGGTAGAGGTACGTGGGACTTGCTTTACCTCTCCCGGAGATTCACTTTCCGACATGATGATTTTTGAGAGAATAGAGCTACACTACTGGTCTTTTGAAGAAAATAAGTGGCGTAGCCCCACGGTGGGCGCCAACTTGTTGATGCAACAAATATAAGACTAATGATAGTAATTAGTCTGGTTAGGCAAAAGGCTTGGAGGGTTCCGGTTTGCCTAACGCATGTTGTGGGGTCCCCCCACGTTTGCAAGACGTGGAGAGAGGTTCACTAGTTATATTTGTTGTTTGCTCAAGATCCTCAGTTGAAAGATATTCAGCCTTGGATGTAAGGGTGAGCGAATTGTGTCTGTTGAAGTGAAGAAGGGAAACTTGTATGGAACAAGTCCTCGAGAGAAAGATCAGAGATCCGAGAGAATCAGGACTAATCTGGAATGTTTGAAATGCACTTAATGAAGTGTCATTTATAGAGGAAGAGATTGCTCAAAGGGGAAACTTTTGACCAGTGAACCCTGCTTGCAGTGGAGGACTTACCCTTTTAGGGATTGAAGTGTTTGGACCGGTGGATAAAAGAGTACACCCTGTGCACACGTTTTGCTTTTGCGGCTGGGAGAGTTGTTCAAGTAATCAGTGAAGTGACTAATTACTTTACACGTGTTGTCTACCTTAGTTCCCGGGCTTTGAACCTTTGAACCTTTTAACCCTTAAAGCTATCATGTATTCTCAGTCATTTTATTAAGGTTTGACCTACCCGTCATCAGATATTATCTAAAATGTTGATAGTTAGCATGGTTTTCGTAAAGGGTCCTCCAATCAGATGAATCATTGATAGTGATAACTCTTTTTCTTTTTTAGGACACAACTAAGTAGAAGGAACCTTGGTCATCTAGCCCGAATATGTTAGATGATAACCCCTATAACTATAGTGAAAATTTAATAACCATGTTTTTTTTCTTAATTGAAGGTTAGTTTTAGAATCATATTTGATTGTTTTGTTTCTTTTTTCCGTTTAGGTACAAATCTACTTAACTCTACCTTCCTTTTTTAATTAGTAGAAGTAGATAGAAAAAAAAGGAAAATTATAAAAATGGTCATTGACCAAAATCATTTTCAGATTTGGGCATCTTATGAGTCCTTGGAGCGACGCGTCATGCACAGGATGAGTCTTTGGAAATCTTGTCACACCCCCAAAATACCACATGCAGAATCCACCGCGAGGCGTGTGACGTACCAAGATCTAGCCACTAATCACATTGAACTAACAGTAATAATAAACACAAGATCGTGTTCAATATGAAAAGTGCATTTAAAAACATTTGATTCAAACCAATATTCGTTCAGCAGAAGCATAAATAATCGTTTAACCAATTCAACATCATTTTGTTTAGAAACATAAACAAACATTAAATGTCTTCGCGAATGACACGACCCATGATGACACCGGCTTCCCCAAACTGCAAGTTCCATTTCGTGATGCATTTAACGACCTGCAAGCATGCAGAAAAAGTGTATCAGCATAAAGGTGGTGTGTTCACAGTTTTGTTTAACTCATGTAAGTGTTTAGTTTAAAGACATGTTACGAATAATAAACTCTGTACCGATTGACTGTTCGTTTTTGGTGCCCTCATCAATGTCTATCATCAATGACAAATGTTTAAGGTCATTAGTTCACGCCCGTCTTCCCAGGTACGAAGTGAGGTTTGTCAAGCCTAATAGCGCTATCAACTAATACCCCGTTGCCTCCCAAGCAACTAGCTCGATATGTAAGTAGGGACTTTCGTGATAGAGTTCGAGTTTATTAACCAACATCGTAATTAAACCAAAGCGTTTAAAAGTACTCCTCCCAGGAATATTAGTTTGTTTGTCCCCCCGGGACGCATGCTTGTTAAAGAGTAGTGAACTCACCTTAGTTTGCTCGGTATGTTAACGTGTCTTTACGCGTTAAGTGTTTGGCCCGTTACACGCGACCTAATGTACATTAAACATAAGTATGTATGTAGGTAGGATCATGCAATACCATAATGTCCAAACAACCGTGTTTAGGTTTACAAGCTTACAGGTTAACATACCATTCTCACAGTATTAAATTTGGCCCACTGATGTAAACGTAAATAATTTAATTCACAAGTAAACCACCCAATTCCAAGACATGTTTTACTAAACAATTCATAACATTCCATGTGCATCCAAACATTATAAAAAGAAATATATTCGGGATTATGTTTCATTATCATCAGCAAACCGTAAAGTATATCAATATTCTCATGTGTATGTTTAGAAAAATAATTAAGTTCTAAACATATCTCTTATAATATATTCAACGTATAATCGGACCACTACCTCCAATGTTCATTAACTCGGACAAGGCAATTATGTTCAAAAATAACAACCACATGTTTGGACTGCTTTGTTTCTTATTTAACAATTTCAGAATATTATACAACAAACTCGGACAGGTTTGAATCTTCATATAAGTTCGGACAGTTATAAGAAAATAAGTTCGGACCTGGCAATTGTGTTTAAAATAACAACCACATGTTCGGACATTCAACTTAAATAAGTTCAAACCTTTTTAAACCTCACAAATTTGGACTCCTTGGAAGATTAAGGGCGGACTGCCCTTCAAACACCTAAGTGCAGACTGCACAAACACATATGCGGACAGTATAACTAGTGCGGACCTTTGAAGTGTAATTAAGTGCGGATAGTAGATTATTATGTGTGGATCATTTGCACTTAATTAAGTGCGGACATCATAGGGTCCCAGGTGCGGACATATTGGATGAGGTTATGTGCGGGCACTAGGTTTTCAACAAATGCGGACTATATGAATTTTACTAAGTGCGGATCAATGTAAAATCAACATATGTGGACATGTTAAATGTTTGACAAATACTGACAAAGGCTTTGTGACTTCACAAAGTTTGACAACAATCGGAAATTTCCTTCTTCAAGGTTTCCACGCATAGAAACCCCCAAATGCACAAAATCAACAATGTCAGGAATCAAATCAATCAATCTAACAGTGTTATCATACCACAAACATCAAACAATCATTACACAATCATTCAGTCTAAGCAATCACTTATTCATTGGCATGATCAATCACACATAATCAATTATTTGGATCATCTAGGGTTTGTATGAATCAGAAGAACAAGTTATCAATATAACACAAGAACATACCTTAGATGGATAAAGAGATGATTCTAGGAGGATTGGAAAGATCAACGATTGATGTGTGAACTTGTGTAGCCAAGAATGATTGAAGAAGGATTAGAGATGATTAGAGAATGGTAGAAATGTCGTACAGTGAAGTTATGGGGAGTTTAGGGTTTTGAGTGGTTATAAGGGTTTCACAATTATTCTAAACACCCCCTAATTATACAACTTTCACTCCATGGCACATAAATCATGCAATTCACATTTAAACACATAATTCACGTATTGATAAGGAACGTACAAATTTCATATAAACCATCCGTTTATAGTTATTCGTGTATGTTCCGGTAATTCCTCGAATTACTAACGTCGACTGATTTAACTACCTAGTTAAATGCAATGCTATGAATGTATGACTAAATTAACTGTGGTTAGGTTAAAGTAGTAACCTGAAGTTGCAGGTTGTCACATCATCCCCAACTTGAAAGAAATTTTGTCCCGAAATTTGATAAGCAGTCTTGGAGAAATGAAATGGTGAGTTAAGATGACTGTGGATTTTCCTCGGGTACCACAAATCCCTTCACTGATACCTAATAAAAAATGGACGCGTGGCATTTTTATAACTTGCAAGTGGGGTCCCAGACGCATCAAGCACCGGAAACTTTCAGATTCGCCGAAAACTATCGCCGAAAACTATGGATGATTGCCGGAAACTTTCAAAACAGAAGGTGTGATGTTGATGGAGGATTGTTCAGGAAGATTTGGTTTTTTGGAGTTGATGTTGATGCCAGAAACTATTATGGAGGTTCGCCGGAGATGATGATTGTTGATAAAGATTGAATTTTTTTGGATTTGTTTAAGTTTTCCAGAAACTATGGAGGTTCGTCGGAGACGATGTGGGGTTGTTGAGAAAGGTTGAGTTTTTTGGAGTTGTTTAATTTTTCCAGAAACTATGGAGGTTCGCCGGAGACGATGTGGGATTGTTGAGAAAGATTGGGTTTTGTTGGAGTTGTTTAAGTTTGAAATCTCGTCAAAAACTATCAAGGTTCGCCGGAGACGTATGAAGGACGCATGAGGTGCCAAGAACGCATGAGGTGGCCAATGGCTCATCTCGTGCATGATGCGTCACTCTAAGGACTCATGAGATGGCCTAATCTGAAAATGGTTTTGGTCAATGGCCATTTTTTTAATTTTCCAAAAAAAAAAAAAAATTCCTATACCTATAGTCTTTATTTCATTCTTCTTGTTTTTTTGCTTGCCTCTTCTCCCTCATACCTCTCCATCCTGGTTCAAAAAAACTTTAGAAATTCTTTCATTTCTCTCTACCGAATTGTATTCCAGTTAAACGATAACGAGATTAAAAAGTTCGCCACTTTGTCATGTATATCTCGCATGAGTTTGTCGTTAGCATGAGAAACCTACATAAGATTTGTGCACCTAAGAATCAAGATCAGGATTATTCCCATAATAGGATTTGTGCAACTAATATCGCGGTTATGGTTATGTTTTTTTTGGCTAAAACCGACGCATACACATCCTGATGAGATTGTTGTTGAAAATTAATGTTGGAAGGAGGATTTGTTTGACACAAATTCCATGTGGAGTGAGACTATTAGCCCATGTAACCACATCCAAACGTGTGGAAGTTTCCATGTTATGAAAGTATTGACACTAAAGTTGATAGTTTGTAAATTTTTGCAACCACCAAGATTATTTAGTACGAGCCTTCATTAGTTATTGTTGACAAAAGTAACTATGAAGTAAAGAAAAAAAGCACCATTGAAAAGGCATCTCCTTTTAAAATTCATTAAAACTTAAGTGATGGACTTGAGGTTAACTACAATTAGCTAAATTTGATGGCAAATTCCAAGTAATTTTGCAATCATACTACTACCTTGTTGATGCCTTAAATTATTTGAAAAAAAAATTAAAAAGACAAATTTCCTTGCTCCTTTTAAGACATATTGGAGATCAATGTTGTAAAAATGTCAATTAACAAATAATATAAAATTAGTGGGATTCATCAGTGCTACGCGACCGGAATTCGATCGGTATCAGTTTGTTTCATTACGATATTGGCACTCGCTATAGCAACCAAATGAGAAAACCCAAAAAATTAAGTTGTGATATGCCCAAAAGATCACATATTTTACATCGATCGAAACTATAAAAGCAAATACAGGTTCGGATAATACCGATACGGTACTAACATTTGGTTGATACCGGTACCGATGTTCGGTTAGAATCGGTTCAATTCATAACGGTACAGTCACGCGTATAGCTTACAATACCAAAGAATACTTCATTTCAAATACAACTCCTTTTAAAAAAAATTATGTTAGAATGTGGAGAGAAAATAATTAATAATAAATGTGTATATAACTTTATTAGTGTAATATTATCAAAAGTTCCGTTTATTAAATAAAATAATATTTATAATTTAAAAGTAATATATAACAATTAATATAAATTAATCATAATAATATAAATTAATCAAAGTTCACCATTTATGAGAAGTTATGTATAATCTGTATAATATAATATAATAATATAATATATAACAATTATTAGATTTAGTCTTCATCATTTATTCATCACCTACAATCTTGTAAAAATCGCGACTAGTCGGCGATTAATCGCTAGTTGGCCAGTAGTAACTGAGTAATTTTTCGTTAATCAGTCCATTAATCGCTAGTCAGGTATAACAACCCTCGAAAATGCCCTAAAACACTCCGTAAACGAGAAAACGAACACGTTTAACGTTAATTTTTATAAAAAACAAATAGAATAATGATTTCTATTCGGTCGCGGGCCGCGATAGACTCCCCTAGTCTTCTCGCGAGGCGCGAGAAGCCCTTTCTTGTCGAACACCCAGGGTGACACGTGTCACCTATCATGTCGAGTCTAAGGTCATGATCAGGCAACCCTAGCCGTAGCTAGGGTGCCTTCGCGAGGCACGAGAAGACCCCCTTAGGTGGGTCACGGGGCCCGAGAGACCCCCTGAAATTCTATAAATAGAGCAGAGACTGCACTTTCCCAAACCGTTCACAATCTTTCTTTCTCTCTATTATATCACACGAAAATACTAGTTAAAATACCCTCTAAAACACGAAGCTCTGCCCCGTTGTAAGTATTTTAACCCCCGATCACTAATTCGTTACCCTACCCGATTGATCTACCCAGCAAAGCATGTCAAGGCTCTGACTGACTAAGTACGTTGGGGTTCTGTCTCATGATGTATGGCTAAAGTGATTTGGGTTATTATACTAACGCGCGTGCATTGTATGTTTTTAATAGGAACTCAAGAAAATTTACAGAAAATATCACCAGGAAGCCCGTAGAAATACCTAAGTTTACAATTTGAGTCATTTCTCTTTTTCTCACAGTTTGTGAGTCATTCTTCTTTTCATCGACTTACTTTACAAAACCCTAAATGTTTTGCAGTTATATTTATAGTGATTAAGTCTTTGTATTCTATAAAATACTGTCGGTATTATGGGGTTTTATATACACTAATTGACAATCTTCACAATTGGACACGGGTAGCCAATGTGTGATATGACCATAGTCACAGATCCGTCGAGTGACAAGTACTTGGAGTTTTTGGTTATACATAAACATTGTAATCGCTCTTAACACTGTGAAGTTATAACAATGTGTTTTATAAAATGGAATGTACTCGCCAGTATTTTTTGCTGATAAAATATTTTCAAAACGCATTTCAGGTAACCTAATGTGAATCTATAAGAAGCCAGCTATGGAGCACTGAAGGCTTAAAGAAAGTGACTTTAATCTACCTGAATAAAAGAAGAAGTTATATTTTCAGCAAATTAGGGTTTATCCCTATAAAATATTATAAATGGAATATGGGTTTTTATCCCATTTGTTTAATATAAAAGTTTGGTGTTTTGCAAACTCTGAATTTATTTCCTAACTACGATCCTGATGTCTCATTTCCGCTGCCAAATTATTAAACATCGATACCACCGGCTCGTCCTCGCAGCTCCCACTCCCGGGATGGGGTCGGGGGTTGCGACAGAAGGTGGTATCAGAGCCACTGGTTTAAGCCATTTAAGTGTTCTTTTAATACCTAAATTTTTATATTCATGTTAGGAAATTTATATAAATAACTTTTGTGTTATTCTGTGTAAGTATGTATATTATTATTTTATGTTATTTTAATAATTTCTTTTAAGTTTACAGTATGAGTGATCAGGGTACTTCTGACGCTTATCGTCACCTACCTCATTCTCCAATGGATGAAGGAACATCCCAGCCAACCTCCGGATACGTAGCTGATTCCGAAGAAACCTTTGTTTTTAAATCCAAATCCGAAGAACTTTTCCCCCCTAAGAAAAAAGGGTGGTTTAGTAGAGCAAAAATAGAAAGGAGAAAAAGAAAGAGGAAAATCCAACAACAAGCAGTACTAAATAGAGCTGAGAGAAATACCCAAAATCCAGTAACCAGACCTGTATGGGAAGAAGAATTGGATAGGAGACTAGCCAATTTGAATATGCTTAGAATTGCAGAAGGAGAACTTGATCTCAACCAAGTAGCAGTACTAGAACCACAATTACTACCTTTATACCCTGACCAACCCATGAACCTAGAACAAATCCAGGAAAACCCATTTCCAATCCCAGTTTTTGACCCAAATGAAATACCCAGGATACCAACCCCAAATCCTTTAAAACAATGGTGGAACAACGATTGGGCATTTCAAAATCTAGTGAATGACCCATATATGACATACGGAGAACCAGTACCAGCTTACCTTGAACCCATACCAGCGCCAATGCCACAAATGAATCAGGAGAACATAGAAGAACTTCGCCAGTATGGTGAAGAATTAGTTGAGGAAGGAAACCGGATACGCCAAATCGGGGAAAAACTCGTCTGGAAATACGACGAGAGGGAGATGCAATATTAGAAAGTCAACGCCTAATATACTATATATATGTATAATTGTAATTTCAGTTTTTTAGAAAAAAAATCAACTAAGATAGATATAAATTAATATATCTCATCTTATATATATATATATAGGGGAAGGTTCATTTGAGAAGAAATTTAATGTGTGAACAAAAAGAAGAAAGGACATAATGGTAAAACATTAAATAGTTTATAACTCCTCCCATTAATTATGTTATCTCTCATTAATAAAGCAAAAAACATTTTATCCTACACATTTCAAAATTTATCGTACATATATCTTACATTTACCGAAATTTACCCTACGCATATCTAAATTTATCATGTACATTAAAGAATTTATCCTACACATGCTAAAATTTATCCTACACATGTCGAAAACTGTCCTTCACCATAAATTATTTTATCTTGAAAGAGTATATTTAAAAGTGAGTTACAAGTTTAATTAATTAGCTAATTAATTACATTTATAAATTTACCTATATGCCCTTATTAATAACATTAAATACACATATTAAATGAAGTAAAATGAAGCATTTCTATTGGTTTAAAACTTATTCTTTTTATTCTTACAAAATTTTTTCTTCTCATTTAAACCCTCCACTATATATATATATATATAGGGAGAGGATCATGAGAAAACTAGATATAAATGAGAAAACAAAAAAACTAACCAAAAAAGCACTAAAAAGGAGGGAGGAGACTTTTAATGAAGGAGGGGTAAAATTGGAAAAAAAATATATAACTTTTCAAACATTTCCCATTTCTCCATACGTTATCATTTTAAAACAAAAATGGCACCATAAGATCACAAATTTTTGTATCTTTCATTCAAGTATATTCGAGCATATTTTTTATGACATAAAAAAAGATTTATGGTGTCGTCTTGTTTTCAATACTATTATTATAGTAGTGCACATGTGCAATATAACATGTACTACAATTGCATTACATGCTTAAAATTAGCTTTTTGAGTCTAGTTTAGCTTTTAGGGTTAGTTTTTTTGGAGGTTTAGGATTAGGATTAGGTTTTTGGGTGTGGGGGGGATAGGGGTTTAGGTTTTTGGGGGGTGGGGGGGGGGGGGGTTTAGGTTTTTTTATTGCATTACATGCTTAAAATTAGTCTTTTGAGTCTAGTTTAGCTTTTAGGGTTAGTTTTTTTTTTTGGAGGTTTAGGATTAGGTTTTTGGGTGTGGGGGGGGGGGGGGGGGAGGGGGTTTAGGTTTTTGGGGGGTGGGGGGGGGTTTAGTTTTTTTTCGGGTTTATGTTTAGGGTTTAGTTTTAGGTTTTCGGGAGGGTGGGGGGTTTAGGTTTTTTTTTTTTTGGGGGGGGGGGGGGTTAGGCTTTTGGTGGGAGGGTGAATTTAGGTTTTTGGGCGGTGGGGGTGGGGGGTTTAGGTTTTTGGGGGGTGTCGGTGGGGGGTCGGTTAAGTGGTTTAAGCTTTATGTATTAGTGCACATGTGTAGTACAACAAATTTTTTTTTTTTTTTTTAATTTTTTTTCCCATACATAAAAAGTAGCGATTTTTTAAAAAAAATTGTAAAAAAAAAAAAAAAATTGGTATGTTTTTAGGTTTTTTTTAGGCTTTTTTGGTTTGTTTTTTGGTTTTCTCATTTAAACTAGTTTTCTCATGATCCATCCCCTATATATATATATATATCGATGCATAATTACTAAAGTTTAAATTCCAGTCATAGTTTGTAATAGATGCATATATATATATATATATATATGAAAAGAGTAAATGTCGCAATTGTTATGGGTCATTTTCTGAACATATATCCTGACCAATATTCTGGCTTTGATTGTTTATTTGTGATCAGGATACCGGATCAGGATATTGGTAACGTCCTGGTACGATATCCTGGTAGTAACTGATTTAACCACTTCCAGATTAGAAGGTGCAAGTCTCCAACGTTCAAGTGGACTTCTTCCCCTCAAGACTCGGGCAAATCAGTTGGCTTATAGACGTTGGACCTGGAAGACCAGGACTACAACGTTCAAATGGGGAATATCGGCTGAATCCCGGAATAATAGGGTGTTTAGTTAGTTTCCTTTTATTATAAATAGATTGATCGGATCAGATTAAGGCACACACTCTTTCGCACACTTTTACTCTCCTGTTGCAAACAATCACTACACACAAACACTTGTACTCGAATTACATTGTAACACCTAGTTGATCCGCATCATATCCTGCACTGTATCCTAATATTTGAAGTAATAGGAGAACAAGGCAGCTGCGATTGTCAGCTCCCGAGGTTTTGTGCCGGCGATCTAGATTGATTAAGGGCTTTCCTCGTACATCCTGCGTCACCCTTTACATTTTCGCTCATTGTTTGATCATAGATACAACTCTATATCCTTAGCCGTATCCTGAAACTGTTTTTGCAAATAACTTAACTAGCATATTTTCAACACACATTTCTAGCACACTACCTCACTTAACTAATTTGATCACTTAATTGCTTCGGTAATTTTTGACCAAAACAATTTGGCGCCCACCGTGGGGCAAGTGGTGCTATTTCTACTAAAAGCTTTTGCAAGATCGTTACTTGGTTTTCTATTTTCAAAACTTTTTGCTACACTATTTTCAATGGCCTCGAGATCAAACATGAGCTCTTCCACCGTGTCTGTTACAACCTCTACAACAATTGGTTCGGTGCTTCCACCACCTCCTCCGAGAATGCAAGCCTCTTCACAGGGAACTGAAAGTCATGTGGCTCGGGATGTTATCCCCGCTCGCAGTATCCAGGGATCTGGTCCTGTTTTGGCTTCTAATGAGGAAATTCTAAATTTGTTTGGTAGTGTACAGGAACAGATGAGGCAGTAGCAGGAAACTAATCAGATGTTGATGAGAGAGATACAACTCTTGAAATCCGGTCCAAGTAGGCCTGCTGAAGATACTGTTACTCCCTTGCAACCCAGGGCTTTGAACCTCAGTTCTGCAGTTTATACTGAGGATAACCGGGGGAATATTGTGCCTAGCCATTCCCAGAATCATACTCCTGAGATACCCTCTTCAGTAAGAGTATCAATTGTGAGAAGCTCAGGATATGCTTCAGGATATAGCCAGAATCCCCAAACTGGTAATGTATCTAATAATAATAATACTCTTGCTACTAATGGTGTTGGATCTTTGCAGGATGCATGTATGACATCAGCGTTTTCCAGAGAGCTTCAAAAACTGAGAGACATGATATCCAGTGTGCTCGGGGTGGTCCAGCCAATTCCAGAAGTGTCCCAGGATAGCCACAGGATATCACGGTTTGCGTATCCCATTTGTGATGCTGAAATCCCAAAAAGATTTCAAACCCCCAACATGAAACTCTATGACGGAACTACGGATCCTGAGGAGCATATTGCCCAGTATAGGTAGAGGATGGAGATCAACCCTATCCCTCCAGATCTAAAAGAAGCATGCATGTGCAAGGGCTTCGGTTCTACCTTAACAGGATCAGCCTTAAAATGGCTCTTAAACGTTCCTCCTCACTCAATTACTTCATTTGCTCATTTAGTTAATTTATTTAATAGTCAATTTTCTTGCAGCCGGAGTTTTGAGAAACTACCCAGTGACCTTTACAGGATAACTCAAGGACCTCAGGAATCCTTGAGGGATTATGTGAATAAGTTCAGCTGGGAATCCTTGGATATCCCACATCTTGATGTTGCAACGGCTGTGCAAGCCTTCAAGATGGGATTACAAAAAGATTCACAGTTTTATCAGGATCTTGTAATGAATCCCTGCAGGAATCTGGACGAAGCTCGTAACAGGGCTTTGAGATACATTCGCCTGGAGGACGACAAAAAGATGCAAGAAAGGATGAATTCGTCCACAACCTATGAGTCAACCAATAGGAAATCAGAATCCTCGTATAAACCATACCGCTCTAAACCGTACGGCAGAAATGATGGCAAAAAAGTGAATGCTGTTGAAGACGAGGATCCAGAGGAGTATCCTGAGTTGTCTGAATATTGTTTTTCTGTTAACATACCTGAACTAATGTATGCAATGCAGGGTTTAGGAGACAAAGCAAGGTGGCCCCGAAAGAATAAACAAAAGGCTGATTGGAAGGACAAGTCCAAATGGTGTGCTTTCCATAAGGATTTCGGACATGTTACTGAGGATTGCATCGCTTTAAGAAAAGAAATAAGCTATCTCTTGAGTAAGGGATATCTGAAGGACCTCCTGGGAAGAAAGAAGAATAAGGGTCAGGATCCTGAGAAGGATCTTGAACGTGCGGCATCACCTCCTGTGGATGCAAGAATAATTAACTTTATTTCAGGAGGATCCGACATCTGTGGCACATCATATTCTGCTGCAAAAAGACACGCGAAGGAAGCCAAAGCAGAGAGGGGAGATAAGCCAACAAGGATGTCAATCCTCACGACTGACAAAGTCATTAGGTTCGATAATGATGACAGGGATACTGTCCAGGATCCCCACCATAATGCTTTAGTAATAACGTTATATGTTGCTAACCATTTTGTACGCAGGATATTAGTAGATAATGGCAGCTCAATCAACATAATTCAGCTGGAAACGTTGAAGAGGATGAATGTATCCCCGATGGACATTACTTCGAAGTCCACTGTGCTCGTTGGTTTCAGTGGAGAAGCTAGGAATACCATAGGAGAAATAAAGTTGCACATGTATATTCAAGGGGTCAACTCAATGTAGCGCTTTTGTGTCATGGACTCTCTATCCTGCTATAATATTATATTAGGTAGGCCTTGGATCCATGATATGAAAGCTGTTCCATCAACCAACCATCAATGTATCAAGATCCCTACCCCTTGGGGAGTTGTCAAGGTGGAAAGTGATCAACAGGAAGCAAAAGAGTGTTATTCTTCTTCAATGAAATTCTCCACAAAATCTAGTGCATCATAGCAATTAAAGATGCGAGGCCAGGATATCATGGAGGCTTTAGAACATGATGTGAAGAAAATTATCCTAGATCAGGATAATCCGGATATCTCGGTGCTCGTGGGAACCAATATCCCTCAGGATATTGAAGATCGATTGACTAATTTTTTGAAATGCAGGATGTCAACATTCGCGTGGAAGCACGAGGATATGACAGGTATTTCCAAGGATATTATAACACATAAGATCGGTATTGACAGGTCATTCAAGCCTATCCAACAAAAGAGAAGGAAGTTTGCTCCGGAGCGAAATATGATTATTCAGGAAGAAGTAGAGAGGTTATTGAAGTCCCAAATGATCAGAGAAGTCAAGTTTCCAAGATGGCTAGCAAATGTAGTAGTGGTGCAGAAGAAGAATGGGAAATGGAGAGTTTGTGTAGATTACACAGACTTGAACAAAGCTTGTCCCAAAGACCCATTTCCTCTTCCTTATATTGACTCAATGGTGGATGCTACTGCTGGCCATGAGATGTTAACCTTCACGGATGCATCCTCAGGATTCCAGCAGATCCAAATGGAACCTTCAGACCAGGAGGATACTTCCTTCATGACACCAACAGGTATTTATTGCTACACTGCTATGCCCTTTGGTTTGAAAAATGCAGGTGCAACATATCAGAGATTGGTAAACATGATGTTCAAAGACAAGCTAGGGGACACTATGGAGGTGTACATCGATGACATGGTAGTAAAATCTAAAAAGGCGGAGGATCACCTCCAGGATATTAAGGGAGCATTTGATATCCTGGATCAGTATAACATGAAGTTAAATCCTGCTAAGTGCTATTTCGGAGTGGGGCAGAAAAGTTTCTAGGATATATGGTGACTAAAAGAGGGATAGAAGCAAGCCCAGAACAGATCAGAGCCATCTTGGATATCAGATCACCTTCTAACATGAAAGATGTTCAAAGACTGACAGGACGAGTGGCAGCATTGAATAGATTTATTTCAAGATCCTCAGAAAAATGCAAGGAAAATTATGATATCCTGAAGAAGAACAAGAAGTTTGAATGGGGAGTAAAGCATGAAGCAGCCTTGCAGGATTTGAAGCGGTATCTTTCAACCGCACCTCTATTGATGAAGCCTGAGGATGGTGAACCATTATCCTTGTATCTTGCAGTATCGGGGAATGCAGTAAGTGTTGTCCTTGTAAAGGATCATGAAGGTCAGCAGTATCCTGTTTATTATGTCAGTAAAAGTTTATTAGATGCCAAAACTAGGTATTCTCATTTAGAGAAATTAATATTAGCCCTAGTCATGGCGTCAACGAAACTTAGACATTATTTTGAAACACATAGGATTAATGTTAAAACCAACTATCCTGTAAAAAACGTGCTTAGGAAACCAGAGATGTCAGGTAGGATGGCTAAGTGGTCAGTGAAACTAAGTGCATATGATCTAGTGTATGAACCTAGAAATGCCATAAAGTCTCAGGCTTTGGCTGACTTTGTGGCTGATTTCAGTAGTGATATTCAAAGTGAAGTAGACCTAGAAGTTCAACAGCTAGGAGAAACCTTAGGATCCTGGACATTATATACTGATGGCGCATCTAATGTAAGAGGTGTAGGTTTGGGTATACTAGTAAAATCGCCACAGGGGGACATATTACCCCAGGCTATTAGATGTGAGTTTCCTGCCACTAATAATGAAGCAGAATATGAGGCTTTAATTGCAGGATTAGAATTGGCTAAGAGCATGAATATCAAGAGTTTACAAGTATTTGTTGATTCCTTGTTAATCACTAACCATTTTAATGGAACCTATGCAGTTAAAGGAGAGAAGTTAATCGAGTATCTCGAAATTCTCAAAAAATTAGCATGATATTTCAATATTTTTACACTTGAAAAGGTACCCAGAGAGGATAATGCTGAAGCTGATGCCTTGGTAAATCTAGGATCATCAGTCAGGATACCAGAAGAAACCCGAATACTGATATTACATATCCTATATCCTGCGACGAATCCTCGGGATAAGGAAGTATTAAGTGTTCAGGATCCTGGTAATGAATATCCTGAGAAGGATCCTAAGTCTTGGACGGCCCCAATCATAAGATATCTTAAAGAAGGACACATCCCAAAGGATGAAAATCCTAAGGCCTTTAGAATGAAGATATCACGATTCACTATTATAAATTATGTTTTGTATAAGAAATCTCTTGCAGGACCATATCTGAGGTGCTTGGAGGATCCCGAAACCAAAGAAGTGCTTCAGGATATACACGAAGGGGATTGTGGTAACCATACTGGGGGCAGGTCGTTATTCTCAAAGGTATTAAGAACATGATATTATTGGCCGACGATGAGAAAAGATGTTGTAGAATATGCTCGAAGATGTGATGCATGTCAAAGACACAGTAATATATTACATCAGCCGGCTGAGCCACTTTATCCTATAGCTTCCCCTTGGCCATTCATGAAGTGGAGAATGGATATTGTAGGAAAATTGCCAAAGGCTCCAGGAGGAAAGGTCTTCATGTTGGCAATGACTGATTATTTCTCTAAGTGGGTCGAAGCTGAAGCATTTGTTCAAGTTAGAGATCAAGAAGTGGTATCCTTCATAAAAAGGAATATCCTGACTAGGTTTGGAGTACCAGCTGAGATAATTTGTGACAATGGATCTCAATTTATAAGTAAGAGGACTACTGACTTTTGTAAGAGTTGGGGAATCAAAATGATTACATCCACACCGGTACATCCTCAAGCAAATGGACAAGCAGAATCCTCAAACAAGATAATTGTCAACAACCTGAAAAAGAGACTAGGAGTTAAAAAGGGAAGATGGGCAGAAGAACTACCCTTTGTTTTTTGGGCTGATAGGACGACGGTGAAAAGTGCAACTGGTCAAACCCCATTTTCCTTAGTATTTGGAGCAGAAGCGGTAATCCCAACGGAAATGATGATACCAACAGCAAGATCCAACCTCCGGGATCTTGAGCAAAATTCTGAAGTCCTTTGCCAGGAATTGGATACGGTTGATGAGACAAGAAACGCAGCAAGGCTAAGGATGGCAGCATATCAACATAGGATATCTAAAGCATATAACAAGAATATAAGGACTAGAAGGTTCCAGATTGGAGATTGGGTATTGAGAAAGGATTTTCAGAATACTACTAATCCTGCTGACGGAAAATTGGCTCCGAAATGGGAAGGACCCTATGAGCATACCAACTCAAGAATATGGAGGGGGATATGCTACCAAGATCCTGGAATGCTATACATCTAAAGCTCTATTTCAAGTGAGTTTGGAATTTAAATTCTAACTCAGGATGGTATGGATTCTATTTCTTTTAATATCTTTTAATATATTGTTTATTGTTTTGGACCCATTACTGACTTAAGCATCGGAGGGGTGTTAGCCAGGCTAACACCCACCTTAGCTTACAGTTGTTTTGCAGTATATGCTTCGGGATATAGCTCCAGGATACACATTCAGGATACTTCGAAAGATTAGAGGATTGGCCCCCTCTCTCACGTTTAAGGGATCCTGATCCCTTCACAGGTTTAAAGGTATTCACCTTTCTCTCAAATTGGGTTTAAACACCCCACCTGGAGCGCAAGTTATCCAGGGATAGTTCAAGGTAGTGGGACCAGTCCATGTAAAAGTGGCTGACAATTTCGTTATTGTTGGCTATTGTTTTGGTCAAAAAATCTGATGAGGATAATGCAACCAAACTCTCTGTTACGAGGAATGATGCTTTGAATGTAGAACAATGATAAGGATCACTTCAATGTAAATTGCACAAACGACACAAGGATTTATACGGGGAAAAAGCCCTTGATCAAGAGTTGATCTCCGGCACAAAAAACCCCGGGTGATGGAAACTACCGATCACCAAGCTCAAATAAATCAATAAATGTTTACAACTTCGGATAGTAACGAGCTAGGTACAAGGATCACTAGTGTGGAATGTGTAAAAGTGAGTGAAAACTGTTAAGTGTTTGCCGAGAGCTTCAAGAGTGCGATTGTATGAGAGTGTGTGTAGCTGAAAATGACTAAGTGTTCTAAATTCTAGCTCGTCACCCCTTTAAAAATAGAAGTTATCTACACTAACAAACTATCCGACATTTGTGCCAAGCTCCCACGTTCTCCACAACGTCCATTTCCAGTCAAACGTGTGCGAAATACCCGTGGAATATTCCATAGTAACGTTGCCAAGACCAAGTCAAGCTTGTTACTCCTGCAAAATAATACGAAACATAAACAAACAATCGTTAGTATGAGGATCCTTAAAGTGATCCATGATCCTGATCCTGAAGTTCTTCTGAGGATCACTATCTGTCACAGAAGTAAGGATCATTAATTAGGATAACGAGTAAGGATCACTAATTGTTAGAAAATCCTCCCCTAACAATTGCCCCCAAAATATAAGGAGTGATATGTTAAATGAGCGAATTATATTTTCTTGATCTTATCCGCAACTAACTATCGTAAATATAGCCGTTGTTGTAGAACTATCCGTTGCAACCGTGACGTCACAGAAGTGACAACCCTGCATAATCATGATTATAAATAGGAGATAAAGATAGGATCGATATGCATTTAAATTCAAAGAAACTCCCTTTAAATTCTTGGTCGAAGATCTATCAGGTATCTCTTCTCTTATCTCCCCTTCTCTTACTCTGTTTTTCTTTCTTTCTATCATCTCTTCAAGAATGATGCTCCGGTCCTCCCCCGCCAAGGATCACCAGAAGGATAGTCCCTTGAAGAGTCAGAGGATCATCAAAGACTCGATACATGAGAGGTGTTGTTTTAACGATGCTCAAATAGACAAGATTCGTCACTGCTTTCCGGCGAGTGCCTTTTTCAAACCCTTCGATCTTACTATTCTGAGCGACTATGTTTCAGAAACATAGGTTGCCTTTCCAGTTACCCCATTCGCCATAGGATATACCTATCCTTTCCCGGAATTTACACAATCCTTCTTTTCCCTTACCGGCATCTCTTACATCCAAGCCATGCCGATGATTTGGAGGGTTTTGTATACCCTAGAGAGGATCATCGAGCAGGAAGGAATTGATTTAGGAATGTCAGAGCTGACACAGATGTATGATCTTACTACCTTTGGTTCTCATCGTTATTTGTTCAAACGAAAACCCGGCGGAGAACACCCCCTTCTTAAAGTCACCAAGAATGACACAAATTGGAAACGTCGCTTCTTCTTTGTCAGGAGGGATACCATTCCAAACGGAAAGGATCTACCAAGGACATGGTCCACCCATGGTAGGCCAGAGGATCCTGAGAAGGATCACCAGGTAGTCTTGTTTTTGTATAAGGATCACTAATCCCTTTTTGTCTTGTGTTATGCAGCTATTTCTGTTTCGCACATCATCACAACTCCCGCAACCAAGGATAGGCTTGCTGCTTTTTGGAAGCTTGATCCTGAAATAAGGACATTCAAGATAGACACCCAAGACTCACAAGAAGTATCCTCAGGTTCCATCACCATGTCAAGTAAGTATCCTGCTTGATTTATGGTTTGAATATTAAAATAAATAATTAAATTGAAATAGGATTAGGACACTTATCTTGCTTTGAATGTGTAGGTGCCGGAAAATCTGCCAAGCCTGTATCCCAGTTCAACACGGCTGACCTTGATGTTATTCGATCCAGGAAGAAGAGGGCCACTACCAGTCCTAGCATCTCCATTCCCAAGGCACCCACTAAAGGAAAGGGTGGCAAGAAGAGGAAAACTTCTGACACTGAGGACCTTCAAGGCCTACCACTGATCCGCCACCAGTTCCTTGAATACTTCAATGAGGTAAGGATCACCAATTCTGCCTAGGTATCCTACTCGTATGAGGATCACCTGATCTTGAACTGCTTTGTCCCTTTCTTTGCAGAAATTTTCCGAGATTGAAGATTACGTGGGGAGTGTTGAGGAGCTGGATAAGAAGATTGCTGACCTCCAACAGGTTGCAGTGCTCAAGGATCTTAAGATCGCTGACCTTGAAAAAGCCCTTAAAGATACCAAGACTCAAACAGCTAAAATCCTGATCGACATTGACTATGAGAAGCATGATCTCATAGAAAATGCTAAGGTCTCTGCTGCCATCACAATGTATCAGACAAAATTAAAGATGGCCCAGGAAGCTCAAGATCCTAACTTCGACAGAAGCAGCTGGGATGTTGAGGGCTGGAAAGCAAGGTTGGCTGATCTTGAGGATGATGAGGAGGCTGAGGAGGTTTTGGCGATCGAGGCTGGAGGTAGTGGGAAGGATCTGGTGAAGGATACCGCAGCTTGAGGGGAAGAGGATGCAGCAAAGGTGTAGGATGCATGATTGGGCGATGATGGAAACTTCTATACATAGCCGGAGCCCAATTTTTTTAGTTTGATGGTTGTTTTGTTGAACAATTTGATGGTTTGTACTGAACAATAGTTTTTAGGATTAAGGATCATGTATGATCCTTTGGACAATAGGTAGGATTGCAAATGGTGGAGGGATCCTCTGTTTGGGGGATGAAGCCATTGTGATCCTGCCGCCTTTATATTCCTGCACTACTTTTGAACCTATTATCATGGACACCCTTTACCCACCCCAGCGGACAGGCCACGTTTTGCTGGTAGATGCTCGGGGTAGGTAATTTTGACAACCTTTTAAGGGTTAATCCTTTGTTAATAAATAAAACCTTAATCTTTTGTCGCTTATCTTGAATTGTTATCCTTTTTGATTCTTTAGTTCTCAATTGTTTTAATGTACATTTATTGAATAAACAATTTTGAACAAGTCAGATTAAAAATATCTTAGGATATGATCCATAATCAAATATCCTATAGTTAAAGAATCCCAAAAAGTAATATATTCTAATGATCACAAGTTTAGTTGTCAAACTTTAAGGGTTATTCAAATAAACAATGAATAGAACTAAAAATAGTTAAGGATCATACCTGAGGATCCAAGTTAGGATCCTAACCATAATCAGGATAACTATAAGATAAACCTTAGAGAGAAATAAGGATCAAGGATCCCTAGTTGCTCATCTTCAAGGACCTGAAAATAGAGCATAACTTGGGACTAAGCCAATATAAGATAAGAGTTAGCAACTGGGGACAAGCCCAAGGATAACTGGGGACAAGCCCAAGGATAACTGGGGACAAGCCCAAGGATAACTGGGGACAAGCCCAAGGATCGTATGTAAACTGGAGTATGGCCCTAACTGGCGACTATCCAAACTTAGTGACATGAAAATGCCAAAACCTTAGCTAACGTGAAAACGTTAGAAACCTTAGGAACGGATGTATGGTACGTCTACCATTATACGTAGGATCCTAGGTATAGCCAGTACAATGGAATTATCAGCCCCTAAAGCGAGTACTGGTCCCACTGCCTTGAACTATACCAGGATCATCATGCGCTACAGGCGGAACTGGGGCAAGCCCAAATAACTAGGGTTAAACCCAAGGAACGGATTGCTTCTGCAGATAACCAATGTTATGCTAAGGATACCTGAACTTTCAAAACTTAAAATCACATGAGAGATGGATAAAGGACACATGATCCTTATCCTTATATGAGAAAATTAAGAAATGAAATAGTTTAAGATTAGGATATTACCAAAGTAAGGATCACCGATACTTTAAGGATCCTTCAAGGATACTCCGAACGTAAGGATCATCTGTGCCATGAGGATCCTGCTCACATGAAATATTTCTTCAAGTGGACAGCATTCCAAGCTCTTGGTAGCAAATCACCTTCCATGGTTAGCAATCTATATGCCCCCTTTCCTGCTTCAGCTTCAATCAAATAAGGGCCTTCCCATTTTGGAGCCAATTTTCCATCAGCAGGATTGGTGGTATTCTGAAATGCTTTCCTTAATACCATATCTCCAACTTGAAACTTCCTGATCCTGACATTTTTGTTGTAAGCACCAGCCATTCTTTGTTGATAACTGGCCATCCTTATCCTAGCCAGATCCCTGATTTCTTCAATAGTATCCAGGTCTTGAACCAAGTTCTCATCATTTTCCTCAGGATCACGGGTACTTGTTCTAGCAGTTGGAACCACCATTTCTGTTGGGATCACTGATTCTGCCCCAAATACCAAAGAGAATGGCGTTTGACCAGTAGCATTCTTAGGGGTTGTCCTATCAGCCCAGAGCACATAAGGTAGTTCTTCTGCCCATTTCCCTTTCTTGGATCCAAGCTTCTTCTTCAAATTGTTGATGATGATCTTGTTGGATGATTCTGCTTGACCATTAGCTTGTGGGTGGACTGGTGTTGATGTTATCATCTTAATCCCCCAGCTGTCACAAAAGTTAGTGGTTCTGCCCCCAATAAATTGGGAACCATTATCACATATAATTTCAGAAGGAATTCCAAATCTAGTTATAATATTTCTTTTAATGAAGGATATAACTTCATTTTCTCTGACTTGGGCAAAAGCTTCAGCCTACATCCACTTGGAGAAGTAATCAGTCATAGCTAGCATGAACACTTTTCCACCAGGTGCCTTAGGGAGCTTACCAACTATATCCATACCCCATCTCATAAATGGCCAAGAGGAGGGTATAGGATGCAAAAATTCAGCTGGTTGATGAAGGATATTGCTGTGTCTCTGACAAGGATCACATCTCTTAGCATACTCCACAGCATCTCTCTGCATAGTTGGCCAGTAGTATCCTGTCCTCAGGATCCTTGAGAATAATGCCCTGCCCCCAGTGTGGTTTCCACAATCTCCTTCATGGAAGTCTTTTAAAACTTCTTGGATCTCAGGATCCTCAATGCATCTCAAGTATGGTCCTGCAAGAGATCGTCTATACAACATATTATTTAAAATTGTGAATTGAGATACCTTAATTTTGAAAGCCCTAGGGTTTTCTCCTGTAGGAATCTCTCCATGTTGTAAGTATCTCATAATTGGTGAGATCCATGATCCTGATCCTGAATGGGATTGAGTATCCTCACTAGGGATAATTGCAGAATTCTTTCCTATCTCCATAGCCACATGATCCTCGATAGCCGGGGTCAGGATATGGATAATAGGGATCTTGATATCCTCCGGGATCTTCAAGGATGATCCTAGGTTAGCCAATGCATCAGCTTCTGTATTTTCTTCCCTTGGTACCTGTGTCAAACTAAAGGAAACAAAGAAGAGTGCCAATTCTTTGACTATCTCTAAATATTTGGTTAGCTTTTCACCTTTAACAGCATAGGATCCATTAAAGTGGTTTGTAATTAACAAAGAATCTACATGTACCTCAAGATACCTGATCTCCATATGCTTAGCAATTTGCAAACCAGCAATTAAGGCTTCATATTCAGCCTCATTGTTAGTGGTTTGGAACTCACAAGCTATAGAGTGGGGTATTATGTCCCCCTGTGGCGATTTTAGTAGTATTCCAAGCCCTGTGCCTTTGACATTTGAGGATCCATCAGTATAGAGTATCCAAGGATCCTTGGTCTCCTCTAGCTGCTGGACTTCTAACTCGGCTTCTTCTTGTAAATCACTACTGAAATCAGCCACAAAGTCGGCTAATGCTTGGGATTTGATGGCTGTCCTAGGCTCATATCTTATATCATAGGCACTAAGCTTCACTGCCCACTTGGCCATCCTTCCTGACATCTCTGGTTTCCTGAGGACATTCTTAATTGGAAAATTAGTTTTAACAACAATAACATGAGTTTCAAAATAATGTCTGAACTTAGTAGATGCCATAATTAATGCAAGAATAAGCTTTTCAAGGTGTGAATACCTGGATTCGGCATCAAGTAAACTTTTACTTACGTAATAGACAGGATGTTGTGTACCTTCGTGATCCTTAACAAGGACCGCACTTACTGCTTTTGAGGATACTGCAAGATATAAGGATAGCACATCGCCTTTTTCTGGTTTCATCAAGGCCGGGGCTGAGGATAGGTAATCTTTGAGAGCTCTTAAGGCATTTTCATGCTTCTCAGTCCACTCAAATTTCTTGTTCTTCCTTAGGATATCATAGAATTCTTTGCACTTCTCCGAGGATTTGGATATAAATCTGTTCAAAGCTGCTATCCTGCCTGCTAGCCTTTGGACATCCTTAGCATTGGCCGGAGATTTGATGTTCACTATTGCTTTGATTTGTTCCGGGCTAGCTTCAATGCCTCTCTTTGTCACCATATATCCTAAGAATTTACCTGCTTTAACACCAAAGTGACATTTTGAAGGATTAAGTTTCATGTTATATTTGTCAAGGATATCGAATGCTTCCTCCAAATCGCTTAGGTGATCCTCAGCCTTTATTGATTTTACCACCATATCGTCTATGTAAACCTCCATAGTTTGTCCAATCTGATCCTTGAACATCATATTCACCAGCCTTTGATATGTTGCACCTGCATTTCTTAGTCCGAACGGCATAGCAATATAGCAATATATACCAGTTGGAGTCATGAAGGATGTATCCTCTTGATCGGATGGTTCCATTTGGATTTGTTGAAATCCAGATGAAGCATCCATAAAAGTTAACAGTTCATGACCCGCAGTTGCATCCACCATGGAGTCAATGTGGGGTAATGGGAAAGGATCCTTGGGACATGCCTTATTTAAATCGGTAAAATCGACACATACCCTCCACTTTCCGTTTTTCTTTTGAACAACAACCACATTGGCCAACCATCTTGGATACTTGACCTCTCTAATCATACCTGCCCGGAGCAATTTCTCTACCTCTTCCTGGATAATGGCATTTCTTTCCGGTGCAAACTTTCTTCTCCTTTGATGGATTGGTTTGAAGGACCTATCAATGCCAAGTTTGTGAGTGATTACATCTTTAGATATACCAGTCATGTCTTCGTGTTTCCATGCAAAGGTAGTCTTTCTCCTTTTGAGGAAGGATACGAGGTCTTTTTTCATTTCGCCGAGGATCCCTGATCCGATATAGATTTTGGATTCAGGATCATAAGGATCCATGAGGATTTCTACCACATCCTGCTCTCTTGCCTCCAAGACATCCCTTGGAGGATACTTTGATTGCTATTGCTCCCTTGACTTTGAAGCTGGTTTCATCGATGAAGTATAGCAATTCTTGGCCTCCTGCTGATCACAATCAATCTTGACTATTCCCTAAGGACTAGGGAGCTTCACACATTGATGGTAAGTAGATGGGACTGCCTTCATATCGTGTATCCAGGGCCTGCCAAGGATAACATTACAACAAGATAAACAGTCAATAACACAAAATTTTTGATAAGAGTGTAGGCCTTCGATGTATATTGGGAGCTTAATGTCCCCCAGGGTATTATTAGTTTCGCCACTAAATCCCACGAGCACGGAGGATCTTGGTATGATATATGTCTCAGGAATACCCATCTTCTTTAGAACATCAAGCTGGATAATGTTCACTGAGCTTCCTCCGTCTATAAGGATCCTGTGGACAAAATGGTTAGAAATGAAAAGAGTAATAACTAAACCATCGTGATGAGGATCCTGGATATCAACACGATCATCCTCATCAAAGGTTATGACTTTTCCTTCGGAGACACTTGATGTTCGAACGGGTCTTTCTCCACTATCCAATTTAGTTTCCTTTGCATGCCTTTTAGCTGCTGAGAAGGATGTGCCACAAATGTCTGATCCCCCAGAAATGAAGTTTATTACTTGTGCATCTGCTGGAGGGGATGGAGCCTTTTCAGGGATCCTTTCAGGATCCTGAGTCCTTGACTTTTTTCTTCCCAACAATTCTTTTAGATGCCCCTTGCTCAACAAGTATCCAATTTCCTTTCTTAGTGCGATGCTTTCTTCTGTAAGATGCCCAAAATCTTCATGGTATGCACACCACTTTGATTTATCTTTGGTTGCAACTGGCCTATCATTCTTTCTGGGCCATCTGGCTTTATCACCTAGATTCTGCATCGCAAGGATTAGTTCATTGTTATCAACAAAAAAACAATATTCAGAGATTGGAGGATAATCCTCATCATCCTCTTCTTGATCAACAACATGCACGTTCTGGTTATCAGATCTGTTATAGGATCTGAACTTGTTCTTGAATGAGGATCCTTGCTTATCTTGCTTTGAGGATCCTGCTAACCTCTCCTGGATCCTTTTGTCATCCTCTAGCCGGATGAATCTAAGTGCTCGGGTTCTTACCTCATCTAGGTTCCTGCATGGTGTCATAACAAGATCATCATAGAACAATGAATCCCTAAGTAATCCCATTTTGAAGGCCTCAACAGCCGTGGCTATATCCAAGTTTGGAATGTCTAAGGATTCTTTACTGAATTTGGTAATGTAATCCCTTAATGATTCATTATGACCCTGGGTTATCCTATATAGATCACTAGTTAATCGTTCAAATTTCCTACTACAAGAAAACTGATTATTAAATAGGTTAACTAGATTAGCAAATGAGGTAATAGAGTAGGGGGGAAGACTTAGCAGCCATTTGAGAGCTGATCCAGTAAGAGTGGATCCAAATCCTTTGCAAAGGCATGCTTCCTTTAACCTTCCTGGGATTGGATTGATCTCCATCCTCTCCCTGTATTGTGCTATGTGTTCTTCAGGATCCGTCGAACCATCATACAGCTTCATAGTTGGGACATGGAACCTCTTGGGTATCTCAGCATCACAGATTGGTGGTGCAAAACGAGATATCTTATGGCTTCCATCTGCAATCTCTGGGATAGGTTTGACCACTCCTGGAACACTTGATATCATATCCTTTAACTTTTGCAATTCTCTAGCCATGGCATGATTGATACCTGGATCCTGCATAAGACCATGGTTAGTAGTATAAGAATTATTAAAAGTGTTACCTCCCATTGGATTCAGATTAGGAAAAATGGATGTTAATCCATATTGTTGGGCCTCTGGAATGATCGAAGGACCAATAGAAGCATTGGTCTGCATTGGAATAAAATCTCCCTGATGGACATCTGAAGTTCCTGTTTGCAAACTCCTCAAGGATCCTGGCATCTGGAAGGATCCCTGAAACTGGGACGATCCTGGGACAAAGGAGGATCCTTGAACCTGGGATGATCCTGGAACAAAGGAGGATCCTTGAACCTAGGATGATCCTGGAACAAAGGAGGATCCTTGAACCTGGAATGATCCTGGAACAATGGAGGATCCTTGAACCTGGGATGATCCTGGAACAAAGGAGGATCCTTGAACCTGGGATGATCCTGGAACAAAGGAGGATCCTTGAACCTGGGATGATCCTGGAACAATGGAGGATCCTTGAACCTGGAATGATCCTGGAACAATGGAGGATCCTTGAACCTGCTGCGCTCCTGAGTATCCTCCTGAATTCGTGAGGGACCCCATATGCTGAGGATAGGATCCTGCTGGCTGGAAATATGAACCCGATGCCTGGGTCACTGTCGTTGTTCCGTAGTGCACTCCTTTTGGTCCACCCACATATTGAACATCTGGAACCACTGATGGCTGAGAAGTAATCACCGGAGTATCAAAATTCAAAGATCTGGGCATCAGGGGGGAATGATCCTCTGCCGTTTTCTTTTGTTTCTTGAGATCTCCGATTTCTTTGAGAATCCTTTCATTGGTCTTATCCTGTTGCTGTATATGATCCTTCATCTGCAAAATCAAAGTAAACATGTCACTAGTAGTGGGAGTGTAAGAAGCAGAAGAAGTTGGAGGTTTGGAGAAAATGGGAGTTGGTTTCTTCTCGGCATTTTTCTGAGGTCCAGAAGGTGGTGGAGGCAAAGGTGGAATGCCCTGAGATGAATTGACCGCAGACATTGCAGTAGAGGTATTCTTCAATGAGGAAGCCATGTATTTGTATGCAATGAACCGGAATGACCACCAACAGAAAAATTTCTTAGGAATGAAGCACCAATTGCCCCACGGTGGGCGCCAAACTGTTTTGATCAAAAAATCTGATGAGGATAATGCAACCAAACTCTCTGTTACGGGGAATGATGCTTTGAAAGTAGAACAATGATAAGGATCACTTCAATGTAAATTGCACAAACGACACAAGGATTTATACGGGGAAAAAGCCCTTGATCAAGAGTTGATCTCCGGCACAAAAAACCCCGGGTGATGGAAACTACCGATCACCAAGCTCAAATAAATCAATAAATGTTTACAACTTCGGATAGTAACGAGCTAGGTACAAGGATCACTAGTGTGAAATGTGTAAAAGTGAGTGAAAACTGTTAAGTGTTTGCCGAGAGCTTCAAGAGTGCGATTGTATGAGAGTGTGTGTAGCTGAAAATGACTAAGTGTTCTAAATTCTAGCCCGTCACCCCTTTAAAAATAGAAGTTATCTACACTAAAAAACTATCCGACATTTGTGCCAAGCTCCCACGTTCTCCACAACGTCCATTTCCAGTCAAACGTGTGCGAAATACCCGTGGAATATTCCATAGTAACGTTGCCAAGACCAAGTCAAGCTTGTTAGTCCTGCAAAATAATACGAAACATAAACAAACAATCGTTAGTATGAGGATCCTTAAAGTGATCCATGATCCTGATCCTGAAGTTCTTCTGAGGATCACTATCTGTCACAGAAGTAAGGATCATTAATTAGGATAACGAGTAAGGATCACTAATTGTTAGAAAATCCTCCCCTAACAGCTATATCCTGGATCCTAAAGGTACATGAGGATTGATCACCCTCTCTCACGGAAGGGTATTTTCATACTCTCTAAGGTTTAAAGGTTATCACCTTTCTAAGTCTTGGAGTTTATACACTCCCGCCTGTAACGCGTGAAAATATGGGATTTTCCCCAGGATACTAAGGATTTATCTCCAGTATATTTTTGGGTTTTACCCCTGTAACACAAGAATGGTCCAAACAGTTGGAACTGAAATTCAAAAATTTTCTAAGTGTTCAAAGACTCCATGCACAGGGGACATTCCTTCTGATGCGATTGTGTAGAGCTCAAAAGGTCAAATTTGGACCTAATGTACTAAGTATCTCGGACTGGGGACATCTAAGTACGAAAAGTTTCAAAAAGATTGGAGTTCGACAATGGGGTTACACTCTATTCCTGGTATGCTCTTTCCTTTGTGAACCTTACATGAGTTGTTTGAACATTTGAAACTGTGTTTAAGGCTTAAATATCCTGATTAGGATATATCCTTAGGATATATTCTCAAAATGTGTTTTCGGGATATGTTTCAGGATATTTGATTGGAATATTTGGGATATAATGCTTGGGTTAAAAACTAATGCTTGGGTTAAAGACTTTATCTAAATTGTTTGAATTTTGAAAAACCCTATTTGACGAAAGTCTTTGTAGGATATCGCCAAGTATGTTGATCAGGATATTTTCAAAAATAATTGCACTAATGTTGCAAAGTTGAAATCTAAACTAAGCGATGTGTAATGAAAGATTGAAAAAGAACAACAAATAAGTTAAAAGAAGGTAGTATTATCTAAAATGAGCGATACTAGTTGATAAACAAAGGCTTCATCCTAAAACCTAGGACCCATCCACCTTTGGTTATCAAATCGTTTTAATGCAGGAAGAGAAATTGTTCAAGGACAAGAAATAAAATTGTTCAAACAAACATAATCGTCAAATTTAAAAGAAATGAGTTTTAGAGGGCAACGCCTTCTTCAACCATCACATCTTCACCAGCATCCGCCTCAGGATTAGCTTGAACCTCCTTCTCAGCCTCGTCGCCTGCACCCGTTAATTTTCCCATCGCTTTTGAAGACCCTGCAGCTACAGACTTGACGGGATGCTCCACGGGATTACCTCCAAGAGTTTTTAGCTTGGTCTCCCGGGCCTCGACGTTCCAAGAAGGGCATTCGAAGCCCAGGGCTTTGGCCTCGTGAGCCATTTTTAGCCGAGCCTGCAAGAGGGAGATGACAATGGAGCCTTTGAGGCCTTCCCGATAAGTGGCCATATCCTGCTCGTGTTGGGCATGTGCAGCGTCCAGATAGGCTTGGGCTTCATGAGTGGCTTTTTTGAGAGCGGCTTGATGCTCCTAAGTCATGGTCTTGAACTTGTCTTCGTAGTGTCGGGTTTTGGCAGCGGCTATCATACCTTGGTCGGAAATGGTAACCTCAACTTTCTTCAACTTGGACTCGAGCATCTTGTTGAGCCCACATGATTCTTGATACAAATGAACCAAACGTTCAAGGCCCTACACCCAAAAACACAGGTATTATGATAACCAGGATACGGGTTTGACATATATGTGCAGGATATGGAATAGGAATTTGTACCTGGTTAAGAAAGAAAGTCATAAACCCTCTTCCCTCAATAAACCCATGATTCTCATAGGGGAACGTATCGGAGATGGTAGGTGAATCAGTTTCTTTCCTTTTGCGAGAACTTGAACTCCGGGGCTTTGTGGCTGGAGAAGGCTTGGGTATGATGATGGCTTTGGAGCTGCTGGGCTTGGATGAGGCTGTAGCCTTGGGACTGGGCTCCTTCTTGACCTGGACATGATCGGAATAACTGTCCAGCTCATCAAGATCGAAAACCTCTGGGATCTTGGTTGGTGCTGCATAAAGGGGAAGTTCTACATCCTTATTACTCTTCATTATATTACGCTAATCAGTTATTTATGAAATGACTCTTACCAGACATTTTAGATGATGAATATTGACTGGAACTTGGGATGTGTGTGGTAAAACTCCTGTCACCTTTCGGTAACTGGTAAACTGCTTCGATTCTTTTTTCGGATTCCGCAGTAGGAGGAGTTACTTCTCTAAAGTTCAATGCATAAAGGCCAAAGAAGAAGATATTAGCATAGGATAAAGGCCTGGAAAAATATGGGGATATTCTTAAAACCTTAAACCCTACCGGTGGTTAACCACTCCACCGGAAGGCTAGCACCCTCATAAATGGAGTCTCGCTTGACAAAGAAGAATTTACGTTGCCATCCATCCTCGTTCTTGGTGGCTTTAAGTATAAGGGGTTTGCTGCAGGTTGAAAAGAGCAAAAACCGACTGGAACCGTTTGATCGGAGGCGGTAAGCAATCGGGATATCCTCGATGCAGAGGTCAGGACAATGAAGATTTTTGATTTGGTTGAGCACAATCAGTACTCTCCAAACCATGGGCATAGTTTGGGCAAAGGAAATACCAGTGGTTCGGAAGAATTGCATCATGAATTCAGGAAATGGATACCGAAGACCTAGCGAGAAAGGGTATGCCGGAAAACAGACCCAATCGGCAGAAGAAACATCTGATCGAATTGATCGATCAAATGGTCTAAAAACCATGCCATCGGGGAAAGCGCCGGAGCCTCTCAATGTTGCAACGTCTGCATTATCAAAAGCACAGATCTCCTTCTCAGGATTTTTGAGAAGGATTTGCTGGACGAAGGACTCTGACGATTCACCGGTTTGAGAGAAGGTTCTAGTGGCCATTGGAGGTAGAGTAAAGAGATTAACAGGAAATGAGGAAGGGATAAGTAATTACCTGGAGACTCTGTTGATGATATTTGATTTTCAAACAAAAAGAGAGAAGATATAGGGGCGTAGTGGATATCCATCGAGTGAAAACCGCGTAGGGAGTTACATAGTGCTATCTTGACCGTCGTTCCAATTTAGTAATCTCGATTCGAGGAATAAGGTTTAAAATATATCCGTTGGAATTGGTATACCAACATATATATTTTGGGGACAATTGTTTTGGATCATTTTCTGAACATATATCCTGACCAATATTCTGGCTTTGATTGTTTATTTGTGATCAGGATACCGGATCAGGATATTGGTAACGTCCTGGTACGATATCCTGGTAGTAACTGATTTAACCACGTGCAGATTAGAAGGTGCAAGTCTCCAACGTTCAAGTGGACTTCTTCCCCTCAAGACTCGGGCAAATCAGTTGGCTTATAGACGTTAGACCCGGAAGACCAGGACTACAACGTTCAAATGGGGAATATCCGCTGAATCCCGGAATAATATGGTGTTTAGTTAGTTTCCTTTTATTATAAATAGATTGATCGGATCAGATTAAGGCACACACTCTTTCGCACACTTTTACTCTCCTGTTGCAAACAGTCACTATACACAAACACTTGTACTCGAATTACATTGTAACACCTAGTTGATCCGCATCATATCCTGCACTGTATCCTGATATTTGAAGTAATAGAAGAACAAGGCAGCTGCGATTGTCAGCTCCCGAGGTTTTATGCCGGCGATCTAGATTGATCAAGGGCTTTCCTCATACATCCTGCGTCACCCTTTACATTTTCGCTCATTGTTTGTGTTTTGCTCAAAAATTACCTAAGCAATTAAGTGATCAAATTAGTTTTGTGAGGTAGTGTGCTAGAAATATGTGTTGAAAACATGCTGATTAAGTTGTTTATAAAAACAGTTTTCAGGATACGGCTCAGGATATAGAGCTGTATCTATGATCAAACAATGAGCAAAAAATGTAAGGGGTGACACGAGATATACGAGGAAAGCCCTTGATCAATCTAGATCGCCGGCACAAAACCTCGGGAGCTGACAATCGCAGCTGCCTTGTTCTTCTATTGCTTCGAATATCAGGATACAGTGCAGGATGTGATGCAGATCAACTAGGTGTTACAATGTAATTCGAGTACAAGTGTTTGTGTGTGATTGCTAGTAGCTAGAGAAAAAGAGTATGAGTGAAAAATTACGTGCCTTAATCTGATCCGATCCATCTATTTATAGTAAATGAAATTTAACAAACTGCCCTATTAAACCGAGATTCTGCGAATATTCCCCTAACGAACGTTGTAGACCTGGTCTTTCGGGTTCAGCGTCTCTCATATAACTGGTTTGCCCAAGTCTTAAGGAGAAGAGGTCCACTTGACCGTTAGTGACCCACAGCTTCTAACCTGCACGTGGTTAACTTAGTTAATACCAGGATATCTCGCAAGGATGTTACCAATATCCTGATCCGGTATCCTGATCACAAGTAAACAATCAAAAGCAGAATATTAGTCAGGATATATATGCTCAGAAAATGACCCATAACAATTGTCCCCAAAATATACCTGTTGGAATTCTGAATTCAAACAGATATATTTTAAACTTTTTCACCTGGATCGAGGCAATTGTTGGACCGTTCTACGACCTCGAAACGTCAGTTAAGGCAGTTCATCTTTGAGTATGAAGGCGGAATCAACATAAACAAAGTCATAACAGCTATTATCCTTTTAATCCTTCTTTTCTGATTGATATTCGTGCTTTTACAACGTATTCTGATACAAAACTGGCAGCACTTCGTGTCTCATACAATGACCATCTCTACTAAATGAATCACACATCAACCTATATATAACCCTAAGATTTCACTTGAGACTGTTCAAGCCAAATCAAGATTTCGCTTGAACCTGTTCAAGCTAAATCTCTGTTGTTGATTTCGCTTGAACCAGTTCAAGCTAAATCTTGATTTAGCTTGAATCACACAATAACACTTTCAAGCGAAATCTACAAGATAAACAAGTAAAAACCCTAATTTAAACCCTAATGTGTGTTCATTCAACCTATCTAGACACAAGACTTGATTATGACGTAATCAACAGACATTTAATGCACCAACAGACTCCCCCTTGGATGTTGATGAAGTCTTTGGCTTCAAGTCTTTGTCTTTAACAATCTTCAAACATTGTAAAAACTCTCTTCAATCTTTATCTTCAAACTTTAACCTTTAAACTTCAATCTTCCCTTTGACCGTTGATCCAGACTCCCCCTTTCACTGACTCCCCCTCTCGATATGCTAAAATCTGAGATATCTGGTTCAAGCTTTGACAATTAGCTTCCATTGGGAATAATGAAGTCCAAACCTGTTACTCAACCAACAAACATTACAATTCTATCTTTTCAACAATAACTCACAAACTCAATCAGTTTTAACAATCCACTCAAGTATTCAGGTCCAAGTTAATGACCCTGATCACTTGATTAATCTACCAAGTTCAAATTAATGACCTTGGTTGATCTTTTGACGAATCAATACTGATTTTAAAACAACAATTTTCAAACATTTTCTGAAAATAACAAGTATCAAATTAATGAACTTGTTTTTGACTTTTCAAACAATTTAAACTTCATCAAAGTAAGCTCTCCTCATTCTTCAGTCCAGAATCCCCTGCATCTGCTTCAATCATCTGAGAATCCAACAATCAACTCTCCACTTTGGTTTGTCAGAAAATAAAGCAGAAATAAAATCTTTTTGGATTTTATTAAAGTGATCTAAACTAAGAAATGAAATACAGAAAACTTAAACTGCAGAAAGTAAACAAAGTAAACTATTTACAAACATATTTTTGGCGAGCGTGTCAGGGAATCATATCAGCTTTTCAGACAAATCACAAGTACCGTTAAGCTTCATTTCATACTCAGACTTAAACAATTCACATCGATTGTCGATATACTGATCCATCTTAAATTCCCACACAAATTTCAATTTACTCAGGATACGATTTAGATGAATTATGAACTTAGCTCATTCATGTGTCCCACCTCTTGAATATACTCCCGTATCCAGAATCCCAATAATCAGTCTTACAGGTGAGTATACTACAATGATATCTGTATATAAATTAGGTATGCGAGGGCCGAGGGATCTCAGGTCGATACTTCCGTATACGCAGAGGATATCAGCTTCGACTTTACGGTATGTCCCCTTTAGAGGATCTTTTTGCTTACAACAGCAACGACTATCAATTTTATTGTTTCATCGGCATGCTGAGGGTTTAATGCTATGTTTCAAGCATTGCAGAAAGCATTATCCAAGGACTAGGTCAGAACCACCGTTCAGCAGAAGTCCCGGAATAATACCCCAGACATCATTGAGTATAAAGACCTAGTATATCAGATTATGAGACCTTTCAAACGAGATTTCAGGGGTTACCTATATATCCAAGTAGTGTTCCCCACGAAATTCACAAGTTTGAATTTAGGTTTATATCCCGAATAAATCTACTAAATGTGCGAAAACCTATCGACACATCATCAGTGAGACTGTTTAACTCAATTAAACTTTACAAATCTTTAGCATACTGTAATCGTCTAGCCGATGTACTATCATTTTCCCTATATACACAAACTCTTTTTCAGATTTTATCATGTTTTTGTATTTTTGCATTTTTTACTGTTTTTTGTATTTTCTGAAAAAATAAACTATATACAAATATCTACTCCCCCTAAATACCAAAACAAGTAAAAATTCGACAAACCATTGCAGATTGTTTCCCGTCTTCATCCGCAACAGTACTCTCATCAACGCCCACAATTCCATCCGACACCGAAAGAAGCTTCATACCATTTAGTTTTAACAAATATTTAAACCGATTTTTATCAAAAGCTTTGGTATGTAAATCAGCTTTCTGTTCGTCAGTGTGGATTTTCTCAATTCGTATCAACTTTTTCTCAAAACAATCACGAATAAAGTGATGACGAATTTCTATGTGTTTAGTTTTAGCGTGATGTACTGGATTCTTTGTTATATTTATTGCGGCCTCATTATCAACAAAAAGAGGTGTGTTAAGAAACTGCAAACCGTAGTCGCGCATCTGTTGCTGTATCCACAAGATCTGAGAGCAGCAACTGCTAGCAGAAACGTACTCTGCTTCACATGTAGATAACGCCACAGACGTTTGTTTCTTACACTGCCATGTAACCAATCTAGGACCAAAGAACTGGCATCCTGCAGTTGTTGATTTTGAATTGACTTTGCAGCATCCGAAATCCGAATCGGAATACCCTTCGAGCGTAAAATCGCCTTTCGTAGGATACCACAACCCCAATGAAGGAGTTCCTTTCAGGTAGCGCAATATCCTCTTCACAATGATCAAATGCGATGCTCTCGGGTTAGATTGAAATCTTGCTGCGAGGCACGTTGGGTACATGATATCAGGACGTGAAGCAGTTAGGTACATTAAAGAACCTATCATGGAACGGTAAAACGTTTCATCAGCCCTGTCTCCGGTGAGATCTGGGTGAATCCCATGATTTGTTGCAAGTGGGGTAGCAGCTGGAGTAGAACTTGACATCCCAAATTTCTCTAGAATATCATGAACATACTTTGACTGATGAATGAAAATTCCCTCAGGCAGTTGTTCAACTTGTAAACCCAGAAAGAATTTCATCTCCCCCATTGATGACATTTCAAACTTTTGCTTCATCACTGATTCAAAATCTTTGCATAGATTTTCATTTGTCGACCCAAAGATTATATCGTCCACATAAATCTGAACTATCAGAAGATGACCATCGACCTCTTTAGTGAAGAGAGTGGCATCCACTTTTCCACGAATGAAGTTGTTGGCTAGTAGGTGTTGAGACAAAGTCTCGTACCAGGCTCTCGGGGCCTGGTGTAAACCATATAGCGCTTTGTCCAATAAGTAGACCTTGTTTTTGTGGATTGGATCGGTGAAGCCCGGTGGCTGACCGACATAAACCTCCTCTTTAACCTTCCCATAAAGAAACGCCGATTTAACATCCAACTGATAAACTTTGAAGTTCTTCCAAGACGCAAATGCTAGGAAAATTCTGATTGCCTCTAGTCGTGCTACAGGAGCATAGACTTCAGTAAAATCAATCCCCTCCTGTTGACTAAATCCCTGAACAACGAGTCGAGCTTTGTTCCTTACAACAACTCCTCTATCGTCCCTCTTGCACTTGAACACCCACTTGGTGTTAATATTTCTCTGACCATCCGGCAAATCAACTAACTTCCACACTCCCAATTTCTCGAATTGACTAAGTTCCTCCTGCATTGCATTGATCCAAGAGTCTTCAGTAAGCGCCTCTTTGTAAGTTCTTGGCTCAACCTGCGAGATAAAACAACTCAATGAGAATTCAGTTTGCAAAGGAGCAACTTTTGTATAAAAACATGTAAGCCCTTTATCAATCTGATTTCGAGTGCGAACGCCTGTCTGCAATTCTCCTATGATCAACTCCTCTGGATGATATGAAAAAGTTCGCGGCATCACTTCGCTTGGAACATCTACATTTCCCTCCAGATTAGTAACATTCTGTTCTGCATCTTGTTCACCAACTTGGTTTGTTTGACTTGAAATCTGAATTTGCTCCCCCTCAGAATCTGAATCTGAATCACCATGATCAAACACTGGCATGTTTTCAGCTTCTAGATTATCATTCTGAGCCGACTGATTATCCTGAGCAACTTCATTCTGTTGGACATCATCATGTTCACCAGCATTACTCGGACCTGCATCATCGTCATTTGAAGTTTCCCGTGGTCTCCTCGAATACTCAGCTGGGAACCTTAGCTGCGACTCATATTCACGCAAAATATCCAACTCATCAAAGAAATCTTCATCATCCTCTGATTCTTCTCTCATGTCAAACGAATCTCAAAGTTTGTCATAATGATAACGCCATGAATCACCAGGATTCTGTGGCGGCATAGTATAACCTTGACATTCCACATTTTCCGCTTCAATAATCCGCTTCTCACTTGGAACAAAGACACGTCGCATCGGATTTGCATAACCAACAAAAATTCCCTCAATGCTCTTCGGACCAAACTTTCCATGAGGCTCTATAACCGTACAGGGTGACCCAAACGGTTCTAGATACTTCAAATTCGGTTTGCGATTATTGATTAGCTCAAAGCATGTTTTGTTGAACTTCTTGACAGTGAGAACCCTGTTGAGCGTATAGCATGCGGCGGAAACAGCTTCAGCCCAAAAATTTATCGGTAACTTTGAATCTGCGAGCATAGTTCTAGCCGTCTCGATTAGCGTCCGATTTTTGCATTCTGCGACTCCATTCTGCTGCGGAGTATACGGAGCACTAAACTCATGCAAAATACCTCTTTCATCACAAAATTCTTCCATTTTACTGTTCTTGAATTCAGTACCATTATCACTTCGAATTCTCTTGATACGCCTTTGGTACAAATTCTCAATTTTTCTGAACAGCCCCATCAAACTGTCAAATGTTTCATCTTTCGTCTTCAAGAAAGAAACCCATGAAAATCTGGAATAATCATCAGTAACGACCAAACAATAGTAATCTCCTGTAATACTTTTGACATTCACAGGACCAAACAAATCCATGTGAAGTCTTTCCAGCGGTCTCGAAACTGAATTGACTTGCTTTGTAGGGTGTGACTTTTTCTTCTGCTTGCCTTTGATGCAGCTAATGCACTCCCCTTCCAGATGAAAACCTTTGATATTAACACCCAAAACCAAATCATTGTGCACCAAGTGATTCATTTTTCTAAGATGTATATGCCCCATCTTGCGGTGCCACAATCTTGATTCTTTCTCAGTTGCTCTAGACACAAAACAATGTGCTTGACCAGTAGTTGTAGTTGCAACAGACATATCTAACACATATAAATCATTCACTCTAGGTGCCCTCATGATAATCCATTCTTCAGGAACAACAAAACCAGGTTTCAATATCAAACATTCTTTATCAGTGAAGTGAGTAGTATACATATTGTCACAAATCTGCGAGATACTAAGCAGATTGTTCTCCAACTCAGTGATGTAGTTAACTCTCTCAAACGTTACAATCCCATTGGATAACGTTCCTTCACCAACAATTCGACCACCTTCATGACCTGCAAATCCCACATAACCACCATTGATATTTCTCACATCATACAGTAATGCAGTTTTTCCTGTCATATGTCGAGATGCGCCACTATCCATGATCCATCTTGAAATGGCTCTTGAAAGATCCTGCACATAATAAACTTTAATTTAACCAACTTTAATAAAGATGCCGATTCATGCTTCGCGATCAAGGAAGCTCCGGCAATTCAAACTGCTTATTCGAACATGGTGTCCACCCAGGCCTCATCAGCCTTAGGTGTAACCTTGACTCTCGCAATTTGAATTTTGAAATTTTCAGCCTTCAAAGGTGGAAAATTTGCATCATAATCAACCGAAATTGATTCTTCAGCCTTTTTCACTTCAGAAGTTGAAATTTTCATTTCAGTTTTTGGTTTCCAAACTTGTTGAGATAATGCAACCTGTTTATAAAACTTGTCGTTTTTAGTTACCACTTTCTTTACAGGTTCATTTTTCACTTTGATGTTGTTATTTTTCACACTCTTTTTCTCAACAATGATTGGTGCTTTACCCTTCACATCAACTTTCTTCTTTTGAATCTTCACATTTTCAGTCTTAGGCTTCACATTGGTACACTTTCGTGCAATGTGACCAACTTGATTACATCTGAAACATGTTCGAGTATCAACAACTCGACTTGTGCCTTCAGACTGATAATGTGAAGCTCTTTTCTCAAAGAACTCTTTATTTGATTTTGAAAAAATTTCATTTTCCTCATCAGAAAGTGAACTTGAACTGTTCACAAATACCTTCTTTTCAGCAAACCTTTTGTTTTGAAAACTCCTTTTCTGATAACTCTTACCATCCCTATAACCACCCGACCAATTGTTTCGATTGTTATTATAAAACCGTGGTGGAACAACAGGCTTTTTGTAGTAAGCTTTATCTTTCTCAAAATTCATTTGCCTTTTTGTTTGTTTCAAACTGTTCACTTCTGACAACTCAACTTCAACCAATTTGAAAACATTTGTCAACTTTTACACATTAACATTCTCAATGGGAAACTCAGAATCCGAATACAACTTATCAGATCCAGCCATCTTGTACATCACAAGACCCGGTTCATCACTTAAGTTGTTTTTGGACTTTGGTTTCTGAATGTATTTGTCCAAGAAACACCCATCATCTTCAGTTGAATCAGACATTAAAACACTTTCAGCTGTGCTCTTAACAATCTCTGTCTGAACACTATCATCAGATGATGTAAAAGTAACATCAATGTTTTCCGGAAGTTTAACTTCTTTTTCTTCCTCAATTTCAACCAACCCAGATTGCTTTTTCGTGTAGTTATCAAGAACAGGTGGTGGAACTTGATGAAACCCCACCCCAGTTCCATCACAATACACATCTTCGCCCGCTTTGTCTTTCCCGATGGGTTTGGGAATAATGTGTTGCAAAACAAAGCTTGCGGAGCTGTAACTGTTAAGCTTCAACTGGATTCACTCGTTTTCGATAACAGCCTCTTGAACTTTAAGTTTCAATTTAGCAATTTCATCCAGTTGTTGGTTGATTGATTCTTCTTTGACTCTAAGCACTGCTTTCAAATGTTCATTTTCTTTAAAAGTTTTACCATTTCGATCATCACAATCTTTCATTGTGCTTTTGAGTTTTTCAAATTTTTCAGAAATCTGACGGTTTTCAAGAATCAACTTTTCATTTTCTTGTTTAATGTTGTCATGATCAATTTTATCAATTTCAATTTGTTTAGTTAATTCTCTTATCCGTTCAGTTGAAGCTTTAACTGTTTTGTCACGATCAAGAATCTGATTCTCAACGCTTCTGACCTTAGCTGTCAGATCATCAACTTTCTTCCCGTTGAGATACGTGACTGTGCTACAAAATTTGCACTCTTTGTTGCAATTTTTGCAATCAGCATTTCCATCGATTTTCTTACCTGATACATTTGTTGACACATCTGAACTGACCTGGCTTTTTGACTCAGACACGGAGTTAGAGTCTACCTCAAGTGCCTTAGCAGCCAGCACTTTGTCAGCCATATTTCCGAGGTTTTCAGCAGTCAACTCCTGCGTTGTGTCAATAACTCCAGTATCAATCTTCTTTGCTTTCTCGATTTCTTCTTTCTCTTTTCTCTCTTTCTCTTCTTCTTTCATTTTCTCTGTTGGAGTTCCCCACCATTTGTGTTGCCAATACTCATCATCTTCTTTGTATTGCTGGATTATTGCTTCGATATCAAGCGTACTATCATCGATCGCAATATTTCCATACTCATCAAGATAACACTCTCTGTCTGGATCCCATCTATTTGCTCTCCTCGCTTCCAGAAAAATACGAGATATTCTAATGATTTTGTTTTCAGCTATCATTTTTCTGTATCTATACTTTTGCTCTTCAGTTCGATCGTCTTTCCACGGAATAGGATCGTCATTTTTCGCCATGAATGCGTAACCAACCGCATCTTCTTCTGGTAGAACCTCCTGACTCCAGTCATAACCCTCATCATCGTAAATCACCGCAAGAGCTCTAGATTTCTCTCTGTTGTCTTCAATCTGCTTCAATCTAGGCGGCTCGGATTTATTCTGGTGATAAATCGCCTTCTTGTAGTAATCATCTCTGAAAGGATTCTCCGATTCATCAGCATAAGCGTTTCTGCATTCTCGTTTGAAGTGACCTTTCTGCTTACACTTGAAGCATGTCACCTTGGACTTATCGAACCCCAGTTTGGTAGATGCACCACCAATTGTTTTTCTGCCGGTAATTTCCATGAATCTTTGTGCTCGACGAACAGCACTTGCCATAGCCCAACGAATATCGATCAGTTCCATTTCTTCCGGATCAATCTGATCATAATCTTCTTTCGTCAGATTGGTGTTGCCTATCTTCCCAGCTACTAGCCCTTCATACGATTCCAACACCGATGCTAGGAAGATCATCTGCTGCTTGGCCGACTCCTCATCAAAATTCTGAGCATTCTTTAAGTCTATCGCGATGTTACATTGAAAACGATTCTTTGCATCTGGATGATTTCCAGAAGATGAAGATCCACTGTGATAACCACTGTGACTTCCACTGCTTTGACTTTCTTTGCCAGCTGTTGACACATTTTCAGCAGAAAACGCAGTTTTTGGAGAAGTTGCTTTTGGCATCATGCTCTTTGGATAATACAAATCCAAATTCTGCTGGTAAGATGAGTGATTGACTTTGTATGTCTTCTTCAACTCCAACTCATGACTCTCGAGTTTCTCAATCAGCAAATCTAAATACAACTTTTCTGGTTCTTTGATGGTATTCTTCAGCATCAGCGCATAATATCTCCAATCCATTTCATCAGGTAACGAATCGAACAATTTGTCGATAAGATCTTCTTCAGAAATTTTGATATCATGTCTTACTAATTCCAGCTTCAGATGACCAAACCTTTCTATCATTTTACAAACTGACTCGTTCTTTAAACATCCAAACAGATCAAACTCTTTTCTAAGAAGTTTCTTTTTGTTTTTCACGATTTCAGTACTACCTAAACATTTCTTTTCTAACTTTTCCCAAAGATCTTTTGCATTTGAATAATCGATCAATGAGATTATATCTTCCCGGACGGACTGAAATAACAATGCCACACACTTTTATTCAGCTACAAACGATTCAATCTCCTCAGCTGCTCTTAAAGTTTCACCATATTTCTTTCCATGTTCATAACCGTTTTTCAAACTCTTCCAGCTGGGAAATGCGAATGCCATCAACCAGTCCTCAAACTTTCTTGACCACCGACTGTATTCCTCAATAGCCATTAGCTTTGGAGGTTTATTGAACGTTCCGAAGGCACTTTCCGATTCCCAAGCTTCCTTTTTCTTCTCTTTTGGCGGGTTATCATTCACATTGCTTGACGAAGTATCATTGTTTCCGGAATCTCCAGCGAACGCGTACATATCGCTGAATGGGTTCATGAAAAGATCATCCATCGTGAATGTTCCTGCAAAATTAGCAAACACTTAGAAAATTTTTAGGTTTTTGAAAAATCAGCAAGTTCAAGCGAAACTGAATAGTTTGAAGCGAAATCAACACTTTAACCTATTCAAGCGAAATCTCAAAAATAAACTCAAGCGAAATCTGATCCAAATTGGTTCAAGCGAAATCCAGCCAATTCAATTTTGCTTCAACTGTTTCAAGCGAAATTCTCAAATACAAGTTCAACAATTTTCAAGCGAAATCCAGTAATACAAATCTAACAGTTTCAAGCGAAATCCAACTAAACAATTTCGCTTCAACTGTTTCAAGCGAAATCGTCTGTTTTCAAGCCAAATTGTCTGTTTTCAAGCGAAATCAACCTTTAACTTCGAACACTTTCAAGCTAAATCAGGTTTTAGTCCATTTTTAACAAGTTTTAATCTGAATTTTAGTCCGAATCTTTGTAGGCTTTGTTAAAACTAAGTTTTACACGATATACTCGAAAATCAGACCATTTCGACCGATGGAACTCGTTCAGATCAGAAAAATATAAAAAGAAATGAGTAGAAAGAAGAAAATCCAGCTGCTATGGTATGAACTCCTCGTCCTGAGCTCTGATACCACTTGTTGGACCGTTCTACGACCTCGAAACGTCAGTTAAGGCAGTTCATCTTTGAGTATGAAGGCGGAATCAACATAAACAAAGTCATAACAGCTATTATCCTTTTAATCCTTCTTTTCTGATTGATATTCGTGCTTTTACAACGTATTCTGATACAAAACTGGCAGCACTTCGTGTCTCATACAATGACCATCTCTACTAAATGAATCACACATCAACCTATATATAACCCTAAGATTTCGCTTGAGACTGTTCAAGCCAAATCATGATTTCGCTTGAACCTGTTCAAGCTAAATCTCTGTTGTTGATTTCGCTTGAACCAGTTCAAGCTAAATCTTGATTTAGCTTGAATCACACAATAACACTTTCAAGCGAAATCTACAAGATAAACAAGTAAAAACCCTAATTTAAACCCTAATGTGTGTTCATTCAACCTATCTAGACACAAGACTTTATTATGACGTAATCAACAGACATTTAATGCACCAACAACAATCAATACTACGAGACTTTTGAAATGACAACGTGCAACTTCCAAGGCATTATTTACTCTTTACCCCCTATCCTTTAGCCTATAATTAGCCAAAATACTTTGCATTATGATCATCTCTATTTTCAAGCGAATTTCAGGTACTATTTCTCTCTCTCTTCCCTATTTTCCCTGTTTAAATCCGCTACTCTCCGGTTGTGATCCTCCAAGGCTACCCGCACTAGATCCCAAACGGCGGACTCCATTCCCCCTTTTCATAGACAAAACCTGCTTAAGGAACCTTCGAAAGAGGCATGTTCTTTCGATAATGCCGATATTGCGGCTTTACAATCTTCCGGCGCCTTTCCCGCCGGTACAATTTTCCGTCCCTTCGACCGAGAGGTCCGATCGGATTTTTGTTCTGACGAGTGGGTATGCTCTTCGCTTATCCTTTCTCCATAGGGCTGCAGTATCCGTTTTCCCCTTTTATTTGTCGTTTCTTCGAGCTCACAGGCCTTAGCTTTGCCCAAATCATGCCCATGGTTTGGCGCGTGTTAGTCACCTTGGAGCGGATTAAGTCTCGTCATATGCCTAACCTTTGCATCGAAGATCTGCTGATGGCCTATCGCTAAAGATCTCATGGATCCAGCCGGTTCTTCTATTTTCTATCTCCAAAGATCCTCTCATTCTTAAGGCTACCAAGAACGAGGATAAATGGACAAGAAAATTCTTCTATGTAAAAAGGGATTCCTTTGATAGGGGTTTTGACCTTCCTAAGAGATGGTTGACTTCTGGTAGGATTTAGGGTTTTAGGAATATCCCCAATTATATCCCGGGACTACATCTTGAACTGATATCCTGATATGTTTATTCCTTTTTTGCAGCAAACTTCAAGGAATTAGCTCCCCCAAGTGCCGAATCGGAAGGGAGGATAAAAGAAATCTACAAGCTTCCGGAAAGTGAAAGGTCCTTTACCCTGCTACTCACAAGTCAAAGTCAAAGTCAAAGATCAAGTTCCAACATGTCTGGTAAGCATATTCTCAGTAATTATCTTTATTCATTAAACCGATTATCTTTCAGAGGTATGATGAGTTTAAAAATATCTTCCCTCGTGTAGTGCCTGTTGTCAACCTCGAAGGCTTCTAACTTGACAAGTTGGATAGTTACTCCAGCCTTGTACCTGTCAAGCAAGAATCTAAGCCGAAGTCGTCTGCCACACCAAATCCTACCAGTTCAAAGACTACTACTGCTCCCAAAGCTCCTCCAGCATCCAGGACCCGGGCCTCTAGCTCCCGGAAGAGAAAAGAAATGGATTCTCCAGCTGCCTCCGAGACATTCTCTCTCGAGAACCATGGATTTAGTGAAGCCACTTCATTCCTTAAGCAGGTGAAAATTCCCATCCGATATCCTGAACATGCATGTTAACCATTATCCTGCACATTTTATATTGATACCTGTGTCTTTAACTGCAGGGCTTGGAACGTGTCATGCACTTGTATGAAGATGTCTGCGGGCTTAATAAGATGCTGGAGATCAAGCTCGAAAAAGCTGTAGCCAGTATAGCTGATCAAGGAGCGATTGCGGCCGCCAAGTCCCAGCATTATGAAGATAAATTCAAGGCGACGACCCAGGAGCACCAAGCTGCCCTTCATAAAGCCAATGAGGATGCTCAAGCCAAGCTAGATGCCGCCCTTCTTCAATACCAACAGGATATGAGTTCCTATCGGGACAGCCTCAAAGGATCCGTTGTTATTTCCCTTCTCCAAGCCAGGTTAAGGATGGCTTATGAGGCCAAAGCCTTGGGCTTCGAATGCCCCTCCTGGAACGTCAACGCTTGGGAAGCGAAATTACAGGATCTTGGAGGTCATCCTGTTGCACATCCCGCAAAGCACGCTGGTGAAGAACCTTCTAAGGCGGCAGAGGAGGTGGCCAATGCTGGTGATGATGCTGAGAAGAATCGTGAGGGTGATGCTGGTTCAGATGCTGGGAAAGAGGTTGCTGGTCAAGAAGGTGCTGCCCCTTAGGCAGCGAAGTGGGCGATGATGGATATACGTGCCAAGGCCGGAGCCCACTTTTTTAAATTCAATGGTTGTGGTTTGTTTAAACAATCTACATTTCCTGCCTTTGAACAATTTATATTTCCTGCATTAGTACAATACGATGACCAAAGGTGGATGGGTCCTGGGTTTCAGGACGAAGCCCTTGGTCATCGGTTAGTATAACATGTTTTGAATGACGTAACGGTTGGAGGTGGACAGGTCCCATTTTGAGATAAAACCTTCAACCGTTATGCAAGTATGGTAAAAACTAATCGTGCTTTTGGCGGATGGGCCTCGGTTTGAGGTGAAACCAAAAGCACAACTTTTGACATGTTAATAATATAACCTCCTTTTGACTTGTTTGTTTCTGTCATGCATTTCTTAGTTTAGATTTTAGCTTTGCAAAATTTGTGCAACTATCTTTTGAAAATATCCTGATCAATATACTCAGTGATATCTTATGAAGACCTTTACCAAATAGAATTTCTCAAAATCCAAACAATTTTAGACAAAATTTCTAAAGAATAAAAAATAGTCTATTTTCCAAAACCTGTTTTGATAACACTTGTTTGATCAGAGTATTAATTTTCAATCCAAGTATCATCTCCCAAATATTCCAATCAAATATCCCGAAACGTATCCCAAAAACACATTTTAAAGACATATCCTAAAGATATATCCTTATCAAGATATTTTAACCTTAAACAGAGTTAAACAATTCATGTAATGTTCACAAAGGAAAGATCATACCAGGAATTGAGTGTAACCCCTTTTGCAACTTCTCCCACTAAGATGTCCCCAGTGCGAGACACTTAGCCCAATTTTGATCTTTTGAGCTTCACACAATTGCTTTAGAAGGAATGTCCCCTGTGCATGAAGTCTATAAACACTTAGAAAATTTTTGAATATCAGTTCCAACTGTTTAGACAATTCTCGTGTTACAGGGGTAAAACCCAAAAATATACTGGAGATAAATCCTTAGTATCCTGTGGAAAATCCCAAATTTTCATGCGCTACAGGCGGGAGTGTATAAACTCCAAGACTTAGAAAGGTGATAACCTTTAAACCTTACAGAGTATGAAAATACCCTTTCGTGAGAGAGGGTGATCAATCCTCATATACCTTTAGGATTCAGGATATAGCCAATAGTAACGAAATTGTCAGCCACTTTTACATGAAATGGTCCCGCCACCTTGAACTATTCCCGAATAACTTGCGCTCCAGGTGGGGTGTTTAAACCTAATTTGGAAGAAAGGTGAATACCTTTAAACCTGTGAAGGGATCAGGATTCCTTAGACGTGAGAGAGGGGGCCAATCCTCTAATCTTCTAAAGTATCCTGAATGTATATCCTGGAGCTATATCTCAAAGCATATACTGCAAAACAACTGTGAGCTAAGGTGGGTGTTAGCCTGGCTAACACCCCTCCGATGCTTAAGTCAGTAATGGGTTCAAAACAGTAAATAATATTAAAATTTAATAAAAGAGACAGAATCCATACCATCCTGAGTTAGAATTTAAATTCCATACTCACTTGAAATAGAGTTTTAGATGTATAGCATTCCAAGATCTCGGTAGCATATCCCCCTCCATATTCTTGAGTCGGTATGCTCCTTTTCCTGATTCTGATTCAACCTCATAGGGTCCTTCTCATTTTGGAGCCAACTTTCTGTTTTGGTCAAAAATTACCTAAGCAATTTAGTGATCAAATTAGTTAAGTGAGGTAGTGTGCTAGAAATATGTGTAAAAAATGTGTTGACAAAATTAGATATGAAAACAGTTTCAGGATACGGCTCAGGATATAGAGCTGTATCTATGATCAAACAATAAGCAAAAATGTAAAGGTGGACACGTGATGTACGAGGAAAGCCCTTGATCAATCTAGATCGCCGGCATAAAACCTCGGGAGCTGACAATCGCAGCTGCCTTGTTCTTCTATTGCTTCAAATATCAGGATACAGTGCAGGATGTGGTGCGGATCAACTATGTGTTACAATGTAATTCGAATACAAGTGTTTGAGTGTGGTGTTTGCAATGAGTAAAAGCGTACGAGAGTGTAAGTGAAAGATTGTGTGCCTTAAACTGATCCACCCTCATCTATTTATAGTAAAGATAATGTAATAAACTATCCTAAACTTCCGGGATCCACCGAATATTCCTTAATCGAACGTTGTAGACCTGGTCTTTCGGGTTCAACGTCTCTCCTTCAACAAACACGTCCGAGTCTTGAGGAGAAGAAGTCCACTTGACCGTTAGCAAGTCTCAGCCTTTAACCTGCACGTGGTTAATTCAATAAACCTCAGGATATCGCCCAAGATGTTAGCAATATCCTCTTCCAGCATCCTGGTCACAAATAAACAAATAAAGGCAGGATATTGGTCAGGATATGTATGCTTAGAAAATGAGCCATAACAATTGTCCCCAAATATATCGGTTGGGATACCAATCCAACGGATATATTTCTAAAGTTTCACCTCATAACTTAAGGCAATTAATACGACTACACCCTTGAAATGACAGCGGTGCAACTTCCAAAGCATTATTTACTCTTTACCCCCTTATATTCATCCTATATTAACCGAGGGACTCCTTATTACGGTTATCCTTATCTTCAAGCGGACACCAGGTATTTTCCTTTCTATCCTTCTTTCTTGAATCTCTTTTAGTTTGCTCAATACTTTTCATGGCACCACGAACGAAATCCCGATCGGACCGACCGGCCTCAGCCCTCGTAAGTCAAAACCTTATTTGCAACCCATCAAAGGAAGCCTGCTGTTTCAACAATGCCGACATCGCTGCTCTTAAAGATTCCGGTGCCTTCCCCACCGGAACAGGCTTTCGCCCTTTCGACCGGGAAGCCCGATCGGACGCGTCATCCGACGAGTGGGTTTGTTTTTTCGCTTACCCTTTCTCTCTTGGACTCCGGTACCCGTTCCCACCCTTTATCTCTAGCTTTTTCGACCTCACCGGCCTTAGTTACGCCCAGGTTATGCCAATGGTCTGGCGAGTCTTGATAGTGCTGGATCAAATCAAGTCTCGTCATTTTCCCAACCTGTTTATTGAAGACCTCCCTATAGCATACCGGTTGAGATCCCATGGCGATCATCGTTTTCTTCTGTTTTCTACCTCCAAGAACCCTTTGGTTCTTAAGGCCTCCAAGAACGAGGATCGATGGCGACGAAAATTCTTTTTCGTAAAAAGAGATTCTATTGATAAGGGTTTCGATCTGCCAGTTAAATGGTTAACCAAGGGTAGGATTTAGGGTTTTAGGAATATCCCCAATTATATCCTCAAACTATATCCCAGACTTATATCCTGACATTTTTATGCAGCGAACTTTAGAGATTTAGTACCTCCCAGCGCAGAATCCGAATCCAAGATCGAAGAAATCTATCGACTTCCTGTCAGTGAAAGAACTTTCTGCTTGTCTCTCACAGATTCAAGCCAGAAATCAAGCTCAGAAATGTCTGGTAAGCACATTCTCAGTAGTTACATATATTCTAAATCAATTATTTTTCAAAAGTATGATGAGTTCAAGAACATCTTCCCTCGTGCAGTACCGGTTGTCAACCTTGAAGGTTTCCAACTTGACGAGTTGGATTGCTACTCCAGCCTCGAACCCATCAAACAAGAATCCAAGCCAAAGCCGTCTGCTACACCAAAGCCTACCTCCTCGAAGACTGTTTCTGCTCCCAAAGGCCCTCCGGCATCCAGGACCCGGGCATCCAGCTCTCGGAAGAGAAAGGAGACGGACTCCCCAGCTGTTTCTGAAACATTCTCTCTCGAGAATCATGGGTTCAACGAAGCCACCTCATTCCTCAAACAGGTAGAATTTTCTTTTCGATATCCTGCACAAGTATGTTAGTCCTTATCCTGCTTATTTTTTACATCAATACCTGTGTCTTTATCGATAGGGTCTGGATCGTCTTATGCACTTGTATGAAGACGCTTGCGGGCTTAACAAGATGTTGGAGATCAAGCTGGAGAAAGCTGAGGCCACCATAGCTGACCAAGGAACCATTGCAGCTGCTAAATCCCAGCATTATGAAGACAAATACAAGGCAATGATCCGGGATCACCAGGCTACTCTCCACAAAGCCAACGAGGATGCTCAAGCCAAACTAGATGCCGCCCTTCTCCAATACCAGCAGAATATGAGTTCATATCGGGATAGCCTCAAAGCATCCGTGGTCGTTTCTCTTCTCCAAGCCAGGATAAGGATGGCTTACGAAGCCAGAGATATGGGCTTCGAATGCCCCTCCTGGAATATAAAGGCTTGGGAGGAGAAACTTCAGGATCTCGGAGGTCATCCCGTTGCTCATCCTACAAAGCATGCTGGTGAAGAGCCCTCTAAGGCGGCTGAAGAAGTGACCAATGCTGATGATGATGCCGAGAAGAATCCTGAGGCTAATGCTGGGGCGAATGCTGGGAAGGAGGTTGCTGATCAAGAAGGTGCCGCTTCTTAGGCAGCGGAGTGGGCGATGATGGATATACGTGCCAAGGCCGGAGCCCACTTTTAAATTTCATGGTTGTGGTTGCATAAACAGTTTACTTTTCCTGTCTTCGAACAATTTACATTTCCTGCATCAGAACAATATGATGACCAAAGGTGAATGGGTCCTAGGTTTTAGGATGAAGCCCTTGGTCATCGATTAGTATAATTTGTTTTGAACGTGGTAACGGTTGTAAGTGGACAGGTCCTGTTTTGAGATAGATCCTCCAACCGTTACACAAGTATGGTAGAAACTAATTGTGCTTTTGGTGGATGGGCCTCGGTTTGAGGTGAAACCAAAAGCACAACTTTTGACTTGTTAATAATATAACTATCTTTTGACTTATTTGCTGTTGCCTTGCATTACTTAGTGTAACTCTTAGCTTTGTAAAATTTTGTATTATTATCTTATGAAAATATCCTGATCAATATGCTCAGCGATATATTGTAAAAACTTTTTATTAGATAGAACTTCCAAACATTCCTTCAACTTTGTAGAAAGTTTTTGAAAAACAATCTATTTTTCCAAAACCAGATTATGATAATACTTAAATGATCAAAGTTCCAAACTAATACTAGTTTCAAACACCTTAATCAAATATCCTGAAAAGGACTTTGAGAATATATCAGGATACTTGACCTTTTATAAAACATAGTGTTACTAAAAACTTAGATGATGTTTACAAAGGAAAGATCATACCCGGAGTAGTATATAACCCTATTATCAAACCTCAATCTCCTTGCAACTTTTCCAATGAAGATGTCCCCTGTGTGAGATATTTAGCATACTAGTTCCGAGCTTTAGCCTTTGAGCTTTACATCACTGCCTTGGTAGGAATGTCCCCTGTGTACAATGTCTTCAAATACTTAGAAATCTTCTGAATGTCAATTTCCATCGTATAGGCAATTTTTTAGGTCCCAAGGGTAAAACCCAAGGATGTACTGGAGATAAATCCCTTGTATCCTGGGGAAAATCCAAAATTTTCATGCGCTACAGGCGGGAGTGTATAAACTCCAAGACTTAGAAAGGTGAAAACCTTTAAACCTTAGAGAGTATGAAAATACCCTTTCGTGAGAGAGGGTGATCAATCCTCATATACCTTTAGGATTCAGGATATAGCCAACAGTAACGAAATTGTCAGCCACTTTTACATGGACTGGTCCCGCCACCTTGAACTATCCCTGAATAACTTGCGCTCCAGGCGGGGTGTTTAAACCCAATTCGGAAGAAAGGTGAATACCTTTAAACCTGTGAAGGGATCAGGATCCCTTGTACGTGAGAGAGGGGGCCAATCCTCTAATCTTCCGAAGTATCTTGAGTGAGCATGCTGGAGCTACATCTTGGAGCATATACTGCAAAACATCCTTAAACTAAGGTGGGTGTTAGCTTGGCTAACACCCCTCCGATGCTTAAGTTAGTATTGGGTTACAAAGAACAAATTAAACCAAACATATTTAAAAAAGGTAGAACTCATACCATCCTGAGTTAGAAATTAAATTCTAAACTCACTTGAAATAGAGCTTAAGGTGTATAGCATTCCAAGACCTCGGTAGCATATCCCCTTCCATATTCTTGAGTCTGTATGCTCCTTTCCCTGCTTCCGATTCAACTTCATATGGTCCTTCCCATTTTGGAGCTAACTTGCCATCGGCAGGATTAGTAGTATTCTGAAAAGCCTTTCTTAACACCCAATCTCCAACCTTAAATCTTCTGGTCCTAATATTCTTGTTATATGCCCTGGATATTCTCTGTTGGTATGCTGCCATCCTTAGCCTTGCCGCGTCTCTCTTCTCATCTATAGTGTCTAAATCCTGACTCAAGGCTTCAGGATTCTGCTCAGGATCACTTAGGGTAGATCTTGCAGTAGGTATTGTCATTTCCGTTGGAATCATTGCTTCTGCTCCAAATACCAAGGAAAACGGGGTTTGGCCTGTTGCATTCTTTACCGTTGTCCTATCAGCCCACAAAACAAAGGGTAATTCTTCTGCCCATCTCCCTTTTTTGGCTCCAAGCCTTTTCTTTAAGTTATTGACAATTATCTTGTTTGAGGATTCTGCTTGTCCATTTGCTTGAGGATGTACCGGAGTAGATGTGATCATTTTGATCCCCCAACTCTTGCAAAAGTCAGTAGTTCTCTTGCTTATAAACTGAGAACCATTGTCACAGATTCTCTCAGCTGGTACTCCGAATCTGGTCAGGATATTCCTCTTTATGAAGGATACTACTTCTTGGTCTCTAACTTGAACAAATGCTTCAGCTTCGACCCACTTAGAGAAATAATCCGTCATTGCTAGCATAAAGACTTTTCCTCCCGGAGCTTTTGGTAGCTTTCCCACTATATCCATACCCCACTTCATAAACGGCCAAGGGGAAACAATAGGATATAATGGTTCAGCAGGTTGATGCAGTATGTTACTATGTCTTTGACATGCGTCACATCTTCGAGCATATTCTGCGGCGTCTTTTCTCATTATTGGCCAATAATATCCTGTCCTTAATACTTTTGAGAATAACGACTTGCCCCCAGTATGGTTACCACAATCCCCTTTATGTATATCCTGAAGTACTTCTTTGGCTTCAGGATCCTCCAAGCACCTCAAATACGGTCCTGCAAGAGATTTCTTGTATAAAATATTATTTATAATAGTGAATCGTGATACCTTCATCCTAAATGCCTTAGGATTTTCATTTCCAGGGATGTGTCCTTGTTTGAGATATCTCATGATTGGAGCCGTCCAGGATTTAGGATCCTCTTCAGGATGCTCTGCTCCAGGATCCTGAATACCCGCTACTTCTTTATCCTGAGGATTCGTTGCAGGATATAAGACATGTAATATTGGTATTTGGGTCCCTTCAGGTATCCTGATCGATGATCCCAAATTTGCTAAGGCATCCGCTTCAGCATTATCCTCCCTTGGTACCTGTTCAAGTATAAAAACATCGAAATATCCTGCTAATTTTTTGAGAATATCGAGATATTCAATTAATTTCTCACCCTTAACTGCATAGGATCCATTAAAATGGTTAGTAATTAACAAAGAGTCAACATATACTTGCAAATTTTTGATACTCATGCTCTTAGTCAACTCTAATCCTGCAATTAAAGCCTCATACTCTGCTTCATTATTAGTAGCAGGAAATTCACACCTAATAGCCTAGGGTAATATGTCCCCCTGTGGCGATTTTAGTAGTATTCCTAATCCTACTCCTCTTACATTAGATGCACCGTCAGTATATAATGTCCAGGATCCTGAGGATTCTCCTAACTGTTGAACTTCTAGGTCTACCTCGTCCTGAATGTCACTACTAAAGTCAGCCACAAAGTCAGCTAAAGCCTGAGATTTTATGGCATTTCTAGGTTCATATACTAAATCATAAGCACTTAACTTTACTGACCACTTGGCCATCCTGCCTGACATCTCTGGTTTCCTAAGTACATTTTTAACAGGATAATTTGTTTTAACATGAATCCTATATGTCTCAAAGTAATGTCTAAGCTTTGTCGATGCCATAACTAGAGCTAATATCAATTTTTCTAAATGAGAATACCTAGTTTCAGCATCTAACAAACTTTTACTAACATAATAAACAGGATATTGCTGACCTTCATGGTCTTTTATAAGAACGGCACTTACAGCATTCCCTGATACAGCAAGGTATAGGGATAATGGTTCACCATTTTCAGGCTTCATCAATGGAGGTGCGGTTGAGAGATATCGCTTCAAATCCTGCAAGGCTGCTTCATGCTTTGCTCCCCATTCGAATCTTTTGTTCTTCTTCAGGATATCATAAAAATCTTTGCATTTCTCTGAGGATCTAGAGATAAACCTGTTTAATGCTGCCACTCGCCCTGTTAATCGTTGAACATCCTTCATATTTGAGGGCGATTTAATATCCAAGATGGCTTTAATCTGCTCCGGGCTCGCTTCTATTCCTCTTTTGGTCACCATATATCCTAGAAATTTTCCTGCCCCCACTCCAAAATGACACTTACCAGGATTCAGCTTCATGTTATACTGATCCAAGATATCAAACGCTCCTTTAATATCCTGGAGGTGATCCTGAGCTTTCCTTGATTTTACCACCATACCGTCGATGTACACCTCCATGGTGTCCCCCAGTTTGTCTTTGAACATCATGTTTACCAATCTTTGGTATGTTGCACCTGCATTTTTCAAACCAAAAGGCATAGCTGTATAACAATAAATACCTGTTGGTGTCATGAAGGCAGTATCCTCCTGGTCAGAAGGCTCCATTTGGATCTGTTGAAATCCTGAGGATGCGTCCATGAAGGTCAGCATTTCATGCCCGGCAGTGGCATCTACCATTGCATCAATGTGGGGGAGAGGAAATGGGTCTTTAGGACAAGCTTTGTTCAAGTCTGTGTAGTCTACACAAACTCTCCATTTCCCGTTTTTCTTTTGTACCACAACTACGTTAGCTAGCCATCTTGGAAACTTGACTTCTCTGATCATCCTGGACCTCAACAACCTTTCAACTTCCTCTTGGATAATCGCATTCCGCTCAGGAGCAAATTTTCTTCTTTTTTGTTGAACAGGCTTGAATGATTTGTCAATTCCAAGCTTGTGAGTGATGACGTCCTTGGATATGCCTGTCATATCCTCATGCTTCCATGCAAACGTTGACATCCTGCATTTCAAAAAGTTAATTAACTGTCCTTCAATATCCTGAGGGATATTGGTTCCTACGAGCACCGAAATATCGGGATTATCCTGGTCCAAGATAATTTTCTTCACATCCTGCTCCGGATCCTTCACGATATCCTGGGCCCGTGTCTTTAATTGCTATGCTGCACTAGGATTGGTTGAGGATTTCATCGAGGATGAGTAGCATTCTTTCGCCTCCTGCTGATCACTATCAACTTTGACAACTCCCCAAGGGGTAGGGATCTTGATGCATTGGTGATACGTTGATGGCACGGCCTTCATATCGTGAATCCAAGGTCTTCCCAATATGATGTTATAGCAGGATAGAGAATCCATTACACAGAAACGTTGTATCGAGTTGACTCCTTCAACGTATACTGGTAACTTTATCTCTCCCACTGTGTTTCTAGCCTCTCCACTGAACCCAACAAGCACGGTAGACTTCGAAGTGATATCTATTGGAGATACATTCATTCTCTTCAGAGTCCCTAATTGGATTATGTTGACGGAGCTGCCATTATCAACCAATATCCTGCGTACAAAATGGTTAGCCACATATAATGTTATTACCAGAGCATCATGGTGAGGATCCTGGACAGTATCCCTGTCATCAGCATCAAATGTGATCACTTTGTCAGTTGTGAGGGTAGTCATCCTGACAGGTTTGTCTCCCCTTTCGGCCTTAGCTTCCTTTGCATGTCTCTTTGCCGCCGAATACGAAGTCCCACAAATGTCGGATCCTCCCGAAATGAAGTTGATTATCTTGGCATCCGCGGGAGGTGATGCTGCTGGCTCAGGATCCTTCTCAGTATCCTGACCCTTATTCTTCTTTCTTCCTAAGAGGTCTTTCAGATATCCCTTGCTTAGAAGATAGCTTATTTCTTTCCTTAGAGCAACGCAATCCTCAGTCATATGTCCGAAATCTTCGTGGAAAGCACACCATTTTGACTTATCTTTCCAGTCAGCTTTCTGTTGACTCTTTCGAGGCCACCTAGCCTTGTCTCCTAGACCCTGCATGGCATACATCAATTCAGGAATGTTAACAGAAAAGCAATATTCAGACAACTCAGGATACTCTTCAGGATCCTCATCTTCGACAGCATTCACTCTCTTATTTTCATTTCTACCATATGGCTTAGGCCGATATGGCTTGAATGAGGATTCAGACTTCCTGTTGGTCGACTCATAGTTGTTGGATGAGTTCATTCTCTCTTGCATCTTCCTATCATCTTCCAACCGAATATATCTTAGGGCCCTGTTTCGAGCTTCATCCAAGTTCCTGCATGGGTTCATTACAAGATCTTGATAAAATTGAGAATCCTTTTGCAGCCCCATCTTGAAAGCTTGCACAGCTGTTGCAACATCAAGATGAGGAATGTCTAGGGATTCCCGGCTGAACTTGTTCACATAATCCCTAAGGGATTCCTGAGGCCCCTGTGTTATCCTGTAGAGATCACTTGTTAATTTTTCAAAGCTTCTACTACAAGAAAACTGACTATTAAATAAATTTACTAAGTGAGCAAAAGAAGTAATCGAATGTGGAGGAACATTCAAGAGCCATTTCAAGGCTGATCCTGTTAAGGTTGAACCAAAACCCTTGCATAAGCATGCTTCCTTGAGATCCGGAGGGATAGGGTTAATCTCCATTCGTTCCCTATACTGCGCAATATGCTCCTCAGGATCCGTAGTTCCGTCGTAAAGCTTCATGTTCGGGGTTTGAAATCTCTTTGGGATCTCAGCATCACAGATAGGATATGCAAAATGAGATATCTTGTGGCTGTCTTGGGACACTTCCGAGATCGGCTGGACCACCCCAGGTACACTAGATATCATGTCCTTCAACTTCTGAAGTTCCCTAGTAAGTGCTGATGTTACACCTGTATCCTGCAAAGATCCACTATTGTTAGTAGCATGAGTATTATTATTATTTGACACGTTACCCGTTGGAGGATTTTGCCCATATCCTAAAGCATATCCTGAGCTCCTCATGGTTGACATCCTGACCGAGGAGGGTATTTCAGGAGTATGATTCTGAGGAAGGCTGGGCACAATATTCCCCCTATTATCCTCAGTATACACCGCTGAACTGAAGTTCAAAGTTCTGGGATGTAATGGAGTGACAATATCCTCAGCAGATCTGCTCGAGCCAGACTTCAGGAGTTGTATTTCCCTTAAAAGCATTTGGTTCGTTTCCTGTTGCTGCCTCATTTGTTCCTGCACACTTCCAAATAAGGTTAAAATTTCATCGTTAGAAGCTAACACAGGAGCAGATTCCTGAACACTGCGGGTAGGGATAATATCCTGAGGTCATGAAGAGGCTGGCATCCTTGGAGGAGGTGGTGGAAGCACCGAACCGGTAGTAGCAGAAGTCATAGCAGACACAGTGGAGGAGCTCATGTTTGATCTTGAGGCCATTACAGACAATGTGGCAAAAAGTTTCGAAAATAGAAAGTCGATTAGCGATTTCACAAAAATTTTTAGTAAAGAGAGCACCACTTGCCCCACGGTGGGCGCCAAATTGTTTTGGTCAAAAATTACCTAAGCAATTTAGTGATCAAATTAGTTAAGTGAGGTAGTGTGCTAGAAATATGTGTAAAAAATGTGTTGACAAAATTAGATATGAAAACAGTTTCAGGATACGGCTCAGGATATAGAGTTGTATCTATGATCAAACAATAAGCAAAAATGTAAAGGTGGACACGTGATGTACGAGGAAAGCCCTTGATCAATCTAGATCGCCGGCATAAAACCTCGGGAGCTGACAATCGCAGCTACCTTGTTCTTCTATTGCTTCAAATATCAGGATACAGTGCAGGATGTGGTGCGGATAAACTATGTGTTACAATGTAATTCGAATACAAGTGTTTGAGTGTGGTGTTTGCAATGAGTAAAAGCGTACGAGAGTGTAAGTGAAAGATTGTGTGCCTTAAACTGATCCGCCCTCATCTATTTATAGTAAAGATAATGTAACAAACTATCCTAAACTTCCGGGATCCACCGAATATTCCTTAATCGAACGTTGTAGACCTGGTCTTTCGGGTTCAACGTCTCTCCTTCAACAAACACGTCTGAGTCTTGAGGAGAAGAAGTCCACTTGACCGTTAGCAAGTCTCAGCCTTTAACCTGCACGTGGTTAATTCAATAAACCTTAGGATATCGCCCAAGATGTTAGAAATATCCTCTTCCAGCATCCTGGTCACAAATAAACAAATAAAGGCAGGATATTGGTCAGGATATGTATGCTTAGAAAATGAGCCATAACACTTTCCATTAGCAGGATTAGTAGTATTCTGAAAAGCCTTTCTCAATACCCAATCTCCAACTTGAAATCTTCTAGTCCTTATATTCTTGTTATATGCTTTAGATATCCTCTGTTGATATGCTGCCATCCTTAGCCTTGCTGCGTCTCTTGTCTCATCAATAGTATCCAGTTCCAGGCATAGGACTTCAGGATTCTGCTCAGGATCCCGGAGGTTGGATCTTGCTGTAGGTATCACCATTTCTGTCGGGATCACCGCTTCTGCTCCAAACACCAAGGAAAACGGGGTTTGGCCAGTTGCACTTTTCACTGTCGTCCTATCAGCCCACAAAACAAAGGGTAATTCTTCTGCCCATCTTCCTTTCTTAGCCCCTAGTCTCTTTTTCAAGTTGTTGATAATTATCTTGTTTGAGGATTCTGCTTGTCCATTTGCTTGAGGATGCACTGGAGTAGATGTGATCATTTTGATTCCCCAACTCTTGCAAAAATCAGTAGTCCTCTTGCTTATAAACTAAGAGCCATTGTCACAAATTATTTCAGCTGGTACCCCAAACCTGGTCAGGATATTCCTTTTTATGAAGGACACTACTTCTTGGTCTCTAACTTGGACAAATGCTTCAGCTTCAACCCATTTAGAAAAATAGTCAGTCATTGCCAGCATAAAGACTTTTCCTCCTGTAGCCTTTGGTAATTTTCCTACTATATCCATTCCCCACTTCATGAATGGCCAAGGAGAAACAATAGGATACAGTGGTTCAGCAGGCTGATGTAATATATTACTGTGCCTTTGACATGCATCACATCTTCGGGCATATTCTGCAGCATCTTTTCTCATCATTGGCCAATAATATCCTGTTCTTAATACCTTTGAGAATAACGACCTGCCCCCAGTATCGTTACCACAATCCCCTTCGTGTATATCCTGAAGCACTTCCTTAGTTTCGGGATCCTCTAAGCACCTCAGATATGGTCCTGCAAGAGATTTCTTATACAAGACATTATTTATAATAGTAAATCGTGATACCTTCATTCTGAAGGCCTTAGGATTCTCATCCTTTGGGATGTGTCCTTCCTTGAGATATCTTGTAATTGGAACCATCCAGGACTTGGGATCCTTCTCAGGATGCTCATCGGGATCCTGAATACTTAGTACTTCCTTATCCCAATGATTCGTCGCTGGATATAAGATATGTAACATTGGTATTCAGGTTCCTTCCGGTATCCTGACTGATGATCCTAGATTCGCCAAGGCATCAGCTTCAGCATTATCCTCTCTTGGTACCTGTTCAAGTGTGAAAATATCGAAATATCCTGCTAATTTTTTGAGAATTTCGAGATACTCGATTAACTTCTCACCTTTAACTGCATAGGATCCATTAAAATGATTAGTGATTAACAAGGAGTCAACATATACTTGCAAATTCTTGATACTCATATTTTAGCCAACTCTAATCCTGCAATTAAAGCCTCATATTCTGCTTCATTATTAGTAGCAGGAAATTCACACCTAACAGCCTGGGGTAATATGTCCCCCTATGGCGATTTTAGTAGTATACCTAAACCTACACCTCTTACATTAGATGCACCATCAGTATATAATGTCCAGGATTCTAAGTTTTCTCCTAGCTGCTGTACTTCTAAGTCTACTTCATTTTGAATGTCACTACTGAAATCAGCCTGAGACTTTATGGCATTTCTAGGCTCATAAACTAAATCATAGGCACTTAATTTTACTGACCACTTAGCCATCCTACCCGACATCTCGGGTTTCCTAAGCACGTTCTTAACAGGATAATTAGTTTTAACATGAATCCTATGTGTTTCAAAGTAATGTCTAAGTTTAGTCGATGCCATAACTAAAGCTAATATCAACTTTTCTAGATGAGAATATCTAGTTTCAGCATCTAATAAACTTTTACTAACATAATAGACAGGATATTGCTGACCTTCATGGTACTTTATAAGAACGGCACTTACAGCATTCCCTGATACTGCGAGGTATAGGGACAGTGGTTCACCATTTTCAGGCTTCATCAATAGAGGTGCAGTTGAGAGATACTGCTTCAAATCCTGCAGGGCTGCTTCATGTTTCTCTTTCCATTCGAACTTCTTGTTTTTCTTCAGGATATCATAAAATTCCTTGCATTTCTCGGAGGATCTTGAGATAAATCTGTTCAATGCTGCTACTCGCCCTGTTAACCGTTGAACATCCTTCATATTTAAAGGTGATTTGATATCCAAGATAGCTTTAATCTGCTCCGGGCTTGCCTCTATTCCTCTTTTAGTCACCATATATCCTAGAAACTTTCCTGCCCCTACTCCAAAATGGCACTTAGGAGGATTCAATTTCATGTTATACTGATCCAGGATATCGAAAGCTCCCTTAATATCCTGGAGGTGATCTTCAGCCTTTTTAGATTTTACTACCATGTCATTGATGTACACCTCCATAGTGTCCCCCAGCTTGTCTTTGAACATCATGTTTACCAATCTTTGGTATGTTGCACATGCGTTTTTCAAACCAAAGGGCATAGCAGTGTAACAATAAATACCTGTCGGTGTTATGAAGGCAGTATCATCCTGGCCTGAAGGTTCCATTTGGATCTACTGAAATCCTGAGGATGCATCCATGAAGGTTAACATTTCGTGGCCAGCAGTAGCATCCACCATTGAATCAATATGAGGAAGAGGAAATGGGTCTTTGGGACAAGCTTTATTCAGGTCCGTATAATCTACATAAACTCTTCATTTCCCATTTTTCTTCTGTACCACGACTACATTTTCCAGCCATTTAGGAAACTTCACTTCCCTAATCATCTTGCTCCTTAGTAGCCTTTCAACTTCCTCTTGGGTGATCACGTTTCGTTCCGGAGCAAATTTCCTTCTCTTTTGTTGGACAGGCTTGAATGACCTGTCGATACCTAACTTGTGAGTTATAATATCCTTAGAAATACCTGTCATATCCTCGTGTTTCCACGCGGACGTCGACATCCTGCATTTTAGAAAATTAGTCAATTGATTTTCAATATCCTGAGGGATATTGGTTCCTACGAGCACCGAGATATCCGGATTATCCTGATCCAGGATAATTTTCTTTACATCCTGCTCCGAAGCCTCCATGATATCCTGCGCTCGCATCTTTAATTGCTATGCTGCATTAGGCTTGGTTGAAGATTTCATTGACGATGAGTAACATTCCTTCGCCTCCTGTTGATCACTATCAACCTTGACAACCCCCCAAGGGGTAGGGATCTTGATGCACTGATGGTAAGTCGATGGCACAGCCTTCATATCATGGATCCATGGCCTGCCTAGTATGATGTTATAGCAGGATAGGGAGTCCATCACACAAAAACGTTGTATTGATTTAACCCCTTCAACATATACCGGTAATTTTATCTCTCCCACTGTGTTCCTGGCTTCTCCACTGAACCCAACAAGCACGGTGGATTTTGAAGTAATATCCATTGGAGATACATTCATTATTTTCAAAGTTTCTAGTTGGATTATGTTGACGGAGCTGCCATTATCCACCAATATCATGCGTACAAAATGGTTAGCCACGTATAATGTTATTACGAGAGCATCATGGTGAGGATCCTGGACAGTATCCCTGTCATCACTGTCGAAAGTGATCACTTTATCAGTTGTGAGGGTAGTCATCCTGGCTGGTTTATCTCCCCTCTCGTTCTTAGCTTCCTTTGCATGTCTCTTGGCCGCAGAATACGAAGTCCCACAAATGTCGGATCCTCCTGAAATAAAGTTGATTATCTTGGCATCCGCAGGAGGAGATGCTGCTCGTTCAGGATCCTTCTCAGTATCCTGACCCTTATTCTTCTTTCTTCCTAGGAGATCCTTCAGATATCCCTTGCTTAGAAGATAACTTATTTCCTTTGTTAGAGCAATGCAATCCTCAGTTACATGTCCGAAATCTTCATGGAAGGCACACCATTTGGATTTATCCTTCCAATCAGCTTTTTGTTGATTCTTTCGAGGCCACCTAGCTTTGTCTCCTAAACCCTGCATAGCATACATTAACTCAGGTATGTTAACAGAAAAGCAATATTCAGATAATTCAGGATATTCTTCAGGATCCTCGTCTTCAACAGCATTCACTTTCTTGTTGTCAATTCTGCCATACGGCTTAGAGCGATATGGTTTATACGAGGATTCTGATTTCCTATTGGTTGATTCATAGGTTGAGGTGGAATTCATCCTCTCTTGCATCTTTTTATCATCCTCCATGCGAATGTATCTCAAAGCCCGGTTACGAGCTTCGTCTAGATTCCTGCAGGGATTCATTACAAGATCCTGGTAAAATTGAGAATCTTTCTGCAACCCCATCTTGAACGCTTGCACGGCCGTTGCAACATCAAGATGTGGGATATCCAAGGATTCCCGACTAAACTTGTTCACATAATCCCTCAAGGATTCCTGAGGTCCTTGAGTTATCCTGTAAAGGTCACTGGTTAATTTCTCAAAACTCCGGCTGCAAGAAAATTGACTATTAAATAAATTAACTAAATGAGAAAAAGAAGTAATCGAGTGAGGAGGAACGTTTAACAGCCATTTTAAGGTTGATCCTGTTAAGGTAGAACCGAAACCCTTGCACAAGCATGCTTCTTTGAGGTCTGGAGGGATAGGGTTGATTTCCATCCTTTCCCTATACTGGGCAATATGCTCCTCAGGATCCGTAGTTCCATCATAGAGCTTCATGTTGGGGGTTTGAATTTTTTTTGGGATTTTAGCGTCACAAATAGGATATGCAAACCGGGATATCCTGTGGCTGTCCTGGGATACTTCAGGAATTGGCTGAACCACCCCAGGTACACTGGATATCATGTCCTTTAGTTTTTGAAGCTCCCTGGAAAATGCTGATGTCATACCTGCATCCTGCAAAGATCCAACAACATTAGTAGCAAGTGTATTATTATTATTAGATACATTACCAGCTTGGGGGTTCTGGCCATATCCTGAAGCATATCCTGAGCTCCTCACAGTTGATACTCTTACTGAAGAAGGTATCTCAGGAGTATGATTCTGGGAATGGCTTGGCACGATATTCCCCTGTTTATCCTCAGTGTAAACTGCAGAACTGAAATTCAAAGCCCTGGGTTGCAAAGGAGTGACAGTTTCTTCAGCAGGCCTACTTGGGCCGGATTTCAAGAGTTGTATCTCTCTCATCAGCATCCGATTAGTTTCCTGCTACTGCCTCATCTGTTCCTGTACACTACCAAACAAATTCAGAATTTCGTCATTAGAAGCCAAAACAGGACCAGATCCCTGGGCACTGGGAGCGGGGATAACATCCCGAGCCACATGACTCTCAGTTCCCTGTGAAGAGGCTTGCATTCTTGGAGGAGGAGGTGGAAGCACCGAACCAATTGTTGCAGAGGTTGTAGCAGACATGGTGGAAGAGCTCATGTTTGATCTCGAGGCCATTGAAAACAATGTAGCAAAAAGTTTTGACAATAGAAAACCGTGTAACGATTTTACTAAAGTTTTTAGTAAAAATAGCACCACTTGCCCCACGGTGGGCGCCAAATTGTTTTGGTCAAAAATTACCTAAGCAATTAAGTGATCAAATTAGTTTTGTGAGGTAGTGTGCTAGAAATATGTGTTGAAAATATGCTGATTAAGTTGTTTGTAAAAACAGTTTTCAGGATACAGCTCAGGATATAGAGATGTATCTATGAACAAACAATGAGCAAAAAATGTAAGGGGTGACACGAGATATACGAGGAAAGCCCTTGATCAATCTAGATTGCCGGCACAAAACCTCGGGAGCTAACAATCGCAGCTGCCTTGTTCTTCTATTGCTTCGAATATCAGGATATAGTGCAGGATGTGATGCGGATTAACTAGGTGTTACAATGTAATTCGAGTACAAGTGTTTGTGTGTGATTGCTAGTAGCTAGAGAAAAAGAGTATGAGTGAAAAATTGTGTGCCTTAATCTGATCCGACCCATCTATTTATAGTAAATGAAATTTAACAAACTACCCTATTAAACCGAGATTCGGCGAATATTCCCCATACGAACGTTGTAGACCTGGTCTTTCGGGTTCAACGTCTCTCATATAACTGGTTGGCCCGAGTCTTAAGGAGAAGAGGTCCACTTGACCGTTAGTGACCCACAGCTTCTAACCTGCACGTGGTTAACTTAGTTAATACCAGGATATCGCACCAGGATGTTACCAATATCCTGATCCGGTATCCTGATCACAAGTAAACAATCAAAAGAAGAATATTAGTCAGGATATATATGCTCAGAAAATGACCCATAATAGTTTGATCATAGATCCAGCTCTATATCCTAAGCCGTATCCTGAAACTGTTTTTGCAAATAACTTAACTAGCATATTTTCAGCACACATTTCTAGCACACTACCTCACTTAACTAATTTGATCACTTAATTGCTTCGGTAATATTTTACCAAAACAACAATGATCGATGATTTTGGTTCAATATGCTCGAGTATTTGTTTGTTTAACTTATTATGTGATATTAATACCTGATCATGTTTACAATTCAGATGTCAAACGAAGTAAATCAAGAAACCCAAAATAACAATAATAACGTGAACTAAGTGGATAAAAGTGCAATCGAACATATAGTAGCTCAAGGAATCATAGATGCCATGCCATATATTATCGACACTATTAATAAAAAGGCTGAAAATAATAATTCTATAATCGGAAGTAAACGTACGCCCAACGAGCCAAGTCACAGCGTAAATGGAAATCACAGACTACTTATCCAAGCTCCGATTCCAAAAAGAAGAAGGACCATCTCATATGGTTGTTCTTATAAAGAATTCTTATCTTGTAAACATATAGAATTCTCGGGCAATGAAGGAGCCATTTTAGCTTTGCGCTGGATAGAAAAGACAGAAGCAATCTTAAAGATAAGTAAATGTGCAGATGAAGATAAGATCATGTATTCTTCTAATCTCTTTAAGAATGCAGCATTAGAGTGTTGGAATACCATTATCTATTCAAGAGGAAGTGATAGGGTTTATAACATGGAATGGACCAACTTTAAGGAAATAGTTGAAAGGAAATTCTGTCCTCCTCATGAAAAGGAACAGATTGCCAATAAATTCCTAAATCATAGAATGATTAAGGTAGATTGCAGAGAATATACTACCAAATTCTTTGAATATGCAAGGATAATACCAACCCTAGCCTCACCAGAACCAGTATTTATCTCCCGCTACATCTGGGGATTAATCAGTGAGATCCGAAGTATAATCAAGGCAGCTAGACCACAAACAATAATAGAAGCATTGGAACTTGATAACACTCTGACCGATGACTTGGTACGTACACAAGAGGAAAACCAGAAAAAGAACCTAGCTCAAAAGATTTCCCAAGAACTACGTTATGGTAATTCCTATCGCGGGAAAGAATAGGTTCTTCCTTTTCACCCTACTGCAAAGTTTTGCAAAAGAGAGCACTCAGGAAAGTGTGCTGTGTCCTGCAACTTTTGCAAGTTACTACGCCATAAGGAAGAAGATTGTAGGAAGAAAGCTAGTGCCCGAATATGCTACAATTGCGGAGAAGCTGGTCATATCAAACCGAACTGTCCGAAACTAGCTCTAGTGGCAAACAACAAAGCAAAGACAATAGAAGGACCCAAGAAGAATGCCAGAGCATTCGTTCTGACAGCCGAAGAAAGCAAGATGATCCCTGACGTGATTGTCGGTACGTTTTTAATTAATGATGTTTATGCTAAAGTATTATTTGACTCTGGTGCAAACCAAAGTTTTATAAATACTTCTTTCTGCAAACTTCTTAATCAACCATTAACTAAACTTCACCAAGACTGTCTGGTGGAGACGGCAAATGGAAATTCTATCAAAATAAGCGAAATCCTTCAGAAAGGAAATATAGAAACTTTAAGTTATAACTTTACTGCTAACCTTTTACCAATGGATCTAGCCGGATTCTACGTCGTATTAGGAATGGATTGGTTGGTAGCCAATCAGGCGTGAATTTTATGTGATTAAAAGTCTGTACAAGTAAGTACGCCAACTGGCGAAAGGATCACAATTAAAGGAGACTAGCCAACAAGGTCAACAAAGTTCATCTCTATAATGAAAGCTGCAAGTTATGCACGGAAAGTAGGAATGGTGTATGTGATTTCAGTAATCATTAACACTAAAAGAAAAGAATTAATAGATATTCCCGTAGTATCTAAATTCTCAGATGTCTTTCCAGGAGAGTTACCTGGACTACCGCCAGATCGAGAGGTTGAATTTAGAATTTATCTGATACCAGGAACGACACCGATTGCCAAAGCACCATATCGACTAGCACCAACAGATATGAAGGAATTAAAGAAACAGTTAGACGAATTGCTAGAAAAATGTTTCATTCAACCTAGTTCATCGCCATGGGGAGCACATGTGTTATTTGTCAAGAAGAAAGATGGATCGATGCGTATGTGCATTGATTACCGAGAATTGAATAAGGTTACGATTAAAAATCGGTACTCACTACCGAGAATTGATGATCTGTTCAATCAACTTCAAGGAGCCTGATTCTTTTCTAAGATCGATTTACGCTCAGGATATGATCAATTGAAAGTATAGGAAGAGGACATTCCCAAAACTGCTTTCAGAACGAGATATGGTCATTGTGAATTTACAATCATCCCATTTGGTTTAGCCAATGCCCCAACTGCATTTATGGACATGATGAACAGGATATGTAAACCATACCTGGATAAATTCATAATTGTCTTTATACATGATATTCTAATTTACTCTAAGAATAAGGAAGAGCATGCGGAGCATTTGAATATACTTCTGACATTATTGAGAAAAGAAAAGCTTTATGCTAAATTCTCAAAATGTGAATTCTGGTTACAAGAAGTGAAATTTCTTGGACATCGGATTAATCATGAAGGAATTCATGTGGATCCCACAAAGATCGAGGCGATTACCAAATGGAAAGTCGTTGAATCACCCACAGAAGTAAGAAGTTTTCTTGGACTAGCAGGATATTATAGACGTGTTATTCAAGATTTTTCTAGAATAGCCGTTCCATTAACCAAACTAACTTGCAAGACAGTTAAGTTTGAATGGGGACCAAAACAAGAGGAAGCATTCAGGATTTTAAAACAAAAATTAACCAACGCCCCAATACTCGCATTGCCAGAAGGAACTGAAGACTTTGTAGTCTATTGTGACACTTCTAAGTTAGGATTTTGGATGTGTGTTAATGCAACGTCAAAAGGCAATTGCTTATGCCTCTAGACAGCTTAAGAAGCATGAAGAAAATTATACAGCCCATGATCTAGAGTTAGGAGCCATAATTTTTGCCCTTAAGTTTTGGAGACTCTATCTTTACGGTAGTAAGTTCATTATCTTCTTGGATTATAAGAGTTTAAGATATGTTTTTGGGCAAAAGGAATTAAACATGAGACAGAGACGTTGGATGGAAATTCTTAGTGACTATGATTGTGATATCCAGTATCATGCATGAAAAACTAACGTAGTAGCTAATGCTTTAAGTAGAAAATACCATGAGAAGCCAAAAAGAGTACGCGCTCTCAGACTAAACCTGCAGGTAGATTTAAATGAACAAGTGAAACAGATACAGGAAACAACAATCAAAGATGATGTTGAAGGTTTGAAAGGAATGATTAAGGAATTAGAACAAGGAGTAGATGGAATTTGGAGATTCCATAAGAAAAGGATCTGGATACCTATTCAAGGAAACCTACGAAACCAAATTCTAGAAGAAGCTCATAAGTCTAAATATACGATGCATCCTGGAAGTGACAAGATGTATCAAGACTTAAGGAGAAATTTTTAGTGGATAGGAATGAAAAAGGAAATAGCAAATTATGTTGCTAAATGTTTAACCTGTTCCTAGGTTAAAGCTGAACATCAGAAACCTTCAGGGTTACTACAACAATTGGGAATGCCAATTTGGAAATGGGAATTGATAACAAAGGACTTTGTTACCAAACTACCCAGGACACGAAAAGGTAATGACACAATTTGGGTAATTGTAGACAGATTGACTAAATCTGTTCATTTCTTACCAATGAATGAAACTTTCAGTATGGAATAGTTAGCTAAGATGTATGTGAATTAAATAGTTTTATTACATGGGATTCCTTTATCTATCGTGTCTGATAGAGACAGTCGTTTCACTTCCCAATTTTGGACAAGTTTCAAAAAGGCAATGGAAACCAGATTAAATCTAAGTACATCATATGTCACAACCCCCGTCCCCCTATTTAAACACAGGAACGGACGGTCGCGGCCAGTTCGGTGGTATCTGGTATTGTCTAATTTGGCAGCGGAATTTTCATCAGGACCGTAGTTAGGAAATATTTGATCAGAGTAAAATACCACATTTTCATAATATTAAACACATGGGATAAAACCCAAGGTTTAAGTACACACATTTCAATAGGAATAAATCCTATTTTTATTTAATAAAAACATCTATTTCTTTTTAGGTAACTTTATTGCCACTTTTCCAAGCCTTCAGTGCTGTCCAGCTGGCTTCTATTTGGCTTTCACATTTTGTTACCTGAAACGCGTTTAAAAACATTTTGTCAGTGGGAAATACTGGTGAGTGAATCCCAGTTCAATCAAGTTTTAATAAAAATCATTGTACAGTATTGAGGGCGGTCTCGCAATTACATTTGTTTCCAAGTCATACCAATTACCACCCACGGTACTGTCAGAGCCGACTTGTGGAAAACTTACTCCTCGCAAGGCAGTAACTAATTTTGTATACAAAACCCCAACATACCGACGATAATTGTATCCTTACAAATACTCAATAACTGCTTAATATATAATTAATCGTGTGAGGTTTTGTAAAAACAATTTGCAAAAAGGAGATTACTCACATTGCTGTCTTAGATTATCCTTTAGGGTTTCCATTTGACAATCTATAATTTACACAAATGCACACGTGTTAGTATAATAACCCATTTTAACATTAGGAATACCCTCCCCGAGACGGCATTCCAACGACTACGTCGGGCAGAACCACGACAGCCGTTACGGAACCCTAGATCAATCGGGCAGAGTATCTAATACGTATCCAGGGATTATGATACTTACAAAGGAGCAGAACTTCGTTATTTAGGGGGTATCATGCCCAAGTATAATGTATACTACGTGAAATTTATAGAAAGAAAGAAAGTTTTGAGCGAATTCGACTGAAGGCTAATGCCCTCTACTCATTTCGGGTTTTACGCGGCCCACGTAAAACGTAGCAAGAGGCTACGCAACCCGCCTAGTAGGTGGCTAGGGTTGTAGCTGATCCGGGTCATGCACATAGGGTCGACGGGTGTTGGGCCACGTGGCAGCACCGGGTTGCGTTATATTTTCGATCTCTCGCGGCCCGCGTAAGATCCCTAAGGGGTCTACGCGCCCCGCATCAAACCCAAAAATTTGATTTTTAATTAATTTTAATAATATTAAAGGTATTCGGGGTCCGTTTTCACGTATGGGGTGTTTTTAGGGACATATTCGGATATTTTAAAATATATTGGGGTGTCAAAAATAATTCAAGGGTGTCGGTTTTCTTTAGGGTTGTTATAGCATATCATCCTAAAACCAACGGACAAAGTGAAAGGACAATCCAAACAATGGAAGATATGCTTAGAGCTTGTGTGATAGATTTTGGAGGAAATTGGGATGATCACTTACCTTTAATAGAGTTTTCTTACAACAATAGCTATCATGCCAGCATCAATGCAGCACCATTTGAAGCACTTTATGGACGAAAGTGCCGAACACCAGTATGTTGGGCAGAAATCAAAGAAAAGCAACTGTCAGGTCCTGAGATTGTACAAGAAACAACTGACAAAATTATTCAAGTCAAGGAAAGACTGAAAGCAGCACGAGATCGTCAAAAGAGTTATGCAGATAACAGACGCAAACCACTAGAATTTTCAAGTTGGGGACAAGGTATTGTTAAAAGTCTCACCATGGAAAGGAGTTGTCAGATTCGGTAAAAGAGGAAAGCTAAGCCCAAGGTATGTTGGACCTTTTGAGATTATCAAAATAATAGGACCAGTAGCGTATCAGCTACAATTGCCAGAAGAAATGACAGGAATACATGATGTCTTTCATGTATGTAACCTCAAGAAATGTTTAGTTGATGAATCACTGGTAATACCCCTTCAAGACATAGAGGTAAACGTGTCACAACCCCCGCCCCCTATATGTCCCGGGAACGGGCGGCCGCGAGACCAGTTGTGGTGGTATCATTTTGTTTATCAATTTGGCAGCGGAAATTTCATCAGGACCGTAGTTTAGAAATATTTATCAGAGTAAAACCACCATATTTTATATTAATAATCACATGGGTAAAACCCAAGTTTCCTATTACAACATATTTATAGGGATAAACCCTATTTTATTTAAAACATCGTCTTTTAGGTAACTTTTATAGCCACATTTTTCCAAGCCGTCAGTGCTCTCCAGCTGGCTTTCTTCTAATTTGGCTTTTACATTTTGTTACCTGAAACGCGTTTTAAAAACATTTGTCAGTGGGAAATACTGGTGAGTGAATCCCAGTTTAATCAAGAAGAGTTTCATCCATTAACAGTATTGAGAGCAATCACATTGTTTATTTCTACCCAATTACTCATTCAGTATTGTCAATCCTGACTGGTGGGTCATATTACACATTGGCTAACTCGTTGTCCAATGGTAACGTGTTTCACATTTTGTATACAAAACCCCAACATACCAGGAGTAATTAAAGAACTACAAAGACTCAATCACTACTTAATCACATTGTAAAACATTTAAGGTTTTGTAAAAACAATTTACAAAAAGGAGATTTCTCACAAAAAGGTTTACACAAAAAGAGGATTACTCACATTGCGGTCTTAGGTTTTCTATAAGGGTTTCCTGGTGATTATCTATAATTTACACAAATGTACATATGTTAGTAAAATAACCCATTATTTACATTAGTAATACCCTCCCAGAGACGGCATTCCAACGACAACGTTGTGCAGAACCTCGACAGCCGTTACGGAACCCTGGATCAATTGGGCAGCGTATCTAATACGTAACCGGGGTTATAATACTTACATTGGGGCAGAACTTCGTTAATTAGGGGTGTATTATACCCGAGGATTATGCCTACTATGTGAAAATTGAGAGAAAGAAAAGAACGTGAGCGATTTGAGACTGAAGCCCGAGCTCCCAATTTATAGGGCTGTAATCCAAGTCTCTTGCGGCCCGCGTAAGAGTAAGCTTAGGCTTACGTGGCCCGCGTCGTTGGGGGGTCTAGGCCGTAGCTGATCCGGGTCACGGTATAGGTTCAACACGTTGCTGCCATGTGGCAGCTCAGGGTTGCGTCTGATCTTATAGTTGTCGCGGCCCGCGTAAGAAGTAGCCAAAGGCTACGCGCCCCGCGACAGCCTTTAAATTTTTGTTTTTATTTTATTTTTAATGCTAGATCGTATTTTGGGCTCGGTTTTCACATACGGGGTGTATTTTAAGATATATGGGAATATTTTAATATATTTTAGGGTGTCAAAAAAGTTCAGGAGGGTTGTTATATCCTCCTCACCTTGTTTTAGAGCTCATCCTCGAGGTCTACCGGAACAAGTGTGGATATTTCCTTTGCATTTCTGATTCAAGTTCCCATGTGTATTCTGGTCCTCTTTTGGAGTCCCACTTCACTTTGACCAGAACCAATCTCTTGTGCTTGAGATTCTTGACTTTTCTATCTTCAATCTGTAGAGGCCTCTCTACGAATTTTAACTGCTCGTTTACCTCTATATCCCTAAGAGGTACTACTAGTGATTCATCAGCTAAACACTTCTTGAGATTAGATACATGAAATACATCATGTATTCCTGCCATTTCCTCTGGCAGTTGTAGCTGATAGGCTACAGGTCCTATTCTTCTAATAATCTCGAAAGGTCTAACATACCTGGGGCTTAGCTTTCCCCTTTTGATGAATCTTACCACTCCTTTCCAAGGAGAGACTTTTAATAACACCTTATCTCCTACTTGAAATTCCAATGGCTTTCGTCTGTTATCAGCATAACTCTTTTGTTGATCACTTGCTGCTTTTAGTCGTTCCTTGACTTGAATAATTTTGTCTGTTGTTTCTTGTACTATTTCAGGTCCAGATAGTTGCTTTTCTCCAATTTCTGCCCAACATACTGGCGTTCGAAACTTTCATCCATAAAGTGCTTCGAATGGTGCAGCATTGATACTTGTGTGATAACTGTTATTATAAGAAAATTCTATCAATGGTAAATGATCGTCCCAATTACCTCCGAAATCAATTACACAAGCTCTAAGCATGTCTTCCAGTGTCTGAATTGTCCTTTCGCTTTGTCCGTCCGTTTGAGGATGATAAGCGGTGCTTAGATTCAACTTGGTTCCCTTTGCTTTTTGGAAACTTGTCCAAAAATGAGAGGTAAAACGACTATCTCTGTCAGAAACAATTGATAGAGGAATTCCATGTAATGAAACTATTTCATTTACATATAATTTAGCTAACTGTTCCATACTGAAAGTTTCTTTCATTGGTAGGAAATGAGCTGACTTGGTTAGTCTGTCTACAATCACCCAGATTGTATCATTACCTTTTCTTGTTTTGGGTAATTTGGTAACAAAATCCATTGTTATCAATTCCCATTTCCATACAAGCATTTCTAACTGTTGCAATAAACCTGAGGGTTTCTGATGTTCAGCTTAACACTTTGCAACATATGCTGCTATATCTTTTTTCATTCCTATCCACCAGAAATTCTTTCTTAAGTCCTGATACATCTTATCATTTCCAGGATGCATCGTATACTTAGACTTATGGGCTTCTTCTAATATATGGTAACGTAGATTTCCTAATTTAGGTATCCACGTTCTTATCTTATGGAATCTCCAAATTCCATCTGTTCCTTGTTCTAATTCCTTAATCATTCCTTTTAACTTTTCAGTATCATCCTTGATTACTGATTCTTGTGCTTTTCTAATCTGGTCATTTAAATCTACATGTAGATTTAACTTAAGAGAACGTACTCTTTTTGGCTTTTTGTGACACTTTTGACTTAAAGCATCAACTACTACATTTGCTTTTCCTGCATGATACTGGATATTACATTCAAAATCACTAAGTATCTCCATCCAGCGTCTTTGTCTCATATTTAATTCCTTTTGCCCAAAAACATACCTTAAACTTTTATGGTCGGTGAATATGGTAAACTTACTACCGTAAAAGTAATGTCTCCAAATTTTAAGGGCAAAAATTATAGCTCCTAATTCCAAATCATGGGTTGAGTAATTCTCTTCATGATTCTTAAGTTGTCTAGAAGCATAAGCTATAACCTTTTGACGTTGCATTAACACACATCCATAACCTAACTTGGAAGCGTCACAATATATTACCAAATCCTCAATTCATTCTGGTAACGCTAGTATGGGTGCATGGGTTAATCTTTGCTTAAGAATTCTAAAGGCTTCTTCTTGTTTTTGTCCTCATTCAAACTTAACAGATTTACAGGTTAACTTAGTTAAGGGAATGGCTATTCTAGAAAAATCTCGAATGAATCTTCTATAATAACCAGCTAATCCTAAGAAACTTCTAACCTCGGTTGGTGATTCAGGGGTTTTCCACTTGGTAATCGCCTCGATTTTGGTGGGATCTACATGAATTCCTTCATGATTGACTAAATGTCCAAGAAATTGTACCTGTTCTAGCCAAAACTCACACTTCGAAAACTTAGCATAAAGCTTTTCTTTTCTTAGTAAACTTAGAAGTGCGTGCAGATGGGCTGCATGTTCCTCCTTGCTTTTAGAATAAATAAGAATATCATCTATAAAGACAATTATGAATTTATCCAAATATGGCTTACATATTCGGTTCATCATGTCCATAAATGCAGCTGGGACATTGGTTAAACCAAATGGCATGACAGTAAATTCATAATGGCCATACCTTGTTCTGAAAGCGGTCTTAGGAATGTCCTCTTCCTGTACCTTTAAATGATGATATCCTGACCTTAAATCGATTTTTGAGAAAAATCGTGCTCCTTGCAATTGATCAAACAGATCATCAATTCTTGGTAATGGATACCGATTCTTAATCGTGACGTTGATCAATTCACGGTAGTCAATGCACATACGCATTGATCCGTCCTTCTTTTTAACGAATAATATCGGTGCTCCCCATGGCGATGAGCTTGGATGTATGAATCCCTTCTCCAACAATTCATCTAATTGTTTCTTTAGTTCTTGCATTTCTGCGGGTGCTAAACGGTAAGGTGCTTTGGAAATTGGTGCAGTTCCTGGTATCAAATGGATTCTGAATTCAACTTCTCTATCTGGAGGATGTCCTGGTAGTTCTTCTGGAAATACATCTGAAAACTGGGATACTACTGGAATATCCTTTAATTCCTTTCCTTTAGTGTTAGTGATTATAGAAATCAAATACACTAATGATCGTTTTCTTATATAACTTGTTGTTTTCATCATAGAGATGAACTTTGTGGATTTAGAGGTTTTACTTCCTTTAATTGTGATCTTTTCACCTCTAGATGAATTTACTTGAATTAACTTTTGATCACATAAAATACTGGCTTTATTGGGTATTAACCAATCCATTCCTAACACAACATCAAATCCTGCCAGATTCATGGGGTAAAGGTTTGCAATAAATTTCTGATTTAAAATTTCTATTCTTGCTCCCTGCAAGATTTCAGAAATCTTAATGGTTTCCCCATTCGCTGTCTCTACTAGACATTCTTGTGGGAGTTTAGTTAATGATTGATTAAGAAGTTTGCAAAATGAAGTATTAATAAAACTTTGGTTCGCACCAGAGTCAAATAATACTTTAGCAAAAACATCATTAACTAAAAATGTACTAGTGATCACATCCAGGATCATATTTGCTTCTTCTGCAGTCAGAACAAATGCTCTAGCATTTTTAGTATTCTTGGGGTTTGTAGCTGGAGCTAATTTTGGACAGTTAGGCTTGATATGACCTTGTTCTCCGCAGTTTTAGCATATCCTGTTGTTAGGCTTTTTCCTTCAATCTTCCTTCTTGTGTCCAGATATTTTGCAAAAGTTATAGTATATGGAGCATCTTCCTTAATGCTTTCTCTTGCAATACTTACAGTAGGGTGTAGAGGTAGAACCTACATTTCTCCCATGGTTAGAATTTCCAGAACGGAATTCCTGGGTAAGCTTCTAGGTTAGGTTCCTCCTTTGATCCTCTTCTCGAGTATGGACTAATTCATCTGTCAATGTGTTAGCTAGTTCTACAGCTTCTTCTATGGTTTGAGGTCTAGCTGCCTTGACTAAATGTCTAATCTCTCCAATTAATCCTCAGATGTAACGGGAGATTAAAACTGGTTCAGGTGAAGCAAGGGTTGGTACTATTCGGGCATATTCAAAGAATAATGTAGTATAACCCTTACTATCTACCCCAATCATTCTAAGATTTAGAAATTTGTTTGCTATTAGTTCTTTTTCATTAGGAGGGCAGAATTTTCTTTCTACCATGTTTTTAAACTCCTCCCATTGCATATTGTAAGTTCTATTACTTCCTCTAGACTGGAGGATAGTGTTCCACCATTCTAGCGCTGAATTCTTAAATAGATTGGAAGCAAACATTATCTTATCCTCTTTCGCACATTTACTTATTCTTAAGACTGCCTCAGTATTTTCTATCTAGCGTAAAGATGCAATGGCCCCTTTATTGCCCGAGAATTCCATTGTTTTACAAGACCAGAATTCTTTATAAGAACAACCGTAAGACACGGTTCTTCTTCTTTTGGGGATGGGCACTTGAAATGCGGGTCCATTGTTTATGATGTTTTCAGGTTCAGAGGGTCGCTTACTATCATGCTTACTTTTATTTTCGGCTTCCCTAACCGTGTTGATAATATATGGCATCGCATCTATTATCCCTTGTGCCACTATATGTTGCATGGAACTGTTATCCACTTGGTTTCCGTTATTGTTGTTGTTCGGATTTTCATTATCCAAGTTAATGTTACTCTGGTTATCGTTATTCTGGTTTTCCTGGTTTACCTTGTCGTCCATCTGGATTTTAAACATTTACCAATTATTAATATTACAAAATAATTAATAATTTAGGCAACAATCACATAGCACACATTTTGGCAAAAAGCGTCGAGCATTGCGACTTTTACTCTTTCTATTATAGTATGCGTCAATTACACACTAAGACTGGAATTAAAAATTTACAATACTACTATGCATTGCTAACCACAAGTGGTCTATACTACAACATATTATATATATATATATATATATATATATATATTCTTTTTGTCATACAAACATATTATATATTATTATTATTATTATTATTATTATTATTATTATTATCAACTTCACCATCTCCTTACTGGTTTGGATTCATCCAGTAATCCATATTGCGCTCGTCGTATTTCCAGACGAGTCGCTCTCCTACCTGCCTCATCCTCTCACTACTCTCTAAAATCTCTTCTCCGAAAGTCCGGAGCTCATGCACATTTTCTACACTCATTGGGGGTGCATGTGCTGGTACTGGGGCATTGGATTCTCCTGAGGATACGGATTCTCTAAGATCTCCCTAATGTATTCATCGTTATCGTAGTAGTAGGGATCTAGAGGGTCCAGACCTGGATAGGCTGCTAAGTTCGGCATGGGTTCGTCGTTTAGGTGGTAGCGTGGCACATAATCCCAATGATCATCGAACCATGGATCATAATCTGGATCTAAGGGATTAGGGGCTGGTATCCTAGGTATCTCCTCAGGGTTGAAATCATGCATTTGTACTTGGTTTTCGGGATTTTCTTCTATCTCCATCGGCTGAATAGGGAAAAAAGGTAAGGGTTGTAGGGCTACTAGTTGTTCCAGGTTTGGGTCGGCAGCAGTTGTTGCTAGGATATGAAAATTGGCTAAGCTCCTATTAAGCATATCCTTTGTATGGGCATCTGACTCTCGCTTAGCGGCTGCTAGGACTCTCTGCTGTTGCAACTTTCGCATTCTTTTCCTACGCTCGAACGCTCCCTTACTGAACCATCCTCTCTTTTTCTGAGGGAATGGCTCTTCAGACTGAGCCTTAAAGACAAACATTCCTTCTTCATTATCAGCGGCATACCCAGAGAGGGCAGGCTGTGAAGAGGTACCTTCACTCCTAGGTGAATCGGACAACTGACGATACGCGTCTGAGGGTCCTTGATCACTCATACTGTAAACTAACAAATAGTCAAATAACACACAACAGTAAAATACAGATATGCACGTATTTTCATAATTAATTTCCTAACAATTTGAATAATATTGGTGTCAGCAGAACACTTCTGTGGCTGGATCAGTGGCTTAGCTCTGATACCACCTTCTGTCGCAACCCCCGCCCCCTATCTGTCCCGGGAACGGGCGGCCGCGAGACCAGTTGTGGTCGTATCATTTTGTTTATCAATTTGGCAGCGGAAATTTCATCGGGACCGTAGTTAGGAAATATTTATCAGAGTAAAACCACCATATTTTATATTAATAATCACATGGGTAAAACACAAGTTTCTTATTACAACATATTTATAGGGATAACCCCTATTTTATTTAAAACATCGTCTTTTAGGTAACTTTTATAGCCACATTTTTCCAAGCCGTCAGTGCTCTCCAGCTGGCTTTCTTCTAATTTGGCTTTTACATTTTGTTACCTGAAATGCGTTTTAAAAACATTTGTCAGTGGGAAATACTGGTGAGTGAATCCCAGTTTAATCAAGAAGAGTTTCATCCATTAACAGTATTGAGAGCAATCACATTGTTTATTTCTACCCAATTACTCATTCAGTATTGTCAATCCTGACTGGTGGGTCATATTACATATTGGCTAACTCGTTGTCCAATGGTAACGTGTTCCACATTTTGTATACAAAACCCCAACATACCGGCAGTAATTGAAGAACTACAAAGACTCAATCACTGTTAATCACATTGTAAAACATTTAAGGTTTTGTAAAAACAATTTACAAAAAGGAGATTTCTCACAAAAAGAGGATTACTCACATTGCTGTCTTAGGTTTTCTGTAAGGGTTTCCTGGTGATTATCTATAATTTACACAAATGTACATATGTTAGTAAAATGACCCATTATTTACATTAGTAATACCCTCCCCAAGACGGCATTCCAACGACTACGTCGGGCAGAACCTCGACAGCTGTTACGGAACCCTGGATCAATCGGGCAGCGTATCTAATACGTAACCGGGGTTATAATACTTACATCGGGACAGAACTTCATTAATTAGGGGGTATTATACCCGAGGATTATGCCTACTATGTGAAAATTGAGAGAAAGAAAAGAACGTGAGCGATTTGAGACTGAAGCCCGAGCACCCAATTTATAGGGTTGTAATCCGAGTCTCTCGCGGCCGCATAAGAGTAAGCTTAGGCTTATGCGGCCCACGTTGTAGGGGGTCTAGGTCGTAGCTGATCCGGGTCACGGTATAGGTTCAACACGTTGCTGCCACGTGGCAGCTCAGGGCTGCGTCTGATCTTATAGCTGTCGCGGCCGCGTAAGAAGTAGCCAAAGGCTACGCGCCACGCGACAGCCTTTAAATTTTTGTTTTTATTTTATTTTTTAATGCTAGATCGTATTTTGTATTTTAAGATATATGGGAATATTTTAATATATTTTAGGGTGTCAGAAAAGTTCAGGAGGGTTGTTATAAAACGAAAAGCTTAAGTTTGTAGAAAAACCAATTCAGATTGAAGATAGAAAGATCAAGAATCTCAAGCACAAGAGATTAGTTCTGGTCAATGTAAAATGGGATTCAAAAAGAGGGCCAGAGTACACATGGGAGCTAGAATCTGAAATACGAAGGAAATATCCATACCTATTCAAGTGAATCTCGAGGACGAGATTTAAAACAAGGTGGGGAGGATATAACAACCCTCGAAAACGCCCTAAAACACTCCGTAAACGTGAAACTGAACACGTTTAACCTTAATTTTTATAAAAAAACAAAGAGTAAATTACAAGTTTTGTCCTTTATGTTTGTACCAAATTGCAGGCGGTGTCCTTTACCTTTAAATTTGACGAGTTTTGTCCTTAACGTTTCAAAATCATGCACGTTATGTCCTTTAGCCCTAACTCAGTCAGATTTTTTTGTTAAACAAAGTCATATGCCTTGCACATGAGGGTATTCTTATAATTTTACCTCTCCATGGACTATTGAGTAAATAACTTATATCAAGGGACTAAATGTGTAAAAAGATTAAAGAATAAAATATTAATTAAAAACCCAGACTCTCTCTCTTCTCTCTCTCTTCTTTATCTCTACTCTCTTTCTTCTTCATCTCTTATCTTCTCCCGGAGCAGAGCACCTCCCCTTTAAATGTGCAACCATCGCCCGGACTAAATGTGCAAGCACCGCCGTTTCCTCAAGTCTGAAGGACACTCTCCTCTTTAACCATTTCTAGATATACCAACAGGAACGTTTCTGTTCAAAATAAAAAATCACTATTAAAACATAACAGAGAACGGGTAGGGAGAGGCCAAGGGATGCAGATTTGATGACTAAGGCTAACGAAAGACATTTCTCTCAACAATGTCAAATTAAGTTTAAAAGATTCATGAAATTCAATTTTACCATCACCAACACCAGAACTAGAAACCAGTAAAGGAGTCACTGCTTTTGTACGTCTTGAAAATGCTATGGAATCACAATAATCTTTAACCTAGAACATATAAGTATCACAAACAGAATCTGCAATAAATGCTAAATGTCTGGCTCATAACTTTCCATGATCAAGAAACAAGATAAAAATCAAAACTTTATCTAAAATAAAAAATGAATAATCACTATAAACTTGTTAGTTTGAGTTGAAGTCTCAATGATCAAGAAAGAAACAAGATAATTCTTGAAACACACATCCAAACACTAGAAATTGGGTTAAAATAAAGATAATAAGAATAGTTGCAACTGTAGAAAGTGATCAACCAGAAAAGCCCCAATCATCAAATTAGATAAAACCATCAAATGGGATGAACAAACACAAGTAAAGATACTTTAACAATGGCTGAAAATAGAGGAATAATGAAGCATCCAAGGACCCATTAGCAAGAAAATTGAAGCGTATGAAGAAAAGTGCAAAGGAACTTATATGAAAGGAAGCTTGAAAAGTGGGTAAACTGTGAACACAGGGAAAATATCATCTGAGTGACAGGATTATGACTTATGAGCAGAGATAGAAAGAGAGAGGGGTGTGAGTTTTTTGAGCTAAAGTTGGGAATTAAAAAGACAGAGAACTGTTTTTTTTTAAGTGGTGGTGGCGGAGGCGGGTGGAGGAGGAGGGTGGTGGTCTTGCATTCTAATTTGGCAGGAGAGATGAAGAAGAGAGAGAGTCGAGATGAAGAAGAGAGAGAGAGAGAGAGAGAGAGAAGAGGTTTAATTAATACTTTTATTCTTTAATCTTTTTACACATTTAGTCCCTTGATATAAGTTATTTACTCAATAGTCTATGGAGAGGTAAAATTACAAGAATACCCTCATGTGCAAGGCACATGACCATGTTTAAAAAAATCTGACTAAGTTAGGGCTAAAGGACATAACATGCAGGATTTTGAAACGTTAAGGACAAAACTCGTCAAATTTAAAGGTAAAGGACACCGCCTGCAATTTGGTACAAACTTAAAGGACAAAAATTGTAATTTACTCAAAAACAAATAAAATAATTATTTATGTTCGGTCACGGGCCGTGACACACTCCCCTAGTCTTCTCACGGGGCGCGAGAAGCCCTTTCTTGTCGAACACCCAGGGTGACACGTGTCACCTATCGTATCGAGTCTAAGGTTGGGATCAGGCAAACCTAGCCGTAGCTAGGGTGCCCTCGCGGGGCGCGAGAAGACACCCTTGGGTGGGTCGCGGGACGCGAGAGACCCCCTGAAATCCTATAAATAGAGCAGAGACTTCACCTTCCCAAACCGTTCACAATCTTTCTTTCTCTCTCTATTATATCACACAAAAATACTAGTTAAAATACCCTCTAAAACACGAAGCTCTGCCTCGTTGTAAGTATTTTAACCCCCGATCACTAATTCGTTATCCTACCCGATTGATCTAGAACCCAGCAACGCATGTCAAGGCTCTGCCTTACTAAGTACGTTGGGGTTCTGTCTCGTGACGTATGGCTAAAGTGATTTGGGTTATTATACTAACGCGATTGCATTGTATGTTTTTAATTGGAACTCAAGAAAATTTACAGAAAATATCACCAGGAAGCCCGTAGAAATACCTAAGTTTACAATGTGATTCATTTCTCTTTTCTCATAGTTTGTGAGTCATTCTTCTTTTCATCAACTTACTTTACAAAACCCTAAATGTTTTTCAGTTATACTTACAGTGATTAAGTCTTTGTATTCTACAAAATGCTGCCGGTATTATGAGATTTTGTATACACTACTTGATAATCTTCACAATTGGACACGGATAGCCAATGCGTGATATGACCATAGTCACGGATCCGTCGAGTAACAAATACTTGGAGTTTTTGGTTAGATATAAACATTGTAATCGCTCTTAATATTGTGAAGTTATAACAATGTGTTTTATAAAATGGAATGTACTCGCCAGTATTTCTTGCTAATAAAATATTTTCAAAACGCATTTCAGGTAACCTAATGTGAAGCTATAAGAAGCTAGCTATGGAGCACTGAAGGCTTAAAGAAAGTGGCTTTAATCTACCTGAATAAAAGAAGAAGTTATATTTTCAGCAAATTAGGGTTTATCCCTATAAAAGTATTATAAATGGAATATGAGTTTTTATCTCATTTGTTTAATATAAAAGTTTGGTGTTTTGCAAACTCTGAATTTATTTCCTAACTACGATCCTAATGTCTTATTTCCACTGCCAAATTATTAAATACCGATACCACCGGCTCGTGCTCGCGGCTCTCGCTCCCGGGATGGGGTCGGGGGTTGCGACATCGGGCCTAGTCGGCCAGCCAAAAATCGGCGATTCCGGCCAGATTCCGACGAAAAACCTATATATTCCGGTCAAAACCTTTAAATTCCGACAAGTTATCAACCAAACCATGTGAATTTCAACAATTAATCTTGTATACTTAAAAAAAGTTAGTTGAGTAAGAGCTAAAACCTAACTACTTCAAATATTTACATATAAAAATGTGCATATGTATACATAAAACTGAAATTTACATATAAAAAACTCGATCCGAGTAATCGCTAGCCCCACCTCACCGGCCAACTAGCGACTAGAGTTCTCCAACCTTGATCACCTACTATTAATAATATAAATTAATGATAATAATTTAAATTCATCATAGTTCACTATTCATGAGCAGTTATGTATAATATATATAAATATAATAATATAATACTTAAACACTATGTAAGACCTTGCGTAGTGGGGCGCGACCACCCCCCATAGCGCCGAGATGGCGCCGGCCACACCAACACGGAGGGCGCTATGCCCAAAAAAAAATTCCAAGCGCTATAATTTTCGCGGCGTGATGTGTTTGTTTGTTTGAATTTTTTTTTTCTGGTTATATATCGAAGAAGAAGAAGGAAGAGAAGGAAGAGAAGGAAGAAAAGGAAGAGAAGGAAGAATTTTTTTTTTAATGCTCTGTTTCTTCTTGCAGGTATATATCGAAGAAGAAGAAGAAGGAAGAGAAGGAAGAAAAGAATTTTAGGGTTTAGGGTGATGTTCACCATTTTTTCCGTTGAACTTGGTTGCCGGAGAAGAAGACAGGCCGGAGAAGAAGACAGCCGGAGAAGAAGGCCCTGCATTTTACAGTTTGGTCCCTGCAAATCGGAGAGGAAGCATGTTTGGTCCCTGCAAATCGGACCTGAAGACCGAGAACAAGCCGGAATTTCAGCCGGAGAAGACAGGCCGGAGAAGAAGACTTGCAAATCGGACCTGAAGGCCGGAGAAGAAAATTTATTATCAGTTTTCTTAATTAATTTTCTGTTTTTATTTATTTTGCAGTTTTTTTTATTTATTTTCTGTTTTTATAAAAAATTAGAAATTAATAATTGAGTAATGATTAGACGGGGACTTTATGACTACGGGCTTAAAATGCATAAGGCCCCATAACGCCCCACGCTGACGTGGCGCGCCACGTGTCGCATAACGCCCACAAAGGGGCGTTATGACTACGCATGGCCTAATAAGTAAGTTAATATATGTTGTTATTATAAAGTTTAATATTAATCAATATAATTTATAAAAGTATACTAATAAATTAATAACGAAAAAAAAAGATGCTCATATTCGTTAAAGAGTTATAAGTGGTAAGTTTTAACATTTAGATTTTGTAACTTTGTAATTATATAAAAAAAGTTAAAGCTTATAAAAATATGAATTTCATGTATGATTAACATTAAAAAGTATGGTTCTTTGTTTTGTTATGATATCTAAAAAAGAGATTATAGTATCCAACAAACCAAAAACTGAAAATAAGGTTGTATAAGTGGTCCACAAACGAATTTAAAAAACGTTGGAGTTGAAAGAAACCCGAAAGCGGGTCCCTTATAAAGTTATAATGCGACATCTAACTTTTTTATTTAGGCTACGGGGTATGGGGCTTGGGTTGGGGGAAAACGCCAAGCCACCATCCCGGGTGGGCTTGGGTTGGGGCATGGCCCTTGGGGCTTGACTTTCAAGCCGAGTGTGAGGCGGTATGGCCATGCTAGCTGGCTGCCTCCCATTCGCTCACCCGCCACGTCATAGCGGACATTCAAATTTTGAATTTAAAATTCAAACGGTTTGGGGACACCAAACCGCCACCCGGTCACCCAACATACCCCTATATATTGTAACCCCAACCCACTGGTCCCCCCATCCCACGAACCCAACCCCACCGGCTACCCACTTCTCTCGAAACCGCTAACCCACTGGTCCCCCATCCCACGAACTCAACCCCACCGGCTAACCCGCTGTTCCCCCCCGCTATGGCATCCTGGACCCATGAAGAAGAAATGACACTCGTCACTAGCGTCGTCGACGCTATGAAGGGACGGCCACCGGGCCAAACAAAATATTGGGTGTAAGCATTCGCGGCCTACCGACATAACGTCGGTAACGACCGCCACAACCTCAACGCGTGCCAACATAAATGGCGCGAGCTACGGCCCAAGCTCGACCGTTTCAAGGCTTACTACGAAGCGGTTCCGAGCGGCGAGTTGAGCCATGAGGACCGGGTGGCAGTGGCGAACATAGAGTTTCGAGGCAAGGAGCAAAAGGCGTTCGACAAGATCGACCTTTTTGAAATTTATTTAACGCTCTAGGTTTGTTATTTTGTAATTTTTAGAAATTATGTAATTTTTAGGATTATGTAATTTTAAATTTTAATGAAGTTGTAGGTTTTTTTTTATAAATGTTGTGTGATTTTTTATAAATTTTTTGTAATTTTTTTTTAATATTCTGCCACCGGTGCACCCAACCCAAGCCCAACCCACGCCCCGCCATACCCCGCGGACACGTAACCAGGCGGTGGGGGAGCTCCCATTCCACGTGTCAACCAATGCCCAACCCAAGCCCCACCATACCCCATGGGGTATGGGGCTTGGGTTGGGGGAAAATGCCCAAGCCACCATCCTGGGTGGGCTTGGGTTGGGGCGTGGCCTTTGGGGCTTGGCTTTCAAGCCGGGCGTGGGGCGGTATGGTCATGCTAGCTGGCTGCCTCCAATTCGCTCACCCGCCACGTCATAGCGGACATTCAAAATTTGAATTTAAAATTCAAACGGTTTGGGGACACCAAACCGCCACCCGGTCACCCAACATACCCCTATATATTGTAACCCCAACCCACTGGTCCCCCCATCCCACGAACCAAACCCCACCGGCTACCCACTTCTCTCGAAACCGCTAACCCACTGGTCCACCCCATCCCACGAACCCAACCCCACCGGCTAACCCACTGTCCCCCCCCCCCCCCCCCCCCCCGCTATGGCACCCTGGACCCATGAAGAAGAAATGACACTCGTCACTAGCGTCGTCGACGCTATGAAGGGACGGCCACCGGGCCAAATAAAATATTGGGTGGAAGCATTCGCGGCCTACCGACATAATGGGTGGTTGATTTTGTAATCGCGTGAAGGTGATAACGCTGCACAATTAATGAAAGGTTAGCATCTATCTTGTCATATGTCAAGACGCACGGTTTACTTGAATGATGGTTACAGCAATTGGATTAAGACAATCTGATGGGTCTATAGCGCCTGGCCACACCACTACGGTCGGCGCTATGGGTGGTTGATTTTGTAATCGCGTGAAGGTGATAACGCTGCACAATGTTTCCCCCCACTCACACACATATATATACATACATATGTATGTATAATTGAAGGGGTTTTATAACCCCCCTTACCACTACACCCTCTTGTGATATCAAGTCCCATAAAGCCTCTCTCTTACGCATTTCGCCACTTGTCGCATAACGCCTCCAAATGGGCTTTATGGCTACAGAGTGTGGTTAAAGCCCCTAAGAGGTTTATCACGCCTCGTCAACACCATGTCACATAGGGGACTTTAAAGCTCCTTCCTTTAACTTGCATGTAATGGTTTAAAGTGCCCATCACCATTACCTAATTATTCTTTTATTTATATATTTGATTTTTTTAATTTATATGTCAATTTTAATAACTGCAAAGATAAAAAAAAACATAATTTCATCAAAATAAATAAAACATTACAAAGTCCTAAAAAATGCAAAGTCACTTAAAAAAAATAAGCTACTGGGAAATAAAAAACTACATATATTTCGCTCAAATTTGTGCCTTACGAGTAGGGGTGCAAACGAGCCGAGCCCGAGCTCGACCTGGCTCGATCTCGAGCTCGATTAACTTATGAGAGCTCGGCCTCGAGCTCGGTTCGTTTGTATTTTCTCAAGCTCGTGCTCGGCTTGGGCTTGGCTCGTTTATTATCTATTAATTTGTATATTAAATAAAAATAATATAAATAATAGACTTTTTAGGCTCGTGAGTTCGATAAGTGAAGCTCGGGCTCAGGCTCGTTTACTAAATAAGCTTATTTTTAGGTTCGAGGTCTGCTTATAAACAAGTTTAAATAAGCTCGGCTTGACTTGGCTCGTTTACACTAAGGCTCGATAAGGCTCGACGAGCCTAACGAGCTTCACATGTGAGGCTCGAGCTCGGGCTCGGGCTCGATAAATAAACGAGCTTTGTTTTAGGCTCAAGCTCGGCTTGGGCTCGATAAGGCTCGGCTCGTTTCGAGCTTTTTCTCGAGCCGATCTCGAGTAGCTCACGAGCCGCTTGGCTCGTTTGCACACCTACTTACGAGCCACCAAAATGATTCGGTCCTCCTCTGGTAGTTGCGAAAAGTCTTTCGCGAGATATTCCATACGTTTCTGGATTTGTTTCTCTATTTTTAGTTCTTGCTCATTTTCCTTGATCGAGAGAAGCTTGTTAAGTTTATTGTCGAACTCGTCCAATCTTGACGGGCCATCCAATGGCGTTAAAGAAGATGTGTCTCGTGTTCGTGCAGCTGCCTTACTTCTATCCCTACCCTTTGGTCGTCGCAGCTCTTGCGGTTCTTGCTGTTGTTCAAATTCCTCGAAGTCGTCATTTATATTAATAGTAGTACGGGCATCGGACTCGGATGGTTCAGCTCTTGCAGCTTTTGCGGCTCTTGCGCTTTCACCCTTCTTACAGTGCATTCTCGATCATCCACCTTTTGAGGAAGTGGGTTGAGTTTCGAGTACGGATTCGGTTTCGGGTATGTTTTGGGTTTGGGGTATGTTTTGGGGAAAAATGACGGTTGGGAATAATATCCGTAAAAACCGGGAATCGGTGGCGTGGTCGGATGAAGGAAAGTTGGGGTGCTAGGTGGCATCAGATGATACCCAAGCTCACCCATTTCGCGGGTCTCTTCGGTAACGGTCTTCTTGCTCGTTGTTGGGATTGTTTGGTACACTTTGCGAAAACGAATGGTTGAGATCCCACGCATTTTGGTTATTGGGAAACGTTGTGTGATTATAAAAAAAATTGTAAAGATTTTGGATAAAAAGTAGAGGAAGAAGAGATGGAAAATATAGAAAAGGGATAAGGTATTTATAGGTTAAATATAAATTTTAAACATATTTTTTTTAAAATGACCGTCGATCAACGATAATGTTGACCAACTTCCTCAATCCTCCCAAAATTCGTCCGTTAGTGTGCTGCGACAAAGGGATAGCAGCCCCTTGTTAACTTGCGGGGGTGGTCGATGGCGCCATGGAGCGCTAAAATGGTTGAGCTGGTGGGTGGCGCTAAACCACACCCTATGGCCTAAGGAGTAACTTATGATAGTTTACAAGGAAGACTAGTAGATATGTGATAACCTTTCTAAAAAAATATTAGAAAATATTAACTAATAAGTAATTATTCTTATTATTCTTATACATTAAGACAAAAAATCAAATACAAATACTCTTATTATACAAAACAAACGAATTGGGTGAAAAGATAAAAAACGGGGTGGTATTAGAATAATTATCAAAATTACCCCACAAATAATCTCGTAGGGTAATTTTATCTTGTAGGGTAATTTTGTAAAATAATCTTGTAGGGTAATTTTAATCTTGTAGAGTAATTTTGTAGAGTATCATAATTACTCTACAAATGATCTTGTATGGTAATTTTGATCTTGTAAGGTAATTTTCAAGAGTATCATAATCACTCTACAAATGGTCTTGTAGAGTATGAATTATATGTTGTTCGCTAAAATTGCAGAGTAATTTTGATACACCTGTAGAGTAATTTTGATAATTACCCTACAAGATCATTTTACAGAATTACCCTACAAGATCATTTGTAAAGTAATTTTGATAATTACCATACGAGCAAATAATTACGAAAATTTCACCGCATATATATTTTTTTTACTTTTCATGTCTTTCGTACGTTCTGTACGATAAAACCCTTTGTTCCTGAACTTAACTCTATACATTAAAAGGTTATTTTGTCAATGTCAAGCATAAATACCCTCTACAACTTGGTTTAATTTTTGTTTCTACCTCCTACACCTTGGTTTTTTTTCCTTTTTCTTTAAGCGATTTATACTACGTCCCTTGAAATTTAATAAAGTTATCATTTTAAGTTTTCAACAAATACTCTGTTAAGTGAATTTGTTTAACGGTCTCATATTTTATATCAATACCCCGCGACTCCACGTGAATTTTCGTTACATTGTTTTTAAAATGACCGGTTGTTTTAAACGTTTTTTTTTAACTGTTCGGTCTTATTGAACTGGCCTTGCGCTCATCTCTAACTACACTATTGTGACGTGCTTTTTATCTATGTTTAAACTAATAGCTGCAATGTTCTGTCACCGTGCCTATCTTTATATACGTTTTGATGTAAATTTAATTCGAATAATTTGGTTTCTATGACTTTCGCATGTACTGTTACGACATCGATTTTTTATTGTCACGTAGAATTTCTCGTCATGATCTGCTTTTTTTTATCTGCATTTTAAACCCGTCGTGAAGCTTGCGTGATAACCTACTAGTTATTATTAATACACATAACTATTAATAAGTTTCAAACTTAACAACAGGAATTTCAGTACTGCCGATGATCAGTTGTTTTCTCTTTTGATAGGCAAAGCTGTATAAAGTTACCAACGACTCCAGGATCAGTGTGTACAAAAAATCCAAAAGGATCCATGAATGTATGTACGTATGTATACATGTCAGTAAATATACATATAACCTGGGTTTCATATGAGAACTATATAAGCATCAGCTGAATAATCTATATTTTTCGAGAGCTATTAGTTTTAGTAATTATAAACTTTGACTCAACTTCAATGATGACAAAACAACTAACTCGAGTATTATACTAAATTGAATGAATTTAAAGAAAAACACAACTTATCCGTGCGTGTACGCGTCCCTTTAAATCAATTTTTGGATCTTTTAGATATTTCTCAAATAAATATAAATAAATTATAACTAAATTACTTAAGTCTATCAACTTCTTCTCTACTAACTTGCTTGACCAGTTATAGTTTTTGGATTGTAAAGTACGACTTTCTTCATTGAAACTTGCATCATTTGTTTGTAACTGGTTTCTCTCAAGACTACATTCTCCATCTTTGAAGGATCTTAATTTGTTTGTTGATTATAAAATTATGAAATGATAATATTTCTAGTGTTATATTGATAATTGTTGTCGATGGAAATTCTATATAATACAATTATTATCAACCACTTAAACAGTGTTTGGTTTGACTTTGTTTTTTTTAGTCTTATTTGTCCTTTTGTATGTTTGTTTATTTTTACCCTTCAAATTTTAGCATATGTTTGTGTATTTTTACCCTTCAAATTTTAGCATTAACATGTACAACTGTTTAATTTCTTAAATATTTTGTAATTGCGTTTTACGTGTTTATTTTTATGTATTTTTTTTTGTTTTATTTGTCCTTTTGTATATTTTTTCTTTCAACTTTTTGCATTGACACGTTAATCCCTTAGTTTTTTAAAAACTTTGTAGTCGAGTTTTACGTGTTTATTTTTATGTACGTGTGGATATAAAAATTCAAATTGATTTACGTTTCGACGTAAATGTTTCCGGAAATGATTCGTGTCAAATATAATACGTTTTCGTGTTTATGTTTATATACGTTTTCGATTGGTCCATGTTTTAACGTAAAATTTTTACAAGACGCCGCAGCAACGCACGGGATAATTTACTAGTTCTCCACTTCTCCCTATTTAAAAAATCTTTTGATTCATTTGGTGAAGTTGTTTGATTTTTTTTTTCTTTGATATACCAGTTCTTAATTCTTATTCAATTCTTATCCAATACCTTGTCAATTTAAATATTGTCAAATGTGTCTCCTTTCAATGTGTACGATTGTCTTATAATAAGTGGGGTGGTCAGGTGATAAACTAGCATTTTATAATCTTTGATTTGGGCAGTGGTTGCGTGGTTCATTTCAATTTCTCTTTTTAGTTTACAATGTTAAATTGTTTCAAGGTATGGCTGATGGAGTACCCATATTATTTGGGGAAAAAAAAAAAGAGTAAACTGCCATTTTGGTCCCTGTGGTTTGGCCAGTTTTGCCACTTTAGTCCAAATCTCAAACTTATTACATCCAGGGCCCTGTGGTTTGCATTTTGTTGCCATTTTGGTCCAAAATCCAAAAACCCTCTATTTTGACTATTGAAAACTGATTATTTTGTCCTTTAGTGCAGGGGCATTTTGGTCATTTTTTAAATTCCATTTTTTTTTGCAATTAAAACCAGATCAAGAACATCATCTTAGAACATCATCAAAACCCAGAAAATTCATCTTCAAACATCATCATCAAACCCAGAAAATTCATCTTCAAACATCATCATCAAAACCTAAAAAATCAAGATCATCAAAACCGGCAGATCTAAACCACCATCTCTCACGGCGCACCACTATCATCTCCGTCCGATCTGAGCCATTACCGTCACCTAAACCAATGTAATGATAGTAAACTCAAGACATGAATTAAGATCAAGCTACCTTTCAAGAGGAGAATGATCAGCAGAGAGAACAACTCCATGACCAAAACCATAATTCTTCCGAACATTATCAAACCCAAATCCATAAACAACAATCTTATGAATCTCATCCTTTGAACCACGAAACCAAGCATACTTAACATTCGCATCTCCACCATTCTTTTTCTCCACAGATTTCGTATAAATCTGAAAGCTACTCAACCTAGCTTGAGCAATCTCACTAGCATTAAACATATTCCGATGAATATACTCAACTCGAACATCAATCCCGACGTAACTCAATCTAGCAACAAATTTCTTCTCAATAATCTCACCCAATTTGTCACTCTCATCCAACTGAACCAATCCGGTTCGATCAATAACTCCAGTTCCAGAAACTACACTCTCGCAATCAGAAACTGTTGAAGAATCACCTTCACTTTCACTTTCATCATCTGAACTATCTCCGATCACCTTCTCCAGAAAATCAAGAACATCATCAAAACCGGCAGATCTGAGCCATTACCCACACCCAAATCAGACCAGTAGCGAAATCAGGGGAGGAGAGAGAGAGAACCGGCGGAGCAGGTGAATGAGGTGGTGGTTCTCCGACAATTCAGATCAACGGTGAAATCGTTTGATCTGATTTCGTCTGACGATGGATTTAATTCACCGGATTAGGTTTAGCGTGCTCCTGATCTTCTTCCGGTAGCTTTTTGTTGTTGATTATCGGTAGTAATTAGGGCTTTTTGGGAGGAGATGTGCCGATCTCCTGTGGGTGCGGGTGGAGGAGTGGTGGCCGGTGTGTGTGGTGGCTAGGATAGAAAGAGGGGAGAGGAGTGATGGGGGTGGCACTGCAGAAGATGATGTGAAGAAGATAAACGGATTTGGGATTTGGGATTCATTTGTGAAGAAGATGATGTTTCATTTGTGAAGAAGATAAAGGGATAAAGGGATTATTTATTTTAATTTAATTAATAATTTGTTATAATAATTCATAAATGACCATTTTGCCCCTGAAGATAAGGACAAAACAGGGGGTTGAAATTGAGGATTCTGGTCAAATTTCACTTTTGGACTAAAATGGCAACAAAATGCAAACCACAGGGCCCTGGATGTAATAAGTTTGAGATTTGGACTAAAGTGGCAAAACTGGCCAAACCACAGGGACCAAAATGGCAGTTTACTCAAAAAAAAAAAACTTAACCACACTTTCTTTTAGTAAAATAAAATACGCTAATTAGCACATTATTAACATATATACAAGAGCTGATGATCATTCTTACCTCGGTGACTAGATTTGTTTTAGTAAAAAGTTCTAAGCTGAATATGCGTTATCAGTTTAAAATACTTAACTTTTTCACTTTTTCACCTAAGTTGAGTTGTGTGGTTTAAAGCCCACATGCTAGTTATTGCGTCACGTAAGCGGTAGGCTTTACATTAACTAGCAAGGTATGGATTAGCCAATCATTAAAAAAAAAAAGAATTCTGTGATGGGTGTTTTGCATAAGGGTTAACGACACCAGAGGTTTAAATGACTAACATGAAAGGGGCCCAAGCCCACTCTATGTAGCCTTAGTAATATTATACCTTGATTAACAACCAATTGATGTAGAAAATAGTACGTGACTCTTAAGCATGTATGATAGTTTTAGCATTAAATATTTACAATACAAAAACATGTATTATAGTTCTAACATTAAATATATACAATACAAAATAAGGTCTAATAAACTCTTGTATTTGACGATGCCATAACATCTAACCCAAAAAATTATACTAGATTGAATTTAAATAAACACAACTTAAGTCTATCAATTTAATAACTTGCTTGACCAGTTGTAAATTTGGATTTTAAGTATTAGTTTCTACATGTGCTCTGAGATCACTCTTAAGACATACATACAATATTGAAACTCTTCTACCCAATTTCGATTAAGACTACTCTCTCCATCTTTATACGAGCTTAATTTGTTTGTGAAAATAAACATATGGAATGATAACATTTTCTAGTGTTATATTGACAAATGTTGTTAAAGGAAATTCTCCCTTTAATTTTTTTTTATTCAATTGGCGACTTTATAAATTTAGTTTTTTTTAAAGGTGAATTTCATTAAAACCAAGCCAACCTCAAAACAAGGCGACCAACAAAACAACACATCACATAAATTTAGTTTTATGAGATACCACTTTTTTCCAATACCTATCAATCTAAATTATTAAATTTGTCAAATGTGTCTCCTTTCAATGTGTACGATTATCTTAATAAGTTGTGTGGTCGTGGTAATTGGCATTTTTCAATTTATGATGTGGACAGTGATCTAGTTGATTACCTATTTTGAAAACCCTTTTAAAACATTCATATTAAAAGCCTCAATTCTATATAATATAAAGAAAAGATTAAAAGAAACAACAAAAACATCATCATATTGGAATCTCTATAATAGAGAAAAATATATAGAAAGTAAAGTATACCTCTAGATTTAGAGGTTAAGAGCATTCACATTGGAGCCCTTATTCTATATAATATAAAGAAAAGAATAAAAGAAACAACAAAAAACCACCACATTAAAATCTCTATAATAGAGAAAAATATATAAAAAGTAAAGTACACCTCTATATTTAGAGATTTATACTCAACCATCTATATTTTTATGTGAGTGTGTAGGAATGACAAAAAAAATAAAAAATAAAATAGCATTTAGGAGAAAGAAATAGATAGAGATAGAGAGTCAGATGTAAGTTGTTTTCGAAAAATTAAACAAAATTTAAAGAAAAATATGTTTTTATATAGATGGAGATTGAGGATGCAATGTGAATGCTCTTAATTTCAACCCTCTATATTTTTATGTGAGTGTGTAAGAAAGAGAAAAAATAATAATAAAATAGTGTTTGGGAGAAAGAAATAGATAAAGATAGAGAGTCTGATGTAAAGTTGTTTTGCAAAAATTTAAAGAAAAGTGTGTTTTTATATAGATGGAGATTGAGACTTCAATGTGAATGCTCTTATATTCAACCCTTTATATTATTATGTGATTGTGTAAGAAAGATAAAAAATACAATAAAATAGTGTTTGGGAGAAAGAAATAGATAGAGATAGAGAGTCAGGTGTAAGTTGTTTTCAAAAAACTAACAAAATTTAGAGAAAAATTTGTTTTTATATAGATGGAGACTGAGGTGAAACTTTAACATTTTTCATTGTAACTGGTTTGAAACTTTAACAAGATTTGTTCATCATTTCTAGCTATATTTAACTTGGTATGTTAGAAACCCATTTATTATCAATGGGGTGGTGGTCCATTGGTAAAGATAAAGCCTTTAAACACTTTGGGAAGGAGAGGTCTTGCGTTCAAGTCCCACAGATGACATGAATAAAAGAAATTTGCAGTTAAAAAAAGGCAAATTGGATTTAAATAATCTTAACTTTCTCAATTTGGCCGATAATAATCCCAACTCAGTTATTGGCTGATAATAATCCGAACTGGTCCACTTTTGGCCGATAATAGTCTGCGTTAAATATGGCTTAATGGAGTTAAGTTTTTTTCCGAATTACAAACTGATGTTGTAGGGCTTTTTATTAGAACAAGGATACGAGTTGATTGATGTAAAATTTACCTCGAAATACTGCCCTAAACGACGAAAACGGTGCTTCAATTCGGGTATTTAAACTTCCAATTAACAAAAATCAAGTCGTTTGAACCATCGTTTCGAGGTATGTTTTACATAAATCGACTCGTATCCTCGTTCTGATCAAAATCCATAAAACATCCGTTTGTAATTCGGAAAAAAGTTTAACTCTGTTAACCTATTTTTAACGGCGGACTATTATCGGCCAAAAGTGGACCAGTTCGGATTATTATCGGCCAATAACTGAGAGGAAGTGTAGGATACAAATGCCCTTATCCTACATTACATACGCTACTTCCATGGCCGTACACGTGTCCTGATTCATTTTTCTTTCATAAGGTTAAATCAGACAATTGATTCAATCAGCTGAGGGCAAATTAGTCTATTCATTCAATCAGCGAGAAGTTCGTTATACCACTATCCCGGTAATTATGATTCGTATCAGTTTCAAATTTTTCATAATTCTCAAACAATACATTGCAGTTTCGTTGTTCTGCGTTAGGGTTTGAATCAATTGTTGTTTTCAATGGATCCACAGAGCAGCACCGGACGAAACACAGATGTTGAGTTTGAAGACACTCGATCAGTCGGTGATCAGGTTCAATTATCTGCGTATCAGAGAGTTACTATTGACGATGTTTTAGATCCTGAATCTGCAAATCCAAATGTAAATACAAATACAAGTGGTGTAAATGAGTGTTCGAATGGTAATTTTTGTTAATTCAGATGTTTAAATTGTTCGCAGATGTCTTTGTTTAATCGTAGTAATGATTTTGTATTATTATAACTGATTTGAAGGTTTTGAATGTCCATCAGAGGATAATTGATATGAAAGCAAATTGTATAAGTTCGCATGTTATGAGTCTTGCAATTCGCATGTGATGTTTATTCTAAATGCTGATTTCGCATGTTATGATATCATAAATCGCATGTGTAAAACATATTTATCAAAATTGTCATTATCGCATGTTATGAGTCCAACAATTCGCACGTTTTGTTGTTCTTATGATGAAATAATGGAGTTTTAATATATCGCATGTTACGAGTCCGATAAATCGCATGTGTCTTCTTTTTTTATTTGATTTATGTAGATGAAAGGCTTTATATTCCGGAGGTTGAAGCATCAGCTACTTGGCTACACCTGTGGTTGGAATGCAATTTACCTCTCTCGAACAAGCATACGTGTTTTACCAAACATATGCTAAGTTAGCTGTTTTTTCAACTCGGAAAGGTGGTGAAGTACACAGTGGTGGTATAACCAAAACTAAGTATTTTGTTTGTTCTAAAGAAGGACATAAGCCATTGTTTATTGATGATGCTTATTCGAAGTAAAAAAAGCCATTCAAATCAAGGAACAGAGGGACCATTAGAACTGGATGCAAAGCTCAACTTATGATTTGCTCGGTGGATGGTAGATCATATACAGTCAAGAAATTCGTTGATGGCCATAATCATAAGTTTGTATGTCCACACGATATTCATATGCTGCAAGCGTACAGGCAATTGTCAGATGTCCAAGAGGAGATGACATGGGAACTAGGCACTCTAAACCTTAGCCCTGTCAAATCTTTTCATATAATGAGGAAACGTTACGGTGGTTTCAAGAATGTTGGCGCCACGGTCGATGATTGTAAAAACTTTAAAACTCGAATTAATAGCTATATAGGAGAATATGACGCTGCCATGGTGATCAATAGGTTGACCGACAAAAAACAATATTTAGTTGATTTTTCGTTTGAATATTCTGTTGATAAGGACAAACGGTTAACTGGTTTGTTCTAGGCCGATGGGTTATGCAAGTGTAACTTTATGGAGTTCGGGGATGTTGTCACACCCCTTTCTGCGGCGGAAGCACGAGGTGTGATCGTGAAAGGTTTTCATTGCATACGATTGGTAAACATACTACATGCTCATAAAGTAACTTCAAATGCCAAACATTACTTAACCGAAATCGTAGTTTTAGTGTTTACATCACAAGACAACATTTTGTCTGAAAAGTTACAACTTTATTGAATGATAAACATAAACGACATCCACGAGCATGAGTAAGATCGCGCGCACATCCATCCTAGTTACCTGAAATACATGTGAGTTTTTGGAAAAACGTCAACATAATGTTGGTGTGAATTCATGCAGTATTTGTATTTCACGTTTGTATACTTTGTATGAAAACATAGTATGTATTTCGTATAAATCACGTATTTCTGTATCTCATGTAAGTCAAGTACGTCTGTATCTTGTACAACTTAAGTATTCCTGTATAAATCAAGTAATCTTGTATGTATTAAGGTTGTTAATGGGTTGCAAAGCTATTAACATGTGACACGACACAGGAAGTCACCAAACCATAGGCATTTTTCTAGTTGTCGATTCACAACGGAGACACAAAAACACTACTCGGTACTAGTTGTCACCAAGAGTGGGGCTGCCCTTGTACCCGTTAGATCTAACCTTTTGTCCTGCGGTCTAAGTATGTACACGATTAATGGTGCTTATGGTACCCTATTCGTGACACGAATTTCTCGTATCATTTCTTGTATCATTTCTTGTATCATTTCTCAAAGCGCATCATACTTGGTACTAGTTATCACCAAGAGTGCTTCTTGTTTATGTATCATACCATTTATAAACATTGTAATATTTGTAACATGTATTTCACCCCCGAAGTTATAAAACTGAAAACAGTTAAGAGAAAAGGGGGAGCATGAACTCACAACTTTGCGTTCCTTGCGTCGTAAACTTCACCGGATTTGCTTAATTAACGTCATGACCTTTACGTGTTTTCTTAACGTTAGTCACTAGACTTGTATCGCACAAGTACAAGTCACTATCTTTTGTATACGTATTCTGGTGTTAAAAATAATTTATATTTTTAACTATGTGTCTTACTTATATTATTTTCTCAAAAATAAATATAAGTTTCTTGTATTTTGCACCCGAATTATGTATCTTGTATGTTGTATGTGTATTTTTGTTACAAAAATCATGGCGAGATTTATATTCGAAAAGCATAGTTTAGAACACACTAGCAAACATTTATCTAGAAAATATTTACTAAGTGTTAGGATTTTCAGAAAATTTTGCCATAGTCTCCTTTGTAAATGGAGGTGTCCATGCTAAGTAGCATATCATTTTCTTTAACATATAACACGTTAGATCGTTCTCAAATAATCAACCCGACATTCTGACATGCAAGATACTACTTTTGTCGTTTCAGTTTTAATATATATAAAACTGGGCTGTTTTCGGACATTTTAATAAAATAGTTATCTTATTCCAAAAATTCCCAAATATTTACAAAATGCCTCATACGGTCCAAATATTATTGTGTAAAAATATCAAGGTCCAGTTCATTACCAATATTTTATAAAAATTTATTTACCGGACTGCAATCAGATTTGTCGCTTTCTGATTGCAGTTTACGAATTAAATCATCTAAAATTTATCGTGAGTCCGATTGACGAAATTCCAGTGGGAGAATTACTACGACAACAGTGGTTAACTACAGTACAATTTTCATGAGCTGATTCAACATGGGTTTCAAGTTATGACTAAAAACATATCACCCATTTACTGCAGTAAAAACTCAGCTTTAGCTGCTGTTACAAAACGGGTCTTTAAAAATAGTAAACGACCTCAAAAAAATATGATTCCAGTGCCATTTGCTTCGTTTTTCGAAATTACATAATTTAGACTTCAGAAAATCAGTTTTTCGAGTTATAATGATCATTTTACAGCCCGTTGAAGTTGGCTGAAAATGCAAATCAGCATGCTTCTTTATAGTTTAAACGCCACTAAAAGGTAACTATACGATCACCATTCCGTCTAATAACGATTTATATCATATCATAAATCCTTTACAGTAGGTTGTTGCTTATTTAACTTAGATTTATCATGTATCATCATCTCTCATCTCATGATCTTTATGTAGAGATTTATGTTTAAATCTTTTATGTTCAAGTTTCTTGTTTAAACTCTTCTAGTGTTCTTACATCATACTACAACTTGTAACTACAAAACAAGATGATCAAGGGTGTATAAGTAACTTACTACTAGCACAAGGCTAGGGTAGAATCTAGTGAAGATAATGAGAAAAGATGATGGAAGAAGCAAGAACAAGGCCCTTTTTAAGCTCCACAAGCTTGCACTTCCTTAAATCACCTTAGATGCTTGAATGTAACTCAAAGATGGATGAATGTGGTGGACTTGGGGTGGTGATGGTGGCGGTTGAGGAGGAGCCGAGAGGAGGGAGGAGGTGTGAGGGTGTGGGTGTGAAATGATGAAGCATGGTCTAGTGTACTACTTATAAAGATTTCATATCTTTCAAAGAATGCATAATCTCTTACAAGATCCAAGTGAATCAAGTAATATCAATATGTATCTTGTAGGATTTGGCAAAAAAATTTGGTGGGGTCCATCATGTGACCGTCCATATGTAAATGGGGGGGGGGGGGGGTTAAGTGTAATTTCTTAACCATGTTGTTACCTTGTAACCATATACCAAGTATCTAGTTAGTGTAGTTAGTTACTAGATATTTTAGTGTGTTAGGGTGTTCGGGGATCACGACTAGCCAAGAAATAAATAAACAATGTGTTTGGAAAAAATTTGGTGTCCCGGGTAATGTCCGGTTGTTCGGTTAAGTACCGGTTCATTAAGTGTCAAATTGCACCGTTTAGCGTCTTTCTTGTACCCTTTTGCACCCCTTTCAACTCCCGACACTTAGGGAAATATTCTGGATGATAGAACGTAAATTCTGCATGATATTTATATGTTTAAAAGCTGGTTTTAGCTGAATTTAGAAAAATTCTGCACTTAAAGTGTGTTTCGGGTGCTTTTTAGTGCGTATTTTAGCTTTCGGAGCGTCTATATGTTAACCCTTGTATGCACTCTTGGGTTTTAATGCATTCTTGTCATTGGACCTACACCTAGGCCTCAATTCTAATGTCTGACTGCTTTCTGCAGTTCTGTTGACACAATGTGTCTTACCGGTGAGTTTACTAGTATTTCTGACGCAACACTCTTGTTAATGCATAAAGCAATATTTTGTAGTATAAAACGTACATGAATTCACTTGTTTAGTATGTAATCAGATAATGTTGAAATTTAAGCACATAATTGCAGTCATTAAATAATGATTAAAGTGTACGAAAATTACCGATTTGGTGCCAGTTGTCACAGATGTGATATCGTTTGATGCAACTTTCAAAACAAACAAGTAAGTGTTACATAAATGTTTTTTTTTAATATTTTCCGCATGTTATATGATTTTGTAAACTTGCAATATCGCATGTTAATATACATTGAAATTTAGGTGTTGAATATATCGCATGTTTTAATGTCTATTTCGCATGTCATATTTTGTCTATTTCGCATGTTATACTGTCTATTTCGCACGTTTTACTGAATCATGAATTTTATTGAATTTCAGGTATAAGATGGTGTTTATTCCGTTCACTGGGATTGCCAACCACTGTCGAAATGTAACCGTTGGAGCTGGGTTGTTGGCATCAGAGAGCATTGACTCTTATAAATGGCTTCTCAATTCATTTGTAAAATCATTTGAACGGCAGCCAAAGGTTGTAGTGACGGACCAAGACCCTGCGATGAAACAGGCTATCGAGGGTGTTTTTACTACCAGCAAACACAGATTGTGCATGTGGCACATAATGAAAAAAGTGGCAGATAATGTATACTTTGCTATATTGTCTTTCATTAGCATTTTTTATACTATAGATTCGTTACAGGCTGATATGAAAACCATTTATCGGTATAGGTTGGAGACGAGTTGTGCAAAAATGATGACTTTAAAAGGAAGATGTGCGATATTGTATGGACTGATTCCATTGAGCCAAAATAATTTGAGAGACAGTGGAAGTTGGTAATGATTGAGTACGGTCTTACACAAAATAAATGGATTGATGATATGTTTGTGATGAGATCCATGTGGATTCCAGCTTTTTACCGGCACAAGCCAATGTTTGGACTTATGAGAACAACTTCGAGATGAGAGAGTGAGAACCATTTTTTTGCCAGGTGGCTAATTCACAACTCACTCTTGTAGAGTTTATGAATCATTTTGACGGTTCAATGGATGTCCAAAGGTTCAATCACAGAAAGAATGATCATATTTCAAGATATACTGAGCCTGATGATTGGAGCGAAACTACTTTGGAAAAAGATGCTGCTAAGATATACACCAGGTCTATATTCTTTGATTAGCAAACAGAGATATATGGAACTATTACCGAATGTTTGCCAATGGACACCAAAATCGAGGGTCCCCAGATAAGGATATCGTTGAAAGACTTTAAAGCTCATGGAGATGGGTTTTTAGAGGTAATATATTTTAAAACATGCGAATTTAATACAGAACATGATTTACAATATGCGATTTTGATGAACGCACGCGATTTTAAATTATTTCAAGAAAATGATTTTTTTAGACATGCGAAATTGTTCACATACACATGCGATTTGAATTTTTTTTTGTTTTTTTTTTGTTTCTGTAGGTGTGTTTCAAGAATCTTGAAGAAGATGTAACTGCACAATGTAGTTGTCTGCGTTTTGAACAGTATGGGTTGCTATGTAAACACATCTATTTTCTTTTCAAGATATTTGGTGTTAAAGAAATACCAAAGAAATACGTTATGAAGAGATGGACAAAAGATGTGGTTCCGAATAAATTAAAAGCCACGTTTGATGTAAAGGTGGATGCTAAGGATGAGCAATACAAGGCTAAACAGATTGCTCGCGAAATCATGTACACAGGGGAGTATTTGGTTAGTAATTTGATTACCGACCTTGATCGACTTGTTTTAGTCAGGGATCAAATGAAGCAGATTAAAGAAAAAGTTGATCAGAGTTATATAACCAAGCGGCTTAATCCAAAGTTTGACCGGTTTTCAAAGTTGATTGGTTATCAACAAACAGTAACTAATGCACCTCCTACTGTCCATGTGCCAGCTGGTATAAGAAACAAAGATTATGGCTCGCATAAAAGGATTAAATCGAAGAAGGAACAAATGATCAGCCGCAAAGGAAAAAGGTCAAGGACATGTATTGTATGCAATGAAAAAGGTCATGATATTCAGACTTGCGAGATATTGAAAGGAAAACAACAAAAGAAGATGAAAGGAGTCCAGATTGAAAAAGATCCCAGGCACAAAGTCAACGAGGTCGAAGACGATGATGAGGAAGATGGGTTAGAAGATTACAGTGGAGGGAGTGATCATGGCAGTGAAGAAGATGATTGGGAAGAGGTTTCAGAGGAGGAAGATTAAATTTTTTAATTGTACATGCGATTTTACACGAGAAATAGGCGATTTAATACACATGAGTTTTTATTATACAAACATGCGATTTTAGTATGTAAACATGCGATTTCATATGCATCAGTTTATAAGTAGTTTAGCAAGCGATTTTATTGTGTTTTTCATTTTATGACATGCGATTTTGAGTTATCTTGTATTTGTTAGGAACATGCGATATATATGTATTTCATTCATGCGATTTATATAATAACTAACCATCATATGTTTTTTTCAAAATATGTATACAAAACATAAACATAAAGTTATTGTTATTGTTTAACACTACTAAAGACTATAAAATGACAAACAGAAATCTAGTTACTTGAAGCAAAGATTTTGTCACGTTCAGCCGAGCTGAACTCCATCTTCTCTTTCACTGTGTTCAGAGCATCATTCAGGAAAGAGAAGGCTAATTCATCAGCTCGAGACTGTTCCTTGATGTGATCCAATGCGGCGTCTCTGAAGCTCGATGGTGGTTCTTCAAGGAGTCTCTCCCACATGCTTTGATTTTTCTTGATTTCTGCAAGAATCTTCCCTTGCACATCAAGAATCAAGTGAGAAGAGTTGACATTGGTGCTTATTTCTGTCAACGTGCGAGTTGACAATAGTTCCTTTATTGCAATGTTCTTTATTTGTTCTGAATCGCCGCTTGGAAGAGGAAGGCGGATAAACTTTTCAGAACAAACAACTTCAGCACAAACTCGCCTAAGCCAGTCCATGCCTACTATGATGTCAAAGCTACCCATTTGCATAGGTATAAGATTGACCGAGAACGTATGATCGTTGAGAATCAAGGAACACTGGGAAAGGACGGAATCGACAGTGACGGATTTACCATCAGCGACTTCGACAGCGAAAGAACTTGGCAACTTAGAGCGTTTACACTTAAGCAAAGGTTCGAATTCTAATGACACAAAACTCTTATCAGCGCCAGTATCAAATAGACAAGAAGCATAAACATGGTTCACAAGAAACGTACCAGTGATAACATCGTTCGCATTTTGAGCCTGAGCGGCGGTGATGACAAACGCTCGGCCTCGAGCTTGCTGTTGTGGTTGCTGCTGCTGTTGTTGAGGCTGATTACGCTGGGGACACACGTTGGCTAAGTGATTGAGATCGCCACACTTGAAACATGCTCGCACAGGAGCAGCTTGGGGTCGAACCTGGTTAGGAACAAGGTTTGCAACGATAGCTTGATTCTGGTTATTTTGGGGTCGAGGGGCGTTGCGGCATCGGTCGGCAAAATGCCCAAACCTATGACAGCTGGCGCAATTGCGGCATAGTGCATTGGTAGGATGATGGTACAAACAGGTAGTACACTAGGGATGAGATCCAGTGTAGGCTTGTTTTGGTAGTTCGGTGTTTGCGAGGGTAATGGCAGCTACTGCTTGTAAGGGTTGAGGGTTTGGCGGAGTGACGACCACACAATTTTGGCTTGAAGCCTTCCGCTTCTTGCCTCGGTTTTTCTTGGAAGGTTGAGAAGGTGAAGGTTCAACAGCGGCGGTATCGGTTGTGGCTTGGTGTGCACTCTTCGTTGCAACCTTGTCATAGGTTCCATGAAGAACACAATTGTTGTTAAGCTCAGTGGCTATACTAAAAGCATCCCCAATGGTTTTGGGGCAAGCAGAGGCAACATGGTTGACTAAGGATGGTGCAAGACTGCGAATGAACTTGGCTATGGTTTTGGGGACGGAGTCGACCTGTCCAAGGCAAAGGACACTAAGCTGTTTGAAACGCGTAATCAGACCATCCATGTCGCTCCCCTTTTGCGTTAGGTTCCAAAATTCATTCTCCAACTTTTGGAGCTCGTGAGGAGGACATCAGTGGTCTTTCATAAGCTGCTTAAGCTCATCCCAAGGTAAAGCATGTGCAACATCGTTTCCCCTCTTATTGCGTTCAGTGGTCCACCATTCGAGTGCCCTCGAACGGAAAACTCCAGTTGCATTTAAGGTTCGTAGGTTATCAGGGCACCCACTTTGCAGGAAGGTAAGTTCGATCACGTCGAACCAGTTCATCATGGTGGTGGCGCCATCTTTGCCTGTAAACTCCAGAGGTTTACAAGCCATGAATTGCTTGAATTGGAACGTCGACTTGGGGTTTTCTACCTTCGAATCGACAGAGCCATGCGGTGAATCGGTGTTTGGCTGAATCCTGCTGACAATGTCGGGTATGACCTTAGCCATTTGCTTAGCCATGAATTTCATACAATTCCTTTTGTCATGGAGTCGGATTTGGTGTTGGAGGTTGAACCCTTCTTTGACTTGGTCCTCTTTGGCGCGGTGTTGGACGACATCTAAGATTCGTAGAGAAGGAAAAAGAATGAGAGTTGATCATAAATTCAAAATAAGTTTGCAAGTATAAGCATGTAAGCATGATGTATCATGTAAGACCCACATTGGAAATTTACACGATTACAACTTTAAAATACGCATTTTAATACTAAAAATGCGACTTTACAAAAATTTGTCATGCCAACATTCCCATATGTTTTAAAAAACATTTCAAGACATAGTTGTAAGTGTTTACATAATTCACTTATAACAAACAAATCAAAGTTTAACGCGGAAGCTTCATTTAACATGTGTTCGGTTCTTGTTCGTCGCTTTATTTTCATCCGGGACTCTCGACATTCACCTATGATCAAAACCAACTTAAAAGTTAGTTTTGATTGTTAAATAACAAGTACAACAAGGTAAATGGGTCAAATAATCAAAATAAACAAAAATTTCAAGTTTTTACGTCGTCGCCACACGCGACGGTAAATCCCTTCGGGCATCGCGCGACGCCACGCCTCCATTTCGACAGAATGTTCTTATTTTTGAGCTGCAGATGCCCAGCTATAGTTTTAATCGGAAAACGAACTTCAAAGTGTCATAACTTTTTATCTACTTATCTGTTTTACACGATTCTTTTTCCTACGCGTCCGTAATTGAATTACGGACCCATTTATCACCTTAGTTTGCGTAAAAATCTGATTTATCCACTACTGGCTCATAATTCCTTTAGGTGATTATTCGACCCGATTGGCATTATCATCTCACTACATGCTCTAGGAAAATAGTTAATTCCTATCATTTTTACCCATCACGGGCTTGTCACACCTTAACGTTTTCACTCCCATCATAGAGTTTATGTAGACGTTTACATTCACCGATTCATTTGTATCTATCAAAGCATTTAACCACAATTTACTTCTTAGTCTATTTTGACCCGTTTAGGGGACTTTTAAGCATCTAAGCATCAAACTCGCTATTTTCTTTTCGCACCTCGTCTTTTCTTGCTAAATAACTACTTATCTTCCACCACAACTATTTTTGTGGTGGTTTTAACATACGGAACCCAAAATCCCAATTTTACCCTTCGACTAGTCCTTTTTCGCAATTGACTATTTCTAGGCATTCGACCCACAAATGTTTTTGCCTAGAACTTTTATACACATCTAAGGGTTACAAAGTCATAATATAAGTTTCTAAACAACCTCTAAGGGTCGTTTACCTGGTTTACCTATCAGGGGCTTTTTGGTCATATTTAATCCTTCATTTTTTTTTGCGATGAAGGACTTCGACTAAATGTTTGACCCTTTTTGTACTTTTAACTATAAGTCCACATATGCGTACCTGGCTCGGGTCAAGATATTGACCCGTTTTAATACCTTTTCTCAAGGTTGCTAATCTATTGCATCATTAATCCATAAGCCGTCTTATCCTGTGAGCGTATATCTCAACAAACGCTTATTAGTCGTTAATTATCAAATGGTATCAACGTTACCATTTGACCCATTTGGCCTAGACGACCAACATTTCGCGCTTATCATTAAATGAATTTATTTATCATTTTGGATTTCTTAACCTCTAGTCACGCCTACTAAATTCGTTTCTTATGCGTTTAACCCAACATAGCTTAAGCCACTTGGGTATTGATGCGCGTGTGGTGTTATAGATTTTTTATATATATTTTTAGCCCTTTTTACACGTTAGTCAAGTTTTAAATTTATAAAACACGATATTTTACTAATACCAAACACACATATTGGCAAGTGCACCCATCGTAAGCGTAGTATAGTGTTGGTAAGATACCGAGGTCGTCCAAGGACACAAGAGCTTTTAATACCGGTTTATCCTCAACGTCTAATCAAATCAAAAGTTTAGAAAAATGTTAAACTAGAAAATAAAAACTAAAAATGCTGAAAAATAAAAATAAAAGTAAAAACAGATAGACAAGATGAATCACTTGGATCCGACTCGTGTTTAGTGCAAGCTTTGATTATTTCCGCACTTTTGCACTTTTTAAGAGATTATCTTAGTTATTGTAGTAGGCCCCTCTTTTGAAGGTGACGTTACCCTCAACCCAGTAGTTTGAGTCAGCAAGGATACAATCCTAAAGGGTTGGATTATTGAAAGATAATTAATTAAGTTATTAATGCATAATGTGGTAGGCCCCTCTTTTGAAGGTGACGTTACCCTCGGCTAAGTAGTCTGAGTCAGCAGGGATACAGTCCTATGTAGACGGGTTAAAGTTTTAATAGTAGCTTACATATGAGTGGATCAAAGAGTTTGGACCCCCGCCATCCAATACCGGTGGGTATTGAAGGAGGTCCTACTAAATTTGACCCAGGTCCTTGCAGGATCTATACACTGAACAAGGCAAGACTCTTACCAAACCATTCCCTTAACCCCCGACCAGGTAGCCAACATATCTCCATATAGACCGTGGAGATATGAATGGTGAAAATCTTTTATTTTATATAGACAGTAAAATAATGCCAAGACACCACGGACAAATGATAAGGAAGAATCACCTTCAATATAAGAAACTAGTTATTAAAGTCATTAATACATAACCAAATAAAAAGTGTGAAAAGATTAAAAATAAAAAAGTATTACACTAGACACTTGTCTTCACCAAGTGATGTAAGAGACTTAGGCAAACATGGCCTTTGATTGTCAAGAACTCTTACGATCAATATTGGATCCCGAGACGACTCACACACTCTGTTAGGATCTGAGTTTGGTTTTGATTGTGTTTTACGTTTGAATTAAGATGAAGATGAATGAGTTGTGCAGCGGAATTAAGATGGACGCAAACTTTTCACAATCAAACAGGAGAATTGCTTTTAACATACAAGTTTAACATTGAACCGAATGATTGAATTTAATTTCAACAACGATTACAATTTTGCAAGTATGCAACAAACTCCCCCTCAGCCTGAGCTCACAGTATTTGTTCGTGCAGGAAGAAGATAGTGAAAGAGCTAATAGAACAGTACAGAGCACTGTTCTATTTATAGGCACGAGCAAACCACTGAGGCATCTAAGCTGACGTCACCATGAAAGTGACATCTAACCTCCTAACAAACTCTAACCTCTGATCTATACAACCTCTGCTATGCTAACTACTGTTATTACATTTCATTACATAAAGACATCTAAACTACTGCTGCATCCTTCCACTGATGTGAACCCAGCAGTACTTGTCATGATCAGCAGAGCTTGACTCAAGATAGTAGATTGAACAGCAGAGCTTTAGTCTTCCATCAGTCTTTTACTTGATCAGCAGTTTGTAGGTCAGCAATTTGTACGATCAGTAGATAGGAGGTCAGCAGATGTTGAAACCACTTTCAAGGGGAGAGACTTGTATACATAACATCTGCTTATTCTGGATCCACTGCTCTGATCCAGTTTTGGCTTTAATTATCTGTTCCTTTAGTAGGGTTCAATCCCAACAATCTCCCCCTGGAACAGATAATGCCAAAACTCTTCATTATTAGTAGATCTTTATTACCTCATCAGCAGTTCCTTTATTTTCCCTTTGAGTTGTAACTCAAAAGCTAAGGCATCTGTGTCATCATCATCCCTGCTAAGTGGAAGATCAAGGAGATCCTACAAATCTTCAAGACTTAGGCCAAGTGCTTGTTCCCTTGTTATTTTCTTCACTTCTCCACTAGACTTGAACACTGTCAGTACATGGGTCTGTTTGTCAGTTTTCCATTTTAGTACCTTTGAGTCATGTGGGTTTCTTGGGAGATTTTTATTTGATGTGGTGTTTGGAGATGCTGGCCTATTGATGACTGTCTGAGCAGTACTTGCAGGTTGATCCAAACCAAGAGTCTCTACAATCATTTTCTTTATGCCTTCTTTTACAAGGTCATCACCTTCTATTAGCTCTTGAATGGTTTTAGCACCCAACTGTTTTTGTTGCCTTCTTTTAAAGATGGCTGCACCAGCTGGAGCAATGGATCTTCTGATTTGCAGCTTTGGTGGTCTTTTTGAAACCTCTGCTTCAGGATAGTCAGGTTTTTGTGGAGCATTAGGATCTGTCTTTCTCAATTTCTCCAAAATTTTGTAGGTAGCCCTGACTTTATCTTCTTTCCATCTCAACACTTGATTTAAAGACCCATAATCAGAAGCAGCTAATTCCTCTTTCATTCTCCTCAGCTCTACCTTTTTATCAGGTACATTCTTTTTGAACTTTGCCCACTCTGGAGGAGTATGTTTCACTTTATTCTTGATCATGTCTTGAATCCTGGCTGCTTCACTTTCCAGCTCAGGAATGGTCCAGTCTTTATACATGTGTTTTTCTCCTTTGTATTTCTTGTGGGCCATGATGTTTTCAACATAATCTTTTCTCAGGGATTCATCTGCCTTTTCTGATACTTGCTGGCACACATTCTTTGCAAATTGTTCCAAAGATCTGACTTGTGTGAGCAAGTATTGAAAGTTCTATTGAATTTCTCTATCATATTTCCCTTGTGAATTTCTTTTTGAGATATCCTCTGCTTGTTTAGCTTTGACTTTCAGATATTCTTCAATATTATTTGGCCTTGGATATCCTTCAACAGATGGCAAACTCCTTTTCGCAGGATCATCCTCATAGTAGAAAGATTTTATTTCTTCTCTGACTGCTATGAGTTCAAGAGGAAATTGAACACCTGCAGGAGCTAATGGTTTTTGAATTTGAGCTGATGAGAGAGGAACAGGCTTTGGTATTGTAACAAGTGACAGAGATTCTGAAGATGTTGATGGTGGTGATGGAGAATCATCATCAGGTATGAAAATCCTTCTCCTTTTTATTATAGGAGAGGCTGATGATGCTTTGGATGGATCAGTGGTGGTGTTTTTGATGGCAGTGGTTTGTGATTGACTAACAGCTGTTGAAACAACTGGTGTTTCAACCACTGTTGTCATTACAACAGATGTTGTAACATCTGCTGTCTTCTGCTTTTTGGCAGGAGGCGATGGTGGTGATGTTGTTTTTGGTGGTGATGGTGGTGGTGGTGGTGGTAAGGCAGTGGTTGTGGTGTGTGTTGGAGTGGTGTGTGTTGAAGTGATAGCAGATGTTGAAACATCTGGAGTACCAACATATGTTGATACAGCAGGAGTTACAACAACTGTTTGGGAGGAGGTATGATGTTGGGGGCTTTTGGAGTATGCTTTGTGAGTCTGGATGGTATGGATTTGGGTTCCCTCACTTTTCTAGTGGGATTTCTTTTTTAAACAGGATTTTTAACATCCTTTGGCTCAGAACAACCTTGCGCATTCAGCTCCATGTAAGCTTTTTTCTCCTCATTCCATCTTGACATATCCTTTGCCTCTCTGTCCCTTTTTACACTTGCTATAGCTTCATCAAGTGCATTTTGGGTAACATCAACCTTTTTGCTACCATATGGCAAGGGAATCTTTCTAGTCATGGCATCCTTTTCAGGTTCAATGTAAAGACCATCATCTATTCCCTTCTTCTTCCACTCCTGAATTTTCTCCCCCTTTTTGGCATTATCTGGGGTTAATTGATCAATAAAGAGAACAGTTGGAGGAGCAGTGCCAGTGGTTTTCAATATGTGGGCCTTGATAGCCTTGATGTCTGCTTGTGTGTTCTTGAACCTAGACTCCATTGTGTTTCTCAGCTCTTGTACATGTATTGCATGTTGCTGATCAGCCATTTGTTTTTGTTGTTGGAGAAAAGGTTGAAATAGATTCTAGAGCTCATTTGCAGCAGGTGCTTGTGGTGGAGCAGGTGCTTGAGGTGGAACAATAGTGGATTGCACCTTTTGTACTTTCAACAACTGTTGCAGCATTTCTTTGATTTCTGCAACCGAAGTATCCAGTTTTTCAACACGTTCCGTCAATTCAAGGTACTATAAACCATCACCCAAGTTAATGAGATCATCTGATTTCCCACTAGCAGTGGTTTTATCAGTGGTTGAGGTAGGGAGTGTACTCCAAACATTAACCACTGATGCCCCTTTTTCTTGGTACTAGGGTCTTCTTCCTTCAACACTTGACAACCTTTTGATGTTGCCAGCGGTCAAAACAAATCCACTGGTGGATGTCAGAGGTGCTATGGAAGGAATTTCCTCCAAGGAAGTCTTATTGATGTAACCACTGTCCAAATGCAAACCAGTGGGTTCAGCACTTGTAGTGGCTGCTTCACTTGGATTACCATCAAGAGTTACTTGTAACTCAAGGGGTGTAACCTCCTCAGGCATTGTTGGTGGGTTAGCTATGAATGATACATCAGACCCAATCATTGGTTGAAGTATATTCTCATGGACAGGTGATTGAGAAGGACTGGTTTATGCCTGGTTCAAATCAATAGCATCCAACAAAAGTTTAGTTGGTGGGGGAATTGTGGATGTGATGTTTGGTGTAGAAAGAGAATTTGCCTCGGGCATTGGGCTGTGGATGATGGAAGCAAGTGATTCCAGAGCATCATATTGTGGTGTCCCTATATGTACAACCTGTTCTTTTTGAGAAGAAACAAGAGGAGTTTCGGTTATGGGTTGAGATATTTGTACCAACTGCTGTGAGGAAGAAGCAGCAGTGGTTTCTGGTGACTTTTGTGTTGTCACTGGCAGTTGCTTTGGTATCTCATCCTCCAGAGTTGCCTTTTTGATAGGTTTGGGGGGTTTTTGAGTTTTCTTTTTGTTTGGCTTTTTGGTGATTATAGGTGTGGGTTTCAAAGCAGTTGTTTTGCTACTTTGATCACCTTGAGCAGTGGGCTCAGCAGCAGATACCTGAGGAGCAGTGGTAGCTGCTAAATTCTGCTCAGGCACCACTGCTTGTGTTTTGCAAGGTGTTGACATTCTTGTAAAAGTTTCAACAGTTAAGCTGTTTATTTTAAAAGATTCACCTTTTTTATTGCAGCAGCATCATTCTTACCAAGTTTCTTTTCAAAATAGTAACTTAAAAATCTTGGAAAAAGTAAGAATGGCTTTTTATCAACATTTTTAACCAGATCATTAAAGATTTCCTGGGAATAATTGAAATTTTCTTCTTGAAGAATAGCATACCCCAGATTTTGAATCTTCAATGGTATTTCATTAAAAGAGGTGTTTTTTTTTTGAAACACACATAAGCAGAGTATGAAACAAAAATCTTGTTGCAGGTGGAAAATTACCTTTTTGTAAGGTATCTCTTTTTATTTGCTCTGCATAACCCCTTTCAAGGAAATCAATTTTTAACTCATTTTTAGGAAAAGAAGTTTTACCTTGCTGATCATTGAGTTCAAAGACTTCCGAGATGGATTGTGGGGTAATTTTGACAGCTTTACCCTTAGAGAAGAGTTAATGGCTATGACAGTCTCACCTTGTTTATCAAGGGTTACATTTTTCCAGAACTCTCTTTGGGTCGCCAAGTAAATTGGTGCATCTGCTGTAAGCAAAGTTTTGTACTTTGACGCAGACATGAGATCAATGATGGAATCAAAAGCCTCGGTGGTGCCGGGTTTTGTGAGAAGACCCAGAAGGTTGTGAGAAGGTTTGTGTGGAATTTCAGTGGGTTTGGCCTTTTAAGAGACCTCTTTTGAAGATGATTTGGAAGTGGGTTTTGCAGATGACTTCGATTTTGTCATTTTAGAGATGATGATCGAAGAAGGTTGTGAAGGAATTTGAGAAAAACTGCTTTGAGAAGAGAATTGTTAAGAATTCAATTCGACAGTAAAACCCTGTTTGGGGTTTTGAATGGGGGTTTTATGGAGAAAAAAATGAATGCTGACGTGGCAGCGGTTACAAAAGGTCTGATCGCTATGTACTGTCCACGTGCCAACCCCTGACGAAATGAAGAACAGTACTTTTATGAAAACCACTGATGAAGGCAGTGGTTACAACGGTTACAAATGGAAGCAGTGGGTGATTTTCACTATCAGTAGATAGCACATCAGTGGATAAAACACTGATTTTGAGCATCAGTGCTTATCATGAAAATGAGAGAACAGGGGATGGCTTTCAGCAGTGGACAGACTTTGAAGTAGAGCAGACTTTTGAAAAAACAGTGGTTATGGCAGATTTTTAAGGATTTTAATGAAAACTTCATTTTTAGCTATTTTTAAGGATGGATTTTTGATTTTCTGAAAACATTTTAATGCTTTTATTCATAGAAAAACAAGATGTTGCTCGTTATTCCATGTTTAGTATGCCAATCCTAGAGACCAAGCTTTCAAAAGTGGATGTATCTAATGCTTTTGTGAGCACATCTGCCAGCTGGTCTTTAGTTGGAACATGATGCAGAGAAATCAAACCTTTTTCATAGCAATCCCTCACAAAGTGATGTCTGATGTCGATGTGCTTGGTGGTTGAATGGGAAACTAGATTTTTTATGATATTTTCTACTGCCTGGCTATCCAACATGAGTGGTGTCTTTAAGGCAGTGATACCAAAATCCAGCAACTGATTTTGAAGCCACAGGAGTTGGGTTGTACAGCTTGCAGCAGCAATGTATTCAGCTTCAGCAGTGGATGTTGAAACAGCTGCTTGCTTTTTGCTTTGCCATGAAACTAAGCAATCACCTAGAAACTGGCACCCTCCTGATGTGGACTTCCTTGTGGTGTTACATCCAGCAAAGTCACTGTCTGAAAATCCTGAAAGCTTGATATTCCCATTAGCTAGATACCAGATACCAAGTGTGGGAGCACTTTTTATGTATCTGAATATCCTTTTTACAGCAATAAGGTTGGATTTTCTAGGGGCTGATTGACTTCTTGCACAAACACATGTTGCAAACATGATGTTTGGCCTAGAAGCAGTTAGGTACAACAAAGACCCAATCATGCTTCTATATAGAGTTTGGTCAATCAGCTCATCCTTTTCATCAGACATGACTAGCTTATTTGTTGCCATGGGTGTGCTGCATGGTTTATAATCATTCATATCAAATTTGTTTAAAAGTTCTTTAGCATATTGGCTTTGATGAATGAAGGTTCCATTTTGCATTTGCTGAACTTGGAGACCAAGAAAGCATTGCAGCTCACCCATTGCACTCATTTCAAACTCAGCTGTCATGAGTTGCCTGAACTCTTCACACATTTTATTACATGTGCTTCCAAAAATAATGTCATCCACATAAATTTGGACAATCATTAAATCCTTTCCTCTCCATTTTAGAAACAGTGTTTTATCAATGGTACCTCTTTTGAAACCATTTGAGAGTAGAAAGGTGGAAAGAGTTTCACACCAGGCCCTAGGTGCTTGTTTCAGGCCATACAAGACTTTGTTTAACCTGTAGACATGATCTGGATAAAATGGATCATCAAAACCTGGAGGTTGACAAACATACACCTCTTCTTGAATTGTACAATAGAGGAAAGCACTTTTTATATCCATTTGGAACACCTTCATTTTGTGGTTGACAGCAAAGGCCAGGAACAGTCTTATAGCTTCCAATCTTGCTACAGGGGCAAAAGTTTCATCATAATCTATCCCCTCTTCCTATCTGTAACCTTGAACCACAAGCCTGGCTTTATTCTTGACAACAATGCCCCTTTCATTAGTTTTGTTTTTGAAGACCCACTTTGTGCCGATGGGGCTTACATCTTTTGGCAGTGGTACAAGCTCCTATACTTGTTGTCTTTTAAACGGTTGGAGCTCCTCTTGCATGGCTTCTACCCAGCTATTGTCTTTCAGTGCCTCTTGGTACTTGACTGGCTGATGGAGTGATAGAAAACCAGCAAAAAGACAAATGTTTTGGGTTTGGCTTCTTGTGAGCACCCCTTCATTGATGTTGCCAATGATTTGGTCAGGTGGATGAGATCTCAAGAAGATTAAATCTCCTTGGTATGGTATGATGGCATTTGTTGGTGAAGGCTGCAGATGTGTATCATCTGAGCTAACCACTGCTGGTGACTTTGATGATCCAGCAGTGGCTTCAAAAGGTAGTGGAATAGGAGGCAAAGGTGTGGACACATGCTGACTTTGATCCACTATTTGAGGACTTTTATCAACAGTGCTTGATGATGTGGAAGCAGTGGTTAAGGGGCTACTTTGGTCAACAACTGTTGAGGTAGCAGTGGTTGAGCTTTGATAGCTGTTTTGAACATCTGCTGCTCTTCCCATTCTGACAGACTTTTGTGTAATGATGATTTCATATCCATAGTCTGGTGTTGAATCCTCTGATGGACCTGCACTATTAGTCTTGACAGCAGTGTTTTCAAAAGTGAATTTATCAAGATCAAACAAATCGGTAGGATTTGCTGGGATTTTCATTGATGAAAGTTCATTGAACTTAACATTCAAGGTCTCCTCCACTGCTTTGGTCCGTGTATTAAACACTTTGTAGGCCTTGGCAGTGGTTGAGTATCCCAGGTGATAACCACAATCTACTTTGGCTGCAAATTTTGAGATAGAATCTTTTAAATTTAAAATGAAGCATGGGCAGCCAAATACTTTAAAATATGAGATTAGTGGTTTGATTTTGTACAGAATTTCATTAGCAGTCTTTTTGTGCCTGGGGTTTATTAAAACTCTGTTTTGGGCATAGCAAGCAGTATTTACTGCCTCTGCCCAAAAAGTTAATGGCAAACCTGAATCAGCAAGCATGGTTCTGGCAGCCTCAATCAAAGTTCTGTTCTTTCTTTCAACTACCCCATTTTGCTCTGGTGTTCTAGGGATGCTGTACTGCCTTACAATCCCTTTCTTCACACAGAAGGCATCCAACTCCTTATTTTTGAATTCTGTGCCGTTGTCACTCCTGAAGACTTTTACTGGAAGGTCAAATTGCTTTTCAACCTGTGTCACATAGTCTTGCAAAATGCCTGCAGTCTCATCTTTTGAGTGTAAAAAGAAAGTCCATGTAAACCTAGAGAAGTCATCAATAATAACCAAACAATAACTCTTCTTCTTGAGACTCATGACTTGAACTGGGCCAAACAAATCCATGTGCAGCATTTGCAAACACTGGGTTGTTTTGGACTCTTCAATGGACTTAAAAGAGCTTTTATGTTGTTTTCCTTTTAAACAGGAAACACAATGCTCAGTACATGAAAACAATTTTTGTGGTAAACCTCTTACAAGGCCATTTTTTGAAATTTCAGTGATTGTCTTGAGATTTGTGTGCCCTAGTCTTCTGTGCCAAAGTTCTGTCTCTTTGTTAGAGGCAGCTGAGAACAGACAGGCATCACTTCTGGGACTCTCTTTTGACATATCAACAACATAAACATTGCCACTTCTTTGAGCAACAAGTTTTGTTTTTCCAGTTTTTATTATTGCTTCTATCTTTTCAACCATTTCTGGTCCAACAATCCTACAACACTCCTTTGTGAAGAATGATCCATACCCCTTATCACTCATTTGTGAAACACTTAGGAGGTTGAATTTTAGATTGTCTATCAGATTGACATTTTCAAATTTTACATTTCCAGACTGTACTGTACCAGACCCCAGAACTTTCCCTTTACTATTATTCCCAAAGGATATATCACCCCCTCCATGGATTTTAAAATCTTTGAGTAGGGCTTTACATCCTGTCATATGCCTGGAGCCTCCACTATCTACATACCAAAGGCTATCTAAGCATGCAGAAGCTCCCTGCACATGAAGTAAAAGGATTAGTTCATTAGGGTTTGGACAGTTTTAGGATTGTTTCTCTCTAACCACTGTTGTGGGTTTTGACCAATCACCTGCTGATAACCAAAAGGATGCCTGTTCACTCTTGGTTTAGAGGGCCTTTTGTAGGTCTCATAAACGTGTGGAATCCTTTGGTAAGATTATTGTCCCTTGCCTTTTCTGAATTGGTTGGCAGGGGGTGCATCAGTCACTTGAACATCTCTTTGAACAGATGTTTGATTCAGCTATTTGGACTGGCACAAACAGTGGTTGATTCTTGGTGAATTTGATAGATGATGTTGATGGACTCAAGGATGTTTTAGCAGTGTACTCATTCTTTTTCACATCAAAGTTTTTGAGATACACACATGCTCGAGTTTTGTGGTTTGTTTTACCACAGATGGTGCAGCTTTCAGCAGGAACAATGACACTAGTTTTGTTTAGATCATATGCTTTTAGATGAAAACAGTCTTTTGTTAGATGGTTTCTCTTTTCACAAAATTCACAAAACAAGTTTTTGACCTTTTCTTCCTTTTCTCAGACTCCTTTGCAACAGAGTTTTGAACCACTGTTGGGATGTCTTTGATAGGAATGACCTTTGCTTTTGGAGCTGTGACACCATCAGTGGTTGTAAAGTCCATGGGCTTGAAATTTTCAAGAATGTCACACTCATCAGACCATGTGGGTTTAAATTGGTATTTCTCAATTTCCTCAAAAGTTGAGGATCCCACAGATCTTTCCAAAGTGATTTTGTTACCAAGTTTGTCGGTTATTTTAACTTCTTGGCCATTCTTGTTGGTTGGTATAATTTCAGATGAACCAGCTTGTTTTCCAGCAGTGTTTTCAAGATCATCATATTTTCTATATCCTATACCAAACTTAACATTGCTTTCAAGCTGTTTCTCAAGCATAACCTCATACCCTTTGCAAGATTCCACCCATCTTTCACAGGTGATCTGGGTGGATTCCAACTCCTTTTTGCAAACTTGGTATTTTTCTACCATAGTTTGGAGTTGAGTTTTGGTTATGCTCTGCTCTTCTTTGAAACTGCTGATCTCTTTATCTTTTTTAGCCAATTTGTTTCTAAGTTCTTTTAATGACTTTTCAAATTTGACTTCATCAGTTAAGACTTTATCCCTAAGGTTTTCATTTACCTCTTTGATGTTAGCAAATGCAATAATGAATTTGTCTGAACATAGTTTTTCAAGAACTTGAGGTGATACCTTGGCAGCAGCCATCATGGCACAATCACATTGATGATCCTCTTCATTATCAGCTCTTAATTCTTTCACACCTGCTTTCTTTTCTTCCTTGTCTTCTTTGTCTTCTTCGGACCAGGGGTCGGACAGTGGTTCAATCAGGGTTTCTGAATTTTCTCCCAGCAGTAGTTCACCAGCAACTGCAGTAACCACTGCTTCAGCCACTTTATCCACTGTTTCATCACTTAGCTGTTCACCTTCAGTTTCTACCCCTTCTGGTATTGAATCTAATGCCATCAAACAAAATTCATCATTAGAAGGATCATTAAAAGCATTGAGTGCAAAATTTTCATCACCAAGCTCATCAGGCATGCTGCTCCAGTCAACAAAACCTTGGGTGAAAAAGCTTTGTTGATCTGGTTGTACCACTGTTGGAGCAGCTTGTTGAGGTGCAACAGGTTGCACTTGTGCCTGAGGGACAGGGGTTTGAACATACTGAATTTGTGGAACAGTTGTTTGAACATAATGCATAGGCACAGGGGTTGCAGCATAGTGAGCAGTGTTAACATGGGTAACAGGGGTATATTGGGTACAGTGCAGAGTGCTTTGGTGTTGTGGTCTAGGATTTGAGCTGGGATGAGTGACTATTGGACCAGTGGTTTGACTCCTGCATTCCCTAGCAAAATGACCTAGCCTATTGTACTTATAGCACTTAATTTTTGACTTATCCAACCCCACTTTTAATTTCCCATGTAACCCTGGGAATTTTCTCCCTGTTCTTTTATAGAATTTGCTTGTTCTTACACTAAGCAAAGCCAATTGATGCAAAATGTCCATTTCTTCTAAGTCAGTGGGATCAAAGTGTTGTAAATCATTGAGTTCAAAACATAAGTTATCTGACATCTGGTTTTCACAATTTGTAGTAAAAGCATAATTGGCAGAGTGAGAATCAGGGTTGTTGAAATTTCCACCAGCAGTTATATCAATAAAGTGATCATAACCCTGATCCTTACTACTGCTACCAGATTCTTCTTGACCAAACAGAGCTGTGCTGCCAAATGAATAATCATCAGCAACTTTGCCAGACTCTTGCAACTTCTTTTTCTGGTTTAACTCCCTTTCATAGGTCAGGAGTCTACCATGAAGTTGGGTCAGGGTCAGATCTTTGAACTCAGCTAAGTTTCTAGTCACAAATGCAATTGTGTCCCATTTATTAGGTAGTGATCTAAGAAACCTACTATTTTGTGTTGACTTTGGAATTTCAACTTTAACAAGCCTTAGCTCACTGATGAGACAACTAAAACGTTCAAACTGTTGGGTCAATGATTCACCCTTAATGTGACAGATGGTTTCATACTGCTGATTCAGAATTTCCCTATTGTTTTCAATAACTTCTTCAGTTCCCCCGAATTGTTCCTTAAGTGCATCCCATAATTCTTTGGCACTGTTACAATGTAAAAGTCCAGCATAGATCTCATTGGGTAATGCAGATCCTATGATGCTAAATGCTTTGGCATCGAGTTCGAACTTTTGAAAATCAGTTTCAGTATAGTTTTCAGTTGGGTAATTAGGAACGAACTTCTTTGCATCCTCAGCACTTGGCACCATAGGAACATGGGGACCAAAAACAACAGACCTCCAACATCCAGTGTTCTGTTGAGCAAGGATGTGACCCATCCTTCTCTCCCAGATGTTGTATTCATTACGTTTAAGCATGGGTGGTTTGAAAAGAGAGCCAATGTTATTCTTATCATCTTGTGATTGTGACGTCATCCTGGTTGTTTTACAGGCACTGATTAATCAACTTTGATGGTGATTAAACCTTGCTCTGTTTTTCAACAAAGCGAACAAACTATCAGTATCAACTTTTATGAGCTGAATTATTTACGTCAAAATGATTGTTAAATCAAATTTGACTGTCCAAGCTCTGATACCAATTGTTAGGATCTGAATTTGGTTTTGATTGTGTTTTACGTTTGAATTAAGATGAAGATGAATGAGTTGTGCAGCGGAATTAAGATGGACGCAAACTTTTCACAATCAAACAGGAGAATTGCTTTTAACATACAAGTTTAACATTGAACCGAATGATTGAATTTAATTTCAACAACGATTACAATTTTGCAAGTATGCAACAAACTCCCCCTCAGCCTGAGCTCACAGTATTTGTTCGTGCAGGAAGAAGATAGTGAAAGAGCTTATAGAACAGTACAGAGCACTGTTCTATTTATAGGCACGAGCAAACCACTGAGGCATCTAAGCTGACGTCACCATGAAAGTGACATCTAACCTCCTAACAAACTCTAACCTCTGATCTATACAACCTCTGCTATGCTAACTACTGTTATTACATTTCATTACATAAAGACATCTAAACTACTGCTGCATCCTTCCACTGATGTGAACCCAGCAGTACTTGTCATGATCAGCAGAGCTTGACTCAAGATAGTAGATTGAACAGCAGAGCTTTAGTCTTCCATCAGTCTTTTACTTGATCAGCAGTTTGTAGGTCAGCAGTTTGTACGATCAGTAGATAGGAGGTCAGCAGATGTTGAAACCACTTTCAAGGGGAGAGACTTGTATACATAACATCTTCTTATTCTGGATCCACTACTCTGATCCAGTTTTGGCTTTAATTATCTGTTCCTTTAGTAGGGTTCAATCCCAACACACTCTATGATGGATGATGGATTATGGTGGTGGATGATGGTGTTGTGATGGTGGTGGTGGGTGGGTGAAGTGTGAGAGAGGTGGTGTGCCAATGGATGGTTTGTAAATGAGCCAAGCACCCCTATTTCTAGCCTGAACCGCAGCTCGGGCACGGCCCCGTGTCCATCCTCCTTCTCTTTCTTCATTAATTGCAGTTTGTCTGCATTAGTTGACCACGCCCCCGTGTCCGCTGGGCACGACCTCGTGTGCAGAAGCGTATCTGTACTATCAAGATTTCCCCAGATTCTGCGAATCTTAGAGTTGACCATGGCCCCGTGTCCGCTGGGCATGCCCCCGTGGTGGGTGATAGAAGCTTCTACAGCTTTGTCTTTTCTGCAGACACTTGGGCACGCCCCCGTGCTCATTGAGCACGGGGCGTGTTCATCCTTCTGTTCTCCTATTTTTTCTTGGGAAGATGTTGTCGGGGGGTCGGGCATGCCACGTTTATTCCTTTTCTTGTATTTATGTTAGATTTAGCTGCCTTTTTGCTTCTTTTGTTCATTTGAGCTCATTTAATCCTGAAAATACAAAAGGAAGACAAAAACACACTTTTTCCAACATTAGTACTAAAAAAGGGTTAGTTTTATGCCATAATTGATGTAATTTATATGTCGCATTTTGCACACATCAGTATCGTTTTTAAGCCTTGACTTTTATCCATTTATACATGACTAAATCACCCCCATTTACCCCTTTCATTCGTTTAGGCTTACTTATAAAGTAGCCATTCGAAAACGCATTTTATTTATGTCACTTCATGACCAAATTACTATTTTGCCTCTTTTATCATTAAACATGGTTTTTATCATTAGATGTGCTCCGACTCGTATCGTTTTGTGTCGGAACCATATCTTGAATATCATCTTAATCGTATAAGAAACTTTTAGAATAAACACATATTCTACAAAAAGTGTAAGTTCCACTTACCTCACATCCAAATTACGCTTTTCTTTCCATACTTGATTCGATCGATCCGCTTTCTCCCCAAGCTTCACCTAGCTTGTTAAGCGCCAACTATCATTCATCATTCACAAGGTTGTTAGACTAGTCATTCTAGATCATGACTTTCACACCTTATGAATCTTTGACTACTCTTCTTATTGAACTAAATCATAAATCATGAGTTTAATTCCTGTGTCAAGACCCACTTCTAATCAATTATGAAATCTTAACAAAATCCCTATTTTGTTCAAGTAGTTCATTCATACGAGTTAGTATGGTGTTTATAAACACCAATACAACATCAATTTCATCAAATCATCAAAAAATCCCCTTTTTCTATCATGCTAGAACAACTACTCAATCATGTAATTTGTTCAAGTGCTTGTTTCTACTATTAAGTATGATGATTTTTAAACATGTGTATATCATCATCTTCACTACCTAATCAAAACCCACTTGTCTAAGTGTGGTAAATCATCAATTTATTCAAATCATAGCAATTTTACTTCTAATTTCTACTTAGGGTTTGTTCCTAAGCAATCACACTTCAATAATTCGGCCATAGCCTCTACGATTTATACATAGATCGCATCATGCAAAGTTAACTAATTTTCACAACTTCATGAATGTCAAAAATTCGACATACCTTACGATCCTCTTGACTTGGTGATCGTTTATATATATTCCAATCTGAATTTGGCCTTCGTTTGATCCTCCAATTTGAAGGTTTTGTTGAATTAGGGTTTGAGCTCCATGGGAGCTTCTCCTGGATCTCTGGTCGATCGAACACGCCTCTGTGTGTGTGTTTTTAATTTAATTTTTTTTATAAATGTTTTAATTAAACACTTTCCTAATTACCCACCTTTAGCCCTTCATGATTCGGTTTGTTACAAGCAGGCTTTAACCTCTTTATTTCTAGAAATATTTTCATTTAATTAACTAGGTTAATTACTCCTAATTAACTTAATGGGTTCTGGGAAATTACCACCCGTTTTATTTTTAAGTCCCGTTAGCTCGGGTCTCTGATGAACATTATTTCATTAAAACCTTTTATTCGCCTTTTTATTTAATATTAGGTTTATTTATTTACTTTCTAATATTCACCGGGTTTACTTTTACCACTAACGGTATTTTACCCGTTCATTATTATTAACGTGGTTAAATTTCCAGTCCCGATTTCGGGGTGTTACAAGTCTACCCCCCTTAAAGAGGTTTCATCCCCGAAACCTTTCTCACGTACTTTATTGGTTCAGATTATCTGAACCTTAGTTTCGGTGATCACTTGATCATTGCTCGCATATAATAATCTTACCAGAAGTGTGGTAATGTGTTTTTGGCTTTTAACCGTATGCGCCTGTCGGGTATAAGGCCTCGTGGGCCGTTACTTTCAGCTGTTATCGTTTTATCTTTATCGATTGTTTATTTTGGAGGTTAGACTTGTTAGTCACCGATTACCTTATACCCCATCGCTCGGGTATATTCACTTTGCCTCCCCGAGGCTTATCTAAGTTTATGATCTCTTATTTTGTGACTCACGTTACAACGCGGTCACAGTCTATATTACTTTTTCTTGAGTGTGAACGTGTCACGTCACGTTTTAGTTTATATCAACTTTTCTTTATCATGCTTCTTTTTTTCGAATGTATCGTTTTGCATTTATCGGAGTTAAGACCTACATCCTTCCATATTAATCTTTCCCGAATTCGTCTCATAATATTCAAATTTGTTAAAACGTTATTTCTTACTTAAAGCTGAATTTTAGTTTAATGTTCTTCTTTTTTTTTATTTAACTTATGTCAATTGCTCACATCAAGGAAATTGACAGCTAATAATTCATTCTCTTTCCGTTCTCGTTTTACACGGGGAATCTTAACTAATTCCCTCGTTTTATGCTATTGACCCGTAGGTTATTTCACTTAGCCTTATAGGCTATTTCTTTAGATTTATCACCTTTTTAAGGTGAGACCCAACAGTTCGTTTCTTTCTATTTACGACCCAAGGGTCTTCTTGGTCCCGTGGACCTTAACACTACGTTTAATCCCATAGGTTATGATGATTCCATAGATCATCTTTTATTCACCCCAATATTCAAATGTATATGTATACCTATATAGCTTCAAGGCATCCCTTGTTACGTTTGGAATCATTTATTTTCGCTTTTGTATTTCATTTGACCTTGACCGCAGTCTAAGGCTACATTTGTTTTCTTTCGAATTATTCTTCTGACTCTATGACTTCTTTCGTCATTTACATATTGGTTTGTTCTTCGTTTACCGTTATCCGGTTCATACTTATATTTCTTTACAACCCATTACTCGGGTTCTTATATCTTAATATTTTTAACTCTCCAGCCTCACTGGTTTGATTTTTCCTTTCTACATTTTCCATAACTTTTTATATAGATTTGTTTATATCTCGCGCTTTTATTTATTCGGTTCGCGCTTACTTACGTTATTAAGCGTTATTCTTATTTTAACTCGTTTGACTCGTTCGTGTGAAATTTCTTCACTTGTAACGTCAAACTTCATTCTTTATTCGACCCGTTCAACTTTAAAATAGTTGAACGTAATTTATCAACATTTCTACTTGCAGTATCTTATCGTCTTTTAGCCATGACTAAAAACCCGAGTCTTTTGACTTTCCATCCGTGTTCCCGTTTCTCGGTATACGCATGTGTTTAAATCCTTACCCATCAACCGGGTGTTTTACCGAAGTCGTTATCATTGCAACCCTTCCGGTATGCATTAAGACTTCGCTTCGATTTATCTGGTCGTCTTAGCGAAATCCATCGCTTTTATTCAACCATGCCTTTTATTCTTTATGTGACCATCCTGGACGACCTTATAGATTTTAAGTGACAATTATCATCGCCATCTTTTCTTTACTACGACCAAAGTTAACAACCTTGGTTATCTTTTTTCGTGTGGGCAATACCTTCGTTTTTATAACCCTGCGGATCATCTATACTTTGGTTTTACTTGCCCATTTTGTCAATCATGGATCTTTTGTCCAAAATGACTTATTTTTGCGAATTTTCCTTAGGTCATTCATTTATATTTTAATTTACATTAATCTTTGTCCCTTCTCTCGGGCTCATTATCCTAATGTAATACGCTTCCGTCGCCCGGTTGTGCGTTTATATTATAATCAAATATTTTTGCTCCTTTGATTCATTTGGGTACTTTTTAATTTGTCCCATTCACCCCGCCCTTACTACATCGGATGTAAATGTGTCCGCTACAAGAAGTTCATGGTATCATATGCCACTTCTTACTTGGCCAGAGTAAGCGATCAACACATGATACACATGACCTTTTTATAGTTTTCACATCACACCCTATGTAAGTAACGCCTCCATTTATTTCATATCTCTGATTTCATTTAGTAAAACTTTATTTAATTGCAAAACAGCAATTATTAGTTTTACTAGTTTTACATTTGAACATATAAAATGTTTTTGTTTTCTATCGAACTATTATATAATCACATTCGTTAATGTGATCGCTACTTTTCTCAATAGCATTATATTGATAGTTTTCCACTTGGATAATTACCCCCCGTCCAAGTTTCCATATGAACTAATCCTATTATTCCTTTGTTATTCATCATCGTGAATAACACATGTTTCTATTAAACTTCTCTTGGAAACTTCATCCTGAATAGATATCCTATTCAGGCTTTATCAGATATATGCAACCATAATTCCCTACGTGTTTGTTGCATATTACTACTTGTGCGATTAAATTTAAAAGCGTGTACATGGTAATGCTTGCCCTAATGGGCTTCTCTTGCCGTTAACTTTGTTCGCGATTGTCACGCGATTTAGGTCCTTAATGAGTATGCTCTGCTTGTCATACCTCGGACCGTTCCACCATCATATCACAATTCGTTCAACAATCGTCAACTTCAGATGCGAGTGTCCTTCAACTAAACATTTACAAAAGTTAGTAATTTCGACATTAATAAACGCCCGTATTGGTACTAGAAGGCTTTTTACTGTACGTGTCAACGCACGTGATTTCGTTAACTATTTCTATCATTTATCGATTTGATTGGTATAACGTGTATCACACGATAACCCTATGTGTTGTTCTCAGCACATTAATCATTCTAAACCATTAACATACTTGTACTTACCGGATTTGCAATCAAGCCTTGAACCGAACACGAATCTTTATCAAGAGCATAAGGTTTAAGTCCAAGCATGGTTTTCACCACCATACTTGAATCTCTTAAACCAGGGCTCTGATGCCAACTTGTAAGACCCATATTGGAAATTTACACGATTACAACTTTAAAATACGCATTTTAATACTAAAAATGCGACTTTACAAAAACTTATCATGCCAACATTCCCATATGTTCTTAAAAAAATTTCAAGACATAGTTGTAAGTGTTTACATAATTTACTTATAACAAAACAAATCAAGGTTTAACGTAGAAGCTTCATTTAACGTGTGTTCGGTTCTTGTTCGTCGCTTGATTTTCATCCGGGACTCTCGACATTCACCTATGATCAAAACCAACTTAAAAGTTAGTTTTGATGGTTAAATAACAAGTACAACAAGGTAAATGGGTCAAATAATCAAAATAAACAAAAAATTCAAGTTTTTACACCGTCACCGCGCGCGACGGTAAATCCCTTTGGGCGTCGCGTGACGCCACGCCTCCATTTCGACAGAATGTTCTTATTATATGCCCAGCTATAGTTTTAATCGGAAAACGAACTTAAAAGTGTCATAACTTTTTATCTACTTATCCGTTTTACACGATTCTTTTTCCTATGCGTCCGTAATTGAATTACGGACCCGTTTATCAAATTGGTTTGCGTAAAAATCTGATTTATTCACTATTGGCTCATAATTCCTTTAGGTGATTATTCGACCAGTTTGTCATTATCATCTCACTACATGCTCTAGGAAAATAGTTAATTCCTATCATTTTTACCCATCACGGGCTTGTCACACCTTAACGTTTTCGCTCCCATCATAGAGTTTATGTAGACGTTTACATTCACCGATTCATTTGTATCTATCAAAGCATTTAACCACAATGTACTTCTTAGTCTATTTTGACCCGTTTAGGGGACTTTTAAGCATCTAAGCATCAAACTCGCTATTTTCTTTTCGCACCTCGTCTTTTCTTGCTAAATAACTACTTATCTTCCACCACAACTATTTTTGTGGTGGTTTTAACATAAGGAACCCAAAATCCCAATTTTACCCTTCGACTAGTCCTTTTTCGCAATTGACTATTTCTAGGCATTCGACCCACAAATGTTTTTGCCTAGAACTTTTATACACATCTAAGGGTTACAAAGTCATAATATAAGTTTCTAAACAACCTCTAAGGGTCGTTTACCCTGTTTACCTATCAAGGGCTTTTTGGTCATATTTAATCCTTCATTTTTTTTGCGATGAAGGACTTCGACTAAATGTTTGACCCTCTTTACACTTTTAACTATAAGTCCACATATGCGTACCTGGCTCGTGTCAACATATTGACCCATTTTAATACCTTGTCTCAAGGTTGCTAATCCATTGCATCACTAATCCATAAGCCGTCTTATCCTGTGAGCGTATATCTCAACAAACGCTTAATAGTCGTTAATTATCAAATGGTATCAACGTTACCATTTGCCCCATTTGGTCAAGACGACCAACATTTCGCGCTTATCATTAAATGAATTTATTTATCATTTCGGATTTCTTAACCTCTAGTCACGCCTACTAAATTTGTTTCTTATGTGTTTAACCCAACATAGCTTAAGCCACTTGGGTATCGTTTTTAGGCCTCGACTTTTATCCATTTATACGTGACTAAATCACCCCCTTTTACCCCTTTTATTCGTTTAGGCTTACTTATAAAGTAGCCATTCGAAAACGCATTTTATTTATGTCACTTCATGACCAAATTACCATTTTGCCTCTTTTATCATTAAACATGGTTTTTCATCATTAGATGTGCTCCGACCCGTATCGTTTCGTGTCGGAACCATATCTTGAATATCATCTTAATCGTATAAGAAACTTTTAGAATAAACACATATTCTACAAAAAGTGTAAGTTCCACTTACCTCACATCCAAATTACGCTTTTCTTTTCATACTTGATTCGATCGACCCGCTTTCTCCCCAAGCTTCACCTAGCTTGTTAAGCGCCAACTATCATTCATCATTAACAAGGATGTTAGACTAGTCATTCTAGATCATGACTTTCACACCTTATGAATCATTGACTACTCTTCTTATTGAACTAAATCATAAATCATGAGTTTAATTCTTGTGTCAAGACACACTTCTAATCAATTATGAACTCTTAACAAAATCCCTATTTTGTTCAAGTAGTTCATTCATACGAGTTAGTATGGTGTTTATAAACACCAATACAACATCAATTTCATCAAATCATAAAAAAAAACCCCTTTTCTATCATGCAAGAACAAGTACTCAATCATGTAATTTGTTCTAGTGCTTGTTTCTACTATTAAGTATGATGATTTTTAAACATGTGTATATCATCATCTTCACTACCTAATCAAAACCCACTTGTCTAAGTGTGGTAAATCATCAATTTATTCAAATCATAGCAATTTTACTTCTAATTTCTACTTAGGGTTTGTTCCTAAGCAAGCACACTTCAATAATTCGGCCATAGCCTCTACGATTCATACATAGGTCGCATCATGCAAAGTTAATTAATTTTCACAACTTCATGAATGTCAAAAATTCGACATACCTTATGATCCCCTTGACTTGGTGATCGTTTATATATATTCCAATCTGAATTTGGCCTTTGTTTGATCCTCCAATTTGAAGGTTTTGTTGAATTAGGTTCTGGTCGATCGAATACACCTCTGTGTGTGTTTTTAATTTAATTTTTCTATAAATGTTTTAATTAAACACTTTCCTAATTACCCACCTTTAGCCCTTCATGATTCGGTTTATTACTAGCAGGCTTTAACCTCTTTATTTCTAGAAATATTTTCCTTTAATTAACTAGGTTAATTACTCCTAGTTAACTTAATGGGTTCCGGGAAATTACCACCCGTTTTATTTTTAAGTCCCGTTAGCTCGGGTCTCTTGTGAACATTATTTCATCAAAACCTTTTATTCGCCATTTTATTTAATATTAGGTTTATTTATTTACTTTCTAATATTCACCGGGTTTACTTTTACCACTAACGGTATTTTACCCGTTCATTATTATTAACGTGGTTAAATTTCCAGTCCCGATTTCGGGGTGTGACATATCACGTATAGTTCACATAATTAACATGAGTTCAACAAGCATTTACAAAGCATAAACACGTATGAATGCGTAAAAGAGTATAAATTTAGTTTGTTCGCTAAGGTTATTATTGTTTTTAATTGCGCGAGACATGCGAATTGTGTAACGGTTTTGAAACGAATGAGGTAAAAAATATAAAATCAAATATAAATTGAGTCACATAAAAGAGAGGCTCATAAAGCATAGGATTGTTTCGGGTAGAGAAACGTCGACTATTCCAAAGTGAATCGAAAGTCCTTTCAAATTAGAGAAACGTGCTTTGGCCTATAGGTAAGATACTCTCATCGAGAAGCTATTAACTGTATCTTACCCTTCCAGTTACTACACGTCTCTAATCGATCGAAGCAATCAAAAGTTTGGCAAGATTGAAAATCGAGGAATGGGACTTAATCGACTAGGTGCGCGTTTCACCCCTAACTTGACGATTTCGTACCCTAATGTGGTTGGTACTCGTCGGGTCAAAATATAATTTCAACACTTTGACGAGGGTCCACTAGAGTTTGAATTGGAAATTTACCATTAAGATGTGGATTTCACTCCTAGCTTAATGGCGAAATTTCGTGCAAAATAAGAATAAGCGGAATGAGAGTCGTTTACGAAATTGTAGGTTTCACGCATATTTTGGTAAACTCGTCTCTTTTGTATAAAGAGTGTCTTCAAGTCTTCAAGTGTATTATGTAAATATTAAGACCAAAAAGAAGAGAAATAAGCAAAGTAGGAAGAATTACATTTTAAGCAAGAATCAAGAATGGTCAAAATTATGGTTCCTACTATAGACTAGGTCGAACATGGCAATTCTACCTAATTCCCTATAGTTATGGCTCTGATACCAATCTGTCACACCCCAACCAATGGTGGAATCATCGGAGTGGGACTAGTTCGAGATTGCAAGAGACTTCATAACACTATTTGTGACAATATTTAATTCAACCATTTTCATTTCATAATCAAATTGTCAAACATTACAAGGAAAATTCAAATAACAACATGTTCATAACATAAAAATAACAAAATTGATACAACACTTTAAACCTAAACATCTAAGTGAGTATCTAGGCATCATTGCTAATCCATTTCATAGCATCATCAATCCTCAACCTGTAGCATGTTTAAAATAAAGTTCAATGCAAAAGCAAAGACGAGTATACAAGTTTAAGAATAAGTATAAGTATAAGTTTAAAAGTTTAAAACGAATCCACATGGCAACTTAGTTTATACAAGATCATCATACAAGGCATGCAATATTTCTAGTCAACCCTCTGTTTACGCAAAATGATATAATTCAACATGACCTCTCGTTCACGGGTGGTGCGTTACTCCTATAGCGCTATACATGTTAAATGGAGGCTCATACAAAGCTAATGACTATAGTATCACATAAGAATCACGCAAGTATAAGCATCAAGTATCACAACATAGCATTCATGTATTTGGATTGTTTCGTGCAAGTATAAAGATTAAAGTTTAAGTGTGATTTTATAATTTAACATGTTACACCCCAAAAGTGGTAAACATAAAAGGGGGTTTCGAGTATACTCACGGTTTTGCAAGCTTTCCACTTGTGAATCCGCGAGTGAGTTGTTGTGGGAGGTTGGAACACCAAGTCCTTCTACACGAAGAAACAAAGGCGTATGAGTATTGGAGGATAACTGTAGATTTAAAGATTCGGAGATTAAAACGTATGAACATATTCATATGAAAATAATCATCTTTTAACACATAGAATTTAGATGATGTAACCAAACTCTTTGACAAGTGACCATTATATCATTATCAAAGGTTGATAACTTAGGTAATATATATAAGTTATGTAGTATGTAATATGTCAAATATGTCAAGCATGAGGTAGGAGGATGAATCCTCCATTTAGGAACCTCTTAAGTATCATAGAATTCATGTAGGAGGTAGGAAGAACAAGTCTTCCATTTAGGCACCTCTAAGTGTTCACCACTACACTTGATGTTATGAACATTCAAGGAGGGTCTTGAACTTACAAGTAATAATATAATATGAACATCTAATCTATGAGAAATCCTCAAGCAATGTGTGGATTTTTTAAGTAGGATAGCCCAAGCTAATCCTAAATCACACTTTCATCAAGTCTTAAGCTTGAACATCACTTGTGGGTTAAACCCTTGAACAAAACAGAAAGTTTGGGAGGTTTATACCTCTGATTTTGAATGTATCAACTTTGTTTTTAAGCCTAACTAACCATAAATGTGGTTAGAAGCATAAGGACATAGGTTTGAGATGAGTTTCCTCAAGTTTAATCATGTTTATCAAAGTTTAAATCAAGAACAGAAAAATCAGTCAACTTTGGAGCCTTTTTGGCGACGTTCCAGGCTCTGGTTTTCCATGGAAAACCATCGGAAACGTTCCTAAGGTTAATCCAAGCATGTAGGAAAAAGAATCAAGTGAATCGGATAAGAAATGAGTGAGTTATGCTCACTTTTGTGTGAAGGCATCAATCTGCTCGAATCTGGAACTCAGCTGTGATTTGGAGAGAGTTTTGAGAGTGTTTTAGTGTTGCAAAAGTGGTAGGGAGGCTGTGACTAAGTTGTACTCATAGAGGGAAGGATTAGTGTTAACTTGGGTTGGCATTTAATACAAGTAGTTGAGTATTAAAACAATAAAAAAAACTTTTAAAATATTGTTGCTGGCCGAATGGCTGTTTAACAACCATTAAATGTTTTCCTTTTATTTGTTTTGTGACATATAAGATTTTAGGTAGGAGCATAATATATTATAACACATGACTACTTATTAAATCACAGTAATACTATGTGGTTAGCGGTTTTAATCCTTGAAAAAAAAAACAATTAAATGCATGCCATAATGCTGGCCGATCGTGAGGGCTGCTAACAGCCATTATATCTTTTATTTTATTTTTTGTTTTGTTTGTTACATATATTAGATTTAGGTTTTTAATATTATATATTATAATCATAAGAATAACTTCTTATTTCAATTATAAAAGTAACAAGACAACATTTTTTTAATAAGTTTGGCAGTTGGTCGCATGGCTATAACCAGCCATCTACTTTCCTTTGTTTTATCATATAAGTGTTAGTTATTAATGTAGTGCAATATGTATGTTATGATATTACTAGTAGTGGTGTTGAAACAAATAAAAAAAACAATGAAGGCTACTAGTAGTGGTGTTGAAACAAATAAAAAAAAAACAATGAAGGCAACATATAAGTTGTTGTTTAACTTTTTTTTCTTTGTGTTTTAATAATATAAGTGGTATAGTCAAGACTAATGTTATGTAATTAATGTGTCCTAAGTATAACCTAACATGTGTAAGGTCTAGTATGTATTTTAAACATGTTTTAATTTAACATAAAATGTGATTTAATAAGGGTGTGAACTATATCAAATGTAACAAGTATATATGATTTGTATCAACTGAAAATTATACAACTCAATCTTATAATCGAACAGCCAAGTGCTTGAATGTGTGGAAGGTTTGAGAATTACAAATAAGGTATCACATGTATAATGAATTCAAACGTATGAATAAGTATGAATATGTAAAACATGAATTGTAAGAAATATGAATTTTATTCATGATCCAAGTCTCGGATTTTACAACGATACAACGAAAAGACGATTACAAGAATACAAGACTTCCAAAAATAGAAATACAAGGAAAACCTTCTAATTATGAAAAGTACAAAAGAGAAGGGCGTTACAGTCTTCCCCCTTTAGGAAATTTCGTCCCGGAATTTAGGAAGAAGTAACGAAAAGATGCGGATGCTTCGTCTTCATATCACTTTCGAGTTATCAAGTGAATTCAGCATGACATTTTCCTTCCCATCGAACCTTGATGATAGGAATTTTACTGCGCCTCAATTTCTTGACTCCTCAGTCCATGATTTCGACGGGTTTTTCCACGAAATGTAAAGTCTCATTGATTTGAAGATCCTCGAGTGGAACTTGAAGTCCTTCATTAGCTAAACACTTCTTCAAGTTTGAAACGTGGAAGACAGGATGAACATTGTTGAGTTCTTCAGGCAGGTCCAGTCTATACACAATCTTGCCAATCCTTTCGAGAATCTTGAAAGGACCAACGTAGCGAGGTGCAAGTTTACCTTTCTTACCAAATCGAACCACTCCCTTCCAAGGGGATACCTTGAGGAGTACGAAGTCACCTATTTCGAATTTCAAAGACTTGCGACGCTTGTCGGCGTAACTCTTTTGTCGGCTCCTAGCTTTCAGTAAATTGTCTCGAACCTGTAAAATCTTGTCCGTTGTCTCTTGTATGAGCTCGGGACCAGTGATTTGAACTTCACCAATCTCGTGCCAACAAATAGGTGAACGGCACTTGCGACCATACAATGCTTCAAAGGGTGCCATTTGAATACTCGCGTGATAACTATTGTTGTACGAGAATTCGATCAAAGGCAAGTGTGAATCCCAGTTGCCACCAAAATCGATTACGCATGAACGAAGCATATCCTCTAAAGTTTGGATAGTACACTCGGTTTGACCGTCTGACTGAGGATGGAAAGCGGTGCTAAGGTTTAAAACAGTACCCATAGCAGATTGAAAGGTTTGCCAAAGACGGGACGTAAAGCGACCATCACGATCGGAGATAATGTCAATGGGGATACCATGACGACAGATGATTTCATCAGTGTAGATTCTAGCCAATTTCTCGACTTTGAAATCTTCATGAATGGGGAGAAAATGAGCTGATTTGGTCAATCGATCAACGATCACCCAAATACTGTCATGACCAGAAGAAGTACGAGGAAGCTTTGTGATAAAATCCATAGCAATGCTCTCCCATTTCCAGATAGGAATTTCTGGCTGTTCGAGCAAACCAGAGGGACGTTGATGTTCAGCTTTGACCTTTGAACAAGTAAGACATTTCACAACGAAGATGGCGATATCCTTCTTCATTCCAGGCCACCAATAGGACATACGCATATCTTGGTACATCTTATCAGCACCAGGGTGAATGGAATACCTCGATTTATGTGCCTTCGTCATCAGAAAGTCTCGAAGGTTATCATGATTTGGAATCCAGATACGATTGAGATAGTATAGAATACCATCAGATTTAGACACAAGATCTTTTTCAACACCACCTCGTATCTCAATTGAAAGACTACCTTTATTAATAGAGGCGTATTGAGCTTCACGAATGCGGTTTTCAAGATCGTTAACAAGTTGGAAACAACGAATACAATTCACATGAGCTTTACGACCAAGAGCGTCGGCTACTACATTCGCTTTACCTGGATGGTAGCGAATTTCGCAGTCGTAGTCGTTTAACAGTTCCACCCAACGACGTTGACGCATGTTCAGTTCCTTTTGGTTGAAGATATGTTGAAGGCTCTTATGGTCAGTGAAGACCACACACTTAGTACCATAAAGGTAGTGTCGCCAAATCTTCAACGCAAAAACAACTGCGCCAAGTTCAAGGTCGTGAGTAGTGTAGTTTTTCTCATGTATCTTGAGTTGCCTCGACGCGTAAGCTATAACTTTATCTTGTTGCATAAGGACACAACCAATACCAAGGTTTGAGGCATTGCAATACACGACGAAGTCGTCGTTACCATCGGGAAGCGCGAGGATAGGAGCATTGCATAGCATGTCCTTGAGCGAAAAGATTCCTCTTGTTCGGGACCCCAAACAAAAGGTTTCTCTTTTTGAGTCAAAGAGGTTACAGGGACGGCGATTTTTGAGAAGTTGGAAATAAAACGGCGATAGTAACCAGAAAGACCAAGGAAAGAACGAATTTTAGAAGGGAATTTTGGTGCAATCTAATTCTTCACAGCTTCGATTTTAGCGGGATCAACATGAATACCAAGTTCGTTGATCGTATGACCAAGGAATTGAACCTCTTTTAACCAAAATTCGCACTTGGAGAATTTGGCGTATAGACGTTCAGTACGAAGAAGTTGAAGGATAAGACGCAAGTGTCGCTCGTGCTCTTCTTGTGTCTTGGAATAGATGAGAATATCGTTAATGAAGACGATCACGAAACTGTCCAAGTACGCTTTGCCCACGCGGTTCATCAAATCCATGAAAACAGCAGGTGCGTTGGTCAAACCAAAGGGCATGACCACGAACTCGTAATGACCATAACACATTCGAAAGGCAGTCTTAGGTATATCTTCTTCGAGGACTCGAAGTTGATGGTACCAAGAACTGTCACACCCCCAAATTCCACAAGCGGAGTATCACCACAGGAGGCGTGACATGACCAGGATCAAGCCACCAATCATATTGAACAATGTATTAAAATAAATATAAAAAAACCCAACCACAATATAATTGGTGTCCAAAATAAATTAACCAAGTTCAAGTTATCAGCGGAAGCATAAGGTTTAAAACCATAACATAAGTTATAAGTTCAATAAGTTTAACATGGAACTCAACAGTCCATGTCCCACAACGACCTATCCTTCTCGTGCAAGCTCCATCTAAGCACCTAACGACCTGCAAGGCATGTAGCAACAAATCAACAACAAAGTTGAGCGAGTTCACAGTTGGTGTTCATTTTAAAGTTGTTCCAAAAACCATAAGTTATCTCGAAAACCATGAGTTAACCATTTCCTTGTTTCCCAAACCATAAACAGTGGGGGCTACCCCATGTTAACCACTAGACCCGTTACCATATCGACCACTAACTGAAGACTTGTTTATGTGTCCTGTGTCAATGTCTATCATCATTGACTAAGTGCCCAGATCCATTAGTCCACTCCCGTCCTATGCGGCACGATGTGAGGCTTGTCAAACCTAATAGCTCTATTTAACTAATGACCCGTTCGCCATTGGCCCGGCGATTAAGTCGATATAAAAATGAGGAACTTCATGATAGAGTTTTGTCTAGTAAGTTAAAGGTTGTCCTACCCAAGGAAGACCGAGGTACATATTCTACCCAAGGAGAATATGTAGGTTTCATTTTAGTTCCTTAACCCATTCCCAAACCACCGGGAATCCTATGCCTTGTAGAAAGTGTGAACTCACCTTAGGTTAGCTCGGCAGATACACAGAAAGGTCAATCGAGCTGCTAGAGGTCAACCACGTCCTAACATGGTTACCGTACAAGTCAGGTCTAGGTTCAGGTATTGCACGTAGGTTTACACATAAGCTAACAAGTTATAACACATAACGAGCATGGCAAATACATCGATCATATTAACAGTAGCATACTGTTCACATAGACATAACCCAAACTTGTGCGACTTCGAGTGATTGGGCTGTTATGGTTGTGCAAGCCCAATCCTCTTGTGCGATCCGAAAGATAAAGCCCAATAAACATTCGGCCCAACCTGTTGTGCGTCCAGCTGATCGACGGTCCGTAATTTCTACTGGTTCCTCGACGAGTCGCAGCTGATCGTCGATGGTGAGTTCCTTGAGAGGAACTATGAGGGTCTCATCTGACAGACACTTCTTCAGATTCGACACATGGAATACGTTGTGAACTCCACTGAGTTCTTCAGGTAGATTCGGTCTGTAGGCCACCTTGCCAATTCTCTCAGTGATTTCGAAGGGTCCAACATAACATGGATTTAGCTTGCCTCGCTTGCCAAAACGAACCACACATTTCCAAGGTGAGACTTTAAGTAGCACTCGATCCCCAACCTGGAACTCGAGCGGTTTCCTGCGCTTATCAGCATAGCTTTTCTAGCAGCCATGAGCTGCAGCCATTCGTTGTCGTATTTGGGCAATCTTTTCTGTCATGTCGACAACGAGCTCTGGATCAGTGATTTGGCTGTCTCCAACTTCTGCCCAGCATAAGGGTGATTGGCATTTCTGTCCATACAACGCCTCGAATGGAGCGGCCTGGATGCTAGTGTGGTAACTGTTGTTATACAAAAACTCTACCAAAGGTAGATGCCTTTCCCAACCGTTACCAAAGTCGATTACACATGCTCGAAGCATGTCTTCAAGAGTTTGAATGGTGCGTTCAGACTGCCCATCCGTCTGTGGATGATATGATGTGCTCATGTCTAGACGCGAGCCAAAGGATTTGTGCATCGTCTGCCACAAATCAGAGGTAAAACGTGGATCTCGGTCAGAAATGATGGAGGTTGGCACCTCGTGCCTCGAAACTACTTCCTTCAGGTAGATGTCTGCTAGGGTAGAGAACTTGTCCATTTATTTGATAGCCAAGAAGTGTGCAGACTTGGTCGGTCGATCTACTATCACCCAAATGGTATTGTTTCCTCGTTGTGATCTAGGTAAGCCAGTAGCGAAGTCCATGAAAATTTGCTCCCATTTCCATGTGGGAATCTCTGGTTGCTGAAGTAGGCCTGGTGGCTTCTTGTATTCAACCTTGACCCTAGCACAGGTCAGACATTTGCTAACATATGTCGCTATGTTAGCCTTCATGTGGGGCCACCAGTACGTAGTCTTGAGGTTGTGGTACATCTTATCAGAACCAGGATATACTGAATAACGAGACTTGTGTGCTTCATCCATCACAAGCTCACATAGATTACCATAAAATGGAACCCAGATGCACCCTGCCAGGTAGTAAGCACCGTCTTCCGTAAGTTCTAACCGTTTCTCCAATCCTCGCAGGGACTCAGCCCTGATGTTCTCTTCTTTCAATTCTTCACCCTGAGCATCACGAATTTGAGCAGGAAGACTAGAGTGAATGGTAAGCTGTAACGCATGTAGTCGTTAAGGAGTTCGACCCATCGACGCTGTCACCACATTGGCTTTGCCTGGATGGTACCTGATTGCACATTCGTAGTCGTTAAGGAGTTCGACCCATCGACGCTGTCACATGTTCAACTCCTTCTGATCTAAGATATGCTGGAGACTCTTGTGATCGGTGTAAATGGTGCACTTGGTACCGTACAGTAATGTCTCCATATCTTAAGAGCAAACACCACTGCTCCCAACTCCAAGTCATGAGTAGTGTAATTCTTTTCGTGAATCTTAAGTTGGCGTGATGCGTAAGCAATGACTTTCTCACGTTGCATCAACACACAACCTAGTCCTTGGATTGACACGACACAATAAACCACAGAGTCGTCTGTGCCCTCAAGCAATGAGAGAATAGGTGCGCTACAAGGCTCCAACTTCTGCTGCTGAAATGCAGATTCCTGAGCATCACCCTAACGGTAGGTGACACCCTTCTAAGTAAGAACAATAAGAGGTTGTGCAATCTTGAGAAATCCTTGATGAACCTTCTGTAGTACCCCGCCAATCCCAAGAATTGGCAGATTTCAGTTGCTGTTCGAGGTGCAGGCCAATTTCTTATTGAGTCAACCTTGGATGGATCAACGTGAATCCCATCCTAATTTACCACGTGGCCTAGGGAATGGACTTCACAAAGCCAGAAGTCACCTTTCGAGAACTTAGCATAAAGCTGTTATGTTCGAAGAAGTTCCAGAGTGAGTCGCAGATGACACTCGTGTTCCTCCTGACTCTTGGAATAGATTAGGATGTCGTCGATAAGCACAATAACGAACTTATCCAAATAAGGTTTGCACACTCAGTTTATAAGATCCATGAAAACTGCAGGTGCGTTTGTTAGCCCAAAAGGCATGGCTAGGAACTCGTAGTGCCCATAACGAGTCCTGAATGCTGTCTTAGAGATGTCCTCCTCTCGGACCCTCAGCTGATGATAGCCTGACCTCAGATGGGGCTAAATGATAAGATGCACGAGCTATAGGCACTGCTCCAGGAGCTAGCTCGATTTGAAACTCGACCTGACGATGAGGCGGAAGACCAGGTAATCCCTCAGGGGATACCTCAGGAAAGTCGCGTATAATCGGGATATCTTCTATCTTCTCTTCTTTTATTGAGGTGTCAGTAACGAGGGCTAGAATAGCAGTATGGCCCTTTCACAAACCCTCTCGGGCCTTAAGGAAATAGATGATGCTCACAACAGCACTAATCTTGTTGCCACGAATTACGAGATGTTCCTCACCAGAACGAGGAATGCGGATGAGTTTCTCCTTGCTAAGGATCTCTGCTCGATGTTGGGATAACCAATCCATCCCAATGACGACATCGAAGCTACCAAAAACAATGGGGATAAGGTCGATAGAGAAAATCTGACTAGCTAAAGCGAGATTACAACCCTTAACTATATGTGTGGTTTCAGGACTTTTGCCATTCGCTAGTTCTACAACATGTTTGGTGTTTAAAGGAATTGGGGTACGCTTGAGCATCTTACTAATTTTTAAGGACACATAACTAGTATCGGCACCCGAATCGAACAAAACAGAAATAAAGAAATCGTCCAGTAAAAACTTACCGTCACAACGTTGGGATCATTCCTCGCATCACCTTGACCAATCACAAAAGCATGTCCCCTAGCACCATTGCCATCATTGTTACCCCCGTTGTTACCATTCCCCTGGTTGTTGTTGTTGTTCTGATTCTGGTTCAGCTGGGGGCAGTCTCTTTTGAAGTGGCCTTCAGCACCACACTGAAAACACCCCTTGTTGTTGCCTTGCTATTGCTGATGTTGCTGACGATTCTGATTCGCGGGACGCAAGCTCCTGCAATCCTTTTCTGCGTGTCCTGGCTTGTTGCACCGATGACAGTTGCTCCTGGTACATGGCCCGCTGTGGTGCAAGTTACAGCGATTGCACTTCGGCTTATTCCCTAGGTATCCAACCCGATTTTGGTCGTTCAGCCTACACTGCTTGAGTTTCTTTTGCTAATCTTGTTGTTGCATCGAGCTAGGACCCCCTCCTTGGTAATTACTCCATATACGCTTACTGCTACCAAGAGCATTTGTAGTAGTCAAGTTACACTTGGGCAGTTTGCCCTCTTCCACCGCTTGATGGGTGAGTTGGTGCGCCAAACGAGCGACTTGTTGGATCGTGGTGAGATTGGCCGCAATTACTGAACCTTGAATTTCCGGGACTAAGCCTCTAAGGTAGAGCTCGATTCATTTATAGGTAGGTTGTGACAAGTTAGGACATAAGGCAACCAAGTCATTGGACCTTTTTGTGTACGCCTCCATCTATGATCCTTCCATCTTAAATCCATAATATTCCACTTCGAGTTTCAGAATGTCGTCCTTGTGACAGAATTCTTCTTTGATCCAATCCTTGAAGTCGCTCCAGGGGGTGGCGTTTGTGTCCGCCAGCCCGAGCATCTGAACTTGCGTGTTCCACCAGGAAAACGCTTTCCCTTGTAAGGTGCTAGCAGCGTACTCTACTCGTTTGCTGGTAGGGCTCTCACTTTCTTCGAATGTAAATTCGACCCTTCGAATCCAGTGTAGGAGACCTATCGCTCCTTCGGTGCCGTCGAATGTGTGAGGTTTGCATTCCAGGAACGCCTTGAAGGTGCCAAATTGGGTGTGTGGGGGTTGGCCCCCTGATTGGGTTGCTAAAGCCTCAGCGACCCGAGCATCTATCAGGGTCATTAACTGGTCCTGCGTCAGGCGAATTTCACCACCATGTTCTCCTCCTCGTCCACTCATGATCTTCACGTTCAAAGAGTACAAATGAGAATGAGGATGTAGGAGTGCGAGAAGAATGACAGAAGAGAGTGAGCACATAAGGTCTCAGACAACCAGGTGCATGCCAAGAGGGTACATTTAAGCTAATAAGCAATATGTCACTATGTTAACCAAGCATACCATAATCAATACACTACATAAACTAACAGGTAGGCAATACAAACACAAACCATATCACCTATAGTGTTGAGTCTTGCACGTGGAGCGGAGTGTCGTTGTGGATTGTTGAGCACTGTACAGGTTATAGTCTGGTTTTGTCAAAAGCTTTTCCCCTTTTTAAAACCAAGTTCACTATAACCAATGGCTCTGATACCAATCTGTCACACCCCCAAATTCCACAAGCGGAGTATCACCGCAGGAGGCGTGACATGACCAGGATCAAGCCACCAATCATATTGAACAATGTATTAAAATAAATATAAAAAAACCCAACCACAATATAATTGGTGTCCAAAATAAATTAACCAAGTTCAAGTTATCAGCGGAAGCATAAGGTTTAAAACCATAACATAAGTTATAAGTTCAACAAGTTTAACATGGAACTCAACAGTCCATGTCCCACAACGACCTCTCCTTCTCGTGCAAGCTCCATCTAAGCACCTAACGACCTGCAAGGCATGTAGCAACAAATCAACAACAAAGTTGAGCGAGTTCACAGTTGGTGTTCATTTTAAAGTTGTTCCAAAAACCATAAGTTATCTCGAAAACCATGAGTTAACCATTTCCTTGTTTCCCAAACCATAAACAGTGGGGGCTACCCCATGTTAACCACTAGACCCGTTACCATATCGACCACTGACTGAAGACATGTTTATATGCCCTGCGTCAATGTCTATCATCATTGACTAAGTGCCCAGATCCATTAGTCCACTCCCGTCCTCTGCGGCACGGTGTGAGGCTTGTCAAACCTAATAGCGCTATTTAACTAATGACACGTTCGCCATTGGCCCGGCGATTAAGTCGATATAAAAATGAGGGACTTCATGATAGAGTTTTGTCTAGTAAGTGGTTGTCCTACCCAAGGAGGACCGAGGTACATATTCTACCCAAGGAGAATATGTAGGTTTCATTTTAGTTCCTTAACCCATTCCCAAACCACCGGGAATCCCATGTCTTGTAGAAAGTGTGAACTCACCTTAGGTTAGCTCGGCAGATACACAGAAAGGTCAATCGAGCTGCTAGAAGTCAACCACGTCCTAACATGGTTACCGTACAAGTCAGGTCTAGGTTCAAGTATTGCACGTAGGTTTACACATAAGCTAACAAGTTATAAAACATAACGAGCATGGCAAATACATCGATCATATTAACAGTAGCATACTGTTCACATAGACATAACCCAAACTTGTGCGACTTCGAGTGATTGGGCTGTTATGGTTGTGCAAGCCCAATCCTCTTGTGCGATCCGAAAGATAAAGCCCAATAAACATCCGGCCCAACCTGTTGTGCGTCCAGCACAATCTTGTGCGACTCACAATGGGTTGTGCGATTGGAAACATACCCAGCCCAAAACATGCAACCCAACACCCATACGGCCTAAACAATCAAACACATTTAACTTGTGCGGTCCAAAGGACTTGTGCGATCCAGTGAAACTTGTGCGATTGGGTTTTTGCCTATTCGGACCAACAGCATAACATAACTTAATATATTAAGCAGCCCAACATCTTGTGCGATCAGCACCACCTTGTGCGATTCACAAGATGTTGTGCGCTTATGCTTCAATGAGTTGTACAGCGTGCTTAAACAGTTGCACCCAACTTGTGCAACTGTCTTGTGCGACCAGCCCTTTGTACTATCAGATCAGATCTTGTGCGATCCGTCCTTGTGCGATCAAGCGTGGGTCTTGTGTGATTGGTTATCTAATCCCTAGAATCATGCAATCAGTTACAATCATTCTAACAGTTTCCTACTTTGAATTTACTCAATCAAGGCAATAAACCAGTTTCTAAATCATGTATTCATCGATCAAACCAACATTCAGTAATTAATTCTTATGAGCACCAAATAACACATACTCATAACAATCATCAATCAATCGGACTATTAGACTAACAAACCCACATGCTAACATACAACCTATCATGCTATATCAACTAACTATTCAAATGAAATCCCATAACAGCCGATTTACATGTATTCGGTTCTTGATTAATATCAATATCATACTATCATCAAACTCCTAGAATACTACACATGTGAGCCGATTTACGTGAACATCAACCTTAGCAATTTACATCATAATCAATCATATATCTTCCCTAAATCATTAGGTAGAAACATACGGACCACAACATCATCTAACATACAATCAATAGTAAAATACTAACCGATTAGAGGATAGAACAAGGGTTGATCCGAACAAGAAAGCTTCGAGAGGAGGGAAGATGTTGCTGCCATCGAGTTTGAGAGAGAGAGGGAGAGAGGTTTAGGGTTTGGTGTGTTTAAGTGTTTTGCAATTATGAGAAACAAAACCCCGCAATAGGTGCTTGTATGTGTATATAAGAGGAGTGGGCCGAACCCGTACATGGGCTGCCCTTGGTTCGAATATAAAGAGTGTGGCCCGAATGGGCTTGTGCGATTGGACTAGTGTTGAGTGTTCAAGATTACCATACACTTTTACACATAACACAAATTCACATAACATGAAACATTTAATCATTCGTTAAAACCACATATCAATTAGTCACATAGAGTTCATACAGGTTAAATCAAAATACAAAGGAAGGTTCTAAAATACGAGTTGTCCTTGAGAGGAACTATGAGGGTCTCATCTGACAGACACTTCTTCAGATTCGACACATGGAATACGTTGTGAAGTCCACTGAGTTCTTCAGGTAGATTCGGTCTATAGGCCACCTTGCCAATTCTCTCAGTGATTTCGAAAGGTCCAACATAACATGGATTTAGCTTGCCTCGCTTGCCAAAACGAACCACACCTTTCCAAGGTGAGACTTTAAGTAGCACTCAATCCCCAACCTGGAACTCGAGCGACTTCCTGTGCTTATCATCATAGCTTTTCTAGTGGTCACGAGCTGCAGCCATTCGTTGTCGTATTTGGGCAATCTTTTCTGTCATGTCGACGACGAGCTCTGGGTCAGTGATTTGGCTGTCTCCAACTTCTGCCCAGCATAAGGGTGATTGGCATTTCTGTCCATACAACGCCTCGAACGGAGCGGCCTGGAAGCTAGTGTGGTAACTGTTGTTATACGAAAACTCTACCAAAGGTAGATTCCTTTCCCAGCCGTTACCAAAGTCGATTACACATGCTCGAAGCATGTCTTCAAGAGTTTGAATGGTGGATTCAGACTGCCCATCCGTCTGTGGATGATATGCTGTGCTCATGTCTAGAAGCGAGCCAAAGGATTTGTGCATCGCCTGCCACAATCAGAGGTAAAACATGGATCTTGATCAGAAATGATGGAGGTTGGCACCTCGTGCCTCGAAACTACTTCCTTCAGGTAGATGTCTGCTATGCTAGAGAACTTGTCCGTTTCTTTGATAGCCAGGAAGTGTGCAGACTTGGTCGGTCGATCTACTATCACCCAAATGGTATTGTTTCCTTGTTGAGATCTAGGTAAGCCAGTAGCGAAGTCCATGGAAATTTGCTCCCATTTCCATGTGGGAATCTCTGGTTGCTGAAGTAGGCCTGATGGCTTCTGGTATTCAACCTTGACCCTAGCACAGGTCAGACATTTGCTAAGATAGGTCGCTATGTTAGCCTTCATGTGGGGCCACCAGTACGTAGTCTTGAGGTCGTGGTACATCTTATCAGAACCAGGATATACTGAATAACGAGACTTGTGTGCTTCATCCATCACAAGCTCACATAGATTACCATAAAATGGAACCCACATGCTATCATACAACCTATCATGCTATATCAACTAACTATTCGAATGAAATCCCAAAACAGTCGATTTACATGTATTCGGTTGTTGATTAATATCAATATCATACTATCATCAAACTCCTAGAATACTACACATGTGAGCCGATTTACATGAACATCAACTTTAGCAATTTACATCATAATCAATCATATATCGTCCGTAAATCATTAGGTAGAAACATACGGACCACAACATCATCTAACATACAATCAATAGTAAAATACTAATCGATTAGAGGATAGAACAAGGGTTGATCTGAACAAGAAAGCTTCGAGAGGAGGGAAGATGTTGCTGCCGTCGAGTTCGAGAAACAAAACCCCGCAATAGGTGCTTGTATGTGTATATAAGAGGAGTGGGTCGAACCCGTACATGGGCTGCCCTTGGTTCGAATATAAAGAGTGTGGCCCGAATGGGCTTGTGCGGTTGGACTAGTGTTGAGTTTTCAAGATTACCATACACTTTTACACATAACACAAATTCACATAACATGAAACATTTAATCATTCGTTAAAACCACATATCAATTAGTCACATAGAGTTCATACAGGTTAAATCAAAATACAAATGAAGGTTCTAAAATACGAGTTGTCACAAGAACGAAGATCGATCTTTGAAAAGCAGGTCGTGCCTTGCAATTGATCGAAGAGGTCATCGATGCGAGGAAGAGGGTATCGGTTCTTGATAGTAAGCTTGTTGAGCTCACGATAGTCAATATACATACGGAATGACCCATCTTTCTTTTTGACGAACAAAACAAGAGCGCCCCAAGGAGATGTACTAGGTCGTATAAAGCCTTTATCAAGAAGCTCTTGAAGTTGACTCGAGAGCTCTTGCATCTCAGAGGGTGCTAAACGGTAAAGAGACTTAGCGACAGGTGTAGCACCAGGCACTAAATCGATGCGAAATTCGACAGAACGAGCAGGAGGCGGACCAGGAAGATCGTCGGGAAACACATCAGGAAAATCACGTACGACGGGAACGTCGCTTATGCTTGGGCCTTTGTCCTTCTTTTCCACAATATGGGCGAGAAAGGCGAAGGTACCCTTGACCAAGCACTTGTTCGCTTGAATACATGACATAAGCTTGAGACCTTTAGAAGGTTTCTCGCCAGACACGTGTAGAGAATCACCGCTTGGAAGAGGAAGGCGGATAAACTTTTCAGAACAAACAACTTCAGCACGAACTCGCCTAAGCAAGTCCATGCCTACTATGATGTCACAGCTACCCATTTGCATAGGTATAAGATTGATCGGGAACGTATGATCGTTGAGAATCAAGGAACACTGGGAAAGGACGGAATCGACAGTGACGGATTTACCATCAGCGACTTCGACAGCGAAAGATCTTGGTAACTTAGAGCGTTTACACTAAAGCAAATGTTCGAATTCTAATGACAAAAAACTCTTATCGGCGCCAGTATCAAATAGACAAGAAGCATAAACATGGTTCACAAGAAACGTACCAGTGATAACATCATTCGCATTTTGAGCCTGAGCGGCGGTGATGACAAAAGCTCGGCCTCGAGCTTGCTGTTGTGGTTGCTGCTGCTGTTGTTGAGGCTGATTACGCTGGGGATACACGTTGGCTAAGTGATTGAGACCGCCACACTTGAAACATGCTTGCACAGGAGCAGCTTGGGGTCGAATCTGGTTAGGAACAGGGTTTGCAACGATAGCTTGATTCTGGTTATTTTGGGGTCGAGGGGCGTTGCGGCATCGGTCGGCAAAATGACCAAACCTATGATAGCTGGCGCTTTTGCGGCATGGTGCATTGGTAGGATGATGGTACAAATAGGTAGTACACTAGGGATGAGATCCAATGTAGGCTCGTTTTGGTAGTTCGGTGTTTGCGGGGGTAATGGCGGCTACTGCTTGTAAGGGTTGAGGGTTTGGCAGAGTGACGACCGCACAATTTTGGCTTGAAGCCTTCCGCTTCTTGCCTCGGTTTTTCTTGGAAGGTTGAGAAGGTGAAGGTTCAACAGCGGCGGTATCGGTTATGGCTTGGTGTGCACTCTTCGTTGCAACCTTGTCATAGGTTCCATGAAGAACACAATTGTTGTTAAGCTCAGTGGCTATACTAAAGGCATCCTCAATGGTTTTGGGGCAAGCAGAGGAAACATGGTTGACAAAGGATGGTGCAAGACAGCGAATGAACTTGGCTATGGTTTTGGGGACGGAGTCGACCTGTCCAGGGCAAAGGACACTAAGCTGTTTGAAACGCGTAATTAGACCATCCATGTCGCTCCCCTTTTGTGTTAGGTTCCAAAATTCATTCTCCAACTTTTGGATCTCATGAGGAGGACAGAAGTGGTCTTTTATAAGCTGCTTAAGCTCATCCCAAGGTAAAGCATGTGCAACATCGTTTCCCCTCTTGTTGCGTTCAGTGGTCCACCATTCGAGTGCCCTCGAACGGAAATCTCCAGTTGCATTTAAGGTTTGTAGGTCATCAAGGCACCCACTTTGCAGGAAGGTAAGTTCGATCGCGTCGAACCAGTTCATCATGGCGGTGGCACCATCTTTGCTTGTAAACTCCTGAGGTTTACAAGCCATGAATTGCTTGAATTGGAATGTCGACTTGGTTTTTTTGCCTTCGAATCGACAGAGCCATGCGGTGAATCGGTGTTTGGCTGAATCCTGCTGATAATGTCGGGTATGACCTTAGCCATTTGCTTAGCCATGAATTTCATACAATTCCTTTTTGTCATGGAGTCGGATTTGGTGTTGGAGGTTGAACCCTTCTTTGACTTGGTCCTCTTTGGCGCGGTGTTGGATGACATCTAAGATTCGAAGAGAAGGAAAAAGGTTGAGACTTGATCATAAATTCAAAATAAGGTTGCAAGTATAAGCATGTAAGCATGATGTATCACGTATAGTTCACATAATTAACATGAGTTCAACAAGCATTTACAAAGCATAAACACGTATGAATGCGTAAAAGAGTATAAATTTAGTTTGTTCGCGAAGGTTATTATTGTTTTTAATTGCGCGAGACGTGCGAATTGTGTAACAGTTTTGAAACGAATGAGGTAACAAATATAAAATCACATATAAATTGAGTCGCATAAAAGAGAGGCTCATAAAGCATAGGATTGTTTCGGGTAGAGAAACGTCGACTATTCCAAAGTGAATCGAAAGTCCTTTCAAATTAGAGAAACGTGCTTTGGCCTATAGGTAAGATACTCTCGTCGAGAAGCGATTAACGGTATCTTACACTTCCAGTTACTACACGTCTCTAATCGATCGAAGCAATCGAAACTTTGGCAAGATTGAAAATCGAGGAGTGGGACTTAATCGACAAGGTGCGGGTTTCACCCCTAACTTGACAATTTCGTACCCTAATGTGGTTGGTACTCGTCGGGTCAAAATATAATTTCAACACTTTGACGAGGGTCCACTAGAGTTTGAATTGGAAATTTACCATTAAGATGTGGATTTCACTCCTAGCTTAATGGCGAAATTTCGTGCAAAATAAGAATAAGCGGAATGAGAGTCGTTTACCAAATTGTAGGTTTCACGCATATTTTGGTAAACTCGTCTCTTTTGTATAAAGAGTGTCTTCAAGTCTTCAAGTGTATTATGTAAAATGTCTTAGGAAAGACATTATGTAAATATTAAGACCAAAAAGAAGAGAAATAAGCAAAGTAGGAAGAATTACATTTTAAGCAAGAATCAAGAATGGTCAAAATTATGGTTCTTACTATAGACTAGGTCGAACATGGCAATTCTACCTAATTCCCTATAGTTATGGCTCTGATACCAATCTGTCACACCCCAACCAATGGTGGAATCATCGGAGTGGGACTAGTTCGAGATTGCAAGAGACTTCATAACACTATTTGTGACAATATTTAATTCAACCATTTTCATTTCATAATCAAATTGTCAAACATTACAAGGAAAATTCAAATAACAACATGTTCATAACATAAAAATAACAAAATTGATACAACACTTTAAACCTAAACATCTAAGTGAGTATCTAGGCATGATTGCTAATCCATTTCATAACATCATCAATCCTCAACCTGTAACATGTTTAAAATAAAGTTCAATGCAAAAGCAAAGGCGAGTATACAAGTTTAGGAATAAGTATAAGTATAAGTTTAAAAGTTTAAAACGAATCCACATGGCAACTTAGTTTATACAAGATCATCATACAAGGAATGCAATATTTCTAGTCAACCCTCTGTTTACGCAAAATGATATAATTCAACATGACCTCTCGTTCACGGGTGGTGCGTTACTCCTATTGCGCTATACATGTTAAATGGAGACTCATACAAAGCTAATGACTATATCACATAAAAATCACCCAAGTATAAGCATCATGTATCACAACATAGCATTCATGTATTTGGATTGTTTCGTGCAAGTATAAAGATTAAAGTTTAAGTGTGATTTGATAATTTAACATGTTACAACCCAAAAGTGGTAAACATAAAAAGGGGGTTTCGAGTATACTCACGGTTTTGCAAGCTTTCCACTTGTGAATCCGCGAGTGAGTTGTTGTGGGAGGTTGAAACACCAAGTCCTTCTACACGAAGAAACAAAGGCGTATGAGTATTGGAGGATAGAGGTAGATTTAAAGATTCGGAGATTAAAACGTATGAACATATTCATATGAAAATAATCATCTTTTAACACATAGTGTTTAGATGATGTAACCAAACTCTTTGACAAGTGACCATTATATCATTATCAAAGGTTGATAACTTAGGTAATATATATAAGTTATGTAGCATGTAATATGTCAAATATGTCAAGCACGAGGTAGGAGGATGAATCCTCCATTTAAGGACCTCTTAAGTATCATAGAATTCATGTAGGAAGTAGGAAGAACAAGTCTTCCATTTAGGCACCTCTAAGTGTTCACCACTACACTTGATGTTATAAACATTCAAATAGGGTCTTGAACTTACAAGTAATAATATAATATGAACATCTAATCTATGAGAAATCATCAAGCAATGTGTGGATTTTTTAAGTAGGATAGCCCAAGCTAATCCTAAATCACATTTTCATCAAGTCTTAAGCTTGAACATCACTTGTGGGTTAAACCCTTGAACAAAACAGAAAGTTTGTAAGGTTTATACCTCTGATTTTGAATGTCTCAACCTTGTTTTTAAGCCTAACTAACCATAAATGTAGTTATAAGCATAAGGACATAGGTTTGAGATGAGTTTACTCAAGTTTAATCTGGTTTATCAAAGTTTAAATCAAGAACAGAAAAATCAGTCAACTTTGGAGCCTTTTTGGCGACGTTCCATGCTCTGGTTTTCCATGGAAAACCATTGGAAACGTTCCTTAGGTTAATCCAAGCATGTAGGAAAAAGAATCAAGTGAATCAGATAAGAAATGAGTGAGTTATGCTCACTTTTGTGTGAAGGTATCAATCTGCTCGAATCTGGAACTCAGCTGTGATTTGGAGAGAGTTTTGAGAGTGTTTTAGTGTTGCAAAAGTGATAGGGAGGCTGAGATTAAGTTGTGTTTATAGGAGGAAGGATTAGGGTTAAGTTGGGTTGGCATTTAATACAAGTAGTTGAGTGTTAAAACAATAAAAAAAACTTTTAAAATATTGTTGCTGGCCGAAATGGCTGTTTAACAGCCATTAAATGTTTTCCTTTTATTTGTTTTGTGACATAAGATTTTAGGCAGGAACATAATATATTATAACACATGACTACTTATTAAATCACAGTAATACTATGTGGTTAGTGGTTTTTATCCTTAAAAAAAACAATTAAATGCATGCCATAATGCTGGCCGATCGTGAGGGCTGCTAACAACCTTTATATCTTTTTTTTTTGGTTACATATATTAGATTTAGGTTTTTAATTTTATATATTATAATCATAAGAATAACTTCTTATTTCAACTATAAAAGTAACAAGACAACATTTTTTTTAATATGATTGGCAGTTGGTCGCATGGCTATAACCAGCCATCTACTTTCCCTTTTTTTATCATATAAGTGTTAGTTATTAATGTAGTGCAATATGTATGTTATGATATTACTAGTAGTGGTGTTGAAACAAATAAAAAAAAAACAATGAAGGCAACATATAAGCTGCTGTCTTACTTTTTTTTCTTTGTGTTTTAATAATATAAGTTGTATAGTCAAGACTAATGCTATTTAATTAATGTGTCCTAAGTATAACCTAACATGTGTAAGGTCTAGTATGTATTTTAAACATGTTTTAATTTAACATAAGATGTGATTTAATAAGTGTGTGAACCATATCAAATGTAACAAGTATATATGATTTGTATCAACTGAAAATTATATAACTCAATCTTATAATGGAACAACCAAGTGTTTGAATGTATGGAAGGTTTGAGAATTACAAATAAGGTATCACATGTATAATGAATTCAAACGTATGAATAAGTATGAATATGTAAAACATGAATTGTAAGAAATATGAATTTTATTCATGATCCAAGTTACGGATTTTACAACGATACAACAAAAAGACGATTACAAGAATACAAGACTTTCAAAAATAGAAATACAAGCAAGACCTTCTAATTATGGAAAGTACGAAATAGCAGAGCGTTACAGTTGTTGATGATGGTGGTGAAAGTAAGGATTATTAAAATCCATTAACTAGGTTTTCGTCACATAAGCAGCCACATCAACTAATAGGTTTGTGCCACGTAAGCTACCATGTCAGCAAAAAAACTAACTGGGTTATAACCCAGTTAGAAAAGGATCGATGGGGCCAAATTCTTAAAAATTTGGATTGTGAGAGGGAATTTTTTAAGTTGAAATTAATATCGGCCTAAGAAAAGTTAGGATTATTAAAATCCAATAACCTTTTATTTAATTAATTTTTAACAAACTAACTAGCTAAAGATAAAACATAATCCAAATCGACTCGTTCATAAGAAAATGAGTTGAAGGTACCACATCAATAAGACATATATAAACATATGCAAAGAACTAAAATAAGCAATAATAAAAATCAAAATGGGAAAAAAATACTTGAATAGTTTCAGCTATAATGATATGACAAAATGACAATAATGACAATGAGATTCGACAATTCAAAACAAATATTGGATAGTTAAATATGTAAATATATGATTGAATGTTTTTTTGAATTGTTTCCTAAATGACTATAAAATCGTTTTCAGTTCGTAGAATTCATAGAAATATGATTAAACAATTTTCCAGATATATAAAAAAATTGAATTAAAAATCTGTAGGTAAAAATCAGAACATTAACTAATCTAGTTGTCTAAAATAGTAGAGTTGATTAAAATGTAAAAATAGACTGATTGTATAATAATTATCCATAATTAAAGTTTATTTTAAAAAATGTATCTAATGTTAGAAATTAGAACTATACATAATTAATTTCATATTAAATTCATTTAGTTAATGATAAAATTGCTATCCATAATTAAGTTTATATAAAATATCTAATTATATATTCTTTTGGTTTAATATTATTATTTAATAGGAGTATTTATTAGGAGGGATAGACGAGAAACCATAAGAGAGAACATACTAAAAATTGACATTTATTTTCAATTTAATAGAAGAGATAGACGGGAAATATAAAAGAGAAACTACCAAAAATTGACATATATTTTCAAATATTTTTATTTATTATTAAGTATAGGTATAAATACTAAATTGTCAAATATTCAACTTCTAGCTATAATTCAATACAAGTTGAACACTTCTCTTTTAATTTGTTTAGTTCTTTTGATCAAAATACCAATTTAATAATCTAGATAAAGTGTGTGTTTTTAAGCTTGCTTAAAAGAAACACTTTTATCAATTAAAATTAGATCATATGATATAAGTATTTAACTCACCATAGTTATTATGAGTTATTCTCATATAGTAGGTAGAAATGAAAGTATAGGTATAGATACAAAATTTTCAAATTAGATCACGGTTAAAGTGACTTATCAACACGGGGTGGAATATTCATTGCCGAAGGACGAAATTCTGAAGACAGAGAGACTACATCTTCTTGAACAACTCTGTGATTTAGCACCTTTGAACGATGCAAGATCCAAGGTTGTCATGATACTTAAGTATAGGCTGCAGCAAAGACGAGACGAGATGATGGCGGTATACGCCAATGCAAAATATGATGATGATGAATCCGAAGAAAATGATGAACAAAGCGATGGGTACATCTCTGATGTAATCCCATACACAGAAGACTATTAGTTTGTTTTGATTCCGTCTTATTATAATCTTTTGAAATATTAATGAATTATTAAGAACGCCATGAACGGGAAAAATTTACTTTTATAACTGACGTGCGTGCGGGTGTCTATATTTTTAATGTATAATGATGTGTTTAGAATTATACACATCATATGCATCAAATTACCCATATTTCAGAACAATTGTGTGCATTTCTTCTTTGTATTTGGTACTGAATCGATAAAATCATGAATCTACAGGAAGCGGTGAAATATCTGTGGATTACGCGAGGAAACGGTAAAGGATCGACGAAGGAAACAATACATCGGGAAACGTGTCGAAGAAAATCAAGAATTTGACCTAGACCAACCCTTACGCACCGTAAAGGTCATATCCTTACGGTCCGTAAGAGTAAAAGACAATGGAAAAGTTGGGTAAAGAGCTTGCGCACCGTAAGAATCAAAGGGTAACGGTGCGTAAGCACTTTACTGAGTGGAAGTTAGGTTAAAAGTGTTTGCGCACCGTAAGGATCAGATGCTTACGGTGTGCAACACCTTTTTTATAGTGGGTGAGTTAGGTCAAAAGGCCTTGCGCACCGTAAGAATCTGGGCCTTACGGTGCGCAAGAGGTGCGTAGAAGCTCAAAACCTCACCTATAAAAGGGCCTCACTTGCAACTTCGAAAAAGGGACACCTCTATCACACAATACCTTCGGGTGTGGATTAATCTGGTCGAACTCGGAGTACCTTGAAGCCATATGAGAGTCGAGGAAGCTTCCGACTCGAGTTTTAAGCTTCTGGGGTCGGTAAATATTCGTTTTTCAAGTTTCTATTCGCTTGTATTATGTTTTTAGTAGTTTTCAAGCTTTGTTTAAGTGTGTTATTGTATAATATGTGTACTTAAACTTATAAACTACCTGGGTTATGATGAACTAAATGATTGTAATGCATATTTGACAGAATTTCAGTTATTTCATGTGATTTACAGAACATTGTCTTTAAAGTTAATCTTGGTATTGCATGTTGGTGTATTTTAATTAAATTATTTGTCGATAAATTCAAAGGTTTAAACATGAAGATGTTCTCCTTAAACTTAGAATTTAATTTGATTCGTTTATCTTTTGATTTTCGGGTTAAATATTGTGTTGAGAAATTGACCAAGTCTAATAATAATTCAAATCAAAATACTAAAACTTGCATCCTCACCTTATGACTAGAAATAAGATTAGGGTGAGCTAGGTTATTAGCTAATCATTGGTGGGTAATTTAGGTAATCGATAACTCGAGCTCTTTTATTACATCGTGATTAAGGTTTCTTAGGATTTTAATTTTCAAAGATTTGTTCGCTTTGCGGGTTTAAAAGATCGTCTCACAACTTAGTCTCTGAGGTTCCAACGGTTGGATTCACGTAGGATTTGGTATCGATAGCTCGAGCCGGTTCGTTCTAGCACTTCACATCTCGTCTTTATCTTTTGTTTAAATGGCATCTCTAACGGGGGGTTAACCAAAGGAAAAAGATATTTAACTGTTATTATTGTCAAATTAGCATTGCATGATTCTAGGGATTCTAAAACCCAGGTAGTCCAGTTATTATATATATTTGTTATACTTTGTTTCAGTAATTGTTATATGTTGCTTGTTTAATTGTTTCACTGTATTTGTTTATTTGTTTTACTTTTCTTGTTTTGTTTTCTTCATTCAAGTAAGTTATTATTTAAAAATCAAAAATCAATTTAAATCAAACTTCCAAATTTAACTTTATAGTCGATAGAGGTTTATTATCTAAAGTTTGTATATAGTGTCCACGGATTGATATCCGGTCTTGCCATCTACACTACACCGCGACCGGTGCACTTGCCGATTGTGTGTGGTTTAGCTAGCAATTCCATTTAAAACTTGTTTTGAAAATAAAACAAAATATCATATGCTCGGACATGTAGTAACTGGAAGGGTTAAGTACCGTTAAATTGGGAACTCCTGTCTAGGCTGGCATTCGTACAAATCCAAGTATAAGGACCCGTTGCCTACCTGGGGACAATCCCAATGAGAGTACCGACACCTATTAGGCCAAAGCATGTCCAACTTTTAAGCATCTGAATAAACAACCTCGCTTCAAGCTTTTTACACACCAAGGCTTTTGAACAACACATTTCGTACAACATTAAAGCCTTTGAATAAAAGCAGGTTGTGACCGCACATCAAGTTTTTGGCGCCGCTGCCGGGGACACTGGCAAACTTTAGAGAACTAACCGATTCGTCTATTAAGTTATTTTTTTTACTTGTTTTTATTAGATTAAAGTTTGTTTGTTTGTTTGTTTTCTTGTTTGTTTTGTGTATTTTTATAATGTGTTTGATCTGTGGAGGGCCTCATTTTACCGAATATTGTCCAAATTCATCAGAGTGTTCCACAGATTACTCTTCTAACTTATATTCACAAACACAATCATATCAAAACTATTATTCTTCACCATATCAACCATGCAACGAGAGCAAGTACCCACCTTATTTTCCGACATTTGTGGAATCATGTCAAGTCGTCGCTCAGACAGCATCATTACTAAAGCAAAACTGCGAAGTACTAGAACAAATGTTAGAAAAGATGAAAAACAACGATCAAATCATAAATCCATTTTGTGGGAACTGCGCTGGACCGCACAAGTCTAAAGATTGTCCGAACTCTTTTCGATGGTCAATGCCTTCGGTTACAAAGGGGATATATTGGGCCGAAAAGGATGATTGGACTTTAAATCAAGACATGAATGACGAGTCGGTAGATGCCACAGAGCTTACCAATATGGAGACAACATTGAAGGATGCTGAGGGTATTGGTGAAGATAATAAGGTACAGCAGGAAGAGAAAAATGTTAAACTAATAATTGATTTTTCCTGTGATGAAGCGGAAATAGATGCGAAGCTGGCTGAATATAGGAGATTAATAAAAGAAGAGATGGAAGAGGAGCTACCCGGTGAGCCAGAGTTATCAGATAGAGAACCGGAGACAAAAATGGACACTGAAATCCCACCTCCGGTTCAGCAAGTCGTTAATTTCAAACATTGGTGTCCTACACCATGGAATATCGATGATGACTTTTGGAGTAATGACGATGAGGGGGTAGTAGAAGAGATTGAATTAGAGGTGCCTCGATACTCAGCAGCTCTAATTGAAGAAGTTGAAGAAAAGCCACTTGACAAGATGGAGGATGAAAAAGACCATGAACCATCTTGGGAAGAAGAGTTTGGGGATGAGTTGGTAGGTTTGCCAACTATTGAAAATGCAGAATTTGACCCAATCGGTGATCTTTCCTATTTAGAGAAATTACTTAAAGGTGAACCGATCATGGAAATCAAACAAATACCAAACGAAAAAGAAAAGAAAGTGGCTGAGGAGTTTGAAAGTTGGCCCGTGGAAAAGCTAGAAGCTGGATCACCACCACAATTAAAAACACGGGGGAAGACACGAAGAAACTTGGATCAACATATCTTGAGGATGCAAAGATGGTGCAAACAGAAGCTCAAGTGCAGAGACAACCATCATCCTCCTTATATGACACGAATCAGGTTTGGTCCAGGTAAATTTAAGTATTGTTGGCGTGACTTATTTGAAAATGTTAAAAGGTTTAAAAATTCCAAATTTAAAATTTCAAATAATAACAAGAAGTGGGTGAAATTGAATAAGCTAGACTGGGGTTGGATAAAGGAGAAGCCTCCTGATTGAGGTTTTGGGATGACACATAGTTATGTAGTTTGTGTGGTTTGAGTTAGTTTTTGTTTTTGAGTCAGTTTTATGCCTAGGTTTGTTTGTTGTGTCATGTGCAGGTTTGCTTAATCCGCCCGTACTCAATCTCCATTCGGGTAGAAATCTCGGAACTGCAATCTTGTGAAAAAGCAACCAAGGTGTAAGAGGCGACCGCGAAAGAAATGCTATACGGTCATATTCAAGTTTGGATAAGGAACATGCATAGCTGGCACAGATTATCATCATAACCAGCTAAGTCCTTTCCAAATTTGTCTTTAGTATTTTATTTCTTAATTATCTTAGTGTTTTTGAGTCGGTTTCCATCCTACATTGAGGGCAATGTAGAATTTAAGTGTGGGGATGGGAAATTATCGTTAGAGTCATAAAATTTATAAAAAAAAAATTATAATTTTTGTTTTAATTTTTGTGCATATTTGACTTATTTTTATCTAATAATTATACATATGAGAAAATAATTAAAGTATTTTTCATAAATATAAATTTTTTCTCTAATTATTCATAAATTTGCATCTTAAATACACACCAAATTTCAGTGAGTTTTGAGCCTTTCTAAAAGCATTCATCATATGCTTAAGACTTCATTTGATTGAGTGTGCCGCATAATAGTATACATTTCAGAACTTGGCTTGAATATACTTGTTGAATTCATTAACTATAAAATTGTATAAAAATGATAGAGGCATTAGGATACACCCATGTGTTTACCCATTTGTTAATTTCAGTTAAAAAAAAATACTATCCAATAGAAAACCAAGTTGAGCTTTTTCCTTTTTCGTTTGTTATCAACTCACCATATTAAACCAATTAAGCCTTTTTGTTCTACCTTTTCAACCCATGTGTGAATTCCGGTTTAATATAATTTTTCTTTCATAGGAATTTAGTTTGGTCTTTTACTGGCAGACCTAAAAGAACTGGATATGCATTCGTTCGATTTAAATTTACTTTGTTGTTTACAATTCGCGAAACCAAGTTTATGGGACATCCAAAAGTGCTATGAAAAGAAGAGCAAAACAATACGATAAATGCATGGGATGTGGAAATTGGACCCACACAGGAAGATGTAGAAAAAGTCAAACTGAATCCCAATATGAATATACGCTTCTAATAAGGATGGATGCTATTAGGCACGATGCTGAACGATCCATTAGAGTTGGAAGTAATGTTCACTACAGGATACAGAAAGATTTGATACACATCAAGGATAAAACCGGTCTTGACGATCTGACCTTAAAAGAGTCACTTGGTTTGTGAGTGTGTGTGATTATAAAAAAAAATGTGTGAGGTTTGCTAGGATAATTTGCTAGACCGGATTGAAACACTTCACCCAGTAAATATCCACAATTTCCAACCTTTAAACCATAGCCCAGTTACAACCCACAATAAAAGTCCTCTTTATTTATATGATTTTTATATGTTAATCGGTAGAGATAAGATTTCATTACAAGCTTATGAGAATGTTACTATATGGCCCGGCTTTTGAGTGATCACAGAAAATTACTAGTGCACCATTCACTAGTTTACACTAGTGAGCCGAGGGAAGATAAAAGATGCAAGTAAGTGAGTAATTAAAGATAAAACTCTATTTTTGAAAAATCACAATTAATTTTCTCATCTCTATCATTATTAGCTAATTTTAAATCATTTATGTACATTAATTTTTATGTGTGTTTAATTTTTCATCGTAAAATAATCATTTTAAATTTTAGTTTGTACAGTTGTTTAGGATTTTGCTTAGGGACAAGCAAAAGGTTAAGTGTGGGGATATTTGATGTGTTTAGAATTATACACATCATATGCATCAAATTACCCATATTTCAGAACAATTGTGTGCGTTTCTTCTTTGTATTTGGTACTGAATCGATAAAATCATGAATCTACAGGAAGCGGTGAAATATTTGTGGATTACGCGAGGAAACGGTAAAGGATCGACAAAGGAAACAATACATCGGGAAACGTGTCGAAGAAAATCAAGAATTTGACCTAGACCAACCCTTACGCACCGTAAAGGTCATATCCTTATGGTCCGTAAGAGTAAAAGATAATGGAAAAGTTGGGTAAAGAGCTTGCGCACCGTAAGAATCAAAGGGTAACGGTGCGTAAGCACTTTACTGAGTGGAAGTTAGGTTAAAAGTGTTTGCGCACCGTAAGGATCAGATGCTTACGGTGCGCAACACCTTTTTTATAGTGGGTGAGTTAGGTCAAAAGGCCTTGCGCACCGTAAGAATCTGAGCCTTACGGTGCGCAAGAGGTACGTAGAAGCTCAAAACCTCACCTATAAAAGGGCCTCACTTGCAACTTCGAAAAAGGGACACCTATATCACACAATACCTTCGGGTGTGGATCAATCTGGTCGATCTCGGAGTACCTTGGAGCCATATGAGAGTCGAGGAAGCTTCCGACTCGAGTTTTAAGCTTCTGGGGTCGGTAAATATTCCTTTTTCAAGTTTCTATTCGCTTGTATTATGTTTTTAGTAGTTTTCAAGCTTTGTTTAAGTGTGTTATTGTATAATATGTGTACTTAAACTTATAAACTACCTGGGTTATGATGAACTAAATGATTGTAATGCATATTTGACATAATTTCAGTTATTTCATGTGATTTACAGAACATTTTCTTTAAAGTTAATCTTGGTATTGCATGTTGGTGTATTTTAATTAAATTATTTGTCGATAAATTCAAAGGTTTAAACATGAAGATGTTCTCCTTAAACTTAGAATTTAATTTGATTCGTTTATCTTTTGATTTTCGGGTTAAATATTGTGTTGAGAAATTGACCAAGTCTAATAATAATTCAAATCAAAATACTAAAACTTGCATTCTCACCTTATGACTAGAAATAAGATTAGGGTGAGCTAGGTTATTAGCTAATCATTGGTGGGTAATTTGGGTAATCGATAACTCGAGCTCTTTTATTACATTGTGATTAAGGTTTCTTAGGATTTTAATTTTCAAAGATTTGTTCGCTTTGCAGGTTTAAAAGATCGTCTCACAACTTAGTCTCTGAGGTTCCAACGGTTGGATTCACGTAGGATTTGGTATCGATAGCTCGAGTCGGTTCGTTCTAGCACTTCACATCTCGTCTTTATCTTTTGTTTAAATGGCATCTCTAACGGGGGGTTAACCAAAGGAAAAAGATATTTAACTGTTATTATTGTCAAATTAGCATTGCATGATTCTAGGGATTCTAAAACCCAGGTAGTCCAGTTATTATATATATTTATTATACTTTGTTTCAGTAATTGTTATATGTTGCTTGTTTAATTATTTCACTGTATTTGTTTATTTGTTTTACTTTTCTTGTTTTGTTTTGTTTTCTTCATTCAAGTAAGTTATTATTTAAAAATCAAAAATCAATTTAAATCAAACTTCCAAATTTAACTTTATAGTCGATAGAGGTTTATTATCTAAAGTTTGTATATAGTGTCCACGGATTGATATCCGGTCTTGCCATCTACACTACACCGCGACCGGTGCACTTGCCGATTGTGTGTGGTTTAGCTAGCAATTCCATTTAAAACTTGTTTTGAAAATAAAACGAAATATCATATGCTCGGACATATAGTAACTGGAAGGGTTAAGTACCGTTAAATTGGGAACTCCTGTCTAGGCTGGCATTCGTACAAATCCAAGTATAAGGACCCGTTGCCTACCTGGGGACAATCCCAATGAGAGTACCGACACCTATTAGGCCAAAGCATGTCCAACTTTTAAGCATCTGAATAAACAACCTCACATCAAGCTTTTTACACACCAAGGCTTTTGAACAACACATTTCGTACAACATTAAAGCCTTTGAATAAAAGCAGGTTGTGACCGGACATCATATAATTTAGCTCTTTTTACTCACCGATTCAAGTTTTAAATTTATAAAACACGATATACTATCACTATACACACACGCTAGGGCAAGTGCACCCATCGCGGACGTAGTATAGTGATGGCAAGATACCGAGGTCGTCCAAGTACACAAGAGCTTTTAATACTGGCTTATCATTAACGTCTAATCGAACCAAACTTTGAAGAAAAGATTTTCGAACTATGAAAAAGATAATCTAAAAAGCAAAAAATAAAATATAGGAAAAATAGATAGACAAGAAGGAATCACTTGGTTCCAACTACTCTTTCATGTATCCTTTTAATGATTTCCGCACTTTGGGTATCATAAGAGATTATCTTAGTATCACACCCCGATATTTCCACGTATTACCGGTGGGGAGTATCGTGACGTAGTTGATATCATCATAGTCTATTAATCACAGTTTAATGCACAGCGGAAGTCTAAAAGTAATTATACAAACCGAGTTGAAAGTATAATAAAATATTACACAACGGATTGTAATTGGTTCCACAGGCGGATCTAAAAACAAAAGAAAATATTGTTCAACAGACTTCAAGTATTAAAAAGCTTGCAAGACTCTTTATTTAATACTCAGGAATTTCCAGCCCATTACGCGTAGTTCCTGCACTTAGTCTTTTTGAAAAATACGTCCGTTTATACTGGTAAATACAATTAACCGACTCTTTTGAAAATATTTAAGAAAATTGATTTAAACGCACAAGGCACAAATGTTCTTTTATAACTTGGGACAATTATTAAAAATAATCTTGTATACAGATTTATATGTTTGTCGTACGTTCAGGACCGGAATAGAAGAGCCAGTACAAGATTAATGGACACACCACTAAAATAAACCCACGGCGAGATATCCTCAACAAGCGGGTATATCTTTTTACATACGCAATTGTCAGGTGTATGCCTACACCCCGTGCTTAAGTCGTGGCCATTTCAAATGAACGAGCCAAGGATATCCAGGACACGGTCATTAACCCCCAAAGGCTTAGATCAAACAAAATAGATTAAAACGGGTTATCTCAATGATTTAACCATTAATCGATTAAAGATTCAATACCCGACCAAGCGGTAATAATTTACCGTATCCCAAGCCCGTATAAGGGAAAATAAGTAAAAAGTATTTACCTGAGCTAAAATATAATTTTATTCTCAGCCATATATCAAATCAGCAAGTACAAGTAGCTTTTACTGGGCCCCTAAATCTGGAACGAAGGTTTTAATAACCTATTAGATTCCTAACGGGTCTTATTTAAGTTTAAACTTAGACCGGTTAGTTTTAATGAAAGGTTTACGGTTCGAAACGCAAGATTAAGCGAAGACCGGATTAGAATGTGATTTAGACCCGACAAGTATGAATTCTTGTATATAATGGGTAAACTAATCACATTCTGGATTTTTGAAGTAAAAACGATAAGGTTTGACCCGTTTCGGCTAATTTATGCAAACTATTTACATAAACTGTACCGAACGCGTATATGCATAACGGGTAACCGAATGAGTCATGTACAGGTTCCATAAGTTATTGTGCTTAAATTATGTTGTGATATCAGTAGGATATCTTCCATTATGCCCAAAACGAATTTAAAACCAATTTAAGCCCCGTAGAGGTATTTTGGTCATTTTAAAGTTTATAAAAGTGGTTAAATAGAAATATGAGGTTCTGGTCTAAAACAATCATTAAAAATATTTATTTTAACAAGTTATATCAGTAAGATATCATACATATGTGAATTTTATCATTTATGGCCAAACTATGCACCGTAGGGCATTTTGGTCATTTCACATATGCTTTAAGGGTCAAATTTGGAAATCTGAGTTCAAGACTTATACTTACTGTTAAAGTATAAAAATTTATTTATAGCATCAGTAGGTAACAAGTCTTAGGTGCTAAATATGGTTTTAAACCATACTATGCGCCTAAATCGCATAAAAGTCGGTATTTGACGATATTCGGGTTGTATAAGGAAATCTAAGATTTTGATCAGTCTCAAATGTTTAAAATATTTTATTTAACATATGATATCAGTAGAAAAAGGTTTGGGACGCAAATCATATGTTAAACTCATTTTATTAACAAAAAGGGCTTTAACGTCAATTACCAAATTTATGCTAGAACTCTATGTTATGGTCAGTATAAAATTTGACAAAAATTTCCAAAAATCCCAAAACATTATATTATAACAGTGGGTAGAAAGTTTGGTGCCAAAATTTGGGTTTAAATATGATTTATGCCAAAAATGCCATTTAATTAACAAAAAGCTTTTGTTTTACGATATCTTGCATAACTTTCATTTTAGACCATAAACTAATGTCAAATTTTTAGGACATACTTAAATATCAGTAATAAAACTTTTTGTCCTCTCACATTTTCAAAAAATCTCGTTTTAATATCAAAAGAGCATAATGGTCCACTTTTAAGCATCTAACGGAAACATGCAAATGATTCAGATTTCTAAGGAACCATGTAGCATAACCTCAGAGGGTTATGCTAACATATAATGTGGTCCCAAAGGAACCCTAAGGCATAACTAAACTAAGCTAAATCGGGTCAGAACTGAAAGTCAAAGCAAAAGTCTACTTTTGCGACTTTCGGTTGCGAACCGAGCCTAAACTCAGAATTGTCTGGTTGAACATGCCTAAACATGTTCTTATATTATTTACCAAGTTATTTAAGTGTTAAAACATGTTTCATAACTTCTGCATTATCAGTTATGAATTATTTTGTAAAAATTGACTCGTTTGACTTTTTGTTCATAACTTTGACCCGACAATTGACTGAGATAACGTGATAATTAGAAGGTTCCCTTTTAAGGGTTTAACACCTACATAATTACCAACACATAGCCACTTTCAATTCGAATAATGGCTTGACCGTTAGTGATTAATCACAAAGTCAAAGCGTAATTACGATATCTTTGACTTTCAGTCATTAAGCTAATAAAACCTTAACTAAAGAAGCTAAGAACGCTTACAAGAGTCCTTAGCACGAAATTTGAACTTGATAAAGCTTCCTTGAACACCAGGAGGCTTCAGAGAGTGAGTGTGAATGAAATTTTCAAATGTGCAAGTTCTAAGTGCAAACAACGGGGTTATATATAGTAGTTTGATGGCTTCCAAGATCAATCCATCTGTTCCTAGAGGTAATCCAGATGTTTACAAGTGTCCCTAGGGTAGTCAAAACCATTTACAAGCCCCTGGTATGGCTCAGAACTCATGCAATGGCGGTGTAAGAGCTGCAACATGCAGCTGCCAGTTTTTTGGTCGTTGGTGACTATGTCGCGGCCCGCGTAGACAATCAAGAAGATCTACTCGGCCCGCGAGGATCCTTGATTCCGGTAAAAACTTTGCAAGTTTTGCATTTTCAGTCCCTAGTCCATATTTAATTTAAATAACTTTCTTTTATTGCACTATTATCCCCCATAGTTAACTATCAAGTGCCTTGGGTCACAAATTAACTCCGTTAAGCTCCCGGTTAGTTGTGAAATCACCCGAAAAGTCTTGTTTTCATCGAAAATCCATGAGATTACTACCCGATATTCATGAGAGCAAAAATACAAATACTACAATGCTTTTGGGATCGTTAAAAGGTCACTCAGAGGTAACATTTAACATGTTGACACATTTAACCCTTATGCTTTGTAAAATTCTCAGTTTAAGCACGAACGGCTTTCTATGTCCGAAAATTTATTCATTAAAGAATACAAACGTCGTGTGAGGTCATTCAGAGGCTCAAGTTCGGCATGTTGACACTTTGGATCCTTTTACAGACATATTCCCTTCGTTTGTCAATTTTAGTCCCTCGAAATCAATTCGTTATACGTTTAAAGTCCATGACACGTGTCTTTACCACATTGGACATCATTTTGTGAGGTGTTACACTTAGTTATAGTGGTAGGCCCCTCTTTTGAAGGCGGCGTTACCCTCAACCTATTGATCTGAGTCAGCAAGGATACAGTCCAGCATGGTAGGATTATTGAAAGATTATTAAGTAAGTTATTAATGCAAAAATTGGTGGGCCCCCTTCCAGGCAGCGATCACACTCAACCCTTTGGTCTGAGTCAGCTGGGATACAGTCCTCGCAGGGTTGGTTTAAAGTTTTAATAGCAGTTAATAGATAAGGGGATCAAGCGGTTTGCACTTCTCCCGTGGTGGGTAATGCCCGCTCCAGCTTGTGATGTGTTACTAAGCTTCAACCAGGTTCTCGCAAGATCTATACACAGAACGAGATATAAAATTTGCCCAACCACCCTTCTAACCCTATTCCAGGTAATTACCAGGCTTTATATAGACCGTAAAGACACGAATATGTGAATCAACAACATATGAAGAATGATTAGATAAATTTGCCTTGAATATAAAAAACTAGTTATTAAAGTCATTAATACATACCCAATTAAAAAGTTGCCAAAGAAAGATTTGTCTTCGCCAAGTGATGTAAGAGTTTAGCCAAGCATGGCCTTTATTTGACAAAGACTCTTACTATCGATCTTGGATCCCGAGACTACTACACACACTCTAAATGATGGAAGATGGATGATGGTGGTGGATGATGGTGTCGTAGTGGTAGTGGTGGTGTGGCGGTAAGTGAGAGAGAAGTGGTTTGCCAAAGGATGGTTTGGAATGGAACCAAGCACATCTATTTATAGCTGAAATCAGGGGCTTCACCACGGCCCGTGCCCGCCTGGCATGGCCCCGTAGTCATATCTCTCTCTCTCTCTCTCTCTCTTCCTCATTAACTGCTGTCAGGTCTTGTACTAACACGGCCCCGTGTGTCAATGGCACGACCCGTGGCCAATGTACTTGTTGTACTATCGCAGATGCTAAAATTCTTTGAGTTGACCACACCCCGTGTTGGCTGTTTGTTTTGTCCTTTGCTGTTTTCTTTTCTTCTGCACAGAATCAAGTCTTGAACACGGCCCGTGTCTGGTGGACACGACCCCATGTCAGGTCTTCTGTTCTTGCTACTCTCTTGGTTTGTATGTGGATTGGGGCTTGGCGAGTTGTGTCAATCCTCCTTCTTTGTAATTATGTTGGTTTTGGTTGTTATTTTGCTCCTTTTGCACATTTAAGCTCTTTTGACCCTGTATATTAAAAAGGAACAAAGAAACAAGCTTTTTCCAACATTAGTACCGAAAAAGGGTTGATTTTACGTCGTATTTGATATAATTTATATGTTATATTTTATGCACATCAAATACCCCCACACTTGAATCTTTGCTTGTCCTCAAGCAAAACTCTTAAATGTGGCTTACACACCCAAACGGAATAGGTAGAAGAGAAGGTTCTGGTCTCATCTTTAGAGTGTCGGGAATCTAAGTTCTAAATTTATTTTCTTTTTATTTTATTTACAATCTTATTCGTCATGATTTATTTAAAACACAAGTTAAGAAAAATTATATACTTTGGGCATAACAAGCCTTTATAAAATTCCATTTAGTTATATACAAATTTACACACCTCACAAGTGGTCACTCAACACGGCCGAAGTTGTGTAAGTGAGAACGCTTGTGCCCGGTTTTGGAACTTACTCTTACAACAGGCTTGACAGTCAATCAACCTCCTCCTTTCTGAAGTTAAATCCTTGCAAATATCAAGAGGACTTTGAAGGGTAGGTTCTGGTTCGGGTTTGGTATGTTTTATTGAAATGGCAAAAGGCGTAAAAGGTATCGGTTTTTCTATTGCTTTGTGGCTTAGCAAAAAATACTTTGGGCAAATTTTTCTGATTTTTTTGCCAAAGTTGAAACCGAGCCATAACCGTAATTTCATAACCGATATCTTTACAAAAATAAAAGATAAAAAATGAAAAGGTTTGTTTTTGTGGTTTTAGAAATGAAAAGGGTAAAGGTTCAAAGGGTTTATCTAGGGGGATGTTATAACGACCCTTCTAGAACCCTTAACAACGAGGTAAATGAAAAACTTACGTTTATTGAGAAACCCGTTCAGATTGAAGATAGAAAAATCAAGAACCTCAAACACAAGAGACTAGTTCTGGTCAAAGTGAAATGGGATTCCACGAGAGGACCAGAATACACTTGGGAACTTGAATAAGAAATGAAAAAGAAATACCCACACCTGTTCAAGTAGACCTCGAGGACGAGATCTAAAACAAGGTGGGGAGGATATAACGACCCTTCTAGAACCCTTAACTTGACCCTAAACATTCCTAAATAGACCCCGTACACGAGAAACGAACCCGAAATAGCCCCACACTTAGAAAAATCAACAAAAACAAATTTCAGTTGTCGCTCGCAGAACGCGCCCAAGACTCCCTTGGTCTGTCGCGGGGCGTGAGGACTTTGGTTTGTCGGACAAGTCATTGTGCCACGTGGCACATGACTCACCAAGCCTACCCCTTGACTCACTGAGCCTACAGCCGCTTTTCAGGCTCTCGCGGGCCGCGGCAGGCTTAGCCTAGGTCTTCGAGGGGCGCGACAAGGAGTCCGATCAAGCCTATAAATAAAGAGTTCGAGCTCATTTGACAAACCGTTCATTTCTCGATTTCTCTCTCAACTTCTGAATAGCAATTGCAATACCCGGGCATAACACCCACTATAAAGCGAAGCTCTGCCTTGTTGTAAGTATTATAACCCTGCTATTAACCTACACGATTGATTTAGGGCTCCGTAACGCATGTCAGGGCTTTGCCCGATTCAGTCATTGGAGTTCTGTCTCGTGTGTACACCTGATTAATTAAGGATTCCGTAATGCATGTCGGCTCTGCCCGACTCAGTCATTGAAATTCTGTCTCTAGTTGTATGGTCAATGCGATTTGGGTTATTTTACTAACACGTGTGCATTATTTAATGTTAATAGATAATAATCAGGAGAATCACCAAGAAGCCATAATAGTATCACCTAAGCCAACAATGTAAGTACATTCACTTTTTCTCAATATTTGAGAGTACGTTTTTATGGGTCAAAATGTTTTACCAAAACCTCAAATGTTTTCAAATACAATTACAGTGATTAAGTTTTTGTAAGTCTACAATTGCTGCCAGTATTATGGGGTTTGTATATAGTACTTGATAACCTTCACAATTGGGCACGGGTATCCAATGTGTGATATGACCATAGTCACAGATCCGTCGAGTGACACGTACTGACCGAGTAATTGTGTAGATATAAACATTGTAATCACCCTTAATAGTGTAATGTGTAAACAACTGCTGTTTTACCAAAATGGAATGTACTTGCTAGTATTTCTTGCTGATAAAATGTTTTCAAAACGCGTTTCAGGTAACACAATGTGAAAGCCAAATAGAAGCCAGCTGGAGAGCACTGAAGGCTTGGAAAAGTGGCTATAAAAGTTATCTAAATAAAATGGAGTTTTTATTTTCAATAATTAGGGTCTATCCCTACAAATGTATTGTCAAATGAACTTGGGTTTTATCCCAAAGATTTATTATTATAAAATGTTTGGTGGTTTACTCTGATAAAAATATTTCCTAACTACGGTCCTGATGTATTCCGCTGCTAAATTAATAAACACCGATACCACCCATCTGGATCTTGCGGCACCCGCTCCCGGGGTAGGGGTCGAGGGCTGCGACAGAGAGTGGTATCAGAGCTACAGCCACTGGTTTAAGCTAAGAAAGTGTTCTGCTGACACTGAAATTTTAAATTATGTGTTAGGAAATAATTTATGTGATTATGTGTTGTATGTTATTCGACTATTTGTTAGTTTAAACTCTGAGTGAGCAAGGAACTTCGGATGCTTATCGTTATTTAGATAGTTCACCAAAAGATGAGGGAACATCATCTCAACCTGATCCCTTAGGATACTCAGCCGATACTAAGGAAGGGATATTTATATTTAAGGCATAGTCGGAGGAACCCTTTACTACAAAGAAAAGAGGTTGGTTTAATAGAGGAGCACATGAGAGAAGAAAAAGAATGAAAAAGTTGCAACAGAGGGCCATAGTCAGGGCTAATAGGGAGGCAGATTCACAGATTTAGGAAACAGCTAGTAGGCCACCTTGGGAAGAGGAATTAGATAGACAGTTGGCCAATTTCCACATGTTAGCCACTACAGCAGTAGATGCTAACCGAAACCAAGTAGCCGAACCGCCACTGTTACCTTTGTTCCCAGACCACCCAATACTAGAACTCAACCAAGTACACCAATTCCCAATACCTGCATTTGACCCCAACGAGTTACCTAGAATCCCAACTCCACAGCCTTTACAATATGATCCATGGTTTGATGAAAATAGGTCATACTCGACCCTATACCCTCCCGAAGAACCAATGCCTTTAGAACGTGATCCATTGACGGATGATGATAGGACATTTTTCGAAATGAATAGCGCAGACCCTTACGAGGAACCCGTACCTCAACCTGGACCCTTAGATCCGCCAATGAGTCGAAAACAGGTGCAGGAACTCCATCAGTATGGAGAATATTTTGTAAATGAGGGGAATAGAATCCGACAGATAAGGGAGAAACTAGTTTGGAAATACGATGAAAATGAAATACAGTACTGGATAAACGGCACTTAGAAAATATCTAGATATATGTGTAATTTTGTATTTTTGATAAAAAAAATCTATAGATAGACTAGAATAGATATGGATGCATAGTATATTTGAATTCCAGTTGTAATTTCTAATTGACGCATATATATATATATATATATAGAAAAGAGTAAAAGTCGCAATGATCGACGTTTTTATCAAACTGTTTGTGTGATTATGTATAAATAATTGTATTAAATTTCTTCTGTAATAATTAATACCTGATAGATGTTCACAATTCAGATGTCGAACGAAGTAAATCAGAAAAACCAGAATAATGAGAATAACGGAAACCAAATAGATAACAGTGCCATCCAACATATAGTAGCACAAGGAATTATAGATGCTATACCTTATATTATGAAGACTGTTGAAGAAACAGAAAATAATAAATCTGCAAATGGAAGTAAACGTCAACACACTGAACCTAGTCACAGCGTGAACGATAACGGACCCATTATCCAAGCTCCAATTCCTAAAAGAAGAAGAACTGCTTCTTACGGTTGTTCTTATAAAGAATTATTGGCCTGCAAACCAATAGAATTCTCAGGCAATGAAGGAGCCATTGCAACCTTACGTTGGATAGAAAAGACAGAGGCAGTCTTAAAAATTAGCAAATGTGCAAATGAAGATAAGATTATGTTTGCTTCTAATCTTTTAAAAATGCAGCCTTAAAATAGTGGAATACTATTCTCCAGTCTAGGGGAAATGACAGAGTTTATAAAATGGAATGGATCAACTTTAAGGAAATAGTTGAAAGAAAATTTTGTCCTCCTAATGAAAAGGAACAAATCGTCAATAAGTTCATAAATCTCAAAATGACTGGAATAGACTGCAAAGGTTACACTACCATATTCTTCGAATATGCTAGGATAGTGCCAACCTTAGCCTCACCCGAACCAGTGTAATCTCCCGTTAAATTTGGGGATTAATTAGTGAGATTAGACACGTAGTCAAGGCAGCTAGACCACAAACCATAGAAGAAGCAGTAGAACTAGCCAATACCCTGACTAATGAACTGGTACGCACACAAGAGGAAAACCAGAGGAAGAACCTAGCTCATAAACTTACCAAGGAATTTCGCTACGGTAATTCCTACCGTGGAAAAGGGACAGGTCCTTCAGCACCTTACTGTAAGTTTTGTAAAAAGAAGCACTCAGGAAAGTGTGTTGTGTCCTGCAAATTTTGCAAATACCTAGGACATAAGGAAGAAGATTGTAGGAGAAAGGCTAATGCCGGAATATGCTACAATTGTGGAGAGGCTAGTCACATCAAAACGAACTGTCCGAAACTAGCTCTAGCCACGACCAACAAGGCTGAGACAACTGAAGCTTCTAAGAAGAATGCCAGAGCCTTTGTTCTGACAGCTGAGGAAGCCAAGATGATTCCGGATGTGATTGCCGGTACGTTCTTAGTTAATAATATTTTTGCCAAAGTATTGTTTGACTCTAGTGCAAAGCAAAGTTTTATCAATACTTCTTTCTACAAACTTCTTGACCAACCCTTAGTCAAACTTCAACAAGATTGTCTGGTAGAACAGCAAATGGAGAATCCGTTAAGATAAGTGAAATCTTATAGGGAGCAATAATAGAAATCCTAAACCATCATTTCTTTGCTAACCTTTACCCAATGAATCTGGCCGGTTTTGATGTCGTATTAGGAATGGATTGGTTGGTAGCCAATCGTGCCAGTATTTTATGTGATCAAAAGTTAGTACAATTAAGTACACCAAGTGGTGGAAAGATCACAATCAAAGGAGATAAGCCTACCCGATCGACAAAATTCATCTCTGTGATGAAAGCTGCAAGTTATGAAAGGAAAGGAGGAGTAGTATATATGATTTCCGTAATCATTAATACTAAAGGAAAAGAACTAAAAGATATTCCTGTAATATCTAAATTCTCAAACGTCTTTCCAGAAGAGTTACCTGGATTACCGCCTAATAGAGAAGTTGAATTTAGAATTCACCTAATACCAGGAACGACACCGATTGCCAAAGCGCCATATCGATTAATACCAATGGAGATGCATGAACTGAAGAACCAATTGGATGAACTTCTTGACAAAGGTTTTATACAACCAAGTTCATCACCGTGGGGGGCACCGGTGTTGTTTGTTAAGAAGAAAGATGGATCGATGCGTATGTGCATTGATTACCGAGATTTGAACATAGTCACGATTAAGAATCAGCACCCATTACCGAGAATCGATGATCTATTCGATCAACTTCAAGGAGCTCGATTTTTTTCTAAGATCGACTTACGCTCAGGATATAATCAGCTGAAAGTACAGGAAGAGGACATTCCTAAAACTGCTTTCAGAACGAGATATGGTCATTATGAATTTACCGTCATGCCATTTGGTTTAACCAATGCCCCAGCCGCATTTATGGACATGATGATCAGGATATGTAAACCACATCTGGATAAATTCATAATTGTTTTTGTAGATGATATTTTAATTTACACAAAGAGTAAAGAAGAACATGCAGCGCATATGCATACACTTCTTACATTATTGAGAAAAGAGAAGCTTTATGCTAAATTCTCAAAATGTGAATTTTGATTACAAGAAGTGCAATTCCTTTGACATCTGGTTAATCATGAAGGAATTCATGTGGATCCCACAAAGATCGAAGCGATTACCTAGTGGAAAGTCCCTGAATCACCAACGGAAGTACGAAGTTTTCTTGGACTGGCAGGATATTATAGACGGTTTATTCGAGATTTTTCTAGAATAGCCTTCCTTTGACCAAATTGACATGCAAATCAGTTAAGTTTGAATGGGGAACGAAGCAGGAAGAAGCTTTTAGGATACTTAAGCAAAGGTTAACCAACGCACCCATACTCGCATTACCAGAAGGAACTGAAGACGTTATAGTCTATTGTGATGCGTCTAAGCTAGGATATGGATGTGTGTTGATGCAACATCAAAAGGTTATAGCCTATGCCTCTAGACAACTTAAGAAACATGAAGAGAATTATACAATCCATGATCTAGAATTAGGAGCCATAGTTTTTGCCCTTAAGATTTGGAGACACTATTTATATGGAAATAAATTTGTTGTCTTCACTGATCACAAGAGTTTAAGGTATATTTTTTGGCAAAAAGAATTAAATATGAGACCGAGACGCTAGATGGAAGTTCTTAGCGATTATGATTGTGATATCCAGTATCATGCTGGAAAAGCTAATGAAGTAGCTGATGCTTTAAGTCGGAAGTATCATGAAAAGCTAAAACGAGTACGTTCTCTCAGATTAAATCTACAAGTAGATTTAAATGAGCAAATTAGAGAAGTACAGGAATTAGCAATCAAGGACGATGCTAAAAAAAATAAAAGGAATGATTAAGGAATTAGAACAAGGAACCGATAGAATTTGGAAGTTCCATAAGAAAAAGGATGTGGATACCTAAACAAGGAAACCTACGCCACAGAATTCTAGAAGAAGCTCATAAGTCTAAGTATACGATGCATCCCGGAAGTGATAAGATGTATCAAGATCTAAGGAAAAATTTCTGGTGGATAGGAATGAAAAAGGATATAGCAAATTATGTTGCTAAATGTCTAACTTGTTCACAAGTTAAAGCTGAGCATCAGAAACCCTCAGGGTTATTGCAACAGCTAGAGATGCCAATATGGAAATGGGAATTGATAACAATGGACTTTGTTACCAAACTACCCAAGACAAGAAAAGGAAATATTACAATCTGGGTGATTGTAGATAGATTAACCAAATCTGCTCATTTCTTACCCATGAAGGAAACTTTTAGTATGGAACAGTTAGCTAAGCTATATGTAAATGAAATAGTTTCATTACATGGAATTCCTTTGTCTATCGTATCTAATAGAGATAGCCGTTTCACTTCTCATTTTTGGACAAGTTTCCAAAAAGCAATGGGAACCAGGTTAAATCTAAGCACAACTTATCATCCACAGACAGACAGAAAAAGCGAAAGGACAATCCAGACGATGGAAGATATGCTTAGAGCCTGTGTAATTGATTTCGGAGGAAATTGGGATGACCATTTACCATTAGTAGAATTTTCCTACAATAACAGCTATCATACTAGCATTAATGCTGCACCATTTGAGGCACTTGATGGACGAAAGTGCAGAACTCTAGTCTGTTGGGCAAAGATTGGAGAAAAGCAATTATCTGGACCAGCGATAGTGCAAGAAACAACAGATAAGATAGTTCAAGTCAAGGAAAGACTAAAAGTAGCACGAGATCGTCAAAAGAGTTAAGCAGATAATAGACGAAAACCTTTAGAATTTCGAGTAGGATATAAAGTATTATTAAAAGTTTCTCCATGGAAAGGAGTAGTCAGATTCCTTAAGAGAGGAAAGCTAAGCCCCAGGTATATTGGACCTTTTGAGATTATTAAACGTATAGAACTTGTAGCCTATAAGCTAAAAGTGCCAGAGGAAATGGCATGAATAAATGATGTGTTTCATGTATGTAATCTCAAAAAGTGTTTAGCAAACGAATCATTAGTGATACCTCTTAAGGACATAGAGGTAAATGAAAAACTTAAGTTTAGTGAGAAACCCGTTCAGATTGAAGATAGAAAAATCGAGAACCTCAAACCCAAGAGACTAGTTCTGGTCAAAGTGAAATGGGATTCCAAGAGAGGAGCAGAATACACTTGGGAACTTGAATCAGAAATGAAAAAGAAATACCCACACCTATTCCAGTAGACCTCGATGACGAGATCTAAAACAAAATGGGGAGGATATAACGACCCTTCTAGAACCCTTAACTTGACCCTAAACGTTCCTAAATAGACCCTGTACACGAGAAACGGATCCGAAATAGCCCCACACTTAGAAAAATCAACAAAAACAAATTTCAGTTGTCGCTCGCGGGCCGCGACCAAGACTCCCTTGGTCTGTCGCGGGGCGCGGGACTTTGGTTTGTCGGACAAGTCATTGTGCCACGTGGCACATGACTCACCAAGCCTACCCCTTGACTCACCGGGCCTACAGCCGCCTTTTAGGCTCTCGTGGGCTGCGACAGGCTTAGCCTGGGGCTTCGCGGGGAGCGACAAGGAGTCCGATCAAGCCTATAAATAGAGAGTTTGAGCTCATTTGACAAACCGTTCATTTCTCGATTTCTCTCTCAACTTCTGAATAACAATTATAATACCCGGGCATAATACCCACTATAAAGCGAAGCTCTGCCTCTTTGTAAGTATTTTAACCCTGTTGTTACCCTACACGATTGATTTATGGCTTCGTAACGCATGCTAGGGCTCTACCCGACTCAGTCGTTGGAGTTCTGTCTTGTGTGTACACCCGATTGATTTAGGATTCCGTAATGCATGTCGGCTCTGCTCGACTCAGTCATTGGAATTTTGTTTCGAGTTGTACGGTCAATGTGATTTGGGTTATTTTACTAACACGTGTGCATTGTTTAATGTTAATAGATAATAATAAGGAGAATCACCAGGAAGCCATAGTAGTATCACCTAAGCCAACAATGTAAGTACAATCACTTTTTTCTCAATATTTGAAAGTATGTTTTTATGGGTCAAAATGTTTTACCAAAACCTCACATGTTTTCAAACACAATTACAGTGATTAAGTTTTTGTAAGTCTACAATTGCTGCCAGTATTATGGGGTTTGTATACAGTACTTGATAACCTTCACAATTTGGCACGGGTATCCAATGTGTGATATAACCATAGTCACAGATCCGTCGAGTGACACGTACTGACCGAGTGATTGTGTAGATATAAACATTGTAATAACCCTTAATACTGTAATGTGTAAACAACTGCTGCTTTACCAAAATGGAATGTACTTGCCAGTATTTCTTGCTGATAAAATGTTTTCAAAATGCGTTTCAGGTAACACAAAGTGAAAGCCAAATAGAAGCCAGCTATAGAGCACTGAAGGCTTGGAAAAGTGGCTATAAAAGTTACCTAAATAAAATGGAGTGTTTATTTTCAATAATTAGGGTCTATCCCTACAAATGTATTGTCAAATGAACTTGGGTTTTATCCCAAATATTTATTATTATAAAATGTTTGGTGGTTTACTATGATAAAAATATTTCCTAACTACGGTCTTGATGTATTCCACTGCTAAATTAATAAACACCGATACCACTCATCTGGATCTCGCGGCGCCCGCTCCCGGGGTAGGGGTCGGGGGCTGCGACAAATGTTTTTGGTAAAACAAAGAAAAATAAAGGTTTTGTACAGAAAAATGGGTTAATCCTAATGCCTCCATCATTTACTTACTTGGATTTTTGGCGGTAAGGACTTGGAACGTATCTCACTGTCAAGTTCTAAATTCGTGAGAACCAAACGGGCCATTCACAAAAGAAACGAAAATTGAGCAATTAGTATAGATGCATATGTATATGCTCTGTAATAGCTCAAAACTCACTTTTGTGGGAAAAGGGATTGTAGTGTACAAATGTATATATAATCAAATTTTACAAAGACTTATCATGCCCGTTTTCGTAATTTTCTAAATTGGTTCTTTTTATCACGACGCTGCCAATCAAAAATTTGTAAAAACATAATTTTTAGAACTTATTTTACCCAACTATACCAAGATAAGTAAAAGAAAATAATAATTTTTTTTTGAAAAAGTTTGGGGTGATTAGCGGTTCCAATGCGAGTTTTGTGTAAGGCTTGTTTTAGGACAAACGATTCAAGGTTTTATCATCCCCCCACACTTAAATTGCACATTGCCCTCAATGTGTCCCAAATAGGATTTATTTTGGTTAAATGTGTAAAAAGTGTGAAAAATAGCAATTTTTTTATTTACTGGCACCTGCAGCACGGGGCGTGCTATGGGGACACGGCCCCGTGTCCAAAGTGCCAGTAACAACTATAATCAGAAAACTTACAGTGGGGTGGCCACGGGGACGTACTGGGTGAGCACGACCTGTGCCACCTTCTGGACAGAAGATTTTTGACATCGGCAAGTTAGGCACGGGGGCGTGCTGGGTGAGCACGACCCGTGCTGCAGACACTAGTTTGCAGTTTTTGAGTCGGGAGGCCTCTGATTTACATGCATGGGTTCCATTTTTCATCATCCATCATCCTCTATTGAGCGTGCCTTATTCCTACAAAGATAAAACTTAAAAGAAAACATTAAACTAAATATTAAACTATGATTAAACTACTAAACTAATGGATAGTCCATGGAATGCCTCCATGGTGTGCAACATTTATAAAGGTCCTTGGCTAGACCCAAAGTCGGTCAAATGTTACCCGAGCGGAATGACTCGCATCCCGAGTTGTATCGTTGCAATGCGTTGTCTAGGCTTGAGTCAATCGCTTTGAGGTATTTAACTGGATCGTCCTCCGCTCGCTGTCCTACTTCAAACTTGATCTCTTTTTCACCAACCCTCAATGTTAACTTTTCGTCACTCATATCCACCATTGCTCGTGAGGTGGCAAGGAAGGGTCGTCCTAATATGAGCGGGATTTCGGCGTCTTCTTCCATGTCTAAGATAACAAAGTCGGCCAGAAAGACGAATTCTCTGACCTTTACCAATAGGTTCTCTATGACACCTTAAGGGTATTTTACAGAACAATTCGCAAGTTGTATGCTCATCCTTGTAGGATGTGGCTTACTTAACTCTAAACGGTTGAAGATAGAGGCCGGAATTAGATTAATTCTAGCCCCTAAATCGGCTAGTGCATTGCTTATTGGTGATCCACCAATGGAGCAAGGAACGGTGAAGCTTCAGAGATTAATCTTCTTTTGGGGGAGCTTGTTGAGGAGTGCCACCAGGCATTCTTCACTAAGGGTGACTTGTTGAATGGACTCAATCTTTCTTTTGTGAGTGAGGATCTCTCTCATGAACTTGGAGTATTTTGGTATTTGAGTGAGGACTTCCACAAAAGGAAGATTGATGTGAAGTTGTTTAAGCAAGCTCACAAACTTAGTGAATTGATCGTCGGTCTTTTGCTAAAGTAAACGACTGGGGTAATGGACCGGGGTGGCTTGGTTGTGTCGATATTTTGGGGTTGAGTATTTTCTTGGTTATTGGTAATGGGTGTTTTAGCGGGGATTGGATCGGGTTGTTGTGGTGTTGGTTTAATCTCGGGTCCTACCTTCCGACTTCTTAAGTTGATTACATTTACTTAGGCTTTTGGGTTTGTTTCGGTGTTACTCGGTAAGGCTCCTTGCGGTCTCTCGGCGAAATTTTGGTCTAGTTGGCTTAACTATTTTTCTTTAGTTTGAACACTAGCCCTGTGGTTTCTAATTTCCGCTTCGGTTTATGAGAACCTTTCCGGGTATCTTTTATTGATTTTGATTTTGTTGGTTATTACCCCCTGATTCCCTCCAACTAAAGTTGGGATGATTACGCCATTCGGGAGTAAAAGTGTTACTTTGAACTCCTGGTGGTCGTGGTTGGTTATTTAGGTAATTTACCATTTTTGTTTGATTTTCTAAGTCTTTCATACAACTCCAATTTTCATGGGGGCTGCTGCATCCTTCGCAAGACATAACCGAAGCCGTTTTGTTCAATTCAAGTTTCTTTATTTTATTAGTTAAGGTTTCGATTTGGGCATGTAAAGAAGTGGATTCATCCACTTTGTGGGCGCCCGGGGCTATAGATTTTGAGCCCCTAGGAGTGTGCCATTGAAAACTGTTTTGAGCAAGTTCTTCAATTTGATTATAAATTTCCTCGGGCCGCCAGTTCCCAAGGAGTCCCCCGGAGCCGGAATCAAGGATTTGCCTTGTGTGCAGCAAGAGTCCGTTGTAGAAGGTGGACACTTGTTGCCATCGTTCAAGACCGTGATGTGGGCATTTGCTTAATAGCTCCTTGAACATTTCCCATGTCTCGTACAGGAATTCCCCGTCTTCTTGAGAGTAGGTGTTAATTTCGGTTATGAGTTTGGCGGTTTTAGCGGGAGAGAAATATTTGTAGTGAAAATTTTGGGCAAGTTCATCCCAAGTGTGTACGACATCGTTAAAGGCTTCGTTGATCCGGTAGGTGTCACATATTTCCAAAAAGTTGGTAATATGTAAATGGGAATCTTCATCGGCTAGACCATGGAAAGTGGCAGAATTTTGGAGCATTTGGATGTGGTGTGGTCAAAGCTCAAAGTTATTAGCATCGACATTAGGAGGGTTAATAGCGGCTCCAAGATTACCGACCGTAGGCCGTAGGTAATCCATGAGAGTGCGTTGATCCACCATAGGGTGGTTTTGGGTCGAGGCTTTTTGTTGGTTTTTAGCTTTAAGTCTTTTCTCAAAAAGCGCCCGGGTTCGTCAAGCGATACTTTTATGTCTTTGTCGGAGGTGGAGGTCATGCACCAAACTGTATCTCCTGCGAATTATACAGAATTGTGTGATTTTCTGTGAACAAAAACAAAAAAAGAATGCCTGATCAGAATGTTAACACGGCCCTGTGCTGTGGCTGGCACGGCTCGCGCTGTCCAGAAAAAGTTTTTGTTTTCAAGTTCCCAGATACTGGAAGTTCAACACAGCTCGTGCTCCTGTAACACCGCCCCGTGTCTCTGTTCCAGTAACAAGAAAACAGCTTCTCCCAGATACTGCAGGTTTAACACGACCCGTGTTGATCCCACACAGCCCTATGTTAATCCTGCAGCAAGTAGAAATTTAGAAGAAAAAAAGGAAAAAAAAAAAGAAAAGATAAAATGATTAGGCTGTCAATTTTAAGCTTTCTTAAAATCATTTTGTCCCCGGCAACGGCGCAAAAAACTTGGCGTGCGTGCGGGTGTCTATATTTTTAATGTATATTTTAGCTCTTTTTACTCGCCAATTCAAGTTTTAAATTTATAAAACACGATATTCTACTATCACTCAACACACACGCTTGGGCAAGTGCACCCATCGCGGACTTAGTATAGTGATGGCAAGATACCGAGGTTGTCCAAGGATATAAGAGCTTTTAATACCGGATTTTCGTTAATGTCTAATCGAACCAAACTTTGAAGAAAGATAAACTAAAAAGCAAAAATAAAATATAGGAAAAATAGATAGACAAGAAGGAATCACTTGGTTCCAACTCCTCTTTCATGTATCCTTTTAATGATTTCCGCACTTTGGGCATTTTAAGAGATTATCTTAGTTATAGTAGTAGGCCCCTCTTGTGAAGGCAATGTTACCCTCGACCTATTGGTCTGAGTCAGCAAGGATACAGTCCCGCAAGGTCGGATTATTGATTAGAAAAGACACTCTTCTTCTCTGAAATTCTTCCTCTTCTTCAAGCTTTCAAGGTACACCTTAGGGTTGAAGTCAAGATCGGCAGTGTAACTGCTTCGGGCTGTTTTATCCTGGAAACAAACGTGTTCTCCTGGGAGACACGAAATTTGTTTTAAGGGACCCGTGTCTAACACGATCCTCAGCCAAGAACAATTTTATTTTTCATGTAACTCTGTTCTTGTTTTTAATTTGATTTCATTTGTAACCAGTACTGTAATGTTTATGCTTTCCTAATTTTCTGTTGTAATTCAAGTTAATAAAAGTTTTTATTTATTTTTGCACGAACGGATTGCTACATTCTTAAAACAAATTTTTAAAACAACGTTCGTGTAAGACACAAACAATTCTGCTGTGATTCTAAATTTTTTTTCTCACAACAGGTTGTGTTTTAAAAAAGGTTTTTCTCTGTTTTGATTCAAAGTAGCGACTTTGTCAAAACAGAACTCTGCTTCTAATCCTTTCTTTAATTGGGTTCTAAAAATCCTACTGTTGTAGTCTTCAAACTTGGAGTTAGAAGCTACACAGCTGGTTTTTTCGCACTCATAAAAATAATAAATTAGCGCATTTATTATTTTGAAAACAGTTTTATTAACTTGTTTTCTTGGAACTTTTCAGAATGTCGACTGAAAACGTGAATACCAGCAACACTAATGTTATCGTTGGAACCCCTGCCAACACTGTGGGAGCGTCCACAGTGGAGAATCATGCTGAACGACCCGAGAAGTTCTCGGGTCTCCACTTCAAGAGGTGGAAACAGAAGATGTTCTTCTACTTGACCACCATGAACATTGCGAGGTTCTTGACTGAAACCGCTCCCTAACCTACGGAAGGGGAGACCGACGCTTAGGCTCTGAGCGTGGTAGAGGCTTGAAAGCACTCGGATTTCATTTGTCGAGGCGATGTACTCAACGGTCTCTCGGATGCCTTGTATAATGTGTACTACAATATCAAGACTTCCAAAGAATTATGGGAGTCTTTGGATAAGAAGTACAAAACGGAGGATGCGGGAACAAAGAAATTTGTTGTCGCCTATTTCTTGGACTACAAAATGGTTGATAACAAGACTGTTATGAACCAAGTCCAAGAGTTGCAAATTATACTACATGACATTCATGCTGAGGGAATGGTACTTAGCGAGACATTTCAAGTGGCAGCCATGATCGAAAAATTACCTCCTGCTTGGTTGGATTTTAAGAATTATCTTAAACACAAGCGAAAGGAAATGACGATTGAGGAACTTGTCGTCCGTCTTCGTATAGAAGAGGACAACAGGGTGGCCCAAAAAGGCACCATTTTGCAAGCTTCGGCGAAGGCAAACATGGTGGAAGTTGGGGAATCCTCAAAGGGCAAGAAAGGCAAGGGTAAAAACGTCAACAAAGGGAAAGCAAAGGTTAACAACCTTGGACCGAAAAAAGGGGCTGTGAAAAAGAAGTATGCGCCTTTCCAAGGTACTTGTTACAATTGTAATGAGAGGGGGCACTATGCTAACCAATGCAAGAAACCTAAGCGTGAGCGTGCACACATGGTTGATGAGGATGGTATGCCTCTCATTGCAATGATAACCGAGGAAGCGGCTATGATTGAAGAAGTCAACGCAATGGGTGAAAGCCCAAAAGGATGGTTCGTTGACACGGGTGCAACCCGCCATGTTTGTGGAGATAAGGCTCTTTTCTCTACATTCAAGGAAGTGTCGGGTGAAGAAAAGCTTTATATGGGGAATAAAGCTACCTCAAGCATCAAGGGGGAAGGCACCGTCATCCTGAAGATGACGTCAGGCAAGGAGCTTACTTTGACCAATGTGCTTTACGTCCCAGAGATACGGAAGAATCTCGTGGATGCTCAACAAGTTTGGATTTCGTCAAGTGTTTGAATCGGACAATTTTGTACTTTCTAAACGTGGAATGTTTGTTGGAAAGGGTTATGCCCTAAATGGAATGTTTAAAATGTCTGTAATGGTTGTGAAAAGCAACAAGAATATGAATGAAACTTCTTCTTCAACTTACATGATTGAGTCTTCTAATGTTTGGCATTGTAGACTAGGACATGTAAATTTTAATTCATTACGACGTTTAATTAAATTAAATTTGATACCAACATTCCTTATCGAGTCCAATTACAAATGCGAGACATGTGTCGAATCCAAACTTACGAGATCATCGTTTAAATCGGTTGAACGAATAACCGAACCCCTTGATTTAATTCAAGCCGATGTGTGTGATTTAAAAGCGGTTCCCTCTCGTGGAGGAAACAAGTACTTCATCACGTTTATTGATGATTGTACTAAATATTGCTATGTGTATTTACTTAAAAGTAAAGATGAAGCAATAGAGAAATTTATCTTGTACAAAAATAAAGTTGAGAATCAACTTAAAAAGAAGATAAAAGTTGTGAGAAGCGATTGAGGAGGTGAATATGTTGCACCTTTTGCGGAATTATGCGCAAAAAGTAGCATTGTACACGAGTGTACACCTCCTTGTTCTCCACAATCAAATGGCGTGGCGGAACGAAAGAACCGCACATTGAAAGAGATGATGAACGCCATGTTGATAAGCTCGGGAGTGAACCGAGAAATGTGGGGGGACGCCATTCTCTCAGCAAACTATCTTTTGAACAAGATACCTTTGAAAAATAGGGAAGAAACTCCATATGAGTTATGGATAAAAAGGAAGCCTTCGTAAAAATACTTGAAAGTATGGGGGTGCCTAGCTAAGGTGATTGTACCACCTCCTAAGGTTATTAGGATAGGACCCAAAACTGTTGATTGCATTTTCAAAGGATATGTTCATCAAAGTAGTGCACATCGTTTTCTTGTACATGAGTCCAAGAATCCCGATGTACACAAACACACAATCATAGAGGCAAATTCTAACATCGTCTCATATTTTGAGAATGCTTTTCCTATGTTAGGACACACACATGCGACTTCATCAACAACGGCAAATGAAGCAGGTCCAAGTTCTTCTACATGGTTAGATGAAGCAAGTCCAAGTTCATCTATGAGGATAGATGAAAGACATGAACGACCCGAGGTCGAGGAGGGTGAGCTTAGACGAAGTAAACGACAAAGGGTTGAAAAATCCTTTGGTCCAGGCTTCATGAGCTATATGGTTGAGGGTGAGCCCAATACTTACTGCGAAGCGGTTACCTCCACAGAAGGACCTCAATGGCAAGAAGCAATTAAGAATGAAATTGATTCTATATAGCAAAATCATACTTGGGAGTTAGTAGATCTTCCACCTGGTTGTAAACCACTTGGATATCGTTGGATATTCAAAAGGAAAATGAAAGCTGACGAAAGTATTGATAAATACAAGGCAAGGTTAGTGATCAAAGGATTTAAACAAAAGGAGGGTCTAGACTACTTTGATACTTACTCACCTGTAACGCGAATAACCTCTATACGATAGGTTCTTGCAATTGCGGCTCTAAGAAATTTGGAAGTTCACCAAATGGATGTAAAGACCGCATTTCAAAATGGCGATTTAGAAGAAGAAATTTACATGGAACAACCTGAGGGTTTTTCTGCCCAGGAAACGAGGGCAAAGTATGTAAATTGGTCAAGTATTTGTATGGCTTGAAGCAAGCTCCAAAACAATGGCACCAAAAGTTTGATCATGTCATGATTGAGAATGGATTCAAAATAAATGAGTGCGACAAGTGTATTTATTATAAAGACACACCAAGAGGTTATGTAATCTTATGTCTTTATGTAGATGATATGCTTATCATTGGGAGTGATGATAACATGATCAAATCAACAAAAGACATGTTGAAAGCGAGGTTTGACATGAAAGACATGGGTCTCGCGGATGTGATTCTTGGAGTAAAAATCACTAGAACCCAAAATGGTCTTGTTTTACGTCAATCTCACTATGTGGACAAGATCCTTGGGAAATTCAATTCGGACGATACGAGTATAGCTCGAACGCCAATTGATAATACCCAACGCCTAAGGAAGAATAGAGGCGAGAGTGTTGCTCAGTTAGAGTACTCAAGGATCATTGGTAGTCTCATGTATCAAATGACGTGTACTAGACCCGACAAAGCGTATGCTGTTAGCAGGCTGAGTAGATACACCAGTAATCCGTGCGCGTAACATTGGAAAGCTATCACGAAGGTGCTTAGATACATAAGATACACAAGAGACTATGGATTGCATTTTACCCATGATCCAGCAGTGATCGAAGGATACCCAGACGCGAAATGCATATCGGATATAAAAGATCATAGATCGACAAGTGGATATGTGTTTACACTTGCGGGAGCAGCTATAGCTTGGAAGTCTTCCAAGCAAGTTGTTATAGCTAGATCCACGATGGAACCCGAATTCATCGCTTTAGATAAAAGCAGGGAAGAGGCGGAGTGGCTACGTCAATTTGTGGAAGATATTCCAAGATGGCCAAAGCCGTTGACGGCGATTTGCATACGTTGTGACAATCAATCAGCACTTGTTAGAGCACAAAGCGCAATGTACAATGGTAGATCAAGGCACATTCGACGTAGACACAACACGGTACGACAACTTATCTCAACGGGTGTTATCTCAGTTGACTATGTGAGGTCAAAGGAGAACATTGTGCACCTATTAACAAAAGGCTTAAGCAAAGATAAGGTGTATAAGTCGTCAAGAGGAATGGGACTAATGCCCATAGAAAAAGGGAATATGAGGGAAACCTAACCTACTTGACTGGAGATCCCAAGATCTAGGTTCAATAGGCCAACTTAATCATAAACCCAAAGGGAATCATTGTGGGGGTTGCCCCAAAATTCATAAAGGGAGTTATGTACTTCCTAGTCCATTCCAATCAGTGACATGCTGGAAAGGTTAAGCATGTTGAGGTTAAGGATTTTGAGGAAATCCAAAATTAACCATGATGCTTTTAATGATTCAGAGGAATCACCTATGTTAGAGAGAAGTGGGGTCGCTTCGAATGGATTTGTGGGGAGGCGCAAATCCTAGAGCTCTCGCAGAACCAGGAACGTGTTCCATGACCATAAACGGACACAACCATGAGGACTTGACTCGACTAGGGAGAGCATTGTGCGAATGTATATTGTCGCCTACATAAATGGGGGATTGTTCAAAGTCACCGCGTCTACAAGACCCTAGCAGGCTAAGTATGCTTCACAAAAGAAGGTTCAAAGGTTACACCTACCTATCTTGAAATACTCAACTGTTGAACGTGTATCATTGAAACTTGATAGATCGATTTCTATTAATGTGGGGGATTGTTGGAAATTTGTGAAAATAGCATTTTTCACAAATATCGGAAAATGATTTTTTCCTATTTTGGACTAGAAATAAATATAAGAAAATGAACGGGTTTTATACATGTATTAGTGGGTTTGTTTTCTATGTTGGAAGAGCTTCGCAACGAACAAAACCACGTCCAAAACGGAGCTAAGATGAATGAGATATCGACGCTCAAAGTTTGGTGTTCGAAACTTGAATGCTGAAAAAGTGGGAAAGTGTCACCTTGTCCCACATAGGAGGAGAGATGAAACTTAAAGGGGTATTTAAGTGGGAACTCTCCATCCTTATTGTTTCATGGAAGCACACACTAAGTGTACTCGCGAAGGGTGCGGAGCACCCTAACTCGCACTCGCACACACGCGCGCGCGTGGCGTGGGCGATGAGGCGCAATGTGGCTCTTTGATGATGCACTTTGCACTTTGCACTTCGCACGCTCGCATCGCCGCGAGCCGCTTGAGAGCCGCCTTTGTATTTTTGATCGCATGCACAAGGGTTACAAGGACCAAGTGGTTTGGTGACGTGGTATGCAGGCGCATGACGCTGGTGGGTCCACGTGCAGTGGCGCATGACGTGGCAGTCATGCGCGTACATGCGCGAGTACACATGGCATGAGTGCGTGTGACGTGCGTGGTGCACCAAAGTGAGCCAAAACGGCGCGACTGTGTGGCGTGCTTGTAGAGGCTCACAGATGACGTAGCGCACGCGCGCAGGTCAATGCTTTTGATTGAGAATTAAATGACGAATTAAAGTGCCTTGAAGACGTTTAATGCAGTTTAATTCTCCCATTAAATTCGTTTTTCAATTTCTTCAAGACCTCCTGTATAAATAGGAGGCTCCTTCAGCAGATTCAATACACCGAAATTCACCAGAAAAGACAATCTTCTTCTCTGAAATTCTTCCCCTTCTTCAAGCTTTCAAGGTACACCTTCAGGTTGAAGTCAAGACCGACATTGTAACTGCTTCGGGTTGTTGTATCCTGGAAACAAACGTGTTCTCCTGGGAGACACGAAATTTGTTTTAAGGGACCCGTGTCTAACACGATCCTCAGCCAAGAACAATTTTATTTTTCCTGTAATTATGTTCTTGTTTTTAATTTGATTTCAGATGTAACCAGTACTGTAATGTTTATGCTTTCCTAATTTTCTGTTGTAATTCAAGTTAATAAAAGTTTTTATTTATTTTTGCACGCACGGATTGCTACATTCTTAAAACAAATTTTTAAAACACCGTTCGTGTAAGACACAAACAATTCTGCTGTGATTCTAAATTTTTTTTCTCACAGCAGGTTGTGTTTTAAAAATGGTTTTTCTCTGTTTTGATTCAAAGTTGCGACTTTGTCAAAATAGAACTCTGCTTCTACTCCTTTCTTTAATTGGGTTCTAAAAATCCTACTGTTGTAGTCTTCAAACTTGGAGTTAGAAGCTACACGGCTGGTTTTTTCGCACTCATAAAAATAATAAATTAGCGCATTTATTATTTTGAAAACAGTTTTATTAACTTGTTTTCTTGGAACTTTTCAGAATGTCGACTAAAACGTGAATACCAGCAACACTAATGTTGTCGTTGGAACCCCTGCCAACACTGTGGGAGCGTCCACAGTGGCGAATCATGCTGAACGACCCGAGAATTTCTCGGGTCTCCACTTCAAGAGGTGGCAACAGAAGATGTTCTTCTACTTGACCACTATGAACCTTGCGAGGTTCTTGACTGAAACCGCTCCCCAACTTGCGGAAGGGGAGACCGACGCTCAGGCTCTGAGCGCGGTAGAGGCTTGGAAGCACTCGGATTTCATTTGTCGAGGCTATGTACTCAACGGTCTCTCGGATGCCTTGTATAATGTGTACTACAATATCAAGACTTCCAAAGAATTATGGGAGTCTTTGGATAAGAAGTACAAAACGGAGGATGCGGGAACAAAGAAATTTGTTGTCGCCCGTTTCTTGGACTACAAAATGGTTGATAACAAGACTTTTATGAACCAAGTCCAAGAGTTGCAAATTATACTACAAGACATCCATGCTGAGGGAATGGTACTTAGCGAGATATTTCAAGTGGCAGCCATGATCGAAAAATTATCTCCTGCTTGGTTGGATTTAAGAATTATCTTAAACACAAGCGAAAGGAAATGGCGATTGAGGAACTTGTCATCCGTCTTCGTATAGAAGATGACAACAGGGTGGCCCAAAAAAGCACCATTATGCAAGCTTCGGCGAAGGCAAACATGGTGGAAGTTGGGGAATCCTCAAAGGGCAAGAAAGGCAAGGGTAAAAACATCAACAAAGGGAAAGCAAAGGTCAACAACCTTGGACCGAAAAAGGGGGTTGTGAAACGAAGTCTGCGCCTTTTAAGGTACTTGTTACAATTGTAACGAGACGGGGCACCATGCTAACCAATGCAAGAAACCTAAGCGTGAGCGTGCACACATGGTTGATGAGGATGGTATGCCTCTCATTGCACTGATAACCGAGGAAGCGGCTATGATTGAAGAAATCAACGCAATGGGTGAAAGCCCAAAAGGATGGTTCGTTGTCATGGGTGCAACCCGTCATGTTTGTGGAGATAAGGCTCTTTTCTCTACATTCAAGGAAGCGTCGGGTGAAGAAAAGCTTTATATGGGGAATAAAGCTACCGCAAGCATCAAGGGGGAAGGCACTGTCATCCTGAAGATGACGTCTGGCAAGGAGCTTACTTTGACCAATGTGCTTTACGTCCCATAGATACGGAGGAATATCGTGGATGCTTAACAAGTTTGGATTTCGTCTAGTGTTTGAATCGGACAATTTTGTACTTTCTAGACGTGGAATGTTTGTTGGAAAGGGTTATGCCCTAAACGGAATGTTTAAAATGTCTGTAATGGTTGTGAAAAACAACAAGAATATGAATGAAACTTCTTCTTCAACTTACATGATTGAGTCTTCTAATGTTTGGCATGATAGACTAGGACATGTAAATTTTAATTCATTATGACGTTTAATTAAATTAAATTAAATTTGATACCAACATTCCATATCGAGTCCAATTACAAATGCGAGACATGTGTCGAATCCAAACTTACGAGATCATCGTTTAAATCGGTTGAACGAATAACCGAACCCCTTGATTTAATTCATACCGATGTGTGTGATTTAAAAGCGGTTCCCTCACGTGGAGGAAACAAGTACTTCATCACGTTTATTGATGATTGTACTAAATATTGCTATGTGTATTTACTTAAAAGTAAAGACGAAGCAATAGAAAAGTTTATCTTGTACAAAAATGAAGTTGAGAATCAACTTAAAAAGATGATAAAAGCTGTGAGAAGCGACCGAGGAGGTGAATATGTCGCACATTTTGCGGAATTATGCGCAAAAAGTGGCATTGTACACGAGTGTACACCTCCTTATTCTCCACAATCAAATGGTGAGGCAGAACGAAAGAACCGCACATTGAAAGAGATGATGAACGCCATGTTGATAAGCTCGGGAGTGAATCGAGAAATGTGGGGGGACACCATTCTCTCAGCAAACTATCTTTTGAACAAGATACCTTTGAAAAATTGGGACGAAACTCCATATGAGTTATGGAGAAAAAGGAAGCCTTCGTACAAATACTTGAAAGTGTAGGGGTGCCTAGCTAAAGTGATTGTACCACCTCCTAAGGCTCTTAGGATAGGACCCAAAAATGTTGATTGCATTTTCATAAGATATGCGCATCAAAGTAGTGCACATCGTTTTCTTGTACATGAGTCCAAGAATCCCGATGTACACAAACACACAATCATAGAGGCAAATTCTAACATCGTCTCATATTTTGAGAATGTGTTTCCTATGTTAGGACACACACATGCGACTTCATCAACAGCGGCTGAAGAAGCAGGTCCAAGTTCTTCTACATGGTTAGATGAAGCAGGTCCAAGTTCATCTACGAGGATAGATGAAAGACTTGAATGACCCAAGGTCGAGGAGGGTGAGCTTAGACGAAGTAAACGACAAAGGGTTGAAAAATCCTTTGGTCCAGACTTCATGAGCTATATGGTTGAGGGTGAGCCCAATACCTACCGCGAAGCGGTTACCTCCATAGAAGGATCTCAATGTCAAGAAGCAATTAAGAATGAAATTGATTCTATATTGCAAAATCATACTTGGGAGTTAGTAGATCTTCCACCTAGTTGTAAACCACTTGGATATCGTTGAATATTCAAAAGGAAGATGAAAACTGACGGAAGTATTGATAAATACAAGGCAAGGTTGGAGATCAAAGGATTTAGACAAAAGGAGGGTCTAGACTACTTTGATACTTACTCGCCTGTAACGCGAATAACCTCTATACGATTGGTTCTTGCAATTGCGGCTCTAAGAAATTTGGAAGTTCACCAAATGGATGTAAAGACCGCATTTCTAAATGGCGATTTAGAAGAAGAAATTTACATGGAACAACCTGAGGGTTTTTCTACCACAGGAAACGAGGGCAAAGTATGTAAATTGGTCAAGTCTTTGTATGGCTTGAAGCAAGCTCCAAATCAATGGCACCAAAAGTTTGATTATGTCATGTTTGACAATGGATTCAAAATAAATGAGTGCGACAAGTGTGTTTATTTTAAAGACACACCAAGAGGTTATGTAATCTTATGTCTTTATTTAGATGATATGCCTATCATTGGGAGTGATGATAACATGATCAACTCAACAAAAGACATGTTAAAAGTGAGGTTTGACATGAAAGACATGGGTCTCGCGGATGTGATTCTTGGAGTAAAAATCACTAGAACCCAAAATGGTCTTGTTTTGAGTCAATCGCACTACGTGGACAAGATCCTTGGGAAATTCAATTCGGGCGATACGAGTATAGCTCAAACGCCAATTGATAATACCCAACGCCTAAGGAAGAATAGATGGCAAGAGTGTTGCTCAGTTAGAGTACTCAAGGATCATTGGTAGTCTCATGTATCTAATGACATGTACTAGACCCGACAAAGCGTATACTCTTAGCAGGCTGAGTAGATACACCAGTAATACGTGCGCGGAACATTGGAAAGCTATCACGAGGGTGCTTAGATACATAAGATACACAAGAGACTATGGATTGCATTATACTCGTGAGCCAGCAGTGATCGAAGGATACACTGACGCGAACTGGATATCGGATATAAAAGATCATAGATCGACAAGTGGATATGTGTTTACACTTGCGGGAGCAGCTATAGCTTGGAAGTCTTCCAAGCAAACTGTTATAGCTAGATCTGTCACGACCCCCGACCCGGTTTGACCCGTTTCAGGAGCCGCGGGACAGAAATCCTGCGGTATTTAATTAATTGAGTTTGACAGCGGAAGTTTTCATCAGAATCTTTTAAAATGTAAATATTTCCCGATTATTTATTGCACAACGCAGGATAAAACCCCGGTAATTTACAATCATTTGATTTCACGAAGAAATCTTTTATTTTTACAAAACATGTTTCTTTATTTTATACTGAGCCACTTCCTTGAGCTTGTAGTGCTATATGGTACTTTTCCTGATTCATAACAGGTCACCTGAAACATGTTTGAAAAAGGTTTTGTCAGCGGGGAAATACTGAGTGAATCATTCTATTTTGCATAATGATGCATAGTTATCAATTACAGCATAAGAGCGATTACAATGGCTTCTATCTTATTTTTATCTGGCATTCTGTCACAATGGTGACATGTCACAATGGTGACGATGGTCATACCACTATTTAGATCAATGAACCTAAATAGTGACGATTATCCCTGTAGGTCAATGAACCTAACAGTGATTATCCCGAGTAGGTCAATGAACCTAATTGGGAGAAAATTAGTAATGTGCACAATACCCCAACTAACCAGTAATTCAAGATATCCACGACTTAGTCCCTGTAATTATAACCTTGAAAATAATTTGAGGTATTGTAAAATAGTTGATAAAAAGAGAATGACTCACATTGCAGATTTAATTTGAGCAGAGTTTAGCCTACTGATTTAGCCTTTTCAATCTAAATTTTTATAACAGGCACACAATTCGGGGTTAGTAATCAATCCAGCATTTACGATAACTCACGAGATCAACCCTCACAACAAATGACAAAGTGCTATGCTTAAACATCCATCGAATTAACGACTAATGACAAAGCATCACCCTAATGTGGGCAGCACTTAAACATCCATTGAGTACATTGATCGATCGGACAATGAATCGTAATAGCGATTGTGCTAATACCCTGATTGCGGCGTCGATTTAGTGCCTGTGTGTGTTAATTGGAGTATACAGAACTTATCTCAGCGCACAAAGTGAATTTGAGCGTCGTTCTGAAGCCAGAATTCAAGTCCCAATCTCCTGTATTTATAGGTGAATTTTGACCCTCAGGCGGCCCGCGTGAGATCTTAAGCTAACCTTACGCAGCCCGCGTGAGACCTATTTTTAGGCATAGGGTTGCCACGTGTGGAACTAGCTCAGCTGAGTCGACAGTTTTCGAAAATTCCTTTCTGCCAACGTTTTAAGTGGATAATCGTCAATAGGGTTTAACCCCCCTGAGTTTTAGGGCCCTGATCCTGATTCTGATTTTTCTGAAAATCTTAGGGTTTGTGCAGAATCACTTGGGTTTCTTAATTAGGGTTTCCTATTGGTCAATTAAAGTAATAATTTAGTACTTTTTGATGAGAGTTGTTACATTCTCCCCACCTTAAGAAAATCCTCGTCCTCGAGATTTACCGGAATAATTGAGGATATTTTCACTTTATTTCTGACTCTAATTCTCAAATGTATTAGGATCTTATCTTTAAATCCTGCTTTACTAGCATTACTCGTTTACCTTTATATCTTGGAAAGGTATTACTCAAAGATTCGTTTAATAGACATCTCTTGAGATTGAATATATGAAATATATCATGTACTCCAGCTAACTTTCCTGGTAATCTCTAACCGTCTTCAGTCTTTCCTTCGTGATACTGAATATCACAGTTGAAGTCACTTAGGATTTTCATCCATTTCCTTTGCCTCGTGTTTTAATTCTTTTTGCCCAATTATATATCTCCAATTCTTGTAATCCGTATAGATAGTATACTTACTTCTATACAGATAATTTATCCAAATCTTAAAGGCAAAAATTATGATTCCTAATTCTAACTCATGAGTGGTATAGTTTTTCTTCGTGCTTTTTCAATTGCCTTAATGTATATGCAATTACCTTTTTGCGTTGCATTAACACACATTCAAATCTTAGCTTTGAAGCATTACCGTATACTTCAAAATCTTCAGTTCCTTCTAGTAAAGCTAAGATTGTAGTATTGGTTAACTTCTGTTTCAAGATACTAAAGGTTTCTTCTTGTTTAGGTCCTTAATCAAACTTAATGGTATATCTATTTTGGAATAATCCCTAAATAATCCGTCTAAAATATCCGACTAAACTTACAAAACTCCTAATTTCTATTGCGGATTGCGGAATCTTCCATTTGGTAATTGCTGCTATCTTAGCAGAATCTATGTAAATACCTTCATAATTCATCATATGACTTATACTTCTGACAACCAAAATTCATACTTCGAAAATTTGGCGTAAAGCTTTTCTTTTCTTAATAGAGTTAAGAGTATATGCAAATGCTGACAATGTTCGTCCTGACTTTTTGAATAAATAAGTATGTCATCTATGAAGATAATTACAAATTTATCCAAATACGGTTTACAGATCATATTCATCATGTCCATGAATGCTGCAAGTGCATTCGTTAATCCGAAGGGTATGACTGTAAACTCGTAATGACCATACCTAGTCTTGAAAACAGTTTTAGGTAGGTCTTCCTCTTGTACTTTCAATTGACGATATCCGGAACATAAGTCGATCTTAGGAAAATATCTATTTCCCTGGAATTTGATTGAATAGATCATCAATTCTAGGTATTGATTCTTAATTGTAACCTTATTCAATTTATAATCAATACACTTTCTCATCAAACCATCCTTTTTCTTAACCAACAATATTAGTGCCTCCTGCGAGGATAAACTAGGTTGTATGAAATATTTAATTGCTTTTTTTCAATTTTAATATTTCTGTAGGTGCTAACCGATAAGGTTCCCTGGCTTATCGGTAAAATTCCTGGAATTAGATGAATCCAAATTTTACCTCCCTATCTGGTGGTAACCCTGGTAATTCTTCTGAGAATACATCTGGGTATTCTGAATTTACAGAAATTTCCTTAATTTCTTTATCTTTAGTATTCATGATTACTGATATCATATATACTATTCCTTGCTTTCGTTCATAACTAACAACTTTCATTAGATATGAACTTTATGGGTTTACATGGCTTATCTCCTGTAATCATTATTACTTCTCCGGTAGGTGCCTGAATTTCTATAAAATTCTGATCACAGATAATTCGAACATGATTGTTTACTAACCAATCCTAACATCAAATTTAACTAATTTCATAGATAATGGGGTTGCAGAAAATTTATGACTTAAAAGTTTTATTTCTACGTTTTGCAGAACCTTATTTATTTTAACTGAATTCCCATCTGTCGTTTCTACTGTAAAAATTTGCTTAATGCTGGTTAATGGTAAGTTAAGAGTTTGGCAGAATGAAGCATTTATAAAACTTTGGTTTGCACCAGAGTCCAATAATACTTCTGCGTAAACATTACGAACTAAGAACGTACCGACTATCACATCTGGAATCATCTCGGCTTCTTGAGTAGTCAGCTGGAAGGCTCTTACATTCCTTTTTGCTCCTTCTGCTGGTTTGGCTTGATTGTCAAATGGTTTATTCAGTTTTGGACAATCTGGCCTAAGATGTCCAGTTTCTCCACAGTTGTAGCAAACTGAAAATTTCTTCCTCCTGCAATCTTCTTCTTGATGCCCCGGAATTTTGCAAAAATTGCAATATCCTTTGCATCTTCCAAAATGCTTTCTTTTGCAAAAATTGCAAAATGGACTAGTAGAAGATTGCCCATTCCCTCCTTTCTTGAAATTGTTATGGTTACCCGAACGGAATTCTTGGGTAATCTTTTGGGCTACTTCCTTCTTTCTATTTTCTTCTCTTGTCCGTACTAGCTCGTCAGTCAGAGTATTGGCTAATTCTACTGCATCATCAATCGTATGAGGTTTCGCAGCCTTGACGATATTACGGATTTCGGAAATCAATCCCCAAATATAACGAGAAATAAGTACCGGCTCTGGCGAAGCCAGGGTTGGTACCACTCGAGCATATTCGAAGAATGTCGTAGTATACCCTCGACAATCTACATCCACCATCCGATGGGTTAGAAATTTATTTGCCATTTGATCTTTTTCATATTCAGGACAGAATTTTCTTTCTATAAGACTCTTAAATTCTTCCTATTTCATGGCATAAGCCCTATTTCTTCCTTTAGCTTGTAACACCGTATTCCACCATTCTAGCGCCACTTCTTTGAAAAGGTTTGACGCATACATGACCTGATCATCCTGAGCACATTTACTTATGGCAATTACTGCCTCGGTTTTCTCTAACCAACGCAGTGCCGCAGTCGCTCCTTCATTGCCTGCAAACTCAGTGGGTTTACAAGCAAGAAATTCTTTGTAAGTGCAACCAGGCGTTGCAATTTTCCTTTTCTTAGGGAGCGGAGCTTGCCGTGGTTCATTATCATGATTAACATGATTATTGCCTCCGTTTACGCTATTACTGAAATTATCTTCAGAAATACGTTTACTAGGAACAATTTGTTGTGGTTCGATTGGATTTTTAATAGCAGCAACGATTGATGGAATAGCATTGGCTAACCCTTGAGCAACTATTCCTGGAATAGCGTTGGCTATCCCTTGAGCAACGATATTTTCTATATCCTGCCTAGTCATAAATTGATCCCCCGGTTGTTGCTCAGATTGATTAACCTCATTAACTGGTTCATTATTAGCGTTTTCCATCTGATAACTAATTTATAAATAAATAATTAGTATAAAAGAAATAATCCAAGGTCACAATTAATTGCACATAATCACGTAAACGAATATACAACAAAATTGTAAATTTTCTAATATTTCATTTGTTTTATAGATTATATCATGCTTCTATATACAACCGTTTTATTATTTATTTTACACATACTGATTTTACTATTACTATTACATAACCACAGTTTTATAAATCCCCTATCCTTTTGTCAGATGATATTCTAGTAACGGCGTTCCTTCTCATCGTATTTCCAGGAGATCTGTCCCAAAATTTCTTGGATCCTATTCTCAGCATCCATTAATTCTTTGTTAACATAACGGAGTTCAGCCCTATTCTCGTTACTCATTGGTGGATTTGGTAAAGGTTCTGGTTTGAATTTAGGAAAAAGCTTATAAGGATGGTTTTGTAACAGTATTTCATTATTCAACCATTCGTCTATTTGCCATTGGATTGAAGGGTTTGGAATAGCTGGTTCTACTTTCATTGGTAGTTATGTTTCAAGAGAATGAATAAAAACATTTTCATGAACAGGCTTAATAGTATCATCGGTTGCCATTATAAAATCTAGTTCTTCTTGAGATGGTAACCCCTCAATTTTTCTAGAACTTTCCCCAATTTCCATTTTCTTAGGCTTAGGTTTCTCGAGAGGTGAAACGTTGAATTCTATAGGTTCTTCTATGTCTGGAATATACTTATTGAAATCTCTGGAAACTTCGATTCTTACTGGATAGAGATTTAAATTCTGAAGGGCTTCTGACAGATCACTCATGCTGTTTATGCAAGATACACACAATTACTAAGTTTAAAAATTATATCAAATTTCATAGAAAACTTTTAAATATTATTTCATATTGGGTAACTATGAAACAACCGAATATGAAAACATACTAGGTTTTATTTGTAAATTTATTTACTGAATAAGGTTTATAGACTGTAGATAATAAAAGTGCTAAAACTTTGAGTCAATTTATTTAAAGATTTATATTTATGACTACAGTAGCTAACATATAAAAATCTGCCCATACTGTTCAAAATTAGTCAGATAATAAAACATATAATCACAAAATAGCAATTAATAAAAGATTAAGTATTTTCTAAATACTTAATTGGCTTAAATCAGTGGCTCGATAAGTGGCTCTGATACCACATTTTTCTGTCACGACCCCCGACCCGGTTTGACCCGTTTCAGGAGCCGCGGGACAGAAATCCTGCGGTATTTAATTAATTGAGTTTGACAGCGGAAGTTTTCATCAGAATCTTTTAAAATGTAAATATTTCCTGATAATTTATTGCACAACGCGGGATAAAACCCCGGTAATTTACAATCATTTGATTTCACGAAGAAATCTTTTATTTTTACAAAACATGTTTCTTTATTTTATACTGAGCCACTTCCTTGAGCTTGTAGTGCTATATGGTACTTTTCCTGATTCATAACAGGTCACCTGAAACATGTTTGAAAAAGGTTTTGTCAGTGGGGAAATACTGAGTGAATCATTCTATTTTGCATAATGATGCATAGTTATCAATTACAGCATAAGAGCGATTACAATGGCTTCTATCTTATTTTTATCTGGCATTCTGTCACAATGGTGACATGTCACAATGGTGACGATTGTCATACCACTATTTAGATCAATGAACCTAAATAGTGACGATTATCCCTGTAGGTCAATGAACCTAACAGTGATTATCCCGAGTAGGTCAATGAACCTAATTGGGAGAAAATTAGTAATGTGCACAATACCCCAACTAACCAGTAATTCAAGATATCCACGACTTAGTCCCTGTAAGTATAACCTTGAAAATAATTTGAGGTATTGTAAAATAGTTGATAAAAAGAGAATGACTCACATTGCAGATTTAATTTGAGCAGAGTTTAGCCTACTGGTTTAGCCTTTTCAACCTAAATTTTTATAACAGGCACACAATTCGGGGTTAGTAATCAATCCAGCATTTACGATAACTCACGAGATCAACCCTCACAACGAATGACAAAGTGCTATGCTTAAACATCCATCGAATTAACGACTAATGACAAAGCATCACCCTAATGTGGGCAGCACTTAAACATCCATTGAGTACATTGATCGATCGGACAATGAATCGTAATAGCGATTGTGCTAATACCCTGATTGCGGCGTCGATTTAGTGCCTGTGTGTGTTAATTGGAGTATACAGAACTTATCTCAGCGCACAAAGTGAATTTGAGCGTCGTTCTGAAGCCAGAATTCAAGTCCCAATCTCTTGTATTTATAGGTGAATTTTGACCCTCAGTCGGCCCGCGTGAGATCTTAAGCTAACCTTACGCGGCCCGCGTGAGACCTATTTTAGGCATAGGGTTGCCACGTGTGGAACTAGCTCAGCTGAGTCGACAGTTTTCGAAAATTCCTTTCTGCCAACGTTTTAAGTGGATAATCGTCAATAGGGTTTAACCCCCCTGAGTTTTAGGGCCCTGATCCTGATTCTGATTTTTCTGAAAATCTTAGGGTTTGTGCAGAATCACTTGGGTTTCTTAATTAGGGTTTCCTATTGGTCAATTAAAGTAATAATTTAGTACTTTTTGATGAGAGTTGTTACAAGATCCACGATGGAACCCGAATTCGTCGCTTTAGATAAAAGCGGGGAATTGGCGGAGTGGCTACGTTAATTTGTGGAAGATATTCCAAGATGGCCAAAGCCGTTGACGGCGATTTGCATACATTGTGACAATCAATCAGCGCTTGCTTGAGCACAAAGCGCACTGTACAATGGCAGATCAAGGCACATTCAACGTAGACACAACACGGTACGACAACTTATCTCAACGGGTGTTATCTCAGTTGACTATGTGAGGTCAAAGGAGAACATTGCGGACCCGTTAACAAAAGGCTTAAGCAAAGATAAGGTGTATAAGTCGTCAAGAGGAATGGGACTAAAGCCCATAGAAGAAGGGAATATGAGGGAAACCTAACCTAGTTGACTGGAGATCCCAAGATCTAGGTTCAATAGGCCAACTTAATCATAAACCCAAAGGGAGTCACTGTGGGGGGTGCCCCAAAATTCATAAAGGGAGTTATGTACTTTCTAGTCCATTCCAATCAGTGACATGCAGGAAAGGTTAAGCATGTTGAGGTTAAGGATTTTGAGGAAATCCAAAATTAACCATGATGCTTTTAATGATTCAGAGGAATCACCTATGTTAGAGAGAAGTGGGGTCGCTACGAATGGATTTGTGGGGAGGCGCAAATCCTAGAGCTCTCGCAGAACCAGGAACGTGTTCCATGACCATAAACGGACACAACCATGAGGACTTGACTCGACTAGGTAGAGTATTGTGTGAATGTATTTTGTCGCCTACATAAATGGAGGATTGTTCAAAGACACCGCGTCTACAAGACCCTAGGATGCTAAGTATGCTTCACAAAAGAAGGTTCAAAGGTTACACCTACCTATCTAGCAATACTCAACTATTGAACGTGTATCGTTGAAACTTGATAGATCGATTTCTATTCATGTGGGGGATTGTTGGAAATTTGTGAAAATAGCATTTTTCACAAATATAGGAAAATGATTTTTTTCCTATTTTGGACTAGAAATAAATTTAAGAAAATGAGCGGGTTTTATATATTTATTTGTGGGTTTGTGTTCTATGTTAGAAGAGCTTCGCATCGAACTAAACCACGTCCAAAACGGAGCTAAGATGAATGAGATATCGATGCTCAAAGTTTGGTGTTTGAAACTTGAATGCTGAAAAAGTGGGAAAGTGGCACCTTGTCCCACTTAGGAGGAGAGATGAAACTTAAAGGGGTATTTAAGTGGGAACTCTCCATCCTTATTGTTTCATGGAAGCACACACTAAGTGTACTCGCGAAGGGAGCGGAGCACCCTAACTCGCACTCGCACACACGCGCGCGCGTAGCGTGGGCAATGAGGCGCAATGTGGCTCTTTGATGGCGCACTTTGCACTTCGCACGCTCGCATCGCCGCGAGCCGCTTGAGAGCCTCCTTTATATTTTTGACCGCGTGCGCGTGGTGGAGCACAAGGGTTGCAAGGACCAAGTGGTTTGGTGATGTGGCATGCAGGCGCATGACCCTGGTGGGTCTGCGCGCAGTGGCATGGCATGCTGGCGTGCACTCTGTGACAACCCTCATAATTACAGGTATCCGTACAATTAATTAATATTGAATTTGTGCTTAATGACTGTGCTTGATTACAACTGATGACTTAACTGCTTTATGATTTCTGCATCATACATACCTGTGCATCACATTTCATACCGTCACATCATTATCACAGACAAACTTTATTGACATACCTGATACACAAAGCACAGTTAGCACAGTTAACGAATAGAACAGGAATATGCTGACAAGGTTCAGTACATAGACAGACAGTGTTTTGAGACCCAGTATGGGCCAGGGACATGGTACTACACTAGTATGGTGTGTAGGGAAGTGAGGACCATAAAACTGCGTCACTAGGTGATAGTTGGAGTGTCGGAAAGTGCATAAAACTCACTTTAAGTGCAGAATTCTGCATTTTTCAGCAAAATTCAGCTTTTAACATACTAGTATTGTGCAGAAAATTGACTAAATGGTCCTGAATGCTTTCCTAAGTGTTGGGAATTAATTGTGTCACAAAAAGTTACATAAAAGAGACTATACGGTATAACTTAGCACTTTAACGAACCGGTATCTAACCGAACAACCGGACATTACCCGGGACACCAAAATTTTGCCAGAAACATTGTTTTATTATTTTTGGACTAGTTATGGTCCCCGAATACCCCAACACATTATATAATGTACCATACACATATAACACTAGATATTACACTTAACCTCCTAAATATTTACCTACTTACCATCAAAATTTTCAATTAACCCCCCCCCCCATATATATTTACGGTCCAAAGGGGAGGACCCCACCACCAAATCCCACTAGATATTATCTCATATTTTATTGTGATCTTACTTGATTGTATTGTCATAATATTGAGTAGAAAATCTTATAAGTATGGCTCATGGGATTGCAAGATCATACTTCTCACTTCAACACTCAAACTCACTCCACTCCCTCAAGCTCTCTCTCTCTCCCTCTCGGCTCTACATATTGCCGCCACCACCACCACCATACAACCACCATATTCATCTATCACACATTCCATTTCAAACCCATTTCAAAATACTAGAAGGTGCTACATGGAGCTTGAAGAACTTGAAGAACCTTCATCCATTGCTTTTATCATCCATTTTTCATCATCTTTTTCTAGTGATCTTCCCTAGCCTTTGAGCTAGTTGTAAGCTTCTTACTACTAATTTTTACTTCTCATTTTGTTGGTTAAAAGGATGTACATTATTATGAATCACAAGAACGCTAAAAGACTTAAACAAGAATCATGAACATGAAGCTTAAAAGTGATGAAATCTTGTTGGGTTAATGTTGTTAAATACATGCGTGGCACTTGATTGTTATTTACTTGAAATTATGATGTTGATCATCGTAAGAAGCTTCCTAGGTTGTGATTAAACACATGATTTAGCAAGTTAGAGGATGATTATGTGTTAACCCAAGAAGATCATCCTCACTTATGAACATGAACTTGAAAATAAAATTATTTCATGAAAAATAGTAAATAAAGTGAGCTAGTAATTTTGTAAATCTAAGATTTATGAATAATTTTCCAAGAAAATCAAGTTCAAAATATGATTTTAGTAAGAACTTGATTCTTACATAAATGTACATTATTTTTGGTGATAAAATAAGTGTAAGAACACTTTATTTACAAGAAGAGTTCAAAAGAATAATTTTTGTAGAATATGTTTACAAGTTGTAAACATCTAAAATTTTCAAGAAGGAAGTTTATTAAGAAATAAACACACTTTAAGGGGTAACTAAGTCTATTAAACATATTACCAAGTTACTACGAGTATTTGTGAAAGTTCATGTTCATATTGTTATATACATTGTATAATTTTGCACTTGGGAAGTGTAGTTTAATTATTGATTGTCGTGGTGATTTTTGAAAAAGAAAATGATATGCTTTAATAGCATGGACATCTCCATTTTTAGGGGAAACTATGGCAAAATTTTCTAAAAATATAAACACTTAGAAAATATTTTCTAACAAGTATTAACAAGTATATTTTGATCATAAGTGTTCGATATAAACTTTGCCATAATTTTTGTAACGAAAATACAAATATTGGAGGTTGGTTTTATAAATAAAAATGGATAAATATATATTTAGAATATATATTTCATATTAAGACACTTGTGTGACTATTTGTATACTCGGTGAAATGGTTATATTATATAACTTTACGAAGTACCGTGAAATTTATTATCCAAAACAATACCGTTACCTATATATTTTTGGTAAACACTATTTTGGATACGAGAAATAAAAATATGATTTTGTGAATATTACAAATTTGTACCATATGTTTGACAAGGTGAAAATATATTATTTTGGAAATAAGAATATATTTTCCTAGTATAGTTAGAAGATATATGATTTTTGGGAAAAATATATATTTTCCGGATAGTACATTATTTTTGGGACAAAATGAGTTTACAAATATATTTTCTAAAGTGAGACTTGGAAATATATAATTTCAGAAATTACAATCACAATAATACGAAGATACATGTATAAGACACCCCATCCTTGGGAAGGAAATACGAAAGTTAAATACTTGAGAAGTATTAATACAGAAATATTGTTTAAATAATTATTCCAAAACAAAATATAATTTAAGTTGAAATATTAACTATTTTGACAAGTAATTATAACTCGGAATAATATAAGAAACGTAACTCAAAACGTAAATACTAAGCAAAGGCACGACCCGTTCGTCTAATAGACGTTAGTACACTGTAGGTAGTCGTGTTTGCTGACAGAGGTTGAGTTACGAGCAGAGGACGCAATACAGTGAGTTTATGTCCCCCTTTTTCTCTTAACTGTTTTCAGTTTTATACTTCGGGGGTGAAATACATGTTACAATTATTACAGACATTTTATACATGGTATGATTAGCTTAGGAGGGTTTACTACTAGATCATGTGAAGGGTGGGCACAACACTTAAGGCCATTAGTCCTCGTCGTAGGACCGAGGGACATGAGTGATAGATCTATTTGGGTGTAGCGAGCCCACAACCATGAGGCCGGGGCGGCCCATAGTGGTGACTATGTCTTCCAGCCGGAAGCCCGGTACAAATTTGCTAGGTTTGAGTTTTCCTGCACCTTTTTCACACATACCATTGGCTTTGCAACCCATTGGTGATCTCTTTTTCCTTATTGCTACATACCAGGGACATTTATACATACAAGACATACTTTAAAGGCTTATTCATACACTCACACATGAACTCGCTCAACTTTTGCTGATTTTTCAAATTACATGTATTTCAGGGAACTAGTGGATCTGGCAAGGGTATGCATGTGTCTTCAAGCTGCGTTTTAATAAAAGATGTTATCCATGGTTGTTGAGTTTAGGGGGTGTATCCTATTCCTGGACGGGATACATGTTTCCAAACTCAGGTTTTATTTAAAGTCGTTTGTGGAGTCTCATGAACTCAGTTAGACTAGTCATGGTTTGTAACGTAATTTGGTATCGATGTTTTCAAGACAAGTTGTTGTGGTATTTTCTAAACATAATTAATGGATGAATGTCTTTTAGTTTTATCATTTAGCATTGTTATGATTGAATGCTATGGTATTAAGAGGTCACACCAAATAACCACGCTTCCGCAAAAGTCAGGGTGTGACACACTCGCGCATGGGCACTGAAGTGACGTGCGCGGCGCACCAAAGTGAGCCAAAACGGAGCGACTGTGTGGCGTGCTTGTAGAGGCTCACAGGTGATGTGGCGCACGCGCGCAGGTGCGCATGGAGTTGAGCTAGTATGGCGTACGCGGGCATGGCAGTGAGCCAAAATGGCGCACGCGCGCATGAGCGTGCAGACTTGCGCGTGCGCGCGCAGATGCTTCCAGCTGTTAATGCCAGTGCAGTTACACTTTCAGCATTTGAAACTGACGAGTCAATGCTTTTGACTGAGAATTTAATAACTAATTAAAGTGCATTGAAGACGTTTAATGCAGTTTAATTCTCCCATTAAATTTGTTTTTCAGTTTCTTCAAGACCTGCTGTATAAATAGGAGGCTCCTTCAGCAGATTCAATACACCGAAATTCACCAGAAAAGACAATCTTCTTCTCAGAAATTCTTCCTCTTCTTCAAGCTTTCAAGGTTCACCTTCGGGTTGAAGTCAAGACCGGCAGTGCAACTGTTTCGGGCTGTTGTATCCTGGAAACAAACGTGTTCTCCTGGGAGACACGAAATTTGTTTTAAGGGACTCGTGTCTAACACGATCCTCAGCCAAGAACAATTTTATTTTCTTGTAATTCTGTTCTTGTTTTTAATTTGATTTTAGTTGTAACCAGTACTATAATGTTTATGCTTTCCTAATTTTCTGTTGTAATTCAAGTTAATAAAAGTTTTTATTTATTTTTGCACGAACGGATTGCTACATAAACTCCCTTTGAATTTCTTGAGTCCTCATTGGAAATTATGTGTCTACCGAAACTATAATATTTGATAGAGAATTCTTCATGAATGAACATCTTGATGAGATTATTAGCGCATACTTGTTTTATTATCAGAAGATATATAGGGTACAAGAATAGGTAAAAAAATCCGAACAAAATGAGGAAGATGAAAACTGACCCGAAGATACTTTGTGCTAAAAGGGCAAAGTTGATCGTATCCTCGAGACAAGCTCCGGGTCAGCCCTTTGTGGCCTCATAGATGTATATCTATACTGGGTCACATCTTAGTTGGGCTTAGAGAATTTGCAACACATAGATTGCGAACGTGCTCCACATTAGCTTGCACGAAGCCTCCCCCCCCCCCCCCTCCCCGCCTTTTCTCCGCTCCAAAGTCACAAACAAGCACATCCTTTTTTCCTCCCCTCTCACAAATTTCAGTTTCTTCTCCAACAGACAGTTTGTGGTCATGGACCAAATGCCTTCTCCTTCCTTACCCTCTTCCGCCTCTCCTCTCACAAATTTCAACTTGTTCTCTAGCAGACGGTTCGTGGTCATGGACAACGCCTTGTCTCTCCTCCCTCTTCTGCCATCTCTAATTAACGTTAGGGTTCTTAGTAACGACGGATCCCAATGTAGATGGTCTTAAGCTTGGCCTATGTCTTCCCCATAAAAGGGAAGGTAACCATATTCGAGGGTTCCTTCTCACCTCTTCTCATGGCACTCTCGTCATACTCATCTCTCTCACACACGAGACATGCTTATGAATCATAATCCATATTTATGTTTGCTTGACCGTCAAAAAGTTGTCAATGGCTGGCTACAACCTTAAGACCCCCTTTTGATAGGTTTCTTTGTTGTCTACAACTTAATTCTAAGCTCAACGTGAAAATTGTGAAAGAATAAATTACTGTAAAACTACTTGAGCCACGAGAGCACACTTTTAATAAATACGTAAAACAACTTTATATACGTGAAATATATTCACGTATAAGATAAAATATAAAGAACTATACTTACTCGTTTGACATAAAATTTGTAGAACTATACATAAAAATACAGAAATTAAATATAAAAAGGAGAAATTAAATAATATTTTTTTATTAAAAGTTAGATTTGTTTTATAAAAGCTTTGGTAGCTTTTATAATACATTACAAGTATAAATTTAAATTAATCTTGATGGATTTGACTATAAATAAACTAGAAAAACAAATTATATAGAGAAATCATCATGATTTAAGAGTATATTCATTAGGCCGATCATAAGTCATCCGAGCCGGCCTAGTGCCAACTCAAAGATGTATTAGTTGGTCGGTTTCTTGTCATGGATTAAGAATTTTACAATATTTGGTCCTATCTCAAACTGGTTGGACCAGTCAAAATCAGATTGGCCAAACAAGCTAGTTAATTTATGATAAACTTGAATAGCGGATAGATATGACAATATATGTTTTCGCAGGACTGTCACTTTCAACTTTTAAGCGATGTACGATTTGGGTTCATCATTTTTTTCAGTTGTCACATATTCATTCTCCATTATGTTCCTCGATTTTGACATTTTGTTCTCGGCTATTCCATCTAATTAGTTCTCATTTTTTTGACGGTCCATCATCATTATGTTGGACGACATTATTCTCAACTACATACTTCAATATGGAATACATCTTGATCTTCATGGTTTGGTGTTCATACATGGTCGTGTTTGAGGGTATATAGGGCGGGCGACCACATAGGGCTTATGTTCTAGACGGGGCCCAAAACTTATTTTTCTCATTTAGGCAGTAGCATAAGTCGATTATTATAAAATTTGACATAGATTCCATTTTCTAGAGGGTGCCTAATAAAACAATGACTATCTACCATTAACTCATTAATCAACTAATCATTTAACCTAAATACCTAATACCACTTTGGCCATTATAAACACTTAAAATAATAACATAATCAACAATTAAGAGGCTCATTTTTTACTTGTTGCACAGGGCATCCAAAATCTCATATGGGTTCATAATGTTCGGTGTTCATTTTCGATTGCATCTAGATATCAACTGGATTACAATGTATGCTATATGTATACATATGTTTCACTGTAAGTATTTTATTTTTACCATGCATAATAAGGTACTTTTTTCTTTTTGTTTCTTTTTTATGTTTTGATAAGAGTAAAATGCACGGATAGTCCCTGTGGTTTTGCAAAATAATATCTATAGTCCCCAACTTTTGGAAATTACACCGGTGCTCCCTGTGGTTTGACAGTTTGTTACTCGGATAGTCCCTGGAGTGGATGTCCGTTAGTTTTCTCCGTTAAATGGATGTGAAATGACAAAATTACCCTTCATCTTCTCCACTCTATAAAAACAAAACAACCCTACCCCAACCTCACCCACCCCCACCTTCTCTATGTTTCCCCCCACAATACTTTTTCGGGTTTGTGGTTTTGATCTGCAAAATGGGAAGCAAGCGGTTGAAGTTTGACATTGAGATGAAAAAAATAAGATGGAAATCTTCATCAACTTGAAAGCAACATGGTGATTGGTCTAATTGATCATTTGAACAGAACAAGAGCTTTGTTTCTTCGGTTCAACTGGTGTGAAACAAAAAAAGGAGGTTAGCAGATATATCAAAATGATCAGTTCCTATAAATAAACTTTTACTAAAGCATGACTGATTCAGGTATATAATAATTTTTTTTGTATCCATCCCTAATCTCAGGCCTCAGAATGGTTCGTCTATATAAAAGCAATGTTTGTTTTCTCAATTTCATTGGAACCACCATGCATAGTAAATAAAACAATCTAATCAGAGATAGATGATACAAACAAACAAACAAATAGCAGCTTAGCTTACATGTGGGAGGCGGGTTGTGGTTGGTGGTTAATGGTGGGGGAAATAGAGAGAAAGGTATGGGTGGGTGGGGTTGTTTTGTTTTTATAAAATGGAGAAGATGAAGGGTAATTTTGTCATTTCACATCCACTTAACGGAGAAAACTAACGGACATCCACTCCAGGGACTATCCGAGTAACAAACTGTCAAACCACAGGGAGCACCGGTGTAATTTCCAAAAGTTGGGGACTATAGATGTTATTTTGCAAAACCACAGGGACTATCCGTGCATTTTACTCTTTTGATAATTATGGTTTCAGTCCATACTTAGAGTTGACTTCTAGTACAGGTTACTATGGTTATATGCTACATAGAACCTTTCGGTTTCAGTTAGATGTCGTCTAGTTTTCGATTAACAACCAGAAATTTGGCATAGACCAAAAAAGTTATGAGCTTTTGTAAAGAATTCGACTTGGACTAAAGATTCTAGCATACTTTAATATACATCATACCCATTTATTGAAAACATATGAATAAAAGCCAAACCCAGATGTTATGTGTTAGTCACTTGATGCAATATATAAAGAATGATGAAGCGACTTCTCTCTTAAGTACATATATGTTAAATCATTTTAATTTAACGTCTTCAAGTGATTTTATAAATGTGGTTTAGTTAACACCAAAAGAAACTCGAAATAAATATTGATATGAGTTTAGAAGGTGCGGAGTGTATGCCACTTGTTTAAGACTATTATGATATTCGACAACAAGGAAACTCAAGGGTTCTAGGGGGCACCACATTCAATCTTCAGTTTCACCAAAATCTCTTGTCTCTCAATCTTCAGTTTCACCAATGATGAAACACAGAATAACATCAGGGTTAATCTGTGGGGTTATTTATTCTGTGGGTTCAATCTCCTTCCTTACTCGTGGAAATGACTCGGGTCCTGCAAAACAGCAACACCGTTAGTCTCGTTAAGAGGGGAATATGGGGGTTTCCCTCTTAACCAGGCTCCGGCGTGAGAATAAGTACTGTTCCGAGGAAGAATAAACAGTGTGTGTGGAGTGTGAGAGTATAGAGAGCAAGGTGATTCAACCTGGATGATGAAGGGTCCTATTTATAGCCGGAGGGTGAAGGAGGGAGGAGCAGCTGTGCCAGCTGTGGTTGCGCGCCAGCTGTCCGACCAGGGGGAATATCCTCTTGGTCTCCTCTGCTGCGGTCAGTGTAGTGGTACACGTGGCGCGCTTACATTTGCCCATTCTGGAAACGTCGTACTGGTGTTGTCGGACTGCTCCTTGATTCGTTGCAGCTAGGGGTGTAAACAAGCCTAGAGGCTCGAGAGCTACTCGTGATCGGCTCGGTTAAAAGCTCGAATGAGCCGAGCCTTAACGAGCCTGAGCCCGAGCTCGAGCCTGAAATAGAGCTCGTTTTGTTATCGAGCCCGAGCTCGAGCCAGAGATACAAAGCTTGTTTAGGCTCGCGAGCCTAAACGAGCCCATACAAAATTTTAATTTTTTAATATATAATATATTAATAATGATGATAACATTGATGAGCCGAGCTAGAGCCGAGCTTTTGCTCGTTTAAGCGATGTTGAAGTGAGCTCGAGCCGAGTTTTTAGGTCGTTTAAGGTTGTTCTCAAAATAGTTCGAGCCGAGCTCGAGCTTTGGGTTTTACTCGCGAGCCGAGCTCGAGCTCAAAGAAGTAGGCTCGAACCGAGCCGAGCTCGAGCTTCATAAAAACCTAACGAGCCGAGCTCGAGCCTGGTCGAGCTCGGGCTCGACTCGGCTCGTTTACACCCCTAGTTGCAGCCTACCTGGCGCCTGATGACTGGTGACACGTGTTGTCCTTTATGTCGGATTGAGCATCTTTGGTGCCACCTTGATATTTTCCAGAAGCTTTTAGAAGCTCCTGGATGATCTCGTTGATGTCAGCGCCACATAGGATGGAAAAGTGGTGTGGTCCTTGCCATGTGGGCAAGGAATTGGGATCATACATCTTCAAGTCCCCCAGTCTAGTGTGCCTTCTAGTTGAGTTGATCGTCTAGGAGGGATTCTGGACTTATGAAGGTAGTGGTTTCGACGGCGTGTGCCTTGTGAAAACTTTGAGAAGTTGAGCCAAGTGGACGCATGGCGCATGGGTTTTGGCCACTTGTAAAAGTTGAGCCAAATGGACGCACGGCGCATGGGTTTTGGGCATTTGTAAAAGTTGAGCCAAATGGACGCATGGCGCATGGGTTTTGGCCACTTGTAACGGTTGAGCCAAATGGACGCATGGCGCATGGGTTTTGGCCACTTGTAATGGTTGAGCCAAATGGACGCATGGCGCATGGGTTTTGGCCACTTGTAAAAGTTGAGCCAAATGGACGCATGGCGCATGGGTTTTGGACACTTGTAACGGTTGAGCCAAATGGACACATGGCGCATGGGTTTTGGCCACTTGTAAAGGTTGAGCCAAATGGATGCATGGCGCATGGGTTTTAGCCACTTGTAATGGTTGAGCCAAATGGACGCATGGCGCATGGGTTTTGGCCACTTGTAAAAGTTGAGCCAAATGGACGCATGGCGCATGGGTTTTGGCCACTTGTAACGGTTGAGCCGAATGGACGCAGGGCGCATGGGTTTTGGCCACTTCTAAAAGTTGAGCCAAATGGACGCATGGCGCATGGGTTTTGGGCATTTGTAAAAGTTGAGCCAAATGGACGCATGGCGCATGGGTTTTGGCCAGTTGTAACGGTTGAGCCAAATGGACACATGGCGCATGGGTTTTGGCCACTTGTAAAGGTTGAGCCAAATGGACGCATAGCGCACGGCGTAATGGTACTTGCTGTTGTCTTCTGGAGGAAGTTTTGTTGTCTTGGGAGGGAGTGACTGATGTGACTGTCACGTGTCCCCTGTCTTATCAAGGGTGAACAGGCGCCTTTTCAGTCGCTGTCAGTTACTTTTTGGTGATGTGTCAGGCGTCAGCACCTGCTCCCGAAAAAAGAGGTGTCGTGTTCTCTCTCCTCTGACGTGTCTTTTTCTTATTGGAGGTCCTTCTGTATCTCTGACGGTTCACTACCCATCGCATTAAATGCGATGGGTATAAAGACAAGGCGGTTCCTTCTAAAACTTCACTTTTCAAAATTTAAATTCCTGATTTCTCTCACATTTCTTCATCTTCTTTCGTCCTTCTTCTAGAGTTCACTCATATTATTCTTTGATTATGTCTGGAGCAAATCCTTCTTCCAGGAAGAGGAGGAACAAGGCCAAGAATCCACCAGGTCCCAATCAGGCAACTATAGGGTGGAGAGAGGATGAGTTTCAGAATCTGGTACAGGAGATGTGTTTTCGTCCTAAGTGGGGTGCTCAGTTCCCTACCCCAGGATCTACTGCTATGAATGCCCCTCCAGGTTATATCACTTTATATGCTGCTTTCTTCCTGGAGGGCAACTTCAGGCTCCCGATGACCAGGTTTACCGGGGAGGTATTGAGGAACTATGGGCTCCATATTTCTCAGATTAATGCGATTGGGCTTCCCCGTATTACCCACTTTGAGTTTGTGTGTATGGCTCATCGTCTGGAGCTGACGTTCGCGTAGTTCAACGTCTTCTATACTGTGACGTATACTAATGGTTTTTACTCCTTTAGTGCTCGTACCGGCGTTGCTCCAGTTTGTTCTGTTCCCTTGAAGAGTCTTCATGACTGGAAGCAGAAGTTTTTCTATATTCGCCGAGGTGTTATCCCTATGGATATGCATTACCGGTCGGTGGGTGAGGGTATCCCTAAGGTTGATGTGGTTGCAGATTTCGCTGAACAGGCCTGGTATAAAATGTGACAATCTGAACTTTCAAGGTCGGTATCTCTCAGTATCTTTTAGTCACGTGATTCTGTTTTCTGATTATTTCCTTTCATATCTCTTGCGACGATAAAAATTGCTAAACACCAGTGTATGTGATATACTTGCTATATGTATAACGTGACTAGGTATATGTAGCATATGCTTAACTGATTAACTGCATGACGTGTGTTTAACTGATTAACTGCATGAAGCCGTTAGAACGCTCTTATGTACCAATTAACTAACTTAGAGAACTACCCCTCAACATTATTGTTATCGGGCCACATACATACAGATCAGGCCCGAAACCCGGTTGTAAGCATATTAAATAATGGTAATAGCCCAATGGTTTGGGCCTAAATATGAGCATCTCGGTCCAAAAAGGGGGTACCGCCCCAAAGTCCAAACCCTTATCTTATGTGTTACGTAATGTGCATTCTTTTTAGAGAAAACTTGAAACAAAAACCAAATCAAAACCCTACCCCCTATGATTGGTGACGGCAGCAGACTACCCCCATCGAATTCATTCTATACTTGTGAGGCATCACTTGTAATTTGGCAGTAGATCGGTATGTGTTTATATATATGTTATATGGTGTTTAGATGTGCTAGTGAATTGCAAGTATTAGGAATGTAAATTGTGAAACGTGATTTGGCATGAATATGAGATTATGATATTGAATCAATGATGTATGTGCGTAAGAGTCATACTTGTAATACATGGTTTGTGTGCAAAATTGTTCTATGATGTTGTGATAAGATGAATGATGTGTACGAATAGGGATGTGTGATAGTGGATGACTTTATTGTAATATTGAAGTGATTGTAGTAACATAAACTGATTAGGGGTGAATTGTTATGCTTTCATATTATTCTATATTATCTATTAATATTGGGTTGCACATGGGGGTGTTGGATAACGACCAAGAGGTATGGGTACACGATTTTCGGGGCGGTGAAACTATGAAGCTGTTGAAGGTGAATCATGATAATTAACTCATTAAACCGAATGACTAGTGTACTTGATGTTGACAATTGTTAATCGGCAACTAGGGTGCACACTGTTAATAAGTCGATGGTATCTTGGCCAATAGATCAACTTGGATTTGGAGGGGTTTATGGAGTAATTTCTTGATAAAGGAAGCTGAATAATTAGGTATACATATATGTGTTAGCCGATTTTTAATTGCGTTTGTATGTTAGTGGTTAATGATATAGGATCTATATGTTCCATAACTTGATAGCATGCTAATTAGTCACTAAACAGATTATGTTATTTAATTTGATTTTGAACTTTAATCTTGAATCAAAGGGGTAGGTTATATACGTATGGTAGTGATTTGGATTCTTGCTATTGTGAGATATGAACTTGTAATGTGAATAAACATATGGCCCGAATACTTGTTATACTTGTCTGATAATATGTGCTATACTTGTTCACTACTTGGATAATGTGCGAAGAGAATACGAGATTTACGTGTATAAGAAACTGACCGTTTTCGGTAACCACGATAGGGTTTGGTTGATCAACTGGGAACGGGTAACAAATCTTACCGAGCAAACCAAAGGTGAGTTCACTACATTCGAGCATGCGTCCCAGTGGTTGGGGACAGTCAGTGGTCTGGGTAAAAACGGGTATATTGGTTAATATTTTCACCTATCATTTTTGTAAGTCCCTTATTATGTTACCTGGAGGGTAACGGGTATTAGTTGGTAGCGCTACTTAGGTTTGGCACCCTCACACCGCTCCTGGATAGGACGGATGTGAACTAATGACCCAGTCGGGGCCCAGTACTAGATAGGAGTACGTGGGAAGGGCAGTCATGTATTTCAGGAGCCGTCTTGTTCGGAATTGAGATATTAACAATATTACTTGCATTGGTTATTGAACTGTTTTACATACAACTGGTAACAAACGTTTTCTAAAACTGTGAACTCGCCAGCTTTGTCTGATACACTTGTTACATGCTCGCAGGTCGTTAGGTACTTGGGAACAGGAACTTGCTGGCTGGAGGGCGTGAGTGGTCATGGTTGCATTAATGGGTTTATCTATCAAACATTTATTTACTATGGTTGTTTGGAAAGTATTTACATTATGTTACGTTAACGCTTCCGCTGAACTTGATGGTTTTCAAATTACTTATGTTTGGATTTTATTGCTATTAAATGATGAAACTTTATTTTAAGCTTATGGATTCAATGTAATTGGTGGCTCATTACTAGTGGTCACACGCCTAACCGGGACACTCCCTAGGTGGTAATTTGAGGGTGTGACATAAAAAGTTGACTCATAAAGCTACTCCTATTCTTCAACTTGAGGAGATGGCATTGGTGGGGGCCGGGATGAGTATGCTGTGGGTTCCAAAGCATCCTCTGGGAGTTCCAGTTTATGGTTACAGTGGCAAACGTATGTGTTGTTCCATAACCTTTTGTCTCTCTTTTGTAAATATTTGTTGTGTTGCTTTTGTCATTGCTCTTCATCTTTGTGCTTTTTACAGTGGGTTACACCTTGTTGAATGTTCTGGATTTGAAGGTCGGTGGTGCCATGGTGGAGGCGAATCAAAAGGCTGAGAAGCGACCTTGGTTGGACCAGATTCGTGGTTGTTTCCAGCATCCGACCGATGAGAGTATAACCACCTATGCCAACACTGTCTTAGGTGAAGATAGTGAGGATGATGATGCTATTAAACCTACTCGGGAAGAAGTTGTTGTTCTTTCGAGTGATGGCTCTGACAAATCTTGTAAAGGCCTAACTTCTCATTCCCCGCGTGCAGGTCCAGCACAAGGGGTTGTGCGTGAGCCTGTTAATGAACCTATTGGTGACGACGTGGAGATTCCTGTTGAGGCTGCTGAGCAGTTGGAAACAAGGAGAAAAACGAAGACTGACAAACCGGAAGGGAAAGGGAAGAAGGCGGAGGAACATGCTGTTGAAACTCTTCGTAAGCAACCCTCTACTCTCCCCGTCCTAGATTACGTTGTAGTTTCTGATACGTTGTCCGGTTTAGGGAGCGAAGAGAAACATCGTGGATCTGATCCGGACGACCGTACTACCTTAACGGAACTTATGCAGAGAAAAGCTGTTGCCGACCACAAGCGGAAACTTGACGAGCAGGCTGCTGCTCTTCTTGCTTCAAAAAAGGCTAAGTTCCAGAAGGAGACTCCTCCAGCTCCTTCGGAATCGGAGGTTGACCTGGGCGTTTTTACTCAGAGACAAGGGAATCTGTTGGAGAAAATTTATGAAGCTTCTGGTACTCGTTTTATCAGTTTTTTCGTTTGTCTTTTCTGGTTCTTTGCTTTTTCTTTCTTCCCCTTTTTTTTCTAAATGTGATGCTCGTTTTAGAGCAGGTGCCAAGCCAGCCAAGACTTCACACAAGATTGACCTTTCGAAAATCACTCCCCCAGAATCTCCGCCTTCGAGGACGTTTGGGTTGACTCCTCCTCGTGACACTTCTGGTGAGAAGAGGAAAGAAGACGATGTTCATGCTGAGCAGGTGGGTGAAGGAGGTGGTGATGCTGCTGGTGGCGATGGTAAAGGTAAGGGCGTTGATGTTATGGTGGAGTCCAGTTAGACTGCTCCTCGTCAAACCATTTATACTAAGCGCCCTCCGGGTGGCGATGGCGGGGCTACTTCGGGTGCTGTCCACAGCCCGCAGTTTGAAAAAGTGCATGCTGATTCTTTTGATACATAAAATCCTGCTTGTGATGATCTTCCTTATGCCCCCCGCTGGAATCTAACCCAGGGTTCCAGGATGAATGATCTGGACAACTGTCATGAGTTTTTCTCTTTGTCTCTCCCCCCAGCTGAAAGGTTATTTCAGAAGAGGCGTCGCCGGTTAGAACTGTTGGATGATCACGTTCGTGTCGGGGTTAACTTCTTTTCTACTTCTCAGGAGATTTTCCGTGAGTGGAAACTGATGGGGGATGACACTCTTGAGTTTGAAAACGAAAAGAAGCTATTTGCGGAAGAGAGAGAAAAATTTAATGTTGAGAAGAAAAGGTTGATGTGGAGGGTATCTGATGCATAAGAGAAACTTGCCCAAGAGAAACAAGTCAATGTTGATAAGCAGAAAAACTGGGAAGCTGCGTGTGAGCGTACTAATGCCGAGCTGAAATCGCAACGTGACACTATTGTGCGTTTGTCTGGTGAGAAGACAGAGCTTGCTGAGGAAGCTCAACAGGCACGTGTTGCGTTTGAGAAGAAGGAAAAGGAGTATGTTGATCGTATCGCTAAACTGGAAGACCTTGCGAGACAGTGTGAGGTTGCTGAACGTCTTCTTCAGGAGAAAACTGCGGATTCTAGGGCTTCTGAACTTCTTCTTGAAGAGGTTTCTGCAGATTGCAAGTGGCTTCTCTCACGCGCTGTGCCTTTGGTAATTTCCTTCGGTTTATTTTATGATTTTTGTGGACTGTTTCTCTTATTTGTGTGTTTCTTGTAGATTGCTGATCGCATCGTGAACTCCCACGAACTTGCCAACTATATGTTTGAGTTGGGGCAGGCTGGGTATAGTAGCGGGCGCAAGGATGGTTATAATGAGGGCAGAGTTGCGGCTCTCAATAATGAGAAGGAGCATCACTTCGAGTTATGGAAAGAGGATTGTAGTGCTGCATATACCGCAAAAAGGCAAGAGTTCGCGTCTTTAGATCTTGCTGTTGTTAAGGCTGCCCAAAAATTGGCCCGAAGGTCTGATGGTGTCGCCTTGTTGAAAAAAGCTCTTGAAGATGAGGATCGTGAGGCTGGAGGTGCTGGTTCCAGTCATCCGGAATGAAGGCTTCCGGCATGCGTGCCGCGTATGGCCTTGGATGGCCTTGTAATCATTTGACAAGTTTGTGAACAATTTTAATTTTGCCTTACCTGTCTTGCTTGGGAATACCTGACTAAACTTGACATTTGTTGTTAGTATCCGTCTTAGTTTTATGTGAATTTTGTTATCGTCATAATATGTGCATGTGTAATTACTTTGATTCAGGCAGCACGAATGAATGATGGCACTGACAGGTTATGTTGTGTTAGTTACAACGTTTGTTCTGTCGTTTACGAGCGCAGGTTTGTTCATGGTACGAAGTGATCGAGCTACCGGTTATTGTGTGTACCCAATGGTGCTCAGCCTTGGGGGTCTTTACAATGTTTGTTTTCCATGTGCTCGATGCTTTCGTGTTTATGTGGGCACGAAGTATTTATTTGGCGTTTGTTAGGCTTTAGTTGTGTGTTTGACCCGGCTATGCACTTTGTTTGTGACAGGCCTTGGAGGTCTACAACGTTTCCTAATGGTCGAGCCATTGATGTTTTCGTGTATGCCCAAAGTAATATATGCAGTTATGACAAAGAAAATTTGCATGAGATAGAGATAGCCAAACACTTCTTGTATTACTATAAATGTGTTGGCAATTTGGCCGTTGCGATTACATAACCCTTTTACATATAACATTTTCTCAGCTGTTGAGCGTTCCAAGTTCGTGGAACCTCCTTGTTGTCGATGGTGCGCAGCTTATAGGCTCCTTTTCCGAGTACTGCGTCTACGACATATGGACCCTCCCACTTGGGAGCCAATTTTCCGGGTTTCTCAGCATTTGAGGCCTCGTTGTCTCTGAGGACGTATTCTCCCGGGTTGAAGGTGCAGACTCGGACTTTGGAGTTGTAATACTTCTCCAGCTTCGTTTTGTACTTTGCTTCATTTATTGCCGCCATCTCTCTCCTTTCTTCTAGGAGGTCAAGGTCGATCCTCATTTCTTCTTCGTTCTTGATCAGGTTCATTGAGAGCATTCGTGGTGACGGCAATCCTATTTCTGCTGGTATTACTGCCTCGGACCCGTAGACTAGGCTAAACGGTGTTTCTCCGTTGCTTGTCTTGGGCATCGTCCTGTGGGCCCACAAGATGCTGGGCAGTTCGTCGACCCAACCTCTTCTTTTGTCTCCCAACCTTGCCTTGATCCCGTCAACAATACTCTTGTTGACGGCTTCAACTTGCCCATTCCCCTGCGGGTGTGCCACCGAGGAGAAGGTGTGCTCAATGTGTAGCTCTTGAAACCACTGTTAAAGACTGTCTGCGGCAAAGTTCGTTCCGTTGTCGGTGATGATCCTGAGTGGTAACCCGAAACGGCATATGATTTGTTCCCATATGAATCTTTTGACGACGGTGGCTGTGGTTGATGCAAGCGTTTTTGCCTCTACCCATTTCGTAAAATAGTCGACTGCGACTATTATGAATTTTACAGCTCCTGGGGCTTCGGGAAAGGGACCAACCATATATATTCCCCATTGTTGAAATGGCCATGCCGTGGTCACAGGTACTAGTTCGTTCTTGGGACGCATCGTCTTTGGGGCGTGTCTTTGACATCCGCTGCATTTCCTCAGAGCTTTTACCGCGTCTAGATGCATTCCGGGCCAGTAGTACCCGGCATTCATCACTTTTGCGACAACCATTCTTGGTCCGGCATGGATGCCGCAGATCCCTTCGTGCACTTCTCTGATCAAATAATTCGCGTCTTCTGGATCAACGCATCTTAACAAAGGCCCGAGGTATGATTTCCGGTATAAAATTCCATCAGCCATCTGATAATGTTCCACCTTGTACTGGATTTTCCTCGCTTCCGCTTTGTTCTCTGGGAGTATTCCAGATTGAAGGTACGCGATTATCGGAGTCATCCAAGACGTTGTTCCTAGTTGGACAACGCTTACTTCTCTCAGTGGCACTGACGGGTTGCTTAAAACTTCTATGCGCACATTTTTCGCCAGGTGTTGGAAACTTGTAGAGGCGAGTTTACTCAGCGCGTCTGCTGGTTTATTCTCGCTTCTATTAATGTGGTGCACCTTGTAGGAGTAGAAGGTTTGTAGCAACGTCTTTGCTTGACTCAGGTAGAGCGCCATTGTATCTCCATTGGCTTCATATTGCCCGTTGATTTGTCCGGCCACTAACATGGAGTCCACATGCGCTTCGATGTGTCGTACTCCCATTTTGATTGCCAACCTTAAACCATCGAGGATAGCTTCATATTCAGCTTCATTGTTTATGCTCTTAAAATCCAAGCGTATGGCGTAGGTGAACTCATGTTTGTCAGGGCTCACCAGCCGGAGCCCAGCACCTGCACCATCTTCGTTAGACGCGCCGTCTGTGTATAACAACCATGGTTCTTCTACTTGCTGTTTTTCGGCTTTTTCCATTGCTTTACATTCCCGGTCCTTGTCATCCGGTACCTCTGTCATGAAGTCTGCGAGTACTTGGCCCTTAATTGCTGGTCTTGGCCTGAAAACCACATTATGGCCCCCGAGCTCTATCGCCCATTTTGCTAGTCTCCCTGAAATCTCTGGCCATGCGAGGATGTTGCCAATATTGTAGTTTGTTAGCACGTGAATGACGTGGTTGGCAAAGTACCTGCGCAACCGTCTTGATGCATGGATCAGTGCGAGTACTAGTTTCTCCATGATTGCATACCGGGTTTCTCGGTCAGTCAGGGTACGTAACACATAGTAAACTGGTGTTTGAACACCTTGTCGATCAACAAGTAACACTGCTCCTACTGCTCTGTCGGAGGCTGATAAGTAGAGCACTAGGGGCTCTCCCTTGACTGGTGCAGTTAATGTTGGCAACTTGATGAGGCAATCTTTCATCTCGCGGAATGCGCTCTCGGCTTCCGGAGTCCACTGAAATTGGCTTTTCTTCATGCAATTTCGGAGAGTTTTGATAAACGGGAAAGATTTGGCTGCGTGGTTGGCCAAGAAACGGTTAAGTGCTGCCAACCGCCCTGCCAATTTTTGCATCTCCTTGATCGTTGAAGGTGAAGGCATGCGTTCAATTGCTTGTATTTTATCAGGATTCACTTTGAAGCCATCTTTTGTGACAATGAAACCCAGGAATTTCCCCTCTTCCATGCCGAAAGAGCATTTCGCTGGGTTTAGCTTGATACTTACTCCGCGCAAGGTATCGAACGTTTTTTGGATGTTCATCAGCATTGTGTTCTCTTCTTTTCTCATAATGACTAGATCGTCCATATACACTTCGATGTACTTGCCGATAGCCTCGTGGAAAGTTTCATTCATGAGCCTCTGATAAGTCGCGCCCGCATTCTTTAAACCGAAGGGCATCTTGGTGTAGCAGTATAGCCCTGTCGGGGTGCGGAACACGGTTTTGTCTTCGTCTTGCACAGCCATCTGTACCTGGTGGTACCCCTTGTAACAATCAAGGAAACATTTCCATCGGAATGTTGCTAGCGAATCAATCTTTTCTTCAATGTCTGGTAAGGCGTAACAGTCCCGTGGACATGCCTTATTCAGATCCTTGTAATCTACGCATATCCTCCAGCTACCATTGTTCTTTTGTACCATTACTGGGCTCGCCACCCATGTTTGGTATCTGACTTCTCTGATGATTCCCACATTTAACAGCTCCATCACCTGCTCTTTCATAGCATCATGTTTTATGTCTCCCAAGTGGCGTTTGGCATGCACCACCGGCTTTGCTTCTTCTGAGACGTTTAATCGATGTTCTGCTATGTGTCGTGGAACACCCACCATGCCTGCTGGTGTCCAGGCGAACACGTCCATGTTTTGGAACAACAGTTTCTTTAGCGCCGCGCGCGTTAGGTCGGACATTGCAGGTCCTAAGGTAACTGTCTGTTCCGGGTATGCGCTGTTCAATACCCATTTTTCTACTTCCGCGCGTGGTGCTGGTTTACTTGCTTTTGCAGGTCTGAGCTCATCTGTTGCTAATACTTCTTTGCTTGCATATATTATTGATACCCCTGTCTCCGTTGGGAATCCCACAGCTGAATGTGGACCGGAGCAAATCATACTGAAGTCTCCTTGGGACTCTCTTCCCAAGAGTATGTCGTGCCTTGAATGCGCGGGTAGCACCATGAATGTAACATCGTCTGTTCTTGAATTCCTTCCATCCGAGAGTAACACCGGGAACGATATCTGCCCAAGGGGGAAGACGGCTTCATTGCAGAAACCAGTGAGTGGGTAATCCACTGGCTCTAAGCGCGCCTTATCCTCCTGATCGAATTGGTTGAAACATTGTTCATATATAATATCCGCAGTGCTCCCTGGATCGATGAAAATGTAATCGGTTTGGTAGTGCCCGATCACGCCTGAGATGACTATGGGTCGTCTTTCTCTTGGGCCTCCTCTTACAACTGGAAAAACAACCTGCCTTTCGCGCCACGAATCGTCTTGTGTGCGCTTGTTGTAGTTTTTCTTTGGTCTTCGCTGACCTCCTGAATCATGTAGGTTTCTAATTTCCGGAGCTTTTTGTTATCTGGTCCTTCGTCTCTTCTTTGTATTTGACGGTAGTCGCGCTTTCCGCCCTTTATCAAATGAGTGAGTTTTCCATCTCTTAAGGACCTTTCTATTTCTTGCTTTAAACTGAAACAGTCGTCAGTTAAGTGCCCCGTGTCTTTGTGAAATTCGCAGAAAAGATTGGGATCTTGACCCCTCTTGTTCCGCATTTGTAGGGGTGGTTTGAACTGGTGGTTCTCAGTTGCCAAGACTTCTGAAGGGGTTTTTGTTAGTGGTGTCCACTGCTTCTCCCTGTTTTCTCTTTTTACCTCTTTCCGGTGAGCTATCTGATTGATCGTGTGGCGCGCATCCTCCCTTACTGGGCTTCTTTCTCTGTGACCGGATGCTTTCCATGGTTGGCTTCTGCCTTTCTTGTTATGCCAGTCGTTGTGGTTGTAACCGCGCTGACGGTGATCGTCACCGGTCAACTGTCTGTCAGACTGCGCAATGGTTTTGGCTGCTTCAATGAAGGTTTCCCAATCTTTGGGTCCTCCGTCTCTTCCCTTTACACGTTTGATTAGATCATCGCACTTGACTGCCCTCATGAAGTGTGCGCGCATAATCTTCTCGCCCACATCGCCAATTTCCAAGCATTCTTTGTTATATCTTGTAATGAAATCTTCCACGCTCTCGTGGTCTCTGCGCCATATGTTTAAACAATCAGCTGGGTCTCTGGTGTGTCTACGTTGTTGGGAGAAGTGTGCAAGGAACTTCTCTAGGAAATCGACCCGTGATTTGATTTTTCCCGCTGGTAGGCTGTCAAACCAGACGCGCGCTGCGCCGACGAAGGTTTGAGCGAAGAGATGACACCAAGTTGGTAAGTTCCATCCACCTGTAGCTCCTACACCGTTAAAAACTTGAAGGTGATCGTCTGGGTCTGTCAACCCGTTGTATTTGCCCACATTGTGTGGCAATTTCGTTTTGTCGATAGCAGCTGTGGCGATCTCTCTAATGAATTTTGAATTCTCAGCCATGTCATCTGGACGATAGCTCAACGTGTAATCGTGCTCTGCTTTTGGGTTATAACCTGCGCGCTTGCGAGGTTTGTATGCTTCATGTTCTGGTGGCAACCTGCTGAACACTGTGCTTTCTTTGTACGTCTCTTCGTCATCTTCAAGTTCATCGTTTATGTTGCGCGGACCTAAACGACTTTGTATTGGCTTTTTTGGCTGGTGAGAGTACTGCACATAATTGCTTTCTGTTTCACCGTAAGTATCGCATGTGTCGTGCGCGCTCGGCCTTCTGATGTGTGGTGGAGGTACTGATTCAGGGCGCAAATTGAATGCATTGGTCTGTTGAGGCATGGGAGTGCTCAAAGGCCTTTGCAGTGGGGTAACAAATGCGGACTGGTTGGCTTGTGCTTGAAGCAGAGCTTGCTGCGCACTGAGCTGTGTGTAAACAAGGTTTATAGACGCCACTTGTTCGGCATACCAGGAAGCCAGAGTTTTTTCCTTCGGGTAGCCCTAGTAGTGCAGAGAAATTCAATTGTGCTTGGTCCGATGGAGCTGAGGGGCCAGCTCCATGGCTCTGTGTTTGCACTGGTGGAGGTGTTTGTTGGACTACCTCCGACGGAGGTTGGAAAGTGGCTCCGTTTGTAGTTTGGGTGATCATCCTAGGTGGAGTTTGGAAAGTAGCACCAGTTGTGTTTTGGGTAACAACCCTGGATGTACTCCCAAAGATACTAGGAAAATCGTTGTTCATCGGCCCTTCTTGGATAATTTCGTTCCTTTGGCCCCTTTGGACGTGTACATTGTCCGAAACGAGTTCAAAAGAAGAAACGTCTCCATCTACCGGGTGAGAAGGGTTTTGTTCGGCCATTTTGACGAGTGTTTTTCGAAAAGAAAAGAGATGAGAGTGGTTTATGCTAAAAGCGGATGGTGCCAATGATGAAACACAGAATAACACCAGGGTTAATCTGTGGGGTTATTTCTTCTGTGGGTTCAATCTCCTTCCTTACTCGTGGAAATGACTCGGGTCCTGCAAAACAGCAACACCGTTAGTCTCGTTAAGAGGGGAATATGGGGGTTTCCCTGTTAACCAGGCTCCGGCGTGAGAGAATAAGTATTGTTCCGAGGAAGAATAAACGGTGTGTGTGGAGTGTGAGAGTATAGAGAGCAAGGTGATTCAACCTGGATGATGAAGGGTCCTATTTATAGCCGGAGGGTGAAGGAGGGAGGAGCAGCTGTGCCAGCTGTGGTTGCGCGCCAGCTGTCCGACCAGGGGGAATATCCTCTTGGTCTCCTCTGCTGCGGTCAGTGTAGTGGTACACGTGGCGCGCTTACATTTGCCCATTCTGGAAACGTCGTACTGGTGTTGTCGGACTGCTCCTTGATTCGTTGCAGGCCTACCTGGCGCCTGATGACTGGTGACACGTGTTGTCCTTTATGTCGGATGGAGCATCTTTGGTGCCACCTTGATATTTTCCAGAAGCTTCTAGAAGCTCCTGGATGATCTCGTTGATGTCAGCGCCACATAGGATGGAAAAGTGGTGTGGTCCTTGCCATGTGGGCAAGGAATTGGGATCATACCTCTTCAACCAAAATCCGACAACCTCCTTCCCAATCACTGGAGGTAATGAGTTTCTTGTGGGCAAGTTATTGTTGGGATTCACTGGTGTCAATTTAAATCTTTTTATCAAAATAGGTTTGACATATTTTATTAACTAAATATATAATTAAACAAAAAACGCAGCGGAATAGATATTAATAATCAACACCAAAAGTGAATCGAACAGGATCATGGTTACAAACATGCAAATACGGTACACATATTATTTAATCTACTGATGAGACTAAATATACCCTTTTGGTTAATAATAACCGTTGAGACACCGAGGCACAATGAACGAATGCTAAACACAAACACGAACCGAGCGGCGATGGCTTTGGCTTGGCCGGATGACTGTCGTAAAAAGAGCAAAAGAGCGGCACAACCTTTGGATGGAGGTGGCGGCTATTTTTCCTCAATTGTGAATGTCTCACACAAACATACAGTGAATTCCTTTTCACTTTTGTCTTTATGGCAGTATTAGTCTCACCAAGAAAATGATTGAAACAATTATATATTATATATCTTCTTATCTTCTAATATAATAAAACAAAGCTTAAAAGGCTGATGTGTCAACACCACAAACCCCCATTTAAACACCATCCTAGGTGGCAAACTCTCAAGCCCCCCATTCAAACACCATCCTATGTGTAATTATCTTAGATTTTTTTTAATTAAAACCCAAAATCAAATCTCATATCCAAAGAGGAAAAGGTTCTTTCCTTCTTTTTTCTTCCCCAGTAACCCGACAACCCTTCCTCATTCTTTCTCAATGTTGAATACAGTCAAATTTACCAAAGAAGAAGGGCATCGTGTCTTCGTTTCTTCCCTTCTGAACAATCAGTACTCTAATGAGGAAGAATGTTGTTTATGTGCAAGCCCCATAGTCAAAAAAGTGAAATGGCGCACAAATGAAATCACAAATCTCTGCAATAAATAATCTTCTACATTATCAATGTTCTGAATTTTGAGAGTGAGGCCTCAGGTAATTGCCTTTTCGTTTGTCATTTGTAAATCATATTTCTCTCCCACGCTCTCAAACCCTATGATCTCGTGAGCTTCAGGTAAGATTTTGAATTTAGATCATGTGAAGAGGCTTCAGGTATGATTTTGGTAATCAAGCATCACTCATCTTCATCTTCACCTATAATACATGATTTGGGGAAAAACCCTAAATGTTTATGCATGTTCGCTGTTATTGATGTTCACTACCATTTAGCGATTTTAATCCAAGGTATGTTGATTCTTTTGGTGTTTCATTCAATATTTGTCTTTGTTTTTGTTGGTGTTTTGATTAATTTTGGAGTTTTTTACCAATTAATGGCAACTCCACCTTCACTCGACAGCTCATCTTCAATCGCTGCTATCTTGCGTGCCTATGTTATGAATTCTAACCCTAATTTTATTCTTTATTTGCAATCCATGATCATATTTAACTTTTTGACAGGAGAGAATAAGAGTGGTTATTGTGCAATTGTGATTGCTTCAGGGACTAGGGATTGGTAGGTGAAGGGGCGGCCTGGGTACTCTTTTAGGAGCCAGTAGGTTCGGTTTCTTAATTTTGTGCTTTTGTTGTAGATTCAAAGAGGTTGATGAAGGAGCATATCAAACGGATTTCTGGTTTCGAATTGGCTATTAAATCAGCACATGTTAGTTTTATTGAGTTGTTAGGGTTTGTTTCATGCCTTAATTGTATTCAGGAAAAGATGCAATTGCATTTGTAATGTATTAACCGGGTCTTGAAAGTAACTGGTGACTAATTAGTATTGAATCATGTGTATTGCTCTTGTAAGCGTTTGTTTGATCCAATCTATAGTTTTCGGGTGTGGTTGGATGTCGTTCGAGATCGATGTAGAGTTGCGTTTTAATATTAACTCTAATAGTGATTCTTCAAGTTACAGAATGTCGGAATCAGTTTTAAACACAAATCTAAACCTCTCTTACTCTAGATCACATGCCGTGTGTACCGTCGAAGCTTAAATAGATTTTGGTGGGTGTTTAAGTGTGTGTGTGTGTGTGTGTGTGTGTGTATAAAGTGATGAAGTTGTTTGGCAAAAAATGTTATGAATCTGGGTTCTGACTCTTCAGTTTGGTGCAATGAAGAAGGGTGACATAACTTGTGAGACATGTCATTAGGTATGGTATTTGATCAAGTATGATTCTTTTTTTTTATTCTGGAGTTGAAACAAACGAGCTATAATATAAGTATACAAAGATTATTTTTACACTGATGTGTATTTAACCAGCTTGCAATATTCCAATTAAAAATCCCATTTTCGGACATGCCAACAAAATTAACGTGGTTCGCAAGTATGACCTTAATAATCTTAATATTCTTTTTTTTCTCCTTTTTTGGCAGATGATTTTCAGCTGTTGTGGAAGATGTTGATAAATATTGGTATGAATATTTGATATAATCGTAAATGCCCTGTCTTGTGTGTTTTGGACTCTAATTTCATTATTTTCTTTGAATTTTATAGCATTTGATCTGATTATGTTTAAATCTCCTATATGCGCCCTATTTACACTTTCTTCACCGTTGAAGAGTTCTGGAGGTAGTTATTTATATTTAATCTGTTGTTGTTTGTTTGGTGATGTAATTAACAGTGTTTGATGTGTTATGACCGTTGATAGATGATGGCTTGAAGCAATGTAATCGACCATGTCGATAGAAAAATTTATTAAAGCTCCATTGCCTCCCTCCTGGAAACTTGGAGATTTAACGTGAGAACTCAAGAGCGGATGCACAATTAGCGTATTTATCCAGTCTTGATGCTGACAAAGGTGGAATTGCAGCAGTTTATCAGAGGACAGTGATCTTCTTGCCTATGGTTGCTCCTCTGTAAGAACTTCCCTTGTACTTTAGTAATATTCTATAATAAATATTTTTCATGGGTTGTTAAAATTAAAATAAAAGTAAAGTTTATAAAGTGAGCTGTGCCTACTTTTTTTCTCCATAGTCAGTCAACAAAACTCAAAGAAAGAAAAAGGAATACAAATGACTCTTGGTTAATTTCATCCACATCTTATGATAAAATAAAATAGTTGGTAGGTAATATCTGCGACCGGTTTAGGATTCGGTGGGTCCTATAATTAATGTTTCTTTTAACATTTTCGGGATGTATATTGTGAAACAGGTTATTTTCAAGATGGACCAATATGGCAATGGGGAAGAGATAGTTATAGATAAAGTTTTTGATTCAGTGGGACGTCTACCTTCCTTACTACACTTTGACAAAGTGTTGTTCACGGGTAACCATACACATATAAATCCAAATAGTTAATATTGATCAAGAAAACTATAATTATCAAGTTTTTGAATTGAAATGATTAAGAGGGTTTTATACATTCAAATCACAGTTAACTTGTTTGACAAGCTTGGCCTCAGAGTCTATTTTAACTAGGCTAACCGTTATTTACCCATCTGAACCATTAGGGGATAGACTGACTGTTTATCCATTTAATTAAACTAATAATAGCAGTGAATATGTAGGCATGTGTGTTCTAGCTGGATGTGATTATCTTCCATCTGTGCCTGGAATTGGGATTGCGAAGGCTCATGCTTTGGTTTCTAAGTATCGTAATTTAGACCGTGTAAGCATATTATTATTATACGAAATGTATAAAAATGAGGTTATTGTAACAACAAAATACGTGACATTGATTTGTTCTTTAACAGGTCCTATCCGTCTTAAAGTATGATAAAGGAGATCAAATGCCCAAAGACTATTTCACATCTTTTAGAGAAGCATTAGCTGTTTTTCAGTATGCCAGAATGTTTGTAACCTCCTTTTTTCCTTTGCCAATTTTTACATCATTTTACATATTGTGACATCCTCTGCAGCTATGATGCAGATTCAAAAAGGTAAAAACACCTGACCCCACTTGGGGAAACGCTTCTAAATTATTCAGATAAAGAGCTTGACTTCCTTTGACCGTATCCTTTCTATCTATGGGACATTTGGGTAATGTTTTATCTTTAATGGGTCAAATCATATGACTCATATTGGTATTAAACTTAGCTTAAAAGAAAATGGGACTGGCGCAAGGCCAACTCATGCTTAAAACTGATTTTGATTCGCACCTACCTGCCCATTTTGCAAGGTTTTGTCAAAAGGACTTCAAATTTTGTCTTCATTGACTACGGTCAGTGAATTATCATCTTCACAAGCTTCTGCAATTGCCGAAGGTCAACTGGACCCTTGTACCATGAAGGGGTTTAAAATTTATTGATCCCGTAGTTTATTGGACAACTCTTATATGTTTGTTGTGTGATTTAAATGAAAAATAGACAGACGGTTGGAGTGGTTAACCTTGATTTCCTTGAATTAGCTTATGAAACCCGATATCTTTGAGTTTATCGAGGAAAATGACTTGCATGATGCCATTCGTGAAAAGGTGTGAGAAATTTCATGTTTATAAGCATGAAGACACAACTTACATGTTATTCGTTTATTTATTTACAGGTTGGTCAGGTTATGCAAATTGATCATAAGTGTGCAGTCTCACTGTTTGAAGTTAATCCTCATGCTGACAGATTTTCATGACATGCAGGTGTGTTAAGATTTCATATTAAGAATTTTTTTTATCTTAGTTGTTTCTTAGTAAAATATTACTGTGAGTCTGTTACTTTAATGGTTACCTATTATGCCTTTAGAAATTTCCAATCGTCTTTCGGATTTTGTTCTACATAGAAAAAATCAGATTTAAAGTCCCTTTATTCTTATTGTGTTAACCGGGATGAAGCTTTTGGTTTCTTATTTCATTCACCTACAAAAGACTCTTCTAACGCTGAAATGTTTTTGGAGGTAATATAATCATATTAGTTTTGTAACTTATTTCGGTAAGTTTACGTTTATGTGGGATTTATTAATGGTTGATTACTCAAAACCTTGGTTTTGGCGAAAACAAAGTTTTGAGTTTTTATTTTTTGTCGGAGGTATTAGATTTATTGGTAATTTATAAGGAGAGACAAATTTTAATGAGTCTAACCCCATATAATCATTCATGTGGAAAAATGGGTAGGTTGGGTCACTGGTGAAATGAGTTTTATTTTATTTCATACCTGTCGGCTGCCAGTCCAACACTTTTTGTCCATTTTTTAATTTTTAAATAATCAATATCTTATAACAATATGTAAAATACCCAAAAAAGTTAAAAAAATTCTAGGTTAAACTAAACGGATCATGTTCGTGTCAACTTGTGAGTACACGTGTTGTGTTGAGGTTCATGTGTGTGATACGACTTTTGGGTTCGTGTTTGGTTCAACCTGCCACCCCACAAACAAGACCTGTGTAGCAGCTGTAGTTGACCTAAGCGCATTTTGTATCCCTTTTTAAACGTAATATATAATTAATAGGTCAAATATGGTTATATAAACAATATTATAACAATAATAATAAACAGATTTGAAGACTATGCATTTGAAGTTTGGATTGCACTCTGGTCAACTTTCAACTTGTCTGGCCTGATTGTGTAGGTATGCTTGATCCTTTGAAGATGCCGAAGGACGCGAGAGACTTTAAAAATACATATGGTTGGCCAATTATGATAACCTAAATGGTATGGTCTGACATTAATCTAATAAGTGTGACCCAAATAATGATTTTGGCAGCAATGGACAAATTAACAAAGTCAATGTATTTAATCTATTATTAGATAATATCATTGTCTTGTAACATAGGAAGGAGATGGGCATATAAGGATCGATTATTGGAAAGTGGCACAAAGAGATCAAAGGCTGAATGGAAAAATCCCAAAGTTATTGATCTATGTTTTATTCTTTTTCCTTTTTCAAAGCAATGCTTTTTCTCTGAGATCAACTAATAATACCAGTCATAATAAGAGGTGTCTCTCTGTAGTGTTTTATTAAAGGCTTTTTTAGAGATTATTTAAGTAGTAAATTTCTATACTAACTGATGTGATGCTGCTGATACAACGTCTTTTCTCTAATGCAAGATATTCCATGCGGGTAGACTTAAAGTCCCAATTTAGGAGACCCGTTGGGAGTATATTAGGCACTTTTATGGCGTTCCATGTTTGGAAAAAATTGATCTAAATATTTACACCACATCTGGATAGGATTGTATTAAACAAGGCATGTCAATCCAAAATGACTATTTTATTGTATTTGACATGATCTTTGAGTCAAAATTTGATATGGCAGTTTTTACTTTTTTTTTTTTTTTTTTTTTTTTTTTTGGACGGCGACTTTCACAACAAACGGCGAGGCCGCTACTACCGATAAATCGGTAGCAGACCACCACCCCACTCAGCCAAGACTATGTTGTCTTAACCGGGCCCACGCTTGGCGAGTGTGGCTTGGCGTCCCCCGAGAAACTTCACCACCCCACATCCGTATAGGTGTGGGTTTGCCCAGCCGAAGGCTCAAGCAGCGGTTACTCGAAAACTCGGTCGCTCCTCAGGTTCGAACCGGTGACCTTTCAGTCCCCAAGCTCTCCCCTTCATTGTTGCTGGCCACTGGGCTAGAGCCAGTGGTTGGCAGTTTTTACTTAACAAGAAGTTTTGGTTCGTCATCCAAAACAATGTGTTACATATGTTAATAAAGAAACACGGTTCTTATCATGAAGAGATGTCAGGTTATAAATTATACAAAAAAAATACTTTTATAGATATATATATTTTTTTAACACAACCCATAACCCGTGAAGCTCACGGGTATATAACCTAGTTATTATATATAGTAATATATAATTAGGTTAACCATAATAACCCTATCAATCATCCTTAATTATCTTTTAGGCCACTAAAGCCCAACGCATCTAGTACAAGCCCAAAAGCGATACTAAGCCCGAAAAACAAAGTTTAATTAAATAAGTAATTAAACGATATATTATTTATAACCCGTATAAATAATAAATTCCGTTTCTCGTGGATATATAATTATTCTAGATAATTATATATTTCGTTCCGTTTATTGTTCGTGATCACCAGTTAATCGAGTTAAGTGGATTTAATGTCCGTTGCCTAAAGTGTAACTCTTACGGGTCATAGCTCGGTCAGCAGCGTTGACTTATCGAACCCGTACATATAAATCCAACAATCTCCCACTTGGACGACATTCGATAAAAATCCTCGACGTAGACAGTCAGAGGCGCTCTAGCTGCACATGGCTACCCCCAACGAGGTATGACACTTTAAAGTCATTAACCAAAACACCTTGCTATTAGTAACAACTTACTATTGCAAGACAATAGACTTATGGTAATTGTTGTCATTTATCCTTTCTGTAAAAGACATAAATTGAATCAATGAGACATGGATTATATTCAATCTCATATGGTGTTCAATTATTATTGTTCTCGATCAAGAGTCAAAGTGGTCCGAACAAACACACAGTAAGTTTGGGTAAGGCCTTACACTTCACCAGTTTGAATCAACGAGGGAGCCACAATGTCTAACTGTTACATATCATGTAAGAGTACATAATCCCATGTCGACTACATACAACTCCCACTGAACTTCAGAACTATTCCCAATTAAAGTCTTTATGACTGGCAGTTACGCTACAGCGGTTGACATTATTGAAAGAATAATCCTTGGTAAACGGAAGTTCTAATATGTATCTCAGGTTAAAGGATACTAAATGAGTATACCAATATCAAAGCATCTTATGACTAAGATCCATGAAGATGATTTGATGCGAGTTACATCCAACGTCATTCTCAATGAGGTCTGTGAATTTGGAAGACAACTCCTTGAGTCCAAAGTCAGAATAGTCTTAATTCAGAATCGTTCCCATGAGTCTGACCGACTACGGATAGTTTAGAATGCAAGATTCACGGATTAAACGTATTAAAATCGAACACAGTTATAAGATTCAGAATTGCATTTAACTAGTAAATCAACAATGAATTCAAAAAGTACAACTGTTAAAAGTTCGTACATCCAAATACTAAATCAAAACATACTGCTAGCTAATCTAAGCCCGATAGCACCCATGTGCTGATCATGCTTGTCCTGAGTCATGGGCTTGGTAAACGGGTCTGCTAGGTTTTGATCTGTGTTCACTTTGCTTATCACGATGTCTCCACGTTCCACAATTTCCCGTATGTAGTGGAACTTTCTTAGAATGTGCTTGGCCCTGTGACGAGACATGGGCTCTTTGGCTTGAGCAATAGCACCTGTGTTATCACAGAATATCTCGATGGGTTTCTTAATGCTTGGAACCACATCGAGGTCGGTTATGAATTTCTTCATCCAAGCAGCCTCCTTTGCAGCATCTGATGCGGCTATATATTCAGATTCGGTGGTTGAATCCGCCACCACACTCTGCTTGGAGCTCTTCCATGAGATAGCTCCTCCATTTAGAGTGAATACAAAACCTGATTCAGAGCGAGAGTCATCTCGGTCAGTTTGAAAACTGGCATCAGTGTAACATCTTACAGTGAGCTCTTCTTATACTCCTCCAAATACTAAGAACATATCTTTAGTTCTTCTCAGATACTTCAGAATGTTCTTAACAACAGTCCAATGGGCAATGCCAGGAGTTTGCTGATAACGACTAGTCATGCTTAAAGCATGCGAGACGTCAGGTCTAGTACATAACATAGCATACATGATAGAACCAATTGCTGAAGCATATGGAACTGCTTTCATTCGCTTAATTTCAATGTCCATTGAAGGAGATTGCGATTTGTTCAACACAGTCCCTTTAGTCATAGGAACACCTCCTTTCTTGGAGTTTTCCATCTTAAAGCGTGTCATCATTTTGTCTATGTATGTACTTTGACTTAGCCCAAGAAGTCGCTTAGATCTATCCCTATAGATCTTGATTCCTAGAATATAAGCTGCTTCTCCAAGATCTTTCATTGCAAAACAAGTTCCCAAATAGTGTTTAACTTCGTTAAGCATAGGGACGCTGTTTCCAATAATCAGTATATCATCCACATACAGGATGAGGAATGATATAGTGCTCCCACTAGCCTTTCTGTAAACACAAGGCTCATCTTCATTTTTGACAAACCCAAACTCTTTGATCTTTTGGTCAAAACGAAGATTCCAGCTACGAGACGCCTGCTTGAGTCCATAAATGGACTTATTCAGCTTGCACACCCTATTAGGATATTTTGGATCAACAAGACCATCTGGCTGAACCATATAGACATCTTTAGAGAGATGCCCATTAAGAAAAGCGGTTTTGACATCCATTTTCCATATCTCATAGTCATAGTACGCGGCTATGGCAAGCAATATCCTGATCGATTTGATCATAGCAACGGGCGAGAAGGTTTCATCATAGTCAATACCCTGAGTTTGAGTGAAACCCTTCGTAACTAGCCGTGCTTTAAAGGTGTGTACGTTTCCATGCATATCGGTTTTTCTATTGAAAACCCATTTGCTCCCTACTGCCCGAGATTCGGGGGGTAGCTCAACCAAGTCCCAGACTTGATTATCACGCATAGATTGCATCTCAGCGTTCATGGCTTCCAGCCATTTCCCAGATTCAGGATCTGAGATAGCAGATTTGTAGTTAGTAGGTTCGTCATTAGGCCCATCTACTACCAAGACTTCAGCACCTTCAAGATGCCAAAGGTATCTGTCAGGTTCTTTACGAGTCCTACTACTTCTGCGAACGCCTGTGTTCATGTCTGATTCATCAGCAACAATTTCTTGTTGTTCAGACGTTCCGACTTCATCAGCGGTTGTTGTTGGTTCTCGAATTTCTTCAAGATCAACCACATTATTTCCAGTTCCTCGATTAAGAAGTTCTTCTTCGAGAAAGTGCCCCTTCCTTTTGATGGAAATAACATTTGCATCAGGATGGTAGAAACAATATCCACTTCTTTTATAGTATCCGACGAAAACAACCTTTTCGCCTCGAGGATCGAGCTTATCATCAGCATCACTTGTGATGTATGCATCACATATCTCATAAGGGGTTTTGTTTACCTTTTTGGTCGGAGCCAGATTGACAATGCGGGTGGCAATCATAAGAGCATGACCCCAAAAGGAGTGAGGCGAGTTAGTTCTACACATCATCGATCGAACCATATTAAGTAAGGTTCGATTTCTCCTCTCGCTCACGCCATTAAGTTGGGGTGTGCCAGGTGGAGTGGGTTCTGAAATTATTCCACACTCTTTGAGATGATTGAGGAACTCTAAGCTGAGGTATTCGCCACCTCGATCTGATCGAAGTATTTTTATCTTTCTAGTAAGTTGGTTTTCTACTTCGTTTTGAAACTCTTTGAACTTTTCAAAAGTTTCATGCTGATGCTTCATAAGATAAACATAAGCATATCGACTATAATCGTCGATGAATGTAACGAAGTATCTTTCATGGTTCCTTGTCATGGTTCTAAAAGGGCCACATACATCAGTTTGAATGAGTCCTAGCAGACCATGGCCAGTTCACCAACACCAGTGAAGGGACGCTTTGTGAGTTTGCCAGCTAAGCAAGATTTACAATCATTAAAGGAGTCATGTCCAGTGGATTCAAGAATCCCCTCGGATTGGAGCCATTTTATGCGTGCCTTACTTATGTGGCCAAGTCTACAATGCCATAGAAAGGTTTCATTAATACCAGCTTTGTTACGCTTAGAAAGATGATATATGTTATTACATGTTTGAACATCAATCTCATAAATACCATTTCGAGGTTTAGCCTCAAAATAAAAGATATCATTCAAGTAGGTAGAAATAGAAATACCATTAAAAACGTACTTGAAACCTTGTTCAAACAAAAGGGAAACCGAAATAATGTTTCTGGTTATACCAGGTGCAAACAAACAATTGTTTAAATTAACTACAAGGCTAGAAGAATATGAAAAATGAAATGTGTCGATTGCAAGAACGGGCACTCTTTTCCCATCACCAACGATGAGTTCCATATCGCCTTGTTTCAGCTTCCTCCACTTTTCATGCTCCTGCAAAACATTAGTGATGTGGTAACCACACCCGGTATCAAATACCCATGTGTTGTTGGAGACAGTAAAAAGTTCAATAACATAAATGAGAATACCTGAAGAAGAGCCAATGTTATTGGTCTTGTTCGCCTTCAGCTTGGCTAGATATTGTGGGTAGTTCCTTTTCCAGTGCCCCATTTGGTTGCATTCAAAGCACTGACGCTCCTGGGGAGGGGTGGTTTAGCAACCTGCTTGTTGTTGGTGGCAGATTTGGCAGCAGCAATAGCCAGTTTCTTGCCTTTGCTATTATGAGCCCTTTTCTTGTTGTTGGGCTTCCTAACACCACCAGACTTGACCATCAGAACTTGGTTGGTTTTATGTGGAATGTTCATCTCGGCCGTTTTGAGCATAACATGTAGCTCAGGCACAGTCTTCACCCAAGCATTCATATTATAGTTCATAATGAACTGGTCATACGAGCTAGGGAGAGAGTTCAAGATGAAGTCCGCTGCCATTTCATCTTGCAAGGGATAACCAAGTTTGTTCATCTGGTCAATGTACCCTTTTATCTTAAGCACGTGAGTACTGACACACGATCCTTTTTGCATTTTACAGCTTATGAGTTGCTTCATGGTGTCATATCGTTCCTGCCGGGCTTGTTTCTGAAACATGTCTTTCAGTTGCTGGATCATGTCATAAGCATCTTTATCTTCCATGTTCTTCTGAAGTTCAGGAGACATGGTGGCTTGCATAAGGCAGGCTACCTCAACGGCATCCTCGTTATTCTTTTCCAGTGCCTTACGAGCAGCAGTAGTGTTACTTTCATGCTCGGTAGGGACTGGGCCATCTAAGATATATAGCTTTTTCGCCATCTTGAGAACTATTCTCAGATTGCGGTGCCATTCGAGAAAGTTGGTGTTATTCAGTTTTTCCTTTTCAAGTATAGACTTGAGAACGAAGGAGTTGTTTTCATTAGACATCTGTTACATAAGCAAAGAGATTTTAATTAGTATTTTCGATGTATATTTCCTTATTTAATTAATGACCCATTACAGTAATTAGAACAAGGAATGAGAATCTGGATATGTCAGTAGTAAAGGCAGCTGTGGCATGCACTTTAATAAGTGACTAGGCAGACTGACAACGAGTGTCAATTGTGAGAATTGCACAACTCTCGAGTATGAGGCCGCTAAGACAACTCTTGTCTATGCATTGATACGTTTAACATCATCTATGCCGACTTTCTACTTTCAAGACAGCTGGAGCATGTGGTGAGAAAAGAAAAAGTAATAGTCGTCCTAAAAGAGGTACTTGTGGAAGGGCCGGATGTATCAACGAAACCCTTGAACCTTGGAAGGATATGCTAGACATCAAGTGTGGTGTTGTGGCTCCAAACACTGATGGTTCGCTTTTACGTTCCAAGTGTAGCTTGTGATAGGATGGCATAGACTATTGATTTAATTATGGGTTAATTTAACAGGTATCAATGTCGACCCATTTACTTATAAATGAGTCGGTTCAGCTTACGGTTCTACATATCAGTTCAAAAGGTAATACAGACCAGGTCAAATCTGTCAAAGTATCCAAAAGTGTACGTTAAAGGCATTAAGTAACAGATTTTTTTTTCAAAAAATTAGAGTAAAGTACATAGATGGCCCCTGTGGTTGACCAAACAAAAACATAATTTTGATCCATTCACTTATGACTGGGTTCGTTTGGGTTATTACATCATTATCTCTAACGGGTCAAATAGGTAAAATCAAAACAATTTAGCTGAAAAAGGAAAGGATCAGGTCAAGCGGTCAAAACAGAAGTCACCCAAAGTGTAACTCTTATTGCATAAACACTAATCGTTTATAATTATATTAAAAATATAGACAAAAAGTGTTTCGATATAAACGCAATACCTCGTCTTCACTGAAACCTGGTCCTGGCTTTGGAGCAAACATCATTTCACCAGTAGCAAGTTCAAAAGCAGTGCAAGCAAATGACCACATTTCACCAGTAGCGAGTTCAAAAGCAGTGCAAGCAAACACACTGTTCTTGTTCGTTTAGCCTTATAATTTATCAAGACCAAAAGTTTTAAAAAAAGCTAAAAGTTCCTAGGATTGGAGGACAAGCTGATTAACATTTTCATAACTCAAAATATAATATAAGTACAAATCATGAACATACACATAAGTAGGTGCACCAGTTCATAATATACACAACGCACTACAGTATATAGCATAACTAAAGATGAGGTAACAACATCATGCATAAATTTGCCTTCCAATTTTTTCCTGGTTTTAGAAAGTAAACTTTCACTTTATTATCAATCTTATAGACCAAGTTACATATTATCATCACTTGACGCCAAGTGACCCGTTCAAACGGCAACAAATCATTTTTTGTTGCATTTTAAAAAACCACCGGCATGACAGTGTCATCTTACATTGTATATATAAATTCAAAGAATTTATGCATGATGTTGTTACCACAACAGCCAGTTCAAATATATGAGCCAATGAATGGTAAATACGCCATGTAGACATCATTAGTCCCAATTCCTGGGATAACAGTCATAACAGCAGCAACAGTTGCTACTACATTCCCATGAGTCATCGTCACCCCCTAGAAAAAGTTAACAAAACAGAATATAAGAGAGTGAATTATCAAAACCCTTTTATTAAATAAAAAGAAAACAACGCCATGTTATTAAACCTTTGGTAGGCCTGTGCTGCCACTTGTATACATGATGACTACAATGTCTTTCTTAATAGGTATTCTAGCTTTAACCGGGACTATTCCGTCCCATTTTCTCAACTTCAGAAAAAGAAGAAATTTGCCAATCACCTATCTTACTTAAAGATTTCATGTTATCACTTTCAAAGTAAATGACAATTGTCACAGTTTCCAAGCTCGAACTAACTAAAGCCACTTTTTCAGTAGCTTGGAATCACATATCAGGGTCGATACTTTCGTCTGTAGAAAAGTCATTCCATCAGAATTACGTATACAAGGTACAATAAAACCAAAAAGATAAAATACTGATGCGTGTTCGGTGTTCCCACCTTCGCATATCAACTGATTTCAACCTAAACATGTTCTGACCCGTTACCCAACCTGCATATATTACCAACTATGGCTGAGCCCCAAGTCAAGTAGAGTAAACATATATGCATACTGACCCCAAACTCGAAAGATGTGTTCAACCGACACGTGATATCGTGCTTTATTCTGTTAGCCTTTTTTTATGGGCCTGCTGGAGCCTGAAACTTCACTATTTCTAATCAAATTTAATACATTTTTTTGTTATAACTCTCAAGGAAACGTTGGTGGGTCGACCTGACACGTTTTGATCCAAATCCATTACGACCTAACACGACCACCATTCCATCAAAGCTTCCCCAAACCGCTACTATTCCCTAAACACTTCTCCAAGTCACCTAAAGTTAGCCATTTATAAGAGGTAAATTTAAGTACAAAAAGTACCTCAATACATTGACAAAAAAAATTCCTTAACCAAATCCCATCCTTTATACACTGCAAATGCTAGTATCTGGAAAGAAAGAAATCATTAATTGGGGACGGTTCTAGAAACATAGATTATGAAAAAGACAAATAAAACAAGCATTGTACCACGTCGTATATCCAGCAAACTTCCCAGCTGTTCAACCATTTGTAGGTAAGTGGTGCTACTACTTGCAATGGAACCTTCAAACGGTGTTTAAAATTTGTCAATACAACACATAATTACATTTGTTAATTTCAAACAAAACAATTAGAATGCATCTTCACTTGCATTATCAGAATTTCCATCTGATCAAACAATGCTCTAGTTATCTCAACATTATCTGATCAAATAAGGCCCTAGCTATCTCAACATTACCACATTTTCCATATAATGCACTTACACAAATTTCAAGAGAAAGCATTACTTTCCATTACAGAAGTCTACATGTATACCAACAAAGACAACCTGGTTTATAACTACATTTCACATAGACAAAACAAGAAGTTTTATAATTTATAACATTTATAAAATAACACCTCAAACTAATAAATTGTATTCAACTAACATTCCTCAACTATTTCACCTATAAAACAAACTTAAGACCATACATAAAAAATTCATACACATACAGCAACAAATTAACCAGTACAATTACACATCGGAAATTTTATAAGCACTAATTTGAAACTTAATTTAGGGTTAGAAACTATTATGATACCTGAATGTTAACAATAACACCTCATATTGACAATCTGTAGACCTAATAATGAAACAGATTATACATAAATAACACCAGGACATATGTAACTAAACGTCCGGATAACTAACCTGTGAGATTACGAGATTATTCCGGTGACGGTAATGGTGGCTCTGCCTCCTTCAAGATTGCAGTTGTGATGTTTAGTAGACGAAAGATGCAATTGAAACCCTAGGTGGATGACGAGGTTCTCCCACCGCTACCGTCTTCGCTACCATTTATGGTGTTACCCATTGAACATATAAAATGGAATCGAACCATTTGCCATTTGAAGTGTCGCCGGTGATTTAAGTTCGCATTAATTTGCTGTTGTGGGTAAAACAGTTTTGTTGAAAGACGATTTCAATCAAAAAGAAAACTCATAACAGATTTCAATCATAAAACCTAATTGATTATACATATAATTGCTCGGATGGTTTGGGTGACTGACATTGAATTAGGGGCAAATCTGGGAGAAAGGGATGGAGATTAGGGTAAGAAGGCGTGATGGTTCGGCTGCCGTCTTAAGAATTGTGCTGGAAATTACTATTTTGCCCAAAGGAAATGCTTTATATAGTTGTAAAGATATAGTAATATATAATTAATTAGGTTAACCTTAATAACCCTATCAATCATTCTTAATTATTACAAGCCCAAAAGCGATACTAAGCCCGAAAAACAAAGTTTAATTAAATAAGTAATTAAACGATATATTATTTATAACCCGTATAAATAATAAATTCCGTTTCTCATGGATATATAATTATTCTGGATAATTATATATTTCGTTCTGTTTATTGTTCGTGATCACCAGTTAATCGAGTTAAGTGGATTTAATGTCCGTTGCCCAAGGTGTAACTCTTACGGGTCATAGCTCGGTCAGCAGCGTTGATTTATCGAACCCGTACATATAAATCCAACAGTTATCTCGATTCACATCAGTAGCACATGACCATCTATTCATCCGCAAGGTATGGGCTATGAGTTTAATTATACAAAAGTGAAGAGTAGACATGCAATATGAAGAAACTATAGGAACCATCCTTATGATTAACTCTATTTTAATCTGAAAGGGGATTGCCTCTTTGTCAATTTTGACTCGAAAAAGACCTGGAACCCATACCCACTCATTCACTTACCATAGGACGAGGAGTGTAGATTCATCTTACTTTTTATAAATGGGAAAAGAGACATAAGTCAAGCCGACCAAGAGCCTTTTCCTTTCTTCGCTATGTAAATAGAGGGCCAGATTAAGAGGTGCCAGAACCTCAACAAAAGAATGATGGTGATAGAGTTTTATAGGAGACGCTAAGCTTCGGAATTGAATGGAACCTTCAATGCCCGTGAATCCCTTCTCTTTTTCTATTCAAGTAGTCTTATGCGGTCTGATATTTGCATTAGTTGCTTAACTCATAGTGGTTACGACTCCTAATGAGTGTAAAGGAGTGCTCCATACATGATTCAATATAATATTATTAAGGAGCAATTCTAACTAAGAAACCTAGCTAGCACCCACCTGGGTTTTGTTAGTGTATGTCCTAAATGATAATAATAAAAATAGAATTTAAGTGTTGAGGCTTACAACCAAAAGATTGATTGAATGTCTTTTGTGCAGAGAATCAAATCCCACATGGTGTTATTGAAGGGATGAATAAGTCTCTAACTTTGTTCGGTTCGTTATTGACATTACTAAAACTTTATTGGGTCGCCAGCTACTTTTAACACCATTTAATTTGTTGGAATTGGTTAAATAGTTGCAACTTGGAACTGGTTATTTATTTAATAGGTTAGAACCTCGTGTATTACACGGGTTGAATAACTATAATTTGATATACTAAGTAATAACAAAGTTATATCTTTAAAAACTCGTGCGTTGCACGAATTTAATGAACACGTGTATTACGTGGCTTGAATATATATATATATATATATATATATATATATATATAGGGTATGGTTCATGCGAGAACTGCGAGAACTAATGTGAACACAAAAAAATACCTAAAAAATCTAAAAAACACAAATTTTTTTTAATATTTTAAAAAAAAAAATCGTTATATTTCTTTACCGAAAAAAATTTCGATTAACAATTATGGATGCACATGTGCATATGTATCATTTCTTGGACAAATTCCGTAATATATTACCAATAGTAGACAAATGCACTTTCATTTACATTACCATCCGCAATACACTACTTTTTACATTACCAATATTAAAAATGCAAATGTGCATCATTATGTATAATCATGATATAACGTGTTTTGGTACAAAAAGTTTGTGATTTTAAATGATGAGGTAGGCCCATATAAATGTTTTTTTTTTTTTGTTAGTTATATCTAGTGGTTGATGGTTTGATTATATTTGTCACTTAATGATTTAATATGTTGTTTGGATGGTATAAAGGGTGTTGATGTACATGTAATAAAATGAAATATTGGTAATTGTATTGTATTATAGATGGTAGGAGGTAATGGTATTAAATTACGGATGGTAGGAGATAATGATAGTGTATTATGGATGGTATGATAGATGAAAGGGAAAGTGTATTCAAATTAAGTGGTGTACACCAAAACACGTTATAACATGTTCAAACATATAGATGCACATGTGCATTTCTAATATTGTTAATGTAAAAAATAGTGTATTATGAATGGTAGTGTAAATGAAAGTGCAATTGTCTGATATTAGTAATGTATTGCGGTTTGTCAAAGAAATTATACATATGCACATGTGCATGGATAATTGTTACTCGATTTTTTTTTTTTTGGTTTTTTAGTGACGAAATATAGCGATTTTTTTTTAAATATTAAAAAAAAATTGAGTGTTTTTTTTATTTTTTAAGTATTTTTTTGGTTATGTTCACATTGATTCTCGCATTCTCGCAATAAATGGTGGTTCCTAACGGATCCTTCTTATATATATATATATATATATATATAATGTAATCAGTTAATACACATAGTCGTCAATATATATTTTTGAAAACCTAAGTTTTGATGTACTATATACTTTTTATTACATTTTACTTTGTTTTTTTATTTATTATTATGTAAAAACTTGTGTATGACATAAGTGATAACATTTTATTTTGTTTTTTTTATTTATGAATAGATTAGAAACTTAAGTGTTACACGTAGTTGAATTAGTGAAATATTAAATAGTTATTTATAAGTAAGAAAAGCAAAAGAAATAGTAAAGACAAGAAATATTAAATAATAAGAGATAAGAGAAAAATAAAATAATTATGTATCAAAAATCGTTGAAATTTATATATACTCTAATTTATAACATTTATAAGCAATAAGGGTTGTACATTCTGCTGTTGTGGTATTCCCTTCATATGTGTGGTGTACCTTTTGGTTCATGGGTTGTACTCTTCTTTTTGCATACCACGTTTACCCATCAGTCAGATAAGCAACTAATGGTTTTAGGGGAATACCATCAAAAATCAAATCCTTCATCATTCTATCAGATTATATAGAAAAATTGCAGAGAGGGGTAATCGATTCTGCGGTTGTTTGATAACGGTGGGTTTAGCCGAAGATGTAGAGACGTTGTTTCGTGACGGTGGTTCTGCCGCCGGTGATCACCATTTGGGCTCCGTTTCGGCACAGTAGATCGGAAACCACAAACCTCATGTTAGGATTTTCATACGCAAAGAGTAAGAGACTAAGAGAGAGAGGACCTTACGGTGTACGGAAGGAGAGAGACAGGCGGTGGGGTTTAGGGTTCCGCCTCATCCTCGGCCTTCTTCGAAACTATTCAAAGAGAGAGAACAGTGTAGTGGCTCTGGAATAGAGAGAGAAGGATGACAGATCAGAATGCTTTCCTGCCATCGATCTGCTGTTGAAAGGCGCAGAAGAACAAAAGGAGGCAGGTGCAGTGTATCGCTATTCATACGTTTGCAGTTTGTTAGGGTTTTCTATTGGCTTTAATTTTGGTTTGTTGCATGTTGAATAGCATTTTCCAACCTGATTTCACTTGAGTTGTTTCCTCTGTAGCTGTCGAGGCAGCGCCCACTTCCAATTTCATCAGCAATTGGTAAGTATACAGTACCTTTTACTATAACTATTCTTTTTGCTTTGTTTTCACTCGATATCATTTGTCTTGTCGTGTGCTAAATCAGTTTTTATCCAGGAACAAAACATGTGATATATAAACCGTTTCATCAAGGTGATGCTTAATACTCATACAATTTTAGGTGACTAAAAGACCGAAATAAACTTTATGGTGAAAGAGGGATGTAGAAAGAGGGAGCCAGCGATCGACGATTAAGAAGGTCACAGCGGTGGTTCTGTGTTCTGGCGATGTCAGTGACTTCAAGAAACGAAAACCCGATTAGGGTTGATTTTTCCTCGGTAATCTCTCGACCCCTTTTCTTTTTCTCGTCATTGGGTGATTAAAAATATCATCTTTTTGATTATTTATCACTGCACGAATCGGTTTCAAACAATATTGTAGGCAGGCATTTGCTGCAATCTTGCGTTATTATGTGCTGGTGGGGTTTATTTACTTTGGAATCAAAAAGGTTTTTTTTCTTATATAAGTTGATGATTGAACAATGGTTTAGTTTGTATTATACATGAATAAGCTTTTTGTTATTTATGTTAGCGGATGATTTGAGTATATTTACAGGTTACTAATTTCAGCAGTTGGACTCTGAAACTCTAGCCTTTATCTGATTCTTATTGTATCGTTGTTTATCATGCTTACAACTTCAATTCTTTATGGTGCTATACCCTATGATTGAACCCTTAAACGAATGATCAATGATCCACTTCATATGTTTCAAGGGTAGGCTCATCGGCTTGAATCCTTTAATACTTTTGTAATATATATATGATTGGTTTATTTATTATGGGTTAATGCACATTCTTATCAACATTTGTATTCTTAGATGCAGCCTCCTGTAGTAGCTACTTGTATAGAGGATGAAATGTTGGATGTCATGCAATATCCAAATCACTTTGCTATGAGTTATAATGGTGAGTGATATTCCTACCTTCATTTGACACAACTTATTTAATGCTACGTGATGTGAAGAAAATTGTAAACGGACCGTGTATGATGGATAAAATTAAATAGATGAATACAGCATAAACTTTTGCATATGCTTTCACTCGCTTTCTTTATATACTTGCTTCATGTTAATGACATTCTTAAATTTATTTCTCTTTATAGAAAGAAGTTTATGTATATTGGTAAATTAACATGGTTGGTTGGTTCATGTCTTCGTGAATGACAGAATTCACAACTACGGCTGGAGCTCAGAAGGTGTTTACAGATTACATGATCATGTTAGTGTTGTTTATAAAGAAAAAAATTGTGTTGTCATACCTGATATAGCTAACACCTGCCGGAAGGAATCAAGCAATCAAGTAAGAAGATCACCAGGTGGTTCTTCATCAAGAGCTAAGTGCCTATGCGAAAGTCGTATAAGATGCGATACTATATCATTTAATAATGTGCAGGTTTGCTTTTCAAGTATTATCGATGATTTACAATTTCAATGGTTAAGTTGAAACCCACACCGTTAGAAAATTTCTATTTGGTATAGTTATGAGTTAACCTATATATAAGTTATGAGCCAAAACGAGTTTATTCAGGTTCATGAGGCCTAACGGGTTTCTGCCACAGAATTTTAAGCTTATAAAGAGCTGACCATGTATGTACAGCGGACAAACCCGTCCTAGACATTATGTTGACCATGTTTCTAGGACATTTAGGACAGGATGTTACAACCAGAGATATATGTATTACATTTAGGACAAAATTTGGAGTTTACTAAGTAAACTACACAACAAATCAGTTGTGCAAAACTGCTGCAAAATAGTTGCCCTAGCCAGTGGGTCAATTTAAACAACATGGTAAGTTTTTAAAAACGAGCACCAAAACTTTTTTTATTTCATCATTTTAATCTTACACTTAAAAAATTATTTCTGTTCGTGAGCTGCATTGTTTTTAAAGTTCTACTAAATGGGTTAAAGTAGCCAGCTTTTTAGAACGTGGCAATCGATTCATTTTATTAAGTAGCTCACGCAGGTGCGTTTCATTAAACAAGTAAAACAATCATACTTTCATAAATGGATCTAATGTCATTAAACGGTCAGGTTTCTTCCACGGGTTAACTTGGTCACTTTTAATAAGCTGATGAGATGTTGGGTCAAACGGGTACAGCTTTATAGAACCAGCCAATCGATTTGTTTTTTTAAATGGCTCAAGCAGATCAGTTTTATTAAAAAGGTAAAACACTCATCTTTTCTTAAATGGGTCGCGTGGGTTATTTTTTATTAAACGAATAGTTTTTTACATGGGCCAACTGGGTCAATTTTAATAGGCTGATGAGTTTTTATAAAAGAAAGTATTTTTTAGGAGGCTCAAACCAGGGGATTAAACAGGTCAGTTTTAAGCTGGTACGTTTTTATTAGTGGTCACTAACACTTTCGATTTCTTCCATCATTTTTTGTGTCTATGTGCCGCATAGTTCTTAAGTTTTTATTACATGGTTCGAACGGGTCAGCTTTATAGTATAGGTCAACCGATTCGCTTTTATTAAAAGGCTCAAGTGGGCCAGTTTTATTAAACGGGTTGAAAGATCATTTTCTCTTAAACGTCGAATGGGTTTCTATTAACCGGGTCAATAGGGAAAGTATTCCTACACAGGCCAACTAGAACAGTTTTTGTAACCTGATGAGTTTTTATAAACATCTAGAGTAGTTTTAAAATTGAGGGCATCCAAGCACCTACGCTATTGCGTAAAATACAAATGAATTTTGGTTAATAAACATTGAATTAGATAATAGTTGCTATTAGTTTTTTTGTTGTTGGGAATTGCTAATGCATAGAGAAGGTGGGATAGACTTGATTCTGAGGTACATGAAATCATTGTTGGATGTTTGATCTATATCTACTAGGCTTAAATTTATTTATATCAAAATCAACACACACTCAAGGAGCCTTGAGATGATTTATTGTTTATTCTTGAGATAATATGGTAGTTGTTCGTTTTGCATGATGTTTTTTTTGTTTCGCAGGAAACGTCTCTTAGACACTAAAGACATGGCGATATTTAGCTTTTCGATTTAAAAGTGTTTGTGTAGGATGTTATCTAAATTAATCGGTCCCGATGCAACCAATTTGTGTATCAAAGGTGTCGCTTCCGGCCGGGGAGTTGCATCATGTAACTGATTTATCTTCTCATTGGCTATTATTTGTTCAACCATGTATTTTCCAACCACTATTGCAGCAGCCCTATGAACAACAATTTCTTAAAAAATCCAGTGATTCCTTCAAACAATTTGTACCGGAGATGAACATGTGGAACAACAACTTTAAGCTTCATTGAGGCATATGATCGAACACCTTATGTGCAGCTCAATATCTCCGATTTCAACTTGTATTAGAATAAAATATTTGCCCAAATATAATAGATCAACAATAAATCACAAGCTCAAAAGCTTTTACAAGCATATATAGCTTCAATAAGCAACAACAGTTAAGGAGGGAGCACGGGGTAATATTAAGATAAAGCTTGCGTATTATCAGTTACAACAACTACGGCAGGAAGAAGAAACAACTTAGGCGACTTTCATTTCACTTAGATGTTGTGCTAATATGCCTTTGCAGGATGATACTGCTGTATGATTTAGTTTATTATGTTTCTTTTCCTTTTTGCTTCCCTTGGTGTATTGTGGCGAGCCTCTGGCTTGTAATTGTTTAATGGGTTAATAAAAAATGGTGTTTTGTTTGCCAAACGTGGCGGGTAATCATGTGGCCCCGACCGCAACGCGGCGGGTGCTATTTCTAGTTAATATTAATAAGTAACTCGTTATACTAAACAATATATATTAGTTCTATTATATGACAAAACGATCCATTTATATTTATTATAGGGGAGAACCGTAAGAATAAATGAAAAAATAGGAGAACTTGGTCAAAAACAATTCAAATTCAATTTTTTTTTTTGTACACTTATCATTATTATTCGAATACAATGTTAGAAATTTAATTTACACGTTTAAATTTACGTAAATTCGTAAATAAAGAAAATTTACACATGTGTAAATCTGTTATATTTACACATATGTAAAAAATCTAAAAAGAGTAATTTTGAAAGTAGAAATGAATTATTTGATGTTGTAAATTCTTTTTTTCATGTTATATCTTAATGACAATGAGGTTTGTATTAAAGAAATTGTTTTGATTGGTTTTTTCATTCGGTTTCACGGTTCTCGCAATATTTAGCTTTCTCAAGATAACCCTCCTATATATATATATATGTGTGTGTGTGTGTGTGTTGTAGCTTATTTGTATAATTAACTATATAATCCTATATCCTGTATAATCTAATCTAATCTAATACGCATATAAAAAATGCATGATCATTTAGTTGTTTCGTAGCTAAAAGAACACACAAAAATATGCAAGAATAATATATGTAAATATTAAATCATGGTGAGAAGTATACATACAAACTAATTTATATGAAGTTGTAGATATCTAAATTAACCATTTTGATGTATAAGGAATATAGATGATAACCCATGGCTTTATAGCCTAGTGGTATCTTGAAGGTGAGATAAGACTTTGGACCAATAGGTCCTGGGTTCGATTCTCACAAAGGGGTTTTTCCCATATTTATTGGATTTCCTCCTGAATTGGTGTATAGGCATTATGCCTAGTGGAGATGGATATGATCGGATGGTTCCGCTGGTGGCACGATGATACTCCAGTAGTTCGTCAGTGATCCGAATTTATGTGAAGTTAATTGATTATTTTTATAGAAAGTTATTAGATTATACCTTTTTTTTGGCCATTCAAATTAGAGGGTATGATAACACTTGATATGAACTAGTCTTAAGCTCCCCGCGTTGCGGGGTGGGGGCGTAAAACCGTGTTACCAGCGTTGCAGGGCCAGGGGGCGTAAAACCGTGCTAAGTAGTAACCGAATCACGACCAAAACCGGAAAAAACGTAAAACAAAAATATGATTTTTTTAGCAACAAGTGACTCACGTGACATAAAATACTACAAAATACCGTGCTAAATAACAACCGAACGAAAAAAAAACTAAAGAACCAAATGTGACCACCAAACACTGTGCTAAGTAGCAACCAAATGACGACCAAATTCAGGAAAAAACATAAAACCAAAATTAATAAAAAAAATTAAGCTTGTTTAACTTTTTTATGACAAAATTATAAAAATAAGAAATAAACTTGTAAAAAAATGAAAAAAAAATACCTATAGTTAAAAAAACATACAAAAAAAAAAACACAAAAGACAAAATATGTTACTATTCATCATAATAATGTGATGAATTAATACATATATATGAATTACTAGGCTATCACCAGGGAACATCCCGGGTTAGGAAAACTTAGTTTTCAATAATAAAAAATACATAAACAACATTTTGAAACTCGTTAGTATCTTCTTTCCATTCCCACAATAATTTATTTGTTCCGTTTCATCATTTTTGTTGGAATTTAAGTTATTTTTGTTGGGATTTAAGTTATTTTAGTTTTTATCAACCAGTTTACGCTTGTTTATTTTATATTCAGAAAACTGTAGACAACTTTTATCACCCATGGTATTAACATCATTTTTAACATTTGCGTTAGAAGTTACATTTTTTTGTCGTTTTCGCAATTTTTTTATCATCTTACAATTATGTCTAACTCTAAAATAAATACAAACATAACGTTTCGACCCGCTATTCAGCCCGACCCACCGCTACTTAGCCCGACCCATTCTAAGACCTCATTATACTTGAGACAATGAGATTCTTGAGTCTACATGGTAACCTCACTTCAGCCCATTTGAGTGGAGTTGACTTCTAAACAAAGTCAACCTCGACTTCTTGACAAGGTCAACAATGACATTTTAACCTAACAATACACTGCTACAATAATTCATATCCCAAATCACTTACAGCTAAACAACACTATAAAAAATAATATTTTTTGAATCAAAAATTATCTTCAAGCCCTTATATATACATTAACTGCAGCTGACTTTCCAATCGGATACCTAAAATAACACTTCTTACATTAAACATTCAACAACTACCACACACATCTTAATCATACCATGTTTCTTTTCATTGATCTTCAAATACTTGACTTATAAAATAAAAAATAAAACTCCACTCACAAACCTAAAACAGGGAACACTTAGTAATAAGGAATAAATGTTGTTAATTTTCAGCAGCTTCCAGGCTAAAACCAGAGACTTCGTTGTCATTGGAGAAACAAAGTTGCGGCTTGCTTCCACAATTAATTTTCTTTACTTCTTGACTCAAGCAAATCAAAATTCAGTACACCATTCTTGATTCTACATAACTCTCAACACAAATTGGTCGCTTTGGTTATGCTTTTAGCGGGTCAAACATGTCAAATCAAATAAATTGGTTTATAAGAAAGAAAATGAAAAAATCGCCATAGTGTATATATATAACAAATGCATAGAAATCATCAAACAACTACTGAAATAAATAATTACCAAAAGTATTCTTGCATATATGGTGAATATTTATCTTGATGAGTACAACAAAATCCTGCAAAAAAAAAAAACAAAACAAAAACTGGACTTGATAACACAACCCCCGCACCGGGTGGAACTCTTTTATCAACATGAACCTGACATAAATTATCGTAGGCGAATAATAGAGGTAACAATTTCGACCCATGAACTTATAAAGGGGCCAATCCAGATTGACTTATCTTTACGGGTCAAACCGGTAAATAAGTAGCTTAAAAGGAGATGGGTGAAAAGCCAACCATAGTATATTTTTAACGTATAAAACATGCTAGATATTTAAACCAAAGACTTATAATATTTATTAGATGGTATATTTCGTGCGCTAATATTTGGCGCAACTAATTAACTACTAAAAAGAGCATTTTTCGGGTATTTTACTCTTTTTTCAAACTAAAAAGAGCATTAAATTTGTTCATTTCTTGTTCCAAGCTAAAAGAAAGAAATGTAAATTTTCAATATGCTAGCAATGAATAACAAAAAAAAATTGAATCAAGAATTCAAGATCAACTACCTGCTTTAACGACATTGGGAATGCGATCAATCCACATTGCTCGGTAGATTTTGAACCTCCTTAGGGCAGAATCTATGGCGACTTGTTCCAACCTAAAGGCTCGTGCAGCCATCCACACAACCATATCAACATGCACTCTTCAATCAAATTTCTGCAAAGATAAAGGTTTCATTATAGAAAAGGGCACATACATTTGGATCTTGCTGACAAGAAAAGCTCATGATACAACACAAGCACAAATAATTTTCAACCAACCTACTAAGATTAACATTGAGAACGAATTGCCATTGTGAGACATATGGTTGTATATTTAAGAGTATATTTAGAGGGTGTATGAGTTAGATGTTCTATAGAAATAAAAAAAGAAAGAAAAACAATCACGTAAATATAATGGATCGATTTTGATCTCACTGGATTCGTGATAGTTCGTGATGAGCTCCATGACTAAGTCACGTTAGCATGAACAACAGTAGCTCCTGGGAGATTATCGTTCAATACCGCACCCAAATCCTGTCATTTAGCAATGTATTAAAGCGCGGGTTTATTAGGCAAACACAACACGCTCGTTCTCATTCAGTTGATTAATAGCCCTCTGATAAGGAATGCATCTTATTTTACTAACGTTTCCTATGATAAATTTTTGTGCACCAACTGATAAAGTCTGTGTATAATCATTAGCTAATGATCGAGTCATATATTCGGATACGATTGCATTTTTTTTAATGGCCAACTAAATCGCCGGATAAGCATCTTGGGATGCCCTCAATCGAGCAAATGCATCCCCTCCTCCATAACAGCCAGAGTTGGATGCATACCCGAGCCACCAGTTCCGGGGAAAACCCGCCCGCCCGAAGGCCCACTACGGTAAAACCCGGTTCAGCTCAGTTTCGAACTGGCGACCTCCAGAGAGGCCTAGTTCTAAACTTCATTGCCACCAGCAATGTCATTGTTTTTGTAACAATAATAACCCATTAAATATATTTAAAAAAAACCATGCAGGTCAAATCAACCCGAAATTTGACTCAACTAAATCTGACCCCGTTTCAACCCGTCCAACGCCCCATAATTCTTCCTCTAGAAATATTTAGATAAATATGAGAAATATTAAATAGCTCAAACCTGGTCCAAATTATACAAATGGAGTGTCATTACATCAACAATGTCTGAACCCGAAACCTTAAGAAGCTTTGAAAGCCATTCTTTATCAAAGAACCCAACAATGCTACAATCAACGGTTTTGGCTTGACGTTGTGGTATAAATTGTCGATTATACCCTGAGTTCAACTAAGTCACTCCCATATTGCTCAGCATGGACCATAGTACCAATGCTCTTGCCACTCAACGCGTTACCTACAACCAATGTACGCAAGATTGCATAAGAATACACATATATTACGACAACCATACACGGTACAAAAAAAATCTTGCTTTATTTGTATATAAAATCCATATTCCCATGAATGTAGCTGATACCCCATGGAATTGGTATATTCTACAAAATCATGGGCATTGCTGGAATACCATTATACTTCCCAAACTCCCTTTTAAATCGGTGTCTTCCCTGGACTGCGTTTAACCTGAAGGTGACAAATGAAAAACAAAAAAAAAAAGAACTTTAGTTTTAATAATACAAAAAAAATATAATGGAATTTAGTCTCACCTTCTCTTTGCAAAAAAAAGTAATTCAGTTCATCCCTCCTATCCATACTAAGAGCATTCACATCCAAACCATCAAATTATACATACATTCCACTAAAAACAACTCTTATATCAATATATTTCCACTAAAAACAAATACTTTTTCTCTCTCCTTTTCAATTAAATAATATTATCATCACATTTTTCTCTCTCCTTCACTCACAACCACTTTCAATATATATTAAAAAAATTATACTGGGTGAACAGTGTCCCCCCAAATATACAGATGAACAGTAACATTTTCTCTCTCCTCCACTCACAACCACTTTTTATACCCTTTATAATATAAAAACTCTCACTCACATATTTTGATGGATAGAATGTGAATGCTCTAAGACAGCTATTAGAGAATCCAAACAATACCTTCATGGAGTGGTTGTACACTATCTTTGCCTACTGGCCTGCAAATTTCAAAATATGCAAACTGATAATGCTTTGTGAAGCAAAGCTTATGTCCTCCTTAGATCATCTTCATCATCACTACTCCGTTGTCGTGCTTCCTGTCTTTGCGCCTATGTCGAGTCCTCGCCTACGCCCTTCACTGTGAAATAGAACATGACAGAATGTAGAAACTACTACTTTAACTGTGGTACCTAAAAAAGTAACAAAAATAGAAACTAAATACATACCAATGCTTATGAACAGTTCCGTTAAAAACACAAGATGTTTTTTTAAAATAAACAATACAAAAGGTGGATGTCAATCTGTTTGGCAGCCCTTGCCGACCTTACCATGGTTGTTTGTACAATATAAAAGGTGGATGTCAATCCCAAATGGTTGTTAGTAACTTCTAAGTGGACATTAAAAGAATTTCAGAAAAACAAAACGGCCAGCTATAATAATAAAACTATTAAAATATGTAGCTGTAGTGGAAAAAACGGCCAGCAATAATAATAAAATTATTAAAATATCTAGCTGCAGTGGAAAAATTTTCCCAAGCATTCATTACCAACATAAAATTCCCCAAGAAAGTAATCATACCCGAATTCATTTGCTTGAACTTGTAATTTTCGTTCCAAACCACACTTTGAAACATCTTGAAAATGTTCTTTGTTGTCCAAACACATACCCGACCGAAGACATAAGTTCCCCATAATTGTCATTCAAGAACATTGTTTCACCCCATAAATTGGCCACTTTGATTAAGATTGCTTGGTTTTCATGCTTGTGTAGCTAGAGGTAAGAGTGGGTTCCAACAGCAGTTTGAAAATCATAACTGTGAATGACCATTAAAAAACAAAATTACTGCGAAAGAGAATGAACATGTAGTTACTTGAAGAGTAACATTGTTCTTTTGACTTTGATAGTTTGACCCGAACAAATTCCCAATTTGCCCCAAAGAGATACATTATATACCCAAATCGACCCACTTATAAAAGGCATAAAGATACATTCAAAGAGGTTTTTTATTTGCAAGTAATGTATGTAACGAAATTTTAGAATATTAAATTCGAATTTGGGAAAGTAACATGAAATTAGGAAATCAAAACGGCAACCTATTTGTTAATTATGGAAATCTGTAAATGATTTATTATGGCAAAGAATTCAAATTTCAAAATTTAAACAAAAGTCAAAATACCTAAAGAAATGAACATGAAATTAGGAAATATGACAAAATAAAAAAATTAAAACAGGTCTAAAATTTCGAAATTTGAAAAAAAATATGACAAAAACAAACTATATACCAAAAATTAGAACACTTAGCCTTGGTATTAATTGCTTAGACTCACATTGATTAAGAGTATGTTGCTTCCAAAAACTAATAGTCATTGGGAAAACGACTACAAATTGCTGAAATGGAGCTGAAATGATCATCGATTTCCTACACAGAAATATGAAAAACAACATTATAACTGATTTTGATTTCGAGATAAAAAATAATTTGGTAACTAATGTGTTTGAGAGATTCATTCAATTGGAAGATCATAGAAATTGATGCATGATCCAACAATCTATGCGATTCTTACAATATAAAAGGACAATAAATTGCCTTATCGTGTTGATTTCATCTCGTTGTTCCAGTGGTCGCTTAACTCTTACACAACTGCAAAAAGCAAATAATCATTTAATCGAACACCTTACGTACATAAACATGAATAGGCATACAAAGATCCTAATTAGCCCTCACCCTGATTGCCACATTCCGGCCATGAAACAATGCTCACACAATCCTGCTTATCTCTCAATTAATAATACCTCTCTAAATGCAAATCCCAAGGGTATGGCAAGAACCTAAATACTCATCAAGACATGCACTTGGATCAATAACTTGTGATCAGATTTAGTATATTAACAATTGATAAAGAAAAGGACAAAATATGGGTTAATAACTTAACTGAATCCAAACTATAATGATTTCTAAAATACCTAAAAAACCAATAAAAAAACCATTACTACAATTATTTAAAAATTTAGAAAAAGCAAAAAATATGTACAATGATCATATGAAAGCACACATACATGGCATCATCTCAAAACTAATGCCTTCCAGTTGGGGTTGTGCTTTTAAGCATACCTTCATCTTTCCAACCAAACTCTTTGAAAAATGGAAAGGCTGGACCAAATATTTCGGACAAATCCATGAATGTAAATCAACCAATGATATATTGGAAAAATGAAATCAAACAATTTAAAAAAAAAAAAAACTTCTCTTGTTAAATCAATGTTAGTTCTGTAAAATGATGTATTAGCAATTCAACTAAGTTACAACATAATGGCGAAAACAACAAAATATCGCAATATTAAACATAACTAAAAAACCTGAGATGATTCTCGTTGATGACAACTTCAATCGCAAATTCTGAAAAGGGATCCGACCAATGAAGAGGGATGTGGCTACAATAATAGGAATCAGCAGTTAAAATTTACCAGCAATGGTGGATGCATGTTTAATCAATTTTTTTAATGAAAGAAACCCTAAATTATAAATTAGAGAAACCAATGAGAAATTAAATTGATTACATCATGTATAATAGAGAGCACGAGGATGATGAACCAGAGGTTTGCGATGAAATGGAGGGAAGCTAGGATTGTCAATCTTGGAAGAAGAATCTACAGTGAGGGAGGAGGCTAGGGTTTAAAAGAAGAATCGTAGGACGACGGTGTGAAAATGAGGGATTAGAATGATTAGGGTTTTTTTGTTCATTATATACCCGGGTCAAAATATGCGGGTATGGTTATCTCTATTCGGATCCCGTGTAAAAATAATACATTTTCCTAATTTTCCCGCCCAAAATTTTGTGAAGTTGCACCATATAGCGACACGTGTCCCACACTTTATTTGTTTATTATATATATAGACTAAAAGAAAATCATCGTGCCTTTTTCATAAATTTATCTTGGTTGAGATATAATAGAAAGTTTATTTGGCTAAGAAGGCTAGAAAGTGATCTTGACCATCCATTTAGTTAATCAAGGGCTAAGATTAAATCAGGGAAATTGAAAGGAAGAAAATAGGCGCGTGAGTTTGTTTAGGGGTATTCTAGTCAATCCAAGGAAATAGTTTCTCTCTCCTCCAATTCCCCCCCATTTTTTAAACGTTAACAACTCTTTCATACGACATTATTTTTTTATAAAAATTTCACCAAAAAAACGAGCGTTTTTTTATTTTTAAAACGAGTATACTATTGCTATATTTTCGAAAAGTTTTTTCTAAAACCCAGTTGCGTAAAACGCAATCGAAAAAACCCAGTTGCGTAAAACGCAATGGAATAAAAACCTAAAAAATGACATTTTCCTAAAACGCAATGCACCAAAAACACAAAGAAATGTCTTATTTGTAAAACGCAATGGCCAGAAAACACAAAAAAATGTCTTATTTCTAAAACGCAATAGCCTAAAAACTCAAAAGAAAGTGTACTTTTTAAAACGCAATGGACTAAAAACACATAAAAATGTGTTTTACCTAAAACGCAATGCACCAAAAACTCAAACAAATGTCTTATTTCTAAAACGCAATGGCCAGAAAACACTTAAAATGTCTGTTTTCTAAAACGCAATGGACTGAAAACTAATAAAAAAATGTTTTACCTAAAACGCAATGCACCAAAAAACACAAAGAAATGTCTTATTTGTAAAACGCAATGGCCAGAAAACACTTAAAAATGTCTCATTCTAAAACGCAATTGCCTAAAAAAACAAAAGAAAGTGTTCTCTGTAAAACGCAATGGACTGAAAACACCTAAAAATGTGTTTTACCTAAAACGCAATGACTAAAAACACTTCAAGAATGTGTTTTTCTAAAACGCGATGGCCAGCTCAACCCCAGCCAGGGGCTCTGCCCCTTGGACCCTGGCAGGGGCTGCCGCCCCTGGGACCCCGCTACCAGGGGCTGCCGCCCCCGGACCCCCGCCAAGATCGTAAAACGCAATGACTAAATCAAAAACCCATATCGTAAAAATGAAAGTAAAGAATTTCTTACATGGATCGAAGTGATTTCTTCAACAATTGACGAATTTTGAATGATTGAAACACTTATCAGCGCTCGAATCGAACGGATCGAGTGATTATCTTCAAAATCGCCGGAAAAACGAGATTTTGTATGAAATTAAACTGGGTTTTCTTCAAAAAAAAACTGAAGAACACGTTGATCGGGTGTTTGAATCATTGATTGGTGACGAAAATCGCACTATAATGTAGTGATTATTGAGATAGAAAGTGAAGAAATGGTTGAAGATGGTGAGTTTTGAAGTTACTGGGTTTTGAAAAGGAAGAAGAAAGGATAAGATTGACTAAAATACCCTTACTCTTTATTTTAAATTTTGCCACATGTTCTAATCCTATTGTTTCCTATCATTCCTAGCCAAAATAAACTTTCTATTTGATCATTTCCTTAGGCATATCTAATTATAACTTGCATTATCTTAAAGTTAGTATTATTTTTTACGGTTTGGTTAACATATAATAAATGAAAATTTATTATTTAATACTAGAATGATAAAACTCCTTTACGTTTTAAATTTGTTGTTCTATTGTCATCATTAATTAATATTTGTATATAATAAATATCTTTAATTATAAAAAAATAAATATTTATAATTAAGTAAGAGAAAAAAGTGAGAAAACAAAATAATAGATAGTTTCAATGAATGCCAATAAAATAGTGGTGGAGTGGTTGGGGAAAGACTTGCTGTTACTTGTGACTCAGGTTCCACTCTCACTCTCCTCATTATTTTCTGCGGTATCCAGGTGAAGGGCGAATACGGGTGACGTCGGTTTGTCTTGGATGAGAGGCAAGGTTTTACCGATTATTTCACTGTCATGCCTTCGGGCGGTTGGAGGTCGGGTTTCCGCGCATCTGGGAGAGCCAAAGTGCTGGCCGCGGTCGAGTAGTCGATTTTGGCTACAGCGCCAGGCGTCACAATAGTTGGCACATCATTCCTTGCCGTTAAAGAAAATAAGATATAGATTTATCTTTTTATCGATTTGCTTGTTGGAGGTTACGTTTTCTATGGCAATTCTTAAGTTGGAATTACAATTTTTATTGGAATTTGCTTTTTGAACTAAAAGCTTTCTTTCGCACAAAATCATGCGGTCCAAATGTTACGTTTTTATGAAAACAAATTCATAAGCTGGAATTACATTTTTTGTTGGAATTTGCCTTTTGAATTAAAAGCTTTTCTTTCACACAAAACAATGCGGTCCAAAATGAATAACATTGCTGCAGCCCAAACTAAAAAGTGTGCAGCCCAAAATTTTCAAAAGTTGCAACACAAATCAATTAAACCGGTCCGGTCCAAACTTGTTGACACTTGACACACCACCCTTGACATCACGATCCGGTATTTGATCCATTTTTTTTCCATCTTCTAGGTTCCCGGTTCACTCGATCATGCCATCAACCAATGAACAATCCTAATATTCATGGTTACCTGCAGGGCCGGCTCAAAATTTTCAAAAAATTTTTAGGTCCAAAGCGGATAGCAAAATTGGAGCCCTTTTGTAAACGAAAAAAAAAATTGCTATGGATCCTGTTATTCATATGTCATTTTTGTATACGCATAATTATAGATTATCAACCTCAATATTAACAATCTCAAAGCCAAAATTACCAACATATAATATTTTTTTTTTAGAATTTGAGGCCTTAGGAAAATGAAGACCTAAAGCTCTTGCTTTATTTCACTCCTCTTGAGCCAGCCCTGGTTACCTGGTGACCAGAGGATGGTCATGGGTCGTCCGAGTGCTCACAAATTAAGGGCACTAGAACGGAAGTATGACAAGGCGTAGGGTTTTTTCGAACATAAAGTTTTATTAGAAACAGTTCCACTAGCTAACCACTAGCAAAGGTAAACAAACAAATAACAAAGGAGAAACAACGAAAATTACACATCAATAGCCTCCACTTGTCCCACTCAATGTGCACCAACTTTGAGCGGGTGCTAATCCAAAGGAAGCTCAAGGACTTAATTTCTCCAATAGTTTTGTTAAAATCCTGATTGGCTCTGCTGACAAGATCCATATGTTCCGTGCCCGCCAAATACACCAAGCAATGAAAATTATCAATTGAACAATTTTCTCTTGTGGTTTGCAATCGCCACACGCTTATGGATATCATAGATGGCGTGAGCCGGAAACACAAATACAAGATTTATTTTGCATCACGATCTCTCTCAGATTTTCCCAAACAACTTACGCCATGTAACAAGATGAGAATATGTGATCGATAGTTTCTTGTCTGCCTCTTCACACATCGAACACAAAGGAGAACCCGAATGAATTATATTTTTATTTAAACCTCTATAGTTGGAATAGCACCCAAAATAATCCTCCACCCGAATATTTTGTGTGTAAATTTAACTTTAATAAAATGGGTGTAACTGTTATCTTACGGTCCATGACTTTATAGCCCAGTGACATCTTGTGGTGGGATAAGACTTTGGGACAAATAGTTCCTAGGTTCGATTCCCACAAGAGGGGTTTTTCCCAAATTATTGGGTTTCCTCCTGAATTAGTGTATAGGCATTATGCCTAGTGGAGATGGATATGATCGGCATTATGCCTAGTGGAGATAGATATGATCGAGTGGTTACGCTGGTGCCACAATGATACTTCAGTGGTCCGTCAGTGATCCAAATTTGCGATTCATTTATTTTAAGTAAGAAAATGTTATGATACTATAAATAATCATATATTGATAGAATGATAGAATAAAATCTATAATTCGAACTCTTGTCAACTAGAACGTGCCAAAGAGCTTTAGTTCAAACATGAACACCTTGTGGAAGGATCTTCGATCGATACACCCACCACGTTTATTTTTCCAAATTTTTAAATGTGTGGTCCATATTTAATTATTTTATATAATATAGTAGTGTATAATATGATTTAATACTATTTTATTTGTACGTGTGTTTATACACACGTATGAAACTTGTAAATCAATGCTATTTAAATACGTACCGATAATATATAAGAATACATTTATTGCATGAAAGGTATTGTGTCACTTATTTGAAAACGAAAGATTATTTTTATATCTAAAATTATTTGCGTTTTGATTTTGATCTCATATACACACATATAGTTATATAGTTATGAATGTCTTTAGTGACAATTGTGACAATTCTCTCTTTGTCACTTGTGACAATTCTCTTTGTCACTTGTGACAATTGCTAATAATGTTTTTAGTTAAGTAGAGATCATCTTTACAATGTCTTAGTTGGAGGGTTCTGATCACTTCTTTTCGATTTATTAAGATTGGTATTGATTAATAATATCTTCTTGTTAATTGCTTTGGTAGGGACTAGGGATCACTAACTCCTTTCTAGTCAAGGTACATACACTCCAGTGGTGTTGGAAAGGATAATAAAAGACCACTTGTGACAATTTCTCTCTTCTAATGTTTCCGGTGTTTAAGGAGTTAAAGATCATATAAATATGAGAGTTAAATGCCATTTTAGTCCCAGTGGTTTGGGTTAATTTGTCAGTTTAGTCCAATGGTTTCATTTTTCGCATGTGGGTCCAAAAAGATTTCACCATTGCCATTTTAGTCCACTGGGTTAACTTCATCCATTTTTTCTGTTAACGAGAAGGGCAATTCAGTCATTTTATATGTAATTTTGTTAACTAGAAGGGCAATTTGGCCATGTAAAATGACCGAATTGCCCTTCTGGTTGACAGAAATAATGGATGAAGTTAACCCAGTGGACTAAAATGGCAACCGTGAAACCTTTTTGGACCCCCAGGCGAAAAATGAAACATTTGGACTAAACTAGCAAAATGATCTGTCACACCCCGATATTTACAGCTCAGCCCGGTGGGGAGTATCGTGACGTAGTTGATATCATCATAGTCAAACAAACACAGATTATAGCAGAGCGGAAGTCTTGAAATATATAAAATATTATTACAAACCCAAATGTCTGAAATTACAAAAGTATTATTATAAATGAGCTTGTAATATCGAATCCACAGGCGGATCATTATAAAATGTACAAAATAAAGTTTAGTAGACTTTAGGGCAATCCTAAGGATTTACAAGATCCTTTATTGACACCGAGCTGCTCCCAGCCAATTACGAGTAGTATCTGTCACTTAGTCTTTTGAAAATACGTTAGTTTACACTGTTAAATACAATTAACCGACTCTTTTGAAAACATTTATGAAAATTGATTTAAATGCACACGGCACAAATATTCTTTTATAACTTGGGACAATTATATCAAAAATAATCTTGTATCAGATTTACATGTTTGTCCAACATTTATGGCCGGTATAAATAAACCGAACAAGATTAAACAACACACCACAAATATAAACCCATGTCGGGTCACCCCAGCGAATGAGTATATCTTTTACATACGCAACTGACAAGTGTATGCCTACACCCCGTGCTTAAGTCGTGGCCGTTTACGATTTTTAAATGAGCCGAGGATATCCAGGACGCGGTCGTTAACCCCCAATGTTATTTGTTATCAATCAATACTGATTAAAGCGGGATTATGCAATTTAACCATATCCGATCAAAATGTTTTTACACCCGACCAAGCGGTAATATTTTACCGTATCCCAAGCCCGTATAAGGGAAAATAAGTTAAAAGTATTTACCTGAGCTACTACTCGATTTAAAGCAAGATTTATATGACTCAGCCGTATCCAATCTAATTAAATGCAGATAGCTTTTACCGGGAGGCTCTAGTCTGGAATGATGGTAATGTATAACCAATTTAGAATGCTAACGAGTCTTGTTTAGGTCATAGACCTAGACCGGTTAACTTAAAGTATTAGAAACGATACGATACGCTAGATTAAGCGATGACCGGAATGGAATGTAATTTAGACCCAACAAGTATGAAGACTTTTATAATATGGGTAAACTAAATACATTCTGGATTTTAAAGTAAAAATGATAAGGTTTAACCTGCTTCGGTAAACTTACGCAAACTAGTTACATAAGTCTAACCGTACGCGTATAAGCGATAACGAGTAACCGGATAAGTCATGAACAAGTTCCATATGCTGATATACTTTAGACAAGTCATAATATCAGTAGGATATCAACTCGTATGCCCGTTAAGGTTTTAAAATCAAACTATGCCTCATATGGGCGTTTTGGTCATTTTGCGACGTATAAAAGAAAGTTGAGCACAAACTGATGTTGCGATCATAAACAATATTTGAAAACACTTTATTTATGATATAATATCAGTATGATACCAAACAAATGTGTGTTTTATAGTTTAAAACCAAACTATGCTCCGTAGGGGCATTTTGGTAATTTCACACATAGTTTTGAAGGCTAATTTGGGAATCTAAGTTTATAATATATACCTACTATAAAAATATTTAAAATGATTTATAAAATCAGTAGGTAACAAGTCTTGATTGGTAGTTATGGTTTAAAATATTACTATGCGCCGAAACGACGTTAAAGTCGTTAAATGACGATATATGCGATCTTTTAGGAGAACTAATGTTATGATCAGGTTTATAAGACCAAAATATGTTAATTAATATAACATATCAGTAATAAAAAGGTTTTGTTTGAAAATTGTGCTTTTAAATCATTTTAGGTGCAAAAAGGGCATTATCGTCATTTAAGGACGTAATTCAAGAACGTATGCGTAAACTCAGCTTGTAAACTGAATGAACATCCCAAATTATCCTAATTATGATATTACATCAGTAGACAATGAGTTTGGTATGAAAAATTATGCTTAAAACCGATCTACGCGCATAAATGGCATTTTGGTCAATTTAAAGCATCATTTACGATATTTTATGCAAACTCAGTTTATGATCAGATTTGTAACATCAAAATATGTTAAACATGTTAACATATCAGTACCTAAGTTGTGTGAAAGCTTATTGATGTCTAAAACCTTATTTTGGCTAAAAAGGGCATAATAGTCAAAGTACGGCATATTAACGAAACATGTGCAAAAACTCAGATTTCTAATATGATCGTGTAATATAACCTTATAGGGTTATGCTACATTATATTACGATCATAACAGAACCTATAGTCAGTAGCAAACTAATCTAATTCGGTTCATAATCGAAAGTCAACGCAGAAGTCAAACTTCGCGACTTTCGGTTGCGAACCGACCCTAAAACTGGAATTGATGAGCCGAACATGTTTACACATGTTCTAATAAGTATTACCAAGTTGTTAAAGTGATAAAACGTATTTTAGAACATTTTTAAACTCATATCACAACTATTTCAAAAACTGACCCGTTGACTTTTTAAAACAATATTACGTTGACTCGTCAATTGACCAATCAAACGTGATTCTTAGAAGGTGCCCTTTTGAGTGTTTAACACCTACCTAATTACAATCACGTAGTCATGTTCGTTGCGAACAATAGCTTGACCGTTTACGGTCTAACTAGAAGTCAAAGCGTTTATCGTAAACGCTTGACTTTTTGGCTTTTTAAGCCAAATAAAAGAACTAGTCATGAAAGGAACACTTACAAGTGGTCCTATGGATTGAAGAAAACTCAAAGGTGGTTCCCAATTGCTTAGGATCCTCCAAGATGAGAAAATAGGAAGAAAGAATGAATGGTGCACTTAGAAAATGAAATTTCAAGGCCTTTATATAGTTTTTGAGAAAGGATAAGATCATGCCATGTGTTTAGGAAATTCATGAGATGATTACAAGTGTTATACTAGGTTTTTAAAACCATTAACAAGTCCGTAGATTCATCAAATGGTTTTAGTTATGTGTGGGCTTTAAGTAATGAATAATAATAATAATAATAATAATAATAATATAACAACCCTCCTAAATATTCTGACACCCCTAATATATTTAGAGTGCCCCAATATGTCCTAAAATACACCCCGTATGCGAAAACGGACCCTAAATACCTTTAATTTAATAAAATTTAATTAAAAACGAATTTTAATGGTCTCTCGCGGGGCGCGTAAGCCACCTCCTTGACCTACGCGGGCCGCGAGTGAGTGACTAGTGGCACGACCCCAGGCCGCCACGTGGCGAGACACACAGACAACCTATACTCATGACCGGACGAAGCTAAACCCTAGGCGACCTATGTCGCGAGCCGCGAAGGCCCAGCCTTATTTCTACGCGGGCCACGAGAGAAGGCGAAGAGTCGCCTATAAATGGAGGCTCTCAGCCTTCAGTTTCCAATCGTTCAAAATCTCTTTCTCTCTCAAATTTTCTGCATAGTAGGCATAACCTCCGGGCATAATACCCCTTAATTAACAAAGTTCTGCCCCGTTGTAACTATCATAACCCCGGTTACGTATTAGATACGCTGCCCGATTGATCCAGGGTTTCGTATTGACTGTCCTGGTTCTGCCCGACGTAGTCATTGGAATGCCGTCTCGGGGAGGGTATTACTAATGTAAATATTGGTTATTATACTAACACATGTACATTTGTGTAATTAGTAGATAATCATCAAGAAACCCTTAAAGGAAATATAAGACAGCAATGTGAGTAATCTCGTTTTTGTAAATCTTTTTACAAACAGTTTTTACAAAACCTTAAATAATTTATAATGTGATTAGCAGTGATTGAGTCTTTGTAGTTCTTCAATTACTGCCGGTATGTTGGGGTTTTGTATACAAAATGTGGAACACGTTACCATTGGACAAAGAGTTAGCCAATGTGTAATATGACCCACCAGTCATGATTGACAGTACTGAATGAGTAATTGTGTAGATGTAAACATTGTAATAGCTCTCAATACTGTGAAAAGATAAAACTCTTCTTGATTAAACTGGGATTCACTCACCAGTATTTCCCACTGACAAAATGTTTTTAAACGCGTTTCAGGTAACAAAATGTGAAAGCCAACTAGAAGCCAGCTGGACAGCACCGAAGGCTTGGAAAAAGTGACTATAAAAGTTACCTAAATAAAAGAAGATGTTTTATTTAAATAAAATGGGGTTTATCCCTATAAAACAGTTTGTACAGAAAATTGGGTTTTATCCCAATATATTTATATAAAGTGTGGTATTTTCTCTGATAAAATATTTCCTAACTACGGTCCTGATGTAATTTCCGCTGCCAAAATGATAAACACTGATACCACCAAAACTGGTCTCGTTGCTGCCCGTTCTCGGGACAGATAGGGGACGGGGGTTGCGACAGAAGGTGGTATCAGAGCCAAGCCACTGATTCAGCCACAGAAGTGTTCTGCTGACACCAAGATATTATTCAAATTGTTAGGAAATTAATTATGGAAATACGTGCATATCTGTATTTTATTGTTCTGTGTTATTTGACTATTTATTAGTTTACAGGATGAGTGATCAAGGACCCTCAGACGCTTATCGTCTGTTGTCCGGCTCACCTAGGAGTGAAGGTACCTCTTCACAGCCTGCCCTCTCTGGGTATTCAGCTGACAATGAAGAAGGGATGTTTGTGTTTAAGGCTCAGTCTGAAGAGCCATTCCCTCAGAAAAAGAGAGGATGGTTCAGTAAGGGAGCACACGAGCGTAGGAAGAGAATGAGAAAGTTGCAACAGCAGAGAGTCCTAGCAGCCGCTAAAAGAGAGACAGATGCCCACACACAGGATATGCTTAATAGGAGCTTAGCCAATTTTCATATCCTAGCAACCACAGCTGTTGACCCAAACCTGGAACAACTAGTAGCCCCCCAACCATTACCTTTGTTTCCCACACAGCCGATGGAGATAGAAAACAACCTAGAAAACCAAGTCCAAATGCATGATTTCAACCCAGAGGAGATACCTAGGATACCAGCACCTAATCCCTTAGACCCAGACTATGATCCGTGGTTTGATGATCATAGGGATTATGTGCAACGCTACCACCTAACCGATGAACCCATGCCGAACTTGGCAGCCTATCTAGGTCTGGACCCTCTAGATCCCTACTACGATAATGATGAATACATTAGGGAGATCTTAGAGAATCCGTACCCTCAGGAGGAACCCATGCCCCAGTACCCAGAGCCAGTACATGCACCTGCACCCCCAATGAGTGCAGAAAATGTGCAAGAACTCCGAACTTTCGGAGAAGAGATTTTAGAAAGTAGCGAGAGGATGAGACAGGTTGGAGAACGACTCGTCTGGAAGTACGACGAACGTAATATGGAGTTCTGGATGAACCCATATCAGTGAAAGCGATGGTGGAGATAGTAATAATAATATATAATATGTGTGCATGAAAAAAAATATATATAATAATAATAATAATATATGTTGTAGTATAGACCACCTCGTGGTTAGTGACGCATAATAGTATTGTATTTTATTTCCGTTGTATTGTAATAATTATAGATGCCTACTATAAGAAATAGTAAGTCGCAATGCTCGACGTTTTTGACCAATATGTGTGTGGTGTAATTGTTTGCCTTAAAATATTATTTTGTGATATTAATAATTGGCAAATGTTTAAAATTCAGATGGATAACGAAGTGGACCTGGAAAACCAGAATAATGATAACTAGAGTAACAATAACCCGGATAATGAAAACCCGAACAACAACAATAATGGAAACCAAGTGGATAACAGTGCCATGCAACATATAGTAGCACAAAGGATAATAGATGCGATGCCATATATTATCAAAACGGTTAAGGAAGCAGAAAATAAAAGTAAACATGATAGCAAATGACCCTCTGAACATGAACATAGCGTAAACAATGGACCCGTACTTCAAGTGCCCACTCCCAAAAGAAGAAGAACCGTGTCTTATGATTGTTCTTATTAAGAATTTTGGTCTTGTAAACCAATGGAATTCTCAGGCAATGAAGGGGCCGTTGCATCTCTACACTGGATAGAAAAGACTGAGGCAGTCTTAAGAATAAGCAAATGTGCGAAAGAGGATAAGATAATGTTCGCTTCCAATCTATTTAAGAACTCAGCCTTAGAATGGTGGAACACTATACTCCAGTCTAGAGGAAGTGATCGAACTTACAATATGGAATGGGAAGAATTTAAAAACATGATAGAAAGAAAATTTTGCCCTCCTAATGAAAAAGAACAGATAGCAAACAAATTCCTAAACCTTAGGATTATTGGGGTAGATAGTAAGGGTTATACTACATTATTCTTTGAATATGCTCGAATAGTACCAACCCTTGCATCACCAGAACCAGTATTAATCTCCCGTTACATTTGGGGATTAATCAGTGAAATAAGGCATGTAGTCAAGGCAACTAGACCCCAAACCATAGAAGAAGCTGTAGAACTAGCAAACACTTTGACAGATGAATTAGTCCGTACACGAGAAGAGGATCAGAGAAGGAACCTAACCCAGAAACTTACCCAAGAATTCCGTTCTGGAAATTCTAACCGTGGGAAAATGTAGGTTCTACCTCTGCACCCTATTGCAGGTATTGCAAAAGGAAGCATTCTGGAAAATGCTCCATATATTGTAACTTCTGCAAAATATCTGGACACAAGGAGGAAGATTGTAGGAAGAAGCCTAACAACAGGATATGCTACAACTGTGGAGAACAAGGTCATATCAAGCCGAACTGTCCAAAATTAGCTCCAGCCACGAACACCAAGAATACTAAAAATGCTAGAGCATTTGTTCTAACTGCAAAAGAAGCAAAAATGATCCCGGATGTGATCGCCGGTACGTTTTTAGTTAATGATGTTTTTGCTAAAGTAGTATTTGACTCTGGTGCGAACCAAAGTTTTATTAATACTTCATTTTGCAAACTTCTCAATCAACCATTAACTAAACTTCCACAAGAATGTCTAGTTGAGACAGCAAATGGGGAAACCATTAAGATTTCTAAAATCTTGCAGGGAGCAAGAATAGAAATTCTAAATCAGAAATTTATTGCAAACCTTTATCCAATGAATCTGGTAGGATTTAATGTTGTGTTAGGAATAGATTGGTTAATAGCTAATAAAGCCAGTATTTTGTGTGATCATAAGTCAATCCAAGTAAATTCACCAAAAGGTGAAAAGATCACAATTAAAGGAAATAAAACCTCTAGATCCACAAAGTTCATCTATGTGATGAAAACGACAAGTTATATAAGAAAAGGGTCATTAGTGTATTTGATTTCCATAATCACTAACACTAAAGGAAAAGAATTAAAGGATATTCCAGTAGTATCCTAGTTTTCAGATGTATTTCCAGAAGAGTTACCAGGGCAACCTCCAGACAGAGAAGTTGAATTCAGAATCCATCTACTACCAGGAACTGCACCAGTTGCCAAAACACCTTACCCTTTGGCACCCGCAGAAATGTAGGAACTGAAGAAACAATTAGATGAATTGTTGGAAAGGGGATTCATACAGCCAAGCTCATCGCCATGGGGAGCACCGATTTTATTCGTTAAAAAGAAGGACGGATCAATGTGTATGTGCATTGACTACCGTGAATTGAACAAAGTCACGATTAAGAATCGGTACCCACTACCAAGAATCGATGATCTGTTCGACCAATTGCAAGGAGCGTGATTTTTCTCTAAAATCGATTTAAGGTCAGGATATCATCAATTAAAGGTACAGGAAGAGGACATTCCTAAGACCGCTTTCAGAACAAGGTATGGCCATTATGAATTTACTGTCATGCCATTTGGTTTAACCAATGCCCCAACTGCATTTATGGACATGATGAACCGAATATGTAAGCCATATTTGGATAAATTCATAATTGTCTTTATAGATGATATTCTTATTTATTCTAAAAGCAAAGAGGAACATGCAGCTCATCTGCACGCACTTCTAAGTTTATTGAGAAAAGAAAAGCTTTATGCTAAGTTTTCGAAGTGTGAGTTTTGGTTAGAACACGTACAATTTCATGGACATCTAGTCAATCATGAAGGAATTCATGTGGATCCCACCAAGATCGAGGCAATTACCAAATGGAAAACCCCTGAGTCACCAACCGAGGTTTGAAGTTTCTTAGGATTGGCTGGTTATTATAGAAGCTTTAGTCGAGATTTTTCTAGAATAGCTATTCCCTTAACTAAGTTAACCTGTAAATCAGTTAAGTTTGAATGGGGACCAAAACAAGAAGAAGCCTTTAGAATTCTTAAGCAAAGATTAACCCATGCATCCATACCAGAGTTACCAGAAGGAACTGAAGACTTTGTAGTCTATTGTGACGCTTCTAAGTTAGGTTATGGATGTGTGTTAATGCAACGTCAAAAGGTTATAGCTTACGCCTCTAGAAAACTTAAGAATCATGAAGAGAATTATTCAACCCATGGTCTAGAATTAGGAGCCATAATTTTTGCCCTTAAAATTTGGAGACATTACCTTTACGGTAGTAAGTTTACCATTTTTACCGACCATAAGAGTTTAAGGTATATTTTCGGGCAAAAGGAATTGAATATGAGACAAAGACGTTGGATGGAGATACTTAGTGATTATGATTGTAATATCCAGTATCATGCAGGAAAGGCAAATGTAATAGCTGATGCTTTAAGTCGAAAGTATCACGAAAAGCCAAAAAGAGTACATTCGATTAAACTAAATCTGCAAGTAGATTTAAATGAACAAATTAGGAAGGCACAAGAATCAGTAATCAAGGATGATACTGAGAAATTAAAAGGAATGATTAAAGAATTAGAACTAGGAACAGATGGGATTTGGAGATTCCATAAGAAAAGAATGTGGATACCTAAATTAGGAAACCTATGCCACCGTATATTAGAAGAAGCCCATAAGTCTAAGTATACGATGCATCCTTGAAGTGATAAGATGTATCAGGAGTTAAGGAAGAATTTTTGGCGGATAGGAATGAAAAAGGATATAGCAGCATATGTTGCAAAGTGTTTAACTTGTTCACAAGTCAAAGCTGAACATCAAAAACCCTCAGGTTTATTGCAACAGTTAGAAACGCCTGTATGGAAATGGGAATTGATAACAATGGATTTTGTTACCAAATTACCCAAAACAAGAAAAGGTAATGATACAATCTGGGTGATTGTAGATAGGTTAACTAAGTCAGCTCATTTCCTACCCATGAAAGAAACTTTCAGTATGGAACAATTAGCTAAATTATATGTAAATGAAATAGTTTCATTACATGGAATTCCTCTATCAATTGTTTCTGACAGAGATAGTCGCTTTACCTCTCATTTTTTGACAAGTTTCTAAAAAGCAATGGGAACCAAGTTAAATCTAAGCACCGCTTATCATACTCAAACGGACGGGCAAAGCGAAAGGATAATTCAGACGCTAGAGGACATGCTTAGAGCTTGGGTAATTGATTTCGAAGGTAATTGGGACGATCATTTACCATTGATGGAATTTTCTTATAATAACAGTTATCACACAAGTATCAATGCTGCACCATTCGAAGCACTTTATGGACGAAAGTACCGAACGCCAGTCTGTTGGGCAGAAATTGGAGAAAAGCAACTATCTGGACCTGAGATATTACAAGAAACAACAGACAAGATCATTCAAGTCAAGGAACGACTGAAAGCAGCACGTGATCGACAAAAGAGTTATGCTGATAATCGACGAAAACCCTTGGAATTTCAAGTAAGAGATAAAGTATTATTGAAAGTCTCTCCTTGGAAAGGAGTGGTAAGATTCATCAAAAGGGGAAAGCTAAATCCCAGGTATGTTGGACCTTTTGAGATTATTAGAAGAATAAGACCTCTAGCCTATCAGCTACAACTGCTAGAGGAAATGGCAGGAATACATGATGTATTTCATGTATGCAATCTCAAGAAGTGTTTAGCTGATGAATCACTAATAGTACCTCTTAAAGATATAGAGGTAAATGAACAACTAAAATTTGTAGAAAAATCTCTACAGATTGAAGACAGGAAAGTCCAAAACCTCAAACATAAGAGATTAGTTCTGGTCAAAGTGAAATGGGACTCCAAAAGAAGACCAGAATACACATGGGAGCTTGAATCAGAAATGCAAAGGAAATATCCGCACTTGTTCCAGTAGATCTCAGGGACGAGCTCTAAAACAAGGTGGGGAGGATATAACAACCCTCCTAAATATTCTGACACCCCTAATATATTTAGAGTGCCCCAATATGTCCTAAAATACACCCCGTATGCGAAAACGGACCCTAAATACCTTTAATTTAATAAAATTTAATTAAAAACGAATTTTAGTGGTCTCTCGCGGGGCGCATAAGCCACCCCCTTGACCTACGCGGGCCGCGAGCGAGTGACTAGTGGCACGACCCCAGGCCGCCATGTGGCGGGACACACGGACAACCTATACTCATGACCGGACGAAGCTAAACCCTAGGCAACCTATGTCGCGGGCCGCGAAGGCCCAACCTTCTTTCTACGCAGGCCGCGAGAGAAGGCGAAGAGTCGCCTATAAATGGTGGCTCTCAGCCTTCAGTTTCCAATCGTTCAAAATATCTTTCTCTCTTAAATTTTCTGCATAGCAGGCATAACCTCCGGGCATAATACCCCCTAATTAACAAAGTTATGCCCCGTTATAAGTATCATAACCCCGGTTACGTATTAGATACGCTGCCCGATTGATCCAGGGTTTCGTAATGACTGTCGTGGTTCTTCCCGACGTAGTCATTGGAATGCCGTCTCGGGGAGGGTATTACTAATGTAAATATTGGGTTATTATACTAACACATGTACATTTGTGTAATTAATAGATAATCATCAAGAAACCCTTAAAGGAAATCTAAGACAGCAATGTGAGTAATCTCGTTTTTGTAAACCTTTTTACAAACAGTTTTTACAAAACCTTAAATAATTTATAATGTGATTAGCAGTGATTAAGTCTTTGTAGTTCTTCAATTACTGCCGGTATGTTGGGGTTTTGTATACAAAATGTGGAACACGTTACCATTGGACAAAGAGTTAGCCAATGTGTAATTTGACCCACCAGTCAGGATTGGCAGTACTGAATGAGTAATTGTGTAGATGTAAACATTGTAATAGCTCTCAATACTGTGAAAAGATAAAACTCTTCTTGATTAAACTGGGATTCACTTACCAGTATTTTCCACTGACAAAATGTTTTTAAACGCGTTTCAGGTAACAAAATGTGAAAGCCAACTAGAAGCCAGCTGGACATCACTGAAGGCTTGGAAAAAGTGGCTATAAAAGTTACCTAAATAAAAGAAGATGTTTTATTTAAATAAAATGGGGTTATCCCTATAAAACAGTTTGTACTGAAAATTGGGTTTTATCCCAATATATTTATATAAAGTGTGGTATTTACTCTGATAAAATATTTCCTAACTACGATCCTGATGTAATTTCCGTTGCCAACATGATAAACACCGATACCACCAAAACTGGACTCGCGGTCGCCCGTTCCCGGGACAGATAGGGGACGGGGGTTGCGACAAATAATAATAATAATAATAATAATAATAATAATAATAATAATAATAATAATATACGCCCATTGTGACCAATATTAGGCACACCCAAAAGTATGACCGAGCATCTCGGAGTTCCCGGTTCGTTTAAAAGGTCTCTCAAAGATGTAGATTTACACGTTCACGCTTTTAGTCATTTTAACGCTCAAACTTGTGCGTACTATCGTTTAATGGCATCAAAGCCTTAAACGACCAATATTAGGCATTCCCGTGAGTATTATCAAACATCACGATGCTTCGGGTTCGTTAAAAGGTCACTCGGAGGTAATAATTAACATGTTAACACTTTTAACCCTTTTAACGCACAAACTAGTGCGTATTATCATTTATCGGCATTAAAGCCCTATATGGCCAATATTATGTATTCCCCAGAATACAATCAGATATTATAACACTCCGGGTTTGTTAAAAGTTCACTCAGAGGTATAATTAAACATGTTGACGCTTTTAACCCTTCGTCGCGCAAACTTTTAATTAATTACGTAAACGGTTCCTTTCGATCAACAAGTGGCTCAAATATAATTATGAATACAATGTGTTGTTATTCAGAGTCTTAGTTTAAGTATGTTAACACTTTCAATCCTTCCACCTTCAAATTTTTTGATTTTTCACAAAATTAGTCCCTAATAGTCAATGTTTGACTTCATAAGGGTTTAGTACATGTGTCAACACATCGTTGGGCACGATTTTTACGAGGTGTTACATCCTCACCCCCTTAAAAGAAGTCTCGACCTCGAGATTTGCTCAAAAGATGGAAGTACTTTCTGATGTATAATGGGCTTAACCTTATTAGGGCCTCTACGGCATCCCAGTTGACCTATACAATAGGTGCATGCTTTCTTTCGGAGCTTCTTAACCTGTCGATCCTTAATCGATACTGGTTTCTCAACAAACCATAAGTTTTCATTAATCTGTACATCATTATGTGATAATGCTATCGATTTATCGACTAGACATATCCTTAATTCATAAGTGTGGAACACATTGTGAACTCCACCAAGTTCCTCAGATAAGTTTTTAGCTTATATGCTATTGATATTGACATATTTGATTTTCTTGAATGGTCCTATATAACTAGAGCTTAACTTGCCCGTTACATCAAAATGCAACACACCTTTCTTGGGTGGTACTTTTTGTTGAATCTTGTTCTTTATTGAGAACTTAAGAGGTTTGCGACTCTCATCAACATTGAATTTTCTGCCGATTACTTGCAGCTTTCAGACGCTCACAGATTCGTATGATCTCATGTTTTAACTCCATGGTAATTTCAGGTCCTGATAATTGGTCTACCAAACTTCTGTCCAGTAAACGGACATTTGATATTCCTTTTTATACAAGGTCTCCAAAGGAGCAACCTTGATGCTTATATACTAACTATTAGTTATAGGAGAGCTTATTTAAGGTGAGATAGTTATTCCAACTACTGCTTAAACCGATCTTAAAGAATAGCTAACCTCATGGTTAGTCGAACAAGTCGACGATCCTGGGCAGCTGATAGCGATTCTCAATTGTTACCTAAGTAGGGTTGCGGAAATCAATGCATAAGCATAATGAACCGTCTTTCTTAAATAATAATTACAGGAACTCTCAGAATGATGAGCTAGTCTTTATGAAACTTTATCTTAAAACTCATTTGATTGGGGTTTCAATCCTTTCCTTATTGTCGGTACTAACCGATATGGAGCTCTTATAATAATTTCAGCCCTAGGTGGGATGTTAATCTTAACTCTACTCGCCTTTCAGGAGGTAAACGAGGTAGTTCTTCGGAGAAGACAATCAAGATACACAAAGATGTTAGAGATATTCTAAATCTCAGGCTTTAGTTCATTTATCGTCACCCGTGCCATATAATGACACATTTTCCTTACGAAGGCATGGATGCCTTGAGTAAAGACACTTACTCAGACATTTCTATACTGGATATCTTCTTTAAATACCATTAGCTGACTTTAGTACAGTATGACCATTGGGATATCTCAGTGGTTCCATGCATTAAACATCCATACTAATCAGGCATGAAAGCAATCTATGGAACACACTAGGATACGCCAATCCTCATATGGCGCTTTTATCAAGCATAGTCTGGCATTCGTAGTTGATAAAAATCAATGAGATAACAAAATAAAATAACATATTGTCATACTCTATGTGGAGAAAGAGTACTTTAGATTTTATGAATGAAGATTTTCCAACAAAAATAGAAGAAATGGTTCCTATGATTTTCGTCGGTAAGTTTTACCTTACACTTAATATCTGGAGTTCTTATGGGAAAATTCTAAAAGATTTCTATGCTTATAATCTATGAAAGACTTAGTAGTACCTGAATCAAAACAAAATTCTTAGCATTAATATCATTGATTCACGATAAGGGATGTACCTGGTGCCATTATTGATACGAACTGCCTTTGGCATTCATCAGGAGAGTTTAGGTGCTTCCATTCTTAGATTTTCTATACTTAGCTATACCTCCCTTGACAAATTTTAGGGCCGTTAGTTCTGATGTGGCCTTTAACGCAATAGCCGAAACAGACTGCATTCTTTATGTTTCTACATTCATGGGACCGATGACTAGCCTTTTTATAGATGCCACATTGCTTTAGCCTTTAGTACATTCGACACTGTCCCCAGTGCCTTTCGCTGCAGGTCTTGCATACAGGCTTCTTATTGGATTTTTGTTGTTTCTTTTTAAGCTCAAACTTACCCCTTTTCTTAGATTTTTGGGAGTCATTCTCCTTTCTTTTCCTTTTTCCGTTAGTCTTAGTTTTGACTGACTTACTTCTTAACCCATCTAGCGTGAGTGACTGAGATATATCCACAGTGGATTTATCAAAAGCAGGCTTGAAGCCTTAACATGCCCGTTTATCTTCGGTGCTAAACCATCAATATATTGTGCATTACGCTTAGACCCTGGGTTAACCGAATAGGGTGCTATTCTAGACAATGAATTGAAGTCTGTAACATACGGTCGTCAGTCTAGATTTTTTTTTCATGGCGAGAGTCAGAAAATCCGATTCCACCTTTTTCATTTCATGTCGCGGACCGTAGGTTCTTCTGATAAGGTCCATAAACTTGGACCATCGCCCATATTGTAGGTTCTTCCCTGTGGACTTTATTAATGTCTTCCACCAAGTAAGGGCATCGCCCTTGAATGACTGTGATACATACCTCACAGTGTCTTCCTTAGCACAACCACCGATATTCACGATGGTTTCCATTTCGTCCAACCATTTCATGTAGTCAATGCTCCTTTTTCGCCATTGAAGTCTCTTGGGTTGCAAGAGACAAAGTACTCGTAAGTACATCTTTTAGAGGAACGGGGCTCCCCATTATATATTATCTTATTTGATTCATTCTTCGCATTTGAAGCTTGAACAAAGCTCTTCTCATGAACATAAGAATGTGGTTTAGAGCAAGTAGCATTCGGCTCTTTGAACTTTTCCATGACCCTTCTCATAGCTTTTCCATCAGCTGCATCAATCACAGCTTGGAGATTAACTCCATTAACATTGAGGTTCACATTTGTTGCATCATTAGCATTTGTCGCATCATTAGTATCGCGACTGTTGTTTCTCTGATCCGAGTTTGCCATACTCGAAGCTTGGTACTAAACATCAAATTAACAATTGCTTAGTTGCATTACAATAGCCTGTCATCACCCTGACGACCTAACATTCATTAGCCACGATATCATTAAACCATGTAGGCTAATAGGGTATGAGCATTCCTAATGAATGTTACTTGAATGTATATCAATTACATTTGGCCTCGGTCACAAAGGACCATTAATGGCGTTTAGGGTTTGGATCGAGTCTATTACCTTTTTGACAGGGGATCAAATGTCACAACTATCTTTGTCATATTGACGATTTTAGATAGCTCGAAGGCTTGCCACAAGGAATTCTAAAATATGAAACATAAGTTTGTCATGAAGGACATATAAATGTAGTACATAGATTTGTCATGAAGGACATTAATAATCATATGGCACGAAGGCCTTGTCGCAAAGGACATATAAGTATGGCACAAAAGGCCTGTCTTAGAGAATATTATAAAATATGGCACAAAAAGGCCTGTCACATAGGACATTAAAACGATATATGGCATAAAGGCCTTGTCATGAAGGAAAAATGTATATGGCACTAAAAGCCTGGTCACAAAGGACGTTAAATATATAATAGCCGCAATCTTATTTGATCAGGGACTTAAGACTTGAACATAGTTCTTTACCTTTGGACAGAGAGTCATAGACTACAACTGTCATTGCTTGAAAGACGATTTATTTTGCCACATAGGCAAATCAATGGACATCACTAATGGATGTTTATACATATATATATATATATATACAATTATCGTAATTGAGGATATTGGTCATGATCTTATCGATCTTATAGACTACAAGGCTTGGGCATTGCTCATCACCTTGGACGGTAAACCATAATGGTTACATTTGTCAATGTCACTAATGGATAATATAGTATATAGCCCGTAGGCAAGACATCACTAAAGGATGTTAAATAATGTGATCATCATATTAGATGATATAAGTCATGATCATATTGATCTTTTTAGACTACGAGGCTTGGACATAGTCCAATATTTTTAGACAGGGGGTCGTAGACCACAACTGTCGTTGTCTTATTCGACAACAAGTTTAGCCTGTAGGCATTTCATCACTAATGGATGTTTATATTTTGCTCATCGCATTGATGATACTCGCCATTATCTAATTCGATCATATAGGCTTTAAGGCTTGGACATAGTCCAAATACCATGACGGCTGGTGTGGTTTCTCAAGTCACACTGCCAAGAGTGTTAACATGTTCTCGGATGTTAACAAGAATAAATTGTCTTAAGAGGGTTTTACCATCATAGCATGTCCATATTGACATATTGGCTAGGTTATACCATTAAGAAGATCTTTTAAGATTATTTAGCAGATCGATAAAGTTCGAATCAAATTGATACTATTGTTTGATAAAGGACGAAATGAATACCTGTATACAATTTTCAAAACTTTCCATAAATCATTAAGAAATCTACAATAGTGCCTTTATCAGGACTTTTAGTATCCTATTTGTCCACAGATGACTAAAAGGAAAATATAAGTCCGTATAAGGACTATAAAATATTATAAGTTCATATAGGGATTATATTGAAACAATTTTCCCATAAAGGGACGATAAAGAAATGTCATATCTACGAAGGGTTTACAATGAAGTAACATGTTCACTAAGGGACTATAATGAAATCTCGTGTCCATGAAGGGACTATTTCAAAATAGCTTATCCATAAAGGGATTCTAATGAAATAATGTGTCCATGAAAAGACTGTATTAAAATGCCATGTCCACAAATGGGATCTTGCTGAACAGATGTCCTCTCAGGGACTTAAGTCGAAAAATATGTCCACTAAGGATTATGATGAATTATTATATTCGCCAGTGGGCTTTAATGAAATAACATGTCTGCAAAAATATTTTAGTGAAATACATGTCCATGTAAGGACTATAATGGAGTATAAAATTCATGAAAGGATTTTTTTGAAGTATGATGCCCACGAAGGGACTATTATTAAAATATAATATACTCGAAAGGACTATATTGAAATATAATGTCCTCAAAGGGACTATAATAGATAAAGGTATATACAGAGTCTTATCAGGAGAGGTAGGTCTATAAGGATTATGAAAAAAATAATACGTCCACAAAGGATTTCATTAATCAAATGCCCATACAGAGACTTAAAAGAAAGATGAAATATAATGGAAGAAGGGTTTTCTAATGTCTTCCTTGATTTATCCCGATTGTTTCTTTTCTTTATTTATCATACGCGGCAGCGACACTGAAGATCTAAGTTAATAAAGTCAACTTTTCAAATCAGGATCCGTTGCAGAAGTAGAATCCAAGGATTCAATGGTTAAAGAAATGATATGGATCACAGATTGGGTTTTGACTGGTATAGTCCAAGTCTGGAATTCCAAAACTTGGAGATAGAAAATAGGGATTTATAGCATCCATATGTATCATCTTCAGTATGGGAGCTTTAGGGATTTCCTGGTATGGACTCCATTGGTGCAGATTTCAGGATTTGAGCCTCAGGAACCTCCGGTATAGACTCCAAATTCTAATTAAAAGTTTCAATAGGTTTGGTTTTGGGAATAAGTCCATAAAGGTCTTCCTCCAAACCGGTCGCAAGCTCACTTTGGCCGTGGTACGAAGCTTAGTATTCATTGGCTTCATGTGACACCTGTGCCTCTGCGACCATCAAACAAATACCAAACTTATGAAATATTGTGTTTCATACTTGGGAATTGTAAAACTATGTGTATCGTTTGCACATATCAATTCATGTTCGATTTCAAGCTTTAAATTGCTTTCTGGAAGGTTATACGCGCACTGATGCGTAAATATAACCAGTTTAATGCAAAGAACACTCCAGAATAGTGAAATAGGATTAACATACCTTAAATAACCTTTACATAACTTATAAATAAGTTTTGGAGGCTTTGGTGCCGCGAAATCAAGTTTATTCGCTTACAGGGACTAATTTCGACAAACTGTGAAAGTATGCCGATTTGTACTGTAACGAACATTTCGGAACTTGATCATACGTTAAACATGACCTAAATATCCTTTACATAGCTTATAAGTAGGCTTTGAGGTGTTCGGTGCGCAAAAATAAACTTTTTGGTCATTCAGGGACTAAAAGCGTCAAAAAGTGCATAAGTTTGCATTTTCGCGCATATCTTACGTTCTGAATACATCCGAACATCCAAAAATTTATGTTATCATTAAAATATTTTATTTTAGTGATTGGCTTGATAAAAATCCTTTCGTCGCGTAATTTGGATCGTTTTTCGCGTTCGTTCGTGTTTCGTCGTAATTAACCGAACAACGCAACCGTACGACCAAACGAACCGACATCCGAGATATTTTTGAGCATGTTTCATGTTCCCTATTCTTTAACTTCATTTTAGAGCCTTGAAATGGGATTAACGGGGCTTAAACGTGTCAAAAATGCATCAAAAACCATGTTTTGCACCTTCAGGGACCAAAATTGACAATCTGCCATAGTTATCTTAGGAAGGGACCAAAGTTGAAAATCTGATTTCCAGCTTGTTCCAGCTGTTCCCCTCATTTGCACATGGTTTTAATGAAACTAGGGGCTTGTTTTGGGGTACCCATGGTATTCTAAAACCATGGGCACACATGTAAGGTCCAGATTTAAGATCGGTTTTGGATGAACGATCCTAACGGTTGTAAGAAAACTATAAATACCCTACCCCCCTTCACTCAAAACTCACACCTTGATCTGATTGCTCTCTAAGTTGAAGTGATTTGACTTCATACCTGAGAATAATCGGGTCAAACTTCCGTTCTTGGACCTTTTGTAAGTCCTCTTTCGTTCTATTACGCGTTTTAGCGTGAAAGTCAAACATTGTTTGGCTTTCAGCTTTGGCTAGTTTATGGTCAACATGAAGTTCGTTTGAACTTCATAACGTGAGCGTAATCACAATGGTTTTAGTCTCTTGTGACTATACCTACTGATTACCACGTTATCTAGGCATAGTGACGAGTCGTAGTTTCGGCCAAAATACGTATTCGTGTGTATTTTGTAACCAAACTACTTTTAGGTATCAAAACCGTTTGTTTTGATACCAAACCTGTTTTCAAACCTCGTTAAACATGTTTTAACATGTTTAGCTCGTCACTTTAGGTTTAGTGCTTCGGTCTCAACAACCGCTTAGACTTTCGAACCCGACCCGTTTGGTCGATCATTGGGATCCGACCAAACACATTAGGTGACCATAGTTGCATAGGGAATAACCTTCCGAGGTTATACCTTATGGTCACTTCGTTTAAGTAGTTGTATGATAGGTAGTTTATATGCCTTAGGTAAATTACCAAAATGCCCTTTTTACGCCAAAATTCATTTTAAGCATATGTAACATAATTTTTTACATCTAAACTGATTAGGAAACAATATTAGACATGTTAAGGCATATATTACTTGTCATAGGACTAGTTAGGCGGTCCAAACGCGTTTTACGCGAACGACGCGTTAAAGTAGCGTAAGCTACCTAAACGGGTCGTAATGGGTCATAAGCACTTAGGATAGGTTTCGATTTAGAATGTAGGCTTTGTTAAACCATGTTACATGAGTTCCTATACTCATTTGGTTTACGAAACCTCATTTTATCCGATCTTCTGATTTAGGTCCGTTTATTTACATAGTTACCTATATTAGGTGTCGTTTGATTCCATGATCCCTCTAGCTTTGCTTGGTTGTTGTTCAAGACTTCTAAGCACCCTCAACTGAGTACATAGTCCCCTCTTTTACTGTTTTGGGGTCGAACACATGTGCCTACTTGTTACTTTCATGCTTTCCATGTTTTCATATCATATACTTGCTATGTTCATTAGTACACTATTAGTACATGATTTCATTATGTTTTGCTATGTATGTTCACTTAACATGCTAGCGCAATTGTTTTACGTTTTGAACCATATGTAATCGTTGGATGTATGTAAACCATTTGTAATCGTTAGATGTATGTGAACCATTTGTAACCATTTGATGTATGTGAACCATTTGTAATCGTTTGATGTATGTGAACCATTTGTAACCGTTTGATTTATGTGAACCATTTGTAACTGTTTGAACCATTGGGTTAGGGAAGTGATTAGGCAACGGGGCGGGAGTAATGTGTTAAAAGCATGGTGGATACGCCGCTGGTACTTCCTATATATAAGTGCTTTTAACACATTATATATCGTTGCGTTATCTAGATCACTTGGGTAAACGATTTTGAAACGATATCACTAAATGATGTTTTCTGAATAATATAAACCATACGAGTTTTATTAACGAGTTTCTATGAGATGTTTTACAATTTGATTTAATAAAACAAATGTTTTGGAGTTAAGAATCATGGCTATGAGATTTTATAAATTATAACCAACTTGATTTGAGTTGGTTAATTACGTCGCAATACTATACTTTTCAAAAACAAGGTTTTTAATTAAGTATTGCAACATGTAAACTAGCCATGGATCCGACACTCATATAAAACCTATGTACTCGCCGGCATTTTTATGCTGACGTATTTTCACATGTGTTTCAGGTACCATAGTTGATGATATTTGTGTACGCTCACATAGGAATGGACGAGGCCTTAGTGACTTAATAACAATGAAAGTCTATTTGTTCATGTTTTGTTTCAAATTCCAATGTAATGTAATACATTTAATTCAATAAAACGAAATTGTTTAAATCATGGTTGTGAAACAATGATTCTGTTACAACACTCCCCGACGTTTCCGCCACGTTTTGTTGTTTTACGTGGTCGGGGTGTGACACTTCAGTTGAGGAAAATCTCTATCAACGGCTTCTTTGCTTGGCGACATATTCAAAATACATAAAATCGAAAGCAATGTTTACTTAATAAGGATGAGAGCATTCCTATGTTAAGTCTAGACTCAGAAAGTCTAAGGAATATTCTACTATGTCATTTGAGATTAAACACTAAAGGACTAGTATTTAATTCACTCAAACGTTGGCTCTAATACCAACCTGTCACACCCCGATATTTACAGCTCATCCTGGTGGGGAGTATCGTGACGTAGTTGATATCATCATAGTCAAACAAACACAGATTATAGCACAACGGAAGTCTTGGAATATATAAAATATTATTACAAACCCAAATGTCTGAAATTACAAAAGTATTAGTTATAAATGAGCTTGTAATATCGAATCCACAGGCGGATCATTATAAAATGTACAAAATGAAGTTTAGCAGACTTTTGGGCAATCCTAATGTAACACCCCGAAAATGGGTTTGGTAATCAAACCACGTTAACACTAAAAGACGGGTAAAATACCGTTAGTGGTAATATTTACCCGGTAAATATTAGGATTTAAATAAATAAACCTAATGTTAAATAAAAAGGGGCGGAAGAATGTTTATACGAAACTAAAGTTACGAGAGGCCCGATTTAACGGGACCTAAAATAAAACGGGTTATAACTTCCCCGAACCCACCAACTAACTAGGAATATCAACCTAGTTAAATATGTGTCTTAAAACAATGAAGAAAACTTGGGTAATAACCCTAGTTTATAAAGTTACAAACTAGAGGGGCCAAAAGAGGAGGATTGAAACTTGATTTTTAGTAAAATCAAAACATTACACACACACACACTAGTGGGTGTGCGTGTGCGTGACCACGAGCAGGAGCAAGCTCCCATGGAGCCAAACCCTAAATTCAACAAAACCTTCAAATTGGAGGATCAAACGAAGGCCAAATTCAGATTTGAATACATAGAAACGATCACCAAGTCAAGGGGATCGTAAGGTATGTCAAATTTCTAACATTCATGAAGTTGTGAAAATTAGTTAACTTTGCATGATGCGATCTATGCATGAATCGTAGAGGCTATGGCCGAATTAATGAAGTGTGATTGCTTAGGAACAAACCCGAAGTAGAAATTTGAAGTAAAATTGCTATGATTTGAATTATTTGATGATTTACCACACTTAGACAAGTGGGTTTTGATTATGTAATGAAGATGATGATATACACATGTATAAGATCATCATATTTGATAGTAGAAACTAGGCACTCGAGCAAATTACATGATTTGGGTACTTGTTCATACATGATCGATATGGATGTTAATGTTAATCTTGGTAAAAATGACTAGTTATGAACTAGTTAGTAAATGTGTAAAATTATGCCAATTAGGTGTTTGATAAAATGCCTAAATGAAAGCTAAAATGTTGAAATTTCGAGTCAAACGCACATTTGAATAATATGGCAAATTATGCGAAATATGAAAAGATAAGAGTTCTAAATATCATGTTGATTTAGACTTAATTATGTAAACCATGTGATCGAAAGTAGTTAACTTTTGATAAGTTAAGTTAACTAATGAAGAAGTCGAATAGTAGTTTCGACATAGAAAATAAGTAAGGTGGAATAGTCGTGATTGTTAAAGACTAAACTAACCACCATGTAAATGATGACGATAGTTTGACGCTAAGCGAGCTAGGTGGCGGCTTGGGAAAAGAAGCGGGTCAAACGGCTTGAAAACGCGGAGAAAGAGCGAAATCGGATGAGATGTAAGTAAAGCTTACGCCCCTTACATTATTTACAATTTACTTAATTGCAAGTATTGTATATGAATTCTATTAAGTGATTGGAATATGATGTTCCGACACGATTTAATGCGAGTCGGAACAAGGGAAAATGGTAAGAAATCATGAAATATGGTAAAGAGGTAAAATGGCAAATTAGTCATGTAATGACGAACAAATAAAAAAACAAAACGGTTTTTGAGTAAAAAGAGTTCAAAGAGAAAACCGGGATAGGTTTAAAAGGGATGAAATGGTAATTAAATACCATCCTATATGGACGAATGGTCAATTAGACTAAATGGGTCAAATGGTGTTGTTAACACCATTTGACAATAACATTTGATAATCGCTTGTTGAGTTTTGTGTTCATAGGAATTATCATAAGGTTCGCGTCACTACTAACTAGTGATTAATAGCGAAAGGTTTTGAAACGGGTCTATATGTTGACTCGAGCCAGGTACGCCTATATATAGATTTATACTTAAAGGTGCATAAATACCCTTAACGGGTCAAGATAAGATTATAATCAAAAATGGGTCAATGAAGCGTAAAAACCCGTGATTTGAACCTTGTACAATAGGAAATAACCGTAATAATATGTTCACAAAAAATTGAAGGCGACAAACAAGTTTGTTTGATATAATCATGAACGGGTCAAAAAGAGTTATAATTGAATTTCAAGCCGAGAGCTTGAAATCTAAAATTTTGTGAATTTAGACGTAGGATTTTAACTTCATATGATGGAGAATTAAATTACGATAACGTAGGAAGAAACGTGAGGTTAAACGGATAAACGGTTCGAAAGTTACGACCGTTTTCGTAAAAAGGACCAAAACTGAAAAATAGGAATAGCTGGGCTGCAGCGTGACCCATGGTTCAGACCGTAGGCCACGGTCTGGAAGGGCTGTTTGTTTGTTTGGGCTGCAGTATGACCCACGGTTCAGACTGTGGGCTACGGTCTGGAGAGGCTGTTTGTTTGTTTTGGGCTGTAGCGTGACCTACGGTTCAGACCGTAGGTCTCATTTACCTTGTTATAACTTGATATTAATCTATCAAAACTAACTTTTACGTTGGTTTTGATCATAGAAGATTGTTACGGGCTTCGGATGAGGATCAAGCGTGATACAAGAACCGAACACATAGTTAAATGAAGCTTCCGCACGTTGCTTCGTCGTTATTTCTAAACGATGAACTTATACATTATGTTGTATTCTTTTTATTAAGAAAAGTTTTAAATAAATCGGTATTTTCCAATGTAATTGTAAATATAATTACATGATTATATTCGTGATCTAAAACTAAATCCGCTTAAAAATAGTAAGGGTGTTACAAGTTGGTAATCAGAGCTCATGGTTAAAGAGTAAAGTGTGTTCGGTTCGAGGCTTGATCGCAAATCCGGTAAGTTATACGTATATAAACGATTTAGCATATTAAAGTGTTATAAACAACACATAGGGTTATCGTGTAATAGACATTACCCCAATTAAAATGATTGATATAGTTAACGAAATTACGTGTGTTGACACGTATAGTAGAAAGCCTTGTATTATAATTTGAGCATTTATTGATATTGACGTAACTAATCTTTGTGAATGTTTTAGTTGAAAGGACACTGATGTGTGCAAAATGCAACATATAAATTACATCAATTGTGGCATAAAACTAACCCTTTTTTAGTACTAATGTTGGAAAAAGTGTGCTTTTGTCTTCCTTTTGCATTTTCAGGATTAAATGAGCTCAAATTAACAAAAGAAGCAAAAAGACATCAAAATCTAACATAAATACAAGAAAAGGAACAAGACGTGACATGCCCGACCCCACGACAGCATCTTCCCAAGCAAAACAAGGCAACAGAGGACTGAACACGCCCCGTGCTCAGCCAGCACGGGGGCGTGCCCAAATGTCAGCAGAAAAGACAAAGTGGTAGAAGCTTCTATTGCCCACCACGGGGCCGTGCTCAGCGGACACGGGGCCGTGGTCAACTATAAGATTCACACAATCCATGCAAATCTTCATAGTACAAAGATTCTTCTGCACACGGGGTCGTGCTCAGCGGACACGGGGACGTGGTCAGCTAATAAGTGTAACACCCTAAATTTTACCCTTGATTTTAGTAATAGTTTGTACCATTTCTAGCAAAATATTGTTTAAATAAGCTAACTTTCATAACAAAGTTTCATTAGTTACATCAAACTTAGTCAACTAATAACTAAGTCAAATCATTTAAAAAGATGTTTAAAATATGTTTACATCCCATACACAAAAGTTTTAAAGATTCAAAACATAGCGGAAGCTTCAAAATGTAGTGTTCGGTTCTTCATTTATCACTTGATCGCCACCCGTAAGATCCACCAATTTACCTATGATCAAAACCGTTAAAAACATTAGTTTTGACGTTGTTATATAATATAATCACAAGGTTTAACATCACATTGAAAAAAAATAAAAATACAAAAGCTATTCTGGATCCACCGTAAATTACGGTATCACCGTAATTTACGGTGAGTCCTGGAAATTTTTTATCACCGTAAACCAGGAGATCCTTGCCGTAACATATCTGATCTTTACCGTAAATTACGGTACTACCGTAATTTACGGTAGTAACTGGAAATCCATGTCTTGTTTGTTTTGTTCATTTCACTCAAACCCAACTCTTTGAATTCACTTTTCTAACAACCACTACATCAAATTCTAGTATTTCAAACATGTTATAAATTAACCACTATCAAAGAACAATCCATCACAATCCGGAGCATTAATCATGTTTTACTTGATTGTTTGACCCGTTTGGCTCGTCTAAGGAATCCTCCTATATGACGACTACCAACGAGTACCAACCGAATTTAATCAATCAATCAATATAACGACTTCATCGCTTAATTCAAAACAACTCTTATTCAAAAATTCAATTACACATTAAAATCATCAAATCTAATAAATGTAACGGGTCAAGTTACATACCATAGCGCACGCCCTTCAACCGCGAATCACCACCAGCTTGTCCACTCGACGTTCCGGTATCTTGTCCTATAGAGTTCAATTCAAGACATGTTTAGAACTCTCTTTAGACCTCACTTCGCATATTATACCGAAACATCATAATTATGCGTTAAAGCTTTAAATTTCTATTTCTTAAGCTTTCTTTGAGGCATTTCTACAAACACTATGAGGGCAGAATTTCTACATCATTTGCATTTAAGTTCATAGTTTGCTAGCTAGTTATCTTAACATCAATAAAGCCCTCATATAGCATTTTAATCATCATACCTTTCTGAAATCACTTTTCTATAATCAATTTACACTAGGATAATCATCTAACCCTAGTGTTCATCATCATCATGTAAAACCCACAACCCACCTTCAAGGTGTTCATGGAGTTTTCCTGAATTTGAGCATGATCTCACATGTAGTTGTCTAGGTTTCACTCCTAGACACTATATCATCCCTAATCTAATCACATAACTCACATGCAACATCAATTTTCAGATTTTCCAAAATCATGAGATTTTCAAGTTTAGAGATTTCATCAGATTTTACATACCTTATGATCCTCTTGCGATGAGGATCACGATTCTAGGCTCGGATTTCGTTTTGGACCAAATTTGCACATCAATTTTGAGAGTTTTAGTGATTTTAGGGTTTGGAGCTAAGGGGGTGTCGACCTGGTCTTTCCCCTGATCGACCAACACCTCTTTTGGGGGTGTTTGGTTTATCTTAATTTGTTTTAACAATTTAAGTTTCAATTTTGTCAACTTAGGCCCCTCAACTTTGTCCTACTTATTGTTTAATAGCCTTTAACCCTATTATAGGCTATTTCTAGTCTTGTAACTAACTAGGTTAAAAGTTCCTAGTTAATAAATTCTCGTCTATTTATACTTTATAGTTACAATATAAAGTTTTATATTTTCGGGGTGTTACAATAAGACAAAGCTGCATTAAATGAAGAAAGAGAGGATGTGGACACGGGGCCGTGCCCACTGGACACGGGGCCGTGCCCACTGGACACGGGGCCGTGCCCACTGGACACGGGGCCGTGCCCGAGCTTCTGTTCAGCCTATAAATAGGAGTGCTTGGCTCAAGCTCAAACCATCCCTTGGCACACCACCTCTCTCACACTTCACCCACCACCCACCACCACCATAACACCATCATCCACCACCATCATCCATTGTCCATCATAGAGTGTGTGAGTCGTCTCGGGATCCAAGATTGATCGTAAGAGTTCTTGACAATCAAGGCCATGTTTGCCTAAGTCTCTTACATCACTTGGTGAAGACAAAGTGTCTAGTGTAATACTTTTTATTTCTAATCTTTTCGCACTTTTTATTTGGTTTTGTATTAATGACTTTAATAACTAGTTGCTTATGTTGAAGGTGATCTTTCCTTATCGTTTGTCCGTGGTGTCTTGGCATTATTTTACTGTCTATATAAAATAAAAGATTTTCACCATTCATATCTCCACGGTCTATATGGAGATATGTTGGCTACCTGGTCGGGGGTTAAGGGAACGGTTTGGTAAAGGTGTTGCCATTGTTCAGCGTTTAGAGGTCCTGCAATGGACCTGGGTCAAATTTAGTAGGACCTCCTTCAATACTTAACGGTATTGGATGGCGGGGGTCCAAACTCTTTGATCCCCTCATAAGTTAACTACTATTAATACTATAACCCGGCTATTTAGGACTGTATCCCTGCTGACTCAGACTACTTAGTTGTTGGGATTGAACCCTACCAGAGGAACAGATAATGTAAAGCCAAAACCTGGTCACAACAGTGGATTCACAATAAGCAGACGTTTACTCTAAGCTCTCCCCTTGACAGTGGTTATCTATCTGCCGATACACTCTAAGTACTGCTCTGAAGAACAACTGATGAACCAAACACTGATGAAACAGCTAAAGACTGCTATAAGGCAAACACTGAGCTCTATCTACTGCTGACTCTTAAGTACTGCTGAAGACCCAAGCACTGCTCATTCAAAGACTGATCACCTTTTGAAGAAAGCACTGATGTTTCAAACAGTCAGTGCTTAGGCTACAACAGTGGAACGTGAATAGTGTTTAACTTGTTTTGTATTTTATTATCAATCAGTTGTTAGACAGCAGTAGCTTGTATAAGATCAGTGATTATAGGTTGTTAGGCTGTTAGATGTCACTATCATGGTGACGTCAGCTGAGGTACATCAGTAGTTTGGTTTGCCTATAAATATGACAGTACTATGTACTGTTATATTTGATCGTTTTGAGAGAGTTCTTCTCCTCAATTCAATCCTTTCATCTTGTGCAACCAATTATGAAGTATCAGGCTGATGGGGAGTTTAGTTTGTAAGCTTGCATTGTAACCTTTTGCTTTTGATGTAAATCTTTCGACTCTATGAAAAGCAATTGTTTATCAAACTATATTCTCCTTTGATTGTGTTTACAAAGTTTGTTATTCATTTCCGCTGCACTTAAAACTGTTCATATCTATTTGATTTGTTCAAATCTCACAAACAAACACAATTAGTAGAGCCTCAGATCATAACAATTGGTATCAGAGCCTGGACAGTCAAATTCGATCTAACAATCAATTTGGCATAACAGTTCAGCTCAAAATTCATTGATACTAAGGTTGGTTGTAATCAGTTTAAAAACAGAGTAACGAGTAAATCATGATCAAAATGGTTATTCAAAAACTCTGTACATCAACCAAGATGTCATATGACACACAAATCTCACACAACAAGTGATATCATGCATAAGTCACTCATAGTTTTCAGATCTGAAAACATATCTGTTAAACTATGAGATTATTTCGTATTTTCTAAATTGATTTCAATTGTTGATGTGTAATTTGTGATGTTTTCATTAAATACTAAAGTATGAACCTCAGATTAACAAAACCTATGTTCATAAAACATTGGTGTTTTGCTAACATAAAAAGAGGGAAAGTAAAACTTTAGTCATTCAGATCTTATGTGTTGAGAACAGGTTGAGTTCCTCTAAAGGACAAAATCAACTATGTTAAAATACATTAAGAAAATTCACAAAAACTCAGAAGTGTGTTTGTCTCAAAACTTGTGAAGTCAAAAGAAAGAGTATAAACATAAAACACTTATGAGTTAAATTTTAGGGTAATAATGGTCATTAAGCAACTATGTGCATTCATCTGTTCAGGAAAAGGTTTTGATTCCAGTGATTGAACTTCAAAGAGAATCATGTTTGCAATCAACTGACAATAAAATGGTTCTTAACAGTGGTCAAAATGTATTCAATATTTCAAACCACTGACCATTTTCAATAACTTGAGAATGATATGATTATGTTTTCTTTTGAAAATACACCAGATCCTTTTTGATACTGTTCTCAGAAAATCCTTAACTATTTTTTTTCAAAAGGATTTTCTCGAATAATAAGGATATATTGTTCATTTTGTTTTGGAATAATATATTTGGAACTTTTGCTTGTTTTTGTTGGCAATAGTTTTAGTTCCTGTCAGGATGTAATACCTTATTTTTGCTGGTATTATTCTCCTCATAAGTGGGTCAAAAGGAAATGATACATATGTCAAAATCATGTCATACTCAGGTTTGCTCCTAAATTGTTATCAAAGGTTGATTGCTAACTATGCTTGAATTACTAGGGTACTCATGTTTTAATTGAATATTAAACGAAAATGAGTTGCCTTAGCAATAAAGTTTTCATCATCTGGGGTACTAAACCACTGTCCTTCAAAATTGACTTGTGGCAAAACCTTGAATGAAAATTCTCAAAACTGTTGCTGGAATACTTGTCCTTAAAATCTGTACCATTTACCCTAACCACTGTTTTGTTCCAACGTCTGATCTCTAAACACTGTCCACTGCTGAAAGTTAATCACTGATCCCTCACTTTCTTGACAAACACTGATGTTCAAAATCAGTGTCCTATCCACTGATATGCTATCCACTGATAGTAAAAATCATCCACTGCCCACAATTTTTACCGTTGTAACCACTGATGCTTGATACGTCAGTGGCCCTTAAAACAACTGTTCTCCATCTTTCATCCATTTCATCAGTGTTTGACACATGGTCAGTTTTTAGCCCTCAGATCGTAATAACCGCTGCCACATCAGCGATCAATTTTTTTTCCTAAATAAAACCCTGCCCTAAACCCCAAACAGGGTTTTACACTGTCGAATTGAATTCCAAAATTCTCTTCTCAAAGCAGTTTCCAACCCTTCTTCTCCAAAATCTTCAAAATCATTCTTCGTTATTCTCCGCAAAAATGACAAAATCAAAGTCAAAATCAAAACCAAAATCACCACCACCCTCCAATGAGGTCGCTCAAACGACCGAAGAATCAATCGAAATACCATATAAACAATCTCACAACTATTTGGGTTTACTCACATAACTCAAAGACAACCATACTTTCGATTCCATTCTCGACACCATATCTACATCAAAGTACAAAAATTTGTTGACAATAGACGCTCCCATATATCTGCAAACCCAGAGTGAGTTCTGGAAAAATGCTGTGCTTGAAAAACAAGATGACAAGACAGTAGCCATTAACTCCTCGATACAGGGAAAAGCAATCAAAATCACACCGCAGTCAATCTCAGAAGTCTTCAAACTCGATGATCTGAAAGGTAAAACTTCCTTTGACAAAAACGAGTTAGAAGCTTATTTTCTGAAAATGGGATATGCAGAACAATCAAAGGTAGATACCTTACAAAAAGGTTATTTCCCGTCTGCACCCAGATTTTTATTTCACACACTTTTGATGTGTGTTTCAAATAAAACAACATCTTTTAACGAAATACCATTGAAGATTCAATGTCTGGGCTATGCTATTTTAAACAATAAAGATTACAACTATTCCCAGGAGATCTTCAATGACATGGTAAAGAATGTTGATAGCAAATCATTTTTTCTTTTTCCAAGATTTCTAAGCTATTACTTTAAACAAAAATTTGAAAAAGAGGATGAAAATTTGCCCAAACAAGGTGTCCATTTTCAAATAAAAAGTTTAACAATTGAAACATTTTCAAGAATGATGGCACCAATAAAATTAAAAGCAAAAGTGCCTGAGCAGACTTTAGAAACTGCCACTGATCCTCAGGCAACTTCTGCTGAGCCCACTGCTCCAGGTGATCAGAGCAGCACAACCACTACTTTGAAACCCACACCTGACATCACCAAAAAGACCAAAAGAAAAACATCCAGAAAACCCACCAAACCCAAAACAAAGGCAACTCTGGAAGATGAGATCCCAGAGCAACTGCCTGTGACAACACAAAAGTCACCTCAAACCACTGCTGCTACTTCCTCACAGCAGTTGGAAGAAAGATCTCAACCCATGCCTAAAACTCCTCATGCATCCTCACAAAAGGATCAGGTTGTAATCACAGGGACACCAAATTATGAAGCTCTGGATCCACTTGGCTCTATCTTCCACAGTCCTGATCCCAAGGACATGTCTCTTTCAACACCTATACCCTCACCAATCATAATGCCACAATCCATGTTACCCTTGTTGCATGCAGCTGCTATAGCTCAGACACAAACCAGTTCCTCTCTATCACCTGTCACTGAGAGCATACCCCCACAAGTGACTGGGTCTGATGCTACTACTCCTGCTATCCCAGCAACAATTGAGGAGGTTACACCCCCTGAGTTACAAGTAACTCTCGGTGGTAGTTCAAGTGGAGCAGCAACTACAACTGATGGATCAACAGATCTTCAGTTGGACAGTTGTTTCATAAGTAAGACTCCCTTGAAGGCAATTTCTTCCATGGCAACATCGGTAACCACCAGTGAATTGGATCTAACCACTGGTACCATCAAAGGTTTATCGAGTGCTGAAGAAACAAGTCCCCAGTACCAAGAACAAGGGGCATCAATGGGTGATTTTTGGGACTCAGTTCCTAAGTCAAACATTGATATAACCACTGTTGGTGGGGACTCAGATGATCCTACTAAAGTAGGTGATGATTCAAAATATCAGGAATTGACGGACAGAGTTGAAAAACTTGAAGATTCAGTTGCTGAAATAAAGAATATGGTGCAAGAGATTTTAAAAGCTCAAAAAGCACAAGCCACTGCTGTTCCTGCTCAAGCACCTGCACAACATGCATTTGCTGCAAATGAGCTTTGGAATATTTTTCAACCCATGCTTGAAAAACAGCAACATATGGCTGATAAAAAGCATGCTATTCAAGTACAAATGCTGACCAACATGGTGGAATCAAGGTTTAAAGACACTCAAGCAGATATCAAGGCTATAAAGGCTAGCATTCAAAGCGCCTCTGGCAAAGTTCCTTCTTCCATATCATTTCTTGTTAACCCCCTTCAGATAATGCCAAAAAGGGGGAGAATATCAAGCTGTTGGGAAAAATGAATAAAATGGGAATAGAACATGGCCTTTGTATTGAGCCTGAAAAAGAAAAAGAAAAGGAAAAACAGGTCTCAAAACCTGTTAGTCAAATAGCTGATACACCAGTAGTTACAAAAACTGCTGACAGTAGCCAAACAGCTGCCATGTCATCAACACACACACCTTCAACACACACCACTCTACCTCACACCACCACAACTACTACTCTACCACCATCATCTACAATCACACCATCACCACTGCCTCCTGTCATAAAATAGAAGACAACAGATGTTACAACATCTGTTGTAATGACAGCAGCGGTTGAAGCACCAGTTGTTTCAACAGTTGTTTGTCAGACACTTTCCATCATTCAAACCACTGATCCACCCAAAACATCATCTGCCCCTTCTTCATTAAAAAGGAGAAGGAATCTCATATCAGATGATGATTCACCACCACCATCACCATCATCAAAAACTACCTCACCACCATCATCCCCTGCTCAAAAGCAGAAGACATCTGCTGACATATCAGCAGGTGTAATGACAACAGCAGTTGAAACACCAGTTGTTTCAACAGTTGTTAGTCAATCATCCACCACTGCTCTCACTTTCCCTACATCACAACCAAAGCTCCTCAACAGAAAAAGAAAGCCAATCTCTGCCGATGAGGGTATACATGATCCTAATGCTGCACAACATCCACTGGAACTTGAAGCTATCAAAAATGAGATGAGGCAATTCTATACAGAAGAAGATCCTTCAAAAAGAAGATTCCCCTCACTCATAGGCTACATGCCACCAGATGATATGGATGATTACCTCAAAATCAAGGCAAGGCTAGCTAGACTAAGAGCTAAAGTTGAGAGTGAACGTGAACGTTTAAGCGAAGATGTCATTGCTAAAAAACTGGAGTTCTACTTCACAAAAGTAAAGCAGATAGAAGAGTTTGCACAAGACCTAAACAAAGAAAAGGCTGATCAAAAGAAAAAGTTAAGAAAACAATATCTAGCCTACATCATGCACGAGAAATTCTATCCTGCTGAAGAACAACAGTTCGAAGAATGGCCAATAGTCGCTCTAAAGCATGAGGCAGAAAGGATTGAGAAAATCAAGAATGATCCTACAAAGAAGAAGAATGCTCCAAACTGGAGCAAATACAAAAAGCTCATTGATGACCTAACTGCTGAGTATAAGAGAAAGAAAAAGGAGCTGGTGGATGCAAAAATGGACACTGCTGAAGCCATATCAAAATGGTCAAAACAGCAGACTGATGAAGCCTATGAAAGGCTAAAGAAAAGAAAGATAACTGTTTCAAGCACCTCAAAGAAGCATGAACAAAGAATGAAGCTTGAACAGCAGATAGAAAACCTCAAAACACTGTTCCGGTCTACTTTTGTGACAAACCAAGAAGAAAAAGAACAGTTGACCAGTGAAGAGGTTAAGGAAAAGGAAGCCGAGTACTTCACAGAAGCCATCAAGAAAATGGGTCTAAAAGAAGAGAGCTCAGAAAAGCTTCAAGACCTTTTTAAGAAGGTGTTAACCAAGCCTGCATCACCACATAGTTCAGCAGATATCCCAGACAGTGAGCTTGATCAACAACAAAGACAAGAGCTGATTGACAAAGAGGTTGCAGAAGATATAGCTGCAACAAATAAAGTCATAGAAGAAGCCTTCAAAAGAATGTCTGAAGTTCAGGATACTGCTTTACAATTTTTCTCAAGGCCAATATCCCAAAGCTCATCATTAAATAAATCTCTCCCGAGAAATCCATTGGGTTCAAAAGTACTAAAGTGGATGTCTGACCAAAAGACCCACGTATTGACTATAGTCAGATCCAATGGAGATGTGAAGTACATATCAAGGAAAGAAGCACTAGGCCTTAGTGTTCAAGATTTGCAGGATCTCCTTGAACTTACACTGTGCCGGGATGAAGATGATACAAGTTCCAAAGCATTTGAAGAAGAATTTAAAAGAAAAGCAAGGGAACTACTGATGAGTAATAAAGATCCAGAATAATGACAGGTTTTGGCATTATCTGTTCCAGGGGGAGATTGTTGGGATTGAACCCTACCAGAGGAACAGATAATGTAAAGCCAAAACCTGGTCACAACAGTGGATTCACAATAAGCAGACGTTTACTCTAAGCTCTCCCCTTGACAGTGGTTATCTATCTGCTGATACACTCTAAGTACTGCTCTGAAGAACAACTGATGAACCAAACACTGATGAAACAGCTAAAGACTGCTATAAGGCAAACACTGAGCTCTATCTACTGCTGACTCTTAAGTACTGCTGAAGACCCAAGCACTGCTCATTCAAAGACTGATCACCTTTTGAAGAAAGCACTGATGTTTCAAACAGTCAGTGCTTAGGCTACAACAGTGGAACGTGAACAGTGTTTAACTTGTTTTGTATTTTATTATCAATCGGTTGTTAGACATCAGTAGCTTGTATAAGATCAGTGATTATAGGTTGTTAGGCTGTTAGATGTCACTATCATGGTGACGTCAGCTGAGGTACATCAGTAGTTTGGTTTGCCTATATATATGACAGTACTCTGTACTGTTATATTTGATCGTTTTGAGAGAGTTCTTCTCCTCAATTCAATCCTTTCATCTTGTGCAACCAATTATGAAATATCAAGCTGAGGGGGAGTTTAGTTTGTAAGCTTGCATTGTAACCTTTTGCTTTTGATGTAAATCTTTCGACTCTATGAAAAGCAATTGTTTATCAAACTATATTCTCCTTTGATTGTGTTTACAAAGTTTGTTATTCATTTCCGCTGCACTTAAAACTGTTCATATCTATTTGATTTGTTCAAATCTCACAAACAAACACAATTAGTAGAGCCTCAGATCATAACATTAGTCGAGGGTAACGTCACCTCCAAAAGAGGGGCCTACCATAATTTGCATTAATAACTTAATTAATTATCTTCCAATAATCCACCCTTTTAGGATTGTATCCTTGCTGACTCAAACTACTGGGGTGAGGGTAACGTCACCTTCAAAAGAGGGGCCTACTACAATAACTAAGATAATCTCTTAAAATAGTGCAAAAGTGCGGAAATAATCAAAGGTTACACTAGATACGAGTCGGAACCAAGTGATTCATCTTGTCTATCTGTTTTTCCTTTTTATTTTATTTTCAGCATTTTTAGTTAGTTTTTATTTTTCTTAGTTTAAAACATTTTTCTAAACTTTTTGATTTGATTAGACGTTGAGGATAAACCCGTACTAAAAGCTCTTGTGTCCTTGGACGACCTCGGTATCTTACCAACACTATATTACGCTCACGATGGGTGCACTTGCCCATATGTGTGTTTAGTGTTAGTGAAATATCGTGTTTTATAAATTTAAAACTTGGCTAAAAATAAGTGTTAAAGGGGCTTAAAATATACACCTAATATATATAACACTTCACACGCATCAGACACTCGCATCTGAAGATAGCGGGAATGTAACAAATTGCGGATTTGACAAAAGAATGGTCCAAAGTATGACAAGTTGTGCATGCTCTCTAAGGACCTAAATCGCGTAACGACCGCGAACAAGGTTAATGGCAAGGAAAGCCCGTTAGGGCAAGCATTACCAGGTGCACATTTTAAATTTAATCGCACAAATAGCAATATGCAACAAATATGTAAAGAATAATCGTTGCATATGTTAATTAAAAGCTTGGAAAACCCGAATAGAATACCTATTCAGGATATTATTTCCAAGAAAACTAAATTGAGGCGTTACTTACATGGGGCGCAATGTGAAAATTATAAAGGTTCATGTGTGTCATGTGTCCATCGCTTACTCTGGCCAAGTAAGTAGTGAACACATGATGTCATGAACTTCTTATGATGGACACATTTATGTCCGATGTAGTAAGGACAGGGTGAATGGGACGAATTAAAAAGGTACCCAAATGAATCAAATAAGTAAGATGTTTGATGGTAAACATAAACGCAAGTTGGATGACGGAAGCGTATTACGTTAAAATAACGAGCCCGAGAGAAGGGACAAAGATTGAAGTAAATAAAAATACAAAATAACTAATGTGAATGCTAAGGCATAGGGGATAGAGTTTGACTGTCATAAGTGATGAAATTCACACAGACAAGTCAAAGGGGTAGAATATGGAATAAAAGACTTGGTCGAATAAAAGCAATGAAATTCGCTAAGACGACCAAATAAATCAAAATGAAATTTTAATGCATACCGGAAGGGTTGCAATAATAGTGACTTCGGTAAAATACTCGGTTGATGGGTAGGGATTCAGAAGTATGCGTAAACCAAGAGACGGGAACGCGAAAAAAAGGGTCAAAAGACTCGGATTGAGAGTTATGGCTAAAAGACGACAAAATTTTGCAAAAATAAAATTTGAAAATGTCGTTTTAACTATTTCAAAGTTGGACGGGTCAAATAAAGAACGAAGTTTGACACACATAAGTGATTAAATTTCACCCAGAATGGGTCAAACGAGTTAATTAAGGAATGACGCTTGATATAGTAAGGAAAACGCAAACCGGTGAAACCGGAAAGCTAAAAACACTAAGATAAAAGAGCCTGGGTAACGGGTCATGAGGAAGTATAGGTAAGAACCGGGTAACGGTAAGCGTAGGATAAACCGACGTGTAAGTGACGTTAGAAGTCATAGAGTCCGAAGCATAATTCGGAAGAAAATAAATAGCCTTAGACTACGGTCAAGGTCGAATGAAACCCAAAAAGCAAAAATAAATGTTTCTAGACATAAAAAGGGGTGCCTTGATGCCATACGCGTATATAAACGTATATACATTTGAATAAAGACTCGAATAAAAGATGGTCTACGGGATCATCATAACCTACGGGATAATAATTAATGTTAAGTCTACGGGACCAAAAGACCTTCGGGTCACAAATAGAAAGAAACGAGTTGTAGGGGTCTCACCTTAAAAAGGGTAAAAAAAACAAAAGGGTGGAAATCTAAGGAGAAAGCCTGCGAGGCTATGTGAAGGAACCTGCGGGTCAATACTGCAAAGCGAGGAAGCTTGTTGCAACTTCCCGCGTAAAATAACAACGACGAAAAGTAACGTTAGTATAAAAGATATAGGTTCCGCTAAGTTAATCGAACTGGTTTAAGCGAAGAGGTCACGAAGAGTCTGGTTAACAAAAGTGAGGGATTTCACTAAAACATTTAAACGGCTTTAGATGACAAAAGAATTCGCAATTATTTAAATGGTGTTACGACACAAAAAGGGCGAAGTCATTACGGAAATGACAAAGGAAGTGGATAAATCCTAAGACGTAAATTCTTTGAAATTGACATGGGTTAAAGAGAAAACGTTAAACTAAAATACAGTTTTAGTAAGAAATAACGTTTTAAGAGATATAAAAATTATGAGAAGAATTGGAAAACGGAAAAACACTAAAAGAATTGGGTGCGTTGAAAACGAAACCTGGTTAGTTTGATCAAACCAATGAAATACATAAATAAGGTTTCGGGGACGAAACCTCTTTAAGGGGGTAGACTTGTAACACCCCGAAAACGGGTTTGGTAATCAAACCACGTTAACACTAAAAGACGGGTAAAATACCGTTAGTGGTAAAATTTACCTGGTAAATATTAGGATTTAAATAAATAAAAATAATGTTAAATAAAAAGGGACGAAATAATGTTTATACGAAAATAAAGTTACGAGAGGCCCGAGTTATCGGGACCTAAAATAAAACGGGTTATAACTTCCCCGAACCCACCAAGTAACTAGGAATATCAACCTAGTTAAATATGTGTCTTAAAACAATGAAGAAAACTTGGGTAATAACCCTAGTTTATAAAGTTACAAACTAGAGGGGCCAAAAGAGGAGGATTAAAACTTTATTTTTATTAAAATCAAAACATTACACACACACACACTAGTGGGTGTGTCTGTGCGTGACCACGAGCAGGAGCAAGCTCCCATGGAGCCAAACCCTAAATTAAACAAAACCTTCAAATTAGAGGATCAAATGAAGGCCAAATTCATATTTGAATACATAGAAACGATCACCAAGTCAAGGGGATCGTAAGGTATGTCGAATTTCTAACATTCATGAAGTTGTGAAAATTAGTTAACTTTGCATGATGCGATCTATGCATGAATCGTAGAGGCTATGGCCGAATTAATGAAGTGTGATTGCTTAGGAACAAACCCTAAGTAGAAATTTGAAGTAAAATTGCTATGATTTGAATTATTTGATGATTTACCACACTTAGACAAGTGGGTTTTGATTATGTAGTGAAGATGATGATATACACATGTATAAAATCTTCATATTTGATAGTAGAAACTAGGCACTCGAGCAAATTACATGATTTGGGTACTTCTTCATACATGATCGATATGGATGTTAATGTTAATCTTGGTAAAAATGACTAGTTATGAACTAGTTAGTAAATGTGTAAAATTATCCCCATTAGGTGTTTGATAAAATACCTAAATGAAAGCTAAAATGTTGAAATTTCGAGTGAAACGTACATTTGAATAATATGGCAAATTATGCGAAATATGAAAAGATAAGAGTTCTAAATATCAAGTTGATTTAGACTTAATTATGTAAACCATGTGATCGAAAGTAGTTAACTTTTGATAAGTTAAGTTAACTAATGAAGAAGTCGAATAGTAGTTTCGACATAGAAAATAAGTAATGTGTAATAGTCGTGATTGTTAAAGACTAAACTAACCACCTTGTAAATGATGACGATAGTTTGACGCTAAGCGAGCTAGGTGGCGCCTTGGGAAAAGAAATGGGTCAAACGGCTTGAAAACGCGGAGAAAGAGCGAAATCGGATGAGATGTGTAAGTAAAGCTTACGCCCCTTACATTATTTACAATTTACTTAATTGCAAGTATTGTATATGAATTCTATTATGTGATTGGAATATGATGTTCCGACACGATTTAATGTGAGTCGGAACAAGGGAAAATGGTAAGAAATCATGAAATATGGTAAAGAGGTAAAATGGCAAATTAGTCATGTAATTACGAACAAATAAAAAAAACAAAACGGTTTTTAAGTAAAAAGAGTTCAAAGAGAAAACCGGGATAGGTTTAAAAGGGGTGAAATGGTAATTAAATACCATCCTATATGGACGAATGGTCAATTAGACTAAATGGGTCAAATGGTGTTGTTAACACCATTTGATAATCGCTTGTTGAGTTTTGTGTTCATGAATGGGTTTGATATAATCATGAACGGGTCAAAAAGAGTTATAATTGAATTTCAAGCCGAGAGCTTGAAATCTAAAATTTTGTGAATTTAGACGTAGGATTTTAACTTCATATGATGGAGAATTAAATTACGATCACGTAGGAAGAAACATGAGGTTAAATGGATAAACGGTTCGAAAGTTACGACCATTTTCGTAAAAAGGACCAAAACTGAAAAATAGGAATAGCTGGGCAGCAGCGTGACCCACGGTTCAGACCGTAGGCCACCGTCTGGAAGGGTTGTTTATTTGTTTGGGGTGCAGCGTGACCCACGGTTCAGACCATGGGCTACGGTCTGGAGGGGCTGTTTGTTTGTTTTGGGTTGTAGCGTGACCTACGGTTCAGACCGTAGGTCCCATTTACCTTGTTATAACTTGATATTAATCTATCAAAACTAACTTTTACGTTGGTTTTGATCATAGGTGATTGTTACGGGCTCCGGATGAGGATCAAGCGTGATACAAGAACCGAACACATAGTTAAATGAAGCTTCCGCACGTTGCTTCGTCGTTATTTCTAAACGATGAACTTATACATTATGTTGTATTCTTTCTATTAAGAAAAGTTATAAATAAATCCGTATTTTCCAATGTAATTGTAAATATAATTACATGATTATATTCGTGATCTAAAACTAAATCCGCTTAAAAATAGTAAGGGTGTTACACCTAAGGATTTGCAAGATCCTTTATTGACACCAAGCAGCTCCCAGCCAATTACGAGTAGTAGTTGTCACTTAGTCTTTTGAAAATACGTCAGTTTACACTGGTAAATACAATTAACCGACTCTTTTGAAAACATTTATGAAAATTGATTTAAATGCACACGGCATAAATATTCTTTTATAACTTGGGACATTTATATAAAAAAATAATCTTGTATCAGATTTACATGTTTGTCCAACATTTAGGGCCGGTATAATTAAACAGAACAAGATTAAACAACACACCACAAATATAAACCCACGGCGGGTCACCCCAGCGAATGAGTATATCTTTTACATACGCAACTGACAGGTGTATGCCTACACCCCGTGCTTAAGTCGTGGCCATTTACGATTTTTAAATGAGCCGAGGATATCCAGGACACGGTCGTTAACCCCCAATGTTATTTGTTATCAAGCAATACTGATTAAAGCGGGATTATGCAATTTAACCATATCCGATCAAAATGTTTTTACACCCGAACAAGCGGTAATATTTTACCGTATCCCAAGCCCGTATAAGGGAAAATAAGTTAAAAGTATTTACCTGAGCTACTACTCGATTTACAGCAAGATTTATATGACTCAGTCGTATCCAATCTAATTAAAAGCAAATAGCTTTTACCGGGAGGCTCTAGTCTGGAATGATGGTAATATATAACCAATTTAGAATGCTAACGAGTCTTGTTTAGGTCATAGACCTAGACCGGTTAACTTAAAGTATTAGAAATGGTACGATACGCTAGATTAAGCGATGACCGGAATGGAATATAATTTAGACCCAACAAGTATGAAGACTTGTATAATATGGGTAAACTAAATACATTCTGGATTTTAAAGTAAAAATGATAAGGTTTAACCCGCTTCGGTAAACTTACGCAAACTAGTTACATAAGTCTAACCGTACGCGTATATGCGATAACGAGTAACCGAATAAGTCATGAATAAGTTCCATATTCCGATATACTTTATACAAGTCATAATATCAGTAGGATATCAACTAGTATGCCCGTTAAGGTTTTAAAATCAAACTATGCCTCATAAGGGCGTTTTGGTCATTTAACGACGTATAAAAGAAAGTTGAGCACAAACTGATGTTGCGATCATAAAAAATATTTGAAAAAACTTCATTTATGATATAATATCAGTATGATGCAAACATATGTGTGTTTTATAGTTTAAAACCAAACTATGCTCCGTATGGGCATTTTGGAAATTTCACACATAGTTTTGAAGGTTAATTTGGGAATCTGAGTTTATAATATATACCTACTGTAAAAATATTTAAAATGATTTATAAAATCAGTAGGCAACAAGTCTTGATTGGTAGTTATGGTTTAAAATCTTACTATGCGCTGAAACGGCGTTAAAGTCGTTAAATAACGATATTTGCGATCTTTTAGGAAAACAAATGTTATGATCAGGTTTATATGACCAAAATATGTTAATTAATATAACATATCATTAATAAAAAGGTTTTGTATGAAAATTGTGCTTTTAAATCATTTTAGGTGCAAAAAGGGCATTATCGTCATTTAAGGACGTAATTCAAGAACGTATGCATAAACTCAGCTTGTAAACTGAATGAACATCCCAAATTATCCTAATTATGATATTACATCAGTAGACAATGAGTTTGGTATGAAAAATTATGCTTAAAACTGATCTACGCGCATAAAGGGCATTTTGGTCAATTTAAAGCATAATTTACGATATTATATGCAAACTCAGTTTATGATCAGATTTGTAACATCAAAATATGTTAAAAATGTTAACATATTAGTACCTAAGTTGTTTGAAAGCTTATTGATGTCTAAAACCTTATTTTTGCTAAAAAGGGCATAATAGTCAAAGTACGGCATATTAACGGAACATGTGCAAAAACTCAGATTTCTAATATGATCGTGTAATATAACCTTATAGGGTTATGCTACATTATATTACGATTATAACAGAACCTATAGTAAGTAGCAAACTAATCTAATTCGGTTCATAATCGAAAGTCAACGTAGAAGTCAAACTTCGCGACTTTCGGTTGCGAATTGACCCTAAAACTGGAATTGACGAGCCGAACATGTTTACACATGTTCTAATAATCATTACCAAGTTGTTTAAGTGATAAAACGTAATTTAGAACATTTTTAAACTCATATCACAACTATTTCAAAAACTGACCCGTTGACTTTTTAAAACAATATTACGTTGACTCATCAATTGACCAAGCAAACGTGATTCTTAGAAGGTGCCCTTTTGAGGGTTTAACACCTACCTAATTACAATCACGTAGCCATGTTTGTTGCAAACAATGGCTTGACCGTTTACGGTCTAACTAGAAGTCAAAGCGTTTATCATAAACGCTTGACTTTTCGGCTTTTTAAGCCAAATAAAAGAACTAGTCATGAAAGGAACACTTACAAGTGGTCCTATGGATTGAAGAAAACTCAAAGGTAGTTCCCAATTTATTAGGATCCTCCAAGATGAGAAGATAGGAAGAAAGAAAGAATGGTGCATTTTGAAAATGAAATTTCAAGGCCTTTATATAGTTTTTGACAAAGGATAAGATCATGCCATGTGTTTAGGGAATTCATGAGATGATTACAAGTGTTATACTAGGTTTTTAAACCATTAACAATTCCATAGATTCATCAAATGGTTTTAGTTATGTGTGGGCTTTAAGTAATGAATAATACTAATAATAATAATAATAATAATAATAATAATAATAATATATGCCCATTGTGACCAATATTAGGCACACCCGGGAGTATGACCGAACATCACGGAGTTCCCGGTTCGTTTAAAAGGTCTCTCAAAGATGTAGATTTACACGTTGACGTTTTTAGTCCTTTTAAAGCTCAAACTTGTGCGTATTATCGTTTAATGGCATCAAATCCTTAAACGGTCAATATTAGGCATTCCCGTGAGTATTATCAAACATCACGATGCTTCAGGTTCATTAAAAGGTCACTCAGAGGTAAGAATTAACATGTTGACACTTTTAACCCGTTTAACGCACAAACTAGTGCGTATAATCATTTATCGGCATTAAAGCCCTATATGGCCAATATTATGTCCAGAATACAATCAGATATTATAACACTCCTGGTTTGTTAAAAGGTCACTTAGAGGTATAATTAAACTTGTTGACGCTTTTAACCCTTCGTCGCGCAAACTTTTAATTAATTACGTAAACGGTTCCTTTCGATCAACAAGTGGCACAAATATAATTATGAATACCGTGTGTTGTTATTCAGAGGCTTAGTTTAAGCATGTTAACACTTTCAGTCCTTCCACCTTTAAATTTTTTTGATTTTTCGCAAAATAAGTCCCTAAAAGTCAACGTTTGACTTCATTAGGGTTTAGTACACGTGTCAACGCATCGTTGGGCACGATTTTTACGAGGTGTTACATGACCCAAACCACAAGGACTAAAATGACATTTAACTCTAAATGTGATTTAGAAGTATAGAGTTTTAGGTGGTGTTTGTTTTTTAAGAGGTAAAATGTCTGTAGTCTGTGGACCAAATCTGCAGACATCTTTAGAAGAAAAGGTGGACTGAACTTGTGCAGTCTGCAAGAAGAAGGTTGTTCGTTTTTTAATGTGTGTAGACTTCTAAATAAACTGGTGGTAGGGGTGGCCGTGGGGGTGGTGGTGGACGGTGGTGGTTGGTGGTGGTGGTGGTGGACGGTGGTTGACGGTGGTGGTGGTGGTGGTGGGTGATGGTGTTTAACCCTCTGCAGACCTTGGAAGATCTTAGAAGCGGTTGGGCCAAATCTGCACTAAGAAGAGCTCAAGCAGAGCTTTTTTAATTAAACGTTTTTGGAAAAACAAACAGTCTACAGATGAAAATATATGCGCGTAGTTTTCGCGGCGCAGACGAAAAAGCGTACGCACATGTTTTTTAGAAAAACAAACTACCACGTACACGAGGTTGAGTCATATTGGGAAATAATGCTTGATTAAATGGGGTGACAAAAACCCTTCATGGTCAACATATGACACTTCCTACCGAAAAAAAACTACACTTGGCCATTTCTTTATTTTTTCCAAACAATTTTACCAAAATTGACATGTTAGACCACACAATGTGGGCGTGGTTCTATGGCGTTTAAGCCTTTCCACGCCACATACATCACACCATTAACGGCGTTTTTCATGGCGTTGTGGAATGGACTTGAATATTTCCACTTGCGTTTAGCTAATATGTTTGTCGACGTGGTGTTCTGTTATTGGACGGTAAAATTTAGCAGTTGGCCCCAACGACTAGTAAAAGAAAAGGTTGTATTTTTTTTAAATTTACTCCTGTATATAAATACACCTATTCTTTCATTTAACCAAATCACTCAACTATAATAAAAAACACCCTCTAAAAAAACTATCATAAAAAACACCATCTTAAAAAACTATCATAAAAAACACCCTCTCAAAAAACCATACAAAATGCCGGTATACAAGAGGACATCGCGTTATGTGAATCGTGGGTCGCGGTGGTGACCAACCATGGGGCTACATTACAAACGGCTCTGTTTTGGGATCGAGTTTACCATAAATTTTGTTTACTTAGGGAGGAGGCCATCCGAAGTGTGGACGCACTTTGCTCACGTTTCCGGATGATTTATAGGGATTATGCTAGATTTAAGATGATAGTCAACAGTGTGGACAATGATGATGGTGAGTTAAACGAAGGCGACATCATCCAAATCACTTTCGTCGAGTACCATAACATGTACGACCATGACTTCAGACAATACGCGGCGTGGCAAATAATGCATTTTTAGGTTAATGTTTTAGTCTAAGTTATGTAATCTTTTTAATTTTTTATGTTATGTAATGTTTTAAATAGTTAAGTTTAGTAATTTTTAATTTTTAATTATATAATCTTTTAATTAGTATTATATGGGTTTAATTAAAATCTAATAGATTTTATATAATTTGTAAATATAAAATAAAAATAATAAGTGTGTGTCACGTGTCGAATAATGTCACTCTTCCACGCCCCTTTTCACCCTCTCCGTTTTGTGTACCACGCCACTTACTCACGTATCGAACCACACCCAATTTTCAAACCCCTCCACACTGTATGATCTAAGAAAATACCAAACTCGACTATTTTTTAAATATAACTTCAAAAATTCTATGCATGTTAGAAATAAAATAATGTTTGTTAGTATCTCAAATGCTTATGTCTTGCATTAATGTGTGCTAGTAGGATATACCGCGCGTTGCGGCAGATCACTTGCTAAACATTGAAATGTAGATAAAATATCACTTCGTAACGTGTGTTAGAAATCAAGAAAATGTTGCATCTTTGTAAAAAAGAGAGTTAAGAAATAGTAAGACATATTTATAAATTAAATAGAAAAAATATATTATAATGACCCAGCTCGCTTTTGAATAAATTTTACATCAAAACATTGACAATACATAAAAAGAAGTGCACCAAGTTGCGGCAGCTCTAGTTTGAATATCTAAATGTAGTTAAAAGAAGACATTGCAATGATATATTCGAATTTGAAACATTAATAAAAAGGTACCTCATTGTAAAAATAAGCGTTAGGAAACACGAAAACATATTAAAAAAAGTAAAAACATATCATATTTGAATCGGCATGGTTTTTAATAAAGTTAACGTCGAAACGTAGTCAGGCTCGATTTTGAACAAAATTTAAACTAAAATGCATTTAAAATGAGCATGTCACAACGGTATATTTGGAATGTACGAAAATATAATAGCTTAAATGTTATAAGGAAAAAAAATATAAAATCTACGTAAAACTAACCATCATATTACAATAAGAAAAAATTCAAATAACTAAAGAAATGATTGTCAACATGTTTGTACCTGTAACAACTCTCAAAAAGATCCCACAATAATCAGTAATCAAAACCCCAAACACGTGTCGACAAAAATCGAAAATGAAGAGAGTTAAAAAAAATCATTGTCGCGTGGCGCGACAAGACAGTCTTGGACTGTCGCGTGGCACGAGGATGTCAGACTCTCCGGATGCCACATGTTTGCCACGTGGCAAGCCTACGTGGTGACACAGCTGACCTAGCCCTAGACCCACACCGTCACGTGTCGCGATAGGGACTTTGGTGTTCGTCGCGTGGTGTGACGGGGACGTTTTTCACTTATATAAGGAGCAATTCAAGGGCTTTCATACTGCACCAACGAAATTCGCTATTTCGATTTTTAAAACTCCTCGAATCTCTCTTCCCGAAACACTATCACGATTCCCGTGTACGAAACCCTAATCACTCAAACGATACCTTGTCCGACTGATCCGAAACCCTAGCATCGAAAAGCTAAAGTTCTACCTGAATAAGGTGAGACTTTATACGTTGCGGTTTTGATCTCATGATTATCGTTAAAGTTTGATTTGGTTTCTTACACTAATACGTGTTACATTGTTTGTATATCTAGGAACCGGGACATAAACCCAGGAGGCTTAAAACTCTAAATTTTGCAACGTGTGTCATTCTCCTTTATCAAATGCTTTCAAATCCCTAAATGTTTTCCAATTGTTACTTATATTAGAGTGATTAAGTCTTTGTATTTTTACTGGAAAACCACTGTTAGTATGTGGGGTTTTAAATACATTACTTATAATGCATAACCAATTAGAAGAAGGACCAATAGTAATATGACCACTGTCACAGGAATTTCCGAGTGATATATACCTTTGGGTAGTAGTAAGATATAAACAAATGTAAAATCCTTTAATGTTGTAATCATAAGAAAGTGTCTTTTTATACAATTGAATGAACTCACAAGTATTTTTCGCCCATCAATGTTTTTAAAACACGTTTCAGAAGATTTACTGTGAAGAGAAGGAAAATGTGCTACGAGGCACTAAATATTAACTAAGTGGCTACGTAACCTGAATAAAACGTGTTTTGTAATTAAGGGTTTATCCTTGTGAAAATCCTGTATATAAATATGGGTTTTATCCCACAGTTTATGAAATGAAAACTATGGTGTTTGAAAACTCTGATATTTTCCTGATATCCGGTCCTGATGAAAATTTCCATTGCGATAATTTTAATAAACACCGGTACGACTTGTGTTGTTTACGGCTCCAGTGCAGTGTAGGATCGGGGGTTATGAGAGTACCAAATAAAGGTGGAAGAACAATAAAGAGCATAAGTGATGAGAATGTTGTGGTCAAAACTCAAAAAGGAAAAAGTATGATTTAGTTAGTATGATGTTATTTAATATATATTATAATTATAATTATCGTAATTTTATGAATTGAAAACATGTAGGAAGAATTCATTCTACAGAGAATCCTTCCAAACATTGTTCTTTATATATTACGATGTAGTTAAAGATATACTCTTCAATAATCTATAACAAAGTTTATCAAAAATCTCAACGTATTTTATTTATTTTATACAAAATCCATATAAAGGCTCTTTCGATTTCATGAACTTGTTTTAGCGATCCTTGTTAACTTTACGTCATTAAGCCATTTCTTTGGTAAACCAACATTTTTTATAAACCTTGAATTGTTTTATAAACTTTGGTTCATTTTATGTAAGGTGTATTTATATGATTTATAAAAACGTATCATTTGAAGTGACCTTAAGCTCATTTTATACACACATCACATATACTTAAACTGATGTGTCTTGAATAAACAATCACATCTAGGCTCTTTGTTGACATGAGAAAATCGAAACTTAAATTTGTTTGATCTATCAGGATGTGATATGTTAGGTTTACGGTTGGTTCATCATTTGAACGTGGTTCTTTCGAAGGATTAATCTTGATATAGGAAGAAATATTTAAATAGGTAGAGATTACATAATTATTAGTTTGAAGTAATATGTTTATCTAGGTATTTTGTTAATTGGTTAATTAAATATCATAGTTGGTATCAGTTTAGGATAGCTTATTTTCAAAGTAATTAGTTTACTATAAATAGATAGGTTAAGTTATGTAATTATTTGGGTGTTTTACTTTGTTCTTTATTAATATACTAGTCCTAATACCCGCGAATTTCGTGGTGTTGGGAAATGATATGTTTTTTTTTTATTTTTTTGAAAAAAAATACGTTTAAACTGATCATAAACAAACTGTACGCATGAACTTGTTTTGGAATAAATAATACGTCGTGAAATAAAAAAAAATACTTCAAATATTTTAAAAACATTAAAATACTACTTATTATACAAAATTGATATCCACCAACTGTAAAATACCAATTTTTACCTTCAGATACCGACACGGTACCGAACTTTTTCGGTACCGGTACAAGTACTCACTTTTGGCGATTTTTTGATATAGGTATTTTCGGTACCGGTATCACGCTCATCTCTACATATAGGACTTTTGAGGTTGACCTCAAAAGTGAAAAGTCAAAAAAAGTTGTATTTCTTTATACTTATTGTCCAATTTGTATCAAGAAACTGTCCAGTTTAATTTATTGTCCAATTAGTATCAAGAAACTGTACCGTTTAACCTTTGAGGTCAAATATGTTTCGACCTCAGAATAATAAGAAATCATGAACTTGTGAGTTTTGAGAAGTGGAAAGTGGAAACTACTTTAATTTGACATTGGACCTCAGAATAATAAGAAATCATGAACTTGTGAAGTTTTGAAAAGAAGCGAAAACTACTTTAATTTGACGGTTAGATCATGATATTAACATTGAAAGAAGCAATAAGATATAACTTTCAAAAGTCATGTTTAAAATCAACTGTTGCAAAAATGTATATGTAGTTTCACTTTTGAGGTCAACAGACCATCTTTAGAATTAATAAATAATATGAAATATGAATTTTTGATGAAAAGTAAAACATAACAATTAACATGGACTTGTAGAGTACGTAAAAGAAAAAATTGGTGCAACTTTAGTAATAAGTAGCATGTTAGACCTCAATTACAATAGTTACAAAGTTAACCTTAAATGTCAAAAGTTCCCTTTTTCATGTCTTTGGTCAATCCAATCCATCCAACCGTTTGTTGGTAGGTTAACTCAACCCATTCAACCGTTTGGACTAGCATTAAAAACTTACACAATTTGACCTGAACCTGTTTTGAACCGTTACCAAACTAATCCATTTTAGAAACAAAAGCAATTATGAATCTTTGATATCTCACCAAAAACAGGGCGAATAAAGTTGTTGGCTTTCTTCTATGGTCATTGTGCCCTGCTAATCGTTTGCATCGACTTCTTTATCCCTGATCAAACTCAGGTGATTAACAAACATGTAAGGAAACAATAGATGATTGAAAAATGTAATACGAATACCTTTTATTTGTGCGGAAGTACACACATTCACATGAATGCAAATCAAATCCATCATTTCCGATCTTATAACAAAAACTTAAAACTTACAATTCAAATTATATTGCAACAACTTAAAATAAAATCATGAGAACAAATGAGGTTCGTTAATCAAAATAAGACCCTACAAACAAACCGAGATTGCGCAATAACATAAATTGCTAATAGTGAATCAGCATGGAATTGAAAATGGGATAATAAATAGGAGATTGAAACCGAACCTTATTCCATTGTGGATAGAAAGGTAGTCGAAATGGCGATGAAGATGAAGTTTAGGGTTTGTGTTCAGCCATTTGTGTAAACACAGAGTAGGTCCACCAAATAAAAACTATTCACCAAAACATTTTTCCACCAAATCAAAATCTCATCTCCAAATCGCTGCCACGTGTCCCATAATTACATCAATATAGTTTAGATTACCACTTTAAATATGGTTTTACTACATAACCATGAAGAAATTATAAACCCTAGATCAAAATTCAGGATCATAATAAACCTCAAATTATTCATATGAACTAAAATGAAGTTTACAAATCAAGAATATAGTAGTATTAGGATGTTGGTTTGATAAAATAAGTGAAATAAAAAATGACATTTTCCTCATATGAAATAATAGGATGTTAAAAACTCTTGCTAGTGTTTCTTTAAAAATTGTTATCGAAGAATTGCAGCGAAGTTATTAAAAGTTGGTTAAATCTCGCAATGTTAATACTGTGAAACATATCATTATATGAGAAAAGCACATAAATTTGTTTTGCTTACTTGAAGTCAATAATGTGACACTAAACTCATATATCCAATACAATCGAAGACTGCATATACGTATTTAGACTTTGTAAGTTGACACACCAATTTTTATAAAACTTAGACAAATTTTGCTATGTTAACTCACCTGGCATACCTAATCAGGTATGGGGGTGCTGGTGTTGTAGAATATGTAAAACATTTCAGTAATCTCGTTAAGGACCCAAAGTTGATACTCGACATGAAACCGATGAATGCAGTCACACGGACACCAAGTTATGATAATAATTTACATTTTAAAAATAAAGCAATTAGGAGGTTGTACCTAGGCAAGCATTAAAAGTACACTTTTGATGGCATTTAACGCACCTCGCATTATTCTTTTTTTGCTAAAATAAGTTATCCGACCCAATACTAATAAAGTATAACTAAAAGTGGCCCCAATATGCAAAAATTAACCCACTTGAGCTATTAGGTTCAAGCTATAACCCAAATTGACCAGTCATGAAATAGAAACCCTTCTCATATGTCTCATTCTTTGTTAACAAAAGGCTATTTAAGCCGTAAAGAGAAGTATAAACCAAAGTGGCCTTTTCTCTTTGCATTTTAGAACAATTATTTATTTTTCAATAATAGATTTATAGTGATTGAAACTTAATGCTCAACCAATATTAATTAAAAAAGACTTACTGTTGCAGCTTGAACTGAAGGTGATTCGTTGAGATCAAATGGATTTGATGACTTTGATAGATGTACAAAAGGTGGCACATGTTGCTACAAATAAAAAAACACAATTAATTTTCACACCACTACTTCTAATCATACTAAAAACTAACAAATTATATCAACAAATGTTTGTAACAAGCTTAAATTAGAAATGACAATAAAGTAATCTTAAACATGTATTTTCAAGGATGGATATAGCATTTCATCTTTCAGTGCTTTTTACAACTAATACCTAAGCTTTTCACAGTAGGGAATGTTACTAAAAAAGAGAGCAAAGGGTAAACCTTAACTCTGATACTGAGACGAACCGCAAAGAAAGCAACCTACAAAACAATTCAATTTAGTAACAACTGATTCCCCACTTATTTATATATAAACTAAAGGTAGCACAAGGATTACCCACTTATTTACATATAAACTAAAGGTAGCACAACAATGTTGAAAAAGACAATTACCAAATCCTCTACTCCTTTCTAAAAGTGACCCCTGAAAAAATATAATACTAACTTATTATTGTGCAATAAGCTGACTTAATAATATCCAGCATTAGGTAATTCAAAAGTTAAACCACATGCAAGCTTCAAAAATTGCACATCATCCTCAAATCAACGTCCTCAACCCATATAACAATTCACTACCCATATCATATATTCGCACTTTGTGATCAACTAATATATTCGGTTTGACTTATTATCTAAAATAAAGTACTCTAATTACTAAAAGTTCTATAAACCTATCTAAGCTGACTGATTATGCATGACTAAGGTATGGCTCTAAGCCCTGTATATTTATTCGATTTTTATATCTTTGTTAATTTTTTTATTATTTAAAGATTGTATCTCCTAATTTCTTCTTTCTAACCTGATTCAACAGATAACACAAAGATTACTTTTAAATAGTACGTTATCAAGAGAGGCAAAGCCACATTAGATTGCCAAGTGTGGCTTAGTTTCTCTTCACCGATTGCCAACAGATTCAGAAGAACATACATATGGCTTTCAATGATATCCCCAACTGTAAAAGCAAAATCATCATCGTCATTAGCTTTAGTTCTGGTTAGAATACTGACATAGTCAAAAGGGATGGGGTATCAAGTTGTCTTAAAAATTAGCTACAACTTTTAAGGGATATGAGAGAAATATATAAACAAATATATATATATATATATATATGAAAAAGGCTCACATATGTTTCTTTGCAACTTAAGAACATGAAAACTTATATCCTTTCCTTCCTGTTCATAAACACGGAAAAAAAAAACAATTAATGTTAGCAAAAAAGGATCAAATAAGTAATTTAATTCTTTTTATAGTTGAAATAGAAGATGCTCAATGATGATGACCAAAAAATTAGGTTTGCCAGGTTGTAATCCATATGTCACATGTGATGGCAGATCCTCCCATTGGACTGGGTAATCGCTCACGCAACTGCATTCAGATAAAAAAAATGCTCAGGCCAAATATTATTAGAATTAGCATATTACACCTAGTGATAGCCAGTCGTTTATGTACAGTCCCAAAGCAGAATTATGTAATACCTTAAGGGCTGCATTTTCAGCAATAAGGTGCTCATAATCATTCCTCGTGTGACTCACTTCTGTTTTAGGAGAAGCATTTTCTACGGTTAAAGTCTCAATCGCTCTTCACTCAAGATTGTATAAACTGACATCCAGATTACACACACATACATTGAAAAGATAAAAAGTGAAATATAGAATATTATATATTTTGTTGACAAACCTTACTGAAAATGTACTCATATGAGCCAAAAATGACAACCGAAGCAGGGTATAAGGCTGCTGATGTTAAGGTCCATAGCTACTTGTATCTAAGGACATTGATCGATTTGGTGCTGAGTCACCAGAACGATATCCCAGGATATTTGTAAAGTCTTAGATTATTATTTCCACCGTATAGCATTATCATTGTACATGTCCTACATCAGGTAAATATTATATAGTGATGATAACATAATTCAAAAGTTGAAAGACGTAAAGAAAACCACATTTATTTCTCATCAGAGGCACAGTTTGAGAATTATTAACACAAACAAAGTTATCAGCACACGCTTTGTATTGGCGAGATCGAAATCTCAAACGTTAACACCAACGATTTCAACACCCAATTAAAGAAGCTTGAAACTTTAGGTTGTTAACAAACAAATTTAGCTAATTAGAAAATCCAGAAAACTTCGTACAAATTGTCTAACAAATTACATAATTAAAAATGACCTAATTTGGAACATATTACAATACCTGGCTTGAAAAAAACAAAAAACAGAACTCAAAATGTGTCATTTTAGCAACAATTAAAGAGGCTATCACAACATCAAATCAAGAACAATATGGATACCAAACCATCAAAATAGCAATAAGACAACATTATTGAAACAAACATGAATGTTAAAAACCCTAATTGCGATACAATCGACCAAATATTTTCGCGATATAAAAACAAAATCTAATACATGGAGGTAAAAATCAGAATAATATATCATTCAAACGCCATAAAAATTTATTAAAATTTATTATCAAAATCAAATTTGTAACTTATTTCCAAATTTATAGATTTAAGTTCAAATTTTAAAATTTTATTAGTTCCTAGTTTGTAATACTTTCCAAAAAAAAATCTCAATCACATTAATTTCAAAGTTCCCACATTTTGTTTGAAATCAAATTTGTAACTTATTTCCAAATTTATAGATATAAGTTCAAATTTTTAAAATTTTAAGATTTCATTGGTTCCTAATTTATGATACTTTCCAAAAAATTTCTCAATCATATCAATTTCAAATTTCTCATATTTTTATTATCGAAATAAACCAAATTAATTCACTACAATTTGGGAAACCTTGAATATAAAAATCTGAGCTCTAGTAAACAAACTTGGTAGTTTGAGCAAACCGCCTATTTATATATTTATTTTACTTATGTATACATGCACATAGTTATTTAATACAAACAATTTTTAAGTTGATAAGTGCAATAAATCATGTAAACACATCCTATCTCTCCCATTACATATTGTAAGCGCGACACACATATTGAAAAAGTTGGTATCTTTTATCTAATAAATGATTATATAAAATGCATGTGTTGAAACCACATTCTCCCCCACACAACTTTTCCCGCTCAAGTATCATATCAGTTACATAATTGATTACCTATTAAATTTATTATCAAAATCAAATTTGTAACTTATTTCCAAATTTATAGATATAGGTTCAAATTTTAAAAAATTTAAAATTTCATTAGTTCCTAGTTTGTGATACTTTTTCAAAAAAATTTCTCAATCACATTAATTTCAAATTTCTGACATTTTATTAAAAATTAAATTTGAAACTCATTTCCAAATTTATAGATATAAGTTCTAATTTTAAATTTTTTAAGATTTCATTAGTTCTTAGTTTGTGATACTTTCCATAAAAAAATTCTTTATCACATTAATTTCAAATTTCTCAGACTTTATCAGAAATCAAATTTGTAACTTATTTCCAAATTTATAGATAGAAGTTCAAATTTTAAAAATTTTAAGATTTCATTGTTTCCTAATTTGTGATACTTTCCCAACATTTTATTAGAAATCAAATTTGTAACTTATTTCCAATTTTATAGATATATGTTCAAATTTTCAAATTTCATTGGTTCCTAATTTTGTGATACTTTCCTAAAAAAAATCTCAATTACATTAATTTTAAATTTCTCACATTTTATTAGAAAGTTATTTATTAGTTATTTCAAATTAAAAAATTTAAGATTTTATTAGTTCTTAGTTTGGTGATACTTTCAGAAAAAAAAAATGTCAATCACATTAATTTTAATTTTTTCACATTTTATTAGGAATCAAATTTTGTAACTTATTTCCAAATTTATAGATATAAGTTCTAATTTTAAAAATTTTAAGATTTCATTAGTTCTTAGTTTGTGATACTTTCTAGAAAAAAAATCTCAATCGCATTAATTTCAAATTTCTCACATTTTATTAGAAATCAAATTTGTACCTTATTTCCAAATATATAGATAGATGTTCAAATTTTTAAAAAATTAAGATTTCATTGATTCCTAATTTGTGATACTTTACAAACATTTTATAGAAATCAAATTTGTAACTTATTTCCAATTTTATAGATATAAGTTCAAATTTTTAAATTTAAGATTTCATTGGTTCCTAATTTGTGATACTTTCCAAAAAAAACCTAATCTAATAATACTGTGGATTAAATTTCAAATCAAGAATCAATTCATACATCAAATTAAATATCATCCCTAAATTCATACATCAAATCATTACATATGCAACACACATTAAAACAAAAACAAAATAATAAAAATAAACCTAAAATTCAAAATTAGGAATAAGCAAATCAAATAAACAAAGATTCGCATTGGTGTAACAAAACAAAACAAACCCTAGATAATATTCGGACCTGCAAAACCCAAAATTGATGAACAATCGATGCTAATTGGAACAAATTACCGTAATTGAACATGAAGATTACAATTTAGAATAAAGAATATATATTGCAAGAATTGAGGGATTAATTAGAGAAAAAAGTGGAAAACTGACCAAAAAAGGGGGTTTCTCTCTCCAAAATATTGATTGACCTAAGAAAATGGCGCTGATGATTTGGATCGGCGACGACGACTTTCCGATCCAGCCACATGTACACGCGGTAGAAAAATTATGTCAATCAATCGAGATATGGATGCCACAAGTGAATATTTGCAACAAGAAATGACTCCTAATTTTCGGATGACCGATCCTTTTAATCCAGTCCATATAATGTCTCTTTTTATCGAAGGATCAGAAAAAATAGGGTCCGGATCTCCTGCGGGAATGATTTGGAAGAGCCAAAACCAAAAATAGTGGTATTTGCTAGCAACAACATAATGGAGGCAGTCAATCAATATAGATTGATCCGAAATCTGATTCAATTCCGGATCTCCTTGGTCATGAAGAATGAAAAACAAATTAATGAACAATCTAAACAAAGATTGACAGTTATTGAATGATGAAATCAACATGTTTAATCGAAAATATTCATGATCTAACCTTGATTTGGAGTGATGATGATGATAGGATCTCTAAAGATCTGAAGGAGAAGGGAAGTTTAGAAAACCCTGATTTCTAAACGAAAACGTGACGGAAGTGAGGATTTGAGACGGGTTATATGTATTTATATGGAAACATTTTTATGACCCATTAGGAAAACGGGTCCTCCTAACCCGTGCACCAAAGGTAATTTTTGTGTTTTTAGACGGGAAAATAGAAAATAGAGGCCCTAGATGGATGCCATGTGTCCCCTAAGTATGACTTTTATTAGGTTGTATAGATAAAAGAGTCGTAAGGAATTCTCACAAAATCGTTGTGTTGCTTCGTTTTTTATTCAGATGATTCCAACATCTTTCGTTGCCAATTCTCTACTTTTTACTATGCAGCGCGTGGTAGAACCATTGTTAGATGATGCATTTGTTGTTGTACTGTCTAGTATTTCTTGATTGGTTTGCTTTGCTTTGCTTGTCTAGAACATTTGGATACTCTTTTTGATGATTTAACTACGTAGGATATGAACAATTTATATAGTACTTTCATAATTTGTATGTATTTTTATTGTTATAAAGATGAGAAATGCATATTACATTGTGTGAACATGTACATTATATATTTGTTAACATGCCACATGACTATGTAATTATGGTTTTTGATATCTATACAAGTCGATTTCGTTAATTTCAATGTAACATTGTAACTCAAGTTTATGTTCGCAACTTTTATTTGATTAGCCCTTATACTTTTATAAATTTTATTTTTCTGTTTCACACCAAATTCTTGTCATGTCGTATGAGAGAATTCCACATGTCAATATTTAAAGATATCCATATAGTTGTGGCCTAGCTATGTGCCCAATACAAGGCTATTTACATAGTTTACATGCAGTGGCGGATCCATAAATTTTTTTTAAGGGGTTCACTTTTTTGAATATTCCAATATCATATGTTCGAACATCAAAAAATACGGGTCGGTACGACGGTTCAGGTCGGGTAAGATTCATCACATAATAAAAATCCGATATACGATAACGAAAAAAACATCATCATGAGCGTAACATATATATAAGATAGTCTTTACGAATAAAAAAACATACCTACAATTGTTACCTACGAGGTCTCATCTTTTGAAAACATTGCATTACATTCTCGATCGAAACTCCTTGGGAAACTCACAAGGAAAAATTTGTTCAACCAACTAAACGTTTACTAAACACTCGATTTGAAAAACACACAAGGGAAAATATGATGTTTATTGATTATATTTTCAACATTTTGCTGCTTCTATAGGTGTGTCTAATCATTTGCCTGCAAATTAAGAAATGATTTTTTGAATGAAAAACTAACTACTCCTAATCATGGACATGTCTCTTGGGACAATTAAGTGATAAAATGCAAGAATTTATTATATATGATAATGGTTGATAATTTTGCATGAATTTATTATATATGATACAATATTAGTACTGAGTTAACATCTTTATAAACAATGAAACAAACTCCATGATAGTTTAACAAATGATTATATTTACTTTTTTATCGTTAGGTTACTAATATGAGTAAATGACAGAAAGAATGCACAAGGATCAAAATTGTGATAGAAAGTTCCATTAGGATAGATTTTGAATTAAGTGGAAAAGTAGACTAGGGAAGTCCATATATTCATTCTTCCCCTATATTTTTGTTCTTTTTAATAAAAAACAAAGAATTTCACTTACTCGTATTCTTGTTTAATTTTCAAGTTTTTCATACCATCATGACAGAAAATTCAAATTCATCTACATACATAGAATTTGATTTATGATTTATCAATGAAAGATTGCTACAAGAGTTCAAGATTGTTGAACTCATTCACTTCTAGAGGAAATAAACACAATCAAATGGTTGTTAGCCGCATTAGCAGCTCCTTAATTCGTTTTTAAGGTAAAAAAAAAAAAGGAAAAATGGGTCTAACCAGACTGGAACTCAGGACTTCTAATACACATAACACACATACATACCACTAGACCACTTCATCAATTTGTTTAAAATGTTCCCCTACAAAATATTAAAGGGTTCTTTCAAAAGTTTTTTAATGACTTTAACATTATAAATTACGAATTGAATGGGTTCCTGGGAACCCCTTAAATGGCTTTAGATTTGCCCCTGTTTACATGGGCATGGGCACACGGCCTTGTATAAAAATGATAAAGATTTCTAGAAAGTCATATGATTTGGGTTAGAATCACATAGTTATATCACTAGTTTTAGTAGGGGTGTAGATAGTTCGGTTCAGTTTTCTAGCAAAACTAAAACTGTAACTGAAATGTTCGGTTTTTTGTTATGAAAACCGTTCGACTTCGATTATTTTGGTTTCGGTTTTTTCGGGTATAGCTATAACAACCCTCCAAAATATTTTTCGACACTCCTAATATATTTAAAATGTCCCTATATGTCTTAAAATACACCCCGTATGCGAAAACCGGACCCTAAATACCATATATAATTAAAAATTAAACAAAAACAAGAAAATAGTGTCGCTCGCAGGCCGCGAAGACCCCTTAGGGATCTTACGCGAGGCGCGACAGCCAGTCACCAGGGCGACACCCTGAGCTGCCACGTGGCAGCGACGTGTTGGAGCTAGGGGTGAATTGGACAAGCTAGGGCCTACCCTAGTTGCCCTTGCGGGTCGCGTAGCCCTTGGCTACCACCTTCGCAGGGCGCGACGAAGTCCGAAATCAGCCCTATAAATAGAGGCCCTCAGCCTTCAGTCCAAACCGTTCAAAACTCTCTCTCTCTCAAATTTCTGCATAGCAATAGTAATTTTCGGGCATTATACCCCCCTAAATAACGAAGTTATGCCTCGTTGTAAGTATCATAACCCCCGGTTACGTATTAGATACTGAAGAAACACTGGTTAAAAGGATCGAAATCGGATTATCCAGGGGTTATGTCCTGCATACAAGGGGTGGTTTTCTCTCGTTTGATTTGACGGGACAGACCTTCTTCTCCGGTGAACACTGCAAAACAGAACACCGTTAGCCTCGCCAAGGGGAGAAGGGGGTTCTCTCCTTGACCCGACTCCGGCATGAGAATAAGTATGTGTTTATGAAGAAGAAGAAAAAGAAGTATTGATGAAGTGTGTGTAACTTGAGATTCATACCTGAATTGCTCTTATATTTATAGCCGGGAGTTTGGGCGGGAAAACTCATTGGTGAAATATTAACGGAAGATGCTAACCCCGTAAGCGGTTACTTTTCCTTCCGTTAATCATCTTGATCCGACGTGAGTGCACACGGATCGCTAATCAGATCCACGGTTGGGGGATTGCCACGTGGAAAGTGGGCAAGTGGAGGTTTTCCTCCAATTTCATGCCATCATCGTGGTTTCATGAAGGTCTGAGGTGATGACACGTGTCCCAGACAGTTATAACCGTCTGGTGGTGCACGATTGCGTCTTCTAGAAGGTTACTGCCATAATCCGGTGTGACTCCTTATCGTGTGGCACTAGTTGAGTAAATAATATCCAAGTCTGGGTATTATTTGAGTGGAAGTTTTTAAACTAGGATTCTTATCCTTTGTTTATTATGTCGGGAGGCGCAAGAGTTTATTAACTTCTTTGGCGCGCAGGTGTGCCTGCTATTTTTCTTCTAAAGCCTTCTTTGTAGGACCAGTGCGCGGCCGCGCAAGGTTAAAAGAGGGCTAGAAGATAAGGTTGTGGTATGGTCCCAAGCATTTATTTACGAGGTTTTTGGGACCTTACCCCTTCAAGTCCCCCCAGTCTAGTGTTGCTCTTATGCTAATAAGTGGAGCACTGGACTATGAGAGGGATACTTGTGGGTTTTTTGGGCGCGAAAATGAAGAATTTTTTATGAGAAGATTTTCTTTGCTTATTATGGTGATTCTGAAAATCTTCGAGTAAGATGAACAGTTTGTAAGGAAAGATATTTATACCTTTGTTTAAACTGTTGCAATCGAAGGGTTTATGTAATTATGAGCTGACGATAGCTGGCGCCATGTCTTATAATTTGTGCTGACTCTTCGTCTTCTGGTTTGACTGTAGCTCATGGGAATGCGTGTGGGCCCTGTCAGGGGGTTTTAAATGGGATGTGATACTTGCAGTGGCAGCGCCGTTGAGACGGCAGTTGATTTGACGCTTAATCATCACATTTCTTATTTTGATGTTACCGCTTTTACTTCTTTGGTCTATATATTCACTTTGGGTGTTATTTTCTCCCTAATTTTGGAAAAATGGAGAACAGGGGGCTGATTCGATGGAGAAGACTTTCTAAGGTGCTGAAAGTGCTTGACGCCGCTGATGGTTTGCTGCTACTTTCAAGATCATTGCCTGATCCTGCTGCTAGGAATGAAGATGCGAACCGTCAGAATGTCTTAGAAGACCGGATTCGTCTTTGCCTTGCTGACGAAAATAATGGTGGGGTTACCCGGTTATCAGCACATCTGGTGACCCAGTCTTTTCCGGTTGACCGGAGGGGGAGTTCGTCGATTGTGTACCAACGACGTCGCCGTGTTGTTGTTCCGGATGAAGTTCCGGCAGGTGGTGCTGAAGACGGTGGGGAGGGTGCTAACCCCTGGATTGTGGATCCCCGTCCCTTGTCTGAGTATGGTGAGGTTCTCCATATGGGGTGTTGGGTCAGCTTTCCTAATTTTTGTACTTTGTAGCTAGTACTTTTTTTTTTTGAAGAAACACTACTGTGTTTTTTGTAAATGGCTTGTTTAAAGTGCTTGTTACACTAATGATATATTTTGATGCACTGCTCGTGCATATCTGCTTTGATGGTTTATGTTTGAATTACAATATGTTGCATATGCTTAATTACTTTTGAATGGGTAGAGCGAATGAGAATGGTATTGTGCTCATGTTTGTCTAAAAATGCGCGCGGAATTGTGCTGTTTTTAGACTGCTCATGAGGCGCACAATGTTCACCATATTGTTTTCGCGTAAACCAAAAGAATTATATGCAATTTGTAATAAACAATATCATGTGTACGGATAATTTTTGCATTAATAAGGCGCAGGGCCAATAATACAAAGTGGAATAGAAAAATACATTGCCTGTATAGTTTCTTGTGGAATAGTTCGGCTTATATATAACACCTGCGCGGCTGCTGCGCGTTCCAGGTGCGGGGAACTAGTGTCCCATCAATTCATTTCAGGGTGTATGCCCCTTTGCCTAGAACTTCATTGATGATGTATGGTCCTTCCCATTTTGGCGCTAGTTTGCCTGGTTTATCGGCATTAGAAGCTTCATTGTCGCGCAAAACGAAGTCTCCCGGAACGAACGTACACACGCGTACGCGCGCGTTGTAGTATTTTTCAAGTTTGGATTTGTACCTTGCCTCTGCGATGGCGGTGTTCTCGCGCCTTTCTTCTAGAAGGTCTAAATCCATTCTTCGTTATTGCTCGTTGTTTTGCTTTTCCATGGCGAGCATGCGCGGCGACGGAAGGCCAATTTCAGCTGGGATTACCGCCTCTGATCCATAGACAAGACTGAATGGGGTTTCCCCCGTGCTAGTCTTTGGCATGGTACGATGGGCCCATAAGATGCTGGGAAGTTCATCAACCCATCCTCTGCGCGCTGTCCCGAGTCGCGCTTTTATGCCATCGACGATTTTCTTGTTGATACTCTCAACTTGACCGTTTGCTTGTGGGTGCACCACAGAGGCAAAATTGTGTTCGATCTTCATTTCTTTGAACCACTTCTGAAGATCTTCTGAGGCAAAATTGTTGCCATTGTCGGAGATAATGCGTAATGGTAACCCAAATCTGCAAATAATACGTTCCCATATAAATTTGCGGATTACCATTGCTGTGGTTGAAGCTAATGCCTTGGCTTCGACCCACTTTGTGAAATAGTCGACTGCTACAATGATAAATTTCACTGCGCCAAGCGCGTCGGGGAATGGGCCAACAAGGTCAATGCCCCATTGCTGGAAGGGCGAGGCAGTCGTGACCGGTACGAGCGGATTCTTTGGACGGAGCGTCTTTGGCGCGTGGCGCTGACAGGTTGCGCATTTTCTTAGTAATTCTACCGCATCCACGTGCATTCCTGGCCAGTAGTAGCCCGCATTCATTATTTTCGCTACTACCATGCGTGGTCCTACGTGTATCCCACACAAACCTTCATGGATTTCTCTGACTAGGCACTGTGCGTCTGTCTTGTCGACGCAGCGCAGGAGCGGTCCCATGAACGATTTCCAGTACAGAATCCCGTCCGCCATCTCATAGTTGATTGCCTTGTTCTAGATCTTCCTAGCTTCTGCCTTTCCTTCCGGGAGTTTCCCGTGTTGCAGATACATGATGATCGGGGACATCCAGGATGGATTGCCGATCTCTATGACGTTTACTTGTTTGAGAGGGACAGAAGGATTGGACAACACTTCGATGCGTACCTCTTTTGCTAGGTGTCTGAAGCTGGTGGCAGCCAATTTGCTCAGCGCATTCGCGTGCTTGTTCTCGCTTCTGTTTATGTGATTGACTTTGAACGTTTGGAATTGGCTGATTAACATCCGCGCTTGTTCCAGATATAACGATATAGCTTCACCCTTTGCATCGTAATGCCCATTTACTTGCTCGGCTACCAGTTTTGAATCAACGTTAGCTTCGAGGTTTCTTGCTCCCATTTTTAGTGCTAGACGAAGGCCTGCTAGAAAGGCTTCGTATTTTGCTTCGTTGTTTGTGCTTCAGAAATCCAGGCGTATTACATATGTAAGTTCATGATCATCTGGGCTGACTAGTCGGAGACACGCGCCAGCCCCGTCGTCGTTCGAAGCTCCGTCTGTGTGCAGAGTCCAGACCCTATCGTCGAAACCAGGAGTAGGGTTCTGGATTGCTTCACATTCTTGGACTTTGTCTATGGGGACTTCTGTGGTGAAATCTGCTAAAACTTGACCTTTAATTGCTGGTTGCGGTCTGTGTAGGATATTATATCCTCCCAGCTCAATAGCCCATTTGGCTAACCTTCCCGCCACATCGGGTTTGGACAGAATTTGCCCCAAGTGGTAATTAGTGAGAACTGTGATGACATGACCAGAGAAATACCGACGTAAGCGCTGTGATGCATGTACCAGAGCTAGGACCAATTTCTCTATCATTGAGTAGCGCGTCTCTAGGCCAGTGAGCATCTTGCTTATATAGTAAATTGGAGTCTGAATGTTTTCTCGCTCCACCATTAGTACTGCACCAACCGCTACTTCCGCGGCAGATAAATACAAGATCAGTGGTTCCTTTTCTCACGGTGCTGTTAGCGTTGGCAACTCAATTAAACACTCTTTCATTTACTTGAAGGCTACTTCCGCTTCTGGTGTCCACTGGAAGTGAGTTTTCTTGGTGCAGTTACGCAGCGTGCTAATAAACGGGTAAGATTTTGCTGCATGATTTGCCAAGAATCTGTTCAAGACTGCTAATCGCCCTGCGAGTCTTTGCATCTCTTTTATTGTTGCAGGTGTTGGCATCATCTGGATAGCTTGCACTTTCTCTGGGTTTACTTTAAAACCGTCCCTTGTCACTATAAAACCCAGAAATTTCCCTTCTTCCATTCCGAAGGAGCACTTCGTTGGGTTGAGCTTTAAGTTTACGTTGCGCAGAGAATCGAACGTGCGCTGGATATTTGCAAGCATTGTTTCTTCCTCATGGCTCATGATGACGAGGTCATCCATGTATACCTCGACTGTTTTGCCAATGTCTTCTCCGAAGACTCTATCCATTAAGCGCTGGTAAGTAGCTCCTGCATTGCGGAGACCAGAGGGCATTTTTGTGTAGCAGAAGATGCCCTTGTCCGTGCGAAAGGCAGTTTTGTCCTCGTCCTCCTCTTTCATTTGGACCTGGTGGTAGCCCTTATAACAATCAAGGAAATACTTCCAGCGAAATGATGCCAGAGAGTCAACTTTTTTGTCTATCTCAGGAAGAGCATAGCAATCTTCCGGGCAGGCTTTATTTAAGTCTTTGAAGTCTACGCACATTCGCCATCCGCCACTGTGTTTTTGGACCATCACTGGATTGGCGACCCAGGTGTGGTACTGGACTTCACGCAAGATTCCGGTGTTAAGTAACTCTGTTATTTGTTCATTCATGGCTTCTGCTTTTTCGGCGCTGAGGCTGCGCCTTCCCTGCGCGACAGGTTGTGCAGAGGGTCGGATGTTCAAGCAATGTTGCACTATATCTCGCGGAACCCCGGTCATGTCTGCTGGACACCAGGCAAATATGTCCTTATTGTTGGACAGTAATTCTTTCAATTGTGTTCGTACTGTTGGCGAAATGGCGTGCCCTAGCAAGATGGTCTGTTCTGGATATTCTTCGTTCAGTATCCATTTCTCCGGCTCATTTGATGCTGAGGGCTTTGCCACTTTTGCTGGTGGCTCGTCGTCGACGTACATGACCTCCTTGCTTGAGTATAAAATTGCGAATCCAGTTTCTGTTGGAAACCCGCATGGCATGCAACATGTGGAATAGAAGTGATCATGCTGAATTCTCTTTGTGACCTTCTTCCGAGCAAGACATTGTGGCGTGATGTTGCTGGCATGACCATGAAATTTACTGTGACTGTGCGCGAATGCTCGCCATCAGATAGAGTCACAGGGAATGCAATTTGCCCTAATGGAAATACAGCTTCATTGCAAAATCCGGTGAGAGGGAAATCAACCGGCTCTAGACGTGCTTTGTCCTCTGGATCATGTTGTTTGAAGCACTGCTCGTATATGATATCCATCGAGCTTCCTGGATCTATGAACATATAATCCGTTCTGTAGTGGCCGAAGATGCCAGTAATAATTACTGGTCGTTCTTCCTGGGGGCTTCCAGGGATAACAAGAAACACAACTTGCTGTTCCCTCCAATGCTGATTGTAGTTTCGTTTATTTGGCCTTTTTGAAGGACCTCCTTGTACCATGTGTACTTGTTTTGGTTCGGCTGTCTGACCGTTGGTACCTTCTGAGTTACGGATTATCTCAGTACGGCTGTTAGATTGGATGTCCCACTGACCAGGTGTCTGTGGGTCCAATACTACAGTGTCAATTTTATCCTTGCTTTCTTTCATAACACCAGATCTGATGTTTAACGACTTAGATCTGTTAATTTGTGTGAAAATTTGGTTTATAGCAACCTGGAATCTGTCAAACCAGTATTCTGGAGCTCTTTCTAGGAGTTGTTCTAAAGAGTCCTTTTCTACTGAATGACCGTTGTTTTTGTTAATTTCCATGATTCCATCGATCTGGGTTTCTTGGGTTGCAGAACCCTTGAATTCAAATCGAGGACCTGATGGGTGGAGTGATGAATTCTCTGCCATGTGAGATCAGAGAATGAGGGAAAGCAAATTGAAACGAGATAAAACTAATAAACAGAGAAATCGGTGGGCTCCAATGAAGAAACACTGGTTAAAAGGATCGGAATCGGATTATCCAGGGGTTATGTCCTACATAAAAGGGGTGGTTTTCTCTCGTTTGATTTGACGGGACAGACTTTCTTCTCCGGTGAACACTGCAAAACAGAACACCGTTAGCCTCGCCAAGGGGAGAAGGGGGGTTCTCTCCTTGACCCGACTCCGGCGTGAGAATAAGTTTGTGTTTATGAAGAAGAAGAAGAAGAAAAAGTATTGATGAAGTGTGTGTAACTTGAGATTCATACCTGAATTGCTCTTATATTTATAGCCAGGAGTTTGGGCGGGAAAACTCGTTGGTGAAATATTAACGGAAGATGCTAACCCCGTAAGCGGTTACTTTTCCTTCCGTTAATCATCTTGATCCGACGTCAGTGCACATGGATCGCTAATCAGATACACGGTTGGGGGATTGCCACGTGGAAAGTGAGCAAGTGGAGGTTTTCCTCCAATTCCATGCCATCATCGTGGTTTCATGAAGGTCTGAGGTGATGACACGTGTCCCAGACGGTTATAACCGTCTGGTGGTGCACGATTGAGTCTTCTAGAAGGTTACTGCCATAATCTGGTGTGACTCCTTATCGTGTGGCACCACTTGAGTAAATAATATCCAAGTCTGTGTATTATTTGAGCGGAAGTTTTTAAACTAGGATTCTTATCCTTTGTTTATTATGTTGGGAGGCGCAAGAGTTTATTAACTTCTTTGGCGCGCAGGTGTGCCTGCTATTTTCCCTCTAAAGCCTTCTTTGTAGGACCAGTGCGCGGCCGCGCAAGGTTAAAAGAGGGCTAGAAGATAAGGTTGTGGTATGGTCCCAAGTACTTATTTACGAGGTTTTGGGGACCTTACCCCTTCAGATACGCTGCCCGATTGATTCAGGGTTCCGTAACAGCTGTCGTGGTTCTGCCCGATGTAGTCGTTGGAATGCCGTCTCGAGGAGGGTATTACTAATGTAAATATTGGGTTATTATACTAACGCGTGTGCATTTGTGTAATTAATAGATAATCACCAGGAAATCTTAAAGGAAAACCCTAAGACAGCAATGTGAGTAATCTCCTTTTTGTAAACTGTTTTTTAATAATTTACAATGTGATTAGTAGTGATTGAGTCTTTGTAGTTCTTCAATTACTGTCGGTATGTTGGGGTTTTGTATACAAAATGTGGAACACGTTACCGTTGGACAAAGAGTTAGCCAATGTGTAATATGACCCACCAGTCAGGATTGATAGTACTGAATGAGTAATTGTGTAGATATAAACATTGTAATCGCTCTCAATACTGTTAAAGGATAAAACTCTTCTTGATTAAACTGGGATTCACTCACCAATATTTCCCACTGTCAAAATGTTTTAAACGCGTTTCAGGTAACAAAATGTGAAAGCCAGATAGAAGCCAGCTGGACAGCACTGAAGGCTTGGAAAAGTGGCTATAAAAGTTACCTGAATAAGGAGATGTTTTTTATTAAATTAAATAGGGTTTATCCCTATAAAAAAATGTGTGTACTAATAACTTGGGAATTTCCCACGTGTTTAATATTATAATAAGTGTGTTATTTACTTTGATAAAATATTTCCTAACTACGGTCCTGATGTAATTTTCGCTGCCAAAATGATAAACACCTATACCACTAAATCTGGGCTCGCGGTCGCCCGTTCCCGGTACAGATAGGGGACGGGGGTTACGACAGAAGGTGGTATCAGAGCTAAGCCACTGATTCAGCCACAGAAGTGTTCTGCTGACACCAAGATATTATTCAAATTGTTAGGAAATTAATTACGGAAATACGTGCATATCTGTATTTTATTGTTGTATGTTATTTGACTATTTGTTAGTTTACAGTATGAGCGACCAAGGACCTTCCGACGCCTACCGTCAGTTGTCCAGCTCACCTAGAAGCGAAGGCACCTCTTCACAGCCTACCCTCTCAGGGTATTAAGCTGACAATGAAGATGGGATATTCGTGTTCAAGGCTCAGTCTGAAGAGCCATTCCCTCCTAAAAAGAAATGATGGTTCAGTAGGGGAGCGCATAAACGTAGGAAGAGGATGAAAAAGTTACAACAACAGCGAGTTTTAGCACCAGCTAAGAGAGAAACAGATACTCACACCCAAGATATGCTCAATAGGAGTCGCAAACTTCCATATTTTAGCCACCACAGCTGCCGACCCAAACCTTGAGCAACTCATAGCACCCCAGCCTTTACCGCTGTTTCCCACCCATCCAATGGAAATTGAAAACAGCTTAGAAAACCAAGTCCCAGCACCAGCCTTTGACCCAACTGAGATACCTAGAGTACCAGCACCCAATCCCTTAGACCCAGACTATGACCCGTGGTTTGACGATCATAGGGATTATCAGCAACGCTACCCAATATCAAAGGAACCCATGCCAAACCTAGCAGCTTACCCAGGTCTGGACCCTCTAGATCCCTATTATGATAATGATGAATACATTAGGGAAATCCGAGAGAATCCATATCCTCAGGAAGAACCAATGCCAAAATACCCAGATCCCATACCAGCACCTGCACCCCCAATGAGTGCAGAGAATGTGCAAGAAAACCGAACCTTTGGTGAGGAGATTTTAGAAGGTAGTGAGAGGATGAGGCAAATCGGAGAACGACTCGTCTGGAAGTATGACGAGCGTAATATGGAGTTCTGGATGAACCCATATTAGTGATGGTGATAGTAGTAATAATAATAATAAAAAAATAATAAATATATATATATATAATATGTGTGTATGAAAAAACAATATGATGATAATATATCGTAGTATAGACCACTTTGTGGTTAGTGATGCATATTAGTATTATATTTTTATTCCAGTTGTATTGTAATAATTATAGATGCATACTATAAAATAGAGTAAGTCGCAATGCTCGACGATTTTGATCAATAGGTGTGTTGTGTGATTGTTTATCTTAAATACTATCTTGTGATATTAATAATTGGAAAATGTTTAAAATTCAGATGGACAACGAAGTGAACTGGGAAAACCAGAGTAACAATAACCCGGATAACGATAACCCGAACAACAATAACAATGGAAACCAAGTGGATAACAGTTCCATCCAACACATAGTGGCACAAGGGATAATAGATGCAATGCCATATATTATCAAAATGGTTAAGGAAGCAGATAATAAAAGTAACCATGATAGTAAACGACCCACTGAACCTGAACACAGCGTAAACAATGGACTCATACGTCAAGTGCTCATTCCCAAAAGAAGAAGAACCATGGCTTATGGTTGTTCTTATAAAGAATTCTGGTCTTGTAAACCAATGGAATTCTCGGGAAATGAAGGGGCCGTTGCAGCTCTACGCTGGATAGAAAAGACTGAGGCGGTCTTAAAAATAAGCAAGTGTGCGGAAGAGGATAAGATAATGTTTGCTTCCAATATGTTTAAGAACTCAGCCTTAGAATGATGGAACACTATCCTCCAGTCTAGGGGAAGTGACAGGGTTTACAATATGGAATGGGAGGAATTTAAAAATATGGTAGAAAGAAAATTTTGCCCTCCCAATGAAAAGGAACAGATAGCAAATAAGTTCTTAAACCTTAGAATGACTGGAGGGGATAGTAAGGGCTACACTACTACTTTCTTTGAATACGCTAGAATAGTGCCAACCCTTGCATCACCTGAACCAGTATTAATCTCCCGTTATATCTGAGGATTAATCAGTGAAATTAGGCATGTAGTCAAGGCAGCTAGACCTCAAACTATAGAAGAAGCTGTAGAACTAGCAAACACCTTGACTGATGAGTTAGTACGTACACAAGAAGAATACCAGAGGAGGAACCTAGCTCAGAAACTTACCCAAGAATTTCGTTTTGCAAATTCAATCGTGGAAAAAATGTAGGTTCTACTTCTGCACCCTACTGCAAGTATTGCAAAAGGAAGCATTCTGGAAGATGCTCTATATATTGCAATTTTTGCAAAATATCTGGACACAAGGAAGAACACTGGAGGAAGAAGCCTAACAACAGGATATGCTACAACTGTGGAGAACAAGGTCATATTAAGCCAAACTGTCCGAAACTAGCTCCAGCCCCGAACACCAAGAATACTAAAAATGCTAGAGCATTTGTTCTGACTACAGAAGAAGCAAAGATGATCCCGGATTTGATCGCCGGTACGTTTTTAGTTAATGATGTTTTTGCTAAAGTAATATTTGACTCTGGTGCAAACCAAAGTTTTATTAATACTTCATTTTGCAAACTTTTCAATCAATCATTAACTCAACTTTCACAAGAATGTCTAGTAGAGACAGCAAATGGAGAAACCATTAAGATTTCTGAAATCTTGCAGGTAGCAAGAATAGAATTTTTAAATCAAAAATTTATTGCAAACCTTTACCCAGTGAATCTGGCAGGATTTGATGTTGTATTAGGAATGGATTGGTTAATAGCCAATAAAGCTAGTATTTTATGTGATCAAAAGTCAATCCAAGTAAATTCACCAAGGGTTGAAAAGATCACAATTAAAGGAGATAAGCCCTCTAGATCCACAAAATTCATCTCTGTGATGAAAACAACAAGTTATGCTAGAAAGGATCATTAGTATATTTGATTTCTATAATCATTAACACTAAAGGAAAAGAACTAAAGGATATTCCAGTAGTATCCCAATTTTCAGATATATTTCCAGAAGAATTGCCAGGACTACCGCCAGATAGAGAAGTCGAATTCATAATCCACCTGCTACCAGGAACAGCACCAATTGCCAAAGCACCTTACCGTTTGGCACCCGCAGAAATGCAGGAACTGAAGAAACAGCTAGACGAATTGTTGGAGAAAGGATTCATACTGCCAAGCTCATCGCCATGGGGAGCACCGATCTTATTCGTCAAAAAGAAGGACGGATCGATGCGTATGTGCATTGACTACCGTGAATGAACAAAGTCACGATTAAAAATTGGTATCCATTACCGAGAATCGATGATTTGTTTGATCAGTTGTAAGGAGCTCGATTTTTCTCTAAAATCGATTTACGATTTGGATATCATCAATTAAAGGTACAGGAAGGGACATTCCTAAGACCGCTTTTAGAACCAGGTATGGCCATTATGAATTTATTGTCATGCCATTTGGTCTAACCAATGCCCCAGCTGCATTTATGGACATGATGAACCGAATATGTAAACCATATTTGGACAAATTCATAATTGTCTTTATAGATGATATTCTCATTTACTCTAAGAATAAAGAGGAACATGCAAAGCATTTGCACGTACTTCTAAGTTTATTGAGAAAAGAAAAGCTTTATGAAAAGTTTTCAAAGTGCGAGTTTTGGTTAGAACAGGTACAGTTTCTTCGACATTTAGTCAATCATGAAGGAATTCATGTGGATCCCACCAAGATCGAGGAAATTACCAAATGGAAAACCCCTGAGTCACCAACCGAGGTTAGAAGTTTCTTAGGATTGGCCGGTTATTATAGAAGATTTATTCGAGATTTTTCTAGAATAGCCATTCCTTTAACTAAGTTAACCTGTAAATCTGTTAAGTTTGAATGGGGACCAAAACAAGAAGAAGCCTTTAGAATTCTTAAGCAAAGACTAACCAATGCACCCATACTAGCATTACCAGAAGGAACTGAAGATTTTGTAATTTATTGTGACGCTTCTAAGTTAGGCTATGGATGTGTGTTAATGCAACGTCAAAAGGTTATAGCCTATGCATCTAGACAACTTAAGAATCATGAAGAAAAATATTCAACCCATGATCTAGAATTAGGAGCTATAATTTTTGCCCTTAAGATTTGGAGATATTACCTATACGGTAGTAAGTTTACCATTTTCACCGACCATGAGAGTTTAAGGTATGTTTTCGGGCAAAAGGAGTTGAATATGAGACAAAGACGCTGGATGGAAATACTAAGCGATTATGATTGCAATATCCAGTACCATGCAGGAAAGGCAAACGTAGTAGCTGATGCTTTAAGTCGAAAGTATCACGAAAAAACAAAAAGAGTACGTTCTCTTAAGTTAAACTTGCAGGTAGATTTAAATGAACAGATTAGAAAAGCACAAGAATCAGTAATCAAGGATGATACTGAAAAGTTAAAACGAATGATTAAGGAACTAGAACAAGGAACAGATGGAATTTAGAGATTCCATAAGAAAAGAATGTGGATACCTAAATTAGGAAACCTACGCTGCATCCTGGAAGTGATAAGATGTATCAAGACTTAAGAAAGAATTTCTGGTGGATATGAATGAAAAAGGATATAGCAGCATATGTTGCAAAGTGCCTGACCTGTTCACAAGTTAAAGCTGAACATCAAAAACCCTCAGGTTTGTTGCAACAGTTAGAAATGCCAGTTTGGAAATGGGAATTGATAACAATGGATTTTGTTACTAAATAACCCAAAACAAGAAAAGGTAATGATACAGTCTGGGTGATTGTAGACAGGCTAACTAAGTCAGCTCATTTCCTACCCATGAAGGAAACTTTCAGTATGGAACAATTAGCTAAGTTGTATGTAAATGAAATAGTTTCATTACATGGAATTCCTTTATCAATTGTTTCTGACAGAGATAGCCATTTTACCTCTCATTTTTGGACAAGTTTCCAAAAAGCAATGGGAACCAAGTTGAATCTAAGCACCGCTTATCATCCTCAAACAGACGGACAAAGTGAAAGGACAATTCAGACAATGGAGGACATGTTAGAGCTTGTGTAATTGATTTCGGAGGTAATTGGGACGATCACTTACCATTGATAGATTTTTCTTATAATAACAGCTATCACACAAGTATCAATGCTGCACCATTCGAAGCACTTTATGGACGAAAGTGTCGAACGCCAGTCTGTTGGGCATAAATTGGAGAAAAGCAACTATCCGGACCTAAGATAGTGCAAGAAACAACTGATAAAATCATTCAAGTCAAGGAGCGATTGAAAGCAGCACGTGATCGACAAAAGAGTTATGCTGATAACAGATGAAAGCCATTGGAATTTCAAGTAGGAGACAAAGTGTTATTAAAAGTTTCTCCTTAGAAAGGAGTGGTAAGATTCATCAAAAGAGGAAAGCTAAGCCCCAGGTATGTTGGACCTTTTGAAATTATTAGAAGAATAGGACATGTAGCCTATCAGCTGCAACTGCCAGAGGAAATGGCAGGAATACATGATGTATTTCATGTATCTAATCTCAAGAAAAGCTTAGCTGATGAATCACTCGTAGTGCCTCTTAAGGATATAGAGGTAAATGAACAGTTAAAATTTGTGGAACGACCTCTACAAATTGAAGACAAGAAAATCAAAAATCTCAAGCACAAGAAATTAGTTCTGGTCAAAGTGAAATGGGACTCCAAAAGAGGACCAGAGTACACTTGGGAGCTTGAATCAAAAATGCAAAGGAAATACCGGCACTTATTTCAGTAGACCTCGAGGACGAGTTCTAAAACAAGGTGGGGAGGATATAACAACCCTCCAAAATATTTTTCGACACCCCTAATATATTTAAAATGTCCCTATATGTCTTAAAATACACCCCGTATGCGAAAACCGGACCCTAAATACCATATATAATAAAAAATTAAACAAAAAAAGAAAATAGTGTCGCTCGCGGGCCGCGAAGACCCCTTAGGGATCTTATGCAGGACGCGACAGCCAGTCACCAGGGCGACACCCTGAGCTGCCACGCGGCAGCGACGTGTTGGAGCTAGGGGTGAATCGGACAAGCTAGGGACTACCCTAGTTGCCCTCGCGGGCCGCGTAGCCCTTGTCTACCACCTTCGCGGGGCGCGACGAAGTCCGAAATCAGCCCTATAAATAGGGGCCCTCAGCCTTCAATCCAAACCGTTCAAAACTCTTTCTCTCTCTCGAATTTCTGCATAGCAATAGTAATTTTCGGGCATTATACCCCCTAAATAACGAAGTTCTGCCCCGTTGTAAGTATCATAACCCCCGGTTACGTATTAGATACGCTGCCCGATTGATCTAGGGTTCCGTAACAGCTGTCGTGGTTCTGCCCGACGTAGTCGTTGGAATGCCGTCTCGGGGAGGGTATTACTAATGTAAATATTGGGTTATTATACTAACGCGTGTGCATGTGTGTAATTAATAGATAATCACCAGGAAATCTTAAAGGAAAACCCTAAGATAGCAATGTGAGTAATCTCCTTTTTGTAAACTGTTTTTTAATAATTTACAATGTGATTAGTAGTGACTGAGTCTTTGTAGTTCGTCAATTACTGCCGGTATGTTGGGGTTTTGTATACAAAATGTGGAACACGTTACCATTGGACAAAGAGTTAGCCAATTTGTAATATGACCCACCAGTCAGGATTGACAGTACTGAATGAGTAATTGTGTAGATATAATCATTGTAGTTGCTCTCAATACTGTTAAAGGATAAAACTCTTCTTGATTAAACTGGGATTCACTCACCAGTATTTCCCACTGACAAAATGTTTTAAATGCGTTTTAGGTAACAAAATGTAAAAGCCAGATAGAAGCCAGCTGGACAGCACTGAAGGCTTGGAAAAGTGGCTATAAAAGTTACCTGAATAAAGAGATGTTTTTATTAAATAAAATAGGGTTTATCCCTATAAAAAAATGTGTGTACTAAAAACTTGGGAATTTCCCACGTGTTTAATATTATAAAAGTGTGGTATTTACTCTGATAAAATATTTCCTAACTACGGTCCTGATGTAATTTCCGCTGCCAAAATGATAAACACCGATACCACTAAATCTGGGCTCGCGGCTACCCGTTCTCGGGACAGATAGGGGACGGGGGTTGCGACAATAGCAACGGTCGGTTCGGTTAATTCGGTTTTGGTTCACCTCATGAATAAACCTACTAAAATCCCTGGCAGATACGAGATTAAAACCGAATTGACTTTCTCTTCTGGAAATCTAACCGCGTTAAAATCACTAAGCAAAATCCAATCCCCTGGCAAGATCTCTTTAAGAGCCGCAATCCCCCCCCCCCCCCCATAACTCCCTTTTTTCCACAACCCCTTGCGGGGCATAAACGTTAACCATATTGATATCAAGATTTAATCCTTTAATCTTACCCCCGACTAAAAGGAAATTCTGGTGTTTGATAGATTCTTCATGTTCAAAAAAATTGAGGTCCCAAATCGAGACAATCCCTCCGGACCTCCCCTAAGGATTAACAAAATCAAACTTGAAATCCAATCTCCCCCACAATCTACCAACATAAAAAATGTAGCACAATAATTCAGCACAATAAAAATCCAACACAAAAAATATATTACAAAAAAATTAGCACCAAAATTTTATACGACATAGAAATCTAAGAATGTATTTTAGTTTTTTTGGTTCTCATATTTTATATAGAAATATGGTGCTCGAATTAAATATAAAAAATACTCGATTTTATTGTGCAATTTTTTCAAAAAAGTATTCTCATATGAAAAATTAATGAACGTTTAGAAAATATGGGGATGAAGGAAATATGCATGTGCCTTGCCTGTGTGAAGAGAAAGTTAACAAACATGCTATTCCGAAAATACCCTTACACCCCTCTACTTCCAAGCTTTCATCTTAACCATTGATTTGAAAAATAAGATGTTAAGATCCCTCTTATAATACTTAGACAAAATCAACTTTTTAACCATTTTTTTCATAAGTTTATTTTCATTAGAAAGTTGAAACGTGTTATGAATTTACATCGAGATAGATGGTAAACGGGTAACAAGCTGTGCCGCTACCCCTTTTTGAATAGCAGAACTACGTCTTTTAAAAACTAAGTCCATAGATCTCGGGGTCATAACATAACTATGCATGACCCTTTGAACTCGACTAAGTAGGTTCAAAGCCTCTGGTGTCAGGAAACCAAAAGTATCAAAAGCAAATGGGATAAACATATGCTGGTTGTCAAGGCACGTTCTCGTATTTGGTCACTTTACCCGAAGCAGCCTTTAAAGCAGCCTGACCCACCGTGAAAGCACTACCCCCTAAGCCTATAAGCGGGGAAACCCCTGTTAGATCCACACATGCATGTTTTCTTCCTACCCATCCAAAGACTAGAATGTCGACTGGTCGAAGGGTAGATCTCCCTTCCAACATATCAGTTAAGAAATTAATGGGTTCCTCTTTCTTAGCAGAAATATCCGCGCACCTGAATATGTCAAAAATGACATCCCTAACCAAATCATCTCGGTATTTGAATCCCGGGAGCTCTTTACAATGAATTGCGTGCTCTCCGAAAGAATCCAAACAAGCCTTATGACAAACATGGCATACCTCATCAACTGGGAATAAAGGAATCCTGAGGCAATACTTAAGGATAGTACGGTACTCCACCGGCGACATATGCTGGCCTAACCCATCTATAGGTATAGAAAAAAGAAAATCTTGTGCATGTGGTGTGGCACCCGACTATTTAAGCTGTACCGTACAAATGTAACACATGTCATGAATGAATAAAAGGTTGTATTTTATAGATACTGAGGTGTATGTGTGATATTTGATGTGTTGGTGAATCCAAACTTTATTAAAAATTATGTCGGCAATAATAAGATAAACGCTTATCGCGTAACGAACAAAATGCGAAACGAACGTTGGTGACCGCCCGATTGATGTTAAAATCCTAAAAATAATTTATTATGATTAAAATAGTATTTTTAATCATGTTCGGAAAGAAAAATAAATTAAAACGCTAAGAAACTCTATTTTTCGAGTTTAAGCGCGTACTGCGCGATACTGCGCGCATCTGACAAAATACTGTCAACGCAGCCAGTCAAGGCAACTGATAATTATTTCAATAATAATTTGGCGAGTTTATTTTTTAGAGTGATAAAAATAATTTAAAACGCCATAAAACGGGATTAAAACGCTAGATAAAATACCCGGTATCCAGTAAAATACTAGTGTTAAGCCTATATATATATGTGATATATGTGTGTATGTAAATTATGTGAGAGATGGGCATTTGTGGTGGCTAGAGAGTTCTTTATCTCTCCTCTCTCTTCCACTTGTTGGCTTAGGGAATGATATGTGATGATTAGTGTTTAGCAAATCTTCCAATATCTTTCATTTACCAAGACAGAATCACAAAACAAAATCAAACTCCTCTCTCTAAACAAAGCTACGACCGAACACCCCTATACATCATACATTTTCAAAATCCCATCCTTGTTCTTGAAGATTCAAGCTCATTTCAACGTGATTTCAAGTCCATTTGAAGGTTTAAAGGAGATTCCAAGGAGTTTCAAGCAACAACCAAGCATCATATCATCTTTATTTTCAAAAACCCACTTGAATCTTGAAGGTATAAAACTATTCTTTTTAAAAATGTTCTTGATTCATGGTGATGATAGTGAAAGGTTTCTCTTGTTCTTGGATTTAAACACAAACTTGAAAACAAAAATAAATTGGTTTTTAAAGAAAAATAAAATGGATGAACTTGTATGTATATGTAACATCTCCATTTTTATCATATAAGAGTTATAGGTTATTTAAATTTATTAACCACTAGTAACTAGTTTATTTTTAATATAATTATTCGACCCAAATAGTTTTAATAACTATTTTATATATAGTTGGTTGTAATGTTATACTAATTAATTGGTCTGTATATGGGTGACCTTTCTATTAAAATAAAAGTATATAAAAACTTATATTATTAGACAGGTAGATTTCGGGTAAGTTGACTGTTAAAAATATGAAGTACCTAGACGAGCCTAGAAATCGTTTAATAATTAAATTATAAAAATACATTATATTTGAACTTACTCCGTTTTTAATGAAACTTTGTTCAAAATGTAGATACCAATATTCTCGTTCTAATGACATATTTATTGTTTTCTAAAACGTCATATTTTAGAAGTTATAAGCGCCAAAAAGTGAAGTAGCTGAATTAATTATAATATATAAAATAATAAAATTACAATAACTAAAAAGAAAAGAAAAAGCTAAGTTATGCAAATTTGAAAACATGCATATGTGGAATGCATGTTACTACGTGTATGTCAAAAGAAATGAAAGGAATTATAGGATAGTGAGGTGGCTCAATTTCGAAAGACCAGACATTTTTTGCGTGGACTCTAAGTTAACAACTTTAGTATATATAGCAGATACCTCCCAACTTTCTAAAATGCTCAGTCGATCTCTATGTCTCTTTAATAAAATTCCATTTTAGTAATTCACCCCTAAAATCTACAAAGCCCTGTCTCATTTTAAGTGTTTTAACCCCTGATCACTGATACCCTTTCCGATTGATCTGGAGCCCCATAACGCATGTCAAGGCTCTGCCCGACTAAGTTCGTTGGGGTTCTGTCTCGTGACATAGGGATAAGGTTGAATTAGGGTTATTATACTTAACACGAGTGCCAATATATATATATATATATATATATATTTAAAATAGCTCAGAAGTTATACCCTAGATTCTACCAGGAGGCTTTCTAGTTGAATCCTAAAGTTACAAGGTGAGTCCATTCTCTTTTCTCACAGTTTGTGAGTCATTCTCCTTTTTATCACCTTTTTGTGATACAATTATATTTAAAAATGCTTTCCAAAATCTTAAATGTTTACCAGTTATACTTACAGTGATTAACTTTTATATTCTGTAATAACTGCCGGTATGGGAGGTTTTATACATTACTTGACCCTCGTTACTATTGGCCAAAAAGTTACCCAATAGTAGCATGACCACAATCACACAGGGCGAATTGGGCCCCAGTAGCCATAGCCTATAACTAATATTATTTTAACATTAAATCATTAAAAAATTTAATGTATGATTGAAATAAATCTAAATGGTGTGTATATAAAATAGAGTTTTATTAATCATTATTAAAATATATATTAAAGAAAATATATTTAATAAACCCAAATTACTATTTACATTACAAAATAATGTTTAGTCCATAAATGTATACCATAATAAAATAGTCAAATATAATATATTCTACTATACTAAGATTATATTTTTAGTATTAGTCACGTTAATATATTAAATAATAATATTACAATTATTTAATTAATATATTATAATTGATAAGTTATAGCTATTAGTTTGACAGAAGATGATATATTTTATTTTCTGGGCTAAGTGGTTTTGTGCCATAGAAAATATATTTGATAAAGTAATGTCACGGGACACTACTAAGTTCAGAGTCACTAGTTGAGAGAAAGATCAACAATGATATGACTAGAAATATGACCAGAGTCACTAGTTGAGAGAATGATCAACAGTGACATGACCGAAGGCACTAGTTGAGAGAATGATCAACAGTGTTATGACCGAAGGCACTAGTTGAGAGAATGATCAACAATGTTATGACCACAGGCACTAGTTGAGAGAATGATCAACAGTGTTATAACCAGAGTCACTAGTTGAAAGAATGATCAACAGTGATGTGACCAGAGTCACTAGTTGAAAGAATGATCAACAGTGATATGACCACCGTCACGGGAATCGCCTAGTGACAAATACCTTTGAATAGTAGTAAAATATAATATATATTAATAAACTTCACTATTGGACAAAAGTTAGCCAATGAGTGATATGACCACTGTCACATCGGAACTGCCACCATGTGACAAATACTGATTGAGTTTTTGGGTAAATATAAACAAATATAAAAACCCTTAATGCTGTAAAGTATAACAAAATATTTTATAAAAATGGAATGAACTCGCCAGTATTTATTACTGATAAAATATTTTCAAAACGTGTTTCAGGTAATTTGCTGTAAAGATAATAGTAGCCAGCTATGGAGAACTGAAGGCTTAAATAAAGTGGCTATAAATACCTTAATAAAAGAAGAAATTATGTTTTATTTATTTGGGTTTATCCCTATAAAAACAATTGAATTAAACATGGTTTTAAGCCTATTTGTTTAATATTAAAAGTTGGTGTTTTATAAACTCTGAAATTATTTCCTAACTACGATCCTGATGAAATTTTTTTACAGCCAAATTAATAAACACCGATATCATCTGGCTGGTTCACGTCTCCCGCTCCCAGGGTGGGGTCGGGGGCTGTGACAGTATATGTGTGGCCGTATGTATGTATATATATGTATGGAGTTTGAGTTTTGACATTTTGAATGTTCTTGATTGATAAGAATAAAAAAAGGTGAATGCATGTATGTTTAAAAAGTTGTCATATGGAAGCTTTGTGATTTGAAATGAGTTCATGAAAAGTGAAATTTTGGAACCATATACACATGTATATGTGTGGCCGTGTATATATGTATATATATGCATGCATGTGAAATTTTGTTGTTAGTTCATAAATATGTAGGAATATGATTCTTGCATTTATGATAAATGATGAGAAATGATCATATATAGATTATGATGTTCTTGAATATTTGAACATGATTTAAATATATGTTGAATATATTTTAGTTCATATAAAATGATGATGATGTTATATGGATGCATTAGATGCTTGTGATCATGAAATGATGAATAAGTTATGATTTGATGAAGATGATGTTTAATCAGATTCTAAACACTAAAAATAACAATATTTGAAGTATTATAATAGCATGAAACTTTGTAATAAAGTTTACTAGCTTTACATGTTGTACTTGGTGCTTGAAAAGTTGTAAAATATGTGAAATCGCATGATTTATGTGACTTACATAAAAAATGCACTAATCTGATTATAACCATCATTTTAATCAGTAAATAACATGGATTATGATAAAATATCAAGTCGTTACGATTTGGGATGGTTATGGTAACGTTTGATGCAAAACTATGCGGTAAAACGGTTAAAATCGGCTTTTCGAAGGATTTTTACAAAACTATTTTAGATCAGTACGTAAACTGATATTTTTAGTATAAATATAAGTATTTTAACTTATATTAAGTTTACTTGGTGTTTTGGTTAGTCATACGTGACTTTCGACGCCCGAAAACGTTACCGAATCACTAAAATACATGTTTTACGATGTGCACTAGAATGGGTTGTTCATGGGTGAACCTTATGTGTTAAAATGTGTTATGTGATTTAGATATGTGTATATGATAATATGTTAAGTGTTGACAAGATAGCGGGAATTTAGACTATGCATGTACACTTGTGCGCTTAAAACGGTAGAATCGGTAAAATCGTGTTAAATGTGTAGCTTGTTTGTCGAGCATGAAAATTGATACATAGGTTAACTTGATAAGTTATTTCGTGTATACATGCTTTAAAAATGATAAAATGTATAAGTTAACGAGATTTCGCGCGTCATGATATTGAGTATATGTGCACGTTTATGTATATATATTACGATGCGCAAATCGTAGATATATTACGTATAAACGGGAGTGTTAACGGATTTACATGATAAGGGTCACCAATAAAATCGTTCAAGTCGCAAAATCTTAAAATATATATATATATATATATATATACAGGGGACCGCTAAAATGAGAACCACCTCCAGTTGTAAGAACCGTGAGAACTACACCGTACGGGGCGAGGTGGACCAATTTTTTTTTTCATAAACGTAGATGCATGTATTATAAACACATTTGTAAAAAAAATTCAAAAAAAAAATGTCGGGTGTGTAGTTTTGAGCACCCAAAGTTTGCGTTTACGGGACCCGTAAATTTTATTTAAAATTTACGGTACCCGTAAACACAAACTTGTGGTGTTCAAAACTACACACACGACATTTTTTTTTGAATTTTTTTTTTTACAAATGTGTTTATAATACAAGCATCTACGTTTATGAAAAAAAAAATTTGGTCCAACTCGCCCCGGATCAAAAAGTTCTCACGGTTCTACAACTGGAGGTGGTTCTCATTTTAGCGGTCCCCTATATATATTGATATGGCAACATAATAAAAAACAATGACTTTTCGAGAAAATCTCAAAGTTATGTGAAAATTCTAAGATTCGGAGAAACTTAGGAGTTTTGTGATATATTGATTGATAGATCGTTCCTACGTATATTAGGACGTGTAGAATCAATTTGTGGGATTGCGCTATTTATAATACGCACCCAAAAGTAAGTGTCATTAAACCCCCTCTTTTTAATGTTTTGTATATGTTTTGGGGGAAGAACACGCCTTAAAAGGTTTAAAGATGTTTTTGAATAAAACATAACTTTTGATATATAAAATGTATATTTTCATGGAAAATATACGGATTTGGTGAATATATATGTTTCGGGTAGAAACGTTTTTGTTGAATAAATATGTTTAGGGGAGAAACGGGGATAATTACAGTGTTTTGGAGAAAACGACCGTGTAGATTTAAAATTGCTTAAATCTAAAGTTGGGACGAATTCACTTGATCTTAAGAGAATAAGTGTTGGGTTATTGGCTTATGTTTCGGTGGGGACTTCGGGGAATTCGTACAACATGATATATTAAATTTATCAGTATTGGTAGGATATATATATTGTTCATGAGGCAGGCATTATGGATGGCCCCGTTATGGGCACATGCGAAAGTAATGCCGTTTAATCATTTAAGTATTGCACGCGAGGAATTGTTGGTAGATCTATCGGGTTGACAACCCCGTCGTGACCGGTCGCTCCGTGTCAAGTCAAACGACGAATTGATATTCTGTTATAGTCTAGCTTTGATTATACCTTCATCGTTAATATATAGTTCATAATGTCTTGCAAACTTACGAGTCCGAACATTTGATGCTATCAATTTAATATGTAAACTTGGGAAAATGTTTTTGGTCGGAGGTTCTTGAGAAACGCTTGCGACAGCTGACCCTTGGATTTTTATAAAGGAAATAAATTAACTTTCTTAAATTATATGGATGTTTTGATAATAAACACATAATTAGAAAGTTTTTCTTGGATCAAATTATTTAAATTTGAATATGTGAACTCACACTCCTTTGTGTTGACACTTGATTTTCAACGTGTTCTTCAGGTACTTGAGTTCGGCTTCGAGAATTATGGCGTATCTTGTGGTTGTTGATGCATGTTTGGTTTGATAATGTGTTGGACAAACTTTTAAAACTTTGGGACCTATGTAATAAGATCCATAAGGATCAAAACAACTAAACTGTGATGTGGTTGTGACGTACTTTAAGACTTTATGTTTTAAAAACTATGTTAATTAAGTTGAAATGTCCAACATTACAATGCATCGTTCAGCAAGATATTTATGGGAACCAACTTCCGTCACCACTACGTATTATATTCTGCTGTGACGTTTTTGGGGTGTGACATGTGGTGCTCATAGACACTCAAAAACGACTTTTTGTCTAACGGTCAAGTCAAATTGTACTTCGATGTTGTGGACAATTTTACTAAAAAGAGCATTGGCCAATGCATGTTGGGCTTTAGGGGGGCGGTGTCCTTATTAGTGAAACCGCTGAAGTCAAAGCTTGGAATCGTATCACGAAGACAAGTCAAAGTACAAACAAAATCAGAATCCGTACCACATATGCCACTGTTTATTAAGATGTGCTCCTATAACACCCACGATTGGGCCCTCGAGGCCACAAAAGCATAGGATGAAGCCTCTACAGCCGAATACAACCCAAACCCCAAAACCTAATAGGTAAGGAAGCAAGTCGCCACTAGAAGTCTCCAAAGAAAGGACCTCCACAAACCACCAATTCCTCAATCGCCTCATGCAAACCTTTGTCAAAGAACAATGATGCATCTTCCATGTGTACAAGTTGGCATGTCCTCAAGCCAAAGAAAAGTTTGGCAATGCCCATACAGGATCGAAACAAGAGTAGTTCACTTTGTGGGTCACCTAATTTGGGTAGAAGACACATCAAATCTACCGTCTTAGCAGCTCTTTTCTTTGCCAACCTACTAATAAAGCTTGTGTCTCTACTAACGCCCCCCCCCCCCCCCAAGAAACTTCACCCCCACTAATGGCCTCCTGATGTCCTAGGAAATAACCCTTCACGAAACTTGCTACCATCACAAGAAGGCTAAAATAGCTCAATTTTCTTAATATTAAGTTCAAGACCCAATGTTGGATCGGTCACCTTAATGATGTCCAACACTCTAGCCACCTCTTTTGAACCTTCAATGACAGTCCCATCGTCAAGATACCAAGCATGAAGAAGAAGCTTGCATTTGCCTCTAATCTGATGCACAAGGGGGTGCAAAACAAGAGCAAAAAGAAGTGGTCCCAATGGGTCCCCTTGCTGAACTCCCGTGGTAGACCAAATGTGCCCATCTCCAAGATACGATCTTGCTGGTTGCCCGTATAGAAATTCTACCCACAAAGAAATAGAAGGGCACTTCATCCTGACCTCACGAACTAAGGCTGATCTATCCACCTGGTTAAAAGCGTTAGAAAAATCTACAGTAAGTATTGCAAGAGACCCACCAGTGTGACGTTCATTTAAAACCCTATTGACGCTAAGTAAAATGGCCTCAGCGCCACCCGACACGCCGACCCCAAACTGAAAATCATTAAGGTACTTGGTCATTTCTTTACCAACACCCTTCATAGCAACCTGGGAAACCAAACACCTCCATATAGTACCCACTACAATATGTCTAATCCTATTGTCGGGTTTTAAGAGCGGTGTAAGGGGAGCAGATGCAACAAACTCTGCCAAACTCGATGGGCATTTCCCCTAACCATAAGTTGACTACCGCAGTGATAGCGCATAAGAGATCAGTGGCAATAGCAGACCCCTTTCCATATAAAGCATCCAAAATGTGTTGTGCCCTCAAGCCATCCCTCCCACATGAGGTCCCTTTAGGAAACGATTTAACACAACCAAGGACACTATCTACCTCTGCTACAAGGGGAGGCTCAGAATATATAGTACCTGGCATAGATGGTTGTTCTCTGTACGGGTGTTTAGCCTCTAAAGCCTGCATGGTATTATCATTGTGCGGAGCAACACCAGATGAACATAACACCTTCACTGCAGTTGTAAAGTGCCATCAACAACCTTCCGAAGACACCGCCTAACATTGGTGTTACTAACAGTACTCTCCTCAGGATTATCAACACCTCCTTGACCTAGAGACCCCAAAGCAGGACTATCAAATATATTTTTAACTAACATGAAAATACCAGCTTCTTTCCCCTATGTGGCTAAAGAATTCAGAATTGATCTTTGTTGCAATGCCTTCCTATTCCCAGACCTTCTTTCTTGCCTATTTTTTGGTCTGACCACTTGCAAAGTGCAGCGAGGAAGAAGAAACAACCTAACCCACGCTTCAATGGATCTTGGTTGGGCAACCACTTTGTAGAGAGTGGTTTTCAATGCCTGAGAGAAAGCCAAACGACAACTATGAGGGATGGTCTTCACGGTGACAATGGGTGCTTTAAGGACACGATCTAGTCGAATAATATCCAACATGAACGACTCATGAACATTGGTCACGTGCGCCTTCGGAGAGGACCTCGAAATCCCTATAATGTAGCTATCGATGTCATTATCACGATTAGTAAAACGGACAATCCCATCGGGGTGATGGCATGCACGACTCAGTGCATGTATACTCAAACACTTCCCACACATCCATTGGCAAAAAAAAAAAAATTCAAAGTAACTTCTACGTCCATAAACAACCCATGATCCGTAGAAATAGCCTCACGCAACACACTTCTACGTTCATCGCTAGAAAGGTGCAACCTCTTGAGAGGAGAGATCAACCGAGAAATCCCCTTATTTCCCACTTCACCATCCGGGCAACAATGAAACATACAAAAAGGACATGGCAAGGAGTCAGTCAAAGCCGTAGAAGGGGTTGTCATTAAGGCAAAATAAATCATGCTTCAAGTTGAAACACAAAATTTTGATATAAAAACCAAAATTTAAGCATTGGCATTTCATTAAACACCTGGAGTGCATCCAAAGAAATACGAATCGGTGAGTGGTGAGGAGGTTCGATTTTAACTAGATGAAAAAGGTTTGCAAAATAATGTTGTTGTAAAGAAAAAAAAAAGGAGAAGACCACGATGATGAAGAATTTGGAAAGAAAATGTTAAGATCCCTCTTATAGGGGCTGTTCCGGTACAAACCATATTTATCCTACAAACCATAAGAACAGATCCTAGCACTTAAAAAAAGTTAAATTAGCACATACCAAAACAATACATGCATAAAAGTAGCACATTTGAATTATTATATTAGCACATAAAAATTAATAAAGATAATTGATTTTAGCACATATTTGAAAGATATCAGCACTTTTTTTAATCAGCACATTGAAAACAAAAAGGTAGATCCAAATAAATAATCAATTGCTTGTTAGCATATTTATAGGGAATTCAATATAATTGATATTATTTAGGATATTATTGTATCATTTCTCTATAATTAGTTGGATGTCACGTGACACTTTCTAAATGGTTCTTACAGTTTGTATGCGAAATGTGGTTTGTATTTGATCCTACTCCCCCTCTTATAATACTTAGCCAAAATCAACTTTTTATTTAATCTTACCCTATTAATTAATATTATATATCTATACTATATAATAAAAGAAACCATATAAGGGACACATGACATTCTATAGAGTACTCTATATGAGATTTTCCCGCCTAAAATATTATAATATTAATTAATTAATATATCCAATCATTCAAGATTTGTATAAGTCGTTTGGATAATTAATAATATATATTTATATCGATATTGATAATTAATAATATGATATGAGATTTTCCCGCCTAAAATATTATATTATTAATTAATTAATATATCCAATCATTCAAGATTTATATAATCCGTTTGGATAATTAATAATATATATTAATAAAGATATTGGATAATTAATAATATGATATACTAATTTTATCATGCATAAAAATTTAATAATCTGTTAATATTATCCTGCCTCTTTTTTTACATATTTTAAATTAATTAAATAAATAATAAATCAATATTAAATCTTATCTTATCTTACTCTGAATTTCAAACAAATACTATACAAAATTACATTTATTTAACCCATGTATTACACGGGGTTTCTAAAGTTATAATTTCTTTATTATTTGGTATATTTATTGAACCTATATAACACACGAGTTTTTTAAAGATATAATTTTTTTAGTGTACACAAAATTACATTATTTAATGCGTATAATACACTGGATTTTAAAAGATATAACTTTTTTTTTATTATTTGGTATATAAAATTACATTTATTCAACCCATACAATACACATAGATTTTAAAGATATAACTTTTTTAGTATTTAATTATATAAAATTATATTTATTCAATCCGTGTAATAAACGAGTGTTTAAAAATATATTGTTTTATTATTTAGTATATAAAGTTACATTTAGTCAACCCGTGTAATACACGGGGTTCTAATCTAAATACAACTTTTAAAAGATGGTACAACTTTTTAAAAATTATAATTACTGAAACTTTAAAAAAATTATATAAAATTAATTTTTATCCTCGTTATATATCATCCTGAACATTGAAAATTTCCGAATAGCAAATATGTTAGATTTTATATCTTTTATAACAGATATTATGGATTTTACACCAAATTTAATGGTGTGTTGATTCGGCAGGAAAAAAAAGTTAAAAACCCAAGATATCCGTTATAAAAAAATATAAAATCTAACCCCTATACTTACGTAATCACATGATGAATAGGCAATAACAATGACCCTATCCATTATTGAATTGAACAAGATATATTCAACTTTTATATGATTAATAAAATAATAATAATAATAATAATAATAATAATAATAATAATAATAATAATAATAAGGCTCAAACTATCCAGACACCTTATCTGCCTATTTAGACACCCTTTGCCTCGTATAAGCCTATACGAGGCGTATAGGGTTACATCAAAATCAGTGTCTGACTCATGTCACTTCTGGTTTGACTGCTTCAATACGCCTCGTATAGGCCTATACTGGGCGTATAGGACCCTTCGTATAGGTCTCATATATGACCCTTTGTCCCTTATATGCCTCGTATAGGCCTATACTGGGCGTCTTGAAGTGTTTTTTTTTTTTTTTACAAACATTTTATACAATATTAATCGTTTTAGCAAACTTTTATACAAAAAAAGTTTTTTTTATTTTAAATAATTAATATTAGGACCCCGCGTTGGTTTTTTTAGTTGAAAAATGGATGTTTTGGTAGGGTAATTTGATTGTTTTTTGAGGGTGATGTTTTTTGAGTAAAAAAATAGGTGTTTTGGTGGGGTAATTTGAGTTGTTTTTTAAGAAAAGTTTTATTTTTTTATGAAAATATTTTACCGTTTTCAAGATCGGCCTTTAAAAATATTCAATCGTAGAAATATTACATTGTTTTTAACATATAGTGTAGTATAGGTCTCGTATAGGTCCCTTATAGGTCTTGTATAGGCCTATCGACGTATACGGGCGTTGTATCATATCCTATAGTATCGTATCGTATCGTATTGTATCGTATAGTGTAGTATAAGTCTCGTATAGACCTATATGGGACCCATACGAGACTTATACTATACACTATACGATACAATACCATACCATACTATACGATACAATACGATACTATCGTATCATATAGTGTAGTATAGGTCCCTTATAGGTCTTGTATAGGCCTATCGACGTATACGGGTGTTGTATCGTATCGTATAGTGTATAGTATAAGTCTAGTATAGGTGCCATATAGGTCTTGTATAAGCCTATAGGCCTAAACGGGACCTAAACCACACCTATAGTCCTATACGAGTGTTGTATCTTATCCAATAGTCTAATATCGTATTGTATTGTATCGTATCATATCGTATCGTATCGTATAGTGTAGTATAAATCTCGTATAGGCATTGTATGGGCCTATGGATGTGGTATCGTATCCTATAGTATCGTGTTGTATCGCATTGTATCGTATAGTATAGTGTAGTATAAGTCTCGTATAGGTCTTGTATAAGCCTATCGTGTTGTATCGTATCGTATAGTATAGTATAAGTCTCGTATAGGTCTCGTATAGGCATCGTATAATTAATATTAGTGTTATTATAATTAATATGAGTTTTTTATAATTAATATTAGGGTTATTGATATTAATATGAGTTTTTTATAATTAATATTAGTGTTATTATAATTAATATGAGTTTTTTTATAATTAATATTAGTGTTATTATAATTAATATGAGTTTTTTATAATTAATATTAGGGCTATTGATATTAATATGAGTTTTTTATAATTAATATTAGTGTTATTATAATTAATATGAGTTTTTTATAATTAATATTAGGGTTATTGATATTAATATGAGTTTTTTATAATTAATATTAGTGTTATTATAATTAATATGAGTTTTTTTATAATTAATATTAGTGTTATTATAATTAATATGAGTTTTTTATAATTAATATTAGGGTTATTGATATTAATATGAGTTTTTTTATAATTAATATTAGTGTTATTATAATTAATATGAGTTTTTTATAATTAATATTAGTGTTATTATAATTAAAATGTTTGTTAAAAAAAAAAAAAAAAAAAAACCCTTCAAGACGCCCAGTTATAGGGCTATACTGGGCGTCTATGTGGACCAAAAGACCATTAAACCCCTGAATTAGGCCTATACTAGGGGCAAAACAGGGCTATAATGGTCTTTTGGACCCCTAGTATACGTCCAGTATAGCTCTATACTGGGCGTCTATTTTTATTTTTTTTTGTTTTCTCTTTTTAAATATCAAAAAAAGAAAACAAAAAAAAAAAATAATAATAGACGCCCAGTATAGAGCTATACTGGGCGTATACGAGGGGTCCAAAAGCCCATTATAGCCCTGTTTTGCCCCCAGTATAGGCCTAATTCAGGGGTTTAATGGTCTTTTGGTCCACATAGACGCCCAGTATAGCCCTATACTGGGCGTCTTGAAGGGTTTTTTTTTTTTTTTTTTTTTTAACAAACATTTTATACAATATTAATCGTTTTAGCAAACTTTTATACAAAAACAAGTTTTTTTATTTTAAATAATTAATATTAGGACCCCTTGTTGGTTTTTTTTGATACGATCGAATATTTTAAAATATTTTTATAAAAAAATAAAACTTTTCTTAAAAAACAACTCTAATTACCCCACCAAAACACCCATTTTTTACTCAAAAAACATCACCCTACAAAAACAATCAAATTACCCTACCAAAACATCCATTTTTCAACTAAAAAAAACCAACGAGGGGTCCTAATATTAATTATTTAAAATAAAAAAACTTGTTTTTGTATAAAAGTTTGCTAAAACGATTAATATTGTATAAAATGTTTGTTAAAAAAAAAACCCTTATATACGCCTAGTATAGGCCTATACTAGGCATATAAGAGAGGCAAAAAAGACCAATTTACCCCCAGTATAGGCCTAAATCAGGGGCTAAATGGTCTTTTTTCGCCTAGACGCCCAGTATAGGCCTATACGAGGCGTATACGAGGCAAATAAGACAAAATATGACATAATCAGAGATTCTCTTGGAAATTGAAAAAGGCTATACGCCTCGTATAGGTCTATACGAGGCGTCTTGAAGGGTGTCCAAATAGGCAATAAGGTGTGTAAATACGTAGACCCAATAATAATAATAACAACTAGATGATTTATACAAATTATTTTCTTTTGCAACTTTACATTATTTGCTAATGAATCTGCTTTTCAAAATAGTGAGCAACACCCTATCAAAGATCGAATCTTTAATGTATCATTGTATTTAGCACTAGGCAAAGTATTCGACCAAATCAAAAGGCGTAAATAATTAAATAAAAATAAGCCAATAACCTTACTTGAAAATTTTGGCAAAAAAACTACTAGTCTCAACTTTAAATATGACCTCAATCCGGTATTTATCATAATGGGTCTTCAAGTGACAGGTTTTTGTTTTTCTTAAAATTAGAGATAGTAGGTTTGAGCTACCCAACATTATCTACAATCCCAGACGCATAAGGTTGCCTTTTATAATTAGGTTATTCCGAATAGCTGGGTGTTTATTAGTTGGCTGTTCAAAAGAAAAATTAAATGTCAATGAGGTGGTGGTGGAGTGGTAAGAGAGATACTTGGTGTTCTAAGTGATTTAGGTTCGATTCATGCCCTCCTCATTATTTTCTGCGGCACCTGTTGATGATGGGGGAGACTAGGCGAATAGGTGGAGATCGCTAGTTCGATCCCTGAACTGAGGGGGTTTTACCTCACCGTACTGTTGTGCCTTCGGGCGAGTGTTCATGGGCTTCGGCTCTAGGTGAGGGTTTTCCTCAGTTCGGAGGTGAGTGTATCTCGATACAGTGAATTTCATAGTAGCCCATTTGAAGGATTCGTTAACTGTTCAGAAAAAAAAAGTTAAATAAAAATAAATTATCTGACCTATACCACTTACTCATTCTATCTCTCTCTTAGAGCATTCACATCCTGGGAATCAAAATCTATGTGTGGGGTTTTTAAAATATAAAGAGTATAAAAAATGATTGTGAGTGGAGGAGAGAGAAAATATTACTGTTTATCTGTATATTTGGGGGGACACTGTTCATCCACTATAATTTTTTAATATATATTGAAAGTGGTTGTGAGTGAAGGAGATAGAAAAATGTAATGATACAGGTATAAAAATATTATTTAAATGAAAATGAGAGATAAAAAGTATTTTTTTTAGTGAAAATATATTGATATAGGGGTTGGTTTTTAGTGAAATGTATGTATATTTTTAAGGAGAATGCTCTTAAAAAACCTTTTGTTCTGATAGAAGTGGGGCTTTAACTTCACCTCGCCAAGAGCCTATACCCTCTTGCAACTTCTGTCCTTTTTATATTAACTTAGTATTCTTCTCATTAACCCTAAAATAATCTTTTATGCTCTTATTGCTGCCCAAGATTTGCAGCCAGCTTTCCTTTATTGTTCAACCCAAATCTTTCAAGCAAGAAACTTTGGAATCATCTTCAAGCCAACAGTCACTTTCAAGAAATCAAGTCCTCAACTTGAAGATCTTTCCATAAGTTTTCTTGTTTAATTCCTCCTTTTCGCACCCAAATCTACAAATCTGTACACTCAGTTAGTGTTATTGAGTTGAAAGTTCTTAACTTTTTCCTTTCTTGTGCTGTTTTTCTTTTGGATTTATGAATCTTGATATCCTTTTTCTTATTTTTTAGCTAAAATTTTTGTGGGTTTTTAGTTTTTGAGTAAATTACAAGTTTTGTCCTTTATGTATGTCCCAAATTGCAGGCGCTGTCCTTTGTCTTTAAAATTGATGAGTTTTGTCCTTAATGTTTGCAAATCTTGCAAGTTATGTCCTTTAGACCAAACCCAGTTAGATTTTTTGTTTAAATCTGGTCATGTGCAATGCACATGAGGGTATTCTTGTCATTTCAACTATACAAGGGTTATTTTGTAAAGAACTTCTATTCAGGGGCCATTTTGTATAAACTTAAAAGTAAAATACTATATATACAAACTCTCTCTCCTTTCTCTCTCTCTTCTCTCTCTCTCTCTAAGGCCACACGGGGCGGTTCCCGTGATGGCATTTATAACGCGTGAAAGTCCCACGTAACACCGCCGCCGCCACCTTTATAACTCGTTATTTTTTTAACGCGATGAAGGTATAACGCGTTGAACTTTGGAACGAATTTGAACGTTGGTATTTATTCAACGGTAACTTTTATAAAAAAAACAAAAACCTTTAAACCTTTATATAGAATTCCATCACTAGTGATACCACCCCCCTTACATTTCTATCACTAGTGATAGAATATTGGGTGATGACATGACATGATTTGATTGGATAGTGGGAGTGATAGAAATCTATCACTAGTGACCACCCCTCCTCCCCTAACATCTGATAAACTCTCTCTCTCCTCTCCCTCTCTCTCTCTCAACTCTCTCTCTCTCTCTTCTCTCTCTAACAACAGATTGAAGTGGTGTGTGGCGGTGGTGAGTTAGGGGCGGTGGCGGGTTAGGTATGGCGGTGGTGGTAACAGATTCAAGCTGGTGTGTGGCGGTGGTTAGGGGCGGCGGCAGGTTAGGTACGGCGGTGGTGGTGGTGTTGGTGCTTCGGTGGTGGTGGGTTAAGTGCGGTGGAGGAGGTGGTGTTAGTGTGTCGGTGGTGGTAACAGATTGAAGGTGGTGTGTGGCGGTGGTGAGTTAGGGGCGGCGGCGGGTTAGGTACGGCGACGGTGGTGGTGGTGGGTTAAGTGCGGTGGTTGAGGTGGTGTTAGTGCGTCGGTGGTGGTGGGTGAAGGTGCGGCGGTGGGTGTGGGTTAAGTGCGTCGGTGGTCTCTGTCTCCGGCCATGATAGCCGTCCAATTCACCATCAAAGCTACCCAATCGACCGACAAGGGTTTGATTTCGTTATCAGAAACTACGTTTTCTTTTTTGCTTTCTCATATTTGTTTATCTCTCCGATTTCTCTGTCTATAAAGTGTTGGGGTTTTAGATGATAATGATGGTGGTGGGGGTTTGGTGATGACGATCATAGGGAAACATGGTGGGGATTTTTTTGGTTGCCGGATTTGGTGGTCAGCGGTGGTCTTTTGGTGGCGGTGGTGGTGGGTGGTGGGTGGTGGGTGGTGGGTGGTGGGGGTTGAATGAATCTACTGAAATGGTGTTTGGATATATTGTATATAAAACTATAAATATATATTAAGTTTTTTATTTTGTTTTGTTTTATTTAATAAATATTTTTAAATAAATTTATAAAAAGACTAAAATACCCTTATGTAATATGATTTAACCAAAAAATCTAACTGGGTTTGGTCTAAAGGACATAACTTGCAAGATTTGCAAACATTAAGGACAAAACTCATCAATTTTAAAGACAAAGGACATCGCCTGCAATTTGGGACATACATAAAGGACAAAACTTGTAATTTACTCTTAGTTTTTTTCTATATCCAAGCACTATCCCCGTCTGGGTACCTACAAACTTTTTAAAAAAAGACACCTTTTTTAAGTGTCAAGTAACCTTATCAACTTCTTGTTCAACTTTGAGCATAATTATGAGGAACCCAACAAGGGTTTGCAAACTTTGTGTGATAGTTATGTTGATTCCACTCCTGAGTTGGATTGACTCAGTGAATGGGATTGGGGCTAATTGGGTTTCTTCAAAAAAGTGGGGTTTTTAAAAAAAAGTTGAAGAACACGTTGATTGGGTGTTTGAATCATTGATTGTTGACGGAAATCGCACTATAATGTAGTGATTATTGAGATAGAAAGTGAAAAAAAATGTTGAAGATGATGGGTTTTGAAAATGGTGGGTTTTGAATTTACTAGGGAGAAGAAGGAAAAATAAAGGATACGATTGACTAAAATACCCTTCCTATTTATTTTAAATTTTGTCACATGTCATAATCCTATTGTTTCCTATCCTTCCCAGCCAAAATAAACTTCCTATTTATCTCACCCTTAATTTTTATCCTCGTTATATATCATCCTGAACATTGAAAATTTCCGAATTGTTATGAATATCACATAGAGTTTACCATGTAGATCAAGATTTACCTCTAAGATTTTACCCAAGCAAGTGGATGAACTCTTTGTCAAACTTATGGGTAACCTTGTCTACTAAATAGTTAATCTTGCCCACCAAATAGTTAACCTTGTCCACCAAATAGTTAATCTTTTTGTAGTATAAATACTAGCTCAAGATAGAAGGAAAAATGCACCTCATGTATACACTTTCATAAGTTATACAATTCTCTTCTTCTTTCTCTTGTAACACTTCTAAAGTTCTTAAAGTTTTAGCACTAATCTTGTGTTAATCCTTGTTATATTATAACACGTTATCAGCACAAGGCTCTAGCCAAGGAAACGTTCAAGCAATTATAATCAAAGTAAGCATTTGATTAATATATAAACTATAATTGTTATGATAAACTAATACCAGTGCAGATGTCTCTTACGATGGATATACGATCGTTGTTGGACTACAAAAACGTAACATGTCTTTTATGTATCGTGGGATTGTTTTCCTTTAGGATACCCTGTTATCCAGACACTCCTATCATAAAAACAATTAAGTCCCATACTTAAAAAATGAAAAATAAAATAAAGAGACTGAAAGACTTGATAGCACTTTATTTATTTATGCATCTAACTTTTATTTATACGCACATACTAACATTTAATTTAGAGTTTACATTCATGTATACTAACATTTTTATTCTTATTATTATACATCCTAATTTTATATCTTATAAAATAACATTTTCTTAATACATCATTTATTATATATACATATACATATACATATACATATAACTGTTGTACAACGGCTATAAAACGGTTATAATTTACCACTATAAATAACCAATTATCAATCTCATTTTTTCCACAGCAAACACTCTTCTTCTCAAAGTTATTCAAGAAAAATTTTCGAAGATGATTCACCTGGTTTTAATATTGGCCGGCATAATATTAGTATTGTTGCCGACCTTAATATATGAGCTTCCACCTCATCTTTTTAGTGCTTATGTATTCATTTATTTGTTTATAGCTGTACCTTTGTATGTTATCTCATTTTTAATGAGTATTTAGATTTTAATATTTATCTTATTTATGTTTAGCAACAAAATGGCAAACATCGCAAAAATTGAATTCCCGGCTCTTAATATCACGGGAGAAAATTATATGCCGTGGACGACACATGTTAAGCGACATCTCAAGTCAATGGGTGTTTTGGAAAAGATAACGGAGTGGAACGAATGTAGCGATCAAGACAAGGCAAAAGCCGATGTCTTCCTCCATAAACACATTGATGAGATGTTGCAATTTGAATATTCAAATTTTGAGGATCCATACGTTTTGTGGGAAGATTTAAAAAGCAGATTTGATAATCAAAGGGAAGTTTTACTTCCCACTGCTAGAGATGAATGGAACAATCTCAGGTTCCAAGATTTTAAAAAGGTGAATGAATACACCTCTGCTTTGTTCAGGATATGCTCAACGCTCCGATTCTGTGAGCAAACTGTTACGGAGGAAGATATGTTGGAGAAAACTTTCTCCACATTTCATGCATCAAATATAAACTTGCAACAACAATATCGGTTACAAAGGTTTCAAAGATATTCTGATCTAAATTCATTTCTTCTCGTAGCAGAGAAAAACAATGAGCTACTAATGAAAAATCATCAAGCTCGTCCCACTGGATCATTAGCCATTCCAGAAGCAAATGCTGTTATTAATGATGATGCTAAAGACTCTGGAAGAAAATGGGTACGAGGCCGTGGTCGTGGCCATTTTTGTAAAGGTAATGGTCGCAATTATTCCTTCAAAAGAAATAATAATTTCCGAGGTAATTCCCATGGTCGTGAACGTGGTCGCGGTCGTGGTCGAAATCAAAGAACCCCCAATTACCACACTCCACAAAATACCAATCCCAACCAGTATAACAAAAGGAATGAAGTTGGCAGGTCCGAAAACAATAGCACTTCTTGTTTCAGATGTGGAAGTGCAAACCATTGGTCAAAGGCTTGTCGTACACCTTCACATTTATGTGAACTTTACCAAGCCTCTCTCAAAAGAAAAGAAAAGGAGATGAACCATGTGGATAATTTTAATGATATCAACGTCGAACTGAATGTCGCCGACTTTAACAATAACATGGAACTCTGAAACGAATGTTGCTAAACCATAATAATTATATGCAACAATTATGTAATTTCCTTTATTATAAGTATCTTTATTATGTTTCAGTAGTCTTTCTTTTCATGTAACGTTTTCAACTAATAAATAAACTTCTTATTATAAAATAATTCACAATGCCTTCGTTATACACTTATTATTATTTCTCTTTATATTTTCAAGATTAAAATGAATACCACTGGAGCACAAGAGCAGACAAATGATGCAGATATATGTATAGCAGATAGTGGAGCCACACACACTATACTTAAATCTAAGAAATATTTTTATGAGTTGAAACCAACAAAAGGAACCGTTGATACAATATCAGGTCCTACAAACTTGATAGAAGGAGTGGGAAAAGCTAATTTAATATTACCAAATGGTACAAAGCTCTTAATAGAGAATGCTTTATTTTCCCCAAAATCAACAAGAAACTTGTTGAGTTTCAAAAACATATATCATAACGGATATGATACTCAGTCAAGGACTGTTGATAATAAGAAATATTTACACATCATGAGCAAAGACCATATATTGGAAAAACTGCCAATGCTCCACTCTGGTTTGCATTATACACACATTAATGTGCCTCAAGCACATATGGAAGTATAGGAAAGTTCTTGTGATCCTGAGACATTTAACTTATGGCATGACAGACTAGGCCATCCAGGATCTACAATGATGAAAAGAATTATTGAAAACACACATGGACATCCATTGAAATATCAAAAGATCCCCCAATCAGATAAAATGCCTCTATGTACCTCTTGTTCACTTGGAAAACTAATTACAAGGCCTTCGTCCTTAAAAGTTGACAAGGAATCACCAATGTTTCTTGAAAGAATTCAAGGTGATATATGTGGACCAATTCATCCACCATGTGGACCGTTTAGATATTTCATGGTCTTGATAGACGCATCCAGCAGATGGTCTCATGTCTCTTTATTATCAACTCGTAATATTGCCTTTGCAAAATTTCTTGCTCAAATTATCAAACTACGAGCACATTTCCCTGATTACACTGTTAAAAGGGTGAGACTTGATAATGCTGGTGAATTTACATCACATGCTTTTAATGATTATTGCATGTTTGTGGGAATTGTTGTCGAACACCCTGTTGCTCATGTACACACACAAAATGGCTTAGCTGAATCATTAATCAAACGTTTACAGCTAATCGCTAGACCATTAATAATGAGAACAAAACTTCATGTGTCAGTTTGGGGTCATGCAATTTTACATGCTGGATCACTGATTCGTGTGAGACCAAGTGCAAATCACAAGTACTCCCCATTACAACTTGTTTCTGGCAATGAGCCAGACATTTCCCACCTTAAAATTTTTGGGTGTGCAGTTTATGTTCTAATTGCACCACCACTACGCACAAAAATGGGACCTCAAAGAAGGTTGGGAATATATGTTGGATATGAAACAACCTCCATCATACGATATCTTGAACCTTTAACAGGTGACGTATTTAAAGCCCATTTTGATGACTGCCGTTTTAACGAGGCAATGTTCCCAGCATTAGGGGGAGAAAATAAAAAACGAGAAAATGACGTCTCATGGTGTGTGCCTTCATTGTCTCATCTTGATCCAAGAACAAAACAATGTGAGACAGAGGTTCAAAAGATAATACACTTGCAAAACATTGCAAATCAATTGCCTGATGCTTTTACTGATACAAATAGAGTTACTAAATCTCATATACCAGCTGCTAATGCTCCAGCTCGAGTTAAGATCCCAAGTAAGGCAATAGATAATAAGATAGCTCATGAATCTCAAAAACGTTTAAAACGTGGAAGACCAATCGGTTCAAAGGATAAGAATCCACGAAAAAGAAAAGCACTTGTAAAAGAAATTGACCACAAAGAGAATGATCTTGATAAAACAGTAAATACCGAAACCTCTCATGAGAAAGATGTTGATGATACTAACAAAGAGATATCAATCAACTATGGTCATACACATATCATATGGAACCAATATGAAATGGAAAATATTGATGAGATATTTTCTTATTCTATAGCAAGTAACATCATGGGTGGAGATGATGATCCTGAACCAAAATCTGTCAATGATTGTCAAAATAGACATGAATGGGATAAATGGAAAGGCGCTATGCAAGCTGAATTAGATTCACTCAACAAACGAAAGGTTTTTGGGTCTATTGTTGTTACACCTAAGGCTGTAAAGCCTGTAGGGTATAAATGGGTTTTCATACGAAAACGAAATGAAAAAAATGAGGTTACAAGATATAAAGCGAGACTTGTAGCTCAAGGTTTTTCACAAAGGCTAGGGATTGACTATGAAGAAACATATTCTCCCGTTATGGATGCAATAACCTTTAGATACTTAATCAGCTTAGCAGTTTCTAAAAAGTTAGAAATGCGTCTTATAGATGTTGTTACAGCTTACTTGTATGGATCACTTGATAGTGACATCTATATGAAAGTTCCTGAAGGATTTAAACTTCCTGAAGCGTTAAGTTCAAAACCCAAAGAAATGTATTCGATTAAATTACAAAGATCTTTATATGGGTTGAAATAATCTGGAAGGATGTGGTACAATCGTTTGAGCGACTATTTGACAAGTAAAGGTTATCCAAATAATCTTATCTGTCCATGTGTCTTTATTAAGAAGACAATCATTGACAATCTGCAACCTTGACTGAATCTCAGATCAGAAAGCATAAACTTTTTCGAAAGGGTGACAAGAAGCCAATCGAGGAATCAAAGACCATGGATGAACAGACTGGATCCACTGAGAAGTCTAAGAAGCGTAAGGCTTCGCAGAATTTTGCGATTGCTACTCAACCCAACCAAAACACCCGCAACCAACCAACTCAACCTCCTGCAAAGAAACCTTATGCCGGTACTGCACCGATATGCGACAAATGTAATGCACACCACTTAGCTCACCTACAGTGTCGTTTATGTGCATCATGTGGGCGACTCGGTCACCTGGCAAATGCTTGTCGATTTACCCCAAACCAAGGTGGTCCAAACCAACCTCAAGTAAATCCTACTCAAGCTCGTTGTCCACCAGGTCCTTGCTTCAACTGTGGCGAGATGGGCCATTTCCGAAGAAATTGCCCAAAGATTGCTAATGCGAATCCAGCGCAGGGATGAGCATCGGATCAACTAGAAGACAATGTTGTTTAGAAATAATCAAGCCTTATGTATTATTTTCTTTTGTTGTCAAGGTCCATGAAACAATTGTTGTTGTTTATAAATAAATCTTTTTATTTTACATTGCAATGTACAAATGTGATGGCATGTATAAACAACGTATCCTCTACAATACCGACAATCAAGGAACCGTATTCCTTGAAGAACAGACTACCCCGTAATTTCTTCCATTTTATTATCTCTTGCGTTTTCCGCGAATACCCAAAGTACCACTATAAATTCTTAATAGGGTACCTAAGGGTATTTCCGTATATTAAAAAATTATTGTACCTTAATTCGAATATTGCGTTTTCTTGAAAACGAAATCGAATTTTTGGAAGATCTTTCTATCTTCATAGTTAGATTCTTGCTAATGTTTAAAGTACCGAATGAAATCCATGAAATGGATTCCTAGTGTGCTTTAAATGCATGTACGTAATTAACAAAACAAAACTTACAAATTAAAGATCTAGATAAACAATTTTGTGGTTATGTGACTATGTGTTTATGCATCTTGTCTTTCCATTTATGCATTTTGTGTTTTTGTATACTCTGGATATTCGCTATCCAAATCCTCGTAGAATCTTTCATACCTTCATATGAGGGATTCGTAGTAGGATATTCAAAAAGGTACTATCTTAAATCTTTAATGGACTTCTACGTTGTAGTTAAGTCTCTTGGATTATAAAGTACTATTCCAAAGTTTAAGGACAACATGTGTTGATATAGTTGAAGAGATTGGTCCGACAATCTAGTTAAAGACATCCTACGTCGATGTAGTTAAATATTCCCCGTGGGTAGTTTAGTTAAAGAGGTCCTTCGTCGATCTAAGTTAAAGAGATTGGTTCGACAATCTAGTTGAATATATCATGCGTTGATATAGTTAAAAAGGCCCTCTGGTGGTCTAGTTAAAGAGATCCTACGTCGATCTAAGTTAAATAGATTGGTTCGACAATCTAGTTACAGACATCCTACGTTGATGTAGTTAAATATTTCTCTTGGTTAGTTTAGCTGAAGAGATTGTTCGTTGATCTAATCCTTTGGTGACCTAGTTAAAGAGACTCTATTGCAGTCAAGTTAAATCACCACAGGATTATTCGTTGATTTTTCCCATACGCATTATGAAATGAACTGTGCGGACTATGCAAGGAAGTACGTAATTATGGAGGCCTACATAATTATGGAATTCAGTGCACAGAAACCACACGAAGTTTTGTCATGTGTTAAGACCTACAGTGACAAGAGTAATGATACGGAAGAAGTCTTGGACTTTGACCGATGTCATTTTATTCTTACACTCCCCAATTCTGATTTCAAGCACACACAAGTTTCCTATGATAATTCTTCACGGGAAACGTTCTCCTGTCTAAAGTTCGAAACTCCATGTTTTGTTACTACAAGGACTTCACTTTGAGGGTTGACATCTTCGCTAAGAATCCTAACATGGCTCAGAGTTTTACTTAAGGGCTCAATGGATTTGCATGAAGGCGAAACCGTCACAGCTGTCTTCACAAGTTTCCTCTAAAACTAAATTTCGTACTAAATTTCGGGACGAAATTTCCTAAAGTAGGGGAGACTGTAACACCTGTGTCACTTCAACCATCAAACAAATGCCAAACCAATGAAATATTGTATTTCATACTTTGGACTTGTATAAATATGTGTAGCTTTTGCACATATCAACTCTTGTTCGATTTCAAGCTCTAAATCGCTTTTTGGAAGGTTATACGCGCACTAATGCGTAAATATAACCAGTTTAATGCAACGAACACTCCAGAATAGTGAAATAGGCTTAACATACCTTAAATAACCTTTACATAACTTAGAAATAAGTTTTAAAGGCTTTGGTATGGCAAAAACAAGTTAATTCGCTTACAAGGACTAAACTTGACAAACTGCGAAAGTATGCCAATTTGAACTGTAACAGACATTCCGAAACATGACCATAAGTTAAACGTACCATAAATATCCTTTACATAGCTTAGAAATAGGCTTTGAGGTGTTCGGTGTGCTAAAATAAACTTTTGGGTCATTCAGGGACTAAAAGCGTCAAAAAGTGCACAAGTTTGCATTTTCGCGCATAACCTACGTTCTGAATACATCCGGACATCCAAAAATTTATGTAAGCACTAAAACATTTTATTTTAGTGTTTGGCATAAGAAAAATCCATTCGTCGCGTCATTTGGATCGTTTTTCGCGCTTATGCGCATTCCGTCGTAATTAACCGAACAACGCAACCGTACGGCCAAACGAACCGACATCCGAGATATTTTTGAGCACATTTTAAGTTCCCTATACTTTAACTTCATTGTGGAGCTTGAAATTGGGTTTGACGGGTGTTAGAAGTGCCAAAACACGACGATACGCGCACAGGGGCCTGTTCTGCCATTTTTGAAAGATTCAGGTCTGCAAGGTCCTTACGGACCTCAACACTGATAATGTTGAGGTCCGTAAGCAGGGGTCAGATATGCAGAAACTTGTTTAATCTGCTGTTAACAGCCTTTAACACTCCCCAAAGGCCAAGTGCCACATGTTAATCTCTTATGGTGGCCAAAATCAGTTACCACAACATTACGACAAGTGTACGGGCTAGATCATTCCCCCTTTTCCAAGAAACGATCCTAACGGTGAACCGAAAACTATAAATACCCACCTCCACCCTTCACTTTTCCTCACAAGAATCTGATCTAATGTGCTCTAAGTTGAAACCTTTGTTTCATACCTGAGCTATTTTGATCTAGATTAGCATTCGGGGACCCTTCGTAAGTGTTCCTTCGTTCTTTTATTGTTTTTCGAGTCCGAAAGTCAAACTTTGTTTGACTTTCTGCATTGACCATTTTATGGTCAATGCGAAGTTCGTTTGAACTTCCCAACGTGATTGTAATCACGATGGTTATAGTCCCTTGTGACTATGCCTACTGATTACCACGTTGTCTAGGGTCGTAAGGGTAAGCGATCTAATAAATCGCTTATACCTTCGAACCCGACCCATTTGGTCGATCATTAGGATCCGACCAAACACATTAGGTGACCATAGCATATAGGGAATAACCTTCCGAGGTTATACCTTATGGTCGCTTCGTTTAAGTAGTTGTATGATAGGTAGTTTATATGCCTTAGGTAAATTACCAAAATACCCCTTTGATGCCAAAATTCATTTTAAACATATGTAACATAACTTTTGACATCTAAACTGATTTGACAATAATATTAGACATGTTAAGGCATATTATACTTATCGTAGGACTAGTTGGCCGCTCCGAACGCGTTTTACGCGAACGACGCGTTAAAGTAGCACAAGCTACCTAAACGGGTCGTAACGGGTCATGAGCACTTAGGTTAGGTTTCATTTAGTATGTAGGCTTTGTTAAACTATATTACACGAGTCTCCATACTCGTTTGGTTTACGAACCCTCATTCTATCTAAATCTTCCGATTTAGGTCCGGTTTATTAACATAGTTACCTATATTAGGTGCCGTTTGATTCCGTGATCTCTAGCATTGCTTGGTGGTTATCTTAGGACTTCTGAGCAATCTCAAGTGAGTACATAGAACCCCACTTTTACTGTTTTCAAACTGTTTTGGGGTGAAACACATGTGTCTACTTGTTACTTTCATGCTTTCCTGTTTTGACATCATATACCTGCTATGTTCATTAGTACATTTATAGTACATGATTTCATTACATTTTATGCTATGTATGCCCATTGTGTGTGTACTTAGTACATTGCCTTACATTACTTGCTATGTATGCCCATTGTGTGCGTACTTAGTACATTGCCTTACATTACATGCTATTGTAAGTCCCGAAAACCGGATCTTTCAATGATATCAAACTACACCAAGTTTGTGCGGAATCCAAACTTGATGGGATTCAAGAAATAAAATGAAAATCAACAAGAAATATGAACAACGAAGAACAAACCGGAATCACTTTCAATACTTGCACACGTTCTATTACTTGAAAAGCAAAACGTCTGGTACAAGTATTCTACTACCAAATCGTCTCTCTCTCCCTCCCTCTGTAGAAATTCTGTAACTATGAAGCTTCGAAGGTTCAAACCTAAAAACAAGTTAAAAACTTGTTTATATACTAACTCAAGCCCACTTCCCTACATGGGCTTCCCTTGGGCCTGCTTGGCCCACATGGCCTAAAGCTTGGCCCAAGTGACCTATAAAGGTCCACAACCTAATACTAACTAACCCGGTAAAACCCAGTTCGTAACCATAACCCGTTGTGTTAATTTGATGCGTCAGTCTCACACTTTAGGGCCTAACAATCTCCCCCTAGACTGATGCCATCAAATTGTCTTCATAGCATGAATTCAGCAACGTCTTCAACGAAGTCTATGGTTGTCGCTATGCTGCAGATGTTGTGGAAGTTCTTGACTTCTGAACTCTCAGCACTAGGTCTCTTTTCTTCAGCTCTTGTGGTTAGCTTCATATCAGAATCTCGATCAGCTTTGCTTGAAAATCTTGTTAAAAAGAATGTGAGAGGAGGATTCTCAGCAGCTCTTTTCTTCTGCAATCTTTGTCTTTCAAGCAGTTTCATGGTACTTCTTCAAATGTACTTTCACTGTCAGACGGCGTTTCGTATCCGGTTCTTCTGACTCAGGTACATCTTGTAGTCGTGCTGCTCCATGCTTCGTCAGCAGCTAACAACATCTCAGTCTTCAACAACCCCTGTTCTTGATTAAAATCAAGTTCTGCACATGCTCACAAACTCATAAGCAAACATTTCTTATGCAACAGGGAAATTTCACAATTTAAATTCTTTTAACTTTTGATGATCAGTCAAATCTTCAAGAACGGATACATTTTTAATTTTAAGAAAAACAAATAAGCACTCTATTTTTGGATTTTTAATTTTATATAAAAAACAAGACACTATTTTTGTATTTTTTTTTTTTGAATTTTTCAAAATTTTATTTTTAATTTAAGAACTAAAAACAAATAAAAACTCAAAATATAAACAACTACCATAATATACAATTACAATTGCAATGGGATCAAAATTTGTTCTCAGGCAGACTAAGGAACACTTTTCAGTACGAGCCTAATCAAACTGGTCTATGCGATTGCCAATATGTTTGTCCACTTAAACTTTAACGCTCAACTTTCAATTTTTTTTAACTTCGTGATATGCTTTAGGTAATATTATACTATTATACCCATGTATCCCATTCCAAGGCATACCCCCGCGATCAAGGTAAGCACAACGATTCATCGTAGCAGGTGAGTATACTGATGTCATCCTTTAAGATATCCTGACTGTGTCTAGGTCTGCATATAATCTGTTTTATCATGCTTTGATTTCTTAACAATAAACACCCAAATAAATACTAATCAAATCCTGGAAATATAAACAGCACACTCTATCATGCAAGTATCTTCCCTACCACATATTTCACAAGTCCAATCCAGATTTCTGAAATCTTAACTGGGAATAGGTTGAGAAGAGAACAGAATAGATCTTTTGCAGAGATGGTATAATATACAGATCAAATGAGTTTTTCTCAGTTTGATATAGGTTTCTTGGGTTTCTTTTGGGCACTTGAGGGCCTCTTTCGGGTGTATTAGATCTATAGCGTGACAACGTACAGCTAGGTCAGCATGTATCTGGATGCAGCAGAAGCTGTCGTTGCCTAGCACCTCCAGGTCAGCATATATCTGGATGCAGCAGAGGAGGTACACGACTTTTTCAGAGAAGATTTCAGAATCAGATCAAAATTGTGTGTATCGGGACAACATACAGACATTCAAATAGAAATGAGCTAATTCCAAGTGACTTTCTTTCCTGGGTTCATGTACAATTTTAGTTCTGAACAGAATGACAGCCAAGATATCCCCGGATGATTCAACAATATAAAGACCCGAAACCTCAGATGTTGGCTATCTATCAACGCAAGATTTAAGACCATAAAATCATACGCCGTTGGTATGTTACCCACATGGTACATAGTTCGTTATGTTTATATCACTTAGTATCTTTTATCATGTTGAGCGTCAAGCCTATCAACATATCGCAGTAGATCCTAGTCTTTTCAGCTATGGCACCTTACATGTGTTAGTCAAACCCTTTAACACGAATATTTATTTCACTTCCCATATAATGCAATTTTTCTTTTTGGCTTTTTCATTTTTCAAATGTTTTTGTATTTTTCTCATTTTCTCCCCCTAAAACAATGCATATATACAGCAAACTCTTTTTGTATTTTTCCGAGTTTTCTCCTCCTAAACTCTATATCTATCTATATGTTACTCTCCCCCCTAAATTTGTGCATAAATCTTGTATTTTTGCGCAAATTTACCATTTACTAGAGAAATGACAATTTATATACAAAGTAATGAACCAAGAAAGAGAAAAAGTATTTTTGCTTAACCGTTCTGTCATTAGATTGAAGACTAATCAAATTCAAATCAAAGTACTGAATTTAAACGGTACCTTTTGCTGATCAAATCTTACTTCTGTTATCTCCTCCAAAGGAAACATATCATCTGTAAAAAAAATTTGAACTTTTTGCAACAGTGAAATGTTACCCGCTTTTATCTCTGGAACAACCGCTGTCAACATTCCAGAGATTGTCAACAGCTCCTCCTTGGCTGTTCCTGAAAAATAAGGAGATTAGTAAGACATGGGTACCCAGGCCATCGTGGTCCTGGGATTTCCTGAAGCATCAAAATAAGACACTTCTTTTAAACATAGGTCCCCTTTGGTTTCAAGAATTGGAGACGTTGCTGCCTTGGATTTAGGTTTCCAAATTTGTTTCGGTTTAACAAACGTGTTAGTTGCCTTCGGTTGAGCAACTTTAGCTAATTCAGGCTTGTTAGTTTTAGAAAAACGTTTTTGTTCTTGAACAGCCTTGCGTTTGTTTTTAGCAGCGTTCCAATCCCCATCAGAAGGTTTAACCTTGGGATTCACATTCTTCATTGCCTTAGGTGATGATACCTTCATTGGCTTGGAATGATATTTATCCTTTGGTGTAACACTCTGATTTTGCACATGATAGGGTATATAGGGACGATGTGTGCAGTTTCGAGTAATGTGACCAGTAATGCCGCAATTGAAGCATGTTTGTCTCTTCATGTAAAAAGCATTCTGATCAGCTGGATTTGCTCTTGCATGCCCTGAAGGACGAACCGGTCCTTTCTGTGCTTGATTTTGTTGCACATTTCCTGCAGACGACGATGAATTTGGATGTCTGTACTTGTCGTTTGTTGGGGCCTTCTGTGGTGGAGATTTCTTTTGATTCTTCTTGTTTTGTTTAGACTGCAAGTCTTGTTCAGAAATCTCACCAGTCTTTCCGAAAGCTTTGTTAGCACAGTCAAATGCATATTTCTCACATTTGCCATTAATGACTGGCTTAACAAAAGCATTTTTCACGTTACGGGTCTTTTGAGGACTATTGCTGCCCGTTGAGGACTGTGGAGAGCCTGATCGTCTGTGATGTTTAGACTTCTTATTTCCGCATCCTTTACCTGCTCGCTTCGGCTCTTGTTGCTTGATCTAAACCTTTTCATCACTAACAGAAGGCTCAGATTGTTCAGCTTGCGTACTTGGAGTCTTGTTCATGTCAGTATTCACTTCATCAGCTTTGGTAGGATCCGAGACTTCTGGTTTATCAGATGAAACACCAGAAACTTCAGCAAAAACTTCAGCTGAAACATTAGACGAATTTTCAGCACAAGACGGTTCTGCACATGACGCCTTTGAGCTGAATCCACTAGAATCAATTGATTCCAATTTCTCAAAATCAGCTACTTCCGATGATTCACATTTGGAATCAGATGGTTCAGCTGGCTCATTTGTTTCGTTTTCCGATTCAGTCCCTGTTACACAAGCATCAAGGTTTTCGCCCAAATCATCAGGCCTGAAATTAATCATAGAGCGAAAAACCTTAAAAAAATCAAACGTCGAAATAGAGTCTGGATTAGGTTCATTTATTAAATTTTCAGAAGAATCAGACTCTGATGCTTGTTCATCCCCAACTACATTTTCAACTTTTACTTCAACTACTTCATCTGCAGGGGAAGACGAAACATTAGCATCAAAAGTACCCTTTGAAACAAAATTTACCGAAGGAGTCGCTCGTTTATCAACAGGTCTTCTGTTGATTGATGACTTATTGGTTTTAGGACCGTAAGCCATCTTGTCCTCATTCATCAATTCCTCCTCAGTCATGGGTAAATATGTGTAATTATCATTATAAGGAGGAGGAGCTTGATTGAAACCCAACCCACACCCTTTCTTTTTCTTGTATGCAAGTTGTTGATCACACAAATTTTTAACCAGTTTGCTGGAAGACTCATATTTCTTAATGTTGAGTTCATTTATTTGATATCTATCTCTGATATCTTCCAGTTCTTTAGTCAAAATACATACTTTTTCCTGAGCTTCTAAGAAATGGGCTGTTTTTACACTTACATCATCTTTGAGTTTGATGATGTCTTTTCGCTGAGCTTCAATTTTATCTTTATAAAGCTTTTCATTCTTTGATAAAGTAAAATTTTTATTTTTAATTTCTTGATAGTCTTGAATTAGCTCAGCGTTGTGTATTCTATATGCCTCAACCCTTTCTCGACACTCAGGAGTGCAGAAAGCAGAAAGTGTATCTTCAACAGTCATTTCTTGAACCACAGCTTTGTGAAATATGAATGCCATAATTTCAGCGGGTGGTTGATACTTTTGTTCTTCTCCTCAAAACACAAACCAAACGAGAACCCGTGTACTTGCTAACTGAAACCCTTTGCACGCGAATGAACCCGATTTCTGAACCGTACCTCAACAATCTGTCAAAACCGTTATCACAACCAAACAAACAACCTCTTTTTTTGTTTTTTTTTTATTTTTAAAATATATAGAATAAACTAAGTAATATTATAATTATTATTATTATTGATATTATTATTATTATATGATAATTAATGATTACTAAATGATTGCTTATTATAATTATTATTATATTATAATAAAATCAAAAGAACTGCAGATCGTCTTCTTCGAACAATATCAAACCAAAACCCTAATTTTAAACTGCAGCCGCCAAATCTGTGTTGCAGGTACGAGAGTATAACGAAAGAAGATGATGGGGTCGGATAACGTCGGAACGATGACCGGAGACTACGGAGGTTGTTAATGGTGTTTTTGTGAAGCAGGTTTGATGATGGCCGGAGTAGAAAGACGATGATGATGATGATGCAGGTAGATGGCCAGATATGAAAGACGGAATGATATGGTGATGAACAGACGAGAAGATGATCGGTGATGTATGAAGATTATCAAGCAGTGACGATGATTCAAAGCGAAGGTGTTGCAGGTTTCCGGCGACCGGACAAGAAGATGATGATCAAACTGGTCAGTAGATGGAGTCGAAACCGTGATGAGTGATGACTCGAGACCGTAGTTTCGACTGGATTTGGTTGATTGGCGAAACCGAGGTTGCGACTCGAGACGGAGAAGGTTGCAACTCGAGATCTTGAAGAATCTGTTGTGAGTCGAGACAGTGGTTGCGACACAGGAATAAATGACTCGAGACCAGTGATGAGCAGTGAGTCGAAACCGTTGATTCCTTAAAAATTGGAGTCGAGAGATGAGTCGAGACCACCGAGTCGAAACAGTGATGACTCGAGATCGGAACTTGAAATCGGAGAAGATGATGAGTCGAGACCGTGAAGGGACCTCCTTGACTCGAGACCTGCTGAAGATGAGTCGAGACCTGCTGAAGATGTTGACTCCAAATCAAATGTTTGAAACACGAAACCGTCGACTAGATGAAATCCCACTTTTGAAATTGAATTTGAATGTGATTGACAGTTGTATCCCGAAATATTTGGAAACTTTTAAATCAAGATAATTTTCAAAATTAAAGGATTATAATTGACATTAAAGTATTTTCGGAAAAAGAATAAAAAGATTTTATTTAATCCTTTAACAACCTTTTCAAAATCAAAGCACCAAAATATACCGATTTTTATAAAATTCCGATGAATACCACGAAGAACACGAAGAACTCGAAGAACACCAAACCAAAAATTACGAAAATCTTGAATCTTTGATATCACTCCGAGCCTAGAAATAGGTTCTAATGGCTCTGATACCACTTGTAAGTCCCGAAAACCGGATCTTTCAATGATATCAAACTACACCAAGTTTGTGCGGAATCCAAACTTGATGGGATTCAAGAAATAAAATGAAAATCAACAAGAAATATGAACAACGAAGAACAAACCAGAATCACTTTCAATACTTGCACACGTTCTATTACTTGAAAAGCAAAATGTCTGGTACAAGTATTCTACTACCAAATCGCCTCTCTCTCCCTCCCTCTGTAGAAATTCTGTAACTATGAAGCTCCGAAGGTTCAAACCTAAAAACAAGTTAAAAACTTGTTTATATACTAACTCAAGCCCACTTCCCTACATGGGCTTCCCTTGGGCCTGCTTGGCCCACATGGCCTAAAGCTTGGCCCAAGTGACCTATAAAGGTCCACAACCTAATACTAACTAACCCGGTAAAACCCAGTTCGTAACCATAACCCGTTGTGTTAATTTGATGCGTCAGTCTCACACTTTAGGGCCTAACAGCTATGTATGCCCATTGTGTGCGTACTTAGTACATTGCCTTACATTACATGCCATGTATGCCCATTGTGTGCGTACTTAGCACATTGCCTTACATTACATGCTATGTATGCCCATTGTGTGCGTACTTAGTACATTGCCTTACATTACATGCTATGTATGCCCATTGTGTGCGTACTTAGTACATTGCCTTACATTACTTGCTATGCATGCCCATTGTGTGCGTACTTAGTACATTGCCTTACATTACTTGCTATGTATGCCCATTGTGTGCGTACTTAGTACATTGCCTTACATTACATGCTATGTATGCCCATTGTGTGCGTACTTAGTACATTGCCTTACATTACATGCTATGTATGCCCATTGTGTGCGTACTTAGTACATTGTTATACATTACACTTTATGCTATGTATGTCTTTTGTTGCATACTTAGTACATTTGTTATTCATCACATGCTTACATTTTGGATATACATTACACGATTCACATTAGACATGAACATTTTACTTTGGTAGTTTGGTTTGAATAAGTGATTAAGTAACGAGGCGTGTGTAATATGATACAAGCATGGTGGATACGCCGCTGGTACTTCCTATATATAAGTGTTTGTATAGTATTACATATCGTAGCGTTATTTGAATCATTTCAGTTTGAGACATATAACATTTTGTACAAATAACATACTTTTCACAAGACATTGTTTTACAAACAACTTATCTTATATAAACTCATTTTACATGGTTATTCATTTAACCATACATTATTTATCTTATTTATACATATCATCTGATCTTATCGTTTTTCAAATGATTTACAAGACAAAGCAAATTACAAGGTTCATGACTAAACATTTTCTCAAACTTAAGTCATGAATTCTGTTTTCACAAAACCTATGTATCTCACAGGCATTTTTATGCTGACGTACCTATTTTCACATGTGTTTTCAGGAGATGATGCATAGGACTTATCAAGACATACTTAGGCGGACCTGTGCCTTAGTGACTTAAAACGAGACAAGAACTAGTTAATTTATGTTATGTACTCTTTGGTTCTTGTTTAAAACAATGTAAACTTTCATGTTTGAGTAATAAAACGAAACTTCAATTGCCATGGATTTGAAACAATTAATTCTGTTACAACACTCCCCGACGTTTCCGCCACGTTTGGTTGTCCTACGTGGTCGGGGTGTGACAACTATTTGACAAGTAAAGGTTATACAAATAATCTTATTTGTCCATGTGTCTTTATTAAGAAGACAACAACAGGATATGTGATCATAGCTGTATATGTTGATGACCTAAATATAATTGGGACGCAAAAAAAAATTCATGAAGCAATTATTCTTTTAAAGAAAGATTTTGAAATGAAAGACCTTGGAAAAACCAAATATTGTCTTGGTTTACAAATTGAACATATGAGCAATGGCATACTTGTGCATCAAACGAATTATACTGAAAAGCTGTTGAAACGTTTCAATATGGACAAGGCAAATCCTTTAAGCACTCCAATGGTCGTTAGGTCACTTAATGTCGAAAATGATCCATTTCGTCCTTGTGAGGACAACGAAGAAGTTCTCAGTCCAGAAGTACCATTCCTCAGTGTAATTGGAGCACTTATGTATCTTACGAATTGTACGAGACCTGACATTTCTTTTGTAGTGAACTTGTTGGCAAGATTTAGTTCAGCTCCTACTAAAAGGCACTGGAATGGGATTAAACATATTTTTCGATATCTTCGAGGCACTGTTGATTTAGGCTTGTTTTATCCTAACGATTCAAAAGAAGGGTTAGTTGGTTATGCAGATGCAGGTTATTTATCTGATCCTCATAAAGCAAAATCTCAAACTGGATATGTATTTATGAACGGAGGAACTGCTATTTCATGGCGTTCTCAGAAACAAACACTTGTCGCAACATCCTCAAATCATGCTGAAGTCATTGCACTACATGAAGCTTCAAGAGAATGTGTATGGCTAAGATCTATGTCACAACACATAGTGACTGCTTGTGGTCTAGAGAAAAAATATAAAATCTAAGGCTCATTCTATTTACACCCCCCTTTTTACTAATTACACCCCTCCTATAAAAAGATCACATCCATCAATCACTTGCTTTTGTTTTTAGTCTTTTTTGTCTTTTTGTTGTCTTTTTTTATTTTTTATTTAATTATTAGTTATTTATTATTTGTTTATTATTTATTTAGTTAGTATTATTATTATTAGTAATGATATATTAATTATTATTAGTTTTTATTGTTATAATTTATCAAATTATATTTATAGCAGTAACAAAAGCTATATAAAAATAAGTACTTTTTTACAAAATTATTATCATTTAATAATTTACATACCGAGGTTTAATCTATACACCCCCCAAATGTAGCAGGTTGGGCTATCCAAGAATTATACATATTTTGACGTGATTCAAATATATTCTCCCAGCCAGCTTCATCATTTTCTCTCGATAATATCCATAGGTTGGTTGTGCCGGCAATTGGATGCTCTCCTTGCAATTCTACCATTATAAAATGGATACCATTCACGTGTGCAATTGTAATTTTTTTTTCTGGGAACCGGTGAGGGCCTCTCCAAAGCGAAAAACAAGTCGAACTGTTTCTTTTTTCTTGAGATAAAAAATGAACGATTACATTAAATTTGTTCGCAATCAAGAATCCTGTCTCTGGCATAATCATCCAAGGTTTTTCTGGTGCAACCCCCGATCCTGACCAATCCAAGGACGTTAACACATCTTCAAATGAGCCTAAGAAAGCCTTAGTGTACTTATTTCTAAACTCGAGTAGCACTTCCATCAGTGACCTCCGGATAAATAACCATTCATCTTCACCGTACCCGAGAGCAGAAGCTGTCGCCCGAAACCCACAATTTCCATCACCTAACACGTTATGTATGCGTGTAACATACGCATGGAAGATTTTTGGAATTAGATGAATATAGTTGTGTATCACCTGTGATGCTTGATCTTGGTTCAATCCCATGAAGTCATAGCCTGATAATGCTGGTGAATTTACATCACATGCTTTTAATGATTATTGCATGTTTGTGGGAATTGTTGTCGAACACCCTGTTGCTCATGTACACACACAAAATGGCTTAGCTGAATCATTAATCAAACGTTTACAGCTAATCGCTAGACCATTAATAATGAGAACAAAACTTCATGTGTCAGTTTGGGGTCATGCAATTTTACATGCTGGATCACTGATTCGTGTGAGACCAAGTGCAAATCACAAGTACTCCCCATTACAACTTGTTTCTGGCAATGAGCCAGACATTTCCCACCTTAAAATTTTTGGGTGTGCAGTTTATGTTCTAATTTCACCACCACAACGCACAAAAATGGGACCTCAAAGAAGGTTGGGAATATATGTTGGATATGAAACAGCCTCCATCATAAGATATCTTGAACCTTTAACAGGTGACGTATTTAAAGCCCGTTTTGATGACTGCCGTTTTAACGAGGCAATGTTCCCAGCATTAGGGGGAGAAAATAAAAAACGAGAAAATGACGTCTCATGGTGTGTGCCTTCATTGTCTCATCTTGATCCAAGAACAAAACAATGTGAGACAGAGGTTCAAAAGATAATACACTTGCAAAACATTGCAAATCAATTGCCTGATGCTTTTACTGATACAAATAGAGTTACTAAATCTCATATACCAGCTGCTAATGCTCCAGCTCGAGTTGAATTCCCAAGTAAGGCAATAGATAATAAGATAGCTCATGAATCTCAAAAACGTTTAAAACGTGGAAGACCAATCGGTTCAAAGGATAAGAATCCACGAAAAAGAAAAGCACTTGTAAAAGAAATTGACCACAAAGAGAATGATCTTGATAAAACAGTAAATACCGAAACCTCTAACGAGAAAGATGTTGATGATACTAACAAAGAGATATCAATCAACTATGGTCATACACATATCATATGAAACCAATATGAAATGGAAAATATTGATGAGATATTTTCTTATTCTATAGCAAGTAACATCATGGGTGGAGATGATGATCCTGAACCAAAATCTGTCAATGATTGTCAAAATAGACATGACTGGGATAAATGGAAAGGCGCTATGCAAGCTGAATTAGATTCACTCAACAAACGAAAGGTTTTTGGGTCTATTGTTGTTACACCTAAGGCTGTAAAGCCTGTAGGGTATAAATGGGTTTTCGTACGAAAACGAAATGAAAAAAATGAGGTTACAAGATATAAAGCGAGACTTGTAGCTCAAGGTTTTTCACAAAGGCCAGGGATTGACTATGAAGAAACATATTCTCCCGTTATGGATGCAATAACCTTTAGATACTTAATCAGCTTAGCAGTTTCTAAAAAGTTAGAAATGCGTCTTATGGATGTTGTTACAGCTTACTTGTATGGATCACTTGATAGTGACATCTATATGAAAGTTCCTGAAGGATTTAAACTTCCTGAAGCGTTAAGTTCAAAACCCAAAGAAATGTATTCGATTAAATTACAAAGATCTTTATATGGGTTGAAACAATCTGGAAGGATGTGGTACAATCGTTTGAGCGACTATTTGACAAGTAAAGGTTATACACATAATCTTATCTGTCCATGTGTCTTTATTAAGAAGACAACATCAGGATATGTGATCATAGCTGTATATGTTGATGACCTAAATATAATTGGGACGCAAAAAGAAATTCATGAAGCAATTATTCTTTTAAAGAAAGATTTTGAAATGACAGACCTTGGAAAAACCAAATATTGTCTTGGTTTACAAATTGAACATATGAGCAATGGCATACTTGTGCATCAAACGAATTATACTGAAAAGCTGTTGAAACGTTTCAATATGGACAAGGCAAATCCTTTAAGCACTCCAATGGTCGTTAGGTCACTTAATGTCGAAAATGATCCATTTCGTCCTTGTGAGGACAACGAAGAAGTTCTCAGTCCAGAAGTACCATACCTCAGTGTAATTGGAGCACTTATGTATCTTACGAATTGTACGAGACCTGACATTTCTTTTGCAGTGAACTTGTTGGCAAGATTTAGTTCAGCTCCTACTAAAAGGCACTGGAATGGGATTAAACATATTTTTCGATATCTTCGAGGCACTGTTGATTTAGGCTTGTTTTATCCTAACGATTCAAAAGAAGGGTTAGTTGGTTATGCAGATGCAGGTTATTTATCTGATCCTCATAAAGCAAAATCTCAAACTGGATATGTATTTATGAACGGAAGAACTGTTATTTCATGGCGTTCTAAAAAACAAACACTTGTCGCAACATCCTCAAATCATGTTGAAGTCATTGCACTACATGAAGCTTCAAGAGAATGTGTATGGCTAAGATCTATGTCACAACACATAGTGACTTCTTGTGGGCTAGAGAAAGATCAAAGTCCAACTCCTATCCATGAAGATAATGCCGCCTGTGTCTCTCAAATGAAAGAAGGGTATATCAAAAGTGATAGAACAAAACATATACCACCAAGATTCTTTGCATATACTCGGGACCTTATTAAAGACAATCAGGTCGAGATGAGATATGTCCAATCCAGCAATAATTCAGCCGATCTTTTCACAAAAGCACTACCTACAGCAACTTTCTGGTGCAACCCCCGATCCTGACCAATCCAAGGACGTTAACACATCTTCAAATGAGCCTAAGAAAGCCTTAGTGTACTTATTTCTAAACTCGAGTAGTTCTTCCATCAGTGACCTCCGGATAAATAACCATTCATCTTCACCGTACCCGAGAGCAGAAGCTGTCGCCCGAAACCCACAATTTCCATCACCTATCACGTTATGTATGCGTGTAACATACGCATGGAAGATTTTTGGAATTAGATGAATATAGTTGTGTATCACCTGTGATGCTTGATTAGATGAATATTTCATAGGCCATACCCCTAGTCTACTTAGGTTGTCAATAGTCTCGAATAAGCAGCTACTTTTCTTCATTTCAAATGTTCACTTATTTGAATTTCAAATATAAAACACAAAAAAGATAATGGTACAACTAAAAAGGTTAATTATGTTTTATTTATTTACTTATATTTATTTATTATATATTGGCATCCGGTTCGTAAATCCGGTTCGACCAATAAACCAGTAAGACGACCGGTCCGGTAAAAAAAATAAAAAGGTAAAAAAATAAAAAGATGTCTAGCATAAAAAAACTAAAAAGGTAAAAAAAAAAGTTTAAGGCTTAAGTAATAATAATAATAATAATAATTCATTACTAATAATAATAATATTAATAATAACAAAAAGACAAAAAAGACAATAAAATATAATAGAAAAAGACAACAAAAAGACAAAAAAGACTAAAAACAAATGATTGATGGATGTGATTTTTTTTATAGGGGGGTGTAATTAGTAAGGGTGAGAGGGGCACTCCCCTCTTAGGGGAGTCCTCTCTCTTATGCACACCCAATCAGGTTATGCCACGTCAACTCCCCTCTTAAACTCTCCTCGCACCCCAATTTGATGACGACACTCCCCTCTTAGAGGAATTGTTTTCTTTTGCAACTTTACATTATTTGCTAATGAATCTGCTTTCAAAATAGTGAACAACACCCTAACAAAGATCGAATCTTTTAATGTATCATTGTATTTAGCACTAGGCAAAGTATTCGACCAAATCAAAAGCCGTAAATAATTCAATAAAAATAAGCCAATAAGCTTACTTGAAAATTTTGGCAAAACACTACTATTCTCAAGTTTAAATATGATCTCAATCGGGTTTTATCGCAGTGGGTCTTTAAATGACGGGTTTTTGTTTTTCTTAAAATTGGAGATAGTAGGCTTGAGCTACCCAGCATTATCTATGATCCAGACGCACGAGGTCGCCTTTTTACAATTAGGTTATTCCAAACAGCTGGACGTTTATTAGTTGGCCGTTAAAAAAAAAACAAAATTAAATAAAAAAAAATTATCTGACCTATACCACACTCACTCTCAACAGCCTTTTGGTCTGATACATGGAAGTGAGGCTTTAACTTCACCTCACCAAGAGCCGATGCCCTCTTCTCATTAACCCTAAAATAATCTTTTATGCTGCTTATTGCTACCCAAGATTTGCAACCAGCTTTCCTTTATTGTTCAACCCAAATCTTTCAAGCAAGAAACTTTGGAATCATCTTCAAGCCAACAGTCACTTTCAAGAAATCAAGTCCTCAACTTGAAGTTCTTTCCACAAGTTTTCTTGTTTAATTCCTCCTTTTCGCACCCAAATCTACAAATCTGCACACTCAGTTAGTGTTCTTGAGTTGAAAGTTGTTAACTTTTTCCTTTCTTGTGCTGTTTTTCTTTTGGATTTATGAATCTTGATATCCTTTTTCTTATTTTTTAGCTAAATTTTTTGTGGGTTTTTAGTTTTTCTCTATATCCAAGCACTATCCCCATCTGGGTACCTACAAACTTTTCTAAAAAAGACACCTTTTTTAAGTTTCAAGTAACCTTATCAACATCTTGTTCAACTTTGAGCATAATTATGAGGAACCCAACAAGGGTTTGCAAACTTTGTGTGATAGTTATGTTGATTCCACTCCTGAGTTGGATTGACTCAGTGAATGGGATTGGGGCTAATTGGGGAACACAGTGTTCTCACCCACTGCCTCCAGAAACAGTAGTGAGGTTGCTTTTGGATAATGGGATCCAAAAAGTGAAGCTTTTTGATGCAGATTATGGTGCTTTAAGAGCTCTGAGTAAGTCTGGAATTGAAGTCATGATTGGAATCCCTAATGATATGCTTGCTACCATGGGTAACTTAAAGGCTGCTGAAAAATGGGTTTCAAAAAATGTTTCAGCCCATCTTTCTAATAGTGTGGACATCAGGTCAGCAGTTCATTGATCTAAACTTCTAGTTAGTTTTATGTTGTTACTTTTTCATTTCTGTGTTTTATAAGCTATGATTCTTGTGTTGGTTGGTTGTTCTTGAAATGGAAATCTTCTGATTTAGGTTAATATCATTAAATACCAACATTGTTACTCATCACAAAGTTGCACAAATGTTAGGATTTGATGAAGTACACAAACTTATGAAATTGTTTTATGTGTCAAGATTTGATGAGGTAATGTATACTGAGGTGGCTATTTGTGTTTCGTGTTGTCGAAAGAGTCTACATGACATCCACGTTACAAAAGGTTACTTGTATAGCCTTTACAATGGTAATGATTACGCTAGCAACCGACGTGCATCAAGTTGAAGGACTTAAAAATACTAGAATTTGGTTGGTAGTGTAAAATAAGAAAGTATGTTGGTTTTTTATGGCGTTAACACTTTATTTATTAAGGTAAAAGTTATTTTACGTTCTCTGTTTTTTTGTTTTGAAAAAGAAGAAAGAATATCTTTTATGTCATTATCATTTATAATCCATTTGCTATATAAATCATGAGTTTGATGGCCTTTAGATTGACAAAAGTAGGAACCTTTAAGCTATGGAAGTGGCTCTTATGTACTCTTTGACCTGACTTTTGAACCGTTGCAGATATGTGGCAGTTGGAAATGAACCATTCTTAGCAACATATAACGGATCTTTTTTGAGAACCACTTATCCGGCGCTCGTAAACGTCCAACGTGCTCTAGTAAATGCTGGGCTCGGGGGAAAAGTTAAAGTCACCGTGCCCCAGAATGCTGATGTCTACTCTAGCGGCTTGACTGGGGGCCCATCCAATGGTGATTTCCGGGCTGACATCCATGACTACATTTTCCAAATCACCAAATTCTTGAATGACAACGGGTCTCCTTTCACAGTCAACATCTACCCGTTCATAAGTCTTTATATTGACTCAAATTTCCCGGTTGAATACGCTTTCTTTGATGGTCAAGCTACTCCCGTGAACGATGGTGGGACGACCTACACCAACATGTTTGATGCTAACTATGATACCCTCGTGTGGGCCCTACAAAAGAATGGGTTTCCCAATATGGGAATCATAGTAGGAGAGATCGGGTGGCCTAGTGATGGGGACCGGAACGCTAACAATGAGTATGCTCAACGGTTCATGCAAGGGTTCATGACTCATATAGCGGGCGGGAAAGGGACACCGATGAGACAAGGGCCCATCGAGGCGTATTTATTCAGTTTGATTGATGAAGACCAAAAGAGCATTCAACCCGGTAACTTTGAAAGACATTGGGGAGTGTTTTATTATGACGGGCAGCCCAAATACTCGTTAAACCTCGGAACAACAACCAACGGCGCCCTCATTCCCGCCCGTAATGTGAGATATCTACAGAAGAAGTGGTGTGTTCTTAAGGATTCAGTTAAGATGGATGACCCGTCGATAGCTCAGTCAGTTAGTTACGCGTGTGCACTTGGGGATTGCACGAGTCTCGGGTATGGAACTTCTTGTGGCGATTTGGATGCTAAAATGAACGTTTCGTATGCTTTTAACAGTTATTACCAGATAAATAACCAGCTTGATGAGGCTTGTAAGTTCCCCAATGTTTCAACCGTCACAAAAGACGACCCTACAACCGGGTCCTGCAGGTTTGGGATCATGATCGAGCCGTATTACGGAGGTGCTGACAGAAGGCTGGGCTCGGGTGGGTTTGTTGCAGGACTGGTACTGTTGTTGCTTACAATTTTGTAAATGACTCGTGTTGTTTTATGTATCAAACCAGTAATCTTTTGGTGAAGAGCTTCGGTCTGATTTGAGATTTTGAGCTCTTCCGTTTTGTATGCAACTTTTTTGGTTTTATTTGGTTTTGAGACTTTCTGTGGCAGATTTGTAACTGCTGGTTTTGGTACCCGGTAGGAATTTTTTTTTAAGTGATGTGAATAATCGTTTGGCTGTATTAAACCAGTCAAATCAGAACTCGAACCAGTCCGATCCTACATCTCTAGGTACAGTGGTCGGTTTTAACAACGAACAATCTGTTCATGTTTTGCGTTTTGGTCCGGTCTGGTCCAAAACCGCTAGTAACTTGCTAAAACAAATTGTCAGAAAATTTTAAAAAATGTTGCATCACAATTAATAAAACATAAAAGTAGTCCACATGATAAAAAAAAAGTTGAAAGTATTTTGCCACGTAAACATGCCGTGCCATAAAAAGATGACTTTCTACCACATAACAAAAAGCTATCTGGGTTAACATTTAGTTAGTATAGAATCGTTAGAGAAAAGTACATTCGAAGTTAAGGCTATCTTTTTAACATTTCCTTGGGATTAATCCTGGCCGATACATGAAAGTTGGGATTATTAAAATCAATAACACTTGATGCTTTTCAAGAAAAGGTTTCAGTCTTATCTGATTTGACCCACGGCTAATAGGGATGTAAACATGCCAAGTTGTTTGTGACCTACTCATGATCAAATCGCTAAAAGCTTGAACTGTGCCATAGCTTAAACAAGCTTGGCTGTAGGTTGTAGCTCGAGTTTATATTGGAGCTCTTTCAATAAATGTGATTGAACTTGATTAAACTCACAAGCTTAAGCAAAGTCTATTATTTATATAATTTTTATTTCACATATTAAACAATATATATTATGTTTTCAATAAGTGCCCATGGTTTGCACTTTGAAACTGCAACAATTTTCATTCTATACACAGATTCTAACCATTATTACACATGTATTTGCGTTTGTTCGAATGGTTATGATTTGCTCGTAATAACCTTCGAATCGTAAGACAAACCGAATATCATACTAAGGCCCAATGACCTACCTACCACTGTAAATGAATAGATGCCTCCTAATTTACATCAACATTTTCTTCCTTCGGCAAAACGGGATCAGAAACCGTATCAGCCAGTTCCCGGGCCATGGTTTCATGCGGGAATAACATAACACACAAACCTGAAAGAATTATCACAACCTCAAACAGAACGATTGCAGCCGTTTGATGGCACTCACTGACCAGAGAAACAGCCACTAGAGGGCAAATCATTCCCCCTATTCTACCCACGGAGCTCGCTATTCCGACACCTGTAGCCCTCACAGCGGTTGGATATATCTATAGAAACAAGTGTTAAGTTTATGTTAATAGCGGTGATAGTTTCTAACACAACCCGATTCACAAATCATTGATGTGCTAAACATGTACCTCTGGAGCATATATATTGGCGACGGTGAACGTTCCAATGATGAACATACGCGATCCAAATAATGAAACCATTGTGAAAATCTCGGATTGAACCGAAAGCAGTGGTAGAAGGAATACGAACCCTATGAAGAACATGAGTTCCATTGAATGCTTGCGGCCAATTCTGTCCACTATAAAAGATGCAAAAACCAGACCCGGGAGCTCTGAAAAAAACAACAAAATACATGGTTCAAAGGTTGTTTTGTTATGTTACAGCAGGACACGCTATTAAACCTGAAAATAACAAGAAGATAATCCCATTGTCCAGAAATGATAATATACCAGTGTTGATTCAAAGGGTAAAAATGTCGTTTTGATGACAACAAGATTTTATAGATGCAACTATTCAAAAGACTTCATGGAGTAAAATGCCATTTTCATCCCTGAGGTTTGACCATTTTGGCGACTTTCGTCCGAAGGTTTGTTTTTCTGCATCTGAATCCAAAAAGGTTTGAAATCTTTGCCATTTTCATCCAACTCGTTAACTTCATCCATTTTTCTCCGTTAAATGAGGGGTATTTCCGTCTTTTAAACATTTTTTTATTAAACTATAAAACACTATAAAAAATAAAGATACACCTCTGTTGACTTTCTCCCCACCCAAAGCTTTTAATCATCACAAAAAATGTTTAAAAAGACGAAAATGCCCCTAACTTAACGTTAAAAAATAGATGGCGTTAACGAGTTGGATGAAAATGGCATGATTTCAAACCTTTTGGATCCAGATGCAGAAAAACAAACCCTTGGACGAAAGTCGCAAAAGTAGCCAAACCTTAGGGACGAAAATGGCATTTTACTCGACTTCATGAGTTAGTTTTTTATACCTGCCAAACTGGTGATGAATACGTCTCTATAGATAGCATCATCGGAACCGTTAGCTGTAAGTAAAGTAAACGAGGTACATACGTTGTCGCCATTGCTCAGTTCCGATGTTAGCAATATGATCCCGTAGTATGAAAACGAATTCCCAAAGAATAACATCCATAACAAAAAGGTGGTTTTACACAAATTTGCCGAAAATAGCATCCATAAGGTTGAGAAACTTGTTTTCAAAGAAATCTTTTTGTTTCTCTTTGGAGAAAGCAGAAGGGTATCTTCGACTGCATCAAGATCTTGATCTGAACCGGTAATTTGATCGGAAAGAAGGATCCCAGAAGGAAGTTGACTTTGGTTGACCATTGATGCTTGTTTCAGTATGTCATAAGCTTCCTTTGTTTGACCTTTCAAACATAGATATCTCGGAGATTCAGGTACAAGTTTATAAAACACGAGAGCAGCCAATGCAGGAATAGAAGATATTGCTAGCAACCACCTCCAACCGTAACGGGGCATGATGATCTAAACAAGTTAAGAAAATTGCATAAATTTTACAACATAATATTTCATATTCAAGAGATGTTAACAGTTAACGTTAAGTTTTATATAACATACCCAAGCAAGAAAGGCCTCTACAATTGTGCCTACAGTCCAGAAAGTCGAAAAAATAACCATCCAAATGCCTCTGCTTGGAGCGGGAACAAATTCCAAAAACCAAGAATTATAAGTGGGCCCCCCACCTAGACCGATGCCACCTATGCAACGAAGAACGACCAATGAAAAATAGTTTGGAGAGAAGGCACTTAGAACAGAAGCTCCACTAGTCACAATAGCTATACTCAGAAGACCTTTTCTAGTAAAGAATATACAGGTAACCAGTTGTCATTATCACTGGCATAAGTGGAATTATTACAGTTTACAAAACAGAAAAACGATACCTCCTTCCAAAGTTATCTGAGACGAATCCCCATGAATATGCACCGATGAGCATACCAGCGAAAACTACAGTTGTTATTAGGCTCTCTTCGGTAGATGATAAATTCCACTCGGACTTAACTGATGGTCCGATAAAGGAAAGAATCATCACCTCCATTGCTTCAGCAATGGAACCAAGACCTGCGTAAAAGATCAACCATCCTTGAAACTTCCCGAATCCAACGGCTACAAGTGCTTCGTCCAATGTATATGTAGATGTCTGCTCTGCCATCTGCACGGTTCAATCTCATGTAAGGAAACAGCGGTAGATTCAAGAGTTGAAGACAACAATTCAGAACTGAAGTACCATTATAGCTAGAATCGTTGATTATGTTTACCTTAGAAGTGCTTTTTTCGGTTATTTAGTTCCTCTAAAGCTTAAATTAGCCACCTATTGCTCCTCAACCCCGTTCACTCACTGTTCTATGACCATTTAAAAAAAAAACTTTATAGCCTTTGCACATTGAAATATCCATCACTCATCATACACCGTTCCTAACCCTATTCAGGTTCTGTAGTCGGAATACGCATCGCAACTTACATTGATAACTAATTTTAATGCAAAAACTTAATAAACCAAAGTCAAATAATAACATTCCAAGTTTGCAAAGCATATTCTCTAAGCGGCGTATCAATCCACAGATACGGACCTTATTAGAAGGTCTAAAATATAATCAGCTAAAAGGAATGCAAGAGCTAAGTATCAACTTAGTGTTTAAATCATCTTTAAGACCCTTAAATTAGTTCCTATATATATATATATAGGTATCCCTGAATAATGTTAACAAAAGTGAAACTATGACTCCATATAAACATTTCACCATAGAATTCAATTGGACAGCAATAACACAAATTAGGGTTTAATCTCAAGATAACCTGGATAAAGAGTTTAATATCATCATCATCATCATCATAATCACACACCAAAATTCAAAGTAATTAACAATAAAACTAACGTTGCTAAATCAACAAACTAGATTTCTAGAGTCAACGCTCTAAATTGTGAACAAACATTCTTCTGTGAATGACGACGCAAGTGCGATAGAATTACAAAACAGTACAAGATTTGCTTACAGGAAGTGTGAAAATCATACTAGTAAGTACAGTTGCTAATTGGCAATAGTATACCTTGAACGAGCAGAAATCGAAAGGAGATCAGAGGAATCGACGAGCTGAAACCTTGTGATCAGAGGTCATAACTTCATGGAGGACAATAAGGCTACCTGTTACGTGTGTGGAAAGATAACCGACGGTTATCCAATACAGATGAAGTGCACCATGGTTACAAGCACTCATGTTAGGTGTAATCAGTCGATTCGTTAGAGTACCGACTAAGTGATTAACAGGGGTTAATCGGAATTAACTGGATTTGTTGTGAAACAACCAACTACTAGCAATGTATAGAGAATAATAGCAGAATGAGAGATGGATTTCTTATTGATGTAAAATATGGATCACATATAGGCTTACAAGATAAGAGTTAAGCATATGAAGATATGGGAGTTAAGCATATGGAGAGTCATAATATAATGATAAACACAAGTGGATAGTCACACAATAAATAAATATTAATTCATAACACTCCCTCTTGACTATCCATTTGACATAACTATCCACATGATGATATACCATTCTTTAATACGCTTGGTGATGCTGCCTCGTTAAAAATCTTGCTAGGAAAACCCAGTGGGACAAAGCCTCAGCTAAGGAAAAAAAGAGTGCAGCGCGCATTTTCTCCCCCTGATACTTTTGGGCCAGGTATGTTGCCTCATTAAAAACCTTACTAAGAAAACCCAATGGGACAAAACTTAGTCAAGGGAAAAAGAGTGCAACTTGAATAAGTCTCCCCCTCATTTTAACATGTATCCTTTAAGTGACGTGTGTCCATCTTTCTTGAAAGTCGAATAAAGCTTTTGTAGCGAATGATTTGTCGTTTGATCCGTTAATGTGCAATCCTTTATGTTGAGCAATGTTGTATAATCTTCTAACGATACTTTAGGTGTCTCCTTCCAAAAATTATCATATGTCCACAACTGTGTTTCGTTACATTCCTGCATCTACAAGACTAACCAAACTTGTTTTGATGGGTTAGTAAAATATAATCAAATATCGTTTATATCTGAAATATTTTTTTGAACTCATTCTAATGTCTCTTCGCTTGACAAAGGTTATATCATGACAATGAGCTCAAGTGAAAGATATTATAACCATACATAGCTAGCAAAACATATTAATGCACTTATGCATTTAACGATGGTACTTCTAGAATGAGAATCTCTACTTTGGTAAGAGATGATAATAGGCATTTCTTATAACAAATGACTTAACAACCTTTAACATACTTTAAGGTTCAACTATGTCCATACTAAAATATCCAAACATCATCTTCTAGATGTACTTGAGGGATTAGTAAAATATAATTACATATATACTCGAACTGCAGTTCGAGTAATAATTAGACCATGCCAAGGTCATTCAAAAATTCTCTCTCTAAAAGCTCGACAATTTCTCTCAATGATGCCTAGACATCATTACTGTAAATTGCGATTATAGTGAACTTTTAAAAGTAGAATGTTCATAGAACATGGCTAGTTTAATCAAACTTATATCCCTCTTTATGCGAATATCTCGAGTTGTCAACACTCGTTTCAGCTATTTAGTCATACGTATTTTGCCAACTTCATATAATACGTTCTTGAGGTTTTGACATCATTAATGCTTCTAGCATTATCAATCCATGAGGAAATTTATTCCATCTTATCCAAATATGCATGTGCTTTCACTCTTTAGAAGTTTTGCTACATAAATTTACTCATTTAACACATAGATATCTATATCATATGCAAAATGTCATGAACCCTTGCTTTTATCTCCAAAATCCATATTGTACCATGCGTGTACACTATTTATTGAGATATCTCAATCACCGGGTACAAGTTTTCTATGTATGTTTCTTGGTGCACAAGTATTACATCGTTAAGATGTGTCAATTAACCTTTTAAACACTCAATTGCTTTAGAAATTCATCAGGAGTTCCAATTATATCCAACATGTAAAATAATCATAACCTATTCAAATCAGAATATGTATAGAATGATCACATTGTTCTTGAGAACTTACTTTACATGACCTACATAATTTAATCCTTTGGGACTTTCATGTAAACTTTCAGTATCAAGTGATACATAACATTCATAAGACGAATATCAATTCTCTATTTATATTACCAGACTAATAAAATATTGGAAAGTCAATACATCCACCACTGGAGAAAATGTCTCCTCATAATCAATCATAGGTCTTTGCGAAAATTATTGTGCCACCAATTTTTCCTTATATCACTCAATTTGATTTTCACATAATTCGCATAAAAGACCCGTTTATGTCCAACATATTTTACAACTTCAGTTGTATCTGCTATTGGTCCAGATACTTTCCATGTCATTAGAGAATTCAGCTTTGCCTTATTTGCGTCTTTCCATTTTGGCCAATCATTTCTTAATATTCATTCATAGGCAGATCTTAAATCTTGATCCTCATCATTTAATCATTTTAAGCGCTACATTATATACAAAAGTATAACGACGTCGATTTTTATTTCGATTCCATATATATCTTAGACATGATACAACTTATCGAGATCTCTTTATATTCAGGTACCTTAAGTTCTTCTTGAACCATCATGTCTATTGTCTCTTCAGGAGATCTTATTACTATAACCTCGACTTGACCATCTTAATTACTTGCTCTAATTTTCGAGGAATTTTATTATTGGAATCAACTAGTCTACCACGCTTTAGGCGTGCAATAGACTCATTACAAAAATATGTGGTTGTCCTCTTGGGATATAACTGGAGCATAAGCAGTTGATTATGTGACTTACTTAGTCACTCTATTTAGGTCAGTGAACTTGTCTGGTAATTTGTTCTTTAATATTGGTAAATGAATTATACTTTAAACTTCTAGTTCATAGTTTATAGTATGAGGATCAAGATGACATGATAATTCATTTCACTTTCTAACTGCTTGTTATCTCCCCCTAATGTTGGGAACATTTATTCATTAAAGTGAAAACCAATGAACCATAAATGAATTCCGCACTAATGGCTTTAAGTTTTTAATCATAGACGATTATTTATACACAACATATTCTCAAACTTTTTAGAAGTCTCATCTTTGTGCGGCGTGGTGGATGATTTTCAATATATGTTGCACAACTAAAATCTTTGATGAGACATCTTTGGTTCCTGACCAAAAACCAACTGTATGGGGAGAACTATAACTTATTGGCTTGATGTGAATTGATGGTACTAAATATATAATTACATGTGCCTAAATGAACTTTTGCTCCTCTCATGATTATTGGCTTTGTAACAAATAGTAAACGTTTAGTGATCACAATAACACTTATTCCAATGATTATTAATAACTTGGGAATCAAATTCACTATTATCAAATAAATATACTAATTTGGATTAATATGCTTGCTATCACATTAGCTAAACCACAATCACACAAGCTTCAGGTTGTGGATTTGATAACCATTTAGACGATGCATCGATTTAAAAAAAAAACTAAATGGTATTATGTTGGGATATGCATATCCTTTCATCGATTCCAGAATATTTAGGTATACACACCCTCGTTTATTTCTGCAAATATATAATTTCCATTGAGTGCAAACATTACATGCTAATTATTATCTTGAAGAATCTTCTAGTTCTTCATTATGTTTCACATCATCATTGACTTGGTGTGGTCTAACCAGTCATGCCAATTAAGTAAATAATCATGATACATAAACTTATAGTTTACGATCGTATGTGTAGTAGTTGCATTATGCGAGAGAACAACGTGTTATCATTGCAAACTATTGTGTTATATAACTTTTATCCTTTTTCACATTTTGTTTACGTATAATCACTACCATAATTTGCCACTTATAGTGGTCAATCTCAATATGACCATTATTACAATTCTGAACTTGGCTATCATATCATTCTAATATGGTCAATCTCATTATCAACTTGGCTATCATAACACTTCTGATGACCGATCTCATTATTATTATTATGATCGTCATTACAAATTTCTCAATTATGTCCATGATCACGATATTTTCAATGATCGTTATATAATCACATTCAATTCAGGGAATGAAGTAGAACCAGAACAAGTCTTATAGCTTTTCATTCTTCATCAGAAGTTTTATGGATCATACATGTTTTAGTTTCACTCGTGTTTGTTTAATACACGACAAAAAATACGAGAGAACCGTATCTTATTATTTCAAACATTCATGTTATACATGTTTCATATATTATATTCTTGTATAATCACTTCCTTAGTGAGGCACTTCTTGTGGTTGATTTCAATATTAACATGGTTGATCTCACTATCAATATAGGATCATTACAGTTTTCTCATTTACCATGATCACGACCTTTATAACGATCATTGTATAATCACCACATGGTTGATCTCATTATTCACTGATGTGGGGTAAAATACACATATTTGTCCTGTGTAAATTGTATAATTTTTGTATAGGTTTTATTTATTTTTATTTAGTTTTAGTGCTATATTATATTATTTAGTGTTCTGCTAGTCCTAATACCTGGAAAGTGAGGGGCTATTGGTAGGTCTTACCCGACGAATTGCTTTAGATAGTCCTTGGAAAAGGTCGTGTCTTAGTTGACCTGTCGGTTTTATTAGTCTATCAAGTCAAGTTTAATAACTCAAACTACCCTAGATCTATGATTGGAAAAGAGTAGGTCAACATTAGGGTACTTACACAATAATTAGACAACAGGAAAGGCGTCTAAAAACCGGTAGGATTAACAGCCTAGGTAGTTCCACAGGTTTCTCCTTGAGAAGGGTCGAGGGGCTTAGTTGGTTCTTAATAGGTTTAGTATCATATGATCCCGGTTCCGTAATTCATGCATTTAACTTAATCGGTAATTTCTTTAAAATCAATCCAGGATTCTAGTCTAGGTGGTCCTTGTTATCATATAAGAATCGTCTTTGCCTTATTTCGCATTAGTCTAGTTTTAGTTTAATTAATTAGTTTAAATAGATTTCCTTAGATTTTCTGTAAACCCCCCCCAAACAACAAAACAGTTAAGTACAGTTAGGTTAGAGTCAGTCTAGTCAGAGTCTAGTTAACGTAGTCAGTAGAGTCTCGTGGGTTCGATACTCGGACTTACTTAGGCTGTACTACATTGACCGGTACACTTGCCGGTTGTGTGGTCTAGGTTTAGAGAGTCTTAGTTATAAATTTAAAACTTAGAGAGTCTAGTTTAGGGTTTAATTTAGTTAATTTATTTAGACCACTTTTAGCACATCAAGTTTTTGGCACCGTTGCCGGGGACTCTTGGCGATTGCGTTTGTTAGATTTGATTAGACTTATTTGACATAATTTGTGCTACTTGTCTTTTGTTTTGTGTTTTCGTGGTGAGTCTTGTGAGTCTATCTGTGTTCTGTATATCGAGTAGTAGGAGTCTAATTTTCTGTGTCTTCTATTTCTTCTGAGTTTTAAATATGTGTGAAATTTGTGGAGGGCCCCATTTTACAGTTAAATGCCCAAAATATGAGGGGTCCTCTGCATATTATTATGCTAACCCCTATGTGCAACCGCAGTCATATTTTTCACAGGGGTATTCCTAGTACCAGTATGAGGAACCGTATCACCAGCCCCAACAGCAAAATTTTGGAGTAAATGAGTAGGACCAGCTGGATAGGATAATGGGGTTGTTAGTTCAACTGGTAGCTACGGATGAGACTACTCAGAAAATGATTCAAGAACATGAAGTCCTGTTTCAAAATAACCAGTCTATACTCTCAGACATTCGATGTTCAATAGAAGAAATGTCTAGGAGATTAGAAGAAGTAGAAGAAACGGAGAAAAAGAGACATCGATTAAAAAGGAGATATACGGCTGAATTGGGGAGCCGCACATAATTCACGTTGGACGAAGCCATCTGGGACGAATTGTGAAGCATCTTTCGAAGGCCAGGAATCATTGGAGACAAGTGGGAAGCTTAGAGGTCAAGGAATTTATGGGTTCTACCTTTAGATTTCTTATATTTTCTGGTTTCTTGTTTTTATTCAATGAATTCTTGTTTGAACAAATTTGATTTGTTTTCGTTTATGAACATGCTTGGCTAAACATTTAAGCCACCTAGACTTGATGAATGGATTGATATAGAGTTTTTACCGTTTTTGTTATTTGCATGAATATTATGGGTTGATTGTATTTAGTAAAGAGTTTGTTTTATTGATTTGATGCACATGCGTACTTTAACTTGGTTTATTATTGTCATTTGCTTCGTATTATTCTTAGTGACGGTCTATATCACAACATAGAGTCATACTAGGGTTTAGGATTTTGGTGAGTGTCTATATCACGTAAGAAATCTTAACTCTTTAGGGTGAAATTGCGCAATAACCCCTAGAAGTAATTGCTAGTAATTTGCTAGGTTTTAGTGTTCTGCTAGTCCTAATACCTGGAAAGTGAGGGGCTATTGGTAGGTCTTACCCGATGAATTGCTTTAGATAGTCCTTGGAAAAGGTTGTGTCTTAGTTGCCCCGTCGGTTTATTAGTCTATCAAGTCAAGTTAATTAATTCAAACTACCCTAGATCTATGATTGGAAAATAGTAGGTCAACATTAGGGTACTTACACAATAATTAGACAACTGGAAAGGCGTCTAATAACCGGTAGGATTAACAGCCTAGGTAGTTCCACAGGTTTCTCCTTGAGAAGGGTCGAGGGGCTTAGTTGGTTCTTAATAGGTTTAGTACTTTAAGATCCCGGTTCCATAATTCAAGCATTTAACTTAATCGGTAATTCTTTAAAAGTAATCCAGGATTCTTGTCTAGGTGGTCTCGTTTTCCATATAAGAAAAGCCTCCCAGTCTTCGTTCATATTAGTTTAATTCTAGTTTATTAGTTTAGTTCGATATATTTCCTTAGTTTTCAGTACCCCCCCCCCAACCAATTAAACAGTTAGAGTCTGTGGGGTAAAATACACATATTTGTCCTGTGTAAATTGTATAATTTTTGTATAGGTTTTATTTATTTTTATTTAGTTTTAGTGCTATATTATATTATTTAGTGTTCTGCTAGTCCTAATACCTGGAAAGTGAGGGGCTATTGGTAGGTCTTACCCGGCGAATTGCTTTAGATAGTCCTTGGAAAAGGTCGTGTCTTAGTTGACCTGTCGGTTTTATTAGTCTATCAAGTCAAGTTTAATAACTCAAACTACCCTAGATCTATGATTGGAAAAGAGTAGGTCAACATTAGGGTACTTACACAATAATTAGACAACAGGAAAGACGTCTAAAAACCGGTAGGATTAACAGCCTAGGTAGTTCCACAGGTTTCTCCTTGAGAAGGGTCGAGGGGCTTAGTTGGTTCTTAACAGGTTTAGTATCATATGATCCCGGTTCCGTAATTCATGCGTTTAACTTAATCGGTAATTTCTTAAAAATCAATCCGGGATTCTAGTCTAGGTGGTCCTTGTTATCATATAAGAATCGTCTTTGCCTTATTTCGCATTAGTCTAGTTTTAGTTTAATTAATTAGTTTAAATAGATTTCCTTAGATTTTCTGTAAACCCCCCCCCCCCAAACAACAAAACAGTTAAGTACAGTTAGGTTAGAGTCAGTCTAGTCAGAGTCTAGTTAACGTAGTCAGTAGAGTCTCGTGGGTTCGATACTCGGACTTACTTAGGCTATACTACATTGACCGGTACACTTGCCGGTTGTGTGGTCTAGGTTTAGAGAGTCTTAGTTATAAATTTAAAACTTAGAGAGTCTAGTTTAGGGTTTAATTTAGTTAATTTATTTAGACCACTTTTAGCACATCATTCACATGAGCATAATAACAAACTTTCATGGTGGCATCATTTTAATTTCCTTTGGGTCATGATCGTGACCTTTACACTGATCATCATCATATTCACTTTAAGCAATGGGATAGAATCCGAAAACATTCATGGATTCTCATTCTTTGTTCAGTCACATGGGTATGAAATCATTTTAAACTCATACTTTGTTAATGGTATCGCTACTTCATGAGCATATCTCAGGTATGACAAATGAACATCTTTTATCCAGATTTTCATTAAAGACAATCTTCTTTTCATATATTATAATTTGAGAAATCGTTACATGACCAAGTCATGTAGTATTATCGGTCTATAAACCTTATAACCTTTTTATAAATTAATAATCAGATTCAGAGAGTATGACAATTCTGATGCCATATTTAAGCATATTTATACTTTTTTTTATGATAACATATAAACCACAAATTTGGTTTTGTTGTTTTATTCAACAATATTTACATGATGCATGATAGCATATAAAATCAAGGTATAATGTAGAGTCAATTTACATAATACACTACGTTATAACATATCGTAGTAGAAAACAAGTTATAGAAAAGCTTTATAAAATAAGATATATATATCTTTTCATCATTTGCAATAAAATGTATGTAATTTATGCATAAATATAACATGATATAGCCAATCATAGGTATATTATATATACACATATTTGTCACTATAGTTTAAAACATAAACAAATGTCACTATCAACTTTCTCGATCATATAATGACATTTGAATCTTTATTACTTGTAAATGAGCTTTCTTATACTAAAAAATTTTGTTGCTCAAGAAAATATAACAGGCATCTTGAGAATTTTAGTGTCATGTTAATTTGCAAATAATATCTTTTACCACACAAATATTTCATAGAATCAAATCACATATTTAAATATTTGATAGCAACTAAAAGGCTTATACAATTGCAATAACAATGATATACAACAAAGTTAACTAAGTAGTTGACATATTATAACATATTATCATATAAACATGTGCATTATTATATATTCATTAACAGAATTGCACTAATGATTATCGTCAAATAGAACTATTAGAGATCACCTTTTAATACAAATTCTATTTGGTAGTTCATCATAAATTGTATAAATACTAATAACAAAAACTAATTAATGGACCAATCAAAACTCATAACCATAATAATAGTTACATCCATTCACCAAATCAAAATTAAATTTATATATAAATATATTGAAAATTTCTCAGTAACCTTGCGGATCATTTATCGGCGATTTCACAAAACATCATCCCAAAATCAATAAAATTTTGTAAATTAAAAGCAAATAATGATTTAGAATTTATAATGTTTCTTTGAAACCCCAGCAACGTAATTCGTTGTGTAAAATTTAGAATAACAATAAAAGACTATTTATGTAAATTTAATGAGGTATACATAGGAATATGTTATTGTAAACGCTGTTACGCTTAGAGTTTTGGTGTCATTATATTTTTACAGAAGGTTTGTTGAAAATATGTTTGTGATTAGTGTGTATCCATGTATCATTGTTCATAGTAATGTATCACATTTATGTAGGTGTCGCTTTATGTTTCAAGTAGCATGCATGAATAATAACACCTCAATACTTCATATAGTTCACTTACATCATGCAAATTACAAAAATATACACTAAATAACACAACATATCAACATAACTACAATTAACAATATGAATAACACAGTGGATGTAAATATAACAAAAACAATATCGTCTCTATCACTTTGTGAAGATTTTTAGATGCATTATATTAAAAGACTTTCTAGCTTTCTACAATATGATCAACGCAAACATTATGATCCTGGTTAAATAAGGATGATGTCAATATTGATCATGATGATTTTAATCTTAAATCATAACTAATAAAGAATATCAAGAAAAGCGTAAGTTAGTTTTCAAGTTTTATCATATCAACAATCGATGAGAAAAGAGGAAATAAAATTAAAACAATTAAGAGTTTTCATACCAGATCAACAATTTTGTCTTTTATCTCTTTCGCCAACGTTGATACGACATGGCGTCTTGTGTTGATACAATCCAACTTCAAAAGCAATTTGTGCTGATAACGTGTTGTGAAACAACGACCTACTAGCAATGTATAGAGAATAATGAGAAAATGGAAGATGAATTTCTTATTGTTGTAAAATATGGATCACATATGCCTCTATTTATAGGCTTACAAGATAAGAGTTAAGTACATGAAGAGATGGGAGTTAAGTACATGGGGAGTCATAATATAATGATAAACACAAGTGGATAGTCACACAATAAATAAATATTAATTCATAACAGGATTAAGATTTTTTATATGTAATTTTTAGTTATACACCCACAGATTTTTATATGTCGCTTTTTAAAATAGACATGTTTCAACCTCTCATTGGCCCATTTTTAAGTAATTGGCGGGAATTTATAAGGTTTGGTTGAAATTTGGGGATCTAGCCAAAATTTGGTCAGAATAGAACCGTCATTGACTGCCTAGCGATTAATTGGTGAACCTCCGATTAGTGATTAATTGACGACTGATCGAAGACTAGTCGAGATTTTTACAACCATGGTTACGAGTGGGTTGTGTGTTCGCGGGTTGAAACCCGTCACCTTTTCTCTCACAAGAGGGTATTACTAGTTGGGAGGAGCAACATTTAGATCAAGCCCGGATATGACGCTACCTTGAAAATCTTGTCACACACAAGTAAGAACATGAACATATTTTACATGAGTCCGAACAAGACACTAACTTGAAAATCGTGTCACACATAAGAAGCCAAAAGAGAGACATCTGTATCCAAATGATGACTCAATCAGACATGTTTAACTCAAGAAAATTTTTTACTTTTTATTATTTAACTAGAATTTTGACTCATGCCGCGCGTTGCGGCGGCGACATCGCGTTTGTGACTTCGCTACATGTGTACGACATGTAACGATGATGACATTAATGTGTGGTGCCCAAACATGACGTTACACGTTTTTGACTTTGTTACACTTGTTACGTTCTTGACATTGACGTCATTAGACATAAGTGATAAAAAAAGAGTATAATGTCTCGAACGTGGCCGTGTAAAGTTGTAAAAGTAATTTAGACATCGGTGTAAAGACGTAAAAGTAATTTAAACATTAACGTGGTTTGGCATAGATAAAAAAGTATAAGTTGTTACACATTATGATGTAAAGTCGTAAAATCAATCTAACTAAAATCAGGTGTTAAGTTATTAAGTAGAAAAGGTTGGCGGGTCAAATTTGTCCAATAGCGAAAGTTAGAATTGAATCCGTAATTTACTTAAAGATGAGGGTTGGTAGTGTTTCATGTCAAGCCCGAATATGATGCTAACTCGAAAGTCGTGTCACATACAACAAGTAAGAACATGAACAAATTTTACACAAGTCCGAACAAGGCACTAACTTGAAAATCGTGTCACACATAAGAAGCCAAAAGAGGGACATTTGTATCCAAATGATGACTCAATAAGACATGTTTAACTTGAGAAAAGTTTTTACTTTTTATTATCTAACTAGAATTTTGACCCGTGTCGCTCGTTGCGGCGGCGACATCGCATTTGTGACTTTGTTACATGTGTAACGACATGTAACAATGATGACATTAACGTGTGGTGCCCACACATGACATTACACGTTTTTGACTTTGTTACACACGTTACGTTCTTGACAATGACATCATTAGACATATGTAATAAAAAAGAGTATAAGGTCTCGAACGTTGCCATGTAAAGTTGTAAAAGTAATTCAAATATCAGTGTAAAGACATAAAAGTAATTTAAACATGGGGAATTGGCCTGTAATAATCTCACCTAGACCTTATTGGCCATTAATAATCCCACCTCAGAATATTCCTCCCACCAGTCCCACCTTTCAGCTATTTTTCCTACAATGGTCCCCCGTTAAACAAACTTAACGGAGTTAAGGTTTTTTCCAAATTACAAACAGATTTTTTAGGGCTTTTGATCAGAACGATGATACGAGTCCATTGATGTAAAACTTACTTCGAAATGGTGCTCCAAGTTACTTGATTTTGGTTAATAGCAAATTTAAACACCCGAATTAAAGTGTCGTTTTCATCGTTTGGAGCACTGTTTCGAGGCAAATTTTACATCAATGGACTTGTATCGTCATTCTAATTAAAAGCCCTAAAAAATCTGTTTGTAATTTGGAAAAATCTTAACTCCATTAAGATTTTTTAACGGGGGACCATTGTAGGAAAAATAGGTGAAAGGTGAGACTAGTGGGGGGAATATTCTGAGGTGTGATTATTAATGGCCAACAAGGTTTAGGTGGGATTATTATAAGTCAATTTCTCTTTAAACATTAAAGTGGTTAGGCATAGATAAAAAAGTATAAGGTGTAACACATTACGATGTAAAGTTGTAAAAGTAATCTAACTAAAATGAGGTGTTAAGTTATTAAGTAGAAAAGGTTGGCGGGTCAAATTTGCCCGATACCAAAAGTTAGAATTGAATGCGTAACTTACTTAAAGATGAGGGTTGATAGTGTTTCATGTCAAAAGTTTTAGAGTGTGATCCACACGTTGTGTTAGGTGTGAACTCGATCTTTTTTCACACATAAAGTAAAGAAAATAGAAAACTAAAAACAATATAGTCGTAACATGCTTAAAACGTGTTTATTTGATTTCCGGTAGATTGTTAAAGGAGAACACCGTTTTAAAAAAATATTACAAAATGTTTAAATAAAATTAAATAGTAAAAATAAATAAGAAGCTTAAATATGAATGAGCCAAATGGATTGACCGTTTACTTTTCAGTGTAAATTATATAATTGATATTGTGCAAAGTTTAACTTATTCCAAAGTTTATGTCAACACTTTTAAATTATGTAATTTACTTTGAGTAACCCATGTAACACACGGGTACTTAGACTAGTTACATATATATATTTACAATTATTTAGTCCAAGTCATATAATGTCATGCATGGAGGTAGGATGAATTCCATCTATTTAACCTCATTGTATGGATTCACCAAAGCATAAAATCATCAACTTAGTTAATGATTTCGGTTGGTCATGAATAAACTAAAGAATGTACAAATAACTAATCATCTAAATCATCAAGTGACCAAGTGAAACTCAAACTAGACTAGTGCATCCATTCATGGCAAATGTTTGGAGATTTGGTGTAGTTTGGACACTTTGTTACTAGAAAGTTCACTTGATGACTTAGGTTAAAGAAGATGGATTTACTAACTAAGTGAGGTAGTGGAATCATAGTTGGAAAGCCAAGGCTTCCATTGCTCACACTTAACCATAACTCAAGTCTTTCAACATTGAAGGTTGAAAGCTTGGATGGTTCCAACACTTTGTAGGTCACTTGGGACCTTTAGGGCAAAACGTTTAGAGGTTATGAACCTCATAACTTCTAGAAATTTGTCATAACATAAGCCCCATAAAATGAGTTTAGTTGGGGACAAGGTTTGACACAAGATTCCCACCAGATGAATGAAAACAAGAACAGGTTGTAATGTTTAACCCAAAACATAATTTTAAACCCATTTTCTAGCCTCATATAAGTGATTTACCACCTTGTTACACCTTAGTGAACATTGGGTAACATCCTTAGAGGTTATCAAAGTAGTTATAAAGCAAGAAATGAGAAGAAAAGGTTGAAGAAACAAGTTAAAATTCATAAGTTTTAACTTGTAGTAATGTGCCCAAAGTTGGAGTTTTCTTGAAATTCTTGGAGTGTTTGAGAGTGAAATGAGGTTGTGGAAAGTGGAAATGTGTTAGAGAATGCTTGGATTTATAGGGGAGGATTAGGGTTAAGTCATAATTGAGTTAGAAGGTGATCGGAGTAGAAGGGAGGTGGAAAAAGTGGTTAAAAAGGTGGATTTCGGAGTAAATTTGCGAGCTGTCAAAAATTTTTCTCGTCAGAAGCTCTTTCGGACCTTAAACCCTATGTCTTGCAGTCTGTAAGACATGTCAGAAGTGAAAATTTTCACTTTTGGCCCTTAATGCTTGGTTGTTTGTCCAATTATTCAATTTCTTCAACATGTTAAGTGTTTCTAAGGCATTCTAAGGCATGTATGAGTATGTGTATTGTAGGAATGTGTATGAATATTATCCCGAACATAAAATTAAATGTCAAGTATGATTCGGTTTCATATAGAAAACACGTATTCATGAATGAGCATGCATCATGTATGTATAAATTAAACAAAAATATGTATCTCCATTATGATCGAAGTCTCGGATTACAATTAGTTGAAAGGAATACAAATTACAAGTTTCCAAAAAAAGAATGCAAATCAAGACTTTCTAAAAATAGAAATACAAAATACGAGGCGTTACAGGTATAGTCCAGGTCCTCCAGTTAATTAATTTTCTTGACCAAAAGCGGTGAACCCAAAAGTTACTCCAAAGCGGTCAAGATGAAAGATTCTTGCCAGTGGGAGAATGCTATGAAGGGTGAGATGAGCTCTCTAAAAAAGAACAAGAGATGGGTCTTGGTCAAGCTTCTGCTAGATAAGAGAGCGTTACGGAATAAATGGGTCTTTAGGGTCAAAGAAGAACAGGATGGGTCTAAACGGTATAAAGCCCATTTAGTGGTCAAGATATTTCAGTAGAAAAAAGAGGGTTAATTATGATGAGATATTCTCTCCAGCGGTGAAGACGGCTACCATCATATTGGTTCTGAGTCTTGTAGTAGCAAAAGCTTGCATCTAGAGCAGCTAGATGTGAAAATGGCGTTTATACATGGTGTCCTAGCTAAAGACATTTATATTGCACAACCTGAGGGTTTTTAGGTTGTTGAGAAAGAAAATTGGGCTTGCAAACTGAAAAAGAGCTTGTATAGTCTAAAACAGGCACCTAGACAGTACATGAAGTTTAATAACTTCATGGACAGGTTGGGTTCAAGAGATGCCAGATGGATCATTGCTGCCAATGTTTTAAAAACCGGCAAATACCGACCGGTTATATTGGTATTACCGTTTTCGGATGTAAATCTGGTCCGAAACACCCCGGTAAGTAGGAGAAACGGCATAGACTTTGTATCGCCGGTAAAATCCGGTATACCGGTTTGAACCGTTATACCGGTACTGTCTCAAGTCTGTTTTTGGGTTAGGATTTTACTTTTTATCGTCTCATCTCCATGTTTACTCTTAGCTTTAACCTAACAACTTTTAATATTTTATCTCCATCGATCAAAATTCAAAACTTGCTTCATCACTCCATCATTCATGACTTGTTCCAGACTTCCATCACCCCATCGTTCGTTCCAGATTTCCATTTTAATACAATTTTGGATTATTTTTTGAGTTAATGTTGTAATTTATGAAATTATACAATTAACTAATCAACCGCGTTGAACAGCCCAGCACAACCCGGTTCAACCAGTTAAACCATTTTTGTGCCTAATCCGGTATGATTAAAAAACCGGATTTTAAAACATTGATTGTTGCTACCTGAAGAAATTCATCAGCTTTTATATAATATTATTACTATATGTTGATGATATGTTGATTGCAAGATCATATATGAATGAAACTAGCAAGTTGAAGAAGCAAATGTCCAAAGAATTCGAGATGAAGGATTTGGGTCCAGCCAAATAGATACTTGGGATGAACATCAAAAGAAACAAGAAGGATGGTTCTTTAACACTATCCCAGGAGAAATACATTGGGAAAGTGTTAGAAAGATTCAAGATGAATGATGATAAGACCAAGCCTAGAAATACTCCCTTGGGAAGTCATTTGAAGCTTACCAAAGATGAGTCTCCTAAATCTGAAGAAGAAAGATCAAAATTGTCTAAGGTTCCATATGCATCAGCGGTAGGTAGTCTCATGTATGCCATGGTCTGCACTGGACCCGATATTGCTCATGCCGTTGGGGTTGTTAGTCGGTTTATGCCAGATCTGGGAAGAGAACATTGGGAAGCAGATGAGGTTATGTTTCAAAGGGAACAATGCCATTCTAAGGGATTATACTGATGCAGATCTGGGTGGATGCAAATTGACATTTAAAAAACTATAGGGTATGTCTTTACAGTGGGAGGAACAACAGGCTGGATGTCTAGACTTCAGAAAATTGTGGCTTTATCAACAACAGAAGACGAGTACATGGTTGTTGCTGAAGCAAGTAAAGGGTTAGTATGGTTGAAGACTTTTCTTGAAGAATTGGGAAAACAACAATTTAATTACTCATTGTACTATGATAGTGAGAGTGCAGTGAAACTTGCTAAGAATCCTGTGTATCATAGGAAGACGAAGCACATTAGGATGAGGTATCACTTTGTGAGATGATTGATTAGTGATGGAATAATCAACTTGAAGAACATCTCAGGTGCTAAGAATCCAACAGATATATCATCTCAGGTGCTAAGAATCCAACAGATATATCATCTCAGGTGCTAAGAATCCAACTGATACCAAGTATGTGGTGCTGGATAAGCTTAGCTTCAGCTGGCATGCAGGAATAGTGAAGAGAAGTTGGGGTAACTAGGGAGACTTTGAAGATCAGGGGAAATTTTCATTTACAGAAGTACATAAGAGATGGTGCAGTTCGAGGTCCGAAGACACCAAGTGGGAGATTGTTGGCGATGTGTTTCATCAGCCCACTAAGCTTAGCCGAGAATTAGAGAGAATATGGGAAGGGGTTCGACTGACCCTAACCCTAATGGGCCAAGTTTAGTAAAGGGTTAAACCCTAATAGGCTAGTGTAAATATATCTCTTGTACTTGTAACTCAGTATTGATCACTCAATAATATGAAACCTTAGGTGTCCATGTAGACGTAGGTTGCACATCGCGATTGAATCACATAAATCTATCGTGTCAGATTTCTTGCATTTTTGTTTGTGTTTGTTTGTGTGTTACTCGTGTACGATCCTAACAATATGTGCATGTAGGTCCATCAATTTATTGGCTTTGATGCCTACTTTTCCTAGTAAGTAGACCTAGAACAACACACATTGAGGAAAATGCTTGTAAACAACATACACTGAGACATGTATGTGCACCTGTTGAGTTGTGGATTGCACTATTGTAGGTGAATTTTGCATGCGTAAGTGTTATATCTAACATCTTTTCATTCGTCTGCATAAGAAATATATCATTTAGACCACTTTCTTGTAATTGTTAGATTGTGGGTGAGATGTAATACTAAAGTTAAGCCATGTGCTAACATGTCTTGATAGGGAAAAAAATAAATGAGCCATGAATGCTAGTAAAAGTCAATGACTTTGAAACTCCACGTAAGCATACAAATTCTTAAAAAAAAAACAATTTCGATAACATGAACAACATCATAATTCATGTCTTCTTATATGGAACATAGTAGACCCTATTTAATAAGCGACCCCTGATCACATATACCAAATCTATCACACACAGAGTGTGGGGGAAACCTAAAATGAAGTTCATGGAGATGTCTTCCCATACGCTCAGTGGAATTTAGAGTGAGGTGTGGAGTCTAGTGTTCTGAGACCTTCCTTTATCCTCTTGGCATGTTGTACACTTATGTACAAAAATACCCACCACATCTTTTAGATGGGGCAAAAGTACCTCTCTTCTATAGCAATAAGCATTTTATCCCGCCCATGGTTGACTCCTAAGCCTCAAGTGTGTAACTCATCAATCACCTTCTCTTTAAGAGAACTCATGGCAAGGAAAAGGCAATATCTTTTAAATGAATTACCTATGTATTGTAGGATGTCTATCGCCTCCATTATTTTGCTGAAATCATCATTTGTATAGTATATTTCATTCACGAACTCAAATATCACCACCTTATTGCTCGTTGTAACAAAAAAGGATTGTCCTTCTATAAAAGGAATCATCTACCTTGTTGGAGACTATAGACTTGTGCTTGATGACAGAGGTTTGACATATGGTCTATTAAAGTTGTTATGAGTTATCAAGTTTCGAGTATGATTATATTTTTGTGTCTATCTATTGTTGGGTTAATCGGTTGGTTCAACGGGTCACGGGTTAACGGGTCATGGGTTAATGGAGTGTGGGTTACGGATACGGGTCAGATTTGGCTCCAACTTGCAGCAGAAGAATCCATATTATACGCGTTGATTTAGTGCTTTAATTAGTTAATAGTTTTATCGGGTTTAATGGATGTGAACGTGCGAACTTGGGAAGAAGTAAACTTGGGAGTCTGTTGCATACTTGCATGAAAACAGGAGCACATGGTCTTTTATGCATGTGGTTGTCATTTGTTTTTGTTTATTATAAATAGGGAGTAGCCGTAGCTCTTTTTGTACCCTTTCTTTAATAATCGAAACAACAGTCTTCTTCGTGTTTATCTTCTGCACATTATACATCTTCATATTTATAATACATACATAAGTGAGTTGTGAGTGTGTGTTGTGTGTGTGGAGTGGGGCCTGTAACCAACATTTGGTATTAGAGCCTAGGGCTCGTATCAGGGAAGCCTCCGCCGTCGGCGGGTGTGTCGGTCGGTGGAGGGCAGGTGTGAAAGAAGGTCCGGAGTTGCAAACAGAAGGTGAAGAAGGGTCGGGACAGCAGGGTGCTGTTTCTGGTCTGTTTAGCAGCTGTAATCGGAGGCGTTATGGTGTTTCGGTCAGCTGTTGTTGTGGTAGATGTACTTGTTAAAACGACAGGGGTGACCGGTGGTAAACACTTGTTTTCTGGGGCTGCTAGTGGTGATTAAAGGAGGAAGATAAAGGGCTGTTTGGTTATTTATTGTGGGTTTGAGCAACTAGTATATATCCGGTGACAACAGCAGGTGTCGCAGGTGCCTTGATCGGGTTGTTCGTGTTAAGAGGAGACCGACGTGGTGCGTGAAAGGCGAGCAGAAAGGATCCGTCAAAGCAGGTGGCTTTGGATTCGTCTCGCTTGGTGTAAGAATGTAAGAGGCTTAATATAATCGCCTGTCTATTCTCTGTATAAACCTTACAATATATACTAGAGTACAATCTCCTATTATAGGCAACAAATATTCACCAATGAATGTACATAATAACCGATCCTAAATCATAGGCTAAGATACCCCCGCAGTGGAAGCAGGAGGTTGACGGATGCTGAGACTGGATCGGAAATCTTCAAATAGATTACGAGGGAGGCCTTTGGTGAAGATATCGGCTATCTGATGGCGAGATGAGACATGATGCACACGAACTAAACCACGTTGAACCTGTTCACGAACAAAGTGAATATCCAACTTGATGTTCTTGGTGCGTTGATGTTGAACTGGATTGCCTGATAGATAAACAGCACTGACATTGTCACAGCAGATAAGGGTGGCTTTCGTAGGCGGGTGACGAAGCTCGAGAAGCAGGTTGCGAAGCCAACATATTTCTGAAACGACATTAGCAACCCCCCGGTATTCAGCTTCAGCACTTAACCGAGAGACCGTAGGTTGACGTTTAGAGGACCAAGAGAGAAGAGTGGGTCCAAAATAAACGCAACATCCGGAGGTGGAGCGGCGTGTGTCAGGGCAGCCAGCCTAATCAGCGTCTGTGTAAGCAGTCATAGTCATGGAAGAAGATGGTTCAAGTGTGAGGCCATATGATGCCGTGCCCTGTAAGTATCGAATGATTCGTTTGAGAGCCTGCCAGTGGGAGTTCATTGGCGCATGCATGTGCATGCAAATCTGCTGGACTGCGTAACTCAGATCAGGTCTGGTGAATGTGAGGTATTGAAGAGCACCTGCCAAGCTACGGTACAATGATGGATCGTCAAACGGTTCACCGGATGTGGCCGATAATTTGGGTTGGGTGTCAACAGGTGTATCCACTGGTTTACATGAGCGCATACCTGCACAGTGGATAATATCATGAGCATATGCCTGTTGAGAGAGAAACATTGAAGCTTTGTGCCGAGTAACAGTAATTCCCAAGAAGTAGCTCAAAGGACCGAGATCTTTCATAGCGAACTCACTAGCGAGACTAGCCATGAGTTGTTAACGAAGTTGAGCCGAAGAAGTAACAAGTCGTATATCGTCAACATAAAGAAGAAGGTAGGCAGTGTGTTGCTGATGATGTAAAACGAAGAGAGAATTGTCACTTTTGCTCTGAATAAAACCCATGCGTAGGACATAGTCTGTAAACCGCTGGTACCATGCTCTAGGTGTCTGTTTTAAACCGTATAAGGACTTCTTGAGGCGACAAACATGATTCGGAAATTGCTTGTTGCGAAATCCCATGGGTTGATACATGTAAACCGTTTCATTGAGGGTGCCGTGCAGGAAGGCATTGGTGACATCAAGTTGATGAACTGGCCATGCCTTGGTGAGAGCAATAGTGAGTACTATGCGGATTGTAGCAGGCTTTACCACGGGGCTAAAAGTTTCACCACAGTCGATCCCTACCTGTTGTAACTTGCCATCACAAACTAACCGAGCCTTGTATCGTTCCAAAGAACCATCATAATTAAATTTTTGTTTAAATAACCACATACTACGGATTACATTCATCTGCGGGTGTCTAGGAACAAGTTCCCAAGTCTCATTTTGAATAAGAGCATTATATTCAGTTGTCATGGCGTTATACCATTCTGGTGAAGATAAGGCAACAATTGGGTTTTTGGGAATGGGTACAATGGTAGTGGTGTGAAGGTGACGTATGCGTATATATACATAATATTGCAATGAAATTACACACGATTCGGTTTTAAATTTATAAAAGTGATTATTACTTTAACATCAAAACACACACGAAAGAGGCAAGTGTACCCCGTCATATATGTAGTAAAGTATCGGTAAGAACCAAGTATCGATCCAAGGAAATGGGCGGAGGAATAATACCAGACCTTTGTCACTAAACTACCGGTAAAAACATAAGTTGTTTGATTTTTAATAAACTAAAGTTAGCATAAACAACTACTTATAAAAACATAATAGATTTCAAATATGAAAATAGACAAATAGCCTTGCTTAATACACAACCAAAGCATGTCAACTAAGTCGGTTTTGGCACTAGAAGCATTTGATCAATTCTCCAATTTTGAGACAATTAGTATCCCTTTCGGGAATCCTAACATGACAATCATTCGGAAAGTTAAAACGATAAACACACTTTAACCACCTAAAATTGTTCTTTAACGTGCAATTGATAAATGTCTATGAAAATCTCTTAAAAATAAGTTAGTCATCCGTTAGGAGTTTTCTAACCTCACTTAAACAAGGAAAGCGACACCGATAAACACAATGCAACCACCGAGACAAGCATAAACTAGATTAAATCACAACCGAGTTCATTTTACAAATCTTGCACATAAATTCACCAAGATAGCAATTTTGGCCTAAACTACTAACTAAGCTAACAAATCATGGCAAGAATTTATAACGACACCATTTAACCCGTTAAGGTCCTTACGTGATGACAAGCTTTCTTGATTAACAATAATTACATTTTATTAAACCACTAACCATTTCTAGTATCATGGTGCACACATTTTAACCAAGCTAAACTAGTTAACCAAGTTTAAAGTTTACTAATACAAGATTAATTAAGCTTCATTTTTCAACTATCTTAACTAACCAAATACCAATCATCCAACAAAATTACTTATAATCAAGAAATCAATATCAATAACAAGGTTGCAAACTAATCATCAAAGATTAACATAGAAAATACTTCCAAATGTCATTACAAACAAAGATTAACATACTAATGGCTATAATCAAGCAAGGGATTGTTGTGTTTTTGCCCAAAGGCTACAATAATACATAAACATTAATCTAAATGCTTGAAAGATTAACAAAATTATGGAAAGATTAGAAAACCAAACCATAAACAAGCACTAGATTAAGAATCCGGATAGTAATCGAGCTAAACGGGACAATGTGGCTTGAATCCGGGTGAAAGCTAACGCCTCCGGAGCCTGAAAATCGCCTGAATTGCTCTCCAAAATTCCAGAGTTACGAACATAATGTTTCTGCATGTTTTTTATATAATTTCGGTCTCGCACGGTCGTGCACTTTATAGGCACGACCGTTCACTTTTTGCATTATTGGGGTACTGTTGCACCATACCGCATGACGTCATCAGATCTTGACCAGTCGTCGATCACACACGACTGTTCTTTAAACCGCACGATCGTTCGTTTCCGGGTTCTTGTTGCACGGACTGTTGCACTGGTGGTGCAGTTCCGGGGTTGGCTGATCATCGGGTTTAAACGGGAGTTCTACTGGTCGCACGATCGTTCCACTCCGATAAGGCTTGCACTCCGGTTTGCACCCTCGTTCATTGCCGGGCTGGATTGTATTGTCGAATCCGCACGGTCGTTCCAAACGCCGCACGATCGTTCCACAGGCCCCGGTCAGAATTCTTCACAGAATGTTCGCAACTTTGTCGTTTTGTCCGGAAAGTCCTCGTTTTCACTATCATCTTGTCTGGTATGCAGTTTTAGGCCTGTAAACAAAAGTATACATGATTAAGTATCCGAATGACGGTTTTACGGCCGAAAATGCATAAAATGGGGATAAAATGGGGGACTAAAATATGTATAAATTAGTGAATATCAGAAGGTCAAAGTGTTGCTTGGGTTTGTGAATGCCAATCATGGCACGAGTGCGCATGGAGCGTGTTGGAGGGGCATGGGGTTAGCTGTGGTGTGGAGACGGTGGGGCGGTGGGAGTGGACGGTGGTGTAGGGTTGGGCATCGTAGGTGTGGGAGGAGGTGAAGGTGGGGTTTGTTGGGCCAAAGGAGAGGGAGGTGAAGAAGTTGGGCCTGGAGAAAGTGGGCCGGCAGTGTAGGTTGGGGAGGTTGGCAGTTCGAAGGGGCTGGGGGCGGGGATGTTGTTTGGTGGGTATGCGGTTGGGAGACGGCGGTGGTGGATATGTGAGACCAGACATTTGGGTGAAGGGGGGCGGAGAGGAAATCATATTTGGGGGGTGTGGAGAAAACGTGTCGAAAGGGAAAGATGGTTTCGTCGAAGATAACATGACGAGATATGGTTGTTTGATTTGTGTGGAGATTGTAACATTTATACCCCCGGTGTTGCAAGGGGTATCCGAGAAATACACAGGGGTGTGACCGGGGTTCAAGCTTGTGAGTGGTGGTGGATGGGATAAGTGGGTAGCAAAGAGAGCCAAAGACCCGAAGATGTTCGTATGAGGGAGTGGAACGGTATAAGATTTCGGTGGGAGTGAGGTTGTTGCGAGTTTTAGCGGGGATGATATTATGTAAGTATGTGGCCATGTCAAGAGCATGATGCCAAAAGGAGGGTGGGAGGTGGGCGTGAGTAAGTAAGGTACGGATGATGTTGTTGATAGAACGGATTTTTCGTTCCGCCTTACCATTTTGGGAAGATGTGTGAGGACAAGAGAGACGAAACAACATTCCATTTTGTGCACAATATTGTTTAAAATTGTGGTTAATATATTCGGTACCATTGTCACACTGAAATGTTTTAATTGGGCGTTCAAATTGGGTGGTGATTTGGGTGGCAAAGGTTAAGAAAATAGAGTATACTTGGGACTTATTTGAGATCGGGTAGGTCCATAAAAAATTAGTATAATCATCTAAAAATAGTATATAATATATGTGACCGCTAGTGCTTAACACTAGCGATGTCCAGAGGTCACTATGTACAATATCAAAGGGTGCAACAGTATGTGAAGTAGACGATGTAAAAGGTAAACGAACACTTTTGCCCAAAACACATGAATGACAAATTGTTTTATTAGTTGGTTTATCAAAAGAAATACAACTAGAGTTTTTCAAAGAACTTAAAAGACTAGATCCTGGATGGCCTAGGCGTTGGTGCCATAGGCGTTGAGTGAGGGCAGCAAAGGTGCTTGGTGTGGCCCGTTGTGAAGCAGGAGGCGGCAGAAGTGGGTACAAGTCACCGCTACCGTTGCACCGGAGGATAGGGATCCGGGTCTTGAGATCCTTCACAAGAAAACCAAATGGGTCAAATTCTATAGAAAGAGAGTTGTCGGTGCATAGCCGACGAACGGAGATTAGGTTTTTGATAAGTTTTGGTGAATAAAGAACATTATTTAGTTTAAAAGGTGGGTAGGGTGGTGGTAAGGTAAGATTGCCTTGGCCCGTGACCGGGATGGTATTTCCGTCACCAACAATGATATATTGATTTTTACTCTTATTTAAATGAGATTGAGATGTACCTGACGGTTGCAGATAATGGCCCGTAGCGCCAGTGTCCATCACAGAGTTCCAATCTGGCGGGTTTAAGCTCAACGTGTACATAGCCTGTGCGATGTCAGTAGGGGTGTAGGCAGCATTGGCGGCGTTGGGGCGTGGGCCTAAAATTCCCTGACCCGAAGTGTTAGAGTTGGGCTGTTGAGTAGTCAGGTAAGGGCAGGGGGGCGAAGCCCAGGTAGGCCACTGTGAGTTTTGTGGATGGGTATTGGGCCATGCTGGTGGGCCGTATGGCCAGGGGAATTGGGCCGAGAATTGTTGAGTCTGATTTGGGTTGCGGTTCCAAGAAGGTCTGCCACGACCACGTCCGCGGCCACGAGAGCGACCACGGTTGTTACCGGTTTCGGTGCGGTAGTCGGTAGGGTGAGTGGAATTGTTTGGTGAGGAGGTTTGAGAGTGTAACACCCTTGTTATTATTTTAACATTTTCGTATAGTTTACGGAAATAAACACGTAATTATGATTACATGTACTTTGAAAAATACGGTTAATTTAAAACTTTTACAATTTAAAAGTTTATACAAGTTAATGTAATTGAATTCGTCGTTTAAAAGATACGACGAGACGCTGCGCGGAAGCTTGCATTTTATCGTGTTCAGTTCCTCATCGAGCTTGATCTTCATCCGGGCACTCTTGGCATTCACCTATGATCAAAACCAACTTAAAAGTTAGTTTTGATAGTTAAATAATAAGTTTAAACAAGTTCCATGGGTCAAACAAACAAAAAAATAACATTTTTCCGGAATTAGGGGGCGTCGCGTGACGCCTAGCCCCCTTTTCAGCAGAATGTTGTTAAACAGTTGCTGTACATTCCCAGCAATACCCGATTTCACGGAAACGAGCATAACTCTCTCGTTTTTAATCCGTTTTACCCGATTCTTTTTCCTACGCGTCCGTAATTTATTTCTCCATCTTATGGAGTTAAAATCCGACATCCGGATTAATATAATTTCAGACTTTTAAGTCTTCGGCTTACTACCCTTTTTACCAAATATTGACCCGCTCATGATTTTATCACACCAAGATGTTTAATTGACCTTTAAACTCATGAAATTCATTATTTCAATATCTTCTATCATATTAATCTCAAATCACGGGTTTCTTACTTAATAAATCCCGTTTACGCTTAAATGCTTGTTTTGACCCGTTAAGGGTATTTATGTACTTTTAAGCTTAATTTACGCTCGTCCCTTGTATGCAACATAAGTCCACCCATTTATATTGAATAGTCTTCCACCACAATTATAATTGTGGTGGATTTACGTACTAAATACTTATTCCGAATTTTATCCCTTTGATATGTCATTTTACGGCAAGACGCACTTTAAGGCGTTTAACCCTAGAAAGTTTATTCCTACAACTTTTATGCGCACCCAAGGGTTGCATGGTCATAATATAAGTTTCTAAACAACCTCTAAGGGTCGTTTGCCCGGTTGACCCATCAAGGGATTTTTGGTCGATTCTAGTCCTTCAACTTGCGATGAAGGACTTTCACTAAATACTTGACCAATCATTGCACTTTCAACTATAAGACTATATATGCGTACCTGGCCCGGGTCGACAAATAGACCCGACTTATACCTTGCTTTAATTAACCAATATTCTATGGCGTCGCGACTATCCAAATTGCTAATCGCTCCTGATAACATACGACTTAACAATCACATTAGTCGATATTGTCAAATGGTGTTATCATCACCATTTGACCCGTTTGGACTATAAGACCAAAGATAAAAGCATGCTTTTAAATTTCCAAATTCACCCAATTGCCCCATTTACCATAAACCATGGTTTTTATCATTTACACTTGTTCTTACTTGTGTCAATCGTGTCGGAACCCTTATTTTGGATATTACACCATTCGCATTTATAGTTTATAAAATAAACACGTGTCCTACAAAAGGGTGTAAGTTTTACTTACCTCGTATCCAAGCTACACTTTTCTTTTCCTTCTTGATCCGTTTGACCCGCTTTCTCCCCAAGCTTCACTTAGCTTGTTAAGCGCCAACTATTATTGTTAAGCGCCAACTATTATTCATCATTCGCAAGGTGGTTAGTTTAATTATGACTTAATACGATTATTCCACCTTACGCAATTCTATATCTAATTATCATTCATCATATCACTAGGATTCATCCCAACACCTTATATAATCAAGTTCTTCATATGAACTAATATACTACACGATTTCATACACCAATTTATATGAACGAAATTACCAATTTCATCATAACATACAAAAACCCACTTCAAGTCATGCATGAGCTTTCACTCAAACTTATCAATTACATCAACCATCACTTATGATGATTTCTAACACAAACATATCATCATCTTCATTATTAAGTCAAAACCCACTTAGCACATAATAGGGTAATTATCAAATCCCTAGTTTTGACAACAATTCATCAAATTTTCTGCCAGGGTTTGTTTCTAAACCAAGATATAATCACAATAACACTCATAGATTCAACATTCATTCCAGAATTTCGATTATGATTGTTCATCATAATCTCAAAGTATCACCAAATCATAAAATTCTACATACCTTGTAATCCCCATGACTAGGTGATCACGAATTTGTGTTCATGCATTGATTTGGCTCTTGATTTGGGCTTCAATTTGATCAATTTGTTGAAGTTAGGGTTTGAGCTCTCCTGAGCTTTCTCCTGGTCGATCAGAACACACACACACACACACACCTAGTGTGTGTGTTGTGTTTAATTTTAATAAATCAAGTTTCAATTCTTCCCTTTTTAGCCCCTCTAGTTTGTAGCTTTATAAAAAGGGTTGATACCCATGTTTTCTTCATTGTTTTAAGGCACCTACTTAACTAGGATGATATTCCTAGTTACTTGGTGGGTTTGGGGAAGTTTATGACCAAGTTTGTTTTAAGTTACGTTAACTCGGGCCTTTTATCCATTTTTTTTAAAAGCTCTTATTCACCTTTTATTTAATATTAGGATTATTTATTTAAATCCTAATATTTACCGGGTTACTTTTACCACTAACGGTACTTTACCCGACCTTTGGTATTAACGGGGTTTGGTTACCAAACCCGTTTTCGGGGTGTTACAAGTCTACCCCCCTTAGAGAGGTTTCGTCCTCGAAACCTTTTTCTTACATAATTCATTGAGTTTAAACTCAATGCATTTGATCTCGATAATCAATTGAGCATTGCTCATATTTTAACCAATTGTTAGTATTACCAGAAAATATGGTAATATCTTTTTAGTTACGAAGCATATACATATCTCATACGACCTAATACAACTCGACATAACATAATCTCATTATTTCTACTAGTTCGGTTAATTTAGCGACGTCCATCGCTTTCATTCTAGTGAATTCTTTATGAATCCGTTATTTTGACCCGTTTAAAGGTCTTTAGTGAAATCTTTCACTTTTAACAACAAACTCTCTTTTGTTTTAAATTTTATTCATTCGATTCTGTTATACGGAATCCACCGCTTACAAGCAAACCAAATTTCTTGATTTGAATTGTTGACCTTAACTGGTCTCACTAACCGACTTATCAGTCCAGTTACTTCATACCGCTCGTTTAGTGATAATGCGATTCTACTTCACATTACGTTTCTTGACCGTGATCATGTCACGTCATGTTTAATTTTGTATTAACCTTTCTTTTTCGAAAATATCACTTTTCGACTATATCGTCTTGCACCTAACAGTGTCAAGATTTATATCTTTCATACTTACTAGTTAAATTCCTATCGAAATTCATATTTGTAAAAACGTTATTTCTTACTAAAATTGAAGTTTTAGTTTAGCGTTTTTCTCTTTAACTAAGTCAATTACTCATATCAAGGAAATTGACAACCCATAATTTATTGTTTTCCGTTCTCGTTTTATGCGGGGAATCGTAACAAGTTCCCTCACCTTACACTATTGTCCCGTAGGTTCCTTCACTTAGCCTCGTAGGCTATTACTTTCGATTTTCACCTTTTTGACCTTATTAAGGTGAGACCTCAACAATTCGTTTCCTTCTATTTGTGACCCGAAGGTCTTTTTGGTCCCGTAGACCTTAGCATTACTTATAATATCATAAGTTGTGATGATCCCGAAAATCATCTTTTATCCTAGTCATTATTCAACTGTTATATATATATATATATATATATATATATATATATATATATATATATATATATATATATATATATATATATATATTACGGTGTCAAGGTACCATTTTTTTTATCTTTCAAATCTTTTATTTTCGCTTTTGCATTTCGTTTTACCTTGACCGTAGTCTAAGGCTACATTGTTTTCTTTCGGACTATCTTTTCCAACTTTACGACTTCTAACGTCATTTACACGTCGGTTTGTCCTACGCTTACCGTTACCCGGTTCATACTTATACTCCTTTACAACCCATTACCCGAGTCCTTCTATCTTATTGTTTTTAGCTTTCCGGTTCCACCGGTTTGCGTTTTCCTATATATATTCCTTTATGACCCATCACGTAGGTTCATTAATGTTTCGCGCTTCCATTATTCAGTTTGCGCTTACTTGCACTACCAAGTTTTTATACCTTATTTATCTCGTTTGACTTGTTCGTGTGAAATTTCATCACTTGTGAACATCAAACTCCATTCTTTATTCGACCCGTTCAACTTTAAAATAGTTGAGCATAGTTATTAACATTTCTGTTTGCAAATTCTCATTGTCTTTTAGTCATGACTCATATTCCGAGTCTTTTGACTTTGTATCTCGCATTCCCGTCTCTTGGTTTACGCATTCCTTCCAAATCCTACCCATTCATCGGGTATCTTTACCGTAATCATTTTCAAGTAACCATTCTTATATGGTTTTAGACGTTATTTTAATTTATTTGGTCGTCTTAGCAAGATCCATCACTTTTATTCAATCAAGTCCTTTATTCTTTATTCAATTCGTTTGACTTGTCCATGTGAATTTCATTACTTGTGACAGTCAAACTTTTATCCCTATGCCTTAGCATTCCTATTGGTCGGTCTGTATTTTCTTTTTACTTGATCCTTGTCCCTTCTCTCGGGCTCGTTATTCTTACGTAATACGCTTCCGTCATCCGACTTACGTTTACGTTTACTATCAAACATCTTACTTATTTGATTCATTTGGGTACCATTTAAGTTAGTCCCATTCCCCCGTCCTTACTACATCAGATGTAAATGTGTCCGCTATAAGAAGTTCATGGTATCATATGCCACTACTTACTTGGCCAGAGTAAGTGATTAACACATGATACGCATGACCTTTTATAGTTTTCACATCACGCCCTATGTAAGTAATGCCTCTATTTGTTTCTCTTGGAAACAATATCCCGAATACATTTTCTATTCGGGTTTTTCCAAGTTTTCAATCTACATATGCAACTATCAGTTTCTACGTATTTGTTGTATATTTCTATTCATGCAATAATTTAAATGTGCACCTGGTAAATACTTGTCCTAACGGGCTTTCTTGCCATTACTTATTTGCGATCGTTACGCGATTTAGGTCCTTGATGAGTATGCTCTTCTTGTCATATCTCGAACCGTTCCATCATCATATCCACAATTCGTTTGACTCTCGTCGTCTTCAAACGCGAGTGTTCTTCAATTAAAACATTCACAAAAGTTAGTAACGTCAACTTCAATAATCGCCCGTATTATAATACAAGGCTTTTTCTACTATACGCGTCAACGAGCGTATTTTCGTCAACTATATCTATCATTTAATTGAGGTATCGTATATTACACGATAACCCTATGTGTTGTTTACAACACTTTAACATGCTAAACCATTAAAATACACGTACTTACCAGATTTGCGATCAAGCCTCGAACCGAACACCAATCTTTATCAAGAGCATAAGGTTTAAGTCCAAGCATAGTTTTCCCACCATACTTGAATCTCTTAAACCAAGGCTCTGATACCAACTTGTAACACCCTTTTTATTATTTTAACATTTTCGTATAGTTTACGGAAATAAACACGTAATTATGATTACATGTACTTTGAAAAATACGGTTAATTTAAAACTTTTACAATTTAAAAGTTTATACAAGTTAATGTAATTGAATTCGTCGTTTAAAAGATACGACGAGACGCTGCGCGGAAGCTTGCATTTTATCGTGTTCAGTTCCTCATCGAGCTTGATCTTCATCCGGGCACTCTTGGCATTCACCTATGATCAAAACCAACTTAAAAGTTAGTTTTGATAGTTAAATAATAAGTTTAAACAAGTTCCATGGGTCAAACAAACAAAAAAATAACATTTTTCCGGAATTAGGGGGCGTCGCGTGACGCCTAGCCCCCTTTTCAGCAGAATGTTGTTAAACAGTTGCTGTACATTCCCAGCAATACCCGATTTCACGGAAACGAGCATAACTCTCTCGTTTTTAATCCGTTTTACCCGATTCTTTTTCCTACGCGCCCGTAATTTATTTCTCCATCTTATGGAGTTAAAATCCGACATCCGGATTAATATAATTTCAGACTTTTAAGTCTTCGGCTTACTACCCTTTTTACCAAATATTGACCCGCTCATGATTTTATCACACCAACATGTTTAATTGACCTTTAAACTCATGAAATTCATTATTTCAATATCTTTTATCATATTAATCTCAAATCACGGGTTTCTTACTTAATAAAATCCCGTTTACGCTTAAATGCTTGTTTTGACCCGTTAAGGGTATTTATGTACTTTTAAGCTTAATTTACGCTCGTCCCTTGTATGCAACATAAGTCCACCCATTTATATTGAATAGTCTTCCACCACAATTATAATTGTGGTGGATTTACGTACTAAATACTTATTCCGAATTTTATCCCTTTGATATGTCATTTTACGGCAAGACGCACTTTAAGGCGTTTAACCCTAGAAAGTTTATTCCTACAACTTTTATGCGCACCCAAGGGTTGCATGGTCATAATATAAGTTTCTAAACAACCTCTAAGGGTCGTTTGCCCGGTTGACCCATCAAGGGATTTTTGGTCGATTCTAGTCCTTCAACTTGCGATGAAGGACTTTCACTAAATACTTGACCAATCATTGCACTTTCAACTATAAGACTATATATGCGTACCTGGCCCGGGTCGACAAATAGACCCGACTTATACCTTGCTTTAATTAACCAATATTCTATGGCGTCGCGACTATCCAAATTGCTAATCTCTCCTGATAACATACGACTTAACAATCACATTAGTCGATATTGTCAAATGGTGTTATCATCACCATTTGACCCGTTTGGACTATAAGAACAAAGATAAAAGCATGATTTTAAATTTCCAAATTCACCCAATTGCCCCATTTACCATAAACCATGGTTTTTATCATTTATATTTGTTCCGACTTGTGTCAATCGTGTCGGAACCCTTATTTTGGATATTACACCATTCGCATTTATAGTTTATAAAATAAACACATGTCCTACAAAAGGGTGTAAGTTTTACTTACCTCGTATCCAAGCTACACTTTTCTTTTCCTTCTTGATCCGTTTGACCCGCTTTCTCCCCAAGCTTCACTTAGCTTGTTAAGCGCCAACTATTATTGTTAAGCGCCAACTATTATTCATCATTCGCAAGGTGGTTAGTTTAATCATGACTTAATACGATTATTCCACCTTACGCAATTCTATATCTAATTATCATTCATCATATCACTAGGATTCATCCCAACACCTTATATAATCAAGTTCTTCATATGAACTAATATACTACACGATTTCATACACCAATTTATATGAACGAAATTACCAATTTCATCATAACATACAAAAACCCACTTCAAGTCATGCATGAGCTTTCACTCAAACTTATCAATTGCATCAACTATCACTTATGATGATTTCTAACACAAACATATCATCATCTTCATTATTAAGTCAAAACCCACTTAGCACATAATAGGGTAATTATCAAATCCCTAGTTTTGACAACAATTCATCAAATTTTCTGCTAGGGTTTGTTTCTAAACCAAGATATAATCACAATAACACTCATAGATTCAACATTCATTCCAGAATTTCGATTATGATTGTTTATCATAATCTCAAAGTATTACCAAATCATAAAATTCTACATACCATGTAATCCCCATGACTAGGTGATCACGAATTTGTGTTCATGCATTGATTTGGCTCTTGATTTGGGCTTCAATTTGATCAATTTGTTGAAGTTAGGGTTTGAGCTCTCCTGAGCTTTCTCCTGGTCGATCAGAACACGCACACACACACCTAGTGTGTGTGTGTTGTGTTTAATTTTAATAAATCAAGTTTCAATTCTTCCCTTTTTAGCCCCTCTAGTTTGTAGCTTTATAAAAAGGGTTGATACCCATGTTTTCTTCATTGTTTTAAGGCACCTACTTAACTAGGATGATATTCCTAGTTACTTGGTGGGTTTGGGGAAGTTTATGACCATGTTTGTTTTAAGTTCCGTTAACTCGGGCCTTTTATCCATTTTTTTTAAAAGCTCTTATTCACCTTTTATTTAATATTAGGATTATTTATTTAAATCCTAATATTTACCGGGTTACTTTTACCACTAACGGTACTTTACCCGTCCTTTGGTATTAACAGGGTTTGGTTACCAAACCCGTTTTCGGGGTGTTACAGAGAGGCAGCAGTTCGGGAGGTAGTGTGGAGAGCCGAGCCGGCTGAGTTGACAGAAGTGCTGGCTTAATTGGCTTTGCGGGTTTCATTCATGCAAAGTTGTGAGCGGACCTCGTTGAAGGATGGCAGGGGTTTTGTGTTGCCGAGAACAGTGGCCACAGCTTCATAGGAATCGGTAAGACCGGCCAGTGTTTGCAACACAAGAGATTGGTTATCAACAGGGGCTTCAACATTGTTGAGTTGGTCAGCAATTACTTTGAGTTCCTGACAATACGTGGCCATGTTAGAAAAATTTCCTAGGCGGGTAGAGTTGAACCTTTGTTTCAGATAGAGGGCGCGAACAGCTTTGTTGTCCTGGAACAGGGCCTCGAGGGCAGCCCACACAACATAGGCAGTGGAGCCTTTCTTCATAATGGTTTGAACGAGATCCGGGGAGATGGTGCCATAGATCCATTGAAGGACTATGGCATCCAACCTCTCCCACGAATCAAGAGCAGGTTTTGGGTCAGATGTTTTCTCGGTATCGATGGTTTTGGTGGTATCGGAAGTGGTAGTGGCAGGGGGTTCAAGGTGATCGGAGACAAGAAACGCACGACAGTGGATGCGGAAGAACTCCGACCATGTCGTGTACTGTGCGGAGTCAGATTCAAGGGTGATGGGGATGAATGATTTAATGTTGGTGACGGTAACAGCTGGGTGGAGTTTGGTGTCCCTGGGAACAACAGGGAAGAAGGTTGAAGATGGGGATGTGAGAGGGCAGCGATGACAGAGGGGGAAGATCGCAGGCAAGAGGGTGGCGATTTTAGGGTGGAGGCAAGCCTAGGGTTGGCCGGATACTTGAACCATCTTCTTCCGTGACTATGACTGCTTACACTTGAACCATCTTCACAGGGCACGACATCATATGGCCTCACACTTGAACCATCTTCTTCCGTGACTATGACTGCTTACACAGACGCTGATTGGGCTGGCTGCCCTGACACACGCCGCTCCACCTCCGGATATTGCGTTTATTTTGGATCCACTCTTCTCTCTTGGTCCTCTAAACGTCAACCTACGGTCTCTCGGTCAAGTGCTGAAGCTGAATACCGGGGGATTGCTAATGTCGTTTCAGAAATATGTTGGCTTCGCAACCTGCTTCTCGAGCTTTGTCACCCGCCTACGAAAGCCACCCTTATCTACTGTGACAATGTCAGTGCTGTTTATCTATCAGGCAATCCAGTTCAACATCAACGCACCAAGCACATCGAGTTGGATATTCACTTTGTTCGTGAACAGGTTCAACGTGGTTTAGTTCGTGTGCATCATGTCTCATCTCGCCATCAGATAGCCGATATCTTCACCAAAGGCCTCCCTCGTAATCTATTTGAAGATTTCCGATCCAGTCTCAGCATCCGTCAACCTCCTGCTTCTACTGCGGGGGTATCTTAGCCTATGATTTAGGATCGGTTATTATGTACATTCATTGGTGAATATTTGTTGCCTAGAATAGGAGATTGTACTCTAGTATATATTGTAAGGTTTATACAGAGAATAGACAGGCGATTATATTGAGCTAAGAGTGAGAAAATGGAAGAAGCAGGTGGCTTGTTTTCTCTGTTGTTGGAGTGGCCTCTTGAACAAAGCCGGTCATAAAAAGGAAGATATTGGAGAAGAACACGGTGTGACATTATGGCGTTGGAGTTCAAATCGGTGGCTTTGGATGTGACCGGGGTGAGGTCGTTGATACGTGAAAAGGGGTGATGTTAGTGAACGTTTCCAGCGTGATACCATGTGAGATGTTACAAGTGTGGTGACGTTGATTCGGGTTGAACCAGAAGACTTTGGACGTGAACGAGGTGAAGATCGGGTGTCATGTAAAAGTCGTAATGGTTCGGAACCAAGGTGGTTCGGTGCTGCTATGAACAAGTGGTGTGAACAAACCGATTAAGGGGGTGATTGTTGGGTTAATCGGTTGGTTCAACGGGTCACGGGTTAAACGGGTCATGGGTTCATGGATTGTGGGTTACGGATACGGGTCAGATTTGGCTCCAACTTGCAGCAGAAGAATCCATATTATACGCGTTGATTTAGTGCTTTAATTAGTTAATAGTTTGACCCGGTTTAACGGATGTGAACGTGCGAACTTTGGAAGAAGTAAACTTGGAAGTCTGTTGCATACTTGCATGAAAACATGAGCACGTGGTCTTTTATGCATGTGGTTGTTATTTGTTTTTGTTTATTATAAATAGGGAGTAGCCGTAGCTCTTTTTGTACCCTTTCTTTAATAATCGAAACATCAGTCTTCTTCATGTTTATCTTCTGCACATTATACATCTTCACATTTATAATACATACATAAGTGAGTTGTGAGTGTGTGTTGTGTGTGTGGAGTGGGGCCTGTAACCAACATCTATGATACTTCATAGTGTTAGAATCAAATATTTAAATGCAACTTTTACTTGGTTATTCAAAGATTATAATTAAAACTCAACCACAAAAAGAATTCTTTGAGAAGAAAAACGCAAGTAAATCCTATCTTATAACTGATAGATAATCAATCCCAATCCTTTGATATATATATATTTCGTTATGGAAGGGTATTTATTTAATTATACACATATTTTGTTTCACTAAAAAGATTGATCAGGTCGCATACACATTTTAATTAGTAATTACAATGGTATTTTGAAATAGTAGGGGATGGCCACTAGAGGTTAAAGTATGATGGAGTTAATGGTTTAAACACATTCATTCCCTTGGTCTCTACCAAGTCCAAATGCTTTCGAAGAAGAAGCATGTAAACAATCCAATCTCCGTTATTCCTAGCACTTGGCATTGGCATTACGAATCCAATTTGTCCACCCCACGGAAAATGATATGACCCGAATTGTGGCTTTCCCCATCCGAAATCAATACTATTGACTGGGAAACGCTGCCCCGAAGATACCACGACGGCTTCACCATCGTTTTCATCTAATTTAGCATATATCCTTCCAACTACAGGCTCAGGTCGATGCAACTCAACGAAATCAATGATTTCTCGAAAATGTTCCTCAGTCATTGCAGGGTAAACAAATTCATTAACCATCTCAGCTACTAGTCCTAGTGGCATTTCCTTAAGCTCACTTGAGTTTGCTTCACCGTTAGGTATAGAAATTACATTTCCAAAGTAGTTTTGCATTGATATTGACATGGTATTTGACAAAGAGAGTTTGTCAAACCTTTTTCTCCCATCAACTACAACGCCCATTTTGCATGTCTTGAAACCATCTTCACACTCTGCAATTATCTTCCATAAAAAGGCAGTAAACGATACAAGCTTGCTTCGTTTTGGGTTTCCATTAAAACTTGATTGCATTTGAAGGTAACTTATATCTTTGGCTTCAACGTAGTATATACGGCTTATAAGGGGATTCATCAATACGGAAGTCTGGGGTGGAGGGAGAGATGATAAAGGAAAGAATTGCTTGTTGTAGAAGGTGTTTATAACTGGTGGGCGTCTAGGGTTAAGCATAGAACGCCTGAAAGATGGAAGACTAGAAATTGGTTTTGATTGAGAAATTTCAGCCCATGCGGTCAAGAACATATTTATCGAGTATGCATCGACTACTCTATGATCAAATGCGCATCCAATTACCAAACCTCCACACATTAGCTCAGTGACCTATTTCGGTACAAATAAAGATAAACCGTTTGGGATATCATCAGTAAGTATTCATCAATGATAGGGAAATGAGAGTGAGTATCAAGTTTTCTGATAATAATTCTTTAATTTAATTAATCTAAGTTCATAAATCCTCGAATTAAAACCATGTTTCTCAAGCAACTATCTGTAATTTCATGCATCCCTTTCAAAACATAAAAAAATGTTGCATATCTAAAAACTTAATATTATACTATTCTCATTTTAAAGTAGATAGTTGGGGTTTGTTCTTTTATAAAAATACTTTCTAAAAACTAATATGAACTCCTATCATAAAAAAAAAAAAAAAAAACAACAACAAATAAAAGTCTAGCATTATTTAACTGAAATATAAAATTGTCATATTAGTTTATACGCAAGTTTTTTATTACTTTATAAACTAAAGAAAACTAGAAGTTTGGTCTTTTGGGTTATTAATAGATGGAAAATGTTAGGAATGAACTAATAATTCAGGTGGAATGAAACGGCACAAAAGCATTCAAACGTATTCGATTTTGCCTCAAGCATCTTGCTGTTCATATACTATACCTGAACCGTAAGGACACCTTGTTTATTGAGTGGAACAAGCTTTTTGTCTACAGACTCATTAGGGTTGTAAAGATCAATGTTCTTAAGCTCCACATCTGCATGTGCATGAATAAAATCCACACCACGGTTATTACAAAGCAACTCAGGTTCAGCAAGGTTGTTTTGGACAATTTCGCCTGCAAGCGGGTAGAACGGCACCAGGGCTTGTGCAAGTGATTTCCTGACTATGTTCACACTCTCGTCGAGTGGAAGAGAGTTCTTGTAGCAGAAGAAAACTCCTACATCCACTGGCGGAATGAGTAAGTCTAGGTTCGACATAGGAAGCCAGTGGTCATGGATTGGCATTGCGGCTGCGATGATGTCTCTCTTCTTCACATTAACAGAGAAAGTTCCAGACGAACCCATCGCGTATGAGTTTAGTGTCTCACAAATGAAAAGGTTTGTTAAGGAAAGGTGTTTGATTGTTTGTGAGAAGATTAGAAACAATGTGTGGGGAATATAGATAGAAAAGGATGATTTATATAGGAAAGTCAACTGGGAGTTGTTTTGTTATAAGATTACTATATATAATAATTTACATAAGAAAGTTAAATAAGAGGTTTGTTGGAGCGGATGATGATTTATATAGGAAAGTCAAATGGGAGTTGTTTTGTTGTGGGGATGGTCATCACTCATCACTTACAACACCCAATTAAGTTCCGTCATTTCATCAACCATTTTTCTATCACTCACAACCTTTTTTAGTGGTAATGGTCATCACTCATAACACCCAACAATAAACACTCACACCCCTCACATTCATTTATCACTCAATACCCATAACGCTTGAAATTTATCACACAAATATATCATCACTCCTTAGAAAAAGTTGGTGGCAGTGGGAAACATCAAAGTTCCACGCGTGAAAAGTAGCCCACCTCCCCACTCCCCTAAGATTACTATAAGAGCACCCGGGGTGGGTACGTGATACCCAAATATCACGCGTGGAAGATATGCTCACACCGCCGCCGCCTTCGTTTTTAACGCGTTTAATGTTTAACGCGTGAACCGTATGACGCGTTGAAGAATGAAGAAGCAGCCCTTTTTTTTGACCTGGGGGATGATTGTTGCTGCATTTGACCAACAACAACAGCAGCAAGACAGCAACAGCAACAACAAAAGCTCCATTGTTGCTGATCTTCTGCGTGTCCACCGGAGAAACCGTCGGCGTCGGAGCTCCGGCAACAACCTATTCTCGTCATTCGGTCCCCAATAGCAGGTATTCTTAGGTGATTGTGGGTCGATTTCACTGTGTGAGCGAAAGCCCCATATCAATTTAGGAGATTATAAAGCTTATCTCCTTCAATTTTGTGTTAACTTGAACTAGGGTTCATGGTGAGTATGTATGTGATTTTTTTTTTCTTTTGAACGGCCATTTCCAGCAACAACCTAAGGTATTTATTTGTGTTAATTTATAATTTAAAAAAATAAAAAATTAAAAAATTTGTGAGTGATGGAATTTGTACAAGTGATGACCATTTCCAGCAAAAAAGGGTGTGAGTGATGGAAATAATGGTTGATGACATGGCAGAACCTGATTGGATGTTGTGAGTGATAGAATTGGGTGTGAGTTATCCCACCCCTACCCCCCTAATGATTTACATAGGAAAGTTAAATGAAAGGTTAGTTGGAGCCGCTTTATACATGTTTACATTTACCACCCATTTCACCTACCGTTTTTAGCCTATTTTTTACCAGATCATGGGGCTGTTTGGCTGAGCTTTTCAAAATGACTTATTTGTTGACTTATTTGCTTATTTGCTTTCTGAAAAAACAAATAAGCAAATAAGTCATTTTAAAAAGCTCCATTTTAAAGTTTTTCAAAACAACTTATTGACTTATTTGCTTTTCAGAAAAGCAAATAAACAAATAAGCTGTTTTGAAAAGCTTAGCCAAACAAGCCCTATGTTGAATTTGAACTATTAGTAAATAAAATAAGGAAGATTTGTCCCCACGGAAAATGATATATAACCCGAAATGTGACTTACCCCCTCCAAAGTCAATTCTATTGGCCGGAAAACACTGCCCCGCCTCATACATGTTTACATCTACCACCCATTTCACCTACCTTTTTGAACTTTCCATCTCATGAATAGAGGGGAGACACCATACCACTAGACCGCTAAGTTATGGTTGACATTTGGTCATGTATGATTTGTTTAGGTTCATTCTATACACAACCCCCCCTCCTCTCCTGATTATACCCCCCCCCCCCTTGTGAGAGGAAAACTGCCGGTCCCACGCAAGCCCCACCTGTAAGTATGTGAGAGGAGGGGGTGTAAAAAGTAACGAGGGGGGGGGGGGTGTAGAAAGTAGTGCCCTTTGTTTATATGTTGTTCGACTTATTTTGTAGGCACTTTCCATTGTTTTCTTTCATATTCTGTTTGGTTAGATTCTCTTTTGCATGCACCTTCCAATGTATAATTTTTTTTTTCATAATTAATATATTTTTATTTCGGAACAAAGGAAAAAAACATAAGAATTTTAAAAATGTTATAAACCAGATATACAAGCCCCACTAAATAACAGTTACACAATGGCAGTTACACAATAACCGTTCAGCGGTTATTATCTATATATGTTGTTTACTTTTATATCTGTATATATCAATATATTGGCAATAGGATTGTAGATTCTGAAGATACAATTTCAATTTGTTCATATCACGTTATCAGCACGAAAATTCTCCACTGGGATTAACCGGCAATCCACAACCACATCACGGATTCATCAAACATCGTTTTTGGATTCCGAGCATATTCTTTTCCTCATAATCCGGGTACACATCTTCGTTCAATGCTTCCATGTTATTATTATTATTTTTTTTATCAGAATCGGAACATATATCCATAGGATGGGTCACCAATTTTACAAAAGTACAAAGTTCTGTACTCCGAGAAAAAAAAAAGAATACTAAGAACTTTTTCATATGTTTTCACATATTTTCACAATTTTTTTTGAATTGGTTTTAAATTTTGATCCTTTGGAACATAACAAATGGGATTTCCGATATGGGTTTTAGATTGCCCAGGAAAGGATTTTTTTTAATCAGTACTTAAGAACGACATAGGAAACAACATAGGATTTCCCTCTGATTTGAACTTACGGAAACATCGAACCCAAATTTTAAAGTATCGATTTGAATATCAAAGAACAATTTTTTTTTCCGTAACTATCAGGCGGTCACTGCCGCCACAAGCAACCGAAACAAAACATATAAATCTACCCATAATACATAAAATTTCTTACGCGAGAACCTTCCTCCGGCAATTCAACTCACCGGTTAATGGGCGCCACAATCATTCTCATCATCATCATCAGCGGTGACGCGGTTCCTCCGATCTCTGGCTGCTTAACCGTCGCCGGAGATGACGGCTTTTTTCCCGGTGGGTCGGCGGTTACTCTCTTCGGTTGAAACGGTTTACCGGCGGTTACTCTCTTGGGTTGGAACGTTTTACCGGCGGTTATGGAACCACCGCAACGGTTTTTTCGCCGGAAGATCTGCTGTAATCCTCACATACAATGATCTCATATATTATTATTATTATAATAAATCCACTGAACAAGACACCTTCTGCGAAGAAGATTGCAGATATTGTTTCCTATTAAATATATAGGGTAAAGGGGTTGAATGAGAGACATGAAAAAAAAAAAAAGGCTAAGAATATAAATAGAGAAAATGTGTTGTAACCATGTGCTCTAGCTGCATTGAAGCATGTGAGCGGACTCCAAATAGAAATTAAATTTTATAAACTACATATTCTCATGTGGTCCACATTACCTCCACGTATGGTTCTGGAATCTCACAAATATATTTACTCTTTTAACTATATAAATATCACACAAAATTGTTACAAGGATTTCACATGTGAATTTTATTTTGGGTTGATCTAAATACACATTCTCTTTAATAATTATACTCTTCCTTGTGAAAAGAAAAAGTGTGGGTCCCGCACAGACCTCACCCGTAAGTATATGAGAGAAGGGTGTATTTAGTAATTAGAGGGTGTAATTAATAACACCTTTTTATTTGAGGGAATACCTTACTGTCGAGGACCTTCTCGAGTTATGGAAAAACATTCAAGAACGATTTGACCACCTGAAGTTGGTCTTACTCTCTAAAACTCACTGTGAATGGGTTCATTTAAGGCTATGAAATCATAAAACTGTTAGTGAGTACAACTCTGCCCTTTTTCGCATCACCTCTAAGTTTAAATTATACGGTGAACAAATCACCGATGAAGACATGTTAGAGAAAACTTTCTCAACGTTCCTTTCACCAAACATGTTCCTCGCGCAGTATTACAGAGAATGAAAATTTTCAAAATATACTGATTTAATACCATGTTTGTTGGTTGCTGAGCAAAATAACAAGCTCCATCTACAAAATCAGTAAATGCGACCCGTTATTTAATGTTGAAACTGATATTATGTTTCATTTAAAACCTAGTGAAATTCGATTCATAGTTGTATGATGTTTTTTTTTTTATCATACTCAAACATGCAATTTCTTATATTTAACGTGTTTTATTATTTCCAGAAGAAATATGTATACCAGCTCCAGCAGAGCTATTATTGGTGATGAATGTCTGGTAGATAGCGGTAGTACTAACACTATTCTCAAAGATATGAAATTTTTCTCTGAGTTGTCTCCGGCAGAGACACCGACTGGTACTATATCTGGTGTCAGTAACCTTATCGAAGGCTCCGGTAGAGCACACATAATATTATCTTCGGGTACCCAATTAACTATTGATAATGCATTATTTTCTAGTAAATCCAGAAGAAATTTACTTAGCTTTAAAGATATTCGAAGAAACGGTTACCACCTAAAAACAATATCTGAAAATAATATTGAATATCTTCAAATTACTTCAAACAAAAAATGGCCAAGAAACCATTTTTGAACAATTAGAAGCCTTATCCTCTGGATTATATTGTACTAATATCAATCCTATCGAATCATACATGGTGAGTAACCAAAAGCTGTTAGATAAAGACACATTCAATATATGGCATGACCGTCTAGGTCACCCTGGTAGCATAATGATGAGACGAATAATCAAAAGTGCAACCGGGCACCCTCTTAAAAACGTAAAAGTTTTGCTACCACAAGATTTATCATGTGCAGCATGCTCTCTGGGCAAACTTATAACTCGCCCTACACAAACTAAGCTAATACATGAAACCCCCTCATTTTTGGAAAGAATCCAAGGGGATATTTGTGGGCCTATTCATCCTCCGTGTGGACCATTCCGCTATTTCTTGGTCTTAATTGACGCATCCTCAAGGTGGTCACATGTGAGCCTTTTAGCTACTCGAAATGTAGCATTTGTCCGACCTTTAGCTCAAATCATACAATTGAGAGCCAATTTCCCCGACAATCAAATTAAGAACATCCGGATGGATAATGCGGGAGAGTTCACATCTCAAGCGTTTAATGACTATTGTATGTCAATCGGGATCAACGTTGAACATTCAGTACCTCATGTTCACACACAAAACGGTTTAGCTGAATCTTTGATTAAAAGATTACAAATAATCGCTAGACCACTTTTAATGAGATGTAAACTACCATCTTCTGCATGGGGACATGCTATTTTGCATGATGCTGCACTAATTAGATTGAGACCAACTGCTGATCATGAATACTCCCCATTGCAACTGGTCTCCGGACGAGAACCAAGTTTGTCCCACCTTAGAATTTTTGGTTGTGCGGTATACGTACCAATACCGCCACCACAACGTACTACAATGGGACCCCAAAGAAGACTGGGTATCTATATTGGTTTTAACTCCCCGTCCATAATTAAATATTTAGAACCAATGACGGGAGACATGTTTACAGCAAGGTATGCTGATTGTCATTTTGATGAAACGATGTTCCCAGTCTTAGGGGGAGATAAGAACAAAGAAAGACTGGTAACACAAGAAATAACGTGGAATGCATCATCGCTATCAAATCTCGACCCCCGAAGTGGTCAATGTGAATATGAAGTCCAAAAGATTATACATTTGCAAAGAATAGCGAATGAATTACCAGATGCATTCACAGACACGAATAGAGTGACAAAGTCACATGTACCAGCATCAAATGCACCTGCTCGAATTGAAGTAATCCCAGAAGCGATTACTATACAACGAAAGCGTGGGAGGCCAATCGGTTCCAAAGACAAAAACCCACGGAAACAAAAAGAGCAAAGTAACGCAGTTGGTGAAAACTCACAAAAGGTTATAAATGAAACCCCGGTAGAGGTAAATGTCCTGGAAGAGACAACTATAATTCCAGAGGAAAATGAAGTTTCAGAAGAAACACCGGTACCGAACGAAAATGAGATCTCTATTAATTATGTACAAGATAGTACAATGTGGAACCGGAACAAAACACGTGTTGATGATATATTCGCATATGCTGTAGCAACAGATGTAATCAATGAAAATGATTACGTACCTAAAACTTTAGAAGAGTGCATGCACAGAAATGATTGGCCAAGATGGCAAGAAGCCATAAATGCCGAATTAAATTCGCTCGAAAAGCGACATGTTTTCGGACCTGTAGTCCGAACACCCATAGACGTCAAACCAGTAGGTTATAAATGGGTGTTTGCAATAAAGAGAAATGAAAAAATGAGATTGTACGATATAAGGCTCGACTTGTAGCGCAAGGGTTTTCCCAAATCCCAGGAGTTGATTATGAGGAAACGTATTCCCCTGTAGTGGATGCGATAACCCTTAGGTTACAAATCGGCCTCACAATCTCTGAAGGACTTCATATGAGACTAATGGATGTCGTCACCGCATACTTATACGAGCACTTGAAAATGACATCTACATGAAAATCCCTAAAGGATTAAAATTGCCTGAAGCATTAAAATCAACACCTTGAGATATGTGTTCTATAAAACTCCAGAGATCGTTATATGGTCTCAAACAATCTGGTCGTATGTGGTACAATTGACTTAGTGAATATCTCGAAAAAGAAGGATACAAGTCTGATGTAATCAGTCCATGTGTCTTTATAAAAAGATCACTCTCAAATTTTACTATAATAGCAGTGTATGTTGATGATATCAACATCATCGGATCTCCTGAAGAGATAGAGAAAGCTGCTCAGTTGTTAAAGAAGGAATTTGAAATGAAAAATCTTGGTATGACAAAATTATGCATTGGACTACAATTTGAGTATATGTGCAATGGCACATTTGCACATTTGTCCATCAATCAAACTACATCCAGAAGATGTTAGTACATTTCAATATGGATAAAGCACATCCATTTAGCGTACCTATGGTTGTCCGACCGCTAGATCCACACAAGGATCCTTATCACCCTCAAGAAGAAGGCGAAGAAGTACTTGGTCCAGAAGTACCGTACTTAAGCTCGATCGGTGCCCTTATGTATCTCGCAAATAACACAAGACCTGACATTGCATTTGTAGTACATGTACTAGCGAGATACAGTTCGAATCCAACACGTAGACACTGGAATGGTGTAAAACATATATTCCGGTATATTTGCGGGACACAAACTTAGGTCTTTTCTATCAGAAAGATCAAAAGTCCCAGCTGGTTAGGTATGCTGATGCCAGATATCTATCAGATCATCACAAAGCAAAATCTCAGACAGGTTATGTATTCACATATGGTGGCACAACAATTTCTTGGAAATCGACTAAGCAAACACTTACAGCAACATTATCTAATCATGCTGAACTGATAGCATTATATGATGCTGGTCGAGAATGCGTGTGGTTGAGATCAATGATTAATCACATACAAGAAGCATGCGGATTAGAACAGATCAAGAAGGAGCCGACGATTATTTATGAAGACAATGCTGCTTGCATAGCTCAGACCAGAGAAGGTTACATCAAGGGTGATCGAACAAAGCACATCTCACCAAAGTTCTTCTCAACATATGACTTGCAGAAGGAAGGGGAAATTGATGTTCGCCAGATCAAGTCAAGTGAAAATTTAGCTGACCTGTTCACAAAATCTTTACCTAGAAGCAGTTTCGAGCAGTTATCACATAAGATCGGGCTTTGTAGGTTAAAAGACGTTACTTAAATTGAGGGGGAGCATTATACACGCTGTACTCTTTTCCTTGACTAAGTTTTGTCCCATTGGGTTTTCTTAGTAAGGTTTTTAACGAGGCAGCATAACTGGTCCTGCAGTATCAGTTTATCATATAGATCCTGAAGTATCAATTTAACATCATCCTGAAGAATGTTGTTAATAGTGTATAATGAACAGTATGTATATCTGAGGGGGAGTGTTATAAACCAGATATACAAGCCCCACTAAATAACAGTTACACAATAACCGTTCAGCGGTTATTATCTATATATGTTGTTTACTTTTATATCTGTATATATCAATATATTGGCAATAGGATTGTAGATTCTGAAGATACAATTTCAATTTGTTCATATCAAAAAAGGTTTAATTAATGTCTAGTTGCTTTTTTTTAATTTAAAGAGGTTTAATTAGAGTCTAGTTGTTTTAGAATATAAAAACGTATAGTTTAGATGTTTTTGTTTTATTTAATGTTAGATTGAAATGCCCGACACTACCTCATAGGATGTTTACAATCACTTATACCAATTCAAAGCTATTTCAAAAATTTTTATTCCATTAAAGTCAAACCCAACTAATTAGTTGAAATTTCGCCAAGGTTGGTGATGATAGGGCTGTTCCAACGTTTTTGAAGACTCTAAGCGAACTACGAAGTGGAGGGCCCTAATTTCACTCATAAACTCTCCTCTAATCCTGATGGACCCGTCGCCATGGGTGATTACGATTGCTTTTTTCGTCTAGTGATATTCGATAGCTTAGAAATTGAAAGCAGGTTGCGACGGGAACTGAGAACGATGATTGCGGTTGTATTTTTGGGGCTTTAAGCCACTGAATAATAATGATTAGGTCGATGGTTGTTGTGTTGTAATAATTGGAAATTAATGCAAATGGGGTTTGCAACTAGGCCTTATTTTTTTGTTAAACAATATTTACTTTGGTCTCCTTCAATAAAAAAAATAGTTTAGTTTTGAAATAAACGTATTTATTTGTGCCTAGTATATAGGGTCAGGATTTAGGGAAAAAGCTGAAAAGTGTGAGAATTGTGAGAACGCTTATGGATCCTCCGATCAAAATAATCTGTGGACTAGATTGGCGCGGTGGTATTTTTGAAAATAAAATCAATTTTATTAAGTGGACGCGCTTCATTAAGGGTAAAATGTTCTTTTACTGCTCAAATTCAAAACGCCAACCAAAATGAGAACACACCGTTAAAAACAAATAAAACGACATTAATACAAAACGCCAAAGATTAGTGATAAAATGCGTTGTAGATTACAGGTAGAAGAAACAAACAGTAACTGAAATTCAATTATTAACATTTATTTGAAGAAATTCTCTCCTAAATTACGCTCCAAAAACAACATTATATAAACGACGTTAACATCGCTTCCATAATCACTTCCATCCATCATTCTAAAAACATCTTTTACCAAAATGCCAAGTTTAACCAAACGCCAAAAATGGCAACCATCGTTTCATGGAAATACACCCTGAGAATCAGAAGATTCGTCATACGTTTTGACAACAGAAGAAGGGTGTTTGTTAAGACAATCAAAGCAATTTTGACAATGGAAGAACAGGTACAGAGGGGTATCCTATCGCTTGGCATCCCTCTTGATAACGAATGTCATGAAACATATAAGCTTATGAGAAGATTAACAAGGAATTTTGGCCCAAGCAAAGCAGATGGAAAAATGGACCCAGTCATCACATCATGGCGTTTTGATGAAGAAACAGATATGGTGACCATTATATGTGACAATGGAGAGAAGGAAGACTACATGCTTGAAGACATCATGAAAAAGTAGGGGGTTGGGTTCATGGAAGAGTTACACAACGCCACATGTTTGAACACAGACAGGAACATAAAATTTGGCGTTGATGCAGGACATGTTCAAATGGAGGCTTCAAAATCTTCAACAACAAGAAGCCAATGAAAGTGAAAGTGATGACTTGGATGAAAGACTAGAAGAAGACTCCGAAGAAGAAGACGAAGTAAGTGATGGATACTTCTCAGACAAAGTAACTTCTGACGAGGAGTTTTAATTTTTTTTTGTTTTCTTTTTTGAATTTTTTTTAAATAATAAAATACTATATTTCTCCCCTTAGTTTCAAAACGCCAAAAAATACTACAAAAAGTCATTGCATACAACACGCCAAAAATAATAAAAATTGGCGCAGGTTATTGTATGGAGGTTTGAGAGGTCAGAGGGACATTTCGTCAAAAAGTTCTTTGACAGGAGAATGGTAAAAGTCAAAACAATCAAGGCCATACTTAGTATGGATGAAGCCATTCAGAGGGATATTCTAGCCCTTGGGGTTCCAGTGGCCTACGATTGTGAAAGGAATCGAACGGTAATAAGAAGATTAAAAAGAAAATTTCCAGAAGATGATGATGATGATGATGTTGTTGACGATACTGATCTACAAAAAAGTTACCAGTTCGATTTTGGGTGAACAATCAAGAACGGTGAAGGTGAGTTATCAACACGGGGTGGATTATTCATTGACAATGGACGAAGTGCTGAACACAGATAGACTACATCTTCTTGAACAGCTCTGTGATTTAGCACTTTCGAACGATACTAGATCTAGCGTTGTGAATACATCCAAGTATAGGATGCAACAAAGAAGATACGAGATTATGGCGTTATACACCAATGAACAAGATGGTGATGATGAGTCTAATGAGAGTGATGAACAAAGCGATGGTTATATCTCTGATGTAATACCATCCACAAAAGACTATTAGTTTTTGTTTGATTTTGTATTACCTGTACTCTTTTAAATTACTAATGAATTTAAAAACGCCATGAACGCCAAGAAATTTACCTTGATAACATATATGAACTGTTGAAATCAACAGAAAACGCCTAATGAATTTGGGAAACACCATGAAGAAACAGAAGTTATAATTACTAATTGATTTTATTGAATTTGGGGACGCCTGAAACGCCGAAATACTTACTATGCATGTGATCTAAAAAATAAGGGTGAATTGAACTATTAGTATACAAAATAAGGGTGATTTGTCCCCACGGAAAATGATATATATAACCCGAAATGTGACTTACCCCCTCCAAAGTCAATACTATTGGTCGGAACACGCTGCCCCGCCTCATACATGTTTATATCTACCATCCATTTCACCTACCTTTTTAGCCTATTTTTATAATGAAAGACTAACTTATTCCTAAATATTTTTATGGTACGTGGTCATGTTTTTTTAACGAAAAACAAACATACGCTTAGATACTCCTATAAACTAGCTATACTTGCATTTTGCATAATTTGAACGTTCCATCTCATAAATAGAGAGGAGACACCATACCACTAGGTTATGGGTGACATTTTATGATGTATGATACGTTTATATGTTGTTTGATTTATTTTGTTGGCACTTGCCATTGTTTTCTTTCATATTCTGTTTGGTTGGATTGTCTTTTGCATGCACCTTCCAATGTATTTTTTTTCATAATTAATATATTTTTATTTTTGAAAAAGAAAAAATCATAAGAATTTTAAAAAGGTTTAATTAATGTCTAGTTTTTTTTTTTAATTTAAAGAGGTTTAATTAAAGTCTAGTTGTTTTAGAATATAAAAATGTATAGTTTAGATGTTTTTGTTTTATTTAATGTTGGATTGAAATGCCAGACACTACCTCATAGGATGTTTACAATCACTTATACCAAGTCAAAGCTATTTCAATTTTTTTTTATTCCAGTTGAAGTCAAACCCAACTAATTAGTTGAAATTAGGCCAAGATTGGTGATGAATATATAGACCTTGTTTACAAATCATGAAACTAACTAATATTGCTAATCTTCTTGAAACTAATGCGGCAGTGGTTCATTAGCAAAAACAAAGTCTTTAAACACCTTAAGAGAGAGAGAGAGAGAGAGGGTTTTGGATTCAAGTCCTACAGACGACTGATATGCTTAAAATACAACATATAAATTATATAAAATACAGCGTAAAATCAACACTTTTTCAGTACTAATGTTGGAAAAAGCGTGTTTTTCTGTTCCTTTTTAATTTACAGGGTCAAAAGAGCTTAAATGTGGAAAATGAGCAAAAAGACAGCAAAAACCAACATAAATACAAAGAAGGAGAAATTGACGCAACTCGCCAAGCCCCAATTCACATCCAAACAACAAAATAGCAAGATCAGAAGACTTGACACGGGGCCGTGTCCACCAGACACGGGCCGTGTCCGAGGGTGGATGCTGTTTAGAAGAAAAGACAACAGCAAAAGATAAAACTGGGAGCCAACGCGGGGCCGTGCTAAGCCAACACGGGGCGTGGTCAACTCAAAGATTTTTAGAATCTTCGATAGTACAGCAAGTACATTCGCCATGGGCCATGCCATTAACACACAGGTCCGTGTTAGTACAAGGCCTGACAAGCAGTTAATGAGGAAGAGAGAGCGAGAGATGACCAAGGGGCCGTGCCAGGCGGGCACGGGCCGTGGTGAAGCTTCTGATTTCAGCTATAAATAGATGTGCTTGGTTCCATTCCAAACTATCCCTTGGCAAACCACTTCTCTCTCACTTTCCATCACTCCACCATCACTACAACGCCATCATCCATTTTCCATCTTTTAAAGTGTGTGTTGTAGTCTTGGGATCCAAGATTGATAGTAAGAGTCTTTGTCAAACAAAGGCCATGCTTGGCTAAACTCTTACATCACTTGGTGAAGATAAATCTTTTATGTATTTCCTTTTATGATTTCCAATCTTTGATAGCTTTTAAATTGGGTATGTATTAGTGATTTTAATTACTAGTTTTTTATATTGAAGGCAAATTTATCTAATCATTCTTCATATATCGTTGATTCACATATTCGTGTCTTTACGGTCTATATAAAGCACGTTAATTGCCTGGAAGGGTTTAGAAGAGTGGTTGGGTAAATTTTATATCTCATTCAGTGTATAGATCCTGCGAGAACGCGGTTCAAGCTTAGTAACACCTCACGAGTCGGAGCGGGCATTACCCACCACGGGAGAGGTGCAAAACGCTTGAATCCCTTACCTATAAACTACTATTAAAACTTTAAACCAACCCCGCTAGGGACTGTATCCCAGCTGACTCAAACCAATGGGTTGAGGGTGATCGCTGCCTGGAAGGGGGCCCACCACTTTTTGCATTAATACCTTACTTAATTATCTTTCAATAATCCGACCTAGTGGGATTGTATCCTTGCTGACTCAAACCACTAGGTTGAGGGTAACGTCGCATTCTCAAGAGGGGCCTACTACTATAACTAAGATAATCTCTTAAAATGGCCAAAGTGCAGAAATCATCAAAAGGGCACATAAAAGATAAGTCGGAATCAAGTGATTCTTTCTTGTCTATCTGTTTTTATTATTTTATTTTATGTTTTTAGTTTATCTTTTTATAGTCTTAAAAATATTTTCTCAAAGTTTGGTTCGATTAGACATTGACGATAAGCCGGTATTTAAAGCTCTTGCGTCCTTAGACGGCCTCAGTATCTTACCATCACTATATTACGCCCACGATGGGTGCACTTGCCCTAACGTGTGTGTAGAGTGATAGTAGAATATCGTGTTTTATAAATTTAAAACTTGAATTAGTGAGTAAAATGAGCTAAAAATATACTAAAAATATATACACACCCGCACACGTCAACGATAGAAGTAAAAAAATTATAGTTAAAAAAAGAACTCAACACAATGTCAGCCTTCTGCATAGCCTTAGGATTGCATTGTAATAAGTCTGTGTATCGGCTATTTATAGCCTTTGTATTGTGAATATTAATTAAGCTTTTGAACAATAATACTCTAGCTCTCATTTGGAATCAAGAGCATAATACTCTTATGAGTCCTTGATCCTGTTATAATTTTTTTTCCCGATTCCTTCACTAACCGATCACCAATGGCACCACACACTATTATCCAACTCAATGCCGCCACCAACTTCATTATAACCCTAACCTCCGATAACTTTTCTATCTGGCACAAACATGTCCAATCCACATTAATCAAAATGGACCTAGTTCAATTCATTACCGAAAGCAAACTGACTCCACCAGAATTCCTCGATTCGTAACAAACAAATTAAATCCTGAATTTTACCTCTGGTATCGTCAAGACCAGGTAATCTTGGCCGCTCTTCTTGGGAGCTGTTCTCCTACAATCCAACCCTTAATTTCCTTAGTTGTGACATCTCGACAGGGCTGGGAACGACCGTGTTGTTGCTGAGTACCTACACGAGATGAAATCCATTACGGATGAACTCCTATTGGTTCAAAGTCCTGTAACCGATGAAGATCTCATGGTGCACATACTCTGTCAATTGGGTGAGGAATTTAAAACTGCCTTCATGTTTCTTCGCTTATTGGGTTGAAAATATACTTTTCTTGAGTTATTTGAAAAATTCCTGGACTATGAATGGGAAATCAATGCTACTGCCTTACCTCCATCCACAATCATGGCAACTGGCAACTACACTCAACGATAACCAAGGTCTGGTGTAACACCTCGCAAAATTGTGTCTAATAATGCGTTGACACGTGTCCTTATCCCTAATTATGTCAAACGTTGACTAGGAAGGACTATTGTTGCCAAACATTGAAAAGATGTATGTGGAGGGACTAAAAGTGTCAACATGCTAAAACTAAGCCTCTGAATGACCTTTTACGGTATTCGTATTCTTTAATGAGCCACTTGTTGGACGTACGAAACCGTTTGTGATTTAATTCAAGAAGTTGTGAATTGAAGGGATAAAAGCGTCAACATGTTAATATATACCTCTGAGTGACCTTTTAACGAACCCAGAGCTTATGATGTTTGGTCGTACAGTCGGGTGTGCCTAATACTGCCTTTTAGGGGCTAAAAGTGTCAAAAATGGAAGTATTTAAGAGATTTGGTAGCAAGGGACTAAAATTGACAAAATTTGAAAGATGGTGGGGGTGTCGCGTTGCGAGACGGCTCACCCTCATCATCATCGCATGACGCGGCAGGGCTGTTTACGCAGAAAAATCATGCCAGCTGTAGGTTGCATGCCTTGTTCATCAAACAAACCACCTTCACTCACAAAATTCGAAACCATGGACTCAATTTCTGTTTTTAACACACCCCTGGACACTTGGAGTGATCTCTAGACCCTCCATAACACCTGGCTTGGTCCTAGAAACTCAGCTTCAAGTATAAATAGGTGCAATGGGTGCCATTTATACTTGCACCTTCTCAAAAATAATCTCTTCTCACTCTTTGGAGATTCCCAGCTAAAGGGAGACTCCCCCCTGAGTTCAAAGTCGAGCTAGGACCTTTTGTAAGTGTTCCTAACCTCTGCTTTTCAGTTTATAGGCTTTTAAAAGCTGAAAGTCAAGCTTTTTCGATAAAAGCTTTGACTTTCGGTTTAGACCTTTATGGTCCAGCCATTGTTCGAGGCGAACATGGCTACGTGATCGTAATTAGGTAGATGTTAATCCTTCAAAAGGGCACCTCATAAGAATCACGTTTGCTTGGTCAATTGACGGGTCAAAGTTATTTAAATTAAAAAAAGTCAAACGGGTCAGTTTTGAAAATAATTAGAATATGATAATGTAGGTGTTATAAAATATGTTTTATCACTTTAATAACTTGGTAATAATTATTAGAACATGTGTAAACATGTTCAGCCCGTCAATTCCAAGTTTAGGGTCTGTTCGCAAACGAAAGTCACGAAGTTTGACTTCTGCTTTGACTTTCGATTCTGACCCGAATTAGAATAGTTTCTTATTGTTATAAGGTTCCATTATGACCATATTATATTGTAATATAACCCTCTGAGGTTATATTACATGGTCATATAGTAATCTGAGTTTATTTTGCAAGTTCCGTTATTATACTTAATTTTGACTAAAATGCCCTTTTGTTTAAAAATAAGGTTTTAAACACTAATGAGCATGCAAATGAATTAGGTACTGATATGTTAATATGTTTAACATATTTTGATGTTATAAGTCTAATCATAAACTGAGTTTTTAAATATTACCGTAAATTATGTCTTTAAAGGACCAAAATACCCTTTTGGCATCTAAATTGGCTTTAAACATAATTGGGGAATTGACGTGTAATAATCCCACCTAGACCTTATTGGCCATTAATAATCCCTCCTCAGAATATTCCCCCCACCAGTCCCACCTTTTACCTATTTTTCCTACAATGGTCACCCGTTAAAAAAATTTAACGGAGTTAAGCTTTTTTCCAAATTACAAACAAATTTTTTTGGGCTTTTGATCAGAACGATGATACGAGTACATTGATGTAAAACTTACTTCGAAATGGTGCTCCAAGTGACTTGATTTTGGTTAATTGGAAATTTAAACACCCGAATTGCAGCGTCGTTTTCATCGTTTGGAGCACCGTTTCGAGGCAAGTTTTACATCAATGGACTCGTATTATCGTTCTAATCAAAAGCCCTAAAAAATATGTTTGTAATTTGGAAAAAAGCTTAACTCCGTTAAGTTGTTTAACGGAGGACCATTGTAGGAAAAATAGGTGAAAGGTGGGACTGGTGGGGAGAATATTCTGAGGTGGGATTATTAATGGCCAATAAGGTCTAGGTGGGATTATTACATGCCAAATTCCCAACATAATTTTATCATAAAACTCATTACCTACTGATATGATATCATAGTTAGGATTATTTAGGATGTTAAGTCAGTTTATATTCTGAGTTTAACTTCAAGTTCTTGTATAATGCTCTTAAATGACGATAATACCCTATTGGCACTAAAAATGATTTTTAAACATGATATTCATACAAAACCTTTTACTTACTGATGTGTTATGATAAATAACATATTTTAACAATTTAAACCTGTTCATAACATCAGATTTCATAAACCATCGTAAATTTCGTCATTTAGCGGCTTTAACGTCGTTTCGGCGCATAGTATGGTTTTAAACCATACTTAGCAATCAAGACTTGTTACCTACTAATTTTATAAATAAAATTAATTGTTTTACAGTAGGTATAAGTTATAAACTCAGAATCCCAAATAAGTTATCAAACTATATGTGAAATGACCAAAATGCCCCTACGGTGCATAGTTTGGTCTTAAAACATAAACCACACATATATTTTATATCCTACTGATATTATATCAGAAATTAACTATTTTTCCCGAATTTTTATGATCATAACATCAGTTTACTTGCAAGCTCCTTTTATAAGTCACTAAATGACCAAAACGTCCTTATGAGGCTTAATTCGATTTTAAAACCTTAACGGGCATATATGTTGATATCCTACTGATATTATAACATGTTTTAAGTATAATAACATATGTAACTAGTACTGGACTCATCCGGTTACCCGATAATGCGTATACGCGCATGGTTCGACTTATGTAACTAGTTTACATAAGTTTACCGAAACGGGTTTAACCTTATCATTTTAACCTCTATTTCTAGAATGGAATTAGTTTACCCATATTATACAAGTCTTCATACTTGTTGGGTTTAAACTACATTCTATTCCGGTCATCGCTTAATCTAGTGTATTGTACTATTTCATTCTTTAATCTAGCTGGTCTAAGTCTATGGCTTAAATAGGACTCGTTAGCATTCTAATTGGTTAATATTACCATCATTCCAGACTAGAGCTTTCCAGTAAATGCTACCTACACTTGTTTAATTTGAATACGGCTGAGTTATTTAAATCTTGCACTTGAACCGAGTTATAGCCCAGGTAAATACTTTTAACTTTTTTTCCCTATACGGGCTTGGGATACGGTAAATTATTACCGCTTGGTCGGGTATGGGATCACTTAGCCGAATTATGGCTAACAAATCTGCATAACCCGTTTTAAGTCCTGGATATCCTCGGCTCATTTAAGTTACTAATGGCCACAACTTAAGCATGGGGTGTAGGCATACATCGGACAGATGTGAATGCTAAAATATTTTACCCACAAGTTGGGGATATCTCCTTTGTGGGTTTATAAGTGGCGAGTCAGTTAATCATGTCTCGGTTTCTATACTGAGCCCCATATGTATTGATAAACATGTAAAACTGTATACAAGATTAAAATTGTTAATTGTCCCTAGTTATAAAAGATTTTTCATGTGCCTTGTGCACTTAAATCAATTTTGGAAATGTTTTCAAAATGTGTCGGTTAATTGTATTTACCAGTGTAAACTGACGTATTTTCAAAAGACTAAGTTACGGGTACAATACGAAATAGGCTAGAAGTTGCTTGGTATTGATTAGAGGATCTTGCAAATCCTTAGAATGCCTAAAGTCTGTTGAACATCATTTTGTATATTTTTATTTTCTGCCTGTGGATCTTTCATTACAACCATCTGTATATTATTTTGAACTTTGAACACTTCGGTTTGTAATAGTAATTTTATTCCAAGGCTTCCGCTGTGCTATTTTGTGTTTATTGACTATGATGATATCAACTTATGTCACGATGCTCCCCACCGGGCCCACCGGGTTATGTTGGAAATTCGGGGTGTGACATCTGGACAGCGTGGAAACTACAGAAACTACAACAACATATCACGCAATCAGCTTTCAAACAGTATTAATGGTGGTAACTGTGATAATCGTAACAATTTTTATTGCCAATATTTCAATTTTGCAGGTAACGAAGCAAAGGAATGCAGGGTTTCTTATGACTCTAGAACTTGCCTTGACGATACATATCACGCAATCAGCTTTCAGCTTTCAAACAGTTTTTTTGCAGGTAACAATCTTTATTGCCAACACATCACGCAATCAGCTTTCAAACAGTTTCTTGTGTGAATAGCCGCTTGGTTTCTTACGACTCTAGAACTTGCCTTGACGATACATTCCTGGTCCTTACCAACTTAAACCCGAGTAAGTAAATGATGGAGGCATTAGGACTAACCCTTTTTCTTTCAACACCATTAATTTTTTTTACCACCTACCCAACATCTCCCTAGTTAACCCCTTTGAGCCTAAACCTTTTCATTTCTTTACCCAATACAAACACCCTTTACCCACCAAAACATTTTTCATTTTAAATCCTTTATTTTAGTAACAAAGCTCAGTTTTCTTGTGACTTCTTTATAAAAAAAAATTTATAGAGAAGAAAAGAAAAATGAAGTTAGCAATAAACAAACAAGCTCATCAAAAGAAAGCCTGTTTGAAAAATGCTTCATTAGAATAAAAAGTCACAAAAACAAAATGTTTTACGAAAACCGACGCTTTTTACGCCTTTTCGCCCTTTTCTACTAACCACTAACCTAAAACCACCTACCTTTAACCCAAGCCTAACCCTTCCCCAAAAGTCCTCTTGATACTTACAAAGGTTTATAGTTAAAAAGGAGGAGGATTGATTGCTTGGCAAGCATATGGTAGAAGTAAGTTCCATGCCACTCTCGAGTGTTTCACAAAAATGCATATTCGACCGAGTGTTAAGTGATCTCCCGTGAGGTATGTGAACTTGTGTATAAATGGAATTTTAAAGAGGCATGTTATGCCCAAATAAGTAATTTATCTTATGTATTGTTCTAAATAAATCATAACGAATAGGATTGTAAATAGCATAAAAATAAAACCTAATAAAGAATCTTGGAATCCCGACACTCTATGACAAGCCCAAAACCTTCTTTCTACCCATTCCATTTGGGTGTGTAAGCCACAAAATAAAGAGTTTTGCTTGAGGACAAGCAAAGATTAAAGTGTGGGGGTATTTGATGTGTGTAAAATGCAACATATAAATTACATCATATGTGGCATAAAACTAACCCCTTTTTAGTACTAATGTTGGAAAAAGTGTGCTTTTGTCTTCCTTTTGTATTTTCAGGGTTAAAAGAGCTTAAACGAACAAAAGAAGCAAAAATACAGCTAAATCTAACATAAATACAAGAAAAGGGATAAGCATGGCATGCCCGACCCCTCGACAGCATCTTCCCCAGGAAAAACAAGACAACAGAAGGCTGAAAACGCCCCGTGTCGAGCGGACACGGGGGCGTACCCAAGTGTCTGCAGAAAAGACAAAGTGGTAGAAGCTTCTATTTCCCAACATGGGGGCGTGCCCAGCGGGAACGGGGCCGTGGTCAACACAAAGATTTGCAGAATCTGAGCAAATCTTGATAGTACAGATACGCTTCTGCACACAGGGCCGTGCCCAGCGGACACGGGGCGTGGTCAACTAATACAGACAAACTGCATTAAATGAAGAAATAGAAGAAGGGTGGACACGGGGCCGTGCCCAGTAGACACGGGGTCGTGTCCGGGCTTCAGTGCAGGGTATAAATAGGGGTGCTTGGCTCACTTGCAAATCATCCATTGACAAACCACCTCTCTCACACTTCACCCACCCTCCACCACCATCACAACCCACATCCACCACCATTATCCATCATCCATCATAGAGTGTGTAGTAGTCTCGGGATCCAAGATTGATCGTAAGAGTTCTTGACAATCAAAGGCCATGTTTGCCAAAGTCTTTTACATCACTTGGTGAAGACAAGCATTTAGTGTAATACTTTTTTTTAATATTTTCACACTTTTTATTTGGTTTTGTATTAATGACATTAATAACTAGTTTCTTATGTTGAAGGTGAAACTTCCTTATCATTTGTTCGTGGTGTCTTGGCGTTATTTTACTGTCTATATAAAATAAAAGATTAACACCATTCATATCTCCACGGTCTATATGGAGATATGTTGGCTACCTGGTTGGGGGTTAAGGGAATGGTTTGGTAAGGTTCTTGCCTTGTTCAGTGTATAGATCCTGCAAGGACCTGGGTCAAGCTTAGTAGGACCTCTTTCAATACCCACTGGTATTGGATGGCGGGGGTTCGAATTTCTTGATCCCCTCATATGCAAACTACTATTATTACATTAACCCGGCTACTTAGGATTGTATCCCTGCTGACTCAAATTACTTAGCCGAGGGTAACGTCACCTTCAAAAGAGGGGCCTACCACATTACGCATTAATAACTTAATTAATTATCTTCCAATAATCCAACCCTTTAGGATTGTATCCTTGCTGACTCAAACTACTGGGTTGAGGGTAACGTCACCTTCAAAAGAGGGGCCTACTACTATAACTAAGATAATCTCTTAAAAGGTGCAAAAGTGCGAAATTCATCAAAGGTTACACTAAAGGCGAGTCGGATCCAAGTGATTCATCTTGTCCATCTGTTTTATTTTTATTTTTTTTTATTTTCAGCATTTTTAGTTAGTTTTTATTTTCATGTTTAAAAACCTTTTTCTAAACTTTTGATTTGATTAGTCGTTGAGGATAAACCGGTACTAAAAGCTCTTGTGTCCTTGGATGACCTCGGTATCTTACCAACGCTATACTACGCTCACGATGGGTCACTTGCCCATATGTGTGTTTAGTGTTAGTAAAATATCGTGTTTTATAAATTTAAAACTTGACCAAAGTGTTAAAAAAGGCGAAAAATATAACTAAAAACCTATAACACACCCCACACATCAACAACCAATATAATAGCAAGTGTACATGAGATTATAGTGGTAGGCGCATAAAAACCATAGGGTGTTCTACTGTGTATGGTAAGACATGGAACGTAACATGACATAGAACAACGAAACGGCCGTAACATTGTTAAAACATGATGGATACGCCGCTGGTACATCCTATATATAAGTGTTTTTACCATATTACCAAACTTTCGCAATACGTGCTAAGAGAAATTCGGTGTTTTCCCAGACCTTATTTAAACGTGACTACACAAACTTTAGTGACTCGTAAACGCACTGTGAAAAGCGATTTCTGATTATCCATCACGAAACTGTGACATCCCACATCGGTTGTGAATGGGAACAAATGCTTCCATATAAGGGGCTGGATACCTTCACCATCGTGACGCGTTTTGAAAACCGTGAGGGGCGGACGCCGAAGGCGTGCTGGCCGCCAAAGCGAACAATATCATGGTGCGGTTACGCTGGGCTGTTACAGATGGTATCAGAGCCAGGGCCGGACCGGTGGTGCCAGGTCCTGCGAGGACGCTGGACCCCTTAAGGGGGTGGATTGTGACATCCCACATCGGTTGTGAAGGGGAACAAAGGCTTCCTTATAAGGGGATGGATACCTTCACCATCATGACGCGTTTTGAAAACCGTGAGGGCGGACGCCGAGGGCGTGCTGGCCGCCAAAGCGGACAATATCATGGTGCGGTTACGCTGGGCTGTTACAGAAACCTCATCCTCAATGCTTCATATTCACATTATATCCAATAATCATATCATTCCTAACCTTGCATTGATCCACTGAATCGTTCGTTCACTCTCATACCACTATTATTCCCAATTATTCTTTTTGACATTCTTATCCAAACCTTACTTACAACAGACCAACCTAAACAGACCTCCTTACTTTTAAAACTATCTTCCATTCTTTACTACGCAAAAACTTTACTTAGACGGCCCATCACCACCAAAACCTTTTTGAAAATCATAAATCCTACCATCCTAGTTTTTCCATAAATAAACAATTTTCTACAAACATGTGATTTCACTAAGACGCCTTTGTCACACCCTGGCTTTGCGGAAGCGTGGTTAATTTGGTGTGACTTCTTAATACCATAGCTTAACCATAACAAAGCTATATGAAATAAAATCATGCAAGATCATCCATTTAATTAAGTTTTGAAAACCAAATACAACAATATTGTCTTAACGGAAACACGTCCTAACGACATTGTTCAACAACACAAACATCAATATGACATAAACACAGTTTAAGGACTGTGACTTGTCCAGGAAAGAGTCACATTCCCCAAACCCGGATGACCTCGTAACTAGTGCAGCGGGAAAACGTGTCATACCGCGCCAGATCCTTTAATTCCCTGAAATACATGTAAGTTGAAAAATCAACAATAATGTTGAGCGAGTTCATGTGTAAGTGAGTAAATAAACCTTTATATGTATAAAAATCCTGGTATGTAGCAAATAAGGAAAAGAGATCACCAATGGTTTGCAAGGCCATTGATATGTGTGAAGTGCAAGTAGGAAGACTCAAACCTAGCAGATTTAGCGTTGGGTACAAAGTCACCCCGAGGTCCGTTCTGGTTGGGCCTGGGGCTGGGCTCGCTACACCCAGATAGATCTACCGCTTACGTCCCTCGGTCCTACAATGAGGACTAATGGTCTCCAGTTCCCGCCTACCCACTCACATGATCTAAGTAGTAAACCTCCTTACGCTAACCATACCATGTATAAAGTACTCGTAATCAAAGTAACATGTATTTCACCCCCGCAGTTTAGAAAACTGAAAACAGTTAAGAGAAAAGGGGGACATGAACTCACAATGGTGCGTCTCTACCAAGTATGCCTCCAAATCAAGCAGCTGTATGACGACCTACACGTACTAACTCTATTAGACGGACGGCCGTGCCTTAGCTTTATGGTTTAAGTTTTGGGAAATAGTTAGGCAACTATTTCGTGTTTATATTTTTGTATATACTTGGTAGTCATTTTCCTTCCCAAGGATGGGGGATTTAATACATGTGCGTTCGTATAATTCGGATTACACTATTAAGTCTCACTTAATATATTTTATTCCTAACTCCAAAATATAAATATTCTTCCCAAAAAATATTATATTTTAATACACGTGATTTTCCCAAAATAATACTTAGTAATATTATTTTTACTCTAAAAATAATATTTACGTAGTTCACAAAATAATCATAAACACTTATACAAGTGATGTTGTGAAAAATATATACTAAATATATTTATGTATCACGTTTTATTTTGTGAAATCCCACCTCCGGTATTTTGTAAATAAGTCGTGGCGAAATCTATATGTTGAAAACAAGTCGAAAAGTATTTCTAACACTTATAGTGAAAATAATTATAAGTGTTAGGTTTTTAGAAAAATTTCGCCAGAGTTTCCTCTGTAACTGGAGGTGGCCACGCTTTCAAGCGTATCATTTTCTTTTATAAATCAAACCAACAATTTTCTCAATCATCAATAAGCATTATTCAAACCATCAAACTAGTCAAAATAGATGTAAATCGCAAAAATACATGAACTTGTGGTTTTTCCAAAATATGTAGTATCTTTCCATCATTTTTAGTGGATCTTTATATAAAACAATCCGATTTTGTAAAAACCTCGTTTTTAGGGAAGTTCCGTCTTTACAACTTCTCGTCATCTTTTTCAAAAATAGTTATTTTGTCGAAACTTTATGTTACACAAGTTTTTACACACTTGTGTGTTCTAAAAACCATTCGTGTTAGTGTAAGATCCGTCTTTAAAGTATGTTTTCTCTTGACACGTGGTCCTTTGAAAATACCGCTTGTAGATACGTAGATCTACTAGTTTTAAACACTATTTCACAAGCAAAATCGCTTTTACACAAGTTCATGATTCGTGTGTGGTAGAGTTTCATCCTTTAACCCTTGTTACTTCCAAAACAACCTTATGTCATGATCCATGATCATGACCAACCCGGGTTAAATGATGATCCGAGCTACCACAACATAGATCGGGTCCAAATACTCACACAAATCAAATACTACATGATTTACACAACATATGAGCTTTTACCCAACATTTATAGCATTTTAAGTAGACTTTTGTGTGTCATCTTGTATGTTTACGAGTTTTAACCGTTACAAATCATATTAACCACTTTAAAATAGTTCGAGTAGGTGATTTAAGCAACATACCACTAGCTCGAGGCTAGGGAAGAATCTAGACGCAAATAGGGTGGATAAAAGCAAGAGAGTGAGGTCCTTCGCCTTCCGTTTGCACCAAGACTCCTTATGCGGGATCCTTGACACTTATATGAGCTTGGAATTGGTTGATCAAGACTCGAAAATGGTGGTGTGTTCAAGGGGGTGTTCGGCCGAAGCCTTTGAGAGAGAGAGAGGAGTGTTTGAAGTTGAGTTGTGTAATGTGAAAGTTATGTGTGTTTAGTGTAGATCTTATAGGCAAAGCTTGAGATAATTATCCAATAGACCATATGTCTTCTAGATTTTAAACACATTAGATTATAATAATCAAATTTTGTACAAAGTGTGTCCCCTCTAGTTGGGGACGGTTAGTGGGGGGGGGGGGGGGTTCTAGTCCATTTTCAACTAATTAGTTGGACATTAGTTAGGTTAAGTAAGTTAGTTAAGTGCTTAACCTGGTTAGTGGTGTGTCATGCGTTACAATGGGTGTTAGGGTATTCAGGGACCCTAACTGGCTCAGAAAAAGATAAATAATGAAAATAACAATATTTTCAGGTTCCGGGTAAAGTCCGGTTGTTCGGTTGGATAGTAATCCGTTAAAGCGTTAACAAAGCTTTAAAGTGTCGTTAATACCCTTTTTAGTGACACAACTCATTTCTGACACTTTGGAAAGTGTCTAGTAATATTTTTCTCATGTTTTGGCACTTTATTAGTTAGCTAAAAGCTGAATTATTATGTAAAGTGCTGAATTTTGTACTTAGAGTACGTTTTAGGCACATCCAGTCATTGTAACTTATTCCTAGAGACGCAGTTCTACAACCCTTGTATCCCTACACTCACCACTAGTGTAGTAAAATATTTCTGGCTCATACAGGCCTTAGAGGCAGTGTTTGCCTGATGCTGGCTTTATCAGCATGTTCAATAGGTTATCCGTTATAGTGCTACTGTGCTTTTTGTGCATCATGTTTGTCACTAAGGTTCAGCATGTAAATAATGTAGTGACAGTAAGTAAAGTATGATGCAAGTAAGTACATGTATCAGTATTCACGTAGCAGTTTATTCACAAGTTCAAGCAAGCACAGTAATTAAGCAGTAATTAATTATTAATTAAGTCGTACGGATACCTGGTTTAGTGAGGGTTGTCACAGCCTTAAACCCGATAAAACTTTTCTACAACCAACGGTGCGGGCCGCACATTTCATTAAAATGCATACTATTTTATACGGAAACTTTTCATCTGAAGAAATATCCTTTTAAAATACTTGCGCAACTCACCTTTCCTATGCACACCACTACACGTTTTACTCATACGTACCATTAGTTGAACAGACTACTTTTACAAATCTACCATTTTCGTTCCTCAAAATTACCATTCACTTTCAACACGCTTCAAACTTCAAAACTTCTATTTTAGCCAAAATGTCTTTTTCCAAAGTCTTCCCCTTGAATAAATTTTGGGACGAAATTTCCAAATGGAGGGGAGATTGTAACGCCTCGCTTTTTGAAACCTTCCTTATTTAGAAATATTATTTATGTTCCTAGTTTTTGGAAACTTATTTATGTTCATTTATACATTCATTTGATTATACATTACACTTATACGTTTAAAACACTTAAAACCGATAAATAACGCAAACTAGAATTTCGAGCATAAGGGACTGGTCTGTCTCGCACGAGAGGACCCAGTCACCCCAAATGCCCCACTCGTCCCAAATGCCCACTCACCCTTAATCCGTCTCGTCCCATACTCGTCCCCCAATCTATAATTACAAACCCACTTCCTTCATTTCTAACCTTCACACTCCGAATTTTTCTCTCCAAAACTTGAACTCGGGCATTTCAGTGAACTTGTTCCAGCAGCTTCCTAAGTGGGTTTGCAACTCACCAACATTTGATTTCTTCTACTTTTCTTCCATTTTTATAAACTTTTACGAGATTCTTCACAAATCTTTCACTTGGTTTCTCAGACTTGCAATGGCAAACTGATACTAACTCTCAATCCGTTGAGGACCAAGCTGGAAGTGAAGATAATCTTTCAAACTTTTTGTAAACAAACTTTTTGACTCTGGACTCGGCCGAATTGGAGACTCTCTAAGCTCACAAGCTAAGACAATAGTTGTGGTTTCATGTTAGAGCCAATTCCAGCTGAGAAGGTAATCAGTTCAACAAAAACCGAACTGATTTCACCTCGAAACAAACCCTATCGTCCGAAATGAAGACCCACTCGCCTGAGAGGATAACCCTCTCACACGAGAGGGGACTCCTGTCATCCGAGATAGACTGTTTCACCACGTTCCAACGTTTTTAAGTGTTGAATGATTGTCCAGATCCCTATTTTCAATATAGTCGACTCTGGAACATCAGTGTGTGATCAGTGGAAGCCTTGGCTTCCCACCTAGTTCCACCACCGCACTTAACTCGTAAGACGAACACCCAAACAATCTCCTAGACCTAGAACATGTTAACCCCGTCCAACCTCTGACACTTAGTTCATTCTTTCTATGTCGTGTTAGCACACTTGGGTTGTCCTTGCTCGGTTGTTTGGCTATCATTTACATTCTGTTATTTCCATTTTCGTATTCATGACCAACCGGTTAGTTAACTAAGTTAACTCACTTGCGCTTTGTTGAACAATAACGAGGTGTATACCTCCAAGCATGACTTCTATGAATTCTATGGACATTCTGGACTATTATTATACTATGACTATAACTAAATAACTTAACTGAACTCACAAACATAACTGATTAATAGTTAAAATGTTCAAAACGAAGTTCAGTTTATCAGACAGTCCCTCTCGCGCGAAAGGGGTGGTTCCACTCGCGCGAAAGGCACCTGTCGTCCGAAACTATCCTTTCGTCTGAACAGTTTGTGTTACGGTTTTTCTTTTATTTTGTTTCCACATTCCTTGTTACTGATTCTGTCGAGAAAACCAGGACCCGTAAAACCAAAGAAACTCAGTGTCGTGACAAGTGCCTGGACATGATATATTTTCGGTTTTAATCATACTTTCATACTATATACTTACGTACTTTAAAGTTCCAAATCCAACCACTCCAAAAACTTCAACAACCATACACCTTCGTTTCCCCAACCTCAACAAATCGTAAATCCATGGAAAATCAGGAAACTTTTGCAAAATTGTGAGTATTGTAGCAGCTGCATGTCCTGTTGCGTGTGGCCGGCGCGCGGGGTTTACGCCTGTATCCGCGAGGTGGCAGTAAAAATAGAGATCATCGATGATGGTTGCGTGGGGATAAAAACCGTCCGCCCTAGGTTGCTCAATCAAAGAGTCACCGGCGTAAAATTAGCACTACTGATATATAAGCATATTCGGAGCGTGAAGATTTTATACTCGAGTGTGTTGCAAAGATAGCATTCGTCAAAATGAGCGGATAATACTTATGGACGATGTCCTTTTAAAATAGAAAATATATAAAATAATGGCTCCTACCTGCACTAAAAGTACTAGGTGCCTGTCATGTGTTCAGAAAATGTCTCCATGAGCAAGACAAATAGTGCAGTATGAATTGTACCCAATAAAGTTGTGTATTATAGATTTTTTTTTCTTTTTCATTTCATTTGCTACTGTGATACGTCAAACGATGGCGTTTCTTATCACAACATAAAACCCACCACACTTTTAGTACGTGTGATTATGGGATAAGGATAACACAAGATCCTAAAAATTTTTGCAAAATACATCTCAATAGAGAAAGAAGAGACTGGATTCAGATCTGGAATATGCAGTTGTGTATCAGAAACATAAATCTGGTTTCTTCACCATAGAAACAACAGATCCATGAAATGTTTATCGATAACTTCCTTTTTTGAGCTCTAATAAAACATATCTGGAAGTTTGAAACATGAAAAAGCATGTAAGAAGGATGAGATCTGAAAATCGAGTAGAGAGAAACGAGATGTGATTGTCGGATCTAGATTTTTAAGCACTAAAATCAATGAAATACCACCGATGTAGAAGTTTTGGGAAAAGTAACACAGATCTGTGGGGTTTCTCCATTCGAAGATCGAGAGTGTGACTCTAAGAACACAGATCTGAAGATCTGACGATAAAACAAGATGTGATCAACAAATGTATAACATAAACTCGGTGGGCGCCAATGTTGAAACACGGAATCACCGCCGGGATGATTGGACCGCTTTCTCCATGAGGGTGAAGAATCACACCTTGTTCTTCCTCTTGAACCTAGATCTGCAATGGAGAAGACAAGAAAGTGGAGCTGTAGAGATGACCGGTAGAGGAAAGAATCCCATGTTTCCAGTAACAAAAGTGTGGCGGCTCCATATCTTGTGCCCTAATAATGAGGTGAACACCTCTTTATATAGGAGATATGGGTCTCCCCTAACCTCAATGGGCCATGCCCAGTTAGGGGTTATCTCTACAAGCCCACAACTTAGTGTAGTGTGAACTACAATGCGCTAGGCTTCGCGGGTTAGTACGCAATAATAATAATAAATATTATAATAAAAGGCGATAAGTAACGGATATGTCCGATCGCTCGGGTTGGGTCTAATACCATACCCCATCACCAATCCTTTGATATATATATATTTCGTTATGGAATGGTATTAATATCTATTAATAAGGGACTGGAAATGAACAGTAAAAAAAGGTACGTGGCTTACTAGATTCCACGTGTTTCACCCTACTTTCTTCTCATCCTCAACCTGCCCTCTCAAAAGATACATACAGAAAAAAAGGAGAAAGGAGAAAGTGGAGAAAGAGATGCCGATGATATAGAGAGATCCGGAGGCGAATGCCAGGCAACCAGCCCCCACGACTGCTCGCCTCCCAACCATAGAACTGACGTCGTCGAGTCTAGGGTTCCCGGCAAGTGTTCCGATCAAGTTCCGGCAATTTCCGGTCAACCATTGTTTCTTGCATGTTGGCTATTTGGTTAGGTCGGTTGTCCATGAACCTTAATCTGACGAGTCATGCTGATCTGATGAGTAGGTTCCCTCCGGTGAGGTTCCGGCGAAGATTTCGGTGCCGCTCGGACTGGGTTAGTCTCTATTTTTCACTATCACACTCAACCATCAGAATCCGTTTTGGCCGGTGAGTTTATTTTGTTTGCTCTTTGTTTTTAGGTGGTTATTTGTTTTGGTTTTTGGTTCAAGTAGATGCCGAATGATTGTTTTGAATTAAGTTTATAGTATAATGCAAGATATTGAATTGTTATCTCGTGTGAAAGGTTTTGGATTATGATGTCTGTAGTAGCCAATTGAACTCACATTTTGATGATAAGTGTTACTTTAGTTTATTTTCTAAGTTGTTTATCACCAAAATGTTCGTGTTCAGAGGTGATACAAGCATTTATTTTGATCGGTTAGGGTACGACATTTGTGGAATAATGCTGGAAAATAATCACGCGATCATTATGATGATGCTGGTCTTTGATAGAGTGTAATTGATGGGTTTCACATTTTTAATTAGGTTATGACATAAAATCGGTTAACTTCTTTGTTTCTTAATCATTTCCACAAAAATGACCTAACTGATTGTGCGAAATCATAAACCGTGAATAACTGATAAACCCTGTTTTCAGTTGTTGAACCATACTGATTCAGGTGGAATTCTGTGCAGGCAGACTTTGCAATGCATCTTGAAGACGAATCTTGGTGTACACCAATATTTCAGTATGCAATTTATGCACACAATACTCTGTTTAATATGCTCAGCAAGTTCCTTAAAATTGTTTTCTTTGTTGTTTCAGATTATCGTCGTTTTCTGTGGTCCCGAGGAGAAAAACACAGCAAAAGCTAAAACCATTTTGATAAACATCCCCAACAAAGAGTGCATGCATTGAATCAGTGTTTTGGGGGCAAGATAACCTATTTTGCTCACTCAGAGTCCAAATTATGGGAAGTCAAAGTGGAATTTTTATCAATGAGATTCCATATACTTATGTTGATTAGTGGCTAATTATTCAATGAAGGGTTCCAAAAGAAATCATGAACCCAACAAGAAAGCAAAAACATTTAGAATGTGTAATCTGGTATGTGATTAGTATAAAGGTTTTCTCAAGTTTAGAACACATACGGTATTAGGTGATACTCACACTGAAACCGAGTATATTATATAATATCAAAAAATATTTAATTTCTATGTTATTTTTTCTTGGGTTTTTAGGGTTGAAGATGAAAGATTATCCCCAAAATGAAGCAGGTTAGATCGTCATTTACTGTTTGCGGTTGTTTTCCAGGTCTGATTCAAGAGTGTTATGCTTTTGTTGCTGGTGGTGGTTTCGCTACGCTGAAGATGATTGGATGCGGGTGTTTGGGCAGTCAAATCTGGTAGTGGAAGGGTTGTAGGTGGGTAAGGATGTCGCCGATTGTTGGTGGTTAAGGAAAAGGGGGATGATTGGGTTTCCGAAGCTTATAACACAACTAATCGGCATTTTTGAGGTCAATTAATCTTCTCTTCTTTCTTTTGTCTTTCGATTTTTATCTTTGGGGGGGGGGGGGTTGATTTGGGTTTTTTGTTTGCTTTTGGTAATCAGGTTTGTCTCCAACCTTAATGATCTTTGATTTCCAGTATCAATCTTTCAGAATTCGTATTCGTGCTTCGGTACATTCAATCGGTTCGACTCGAACAGTTTTATTACGAATTTTCGGATGGTACGCATCTTCTTTTCGCTGTTGAGCTGTGAGGGTTTCGAAATAGTTGTGTTTTTTCTGTTGTTCTACATATAAATGATTTAAAAATCATCATCATTCTTATAGAAATCACAATTTTAGGTTTAGGTTTTAGATTGCTTGAGTTTAGCTGTATATTTTAGTAAATTGTTTATGAACCTTGAGACAGTCCGTTGGAATCACTTGTATACGATGCTACTGATTGATTTATGTTAATATGGAATTTTCAAGTATAAACGATTGCATTTGTATTCGTGTGTCATTTTTTTTTCAATAAGCTTGATTTGGAATTTTAGGATCATACACCTGCATTTTTTGTAGTTGAGATGTGATGGTTTTGAAATAGTTGTGGTTTTGTGCTTAACTAATAATAAATTAAAAAAATATAAAATAATCAATTTATAGAAACATGAAATCTGGTAATGAATTACATCAATATAAAAGAAAACAAGGTTGAGTACTAACCTGATACTGCAATCATCATAAATTATGTTACCACCATCTGCAAGTCCACATGCTTTTGTCCTGTTAACTGCCGACTCAAAACAAGCTAGACACCGGGAGGTCGAGAGATATTCCCTACCCAAAGCAAAGGCGTACACCAAGTCACCATTATTCATGGTCCTCGGAAAGGCGTGGTACACTTGTGGATCGGATAACTGCCTTTGGAGGCTAGAAAGGATGGTATTAAGGCTGCTTATGTAAGATTCTAGGTTCTGTGAATTGTATTTTCTACAATAATTTCTAAGCAGAGTGTTGTTCTCATCACTTGCTTATGATGTCACATGTTTAGCCATAGTCATGAACACCTATAGTTCAGTTTTACTTTCTATCTTTATAGAACCCATTCAGTTTTACTTTGTAAATTAAATATTGCTATGGTTGTGAGAAATAAAACCGACTCTCTCGCGCGCAACGCGCGTTGGGAATAATCCTAGTTTATTTAATTATACACATATTTTGTTTCACTAAAAAGATTGATCAGGTCGCATACACATTTTAATTAGTAATTACAATGGTATTTTGAAATAGTAGGGGATGGCCACTAGAGGTTAAAGTATGATGTAGTTAATGGTTTAAACACATTCATTCCCTTGGTCTGTACCAAGTCCAAATGCTTTCGAAGAAGAAGCATGTAAACAATCCAATCTCCGTTATTCCTAGCACTTGGCATTGGCATTACGAATCCAATTTGTCCACCCCATGGAAAATGATATGACCCGAATTGTGGCTTTCCCCATCCGAAATCAATACTATTGACTGGGAAACGCTGCCCCGAAGATACCACGACGGCTTCACCATCGTTTTCATCTAATTTAGCATATATCCTTCCAACTACAGGCTCAGGTCGATGCAACTCAACGAAATCAATGATTTCTCGAAAATGTTCCTCAGTCATTGCAGGGTAAACAAATTCATTAACCATCTCAGCTACTAGTCCTAGTGGCATCTCCTTAAGCTCACTTGAGTTTGCTTCACCGTTAGGTATAGAAATTACAGATCCAAAGTAGTTTTGCATTGATAATGACATGGTACTTGACAAAGAGAGTTTGTCAAACCTTTTTCTCCCATCAACTACAACGCCCATTTTGCATGTCTTGAAACCATCTTCACACTCTGCAATTATCTTCCATAAAAAGGCAGTAAACGATACAAGCTTGCTTCGTTTTGGGTTTCCATTAAAACTTGATTGCATTTGAAGGTAACTTATATCTTTGGCTTCAACGTAGTATATACGGCTTATAAGGGGATTCGTCAATACGGAAGTCTGGGGTGGAGGGAGAGATGATAAAGGAAAGAATTGCTTGTTGTAGAAGGTGTTTATAACCGGTGGGCGTCTAGGGTTAAGCATAGAACGCCTGAAAGATGGAAGACTAGAAATTGGTTTTGATTGCGAAATTTCAGCCCATGCGGTCAAGAACATATTTATCGAGTATGCATCGACTACTCTATGATCAAATGCGCATCCAATTACCAAACCTCCACACATTAGCTCAGTTACCTATTTCGGGACAAATATAGATAAACCGTTTGGGATATAATCAGTAAGTATTCATCAATGATAGGGAAATGAGAGTGAGTATCAAGTTTTCTGAAAATAGTTCTTTCTTTTAATTAATCTAAGTTCATAAATCCTTGAATTAAAACCATGTTTCTCAAGTAACTATCTGTAATTTCATGCATCTGTTTCAAAACATATAAAAATGTTGCATATCTAAAAACTTAATATTATACTATTCTCATTTTAAAATAGATAGTTGGGGTTTGTTCTTTTATAAAAATACTTTCTAAAAGCTAATATGAACCCCTATCATAAAATAAAAAAAAACAACAAACAAAAGTCTAGCATTATTTAACTGAAATATAAAATTGTCATATTAGTTTATACGTAAGTTTTTTATTATTTTATAAACTAAAGAAAACTAGAAGTTTGGTCTTTTGGGTTATTAATAGATGGAAAATGTTAGGAATGAACTAATAATTCAGGTGGAATGAAACGGCACAAAAGCATTCAAACGTATTCGATTTTGCCTCAAGCATCTTGCTGTTCATATACTATACCTGAACCGTAAGGACACCTTGTTTATTGACTGGAACAAGCTTTTTGTCTACAGACTCATTAGGGTTGTAAAGATCAATGTTCTTAAGCTCCACATCTGCATGTGCATGAATAAAATCCACTCCACGGTTATTACAAAGCAACTCAGGTTCAGCAAGGTTGTTTTGGACAATTTCGCCTGCAAGCGGGTAGAACGGCACCAGGGCTTCTGCAAGTGATTTCCTGACTATGTTCACACTCTCGTCGAGTGGAAGAGAGTTCTTGTAGCAGAAGAAAACTCCTACATCCACTGGCGGAATGAGTAAGTCTAGGTTCGACATAGGAAGCCAGTGGTCATGGATTGGCATCGCGGCTGCGATGATGTCTCTCTTCTTCACATTAACCGAGAAAGTTCCAGACGAACCCATCGCGTATGAGTTTAGTGTCTCACAAATGAAAAGGTTTGTTAAGGAAAGGTGTTTGATTGTTTGAGAGAAGATTAGAAACAATGGGTGGGGAATATAGATAGAAAAGGATGATTTATATAGGAAAGTCAACTGGGAGTTGTTTTGTTATAAGATTACTATAATGATTTACATAAGAAAGATAAATGACAGGTTTGTTGGAGCCGCCGATGATGATTTATATAGGAAACTCAAATGGGAGTTGTTTTGTTATAAGATTAGTATAAAAATGATTTACATAAGAAAGTTAAATAAAATAAGGGAGATTTAGCACCCATTTTTTACTAAATAAAATAAGGGAGATTTGTCCCCACGGAAAATGATATATAACCCGAAATGTGGCATACCCCCTCCAAAGTCGATACTATTGACCGGAAAACACTGCCCCGCCTCATACATGTTCACATCTACCTTTTTAGCCTGTTTTTATAATGAAAGACTATTTTATTCCTTAATATTTTTATGGTAAGGCTGCAGTGTGTGGGTTGGGGGTTATAAAGGACACCTCAGCGCCACGTAGGCGCCACGTCAGCCAAGTGGCTTTATAACCCCCCCTTTAACATGGAGGGTGCGGTATAACCCCTAGGGGCGCTATAGAGAAAAAAAAAAAAAACTTGATTGGTGCAAACAAGTGGGCCCCAGCTGATAACCCCCTCCTCCCTCGTTACCATGTTGGCGAGCCATGTATGGCGCCCCCTCCTTAATTCCGGCGATGTGGGTGGATAGCGCCCCGGGGCGCTATAGCAGCTGACCTGGCGGGGGTGGCGCCCCCACACCCTCCGGCCTAAGTGGTCATGTTTTTTTTAACGAAACACTAACATACTCTTAGATACTCTTATAAACTAGTTATACTTGCATTTTGCATAATTTGAACTTCCCATCTCATGAATAGAGGGTAGACACCATACCACTAGATCACTAGGTTATGGGTGAGATTTGGTCATGTATGATAGGTTTATATGTTGTTCGATTTATTTTGTTGACACTTGCCATTGGTTTGTTTCATATTCTCTTTGGTTGGATTGTCTTTTGCATGCACCATCCAATGTATTTTTTTTTCATAATTAATATATTTTTATTTTCGAAAAAGGAAAAAAAACATAAGAATTTGAAAAGGTTTAATTAATGTCTAGTTGTTTTTTTTAATTTAAAGAGGTTTAATTAAAGTCTAGTTGTTTTAGAATTTAAAAATGTATAGTTTAGATGTTTTTGTTTTATTTAATGTTGGATTGAAATGCCCGCAACTACCTCATAGGATGTTTACAATCACTTATACCAAGTCAATGCTATTTCAATTTTTTTTTATTCCGGTTAAAGTCAAACCCAACTAATTAGTTGAAATTTCGCCAAGGTTGGTGATGAATATATAGACCTTGTTTACAAATCATGAAACTAACTAGTAATGCCAATCTTCTTGACACTAATGGGGTAGTGGTCCATTAGCAAAAATAAAGCCTTTAAACACCTTAAAAGAGAGAGAGAGACATAAAGAGAGAGAGAGGGGGGGGGGGTTTGGATTCAAGTCCTACACATGACAGAAGTAAAAAAATTTACAGTTAAAAAAAGAACTCAACACAATGTCAGCCTTCTGCATAGCCTTAGGATTGTATTGTAATAAGTCTGTGTGTCGGCTATTTATAGCATTTGTATTGTGAATACTGATCAAGCTTTTGAACAATAATACTCTAGCTCTCATTTGGTATCAAGAGCATAATACTCTTACGAGTCCTTTCCCGATTCCTTTACTAACCGATCACCAATGGCACCACACACTATTATCCAACTCAATGTTGCCACCAACTTCAACATAACCCTAACCTCCGATAACTTTTCTATCTGGCGCAAACATGTCCAATCCACATTAATCGAAATGGACCTAGTTCAATTCATTACCAAAAGCAAACTGACTCCACCAGAATTTCTCGATTCGTAACAAATAAACTGAATCCTGAATTCTACTCCTGGTATCATCAAGACTAGGTAATCTTGGCCGCTTTGCTTGGGAGTTGTTCTCCTGCAATCCAACCCTTAATTTCCTTAGTTGAGACATCTTGACATGGGTAGGAACTACTCGTCATGAGCCACGCAAACTCGTCCAGATCTAGAATCATATCGCTGAAATCAAAACTTACTTCTAATCCGCCAAGGAACCGTGTTATTGAGTACCTACACGAGACGAAATCCGTTACGGATGACCTCCCAATGGTTCAAAGTCCTGTAACCGATGAAGATCTCATGGTGCACATACTCTGTCAATTGGGTGAGGAATTTAAAACTGCCTTCAAGTTTCTTCGCTTATTTGGTTCAAAATATACTTTTCTGAGTTATTTGAAAAATTCATGGACTATGAACGGGAAATCAATGCTACTGCCTTACCTCCATCCACAATCATGGCAACCGCCAACTACACTCAACGACAACCATGGTCTGGACGACGTGGAAACTACAACAACATATCACGCAATCAACCTTCAAACAAAATTAATGGTGGTAACTATCACACCAGCATCAGAGGCGGAAGCGCGTAGTGTGACTTGATCAATTTTCATAGCATACGATGTAATAAACAAACAACATGAAATAAAACAATAATAGGGGACGAGGACGGTTCGGGATATCTTCGATTACCAATATCATGTCCAGGTCGTTTGGATTCCAAGCACGACCTCTTGCATCCTTGAAGCACATGGTACCATCGGGGCAATCGATGATGAGAGTCATGCTACGGCATACCGCGAGATCAACTTTTGTATTACCGACAACCTTGTTGAACGATGATGGAGTTCGCTGAATGAAATGCTTGAATAACCTTGCGATCCGTTCTCCAAAGAAGATCGGCGTTCGGGTGTCCGCGCTGGCGTAGGCAGCCATATTCCGGAGAAATATGTGGGCGACGTCGAGGGTTTGGTGAGTTACGAGACTGATGTGCGTGAGTGTTATTAGTTTTTAATGTATATATTAAGCCCTTTTTAACACTTTTTAGCCAAGTTTTAAATTTATAAAACACGATATTTACTAACACTAAACACACATATGGGCAAGTGCACCCATCGTGAGCGTAGTATAGTGTTGGCAAGATACCGAGGTCATCCAAGGACACAAGAGCTTTTAGTACCGGTGTATCCTCAACGTCTAATCAAATCAAAAGTTTAGAAAAAAAGGTTTTTAAAATAAAAACTAACTAAAATGCTGAAAAATAAAATAAAAACAAAAACAGATAGACAAGATGAATCACTTGGCTCCGACTCGTGTTTAGTGTAACCTTTGATTATTTCCGCACTTTTGCACTATTTAAGAGATTATCTTAGTTATTGTAGTAGGCCCCTCTTTTGAATGCGACGTTACCCTCAACCCAGTAGTTTGAGTCAGCAAGGATACAATCCTAAAGGGTTGGATTATTGAAAGATAATTAATTAAGTTATTAATGCATATTATGGTAGGCCCCTCTTTTGAAGGTGACGTTACCCTCGGCTAAGTAGTCTGAGTCAGCAGGGATACAATCCTAAGTAGCCGGGTTAAAGTATTAATAGTAGCTTACATATGAGGGGATTAAACAGTTTGGACCCCCGCCATCCAATACCGGTGGGTATTGAAGGAGGTCCTACTAAATTTGACCTAGATCCTTGCAGGATCTATACACTGAACAAGGCAAGACTCTTACCAAACCGTTCCCTTAACCCCCGACCAGGTAGCCAACATACCTCCATATAGACTGTGGAGATATGAATGGTGAAAATCTTTTATTTTATATAGACAGTAAAATAATGCCAAGACACCACGGACAAACGATAAGGAAGAATCACCTTCAACATAAGAAACTAGTTATTAAAGTCATTAATACATAAACAAGTAAAAAGTGCGAAAAGATTAAAAATAAAAAGTATTACACTAGACACTTTGTCTTCACCAAGTGATGTAAGAGACTTAGGTAAACATGGCCTTGATTGTCAAGAACTCTTACGATCAATCTTGGATCCCGAGACGACTCACACGCTCTATGATGGACAATGGATGATGGTGGTGGATGATGGTGTTGTGATGGTGGTGGGTGGTGGGTGAAGTGTGAGAGAGGTGGTGTGCCAAGGGATGGCTTGCAAATGAGCCAAGCACCCCTATTTATAGCCTGAACAGTAGCTCGGGCACGGCCCCGTGTCCATCCTCTTCTCTGTCTTCATTAATTGCAGTTTGTCTACATTAGTTGACCACGCCCCCATGTCCGCTGGGCACACCCCGTGTGCAGAAGCGTATCTGTACTATCAAGATTTGCCTGGATTCTGCGAATCTTATAGTTGACCACGGCCCCGTGTCTGCTGAGCACGGCCCCGTGGTGGGCGATGGAAGCTTCTATGTCACACCCTGGCTTTGCGGAAGCGTGGTTAGTTTTGGTGTGACTTCTTAATACCATAGCTTAACCATAACAAAGCTATATGAAATAAAATCATGCAAGATCATCCATTGATTTAAGTTTTAAAACCAGAGTAACATACCACTGTCTTAGAGACTTACAACATCGTAACATAAAACATTGTCTTTAACAACATAACCATTAACATGAAATAAACGCAGTTTAAGATTTGTGACTTGTCCAGGAAAGAGTCACATTTCCTAAACTGGGATGACCTTGGAACCCTTATGCAGCGGGAAAACATAACATATCGTGCCAGATCTTTAATTTCCTGAAATACATGTAAGTTGAAAAATCAACAATAATGTTGAGCGAGTTCATGTGTAAGTGAGTATGTAAAAACACTTGTAAGTATAAAAGTTCCCTGGTATGTAGCAGTGTAAGGAAAAAGAGATCACCAATGGTTTGCAAGGCCATTAGTATGTGTGAAGTGTATGTAGGAAGACTCAAACCTAGCAGATTTCGCGTCGGGTACAAAGTCACTCCAAGGTCCGTTCTGTTGGGCCTAGAGTTGGGCTCGCTACACCCAGATAGATCTACCGCTTACGTCCCTCGGTGTTTCTGCCTACCCACTCACATGATCTAAGTAGTAAACCTCCTTACGCTAACCATACCGTGTATAAAGTACTTGTAATCAAAGTAACATGTATTTCACCCCCGCAGTTAAGAAAACTGAAAACAGTTAGAGAAAAGGGGGGACATGAACTCACAGTGAAGCGTCTCTACCAAGTATCTCCTGCTCACGCAGCTGTGCGACGACCTACAGGTGCTAATTCTATTAGACGGACGGCCGTGCCTTAGCTTTATAGTTTAAGTCTTTGGGAAATAGTTAGACAACTATTTCGTGTTTACATTCTGTATATACTTGGTAGTTAATCTCCTTCCCAAGGATGGGGGATTCAATACATGTGCGTTCAAATTATATCATTAAGTCTCACTTAATATATATATATATTTCCAATTCCAAAATATAAGTATTTTTCTCAAAAATATTATATTTTCATTTCACATAATTTTTCTCCAATAATACGTTGTTAAAATACGCGTTCATAAATATTTCCGTAAGTGCGTAAGTTACGTTTTAACAATCGAGTGGTAATATACTTACCGGTGTAACTTATATATTTATGGTGAAAGCGTTCGTATTATTTTGGAATCGTTAACGTTCGTAAATATTATTTTCACTCTAAAATAATATTTATGTATTTTCACAAAATAATCATAAACAGTGTGTGAAAAATATATATTTATCACGTTAAATTTTGTGAAAATCCCACCTCCGAATATTTAGTAAATAAAGTCATGGCGAAATTTATATTTTGAAAACATGTCCAAAAATAATTCTAACACTTGTAGTGTAAATAGTTCTAAGTGTTAGGTTGTTAGAAAAATTTCGCCAGAGTTTCCTCTGTAACTGGAGGTGGCCACGCTTTCAAGCGTATCATTTTCTTTAACAAATCAACTCAACAATTTTCTTTATTCGATCAGAACAACTTTCAACACAACAACAAATCAACATATGTGTAAATTGCCAAAAATTACATGAACTTGCAGTTTTTCCCAAAACTGTGGTGTAAATCCCCTTAAATTTAGTAGATCTTCATATAAGGTAATTTGATCTTGTAAAAACCTCGTTTTTAGAAAAAATCCATCTTTACAACTTCCAGTCATCTTTTACAAAAACTGTTATTTTGTCGGATCTTTTCATTTCACAAGTGTTTACACACTTGTGGTTCATAAAAATCATGCTTGTTAGTGTAAGATCCATCTTTTAAAATACATGATTTCTTTGATACGTGGTTCTTTGAAAATACCACTTGCAGATGCGTAGATCTGCTAGTTTTAAACACAATTTTACAAGTAAAACTCTTTTACACAAGTTCATGATTCGCGTGTGGTAGAGTTTCACCTTTTAACCCTTGTATCATTCAAAACAAGCTTATGTTAAGATCCATGATCTTACCAAACCGGGTTAAACGATGATCCGAGCTACCACATCATAGATCAGGCCTAAATAATCATACATTTCGAATACTACATCATTTACACAACTTATGTGCTATTATCCACCATTTTTAGTGTTTTAAGTAGACTTTAAAGCATCATCTTGCATGTTAACGAGTTTTAACCGATAAAAATCCTTTTAACCACTTTAGATTAGTTCGAATACGAGTTTTAAGCATTATACCTCTAGCTCGAGGCTAGGGAAGAATCTACGCGCAAACGAGGTGGATAAAAGCTAAGTAGAGAGGTCCTTCGCGTTCCGTTTGCTCCAAGACTCCTTGTATACGACCCTTAACACTTGTATGTTCTTGAAATGGGGTGATCAAAGCCGAGAATATGATGGATGGATATGGGGGATCTCGGCCGAAAGCTTTGAGAAGGAAAGAGAGGTGTGTTTGGGTGATGTTATGAAATGAATGATCATATGTGCTAAACTTAAATCTTATAGACAATTCTTAAGGTTAATACTCAAGGGTTAATGTGTCTAGATGATATTAGACAAGTGGGATTAAAATATTCAACAAGGTACAAGTGTGTCCCCCTACATGGGGACGGTTTGCAATGGGGGGGGGGGGGGTTCTAGTCCAAAACCAACTAAGTGTTAAGTATATTAGTTAGGTTAACATAGTTAAGTTTAGGGATTAACCCGGTTAGTGGTGTGTCACGCGTTACAATGGGTGTTAGGGTAATCAGGGACCCTAACTGGCTCAGAAAAAGATAAATAATGAAAATGACATTATTTTTAGGTTCCGGGTATAGTCCGGTTGTTCGGTTGGATAGTAATCCGTTAAAGTGCTTAACAAAGCTTTAAAGTGTCGTTAATACCCTTTTTAGTGACACAACTCATTTCTGACACTTTGGTAAGTGTCTAGTGTTATTTTTCTCATGTTTTGGCACTTTATTAGTTAGCTAAAAGCTGAATTATTTTGTAAAGTGCTGAGTTTTGTACTTAGAGTACGTTTTAGGCACATCCAGTCATAGTGACTTATTCCTAGAGACGCAGTTCCACAACCCTTATATCCCTACACTCACTACTAGTGTAGCAAAACGTTTCTGGCTCGTACAGGCCTTAGAGGCAGTGTTTGCCTGATGCTGGCTTTATCAGCATGTTCAATAGGTTATCCGTTCATGTGCTACTGTGCTTTTGTGCATCATGTTTGTCACTAGGGTTCAACATGTAAATAATGTAGTGACGATAAGTAAAGTATGATGCAAGTAAGTACATGTATCAGATATCAAGTAGCAGTTCATCAGCTAGTTCAAACAAGCACAGTAATTAAGCAGTAATTAATCATTAGTTAAGTCGTACGGATACCTGGTTTAGTGCGGGTTGTCACATTCTACAACCTTGTCTTTTATGCTGACACTTGGGTACGCCCCCGTGTTCACTGAGCACGGGGCGTGTTCAGCCTTCTGTTCTCTTGTTTTGCTTGGGAAGTTGCTTTCGGGGAGGTCGGGCATGCCACGTTTGTTCCTTTTCTTGTATTTATGTTAGATTTAGCTGTCTTTTTGCTTCTTTTGTTAATTTGAGCTCATTTAATCCTGAAAAATACAAAAGGAAGACAAAAGCACGCTTTTTCCAACATTATTACTAAAAAGGGTTAGTTTTATGCCACAATTGATGTAATTTATATGTTGCATTTTGCACACATCAAATACCCCCACACTTGAATCTTTGCTTGTCCTCAAGCAAAACTCTTTATAATATGGCTTTACACTCCCAAATAGAATGGGTAGAAGAGAAGGTTTTTGGGCTTGTCATAGAGTGTCGGGATTTCCAAGATTCTTTATTAAGTTTATTTTTATTTATTTACAATCCTATTCGTCATGATTTATTTAAAACTTTTCATAAGATAAATTACTTATTAGGGCATAACATGCCTTTTTAAAATTCTATTTATATACAAGTTCACATACCTCATGGGGGATCACTCAACACTCGGCCGAAGATGTATTTTAGTGAATCACTCGAGAGCGGCATGGAACTTACTCCTACCATAGGCTTGCCAAGCAATCAATCCTCCTCCTTTTTAACTATACTTTTGGGTGAATGGTTAGGGTTGGGTTGGGTTAAAGGTAGGTGGTTGGGTTAGTGGTTAGTAGAAAAAGGGCGAAAAGTGTAAAAAGTGTCGGTTTTTGTAAGACTTTTTATTTTTTTGCAATTTCTATTTTGATGAAGCCATAATTCAAACAAAGTTATTTTTGATGAACTTGCTTGATTATTTCTTTTGCTTCATCATCAACATTTTTTTTTTTGAAAGTAATACGAAAAACCGAGCTTGTTACTAAAACAAAAGGGTTAAAAATAAAATGGTTTTGGTGGGTGAAAGGGTGTTTGGTTTGGGTTAAGAAATGAAAAGGTTTAGGCTCAAAGGGGTTAACTAGGGGGATTTTGGGTAGGTGGTAAAAAAAAGAAAAAAAAATAAAAAATAATGGTGTAGAAATAAAAAAAGTTAGTCCTAATGCCTCCATCATTTACTTACTCAGGTTTAAGTTGGTAAGGACCGGGAATGTATCATCGTGGCAAGTTCTAGAGTTGTAAAAACCAAGCGGCTATTCACACAAGAAACGAAAAATGAGCATTTAGTTTAAAGATATGTATTTGTATGCTCAATAAAGGCTCAAAACTCACTTTTGTGGGAATAGGTTTTTATGTGATCAAGTATATATAATTAAATTTTAACTAAGCTTGTCATGCCTTTTCATAATTTTCTTATGTTGGTTCTTTTTATCACGACGCTATCGGTTGTAAATTTGTAAAAAATCAACCTTTTTAGAATTTGGAATTCCCAAGTTAAACCTAGACAAGTAAAAAAAATGAAAATTTTTGAAAAAATTTGGGGTGATTAGCGGTTCCAATAGAGTTTTGTGTAAGGCTTGTAATTAGGACTTGCAAGATTCAAAGTTTTAGCATCCCCCCCACACTTAAATTACACATTGTCCTCAATGTGTCCCAAAAATAAGTTTTTAGGTTGATTGAATGTGTAAAAGGTGTGAAAAAACAAAATTTTATGTTACTGGGCGTCTAGACACGTCCTCATGTTCGATGAACACGACCCCGTGTTCAGGTGCCAGTAAAGGAAAACTTACAGAAGGTGGACACGGGGGCGTGTCCACTGGGCACGACCCCGTGTCTGGCAAAAGTCTGCAGATTTAGACAAACAGCAGGTCTGGGGGAGTGGGCACGGGGGCGTGTTGGCTGGACACGGCCCCGTGTTGACAATCTGCAAAGGTGAAAAACAGGTTTCTGGCTCTGGTTTTCCTGTCCTTGCTTTAGTAACACTAATGTTTAGTGTTCTAAGCCTCTTTGTCACACCCCAACCAATGGCGGAAACATCGGGATGAGACGAAATGTGAAGATTGCTAGAGACTTCATAACACTATTTGCGTCAATATTTAATAAATCGATTTCATTTCATAAACTAAATTGTCAACAATACAAGGAAATTCAAATAACAACAAGTTCAAAATAAATACATAACAACATAATCAAAATTGATACAACATTTAAACCTAAACGTCTATGTATGTATCTAGGCATCAATGCTACTTCATTTCATAGCATCATAATCATCATCATCAACCTGTAACATGTTAAAATAAAGTTCAATGCAAAAGCAAAGGCGAGTACACAAGGTTTAAATAGTATAGCATAAGTATAAAGCATTTTACTCGAATCCACATGGCAATTTGTATACAAGGTAACTAGCATGCATAACATTACGTCTAAACCCAAAGTGTCCACTAGTATTTAGCATCCCTCGCCACAAAAGTGACGAGACCGTATAGTATGTTGACTTAACAAACCCCCGTCGGGTAGTGTGATACTCCTATAGCGCTATAATTGTTAAGCGAGGGTATAACATAGTTATGGCATAAAGCATGTATTATCTAGCATAACAACTAGCATGTATATCGGATTGAGTTCACAAAGTAAGTTTAAGTGTGTGTAAGTGTAATTCTTGACAATCAAGGCCATGTTTGCCCAAGTCTCTTACATCACTTGGTGAAGACAAAGTGTCTAGTGTAATACTTTTTATTTTTAATTTTTTGGCACTTTTTAATTGGTTATGTATTAATGACTTTAATAACTAGTTTCTTATGTTGAAGGTGATTCTTCCTTATCGTTTGTCTGTGGTGTCTTGGCATTATTTTACTGTCTATATAAAATAAAAGATTTTCACCATTCATATCTCCACGATCTATATGGAGGTATGTTGGCTACCTGGTCAGGGGGTTAAGGGAACGGTGTGGTAAGAGTCTTGCCGTTGTTCAGCGTTTAGAGATCCTGCAAGGGACCTGGGTCAAATTTAGTAAGACCTCCTTCAATACTTAACGGTATTGGATGGCGGGGGTCCAAACTCTTTGATCCCTTCATAAGTTAAACTACTATTAATACTATAACCTGGCTTCTTAGGACTGTATCCTTGCTGACTCAGACTACTTAGCCGAGGGTAACGTCACCTTCAAAAGAGGGGCCTACCATAATTTGCATTAATAACTTAATTAATTATCTTTCAATAATCCGACCCTTTAGGATTGTATCCTTGCTGACTCAAACTACTGGGTTGAGGGTAACGTCACCTCCAAAAGAGGGGCCTACTACAATAACTAAGATAATCTCTTAAATAGTGCAAAAGTGCGGAAATAATCAAAGGTTACACTATACACGAGTCGGAACCAAGTGATTCATCGTGTCTATCTGTTTTTCTTTTTATTTTTATTTTCAGCATTTTAGTTAGTTTTTATTTTTCTTAGTTTAAAACATTTTTTTAACTTTTTGATTTGATTAGACGTTGAGGATAAACCGGTACTAAAAGCTCTTGTGTCCCTGGACGACCTCGGTATCTTACCAACTCTATACTACGCCCACGATGGGTGCACTTGCCCATATGTGTGTTTAGTGTTAGTAAATATCGTGTTTTATAATTTTAAAACTTGGCTAAAGAAAGTGTAAAAGGGCTTAAAATGAACTTAAACCTACATATACACCTAACGCACATCAAGTTTTTGGCGCCGCTGCCGGGGACACAAGGATTTTAAGAAAGTTAGGAATCAGCGGCCTAATCGTTTTTCTTATTTTATTATTTTTTTAGGATTTTTCTTAGTTTTTCAGCTTCTGCAGAACTCAGCACGGGCCGTGCCCGCTGAACACGCCCCGTGCCCAATCATTGGAACTGGCAATCCTGTTTTAAGTCAGACAGTAAGTTGAACACGGGGCCGTGCCCACTCAACACGCCCCGTGCCCAAGATTCAGTTACTGAAAACAGAACCGTAAGATCCCGGCGGTTGGTAATTTCTGACACAAATATGAGTGATACTGATACTTTTTACTTTCGGCACTCTTATGGTACGTGGTGTCAATTATGTGGTGGTAACCATAAGGAATTAGAATGTTATTTTCTTAATTATAAGCCCCACTATATAGACCCATCGTTTCCTTGTATCCTTAAGAGGGGCGAAAGTAAAAATAATCCCTATCTCTCCCTCGAATGCTCCCAACCAGATTTTCTAGGAGAAATGTTTCTTGATGAATTATTTCAATTAGAAGATCTAATTCTTAATTGGTTAAAAGAACTTAGGATAGAATTCAATAATTTATCTCAAGATGATAACCAAGAAGAAGTGTTGGAATCGCATTCAAACAACTTCGTTGTCCCCGAGGATGCTTCTAACTGTAGTGAGGACTTGAGCGATAGTCGTCCCTGTGCCGATTGTGCCGTGAAGGACTCCCCATCAACTTCGTTCGATGCATACATAGACCTGAGCGATTCGACATACACCTTCTTTAACGAGAGCCCGGGAAAGGGTTGGACTTGTCCACCTACATATAGCATAGGAATCACCCTCACCGACAACCTCTTGCGTTCTCATCTCAATCTAGATAAATTAAGGTATCTTAGGCACTTTGGGGTTGTTCCATCCAGTAAGGAACTGCCCGATCCGGAAAAGTTCCTTAAAAATAGACAAACTTCATAATCAGCCCTTCGACACGGGGTCGTGCCCAGGTCAACACGGCCCCGTGTCCACCAAAAGATTCCCTTCTGAATTTTTGTCAGAATACGGACAAAACGTGTCAGGATCTTGCCTGCACACGGGGCCGTGTCCAGCCGACACGGGGCCGTGTCCAGCCTGCTGTCGTTTTCTATAAATGCAGCCAAGAATCCTGCACATTTGGACCATTCAGGGACAGAGATTTGAAAGGATTTTCTAACTTACCATCCTAGGTATGTTCTAAAAGAAGTTTCTAACAAACATCTTGTCCCTTCCTCTTTTATCCATTACCTTCTTCTTCATCTTTCTTGCAACAATACCTCCATTGAAGCTTGATTTCAAGCTTTATTGTGATGTTTGTTAACTTTTTGTTCAAGGAATCTTGTTAAAAATATGTTACACAACATTGTTTTAAGTTATTTCTGTTAAAAAACGCTTCATGAGTTGGGAAAATAATTTGAAACTTCAAGATTCCTTGTTCTAAAAAACTGCAGAAAGGTGAACACAGGGCCGTGCTCAATGAGCACGGGGCCGTGTCCGTGGTACTGTTTCATAAAAATGAACTATTCCTGGTTTGTTTTCATAGAATGTCTAGCCAAAACAGTGGAACCTCTTCTGCGCACTCCAGAAACAGTCGAAGGGAAATGAGGCCATCAATAGAAGCAACTCTCGTACGATACGTAATGGCATTACGTGAAGCTCTTGATGAGATGACTTCGGTAGAGGAGGTCCTAATAGACCGTATAAATTATCTTTCGGTGGGGTTGGAAAACAGTTTTCAAGAAATAAACCTCTTGCACCAGAGGTTAAACATTCTTGTGACACCTCCCATGGAACCAATCCTCCCTCAAGAGGATTGGAACCTAGCACTTGGAATCAACAATCATACCGGTTGGGACGACATTCCAGCGGAACCTCCTCTTGAAGATCTACAAGAAGTCCCGGTGGAGGTTGCACCTCCTCAAACCAATGCCAATGAGCCCGCTTTTCTTCTCCCTATGGAGATAGAAGAATGGCTCGCGGACGTGTGAGGAACCCATGCCCGGAGAAAGAAGTTTTTAAAGCCTCATCTAACTGAGAAATTTACCTTTTCGGAAATTTTGCTAATAGAATAAGTAGTAGGCTAGAACTTCTTGATTTAGATTTCCTGTGTTTCTTTGACCTAACTATCTAGTATTTTAATTTTAGGACTATTATGTAATTCTCTCTATGACTTAATGAATGATGGTTTTAGTTAATTTGGTGTTTGGATGGTGTTGAAATGAATAAAACACACTTGAGATGACAAAGGAAAGAAGGGAAAACTTTAACCAGCACCCCATGCAGGAAAACATGGCCATCCGACGATTTTATTCATTAACAGTAAGCTCAGCACGGGCCGTGTCCGCCCAACATGGCCCCGTGCTGCAGAGTCTGCAGAAATAACCAGTTCAGGTAATCTGGACACGGGCCGTGCTCACCCAACACGCCCCCGTGTCCAGACTTTTGTTTCTCTTGAGTTAATTTTGTTACTGGCACTTGAACACGGGGCCGTGCCCGGACACCACGGGGCCTTGTTCAGCGCCCAGTAACACAAAATTTTTGCTTTTTCACTTTTTTTTAGGCATTCAATCAACCTAAAAACTTATTTTTGGGACACATTGAGGACAATGTGTAATTTAAGTGGGGGGGGGGGATGCTAAAACCTTGAATCTTGCAAGTCCTAAATACAAGCCTTACACAAAACTCTATTGGAACCGCTAATCACCACAAATTTTTTCAAAAATTTTCATTTTTTTTACTTGTCTAGGTTTAACTTGGGAATTTCAAAGTTCTAAAAAGGTTATATTTTTACAAATTTACAACCGATAGCGTCGTGATAAAAAGAACCAACATAAGAAAATTATGAAAAGGCATGGCAAACTTAGTTAAAATTTGATTATATATACTTGATCACATAAAAACCCATTCCCACAAAAGTGAGTTTTGAGCCTTTATTGAGCATACAAATATATATCTTTAAATTAAATGCTCATTTTCGTTTCTTGTGTGAATAGCCGCTTGGTTCTTACGACTCTAGAACTTGCCATGACGATACATTCCCGGTCCTTACCAACTTAAACCCGAGTAAGTAAATGATGGAGGCATTAGGACTAACCCTTTTTATTTCTACACCATTATTTTTCTTTTTTTACCACCTACCCAAAATCCCCCTAGTTAGCCCCTTTGAGCCTAAACCTTTTCATTTCATAACCCAAACCAAACACCCTTTCACCCACCAAAACCTTTTTCATTTTTTAAGCCTTTGTTTTAGTAACTAGCTCGGATTTTCGTATGACTTTTCAAAAAAAAATTGTTGATGATGATGCAAAAGAAAAAAATAATAATAAACAAACAAGTTCATCAAAAATAACTTTGTTTGAATAATAGCTTCATAAAAAATTACAAAAATAAAAAGTCTTACGAAAACCGACGCTTGTTACGATTTTCGCCCTTTCTACTAACCACTAACCCAACCACCTACCTTTAACCCAAGCCTAACCCTTCACCCAAAAAGTCCTCTTGATATTTACAATGGTATAAAGTTAAAAAGGAGGACGATTGATTGCTTGGCAAGCTTATGGTAGGAGTAAGTTCCATGCCGCTCTCGAGGGATTCACTAAAATACATCTTCGGCCGAGTGCTGAGTGATCCCCCGTGAGGTATGTGAACTTGTATATAAATAAAATTTTAAAGAGGCACGTTATGCCCTAATAAGTAATTTATCTTATGAAAAGTTTTAAATAAATCATGACGAATAGGATTGTAAATAAATAAAAATAAAACTAAATAAAGAATCTTGGAAATCCCGACACTCTATGACAAGCCCAAAAACCTTCTCTTCTACCCATTCCATTTGGGAGTGTAAAGCCACATTATAAAGAGTTTTGCTTGAGGAAAAGCAAAGATTCAAGTGTGGGGGTATTTGATGTGTGCAAAATGCAACATATAAATTACATCAATTGTGGCAAAAAACTAACCCTTTTTAGTACTAATGTTGGAAAAAGTGTGCTTTTGTCTTCCTTTTGTATTTTCCGGATTAAATGAGCTCAAATTAACAAAAGAAGCAAAAAGACAGCAAAATCTAACATAAATACAAGAAAAGGAACAAACGTGACATGCCGGACCCCACGACAGCATCTTCCCAAGCAAAACAAGAAGACAGAAGACTGAACACGCTCCGTGCTCAGCCAGCACGTGGGCGTGCCCAAGTGTCAGCAGAAAAGACAAAGTGGTAGAAGCTTTTATTGCCCACCACGGGGCCGTGCTCAACGGGCACGGGGCCGTGGTCAACTATAAGATTCGCAGAATCCAGACAAATTTTCATAACACGAGGTCGTGCCCAGCGGACACGGGGTCGTGGTCAACTAATAAAGACAAGAGCAATTAATGAAGACAGAGAAGGATGTGGACACGGGGCCGTGCCCACTGGACACAGGGCCGTGCCCGAGCTTCTGTTCAGCCTATAAATAGGAGTGCTTGGCTCAAGCTCAAACCATCCATTGGCACACTACCTCTCTCACACTTCACCCACCACCCACCACCACCATAACACCATCATCCACCACCATCATCCATTGTCCATCATAGAGTGTGTGAGTCGTCTCGGGATCCAAGATTGATCGTAAGAGTTCTTGACAATCAAGGCCATGTTTGCCTAAGTCTCTTACATCACTTGGTGAAGACAAAGTGTCTAGTGTAATACTTTTTATTTTTAATCTTTTCACACTTTTTAATTGGTTATGTATTAATGACTTTAATAACTAGTTTCTTATGTTGAAGGTGATTCTTCTTTATTGTTTGTCTGTGGTGTCTTGGCATTATTTTACTGTCTATATAAAATAAAAGATTTTCACCATTCATATCTCCACGGTCTATATGGAGGTATGTTGGCTACCTGGTCGGGGGTTAAGGGAACGGTTTGGTAAGAGTCTTGCCGTTGTTCAGCGTTTAGAGATCCTACAAGGGACCTGGGTCAAATTTAGTAGGACCTCCTTCAATACTTAACGGTATTGGATGGCGGGGTCCAAACTCTTTGATCCCCTCATAAGTTAAACTACTATTAATACTATAACCCAGCTTCTTAGGACTGTATCCTTGCTGACACAGACTACTTAGCCGAGGGTAACGTCACCTTCAAAAGAGGGGCCTACCATAATTTGCATTAATAACTTAATTAATTGTCTTTCAATAATCCGACCCTTTAGGATTGTATCCTTGCTGACTCAAACTACTGGGTTGAGGGTAACGTCACCTCCAAAAGAGGGGGCCTACTACAATAACTAAGATAATCTCTTAAATAGTGCAAAAGTGCGGAAATAATCAAAGGTTACTCTATACACGAGTCGGAACCAAGTGATTCATCTTGTCTATCTGTTTTTCTTTTTATTTTTATCTTCAGCATTTTAGTTAGTTTTTATTTTTCTTAGTTTAGAACATTTTTCTAACTTTTTTATTTGATTAGACGTTGAGAATAAACCGGTACTAAAAGCTCTTGTGTCCTTGGACGACCTCGGTATCTAACCAAACTATACTACGCCCACGATGGGTGCACTTACCCATATGTGTGTTTAGTGTTAGTAAATATCGTGTTTTATAAATTTAAAACTTGGCTAAAGAAAGTGTAAAAGGGCTTCAAATATACTTAAACCTACATATACACCTAACGCACATCAATCTGTTGCGGTGCTTTCAGCTCCTCTTTTGTCTCTAATTTCAATATCAAATTCTTGGAGGAGTAAAATTCACCGAATTAAACGTGGTTTTGCGTCCTGCTTTTTGAAGAGATATCGAATGGCTGCATGATCTGTATAGACTATAGTTTTAGAAAGAACAAGATAGGAACGAAATTTATCAAAAGCAAATACCACAGCTAGTAATTCTTTTTCAGTTGTTGTGTAATTTTCTTGTGCATCGTTAAGTGTTTTACTAGCATAATAAATTGGGTGAAAATGCTTTTCTTTTCTTTGTCCCAAGACAGCTCCAACTGCAAAGTCACTAGCATCACACATGATTTCGAAAGGAAATTTCCAATCAGGCGCTATCATTATAGGTGCATTGACTAGCATTTCCTTTAGGGTTAGAAATGCTTGATTGCAATCCTTGTCGAAGATGAAAGGAGCATCTTTTTCAAGTAATTTTGTTAGAGGCCTCGAAATTTTAGAAAAGTCTTTGATAAACCCCCTATATAATCCGGCATGCCCTAGGAAATTTCTGATAGCTCTAACGGAGGATGGAGGTGGTAATCGAGAAATAGTGTCTATTTTAGCTCGATCAACTTCCATTCCTTCGCTTGAGATTTTGTGACCGAGTACTATTCCCTCAGTTACCATGAAATGGCATTTTTCCCAATTAAGGGCGAGGTTAGTTTCCTCACATCGGGATAGAATTCGTTCAAGGTTATCGAGGCATTGGTCGTATGAATCCCCAAAGATAGAAAAGTCATCCATAAAGACTTCCATTGCCTTTTCTATCATGTTATGGAAGATAGCTACCATGCAACGTTGGAATGTTGCGGGGGCATTACATAGACCAAATGGCATGCGTCGATAAGCAAAAGTTCCATAGGGACATGTGAAAGTTGCCTTTTCTATCGGGATTTGAAAGTAACATGAAAAACCATCCAAGAAACAGTAAAATTTATGACCGGATAATCTCTCTAACATTTGATCAATGAAGGGCAAAGACAAGTGATCTTTCCTTGTTGCTTCATTTAATCGTCTATAGTCTATACACACTCTCCATCCTGTGACGGTTCTCGTTGGTATTAATTCATTCTTTTCATTAGTTATTACCGTCATACCTCCTTTCTTTGGAACAACTTGGACGGGACTTACCCAAGGACTATCGGAGATAGGATAAATAAGTCCGGCGTCAAGTAATTTCATGACTTCGTTTTTAACCACTTCTTGAACATTTGGATTTACTCGTCGTTGTGGTTGTATTACCGATTTGTAGTCATCATTCATTAAAAATTTTTGCGTGCACATGGAAGGACTTATTCCTTTAATATCTACAAGCTTCCAAGCAATTGCATTTTTGTGTTTTTTCAAAAGGTTAATTAATTTTTCTTTTTCTAAACTATTTAATTTAGATGAAATAATTACAGGTGATTTACCATCTTTGTCTAGAAAAACATATTCCAAACCTTTTGGAAGTTCTTTGAGCTCAAGAGGTGGGTCTTTAGGAGATTCCTTATTTGGTTGCTCATTTTGATCAAGAACTTTAAAAGTTTGTTCTATGGCGACCTCTTCTTCAACGAAGTGGTCAAACTTTTCACTTGTATCGGGTGGTTCATCTTCATCTTCAATTAGGGGGTCATTATTGCCGAATGGATATTTCATTGACCGCTCAAGATCGACACTCTTTTTAAATGCCCCTAATTGAAGTGGTAGATTGTTGAACTTCCGGTTTTTCAAAGCTTCGTGAGTTTTTCCAAAGGGTCGTCCCAACACTAGAGGAGCGTCATCAAGGATGACAAAGTCAGTTGGGATTACCATTTGATTTGTTTGAACCAAGACATCCTCAACTACACCGATTGATTTTATTATTCTCCGATTAGGTAGAAAAATGGGTATTTGAAGTGGAGAAAAATCACTAATACTTAATTTTTCGAAAATGTAGTTGGGCATTATGTTAACGCAAAGATCTTTATCAATCGTGACATTACTAATAAATGAATTTTGAAAAAAACATGGAACCGGTGTAATGTTGATTTCAAATGGGTCTTCTTTTATTAGCGAGGTTTGATCATTAGTTAACTTAACGCTTACCATTTCGTCAATTTTAGTGTTAGTGTTTAATTCTTTTAAAAACTTAGCATGAGTTGGAACTAAACAATGATTTTCAAAAGAAGGTGACAAGAGCTTAATTTCTTCAAAATTAGACTCTTCTTGAATTTTAACGTTGACGGACTCACCTTTTTCGTTATTTAACTCATGTGTTGGTTTTTCACTTGTTTGTTCTTCCATTTTTACACTTTCAGTTATCTCTTCTTTAATTAATTTTTCTCTTGCGCGGGACTCCTCTTCCCTTGCGCGATATTCTTTTATATAGCGCTCGATAACTTTAAGGTGTTCTAATATCCTATTGGTCACTTCGGTGATAGAGTAAGGATCGGGATTTTCAAAGCTTGAATCCGGTTGTTCGATCCTTTGTTCCTCATAATACCCATGTGAAGTAGATGGTTCACACCGTTGTCCTTCATTGTAAGCATATGATGGATAAGGGTCGTATTTTTGTTCTTCATAATACTCATATGAGGTGGGTTGTTCATGCCATGGTTCCTCATAGTAAGCATATGATGGTGGTGGCTCATATCTTGGTTCCTGAAAGTATGAGTAAGAAGGCTCATACCTTGGTTCATCAAAATATGAGTATGAGGGAGGAGGTTCATACCTTTGGTCTTCATAGGACGTGTATGAAGTTGTTGGCTCGTACCTGGGCTCCTCATAGTAGGTGTATGAAGTGGACGGTTGATATAAGTTACAATATTGAACCGAGTGCGGGTCACCACAATTAGTGCAATAGTTACTCCTATAATCATCCTCCTCATAGGTGTAGTTGTAACCTCCTGAGTATTGATCAATGAGAATCACTCAGCATACCATAACAACGTCTCGAGATCAGAAAACAAAAATAAAAACGGAAACAGAGGCTGGACACGGCCCCGTGTTCAGTGGACACGGCCCCGTGTACAGAATCTGTATCTGGGCGTTTTAATTAAAGTCACTAATTTTGTTGAGCAAGGGGGCGTGTTCAGTGAGCACGGCCCCGTGTTCAAGCTACTGTATCTGGGTGTTTTGTGAAAAATATGCAGCACGGCCCCGTGTTCAGTGAGCACGGCCCGTGTTCAACCTACTGTAAATGCAAAACTAAACTAAAATGCAGAAAAATGTGCGCGCGTTTTGAAATGGTTTTGAAAAACTGATTAGGCCGTCGATTTTAAGCTTTCTTAAAATCCTTGTGTCCCCGGCAACGGCGCCAAAAACTTGATGTGCGTGAGTGTTATTAGTTTTTAATGTATATATTATGCCCTTTTTAACACTTTTTAGCCAAATTTTAAATTTATAAAACACGATATTTACTAACACTAAACACACATATGGGCAAGTGCACCCATCGTGAGCGTAGTATAGTGTTGGCAAGATACCATGGTCGTCCAAGGACACAAGAGCTTTTAGTACCGGTTTATCCTCAACGTCTAATCAAAACAAAAGTTTAGAAAAAAGGTTTTTAAAATAAAAACTAACTAAAATGCTGAAAAATAAAATAAAAATAAAAACAGATAGACAAGATGAATCACTTGGTTCCGACTCGTGTTTAGTGTAACCTTTGATTATTTCCGCACTTTTGCACTATTTAAGAGATTATCTTAGTTATTGTAGTAGGCCCCTCTTTTGAAGGCGACGTTACCCTCAACCCAGTAGTTTGAGTCAGCAAGGATACAATCCTAAAGGGTTGGATTATTGAAAGATAATTAATTAAGTTATTAATGCATATTATGGTAGGCCCCTCTTTTGAAGGTGACGTTACCCTCGGCTAAGTAGTCTGAGTAAGCAGGGATACAGTCCTAAGTAGCTGGGTTAAAGTATTAATAGTAGCTTACATATGAGGGGATCAAAGAGTTTGGACCCCCGCCATCCAATACCGGTGGGTATTGAAGGAGGTCCTACTAAATTTGACCCAGGTCCTTGCAGGATCTATACACTGAACAAGGCAAGACTCTTACCAAACCGTTCCCTTAACCCCCCCGACCAGGTAGCCAACATACCTCCATATAGACCGTGGAGATATGAATGGTGAAAATCTTTTATTTTATATAGACAGTAAAATAATGCCAAGACACCACGGACAAACGATAAGGAAGAATCACCTTCAACATAAGAAACTAGTTATTAAAGTCATTAATACATAAACAAGTAAAAAGTGCGAAAAAAGATTAAAAATAAAAAGTATTACACTAGACACTTTGTCTTCACCAAGTGATGTAAGAGACTTAGGCAAACATGGCCTTGATTGTCAAGAACTCTTACGATCAATCTTGGATCCCGAGACGACTCACACACTCTATGATGGACAATGGATGATGGTGGTGGATGATGGTGTTGTGATGGTGGTGGGTGAAGTGTAAGAGAGGTGTTGTGCCAAGGGATGGTTTGCAAATGAGCCAAGCACCCCTATTTATAGCCTGAACAGTAGCTCGGGCACGGCCTCGTGTCAGTGGGCACGGCCCCGTGTCCATCATCTTCTCTGTCTTCATTAATTACAGTTTGTCTGAATTAGTTGACCACGCCCCCGTGTCTGCTGGGCACGACCCCGTGTGCAGAAGCGTATCTGTACTATCAAGATTTTCCTGGATTCTACGAATCTTATAGTTGACCACAGCCCCGTGTCCGCTGAGCACGGCCCCATGGTGGGCGATGGAAGCTTCTACAACTTTGTCTTTTATGCTGACACTTGGGCACGCCCCCGTGTTCACTGAGCACGGGGCGTGTTCAGCCTTCTGTTCTCTTGATTTGCTTGGGAAGATGCTTTCGGGGTGGTCGGGCTTGCCACGTTTGTTAGATTTAGCCGCCTTTTTGCTTCTTTTGTTAATTTGAGCTCATTTAATCCTGAAAATACAAAAGGAAGACAAAAGCACACTTTTTCCAACATTAGTACTAAAAAAGGGTTAGTTTTATGCCACAATTGATGTAATTTATATGTTGCATTTTGCACACATCAAGACAATAAAGGTAAGTAAGTTCTCGTAAATTCACCACCCCGCCACTGTTATCTCTTTAGCACAAAGACCCGTTAAGGACCCGAAGAATGTAGCGGATGAGGGGGTCCCGGATTTTAGTGCTCTTTGTGGAGCTTGGGTTGTAGTGGTCGTCTCCAATTATTGCCCATGCAGCTTGGCAGAGGTTGTCCAGTAATTCTCTGATAGCTTCCGTAAACTCTGGTTCTGCCGCATCCTCCTCGGTATATAGGCCGATGTTGATATCGAATTGGGCGACCGAGATGCTATACCATTCTCGCCCACACCTAAACTTTATTGCATCGGAATCAAATAAATCCGGCTCGTTCCTTTTGAACTTTAGTGTGCTTAAGAACTCCATATTGTATTGATGTATGCTCCCATAAAATCCATGCTCCAAACATCCAAAATTTCACAAATAAGATTGCCTTTTTGGGGCATTTCATTTCTTGTTGAGATATTATCTGTTCGTTGGCATGCATCACAAGTTTTAATGAATTGGTATGCATCCTTATGGATGGTTGGCCAATAAAATCCTGAATCGAGTACCTTTTGTGCGGTGCTTGCGACTCCATGATGTCCTCCATACGATCCTTTGTGACAATGCCGAAGAATTTTTCTTGCTTCTTGACCATGGACGCATTTTTGAATAAGTTGATCGGCACATATTTTAAAAAGATATGGATCTTCCCAAAAGTAGTGTTTTACATCGGCAAAGAATTTCTTTCTTTATTGATGTGACCAACCTTTGACTAAAATGCCACTAGCGAGGTAGTTAGCTTAGTCGGCTTACCATGGTTCTTCTTGGTATTCAACCATTTCCAAAGATTCGGTGGATAACTTTTCATTGATGAGCTCTTCTCGAGTCGACTTTAAAGCGGGATCTTCTAAGCGTGACAAATGGTCGGCGGCGGTATTTTTGGCCCCTCTTTTATCTTTTATTTCAATTTCGAATTCTTGGAGGAGAAGAATCCACCGGATCAAACGTGGTTTGGGATCTTGTTTTTTGAAGAGGTATCAAATGGCGGCATGATCCGTATAGACTATTGTTTTAGAAAGAACAAGATAAGAACGAAATTTATCAAAAGCAAATACTATGGCTAGTAACTCTTTTTCGGTTGTTGTATAATTTTCTTGAGCATCATTAAGAGTTTTACTTGCATAGTATATTGGGTGAAAATGTTTATCTTTTCGTTGTCCTAAGACGGCTCCAACGGCAAAGTCACTTGCATCGCACATGATTTCAAAATGTAATTTCCAATTGGGTGCTATCATGATTGGTGCATTGACTAACATTTCTTTTAAGGTTAGAAATGCTTTGTTGCATTCCTCGTCAAAGACAAATGGTCGTCTTTTTCAAGTAATTTTGTTAGAGGTCTAGATATTTTTGAAAAGTCTTTGATAAATTGTCTATAAAATCCGGCATGTCCTACGAAACTTCGAATGGCTCGAATGGAGAAAGGTGGAGGTAATCGGGAACTAGTGTCTATTTTGGCCCGATCCACTTCCATTCCTTCGTTTGAGAACTTATGACCGAGTACCATTCCCTCCATTACCATGAAATGACATTTTTCCCAATTAAGGGCGAGGTTAGTTTCCTCACATCGGGATAGCATTCGTTCAAGATTATCGAGGCATTGGTCATATGTATCTCCAAAGATAGAAAAATCATCCATGAAAACTTCCATAGTTTTTTCTATCAAATCATGGAAGATGGCCACCATGCAACGTTGAAACGTAGCGGGGGCATTGCATAGACCAAAAGGCATGCGTCGATAAGCAAAAGTTCCATAGGGACATGTAAAAGTTGTTTTCTCATGGTCCTCCGGTGCTATTGGAATTTGAAAATAACCGAGAAACCATCGAGAAAAAAAAATAGAATTTATGACGGGGATAATCTTTCTAACATTTGTTCAATGAAAGGTAAAGGAAAGTGGTCTTTCCTTGTTTCTTCATTTAACTTACGATAGTCGATACAAACTCTCCAACCAGTGATGATTCTCGTTGGTATTAATTCATTTTATCATTTGTTATTACCGTCATACCTCCTTTCTTTGGAACTACTTGAACGGGACTTACCCATGGACTATCGGAAATGGGATAGATAAGTCTGACGTCTAGTAGCTTTATGACTTCATTTTTAACCACTTCTTGTACGTTTGTATTTACCCTACGTTGTGGTTGTATTACTGTTTTATAGTCATCTTCCATTAAAATTTTGTGGGTGCACATGGATGCGTTGATGCCTTTGATATCCACGAGCCTCTACGCAATTGCATTTTTATGCTTTTTCAAAAGCTTTATAAATTTTCCTTTTTCAAAAAGTGTTAATTTAGAAGAAATGATGACGGGGAGCTTACCATGTTCGTCTAAAAATGCGTATTCTAGACCTTTATGTAGTTCCTTGAGTTCAAGTGGCGGTGGGTCTTCGAGAGACCTCTTATTTTCTTCCTTATTAAGGTCGATTGCCGAAAAGGTTTGTTCTATGGTGACTTTCTCTTCGACGTCTTCTTCTTCTTCTTCTTCTTTCGTATCGGGTAGTTCCACTTCATCTTCAATTAGGTGGTCATCATCATGAATTGAATTTTCATTGATTGGTCACAATTGACGTACCTTTTTTCGGCCCCTAATTGAAGTGGTAGGTTGTTTTGCTTCCGTTGGGTCAAGGCTTGATGGGATTTTAGAAATGGTTGTCCCAACACGAGGGGGGCATCATCTAAGATGACAAAGTCGATTGGGACTACCTCTTGACCTGTTTGAATTAAGACATTTCTGACCATTCCCGTGGTATTAATCGTTTTGCTATTTGAGAGAAAAATAGGAATTTTAAGAGGAGAAAAATCACTAGTACCTAATTTTTCAAAAATATAGTTAGGCATTATGTTAACGCAAAGATCTTTATCAATTAGCATATTACTAACAAAGATGTTTTGAAAAAAAACATGGTACCAGTTTTATGTACATTTCATGATATTCATCTTTTATTAGCGAAGTTTGATCATTTGTTAACGTGACGCTTACTAATTCTTCGATTTTAGTAGAAGTGTACAACTCTTTTAAAAACTTAGCATGTGAAGAAACCAAACAATGATTTTCAAAAGAAGGTTGTAAAACATGAATTTATGAAAAAGTTTGATCTAATTTAGAATCTTTAGTTTTAGACTTACATTATTCTTGAGTTGGTTCATACGTGAGTTTTTCATTTTGTTCTTCTATTTTTACCTCTTCGATTATTACCTCTTTAGTACAAATAGCCTCTTATTTTTCACGAGATCTCTTAAGTAAGAGTTCTAGATTTTTGAGACCTTGTATGAGTCTTTAGGCTTTGGGAGTGATTGTTGATGGTGTGTCGTGAGTTTCAAACGGATTGGCATCCCAATCAAAGTCTGACTTTGGGAGCTTAAACCCTGGTTCTTCATAAGTGGTATATGAAGAACTTGGTGTGGTGTATGAGGTTGATGGTTTAAAAAGGTAACAATGTTGTACCGAATGGGATTCTCCGCAAATGTTACAATAAGGTTCCTCATAATCATCCTCAATATAATAGGTGTAGTCTTCTGAGTAGTAATCCATTGTATTGGAAGATACCCAGAAGTATAACGAGCCTCGGGATCAAAAACATAATTTAAAAATTTAACAGAAGATTGACCACGGGCCCGTGCTGAATTGGCACGGCCCCGTGGGCAGTTCTGTATCTGGGCGTTTTAAAATATTTTTAAGAAAAGTTTGCAGCACAGGGGTGTGTCCCACCAGCACGGCCCCGTGTTAAACCTATTGTAAACAGAAAATAGTTTAAAAACGGGCGCGAAGTTTTGAAAAAATGTTAGAATTTGATTAGGCCGCGTTACCCTCAACCTAGTGGTTTGAGTCAACAAGGATACAATCCCACTAGGTCGGAATATTGAAAGATAATTAAGTAAGTTATTAATGCAAAATGTGGTGGGCCCCTTCTAGGCAGCTGTCACTCTCAACCCGTTGGTCTGAGTCAGCAGGGATACAGTCCTCACTGGGTTGGTTTAAAGTTTTAATAGTAGTTTATATATAAGGAATTTAAGCTTTTTGCACCTCTCCCATGGAGGGTAATGCCCGCTCCGACTAGTGAGGTGTTATTGGGCTTGAACCAGGTTCTCACAGGATCTATACACTGAACGAGACATAAAATTTACCCAACCACCCTTCTAGGAAATTAACACGCTTTTTAAAGACCGTAAAGACACGAATATGTGAACCAATGACATATGAAGAATGATTAGATAAATTTGCATTCAATATAAAAAACTAGTTATTAAAGTCATTAATACATACCCAAGTCAAAAGTTGCCAAAGATTGGAAATCATAAAAGAAAATACATAAAAGATATGTCTTCACCAAGTGATCTAAGAGTTTAGCCAAGCATGGCCTTTGTTTGACAAAGACTCTTACTATCAATCATAGATCCCGAGACAACAAACACTCTAAAAGGTGGAAAATGGATAATGGTGATGGTGTTGTAGTGGTGGTGGAGTGATGGCAAGTGAGAGAGAAGTGGTTTGCCAAGGGATGAGTTGGAATGAAACCAAGCACCCCTATTTATGAAAACAGAACGTCCACCACGGCCCATGCCCGCCTAGCACGACCCTGTGGCCATCAGTCTCTCTCTTCTACATTAACTGCAGTGTCAGACTTATACTAACACGACCCCGTGTATCAATGGTATGGCCCATGGCCAATGTACTTATTGTACTTCTTCAGATTCTAAAATCCTAGAGTTGACAACGCCCTGTGTTGCTTTAGCACGGCCCCATGTTGAGCTGTGAATTTGTCTTTTGTTGTTGTCTTTTTTCTACTGCAGCGAATTCCCACTAGGCACAGCCCGTGCTAGATGAGTACGGCCCCGTGCCAGAGCTTCTGATTTTTTTATTTCTTGGGTTTGGATGTGGATGGGTGCTCGGCAAGTTGCATCAATCCTTCTTCATTGCATTTCATGTTGGTTTTTGCTGTTATTTTGCTCATTTTGTTTATTTAAGCTCTTTTAACCCTGTTTTTTAAAAAGGAACAGAAACACAAGCTTTTTCCAACATTAGTACTAAAAAGGGTTGATTTTACGTCGTATTTGATATAATTTATATGTTGTATTTTAAGCACATCAACTATTCATGTTTTATGATAAACCACTTATATACTTTTATCATGTTTCAAAATGCCTTTTATATATAACCCACCAAAAACAATATACCACAAAAGAGCATAAAAACGTTATAATGCTATCACATAAAACGCAAAAAAAATGCTAGATACATCATATAACGAAATGGAATCTTCGCAGCATGCTGTACTATGAACAAAAGAGAATTTGAAAGGTCTGTTTTACAACTGTTATTGTTCTTGCCCCAAATAATATAATCATTAAATGTTAATAACAACAAAATTTATTGCTGATCTAAAAGGCGCCAAAAAACACCATTATATAAGTAGAATAGCCACAACTACTAAAAACGCCAAAAATAGCATAAAACCCCTATGAAAAACAAAAAAAAAATGGCACAAGTTATTTCATGGAGGTTCGGTAGATCAGATAGACATTTTGTTCTAATGTTCTTAAATAGGAAAAGGGTGAAAGTCAAGACCATCAACGCCATCTTGCCCTTGGTGTTCCAGTGACCAACCAGTGTGAAAGAACCGAAATAGTAATAAGAAGGTTGACGAGAAGATTTCCAGCGGATGGTGAGCAACCAATCGTTAGCGATTGTAGTTTGAATAAACAATTGAGGATGGTGACAATTGCTTATAGCAATAGAGGTGTCTCAACCCCCGCCCCATATCTGCCCCGGGAACGGGTGGCCGTGAGACCAGTTTTGGTGGTATCGTTTTGTTTATCAATTTAACAGCGGAAATTTCATCAGGACCGTAGTTAGGAAATGTTTATCAGAGTAAATACCACACTCTTATAATATTAAATATATTGGGATAAAACCCAAGTTTTCATTACAAACATTTTTATAGGAAAATTTCCTATTTTATTTAATAAAACATCTTCTTTTATTTAGGAAACTTTTATAGCCACTTTTCCAAGCCTTCAGTGCTGTCCAGCTGGCTTCTAGTTGGCTTTCACATTTTGTTACCTGAAACGTGTTTAAAAACATTTTGTCAGTGGGAAATACTGGTGAGTGAATCCTAGTTTAATCAAGAAGAGTTTTATCCATTAATAGTATTGAGAGCAATCACATTGTTTATTTCTATACAATTACTCATTCAGTATTGTCAATCCTGACTGGTGGGTCATATTACACATAGGCTAACTCTTTGTCCAATGGTAACGTGTTCCACATTTTGTATACAAAACCCCAACATACCGGCAGTAATTGAAGAACTACAAAGACTCAATCACTGCTTAATCACATTGTAAAATATTTAAGGTTTTGTAAAAACAATTTACAAAAAGGAGATTACTCACATTGCTGACTTAGGTTTCTTCTAAGGTTTCCTGGTGATTATCTATAATTTACACAATGCACACGTGTTAGTATAATAACCCTTTATATTTACATTAGTAATACACTCCCTGAGACGGCATTCCAACGACTACGTCGGGCAGAACCTCGACAGCCGTTACGGAACCCTGGATCAATCGGGCAGCGTATCTAATACGTAACCGGGGTTATGATACTTACATCGGGGTAGAACCTCGTTAATTAGGGGGGTATTATGCCCGGAAATTATATTATCTATGCAGAATTTCGTGAGAGAGAAAGAGACTGAGCGATCGGCAACTGAAGCCGATGCCCTCAATTTATAGGGCTGAAATTTGAGTTCCTCGCGGCCCGCGTAAGGTGAGACCAGGGATTACGCGGCCCGCGTAGTAGGGGTCTACGGCTTAGCTTTGACTGGTCATTATAACTAGCTCCGACACGATCGTGACACGTGGCACGCTAGGGTTTCACCCTGACTCCTTGCTGTCGCGACCCGCATAGGCAGTAGCCAAAGGCTACGCGCCCTGCGAGAGCCTTATTTTTCTTGTTTTTAATTAATTTTTATAATATTAAAGGTATTCGGGCCCTGTTTTCGCGTATGGGGTGTATTTTAAGACATATGGAAATATTTTAAAATATATTAGGGTGTCAGAAAAATTCAGGAGGGTTGTTATATCCTCCCCACCTTGTTTTAGAGCTCGTCCTCGAGATCTACTGGAATAGGTGCGGATATTTCCTTTGCATTTCTGATTCAAGCTCCCATGTGTATTATGGTCCTCTTTTGGAGTCCCATTTCACTTTGACAAGAACTAATCTTTTGTGCTTGAGGTTCTTAACTTTCCTGTCTTCAATCTGTAGAGGCTTCTCTACAAACTTTAATTGTTCATTTACCTCTATATCTTGAAGAGGTACTACCAGTGATTCATCAGCTAAGAATTTCTTGAGATTAGATACATGAAATACATCATGTATTCCTGCCATTTCCTCTGGCAGTTGTAGCTGATAGGCTACAGGTCCTATTCTTCTAATAATCTCAAAAGGTCCAACATACCTGGGGCTTAGCTTTCCCCTTTTGATGAATCTTACCACTCCTTTCCAAGGAGAGACTTTTAATAACACTTTATCTCCTATTTGAAATTCCTAGGGCTTTCGTCTGTTATCAGCATAACTCTTTTGTCGATCAGGTGCTGCTTTTAGTCGTTCCTTGACTTGAATAATCTTGTCTGTTGTTTCTTGTACTATCTCGGGTCCAGATAATTGCTTTTCTCCAATTTCTGCCCAACAGAGTGGCGTTCGGCACTTTCGTCCATAAAGTGCTTCGAATGGTGCAGCATTGATACTTGTGTGATAACTGTTATTATAAGTAAATTCTATCAATGGTAAATGATTGTCCCAATTACCTCCGAAATTAATTACACAAGCTCTAAGCATGTCTTCCATTGTCTGAATTGTCCTTTCGCTTTGTCCGTCTGTTTGAGGATGATAAGCGTTGCTTAGATTCAACTTGGTTCCCATGGCTTTTTGGAAACTTGTCCAAAAATGAGAGGTAAAACGACTATCTCTGTCAGAAACAATTGATAGAGGAATTCCATGTAATGAAACTATTTCATTTACATTTAGCTAACTGTTCCATACTGAAAGTTTCTTTCATTGGTAGGAAATGAGCTGATTTGGTTAGTCTGTCTACAATCACCCAGATTGTATCATTACCTTTCTTGTTTTGGGTAATTTGGTAACAAAATCCATTGTTATTAATTCCCATTTCCAAACAGGCATTTCTAACTGTTGCAATAAACCTGAGGGTTTCTGATGTTCAGCTTTGACTTGTGAACAGATTAAACACTTTGCAACATATGCTGCTATATCCTTTTTCAATTCGATCCACCAGAAATTTTTCCTTAAGCCCTGATACATCTTATCATTTCCAGGATGCATCGTATACTTAAACTTATGGGCTTCTTCTAGTATACGGTGGCGTAGGTTTCCTAATTTAGGTATCCACATTCTTTTCTTATGGAATCTCCAAATTCCATCTGTTCCTTGTTCTAATTCCTTAATCATTCCTTTCAGTTTCTCGGTATCATCCTTGATTACTGATTCTTGTGCTTTTTTAATCTGATCATTTAAATCTATTTGCAAATTTAACTTAAGAGAGCGTATTCTTTTTGGCTTTTCATGATACTTTCGACTTAAAACATCGGCTACTACATTTGCCTTTCCTGCATGATACTGGATATTACAATCAAAATCACTAAGTATCTCCATCCAGCGTCTTTGTCTCATATTCAATTCCTTTTGCCCAAAAACATACCTTAAACTCTTATGGTCGGTGAATATGGTAAACTTACTACTGTATAGGTAATGTCTCCAAATTTTAAGGGCAAAAATTATAGCTTCTAATTCTAGATCATGGGTTGAATAATTCTCTTCATGATTCTTAAGTTGTCTAGAAGCGTAAGCTATAACCTTTTGACGTTGCATTAATATACATCCATAACCTAACTTAGAAGTGTCACAATAGATTACAAAATCTTCAGTTCCTTCTGGTAACGCTAGTATGGGTGCATGGGTTAATCTTTGCTTAAGAATTCTAAAGGCTTCTTCTTGTTTTAGTCCCCATTCAAACTTAACGGATTTACAGGTTAACTTAGTTAAGGGAATGGCTATTCTAGAAAAATCTCGAATAAACCTTCTATAATAACCGGCTAATCCTAAGAAACTTCTAACCTCAGTTGGTGACTCAGAGGTTTTCCACTTGGTAATTGCCTCGATCTTGGTGGGATCTACATGAATTCCTTCATGATTAACTAGATGTCCAAGAAATTGTACCTGTTCTAACTAAAACTCATACTTCGAAAACTTAGCATAAAGCTTTTCTTTTCTCAATAAACTTAGAAGTGCGTGCAAATGCTTTGCATGATCTTCCTTGCTTTTGGAATAAATAAGAATATCATCTATAAAGACAATTATGAATTTATCCAAATATGGCTTACATATTCGGTTCATCATGTCCATAAATGCAGCTGGGGCATTGGTTAAACCAAATGGCATGACAGTAAATTCATAATGGCCATACCTTGTTCTGAAAGCGGTCTTAGGAATGTCCTCTTCCTGTACCTTTAATTGATGATATCCTGACCTTAAATCGATTTTAGAGAAAAATCGTGCTCCTTGCAATTGATCGAACAGATCATCGATTCTTGGTAATGGATACCGATTCTTAATCGTGACTTTGTTCAATTCACGGTAGTCAATGCACATACGCATTGATCCGTCCTACTTTTTAACGAATAATATCGGTGCTCCCGATGGCGATGAGCTTGGCTGTATGAATCATTTTTCCAATAATTCATCTAATTGTTTCTTCAGTTCCTGCATTTTTGCGGGTGCCAAACGATAAGGTGCTTTGGCAATTGGTGCGGTTCCTGGTATTAAGTGGATTCTGAATTCAACTTCCCTGTCTGGAGGTTGTCCTGGTAGCTCTTCTGGAAATACATCTGAAAACTGGGATACTACTGGAATATCCTTTAATTCTTTTCCTTTAGTGTTAGTGATTATAGAAATCAAATACACTAATGATCCTTTCCTTATATAGCTTGTTGTTTTCATCACAGATATGAACTTTGTGGATTTAAAGGTTTTATTTCCTTTAATTGTGATCTTTTCACCCCTTGGTGAATTTACTTGAATTGACTTTTGATCACATAAAATACTGGATTTATTGGCTATTAACCAATCCATTCCTAACACAACATCAAATCCTGCTAAATTCATTGGGTAAAGCTTTGCAATGAATTTCTGATTTAAAATTTCTATTCTTGCTCCCTGCAAGATTTCAGAAATCTTAATGGTTTCTCCATTTCTTGTCTCTACTAGACATTCTTGTGGGAGTTTAGTTAATGATTGATTAAGAAGTTTGCAAAATGAAGTATTAATAAAACGTTGGTTCGCACCAGAGTCAAATAATACTTTAGCAAAAACATCATTAACTAAAAACGTACCAGTGATTACATCCGGGATCATTTTTGCTTCTTCTGCAGTCAGAACAAATGCTCTAGCATTTTTAGTATTCTTGGTGTTCGTAGCTGGAGCTAGCTTTGGACAGTTAGGCTTCATATGACCTTGTTTTCCGCAGTTGTAGCATATCCTGTTGTTAGGATTTTTCTTGCAGTCTTCCTCCTTGTGTCCAGGTATATTGCAAAAGTTACAGTATATGGACTAACTCATCTGTCAAGGTGTTGGCTAGTTCTACTGCTTCTTCTATGGTTTGAGGTCTAGCTGCCTTGACTACATGTCTAATTTCTCCAATTAATCCCCAGATGTAACGGGAGATTAAAACTGGTTCAGGTGAAGCAAGGGTTGGTACTATTCAGGCATATTCAAAGAATAATGTAGTATAACCCTTACTATCTACCCCAATCATCCTAAGATTTAGAAATTTGTTTGCTATCTGTTCTTTTTCATTAGGAGGGCATAATTTCCTTTCTACCATGTTTTTAAACTCATCCCATTCCATATTGTAAGTTCTATCACTTCCCCTAGACTGGAGGATAGTGTTCCACCATTCTAAGGCTGAGTTCTTAAATAGATTGGAAGTAAACATTATTTTATCCTCTTCCACACATTTACTTATCCTTAAGACTGCCTCGGTCTTTTCTATCCAGCGTAGAGATGCAACGGCCCCTTCATTGCCCGAGAATTCCATTGGTTTACAAGACCAGAATTCTTTATAAGAACAACCGTAAGACACGGTTCTTCTTCTTTTGGGAACGGGCACTTGAAGTACGGGTCCATTGTTCACGCTGTTTTCAGGTTCAGAAGGTCGTTTGCTATCATGTTTACTTTTATTTTCTGCTTCCTTAACCGTTTTGATAATATATGGCGTCGTATCTATTATCCCTTGTGCCACTATATGCTGCATGGCACTGTTATCCACTTGATTTCCATTATTGTTGTTGTTCGGGTTTTCATTATCCAGGTTAATGTTACTCTGGTTATTGTTCTGGTTTTCCTGGTTTACTTCGTCGTCCATCTGAATTTTAAACATTTATCAATTATTAGTATCACAAAATAATTGATAATTTAGGCAACCACCACACAACACACATATTGGTCAAAAGCGTCGAGCATTGCGACTTACTCTTTTCTATTATAGTATGCGTCAAATACACACTAAAACTGGAATTAAAATTACAATACTATTATGCATCGCTAACCCCAAAGTGGTCTATACTACAACATATATTATTATTACATATATATATATATATTATTTTTTTCATACAAACATATTATATATTATTATATTATTATTATTATTACCAACTCCACCCTTACATTCACTGATCTGGATTCATCCAGTAATGCATATTGCGCTCGTCGTACTTCCAGACGAGTCGCTCTCCTACTTGCCTCATCCTCTCACTACTCTCTAAAATCTCTTCTCCGAAAGTTCGGAGCTCATGCACATTTGCTGCACTCATTGGGGGTGCTGGTACTAGGTCTGGGTACTGGGGCATGGGATTCTCCCGAGGGTATGGATTCTCTAAGATCTCCCTAATGTATTCATCGTTATCGTAGTAGTATGGATCTAGAGGGTCCAGACCTGGATAGGCTGCTAAGTTTGGCATGGGTTTGTCGTTTAGGTGGTAGCGTGGCACATAATCCCTATGATCATCGAACCATGGATCATAATCTGGATCTAACGGATTAGGTACTGGTATTCTAGGTATCTCCTCAGGGTTGAAATCATGCATTTGAACTTGGTTTTCGGGGTTGTTTTCTATCTCCATCGGCTGCGTGGGGAACAAAAGTCAGGGTTGTGGGGCTACTAGTTGTTCCAGGTTTGGGTCGGCAGCTGTTGTTGCTAGGATATGAAAATTGGCTAAGCTCCTATTGTATGGACATCTGACTCTCGTTTAGCGGCTGCTAGGACTCTCTGCTGTTGCAACTTTGGCATTCTTTTCCTACGCTCTAATGCTCCCTTACTGAACCATCCTCTCTTTTTCTGAGGGAATGGCTCTTCAGACCGAGCCTTAAAGATAAACATCCTTTCTTCCTGGTCAGCTGAATACCCAGAGAGGGTAGGGTGGGAAGAGGTGCCTTCACTCCTAGGTGAATCGGACAACTGATGATACGCGTCTGAGGGTCCTTAATCACTCATACTATAAACTAACAAATAGTCAAATAACACACAACAATAAAATACAATTATATACGTATTTCCAGAATTAATTTCCTAACAATTTGAATAATATATTAGTGTCAGCAGAACACTTCTGTGGCTGAATCAGTGGCTTAGCTCTGATACCACCTTCTGTCGCAACCCCCGCCCCCTATCCGTCCCGGGAAGGGGCGGTCGCGAGACCAGATTTGGTGGTATCATTTTGTTTATCAATTTGGCAGCGGAAATTTCATCAGGACCGTAGTTAGGAAATGTTTATCAGAGTAAATACCACACTTTTATAATATTAAATATATTGGGATAAAACCCAAGTTTTCATTACAAACATTTTTATAGGAAAATTTCCTATTTTATTGAATAAAACATCTTCTTTTATTTAAGTACTTTTATAGCCACTTTTCAAAGCCTTCAGTGCTGTCCAGCTGGCTTCTAGTTGACATTCACATTTTGTTACCTGAAACGCGTTTAAAAACATTTTATCAGTGGGAAATACTGGTGAGTGAATCCCAATTTAATCAAGAAGAGTTTTATCCATTAACAGTATTGAGAGCAATCGCATTGTTTATTTCTACACAATTACTCATTCAGTATTGTCAATCCTGACTGGGTAATGTGTTCCACATTTTGTATACAAAACCCCAATATACCGGCAGTAATTGAAGAACTACAAAGACTCAATCACTGTTTAATCACATTGTAAAATATATAAGGTTTTGTGAAAACAATTTACAAAAAGGAGATTACTCACATTACTGACTTAGGTTTCTTCTAAGGTTTCCTGGTGATTATCTATAATTTACACAATGCACATGTGTTAGTATAATAACCCTTTATATTTACATTAGTAATACCCTCCCCGAGACGGCATTCCAACGACTACGTCAGGCAGAACCTCGACATCCGTTACGAAACCTTGGATCAATCGGGCAGCGTATCTAATACGTAACCGGGGTTATGATACTTACATCGGGGCAAAACTTCGTTAATTAGGGGGGTATTATGCCCGGAAATTATATTATCTATGCAGAATTTCGTGAGAGAGAAAGAGACTGAGCGATCGGAAACAACAGCCGATGCCCTCAATTTATAGGGCTGAAATTTGAGTTCCTCATGGCCCACGTAAGGTAAGACCAGGGAATACGCGGCCCGTGTAGTAGGGGTCTACGGCTAAGCTTTGACTGGTCATTACAACTAGCTCCGACACGATCGTGACGCGTGGCATGCTAGGCTTTCGCCCTGACTCCTTGCTGTCGCTGTAACACCTCGTAATATCACGTCCAATGATGTATTGACACGTGTAATAAACCCTAATAAAGTCAAATGTTGAATTTAAGGGGCTAATTTTTCGAAAAGTCGAAAACTTTGATTATGAAAGGACTGGAAGTGTTATCATGCTTAAAATAAGTCTCTGAATAACCCTTTACGGTATTTATATTCACAAATGAGCCACTTGTTGAACGAGTTTAGCCGTTTGCGTAATTAATTGAAAGTTTGCGCGACGAGGGGTTAAAAGCGTCAATATGTTTAATTATACCTCTGAATGACCTTTCTTCAAACTCGAAGCATCGTGATGTTTAATAATACTTTCAAGAATGCCTAATATGATTAGATAAGGCTTCGATGCTATTAAACGATGTTATAATCAAGTTTGCGCATTAGATGGACTAATTGCGTCAAACTGCAAAAGTATACCAATTCGTATGATATCGAACCTTTCAGAATATGAATATAAGTTAAACATGCCCTAAATATCCTTTACTTAGCTTAGATATAGGCTTAGAGGTGTTTGGTGCGCAAAAATAAACTTATTTGATCAATAGGGACTAAAAGCGTCAAAAAGTGCATAAGTTTACATTTTCGCGCATATCTTACGTTCTGAATATATCCGGACATCCAAAAATTTATGTACTCATTAAAATATTTTATTTTAGTGATTGGCATGATAAAATTCCATTCGTCATGTAATTTGGATCGTTTTTCGCGTCCGTTCGTGTTTCTTCGTAATTAACCGAATAACGAAACAGTACGACCAAACGAACCAACACCTGAGATGTTTTTGAGCATATTTCAGGTTCCCTATACTTTAACTTCATTTTAGAGCCTTGAAATGGGGTTAACGGGGTTTAAACGCATCGAAAATGGCTCAAAAGCGTTGCAGGGACCAAACCTGTCATTTATTGAAACTTTCTGGGAGCTGGTACACGGTGGCGTTGTGCCACCACTATAGGGATTTGCCGTGGCGCGACGCCACGGCCTCATCTGGGTAGAAACTTCATTTTTGAACCTAGGTTGAACTTCAGGGGCCTAAGTGTAACTTTTCTCAATACTGTGTGATGGTTTTGGACACGCCTAGTATTCCAAAACCATGTGCCTTATGTGTAGGGTCCAGATCGAAGCTCAATTATCGAGGAACGATCCTAACGGTTCTTGAAATCCTATAAATAGCCACTAGTTTTGCTCTCATTTCTCACACTTGATCTAAATTGCTCTAAGTTGAAGCTTTATGCTTCATACCTGAGTATTCTAGATCAATATCATCCTTGCTTGGACCCCTTGTAAGTGCCCTCTTATGGCTAGTTATTTTTATTTGGTTTAAAAGCCGAAAAGTCAAGCGTTTGCGATAAACGCTTTGACTTTTAAACGGTCGAGCCATTGTTCACAACGAACATGGTTACGTGATCGTAATTAGGTAGGTATTAAACCCTCAAAATGGCACCTCCTAATTACCACGTTTGCTTAGTTAATTGTCGGGTTAAAGTAATTAAAATAAAAGTCAAGCGAGTCGGTTTTTAAATAAAATTCATAACTAAAGATGTAAAGGCAATAAAATCAGTTTTGTCACTTTAATAACTTGGTAAATATAAATTGAACATGTCTAGGCATGTTCAACCCGACAATTCTGAGTTTATGCTCGGTTCGGAACCGAAAGTCGCAAAAGTAGACTTTTGCTTTGACTTTCAGTTCTAACCCGATTTAGCTTAGTTTAGTTAGGCCTTAGGATTCATTTAAGACCATATTATATGTTAGTATAACCCTCCAAGGTTATACAACATGGTTCCATAAAAATCCTAGTTCATTGCATCTTTCCGTTAAATGCTTAAAAGTTGACCATTATGCCCTTTTGATATTAAAACGAGATTTTTGAAAATGTGAGAGGACATAAACCATTGTTACTGATTTATAAACATGTCCTAAAAATTTGACATCAGTTTGAGGTCTAAATTAAGAGTTATGCTCGATATCGTAAATTGAAAGTTTTTTATTAATTAAACGGCATTTTCGGCATAAAGCCTATTTAAACCCAAATTTTGACACCAAACTTTCTACTCGCTGATGTAATATAATATTTAGGGATTTTTCGAAATTTTTATTAAATTTTAAACTGATCATAACATAGAGTTCTTGCATAGACTCGGTAATTGACGATAACGCTCTTTTTGCTAATAAAATTAGTTTTATACATCCTTTACATACCAAACCTTTTTCTACTGATTTTATATATTAAACATGTTATTTTAAACAGTAAAGGCTGAACAAAATCTCAGATTTCCTTAATCAACCCGAATATCGTCAAATACCGACTTTTATGCGATTTAGGCGCATAGTATGGTTTAAAACCATATTAGGCACCTAAAGCTTGATACCTACTGATGTTATGAATAAAATTTTATACTTTAACAGTAAATAAGAGTTTTGAACTCAGATTTCCAAAATTAACCCATAAAGCATATGTGAAATGACCAAAATGCCCATACGGTGCATAGTTTGGCCATAAATGATAAATTTCACATATATATGATATCTTACTGATATAACTTGATAAAATAAATATTTTTTTACTGATTATTTAGACCAGAAACTCAAATTATTATTTAACCTCTATTATAAATATTAAAATGACCAAAATACCCCTACGGGGCATAACTTGGTTTTAAATTCGTTTTGGGCATAATGGAAGGTATCCTACTGATATCACAACATATTTAAGGCATATCAACTTGTGAAACATGTTCATGACTCATTGGTTACCCGTTATGCATCTTTCGCGTTCGGTACGGTTTATGTAACTAGTTTGCATAAATTAACCGAAACGGGTCAAACCTTATCATTTTCACTTCAAAATTCAGAATGTGTTTAGTTTACCCATATTATACAAGTCTCCATACTTGTCTGGTCTAAATCACATTCTAATCCGGTCTTCGCTTAATCTCGCGTTTTGAACCGTAAACCTTTCCTTAAAACTAACCGGTCTAAGTTACAACTTAAATAAGACCCGTTAGGAATCTAATAGGTTAATAAAACCTTCGTTCCAGATTGAGATTCCCAGTAGAGGTACTTGTGCTTGCTGATTTGAATATACGGCTGAGAATAAAATTACATTTTAGCTCAGGTAAATACTTTTAACTTATTTTCCATTATACGGGCTTGGGATACGGTATTATAAAAATACCGCTTGGTCGGGTGTAGAAACCTTTTAGTCAGAGATTATTAAATTGTATAATCCCGTTTTAATTAGTATTGCTTGATAACAAATAACATTGAGGGTTAATGACCGTGTCCTGGATATCCTTGGCTCATTCAAAAAGTGTAAATGGCCACAACTTAAGCACAAGGTGTAGGCATAACACCTCCTGTTGCGTATGTAAAAGATATACTCACTCGTGAGGTAACTTCTTGTGAGTTATATTTGTGGTGTGTTGATTAATCTTGATCGGTTTGTTTAATCACCGGCCCTAAATGTTGGACAAACATGTAAATCTGATACAAGATTGTTATTAATATAATTGTCCCAAGTTATAAAAGAATATTTGTGCCTTGTGCATTGAAATCAATTTTCATAAAGATTTTCAAAAGAGTCAGTTAATTGTATTTACCAGTGTAAACTGACGTATTTTCCAAAAAAGGTTAAGTGACAGGTACTGTACGTAAATTGGCTGGGAGCTCAGGGCGTTAATAAGGAATCTTGCAAGTTCTAAACGTCTAAAGTCTGTTGAACAGTGTTTATTTTTCCGTTTTAAGATCTGCCTGTGGATCCATATACAACCGTTGTGTAATACTTTATTATACTTTCGAATAGGTTTGTACTATTTTTACTTTATACTTCCGCTGTGCATTGAACTGTGATTATTTGACTATGATGATATAAACTACGTCACGATACTCCCCACCGGGCCCACCGGTAATACGTGGAAATATCGGGGTATGACAGGTTGGTATCAGAGCCAACATTGAGTGAATTAAACACTAGCCTTTTGTGTTTAATCTCAATGACACAGTAGCACATTCCTTGACTTCCGAGTCTAGACATGAACTAGGAATGATCTCATCCCTATTATATGTATACATTGTTTTCGATATTTATGCATCTCAGGATCGCGTCGTCGAGCAAAGCTACCATTGGTGGAAGCTCTCCAAATCCGAAGTTTAAGAATGTAAAGCTTCGTACTACAGCTCGAATTAGCATACGACCAGTATGGAGAAATGACCTTTTTGAACCCATTCCCAAAAATCTGACCAATTGAAACCATTAACCATATTTCAAATTCTATGCATATGGACCCAAAGGACTCGTATTTCTTACCTGCAAGTCTTGGAATCCCAGACTTGGAATATACCTATCCTGACCTTATTCATGATTCATATTATTCATTAACCATAGAATCCTTGGATTCCACTTTTGTAAAGATTTCTAACATAGAAGATTTCGACTAACCACAAGAACCTTATGTACCCATACCGCACTCAGAGAACCAAGGAGAAAACTTCCAGAAATAAAATGAAGAAGAAAATTCCTTGTTATGTTTCATTTCTATAGTAGTCCCTATAACGACATATATATATCTTTTAAGTCCCCACGTGGGCGAATTTCTTTGTGTAAGACCCGTTTAGGGCAATTATTGTATTTTTTAGGCTTTCTATGAAGAAGTTTCCTATTTTGAAATTTACTTTGGTATTAAACAGTATACGTATGTATTATATCCTGAATCAGAACGTCATTTCAATTTATGATTGCTCTGCCATTATATATCAAAGAAAATCTTAAAGGTATAACCTAGCCTATATGTCATTTTCGACATAGCTAAGATGGTAAAGCCTTTTTAAGATAATAGATCCTTGTTAACACCTAAGAACGTGTTAACATTCCTTGATAAATGTGGTTCGAGAAAATCACAATAGTCATCCTTATATTGGATTCTTCCAATTTCTTATCTAGCCTAATGATTTAGAAATCATGGCTCAAATCATCAGATAAGATGATCATATCATAAACATGCCTTAGTGATGAAATGCCTACGGGCTATATCTATTGTCCTAAAAGACAAAAGACAGTTGTAGTCTTTGACTCTCTGTCAAGAAAGGTAATGAACTATGTTCAAACCTTAATACCTCGATCCTATAAGATCATGGCTTATAAATTCAAAACTGTCCTCGTGACAAGGCCTTTTGTGCCATTTCAATATCCTTAATAGCTTATAGCTGGATTAATTATAATGAAAATTTAAAATAAACCTGATTATCAAATTAACCAAATATCGTCTATTAATACCATGGTTAATGAATCATCGAAGATGATGATTGCAAAATAGACTCCTAAGCAAAATTATTGGCGATTGTTTTATAGAAAACAAGCTTCAGCATGTCTGAATCAGATGAAGTCAATAGTCATCCCAATATGAGGAATGACAATACAAGGATGAATGTAACCGCCGCAGAATTACAGACAATGATAGATAAAGCTGTCACTCAAGCCATTGACAGGCAGTTCAAAGATTCAAGTGGTGCTCATAATGGGACCCAAGCGGTGCCTCGCACAAAACCACCTTCTAAGACACATATTTCTTATAAGAATGATTCTCATCATTCTTCAAATCAGAGAAGTGTTCCATCCAGACAAATTGTGCTCAATCAGGAGCCACATGTTAAGACATGCTCTTATAAATACTTTGTCTCTTGCAAACCAAGGGACTTCACTGGAGAAAAAGGAGGCGTCGATTGTATGACATGGCTAGATGAGATGGACACAGTAGTAGACATCAGTGGTTGTGCAGAGCAGGATATTGTGAAGTTTGTTTCACAATCATTCAAAGGAGAAGCGTTGGCATGGTGGAGATTATTGATCCAAGCCACAGGGAAGACCCTACTTTATAACTTGTCATGGGATCAATTTGTTGCACTGATCAAGGAAAACTTCTGTCCTCAACATGAGGTAGAAAGGATAGAAGCAGACTTCTTGACTCTGGTCATGAAAAATTTAGATTGTCAGGCATATGTGACAAGTTTCAACACTATGTCCCGCTTAGTTCCCTATTTAGTCACCCCTGAACCTAAACGCATAGCGCGTTTTATTGGAGGCCTAGCACCAGAAATTAAGGGAAATGTCAAGGCATCTAGGCCTACCACATATAGGTCCGTGGTGGACTTATCCTTATCTCTCACTTTAGATGCAATCAGGAATAAGTCTGTTAAGACTTCTGGCAAGGGAAAAAGGAAAGGAGAAGAGGAAGAGGAAGGCTCTCATCAATCTAACAAGAAGAAGAAGGGAAGTTCTAAGCACAGGAAAGATTCTGAGTTTAGGAAAAACTCGAGTCAGTCTACTAATAGACCCAAATGCTGCAACTGCAGAAAGCATCATTCAGGAAAATGTACAATCGACCCACGTGCTAAATTGTGTGGAATTTGCAAGACCAAGGGTCACAAGACTTTAGATTGCAAGGAATTGAAGAACGCGACTTGTTACAATTGTAACGAGGAAGGGAACATCAAAACCAACTGCCCAAAACTTATAAAGAAGCCTGAAGAGGCCAAGAAAGCAAACGCGTGAGTCTTCCAGATGAACACCCAGGAGACAGTACAGAATGATAACATTATAACAGGTACCTTTCCTTATCAAGACGTTATGCGGAAATTTGTTTGATTCTGGCGCAGATAAGTCTATTGTGGACAATAAATGTTGTAAACTGTTGTATCTGCCTGTTAAGAGTCTAGACGTATAACGCGAGGTAGAATTGGCCGATGATACTTTAGAGACCGCTTCAACAATCTTAGATGGATGCTTTATATCCTTTAGGAATCACTCTTCTCAAATATTCTTATGGCAAGCTTTCAAGCCATCCAAAATCAGCAATATAATAAAGACAGATGTGACATTTTGATCCCCTGTCAAAAGGTGATGGACTATGTCCAAACCTTAAATGTCATTGATGGTCTTTTTATGGCCTAGGCTAAGTATAATTGATATATATATATTTAAATAACATTCATTAAGAATGTTCGTACTATATTAGCCTGTATGGTTTATTGATACCATGGTTAGTATATGATAGGTCATCAGGATGATGAATAGCGGTTGTTGGATTGCAACTAAGTAATTGTTTCATTTGGTGTTAGGAACCAAGTATCGAGTATGACAAACTCGGATAAGACAACCGTCAATCACGCCATTGATGAGGCGACGCATGCTAATGATGCTACAATTGTGAACCTCAAAATTGACAAGGGTGTTCTCCAAGCTATGATTGACGCAGCTGTTGGAAAAGCTGTGAGAAAGGCCGTGAAAAAGTTCAAAGAGCCTAATGCTAGTTGCTCCAAATCCCATTTATGACTACACTCCCTTACTCACGAGAAGGATCTTGTTCATGCCTCGGATGCAAAGAATGAACTAAAAAGGAAAGGGGAGAAAGATAACTCCCATATTTCTAAGAAAAAGGGTAAGCTTGAGCATAAGGAGAACAAACAAAAGTCCAACAAGAAACCTGTATGCAAGACCTGCAAGAAGCGCCACCTCGGGAAATGCAGATTTGAATCTCAACCTCTACCTTGTAGGATCTGCAAGTCTAAGGAACATAAAACGTTGGATTGCAAGGACATAAAGGATGCAGTCTGCTTTGGCTGTAACGAGAAGGGCCACATCAAGACTACATGCCCTAACTATGTCAAAGGAAGTGCGACTAAGGATAGAAAACCTAAGAATGGAAGCGCTTCAACTCTCCCGATAAATGCCTGAGGCAGTTCACATCAATAATGTCATCAGGTACATTCCTTATCATTTGTCAGTAATATAAATGCTAAGAGTTCTGTTTTGATTCGGGTACCAATAAATCCTTCATAAATTGTAAGTATAGCAAACCTTTAAAATCTTCCACAAGAACCTTAGATATTAAGCGTAAGGTAAAACTTACAGACAAAAATCATAGGAACCATTTCTTCTGTTCCTGTCAGAAATCTTCAGTCGTAAAATTCTAGAGTACCTCTCTCCAGATGAAGTACGTCAGCATATGTAGTTGATATCTCTTTGATCTCTATCGATTGCGAATACCAGACGGTACGACAAAAGCGCCATATGAGGATTGGTGTATCTTAAAATGTTCCATAGATTGCTTCCATGCCTGATCAGTATGGAGGTTTAATGCATGGAACCACAAAGATATTCCAATGGTCATATAGTACTAAAGTCAGCTAATGGTATTCAAAGAAGATATCCAGAATGGAATTGTCCAAGTAAGTGTCTCTGATTAAGGAATCCATGGACTCGTAACATAAATGTGTCACTTATCTGAGACAGGCATTGATAGATGAACTGGAGCCTGAGATTTGGAAAATCTCTGTAACCTCCTTGTATCTTGATTATCTTCTCCAAAGACTACCCTGTTTACCTCCTGAAAGGCAAGTAGAGTTAAGATTTATAACCCGCATAGGACTGCATTATTGTGAAATCCCCAGGACGACTAGTACCATCATTGGAAGAATCGAAACCCAAATTAAATGTATTATAAGATAAAGGTTCTTAAAGCCTAATTCAAAATTTTGAGAATTTTGGTATATAAATTAAGAAAGATGGTTCATTATGCTTATGCATTGATTACCGCAACCCTATTTAGGCAACAATTAAGAATCGCCATCAGTTGCCCAGGATCGTCGATTTGTTCGACTAGCTGTATGGATTAGCTATTCCTTAAGATTGGTTTTAAGCAGTGGTTGGAATAACCATCTCACCTTAAATAAGCTATTCAATAACTAATAGTCGATATATAAGTACCAAGGCTGCTCCTTTGGAGACCTTGTATAGATGGGATGTTAGACATCTGTTATTGGACAGAAGTTTGGTAAGTCCAATTATCAGGATCTGAAAGTTGCCTTGGAAACAACGAATAAGATCATGAAAATCCGTAATCGTCTGTAAGTTGCCAGTAATCGGTGGAAAATCAAGGATTAATGAAAGTCGCAACCCTCTTAAGTCCTTAATAAGGAATAAGGTTCAATTGAAGGTATCATCCTAAGAAGGGTGTGCTGAAATTTTTTAATTTATCGGGCTAGTTAAGTTCTGATATACAGAATCATTCGAGGAAATCGAATATATCAAGATTGGTAGCCTATAAGCTAAAACATACCTAAGGAGCTTGATGGAAATCAATGTGTCCCACACAAGTGATTTAAGGATATGCTTCGCCGATAAGTCGAGAAGCATTATCACATAATGATATGCAGATTAATGAAAATTTATGGTTTGATGAGAAACCAGTATCAAATAAGGATCGGCAGGATTAGAAGCTAAGAAAGAAAACATGAACCTATTATAAAGGTCATTTGGATGCCCTTAGAGGCCCAAATAGGTTGTGGAAGTTAAATCCATTATCCGACAGAAAGTACATCCATTATTTTAGCAAATCTCGAGGTTGGGATTTCTTTTAAGGGGGTGAGGATGTAACACCTCGTAAAATCATGTCCAATGATGTATTGACACGTGTAATAAACCTTAATAAAGTCAAACGTTGAATTTAAGGGAATGGTTTTTCGAAAAGTCGAAAACTTTGATTATGAAAGGACTGGAAGTGTTATCATGCTTAAAATAAGTCTCTGAATAACCTTTTACGGTTTTATATTCACAAATGAGTCACTTGTCGAACGAGTGTAGCCGTTTACGTAATTAATTGAAAGTTTGCGCGACGAGGGGTTAAAAGCGTCAATATGTTTAATTATACCTCTGAATGACCTTTCTTCAAACTCGAAGCATCGTGATGTTTAATAATACTTTCAAGAATGCCTAATATGAATTAGATAAGGCTTCGATGCTATTAAACGATGATATAATCAAGTTTACGCATTAGAGGGACTAATTGCGTCAAACTGCAAAAGTATACCAATTCGTATGATATCGAACCTTTCAGAATATGAATATAAGTTAAACATGACCTAAATATCCTTTACTTAGCTTAGATATAGGCTTAGAGGTGTTTGGTGCGCAAAAATAAACTTATTTGATCAATAGGGACTAAAAGCATCAAAAAGTTTATAAGTTTGCATTTTCGCGCATATCTTACGTTCTGAATATATCCGGACATCCAAAAATTTATATAATCATTAAAATATTTTATTTTAGTGATTGGCATGATAAAATTCCATTCGTCGTGTAATTTGGATCGTTTTTCGTGTCCGTTCGTGTTTCGTCGTAATTAACCGAATAACCCAACAGTACGACCAAACGAACCGACATCTAAGATATTTTTGAGCATATTTCATGTTCCCTATACTTTAACTTCATTTTAGAGCCTTGAAATGGGGTTAACGGTGTTTAAACGCATCGAAAATGGCTCAAAAGTGTTGCAGGGACCAAACCTGTCATTTATTGAAACTTTCTGTGAGCTGGTACATGCTGGCGCTGCGCCATCACCATAGGGCTTTTCCGTGGCGTGACGCCACGGCCTCATCTGGGCAGAAACTTCATTTTTGAACCTAAGTTGAATTTCAGGGGCCTAAGTGTAACTTTTCTCAATACCGTGTGATGGTTTTGGACACCCCTAGTATTCCAAAGCCATGTGCCTTATGTGTAAGGTCCAGATCGAAGCTCAATTATCGAGGAACGATCCTAACGGTTCTTGAAATCCTATAAATACCCAGTAGTTTTGCTCTCATTTCTCACACTTGATCTAAATTGCTCTAAGTTGAAACTTTATGCTTCATACCTGAGTATTCTAGATCAATATCATCCTTTCTTGGACCCCTTGTAAGTGCCCTCTTATGGCTAGTTATTTTTATTTGGCTTAAAAGCCGAAAAGTCAAGCGTTTGCGATAAATGCTTTAACTTTTAAACGGTCCAGCCATTGTTCGCAACGAACATGGTTACGTGATCGTAATTAGGTAGGTAATAAACCCTCAAAAGGGCACCTCCTAATTACCACGTTTGCTTAGTTAATTGTCGGGTCAAAGTAATTAAAATAAAAGTCAAGCGAGTCGGTTTTTAAATAAAATTCATAACTAAAGATGTAAAGGCAATAAAATCAGTTTTGTCACTTTAATAACTTGGTAAATATAAATTGAACATGTCTATGCATGTTCAACCCAGCAATTCTGAGTTTAGGCTCGGTTCAGAACCGAAAGTAGCAAAAGTAGACTTTTGCTTTGACTTTCAGTTCTGACCCGACTTAGCTTAGTTTAGTTACGCCTTATGATTCCTTTAGGATCATTGTATATGTTAGTATAACCCTCCAAGATTATACAACATGGTTCCATAGAAATCCTAGTTCATTGCATGTTTCCGTTAAATGCTTAAAAGTTGACCATTATGCCCTTTTGATATTAAAACGAGATTTTTGAAAATGTGAGAGGACAAAAACCTTTATTACTGATTTATAAACATGTCCTAAAAATTTGACATCAGCTTGAGGTCTAAATTAAGAGTTATGCTCGATATCGTAAATTGAAAGCTTTTTATTAATTAAACGGCATTTTCGGCATAAAGCCTATTTAAACACAAATTTTGACACCAAACTTTCTACCCATTGATGTAATATAATATTTAGGGATTTTTGGAAATTTTTATTAAATTTTAAACTGATCATAACATAGAGTTCTTGCATAGACTCGGTAATTGACGATAACGCCCTTTTTGCTAATAAAATTAGTTTTATACATCCTTTACATACCAAACCTTTTTCTACTAATTTTATATATTAAACTAGTTATTTTAAATAGTAAAGGCTGAACAAAATCTCAGATTTCCTTAATCAACCCGAATATCGTCAAATACCGACTTTTATGCGATTTAGGCGCATAGTATGGTTTAAAACCATATTAGGCACCGAAAGCTTGATACCTACTGATGTTATGAATAAAATTTTATACTTTAACAGTAAATAAGAGTTTTGAACTCAGATTTCCAAAATTAACCCATAAAGCATATGTGAAATGACCAAAATGCCCTTACGGTGCATAGTTTGGCCATAAATGATAAATTTCACATATATATGATATCTTACTGATATAACTTGATAAAACAAATATTTTTTTACAGATTATTTAGACCAGAAACTCAAATTATTATTTAACCTCTATTATAAACATTAAAATGACCAAAATACCCCTACGGGACATAAATTGGTTTTAAATTCGTTTTGGGCATAATGGAAGGTATCCTACTGATATCACAACATATTTAAGGCATATCAACTTGTGAAACATGTTCATGACTCATTGGTTACCCGTTATGCATCTTTCGCGTTCGGTACGGTTTATGTAACTAGTTTGCATAAATTAACCGAAACGGGTCAAACCTTATCATTTTCACTTCAAAATTCAGAATGTGTTTAGTTTACCCATATTATACAAGTCTCCATACTTGTCGGGTGTAAATCATATTCTAAACCGGTCTTCGCTTAATCTCGCATTTTGAACCGTAAACCTTTCCTTAAAACTAACCGGTCTAAGTTACAACTTAAATAAGACCCGTTAGGAATCTAATAGGTTAATAAAACCTTCGTTCCAAATTAAGAGCCCCAGTAGAGGTACTTGTGCTTGCTGATTTGAATATACAGCTGAGAATAAAATTACATTTTAGCTCAGGTAAATACTTTTAACTTATTTTCCATTATACGGGCTTGGGATACGGTATTATAAAAATACCGCTTGGTCGGGTGTAGAAACCTTTTAATCGGAGATGATTAAATTGCATAATCCCGTTTTAATAAGTATTGCTTGATAACAAATAACATTGGGGGTTAATGATCGTGTCCTGGATATCCTTGACTCATTTAAAAAGTGTAAATGGCCACAACTTAAGCGTATGTAAAAGATATACTCACTCGTGAGGTAACTTCTTTTGAGTTATATATGTTGTGTGTCGATTAATCTTGATCGGTTTGTTTAATCACCGGCCCTAAATGTTGGACAAACATGTAAATCTGATACAAGATTGTTATTAATATAATTGTCCCAAGTTATAAAAGAATATTTGTGCCTTGTGCATTTAAATCAATTTTCATAAAGATTTTCAAAAGAGTCAGTTAATTGTATTTACCAATGTAAACTGACGTATTTTCCAAAAAGGTTAAGTGACAGGTACTGTACGTAAATTGGCTGGGAGCTCAGGGCGTTAATAAGGAATCTTGCAAGTTCTAAACGTCTAAAGTCTGTTGAACAGTGTTTATTTTTCTATTTTAAGATCCGCCTGTGGATCCATATACAACCGTTGTGTAATACTTTATTATACTTTCGAATCGGTTTGTATTATTATTACTTTAGACTTCCGCTGTGCATTAAACTGTGATTATTTGACTATGATGATATCAACTACGTCACGATACTCCCCACCGGGCCCACCGGTAATACGTGGAAATATCGGGGTGTGACAGTCGCGGCCCGCGTAGGCAGTAGCCAAAGGCTAGCGCCCCGCGAGAGCCTTATTTTTCTTGTTTTAATTAATTTTTATAATATTAAAGGTATTCGGGCTCTGTTTTCGCGTATGGGTGTATTTTAAGACATATGGGAATATTTTAAAATATATTAGGGTGTCAGAAAAATTCAAGAGAGTTGTTATAAAAGGGGAGGATTCTTTCACAATGGACCAAGTGCTAAACACAGGGAATGTTCACTACCTTGAACAACTCTATATTTTTAGACCTTCAAACACTATAAAAAACAGAATTATGATTATGTTTAAATCAAGGTTGTGAGGCAGGTTGCATAAGTTGATGGCGTTAAACGCCAATGTGGTTAATGACGATGACGATTCTAAGGAAAGTGATGTGGAAACTAATGGGTACATCTTTGATGTAATCTCATTAAATGAAGAGTATTAATTTGATCTGCTTTGTTTCTATTTCATTATAATGTTCGTATGTTTTTTAGGGGTGTAAACAAGCATAGAGGCTCGAGAGTTACTCATTATCGGCTCGGTTAAAAGCTCAAATGAGCCGAGCTTTTAACGAGCCCGAGCCCGATCCTGAAATAGAGCTCATTTAGTTATCGAACCCGAACCCGAGCCTGGAATACATAGCTCGTCAAGACTCGCGATCCTAAACGAGCCAAAACAAAATTTTAGTTTTTTAATCTATATAATCTAATAATAATGATTATAACGTTAGCGGGCTGAGCTCAAGTCGAGCTTTAGGTCGTTTAAGCGATACTGAAGGGAACTCGAGCCGAGCATTTAGATTGTTTGAGGTTCTCAAAATAGCTCGAGAGGAGTCGAGTCCAGCTCGAGCTTTGAGTTTTATTCAGGAGCTGAGCTCGAGCTCAAATAAGAAGGCTCGAACCGAGCCGAGCTCGGGCTTCATAAAAACATGACGAGCCGAGCTCAAGCCCAGTCGAGCTTGGGCTTAACCCGACTCGTTTACACCCGTAGTTTTTTGATGAATTATGATGCTAGTGATAACACCAAGATAGTTAGCTTTGCATCCTTTAGTAGACTAATTTGTCGCTATAAAAACAAAGAAACAAACGCCACCAAAGTTGTTAGGATATTCGATTAGTAATGAAAAAAGGGGTGGAGGGGATCCGTATATGTTGTTCAAGTTGATTAGAAGGTGCAAAAATAGCTAGAACTGAATGCGAAAATTATGGAAAAACACCTAGTAATGTAAGTAAAACATTAAATGAACACCAAAAAGGGTTTCAACGCCATGATCGCGGTGTGTGGAATATAAAAAGGGAAAAAATTAATAAACCAAGTAAAAAGAGAAAAATGCCCCCTCGCCAGAACCAAAGGTTGGGGTTTGACTACAAAGTCTAAATCACCTAAAAGTGTACAGAGTCATAAAACATGTTAATTTCATTTCTAAAACACATCCAAAACCCATAAATAAGAGAGTGAAGATTACTAAAACACTATATTCAAACACTAGTAGTCCATAAAAAACCTCCAAACACACCATCATAGAAATATAAATATAAAACATAATATGATAATCAACATAAAAAAACATAATTTTAATCATTAGATAATCCACCACCCCATAACCCTATACCGTTGTAATAAAGTAAGTGTTACCATTTGTGAGTAATTTAAAAAAAAATCAGTTGAAATAATTTAAATGCTTATATGCAGGTGTCCATATTCTTTCCGGTTTAGGCGCATATATGTAAAAAGCTAGATTATTTAAAACTTATAAATGTGTATGTGGCAACCATTTTATCTATCTCACAAGTACAATTTATCACTTACCCATTTTATCTATCTCATAAATACAGTATTATTTCTCTCATATATAATAATATTCATCCACTTTTATTTAATTATTATTATATAATTAACACTTAATTAAATAACTAACTAAATAAATAATCATGCCGTATTTAATGATTATTTCCATAAATATTTCTCCATAATCTACATTACCATTTAATATCGTGAATTCGTGAACTATAATATTTTATTTTAAATATTATTCATTGTTCGGCTTCCGAAATGTGACTCTGCGTTAATTAATCATATGGTTTATAGTTAAGCATTCCAACATCATGACTCGAACATCTCATAGGGTTGACTGAATAGATCTGATTTTGATCAAGGTTGACCGCCTTTGACCGATTCTAGGTAATCTAGCAAAGTTGAAGAATATCGCCTTAGCAATCTACCTAGTAACGATTACCCGATGTGTAGTCGGCCACCTAGACTGAGTTTTACAACACTGCAACATACCTTGACACATAACGTTTCTCAGTTATCGGATCAAAGCAACATGATCCCTTTGTCTTTTGGTTAGGCTGAAACTATTGGCACACCTTGGTTGGCTATCTGCTCACTTAGGGTTTACCTACGCTGCGTATAGACCTATACGCAGCGTATAGGGTTACACCTATACGCAGCGTATAGAGCTATACGCAGCGTATAAGTTGCATGGAATTCAGAGCTTTCCCAGCAATCATTAGCACAGACAACCAGGGTTTATATACGCTGCGTATAGAGCTATACGCAGCGTATATAACCCATCAGATTTTTTTGGTTATTTTGATATATTTGTGGTATAAATTCTCACCCAATTCCAACGTTAAATCGCTTAAAATATATAACCGTTAATGTTATACCAATAATATTATATACCGTTAAATTTTTTTGGAAAACGTATATACGGTTCGAATAAATTATATTGTTATCGTTTAAATTAAATTATTATACCATGTCTAGTGCGGTTTGAATGCTATCAACGTTTAAATATCATACCATTAATTATTTTTAAATACTACATCTATAGGCTTATACGGGTGTTGTATGGTATCCTATAGTATCGTACCGTATTGCATCGTATCGCATCATATAGTGTATAGTATAAGTCTCGCATAGGTTCCCTATAGGTCGTGTATATGCCTATAGGCCTACACGAGACCTAAACCACACCTATAGTACTATACGAGACTTATACTACACCTATATGCCTATACGGATGTTATATCGTATCGTATCGTATAGTATAGTATCGTATCATGTCGTATAGTCTAGTACTAGGTTATTCCCCGTGGTACCCACGGGTTGCTATATTTTACGGATATTAATATTTTATTAATTTAATTAAAAGGGTTTTTTTTAGAAAATTTGTGAGGACATATATACAATGATTCAATGTTAATCGTAGGTCATAATATAGGTTATCACCTGTGAATACTCACGGGTTGGCCATTAAAATGATGTAAACAATGAATGTAATTTTCTTAAATATGTACTATGTGTAGGATTGAGAATAGTAAAATTTTCTTTAAAAAGCAGGTAGTCTTCAAAAATAAAAACAAAAAAATAAAACGGATGAAGTATTAGTTTAATGTATACTTTATTTAGAAATGAGTAAGGTATTAATTTGGTTTACATTATAATTTAACTAATAAGGTGTTCTTTAAATAAATTAAAGTTGTAATTTTGAAGTGGGTATTTTATTACCCAATCGGTCACAAAGAATAGCAATATACCTTTTTAAAAAGTAAAAAAAAAAAGTCAAACCAAATGAAGTAGCGGAACACACTTTATAAATACAGACCGTCTACACACATATATGTCAACATGAAACATAACAAAATCAATTATTATACGCTTAATATCACTTGGTTAAACAAATTATAGTGTAAAAACTCAATAAGGCCAAAATTTATTAAACTTGTATGACTACAACTCAAGCCAAATTCCTTAATTTTAAAACAACAAAGCGAGTAAAGTACAGTTTTAAGCCACGAAACCATGAATTTGCTTGATCTTTATCATTGCATATCTGCATAATAAAACACGAAATCTTAGCTGAATCAAAAACTTAACATAGATCAAGTTGAAAACCTACCCGATCAAAGGATGATTAAGCTTGATACTTGGTGTAAAACAACAAAAACAAATTGCATCCTTTTTCAGGTTGAAACTTCCACTAATTTTTGGAACAACAAATATAGGCTACCAAATTTTCCACGTAATGTAATTTTTTTGCTTAATATATTATGTTAAATATTATTATAACTGTTATAATACAACAATAACATTTTAAATTTTTGAATAAAAACAAAGCAGAAATCTATATGCATTAAAGTTAAAATAACTCTTTTGCTAACTAACTGTTTTTTTAGCAACCCTATTTTTGTAACTTATTTTGACCTGGAATCCACCTATCTTGCCCACAATAGAAACTGTTCCATGTATCAAGTTTGACCCATTCAGCCCAATACTATTATTTTATAGTCACAATTTACACCTTACGCATGAAAATAACGAAAGAAGGTATACCTTTTTCCAAATTCAACTAACTCACCTGAAAAACATAGCAAAAGAAAACACACTTGAACAAAGGTAAAAACGGGGAAATCATCAATACACAAGCCTAAACAATAAAGGAGGAAAGATCGGATTCTAACGATTAATCGAATGAATATTACCTTTCAATGGTTTACTTGTAGTCTAATTGACTGAGATGCCCACATTGATCTCATCGGCAGTAACAAACAATCCTAAACAATAAAGGGTAAAAAAATATTAAAAAAATCAAGGTATTTGTAGTCTCTTATTCTAAATAGCTTGTTAAAAAATATGAAATAGTAGTTTCAAAAATATATATTTACCTAACCATACATATACACACACAAACACAAGATAACATGTTTTTTATCCTTGTCTAGCAGTTTCAAAAATATATATTTTCCTAAGGATACATATACACGCACAAACATAAGATAACATGTTTTTTAACCATGCCTATCAAGATTCGACTTTAAAACTGTAACACCTCGCAAAATCATACCCAATAGAATAAAGACACGTGTCATGTAAGATAAACGTGTCAGGAACCCGGGTCAAATTAGAAGATGTATGGTAGGATTTAAAAAGTGTCGACATGTTAATGAACACCTCTGAGCGACCTAATTATAAATCCCAAGATCCTAATCAATATGATAAACATCTGATCTACTTAGAGCCGGTTATTCCTATAAAGAATAAATTCAGTTATAAGGATTTGGGGTATCTAAATAATGTTACAACAAAGTTTATAGTTAAAATTTTTGTTCAAAAGAATTAAACTTTATTCAAGTGCATGACAAGACTCTCCATAAGATTCCTAGATGTGTAAGTGCATGGCAAAACCATGCAAAAGTCGGGTTACATGGTCCCTACGCTGAAAAGGAAGCAGGTGATTCGGAAATTCCAAAGTTGCATGATCAAAGCTTGAAAGTTTCCAAGTTTTTGTATTCTGGTCATCGGATACGGACCGTATGGCCTTAGGCTTACGGTCCGCAAGCGCTGCAACTGGGCGATTTAATCCAGGGTCGGTTACGGACCGCAAAGACAAGGTCTTATGGTCCGTAAGGCAGTCGCTGGCAGCAGAAAATCAGGGGCTTGGCAACTGGTTTTGGCATTATAGGGACATATGGGACCATCATAAAACATCAGTAGACTTGATTGGCATCATCTCATGCAATCTAAGTTTGTATATATAGAGCATTGTTGCAACTCTTGAAACTTGCTCACTTCAAGTTCACTCAAGACTCATTTCTGGAGCTTCTATGATCAGCAACAAGCCTTCTTAGGATCCTTAATCATACTTAGGACTCTTGTAAGTGTCTTTAACCCACACTAATTCAGTTTAGCTTAGTTAATTAGCTTAAAGTCAAACCGTCGTAATTAAGGTTTGACTTCGAGATTAATCAATAATTATTCAGTCAAATCTCGAATTGAAAGTACCTATAAGTTGGTAATTATGTGGGTAATAAACCCTCAAAAGGGTACTCTCTGATTCCCACTCTAACTAGGTCAATTGTCGGGTCAAACCTAATCTTAAAAAGTCAACAGAAAACTTATTTTCAAATTAATGCATAATTAGCAATGTAGAACCCATGCAACCTGTTTTATCACTAATATAACTTGGTAATTAATGTAAGAACATGTCTACACATGTTTAACCCGACAATTTTCAGTTTAGGCTCGGTTCGGAACCGAAAGTCGCATAATTTGACTTTTGCTTTGACTTTCGATTCTGACCCATTGTAGCATGTTTTAGAAATGCCTTAGAGCCCTATTAGGACCACGTTTCGTGTTGGTATAATCCTCTATGATTATGCAACTTGGTTCATTAGTTGTCCGATTCACATGCATGTTTCCGTTAAATGCTTATACGTTGACTATTATGCCCATATGACCCTAAAACGTGATTTTTGAAAATGTAAAAGAATAGAAACCTTAGTTACTGATTTATAAGCTTGCACCTAAAATTTGACATCAGTTTGAGGTCTAGATTAGGAGTTATGCTCATTAGAGTAATTAGAAAAGGTTTTTATTAAATAAACGGCGTAATTAGCATATAGCCTATCTAAACCCGATTTTTAATACCAAACTTTTTACCTACTGATATAAAATAATATTTTGGGATTTTTGAAGATTTTTATTTAATTTTAGGATGAGCATAAAATAGAGTTCTAAGCTTGATTCGGTAATTGCCGGTTTTGCCCTTTTGGGCTATAAAATGAGTTTTACAAATCACTTTGATTCCAAACCTTTCGCTACTGATTTTAAATGATAAATAAAATATTTTGAGCCTTCTGGAATAACAAAAATATCAGCTTTCCCTTAAAAAACCCGGAAATAGCTCCAAATCGCCTTTTTAAGCGTTTTTAACGCATAGTATGTATTAAAACTATTTTAAACATATAAGGTTTGATGCCTACTGATAATTTCAGTAAATTTGTATATATTAACTGTGAGCAAAAATTTTAAACTCAGATTTCCAGTTTTGACCTTTTAGGCGTAAGTGAAATTACCAAAATGCCCCTTCGGTGCATAGTATGGTTAGAAATAATAAATTTCACACATAGGTTATAACCTACTGATATAACTTAGTAAATTAAGTATTTTTACTGATTAAATCAGACCCGAAACTCAGATTTATTTTTAAACTCTTTTATAACCTTTAAAATGACCAAAATACCCCTACGGGGCGTAATTTGAGTTTAAATCCGTTTTGGGCATAATAGAAGATATCTTACTGATGTCACAACATATTTAAGGCATATTAACTTAGGAAACTTGTATATGACTCATATGGTTACCCGTTACGCACTTTTCGTGTTCGGATCGGCTTATGTAACTAGTCTGCATATATTAGCCGAAACGGGTCAAACCATATCGTTTTCATCTCAAAATCCAGAATGTGTTTAAGTTACCCATATTAAACAAGCATACAAGCTTTTCGGGTCAAAACCACATTCTAAACCGGTCCTCACTTTATCATGCGTTTGAACCGTGTCTTCCTTTTTGAAAACTAACCGGTCTAAGTCTAAACTTAATTAAAGACCCGTTAGGATTCTAATAGGTTATTAAAACCTTCATTCCAGATTAGGAGCCCAGTAAAAGCTACGTTCACTTGCTGAAATTGATTTATACTTTGCTCAGGTAAATACTCTTAACTTATTTTCCCTATACGGGCTTGGGATACGGTACTATAAAAGTACCGCTTGGTCGGGTGTGTGTAGTCATTTAAATCGGACTGTGATTAATGTATTTGCATAACCCGTTTAATATGTATTATTTGGTGTATGGCATTTGGGGGTTAAATGACCATGTCTCGGATATCCTTTGCATCATTCAAAGAAATGGCCACGACCTAAGCACGGGGTTTAGGCGTACACCTGACAGATGCATTATGTAAAAACTGGTAATCCACTTAAAGGAAATAATCCTTGTGGGCATTATACCTGTGGCGTGTCAGTTAATCTAGACCGGCCCTACAAACCGGCCCTGACGGACGACAAATAAGTAAAATTGTATACAAGATTATTTTAAATAATTGTCCCAAGTTATAAAAGATATTTTTGCCTAAGTGCATTCAAATCAATTTTCAAACTCTTTTCAAAATGAGTCAGTTAAGTTGTATTTACCAGTGTAAACTGACGTATTTTTCAAAAAGGCTAAGTGCAGGTACTATACGTAATAGGCTGGCTACTCCAGGCATCAATAATCAAGTCTCGCAAGCTCTAGATGTCAAAGTCTGCTGAACAGTTTTCCTTTTTATTTGATCCGCCTGTGGATCTGTTTCAACTGTTTTGTGATACTTAATATTACAATTTTATTCGGTTGAAATGAATCTATCTTTTGCTTCCGCTGTGTATTTAAAATTTGTGTTGTTTGACTATGATGATATCAACTACGTCACGATACTTCCCACCGGGCCCACCGGTAATACGTGGAAATATCGGGGTGTGACAGGTTGGTATTAGAGCCAACACTGAGTGAATTAAACACTAGCCTTTTGTGTTTAATCTCAGTTACACAGTTGCACATTCCTCAAATTTTCGAGTCTAGACAAAGAACATAGGACAAATCCTAAATTTTGTTTTATTTTTTTTATCTTTTATATTATTCTTTGTTGTTATCTTTGTGTATGTTGACAGGTTTAAATATGCTGCCAAGATTCCTTAGGAGAAAGGGAAAGGCACCTATAGCAGGCCACGACCATGAGGCCGGGCCGTCTCAAAGACGAACCTCACCCGTCAACATGCGTAAAAGTCCCCAGGGGGACTGGAGGACACATCTGCAGCCAGCGAGGCGGTCCGTCTCGTTAAGCTCGTCACCGTCTTATCTTCACTCTTTTGGACCCCAATCAGAAAATGAGCCCGAAAACCCATAGCCTTCATTTATCCCTCTCCAAAGGTCCAACTCTCGTCACTCCTTTGATAACCCGTCCCATATCTTCCGAAGCCGGTTCAACCCGGCAAACTACCTCGAGGAACCAGTGGGTGTTAACCCATTGGGACCTGAAGATCACTTTTCTAGAGATCACGCCATGGATATGGACTAGGATACTGACCCTACCGAACCACCGACCGGTACCCCCACACATCCCATCGAAATTTCTGATTGGTCATCTTTTCATGGATCACCATACCGTGGTCCTGACAACTACCAAGCAAGATTTAACCAGTATGAATGGTATTTTACACCCTCTTATCATTCATCGCCTCATCAGCAGCAACAGCAGCAGCAGGATCCTTCCAAGGATTCACGTTTCGTGGCAGTTACCCCGCCACCACCACCACCTCAGCAACAGCCTCCTGAGCCACCAAGGCGAAGGAGATCAAACGCACGGATGTCCGTGCGAGGAGGAGTGCATATCAACACCCCTCAACCATCGAGTGGCAGCTGTAATGCCCGGCTCTTTTGTACCTTCCATTTATAGAAAGTTTTGTTCGTATTTCTATTTTTGGAAACCTTGTATTCTTGTAATCGTTCTTTCTTTGTAATCATTGTAAAACCGAGACTTGGATCATTAATGAAACTCGTATTTTGTTACAAATATGTTATACACACTCTATATATGCTCGTATGTTCGATTTTGTAAATCAATTGATGATTAATCATTATTCTTGGAAACTAAATGCTAAACTTGCAATTAATTAAACCCGTGTTATACATACTCTATACATGTTTGTACGCTTAAATTGAGAAACAATTTGGTGTTTATTTGAGATGTTTGCAAACTTATGATAAACTATTACACTCGTGACATTTATGTTTTATACGAAACTTATACTTAATCATATTCAATTGGACACTTACATAACTTTTGGAACATGTTACTTATACCTTAGAACCTTAAAATAATCCCAAAACCCGTAACTTTTAACTTGGGGACGAGTTACATATTGAAATAACAAAAAATAAAAATTATGTGCTTCTGACCATGGCTTACGGACCGTAAGCCACCACCCTTACGGTCCGTAAGGGTATCTGGGCGGACAGAAAACGCAGCGGCCCGGGTTTATGCACGAAATCCAAACATCCAACCTCTCCCAATCAGCTCTAACCCACCTCTAATCACCTCCAATCATCCCTAACCTCTTCCCCTATAAATACAACCCTTCTCCAAGCATTTTTACACTTTCACAACTCTCTACAACTCACAAAATACTCTCAAATCTCTTGCAAATTCAGTTTTTGGACAGATTCATACTCTTGCACTAAAGTGAGTATAACTTGCTCATTTCTCAACCAAATCACTTGGTTCTTCTTCCTACTTCTTTGGATAATCTTGGGGTTTGATTCCTTGGTTTCTCCTTGGAGAAATCAGACCTAGAATTTCCCTAAATATGTCCGTAAACTTTTTGTTTTGTTTATACTCTTTCAAAACTTGTTTAGACTTATCAAAACTCATCTCAAGTGTATGTACTAATGCTTACAACCCTTCTTATGGTTGATTAGATGTTAGAAACATGATTGAGACATACAAATCGGAGGTTAAAACCTCAAATATTTTCTGTTTTGTTTAGGGTATTTCACCCACAAGTCATGTTCAAGCTTAGATCTTGATGTAGAGTGATTGTGGAACAACTTGGGTTGTTCCAACATAAAATCCTCACATGATTTGATGATTTCTCTTAGCTTAGTTCATTTACATACTTGTATTGATCATAGTTCTTGACCCTCCTTGGTTGTTTTTACATCAAGTGAAGTGGTGAACGTTCAAGGGGTTCCTAAACGGAAGCTTGTTCTTCCTACCCCATACATGACTTCCATGATAACTCGAGGTGCCTAAATGAAGATCCTAATCTTCTACCTCCTACTTGAATTACTGGACTAAATAATATATAATACTTAACCTAAATATATATATACACTAATTCGAACCTTTAATGTTAAGCTTGTGTTTATATGTTAAAGTAGTAGAATATCATCCAAGACCTAAAACTCTAAGTCTGATTCTAATGGGTGCACTACCCATAAAAACATTCTAACCATATTGGTTACATAGTGTCATACAAGGGTTATAAAGTTAAAGATGATTATTTTGAATATCATACTTTATGTTATGTTAAACTCCAAATTTATAATCTTCCGTTAAACGCCAAACTCACACACCTATGTTTCCTCGTGTAGAAGGACTAGGAGCTCCAAACTAATCCATCCACCAACTCACTCACGGGATTCCAAGTAGGAAAGCTTGCAACCACCGTGAGTATACTCGATCCCTTTTTCCCCTTTACACTTTGGGATGCAACATGTATAACTATGCAAACAACTTTTAAACTCTATTAAACTTACTCTATCCATGATTAAACATGAAACTAATGTGATTTACTTGTTATTCTCGTGTGCTATGTGAACGCTTTGGAACGTTATATGCTCATTAACTTTGCTCGCCCATCTTAACAATTATAGTGCTATAGGATTAACGCCCCGCCCGTTATACTTTTGGGTATTGTTAAGTTAAACATTACCACCCCGCTAAACTTTTGGGATTAGGCTCTTTATGCGTTGTATTCTCGGGTTTGATCATATTGTACGCCAAAATTGCATACTAGTAATCACACATTATGAATCATGTTGGATTTGAGTTTTTATTCTATTATGCTATGTAAACAAACTTGTATACTCGCTTTTGATTTTGCATTGAAACTCTATTTTAATACATGTTGCAGGTTAAATTGTTGAAGTATGATGAAAGACGAAACAAGTATAGGGTGGACTAGATACACACCTATAAATCGTTTATCTTTTGATGTTATGTTATTTGTTGAAACAATGTTGTATTTTGTTTGATTATTGTATGACAATTTAGCAATTGCAATGAAATTTGAATTTAATTAAATATTGTCACATAGTGTTATGAAGTCTCTTGCAATCTATACACACTTCGTCTCATCCCGATGTTTCCGCCATCGGTTGGGGTGTGACAGATTGGTATCAGAGCCATAACTATAGGGAATTAGGAAAAAATTGCCATGCTTTTGCCCTAATCTATAGTTTTAGGAATTTTGCCTCTTATTTGTTGTTTAAAACTTTGTACTCTACCATGCATGCTTCCTAGCTATACTTCTTGTTGATTAAATTTATATGCCTTTCCTAAGGTTAACATGAATACACTTTGTTTATTTGTATACTCTTGTAACACAAACGAGACAACTTTACCAAAATAGGCGTGAAACCCACAATTTGGTAAACGACTCTCATTCTACCTTAAACTATTTTTGCACGAAATTTCACCATTAAGCTAGGAGTGAAATCCACAACTTAATGGTAATTTCCATTTCAACTCTAGTGGACCCTCGTCAAAGTGTCGAAACTTTATTTTGACCCGACGAGTACCAACCACATTTAGGGTATGAAATCGTCAAGTTAGGGGTGAAACCCGCATCTCGTCGATTAAGTCCCATTCCAAGATTTTCAATCTCGCCAAAGTCCCGATTGTTTCAATCGATTAGAGACGTGTAGTAACTGGAAGGGTAAGATACCGTTAATCGCTTCTCGACGAGAGTATCTTACCTATAGGCCAAAGCACGCTTTCTCTAATTCGAAAGGCTTTCGACCCACTTTGGAATAGTCGACGTTTCTCTACCCGAAACAATCCTATGTTTTATTGAGCCTCTCTTTTATGTATCTCAATTTATATGTGATTTTATACTTGAACGTTCGTTCTTTTCAAATTTTGGTTTACTCATTTCGCACGTTGATCGCAATCACAAACAATAATAATCCCTCGTGAACAAACTAAATTTACAATGCTTTCATTTATTCATGCTATGCTATGTGGAACTCATGACTATACTATATGAGACGTCTAAACTCTTTATATTATGTGAATCAATTTGAACCTTTTATGCTATGTGAATCAAGTTATGCAAACAATTTTCTTAAACAGACATTATGATCAAGTCTCACCTTTTCATTCTTTTGTAATCTTAGATGTCTACTCGTCTCTCCAAAACGTCTAAGCAGTCAAAGACCCGTGCTACAAAGAAGATGATGGCTTTCATGGCCGATCAGTCAGCGCGTGTCGTTCCTAAGGTCATTACCGAGATTCGAGCTTCTGAAACTCCTCACTCTTCTGTCGACTCTAAGGTCGAAATACGCAAGCCCGCTTCGTTCAACTTCAAGCACTTTTCATCGTGCAATCCCAAGCCATTCACCGGAAATGATGGGGTGACCGCCATGCTCGAGTGGTTTGATAGCATGGAGGTCACGTTCATCAACAGTGATTGCCCCGATGAGCTCAGAACGCGTAGTGCGACTGGGGTATTCCAAGCCCGAGCTCTCGAATGGTGGATGAACGAAAGGAACATCCGCTCGAACGAACTTGCCTATGCGTTGACTTGGGAAGAAGTTAAGGCCCTAATGATGGACGAGTTTTGCCCTCCGCATGAGCAACAAAAGCTAGAGGAAGAATTTTGGGCGCTTAAGCAAGTGGGAGATGAGAACCTAGCCTATACCACCCGTTTCAAACAACTTAGCTTCATTGTTCCTCACCTCGTTATGACCACCGACCGTAAGATAAGGAAGTACATCAATGGGTTACCCTCTGCTATGCGCGATACGATCGAGGCAGCCAAACTCGACAATATCGAAGCTGTATACCGTTTGGCCGCTTCTCTGAACAACAATCGCATTCGCGATAAGCAAGCCACAAACCCCGTTTCTTTCAAGCCAGCCAACCAGATTACCCAGCAGTCGAATAGCAATAGGGGGAAGAAGCTAAAGCAATCCAACCCCATTTGTAACGCGATTGTGCCGCCAGTTAACCCAAACCCTGTTGCTCCCGATAACACCCAAAAGCCGTACACTGGGATTCACCCCAAGTGTGCCACTTGTAATTACCATCATCCCGCCAATGCCAGGTGCCGTCGCTGTGGCAATTGCAACCGTTATGGACACGACACCGCCTTTTGTCGCAACTATCAACAACAACAAGCACCACCAGCCCAACAGGCACAACAAGCTCCACCTGCTCCTCAAAACGCAAGACCCGCTAGAGCTTGTTTCAAATGTGGGGATACTAATCACCTTCGTCCTCAATGCCCACTATGGAATCAAGAGCAAGAACAACCTCCTCGTGGACGCGCTTTCAATCTGAACGCAAATCAAGCGCGCAACGACAATGATGTCGTTAACGGTACGTTCCTTGTTAACCATCTTTATGCTTCAATACTGTTTGATACTGGTGCGGACAAAAGCTTTGTGTCCTTAGATTTCAAATCATTGTTAAATTGCACACGCTCTAAGCTACCTAAGTCGTTTTCCATTGAAGTCGCCAATGGCAAGTCCATCTTAGTCAATTCCGTTCTTCGTGATTGTCGTCTTACTCTTAGCGAACACGTTTTCCCTATCGATCTCATACCCATGCAACTGGGTAGTTTCGACGTCATCATAGGCATGGATTGGCTTCAAAAGAACCATGCTGAAATCGCTTGTCACGAGAAATACGTTCGTTTACCCCTTCCATCTGGTGATGTTTTGCACGTCTATGGAGACCGACCTTCAAACGGACTAAAGTTGATGTCCTGCACACAAGCGAACAAATACTTACGCAAATAGTACCTTGCCTTTTTAGCCCATGTTGTGGAAGAAAAGGGCAAGGGAAAAAGTATAAGTGATGTTCCAGTGGTGTGCTACTTCCCTGACGTCTTTCCTGAAGATTTTCCTGGTCCTCCTCCACCTCGATCTGTTGACTTTCGTGTCGACCTCGTACCTGGTGCGACTCCCGTTGCCAAATGTAACACCTCAAAAATTCACGTCCTTTAATGTATAGACACGTGTCATGTTATGCAAACGTGTTATAAATACGGATCCAGATAAAGATGTACGGTAGGATTTAAACGTCGACATGTTAATTTATACCTCTGAGCGACCTATTAATAAATCCCTAACCAGGATATATTTTATCAACATCTGAATAATGGTTATAAATCTGGCCATCCTAAATAATAGATTTATTTTATAACTCTAGACTTGGATCCTATGCAAATTCTTGGTGTTTCCATCAATTTAAACTTCCCACAAAGTGCCAAAGAGTGTAAATACATGTCTAGACATGCAATGGCTGAAAACATGGTCCCCATTCTGATTAAAGTGCATGAGATTCGGTGATGTAGAGGTTGCATGGTCATAGCCTGAATAAAAACAAAATTCAGTTCTCTGGCGAAGGCTTGCGCACCTCAACAACCAGAATGCTGCGGTGCGCAAGACTGCTTGCGCACCTCAACACTCAGAATGTTGCGGTGCGTAAGCAGTGAATCTGGGCGAATTTGATGACAGCTGCCTGTTGAAACGGTTACACCGACTTATTTAGGTGGTATTCGAATTCAGGGGCTCCTATATCTGGCTTTTAGGATCCTAGGCCACCTGGGATCATCTTATAACATCACTAGAGTTAGTTGGCATGATCCCCTTGAATTTAAAGACCTATATAAGGGATGCAGAGTTGCAACATTTTGGGCATTTGCATTTGCAACATTCACAACTATTTCTCTGGACCTCTCTGGTCAGCAAGCAATCTTCCTAGTGGTCCCTAATCATAATTAGGACATTCGTAAGTAGCCTTAACCCTTTCTAATGTAGTTTAGCTTAGTTAATTAGCTAAAAGTCAAACCGTCGTAATTAAGGTTTGACTTCGTGATTAATTAACATGTGCTTAGTCAAATCCCGAATTAAAAGTACCTTTAAGTAGGTATTTAGGTGGGTAATAAACCCTTAAAAGGGTACTCTCTGATTCCCACTCTAACTATGTTAATTGTCGAGTCAAAGCTTACTTTAAAAAGTCAACAGAATGTTTATTTCCAAATTAAAGCATAATTAGCAATATAGGATACATGTAACCTGTTTGATCATTAATGTAACTTGGTAATTAATGTAAGAACATGTCCCAACATGTTCAACTCGACAATTTTCAGTTTAGGATCGGTTTGGAACCGAAAGTCGCACAGTTTGACCTCTGCTTTAACTTTCAGTTCTGACCCGTTTAAGCATAGTTTAGAAATGCCTTAGAGCTTTATTAGGACCAAGTTACCTATAAGTATAACCCTCTGTGATTATACAACTTGGTTCATTAGTTATCCGATTCATATGCGTGATTCCGTTAAATGCTTAAATGTTGACTATTATGCCCTTTTGACTATAAAACGTGATTTTTGAAAATGTAACAGAGTAGATACCTTAGTTACTAATTTATAAACTTGCACCTAAAATTTGACATCAGTTTGAGGTCTAGATTAAGAGTTATGCTCATTAGCGTAAATTGAAAGTTTTATGTTAATTAAACGGCATGATTAGCGTGTAGCCTATCTAAACCCACTTTTTGATATCAAACTTTTTACCCACTAATGTAATATGATATTTTGGGATTTTTAAAGATTTTTATTTAATTTTTGGCTGAGCATAACATAGGTCTCTAAGTTTAATTCGGTTAATGCCGGTTTTGCCCTTTTTTAGCCATAAAATAAGTTTTACAAATCCTTTTGACCCCAAACCTTTTTCTACTGATTTTATTTGATAAATAAAATATTTTGAGCTTTCTGGAATTATAAAAATATCAGCTTTCCTTTGAAAACCCAGAAATGGCTCCAAATCGCCTTTTTAAGCGTTTTTAACGCATAGTATGTACTAAAACGATATTAAACATATAAGGTTGACACCTACTTATATTTTAAGTAAATTATTATATTTTTACAGTAAGCTAAAGTCTTACATTCAGGTTTCCAGTTTTGACCTTTTAAGCCTATGTGAAATTACCAAAATACCCTTAAGAGGCATAGTTTGGTTATAAAGGATAGATTTCACATATATATGATACCCTACTGATATAACCTAGTAAATTGAGTAATTTTATTGATTACATCAGACCCGAAACTCAGGTTCATATTTAAACTCTTTTATAACCTTTTTAATGACCAAAATACCCCTACGGGGCGTAATGTGAGTCTAAATCCGTTTTGGGCATAATATAAGATATCTTTCTGATGTCACAACATAATTAAAGCATAATAACTTAGGAAACTCGCATACGACTCTTTTGGTTACTCGTTACGCACTTGTCGCGTTCGGATCGGCTTATGTGACTAGTTTGCATTTATTAGCCGAAACGGGTCAAACCATATCATTTTTGTCTCAAAATCCGGAATGTGTTTAGTTTACCCTTGTTAACACAAGTATACAAGCTTGTTGGGTCTAAACCACATTCTAAATCGTTTCTCGCTTAATCATGCGTTTTGAACCGTGTTCTCCTTTTTGAAACTAACCGGTCTAAGCATAGGCTTAATTAAGACCCGTTAGAAATCTAATAGGTTATTAAAAACCTTCGTTCCAGATTTAGGAGCCCAGTAAAAGGTATATGTGCTTGCTTGGTGGTATACGGCAGGGATAAATTGAATTTAAATTTGCTCAGGTAAATACTTTTAACTTATTTTCCCTATACGGGCTTGGGGTACGGTATATAAAATATCGCTTGGTCCGGCATTGAATCTTTAATCGAATAGTGGTTAAATCCTTGATATGCTACGTTTTGAAATGTTTTGTTTGCTTTAAGCCTTTGGGGGATTAATGACCATGTCCCGGATATCCTTGGCATCATCTTACGAGATGGCCATGACCAAAGCCCGGAGTGTAGGCGTACACTCGTCAGTGCCGAACCAAATAATGTGGTGTGTCTATTAATCTTTAACCCGGTCTACGGATCGGGCTACTGAACGCATAAGTAACATGTAATTCGTTTACAAGTATTATATTCAAATAATTATCCCAAGTTATAAAATGTTTTGTGCCACGTGCATTCAAATCAATTTTAAAACCTTTTCAAAATGAGTCAGTTAATTGTATTTACCAATGTAAACTGACGTATTTTCCCAAAAAGGTTAAGTGCAGGTACTAAGCGTAATAGGCTGGCCTCTCCTTAGCATCATTAAGAGTCTCGCAAGCTTGGATGCAATAAGTCTGATGAACTATGTTTCCTTTTTATTTGATCCGCCTGTGGATCCATCTTACATTCCGTTGTAATATTAAATACTACTTTTGAATCGGATTGTAATATATTTATCCTTTGCTTCCGCTGTGCATTTAAATTGTGTTGTTTGACTATGATGATATCAACTACGTCACGATACTCCCCACCGGGCCCACCGGTAATACGTGGAAATATCGGGGTGTGACAGGTTGGTATCAGAGCCAACATTGAGTGAATTAAACACTAGCTTTTTGTGTTTAATCTCAATGACACGATAGCACATTCTTTGACCTTCTGAGTCTAGACTTAACATAGGAATACTCTCGTCCCTATTTGGAGGATTATTACCTTCAATTATATTTTAATATGTCGCCTAGCAAAGAAGCCATAATGGAAATTCTCCCCATTCGAAGCCTAGGGAAGGCCGAGCCTCGTATTGCGACTAGGATTAATGTACAACCAAGGAGAAGACATTCAGAACTAAAATGAAGAAGAAACTCCTTTTGCTGAAGTTCGTTTCCTTAATAAGTCCTTATAAGGGCATACTTCTCCTTCAGTCCCTTCATGGACAACATCATTTCATTCAAGTCCCGCTTAGGGCAATTCTATACCTCTTTTAAAATCATTGGGATGTTTTATCTAAATTTCATTTATATCATCATATATGAATATAATATATGAAATAAATTAAAATCACATTTCTGTTATAAGACCTACCATTATAATAAAATGGCAAAATCTAAAAAGGACAAGACCTAGCCTCGTGTCATTATTAAGACCCGACCAAGATGGCAGTTCCTCAATTTAGGTTCAGATCCTTATTAACATCCCGAGTTAGGATTGTTCTGCGTTAATTATTAAAAAGGAATCTTAAAGGTAAACCTAGCCTATATGACGAGGCCAAGATGGTAGGACCTATTCAAGAGATTCACATCCTTGTTAAACATCTATAACATATTAACTTTTCTGGCAGACGTGGTTCGATAAAGTCACATAAATCATCCTCATACTGGATTCTCCCGAAATCCTTTCTTATTTTGTGATTTAAACATCCATTAGGGATATAATCCCTACGGGCTATAATTAACGTCCTCTGAGACTAAAGACAGTCGTAGCCTACAACTCCCTGTCAAGAAAAGGTGTGAACACGTTCAAGCCTAAATACCTTGATTCTACAAAATCATGGTTTATAATTTAAAGTTGCCCTTGTGACTTGACTTTTTGTGCTATAGTTATATTTTAATTAAATCCAGGATAATTATGATGAAAATCCTGAATAAACCTTTCCTGCCAGTATAAATATTAAAAGAGAATCTTGAAAGGGTTGACCTAGCTTGAATGTCATTGAAGACCTAGCTAAGATGGTAAAACCTATTTAAAAGAGATTCAAATCCTTATTAACACTTGAAAACGTGTTAACACTCCCGACAACAGTGATGCGATAAAATCACGCTTGTCATCTTTATATTAGGAACTTCCAACCCCTTATTTAGCCTAAATAATCAATAGGAATCCTGGCTAATAAACGTCGAACATGATGTACACATCTAAACCTCCATCTGGGATGTATACCTACGGGCAAAGATGTATACATGAAAAAGATAGTTTTATTTCATAACTTCTTGTCAAGACAATGAACTATGAAATTTTCCGACCCAAAGGAATCATCGATTATGTTTTAAAATTTTCCCTAGTGACAAGGCTTCTGTGCCATCAATCGTCCTTTGGAACAAGCCTTAGTGCTATATATAAAATGTCGGTACGACATTGACAGTCGTGATTTATATCCCATGTCTAATAAATATGAAGGATTACATTCCGTTTAAGCGCCAAAGATGGATTATTTAAAAACCTAGGCAAAACATAATCAAATAAATTTAATACTATCTATTGGCCTATATGGTTAAATTGCACCATGGCTATTTAATCATCAAGTTCGACAATTCACTCTAATTCAACAAACTATTACTACTTGGTTTGTAGCCTTCAAAGCTTCACCATGGCTGACTCCTCTGAAGCTCAAAATCATCCAGTTGATCAGAATGATAATGCAAGACTGAATATCACGGGCACCGAGTTACAGGCTATGTTGGATACAGCCGTAAACAATGCCGTGGACCGTGTATTGAAGGATCATAAACGAAAATGCAGTAATACCCCAAATAAGGGTTACAAAAAGGGTAAGACCGGTCCAAGCTATGACCAGTCCAAGCTAAGGGAAGCAAAACCCGAATGTGGAACCTGCGGGAAGAAGCACTTTGGAAAATGTTTCTATGATCAGACCGGGGGATGTGTCATCTGTAAGGAGACGGATCACAAGACCCATGAATGCAAGGACCTGAAGAACAACCAGCGGTCAGGTGAAAAGACCAAATGCAAAACTTGTAGGAAATACCACCTCGGGAAATGCAGATATGAATCTCAGCCTCTACCCTGTGGAATCTGCAAGTCCAAGGAGCATAAGACCTTGGATTGTAAGAGATTGGGGGACGTAACCTGCTATGGTTGCAATGAAAAAGGGCACATTAAGACCAACTGCCCTAAATACGCTAAAAAGCTTGAAGAAGTTAAGAAGATCAAAGCTGGAAGCTCTCAAATGGATACTCAAGAGACTGTTCAGGATGACAATGTCACAACAGGTACTTTCTTTATCATTAACGCTCATGCTAGAGTATTATTTGATTCAGGTTCAGATAAGTCTTTCGTAGACAATAGATTTTTGTAAATCATTAAATCTGCCTGTTAAAACTCTTAGCGTTAAGTATAAAGTAGAATTGGTTGATAGTACCTCAGAGACTGCTTCAACAATATTAGATGGATGTTTTATATCCATTAGGAATCATTCTTTTCCGCTGTCCTTGTTTCCATTAAAATAAGAAGGACTCGATATAGTGATAGGAATGATTTGGTCGTCTAAAAAAAATCAAGCCATATTGTGCATGATAAGAAGCAAGTAGTTATCAAGACTCCTTATGGTGAGCCTTTGACAATTTAAGGAGACACCGGGTATGGATTGCCCAAGCACCTGTTGAATTTGGTATTTAACACCAAAGCTTTGAGTATGGAAAACTCAGAAGAGACAACAACGGTCGCGATGCTAGAAATGCGACAAATGTTAATGGTGCATCAGATACGGATCTCAATATTTATGGAGTTAATCTCCAAAACTGTAATTAACGCAACTGTCAGGAAGGCTTTGAGAAAAGTCATGAAAAGGTTCAAGAAGCCAGATGCTGCTCGCTTTAAAACACATGTCGCTGCTCATGAGAAGAGTTGTGTTCTTACTTCAAATGCGAAGAATAAACTCAACAAAGGCATATATGGCAAGAAGCCCATTCCTTTTAGGATGTACTTAAAAGTACTTCGTCTCTTGGAAGTCAAGAGACTTCAATAGTAAAAAGGGGCCATTGATTGCAGAAAATTGTTGGATGAAGTAGAAACCATTAGGTGTATCAGCAGTTATGCTGGAACGGACACGGTGAGGTATGCGTCACAGTCATTCGATGACAATACCCTTGACTGGTGAGGACATTAATGAAGTCCACAAGAAAGATCCTATTATATACATCATGGGATGGCCCAAGTTTTAAGGATCTTATTAGAAAAACCTAGTATCCGTTTCACGAAATGGAAAAAGATGAGATAAGAATTTTCTGACTCTCGCCATAAAGGTTCTAGGCTGTTGACAGTATGTTACAAATCTTAATGCATTGGCTGAGATAGTGCCCTAATCAGTCTACCCAAAAATCTAAGCTTAAAGCAAATAATTATTAGTAGTTAGCTTCAGCAATAAATGGGCACATTAAGGTTTCAAAGCCTGCTTGTTATAAATCCATTATGGATCTACCCCAGCTACTCACGTTTTATAGATTAAGAAATAACCAGTCAAAGCTGAGACTGCCCTAAATTGTCATAGAATTTGCAGCTAAGTTTGAAAGGATTAAGAATGGAGGCGCTTAACCCTCCTGATGTATGATTAGAGGCAATTCACGTTAATAATGACAAACAGATCAATCCCATATTGTGACTTGACTGCTAAGAGTTACTTTCGGTTTCAGGTATTGCTAAGCCTCTCATAAGACCATAAGTTTAGCAAACTTTTAAAAAAAAATTTCCCGTAAGAACCCCAGATATTAAGTGTAAGGTAAAACTTACAAGCAAAATCATAAGAACCATTTCTTTTGTTCCTATCAGAAACCTCCAGACGTAGAGTTTTCGAAATGCCCTCTCTCTAAGAGGAAGTACGTCAGCATATATAGTTGATATCTCTTTAATCTCTATCGATTCCGAATACCCAATGGTATGATAAAAGCGCCATATGAGGATTGGTGTATCTTAATAAGTTCCATAGATTACTTCCATGCCTGATCAGTATGGAGGTTTAATGCATGGAACCGCAAGGATATTCTAATAGTCATATGGTACTAAAGTCAACTATGGTATTCAAAGAAGATATCCAAAATGGAATCGTCCAAGTAAATGTTCCCGATTAAGGATTTCATAGACTTGTAACATAAATATGTCACTTATTTGACACAAGCAATGATGGGGGAACTGGAGCCTGAGATATGGAAATCTATGTAACCTCCTTGTACCTTAATTATCTAAAATTACCTTGTTTACCTCCTGAGAGGTAAGTAGAGTTAAGATTAACATCCCGCTGTGGGCTGGAGTATTGTGAAAACTCCATGTTGATTATGGAATAATCGAAACCCTGATTAAGTAGGTTTTAAGATGTAGGCTCGTATAGCCTGACTCCATATTCTGAGGGTTTGATGTTGTTAGACAAGAATGACAGTTCATTTTGCTTATGCATTAATTACCGCAAACCTAATTAGGCAACTATTAAGAATCGCCATCAGCTGCCCAGGATCATCAATTTGTTCGACTAACTGTAAGGATTAGCTATTAGTTAAGCAGTGGTTGGAATAACCATGTCATCTTAAGATAAGCTTTTCTATAATAGTTGATATATATAAGCATCAAGGCTGCTCCTTTGGAGACCTTGTATAGATGGAATGTTAAACATCTATTGTTAAATAGAAAATTGGTGAGTCCAATTATCAGGATCTGAAAGTTTCCTAGGAAACAACAAATAAGATCATACAAATCCATAATCGATTGTAAATTGCCAGTATACAGCAGAAAATCAAGGATTTATGAAAGTAGCAACCCTCCTAAGTTCTTGTTAAAGAATAAGGTTCAACAAAGGATATCACCCTAGAAAGGTGTGCCAATTTGTTAATTATCAGACTAGTTAAGCTCTGAATATATAAAATCATTCGAAGGAATCGAATGTATCAAGATCAGATAGCTTAAAGCAAAAACCTATTTATGAAGATGGACGGAGCTCGCAATACATTTCACACTAATGATTTAAGGATGTGTATCACCAATAAGTCGAGAAGCATTATCACATAATGATATGCAGATTTATGATATAATGAGCAACCAATGTCGATTAAGGATCGACAGGTGAAGGAGCACCAACAGGATACATGTGCCTATTATAGAGGTCAACTATGGGAGCTTGGAAAGACTCCAGATATGTTATAGGAGTTAGGTCCATTATGCAACAAAAAGTACTTCCAGCGTTTTAACAAATCTCGAGGTCGAGATTTCTTTTAAGGGGGTGAGGATGTAACACCTCGAAAATTCACGTCCTATAATGTATAGACACGTGTCATGTTATGCAAACGTGTTATAAATACGGATCCAGATAAAGATGTACGGTAGGATTTAAACGTCGACATGTTAATTTATACCTTTGAGCGACCTATTAATAAATCCCTAACCAGGATATATTTTATCAACATCTGAATAATGGTTATAAATCTGGCCATCCTAAATAATAGATTTATTTTATAACTCTAGACTTGGATCCTATGCAAATTCTTGGTGTTTCCATCAATTTAAACTTCCCAAAAAGTGCCAAAGAGTGTAAATACATGTCTAGACATGCAATGGCTGAAAACATGGTCCCCATTCTGATTAAAGTGCATGAGATTCGGTGATGTAGAGGTTGCATGGTCATAGCCTGAATAAAAACAAAATTCAGTTCTCTGGCGAAGGCTTGCGCACCTCAACAACCAGAACGCTGCGGTGCGCAAGACTGCTTGCGCACCTCAACACTCAGAATGTTGCGGTGCGTAAGCAGTGTATCTGGGCGAATTTGATGACAGCTGCCTGTTAAAACGGTTACACCGACTTATTTAGGTGGTATTCGAATTCAAGGGCTCCTATATCTGGTTTTTAGCATCCTAGGCCACCTGGGATCATCTTATAACATCACTAGAGTTAGTTGGCATGATCCCCTTGAATTTAAAGACCTATATAAGGGATGCAAAGTTGCAACATTTTGGGCATTTGCATTTGCAACATTCACAACTATTTCTCGGGAGCTCTCTGGTCAGCAAGCAATCTTCCTAGTGGTCCCTAATCATAATTCGGACATTTGTAAGTAGCCTTAACCCTTTCTAATGTAGTTTAGCTTAGTTAATTAGCTAAAAGTCAAACCGTCATAATTAAGGTTTGACTTCGTGATTAATTAATATGTGCTCAGTCTAATCCCGAATTAAAAGTACCTTTAAGTAGGTATTTAGGTGGGTAATAAACCCTTAAAAGGGTACTCTCTGTTTCCCACTCTAACTATGTTAATTGTCGAGTCAAAGCTTACTTTAAAAAGTCAACAGAATGTTTATTTCCAAATTAAAGCATAATTAGCAATATAGGATACATGTAACCTGTTTGATCATTAATGTAACTTGGTAATTAATGTAAGAGCATGTCCCAACATGTTCAACTCGACAATTTTCAGTTTAGGATCGGTTTGGAACCGAAAGTCGCATAGTTTGACCTCTGCTTTGACTTTCAGTTCTGACCCGTTTAAGCATAGTTTAGGAATGCCTTAGAGCTTTATTAGGACCAAGTTACCTATAAGTATAACCCTCTGTGATTATACAACTTGGTTCATTAGTTATCCGATTCATATGCGTGATTCCGTTAAATGCTTAAATGTTGACTATTATGCCCTTTTGACTATAAAATGTGATTTTTGAAAATGTAACAGAGTAGAAACCTTAGTTACTAATTTATAAACTTGCACCTAAAATTTGACATTAGTTTGAGGTCTAGATTAAGAGTTATGCTCATTAGCGTAAATTGAAAGCTTTATGTTAATTAAACGGCATGATTAGCGTGTAGCCTATCTAAACCCACTTTTTGATATCAAACTTTTTACCCACTGATGTAATATGATATTTTGGGATTTTTAAAGATTTTTATTTAATTTTTGGCTGAGCATAACATAGGTCTCTAAGTTTAATTCGGTTAATGCCGGTTTTGCCCTTTTTTAGCCATAAAATAAGTTTTACAAATCCTTTTGACCCCAAACCTTTTTCTACTGATTTTATTTGATAAATAAAATATTTTGAGCTTTCTGGAATTATAAAAATATCAGCTTTCCTTTGAAAACCCGGAAATGGCTCCAAATCGCCTTTTTAAGCGTTTTTAACGCATAGTATGTACTAAAACGATATTAAACATATAAGGTTGACACCTACTGATATTTTAAGTAAATTATTATATTTTTACAGTAAGCTAAAGTCTTACACTCAGGTTTCCAGTTTTGACCTTTTAAGCCTATGTGAAATTACCAAAATACCCTTAAGAGGCATAGTTTGGTTATAAAGGATAGATTTCACATATATATGATACCCTACTGATATAACCTAGTAAATTGAGTAATTTTACTGATTACATCAGACCCGAAACTCAGGTTCATATTTAAACTCTTTTATAACCTTTTAATGACCAAAATACCCCTACGGGGCGTAATGTGAGTCTAAATCCGTTTTGGGCATAATATAAGATATCTTTCTGATGTCACAACATAATTAAAGCATAATAACTTAGGAAACTCGCATACGACTCTTTTGGTTACTCGTTACGCACTTGTCGCGTTCGGATCGGCTTATGTGACTAGTTTGCATTTATTAGCCGAAACGGGTCAAACCATATCATTTTTGTCTCAAAATCCGGAATGTGTTTAGTTTACCCTTGTTAACACAAGTATACAAGCTTGTTGGGTCTAAACCACATTCTAAACCGGTTCTCGCTTAATCATGCGTTTTGAACCATGTTCTCCTTTTTGAAACTAACCGGTCTAAGCATAGGCTTAATTAAGACCCGTTAGAAATCTAATAGGTTATTAAAAACCTTCGTTCCAGATTTAGGAGCCCAGTAAAAGCTATCTGTGCTTGCTTACTGGTATACGGCTGGGATAAATTGAATTTAAATTTGCTCAGGTAAATACTTTTAACTTATTTTCCCTATACGGGCTTGGGGTACGGTATATAAAATACCGCTTGGTCCGGCATTGAATCTTTAATAGAATAGTGGTTAAATCCTTGATATGCTACGTTTTGAAATGTTTTGTTTGCTTAAAGCCTTTGGGGGGTTAATGACCATGTCCCGGATATCCTTGGCATCATCTTACGAGATGGCCACGAACAAAGCACGGAGTGTAGGCGTACACTCGTCAGTGCCGAACCAAATAATGTGGTGTGTCTATTAATCTTTAACTCGGTCTAAGGATCGGGCTACTGAACGCATAAGTAACATGTAATTCGTTTACAAGTATTATATTCAAATAATTATCCCAAGTTATAAAATGTTTTGTGCCACGTGCATTCAAATCAATTTTAAAACCTTTTCAAAATGAGTCAGTTAATTGTATTTACCAGTGTAAACTGGCGTATTTTCCCAAAAAGGTTAAGTGCAGGTACTAAGCATAATAGGTTGGCCTCTCCTTAGCATCATTAAGAGTCTCGCAAGCTTGGATGCAATAAGTCTGATGAATTATGTTTCCTTTTTATTTGATCCGCCTGTGGATCCATCTTACATTTCGTTGTAATATTAAATATTACTTTTGAATCGGATTGTAATATATTTATCCTTTGCTTCCGCTGTGCATTTAAATTGTGTTGTTTGACTATGATGATATCAACTACGTCACGATACTCCCCAACGGGCCCACCGGTAATACGTGGAAATATCAGGGTGTGACACCAAAGCTCCTTATCGTCTTGCACCTTCTGAGATGCAAGAATTATCTACGCAACTTCAAGAACTCCTCGATAAGGGTTTCATTCGTCCAAGTACCTCACCTTAGGGTGCTCCTGTGCTCTTCGTCAAAAAGAAGGATGGCTCTTTCCGCATGTGCATCGATTATCATGAGCTTAACAAACTCACCGTCAAAAATCTTTACCCTCTCCCGCGTATCGACGATCTCTTTGATCAACTTCAAGGCGCTACCTGCTTCTCCAAGATCGATCTTCGTTCTGGTTATCACCAACTTCGTGTTCTCGAGGAGGACATCCCCAAAACCGCTTTTCGCACTCGCTATGGGCACTACGAGTTCGTGGTTATGCCTTTTGGCTTGACCAACGCACCCGCTGTGTTCATGGATCTTATGAATCGTGTTTGTAAGCCCTACTTGGATCGCTTTGTGATCGTCTTCATTGATGACATTCTCATTTATTCTAAATCTCAAGCCGATCATGAACGTCATCTTCGTCTTATACTCGAGCTCTTATGTATTGAACGCTTATACGCTAAGTTTTCCAAATGCGAGTTCTGGATCAAAGAAGTCCAATTCCTTGGGTTCGTTGTTAGTGAAAAAGGGATCCACGTCGACCCTTCAAAAATCGAAGCTGTGAAGAATTGGACCGCGCCTAAATCACCTTCTGAAATCCATTCCTTCTTAGGATTGGCGGGTTATTACCGCCGATTCATCTCGAATTTTTCAAAAATCGCCGTTCCTCTCAATTCGTTGACTCAAAAAGAGAAACCTTTTGTTTGGGGCCCTGAGGAAGAGAAATCTTTTCGAACTCTCAAAGATTTGCTTTGCAACGCTCCTATTCTCGCTCTCCCTGATGGGAATGATGATTTCGTGGTGTATTGCGATGCCTCAAATCGTGGTCTTGGTTGTGTTCTCATGCAACGAGACAAAGTCATCGCTTATGCCTCTCGCCAACTCAAAATACATGAGAAGAATTATACTACCCACGACCTCGAGCTTGGCGCAGTTGTTTTTGCGTTAAAGATTTGGCGACACTACCTATACTGTACAAAGTGTGTGGTTTTCACTGACCATAGGAGCCTGCAACACATCTTTGACCAGAAAGAGCTTAATATGCGTCAGCGGCGTTGGGTAGAATTACTTAACGACTATGACTGTGAGATTCGCTACCACCCTGGTAAAGCGAATGTCGTGGCTGATGCACTTAGTCGTAAGACTCATGTAGATTACATTCGTTGTTTTCACATCTCGAGCGATCTTGACAATTGCATTCGTGAGGCGCAATACTCATCTATCAACGAAGGTTCCATGCCTGTAGAAATACGTGGAGCTTCCGAAGACCTACTCTCTTCAAAATCTGACGGCCTACTCTACTGTCGTGATCGCATATGGGTGCCAGATCGCAACAATCTTCGTGATCTCATTATGAACGAGGCACACAAATCCAAGTACTCAATTCATGCTGGTGCTGACAAGATGTACCATAACCTACGTACATCCTATTGGTGGCCCGGTATGAAGAGAGACATTGTCGTGCACGTTTCTAAGTGTCTTACCTGTTCGAAAGTCAAAGCCGAGCATCAACGACCTTCCGGTCTACTCGAACAACCTGAAATCCCCGTTTGGAAATGGGATAGCATTGCGATGGACTTCATAACTAAACTCCCTCGTACACCCTCTGGTCACGATAGCATTTGGGTGATCATCGATCGTTTGACCAAGTCCGCTCAATTCATTCCTATTCGTGAAGATTTCAAGGTTGAACGACCTGCTCGCATCTATACCGATGAAGTCATACGCCATCATGGTATTCCTCTCGACCTCATTTCTGATCGCGATGGTCGATTTACTTCGCGTCTCTGGCAAACTTTTCAGTCCGCTATGGGTACTCATTTGAATCTCAGTACGGCTTTTCATCCTCAAACGGATGGACAGACTGAACGTACTATCCAAACCCTAGAGGACATGCTCCGTTCTTGTGTCATCGACTTTGGTGGTAGTTGGGATGTGCATTTACCTTTGGTCGAGTTCTTGTACAACAATAGCTACCACTCCAGTATTCAAATGGCTCCATTCGAGGCATTGTATGGTCACAGATGCCGATCTCCTTTAAGCTGGCACGAGATTGGTGACAAACATTTTACTGGCCCTGAGATCATACAAGAAGCAACGGATAAGATTCTCCAAATCCGTGATAATCTACTCAAGGCTCGCAATCGTCAAAAGATCTATGCTGACAAGGGACGCAAACCTATGGAATTCAACGTTAGGGATCATGTTCTACTCAAAGTGTCTCCTTGGAAAGGAGTGGTTCGTTTTGGTAAAAAGGGAAAGCTTGCCCCTCGCTATGTTGGTCCTTTCAAGATACTCGAAAGGATTGGTAAGGTGGCTTATCGACTCGATTTACCTCAGGAGCTCAACAACGTTCATCTGACGTTTCATGTCTCCAATCTAAAGAAATGTCTCGCTGATGAAGGACTTCATGTTCCTCTCGAAGATCTTCAAATCAACGCATCATATAGTGTATAGTATAAGTCTCGCATAGGTTCCCTGTAGGTCGTGTATATGCCTATAGGCCTACACGAGACCTAAACCACACCTATAGTACTATACGAGACTTATACTACACCTATAGGCCTATACGGATGTTATATCGTATCGTATCGTATAGTATAGTATCGTATCATGTCGTATAGTCTAGTACTAGGTTATTCCCCGTGGTACCCACGGGTTGCTATATTTTACGGATATTAATATTTTATTAATTTAATTAAAAGGGTTTTTTTTAGAAAATTTGTGAGGACATATATACAATGATTCAATGTTAATCGTAGGTCATAATATAGGTTATCACCCGTGAATACTCACGGGTTGGCCATTAAAATGATGTAAACAATGAATGTAATTTTTTAAAATTTGTACTATGTATAGGATTGAGAATAGTAAAATTTTCTTTAAAAAGCTGGTAGTCTTCAAAAATAAAAACAAAAAAATAAAACGGATGAAGTATTAGTTTAATGTATACTTTATTTAGAAATGAGTAGGGTATTAATTTGGTTTACATAACAATTTAACTAAAAGGTGTTCTTTAAATAAATTAAAGTTGTAATTTTGAAGTGGGTATTTTATTACCCAATCGGTCACAAAGAATAGCAAGATACCTTTTTAAAAAGTAAAAAAAAAAAAGTCAAACCAAATGAAGTAGCGGAATACACTATATAAATACAGACCGTCTACACACATATATGTCAACATGAAACATAACAAAATCAATTATTATACGATTAATATCACTTGGTTAAACAAATTATAGTGTAAAAACTCAATAAGGCCAAAATTTATTAAACTTATATGACTACAACTCAAGCCAAATTCCTTAATTTTAAAACAACAAAGCGAGTAAAGTACAGTTTTAAGCCACGAAACCATGAATTTGCTTGATCTTTATCATTGCATATCTGCATAATAAAACTCTAAATCTTAGCTGAATCAAAAACTTAACATAGATCAAGTTGAAAACCTACCTGATCAAAGGATGATTAAGCTTGATACTTGGTGTAAAACAACAAAAACAAAATGCATCCTTTTTCAGGTTGAAACTTCCACTAATTTTTGGAACAACAAATATAGGCTACCAAATTTTCCACGTAATGTAATTTTTTTGCTTAATATATTATGTTAAATATTATTATAACTGTTATAATACAACAATAACATTTTAAATTTCTGAATAAAAACAAAGCAGAAATCTATATGCATTAAAGTTAAAATAACTCTTTTGCTAACTAACTGTTTTTTTAGCAACCCTATTTTTGTAACTTATTTTGACCTGGAATCCACCTATCTTGCCCACAATAGAAATTGTTCCATGTATCAAGTTTGACCCATTCAGCCCAATACTATTATTTTATAGTCACAATTTACACCTTACGCATGAAAACAACGAAAGAAGGTATACCTTTTTCCAAATTCAACTAACTCACCTGAAAAACATAGCAAAAGAAAACACACTTGAACAAAGGTAAAAACGGGGAAATCATCAATACACAAGCCTAAACAATAAAGGAGGAAAGATCGGATTCTAACGATTAATCGAATGAATATTACCTTTCAATGGTTTACTTGTAGTCTAATTGACTGAGATGCCCACATTGATCTCATCGGCAGTAACAAACAATCCTAAACAATAAAGGGTAAAAAATATTAAAAAAATCAAGGTATTTGTAGTCTCTTATTCTAATTATCTTGTTAAAAAATATGAAATAGTAGTTTCAAAAATATATATTTACCTAACCATACATATACACACACAAACACAAGATAACATGTTTTTTTAACCTTGTCTAGCAGTTTCAAAAATATATATTTTCCTAAGGATACATATACACGAACAAACATAAGATAACATGTTTTTTAACCATGCCTATCAAGATTTGACTTTAAAACTGTAACACCTCGCAAAATCATACCCAATAGAATAAAGACACGTGTCATGTAAGATAAACGTGTCAGGAACCCGGGTCAAATTAGAAGATGTATGGTAGGATTTAAAAAGTGTCGACATGTTAATGAACACCTCTGAGCGACCTAATTATAAATCCCAAGATCCTAATCAATATGATAAACATCTGATCTACTTAGAGCCGGTTATTCCTATAAAGAATAAATTCAGTTATAAGGATTTGGGGTATCTAAACAATGTTACAACAAAGTTTATTGTTCAATTTTTTGTGCAAAAGAATTAAACTTTATTCAAGTGCATGACAAGACTCTCCATAAGATTCCAAGATTTGAAAGTGCATGGCAAAACAATGCAAAAAGTCGGGTTACATGGTCCCTACGCTGAAAAGGAAGCAGGTGATTCGGAAATTCCAAAGTTGCATGATCAAAGCTTGAAAGTTTCCAAGTTTTTGTATTCTGGTCATCGGATACGGACCGTATGGCCTTAGGCTTACGGTCCGCAAGTGCTACAACTCGGAGATTTAATCCAGGGTCGGTTACGGACCGCAAATACAAGGTCTTACAGTCTGTAAGAGGAGCTTACGGTCCGCAGGCTTCCTGCTTACGGTCCGTAAGGCAGTCGCTGGCAGCAGAAAATGGACAGATGCCTGTTCAGCCTGTTGCACCGCCTTAAGAGAGTGGTTTTCGAAATTAGGGACTTGGCAACTGGTTTTGGCATTATAGGGACACATGGGACCATCATAAAACATCAGTAGACTTGATTGGCATCATCTCATGCAATCTAAGTTTGTATATATAGAGCATTGTTGCAACTCTTGAAACTTGCTCACTTCAAGTTCACTCAAGACTCATTTCTGGAGCTTCTCTGATCAGCAGCAAGCCTTCTTAGGATCCTTAATCAAACTTAGGACTCTTGTAAGTGTCCTTAACCCACTCTAATTCAGTTTAGCTTAGTTAATTAGCTTAAAGTCCAACCGTCGTAATTAAGGTTTGACTTCGAGATTAATCAATAATTATTCTGTCAAATCTCGAATTGTGTCACACCTCGACCGCGTAAAACAACAAATCGCGGCGGAAACATCGGGGCGTGTTGCAACAGAATTAATGTTTCATAACCATGGATATCAAAAGTGTTTCGTTTTATTAAACATTGAGTAATTACATCGTCTGGAAATCTAAATACACTATTTAAACATAGTCTATCATTGTTATTGAGTCACTAAGGCCTTGTCCAGTCCTATGTGAGCATGCATCTTATCAATCGATATCATCCAACAATACCTGAAACATATGTGAAAACGAGGTCAGCAAAGAAATGCTGGCGAGTACATAGGTTTTGTGAAAATAAGATTCATGACTTCTGTTTAAGAAAATGTTTAGTCATGAACCTTGTAATTTGCTTTGTCTTTGTAAATCATTTGAAAAATAATAAGTTCGGATGATAAGTATAAATAAGAAAATAATGCATGATTAAATGAATAACCATGTAAATGAGTTTGCATAAGATAAGTTGTTTATAAATCAATGTCTTGTGAAAAGTATGTTATTTGTATAAAATGTTCTATGTCTCAAACTGAAATGATTCAAATAACGCTATGATATGTAATACCATACAAACACTTATATATAGGAAGTACCAGCGGCGTATCCACCATGTTTGTATCACATTACACACGCATCGTTACTTAATCACTTAACCAAACCATACCAAACAATGTAAAATGTCTATGTTTAAATCAATTGTCAAATGTATTGAATAATATGTCAAAGTATTCATGTCAAGATGTAAATCATGTCAAAATGTCTATGTCAAATATCCATGTCAAATGTCTATGTCAAATATCCATGTATGGCAAGTGAAATGTCTCAACTAAACCATATGCACAAAAACAAAGTATTGAAGTAAAACTTGGTTTAAATCAAAGTTATGTTTTGTGAGAAAATGCATGATCAAATGTCAATCATGTTAAAATGTTTACCCAATCGTTAACCCATTTTGTAAAATCGTTCTAGTCGTTCTTGTTTTAATTGTGAAACTTCTTTATGGTCGATTCTCTAATAACATTCAAACCTTCTTGACGCGTTCCTCGTTCCAACTCGCTCTCGCTCTCGTTCTTAACAAACCCTTACCAAAGGATAAGTTAATAATTACAGATTCAGTCGCTACCCACAACCCCCACACATAACAATGGGTGCAGCAAATAACGGGATTTGTCAGATCCTATGGTACCATAACCTAATACTGGTCGGCTTGATCATTGCTAATGAATGTCATCGGTCATGTAACTACAACCAACAAGTTTGTTCACTTTTTGAAATTTGTTATTAGTTTTTGAAATCATTGTATTCGTTCTTGAAATCATTGTTAGCGTTCTTGAAATAATTGTTATTGTTCTTGAAACCACATTGTAATTGTTCTTGAAATCATTGATAAAACATTTAGCACATATGAGTCACCCCAAAACAGTTGAAAACAGTAAAAGAGGGGAATAATGTACTCGCCTGGGAGTGCTTAGGAGTCTTGAACAACTACCAAGTAAGCTAGAGGAGTTCCGGAAATCAAACGGTACCTAATATAGGTAACTACATAATTAACCCGGACCTAAATCGGAAGACTGGGTAGCAGGAGGGTTTGTAAACCAAATGAGTGTAGGAACTCATATGATATGGTTTAACAAAGCCTACATACTAAATGAAACTTAACCTAAGTATTATCGACCCATCGCGACCCATTAAGGTAACTTATGCTACTTTAACGCGTCGTGCGCGTGAAACGCGTTCGGACCGTCTAACTAGCCCTATGACAAGTGTTATATGCCTAAACATGTTACATAATCAGTTATGTGACAAAGGTTTAGGTTACATATGCTTAATTACCAATTATACATGAAAAGGGTATTCTGGTAATTTACCTAAGGCATATGAACCACCTATCATACAACTACTCAAACGATGTGACCATAGGGTATAACCTCGGAAGGTTATTCCCTACCTACTATGGTCACCTAATGTATTTGGTCGGATCCTAATGATCGACCAAACTGGGTCGGGTTCGAGGTATAAGCGATTTATTAGATCGCTTACCCTACGACCCTAGACAACGTGGTAATCAGTAGGCATAGTCCCAAGGGACTATAACCATCGTGATTACAATCACGTTGCGAAGTTCAAACGAACTTCGCATTGACCATTACTGGTCAACGCTGAAAGTCAAACAAAGTTTGACTTTCTGACTCGAAAAGCAGTAAAATAAGGAAAAGAACGAAAGAATACTTACGAAGGGTCCCCGAATGCTAACTTTGATTAAAAAATCTCAGGTATGAAACAATAGTTTCAACTTAGAGTTTCTCAAATCAAAGTTCTAGTGATTTTAGCAATGGGGGTGGATAGGTATTTATAGGAATACCCGAACCGTTAAGATCGTTTCATGGAAAACGTGCCTTAATCCCATCCGTACATGTGTTGAAATGTCATGGTGTTTAGGTGTTTAAATTCCATCCATACATGTGTTGAAATGTCATGGTGTTTAGGTGTTTAAATTCCATCCATACATGTGTTGAAATGTCATGGTGTTTAGGTGTTTAAATTCCATCCATACATGTGTTGAAATGTCATGGTGTTTAGGTGTTTAAATTCCGTCCATACATGTGTTGCAAAGTCATGGTGTTTAGGTGTTTAAATTCCATCCTTATCCGCTGACTAAGCATTGTTAGAATGTGTGGTTGTGAATTAAACAACGGCTAATACATCGAATCTGGTCCCGAATGCGAAAAACGATCCAAATGACGCGACGAATGGATTTTTCTTATGGCGAACACTAAAATAAAATATTTTAGTGCTTACATAAATTTTTGGATGTCCGGATGTATTCAGAACGTAAGTTATGCGCGAAAATGCAAACTTGTGCACTTTTTGACACTTTTAGTCCCTGAATGACCCAAAAGTTTATTTTAGCACACCGAACCCCTCAAAGCCTATTTCTAAGCTATGTAAAGGATATTTATGGTATGTTTAACTTATGGTCATGTTCCGGAAGGTCTGTTACAGTTCAAATTGGCATACTTTCGCAGTTTGTCAACTTTAGTCCCTGTAAGCGAGTTAACTTGTTTTCGGCATACCAAACCTTCCAAAACTTATTTCTAAGTTATGTAAAGGTTATTTAAGGTATGTTAAGCCTATTTCACTATTCCGGAGTGTTCGTTGCATTAAACTGGTTATATTTACGCATCGGTGCGCGTATAACCTTCCAGAAAGCGATTTAGAGTTTGAAATAGAACAAGAATTGATATGTGTAAATGATACACACATTTTTACAAATCCCAAGTATGAAATATAATATTTCATTGGTTCGGTATTTGTTTGATGGCCGTGGAGGCACAGGTGTTACAGTCTCCCCTACTTTAGGAAATTTCGTCCCGAAATTTATTTAAAGGAAACTTGTGAGAGCTTGAAAACATGAAGTTGAAAAGATCAAACAACATTGGTTAGGGTTCTGAACTTCTAGTGACTTTAATAACATCATGTTTGCAATGTAAGAGGGATACTTATATACAAGTATATGAAGCGTCATTGGTGCGTCCACCGTACCTCTATTACATCGTTCTCATTTCGTTATTGTTGTCACTATCGGTTCTTACACATAATAAATCTTACTGGGTTTCTGTGCACTAAATTTCATAATTATGTACGCGTCCATAATCAGACAATTCCTTGCACCGTTTACACAGTCTATTTTATAATATGTAGGGGAAAACCAAATGAATGAACCTGTGATGAGTGTGACTAGACCGCCATAGAGTCCTTTAAATTAAATCAATAAATGATCTAAATAGACTATCAAGGAGTCTGTTCAGCTACATCACTAGATGTCATTCTTTAACCAGATTGTGAATCAATCTTTTTGACTAGACCACTTAAGGTCTCTTAAGAATCATGGAGTGGTACTATATAATCCAAGGGTCTTAACTACTACGTAGAAGCCCATAAGGATTTAAGGTAGTACCTTTTGAATATCCTACTACGAATCCCTCATATGAGGATATAAAAGATTCTACGAGGATTTGGATAACGAATTATCCAGAGTATAAAAACACAAAAACATAGAGGAGAAAACATAACACATAAACACATAATCGCATAATTGCATACTCGTTCAATCGCATAATCGTTCAATTTGACCTATAATTTGTTATCTTTGGACACGGGTATTTAAAGCATACCAGAAACCCAATCCGTGGATTTCCTTTGGCACTTTAAATATTTTCAAGAATCTAACTATGAAGATAGGAAGATCTTAAAAGGAATTCGGTTTGTCCTAATTGAGTTGTTTTGTACATTTTAAAGTGTACAAGGAATTCAATCAGGGTTCCGATGTCAACGAAGGTGTTGATCGTGATCGGCTCAGGACATGAATAGATCAAGATGTCATCAATAATAACAATGACGATCTGATCCAAAAAGGCTTGCAGACTCCATTTATTAAGTTCTTGAAGATGGCTGGAGTATTTGTCAACCTATAAGGCATGACTGTAAACTCGTAATGGCCATACTTCATGCAGAAAACCGTTTTGGGAATATCTTCTTCGAGAATACAAAGTTGATGATACCCAAAACGCAAATCGATCTTGGAAAAGCATGTACGCTATGCAGTTGATCGGAGAAATCATTGATTTAAGGTAGGGGGATATCGATTCTTGATGGTAAGCTTACTAGGCTTACGTTAATCGATATACATTCGAAAAGATCCATTTTTCTTTTCACAAGGAGAACAGGAGTTTCTCCAAGGTGAAAAGTTCGGACGGATGAATCCTTTATCAGACAACTCTTGAAGCTGTTTTGATAATTCTTGGATCTCGAACGGTGCAAGATGATAAAATACTTTAGATTTAAAAGAAACCAGTGTTTGAGGTTCTTAGGGAGATCTCAAGTGATCGTAAAAATGACAGAACCACACGAGTAGTTTTGTCTTTGTGTTGACATCACAAGGTTGAATCATACATTCATACAATTGCATTAGTTAGAAAATAAAACCACAAAATTTTTTTTTATTTATATAACAACCGTATTGTCTTTAAATGTTACAAGATACCAACCAGAGGAAAAACAAAATACTAATTGTTCACTCCTTCATCAATGAGTGCCTCATTGATGTTAAACACTCGACCACGTGCTGGATTCACATTGACGTTGACATTCGCATTTGGGTTTGCGTTTGCGTTAGCATTTGCATTCACCAGTCTTGGGCAGTTGTGGCGGAAGTGACCAATCTCTCCGCAGTTGAAACATGAACCCAGTGGAAATCTCGCAGCATTCCCTTGAACCGGAGCTTGAACCTGAGCAGCCTGATTTTGTCCCAAACGACAAATCTTGGCCAAATGCCCAAGTTTACCACATGACGTGCATTGCCAGCAAGCTTGTTGTACTGCGTGATGACCGTTGCAGCGTGCACAATAAGGTGCGGTACCGGCATATGCTTTCTTTGCAGGTGGCTGAGCTGGTTGGTTCCGCGGGTTCTGTGCAGTCTGTGCTGTAACAGCAAAACTTTGGGCACCCTTTCGCTTCTTTGATTTCTTTGACGTCTCACCTTCCTTACCCTTCTTGTTTTGGCCTTTCTTGCTATCCTCCTTGTCAGCTGACTGTTTCCTGCCCTTGTCACCCTTCCTGTGTAACTTGTTCTTCCGAATCTGCGACTCAGTCAATGTCGCTGATAACTCGATCGCCTGACGGAGTGTGGCAGGGTTACTACCAGTAAGGATGTCTTGTACCGAGTCAGGTAGGTCGTCGATGTACCTTTCGATAGCTATGTCAAGTGGGGTAACCATTGTAGGGCAAAGCAGACTCAGCTCCTCAAACCTATCAGTATACGCCCTGTGCTCACCACTATCTTGCTTCAACTCATCAAATTCCTTCTCCAAAGCTCGCTGCTCATGACGAGGACAGAATTCCCTCATCATCAGAGCCCTAAGTTCAGCCCAGGTCTGTGCGAGAGCAACTTCCGCACCTCGGTCTCTCATTACCCCATTCCACCATGTAAGAGCCCTCTTCTGAAACACGCTCGAGGAGAACTCGACCTTGCGATTATCCGGGCACTGCACGTGGCGAAAAGTATTCTCAATGCTTTCGAACCATTGAAGAAGCCCAGTTGCTCCTTCAGAACCACTAAACTTGAGTGGTTTAGCCTGGTTGAAATCCTTGTATTTGCATAGCACATTGTTGTTGTTGTTGGCTTGGTTCCATTGAGCAAAGAGGTTTGGGAATTGAGCAGCCATTTGCTGCGCAATGATTTCTGCCAGCTCGACAGTCTCTATCTGGCTTTCGCGTCGAGGAGGCATTGTCTAAAAGAGGAAACATGAAAGGAAACGAGTGAGAGAATTTAGACGAAAAGAATGAGATGAAACAAATCTGATGAAAGCAAGGATAGTGGTCATTTGTTTGTTACTACAAAGCAACGAACGACCTTGGTGATTAGTCAAAGTAAATAGGTTAAAAATAATGTATCGCGAAGACATGCTCGCCTATAAGTGAACACTCATCCCAAGAATTCCCAGGTAAGCACAACTGGTCTCGCGTCTGATGAGATGTATACGAAGTGCTTGCCTAGACAGAAAACCCAGAATACAGGCATTCACCCTTCCAGTTTGCACGTGTTCACATTATTTAAAACCCAAAACCTTGACGAGATTTTGAAAATTCAAAGGGGTTCAAAACCATATAACAGAGGGTTCAAAACCTTACAATAGAGGGTACAAAACCTAGAAATTAATCATCCTAGAACAGATGATTAGTTTTCAAAGCGGTTTTGAAATTTATGTTCTTGTTGTGGTCGTCACCTAAGGATAGGTGACGGTATTGTTTTATGACTAAACGCAAGTAAACTCGCGTTAGGGTCCTAAGAAGGTTATAGACTAGGTCAAAGCATTACTAATTACTAATAACCTAATTCCCTATAACCATTGGCTCTGATACCATCTTTTCTGTCACACCCCGACCGCGTAAAACAACAAATCGCGGCGGAAACATCGGGGCGTGTTGCAACAGAATTAATGTTTCATAACCATGGATATCAAAAGTGTTTCGTTTTATTAAACATTGAGTAATTACATCGTCTGGAAATCTAAATACACTATTTAAACATAGTCTATCATTGTTATTGAGTCACTAAGGCCTTGTCCAGTCCTATATGAGCATGCATCTTATCAATCGATATCATCCAACAATACCTGAAACATATGTGAAAACGAGGTCAGCAAAGAAATGCTGGCGAGTACATAGGTTTTGTGAAAATAAGATTCATGACTTCTGTTTAAGAAAATGTTTAGTCATGAACCTTGTAATTTGCTTTGTCTTTGTAAATCATTTGAAAAATAATAAGTTCGGATGATAAGTATAAATAAGAAAATAATGCATGATTAAATGAATAACCATGTAAATGAGTTTGCATAAGATAAGTTGTTTATAAATCAATGTCTTGTGAAAAGTATGTTATTTGTATAAAATGTTCTATGTCTCAAACTGAAATGATTCAAATAACGCTATGATATGTAATACCATACAAACACTTATATATAGGAAGTACCAGCGGCGTATCCACCATGTTTGTATCACATTACACACGCATCGTTACTTAATCACTTAACCAAACCATACCAAACAATGTAAAATGTCTATGTTTAAATCAATTGTCAAATGTATTGAATAATATGTCAAAGTATTCATGTCAAGATGTAAATCATGTCAAAATGTCTATGTCAAATATCCATGTCAAATGTCTATGTCAAATATCCATGTATGGCAAGTGAAATGTCTCAACTAAACCATATGCACAAAAACAAAGTATTGAAGTAAAACTTGGTTTAAATCAAAGTTATGTTTTGTGAGAAAATGCATGATCAAATGTCAATCATGTTAAAATGTTTACCCAATCGTTAACCCATTTTGTAAAATCGTTCTAGTCGTTCTTGTTTTAATTGTGAAACTTCTTTATGGTCGATTCTCTAATAACATTCAAACCTTCTTGACGCGTTCCTCGTTCCAACTCGCTCTCGCTCTCGTTCTTAACAAACCCTTACCAAAGGATAAGTTAATAATTACAGATTCAGTCGCTACCCACAACCCCCACACATAACAATGGGTGCAGCAAATAACGGGATTTGTCAGATCCTATGGTACCATAACCTAATACTGGTCGGCTTGATCATTGCTAATGAATGTCATCGGTCATGTAACTACAACCAACAAGTTTGTTCACTTTTTGAAATTTGTTATTAGTTTTTGAAATCATTGTATTCGTTCTTGAAATCATTGTTAGCGTTCTTGAAATAATTGTTATTGTTCTTGAAACCACATTGTAATTGTTCTTGAAATCATTGATAAAACATTTAGCACATATGAGTCACCCCAAAACAGTTGAAAACAGTAAAAGAGGGGAATAATGTACTCGCCTGGGAGTGCTTAGGAGTCTTGAACAACTACCAAGTAAGCTAGAGGAGTTCCGGAAATCAAACGGTACCTAATATAGGTAACTACATAATTAACCCGGACCTAAATCGGAAGACTGGGTAGCAGGAGGGTTTGTAAACCAAATGAGTGTAGGAACTCATATGATATGGTTTAACAAAGCCTACATACTAAATGAAACTTAACCTAAGTATTATCGACCCATCGCGACCCATTAAGGTAACTTATGCTACTTTAACGCGTCGTGCGCGTGAAACGCGTTCGGACCGTCTAACTAGCCCTATGACAAGTGTTATATGCCTAAACATGTTACATAATCAGTTATGTGACAAAGGTTTAGGTTACATATGCTTAATTACCAATTATACATGAAAAGGGTATTCTGGTAATTTACCTAAGGCATATGAACCACCTATCATACAACTACTCAAACGATGTGACCATAGGGTATAACCTCGGAAGGTTATTCCCTACCTACTATGGTCACCTAATGTATTTGGTCGGATCCTAATGATCGACCAAACTGGGTCGGGTTCGAGGTATAAGCGATTTATTAGATCGCTTACCCTACGACCCTAGACAACGTGGTAATCAGTAGGCATAGTCCCAAGGGACTATAACCATCGTGATTACAATCACGTTGCGAAGTTCAAACGAACTTCGCATTGACCATTACTGGTCAACGCTGAAAGTCAAACAAAGTTTGACTTTCTGACTCGAAAAGCAGTAAAATAAGGAAAAGAACGAAAGAATACTTACGAAGGGTCCCCGAATGCTAACTTTGATTAAAAAATCTCAGGTATGAAACAATAGTTTCAACTTAGAGTTTCTCAAATCAAAGTTCTAGTGATTTTAGCAATGGGGGTGGATAGGTATTTATAGGAATACCCGAACCGTTAAGATCGTTTCATGGAAAACGTGCCTTAATCCCATCCGTACATGTGTTGAAATGTCATGGTGTTTAGGTGTTTAAATTCCATCCATACATGTGTTGAAATGTCATGGTGTTTAGGTGTTTAAATTCCATCCATACATGTGTTGAAATGTCATGGTGTTTAGGTGTTTAAATTCCATCCATACATGTGTTGAAATGTCATGGTGTTTAGGTGTTTAAATTCCGTCCATACATGTGTTGCAAAGTCATGGTGTTTAGGTGTTTAAATTCCATCCTTATCCGCTGACTAAGCATTGTTAGAATGTGTGGTTGTGAATTAAACAACGGCTAATACATCGAATCTGGTCCCGAATGCGAAAAACGATCCAAATGACGCGACGAATGGATTTTTCTTATGGCGAACACTAAAATAAAATATTTTAGTGCTTACATAAATTTTTGGATGTCCGGATGTATTCAGAACGTAAGTTATGCGCGAAAATGCAAACTTGTGCACTTTTTGACACTTTTAGTCCCTGAATGACCCAAAAGTTTATTTTAGCACACCGAACCCCTCAAAGCCTATTTCTAAGCTATGTAAAGGATATTTATGGTATGTTTAACTTATGGTCATGTTCCGGAAGGTCTGTTACAGTTCAAATTGGCATACTTTCGCAGTTTGTCAACTTTAGTCCCTGTAAGCGAGTTAACTTGTTTTCGGCATACCAAACCTTCCAAAACTTATTTCTAAGTTATGTAAAGGTTATTTAAGGTATGTTAAGCCTATTTCACTATTCCGGAGTGTTCGTTGCATTAAACTGGTTATATTTACGCATCGGTGCGCGTATAACCTTCCAGAAAGCGATTTAGAGTTTGAAATAGAACAAGAATTGATATGTGTAAATGATACACACATTTTTACAAATCCCAAGTATGAAATATAATATTTCATTGGTTCGGTATTTGTTTGATGGCCGTGGAGGCACAGGTGTTACAGTCTCCCCTACTTTAGGAAATTTCGTCCCGAAATTTATTTAAAGGAAACTTGTGAGAGCTTGAAAACATGAAGTTGAAAAGATCAAACAACATTGGTTAGGGTTCTGAACTTCTAGTGACTTTAATAACATCATGTTTGCAATGTAAGAGGGATACTTATATACAAGTATATGAAGCGTCATTGGTGCGTCCACCGTACCTCTATTACATCGTTCTCATTTCGTTATTGTTGTCACTATCGGTTCTTACACATAATAAATCTTACTGGGTTTCTGTGCACTAAATTTCATAATTATGTACGCGTCCATAATCAGACAATTCCTTGCACCGTTTACACAGTCTATTTTATAATATGTAGGGGAAAACCAAATGAATGAACCTGTGATGAGTGTGACTAGACCGCCATAGAGTCCTTTAAATTAAATCAATAAATGATCTAAATAGACTATCAAGGAGTCTGTTCAGCTACATCACTAGATGTCATTCTTTAACCAGATTGTGAATCAATCTTTTTGACTAGACCACTTAAGGTCTCTTAAGAATCATGGAGTGGTACTATATAATCCAAGGGTCTTAACTACTACGTAGAAGCCCATAAGGATTTAAGGTAGTACCTTTTGAATATCCTACTACGAATCCCTCATATGAGGATATAAAAGATTCTACGAGGATTTGGATAACGAATTATCCAGAGTATAAAAACACAAAAACATAGAGGAGAAAACATAACACATAAACACATAATCGCATAATTGCATACTCGTTCAATCGCATAATCGTTCAATTTGACCTATAATTTGTTATCTTTGGACACGGGTATTTAAAGCATACCAGAAACCCAATCCGTGGATTTCCTTTGGCACTTTAAATATTTTCAAGAATCTAACTATGAAGATAGGAAGATCTTAAAAGGAATTCGGTTTGTCCTAATTGAGTTGTTTTGTACATTTTAAAGTGTACAAGGAATTCAATCAGGGTTCCGATGTCAACGAAGGTGTTGATCGTGATCGGCTCAGGACATGAATAGATCAAGATGTCATCAATAATAACAATGACGATCTGATCCAAAAAGGCTTGCAGACTCCATTTATTAAGTTCTTGAAGATGGCTGGAGTATTTGTCAACCTATAAGGCATGACTGTAAACTCGTAATGGCCATACTTCATGCAGAAAACCGTTTTGGGAATATCTTCTTCGAGAATACAAAGTTGATGATACCCAAAACGCAAATCGATCTTGGAAAAGCATGTACGCTATGCAGTTGATCGGAGAAATCATTGATTTAAGGTAGGGGGATATCGATTCTTGATGGTAAGCTTACTAGGCTTACGTTAATCGATATACATTCGAAAAGATCCATTTTTCTTTTCACAAGGAGAACAGGAGTTTCTCCAAGGTGAAAAGTTCGGACGGATGAATCCTTTATCAGACAACTCTTGAAGCTGTTTTGATAATTCTTGGATCTCGAATGGTGCAAGATGATAAAATACTTTAGATTTAAAAGAAACCAGTGTTTGAGGTTCTTAGGGAGATCTCAAGTGATCGTAAAAATGACAGAACCACACGAGTAGTTTTGTCTTTGTGTTGACATCACAAGGTTGAATCATACATTCATACAATTGCATTAGTTAGAAAATAAAACCACAAATTTTTTTTTTATTTATATAACAACCGTATTGTCTTTAAATGTTACAAGATACCAACCAGAGGAAAAACAAAATACTAATTGTTCACTCCTTCATCAATGAGTGCCTCATTGATGTTAAACACTCGACCACGTGCTGGATTCACATTGACGTTGACATTCGCATTTGGGTTTGCGTTTGCGTTAGCATTTGCATTCACCAGTCTTGGGCAGTTGTGGCGGAAGTGACCAATCTCTCCGCAGTTGAAACATGAACCCAGTGGAAATCTCGCAGCATTCCCTTGAACCGGAGCTTGAACCTGAGCAGCCTGATTTTGTCCCAAACGACAAATCTTGGCCAAATGCCCAAGTTTACCACATGACGTGCATTGCCAGCAAGCTTGTTGTACTGCGTGATGACCGTTGCAGCGTGCACAATAAGGTGCGGTACCGGCATATGCTTTCTTTGCAGGTGGCTGAGCTGGTTGGTTCCGCGGGTTCTGTGCAGTCTGTGCTGTAACAGCAAAACTTTGGGCACCCTTTCGCTTCTTTGATTTCTTTGACGTCTCACCTTCCTTACCCTTCTTGTTTTGGCCTTTCTTGCTATCCTCCTTGTCAGCTGACTGTTTCCTGCCCTTGTCACCCTTCCTGTGTAACTTGTTCTTCCGAATCTGCGACTCAGTCAATGTCGCTGATAACTCGATCGCCTGACGGAGTGTGGCAGGGTTACTACCAGTAAGGATGTCTTGTACCGAGTCAGGTAGGTCGTCGATGTACCTTTCGATAGCTATGTCAAGTGGGGTAACCATTGTAGGGCAAAGCAGACTCAGCTCCTCAAACCTATCAGTATACGCCCTGTGCTCACCACTATCTTGCTTCAACTCATCAAATTCCTTCTCCAAAGCTCGCTGCTCATGACGAGGACAGAATTCCCTCATCATCAGAGCCCTAAGTTCAGCCCAGGTCTGTGCGAGAGCAACTTCCGCACCTCGGTCTCTCATTACCCCATTCCACCATGTAAGAGCCCTCTTCTGAAACACGCTCGAGGAGAACTCGACCTTGCGATTATCCGGGCACTGCACGTGGCGAAAAGTATTCTCAATGCTTTCGAACCACTGAAGAAGCCCAGTTGCTCCTTCAGAACCACTAAACTTGAGTGGTTTAGCCTGGTTGAAATCCTTGTATTTGCATAGCACATTGTTGTTGTTGTTGGCTTGGTTCCATTGAGCAAAGAGGTTTGGGAATTGAGCAGCCATTTGCTGCGCAATGATTTCTGCCAGCTCGACAGTCTCTATCTGGCTTTCGCGTCGAGGAGGCATTGTCTAAAAGAGGAAACATGAAAGGAAACGAGTGAGAGAATTTAGACGAAAAGAATGAGATGAAACAAATCTGATGAAAGCAAGGATAGTGGTCATTTGTTTGTTACTACAAAGCAACGAACGACCTTGGTGATTAGTCAAAGTAAATAGGTTAAAAATAATGTATCGCGAAGACATGCTCGCCTATAAGTGAACACTCATCCCAAGAATTCCCAGGTAAGCACAACTGGTCTCGCGTCTGATGAGATGTATACGAAGTGCTTGCCTAGACAGAAAACCCAGAATACAGGCATTCACCCTTCCAGTTTGCACGTGTTCACATTATTTAAAACCCAAAACCTTGACGAGATTTTGAAAATTCAAAGGGGTTCAAAACCATATAACAGAGGGTTCAAAACCTTACAATAGAGGGTACAAAACCTAGAAATTAATCATCCTAGAACAGATGATTAGTTTTCAAAGCGGTTTTGAAATTTATGTTCTTGTTGTGGTCGTCACCTAAGGATAGGTGACGGTATTGTTTTATGACTAAACGCAAGTAAACTCGCGTTAGGGTCCTAAGAAGGTTATAGACTAGGTCAAAGCATTACTAATTACTAATAACCTAATTCCCTATAACCATTGGCTCTGATACCATCTTTTCTGTCACACCCCGACCGCGTAAAACAACAAATCGCGGCGGAAACATCGGGGCGTGTTGCAACAGAATTAATGTTTCATAACCATGGATATCAAAAGTGTTTCGTTTTATTAAACATTGAGTAATTACATCGTCTGGAAATCTAAATACACTATTTAAACATAGTCTATCATTGTTATTGAGTCACTAAGGCCTTGTCCAGTCCTATGTGAGCATGCATCTTATCAATCGATATCATCCAACAATACCTGAAACATATGTGAAAACGAGGTCAGCAAAGAAATGCTGGCGAGTACATAGGTTTTGTGAAAATAAGATTCATGACTTCTGTTTAAGAAAATGTTTAGTCATGAACCTTGTAATTTGCTTTGTCTTTGTAAATCATTTGAAAAATAATAAGTTCGGATGATAAGTATAAATAAGAAAATAATGCATGATTAAATGAATAACCATGTAAATGAGTTTGCATAAGATAAGTTGTTTATAAATCAATGTCTTGTGAAAAGTATGTTATTTGTATAAAATGTTCTATGTCTCAAACTGAAATGATTCAAATAACGCTATGATATGTAATACCATACAAACACTTATATATAGGAAGTACCAGCGGCGTATCCACCATGTTTGTATCACATTACACACGCATCGTTACTTAATCACTTAACCAAACCATACCAAACAATGTAAAATGTCTATGTTTAAATCAATTGTCAAATGTATTGAATAATATGTCAAAGTATTCATGTCAAGATGTAAATCATGTCAAAATGTCTATGTCAAATATCCATGTCAAATGTCTATGTCAAATATCCATGTATGGCAAGTGAAATGTCTCAACTAAACCATATGCACAAAAACAAAGTATTGAAGTAAAACTTGGTTTAAATCAAAGTTATGTTTTGTGAGAAAATGCATGATCAAATGTCAATCATGTTAAAATGTTTACCCAATCGTTAACCCATTTTGTAAAATCGTTCTAGTCGTTCTTGTTTTAATTGTGAAACTTCTTTATGGTCGATTCTCTAATAACATTCAAACCTTCTTGACGCGTTCCTCGTTCCAACTCGCTCTCGCTCTCGTTCTTAACAAACCCTTACCAAAGGATAAGTTAATAATTACAGATTCAGTCGCTACCCACAACCCCCACACATAACAATGGGTGCAGCAAATAACGGGATTTGTCAGATCCTATGGTACCATAACCTAATACTGGTCGGCTTGATCATTGCTAATGAATGTCATCGGTCATGTAACTACAACCAACAAGTTTGTTCACTTTTTGAAATTTGTTATTAGTTTTTGAAATCATTGTATTCGTTCTTGAAATCATTGTTAGCGTTCTTGAAATAATTGTTATTGTTCTTGAAACCACATTGTAATTGTTCTTGAAATCATTGATAAAACATTTAGCACATATGAGTCACCCCAAAACAGTTGAAAACAGTAAAAGAGGGGAATAATGTACTCGTCTGGGAGTGCTTAGGAGTCTTGAACAACTACCAAGTAAGCTAGAGGAGTTCCGGAAATCAAACGGTACCTAATATAGGTAACTACATAATTAACCCGGACCTAAATCGGAAGACTGGGTAGCAGGAGGGTTTGTAAACCAAATGAGTGTAGGAACTCATATGATATGGTTTAACAAAGCCTACATACTAAATGAAACTTAACCTAAGTATTATCGACCCATCGCGACCCATTAAGGTAACTTATGCTACTTTAACGCGTCGTGCGCGTGAAACGCGTTCGGACCGTCTAACTAGCCCTATGACAAGTGTTATATGCCTAAACATGTTACATAATCAGTTATGTGACAAAGGTTTAGGTTACATATGCTTAATTACCAATTATACATGAAAAGGGTATTCTGGTAATTTACCTAAGGCATATGAACCACCTATCATACAACTACTCAAACGATGTGACCATAGGGTATAACCTCGGAAGGTTATTCCCTACCTACTATGGTCACCTAATGTATTTGGTCGGATCCTAATGATCGACCAAACTGGGTCGGGTTCGAGGTATAAGCGATTTATTAGATCGCTTACCCTACGACCCTAGACAACGTGGTAATCAGTAGGCATAGTCCCAAGGGACTATAACCATCGTGATTATAATCACGTTGCGAAGTTCAAACGAACTTCGCATTGACCATTACTGGTCAACGCTGAAAGTCAAACAAAGTTTGACTTTCTGACTCGAAAAGCAGTAAAATAAGGAAAAGAACGAAAGAATACTTACGAAGGGTCCCCGAATGCTAACTTTGATTAAAAAATCTCAGGTATGAAACAATAGTTTCAACTTAGAGTTTCTCAAATCAAAGTTCTAGTGATTTTAGCAATGGGGGTGGATGGGTATTTATAGGAATACCCGAACCGTTAAGATCGTTTCATGGAAAACGTGCCTTAATCCCATCCGTACATGTGTTGAAATGTCATGGTGTTTAGGTGTTTAAATTCCATCCATACATGTGTTGAAATGTCATGGTGTTTAGGTGTTTAAATTCCATCCATACATGTGTTGAAATGTCATGGTGTTTAGGTGTTTAAATTCCATCCATACATGTGTTGAAATGTCATGGTGTTTAGGTGTTTAAATTCCATCCATACATGTGTTGAAATGTCATGGTGTTTAGGTGTTTAAATTCCATCCATACATGTGTTGCAAAGTCATGGTGTTTAGGTGTTTAAATTCCATCCTTATCCGCTGACTAAGCATTGTTAGAATGTGTGGTTGTGAATTAAACAACGGCTAATACATCGAATCTGGTCCCGAATGCGAAAAACGATCCAAATGACGCGACGAATGGATTTTTCTTATGGCGAACACTAAAATAAAATATTTTACTGCTTACATAAATTTTTGGATGTCCGGATGTATTCAGAACGTAAGTTATGCGCGAAAATGCAAACTTGTGCACTTTTTGACACTTTTAGTCCCTGAATGACCCAAAAGTTTATTTTAGCACACCGAACCCCTCAAAGCCTATTTCTAAGCTATGTAAAGGATATTTATGGTATGTTTAACTTATGGTCATGTTCCGGAAGGTCTGTTACAGTTCAAATTGGCATACTTTCGCAGTTTGTCAACTTTAGTCCCTGTAAGCGAGTTAACTTGTTTTCGGCATACCAAACCTTCCAAAACTTATTTCTAAGTTATGTAAAGGTTATTTAAGGTATGTTAAGCCTATTTCACTATTCTGGAGTGTTCGTTGCATTAAACTGGTTATATTTACGCATCGGTGCGCGTATAACCTTCCAGAAAGCGATTTAGAGTTTGAAATAGAACAAGAATTGATATGTGTAAATGATACACACATTTTTACAAATCCCAAGTATGAAATATAATATTTCATTGGTTCGGTATTTGTTTGATGGCCGTGGAGGCACAGGTGTTACAAATTGAAAGTACCTATAAATTGGTAATTATGTGGGTAATAAACCCTCAAAAGGGTACTCTCTGATTCCCACTCTAACTAGGTCAATTGTCGGGTCAAACCTAATCTTAAAAAGTCAACAGAAAGCTTATTTTCAAATTAATGCATAATTAGCAATGTAGAACCCATGCAACCTGTTTTATCACTAATATAACTTGGTAATTAATGTAAGAACATGTCTACACATGTTCAACCTGACAATTTTCAGTTTAGGCTCGGTTCGGAACCGAAAGTCGCATAATTTGACTTTTGCTTTGACTTTCGATTCTGACCCATTGTAGCATGTTTTAGAAATGCCTTAGATCCCTATTAGGACCACGTTTCATGTTGGTATAAACCTCTATGATTATGCAACTTGGTTCATTAGTTGTCCGATTCACATGCATGTTTCCGTTAAATGCTTAAACGTTGACTATTATGTCCATATGACCCTAAAACGTGATTTTTGAAAATGTAAAAGAATAGAAACCTTAGTTACTGATTTATAAGCTTGCACCTAAAATTTGACATCAGTTTGAGGTCTAGATTAGGAGTTATGCTCATTAGCGTAATTACAAAGCTTTTTATTAAATAAACGGCGTAATTAGCATATAGCCTATCTAAACCCGATTTTTAATACCAAACTTTTTACCTACTGATATAAAATAATATTTTGGGATTTTTGAAGATTTTTATTTAATTTTAGGATGAGCATAAAATAGAGTTCTAAGCTTGATTCGGTAATTGCCGGTTTTGCCCTTTTGGGCTATAAAATGAGTTTTACAAATCATTTTGATTCCAAACCTTTTGCTACTGATTTTAAATGATAAGTAAAATATTTTGAGCCTTCTGGAATAACAAAAATATCAGCTTTCCCTTAAAAAAAAACCCGGAAATAGCTCCAAATCGCCTTTTTAAGCGTTTTTAACGCATAGTATGTATTAAAACTATTTTAAACATATAAGGTTTGATGCCTACTGATAATTTCAGTAAATTTTTATATATTAACAGTGAGCAAAAGTTTTAAACTCAGATTTCCAGTTTTGACCTTTTAGGCGTAAGTGAAATTACCAAAATGCCCCTTCGGTGCATAGTATGGTTAGAAATAATAAATTTCACACATAGGTTATACCCTACTGATATAACTTAGTAAATTTAGTATTTTTACTGATTACATCAGACCCGAAACTCAGATTTATTTTTAAACTCTTTTATAACCTTTAAAATGACCAAAATACCCCTACGGGGCGTAATTTGAATTTAAATCCGTTTTGGGCATAATAGAAGATATCTTACTGATGTCACAATATATTTAAGGCATATTTAAAACTTGTATATGACTCATATGGTTACCCGTTACGCACTTTTCGTGTTCGGATCGGCTTATCTAACTAGTCTGCATATATTAGCCGAAACGGGTCAAACCATATCGTTTTCATCTCAAAATCCAGAATGTGTTTAAGTTACCCATATTAAACAAGCATACAAGCTTGTCGGGTCAAAACCACATTCTAAACCGGTCCGAGCTTTATCATGCGTTTGAATCGTGTCTTCCTTTTTGAAAACTAACCGGTCTAAGTCTAAACTTAATTAAACACCCATTAGGATTCTAATAGGTTATTAAAACCTTCGTTCCAGATTAGGAGCCCAGTAAAAGCTACGTGCACTTGCTGTATTTGATTTATACTTTGCTCAGGTAAATACTCTTAACTTATTTTCCCTATATGGGCTTGGGATACGGTACTATAAAAGTACCGCTTGGTCGGGTGTGTGTAGTCATTTAAATCGGACTGTGATTAATGTATTCGCATGACCCGTTTAATATGTATTATTTGGTGTATGGTATTTGGGGGTTAAATGACCATGTCTCGGATATCCTTTGCATCATTCAAAGAAATGGCCACGACCTAAGCACGGGGTGTAGGCGTACACCTGACAGATGCATTATGTAAAAACTGGTAATCCACTTAAAGGAAATAATCCTTGTGGGCATTATACCTGTGGCGTGTCAGTTAATCTAGACCGGCCCTACAAACCGGCCCTGACGGACGACAAATAAGTAAAACTGTATACAAGATTATTTTAAATAATTGTCCCAAGTTATAAAAGATATTTTTGCCTAAGTGCATTCAAATCAATTTTCAAACTCTTTTCAAAATGAGTCAGTTAAGTTGTATTTACCAGTGTAAACTGACGTATTTTTTCAAAAAGGCTAAGTGCAGGTACTATACGTAATAGGCTGGCTACTCCAGGCATCAATAATCAAGTCTCGCAAGCTCTAGATGTCAAAGTCTGCTGAACAGTTTTCCTTTTTATTTGATCCGCCTGTGGATCTGTTTCAACTGTTTTGTGATACTTAATATTACAATTTTATTCGGTTGAAATGAATCTATCTTTTGCTTCCGCTGTGTATTTAAAATTTGTGTTGTTTGACTATGATGATATCAACTACGTCACGATACTTCCCACCGGGCCCACCGGTAATACGTGGAAATATCGAGGTGTGACAGGTTGGTATTAGAGCCAACACTGAGTGAATTAAACACTAGCCTTTTGTGTTTAATCTCAGTTACACAGTTGCACATTCCTCAAATTTTCGAGTCTAGACAAAGAACATAGGACAAATCCTAAATTTTGTTTTATTTTTTTTATCTTTTATATTATTCTTTGTTGTTATCTTTGTGTATGTTGACAGGTTTAAATATGCTGCCAAGATTCCTTAGGAGAAAGGCAAAGGCACCTATAGCAGGCCACGACCATGAGGCCGGGCCGTCTCAAAGACGAACCTCACCCGTCAACATGCGTACAAGTCCCCAAGGGGACTGGAGGACACATCTGCAACCAGCGAGGCGGTCCGTTTCGTTAAGCTCGTCACCGTCTTATCTTTACTCTTTTGGACCCCAATCAGAAAATGAGCCCGAAAACCCACAGCCTTCATTTATCCCTCTCCAGAGGTCCAACTCTCGTCACTCCTTTGATAACCCGTCCCATATCTTCCGAAGCCGGTTCAACCCGGCAAACTACCTCGAGGAACCAGTGGGTGTTAACCCATTGGGACGTGAAGATCACTTTTCTGGAGATCACGCCATGGATATGGACGAGGATACCGACCCTACCGAACCACCGACCGGTACCCCCACACATCCCATCAAAATTTCTGATGGGTCATCTTTTCATGGATCACCCTACCGTGGTCCTGACAGCTACCAAGCAAGATTCAACCAGTATGAATGGTATTTTACACCCTCTTATTCATCGCCTCATCAGCAGCAACAGCAGCAGCAGGATCCTTCCGAGGATTCACGTTTCGTGGCAGTTACCCCGCCACCACCACCACCTCAGCAACGGCCTCCTGAGCCACCAAGGCGAAGGAGATCAAACGCACGAATGTCCGTGCGAGGAGGAGTGCATATCAGCACCCCTCAACCATCGAGTGGCAGCCACTACCCGCCACTCCAAGAAAACCAGCAAATGGGGGGACCTTCAAACCCCATCCCGGAAGTGAACTCTGCACCTGTCATGCCACCACCGTTGGGCTTTGACAACCCAATTCCCACGTACGCTGGCTCAGCAGCGTATAATCCCTTTGAGGAGCTGGCTCACACCAGCTTCAATTATGCTGAGATCGACCCATACCTGACGGCGTGGAACTACAATGCTCTTAACCCCGAAGGGCCCTATGGAACTCCTTGGGGAGTTGGATACCCAGCTTATGGATACCAACAACAACCGCCTCTTCGACCTCCACATCAGCCGCAGCCGCAGATACCACGGTTTTCCCCGCCAGAACAGGAGGAAATTCTCCAAAGATTGAGCCAAGTGGAAAGGGTAGTCCGTGAGGACCGAAGAAACAACCAGGGATTCTTTAAGGGATTGGCAAGTCTAATAAAAGGAAAAAGCAAGAAGGACCATTGAATCCTTTAAATTGTTGGTTGTATTTCCTTATTTCCAATCCAGCCCCTGCGTGGGCATGCCTTTTTGTTTAACCCCTGAGAGGGTATGTCTTTTTGTATTCTGCCCCTGCGTGGGCATGTTTTTTTGGTGACCCCTGCGTGGGTATGTTTGTTGTTTAAGCCCCTGCGTGGGCATGTTATTTCAGTAGAAGTCCCGTTTAGGGCAAAATTGTACTTGTTAAAAAAAAATTTTGGAATGGTTAATTTAAATTTTCATTTTATTAAATATGTGCATAAACATAAAATGTGAAATAAAAAAAATAACATTCCCACTAAAAGATCTACCATTATAATAAAATGGCAAAATCTAAAAAGGACAAGACCTAGCCATATGTCACCTTAAGACAGGGCCAAGATGGTAGTTCCTCAATTAGATTCAGATCCTTATTAACCTCTCAATTTAGGATTGTTCTGCGTTAAATACTAAAAAGAATCTTAAAGGTAAAACCTAGCCTAAATGTCGTTGCAGACATGGCCAAGATGGTAAAACCTATTCAAAAGATTCAAAACCTTCAAAACATCTGAAAGCATATTAACATGCTTGACAAATATGATTCAATAAAACCACATAAGTCATTTTTAATTTGGGTTATTCTAAATTCCCTTATTTATATAATCATCCCTTAAGGATGAAGTGCCCACGGGCTATAATTAACGTCCTCTGGGACTAAAGACAGTGGTAGCCTACAACTCCCTGTCAAGAAAAGGTAATGAACTCGGATTCAAACCTTAATGCCTCGGTTCCATAAAACCTGGGCATATAAACTAAAACTCGTCTACGTGACTAGGCCTTTTGTGCTATTACTAACTTATAATTTAGGATTATGATAAAGATCCTGAATAATTATATATTTAACAAATTAACTAAAATGGCTATTAAAAACCATGGTTAATAAATTGTCAAAAACAATAAAACTGTATAAGCTTCTATATAAACCTTGCCCTTATTTGATTTTATGTAGCAATTAAAGCTACATGGCTAGGTCAGAAGAGGTAAACAGTCATCCGGTGGAAAACCATGAAAATACTAAGATACATGTGACTGGTGCGGAGCTGCAAGCATTAGTAGATAATGCTGTTATAAAAGCTATAGAACGGCAGTATAATGAATCTAGCGGGACTCGAAGTAGGACCCTATCCGCATCGCACTCCAAGCCTAAGACTCATTCGGAGGCTCATAGCAAGCCACCCTCTAAGAAAGATGAGCCAAAGAAAGATGATGATCGACATTCATCTAATCAAAACAGTGTTCCATCTAAAAGGATAGTGTTTGATGATAAACCACGTACCAAGTCCTGTACCTATAAGTACTTTGTTTCCTGCAAACCCCGGGATTTCACTGGGGAGAAAGGGGCAATTGATTGTATGACCTGGTTGGATGAGATGGACACGGTAGTCGACATCAGCGGTTGTGCTGAAAGGGATGTAGTGAAGTATGTATCCCAATCGTTCAAGGGAGAGGCACTAACATGGTGGAAGTCTCTCATTCAAGGTGCTGGAAAGATCCTGCTCTACAATTTTTCATGGGATCAGTTCGTTGCTCTCATTAAGGAGAATTATTGCCCGCAGCATGAGGTTGAAAGAATTGAATCAGATTTCTTATCGTTGGTGATGAAGAATTTAGATTGTCAAGCTTACCTCACCAGTTTTAATACCCTATCTAGGCTAGTTCCGTATCTCGTAACCCCGGAACCCAAAAGGATTGCTCGCTTCATTGGGGGTTTAGCCCCAGAAATCAAAGCCAATGTTAAGGCGTCCAGACCTGCTACTTTCAGATCAGCAGCTGACCTATCTCTGTCTCTTACATTGGACGCGGTCAGGCTAAGATCGCTGAGGAACTCAGAAGAAGGCAAGAGAAAACGTGAGGATGATAACTCACGAAGATCTGAAAAGAAGCATAAAGGTAGCATTGACTTCATGAAGAAGTCTGGATCCAACAAGGGTAGCCAACAAGCTGAGGAAAAGCCAAAGTGCAAAACTTGCCAAAAACGCCACTTTGGAAAATGCAGACTTGAGTCCAAGTCTCAATCAGGACCAGCTGCATGTGGGTTATGCAAGTCTAAAGAGCACAAAACGATAGAGTGCAAGAAGATTAAAGAAGCAACATGCTACAATTGCAATGAGAAAGGACATATCAAGACCAACTGCCCTAAATACGCCAAGAAGCATGAAGAGGTCAAAAAGACCAATGCAAGGGTCTTCCAGATGGATGCAAGGGAAGTTGTTCAGGACGACAATGTGATCACAGGTACCTTTCTCATAAATGATGTCTATGTAAGAGTGCTATTTGATTCAGGAGCTGATAAGTCGTTTGTAGATAATAAGTTTTGTAAGTTACTGAATTTACCTGTTAAAACCCTAAGTGTGAAATATGAGGTGGAATTAGCTGATGGTACCTTAGAAACCGCCTCAACCATGTTAGATGGATGTTTCATATCCATTAGGAACCACTCCTTTCCATTATCCCTACTACCTTTGAAGTTAGCCGGTTTTGACATAGTTATAGGCATGGATTGGTTATCTCGTAACCAAGCCCAGATAGTGTGCAATAAGAAGCAAGTGGTGATCAAGACTCCGTCTGGTGAGCCAGTTACCATTCAGGGAGATACCCAGTATAGACTGCCTGAGCAAGTATGTATGCTCAAGGCATCTAGATGCTTGAAGAAGGGTTGTGTCATTTACAAGGCACAAGTGACTATTGATGAGCAGAAACCCAATATTGAAGATATTCCAGTCATTTCTGAGTACCCTAAATTTTTCCCAGAAGAACTACTTGGTCTACAACCAGATAGGCAAGTAGAATTCAGAATTGACATCATCCCTGGAGCAGCACCTGTTGCGAGAGCGCCTTATAGGTTGGCACCAACAGAGATGAAGGAATTGAGGACACAACTAGATGAATTGCTAGTCAAAGGTTTCATTAGACCTAGTTCGTCTCCTTGGGGAGCGCCAATCCTATTTGTCAAGAAGAATGATGGATCGATGCGCCTGTGCATCGATTACCGTGAGCTTAATAAGGTTACTATCAAGAATAGGTATCCTTTGCCCAGGATCGACGATCTGTTCGATCAATTGCAAGGGGCAAGCTACTTGTCTAAGATCGATTTGAGGTCAGGCTATCATCAATTGAAGGTTAAAAATGAAGATGTACACAAGACTGCATTTAGGACTCGTAATGGTCATTACGAGTTCCTGGTGATGCCTTTTGGGCTCACTAATGCACCTGCCGCGTTCATGGACCTCATGAATCGTGTCTGCAAGCCCTACTTGGATAAATTTGTCATCGTTTTCATCGACGACATTCTCATTTACTCGAAAAGCCAAGCTGACCATGAGAGACATCTCCGTTGCATTCTTAAGCTACTTCAACAAGAAAAGCTCTATGCCAAATTTTCAAAGTGTGAATTTTGGCTTTGAGAAGTCCAATTCCTTGGGCATGTATTTAGTGAGCGTGGTATCCAAGTGGATCCCGCTAAAATTGAAGCTATTACAAACTGGCAAGAGCCCAAGACGCCTACGGAGATTCGCAGCTTTCTAGGACTGGCAGGATACTATAGGCGATTTATTGAAAACTTCTCAAGAATTGCAGCACCCCTAACTCTACTCACCCGCAAGAATAACAAGTTTGAATGGGGGCCTAAGCAGCAAAAATCTTTTGATATTTTGAAGCAGAAGTTGAGCAATGCTCCTGTATTGACGTTGCCTGATGGAATTGATGAACTTGTAGTATATTGTGATGCATCACACACCGGTATGGGTTGTGTGATTATGCAGAAAGGCAAGGTCATTGCCTATGCTTCACGACAGTTAAAGGTGCACGAAAAGAACTACACCACCCATGACTTGGAGTTGGGTGCCGTTGTATTTGCACTAAAACTGTGGAGGCATTATTTGTATGGAACCAAATGTGTGATCTATTCCGATCACAAGAGCCTTCAACACTTGTTTAATCAGAAGGATTTAAACATGAGGCAACGACGTTGGATGGAAACTTTGAATGATTATGACTGTGAGATAAGATACCATCCTGGCAAGGCAAATGTGGTTGCCGATGCCTTAAGCAGGAAGGAAAGAGTGAAGCCCATAAGAATCAATGCCAAGAGCATTGAGATAAAGAATAGTTTGAATGAAAAGTTGTTAGCTGTGCAGAAGGAAGTTGTGTTAGAAGCTAACTATCCTGATGAAAGGCTAGGAGTAACAGAAGAGCAGTTATCATATGACAAGGACGGAATCCTGAGATTAAATGGACGAATTTGGGTTCCAGTTTATGGAGGACTTCGGGATGTTATCCTCCAAGAAGCCCACAGTTCCAAATATTCCATTCATCCTGGAGCTGATAAGATGTACCAGGATCTAAAGGCAAACTATTGGTGGATAGGATTGAAGAAGTCTATAGCTACTTATGTAGCCAAATGTTTGACGTGCGCCCAAGTTAAAGCCGAACATCAAAAGCCGTCAGGTTTGCTACAACAACCTGAACTTCCCACATGGAAATGGGAGATGGTGACAATGGATTTCATCACCAAGTTGCCAAAGACAAAGAAAGGAAATGATACTATATGGGTAATAGTAGATAGACTGACTAAGTCAGCACATTTCCTACCCATTAAGGAGACTTATAGCTCCGATATGTTAGCCCAATTATACGTAGATAAGATTCTATATCTGCACGGCGTACCAGTGTCAATTATCTCTGACAGAGATACCAGATACACATCACATTTTTGGAAAAGTTTCCAACAATCTTTGGGCACGCGCTTAAATTTTAGTACGGCTTACCATCCACAGACAGATGGGCAAAGTGAGCGTACAATCCAAACTTTGGAAGACATGCTTCGTGCATGTGTGATTGATTTAGGTGGTAGTTGGGATAACCACCTGCCATTGATCGAGTTCTCCTATAACAATAGCTATCATACCAGCATTAAGGCTGCGCCTTTTGAGGCATTATATGGTTGGAAATGCAGAACGCCTATTTGTTGGGCAGAAGTAGGGGAAACTCAATTATCAGGACCTGACATAGTCTTTGAAACGACAGACAAGATTGTCCAGATTCGCGACCGCCTGAAATCTGCCAGAGATAGGCAGAAGAGTTATGCTGATAAAAGGCGAAAACCTCTAAAGTTTGAGGTTGGTGATAAAGTTCTGCTTAAAGTATCGCCCTGGAAGGGAGTGATGCTATTTGGTAAGAAAGGTAAGTTAAGCCCGAGGTATATAGGACCATTCGAGATTATTGAATGTGTTGGGTCAATGGCTTATAAGTTGAACTTGCCTAAAGAGCTCAGCGGTATTCACAATGTATTCCACATCTGCAATCTGAAGAAATGTCTAGTAGATGAATCGCTAGTCATACCACATACAGATGTGCACATAGATGAGAGCTTGAAATATGTGGAAAAACCTTTGTCGATTGAGGATCGACGGGTTAAGAAGCTTCGAAGAAAGCATGTGCCTATTGTAAAGGTCAAATGGGATGCCCGCAGAGGTCCCGAGTATACGTGGGAGGTAGAGTCTACCATAACAGAATAGTACCCTCATTTGTTCCAGTAAATCTCGAGGTCGAGATTTCTTTTAAGGGGGTGAGGATGTAACACCTCGCAAAATCATACCCAATAGAATAAAGACACGTGTCATGTAAGATAAACGTGTCAGGAACCCGGGTCAAATTAGAAGATGTATGGTAGGATTTAAAAAGTGTCGACATGTTAATGAACACCTCTGAGAGACCTAATTATAAATCCCAAGATCCTAATCAATATGATAAACATCTGATCTACTTAGAGCCGGTTATTCCTATAAAGAATAAATTCAATTATAAGGATTTGGGGTATCTAAATAATGTTACAACAAAGTTTATAGTTAAATTTTTTGTTCAAAAGAATTAAACTTTATTCAAGTGCATGACAAGACTCTCCATAAGATTCCAAGATGTGTAAGTGCATGGCAAAACCATGCAAAAGTCGGGTTACATGGTCCCTACGCTGAAAAGGAAGCAAGTGATTCGGAAATTCCAAAGTTGCATGATCAAAGCTTGAAAGTTTCCAAGTTTTTGTATTCGGGTCATCGGATACGGACCGTATGGCCTTAGGCTTACGGTCCGCAAGCGCTACAACTGGGCGATTTAATCCAGGGTCGGTTATGGACCGCAAAGACAAGGTCTTACGGTCCGTAAGAGGAGCTTACGGTCCGCAAGGCTTCCTGCTTACGGTCCGTAAGGCAGTCGCTGGCAGCAGAAAATGGACAGATGCCTGTTCAGCCTGTTGCACCGCCTTAAGAGAGTGATTTTCGAAATCAGGGACTTGGCAACTGGTTTTGGCATTATAGGGACACATGGGACCATCATAAAACATCAGTAGACTTGGTTGGCATCATCTCATGCAATCTAAGTTTGTATATATAGAGCATTGTTGCAACTCTTGAAACCTGCTCACTTCAAGTTCACTCAAGACTCATTTCTGGAGCTTCTCTGATCAGCAACAAGCCTTCTTAGGATCCTTAATCATACTTAGGACTCTTGTACGTGTCCTTAACCCACTCTAATTCAGTTTAGCTTAGTTAATTAGCTTAATGTCAAACCGTCGTAATTAAGGTTTGACTTCGAGATTAATCAATAATTATTCAGTCAAATCTCGAATTGAAAGTACCTATAAGTTGGTAATAATGTGGGTAATAAACCCTCAAAAGGGTACTCTCTGATTCCCACTCTAACTAGGTCAAGTGTCGGGTCAAACCTAATCTTAAAAAGTCAACAGAAAGCTTATTTTCAAATTAATGCATAATTAGCAATGTAGAACCCATGCAACCTATTTTATCACTAATATAACTTGGTAATTAATGTAAGAACATGTCTACACATGTTCAACCCGATAATTTTTAGTTTAGGCTCGGTTCGGAACCGAAAGTCGCATAATTTGACTTTTGATTTGACTTTCGATTCTGACCCATTGTAGCATGTTTTAGAAATGCCTTAGAGCCCTATTAGGACCACCTTTCATGTTGGTATAACCCTCTGTGATTATGCAACTTGGTTCATTAGTTATCCGATTCACATGCATGTTTCCGTTAAATGCTTATACGTTGACTATTATTCCCATATGACACTAAAACGTGATTTTTGAAAATGTAAAAGAATAGAAACCTTAGTTACTGATTTATAAGCTTGCACCTAAAATTTGACATCAGTTTGAGGTCTAGATTAGGAGTTATGCTCATTAGCGTAATTAGAAAGCTTTTTATTAAATAAACGGCGTAATTAACATATAGCCTATCTAAACCCGATTTTTAATACCAAACTTTTTACCTACTAATATAAAATAATATTTTGGGATTTTTGAAGATTTTTATTTAATTTTAGGATGAGCATAAAATAGAGTTCTAAGCTTGATTCGGTAATTGCCGGTTTTCCCCTTTTGGGCTATAAAATAAGTTTTACAAATCATTTTGATTCCAAACCTTTTGCTACTGATTTTAAATGATAAATAAAATATTTTGAGCCTTCTGAAATAACAAAAATATTAGCTTTCCCTTAAAAACCCGGAAATAGCTCCAAATCGCCTTTTTAAGCGTTTTTAACGCATAGTATGTATTAAAACTATTTTAAACAAATAAGGTTTGATGCCTACTGATAATTTCAGTAAAATTTTATATATTAACAGTGAGCAAAAGTTTTAAACTCAGATTTCCAGTTTTGACCTTTTAGGTGTAAGTGAAATTACCAAAATGCCCCTTCGGTGCATAGTATGGTTAGAAATAATAAATTTCACACATAGGTTATACCCTACTGACATAACTTAGTAAATTAAGTATTTTTACTGATTACATCAGACCCGAAACTCAGATTTATTTTTAAACTCTTTTATAACCTTTAAAATGACCAAAATACCCCTACGGGGTGTAATTTGAGTTTAAATCCGTTTTGGGCATAATAGAAGATATCTTACTGATGTCACAACATATTTAAGGCATATTAACTTAGGAAACATGTATATGACTCATATGGTTACCCGTTACGCACTTTTCGCGTTCGGATCGGCTTATGTAACTAGTCTGCATATATTAGCCGAAACGGGTCAAACCATATCGTTTTCATCTCAAAATCCATAATGTGTTTAAGTTGCCCATATTAAACAAGCATACAAGCTTGTCGGGTCAAAACCACATTCTAAATCGGTCCGAGCTTTATCATGCGTTTGAACCGTGTCTTCCTTTTTGAAAACTAACCGGTCTAAGTCTAAACTTAATTAAAGACCCGTTAGGATTCTAATAGGTTATTAAAACCTTCGTTCCAGATTAGGAGCCCAGTAAAAGCTACGTGCACTTGCTGTATTTGATTTATACTTTGCTCAGGTAAATACTCTTAACTTATTTTCCCTATACAGGCTTGGGATATGGTACTATAAAAGTACCGCTTGGTCGGGTGTGTGTAGTCATTTAAATCGGACTTTGATTAATGTATTTGCATGACCCGTTTAATACGTATTATTTGGTGTATGGCCTTTGGGGGTTAAATGACCATGTCCCGGATATCCTTGGCATCATTCAAAGAAATGGCCACGACCTAAGCACGGGGTGTAGGCGTACACCTGACAGATGCATTATGTAAAAACTGGTAATCCACTTAAAGGAAATAATCCTTGTGGGCATTATACCTGTGGCGTGTCAGTTAATCTAAACCGGCCCTACAAACCGGCCCTGACGGACGACAAATAAGTAAAACCGTATACAAGATTATTTTAAATAATTGTCCCAAGTTATAAAAGATATTTTTGCCTAAGTGCATTCAAATCAATTTTCAAACTCTTTTCAAAATGAGTCAGTTAAGTTGTATTTACCAGTGTAAACTGACGTATTTTTCAAAAAGGCTAAGTGCAGGTACTATACGTAATAGGCTGGCTACTCCAGGCATCAATAATCAAGTCTCGCAAGCTCTAGATGTCAAAGTCTGCTGAACAGTTTTCCTTTTTATTTGATCCGCCTGTGGATCTGTTTCAACTGTTTTGTGATACTTAATATTACAATTTTATTCGGTTGAAATGAATCTATCTTTTGCTTCCGCTGTGCATTTAAAATTTGTGTTGTTTGACTATGATGATATCAACTACGTCACAATACTCCCCACCGGGCCCACCGGTAATACGTGGAAATATCGGGGTGTGACAAAAACTCTAGGGATTGCTATATAGTGTAGTTAATCCGGACGTGCCGACTTAGATAAAAAAAACTTAAATAAAAGAGAAGTATTGATTGAATAGAACATGGTAACTTATACATGCATACTCGATTAAAGCGAGCAGGCTAACTTAAACTCATACATACTCAATCAAATCAAGCACCCTAAAACGTATATGTACAATCGATATAAACAGCCTCAAAACACATTGACATTGGGTATTGAACTTGAAAGAAGGTGGTAGAGCCTCATACATATTCATAAAAAAAATACGAAAACTAACCTAGGGAAGCAAGTAGCAATCAAACAATCACCAAAAAAAAACCTCACTTATGGAAGCAAGTAGCAATCAAACAATCATAAAAATACTCTTTTAAACATTAACTTTCGACTTATATCATTGGTGATCGGTTAGTGCGTTAAACCGACAAACCCGAACCCGAACCCAAATATGATTTACGTTTTTTTATTCGTGACATCAACTCTAACATGCTAAATATAACCAAATTCAAACAAACTAAGCATGCTAAACAAAACAGATCATATATAAATTCAGTTTATAGGGGGCGTGTTCGACTAAAGGCATACCTCACCATGGATGGACATCTGTGGTTTTCAAAACTGCTGCTATGAGAGATGTCTTATATCATATAAAATAAAAATGAGTGACGAACTCAGATTTGGTGTAATCATTAGGGTGTATATGGACTTCATACCTGTTTATCATGTGACCGAGTTGTGGTATAGCAAGGTTAAGGGAGACTTTTGTTGCTGCAGTTGAGGTTATAAGTTAGACCATCTCGTGCAATTGAGTATAGAATTAAGACGGCTACAGAAAGGATAGGAAACAGGTTAAAACTATAATGTAAATAAATAAAAATTACTTTGGAAAGATGTCACTTTCATTGACGTTATAAAAAACAGCAATCTTTAGCACATTACCTGCAACCTAGACCCATAGACATCAAAACACCACTCTAAACCTAGAAATCAGGTTATAAGCTTCCATGTAAAAGCGAAAACATGTCCCGCTCTTACAACTAATTTATTTAATTAAATCATTCTAAAAGTATAAAAGCATTTGGATATTACTTTAGAAGTTTCAAGGCACTCAAGCTCTTCCATTTTAAGCTAGGTTTTAAGTTTGTCTAGTCGTTAGTTAGGTTGGCTCGATCCGTAATATTATATATGTCCCAAGTCTCGATTATCATTAACTACCACTTGTTCTTAAATATGTATTTATGAATAGGTTGGTGTCTCGAGTGTGCGCGTCTATACCTTCCCACTCGTAACCAACTCATATACTCCCATTGATCGCTCCTAATCATGAAATGGAGGATTTCGAAACAAAAAAAGACATACCAATTGCAAATCTTTATGCGTATGAATCCTGTGCAACCTAGAACGAACAACGAAACCACTGCCATCACTGTCTAATATCATGATTACAGAGACAAAATCATGTACCATCGATCCTCTCCTCTCTCAATCAAATGAAACGTGAGGAGCAAATTAAGTTTGCAGGCATGTGAACTTGTCATGCTTGGATATATTAAGAGACATCTCTTCCATTTTTAGTCAACCAATCACCGATCGACACAGTTGTTCTTTACATCAGCAAAACTCTAGAATCGAAATCAAATCAAAGCTTTGAAGAAGGTTTAAGCTGTCCAAATTTAAGGATGGTTGTAACACATAAGAAGATTTATACCTGATAATTGTATATTCTGGATCGTGGACTATCGTTGTAAGATCCGATTCTAATAATAGGGACTGTTGTTTTAAGATTCAATTCTAAATTTCGTGAACCCCAACTATCAAATGATATCAAAACCAACACTGCATCAAATTAAATTAAGAGCACAAGTTAGGGAAATTACAACGTACCGTTGATACAAAACAGATCGAGTAGCTTGTAGTCATAGAAGAACGTGGTGGCGAAAGCATTGTGCAATGGATGGTATAACAATATAAACGAAGAAAGACGTGTTAAAGTAAGAGCCTAAAAATATCATCATATAGCATAGTCAGTCATCTAACTCTATACACATAAACATGTAATGCATGAACTAAATTTATAAACAAAACATGTAATTTTATGCCAATAGCATAGCAAATATCCTTGATGTAAATGCCTACATTAGAGATCCTTTGCTTGAAGAGTCCATACCTGTCAAAGACCCAAGGCATTATTGATGGCATCAATTTTGCTGAGAATTGTTTGTATCTTTGCTTTGTTATTGTCCAAAAGAATCTGACGAACATAGGTAATAGTCAGCAAATGTCTTAAAAAACATTTTTTATTGATGGTTTGTACTAAAAACCTTGGCTAAAATTCTTATACGAAAGATGTTCATCCCTCATGTTCAGGTGAACCTATCCGGGGATCTACGCAAAATGGTAAATAATAATAATAATAACAAATAATCTAACCTCATTTATCAGTCGACAAAAGATGAACATTTTAGAAAGTTTTTTTCCTGCCATTCCATCACCAGGTCCTTCATAGGCTACCTATTTGTCATTAAGGTCAGCAGTACTTCAAGAAAAAAAAAGTTAGTGTACTGATAAGTTAACAAATAACTTAAGTTATCCATATAACATATGTCACAAAAAGTTTAAATCTTGCCCACGTGTCATTGATGTCATTTGTTGTTCTCCAACTATTGCCAACATTGCCTTACATGCCCATTAGAAGGGCCATCCTCACCCCTATCAAAATTAAAAAATAATCAAAAAGAAAGAAATTGGTTTAGGGGGAAAAACAGGTTCACGGGTTTGAGCCACAAGTATCTAGTATGCTCATTTATGATATTACGCGGTTAAAAGAATACTCTTAAGGATTCCCATTTTCGAAACCCAATATTGGAGTCACCCCAAAAATGAACAGTGAAACAACTATATATGATATAATCTTGAAATAATAATGAATGAAATTAAGAAAAAAAACAAAAATCACATAAGAAATCAAAGAAAATCACTGATGAAAATTAATGAAAAATATGAACTAAGCAAATGAAAAACTTGATTTAGAATTATATAACATAAACAAAAGCTCAGTAACCACATATAAAAAAAGATCTAAGTACATTTGAAGCACAAGTTCGAATCCATACAAAACACCACATGATCGTGAAATTGATCCAGCCTTTCCCTTAACTGTTCTTTTGCTCCTAGTTCAACCATCCAACCTTATGTTCTGTATAGCCTAATAAAATCAAGGAACAGACATGATGAAACTAAAAGTGAACAAAAAGAACATCAACCAAGCAAAAATATACCGAAAATGTTAAAATCTTGAATGAAAAGTTAGTTAAATCGGAAGTGAAGCAATATAGGCCTATACGGATGTTATATCGTATCGTATAGTATAGTATCGTATCATGTCGTATAGTCTAGTATAAGTCTCGTACAGGTTTCCTATAGGTTTTGTATATGCCTATAGGCTTATATGGGACCTAAACCAGACCAATATGCCTATACGGGACCTAAACCAAACCTATAGGCATATACGGGACCTCAACCACACATATAAGCCTATACGGGACCTAAACCACACATATAGGCCTATAAGGGACCTATACTGTTGGAATTAATCTTGATGTTACGGGTTGTATACGGGTCAAGTCGGTCATGGGTACGGGTCAGAAAATGGGTTATCCACATAAGTTGGTTAATGTGATTTAGAAGAAGTGAAGATTGACCTAGTATTGAGGTGAAAGTTGGAAGATAGCTGCGAGAATAAAGGAGTTCGTGGGTTATTTTTGCATGTGTTTATTTACTCTTTCAATTATAAATAAGGTAGTAGCAGTAGGTTATTTTGTGTACTCTCATTTTTCATTTAAGCAAGAATTATAGCATTAAGCTTTGTGTGTTTGATCTTGGGCTGATAACCAACATTTGGTATCAGAGCAAGGTCGAGAAACGAGTGCGAGTTTGAGAGTCGAGTGCGGAGAAGAGGGAGCAGCCCCTTGAAGCTGCAGAGGAAGGGCTGTTCAATGTTGTGATCGAAAGAAAGAAGGAAGAAGTAGTGAACGATTTTTCAGATTGAGAAAGAATTGAAGTAGCAGCAGTACCGAATCGCGACTTCGTGATCAGAAGCAAGGAAACTGAATGAAAAAAGAGATGGATCAAGAGCATGTGATGGTGTAATCGGCTAAATAAAAAAAGGACGCACAGGAGGTTCAGTCGGTTGTGTCAGCCGGTTAACCGAGAATAGTAGCAGAGAAGATGGTGATCAGTCCGGTGACTAAAAACCAGTCATACAAGGTTGTTCAAGACGTTAAACGTGCAACAGTGACCGGTGATCAACCGGAATAGCCGCATTGGCAGCGAAAGTATGTTATGAAAAGTCAGAACAGCCCCAGTGAAAGCAACGTATGGCGGTGGAGTCGTCAAAGGAAGAAGCAGCAGGTCACAACAACGACATCTTTGTCGGATTTGGAAAAAAGATATATAAGAAAGCAAGCAAGCAGGTGGATAATTAATTGAAGCATTGAACATCCAGCAAAGAGCACGTCTCGAAAGTCGGCAGATTTAATTGAAGAAAGTAGGAACATGAAGCAAGTATGCATCTCAATTAATTGCATCCACCAATGAAAGAAGAAAGAAATGAAAGAAAGAAAGAAAGAAGAGACGCCACAAGAAAGAAGAAAGAGGCCGACGTCGCTTAGCAAGAAAGAAAGAAGGTCTCGCAAGAAAGTAAGAAAGAGACCGGTGCGGTAAGAAAGAAAGTGAAAGCATCGGCTAGAAAGAAGAAAGTATGAGCGTCGATTTGAAAGAAAGAAAGAATCGACAGCCCGAAGAAAGAAAGAAAACTTGAAGTTAGCAAGAGACCGTACCCGTGTGGTTCGTAGGAAGTAGCAAGATCGGACGTTGTGTTTGAATAGCAAGTCGGCAAGAACGGATTCGAATAAAGCATGCAAGAGTGATTCGAATCAATCAAGAAAACCGATCCGGTTTTAGCATGGAAAGCAAGAATGAATGCAAGCAAGAATCGAGCAAGTAGAAAGAAACGACATCAAGATTAAGGGGGTGAATGTTGGAATTAATCTTGATGTTACGGGTCAAGTCGGTCATGGGTATGGGTCAGAAAATGGGCTATCCACATAAGTTGGTTAATGTGATTTAGAAGAAGTGAAGATTGACCTAGTATTGAGGTGAAAGTTGGAAGATAGCTGCGAGAATAAAGGAGTTCGTGGGTTATTTTTGCATGTGTTTATTTACTTTTTCAATTATAAATAAGGTAGTAGCAGTAGGTTATTTTGTGTACTCTCATTTTTCATTTAAGCAAGAATTATAGCATTAAGCTTTGTGTGTTTGATATTGGGCTGATAACCAACATATACTACATCTATAGGCTTATACGGGTGTTGTATGGTATCCTATAGTATCGTATCGTATTGCATCGTATCGTATAGTGTATACTATAAGTCTCGTATAGGTTCCCTGTAGGTCTTGTATATGCCTATAGGCCTACACGGGACCTAAACCACAATTATAGGCTTATACGAGGTCAATACGTGACCTATACTACACCTATACGATACGATATTTATCGTATAAAATTGATTAATATTATATAAAAAAGCTTGTAAGAAATACTTAATTTTTTATTTATTTAAAATAGAAAACTTTTTTTATAAAATTTAGTAAAACAAGTGTTTCTAAAAAACCTTTATATACGTTGCGTATAGGTCTATACGCAGCGTATATAAAGGGTTAAAAACGCAATTTTACCCCTGGTGATAAATAGTAAAATACACATATTTGTCCGGGAAAGGTTAACATACAAAAAGGCTTATCGTACTTCATGTACGCGACACGCGTAACCATCGGATCAGGCCAAAAATCACGCATGGATCAGTTAATCACGCATGGGAGCAGTTAATCACGCATGGGATCAGTTTTTTGGAGCTAATCACACATGGGATCTTAATTACGCAAGTTATGTTGATAAAAAAAATGTGATAATCACGCATGGGATAATAATTACGCACGTTCTATTTCTGTCGCGTACGTTAACGTACGTTAAGCCTTTTTGTACATTATACTTTCTCTATTTGTCCCGTGTAAAGTGTATAATTATTGTATAGTTTTTATTTGTTTTATTTAGTTTTTAGTATTATATTATATTATATTGTGTTTTGGCAGGTCCTGGTACAAATGGAGCGAAAGTGATTAATAATTAAATAACCAGCCAGTTGAGTAGAGTAGACCGCCAGTGACCGAACTAAAATTGCCGCTATTTTTCTTGATTGGGCTGATGCCACTATCTCTATAAAATAAAACTAGAGATACTTGAATGGCAATACATGGAAGTTGGAAAATTGTGATCTATAATAGAACTTAAGGGGCTATAAGTTCAGAAAAGATGAAAGTGGAAATTAAATCCATGAAATAAAAAAAAGCCATCAGTTGACCGAGCTTAAAGGATTTTGACCATTGCATATCATATTAATTGTTTTGGGCTGAATTGGAGCCTCACATGACAACAGACCCATCTATGGATCGTGATACACTAATTCTTGAGGAAGGCCACTTGCTTGTTGGATCGTGTATGACAATAGAGCCCATCATGTGATCGATGAAAAGGAATTTGGGGAGATCCCTATTATTTGGAAAGACAGCCGCAACTTTGGAGGGTATTCTCTATAAGTATTAATCTACAAATGTCGGTGGAACAGTAAACTACCAATGCATTGGAGATTGTTACAACTCTTTCTCAACCTTTACACATTTGGTCCCTTAATGAATTTTAAAGTTAGCTTTTAAACACATTTCCATTTACTGGCTTTTTGGCTTCATTTGTAACTTGTAAGCATTTAGAGAGGGAAGGGGAGACATTGGAGAACAGATAAAGGAAGGCTGCCAGGCACTAAGGCGGAGTATGAGATGATGTTCTTTCTCACTCTCCGACGAATCACTGCTACAGCGGTGGTGAATGGACGATCCAAGGTATGACTTCAGTACCATCCTTCCGTCTTTGACCTCGTTAATATTATTATATTGTATATTATATTATATGTATGAATTTAAAGTGATGAGGAACACTGAATGATAATTTTTTGGTTATTGTTTTTTTCATTTTTTAGTTATATATTAATTATTAATCTTTTTGTAAGTATTTTTAATAATAAATAGGCAACTGATGGTTTTTTAAGTTTTTATTTTTTTTTCTTTTTGTTAGTAACAATATTTTGTTGTTATTCAATTTGTTTTTTAGTAACAATTTGGGTTCATTAGCTTTATAGAAAAATCTAAATTCACAATTATATTTATTTCTTATTTTAACATTTCAAGTTATTTGCGAGTGCGTTGTGACGGTATGTTACCGCGGACATTGAATTGACAATTTGATTTTTTAGTAATAATTTGTGTTCCAAGTTATTTCTTATATTAACATTCCAAGTTATTTGTTGGTATGTTGTAAATGTATGTTACCATAGACATTTGATTTGTTACAATACTCATATGATACATGCACTCTATAGAAATCAACACATGTTTTACATAGACAAAATGGACACCGGTACCGACAATGATGTTCGAACAATACCGGTCGGTTCAGATTGTCACGGTACTTGTACCAATATCCATTTATTGTTGCAGACAAAGTTGTATAAATGAAAAACTTTCAAAATCGGAAACCCTAAAAATGAATATGAGTACCGGTACCCATGTTGATCGGTACGATACGGTACGTTGTCGGTTTATTGAAAGAAAAAACAATAAAATTAAATTAAATACAGTATCACAATTGATGTTGTTTATTTGGTTTGTTTCGGTTCGCAACGCTAGCAGCACAAAATCCGTTATCAAACAAGTAACCATAAAAATGAATACATACCGGTACCGATATTGTTCGGTTCGTTACAGTATAGTAGCAATATGATGAAAAAACAATAAAAATAAATACCGGTACCGACACATATGTTGTTAAACCAGTTTCGATTCAATTTAATACGATAGGACACAATATCCGCTTTCAATAAAATTTATATCGTAATGCTGAAAAAATAAACATAGAACTCAAACCAACTAAACCAATATCAACTGAACAACATTGATACCAGTGTTGATATTCGTCTTATTGTTTCGATTGATGTAAACCATAGCGAGTGTTGGTATCGTAATGAACCGAACATATACGAATCGAATTCGCGCTGCAAAGCGCGGGGGAATCTCGCTAGTTAATATTATATATCATTGTTTTACACTGTTCTCGAGTCTCATTTAACAAGGAGGGATGGAAAGAGATGAAAATATGAAAAACCATGTTCCCGAGTTTCATTTAACAGGGGGAGGGGAGGGAAAAGGGAAGAAAATATGACCAAATATGACCATATATTCATCCTCCCAAATTGGAGAGATTAGGAGAGAAAATTTTCCTTCCCCTCCCCCTGTTAAATGAGACTCGGGAACATAGTGTTAGAGGCGGAATCAATATATATCACATCGGACGCACTCGATCCGAAGAGACATATACGATCAGATTATTGGGAGAAGTTTGAGACGCACGAAGTGGACATATTTGCAAAGGGTTCAAGTCTAGAGAATCATTGGGAGAAAAGTTGGAGACTTAAAGATCAAGAATTTACGGGTTTTATCTACTCAGTTTCTCTTGTTCTTTAATTTTTCATTATTTTATTCGATGAATTCTTGTTTGAGACTTTGTTTGATTATTTTTAAGACTATGTTTCTTGGCTAAAATTCTTAAACTACCTAGGCTATGACGATTGTTCGATAAAGTTTGGATTTTTATTTGTTATTAACGTTGGTTTATGGGTTTTCTTGGAAAGTAAAGAACTTTGGAACCTTTAATTAGGTGTGTATGCGTATCTTGTGTTGATTTTCAATTAATTGCTCGTTTCACATGAATCTTGATGAATGTCTTTCATAGAATAGGTTCGTGTTAATTATCTAATCTCACGGGTTTGGGTAATTTTGGGTGAATTGATCAATAGCCTTAGAAACGGTAATTAAAAGATTATTGAAACTTGATATTCTACTAATCTTGTCGCTGTAAGGCTCGAGGTTATTAATAGGTCTCGGTTGGGTATATAGCTAGGATTAGGTTTTGTAAGAAATCGGTGTTAGTTCCCTAATCATACTCTGTCTATTAAACTAAGTTAAAATCCATAGTTGCATTAGACTTTCGCGTTGTAAGGTAGATTGTCATATTAGGGCACTTTTCAAGAAGTTAGAGGACTGTAAGGAAATCTAACAACCGGTAGTCATAACAGCCTTGTAGAGTCTCACAAGTTTCTTCCTGAGAAGGGTCGGGAGGTCTTAGTAGGGATTTCTTAGGGTTTAGCATTAAAAGATCCCGGTTCCATACCACGTTAATTTCGAATAGAAATCCAATCCTAGTTAAACATGAGTTTAGCCTAGGCCTTCATCATCACTGAGTTAAGTCTTCGTCCAACTTCGCGTCTAATTAATCTAGTTAATTCAGTTTAATATTTAATTGCAATTTTAGGATTTTTAGTAAACCCCCCCCCCCCCCAATCAAATAAACAATTAATTAAGTTAGTGTCAGTCTAAGTCTAGGTAGAAGTTAATTAGCGTAATTAAGAGAGTCTCGTGAGTTCGGTACTCGGACTTACTTAGGCTATTAAGCATTGACTAGTACACTTGACGGTTGTGTGGTCTAGGTTTAGAGAGTCTTAGTTATAAATTTAAAACTTAGAGAGTCTAGTTTAGGGTTTGATTTTAGTTAATTTAATTAGACCAATTTTAGCACATCACCTGGTTTTGGCTCTGTATAGCCCCCGACTTAGGGGTAAAATGGTCTTTTTACCAAACTTGCCCCATATATACGCCACATACAGGGCTATACGCGGCGTATAGTAAAAAAGAACATTTTACCCCTGCATTGGGCGTTGTACGCAGCCAAAAACAGTGGTAACATTGTCTTTTTGAACCGTTATATACGCTGTGTATATATATAAAGGGTAGTTTTTATTTTTTAACCCCAAACCTGTGGTAAAATTATTTTTTTGACCCTTTATATACGCTGCGTATAGGCCTATACGCAGCGTATATAAAGGGTGTATTTAAAAAAACATTTTTAAGTATCGTATCGTATAGTATAAGTCTCGTATAAACCTAATAAGTCTCATATAGGTAATGTATCTACCTATAAGCCTATACGTGACCTATACTGTAGTATCGTATTGTAATGCATCGTAGCGTATTGTATAGTGTATAGTATAAGTCTCGTATAGGTTCCCAGTAGGTCCTGTATATGCCTATAGGCCTATACGGGACCTAAACCACACCTATAGTACTATACGAGACTTATACTACACCTATAGGCCTATATGAGTGTTATATCATATCGTATAGTATAGTATCGTATCGTGTCGTATAGTGTAGCATAACTCTCGTATAGGTTCCCTATAGGTCTTGTATATGCATATAGGCTTATACGAGACCTAAACAACACCAATAGGCCTATACGGGACCTAAACCACACCTATAGGCCTATGTGGGACTTCAACCACACATATAAGCCTATACGGGACCTAAACCACACATATAGGCCTATAAGGGACCTATACTACATCTATAGGCTTATACGGGTGTTGTATGTTATCCTATAGTATTGTATCGTATCGTATCGTATCGTATCGTATCGTATCGTATAGTGTATAGTATAAGTCTCGTATAGGTTCTCTGTAGGTCTTGTATATGCCTATAGGCCTATACGGGACCTAAACCACACCTATAGTACTATACGAGACCTATACTACACCTATAGGCCTATACGGGTGTTATATCGTGTCGTATAGTATAGTATCGTATCATGTCGTATAGTTAGTATAAGTCTCGTATAGGTTTCCTATAGGTCTTGTATATGCCTATAGGCTTATACATGACCTAAACCACACTAATAGGCCTATACGGGACCTAAACCACACCTATAGGCCTATGCGGGACCTCAATCACAAATAAAAGCCTATACGGGACATAAACCACATATATTGGCCTATAAGGAACCTATACTACATCTATAGGCTTATACGAGTGTTGTATGGTATCCTATAGTATCGTATCGTATCGTATCGTATCGTATTGCATCATATCGTATCGTATAGTGTATAGTATAAGTCTCGTATAGGTTCCCTGTAGGTCTTGTATATGCCTATAGGCCTACACGGGACCTAAACCACACTTATAGGCTTATACGAGGTCAGTACGTGACCTATACTACATCTATACGATACGATATTACACTTATAGGCTTATACGAGGTCAATACGTGACCTATACTATACCTATACGATACGATATTTATCGTATAAAATTGATTAATATTGTATAAAAAAGCTTGTAAGAAATACTTAACTTTTTATTTATTTAAAATAGAAAACTTTTTTTTATAAAATTTACTTGAACAAATAATGTATAAATGTTTCTAAAAAACCTTTATATACGCTGTGTATAGGTCTATACGCAGCGTATATAAAGGGTCAAAAAGACAATTTTACCCCTGGTTTGGGCTCCGTATAGCCCCCAACTCAGGGGTAAAATGGTCTTTTTTTACCAAACTTGCCCCATATATACGCCACATACATGGCTATACACGACGTATAGTAAAAAAGACCATTTTACCCCTGCATTGGGGGATGTACGCAGCCAAAAACAGTGGTAACATTGTCTCTTTAATCCTTTATATACGTTGCGTGTAGGTCTATACGCAGCGTATATAAAGGGTAGTTTTTATTTTTAGCCCCAAACGTGTGGTAAAATTATCTTTTTTTGACCCTTTATATACGCTGGGTATAGGCCGATACGCAGCGTATATAAAGGGTGTATTTAAAAAAACAATTTTAAGTATCGTATCGTATAGTATTAGTCTCGTATAAACCTCGTATAAGTCTCGTATAAACCTCATATAAGTCTCATATTGGTCTTGTATCGTATCGTATCTTATAGTGTATAGTATAAGTCTCGTATAGGTTCCCAGTAGGTCATGTATATGCCAATAGGCCTATACGGGACCTAAACCACACCTATAGTACTATACGAGACCTATACTACACCTATAGGCCTATACGGGTGTTATATCATATCGTTTAGTATAGTATCGTATCGTGTCGTGTCGTATAGTGTAGTATAAGCCTCGTATAGGTTTCCTATAGGTCTTGCATATGCCTATAGGCTTATACGGGACCTAAACCACACCAATAGGCCTATACGGGACCTAAACCACACCTTTAGGGCTATACGGGACCTCAACCACACATATAAGCCTATACGGGACCTAAACCATACATATAGGCCTATAATGGACCTAGACTACATCTGTAGGCTTATACGGGTGTTGTATGGTATCCTATAGTATCGTATCGTATTGCATCGTATTGTATCATATAGTGTATAGTATAAGTCTCATATAGGTTCCCTGTAGGTCTTGTATATGCCTATAGGCCTATACGCAGGGGCGATACTTTGAAGGGGCGGGGAGGGGCGCCCGACCCCCCGAACTTTTCGGCCAGTAGTGTTATATATGTAGTTTTCGTATAGTAATTTTTGGGTATATATGTTTTCAACCCCCAGTTCTATAGAAATTTTTGTGTATATACGTTTACGCCCCCCCCGGTAACAAATTTGAAACTTCGCCACTGCCTATACGGGACCTAAACCACACCTATAGTACTATACGAGACCTATACTACACCTATAAGCTTATAGGGGTGTTATATCGTATGGTCTAGTATACTATCGTGCCGTGTCGTATAGTGTAATATAAGTCTCGTATAGGTTTTCTATAGGTCTTGTATATGCCTATAGGCTTATACAGGACCTAAACCACACCAATAGGCCTATACGAGACCTAAACTACACCTATACGATACAATATCACACTTATAAGCTTATACGAGGTCAATAGGTGACCTATACTATACGATACGATACGATATTTATCGTCTAAAATTGATTAATATTGTATAAAAAAGCTTGTAAGAAATACTTAATGTTTTATTTATTTAAAATGGAAAAGTTTTTTTTTTTTATAAAATTTACTAAAACCAATAATGTATAAATGTTTCTAAAAAAACCTTTATATACTCTGCGTATAGGTCTATACGCAGCGTTTATAAAGGGTCAAAAAGGCAATTTTACCCCTGGTTTGGGCTCCGTATAGCCCCAACTCATGGGTAAAACGGTCTTTTTTTACCAAACTTGCCCCATATATACGCAACATACAGGGCTATACGAGACGTATAGTGAAAAAAAGACCATTTTACCCCTGCATTGGGGGCTATACGCAGCCAAAAATAAGGGTAACATTGTCTTTTTGACCCTTTATATATGTTGTGTATAGGTGTATACGCAGCGTATATAAACTTTGTGAAAAATTGATGCCTCAAACCTACCAAAATGACCCAAAAAAATCTGATGGTTTATATACGTTGCGTATAGAGCTATACGCAGCGTATATAACCCTTGTTTTCTGTGCAATGATTGTTGATAAGGCTCTGAAATCCATAGTTTATATACACTGCGTATAGTTCTATACGCAGCGTATACGCTGCGTATAGGTCTATACGCAGCGTAGGTAAATGTAGGATTTGATGTGCAAATAGCAATGTTGGTGTGCAAATAGGTAGACCTTTTGGTTATACCCCACAAAATCCATTGAGAAGTTCAAATCATTTAAAAGTGAAGCCACGATGATGAACGGTCACACCATGAACATCACTGGCCCAAACAATACATGCTTCCCATAGACCATGAATTATGGTACTAAGAAGAGATTTTTCATCAACTCTGGGACATGAAAAACGTCTTCCATGACAAACATCCTCTCATTAGTTGCTTTGGGAAATTTTACCTTGCCTACGTGTGCTATGTGAAGCCTACAGTCATCGGCAATCATAACTACTCTGCGATGGGGCGACCGAAGTGGTGACCATAGTGATACATTCTAGTTCTTTTAAATTTCCAATTTTATTTTGAAAATTCCAATTCAAAAACCAATTCCTTGAAATTCCAATTACTTTCACAAATTCCAGTTTAAAAAATCCTGCAAACCAAACGCACGCTTGGATCACACGGTGTGGGCGTTTTTTTTCCGGCGTTGGGGCATTTCCACGCAGTGCACACCAGCCCGCCAACGTCGTGGAGGACGGCCTGGTGTTGAAGGCAGTGAGTTTTCTACCGGCGTGGAGACATTTTAAAACGTGACGTGGCGCGTTTATATTGCCCGTGGACATTATTAGCCGTTGTAAACCAACAGTGAGTTTTTAAAACTTTTAAAAAAATCACTTTTTAAAACTAAATAAACTCTCCTATAAATACAACCATCTTCTTCCATTTTTTTACAAACACTCACATTTCATCCAAAATTCTCTCAACCCTCTACCCACTTACACTTCAAAAATTCAAAAACTGGCAACGATCTCGTGGACTGAAGAAGAAGATATCGTGTTATGCGAGTCGTGGGTTGAAGCTCTTAGCCACTACACGCCGCGTAATCGCTCATGTGGTCCATTTTGGGGGAGAATTTTACAACACTTTTACGTCCATAGGGGTGAGACCACCCGAATCGTGGACGCGCTTTCTTCTCATTTTAGGTTTATCCGTTTGGATAGTGAAAAATTTAAGACGATGCACAATGCGGTGGAAAATGCGGCTGGTGACCTTGGGGTGGACGACATCATACAAGTCGCCCTCATCAATTTCAGGCAAGTACAATTGCTAATTCAAACGCGTTTTTACGTGGCAAGTAATTAGATTTTATATTTAATAATTTTATATTTGTAGGTTTTATTCTAATTGTGTAATGTTTTTATTTTATTGTGTATATTTTTAAAAAAAAAATTAAATTATGTAATGTTTAATTACTAATGTTATTTGTTTAATAGTATTTTAGTGTTTTTTTTTAAATTAAATAGATTATATGTAATTTTTAAATATAATTTAACAATAAAAAAAGTGTATCACATGTTGAATAACGCTCATTCTTCCACGTCCGTCCCACACCCCACATTTTTGCATCACGCCCGTTTCTGACGCGTGCTAACACGCCATTCACGTGTCCATAACGCTCATTTTTCAAATCACTCCACACCGTATAGTCTTAATTGAAATCCATTTAATTTTCAACAATCGGAACTTCTTAATCTTTTCATTACATCTCCTCCAACTTTACCCGAACAACAAACACCGTTTATTTAGTTTAGGAATGAAGTAGACATTTCCTACAATTTGCTCCTTCATTCTTTACCATATATTTTTTGTCTGGCAAACCAATTCTTCTTGAATCCTCTTTTGTTTTTTTTTGTTTTTTTGTTTTTTTCCACAACTGGTATTTTGATTTTTTGTTATGTATCCTTTAAAGTTTTGTTTTTCTGAGAGTTGAACATATGTTATTTTGACCGGTATTATTGCTCCATCTGACATACTGACATACATATTATCCCATGCTCTATAGCATTGTCAAATAAATACACAATATTGGAGAAATAAGATTTTATTTCAAAGAAAATTATTATACTTCTTAATGTTACCAATTACCATATAATTAGACAGAAAAGATAGTAACTGCATATTTATGCTTTTATAATTACACGATTTTGGTGTTGTTTGCTATAATACGTTCTGAATTATTGGTAAAAGTTGAGAAGATATAGAGAATGCTTCTGTAAGACATGAAGATGAAGCATTTTCCCTTGATGATATAATCAAAAAATCTAAAATCAAACTCAAAACGCATCCATTAAAGCACACCTATATGAGTACGAATGATAAAAATATGATTTGTATAAATTTAAACTCACCGTAATATAAAACGCACAAGGCGTGTAATTGTTAAAGTAGAATTTGAATCGTAGACAGACTTCGTTCATAGACACTTCAGCTCACTATTGCCTTGTTGCGTCATATTCATAGGTCTGTTGTAGGTCATGGCTAACAGAAACTGTTATTTGCGTTTGATACAAATATTAAAAGAACGAACCCTAATTTCCATACGTTAACTCTTTGAATTTAATTTAAAGATTAAATCGTGTTAAAAGAATTTTGGGTTTTAATATACAATTTTTTTTTGTATTATTAACTTATTATATATATATATAATTCATGAAGTTGTTAGAACCAGCTATCTTTTTAACGTTTTTTGTATTGCCATCTAGCTTTGTGATTTTAAATATTTGCCACTAAACTTTTCTTTGTTGTTCACCTTTACCCTTGACATTTTTACACATACAACAGTCCAATATATTGTATTTGTAAATTTCATTATCTTTTATGAAATTTAAGACAGATGTTAAATAAAAATTAAAAACAGATGTATATGTAAAGTTGTAAACTTATATTTTCTTTATACAGTATCTATCTAAAGAGAAGTATTTGATAAAAAATGAACACCCAAACTATATTTGCCTTTTCTTTTAATCTAGAATTTTAATTCTTTTATCATTTCCCTTTTGCACATATCTTTTTATATCTTTTAGCTTAACTAAACAATTATCTACGATTTGATTAAAATTCTATTCGAACAGGGCAAATATAGTAAATTTATATTTTATCGTTACAAACCGAACATATATCAACCAAACAACATTGGAACCGATAGTTTATTCATTTTTTATCGTTTTCTCGACATGGCGGTATAAAATTCGTTGAACACAAAGTTGTATTCGCAATAAAGTATTCATTGGCATTGTAAGTTACATCGAGTGTCGATATCATACCGGTACCATACCAAGCTGTACCGATACTATCTGGAAATCCGCCGTGAAGCGTGAGCGGATCCCACTAGTTATTATAATTAGTAAGTATTTTGATGTAAGAAACCTATGATATTTAAAGTATATTTAAATTATAAATTAAATAAAAGGTACAATGAAAATTTATTGGTGGAATATAAGTTGCTATCCATCATGATCAAAAAACAAAAAAAAAAAAATCCAAAATTCCTAAAAAAGTTCCTAGATATTAATGCAACTTTAGATTTTTCCATGCACGCGTAAACTATTAGGTCTTTTTTTTTTTGAACGGCAAATTTGGATCACTGACGGACTACTGGAGTATCATCGTGCCACCAGCAGAACCTCCCGATCATATCCATCTCCACTAGGCAAGAATGCCTATACACCAATTCAGGAGAAACCCAATAAATTTGGGAAAACCCCCCTTTGTCAAATAAATACACAATATTGGAGAAATAAGATTTTATTTCAAAGAAAATTATTATACTTCTTAATGTTACCAATTACCATATAATTAGACAGAAAAGATAGTAACTGCATATTTATGCTTTTATAATTACACGATTTTGGTGTTGTTTGCTATAATACGTTCTGAATTATTGGTAAAAGTTGAGAAGATATAGAGAATGCTTCTGTAAGACATGAAGATGAAGCATTTTCCCTTGATGATATAATCAAAAAATCTAAAATCAAACTCAAAACGCATCCAATAAAGCACACCTATATGAGTACGAATGATAAAAATATGATTTGTATAAATTTAAACTCACCGTAATATAAAACGCACAAGGCGTGTAATTGTTAAAGTAGAATTTGAATCGTAGACAGACTTCGTTCATAGACACTTCAGCTCACTATTGCCTTGTTGCGTCATATTCATAGGTCTGTTGTAGGTCATGGCTAACGAAAACTGTTATTTGCGTTTGATACAAATATTAAAAGAACGAACCCTAATTTCCATACGTTAACTCTTTGAATTTAATTTAAAGATTAAATCGTGTTAAAAGAATTTTGGGTTTTAATATACAAATTTTTTTTGTATTATTAACTTATTATATATATATATATATATAATTCATGAAGTTGTTAGAACCAGCTATCTTTTTAACGTTTTTTGTATTGCCATCTAGCTTTGTGATTTTAAATATTTGCCACTAAACTTTTCTTTGTTGTTCACCTTTACCCTTGACATTTTTACACATACAACAGTCCAATATATTGTATTTGTAAATTTCATTATCTTTTATGAAATTTAAGATAGATGTTAAATAAAAATTAAAAACAGATGTATATGTAAACTTATATTTTCTTTATACAGTATCTATCTAAAGAGAAGTATTTGATAAAAAATGAACACCCAAACTATATTTGCCTTTTCTTTTAATCTAGAATTTTAATTCTTTTATCATTTCCCTTTTGCACATATCTTTTTATATCTTTTAGCTTAACTAAACAATTATCTACGATTTGATTAAAATTCTATTCGAACAGGGCAAATATAGTAAATTTATATTTTATCGTTACAAACCGAACATATATCAACCAAACAACATTGGAACCGATAGTTTATTCATTTTTTATCGTTTTCTCGACATGGGGGTATAAAATTCGTTGAACACAAAGTTGTATTCGCAATAATGTATTCCTTGGCATTGTAAGTTACATCGAGTATCGATATCATACCGGTACCATACCAAGCTGTACCGATACTATCTGGAAATCCGCCGTGAAGCGTGAGCGGATCCCACTAGTTATTATAATTAGTAAGTATTTTGATGTAAGAAATCTATGATATTTAAAGTATATTTAAATTATAAATTAAATAAAAGGTACAATGAAAATTTATTGGTGGAATATAAGTTGCTATCCATCATGATCAAAAAACAAAAAAAAAAAATCCAAAATTCCTAAAAAAGTTCCTAGATATTAATGCAACTTTAGATTTTTCCATGCACGCGTAGACTATTAGGTCTTTTTTTTTTTAACGGCAAATTTGGATCACTGACGGACTACTGGAGTATCATCGTGCCACCAGCAAAACCACTCCATCATATCCATCTCCACTAGGCAAGAATGCCTATACACAAATTCAGGAGGAAACCCAATAAATTTGGGAAAACCCCCCTTTGTGAGAATCGAACCCATGACCTAATGGTCATAAGACTATTAGGTCTTTCGATTTTATTTTTTTCTCGGTAGGTTTCTCCAATCAAATATGACAACCAATATATATATATATATATGGGGACCGTTAAAATGAAAACCACCTCCAGTTGTAAGAACGAGAGAACTACTTTCTAGCCACTAAATCTAAAAGATGGATGGATGAGATTAAAAGTAGTTAAAATTAATATTAAATACTTTTTGTCTTATTATGTTTTTAATATTTTAATGCAAAATGACAGTTTAGTAAAATTACTTTTTTTTGTCTTTATTATTTTTTATTACTTTTTTGTATTATTATAATAATTGGTTTTTTTAAACAAATTTTTTTATTAAAAGCCATTCTAAATTCAGAATTTTTAACAAAAAATAGTTAAAACCGTAAAAAATTTTGGACTCCATGATGATAATGAAGATTATGAGCAAATAGCATCCACCCACACGACGTCGATCTATGTCTCCAACATCCAGAAAGCCACTTCAACACACGAACAAGAAAAAGAAACCACGCCAAACCCAAAACAACATTTGTTTGTGACAGTTCTTGTAGTTTCAAAAAGAAGAAAGAGACTGATGACAGTGAAGATTTATATCATAAATTACTTCTATTTGTTTTTTTTTTTAATTTTCTTTTTGTGTTGTTTGTTATGTAATTTTCAGCTAAGAACAAAAATACATTAATTCTCTAAAATAAAATATAATAAAACGCCAAACGGGCAAATGCTTGGGAAATGCCATCATGCCATAAAACGCCCTAACTACCAAACTATAAATAAAATTATTTTGGACAAGTAGTATTATAATAAATCTAAAAAAAGTATAAAACAATGTGCAAAAGAATAGAACAAAGTGTCATCTTTATCTAAACGTCATTGGAAATATAAAACGCCATAATTACAACCGTAAAGATGAGACGTGTTACAACCATAAATAGGTGAAGCTAAAACAAAACACAGTAACTGCAAAGAGTAAAATGAAGCGACGAAAACATAATTACTAACATTTATTATATTGAAAGCCAATACATGGGGAATTGAATTTATTTATCTTTTCAAAACGTCATAATTATATGTCACTTTATAGGACTGCATCCTACACGCGCGGGAAAAAAAGTCATTATAAAAGTAGAACATGAGAACATAACTTAACACGCCAAACTTTGTCTAAAATGCCACATATTGTCCAAAATGCCAAAACTTAAAAAATTGGCTAAGGTTATTGCATGGAGGTTTGAAAGGTCGGAGAGACGTTTCATCCTAAAGTTCTCTGAAAGGAGAAGGGTGAAGGTCAGGACAATCAAAGCCATACTTGGTATGGATGAAGGGGTTCAGAGGGATATTCTGGCCCTTGGGGTTCCAATGGCCAACGATTTTGAAAGAACTCGAACGGTAATAAGAAGGTTGGAGAGAAAATTTCCGGAAGAAGATGATGATGATGATGATTTTGACGATACTCCTCTACCAACAGTTAGCAGTTTGGTGGTGAATGAAGAAGCAGGAACGGTTAAATTGACTTATCAATACGGGGTGGAATATTTATTGCCGATGGAGGAAATGTTGAAGACAGAAAGGCTACATCCTGTTAACCAACTCTGTGATTTAGCACATTCAAACGATGCAAAATCCAGGGTTGTAATGATATTGTATAGGCTGCAGCAAAGAAGAGATGAGATAATGGCATTATACGCCAATGCACAATATGATGATGATGAATCTGAAGAAAATGATGAATAAAGCGATGGGTACATCTCTGATGTAATCCCATACACAGATGACTATTAGATTGTTTTGATTTCGTCTTATTGTAATCCTATGAAATATTAATGAATGGTAATGAGTTATTAATAACGCCACGAACGCCAAAAAATTGACTTGGGAAATGCCATAACGCCAAAAAAAATATCTATGTGACACAAAAACAATTAATTCAACGAGACAAATCCAAAAAACAGTAAAACTCCATGTAGTTAATGAATCTAATTAACGCTAAAATAATCTTAGACGCAAAAAATGAAGCAGCATGTGACACACGAAATTGGGAAAAGGAAGATTAAAAATACAAAAAAGTCCATCCGCCCTTCACTATATCGCATGCCACATGTTGGGCCAGGATCCGTTCTCACTGTTCTCACACTTTATGGCGTTTCTCTTGATCCCGTTTCTATATATAGGGGATGAATCATGAGAAAACTAGTTTAAATGAGAAAATAAAAAAGCTAACTAAAAAGCAAAAAAAACATACCAATTTTTTTTACATTTTTTATAAAAAAACCGCTATTTTTTAAGTATGGAAAAAAATTTCAAATTTTTTTTGTTGTACTGCACATGTGCACTAATACGGATATAATGCACATGTGTAGTATACATATAATGCACATGTGCAGTACAAGTTTTTTTTTTCTGAAATTTTTTTATATATATAAAATAGCAATTTTTTATAAAACTTTGTAAAAAAAATTGGTATGTTTTTAAGCTTTTTTTAGTTAGTTTTCTAGTTTTTTTCATTTAGATGTAGTTTTCTCATGATCCTCTCCTTATATATATATATATATATATTAAAATAATCTTATATTCATGATTATATCTCTTCAATATTCTTAATTTTTAATATAAGTTATCTACTTACTTATACTTTAATATAATATCTCTACTCTAATAATAAAAACATATTATCAAAAGAAGACCGGATAACCAAAAATTTAAAACCATATCATGTTTATAATTTTTTATTATAGTTTTCAAAAATGTTAAACATATATATATATGTTAGTTAACGTACAAGGGCTTATCGTATGATACGTACGCGATCATCCCAGCCGTACGATCTGGTGCGAATTCAATCTTCCACGTGCGATTTTGTCCATCTACACACCCCATGCCATTTTTCACATTACCCCATGCTAGCCATTTTTTCACATGCGATATTCAATCTTCCACATGCGATTTTGTCCGTCTACATACCTCATGCTATTTTTCACATTACCCCATGCTAGCCATTTTTTCACATGCGATATTCAATCTTCCACATGCGATTTTGTCCGTCTACACACCCCATGCCATTTTTCACATTACCCCATGCTAGCCATTTTTTCACATGCGATTTCATTTGCATGGGATTTCAAAACATGCGATTTCATTGCATTTTCAAGCCATGCGATTTCATTTGCCTTTTTATAACATGCGAAGATTGAATTCACACCAAATCGTACGGCTGGGATGATCGCGTATGTATCTTACGATAAGCCCTATTGTACGTTACACTTTTTCTATATATATATATATATATGTGTGTGTGTGTGTTTGTTTTAATATATAAAATCTTAGATCATGAATTAATTCCATTCCATCTTCTACTTTGATAACACTTTTTAAAGTAAGAAAAATATCAGTTTGAAATAAAATATACTAATTATTGTGTATTAAAAAACAAAATTCTTACCTCGTAAACGCATTATTTAAAATGAGTAATGTTATATTTTATTTAATTTTGTATGTATAGTTTATATTAGGTTTATACGTATTCATATCAAAATATACATTTATTATGTGTGATGCAAGAAATAATATGAAATATAAAAAATAATTTAAAACTTATAATCGTTATGTCATTGAAACGCAACCAACCTCAACATTAACATATTTATTTTAAAAAACTCATTCAAGTTTATATAAATGGAAAACACATTTTTTTTTCCAAAGAACTCGATCAACTCCATAATTATCTTAAATCCCTTTCATTTTCTATCCTCAACCCCATGTAATACATGGGTTTATAACCTGGTATTATATATAATTAATTAGATGTGAACTATTAACTTATCTTTTGAATTTATACTATTATGAATTTTACATATTTTAGATATTTCAAACTTCTTATGACGTTACTAGCTCAAGTTCTAACGCACCAAATTATATATAAAGAGATGTATGTATATATAAAGAGAGATAGAGTGAGATGTGTACTAATATCAACACTCTTTTTTAAATCAAATACAAGTTTTAAGAGAAATACAAGACAAAAACACAAGTACGCACTAAAATGAAGACCATATCTATAATGTTTCAAGAAATATTATCCCTAATTTTTCACACGCCATGCCAATTGTTTAGCTTGTTTAGTTTGTTGCTCTATTTCATAAACTAACTTACAAACTCACGTATTACACGAGTTGAATGATGAAAAAATATAAATTATAAACTTGTATATAATCCTCATTAATGAAATGACTTATTAGATAAAATAGTAAAATAAAAGAACAGTTATATTTTCAGCTATTCAATATAATTTTCTAAGTTTTCATTTCTCTGTTCAGATACTACAATCCATCTTATTATATGACTTCAAAGAAGTAACACTAAAAAAATAAAAATAATGATCATAAAATTGTAAGTATTTTTAAAAATAATTATAAGTTATGAGGTTATGGTAAATAAATTGTAATTAAATTCTACTGTGTATATTAATGATATAATAAATACTTTGATATAAATACTATTTTTAGATATATGGATCATGAGACGAGATATAAATATCATCATAGTATAGAAAATATTACATATTAAAATAAAATCATACTACAAATAAAGTATATGTTTTAAAAAATAGGATTAAAGTTTTTTAAACTATAAGTTTGAGCGTCTACAACAACCTCTTTAATTAGTAGTCGAAATTTAAATCAAATTAAAACTCGCATGAAAATTTGGAGTTCTCTAAGTTCTCACAACTCAATGGGGTAATAATGTATATTAGTTATAGATAATTATTAATTAAATTTGAATTTATACATTTATCTCTAACTATATTAATTAATAATATTATATTATATTATATTATATTATATTATATTATATTATATTATATTATATTATATTATATTATATTATATTATATTATATTATATTTTGTGTATAAAAAAATTTATGCCCCGCTTGCGGTATGCGCATATAATGTATATATGTGTGGGTCATCGCGGGGCAAAAAGTGAAAATGCACTAATTTTAACGTTATTTTACTAATTTACTGAAAATAACGTTAAAAGCTGAGTACGGTTAATCATGCATCATGTGGTGGCGTTGATAGATGAAAGACAAAAGAGGATACATGCACTAATCGGTCTTTATCCCGATTGCTAAGTGTTATGTGCGTTATGTCCAAGGCTTGATGCAAAACTACTATCAAGACGGAGGGCTAATTGGAAGTAGCCTCTCTAAGGACAATAATTATAGAGTAAATTGCAAAAACCGTCCTTTATGTATGTCACTTATTGCAAACTGTGTGATTTATCTTCAATAATTACAGAAAACGTACTCGATGTTTGCAAACGCTTGCAAGTTATGTCCTTTAGCACTAACTCAGTTAATTTTTTGTGGTTAAAACTGACCAAGTAGACCTATATGAGGGTTTTTCCATGCGTTTTGTTGTTTTCCACGTGTTTCGTTGTTTTCCACGGGTGGTCGTTGACTCGTGGGTCTCTACTCTATTTCTCTCGAGTTACACATACCCAGCGTTATAAATACAAACACCCCTAAAAACATACGTACCCACTTACATTTTTCTTCTATAATCCATCTTCTTTACAAATATGAAGCTGTTTCAAGCTTACCTGCTTTTACTCCTTTTCATTTGGTTAACAACACCACCTGCACTTGCAAAGTATGCCAAACCAAGGTGTATTGATAAGTGCGGGAATGTGATCATTCCATACCCTTTTGGAATTGGCGCTGGTTGTTCTATCAATCCATGGTACATGGTTGATTGCAAAAACTCGACGCCATATCTGTCTGTACTCAAGCAACTCGAAGTCTTGGAGGTAGACTTGGAATATCAAACGATCACTGTTAATACACCGACGATGATCTCCTATTGCCAAAATCCAGTTGGGAATAGCAGTCACACGATGAGCATCGATCTTGGTGGGAGCCCCTTCTGGTTTTCGAAATCACACAATAAGTTTGTTTTTGAGGGGTATGGTGTTGCTGTTATGATGATGGATGGTGGGAGTATGGTCACAGGGTGTTCAACGGCTTCTTTGAATGTTTCAGATAGCGATAGACACAATTGTTTTGGTAACGGTTGTTGCCAAACTGCAATTCCTCATTATCTCAAGTCATACAGCATTAACATCACCAGCTTGGAAGAAGAAGATGGCGGTTGTGTGTCTGCCTTCTTGGTTGATGAAACTTCATATGACCAAGGAAGGCTTTCTGACTCACTTATTGTCAGGAGTGCCTCTTTTATTCCTATATCACTTTTGTGGACGCTAACAGATTCCGATCCAGTAACTTGTTGTAATTCCGACGCCATAGAAGGTAGAGAAAGACGCGAAAGACACAGAGTGGATATTTTTAATGGTACTCCAGTAGATACTTGGACATGTAACAGCTTCTATGAACGGTCACTCAACCCTTACTTAATAGATGGGTGCAAGGAGGAGCATGGTATGTAATTCAATATGTAGTATTTAATTGTTTCATTTGCTTCTTTTTTTTGAACGATGTTTCTTTGCTCTTAATATCTTTATACTTAATATTATTTTTTTAACCACCATCCAAAACCACTACCCTAAGGCTACGGGGTGTGAGAGTCATGGATTGGAACATTATTTACACATAGGATCATTAATTAAATGGTATACCCCCCCCCCCCCCCCCCTCCTTGATTGATGGTGGTTCCCATGGATTAAACCATGATTGCCACGATCCTCCCATTTAAAAATTTTAAGACAAAAATAAATTAAAAAAATAAAGGGGATAGTGGTTTGGGTCATGATCACACCCTTAGGATAGTGGTTTTAAATGGTGAATTAAAGAAGATGAGATGGTGCCTATGTAGAGGGTCATGACCACACCCGATAGCCTAAGTGTGGTCATGACCCAAACCACTAGCCCCTTATTTATTTTAATTTATCTTTATCTAAAGAAAAAAGAAATGATATTTTGAAAAATGAAAAAGAGGACCATGGTTCCATGCAAACCATGGTGGATCAAGCAAGTGGGTGGCGTAGCCTTCCATTCATGTTCCTAGGTGTCGAACCCTTACACTCGTTTATTAGCCTAACTAGGTTCCCCTGCGAATCATACTCATTTATTAGATTATATGCATAAATAAGCCTTTCCTTTTTTGGTATAATAGTTGTTCTTTACGAATATGAAGTTATCTCAAGCTTACCATTTTTACTCATTTCCTTTTCGGTAGCAAAACCAAATTATGCCAAGCCAGGGTGCAGTGATATGTGCGGGAACATAAGGATTCCATACCCTTTTGGAATCGGTGCGAACTGTTCCATCAACCCATGGTACGTCATTGATTGCAACTCCTCCAAGCCACATCTACGTGCACTCAACCACCTGGAAGTCTTGGGTGTCAATCTAAATAGTCGAATACTCAATGTCAGTATGCAAAAGATCTCTTATTGCCAAAACACAGGTGAGATCAGAGGCCTCGATCTTAGAAGTAGCCCGTTCTGGTTTTCCGAATTACACAATAAATTTGTTTTTGAGGGATGTGGTAGTGCTGCTATGCATATGGATAATGGGAGTGTACTCACAGCATGTTCAACGACTTGTCGCAATGTTACACTTAGCAATAGCAACACTTGCTTTGGAAGCGGTTGTTGCCAAACCCCAATTCGTAATTCTCTCAAGTCGTTCACCATCAACATCACTGGCTTGGATGGGGGAGATGGTGCTTGTAGGTCTGCCTTCTTGGTAGAGGATGAAACTTTGTATGAAGAAGGAATGTTTTCTGACCCACTTTTTTTCAAGAATAGCCCTTTTATTCCGATATCACTTAAGTGGACTCTTACAGCCTCAGATCAAGTAACTTGTTGTTACAACTCCCCCCCATATAGATATATAATGGATATGCTTAATGGTTCTACAATGGAAGCTTGGCGATGCACTGTCTGGTCATCAGATGGAAACCCTTATTTAACAGATGGTTGCTTTGGGGGCGAAGATGGTATATGTGATTCAATATATTTGGTAGGTTATTTTACTTGTTAGTTTTCTAACATGCTACTTCCTCTGTATGAAGGAGATCATGCGGAAGAGTGCAAAAGGTGCGAAGATAGCGGAGGTTATTGTCAGCGTGCCAGGATATATGACGTTGATGATTCAATAGTCAGTCAGACCTTCACTTGTCATCACTATAATAAAACTTCCCTGGGTCTAATACCAGGTAATGACTTTTCTGTATATTCAAGGATACAAATTTGAACCAACAGATTTTAATTACGAACAACGAAAGTGGTGAGAAGTAATTACAATAAAATCTGGATACCGGATGAAATTTAAAACATAAGGGTGTAAGGAGTGGTTAAACACTTTGGAGTGGTAAACTAAAAAACCGACCAATCAGAGCGCGCCATGTCAATCAGTGAAAAGTGTTTAAACTTTGGTGAAAAGTGTTGGCAATGGTTTAGACACTTGGTGAAGTGGTAAACTATTTTTTTTTTTTTTAAAAAGGAAAAAAATATGATTGGTTGAGATAGGAATGGACCCCACCCACAATACCCTCTCTCTCCTTCCCTTCCCTCTTCACCGAGTCGGCATCCTCTCCCCGCTCCATTCACCACGCCGCGCGGCAAAGGGATCGGCGGCGGCGTTCCCGCGCGGCAAACACCCTTTGCCGCTCAACTTTGACGACCACTCCGGACACCCTAACTAAAAGATACTGTTTAACACTTAAAAACACCATTTAACGTTCTATGCATTCTGTTTTAAAATTTAAGCCTAAAATTAATTGGCAAAATGATTTGTATATCAAGTGGTGTAGGACTTGCATTTCTCTTAAGAGATGCAGGTTCGACTCCCACTTGGTGCAGAGTGAGGCACTGGTGGGCAGTGATAGGAGACCCACAGAAACCTGGGTTGGATCCTTGAGCCAAACGGGTTTTACCGGTAATTTCACCGTCGTGCCTACGGGCGGGTGGGTTACCGGGTTTTCCCCGGAATTGGTGGTGGACTCGGGTTACTCTCGGAGTACTCCGTTTGTCCAATGGGTGCCCTGAGAGTGCTCGGGATTGAGTTTGTTGCCCGTTCAAAAAAAAAAAAAAAACTGGATATTAACTGAAAAATCTGATCAGTTTTTTATTTTGGATGAAAATAACAACAAAACTGAAACCATTAAAAATCAGATTCAAAAGGTTTAAACTTTGAATTAAAGTGTTTACCAAAACTTAGAAACTATTTTGACAGTTTATTTTATTATATTAGTCTATTTTTTTTTTTTTATATTTTAACCCATCTATTGTACTTCTTTTGTGTTTTATTTCTTGACCAATACATTATTTTATTTTTTTTTGTTCTATTTTTAAGCAACTTTTTATTTTTATTTTTATTTTTAAATGACAAAGTTTACTTCTACTATAAATTAGGCTAATTAATTAAATAAACCCTTCTCCAGAATTGAACCTAAGACGTCTTTTATAAGAGACATAAGCCTTTATCAAATGGGTTAATCTAGCTTGACAACTTCTTATACTCTTTTTTTTTAACAACGGTTATTTTGTAAATAATTGTTCTAGAGGCACCCATCCTACTAATATCTAAGTTTGTCTTCAATTCAATTTTGCCATTCACGTCTCATTATAATAACCTTGACCAAAACATACCGAAGATATATCTACTGACTTTAAAGTATATTAAGTATGGGGATGGTTCAAATGAAAACCACTTTTATTGTGAAAACTCGAAAACTAACTAAAAAAAAGCCTAAAAAACACACAAAATTTTTTTTTCAATTTTTTTTTATAAAAAATCGCAGGTTTTTGTATACAAAATTTTTTTTTTTTCAAAAAAAAAAAAAATCAAAAAAAAAAAAATTTTTTTTTTGTGTTACACATGTGTTTGTGTACTACACATGTGCACTACAAAAAAAAGTTTTTTTTTTTTGGAAAAATTTTTTTATATACTAAAAGTAGCGAAAAGTATTATGCAAAAAAAAAAATTTGGTATGTTTTTTTGGCTTTTTTAATTAGTTTTCGAGTTTTCACAATAAGTAGTGGTTTTTATTTGAACCTTCCCCTATTAAGTATTGTTGTTTTGATATATTTGATTATCATATATCTATATCTATTATATACTATATAATAAAAGAAACTAATGAGATAACACATGTTATTTATTGAATGCATCTATTTTTTTATAGATAATTAATATTAATTAAAAGATAATTATAAAATTAAATTTAATATAAATTTAAACAATTCGTATAAGTGATAATCTAATATTTTAAAGTATTTATCAGATTTCAAAATTATTTATCCTGAAATTAACAAAAGATGTACCCTAAATATAAATTAATATAATGTAAATGATTTATTTATTTTATTAAACTAAAGTAGTTAAGGGTAGATACTATTTCAAAAATGTTTATAAGGGGTAAACAAAAATATTAATCAATGTTTATTGGTTCTATACTTTTATCTTCGTGTTCAACTCTCAACTCAAATACGGTAATCACTATGTTTACGTGACATTTATAAAAACCATCACCGCAATCACCCCATCTATCGTATATCGAGTATATCCGTTAGTTTTTTTTTAAGATATAAATTTTTATTAGATTCATTCAACTCGTGTCATAAACGAGGTTTTTTAAAGATATAACATTTTTAATTTTTTCTATACAAAATTACATTTATGCAACTCGTGTAAAAGACAGAGTTTTTAAAAATGTAACTTTTTTTATTATGTAGTATATAAAATTAGATTTATTCAATCCATATAATACATAGGGTTTATAAAGATATAACTTTTTATTGTTTGGCATATAAAATTACATGTGATCAACCCGTATAACACATGAGATTCTCAAAAATGTAATGTTTTTCTTTATTTAATATATAAAATTAAATTTATTCAACGCGTACAATACACGGGGTTCTTAAAAATACAACATTTTTTTATTATTTAATATATAAAATTACATTTATTCAACCCATGTAATAAACGAGATTTTAAATATATATTGTTTTATTATTTGATATATAAAATTACATTTATTCAACTCGTGTAATAAAAGAGATTTTTAAAGATATATATATATATTCATATTATTTGATATATAAAATTACATTTATTCAACCCGTGTAATACACGGGGTTCTAACCTAGTAACAATATAACCCAAACACATAACACTTATATTATTATGACTATATTCTAAATATTTTAAAATAAATTTATATAATAACAATTGTGTTTTAGAATTCTTTAAGGTGTTAAAACAAATACAGCTTTATATGGTAGCAATGTTCCTAAATAACAAGGTTTATGTTCAAATTATACATTCATTTGTCCCAAGTCAGCATATAAGATGAGGAGGTTTTAATAACCTTAGATTCCCACTTATCATGGATGTGAGATTGATAGATAGGATAATGCTTAGTAAGAAACCCCATATTCTTAGAAAACTTAGCAAACTATAATAGTGGCCATCAATTAGCCACGTAGCCCACTGCCACTTCTAGTTACTTTTTGATGGAAGGTTATATATGTAATTTGAGTTAGGCAAGATATTATGAGCTTGTTGAATTGACATCAGCATTTAATGCACATCAACTCATTTTGTACAATGCACCCACCCCATATTTCTTTTACAATTTCTCATTTTATTTATTCTTTCAACAGAACTACATATTCATCTTCTACTCCCCTCTTCATTCCTCCATTAATATCCATGGAGACAAATCCACCAACCTCACAATCAATGTCGCCGGTCCATAGTTTCCCCATCCGGTTCTTTTGCAGCGACTTCCAAAATGATAAGGAATTTAATGCTCCAGGTTTGTCCATATATTTAATTTAACTGTTCACGAAGTCCTGTTTTTTTTTTGTCTTTTACAACTTTTTAATCTAATAATCCAAACTATACTGCATGTCCATGTTCACTTGTTCCATTCGAAGCTTCTGTATACACTTATATGCATGTTGATTGTTCTCGGTCATCTGAAGCCCCTGTTAGATCCCCGGATGTTGTGATATCCAACAATTTCATGAACAGCGCGTTTAATGATGACCAGGTTATGGATAATGAAGAAGGTTTGTTTTTTCTATACTTTGGTTTTGTTTTTTTCTTCCCCAGGTATGTCATTGTTCAAACATATTCCATAATGTTCACATGTAGCATCCCAAGATTCCCATATGCAGGACATGACTGTTGCTGTTTCTGGATCACCGTATGGTCCTTCTATGTTTGCTGAATCATCACGCGGCCAGTTAGACGGTTGTATATATTACATGGGAGCCCACTTTATTCTCAAATCACAGATTTCTAACCTTTTGTCATGCCATGTATAGCAGATTCCTAACCTTTTTCGTTTTATGATGCAGGGCCATCGAATCCATACTTTGTTTTTGATACCCCTCAGGGAACCCGTTACTGGATTCCTAATGTCGCTGATAAGTTCATACCAGTGTGTGGGAAATCTTATCCAACTTTTGCGGATGTTCTTTCGATGTATGAACTTTATGCGTTTGAAGCAGGTTTTTCTGTAAAAAAAGGGCAAACTAAAGTCTGGAATGGAATTCCCACACACAAGTATCTTCGATGCTCAAAATATGGAAAACCACAACCCAAGAGGAAATTTGACACCCTAGATGAATCTTCTGTTAAGCACCGGAGGACCAACTTCACATGGTGTGACTGTAAGGCAAGCATACTAGTCTCAATCTCGAATGATTCATACACACTTCTGAGTTTCAATGATATTCATAATCATGAACTTGTTGAGAGTTACAACCGTGATCTTAGCAAGATATCACGGAAGCTGTCATTCTCCACGAAACAATTCATTCACAATATGAGTCTAAACCGTATCGGACCAACGAGAGCTTATAGATGTCTTGTAGCTTTAAAAGGAGGGCATCACAATGTCAATGGGACTCCGATGGATTTTAATAACTGGAGCCACCAGTTGCGAATTTTTATTGGTGAACGCGACGCACAAGTTTTCCTTGAACGCCTGCGTGAGCGTTTTGACAACCTACCCAACTTCTATTTTGATTACACTGTATCAAATGGAAAGTTGTCTTCTGTATTCTGGGCTGATGAGATTTCAAAGCTAAACTACAAAGCTTTTGGTGATGTCCTCGCGTTTGACGCAACTTACAGCACTAACAGGTTAGTCAACCCCCCCCCCCCATTAACATGTGTTAGGCCTGATCCCCAAGTATACAACCCTAACCCAAAAAAGTTTTACATATTGTTAACATCAAATCAATTTTTTATTCATAGGTACAAGATGGTTTTTGTGCCATTCACGGGTGTGGATCATCATTTCCAATGTGTTACATTTGGAGCGGGTTTGATATCAACCGAGTCCATTGAATCTTATGTGTGGTTGCTTAAGGCTTTCTTGAAGGCACACGGTACTCAACCAACTCTCGTGCTGAGTGATCAAGACCCATCCATGCTACAAGCTGTTCCTATGGTCTTTACCGAATCACGACACCGTCTATGCATGTGGCATATAATGAAAAAACTACCCTCCAAGGTTAGCTTAATTTGTTAGCCCTTAACATGTGTTATCCAACATAACACATTTTTTATATGTCTTCTCAAACTGTTTTTAATCTAACTCGTGTTAGTAACTATTAACTTTTTTCAGATTTCTGCCGACGTTCTCGATAACACTGATCTTCGGTCCTGCATTCACCGGTTGGTTTGGAATGTTTATATCAAACCTGAAACGTTTGAGTCCCGCTGGAATGACCTCCTACAAACATATGGGCTTCAAGACCACAGCTGGTTGAACGACATGTACAACATCAAACATCTCTGGGTACCAGCCTACTTCAGGGAACTGCCCATGTGTTGCTTAATGAAGACCACTTCCCGCTGCGAAAGCTCTAACGCTGCCTTCAAGGTCAACTCAACAAGCGCAAACACCCTTGTACAATTTATGATGTGCTTTGAAAATAGGGTAGACAGCCAACGATATCGTCAACGTGTATCGGAGTACAAAACCTCATCCACGATGTTCACTGGCAATACTGATTTAGCGATAGAAAAGCACGCGTTCACCATTTACACAAACGCTGTTTTCGCGCAAGTTCAAAAAGAGATAATTAAAGGGAAGTTTTTATGCTACATCACAAACCAAACCGAGTCCAGCAATTCCAGTCTTCTGATAGACGTCACTCATTTGGATAAAAGGAACAACATCACAAACGTCTATCAGGTAACACATGTTAGGCAATTTCATTATTACACATCCTCTAACACATGTTAGATCTAAAGGGCTTTCTTTTTTTGCTGTCTATGCTCAAAACAGGTTACGTATCACACTGTACACCAATCCGCCAGTTGCTCATGCAGGAATTTCACACGTATCGGATATCTGTGTCGCCATGTTTTTTGCGTCTATCGATTGAAAAATGTTGAAAGGATTCCACCACAATACATAAACGATAGGTGGCGTCGAGATGCCCTCCCCAAACAGGTTTTTTCAATTTCCAGCCGATACGGAGTCAACCCACACGCACCGTCCGTTATGCGGAATGAAATCCTCGACCTCGTTACTGAATGCGTTGATGTGGCCAGAACCGATGAGGATTCGTTGGCAAAATTGGTTGACCAACTTAGGGATTTCAAGATCAATGTGCTTTCCAAGCAACCATTGTCTACAATTCAAAATGAATCAAACGAGTGTCAAATGGAAGAAATAGTTGGACAGCCAATCAACATTCCAGTCGAAGTTGCTAATCCAGAAGTTGCACGCAATAAAGGATGTGGTACTCATACTCGCATTTCTGGGCCCGGTGAGAAGGCAAAGGCAAAACCACCAAAACGTCCAAAGCAGCTTCGTTTATGCAAGCGTTGTGGTCTGTATGTCGACGACCACGACTCACGCAACTGCCTTAAGGTGGCTGCAATGAAAGCAGCAAAGGCAGCTGCTGAACAACAAAGGCAGACCGCCTCTGGCGACTCACCCTCTGATTAAAATCTTTATTGTCGTTTTCTAGTACTATGTCATGGGAGACTCTCTTCATTTTGTCCTTCTTACACACATGTAACAGTCTTTTGACATCATCCTGCTCTTCTCTGTTACGTGTGTAAGAAGGTTGAACTATTTTGATCCCATTAACCATAATTAGGATTGTAAGAAACTCTACGGCCTTGGCCACTTTTGTGTTTGTAGCCCTACTTCTTTGGGGACCTCTATTTGCTATTAATGGGCATATCTAAATATTATCTGCATTTGATAATTGTGTTTTTGTGTTTTATTTTTTTACAATGGCATAAAAACAGATGCTTAACACATGTTAGCCCCCATAATGCCTGGTTCTTTTAACTTGAAATGATCAAAACAATCTGTGTTAACCACACAAAAACAGGTTCTGGGCTGATGAGATTTCAAAGCTAAACTACAAAGCTTTTGGCGATCCCCAAGTATACAACCCTAACCCAAAAAAGGTTAGTCAAACCCACCCCCCCCCATTAACATGTGTTAGGCCTGATCCCCAAGTATACAACCCTAACCCAAAAAAGATTTACATATTGTTAACATCAAATCAATTTTTTATTCGTAGGTACAAGATGGTTTTTGTGCCATTCACGGGTGTGGATCATCATTTCCAATGTGTTACATTCGATACCCATGGCTATGTGTTTTATTTTTTTACAATGGCATAAAAACAGTTGCTTAACACATGTTAGCCCCCATAATGCTTGGTTCTTTTACCTTGAAAGGATCAAAACAATCTGTCTTAACCACACAAAAAAAACTTATATATTAAACCACGTCAGGTTATAGAATTAAACTTCACGTCTAGCCAACTTAAACACACATTCTACTAATAGGTTACACCTCCCCGCGTCTAAAACACATTGATTGCCAAAAAAAATAAAAAAAAAATAAAATAATAATAAAAGACCAACAAAACGACATTGGTATGTCGTTTTGTTACAACATAGGGTCATCAGGTTAACACATCTTCAACCATTTTCAACATACTAACTACCCATTGTTATCCTCCATCTCTAACAAGCTTTTCATCATGGTGTGGGAAATTCCTCATCATGAAAGTACAGAGGAGAGGGGTTGCGCTCACTCTCCCATGGGTCATGGTAACACCAGGACTGGATTGTTTCGGGTGAGTATGGACACAACGGGCAACCACATAATTCATGGTCTGGATCTGTCAGCAACCTAACCAACTCATCTGGTAGCCCCTTCAACTTTTCAGCTTCTGGAACAACGTGTTCCCTACGGCGTGACGTTTCTTGCGACACACCAGCTACATGAATTTCATTTTTGGTTCCGCTTTCTGCAACATCGTCGCCAGATGCTACTCCAGTTTTCCCGTCTTCTCGATTTTTGTGAGACACTTTTCTTTCGTAGCACACCCCGTACTGGCCCTCACATGCTTCCTTCCCCTTTTGCATCCGCTTCTCCATGCCTGGTAGGGTAGCCGTAACCTTACCTTTACACGGGTCCATGAGATTACACCACTTTGGAACCGCTAACAGTTTATGGTTAACTGAAGTGGTGAAGTATTACAGAATATGACTTTGTTTCTTCACCACAATACTTATAGAGGTTTGAACTGGGTACATTTAATATAGGTCTTTGTGGCTTGACTTTGATGTGACCATAAGGGGCCAAAAAGCAATGGTTCCTTTCCCAATAAAGTTGTGGTATAGACACCAACCCCTATGTTTGTAGACTCCTGCCACCTACTTTCCCCAATTTCCAATATTCCTACTACATTTTTAGAAAGAGTGGTTCCCTTGGAAGCATCATTTTCTCATTTCCTATAATGTTACACGTACCTTTATATAATTTCAAACAACCTCATTTAAAACATTATCAACTACGTCAATCAACTAGATTAATAATATTCTAACACATCCAACAACACATCAATATTCTTTAGAGTATAGAATTACCAAGTTACTAAACATCAGATTGTATATAGATAGTTTATCCCCAAAAAGACATCGTGACGATGCCATACCCAACAAAACACCTACCCCGCAGTAAGTTTAAAGCAACATCCCCAAATCCATCAAAGTACATTACATGTTTCCAAAAACAAAGCTGGCGCAATTAATGCACACTGGTGTTACAGTAACTACCATTTCACCCCCCTAACACGTGTTACTCTATTCGGCAATCCTGCTTGATTTTTGGCAGCAGCACATTCACCTCCGAACATAAGATGTGCGCAGCATACCTCTTTCTCAACTTTCGCACCTCCGCCATCTTCCTCGACCCACTCATGCTGAACCCACAGTTAAAACTTTTGTTTTTCCCCATGTAGCACTCCATGTGCCGCATCAAGAAGACCCCACAATCAGTTATGTTTGCGGTGGTCGCCCAAGGAACCGGCATACGCTGGATGTTGCAGTACTCTATGTCATCGGCTCGCGGATTCCCAACCTCCCGAAGATATTGCACAAACATATCTTTCTGCATACACATATACAAGCCATGCTCAATAAAAAAGCAGTTGCTCAATATTATCACACTTATTTGTTCAACAATTGTCAGTTTATAAGAAACTTACGATCTTATACGCTGTGTCCTTGTGGAGGTAGTAGACACTATCTTCTATCAACTGACCTTGGCGGGCTTTGTCATTATCAACGACATAAATTCCCGGGTCGCGTAACTTAAACACTAGCAAGTAAAAGTGTTTGTGCTCCAATATCGGGAAGAAAACAATGTCGTGATTTCGAAAGTCAGGAACATTTTCACCGCTGTTAATCGCACCTTTTATTCCAAGCCGAAACTTGTGCATCCGCGCCTCGACTCCACCTTCCTCAGTTGTTAGCATCCACGGAAACTTTAACCACAACAGATAAATTAATAAGCTCAAAAAGTCGCCACACTGTAATCTCTATATACATGACACTCACCACAACTTTGGTACCAAAGAATTGCCTACTGTAAGCCCCCCGTGATTTCCGTTTCTCTTGGAAGTTTAGCACCTCCGCCCAACAGTCGATAATACCATCTGAGATCTCATTGCCAACGTTTAAACTCTTGAACATAGCCCGAGACGCTTCTACATGGGTAGGGCTTCTAAACAGCAACTCCCTGGTTTCAGATGTACAAATTATAAATTAAATTGCATACTTTAACACATGTTATTTATTATTTTACTAAATTTTTGGTACGGTGACCCCCCCAACTTACACAGCCATGTGTATCGGACTATCTACATCAACAACCGACGACGAACCCTGTTCCCTCCTGCGGAAAAAATCAAAATATAACGAATTATCTAGTGTGGAACTTGGTTCATGGTTTACCCTATTATTATAAAACAATAAACCACGTTGCAGTTCTACTTACACGTTTGCCTCCATTGACCGCTTCCTACGAGAATGCCCATTTAAAGAGTGCAATGGGCTTTCATCAACGTATATGTACTCCCACAGCTTTGCCTCCTTCTTAGTTATTGCCTGCCCCATGTCAACAGACCTTATATAGTAAGGTGATCTGTTTGCTTCCGCTGCCACTTTTTCTCTGAAAGGGAGCTTCCGTTTTTGGGCCCGCAACTCATCCAACATACGCACACGTTTTGCAAGCGGAATATTGTCCTCCACATCATTCATATCACCCCCACAAAATTCCAGACCAGCTAGCCCTTTGTGGATTGCAAGGGCCAGGTCATAGGAGCTAACTGGTTCTACCATTATAACCATACTCAAGTCTGTGGTAGCCTCCATATCGCCTAAAACATATAAAATAAATAACTCACGTTACGCATTGAAGAATACAACACTTTTCACAGTAAATGAATATATTTCAGCTCACCGGAAGGCTCCAGCACTGTTTCTGTCCGAGAAATATCATCCACCTTCCCACTTGTGCACCCTGCACGTTTAATGCAAATAAGTATATTACAGATGACTCCTACTAACCCATCAATACTGAGTTTCTTTAATGCTCTATCGTACCGATTTCCTGTGATACGTCCAATTCACCCCCAATTTGTGTCATTCCAAGACTCCAATTGGGGCCATCTAAATTCCGCTCATCAAAAATCGTATCGCCTTCGCACACTGTGTATATGATTAACACATGTTAACTAACTAAATGATACAGGCAGGGGAGCAGTTAACACATGTTAGAGCATCAAAATCTTTACCGTTCTTTTCCGGCTGACACACCTCCTGGGCCGCTTTCCCTTTACCCTCGACATCCTGGTCCTTATCGAAAGCTGCACCTGTGACAGAGTCTACCACCGCGCTACTGCACCCTTGCATATTTACATCAGTTGAATGCATCCCATCATGCTCAATCTTACCTTCTTCAGCTGCATAAAACATTCTTATCACATCTCATGCACAACTTAGTACCAGAAGCTGCATAAATAATTACCCTTAAAATCACGGTCACACTCATCAACAGACCCCGTGACTTTGCCATCCAGAACCACATGTTCGTCCTTATCATTAACAGCACCTTCCACAGATGCAAACACGACGCCACCACTCTCTTCTTTTCTTCCATCAGCTGCAGCCCTAACTTCATTCTCAATCTTACTATCTGTAGTTGCATAAACATTTTTCGAATAAATTAGACATGCCTAAACATGGCTAATAAAATAAAACGGTTTCCGAAGACTGTGTATATGATTAACACATGTTAACTCACTAAATGATACAGGTAGGGGAGCAGTTAACACATGTTAGAGCATGAAAATCTTTACCGTTCTTTTCCAGCTGACACACCTCCTCAGCCGCTTTCCCTTTACCCTCGACATCCTGGTCCTTATCGAAAGCTGCGCCTGTGACAGAGTCTACCACCGCGCTACTGCACCCTTGCATATTTACATCAGTTGAATGCATCCCATCATGCCCAATCTTACCTTCTTCAGCTGTATAAAACATTCTTATCACATCTCATGCACAACTTAGTGCCAGAAGCTGCATAAATAATTACCCTTAACATCACGGTCACACTCATCAACAGCCCCCTTTCCTTTGCCATCCAGAACCACATGTTCGTCCTTATCATTAACAGCACCATGCACTTCTGCTGCTTTAATACGCAGTATTGCACGCATTAAACCCAGCGGCTTATACACTTCTTCAGCATCACTTTTATCCACGCTTCCGGCTCCTTTATTTTCTTCGGCCCCACCAATACTACAGTCACCTCCACTTGAATTACCAGCTTCATGAACACTCTTATCACCTTCGACGACTTCATTTGTTTCTTCCACAAATTCACTAAACCCCAGTTCTCTCTCTTCCAGTTGCTTCTCAGACTTGTTGAAGCCTATAACATCACAGAAATATTAAATGGGTTTCAGACACGTACGCATATTAGAGGGTAATAAATTTTACACGAGCAACAAACTACGCGTCACCATCAACGTGTACTTCTAAATCTAAATGTATGATGAAACTGGTAACATATGTTACAGTTTACCTGATTCGAGTCCATCATCCGTTTTTTCCCGATCAATCTTTATCTTTGTCTTCGGGCAATTCGGGGTCACAAAGCTTGCTTTCATTTCAGGAGCATCCTTTAACTTATTCAGACGGGGAGATCTCCTTACCCGCAACGACATACCACCTTCTTCCAGCGCTCCGGTACACTCAGTTCCATCAGCAACTACGCTTGATTCCCCCGCACCATCTGCTGCAACCACACTAGAATGTTAAACTATACGATCCAAGTCACATTAACATGTGTTAGACAAAACATTTCATTCCATAACATATAGTACAGGTACATAAACTCTTTTCGCGCTATAAACGTACTCTTAAAATGGTAATACATGTAACAATTTACCTTTTTCTTTGCCACCATCCGTGTATTGTCCTCCAAACTTCATATTTGTCTTTCTTCTTTTTGGGGTCACAACCCCTTCTTCTGTCTCATAAACATGCTTTAACTTACCGATTCTTGCAGATCTCCTCACCTGACCCGACTTTCCACCATCTTCCATCTTTTCAGCATAGTCTTCTCCACCATCATCTACGATTGATTGGCCCGCAACATCAGCTGCAACCCCAAAAAAATTAGTCAATCAATACAGGTTGCCACACCCGTCAAATGTGTTACAGTGATCACTTTAAGAATGATAACCAACACAACAGGTATCACATTAACACGTGGTTCAGTGTTCATTTCATAAACATTGTCAGCACACCTTCTTGGGCATCAAAGTCTATTGCTGAAGATCCTACTGCTTTCAATCTACTTTTACTGATTTTTTTGTTTCGCCGGATAAGCGACTTCCTGTACAAGCTCGCTATTGGTGACCCATCCGAAAAATCGTCGTCCATGCCATCCCCTACGAAATCGTTTGCACAACGATAAATGGATTCCAAATTATTAAACTAAATAACACAAAGAATAACAGTTACTAACCAGCGTTCTCTCCTTCGTTGATGTGAAAGCTTTCATCATTTCTCAAATCTCCCAAGACCGAATTGATCTTGTGTGACGCTAAATCTACCGCGTCATCGTGATCCTCACTTTCACTAACTTTCTTCTCAAACATACTTTCAAACATTGCCTTCAACGTTTGTACTTCTTCGTCTTCATGGCTCTCCACCAATAGCGATTCTAACATCCCCTCAATTTTGACTTTGTTCTTCTTTGTCACGTTTATTAACTGTCGTACTATCGTCAACCTCTCCTGTTGAAAATAGTAGTTTCAACATTTTGATACTAACACTATATACTAATTGTAAAAAACACATGTTAGAGCATATAACTTTACCTCTTTACTTGCCCAGTGTTCCACGTTATAGTTTCTCGGACGTGTTAATCCTTTAAACCGTCCTAGTCCAAACCCACCAGCAAGTATTTCAAGCCTTTCTCTCTCTCGCAATCTTTTCAAGTTCCAAAAAGCTAAAGGACACACCGCACTGTCCACCTCCATCCCCGTGCACTCAATGCTATCAACGTACAACAACTACAAGAAACAACGATCCGTTCAGCCCGGAAATAATCGAGTATTCTAACACATGTTAATTATCTAAAATAATTAAAAGTGCACTTACCATCAGAATCGTTAGAGGACCGACGAAGAAACTTTGTGGGTCAAGCCGATTCCAGGTATCTTTGCAAGTTCTCAGCTTTTCTACAACAAGGTCACACCAGTCTATTGTTGCAAAGTCCATTTCGTCATCCAGATACTCTAAGATTTCTTCCCGTAAACAACTTTGTTTATGACAATCAACCAGCACTGCCACAAAACACATTACAAAATCCATCCTGAAATCAAAACTGTCTTCGCCATCGGACTCATCTATCATTTTCACCATCTTTGTTGGAGGCACCATTACACCCGGGTATCTCGCCCTCCAATCAGCAATGGCATCAATCAGCATCGGCAACTTACTAATCGAACTAATCTTTTGTCCACCAGTCGGAATCCCTAACAACTTGTGTATCACTTTCCTGTTCACCTTGATATCCCCGGCAGGCGTACATATCACCATCTTATCGGGATAAAAATTGTCCACAACAAAATAAGCTAACTTAGCCGGCAAACCATCAACGCTGAAAGTTAGCAAACGACCAAAGCCCATTTGCCTGACTGCGTCACGTTGTTGTTCTGTCAATGCCCGTACACATTTATAAAACTGCAGTGGTGCAGATCTTGTCCTTATGCCTGGAAATTCATCCTTTTTTGCTCGCTTACGGGCTTTCTGAACCTTTTCCGGTTTGTTACCAACTACCTTTGGTTTCCCTGCTTTACCTTTCCCATTGTCCTCCGAACCCTTCTTCTTTTTGGTCCTTAACGTCCCACCCTTCGATGTAGCCGTCACTTCTGCCCTACTTACTGAAATAACATTTTATACGAAACCACAACAACCCAAACAATTAGTGTACTTTACCACCACCTATGACAACATGAAACAATTTTTCATTCGTAACATCCAAAAATTTGAAGGGCTTAAAAAATAACTAACCAAGGTTTTTTCGCATTACATTGCCAGACTTATCATCGGCGCTGTTTCTTTCCCCTGCTGATTATCACATGTTAATGAATTTTCAAGGTCATGCCCAATTAACACATGTTAATCAAAGCCAACAATATTTAACTAACCACGTTTTCTTTTATTTCCACACCCAGAACTATCCCCGACAATGCTTTTCTTCCCTACAGTTTCAAACATATTACTCAGATTTAACTGGATACGCAATTAGCCACTATTGTAACAAAAGGAACTTTCCACACAACCTTCATTTAGCACCGATAGATTCGTAACGAAAACGATTAGCCCAACAAGACATTATACAAATCATAAACAATATTACTTGTTACCCGTTACCTGCTTTCCGTCTTTTCCCATGGCTTGGTGACACACTATCGGTATCATCATACACTGTAAGGCAGCCAACAAAATTCTGTTATGCACAATTTCTTATCCAACACACTATCCATATATAGATCACCTTGAACAATGTTAAGAGACATAAAAAATCTAACCTAACTCCCGTTGGGTCGCACCAAAGTCAGATTGTTGTTTGGAAGGTCCTGTATTGGGTTCGTCGGATATAATCACAACTGTACGGCTCTCAGACCTTTTTTGCCCTAATCTGTGTTTCGAAGTCCTACATATATAAAAGAAAACAAACTCAGGAGCCATTTTCCGATAAATCGGTAGAACAAAACCACCTTTTACATGACCGATTACAACAAAACTAACCTTTTAATTGAACTCTGAATCTTCCTTAATCGTTTCATCTTCACGGACGACGACAATATTATGAACGAGTTCCTCATTTTCCAAGTTGGCCGCTATCGGCTTCTGTGTTAGCGTTCCGGAACAGATGAGCAATGAGTATAATGTGAAAGAAGAAAAAAATTTGAATTTTGTTTGCTGTTCTTGATTAGACGGCAACTGCATGGCAGTGCTTTCTGTTTTCCAATGTCTTTGTTGACTTCCGAAAATGCCCTTCAATGGTACTAAATGGCAGTACTTTTTATTTCTTTTTAATTTTATTCATACCAAAATAATCATAGCCATTGATCAAGTTTGATGTAAGCTAATCAATGGTTCACAATGGGTTTCCATAGTTTCCTTAAAAAGATAGAGTTTCTTATATAACCAAGCCCTTGATAGATATATAAAGGTGTTATATAATATAGGAAGAAAATCATATAATTTAAGGTGTGATAAAATTTACATGTTTCTAGATCGACAAGAAAACAACATATAATTTAACTAGTTTTTAGTGTCTTGAAAAAACACTATTATCGTATTAAATATTAGATATTTATTTTACATTGTTTCAGTTGTATCATTGAAGAAATGTATCAGGCTTCTGTTCAACTGAAATGAAAAAAAAGTTACAAATATAACAAACTCCTCTATATATAGAGGCTAACAAACACAACTAACTCCTCTCTAACTAACTCAAGAAATACAATACAAACTGAAATATATATCTCTAATATGCCCCCTCAAGCTAAACGAGGAGAATCCACGTGAAGCTTGGACCGAAGAGAACTAAATCGATCTGCTGAAAGACCCTTAGTCAAGACGTCTGCAATCTGTAAAACAGTGGGCACATAACAAATCCGTAACATCTGAGACAAAACCATATCTCTAACAAAGTGCAAATCAATCTCAAGGTGTTTAGTCCTTTGATGAAACACCAGATTTGCAGCAAGATAAGTAGCCCCAATGTTGTCATACCAAACTGTCGGTGAACAACTCAAAACAACGTGTAACTCCTGTAATATAGACATAATCCACCTCAACTCAGCAGCGGTATGTGCAAGAGCCCGATACTCAGCCTCAGTACTCGACCGGGCAACAGTATGTTGTTTCTTGGAACTCCAACTAACCAAGTTGGAACCAAGAAAAACACAATAACCAGTAGTAGATCGTCGGTCATTAGGGCATCTAGCCCAATCTGCATCTGAATAAGCATGAATATCCATAACAGAAGATCGTCTAATACTCAATCCACAAGTCAAGGTACCTTTAAGGTACCGTAAAATCCGTTTGACCGCCTTCCAATGTCTTTCAGTAAGAGTCTGAAGAAATTGAGACACCTTACTAACAACATATGCAATCTCAGGACGAGTCAAGACCAAATACTGAAGAGCACCAACAGTACTACGATACAACGTGGCATCAGATAAAGGTATGCCCGTGTGCCGAGAAAGCTGTCTGCCAGAAGCAACGAGGGTAGACAAAGGACGACACTGAGCAAGACCAGTGCGCTGAAGAAGATCAAGTAAATAACGCTGCTGTGAAAGATGAAGAATATCATCAGAAAAAGTAGCCTGAACTCCCAAGAAATAAGAAAGCTGACTAAGATCTTTGAGCGTAAACCGAGAATGTAAGCGCTCAATCAAGCTAGTAACAAAATCTAGAGAACTCCCAGTGATGATGATATCATCAACATAAACCAAGACGTAACACATCACTGAATCTCTACTATAGACAAATAGAGATGTATCAGAAACACACTGACAGAAGCCATCAGCAATAAGAGCAGAAGAGAGCTTGGAAAACCAAGCTCTGGGAGCCTGCTTCAGGCCATAAAGAGCCTTCTGCAGAAGACAAACATGATGTGGTCTATAAGTATCAACAAAGCCCTGAGGCTGTGACATATACACAGTCTCAGATAAGTCACCATGGAGAAAGGCATTGTTGACATCAACCTGCCGAATAGGCCATCCACGAGAGAAAGCAATAGAAAGAACAATCCGAATAGTGGTGGGTTTGACTACTGGACTAAATGTCTCAGTATAGTCAATACCCTCAGTCTGATGAAAACCCTTCGCTACAAGCCGTGCCTTGTAGTGACTCACAGAACTATCAGGATTTCTCTTAATCCAGTAGACCCACTTGCAACCAACAATGTTGGCACCAATGGGAGCCGAAACCAAACGCCACGTCTGGTTGGCATACAAAGCATCTATCTCAGTACACATCGCATCCCACCAAACAGACCACTGCTGAGCCTGACGAAAGGAAGTAGGCTCTGTGGTGGGAGTAGTAGTGGAATGAAAAACCACATGATCAGGAAACTGTCTAGGCTGACGAGTATGGTCACGAGAACGTGTAACCATAGGATGCATAGGAGGAGGAGGAGGAGAAGAAGATGATGGTGATGATGATGAATCAGAAACAGAAGTCAAAGGAGAAGAAGAAGATGGAGGAGTAGAAGGAGGAAAAGATGAAGGAGGAGGAATAAAAAAAGGAAAAGAATCAGAAGAAATATGAGAAGAAGAAGAAGAAACAGATGAAGTATGAGGAATCTCAAAGATCGTCTCAAAGAATCGAACATGTCGAGACGTATATGTGCGAGACGTGTGAGGATCATAACAAAGATATCCAAGATGAGATGGAGCATATCCAACAAAGATGCAAGGAATGGATTTAGGTGAAAGCTTATCCATTCGAGTATCATCAAGAAATTGATAACACAAACACCCAAATGTGCGAAGAAAAGAATAATCTGGTGAAGAACCGAACAATGTCTCAAAAGGTGAGGAATAGTGAATAACCGGTGAAGGCAACCGGTTAATGAGATAAGCAGCGGTAGCATAAGCATCATACCAAAATTTCTTTGGTAGATGAGAATGGAACAACAAAGCACAAGCAACCTCAGAAAGGTGACGATTTTTACGCTCGGCTACCCCATTTTGTGGGGGTGTATAGGGACATGAGATAAGGTAAGTAATACCAGACTCCGAAAGCAATCGAGCCATCGGTCCATGAATAAGCTCGAGAGCACCATCACACTGAAGGTGTTTGATGGTGCATGAGAAAAGGTTCTCGACAATTGGTTTAAAGTGACGAACCGAATCAACCGCTTGAGAACGATGTGTAAGAGGATAAATCCATGTGAATATACTCTTCATATGCAACAAAAATGCATTTTTGCCCTTTAAATGTTTATAATTTTTTATATGACAATAATTTTTTTAAATGCACCTTAAATTCGAGTATATTTTTTTCTTTAATTTGAATACTATATTGCCATATAAAACATGCAAATTAAAAAAAAACCCAAAAAATTGTGTCGTATTTTTATATTGTCTAACATTTTTTGTGCTGAATTTTTTTTCACAAAATTTTTTTGTGCTAGGTTTTTTTGAAGTATATTTTTCGTGTTATATTTTTTTCTAGATTTTTTGAGTTGTCTTTTGAAAACAAAAGGATGGGAGTTCGTATTTTAGGGCCTAAATACCCTTTTATTCTATTTATAAGTAGTGTTTCATGTCATTCTCTATAATCCTTTTTAATGGATCTTTCTCCATAAATTATCTATTATTTTTGTGAAATTATTTTTAAGTTACATATTTTAACTTTATGAAATGACAACTGGTTTAATTTTGTTCATTTGCGTAGGCTGTACTGTACATACCTTATTTCTGATTAATAAGATATCAATATACAATATTGAATCAGTCTTTTTTCGGTCCAAACGTCAAATCCTGTGCTTGACATTCAACCCCTTACATCTCTAGGGGAGGATTATTTGAGAAAACAATTTAACAAGAAAAAAAAAGGGTACAATTATAAAATTTAAAATAGTTTTTATCTTCTCTCATTTATTATTATCTTTGATTAATTAAGTAGGCATAAAGACTATTATCATTTATACTATTTTTTTTATCTACACACAAATAAAATATCCTATACATTTCGATAATTGTTTTCACATGTTGAAATTTATCCTATACACCTTGTAATTTATCCTACACTTAAACTTTATTTTTTTAATAATATATATTTTGTTTACAAATTTAATATAGTTAGCTATTAAAGAAGAATACTACAAATTAATGATCTACACTAGTTTACCAATATAACCCTTAAAATAACATTAAATACAAATATTAAATGTAGTAAAATGAAATATTCTTATTGGTTAAAATTTCATATTTTTTTTCTTCTTACAAAAAAAATTATTTTCATTTGAATACTCCACTAGATCTCTAAACAATCGGACATGGATGTATCATCTGAAATTTTTCGATAAGCCGTAAGCAATTTCATCTTTTGGGAACCCAAAATTTTTAACTATAATTTTATTATAGTAGCTTAATTGGGGAAGTTCTTATACCGTTAAGATAAATACTTCCATTATAGTTGCTTGTTACAAAATTGCATTCTTTAGAAACAAAACAGATTAAGACACAAGTGGGATAGTTAATTTTTATACCATTTACTCTATTTACTAACAATTAATTTTGTATGGCCCGACCTTCTTTCAGGTGTTAGCATAACCATGGGTGTACTTTTTCTTGTTGCAATTGGCTATGTATTGTACAAAGTGATCAAGAAAACAAAAGAAAGGAGGCGTAGAAAGAAATTCTTTAAACGCAATGGTGGTTTACTTCTAAAACAACAAGAAGAAGCTGACCCGTCTTTAGTTGATAAAACCATACATTTCACATCACGAGAGCTTGAGAAGGCCACTGACAACTTCAATGAAAATAGGATTCTTGGCAGAGGAGGTCACGGTACAGTCTATAAAGGTATGTTGGTGGATGGAAGGATTGTGGCCATCAAGAAATCAAAAATAGTTGACGAAAGCCAATTAGAGCAGTTCATCAACGAAGTGGTTGTTCTTTCTCAAATCAATCATAGGAACGTGGTCAAACTATTAGGATGTTGCCTCGAGACAGCCGTCCCTCTCCTAGTTTCCGAGTTCATTCCAAATGGCACCTTGTATGATCGGCTTCACAATGAAGCTGTTCACGAGTTCTCAATTTCTTTGGACATGAGATTACAAATAGCTACAGAGGTTGCAGGAGCACTTGCTTACTTGCATTCAGCAACTTCCATTCCAATATATCATAGAGACATCAAATCCACCAATATACTTTTGGATGACAAATACAGGGCCAAAATTTCTGACTTTGGAAGTTCAAGGTTCGTCTCAATAGATCAAACTCATTTGACTACCTTAGTCAAAGGTACGTTTGGCTACCTTGATCCTGAGTATTTCCAATCTAGCCAATTCACTGAAAAGAGTGATGTGTATAGCTTTGGAGTTGTCTTAGTTGAACTTTTAATTGGAGAAAGGCCAATTTCTCTAACTAGGTTTGGTGAAAACAAAAATTTAGCTACACACTTTATGTTGGCTATGGAAGAAGGGCGTGCTATGTCAATTTTCGATGCAGTGGTAATTAAAGAGGGTACTAGGGATGAGCTTCTGATTGTGGCTAACCTAGCAATGCGATGCTTAAATATGAACGGAAAATATAGGCCAACAATGAAAGAAGTTGCTATAGAGTTAGAAACGATACGTAGGTCGCATGTTCCCACTGCCATTCAAACAAATATCACTCCCATGGTGTATGGGGAGGAACTATCGATACTAGCGTATGGAGAATCATCATCATCCCTCTTGAGTTTCAATGATAGTATTGATCCATGATACGAAAAAGCTCTATAGTTGTTTATTGTTTAATAAACTTAAGTTTTCATATAGTTGCAAGACATGTAATATAATTAAATTTACTTTATTATAAACAAGTTAAGTTTGCATAAGAATGCTACCTTCATTTATCTAAAAAAACTCACTTTCATTTCCTTTTGACAGTGGATATGTGTGCAATTCTTTAGTCTGTTTGTCATATAAGCTAGGGACAGTGGATACGTGTGCAATTCTGTTTGTCTACTTTTTTCAACTCCCGAACCTATGTCCTCTATGACTGTTGAGTATATGGTGACTGATTAAATTAGAAAAGCGCAGTCAACCCTAAGTTAATTATTTTATTAAGATCGTTCACTTTTGTCTTGGCAATTTTCCAAACTACCAGCCGATCGACATATTTTTGAAGTGTTCTGGTAATCCCAAGTTATAGATTAGACAAGCTGAAGAGGGAAATCCTAGCACACTATAGATTAATGATGAGGCTTCATTCTTTCACAGCGATTAAGGCATGGCTTCGTGTAATACAGAACACGGTGAGTCTCATTAGAAGAAGGGAGGTCCTCCTGTGACCACGTTCCCCATGAGAATTCATTGAAGTAAGAATATGGAGAAGAGTAAAGTAATTGAGAGCATACCTAACTAATTATCATAATTACTATTTATAGAAGTCTTCCTTTTAGGGCTGACATTATAGTTACATCAGGTAGTCTATCTCCATAACCATCTCATAGTGACCTCTTTATTCTAATTCGTGGAGAGCGAATATTTCTTTTGTCATGGTGGTACCTTTTTGGTAGTCCATTATTGTTGAGTAATTATGTGGGGCCCTTCTTGATTTTGGTGTAGGACCCTTTTTAGGTTTATTTATTCATATTTTGTATTGTGTCTTGGACCCTACCTCTTCAGGTACCTCAGTCCAATATTTAAGAATTTGAGTCGTAAATTTTGGACTTTTATGGGTTTTTAGGGATCGATGGATTTATGGGTGTCATAATTTCCTGTCACATATCCTGACTTTTAACTAAAACAACATTTGTCTCATCAACACATGTTGTTTTAGGGTGTACCTCTGTAGGACCTGAGTCTAGAGAACTTTTGTATTTAAGACATGAAGAACAAAAAAAAGTGTAAATTGTAATGCAAATAATATAAACACATAAGCAGGAAGTTATATCAAGACTGTTTTTCTATTGAAATCCAATGATTACAAATGCAGTGCAATGATTATACAAACTCCCCCTCAGCCTGATCACACACTTTGTTGTTCGTACAAAAGGAATGAATGTGATAAGTAGATCTCTAACAGGTGAGATTTATTTATACAAGTATGAAAGCTCTGTTCGCAATCAACTGACGTCACCCTGTTAATGACATCTAACATTCCTTATAGAATATATTCCACAGATGTTAGCAAACATCTTCGGAGATCTAACATTAGTTCTATTACATGAAAAGTCTTTACTTAGCTAAGTATTGTTACATTGAGAAATCTTTGTTCTTCAAACTACTGTTGGCTTGTATCAAACATCTGTTTGGCCACAACAGATGTTTGGTCTTCACGATCAGTGCTTTGTATCAACGGAGCTTTGGCCTTGAACACCGGTTTCTTCGTCAACAGTGGTTCTAAGGTTTCAAACAGATGTTTGAATGTCTTCTAACAGATGTTCTGATTAGTGGTCATCATTCACTATCTTAATGCTTCATCAACTGTTTATTTCTTGATCAAAAGGTCATGTTTTGGCTTTTAAATATCATCTATTCTTTTGTAGGTCCAACAATACCCCCTAGAATAGATTATGTTAAAACAGATGTTTATTAGATCAATCTTTAGTTTCTCATCAACTTGTCCCTGATCTAAACATTGAATTGTAATTCAAAGTTCATAGAGAAACTATCTTATGGATCCCTTTCGAGTGGAAGACTTATTAGGTCTTGCATATCTGCATCATTGAGCCCAAAGACACTATTCTTTGAGATCTTTTGAACTTCCCCACTAGCCCTAAGCAGAGTACATTCTTGGCTTGTCTTGTCTGACTTTTATTTTAGAATTTTGAGGTTAGGAGGGTTTGTTGGGACCAGAGTTATTGCAGATGAGTTTGCAGCTGCTGAGATGTTACTTGCAGATGGAAGCTCTAATGGGTCAACTAAAGTATTTATGGGGAAGTCTACTTGATTATATTCTAGGTTTTTGGGAACTGGGAGATCTTTTTCTCTTAAAATTTCTAGTCTCTTGTAGTTTTGTAAGGTTGTTGGCTCATCCCATTTTCACATTGATTTAGTGGTGCCAATTTTAGCAGCAACCATCTATTCTTTCATCCTACTTGACTGCAGTGCCCTTTATCATTTGGTTTTCTACTAGTTTTCCAGTTGGGAGGAGTAGGGTTGATTTCAGGAATAAGCTTCATCTTTTCAATCCGTACTATTCATCTAGCAGGGACTCAGTTGGACATCCTATGAATTGATCTTTGGTTGCATCATAGGGCTTCTTTTCCATGATGTGGTTTATGTAATCTTCCCTTAACAACTTTATGAGATCTGGATCTTTTATTGGGTCATGGAAGAGATTTTTGGATATCATTGTTGCATAACCTTCTAAAGCATTTACTTTTTTGTATTCCTTAGATAGGATTTGCTATAGTTGCTTGTGATCCTTTCCTTGGTTTCTTTCTTGAACAATCCTCTTAGCCTGCTTCTTTTTGGGCTCCAAATATTCTTTGACATTGATTGGCTTTGGAAGGTCATGGGACGAAGTTGTGGACTGTATTTATTGGGGTTGAGTGGAAAAAATTATGGCTGTGGCATTTGGTAGGTTTAAAGATGGAAGTGATGATGTAACTTTGATGGGTGAGGTAATCGCTTTTCTTTGCTGGTTAGTGGAATAGGCATGACTATTTCTGATAATGTGGTAAGTGTTGTTGTGGATATAACATCTATTTTCATTTTTGTAATGCCAATAGATGTTTGGTGTGAAGGATCAGTGGTTTGAATTGTAGTGGAGGTGGTGATGATTTGGCCTTTTTGCCTACAGATGTATCAAACTTCTTTTGAGCTCTTTTAACTTGTGGAGGAAACTTTCACATGCTATCATTCTCCCCCTTTTTGGCATCATCTTCTTGATACCTTTGTTTTAGAATAATGCTTGTTGTTTGAAGGAGATGATCTTTAATGGCTTTGATCTTTGCTTGAGTATCATTGTACCATGCTTCAATCATATTCCTAATCATCTCCATATGCATATTGTGAGTGGCATCTGCAGACTGCTTTTGAAGTTGGAGATATGATTGGGCATGGAACCATATCTTCTCTACAAGTTCTTCAGTAGTTGGTGGAGGTCAAGAGTTTTGCACAAGAGTGGCCGTCATTCCTTTGAATTGATCAATTGAAGATTCCAATTTGGTTACTCTGTCCATCAAATCTTGATATTTTAATTCATCACCTAAACGAATATAATCACTTGAATTCCCACCAGAGTTGTTGTACTTGGTTTTGAACTAAGTGCCCCTTTTTCTTGGTACCAGGGACTTCCAACTTCTAAAGAGTATAATATTGTAGACTCAACAGTTGTTTCCTTCAAGAAGGTCTTAGTTATGCAACCACTGTCCAGCTTTGAGACTGTTGTCTCTACAGTTGTAGTGGCTACCTCAATTGAAAAACGACCAAGTGTCACTTGTGACATAAAGGGTGTACCCTCCTCTGCTTATGGGCTAGCAATGACATGACCTGGCCCAATCACTTTTTGTAGTATGCTCCCTAGTAATTGGTGGTTGGGAGGAACTGGGTCTATCCAGATCACTTTGTTCAATTGCATCAAACAATTATTGTATAGTGCATATGATAATTTTTGTTGGTGGTAGAGTGAAAAAAGAAGTAGCCCTAAGAGAGGGGCTTGATGTCACACCCTGACTTTTGCGGAAGCGTATGATATGTGACTTGCTTAATATCATTGCATTTAATTATAACAAACAACTATATGATTAAAACCATGATGTTCATCCATTACCAAGTTTCAAAACATTACAACCCACATTGTTTAATACCAAACAAAGACTTCGAGTTTAAAATACAAACCAACCAAATGTTTAAAGTTCCATAAAGGACTTGACAAACTACATAGATAAAACAAGGCTTTGAACCATGTATCTTCTCAAGGATAAAATACACCATTCAAACCCTTCAAAATGGGATGACATCATTTCTGGTAAACACATCTTGAAATCTTTAAACGCCCGCCATATCCAAATCAATTTCCTAAAATACATGTAGTTTGAAAAAATCAACAAAAGTTGAGCGAGTTCATGTGTTTTTGTATGTGCGCACAAATAACCTTGTAAACATTTGTAAGTATGTATTTGTAAACCGGTATAAAAGCGTCTATGAACAAATCAATTAATGATTTGCAAGGTCATTGATATGTGTGCAACGACGTAGGAAGGCTCAAACCTAGCGCAGTTGTACCGGGCTTCCGGCTGGAAGACTTAGTCCCCACCTTCGGCCACTTCCGGCCCAGGGGTGGGGCTCGCAACACTCAAATAGATCTATCACTCATGTCCCTCGGTTCTTATACAAGGATTAATGGTCTCAAGTGTGTGCCTACCCATTCACATGATCTAATAGTTCATTCCTTAGCTAACCATACAATTTGTAAACGGTTGTAAACATTTGTAACATGTATTTCACCCCCGAAGTTATAAAACTGAAAACAGTTAAAAGAAAATGGGGGACATGAACTCACAATCTTGCGTCTTGTTGTCCGATGTAACTCAAAGGTCCTGTCCTGAAGTCATGCAACTACCTACACACGTGATATGGTTTATTAGACGGCTAGGTCGTGTAACGACTCTTAGTCTTATGTGTTATGACTTAATGTCTTTTGAGTTACATGTTGGATGTATATTATATTATTCCAAAGTGTATAATTATTGGTTAAAATAATAATATTTTAACTTAAATTATATTTATTAATTATTGGAATAATTGTTAAGATAATATACTTTAACTTATTTTGTCTTGTAATCCTTCATGAATATTTTCCCAAGGATGGGTATAATTATACTTGTGTATTTTTAGACTTGTGTATTTTGTCAAGTATTGGTGGCGTATTCCGGTGTGTATTTATACGTACGAGGATACGTATTTTTCTTGTATTTATTAAGCATTTTTATACTTAATTTTTGTATTTAAATTTTCCAGAATATTATTTTTAACCAATAAAAATCACCAATTTACATTCTTAAAATATATTTATTTTAAGACAATTTTTATAGAAATTATCTATAGACTTTTCTTGGCAAAATAATTATATTTTCATATAAATCTCAAAAATAATATATTTTCAAGATTATCTTAGAAAATATTTATAAATCCATTTTTCACCCTAAATAATATATTCATAATTTGTTTAAGAAAATATATATTTTCTTCAAAAATAATATACCTTCTAATTGTTCAAGAAAATATATTTATTTTTCCCCATTCAAAATAATATATTTTTTACTTGATAAAAATATGATATATTTTTGTAATACTTGTAAAAATCATTATTTCCGTTTCTATAGTTTCCAAGATACCATTTAACTCGTTTGTCAAAATTTATAAGTTTAATCCCAGAATATATACATAGTCCATGGTCTTTGTTCGGTTTGTTCAATATTCGGGTAATAATTATATATTTGTTTTCTTGGAATTTTGGTAATATTTTGTATTATAATTCTTGGTATTTTGGTAAGTTATATTATTTTCAAGTCCTAAAATAATACAACTAATACACATAATATACAAGTAGCACACAAATTGTGACTTCTAAATATATTTTCCTAAATATATACTTAGTCACTTTAATTTATCAAAATCAACCTCCAACATTTATAATTTTTGTAATAAAAATTATGGCAAATTTTTATATGAAAATCTTGATTAAAATTTACTTGTAAACACTTGTTTAAAAATATTTTTCTAAGTGTTTAAATTCTACAAAAAATTGCCATAGTTTCCCCTTAAAAATGGAGGTTTCCATGCTTTAACAAGCATATCATTTTCTTTTAAAATCATCATCAATCATCAACAAATCATTCAAGACTTACCATGAGCCAAAATCATGCATTTTACACTACATCATGAACTTGAAGTTTTGTAAAAACTTGTAGTAACTTATTATGTTATTTAGTAGGTTTAGTTACCATTTAAAACATGGTTCTTTGTTCATAATTATCATTTTTGAAAAATTTAGTCTTTCACAACTTATAAGATGATTTTTCTAAAAATAATTCTTTTGTATTTTTCTTGTTACAAACATGTTTCTAGTCTTGATTTAACACTAAAAATATGATTAGTTTCTTTAAAAATCATGATCTTGTAAATCTTGTAAATAACTTTAGTTTCTTAAGAAAATCATTTTTGAAATCATCCTTTTACAAGACTTATAACATGTTTCAATCATCATCATACACAAAAACATCTTCATTCTTCAAGTTCATGTTCACATAAAGGATGATCATTTTGATTTTTCACAAGATTCATCCTCTCACTTGCTAGATCATGTGTTTAATCACAATCTAGCAAGTTTCTTATGATGATTAACATCATAATCACAAGAAATCAACAATCAAGATATACACATACACTAAAACAACATAGATTTTATGATTTTAAGCTTTATGTTAGAGTTCATCTTCTTGTTTCTTCATGATCTTTATGTTTAACCATTTACATAATCTTTTAACCATCAAAATAAGAAGTAAAATCAAGTTACAAGGGGCTTACTACTAGCATAAGGGCTAGGGAAGAACTCAAGATGATGAAGATGATAAACAAGGTGGGTAAAATCTCTAGGAAGTGGTCCTTCAAGCTCCAATGGCTCCAAGCTCCTTAACTTAGCTTCTTGCACCTTAGAATCACCTTGGATTGGAAGAGATTGAAATGAAAGTGGTAGTGGTGTGGGTGGTGGTTCACGACCGAGAGGGGAAGAGAGTGAGAGGAGAGAGAAGTGTTAATGTTGATGAAATGGATAGAATGAAGTCACTTGTGGTTTTTATTAACAATTCTCCAACATTATATAATCTCTTGGATAAAATGTTCCTAAAGCACTAAACATATCTCATAAAATATTAGAAAGAAATCAAGGGTGGGTCCCCCTTGTGGTGACCGTAAGAATGAGGGGGGGGGGTATGGTTGCAAAGTAATGGCTAGTTAGATGTTATGGTTAGAATCTAAGTGTAAAGTTAGTGTTATATGTGTGTTATGTAATTATAAGATGTGTTATGATGTTCGGTGACCATAACTAGCTCGGAAATGATAAAACAATGCTTCTAGTGAAAATTTGGTGTTTCGGGTAGTGTCCGGTTGTTCGGTTGATTACCGGTTCGTTAAGGTGCTAAATTACGCAGTTTAGTGTGCTTTATGTTCCCTTTTATGACAGTTTTGATTCCAGACACCTAGAAAGGTATTTTGGACCATTTAACCATAATTCTCCATTATATTATGTTGTTAAAATGCTGATTTTGCTGACAATTGCAGAATTCTGCAGTTTGTGTGAGTTTTAGGCACTTTCCGGCACTTAAACCATCACTAGGAAGGCAGTTTTGTGATCCTTACTTTCCTACACACTATACTAGTGTAATTCTTGGTTTCGGGCTCATTCTGTGTCTTAACATTATGTCTGTCTGAGTACAGATCTCCCATCAGTACTTCTAATTTGTCTGATAACTGTGCTAACTTGGTTCCATGCACTAATTTAATCATGATGTGTTGCATGCAATAATGTGAAATAACCATGCAACATGTAATGCACTTGTACGTATATGACAATAATCAGAAGTCATTGATGTCATTAATTCAATTCAAGCACAGTTATTAAGTTACAAATTACTGTTTAACATGTACGAAATTACATGGAAAATTGACGGTTGTCACATTCTCCCCCCGTTAAGAAAATTTCGGGTTAAGCTGCGTTATTAGTCGCAGGGGAGTTGTGAAACAAATGCGGGTACTTTGATTTCATCTGATCTTCACGCTCCCAAGTAAACTCTGGGCCGTGACGCGAATTCCAGCGAACCTTGACAAGCTTAACACGACTCCTCCAAGTCTTGTTGACTTTCCAGTCCGTAACTTTAACGGGTTCCTCGGTGAATTGGAGAGTGTCGTCAATGTGCAATTAATCCGCAGGGATGATGACCGTTTCCTGGGTTGGGCTTTTCTTCAGGTTTGGCACATGAAACGTATCATGCACACCGTGCAGTTATTCTGGTAGTTCTAGCTTGTATGCAACGGTACCAACCCTTTCCAAAATCTTGAATGGTCCAATGTATCGAGGATTCAGCTTACCACATTTCCCAAATCGTGCTCACCTTTCCAAGGTGAGACCTTCAACAAGACCATGTTTCCTACTTCGAATTCCAAAGGTTTCCGTCTTTGATCAGCATAGCTCTTTTGTCGATCACGAGCCGCCTTGATGCGCTCTCGGGTCTGCATGATCTTGTCTGTATTTTCTTCAACAAGCTCGGGGCCTACCATCTGTCTATCCCCAACATCTACCCAACACAACGGCGAGCGGCATTTACGGCCATAAAGTACTTCGAACGGTGCGGCTTGAATGCTTGTATGGTATCTGTTGTTGTAGGAAAACTCAACTAGAGGTAGATGAGTATCCCAACTGCCACCTAAATTCATCACGCATGCACGAAGCATGTCTTCCAGCGTTTGAATAGTTCGTTCGCTCTGACCGTCTGTCTGCGGGTGAAAAGCCGTACTCAGATTCAACTGAGATCCAAATGCTTCTTGAAAGGATTGCCAAATCCTTGATACAAACCGTCCGTCTCTGTCTGAAATTATCGAGATAGGCACTCCATGTCGTGCCACTATCTCCCTAAGGTAAAGCTCAGCCAGCTTTCCAGTGCTATCTTTTTCTCGGATCGGTAGGAAGTGAGCAGACTTTGTCAATCGGTCCACTATTACCCATACCATATTACGTCCTCTAGGAGTCCTGGGTAATTTCGTTATGAAGTCCATTGAAGTTTGTTCCCATTTCCACATGGGTATTTCTGGTTGTTGCAACAGACCTGAAGGTTTCTGATACTCGGCCTTAACCTTAGCACAGGTTAGGCACTTCCCAACATAAATAGTAACATCACTCTTGAGCTTTGGCCACCAATAATAATCCTTTAGATCTTGGCATATCTTTTCCGATCCTGGGTGGATCGAGTACCTTGACTTATGAGATTCATCAAAGATAACCTCTCGTATACCGCCATAGAGCGGAACCAAAATGCATCCCATGAAATACAAGGTTCCTTCCCCGTTAGGCACCAACTTCTTCTCCATTCCCCCGGAGATATTCAGCCTTAATGTTTTCCTTCTTAAGAGCTTCTCGTTGTGCATCACATATTCGTGAGGTGAGATTCGTCTGAATAGTCATTTCTAAAGCTTGAACTCTTACAGGCTTAACCCTTTCTTTTCGACTTAAGGGGTCTGCTACCACATTTGCTTTTCCAGGATGATACTTTATCTCGCAGTCATAATCATTCAGCAACTCAACCCATCGTCGCTGTTGCATATTAAGCTCCTTTTGGTCGAATATGTGTTGCAGACTCTTGTGATCGTGAAGATAGTACATCGAGTACCATACAAATAGTGGCGCCAAATCTTCAAAGCAAATACTACTACGCCTAACTCCAGATCGTGAGTGGTATAATTCTTCTCATGCACTTTCAGTTGACGTGAAGCATAAGCGATGACCTTTTGGCGTTGCATCAGCACGCAACCCAATCCCTGACGCGAAGCGTCGCAATATACCGCGAAGTCGTCGGTGCCTTCGGGTAGGGATAGTATCGGTGCATCGCATAGCTTGTTCTTGAGCAGTTGAAAGGCGTCTTCTTGTTTGTCTCCCCATTCATACTTCCTGTCCTTATGAGTAAGAGAAGTTAGCGGTTGAGCTATCTTGGAGAAATTCTCGATGAACCTACGGTAATAGCCCGCTAAACTCAAAAACTGTCGAATCTCCGTCAGTATCTTGGGAGTGTCCCAGTTCTTTATTGCCTCAAACTTTGCGAGATCCACATGAATACTATTCTCGTTTACCACATGACCGAGGAACTGTACCTCGCGAATCCAAAATTCACATTTCGAGAACTTGGCATAGAGCTTTTCCTTCTTTAGTAGTTCCAAAATGGCTCTGAGATGCTGCTCATGCTGTTCCTTTGTCCTCGAATAAATCAGAATATCATCGATGAATACTGTTTTGGTCAAAAATCACACAAGGATAATGCAACAAAATCTGATCTTGTGAGGTATGATGCTTGGTTAAATGATCAAATGTATGAACAATGAAAATGTAAAAAAATGAGAGATGAACACAAGGATTTGTACGAGGAAAATGCCCTTGATCAATAGATGATCTCCGGCACAAAAAACCTCGGATAGTGAAAACTATCACTATCAAGTTTATTCAATAAACAAGTTTACAACTTTGGAAGTATTGAGCTTGATACATTGGTTTCTTGTGTGTGTGTGTATTCGAGAGAGTAACAGAAGTGTTGTACGTAAATCAGAGTGCAAAAGTGTTTCTAAAAATAGGTTCAATACCCCTTTAATTCTAGCTAAAAATATCCTAACTAACTATCTGAAAAATCAGCCCATCACCCACGATCACTACTAACGGTCACTAGCTTGTGCACATGTTGAAAATGTAGAGTATATTCCCCTAGAATCTCGGATGGAACAAGTCTTCTTCGAAACATACCTGCAAAACAAGCCAAAAGGTGATGGAAACAATTGTTAGTTCAGAATAACAATGAGGATCCTGGATCCTTATTCTTGCAGCGTGCTCTGAGGATCCTTAATTCAAACTGAACTGAGGATCCGTGATCCATGCTACACTTGAGGATCCGTGATCCATAGGCTACGAAATTCTATCCCTAACAATTGCCCCCAAACATGACTAGTTGAATATCAATTGGATAGTCATGTTTCAGCGAAATTCGAACTAGCCGTTGCAAGTGGATATAGCCGTTGCAGGCTGACATAAGCGAGGGTCATCCTTGCATCAAACAATGATTATAAATAGGAAAGAGATAGGCATGACAATTTGCATTTAAATTCGAGAGTTTCTCCCTTTAAATCCTCATTCAAAGAGTTCATCATCTTTCTCTCTATTCCTTCTCTCTAAAATTTCTTCTTTCCGGTACCCTGTTTTTCATTAATCCATAAGAAAAATGAATCTCCGATCCTCCCCTGCTAAGGATCCCAAAAAAGAGAGCTCTCCAAAAAGTCAGGGCATAACAAAAAATCCTTCCACCGAACTCTGTCGCTTCACCGATCCTGATATTGATCGGTTGCGTCATTGCTTTCCAGAAGGAACCATCTTCAGACCCTTCGACTCTTCCATGAAGAGTGATTGTATTTCTGATCACTGGATCACTTTTTCGGCCATCCCTTTTCTGATAGGCTTCACTTATCCCTTTCCTGCTCTAACACATGGATTCTTCACACTCACTGGTTTGTGCTATGTGCAAGCCATGCCAATGATGTGGAGGGTCCTTTACACTCTGGAAAACATCATTGAGCAGGAAGGGATTGAGATAGGATTATCCGAGTTGAGTCAGTTATACAACCTTGTTAGCCACGGTTCTCATCGTTTTTAGTTCAAACACAAACCCGGTCAGCCACACCCGATTCTGAAAACCACTAAAAACGATCCCCACTGGAAGAACCAATTTTTCTTCGTGCGAAAGGACTCCATCCCAAATGGGAATCACCTCCCCAAAAAGTGGATCTCCCAGGGTAGGATATGGGATCCTTGGAACAAGACCATAATAGGATTCTTCTTTTCTTATAAGGATAATTGATCCTTAATTTGTTCCTGTTGTGCAGCTATCACACTTTCTCACATCCAAGAATCCCCTGCTACAAAAGAAAGGATTGTTGCTTTCTGGAAGCTTGATCCTGTTACAAGAACATTTCAAAGCAATGCAAAGGATACTCAAGAGATCTCCTCCGGTTCCTTCACAATGTCAAGTAAGTATCCAAGTTTATGTGTAAATAAATATTTAAATGAATATAAGGTATGAATACTTATCTGTGTTTTGTACTTGTAGGCGCTGCAAAATCCTCAAAGTCTGCTTCTAGGTTCAGTGTGAGTGACCTCCAAGAGTATGCATCCTCTCGTTCCATCAAGAAAGAACTAGCCGCCAGCCCTAGCATCCCGGAGCCCAAAGGCATGAGTACTAGGGGCAAGGGTGCCAAAAAGAGAAAGACTTCTGAGCCCACCGAAGGCCTCCCTCTCATCCAACATCAGTTCCTGGAATACACCTCCGAGGTAAGGATAATATATCCTGAATTCTATACTCCTTTATGAATATAGGATCCTGAATGTTCATCTTCCTTGTGCAGAAATTCACCGAGGTCCAAATGCTCATTGATCAACACGTGGCCGAAGCTGAGCAGCAAAAGCTGGACTTCCAACAGATCTTCCTTGCTAAAGACAAAAAGATTTCCTCCCTTGAGAAGGATATCAACTTGCTGCAGAAGGAACTGGTCCTGGTTCAAATCACGGCTCAGAATGAGAAGGCAGAGGTCATGGATAGAGCTAAGCTTTCTGCCACTATCGCCATGTTAAAGATTAAGCTGCAGATGGCTAAGGAGGCTGAGGATCCTGCCTTTGACAGGTCTGAGTGGGACCAGGAGGCTTGGAAGCAGAGGCTAGCGGAGCTGGACGATAAATATGAGGCTGAGGAGATCTTGGCGCTTGAAGCCGGTAGCAGCGGGTTGAAGGATCCTGAGGTGGAGGCAACTGGTAGTGATGGCAAGGTGGAGAAGGTGGTGGATGCAGCGAAGGTTTAGGCTGCACTAATGGGCAATGATGGACATTTCTAGACGCATCCGGAGCCCATGTTTTATGGTTTTATATGATGGTGTTTTTGTTTCAAACATTTGGTCTGTAATAACTCTAAACAATAGCTTGTAGGTCTAAGGATCACTAATCCTTTGAACAATAGGTAGGATGATAGATGGTGGAGGGATCCTCTGTTTGGGGGATGAAACCACTGTTATCCTGCCGCCCTTGCCTTCCTGCACTTAATGAACCTTTAGTTATGGACACCCTTTGCCTACCCCAGCGGACGGGCCACGTTTTGCTGGTAGATGCTCGGGGTAGGCAATTTTGAAAACCTTCGAAGGGTTAACTTTGATAAATAAATAAAACCTTTAACTTTTGGCTATCTTGGTGTTATTTATTTTGTGTACAGTTACTTGTAAATTATTATTGTGCAATTTAAGATTCCACTAGTTATTAACGAAAGTATAAAAATTTGCTTACATCAAAAAGCTTTGGATGTGATCAAGGATCAAATATCCTTTCGTCATAAAGTTTAAAAAGTAAGACAATTTTAGGATCATATGTCCTGTTGTCAAAGAATAAGGGTAGCAATAATAAACCAAGAATAGAGTTAAAGCAAGTAAGGATCATACCAGAGAACCCAAGTTTGTGACAACTGGCACAAAACCGGTAATTTCCGTACACTTTAATTATTATTTGATGACTGCAATTATGTGCTTAAATGTCAATATTGTCGGAATACATGATATACAAGTGAATTCATGCACGTTTTATACTACAAAATATTGCTTTATGCATTAACGAGAGCGTTGCGTCAGAAATACTAGTAAACTCACTGGTAAAACACAATACGTCAACAACTCTGCAGAAAGCAGTCAGACATTAGAACTGAGGCCTAGATGTAGGTCCAATGACAAGAATACATTAAAACCCAAGAGTACATACAAGGGTTAACATATAGACATTCAGGAAGCTAAAATATGCATTAAAAGCACCCGAAACGCACTTTAAGTTCATAATTTATTTAAATTCAGCTATAAATCAGCTTTTAATGCATAAATATTATGCAGAATTCATGATTTATCATTCAGAATACTTCCCCAAGTGTTAGGAATTGAAAGTGTTACAAAATGGGACATAAAGTACACTAAACGGTGCAATTTAGCACTTTAACGAACCGGTATCTAACCGAACAACCGGACATTACCTGGAACATCAAAATATTACTAGAAGCACTATTTTATTATTACTGAGCTAGTCATGATCCCCGAACACCCTAACACACACTAGAATATCTAGTAACTAACTACACTAACTAGATACTTGGTATATGATTACAAGTAACTACATGGTTCACAATTTACACTTTACCCCCCCCCATGCTAGTAAAATCGGTCATCAAGATGGCCCACATAATCTTCCATAATCTTGCCATTATATCTTAAAATCTCTAGTGATTTGGTGTAAGGATTTGCATGTACTTATTGAAACATAATAACCATGGGGTAATAGAAACTTGTGGTTATAAGTTAAACCCCTAAACATCTTCATCTTCGCAACCAATACTTCATACCCTCCCTCCTTTACCCCCTTGCTCTCGGCTGGACATAGAGCCAACACCACCACCATTTTTCAATTCAATCCAACCTTCCCAAGTGCATTCTAAGGTGTAAGAAGCTAAGTTAGGAAGTGTGGAAGCAACGGAACTTGAAGGACCTTCTCTATTTGCTATTACCCACCTCTTTTCTTCTCTTGAACATCCCTAGCCTTGAGCTAGTGGTAAGAACATGAATCCCTTCATATTTCATCTTGTCTTAGTGGTTAAAGTAGAATCATAATGTTAATCATGAAGAACACTAAGAATCACAAGAAGTAAACTTAAACATAAGCTTTAAATATGAAGAAATCATGTTGTTATAGTGTTGATATGATTGTTGATTATTGTTTGTTTGTAGAAATGATGTTGATCATCATGTAGTCTTGCTAGATCATAATTAAAAACATAATCTAGCAAGATGAGGGGATGAACATGTTAAAGGTTATGAATCATCCTCACAAAAAGTCATGAACTTGAATAAATATGGTGTTTCTTGAAAAATAATGAACAAGTAGGTTTAAAGCCTTGTAAATCTAAATATTTCAAGTATGATTTACCAAGAAACCAAGTTAAAAATACAAGTTTTACTAAATCTTGGGTTTTACATAAATATACACATTTTTAGTGGTTAACAAAGTAAAGAAACACATGAGTAACAAGAAAAATACACGAAGAAGTATTTTTAGAAATTATTAACATAAGTTGTAAAGGACCAAATCTTTTAATAAGGTGATTTACAAGCAAATAACCATGTTTTTAAGGGTAACTAACCCTATTAAATAACATGGTAAGTTATTACAAGTTTTGAGAAAGAACAAGTTCATGTTGTCATGTAACTTACTTGATTTTAACACTTGTTAGATGAGAAATGAGTTGTTGATTGTTGATGATGTTTTAAAAGAAAATAAACACATGTTTTGAAAACATGGGAAACCTCCATTTTTAGGGGAAACTCTGCCAAATTTTTTTATAAATTTTGATACTTAGAAAAATATAAGTTTTTGAGAAACTTATTCCCTAAAAATGTATCTAAAAACACTTTCCAAGGTCTCCCAAACTTTTGTGTTAAGAAATGAGGATTTCTTCAAGAATAAAAATGGATATTAAGTATGTATATTTGTGAGAAAAATATATATATATTTGATCACCAAATTTTGTGCTAAGTGTATGTAGTATGTATTATACGTGAGAGTGTATTAGGACTTGAAAATACACTAAATACTCATGAGAAGTAAAAACACAAAAATACACATACAACATACAAGATACATAAATCGGGTGCAAAATACAAGAAACTTATATTTATTTTTGAGAAAATAATATAAGTAAGACACTTAGTTAAAAATATAAATTATTTTTAACACAAGAACACATATACAAAAGAGAGTGACTTGTAGTTGTGTGTTACAAGTCTAGTGACTAACGTAAATAAAACACGTTTAGGTCACAACGCTATATAAGCAAACCCGGTGAAGTTTACGACGCAAGGAACGCAAAGTCGTGAGTTCATGCTCCCCCTTTTCTTTTAACTGTTTTCAGTTTTATAACTTCGGGGGTGAAATACATGTTACTGAATGTTTACAAGAAAGTTCGTGTCCCCACTTTTAAATCTTTACATACTTTTTAAACTTGGGGCGAACACATGAGAATTGATACTTGATATAATAAACGAGAATTGATACTTGATATGATGAATACATAAACAAGAAGCACTCTTGGTGATAACTAGTACCAAGGATGATGCATTTTGAGGAATGATACGAGAAATAGTGTCACGAATAGGGTACCATAAGCACCATTAATCGTGTACATACTTAGACCGCAGAACAAAAGGTTAGATCTAACGGGTGTCCGGGCAGCCACACTCTCGGTGAACACTAGTACCGAGTAGTGCTTTTGTGTCTCCGTCGTGAATCGACAACTAGCAAAATGCCTATGGTTTGGTGACTTCCTATGTCGTGTCACATGTTAATGGCCTTGCAACCCATTAACTACACAAGAATACTTTATTTGTACGAAGTTCGTACACAAGAATACTTTATTTGGTTCATACCCCAAGAATACTTTATTCACACAAGAATACTTTATTTTCACAAGATACTTAGCATGTTTTCATACAAAGTATACAAACGTGTTCAATACAAAACTGCATGAATTCACACCAACATTATGTTGACGTTTTTCCAAAAACTCACATGTATTTCAGGTAACTAAAGTGGATGTGCGCGCGGTCTTACTCATGCTCCTGGATGTCGTTTATGTTATCTATGAATAATGTTGTAAACTTTTCAGACAACGTTTTGTGAATTGATGTAAACACTTAAACTTTGTTTTCAGTTATGTTATGGTGTTCAAAGTTATTTTTATGAGCATGTAGTATGTTTACCAATCGTATGCAATGAAAACCTTTCATGATCACACCTCGTGCTTCCGCCGCAGAAAGGGGTGTGACAGATTGGTATCAGAGCTGCGATTGTAGTGAACCAGGATTCCTTCTCGAGTCTAGACTACAATCTCTAGGATCCTTTCACGAAAACAATTTTTTCAAAAAGTTTTCATTGCATAAAACTTTTCGCGACATCCACTACCTGAAACTGTATACATGAGTCAAGAAAAGACACTACGAGACTTAGGGTGCACTAGAGTAGCACTTGTCTGTGATTAAGAATTACTTGCAATTATGTGTGATAATTGACATATACATATACTAGAAGTAGAATGTCACAGGTATACGTGACTTTACCTGAAAACAATGGCTTATCTGAAGGAAGAGATACGAGGATGAAACGAACTATGCGGACTGTGCAAGGAGTTACGTAATTATGGATGCATACATAATTATGGAATTCAGTGCACAGAAACCACAGCAAGTCTTATCACGTATAGATTCCCTCAGTGTAAGCCTACTAAGTACTCTGCTGGGGTAATAATTGTTTGATGTCACTTATGTGGGTATATGTCAGTGTATATATACTACTACTATCTCTTATGACGATATCAAATGAATACCTAACCCTGTTGTGTGATGTTCTGTCAGAACATGACACCCAGGAAAGCTGTGAACGCTCGTAATGATGATCAACCTCCTCTTCCTCTTCTACCAAGGACTGCTGAAGAGCTGAATGCCTTGCTGGAAGAAAGGATCTCCGCTGCTATCGCCCAGTACGAGGCAAATCGAACTCAAGACAGTGAAGGACCAAGCAATGCTAGACGTAACAGACATGGAGATTCATCTGGAGGAAACACAGCTCAAGGTAACCTTAAGACAATTTGCTAAGCACGGAGAAATTTATGAACGATCCTTGTTTCATTCTTTCTTCGATTGCTCACGTGTGAGTTGGTTGGATCAATTACAGGCTGCACCTTCAAGCAGTTTCTCGACTGCAAACCACTGAACTATGATGGCACCGGAGGTGCAGTGGCATTTGTACGCTGGACAGAGAAAACCGAAGCCACTATCCGTATGAGCAAGTGTACCGCGGATCAGCAAGTCACTTTTGCTACTGGGTTGTTTATTGATGAAGCTCTGACTTGGTGGAACTTGCAAGTCCAAACCCTGGGTGATGATGCCGCTTATGGCCTAACTTGGGATGAACTTAAAGAAAGAATGAGAGAGAAGTATTGCTCTCGTGCTGAACTCCAAAGGTTGGAGACTGAGTTCTGGCACTTAACCATGGAAGGTGCAGACATCACTGGGTATACTCGAAGGTTCCATGATTTGTCTAGGGTGATCCCCTACATGGTAACTCCTGAATTTAAGCGCGTTGAACGCTACATTTGGGGATTGGCCTCAGAATTTCACGGCATGGTCACTTCGGCCAAACCCCAAACTATCACTGAGGCTGTAACTCTGGCTGTCAGCCTTACTGAAGATTGTGTTCGTATGAAGAAGTTATCGCTGAACCCCACTGAAAAGACCGAGACGCATGCTGAGTCATCTGGTGATAAGAAGAGAAAGCATTCGAATCTGAATCAGGCAACACGTAACAACAAGGGTTTCAACAACAAGAAGCGTGACACCAACCCGCCTCAGGAGACAAAAACTCTTCCAACCATGAATGACGCTCCTTCCAAGAGGTACCTGGGCACTCGGCCCATTTGCAACAATTGCAAGCGTCACCACGAAGGGGTTTGTCGCGTTCCAAAATGCGACAAGTGCGGAAAACTGGGTCACCATACTGAGGACTGTTGGGGAAAAGGAAAGAAAGTGAATGGAAACCGCAACAATGATGGAAATGGAAATGGCAATGGTAACCGGAATGGCAATGGAGCTGGGTGAAACCAAGGATGCTTCAGTTGTGGAAGCAATGATCATTTCATGAAAGACTGCCCAAAAGGAAACAACGCTCATGCATGAGCATTTGTGATTGGGGCAAGGAACGCACGCGAGGACCCCGATGTGGTCACCGGTACGTTTCTCATTAACAATCACTTTGCATCCATATTATTTGACACTGGTGCCGACTATAGCTTCATGTCTGTGGAATTTAAACATATGCTTGGAATAGAATCGAGTAGATTAAATATTCCTTATTCTATAGAGCTAGCCAATGGTAAACTTGTTGAATCGGGCGAAGTTGTTATAGGCTGCACATTAGAGCTTGGTGAACGAAGATTTAGCATCGACCTCTTACCTATTCAATTGGGTAGCTTCGACGTAGTGGTCGGAATGGATTGGTTGTCCAAGAACAAAGCTGAAGTTATTTGTCATGAGAAAATCATTCGCATCCCATTGGCGAATGATGAAACTCTCATCATACATGGAGAAAAACAAGACGTGCCTCTACGAATCATCAGTTGTATGAAAGCACATAAGTGCCTAAGGAAAGGATGTGTTGCTTTCCTGGCGCACGTTGTAGACAAGAATGCTGTGGAGCCAAAACTCGAAGACATTCCTATGGTGAAGGAATTCCCTGATGTTTTTCCCGATGATCTGCCAGGGCTACCCCCACAACGACAAGTCGAATTTCATATAGACTTGGTTCCAGGAGCCGCTCCTGTAGCCAAGGCTCCCTATCGGCTTGCACCATCCAAAATGAAAGAATTATCTACACAACTCCAGGAGTTGTTGGATAAAGGATTCATAAGGCCAAGCTTCTCGCCTTAGGGAGCTCCAGTATTGTTCGTGAAGAAGAAGATGGGACACTGTGGATGTGTATTGATTACAGAGAATTAAACAAGCTCACTATCAAGAATTGGTACCCATTACCGAGGATTGATGACTTATTTGATCAGCTGCAAGGATCGATCTACTATTCCAAGATTGATATTCGATCTGGATACCATCAGTTAAGAATCCAAGAGGAAAGCGTACCAAAGACTGCATTCAGAACACGCTATGGGCATTACGAGTTTCTTGTGATGCCATTCGGACTGACGAATGCGCCAGTGGTATTTATGGATCTGATGAACCGCGTATGCAAACCATATCTCGATAAATTCATGATTGTGTTTATCGATGATATCCTGATTTACTCACGAACGAAAGGAGAACATGAGCAACACCTCAGAACCATTTTAGAACTACTGAAGAAGGAGAAGCTTTATGCAAAGTTCTCGAAATGCAAATTCTGGATTCGCAAAGTACAATTTCTGGGTCACGTTGTGAACGAAAAAGGCATTCATGTAGACCCGTCCAAGATTGAAGCAATAAAGAATTGGGAAGCCCCCAAAACACCAAGTGAAGTTCGACAATTTTTGGACTTAGCGGGCTATTACCGACGGTTTATTGAGAATTTCTCAAAGATATCTCAACCGCTAACTACCCTTACGCAGAAAGACAAGAAGTACGACTGGGGTGATAAGCAGGAGGAAGCTTTCCAACTACTTAAAAACAAGCTATGCGATGCACCGATACTATCATTACCCGAAGGCACTGAAGACTTCGTGGTATACTGCGACGCTTCACGACAAGGCTTGGGTTGCGTGCTCATGCAACGCCAAAAAGTCATCGCTTACGCTTCAAGATAATTGAAGATACATGAAAGGAATTACACCACGCACGACCTGGAACTAGGTGCGGTGGTATTCGCCTTGAAGATTTGGCGAAATTATTTATATGGTACTCGATGTACAATCTTCACAGATCACAAAAGCTTACAACACATATTTGATCAGAAGGAATTGAATATGCGCCAGTGGCGATGGGTCGAGCTACTGAATGATTACGACTATGAGATCAAGTACCATCCTGGAAAGGCAAACGTTGTAGCAGACGCATTAAGCCGAAAAGAAAGGGTTAAGTCCCTAAGGGTTCGAGCATTGGAAATGACGATTCGAACGGACCTCACTGCACGTATTCGTGACGCACAACAAGAAGCCCTTAAGATGGAAAACCGTAAAGTTGAATACCTTCGGGGTATGTCGAATTATATGGTGCCAAATGAAGAGGGAACCTTATACTTTAAGAAGCGTATTTGGGTTCCGCTCTATGGCGGTATACGAGAAATCATCCTTGATGAAGCGCATAAATCGAGATACTCGATCCATCCAGGATCGGACAAAATGTATCAAGACTTAAAGGATTACTATTGGTGGCCGAGACTTAAAAGCGATGTTGCTGTTTATGTTGGAAAATGTCTAACCTGTGCTAAGGTTAAGGCTGAATATCAGAAACCGTCTGGCTTACTGCAACAACCAGAGATACCCATGTGGAAGTGGGAGCAAATCTCGATGGACTTCATAACGAAATTACCCAGGACCCCGAGAGGTCACGATATGATATGGGTGATAGTTGATCGATTGACGAAATGTGCGCATTTCCTACCGATCCGAGAAAAAGACAGCACTGGAAAGCTTGCTGAGATATACTTAAAAGAAATTGTGGCACGTCATGGAGTGCCTATCTCGATTATTTCAGACAGAGATGGATGCTTTGTCTCAAGAATCTGGCAGTCCTTTCAGGAAGCCTTTGGATCTCAGCTAGACCTAAGCACGACTTTCCATCCGCAAACAGACGGTCGGAGCGAACGGACTATACAAACGCTAGAAGATAGGCTTCGCGCATGTGTCATGGACCTAGGCGGCAGTTGGGATACTCATCTACCTTTAGTTGAGTTTTCTTATAATAACAGTTATCATACAAGTACAAAAGACGCACCGTTCGAAGCTCTGTATGGCCGCAAGTGCCGATCGCCCTTATGTTGGGCAGACGCTGGAGATAAACATATGGTTGGTCCTGAACTTGTACAAGAGACAACCGAAAAAATCACACAGATCCGAGAGCGTATTAAGGTGGCTCGAGATCGACAAAAGAGCTTCGCTGATCAAAGATGAAAACCACTAGAATTCGAGGTGGGAGACAAAGTGTTGTTAAAAGTCTCACCTTGGAAAGGCGTAGTAAGATTTGGAAAACGTGGAAAGCTGAATCCACGATACATTGGACCATTCAGAATCTTACAAAGAATTGGAACCGTGGCATATGTGACAACCCTCATAATTCCATGTATCCGTACAATTTATTAATGATAATTAAAGTGCTTGGTGACTGTGTTGAATTACTAATTTGTTTTCTGATTACTGCGTCATAGTTACATGTGCTTAGTGACATACTAGTCTTGTGCAGAAAAATTGACTAAGTGGTCCTGAATGTTTTCCTATGTGTTAGGAATTAAAAGTGTTACAAAAAAATATATATTAAACACTTTAACGGAACGGTATTTAACCGAACAACCAGACATGACTCGGGACACTAAATTTTTGTCAAACACATTGTGTTATTATTTTTGGCTAGTCGTGATCCCCGTTTGCCATAACACCCACTAAATATTAACTAACTAATATATGGAAGTAAGTACTTGGGTTCTAACTCATCTTTACCACTTAGTCACAAAATGTTACATAAAGCCCCTTAGTCCGAATTCGGTCCCCTTTGTGGACCCACACAATTTTCACACCATACTACATAATCTCTAACTTGATTTTATTCCAATTATTTATTAGATGTTACTTGTGTTAGTATCCATAAGATGAGAACACATCTTTATAAGTATGGTGCATGATCTCCACACCATTCCTCATATCCTTCAAAAATCTTCACACAAGATTACACTCTCTCCTTCACTCTCTTCTCTCCCTATCTCGGCTCCCCTAAACCGCCCCCATCACCACCACTTCACAACCATCTTCATCCATTAAACAAGTTCCATACAAGCTTTGAAGGTGATTCAAGGAGGTTGCGCTTGTGAACCTTCAAAGGAGCCTTGTTCTTGCTTCTTCATCATCTTTTTCTCATCATCTTCTTCACTAGATTCTACCCTAGCCTTGTGCTAGTAGTAAGTTACTTGTACACTCTTGTTCATCTTGTTTCTTGGTTACAAGTTGTAGTATGTTTAGTATGTTCAAATCACTATAGAAACAAGAACATTAAAAAGATGAAACATGATGTAATAATGTTAGTATGAAGTTGTTTTGATATGTTGTTGATTACTAGCTGATTTACTTGTTAATATTGATTACTAGAAATGTTGTTAATCACTAAGCATGTTAACGGAACCAATATAACTCGCATGAGAATGTTAAAAGCTGAAAAACAGGAGGCTGTTTAGTGATTACAGCCAACTTCAGTTGGCTGTAACCGGACCTTAATAAAGCAGAAAATGTATTTTATGAAGTCTAGATTTATGTATTATGAAATACGGTTCTAATGTCACTAGAATCATAATTTTTGGACTTCGTTTACTATTTTTAAAGACCCGTTTTGTAACAGCAGCTCAAGCTGCATTTTTACTGCTGAAAATATGCGTTCTGTTTTCCGTGATAACTTGAATTCTGTGTAGAGTCAGATCATGAAATTTGTACTGTAAATGACCACCGATGTATTTGTAATTCTCCCACTGGAATTTCATAAATCGGACTCTCGATAATTATTCCATGGACTGCAGTCAGAAAAAGATGAATCTGATTGCAGTCCGGAAAATGAATTTTTATAAAATATTGGTAATGAATTGGATCCCGAGATTTTTACAAAATAATATTTGAATCGTTTAAGACCTTTTGTAAAAAGTTGGGAATTTTTGGAACATGTTAACTATTTTATTAAAATCCCCGAAAACAGCCCAATTTTGAAGATTAAAGCTGAAACGACATAAGTAGTGATTTGCGTGTCTAAATGTCGGGTAGGTTATCTGAGAATAGTCTAACATGTTATGTGTCAATAAAAGTGTTATGTGCAATGTCGTATGTTTGCTTATGAACGGGAATAGATGGGAGGCTTATATGGGCATAAACCGTTAAAGTAATGCATGTTATGTGATAGATACGTGTAGGAACTTTGTGCTCTATTTGAAAAACACTAAATGACTAACTGGTAATCATACTAGGATGTGATTGACCGACCTTGACTGTTAGCTATTTTTGAGAGTCAAACCGAGCAACCGAGGTGAGTTCACACTTTCTACAAGGCATGGGATTCCCGGTGGTTTGGGAATGGGTTAAGAAACTAAAATGGAATCTACATATCCTCCTTGGGTAGGATATGTACGGCCATCCTCCATGGGTAGGATGCCAATATTAATCCTGCGTATTCTCCTTGGATAGAATATGTACGTTCGTCCTCCTTGGGTAGGACAACAACCTTAAAACTTACTAGACAAAACTCTATCATCAAGTCCCTCATTTATATCGACTTAATCTCCGAGGACAATGGCGAGCGGGTCATTAGTTAATAGCGCTATTAGGTTTATCAAACCTCACACCGTGTCATCCGAATGGGCATGTACTAATGGACTATGGCAAACTGTCAATGATGATAGAACATTGACGTAGGGCACAACTATTGTTCGTCAGTTGTCGATATCGGTCTAGTGGTTCCTGGACATGGTTTGGGTAATAAAGAAGGAACTGATTAATCATACTTTCAACTGAGGGGTAACCCCCCCACGGAAAGTAAGCCAACGAAAGTCAAACCACGTTTTCAGAAACAACTTAAAACTAAACAACCAACCGTGAACTCACTTAACTTTGTTGTTGACTCGTTACTACATGCTTTGCAGGTCGTTAGATGCTATGGAGCTTGCATGAGGAGGAGGTCGTTGTGGGATACGGACTGTTGTGTTCCATGCTTAATATTTAAGTCCTTATGAACTTATTAAACCTACGTTTTGGACTTTAAACTTATGAACCACGGAACTTATGTTTTGGACTTACGTTTTACGCTTCCGCTGTTAACTTAAAATCGGTTACTCTCTTTTGGTCACCATTGTATTGTCGTTAGTTTTATTTACTTAATTATGTTGTTCAATATGATTGGTGGCTCGATCCTGGTCACGTCACGCCTCCAAGCGGTGGTACTCCGCAGGGTGGATTTTGGGGGTGTGACAGATTGGTATCAGAGCCATTGGTTATAGTGATCTTGGTTTTAAAAAGGGGAAAAACTTTTTGATAAAACCAGACTATAACCTGTACAGTGCTCAACGATCCACAACGACGCTTCGCTCCACGTGCAAGACTCAACACCATAGGTGAAATGGTTCATGCTTACATTGCCTGTCTATTAGTCTACATAGTACATTGCATGCTTAGTTAATATAACAACTGATAATTGAAACCCTATGTGTTTACTCTCTTCTGTCGCCCCACACTTACGCACTTTTGCGACACAACTCCTTACTTGTGTTTCTTTCGACATGAAGATCATGGGCGGACGCCTGAACTTGACTCAAGCCCAGTTGATAGCTTTGATCAATGAATGAGTTGCTGAGGCACTTGCAGCAGTTCCAACAGGAGTTATAACCTGCCATTTCGACCTATCTTAGGATGTTTAGATCCTACACTCGCAAACCAACCCTCGTGCTTAACCTTGTCTTTTATTCTCGCACCACAGGGCAACACGCTCAACCTCCTGTGTGTACATTCAAAACCTTCATGGATTGCCGACCTAGTACTTTCAGCGGCACAGAAGGGGCTGTAGGTCTTCTTCACTGGTTCGAGAAGCTCGAGTCTGTTTTGGAAATGTGTGAATGCCCTGAAGATCGTAGGGTAAAATATGCTACTGGAACCCTCGAAGGTACTGCGTTAACCTGGTGGAAAGCACAGGTTCAAATACTAGGGCTGGCGGTTGCTAATTCCACCCCATGGAACGGTTTCAAAGAACTAATCAAGGAAGAGTACTATAGTCGTGAGGACATCCACAAGCTAGAGGTGGAGTTTTTCAATCTAAAGATGACGGGGTCTGAGATTGAGGCGTATACGAAGAGGTCAAACGAGCTGGCCATCTTGTGTCCTACTATGGTAGGCCCTCCCATCAAACGTATTGAGCTGTACCTCAAGGGTCTTGTACCAGAGATTCAGAGTCACGTGACTTCAGCTAACCTGGGTACCATTCAACAAATCATCAAGTTGGCTCATCGTCTCACTGACCAGGCGGTGGAGCAAAATAAGCTGCCCAAACGTATCAGTGCCACAACTACTCCTGATGCTCCTAGCGACAACAAGCAAAAATGGGATGGGAATTCCAGTAAGGGTTCTACTTCAGTTCAGTCTCAGCATCGAAAGACTGATGACTACCAGAGTCCTGGTCAGCAATCTTCTGGTAATCAAGGACAGGGTGGATACCAAGGGAACCACCCCAAATGCAACCGGTGCCACAAGAATCATAGCGGGCAGTGCAACAAGGGTCGTTGCCTGAGGTGCAACAAGTTTGGTCATGAAGCAAAGGATTGCAGGAGCGCATGACCAGCAAATCAGAATCGCCAACAACAACAAGCTCCACAGAACCACCAGCAGCAACAACAGCAGGGAAATAAAGGATGCTTTCAGTGTGGCGCTAAAGGCCACTTTAAGAGGAACTGTCCTCAGCTGAATCAAAATCAGAACAACAACAACCAGGGAAACGGGAACAACAATGGAGGCAATAATGGAGGCAACAACGGGGGTAACAATAACGGCAATGGTACCAGGGGACGTGTCTTCGTGCTGGGTCAGGGTGATGCAAGGAACGATCCCAACGTTGTGATGGGTAAGTTTCTTCTGGATGATTTCTTTGTTACTGTTTTATTCGATTCGGGCGCCGATACTAGTTATGTGTCCTTAAAAGTTAGTCAAATGCTTAAGCGCACCCCAACACTTTTGACCACCAAACACACGGTAGAGCTAGCAAAAGGTAAAAGTCTCGAGGCCACACACATAGTTAAGGGTTGTAACCTCGTCTTAGCTGGTCAGACCTTCTCTATAGATCTTATTCCTATCGTTCTGGGTAGTTTTGACGTTGTTATTGGGATGGATTGGTTATCTCATCAGCAAGCGGAAATTCTTTGCAACGAGAAGATTATTCGCATCCCTCGTTCTAGTAAAGAACCCCTCGTGATTCATGGCGACAAGAGTGGTGCTGTCGTAGGCATTATCTCTTTCCTTAAGGCCCAGAAGTGTTTGAGAAAGGGCCACACCACTATTCTAGCCCTCGTTTCTGATTCATCCGCGGATGAAAGGACGATAGAAGACATACCAATTGTGCGCGATTTTCCTGAGGTATTTCCTGAGGAATTACCTGGTCTTCCGCCTCATCGACAAGTCGAGTTTCAAATCGAGCTAGCTCCTGGAGCAGCACCAATAGCTCGTGCACCTTATCGTCTTGCTCCATCAGAACTTGAAGAACTGACCACGCAATTACAAGAACTCTTGGAAAAGGGTGTCATACGTCCTAGCTCTTCGCCCTGGGGAGCTCCAGTCTTGTTTGTGAAGAAGAAAGACGATACTTTCAGGATGTGTATTGACTACCGCGAACTTAACAAGGTGACCGTGAAGAATCGTTATCCTCTTACACGCATTGATGACCTATTCGACCAGTTGCAAGGGTCGAGTTTCTATTCCAAGATTGACCTGAGGTCAGGTTACCATCAACTGAGAGTCCGAGATGAGGACGTCTCCAAAACAGCGTTTAGAACTCGTTATGGGCATTACGAGTTTCTGGTTATGCCTTTCGGGTTGACGAATGCACCAGCGGTCTTCATGGATCTCATGAACCGAGTATGCAAACGTTACCTGGATAAGTTCGTTATTGTTTTCATCGAGGACATCCTGATCTATTCTAAGAGTCAGGAGGAACACGAGCAGCATCTACGACTTATGCTAGAACTTCTTCGAGCAGAGCAACTGTATGCTAAATTTTCGAAATGTGACTTCTGGCTTCGCGAAGTCCACTTTCTAGGCCATGTGGTAAACAAGGATGGGATTCATGTGGATCCATCCAAGGTTGACTCGATCAAGAACTGGCCTGCACCCCGCACACCAACAGAAATCCGCCAATTCTTGGGTTTGGCAGGCTACCACAGAAGATTTATCAAGGATTTCTCAAATATTGCGCAACCTCTCACTTCACTGACTCAGAAAGGTGTCACATATCGTTGGGGTGATGCACAGGAGTCCGCATTTCAACACTTGAAAGATAGACTTTGTAGCGCGCCTATCCTCTCATTGCCTGAAGGCACATATGATTTTGTGGTTTATTGTGACGCTTCCATCCAAGGACTTGGTTGCGTGTTGACGCAACGTGACAAGGTCATTTCCTACGCATCACACCAACTTAAGGTTCACGAAAGGAACTACACTACGCACGACTTGGAATTGGGAGCAGTTGTTTTCGCGCTTAAGATATGGAGACATTACCTGTACGGTACCAAGTGCACCATTTACACCGATCACATGAGTCTCGAGCATATCTTCAAGCAAAAGGAGTTAAACATGCGACAACGTCGATGGATCGAGCTCTTGAATGATTACGAATGTGCAATCAAGTACCATCCGGGCAAAGCCAATGTTGTGGCCGACGCCCTCAGTCGAAAGGATACTATACCTAAACGTGTGCGAGCGTTACAATTTACCATCCAATCTAATCTTCCTGCTCAGATACGAGATGCTCAGGTTGAAGCATTGAAAGCAGAAAATGTCAGGGCTGAGTCCCTACGAGGATCAAGGAAATGGTTAGAACAAAAGGAAGACGGTGCCTACTATGTAACAGGGCGCATCTGGGTGCCACTTTACGGAAACTTACGCGAACTTGTGATGGATGAAGCACACAAGTCTCGTTATTCGGTACATCCTGGTTCGTATAAGATGTACCACGATCTCAAGACTACATATTGGTGGCCTGGTATGAAAGCCAACATAGCAACCTACGTCAGCAAATGCTTGACTTGTGCTAGGGTCAAGGTGGAATATCAGAAACCATCAGGCCTACTCCAACAACCAGAGATCCCGAGATGGAAATGGGAGCAAATTTCCATGGATTTTGTTACTGGCCTGCCTAGATCTCAACGCGGAAATGACACTATTTGGGTGATAGTGGATCGATTGACTAAGTCTGCACACTTCTTAGCTATCAAGGAAACGGATAAGTTTTCTACTCTAGCAGACATTTACCTAAAGGAAGTAGTATCAAGGCACGAAGTGCCAACCTCCATCATCTCTGATCGTGACTCACGTTTTACATCTGAACTGTGGCAAGCAATGCACAAGTCCTTTGGCTCTCGATTAGACATGAGCACGGCTTATCACCCACAGACGGATGGGCAATCTGAACGTACCATCCAGACCCTTGAAGACATGCTTAGGGCATGTGTAATCGATTTTGGTAATGGCTGGGAAAAGCACCTCCCGTTAGTGGAGTTTTCGTATAACAACAGCTACCACACCAGCATCCAAGCCGCTCCGTTCGAGGCATTGTACGAACGGAAGTGGCGATCACCTCTTTGTTGGGCAGAGGTTGGCGACAGTCAAATCACAGGACCAGAACTTATAGTGGATACAAACGAAAGGATTGCTCAGATACGACAGCGAATGGCGGCAGCTCGTGACCGTCAGAAAAGCTACGCTGATAAGCGCAGGAAACCACTCGAGTTCCAGGTTGGGGATCGGGTACTACTTAAAGTCTCACCTTGGAAAGGTGTAGTTCGTTTTGGCAAACGAGGCAAACTCAATCCGCGTTATGTCGGACCATTCAAAATCATTGAGAAAATTGGCAAAGTCGCCTACAAGCTGAACCTACCGGCCGAACTCAGCGGAGTTCACAATGTTTTCCATGTGTCGAATCTGAAGAAGTGTCTGTCAGATGAGACCCTCATAGTTCCTTTAAAGGAGCTCACAATCGACGACCAACTACGATTTGTCAAGGAACCAGTAGAGATTACGGATCGAGATGTTAAGATTCTCAAGCGTACCAGGATACCTCTTGTTCGAGTTCGTTGGGATTCCCGTCGTAGCCCAGAGTATACCTGGGAACGAGAAGACCAAATGAAACTCAAGTATCCCCAGTTGTTTAAGAAAAGTGCAACCACTACTGAGACTGAAGCTACTGCAGAATTTCGGGACGAAATTCCAAATCAACGGGGGGATGATGTGATACCCCAGGAAAACCAGGAAACCAACGCAACATAACTAGCTTCCTCAGTAACCACGAGCTAAATTTCGGGACGGAATTTTCTTAACAGGGGGAGAATGTGACAACCCTCATAATTCCATGTATCCGTACAATTTATTAATGATAATTAAAGTGCTTGGTGACTGTGTTGAATTACTAAACTGTTTTCTGATTACTGCGTCATACTTACATGTGCTTAGTGACATACTAGTCTTGTGCAGAAAAATTGACTAAGTGGTCCTGAATGTTTTCCTATGTGTTAGGAATTAAAAGTGTTACAAATATATATATATTAAACACTTTAACGGAACGGTATTTGACCGAACAACCGGACATGACCCGAGACACTAAATTTTTGTCAAACACATTGTGTTATTATTTTTGGCTAGTCGTGATCCCCGTTTGCCATAACACCCGCTAAATATTAACTAACTAATATATGGAAGTAAGTACTTGGGTTCTAACTCATCTTTACCACTTAGTCACAAAATGTTACATAAAGCCCCCTAGTCCGAATTCGGTCCCCTTTGTGGACCCACACAATTTTCACACCATACTACATAATCTCTAACTTGATTTTATTCCAATTATTTATTAGATGTTACTTGTGTTAGTATCCATAAGATGAGAACACATCTTTATAAGTATGGTGCATGATCTCCACACCATTCCTCATATCCTTCAAAAATCTTCACAAAAGATTACACTCTCTCCTTCACTCTCTTCTCTCCCTATCTCGGCTCCCCTAAACCGCCCCCATCACCACCACTTCACAACCATCTTCATCCATTAAACAAGTTCCATACAAGCTTTGAAGGTGATTCAAGGAGGTTGCACTTGTGAAACTTCAAAGGAGCCTTGTTCTTGCTTCTTCATCATCTTTTTCTCATCATCTTCTTCACTAGATTCTACCCTAGCCTTGTGCTAGTAGTAAGTTACTTGTACACCCTTGTTCATATTGTTTCTTGGTTACAAGTTGTAGTATGTTTAGTATGTTCAAATCACTAAAGAAACAAGAACATTAAAAAGATGAAACATGATGTAATAATGATAGTATGAAGTTGTTTTGATATGTTGCTGATTACTTGCTGATTTACTTGTTAATATTGATTACTAGAAATGTTGTTAATCACTAAGCATGTTAACGGAACCAATATAACTCGCATTAGAATGTTAAAAGCTGAAAAACAGGAGGCTGTTTAGTGATTACAACCAACTTCAGTTGGCTGTTACTGGACCTTAATAAAGTAGAAAATGTATTTTCTGAAGTCTAAATATATGTATTATGAAATACGGTTCTAATGGCACTGGAATCATAATTTTTGGACTTCGTTTACTATTTTTAGAGACCCGTTTTGTAACAGCAGCTCAAGCTGCATTTTTACTGCTGAAAATATGCGTTTTGTTTTCCATCATAACTTGAATTCTGTGTAGAGTCAGATCATGAAATTTGTATTCTAAATGACCACCAATTTATTTGTAATTCTCCCACTGGAATTTCGTAAATCGGACTCTCGATGAATTTTAAATAAATTATTACGTGGACTGCAGTCAGAAAAAGATGAATCTCATTGCAGTCCGGAAAATGAATTTTTATAAAATAGTGGTAATGAATTGGATCCCGATATTTTTACACAATATTATTTGAATCGTTTAAGACCTTCTGTAAAAAGTTGGGAATTTTTGGAACATGTTAACTATTTTATTAAAATCCCCGAAAACAGCCCAGTTTTGAAGATTAAAGCTGAAACGACATAAGTAGTGATTTGCGTGTCTAAATATCGGGTAGGTTATCTGAGAATAGTCTAACATGTTATGTGTCAATAAAAGTGTTATGTGCAATGTCGTATGTTTGCTTATGAACGGGAATAGATGGGAGGCTTATATGGGCATAAACCGTTAAAGTAATGCATGTTATGTGATAGATACGTGTAGGAACTTTGTGCTCTATTTGAAAACCACTAAATGACTAACTGGTAATCATACTAGGACGTGATTGACCGACCTTGACTGTTAGCTATTTTTGATACTCAAACCGAGCAACCGAGGTGAGTTCACACTTTCTACAAGGCATGGGATTGCCGGTGGTTTGGGAATGGGTTAAGAAACTAAAATGGAATCTACATATCCTCCTTGGGTAGGATATGTACGGCCATCCTCAATGGGTAGGATGCCAATATTAATCCTGCGTATTCTCCTTGGGTAGAATACGTACATTCGTCCTCCTTGGGGTAGGACAACAACCTTAAAACTTACTAGACAAAACTCTATCATGAAGTCCCTCATTTATATCGACTTAATCGCCGAGGCCAATGGCGAGCGGGTCATTATTTAATAGCGCTATTAGGTTTAACAAACCTCACACCGTGTCGTCCGAACGGGCGTGTATTAATGGACTATGGCAAACTGTCAATGATGATAGAACATTGACGTAGGGCACAACTATTGTTCGTCAGTTGTCGATATCGGTCTAGTGATTCACATGGGGAAGTCCCCACTAATCATGGACATGGTTTGGGTAATAAAGAAGAAACTGGTTAATCATACTTTCAACTGAGGGGTAACCCCCCCACTGCAAGTAAGCCAACGAAAGTCAAACCACGTTTTCAGAAACAACTTAAAACTAAACAACCAACCGTGAACTCACTCAACTTTGTTGGACTCGTTACTACATGCTTTGCAGGTCGTTAGATGCTATGGAGCTTGCATGAGGAGGAGGTCATTGTGGGATACGGACTGTTGTGTTCCGTGCTTAATATTTAAGTCCTTATGAACTTATTAAACCTACGTTTTTGACTTTAAACTTATGAACCATGGAACTTATGTTTTGGACTTACGTTTTACGCTTCCGCTAATAACTTAAAATCGGTTACTCTCTTTTGGTCACCAATTGTATTGTGGTTGGTTTTATTTACTTAATTATGTTCTTCAAAATGATTGGTGGCTCGACCCTGGTCACGTCACGCCTCCAAGCGGTGGTACTCCGCAGGGTGGATTTTGGGGGTGTGACAGATTGGTATCAGAGCCATTGGTTATAGTGAACTTGGTTTTAAAAAGGGGAAAAACTTTTTGATAAAACCAGACTATAACCTGTACAGTGCTCAACGATCCACAACGACGCTTCGCTCCACGTGCAAGACTCAACACCATAGGTGAGATGGTTCATGCTTACATTGCCTGTCAATTAGTCTACATAGTACATTGCATGCTTAGTTAATATAACAACTAATAATTGAAACCCTGTGTGTTTATTCTCTTCTGTCGCCCCACACTTACGCACTTTTGAGACACCCCTCCTTACTTGTGTTTCTTTCGATATGAAGATCATGGGTGGACGCCTGAACTTGACTCAAGCCCAGTTGACGACTTTGATCAATGAACGAGTTTCTGAGGAACTCGCAACAGTTCCAGCAGGACGTATAACCTGTCATTTCGACCTATCTTAGCATGTTTAGATCCTACACTCGCAAACCAACCCTCGTGCTTAACCTTGTCTTTTATTCTCGCACCATAGGTCAACACGCTCAACCTCCTGTGTGTACGTTCAAAACCTTCATGGATTGCCGACCTAGTACTTTCAGCGGCACAGAAGGGGTTATAGGTCTTCTTCACTGGTTCGAGAAGCTCGAGTCTGTCTTCGAAATATGTGAATGCCCTGAAGATCGTAGGGTAAAATATGCTACTGGAACCCTCGAAGGTACTGCGTTAACCTGGTGGAAAGCACAGGTTCAACTACTAGGGCTGGCGGTTGCTAATGCCACCCCATGGAATGGTTTCAAAGAACTGATCAAGGAAGAGCACTGTAGTCGTGACGACATCCACAAGCTATAGGTGGAATTTTTCAATCTAAAGATGACGGGGTCTGAGATTGAGGCGTATACGAAGAGGTCAAACGAGCTGGCCATCTTGTGTCCTACTACGGTAGACCCTCCCATCAAACGTATTGAGCTGTACCTCAAGGGTCCTGTACTAGAGATTCAGAGTCACGTGGCGGTGGAGCAAATCATCAAGTTGGCTCATCGTCTCACTGACCAGGCGGTGGAGCAAAACAGGCTGCCCAAACGTATCAGTGCCACAGCTACTCCTGATGCTCCTAGCGACAACAAGCGAAAATGGGATGGGAATTCCAGTAAGGGTTCTACTTCAGTTCAGTCTCAGCAGCGAAAGACTGATGACTACCAGAGTCCTGGTCAGCAATCTTCTGGTAATCAAGGACAAGGTGGATACCGAGGGAACCACCCTAAATGCAACCGGTGCCACAAGCATCATAGCGGGCAGTGCAACAAGGGTCGTTGCCTGAGGTGTAACAAGTTTGGTCATGAAGCAAAGGATTGCAGGAGCGCACGACCAGCAAATCAGAATCTCCAACAACAACAACAAGCTCCACAGAACCACCAGCAGCAACAACAGCAGGGCAACAAAGGATGCTTTTAGTGTGGCGCTGAAGGACACTTTAAGAGGAACTGTCCTCAGCTGAATCAGAATCAGAACAACAACAACAACAACAACCAGGGAAACGGGAACAACAATGGAGGCAATAATGGAGGCAATAATGGAGGCAACAACGGGGGTAACAATAACGGTAATGGTGCCAGGGGACGTGTCTTCGTGCTGGGTCAGGGTGATGCAAGGAACGATCCCAATGTTGTGATGGTTAAGTTTCTTCTGGATGATTTCTTTGTTACTGTTTTATTCGATTCGGGCGCCGATACTAGTTATTTATCCTTAAAAGTTAGTCAAATGCTTAAGCGCACCACAACACTTTTGACCACCAAACACACGGTAGAGCTAGCAAACGGTAAAAGTCTCGAGGCCACACACATAATTAAGGGTTGTAACCTCGTCTTAGCTGGTCAGACCTTCTCTATCGAACTTATTCCTATCGTCCTGGGTAGTTTTGACGTTGTTATTGGGATGGATTGGTTATCTCATCTGCAAGCGGAAATTCTTTGTAACGAGAAGATTATTCGCATCCCTCGTTCTAGTAAAGAACCCCTCGTGATTCATGGCGACAAGAGTGGTGCTGTCGTAGGCATTACCTATTTCCTTAAGGCCCAGAAGTGTTTGCGAAAGGGCCACACCGCTATTCTAGCCCTCGTTTCTGATTCATCCGCGGAAGAAAGGACGATAGAAGACATACCATTTGTGCGCGATTTTCCTGAGGTATTTCCTGAGGAATTACCTGGTCTTCCGCCTCATCGACAAGTCGAGTTTCAAATCGAGCGAGCTCCTAGAGCAGCACCAATAGCTCATGCACCTTATCGTCTAGCTCCATCAGAACTTGAAGAACTGTCCACGCAATTACAAGAACTCTTGGAAAAGGGTTTCATACGTCCTAGCTCTTCGCCCTGGGGAGCTCCAGTCTTGTTTATGAAGAAGAAAGACGGTACTTTCAGGATGTGTATTGACTACCGCGAACTTAACAAGGTGACCGTTAGATGCTATGGAGCTTGCACATGGAGGTGGTCGTTGTGGGATACGGACTGTTATATTCCGTACTTAATATTTAAATCCTTATGAACTTATTAAACCTACGTTTTGGACTTTAAACTTATGAACTATGAACTTATGTTTTGGACTTACGTTTTGCGCTTCCGCTGTTAACTTAAAATCGGTTACTCTCTTTTGGTCACCAATTGTATTGCGGTTGGTTTATTTACCTAATTACGTTGTTCAATATGATTGGTGGCTCGATCCTGGTCATGTCACGCCTCCAAGCGGTGGTACTCTGCATGGTGGATTTTGGGGGTGTAACAGCATACAAGTTGGAATTACCGGAAGAACTTAAGGGAGTACATGATACGTTCCATGTATCCAACCTCAAGAAGAGTCCAACACAAGAAAACGTGATCATCCCTGCGGATGAAGTGCATATTGATGACACCCTCCGATTTACAGAACAACCCGTTGAGGTTACCGACTGGAAAGTCAACAAGACCAGGAGGAGCACTGTTAAACATGTCAAAGTATGTTGGAACTCTAAACACGGACCCGAGTACACGTGGGAACGTGAAGACCAGTTCAAAGAAAAGTATCCCCACCTGTTCACGAAGACTCCTGCGAGAGTTAGCTCAGCCTGAATTTCGGGACGAAATTCTTTTAACGGGGGGAGACTGTGACAACTGGCACAAAATCGGTAATTTCCGTACACTTTATTATTATTTGATGACTGCAATTATGTGCTTAAATGTCAATATTGTCGGAATACATGATATACAAGTGAATTCATGCACGTTTTATACTACAAAATATTGCTTTATGCATTAACGAGAGCGTTGCGTCAGAAATACTAGTAAACTCACCGGTAAAACACAACATGTCAACAACTCTGCAGAAAGCAGTCAGACATTAGAACTAAGGCCTAGATGTAGGTCCAACGACAAGAATACATTAAAACCCAAGAGTACATACAAGGGTTAACATATAGACATTCCGGAAGCTAAAATATGCACTAAAAAGCACCCGAAACGCACTTTAAGTTCATAATTTATTTAAATTCAGCTATAAATCAGCTTTTAACGCATAAATATTATGTAGAATTCATGATTTATCATTCAGAATACTTCCCCAAGTGTTGGGAATTGAAAGTGTTACAAAAGGGCACATAAAGTAGACTAAACGGTGCAATTTAGCACTTTAACGAACCGGTATCTAACCAAACAATCGGACATTACCCGGAACATCAAAATATTACTAGAAGCACTATTTTATTATTATTACTGAGCTAGTCATGATCCCCGAACACCCTAACACACACTAGAATATCTAGTAACTAACTACACTAACTAGATACTTGGTATATGATTACAAGTAACTACATGGTTCACAATTTAGACTTTACCCCCCCCCCCCCCCCATGCTAGTAAAATCGGTCATCAAGATGGCCCACATAATCTTCCAAAATCTTGCCATTATATCTTAAAATCTCTAGTGATTTGGTGTAAGGATTTGCATGTACTTATTGAAACATAATAACCATGGGGTAATAGAAACTTGTGGTTATAAGTTAAACCCCTAAACATCTTCATCTTCGCAGCCAACACTTCATACCCTCCCTCCTTTGCCCCCTTGCTCTCGGTTCAACATAGAGCCAACACCACCACCATTTTTCAATTCAATCCAACCTTCCCAAGTGCATTCTAAGGTGTAAGAAGCTAAGTTAGGAAGTGTGGAAGCAACGAACTTGAAGGACCTTCTCTATTTGCTATTACCCACCTCTTTTCTTCTCTTGAACATCCCTAGCCTTGAGCTAGTGGTAAGAACATGAATCCCTTCATATTTCATCTTGTCTTAGTGGTTAAAGTAGAATCATAATGTTAATCATGAAGAACACTAAGAATCACAAGAAGTAAACTTAAACATAAGCTTTAAATATGAAGAAATCATGTTGTTATAGTGTTGATATGCTTGTTGATTATTGTTTGTTTGTAGAAATGATGTTGATCATCATGTAGTCTTGCTAGATCATGATTAAAAACATAATCTAGCAAGATGAGGGGATGAACATGTTAAAGGTTATGAATCATCCTCACAAAAAGTCATGAACTTGAATAAATATGGTGTTTCTTGTAAAATAAGGAACAAGTAGGTTTAAAGCCTTGTAAATCTAAATATTTCAAGTATGATTTACCAAGAAACCAAGTTAAAAATACAAGTTTTACTAAATCTTGGTTTTTACATAAATATACACATTTTTAATGGTTAACAAAGTAAAGAAACACATGAGTAACAAGAAAAATACATGAAGAAGTATTTTTAGAAATTATGAACATAAGTTGTAAAGGACCAAATCTTTTAATAAGGTGATTTACAAGCAAATAACCATGTTTTGAAGGGTAACTAACTCTATTAAATAACATGGTAAGTTACTACAAGTTTTGAGAAAGAACAAGTTCATGTTGTCATGTAACTTACTTGATTTTAACACTTGTTAGATGAGAAATGAGTTGTTGATTGTTGATGATGTTTTAAAAGAAAATAAACACATGTTTTGAAAACATGGGAAACCTCCATTTTTTTGGGAAACTCTGCCAAAATTTTTATAAATTTTGACACTTAGAAAAATATAAGTATTTGAGAAACTTATTCCCTAAAAATGTATCTAAAAACACTTATCAAGGTCTCCCAAACTTTTGTGTTAAGAAATGAGGATTTGTTCAAGAATAAAAATGGATATTAAGTATGTATATTTGTGAGAAAAATATATATATTTGATCACCAAATTTTGTGCTAAGTGTATGTAGTATGTATTATACGTGATAGTGTATTAGGACTTGAAAATACACTAAATACTCATGAGAAGTAAAAACACAAAAATACACATACAACATACAAGATACATAAATCGGGTGCAAAATACAAGAAACTTATATTTATTTTTGAGAAAATAATATAAGTAAGACACTTAGTTAAAAATATAAATTATTTTTAACACAAGAACACATATACAAAAGAGAGTGACTTGTACTTGTGTGTTACAAGTCTAGTGACTAACGTAAATAAAACACGTTTAGGTCACAACGCTATATAAGCAAACCCGGTGAAGTTTATGACGCAAGGAATGCAAAGTTGTGAGTTCATGCTCCCCCTTTTCTTTTAAATGTTTTCAGTTTTATAACTTCGGGGGTGAAATACATGTTACTGAATGTTTACAAGAAAGTTCGTGTCCCCACTTTTAAATCTTTACATACTTTTTATACTTGGGGTGAACACATGAGAATTGATACTTGATATAATAAACGAGAATTGATACTTGATATGCTGAATACATAAACAAGAAGCACTCTTGGTGATAACTAGTACTAAGGATGATGCGTTTTGAGGAATGATACGAGAAATAGTGTCACGAATAGGGTACCATAAGCACCATTAATCGTGTACATACTTAGACCGCAGAACAAAAGGTTAGATCTAACGGGTGTCCGGGCAGCCACACTCTCGGTGAACACTAGTACCGAGTAGTGCTTTTGTGTCTCCGTCGTGAATCGACAACTAGAAAAATGCCTATGGTTTGGTGACTTCCTATGTCGTGTCATATGTTAATGGCCTTGCAACCCATTAACTACACAAGAATACTTTATTTGTACGAAGTTCGTACACAAGAATACTTTATTTGGTTCATACCACAAGAATACTTTATTCACACAAGAATACTTTATTTTCACAAGATACTTAGCATGTTTTCATACAAAATATACAAACGTGTTCAATACAAAACTGCATGAATTCACACCAACATTATGTTGACGTTTTTCCAAAAACTCACATGTATTTCAGGTAACTAAAGTGGATGTGCGCGCGGTCTTACTCATGCTCCTGGATGTCGTTTATGTTATCTATGAATAATGTTGTAAACTTTTCAGACAACGTTTTGTGAAGTGATGTAAACACTTAAACTTGGTTTTCAGTTATGTTATGGTGTTCAAAGTTATTTTTATGAGCATGTAGTATGTTTACCAATCGTATGCAATGAAAACCTTTCATGATCACACCTCGTTCTTCCGCCGCAGAAAGGGGTGTGACAAAGTTAGGATCCTATATCCTTGATACTTACAATTATGATAACCAAAAGACAAACCCTTGTATAAAGTTAGGATCCAGGATCCTTAACTGTTTAGCTTTGGAAACCTGAAATATGACATAACTTGGGACTAAGACAACTGTAAGAGAAAGAGTTAGTATCTGGGGACAAACCCAACAATCTGGGTACAAGCCCAATAAACTGGGGACAAGCCCAAAAACTGGGGACAAGCCCAAAAACTGGGGACAAGCCCAAAGGATCTTGTGTATACTGGAGTATGGCCCATACTGGCGACTATCCAAACTTAGTGACATGAAGATGCCAAAACCTTCGCTAACATGAAAACATTAGAAACCTTAGGAACGGATGTATGGTACGTCTACCATTATACTTAGGATCCTAAATACAGCCAGTACAATGAAATTGTCAGCCCCTAAAGCGGGCACTGGTCCCATTGCCTTTAACTGCACTAGGATAATCGTGCGCAACTGGCGAAGGTGTAAGAACATGATTCGTAGGAGGTAATAGATACCTTAAACTGGGGACAAGCCCAAAAACTAGGGACAAGCCCAAAAACTTAGGAAATTGTAATAGATACTGGATCCTTGGGTAGAAGTCTGCCAATATCTGTAAAACTCAGAATTTGGTAAAAAGGGATAAAGGATACCGAATCCTTTTCCTGGTAAACAAATAAATTAAGGAATTAAGAAATTAATAAGGAAATGGTTGCCAGAGTAAGGTTAACTTATCCTTTGAGGATCCTGAATCCTTAACCATAATTCTGTCTTAGCTGAGGATCACCGATCCTTATTACATGAAGTATTTCTTTAAGTGGATAACATTCCAAGCTCTTGGTAACAAATCACCTTCCATTGTTAATAAACGGTATGCCCCCTTTCCTGCCTCAGCTTCAATAAGATAGGGGCCTTCCCACTTTGGTGCTAACTTGCCATCAGCAGGATTTGTGGTATTTTGGAATGCTTTCCTCAACACCATGTCAACAACTTGAAACTTTCTGATCCTGACATTCTTGTTATAAGTTCCAGCCATCCTTTGTTGATAACTAGCCAATCTTATTCTTGCTAAATCCCTGAGTTCTTCTATGGTATCCAAATCTTGAACCAAGTTTTCAGCATTTTCCTCAGGATCACAGATGCTTGTTCTTGCAGTAGGGACTACCATCTCTGTAGGGATCACTGATTCAGCCCCAAACACTAAAGAAAATGGAGTCTGGCCAGTAGCATTCTTGGGAGACGTTCTATCAGCCCACAACACATAAGGTAGCTCTTCTGCCCATTTTCCCTTTTTGGATCCAAGCTTCTTCTTCAAGTTGTTGATGATGATCTTGTTAGATGATTCTGCTTGACCATTAGCTTTTGGGTGGATTGGTGTTGATGTTATCATCTTAATCCCCTAGCTGTCACAAAAGTTAGTAGTTCTACTCCCAATAAATTGGGATCCATTATCACAAACAATTTCAGAAGGAATGCCAAATCTAGTAATAATGTTTTGCTTAATAAAGGATATCACTTCCTTTTCTCTGACTTGTGCAAAGGCTTCAGCTTCTTTCCTCTTGGAAAAGTACTCAGTCATAGCAAGTGTTTTGGTTAAAAATCACACAAGGATAATGTAACCAAATTTGATTTTGTGAGGTGTGATGCTTGATTATATGAACAAATGAATGAACAAAGAAGGAATGTAATGAATGTTGGACACAAGGATTTATACGAGGAAAAATCCCTTGATCAATATATGATCTCCGACACAAAAAACCTAGGGTGATGGAAACTACCGATCACCAATTGGATTAGACAAAATATGTTTACAACTCGGGATGATAACAAGCTTGTTACAAAGATCACTAATGTGCAAATAGTATGAAATCACCAATATGTTGCAGAGAGTTCTCGATTGTGTGTGTTTGCTAACTTGTTCTATCTAATTTCAGCTTGTTATCCCCTTATAAAAATTGAAATAATCTAACTAACAAACAATCCGAAAATCATGCTAGCTTCCCACGACTTCCATAACGGTCATACGAGCCATGCACGTGCAGAATATGAGAGCATATTCTCCTAGAATCTCGGCAAGACCAAGTCCCATTCGATTGTTCCTGCAAACCAAGTTCAAATATAGTGGAAACAACCGTTAGTGTAAGGATAACAATGAGGATCCTGGATCCTTATTCCCGTAACGTCTTCTGAGGATCCTTAATTCAATCCAAATTGGGGATCCATGATCCTGGCTGCACTTTGAGGATCCGTGATCCTTAGATTATTAAATCCATCCCTAACAATTGCCCCCAAAATATGAGGAATAAAATACAACTTGATGAGTCATATTTTTCTGCCTTATTCGCAACGAACTAACTATCGAAAATATAGCCGTTATATCAGAACTAGCCGTTGCAATCCTGACATCAGCGACATGACAACCTGTAGAATCATCATTATATATGGATTAGAGATAAGGATCTAATTGCATTTAAATTCGAGCGTTACTCTCCTTTAAATCACCATCCGGAGATTGAACAGGTATCTCTCTTCTTCCTTTTCTCTACATTTACTTATTCTGATTTTCTGTTTCAAAATCTCAAAGCCAAGATGAAGCTACGATCCTCCCCTGCCAAGGATCACAAGAAGGATAGTCCCTTGAGAAGCCAAGGCATTGTCGAAAACACTTTGGCAGAACTCTACCTCTTTACTGATCCAGAAATTGACCGGATCCGCCATTGTTTTCCGGCGGAGGCCCTCTTCAAACCTTTTGACTCTTTAGTGAAGAGTGACTGCATCTCCGACACCTGGGTCTCTTTTCCAGCCACCCCTTTTTTGATAGGATTCTCCTATCCTTTCCCTGCTTTTACCCAATCCTTCTTTGCACTCACCGGTATGTGCTATATTCAGGCCATGTCGATGATGTGGAGAGTACTGTACACTCTAGAAAACATCATTGAGCAGGAGGGTATAGAGATAGGAATGTCGGAATTGGCTGAGTTATATAATCTTGTTAGCCATGGTTCACACCGATTCTTGTTTAAGCACAAACCTGGTCAGCCCCATCCAATCCTTAAGACCACGAAAAATGACACCCATTGGAAGAACCATTTCTTTTTTGTGAGGAGGGACTCAATCCCAGACGGGGATGATCTCCCCAAAAAGTGGACCACCCATGGTAGGATATAGGGTCCTTAGACAAGGATCATGGGAGGACTCTGTTTCATTTAAGGATAATTGATCCTTTTTCCTGTTTCCATTTTGCAGCTATCTCAGTTTCTCATCTTCAAAACTCCCCTACAACAAAAGAAAGACTTGCTGCATTCTGGAGGCTTGACCCCGCTGTGAGGACATTCTAATAAAAAACAAAGGATTCCGAAGAAGCATCCTCTAGTTCCTTCACCATGTCAAGTAAGTATCCATACATATGTATAAATGAATAACTGTTAAAATGAATGAAAAATATGAATACTTATCTGTTGTTTGGCATTTGTAGGCGCTGGAAAATCTTCCAAATCAGCTTCCCGGTTCAGTGTTAGTGACCTTGATGCTTTTGCTCTCTCTAAGTCTGCCAAGAAACAGCTTACCACCAGTTCCAGCATCCCACATCCTAAGGGTGACAACACAAAGGGCAAGGGCGAAACGAAAAGGAAAGTTGCTGAAGCTCTTGAAGGCCTTCCTATCATCCAACACCAGTTCGAGGAGTATGTCTCTGAGGTAAGGATCCTTAATCCTTAAGTCTGATCTTCCCTTTTTTGAGGATAACGGATCCTGACCATGTGCTTGTTTTTTGCAGAAATTTGCTGAGATCCAGATGCTCCTGGATTCAAATGCTGAAGAGGCTGAGCAAAAACACCTGGACTTCCAGAAGATGTTCTTGGCTAAGGATCAGACAATCTCCTCCCTTGAGAAGGAGCTTAATCTGGTGAAAAAGGAGCTTGTCCTGACCCAAGTTACAGCCCAGCAGGAGAAGGAGGAGGTGATGGAGGGAGCCAAAATCTCTGCTATAATTTCCATGCTCAAGATCAAACTTCAAATGGCAAAGGAGGCTGAGGATCCTTCCATTGATAGGTCTACTTGGGATCAAGAAGCCTGGAAGCTGAAGCTGGCTGAGCTGGACGATGAAGAGGAGGCTGAGGAGGTCCTGGCATTGGAAGCTGGCAACAGTAGAGTGAAGGATCTGGTTGAGGAAGTAGCAGGTGGTGATGCAGCGAATGTGTAAGCTGCAACAATGGGCGATGATGGAAATTTCTAGACGTGGCCGGAGCCCATTTTTTATGGTTTGGGGTTTTTGTTTAATGGTGCTTTGACGGTGAACAATGTTGGTCTGTAATAACTCTAAACAATAGTTTTTAGGTTTAAGGATCATGGATCCTTGGGACAATAGGTAGGATAATAGGTGGTGGATGGATCCTCTGTTTGGGGGATGAAACCACTTGTTATCCTGCCACCTTTATTTCCTGCATTTAAACCTTGTTAATATGGACACCCTTTGCCTACCCCAGCAGACGGGCCATGTTTTGCTGATAGATGCTTGGGGTAGGCAATTTTGACAACCTTGGAAGGGTTTAACTTTTGATAAATAAATTAAACCTTAATCTTTTGGCTATCTCGTGTTGCACGTTTTCTGTTTATTTACCTTTTAGTTATTATTGCATATTGCTTTACACATACAAGTTGGTAATGAAAGTATAAAAATTAGTTTAAGTCAAAAGGTTTAGGATATGATCAAATATCCCCTAATCGAAAAGTTCAAAAAGTGGTGAAATTTTAGGATCATATATCCTGTTGTGAAAGTATAAGGGTAACATAAATCAAGTATAATAGTTAAGATAAATAAGGATCATACATGAGAATCCAAGTTAGGATCCTTTATCCTTAACACTTACCACTGTGACCATTAAAGATAAAGCTTGATAAAAAGTTAGGATCCTGGATCCTTAACTGTTTAGCTTTAGAAACCTGAAACATGAGATAACTTGGGACTAAGCCAATTTATAAATGAAAGAGTTAATATTTGGGGGCAAGCCCAATAGACTGGGGACAAGCCCAAAAACTGGGGACAAGCCAAAAAACTGGGGACAAGCCCAAAAACTGGGGACAAGCCCGAAGGATCTTGTGTAAACTGGAGTATGGCCAAAATTGGCGACTATCCCAACTTAGTGACATGAAGATGCCAAAACCTTAGCTAACGTGAAAACGTTAGAAACCTTAGGAACGGATGTATGGTACGTCTACCATTATATAGGATCCTGAATACAGCCAGTACAGTGAAATTGTCAACCCCTAAAGTGGGTACTGGTCCCATTGCCTTTAACTGCACCTGGATAATCGTGCGCTACTGGCGAAGGTATTAGAACCTGATTCGCAGAAGGTAGTAGATACCTTAGACTGGGGACAAGCCCAAAAACTGGGGATAAACCCATAAAACTTAGGAGACTTTTGTGGATACTTGATCCTTTGTTAAGAATGCATAAATTTCTGCAAAACTCAGAGCTTTAGTGAAAGAAGGTAAAGGATCCCGAATCCTTCTCCTTATAATTAAATAAATTAAAGGACAAGGTAAGTTAAAATTAAAATATTACTAAAATGAGGATCATATATCCTCTGAGGATCCTTATTGTATACCTGATATGAGGATTACTAAGGATCCTGGATCCTTGTTACATGAAGTATCTTTTCAAATGGACAGCATTCCAAGCTCTTGGTAGCAGATCTCCTTCCATTGTTAATAACTGATATGCCCCCTTTCCTGCCTCAGATTCAATAAGATAGGGGCCTTCCCATTTTTGTGCTAACTTGCCATCAGTAGGGTTTGTGGTATTTTGGAATGTTTTCCTCAATACCATATCACCAACTTGAAACTTTCTGATCCTGACATTTTTGTTATATGCCCCAGCCATCCTTTGTTGGTAGCTAGCCAATCTTATCCTTGCCAAATCTCTGAGTTCTTCTATGGTATCCAAGTCTTGAACTAAGTTTTCAGCATTTCCTTCAGGATCACGGATGCTTGTTCTTGCAGTAGGAACCACCATTTCTGTAGGGATCACTGATTCAGCTCTAAACACTAAGGAGAACGGAGTCTTACCAGTGGCATTCTTGGGAGTTGTCCTATCAGCCCATAATACATAAGGTAATTCCTCTGCCCATTTCCCTTTCTTGGATCCAAGCTTTTTCTTCAAGTTGTTGATGATGATCATGTTGGATGATTCTGCTTGACCATTAGCTTGTGGGTGGACTGGTGTTGATGTTATCATCTTAATCCCCCAACTGTCACAAAAGTTAGTAGTTCTACTCCCAATAAATTGGGATCCATTATCACAAACAATTTCAGAAGGAATACTAAATCTAGTAATAATGTTTCTTTTAATAAAGGATATCACTTCTTTTTCTCTGACTTGAGCGAAGGCTTCCGCCTCTATCCAATTGGAAAAGTAGTCAGTCATAGCAAGTGTTTTGGTCAAAAATCTGGCTAGGATAATGCAACCAAATCTTTGTTGTGAGGAATGATTCTTGAACAAATGTACGACTATCTTGTAAATGAAATGAACAAATGACACAAGGATTTATACGTGGAAAAAGCCCTTGATCAAGAGTTGATCTCCCGCATAAAAAACCTCGGGTGATGGAAACTACCGATCACCAACTACAATTAAACAAATGATTGTTACAACTCGGGATGATAACAAGCTTGTTACAAGGATCACTATAATGCAGTGTGTATGAAATCGCTGAATGAAATGTTGAGAGCTATTAATAGCTGTTACGAGTGTGTGTGTTTGCTAAAATTTCCCAGTGTTCTAATTCAAGCTTGTTATCCCCTTTTAAAATTAGAAATAACTAAATAACTAACTATCCGCTAAATGTGCAAGCTACCCACTATCTCCATAACGTTTACAAAGCCATGCACGTGCGGAATATTGAGGGCATATTTTCCAAGAATATCGGCAAGACCAAGTCCAAGGCGTATACTCCTGCAAAACAAACTTAAACATAATAGAGGCAACCGTTAATATAAGGATAACAACAAGGATCCTGAATCCTGATCCTGCAATATCTTCCGAGGATCCTTAATTCAAACAGAATTGAGGATCCGTGATCCTGGCAGTGCTTGAGGATCCGTGATCCTTAGGATTGGAAAATCCTCCCCTAACAATTGTCCCCAAAATATGAGGAGTAAAATGTAAATTAACGAGTTATATTTTCTTTGATCTTATCTCCAATGAACTGATTAACGGATACATAGCCGTTAGAATCTAAGTAGCCGTTGCTGGTCTTACGTTAGCGACATGACTTGCCTGCAAAATCATCATTATAAATTCAAGTTAGAGATAAGGATCAAGAGGCATTTAAATTCGTGCGTTACACCCTTTAAATCCTGATTTGAAGATTGATCAGGTACTTCTCTCTCCTTTCTCTCTTCATCTTCTTCCGTTGTTCCTTTTCGAAATCTCTAGATCATAATGAAGTTACGATCCTCCCCTGCCAAGGATCACCAGAAAGATAGTCCTTTGAAAAGCCAAGGGATTATCAAGAATACTCCGAAGGAACTCTGCAGTTTTACTGATCCGGAGATCGACCGGATTCGCCATTGTTTTCCGGCGAACGCCGTCTTCAAGCCCTTTGACCCTACCACCAAAAGTGATTCTGTTTCTGAAACCTGGGTTGCTTTTCCGGCCACTCCCTTCCTGATAGGATACTCCTATCCTTTCCCTGCCTTCACTGAATCCTTCTTCTCTCTCAACGGCATGTGCTATGTTTAGGCAATGCCAATGATGTGGAGGGTTTTATATACCCTAGAGAGAATCATTGAGCAGGAAGGTATAGAGTTAGGGATGTCGGAACTGGCTGAACTGTACAACCTTGTGAGCCATGGTTCACACCGCTTCTTATTCAAACATAAACCCAGTGATGCACACCCAATCCTCAAGACCACCAAGAATGACACCAACTGGAAGAAGCATTTTTTCGTTAGGAGGGATTCTATCCCGGATGGGAAGGATCTCCCAAGAAAGTGGGCCATCCATGGTAGGATAGAGGATCCTTATAGAAGGATCATAGGATAACCATGTTTCTGTTGAGGACATGGTTGCAAAAGTCGCTAGGCGCTCCCTAGTCGGTCGACCGGGGAGTTGAGAGTACTCAGCCTAGTCAGAGAGTACTCGGGGAGTACTCGGACATGTTAAATTATAAAGAAATTAGTTTTTGGAAATTAAATACATGTCAAATAACATAAATTTACTAATATCTATAACAAAATACGTGAAAATAATATTAATTCTTTAATATAATAGGCATAGAAATTATGTTTTATTATTTTTAAAGTCAAACTCGTCCCAAGTTGACCTACTAGATACGATTTTGGCCTCAGTTGACCGCGTTTGACCGATTCCAAGTAATTAGGCGGAGTCAAAGAAAGTCGCCTCGGCAGCCTACCTTGTAGCGACTACTCGGGGAGTACTCGGCCTTGGAAACCTTGTTTTACAACCATGGTTGAGGATAACTGACCCCTTTTTGTATCTTTTGTGCAGCTATCTTTGTTTCTCGTATCATTCCATCACCTGCAACGAAAGAGAGGATTGCTGCTTTCTGGAATCTTGATCCTGCAGTAAGATCATTCCAAGCAAACACCAAGGATTCTCAAGAAGTATCCTCCGCCTCAGTTTCAATGTCAAGTAAGTATCCAAGTTGGTATTTAATTAAATGTTTAAATGAAAATAGAACAAGAATACTTATATGTCATTTTGGATTGGTAGGCGCTGGAAAATCTTTGAAGTCAGCCTCCCGCTTCAGTGTTAGTGATCTTAGCACTGTCTCTCCCCAGTCCGGAAAAAAGAAGTCTGCTGCTAGCCCAAGCGCTATAATCCCCAAGCCTGTCACCTCCAAGGGAGGAAAGAAGAGGAAGGCCACTGAAGCTAACAATCTTGAAGGCCTGCCCCTTATCCGCCACCAGTTTCAGGAATACTTTGCTGATGTAAGGATCACTGATCCTGACTGATTATCTTGCACAGTTGAGGATAATGGATCCTGAACCCTACCTTTTCTTTTTGCAGAAATTTGCCGAGATTGAGATACTCTTCGATGCATACGTTGAAGAGGCTGAGCAGAAGCATTCGGACTTTCAGAAGATCTTCCTGGCCAAGGATCAAACCATCTCCTCCCTCGAGAAAGATCTCAATCTGGCAAAGAAGCAGGTGGTAATGGCCCATATTAATGCTGACCATGAGAAAGCCGAGGTGATGGAGGATGCTAAAGTCTCTGCTGCCATCACCATGTACAAGATCAAAGTCCAGATGGCCTAGGAGGCTGAGGATCCTGACTTCAACAGGACCAAGTGGGACCAGGAGGGCTGGAAGGCTAAGCTGGCTAGCTGGACAATGAGGAAGAGGCTACGGAGATCTTGGCAATTGAGGCGGGTGGCAGCGGAGCTAAGGATCAGGCGGGTGATGCTGGAGCAGGAGGCGATGGTGATGCAGCGAAGGTTTGAGCTGCAGAAATGGGCGATGATGGATTTATCTAGACGCGGCCGGAGCCCATTTTTTATGATTTGGTAGTGGTTTTTGGTTGTTGATGTTTTTCTCGAACAATAGTTAGTATGTAATAACTTAGACAATAGTTTTTAGGCTTGAGGATCATTGATCCTTTGTACAATAGGTAGGATAATGGGTGGTGGATGGATCCTCTGTTTGGGGGATGAAAGCACTTGTTATCCTTCCGCCTTTTGTTACCTGCACTTAGACCTTTGTTAAATATGGACACCCTTTGCCAACCCAAGTGGACGGGCCATGTTTTGCTGGTAGAAACTTGGGTTGGCAATTTTGACAACCTTTTAAGGGTTTAACTATTGATAAATAAATAAAACTTTAATCTTTTGGCTTATCATGTGTTGTTACATTTGTGAACACTTTACTTTTCAGTTGCTATTATACACTTTGTTTGAATTCATTAAGTTAAGAATAAAAGTTTAACAGATTATGTCAAAGAAATTTAGGATATGATCAAGGATCAAATATCCTATAATCGATCACTTCAAAAAAGTAGTGTAACTTAAGGATCATAAGTACCGATGTCAAAGATTAAGGGTCACTTAGATACATAAAGAATAAAATCAAAATGATCAAGGATCATACCTGAGAATCCAAGTTAGGATCCTAAACCTTTAACATTTACAATCAGGATAACCAAAAGACAGACCTTAGTAAAGGGTAAGGATCAAGGATCCTTAGCTGTTTTACTTCAAAAACCTGAAATGGAACATAACTTGGGACTAAGCCAATATAAGAGAAGAGTTAGCAACTGGGGACAAGCCCAACAATTCTGGGGACAAGCTCAAAAAACTGGGGACAAGCCCAAAGGATCTTGTGTAAACTGGAGTATGGCCCTCACTGGCGACTATCCAAACTTAGTGACATGAAAATGTCAAAACCTTAGCTAACGTGAAAACGTTAGAAACCTTAGGAACGGACGTATGGTACGTCTACCAATATGCGTAGGATCCTGGATACAGTCAGTACAATGAAATTGTCAGCCCCTATAGCGAGTACTGGTCCCATTGCCATGAACTGTACCAGGATCATCGTGCGCTACTGGAGATACTGGGGACAGGCCCAAAAACTGGGGACTAGCCCAAAAAACTGGGGTCAAGCCCAAATAACTGGAGACTTCTGGGGATACTCAATCCTTTGTTAAGGATACATGAACCTTCTGCAAAACTTAGAATCAAGTGAAAGGAGGATAAAGGATCCAGGATCCTTCTCCTTGTATATAGGATAATTAAAGAATGAAATAATTTGAGATTAGATCATTACCAAAATGAGGATCCTCTGTCCTATAAGGATTCTTCGAGGATATCGATAATGAAAATGGTTGAGGATGCTAGATCCTTACTACATGAAATATTTCTTTAGGTGGACAGCATTCCAAGCTCTTGGTAGCAAATCACCTTCCATTGTTAGCAATCGATATGCCCCATTTCCTGCTTCAGCTTCAATCAGGTAGGGGCCTTCCCACTTTGGTGCCAACTTTCCATCAACAGGATTTGTGGTATTCTGAAATGCTTTCCTCAATACCATATCACCAACTTGGAATTTCCTGATCCTGACATTCTTATTGTAGGCTCCAGCCATCCTTTGTTGATAACTAGCCATCCTTATTCTTGCCAAATCCTGAGTTCTTCTATAGTATCCAAGTCTTGAACCAAGTTTTCAGCATTTCCTTCAGGATCACGGATGCTTCTTCTTGCAGTAGGGACCACCATCTCTGTAGGGATCACTGATTCTGCTCCAAATACAAAAGAAAATAGAGTTTGGCCAGTAGCATTCTTGGGTGTTGTCCTATCAGCCCATATCACATAAGGTAGTTCTTCTGCCCATTTTCCTTTCTTGGATCCAAGCTTCTTCTTCAAGTTGTTGATGATGATCTTGTTGGATGATTCTGCTTGACCATTAGCTTGTGGGTGGACTGATGTTGATGTTATCATCTTAATCCCCCAGCTGTCACAAAAGTTAGTAGTTCTACTCCCAATAAATTGGGATCCATTATCACAAAAAATTTCAGAAGGGATACCAAATCTAGTATTAATGTTTCTTTTAATAAAGGATATCACTTCCTTTTCTCTGACTTGAGGAAAGGCTTCAGCCTCTATCCACTTAGAAAAGTAATCAGTCATGGCAAGCATGAACACCTTTCCTCCTGGTGCTTTGGGAAGTTTACCAACTATATCCATTCCCCATCTCATGAATGGCCAAGAAGAGGATATAGGGTGCAAGAGCTCTGCTAGTTGATGAAGGATATTACTATGTCTATGACAAGGATCACACTTCTTGGCATAATCCACAGCATCCTTCTTCATTGTCGGCCAATAGTATCCTGTCCTAAGGATCCTTGAAAACAATGCCCTGCCCCTAGTGTGGTTTCCACAATCTCCTTCATGAAAATCCTTTACGACTTCTTGGATTTCAGGATCCTCAATGCATCTTAGATATGGACATGCAAGAGATCGTTTATATAACATGTTATTCAATATTGTAAATTGAGATACCTTGATTTTGAAAGCCCTGGGGTTTTCTCCTGTAAGAATCTCTCCATGTTGTATATATCTCATGCTTGGAAGGATCCATGATCCTGAACGAGACTGTGCACCATCACTAGGAACCATTGCAGAATCCTGTTCTATCTCTATAGTTATGTGATCCTCAATAGCAGGAGCCAAAACATGAATGATAGGGATCTTGATATCCTTTGGAATTTTCAAGGATGATCCTAGGTTGGCCAATGCATCAGCTTCTGCATTTTCCTCCCTGGGTACCTGTGTCAAACTAAAAGAAACAAAAGAGAGTGCCAATTCCTTGACTATCTCTAGGTATTTGATTAGCTTTTCACCTTTAACAAGATAGGATCCATTAAAGTGATTAGTAATTAACAATGAATCTACATGTACCTCAAGATACCTGATCCTCATATGCTTGGCAATTTGCAAACCAGCTATCAAGGCTTCATATTCAGCCTCATTATTAGTAGTTTGAAACTCACAAGCTATGGAGTGGGGTATTATGTCCCCCTGTGGAGATTTTAGTAGTATTCCAAGTCCTGTTCCTTTGACATTAGAAGCTCCATCAGTGAAAAGTATCCAAGGATCCTTAGTCTCTTCAAGTTGTTGAACCTCTAACTCAGCCTATCTTTGCAAGTCACTACTAAAATCTGCCACAAAGTCAGCTAAGGCATGGGATTTGATGGCAGTCCTTGGTTCATATCTTATATCATAAGCACTAAGCTTCACTGCCCATTTAGCCGTCCTTCCTGACATTTCAGGTTTCCTGAGAACATTCTTAATTGGAAAATTAGTCTTAACTGTGACATCTGTGCTTGTAATCGTTGTAAACAGTTCAGTTATTAATGAAATAAAGTTATTTGATCCCAATATTTGTTTGTTTATGTTTGATGTTTTTTTCATGTTTTGACTTTTATTCAATTTCAAACTCTATATCGCTTTCTGGAGAATTATACGAAAACTGGTGCGTAAACGTAATCAGTTTAACGCGAAAAATACTCTGGAACATCAATTTATGCTTAACATACCTTAAATAACCTTTACATAACTAGAAATAAGTTTTGAAAGCTTTGGTATGGCAAAATCAAGTCTATTCGCTTACAGGGACTAAATTCAACAAACTGCGAAAGTATGCTGATTTAAACTGTAACGGACATTCCGGAACTTGATCATAAGTTAAACACACCCTAAATATCCTTACATAGCTTAGAAATAGGCTTTTAGGGGTTCGGTGTGCCAAAATAAACTTTATGCTCATTCAGGGACTAAAAGCATCAAAAAGTGCATAAGTTTGCATTTTCGCGCATAACTCACGTTCTGAATACATCCGGACATCCAAAAATTTATGTAATCATTAAAATATTATTTTTTAGTGATTGGTTTGTCAAAAATCCATTCGTCGCGCAATTTGGACCGTTTTTGCGTCCGTTACGACTTCCGTCGTAATTAACCGAACAACGCAACCGTACGGCCAAACGAACCGACATCCGACATATTTTTGAGCATGTTTCATGTTCCCTATGCTTTAACATCCTTATGGAGCTCAAAAATGGGTTTGACGGGTATTAGAAGTGCCAAAACACGACCATACGCGCACATGGACCAAAACTGTCAACTTTGAAAGTTGCTGGTCTGCAGACCAGCATACAGTCCGTAAGGTGTCCCCAGTTCAGCAGAATGTGTTTTCCAGCTTGATCCAGCTGTTGGGCACCTTTTCACATGGTTTTGGGGCATTTCTACGGGCTCCCCTGGTTTTGTAAATCTATGGGCTCGATGTGTACGACTAGGATTGAATCTCGGTTTTCAAGAAACGATCCTAACGGTTCTACGAAAACTATATATACCCCTCTACCCCATTTGTTACAACCCACAATTTGATCTGAGTTTTTCTCTAAGTGGTTGTGTTTATACACTTCCTACCTGAGATTACTTGGAATCAAATACTTGCGGGGACCCTTTGTGAGTGTTCCTTCGTTCTTTTACGCGTTTTTAGCACGAAAGTCAAACAGTGTTTGACTTTCAACTTTGACCAGTTTATGGTCAACACAAAGTTCTGTTGAACTTTGCAACGTGAGCGTAATCACGATGGTTATAGTCCCTTGTGACTATACCTACTGATTACCACGTTATCTAGGCTCAGTGACGAGTCGTAGTTTCGGCCAAAATGCGTATTCTTGCGTATTTTGTAACCAAACTACTATTGGGTATCAAAACCATTTGTTTTGATACCAAAACCTGTTTTCTAACTTAACTAAACATGTTTTAGCATGTTTAGCTCGTCGGTTTTAAATTTGTGCTTGTATAGGGTTATAAAGGTAAGCGATCTAATCAATCGCTTATACTTTCGAACCCGACCCATTTGGTCGATCATTAGGATCCGACCAAACACTTTAGGTGACCATAGTTGTATAGGGAATAACCTTCCGAGGTTATACCTTATGGTCACATTGTTTGAGTAGTTGTATGATAGGTAGTATTTATGCCTTAGGAAAAATTACCAAAATGCCCTTTTCGCACCAAAATTCATTTTAAGCCTATGTAACATAACTTTTGACATCTAAACTGATTTAGTAACAACATTAGACATATTAAGGCATATATTACTTGTCATAGGACTAGTTAGGCGGTCCGAACGCGTTTTACGCGAACGACGCGTTAAAGTAGCATATGCTACCTAAACGGGTCGTGATGGGTCGTAAGCACTTAGGATAAGTTTCGTTTTAGTTTGTAGGCTTTGTTAAACCATATTACATGAGTTCCTACACTCATTTGGTTTACGAACCCTAATGCTACCCGATCCTCCGAGTAGGTCCGGTTATTAATGTAGTTACCTATATTAGGTGCCGTTTGATTCCGTAATCTTCTAGCTTTGCTTGTGGATACCTAAAATCTATTGAGCAATCTCAAGTGAGTACATAAACCCCTCTTTTACTGTTTTCCAAACGTTTTGGGGTGAAACACATGTGCCTACTTGTTATTTTCATGCTTTCCCATGTTTTCATATCATATACTTGCTATCTTCATTAGTACACTATTAGTACATAATTTCATTTTGACTTGCTATGTATGTTTACTTAGCATATTTAGCACATTGTTTTACATTACGTCTTCTTTTGCTATGTATGTTTACTTGACATGATAGCACATCGATTTACATGACTTTTTCTGCTTTGTATGTTAACTTAGCATATTTAGCACATTGATTTACATGACTTTTCTGCTTTGTATGTTAACTTAGCATACTTAGTACATTACTTTCATTACATGTTTGTTTTTGGTATGACATTTGGTTTGTACAACGGGACTAAACTACAATCATTAACATTAGCTACGCCGTTCGGTAGTAAGTAGTGGTACCATAGGACTTGACAAATCCCATTCCTGACATCCTAGGTTTGTTTGGGTGTAAGGAATGACTGAATCCGAAAACATTTTACTTTGATAATCTTTACTCTAAGGTTATCCGTCTGTCTCAAGGCTTGAATGTATGCGTTAACTTACCGCATAAATGTTTGTATCAGTAAAACATGCATTTATTTTACAAAACATAACTTTTGGTTTATTCAAAATACTTTGTTTTGTACATTTTTACTTGTGGTTTAAGTAGTCTCATTTTACTTACCATACATAACTTTTGTTTACACATTACATGACTTATATTCAACATTGATTATACTATGACATTTGACTATTGGACTAAACATCGATATTTTACAATGATTGGTTGGTTTGAGTGACTTAAATAACGAGGCGTGTGTAATATAATACAAGCATGGTGGATACGCCGCTGGTACTTCCTATATATAAGTGTTTGTATGATATTACATATTGTAGCGTCATTTAAACCACTTCAGTTTAGACATATTACATTTACAACACATTTTCACTTAAACATTGTTTTACAAATAACTTGGTTTACACAAACTCTTTTTACTTGGTTATTCTTTTAACTATACATTACTCTTTTATATATACATATCATCTGATTTCGCTATCGTTTTTCAAATGATTTATAAAACAAAACAAATAACAAGGTTCATGACTGAATTTTTATTATACATTTCTTCAAACATAAGTCATGAATCCTATTTTTCATAAAACCTATGTATCTCACAGGCATTTATGCTGACGTACCTATTTTCACATGTGTTTTTAGGAGCTGCTGCTTAGGATGTTCGTGGCACACACACTAGGGCGGACCTGTGCCTTAGAGACTTAAAATAAAGATAGAACTAGTTTAAATTATGTGATGTACTCTTTGGTTCTTGTTTAAGACAATGTAACTCTTTATTTTATGAATAAAACATAACTTTTAAATGCCATGGTTGTGGAACAATAATTCTGTTACAACACTCCCCGACGTTTCCGCCACGATTTGATGTTTTACGTGGTCAGGGTGTGACATTAACAATAATGGCATGAGTTTCAAAATAATGTCTTAGTTTAGTGGACGCCATAATTAAATCAAGGATAAGTTTTTCTAAATGTGAATACCTGGATTCAGCATCAAGTAAACTCTTACTTACATAATAAACAGGATGTTGTGTACCTTCGTGATCCTTAACAAGGACCGCACTTACTGCTTTAGAGGATACCGCGAGATATAAGGATAATATATCCCCTTTTTCTGGTTTCATCAAGGCAGGAGCTGAGGATAGGTAATCCTTAAGGGCTTTGAGAGCATTTTCATGCTTTTCAGTCCATTCAAATTTCTTGTTCTTCCTCAAAATGTCATAAAATTCCTTGCACTTTTCTGATGACTTGGATATGAACCTATTCAAGGCTGCGATCCTCCCTGTTAACCTTTGCACATCCTTGGCATTGGCACGAGATTTGGTATTCACAATAGCCTTAATTTGCTCTGGACTTGCTTCAATGCCTCTTTTTGTTACCATTTAACCTAGGAACTTGCCTGCTTTAACACCGAAGTGACACTTTGAAGGATTCAACTTCATATTGAATTTGTCAAGGATATTGAATGCTTCCTCCAGGTCTCTAAGGTGATCCTCAGCTCTCTTAGATTTAACCACCATGTCGTCTGTGTAGACCTCCATAGTGTATCCTATTTGTTCCTTAAACATCATATTGACTAGCCTTTGATAAGTAGCACCTGCATTCCTTAGTCCAAATGGCATAGCAATATAACAATAGATACCAGTTGGGGTCATAAAGGCTGTATCCTCTTGATCAGATGGTTCCATCTGAATTTGTTGAAATCCAGATGAAGCATCTATAAAAGTCAACAACTCATGACCCGCGGTAGCATCCACCATGGAGTCAATGTGGGGTAATGGGAAAGGATCCTTGGGACATGCCTTGCTTAAATCAGTAAATTCGACATATACCCTCCACTTTCCATTTTTCTTTTGAACAACAACCACATAGGCTAACCATCTTGGATACTTAACCTCTCTAATCATACCTGCTCGGAGGAATTTGTCTACCACCTCCTGGATAATGGCATTCCTCTCAGGTGCAAACTTCCTCCTCTTCTGATGTATGGGCTTGAATGACCTATCAATACCAAGTTTATGAGTAATTATATCTTTAGATGTACCTGTCATATCTTCATGGTTCCAGGCAAAGGTAGTTTTTCTCCTCTTAAGGAAGGATACTATATCCTGTTCAATGTTGCTGAGGATCCCTGATCCTATGAAGACTTTGGATTCAGGACCATGAGGATCCATAAGGATTTCTTTCACATCCTATTCTCTTGCCTCCAAGATGTCTCTTGGAGGATACTTAAGTTGCTATTGCTCCCTTGGTCTTGACGCTGGCTTCATTGATGAGGTGTAGCAATTTTTTGCTTCTTGTTGGTCACTCTCAATCTTTATCACCCCCCATGGACTAGGAAGCTTCACACATTGATGATATGTAGATGCAACTGCCTTCATGTCATGTATCCATGGCCTGCCAAGGATAACATTGCAACAAGATAAGCAATCTATAAAACAAAATTTTTGATAAGAATGAAGTCCTTCAATGTAGATGGGAAGTTTAATGTCCCCCAATGTATTCTTGGTTTCTCCGCTGAATCCCACAAGAACTGAGGATCTTGGGACAATATCTGATTCAGGGATGTTCATTTTCTTAAGGACATCAAGCTGAATGATGTTCACCGAGCTTCCTCCATCGATTAGGATCCTGCGAACAAAATGGTTAGAAATAAACAAAGTAATAACAAGACCATCATGATGAGGATCCTGAACATCAACACGATCATCCTCATCAAAAGTTATAACTTTCTCCTGTGTGACAGTAGAGGTCCGGATGGGTCTATCTCCATTATCCATCTTGGTCTCCTTGGCATGTCTTTTGGCTGCTGAAAAGGAAGTGCCACAAATGCCTGATCCATCGGATATAAAGTTTATAACTTGTGCATCTGCTGGAGGAGCAGGAGCTCTTTCTGGGACCTTCTCAGGATCCTGGATCCTAGACCTTTTTCTTCCCAGAAGTTCCTTTAAGTGCCCCTTGCTTAACAAATAACCAATCTCTTTTCTCAGTGCAATACACTCTTCAGTGAGATGCCCGAAATCCTCGTGATATGCACACCATTTGGATTTGTCTTTTGTTGTGGCTGGTTTATCACTTTTTCTTGGCCACCTAGCCTTTTCACCTAGATTTTGCATTGCAAGGATCAGTTCATTGTTATCAACAGAAAAACAATATTCCGAAATGGGAAGATAATCCTCATCATCCTCTTCCTGTTCTACTGCATGCACGTTCTGGTTATCAGACTTGTTGTAAAGCTTGGACTTATTGTTCCTGAAGTAGGATCCTTGCTTTTCCTGCTTCGAGGATCCTGCCAATCTTTCCTGGATCCTTTTATCATCCTCTAATCGGATGAATCTAAGGGCCCTGGTTCTCACTTCATCAAGATTCCTGCATGGGGTCATGACAAGATCATCATAGAATAATGAATCCCTAAGCAATCCCATTTAAAGGCTTCCACAGCCGTAGCTATATCCAGATTAGGAATGTCTAAGGATTCTTTACTAAACTTAGTGATATAATCTCTAAGTGATTTATTTTGACCTTGTGTTACCCTATATAGATCACTAGTTAATCATTCAAATTTTCTACTGCATGAGAATTGGCTATTAAACAGGTTAACTAGATTAGCAAATGAAGTAATAGAGTAAGGGGGAAGACTTAGCAGCCCTTTAAGAGCTGATCCTGTGAGTGTGGATCCGAAACCCTTGCATAGACATGCTTCCTTTAACCTCTCAGGAATTGGATTGATCTCCATCCTTTCTCTGTATTGAGCTACATGCTCCTCTGGATCCGTCGAACCATCATACAGCTTCATAGTTGGTATCTGGAACCTTTTGGGTATCTCAGCATCACAAATAGGTGGTGCAAAATGAGATATCCTATGGCTGCCATCTGCGATTTTAGGAATAGGCTTAACCACCCTTGGAACGCTGGATATCATATCCTTCAGTTTCTGTAATTCCCTAGCCATAGCGTGATTGGTACCTGTATCCTGCATAGAGCCATGGTTAGTGTTATAAGAATTATTAAAAGTGTTACCTCCAAGAGGATTCAAGTTTGGAATTCCAGATGTGAATCCATATTGACGGGATTCTGGTATGACTGAAGGACCAGAAGAAGCAATGGTCTGCATTGGAATGAAGTCTCCTTGATAAACATCTGTGCTTGAGGGTTGTACACTTCTTAAGAATCCTTGATCCTGAAAGATGTTGGATTCTTGAACCTGGAAGGAGGATCCTTGAACTTGAGAGGATCCTTGAACCTGAGAGGATCCTCGTACCTGAGAGGATCCTTGAACCTGAGAGGATCCTTGAATTGTGTGTGTCCCCATATATCCTCCTGAGCTGATGACGGATCCCTGATGCTGGAAAGAGGATCCCGAAGGCTGAAAATATGATCCTGAAGGCTGGAAGTGAGACCCTAATGCCTGACTCATGGTTGTTATTCCATAACGCCTTCCCAATGATTCACTCTGGTACTGGATATCCAGAGCTGCAGATTGCTGAACAGTTATAGCTGGAGTGTCGAAATCCAGTGACCTTGGTATCAGAGGAGAGTGATCCTCCCCTGATCTCTTCTGTTTCTTGATGTCACCAATCTCCCGGAGGATCCTTTCGTTAGTCTTGTCCTGCTCTTGTATGTGATCCCTCATTTGCAAAATCAAAGTAAAAAGATCACTAGTAGTAGGGTTAGAAGAAACATCAGAAGTTGGTGGTTTTGGGAAAATGGGGCTTGGTCTCTTTGCAGCATTTTCATTATTTTTCTGGGATCCAAAAGCCGGTGGAGGCAAAAGTGGAACGCCCTGTGAAGAAGTGACTGCCGGCATTGAACTTGAGGTGTTCTTCGCTAAAGAAGCCATGTGGTTGAAGATAATGAACCAAAATAAACACAATGAGCAAAATTTTTTCAAAAATGAAGCACCAATTGCCCCACGGTGGGCACCAAATTGTTTTGGTCAAAAATCAGGCTAGGATAATGCAACCAAATCTTCGTTGTGAGGAATGATGCTTGAACAAATGTATGGATATCTTGCAAATGAAATGAACAAATGACACAAGGATTTATACGAGGAAAAAGCCCTTGATCAAGAGTTGATCTCCAGCATAAAAAACCTCGGGTGATGGAAACTATCGATCACCAACTACAATTAAACAAATGATTGTTACAACTCGGGATGATAACAAGCTTGTTACAAGGATCACTATAGTGTAGTGTGTATGAAATCGCCGAATGAAATGTTAAGAGCTATTGAGATCTGTTGCGAGTGTGTGTTTGCTAAAATTGCCCAGTGTTCTAATTCAAGCTTGTTATCCCCTTTTAAAATTAGAAATAACTAAATAACTAACTATCTGCTAAATGTGCAAGCTTCCCACGATCTCTATAACGTTCACAAAGCCATGCACGTGCGGAATATTGAGGGCATATTCTCCAAGAATATCGGCAAGACCAAGTCCAAGGCATATACTCCTGCAAAACAAACTTAAACATAATAGAGGCAACCATTAATATAAGGATAACAACAAGGATCCTGAATCCTGATCCTGCAATGTCTTCTGAGGATCCTTAATTCAAACAGAATTGAGGATCCATGATCCCGGCAGTGCTTGAGGATCTGTGATCCTTAGGATTGGAAAATCCTCCCCTAACAGCAAGCATAAACACTTTTCCTCCTGGTGCCTTGGGAAGTTTACCAACTATATCCATTCCCCATCTCATGAATGGCCAAGAAGAGGATATAGGATGTAGGAGCTCAGCTGGTTGATGAAGAATATTGTTATGTCTTTGACAAGCATCACATCTTTTGGCATAATCCACAACATCCTTCTTCATAGTAGGCCAATAGTATCCTGTTCTAAGGATCCTTGAAAATAGTGCTCTACCCCCAGTGTGGTTTCCACAATCTCCTTCATGAAAATCCTTTTGGACTTCTTGGATTTCAGGATCCTCTATGCATCTTAGATATGAACCTGCAAGAGATCGTTTATATAACATGTTATTTAATATTGTAAATTGAGATACCTTAACTTTGAAAGCTCTAGGATTTTCTCCTGTAGGGATCTCTCCATGTTGTATGTATCTCATGATTGGAAGGATCCATGATCCTGAGTGTGATTGTGCATCATCACTAGGTATGATTGCAGAATCCTCTACTATCTCCCTAGTTATGTGATCCTCAATAACAGGAGCCAAGATGTGGATAATGGGAATTTTGATATCCTCTAGAATCTTCATTGATGATCCAAGGTTGGCCAAAGCATCAGCTTCTGCATTTTCTTCCCTAGGTACCTGTGTCAAACTAAAAGAGACAAAAGAGTCTGCCAATTTCTTGACTATCTCTAGATATTTAATTAGTTTTTCACCTTTAACAGCATAGGATCCATTATAGTGATTAGTAATTAACAATGAATCTACATGTACCTCAAGATACCTGATCCTCATATGCTTGGCAATTTGCAAACCAGCTATTAAGGCTTCATATTCAGCCTCATTATTAGTAGTTTGAAACTCACAAGCAATGGAGTGGGGTATTATGTCCCCCTGTGGAGATTTTAGTAGTATGCCTAGTCCAGTTCCTTTGACATTAGAGGCTCCATCTGTGAAGAGTATCCAAGGATCCTTAGTCTCTTCAAGCAATTGAACTTCTAACTCAGCTTCCCTTTGTAGATCACTACTGAAATCTGCCACAAAGTCAGCCAAGGCTTGGGATTTAATGGCATTTCTTGGCTCATATCTTATATCATAGGTGTTTTGGTCAAAAATCAGACTAGGATAATGTAACCAAATCTTATTTTGTGAGGTATGATGCTTGAATGAATGACCGAGTATATGAACAATTTGTAAATGAAATGAACAAGGGACACAAGGTTTTATACGAGGAAAAAGCCCTTGACCAATATATGATCTCCGGCATAAAAAACCTCAGGTGATGGAAACTACCGATCACCAACTATATTAAACAAGTAAAGGTTACACGTCGGGATGATGACAAGCTTGTTACAAACTAGTGTGCAAAAAGTGTGAAATCGCCAATATGTTGAAGAGAGTTCTCGAGTGTGTGTGTTTGCTAACTTGTTCTTACTATATCAAACTCGTTATCCCCTTATAAAAATGGAAATAAACTAAATAACAAATAATCCGCAAATTATGCTAGCTTCCCACGACTTCATTAACGGTCGAATCTGCCATGCACGTGCAGAATATGGGAGCATATTCTCCTGGAATCTCGGCAAGACCAAGTCCCATTCGTATGTTCCTGCAAAAAAGTTCAAATATAGTGGAAACAACCGTTAGTGTAAGGATAACATTGAGGATCTTGGATCCTTGTTCCTGCAATATCTTATGAGGATCCTTAATTCAAATAGAACTGAGGATCCGTGATCCTGGCTGCACTTTGAGGATCCGTGATCCTTAGGTTATAAAATCCATCCCAAACAATTGCCCCCAAAATATGAGGATTAAAATACAACTTTATGAGTCATATTTTCCAGCCTTATCTCGAACGAACCAGCGAACGTAAATATAGCCGTTACTATCTGACTAGCCGTTACAATCCTGACATCAGCGACGTGACTACCTGCAGATCATCATTATAAATTCGAAATTAGAGATAAGGATCAAGAGGCATTTAAATTCGTGCGTTACTCTTCTTTAAATCCTCATCTAGAGACTAATCAGGTATCTCTCTTCTTTCTTCTTTCTTCATTCTTCATTCTCTTACTCTGATTTTCTGTTTAAAATCTCAAAGCCACAATGAAGCTACGATCCTCTCCAGCCAAGGATCACAAGAAGGATAGTCCCTTAAGGAGCCAAGGCATTATCGAAAATCCTTTGGCAGAACTCTACAGCTTTACTGATCCAGTGATTGACCGGATCCGCCACTGTTTTCTGGCGAATGCCGTCTTCAAACCTTTCGACTCTTCTATGAAGAGCGACTGTATTTCCGACACCTGAGTTGATTTTCCGGCTACTCCCTTCTTGATAGGATTCTCTTACCCTTTCCCTGCTCTTACCCAATCTTTCTTTGCACTCACCGGCATGTGCTACATACAAGCCATGCCGATGATGTGGAGAGTTCTGTACACTCTAGAAAACATCATAGAACAGGAAGGGATAGTAATAGGAATGTCAGAATTGGCTGAGTTGTATAATCTTGTTAGCCATGGTTCACTCCGATTCTTGTTTAAACACAAACCTGGTCAGCCCCATCCAATCCTTAAAACCACAAAAAACGATACCCACTGGAAAAATCATTTCTTTTTTGTGCGGAGGGACTCAATCCCAGACGGGAAGGACCTTCCCAAAAAATGGACCACCCATGGTAGGATACAGGATCCTTACACAAGGATCATAGGAGGACTCTGTCTGTTTTAAGGATAACTGATCCTTTTTTTTGTTTCTATTGTGCAGCCATCTCAGTTTCTCATCTCCTGGAATCACCTGCGACAAAAGAAAGAATTGCAGCATTTTGGAAGCTTGACCTTGCAGTTAGAACTTTTCAGGCCAAAACAAAAGATTCACATGAAGCATCCTCCAGTTCCTACACAATGTCAAGTAAGTATCCCAATCCATATATGAATAAATGTTTAAATAGTTGTAAGGTATGAATACTTATCTGTATTTTGCATTTGTAGGCGTCGGTAAATCTTCAAAATCAGCTTCCTGGTTCAGTGTTATTGATCTTGATGCTTTTGCTCACTCCAAGTCTGCCAAGAAACAACCTGCTTCTAGTCCCAGCATCCCAAATCCTAGGGGTACCAGCACAAAGGGCAAAGGTGGAAAGAAAAGGAAGACTGCTGAGACTCTTGAAGGTCTGCCTCTCATCCAGCACCAGTTTGAAGAATACGTCTCTGAGGTTGTTGGATCGGTTCCGTGACCCTAAACAGTCAGTAAAGGCAGTTCATCATCATTTACTAAGGCGGAATCAAAGTAAACAACGTCACACAGCTTGTTCCTTTCAATTCTTTTCTATTACTGATTATCTGAGTCTTTACAATGATTTCTGATAAAAAAATCAGCAGCACCTCGACTCACACACAAGATCAGGTTCCGCTTGGAATGAAACAACATAACCCTATTTATAGACTAGCAGATTTCGCTTAAGGATGTCATGGATTGGTTTCAAGCGAAATCACATAAGTTGATTTCGCTTGAACTACACCCTGACACTTTTAAGCGAAATACCACACTTAAACACATAAAACCATAAAATTCTATCCTGTTGTGTGTTCGTTCATCCTATGTAGACATAAGACTCGATTAAGACGAAGTTAACAGACACTAGGTGCACCAACAGAGGTAAGGATCCCTGATCCTTAAATCTGATCTTCCTATACTGAGGATAACGGATCCTGACATGTGTTACTCTTTTGTAGAAATTTGCTGAGATCCAGATGCTCGTGGATTCCTATGCTGAAGAGGCGGAACAAAAGCACTTGGACTTCCAGAAGATGTTCTTGGCTAAGGATCAGACAATCTCTTCCCTCGAGAAGGAGCTCAACTTGGTGAAAAAGCAGCTGGTCATGACCCAAGTTACAGCTGACCAGGAGAAGGCAGAGGTGATGGAAGGAGCTAAGCTTTCTGCCACAATAGCCATGCTCAAGATCAAACTGCAGATGGCAAAGGAAGCAGAGGATCCTAACTTTGACAGGACTTCCTGGGACCAAGAGGGCTGGAAGATCAAGCTTGCAGAACTGGATGATGAGGAAGAGGATGAGGAGACTCTAGCAATCGAGGCTGATGGCAGCGGGTTAAAGGATCAAGCGGAAGGATCAGCGGCTGGTGGTGATGCAGCGAAGGTGTAGGCTGCAACAATGGGCGATGATGGATATTTCTACACGTGGCCGGAGCCCATTTTTTATGGTTTGTTTTTGTTTAATGGTGTTTTGATGGTGAACAATGTTGGTTTGTAATAACTTTAAACAGTAGTTTCTAGGATTAAGGATCATGGATCCTTGGGACAATAGGTAGGATAATGGGTGGTGGATGGATCCTCTGTTTGGGGGATGAAAACACTTGTTATCCTGCCACCTTTATTTCCTGCATTTAGACCTCATTAATATGGACACCCTTTGCTTACCCCAGCGGACGGGCCACGTTTTGCTGGTAGATGCTTGGGGTAGGAAATTTTGACAACCTAAAAAGGGTTTAACTTTTGGTAAATAAAATTATAATCTTTTAGCTATCTCGTGTTGTACATTTTGTGTTTATTTACCTTTTAGTTATTATTAAACATACAAGTTGATAGTGAGATTATAGAAATTAGTTTAAGTCAAAAAGTTTAGGATATGATCAAGGATCAAATACCCTGTAATCGAAAAGTTCAAAAAGTGATAAAATCTTAGGATCATAAATCCTGTTGTCAAAGTACAAGGGTAACATAGATAAATTAAGTATAATAGTTAAGGCAAATAAGGATCATACCAGAGAATCCAAGTTAGGATCCTATATCCTTAACACTTACAACTGTGATCATCCAAGCTAAAGCTTGACAAAAAGTTAGGATCCTGGATCCTTAACTGTTTAGCCTTAGAAACCTGAAAAATGAGATAACTTAGGACTAAACCAATTTTTGTAAATGAAAGAGTCAATATTTGGGGGCAAGCCCAAAAACTGGGGACAAGCCCAAAGACTGGGGACAAGCCCAAAGACTGGGGACAAGCCCAAAGGATCTTGTGTGAACTGGAGTATGGCCCAAACTGGCGACTATCCCAACTTAGTGACATGAAGATGCCAAAACCTTAGCTAACGTGAAAACGTTAGAAACCTTAGGAACGGATGTATGGTACGTCTACCATTATACTTAGGATCCTGAATACAACCAGTACAATGAAATTGTCAGCCCCTAAAGCGGGTACTGGTCCCATTGCCTTTAACTGCACCAGGATAATCGAGCGCTACTGGCGAAAGTATTAGAACCTGATTCGTAGAAGGTATTAGATACCTTAAACTGGGGACAAGCCCAAAAACTAGGGATAAACCCTTAAAACTTAAGAAACTGGTGTGGATACTTGATCCTCTATCAAGGATGTATAAACTTCTGCAAAACTTAGAACTTTAGTGAAGAAAGGATAAAGGATCATAGATCCTTTCCCTTGTTACTAAATAAAATAAAGGATTAAGAAAACTAGGATCAGATCATTACCAGAGTGAGGATCACATATCCTCTAAGGATCCTTCATGTACACCGGAAATGAGGAATGCCAAGGATCACTGATCCTTCTTACATGAAATACTTCTTAAAATGGATAGCATTCCAAGCTCTTGGTAGTGAATCACTTTCCATTGTCAATAAACGATATGCCCCCTTTCCTGCCTCAGCTTCAATAAGGTAGGGGCCTTCCCACTTTGGTGCTAACTTACCATCAGCAGGATTTGTGGTATTTTGGAATGCTTTCCTCAACACCATGTCACCAACTTGGAACTTCCTGACCCTAACATTCTTGTTGTAAGCTCCAACCATCTTTTGTTGATAGCTAGCCAATCTTATCCTTGCCAAATCCCTGAGTTCTTCTATGGTATCCAAGTCTTGCACTAAGTTTTCAACATTTCCTTCAGGATTACGGATGCTTGTTCTAGCAGTAGGAACCACCATCTCTGTAGGGATCACTGATTCTGCTCCAAACACTAAAGAAAACAGAGTTTGTCCAGTAGCATTCTTGGGAGTTGTCCTATCGGCCCATAGCACATAAGGTAGTTCTTCTGCCCATTTTCCTTTCTTGGATCCAAGCTTCTTCTTCAAGTTGTTGATGATGATCTTGTTGGATGATTCTGCTTGACCATTAGCTTGTGGATGGACTGGTGGTGGTGTTATCATCTTAATCCCCCAACTGTCATAGAAGTTAGTAGTTCTACTCCCAATAAATTGGGATCCATTATCACAAACAATTTCAGAAGGAATACCAAATCTAGTAATAAAGGATATCACTTCTTTTTCTCTGACTTGAGCAAAGGCTTTAGCCTCTATCAACTTGGAAAAGTAATCAGTCATAGCAAGCATAAACACTTTTCCTCCTGGTGCCTTGTGAAGTTTACCAACTATATCCATTCCCCATCTCATGAATGGCCAAGAAGAGGATATAGGATGTAGGAGCTCTGCTGGTTGATGAAGGATATTGCTATGTCTTTGACAAGCATCACATCTTTTGGCATAATCCACATCATCCTTCTTCATAGTAGGCCAATAGTATCCTGTTCTAAGGATCCTCGAGAACAGTGCTATGCCCCCAGTGTGGTTTCCACAATCTCCTTCATGAAAATCCTTCAAGACTTCTTGGATTTCTGGATCCTCGATGCACCTTAGATATGGACCTGTAAGAAATCGTTTATATAACATATTATTTAATATTGTAAATTGAGATACCTTGATTTTGAAATCTCTAGGATTTTCTCATGTAGGAATCTTTCCATGTTGTATGTATCTCATGATTGGAAGGATCCATGATCCTGAATGTGATTGTGCATCATCACTAGGTATGATTGTAGAATCCTCTACTATCTCCATAGTTATGTGATCCTCAATAGAAGGAGCCAAGATGTGGATGATGGTAATTTTGATATCCTCAGGAATCTTCAATGATGATCCTAGGTTGGCCAAAGCATCAGCTTCTGCATTTTCTTCTCTGGGTACCTGTGTCAAACTAAAAGAAACAAAAGTGTCTGCCAATTTCTTGACTATCTCTAGATATTTGATTAGTTTTTCACCTTTAACTGCATAGGATCCATTAGAGTGATTAGTAATTAATAATGAATCTACATGTACCTCAAGATACCTGATCCTCATATGCTTGGCAATTTGCAAACCAGCTATTAAGGCTTCATATTCAGCCTCATTATTAGTAGTTTGAAACTCACAAGCAATGCAGTGGGGTATTATGTCCCCCTGTGGCGATTTTAGTAGTATGCCTAGTCCAGTTCCCTTGATGTTTGAAGCCCCATCTGTGAAGAGTATCGAAGGATCCTTAGTCTCTTCAAGCTGTTGAACTTCTAACTCAGCTTTCCTTTGTAGATCACTACTGAAATCTGCCACAAAGTCAGCTAAGGCTTCGGATTTAATGGCAGTTCTTGGCTCATATCTTATATTATAGGCACAAAGCTTTACTGCCCATTTAGCCATCCTTCCTGACATTTCAGGTTTCCTGAGAACATTCTTGTTAGGGGAGGATTTTCAAATGATCAGTGATCCTCAATTACTGTTGGGTTTAGTGATCCTCACTTCTGTTAGAATTGGTGATCCTCAGAAGTAATGCAGGATCAGGATCATTGATCATCTTAAGGATCCTTATACTAACGATTGTCTACTTTGAATATGGTGTTGTTTTGCAGGAATACGAGCTTGGACTTAGTCTTGGCGATATTCCTGGAGCATATTCCATGACTTATTCCGCACGTGCTTACCTGAAGTGGGCGTTATGGAGTTCGTGGGGGGATTGCATGAAATGCGGAATGTTAGTTAGTATAGATATTTTCCATTTTTAAAAGGGGTAGCGAGCTAAATAGAAAACACTTGGCTATTTTTGGCTACACACACACTGACAACTGCTCTCACCAGCTCTCGGAAATTCGCTTAGCAATTTCATACACTTTTCACACACCTTTTACACGATACACTATAGTGATCCTTGTAATTAGCTCTCTATCATCCGAAGTTGTAACACATTTCTTGTTTAATTTGAGTTGGTGATCGGTAGTTTCCATCACCCGAGGTCTTTTATGCTGGAGATCATTCATTGATCAAGGGCTTTTTCCTCGTATAAATCTTTGTGTCACTTGTTCATTACATTTCTGAGTGATCCTTAATGTTGATCTTCAATTCAAGCATCATACCTCACAACAGAAAGTTTGGTTGCATTATCATTGCTTGATTTTTGACCAAAACAGTTTGGTTGCATTATCACTCCGCTCTGATGCCGAGATCGCTAAACTTTGACACTCCAGTCACAACTTCCCAACACTCAGCGGTTCCGGACATGCAATACTTGGGTGAATTACCAGGAAGGCGTTATGGAACATCAACTATGAGTCAGGCATTTGGCTCTCACTTCCAGCCTCAAGGATTCTCTTCTCAACCATCAGGATCCTCTTTTCAGCATCAGGGATACTTCACGTCAGGAGGATATTTGGGAATGCATGCAGGATCCTCCCAGGTCCAAGGATCCTCCCAGGTCCAAGGATCCTTCCCGGTCCAAGGATCCTCCCTTGTTCCAGGATCCTCCCTTGTTCCAGGATCCTCTCTGGTTCCAGGATCCTTTCAGGTTCAAGGATCATCTCAACTTCAAGGATCCAACGACCTTCAGGATCAAGGATTCTTGAGAAGTATACAGCCTCAGAGCTCGGACGTTCATCAAAGAGACTTCATACCAATGCAGACCATTGCTCCTTCTGGTCCTTCAATCATCCCAGAGTCTCGTCAATATGGATTCACATCCGCAATTCCAAACACGAATCCTGTGGGAGGTAACACTTTTAATAATTCATATAACACTAACCATGGCTTAATGCAGGACACAGGTATTAATCAGGCTATGGCTAGAGAGCTACAGAAGCTTAAGGATATGATATCCAGTGTACCAGGAGTGGTTAAACCCATTCCTGAAATTGCAGATGGTAGCCATAGGATATCTCGTTTTGCACCACCTTTATGTGATGCTGAGATACCTAAAAGGTTCCAGATACCCTCTATGAAGTTGTATGATGGTTCAACGGATCCAGAAGAGCATGTAGCTCCGTACAGGGAGAGGATGGAGATCAATCCAATTCCTGAAAGGTTAAAAGAAGCATGTCTTTGCAAGGGATTTGGATCCACACTTACAGGATCTGCTCTTAAATGGCTGCTGTTAGGGATGGATTTCTAAATGATCAGTGATCCTCATTTACTGTTGGGTTTAGTGATCCTCAATTCTGTCTGAAGTAGTGATCCTCATAAGTGTTGTAGGACCAGGATCATGGATCATCATAAGGATCCTTGTACTAATGGTTGTCTATTTTGAATTCGAAATTGTTTTGCAGGAGTACCAGCTTGGACTTGGTGTTGGCGATATTCCTGGAGTATATTCTATGTTTATTCCGCACGTGCCTGGCCAAAAGTGGACGTTATGGAGTCGTGGAGGACTTGCACCATTTGCGGAATGTTAGTTAGTGTAGATATTTTCCATTTTTAAAGGGGTAGCGAGCTAATTAGAAAACACTTGACTATTTTTGGCTACACACACACTCTTACAACTGCTCTCACCAGCTCTCGTTAACTCACTTGGCGATTACACACTTTTTTACACAATACACTATAGTGATCCTTGTACTTAGCTCGCTATCATCCGAAGTTGTATTACATTTCTTGTTTAATTTGAGTTGGTGATCGGTAGTTTCCATCACCCGAGGTTTTTTATGCCGGAGATCATTCATTGATCAAGGGCTTTTTCCTCGTATAAATCTTCGTGTCATTCGTTCATTACATTTCATAGTGATCCTTATTATTATTCATCAATTCAAGCATCATACCTCACAACAGAAAGTTTGGTTGCATTATCATTGCTTGATTTTTGACCAAAACAGTTTGGCGCCCACCGTGGGGCAATTGGTGCTTCATTCCTAAGAAGATTCGTATATTCGTGATCATTTCGGTTCACAACAACCAGACAGATGGCTTCTTCAGCAAAGAACACTTCAAACTTGATGCCGTCATTCAGTTCTTCACAAGGCGTTCCTCCTTTGCCTCCACCACCTTCTGGATCCCAGAAGAATGCTGAGAATGCTGCGAAGAAACCAACCCCTATTTTCCAAAAACCACCAACTTCTTCTGTTTCAACTAATCCTACTACTAATGATCTTTACACTCTGATTTTGCAGATGAGGAATCATGCACAAGAGCAGGATAAAACCAACGAAAGGATCCTCCGGGAGATCGATGAGATCAAAAAACAAAAGAAATCAGTGGAGGATCACTCCCCTCTGATGCCGAGATCGCTAAACTTTGACACTCCAGTCACAACTTCCCTACACTCAGCGGTTCCGGACGTGCAATACTTGGGTGAATTACCAGGAAGGCGTTATGGAACAACAACTATGAGTCAGGCATTTGCCTCTCACTTCCAGCCTCAAGGATCCTCTTCTCAGCATCAGGGATACTTCGCGTCAGGAGGATATTTGGGAATGCATGCAGTTCAAGGATCCTCCCAGCTCCAACGATCATCCCAGGTCCAAGGATCCTCCTAGGTCCAAGGATCTTCCCAGGTCCACGGATCCTCCCAGATCATGGGATCTTCCCAGGTCCAAGGATCCTCCCAGGTCCAAGGATCCTTCCCGGTCCAAGGATCCTCCCTTGTCCCAGGATCCTCTCTGGTTTCAGGATCCTTTTAGGTTCAAGGATCATCTCAACCTCAAGGATCCAATGTCCTTCAGGATCAAGGATTCTTGAGAAGTATGCAGCCTCAGAGCTCGGACGTTCATCAAGGAGACTTCATACCAATGCAGACCATTGCTCCCTCTGGTCCTTCAATCATGCAAGAGTCTCGACAATATGGATTCACATCCGCAATTCCAAACACGAATCCTGTGGGAGGTAACATTTTTAATAATTCATATAACACTAACCATGGCTTAATGCAGGATACAGGTATTAATCAGGCTATGGCGAGAGAGCTACAGAAGCTTAAGGATATGATATCCAGTCTACCGGGAGTGGTTAAACCCATTCCTGAAATTGCAGATGGTAGTCATAGGATATCTCGTTTTGCACTACCCTTATGTGATGCTGAGATACCTAAAAGATTCCAGATACCATCTATGAAGCTGTATGATGGTTCGACGGATCCAGAGGAGCATGTAGCTCAATACAGGGAGAGGATGGAGATCAATCCAATTCCTGAAAGGTTAAAAGAAGCATGTCTATGCAAGGGATTTGGATCCACACTTACAGGATCTGCTCTTAAAAGGCTGCTAAGTCTTCCCACTTACTCTATTACTTCATTTGCTAACCTAGTTAATTTGTTTAATAGTCAATTCTCTTGTAGTAGAAAGTTTGAACGATTAACTAGCGATCTATATAGGGTAACACAAGGTCAAAATGAATCACTTAGAGATTATATCACTAAGTTTAGTAAAGAATCCTTAGATATTCCTAATTTGGATATTGCTACGGCTGTAGAAACCTTTAAAATGGGATTGCCTAGGGATTTATTATTCTATGATGATCTTGTTATGACACCTTGCAGGAATCTTGATGAAGTAAGAACCAGGGCCCTTAGGTTCATCCGCCTAGAGGAGGACAAAAGGATCCAGGATAGATTAGCAGGATCCTCAAAACAGGAGAAACAAGGATCCTACTTCAGGAACAACAAATCCAAGTCCTACAACAGATCTGATAACCAGAATGTGCATGCAGTGGAACAAGAAGAGGATGATGAGGATTATCCTCCTATTTCTGAATACTGTTTTTCTGTTGATAACAATGAACTAATCCTTGCAACGCAGAATCTAGGTGAGAAAGCTAGGTGGCCAAGGAAGAGTGATAAACCAGCTGCTACAAAGGATAAGTCCAAGTGGTGTGCATATCATGAGGATTTTGGGCATCTCACTGAAGAGTGTATTGCACTGAGAAAGGAAATTGGTTACTTGTTGAGCAAGGGGCAGTTGAAGGAACTCTTGGGACGGAAGAAATCAAGGATCCAGGATCCTGAAAGGATCCCAGAAAGGGCTCCTGCTCCTCCCGCAGATGCACAAGTCATAAATTTCATATCCGGTGGATCAGATATCTGTGGTACCTCCTTTTCAGCAGCAAAAAGACATGCTAAGGAAACCAAGATGGATAATGGAGACAGACCCATCCGGACCTCCGTTGTCACCCAGGATAAAGTTATAACTTTTGATGAGGATGATCGTGTTGATGTCCAGGATCCTCACCATGATGGTCTTGTAATTACATTATTTATTTCTAACCACTTTGTTCGCAGGATCCTTACAGATGGAGGAAGCTCTGTGAACATCATTCAGCTTGATGTTCTCAAGAAGATGAATACCCCAGAGTCTGATATTATCCCAAGATCCTCAGTACTTGTGGGATTTAGTGGAGAAACTAAGAATACATTGGGGGACATCAAACTCCCAATCTATATTGAAGGATTACATTCTTATAAAAAGTTTTGTGTTATTGATTGCTTATCATGTTGTAATGTTATCCTTGGCAGGCCATGGATACATGACATGAAGGCAGTCCCATCCACCTATCATCAATGTGTAAAGCTTCCAAGTCCGTGGGGAGTGGTGAAAATTGAGAGTGATCAACAAGAAGCTAAGAATTGCTATACCTCATCAATGAAGCCAGCTTCAAGACCAAGGGAGCAATAGCAATTAAAGTATCCTTCAAGAGATGTCTTGGAGGAAAGAGAACAGGATTTGAAGGAAATCCTCATGGATCCTGAGGATCCTGAATCCAAGATCTTCATAGGATCAGGGATCCTTAGCGACATCGAACAGGAGCTAGTATCCTTCCTTAAGAGAAGGAAATCCACCTTTGCCTCGAAACATGAAGACATGACAGGTATATCTAAGGATATAACCACTCACAAACTTGGCATTGACAGGTCATTCAATCCTATACATCAAAAGAGGAGGAAGTTTGCACCTGAAAGGAATGCTATTATCCAGGAAGAGGTAGATAAGCTACTTCGAGCAGGTATGATAAAAGAGGTTAAGTATCCAAGATGGTTAGCCAATGTGGTTGTTGTTCAAAAGAAAAATGGAAAGTGGAGGGTATATGTCGATTTTACTGATTTAAACAAGGCATGTCCCAAGGATCCTTTCCCATTACCCCACATTGACTCCATGGTGGATGCTACCGCGGGTCATGAGTTGTTGACTTTTATGGATGCTTCATCTGGATTTCAACAAATTCAGATGGAACCATCTGATCAAGAGGATACAGCCTTTATGACCCCGACTGGTATATACTGTTATATTGCTATGCCATTTGGAGTAAGGAATGCAGGTGCTACTTACCAAAGGCTTGTCAATATGATGTTCAAGGAACAAATTGGACACACTATGGAAGTCTATATCGATGACATGGTGGTTAAGTCCAAGAAAGCTGAGGATCACCTTAAAGACTTGGAGGAAGCATTCAATATCCTTGATAAATTTAACATGAAACTAAATCCATCTAAGTGTCATTTTGGTGTTAAGGCAGGTAAATTCTTAGGATATCTGGTAACAAAGAGGGGCATTGAAGCAAGTCCAGAACAAATTAAGGCTATTGTGAATATCAAATCCCCTGCCAATGCTAAGGATGTGCAAAGATTGACGGGCAGGATCGCAGCCTTGAACAGATTCATATCCAAATCCTCAGAAAAGTGCAAGGAATTCTATGATATCCTGAGGAAGAACAAGAAATTTGAATGGATTGAGAAGCATGAAGGTGCCCTCAAAGCTCTTAAGGATTACCTATCCTCAGCCCCAGCCTTGATGAAACCAGAAAAAGGGGATATATTATCCTTATACTTAGCAGTATCCTCAAAAGCAGTAACTACGGTCGTTGTTAAGGATCACCAAGGTACACAACATCCTGTCTATTATGTAAGTAAGAGTTTACTTGATGCTGAATCCAGGTATTCACACTTAGAAAAACGTATCCTTGCATTAATTATGGCATCTACTAAATTAAGACATTATTTCGAGACTCATGCTATTATTGTTAAGACTAATTTTCCAATTAAGAATGTTCTCAGGAAACCTGAAATGTCAGGAAGGATGGCTAAGTGGGCAGTGAAGTTAAGTGCATATGATATAAGATATGAACCAAGGACTGCCATCAAATCCCAAGCCTTAGCTGACTTTGTGGCAGATTTTAGTAGTGATTTGCAAAAGGAGGCTGAATTAGAAGTCCAACAGCTTGAAGAAACCAAGGATCCTTGGGTACTGTGCACTGATGGATCCTCTAATGTAAACGGAACAAGGCTTGGAATACTACTAAAATCGCCACAGGGGGACATAATACCCCACTCCATAGCTTGTGAATTTCAAACTACCAACAACGAGGCTGAGTATGAAGCCTTGATAGCTGGTTTGCAAATTGCAAAGCATATGAGGATCAGGTATCTTGAGGTACATGTAGATTCTTTACTGATCACTAATCACTTTAATGGATCCTATGCTGTTAAAGGTGAAAAGCTAATCAAATATTTGGAGATAGTCAAAGAATTGGCACTCTCTTTTGTATCCTTTAGTTTGACACAGGTACCAAGGGAAGAGAATGCAGAGGCAGATGCATTAGCCAATTTAGGATTATCCTTGAAGATCCCAGTGGATATCAAGATCCCTATTATCCATATCCTGACCCCGGCTATCGAGGATCATGTAGCTATGGAGATAGGAGAGGATTCTGCAATCATCCCTAGTGATGATACTCAATCTCATTCAGGATCATGGATCCTTCCAATCATGAGATACATACAACATGGAGAGATTCCTATAGGAGAAAACCCTAGGGCTTTCAAAATCAAGGTATCTCAATTTACAATATTGAATAATATGTTGTATAAACGATCTCTTGCAGGATCATATCTAAGATGCATTGAAGATCCTGAAATCCAAGAAGTCCTAATGAATTTCCATGAAGGAGATTGTGGAAACCACACTGCGGGCTGAGCATTGTTCTCAAGGATCCTGAGAACAGGATACTATTGGCCCACTATGAAGAAGGATGCTGTGGAGTATGCCAAGAAGTGTGATCCCTGCCAGAGGCATAGTAATATCCTTCACCAACCAGCAGAGCTCTTGCATCCTATATCCTCTTCCTGGCCATTCATGAGATGGGGAATGGATATAGTAGGAAAGCTTCCTAAGGCACCTGGTGGAAAAGTATTCATGCTTGCTATAACTGATTACTTCTCTAAGTGGATAGAGGCTGAAGCCTTTGCTCAAGTCAGAGAAAAGGAAGTTATATCCTTTATTAAAAGAAACATTATTACCAGATTTGGTATCCCTTCTGAAATTGTTTGTGATAATAGATCCCAATTTATTGGGAATAGAACCACTAACTTTTGTGACAGTTGGGGGATTAGGATGATAACATCAACACCAGTCCACCCACAAGCTAATGGTCAGGCAGAATCATCCAACAAGATCATCATCAACAATTTGAAGAAGAAGCTTGGATCCAAGAAAGGAAAATGGGCAGAAGAACTACCTTATGTGCTTTGGGCTGATAGGACAACTCCCAAGAATGCTACAGGCCAAAATCCATTTTCTTTGGTATTTGGGGCAGAATCAGTGATCCCTACAGAGATGGTGGTTCCAACTGCAAGAACAAGCATTCGTGATCCTGAAGAAAATGCTGAAAACTTGGTTCAAGACCTAGATACTATAGAAGAAGTCAGGGACTTGGCAAGGATAAGGATGGCCAGTTATCAACAAAGGATGGCTGGAGCTTACAACAAAAATGTCAGAATCAGGAAGTTCCAAGTTGGTGATATGGTATTAAGGAAAGCATTTCAGAATACTACCAATCCTGCTGATGGAAAATTGGCACCAAAATGGGAAGGCCCCTATTTGATTGAAGCTGAGGCAGGAAAGGGGGCATATCGATTGCTAACAATGGAAGGTGATTTGCTACCAAGAGCTTGGAATAAATATTTCATGTGATAAGGATCCATGATCCTCACCTAACTAGTATCCTTGAAGGATCCTTAGAGGACAGATGATCCTCACTCTGGTAATATTCTGATCTCTTACTATTTCATTTTTATTATTATCCTATATAAGGATCCTGTATCCTTGATCCTCCTTTCACTTGATTCTGAGTTTTGAAGGTTCAGGTATCCTTAACTAAGGATTGAGTATCCACAGAAGTATCCAGATATTTGGGCTTGACCCCAGTTATTTAGGCTTGACCCCAGTTTGGGGTTGTCCCCAGTTTCGCCAGTAGCGCACGATGATCCTGATATAGTTCATGGCAATGGGACCAGTACTCGCTTTAGGGGCTGACAATTTCATTGTGCTGGCTATATTCAGGATCCTACGTATAATGGTAGACGTACCATACATCCGTTCCTAAGGTTTCTAACGTTTTCACGTTAGCTAAGGTTTTGGCATTTTCATGTCACTAAGTTTGGATAGTCGCCAGTGAGGGCCATACTCCAGTTTACATACGATCCTTTGGGCTTGTCCCCAGTTATCCTTTGGGCTTGTCCCCAGTATATTGGGCTTGTCCCCAGAATTGTTGGGCTTGTCCCCAGTTACTAACTCTTATCCTATGTTGGCTTAGTCCCAAGTTGTACCTTATTTCAGGTTTTTGGAGATAAATGACCAAGGATCCTTGATCCTTACCTTTTACTAAGGTTTGTCTTTTGGATTATCCTGTTTACAACTATTAAAGGTTAGGATCCTAACTTGGATTCTCAGGTATGATCTTAAACTATTTTGATTCTATTCATTATTTATTTAAGTAACCCTTATCTTTTGACAACTGAACTTGTGATCCTTAAACTATATAACTTTTCAAAACTAATCGGCTATGAAATATGTGATCCTTGATCATATCCTAAACTTTTTGGGGATATTTCGTAAATTTTTCTTTACTTGATAAGTTTAAACAAAATGAACATCACAACAGTTGGAAAGTAAAATGTTAATAAGGATATCAACACAGGATAAGCCAGAAAGTTAAAGTTATTTTATTAACAAAAGATTAAACCCCTTAAGGTTGTCAAAATTACCTACCCCGAGCATCTACCAGCAATACGTGGCCCGTCCGCTGGGGTAGGTAAAGGGTGTCCATTGTCTAAGGGTCTTGGTAGTGCAGGAATCAAAAGACGGCAGGATCACAATGGCTTCATCCCCCAAACAGAGGATCCCTCCACCATTTGTAATCCTACCTATTGTTCAAAGGATCCATGATCCTTAGCCCTAATTACTACTGTTTAAGTACAACCCATCATTGTTCAATAAAAAAACACCATAACCAAAACAAACTACCAAACTTAAAAAAATGGGCTCCGGCTACGTCTAGAAATGTCCTTCATCGCCCATTCATGCAGCTTACACCTTCGCTGCATCATCATCCCCTCCAGCTCCAGTATCCTTCGCCTGATCCTTGTCACTACTACTAGCCTCGATTGCCAGGACCTCGTCAGCCTCATCCTCATCCTCCAACTCAGCCAGCCTGGCCTTCCAGCCTTCCATGTCCCAGCTGCTCCTATCAAAGGCGGGATCCTGAGCTTCTTGAGCCATCTGTAGCTTGGTCTTGTACATGGCAATGACAGCGGAGACCTTAGCATCCTCCGTGATCTCGCTCTTCTCATAATCAAAATTGATCAGAATTGCAGCTGTTTGAGCTTTGGCATCGTTGAGATCCTTTTCAAGGGAAGCGATCTTGAGGTCTTTGAGCATTGCTACTTTTTGGAGGTCAGAGTGTTTCTCCTCTAGCTCTTCAACATTCCCAACATAGTCCTCGATCTCCGCAAATTTCTACAAAGAAGACAATGCAAAGATTAGGATCAAGTGATCCTCAAATGGGCAGGATAATCAAGTTAAGTCAGTGATCCTTACATCATTAAAGTACTCAAGGAATTGATGACGGATCAGAGGTAAGCCTTGAAGGTTGTCAGCTTCAGAGGTCTTTCTTTTCTTTCCACCTCTTCCCCTTGAAGTGGTAGCCTTGGGGATTGCAACGGAGGGGCTAGCAGCAGACTTTTTCTTGGAGGATCTGACATTGTCAAGATCAGTGATGTTGAACTTGGAAGCAGATTTTGAAGATTTCCCAGCGCCTACACATTCAAAATAGATAAGTATCCTTATCATATTTCTATTCAACTATTTATTTAAATATTTGACTATCCAAAATACAGGATACTTACTTGACATCGTGACAGAACCTGAGGATACCTCTTGAGAATCCTGGGTATTTGCTTTGAATGATCTTATTTCAGGATCAAGTCTTCTGAAAGCAGCGAGCCTTTCCTTGGTGGCAGGTGATGGTATAAGGTGCGAAACAGAGATAGCTGCACAATGGAAACAAAAGGGTGTTAGTGATCCTTATACAGAAACAAGGTTATTTGGTGATCCTTCTCAGGATCCTCTATCCTACCATGGGTGGACCACTTCCTTGGCAGATCCTTTCCATCAGGGATAGAATCCCTTCTGACAAAGAAGAATCTCCGTTTCCAGTTAGTATCATTCTTAGTGGCTTTGAAGATGGGATGTTCTTCACTGGGTTTACGCTTGAATAAGTATCGGTGGGATCCAAATGTGGTGAGATCATACATCTCTGCCAACTCCGACATTCCTAGGGCAATTCCTTCTTGCTCAATGATCCTTTCAAGGGTATATAGGACCCTCCAGATCATTGGCATAGCTTGAATGTAGGAGATGCCGGTGAGGGAGAAGAAAGACTGGGTGAATTCAGGGAAAGGATACGTGTATCCTGTTGTGAACGGTGTGACCGGGAAAGCTACCCAAGTTTCAGAGATGTAGTCACTTAGAACTAGGGATGGCAATGGGTCGGGTTTGGGACGGGTTTAGGTAATCCCAAACCCAAACCCGATTAGATAAGCTTGTCCCAAACCCGTCCCAAAACCCGTCGGGTTTCTAGCGGGTAAATACCCATCGGGTATCATGTATACCCGCGGGTTTCGGGTAAACCCGTTAATTTAAAAAGATTACTGGTTGGGTATACTCATCTCAAAACTCATTGGGTATCTATCGGGTAACTACTAACCGGTTACATTTTGTATTGTTATTATAAAAATATATATCAAATAACTACAATGCAAACGGAATAGAATACCTATATGTGTAAAAAATGGATGTATCATATATATACATATTAATAATGTAAAAGAAATTATATCGGGTATACAATCGGGTAAATGGGTACACTTTATCGGGTAATTGGGTCGGGTAAACGGGTATATCACTAAATCCCAAACCCGCGAAAAAAATAAAAACTCTTCCCAAACCCGTCCCAAACTCGATTAACCGACCCCAAACCCATCCCAAATGTGTCGGGTTTCGGGTTTACCCATCGGGTTCGGGTTTGATTGCCATCCCTACTTAGAACGGTGGGGTCAAATGGCTTGAAATCGGTGTTCGCCGGAAAGCAACAGCGGATTCTGTCTATTTGTGGGTCAGTGAAGCAGCACCTTTCATTCGCTAAATCTTCGATAATCCCCTGGCTCTTAAGAGGACTGTCCTTCTTGTGATCCTTCGTCGGTGAGGATCTTAGCATCATCTTGATTGTGAAGAAGATGAAGAAAGAAGGGGCAGAGAAAGAAAACGTAAAGGAAGAAGAGAAAGAGAGATACCTGTTGATCTTCGGATATGAATTTAAAGGGAGTTTCTCTTGAATTTAAATGCAGATTGATCCCTATCTCTAACTCCTATTTATAATGATGATTTTGCAGGATAGTTACCTCAGTGACGTCATGTTCGTAACGGCTAGTCCGATTACAACGGCTAGTGTTGGTTAATTACGGATAAGAACAAAATACAACTCGTTTATTTACATAATTACTCCTTATATTTTGGGGGCAATTGTTAGGGGTGGATTTCTAAATGATCAGTGATCCTCATTTACTGTTGGGTTTAGTGATCCTCAATTCTGTCTGAAGTAGTGATCCTCAGAAGTGTTGTAGGATCAGGATCATGGATCATCATAAGGATCCTTGTACTAACGGTTGTCTATTTTGAATTCGAAATTGTTTTGCAGGAGTACCAGCTTGGACTTGGTCTTGGCGATATTCCTGGAGTATATTCTATGTTTATTCCGCACGTGCCTGGCCAAAAGTGGACGTTATGGAGTCGTGGAGGACTTGCACCATTTGCGAAATGTTAGTTAGTGTAGATATTTTCCATTTTTAAAGGGGTAGCGAGCTAATTAGAAAACACTTAGCTATTTTTGGCTACACACACACTCTTACAACTGCTCTCACCAGCTCTCGTAAAATCACTTGGCGATTACACACTTTTTTACACAATACACTATAGTGATCCTTGCACTTAGCTCGCTATCATCCGAAGTTGTATTACATTTCTTGTTTAATTTGAGTTGGTGATCGGTAGTTTCCATCACCCGAGGTTTTTTATGCCGGAGATCATTCATTGATCAAGGGCTTTTTCCTCGTATAAATCTTCGTGTCATTCGTTCATTACATTTCATAGTGATCCTTATTATTATTCATCAATTCAAGCATCATACCTCACAACAGAAAGATTGGTTGCATTATCATTGCTTGATTTTTGACCAAAACAGCTGCTAAGTCTTCCCCCTTACTCTATTACTTCATTTGCTAATCTAGTTAATTTGTTTAAAAGTCAATTCTCTTGTAGTAGAAAATTTGAACGATTAACTAGTGATTTATATAGGGTAACTCAAGGTCAAAATGAATCACTTAAAGATTACATCACTAAGTTTAGTAAAGAATCCTTAGATATTCCTAATTTGGATATTGCTATGGTTGTAGAAGCCTTTAAAATGGGATTGCTCAGGGATTCACTATTCTCTGATGATCATGTTATGACACCTTGCAGGAACCTTGATGAAGTGAGAACCAGGGCCCTTAGGTTCATCTGCTTAGATGATGACAAAAGGATCCAGGATAGATTGACAGGATCCTCAAAACAGGAGAAACAAGGATCCTACTTCAGGAACAACAAATCCAAGTTCTACAATAAGTCTGACAACCAGAACGTGCATTTAGTGGAACAAGAAGAGGATGATGAGGATTATCCTCCTATTTCTGAATACTGTTTTTCTGTTGATAACAATGAACTAATCCTTGCAATGCAGAATTTAGATGAGAAAGCTAGGTGGCCAAGGAAGAGTGATAAACCAGCTGCTACAAAGGATAAGTCCAAGTGGTGTGCATATCATGAGGATTTTGGGCATCTCACTGAAGAGTGTATTGCACTGAGAAAGGAAATTGGTTACTTGTTGAGAAAGGGGCATTTGAAGGAACTCTTGGGACGGAAGAAGTCAAGGATCCAGGATCCTGAAAGGATCCCAGAAAAGGCTCCTGCTCCTCCAGCAGATGCACAGGTCATAAACTTTATATCCGGTGGATCAGACATTTGTGGTACTTCCTTTTCAGCAGCAAAAAGACATGCTAAGGAAACCAAGATGGACAATGGAGACAGACCTGTCCGGACCTCCGTTGTCACCCAGGATAAAGTCATAACCTTTGATGAGGATGATCGTGTTGATGTTCAGGATCCTCATCATGATGGTCTTGTAATTACATTATTTATTTCTAACCACTTTGTTCGCAGGATCCTTATAGATGGAGGAAGCTCTGTGAACATCATTCAGCTTGATATCCTCAAGAAGATGAATATCCGGGAGGCTGATATTATCCCAAGATACTCAGTACTTGTGGGATTCAGTGGAGAAACTAAGAATACATTGGGGGACATCAAACTCCCAATCTATATTGAAGGATTGCATTCTTATCAAAAGTTTTATGTTATTGATTGCTTATCATGTTGTAATGTTATCCTTGGCAGGCCATGGATACATGACATGAAGGCAGTCCCATCCACCTATCATCAGTGCGTAAAGCTTCCAAGTCCATGGGGAGTGGTGAAAATTGAGAGTGATCAACAAGAGGCTAAGAATTGCTATACCTCATCAATGAAGCCAACCTCAAGACCAAGGGAGCAATAGCAATTAAAGTATCCTTCAAGAGATGTCTTGGAGGTGAGAGAATAGGATTTGAAAGAAATCCTCATGGATCCTGATGATCCTGAATCCAAGATCTTCATAGGATCAGGGATCCTTAGCGACATTGAACATGAACTAGTATCCTTCCTTAAAAGAAGGAAAACTACCTTTGCATGGAAACATGAGGATATGACAGGTATATATAAAGATATAATCACTCATAAACTTGGCATTGACAGGTCATTCAAGCCAATTCATCAAAAGAGGAGGAAGTTTGCACCTGAAAGGAATGCTATTATCCAGGAAGAGGTAGATAAACTACTTCGGGCAGGTATGATAAGAGAGGTTAAGTATCCAAGATGGTTAGCCAATGTGGTTGTTGTTCAAAAGAAAAATGGAAAGTGGAGGGTATGTGTCGATTTTACTGATTTAAACAAGGCATGTCCCAAGGATCCTTTCCCATTACCCCACATTGACTCCATGGTGGATGCTACCGCGGGTCATGAGTTGTTGACTTTTATGGATGCTTCATCTGGATTTCAACAAATTCAGATGGAACCATCTGATCAAGAGGATACAGCCTTTATGACCCCGACTGGTATATACTGTTATATTGCTATGCCATTTGGAGTAAGGAATGCAGGTGCTACTTACCAAAGGCTTGTCAATATGATGTTCAAGGAACAAATTGGACACACTATGGAAGTCTATATCGATGACATGGTGGTTAAGTCCAAGAAAGCTGAGGATCACCTTAAAGACTTGGAGGAAGCATTCAATATCCTTGATAAATTCAATATGAAACTTAATCCTTCCAAGTGTCATTTTGATGTTAAGGCAGGTAAATTCTTAGGCTATATGGTGACAAAGAGGGGCATTGATGCAAGTCCAGAGCAAATCAAGGCTATTGTGAATATCAAATCTCATGCCAATGCTAAGGATGTGCAAAGATTGACAGGCAGGATCGCAGCCTTGAACAGATTCATATCCAAATCCTCAGAAAAGTGCAAGGAATTCTATGACATCCTAAGGAAGAACAAGAAATTTGAATGGACTGAGAAGCATGAAAGTGCCCTCAAAGCTCTTAAGGATTACCTATCCTCAGCCCCGGCCTTGATGAAACCAGAAAAAGGGGATATATTATCCTTATACTTAGCAGTATCCTCAAAAGCAGTAAGTGCGGTCCTTGTTAAGGATCACCAAGGTACACAACATCCTGTTTATTATGTAAGTAAGAGTTTACTTGATGCTGAATCCAGGTATTCACACTTAGAGAAACTTATCCTTGCGTTAATTATGGCATCTACTAAATTAAGACATTATTTTGAGACTCATGCCATTATTGTTAAGACTAATTTTCCAATTAAGAATGTTCTCAGGAAACCTGAAATGTCAGGAAGGATGGCTAAGTGGACAGTGAAGCTGAGTGCATATGATATAAGATATGAACCAAGGACTGCCATCAAGTCTCAAGCCTTAGCTGACTTTGTGGCAGATTTTAGTAATGATTTGCAAAAGGAGGCTGAGTTAGAAGTTCAACAGCTTGAAGAAACCAAGGATCCTTGGATACTATTCACTGATGGAGCCTCCAATGTAAAAGGAACAGGACTTGGAATACTACTAAAATCGCCACAGGGGGACATAATACCCCACTCCATAGCTTGTGAATTTCAAACTACCAACAATGAGGCTGAGTATGAAGCCTTGATAGCTGGTTTGCAAATTGCAAAGCATATAAGGATCAGGTATCTTGAGGTACATGTAGATTCTTTACTGATCACTAATCACTTTAATGGATCCTATGCTGTTAAAGGTGAAAAGCTAATCAAATATTTGGAGATAGTCAAAGAATTGGCACTCTCTTTTGTATCATTTAGTTTGACACAGGTACCAAGGGAAGAGAATGCAGAAGCTGATGCATTAGCCAATCTAGGATCATCTTTGAAGATCCCTGAGGATATCAAGATCCCTATTATCCATATCCTGACCCCTGCTATCGAGGATCATGTAGCTATGGAGATAGGAGAAGATTCTGCAGTCATCCCTAGAGAGGATACTCAATCTCATTCAGGATCATGGATCCTCCCAATCATGAGATACATACAACACGGAGAAATTCCTACAGGAGAAAACCCAAGGGCTTTCAAAACTAAGGTATCTCAATTTACAATATTGAATAATATGTTGTATAAACGATCTCTTGCAGGACCATATCTAAGATGCATTGAGGATCCTAAAATCCAAGAAGTCCTAAAGGATTTCCATGAAGGAGATTGTGGAAACCACACTGGGTGCAGGGCATTATTCTCGAGGATCCTGAGGACAGGATACTATTGGCCCACTATGAAGAAGGATGCTATGGAGTATGCCAAGAAGTGTGATCCTTGTCAGAGGCATAGTAATATCCTTCACCAGCCAGCAGAACTTCTGCATCCTATATCCTCTTCTTGGCCATTTATGAGATGGGGAATGGATATAGTTGGTAAGCTTCCTAAGGCACCTGGTGGAAAAGTATTCATGCTTGCTATGACTGATTACTTCTCCAAGTGGATAGAGGCTGAAGCCTTCGCTCAAGTCAGAGAAAAGGAAGTTATATCCTTTATTAAAAGGAACATTATTACTAGATTTGGTATCCCTTCTGAAATGGTTTGTATAATGGATCCCAATTTATTGGGAATAGAACCACTAACTTTTGTGACAGCTGGGGGATTAAGATGATAACATCAACACCAGTCCACCCACAAGCTAATGGTCAGGCAGAATCATCCAACAAGATCATCATCAACAATTTGAAGAAGAAGCTTGGATCCAAGAAAGGAAAATGGGCAGAAGAACTACCTTATGTGCTTTGGGCTGATAGGACAACTCCCAAGAATGCCACAGGCCAAACTCCATTTTCTTTGGTATTTGGGGCAGAATCAGTGATCCCTACAGAGATGGTGGTTCCTACTGCAAGAACAAGCGTTCGTGATCCTGAAGAAAATGCTGAAAACTTGGTTCAAGACTTGGATACTATAGAAGAAATCAGGGATTTGGCAAGGATAAGGATAGCTAGTTATCAACAAAGAATGGCTGGAGCCTACAATAAAAATGTCAGGATCAGGAAATTCTAAGTTGGTGATATGGTATTAAGGAAAGCATTTCAGAATAACACCAATCCTGCTGATGGAAAGTTGGCACCAAAATGGGAAGGCCCTTATTTGATTGAAGCTGAAGCAGGAAAGGGGGCATATCGATTGCTAACAATGGAAGGTGATCTGCTACCAAGAGCTTGGAATGCTGTCCATCTGAAGAAATATTTCATGTGACAAGGATCCATGATCCTCACCTGACAAGTATCCTTGAAGGATCCTTATAGAACAGATGATCCTCATCTTGGTAACATTCTAATCTCAAACTATTTCATTCTTTTATTCTCTTATATAAGGATAAGGATCCTGTATCCTTTATCCTCCTTTCACTTGATTCTGAGTTTTGAAGGTTCAGGTATCCTTAAATAAGGATTGAATATCCACAGAAGTATCCAGTTATTTGGGCTTGACCCCACCAGTTATTTGGGCTTGACCCCAGATTGGGCCTGTCCCCAGTTTCGCCAGTAGCGCACGATGATCCTGATATAGTTCATGGCAACGGGACCAGTATTCGCTTTAGGGGCTGACAATTTCATTATACTGGCTATATTCAGGATCCTACGTATAATGGTAGACGTACCATACATCTGTTCCTAAGGTTTCTAACGTTTTCACGTTAGCTAAGGTTTTGGCATTTTCATGTCACTAAGTTTGGATAGTCGCCAGTGAGGGCCATACTCCAGTTTACACACGATCCTTTGGGCTTGTCGCCAGTTATCCTTTGGGCTTGTCCCTAGTTATCCTTTGGGCTTGTCCCCAGTTATCCTTTGGGCTTGTCCCCAGTTATCCTTTTGGGCTTGTCCCCAGAATTGTTGGGCTTGTCCCCAGTTACTAACTTTTATCTTATATCGGTTTAGTCCCAAGTTATATCCTCTTTCAGGTTTATGAAGCTAAATGACCAAGGATCCTTGATCCTTACCTTCTACTAAGGTTTGTCTTTTGGATTATCCTGATTACAACTGTTAAAGGTTAGGATCCTAACTTGGATTCTCAGGTATGATCCTTAACAATGTTGATTCTATTCATTATTTGTTTAAGTAACCCTTATCCTTTGACAACTGGACTTATGATCCTAAAACTATATTACTTTTCAGAACTTATCGATTATGGGATATGTGATCCTTGATCATATCCTAAACTTTTTGGGGATATTTCTTAAATTTTTCTTCTACTTGATAAGTTAAGACAAAATGGATATCACAACAATTGAAAAATAAATTGCTAATAAGGATAGCAACACAGGATAAGCCAAAAAGTTAAGGTTATTTTATTCACAAAAGATTAAACCCTTTAAGGTTGTCAAAATTGCCAACCCACGTTTCTACCAGCAAAACGTGACCCGTCCACATGGGTTGGCAAAGGGTGTCCATTGTTTAAGGGTCTTGGTAGTGCAGGAATCAAAAGACGGCAGGATCACAATGGCTTCATCCCCCAAACAGAGGATCCCTCCACCATTTGTAATCCTACCTATCGTTCAAAGGATTTATGATCCTTAGCCCTAATTACTATTGTTCAAGTACAGCACATCATTGTTCAACAAAAACATCATCAAAATAAAAACCATAACCAAACCTAAAAGAAAAATGGGCTCCGGCTACGTCTAGAAATGTCCTTCATCGCCCATTCATGCAGCCTACACCTTCGCTGCATCATTATCCCCTCCAGCTCCAGTATCCTTCGCATGATCCTTGCCACTGCCACTAGCCTCGATTGCCAGAACCTCGTCAGCCTCATCCTCATCCTCCAACTGAGCCAGCCTGGCCTTCCAGCCTTCCACGTCCCAGTTGCTCCTATCAAAGGCAGGATCCTGAGCTTCTTGGGCCATCTGCAGTTTGGTCTTGTACATGGCAATGACAGCGGAGACTTTAGCATCCTGTGTGATCTCGTGCTTCTCATAGTCAGCATTGATCTGGGTTGCAACTATCTGAGTTTTGGTATCATTGAGATCCTTTTCAAGAGACGCAATCTTGTGATCCTTGAGCACCGCCACCTTTTGGAGGTCAGAGTATTTCTCCTCAAGCTTTTCAACATTCCCAACATAGTCCTCGATTTTGGCAAATTTATGCAAACAATACAATGCAAAGTTAGGATCACATGATCCTCAAATGGGCAGGATAATCAAGTTAAGTCAGTGATCCTTACGTCGGTAAAGTACTCGAGGAACTGATGGCGGATTAGAGGCAAGCCTTGTAGGTTCTCAGCTTCACAGGTCTTCCTCTTCTTTCCACCTCTCCCCTTTGAAGTGGTTGCCTTGGGGATTACGACGGAGGGGCTAACAGTAGACTTTTTCTTTGAGGATCTGACAGTGTCAAGATCAGTGACACTAAATTTGGAGGCAGATTTCGAGGATTTCCCAGCGCCTACACATCCAAAACAGATAAGTATCCTTATCCTATTTCTATTTAACTATTTATTTAAATGTTTAACTATACAAAAAACAGGATACTTACTTCACATAGTGACAGAACCTGAGGATACTTCTTGAGAATCCTGGGTTAGTGATCCTTATACAAAAGGGTGTTAGTGATCCTTATACAAAAGCAAGGTTATCTGGTGATCCTTCTCAGGATCCTCTATCCTACCATGGGTGGTCCACTTCCTTGGCAGATCCTTTCCATCAGGGAGAGAATCCCTTCTGACAAAGAAGAATCTCCGTTTCCAGTTAGTATCGTTCTTAGTGGCTTTGAAGATGGGGTGTTCTTCACCGGGTTTACGCTTGAATAAATATCGGTGGGATCCAAATGTTGTGAGATCATACATCTCTGCCAACTCCGACATTCCCAGAGCAATTCCTTCTTACTCAATGATCCTTTCGAGGGTATATAAGACCCTCCAGATCATTGGCATAGCTTGAATGTAGGAGATGCCGGTGAGGGAGAAGAAAGACTGGGTGAATTCGGGGAAAGGATACGAGTATCCTATTGTGAAAGGGGTGACCGGGAAAGCTACCCAAGTTTCAGAAACGTAATCACTTAGAACGGTGGGGTCAAATGGCTTGAAATCGGTGTTTGCCGGAAAGCAACGGCGGATTCTGTCTATTTGTGGATCAGTGAAGCAGCACCTTTCATTCGCCGAATCTTTGATGATCCCCTGGCTCTTAAGAGGACTGTCCTTCTTGTGATCCTTAGCCGGTGAGGATCTTAGCATCATCTTGATTATGAAGAAGGTGAAGAAAGAAGGAGCAGAGAAAGAAAACGTAAAGGAAGAAGAGGAAGAGAGATACCTGCTTGATCTTCGGATATGAATTTAAAGGGAGTTTCTCTTGAATTTAAATGCGGATTGATCCCTATCTCTAACTCCTATTTATAATGATGATCTTGCAGGATAGTCACTTCAGTGACGTCATGCTCGTAACGGCTAGTCCCATTACAACGGCTAGTTATCCGTTGGTTGATTGCGGATAAGAACAGAAAATATAACTCGTTTTTTACACTTTTACTCCTTATATTTTGGGGGCAATTGTTAGAGGAGGATTTTCAAATGAACAGTGATCCTCAATTACTGTTGGGTTTAGTGATCCTCACTTCTGTTAGAATTGGTGATCCTCAGAAGTAATGCAGGATCAGGATCATGGATCATCTTAAGGATCCTTATACTAACGATTGTCTAATTTGAATATGGTGTTGTTTTGCAGGAGTACGAGCTTGGACTTAGTCTTGGCGATATTCCTGGAGCATATTCCATGACTTATTCCGCACGTGCTTACCTGAAGTGGACGTTATGGAGTTCGTGGGGGGATTGCATGAAATGCGGAATGTTAGTTAGTATAGATATTTTCCATTTTTAAAAGGGGTAGCGAGCTAAATAGAAAACACTTCGCTATTTTTGGCTACACATACACTGACAACTGCTCTCACCAGCTCTCGGCAATTCGCTTAGCAATTTCATACACTTTTCACACACCTTTTACACGATACACTATAGTGATCCTTGTAATTAGCTCGCTATCATCCGAAGTTGTAACACATTTCTTGTTTAATTTGAGTTGGTGATCGGTAGTTTCCATCACCCGAGGTTTTTTATGCCGGAGATCATTCATTGATCAAGGGCTTTTTCCTTGTATAAATCTTTGTGTCACTTGTTCATTACATTTCAGAGTGATCCTTATTGTTGATCATCAATTCAAGCATCATACCTCACAACAGCAAGTTTGGTTGCATTATCATTGCTTGATTTTTGACCAAAACAATTCTTAATTGAAAAGTTAGTTTTAACAATAATAGCATGAGTTTCAAAATAATGGCGTAGTTTAGTAGATGCCATAATTAAAGCAAAGATAAGTTTTTATAAATGAGAATACCTGGATTCAGTATCAAGCAAACTTTTACATACATAATATACAGGATATTGTGTACCTTCATGAACCTTAACAAGGACTGCACTTACTGCCTTAAAGGATACTGCCAAGTATAAGGATAATATATCCCCTTTCTCTGGTTTCACTAAGGCTGGAGCTGAGGATAGGTAATCCTTAAGGGCGTTGAGAGCATTTTCATGCTTTTTCGTCCACTCAAACTACTTGTTCTTTCTCAAAATGTCATAGAATTCTTTGCATTTCTCTGATGATTTTGAGATGAACCTATTCAAGGCTGCGATCCTCCCTGTCAATCTTTGAACATCCTTAGCATTGGCAGGGGACTTGATGTTTACAATTGCCTTGATTTGCTCTGGACTTGCCTCTATGTCTCTTTTTGTCACCATATACCCTAGAAACTTGCCCGCTTTCACACAAAAGTGGCACTTGGAAGGATTCAATTTCATATTGAATTTGTCAAGGATATTGAATGCTTCCTCTAAATCTCCAAGGTGATCCTCAGCTTTCTTGGACTTAACCACCATGTCATCTATATAGACTTCCATAGTGTGTCCAATTTGTTCTTTGAACATCATATTCACTAGCCTTTGGTATGTAGCACCTGCATTTCTTAGTCCAAATGGCATAGCAATATAACAATAGATACCAGTAGGGGTCATAAAGGCTGTATCCTCTTGATCAGATGGTTCCATCCGAATTTGTTGGAATCCAGATGAAGCATCCATGAAAGTCAACAACTCATGACCCGCTGTAGCATCCACCATGGAGTCAATATGGGGTAATGGGAAATGATCCTTGGGACATGCCTTATTTAAATCAGTGAAATCGACACATACCCTCCACTTTCCATTTTTCTTTTGAACAACAACCACATTGGCTAACCATCTTGGATACTTGATCTTGGAAGATGTTGGACCCTTGATATATCGAGATTGGGGGCCTTGGAGGATAATCCATGGATCCGTAAACCTGAGATGAGGATCCTTGAACCTGAGAGGATCCTTGAACCTGCTGCGCTCCAACATATCCTCCAGATCTGAAGAAGGATCCTTGAGGCTGAAAAGAGGATACTGCAGGTTGAAAGTATGACTCTTGTGCCTGTGTCATTGCCGATGATCCAAAGCGTGTATTTGATGATCCACCCTGATATTGAATGCCTGATGATGTAGAGTGTTGGGCAATTATGGCTGGAGAATCAAAGTTCAATGATCTAGGTATCAATGGAGAGTGATCCTCCGCCAATCTCTTCAATTTCTTGATCTCATTGATTTCTCGAAGGATCCTGTGATTAGTTTTGTCCTGCTGCTGCATGTAATCCTTCATCTACAAAATCAAAGAATAAAGATCATTGTTAGTAGGGCCAGAAGAAGTAGTAGTAGCCGGTTTCGAGAAAACAGAGGTTTGTTTCTTCGGAGCATTTTCAGCATTCTTCTGGGATCCAGAAGGTGCAGGAGGCAAGGGTGGAATGCCCTGTGAAGAGGTGAACACTGGCATGGAGCTTGAAGTATTTTTCAGTTGAGAAGCCATATGATCAAAGGTAATGAACAGAAATGAACGAGATGAGTGAAGATTTTCAGAAATGAAGCACCAATTGCCCCACGGTGGGCGCCAAACTGTTTTGGTCAAAAATCAAACTAGGATAATGTAACCAAATCTTATTTTGTGAGGTATGATGCTTGAATGAATGACCGAGTATATAAACAATTTGTAAATGAAATGAACAAGGGATACAAGGCTTATACGAGGAAAAATCCCTTGACCAATATATGATCTCCGACATAAAAAACCTCGGGTGAGGGAAACTACCGATCACCAACTATATTAAACAAGTAAAGGTTACAAGTCGGGATGATAACAAACTTGTTACAAAGATGACTAGTGTGCAAAAAGTGTGAAATCGCCAATATGTTGCAGAGAGTTCTCGAGTGTGTGTGTTTGCTAACTTGTTCTTACTATATCAAGCTCGTTATCCCTTTATAAAAATGGAAATAAACTACATAACAAACAGTCCGCAAATTATGCTAGCTTCCCACGACTTCATTAACGGTCGAATCAGCCATGCACGTGCAGAATATCGAAGCATATTCTCCTGGAATCTCGGCAAGACCAAGTCCCATTTTTATGTTCCTGCAAAACAAGTTCAAATATATTGGAAACAACCGTTAGTGTAAGGATAACAATGAGGATCCTGGATCCTTGTTCCTGCAACATCTTCTGAGGATCCTTAATTCAAATAGAACTGAGGATCCGTGATCCTGGCTGCACTTTGAGGATCCGTGATCCTTAGGTTATAAAATCCATCCCTAACAATAGGCACTAAGCTTTACTGCCCATTTAGCCATCCTTCCTGACATTTCAGGTTTCCTGAGAACATTCTTAATTGGAAAGTTAGTTTTAACAATAATAGCATGGGTTTCAAAATAATGGCGTAGTTTAGTAGATGCCATAATTAACGCAAGGATAACTTTTTCTAAATGAGAATACCTGGATTCAGCATCAAGCAAACTTTTACTTACATAATATACAGGATGTTGTGTACCTTCATGATCCTTAACAAGGACTGCACTTACTGCCTTAGAGGATACTACCAAGTATAAGGATAATATATCCCCTTTTTCTGGTTTCATTAAGGCTGGAACTGAGGATAGGTAATCCTTAAGAGCCTTGAGATCATTTTCATGCTTTTCCGTCCACTCAAATTTCTTGTTTTTTCTCAAAATTTCATAGAATTCTTTGCATTTCCCTGATGATTTTGAGATAAACCTGTTCAAGGCTGCGATCCTCCCCGTCAATCTTTGAACATCCTTAGCATTGGTAGGAGACTTGATGTTCAAAATTGCCTTGATTTGCTCTGGACTTGCCTCTATGCCTCTCTTTGTTACCATATACCCTAGAAACTTGCCAGCTTTCACACCAAAGTGGCACTTGGAAGGATTCAATTTCATATTGAACTTGTCAAGGATATTGAATGCTTCCTCCAAATCTCCAAGGTAATCCTCAGCTTTCTTGGAATTAACTACCATGTCATCTATATAGACTTCCATGGTGTGTCCAATTTGTTCTTTGAACATCATATTCACTAGCCTTTGGTATGTAGCACCTGCATTTCTTAGTCCAAATGGCATAGCAATATAACAATAGATACCAGTAGGGGTCATAAAGGCTGTATCCTCTTGATCAGATGGTTCCATCTGAATTTGTTGGAATCCAGATGAAGCATCCATAAAAGTTAACAACTCATGACCCGCTATAGCATCCACCATGGAGTCAATGTGGGGTAATGGGAAAGGATCCTTGGGACATGCCTTATTTAAATCAGTGAAATCAACACATACCCTCCACTTTCCATTTTTCTTTTGAACGACAACCACATTGGCAAACCATCTTGGATACTTAACCTCTCTAATCATACCTGCCCTGAGCAGTTTGTCTACCTCTTCCTGGATAATGGCATTCCTTTCAGGTGCAAACTTTCTCCTTTTTTGATGTATGGGTTTGAATGACCTGTCAATGCCAAGTTTATGAGTAATAACATCTTTAGAAATATCTGTCATGTCCTCATGTTTCCAGGAAAAAGTAGCTTTTCTTCTATTTCGAAAGGATACTAGATCCTGCTCAATGTTATTGAGGATCCCGGATCCAATAAAAATTTTGGATTCAGGATCCTAAGGATCCAGCAAGATATCCTTCACATCTTGTTCTCTTGCCTCCAGGACTTCTCTTGGAGGATACTTTAATTGCTATTGCTCCCTGAGTCTCGAAGCTGGCTTCATCGATGAAGTATAACAGTTTTTTGCTTCTTGTTGGTCACTTTCAATTTTCACCACACCCCAAGGAGTAGGGAGTTTGACACATTGATGATATGTTGATGGAATTGCCTTCATATCGTGTATCCAAGGCCTGCCAAGGATAACATTGCAACAGGATAAGCAATCAATAACACAAAATTTTTGAAAAGAATTAACTCCCTCTATGTATATTGGAAGTTTGATGTCCCCCAATGTATTCTTGGTTTCTCTACTGAATCCCACAAGAACTGATGATCTTGGGATAATTTCTCATTCAGGAATGTTCATCTTTTTGAGGACATCAAGCTGAATGATGTTTACTGAGCTTCCCCCGTCTATGAGAATCCTATGAACAAAATGGTTAGATATAAATAAAGTAATAACAAGACCATCGTTATGAGGATCCTGAATATCAACACGATCATCCTCATCAAAGGATATAACTTTCTCCTGTGTAAGGATCGAGGTTCGAATGGGTCTATCCCCATTATCCATCTTCGTCTCTTTGGCATGCCTCTTGGCTGCTGAGAAGTAAGGGCCACATATGTCTGATCCTCTAGATATGAAGTTGATAATTTGTGCATCGGCAGGAGGAGCAGGAGCTCTTTCTGGGACTTTTTCAGGATCCTGGATCCTTGACTTTTTTCTCCCCAACAGCTCCTTCAAGTATAATTTGCTCAACAAGTAACCAGTCTCTTTCAAGAGTGCTATGCATTCATCAGTGAGATGACCAAAATCTTCATGTTAGGCACACCATTTGGATTTATCCTTAGTATCAGTCGGCTTATCATTTTTTCTAGGCCATCTAGCTTTTTCACCTAAATTCTGCATGGCAAGGATTAGTTCATTGTTATCAACAGCAAAACAATAATCAGAAATGGATGGGTAATCTTCATCATCCTCTTTGTTCCACTGCATGCACATTTTGATTATCAAACTTGTTGTAAGGTTTAGATTTGTTATTCTTGTAATAGGATCCTTGTTTTTCCTGCTTTGAGGATCCTGCCAGTCTTTCCTGGATCCTATTATCATCCTCTAATCGGATGAATCTAAGGGCCCTGGTTCTTACTTCATCAAAGAGGGATAGAAGCGAGCCCAGAACAGATCAAAGCCATCTTGGGTATCAAACCACCTACCAATATGAAGGATGTTCAAAGACTGACGGGACGAGTAGCAACATTGAACAGATTTATCTCAAGATCCTCGGAAAAATGCAAGGAATTTTTTGATATCCTGAAGAAGAACAAGAAGTTCGAATGGGGAGAGAAGCATGAAGCAGCCTTGCAGGATTTGAAGCAGTATCTTTCAACTGCACCTCTATTGATGAAGCCTGAAAATGGTGAACCATTATCCCTATACCTCGCAGTATCAGGGAATGCTGTAAGTGCCGTCCTTGTAAAGGATCATGAAGGTCAACAGTATCCTGTCTACTATGTTAGCAAAAGTTTATTAGATGCTGAAACTAGATATTCTCATTTAGAAAAACTAATATTAGCCCTATTTATGGCATCAACAATGTGACACCCCAGGAAAACCAGGAAACCACGCAACTTAACTAGCTTCCTCAGTAACCACGTGCTAAATTTCGGGATGAAATTTTCTTAACAGGGGGAGAATGTGACAACCCTCATAATTACATGCATCCGTACGATTAATTAATATTAAATTGTGCTTAATGACTGTACTTAATTACAACTGATGACATAACTGCTTTATGATTTCTGCATCATACATACATATGCATCACATACTAGTCTTGTGCAGAAAATTGACTCAATGGTCCTGAATATTTTCCTAAGTGTTGAGAATTAAAAGTATTACAAAAATTTACATAAAAGACACTATACGGAACAACTTAGCACTTTAACGAACCGGTATCTAACCGAACAACCGGACATTACCCGGGACACCAAAATTTTGTCAGAAACATGGTTTATTTATTTTTGGACTAGTTATGGTCCCCGAATACCCCAACACGTTATATAATACATCATACAAATAATACACTAGATATTACACTCAATACCCTAACCATTTACCTACTTACCCACCAAAAAAAAAATACAAATAACCCCCCCCCCCATCATTATTTACGGCCCATAAGTTGGACCTCACCACCAAGATTTGTTCCTATATTGTATTAGATTACTTGCTCCACCACCAAGACTTGTTCCTATATTATATTAGATTACTTGCTCCACCACCAAGAATTGTTCCTACGTTAGATTACTCTCACTTCAACACTCTTATAAGTACGGTGCCATGGATTGCAAGATCATTCACTCTCACTTCAACACTCAAACTCACCCAACTCCCTCAAATTCTCTCTCTCTCTCTCGGCATAGTTTGTGCCCCCATATCCATCCATTTTCAAGCTTAATTCAAGTGTTAGAAGGTGATTCTTGGAGCTTGAAGCTTGTGGATCATCAAGGAGTTCTCTTACTTGCTTTAACACACCAAAATTCATCATCATTTTTCTCTAGTAATCTCCCCTAGCTTTGAGCTAGTTGTAAGTTCTTGATTAACCCTTGTTTACTTCTACTTTAATGGTTAAAAGATGTAGTATGATGATTGTTGGATCGTTGTCGTGACCCTAAAAGTCAGTTAAGGCAGTTCATCTTCGAATACGAAGGCGGAATCAACGTATACAAAGTCACAACAGCTTGTTCCTTTCAATTTCTTTTCTATTAACGCTTTTCTGAGACTTTACAATGAGTTCTGATGAAATTTTGGCAGCACCTCGTCTCTCACACTATGACCTTGTCCGTTTGAAATGAGCATACACATCTCCTATTTATAGACTAAGCCCCTGACCGTTTGAAGGTGACACAGCCTGCTTCAAACGGACAGGCCTCAAACGGACAGACACTCTCAAACGGTCATAACATCCTCAAACGGACAGACACTCTCCAACGGTCATGACATCCTCAAACGGACAAGCCATCTAAAACATGTTCTACCCCTAATTCAAACACTGTTGTGCACTCGTTTAATCTATCTAGACATAAGACTCTATAACACGTAGTCAGCAGACATTCAGTGCACCAACAGACTCCCCCTTGGATGTTGACGAAGTCTTTGGCCTCGAGTCTTTAGTCTTTGTCTCTTTCCAATTTTGTCTAACAATGCAAATATCCTATCAATCTTTATCTTCTTTTATCAGCTTCCATCTTCAAATGTTATACCAGGATCTATCTCTGGCTCTCTCTTTCTTCAGGCTCCCCCTTTCGTCAAGCTTCCGTGCTTTAGGGATCGTCACCTTGCTTTTCGGTTTACAAACTCCCCCTAGCTTTGAGCTTGTCTTCAGACTCCCCCTTAGACTCAGCTTCTGGGATCGTAGTCTGGACTTTTACCTGCAATCACTCATACATTCATAAGTAACAACATTTTAGACTACCAGGAATAGTAACCTGGTAATTCAATCTTCTCTAAATCACGTCTCATTAATTTGGCAGTTTCATCGAATCAGATCCAAAACCAGCACTAAAAACAATATAAGAAACCAAATCCCCCACAGTTAATCATCCAAGTCCAACTTAATGACCTTGGAGATATCACAAACTGTTTTGATTTTTGATTTTAATTCAAGTTTCAATTTAATGAACTTGTTTTATTTTCAGAAACACAATCAGCCTACTTTAGATTTTGAAACTCAGCACTCAGACATCGGTTGTCCAAAATAAAGCAGAATAAAAAATCTTTTTGTATTTTCTGAAAATATAAAGCAATAAAGAAATATGTACAAACATATTCACAGACACTATTTTTGGTTTGAGTTTGCATTAGAGGATCATATCAGTTTCTGACAAGTTACAAGTACCGTTGAGCTTAGTTACTCATTAAGAACTAAACAATTCACTTAGATTGTCGATATACTTATCCACTTAAATTTTCACACAAAGTTCAACTGATTCAGGATACGAATTAGGTGTTTTAAGAACTTAAACTCATTCATGTGTCCCACCTCTTGAATATACTCCCGTATCCAAATCCCAATATTCAGTCTTACAGGTGAGTATACCACAAATGATATATGTAAGGGGTTAATAAATTATGAAGAATCATGAGAGCTCAGGTCAGAACTACCGTTCAGCAGAGAGATCATGACTCAACCTTTGGGTGTGTCCCCTTTAGAGGATCTTTTTTACAACAGCATTGCTAAGCAATTTTATTGTCTTATCCTATATGCTGAGGGTGATGCTATGTTTCAAGCATTTGCAGAAAGTATTATTCGAGGACTAGGTCAGAACTTCCATTCAGCAGAAGTCCCAGAATAATACCCCAGATATCACTGAGTATAAAGACCTAGTATATCAGAAAAAGGAATCTTTCAAACAAGATTTCAGGGGTTACCTATATATCCAAGTAGTGTTCCCCACGAAATAAGCAAGTTTGAATTTATGTTTATATCCCGAAAAAGTTTACTAAATGTATAAAAACCTATCGGCATATCATCAGTGAGACTGTTTAACACTATTTAATCATTACATTTCTTTAGCATATTGTAACTGTCTACTGATGTACTATCATTTCCTCTTTTTACACAAAAACTCAATTTTTGAATGTTATCATGTCTTTGGCTTTTTCAAATTTCCTAATGTTTTTTGTATTTTCTGACAAATTTTCTCCCCCTAAAATGCAAAACCATTTAAAGAAAAAATTTGACAACCAACACTGATAGCTTTGTATCGCCATCCATTTTCTGCTAACTATGCTCTGTTTTGCAGAAAAACTAATATAAAGTACCCCTATGATTTACAACCCATTGATTTTCGACAGTTTGAAAACCGTTTTTCAATCTTGTGAAAGTAATCATGTTTGTTCAGTCGTGAGGGTTTCGGCGTATTCAAGCAACACATATTTTTGTAATTTTCTATTTTTGACAAAAACTAAAAACAAACATATTTTTGGTTTTTTAAGTTTTTCAAATTTTTAGGGTTTTTGAAAATATTGTTTATTTATGTACAGAAAATGTTAAACTCCCTGTTCAACCAAACCAGGGTCCAGCAGCCTTCTCTCCTCGTTGTGCCAGGCTGCTCCGACACTCCACTTGATAATATTCAATTGTCTTGAGCACCTGCACATTCAGACTACTTGATTACTTGAACAATTTAGCCCAGGTATGTTGGACCTTAGGCATGTTAACACAATATGTATCATGCAGTTTCGGAAAATCTTTCTCATCAAAAACTTTTTCAATTTTAACTTCAACTTTTTAATCTTTTACCAAAATTACTTGTTTCTTAGCACTCCATTTTTTACCTTTCGGAGTACCTCTTTTGTAAAAATGTGATTCTTTTTGAACATTTTGTTTTTGAACAACTTTTGGTTTCCAAAACTCTTTGGGTTTTGTCATATCAACAGTTGTTTTCCAACTTTGAGTTGTTCTCAATTTGGGTGTGTGAAAAATATGTGTTTGTCTAGAATCAGACCTAGTCTGTTTTGGTTTCCAAATTTGATTTGAAGCAAACTTGTTTGTGTTGTACCTCCAAGTTTGTTTTGAATCAAATCTGGCTGACCTTTGTTTCACACCCTCGGATTTTTGTTTCTAAAAAATTTCAGGCTTCTTTTGTCAACATCCACAGGTTTCAGATTCGGACACTTTCGTGCAAGATGTCCAATTTGATCACACTTGAAACATGTTCTCTTGGACACATCTTTGACCCGTGGTTGTTGCTTTTTCTTTTGAGCACACAACTCTTCATTAGACCGTTGTCTAAATTTGAGTTTTTCTTCTTCTTCAAAACTTTTTCCTTGAACAAAACTCATTTTTGCCTGATAATTTGGCATTTCATTTCTTTTCCAACTTTGTTTCTTCTTATAACCCAACCCAGCCTTCATGTTTTTCTTTTTGAAACCAGGTTTGTTATAAAAAGTTTTGTGATTTTTACCAGCAAACTTTGAAATTTCTGATTTTTCAATCTCAACCATTTTGAAAACTTTATCAACCTTTTCTGAAATCACATTCTGAATCGGGAATACAACATCGAAGAATAATTTGTCTGATCCAATCATGGTGTAAACCAATCCTTTTGAATCATCATTAATTTTTTTCTCGGATTTTGTCTGTTTGAGATAACCATCATGAAAATTTCCCTCATTTTCATCATGTGATTCAGACTTACCTTTGTTTGACTCATCTTTCAGAACGCTTTCAACAACCTTACTTACCACCTCTGAATCATTAGCTTCATCAGATTTGGAGTAAGTTACATCGATACTTTCAGGTAATTGGTCAACAATATTCAGACCTTTTGCCACCTTTTCCTCATCGTAAAAAGTATAATTGTTTCTCAATGGTGGTGGTACCTGATGAAATTCTGAACCAATACCTTTTTTGTTCTTGTCAGTATCTTTGTCATCTGGTGTGATGTTGAAAATGCGTTCGAGAATGTACGAAGAGTTATGATAACTTTGAAGTTTGGTAACAACCTTTTCTTTTTCAGCCAAAACTTGTTTGAGATTAGCAATTTCATCAACACACTTGTTTAATTCAAGTTGCTTTTCTTTAAACTGTCTCTCATACATTTCTTTAGTGACTAAAGTTTCAGACAATCTTTGGTCAAAACATTTGACTTGGCTCTTCAAAGTATCATAAGCTTCTTGTACTCTCTGACTCGACCACTTTAAAGAATCATACTCTTTTTGAAAATCTTGAAATTTAGTTTCTTTTTCAACACAATCAACACATTTTACAGAACACAGTTGTCTATAAACATCATTATCCTTTTCAAGACCATGACATTTCTGTGTCAATTTTTCAACTTTTAGTTTCAAAATTTCTTCTTTTTCAACCATATCTTTACATTTTGTTGTGAAACCATTTTCAAGTTTGCTTAATTCATTATCTTTTGTTTTTATCAATTCATCTTTTTCAATACAGGCTTTGCACATTTCTATGCAATTCCTGCATTTGTTCTCATTTTTATCAACAATTTCAATATTTGATAGATCAGAAGATTCACTTACTTCAATCTCTTTCAGCACCGGTTTTTCTGTTTCAACTTTCTAATCTTCCTCCTTCTTCTCTTCTTCTTCTACTTGTTTTTCTTCCTCCTTCTTCTCTTCTTCTTCTACTTGTTGTTCTTCCTCCTTCTTCTCTTCTTCTTCAGCAGCAAGCTTTGCAGTAATTTTCACTTCCTCTACCATCTTTTTCAACTCTTCTTCTTTTCTCTTCTTCATTTCTACCACCTTTGGTAGACTCGCTTCACAAACTTCTTTGATTTTGTTCATCAAATATGGCCAATATTCTTTTTCAGATAACCTTCTTGTGTTGAAAGTAGCCTGACTTGGAAGCAAATTTGTTATAGCTTCAAAATCCACCTTTGATGGGTCAACAACTGGATTACCACGTGGATCCATGTAACATTCTAATTCGTCATTCCATCTTTTGGCTCTCTGGGCTTCTTTGAATGGTTCTCTGAATTTTTCAATTTCCCATCTCACATAATCTATTTTCCACCATCTATCAGGATCAACCTCAGCTACAAATGCATATCCAGCTGCATCTTCTTCAGGTAGAACTTGACTCCAGTCATAACCCTCATCGTCATGAATAACTGCCAGAGCTCTTGATTTTTCTTCAGGCTGCTTCAATTTGGGAGGTTCAGACTTGTTCTGATGATAGATTGCTTTCTTGTAATAATCTTCCTTGAACGGATTAGCAGTATCATCAGTATACGCATTCCTGCACTCACGTTTAAAGTGACCTTTCTGTTTGCATTTAACGCATGTCACTTTGGATTTGTCAAAGCCTAACTTGGTAGACGGTCCACCAATAGACTGCCTTTCGGTAATTTCCATAAAACGTTGTGCCCTCCTCACTGCACTGGCCATACACCACCTTTTGTCGATCAGTTCCATCTCCTCAGGATCTATTTGATCGTAGTCTTCCTTAGTTAGGTTGGTGTTGCCTATCTTGCCTGCCACAAGGCTCTCATACGATTCAAGCACAGATGCTAAGAAGACCATCTGTTGCTTTGCAGACTCCTCATTGAAATTTTGAGTATTCTTCAAATCTACTGCAATGTTGCATTGAAATACATTCTTTGATGCAGATTGACTCGATGTTGTTGAAAAAGATCCACTGTGAAAACCAATGTGAGGACTTTCATTGTTCACAGAGTTTGAACTTTCTGCAGAAAACGCTGTTCTTGGAGACCCAGCCTGTGGTAGATTTCCTCTGTAGTACAACTCCACATTCTTCTGATGAGCTGAGTGGTTGACTTTAGATCTCTTTATCTCCAACTCGTGACTTTCAAGTGTTTCGATCAGCAAATCCACAGTTAATTCTTCAGGCTTGATTGTGTTTTTCAACATTAAGGCAAAGTATTGTCAATCTTGATCATTCGGCAATGAATCAAACAATTTATCCACCAGCTCCTCTTGTGTGTATGTGATTTTGTGTCTGGCCAGCTCCATCTTCAGATGTCCAAATCTCTCAATCATTTTACAAACCGATTCATTTTTCATACAGCCAAAAAGATCAAATTCTTTACGCAACAATTTCTTTTTGTTTTTCACAATCTCATTACTTCCTACACACTTTCTCTCTAACGCTTCCCATAAACTCTTTGACGTTTTCTCTTGCTCAAGTAATGAAATGATATCTTCTCTCACTGATTGTTTTATCAATGTAATCATTTTGTATTCAGCCTGTTAGGACCAGTTTGACTGCGAACCGACTCGTACGACGTGCGGAATCCATGCACGAGTGAGACCGAACACACGAACAGTAATTTTAACTGTGATTCTATTCAAAGATCTGAAATCGTACAAGAACCGTGAATCACCTAGACACTTTCTCTCTCTAGTTTCTCTCTAGAACTAGAGCTCTCAAATGTAGCAAATGAGCAAAAGTGTCAAAAGTCTTCCCAAAGTTCTAAATGAGAACCCTAAGTTCTCTATTTATAGGCCAAGGGACATAATGAGATATCTCATTTTTTACACAAATGCCACCTTGCCTTTTACTAAAATATAACACTATAAGCACAAAACTTAATCTATTTCTGCTACGGTCTTGAGATGACGGAGGCGATAGACATATTGCACTAACAGACTCCCCCTTGGATATTGCCGCAGTCAATCTCAATCATTTAGTCAGACTCGTAGCTTCTGGTATTTCTCTCTCTCACTGGGTCTTCTTGAAGCTTTAACACGTTTTCATCAACATAGACTCCCTCTAGCTCAAACAGAATCCCGGTGGATCTATCTTCAGCTCCAGCTCCTTCCTTTCGGTAGACTCTTCAGGCTCCCCATTTCGTCAAGCTTCCGTGATTTGGGATCGACACCTGGCTTTCCGGTTACAAGCTCTTCTGGGAAAAGTATCCTGGCGCCTATGCACGCTTCCTTTTTCGTTGAGCTCTTCAGGCTCCCCCTTTCATCAAGCTTCCGTGCTTTCGGGATCGACACCTGGTTTTCCGGTTACAAGCTCTTTTGGGAAAGTATCCTGGCTCCTATGCACGCTTCCCCTTACATTGAGCTCGTCTTCAGACTCCCCCTTAGACTCGGCTATCGGGATCGTAGTCCGGAATCTGCAACACTCATACATTTATAAGTAAAACATTTTTAGATTTCCAGGTATCGTAATCTGGCTCCATCAAACTTTCTAAATCAAGATCCTGGGACTAAGATATAATAATATGAAATAAATCCAGGATTACTTGATACTCTTCCCCTATCAACAATCTTCAAAGATTTGGCAGTTTCAACGAACTGGATCAGAAACTGGCTCTTTTACAGATTTTAACAATCTAAGCATCCAAACCCCTCACAGTTAATCATCCAAGTCCAACTTAATGACCTTGGAGATATCACAAACTGTTTTTGATTTTTGATTTTAAAATCTTCAAGTTTCAAATTAATGAACTTGTTTTATTTTCAGAAACACAATCAGCATACTCAGATTTTGAAACTCAGCTTCCCAGACATCGGTTGTCGAAAATAAAGCAGAAATCAAAATCTTTTTGTATTTTTCTGAAAATATAAAGCAGTAAAGAAATATGTACAAACATATTTACAGACAATATTTTTTATTGAGTTCGCGTTAGAGGATCATATCAGTTTCTGACAAGTCACAAGTACCGTTGAGCTTAGTTACACATTAAGAATTAAACAATTCACTTAGATTGTCGATATACTGATCCACTTAAATTTTCATACAAATTTCAACTGATTCAGGATACGAATTAGGTGTTTTGATAACTTAAACTCATTCATGTGTCCCACCTCTTGAATATACTCCCGTATCTAGAATCCCAATAATCAGTCTTACAGGTGAGTATACTACAACGATATCTGTACTTAAATTAGGTATGCGATGGCCGAGGGATCTCAGATCGATACTTCCATATACGCAGAGAGATATCAGCTTCGACTTTACGGAATGTCCCCTTTAGAGGATCTTTTAGCTACAACAGTAGCGACTATCAATTTTATTGTGTCATCGGCATGCTGAGGGTTTATGCTATGTTTCAAGCATTTGCAGAAAGTATTATCCAAGGACTAGGTCAGAACTACCGTTCAGCAGAAGTCCCGGAATAATACCCCAGACATCATTGAGTATAAAGACCTAGTATATCAGATTATGAGACCTTTCAAACAAGATTTCAGGGGTTACCTATATATCCAAGTAGTGTTCCCCACGAAATAAGCAAGTTTGAATTTAGGTTTATATCCCGAAAAAGTTTACTAAATGTATAAAAATCTACCGACACATCCACGGTGAGATCGTTTAACACATTTAAACTTTTCAATTCTTTAGCGTACTGTAACTGTCTACTGATGTACTATCATTTCCTCTTTTTACACAAAAACTCAATTTTTGAATTTTATCATGTTTTTGGCTTTTTCAAATTTTCTAATTTTTTGGATTTTCTGACAATTTCTTACTCCCCCTAAAATTCAAAACCATTTAAAGAAAATTTGACAACCAATACTGATAGCTTTGTCTCGCCATCCATTTTCTGCTTCACATGCACTGATTTGCAGAAAATATAACGTACCCCCATGATTTACAACCCATTGATTTTAGACAATTTGAAAACCGTTTTTCAATCTTGTGAAAGTAATCATGTTTGTTCAGCCGTGAGAGTTTCGGCGTATTAAATCAGAACTCCCCCTTACAACAAACTATTTTCCCATAATGATTTCAAAACACTTAAGTTTGTTTTAATCAGAAGGGTTTTTCCGGAAAAATTAGTTTGTTTACCCATCACTTGTGGGTTCGGGGTCATCACATCATCTTGATCTCTTTTAACCATTTTGAAAATTTAACATTATTAGGACAAACACCACTATCACTTGTAGAAAATCAAGTACAACTTAATGTCCTTGATTATCCACTTGTAAGATGAAATATCACAGTTACCATCCTGTGAATTTCTCAAGAATGATGCCGATACCTGCTTCACACTTACCAACCTGGAAGCTCCGGCAAGTCAGGATTTTAACCAACAGATTTATGTACCCAAGCCTGACCAGTCTTGGGTGTGTTTTGAACATTTCTCTTTTCTTCATAAAATTCTTTTGCCCCTTTTACCTTTCCATCAGCCATCTTGCTAAAAATATGTTTAACATTGCTATTAAACATTTTTCCAGCATCAACACCTTTTGATTTTAGGTTTGCGGCTCGTAATGGTGGAAAGTTCTCATCATTCATTAATGGAACTGTCTCTTCCTTTTTTACCTCAACTTGTGGCTCCTCTGATTTTGTGGAATCAGATTCATTGCCCAAACTTGGCTTGTCTGACTTGGATGAGCCAGATTCATCGCCAATAACTTTCTTTTTCTTCTTGTTTGTCCTCAGATTTGCATCTGAAGAATTCGATTTGCTTGACTTTACCGTCGACTGAATCGATTCATCAGAACTTTTATTCGAACCAACCGGTGAACCCGAAGACAAAATCTTCTCCAAATACTCTCTCGCCTTCTTCCTCTTCTTCCTCAGTCTGTCTCTCTGCCCCTGTGAAAGCTTTACTTTCTTATCTTCCACTTTCTGTTCTTTGGGCTTGACAGTGACTGATTTCTTTACCGTTCTCTGAGATTCAACCCTTAATCTTCCCATCGATCTCCTTGGGCAATCCCTGGCAATGTGACCTTTAATTTGACAATTATAGCATCTTCTTGTCTCATAACTCCAATTCTGGCAGTTAACAGCAATGTGTCCTCTCACACCACAGGTGTAGCACACTCTGTTATCGTACCATTTACCACTTTCACACCATATGCTTAGATCATAACATTGTCTGGCTTTGCGGTAATCATCACTCTTCTTCAATGCTGGATTTGTCTTTTGAGCACTGTGGTCAAACCTGCACCACTTATTACCAACATTTTGTGAGTTTTCATTTACATATTTTTGTGATTTTTTATAATGATTGGATGACTGAACTGGTGAGCTTTTATTTTCATTTTTAAAATTTTTAAAATTTTTAACTTTTTGTTTCTGTTTTACACTCTTCTTAACAGGTTTTTGCTTAGAACATTCACCTGTTTCAGTAGATTGCAAAACAGTATTTTTAAATTTTTCTTGTAAATCTAAAAATATTTTTCTTTTCTTTTCTTTTTCTATTTCATCATCAGCTTTGTCATCACAATCTTCAATTTTGACTTTGTCAAAATTTGTGACATTGTCACTTATTGGAACAGAATTGATCGGTTTTGGACACACATATGATGCAGATGTCACAAAACTTTTCAACTTGTTTTCTAAATCAGCAATTTTCTTTCTATTACCTTCGGCTTCATGCTCAAGTCGAATGATTTTATCAAGATGAGAATTTATCACACATTGTTTTTCGAGATTATTTTTACCAAAAATATCTCTCTCATCTTCTAAAATCTTTATCTGACTTTTGAAATCATTTTCTAATTGTTTAAAATTTTTATTTTCTGATGACAAACTCTCAACATTCTTCAAAAGTTTGTCATTTTCAGATCTCAATTTTTCGCAGTTTACGCGCAACTCCAGAATCTGTTCATCATCAGCTTTCTTCCCATCTTTTAAAGCTTTGTTTTCCAATGTCAAATTCTCCGCATCACTCAAGAATTTGGCATTATCTGCTCCAAGTTTATCACATTTTGAGCACTTTTCATTCATCTTTTCAACATCATCTTCTTTCTTTGCTTCCATCCTGAATGTTCCTACACAAAAAATTTTAACAAAATCAAGAGGGTTTGCATATTCATCAATAAAACAACCTCTCTTAATATCATATTTCATGACATTTTTTGCAGCAAGACATACAGAAAATCTTTTTCTCATTTCGATAATGACTTCCAAATTTATCTTTTCTAAATCCTTCTTCATCTCATACATCAACTCTTCTTTTCTTTTTTCTTTATCAAACTTATGTAAACTAAGCTTATTGATGAATTCTCTAAAATGAAGCTTTGAGAAACTAGCATCCCTTTTTAGTTCACTCAAAAATTCATCCCATTCGAAAGGTAATGCATCAGCAAATTTTGAGATTTTTTCAACATTTGAAAACCTTATCTCATATCTATCTAACTTATCAATCAGATCATCAAATCGTTTATCCAACTTCTCCAATGATTCATGTTTCATGCACCAGAAATTTTCAAATCTTTTAATCCAAACATCTTTCTTATTTTTCTTATCAATCCAAGATCCAGAAGTCCAATCATTTAAATCTTTAAGATTCTCGTTTTCCTGTTCATCAAACACTTTAGCCATGATTTGAAATTCTTGAATAACCTGGAATCACAAACAAACAAGCACAATCAGTTTAAACTAACTGTATACGTAAAAGTGTGAGATCAAAATTGATCTATGACTCGTGTCGAAGATTCGTAGATTTGTTTCAATGTCGTTGAAGTGAAATCACTGAATGACAAGACTTGATCGGAACCAAATGGAACAAAAAATCGTGTCAAATGAATGATCTTAATCGGATGAACTAAGTAACATGGGCTTTGAATGGTCACAACTTTGTACTTCAACTTTAGATGAAATTCTCGAGTGATTTGGGCCGTGCACAATACTTTGACTAATAAGCCTCTTTAATCTGTCTGTACCTTTAAATCCACTAAGCCAACCAACACTATTTAATGATCAACATGCACACTTTGGATTACATATAATCTGAATGGTACCCGACAATTTCAATTATCTAAAATATAATATTGGACCGATGATAACAATTTGGCTGACACTTCAATTTCCAACAAGAATAAGTGATGGGTCGGCAACTTTAATGTATTGATCAGATCAAAGTCAGACAATTTTAAAAACATGTATAGTCAAAGCACATGGTTCGATAATTTCAATATTCAAAACAACACAATTGATCCTTTAATTTTTTTATCACATGCACACCTGACACCTTTTTCAAAGTTTAATGTTCCGACAATGACTTATCAAGTCACATGCAATCTGACTTCAATTTTCAAGACCCGATACTATGAGCGAAATCAGGTAATACAAGTCCAACGATTCAAGCGAAATCCAACAAATCTATTTCGCTTGAACTTTTTCAAGCTAAATCACTATTTCGCTTCAATCAATCAACAACTTTTCAAGCTAAATCAGAATATTTCAAGCGAAATTCTCAATTTCGCTTCAAAATACCAATACTTCAAGCAAAATTCGTTCAAGCGAAATCTTGTTTTTGATCCATTTCAGTCATTTTTAATGCGAATTTTGGTCTCAATCTTTCAAGGTTTTGTTAAACTACTGTTTTGCATGTTCGGTGAAAAGTTCAATCCATTTTGACCATGGAATCTTGTTTAGTTTGAAAAAGAAGGTGTAGAAGTCAGAATATAATTGCAATCGAGCTAAACTCTTCCTCCTGAGCTCTGATACCACTTGTTAGGACCGGTTTGACTCCGAACGATTGCGAACCGACTCGTACGACGTGCGGAATCCGTGCACGAGTGAGACCGAACACACGAACAGTAATTTTAACTGTGATTCTATTCAAAGATCTGAAATCGTACAAGAACCGTGAATCACCTAGACACTTTCTCTCTCTAGTTTCTCTCTCTAGAACTAGAGCTCTCAAATGTAGCAAATAAGCAAAAGTGTCAAAAGTCTTCCCAAAGTTCTAAATGAGAACCCTAAGTTCTCTATTTATAGGCCAAGGGACATAATGAGATATCTCATTACTTACACAAATGCCACCTTGCCTTTTACTAAAATATAACACTATAAGCACAAAACTTAATCTATTTCTGCTACGGTCTTGAGATGACGGAGGCGATAGACATATTGCACTAACACAGCCACAACATTTTTTATATCTATTTCTGTGAAATCTTTTTCATCTAATAACTCTCCTCCTGCTTTGACTGGTTCTGTATATCCATTTTTCAATTTTAAACAACTTTCAGGAGCGAATGCTTTTACCCAACCCTCAAATCGATTTTTCCACCAGTTATAATCTTCAATCTTCATTAGCTTTGGTGGTTTCTGTTGACTTCCATACATATTCTCATACTTCAAATTTTCTGAAATCTCTTTTGAATATTCTCTCATATCAGATCTTCTTTGTGACAACCGGTGATTTACGGCTCTTAATTACGTGATTAACAGGTGATTATCGCGATAATAAATAGTGTTTACAGCGCAAATTAACTTAATTAGGCCCTTGGAGATCCCAGGAACGTTTATTTGATTTATACAGTGCGCGTGTGGTGATTTACGGGAATCTGCAGAATATTACGCGACAACGAACTGGTACAGTACAAAATACTGACAACGCCGACAAGTATGAATGTTACACGAATATTTTATGTCTATGAAATAAATTTTGTGAATTTATTGGGCTTTCGTGCGACACAAAAGCAACGTGAACTAAAAACGCGATAGCAGGAAACGCATCGGCAACAAAACGGAAGCGATGGAGACGCCTGTCACCTTCCAAACTTACATTTTACGCTATATTTAGCTCCGTAATAAAATTTTAGTAACTACAGTCGAAACCGGATCGAAAAACGGATTAAAGACGACAACGATATAATTTTTCGCGATTATTACCGTTATCAACGCGCGAACGCGACTACGACGGACGCATACATTATTTTTACACATTTTAACTCTGAAGTATTATTTTACTAGGCTACGGCGATTTCGGTTTTGTCAACGAGTCTCGTAGGAATGAGAGGGTTACTTTAAAAATGCGAGCTTTGGGCTTGTGGGCCTTGGGCCCAAGCCCAAAGCCCATTAGCAATCTCAATTATAAAAGGAACCTACTCCTGTTGATGTTTCATTTGATCAGACAAACCAAACAGAACAAACACTAACACACACCTCGATCTCTCTCACTCGGCACCGGCCGAGCTCCGACGACCGACCGGCGGCGGCGCCGCCGTCCGTGGCGGTGACGATGGCTATCCGGCGACCCCCCTCCTCTCCTTCCTTTCTCCGGTAAAACAACAACCAGCCCCTACCACCCCCCTTTTTTGTTCGATCTGGATGTACGGACCACCACCACCATGAATCGGTGGTGGTGCGGCGGCTACAAGCGAAGAGAAGAGAGAGAGAGCTGAGAAGAGTGAGAGAACCGGCGGCCGGTGCCATTGACCGCCGGACAATGTCTTTATCCGGCAAGTTCACCGGCTTCGAGTTCGGTTTGGTTGAAGTTCGAGTCAGTTACGGGGGTTTCGGTGGTGGTACAGTGACCGGAGCAGCAACAGACAACAGGGTCGAAGGGTGGTGATGGAGAGGACCGGTGGTGGTGGTCGCCAGGCGGTCGGAGACTCGGACCGACGGTCCTTGTCTCGGTCCGGTGGTCCATTTTGGTCCGACGAGTTTCTAATGATGCTGAAGATGTCCAAGTTCAGGTTTTGCGGGTCGAGTTTCGGTTCGGTCAGTGGGTCTCGGTTCAGATGCGATCAAACAGGTCGACTTGGGTCAGACGAGTCAACTCGGTTCAGCCCGGTCAACCCAGTTAACTCAACGGGTTGACTGGTCAAGAGGGTCAACTGGTCAACAGTATGAGTCGGGTCAGTTTATGAGGCGGGTCGGGTCGACTCGGTCGAACCGAGTCAACTCGGTCAAGACTGGTCAACTCAGCGAGTCAACTCGGTCAACCCAGTTGACTCGGTCAACTCAGCTTTTCGACGCAAAGACTGGTAAAGAATTAGCGACGCGTTTTATTTATTTTCATTGTTAAATAGTTTATACGCGAAATCGAGCTCGAACCAATCGATTAAAGTATAGTTATATTTCGGCTCATTCGACAAAAATAATATCTAAATATTGTTTATATTGTTTGATTAATGGTTGAATTTTGAAAATAACGACAACTTGGGTTGTCGGGGGCGTCCAAAAACAGAGGAAACTCTGCCTGTTTTTCGAGAAAATCCGTAAAATAAAACGAGTCTTATTATAAAAACGAAACTGTCAAACGAATACATACACAAAGGTAAATTTTGCTTTCGACGACACTTTACTACTTTCGAAAACAACGATACGAATATGATTTCAACGACAAATAAATATAGTTTACACATATATTTCAAATGTCAAACAACATGAATTCGTTTTTACAAAATAAATATAGTTTGTATATTTATTTAAAGTATTAAACAATACGAATGCTTTTATAAAAATAAATATAGTTTTATATTAATTTCAAATATCGCACGACACGAGCTCTTTTATAAAAATAAATATAGTTGTATATTTATTTTCAAACACGACAACTCGACGATTCTTTTATAAAATAAATATAATTTTTCATATTTATTTTATACGCCGGAGCGGCATATACGAAAATCTTGACAAAGGTCAAACGAAAGCAATATATAATACGAGTTTATTATATAATTTTCGTACGAATTTGATATATATATACTTCCATGTAAATATACTTTACATACACGTACAAATTCTCGAGACAACTAACGCGATTATAACAATGTATTTATATACTTATATAAATATTCATATATTTTAAACCTCTCGAGAACTAAGTCTTTTCAAGACTTCTTAAATACCGACGAAAGAACGAACTACACAAGTATAACTTCTTCGCTTCGTTTAAGTTGACAATTTACCGTCAAATCGTTCGGTCAACTATTCGGTAGAGCTCGATGACACGTAGTTTAGTTACTGCGCTTATTTAGAAACTTATTAGATATTCCGTGTTAGGAATATTGTAGAATGCACGCTAACAAGCCACGTCTTGGGAACGACATCACAAAGTCGTATTTAGCCAGCTTTGCACAAGAATATTCAGGTGAGTTCATAACCCCACTTTTTACGGCTTTACATTTTTATAAATGTTTTCGGGGTGGAAAGACATGCACGTTTTGCAAAAACATACAAAGTTTTGAACTAACGCAAAACTCGTATTTCTAAATCATATTACGGAGGGATTTCGAGGAACACAAATGAATTACGAAAGGTTTATACTAAACATACCGGTTTTTACAAAACAAATGCTTATTTTCGAAAGGTGAATGATTTTCGGTCAGGGTGACCAGGGATTTGGTCGGGGAGACCGGGGATTCGGTCAGGGTGACCAGGGATTGGGTCGGGGAGACCAGGGATTTTCATACATGCAGACATATTACAAAAGGATTACAGACATTTTTATACATGGTATGGTTAGCGTAAGGAGGGTTACTACTTAGATCATGTGAGTGGGTAGGCGCAACTTGAGGCCATTAATCCTCATTGTAGGACCGAGGGACGTAAGCGGTAGATCTATCTGGGTGTAGCTAGCCCAGCCCCAGGCCCAGCAGAACGGACCTCGGGGTGACTTTGTGCCCAACGCAAAATCCGCTAGGTTTGAGTCTTCCTACTTGCACTTCACACATATCAATGGCCTTGCAAACCATTGGTGATCTCTTTATTTCCTTATTTGCTACATACCAGGGATTTCATACTTACAAAAATACCTGTTCATACAAATTAAATACCATGTTTTGTACAAAATTCAAAGCATAGGATTATGCGGGTATGGAGTCAAAGTCAGGATGGGCATTGACGGTTATACATCATCATACTCAGTTAATCCCACCAATAGCAAAGCAAAGGTAGGGTCTGAGGAGGGTAAGATGTAGACAGTCTTACCTCTACCCCGTAGGAATAGAGAGGCTGCTTCCAGTGAGACCCCCGGCTCGATAGTAGTTTTGCATCAAGCCTTGGACATAAGGCACATAACACTCAACACTCGGGACAAAGACCGATTAGTGAATGTACCCTTTTGTCTCTCAGCTATCAACGCCACCACATGATGCAAAATTAACCGTCCTCAGCTTTTAACGTTATTTTCACGAAGTTAGTAAAATAACGTTAAAATTCGTGCACTTTCACATTGACGGTTATACGAACATTACAAATACAAGACTTTACAAATACATGGTTTTTATGAACATATTGTGTTACAAACACAACGTCTCCATATAACTTGGCAAGAAAATGATTTTTAAATTCGTCTTCTCAATAATATTTGACAAACCGGTTACTCCAAAGATTTATTTCAAATCTTTCACAACTCAAAAGATTTATTTCAAATCTTTTACAAACAAACTATGAACTCGCTCAACTTTATGTTGATTTTTCGCATGTTTCTTTCTCAGGTTGTAGTTCTAAGACAAGGCACGGTTGGGATAGGAGAACCATGTGGTGTCGAGTACTTAATGGGCGTTCAATTTCTAGAAGTCTTAGCTTATTTTGCTTCCGCTGTGCAATGAAGATACCAGTCCAGTCACGCCAATGCTCTGATAATTTCGGAGTGTGACAGATTGGTATCAGAGCTATAGGTTACAACGAATTAGGTTTCTGTTGTGATACCTAGGCTCTAACCTCACTTTACTCTGGGACTTAGACTATTAAGACGTTCAATACATACAGAACGCCTAGTACTCGAATATGGTCTCCAACCGTTGCCGAAAAGCAAACAGTCAAAATTTTGTTTTCAAACATACGCTATTGTGATGTTTTATACACAGTACACAAAACAATTACATACAGTACACAACACTCTGAGAGTTTAGGAAACATGGAATTAAGACCTTCGGAACCGGGAATTCAGCCGGGTGGCTGGATCTGGTCGAGAGACCAGGGAGTCAGTCTGAGAGACTAGGAGATTTAGTCTGAGAGGCTGGGAAGGTAGTCTGAGAGACTAGGAGATTCAGTCTGAGAGGCTGGGAGGATAGTCTGGTGGGACTAGGAGATTCAGTTTGAGAGGCTGGGAGGATAGTCTAGTGGGACTAGGAGATTCAGTCTGAGAGGCTGGGAGGATAGTCTAGTGGGACTAGGAAGTTCAGTCTGAGAGGCTGGGAGGATAGACTAGTGGGACTAGGGGAATTACTTGATTGCTTATTGGTGACTAACATGTTTATTTGATTATATGATTGATTATTTGCGTATGTGTGTGTTTATTAAAGGTCATCACGTAGGAACCGCGAATATTAACTAGGGCACATATTATTATCCATATTGTCTATGATATTTTGACTTCCCGAGCAGGCAGCCTACGTATAACGAAACGCTAGTGCACGAGAATACATGGAACTCAAATTTTACGTCAACGGATGTCGGAGTAGATCACATTCTACGCAAAACGAAACACTAGCGCACGAGAATACATGGAACTCAACTTCTACGTCAACGGATGTCGGGGTACATCACCATCTACGCGGCACACAACGCTAGTGCACAGGTATACGTGAAACTTAAGCTATACATCAACGGAGGTTGAAGTACGACACATACGACTATCGAGGCGAGGCCTTTGAGAAGGAACGATGACGCAAATTTAACGACGACGCTAGATCCCTGTCAGCAGGAGAACTAACGATCAGAAGACGACAACTTGTCACGCGATCCTGCAACGACACGAATAACGCCAGGGAGAAGACGATTGTCTCCTCATTCCCCCTACCTAACTAACGACGAATACGCTATGTTCGACATTCCATGGTAATGTCACCTAACAATTGGTCGTCACACGAAACCCCAGGTAAAGTCCTCAAATTTCTTTTATTGAAATTTCGAATTTCACACTTACTGAGTAGATTTTCGTATCTCTACTCCTCTTAATGGTCATTGTATCACGATCATCTCTCTACAAGTTACATACATGGTTTTCGTTGCGACCATGCCGAAAGTTGTCTTGTTGGTACATGTATTTATTGTCGCCTAGCGCCGAAACCAAGTTCAATTGTTTGAACTTGTCCATTACACATATTCACTTCAGAGCATCATATGATGTATTGGGAGAATCATATTCAAATTCGTTTTAACAAGTGTTTCATTTGTTCCTAGTCGAAGTAAATTTGTTTGGCATTCGACTCCATTAAATTGTTTGTTGATTTCGACACCTTGTGGTGGTATTATCACTTATTTGAACCTTGCGCTAAACTCATTTACATATCCTATGCACGGATTTAATTATTTATTTATTGATTCAGATTAAATCCGCTTTGATTTATCACATTACAACAGTCTTAATACAATTGTGTGTTAAGACAAAGGTACACAAATTCATTTCATATTCCGGTGTACCTCATAACGGTTCTTTCAACATCGATCGAATGCTTTGCGACATTCATTGCTTCTTCACCTTCGATCGAAAACATTGTTTCATTGATGTTCCATTTTCAATTGAAAATTCTATGATGTCATTTGAAACAAACTTTCAGATTCACTTTATTACGCTTTCATTTGATTTCAAACACGGTGAATTTGTTTGATCACCGCTATTATTGAATTATTTGAATCACTACGACACTTTGTGGTGTCAGTACAAACTTGTAGCTCGGGCTAATCATGATTGAGCGTTTCATGCAAAACACAGGTGATACTTGTTCGATCACCCCTATAACTGGATTGTTTCATTCATTGCGACACCTTGTGGCGTCGGTATAACTTGCAGCTTGTGCTGATCACGATCGAGCGTTTCGTGCAAACTAGTACATTTGAGATTGTTGATTCTAAGCTCATCCAGTGGATGATATTGCTCCTAGAACTCATTGAACGTTCATATGGAATTCGATTGGTCGAAGTTCCTGTTCATTGTTGAATCCCTGTTAACTTAGTCACATTAGTGACTGTACCTATACGTCTCGTTTCTGTTGACATCAATTACTGAGACACATTTCTTTTAAACCGTTGGGTTCTTATTGTTGAGGAATGTCATTAAATTCACCTGATTCGAATAAGTCTTGTTTCGATTAAGCGGTCATTCACTTTCTTATTATTCGGACTTACCTGCGAACAACACAATTCTGAGGAGATAACATAGTCTAAATTTCGAGGACGAAATTTCTGTAACAGGGGGAGAATGTGACAACCGGTGATTTACGGCTCTTAATTACGTGATTAACAGGTGATTAACGCGATAATAAATAGTGTTTACAGCGCAAATTAACTTAATTAGGCCCTTGGAGAGCCCAGGAACGTTTATTTGATTTATACAGTGCGCGTGTGGTGATTTACGGGAATCTGCTGAATATTGCGCGACAACGAACTGATACAGTACAAAATACTGACAACGCCGACAAGTATGAATGTTACACGAATATTTTATGTCTATGAAATAAATTTTGTGAATTTATTGGGCTTCCGTGCGACACAAAAGCAACGTGAACTAAAAACGCGATAGCAGGAAACGCATCGGCAACAAAACGGAAGCGATGGAGACGCCTGTCACCTTCCAAACTTACATTTTACGCTATATTTAGCTCCGTAATAAAATTTTAGTAACTACAGTCGAAACCGGATCGAAAAACGGATTAAAGACGGCAACGATATAATTTTTCGCGATTATTACCGTTATCAACGCGCGAACGCGACTACAACGGACGCGGACATTATTTTTACACATTTTAATTCTGAAATATTATTTTACTAGGCTACGGCGATTTCGGTTTTGTCAACGGGTCTCGTAGGAACGAGAGGGTCACTTTAAAAACGTGAGCTTTGGGCTTGTGGGCCAAGCCCAAGCCCAAAGCCCATTAGCAATCTCAATTATAAAAGGAGCCTACTCCTGTTGATGTTTCATTTGATCAGACAAACCAAACCGAACAAACACTAACACACACCTCGATCTCTCTCACTCGGCACCGGCCGAGCTCCGGCGACCGACCGGCGGCGGCGCCGCCGTCCGTGGCGGCGACGATGGCTATCCGGCGACCCCCCTCCCCTCCTTCCTTTCTCCGGTAAAACAACAACTAGCCCCTACCACCCCCCTTTTTTGTTCGATCTGGATGTACGGACCACCACCACCACGAATCGGTGGTGGTGCGGCGGCTACAAGCGAAGAGAAGAGAGAGAGAGAGCTGAGAAGAGTGAGAGAACCGGCGGTCGGTGCCACTGACCGCCGGACAATGTCTTTGTCCAGCAAGTTCACCGGCTTCGAGTTCGGTTTGGTTGAAGTTCGAGTCAGTTACGGGGGTTTCGGTGGTGGTGCAGTGACCGGAGCGGCAACAGACAACAGGGTCGAAGGGTGGTGATGGAGAGGACCGGTGGTGGTGGTCGGCAGGCGGTCGGAGAGTCGGACCGACGGTCCTTGTCTCGGTCCGGTGGTCCATTTTGGTCCGACGAGATTCTAATGATGCTGAAGATGTCCAAGTTCAGGTTTTGCGGGTCGAGTTTCGGTTCGGTCAGTGGGTCTCGGTTCAGATGCGATTAAACGGGTCGACTCGGGTCAGACGAGTCAACTCGGTTCAGCCCGGTCAACCCAGTTAACTCAACGGGTTGACTGGTCAAGAGGGTCAACTGGTCAACGGTTTGAGTCGGGTCAGTTTATGAGGCGGGTCGGGTCGACTCGGTCAAGACTGGTCAACTCGGTCAACCCAGTTGACTCGGTCAACTCAGCTTTTCGATGCAACGACTGGTAAAGAATTAGCGACGCGTTTTATTTATTTTCATTGTTAAATAGTTTATACGCGAAATCGAGCTCGAACCAATCGATTAAAGTATAGTTATATTTCGGCACATTCGACAAAAATATTAACTAAATATTGTTTTTATTGTTTGATTAATGGTTTAATTTTGAAAATAACGACAACTTGGGTTGTCGGGGGCGTCCAAAAACAGAGGAAACTCTGCCCGTTTTTCGAGAAAATCCGTAAAATAAAACGAGTCTTATTATAAAAACGAAACTGTCAAATGAATACATACACAAAGGTAAATTTTGCTTTCGACGACACTTTACTACTTTAGAAAACAACGATACGAATATGATTTCAACGACAAATAAATATAGTGTACATATATATATATCAAATGTCAAACAACATGAATTCGTTTTTACAAAATAAATATAGTTTGTATATTTATTTCAAGTATTAAACAATACGAATGCTTTTATAAAAATAAATATAGTTTTATATTTATTTCAAATATCGCACGACACGAGCTCTTTTATAAAAATAAATATAGTTGTATATTTATTTTCAAACACGACAACTCGACGATTCTTTTATAAAATAAATATAATTTTTCATATTTATTTTATACGCCGGAGCGGCATATACGAAAATCTTGACAAAGGTCAAACGAAAGCAATATATAATACGAGTTTATTATAGAATTTTCGTACGAATTTGATATATATATACTTCCATGTAAATATACTTTACATACACGTACAAATTCTCGAGACAACTAACGCGATTATAACAATGTATTTATATACTTATATAAATATTCATATATTGTAAACCTCTCGAGAACTAAGTCTTTTCAAGACTTCTTAAATACCGACGAAAGAACGAACTACACAAGTATAAATTCTTCGCTTCTTTTAAGTTGACAATTTACCGTCAAATCGTTCGGTCAACTATTCGGTAGAGCTCGATGACACGTAGTTTAGTTACTGCGTTTATTTAGAAACTTATTAGATATTCCGTGTTAGGAATATTGTAGAATGCACGCTAACAAGCCACGTCTTGGGAACGACATCACAAAGTCGTATGTAGCTAGCTTTGCACAAGAATATAAAGGTGAGTTCATAACCCCACTTTTTACGGCTTTACATTTTTATAAATGTTTTCGGGGTGGAAAGACATGCACGTTTTGCAAAAACATACAAAGTTTTGAACTAACGCAAAACTCGTATTTCTAAATCATATTACGGAGGGATTTCGAGGAACACAAATGAATTACGAAAGGTTTATACTAAACATACCGGTTTTTACAAAACAAATGCTTATTTTCGAAAGGTGAATGATTTTCGGTCAGGGTGACCAGGGATTTGGTCGGGGAGACCAGGGATTCGGTCAGGGTGACTAGGGATTGGGTATGGGAGACCAGGGATTTTCAAACATGCATACATATTACAAAAGGATTACAGACACTTTTATACATGGTATGGTTAGCGTAAGGAGGGTTACTACTTAGATCATGTGAGTGGGTAGGCGCAACTTGAGGGCATTAATCTTCATTGTAGGACCGAGGGACGTAAGCGGTAGATCTATCTGGGTGTAGCGAGCCCAGCCCCAGGCCCAGAAGAACGGACCTCGGGGTGACTTTGTGCCCAACGCAAAATCCGCTAGGTTTGAGTCTTCCTACTTGCACTTCACACATATCAATGGCCTTGCAAACCATTGGTGATCTCTTTATTTCCTTATTTGCTACATACCAGGGATTTCATACTTACAAAAATACATGTTCATACAAATTAAATACCATGTTTTGTACAAAATTCAAAGCATAGGATTATGCGGGTATGGAGTCAAAGTCAGGGTGGGCATTGACGGTTATACGAACATTACAAATACAAGACTTTACAAATACATGGTTTTTATGAACATATTGTGTTACAAACACAACGTTTCCATATAACTTGGCAAGAAAATGATTTTTAAATTCGTTTTCTCAATACTATTTGACAAACCGGTTACTCTAAAGATTTATTTCAAATCTTTCACAACTCAAAAGATTTATTTCAAATCTTTTACAAACAAACTATGAACTCGCTCAACTTTATGTTGATTTTTCGCATGTTTCTTTCTCAGGTTGCAGTTCTAAGACAAGGCACGGTTGGAATAGGAGAACCATGTGGAGTCGAGTACTTAATGGGCGTTCAATTTCCAGAAGTCTTAGCTTATTTTGCTTCCGCTGTGCAATGAAGATACCAGTCCAGTCACGCCAATGCTCTGATAATTTCGGGGTGTGACATTCTTTCTGTCGATTCTGAAGTAAACGCGTTATAGAATGTGTTGTAAAATTCTTCACCGCTGCTCGACATCTTCAAACACCTGAAATATTCAACAAATACTTAGAAAGTTCTTGGTTTTCAAAAAATGACTGATTCAAACGAAATCTGTTCAAGTGGAATTGTTCAAACGGAAATGACTTTTCTCAAACGAAATATGTTATTCCGTTTGAGACAACACTAATCAAGTTTCAAATGAAACCACTTTCAAACTTTTAGACACTTTCAAACGGGAACCACTTTCAAACGGACAGGTCAGTTTCAAACGGACAGGTCAGTTTCAAACGGACAGGTCAGTTTCAAACGGACAGGGGTCAGTTTCAAACGGACAGGTCAGTTTCAAACGGACAGGGGTCAGTTTCAAACGGACACAGCTACGTTCAAACGGACAAGATGATTTCGATCAGTTTTAAGCCGTATTTTGGTCTCAAATTTTCAAGGATTAGTTAATATAGTGTTTCGTTTGAAATGTGAAAGTTTTAGACCATTTCAACCGTGAATTATATGCGAAACAGAAAAAGAATGAGTAGAAGTAAGAATATCCAATGAATTCAAGCTGCAATGGTATGAACTCCTCGTCCTGAGCTCTGATACCGCTTGTTGGATTGTTGTCGTGACCCTAAAAGTCAGTTAAGGCAGTTCATTTCAATTTCTTTTCTATTAACGCTTTTCTGAGACTTTAAAATGAGTTCTGATGAAATTTTGGCAGCACCTCGTCTCTCACTCTATGACCTTGTCCGTTTGAAATGAGCATACACATCTCCTATTTATAGACTAAGCCCCTGACCGTTTGAAGGTGACACAGCCTGCTTCAAACGGACAGGCCTCAAACGGACAGACACTCTCAAACGGTCATGACATTCTCAAACGGACAGACACTCTCAAACGGTCATGACATCCTCAAACGGACAGACACTCTCAAACGGTCATGACATCCTCAAACAGACATGCCATCTAAAACATGTTCTAACCCTAATTCAAACACTGTTGTGCACTCGTTTAATCTATCTAGACATAAGACTCTATAAGACGTAGTTAGCAGACATTCAGTGCACCAACAATGATTATAACTAGAACACTAAAAGAATTAAATCTTGAATCTTGAATCATGAGATGAAATATGATGATACATGATGAAATATTGTTAAGATTATGTTGTTAGAAGGTGTTGTGATCATATGTGCGTGTTTTAGTAACGCTTAAGCAATTAACAGCATGCTGAGTAACATTTACAGCCAACTTCAATTGGCTGTAAACAGACCGTTATAAATTGAAAAATTGATTTTCTGAAGTCTATAACGTGTTATTTCGAAAAACGCTTCAAATGGCACTGGAATCATATTTTTTTGAGGTCGTTTGCTATTTTTAATGGTCCGTTTTGTACAGCAGCAAAAGATGGGATTTTACTGCAGAAAATTTGTGTTATGTTTTTCGTCATAACATGAAATATGTGTAGAGTTAGGTCATGAAAATTGTACTGTAGATGAACACTGATGTCGTAATTCTCCCACTGGAATTTCGTCAATCGGACTTACGATGAATTTTAAATGAATTTTTCCGTGGACTGCAGTCAGAAAGTGACGAATCTGATTTGCAGCCCGGTAAATGATTTTTGTAAAATAATTGGTAATGAATTGGATCCCGAGATTTTTACAAAATAATATTTGGATTTTTTAAAACATTATGTAAAAATTGGGGAATTTTTGGAATAAGTTAACTATTTTATTAAATTACTCAAAAACAGCCCAGTTTTGGATGTTAAAGCTGAAATGACATAAGTAGTAATTTGCGTGTCTAAATGTCGGGTATATTATCTGAGGATGATCTAACATGTTATATGTCAATGAAAGTGTTATGTGTAATATCGTATTCTTGCTTTTGAATGGTAATAGATGGGAAGTTTATATGGGCGTGAACTATTAAAGTGAGTACATGTTATATGGTAGATACGTGTATGAACTTTGTGCTCCATTTGAAACCACTAAATGACTAACTGGTAATCATATTAGGACGTGATTGACCGACCTTGACTGCTAGCTATTTTTAAGAGTCAAACCGAGCAACCAAAGGTGAGTTCACACTCTTTCTAAGGCATGGGATTCCCGGTGGTTGGGAATGGGTTAAAGAACTAAAACGGAACCTGCGTATCCTCCTTGGGTAGTATATGTACCGCCATCCTCCATGGGTAGGATGCCAATATTAATCCTGCGTATTCTCCTTGGGTAGAATACGTACGTTCGTCCTCCTTGGGTAGGATAACAACCTTAAACTTACTAGACAAAACTCTATCATTAAGTCCCACATTTTTATATCGACTTAATCGTCGGGCCAATGGCGAGCGGGTCATTAGTTAATAGCGCTATTAGGGTTGACAAGCCTCACACCGTGCCGGTAGGACGGGCGTGTACTAATGGATCATGGCAAACAGTCAATGATGATAGACATTGACTTAGGGCACAACTTATTTTCGTCAGTAGTCGATATGGTAACGGTCTAGTGGTTCACATAGGGAAGCCCCCACTGATACTGGTTATGGTTTGGGAAAGAAGGAATTGGTTAATCATATTTTCAACTAAGGGGTAACCCCCACGGAAAGTAAGCCAACTAAAGAAAAACTATGTTTTTGAAACAACTTAAAACGAACACTCAACTGTGAACTCGCTCAACTTTGTTGTTGATTTGTTGTTACATGCCTTGCAGGCGTTTAGGTGCATATCATTGGAACTTGCTGTCTGGGAGGCTGGAGTGGTCATGGGTCGAGATACATGGAATCGTAATACAAGGCTAATGATTTTTACATGTGGTTTATAAACACTTATCTAGTGAATTATGCTTCCGCCGTATGCTGTGAATTATTTGTAACGTGTAACACTTAATGTTAAATCAATGAAAGTTTTTATACCTATGAGTTCAATGTGATTGGTGGCTAGATCCTGGTACGTCACACGCCTCGCGGGGGTTTTTGCTTGTGGTATTTTGGGGGTGTGACAGATTGGTATCAGAGCCATTGGTTATAGTGAACTTGGTTTTAAAAAGGGAAAATGTTTTTATAAAACCAGACTATAACCGAACAGTTCTGAAAACATGAATACGACCATGACACTCAGCTCCAGATTTGCATGGTTCGTCCCTCTTACTTGTTGTATACATTACGTAACTAGTACACATTTGTCTATGACGAAACATATGAACACACACTCGTCACTATAGCATGATGGCATGGATTGCTTGCTTACCTTATGATGCGTTGATAGTATGCCATAGTCCTTGAATTTTGTGATCTTTTTACCTTGACGACCTCCGTTTGACATCTGAGTTTGAGGAACCATTTGACATGAGTTAGGAGGAACTGAGATGAACATGCAAATCACAATATTATTGTGGGTGCACACATAATAATAATGTGGGGTGCATGCGAGTTCCAGTGAGTCTTAACAAGTGGAAAAGCGGTTCCGTTCTGTTATTTGATCGATGTGAAACATAACAAACCTATAGGGGTCATAGCAGTGATTGTCCCCTACTCGAATGTGAACTTTTCATTCATCTCTAGATCCCTTCGAATATCGATGCTATCGAGCATTACCTGAACACCCATCTGAACACCTAGCGAACCGTGTAGAATGTGAGGTGCTTATACGAACGTCCCTGAGTTGAATGTCGCAGCGTCGAATGATTGAGCGATACCATTTTCACTTCTCTTCGTTTGCTAGAACGCACGTATTGACATCTTAGATCCCGAAATGTGATCACTTCTGCAACACTCCCGCAACATACTGTGTATTACTCGAAGAACCTGCAACGTCAATGGACATGAGGATGAGCGTAGTACTTTACCAACCTCAGTACCTTGACGACCCTGGCTACCGGCAACGAGCATCCGTGAATTGGCTTCAACCGAATCCTTAATCCCTGTCAGCGACTCATGGGAGTCAACTCTTACGAAACAATCAGGACACCAGCAATGACAATCGACTATAACGGGGAATGTGTAACTGCCAGCACAATGAGTAGCACTTTAGGACGTGGCTCAGAATGAGAAAGGATGGGCCTTGATGATGAAGAATCATATATTAAAATAATAATAATAATAATAATAATAATAATAATTGTTCAAATTTAAAATAATTGTCACCAGAAGACATAAGCATCAATTTTCTAATAATTTATTGGTGTAGCTTCATAATTGAGCATTATTTAATTTTTCCCTGTGTAAGGCAAAGTTAAATGCTTTTGCTTTTACTTTATTGAAGACAGCTGCCTTCGACCAACTTTAATAATTGAAGAAAAACCTACAGTGAACTGTTTCAAAACGTATCATGGAATCCGTAACCAAATGTATGAGCTTAAATTTTCTTATCTATATAAGAAACTCACTACTAGAGCTAATCTACACATAAGCTACAACTTCTGATATAATTCAACTCATACCCAAAATAACTCGTACTCAAACTTTTCTTAGTTTCAATAAAACCAAATATTCAAATGACAAATCTTCCAGTAGCATATGCTGAATCTTCAAATGCAGCAAACATTCATCGATTCCTTCGGTTTACTGATTTACCCAATCGTGAGAGGTATCAAAAACTCAAGAATCTTGAAGTTTTTTCTATTAGCGGTATTGATTGGTATCAAATGGAAATGTTTGATCGAAGTGGTTTACTGGCGAGATTACTAACACGTAATACGCCCTGGCGTCGTTTCTTCGACATCCTAGAACCGTCATACGATGAACTTGTATATGAGTTCTTGTCCACTTTCTATTTCAAATATGATAAAAGTCTTACCGATGAATCTATTCAATTTCGACTTTGTGGACAATCTCATAATATGTCATTAATAGATTTCGCAGTTCATCTGGGCATATATACAGATGAAGAAGTTAAACAACCTATTTTTACGGCGGCTTCAACCTCTTATTCCTCTGAGGGAATGAAAGAATATTGGCTAGGCCATTCATCGAAAGGATGGTGTAACAATAATAATTCTATGAAATTCACAGACCCTTGTTATCAATATATGGACCGTGTTTTAGCCAACACTATCACGGGGCGCAAGAATAATCAACATAGGGTTAGTACTACCGACCTTTTCCATCTGCATAGTATTTTTGAGCAAGTTCCTTGTAATATTGCCCATGAGCTTGCTACATATCTTTTAAATCAACAAACAAATCCTCTGAGAAGTCTCATGGGAGGGTCTTACATTACAAAAATAGCAAAATCATTAGGTGTCTTAAGTGATCAGATTATCCAAGGATTATCTCCACCAAAGGCACCTGGGATTGTAAATTTTAACACTGTTAGGCTAACCCATGTTCATAATTATACACTAAATCAACCATTCCAGTCGGAAGAAGCTCAAGGTATCTTAGAAAGTACTTCAACACAAAATTTACCACAATCATTACTGCAGCTTCCTCAACCGTCTTTTTATCGATTTGATCTGCAACCACAGCTGCCACCCGTACAAGAACCTATTACAACTAACCTATCTCAACCACTAGCACCGAACATCTTACAAAACATCTCACCTTTAGTTTTCGAGGAAGATTCAACGATGCAACAAACTTTGTTTGATGATAACATGATATTTCAAGAGCAGTTAGCATCAGAATCATTTTTGCAATCACCATTACCGCAACAGTTTTTCCAATCACTATTAAACGAAGTAGAACAACAACCGCCACCTATTAATATAACAGAACCGTGTACGGTACCTCAAATGAATCTACCTTCAGATTCAATAGGAGTCGAAGTGGCTAGGTTAAACGATCAGATTCGAATTTTGTCTAAACAAATAAAACGGCTGACACAAAGAAATAAATGGTTGGAAGACATGCTAAAACAAATAGCTAATCGTATGCAACTAACTTTACCACCTTCACCACCTTATAGTTCTGAGTCTGAATTTGATTCATTATATGATTAATTTTAAATGTAAGTTTGTTCACATCATAATAAACTATCAAATTATTATGATTAAATTGTTTAATACATACATTCTATTTTGTGTTTTTACCTACAAGTAATACATATATGATCATAAATAAGAAGTTTATGAATCATAATCAGTTGGCATGACCGGTTAGACCACACCGAGTAAAATGATAATGTGAAATGTATTGAAGAACTAACAGATCCTTCCAGAAAATTATAAAATGTAGTTTATACGTGATTTATTGAGACAATCACTGGATGTGTTTGCTAAGTGTATGATCATGAGAGCAAAAGTTCATGTATCAATTCATATAATGCCAATATATTGTAATATTTTCTCCCCATTATAATTAGGTTTTGGTCAGAAACCAAATATGTCCATTCTAAGATTTTGATTGTGCGATATATATTGAAACTCATCCACCACACTGCACAAAGATGGGACTTATAAAAGGTTTGAGAATATGATTGGGTATAAATAATTGTCTATGATTAAATACTTAAAGCCATTAGTGAGAAATTCGTTTATGGCTCATTGGTTTTCACTTTAGTGAATGAATGTTCCCAACATTAGAGATTTCATATAACAACAGTTACCACACCAGTATCCAGGCCGCTCTGTTCAAGGCATTGTACAGACGAAAGTGCCGATCACCTCTTTGTTGGCCAGAGGTTGGCGATAATCAAATCACTGGCCCAGAACTTGTTGTAGATACAACCGAGAGGATTGCTCAGATACGACAACGAATGGCGGCAGCTCGTGACCGTCAGAAAAGCTATGCTGATAAGCGAAGGAAACCACTCGAGTTCCAGGTTGGGGATCGAGTGCTACTTAAAGTTTCACCTTGGAAAGATGTAGTTCATTTTGGCAAACGAGGTAAACTCAATCCGCGTTATGTCGGACCATTCGAAATCATTGAAAAAATTGGCAAAGTCGCTTAGAAGTTGAATCTACCTGAAGAACTCAGCGGAGTTCACAACGTATTCCACGTGTCAAATCTGAAAAAGTGTCTATAAGATGAGACCCTCATAGTTCCCTTGAAGGAGCTCACTATCGACGATCAGTTGCGATTCGTTGAGGAACCAGTAGAGATTACTGACCGAGATGTTAAGGTTCTCAAGCGTACCAGAATACCTCTTGTTTGAGTTCGTTGGAACTCCCGTCGTGGCCCATAGTATATCTGGGAACGAGAAGACCAAATGAAACTCAAGTATCCCCAGTTGTTTGAGAAAAGTACAACCACTACTGAGGCTGAAGCTACTGCGGAATTTCGGGACGAAATTCCAAACCAACGGGGGGATGATGTGACACCCCAGGAAAACCAGGAAACCACGCAACTTAACTAGCTTCCTCTGTAACCACGTGCTAAATTTCGGGACGAAATTTTCTTAACAGGGGGAGAATGTGATAACCCTCATAATTACATGCATCCATACGATTAATTAATATTAAATTATTCTTAATGACTGTGCTTAATTACAACTGATGACATAACTGCTTTATGATTTCTGCATCATACATATATATGCATCACATACTAGTCTTGTGTAGAAAATTGACTCAATGGTCCTGAATATTTTCCTAAGTGTTGAGAATTAAAAGTATTACAAAAAGTTACATAAAAGACACTACACGGAACAAATTAGCACTTTAACGAACCGGTATCTAACCGAACAACTGGACATTACCCGGGACACCAAAATTTTGTCAGAAACATGGTTTATTTATTTTTGGACTAGTTATGGTCCCCGAATACCCCAACACATTATATAATGCATCATACAAATAATACACTAGATATTACACTCAATACCCTAACCATTTACCTACTTACCCCCAAAAAAAATTACAAATAACCCCCCCCCCCCCATCAATATTTACGGCCCATAAGTTGGACCTCACCACCAATATTTGTTCCTATATTGTATTAGATTACTTGCTCCACCACCAAGACTTGTTCCTATATTGTATTAGATTACTTGCTCCACCACCAAGAATTGTTCCTACATTAGATTACTCTCACTTCAACACTCTTATAGGTACGGTGCCATGGATTGCAAGATCATTCACTCTCACTTCAACGCTCAAACTCACCCAACTCCCTCAAACTCTCTTTCTCCCTCTCGGCCTTGTTTGTGCCACCACCACCACCACCATACAACCACCATATCCATCCATTTTCAAGCTTAATTCAAGTGTTAGAAGGTGATTCTTGGAGCTTGAAGCTTGTGGATCATCAAGGAGTTCTCTTACTTGCTTTTACACACCAAAATTCATCATCATTTTTCTCTAGTAATCTCCCCTAGCTTTGAGCTAGTTGTAAGTTCTTGATTAACCCTTGTTTACTTCTACTTTAATGGTTAAAAGATGTAGTATGATGATTATAACTAGAACACTAAAAGAATTAAATATTGAATCTTCAATCATGAGATGAAATATGATGATACATGATGAAATATTGTTAAGATGCTGTTGTTAGAAGGTGTTGTGATCATATGTGCGTGTTTTAGTAACGTTTAAGCAATTAACAGCATGCTGAGTAACATTTATAGCCAACTTCAATTGGGTGTAAACGGACCGTTATAAATTGAAATATTGATTTTCTGAAGTCTATAACGTGTTATTTCGAAAAACGCTTCAAATGGCACTGAAATCATATTTTTTTTGAGGTCGTTTGCTTTTTTTAATGGTCCATTTTGTACAGCAGCAAAAGCTGTGTTTTTACTGCAGAAAATTTGTGTTATGTTTTTTGTCATAACTTGAAATATGTGTAGAGTTAGGTCATGAAAATTGTATTGTAGATGAACACTGATGTCTTTGTAATTCTCCCACTGGAATTTCATCAATCGGACTTACGATAAATTTTAAATGAATTTTTCTGTGGACTGCAGTCAGAAAGTGACGAATCTGATTTGCAGCCCGGTAAATGATTTTTGTGAAATAATTGGTAATGAATTGGATCCCGATAGTTTTACAAATTAATATTTGGATTGTTTAAAACATTCTGTAAAAATTTGGAAATTTTTAGAATAAGTTAACTATTTTATTAAATTACTCAAAACAACCCAGTTTTGGATGTTAAAGCTGAAATGATATAAGTAGTAATTTGTGTGTCTAAATGTCGGGTATGTTATCTGAGGATGATCTAACATGTTATATGTCAATGAAAGTGTTATGTGTAATATCGTATGCTTGCTTTTGAATGGTAATAGATGGAAAGTTTATATGGGCGTGAACTGTTAAAGTGAGTACATGTTATGTGGTAGATACGTGTAGGAACTTTGTGCTCCATTTGAAACCACTAAATGACTAACTGGTAATCATATTAGGACGTGATTGACCGACCTTGACTGCTAGCTATTTTTAAGAGTCAAACCGAGCAACCAAAGGTGAGTTCACACTCTTTCTAAGGCATGGGATTCCCGGTGGTTGGGAATGTGTTAAAGAACTAAAACGAAACATGCGTATCCTCCTTGGGTAGGATATGTAGCGCCATCCTCCAGGGGTAGGATGCCAATATTAATCATGCGTATTCTCCTTGGGTAGAATACGTACGTTCGTCCTCCTTGGGTAGTAGAACAACCTTAAACTTACTAGACAAAACTCTATCATTAAGTCCCTCATTTTTATATCGACTTAATCGTCGGGCCAATGGCGAGCGGGTCATTAGTTAATAGCGCTATTAGGGTTGACAAGCCTCACACCGTGCCGGTAGGACGGGCGTGTACTAATGGATCATGGCAAACAGTCAATGATGATAGACATTGACTTAGGGCACAACTTATTTTCGTCAGTAGTCGATATGGTAACGGTCTAGTGGTTCACATGGGTAAGGCCCCACTGATACTGGTTTGGTTTGGGAAAGAAGGAATTGGTTAATCGTATTTTCAACTAAGGGGTAACCCCCACGGCAAGTAAGCCAACTAAAGAAAAACTATGTTTTTGAAACAACTTAAAACGAACACCCAACTGTGAACTCGCTCAACTTTGTTGTTGATTTGTTGTGACATGCCTTGCAGGCGTTTAGGTGCATATCATTGGAACTTGCTGTCTGGGAGGCTGGAGTGGTCATGGGTCGAGATACATGGAATCGTAATACAAGACTAATGATTTTTACATGTGGTTTATAAACACTTAACTTGTGAATTATGCTTCCGCCGTATGCTGTGAATTATTTTTAACGTGTAACACTTAATGTTAAATAAATGAAAGTTTTTATACCTATGAGTTCAATGTGATTGGGGGCTAGATCCTGGTACGTCACACGCCTCGCGGGGGTTTCCGCTTATGGTATTTTGGGGGTGTGACAAACAAAGCTTAGACATTATTTCGAAACACATAGGATTCATGTTAAAACCAATTATCCTGTTAAAAATGTGCTTAGGAAACCTGAGTTGTTAGGTAGAATGGCTAAGTGGTCAGTAAAGTTAAGTGCTTATGACCTAGTATATGAACCTAGAAATGCCATAAAGTCACAGGCTCTAGCTGACTTTATGGCTGATTTCAGTAGTGATATTCAAAATGAAGTAGACCTAGAAGTTCAACAACTAGGAGAAACCTCAGAATCCTGGGCATTATATACTGATGGTGCATCTAATGTTATAGGAGTAGGATTGGGAATACTACTAAAATCGCCATGGGGGGACATATTACCCCAGGCTATTAGATGTGAATTTCCTGCCACTAATAATGAAGCAGAGTATGAGGCTTTGAACGCAGGATTAGAATTGGCTAGAAACTTGAATATTAAGAATTTGCATTGATTCCTTGTTAATTACTAATCATTTTAATGGATCCTATGCAGTTAAAGGTGAGAAGTTAATCGAATATCTCGATATTCTCAAAAAATTAGCAGGATATTTCAATGTTTTTACACTTGAACAGGTACCAAGAGAAGATAATGCTGAAGCGGATGCCTTGGCAAACCTATGATCATCAGTCAGGATATCAGAAAGAACCCAAATACCAATACTTCACATCCTCTATCCTGCTGTGGATCTCTTCAAGGTTCAGGATAAGGAGGTAACAAGCATTCGGGATCCTGGTCATGATCCTGATGAGGATACTAAATCCTGGACGGCTCCAATCAGGAGATATCTCAAGGAAGGACACATCCCTAAGGATGAAAACCCTAAGGCATTTAGAATGAAGGTATCACGATTCACCATTATAAATAATGTTTTGTACAAGAAATCCCTTGCAGGACCATACCTGAGATGCTTGGAGGATCCCAAAGCTAAAGAATTGCTTCAGGATATAAACGAAGGGGATTGTGGTAACCACACTGGGGGCAGGTCATTATTCTCAAAAGTATTAAGGACAAGATACTATTGGCCGACAATGAAGAAATATGCTGCAGAATATGCTCGAAGATGTGATGCATGTCAAAGGCACAGTAACATATTACATCAACCAGCTGAACCATTATATCTTATAACTTCCCCTTGGCCATTCATGAAGTGGGGAATGGACATAGTGGGGAAGTTGCCGAAAGCTCCAGGAGGAAAAGTCTTTATGCTGGCAATGACTGACTATTTTTCTAAATGGGTTGAAGCTGAAGCATTTGTTCAAGTTAGAGATCAGGAAGTAGTATCCTTCATAAAAAGGAATATCCTGACCAGATTTGGAGTACCAGCCGAGATCATTTGTGACAATGGATCTCAGTTTATAAGTAAGAGGACTACTGACTTTTGCAAGAATTGGGGAATCAAAATGATCACATCTACTCCGGTACATCCTCAAGCAAATGGACAAGCAGATTCATCGAACAAGATAATTGTCAACAACCTGAAAAAGAGATTAGGAGCTAAGAAAGGAAGATGGGCATAAGAACTACCCTTTGTTTTATAGGCTGACAGAACGAAAATAAAGAGTGCAACTGGCCAGTCTCCATTCTCCTTAGTATTTGGAGCAGAAGAAGTGATCCCAACAGAAATGGTGATACCTATGGCAAGATCTATCATCCGGGATCCTGAGTAGAATCCTGAAGCCTTGTGCCAGGAATTGGACACTGTGGATGAGACAAGAGATGCAGCGAAGCTAAGGATGGCAGCATATCAACAGAGGATATCCAGAGCATATAACAAGAATATAAGGACTAGAAGATTCCAAGTTGGGGATTGGGTATTAAGAAAGGCTTTTCAGAATACTACTAATCCTACTGATGGAAAGTTGGCTCCAAAGTGGGAAGGACCATAGGAGGTTGAATCAGAATCAGGGAAATGAGCATACCGACTCAAGAGTTTGGAAGGGGATATGCTACCAAGATCCTGGAATGCTATACACTTAAAGCTCTATTTCAAGTGAGTTTAGAATTTAATTTCTAACTCGGGATGGTATGAATTCTATCTCTTTTAAATATAATTTTATTTTATTCCTTTTGAACCCAATACTGACTTAAGCATCGGAGGGGTGTTAGCCAAGCTAACACCCACCCTAGTCTAAGGTTGTTTTGCAGTATATGCTTCGGGATACAGCTCCAGGATATTTTGAAAGATTAGAGGATTGGCCCCCTCTCTCACGATTAAGGGATTCCAATTCCTTCACAGGTTTAAAGGTATTCACCTTTTTTACGAATTGGGTTTAAACACCCCGCCTGGAGCGTAAGTTATCCAGGGATAGTTCAAGGTAGCGGGACCAGTTCATGTAAAAGTGGCTGACAATTTCGTTACTATTGGCTATATCCTGGATCCTAAAGGTATATGAGGATTGATCACCCTCTCTCACGAAAGGGTATTTTAATACTCTCTAAGGTTTAAAGGTTTTCACCTTTCTAAGTCTTGGAGTTTATACACTCCCGCCTGTAGCGCATGAAAATTAAGGGTTTATCCCCAGGATATTAAGGGTTTATCCCCAGCATATTTAGGGCTTACCCGCATAAAAATGACTATGTTTGCATTTCTAAGTTTTCAAATATGCTGAACACAGGGGACATACATCATACAATTCAAAGGATGGGTTCAAACTTCTAAATGTGCACTGGGGACATTCTTAAGATGGAAAAATGGAATAGACTCTCTAAGAGTCCTTGGTATGATCCCTCCTTTTTATTTTACCTTTAATTTTCTAAATTATCTACCAGTATTCTGACCAGGATATCTCTCAGGATACTCCCAGAATATGTTCCCAGGAATATCTAAACAAAACTATTTTCATAAGTAAAATTTGTGCAATAAAGTTGTAACAACAGAAAGAAGGCCAAAAGAGAGTTATATTATTAACATGGCAAAAGTTTGTGCTTTTGGTTTCATCTCAAACTGAGATCCATCCACCAAGAGCACAATAGGTTCCTAGTTATATTTACATAACAGTTGAAAGTTTCATATCAAACCGAGACCCATCCACCTCCAACTGTTATATTGTTCAAAATGCATGCAGAAAATATAAATTGTTCAAGTGCAGCAAGAGTAAAATGCAGGAAAAGTAAATTGTTTTAGGGTTACAGACCAACATTCAAATTTAAAAAAGTGGGCTGCAGCCTAGGCATCAACATCCATCATCGCCCACTTGAATGCCCTCACACAGCGGCATCTTCGCCAACCTTCTCCGTCTTCTCAGCCTCAACATCCTGAGCAGCATCCTCACCAGCATCCGTCCCAGCATCCTTTTTTTCTCCAGCCTTGTCGACCACCTCTGCTGACTTAGAAGATTCACCAGCCCCAGCGGGATACGGCACAGGTTTGCATCCAAGCTCCTTCAGCTTTGCCACTCAAGAGTCAACCGGCCAGGATGGGCATTCCATACCTGTCTCCTTGGCCTCATAAGTCATTTTGATGCGAGATTGTAGCAGGGAGACAACAGCTGAACTTTTGATCCCTTCCCGGGAAGAGACCATGGCCTGTTCCTGCTCCACTTGGACGGCTGCCAACTTTACCTCGGCGTCCTGGGTGACCTTTTTCAGTTTATCTTCGTAGTGTCGGGTCTTGACTTCAGCAATGGCACCCTGGTTAGCAACGGTGGTCTTGAGCTGTTTGATCCTGGCCTCTTGAAATTTGACCGTGCTGCAGGCATCGGTGTATAGGTGGAGTAGATGTTAGAGACCCTGCAAATCAAAATTCAGGTAAGAATCAAAACTTACTAACCAGGATATTCTGTCAGGATATTCTGTCAGGATATATACGCAGGATATAGTATCAAGATATTACCTTGTTGAGGAAGGATGTCATCGGTTCCAAGGAGTCAGTGAAGCAGACCTCAGAACCTTTCCTCTTCTTGGAAGTAGAAGCACGGGTTCTCGGGTTAGGCTTGGGAGCCGGGAGCGGTTTGGAGCTGGTAGTAGCAGGAGTTTCTTTCTTGACATTGACTGGAGTGGGGTAGCTATCAAGCTCATCAAGGTCCAGGAGGATTGGAACTTTGCTGGAGTCTGCATACAGGGAGTAAAACTCTTTCCTAAACATATCAAATAAGAACATGTATGCAGGATATTGTGAACGATCCTTACCAGACATGTTTGTACTGGAGAGTGGGCTTGGAGATGCTGTAAACGGATTGAAACTTCTTTCAGCCTCTGGGAGGAGTCTGATGGTGGCGATTCTCTTCTATGAGTCAACTAAGGGAGGTGCAAGTTTCCTGAAGTCAGCTGTGTACAAGAAAATAAAAAAAATTAGTGCAAGATATGAAACAGGATACAAGACAGGATCATCCTTAAACCCTAAATCCTACCCTTTCTCAACCACTTCACCGGATATTCCATTCCACCAGGGATTGAATCTCTTTTTACAAAGAAAAACTTGGATCTCTAGTCCTCTTCATTCCTGGTGGCTCGGAGTATCAGTGGATCGCCGGAGGTAGAGTAGAACAAGAATCTACAAGAACCATGGCATCTAAGCTGATATGCTAAGGGCAGGTCATGAATAGAAAGGTCAGGGATATGATTCTTCTTGATTTGATCAAGAACAAGCAAGACTCGCCAGAGCATCGGCATTGTTTGACTGAAACAGATTTTCATGGTATTAAAGAACTCGGTGATGAAATCATGAAAAGGAAATTGCAACCCTAAGGTAAAGGGAAAAGCATTAAAACACAACCACTCGTCGGAAACCATGTCCGACCGGATTTCCCGTTCAAACAGCCGGAACACCATCCCTTCCGGGAAGATGCTGGAGGTTTTGAGAGTCGATAAGTGGGCACTATCGAAGGAGCATATCTCTTTCAACGGATCTTGGAGAATATTCTGACGGATGAATGAAGGAGCGGAGTCACCAGAGCTGGATCTTATCTGCCTTGCCATGTGGTTGCCGGAATATTGAGCGGAATGGGAGGATGAAGATGGATATGAGAGAGAAAGTTTTTACCTTTTTTCTCTTCGGTAATGGTTAAATGAGGATGAGGATGAGATGTTATAGGGAGGTAATGAGTAATTATAGACTAAGAGGTTACAAGCGGTCACATCAAGGTCTAATCTCTTTATTGCCTCGTTATTCATGAAAAAATATAATCGTTAGTATCAGGATACTTAACGGTAACATTTTTGGGGAAAATTGTTATGGGTGAAATTCTGAACCCATATCCTGGATAATATCTTAAATTATATCTTGATTATATGATGACTGTTCATGCCCGGGATACTGATTCAGGATATTGGTAACATGCTAACATGGTATCCTGAGGATCACTAACGGATTATGTGCAGGAATGCGAGTCCAAGCTTGAAACGTTCATGAGGACCTTTCCCCGGAAGACTCAGTCTAGGTTGTTCGAAGAAAGACGTTGAAGCCGCTTTACTTGGTCTCCAACGTTTACTAAGGAATATTCGAAGGCATCCCCCATTTATAGAAATTTTTGTTTTCATTTCTTAGCTATAAATAGATGGATTTATTAGATCGAATAGGACACAACAACACTCACTGCTTTCATACACTTCTACTCTCTCGTAACTTTCTTTTTCTAAAAAAGCATTGTAACACTTAGCGATGTGATCAATATCTTGCACTGTATCTTGACGATTGAAGTAATAAGAAGAACAAGGCAGCTGCGATTCTCAGCTCTTGAGGTTTTGTGCCGGCGATCTAGATTGATCAAGGGCTTTCCTCGTACATCCCGTGTCACACTTTACATTTTTGCTCATTGTTTGATTGTAGATACAGCTCGATATCCTGAGCCGTATCCTGAAAACTGTTTTTACAAACAACTTAACCAGCATATTTTCGATACACATTCTTAGAACACTATCTCACTTAACTAATTTAATCACTTAATTGCTTCGGTAATTTTTGACCAAAACAATTACTATGTCTTTGACAAGCATCACATCTCTTGGCATAATCCACAACATCCTTCTTCATAGTAGGCCAATAATATCCTGTCCTAAGGATCATTGAGAACAGTGCTCTGCCCCCAGTGTGGTTTCCACAATCTCCTTCATGAAATTCCTTTAGGACTTCTTGAATTTCAGGATCCTCTATGAACCTTAGATATGGACCTGCAAGAGATCTTTATATAACATGTTATTTAATATTGTAAATTGAGATACCTTGAATTTGAAAGCTCAAGGATTTTCTCCGGTAGGGATCTCTCCATGTTGTATATATCTTAAGATTGGAAGGATCCATGATCCTGAATTTGATCATGAGTCATCACTAGGTATGATTGCAGAATCCTCCACTATTTCCATAGCTGTGTGATCCTCAATAGCAGGAGCCCAGATGTGGATGATTGGAATTTTAATATCCTCTGGAATCTTTAATGATGATCCAAGGTTGGCTAATGCATCAGCTTCTTCATTTTCTTCCCTAGGTACCTATGTCAAACTAAAAGAAGCAAAAGAGTCTGCCAATTTCTTGACTATCTCTAGATATTTGATTAGTCTTTCACCTTTGACAGCATAAGAACCATTAAAGTGATTAGTAATTAATAATGAATCTACATGTACCTCAAGATACCTGATCCTCATGTGCTTGGCAATTTGCAAACAAGCTATCAAGGCTTCGTATTCAGCCTCATTATTAGTAGTTTGAAACTCACAAGCAATGTAGTGGGGGTATTATGTCCCCCTGTGGTGATTTTAGTAGTATGCCTAGTCCAGTTCCTTTGACATTAGAGGCTCCATCTGTGAAGAGTATCCAAGGATCCTTAGTCTCTTCAAGTTGTTGAACTTCTAATTCAGCTTCCCTTTGTAGATCACTACTGAAATCTGCCACAAAGTCAGCCAAGGCTTGGGATTTAATGTCAGTTCTTGGCTCATATCTTATATCATAGACACTAAGTTTTACTACCCATTTAGCCATCCTTCCTGACATTTCAGGTTTCCTGAGAACCTTCTTAATTGGAAAGTTAGTTTTAATAATAATAGCATGAGTTTCAAAATAATGGCGTAGTTTAGTAGATTCCATAATTAAAGCAAGGATAAGTTTTTCTAAAAGAGAATACCTGGATTCAGCATCAAGCAAACTTTTACTTACACAATATACAGGATGTTGTGTACCTTCATGATCCTTAACAAGGACTGCACTTACTGCCTTAGAAGATACTGCCAAATATAAGGATAATATATCCCCTTTTTCTTGTTTCGTTAATGCTGGGGCTGAGGATAGGTAATCCTTAAGGGCCTTGAGAGCATTCTCATGCTTGTCAGTCCATTCAATTTTCTTGTTCTTTCTCAAAATGTCATAGAATTCTTTGCATTTCTCTGATGATTTTGAGATGAACCTGTTCAAGGCTGCGATCCCCCCTGTCAATCTTTGAACATCCTTAGCATTGGCAGGAGACTTGATGTTCATAATTTCCTTGATTTGCTCTGGACTTGCCTCTATGCCTCTTTTTGTCACCATATACCCTAGAAACTTGCCAGCTTTCACACCAAAGTGGCACTTAGAAGGATTCAATTTCATATTGAACTTGTCAAGGATATTGAATGATTCCTCTAAATCTCCAAGGTGATCCTCAGCTTTCTTGGACTTAACCACCATGTCATCTATATATACTTCCATTGTGTGTCTAATTTGTTCCTTAAACATCATATTGACTAGCCTTTGGTATGTAGCACCTGCATTTCTTAGCCCAAATGGCATAGCAATATACCAATAGATACCAGTAGGGGTCATAAAGGCTGTATCCTCTTGATAAGATGGTTCCATCTGAATTTGTTGGAATCCAGATGAAGCATCCATAAAAGTTAACAACACATGACCCGCTGTAGCATCCACCATGGAGTCAATGTGGGGTAATGGGAAAGGATCCTTGAGACATGCCTTATTTAAATCAGTGAAATCGACACATGCCCTCCACTTTCCGTTTTTCTTTTGAAAAATAACCACATTGGCTAAAAATCTTAGATACTTAACCTCTCTAATCATACTTGCTCTGAGCAGTTTGTCTACCTCTTCAGGTGCAAACTTTCTCCTTTTTTGATGTATGGGTTTGAATGACCTGTCAGTGCCAAGTTTATGAGTAATAACATCTTTAGAAATACCTGTCATGTCCTCATGTTTCCAGGAAAAGGTAGATTTTCTCCTCTTTAGAAAGGATACTAGATCCTGCTCTATGTCATTGAGGATCCTGGATCCTATAAAAATTTTGGATTCAGGATCCTGAGGATCCAGCAGGATATCCTTCACATCTTGTTCTCTTGCCTCCAGGACTTCTCTTGGAGGATACTTTAATTGTTATTGCTCCCTAGGTCTTGAGGCTGGCTTCATTGATGAAGTATAACAATTTTTAGCCTCTTGTTGGTCACTTTCAATCTTCACCACACCCCATGGAGTAGGGAGTTTGACACATTGATGATATTTTGATGGAACTGCCTTCATGTCGTGTATCCATGGTCTGCCAAGGATAACATTGCAACAGAATAAGCAATCTACAACACAATTTTTTTTAAAGAATTAACTCCCTCTATGTAGATTAGAAGTTTGATGTCCCCCAAAGTGTTCCTGGTTTCTCCACTGAATCCCACAAGAAATGATGATCTTGGAATAATTTCTGATTTAGGAATGTTCATCTTTTTGAGGACATCAAGCTGAATGATGTTCATTGAGCTTCCTCCATCTATGAGAATCCTGCGAACAAAATGGTTAGATATAAACAAAGTAATGACAAGACCATCGTGATGAGGATCCTGAATATCCACACGATCATCCTCATCAAAGTATATGACTTTATCCTGTGTAAGGATCGAGTTCGAATAGGTTTGTCCCCATTATCCATCTTCGTCTCTTTGGCATGCCTCTTGGCTGCTGAAAAGGAAGTGCCACATATGTCTGATCCTCCAGATATGAAGTTGATAATTTGTGCATCGGCAGGAGGAGCAGGAGCTCTTTCTGGAACCTTTTCAGGATCCTGGATCCTTAACTTTTTTCTTCCCAATAGCTCCTTCAAATATCATTTGCTCAACAAGTAACCAATCTCTTTCCTGAGTGCTATGCATTCATCAGTGAGATGACCAAAATCTTCATGATAGGCACACCACTTGGATTTATCCTTTGTAGCAGCTGGCTTATCATTCTTTCTAGGCCATCTAGCTTTTTCACCTAAATTCTGCAAGGAAAGGATTAGTTCATTGTTATCAACAGCAAAACAATAATCACTTTGGATTTGTTGTTCTTGTAATAGGATCCTTGTTTTTCCTGCTTCGAGGATCCTGCCAGTCTTTCCTGGATCCTTTTATCATCCTCTAACTGGATGAATCTAAGGGCCCTGGTTCTCACCTCATCAAGGTTCCTGCAAGGTGTCATAACGAGATCATCATAGAATTGTGAATCCTTAAGCAAACCCATTTTGTAGGCTTCTACAGCCGTTGCAATATCTAAGTTAGGAATTTCTAGGGATTCTCTGCTGAATTTAGTGATATAATCTCTAAGTGATTCATTTTGACCCTGATATAATCTCTAGTTAACCGTTCAAACCTCCTACTACATGAGAATTGGCTATTAAACAAATTAACTAGATTAGCAAATGAAGTAATAGAGAAAGGAGGAAGACTTAGCAGCCATTTAAGAGCTAATCCTGTCAGTGTGGATCCGAAACCCTTGCATAGGCCTGCTTCTTTTAACGTTTCAGGAATGGGGTTGATCTCCATTCTCTCCCTGTATTGAGCTATATGCTCTTCCGGATCAGTTGTACCATCGTAGCGCTTCATGCTTGGTATTTGAAATCTCTTTGGTATCTCTGCATCACAAATAGGTGGTGCAAAGCGAGATATCTTGTGGCTTCCATCTGGAATTTCAGGAATGGGCTTAACCACTCCTGGAACGCTGGATATCATATCCTTGAGTTTCTGCAATTCCCTAGCCATAGCTTGGTTGATACCTGTATCCTGCACAAAGCCTTGGTTAGTATTATAAGAATTATTTAAAGTGTTACCTCCTGAAGGATTCAGGTTTCGAATTCCTGATGTGAGTCCATATTGGCGAGACTCTGGTAGGATTGAGGGACCAGATGAAGCGATAGTTTGCATAGGTATGAAGTCTCCCAAATGAATCTCTGAACTTCCGGGTTCTGCACTTCTTAAGGATCCTTGGTCTTGAAAGATGTTGGACCCTTGATACACCGAGATTGGGGGTCTTGGAGGATAATCCATGGATCCGTAAACCTGAGATGAGGATCTCTGAACCTGAGAGGAGGATCCTTGAACCTGAGAGGATCCCTGGACCTGAGAGGAGGATCCTTAAACCTGAGAGGATCCCTGGACCTTAGAGGAGGATCCTTGAACCTGGGAGGATCCCTGACCCTGGAATGAGGATCCTGGACACTGAGAGTAAGATCCTTGAATCGACTGCGCTCCCACATATCCTCCAGAACTGAAGAAGGATCCTTGAGGCTGAAGAGAGGATCCTGAAGGCTGGAAGTATGACTCTTGAGCCTGTATCATTGCCGATGATCCAAAGCGTGTATTTGATCATCCGCCATGGTATTGAATGCCTGATGCTGTAGAGTGCTGGGGAGTTATGGCTAGAGAATCAAAATTCAGTGATCAAGGAATCAATGGAGAGTGATCCTCCGCTGATCTCTTCAATTTCTTGATTTCATTAATTTCTCGAAGTATCCTGTCGTTAGTTTTGTCCTGCTGCTGCATGTAATCCTTCATCTGCAAAATCAAAGAATAAAGATCATTGTTAGTAGGGCCAGAAGAAGCAGCAGTAACCGGTTTTGAGAAAACGGAGGTTTGTTTCTTCGCAGCATTTTCAGCGTTCTTCTAGGATGCAGAAGGGGCTGGAGGCAAATGTGGATTGCCCTGTGAAGAGGTGAACGTCGGCATGGAGCTTGAAGTGTTTTTTCCCTGAGAAGCCATGCGATCAAAGGTAATGAACAGAAATGAACGAAATGAATGAAGATTTTAGAAATGAAGCACTAATTGCCCCACGGTGGGCGCCAAACTGTTTTGGTCAAAAATCACACATTGACAATGTAACCAAATCTGATTTTGTGAGGTGTGATGCTTGATTACATGAACAAATGAATGAATAAAGAATGAATGTAATGAATGTTGGACACAAGGATTTATACGAGGAAAAAGCCCTTGATCAATGTATGATCTCCGGCATAAAAAACCTCGGGTGATGGAAACTACCGATCACCAACTATATTAAACAAATGAAGTGTACAAATCGGGATGATAACATGCTTGGTACAATGATCATTAGAGTGCAATAAGTGTATAATCGCCGAGAGTGTTTGAGAGCTAGAGTGTGTTGCAGTAAAATTGCTAAGTGTTGCTAACTATCTTTTATCAAGCTTGTTATCCCCTAATAAAAATAGAAATTAACTAAGCTAAGTAACAATCCGCAAATCATGCTAGCTTCCCACGACTTCCATAACGGTCATATAAGCCATGCACATGCAGAATAATGGAGCATATTCCCCTGGAATCTCGGCAAGACCAAGACCCACTCGTATACTCCTGCAAAACAAGTTCAAGCATAATGGAAACAATTGAGAGTATAAGGATCATAATGAGGATCCTGGATCCTTATTCCTGCAACGCCTTCTGAGGATCCTTAATTCAAACTGAACTGAGGATCCGTGATCCTGGCTGCACTTAAGGATCCGTGATCCGTAAGATGTGAAAATCCATCCCTAACAGGTAGCACCTGCATTTCTTAGTCCAAAGGGCATAGCAATATAACAATAGATACCAGTAGGGGTCATAAAGGTTGTATCCTCTTGATCAGATGGTTCCATCTGAATTTGTTGGAATCCAGATGAAGCATCCATAAAAGTTAACAACTCATGACCCGCTGTAGCATCCACCATGGAGTCAATGTGGGGTAATGGGAAAGGATCCTTGGGACATGCCTTATTTAAATCAGTGAATCGACACATACCCTCCACTTTCCATTTTTAATTTTAACAATAACCACATTGGCCAACCATCTTGGATACTTAACCTCTCTAATTATACCTGCTCTGAGCAGTTTATCTACCTCCTCTTAGATGATGGCATTCCTCTCAGGTGCAAACGTCCTTCTCTTTTGATGTATGGGTTTGAATGACCTATCAATGCCAAGTTTATGAGTAATAACATCTTTAGAAATACATGTCATGTCCTCATGCTTCCAGGAAAAGGTAGCTTTTCTCCTCTTTAGGAAGGATACTAAATCCTGTTCAAAGTTATTGAGGATCCCAGATCCTATAAAAACTTTGGATTCAGGATCCTGAGGATCCATCAGGATATCATTCACATCTTGCTCTCTTGCCTCCAGGATTTCTCTTGGAGGATACTTTAATTGCTATTGCTCCCTAGGTCTTGAGGCTGGCTTCATTGATGAAGTATAACAGTTTTTGGCTTCTTGTTGGTCACTTTCTATCTTCACCACACCCCATGGAGTAGGGAGTTTCACACATTGAAGATACGTAGATGGAACTGCTTTCATGTCATGTATCCATGGCCTGCCAAGGATAACATTGCAACAGGATAAGCAATCTATAACACAAAATTTTTTAAAAGAATTAACTCCCTCTATGTAAATGGGAAGTTTAATGTCCCCCAATGTGTTCTTGGTTTCTCCACTGAATCCTACAAAAACCGATGATCTTGGGATAATCTCTGATTCAGGGATGTTTGATGTGCGTGCGGTGTAATATATTTTTATGTATATTTTTAGCCCTTTTTACACTTTAGTCAAGTTTTAAATTTACAAAACACGATATTTTACTAACAGCAAACACACATATGGCCAAGTGCCACCATCGTGAGCGTAGTATAGCGTTGGTAAGATACCGAGGTTGTCCAAGGACACAAGAACTTTTAATACCGGTTTATCCTCAACGTCTAATCAAATCAAAAGTTTAGAAAAAGGTTTTTAAATTAGAAAATAAAAACTAAAAATGCCGAAATAAAAAAAGAAATAAAAATAAAAACAGATAGACAAGATGAATCACTTGGATCCGACTCGCCTTTAGTGTAACCTTTGATTATTTTTGCACTTTTGCACTTTTTAAGAGATTATCTTAGTTATAGTAGTAGGCCCCTCTTTTGAAGGTGACGTTACCCTCAACCTAGTAGTTTGAGTCAGCAAGGATACAATCCTAAAGGGTTGGATTATTGAAAGATAATTAATTAAGTTATTAATGCGTAATGTGGTAGGCCCCTCTTTTGAAGGTGACGTTACCCTCGGCTAAGTAGTTTGAGTCAGCAGGGATACAATCCTAAATAGCTGGGTTATTGTTTTAATAGCAGTTTACATATGACGGGATCAAGAAATTCGAACCCCCGCCATCCAATACCAGTGGGTATTGAAGGAGGTCCTACTAAGCTTGACCCAGGTCCTTGCAGGATCTATACACGGAACAAGGCTAGACGCTTACCAAACCATTCCCTTAACCCCCGACCAGGTAGCCAACATATCTCCATATAGACCGTGGATATATGAATGGTGTAAATCTTTTATTTTATATAGACAGTAAAATAACGCCAAGACACCACGGACAAATGATAAGAAATATTCACCTTCGACATAAGAAACTAGTTATTAAAGTCATTAATACATAACCAAATAAAAAATGCGAAAAGATTAAAAATAAAAAGTATTACACTAAATGCTTGTCTTCGCCAAGTGATGTAAGAGACTTAGGCAAACATGGCCTTTGATTGTCAAGAACTCTTACTATCAATCTTGCATCCCGAGACTACTACACACACTCTATGAAGGATGATGGATGATGGTGGTGGATGTGGGTTGTGATGGTGGTGGAGGGTGGGTGAAGTGTGAGAGAGGTGGTTTGTCATGGGATGATTTGCAAGTGAGCCAAGCACCCCTATTTATAGCCTGCACAGAAGCCCGGACACGGCCTCGTGTACATTGGGTACGGCCCTGTGTCCACCCATTTCTCTTTTTTCATTAATTGCAGTTTGTCTGCATTAGTTGACCACGCCCCCGTGTCCGCTGGGCACGGCCCCGTGTGCAGAAGCGTATCTGTACTATTAAGATTTGCTCAGATTCTGCGAATCTTTGCGTTGACCACGGCCCCGTGTCCGCTGGGCACGCCCCCGTGTTGGGAAATAGAAGCTTCTACACTTTGTCTTTTCTGCAGACACTTGGGCACGCCCCCGTGCTCAATGAGCACGGGGCGTGTTCAGCCTTCTGTTGTCTTGTTTTTGCTTGGGAAGATGCTGTCGAGGGGTCGGGCATGCTACGTTTATTCCTTTTCTTGTATTTATGTTAGATTTAGCTACCTTTTTGCTTCTTTTGTTTATTTGAGCTCATTTAATCCCGAAAATACAAAAGGAAGACAAAAGCACACTTTTTCCAACATTAGTACTAAAAAGTGGTTAGTTTTATGCCTCATTTGATGTAATTTATATGTTGCATTTTACACACATCAAATACCCCCACACTTGAATCTTTGCTTCTCCTCAAGAAAAAAACTCTTTATTTTGTGGCTTACACTCCCAAATGGAATGGGTAGAAGAGAAGGTTTATTTTTATTTTTATGTTATTTACAATCCTATTCGTTATGATTTATTTAGAACATTACATAAGAGAAATTACTTATTTGGGCATAACATGCCTCTTTAAAATTCCATTTATGTACAAGTTCACATACCTCACGGGATATCACTCAACACTCGGCCGAAGATGTATTTTTGTGAAACACTCGAGACCGGCATGGAACTTACTTCTACCATATGCTTACCAAGCAATCAATCCTCCTCCTTTTTAACTAGAAACCTTTGTAAATATCAAGAGGACTTTGGGGAAGGGTTAGGCTTGGGTTAAAGGTAGGTGGTTAGTAGAAAAGGGCGAAAATGCGTAAAAAGCGTCGGTTTTCGTAAAACATTTTGTTTTTGTGACTTTTTATTCCAATGAAGCATTTTTCAAACAAGGTTTCTTTTGATGAGCTTGTTTGTTTATTGCTAACTTCATTTTCTTTTCTTCCTTTTTTTTTGATAAGGATGTCACAAGAAAACCGAGCTTTGTTAATAAAATAAAGGGTTTAAAATAAAAAAGGTTTTGGTAGGTAAAGGGTGTTTGTTTTGGGGAAAAAAAAATGAAAAGGTTTAGGCTCAAAGGGGTTAACTTGGGGGATTTTGGGTAGGTGGTAAAAAAAAGAAAAACAATGGTGTTGAAAAGAAAAAGGGTTAGTCCTAATGCCTCTATCATTTACTTACTTGGGTTTAAGTTGGTAAGGACCGGGAGTGTATCGTCATGGCAAGTTCTAGAGTCGTAGGAAACCAAGCGACTATTCACAAAAGAAGCGAAAAATGAGCATTTAGTTCAAAGATGTGTATTTGTATGCTCAATAAAGGCTCAAAACTCACTTTTTGTGGGAATAGGTTTTTAATGTGATCAAGTATATATAATCAAATTTTAACAAGGTTTGTCATGCCGTTTCATAATTTTCTTATGTTGGTTCTTTTTATCACGACGCTATCGGTTGTGAATTAGTAAAAATATAATCTTGTTAGAACTTGTAATTCCTAAATTAAACCAAGACAAGTAAAAAAATGAAAATTTTTGAAAAAATTTGGGGTGATTAGCGGTTCCAATAGAGTTTTGTGTAAGGATTGTAATTAGGATTTGCAAAATTCAAGGTTTTAGCATCCCCCTCACACTTAAATTACACATTGTTCTCAATGTATCCCAAAAATAAGTTTTTAGGTTGATTGAATGTGTAAAAGGTGTGTTAAAAACAAAATTTTATGTTACTGGGCATCTTGACACGGCCCCGTGTCGGATGAGCACGGCCCCGTGGCCAGATTGCCAGTAACGAGAACTTACAGAAGGTGGACACGGGGGCGTGTTGGATGAACACGACCCCGTGTGGAACAAAAATCTACAAAATTTTGACAAACAGCAGGTCTGGGCGATGGGCACGGGGGCGTGTCGGCTAGACACGACCCCGTGTGGACAAACTACGAAAGTGTAAAACAGGTTTCTGTCTTCGGTTTTGCTGCCCCGGCTTTAGTAGCACTAATGTTTAGCGCTGTAAGCCTCATAGGTGCCTGTCTTACTAATAAATACCACACCAACCAATAACAAACATCCTAGTTTACCAAAGTTTCATCGTCCACATCACTTAAAAGAAGAAGAAATGCATAAATTAAAAAGTGTTAAGGAAAGTAAATTGTTCAACAAGTGGCACGCAGGGCAGAAATTGTTCATGAGATAAGGGTTAACTTGTTTGACCATCAACCGTGTGCTACTACCTCCACTCCTCCCGCTCAGTCCATGTCCTCGTCATCATCATCATTGCCTCCTCCGTGGCCCGCCATATACTCCCGGATGTTTCCAATGTCATCTTGCATGTCGGAGATGTTTCTCTCAATCACTCCGACTCGGGAGTATGTGTTGTTGGCCATGTTGTAGGTGTTCCTAGTACACATAAGGTTTTCCTGCAATAAATCATGTAAGCTTTGAAAGTTAGGAAAACCCCCTCCTTGAGAGGAGGATTGACCCGGATCACCACGGTGCTGGTACTGGTACTGGGGAGGAGGTTGGATGTGTGGAGCGTGTAGGACCATGGCTTCTTGAGGGTTCCATGTATACCCTTGAACTGTTTGAAACCTGACCGTTCCGTCATCTGCTTCATTGATTAAGTTCATGGAGCGACAGATGACCATGTCCACCTTTCCCGACCATTGCCCCTTTTGAAAGGACCTCGACATCCTTGTAAAGTTTTTGAAAAGGTGGTAAACCCACCCTTCGAAGAAGATAGGAGTTGGTGGAGTTGCAAGTTGGTTCAAGTGCATGTTACGGAGTAGCAGATATGGAACATCAAGGTTGACACGGTTGTGGATGCAATGGAGGACTAGCAGATCCCGTAATCCCACAACACCGCTGTTGTCGTGTCTCTGGCTAAGAGAGTAGGTAAGGACCCTGTGGATGTAGCGGTAGAGAGGGTCTCTCAATAGTGTGCTCTTAGTTCGGCTTGGGCTATAGTTGCCCTCTCCAATCTGAGCCCAAGCAGCTTGGCGTTGATCTTCCGAAATTTCACGTAGACCGCCAGTGTTCTCTTCATCCCCAGCATCCTCTTCTGCGTACAACCCGATAATTGCCCCAAATTGTGCAACTGAGATTGAGTATGTGGTTCCTCCACAACGAAACTCTACCCCCTAATTGTCAAATGGCTCCGCCTTAACTTAAGGACAAACGTGCTGTAAAATTCCATGGTGTATTCATGCACGGAGCGAAGTCGAGTGCAGAGAGCCACTCGTAGCGGGCCGGTGACAATGGTGTTGAAGCGGTCTATCTGGTTCACTGCTTCAAGGGTGCCCATGCACACTTGTTTGGGATTCTCTTCGGGCCTAGTTCTTAACACATCATACCGTGCTTGAGCAGCCAACTCACTTGCGTTGAACCTGGTGAATTTCCTGGCCATCTGAAAGAAAACACCAAACAATTAGCGCGAAACAGTGAAATTTTCGAAGAAAACTAAAAGCAGTCAGCTGGACATGCCCCCGTGCTCACTGATCACGGCCCCGTGTCTAGGCGTATGTTTCCCCAAAAAATCCATTTTTCAACCCGGTCCCGAAAACTTGAAAATTTTTGGTCCAGTAGGGGCGGTTTTCCCTGAAAATGAAACCCCAAGTGCCGTTTTTCTCAAAACAAACCGTTTACCCCTTCAATTTCATCTTTTTCGGTTCAAATACAAGGGTATGGGGTTTTTGTGAGAAATCGGGAAAATCTACAAACAATACAAGTTGATTTACTTCCTATAACAAGTATCTATACTAATGCTAACAGATTTATGCAAAAAATTGAGGTTTGATCCAGTTCAAGTTGAAGAACCCTAGATTTTCCCCAAATCTTGATGTTAAACTACATGCAAATGCTTAATCTAACTACTAATGATGATATAATCATACCTTGATGTTGTTAGAAGTAGGGGAGACGTCGAAATCTTGCAGAAAAATCGCCAGAACCAGAGAGTTTTTGGGGAAACGGGGCGTGTGGAATGAAGAAAGTGAATGAAAAAGGGGTTTTATCCCGACAGCTGCGCGGACACGGCCCCGTGCTCGCTGAGCACGGCCCCATGGGTGGGCAGAAATTATTTTTTTTTAATTTTTTTTAGTGCTCGTGTGAGTGCCCTGTTTCCCAAAACTTGGTTTTTAGAGATCTTACCGATTCAGATGTTTTCCCGATTGTTCGTAACTTACCAGGTATGATGTTGATGCTTGAACCTTTGTTTCATTCTTCGACCGTTTGAAGCGAGATTTCTTCCTCCTCATCCTCAATGAATCCCTAATAGAGTTTTAGCCGTTGGCCATTGACTTTGAATGGAATTCCTTTCCGAGATTTAATTTCGACTGCACCGTGTGGAAAAATATGGGTGATGGAAAAAGGTCCTGACCACCTAGACTTTAATTTTCCAGGAAACAATCGAAGTTGTTAATTAAACAATAGAACTTGATCTCCTACCCGAAATTCATTAGGTTTAATGTGTTTATCATGCAAAATTTTCATTCTTTCCTTATAAATTTCGGAGTTAGAGTATGCATAATTCCTTAATTCGTCTAATTCATTTAATTGGCAAAATCGATTTTTACCGGCAATCTCTAAATCTAAGTTTACATTTTTAATCGCCCAGTAGGCCTTGTGTGCAATTTCTACTGGCAAATGACAGCTTTTTCCATAGACGAGCTTATATGGGGTTGTACCTATTGTTGTTTTATAAGAAGTTCGAAAAGCCCATAAAGCGTCATCTAATTTATCAACCCATTCTTTTTATTTAACCCTACGGTTTTTTCGAGTATTCGTTTTAAACCCCGTTGAGACCCGGTGAATGACCCCATATCTTGTTAAAAAAAATTCAAGTTGATGGTTACAAAAATGGGTACCTCTATCACTTATCAACGCTTTTGGTGTGCCAAAACGAGAGAATAATCTTTTCATAAATCTTACCACGACTCTTCCATCGTTTGTTGGAAGTGCCTCGGCCTCGGCCCATTTAGACAAGTAATCTACCGCCACAAGTATATATTTGTTTCCTTTTGACGGTGGGAAAGGTCCCATAAAGTCGAGTCCCCACACATAAAAAATTTCACAAACAAGAATGCCATTTTGTGGCATGTCGTTTTTGGAAGAAATATTACCTGATCTTGGGCAAGCATCACATGTCTTGATAAGACTTTGGGCATCTTTGTAAATGGTCGGCCAATAAAATCCTGAATCAAATACCTTTCGTGGGGTACTGGCAGCACCATGATGTCCTCCGTATGGACCTTCATGACAATGGCGGAGAATTCTTCTTGCTTCACTACCATGTACGCATCGCCGGATGAGTTGATCAGCAGACATTTTGAAAAGATAAGGATCTTCCCAAAAATAATGCTTCACATCAGCAAAGAATTTCTTTCTTTGATGATGTGGCCATCCTTTTGTGACTATACCGCTAGCTAGGTAGTTAGCATAGTCGGCGTACCATGGCTCTTCTCGGTATTCCACCATTTCCAGGGACTCCGTTGGGAATTTTTCATTGATTTGCTCGTCCCTAGTTGCCACCAAAGTTGGGTCTTCTAAGCGAGAAAGATGATCTGTTGCGGTGTTTTTTGCTCCTCTTTTGTCTTTTATTTCAATGTCAAATTCTTGGAGGAGTAGAATCCATCGAATCAAACGTGGTTTAGCATCCTGTTTCTTAAAGATATATCCAATGGCTGCATGATCTGTATAAACTATCGTTTTAGAAAGAACAAGATAAGAACGAAATTTATCAAAAGCAAATACCACGGCTAGTAATTCCTTTTCTGTTGTTGTATAATTTTCTTGTGAATCGTTTAGTGTTTTACTAGCATAATAAATTGGGTGAAAATGCTTTTCTTTTCTTTGTCCTAAGACAGCTCCAACTGCAAAGTCACTTGCATCACATATGATTTCGAAAGGTAATTTCCAATCAGGCGCTATCATGATAGGTGCATTGACTAGCATTTCCTTTAGCGTTAGAAATGCTTGATGGCAATCCTTGTCAAAGATGAAAGGGGCATCTTTTTCAAGTAATTTTGTTAGAGGCCTTGAGATTTTAGAAAAGTCTTTTATAAATCGCCTATAAAATCCGGCATGCCCTAAGAAACTTCTGATAGCTCTAACGGATGATGGGGGTGGTAATCGAGAAATGGTGTCTATTTTTGCTCGATCAACCTCCATTCGTTCGCTTGAGATTTTGTGACCGAGTACTATTCCCTCCGTTACCATGAAATGGCATTTTTCCCAGTTAAGGGCGAGGTTAGTTTCCTCACATCGGGATAGCATTTGTTCAAGGTTATGGAGGCAATGGTCGTATGAATCTCCAAAGATAGAAAAGTCGTCCATGAAGACTTCCATTGTCTTTTCTATCATGTCATGGAATATAGCCACCATGCAACGTTGGAAGGTTGCAGGGGCATTACATAGGCCAAAAGGCATGCGTCCATAAGCAAAAGTTCCGTAGGGACATGTGAATGTTGTCTTTTCTTGATCTTCAGGTGCTATCGGGATTTGAAAGTAACTTGAAAAGCCATCTAAGAAACGATAAAATTTATGACCGGATAATCTTTCTAACATTTGATCAATAAAGGGTAAAGGAAAGTGATATTTCCTTGTTGCTTCATTTAATCGACGGTAATCTATACATACCCTCCATCCTGTGACGGTTCTCGTTGGTATTAATTCATTTTTCTCGTTAGTTATTACCGTCATACCTCCTTTCTTTGGAACTACATGGACGGGACTTAACCAAGGACTATCGGAGATTGGGTAAATGAGTCCGGCGTCAAGTAATTTGATGACTTTGTTTTTAACCACTTCTTGGACATTTGGATTTACCCTACGTTGTGGTTGTATCACCGATTTATAGTCATCATTCATTAAAATTTTGTGCGTGCACTTGGAAGGACTTATTCCCTTGATATCTATAAGCTTCCAAGCGATCGCGTTTTTGTGTTTTTTCAAAAGCGATATTAATTTTTATTTTTCTAAATTATTTAATTTTGACGAAATAATTACAGGTGATTTACCATCTTTGTCTAGAAAAGCATATTCCAAACCTTTTGGGAGTTCTTTGAGCTCAAGAGGTGGGTCTTTAGGAGACTCCTTATTTAGTTGCTCATTTTGATCAAGAACCTTAAAAGTTTGTTCTATGGCGACCTCTTCTTTAACAAAGTGGTCAATTTCTTCTCTTGTATCCGGTGGTTCATCTTCATCATCAATTAGGGGGTCATTATTGCCGAATGGATATTTCATTGAACGCTCAAGATCGACACTTTTTTTAAATGCCCCTAAATGAATAGATAAATTTTTGTACTTCCAATTTTTCAAAGCTTCGTGAGTTTTTACAAAAGGTCGACCCAACACTAGAGGAGCGTCATCAAGGATGACAAAGTCGGTTGGGATCACTATTTGATTTGTTTGGACCAAGACATCCTCAACTATCCCTATTGATTTTATTACTTTCCGATTAGATAGAAAAATGGGTATTTGAAGTGGAGAAAAATCACTAATACTTAATTTTTCGAAAATGTAATTTGGCATTATATTAACACAAAGATCTTTATCAATTGTGATATTACTAATAAAGGAGTTTTGAAAAAAACATGGAACCGGTGTAATGTTGATTTCAAATGGGTCTTCTTTAATTAGAGAAGTTCGATCATTTGTTAAGTTAATGCTTATTGTTTCGTCAATTTTAGTGTTAGTGTTTAACTCTTTTAAAAACTTAGCATGAGTGGGTACTAAACAATGATTTTCGAAAGAAGGTGACAAGAGATTAATTTCTTTAAAATTAGACTCTTCTTGAATTCTAACATTGTCGGGCTCACCTTTTTCTTTGTTTAACCCATGTGTTGGTTTTTCACTTACTTGTTCTTCAATTTTTACATTTTCAACTATCTCTTCTTTATTACAAGTTAATTCTTCTCTTGCGCGGGACTCCTCTTCCCTTGCGCGAGATTCTTTTATGCAAAGTTTGATAGTTTTAATGTGTTATATTATCTTATCGGCTATGTGGGTGATAGAGTAAGGATCAGGATCCTCAAAGCTTGAATCTGGATGTTCGATCCTTTGTTCCTCATAATACTCATAGGAAGTAGATGGTTCACACCATTCTTCTTCATTGTAAGTATATGATGGATAAGGGTCGAAATTTTGTTCTTCATAATACTCATATGAGGTGGGTTGTTCACGCCATGATTCCTCATAATAAGCATATGAAGGTGGAGGCTCATACCTTGGTTCCTCAAAGTATGAGTATGAAGCCTCATACCTCGGTTCATCAAAATATGAGTATGAGGGAGAAGGTTCATACCTTAGGTCTTCATAGGATGTGTATGAAGATGATGGCTCGTACCTGGGCTCCTCATAATAGGTGTATGAAGTGGATGGTTGAAATAAGTCACAATATTGTACCGAGTGCGGGACACCACAAATGGTGCAATAGTCTTCCCTATAATCATCCTCCTCATAGGTGTAGTTGTAATCTCCTGAGTATTGATCCATAAGAATCACTCAGCAAACCACAACAGGGTCTCGAGACCAGAAAACAAAAATAAAAACGGAAACAGAGGCTGGACACGGCCCCGTGTTCGGTGAGCACGACCCGTGTTCAGGTTCTGTATCTGGGTGTTTTAATAAAAGTGACTGGTTTTGTGCAGCACGGGGCGTGTTCAGTGAGCACGACCCCGTGTTCAGACTCTGTATCTGGGTGTTTTATAAAAATTATGCAGCACGGCCCCGTGTTCGGTGAACACGGCCCCATGTTCAATCTACTGTAAATGCAAAAACTAACTAAAATGCAGAAAAATGTGCGCGCGTTTTAAAAAGGTTTCGAAAAACTTATTAGGCCGTCGATTTCAAGCTTTCTTAAAATCCTTGTGTCCTCGGCAACGGCGCCAAAAACTTGATGTGCGTGCGGTGTAATATATTTTTATGTATATTTTTAGCCCTTTTTACACTTTAGTCAAGTTTTAAATTTATAAAACACGATATTTTACTAACACCAAACACACATATGGGCAAGTGCACCCATCGTGAGCGTAGTATAGCGTTGGTCAGATACCGAGGTCGTCCAAGGACACAAGAGCTTTTAATACCGATTTATCCTCAACGTTTAATCAAATCAAAAGTTTAGAAAAAGGTTTTTAAATTAGAAAATAAAAACTAAAAATGATGAAAAAAAAGAAATAAAAATAAAAACAGATAGACAAGATGAATCACTTGGATCCGACTCGCCTTTAGTGTAACCTTTGATTATTTTCGCACTTTTGCACTTTTTAAGAGATTATCTTAGTTATAGTAGTAGGCCCCTCTTTTGAAGGTGACGTTACCCTCAACCCAGTAGTTTGAGTCAGCAAGGATACAATCCTAAAGGGTTGGATTATTGAAAGATAATTAATTAAGTTATTAATTCGTAATGTGGTAGGCCCCTCTTTTGAAGGTGACGTTACCCTCGGCTAAGTAGTTTGAGTCAGCAGGGATACAATCCTAAATAGCCGGGTTAATGTTTTAATAGCAGTTTACATATGACGGGATCAAGAAATTCGAACCCCCGCTATCCAATACCAGTGGGTATTGAAGGAGGTCCTACTAAGCTTGACCCAGGTCCTTGCAGGATCTATACACGGAACAAGGCAAGACGCTTACCAAACCATTCCCTTAACCCCCGACCAGGTAGCCAACATATCTCCATATAGACCGTGGAGATATGAATGGTGTAAATCTTTTATTTTATATAGACAGTAAAATAACGCCAAGACACCACGGACAAATGATAAGAAATATTCACCTTCGACATAAGAAACTAGTCATTAAAGTCATTAATACATAACCAAATAAAAAATGCGAAAAGATTAAAAATAAAAAGTATTACACTAAATGCTTGTCTTCGCCAAGTGATGTAAGAGACTTAGGCAAACATGGCCTTTGATTGTCAAGAACTCTTACTATCAATCTTGGATCCCGAGACTACTACACACACTCTATGAAGGATGATGGATGATGGTGGTTGATGTGGGTTGTGATGGTGGTGGAGGGTGGGTGAAGTTTGAGAGAGGTGGTTTGTCAAGGGATGATTTGCAAGTGAGACAAGCACCCCTATTTATAGCTAGCACAGAAGCCCGAACATGGCCTCGTGTCCATTGGGCACGGCCCCGTGTCCATTGGGCACGGCCCCGTGTCCACCCATTTCTCTTTCTTCATTAATTGCAGTTTGTCTGCATTAGTTGACCACGCCCCCGTGTCCACTGGGCACGGCCCCGTGTGCAGAAGCGTATCTGTACTATCAAGATTTGCTCAGATTCTGCGAATCTTTGCGTTGACCACGACCCCGTGTCCGCTGGGCACGCCCCCGTGTTGGGAAATATAAATTTCTACACTTTGTCTTTTCTGCAGACACTTGGGCACGCCCCCGTGCTCACTGAGCACGGGGCGTGTTCAGCCTTCTGTTGTCTTGTTTTTGCTTGGAAAGATGCTGTCGAGGGGTCGGGCATGCCACGTTTATTCCTTTTCTTGTATTTATGTTAGATTTAGCTACCTTTTTGCTTCTTTTGTTTATTTGAGCTCATTTAATCCTGAAAATACAAAAGGAAGACAAAAGCACACTTTTTCCAACAATAGTAGTAAAAAGGGTTAGTTTTATGCCTCATTTGATGTAATTTATATGTTGCATTTTACACACATTAATGTTCATCTTCTTGAGGACATCAAGTTGAATAATGTTCACTGAGCTTCCTCCATCTATGAGAATCCTGCGAACAAAATAGTTAGAAATTAACAATGTAATAACAGGACCGTCATGATGAGGATCCTGAATACCCACACGGTCATCCTCATCAAAGGATATAACTTTCTCCTGTGTAAGGATCGAAGTTCGAATGGGTCTATTCCCATTCTCCATCTTCGTCTCCTTAGCATGCCTCTTGGCTGCTGAAAAGGAAGTGCCACATATGTCTGATCCACCCAAAATGAAGTTGATAATTTGTGCATCAGCTGGAGGGGCAGGAGCTCTTTCCGGAATCTTTTCAGGATCCTGTATCCTTGACTTTTTTCTTCCAAATACCCTTTGCTCAACAAGTAACCAATCTCATTCCTAAGTGTTATGCATTCATCGGTGAGATGACCGAAATCTTCATGATATGCACACCATTTGGTTTTATCCTTTGTAGCAGCTGGGTTATCATTCTTTCTGGGCCATCTAGCTTTTTCACCTAGATTCTGCATGGCAAGGATTAGTTCATTGTTATCAACAGCAAAACAATACTCAGAGATATGTGGATAATCTTCATCATCCTCTTCCTGCTCCACAGCATGCACGTTTTGATTATCAGACTTGTGGTATGATTTGGATTTGTTGTTCCTGAAATAGGATCCTTGTTTTTCTTCCTTTGAGGATCCTGAAAGTCTCTCCTAGATCCTTTTGTCATCCTCTAAACGGATGAATCTAAGGGCCTGGTTCTTACTTCATCAAGATTCCTGCAAGGGGTCATGACAAGATCATCATAAAATTGTGAATCCTTAAGTAAACCCATTTTGAAAGCTTCTACAGCTATTGCAATATCTAAGTTGGGAATTTCCAAGGACTCTTTACTAAATTTAGTTATGTAATCTCTAAGTGATTCATTTTGACCTTGTGTTACCCTATACAAATAACTAGTTAATCGTTCAAATCTCCTACTGCTTGAAAATTGGCTATTCAACAAATTAACTAGATTAGCAAATGAAGTAATAGAGTAGGGAGGAAGACTTAGTAGCCATTTAAGAGTTGATCCTGTCAGTGTGGATCCGAAACCCTTGCATAGACATGCTTCTTTTAACCTTTCAGTAACGGGGTTGATCTCCATTCTCTCCCTGTATTGAGCCACATGCTCTTCTGGATCAGTTGTGCCATCATAAAGCTTCATGTTTGGTGTCTGAAACCTCTTTGGTATCTCTGCATCACAAATAGGTGGTGCAAAACGAGATATCCTATGACTCCCATCCTGAATTTCAGGAATGGGTTTAACCACCCCTGGAACACTAGATATTATATCCTTGAGTTTTTGCAACTCTCTTGCCATAGCTTGGTTGATTCCTGGTTCCTACATGAAGCCATGGTTAGTGTTATAAGAGATATTTAAAGTTTTACCTCCCGACTGATTCGAGGTTGGGATTCCGGATGTGAATCCAAACTGATGTGATTCTGGCATGATTGTGGGGATTCCGCTGGTGCGTTGGTCAACCCGAACGGCATCACGAGGAACTCATAGTGTCCATAACGATTTCTGAAGGCGGTCTTCGGTATGCTTTCCTCTTGGATCCTTAACTGATGATAACCCGAACGAAGATCAATCTTGGAGTAGTAGCTCGATCCTTGCAATTGATCAAATAAATCATCGATCCTCGGTAGTGGATATCGATTCTTGATAGCCAATTTGTTCAGCTCCCAGTAATCAATGCACATTCGAAAGCTACCATCCTTCTTCTTAACGAACAACATCGAAGCTCCCCAAGGCGAGAAGCTCGCCCTTATGAATCCTTTGTCCAATAATTCCTGAAGCTGCGTGGATAACTCTTGCATCACGGATGGTGCAAGTCGATAAGGGGCCTTGGCTACAGGCGCGGCGCCTGGAACCAAGTCAATGTGGAACTCGACTTGTCTTTGTGGAGGTAATCCTGGTAAGTCTTTGGGGAGGACCTCCGGGTAATCCCTTACCCGTGGGATATCTTCAAGCCTCGGCTCTTCGTGTAAGGCCCGCTTTTGCTTTCTAATAGAAATGACGTCCAAACGACACTAGAAACATAAACCTTTAAAAACGTCCAAAATTTTTATGATTTAAAGGTAAAATACTAACAACATTAATCCGAAAATAACAAAATTTGGGCATGACCCGTCCATATGACGAGTGTATCCCTGTTTTAACCAACATCAATACCATAGCGTCTACAACCCGTTCGACTAGATACGACTAAAACCGTAACATCAAGTTTTTCAAAAGTATAACTACTAACAAGGTTATTCAAAACAAATACTTTGACCCAAAACATTAATTCAAAATAGCGGAAGCGCTTGATGGTTATAGCGTGTGCGTGCGTTCACTCCAACTTGCCAAGTCGCCTAAGATGAGGATTTACCTACATTCAACACAAACAAATAAGTTATCATTTCGTCACTAACCGAATCATCTACCAACTTGATTCGCCTCAATCATGGCCTTACATCGTTCTATTACATTACTATCCGTTAGACAGTTCTTTACAAGCTCGCCTCAATGTAGAGACGAACGCACTTTTCTTAACTTACCCGTTAATAACGGGTATTAATATTTCTATTCTTAACTTCAATTCGATTCGTTCATGATGAACGAATGTATTTTGTTCTACACTTACACTTCAATCGGAGAAAAACGGATAGAGTAGACTTTCTTTCGACATGTACTTAACTTTCCATACCCGGTTCATATAGAAAGAACTGAGTATGACGCTTTCTCATTTATAACTTATTCATTTCTCCTAACCCGTTTATGGCGGGTCTTACTTTACTTTCAAGCAACTATAGCTTCAAACTTTGCAATTTATCATAACAACACAAAGCAATCGGGATTAGAATACATATGACAACACAATAGAAATATGGTGTACACGAACGTACCTCGATCTTGTGTGCCTTCCGATTTCCTAGTACTTGAACCTTCTTCCTTCACGCCTATATCAACACATTCATTCGTTCATTTAGTACAACCAATCTCATTCCATTATTTTCCAAATTTCACATTTTTATTCTTTCAAGCATTTCATCAAACACTTAGTGGGCATCACTTATATAAGCACCATGTACAAGTTTACAAAGCGTGAATTCTACTAGTTCATCCTAAAACTCATCCACAATTAACCCATGTTTATATCATCTTTTCATCCTACATAATTTTCTAAGATTTTAGCATTACATCATCATTATAATTCAAAATTTCACATGATAATACCTACTTTGATCATTCTATTCATGACACAATTTCACAAATTGGGTTTTTACTAAAATCTTTCAAATAATCTGAGATCAAACATGATTTTTGTTCAAAAAGGTAATCCTAACTCATATTTACCCCATTTGATACAAGAATTCGAGATTGGGTTGTAACCCTCAACCTAAAATTCATAATTTCAGAAAATAAAACTTACCACTTCACTAATTAGAGTTAGATACTCAAAATTTGGGTTCATGCATTAGATCCTCCTTGAGATTTCAAGTAGTTTGATGGCATTATGCAAACAAGGGTTTTGCTTGCTCTTCCCAGCTCTTGATCGAAACCCAGTACCCCAAATGAGGGTGTTTTTCATTTTTTTTGTTAATTAGTAAACCCCTTTTATCTAGTGTTTACACATTGAACCCTCCCATTTTGAAAGAGTGTTTAAATTTAGGCTTTCCATCACTTAACTACTATTTTGTCATATTTCATTAACCATGTTTAATTATTTGTTTATTTTCTCTTATTATTATATTAAACACTTTTGGGGTGTTACAAGTCTACCCCCCTTAAATTGAGGTTTCGTCCTCGAAACCTGGACATATAACAATTTAAACATTTACATACCAAAGAGAAAAGGGTAGTGCTTTCTCATTTCATCTTCCGCTTCCCATGTAAGTTCTGACCCTTTTCGGTGTTGCCATTGAACCAACACTTGTCTAACGGCTTTGTTGCGAAGATTCTTCACCTTAACATCTTTAATGGCTATTGGTCTTTCGACATAATTTAACCTCTCGTCCAACTCGATATCGTCAAGAGGCACTAAAGCTATTTCATCCGCAAGACACTTCCTCAACTGTGACACGTGGAAGGTATTGTGAATCCCGTCTAGTGTGGACGGTAATTCTAATCGATATGCAACCCTTCCAACTCGAGCCAAGATTTTAAACGGTCCAATATAACGAGGGCCTAACTTACCCCGTTTGCGGAAACGGATTATACCCTTCCATGGAGATACTTTCAGCAGGACATAATCTCCGACTTGAAACTCGATAGGACGCCTCCTCTTGTCTGCATAAGCTTTTTGCCGATCTTGGGCTGCTTTCAGTCGGGGTCTAATCAAGTCAATCTTTTCATTCGTCACTGCTATTAAATCACTTGGCGCAAGTTCTCTCTGTCCAACTTCACCCCAGCACACAGGAGTTCTACATTTCCTCCCGTATAATAGTTCATAGGGGGCCATTTGAATACCACTATGATAGCTATTATTATAAGAAAATTTCGCTAGTGGTAAATGGTCATCCCAATTCCCCCCAAAATCTAAGGCACAAGCCCTTAACATATCAACAAGCGTTTGGATGGTTCGCTCAGATTGACCATCTGTCTGAGGGTGATAGGTTGTGCTTATGTGTAGCTTCGTGCCCATACTTTCATGGAATTTCTGCCAGTAACGAGAGGTAAATCTAGTATCCCGATCTGAAACGATTGACACAGGCACCCCGTGTCGAGATACGATCTCATTCATATAAATTTCCGCCATCCTCTCAGAAGAGTAAGCTTCCCGGATAGGTAAAAAGTGGGCACTTTTTGTGAGTCGGTCTACGATTACCCATATTGTATCATGCCCCTTTTTCGTTCTAGGAAGCTTGGTTACCAAATCCATAGTTAACTCCTCCCATTTCCAGACTGGTATTTCCAAGGGTTGTAACTCCTCGTATGGTTTTTGATGTTCTGCTTTCACTTGGGAGCATGTTAAGCATTTTGAGACATACTTTACAATATCGCGTTTCATACCCGGCCACCAATAATTGGTTTTCAAGTCCCGGTACATCTTGGTTGCTCCGGGATGGATGGAGTATCGTGACTTATAAGCCTCGTCGAGTAGAGCGGTCTTTACTTCGCAAAATCGTGGTATCCAAATTCGACCGAATCTTATTTTGAGTCCGGTCGAATTTTCTTCCAATTTATCGGCTATACCTTTCATTCTTTCTTTCTTTGGGTCTTCTGCTCCAAGCGACTTTATTTGGTAATCTCGTATCATATCAAGTAAACGTGGCGTAACTATCATCTTCATGGATTTCACTCGAATGGGAGATGGATACTCTTTTCGACTTAACGCATCAGCTACCACGTTAGCCTTTCCCGGGTGATAAAGGATATCGCAATCGTAATCTTTGATAAGCTCTAACCACCTCCGCTGCCTCATATTTAAGTCTTTCTGCTCGAAGAAATACTTGAGGCTTTTGTGATCTGAATAAATTGTACATTTTGCACCGTAGAGATAGTGCCTCCAAATCTTCAAGGCGAAAACTACAGCCGCCAACTCTAAGTCGTGAGTTGGGTAGTTTCCTTCATGCGGTTTAAGTTGTCTTGATGCATACGCGATAACCTTTCCCCTTTGCATTTAAAGACATCCTAAACCTTGATGTGAAGCATCTGAATAGACAACCAAATCTTCCGTTCCCTCTGGGAGTCTTAAGACCGGAGAACTAGATAAACTTTTCTTTTAACACGTGAAAGGCTTCTTCTTGATCTTTGCCCCACACAAACCTCTCCTTCTTCCTTGTCAACTTCGTTAAGGGTAACGCTATTTTTGTAAAGTCTTGTATAAACCTCCTGTAATAGCCAGCAAGGCCTAGAAAGCTCCTTACTTCAGTTGGAGTTTTTGGGGAAATGCACTTCATTACTGCCTCAATCTTTGATGGATCAACCAAGACACTTTTCGAGTTTATCACGTGGCCGAGAAACTGCCCTCTCTGAGCCAAAAGGCGCATTTTGAGAATTTTGCGTAAAGTTTCTCCTTACGGAGAACTTCAAGTACTTCACGCAAGTGTCTCACATGTTAAGTCTTGCTTCGCGAGTAGACTAGAATATCATCTATGAACACGATCACATATTTATCTAACATGGGTCGGCATACCCAGTTCATAAGATCCATAAACGCTGCTGGAGCGTTCGTTAACCCAAAGGACATAACTAGGAACTCGTAATGTCCATATCGGGTTCTAAATGCGGTCTTTGCAATGTCTTCTTCTCGTACCCTGACTTGGTGATACCCCCAACGCAGGTCTATCTTAGAGAACCAACTCGCCCCTCGTAATTGATCAAAAAGATCGTCAATTCTAGGTAAAGGGTAGCGGTTCTTCACGGTCAGCTTATTTAATTCTCTATAATCGATGCACATGCGCATCGACCCATCTTTCTTCTTAACAAATAAGACAGGCGCTCCCCAAGGCGACACACTCGGGTGTATAAAGCCCTTATCGAGTAGGTCTTGTAATTGTGTCATGAACTCCCACATCTCGGTGGGAGCCAATCTATAGGGATCCTTCGCAACCGGCTTCGCACCCGGATTCAATTCGATGTGAAACTCTATCTCTCGTTCGGGAGGGCGCCCTGGCAATTCCTCCGGAAATACATCCGGAAACTCGTTCACGACCTCAACATCTTCAAGCTTCGGGAGGCCTTGTCGAGCGTCTACTACATAAGCTAGGTATGCTTTACTTCCGTTGAGTACGTATTTAACAGCTTGAACAAGGGTGCACAATTTCGTTTCCACATTTCTCTTACCTTGAATACTCATTTGCCTTCCACTTGGAGAGTGGACAAGCATTACCTTATTTTCACAATTAATCTCTACACGGTTTCGTGCCATCCAATCCATACCCACTATCATTTTGAATTCCCCTAAAACCATAGGTATGAGATCGATATCGAACTCTTCATCTTCTATAGAGAATTTGCAATTTCTACAAATCTCGTGTAACACATAGTTCTTACTATCAGCTATTTCTACTTCTAGAGGTATCGGCATTCGTTCAACCTTAAATGAAGGATGTTGTACGATTTCATTTGAAATAAATGACATAGTGGCTCCAGTATCAAACAAAACATAAACCGGTATGGAGTTTAATAAAAAAGATACCTGAAACCACATGTGGATGGGACTTGGTTTCTTCGGATGTGATTTGAAACATTCTCCCTTTCGCCTTAGAGCTTTCTACGTTCTTTCCCTCCTTCTTTGATCCTTGTTGGAGTTTAGGACACTCCGACTTAACATGCCCTTTCTGGAAACAGTTGAAACATGTCTTCGGGTTGCTAGGGCACTTGTAGGAAGTATGCCCTTCTTCACCGCATTTATAACACCCCTTCTTACCCAAAACACATTCCCCAGTATGGAGTTTCCCACATGTCTTGCAAGATCTTTCCTTCCTTGATCATGGAACCTTGCCTTTTTAGATGGACTTGCATTGGTCCCCTTTTCTATTGACCTCTTTTCACCACGTTCTTCTTGTCTCTTTATTTCAATTTCTCTATCTCATGCCAGATTGATGAGCTCGTCAAGGGTCTCACACTTTGAGGGAGTGATGAACTCCCTAAATTTTGCCTTTAGTATACCATAAAAGCGGTTGATCTTCATTCTTTCTGTCTTCACAAAATCTCCGCAAAACTTCATCTTATCCATGAACTTGTTTGATATTTCGTTTATCGTCTCGTTTTTCTGTCGGAGGCGTAAGAAATCCTCCTAAATCTTATCAATGGCTGACTGAGGACAGTGGTATCTCATAAAAGGTTCCTTGAATTCCTGCCAAGTCATTCCTTGTAACTTGTCCTCCCCAACTTCCTTACTATGCGCATCTCACCAATCTTTCGCCTGAAGAGTGAGTTGACCAGTAGCGAACATCACCTGGTCTTCCTTATCACACCGACTTCGTATAAATACCGCTTCTATGTTTGAAACCCATCTTTGGCATGCGATCGGATCGATTTTACCATCATACGTTGCAGGATTGCATGCCATAAAATCTTTATACGTGCATCGTCGTTCTTTGCTTTTACCTTTAGATCCCTCAATCAATTCTTTCAATTCTTCAATCTTGCTAGTCATTAAGGCATCCACAACTCCCAACACCCGACTTTCTACTTCTTGGGCTAATCGTGGAAGATTGGCTTGCATAACCCCTTCCGCCACCGTTGTGACCTTGCTATTAAGTGCTTCTTGACGAGCCGTATCATCATCATCATCATTAACGTTTTGTCGCATCGACCATCTACACAATGTCATGTCTACGTTTAATACGAATCATAAACTTCCAATATGTCACATTATTCAACCTTTGATTATTACATTTGCAATCATGTATTTCGATGTTTAATTTTCTAAATTCACCATTCCTTTCGTGTCATTCATTTAACACAATTTCACATCTTTCGTTCATGTTTGGTAGAGTTCGTCCCATTACTACCAATTTACCTTTTTGATTTCATGACTTAATTCGTCCAACAAGGACTTAACGGGGCCACAAACTAGGCTTTCGGGTAGTACGTATATCATAAATATGAAAAATGTGAAAATTGGGCGGACTGAGTTTACATAACCCGTCGGCGACGGCTTGTGACCCGTCGGTGACGGGCCTCATGTAACACCCCAAAAACGGGTTTGGTAATCAAACCACGTTAATATTACTGACGGGTAAAATACCGTTAGTGGTAAAAATTTACCCGGTAAATATTGGGATTTAAATAATTAATCCTAATAATAAATAAAAAGTGAATAAAAAGCTTTTAAGAAATAAAATGATAGAAGGCCCGAGTTAACGGGACCTGAAATAAACTTAGTCATAAATATTCTCGAACCCGCTAAATTAACTAGGAATATTTAACCTAGTTAATAAGTGGGAATATTGTTGAAAATAAGTAGGTTGTGGCCTACTTAATAACTAACCAAACACGAGGGACCAAAGCCGGGTAACTTGAAAATGGAATTATAAACTTAAAAATTAAACACAACACACACACTAGGTGTGCGTGTGCGTGTTCTGGTCGTAACCCACAGGAGCCAGCGAGCTCAAACCCTAACATTCACTAATCTCACAAATTGAAGGATCAAACCAAGTCCAAATCGAAAATTGAGCATAGATTAGTGATCCTCATCACAAGGGGGTTACAAGGTATGGAAAATTTGGTGTTAATTCTCTTTTTGAAATTCTCATGAAATTGGGAAATCTGAAAATTTATGTTGCATGTTTGCTATTTGGGTAGAATAGGGTTGATATGGTGTCAAGGAGTAAAACCTAGACAATAACATGCGAAATCATGGCTAATTCCTGAAAATCTCATGAACACATTGAAGGTGATTCATGGGTTTTATGGGAAACTAGTAAACACTAGGGTTTAGAATGATTATTCTAGTGTAATACGGGTCATAGAAAGTGATTTCTGAAATGATGATGTTTAAATGTTATATGAAAGCTTTATTGATGTTAAATTTGGCTATATGACAAGTTATGAACTTGATAATGAATCATGTAAATTTCTGCCCATAAGGTGTTTGTTAAAATGCCTAAATGAAAGCTAAATATTGAAATTTCGAGTGAAAAAAAACATTCGAATAATATGGAAAATTATGCGAAATATAAAACGGTAAGAGTTCTAAATATCATGATGATTTAGACTTAATTGTGTAAACCATGTGATTGAAAGTAGTTGACTTTGATAAGTTAAGTTATCTAATGATGAAGTCGAATAGTAGTTTCGACATAGAATCCGTAAGATGAAATAGTCATAATAATGATGACTAATCTAACCGTCTTACGAATCATGATGATAGTTTGACTCTTGACAAGCTAGATGGAGACTTGGGCAAAGAACGGGTCAAACGGTTCGTGTACGCGAAAAAGAGCATAACCGGATGCAAGGTAAGCGACGCTTACATCCTTTTTGTAGAATATGCATTATTTTGTAAATTACAAATGCGATTAGTGTAATATCCGAATTAAGGGTTCCAACGCTATTAACATGAGTCGGAACAAACATAAATGATAAAAACCATGGGTTATGGTGAAAAGAGGCGAAACAATAATTTAGTCAAGTAATGACTAATAACTAAGGATTTTTCATTAAGATCATTTTAAAGTGCAACTAATAACGAGAAAATGAGTAAAAATGGAAATTTAGTCAACTATCGACTAAAGCAAATTGTAGTTAAAAAGGGGCACCCGTAGCGTAAGCCGAATGGGTAAAAATATAAGAAAAGACTTTAAGAGAAAAAGGGGTCTAGTGGCAAAAATCCGAAATGGGTCGGATGAACAAATTGGTAATTAATAACCATGTTTTGCTACTTACGAAAATGCTTGGTCTTATAGGCCAAACGGGTCAAATGGTGTGATAACACCATTTGACAATATCGACTAATGTGGTTGTCAAGTCTTGTGTTAACAGGAGCGATTGGCGATATGGTTAATTGCGTCCATAGAATATGTGATAATAAAAGCGAGGTATAAATCGGGTCTATTTGTTGACCCGTACCAGGTAACCATCAATGAGATTATATTTTAAATGTGCGATTGTGATCATAATTGTAGTGAAAGTCCTTCGTCGTAAATGAGGGACTAATGTTGATAAATATGCCTTTGATGGGTAAATCAGGAAAACGGCCCTTATGAGTGGTTTGGGAATCACGTATTATAATCATGTAATCCTTAGATAAGCATCAAGGTGATAGGCATAAACCTTTGTGGGTCAATTGCCTAGAAATAGGTCTTTTTTGTAAAACGACAAACCGAGAAGTAAAACGCGACATAAATAGTTTACTATATCAAATCCACCACAAATATAATTGTGGTGGAAGACCATTTGAGAACTAATGTGAAAATATGGTGCTAGAAATGAATGAGCGAGAATTATGCCAAAAAGGACATAAATACCCTTAACGGGTCAAAATAAGCATACGAGCGAAAATGGGTTTAAATTTTGTAATAAACCTATGATTAGAACCTAATATAGTAGGTAACATTAATTTGAAGAAGTGTATGAGAAATAGGAATCAAATAAATACGTTTGTTTGATAAAATGCATAAACGGGTTAAAATTAAGTAAAAAGGTAACGAGTCGAAGGCTTAGAAGTCTCAAAATTTCTTATGTTGGATGTAGGATTTTAACTCCATAAGATGGAGGATTAAATTACGGACGCGTAGGAAAAAGAATCGGGTAAATCGGATCAATAACAAAGAAGTTATGGCCGTTTCCGTGAAATCAGATCGTGCTGGGTATGTACAGCATCAGCTAAGGCAACAGGCTGTGAAAAACAGGGCTAGGCGTGACACCTAGGCCCTTGGCGTCACGTCTAGCCCCCTAACTCCAAAATTTTTTAAATTTTGTCATTTTTAACCCCTGTACTTGTTTGAACTTAATATTTGACTATCAAAACTAACTTTTAAGTTGGTTTTGATCATAGGTGAATGCCAAGAGTGCACGGATGAAGATCAAGCGATGAGTAAGAACCAAACACGATCATGAAATAAGCTTCCGCACTATGTATCGTTATTATGTTAAACGACGAGCGTACACATGATATGTTGTATACTTTTTAAATAGTAAAAAGTTTTAATAAACCCGTAATTTCCAATGCTTATGTAATCTTAATTACATGACTGTTTTTCGTAAATGATACGTTAAACCTTAATTTATAAGAACGGGTGTTACAAGTTGGTATCAGAGCCTTGGTTTAAGAGATTCAAGTATGGTGGGAAAACTATGCTTGGACTTAAACCTTATGCTCTTGATAAAGATTAGTGTTCGGTTCGAGGCTTGATCGCAAATCCGGTGAGTACATGTATGTTAATAGTTTAGCATGCTAAAGTGTTGTAAACAACACATAGGGCTATCGTGTGATACACGTTACCCCAATTAAAATGATTGATATAGTTGACGAAAATACGCGCGTTGACGCGTATAGTAGAAAAAGCCTTGTATTATAATACGGGCGATTATTGAAGTTGACGTTACTAACTTTTGTGAATGTTTTAATTGAAGGACACTCGCGTTTGTAGACGACGAGAGTCAAACGAATTGTGGATATGATGATGGAACGGTCCGATATATGATAAGAAGAGCATACTCATCAAGGACCTAAATTGCGTAACGATCGCAAATAAGTAATGGCAAGTAAGCCCGTTAAGGCAAGCATTACCAGGTGCACATTTTAAATATAATTGCACAAATAGTAATATGCAACAAATATGTAAAAATTGAAAGTTGCATATGTAGATTAAAAACTTGGAAAACCCGAATAGAAAATGTATTCGGGATATTGTTTCCAAGAGAAACAAATAGAGGCATTACTTACATAGGGCGTGATATGAAAACTATAAAAAGGTCATGCGTGTCATGTGTTAATCGCTTACTCTGGCCAAGTAAGTAGTGGCATATGATACCATGAACTTCTTATAGCGGACACATTTATGTCCGATGTAGTAAGGGCGGGGTGAATGGGACTAACTTAAAAGTACCCAAATGAATCAAATGAGCAAAATATTTGATAATAATGTAAATGCACAGCCGGGTGACGGAAGCGTATTACATTAGGATGATGAGCCCGAGTGAAGGGACAAAGATTAATGTAAAAGGATTAAGGTATGCAATTGGGAGGGGTGTGCTTACACTCGAACCCGGAGAATGCAAATATGACTCTTAACGGGCCGAATTTGTAAAACACCAAATTTGAGAACAAGTAGGAATATAAAAGCGAAACGAAGTCATAATGCATACCGAAAGGGTTGCAATAATAACGACTTCGGTAAAACACCCGGTTGGTGGGTAAGGATTTAAACGCATGCGTAGACTGAGAAACAGGAACGCGAAATAGAAAGTCAAAAGACTCGGAATATGAGTCATGACTAAAAGATGACAAGAATTTTCGCAAACATAAATTTTGGTAATTACGTCCAACCATTTCAAAGTTGGACGGGTTAAATAAAGAACGAAGTTTGACATTCATAAGTGATGAAAATTCACCCAAAATCAGTCAAACGAGTCAATTAAGGAATAACGCTTAATATAATAGGAAAACGCAAACCGGTGAAACCGGAAAGCTAAAAACAATAAAATAGAAGGACCCGGGTAATGGGTTGTAAAGGAGTATAAGTATGAACCGGGTAATGGTAAGCGTAAGACAAACTGACGTGTAAATGACGCTAGAAGTCGTAAAGTCGGAAAGAATAGTCCGAAGGTAAACAAATGAAACCTTAGACTACGGTCAAGGTCAACTAAAGCTCAAAAGCAAAATTAAATGATTCCAAACATAACAAAGGATGCTTTAAAGCTATATATGTATAAACAGACAATGGAATAAAGACTAGAATAAAAGATGATCTACGGGATCATCATAACCTATGGGATATTAAATAGTGTAAAGGTCTACGGGGCCAAAATGACCCACGGGTCATGAATTGAAGCAAAGGGATCATAAGGGCCTCGTCTTAAAGAGATGAAAGCTTAAGGAAATAGCATACGAGGTTAAGTGAAGGAACCTACGGATCAATAGTGTAAGGTGAGGGAACTTGTTACGATTCCCCGCGTAAAACGAGAACGGAAAACAATAAATTATGGGTAGTCAATTTCCTTAATATGAGTAATTGACATAGTTAAAAAAATGTTAGACTAAAATTCAGTTTTAGTAAGAAATAACATTTTTACAAATATAAACTCTGATAAGAAATTGATTAGTAAGCATGAAAGACTCAAGTCTTAACGCTGATAGGCGCAAGACGATTTATTCGAAAAGTGATCTTTTCGAAAATGAAAGGTTGATATAAATTAAACATGACGTGACACGATCACGGTCAAGAAATGCAATGTGAAATGGAATCACATTATAACCAAGCGAGCGGTAAAAAGTAACTGGACTAATAAGTCTAGTTAGTGAGACCGGTTAAGGTCATTTAAGTAAATTTGGTTGTTTGTAAGCGGTGGATTCGGTATAACTGAACCGAATAAATGAATTTGAAAACAAAAGAAATTGTTGCTAAAAGTGAAAGATTTCACTAAAGACCTTTAAACGGGTCAAAGTAACGGATCCATAAAGGATTCGATAGTATATGAAAGTGATGAATATCGCTAAGTAACTAAACTAGTGGAAATAATGAGATTACGTTATTTCGAGTTGCACTATGTCGTAGGAGATATGTAGACGAATAACAACCAAAAGGATATTACCATATTTCCTGGTAATACTAACAATTGGATAAAAGTATAAATAATGTTTAAAAGAATTCTCGGCTCAAATACATTGAGTTAAAACTCAATGAATTATGTAAGAAAAGGTTTCGAGGACGAAACCTCTTTAAGGGGGGTAGACTTGTAACACCCAAAAAACGGGTTTGGTAATCAAACCACGTTAATATTACTGACGGGTAAAATACCGTGAGTGGTAAAAATTTACCCGGTAAATATTGGGATTTAAATAATTAATCGTAATAATAAATAAAAAGTGAATAAAAAGCTTTTAAGAAATAAAATGATAGAAGGCCCGAGTTAACGGGACCTGAAATAAACTTAGTCATAAATATTCTCGAACCCGCTAAATTAACTAGAAATATTTAACCTAGTTAATAAGTGGGAATATTGTTGAAAATAAGTAGGTTGTGGCCTACTTAATAACTAACCAAACACGAGGGACCAAAGCCGGGTAACTTGAAAATGGAATTATAAACTTAAAAATTAAACACAAGACACACACTAGGTGTGTGTGTGCGTGTTCTGGTCGTAACCCACAGGAGCCAGGGAGCTCAAACCCTAACATTCACTAATCTCACAAATTGAAGGATCAAACCAAGTCCAAATCGAAAATTGAGCATAGATTAGTGATCCTCATCACAAGGGGGTTACAAGGTATGTAAAATTTGGTGTTAATTCTCTGTTTGAAATTCTCATGAAATTGGGAAATCTGAAAATTTATGTTGCATGTTTGCTATTTGGGTAGAATAGGGTTGATATGGTGTCTAGGAGTAAAACCTAGACAATAACATGCGAAATCATGGCTAATTCCTGAAAATCTCATGAACACATTGAAGGTGATTCATGGGTTTTGTCGGAAACTAGTAAACACTAGGGTTTAGAATGACTATTCTAGTGTAATACGGGTCATAGAAAGTGATTTCTGAAATGATGATGTTTAAATGTTATATGAAAGCTTTATTGATGTTAAATTTGGCTATATGACAAGTTATGAACTTGATAATGAATCATGTAAATTTCTGCCCATAAGGTGTTTGTTAAAATGCCTAAATGAAAGCTAAATATTGAAATTTCGAGTGAAACGCACATTCGAATAATATGGAAAATTATGCGAAATATAAAACGGTAAGAGTTCTAAATATCATGATGATTTGGACTTAATTGTGTAAACCATGTGATTGAAAGTAGTTGACTTTGATAAGTTAAGTTAACTAATGATGAAGTCGAATAGTAGTTTCGACATAAAATCCGTAAGACGAAATAGTCATAATAATGATGACTAATCTAATCGTCTTACGAATCATGATGATAGTTTAACTCTTGACAAGCTAGATGTAGACTTGGGCAAGGAACGGGTCAAACGGTTCGTGTACGCGAAAAAGAGCATAACCGGATGCAAGGTAAGCGACGCTTACATCCTTTTTGTAGAATATGCATTATTTTGTAAATTACAAATGCGATTAGTGTAATATCCGAATTAAGGGTTCCGACGCTATTAACATGAGTCGAAACAAACATAAATGATAAAAACCATGGGTTATGGTGAAAAGAGGCGAAACGGTAATTTAGTCATGTAATGACTAATAACTAAGGAGTTTTCGTTAAGATCATTTTAAAGTGCAACTAATAACGAGAAAATGAGTAAAAATGGAAATTTAGTCAAGTATCGGCTAAAGCAAATTGTAGTTAAAAAGGGGCACCCGTAGCGTAAGCCGAATGGGTAAAAATATAAGAAAAGACTTTAAGAGAAAAAGGGGTCTAGTGGCAAAAATCTGAAATGGGTCGGATGAACAAATTGGTAATTAATAACCAGGTTTTGCTACTTACGAAAATGCTTGGTCTTATAGGCCAAACGGGTCAAATGGTGTGATAACACCATTTGACAATATCGACTAATGTGGTTGTCAAGTCTTGTGTTAACAGGAGCGATTAGCGATATGGTTAATTGCATCCATAGAATATGTGATAATAAAAGCGAGGTATAAATCGGGTCTATTTGTTGACCCGAACCAGGTACGCATCAATGAGATTATATTTTAAATGTGCGATTGTGATCATAATTGTTGTGAAAGTCCTTCGTTGTAAATGAGGGACTAATGTTGATAAATATGCCTTTGATGGGTAAATCAGGCAAACAGCCCTTATGAGTGGTTTGGGAATCACGTATTATAATCATGTAATCCTTAGATAAGCATCAAGGTGATAGGCATAAACCTTTGTGGGTCAATTGCCTAGAAATATGTCTTTTTCGTAAAACGACAAACCGAGAAGTAAAACGCGACATAAATAGTTTACTATATCAAATCCACCACAAATATAATTGTGGTGGAAGATCATTTGAGAACTAATGTGAAAATATGGTGTTAGAAATGAATGAGCGAGAATTATGCCAAAAAGGACATAAATACCCTTAACGGGTCAAAATAAGCATACGAGCGAAAACGGGTTTAAACGGTGTAATAAACCTATGATTAGATCCTAATATAGTAGGTAACATTAATTTGAAGAAGTGTATGAGAAATAGGAATCAAATAAATACGTTTGTTTGATAAAATGCATAAACGGGTTAAAATTCGGTAAAAAGGTAACGAGTCGAAGGCTTAGAAGTCTCAAAATTTCTTATGTTAGATGTAGGATTTTAACTCCATAAGATGGAGGATTAAATTATGGATGTGTAGGAAAAAGAATCGGGTAAAACGGATCAATAACGAACAAGTTATGGCCGTTTCCGTGAAATCAGATCGTGCTGGGTATGTACAGCATCAGCTAAGGCAACAGGCTGTGAAAAACAGGGCTAGTCGTGACACCTAGGCCCTTGGCGTCACGTCTAGCCCCCTAACTCCGAAAATTTTTAAATTTTGTCATTTTTAACCCCTGTACTTGTTTGAACTTAATATTTGACTATCAAAACTAACTTTTAAGTTGGTTTTGATCATAGGTGGATGCCAAGAGTGCACGGATGAAGATCAAGCGACGAGCAAGAACCGAACACGATCATGAAATAAGCTTCCGCACTATGTATCGTTATTATGTTAAACGACGAACGTACACTTGATATGTTGTATACTTTTTAAATAGTAAAAAGTTTTAATAAACCTGTAATTTCCAATGCATATGTAATCTTAATTACATGACAGTTTTTCGTAAATGATACGTTAAACCTTAATTTATAAGAACGGGTGTTACACCTCAGAATGTGGCGTCAGCCACTAGTCCCAGTAAGCAGGAGAACAAGGTGTTGGCAAACATAGTGGCGTCGGCGACAGCTTACAGGCCGTCGGCGACGGGCCCTCCTTTTCTGAAACGCTGAAGAAGCTTTTCGGAGTGTTTTTTAATCATTTGCAGGTCCGTTCCAACTCTTTGACCTCTGGAACTTCCCGTTTAACCTCCTAATATTACTTCCTATATATTTAACTTAGTATTTTGATCATACACATGATAAACACATTTGCATTCATACTCGACTTAAACGTTACCTCATTGGCGATCTTGGAGTGAACACACTTTCGAACGAGCCGTCGGTTTGAGTTCAAACACTACTACTTGTACTTGAATCTCTCAAACCTTGGCTCTGATACCAACTTGTAAGGCCCGCTTTTGCTTTCTAATAGAAATGACGTCCAAACGACACTAAAAACATAAACCATTAAAAACGTCCAAACTTTTTATGATTTAAAGGTAAAATACTAACAACATTAATCCGAAAATAACAAAACTTGGGCATGACCCATCCATATGACGAGTGTATCCCTGTTTTAACCAACATCAATACCATAACGTCTACAACCCGTTCGACTAGATACGACTAAAACCGTAACATCAAGTTTTTCAAAAGTATAACTACTAACAAGGTTATTCAAAACAAATACTTTGACCCAAAACATTAATTCAAAATAGCGGAAGCGCTTGATGGTCATAGCGTGTGCGTGCATTCACTCCAACTTGCGAAGTCGCCTAAGATGAGGATTTACCTACATTCAACACAAACAAATAAGTTAGCATTTCGTCACTAACCGAATCATCTACCAACTTGATTTGCCTTAATCACAGCCTTACATCGTTCTATTACATTACTATCCGTTAGACAGTTCTTTACATGCTCGCCTCAATGTAGAGACGAACGCACTTTTCTTAACTTACCCGTTAACAACGGGTACTGATATTTCTAATCATAACTTCCATTCGATTCGTTCATGACGAACGAATGTATTCTTTTCTACACTTACACTTCAATCCAAGAAAAACAGATAGAGTAGACTTTCTTTCGACATGTACTTAACTTTCCATACCCGGTTCATATAGAAAGAACCGAGTATGACGCTTTCTCCTTTATAACTTATTCATTTCTCCTAACCCGTTTATGGCGGGTCTTACTTTACTTTCAAGCAACTATAGCTTCAAACTTTGCAATTTATCATAACAACACAAAGCAATCGGGATTAGAATACATACGACAACACAATAGAAATATGGTGTACACGAACGTACCTCGATCTTGTGTGCCTTCCGATTTCCTAGTACTTGAACCTTCTTCCTTCACGCCTATATCAACACATTCATTCGTTCATTTAGTACAACCAATCTCATTCCATTGTTTTCCAAATTTCACATTTTTACTCTTTCAAGCATTTCATCAAACACTTAGTGGGCATCACTTATATAAGCACCATGTACAAGTTTACAAAGCGTGAATTCTACTAGTTCATCCTAAAACTCATCCACAATTAACCCATGTTTATATCATCTTTTCATCCTACATAATTTTCTAAGATTTTAGCATTGCATCATCATTATAATTCAAAATTTCACATGATAATACCTACTTTGATCATCCTATTCATGACACAATTTCACAAAGTGGGTTTTTACTAAAATCTTTCAAATAATCTGAAATCAAACATGATTCTTGTTCAAAAAGGTAATCCTAACTCATATTTACCCCATTTGATACAAGAATTCGAGATTGGGTTGTAACCCTCATCCTAAAATTCATAATTTCAGAAAATAAAACTTACCACTTCACTAATTAGAGTTAGATACTCAAAATTTAGGTTCATGCATTAGATCCTCCTTGAGATTTCAAGTAGTTTGATGGCATTTTGCAAACAAGGGTTTTGCTTGCTCTTCCCTGCTCTTGATCGAAACCCAGTACCCCAAATGAGGGTGTTTTTCATTTTTTTGTTAATTAGTAAACCCCTTTTATCTAGTGTTTACACATTGAACCCTCCCATTTTGAAAGAGTGTTTAAATTTAGGCTTTCCATCACTTAACTACTATTTTGCCATATTTCATTAACCATGTTAAATTATTTGTTTATTTTCTCTTATTATTATGTTAAACACTTTTGGGGTGTTACACTTCGGCTTTCTTATCCACCACATGAGCTAGAAAGGCAACGCATCCTTTCCGCAGACACTTTTGTGCCTTCATACAATTGATGATTCGTAAGGGTGTATCATGCTTCTCTCCATGAATCACGATCGTCTCCTCATTCGCCAACAGAATGCGAATGATCTTTTCATGGCAAACTATCTCAGCACGGTTGTTAGACAACCAATCCATCGCGACCACGACATCAAAGCTTCCCAATTCAACTGGTAGAAGATCAATAGAAAACTCGCTCTCTCCCAGTTCCAAAGTACAATCCTTAATTACCTCATTCGCTTCTACTGGCTTTCCATTAGCTAGTTCTATTAAGTATGGGACGTCTAACTTACTTGTAACTAAACCCAATATGTTCTCAAAGTCTATGGATACGAAGCTAAAATAGGCACCAGTATCAAACAGCACAGATGCATATCGTTGGTTAATAGGGAACGTACTAGTAAACACGTTTGGATCCTGGCGTGCTTCCCTGGCGCCAATGGTGAACACCCTTCCTCTAGCTTGGTTATTTTTAGGGCAGTCCCGCTTAAAGTGCCCCATGTCACCGCAGCCATAACATCCCTGGCCGCGTCCGTTTCCATTACCACCCTGATTGTTGTTGTTGTTGTTTCCTCCGCTATTCCCATTCGCTGCTTGATTCCCGTTTCCACTACGGTTCTGAATTCCATACTGATGTCCATTCCATTCCCACCACGATTATCATAACCATTACCACCTTGCCCTCCATTCCCACATCCGGCTCCATACCAACACGTCTCCTTAGAATGCCCAATTTTCCCACAAGTCTCACATTTCCCAAGTCTGCATCGTCCAGCATGATGAAATTGGCAGGCGTCCCACTTTTGTAGGGTACCCAAATAACCTTTTCCTCTAGGTTAAGTGCTTGTTGCGCCAGTCCTGACCTCGGCTGGCGGGTTGGGGTCTCTACGCTTGTTGGGAGTGTTGTTAACTCGTGTGCTTTTCTTGAAATTGGGGAACTTTCTTTTGTTATCACCCGATGACCCCACATGAGTCTCCGTCCTTTTAGTTTTAGAGATCGAAAACCTTCCCAACCGAACTGCCTCCTCGGTAAGCGCTATGCTTAGCTCAATAGCCTAAGAAATAGTTGGAGGCTTGGATGCTGTAACCATGCTCAAAATTTGAGGTGCTAATACCCAGATAAAATGTTCAATCCTTTTAAACTCTGGCTCCACCAAATAAGGAACAACTCTCGACAAATCATGAAATCTCTGAATGTATTCCGCCACTTTCGGACCATCCATTTTCAAATTCCAGAATTCCGTTTCGAACTTCTGGATCTCTGCTCAAGAACAATACTTTTTACGCATAAACTCCTTCAGTTCATCCCACGTTAATGCATACGCAGCAGCTTCACCCAATGTCTACACTTGGAGGTTCCACCACGACAGCGCTCCGTCTAGAAACAACCCCGAAATATATGTAACCCTTTGTTCTGGAGCACATTTTCTCATTCTCAATACAGAGTCCATCTTCTCTACCCAGCGTATGAAGGCGACAGCACCCCCAGTGCCATCAAAATTTAGGGGCTTGCAGTCCAAGAATTATTTATAGGTACAACCTGTAACACAAGCAACATCATTCACAGAAAGCATTAGCAAAGCACAATTGGAAATATCCAAACGAATTGTAATGTGTCTTAGGTGACTTAACATTACTGATTGGGGGGTTATTCCCAGGGGTACCTCCGCTATGTTCGGAGCGGAGGGCCTCGTGCTGAGCGATGACCTGTGAGATGCGCTCTTGTAGCTCGATCTTTATCCTTGGCATAGGGTTGTTGTTATCGGTTTTTCTTTGAGGCGACATCTTTCTTCCAGTAGAAAGATTCGGGTAGGTCAGGCCTTATTCGTTAAATAAATAAATAATTGTCTAGGAGTTGTATGTTCATATATATAAGCAATCATCATAGCAAACAACCACGCAACAACATAATCATAGCACGAACATGTAAACCAACAATGTATTTAATGCGAACACGACCATTGAGCTTTCATTAATGACCAACCAAAAGTTACATTGTTTCCACATTGTATCATATCAAAAGGGACATAGGGTTACACTACCCGTGTCGGATAAGTCTGTCAATATACAAAAGTAATATAGTCAAAAAGTGGTCTTCCATTCTTCACACTCTCGGCTCAATTGTAGTGCTCTCACCAAAAGTAGTGCATCTGCATAAAACCAAAAACCTACGGTGCTGATGGCGGAGGAGGAGGAGGGAAGAAAAGCAAACTGCGGACATGTGCAAGCTCCTCCTCGAGCTCGTAAACACGGCGAAGCAAAAAGCTAATCTGCTGCTCGACAGTGAGAAAGCGGGCATCAAAACCCGGAATAGGTGCGGGAGCAGCATGTGGAGGTACGAATGAAGCTGATGATGAATGTGGAGGGACAAAAGCGGAATGACAGGGACAGGGTGACCGTCGAGCACCCTCACCGAACTCCAGCTCGAGAACTTGGGGACTCAAAATCTCGAACTGTAACTGTAAAGACAACAGTAACTTGTCACGAGTGTAGCCTCCATAATGAGAGGGATTGTAAGGGTCAGAGATAGGCATGGTATATGGAGGGAACCATCGAAATGGCTCATCAAGCGATGCAGATGTAAATGGAGTAAAAGGTGTAGTCTGTGGGATCGGAGGGAAGTCGGCTGAAGCAAACGGATCAAAACTCGGGGGCTGTCCCGAGGTACCCTCCCCTGGTCGGGGAGCGGGTATCTCCTGTAGAAATAAAATCGGAAGATCGGTGCGATGAGCATCAGACACAAATGGAGGTGGGGGAGCAACACTGATGGGTGGGGGCTGTGGTACATATAGATCAACAAGTGGAAGCTCAAGTGGTGCTGGAATCGGCTCTGGGACAAGTGGTGCAATATCAGGTAAACCAAAAGGAATAGGGTCTGGCTCAGGAATGTGCTCTGGGACGTGAGGAGGTGTAGGGACTCGAGCAGGAGATAATGGTGCAGCAGACATCGCAGTGTCATCATCTGAATCAGTGGCATAAAGCTGCAGTCCTGCCGCCCACAGGGCCGAGGAAGTCACAGACTCAAAGGAGTCTGCAACTGAGTGTAAACTAGAGTCAGAAGATATCTCAACAACGGGTATGACAGGAGAGGGTACATCTAGCACAACGACATCGTCAACCTCCCCATCACCTTGTGCATCGGCTGGGTGACCATCTACAAATAGATCAACGGCATCGTCAAAAAGGTCATCAAAGGGCCAATCCTTAGGGGGAATGACCACTAAAGGAACTGGATCAAGAATGGGTGCAACAATATGCTCACCATCGTGGTGACCAATGATGAGGTGGTCATGGATAGGAGCAGGGAAATCAAAAATATCCTCAACAGGAATGCCATCAGCTATAGGTACGTCATCGCCAAAATCCGGTAATACGAAGGGATGAAAGTCATCCTCATTGTCAGACAGCATCTCTAGATCACTCTCGGTGTCCGACGTGAAAATCTCCGGCTCAGGCACGATCTCATCGTCTGAAACGATGGCCATAGGGTGTCACACCCCGATATTTCCACATATTACCGGTGGGCCCGGTTGTAACATCCCAAAAATGGGTTTGGTAATCAAACCACGTTAATAGTAAAGACGGGTAAAATACAGTTAGTTGTAAAAATTAACCCGGTAAATATTAGGACTCAAATAAATAAACCTAATATTAATTAAAAAGGGGAATAAATACTTTGAGAAAACAAAGTATATAAGAAGGCCAAATTAACGGGACTTAAAACATAACGGGTTATAATTTCCCGAACCCGTTAAAGTAACTAGGAATAATTAACCTAGTTAGTAGCATATGATTAAGTGACTAACGATGAGTTGTAGCTTCATTTGATCAAAATAAAACATGAGGGACTAATATTGCCAAGTCGGAAACTTGTTTAATTAAAACAAGAGTTAAACACCAAAACATACACTTAGAGTGTGTGTTCTGGTCGAAACATCCACAGGAGCCAGGGAGCTCAAACCCTAACATTCACTAATCTCACAAATTGAAGGATCAAACTAAGTCCAAACCGAAAATCGAGCATAGATTAATGTACCCATTGCAAGGAGATCATAAGGTATGTAAAATTCGACAAAAATTCTCTACTTGAAATTCTCATGAATTTAGAGAACTTGAAATCCGATGATGCATGTATGAATTGTAGATGAATTAGGAACATTAAAATGTCTAGGAGTAAACCCTAGACAAGTACATGTTGAAATTATGCTAAATTCTAGTGAAATTCATGGTCACCTTTGTAGGTGACTAGTGGGTTATGTAGAACTTGATAAACACTAGGAAATTTGGGGTTTTTCTAGTGTAATTTGACATATGCGAAGTTATTTCAGAACTTTAAAGGAAAATATTTATGTTAAATAGTTTGAATGATGAAAATTCGGGTTATATGACAAGTCATGAGCTTGTCAATGAATTATTTATAGAATATGCCCATAAGGTGTTCGATGTAATGCCTAAGTGAAATTGAGTATCAACTAGTTAGTAGATAGAACTTGGTTTGGATAAGTATTTGGATAAATGCCTAATAACATGACAAAACGGGTTTCACTTATAGAGGGAAAACCCGTAGATTTTGTGAGATATATAAATATAGTGTCTTCGATAATCAAGAGCTAGGCTAACTTAGTGTTAACAATAGCATGAACTCGAGTTAAAAGATACGTTAGAACGATGGCTTAAAGGAACGCCCACCGGGTAAATTGAAAATGCCTAAATTAGCTAATGAACATGAATGCGCATTTTATATATTAAGGGATGTTTGACTTTCAAAAAGTCAAACTGACCTATAATACGATAAATGGTAATTTTTGATATGAAATGCGTAAGGTGGAATAATCGTATTAGATTATGATTAAACTAACCACCTTGAAAATGATGATGATAGTTTGACGCGTAACAAGCTAGGTGGGAGCTTGATGAGGGAGCGGGTCAAACAAATCAAGAAGGAAAGGAAAAGCGTAGTTCGGATGCGAGGTAAGTAAAGCTTACACCCAATCGTAGTATACATATTTATTTTATAAGTGATAAATACAATAACGGACTATATTTGAAATATGAGTTCCGATCCAAAATGAAAAGAATCGGAACGAATACGAATGATAAAAATCATAGAAAATGGCTAAAAGGGGTGAAACGGTAAAGTAGTTACGAAAGGACTTAGATAAAATGAGTTTTTTTGGGAACGGCTACTTTATAAGTAAGCCAAAAAGAATAAAAAGGGTAAGACGTTGAATTAGTCATGTTTAAATGGATCAAAGTTGAAGTTTAAACCGACACCAAGTGGCATAAGGCATGATGGGTAAATGTGTAAGAAACGGATTTAAGACACCTAACTAATTGGTGAAGAATCCGAAACGAATTACTTAACGGAATGGTAAATAAATACCATTCATATATAAGCACAAAATGTTTGGTCGTTAGACCAAACGAGTCAAATGGTAAGTTTGATACCATTTGACAATTTACGACTAATAAATGTTTGTCGAGTCTTAAGCTCACAGGATAAAACGACTTGAGAATTAGCGATGCAATGAATTAGCCATATATTTGATACAAGGTATTAAAACGGGTCAATATGTTGATCCGAACCAGGTACGCATATTTTGAGTTATAGATAATAGTAAATGTTGGTCAAATATTAGCGAAAGTCCTTTGTTGCAAAATGAAGGACTAAAATTGACCAAAGAGCCCTTGTGGGGTAAATAGGGCAAACAACCTTTAAGAGTTGTTTAGAAGTATAAGTTTTGTTAATTTGAGTCTTTGCGATACGCATATATATGGAGATAGGATATAAACTAAAAAGAAGCGTGATTTAAGCTTGAAAGTGTTAAATACCCTTAACGGGTCAAAATGAGTACATATGCAAAACGGGTTAAGATTACATAAGAAATCCATAATTTGAACCTTGAATTATAGTAAACTGATATAATGTGGGTTGCATGACATTTTAAAGTTAACCAACAAGTTTGTTTGATCATATCGCAAACGGGTCAAAAAGTGTCAAAAATGAATTTCTAGCCGAGAGCTTGAAATCTGATATTTTGTGAATTCAAATGTCGTGTTTTTACTCCATATGATGGAGAATTAAATTACGAACGCGTAGGAAAAAGAATCGTGTAAAACGGACATCTAGATCAAAAGTTATGAAGCTTAGAAGTTAGAATTTCGAAAAAAAAATGGAGCTGGGCTATTGCAGCAAAAGATTAAAGTAACAGTCTGTGAAAAAGGGGGCTACGCGTCACGCGAGGCCCCTAAGCGTCGCGCGACGCCCCCTTGTTCTGGAAAAGTTTATTTTTTTGTTGTTTGACCCATATAACGTGCTTAAACTTGTTATTTAACTATCAAAACTAACTTTTATGTTGGTTTTGATCATAGGTGAATGCCAAGAGTGCCCGGATGAAGATCAAGCTCGATGAGGAACCGAACACGATAAAGTTAAAAGCTTCCGCACGATATATCGTTATAATATTTAAATGACGATCTCCTACTCATTATGATGTATATAAACCTTTCTTTGTAAAAGTTTTCAATTAACCGTATTATTCAAAGTACATGTAATTATAATTACATGTTCATTTTCGTAAACCATACGAAAACCTTAAAATAATAACAAGGGTGTTACAAGTTGGTATCAGAGCTCATGGTTAAAGAATAAAGTGTGTTCGGTTCGAGGCTTGATCGTAAATCTGGTAAGTACATGTATATCAATGGTTTTGTATGACTAAAGTGTTGAGAACAACACATATGGTTATCGTGTAATACACGTTACACCAATAAAAACGATATAGAATAGATATAGTCAACGAAATTACACGCGTTGATGCGTATAGTAGAAAGGCCTTGTATTATAATACGGGCATCTTTTAATGTCGAAATTACTAACTGTTGTATATGTTTTGATTGAAGGACACTCGCATATGAAGATAGCGAGAGTTTAACAAATCATGGAATTGACAGAGGAATGGTCCAAAGTATGACAAATAGAGCACGCTCACCAAGGACCAAAATCGCGCAACGATTGCGAATAAGTTAATGGCAAGGGGAGCCTGTTAGAGCAAGCATTATCAGGTGCACGTTTTAAATTATTGCATAAATAGTAATATGCAACAAATACGTAGAGATTGAAAGTTGCATATATAGATTGAAAACTTGGAAAAACCTGAATAGAAAACCTATCCCGGATATTGTTTCCAAGAAAAACAAATAGAGGCATTACTTATATGGGGTGTAATGTGAAAATTATAAAAAGGTCATGTATACCAGGTGTTGATCGCTTACTCTGGCCAAGTAAGTAGTGAACACGTGGTACCATGAACTTCTTATGATGGACACATTTATGTCCGATGTAGTAAGGATGGGGTGAATGGGACTAACTTAAATGGTAGCCAAATGAATCAAATAAGTAAGATGTTTGATAGTAAACGTAAACGTAAGTCGGATGACGGAAGCATATTACGTAAGAATAACGAGCCCGAGAGAAGGGACAAGGATCACGTAAAAAGAAAATACAGACCGACCAATAGGAATGTTAAGGCATAGGGATAAAAGTTTGACTGTCACAAGTGATGAAATTCACATGGACAAGTCAAACGAATTGAATAAAGAATAAAGGACTCGATTGAATAAAAGCGATGGATCTTGCTAAGACGACCAAATAAATTAAAATAACGTCTAGAACCATATAAGAATGGTTACTTGAAAATGATTACGATAAAGATACCCGATGAATGGGTAGGACTTGGAAAGAATGCGTAAACCAAGAGACGGGAACGCGAAATAGAAAGTCAAAAGACTCGGAATATGAGTCATGACTAAAAGGCAATGAGAATTTGCAAACAGAAATGTCAATAACTACACTCAACTATTCTAAAGTTGAACGGGTCGAATAAAGAATAGAGTTTGATGTTCACATGTGGTGAAATTTCACACGAACAAGTCAGACAAATTTAATAAAGAATGACACTTGCTAAAGTAAGTAAGCGTGAATCGAATAAATAAAAGTGTGAAATATTAGTAAACCTATGTAAAGGAGTTATAGGTGTTAAAAACATTAAAATAAAAGAACCCGGGTAATGGGACATAAAGAAGTATAGGTAAGAACCGGGTAACGGTAAGTGTAGGGCAATTCGACGTGTAAATGACGTTAGAAGTCACGAAGTCGGAAAAATAATTTGAAAGAAAACAATGCAGCCTTAGACTACGGTCAAGGTCAAACGAAATCCAAAAAAGCAAAAGTGAATAATTCTAAACATAAAAAGGGGTGCCTTAACGTCATATGCGTATATAAACGTATATACATTTGAATAAAGACTCGAATAAAAGATGATCTACGGAATCATCACAACCTACGGGATGTTAATTAGTGTAACGGTCTACGGGGCCAAAATGACCCACGGGTCATGAATTGAAGCAAAGGGATCATAAGGGCCTCGCCTTAAAGAGGTGAAAGCTTAAGAAAATAGCCTACGAGGTTAAGTGAAGGAACCTACGGGTCAATAGTGTAAGGTGAGGGAACTTGTTACGAATCCCTGCGTAAAACGAGAACGGAAAACAATAAATTATGGGTTGTCAATTTCCTTGATATGAGTAATTGACATAGTCAAAGAGAAAAACGTTAAACTAAAAATTCAGTTTTAGTAAGAAATAACGTTTTAACAAATATGAATACTATAAGGCGAATTCGGAAATAACAAATATCAAAGAGTATGGGTTTTAACATCGATAAGTGCGAGACGATACATTCGAAAAGAAGAAGTATGATAAAGAAACGTTGAATTAAACTTAAACGTGACGTGACACGCTCACGGACAAGAAAAGAAATATAGAAAATGATCACGTTGTAACGTGAGTTACGAGGTATGAAGTGACGGCGACTAATTAGTCTAGCCGATAAAACTAATCAAAGTTAAGAAAGCGTCATAACAAATACAAGCGCTTGTTAATATAACACAAGCGCGGGATAGACCTATTAAAAGACTAACAAGACTAAGTGGTCAAGTGACAAATCAGTCAATAAAGATAAAGGGTTATAAGTTGTAAGTAACGGCCCGCGAGGCCTTACACATGAAAGACGTACGCGTCAGTATACATGAAAACTTTTGACCAAAGGAAACGGGAGCCTTGAAAACGAAACTAGGTTCGTTTGATTAAACCAATGAACTACGTAAATAAGGTTTCGGGGACGAAACCTCTTTAAGGGGGTAGACTTGTAACATCCCAAAAACAGGTTTGGTAATCAAACCACGTTAATAGTGAAGATGGGTAAAATACAGTTAGTGGTAAAAATTAACCCGGTAAATATTAGGATTCAAATAAATAAACCTAATATTAATTGAAGGATCAAACCAAGTCCAAACCGAAAATCGAGCATAGATTAATGATCCCCATTGCAAGGAGATCATAAGGTATGTAAAATTCGACAAAAATTCTCTACTTGAAATTCTTTAGAATTTAGAGAACTTGAAATCTGATGATGCATGTATGAATTGTAGATGAATTAGGAACATTAAAATGTCTAGGAGTAATCCCTAGACAAGTACATGTTGAAATTATGCTAAATTCTAGTGAAATTCATGGTCACCATTGTAGGTGACTAGTGGGTTATGTAGAACTTGATAAACACTAGGAAATTTGGGGTTGTTCTAGTGTAATTTGACATATGCGAAGTTATTTCAGAACTTTAAAGGCAAATATTTGTGTTAAATAGTTTGAATGATGAAAATTCGGGTTATATGACAAGTCATGAGCTTGTCAATGAATTATTTATAGAATATGCCCATAAGGTGTTCGATGTAATGCCTAAGTGAAATTGAGTATCAACTAGTTCGTAGATAGAACTTGGTTTGGATAAGTATTTGGATAAATGCCTAATAACATGACAAAACGGGTTTCACTTATAGAGGGAAAACCCGTAGATTTTGTGAGATAAATAAATATAGTGTCTTCGATAATCAAGAGCTAGGCTAACTTAGTGTTAACAATAGCATGAACTCGAGTTAAAAGATTCGTTAGAAAGGTGGCTTAAAGGAACGCCCACCGGGTAAATTGAAAATGCCTAAATTAACTAATGAACATGAATGTGCATTTTATATATTAAGGGATGTTTGACTTTCAAAAAGTCAAACTGACCTATAATACAATAAATGGTAATTTTTGATATGAAATGCGTAAGGTGGAATAATCGTATTAGATTATGATTAAACCAACCACCTTGAAAACGATGATGATAGTTTGACGCGTAACAAGCTAGGTGGGAGCTTGATGAGGGAGCGGGTCAAACAAATCAAGAAGGATAGGAAAAGCGTAGTTCGGATGCGAGGTAAGTAAAGCTAACACCTAATCGTAGTATACGTATTTATTTTATAAGTGATAAATACAATAACGGACTATATTTGAAATATGAGTTCCGATCCAAAATGAAACGAATTGGAACGAATACGAATGATAAAAATCATAGAAAATGACTAATAGGGGTGAAACGGTAAAGTAGTTACGAAAGGACTTAGATAAAATGAGTTTTTTTTTTGGGAACGGCTACTTTATAAGTAAGCCTAAAAGAATAAAAAGGGTAAGACGTTGAATTAGTCAAGTTTAAATGGATCAAAGTTGAAGTTTAAAATGACACCAAGTGGCATAAGCCATGAATGGGTAAATGTGTAAGAAACGGATTTAAGACACCTAACTAATTGGTGAAGAATCCGAAACGAATTACTTAACGGAATGGTAAATAAATACCATTCATATATAAGCACAAAATGTTTGGTCATTAGAACAAACGAGTCAAATGGTAAGTTTGATACCATTTGACAATTTACGACTAATAAATGTTTGTCGAGTCTTAAGCTCACAGGATAAAACGATTTGAGAATTAGCGATGCAATGAATTAGCCATATATTTGATACAAGGTATTAAAATGGGTCAATATGTTGATCCGAACCAGGTACGCATATTTTGAGTTATAGATAATAGTAAATGTTGGTCAAATATTAGCGAAAGTCCTTTGTTGCAAAATGAAGGACTAAAATTGACCAAAGAGCCCTTGAGGGGTAAATAGGGCAAACAACCTTTAAGATTTGTTTAGAAGTATAAGTTTTGTTAATTTGAGTCTTTGCGATACGCATATATATGGAGATAGGATATAAACTAAAAAGAAGCGTGATTTAAGCTTGAAAGTGTTAAATACCCTTAACGGGTCAAAATGAGTACATATGCAAAACGGGTTAAGATTACATAAGAAATCCGTAATTTGAACCTTGAATTATAGTAAACTGATATAATGTGGGTTGCATGACATTTTAAAGTTAACCAACAAGTTTGTTTGATCATATCGCAAACGGGTCAAAAAGTGTTAAAAATGAATTTCAAGCCGAGAGCTTGAAATCTGATATTTTGTGAATTCAAATGTCGGGTTTTTACTCCATATGATGGAGAATTAAATTACGAACGCGTAGGAAAAAGAATCGCGTAAAACGGACATCTAGATCAAAAGTTATGAAGCTTAGAAGTTAGAATTTCGATAAAAAATGGAGCTGGGCTATTGCAGCAACAGATTTAAGTAATAGTCTGTGAAAAAGGGGGCTAGGCGTCACGCGAGGCCCCTAGGCGTCGCGCGACGCCCCCTTGTTCCGGAAATGTTTATTTTTTTGTTGTTTGACCCATATAACGTGCTTAAACTTATTATTTAACTATCAAAACTAACTTTTATGTTGGTTTTGATCATAGGTGAATGCCAAGAGTGCCCGAATGAAGATCATGCTCGATGAGGAACCGAACACTATAAAGTTAAAAGCTTCCGCACGATATATCGTTATAATATTTAAATGACGATCTCCTACTCATTATGATGTATATAAACCTTTCTTTGTAAAAGTTTTAAATTAACCGTATTATTCAAAGTACATGTAATTATAATTACATGTTCATTTCCGTAAACCATACGAAAACCTTAAAATAATAACAAGGGTGTTACACCGGTGGGGGTATCGTGACGTAGTTGATATCGTCATAGTCCAATATACACAGTTTATAGCACAGCGGAAGTCTTGGAGGAAATTACTATTACAAACCGAAATGTAAAGTACGAATAAAATATAATACAGACGGTTGTAAGATAGGACCCACAGGCGGATCTAAAATATAATACAAAACGTTGTTCGACAGACTTTAAGCATTAAGAACTTGCAAGATTCTTTAACTAACACTCAGAAGCTCCCAGCCTATTTCGAGTAGTACCTGTCACTTAGTCTTTTTGAAAAATACGTCAGTTTACACTGGTATATACAATTAACCGACTCTTTTGAAACAATTTAAGAAAATTGATTTAAATGCGCAAGGCACAAATATTCTTTTATAACTTGGGATAATTATATAAAATAATCTTGTATACTGATTTATATGTTTATCGTACGTTCAGGACCCGGGATAGAAGCCGAGACATAATTAATAGACACACCACTGATATAGTCCACAAGGAGTTATCCTCACGTGTGGTTATATCTTTTTACACACGCAACTGTCAGGTGTATGCCTACACCCCGTGCTTAAGTCGTGGCCATTTTCAAATGAAATGAGCCGAGGATATCCAAGACACGGTCGTATTAACCCCCAAAAGTTTATATATCAAACAGCACAGATTAAAATGGTTTATGTCAATGAATTAACCACTAATCGATTAAATATTCCACACCCGACCAAGCGGTAATAATTTGCCGTATCCCAAGCCCGTATAAGGGAAAATAAGTTAAAAGTATTTACCTGAGCTTAAAATGCAAATTTTGTAAACTCAGCCGTATATTCTACTCAAACAAGTGCAAGTAGCTTTTACCGGGATCCTAATCTAGAACGAAGGTTTTATTAACCTATTAGATTACTAACGGGTCTTATTTAAGTTATAAACTTAGACCTGTTAGTTTAAAGAAAGTTTTACGGTACGAAACGCGAGATTAAGCGATGACCGGATTGGAATGTGATTTAGACCCAACAAGTATGAAGACTTGTATGAAATGGGTAAACTAAATACATTCTGGATTTTGAAGTTAAAATGATAAGGTTTGACCCGTTTAGGCTTGTTTATGCAAACTAGTTACATAAACCGTACCGAACGCGTATGCGCATAACGGGTAGCCGGATGAGTCATGTACAAGTTCCATAAGTTATTATGATTTAAATATGTTATGATATCAGTAGGATATCAACAATTATGCCCAAAAAGATTTTTAAACCAAATTAAGTCCCGTAAGGGCATTTTGGTCATTTTAATATTTATAAAGGAGGTTCAAACATAAACTGATGTTCTGGTCTAAAACATTCTGTAAAAACATTTATTTTATGATGTGAAATCAGTATGATATCATAAATATGTGTGGTTTACCATTTATGGCCAAACTATGCACCGTAGGGGCATTTTGGTCATTTCACATATGTTTTTAAGGACAAAATTGGAAGTATGAGTTCATGACTTATTCCTACTGTAAAAGTATTAAAAAAAATTTATAAATTCAGTAGGTAACAAGTCTTAGGTGTTAAAAATTATATCATAACAGTAAGTAATGAGTTTGGTGCCAAAATTTAGGTTTAAACTTGATTTATGCACAAAAGCGTATTTTAATTAATAAAAAGTTCAATTTTACGATATCTTGCATATCTTTAATTTGGGACCAGAAAATTATGTCAAAATAATTTTGACATGTTTATATATCAGTAACTAAGTTATCTATATGACCATATATTCAAAAAATCTTATTTTTAAGCTATAAGGGCATAATAGTAAAAATTAAGCATAAATATGGAAACATGCAATAAACTCAGATTACTAAGGGACCAGGTAGTATAACCTCAGAGGGTTATACTAACATATAATATGGTCACAAAGGAAACTTAAGGCATAAAGAAACTAAGCTAATTCGGGTCAGAACTGAAAGTCAAAGCAAAAGTCAACTTTTGCGACTTTCGGTTGCGAACCGAGCCTAAACTCAGAATCATCGGGTCGAACATGTCTAGACATGTTGTAATAATATTTACCAAGTCATTAAAGTGATAAAACATATTTTATAGCTTCTTCATTATCAGTTATGAATTTTATTTAAAAACTGACCCGTTTGACTTTTATTTTAGTTTCTTTGACGGGACAATTAACTAAGTAAACGTGATAATTAGAAGGTGCCCTTTTGAGGGATTAACACCTACTTAATTACAAACACATAGCCACATTCGTTTAGAACCATGGTGGACCGTTAAAGTTTAAACTAAAAGTCAAAGCAGAATTACGATAACTTTGACTTTCGGTCCTTATATGCATAAAAACTGAACTATAGAGGCTAAGAACACTTACACAAGGTCCTTAGCACGAAGTTTGAATTTAAGAGAGCTTCCTTTAAGACTAGGATGCTCTAGAGAAGAAGAGGTGAGTGAATTTTTGAGAGTGCATGTTTCAAATGAGCAAACAAGCACCTATTTATGGAAATTTGAGGGTCCTTGAGATCATTCCAGCTGTTGAGGGGAGTTACCAGATGATTACACATGTTAAGGTGGTAGTAAAAACCATTAAACATCCCCTGGTATCAATTAGAAGCCATGCAATGGCGGTGGACATGCCTGTACATGCAGCTGTCCAGTTTTTGGATGCTGGCAGGTCCCTCGCGGGCCGCGTAGACATCAAAGGGGGCTTACGCGCCACGCGACACTCCCTAGTTCCGGTTACAAATGTTTGAAACTTGGCAGTTTCAGTCCCTGGCCTTTATTTACTCCAAATAACTTCTATTTATTGCACTTTTGACCCCCAAAGTTAACTTTTAAGTATCTTGGGGCATATACAAACACCGTTAGGCTTTCGTTTAGTTACGAGATCACCCAAAAGGTACTAGTTTCTCATGTTTACGCTTTTAATCCCTTTTCATGAAATCTTGCACAACTTTTAATTAATAATACCGAAACCATATATATATATATATATATATCATTTAGCCTTCTTGGAAATATATTTGGACATTACGAAGCTCCGGATTCGTTAAAGGGTCACTCAGAGGTAAGAATTAACATGTTGACACATTTAACCCTTTCGTCTTATAAGTTTCACTTGTTTTTCACAAATGGCTTCTCACACCCAATATTTTAATCATTTAAGGATACGAACACCGTATATGGTTATTTAAAAGCATAGTTTTTACATGTTGGCACTTTTAGTCCTTCCACACACATCTTTTCATTGTTTGACAACTTTAGTCCCTCGACATCAACTTTTTACATGTTTAGAGTTTATGACAGGTGTCTTCACAATATTTGTCATGATTTTGTGAGGTGTTACATCCTCACCCCCTTAAAAGAAATCTCGACCCCGAGATTTACTAAAATAAATGAGGGTATTTTTGTAGCATGGTGGATTCAACTTCCCACGTATATTCTGGGCCTCTACGGGCATGGCATTTCACTTTTACAATTGGCACATTCTTTCTTCTAAGCTTTTTAACCTGTCGATCCTTGATCGACAAAGGCTTTTCAACAAACTTTAAGCTTTTGTCAATCTGCACATCTTTATGAGACATTGCTAGCGACTCATCAGCTAGACATTTATTTAAATTGCAGATGTGGAACACATTGTGTATTCCGCTAAGCTCTTCTGGTAATTTCAGCTTATAGGCCACGCTTCCGACACATTCGATGATCTCGAATGGTCCGATATATCTTGGGCTTAACTTGCCCTTTTTGCCAAATCGCATCACTCCTTTCCAGGGTGACACCTTGAGTAATACTTTATCACCCACCTCGAATTTTAGAGGTTTGGACCTCTTGTCTGCGTAGCTCTTCTACCTATCCCTGGCAGCTTTTAGATGATCACGGATCTAAACAATCTTATCCGTCATCTCAAGGACTATCTCAGGTCCTGATAGTTGGGTTTCTCCAACTTACGCCCAACAAACTGGCGTTCTGCATTTCCTTCCATATAAGGCCTCAAAAGGCGCGGCTTGGATGCTCGAATGATAACTGTTGTTGTATGAAAATTCAATCAAAGGAAGATGGTCATCCCAACTTCCACCCAAATCCATGACACAAGCCCGGAGCATGTCTTCTAGTGTTTGAATCATACGCTCACTTTGTCCATCCGTCTGAGGATGATAAGCAGTACTGAAATTCAAATGAGTGCCTAGATATTGCTAGAAGCTTTTCCAAAATGAGATGTGTATCTAGTATCCCTATCAGATATAATAGATACTGGCACTCTGTGGAGAGATACAATCTCGTCCACATACAGCTAGGCTAGTTTATCAGAGCTATGCGTCTCCTTGATGGGTATGAAATGAGCTGACTTCGTCAGTCTGTCAACTATAACCCATATCATATCATTCCCATGTTTCGTCTTTGGTAACTTGGTAATGAAATCCATAGTTACCATTTCCCACTTCCAAGTGGGATGTTCAGGCTATTGCAGTAAACCTGACGGTTTTTGATGCTCGGCTTTAACCTGTGCGCACGTCAGATATTTAACCACAAATGTGGCTATAGATTTCTTCAAACCCATCCACCGGTAATTTGCCTTTAGATCCTGGTACATTTTATCACTACCCGGATGAACTGAGTATGTAGAATTATGAGCTTCTCGGAGGATTGCATTTCTAAGTCCTCCACGAATTGGAACCCAGATTCGACCATTCAATCTAAGGATTCCATCATTCCCAGGTGACAACTGATCAACAGTTGCACCTAATCTTTATGCTGGAAAGTTTTCTTCCATTATAGCTTCTTTTTGTGCTGACAATAACTTCTCGTTTAAAATGTTCTTTCATTCAATGCTTTTAGCATTGATCCTAATAGATTTAACCCTTTCTTTTCTGCTTAATGCGTCAGCGACCACATTCGCTTTGCCAGGATGGTAGCGAATTTCACAATCATAATCGTTCAATGTTTCCATCCAATGACGTTGCCTCATATTGAGATCTTTCTGGTTAAACAAGTGTTGAAGGCTTTTATGATCTGAATAAATCACACACTTGGTTCCATACAGGTAATGCCTCCACAATTTTAGTGCAAATACAACGGCACCCAATTCCAAATCACGGGTGGTGTAATTCTTCTCATGCACCTTTAGTTGACGTGATGGATAGGCAATGACCTTACCTTTTTGCATAAGCACACAGCCCATACCAGTGTGCGATGCGTCATAATAAACAACGAACTCATCTATTCCTTCAGGCAATGTCAACACCGGAGCATTGCTCAATTTTTGTTTAAGAATCTCAAAAGATTCTTGTTGTTTGGGACCCCTATCAAACTTCACATTCTTGCGAGTTAAAGAAGTTAACGGTGCAGCTATTCTTGAAAAGTTTTCGATGAAACGCCTGTAGTAACATGCCAAACCTAAGAAGCTGCGAATTTCAGTAGGCATCTTAGGTGCTTGACAATTCATAATCGCTTCTATTTTAGCGGGATCCACCTGGATGCCACGCTCACTTACCACATGTCCAAGAAATTGGACTTCTTGAAGCCAGAATTCACATTTAGAAAATTTTGCGTAGAGCTTCTCTTGTTACAGAAGTTTAAGGATGCATCAGAGATGTTTTTCATGATCGGCTTGACTCCTTGAATAAATAAGTATATCATCAATGAAAACAATGACAAACTTGTCCAAATACGGCTTGCAGACACGATTCATGAGATCCATGAATGTTGCAGGTGCGTTAGTGAGCCTGAGAGGCATCACTAAGAATTCGTAATGGCCATATCTTGTTCTGAACGCTGTCTTGTGTACATCTTCGGTTCTGACCTTCAATTGATGATACCCCGACCTCAGATCAATTTTTGAGAAGAAACTTGCCCCTTGCAGCTGATCGAACAGATCATCGATCCTGGGCAATGGATAGCCGTTCTTGATTGTAACTTTGTTCAACTCATGGTAATCAATGCATAAACGCATTGAACCATCCTTCTTCTTTACAAATAAAATGGGCGCTCCCCTAGGGGACGAGCTTGGTTAAATAAAACCTTTCTCTAATAGATCATCCAACTGGGTTCTTAATTCTTTCATTTCGGTCGGTGCCAAACGATAAGGAGCTCGTGCGACTGGTGCTGCTCCTGGAATAATATCAATTCTGAATTCCACTTGCCTGTCGGGAGGTAAACTAGGTAGTTCTTCAGAAAAAACATCTGAGTATTCTAAAATAACAGGAATGTCTTCTATGTTGGGCTTTGCTATATCCACTGTCACCTGTGCTATGTAAATGACACAACCTTTCCTCAAACACCTGGATGCCTTAAGCATAGATACTTGATCAGACAATCCATACTGCGTATCTCCCTGAATAGTAATCGATTCATCGTAAGGGGTTTTAATAACAACTTGCTTTTTATCACAGGAAATTTGAGCTTGGTTAAGAGATAACCAATCCATACCTATAACTATATCAAATCCTGCCAATTTCATTGGTAACAAAGACAACGGAGAAGAGTGGTTCCTAATGGATATGAAACATCCATCTAGAATTGTTGAAGCAGTTTCTAAGGTAACATCGGCCAATTCTACCTCATATTTTATGTCTAGAGTTTTAATAGGCAGATTTAATAGTTTACAAAATTTATTGTCTACAAAGGACTTATCTGTGCCAGAATCAAATAAAACTGTAGCATAAACATCATTTATGAGGAAAGTACCTGTTATAACATTATCGTTCTGCTCTGCCTCTTTGGCATTCATCTGGAAAACTCGAGCATTTGTCTTCTTGGCCTCTTTAGGCTTCTTTGGGTTTTTCGGGCAGTTGTTCCTTATATGCCCCTTCTCATTGCAACCATAACAGGTTGCATTTTTCAGATTCTTGCATTCCAAAGTTTTATGATCCTTTGACTTGCAGATTCCGCAAGGTTTAGGCTGCGAGTTAAGTCTGCATTTCCCAAAGTGGTGTTTCTTGCAGGTCATGCACAAAGGTTTCTCACCTGACTTATGGGAGTTTTTCTTAGACCCATAATTTTTCTTATGCTCAGAATTACCCTTCTTTTTCTTATCGGAGCGATGTGAGCTCTCATCTTCCCTTTTTCTCTTTCCCTCATCTGAAGCCTTACCAGACTTATTCCTAACTTCATCAAGCGTGAGGGATAGGGACAAATCCACCACTGACCTATAGGTAGTAGGCCTGGAATGTCACACCCCGATATTTCCACGTATTGCTGGTGGGCCCGGTGGGGAGTATCGTGACGTATTTGATATCATCATAGTCAAAAATCACAGTTTATATGTACAGCGGAAGTCTAAATTAAAATATTACAAACCGAATGAAAGTAACATAAGTATTACAAACGGAAAGTAACAAGATCCACAGGCGGATCAAAATAAAGGAAATATTGTTCAACAGATTTTTGAGTGACAAAGCTTGCAAGACTTCTTATTTATTCACCCGGAGTAGCCAACCTATTTCGTTTAGTACCTGCACTTAACCTTTTGGAAAATACATCAGTTTTCACTGGTAAACACAATTAACCGACTCATTTTGAAAATGTTTAAGAAAATCGAATTAGATGCACAAGGCACAAATAATCTTTTATAACTTGGGACCATTATTTAAAAATAATATTGTATAAAGATTTATATGTTTGTCGTCCATCAGGGCCGGTTAGAAGAGCCGGACAAGATTAACTGACACACCACTGGTATAATGCCCACAAGGAAATTCCTTATTGTGGGATACCTTTTCTACATACGCAACTGCCAGGTGTATGCCTACACCCCGTGCTTAAGTCGTGGCCATTTCAATGAATGAGTCGAGGATATCCAGGACACAGTCATTAACCCCCAAGGGCCATATACCAAACAAAACAGATTAAAACGGGTTATGAATGTATATTAATCATAATCCGATTTAAATAACCACATACCCGACCAAGCGGTATTATAATACCGTATCCCAAGCCCGTATAACGGAAAATAAGTTAAAAGTATTTACCTGAGCAAAATATAATATTTATCTCAGCCGTTTAACAATTGGTGAGTGCAAGTAGCTTTTACCGGACTCCTAATCTGGAATGAAGGTTTTAATAACCTATTAGATTTCTAATGGGTCATACTTAAGTTCAAACTTAGACCGGTTAGTTTTAAAGAAAGCTTTACGGTACAAAACGCCTGATTAAGCGAAAACTGGATTAGAATGTGGTTTAGAACCGAAAAGTTTGAGGACTTGTATAATATGGGTAAACTAAACACATTCTGGGTTTTGAGACAATAATGATAAGGTTTGACCCGTTTCGGTCAATTTATGCAAACTAGTTACATAAACTGAACCGAACGCGAATAAGGCATAACGGGTAACCAAATGAGTCATGTACAAGTTTCTTAAGTTAATATTCTTTAAATATGTTGTGATATCAGTAGGATACCTTCCATTATGCCCAAAACGAATTTAAAACCATTTTAAGTCCCGAAAGGGTATTTTGGTCATTTTAAGGTTTATAAACGAGGTTTAAATAAACACTGAAGGTCTGGTCCAAAACCTTCTGTGAAAACATTTATTTTATGAGGTTATAACAGCAAGATATCTTGTATATGTGTATATCACCATTTATGACCAAACTATGCACCGAAAGGGCATTTTGGTCATTTTACATATGCTTTAAAGGTTAAATTTGGAAATCTGAGTTCAAAACTTTTACTTACTGTTAATGTATAAAAATTTACTTAAAACATCAGTAGGTATTATGCCTTATATGGCAAAAATAGTTTTAATCCATACTACGCATTTAAAACGCTTAAAAAGTAGGTTTTTATCAGTCCAGAAGGCTTAAAATATTTTACTTATCATATAAAATCAGTAGCAAAAGATTTGGTATCAAAATGTCATGCAAAACTCATTTTATAAACAAAAAGGGTTTAACCGACAATTACCGAATCAAGGCAAGAACCCTACGTTATGATCAGTTTAAAAATAAATAAAAATATTCAAAATTTCCAAAATATTATATTACATCAGTGGGTAAAAGCTTTGGTGTCAAAATTCGGGTTTAAATAGGCTTTATGCTAATTATGCCGTTTAATTAATAAAAAGCTTTCAATTTACGCTATTGAGCATAACTCCTAATCTAGACCTCAAACTGATGTCAAATTTTTAGGACAAGTTTATAATTCAATAATAAAGGTTGGTGTCCATTCACATTGTTAAAAATCTCGCTTTATTATAAAAAGGGCATTATGGTCAACATTTAAGCAATTAAAGGAAACATGCAAATGAATCGGATAGTTAAGGAACCATGTAGTATAACCTCAGAGGGTTTAACTATCTTATAATATGGTCCCAAAGGTACCTTAAGGCATATATGAAACATGCTAAATCGGGTCAGAACTGAAAGTCAAAGCAAAAGTCAACTTTGCGACTTTCGGTTGCGAACCGGGTCAAAACTCAGAAGTGCCGGGTTGAACATGTCTTAAACATGTTCTTACATTAATTACCAAGTTATTTAAATGTTAAAACATGTTCCATAGCTTCTACATTGTTAATTATGAATTTATTTGAAAAATAGCTTCCTGTTGACTTTTTAATATTAGGTTTGACCCGACATTTGACCAAGTTAGGGTGATAATCAGTAGGTGCCCTCTAAGGGGTTTATTACCTACACAATTACCAACTTATAACTACTTTTAATTTGACTAATTACTGGACCATTAGTGATTAATTACTAAGTCAAATCTTAATTACGATAAGTTTGACTTTTGGTCATTAAACTAATTAAAACTGAAATTAGGAGGTTAAGGACACTTACAATGGTCCTTAGCACGAAATTAAGACTCAAGAAAACTTGGTTGGGGATCAGGAAGCTCCAAAGAGTAGCCTTGAAGTGATTTTGAAATGAACAAATTCATGGTTGCAACATAGAACTCTTTATATAGGAAGTTTAATTGCACAAGATCATTACAACAAGGTCTACACATGATCCCTGATGAATTCCAAGTGTCCCTATGCATGAAAAACCGTTGGTGCAGCCCCTGGGATAAAAAAATGGTATGTAAAGGCGGTGCAACCTGCTAAACCTGCAGCTGTCCAAAAATTCTGCCCAGATACAGGTCTTACGGACCGTAAGGCTTTGGCCTTGCGGTCCGTATCCGCTTTCCGGTTAATTTCGCCCAGCTCTGCCACCTTACGGACCGTATGGCAGGAGCTTTACGGTCTGTAAAGCCTTCATTAGAAGACAAAAATTTTAGAACTTTTAACATCTGACCATGCAACTTTGTCCATACGAGTCTAGGGTCCCATGAACAGGTTTAGGGAGTGTAGCCATGCATTTGTAAGTCTTGGACATGTTGAGAAAGTTTCCCGAGACTAGAATTGTGATATTTACACTTTTAACCCTTACTCTTGGAAACTCCAATTTACTACAACATTTGAACCGGATCTTTTTATAAATCATTACCTGATTTATATAAAGGTATAATAATATAATACAAAGCTTTGGGATTTGTTAAAAGGTCACTCAGAGGTATTAATTTAACATGTTGACACTTTTAACCCTTATGTTTCACAAGATCATTATCTTAAGCACAAACGACTTTCTAAGTTCGATAAATTATTCTTTAAAGAATACGAACGTCGTGTGAGGTCAATCATAGGCACAAGTTAGGCATGTTGACACTTTGGATCCTTTTATTCACATATTCACATAGTTTAACACTTTAATCCCTCGGAATCAATTCCTTACACGTTTAAAGTCCATGACACGTGTCTTTATTATATTGGACGGAATTTTCCGAGGTTTTACATCCTCACCCCCTTAAAAGAAATCTCGACCTCGATATTTATTGAAATAAGTGAGGGTACTTCTGTTTCATTGTGGACTCAACCTCCCACATGTATTCGGGACGTCAATGGGCATCCCATTTACATTTCACGATCGGTACGTGCTTTTTTCAAAGCTTCTTAACCTGTCGATCCTCAATCAACAAAGGTTTTTCAACAAACTTAAAGCTCTCATCAATATGCACAACTTTATGTGACATGGCTAGCGATTCATCGGCTAGGCATTTCTTCAAGTTGCAAACATGGAACACATTATGGATTCCACTGAGCTCTTCAGGCAGATTTAATTTGTAAGCCACTGTTTCGACACATTCGATAATCTCGAATGGTCCTATGTATCTGGGGCTCAACTTTCCCTTCTTGCCAAAACGCATTACCCCTTTCCAGGGTGATACTTTAAGTAGTACCTTGTCACCTACCTCGAATTTATGAGGTTTACGCCTTTTATCTGCGTAACTTTTCTGCCTATCTATGGCAGCTTTGAGACGATCGCGTATCTGCACAATCTTATCTGTCGTCTCCAGGACTATCTCAGGTCCTGTTAGTTGGACATCTCCAACTTCCGCCCAACAAACGGGCGTTCTGCATTTCCTTCCGTACAAAGCTTCGAAAGGTGCAGCTTGAATACTGGAATGATAGCTATTATTATATGAAAATTCAATCAACGAAAGATGATCATCCCAACTTCCCCCTAAATCAATTACACAAGCTCTTAACATATCCTCCAGCGTTTGAATAGTACGCTCGCTTTGACCATCTGTCTGCGGATGATAAGTAGTGCTGAAGTTTAATCGAGTGCCCAACGAATGCTGGAAGCTTTTCCAAAAGTGAGACGTGTATCTAGTATCCCTGTCGGAGATAATAGATACTGGCACTCCGTGGAGAGATACAATCTCATCCACGTATAGTTGAGCTAATTTATCTAAGCTGTGTGTTTCCTTAATTGGTAAGAAGTGGGCTGACTTGGTCAGTCTATCTACTATAACCCAAATAGTATCATTCCCACGCTTTGTCTTCGGTAACTTGGTGATAAAATCCATGGTTACCATTTCCCACTTCCAAGTGGGAAGTTCAGGCTGTTGCAGCAAACCTGACGGCTTCTGGTGTTCGGCTTTAACTTGCACGCACGTCAAACATTTGGCCACATAAGTGGCTATAGATTTCTTGAAACCTATCCACCAGTAATTTGCCTTTAAATCCTGATACATCTTATCACTACCAGGATGGACTGAGTATTTCAAATTATGGGCTTCTTGGAGAATCACATCCCTAAGCCCTCCATGAATCGGAACCCATATTCTTCCATTCAGTCTTAGGATTCCATCCTTGTCATAGGATAGTTGTTCAGCAGTTACTCCTAATTTCTCATTTGGGTAGTTAGCTTCTAACACGGCTTCCTTTTGAGCGGCTAACAACCTTTCATTCAAGCTGTTTTTCAATTCAAGGCTCTTGGCATTGATTCTAATGGGCTTAACCCTTTCCTTCCTACTTAAAGCATCAGCGACTACGTTCGCTTTGCCTGGATGATATCGGATTTCACAATCGTAATCATTCAGCGTCTCCATCAATCGGCGCTGCCTCATGTTTATATCCTTTTTAATAAACAGGTGTTGGAGGCTCTTATGATCAGAATAGATCACACACTTGGTACCATATAAATAGTGCCTTCATAGCTTCAGTGCAAATACAACGGCACCCAACTCCAAATCGTGGGTGGTGTAATTCTTTTCGTGCACTTTTAATTATCGAGAAGCATAGGCAATAACTTTGCCCTTCTGCATAAGCACATATCCCATTCCAGTGTGTGATGCGTCGCAGTAAACCACAAATTCCTCAATACCTTCTGGAAATGTCAACACAGGTGCATTGCTCAACTTATGTTTAAGAATATCAAAAGATTCTTGCTGCTTAGGACCCCAATCAAACTTGATATTCTTGCGAGTCAACGAAGTTAGGAGTGCAGCAATTCTTGAAAAGTTTTCAATAAAACGCCTGTAATATCCTGCCAAACCCAAAAAGCTGCGAATCACTGTGGGCGTTTTTGGCTCTTGCCAATTAATGATGGGTTCAATCTTAGCGGGATCCACCTGGATACCACGCTCGCTGGCCATATGTCCAAGAAATTGGACTTCGCGAAGCCAAAACTCGCATTTGGAAAACTTAGCATAGAGCTTTTCTTGCTGAAGAAGTTTGAGAATACATCGGAGGTGCTTCTCATGGTCAGCTTGACTCTTCGAGTATATAAGTATGTCATCAATAAAAACAATGACAAACTTGTCCAAATATGGCTTGCAGACGCGGTTCATGAGATCCATGAACGCTGCTGGGGCATTATTGAGCCCAAAAGGCATCACTAAGAACTCATAATGACCATAGCGAGTTCTAAATGCAGTCTTATGCACATCTTCATCTTTGACCTTCAGTTGATGGTAACCTGATCTCAAGTCAATCTTGGAGAAGTAACTTGCCCCTTGCAGTTGATCGAACAAATCGTCGATCCTGGGCAATGGATATCTATTTTTGATTGTGACCTTGTTAAGTTCTCGATAATCGATGCACAGACGCATCGAGCTATCCTTCTTCTTCACAAACAGAATTGGTGCTCCCCAAGAAGATGAGGTAGGTCTAATAAATCACTTTGCCAGCAAATCGTCCAACTAAGTTCTCAACTCTTTCATCTCAGTTGGCGCCAATCGGTAAGGTGCTCTCGCAACGGGTGCTGCACCAGGAATGATATCAATCTTGAACTCCACTTGTCTATCTGGGGGTAAACCAGGTAGTTCTTCAGGGAATACTTCTGGATATTCAGAGATAACAGGTATGTCTTCGATCTTAGGCTTTGGTTCATCAATAGTCACCTGTGCCATATAGATTACACAACCCTTTTTCATACACCTTGACGCATTAAGCATAGACACTTGCTTAGGCAACCCGTACTTAGTATCTCCTTGTATTGTCAAAGGCTCGCCATGAGGAGTCTTGACAACCACTTTCCTCTTATCACAAACGATCTGGGCTTGGTTGCGAGACAACCAATCCATGCCTATTACTATATCGAAACCGGCTAATTTTAAAGGAAGCAAGGATAGTGGAAAAGAATGGTTCCTAATGGATATAAAACATCCATCTAACATGGTTGAAGCAGATTCTACAGTACCATCAGCCAACTCTACTTCATATTTTATGCTTAGGGTTCTAACAGGCAGATTTAATAACTTACAAAATATATTATCCACAAACGACTTATCTGGCCCCGAATCAAACAATACCCTTGCATAAACATCCTTTATAAGAATGGTACCTGTTATCACGTTGTCATCCTGCACTGCCTCCTTGGCATCCATTCTAAAGACCCTAGCGTTGGTCTTTTTAGCCTCCTTAGGCTTCTTGGCATACTTTGGGCAATTGGACTTGATGTGCCCTTTCTCGTTGCAACCATAACAGGTCGCGTCTTTCAGCTTCTTGCAATCTAAAGTCCTATGTTCTCTGGACTTGCAGATTCCACATTCAATGGGCTTTGATTGCGACTGTGACTTTGATTCAAACCTGCATCTTCCAAAATGAAGCTTCTGACAGGTTTTGCATTTTGGCTTCTCATCTGTCTGCTGATTACCCTTGTTAAACACTGAACTCCTCTTGTTGTCATGGTTCCCTTTGTGTCTCTTGTCTGAACGACGTGAGTTTTCATCCTCACGTTTCCTCTTTCCCTCATCTGAATTTCTAAGCGATCTCTGCCTGACCGCGTCGAGGTTAAGGGATAATGACAAATTAGCTACAGACCTAAAGGTAGTAGGTCTTGATGCTTTCACACTCGCCTTAATCTCTGGAGCCAAACCTCCTATGAAACGAGCTATACGTTTTGACTCTGGTGTGACCAAGTATGGAACCAATCTAGACATGGTATTAAAACTCGTGAGATACGCCTGACAGTCCAAGTTCCTCATAGCCAATGTCAGGAAGTCAGTCTCAATCTTCTCCACCTCATGTTAAGGACATAAAGTATCTTTGATTAAAGCAACAAACTGATCCCATGTCATATTATAAAGTGGGATCTTCCCAGTAGCTTGAATTAACGATCTCCACCATGCTAGAGCTTCTCCTTTAAACGATTGCGACACAAATTTCACAATATCTTGCTCGGCGCAACCACTAATATCAACCACAGTGTCCATCTCGTCGAGCCAGGTCATACAATCTGTTGGTGCATATGTCTGTCAACTTCGTCTTGTATCGAGTCTTGTAGCTAGATTAGAAAGAACAAAGCTCGGTAGCCTAAAAAATAGAGTTTTAGAGAAGGTTGTCCAGTTCGCACGAACTGGCTAGGCCAGTTCGTACGAACTGACACTCACCAGGTCGCATGAGTCCACTCCATGCGAACTGGGACTTCTATAAATAGTGAGCTTGAGTCTTTCATTTGTAACTTTGTCATTCCGGTAACGAAGCTCTGCCGAAGTGTCTCCAGACCATGTAAAGCTATCAAATCAATACAAGAGACAGTTTAAGTGATTCTTAGTGCATATCAAGCTGATTTATCATCAATACGTCTGTTTCCGCCTCTCGTATTGATCTAGATCTCTTCTGAACGACCCGTTTAGGTCGAATCTCGATCCTACAAGTGGTATCAGAGCTCAGGAGGAAGAGTTCTTACCGATTCAGCTTGTTTTAACCGAAAATTCTGACTTCTACTCGTTCTTTTACACTTTTTCATCAAATTAACCAAGATTTTACAGATAAAATGGCTTGATTTTCACATATAATACGCGAAACACTGTTTTAATCAATCCTTGAAAGAATCAGAACTAAAATCGACCTAAAACGTGATCAATTTTGACAAAAATCAACCGAAAACTGTTCAGCTCGTTCGAGAATAGCTCAGATCGTGTGAAAGAACTCCAGTTCGCACGAAGTCGAGTTTCCAGGTCGTTTGAAAAGTGTTACCAGTTCGCACGAGGTTCTTGAAAGGATCCAGTTCGTTTGTATTAGTTTTTCAGTTCGTACGAAGTGAGCCCCACTTCGCACCAAGTTGTCCCAGTTCGCACCAAGTAGTCACACTTCGTACCAAGTTGTCCCACTTCGCACCAAGTAGTTCCAGTTCGTTTGAGATTTGACTTTAGGTCGTGTGAAAGTCACCAGTTCGTTTGAAAGCATATTCAGGTCGTGTAGAACAATCATCAAGTCGTGTGACATCTCATATTGTTTGAAAAAAACTGTTTTTTTGTGAAAGTTTTAAACCGAAACATGGAAAACGAATTCTACAATGCCTTTGCTACTGCCCCGGGTACTCCTGTTACCGTTGCTCATAGTGTGACTATGGAAAATGAAACGGGAACATTGCAGAAACCCCCAAAGCTGATGAGCATTGAAGAGTATTATAGTTGGCAAGAGCGTTTTGAAAACTGGGTGCAAGCAAATCATCTTAGGTCTTGGGAGTGTATTGAAAAAAAGTATGTTCGTCCTCGAAATAACAGGGGAGTTGTAAAGACTATTTCTGAATTTACGGACAAAGAGAGAAACATGTACAGGGCAGAAAAAATGATGATCAGTTTACTTCAACAAGCTGTGAAAGAAGACATTTTCATACTACTTCAACATGATGATAGTGCATATTCGATTTAGATAGCACTTCGTACAAAATTCGAAGGAAGTGCGGAAATGATCAAGAATAAGAGGTCTCTATTAAAGAAAGAATTTGATTTGTTCTCAAGTTTGCCAGGCAAAACTACAATGACCCGGTTGGATATCAAAAAGGATCGTGAGGAATGGGTTGAAAATTTAGCCGATGCTTTACCTCAAAAAGAATGGGGTACATATCTTATGATCTTGAAGAATACCGGAGAGTATGATGGTTTGACAATTGCTCAGTTCATTGAAAAACTTAAAGGACAAGATCTTGAAAAACAGAAGATTGCTAGAATGAACAATCCAAGTGGTCAACAAGATATCAATTTGTATTTCAAAGGTAATGTTCAAAATGTTGAAGCAAGTCCAAAGATCTAAACCGCTTTCAGCGCAGAAAACTCATCCGGATCATCCAATTAAAGCTCAATCAACAACAGTGGATTTTCTTCATATCTGAGTGTTAATCCAAGTGTTCAAAGCTCAAACAATGGTAATGGTCATGTGCTACAATGCAACATCGCGTTGCATCTTCAGAACGGTCAGAATTTCTCTGAAGAAGTTGCTAAAGGTCATATGGCATTACTGGTTACTGTGTTAGAATCATATGAGAGTTTGGTTGCGGGAAGAATCGGAAATCCTATGCTAACAAAAGAGGATTACGATCAGATTGATGCTGAGGAAATGGAGCTAATGGATATTAAGTGGTGTTTAGCGAGCGTGTTGAGGAGAGCTGAGAAATTTAAGCAGATCACAGGAAGAGATGATTTACGTGAAGCTAATGTTTCTACTTTAGGTTTTGATAAGTCTAAAGTTACTTGTTTTCGGTGCAGGGAAAAAGGACATTTCCAGAGGGAATGTACCAACCGAGAAGCAGGTGGAGCTCAGAATCCTTTCGGGAACAATGATTATTATCGGAAAGCAATATATCATCAGGTTGCTCAACAGCCGCATCAACAACAATCGTCACAAACTTCACATGCTAGGAAGGATCTGATTGAAGAGCCATCAAAGAAAGCTTATTTAGTTAATCAAGATGATGAGAGATTTCCAGAAGGATTTAGCTGGGACAAATATATTCCTGCTGAAAGTAACTCAAAGTTTAGAGCATTTATTGCACAGATCATTCAAGAGCCAGAGTTGATGACAGAATGGATGGATGTGTTTCCAGATGATGAGAAAAGTCAAGATGAAGAATCTGTCACTTCAGAAGATAGTTCAGAAAAGACACCAGTTTTTTATCAATCATCATATGATAGTAGTGATGATGATGAAGAAATTAAACAAATAAACATTGGAAAAACTCATCTATCTCCTGAAAGTTTCAAATTTTATTTTGCAGATAAATTGGAGAAGCTAAAGGAGAGACGAGCAGCAAAAGAAAAGAAAGAGATAAAATGTGAAAATCTTGCTCAAGAAGAGAAGGATGAACAGAGTAAAGAAGTTAAAGTGATTGAGAAGATTGTAGAGGTCACAAAACCTTGTCTGAAATGTTTGGAACCATGCAAACACTGTGAAGAGAAAAACAAGAAGTATAGTGAGCTCGACAAGATGAAAGAAAAATTATTGTTTGATGTTAAGTACGTAAAAGAATCGTATGATGTTTTGAACAGAACATTTAATCATTTGGAGAAGATAAATTCAGAAAGAGAAGATGCTTTGACAATGATGAATGCAGTGATGATGTCTAAGCGGAAAGAAATCAATCACTTTATTGAAGAGTGTGCAGAGTTGAAGCAGAAATTAGAGATCGAAAAGATTGAGAATGAAAGAATCAGACTATTGTTAATGAGTTACTCAGGTTCTGATTATTTGATTGATAGAGTTTATCCTACTGTTGCAGGTTTTGAAGCCTTTCAAGATAAGAAATCGGAAGATACAGATACTGGTAAGAAACAAAGTGAAAATTATAAAAAGTGTCCGCCTCTAATCTGGGAAGGTTATTCTCCCAGAAAACCAAATGAGGAACTACTCAAAAAGGCAGTAAATATAAAGTTAAAGTCTGAAACAACTGATGAGTTACCAAACAACATTGATGTCACATTCACATCGTCTGACACTGATCATGAGTCTGAGTTAATAAAGAAAGTGGTCGATTAGGTGTTGGATAAAGATGAGGAGTCAGAGTGAAAGTCTGAATCTGAGAGTTCGAGTTCATCAGTCAACAGTTCGAAATCGTCGGTCAAAAGGGTTTACAATAAAGAATTTCTGTTATCAAAAAATAATTTGAATGACGAACCAATCAAAGTGGCATATACTTTGAATGATTCAGACAAATTATATTCTGATGAGGAATTTCCAATTAAAAATGTGAAAATTGAAAATATAAAAACAGTTTTTAAATTGATAGAGATAAAGTTTTCAGAAATAAAAGATAAAATGGGATTTTCAAAACCTGAATATACCTCTAGAGTACAACAACGTTTAAATAAGAAGAAAGGTTTCGGTCCAATTCATCAAAAGAAACCTAATCATAAAAGTAATTTCAAAAAGAAGGGTTTGGGTTTTGATGTTGAAAATAATAATGATAAAAATTCTAAGACAAAAACAGTATTTGTTTCAGGAGCAAGTTCTGAGGAAGAAGAAAAGAGCTCATTCTGGAAACAATCGAATAAAGCGTTCTTTGAAGAAAAACAAAAGTTTGAGAAGAGTAGAGCTAATAAGAAAAAAGAGACAAGAACCTGTTACCGATGCAAAGTTGTTGGTCACATTGCCTGGAACTGTCCAAAGGCAACCAACACAAAACAGGAAGTTGTTTCTAAACTCAAAGAAAAAGTTGTTGATAAAACTGAACCACCAACTGAAAAATTCAAAGTGTTTAAAAACTCAACATATGAAGTTGGTGAATGTTCGAAAAGATTTTATAAAAGAAGGGTGAATCTTGATAACCAAACATGGGTTGTTAAGAAATCAGATGTTAGTTCTGGCGATGAACCTGACTTGTCAAAGTCAGAGGAGCCACCAGTTGAACCAAAAGGAGAAAATTCAGTACCGCCAATAGATGATGTCAACTTTCCACCATTGAGGGCTGAAAATTTAAAATCAAAAGTTGGAAAAGTGGAAATTTCGAATCAATTCTATACTGAAAAGAAAGAATTTGATGTCGAAAAGGCTTTTAATGACAAAGTGAAACATATTTTTGGAAGAATGGTTGATGGGAAGGAAAAAGGGGTAAAGGAATTTTATGAATCAAAAAGAAATGTTCAAACCCCGAGTGAAGTTGAGAAGGTCACACCCAAAGCTGGTCAGATTTGGGTGTCTGTATTCCATACTTAAAAATCCTGACTTGCCGGAGCTCCCAAGTTGGTAATCGTGGAGCATGAATCGGCATCATTCTTAGAAAATGTTTGTTGTGAATTTCTCATGCTGAAAACTGTCATATTTTGACTTACAAGTAGTATTGGTTGATAAGAACCTACCAGTAGTTAATCAAGGTCATTAAGTTGAACTTGATTTAACTTTCATACAAGTGGTATTTTGGAAAAACAATGTGATGAAACCCCGATTCTACAAGTGGTGTGTGAAATCAACAAAACTAATTTTCTGGAAAAACCATTTGATTAAAACAAACTTAAGTGTTTTGAAATCATAATGTGAAAATAGTTTGTTGTCAGGGGGAGTTCTGATTGTTTACGCCAAGTTGATGGCGATCTGAAGCAATTCACATCGGTTTGTCAAATTTTCTTTAAATGGTTTTGAATTTTAGGGGGAGTAAGAATTTTCAGAAAATCCAAAAACATTAGAAAATTTGAAAAAGCCAAAAACATGATAAAAATCAAAATGAGTTTTGTTGTGAAAAAGAGGAAATGATAGTACATCAGTAGACAATCACAGTACGCTAAAGAATTGGAAAGTTAAAAATGTGATAAACGATCTCACTGATGATATGCCAGTAGGTTTTTATACATTCAGTAGATTGTTTTCGAGATATAAACCTAAATATCATTACTTACGTATTTCGTGGGGAACATCTCTCGGATATATAGGTAACCCCTGAAATCTTGTTTGAAGGGCTTTCTATTTCTGACATATTAGGTCTTTGTACCTGATGATATCTGGGGTATTATACCAGGACTTCTGATTTTGCGGGAGCAATAGCCTAGTCCTCGTATAATACTCTGCACTGCTTTAATCATAAAGCCACCCTCAGCATAAAAAATGATGAAACATTGAAAAATGCTAATCATGTGCTGTTGAAGAAAAGATCCCCAAACAGGACACACCAAAAGACGAACCATCATCTCTCTGATTTTGCGGAAGCAATAGCCTGAGCTCTCATGGTCTCGCATTTACCCATTTACAGATATCATTAGTGTACATTCACCTGTAAGACTGAATATTGGAGTCTGGATACGGGAGTATATTCTGAGGTGGGACACGCGAATAAGTTTAAGTTCCTAAAACATTAATCTCGTATCTCGAAACAATTGAACTTTGTGTGAAAATTTAAGTGGATCAGTATACTGACAATCTAAGTGAATCATTTAGAACTTAATGTGTTTAAAGCTCAACGGTGCTAGTGATTTGTCATAAACTTATATGATCCTCTTACACAAACTCACAAAAAAAATATTGTCTGTAAATATTTCTTTACTGTTTTTCATTAAAATCAAAAACCCAAAAAGATTGTGTTTTAGTTTAAGATTTTGAAAATTCAAAAAGATTTTATTTCATCTTATTTTCGACAACTGATGTTGAAAAGCTGATTTTCAAAATTCTAAGTGCTAAACAGGATGAACAACTGGTTTGGGAGAGTTAGTTTTGAAATAAAAAAAAATAAAAAATTTACAAGTGTTTCATCAGAGATTAAAATTGTAAAATCATTTTTGATGAGATATCTACCTAGTGGTGGTTTCTAAATTTGTTAAATTTTGAAAAATTGAGAATCTTACTTTTAGGTAGAGGAATGTGCAGGTTAAAGCCAGGTTTCAGATCCTGTTGCTACGGAGAGCCAGGAGACGATTCTGAACCTGTGAAAGATCCCCGTGTTGAAGCCTGAGCAGAGTTTGAGCCAGGTTTCCGATCCAAAGCCTGTAGATTGTGAATTCCAGACTGCGATCCCAGCTTATCGAAAGGGGGAGTCTGAAGATTGAAGATCTCAGAGTAAAGGGGAGTCAGAAGATGTAAAAGCCAGATTCAGATCCTGGAACGAAACTCGAGAAAAAGCTGCTGATGCTGAAAGAGGATAGAGCCAGGATAGAGAAAGAAAGAGATAGAGAAAGAAATTGAAGGATGCTTACATTGTCAGATACTTTGAAAGAGCGTGAAGACTGAAGAGTTGACGTACTGAAGACTCGTGCCGAAGACTTCGTCAACATCCAAGGGGGAGTCTGTTGGTGCATATGTTTGTCGACTTCGTCTTGTATCGAGTCTTGTAGCTAGATTAGAAAGAACAAAGCTCGGTAGCCTAAAAAATAGAGTTTTAGAGAAGGTTGTCCAGTTCGCACGAATTGGCTAGGCCAGTTCGTACGAACTGATACTGACCAGGTCGCATGAGTCCACTCCATGAGAACTGGGACTTCTATAAATATTGAGCTTGAGTCTTTCATTTGTAACTTTGTCATTCCGGTAGCGAAGCTCTGCCGAAGTGTCTCCAGACTGTGTAAAGCTATCAAATCAATACAAGAGACGGTTTAAGTGATTCTTAGTGCATATCAAGCTGATTCATCATCAATACGTCTGTTTTCGCCTCTCGTATTGATCTAGATCTCTTCTGAACTACTCGTTTAGGTCGAATCTCGATCCTACACAATCGACGGCTCCTTTTTCTCACGTGAAGTCCCTAGGCTTGCAGGGGACAAAATACTTATACGAACAGGTCTTGACCCGAGGCTCCTGGTTGAGCACAACCTGTTTAGACGGGACACTTTTCTGATTCGAAGAGTGATGAGATTCAATCTTTCGAGCCGTATGCACCTTAGAGGATGGTTTTGAATGTTGTACAGACAGGGTCCTACTACGGGTACCGCTTGATTCATTGTCTCTTCTATCCAGAGCTCGAGTAACGACATTGTCTATTAATGCCTGCATTTCCGCACCCGCTATGTTAATTCGGGTAGTATCAAGATTCTCCCTTAGGTGACTGTTGACTTTATCTGAGCCAGCCATGTAGCTTGATTTGCTACATAAATATTGACAATAATTTATTCAGCAGTCTATTATGGAATCATCATTTCTTGACGATTCATTAACCGTGGTAAACATAGACCACATTTGGTTAATTTGTTAATCATATTTATTTAGGATTTTCATTATAATTTATCCTAATTATAAAACATTAAGGGTATTATTAGCGGCACAAAAGGCCTAGTCACAAGGACAATTTTAAATCATAAACCATGATTTCAGAGAATCAAGGCATTAAGGCTCGAACATAGTTCATTGCCTTTTCCTGACAGGGAGTCGTAGACTACAACTGTCTTTTGTCTTAATTGACAATTATTACGGCCCGTAGGCACTTCATCACTAATGGATGTTAATATATAATCATATTAATTGATGATTTGAACCCATGATTTATATATCATTAGACTTGAAAGGGGATTGGAAGGATCCAATATAAAGATGACATGTGTGATTTTATCGTATCACCACTGCCAGGAGTGCTAACATGTTTTCAGATGTTAACAAGGATTTGAATCTTTTTAAATACGTTTTACCATCATTGCCAGGTCTATAATGACATACAGGCTAGGTTATACCTTTTAAGATTCTTTTTAATATATAATGGCAGATTTGTTATAAAAAGGAATGATATTTTTGATTTATTTCATATATTATATTCTTATATAATGAAATTTAAATAAAACATTCCACTAAATTAAAGAGAAGTACATATTTTCCCTAATTGGGACTTGAAAGAAATAACATTGTCCTTGCAGGGACTAAAAAGGAAAAATACAAGTCCTCACAGGGACTGGATAAATAAATAAATTGTCCACGCAGGGACTAAATTGAAATAACAACAATACAAATAGGGACTTAATGATCCCTCTTCTTCTTCCCTTTTATTAAAGTTGCTAAGCCCTTGAGAAATCCCCGATTGTTCCTACGTTCTTCATGAAATTCTCGTTCAACCCGGTTCAGCCTCTGTAGGATTTCCTCCTGTTCCGATGGGGAAAACCGTGGCGGCTGCGGCTGCTGCTGAATCGGAGGTTGAGGAGGTATCAGGTATTGATACCCTTACGGTAGGTACCCCGATTGGTACAAAGTCCCAAAAGGTCCTTCAGGGTGAAGGGCGTTGTAGTTGGCCGCCTCAAGGTACGGATCGACGGCAGCGGCATTATAGTAGTTATAGCCAGGATAAGCTAGCTGTTCAAATGGGTTATACGCCGCGAAACTGGCGTAAGTAGGAATTGGGTTATTATAACCCATGTGTGGTGGTGGTGGTGCAACTGGTGCAGAATCCACCTCTGAAGCTGGTTTTGAAGGCTCACCCATTTGCGGGTCTTCATGCAGTGGCGGTTAGTGGCTGCCACTTGAGTGTTGGGGGATGCTGAAGTGGAAACCCCCTTCTCGCACGGACATCCGTGCACCTGATCTTCTCCGCCTCGGTGGTTCTGGAGGGGCTTGTTGTACTGGCGGTGGTGGTGGTGGTGGCGTGACCGCTACAAAATGCGAATCCTCGGAGGGATCCTGCTGCTGCTGTTGTGAGTTGAAAGAGGGAGTAAACTCCCGGGATATGAGGCAAACCTTGCCTCATAGCTGTCAGTGCCCTGGTACGGTGAACAGTGAAAAGATGACCCATCGGAGATCTCTATGGGATGCGTGGGCGTCCCGGTTGGCGGTTGAGCGGGTTTCGGATCTTCATCCATGTCCATCGGGAAATGGTCTTCCAGTCCCAACGGGTTATATCCCGCTGGTTCTTCGATCTGGTTTGCCAGGTTAAACCGGCTTTGGAAGTATGGGGTAGGGTCATTGAATGAGTGGTGAGAGTTGGAGCGTTGAAGAGGTATGAAAGAATGGTAGGAGTTATGGGGTTCATTTTCGGACTGAGGTCCGAAAAATTTTAAGTAGGAGGGTGATGAGCTTAGCGAGACTGAACGCCTCGCGGGTTCCAGGTAGGTTCTCCAATCCTCTTGGGGATTGGAGCTGAGGTTAATTGATGGTGTACGCCGGTGCGAAGGCCCGGCTTCATGATCGTTTCCCATGATAGGACCCTTCCCTCGTCCTCTTCCTCTCATACGCGGCGGCATTTTCTTGTTCATGTCAAACAAAATAACAAACAAGGAAAACAATAAAGGACAAAATAAAGATTAGGATTTAGCCCTAAGTCCTTTGCCTAGACTCGGAAGTCGAGGAATGTGCAACTGTGTCATTGAGATTAAACACACAAGGCTAGTGTTTAATTCACTCAATGTTGGCTCTGATACCAACCTGTCACATCCCGATATTTCCACGTATTACCGGTGGGCCCGGTGGGGAGTATCGTGACGTAGTTGATATCATCATAGTAAAAAATCACAGTTTATAAGCACAACGGAAGTCTAAATTAAAATATTAAACACCGAATGAAAGTAACATAAGTATTACAAACGGAAAGTACCAAGATCCACAGGCGGATCAAAATAAAGGATATTGTTCAACAGATTTTTGAATGACAAAGCTTGCAAGACTTCTTATTTATTCTCCCGGAGTAGCCAGCCTATTTCGTTTAGTACCTGCACTTAACCTTTTGGAAAATACGTCAGTTTTCACTGGTAAATACAATTAACCGACTCATTTTGAAAATGTTTAAGAAAATCGATTTAGATGCACAAGACACAAATAATATTTTATAAATTGGGACCATTATTTAAAAATAATCTTGTATACAGATTTACGTATATGTTTGTCGTCCGTCAGGGCCGGTTAGAAGAGCCGGACAAGATTAACTAACACACCACTGGTATAATGCCCACAAGGAAATTCCTTATTGTGGGATACCTTTTCTACATACGCAACTGTCTGGTGTATGCCTACACCCCGTGCTTAAGTCGTGGCCATTTCAATGAATGAGCCAAGGATATCCAGGACACGGTCAATAACCCCCCAAGGGCCATATACCAAACAAAACAGATTAAAACGGGTTATGCAAGTATATTAATCAAAATCCGATTTAAATAACCACATACCCGACCAAGCGGTATTATAATACCGTATCCCAAGCCCGTATAATGGAAAATAAGTTAAAAGTATTTACCTGAGCAAAATATAATATTTATCTCAGCCGTTTAACAATTGGTGAGTGCAAGTAGCTTTTACCGGGCTCCTAATCTGGAATGAAGGTTTTAATAACCTATTAGATTTCTAACGGGTCTTACTTAAGTTCAAACTTAGACCGGTTAGTTTTAAAGAAAGCTTTACGGTACAAAACACATGATTAAGCGAAGACCGGATTAGAATGTGGTTTAGACCCGACAAGTTTGAGGACTTGTATAATATGGGTAAACTAAACACATTCTGGATTTTGAGACAATAATGATGAGGTTTGACCCGTTTCGGTCAATTTTTGAGACATTCTTTATCTTGTATATGTGTATTTCACCATTTATGACCAAACTATGCACCGAAAGGGAATTTTGGTCATTTTACATATGCTTTAAAGGTTAAATTTGTATAAAAATTTACTTAAAACATCAGTAGGTATTAAGCCTTATATGGCAAAAATAGTTTTAATCCATACTACGCGTTTAAAACGCTTAAAAAGTAGGTTTTAGGCGATTTCCGGGTTATATAAGGAAAGCTGAGATTTTTATCAGTCCAGAAGGCTTAAAATATTTTACTTATCATATAAAATCAGTAGCAAAAGATTTGGTATCAAAATGTCATGTAAAACTCATTTTATAAACAAAAAGGGTATAACCGACAATTACCGAATCAAGGCAAGAACCCTACGTTATGATCAGTTTAAAAATAAATAAAAATCATCAAAATTTCAAAAATATTATATTACATCAGTGGGTAAAAGGTTTGGTGTAAAAATTCGGGTTTAAATAGGTTTTATGCTAATTATGCCGTTTAATTAATAAAAAGCATTCAATTTACGCTATTGAGCATAACTCCTAATCTAGACCTCAAACTGATGTCAAATTTTTAGGACAAGTTTATAATTCAGTAATAAAGGTTGTTATCCATTCACATTGTAAAAAATCTAGTTTTATTATAAAAAAGGGCATTATGGTCAACATTTAAGCAATTAACGGAAACATGCAAATGAATCGGATAATTAAGGAACCATGTAGTATAACCTTAGAGGGTTTTACTATCTTATAATATGGTCCTAAAGGTACCTTCAGGAAAATCTGAAACATGCTAAATCGGGTCAGAACTGAAAGTCAAAGCAAAAGTCAACTTTTGCGACTTTCGGTTGCGAACCGGGTCAAAACTCAGAAGTGTCGGGTTGAACATGTCTTAAACATGTTCTTACATTAATTACCAAGTTATTTAAATGTTAAAACAAGTTCCATAGCTTCTACATTGTTAATTATGAATTTATTTGAAAAATAGCTTCCTGTTGACTTTTTAATATTAGGTTTGACCCGACATTTGATCAAGTTAGGGTGATAATCAGTAGGTGCCCTCTTAGGGGTTTATTACCTACACAATTACCAACTTATAATTACTTTTAATTTGACTAATTACTGGACCATTAGTGATTAATTACTAAGTCAAACCTTAATTACGATAAGTTTGACTTTTTGTCATTAAACTAATTAAAACTGAAATTAAGAGGTTAAGGACACTTACAATGGTCCTTAGCACGAAATTAAGACTCAAGAAAACATGTTTGGGGATCAGGAAGCTCCAGAGAGTAGCCTTGAAGTGATTTTGAAATGAACAAGTTCATGGTTGCAACATAGAACTCTTTATATAGGAACTTTAATTGCACAAGATCATTACAACAAGGTCTACACATGATCCTTGATGAATTCCAAGTGTCCTTATGCATGAAAAACCTTTGGTGCAGCCCCTGGGATCGAAAAATGGTATGTTAAGGCTGTGCAACCTGATAACCCTGCAGCTGTCCAAAAATTCTGCCCAAATACAGGTCTTATGGACCGTAAGGCTTTGGCCTTGTGGTCCGTATCCGCTTTCCGGTTAATTTCGCCCAGCTCCACCACCTTATGGACCGTAAGGTAGGAGCTTTGCGGTCCGTAAAGCCTTCATCAGAAGACGAAAATTTTAGAACTTTTAACATCTGACCATGCAACTTTGTCCATACGAGTCTAGGGTCTTAATCAGTAGAAGGGGCCCCCATGAACAGGTTTAGGGAGTGTAGCCATGCATTTGTAAGTCTTGGACATGTTGAGAATGTTTCCCGAGACTAGAATTGTGGTATTTACACTTTTAACCCTTACTCTTGGAAACTCCAATTTACTACAACATTTGAACCGGATCTTTTTATAAATCATTACCTGATTTATATAAAGGTATAATAATATAATACAAAGCTTTGGGATTTGTTAAAAGGTCACTCAGAGGTATTAATTTAATATGTTGACACTTTTAACCCTTATGTTTCACAAGATCCTTATCTTAAGCACAAACGACTTTCAAAGTTCGATAAATTATTCTTTAAGGAATACGAACGTCGTGTGAAGTCAATCGGAGGCACAAGTTAGGCATGTTGACACTTTTGATCCTTTTATTCACATAGTTTAAAACTTTAATCCCTCGGAATCAATTCCTTACACGTTTAAAGTCCATGACACGTGTCTTTATTATATTGGACGGAATTTTCCGTGTTACATGGAAGCTTTGACATTTCCTTTAATTTCCGGGGCCAGACCTCCAATGAAGCGCGCTATGCGCTTAGGTTCACGTGTAACCAAATAGGGGACAAGTCTGGACATAGTGTTGAAACTCGTAACATATGCTTGGCAATCTAGATTCTTCATGACCAGAGTCAAGAAGTCAGTTTCAATCTTCTCTACCTCATGCTTAGGACAAAAGTTTTCTTTGATTAGTGCCACAAATTCCACCCACGACAAGTTATAGAGTGGGATTTTCCCCGTGGCCTGAATTAACGACCTCCACCAAGCTAATGCCTCTCCTTTAAACGACTGCGATATGAATTTCACAACATCCTCTTCCGCACATCCACTGATATCCACAACGGTATCCATTTCATCAAGCCATCTCATACAGTCTATGGCACCTTTTTCACCTGTAAAATCCCTTGGTTTGCAAGAGACGAAGTATTTATAAGAACAAATCTTGGAACGCGGTTCCTTATCAAACGCAATTTTCCTAGACGGCTGACTTTTCTGATTTGACGAGTGCTGAGAATTGTCCTTCTTTGATACTTGTGTCTTGGAAGGGGGTTTCGAATGAGCCACAGTTTGTGTCTTGGTGCGAGTAACAGTTGGTTCTTTGAATATTCTGCCAACAGCTTTAGTTACAGCATTGTCTATCAATGCTTGTGTTGGACCGTTCCTTGACCCGAAAAGTCAGTCAGAGTAGCTCATCTTCATGTATGAAGGCGGAATCAACATATATGAAGTTACAACAGCTTATCCTTTCAATTCCTATCTTTTTATTGCTTTCTGATATTGTTTTGACAGAGTTTTGTTACAGCAACAATGATCTAGGTCCGCTCCAAACGTTACAAATGAAACATAACATCAGCCTATATATAGTGTGTGTGGTTCGCTTATGTGAACTGCCACAAAAGCGAACCAGCCCACTTGCCACATAAGCGAACCAGCTATGTACCTATGAGCGAACCAGACCTAACATGGTCACATAAGCGAACCTGTCAACATTTTTCATGATTTCGACATTCTAAACCCTATGTTGACCCATATTGACCTAAGACTTGATGTAGACGAAGTCAACAGACATTCCGTGCACTAACAGACTCCCCCTTGGATGTTGACGTAGTCTTCAGCAATCTTCAGCACCTGAGTCTTCGGTCTTGGTCGTTTCTCTAACTCTCTGTCTTCACATCATAAGCATTCTTCACAAGTTTTAGCATCACCTAGCTCTAACTTCAACTTCCCAATAACTGTTGATCCAGACTCCCCCTTTCACAGACTCCCCCTCTCAGTATACTGGGATCTTGAGATATCTGGTTCAATCTTTGACAATTAGCTTCCATGGGAATAATGAAATTCAAAACCTGTTACCCTGCACATCCTCTACCTCAACATAAGTTTCACAAATTTATAACAATTGAATTTAATAAACTTACTGGTAGAAATCATTTATTCAACAAACATACTAGTTACATCAAGTTCAAATGAATGACCTTGATTAACTAAACACACAATCTTTCAAAACATTTGTATATGACATTCAAAGTTTTCAATATATTCTCCCAACCCTCTAGTTCATCAAGTTTAGCACTTGGAATTTTGAATATCAGCTTTTCAACATCAGTTGTTGAAAATCTTTTTGAATTTTGAGTTTAAAGAAATGCAGTAAACAAATATGTACAAACAATATTTTTGTGAGTTTGTGTAAGAGGATCATATCAGTTTCTGAAACAAATCACTAGCACCGTTAAGCTTTAACCATTTTAAGTTCTAAACGATTCACGTTGATTGACGATATTGTTGTCCACATAAACTCAATCTAAAAACTTTCGAAATGCTTACCGATACGTTAAGGTATATTAATTTTGCACTAAGTACTTATGGACCCCACGATCTCAGCATATCCCCTCATCATGCAATACACTGACTCAAGTAATGCCTTTAAACTTTTATCAACTGTGATTTGTGCGAAAAACAAAGCAGAATGTTTAAACATTAACAATCAGGTCGATACTTCCGTATACGCAGAGAAAGTCCAATGTTTAAACAAAATAAGAAAAATAAAACAAGTTGAAGTTGTTTAGGCTTTAACCACCAGGTCGATACTCCCGTATACGCAGAGGTGATCCAAAGCTTAAACGAAACACCAAAGAAAATAAAGCAGAACGTTTAGGCAACAACATCCAGGTCGATACTCACGTATACGCAGAGGATGTCCGATGCTTAAACAAAATAAAGAAATAAAACAAGTTTAAATCTTTGCAAAAAGAAATGCACAAACACAATGACTTTTCAGCAAAGTTGTGAAAGTTCACAAACTTAACCAGTTTTATGTCTTTCGACAATCAGCGATTACTAAGTAGGCACACAATCAAGAAGGACAAAACCAAGTACTATGCTTTTGACCATGTTTCCCACTAGAACTAGGCTTTTACATTTATGTTTGTATCGTTATCGCAAATCTACTAGTCTAGCTGAGCCTATCGTCACATCTTTAGTGAGACCGTTTATCACTTTTAGACTTTACATTTCTTTAGCATGCTGTGATAGTCCACTGATTTACTATCATTTCCTCTTGTCTCAACAAAACTCATTTTTGCTTTTTCAATGTTTTTGAAATTTTCTAATTTTTTTTAAAATTTTTCTCCCCCTAAAATCAAAATATGTTTCAATTTTGATTTTCTGAGAAAATTTGAAAACAAACTATACAAGAAATGTGACAAACTGATATCAAATCGCTTCAATTCGCCATTCACTCGGCATAAACAATCAGAACTCCCCCTGACAACAAACTATTTTCCCATTATGATTTCAAAACATTTAAGTTTGTTTTAATCAAATGGTTTTTCCGGAAAATTAGTTTTGTTTGTCTTTTCACAAACTCGGGGCTTCATCACATTGTTCGTTTTCAACCATTTTAAAGAATTTGACAATTAAGACCCTTGTCAACAACAAACACTAGTAGAAAATCAAGTACAACTTAATGTCCCTGATTTACCACTTGTAAATCGAAATATCACAGTTACCATCCTGTGAATTTCTCAAGAATGATGCCGATACCTGCTTCACGCTTACCAACCTGGAAGCTCCGGCAAGTCAGGTTTTTCTATTTGAATAGATTCACCCAAGCCTGACCAGCCTTGGGTGATTTTGAATTCTTGTTCAACAATGATGGAAAATTTGCATAATCCATTGTTAAACCTGAATTCTCAGATTTTACCTCAACACTAGGCTCCTCTGGCTTTGATGAACCAGAATCATTGCCTGCACATGGTTTGTCTGACTTTGACCTGTCAGATTCATTGCCTGATGGTGGCTCCTTTGTTTTTGAAGAAACAAATTCATCACCAACCTTCATTGGTATCCAATTCTTACTAGATCTAGGTTTTCCTTTTTTATTAGGCTATGAAATGAATAAACTTTCACAATCTCTTTTATATTCGAAAACCTTGATCAAGATTTTGTCAGAAAAATTAACTTTCTTTGATTGGTTATCATTTTGATTAGTTAATTTTTCTTTCTTTAACTCCCTTTTTGCTTTCCCATTTGTCCTCAGATGTGTATCTGATGAATTTGTTTTGCTTGCCTCTGCAGTTGATGAAAGCAATTCATCAGAACTTTTTCTCAGATTACCAGATTTATCCGAAGACAAAATTTTCTCCAAGTATTCTCTTGCTTTCTTTCTCTTCTTCCTCAGTCTGTCTTTCTGCCCTTGTGAAAGCTTTACTTTCTTTTCTTGAACTTTTTGTTCTTGAACTTTTGGTTCTTGAACTTTCTGTTCTTTGGGCTTGACACTGACTGATTTCTTTCCCATTTTCTGAGATTCAACCCTCAATCTTCCTTTTGATCTCATTGGGCAATCTCTGGCAATATGCCCTCTGATTTGACAATTATAGCACCGTCTCGTTTCAAATCTCTGACTTTGGCAGTTAACAGCAATGTGTCCTTGAAATCCACAAGTGTAACACACTCTGTTATCGTACCATTCACCATTTTCACACCATATGCTTAAATCATAACATTGTCTAGCTTTGTGGTAATCATCACTCTTCTTGAAAACCAGTTTTGGCTTTGAAGCACTGTGGTCAAACCTGCACCACTTATTACCAACATTTTGTGAGTTTTCATTTTTAGATTTTTATGATTTTTCAAAATGATTGGATGACTTAACTGATGAGCTTTTATTTTCAATTTTAGGATTTTTCAAATTTTTATCTTTTTGTTTCTGTTCTACACTCTTCTTAACAGGTTTTTGCTTAGAGCATTCACCTATTTCAGTAGATTGCAAAACAGTATTTTTAAATTTTTCTTGTAAATCTAAAAATATTTTTCTTTTCTTTTCCTTTTCTATTTCATCATCAGCTTTGTCATCACAATCTTCAATTTTGACTTTGTCAAAATTTGTGACATTGTCACTTATTGGAACAGAATTGATCGGTTTTGGACACTCATATGGTGCCGAAGTCACAAAACCTTTCAATTTAACTTCAAGCTCTTTAATTTTCATCCAAGCTTTTTCAGCTTCTTTTTCAAGCTGAATGATTTTAGCAAGATGAGAATTGATTTCAATTTGTTTTTGAAGATTATCTTTACCAAAAATATCTCTCTCATCTTCTAAAATCTTTATTTGATTTTGAAAATCTTTTTCAATTTTTAATTTTTCATTTTCAACAACATTTTCTTTTTCTTTAAAATTTTTAATTTCCAATGTCAAACTGTCCAAACCACTCAACAGTTTGACATTTTCCGACATCAATTTTTCACAATTTTCTCTCATTTCAAGAATCTGTTTACTATCAGATTCTTTCTCATCCTTCAAGCTTTTGATTTCCAATGTTAAACTTTCTACATTCTTCAGAAGTTTGACATTGTCTGTTTCTGATTTTTCGCATTTCGAGCATTTTCCATTCATCTCTCCATTATCAGCTTCTTTCTTTGTTTCCATCTTGTATGTTCCTGCACAGAAAATTTTAACAAAATCAAGAGGATTCATATTTTCATCAATATAACAACCCCTCTTAATATCGTATCTCATAACATTTTTTGCTGCAAGACACACAGTGATTCGTTTTCTCATTTCAATGATCACATCCAAATCTATCTTTTCTGATTCTCCTTTTATTTCATCCAATAACTCCCTTTTTCTTGAATCTTTATGACTCCTATGATTTGTTATTGTATTTATGAAACTTCTTAAATCAAAGCGTGATAAACTAGAATCCCGTTTCAGTTCATTCACGAATTTATCCCATTCCAAAGGTAAAGCATTAACAAATCTTGAAATTTTTTCATCCTTTGAAAAATATATCCCATGTCTTTCTAACTTGTAAACTAACTCATCAAACCGTTTTACCAACTTCTCCACTGATTCATTCTTCATACACAACAAATTTTCGAATCTTTTAACATAAACATCCTTATCACCTAATCTCCCACACCAAGATTCACAATGCCAATCATTTAAATTTTCAAGATTTTTGTTTTCCTTTTCGTCAAACATTTTGATTTCTTGGTATTTGTGCATTGTAAAACACCTCGGATCACTTGCAAACAAACAAACAAGCAATCAGTTCAAACAGACTGAATATGTAACAGTGTACGTTTGATGAAATCAATCTAAGACTCGTTGTCGAAGATTCGCGGATTTGTTTCAATGTTGATGACGTGAGAACACTTAATGAATGAACCTGAACAAAAACAATTCACAAGATACGGACAAAAGATGAATCAATCTGTGCAAGTGACAGATAAGCGGACCAAACAAGTTCAGATAAGCGAAACAGACAGTGTACTAATGAGCGAACCAGAAAATGTCTGTTCGAGCGGACCAGACTTGTTCGTTCGAGCGGACCAGACTTGTTCGTTCGAGCAAACCAGACTTGTTCGTTCGAGCGAACCAGCAGATGTCCGGATAAGCGAACCACGTGATAAACAACAAGCTGTTCGTTTGAGCGGATCAGATAATGTATGTAACAGCGGACCAGAAAAGCGAACCAAGAACTCGCGATGACCGTAAAAGCGGACCACAGTTTTTAACCGATTTTTAGTCCGAATTACAATCTGATATTTTCAAGGAATGATCTACACTGAATTCCGAACACAATGATATATAGTATGTTCAATTTTAACCACAAAATCATTCCAGATCTGAATTTGAAAAAAACTGTTCGTGAACCGATCACGTTTTCTCAAAATTGATTGAGTTTTACTATGTTTTAAGGTCTGATATTATTACAGATTGATTAACATACAATTTCGCTCAATATGCTTGAACTTCAGATCATTCTGTCCGTATAAACTTGTATAATCCGAAAAAAATAAAAGAAATTGAGCAGAAAGATGAGAAAAGTGTCGAATCAGCTGATGTAGTATGAACATCTCGTCCTGAAGCTCTGATACCACTTGTTGGACCGTTCCTTGACCCGAAAAGTCAGTCAGAGTAGCTCATCTTCATGTATGAAGGCGGAATCAACATATATGAAGTTACAACAGCTTATCCTTTCAATTCCTATCTTTTTATTGCTTTCTGATATTGTTTTGACAGAGTTTTGTTACAGCAACAATGATCTAGGTCCGCTCCAAACGTTACAAATGAAACATAACATCAGCCTATATATAGTGTGTGTGGTTCGCTTATGTGAACTGCCACAAAAGCGAACCAGCCCACTTGCCACATAAGCGAACCAGCTATGTACCTATGAGCGAACCAGACCTAACATGGTCACATAAGCGAACCTGTCAACATTTTTCATGATTTCGACATTCTAAACCCTATGTTGACCCATATTGACCTAAGACTTGATGTAGACGAAGTCAACAGACATTCCGTGCACTAACAACTTGCAGATCAGCACCCGTTACGTTCATTCTGGTATTATCATTCCTCTCCCTTGGATGACTATCAACTTCTTCTGAGTCAGCCATGGTAAAGCTTGATTGCTATAAAACAATTGATAACAACTCGTTTAGTGGTCTATTATTGAATCATCATTTTCGGTGATTCATTAACCATGGTATAAATAGACCATATTGGTTAATTTGTTAATCAGATTTATTTAAACTTTTCATCATAATTATTTCCAGTTATAAAACATTAAGGATATTAAGGTGGCACAAAAAGGCCTTGTCACAACGACAGTTTTAATTTATAAGCCATGATCTTATAGGATCAAGGCATTAAGGTTTCAACATAGTTTATCACCTTTCTTGACAGGGAGTCATAGACTACTACTGTCGTTTGTTATGCAGTTGCAATAGTTTGGCCCAAAGGCGAAATAATGGCATCACATAGTGGATGCTTTTAATATAATCATCTCATTTGATGATATCAGCCATGATTTTATAGATCATTGGGCTTGATAAGGAAGCTGGAAGAATCCAATTATAAGGATGACTAGTGTGATTTTCTCGAACCACATTTGTCAGCAGTGCTAACATGTTCTTAGATGTTAACAAAGATTTATTATCTTAAAAAGGCTTTACCATTATAGCCATGTCTAAAGTGACATATGGGCAAGGTTATACCTTTAAGATTGCCTTTTGAGATTTAATGGAAGATTAATTTTAAATTGAAATGATTGTTTGATTTGTGATATAATTTATATGCATATGTATAATGACAATGTAATCGCAAAAGGAAACTTCTCATAAATAGTCCTAAGAATTACAATAGTTGCCCTTAACGGGTCTTTAAACAAATAAACTTGTCCATGCAGGGACTAAATAAGAAAACAAGTCCACGCAGGGACTAAATACTTAAATGAAATGTCCACGCAGGGACTTAATTGAAATAAAATTTACAAGACAATAAATAAGGGTTCTTCAACAGTCATTCTTCTTTTTCCCTTTGATGATGTTTGCCAAACCCTTAAGAAAACTTTTATGAGTTCTATCCCTTTCTTCCACCCTTTGTTCCACCTCCTGCAACCTTTGAAGAATTTCTTGTTGCTGTGGTTATTGAAGTAGAGGTTGCGGCGGCTGCTGCTGCTGAGGTTGTGGAGGTGGCGGGTATTGATACCCATAAGCAGGGTACCCAGTTAGGTATGCGGGTGGAAAGGGCGAGGGGTAGAGAGCATTAAAGTTTGTTGCCTCAACGTATGGGTCGACAGCAGGTGCATTGTAGTTATAACCCGGGTAAGATTGTGGCCCAAACGGGTTGTACCCAGCTGCTTCTGGGTAAGCAGGGATTGGGTTTTCATAACCCATGGGAGGTTGTGCAGGAGCGACCGGTGCAGAGTCGACTTCGGACACAACGTTTGAAGGCCCACCCATTTGTGGGTCTTCAATGATAGGAGGATAGTTGCTGGAATTTTGGGGGGTGCGGTGCTGAAATGAAAACCCCCTCGCACGGACATCCGTGCGCTTCTTCTTCGCCTCGATGGTTCTGGTGGCGGAAGCTGCTCTGGTGCTGGCGGTGGCGTGACCGCCTGAAAGTGTGGGTCCTCAGAGGGAACCCGTTGTTGAGGAGGTGAGTTGTAGTGAGGGGGAGTAAACTCCCACTTATAAGTGCTCCACCTTTGGGCCCATGGCGAACCTGCAAAAGAAGATCCGCTGGAAATTTCTATGGGTTGCGTAGGCATCCCAGAAGGTGGCATAGCGGGATCTGGATCGTCGTCCAGATCCATATCCTGGAACTCAGGGTAGTGATCTGCTGGTTCCAATGGGTTATGACCCACTGGTTCGTCAATTTGGTTCATGGGGTTAAAACGGCTTTGAAAGTAAGCAGTGGGGTTTTGAAAAGAGTGGTGAGAATCAGAATGTTGTAAGGGAAGGTACGAGTGATGTGAATCCTGGGGCTCGTCTTCTTGTTGTGGCCCGAATGAGTTGTGGTAGGAAGGTGAAGAACTGAGCGAGACTGAACGTCTTGCTCGCTCGAGATAGTTTCTCCAATCCGCATGTGAATCGGAGCTGAAAGTCGCGGATGGGGTTCGCCTATGCGAAGGCCCCGCTTCATGATTGTGTCTTCCCCTCATGGATGCCTTACCTCGTCCACTTCTACCTCTGACTCTTGGCGGCATGATTGGAATGTAGTCTTGTCAAAACAAGGAAACAAGAAAAAATATATAAACCAAATAAGATTAGGATTAATCCTAGGTCGTTTGCCTAGACTGGGAAGTCAAGGAATGTGCAACTGTGTCATTGAGATTAAACACAAAAGGCTAGTATTTAATTCACTCAATGCTGGCTCTGATACCAACCTGTCAGACCCCGATATTTCCACATATTACCGGTGGGCCCGGTGGGGAGTATCGTGACGTAGTTGATATCATCGTAGTCAAATATACACAGTTTATAGCGCAGCGGAAGTCTTGGAGGAAATTACTATTACAAACCGAAATGTAAAGTACGAATAAAATGTAATACAGACGGTTGTAAGATAGGACCCACAGGTGGATCTAAAATATAATACAAAACATTGTTCGACAGACTTTAAGCAATAAGAACTTGCAAGATTCTTTAACTAACGCTCAGAAGCTCCCAGCCAATTTCGAGTAGTACCTGTCACTTAGTCTTTTTGAAAAATACGTTAGTTTACGCTGGTAAATACAATTAACCGACTCTTTTGAAAACATTTAAGAAAATTGATTTAAATGCATAAGGCACAAATATTCTTTTATAACTTGGGATAATTATAAAAAATAATCTTGCATACAGATTTATATGTTTGTCGTACGTTCAGGGCCCGGGATAAAAGACGAGACGTGATTAATAGACACACCACTGATATAGTCCACAAGGAGTTATCCTCACGTGTGGTTATATCTTTTTACATACGCAACTGTCAGGTGTATGCCTACACCCCGTGCTTAAGTCGTGGCCATTTTCAAATGAAATGAGCCGAGGATATCCAGGACACGGTCGTATTAACCCCTAAAAGTTTATATATCAAACAACACAGATTAAAACGGGTTATGTCAATGAATTAACCACTAATCGATTAAATATTCCACACCCGACCAAGCGGTAATAATTTACCGTATCCCAAGCCCATATAAGGGGAAATAAGTTAAAAGTATTTACCTGAGCTTAAAATGCAAATTTTGTATACCCAGCCATATATTCTACTCAAACAAGTGCAAATATCTTTTACCGGGCTCCTAATCTGAACGAAGGTATTATTAACCTATTAGATTACTAACGGGTCTTATTTAAGTTATAAAATTAGACCGGTTAGTTTAAAGAAAGGTTTATGGTACGAAACGCGAGATTAAGCGATGACCGGATTGGAATGTGATTTAGACCCAACAAGTATGAAGACTTGTATAAAACGGGTAAACTAAATACATTCTGGATTTTGAAGTTAAAATGATAAGGTTTGACCCGTTTAGGCTAGTTTATGCAAACTAGTTACATAAACCGTACCGAACGCGTATACGCATAACGGGTAGCCGGATGAGTTATGTACAAGTTCCATAAGTTATTATGCTTTAAATATCTTATGATATCAGTAGGATATCAACAATTATGCCCAAAAAGACTTTTAAACCAAATTAAGTCCTGTAAGGGCATTTTGGTCATTTTAAGATTTATAAAAGAGGTTCAAACATAAACTGATGTTCTGGTCTAAAACATTCTGTAAAAACATTTATTTTATTATGTTAAATCAGTAAGATATCATACATATTTGTGGTTTACCATTTATGGCCAAACTATGCACCGTAGGGGCATTTTGGTCATTTCACATATGTGTTTAAGGACAAAATTGGAAGTCTGAGTTCATGACTTATACCTACTGTAAAAGTATTAAATGTTTTTTATAAATTCAGTAGGTAAAAAATCTTAGGTGTTAAATATGGTTTTAAACCATACTATGCACCTAAATAGCGTAAAAATTGACAATTGACGATATTTGCGTTGTTTATGAAATTATGAGATTTTGATCAGCCTTGAATGTTTTAAATATTTTATTTTTCATATAAAATCAGTAGGAAAAGGTTTGGCATGTTAATCATATGTAAATCTCATTTTATTAATAAAAGGGCATTATCGTCAATTATTGAATTTATACAAGAACTCTAATTTATGGTCAGCATATAATTTGACCCAACATCCCAAAAATCCCTAAAAATTATATCATAACAGTCGGTAATGAGTTTAGTGCCAAAATTTAGGTTTAAACATGATTTATGCACAAAAGCGTATTTTAATTAATAAAAAGTTCAATTTTACGATATCTTGCATATCTTTAATTTGAGACCAGAAAATTATGTCAAAATAATTTTGACATGTTTATATATCAGTAACTAAGTTATCTATATGACCATATATTCAAAAAATCTTATTTTTAAGCTATAAGGGCATAATAGTCAAATTTAAGCATAATTATGGAAACATGCAATAAACTCATATTACTAAGGGACCAGGTAGTATAACCTCAGAGGGTTATACTAACATATAATATGGTCATAAAGGAAACTTAAGGCATAAAGAAACTAAGCTAATTCGGGTCAGAACTGAAAGTCAAAGCAAAAGTCAACTTTTGCGACTTTCGGTTGCGAACCGAGCCTAAACTCAAAATCGTCGGGTCGAACATGTCTAGACATGTTGTAATAATATTTACCAAGTTATTAAAGGGATAAAACATATTTTATAGCTTCTTCATTATTAGTTATGAATTTTATTTAAAAACTGACCCGTTTGACTTTTATTTTAATTCCTTTGACCCGACAATTAACTAAGTAAACATGATAATTAGGAGGTGCCCTTTTGAGGGATTAACACCTACTTAATTACCAACACATAGCCACATTCGTTTAGAACCATGGCTGGACCGTTAAAGTTTAAACTAAAAGTCAAAGCAGAATTACGATAACTTTGACTTTCGGTCCTTATATGTATAAGAACTGAACTATAGAGGCTAAGAACACTTACACAAGGTCCTTAGCACGAAGTTTGAACTTAAGAGAGCTTCCTTTAAGACCAGGATGCTCCAGAGAAGAAGAGATGAGTGAATTTTTGAGAGTGCAAGTTTCAAATGAGCAAACAAGCACCTATTTATAGAAATTTGAGGGTCCTTGAGATCATTCCAGCTGTTGAGGGGAGTTATCAGATGATTACACATGTTAAGGTGGCAGTAAAAACCATTAAACAGCCCCTGGTATCGATTAGAAGCCATGCAATGGCGGTGGACAGGCCTGTACATGTAGCTGTCCAATTTTTGGACGTTGGCAGGTCCCTCGCGGGCCGCGTAGACATCAAAGGGGGCTTACGCACCCCGTGCACACTCCCTAGTTCCGGTTACAAATGTTTGAAACTTGGCAATTTCAGTCCCTGGCCTTTATTTACTCCAAATAAGTTCTATTTATTGCACTTTTGACCCCCAAAGTTAACTTTTAAGTATCTTGGGGCATATACAAACACCGTTAGGCTTTCGTTTAGTTACGAGATCACCCGAAAGGTACTAGTTTCTCCTGTTCACGCTTGTAATCCTTTTTTCATGAAATCTTGCACAACTTTTATTTAATAATATCGAAACCATATATATATATATCATTTAGCATTCTTGGAAATATATTTGGACATTACGAAGCTCCGGGTTTGTTAAAGGGTCACTCAGAGGTAAGAATTAACATGTTGACACATTTAACCCCTTCATCTTATAAGTTTCACTTGTTTTTCACAAATGGCTTCTCACGCCCAATATTTTAATCGTTTAAGGATACGAACACCGTATATGGTTATTTAAAAGCATAGTTTTCACATGTTGGCACTTTTAGTCCTTCCACATACATCTTTTCACTGTTTGACAACTTTAGTCCCTCAACGTCAACTTTTTACATGTTTAGAGTTTATGACACGTGTCTTCACAATATTGGTCATGATTTTGCGAGGTGTTACATAGGGTCGTGAGCGTCAGACAATCCGCTCTCAGAGGAAGACATAGGTACCTGTAACATAATAATCATGACATATGCACATATGTTAACTACTAACACTCAGTGTATACAAACAAGGGCAGTCACCACTTAATCATGTATTCACGTCATCCCTACATGAGACTTTATCTTAGCAAGTCTACCCCATGCAACATAAACCAACCACTGTGACCTTGCATTACGTTTCGTGTCTTTCCTTGGTAAAATGTTTGTTCCATGGATCTTGGCGTTTTGTAAATGCAATGAAAAATATTTTGTAAAAATATTTTCGTGAGAGAGTCCTAATGATTGTAGTCTAGACTCGAGAAGAAATCCTAGTTCACTACAATCGAAGCTCTGATACCAAACTATCACACCCTGACTTTTGCGGAAGCGTATGATGTGTGACTTGCTTAATATCATTGCATTCAATTATAACAAACAACTATATGATTAAAACCACGATGTTCATCCATTACCAAGTTTCAAAACATTACAACCCACATTGTTTAATACCAAACAAAGACTTCGAATTTAAAATACAAACCAACCAAATGTTTAAAGTTCCATAAAGGACTTGACAAACTACATAGATAAAACAAGGCTTTGAACCATGTATCTTATCAAGGATAAAATACACCATTCAAACCCTTCAAAATGGGATGACATCATTTCTGGTAAACACATCTTGAAATCTTTAAATGCCCACCAGATCCAAATCAATTTCCTGAAATACATGTAGTTTGAAAACATCAACAAAAGTTTAGCGAGTTCATGTGTTTTTGTTTGTGTGCACGAATAACCTTGTAAACATTTGTAAGTATGTATTTGTAAACCGGTATGAACACGTCTATGAACAGATCAATTAATGATTTGCAAGGTCGTTAATATGTGTGCAACGGCGTAGGAAGGCTCAAACCTAGCGAAGTTGTACCGAGCTTCCAGATGGAAGACATAGTCACCACTTTCGACCACTTCCGGCCCAGGGGTGGGGCTCGCAACACCCAAATAGATCTATTACTCGTGTCCCTCGGTCCTTATGCAAGGATTAATGGTCTCAAGTGTGTGCCTACCCGTTCATATGATCTAACAGTTCATTCCTTAGCTAACCATACCATTTGTAAACGTTTGTAAACATTTGTAACATGTATTTCACCCCCGAAGTTATAAAACTGAAAACAGTTAAAAGAAAAAGGGGGACATGAACTCACAATCTTGCGTCCTGATGTCCGATGTAACTCAAAGGTCCTGTCCTGAAGTCGTGCAACTACCTACACACGTGCTATGGTTTATTAGACGGCTAGGTCGTGTAACGACTCTTAGTCTTATGTGTTATGACTTAATGTCTTTTGAGTTACATGTTGGATGTATATTATATTATTCCAAAGTGTATAATTATTGGTTAAAATAATAATATTTTAAGTTAAATTATATTTATTAATTATTGGAATATTTGTTAAGATTATATACTTTAACTTATTTTGTCTTGTAATCCTTCATGAATATTTTCCAAAGGATGGGTATAATTATACTTGTGTATTTTTAGACTTGTGTATTTTGCCAAGTATTGGTGGCGTATTTCGGTGTGTATTTGTACGTACGAGGATACGCATTTTTATTGTATTTATTAAGCATTCTTATACTTAATTTTTGTATTTAAATTTTCCGGAATATTATTTTTAACCAATAAAAATCACCAATTTACATTCTTAAAATATATTTATTTTAAGACAATTTTTATAGAAATTATCTATAGACTTTTCTTGGCAAAATAATTATATTTTCATATAAACCTTGTTGGTGCATGCGTCTGTCGACTTCATCTTGTATCGAATCTTGTATTGTATTAGATAGATCAAGGCACGAAAAACGAGAAATGTGTGTTTATAGGTATTTCGCTTGAAATGACACGGGGTCATTTCATGCGAAATCAAGTGTGTAATTCCGCTTGAAATCAGTTGCTGATTTCGTTTGAGTTAATTCCGTGCGGAATCAGATTTCGCTTGGGCCATTTCAAGCGAAATCACCTAGCCTATAAATACTAGTTAGTGTTGTGTCATTTGATACAAAATTAGATTCCGGTTTGTGAGCCGAAGTGCTGCCGAAGTGTCGTCTTCCTGTAAAACTTTGTCAAATCAATCAGAAAGACAATTAAAGTGAATATCTTGCTGAATCGAACTTGATATGTCTGTTTCCGCCTTTCATATTGAGTAGAACGCTTCTGAACGACTCGTTTCGGTCGTGAAAACGATCCTACAAACCTCAAAAATAATATATTTTCAAGATTATCTTAAAAAATATTTATAAATCCATTTTTCACCCAAAATAATATATTCATAATTTGTTTAAGAAAATATATATTTTCTTCAAAAATAATATACCTTCTAATTGTTCAAGAAAATATACTTATTTTTCCCCATTCAAAATAATATATTTTCTACTTGATAAAAATATGATATATTTTTGTAATACTTGTAAAAATCATTATTTCCGTTTCTATGGTTTCCAAGATACCATTTAACTCGTTTGTCAAAATTTATAAGTTTAATCCCGGAATATATATATATAGTCCATGGTCCTTGTTCGTTTTGTCCAATATTCGGGTAATAATTATATATTTGTTTTCTTGGAATTTTGGTAATATTTTGTATTATAATTCTTGGTATTTTGGTAAGTTATATTATTTTCAAGTCCTAAAATAATATAACTAAGACACATAATATACAAGTAGCACACAAATTGTGACTTCTAAATATATTTTCCTAAATATATACTTAGTCACTTTTATTTATCAAAATCAACCTCCAACATTTATAATTTTTGTAACAAAAATTATGGCAAATTTTTATATGAAAATCTTGATTAAAATTTACTTGTAAACACTTGTTTAAAAATATTTTTCTAAGTGTTTAAATTCTACAAAAATTTTGCCATAGTTTCCCCTTAAAAATGGAGGTTTCCATGCTTTAACAAGCATATCATTTTCTTTTAAAATCATCATCAATCATCAACAAATCATTCAAGACTTACCGTGAGCCAAAATCATGCATTTTACACTACATCATGAACTTGAAGTTTTGTAAAAACTTGTAGTAACTTATTAAGTTATTTAGTAGGTTTAGTTACCCTTTAAAACATGGTTCTTTGTTCATAAATATCATTCTTGAAAAATTTAGTCTTTCACAACTTATAAGATGATTTTTCTAAAAATAATTATTTTGTATTTTTCTTGTTACAAACATATTTCTAGTCTTTATTTAACACTAAAAATATGATTAGTTTCTTTAAAAATCATGATCTTGTAAATCTTGTAAATAACTTTAGTTTCTTGAGAAAATCATTTTTGAAATCATCCTTTTACAAGACTTATAACATGTTTCAATCATCATCATACACAAAAACATCTTGATTCTTCAAGTTCATGTTTACATAAAGGATGATCATTTTGATTTTTCACAAGATTCATCCTCTCACTTGCTAGATCATGTGTTTAATCACAATCTAGCAAGTTTCTTATGATGATTAACATCATTATCACAAGAAATCAACAATCAAGATATACACATACACTAAAAGAACATAGATTTTATGATTTTAAGCTTTATGTTAGAGTTCATCTTCTTGTTTCTTCATGATCTTTATGTTTAACCATTTACATAATCTTTTAACCATCATAATAAGAAGTAAAATCAAGTTACAAGGGGCTTATTACTAGCACAAGGACTAGGGAAGAATTCAAGATGATGAAGATGATAAACAAGGTGGGTAAAAGCTCTAGGAAGTGGTCCTTCAAGCTCCAATGGCTCCAAGCTCCTTAACTTAGCTTCTTGCACCTTAGAATCACCTTGGATTGGAAGAGATTGAAATGAAAGTGGTGGTGGTGTGGGTGGTGGTTCACGGCCGAGAGGGGAAGAGAGGGAGAGGAGAGTGAAGTGTTGATGTTGATGAAATGGATAGAATGAAGTCACTTGTGGTTTTTATTAACAATTCTCCAACATTATATAATCTCTTGGATAAAATGTTCCTAAAGCACTAAACATATCTCATAAAATATTAGAAAGAAATCAAGGGTGGGTCCCCCTTGCGGTGACCGTAAGAATGAGGGGGGGGGGGTATGGTTGCAAAGTAATGGCTAGTTAGATGTTATGGTTAGAATTTAAGTGTAAAGTTAGTGTTATATGTGTGTTATGTAATTATAAGATATGTTATGATATTCGGTGACCATAACTAGCTCGGAAATGATAAAACAATGCTTTTAGTGAAAATTTGGTGTTTCGGGTAGTGTCCAGTTGTTCGGTTGGTTACCGGTTCGTTAAGGTGCTAAATTACGCAGTTTAGTGTGCTTTATGTTCCCTTTTATGACAGTTTTGATTCCGACACCTAGGAAGGTATTCTGGACCATTTAACCATAATTCTGCATTATATTATGTTGTTAAAATGCTGATTTTGCTGACAATTGCAGAATTCTGCAGTTTGTATGAGTTTTAGGCACTTTCCGGCACTTAAACCATCACTAGGAAGGCAGTTTTGTGATCCTTACATTCCTACACACTATTCTAGTGTAATTCTTGGTTTCGGGCTTATTCTGTGTCTTAACATCATGTTTGTCTGAGTACTGATCTCCCGTCAGTACTTCTAATTTGTCTGATAACTGTGCTAACTTGGTTTCGTGCACTAATTTAATCATAATGTGTTGCATGCAATAATGAGAAATAATCATGCAACATGAAATGCACTCTTACGTATATGAAAATAATCAGAAGTCATTCATGTCATTAATTCAATTCAAGCACAGTTATTAAGTTACAAATTACTGTTTAACATGTACGGAATTACATGGAAAATTGACGGTTGTCACACTTGAGAAGAAATGTTCAAATGAATCATCACTTTCTTGAATTGGTTCCCTGTGCTTACAACACTATCCTTTTGTGAAGATATGTGAGGAGTTTATCTAGGTGGAGATGTTTGCATCTGTTGTGAGGAAATAATAACAAATGTTTGCTGCTTTTGTGATACAATAGGTTCCTATGGCATCTCAACCTCCAGAGTGACCTTATTTTAGGTATTCCTTTTGGATTTGGTGATAGGAATGGAAATAGTTTGTGTGGATATTTCTGATGTGGGTACCATAGTGTTGGCTAGGTCACTGTGGGCATCAGGAGAAGTGGGCTCTGCAATAGATGTTGTTACATCTGTTGCTTGATTTTCTAAAACATCTTCTTGACCTTTGTAAGTCATCATTTTTGTAAATGTTTCGTTTGAAAGACTATTCATTTGTAAGGCTTCACCTTGTTCAAAAAATTCTTTTGTTAAAACCTTTTGTAGGTAGAAAGTTAGTAATCTCGGGTATAGAAGAATTGCCATGGTAGTTCCTCTCTTGAATGTTTTTATGTTACCTACCATGTCCATAAACAGTGTTTGGGATAGATTATAATCAGTATTCATAAGAATAGCATATCCCTAATACTGAGTTTTTAAGGGAATTTCGTTAAAGGAGGTGGTTTTTGCAGATAAGCACACTAAAAGAGCATGGAAAAACAATTTCATATATGGTGGAAAGTTTGTTTTAAAAGTGTAGTTCCCAATCAAACACCATAACCCCTTCAGTGAATTCATGTTGAAGATCATCTTTGAAGAAAATTTCCATACCTGTCAAGTCATTTAGGTTGAAAGTGGTGGAAAGTGATTATGGTGTGATTTGTATGTTAATACCATCGATTTTTTAAATAACTGAAAAAGATTTTTTGTTTCGTAGCTGAAAGTCTGCATTTGCCCAAAATTTCTTCAAGGTTTCAACATAGATTAGTGCATCTGCCGTCAAATTATTTTTATATTTTGATGCTTGAAGAAAATCATTAATGCGATAGAATTCAGCGTTTTTGTCATGTCTGACTAGATACGGAAGGTAACTGTGAGAAGATTTGAATACCAGCTTCACAGAATGTCGCAAGATTGCAATTTCTGAGTTTTCTCTTTGTGAAACGCTTTTATATTTTGAGAATTTTAGAATGGCAAATGTAAGATCACTTTTTTCCTCTCTCGAACCTATGTCCTCTATGATTGTTGAGTATATGGTGACTAATTAAAATAGAAAAGTGCAGTCAACCCTAACTTATTTATTTTATAAAGATCGTTCACTTTTGTCTTGGCAATTTGCCAAACTACTAGCCGATCGACCTATTTTTAAATTGTTTCCATAGCCCCAAGTTTTAGATTAGACAAGATGAAGAGGGAAATCCTAGCATACTATAGATTAATGATAGGGCTGTCGGAAAGAAGGAAACAAATAGTATAGGGGCTAGTGTGTAATATGGTGGACTATATAAATACCATCTTTGTATAACCCTAATTTTTTGTATAATACAATTTTATCAATACAATTCAAACCCCAAATCAGTTCATTCTCTATACCAAACAACATGGTATCAGAGCAGTGTTTCTGATTCTTGGAACACGCTCATCATCTACAACCTATCTAAAAGCAATTCCAATCTCAAACCAAAAAATCCCAACCCAAAATCAAAACTCCAAAAAAGCTCAAATCAAAATCAACCTACAAAAAACACCGTCGTGAAAAGAACTTTCTGCATCGCGTCGGACCGCCAAACACCCCGACAACTTGAAACCCGTATCATCTCCACCGCCCGTAAAATCCCTTGTTCGTTTTTCAACCACCAGCATACACTACCACCGCCAGAACATTCCTCAACGAACCCTCATCCCACGAGAATTCATCCACGAACCATCATATTCATCAACGAACCTTCCAAGCTTTCATATTCATCTACGAACCATCAAACCTTCCAAGCTTCCAGTCTTCATCCCACGAACCATCATATTCATCCACCAACCATCAAACCTTTCAACGAACCTTCACATTCAACGAACCATCATATTCAACTTCACCGCGAACCATTCCATTGAACCCATTCCCCACGAACCATTCCAAAGAACCTTCGTCGCGAACCATTCACGAATCTTCGTCGTGAACCATTCCACCTTATTAACTACTAGCCCCACGAATCATTCCAAAGAACAATCCCACGAACCTTATTCCCACATTATCCTTAACCTCCTCCTGCGAACCTTGACCCTCCCACGAACCTTGAAATCACTCATTCATTCTTCGTCACCTACCTTCCACGAACCTTCATTCTTCATCACCTACTTCACCAACCTTGATACCAGACGAACCTTACCTTCACGAACATTGTTTCTAAAACCTCCAACGAAGACTCAATCTTCGTCAAAACCCCCAACGAAGATTCAATCTTCAAAACCCCCAACGAACCATTCATTATTCGTCAAACAGTTTACCCACGAAACATTCCTTCCTCCGGTCGCCGGTGGCTCTATAAAAGAGGAGAAGACAGGCTTAGTGTGCGAGGTCGCTATCTCTCTCGGCTTGACCTCTCGCCCTAAGTCGATCTTTTGATCCTTCCATTCGCTTCCGAGATTCGGTTCTGTTCGGCCCTTTGGATCTGTTGCTAGCCGGTTCCTTTTCTCGATTGCTTAGTAGGTCTGATATTGGTCGCGGCTATCGTTATAGTTCAGCTTAACTGATTCGAATCCTATTAACCTTTCATAGAGTTGGTTCCTCGGCTAGGTATTCCAAAGTTCAAATAGTAAAAAAAATCAAAAGAAAAAAATGGAAATCAACCATGGAAAAAACAGTTCTTGGATATTCGATTCTGGTGCCACTGACACCATGACGTTTGAGCCGTTAGACATACGGTCAATGTCCAATCCTCAAAAAACCCAAATCCATATTGCAAACAACGGAACGATGCAAGTGAAAGGAGGAGAAACAATTGAGATTTCACCAACTATGAAATTATCAAATTGTCTTTATGTTCCATCATTATCGCACAAACTGCTCTCAATTAGCCATATTACCAAAGATTTAAATTGCACGGTACTAATGCATCCTACTTTCTGCCTGCTACAGGATATCAGGACGGGTGTGATTATTGGATGTGGTACTGAGCGCCAAGGATTGTACTACGTGGATGAAGTGGCTCAACAGGGTACTGTGATGTTGGCACATGGAACCGAAAATCGAGAAGCCTGGCTATGGCATAGACGTTTGGGACACCCATCCAATGGTTATTCGCACCTTTTGTTTCCAAAACTCTTCCCTTCAAATGGGAAAATAGATTGTTAAACCTGTCTTCGTGCCAAAAGCCATCGACAACCATTTAAACCTAGCAATACGAAAGTTGCTTCACCCTTTTCCCTAATCCATTCTGATGTGTCGGGTCCTGCTCCTGTGATGGGAGGCAGGGTCTTCGGTACTTCATACTATTTGTGGATGATTGCACTCGCATGACATTGGTATATTTTTTTAAAAACAAATCCGAAGTTTACGAAAAATTTATCACGTTTTATGCCATGATTCAAACTCAATTCCGAACTCAAATCTACATCCTTCGATCCAACAATGGGGGGGAATTTGTCAATACACCCATGAAATAATTCTTTAAAACCAAAGGATTAATTCATCAAACCTCTTGTTCTTATACCCCCGAACAAAATGGTGTTTCCGAACGGAAAAACTGTATTATTCTTGAAATGACTCGAGCCCTTTTAATCTAATCCCAGGTTCCTAAATCTTTCTAGCCGGAGGCAGTTGCAACCTCCGTGTATCTCCTGAATCGGCTTCCCACAAAATCTCTTAAATTTAAAACTCCCTTAGATTGTCTGTCTAAGTCTGCCAGTATTCCCCATCCTCTTACACTTGAACCTCGAATCTTCGGGTGTACCGCATTTGTCCACATACCCAATGTTAACCGGAACAAGCTCGGCCCATGTGCTGAGAAATATGTATTTGTCGGCTATTGGATCGACCAAATAGGTTACCAGTGTTATAATCCAAAAACTCATCAAATGTTCACCACAATGAACGTTGACTTTCTTGAAACAAAATAAATTTATAACACCCAACTCATTGGTCAGGGGGAGAACGAATGTATAGACACACTGAGTTGGCTAATCCAACTTCCCTCATCTGAAGAAGTAACAACAGAAAATCATCACAGTACTGCGGGTCCTTCAAACACAGTCACACAATCTGAGGAGCACAGTACCACTGAAGAAAGTCCATCCAACGTGATACCTGAGGTAAGAAATACTGAGGACCCTGGAGGTTCTACGTTTTATAACCATGAGACAACAGGGGAACACATAGAACCGACAATAACGGAACCTACTCCACAGGCTGAACTAGATGTGGAACAGGGTGAACCAGACTTGGAAGAGGTTGAACAAGTCGTTGAACATGTGGAATCACTTGCAGCAGAGACAACCAAAAGATACCCTCACCTTCCTAGAGCCAACAGAGGGGTCCCTCCAAAACGGTACTCGCCAGAGAGGGAAACCAGAACCTCAAGGTATCATATAGCTAATATAGTTAATGGGAACTTATCTAACAGTGTGAAAGCATTTGTCACCTCTCTATACTCCGAACAAATACCTGGATCTGTAAAGGAAGCACAAGGTAAGAAGAAATGGAAAGAAGCAATGGAAATAGAGATGCAAGCTCTTATGAAAAACAATACGTGGGAAAAGTGCATTCTCCCAAAAGGAAAGAAAACAGTTGGCTGCTGTTGGGTGTATCCAATTAAGTATAAACTAGATGGTTCTATTGGAAGATACAAAGGTCGACTTGTAGCAAAAGGGTACACTCAAAGGTATGGGATCAATTACTCTGAGACGTTTTCCCGGTTGCAAAAATGGACACCATCAGAGTCCTCCTCTCCGTGGTAGCAAATAAGAATTGGCCTCTCCATCAGTTTGATGTTACAAATGCATTTCTCCATAGAGACCTAGCGGAAGAAGTCTACATGGAAGCACCTCCAGGTTTTCAAGGGATTTTAAAGATGGGGAGGTTTGTCGGTTGAAAAAGTCTCTATACGGGCTAAAACAGTCACCTCGGGCCTGGTTTGGAAAGTTCACCTTGGCCATGAAAGAATACGGGTATTACCAAAGTAACACTGATCATACCATGTTCCTCAAAAGAAGAAACGACCTCGTAACTTGCCTGATCATATATGTAGACGACATGATTATCACCGGAAAAGATGTGGAAGAGATAGCACGACTTGAAAAGAATTTGTTTTCAAAGTTTGAAATGAAAGACCTTGGGAATCTCAAGTATTTTCTCGGAATAGAAGTTCTCAGGTCTAAACAGGGGATTTTCATCTGCCAAAAGAAGTATGTCCTTGATCTCCTGGCGGAAACTAGTTTGATTGATTGTAAACCAGCAGACACGCCAATGGTGGTGAACCACAATCTTCACATGGAACTTAATGGCGAGCTTGCAGACAAAGAGAGGTATCAACGGCTCTTGGGCAAGTTAATCTATCTCTCCCACACTCGCCCTGATATAGCTTACGCTGTTGGAATGGTAAGTCAATTTATGCACCAACCGCAAGTTGCTGACATGGAAGCTGCTCAGAGAATTCTAAAGTATCTAAAGGGAACCGCAGGCCATGGAGTGTTGTTCAAAGCAAATGTAAATTTAAATGTTGAGCTCTGCACTGACGCGGACTGGGCAGGAGATAAGGGAAATCGAAGGTCAACATCGGGGTACTTCTCCTTGGTTGGTGGAAACCTTGTTACCTGGAGGAGTAAGAAACAAAAGGTGGTCACTCTGTCGAGTGCAGAAGCAGAGTTCAGAGGCATAGCTCGAGGGTTAAGCGAAGTTCTTTGGATCAGGAAACTTCTAGAAGACATTGGTTTCTCCCAAAGGGCAGCACCCAGTAAAATTATGTGCGACAATACAGCTGCAATACAAATCTCATAAAATCCAGTTCAGCATGATCGAACAAAACACGTGGAGGTAGATCGACATTTCATCAAGGAGAAACTGGAGGAAAGGATCATAGAGCTTCCGTATATATAATCAAAAGATCAACTCGCATATATTCTCACAAAGGCAGTCAACGGAAATGCGTTTAGTAGCTGTTTGAGCAAGTTAAGTATTGGAAATCCCACTACTCAACTTGAGGGGGAGTGTCGGAAAGAAGGAAACAAATAGTATAGGGGCTAGTGTGTAATATGGTGGACTATATAAACACCATCTTTGTATAACCCTAATTTTTTGTACAATACAATTTTATCAATACAATTCAAACCCCAAATTAGTTCATTCTCTATACCAAACAACAAGGGCTTCACTCTTTCACAACGATTAAGGATTGGCTTCGTGCAATACAGAATACGGTGAGTCTCGTCGGAGGAAGAGAGGTCCTCTTGTGACTATGTTCCCCATGAGAATAAATACTTGTTTCATTGAAGTAAGAATATGGAGAAGAGTAAAGTGATTGAGATCATACCTAACTGATTATCTTTATTACTATTTATAGAAGTCTTCCTTTTAGGGATGACATCATAGTTACATCAGGCAGTCTCTCTCCATAACCATCTCATAGTGACCTCTTTATTCTAATTCGTGGAGAGCGAATATTTCTTTTGTCATGGTGGTACCTTTTGGGTAGTCAGTTATTGTTGAGTAATTATGTGGGGGCCTTCTTGATTATGGTGTTGGACCCTTTTTGGGTTTTTTTTATTCATATTTTGGATTGTGTCTTAGACCCTACCTCTTCAGGTCCCTCGGTCCAATGTTTAAGAATTTGAGTCGTAAATTTTGGACTTTTATGGGGTTTTAGGGATCGATGGTTTTCTGGTCTCATAAATGCCTGTCACATATGTTGATTTTTAACTAAAACAACATTTGTCACATCAACACGTATCGTTTGAGGGTGTACCTCTTTAGGATTTAAGTTATAGAGTTTTTGTATTTAAGACATGAAGAACAAAAAAATGGTAAATTGTAATGCAAATAATATAAACCCACAAGCAGGAAGTTGTATCAAGACTGTTTTTTCTATTGAAATCCAATGATTACAAATACAGTACAATAATTATAAAAACTCCCCCTCAGCCTGATCACACACTTTGTTGTTTATATAAAAGGAATGAATGTGATAAGTAGATCTCTAACATGTGAGATTTATGTATACAAGTATGAAACTCTGTTTGCAATCAACTAACGACACCCTGTTAATGACATCTAACATCAGTTTTGTTACATCAAAAGTCTTTTCTTAGCTAAGTACTGTTACATTGAGAAATCTCTGTTCTTCAAACTATTGTTGGCTTGTATCAAACAGATGTTTGGTCTTCATGATCAGTGTTTTGCATCAATAGAGCTTTGGCCTTGAACACTGGGTTTCTTCTTCTTCAATAGTGATTCGAAGGCTTCAAACAGATCTTCGAATGTCTTCTAACAGATGTTCTGGTTAGTGGTCAAGATTCACTATCTTTGGGAGGAAAATGCTTCATCAACTGTTTATTTCTTTATCAAAAGGTCATATTTTGGCTTTTAAATGTCATCTATTCTTTTGTTGGTCCAACAATATCCCCCTATAATAGATTATGCTAAAATAGATGTTTATTCGATCTATCTTTATTTTCTCATCAACTTGTCTCTGGTCAAAACTGTGAATTGTAATTCAAAGTTCATTGAGAAGCTATCTTCTGAATCCCTTTTGAGTGGAAGACTTATTAGGTCTTGCATATGTGCATCATTGAGACCAACGACACTATTCTTTGAGATCTTTTGCACTTCCCCACTAGCCTTAAGCAAAGTCAATTCTTGGCTTGTCTTGTCTGACTTTTATTTTAGAATTTTGAGGTTAGGAGGGTTTGCTGGGACCAGAGTTATTGAAGATGAGTTTGGGGAAACAGGTCTTCCCAAAATTTTGTCAAGTAGATCTTCTTGATTTGTATCTGAGCTCCCCTGCTTAATCTGACCGAAACCTTCTTTTGTGAGCTCATCTTGTTTTATCCTTACATTTTCTTTTGACATCTCTATTTGTCTTTTGGGATAGCTTCTTGCAGCTGCTGAGATGTTACTTGCAGATGGAAGCTCTAAAGGGTCAACTAAAGTCTTTATGGGGAAGTCTACTTGATTATATTCTAGGTTTTTGGGAACTAAGAGATCTTTTTCTCTTAAAATTTCTAGTCTCTTGTAGTTTTGTAAGGTTGTTGGCTCATCCCATTTTCACATTGATTTAGTGGGGCCAATTTTAGCAGCAACCATCTATTCTTTCATCCTCCTTGACTGCAGTGCCCTTTATCATTTGGTTTTCTACTAGTGTTCCAGTTGGGAGGAGTAAGGTTGATTTCAGGAATAAGCTTCATCTTTTCAATCCGTACTGTCACACCCCCAAAACACCACATGCGGGAACCCCCGCGAGGCGTGTGATGTACCAGGGTCTAGCCACCAATCACATTGAACTCATACATGATTTAAACAAAAACTTTCATTTATTAAGGTAAAGTATTACATTACATAAAGTATAACTCATCGTATTCAGCGGAAGCATAAATCATTTGTTAAGTGTTACATAAACCGTATGTATGAAAACCATTAGACTTGTCTCGCGATCCCATGCATTACGACCCATGACCACTCCAGCATCCCAGACAGTAAGTTCCACAATCCACATAAACTATAACCTGCGAGCATGCACAGAAGTGTATCAGACAACGCTGTTGAGTTCATAGTTTTACGAAAACGTTAGTTACCAAGTGTTTAGTTCCGTTCGTTGATTACAATGTTGCTAATACCCCGAATACAAGACGGCTCCAGATTTATTTTTCCTGTTCCCCAATGCTCCTATCAAAGCAATGGGCATGACTGAGTCATTAGTTCACACCCGTCCTCTCAGGTACGGGGTGAGGGTGCCAAACATAGATAGCGCTACCAACTAATACTCCGTTACCTCTCAGGTAACAAACAAGATGGGACTTAAGGGTGATAGCATGAGTGTATTATCCAACATTCCAAATTTTACCCACAAGACATATTCCTCTCAGGAATACCCAATTGATTTACCCAAAACCTATCCCTCTCAGAGATACCCAATGATTGTCCCAACCATCGGGACGCATGCTCAAGAGAAATGAACTCACCTTAGATTGCTCGGATTGTTAAGTTACATTACCCGTTCCAAGTTAGTCCACCAAACCCTACCGTGGTTACCAAGGATAGTCAGTTTTGTAAATACATATCCAATTCACTTATTCAACAAGTCACACGTAATACCATTTTCACATAACACATAGGAAGCATTTAGATTTCATGCACGTTTATAACACAGTTCATGTTCCCAACAATGGTTACCAATAACATCAGTTTTTACAATCAATCAAGTACACAGTTTAGATCTATCACAAGATCACCTTATGTTGCACATCGGGTACTCAGTTTATTATCTATCACAAGATCACCTTATGCCACCAACAAAAGTCACAACTCATGTGTCCTAATAACATACCAAATGGGTGTTTTAACCGCACAAGTTAAATCAGAATCCTCATTATTAGTTATTATTATCCTGCATCAATAGTATCTTGTGACACCAATAATCATCATCATATGCATTATATAAATCTACTGTTTCTACTTTTACGGCGACATATCCCATGTGACAAAGTATCATTATCTTTCGTCGGGTCACATGTGATGAAGAACCAATATGTTTTGTCGAGTTACAAGTGACGAAGAACCCCTATCTTTCGTCGGGTTACCTGTGGCGAAGAACCCCTATCTTTCGTTGGGTCACATGTGACGAAAAACCATTATATTTCGTCGAGATCACAAAGTCAATCAGCTAACATATTTTCATCATTCAAAATAGATCAAACAGTTAAATTCCTTTGATTCGCAAGAACCCTAATTATGATCCTATGCTAACCGAATTTAACAACACTTCCAACATCTAGATCCAATTAAACCATTCAACCATCATTCATCATAAGCAAATCGCCGTGATCATCATGCATTCGTCGACATCTCTTATCATGGAACCTTAGTCTGTTAGTTGATCATCATGAATACAATTCTTATCATACAACCCAATTCTTTAATTATTAACTATTTGATTTAAAGCCAATTCCAAACATTTGTTTATCAAAACCCTAGATTATAATATTCCTCACACATTAACATGCAACAACAACATAGTCAAGTGCCACGATATGAAATCATGAAACAAATATGGCAGCACACTTCCAAGAAAATACATCTGGAATCCAACCAAACTATGAACAAGTTTACTAACCGAGATGTGGGATTTGAAGATGAGTAATCGATCAAAAGATGATGAAGCTCCGGGTAGAGAGGCTGCCGTCGACTTCGAAGGAATGGTGAGAGGAGTTTAGGGTTTTGTTTCTATGTGTTTATGAGAGATGCATGAGGACCGTGTATAACCTTGTGTATGTTCGGAACAAGTGGGCCGAACGCACTTGAGTTTTTGGTTTCGTTTTGGGTTCCAAGGAGCTGGACCAAGGGCAAGAAACTACACAAAGTAGATTTTCGGCCCGTAACGAAATGTGCGACCTAGGAATCATATTCGACTAAACACTATCATCCAATAACTCTTGCATAACGATAACTATCAAATATGACTCAATAGATTTAATATGACGTGCACAAGAGTTAGCGTAACAACACTAGTTAAACGATCATGGAGTTAGGTAACACTAACCTTAAAAGTTCGGGTTGTCACATCATCCCCAACTTGAAAGAAATTTCATACCGAAATTTGACAAGTAATCCAAGACGACCAGATGTTAACTCAGTTTGACTGTGGATTTTCCGCGGGTACCACATCATCCCTAACTTGTAAGGGAATTTCACCTCGATATTCACCGGTTGCATCAGATTTAGATTGATCGGCTGGAAATAAGTGTGGGTACTTAAGCTTCATCTGATCCTCGCGTTCCCACGTGAACTCCAGTCCACGTCTTGAGTTCCAACGAACTCTCACAATTGGAATTCGACTATGCATACGAACCTCGACTTCCTGGTCCATGTTTTTAATAGATTCCACGACAACTGCAACTTGTCGTTAACCTTAGGCTCTAGTAAAGATATCACAAGTGCTTCATCGAAAAAACGCCTCTGTAGACTTGTGATATAAATGACATCATGACGTTACCCAATTCGTTAGGCCACTCGAGTTTGTAGGTGATGCGTGTGAAGTGTTGTATATATTAGGTGTATATTTTAAGCCCTTTTAACACTTTTTTAGCCAAGTTTTAAATTTATAAAACACGATATTTTACTAACACTAAACACACATATGGGCAAGTGCACCCATCGTGAGCGTAGTATAGCGTTGGTAAGATACCGAGGTCGTCCAAGGACACAAGAGCTTTTAGTACCGGTTTATCCTTAACGTCTAATCAAAATAAAAAGTTTAGAAAAATGTTTTAAACTAAGAAAAAAAATAAAAACTAACTAAAATGCTGAAAATAAAAATAAAAAGAAAAACAGATAGACAAGATGAATCACTTGGTTCCGACTCGTATCTAGTATAACCTTTGATTATTTCCGCACTTTTGCACATATTTAAGAGATTATCTTAGTTATTGTAGTAGGCCCCTCTTTTGAAGGTGACGTTACCCTCACCCCAGTAGTTTGAGTCAGCAAGGATACAATCCTAAAAGGGTGGATTATTGGAAGATAATTAATTAAGTTATTAATGCAAATTATGGTAGGGCCCTCTTTTGGAGGTGACGTTACCCTCGACTAAGTAGTCTGAGTCAGCAGGGATACAGTCCTAAATAGCCGGGTTATAGTATTAATAGTAGTTAACTTATGAGGGGATCAAAGAGTTTGGACCCCCGCCATCCAATACCATGAAGCATTGAAGGAGGTCCTACTAAATTTGACCCAGGTCCATTGCAGGACCTCTAAACGCTGAACAATGGCAAGACCTTTACCAAACCGTTCCCTTAACCCCCGACCAGGTAGCCAACATACCTCCATATAGACCGTGGAGATATGAATGGTGAAAATCTTTTATTTTATATAGACAGTAAAATAATGCCAAGACACCACGGACAAACGATAAGGAAATATCACCTTCAACATAAGTAACTAGTTATTAAAGTCATTAATACAAAACCAAATAAAAAGTGCAAAAGATTAGAAATAAAAAGTATTATACTAGACACTTTGTCTTCACCAAGTGATGTAAGAGACTTAGGCAAACATGGCTTTGATTGTCAAGAACTCTTACGATCAATCTTGGATCCCGAGACGACTCACACACTCTACGATGGACAATGGATGATGGTGGTGGATGATGGTGTTATGGTGGTGGGTGGTGGATGAAGTGTGACAGAGGCGGTGTGCCAAGGGATGGTTTGAGCTTGAGCCAAGCACTCCTATTTATAGGCTGAACAGAAGCCTGGACACGGCCCCGTGTCCGCTGGACACGGCCCCGTGTCCACCCTTTTCTCTTTCTTCATTTAATGCAGCTTGTCTTATTAGTTGACCACGCCCCCGTGTCCGCTGAGCATGACCCCGTGTGCAGAAGAATCTTTGTACTATGAAGATTTGCCTAGATTGTGCGAATCTTATAGTTGACCACGGCCCCGTGTCCGCTGAGCACGGCCCCGTGGTGGGCAATAGAAGCTTCTACAGGTTTGTCTTTTGTGCCAGGGCTGACCATCCTGGACACGGCCCCGTGTTCGCTGAGCACGACCCCGTGTCGAGCTGGACACGCCCCGTGTCGAGCGGGGCACAGCCCCATGCTCAGCTGGGCACAACCCCATGCTCAGCTTTCTTCTTGTTTTCACTTTGGGAGATGCTGTCGAGGGGTCGGGCATGCCACATTTCTTCCCTTTTCTTGTATTTATGTTAGATTTAGCTGCCTTTTTGCTTCTTTTGTTCATTTGAGCTCATTTAATCCTGAAAATACAAAAGGAAGACAAAAACACACTTTTTCCAACATTAGTACTAAAAAAGGGTTAGTTTTATGCCACATTTGATGTAATTTATATGTTGCATTTTGCACACATCAAATACCCCCACACTTGAATCTTTGTTTGTCCTCAAGCAAAACTCTTTATAATGTGGCTTTACACTCCCAAATGGAATGGGTAAAAGAGAAGGTTTTTGGGCTTGTCATAGAGTGTCGGGATTTCCAAGATTCTTTATTAAGTTTTATTTTTATTTATTTACAATCCTATTTGTCATGATTTATTTAAACCTTTTCATAAGACAAATTACTTATTAGGGCATAACATGCCTCTTTAAAATTCTATTTATATACAAGTTCACATACCTCACGGGGATCACTCAACACTCGGCCGAAGATGTATTTTAGTGGATCACTCGAGAGCGGCATGGAACTTACTCCTACCATAAGCTTGCCAAGCGATCAATCCTCCTCCTTTTTAACTATACACCTTTGTAAATATCAAGAGGACTTTTGGGGTGAAGGGTTTGGCTTGGGTTAAAGGTAGGTGGTTAGGTTAGTGGTTAGTAAAAGGGCGAAAGGCGTAAAAAGCGTCGGTTTTCGTAAGATTTTTTTTTTTAAGTTTTTATTTTGATGAAGCCATTATTCAAACAAAGTTATTTTTGATAAACTTGTTTGTTTATTTTTCTTTCGCTTCATCATCATCAATTTTTTTTTTATTTTGAAAGTCATAAGAAAAACCGAGCTTGTTACTAAAACAAAGGGTTAAAAAATAAAAAAGGTTTTGGTGGGTGAAAGGGTGTTTGTTTTTGGGTTTTGAAATGAAAAGGTTTAGGCTCAAAGGGGCTAACTAGGGGGATTTTGGGTAGGTGGTAAAAAAAAAGAAAAATAATGGTGTAGAAATAAAAAAGGGTTAGTCCTAATGCCTCCATCATTTACTTACTCGGGTTTAAGTTGGTAAGGACCGGGAATGTATTGTCGTGGCAAGTTCTAGAGTTGTAAGAACCAAGCAGCTATTCACACAAGAAACGAAAAATGAGCATTTAGTTTAATGATATGTATTTGTATGCTCAATAAAGGCTCAAAACTCACTTTTGTGGAAATGGGTTTTTATGTGATCAAGTATATATAATTAAATTTTAACTAAGCTTGTCATGCATTTTCATAATTTTCTTATGTTGGTTCTTTTTATCACGACGCTATCGGTTGTAAATTTGTAAAAATATAACCTTTTTAGAATTTTGAAATTCCCAAATTAAACCTAGACAAGTAAAAAAAATTGAAAATTTTTGAAAAAAATTGGGGTGATTAGCGGTTCCAATAGAGTTTTGTGTAAGGCTTGTTATTAGGACTTGCAAGATTCAAGGTTTTAGCATCCCCCCCACACTTAAATTACACATTGTCCTCAATGTGTCCCAAAAATAAGTTTTTAGGCTGATTAAATGTGTAAAAATGGGTTAAAAACAAGATTTTATGGTACTGGGTAGCTGAACACGGGGTGGTGTTGGCTGAGCACGGCCTAGTGTCCAGACTGCCAGTACCAAAAGTAAACAGAAGGCTGGGCATGGGGGCGTGTCCAGTGAGCACGGCCCCGTGTCCAGGTACCTGAACTGGGCATTTTCTACAGAACCTCGGGCATGGGGCGTGTTGGGGTGAGCACGGCCCTGTGCTGAACTTGCTGTAATGAAGAAAAATCGTCGGGAGGCTCTGTTTTTTGTGTATGGGGTGTTGGTTCAAGCTTCCCTTATCATCCTTCACCATCCCGAGTGTGTTTTATTCCTGAAAATTAAAAACTAAACTAGAAAACATAAAGGTTAATCTAAACTAAACTACGGATAGTTTCGCAGAATGCCTCCGTGGTGCGCCACGTTTATAAGGGTCCTTGGCTAGACCCACCTTATCGGATGGTTCTGGCTCATCTTCAATTACGGGGTCATTATTGCCGAATGGATATTTCATTGAACGCTCAAGATTGACACTTCTTTTAAATGCCCCTAATTGAATAGATAGATTGTTCTACTTCCGGTTTTTCAAAGCTTCGTGGGTTTTTACAAAAGGTCGTCCCAACACTAGAGGAGCGTCATCAAGGATGACAAAGTCGGTTGGGATTACCATTTGATTTGTTTGAACCAAGATATCCTCAACTATACCGATTGATTTTATTACTTTCCGATTGGATAGAAAAATGGGTATTTGAAGTGGAGAAAAGTCACTAATACTTAATTTTCCAAAAATGTAGTTAGGCATTATGTTAACACACAGATCTTTATCAATGGTGACATTACTAATAAACGAATTTTGAAAGAAACATGGAACCGGTGTAATGTTAATTTCAAATGGGTCTTCTTTTGTTAGTGAGGTTTGATCATCAGTTAACTTAACACTTACCGTTTCGTCAATTTTAGTGTTAGTGTTTAACTCTTTTAAAAACTTAGCATGAGTGGGTACTAAACAATGATTTTCGAAAGAAGGTGACAAGAGATTAATTTCTTCAAAATTAGACTCTTCTTGAATTTTAACGTTATCGGACTCACCTTTTTCATTGTTTAACTCATGTGTCGGTTTTTCACTTATTTGTTCTTCCATTTTTACACTTTCGGTTATCTCTTCCTTTTTTAATTCTTCTCTTGTGCGGGACTCCTCTTCCATTGCGCGAGATTCTCTTATACAGCGATCGATAACTCTTATGTGTTCTAATATCCTATCGGTTACTTCGGTTATAGAAAAAGAATCGAGATTTTCAAAGCTTGAATCCGGTTGTTCGATCCTTTGTTCCTCATAATACCCATATGAAGTAGATGGTTCACACCATTGTTCTTCATTGTAAGCATATGATGGATAAGGGTCGTAATTTTGTTCTTCATAATACTCATATGAGGTGGGTTGTTCACGCCATGGTTCCTCATAATAAGCATACGAAGGTGGTGGCTCATATCTTGGTTCCTCAAAGTATGAGTATGAAGGCTCATACCTTGGTTCATCAAAATATGAGTATGAGGGAGGAGGTTCATACCTTTGGTCTTCATATGATGTGTATGAAGTTGATGGCTCGTACCTGGGCTCCTCATAGTAGGTGTATGAATTGGATGGTTGATATGAGTGATTATTTTGAACCGATCGTGCGTTACGACAATTAGTGCAATAATTACCCCTATAATCATCCTCCTCATAGGTGTAGTTGTAACCTCCTGAGTATTGATCCATAAGAATCACTCAGCAGACCACAACTGAGTCTCGAGATCAGAAAACAAAAATAAAAACGGAAACAGAGGCTGGACACGGCCCCGTGTTCAGTGAGCACGGCCCCGTGTTCAGGATCTGTATCTGGGCGTTTTAATTAAATTTACTGATTTCGTTGAGCACGGGGCGTGTTCAGTGAGCACGGCCCGTGTTCAAGCTTCTGTTACTGGGTGTTTTATGAAAAATATGCAGCACGGCCCCATGTTCAGCGAGCACGGCCCGTGTTCAACCTACTGTAAATGCAAAACTAAACTAAAATGCAGAAAAATGTGGGCCCGTTTTGAAAAGGTTTTGAAAAACCGATTAGGCCGTCGATTTTAAGCTTTCCAAAAATCCTTGTGTCCCCGGCAACGGCGCCAAAAACTTGATGCGTGTGAAGTGTTATATATATTAAGTGTATATTTTAAGCCCTTTTAACACTTTTTTAGCCAAGTTTTAAATTTATAAAACACGATATTTTACTAACACTAAACACACATATGGGCAAGTGCACCCATCGTGAGCGTAGTATAGCGTTGGTAAGATACCGAGGTAGTCCAAGGACACAAGAGCTTTTAGTACCGGTTTATCCTCAACGTCTAATCAAAATAAAAAGTTTAGAAAAATGTTTTAAACTAAGAAAAAAAAATAAAAAACTAACTAAAATGCTGAAAATAAAAAGAAAAACAGATAGACAAGATGAATCACTTGGTTCCGACTCGTATCTAGTATAACCTTTGATTATTTCCGCACTTTTGCACATATTTAATAGATTATCTTAGTTATTGTAGTAGAACCCTCTTTTGAAGGTGACGTTACCCTCACCCCAGTAGTTTGAGTCAGCAAGGATACAATCCTAAAAGGGTGGATTATTGGAAGATAATTAATTAAGTTATTAATGCAAATTATGGTAGGCCCCTCTTTTGGAGGTAACGTTACCCTCGACTAAGTAGTCTGAGTCAGCAGGGATACAGTCCTAAATAGCCGGGTTATAGTATTAATAGTAGTTAACTTATGAGGGGATCAAAGAGTTTGGACCCCCGCCATCCAATACCGTGAAGCATTGAAGGAGGTCCTACTAAATTTGACCCAGGTCCATTGCAGGACCTCTAAACGCTGAACAATGGCAAGACCTTTACCAAACCGTTCCCTTAACCCCCGACCAGGTAGCCAACATACCTCCATATAGACCGTGGAGATATGAATGGTGAAAATCTTTTATTTTATATAGACAGTAAAATAATGCCAAGACACCACGGACAAACGATAAGGAAAGATCACCTTCAACATAAGTAACTAGTTATTAAAGTCATTAATACAAAACCAAATAAAAAGTGCAAAAGATTAGAAATAAAAAGTATTATACTAGACACTTTGTCTTCACCAAGTGATGTAAGAGACTTAGGCAAACATGGCCTTGATTGTCAAGAACTCTTACGATCAATCTTGGATCCCGAGACGACTCACACACTCTACGATGGACAATGGATGATGGTGGTGGATGATGGTGTTATGGTGGTGGGTGGTGGATGAAGTGTGAGAGAGGTGGGGTGCCAAGGGATGGTTTGAGCTTGAGCCAAGCACTCCTATTTATAGGCTGAACAGAAGCCTGGACACGGCCCCGTGTCCGCTGGACACGGCCCCGTGTGCACCCTTTTCTCTTTCTTCATTTAATGCAGCTTGTCTTATTAGTTGACCACGCCCCCGTGTCCACTGAGCACGACCCCGTGTGCAGAAGAATCTTTGTACTATGAAGATTTGCCTAGATTGTGCGAATCTTATAGTTGACCACGACCCCGTGTCCACTGAGCACGGCCCCGTGGTGGGCAATAGAAGCTTCTACAGGTTTGTCTTTTGTGCCAGGGCTGACCATCCTGGACATGGCCCCGTGTTCGCTGAGCACGACTCCGTGTCGAGCTGGACATGCCCCGTGTCGAGCTGGGCACAGCCCCATGCTCAGCTTTCTTCTTGTTTTCGCTTTGGGAGATGCTGTCGAGGGGTCAGGCATTCCACGTTTCTTCCCTTTTCTTGTATTTATGTTAGATTTAGCTGCCTTTTTGCTTCTTTTGTTCATTTGAGCTCATTTAATCCTGAAAATACAAAAGGAAGACAAAAACACACTTTTTCCAACATTAGTACTAAAAAAGGGTTAGTTTTATGCCACATTTGATGTAATTTATATGTTGCATTTTGCACACATCAGTAGGCCACCTTACCGATTCCTTCCCGAGTTTTGGATGGCCCACGCAAGGCGTACCACAGCCTCCCAGGGTGAGACTTTCAACACAACACGATCGCCTACAGCGAATTCTAAGGGTTTCCTACATTTAACTGCTTTTCTAACGGTCAAGCACTGCCGCCATACAATTTCCGATCTAAACAATCTTCCCAAGAGTTCTGAGTACAAGTCCTAGACCTGTGATTAGGTTGTCACCCACCTTAGTCCAACAAGGGAATCGGCATTGTCGCCCAAGCAATGCCTCAAACGGAGCTGTCTGAATACTAGGATGGTGACTGCTACAGTAGAACTCAACCAAAGATAGGAGTCCTCCCAATTCTCACTAAAGCCAATCACACACATGCTCGCAGCATGCCTTTGAGTGTCAGGATGGTTCGTTTACCCCGCCCGTTTGTCCGATGCTCATGTCTAGACGTGAGCCAAGGGTGTTGTGTGTTGCCTGTCATAAATCAAGCATAGATCAAAATCAGAGGTAACAGGAGTTGGCACCTCGTGCCTAAAAGCCGCCTCTCTCAGAGGAACATTCACGGCTTTGAAGACTCGTCAATTTCCTTATTTGCAAGAAAGTGTGCTGGTAACGTGAGACAATCAACGATCACCCAGGTGATATTGTTTCCGTTTCGAGTTGTAAGTAGACTAGTGACATAATCCATGGCAGTCTATTCTCCCACCATATGGGTGTTTCTGGTTGCTGATACTTCACCTTGACTTTCCCACAAGTCAAACATCATTCACATACATAGCTAGGTGAGCCTTCATGCCCGATCACTAGTGCAAGATTTATAGCTCCTAATATCTCTCATCAAAACCCAGACGACTAGAATATCGATGCCGGTGTGCTTTGTTCAACACGGGTTCCCTATAGTTGTCGTATAATGAGACCCACATTCGTTCCATGAGGTAGCGAATATCGTCCGACCCACCAACGGTTGCTTCTCCATGCCCCGCATTGGTTTAACTTGAAAATTCTCTTCCTTCAGTTCTCCAGTTTGAACAGAGCGAGTCTGATCAGGTAAGTTAGAGTCGATAGTGAGCTGCAAAGCTCGTTCACGTTCAGGTTTCACAGTCGTAATCATTCAAAAATTCCATCCAGCGATGCTATTACATGTTTAGCTCCTCCGAAACAAGGTACACGGGAGGCCCTTGTTATCAGTCTAAGTAGTGTATTTGATACCGTCCAAGTAATGCCCTCAGCTCAAATCCGTGATCGTGGCTTCCACCCCAGGTTGTGAGTCGTGCAATTCTTCCTGTTAATCTACCACGTAAGCCATCACCCTCTCGTGTTGCATCGGTGTGTAACTGAGACTCTGACTCGGACCATCATGGTACACCACCATCTTGTAGAGTTGAGTTTCAAAAGCTGACTAGACGTTCTCCTGTTCTGTCTCCCACGGATACACAACACACTGCTGTGTTAAAGAGGTTAGAGCTGCGCAATTTTTGAAAATCCCGCAATGAATCTGCGATAGTATCTTGTGAAACCAAGGATTTTCCGTATCCCCAAAGGAATCTTTGGTGTCGATCAGTTTCTAACAAAATGGATATTAGCGAGATCCACGTGTATTCCTACTTCGTTGGCTACGTGACCAAGAAAAATATGTACCTCTTGAATCCAGAAGTTACACTTAACGAGACTTCGCGTGTATTGGCTCCTCCCTCGGGAGCTCTAAGATAGGATACAAATGCCGCCCATGGTGTTCCCTTCTCCTGGAAATGATTCAAAACGTCCTCAATAAACACGGTCGATTCATGTGATTCATAAAGCTGCTGGTGTGTTGATTAACCCAAAGGTCATGGAATACAAGGTCGCAATGGCCGTAATGCGTTCGATATGTCGTTTTAGGAACATTCTCCCCTTGGACTTCCATCTGATGATAGTTCGTTCGTTAGTCAACCCTCGAATAGGAGCTTGACCCTCGCAGCTGGTCAACAGGTTGTCAATACATGGTCAAGGCAAACGGTTATTGACTGTCACCTTGTTAAGTTCTCGATAATCAATACACATACGAAAAGTCTTATCTTCACGGATATAACTGGGGCTCCCCAAAGCGAAAAGCTAGGTCTGACAAAACTTCTGTTCAACAGTTCCTGTAGTTGATTAGACAGCTCTTGCAACCCTCCTGATGCAAGACTGTAAGAATACGAGTAATCAGGGCTGCCTCTGACGTGAGATCAAACTGAGATTCCGCCTAACAGTTGTGGAAGTAACCTGAAAGTTCCTCGGGTAGCACACTAAGAGGGATCACGAACAATCGGTGGATCCTCGATCCTCTTTTCCTTAGCCTTAACATCGGTAACGGTCGCCCACATAGCCGGGTAATACCTCCGTAGACACTTCTGGGGCTTTCATTGCTGAGATGATACTAACCTTTACGCCACTTTGTCGCTTTAGAACGGATAGTGATTCTCCACTAAGGATAAGGATACGCAAAATTCTCTCCTCACAAGGTATATCTGCGCAACATATGGATACCAATCCATACTAACTACTGCATCGAAACTATCAAGTATAGCAAAAAGGAAGGTCTATGTCGAACACTTGTCCCACAAGGTCGAGTTTGCATCCCAACATACATATGAGGTTTCAATTGACTTGCCATAAGCCGATTCCCCAACAGGTTTGGTTTCAAGAAGCATCAGGGTTAAACAGAGCAGAGACGAAGTGATTAGCTACCAAGAACGTGCAGGCCACCATGTTGTTATAATCCTGGCGTCGTCCACGCCAATCCTAAATGCCCTTCCACGAGCATCACTACCGGTGTTGTTACGAGCACGCGGATTCCCAAAACTGTCATTGTTCCCTTGGTTGTTGACATTTTGGTTTAACAACAGTCAATCCATGTTGTAGGAACCTTCATTTCTATACTGTAGGCTATGATTACGAGTACCTTGATGTCGCCGTGACCGTTGCCTCTAATGTCGTTGCTTGAAACGGAGCTCTACGATCTTTCACCAACCAGGTCCACCTTTTCACATTCTGTGTCACGTCCTAAAGCGCTACTCACTGTGCTGGCAGTTACACATTCCACCCTGTAGTCAATTGTTATCGCTTAAGCCCTAATTGATGCGTAAAAGTTGACTCCCATAAGTCGTTGATTAGGGTTAAGGGTTCGATTGAAGTCAATATGCTGGTGTTCGTTGCTGGTAACCAGGGCCGTTCTAATACTGAGGTCAGTGAGATACTACGCTCATCCTCTTACCCATCGATCTAGCAAGTTGATCGAGTAATACACAGTATGTTACTTGAGTGTTGAAGAAATGATCGCACTTCGGAATCCAAGGCGTTAATATGTTAAGTTCCAGCAAACGAAGATAAGTAAGGAAGGTATGGACCAATCATTCGACGCTGCGTCATCCAACTCAAAGACGTTCGTACTAGCACCTAACATTCTACACAGTTCGCTTGACGCTCGAATGAGTGTTCAGGTGATACTTGATAGCATCGAGATTTGTAAGGATTCAAAGAGGAGTGAAAAGATCACGTTCAAATAGGAGACGATCACTGCTGTGACTCCTACAGATTTGTTACGTTTCTCCTTGATTAAGTAACGGAACAGAACCCCTTTTTCACTTGTTAAGTCTCACTGGGACTCACATGCACCCCACATTATTATTATGTGTGCACCCACAATAATATTGGGATTTGCATTCTCATCTCAGTTCCTCCTAACTCATGTCAATTGGTTCTGCAAACTCGGATGTCAAACGGAGGTTGTCAAAGTAATAAGATCACAAAAATCCAAGGACTGTGGCATACTATCAACGCATCATAAAGTAAGCAAGTAATCCATGCCATAATGCTATAGTGATGAGTGTGTGTTCGTATGTTACGCCATAAACAAACGTGTACTAGTCATGTAATGTATGCAACAAGTGAGAAAGACGAACCTTGCAATCTGGAGCTGAGTGCCATGGTCGTATTCAGAACTTGTTCGGTTATAGTCTGGTTTTTTAAAAACGTTTTCAAACCAAGTTCACTACTGTCACACCCCCAAAATACCACCTGCGGAAACACCGCAGGGCGTGTGACGTACTAGGATCTTAGCCACCAATCACATTGAACTCATAAATATATTTAAATAAAACTTTCATTCATTATCATAAAGTGTTACAAAATGTTACATATAATTCATAGTACACAGCGGAAGCATAACTCATTTGTTAAGTGCTTCATAAACCATGCGTACGAACACCATTAGACTTGTGTTGCGATCCCATGTATCTCGACCCATAACCACTCCAGCCTCCCAGACAGCAAGTTCCATGATATAACCCTACAGACCTGCAAGCATGCAGACAAGTGTGTCAGACTACGCTGGTGAGTTCAAAGTTTGTTAACGTGTTTAGTTACCAGATTAAAACGTTTCACATATTTGATGTTGTTAATCATACGCTTACCGCCGATGGCTCCAGATTATTTACCCAAACCCCAATGCCTCTATCAAAGCAATGGTCAAGACTGGGATCATTAGTTCACTCCCGACCTCCCCGGTGCGGTGTGAGGTTGCCAAACCTAAATAGCGCTATTAACTAATACCCCGTTGCCTCCCCGGCAACAATCGGTAGAAGGGACTTGAGTGATAGATATACGTGTATTAACCAACAACACAGGTTTAACATTCCAGTCAAACCCATTTACCCCGCAATGTTTACCAGATGTCCCTCCCCGGGACGCATGCTTGGAAAAAGAGCAGTGAACTCACCTTAGGTTTTCTCGGTATATAATGTTACCCGTTCCCGTTAGTCAACGAACCCTATCATGATTATCAATGATATCAGTTTCGTAGCAGACTAAGCCACGTATTTCACACAGACTGTATTCATCACCAAGTTTACCATATAACATGAATTAAGTACCTAGTTTGTATACACAACAATACGTAATAGTTGGGTCTACTACTCCCATGAGTGAAATCAGGTTTCTCATCACAAGTAACAGATATTACCAATACACATTGACATCCATCATCATGTGTATCATAATAGTTCACACAAAACCACATTCATATAGAAGGTATTTAGATTCCATACAAGTCAACCTATCCCAGTGAATGTTACACAAGTCAAAACAGGCTCCTTAACCATATACTCAACAATATGCATAAACATCATCATTCATTAATATAATCAACATCAAACTCATTTACTCGCATGCATCAATTTTCAGTTTCCCCATTATTGAATTATACACTCTTAATATCCAAACCGAACCCTAAGACTAGTACGACGACGATAACTCATGCAGTTGAACACACAATTATATTCAACAGTTGAGTGGTTATTCACATTTCTAAATACAAGTTCCCTCATTTCTAAATAGTGTTGTTATCATGCAGCCAGCGAACTCATGTAACCAAGACATTCACATCTTACACATTATATACATGTACTGTTCTAATACCTTATTCCCACGTAATATCCCGACGAAAGATCATGTTTCCTCAATCATAATTAATCATCGTTAACAAACAGTAACATGGTTCCATTAACCAAATCATTCTCTATTATACATGAAATTAATATAAACATCATAACCTACTGTCCATGAAAAGCTTCTCGGCGAAGTACCCTAAATGACGAAAAACATATGTTTCGTCGAGGCCAGTTGTGACGAAAGACTACCTTCATCGTCGAGCTATAGTTGACGAAATACAAGTGTTTCGTCGGAACTACAGGTGGCGAAATACCTATGTTTCGTCATGGATAACCTAGATGGTTATGGTGACCTGCAACCCTGTGAGGTCCCGATGTGCAGGATCTGATCGTAAGGAACAAGATGAATCGACTTCGTCTAATGTGCGGAATCCATTATGACGAATCACAGATTTGTTCAACACAGAATTCAACGTTTAAACACTTGTCTGTTCTTTCTATTAAGAGTTCTGAAAGTTACAAAGATCCGGTAGAAGTGCAGACTTATCCGTGCGAGTCAAAAGTTCTAACATAGTTGCCCCGGACCTCATATATATAGACAACCTCAGGAAGCTAAGAAGTGTTGTTCGCGCGGATGGTTTATCCGTGCGAGCGGTTTATCCGTGCGAGCGGTTTATCCGTGCGAATGACTTCTCCGTGCGGATGACTTATCCGTGCGGATAACTTCTCCGTGCGAATAACTTATCCGTGCGGATAAGTTCTTCGTGCGGATAAGTTCTCCGTGCGGACAAGTTCTCCGTGCGGATTACCATCCGGACAAGTAAACTTAATCAAACCAACACTTTTACATACAAAACCTATTCCTGAGATGTCATACTATCTACATACATACATACTGTTTACAAAAACGCAGAAAACAAAAAAATGACTACATGCTGACAGAAGCTACAGACGTTATGTACTAACAGACTCCCCCTCGGATGTAGCTGTAGTTCCTTCCAGCATAGTCTTCAATTTCTCCTGCTGCGTCTTCGTTCACGCGCTTTCTCCCTTCTTTTCTGTGCCTTTTCCTCCAACATTCTTTTTCGTTTTTGTCTTCCTTCAGTCATCCACCAATTTCTGTAGACAGGATCTCCATCACGCTTCCGTTCCCACTTTGGAATTTTGTTTTCTTCAGATTCAATTGGCGTTTGATCTGTTGGAGGCACAATCCCCAATTTACGTCTTCCCAACTTAGCAGCATGCTCAGCAATCTTTTTAGAACGTTGTTCACGCTTGTATACTTTTAAGAACTCGTCAATCTCCAGATCTCTCCATTTTGTCTTCCAGTATCTTCCAGAGTTGATGTCTTTTGGGAAACAAACATCCACAATCTTTTGATATTGCATTGCTTGCTCTCTGTCAGGCCTATCATAAACTATCTTGTTGTAGAACAGACAATCTATGTCTTTCTTTGAGCAGTTCACAAGCCACATAGGATCTAACACACTGATCCTTCTTGCTTCACCAGTGGACTTGTTGTTTAATGAAATTATTGCCTCGGCCGTAGACTGATTGTATAACCATCCTTCAAATTCTTCATGAAAGTCTTGCTCCATTGCCCGTAAAGGCATATTCTTCAAACAACTAGGAGGCTTGATATCCAGAGTAATATCTTTTTCTCCACTTTCTAAGATTCTGACAACTTGTTCTGGAAAGTGTGGTTTCCAATCAGGATATCTTTTCTGCGCTTGCAACTTCACATAATTCCATAACCGTTGATCATGTTGCTTCACATCTAAGCCATGGTAATATTCTTTGATGTTCTTTGTTTTCACCAACTCATCTATATCCCACCATGGTAGAGTTTTGATATCAGCCAAAAACTCAAAGTACTGTACTCCTTGTTCTCTTTTGATTGCGTAAACTTTTAAATCTTCCAAATAACCCCAAGAGAGAATATCACCCCAAGAGATATCTTTGTCATGTGTGAAGAATTGAAGGGCCCTAAGTTTCTTTCTCTCTTTTGGCATGACTTTGTACCATTTCTTTCTTTCTTCTACAAGGTTTTCTCTCGGTATGGTATCTGGAATACCTTCAGTAGACACTTTCTCCACAATCTTTCTTCTGATTTCATCAACATTTCGGTCTTTGAACATTTCCGCCAACGAGGGAAATGTTTCATCAATTCCAGAATAATGAAAATCAACTTCATCATCAGATGAATCTGAAGCATCTTCAACAATTACATCATTGTAATGATCGGCTTCAAAAGCATATCTTGGTTCAAATACATCTTCAGAAGTCTCAGGAATCTCATCTTCAATATCGAATTTAAATTTCCCTTCTTGCAAACCCAATTCTTCTAACATCTCTTCCCTTGATCTTCTTACCTCAATCACTTCCTGATTTTTATCATGTAAGAAAATGACAGTAGGATTCGTGAGAAAAACCTGATCTACGTGCTGTTTTCCAGATGTAGAGGTTTCTTGCTGATCATCATCTTCTTGTTCATTGATCTGATCATTCAGAAATTCCTCAATCTTTTGTTCATCAATAGGATTCTTCACCAGCAATCCCGAAGCACCTTGATCATCGTCATCATTTTTCTTATCATCTTCATCTTTCTCATCATCGTCATCTTTCTTATCATCGTCTTCTTCATCTTCATCTGCTTCATCATCTCCAAGAAGTTCTTCATCAGAATCACTAACTTCTTCTCCACGTGCCTTCTTTGCTTCTTTTCTCCTTTTCATAATTTTCATTCTGTGAAGAGCTTCTTTTACGTTGAGAGGCACTGTATATGCATCACCAATAAGTACAAATTACTTTGTCTTGAATTCTAATAGCAACACTTCTTTGGCCTTTTTCTTCTTTTGTGCAACAGCAACTCTATGAATGATTTGATCAGAATCAATGATTTGAGAAGGCTCTCCAACTAACATGAAATCTTGACCATGTACAACTTGTTCTTGAGCACTTTCAGCATCAATCATTTCAGTATCAATTTGACTTGAAGAACCACCAGCTTCCTGAACATCTTCAACTACACTTTTGTTCTTTTGAATAGCATCCTCAGCTAGTCTTCTTTCTCTTTCAAGTCTTCTTTCTTCAACTTTTCTTACTTCAATTTCATTGAATGCAGCTTGAACATCCATTTTTAGATGACTTTCCATGACAGAGTATAACATTCGAAGTTGTTCATCCTTCATCACTTTATCAGCTCTCATCGCTTCCATCTCCAATTTCATTGTCTTCATTTCATTTGAAGTAGCTTCACTCATTTCACTGAGAAGCTGATTGAGTGTCTGATTTACATCCTGGAGATTCTTTGATTTCTCATTCAATGAAGAAATTTCTGCAGTTAGAACCTCAATCACTTTGGAATTATTATCGCCATCTTCCTTCATTTTCTTCATGGTATCTTCATGAAAGATTAGCACCGATCTAAGTTGATCATGAGCTTTCATTATTTTATTAACTTGCTTCAACGAAAGATCACGTTCTTCTTCAGCCTTTACTTTTTCTTGCTCAAGCTCTTTGACCTTCTTTGCTAAAATCCTTACTGCTTCATTATTGAATAAATCTTCATCAAAATTCAAATCTTCTAACGGATCCCCTGAAGCAGGTGGAAGATTGCTAAAGAAATCATCTGAACCCTTTGGACGTGAGGAGGATTCTGGAATCTCTATATTTTCTGGTACTGTTGGAAACTTTGAATAAAAGACTCCACCCTCAGTAACTTCAACGTAATCATCATGACTAGTCTGCTTTTCAGCTTCTGTTTCTTGAAATTGGGATGATTCAACATGTTGTGTATCTTTACCATTTTGTTCCTTTTGAACTTGACTTTCACCTTTCCTAGCACGTACACTTCTCGGAATAAATCCAGCTAGAACTGCTTTTCTCTTCTTGATTTGTTTCTTTGGTTTCTCAGGATTATAAGGAGAATCTTCTTCATCTGACCCTTTCTTTGAAGACTTTTTCTTTAATTTTGTTTTTCCTTTGCCAAGAGTGATTGGGTCAAGTTCAGATTCTGATATAGTGGTTTCGGAATCATCATCACTTGATATGTCTTGAACTACACCTTCAAGTTCTTTGCCTTTAACACCTTTAGCAGCATCTTCGTTTTTCTTTAGGAAGCTTTCAAGAGATTGAGATAACAACTCAGTTCCTTCTTGAATAACTGCTGACGGTTCCAAAACTGTTTCATCTCTCAGCTTTTGTTGTGGTTCTCTAGAAGACCCTACAAAAACAAATTTTGACAGATTTATTAGAAAACTTTTAACAATTTAATAATTCTAATTGCCTTATGACTCCCCCTTTCACTATACCCTTTTCTACATTCTTCGGAATAGAAACTGCAGGGGACGTCTTTGGAGTTCTTTTTCTCTTCCCATCCTTGATACACCACCATCTAGTATCCTTTTTATAAAACAAGCTCATCTTATCATCTTCATTATCAGAATTACTATCTTCATGTCTCCAAGCATCATTTTCTGGAGCTACATAGTTTGGATTTGAAATTCTGCAGATCATTCTTTTTGCTCCTGGATTTGGACTCTTGATTTTTCTACTGATTGTGTCTGCTGTCATATGCCTCAAACCCAAAATATCATTACTTTTCTTTTCTAGACCTTTAAACTGATCGTCTATCAACATCAGAACAAACCGAGGATACATTACCTCTTGCTTCCTTCCTTCACATTCTCCGTCATATAATCAAAAATCACTTGAGAGATGCTGTAAGGTCTGTTCAGAACAAGACAAGCAATTATATTCATGATATAATCCGAAGTTTCATCATATCCACCTTTTCTATGTGACAGCGCATGTATAACACAATGAGCCATGAATTTGTAGGCGTGACTGAAACTTGATTTCAACATCCTTCCATTTACACTTCCAGAAAAGCCCATTCTACACCACATCCCTTTCACCAATCGTTCAGAAATAATGGTTGGGTCACTATCAGCATCTCCTAAGTTTAATACTCTTCTTACATCACCAACTGTCACTTTCATCTCCAAGTCTATATCCTTTCCCTTCTCATCCCTTGTTGATACAGCAGAATAAATCGTTTTATCACTCTCTTCAAATCTCGCAGCTTTCCAAAAACGTCTAACATGTGATTCATATGCTACTGTTTTATCTATTAAAACTTTAGAGATTCTGCTTTCTCTCAAGAATTTTGCAATATCTTGAATTATTGTATTTTCAGTAAAATCTTTATCCAGCAGACAATAAATATTTTGAGATTTATCCCAATCCTGCAAAAATTTGATTTGTTTAATAAAGATCTTTGGAATCTCAAAAATATTCTAACATTGAAAAAGTTTTTCTGCTTTGTGAAGGGATACGGATGGATATCCGTCCGGTTCTTCATTTGAATGGATATCCGCACGGATTGTCACTTGAAATGTTATCCGCACGAACAAGTGTTCGTCCGGATAGGTCAACTAAAGTCAACCCGGATTGTAGTGATGCAGATTACCACCCGGACGAGTGAACAACAAGTCAACACGGATTGTTTGTCCGCGCGAGTGGTCAACATGTCAACACGGATTGTTTGTCCGCGCGAGTGGTCAACATCTCAACACAGATTGTTTTTCCGCGCGAGTGGTCAACATGTCAACACGGATTGTTTTTCCGTGTGAGTGGAAGGTCCGGATGAAGCAAATGATGTTATCCGTGCGGACAAGTTGTCCGTGCGGATAAGTCAACTAATAGTCAAAGCAATTCGTGCGGATGAGTTGATCCTCCGAATGGTCAAATATCAGTCAACACGAATTGTTATCCGTGCGAATTGCCATCCGTGCGAATTGCCATCCATCCGGATACAAAACACTGATGAAGAACAATTTTTCAACATAAAAAATTTTCTAAGGCAAATCCTAAAATTGAACACAGATCTACAAAGATAATATCAACACGATCAAAACCCTATGTTCAAAGTTGTCTAAAACGTCCTAAACACAGTTTAATTTCACAAAAACCTAACCGACATACGTACCGTCTAATCATCAGATCTGCAAGATTCAAACATGTTATAACAGAAATCAAACCGGTAAAACTCTAGATCTGAACATTCCGATCAAAACCCTATGATTATATCTTATAAAAAATGACTAACACGATCAAGATCTAAGTCAAGAGCTCCGAAAGAAACAACATACTACGAACACTTATCAAACACTGATTTATGACAGATTCGAGTTAGAAAATCATACCTTTGCCATTGTTATTGTTGTGCAAACCAACAAAAACAAAGATCCGTGCAAAGAAATCCAAAGAGAATGATCAGAAAGTCAATGTGTGTGTGAGAGAGAAAGAGTTTGTTCGTGCGAGTAACATTGACTAACTCTTTGACCCTCTATTTATATAGTAACACGAGACCCGAAATGCTATCCGTGCGGATTTCCATCCGTGCGGATTTCTATCCGTTCGGATATACATCCGGATGAGGCACACTTATTACTTTTGAAAACCTTTGACATTTTGACCTTTTGATTTTTCTCAAATATTATCAGATTTTAGAAATCCATTTAAGTATCTTAGTTCAAATTAATGACCCAAGGTACTTAATTTGTCAACCAAGTCCAACTTAATGACCTTGGTTGATCTGAAGCAAAGCATACTGACTTTTGATCTTTTTGTTCAAACAAATTTTGAAAATTTACAAGTCCAACAGATTAGTCATGATTAGCTCCAAACTCATCTGCCAGCCTAGAAACTTCCAGCATCTGCTTTCATCTTTCAAATCCGAAGATCAACTTTCTACTTTGGTTTGTCGAAAAATAAAGCAAAAATAAAATCTTTTTGGAATTTTAATGAAGCATCTAGACTAGAAATGAAAAACAGAAAATAAGAGCAGTAACTGAAAACTATTTACAAACATATTTTTGGTGAGCGTGTTAGGGAATCATATCAGCTTCCGACAAGTTACAAGTACCATTAAGCTGTGATAACATACTCAGAATTAAACAATTCACCTCGATTGTCGATATACTTATCCATCTTAAATTCTCACACAAATTTCAATTTATTCAGGATACGATTTAGATGTTTTATGAACTTGGCTTATTCATGTGTCCCACCTCTTGAATATACTCCCGTATCCAGAATCCCAATAATCAGTCTTACAGGTGAGTATACTACAGTGATATCTGTACATAAATTAGGTATGCGAGGGCCGAGGGATCTCAGGTCGATACTTCCGTATACGCAGAGAGATATCAGCTTCGACTTTTCGGAATGTCCCCTTTAGAGGATCTTTTAGCTACAACAGCAGCGACTTATCAATTTTATTGTTTCATCGGCATGCTGAGGGTTTATGCTATGTTTCAAGCATTTGCAGAAAGTATTATCCAAGGACTAGGTCAGAACTACCGTTCAGCAGAAGTCCCGGAATAATACCCCAGACATCATTGAGTATAAAGACCTAGTATATCAGATTATGAGACCTTTCAAACGAGATTTCAGGGGTTACCTATATATCCAAGTAGTGTTCCCCACGAAATAAGTAAGTAAAGATTTTAGGTTTATATCCCGAACAAATCTACTAAATGTGTAAAAACCTATCGGCACATCATTAGTGAGACTGTTTAACGCATTTAAACTTTCCATATCTTTAGCGTACTGTAACTGTCTAGCTGACGTACTATCATTTTCCCTTTTTACACAAACTCTTTTTGAAATTTTATCATGTTTTTTGGGTTTTCGAATTTTTTATTGTTTTTGTATTTTCTGAAAATAAAACTACTATCTCCCCCTAAAAACCAAAACAAGTAAAAATTCGACAAACCATTAAAGATTGTTTTTCAACATCATCTACAGTGGTATCTTCATCAACGCCAACGATTTCCTCCGTATCCGATAGCAACTTCATACCATTAAGTTTCAAAAGATATTGAAAACGTGTTTTGTCAAATGCTTTGGTATGTAAGTCAGCCCTTTGTTCATCGGTGTGGATTTTTTCTATTCGTATCAACTTTTTCTAGAAACAATCTCGGATAAAGTGATGACAAATCTCAATGTGTTTCGTTTTAGCGTGATGAACAGGATTTTTTGTTATGTTTATAGCTGCCTCATTATCAACAAAAATAGGGGAGTTTAGAAATTGCAAACCGTAGTCTCGCATCTGTTGCTGGATCCACAAGATCTGAGAGCAGCAGCTGCTAGCAGATACATATTCAGCTTCACATGTGGATAGAGCGACAGAGGTCTGCTTCTTGCATTGCCAAGTGACCAATCGTGGTCCGAAAAACTGGCACCCCGCTGTTGTTGATTTAGCGTTCACTTTGCAGCAACCGAAATCAGAATCAGAATATCCTTCGAGCGTGAAGTCGCCTACTTTTGGATACCACAGCCCCAGAGATGGAGTTCCTTTCAGGTAGCGTAGAATCCTTTTCACAATTACCATGTGCGAAGCTCTAGGATTTGACTAAAATCGAGCCGCGAGGCAGGTTGGATACATAATATCCGGTCTTGATGCCGTCAAGTACATTAACGAACCGATCATGGAGCGATACAATGTTTCATCTACCTTCTCTCCGGTGAGATTAGGATTTATCCCATGGTTCGTCGCTAATGGGGTGGACATAGGTGACATTCCTGACATCCCGAATTTCTCCAGAACATCATGAACGTATTTTGTTTGATGTATGAAAGTTCCCTCGGGAAGTTGTTCAACTTGAAGTCCCAAGAAGAACTTCATCTCACCCATTGATGACATTTCAAACTTCTGCTTCATCACTTTTTCAAAATCTTTGCAGAGTTGTTCATTTGTAGACCCGAAAATTATGTCGTCCACGTAAATTTGAACTATCAGAAGATGCCCGTCGACTTCTTTTGTGAACAGAGTGGCGTCTATCTTCCCTCGAATAAAGTGGTTGGCTAACAGATGTTGAGACAAGGTCTCATACCAGGCTCTCGGGGCCTGATGTAAGCCGTACAACGCCTTATCAAGGAGATAAACTTTTATCTTTGTGAATTGGGTCGGTGAAGCCCGGTGGCTGCCCGACATAAACCTCCTCTTTCACCTTGCCGTAGAGAAACGCCGACTTCACATCTAGCTGAAAAACTTTAAATCCTTTCCACGATGCAAATGCAAGGAAGATTCTGATTGCTTCAAGTCTTACGACAGGGGCATATACTTCAGTGAAATCTATCCCCTCCAGCTGACTGAAGCCTTGGACAACGAGTCGAGCTTTGTTTCGAATGATAACTCCTCTATCATCCCTTTTACATTTAAACACCCATTTGGTATTAATTTTCCGGTGACCATCCGGCAAATCCACTAGCTTCCATACTCCTAACTTCTCGAATTGGCTTAATTCCTCCTGCATTGCATTTACCCACGAATCTTCAGTAAGCTCCTCTTTGTAAGTCCTTGGCTCAATCTGCGAAATAAAGCAACTTAATGAGAATTCAGTTTGTAAAGGAGCAACTTTTGTGTAAAAACATGTAAGCCCTTGATCAAGCTGTCTTCGAGTGCGGACTCCTGACTGCAACTCTCCAATTATCAACTCTTCTGGATGATATGAGAGTGTTCTTGGCATCACCTCGCTTGAAACATCTACCTCTCCTTCCAAATTTGTGACGTTTTGATTTGCACCTTGTTCACTGACTGGAATTGTTTGATTTGACAACTGGATTATCTCCCCCTCAGATTCTGAATCATCACAATCAAATACAGGTCTGTTTTCAGGTTCTTGAATATTATTTTCAACTGTCTGATTGTCTTGAGCAACTTCAGTCTGTTCAACTTCGTCATGATCTCCAGCATTGCTTGGACCTGCTTCATCATCATTTGAAATTTGTCGTTTTCGATAAGTTTCTGCTGGGAATCTTTCATCTGAATCTTCATACTCTCTCAGAATATCCAACTCGTCAAAGAACTCTGGTTCTTCCTCCATGTTGAAGGAATCCCACAAAGTATCATAATTGAAACGCCACGAGTCGCCAGGATTCTGAGGTGGCATTGTATGACCTTGACATTCAACATTTTGAGCTTCAATAATCCGCTTCATACTTGGAACAAAGACTCGTCGTAACAGACTTGCATAGCCAATGAATATTCCTTCAATACTCTTCGGACCAAATTTCCCAAAAGGCTCTAGAACAGTACAGGGTGACCCGAACGGTTCAAGATACTTCAGAATCGGTTTGCGGTTATTGATCAACTCAAAGCATGTTTTGTTAAATTTCTTGACAGTGAGAACTCTATTGAGCGTATAGCATGCGGCTGAAACTGCTTCTGCCCAAAAATTTATCGGTAACTTTGAATCAGCAAGCATTGTTCTGGCCGTTTCGATTAGTGTCCTGTTTTTACGTTCTGCAACTCCATTCTATTGTGGAGTGTACGGAGCACTAAACTCATGCAATATACCTCTTTCATCACAATATTCTTCCATCTTGTTGTTTTTAAACTCAGTACCATTATCACTTCTAATTCTTCTGATACGCCTTTGGTACAAATTTTCAATCTTTCTGAACAACCCCATCAAACTGCCAAACGTTTCATCTTTTGTCTTTAAGAATGATACCCACGAAAATCTGGAATAATCATCAGTAACCACAAGACAGTAGAGATCCCCTGTAATACTTTTGACGTTTATTGGACCAAACAAATCCATATGAAGTCTCTCTAATGGTCTGGAAACTGAATTGACTTGCTTTTTAGGGTGTGACTTTTTCTTCTGCTTGCCTTTGATGCAGCTTATGCATTCTCCTTCCAGATGAAAACCTTTGATATCAACTCCAAGAACTAAATCATTGTACACCAAATGATTCATTTTTCTAAGATGTATATGCCCCATCTTCCAGTGCCACAACCTCGATTCTTTCTCAGTTGCTCTAGAAACAAAGCAATGTGCCTGACCTGTTGTTGTAGTAGCTACACTCATGTCTAACACATATAAATCATTCACTCTTGGTGCCCGCATGATAATCCATTCTTCAGGTATAACAAATCCTGGTTTCAAAATCAAACATTCTTTATCTGTGAAGTGAGTGGTATACATATTGTCACAAATCTGCGAGATACTCAGGAGATTGTTTTCCAGCTCAGTAATGTAGTTAACTCTCTCAAAGGTTACAATCCCATTGGATAACGTTCCTTCTCCAATAATTCGACCACCTTCGTGTCCAGCAAATCCCACATAACCACCATTGATATTTTTAACATCATACAGCAGCGCTGTCTTTCCTGTCATGTGCCGAGAAGCTCCACTATCCATAATCCAACGTGAAATGGATCTCGGAAGCTCCTGCACATATCAAAAATATTTAATGAGATTTTGATGCTACCCAAGCCTCTTTTGACTCCGGTAACTTGACATTAATGTGACTTTTTGTAGTGTAAAGTGGCGGAAAGTTTTTATCGTTCATTTTTAAGTTTTCAGCAGTCCCAACCTCAGCCTTTTTGAATAAGAAAACTTCGTCTTTTTGAGGTTGACCAGATGGTTGGTCTTTCTTTACCACATACTTCTTTTCAGAAGTTGATTTTTGTTTCTCATAAAAATCCAAAGGTACATACATCTTCTTTGTTGAAGATGATGTTTTTTCGGTCTCAGACATCTTTGGTTTTTTAGAATTTTCTTTCTTTTCAACAGTTTTTGGCTTCCATGTTTGTTGAGGTGATGCAACTCGTTTGTAAAATTTGTCATTTTTAGTTACCATTTTCTTAACAGGTTCAGTTTTGATTTTTGAGTTATCATTTTTCAAAACCTTTTTCTCAACAACTAATGGAGCTTTTCCTTTCACAACATCTTTCTTGATAGAATTCATTACAACTTCAGTCTTAGGCTTCAAATTGGTACACTTTCGTGCAATATGTCCAACTTAATTGCATTCGAAGCATGTTCGAGTGTCAACTACTCGACTTGTTCCTTCAGACTGAGGCTGTGAAGCCTTCTTTTCAAAGAACTCTTTGTTTGATTTTAAAAAAAATTCAGATTCCTCATCAGAAAGTGAGCTTGAACCGTTTACAAACACTTTCTTCTCAACAAGATTTTTGTTCTGAACATTTCTTTTCTGATAATTCTTACCACCCTGATATCCACCCGACCATTTATTTCAGTAGTTATTAGAAACACGTGGTGGAACAACAGGTTTCTTATAGTAAGCTTTATCTTTCTCAAAATTCATTTGTCTCTTTGTCTGATTCAAACCTTCTACTTCAGACAAATCAATTTCAACCAATTTGAAAACCCCTTTTAATTTGTTCACATTCACATTCCCCAAGGGAAACTCAAGATCTGAATACAACTTATCAGAACCCGCCATCTTGTACATTACAAGACCCAGTTCATCATTTAAGTTGTTTTTAGATTTTGGTTTCGGAATGTAATTGTTCAGAAAACATTCTTCATCCTCAGCAAAGTCGCTATCCAAAACACTTTCAGCCATGCCTTTTACTATCTCAGTTTGAACACTATCATATGATGATGATAACGAAGAAAATGTCACATCAATTGACTCTGGCAGTTTTATCTCATTTGTTTCAAGTTCATCATTAACCAACCCTGATTGTTTCTTTGAAAAATTATTTAGTACAGGTGGTGGAACTTGATGAAACCCGACCCCAGTTCCATCACAGTATACATCTTCGCCAGCTTTGTTTTTCCCACTGGGTTTTGGAACAATGTGTTGCAAAACAGAGCTTGCAGAGTTGTAACTGTTCAATTTCAAATTAATGCGTTCATTCTCAATCTTAACTTCTTCAAACTGAAGCTTCAATTTTGCAATTTCATCCAGTTGTTTGTTTATTAACTCTTCCTTAACCCTCAAAACACCTTGTAGATGACAATTTTCTTTGTATGTTTTACCGTTTCTATCATCAGAATCTTTCACCGTGCGTTTTAGTTTTTCAAAATTTTCAGAAATTTGACGATTTTCAAGGATCAGTTTTTCATTTTCCTTCCTAACTCTTTCTATGTCATTTTTATCAGTTTCAATTTTGTCAGTTAATTCTTTTGATCTGTCTTTTGAAGCTTTCAGCATTTTGTCACGGTTCAGGATCTGATCCTCAACTTCTCTGACTCTGTTTGTCAGATCCTCAACTTTCTTACCATTGAGATAAGAGATTGTACTACAAACCTTGCACTTATTCATGCAATTTTTGCACTCAATATCACTATTTACTTTCTTACCTGATGCACTTTCTGACTCGATTGAACTGACCTGGCCTTTTGACTCAGATACGGATTTAGACTCCACCTCAAGTGCTTTAGCAGCCAGCACTTTATCAGCCATCTTTCTCAAGTTTTCTCCAGTCAACTCTTGTGATGTGTCAATGATCCCATCATCAATCTTCTTTGACTTTTCTTCTCTCTCATTTTCTTTCTCTTCTTTGCTTCCCCACCATTTTCTTTGCCAACCCTCTTCTTCTTCAGCAACTTGTTGAATTATGGTTTCAAGATCGAGGGTATTGTAATCAATGGCAATGTTTCCCTTTTGGTCAAGATAACATTCTCTGTCTGGATCCCATCTCTTTTCCCTTTTTGCTTCAGAGTATATTTCAGAAATTCTGATCATTCTGTTTTGAGCAATCATCTTTCTATTTACATACTTTTTCTTTTCATTTCTGTTGTCTTTATAAGGGACAGGTTCAGCAATCTTTGCCATAAAAACGTATCCTACTGCATCCTCTTCTGGCAACAGCTCACTCCAATCAAAACCTTCATCGTCATGGATCACAGCAAGAGCTCTGGATTTCTCTTTGTTATCTTCAATCTATTTCATTCTTGGTGGTTCTGATTTATTCTGATGATATATCGCTCTCTTGTAGTAATCTTCTTTGAACGGATTTTCAGAATCATCAGCATAAGCATTCCGGCACTCTCTTTTAAAATGACCTTTTTGCTTGCACTTGAAACAGGTCACTTTTGTCTTGTCAAAGCCCAACTTAGTAGATGGTCCACCAATAGACTTTCTTCCTGTTATCTCCATGAAACGCTGTACCCGACGAACTGCACTGGCCATACACCACCTTATGTCAATCAGTTCCATTTCCTCAGGATCTATCTGATCATAATCTTCTTTTGTTAGGTTGGTGTTGCCAATCTTCCCAGCTACGAGGCTCTCATACGACTCCAGCACAGAGGCTAGGAAAACCATCTGTTGCTTTGCAGATTCTTCGCTGAAATTTTGAACGTTCTTTAAATCAACAACGATGTTGCATTGAAATAAGTTCTTTGCAGCTGATTGGTTTGGATTTGATGAAGAGCCACTGTGAAAACCACTATTTGCATTCTCTTTGTTGCTTTCACTTTCTTTGCTTGATGTGTTGGAACTTTGAGCGGAAAAAGCTGTTTTGGGAGGTGTGTTCTTTGGAATCATGCTTTTTGGATAGTACAGATCCAGATTTTGCTGATATGATGAGTGATTAACTTTGTTTGTTTTCTTAATCTCCAGCTCGTGACTTTCTAATCTTTCAATCAACAAATCAACTGTAAGATTCTCAGAGGTGATCGTATTCTTCAACATCAAGGCAAAGTATTGCCAATCCATCTCATCTGGCAAGGAATCAAACAATTTGTCGACCAACTCTTCTTGAGAATAAGTAATTCCATGTCTCGCCAGCTCCAACTTCAAATGCCCAAACCTCTCAATCATCTTACAAACAGATTCATTTTTTAAACAGCCAAATAAATCAAATTCTTTTCTAAGTAGTTTCTTTTTGTTTTTCACTATTTCAGCACTACCCAAACATCTACTTTTCAACTTTTCCCAAAGATCTTTAGCATTAGTGTACTCGATCAAAGATATTATATCCTCTCGAACAAACATATCTATCTCTTCGGATGATGTCAAATTTTCACCAACTTTCCCTCCATCACTGTATCCATTCTTTAAGCTTTTCCAGCTAGTATACGCGAATGCTTTCAACCATTCTTCAAATTTCTTGGCCCATCGATTGTACTCTTCTATAGCCATCAACTTTGGGGGTTTGTTATATGTTCCATATGCACTTTCAACGCTTAAGGCTTCAGATAGAGTTTTTTTCGGGTTTGGAGTGTTATCATTTGTATGGTTGGAAGTATCGTCTCCGGAGTTTCCCGCGAAAGCATACATTTCGCTGAAGGGATTCATGAATTCTTCCATTTTTTTAAGTACCTGAAACAATTTTCAAACACTTAGACAATTTTTTTTTACAAGTTCTAAAAATTTGAAACAACAATTGAAACGGATGGTGATCCGTTCGAGTACAAATCCGGACGAGTGACACAGGTTATCCGCGCGGATGATGATCCACCCGGATTGTAGTTCGTGCGAGTAACTTTGACTTTTACCTCTCGAGTTATCCGCACGGATTGCAATCCGTGCGAGTAACAATGATGATGTCAGCAAACAAACTCGCAATAACAAACTAATCCAATCCATTCAGACAGCTGTCCGAGCGAGTGGATGACGTCAGCAGATATGAACAGCTTAACATAATTTTTGATGAATTTGATCTAGTTTTAGGTTGAATCTGATTATGAAACTTAGTAGGATTATACTTTGAATGATCGCGAATCAAATGATATCGATTTTAACAAGTTTTAACTGTAAATTTTTGTTCAATTTTAAGTTTTTCTAAGTTTATGGTGATAAACGAAGAACTAATTCAACAATTGAGTAGTAATAGAAGAGATATGTCAAATTTCTGGTGAAATTTGACTCAAATCGGCACACGATATCAAATCTCCAGTGACATTTGATTCAAATCGGCAACTAAGTCTCGAATTCCGGTGAATTCGGTGTCGTTGATCTCGATTCAGCTCCCTGGATGCTCTGATACCACTTGTGAGGTCCCGATGTGCAGGATCTGATCGTAAGGAACAAGATGAATCGACTTCGTCTAATGTGCGGAATCCATTATGACGAATCACAGATTTGTTCAACACAGAATTCAACGTTTAAACACTTGTCTGTTCTTTCTATTAAGAGTTCTGAAAGTTACAAAGATCCGGTAGAAGTGCAGACTTATCCGTGCGAGTCAAAAGTTCTAACATAGTTGCCCCGGACCTCATATATATAGACAACCTCAGGAAGCTAAGAAGTGTTGTCCGCGCGGATGGTTTATCCGTGCGAGCGGTTTATGTAACACCTGTGCCTTCACGGCCATCAAACAAATACCAAACCAATGAAATATTGTATTTCATACTTTGGGCTTGTATAAATATGTGTATCATTTGTACATCTCAACTCATGTTCGATTTCAAGCTCTAAATCGCTTTCTGGAAGGTTATACACGCACTGATGCGTAAATATAACCAGTTTAATTCAACGAACACTCCGGAATAGTGAAATAGGCTTAACATACCTTAAATAACCTTTACATAACTTAGATATAAGTTTTGGAAGGGTTGGTGTGGTGAAATCAAAGTTTAATCGCTTACAGGGACTAAAGTTGACAAACTGCGAAAGTATGCCAATTTGAACTGTAACAGACCTTCCGGGACATGAACATAAGTTAAACATACCATAAATATCCTTAACATATCTTAGAAATAGGCTTTGAGGTGTTCGGTATGCTAAAATAAACTTTTGTGTCATTCAGGGACTAAAAGCGTCAAAAAGTGCACAAGTTTGCATTTTTACGCGTAACTCACGTTCTGCATACATTCGGACATCCAAAAATTTATGTAAGCATGACTACATTATATTTTAGTGTTCACCATAAGAAAAATCCATTCGTCACGTCATTTGGTTCGTTTTTCGCGCTTATGCGCATTCCGTCGTAATTAAGCGAACATCGCGTTCGTACGGCTAAACGAACCGACATCCGAGATATTTTTGAGCATGTTTTAAGTTCCCTATACTTTAACTTCATTTTAAAGCTTTGAAATGGGGTTAACGGGCCTTAAACGTGTCAAAAATGGCCAAAATACAGTTCAGGGACCAAAACTGTAATTCTGCCAAAGTTCACCCATACGATGCGTATGGTATATATACCATACGATGCGTATGGGGTCTCCAGACCAGGTGCAATGTTTAACAGCCTGTTTTCAGCAGGTTTAACCACAACCACATGTTTGCAACTTGCTTAATCACTAAGTTTAGGAGCATTTGTGGCACCATGACTTTCCGACAAGTGTACGGCCTTGATCGTTGCCTCCTTTTCCAAGAAACGATCCTAGCGGTGGACCATTTCCTATAAATACCAACCAACATCACAACCAAAAACTCACACCTTTGAATCTGAACTTGCTCTCTAAGTTGTCGTGTTTAACACTTCATACCTGAGAGTGTTCGGATCCAAACCTTCCATTCTTGGACCCTTCGTAAGTATTCTTTCGTTCTTTTCCTTATTTTATTGTTTTATCGAGTCTGAAAGTCAAACTTTGTTTGACTTTCTGCGTTGACCAGTAATGGTCAATGCGAAGTTCGTTTGAACTTCGCAACGTGATTGTAATCACGTTGGTCATAGTCCCTTGGGACTATGCCCACTGATTACCACGTTGTCTAGGGTCGTAGGGTAGGCGATCTAATAAATCGCCTATACCTTCGAACCCGACCCAGTTTGGTCGATCATTAGGATCCGACCAAACCCATTAGGTGACCATAGTGTAGGGAATAACCTTCCGAGGTTATACCTTATGGTCACGACGTTTAAGTAGTTGTATGATAGGTAGTTTATATGCCTTAGGTAAATTACCAGAATACCCTTTTCATACATAATTGGTAATCTAGCATATGTAACCTAAACTTTTGTCACGTAACTGATTATGTAACATGTTTAGGCATATAATACTTGTCATAGGACTAGTTAGGCGGTCCGAACGCGTTTCACGCGCACGACACGTTAAAGTAGCATAAGCTACCCAAACGGGTCGTAATGGGCCGTAGACAGTTATGTTAGGTTTCATTTAGTATGTAGGCTTTGTTAAACCAAATGACACGAGTCTCTACACTCGTTTGGTTTACAAACCCTCATTCTATCCGATCCTCCGATTTAGGTCCGGTTTATTAATGTAGTTACCTATATTAGGTGCCGTTTGATATTCCGAGATCTCTAGCATTACTTGGTGATTATCTTTAGACATCTGAGCAATCTCAGGCGAGTACATTCTTCCCCTATTTTACTGTTTTCAATTGTTTTGGGGTGACTCATATGTGCTAAATGTTTTCGATGTTATAACGATGGTTTCAAAAACGATTAAGACGATTTATACAAAACTAATAACGATTTCATAAAGTGAACAAACTTGTTGGTTGTAGTTACATAACAAATGACATTCATTAGCAATGATCAAGCCGACCAGTATTAGGTTATGGTACCATAGGATCTGACAAATCCCGTTAGTTACTACACCCGTAGTTATGTGTGGGTGTTGTGGGTAGCGACTGAATCTGTAAATGTTAATTTACTCTTTGGTAAGGGTTTATTAATGCGAAATGTTAATTTACTCTTTGGTAAGGGTTTATTAATGCGAGATGTTAATTTACTCTTTGGTAAGGGTTTATTAATGCGAATTGTTAATTTATCCTTTGGTAAGGGTTTATTAATGCGAGTCACGAAGGTTTGGATGTTATTAGCGAGACGATCATTTAAGTAGTTTCACGACCTAAAACGAATTAAACGATTTACGATTGGGTTTCACACGATGTTTTAACGATTGGGTAAACGATTGGTTTCAAAGCGATATACGATATTATTCATTTATACATATTACACGATTTACATCTTGACATGAACATTTTACATTGTTTGGTTTGGTTTGATTAAGTGATTAAGTAACGATGCGTGTGTAATATGATACAAGCATGGTGGATACGCCGCTGGTACTTCCTATATATAAGTGTTTGTATGGTATTACATATGGTAGCGTTATTTGAATCATTTCAGTTTGAGACATAGAACATTTTATACAAGCAACATACTTTTCGCAAGACATTTATTTACAAACAACTTATCTTATACAAACTCATTTTACATGGTTATTCATTTAATCATGCATTATTCTCTTATTTATACACATCAACTGAACTTATCATTGTTTTTCAAATAATTTACTAAAACAAATGTTTTTGGGTTAAGAGTCATGGCTACGAGGTTTTACAAATTAAAACCCGCTTGATTTGAGTTGGTTAATTAAGTTGCAATATTATACTCTTTTCAAAACAAGGTTTTTAAATAAGGTATTGCAACGTCTAAACTAGCCACGATTTCGACACTCCTACAAAACCTATGTACTCGCCAGCATTTCTTTGCTGACCTCGTTTTCACATATGTTTCAGGTATTGTTGAATGATACCGATTGATAAGATGCATGCTCACATAGGACTGGACAAGGCCTTAGTGACTCAATAACAATATAGACTATGTTTAAATAGTGTATTTAGATTTCTAGACGATGTAATTATTCAATGTTTAATAAAACGAAACACTTTTTGGTATCCATGGTTATGAAACATTAATTCTGTTGCGACACGCCCCGATGTTTCCGCCGCGCTTTGTTGTTTTACGCGGTCGGGGTGTGACAGAAAAGTGGTATCAGAGCCAATGGTTATAGGGAATTAGGTTATTAGTAATGCTTTGACCTAGACTATAACCTTCTTAGGACCCTAACGCGAGTTTACTTGCGTTTAGTCATAAAACAATACCGTCACCTATCCTTAGGCGACGACCACAACAAGAACATAAATTTCAAAACCGCTTTGAAAACTAATCATCTGTTCTAGGATGATTGATTATAAGGTTTTGAACTCCTTCGAATTTTCAAAATCTCGTCAAGATTTTGGGTTTTAAATAATGTGAACACGTGCAAACTGGAAGGGTGGATGCCTGTATTCTTGGTTTTCTGTCTAGGCAAGCACTTCGTATACATCTCATCAGACGCGAGACCAGTTGTGCTTACCTGGGAATTCTTGGGATGAGTGTTCACTTATAGGCGAGCATGTCTTCGCGATACATTATTTTTACCCATTTACCTTGATTAGTTCTGTGTGTCGTTTGTTGCTTTGTAGTAACGAACAAATGACCACTATCCTTGCTTTCATCAGATTTGTTCATCTCATTCTTTTCGTCTAAATTCTCTCACTCTTTTCCTTTCATGTCTCCTCTTTTAGACAATGCCTCCTCGACGCGAAAGCCAGATAGAGACTGCCGAGCTGGCAGAAATCATTGCGCAGCAAATGGCTGCTCAATTCCCAAACCTCTTTGCTCAATGGATCCAAGCCTACAACAACAACAATGTTCCATGCAAATACAAGGATTTTAACCAGGCTAAACCACTCAAGTTTAGTGGTTCTGAAGGAGCGACTGGGCTTCTTCAGTGGTTTGAAAGCATAGAGAATACTTTTCGCCACGTGCAGTGTCTTGACAATCGCAAGGTCGAGTTTGCTTCGAGCGTATTTCAGAAGAGGGCTTTGACATGGTGGAATGGGGTTATGAGAGATAGGGGTGCTGAGATTGCCTTGGCACAGACATGGGCTGAACTAAGAGCTCTTATGATGAGGGAATTCTGTCCTCGTCATGAACAGCGAGCCTTAGAGAAGGAATTTGATGATTTGAAGCAGGATAGTGGTGAGCACAGGGCTTATACTGATAGGTTTGAGGAGCTGAGTCTGCTTTGCCCGACAATGGTTACCCCACTTGACATAGCTATCGAAAGGTACATCGACGGCCTACCTGACTCGGTACAAGACATCCTTACTGGTAGTAACCCTGCCACACTCCGTCAGGCGATCGAGTTATCAGCGACATTGACTGAGTCACAGATTCGGAAGAACAAGTTACACAGGAAGGGTGACAAGGGCAAGAAACAGACAGCTGACATGGAGGATAGCAAGAAAGGTCAAAACAAGAAGGGTAAGGAAGGTGAGACGTCAAAGAAATCAAGAAAGCGAAAGGATGTTCAGAACTTTGCTGTTACAGCACAGACTGCTCAGTACCCGCGGAACCAACCAGCTCAGCCACCTGCAAAGAAAGCATATGCCGGTACCGCACCTCATTGTGCCCGTTGCAACGGTCATCACGTTGCACAACAAGATTGCAAGAAATGCACAACGTGTGGTAGACTTGGGCATTTGGCCAATATTTGTCGTTTGGGACAAAATCAGGCTGCTCAGGTTCAAGCTCCGGTTCAAGGGAATGCTGCGAGATTCCCATTGGGTTCATGTTTCAACTGCGGAGAGATTGGTCACTTCCGCCACAACTGCCCAAGACTGGTGAATGCAAATGCTAACGCAAACCCTAATGCGAATGCCAACGTCAATGCGAATCCAGCACATGGTTGAGTGATTAACATCAATGAGGCTGGCTATCAACGATGCAGCGATGAACGATTAGCATTTTGTATTTCCTCTGGTTGTTATCTTGTAACATTTAAAGACAATGCAGTTGTTATATAAATAAAATTTGTGGTTTTATTTTTAACTAATGCAATTGTATGAATGTTTGATTCAACCTTGTGATGTCAACACAAAGACAAAACTACTCGTGTGGTTCTGTCATTTTTATGATCACTTGTGATCTCCCTAAGAACCTCAAACACTTGTTTCTTCTAAATCTAAAGTATCTTATCGTCTTGCACCGTTCGAGATGCAAGAATTATCAAAACAGCTTCAAGAGTTGTCTGATAAAGGATTCATCAGTCCGAACTTTTCACCTTGGGGAAAACTCTTGTTCTCCTTGTGAAAAGAAAGATGGATCTTTTCGAATGTATATCGATTAACGTAAGCCTAGTAAGCTTACCATCAAGAATCGATATTCCCTACCTTAAATCAATGATCCGATCATCTGCAGGGTACTTCATGTTTTTCCAAGATCGATTTGCGTTCTTGGTATCATCAACTTCGTATTCTCGAAGAAGATGTTCCCAAAACGGTTTTCTGCAAGAAGTATGGCCATTACGAGTTTACAGTCATACCTTTTGGTTTGACAAATGCTCCAGCCATCTTCAAGGACTTAATAAATAGGGTCTGCAAGCCTTATTTGGATCAGTTCGTCATTGTTTTTATTGATGACATCTTGATCTATTCAAAGTCCCGAGCCGACCACGATCAACACCTTCGTTGATTTCGGAGCCTGATTGGATTCCTTGTACACATTAATATGTACATTACAACTCAATTAGGACAAGCCGAATTCCTTTTTAGATCTTCCTATTTTCATAGTTAGATTATTGAAAATATTTAAAGTATCAAGTGAAATCCACGGATTGGATTCCTAGTATGCTTTAAATACCCATGTCCAAAGATAACAAATTAAACGATTATACGATTAAACGATTATACGAATAAACTATTTTGCGATTAAACGATTATACAATTATGCGATTATGTGTTTATGTGTTATGTGTTCTCCTCTATGTTTTTGTGTGATCCAATTTTCAAATCCTCATAGAATCTTTCATATCTTCATATGAGAGATTCATAGTAGGATATTCAAAAGGTACTACCTTAAATCCTTATGGGCTTCTACCTGGTAGTTAAGACCCTTGGGTTATATAGTACCACTCCATGATTCTTAAGAGACCTTAAGTGGTCTAGTCAAAAAGATTAATTCGTAATCTGGTTAAAGAATGACATCTAGTGATGTAGCTGGACAGACTCCTTGATAGTCTATTTAGATCATTTATTGATTTAGTCAAAAGGACTCTATGGCGGTCTAGTCACACTCATCACAGGATAGTTCATTTGGTTTTTACCCTACACATTATAAAATAGACTGTGTGAACTGTGCAAGGAATTCTCTAATTATGGATGCGCACATAATTATGAAATTTAGTGCACAGAAATCCAGTAAGATTTATTATGTGAAGGAACCGATAGTGACAACAATAACAAAATGAGAACGATGTAATGGAGGCATGGTGGACGCACCAAATGACGCTTCATATACTTGTATATAAGTGTCCCTCTTACATTGCAAACATAATGTTATTAAGGTTACTAGAAGTTCAAGAACCCTAACCAATGTTGTTTGATCTTTTCAACTTCATGTTTTAAACTCTCACAAGTTTCCTCTAAATAAATTTCGGGACGAAATTTCCTAAAGTAGGGGAGACTGTAACACCTGTGCCTTCACGGCCATCAAACAAATACCAAACCAATGAAATATTGTATTTCATACTTTGGGCTTGTATAAATATGTGTATCATTTGTACATCTCAACTCATGTTCGATTTCAAGCTCTAAATCGCTTTCTGGAAGGTTATACACGCACTGATGCGTAAATATAACCAGTTTAATTCAACGAACACTCCGGAATAGTGAAATAGGCTTAACATACCTTAAATAACCTTTACATAACTTAGATATAAGTTTTGGAAGGGTTGGTGTGGTGAAATCAAAGTTTAATCGCTTACAGGGACTAAAGTTGACAAACTGCGAAAGTATGCCAATTTGAACTGTAACAGACCTTCCGGGACATGAACATAAGTTAAACATACCATAAATATCCTTAACATAGCTTAGAAATAGGCTTTGAGGTGTTCGGTATGCTAAAATAAACTTTTGTGTCATTCAGGGACTAAAAGCGTCAAAAAGTGCACAAGTTTGCATTTTTACGCGTAACTCACGTTCTGCATACATTCGGACATCCAAAAATTTATGTAAGCATGACTACATTATATTTTAGTGTTCGCCATAAGAAAAATCCATTCGTCACGTCATTTGGTTCGTTTTTCGCGCTTATGCGCATTCCGTCGTAATTAAGCGAACATCGCGTTCGTACGGCTAAACGAACCGACATCCGAGATATTTTTGAGCATGTTTTAAGTTCCCTATACTTTAACTTCATTTTAAAGCTTTGAAATGGGGTTAACGGGCCTTAAACGTGTCAAAAATGGCCAAAATACAGTTCAGGGACCAAAACTGTAATTCTGCCAAAGTTCACCCATACGATGCGTATGGTATATATACCATACGATGCGTATGGGGTCTCCAGACCAGGTGCAATGTTTAACAGCCTGTTTTCAGCAGGTTTAACCACAACCACATGTTTGCAACTTGCTTAATCACTAAGTTTAGGAGCATTTGTGGCACCATGACTTTCCGACAAGTGTACGGCCTTGATCGTTGCCTCCTTTTCCAAGAAACGATCCTAGCGGTGGACCATTTCCTATAAATACCAACCAACATCACAACCAAAAACTCACACCTTTGAATCTGAACTTGCTCTCTAAGTTGTCGTGTTTAACACTTCATACCTGAGAGTGTTCGGATCCAAACCTTCCATTCTTGGACCCTTCGTAAGTATTCTTTCGTTCTTTTCCTTATTTTATTGTTTTATCGAGTCTGAAAGTCAAACTTTGTTTGACTTTCTGCGTTGACCAGTAATGGTCAATGCGAAGTTCGTTTGAACTTCGCAACGTGATTGTAATCACGTTGGTCATAGTCCCTTGGGACTATGCCCACTGATTACCACGTTGTCTAGGGTCGTAGGGTAGGCGATCTAATAAATCGCCTATACCTTCGAACCCGACCCAGTTTGGTCGATCATTAGGATCCGACCAAACCCATTAGGTGACCATAGTGTAGGGAATAACCTTCCGAGGTTATACCTTATGGTCACGACGTTTAAGTAGTTGTATGATAGGTAGTTTATATGCCTTAGGTAAATTACCAGAATACCCTTTTCATACATAATTGGTAATCTAGCATATGTAACCTAAACTTTTGTCACGTAACTGATTATGTAACATGTTTAGGCATATAATACTTGTCATAGGACTAGTTAGGCGGTCCGAACGCGTTTCACGCGCACGACACGTTAAAGTAGCATAAGCTACCCAAACGGGTCGTAATGGGTCGTAGACAGTTATGTTAGGTTTCATTTAGTATGTAGGCTTTCTTAAACCAAATGACACGAGTCTCTACACTCGTTTGGTTTACAAACCCTCATTCTATCCGATCCTCCGATTTAGGTCCGGTTTATTAATGTAGTTACCTATATTAGGTGCCGTTTGATATTCCGAGATCTCTAGCATTACTTGGTGATTATCTTTAGACATCTGAGCAATCTCAGGCGAGTACATTCTTCCCCTATTTTACTGTTTTCAATTGTTTTGGGGTGACTCATATGTGCTAAATGTTTTCGATGTTATAACGATGGTTTCAAAAACGATTAAGACGATTTATACAAAACTAATAACGATTTCATAAAGTGAACAAACTTGTTGGTTGTAGTTACATAACAAATGACATTCATTAGCAATGATCAAGCCGACCAGTATTAGGTTATGGTACCATAGGATCTGACAAATCCCGTTAGTTACTACACCCGTAGTTATGTGTGGGTGTTGTGGGTAGCGACTGAATCTGTAAATGTTAATTTACTCTTTGGTAAGGGTTTATTAATGCGAAATGTTAATTTACTCTTTGGTAAGGGTTTATTAATGCGAGATGTTAATTTACTCTTTGGTAAGGGTTTATTAATGCGAATTGTTAATTTATCCTTTGGTAAGGGTTTATTAATGCGAGTCACGAAGGTTTGGATGTTATTAGCGAGACGATCATTTAAGTAGTTTCACGACCTAAAACGAATTAAACGATTTACGATTGGGTTTCACACGATGTTTTAACGATTGGGTAAACGATTGGTTTCAAAGCGATATACGATATTATTCATTTATACATATTACACGATTTACATCTTGACATGAACATTTTACATTGTTTGGTTTGGTTTGATTAAGTGATTAAGTAACGATGCGTGTGTAATATGATACAAGCATGGTGGATACGCCGCTGGTACTTCCTATATATAAGTGTTTGTATGGTATTACATATGGTAGCGTTATTTGAATCATTTCAGTTTGAGACATAGAACATTTTATACAAGCAACATACTTTTCGCAAGACATTTATTTACAAACAACTTATCTTATACAAACTCATTTTACATGGTTATTCATTTAATCATGCATTATTCTCTTATTTATACACATCAACTGAACTTATCATTGTTTTTCAAATAATTTACTAAAACAAATGTTTTTGGGTTAAGAGTCATGGCTACGAGGTTTTACAAATTAAAACCCGCTTGATTTGAGTTGGTTAATTAAGTTGCAATATTATACTCTTTTCAAAACAAGGTTTTTAAATAAGGTATTGCAACGTCTAAACTAGCCACGATTTCGACACTCCTACAAAACCTATGTACTCGCCAGCATTTCTTTGCTGACCTCGTTTTCACATATGTTTCAGGTATTGTTGAATGATACCGATTGATAAGATGCATGCTCACATAGGACTGGACAAGGCCTTAGTGACTCAATAACAATATAGACTATGTTTAAATAGTGTATTTAGATTTCTAGACGATGTAATTATTCAATGTTTAATAAAACGAAACACTTTTTGGTATCCATGGTTATGAAACATTAATTCTGTTGCGACACGCCCCGATGTTTCCGCCGCGCTTTGTTGTTTTACGCGGTCGGGGTGTGACAGTTTATCCGTGCGAATGACTTCTCCGTGCGGATGACTTATCCGTGCGGATAAGTTCTCCGTGCGGACAAGTTCTCCGTGCGGATTACCATCCGGACAAGTAAACTTAATCAAACCAACACTTTTACATACAAAACCTATTCCTGAGATGTCATACTATCTACATACATACATACTGTTTACAAAAACGCAGAAAACAAAAAAATGACTACATGCTAACGGAAGCTACAGACGTTATGTACTAACAAACCCTGATTGTCCGTACTGTTTCATCGCCTCAACATATTCATCATCATTTTTATCATGGTTCAGTTTCAAACAATTCAAACAGTATATTAATCATCATCAACAAGATATACAACAACCTAGACAACTAACAGTAATGAAGGCATACATCAAACTAGGAATTCACACTTTGATCACTTATACATACCGATATCACGCAACACATATATGCACAAATGAAACAGGGATGATTATACTAACCAGACAAATGAAACGAGAAGATATAGATAGTTAACACATAAGGGGAAGGTTGCGATTAAACTGGTTCTCCTTCTAGTTGTCGTTCACAAAAGATTAGGGTTTGATGTTTTTTTGTGTTGCCAAATAGTAAAAGCCGTATACATATATGTATGCGCCCATATCTTCAAATACAAAGGTTGGGCTTAGTTTGGGCTTTGGGAAACTGGGCTAAGAACGGGATTGGGGTGTGCGGTTAAACGGGTTTTTACATCTCCAAGCACTAATGTATGGTTGAATATATACATATAATTTAAACAGTTATAATTTAATATGTAACAAACTCACAAGTATAAAATCATATAATCATAGTAGTTCAATGTAATTAAACGAGTTTAACAGGTTTACACAACATAGACATAATGACAACGTATCGTAGAACACGAGATTGGACAACGCTAACCTTGGGGGCACGGGTTGTCACATCATCCCCAAGTTGAAAGAAATTTCATCCCGAAATTTGACAAGTAATCCAAAACAACAAGATAAAACAACAAGATGTTAATCTCAGGAAGACTCTGGATTTTCCGCGGGTACCACATCATCCCCAACTTGAAAGGGAATTCCGTCCCGAAATTCGCCAATGACAGCAAAAGTTGGTTCATCCACCTGAATGATTGAGGATATTAGAGTTTTATCAGATCTTTACGTTCCCACGTGAGCTCCGGTCCACGTCTTGAGTTCCAACGAACTCTCACGATTGTCATGCGTCTATGCTTACGAACCTTAACTTCCCGTTCCACGATTTAGTTGCGAAACATGAAAAACGTCAGGGACATTACCCAACTTGACAGGTAATTCGAGCTTGTACGCCACTTGCCAACACGTTTCCAGAATTTTGAATGGCCAAACATAACGTAAGTTAAGCTTGCCACGCTTCCCAAGGCGTACCGCACCCTCCCAGGGTGAGACTTCCAACATGACACGTTCGCCTGCAGCGAACTCCCTAGTGTTTCCTAAGTTATCAGGTTTCCTAGCGATCACGCGTTGTCGCCACCCGATTTCCAGTCTAAATAACCTTCCCAAGAGTTTCGAGCGCAAGTCCTGGCCCGTGATTAGGTTGTCAACCATCTTAGTCCAACAAAGAGGTTGGTATCATCGTCCATGCTGTAACACCCTTGTCATTATTTAATGGTTTTTGTAAAGTATACGACAAACATGTAATTATGACTACATATACTTTGTAAAAATACGGGTTTGTTTAAACTTTACAATTTTAAAATAATACAACATAACATAATTGAGTTCGTCGTTTAAAAGTTACGATGAAACGACGTGCGGAAGCTTTTATCTTATTCGTGTTCGGTTGTCCGTTGAGCTTGATCGTCCTCCGGTAATTCTTGAAATTAACCTGTGATCAAAACCAACCTAAAAGTTAGTTTCGATACTTAAATAATAGCTTAAAACATGTACATCGCATCAAACAACAAAACAAAAATAATTTCTCAGGTTTATGCCTCTCGAGCCACGCGAGAGGCTCAACTCGTTCTTTCGCGTGCCGCAACGCCTGTCGCGTGTCGCGCCCGGTTTCAGGTGGTCCCTCGCTTGGTGCGGGGAAGCTCTTTTCCAGTAGGTCCGTATCTGGACCTGCATTTCCTGCCAAGCTCTAGTTTTGATCAAACTCTAAACTTCAAAATGCCATGCAAATCACATTATATCAGTTTTATAATATTCAAGGTTCAAATTATGGGTTCTTATGCAAATCTTAACCCGTTTTGCATATCTACTCATTTTGACCCGTTACGGGGTATTTAACACTTTTAAGCTTAATTCACTCTTCTTTTAGCTTACACCCTATCTCCATTTTATACATATCCCAAGGACTCAATTAAACAAAACGCTTATTTCTAAACAACTCAAAAAGGTTGTTTTTCCCTATTTACCCCTCAATGACTTTTTGGTCAATTTTAAATCCTTCATTTTGCGACGAAGAGCTTTCGCCAATAATTGACCATGATATCGTTTCTAACTACAACACAAAATATGCGTACCTGGCTCGGATCAACATATTGACCCGTTTAATACCTTGCGTCCATAATATGCTAATTCATAGCACCGCTAAATCATAACCATTTTATCCTGTGCACATAAGACTCGACAAGCACTTATTAGTCATTATTTGTTAAATGGTATCTACATTACCATTTGACCCGTTTGGTCTAAACGATTTAAACACTTTGCGCTTATATTGGAATGGTATCTATTTACCATTTCATTAAATAACTAAATTCAGATTTCTCACCTCTTTAGCTATGTCTCTTAAACCCTTTTTCTTACGCATTTAGCCCGACATGACTTATGTCGCTTAGTGTTGTTTTATATTTCAACTTTCACCTATTTGTTCGTGACTAAATCACCGTTACCCCTTTTTACTCATTTAGGCTTACTTATAAAATAGCCGTTCGAAAACCCATTTTTATTTATGTCACTTCATGACCATTTTGCCTCTTTATCATAAAACATGGTTTTTCATCATTAGATATGCTCCGACCCGTATCGTTTCGTGTCGGAGCCATATCATGAATATCATCTTAATCGTATAAGAAACTTTTAGAACAAACACATATTCTATAAAAAGTGTAAGTTTCACTTACCTTGCATCCGGTTATGTCCTTTTTCCGCGTACTCGATCCGTCTGACCCGCTTATTTCCCAAGTCTTCATCTAGCTTGTCTAGAGTCAAACTATCATCATCACAATTCATAAGACGGTTAGATTAGTCATAATCGTTTACGACTATTCCATCCTACGGGTTTTATGTCGATTTTTTCATTCGACCATATCAAAATTATCATTCGATCTAATCATTGGTCGGTTTGACTTTTTAAAAGTCAATTGACTTATCAACATATTCAAATACACATTTGGTTCATTGAACTCACTTAGGCATATTTCATCCGAAATCTTAATAAAATCAAATTTTACACACAACCAAGTAGACCGCGATTTCATTCAGGCAATTCATATCAATGAAAAATGGGCTGTTTTTGGTGACTTGTTTAACCTGTTTACAAGTCTTCACAAATTATGATTTTTTTATGTGGCGTACCTCTCGGAGAGTTAGGCCTTGTTTTAAAATTTCAAGATCTAACTCTTTACCAAAAATTCGTAAAAATTCATTTACTAAGCTGCAATCAGATTCATCACTTCTGACTGCAGCTTACGGAAAAATTCATTTAAAATTCCTCGTTTATCCGATTGACGAAATTCCAATTGAAGATTTTGTTAATCACTTAAAGCTATCTACAGTAAAAATTTGAGATCATAACTAAATTCCTAAATTGAGTTATGACATTTGTAATGGGCTGCAAATTCTGCCAGAAAACGCAGCTTGAACCTTCGATACGGAAAAATTCATAAAACGCACAATTTTCATCGAAAAAATGCGATTCCAGTGGGGTTTTAAAGATATTTACTGGAATTACATTTTAGACTAAAGAAACACATGTTTTTGTCATGTTTTTGTCATGTTTTGTCCATGTTACAGCTAATACAAGTCAGCTGTAAATTCTGATCAGAAGCTGTTTGAATTCAGCTTTCAATTAAAGCATGTTCATGACATCATAACACTAGTTTTAGCAATCAAAACCCTAAAAACATCACATACATGAATTTAGCATCAACAATTCTGAATTTACTTCATATTTCTACTTAGCGTTTGTTCCTAAGCAATCACACTTCATTAATTCGGCCATAGCCTCTACGATTCATACATAGATCGCATCATGCAAAGTTAACTAATTTTCACAACTTCATGAATGTCAAAAATTCGACATACCTTACGATCCTCTTAACTTGGTGATCGTTTATATATATTCCAATCTGAATTTGGTCTTCGTTTGATCCTCCAATTTGAAGGTTTTGTTGAATTAGGGTTCATCCCCTTTTTCTCTGGCTCTGGTCGATCGAACACACCTCCTGTGTGTGTGTTTTGTTATTTTTTTTTTATAAATGTTTAATTTAAACACTTTCCTAATTACCCACATTTAGCCCCTCTTGTTTTAGTTTGTTACCAAGTAGGCTATAATTCATTATTTATCACTTAATCACATATTACCAACTAGGTCAATTATTTCGAGTTAACTTAATGAGTTTGGGACCCGTTTTATTTTAAGTCCCGTTAGCCTTTTATATGCCTTGTTTTTATTTCTTGAAAGTTCTTATCCACTTTTTAATTAATATTAGGCTTATTTATTTAAATCCTAATATTCACCGGGCTACTTTTACCACTAACGGTACTTTACCCGTCTTGTAGTATTTAACAGGGTTTGATTACCAAACCCGTTTTCAGGGTGTTACACATGCAATGCCTCTAATAGAGTTGTCTGAGTACTAGAATGGTAACTGTTGCAGTAACCTCAACCAAAGGTAGGTGTCCTTTCAAATTTTACTAAAGTCAATCACACACGTGCTCGCAGCATGTCCTCCAGTGTTAGGATGGTTCGTTACTCTGTCCGGTTATCAATCAGGAGTTGGCACCTCGTGCCTAAAACCGCCTCTCTCAGAGGGATATTCACAAGCTGTGAAGACTCGTCAGTTTCCTTGATTGCAAGAAAGTGTGCTGATTGCGTGAGACAATCAATGATCACCCAGGTGGTATCGGTTCCGCTCTGAGTTTTACTTAACCAGTGACAAATCCACGGTAGTCTGTTCTCATTTCCATATGGGTGTTTCTGGTTGCCGATACTCCACCTTGACTTTCCCACAAGTCATACATCATTCACAAACATTACTAGGTGGGCCTTCATACCCGATTACCAATACAAGATTTATAGATCCTAATATCTCTTATCGAAATCCAGACGACTAGAATATCGAGGCCGGTGTACTTTGCTCAACACAAGTTCCCTTGGATTGCTGTATAGTGAGACCCATATTCGTTTCCTGAAATAGCGAGTATCGTCTGTCTTGGCAAAAGTTGCTTCTCCATGCCTCGCATGGACCCAACTTGAAAATTTTCTTCCTTCAGTGCTTCAGATTGGGCAGGAGAATCTAATCAGATAGGGTAGAGTCGCTGGTGTGCTGCAAGGCTCATACGCGTCTAGGCTTCACAGTCGAAATCAATCAAGGGTTCCATCCGGCGATGTCATTACATGTTTAATTCTTTCGAAACAAGGGTACGCGGGAGGCCCTTATGATCGGTCTAAGTAGTGCATTTGGTACCGTCCAAGTAATGCCTCCAACTTAAATCCAAAGACCATGGTTTCCACCGCAGGTTGTGACTCGTGCAACTCTCCTGGTAAATCCACTACGTAAGCCAGCACTTCCTCGTGTTGCATTGGCATGTAACCGGGACTCTGATTCGAACCACCATGGTATACCACTAGATCACCCGCATCCTCGGGTAAATGTGATGCTCAATGCATTGCAGAGTTGAGATTCGAAAACTGAAAAGACGTCCTCCTGTTTTGTCTTCCACGGGCACAACACCCTGCTGTGCTAAAGAGATTGTTGTATCCTCGAAGGAATCTCTGGTGTTGATCAGTTTCTATCAAAATGGATCTTAGCTAGATCCACTCGTATTCCCACTTCGTTGTTTATATGCCTAAAAATGTACCTCTCGAATCCAGAAGTTACCTTTAACAAGACTTCGTGCGTAGTGGCTCCTCCCTCAGGAGCTCTAAAATAAAATACAAATGCCGTCCATGTTGTTCCTTTCTCCTGGTAATGATTCAACACGTCAACAATAAGCATAGTCGATACATGTGATCCCTAAAGCTGCTGGTGTGATGATTAGCCCAAAGGTCATGGAATACAACGTCGTAATGGCCACACTGCGTTCGATATGCCGTTTTAGGAACATGCTCCTCTTGGACTTCCACCTGATGGAAGTTCATTTGTTAGTCAATCATCGAATCTAAGATTGACCCTCGCTACTGGTCAACAGATTGCCAAGGCATGGTCGGGGCAAACGGCTCTTGACTGTCACCTTGTTGATTTCTCGATAATCAGTACACCTATGAAAAAGGCTTATCTTCACGGATACAACTGGGGCTCCCTAAAGCGAAGAAACTAGGTCTGGCCAAACTCCTATCCAGCAACTTCTATAGTAGATTAGACAGTTCTTACAACCCACCTGGTGCAAGACAGTAAGGAGTACAAGTAATCAGGGTTTCCTCTGGTGTGAGATCAAACTGAGATTCTGCCTAGCAGTTGTGGAAGTAAACCTGAAAGTTCCTTGGGTAGCACTCCGAGAGGAATCACGAACAATTGGTGGATCCTTAATCCTTTCTTCCTTAGTCTTAACGTCCGTAATGGTTGTTAACGTAGCGGGGTAATCCCTCCGTAGACACTTCTGGGCTTTCATTACTGAAATGATACTAACCTTTACACCATTCTCACATTTTAGGACAGACGACGATTCTCCACTATGGAGAGGGATACGCAAAATTTTCTCCTCACCGAGTGTATCTGCGTGATATCTGGATAACCAATCCACACTAACTATTGCGTCAAAACCATCCAAGATAGTAGAAGGAAGGTCGATGTCGAACACTTGTCCTACAAGAACGAGTTTGAATCCCACGAACATACGAGGCTTCAGTTGACTTGCCATCAGCCGATTCCACATCAGGTTCGGTTTCAAGAAGCATCAGGGTCAAACAGAACAGAGACGATGCGATTAGCTACCATACAAGCTACCATATTGCTAAAATTCCTGGCGTCGTCCATGTCTATCCTAAATGACCTTCCACGAGCATCATTTCTAGTGTTGTTGTTACGGTCACGTGGATTCCCAATACTGTCATTGTTCCCTTGGTTGTTCAAATCTTGACTTAACACAGTCAACCCTTGCCGATGTCACCTTCATTTCCATATTGTTGCCTACACTTACGAGTACCTTGATGTTGCCCTGACTATTGCCTCTAATGTTGTTGCTTGAAACAGAGCCCTACGATCTTTCACCAACAGGGTCCATCCTTTCACCTTCTGTGCCACATCCTAAGGCGCTACTCATTGTGCTGGCAGTTACACATTCCACACTATGATCAGTTGTCATCGCTTATGTCCCGATTGATTCGTAAGAGTTGACTCCCATAAGTCGCTGACTAGGGTTAAGAATTCGATCGAACTCAATTTGCTGGTGATTGCTGCCGGTAATCAGGGTCGTCCAAATACTGAGGTCGGTAAAGTACTGCGCTCATCCTCTTGTCCATCGATGTTGCAAGTTGTTTGAGTAATACACGGTCTGTTGCGTGAGTGTTGCAGAAGTGATCACAGTTCGGGATCTAAGACGTCAATACATGAGTTTCAGTAAACAAAGAGGAGTGTGAGAGGTATAGACCAATCATTGATGCCGCAACATCCAACTCAGGGACGTTCGTTCAAGCACCTAACATTCTACACAGTTCACTAGGCGTTCAGATGGGTGTTCAGGTAATACTCGATAGCATCGGGATTCGAAAGGATTCAGAGAGGAGTGAAAAGATCACGTTCGTGTAGGAGACAATCACTTCTATGACTCCTATAAATTTATTATATTTCTCTTCGATCAAATAATAGAACAGAGCCCCTTTTTCACTTGTTAAGTCTCACTGGGACTCGCATGCACCCCACATTATTATTATTATGTGTGCACCCACAATAATATTGTGATTTGTATGTTCATCTCAGCTCCTCCTAACTCATGTCAAATGGTTCCTCAAACTCGAGTAGCAAACAAAGAACATCGCAAAACATGGATCATGAATGTCTAGGGAAATACCACACTATCAATCACGTAACTAGGGGTGTTCGTGAGCCGATCCGATCCGATCGAGGGTCTGCTCATGCTCGGATTGAATTACAACCAATCCGATCCGATCGGATCGAATTTACAAAACCGAGCACAAAAGTGATGCTCATGCTCGGATTGAATTTGAATCGATCGGATCGTTTTCGCTCGATTGAATTATAAGGTTGCGTTCAACAAAAACAAATACTAACTTAATTAAAACATGTCCAACACTTCACTCTCAAAAGCAATACATAACTAAAATCATGATTCTAAAAATGTTCATAACAATATCAAGAAGCACAAAATGAACTGCGAAATACAAATTGTCATTTAGTTTAAAAGCCATAAACTTCTTCTTTAAGCTTGATCATCTCCATCCACAAAATTCAACTTCAAATCAACATATAACCTATAAGTTGGGCTAGTATATTTTTTGGGCTTTAAATCTTTAAAATCTATAATATATATGTATATATTAGTAATAAAAATAATTCGAGCGAAACCGAGCGATCGAAGAGCGAGTGGATCTTTGCTCATGCTTGGATTGAATTTGAATGGAACCGATCCGAGTGGCTCATTTACAAACTGAGCGGGAATCGAACGAGCATTTATCGAGCGTTTTTCGAGCAATCGTCGAGCAATCCTCGATCGTCGAGCAGTTTGGACAGCCCTATACATAACACATGCAAGTAATACATGAATTCATACTGTTGTGCTAAACGTGCAATCCCATGCAATTTCATATGTAAGTGTTCACTTGTTATGCAGTGCAATGAGTAAACGAGAGACGAACCTTGCAGTCTGGAGCTGAGTGTCATGGTCGTATTCAGAACTTGTTTGGGTATAGTCTGGTTTTATGAAAACGTTATAAAACCAAGTTCACTATAACCAGTGGCTCTGATACCAAACTGTCACACCCCCAAAATACCACTTGCGGAAACACCGCGGGGCGTGTGACGTACTAGGATCTTAGCCACCAATCACATTGAACTCATAAATATATTTAAATAAAACTTTCATTCATTATCATAAAGTGTTAAAAAACGTTACATATAATTCATTATACACAGCAGAAGCATAACTCATTTGTTAAGTGTTTCATAAACCACGCGTATGAACACCATTAGACTTATGTTGCGATCCCATGTATCTCGACCCATAACCACTCCAGCCTCCCAGAAAGCAAGTTCCATGATATAACCCTACAGACCTGCAAGCATGCAGACAAGTGTGTCAGACGACGCTGGTGAGTTCAAAGTTTGTTAACGTGTTTAGTTACCAGTTACCAGATTAAAACGTTTCACAGATTTGATGTTGTTAATCACACGCTTACCGCCGATGGCACCAGATTATTTGCCCAAACCCCAATGCCTCTATCAAAGTAATGGTCAAGACTGGGATCATTAGTTCACTCCCGACCTCCCTGGTGCGGTGTGAGGTTGCCAAACATAAATAGCGCTATTAACTAATACCTCGTTGCCTCCCCGGAAACAATCGGTAGAAGGGACTTGAGTGATAGATATACGTGTATTAACCAACAACCCAGGTTTTACATTCCAATCAAACCCATTTACCCAACATTCCTCCCCGGAATGTTTACCAGATGTCCCTCCCCGGGACGCATGCTTGGAAAAAGAGCAGTGAACTCACCTTAGGTTTGCTCGGTATATAATGTTACCCGTTCCCATTAGTCAACGAACCCTATCGTGATTATCAATGATATCAATTTCATAGCAGACTAAACCACGTAATTCACACAGACTGTATTCATCACCAAGTTTACCATATAACATGAATTAAGTACCTACTTTGTATACACAACAATACGTAATAGTTGGGTCTACTACTACCATGAGTGAAATTAGGTTTCTCATCACAAGTAACAGATATTACCAATACACATTGACGTCCATCATCATGTGTATCATAATAGTTCACACAAAACCACATTCATATAGCAGGTATTTAGATTCCATACAAGTCAACCTATCCCAGTGAATGTTACACAAGTCAAAACAGGCTCCTTAACCATGTACTCAACAATATGCATAAACATCAACATTCATTAATATAATCAACAACAAACTCATTTACTCACATGCATCAATTTTCAGTTTCCCCATTATTGAATTATACACTCTTAATATCCAAACCGAACCCTAAGACTACTATGACGCTGATAACTCATGCAATTTAACACACAATTATATTCAACAGTTGAGTGGTTATTCACATTTCTAAATACAAGTTCCCTCATTTCTAAATAGTGTTGTTATCATGCGGCCAGTGAACTCATGTAACCAAGACATTCACATCTTACACATTATATACATGTACTGTTCTAATACCTTGTTCCCACGTAACATCTCGACGAAAGATCATGTTTCCTCAATCATAATTAATCATCATTAACAGGCAGTAATAGGGTTCCATTAACTAAATCATTCTCTATTATACATGCAATTAATATAAACATCATAACCTACTGTCCATGCAAAGCTTCTCGGCGAAGTACCCTATATGACGAAAAACATATGTTTTGTCGAGGCCAGTTGAGACGAAAGACTACCTTCATCGTCGAGCTATAGTTGACGAAATACCAGTGTTTCGTCAGAACTACAGGTGGCGAAATACCTATGTTTCGCCATGGATAACCTAGATGGTTATGGTGACCTGCAACCCTAATTGTCCCTACTGTTTCATCGCCTCAACATATTCATCATCATTTTTATCATAGTTCAGTTTCAAACAATTCAAACAGTATATTAATCATCATCAACAAGATATACAGCAACCTAGACAACTAACAGCAATGAAGGCATACATCAAACAAGGAATTCACACTTTGATCACTTATACATACCGATATCACGCAACACATATATGTATAAATGAAACAGGGATGATTATACTAACCATACAAATGAAACGAAAAGATATAGATAGTTAACACACAAGGGGAAGGTTGCGATTAAACTGGTTCTCCTTCTTGTTTCCGTTCACAAAAGATTAGGGTTTGATGTGTTTTTGTGTTGCCAAATAGTAAAAGCCGTATACGTACATGTATGCGTCCATATCTTCAAATACAAGGGTTGGGCTTTGTTTGGGCTTAGGGAAACTGGGCTAAGAACGGGATTGGGGTGTGCGGTTAAACGAGTTTTTACGACTCCAAGCACTAATGTATGGTTGAATATATACATATAATCTAAACAGTTATAATTTAATATGTAACAAACTCACAAGTATAAAATCATATAATCATAGTAGTTCAATGTAAATAAACGAGTTTAACAGGTTTACGCAACGTAGACACAATGACAACGTATCGTAGAACACGAGATTGGACAACGCTAACCTTGGGGGCACAGGTTGCCACAACTATAACCAGTGGCTCTGATACCAAACTGTCACACCCCCAAAACACCACATGCGGGAACCCCCGCGAGGCGTGTGACGTACCAGGGTCTAGCCACCAATCACATTGAACTCATACATGATTTAAACAAAAACTTCCATTTATTAAGGTAAAGTATTACATTACATAAAGTATAACTCATCGTATTCAGCGGAAGCATAAATCATTTGTTAAGTGTTACATAAACCGTATGTATGAAAACGATTAGACTTGTCTCGCGATCCCATGCATTACGACCCATGACCACTCCAGCATCCCAGACAGCAAGTTCCATGATCCACATAAACTATAACCTGCGAGCATGCACAGAAGTGTATCGGACAACGCTGGTGAGTTCATAGTTTTACGAAAACGTTAGTTACCAAGTGTTTAGTTCCGTTCATTGATTACAATGTTGATAATACCCCGAATACAAGACGGCTCCAGATTTATTTTGCCCGTTCCCCAATGCTCCTATCAAAGCATTGGGCATGACTGAGTCATTAGTTCACACCCGTCATATCAGGTACGGGTTGAGGGTGCCAAACCTAGATAGCGCTACCAACTAATACTCCGTTACCTCTCAGGTAACAAACAAGATAGGACTTAAGGGTGATAGGATGAGTGCATTATCCAACATTCCAGATTTTACCCACAAGACGTATTCCTCTCAGGAATACCCAATTGATTTACCCAAAACCTATCCCTCTCAGGGATACCCAATGACTGTCCCAACCACCGGGACGCATGCTCAAGAGAAATGAACTCACCTTAGATTGCTCGGATTGTTAAGTTACTTTACCCATTCAAAGTTGGTCAACCAAACCCTACCGTGGTTACCAAGGATAGTCAGTTTCGTAAATACATATCCAATTCACGTATTCAACAAGTCACACGTAATACCATTGTCACATAACACATAGCAAGCATTTAGATTTCATGCACGTTAATAACACAGTTCATGTTCCCAACAATGGTTACCAATAACATCAGTTTTTACATCAAATCAAGTACACAGTTTACATCTATCACAAGATCACCTTTTGTTGCACATCGGGTACTCAGTTATCACAATAACTTATAATAAATGGATTGACTACCACATAAGTCCAAATCAAAAACCCTCATATTCAGTTAATCATTACTATCATGCCACCAACAAAAGTCACAACTCATGTGTCCTAATAACATAAAAGATGGGTATTTTAACCACACAAGTTAAATCAGAATCCTCATTATTAGTTATTATTATCCTGCATCAATAGTATCTTGTGACACCAATAATCATCATCATATGCATTATATAAATCTACTTTTTCTTCTTTTACGGCGACATGTCCATGTGACAAAGTATCATTATCTTTCGTTGGGTCACATGTGACGAAGAACCAATATGTTTCGTCGAGTTACAAGTGACGAAGAACCCCTATCTTTGGTCGGGTTACCTGTGGCGAAGAACCCCTATCTTTCGTCGGGTCACATGTGACGAAAAACCATTATATTTCGTCGAGATCACATAGTCAATCAGCTAACACATTTTCATCATTCAAAATAGATCAAACAGTTACATTCCTTTGATTCGCAAGAACCCTAATTATGATCCTATGCTAACCGAATTTAACAACACTTCCAACATCTAGATCCAATTAAACCATTCAACCATCATTCATCATAAGCAAATCGTCGTGATCATCAGGCATTCGTCGACATCTCATATCATGGAACCCTAGTCTGTTAGTTAATCATCATGAATACAATTCTTATCATACAACCCAATTCTTTAATTATTAACCGTTTGATTTAAGCCAATTCCAAACATTTGTTTATCAAAACCCTAGATTATAATATTCCTCACACATTAACATGCAACACCAACATAGTCAAGTGCCACGATATGAAATCATGAAACAAATATGGCAGCACACTTCCAAGAAAATACATCTGGGATCCAACCAAACTATGAACAAGTTTACTAACTGAGATGTGGGATTCGAAGATGAGTAATCGATCAAAAGATGATGAAGCACCGGGTAGAGAGGCTCCCGTCGACTTCGAAGGAATGGTGAGAGGAGTTTAGGGTTTTGTTTCTATGTGTTTATGAGAGATGCATGAGGACCGTGTATAACCTTGTGTATGTTTGGAACAAGTGGGCCGAACCCACTAGAGTTTTTGGTTTCGTTTTGGGTTCCAAGGAGCTAGACCAAGGGCAACAAACTACACAAAGTAGATTTTCGGCCCGTAACGAAATGTGCGACCTAGGAATCATATGCGACTAAACACTATCATCCAATAACTCTTGCACAATGATAACTATCAAATATGACTCAATAGATTTAATATGACGTGCATAAGATTTAGCGTAACAACACTAGTTAAACGATCATGGAGTTAGGTAACACTAACCTTAAAAGTTTGGGTTGTCACACGTACTATTTCATCTAGCAGGGACTCAGTTGGACATCCTGTGAATTGATCTTTGGTTGCATCATAGGGATTCTTTTCCATGATGTGGTTTATGTAATCTGCCCTTAACAACTTTATGAGATCTGGATCTTTTATTGGATCTGGATCTTTTATTCCTTAGATAGGACTCAACAGTTGTTGCCTTCAAGGAGGTCTTAGTTATGTAACAACTATCCATCTGTGAGACTGTAGTCTCTGTAGTTGTAGTGGTTGCCTCAATTGAAAAACCACCAAGTGTCACTTGTGATATAACGAGTGTACCCTCCTCAGCTTATGGGCTAGCAATGACATGACATGGCCTAATCACTTTTTATAGTATGCTCCCAGTAATTGGTGGAGAGTGATTCTGGTGTGTTCTGTATGTCAACACCATCAACTTTTGAAATAATTCAAAAGGGCATTTTGTTTCTTTGTAGAAAGTCTGCATTTGCCCAAAATTTCTTCAAGGTTTCGACATAGATTGGTGCATCTGCCGTCAAAATATTTTTATATTTTGATGCTTGAAGAAAATCGATGGAATTCAGGGTTTTTGCTATGTTTGACTAGATACGGAAGGTAATTGTGAGAATATTTCAGTATTAGTGTTGGGATTGAACCCTACCAGAGGAACAGATAATGTAAAGCCAAAACCAGGTCACAACAATGGATTCACAATAAGCAGCGGTTTACACTTTGCTCTCCCCTTGAAAGTGATTTATAACAACTGATGGTCTCTATCTGCTGCTCATATTCAACTGCTGCTGCCCTTTCAACTGCTGATGAAAACCCTGAAGTATCTAACACTGCTGGTCCTATCTACTGATGATAAAGCACTGCCCAGTCAAGGACTGATCAACCTTGAGGAAAGCACTGACATAAAGGGAGAGCAGTTGTTTAGTAAATTGTTTGTTTTATGTATAGTCAGTGGTTAGGTTAGCAGTGTTTGTATAAGAACAGTAGATACAGGTTGTTAGGCTGTTAGACGTCGCTTTCATGGTGACGTCAGCTGAGATACCTCAGTGGTTTGGTTTGCCTAAAAATGTAACAGTACCCTGTACTGTTACATTTGATTGACTGAGCGAGTTCTTCTCCTCATGTCTAATCCTTTCATCTTGTGTGCAACCTACCTTGGGGCATCAGGCTGAGGGGGAGTATAGTTTGTAAGCATGACTGTAATCTTTTGCTTTGATTTGTAATCTTTTGACTCTATGAAGCAATTGTTTATCAAACTATTTTCTCCTTTGATTGTGTTTACAAAGTTTTTTTTCATTTCCGCTGCACCTAACATGTTTTCATATTCATTGATCATTCATTTTTAAACAAACAAACACAATTATCAGAGCCTCCGATCCCAACAATTGGTATCAGAGCCTGGACAGTCAAATTCGATCTAACAATCAATTTGACATAACAGTTCGGCTCAAAATTCATTGATACTAAGGTTGGTTGTATTTTGTTGAAAAACAGAGTATCGATTAAATCATGTTCAAAATGGTTATTCAAAAACTCTGTAAATCAACCAAGATGTCATATAACACACAACAGGTGATATTATGCAAAAGTCACCCATAGCTTTCAGATCTGTGAACATATCTGTCAAATTATGGGATTGTTTTATATTCTTCAATATTGATTTCAACTGTTGTTTTGATATTTGTGATGTTTTCATTAAATACTAAAGTACAAACCTCAGATTAACAAAACCTATGTTCATAAAAGCATTGTTGTTTTGATTAACACTAAAAGAGGGAAATTAAAACTTTAGTTATTTAGATCTTATGTGTTAAAAACAGGTTGAGTTCCTAAAAATGACAAAATCAACTATGTTCAAATACATTAAGAAAACAGGGGTCAACATAGTCCGCATCATATGTAATGTGAGATTGGATGAAAAACTTGTGAAAACATGACCAAGTCTCTCAAAACATTGCTGCAGAATGATTTTGGACTAATATTCACAAAAACTCAGAAGTGTGTTTATCTCAAAACTTTTGAAGTCAAAAGAAAAGAGTATAAACATAAAACACTTATGAGTCAAAGTTTAGGGTAATAATGGTCATTAAGCAACTATGTGCATTCATCTGTTCAGGAAAAGGTTTTGATTCCAGTAAATGAATTCCTAAAAGGACTAGACAAATTTTCTAAGTCATCACATAGAAATTAGATCTACAACAGGATCTTCAAAACTCATGTGTCCTCATGTTTGCAATCAATTGACACAGAAAATGGTACCAAACAGTGGTCAAAATATTGCCAAAATATTCTACCACTGCTGTCAAACCGCTGACCATTTTCATAAAACTTGAGAATGATATGATTATGTCTTCTATTGATAATACACCAGATCCTTTTTGATTCTGTTCTCAGAAAATCCTTTAACCATTTTTTTTTCAAAGGATTTTCTCAAATAATCAGGATATATTATTCATTTTTTTTAATAATAATATATTTGAAACTCTTGCTTGTTTTTGTTGGCAATAGTTTTAGCTCCTGTCAGGATGTAATACCTTATTTTTGGTGGTATTTGTGTCCTCATAAATGGGTCAAAAGGAAATGGTACATATGCCATGATCATGTCATACTCAGGTTTGTTCCTAAACTTTTATCAAAGGTTGATTGCAAAATGTGCTTGAATTACTAGGGTACTCATGTTTTAATTGAATATTAAACGAAAATGAGTTGCCTTAAAAAGCTTTCATCATCTGGGGTACTAAACCACTGTCTTTCAAATTGACATGTGGCAAAACCTTGAATGAAAATCTTCAAAACTGTTGCTGAAACACCTGTCCTTCAGAGTTGTACTATTTACCCTAACCACTGTTTTGTTCAAATGTCTGATCTCTAAACACTGTCCACTGCTGAAAGTTAACCACTGATCCCTCATTTTTCTTGAAAAGCACTGATGCTCAAAATCAGTGTCTTATTCACTGATATGCTATCCACTGATAGTAAAAATCATCCACTGCCCATATTTTTACCGTTGTAACCTCTGATGCTTAATACGTCAGTGGCTCTTAAAACAACTGTTTTACATACTTCATCTGTCTCATCAGTGTTTGACACGTGGTCAGTTTTTAGCCCTCAGATCTTAATAACCGCTGCCACATCAGCGATCATTTTTTTTTCAAATAAAACCCTGCCCTAAACCCCAAACAGGGTTTTACACTGTCGAATTGAATTCCAAAATTCTCTTCTCATAGCAGTTTCCAACCCTTCTTCTCAAAATCTCCAAAATCCTTCTTCGTTCTTCTCCACAAAAATGACAAAATCAAAATCAAAACCTAACTCACCATCACCTTCCAAAGAGGTCGCTCAAACGGCCGAAGAACCCATCGAAATACCATTCAAACAATCTCACAATTATTTGGGTTTACTCACAAAACCCAAAGACAATCACACCTTCGACTCCATCATTGATGCAATAACTGGATCAAAGTACAAAACTTTGTTGACAGTAAATGCTCCCATATATCTACAAACCCAGAGAGAGTTTTGGAAAAAGGCGACGCTTGAAAAACAAGACGATAGAGTCATTGCCATTAACTCCTCGATACAGGGAAAAGCGATCAAAATCACACCACAATCGATATCAGAAGTCTTCATACTCGATGATCAGAACGGTAAAACCTCTTTTGACAAAAACGAGTTAAAAGTTGATTTTCTGAAAAGGGGTTATGCAGAAGAATCAAAGGTAGATACCCTACAAAAGGGTTATTTTCCATCTGCACCCAGGTTTTTATTTCACACACTCTTGATGTGTGCCTCAAATAAAACAACATCTTTTAATGAAATACCATTGAAAATTCAAAGCCTGGGTTACGCTATTTTGAATAGTAAGGACTACAACTACTCCCAGGAGATTTTCAATGACATGGTGAAAAACGTTGAAAGTAAAGCATTTTTACTTTTTCCAAGATTTTTGAGTTACTATTTTGAACAAAAATTTGAAAAGGAAAGTTTAAATTTGCTAAAACAAGGTGTTCATTGTCAAATAAAGAGCTTAACAAAAGAAACATTTTCAAGGATGATGGCACCAATAAAAACAAAAGCAGGGGTACCTGAGCAGATTTTAGTGGTTACAACTGCTCCTCAGGTATCAGCTGCTGAGCCCACTGCTCCAGGTGATCATAGCAGCACAACCACTGCTTTGAAACCCACACCTGACATAACCAAAAAGACCAAAAAGAAAACATCCAGAAAACCCACCAAACCCAAAACAAAGGCAACTCTGGAAGATGAGATCCCAGAGGAAATGCCTGTGACAACACAAAAGTCACCACAAACCACTGCTGCTACTTCCTCACAGCAGTTGGAAGAAAGATCTCAACCCATGCCTAAAACTCCTCATGCATCCTCACAAAAGGATCAGGTTGTAAGCACAGGGACACCACAATATGAAGCTCTAAATCCACTCGGATCCATCTTCCTCAGTCCTGATCCCAAGGACATGTCGCTTTCAACCCCCATACCCTCACCAATAATAATGCCACAATCCATGCTACCTTTGTTGCATGCAGCTGCTATAGCTCAGACACAAACCAGTTCCTCTCTATCACCTGTCACTGAGAGTATACCCCCACAAGTGACTGGGTCTGATGCTACTACTCCTGCTATCCCAGCAACAACTGAGGAGGTTACACCCCCTGAGTTACAAGTAACTCTCGGTGGTAGTTCAAGTGGAGCAGCAACTACAACTGGTGGATCAACAGATCCTCAGTTGGACAGTTGTTTCATAAGTAAGACTCCCTTGAAGGCAATTTCTTCCATGGCAACTTTGGTAACGACCAGTGAGTTGGATCTAACCACTGGTACCATCAAAGGTCTATCGAGTGCTGAAGAAAGAAGTCCCCAGTACTGAGAACAAGGGGCATCAATGGATGATTTTTGGGACTCTGTTCCTAAGACACACATTGATATAACCACTGCTAGTGGGGATTCAGATGATCCTACTAAAGTAGGTGATGATTCAAAATATCAGGAATTGACGGGCAGAGTTGACAAACTTGAAGAATCAGTTGCTGAAATAAAAGAGATAGTGCAAGAGATTTTAAAAGCTCAGAAAGCACAAGCCTCTGCTATTCCTACTCAAGCACCTGCACAACATGCATTTGCTGAAAATGAGCTTTGGAATATTTTTCAACCAATGCTTGAAGCACAGCAACTTATGGCTGACAAAAAGCATGCTATTCAAGTACAAATGCTGACCAACATGGTTGAATCAAGGTTCAAGGACACTCAAGCAGATCTCAAGGCCATAAAGGCAAGCATTCAAAGTGTCTCTGGCAAAGCTCCTTCTTCCATATCATTCCTTGATAACCCCCCTTCAGATAATGCCAAAAAGGGGGAGAATATCAAGCTATTGAGAAAACTGAATACGAAAGGAATAGAGCATGGCCTCCATATTGAGCCTGAAAAAGAAAAAGAAAAGCAGGTCTTAAAACCTGTTAGCCAAACAGCTGATACAGCAGTAGTTACAAAAACTGCTGTCAGTAGCCAAACAGCTGCCATCTCTTCAACACACACCACTCTACCACACACCACTACAACTACTGCTCCACCATCATCATCTACAATCACACCATCACCACTGCCTCCTGTCATAAAACAGAAGACAACAGATGTTACAACATCTGTTGTAATGACAACAGTGATTGAAACACAAGTTGTTTCAACCACTGTCAGTCAATCACTGCCACAAACCACTGCTATCCAATCTACCGCCACTAATCCACCCAAAACATCATCTGCTCCTTCTTCATTAAAAAGAAGAAGAAATCTCATAACAGATGATGATTCACCACCATTACCACCAACATCACCACTTCCATCCCCTGCTCAAAAGCAGAAGACAACTGCTGACATATCAGCAGTTGTAATGACAACAGACGTTGAGACACCAGTTGTCTCAACAGTTGTTAGTCACTCATCCACCACTGCTCTCACCTTTTCTACTTCACAGCCAAAGCTCTTCAACAGAATAAGAAAGCCAATCACTGCCGATGAGGGTACGCATGATCCTAATGCTGCAAAATATCCACTGGAACTTGAAGCTATCAAAAATGAGATGAGGCAATTCTATAAAGAAGAGGACCCTTCAAAAAGAAGATTCTCCTCACTCATAGGCTACATGCCACCAGAGGATATGGATGATTACCTCAAACTCAAGACAAGGCAGGCTAAAGCTAGAGCTAAATTTGAAAGTGAACGTGAAAGTCTAAGCGAAGAAGGCATTGCTAAAAGACTGGATTTCTTCCTTGAAAAGGTAAAGCAGATGGAAGAATTTGCACAGGAACTAATCAAAGAAAAGGCTGAACAACGCAAAGAGCTAAGAAAACAATATCTTGCCTACATTATGAAAGAAAAATTCTATCCTGCTGAAGAAAAACAGTTTGAAGAATGGCCAATAATTGCTCTAAAGCATGAGGCTGAGAGGATTGACAGAATCAAGAATGATCCTACAAAGAAGAAAAATGCTCCAAACTGGAACAAATTCAAAAAGCTCATTGCTGACTTCACTGCTGAGTATAAAAGAAAGAAAAGGGAGCTGGTGGATGCAAAAATGGATACTGCTGAAGCCATATCAAAATGGTCAAGACAGCAGACTGATGAAGCCTACGAAAGGCTGGAGAAAAGAAAGATAACTGTTTCAGGCACTTCTAAAAAGCAAGAACAAATGATGAAGCTTGAACAGAAGATGGGAAATCTCGACACACTGTTCCGGTCTACTTTTGCAACAAATCAAGAAGAGGGAGAACAGCTGACTGAAGAAGAGGTAATAGAAAAGGAAGCAGAGTACTTCAAAGATACCATCACGAAAATGGGTCTAAAAGAAGAAACTTCAACAAAGCTTCAAAGCCTTTTTAAGGCATTAAACAAACCTGCATCTCCAAACACTGCTAAAGACAAGACAGAAGCTGAGAGACAAGAATTTATAGAACAAGAAACTGCAGAAGATATAGCTGCAGCAGACAAAGTCATTGAAGAAGCTTTCAAAAGAATGTCTGAAAGTCTGCAGATGTTTTCAAGGCCATTATCCCTCAACTCATCTTCAAATAAGTCTCTCCCAAGAAACCCACTTGGCTTAAAAATACTAAAGTGGATGTCTGATCAAAAGACTCACGTATTGACCTTGGTCAGAGCCAATGGCGATGTGAAGCATATATCAAGGAAAGAAGCACTAGGCCTTAGTGTTCAAGATTTGCAGGATCTCCTTGAGCTTACACTGTGCAGGGATGAAGATGACCAGAGTGCAAAGGAATTTGAAGCTGAATTCAAAGAACAAGCTAAGGCACTCTTGATGAGCAATAAAGGTCCTGAATAATGAAAGGTTTTGGCATTATCTGTTCCAGGGGGAGATTGTTGGGATTGAACCCTACCAGAGGAATAGATAATGTAAAGCCAAAACCAGGTCACAACAATGGATTCACAATAAGCAGCGGTTTACACTTTGCTCTCCCCTTGAAAGTGATTTATAACAACTGATGGTCTCTATCTGCTGCTCATATTCAACTGCTGCTGCCCTTTCAACTGCTGATGAAAACCCTGAAGTATCTAACACTGCTGGTCCTATCTACTGATGATAAAGCACTGCCCAGTCAAGGACTGATCAACCTTGAGGAAAGCACTGACATAAAGGGAGAGCAGTTGCTTAGTAAATTGTTTGTTTTATGTATAGTCAGTGGTTAGGTTAGTAGTGTTTGTATAAGAACAGTAGATACAGGTTGTTAGGCTGTTAGACGTCGCTTTCATGGTGACGTCAGCTGAGATACCTCAGTGGTTTGGTTTGCCTATAAATGTAACAGTACCCTGTACTGTTACATTTGATTGACTGAGCGAGTTCTTCTCCTCATGTCTAATCCTTTCATCTTGTGTGCAACCTACCTTGGGGCATCAGGCTGAGGGGGAGTATAGTTTGTAAGCATGACTGTAATCTTTTGCTTTGATTTGTAATCTTTTGACTCTATGAAGCAATTGTTTATCAAACTATTTTCTCCTTTGATTGTGTTTACAAAGTTTGTTTTCATTTCCGCTGCACCTAACATGTTTTCATATTCATTGATCATTCATTTTTAAACAAACAAACACAATTATCAGAGCCTCCGATCCCAACAATTAGCTTCATTGAATGTCGCAGGATTGTGATTTCTGAGTTTTCTCTTTGTGAAATGCTTTTAGATTTTGAGAATTTTACAATGGCAAATGTATGATCAGTTTGTCAAGGGTTTTTTTATAGGGTTTAGTGAACATTGATGCCGACGTGGCCAACAATTACTTTTTGAGTGACATGGCAAGCCTCTATTTGTTAAAGCAAAGCTCTGTTTATCAAAGCATTATGTTGGTGCATGAATGTCTAAAGCCTTCGTCTTAGTCTTAGTCAAGATTGTATAGGGTCTAGGGGTCAGATATGTCATTTATGTATAGTGTAGGGACTGTTTTGTAAATGTTATGGTTTATAGTGGTGATTCCGCTCCTAATGACATGTTGTCATTTGGAGCGAAATCAGAGGATGTTGATTCCGCCCGAAATGACAACATGTCATTAGGAGCGGAATTAAACTCCCTATATATAGTAGTTTCAGTTTCTCATTTGGCATCGATTCGTGAAGTTGTATACTGTTACGCTGCCGGATTTTTCTGAGGAAAATTAATGAGAAACAGTGTTTAAAGTGATATTCTTCTATTTTCTACTCCATTCTCTTTGATTCGAGCTGTTTACGTGTTTCCGCCACATAAACAGTGGTATTTTGGTTCTGATTGACTCACTAGATCGGTCAAATCGATCCTACAATTGGTATCAGAGTCAGTTATGAGCTAAAATACCTGAATCAAAGCATTTTTACTACATTTTTTGGATTTCTGGACATTGCCACGGACAAAATGGACTGAGTTTTTAACATACTATGTAAAAGTGACATTTAACAAAACCCTTGAGAGTATCAGCTTAAAATTCGGTTTAAAATTGGTAAAAAATGGCTCGAAACCTGATTCCGCTCGTAACGACATTCGGTTGATTCCGCTCGTAATTCTGAGCGAAATCAGGTCTTTCACCTGAAAAAGTTAATTCCGCTCGAGCAGTTGGAGCGAAATCAAAATTTTAGTTTGAATCTTCTGATTCCGCTCCTGAGATCACTAACATTCTGATTCCGCTCCTGCATTTGGAGCGAAATCAAAATTTTCTGATTCCGCTCGTGTGAACAATTCTAATTCCGCTCCAAAAGCCATCTTAGGTTGAATCTTGATTCCGCTCGAGTGAACTTTCTGATTCTGCTCAAGTGAAATCTCTGATTCCGCTCCTAAGTATTCTCACTGATTTCGCTCGAAATTATTTTCAGCATTAAAAATCATGGTTTGAGGGTTAAGGTCCATTTCGTTCATGATATTTCGTCCTAAGTTCAGTTGGTGTAGAACGTGTTTTCAGTAAAGTCATCTATTTTCAAAAGTTAAACAGTTTTCGGTAATCAAACTTCTAAAAATGGAGAACCAAGATTTTTACAATTTCTTCGCCGGCAGTGGTATGGCAGCAGGACAAACCTCGGGTAGTCTTGTGCAAAACGTCAACATGGAGAACGAATTGGGAACAATGCAAAAGCCTCCCAAGTTGATGAACATAGATGAATATGCGGGATGGTCAAGCAGATTTATGAACTGGGTTCAGGCTAACCATTTTGAATGTTGGATGAAGATAGAGAGAAAGTATGTTCCACCTGTTAATGGTTTAAATAATAAGAAGAATATTGTAAGCTTGACAGAACCAGAACAGAATGATTTCAAAGCCGAGAAAAAGATGATTAGTATTCTCCAGCAGGCTATCAAAGAAGATATTTTAGTATTATTGCAACATGAGGATAATGCTCAATCTATGTGGAATGCATTAAAAACGAAGTTTAAAGGTAGTGATTCCATGATCAAGAACAAGAAGGCTCTGCTCAAGAAGGAGTTTGATATTTTTACCGGTATGAAAGGTGAAACTACAAGGCAACTAATTGAAAGATATTGCCATTTGGTACTTGAGATGAATAGATTAAAAATTGAAAAGACCGATGAAGAATGGATTGACAAATTGTCTGATGCGTTACCATATGACGAGTGGGGTACATACCTGATGATGTTGAAGAACAATTCAGATTTTGCCAATTACAATCTTAGTTTGTTCATAGAAAAGATTGAAGCTCAAGAGTTGGAGTTGCTAAAAATTAGAAAGATGAACTCAATGAATGTTCAACAAGATGTATCTTTGTACTACAGAGGCAGTACTCCAGTTACAACAAATCAGAGCCCAAAGATACAAACTGGTTTCAGTGCTGACACAAGTTCAAGTGCTTCTTCAAATACTCCACAAACAAACAAACCGTCACCATTTTCGAGTGTTGATACAAATTTCAAAGCTAGTGAACAGCCATCACCTCAAAGTTCGTCCAGTTCAAATAATCAGGCATATGTTTCTGGGATCCAATGCAACATCGCAGTTAATATCAAGAATGGGAATGAATTCACTGAATAAGCTGCAAAACAACACATTGCATTGTTGGCTTCCGTGTTAGAATCGTATGAGTCTTTGGTAGCAGGTAAGATTGGAAATCCGGACATGACCAAAGAGGATTACGATCAGATTGATCCGGAGGAGCTTGAGCTGATAGATATTAAATGGGGCATGGCTAGTTTGGTGAGGAGAGCACAGTGCTTTATGGAAATCACTGGCAGAAACAGCCTTTCCGGACCTGATCAGAAGTTAGGATTTGACAAGTCCAAGGTAACCTGTTTCAAGTGTAAAGAAAGAGGCCATTTCAAAAGAGAGTGTCCGAACCGAGAAGTAAATAATCATCAAAATCCGTTCACAAATGATTATTATAAGCAGACAATCTATCACCGACCAAATCAGCAACCTGTAGTTCAAAGACCACAAATCGAGAACAAATCAGAGAAAGCTCTCATAGTGAATCAGGATGACGAGAAAGTTGCTGAGGGATTCAGTTGGGATAAATACATCCCTGGAAGTGATGGACAGGCTATGATGGCTGAGATAGTTGAAGTGACCGAAAGTGTTGTTGAATCTGAAGTGGTTGTTGAAGATGTTTATGTGGATAATGTGGTTGACATTAAGGAGTTAGATGCAGAAGTTCATCACTCTCAATCGGAGCAGGAGGTATTAGCCAATTCTTTGAGATCTATCATGCCTCCTAAAATTTTTGAATCTTTTGCAGGTTTCTTTGAAGAACCGACGACTGGATTGTGTCCAAGATATGAGGAGAAGAAAGAATTTGTTGAAGAAATGATCGATGTGACAAAGGACATGACCGAAGACACTTTGAAAGAAATTACTGACAAGGCTCTCATGGCGAAACTGAGAGAGGTAGACACAGAACTTGTGAAACCCGAGTCTGTCGGTACCAAGTCAGTTCAAAAGGAGTCGGATAAGGAGTCAGGAATTGAGGAGACCAAAACTAAGAAAGTGTCTGAGTCAGAGTCCAAAGATGTCGGTAAACAGGAAGTGAAAACTGCTCATGAAGCAGAAATTGTTGAGAAAGTGGATTCAATGTCTGAAACTCCATGCCAAAAGTGTTTACAATCGTGCATGGAGTGTCTTGAAAAAGACACTAAGTTTCAGGAATTGAAACAACATGCTGACATGTTAAAATTTGATCTAGGATAAGTCAAAGAAGCATATGATACATTAGCCAGATCAGTTAAAATGATTAAAAAGGAAAGTGTCGAAAATGATAAAGCCACAAAACTAGCAAAAGCAACACTTGTTGATAAACAAGTGGAAGTCAATTTTCATATTGACACAATCGCATCATTAAAGAAAGAATTGGAATTGACTAAAATTGAAAATGAGCGAATCAATAAGAAATTAATGAGCTATGTTGCATCATCCTATGTTCTTGAACAAATTGTTGCACAACAGCTCAATGCTGCACCGGTCTTTAACAGTGTTCCACCCCCAATGTGGAATCATTATACTCAAAAGTATCCAGATGGGGTGGAATCTGCATTGAATCTCAAGTTGAAAACAATTGAGGATGAATTGCCAGAGAGCATTGATGTTACATTCTCTGCATCTGACACGGACAACGAGTCACAAGTCATCAAGACTGTTGTCGATCTGGTGTTAGATGAAGAGAGTGATAACTCTGAGGTTGAAGTTATGAAATCTCATTCTGAGAAGTCTGTTACTGATTCTGAACACGGGGATAATTTTTTAGATCGTTTCATACCGAAATCAGACAAGAGTATGAATGATGATCCGATTATGGTGGTTTACACTATGATTGGAACTGACAAGCTTTATTCTGACTTCGAGTATCCGCTTCAGAATGCAAAGATTGAAAATGTTGAAAAAGTTTTCAAATTGGTTGAAATTGACCTTGATGTGGTAAACAACAAAGAATTCTTTTCAAAACCTAAAAAGTCATTTGTTATGACACGTTCCAACAACTCGAGCAAAAAGAAGTGGGAAGGGAATGGTAACAAGAAAAATGGCAACAACTTTGAAAACAAAGGAATTGGTTTTGAGAAAAAGATGGCTAAAAAAGTTGTTAAGCCAAAGGATAAAATGAATGATGTTTTTGTTGTTGGACCAAGTGTGGATGATGAGAAGGAATACATTTTTAGACAAAAAGCCGTTGACGATTTCAACGCGGCTAAGAAACTGAAAGAAGAGTCATTCAAGTCAAGTTTTGTCGAGTATGACAAAAGAGTTTGTTATCGCTGCAATGAAATCGGGCACATGGCAAAACAATGCAAGAAAGTTTTCGAAAAACCTGTCGTAAAATCTGTTGTGCAAAAACCTCGACCTAAGTCACCAGTTAACAAAAAGGGTAAAAAACAAATGGTTTCACCAATCCGCATCTTGAAAAGAGGTGAATCATTGAAGTCAGAAGATAATCCGAAATCGACATTCGAGATTGGCGAATCTTCAAAGTCACAAAAGACTTCAAAGATTTATCCGAAAACAAAAATTTTTGAAACTCAATCATGGGTGGTTAAACCAAAACAATCAGTTGAGGTGAAGAAAATGGAGAATGAGTTAAAGTTTGAATCAAAAGTCTTTAATCCCATTGTTTTAAATATTTTTGGAAAAATGGGTGACTGAAAAGTCAAAGGGGTAAAGGAATTTTATGAATCAAAAGTGGTTGCTAATGATAATCATGAATTTGAATTTGAGCTTGATAAGTTTCTTGCAAAGTTTCCCCCGATCACAAATGAAGTAAAACCAAAAGTAAAAATTGATGTTCCGAATGTCACCTTTAACTTTCCAAAGATTGATGAGAAATGTGATATAGTGTTTGGAAGTGTCTCAACAGTTAAGAAGCCATGGGCATCATTGTTTGAATGCGTTGTTCTAATGTTTGCAGGGGCTGCCCAAGTCTATAATTTCAAAATGGATAATGGACAGCGGGGCCTCAAGACATATGACGGGGATGCTAGCATTGCTTTACGACGTTAAATCAATCAACGGAGGTTACGTGGGTTTTGCAGGAAACCAAGGAGGAAGGATTGTCGGTCAAGGAACATTAACAAATGGAGTAATTTCGTTCGAGAAAGTTAACTACATAATTGAATTGGAAAACAATTTACTCAGTATTTCACAAATTTGTGATAATTCTTTTACCGTACATTTCACTAAAAATGAATGTCTTATCTTAAAACCTGGTTTCAAAATTCCGGAAGAAATGGTGCATGAATGTCTAAAGCCTTCGTCTTAGTCTTAGTCAAGATTGTATAGGGTCTAGGGGTCAGATATGTCATTTATGTATAGTGTAGGGACTGTTTTGTAAATGTTATGGTTTATAGTGGTGATTCCGCTCATAATGACATGTTGTCATTTGGAGCGAAATCAGAGGATGTTGATTCCGCCCGAAATGACAACATGTCATTAGGAGCGGAATCAGACTCCCTATATATAGTAGTTTCAGTTTCTCATTTGGCATCGATTCGTGAAGTTTTATACTGTTACGCTGCCGGATTTTTCTGAAGAAAATTAATGAGAAACAGTGTTTAAAGTGATATTCTTCTATTTTCTACTCCATTCTCTTTGATTCGAGCTGTTTACGTGTTTCCGCCACATAAACAGTGGTATTTTGGTTCTGGTTGACTCACTAGATCGGTCAAATCGATCCTACACATTATACTAGAAACTGGACCCCACTGAGAAAACTCTTTGATAAAGTAATGTAAGGTCTGTTTGGCAAAGGTCTGTTTTAGATTTGAGAACTCTATTTGTTATCAACAGATGTTAGGATATGAAACAATGGTTGGTCCATCTGTTAACTGTGGTTAACAGATGTTAAAAACAAGGTTTTAGAGAGAAAATAGTGGGTTAAAAACAAGGTTTTGGAGAGAAAATAGTGGTTTTGCAAAAAACAATGGTAAAGTTTGACATTTTTAGTCAAACAGTGGATGATGAATCAGTGGTTATGTGGCAAACAATGGGTGACATTGGTCAAACAGAGTTTTGAACCACTGAAACAGACGTTTCACTCCTTTGAACAGTGTTTTGTTTTTGGTGATTTTTGAACAATCTTTTAATCATTTTAAAACAAAATTTTTAGATTTTCAAAGCAACGTATTGATGTTCTTATTCAAGGTTTGAGAAACTTTTATTTCAATCCATGTTTATCATCCCAATTATGGAGATCAAGTTTTCAAAAGTAGAAGTATCCAAATCTTTTGTGAATACATTTGTTAGCTGATCTATAGTGGGAATAGAGTGAAGTGATATTAATCCTCTTTCGTAACAATCCCTTACAAAGTGAATGACGGATGTCAATGTGGTTTTTTTGGAATGAGACACAAGATTTTTGATGAGGTTTTCAGCTACTTCACTATCCAATTTTAATGGTGTTTTTAAAGAAGTGATCCAAAATCAAGCAATTGGTTTTGAAGGCACAACAATTGAGCAGTATAACTTGCAGCAACAATATATTCTGCTTTTACTGTAGAATTTGAGACTGAACTTTGTTTTTTGCTCTGCCAAGAAACCAAGGCATTTCCAAGGAATTGACATCCTCTTGAGGTGGACTTCCTTGTGATGTGTTAGCCAGCAAAATCACTATCTGAATATCCTGAAAGCTCAATATTACCATTAGCAGGATACCAAATACCAAGTGTTAGTACACCTTTGAGGTATCTGAATATCCTTTTCACAGTTATTAAGTGAGACTTCCTAGGTTCTACTTGGTATCTAGCATAGACACTAGTTGCAAACATGATCTGGCCTTGATGCAGTTAAGTACATCAAGGATCCAATCATGCACCTAAAGAGTGTCTGATCAACGAAGTCATCTTTAAAAGTTGTTTTACTTGTAGTCTAAGAAAACATTGCAACTCACCCCTGGTACTCATTTCAAATTGTGCTATCATCAATTTTCTGAAATCTTCAAACATATTATCACATGTGGATCCTAAAATAATATCATCCACATAAATCTATATTATAAATAGATCTTTCCCTTTCCATTATAGAAATAAATTTTTATCAATTCTACCTCTTTTGAAATCATGTGATAAGAGAAAAGTGGATAAAGTATCAAACCAGACTCTTGGTGCTTGTTTCAGTCCATACAAATCTTTGTTTAGCTTCTAGACATAATCAAGATGGAATGTGTCTTCAAATCCTGGTGGTTAGCACACATAGTCTTCTTGGATTTTTCCATAAAGAAAAGCACATTTTATGTCCATTCGATACACCTTAATGTTTTGGTTAACAACAAAGGCCAAGTAGAGTCTTATAGCCTCTAACCTTGCTACAGAAGCAAAGGTTTCATAATAGTATATCCTTTCTTCTTGTCTATATTCTTGAACCATAAGCCTGGATTTTTTTTACAACTATGCCCCTCTCATATGTTTTATTTATGAAGACCTATTTTGTACCAATTGGTCATGTGTCTTTTGGTAATGGGACAAGTTCCCACACTTGTTGTCTTTTGAACTGAAAAAGTTCTTCCAGCATGGCTTCTACCCTACAGTTGTCTCTCAAGGCCTCTTGGTACTTGACAGGTTGAGTTAATGATAGGAAGCCAACAAATAGACATATGCTAGAGGTTTCTCCTCTTATGAGCATATCACCATTGATATTTCCAATGATTTGATCAGGTGGGTGCGATCTGAGAAAGGGATGGTTACCAGTATATGGAATGATAGAGTTTTGTGGTGAAGGGTATAAATGAGAATTATCTGGTGAAACTGTGACACCCCAAGAAAACCAGTAATCTTCGCAAACCTGCTCGAGGAGCCGCGATACAATACAGGTAAACAACGTCACACCACTAGCTTCCTCAGTAACTGCATGCTAAATTTCGGGACGAAATTTCTTTCAAGTTGGGGATAATGTGACAACTCGAATTTCCGACATTCTCTATTCGCATTTAATGCACGTTGACGTTGACTGTTTAGTTGTTTGACTTGCCTGATTTCGTAACTGTACACTTTGTGATATGATAAAAATGTAGTGTGTTTGCATGGTTATGTGTGATTGTATAACATGTGTACTGTTTATAAAACTTAAACTGCTTAACATAGGAAAGAGCCCGACGAAACACAAGTGTGATTCGCCAAGTACATTTCGACGAAACTGATTCAGTTTCGCCAACAACCTTCTCGACGAAACAGGCTGTTTCGCCGAGCCCAGATCCGCCGAAGCCCATTACGGGCCCAGAACGTTAAATCGCAAATATTAACGTGAACCGACTTCTATTTTCATATCTTTGGCAAAAGTTGAAACCCTAGAACTCTCTCCCCATTGACGGCAGCTCTGTGTACCCTCGAACCCTTCCGAACGATTTAAATCCTTGTTCCTTCGTCTCGAATCGGTTAGTGTGTGTTTGTTAATCGATTCTATGTTTTTGTATTATATAGATTCTTGCTGGTGCATATGATTGATGTGTGTTACTGCTGTGATGAGAGTATGATGGTGATGATATAGATTTCGATGTGTATGATATGATATAGTAGGATATAGAAATGATATGCGAAACTTGATACAATCGAATGCTCGGTTCTGAATGTTGTTTATATGGCCTGATTCTGATTACATTAGTATCTTGAGAGGGATTGATGTGATGATGTTGTATGTTATTTGATATGCTATACACATAAACTAGGGTTTATGCTAGACAATGATTCTTGGATGATTGAGTTATGATGATTCGTTCTGCACATTGACCTCCATATGATTTCTGTTATTGATGACGGCTGTTAGAATGATTAGGGTTTATGTGTTATTCGCATCTGCTGTAACTGATGTCTGCGAAACTGAACTGTCCGACGAAACAGGACTCTCGGCGAAACAGAATGTGTTTCGCCATGAACCATCGACGAATTAGAATCCTGTTTCGCCAAACAAGATCACGACGAAACAGAACGTGTTTCGTCAAATATGTGTTTCGCCACCTTATGTGTTTCGCCATATATGTGTTTCGCCGAGCTGTGCTGTAACTTGAGTTAATGCTGTTAAGTGTTAACTGGAATATTTAACTGCTGTTAGACGTTAGACATGACCTGTATGATTGTGATTACGTGTTACATGTATATACGTGAACAACTTGAACACAAACTGATCTCACATACATGCATACTTTAGGACGTGATTGATTACTTGCGAGCATACACTTAGCATACCGAGCAAACCAAGGTGAGTTCACACTCTTTCTAAGGCATGGGATTCCCGGTGGTTTGGGAATGGGTTAAGAAATAAATATGGAACCTACATATTCTCCTTGGGTAGGATATGTACCGCCATCCTCCATGGGTAGGATGCCAATATTAATCCTGCGTATTCTCCTTGGGTAGAATACGTACGTTCGTCCTCCTTGGGTAGGACAACAACCTTAATGTACGTAAAACCTACGTACACTCACACTCGCTACGGTCCTTGGATTAAGAAGGGCACGTACAAATACGACTAGTCTACACATGGGAAGCCCCCCACTAATCTTCGCACAGATGCCTGAAAAGGCCGCGATACGGCCACTAATCTTCGCACAGATGCCTGAAAAGGCCGCGATACGGCCACTAATCTTCGCACAGATGCCTGAAAAGGCCGCGATACGGCCACTAACCTTCGCACAGATGTCTGGAGGACCGCGATACGGCCACTAACCTTCGCACAGATGTCTGGAGGACCGCGATGGGAATTAATAAGGAACATGGTTTACAAAACGAACAACTGATTTATGAAACGAATTCTATAACTGAATAACTAACTGTGAACTCGCTCAACTAGTTGTTGACTCTCTGTTACATGCCTTGCAGGACCTTAGGTACTTTTGGAGCTTGCACGGGAGGCACGGTCGTTGTGGACATGGATCGTGAATGTGTTGTTAAACATTTTAACATTTTGTACTTAAACTTATGTTGGGTTTTACATTAATGCTTCCGCTACACACTTGTTTATATTTGGTTTTGTAAACACCTATCGTATTGATGAATGACTTTTGATATATATATACTTATGTTCAATATGATTGGTGGCTTGATCCTGGTCAGTCACGCCTCCAAGCGGTGGTACTCCGCGGGTGGATTTTGGGGGTGTGACAGATTGGTATCAGAGCCATTGGTTATAGAGAACTTGGTTTTAATAAAGGGAAAACGATTTTGTTAAAACCAGACTATAACCAGAACAGTGCTCTCAACGATCCACAACGACGCTTCGCTCCACGTGCAAGGCTCAACATCATAGGTACTACTATTCATGTTACTTTACCTACTTGCTAGAATTACCTAGAACTTTGCTTGTGGTATGCTCAGATTACAGAACCTATTATATGTTATTGCTCGAGAATACTTGTGTGCTCACTCTCTTCGCACTATTCGCGAACCTCTCACCCACATGTTCTCCTTGATGTCAAGATCATGAGTGGACGCGTTAACCTAACTCAAGCCCAGTTGGCGGCTTCGATCACTGAACAAGTTACTGCAGCACTCGCAGCTGCCGAGGCAGGAGGTGTAACCTGCCATCACCACTTACTCTAGGATCTTTAGATCCTACTCTCGTAACTCAACCCTTGTGCTTAATTTTGATTACTCTTACGCACACAACAAGTCAACACGCTCAGCCACCTGTATGCACATACAAGACTTTTATGGACTGTCGTCCTACTACTTTCAGCGACACTGAAGGAGCTGTTGGACTCCTCCATTAGTTCGAGGAACTCGAATCGGTCTTCGAAGGTGCGAATGACCTGAGGCTCGTTAGATGAAATATGCCACTGATGTTCTCGAAGGCACTGCGCAAACTTGGTGGAACGCGCAAGTTACGATACTGGGGCTGGCGGCTGCTAATGCCACCCCATGGAATGATTTTAAGGAACCTATCAAACGTGAATACAGTAGTTATGATACCATCCACAAGCTGGAAGTGGAGTCCTTTAACATGAAGATGACGGGGTCAGAGATAGAAGCGTACACGAAACGATCCAACAAACTGGCAATTTTGTGTCCAACTATGGTGGATCCTCCCATCAAGAGCATTGAGCTGTACCTCAAAGGCTTAGTACCAGAAATTCAAAACCATGTGAAGATGACTAAACTTGCTACTATTCAAGATGTTACTCATCTTGCTCATCGTCTCACAGACCAGGCAGTGGGACAGAACAAGCTGCCTCAACGTATCAGCGATACTACTACCACTACTACTTCAACTACTTCTGCTACCCTCAGTGACAACGGATGAAAGTGGGATGGAACCTCTAGCAAGGGTTCGACTACGATTCCGTCCCAGGCACAGCAGTGAAAGGTCGATGACAACTAAAGTCCTGATCAGCAACACTTAGTATTCAAGGGCAGGGTGGATACAGGGGAAACCACCCTAAGCGCAAACGATGTAACTTGCACCACAGCGAGCAGTGCAAACGCAATCATTGTCAATAATGAAACAAGCTTGGTCATGGAACCAAAGATGGTAGAAACTCACGTCCTGCAAACCAGAACCAACAACAACGATCACAAGATCTATAGAATCGGCGGCAACAGCAGGGTAACAAGGGATGTTATCAGATGATGCTGAAGGTCACATCAAAAGACACTGCCCACGGTTGAACCAGAACTAGAACCACAACCAAGGAAACGAGAACTAGTGGAGACAACAATGGGGGTAATAACGACGGAAATGGTGCCAGGGGTCGAGTGTTCGTGATCGGTCAGGGTGATACTAGGAATGACCCCAACGTTGTGATGGTTTCGACATCGATATTGGTATGGATTGGTTACCTCAACAACAAGCGGAGATTTTATGCAAAGAAAAGGTTATTCGTATTCCTCGTTTGGGCAAAGAACCTCTCGAAGTTCAAGGCGACAAGAGTGGTGTCGTGAGTGGCATCATTTCCTTCTTGAAGGCTCAGAAGTGTTTGTGCAAGGGTCACACAGCTGTTTTAGCTCTCGTCACTGATACATCGAAGAAAGAGAAGAAGATTGAGGATATTCCAGTGGTACGCGACTTTCCTCAAGTGTTTCCTGAAGAGTTACCTGGGCTACCGCCTCATCGCCAGGTCGAGTTTCAGATCGAGCTAGCTCCTGGAGCAGCACCCACAGCTCGAGCGCCTTATCGTTTGGCTCGAACTGAATTGGAAGAACTGTCAAAGCAGCTACAAGAACTCTTGGAAAAGGGTTTTATACGTCCTAGCTCTTCGCCCTGGGGAGCTCCAGTGTTATTCGTAAAGAAGAAAGACGGTACGTTCAGGATGTGTATAGACTACCGTGAACTCAACAAGGTGACGATCAAGAATCGTTATCCTCTTCCGCGCATAGATGATTTATTCGATCAGCTGCAAGGGTCGAGCTACTACTCCAAAATAGACTTAAGGTCAGGATATCATCAGCTGAGAGTCCGGGATGAGGACGTCTCTAAAACAGCATTTAGAACTCGCTACGGCCACTACGAGTTTATGGTCATGCCATTCGGGCTAACGAACGCGCCTGCCGTATTTATGGATCTTATGAACAGGGTGTGCAAACCCTATCTCGACAAGTTCGTCATTGTTTTCATCGACGACATACTGATTTATTCGAAAAGTCAGGAGGAACACGAGCAGCACTTATGACTTATACTGGAACTTCTACGAATTCGCACTTATGACTTATACTGGAACAGCTATACGCTAAGTTTTCTAAATGTGACTTTTGGCTTCGTGAAGTCCACTTCTTAGGCCACGTGGTAAACAGAGATGGGATCCATGTCGATCCATCCAAGGTAGATTCAATCAAGAATTGGCCTGCGCCTCGTACACCAACAGAAATACGCCAATTCTTGGGTTTGGCGGGTTATTACAGACGTTTCATCAAAGACTTCTCAAAGATTGCTCAGCCGCTTACATTACTGACACAGAAAGGTGTTGTTTACCGTTGGGGTAATGCACAGGAAACAGCGTTCCAACACTTAAAGGATAGACTCTGTAGCGCACCTATCCTCTCACTGCCTGAAGGCACGGACGATTTCGTAGTCTACTGCGACGCATCTATCCAAGGTCTTGGATGTGTATTGATGCAGAGGGATAAAGTTATTGCTTATGCTTCGCGCCAACTAAAGATTCACGAACGGAATTATACGACACACGACCTAGAGCTGGGAGCGGTTGTTTTTGCACTTAAGATATGGCGACACTATTTGTATGGTACCAAGTGCGCAATCTACACTGATCACAGAAGCCTCGAACATATCTTCAAACAGAAAGAGCTGAATATGCGACAGCGACGATGGGTCGAACTGTTAAATGACTACGAATGCTCGATCAGGTACCACCCAGGCAAAGCCAATGTTGTGGCTGACGCCCTCAGTCGAAAGGACACCGCGCCTAAGCGCGTGCGAGCTTTACAACTCACTATACAGTCTAGTCTTCCTTCTCAGATACGAGATGCTCAGGTAGAAGCATTGAAACCAGAAAATGTCAGGGCTGAAGCCCTACGTGGCTCAAGGCAACGCTTAGAACAGAAGGAAGATAGTGCTTATTACGTAACAGGACGCATCTGGGTTCCATTCTATGGTAATCTACGTGAGCTCGTAATGGATGAAGCTCATAAGTCTCGCTACTCGGCACATCCAGGTGCGGATAAAATGTACCACGACATCAAAACTACATATTGGTGGCCTAGCATGAAGGCCCACATAGCCACATACGTTAGCAAATGCTTGACTTGTGCGAGTGTCAAGGCAGAATATCAGAAACCGTCAGGACCACTCCAACAACCTGAGATACCACAATGGAAATGGGAGCAAATTTCCATGGATTTTGTTACTGGCTTACCTAGATCTCAGCGCGGAAATGATACTATTTGGGTGATCGTAGATCGACTCACAAAGTCTGCTCACTTCTTGGCTATCAAAGAAACAGACAAGTTCTCTACCTTAGCAGACATCTACTTAAAAGAAGTGGTCTCGAGGCACGGGGTGCCCACCTCCATCATCTCTGATCGTGACGCACGTTTTACTTCAGAACTGTGGCAAGCAATGCATAAATCTTTTGGCTCTCGTTTAGACATGAACACAGCTTATCACCCTCAGACAGATGGGCAGTCTGAGCGCACTATTCAAACTCTAGAAGACATGCTTCGGGCGTGCGCAATTGACTTTGGCAATGGTTGGGAAAAACATCTGCCACTTGTGGAATTTTCATACAATAACAGCTACCACACCAGCATTAAAGCTGCTCCATTCGAGGCATTGTACGGGCGTAAATGCCGGTCACCTCTCTGTTGGGCAGAGGTGGGAGATAGTCAAATCACAGGTCCAGAAATGGTAGTCGATACTACAGAAAAGTTTGCTCAGATACGACAACGCATGGCGGCAGCTCGTGACCGTCAGAAAGCATACGCTGATAAAGATAGAAAACTACTCGAATTCCAGGTTGGGGATCGAGCGCTACTTAAAGTTTCACCCTGGAAGGGTGTGGTTCGTTTTGGCAAACGCGGCAAACTAAATCCACGATATGTTGGACCTTTCGAGGTTTTTGAGAAAATAGGCAAAGTGGCCTACAGATTGAACTTACCACCTGAACTCAGTGCAGTTCATAATGTTTTTCACGTGTCGAATCTGAAGAAGTGTACGTCAGATGAGACCCACATAGTTCCCTTAAAGGAACTCACTATCGACGAGCGGTTGCACTTCGTCGAGGAACCTGTTGAAATCACGGACCGGGATGTGAAGGTCCTCAAGAACACGAGAATCCCTCTTGTACGAGTTCGTTGGAACTCCCGCCGCGGCCCAGAGTTTACCTGGGAGCGTGAAGATCAAATGGAACTTAAATATCCCCAGTTATTCGGAAACCAAGCAACTACTACTGAGGCTGAAGCTACCAATGCTGAATTTCGGGACGAAATTCCAAATCAACGGGGGGATAATGTGACACCCCAAGAAAACCAGTAATCTTCGCAAACCTGCTCGAGGAGCCGCGATACAATACAGGTAAACAACGTCACACCACTAGCTTCCTCAGTAACTGCATGCTAAATTTCGGGACGAAATTTCTTTCAAGTTGGGGATAATGTGACAACTCGAATTTCCGACATTCTCTATTCGCATTTAATGCACGTTGACGTTGACTGTTTAGTTGTTTGACTTGCCTGATTTCGTAACTGTACACTTTGTGATATGATAAAAATGTAGTGTGTTTGCATGGTTATGTGTGATTGTATAACATGTGTACTGTTTATAAAACTTAAACTGCTTAACATAGGAAAGAGCCCGACGAAACACAAGTGTGATTCGCCAAGTACATTTCGACGAAACTGATTCAGTTTCGCCAACAACCTTCTCGACGAAACAGGCTGTTTCGCCGAGCCCAGATCCGCCGAAGCCCATTACGGGCCCAGAACGTTAAATCGCAAATATTAACGTGAACCGACTTCTATTTTCATATCTTTGGCAAAAGTTGAAACCCTAGAACTCTCTCCCCATTGACGGCAGCTCTGTGTACCCTCGAACCCTTCCGAACGATTTAAATCCTTGTTCCTTCGTCTCGAATCGGTTAGTGTGTGTTTGTTAATCGATTCTATGTTTTTGTATTATATAGATTCTTGCTGGTGCATATGATTGATGTGTGTTACTGCTGTGATGAGAGTATGATGGTGATGATATAGATTTCGATGTGTATGATATGATATAGTAGGATATAGAAATGATATGCGAAACTTGATACAATCGAATGCTCGGTTCTGAATGTTGTTTATATGGCCTGATTCTGATTACATTAGTATCTTGAGAGGGATTGATGTGATGATGTTGTATGTTATTTGATATGCTATACACATAAACTAGGGTTTATGCTAGACAATGATTCTTGGATGATTGAGTTATGATGATTCGTTCTGCACATTGACCTCCATATGATTTCTGTTATTGATGACGGCTGTTAGAATGATTAGGGTTTATGTGTTATTCGCATCTGCTGTAACTGATGTCTGCGAAACTGAACTGTCCGACGAAACAGGACTCTCGGCGAAACAGAATGTGTTTCGCCATGAACCATCGACGAATTAGAATCCTGTTTCGCCAAACAAGATCACGACGAAACAGAACGTGTTTCGTCAAATATGTGTTTCGCCACCTTATGTGTTTCGCCATATATGTGTTTCGCCGAGCTGTGCTGTAACTTGAGTTAATGCTGTTAAGTGTTAACTGGAATATTTAACTGCTGTTAGACGTTAGACATGACCTATATGATTGTGATTACGTGTTACATGTATATACGTGAACAACTTGAACACAAACTGATCTCACATACATGCATACTTTAGGACGTGATTGATTACTTGCGAGCATACACTTAGCATACCGAGCAAACCAAGGTGAGTTCACACTCTTTCTAAGGCATGGGATTCCCGGTGGTTTGGGAATGGGTTAAGAAATAAATATGGAACCTACATATTCTCCTTGGGTAGGATATGTACCGCCATCCTCCATGGGTAGGATGCCAATATTAATCCTGCGTATTCTCCTTGGGTAGAATACGTACGTTCGTCCTCCTTGGGTAGGACAACAACCTTAATGTACGTAAAACCTACGTACACTCACACTCGCTACGGTCCTTGGATTAAGAAGGGCACGTACAAATACGACTAGTCTACACATGGGAAGCCCCCCACTAATCTTCGCACAGATGCCTGAAAAGGCCGCGATACGGCCACTAATCTTCGCACAGATGCCTGAAAAGGCCGCGATACGGCCCCTAATCTTCGCACAGATGCCTGAAAAGGCCGCGATACGGCCACTAACCTTCGCACAGATGTCTGGAGGACCGCGATACGGCCACTAACCTTCGCACAGATGTCTGGAGGACCGCGATGGGAATTAATAAGGAACATGGTTTACAAAACGAACAACTGATTTATGAAACGAATTCTATAACTGAATAACTAACTGTGAACTCGCTCAACTAGTTGTTGACTCTCTGTTACATGCCTTGCAGGACCTTAGGTACTTTTGGAGCTTGCACGGGAGGCACGGTCGTTGTGGACATGGATCGTGAATGTGTTGTTAAACATTTTAACATTTTGTACTTAAACTTATGTTGGGTTTTACATTAATGCTTCCGCTACACACTTGTTTATATTTGGTTTTGTAAACACCTATCGTATTGATGAATGACTTTTGATATATATATACTTATGTTCAATATGATTGGTGGCTTGATCCTGGTCAGTCACGCCTCCAAGCGGTGGTACTCCGCGGGTGGATTTTGGGGGTGTGACAGAAACCTCTGTTGCGATTGTATTATGGTTAATAGTGGTTTGGAAAGGAGGTTATGGAATTGGCCCAAGTGGTGAATTTGTTGTAGAGAGTAAGTACATCAGTGGTTTGACCACATGTTTGATCAGTGGTTTGAACTTGACTTTGGTCAATAGTGGTTTCAGTTGTTGTTGCTTGACAGTTGTTCTGAGCAGATGAACTTTGTGGATCAGAAGAGACTTTGTATTGAGAAGGCATCTCAATGTCAAATCTGTAGTTATATTGCATTGCCTTTGATTTTCACGTATCAACATTAGTCTTGGGAGTAATTTCTTCAAAGTAAAATTTATCAAGCTCAAACCGTTCTGTAGGATTTTTAGGGATTTTCATAAAAGAAATTTCATTGAACTTTACATTTAGTGTTTCTTCTATAGTCATGGTCCTTATGTTCACTGAACTTTACATTTAGTGTTTCTTCTGTAGAAGAATATCCCAAGAAATACCCACAATAAACTTTAGCTGCAAAATTTGAAATTGAATCTTTAAAATTTAAAATGAAACATGGGCATCCAAAGATTTTGAAAAATGAGAGATTAGTGTTTGATACTAAATTTCATACGCAGTCTTTTGATGCCTATGGTTAATTAAGACTCTATTTTGAATATAACATGTAGTATTCACAGCCTTAGTCCAAAAGGACAAAGGGATACCAGAATCTGCAAGCATAGTTCTTACAGCCTCAAGTAGGGTTCTGTTTTTCTTTCAACTACCCCATTTTGTTCTGGTGTTTTTGGAACATTGAATTGTCTCACTATTCCTTTTGTTGTGAAGAATTAATCAAGTTCTTAATTTCATAACTTTGTCCCATTGTCACTCCTGAAGATTTTTACTGGCAGGTCATATTGTTTTTCAACTTTGATAACAAAGTCCTTCAAAAGTCCTGCAGTCTCAACTTTGGAAAGTAAGAAATAAGTCTATGTAAATCTTGAAAAATCATCAACTATAACAAGACAATATCTCTTTTTCTTTAAGCTTGTTAGGATCTGAGTTTGGTTTTGATTGTGTTTTATGTTTGAATTAAGATGAACAATGAACAAGTAGTGCAGCGGAATAAAGATGGTAACAAACTTTTCACAATCAAACAGGCGAATTGCTTTCAACACACATTTTCAACAAAGAACCGAATGATTGAATTTATTTCATCAACGATTACAATTGCATGCATGTAACAAACTCCCCCTCAGCCTGAGCTCACAGTGATTTGTTCGTGCAGGAAGAAAGATGGTGAAGAGCTAATAGAACAGTACAGGGTACTGTTCTATTTATAGGCACAGACAAACCACTGAGGCATCTTTGCTGACGTCACCATGAAAGTGACATCTAACCTCCTAACAAACTCTAACAACTGATCTATACCATTACTGCTATGCTAACAACTGTAATACAATAAATTACATAAGTAAAACTAAACTACTGCTGAATCCTTCCACTGATGTGAACCCAGCAGTACTTGATTTAGCTAGTAGTGCTTAACTCATCACAGTAGATTGAACATCAAAGCTTTAGTCTTTATCAGTCTTTGACTTGATCAGCAGTTGTAGGTCAGCAGTTGTAACGATCATTAGATTGGAGGTCATCAGATGTTGAAACCACTTTCAAGGGGAGAGACTTGTATACATAACATCTGCTTATTCTGGATCCACTGCCCTGACCCAGTTTTGGCTTTAATTATCTGTTCCTTTGATAGGGTTCAATCCCAATAATCTCCCCCTGGAACAGATAATGCCAAAACCCTTCATTATTTGTAGATCTTTATTGCCTCATCAACAGTTCCCTTATTTTCCCTTTGAGTTGTAACTCAAAGTCTAAGGCATCTGTGTCATCTTCATCCCTGCACAGTGGAAGATCAAGGAGATCCTGCAAATCTTCAAGACTTAGGCCAAGTGCTTGTTCCCTTGTCATTTTCTTCACTTCTCCACTAGACTTGATCACAGTTAGTACGTGGTTCTGTTTGTCAGTTTTCCACTTTAGTACTTTTGAGTCTGGTGGGTTTCTTGGGAGATTTTTATTAGATGGGGAGTTTGGTGATGTTGGTCTTGTGATGACTGACTGAGCAGTGATTGCAGGTTGATTCAATCCAAGAGTTTCTGCTATTATCCTCTTAATACCCTCTTTTACAAGGTCATCTCCTGCCATTAATTCTTCCACTGTTTCAGTTTCCAACTGTTTTTGTTGTCTTCTTTTATTGATGGCAGCACCAGCTGGAGCAGTGGCTCTCCTGATTTGCAGCTTTGGTGGTCTTGTTGAAACCTCTGCTTCAAGGTAGTCAGGTTTCTGTGGAACTCTTGGATCTTTCTTTCGTAGTTCCTCCAGCCTTTTGTAGGTGGTCCCGACTTTATCTTCTTTCCATCTCATCACTTGATTCTTAGACCCATAATCAGCTGCAATTAGTTCCTCTTTCATTCTCTTCAGCTCTAATGTCTTTTCAGGTACATTCTTTTTGTACTTTGACCAATCAGGAGGAGTGTGTTTGACCTTGTTCTTGATCATTTCTTGAATCCTGGCTGCTTCTTTTTCAAGCTCAGGAATGGTCCACTCTTTGTACATATGTTTTCCCCCTTATACTTCTTAGAAGCCATGATATTTTCAATGTAGTCTTTTCTGAGGGTTTCATCTGCTCTTTCTGATAGTTGCTGACAAACATTCTTTGCAAACTGCTCTAAGGATCTGACTTGAGTGAATAGAAATTGGTAATGCCTTTGAATTTATTTGTCAATTTTGCCTTGAGAGTTTCTTTTGGAGATATCCTCTACCTGTTAAGCCTTAACTTTCAAGTACTCTTCAATGTTGTTAGGCCTAGGATATCCTTCAACTGATGGCAACCTCCTTTTAGCAGGATCATCCTCAAAGTAGAAGGATTTGATCTCTTCTCTGACTGTAATAAGTTCAAGGGGATATTGGAAACCTGCAGGAGTGATGGTAGTGATTGGTTGTTGTACTTGAGGAACAAGGTTTGGAATAAGTGCAAGAGATTATGAAGATGTTGGTGGTGGTGATGGAGAATCATCATCAGGTATAAATATCCTTCTCCTTTTTTGTTTAGGAGAGGCTGATGATGTCTTGGGTGGATCAGTGGTGGTGATTTGAGTGGTGGAAGGTGGCTGACAAACAGTTGTTGAAACAACTGGTGCTTCAACCACTGTTGTCATTACAACAGATGTTGTAACATCTGATGTCTTCTGCTTTTTAGCAGGAGGTGATGGTGGTAAGGTTGTTTTTGGTGGTGAAGTGATTTTTGGTGGTGGTGGTGTGTGTTGAAGTGGTGTGTGTTGAAGTGATGGCAGGTGTTTGGCTGGCAGTAGTTGAAACTACTGAAGTATCAGCAGTTGTTGATACAGCAGGAGTTATAACATCTGTTTGGGTAGTGGTTTGATGTTTAGAGCCTTTGGAAGGTGGTTTGGAAGCATGCTTTGTGGGTCTGGATGGTGTGTGTTTAGGTTGCCTCACTTGTCTAGTGGGCTTCTTCTTTTCTTCCTTAAAATTTTCATCATCCATAGGTTCAGAAGGACCTTGCACATTCAGTTCCATAAAAGCTCTTTTCTCATGTTCCCACATGGCTTTATCCTTAGCCTCTCTATCCCTTTTCACCTCAGCTAATGCTTCAGCAATAGCATTAGTGGTAACATCAATCTTTTTGGATCCATCTGGCAAAGGGATGATTTTGAGCATACTATCTTGTTGTGGCTCAATGTAAATACCATCTTCAATTCCCTTCTTCTTCCACTGCTTGATTTTCTCCCCCTTTTTGGCATTATCTAGAGGGGGGTTATCAATAAAGAGAACAGTGGGAGGAGCAGTGCCAGTGGTGTTCAGTATGTGGGCCTTTATAGCCTTGATGTCAGCTTGGGTATCTTTGAACCTTGACTCCATCATGTTTCTCAGCTTTTTGACATGTATCTCATGATGCTGATCAGCCAATTGTCTTTGTTGTTGGAGCAGTGGTTGGAATAGGTTCCATAACTCATTTACAGCAGGTTCAGGTTGTGCAGGTTCTTGAGCTGGAGCAGCAGTGGTTGGTACCTTCTGAACGTTCAACAACTGATGCAACATATCTTTAATTTCTGCAACAGAAGTATCCAGTTTGTCAATTCTGTCCGTCAATTCTCGGTACATTAAACCATCACCCAACTTAATGGGATCATTTGATTTCCCACTAACAGTGGTTGTAACAGTGGTTGACTCAGGAAATGTATTCCAGAAACCATCCATTGTTGCCCCTTGTTCTTGGTACTGGGGACCTCTTCCTTCAACTTGAGAGACACTTTTTAGTGACCCAGTATAAACTGGATACACAGGTGTTCCCAGAGAAGAAATTGCCTCCAAGGAAGTCTTATTGATGTAACCACTGTCCAAATGCAAACCAGTGGGTTCAGCACTTGTAGTGGCTGCTTCACTTGGATTACCACCAAGAGTTACTTGTAACTAAAGGGGTGTAACCTCCTCAGGTCTTGTTGGTGGGTTAGTAATGATTGATACATCAGACCCAGTCACTTGTTGAGGTATGTTCTCATTGACAGGTGATTGAGAAGGACTGGTGTGTGCCTGGTTCAAATCAAGAACATCCAACAATAGTTTTGTTTGTGGAGGAATTGTGAAGGTGAGGTTGGGTGTAGAAAGAGAATTGGCCCCGGGCATTGGGCTGTGGATGATGGAAGCAAGTGATTCCAGAGCATCATATTGTGGTGTCCCTATTTGTATAACATGTTCTTTTTTAGAAGAAGCAGGAGGAGTTTCAGGCATGGGTTGAGATATTTCTACCAACTGCTGTGAGGAAGTAGCAGCAGTGGTTTCTTGTGACTTTTGTGCTGTCACTGGCAATTGCTCTGGTATCTCATCCTCTAGAGTTGCCTTTTTGGTAGGTTTGGGGGTCTTTTGAGTTTTCTTTTGTTTTGGCTTTTTGGTGATTGTAGGTGTGGGTTTCAAAGCAGTTGTTTTGCTGCTATGATCACCTTGAGCAGTGGGCTCAACAGCAGATACCTGAGGAGCAGTGGTAGCTGCTAAAGTCTGCTCAGGCACCTCTGCTTGTGTTTTGCAAGGTGTTGACATTCTTGTAAAAGTTTCAGCAGTTAAGATGTTTATTTGAAAAGAGTCACCTTGTTTTATTACATGAGCATCACCCTTACCAAATTTCTTTTCAAAATAATAACTGGGAAATCTTGGAAAAAGTAAGAATGGTTTTTTATCAACATTTTTAACTAAGTCATTAAAGATTTCCTGGGAGTAATTGAAATTTTCATCTTGTAAAATAGCATATCCCAGGTTTTGAATCTTTAATGGTATTTCATTAAAGGAAGTTGTTTTGTTTGAAACGCACATTAACAGGGTATGGAACAAAATTCTTGTTGCAGGTGGAAAATTACCTTTTTGTAAGGTATCCTTTTTAAATGTATCTGCATACCCCCTTTCAAGGAAATCAATTTTTAACTCGTTTTTGGGAAAAGAAGTTTACCTTGCTGATCATCGAGTTCAAAGACTTCCGAGATAGATTGTGGTGTGATTTTGACTGCTTTACCCATTAGAGAAGAGTTAATGGCTATGACGTCTTCTCCTTGTTTTTCAAAGGTAATATTTTTCCAAAACTCTCTCTGGGTTTTCAGATAAATCGGAGCATCTGTTGTTAACAAAGTTTTGTCCTTTGATGCAGACATAATATCAATGATGGAATCGAAAGCATCGGTGGTGCCGGTTTTGTAAGGAGACCCAGATAATTGTGAGGAGCTTTGTATGGTATTTCGATGGGTGTAGTAGCCATTTGAGTGGCATTTCAGAAGATGATTTTGAAGTGGATTTCGCAGATGACTTTGATTTTGTCATTTTGGAGAAGAAGATCGATGAAGGATTTGAAAGATTTGAGAGAAGGAGATGAAAACTGCTTTGAGAAAGGAATTTTTGTGAATTCGATTCGACAGTAAAACCCTGTTTGGGGTTTTGAAGAGGATTTTATAAAGGAAAAAGTGAATGCTGACGTGGCAGCGGTTACTAAAGGTCTGACCACTATGTACTGTCCACGTGCCAACCCCTGATGAAATGAAGGACAGGTGTTTTTATGAAGACCATTGATGGAATAAGATCAGTGGTTGTAACGGTAACAAATGAAGTCAGTGGGTGATTTTTACTATCAGTGGATAGCATATCAGTGGATAGAAAAACACTGATTTGAACAACAGTGCTTATCAAGGAAATGAGAGAACAAGGGTTAACTTTCAGCAGTGGACAGACTTTTAAGAAGAACAGACTTTTGAGCAAAGCAGTGGTTATGGCAGACTTTTAAGGATTTTAATGAAAAATTCATTTTTAGCTATTTTTAAGGATAGATTTTTGATTTTCTGAAAACATTTTAATGCTTTATTCATAGAAAAACAGGATTTTGCCTGTTATTCCATGTTTAGCATGCCAATCCTAGAGATCAAGCTTTCAAAGGTGGATGTGTCTAATGCTTTGGTTAGCACATCTGCCAGCTGATCCTTAGTTGGAACATGGTGCAGAGAAATCAAACCTTTTTCATAGGAATCCCTCACAAAGTGATGTCTGATGTCAATGTGCTTGGTGGTTGAATGGGAAACTGGATTTTTGATTATATTTTCTGCTGCCTGGCTATCCAACATGAGTGGTGTTTTTAAGGCAATGATACCAAAATCCAGCAACTGATTTTGAAGCCAAAGCAGTTGGGTTGTACAGCTTGCAGCAGCTATACTCTGCCTCAGCAGTGCATGTGGAAACACCTGCTTGCTTTTTGCTTTGCCAAGACACTAAGCAATTGCCTAGGAATTGGTACCCTCCTGAAGTGGACTTCCTTGTCTTGTCACATCCAGCAAAGTCACTATCTGAGAAACCTGAAAGCTCAATTTTACCGTCAGCTGGATACCAGATACCAAGTGTGGGAGCACCTTTGAGGTATCTGAATATCCTTTTTACAGCAATAAGGTTTGACTTTCTAGGGGCTGATTGGGATCTTGCACAAACACATGTTGCAAACATGATGTCTGGCCTAGATGCAGTTAGGTACAGTAAAGACCCAATCATGCCTCTATATAAAGTTTGATCAACCAACTCATCCTTCTCATCAGTTATGACTATTTTATTGGTTGCAATGGGTGTACTACATGGCTTACAATCATCCATCTCAAATTTCTTTAAAATTTCTTTGGCATATTTGCCTTGATGGATAAAAGTGCCATTTTGCAGTTGCCTTACTTGAAGACCAAGAAAGCACTGGAGCTCACCTATTGCACTCATTTCAAACTCAGTTGTCATGAGTTTCCTAAACTCTTCGCATATTTTATTACATGTGCTTCCAAAGATGATGTCATCCACATAAATCTGGACAATCATCAAATGCTTTCCTCTCCATTTTAAAAACAATGTTTTATCTATTTTACCTCTTGTGAAACCAATGGATAGTTGGAAAGTGGAGAGAGTTTCATACCAGGCCCTTGGTGGTTGTTTCAAGCCATACAAAGCTTTATTTAGCTTGTAGACATGATTTGGATTAAATGGATCCTCAAAGCCTGGAGGTTGACAGACATAAACCTCTTCTTGAATCTTACCATAGAGGAATGCACATTTAATGTCCATTTGATACACCTTGATTTTGTGGTTGACAGCAATGGCCATAAATAATCTGATAGCTTCAAGTCTTACTACTGGGGCAAATGTTTCATCATAATCAATGCCCTCTTCTTGTCTGAACCCTTGAACCACAAGCCTAGCTTTATTCTTGACAACAATACCCATTTCATCAGTTTTATTTTTGAAGATCCATTTTGTGCCAATAGGACTTACACCCTCAGGCAATGGTACAAGCTCCCAAACTTGTTGTCTTCTAAACTATTGGAGCTCCTCTTGTATGGCTTCTACCCAGCTGTTATCTTTTAGTGCCTCTTGGTACTTGACTGGCTGATGGAGAGATAGGAAACCAGCAAAAAGTCAAATGTTTTGGGATTGACTTCTTATGAGCACCCCTTCATTGATGTTGCCAATGATTTGGTCAGGTGGATGAGATTTCAAGAAGATAAGATCTCCTTGGTATGGAACAATGGCCTTTAATGGTGAAGGCTGCAGATGTGAATCATCTGAGCTAACCACTGTTGGTGACTTTGATGATCCAGCAGTGGCTTCAAAAGGTGGTGGAATAGGAGGTAATGGTGTGGACACATACTGACTTTGATCCACTGTTTAAGGACTTTTATCAACAGTGTTTGATGATGTGGAAGTAGGGGTTAATGGGTTACTTTGATCAACAACTGTTGAGGTAGCAGTGGTTGAACTTTGACAGCTGTTTTCAACGTCTGCTGCTCTTCCACTTGATGCAGACTTTTGTTGTGGAATGATGATTTCATATCCATAGTCTGATGATGAATTTTCTGATGGACCTGCATTGTTAGTCTTGACAGCAACACTTTCAAATGTGAATTTATCAAGATCAAATAAGTCTGCAGGATTTGCTGGGATTTTCATTGATGAAAGTTCAGTGAACTTTACATTCAAAGTCTCTTCCACTGTTTTGGTCCTTTTGTTAAACACTTTGTAGGCCTTAGCAGTGGTTGAGTATCCCAGATGATAACCACAATCAATTTTGGCTGCAAACTTTGAAATAGAATCTTTTAAGTTTAAAATAAAGCATGGGCAACCAAAAACCTTGAAATATGAAATCAATGGCTTTATTTTATACAGCAGTTCATAGGCAGTCTTTTGATGCCTGGGATTGATTAAAACTCTGTTTTGGACATAACAAGCATTGTTTACTGCCTCTGCCCAAAAAGTCAATGGCAACCCTGAATCAGCAAGCATGGTTCTGGCAGCCTCAATCAAAGTACTGTTCTTTCTCTCAATAACCCCATTTTGTTCTGGTGTCCTTGGAATGCTGTATTGTCTCACAATTCCTTTTGACACACAGAAATCATCTAACTCCTTGTTCCTGAACTCTGTGCCATTATCACTTCTGAAGATTTTACTGGAAGGTCAAACTGCTTTTCAACCTATTTCACAAAGTCTTGCAGAATGCCTGCAGTCTCATCTTTTAAGTGTAAAAAATAAGTCCATGTAAACCTAGAAAAGTCATCAACAATAACCAAACAATACCTCTTTTTCTTAAGACTCATGACTTTAACTGGGCCAAACAAGTCCATATGGAGCATTTGCAAACATTTGGTTTTTTTGGACTCATCAATTGATTTGTATGAGCTTTTATGTTGTTTTCCTTTTAGGCAGGAAACACAATGCTCAGGACAGGTGAACAGTTTTTGAGGTAAACCTCTTACTAACCCCTGTTTTGAAATGGCAGTGATTGTCTTGAGATTTGTGTGCCCCAATCTTCTGTGCCATAATTTTGTCTCTTTGTTTGATGCAGCTGAGAACAGACAGGCATCAGTCCTGGGGCTCTCTTTGACATATCAACCACATAAACATTGCCACTTCTTTGAGCAACAAGTTTGGTTTTTCCAGTTTTGATTATTGCTTCAATCTTTTCAACCATTTCTGGTCCGACAATCCTACAACAATCCTTTGTGAAGAATGAGCCATAGCCCTTATCACTCATTTGTGAAACACTTAGGAGGTTGAATTTTAGACTGTCTATCAGATTGACATTTTCAAATTTTACATTGCCAGATTGTACTGTACCAGACCCCATAACTTTCCCTTTACTATTATTTCCAAAGGATATATCACCCCCTCCATGGATTTTGAAATCTTTGAGTAGGGCTTTACATCCTGTCATGTGCCTGGAGCCTCTACTATCTACCTACCAAATGCTATCTAAGCATGCAGAAGCTCCCTGCACATGAAATAAAAGGATTAGTTTATTAGGGTCTCCAAAGCCAATAAGGCTTTGGATGGGGTGTCAACAGTGTATGGGATTAGTTCAGATGAATGGACAGTGGTTAGGTTAGGGGTTTGGACAGTTTTGGGACTGTTTTTCTCTAACCACTGTTGGGGGTCTTGCCCAATGATCTGCTGATAACCAAAAGGATGCATGTTCACTCTTGGTTTAGAAGGCCTTTTGTATGCCTCGTAAACATGTGGGATCTTTTGGTAAGATGGCTGTCCCTTGCCTCTTCTGTATTGATTGGCAGGGGGTGCATCATTCACTTGAACATCTCTTTGGACAGATGGTTGGTTCAGCTGTTTTGTAACAGCTGTTTGGACTGGAACAAACAGTGGTTGGTTTTTGGTGAACTTGACAGATGATGTTGATGAACTTAAGGATGTTTTTGCAATGTACTCATTCTTTTTGACATCAAAGTTTTTGAGATACACACATTCTTGAGTTTTGTGGTTTGTTTTACCATAGATGGTGCAACTTTCAGCAGGTACAATGACACTTGTTTTGTTTAGATCGTATGCTTTTAGATGAAAACAAACTTTTGTTAGATGATTCTTCTTTTCACAAAAATCACAAAACAGGTTTTTGATCTTTTCTCTTTTCTTCCTTTTCTCAGACTCCTTAGCAACAGAGTTTTGAACCACTGTTGGGATGTCTTTGATAGGAATGACCTTTGTTTTTGGAGCTGGGACACCATCAGTGGTTGTGAAGTCCATGGGCTTGAAATTTTCAAGAATGTCACACTCATCAGACCATGTGGGTTTAAATTGGTATTTCTCAATTTCCTCAAAAGTTGAGGACCCCACAGATCTTTCCAGGGTGATTTTTTTACAAAGTTTGTCAGTTATTTTAACTTCTTGGCCATTCTTGTTGGTTGGTTTTATCTCAGATGAACCGGCTTGTTTGACAGCAGTGTTTTCAAGATCATCATATTTTCTATATCCTATACCAAACTTGACATTGCTTTCAAGATGTTTCTTAAGCATAACCTCATAACCTTTGCAAGATTCCACCCATCTTTCACAAGTGATTTGGGTGGATTCCAACTCCTTTTTGCAAACTTGGTATTTTTCTACCATAGTTTGGAGTTGGTTCTTGGTTATGCTTTGCTCTTCTTTTAGACTGCAGATTTTTTTGTCTTTTTCAACCAATTTGTTTTTAAGTTCTTTTAAAGACTTTTCAAATTTGACCTCATCATTCAACACTCTATCCCTAAGGTTTTCATTCACCTCTTTGATGTTAGCAAATACTATGATGCATTTGTCTGAACATAGATTTTCAAGAACCTGAGATGGTACCTTAGCTGCAGCCATCATGGCACAGTCACATTGATGATCATTTTCTTCATCAACTCTTGCTTCTTTCTCACCTTCTTCCTTCTCTTTCTTTTCTTCTTCTTTGGACCAAGGGTTAGCCAATGGTTCAATCAGGATTTCTGAATTTTCTCCTAGAAGTAGTTCACCAACAACAACAGTAACCACTACTTCAGCAACTTCATCCACTGTTTCAGCACTTGTTTGCCCTTTTTCAGCATCCGGCTCTTCTGGTATTGACTCTAATGTCATAAGACAAAATTCATCATTAGAAACATCATTAGTAGCATAGAGTGCAAAATTTTCATCCCCTAGCTCTTTAGGTAAGCTGCTCCAGTCAACAAAGCCTTGGGTGAAAAAGCTTTGCTGATCTGGTTGAACCACTGCTGGTGGTGCAGTTTGTTGTGGTGCAACTGGTTGCACTTGAACCTGAGGTACAGGAGCCTGAAGATACTGAATTTGAGGGACAGTGGTTTGAACATAATGCACAGGAACAGGGTTTGCATAATGAGCAGTGTTTACATGGGCAGCAGGGGTATAATGAGCAATGTTTGATTGTGAAAAGTTTGTTACCATCTTTATTCCGCTGCACTACTTGTTCATTGTTCATCTTAATTCAAACATAAAACACAATCAAAACCAAACTCAGATCCTAACAATTGGTATCAGAGCTTGGACAGTCAAATTTGATTTAACAATCATTTTGATATAAATAGTTCAGCTCACAATCGTTGATACTGATAGTTTGTTCGTTTTGTTGAAAAACAGAGCAAGGTTTAATCACCATCAAAGTTGATTAATCAGTGCCTGTAAAACAACCAGGATGACGTCACAATCACAAGATGATAAGAACAACATCGGTTCTCTTTTCAAACCACCCATGCTTAAATGTAATGAATACAACATCTGGGAGAGAAGGATGGGTCACATCCTTGCTCAACAGAATACTGGATGTTGGAGATCTGTTGTTTTTGGACCACATGTTCCCATGGTGCCAAGTGCTGAGGATTCAAGGAAGTTCGAACCCAAAAAACCTGAAAATTATACAGAAACTGATTTCCAAAAGTTCGAACTCGATGCCAAAGCATTTAGCATCATTGCATCTGCATTACCCAATGAAATTTATGCTGGGCTGTTACATTGTAACAGTGCCAAAGAGCTATGGGATGCACTAAAGGAACAGTTTGGGGGAACGGAATAAGTAACTGAAAATAATAGGGAAACTCTGAATCAGCAGTATGAAACCTTTTGTCACATCAAGGGTGAATAATTGACCCAACAGTTTGAGCGATTTAGTTGTCTCGTTAGTGAGCTAAGACTTGTTAAAGTTACATTTCCTAATTCAACACAAAACAGCAGGTTTCTTAGAATACTACCTGAAAAATGGGATACAATCGCTTTTGTAACTAGAAATTCTGCTGAGTTCAAAGATCTGACCCTGACCCAACTTCATGGTAGACTCCTGACCTATGAAAGGGAGTTAAACCAGAAAAAGAAGTTGCAAGAGTCTAGTAAAGTTGCTGATGACTATGCATTTGGCAGAACAACTCTTTTTGGTCAGGAAGAATCTGGTAGCAGTAGTAAGGATCAGAGTTATGATCATTTTATTGATATAACTGCCGGTGGAAACTTTAACAACTCTGACTCTCACTCTGCAAATTATGCTTTCACTGTAAATTGTGAAAACCAGATGTCAAATAACTTGTGTTTTGAACTCAACGACTTACAGCACTTTGATCCAACTGATCTTGAAGAAATGGATATTTTGCATCAATTGGCTTTGCTTAGTGTAAGAACAAGCAAATTTTACAAAAGGACAGGGAGAAAATTCCCAGGGTTATATGGGAATTTAAAAGTGGGGCTGGATGAATCTAAGATCAAGTGCTATAAGTGCAACAGGCTATGACACTTTGCTAGGGAATGTAGGAGTCAAACTACTGGTCCAATTGTCACTCATCCCAGCTCAAACCCTAGACCACAAAACGAAGCTCTGATACCAATTTTTAGGATCTGAGTTTGGTTTTGATTGTGTTTTATATTTGAATTAAGATGAACAATGAACAAGTAGTGCAGCGGAATAAAGATGGTAACAAACTTTTCACAATAAAACAGGAGAATTGCTTTCAACACACATTTTCAACAAAGAACTGAATGATTGAATTTATTTCATCAACGATTACAATTGCATGCATGTAACAAACTCCCCCTCAGCCTGAGCTCACAGTGATTTGTTCGTGCAGGAAGAAAGATGGTGAAGAGCTAATAGAACAGTACATGTCATACCCCCAAAATCCACACGCGGAGTATCACCGCTTGGAGGCGTGACATGACCAGGATCAAGCCACCAATCATATCGAACAAGCATGTAAGTAGTTTATAAAATCCAACACAATACAATTGGTATCTAAACAAAACATACTTTAAGTTGCAAGCGGAAGCATAATGTTTAAAACCAAGTCATAAGTTTAAGCGTTTCAAATGTTTAGCTTGGCACACAGCTGTCCATGTCCCACAACGACTCTTCCCACTCCGATGCAAGCTCCATAGATACCTAACGACCTGCAAGGCATGTAACAGAGAGTCAACAACAAAGTTGAGCGAGTTCACAGTTGATTGTTCAGTTATTGAGTTCGTTTCAGAACCATGTATTACCCAGTATCCTTGATTCGCAAACCTTTACGATATTTAGTGGGGGCTTCCCATGTTGTATGTTACTAGACTAGTCGTATCCATAAGTGTCCTTCCCAATCCGAGAACAGTGGTAAGTATGAGTTTACGTAGGTTTTACGTAAGTGCCCTTCCCAATCCGAGGACAGTAGTAAGTATGAGTTTATGTAGGTTTTACGTAAGTGCCCTTCCCAATCCGAGGACAGTAGTAAGTATGAGTTTACGTAGGTTTTACGTAAGTGCCCTTCCCAATCCGAGGACAGTAGTAAGTATTCTAGTAGTGATGAAAGTACAAGTAGTTATTCAATCCCATTCCCAACCCACCGGGAATCCCATGCCTTGGTAAGAGTGTGAACTCACCTTGGTTTGCTCGGTATGCTAAGTTATGTGCTCACAAATAATCAGTCAAGGCCTAGAGTACGCACGTATACATAATCAGTTGACAATCATAAATTCGACTAACAGTCAAGATCATCACGTACATGCAAGTAACCACTAACACATAGCATTTATAAGTTATACAAGCTCATGCAACCATGCTTAACATTAACAACACATGACTAACCTAGTTAATCCTTAACAGACTTAACTGAGTTTACTGTGCAGATTAATAACTCGACGAAACACACTTGTTTCGTCGTGAATCCCCTTTGACGAAACATCCCCTGTTTCGTCGTGATTACCCTCGGCGAAACACACTTGTTTCGTCGTGCCAGTTTCGTCGTGATTGGCATTTCGTCAATGCAATTCAGTTACGTCGTGTTATCAGTTACATACAGAAAACCCTAACCATTCTGAACAGCCGTTTTACAGTAATCTCGAACAACCAGTTACAGATTCAATATGGCATTACTAGATTCAATCAGTTACAACATCTTATGCTCCAAGAACCCTAATCATCAGTCGCAGTTTCAATGGAATCATCATGATTCTAAGGATCTATTAACAAAAGTCGTCAACATACACTTAACCCTAACACAGATTCAATAATATACATATCATACAATAGAACATCAATCCGTAACATCAACTTCCGATCAGTGAAGCATGGATATAATCACAACATAAGATTTAATCCAAGAGATTAGTAACCAAATAATAAACCCTTATAGACCACATATGAGGGTACATGGCAATCTTCAATAATGAGTCAAGCATGTTACATCGAGTAATCTAATCACATACTAACCGTTCGTAGGTCAAACTAGCAAGAGCCCAAGAGAGAGATGATGGTGGTAAGTGATGGTTGCCGTCGCATAGGAGAGAACGAGAGAGCTAGGGTTTTTCAATTCTGCTAAAAGTGTGACGAATGAAGCCGTTTCACGTAATTATACGCACATAAGTGTACTGGGCCCTTAATGGGCTTCGGCGTAATAGTGGGCCGGCGAAACGCCTGTTTCGTCGAGATGAAGATGGCGAAACGCCCTGTTTCGTCGAGGTGTGTGTGATGAAACACACCTTTGGTTTTCGTCGAGGTGGTTAATGGCGAAACACTCCGTTTCGTCGAACACATTTAAAGTTTAAATAGTTTAAGTTTCCAAACAGGTTACATGATATACTATCAAACACCTTAATCACGTTAAACAGATAACATAACAAACAAACATCTCGACATATAATCCAACGTGTACAATTACAAGGCAAACAAGTCGTGTAAACAATTAACGTGCAATAAATGCAAAGGTGGAATCTTGGAAACTCGATTTGTCACATTATCCCCAACTTGAAAGAAATTCCGTCCCGAAATTTAGCATGCGGTTACTGAGGAAGCTAGTTAAGTTGCGTGGTTTACTGGTTTTCCTGGGGTGTCACATCATCCCCCCGTCGATTTGGAATTTCGTCCCGAAATTCTGTAGTAGCTTCAGCCTCAGTAGTGGTTGCATTGTTTCCGAACAACTGGGGATACTTGAGTTTCATTTGATCTTCTCGTTCCCAGGTAAACTCTGGGCCACGACGGGAGTTCCAACGAACTCGAACCAGAGGTATTCTGTGTGCTTGAGGACCTTAACGTCCAGTCCGTGATTTCAACTGGTTCCTCGACGAATCGGAACTGATCGTCGATAGTGAGCTCCTTCAGAGGAACTATGAGGGTCTCATCTGACAGTCATTTCTTCAGATTTGACACGTGAAATACGTTGTGAACTGCACTGAGTTCTGCGGGCAGGTTTAGTTTGTAGGCCACTTTGCCTATTTTCTCTATGATTTCGAACGGTCCGACGTAACGCGGATTAAGTTTGCCCCTTTTTCCAAAGCGAACCACCCCCTTCTAGGGTGAGACTTTGAGTAGCACTCGATCCCCAACTTGGAACTCGAGTGGTTTCCTACGCTTATCAGCGTAGCTTTTCTGACGGTCACGAGCTGCCGCCATGCGTTGTCGTATCTGAGCAATCCTTTTTGTAGTATCAACTACGAGTTCTGGGCCAGTGATTTGGCTGTCGCCAACTTCTGCCCAACAAAGAGGTGATCGGCACTTACGCCCGTACAGTGCCTCAAACGGAGCGGCTTGAATGCTAGTGTGGTAACTTTTATTATACGAAAACTCCACTAGAGGGAGATGTTTTTCCCAGCCATTGCCAAAATCGATTACACATGCACGAAGCATGTCTTCAAGGGTTTGGATGGTGCGTTCAGTCTGCCCATCCGTTTGCGGGTGATAAGCTGTGCTCATATCTAATCGAGAGCCAAAAGATTTGTGCATCGCTTGCCACAGTTCTGAAGTAAAACGTGCATCACGGTCAGAGATAATAGAGGTTGGCACTCCGTGCCTCGAGACAACTTCCTTAAGGTAAACATCTGCTAAGGTGGAGAACTTATCCATTTCCTTGATAGCCAAGAAGTGTGCAGACTTTGTGAGTCGATCCACGACCACCCAAATAGTATCATTTCCACGTTGAGATCTAGGCAGGCCAGTAACGAAATCCAGGGAAATTTGCTCCCATTTCCATTGTGGTATCTCTGGTTGTTGGAGTAGACCCGACGGTTTCTGATATTCAGTCTTGACTCTCGCACAAGTTAAACATTTACTAACGTAAGTTGCTATGTGAGCTTTCATGCTAGGCCACCAATACGTAGTCCTCAAGTCGTGGTACATCTTATCCGAACCAGGATGTACTGAGTAACGAGACTTATGTGCTTCATCCATTACAAGTTCTCGTAAATTGCCATAGAGTGGGACCCAAATGAGGTCCTGTTACGTAGTAGGCGTCGTCTTCCTTTTGTTCCAACCGTTGCCTTGAGCCGCGTAGGGCTTCAGCTCTGACGTTTTCTGGTTTCAATGCTTCTGCCTGAGCATCTCGTATCTCAGTAGGAAGACTAGATTGGATAGTAAGTTGTAATGCTCGCACATGCTTAGGCGTAGTGTCCTTTCGACTGAGGGCATCGGCCCAACATTGGCCTTGCCCGGATGGTACTTGATGGCACATTCGTAATCATTCAATAGCTCGACCCATCGACGTTGTCGCATGTTTAATTCCTTTTGCTTGAAGATATGCTCGAGACTCCTGTGATCGGTGTAGATGGTGCACTTGGTACCGTACAGGTAATGTCTCCATATCTTGAGTGCGAAAACAACAGCTCCCAGCTCCAGATCGTGTGTAGTGTAATTCCTTTCGTGAATCTTAAGTTGGCGTGAGGCGTAAGCGATGACTTTATCCCATTGCATCAACACACAACCAAGACCCTGAATTGACGCGTAAACCACAAAATCGTATGTGCCCTCTGGCAATGAAAGAATAGGTGCGCTACAAAGTCTATCCTTTAAGTGCTGAAATGCTGATTCCTGTGCATTTCCCCAACGATAGATAACGCCTTTCTGAGTTAGTGAGGTGAGGGGCAGTGCAATCCTGGAGAAGTCCTTGATGAACCTTCTATAGTAGCCCGCCAATCCCAAGAATTGGTGGATTTCTGTTGGTGTACGGGGTGCAGGCCAGTTCTTAATCTAGTCTACCTTGGATGGATCAATCTGTCACACCCCCAAAATCCACAACGGAGTATCACCGCTTGGAGGCGTGACATGACCAGGATCAAGCCACCAATCATATCGAACAAGCAAGTAAGTAGTTTATAAAATCCAACACAATACAATTGGTATCTAAACAAAACATAGTTTAAGTTGCAAGCGGAAGCATAATGTTTAAAACCAAGTCATAAGTTTAAACGTTTCAAATGTTTAGCTTGGCACACAGCTGTTCATGTCCCACAACGACTCTTCCCACTTTGATGCAAGCTCCATAGATACCTAACGACCTGCAAGGCATGTAACAGAGAGTCAACAACAAAGTTGAGCGAGTTCATAGTTGATTTTTCAGTTATTGAGTTTGTTTCAGAACCATGTATTACCCAGTATCCTTGATTCCCAAACCTTTACGATATTTAGTCGGGGCTTCCCATGTTGTATGTTACTAGACTAGTCGTATCCATAAGTGTCCTTCCCAATCCGAGGACAGTGGTAAGTATGAGTTTACGTAGGTTTTACGTAAGTGCCCTTCCCAATCCGAGGACAGTAGTAAGTATGAGTTTACGTAGGTTTTACGTAAGTGCCCTTCCCAATCCGAGGACAGTAGTAAGTATTCTAGTAGTGATGAAAGTACGAGTAGTTATTCAATCCCATTCCCAACCCACCGGGAATCCCATGCCTTGGTAAGACTGTGAACTCACCTTGGTTTGCTCGGTATGCTAAGTTATGTGCTCACAAATAATCAGTCAAGGCCTAGAGTACGCACGTACACATAATCAGTTGACAATCACAAATTTCGAATAACAGTCAAGATCATCACGTACATGCAAGTAACCACTAACACATAGCATTTATAAGTTATACAAGCTCATGCAACCATGCTTAACATTAACAACACATGACTAACCTAGTTAATCCTTAACAGACTTAACTGGGTTTACTGTGCAGATTAATAACTCGACGAAACACACTTGTTTCATCATGAATCCCCTTCGACGAAACATCCCCTGTTTCGTCGTGATTACCCTAGGCGAAACACACTTGTTTCGTCGTGCCAGTTTCGTCGTGATTGGCGTTTCGTCAATGCAATTCAGTTACGTCGTGTTATCAGTTACATACAGAAAACCCCAATCATTCTGAACAGCCGTTTTACACTAATCTCGAACAACCAGTTACAGATTCAATATGGAATTACTAGAACCCTAATCATCAGTAGCAGTTTCAATGGAATCATCATGATTCTAAGGATCTATTAACAAAAGTCGTCAACATAAACAGATTCAATAATATACATATCATACAATAGAGCATCAATCCGTAACATCAACTTCCGATCAGTGAAGCATGGATATAATCACAACATCATATTTAATCCAAGAGATTAGTAACCCATATGAGGGTACAGTTTCTAATAACACCCTTAGATCCCTGTTAATACATGGGAATCTTCAATAATGAGTCAAGCATGTTACATCGAGTAATCTAATCACATACTAACCGTTCGTAGGTCAAACTAGCAAGAGCCCAAGAGAGAGATGATGGTGGTAAGTGATGGTTGCCGTCGCACAGGAGAGAACGAGAGAGCTAGGGTTTTTCAGTTCTGCTAAAAGTGTGACGAATGAAGCCGTTTCACGTAATTATACGCACATAAGTGTACTGGGCCCTTAATGGGCTTCGGCGTAATAGTGGGCCGGCGAAACGCCTGTTTCGTCGAGATGAAGATGGTGAAATGCCCTGTTTCGTCGAGGTGTGTGTGACGAAACACACCTTTGGTTTTCGTCGAGGTGGTTAATGGCGAAACACTCCGTTTCGTCGAACTCATTTAAAGTTTAAATAGTTTAAGTTTCCAAACAGGTTACATGATATACTATCAAACACCTTAATCACATTAAACAGATAACATAACAAACAAACATCTCGACATATAATCCAACGTGTACAATTACAAGGCAAACAAGTCGTGTAAACAATTAACGTGCAATAAATGCAAAGGTGGAATCTTGGAAACTCGAGTTGTCACGGTACAGGGTACTGTTCTATTTATAGGCACGGACAAACCACTGAGGCATCTTTGCTGACGTCACCATGAGAGTGTCATCTAACCTCCTAACAAACTCTAACAACTAATCTATACAAGTACTGCTATGCTAACAACTGTTATACAATACATTACATAAGTAAAACTAAACTACTGCTGAATCCTTCCACTGATGTGAACCCAGCAGTACTTGATTTAGCTAGCAGTGCTTAACTCATAGCAGTAGATTGAACAGCAGAGCTTTAGTCTTTATCAGTCTTTGACTTGATCAGCAGTTGTAGGTCAGTAGTTGTAACGATCAGTAGATTGGAGGTCATCAGATGTTGAAACCACTTTCAAGGGGAGAGACTTGTATACATAACATCTGCTTATTCTGGATCCACTGCCCTGACCTAGTTTTGACTTTAATTATCTGTTCCTTTGATATGGTTCAATTCCAACAAAGCTCATGATTTTTTACAAGGCCAAACAAATCCATGTGAAGCATTTGTAAGCAATGGTTTGTTTTGGACTCATTAATTAGTTTGTATGACACTTTGTGTTGCTTTCCTTTTAAGCATGAAACATAGTGTTCATCACATTTGAATTGTCTGATTGGTAAGCCTCTGACAAGGATTTGTTTTGTCAGAGTGTTAATTGTTTGTAAATTAACATATACCAACCTTCTATGCCATAATTCTGTTTCTTTTGTTGAAGCAATAGAAAATAGGCATACATTTGGCATGGGTATATCTTTTAACATGTCCACTACATAAACATTACCACTTTTGTGAGCAAAAAGTTGTGTAGTGTTGTCAGCTATAATTGTGTCAATCTTTTTCACTACTTCTGATCCAACAATTTTATAAGTTTTCTTGGTAAAAAATGAACCATAGCCTTTATCACTAATTTGTGAAACACTAAGTAAATTTAATTTTAGTTTATCAATTAGATTAACATTTTCAAATTTTAACTTACCAACTTGAACAGTTCCAGACCCCAACACTTCAGCTTCTGAGTCATTTCCAAATGATATGTCACCTCCTCCATGTGTAGAGAAGTTTGATAGCAGAGCTTTGAATCCGGTCATATGTCTGGATCCTCCACTATCAACATACCATAAACTATCTAGTCTTGTGGAGGCTCCATTTTTGGTAGCCATCAAAGCACAATCACAATCACAATCACAATCATACTCATATTCAGTGGAATTCTAGGGATCACTATTTCTACAACTTTTGCATTAACCTTTTCACATAGTGTTGTTTGTACTATGTTAAATGCATTCTCATCATGTTTTTGGTTGAGTGTTTCTTGGTTGTTTTTCATAATTTGTCCTCTGTTTTACTGAATTTTTCTTTTAATTCATCCGATAACTCTTTTGCACTATTTACAATGTAATAGCTCAGCATAGATCTCATCTGGTAGAGCCTTTGCAACAATATTGAGATGCTTTGGCATCTATCTCAAACTTTTGAAAATCTAGCTTAGAGTAATTTTTCAGTTTCTTTGGCTCCTGTACATTTGGATTTTTGGAACTAGGTACCATTGGAACGTGAGGTCCGAATATAACTGACTTCCAACATTCTATGTTCTGTTGAGCAAGCACGTGTACCATCCGACGTTGCCAGATATTATATTCTGATCTAACAAGCATCTGTGGTTTGTTGCTGGAACCGATATTATGGGAATCATTATTGTTATGTGCCATTCCTTTTGATCTTTTGTGAAAACAAAGTACATAAACCTCTTATAAGTTATACTTTAAACTGTGAATTTAGATACAACGAACAGATTGGGTCTCTTTATGAGCTGATCTTTGAATGTTTACTTCATAAAGTCTCTGCTCCGTAATGTCTTCGCCGTTCACAGTAGGTATGCAACCTTCTCTATTTCGTATAATATGCAGCCGTTTACTCGCTTTTTATAGGTTTCTTAATATATCCCCCTCCATCTTGTATTGTTTTGGCCCCAAAATAGATTATGAAAATAGTATTTGGGGTGGGTCTAGGCATCGCCATATATCCCAGGCCCACAACTTCATTCTCTAAATAACCCACATCAAACAAAGATATAAAATATTGTGGTCAACACCCTAAAGCTCGGTCAACAGCTTTATTACGTCAACTGGATTTTTTTTTCTTTTGTATAAATTCAGCCTTCATTAATTCCACCTTTCTAATTAATTCACCAAAGATCCTCATGACCTTGTTCATTTACTGTTACAAAAGGCCTTTCCAACCAATGAGGTGGTGGTCATTGACAAAAGCAAAACCTTTAAAACACTTAAGTTGGAAAAGGGAAGGTATTGGGTTCAAGTCTCACAAATGATAGGGAATTAAAGAAATTAGTTGTTAAAAAAAGGGCCTTTCCAAAGTTACATTTATTAAATATATTGACTAATCACGAACTAATATTTTTAGCCCACTTTAATTACTTATAATCAGCCTTTATAAAGAAAATAAATATAAATATTTATCAGCTGTAAAAAGGAGTGACAATACTAATAAATAACAAATTCATTCGTTAGTCTTAGGTTTAGTAAAAATACTACATTTTAGTTCGTTATCTTTTAAACCGTAAAAATCTAATATGAACCAAATAGGAGTAACAATCCATAAAAAAACCCTAACTTTACCCAAAAGTACCCAAAAGTATAGGAATATTTATATAAAAACATCTATATTTTAGAGCAAATTGTCACACCCTGGCTTTGCGGAAGCGTGGGTTTATTTTGGTGTGAATTCTTAATACCATAGCTTAATCACAACAAAGCTATATGAAAGTAAAACCATGATGTTCATCCATTACTTCAAGTTTTAAAAGTAAAATACGACAACATTGTTTTAGAGTTGACACATGCAACGAGTTTACAACACAACATAATAAAAACCTTGTTCATAAGACACAGCCACAAAACGTGAAATAAACGCAGTTTAAGACTTGTGACTCGTCCAGGTAAAAGTCACAATCCCTAAACTTGGATGACATCACTTCTCCTACGCAGCGTAACGACAGTGCATACTTTGTCAGATCCGTTAATTTCCTGAAATACATGTAAGTTGAAAAATCAACATAAAGTTGAGCGAGTTCATGTGTAGTGAGTATGTAAAACCTTTGTAAGTATAAAATCCCTGGTATGTAGCAAATAAGGAAATAAAGAGATCACCAATGGTTTGCAAGGCCATTGATATGTGTGAAGTGCAGTAGGAAGACTCAAACCTAGCAGATTTTTGCGTCGGGTACCAAGTCACCCCGAGGTCCGTACTGTTGGGCCTGGGGCTGGGCTCGCTACACCCAGATAGATCTACCGCTATTGTCCCTCGGTCCTACACTGAGGATTAATGGCCTTCAGTTCCCGCCTACCCACTCACATGATCTAAGTAGTAACCCTCCTTACGCTAATCATACCATGTGTAAAAGTACTCATAACCATAGTAACATGTATTTCACCCCCGCAGTTTAGAAAACTGAAAACAGTTAAGAGAAAAGGGGGACATGAACTCACCGAAATGCGTCTCTAACAAGAAATCTCCCGGTCAACCTGCTGTGCGACGACCTACACGTACTAACTTCTATTAGACGGACGGCCGTGCCTTAGCTTAAGGTTTAATGTCTTTGGGAAATAGTTAGGCAACTATTTCGTAATTACACTTCGTAATTATATTGTAAATATATTCCTTCCCAAGGATGGGGGTTTTAATACATGTGCGTTCGTATAACTTCTAGATATATTATTAAGTCCCACTTAATGTAATATATTTTATTACATTTGTCCAAAATACTTTACTTCCAAAATATGAATATTTTTCCCAAAAATATTATATTTTATTCCATATAATATTCCAAAATAATATCCTTGTCAAAATACATACTTATGAGTATTTTCTGAAAATACGTAAGTTACGTTGTAAGGTTCGGGTGGTATAAATAATACCGGTGTAGCTTAAATATTTATTGTGAAGGCGTTCGTATTATTTTGGAGCCGTGAATATTCAGTGTATTCTAGTAATATTATTTTTACCCTAAAAATAATATTTATGTAGTTCACAAAATAATCATAAAAATTACACAAGTGTTACTATTAAGAAATATATATTCTAAATATATATTTAACAAGTTTTATTTATGAAATTCCCATCTCCGACTCTTGGAAATTTTGTAATAAAAATCATGGTGAATTTTTATTTGGAAAGCAAGTTAAAAATATATTTATAACACTTTTCTCAAAAATATTTTCTAAGTGTTATTTTCTGGAAAAATTTCGCCAGAGTTTCCTCTGTAACTGGAGGTGGCCACGCTTTCAAGCGTATCATTTTCTTTTACAAATTCAATCAACAATGTTCCCAACATCAACAAGCCATGTTTCAACATCAACTAGTTCAAAAATATACGTAAATCGCAATCACATGAACTTGTGGGTTATGTAAAAGTGTGTAGTAATCTTCCAATATTCTTAGTAGATCTTTCTGTCTTTGTAAATAGAATCGGTTTCTTGAAAATCTTATTTTTAAAGAAAGTGTAAGTTTACAACTTCTCGGTCAACAGTTACGAACATATTTCTTTGGTAAAACCTTTTGTTACATAAGTGTCTACGCACTAGTTTGCTCACAAAAACACCTTTGTTTCAAGAAAGATCCGGCTTCTAAACATGATTTCATTTGACACTTGGTTCTTCGAAAATACCACTTGTAGATCTTTAGATCTACTAGTTTTGGACTCTATTTTATAAGAAAAATTCTTTTTACACAAGTTCATGTTAATAAGTAGTAGTGTTCGTCATTTAATCATTTTCATACTTAAACATACACTAGTTCATGTTCCATGAACATGACTTAGCCGGGTTAGATGACGATCTGAACTACTACTAGCATCATAAAATAATCATAACAAAACAAGACCCAAGAGTTTTACACTAATATTTACACATTAACCACTTTGTTCATTATTTTTAGTAGACTTTAAACTTTGATCTTATATGTTCATGATTTTTATCCGACAAATCTCTTATTAACCACTTTAGACAAGATCAATAGGGTGTTTAGAGTCACTTACTACTAGCTCGTGGCTAGGGAAGAAACTAGACGAAAAACGGGTGGTTAATAGCGTTGTGGTGAGGTCCTTGGCAATCCGTAAGCACCGAGCTTCCTTACACGTGATCCTTCACCTTTTAGTATACTTGGAAATGCAAGACTAAAATTGAAAGTGGGTGGGTGTATGTGAATGCTCTCGGCCGAGTTCAAGAGAGGAGAGGAAAAGTTTGCAATTTTGTTGATTGGGTGGGTGTTAGGGTATTCGGGGACCCTAACTAGCTCAGAAAAGAAAAACAATGTCAATGGCAATATTTTTATGTTCTGGGTAAGTCCGGTTGTTCGGTTGGATATTAATCCGTTACAGTGCTAAATAAGCATTTAAATTGTCATTAATATTATTTTTAGTGACACAATGAATTCCCGACACTTTGGAAAGTGTCTATTATTATTTTCCCATGTTTTTGCACTTTACTAGTTAGCTTAAATGCTGAATTTTTGTATAAAAGTGCAGGATTTTGTAATTAACACATGTTTTAGGCACATCCGTTCACTATAATTATCACCTAGTGACGCAGTTCTACAATCCTCACCTCCCTACACTCCCTACTAGTGTAGTAATCTATTCCCGGCTCCTACTGGCCTTAGAGACAGTGTCTGTCTGATGCTGGTTATGTCAGCATGTTTACTGGGTTATCCGTATAGTGTGCTCAGTGTGCTTTTGTGCATCAAGGTTGTCACTGAAGTTTGTGTGTAAATAATAGAGTGACGGTAATTAAGTATGATGCATGAACATGTATATATATTAGAATTCAAGTAGCAGTCTAATAACAACTGTAAGCAAGCACAGTAATTAAGCAGTAATTAAATATTAATTAATTTGTACGGATACCTGGTTTGGTGAGGGTTGTCACATTCTCCCCCCGTTAAATAAATTTCGTCCCGAAATTTAAGCTCTGCTTCTAGATGCAGGGTTCTTAGGAAACAAATGGGGGTACTTCTCCTTCATTCGATCCTCACGTTCCCACGTGAATTCAGGCCCATGTCTTGCATTCCAACGAACTTTGACGAATTTGACACTACTCCGGCGTGTTTTATTTGTTGGACTCTGTATGCCCAAGACACATATTAAATTGATGTGGCTAGTACGTTATGATCCAAGTCGAGTCATACCCAATAACAAGCTAGACAAACACTTATATTATTTATTTGTGATATGATCAAACAAATAAATATTAACACTTACAATATTTAGAAATTGGTTTTCTAAATAATTGCACTTGACAAACTAATAAAATTATATGGATAATTTATTTTGAGAGAGTATTTTATTTTGTTATTTAATTGGTTAAATAACATAATAAAAATAGCATAAATCTTATAACATATGATGTTATATTTTATAAAAGTTATAAAATATATATATGTAAGACTTATATTATTTAAAAGAAAATTGGTTTTTTTTAAATAAAAGTCTAGGCCGCCACCCCCCCCCCCCCATGGGGTCTTCCCAAAATTGTTGGTCCAATGAGATTCCATGCATTTGCATGTGTGTTGATTGGGTGGTCTTCCCTAAATGTTTTGGCCAATCACATTGCATGCAAATTGCATGGTTAGATGCTCTCCTATTGGTCAAATGGGTGGCTCTTTCTCTCTCCTTGTTTTTATAATTTTGTATGACAAAATTAGTATAGAGATGAACTTGAAAAAAACTAGAGAAGACTTGTAGAAAAGCTCTCAAAAATCGGCCAACATCATGCAAGTTTTAGAAGATGAAATTCAAGTGTAAGACTTGAATTTACTCTCTAAAAATCAGGTCATGTATGGTTGATCAAGAGGGGTTTTTCAAGTTGATAAATCAAGTGCAAGAACTCCATAAACTCCCTCATATTTTCGGCCATGGTGGTTGACCAAGATGGAATTTTAGTGAGTTCATAAGTGTAGAAATCCTTGCTAAACAAAAGGTGTTTGTTGGAAGGCTTGGGGTATACAAGCTTGAGGTCTTCTACATTTGAAGGCAACCGTTCAAGAAGCATCATCATCTTCATATCCTTTACTCCTTGGAAGGTAGTATTCTAAACACTCTATGGTTGTGTTTTAATTTTGATAGCATGCATATTCGTATATGGATCCGGGGATTGGGTTTTACATATAAAATGGGTTTTATATCTTGTAAGTAACATGTTTTAAATAATAATTTTCCGCTGCGTTTTTATTTTATGTGGATAAAAATACTTTGATAAACATGTGAAAAACCCATCAATGGCATCTAGAGCCGCTTATATGAGTGCATGCTTCAATAAATTAAAAATTTCGGGTTTCGGGTTTGAATAAAATCCTATGGCCGAAAATTTTAACATGGTTAACCCTTTATTTTTCAAGATTATTTTCTTACATGCATATGGGGTAGCGGCGCAGCTTGTTGCCCGCTTACCGGCTATCTTGGTGTAATTTGTTTGGCCTTATATATAAAAAGTTATTGCTGAGAATATATTTTTCAAAAAAAAAATATGGATGATTTGTTTGTTTGGACAAAACTTACCTTTTCGGTTTTTAGTACATAACCGAAAATGGTCATAAAAGGGAACCATTTTTTTATGTTTCTTGAAATTAATATATATATATATATATATATGGATATATTTTGGTGCATATGACCTAGCCATGACCTTGTGTTGAATGATTGTGTTGTGATTTATTTTATTTATTATTTCAATGGGTTGTAATAATTATTATTTTGTTCTTCCATTTGTAAGATATGTAATTTATTTATTTTCATTTGGTATGTAAAATAAATAGATTAGGTGCATTTTATTTTACTAGAAAAAATGTATTAGGATATATTTTGTAAAAGAAGATGCACACAAAAATGCGGTTTTGGCTTGGACAATAATATTCGGTCCAAAGAACTTCATCGTTCTCAACGGGATTTTAACCCGATAACCAAAACACATTTTGAAGTCCAAAAGAGTTTGGAGCTGAATATAAAAGACTTTTGGAAGCTCAAAGAAGGTGGAGAAATCACAACACAAGAAGGAGACTTGAAGCATTTGGATGCGGGATCAAGTGGGAGTTCAACGACACATTTCTTGTGTCATTTTTCACCCTTTAGGAAGGACCTTTTGGCACACTTGTTTCGGCTAACAAGTGTTGTCAAAATAGTTGGCTATGGTTATGCACCTATTGTTAAATATGGTGTGCTTGTGTGGTTGCTTATTTATATTGTTTTGATGATATTTGAATATCCATGCTTAACAAACTAATAATCAACAACAAACTTAAAATTGGTTCGTTAAAGATCATTAAAATGGTTAATAAAAGGTTATTAAAAATTAATGATTTTATAATAAAATCGGTTTTATTAAAAAGAACCTTGAAAATTAGTTTTCACAAAAGTACCAAGGATTTGAATGCATGCAAATGTATGGTACATAAAGTTTTCTAAAACTAGAATTTTGAAAACACAAAATCCCTTTTATAAAAAAAAGTCAAACACCATCCTTTTATACAACACTCGAATCACTTGGGAACTCTTATTGTGGGATAAAGGTCACCTAACCACATTTGAGGGAACTTGTATATTCGAGGTGGGTTTACCATGTTTGTGGGATAAAGGTCACCTAACCACTTATGTGTATAAACTCACACGTGTGTGTAAGTTGGACGACTTGATTTGGAAACCATGAACTTAGGGTCACCGAAGCATGGCGAACAAAGGTGTTGATGGGATTAAACATGCCAACTCAACATAAAGATGTTTAAACGATCCCATATGGCTAGAAGTTGCAAAGGGTTGCAATCGTCAAACGTTGACTACCTTGTTAATTTAAATAATGGGATAAAGGTCACCTAACCAATATTTAAATGTAACGTTGGATTCTAGATTTTAATTATTAATTGTCTATGAGACATAAACGGGTATTAATGATTAAAATATAATAATATCGAAAATACTAAAATTGAACGCTGTAAAATTTTGTAGATGGCCGCTAACAATATTACCCAAACCGTCCGTAACCTATCATTGAAAACGATTCTAATCCCGATGAACCTCTTATAGAAGATAAGGATGCCTATGACGATTGGATTAAGTATATCGAGGATACAACGCAGCCTCTTGCCTCATGTTAGGAATTACGATTTCCGAGATTCAAAAGGTTTTTGAACATCATGAGCATACGACATGATTACCCAATTGTAGGAAATGTTCCTAAGGGTAGAAAGCTTCGAAACGGTTCGAACGCTTCATGCATGTCAAATGGAGGAAACCCAATCGGACTCATCTTATGTCTTTAAGATGAAAAGCCACATTGATCACCTCGAAAGGCTCAATATGGATAAAAGGGTTTTATCCATTCTAACGATCAATGAGGGTGGCAACTAGAAAGGGCATCACCCCGACACCAAAGCAAATGTTGAAAATAGAAACGGGTAATTCAAAGGGAAATGATTAGAAAGACTAAAGAGAAACCACCGAAACCAAAAGAGAAGAAGGCAAAGGTTGCCATGAACGATCCATGCTTTGAGTGTGGTGAGATAGGGCATTTAAATAGAAATTGTCCAACCTATTTAAAAGAGTTGAAAAACAAGAGGGATGCTAGGTAAACCTCAGGTACAATCTTAATGATACATATTGACCTTAATGTTATTTCTTTTAACACATGGGTATTAGATACAGGATGTGGAACTCATGTTTGCAATTCGTTGCAAAAGGTTCAAAAGAAATAAACATTACAAGAAAGGAGACTATGTTTTGAAACTTCCAAATGATTTGGAAATTGTTTTAAAATGTCTTGAATGCTCCTAGTTTGACTAGGAACATTATTCAAGTTTCCCTTATAAGACAATATGGTTTTGACTTAAAGTTTGCAAACATTGACATTTATATCGATGAATGACAGGTTTTACTTTAAACCTATGCCTTCAAATGGTATTTATGAATCGGTTCATAATAATACATCATTTGATAGTTTAATGTACCAATCAATCACCAAGAAACTCAAAATGGATTTGAGTAAGACCTATCCTTGGCATTATCGCCTTGGTCATATAAATAGATGTCGCATGTAAACACTTCAAAAGAATTTTCTTTTGGAAACAAATGAAATTGGTTCATTTGATACATGTGAATCTTATTTACAAGGTAAAATGACCAAGTAATCCCTTAGTGGGAAAGGGCAAAAGATTTATTAGGTATCATACATTCGAATGTATGTGATCCTTTTTAAGCCAATGACTAGGAATGGTGAAAGATACTTCATTACTTTTACCGACAACTATAGTAGTTATGGTTATGTGTACTTGACACAAAGAAGAAGTTTTGAAACGTTCAGAATCTTCAAAAAGTGAAGTACAAAATCAACTCTTTTAAAGTTCTTCGTTTCGATAGAGGAGGAGTCGAACTCTATTAGATATGGTTCGATCTATGATGGCTAGGAGCGCATTATCCCTATCACTTTAGGGTTACGCTTTGCTCTCCGCGGCCCGTAAGGCCCCAACCAAGAAAAGTGGATAAGACACCTTTCGAAATATGGAATGGAAGGGCTCCATCATTAATCATATTTAAAGGTATGGGTTGTGAAGCTTATGTGAAGCTATACACCCCAAACAAATTAGAAGTTCGATCCACTAAGTGTATCTTTGTAGAATATCCTAAAAATGGTATAGGATATTATTTCTACGATCCAGCAGAACAAAAGGTATTTGTTGCTCGAAAGGTTGAGTTCTTGGAAGCTAAGTTCCTTGTGGAAAGAATTAGTAACCACAAGCCGATACACGTTTGGTTGATACTAGCACTCAACAAGAGGTTGTTGAAAAACGATCAAGTGGTTGATCAATACACATAAAAACGTTTGCAGATCTGGTAGAATTAGTAGTCCACCTGAAAGATATGGATTTTTCATGGATGGACGCTACGTGGTAGATTCGGGTGAACCTACCACATACCATGATGCAATGTCAAAATACGATTATGACAAATGGCTTGAAGCCATGAACGTAGAGATGCAATCCATGTATGACAACCAAATTTAGGAATTGGTTGTACTACCTCTTAACTCCAAAGTGGTTGGAAGTAAGTGGGTTTTAGGAAGAAAACCGATATGCATGGAAACTTGGATACTTATAATGGGAGACTTGCAGCAAAAGGTTTCACTCAAACTCAAAGGGTTGATTATGATGAGACCTTATCGCCTGTGGCGATGCTAAAATCAATAAGGATATTATTTGCCATACCTGCATAATATGATTATGATATTTGGCAGATGGATATCATAACAGCTTTCCTTACTGGACATCTTAAGGAAGATGTCTATATGGTTCATCCTGAAGGTTTTGTCGATCCAAGACATCCTGACAAAGTATGCAAGTTAAAGAAATCAATCTATGGATTAAAACAAGCATCGAGAAGTTGGAATCACCGTTTTGATGAAGAAATTAAGAATTTTTGGATTCATCAAGAAACGGCGATGAAGCTTGTGTGTACAAGAAAGCTAGTGGGAGCGTCATCACTTTCTTAGTACTGTATGTCGATGACATTCTACTATTTGGGAATTACATTCCAACCATGGAAGGTGTAAAAGCTTGGCTTGGAAGTTTTTTTTCCATTAAAGATCTTGGTGAAGTCGCCTACATTCTGGGAAAAAAGGTCTATAGGGATAGATCAAGGCGCTTGATAGGTTTAAACCAAAGTGCATACATTGACAAAGTCTTGAAAAGGTTCAAGATAGAGAACTCTAAGAAAGGTTTGGTACCTATTCAAGAGAGGACAATATTGAGTGCGTCTCAATGTCAAAGCTCAAAGGATGAGCAGGAAAGAATGAAAGGAATCCCATATACGTCAGCTATAGGATTCATTATGTAGGTAATGATATGCACTAGACTGGACAAGTTATGCGCTTTAAGCATAACGAGAAGATACCAGCGAGTAACGGTCATTGGGTGACTGTTAATATATATATTGAAATACCTTAGAAGGACTAAGGATATATTTCTAATATATGGATCTGGTAAATAGGAACTCGTTGTAAAGGGTTACAGGGATGCGAGTTTCGGAATTCGTTGTAAAGGGTTACATGGATACGAGTTTCCAAACTGATCGAAATGGTCCTCGATCACAATTAGGGTAGCATTGTCCACTACAGAATCAGAATATATTGCCGCTTCATTGATCGAGATAATTCATATGGATCTGCCACTTGAATTATTACCGATCTATGGGTAGTCCCTACCATTCAGGACCCCTAGTGATCTTTGTGATAACGATGGTGTGATTGCTTAAATCACAGAACCTCGTGTACATCAAAAGACTAGGCACATTGAGCGGAGTTTCAACTACATAAGGGATGAAGTTGAAAAAAGGAAAAATATGTATTCGCAAAGTTCACACTGATCAAAATATTGCGGATCCACTCACGAAGCTCCTTGAACGGGCAAAGCATGAAGGATCATACTTGTGCCTTAGGACTTCGATATTCTAGTGATTGGATTTGATCTATTTTGTATTTGGATATTGGAACAACTATTATTATAACTCTTTATGGTATTTTGAGTTATGTTCCATATTAGCATGTTTAAATCCGTGAATAAGTTACTTATTCTAAATGTCCATAGTCGATCATACTTGTGGGAACAAATATGAATATAAGACTATTATGAACTTGGATTGGTGGATATTCATTAGGTATGAATATAGAGCAAGGTGTTGGTGCCAAAGTTCATAGATATTTGTGGGATACAAATATTGGACCGACTCGCTCTCAAATGTTACTGCATGGAATCATTTGTGATTGATCATAAGTAAATTTGAGTAAAGGAGAATATCATAGTATCCTCTGACCTGAGATACATATTGGGTCTTGATATTCACCAAATATTATGCCTTGACTTATTTCTTCGCTGTCAGTAATATGACAGTACATAAGGCTAAGCTCAGGTGTGGTACAAGGTGATTGTGAGAGACGTATGTAGTCAAGAAGGGATTTGTTCCTCTTATTCATTGAGAGTAAGATGTCTAAGGTCTGCTAAAGTTAAATCAACAGAGAGTGATCACTCTATGTCTCTGGATTTGACATGACATCTGTAACGAAAGGATAAATGATAGATTCACCTATATCATGTTCAATAAAAATAGCATAAGTCTTATAACATATGATGTTATATTTTATAAAAGTTATAAAATATATATATGTAAGACTTATATTATTTAAAAGAAAATTGGTTTTTTTAAATAAAATTCTAGGCCGCCACCCCCCCCCCCCCCCCATGGGGTCTTCCCAAAATTGTTGGTCCAATGAGATTCCATGCATTTGCATGTGTGTTGATTGGTTGGTCTTCCCTAAATGTTTTGCCCAATCACATTGCATGCAAATTGCATGGTTAGATGCTCTCCTATTGGTCAAATGGGTGGCTCTTTCTCTCTCCTTGTTTTTATAATTTTGTATGACAAAATTAGTATAGAGATGAACTTGAAAAAAACTAGAGAAGACTTGTAGAAAAGCTCTCGAAAATTGACCAACATCATGCAAGTTTTAGAAGATGAAATTCAAGTGTAAGACTTGAATTTACTCTCTAAAAATCGGGTCATGTATGGTTGATCAAGAGGGGGGTTTTTCAAGTTGATAAATCAAGTGCAAGAACTCCATAAACTCCCTCATATTTTCGGCCATGGTGGTTGATCAAGATGGAATTTTAGTGAGTTCATAAGTGTAGAAATCCTAGCTAAACAAAAGGTGTTTGTTGGAAGGCTTGGGGTATACAAGCTTGAGGTCTTCTACACTTGAAGGCAACCGTTCAAGAAGCATCATCATCTTCATATCCTTTACTCCTTGGAAGGTAGTATTCTAAACACTCTATGGTTGTGTTTTAATTTTGATAGCATGCATATTCGTATATGGATCCGGGGATTGGGTTTTACATATAAAATGGGTTTTATATCTTGTAAGTAACATGTTTTAAATAATAATTTTCCGCTGCGTTTTTATTTTATATGGATAAAAATACTTTGATAAACATGTGAAAAACCCATCATTTTTAACTTTCCAATCCGTAACCTCGATGGGTTCTTCGGTAAAGTGGAGCGTGTCGTCGATATGAACTTCGTCAGCAGGAATGATCATTGTTTCTTGTGTTGGACTCTTCCTTAGATTTGATACATGGAATGTATCGTGAACACCATTGAGTTCAACAGGTAGGTCCAGTTTATAGGCTACAAGCCCAATCCTTTGCAGGATTCTGAAAAGGGCCAATGTAACGCAGATTCAACTTCCCACGCTTTCCGAAGCGTGCCACACCCTTCCAGGGTGAAACTTTCAATAACACCATATCCCCAACTTGGAATTCCAAAGGTTTCCTCTTTGGATCTGCATAGGCTTGCTGCCTGTCGCGAGCCACTTCGATGCGTTTTCGAATCTGCGCAATCTTGTCTGTTGTCTCTTGGACTATTTCAGGACCAACAAGCTGTCTATCATCTGCATCAGCCCAGCATAGTGGTGATCGACACTTGCGTCCGTAAAGAGCTTCAAATGGCGCGGCTCCAATGCTGGTGTGGTAGCTGTTGTTGTATGAAAATTCGACCAAAGGTAAATGATTATCCCAGCTACCACCCAAATCCATAACGCATGCTCTCAGCATATCTTCCAATGTCTGTATCATTCATTCGCTTTACCCATCGGTCTGTGGGTGAAATGCAGTGCTCAGATTCAATTGTGAGCCAAAAGCTTCTTGGAAAGACTGCCAAATTCTTGACACAAACCTCCCGTCTCTATCAGAGATGATTGAGAGTGGCACTCCATGACGTGCAACGATTTCTCTCATGTAAATTTCAGCTAATTTGCTCGTGTTATCTTTCTCCCTGATAGGTAAGAAGTGCACAGATTTCGTTAATCGGTCCACTATTACCCAAATAGTGTCATGACCTCTTGGCATTCTTGGCAACTTCGTTATAAAATCCATGGAAATTTGTTCCCACTTCCATTTGGGAATCTCAGGTTGTTGCAGAAGTCCTGAGGGCTTCTGGTATTCAGCTTTAACCTTAGCACACGTTACACTTGCTCACGTAAACAGCAACGTCGCCTTTCATTCTAGGCCACCAATAGTAATCTTTAAGGTCCTGGTATATCTTATCCGCTCCTGGATGGATAGAGTACCGTGATTTGTGTGCCTCATCAAAAATAACTTTTCTCAAACCACCAAACAGAGGAACCCAAATCCTTTTCATAAAACATAACGTTCCTTCCTCGTTTGGCACTAATTGCTTCTCCATCCCACGGAGATATTCTTCTTCAAGGTTTCTTTCCTTAAGAGCTTCTTTCTGCGCGGCACGAATTCGCAGAGAAAGTTCTGTTTGGATAATCATTTCTAAAGCCCTAACCCTTATGGGCTTGATCCTTTCTTTTCAACTTAGGGCATCGGCGACCACATTCGCCTTCCCTGGATGGTACTTTATCTCGCAGTCGTAATCATTCAACAATTCGACCCAACGACTTTGTCTCATATTCAGCTCTTTCTGGTCGAATATGTGCTGCAGGCTTTTATGATCTGTGAAGATTGTACACTTTGTACCATACAAATAATGTCTCCAGATTTTCAGCGCAAATACCACTGCGCCTAGCTCCAAATCGTGCGTGGTATAGTTCTTTTCATGAATTTTCAATTGCCGTGAAGCGTAAGCTATGACTTTCTGGCGTTGCATCAACACGCAACCCAATCCTTGACGCGAAGCGTCGCAATATACCACAAAATCATCTGTACCCTCTGGTAGTGCTAAGATTGGCGCATTGCGGAGCTTGTCTTTTAATAGCTGAAATGCTCCTTCCTGTTTGATTCCCCAATCAAACTTCTTATCCTTCTGTGTGAGGAGTGTCAGTGGTTGAGCGACTTTTGAAAAATCCTCAATGAACCTTCGATAGTAGCCAGCCAAACCTAAGAATTGTCGAATCTCGGTTGGCGTCTTTGGGGTCTCCCAATTCTTTATCGCTTCAATCTTTGTTGGATCCACGTGAATCCCATCTCCATTCACCACATGTCCAAGGAATTGGACTTCACGTAGCCAAAACTCGCACTTAGAGAATTTGGCATACAACTGTTCCTTTTTCAGCAACTCCAAAATAGCTCTTAAGTGATGTTCGTGTTCAGCCTTTGTCTTTGAATAAATCAAAATATCGTCGATGAATACAATCACGAACTTATCGAGATACGGCTTGCAGACTCAGTTCATTAGGTCCATAAAAACAGCAGGCGCGTTTGTCAACCCAAACGGCATAACTAGGAACTCGTAGTGTCCATAACGAGTTCTGAAGGCTGTCTTCGGGATGCTCTCCTCTTGTATCCTAAGCTGATGGTATCCAGATCGAAGATCGATCTTAGAGTAAAAGCTTGAACCTAGGAGCTGATCGAATAAGTCATCGATCCTTGGCAGGGGATACCTATTCTTGATAGTCAACTTGTTCAACTCCCGGTAGTCAATGCACATACGAAAACTACCGTCTTTCTTCTTAAAAAACAGGACCGGAGCTCCCCAAGGTGAGAAGCTTGGTCTGATGAATCCTTTGTCTAGCAACTCTTGGAGTTGTGTCGACAATTCTTGCATCTCTGACAGTGCAAGTCTATAAGGTGCCCTAGCTACAGGCGCGGCGCCTGGAACTAAGTCTATACGGAACTCCACTTGCCTCTGGGGTGGCAATCCTGGCAAGTCCTCAGGGAAGACTTCAGGATACTCCCTTACGACAGGGATGTCTTCGATTTTCGGCTCAGCAGCTTTCTTATCCACGATGTGTGCCAGGAAGGCCGCACATCCCTTCTGTAAACACTTTCGCGCTTTCAGGCAGCTGATGATTCTTAAAGGCGTATCACGCTTTTCACCATGAACCACAATCGTTTCACCATCTTCGGTTGGGATGCGAATGATCTTCTCATGGCAGACAATTTCTACCATGTTACTTGATAACCAATCCATTCCTACTACCACGTCGGAGCTTCCCAACTTGACTGGTAGTAGATCCAAAGCAAACTCACGCTCTCCCAATTCGATTACACAACCTCTGACCACTTCATTAGCTTCTACTAACTTTCCATTCGCCAATTCGATTGAGCACGGGATATCTAGTTTACTAGCGGCTAAACCCAGCATATTCTTAAACTCTAACGATACGAAGCTATAATCGGCACCAGTATCAAATAAAACGGATACAAAACGTTGGTTTATAGGGAACGTACCAGTAACAACATTGGGATCCTGGCGCGCTTCCCTCGCTTCGATATTGAAAACCCTTCCCCGTGCTTGGTTCAATTCTGGGCAGTTCCTCTTATAGTGCCCAATGTCACCACAGTTAAAGCAACCCGATCTTTGCCCGTTTCCACCTCCATTCCCAACTTGATTGTTGTTTTGGTTACGATTCACAGCACCAGCTTGATTTGCGTTGTTGCCTCGATTGCCATTTCCTCCATTATTTCCTTGAGCACGATTTCCATTACCACCACGATTATTGTTTCTATTTCCAAAACCTCCTTGGCCTGACCGGCCAGCGTTAGCCCAACAGTTATCCTTCAAATGTCCGGTTTTTCCACAAGCTTCGCATACCCTTGAACCACACCGGCCTGAATGGTGACGCTGGCAGGTGTTACACTTGGGGTGTGTACCCATATACCCTTTTCCTTTCTTTCCACCACCGGTTGTAGCTTGAACCGGTGCGCTTGGTTCTCCTTTCCTGCCATCACTGCTTATGCCTTGTTTGAAGTTCGAGAATTTTCTTTTATTACCCCCGGACGACTCTACGTGAGTCTCCTTCTTCTTTTGCTCAACATCAGAAAACTTGTTTAGGCGGATAGCCTCCTCAGTAAGAGCCACGCTCAGATCAATTGCCTCAGTGATTGTTGTCGGCTTTGAAGAGGTCACCATACTTATGATTTGAGGAGCTAAACCCCAAATGAAGCGCTCGATTCGCTTGAATTCTGGTGTAACCATGTAAGGAACCACATGAGATAAGTCGTGAAACCTCTGAACATATTCCGCAATTTTGGGACCGTCCATCCTCAAATGCCAAAACTCAGTCTCCAACCTTTGTATCTCAGCACGAGAGCAATACTTCTTTCGCATTAACTCTTTTAACTCAGCCCAGGTCAACCCGTAAGCAGCGGCTTCACCAAGAGTTTGCACTTGTAAGTTCCACCAGGACAGGGCTCCGTCCAAAAATAGCCCAGAAATGTAAGTCACTTGTTGGTCTGGAGCGCACTTGCTCATTCGAAGAACAGAGTCTGTTTTCTCAGCCCATCTTACAAAAGCAACAGCACCTCCGATGCCGTCAAAGTTCACAGGCTTGCAGTCAAGAAACTGCTTGTATGTGCACCCTGCACATGCGTTAGAATATACAAATGGTATTAGCAAATGTGCTAGAGATATCCAATTGCATCATGGTATGCCTTAATGACTTAACATTACCATGTGGAGGATTGTTATTGCCGTTATTGTTCGAACTGCTCCCGCTGGGTCCTCCTTGTGAGGCTGCGTACTGCGCTATGGCGGCAGCGATGATTTGTTGAAGTTCTGCCTCGTTGGCAGGCATGCGCGGATCGCGTTTCGGTGGCATCTTCTAAAAGATGGTTCACGTAGGTCAGGTCATGGTAGATAAAGTGTGCGTATATAACGATAGTAATAATACATAACATCTCATGTTAAAATAAACCAAACACATAACATCTCATGTTATAGAACATAAACAATCAATCAAACATCACATATGATGAGAATACTGCGATTGCATTGCCATAAATCGAGACCACAATGTAAAGTTTACAAGTACACAACTGTATCATACAACATCAATGACTAAGGGCTACATCACCCCAGTCCAAAATATCAAATCAGTGTCAACAATAGCCAATATACATAACAACAAAAGTCAGGATCAATATGCAGTCTCCCAAAAGCTGTGCAATCTGTGCAATCGCCGTCTTCTCAACAAAAGTCCACCCGTGTCGTACAAAATAGCCCTACGCTGATGGCGGTGGAGGAGGGGGAAAATGAGAAAAGAGCAATCGGCGCATGTGAAGCCAATCCTCCTCCATGGCTCGATGAGAACGCAACAGATACGCTGACTGCTGCTCCTGAGTCCAAAAACGAGCCGCAGAGTCGGGGGATAACGGACGAGGAGGGTGTAATATCACAGGGTGAGTCTGGCCCTGGCACTGGCATGGTGGTCGTTGTGCTCTCTCAAGCTCCTGCATGCGACGAGTCAGTGCCCTCTGCTGGATCATGAAAGAAACAAGGACATCCTCGGTAGAAGACCCCACATGATATGGCTGATACGGATCCGTCGGTGGCATAATGGGTGGTGAAGTCCAGAGAAAAGGCTCGCCAGGTGGAACAAAGGGTGGCACAGTAAATGGTGAAACAGGGGGAACAGCAGTGCGATGAGAGACCTGTGGTACAAACTGGTCTCCTTCAGTCATGAAAGGTGCATGGCCAAAAGGCTGACGAGATGACCCCTCTCCAGGACGTGGTGGGGGTATGTCCTGGAGAAATGTGATAGGCAGGTATGCGTGATGCGCATCAGTGACGTGTGCAAGAAACAAAGGTGCATCAATAGGAACTGAAGCAGGTGCTGAAGCAGGTGTAACAGGTACCACAAAAGACGGGTAGTCATCATCATCGTCTATCCACCCATTTCGGGTGTCAGCATATCGTGGGTCAACATGGGTCGCAAAGGGTGCATGATCCGGCTCTACTGGCACAGGGTCAGGAAGAGGGGCAACAACAGGATCAGCGGGTATATCAGCAACATGAGGAGCATCAATATGAGCATCAATAGCAACAGGATCATCCACCAACTGTGGAGCCACAACAGGATGATCATCGACCGGTACGTCATCAACCAAAGGAGCAACAACTGGTGTATCGGCATGATCAAGGTCATGCTCTAATGCGAGGACAGGAGCATCATCCGACTCAGGGGCCACAGCAGGCTCCAGATCATCAAACTCCATCTCGAAATCAGCGGGATCGGCGAACACAGGATCAACAGGGGCCACGGGATCCTCCATGGGCTGATCTAGATGAATAAATGCAATGTCCTGGTCTGGATCAAAACCAGGTGGGAAAACGGGGTCTGAATCATCATCAATGTCATGATCGATCGCAAAACTAGGGGCAGGTGCAGCGGATGATGCTCTATCAGGGTCTGTATCATGCGAATAGTGATGCGCTCCCTGCGCGTGTGATGGTGCAGATGCCACAGACTCAAAGGAGTCTGGGATGGGTGAATGGATGGGTGCCTCCTCTGCAGGAGCATCCGTGAGAAGTAAGAGATCGCCAGCAGCTATGTGGGCCTCACCCTCAAAGTCATCCTCTAATGGATCCTCGTCAAACAATTCGACGTCGTCGTCAGCGACTACGTCAAGGGGCATGTCGATAACAGGATAAGCTGCAAGAGGTATAGGAGCAGGGATCACCGCAAGCGGCAAATCCCCAGCGATAGGGCATCAGCGGGCTCAGCAACGGCATCGGGCAGCGTAAATGGCTGGAAATCATCGTCGTCCGTGTTGGTGGTGTCCGAAGTGTATACCTCGCGCTCTGATGACACTATGTCGTCCGATACTAAGGGCATAGGGTCAGTGGTGTCTGACTCTCCTATGCCGGATGGAGGCATATCGTCTGTAACACAAACACACATATGCACAAATAATCAATCATATAGTCAGATAAACATATTAGTCACCAATAAGCAATCAAATAGTTCTCCTAGTCCCACTAGCCTCACAGCTTCTCAGACTGAATCTCCTAGTCCCACTAGACAATTCTCTCAACCTCCCAGACTGACTCCCTAGTCCCACTAGACAATTCTCTCAGCCTCCCAGACTGACTCCCTAGTCCCACTAGACAATTCTCTCAGCCTCCTAGACTGACTCCCTAGTCCCACTAGATAATTCTCTCAGCCTCCCAGACTGACTCCCTAGTCCCACTAGATAATTCTCTCAGCCTCCCAGACTGACTCCCTAGTCCCACTAGATAATTCTCTCAGCCTCCCAGACTGAGCCATAATTAACAAATAAAATGTGCTCAACGTTTGTTTGTAAACACGTTTTGTGACCTGGATCTGGACTTAAGTGGTATGCAATGTAAAAATGTTTTCGTGAGAGCCCTAGTGATCATAGTCTAGACTCGAGAAGCAATCCTAGTTCGTTATGAACCTGGCTCTGATACCAAGCTGTCACACCCTGACTTTGCGGAAGCGTGGGTTTATTTTGGTGTGACTTCTTAATACCATAGCTTAATCACAACAAAGCTATATGAAAGTAAAACCATGATGTTCATCCATTACTTCAAGTTTTAAAAGTAAAATACGACAACATTGTTTTAGAGTTGACACATGCAACGAGTTTACAACACAACATAATAAAAACCTTGTTCATAAGACACAGCCACAAAACGTGAAATAAACGCAGTTTAAGACTTGTGACTCGTCCAGGTAAAAGTCACAATCCCTAAACTTGGATGACATCACTTCTCCTACGCAGCGTAACGACGGTGCATACTTTGTCAGATCCGTTAATTTCCTGAAATACATGTAAGTTGAAAAATCAACATAAAGTTGAGCGAGTTCATGTGTAGTGAGTATGTAAAACCTTTGTAAGTATAAAATCCCTGGTATGTAGCAAATAAGGAAATAAAGAGATCACCAATGGTTTGCAAAGCCATTGATATGTGTGAAGTGCAGTAGGAAGACTCAAACCTAGCAGATTTTTGCGTCGGGTACCAAGTCACCCCGAGGTCCGTACTGTTGGGCCTGGGGCTGGGCTCGCTACACCCAGATAGATCTACCGCTATTATCTCTCGGTCCTACACTGAGGATTAATGGCCTTCAGTTCCCGCCTACCCACTCACATGATCTAAGTAGTAACCCTCCTTACGCTAATCATACCATGTGTAAAAGTACTCATAACCATAGTAACATGTATTTCACCCCCGCCGTTTAGAAAACTGAAAACAGTTAAGAGAAAAGAGGGACATGAACTCACCGAAATGCGTCTCTAACAAGAAATCTCCCGGTCAACCTGCTGTGCGACGACCTACACGTACTAACTTCTATTAGACGGACGGCCGTGCCTTAGCTTAAGGTTTAATGTCTTTGGGAAATAGTTAGGCAACTATTTCGTAATTACACTTCGTAATTATATTGTAAATATATTCCTTCCCAAGGATGGGGTTTTAATACATGTGCGTTCGTATAACTTCGAGATATATTATTAAGCCCCACTTAATGTAATATATTTTATTTCATTTGTCCAAAATACTTTACTTCCAAAATATGAATATTTTTCCCAAAAATATTATATTTTATTCCATATAATTTTCCAAAATAATATCCTTGTCAAAATACATACTTATGAGTATTTTCTGAAAATACGTAAGTTACGTTGTAAGGTTTGGGTGGTATAAATAATACCGGAGTAACTTAAATATTTATTGTGAAGGCGTTCGTATTATTTTGGAGCCGTGAATATTCAGTGTATTCTAGTAATATTATTTTTACCCTAAAAATAATATTTATGTAGTTCACAAAATAATCATAAAAATTACACAAGTGTTACTATAAAAAAATATATATTCTAAATATATATTTAACAAGTTTTATTTATGAAATTCCCATCTCCGACTCTTGGAAATTTTGTAATAAAAATCATGGCGAATTTTTATTTGGAAAGCAAGTTAAAAATATATTTATAACACTTTTCCCAAAAATATTTTCTAAGTGTTATTTTCTGGAAAAATTTCGCCAGAGTTTCCTCTGTAACTGGAGGTGGCCACGCTTTCAAGCGTATCATTTTCTTTTACAAATTCAATCAACAATGTTCCCAACATCAACAAGCCATGTTTCAACATCAACTAGTTCAAAAATATACGTAAATCGCAAACACATGAACTTGTGGGTTATGTAAAAGTGTGTAGTAATCTTCCAATATTCTTAGTAGATCTTTCTGTCTTTGTAAATAAAATCGGTTTCTTGAAAATCTTATTTTAAAGAAAGTATAAGTTTACAACTTCTCGGTCAACAGTTACGAACATATTTCTTTGGTAAAACCTTTTGTTACATAAGTGTCTACGCACTAGTTTGCTCACAAAAACACCTTTGTTTCAAGAAAGATCCGGCTTCTAAACATGATTTCATTTGACACTTGGTTCTTCGAAAATACCACTTATAGATCTTTAGATCTACTAGTTTTGGACTCTATTTTATAAGAAAAACTCTTTTTACACAAGTTCATGTTAATAAGTAGTAGTGTTCGTCATCTAAACATTTTCATGCTTAAACATACACTAGTTCATGTTCCATGAACATGACTTAGCCGGGTTAGATGACGATCTGAACTACTACTAGCATCATAAAATAATCATAACAAAACAAGACCCAAGAGTTTTACACTAATATTTACTCATTAACCACTTTGTTCATTATTTTTAGTAGATTTTAAACTTTGATCTTATATGTTCAAGATTTTTATACGACAAATCTCTTATTAACCACTTTAGACAAGATCAATAGGGTGTTTAGAGTCACTTACTACTAGCTCGTGGCTAGGGAAGAAACTAGACGAAAAACGGGTGGTTAATAGCGTTGTGGTGAGGTCCTTGGCAATCCGTAAGCACCGAGCTTCCTTACACGTGATCCTTCACCTTTGAGTATACTTGGAAATGCAAGACTAAAATTGAAAGTGGGTGGGTGTATGTGAAGGCTCTCGGCCGAGTTCAAGAGAGGAGAGGAAAAGTTTGCAATTTTGTTGATTGGTTATGGAGTGAAGGTGTGACCTCATGGTCACTTTTATAATCCAAAATCTTTATTTACCCACTAAATAATATGTTTAGTAGATATTGGACAAACAATCAATAAAATATTCAAAATGTAAGGGTGGTACTCCCTAGGGGGGGAAGCGATCGGTTGTAAATGGGGGGTGTTATGGTTGATGTTGAACTAGATAGTTAGTGTTTAAGTTAGTTTAGATGGAGATTAATTAGTTAATATGTGTGTTGTAATATATAACGGGTGTTAGGGTATTCGGGGACCTTAACTAGCTCAGAAAAGAAAAACAATGTCAATGGCAATATTTTTATGTTCCGGGTAAAGTCCGGTTGTTCGGTTGGATATTAATCCGTTAAAGTGCTAAATAAGCATTTAAAGTGTCGTTAATATTATTTTTAGTGACACAATGAATTCCCGAAACTTTGGAAAGTGTCTAGTATTATTTTCCCATGTTTTTGCACTTTACTAGTTAGCTTAAATGCTGAATTTTTGTATAAAAGTGCAGGATTTTATAATTAACACATGTTTTAGGTACATCCGGTCACTATAATTATCACCTAGTGATGCAGTTCTACAATCCTCACCTCCCTACACTCCCTACTAATGTAGTAATATATTCCCGGCTCCTACTGGCCTTAGAGACAGTGTCTGTCTGATGCTGGTTATGTCAGCATGTTTACTGGGTTATCCGTATAGTGTGCTCACTGTGCTTTTGTGCATCAAGGTTGTCACTGAAGTTTGTGTATAAATAATAGAGTGACAGTAATAAAGTATGATGCATGAACATGTATATATATCAGAATTCAAGTAGCAGTTTAATCACAACTGTAAGCAAGCACAATAATTAAATATTAATTAATTCGTACGGATACCTGGTTTGGTGAGGGTTGTCACACATATCATAGGGCGATGGATATTATCTTAGTGTCAAAATTGTATTTGGCTTTCGTGCACCGTTTTACGTCCGGTCACGGTTATATGTTTTTAATGTTCGGAAAATGACATGATCATATACAATGTCCCAAATTTTCCGTATTATAAAATGAATTTTTGCTATTAAGGAAGTTCGGGTGTTACCCGTGCCTCACTCGTTCAAATCTTAGTTTCCGTTTTCGCCGTCGGAGAACTTCCGAAAGTTGGCCAGTTTACAAGTTCCGGCAGGTTCATTAAACGTTTATTTTGCCGGTTTTGTTAATAATAATGTAGTTTAAATTACAATTTTTATAAACAATTATGTATTTTCAATAAAACTAGTGTTTTTAAATGACGCGCGTTGCGTGAAAGGCATTGGTGTTTTCGACCGTGTGGTATGGTGGGGCGAGGGTTTGGGGCATGAGTTGACACGTGGACTTCGAGCCCCCGGCTGGTAAGTGACGTGTTGGGTCGGTATGGCGGGGCGTGGCTAGCCCGCGTGGATTGGCCAGTTTTATAAAAATTTTAAAAAAACCTAAAATTAAAAAATACACACCGAATTAAAAAAAAGCCTAAAACTATTATTAAAAGTTCCTAAAAATTACAAAATTCTACAAAAAAAAGATTACAAAATTAAAAAAAAGCCTAAAGCGTTAGGTAGATTTCGAACATGGCGAGCTTGTCAAACGGCTTTCGCTCCTTGCCCCGGAACTGGATGTTGGCCACCGCCACCCGGTCTTCGTGACTTATATCACCGCCCGGGACGTTATCGTAGTAGGCTTTAAAACGTTCGAGCTTCGGTCGTAGCTCGCGCCACTTGTGTTGGCACGCGTTTAAATTGTGCGGGGCGTTCCCCACGTTGTGCCGGTAGCTAGCGAAAGCTTCCGGCCAGTAACGGGTCTCACCGGGTTGGCGGCCCTTCATCGCGTTGTGCCGGTATCAAGTGTGGGTAGCGGGTTCGGGTAGGTGGAGTGAAGGTTTGGGGTAGTGATGTGGACAGGCGGTGGGGTTGGGGGGTTTTATAGTGACTTGGGTGAACCGTGTGGCTTGGCCAGACGGATATTTTTTAAAATTTAAACCTAGCCGCTATGGCCTAGCCAACCCAGCCAATGAGAGCCGGCCACGGAGGACCGCTAGGCATGCCCAACGCCCGGGCTGAAACTCCCACCCAAGAGGTCACACCGAAACCCAAGCCCACCCGGGGTGATGACTTGGGCATTTGTACCCAACCCACGCCCCAACCCTCGCCCCATACCTCATAGTCTAATAAATGAAAATAAGGTATTGTTTATTATAAAAAAAAATCAGGAATTATGTACACTGTTCATTCACTTTTATTTTTATCATATGTAGATTTTGAGAGTTTTTATACAAACTTTTAATAATATATATAATTCAGGAAAATTACTTTTAGAATTTAGATGCCTACGCGTGTAATGGAGTAGTGGTGGAGATAGCCGATAGGGCAAGTGGAGTGGAAGGATGGTGACACGCAGGCTCGGCTCTAGGCCAAGTAAAATAAAGCAGCTACTTTAGGGCCACCATGTTTAAGGGGCCCCCAAAGTGTTTTTAGGGTTTTTTGAGTTTATGCAAAGAAAAGGGAAGAATGCATCATTCTCTAAAGGGAAATAAAGCATCATATGGTCTCTAAGACCATGGGTATGGTGGGGCGGAGGTTGGGGACATTAGTTGATACGTAGAGTTCGAGCCCCCTCACTGGTGACTGACGTGTCCGTGGGGTATGGCGGGGCGTGGGTGAACTGCGTGGCTTGGCAGTTTATTAAAAAAAATACAAAAAATTAAAAAAATACACACAACATTAAAAAAAAAACCTAAAATTTTATTAAATTCTTAAAAATTACATAATTCCTAAAAATTACAAAAAAACCTAAAAACGATTACAAAATAAACCTAAAAACGATTACAAAATAAAAAAAAAACCTAGAGCGTTAGGTAAATTTCAAAAAGCGCGAGCTTGTCGAACAGCTTTCGCTCCTTGGTCCGAAACTCAATGCTCGCCACCGCCACCCGGTCCTCGTGGCTTAACTCACCGCTCGGAACGGCGTCGTAGTAGGCTTTGAAACAATCAAGCTTCGGCCGTAGCTCGCGCCATTTATGTTGGCACGCGTTTAAGTTGTGCCGGTCGTGTCCGACGTTATGTCGGTAGCTTGCAAAGGCTTCCGGCCAATATCGGGTTTGACCGGGTTGTCGCCCCTTCATTGCGTCAACGACGCTCGTGACGAGAGCTAGCTCTTCTTTGTGTGTCCAAGAGGCCATCGATCAAGTGGGTTGGGGTAGCGGGTTCGATCAAGTGGGTTTTGGTTGGGGTAGCGGTGGACAGCCAACGAGATTGTTTGGGATGGGGTAGCCGGTGGGGTTGGGGTTATATTTATAGTGATGTTGACTTTTGGGTTGGGGTGGCCGCTTGGCTTGGCCAAACGGTTAGATTTTAAATTTTAAATTTTAAATGCCCCGCTATGACATGTCCAACAAACGAATAGGATCCGGCCACATAGGATCGCTCCCCGGCTTTAAACTCCCGCCCCTTGGGCCACGCCCAAACCCAAGCCCACCCAGGGTGGTGGCTTGGGCGTTTTCAGCCAACCCACGCCCAAACCCCCACCCCATACCCCACAGTCTAATGTTGAGACTCAAAGCTTATAACTTTCTTATTCAACTCTGGTTTGATAGCTTTTGTTGTTATAATTTCTTTTTAGGAGATTCGAGGTGGTTACAGAGTTTAATGGTTGATGTAAGGTCATGGTTAATATGTAGGACGTTGATGTGGGAAGATGGGTTTTTTTGCAGAGGATGGGTTGAAGAAGGAAAGTGTTTGTACATTGATAAGGGTGTAAGGGGCACTCCTCTAAGGGGAGAGTGACCTCTCTTACCCACACCCAATCAGCACGCGTTACGTCAACTCCCCCCTTAACTCCCCCCACACCCTCAATTTGATGGCGGCACTCCTCTCTTAATTACTTCTCATCATCTTCTCTCTCTCAGCATCTTCTCTCTCTCTCCTCTCTTTTTGTGCGGTGAACACCCACCGAGCCACCCTACCCGCAAACACTCCCCGAGGGGTCGGCGGCGGTGTTCCCGCTCGGGGACTCGCCTCACCGAACCCCTCCCCGCAAAACGCCCCGTTCACCCTAAGATTTGGTTTTTATTCAATCTGAAAAGTGACAACAAATTAACTACACCATGGAAGATGTTATAATTAATTGTAACTCATTGATTTTTTTAACGGTAAATTTGGATCACTAACGGACTACTGGAGGATCATCGTGCCACCAGCGGAACCACCCGATCAAATCCATCTCCACTAGGCATAATGCCTATACACCAATTCATGAGTAAACCCAATAAATATGAGAAAAACTCCCTTGTGGGAATCGAACCCAGGACCTATTGGTCCCAAAGTCTTATCTCACCCCCAAGATGCTACTAGGCTATAAAACCATGGATGATCGTAACTCATTGATGATTCGGTCTTGGCGTCTTGCCCTTTATTTTTTATTGCCACTGTTTAAGTAGCTTTTTAATATAATTTTCCACATTAGGGTGAACGGGGTGCTTTGCGGGGAGGGGTTCGGTGAGGCGAGTCCCCGAGCGGGAACACCGTCGCCGACCCCTCGGGGAGCGTAAGCCACTACAAGAACAGGCCACCTTTAGCGGCGACAGGTGTCGCCGGTATTGGTCGAATTTGTCGCCGCTATTGACCTTTAGCGGCGACATGTCGCCGGTAAAGTGTCGCCGGTATTGATTGGCCGCTATTGGCAACCTGTCGCTAAAGGTAGACGTCGCCGGTATTGCTCTTGGTCGCTAAAGGGTTTACATCAATAAAAGTCTTTTTTTTTTTAATACAGCTGCTGTATTTACAGCACCCAGCCATTTTTCAGCCGAAAAAAACAGAACCTGCCTATTTCAAACAACACAAACATACGCCACGAACATATACTAAAGGTAATATAATTAAAACGACGTTTAAGTCGTACATTATAATCCTACAACGTTTAATTAAATCTAAATCATACATTAAAAACAAGTCACTCGTCGTCGGATTCATTATCGAATAAGTCGTCTGAATCGTAGTCTTTTGACTTTCCTTTTCTTTTCCTTTGTGAAGCAAGATAGTTGTTAAGTTGGTTTAAAAATGACGGAGTTTGAAACAAGCTGTTAACAAAATCCTACAATAATAGATATCAAAACGTATATTAGCATATTAATTAACGCTACCAACATATATTTAACAAGGAAACATGCGTTCGTTTGTTTGTCATTTTATAAATTGCGTAGTTTACCTCGGAAAAAGGCTTCTTGCGTCCGAGCTGACGACATGTTCGAGGACGTGTTGGAAGAAGGTTTAGGCCCCATCCCGCGATACCATCCTCGCCGCTCTCCCAACGCTTCTTGATACGGGGCAATTGGAGGACCATCGCCGCTCTATTCATCTGTGGCCTGTTGTATGTTCCGCTATATTTTACGAAGATGATTAAATATATGTGTGTGTATATATATATATATATATATATATATATATTTGTTATAGAAAATAATACTTAAAAGAAATACTTACGTAATTTTGTTCAGCAACCGGATCAACCCAATTCCCTTGATTGTCCGTGTGGGTTTTAGCATACGTAGGTACCCAATCCATATCATGTTTAACATTAAACTTAGATTAGACATTAAATACACAAAAGCTTACACACACGCGCACATACATAAAACATTACATTTTTATCGGCGGTGCTACCGTACGACGATGTTCCCCCACGGTATGGGAATTGTTGTTTCGAGCGTACTAGTGTGTTGGCCTTGCTTTTTTTAATATATTTTTCTTGCCGGAAACCTTCAATGGTTCTCAACCAGTTTTCATAGGGCATATCCGCGGGATGGTGTGCCCTTGCGCTCTCAAGATCATCGTAACCTCCCTTGCTATCAAATAATTGTCTAGCTTCATACTTGCGGTCAGTGTACCGCTTCATAAGCACACTCCTAATACCACCCTTCAAGTTTCTCGCCTTATACTCACGTTCCACTTCATCAAAATTGAAATTTTCCTACAAATTAAATAAAAAAGTTAAAATATCATATATAAATTAGATTTGCATGTGCTTAAATATTTGATAAAATTTTATGCATATAACTTATTTACCCGTAAGTGGTTCATAACGACATCCTTGTAATGTTGTTCAACGTTATCCCATCCAATTTTATCGAACGGGATGGTCCGCCACATATACATGCCGGCCTCCCGTGAAAACATGTCTCTTGATTTACCAACAGGGGTAAACGTGACCTGTCTGTCAAACGTAAGCGATACAGCCCCCCCCCCCCCCCCCCCGCTTTTACTAGACACCGTAGTTTCTCGTTTTTGGCTTTCCCCTTACCTTCTTTGGGGGAACCGCTGCAATTAAAACAAAAATAATTAGTAACAACATTTATAATATATAAAATATAAGGACTACAAAATAATTTAGTAAAAGACTTACCGTCAGTCTCGTGCGTGCCACGAAATCCACCAGGAGGAATCGGTGGATCACCAGCGCCGTCACCCCCATGTCCCCAGGGGGCCACATCCGCCATAAGATAAGCGAATATCAGCAATACCGAAAACATAATCCCTATAAAGTTACAAATGTTACAGCATGTGTATCTAATAGAAATTAAGGGAAAGTACAACAATCAGCCTCAAATAAATATTTCAAACAAGTGTTTATCAATTACAAATCAATATAAATTACAATAACTTTTCTTTTAGTCAGACTCCACATAATCAGCCTCGACCTCATCACAATCAGTCTCGACCTCAAACACTTCATCGACGGTAGCCGTTGGGGGATCAACTTCAATTGAAGGCTCACCCGCAGTAACATGAGAAGATCCAATTTGAAAGTATTGGGTCAAGTCAATGACAAGTGGACAGTCAGATGAAGAGTTGTTGTCGACAACGTCATTATCTTCTAAGCCTTTGTCAACATTTTGAACCTTATTGACGCGGTCATCATCACTTAATGGCCGATCCCAAATTTTTCGATGATTAACATTTTCGACTACCCACCTATGTTTATTTTTTTGGTTTCGAGACGTTTCTTAGCTCCTTTTGTTTTAAATGGTTATTTCAATTTTGGCGGGTATTTTCTATGTTCGTTATGTTTTAAATGATAATTTTAATTCAATGAGGGTATTTCCTAACTAATATATATCTTTCAAAGGTAAATATAAATGTTTTCCAACCTAAACACAAACATACTAATTATCAAACTTAAACTTTTTTTTTTCAAACCTACACATAAACAACATTCAAATTATCAACTCAAATATATTTTTTTCTCAAACCTAAACATAAACAACATTCAAATTATCATCTCAAATATTTTTTTTTTCTCAAACCTAAACATAAACATAGAAATTATCAACTTAAACATATATATTTTTTTTTCAAACATGACCATAAACATAGAAATTATCAACTTAAACATATATTTTTTTTCAAACATGACAATAAACATAGAAATTATCAACTTAAACATATATTTTTTTTTCAAACATGACCATAAACATAGAAATCATCAACTTACACATACATACTTACAAACATACATTCATAGACTTACATACACATATACATGCTTACATACACAAATACATACTAACATACATACATTCATAGACTTATATACACATATACATGCTTACACCTACATACATACATACATACATTCATAGACATGCATACACACATACATGCTTACAAACACCTACATACACAAATACATAGATTTTCATATACACATTTCCCCCAAATACACCTACATTATAAATTTGACATACTAACATACACCTACATACATACATTCATAGACATGCATACACACATACATGCTTACATACACAAATACATAGATTTTCATATACACATTTTCCCCAAATACACCTACATTATACATTTGACATACTAACATACACCTACATTATACATTTACATACCTAAACAAAAAATTATTCAATGTCTAAACTTTGAAAAATATACATATAAAACTAACCGTATTTTCAAGTTTCTAAGAGAAGGTGACCGGATTCGTGATGGTGGTGACCGGATTCGTGATGGTGGTGACCGGATTTGTGATGGTGGTGATCGAAGAAGTAGACCACGGATCGGATTTCTCTTCCATAAACACAAAAATTAAACCCTATAACATGTATATAACAAAATAAAGAAGTAATTTAACAAAAACAAAGTTTAACTAACTAATTTGGGGGAAAAATCGCGTCTGCCGGAGTGAAGTTTTTTTTTGGAGGAAAAGTGAAGAGGAGGGAGAAATTCGCGTTGTTATTGACTGGTAGGTGGAGAGATCATTAGCGGCGACGACGTGTCGCCGGTATTGCCTTTGACGCCGCTAATAGGTGAGAAAGAGATAAAGTTTGTGTGGCTAGGGTTTAAAGTTCTGACATAAACTTTTAGCGGAGACGTGGTGTCGCCGGTATTGCTCATGATCTGTCGCCGCTAATACTTCTTAAATCCCCAACCGTTAGATCAGGATTTTGATCAACGGCTGGGGTTTGGTCTCAGGGTCTGTGACGCGGATCGACCAATATCGGCGACAATAGGCCTGTCGCCGCTAAAGGTGTCGCCGCTAATGGTACCCTTTTCTTGTAGTGAGCGGGGAGTGGGGAGCGGTGGGTGTTTACCGCATGAAGGGAGAGAGGGAGAGGGTGGCCCACCATTGATTCAACCAATCAAGTATTTTCTTTTTTTTTTCTTTTTTTTCTTTTTGATTTTTTCAACTTAATTAAAAAAATAAAAAAACAAGTCCCTCAAGAGATGAGTGCCGCCATCAAATTGAGGGTGTGATGGGAGTTAAGGGGGGAGTTGACGTGGCGCGTGCTGATTGGGTGTGTGTAAGAGAGGTCACTCCCCCCTTAGAGGAGTGCCCCTTACACCCTTAACACATGAGAGTTCAAGTGCTTCATACAACTCTCTATGTTTAATTTTCAAGTTTTCATTCAAATGTGCCAATAAGTTTCCTACTGGTTGGTATGAAACCTCGCATCTACCTCACGCAACACCAAAGGTCTTTGCATAACATATTTGTACAACATGCTTGCTAAGGAGTACTTCACTGTACACTCAGTGGTAAGATATAAGCTATAAGAATACGTATAACATATTATTTATTAACTAAAAAATATAAAATTTCTTATTATTACTTATAGTTTTTAGATTTTAAAAATTCTGTATATATATTACAAGCTAGTAAGCTAAAAATAAGCCAACAACTTATTACTACCCATTTTAGAAGTGATCAACTTTAGAACTGTTATAGACAAATTCTTGGAAAAAAAAAACTTTGTAACATGAACAACAATTGTCGCATGGAATGATGTGGACCATATTTTAGAAACGACCCTCGACCACATATATCGAATTCGTCGATGAGGACTGTGTGGGAAACCTAAAATGAAGTGCAAAGGGGATATCTTCCCATATGGTAGGTGGAGTAGGGTAGACATTTGGAATCTAGTCCCACCCAAAATAAGCACTTATAAGCGATTATAGTCCAACTCCTTAATCACTATTTCATTTAGAAAAATCATAGGTAGGCAAAGGCAATTTCCATTAAACGAATCTCTTACGAGATTTTGCTAAATTATCATTTGTATTGTATAAGTCTTCCATGAACCAACCACCTCGTTGGTCATTGTAAAAAGAAGATTTGTCCATATGCAAAAGGCATCGTCCACCATGATGGAGGATGACATAGTTTTGACATATGGTTTTATAAAGTCGCTACAAATTATAAAGTTTCATGTATGATACTGTTTATGTATACATCTATGATACTTCAACAAATTAGAATGAGATACAATTTTTACTTGGGTGTTCAACGATTATTTTGAGCTCAACAGCAAGAGTTTTCTATGACAAAAAAATAACTCAAACAAATTCTCTCATATAACTGATAGCTAATTCCAAAAGGATAGATCGTGTGGTAGACAAATATAAATTATTACGATGGTGTATTATAATAGTAGGGGATGGCAGTGGCGGATCTAGAAAATCCGCCAAGCCGTAACGTTTTATAAAAAAACCGTAACGAAATCGTAAAAACGTCAAATTTTTCCTAAATTTACACTAATTTTACACTACCGCCGGAACGCCAAGCCGTAGCGGAGGTTGCCCCTTCTTATATGCTAGGTCCGCCCCTATGGGCATTATTAGAGGTTTAGGTATGATGAAGTTAATGGTTTAAACACATTCCTTCCCTTAGTCTCAATCAAGTCCAAATGCTTTTGAAGAAGATTCATGTAAACTATCCAATCTTCATTCTTCGTTGTACTCGGCATTGGCGTTACGTATCCGGTTTGTCCACCCCATGGAAAATGATATGACCCGAACTGCGGCTTACCCCATCCAAAGTCAATACCATCCACCGGAAAGCGCTGCCCAGAAGACACCACTATAGCTTCACCATCGTTTTTGTCCATTGTAACATATATCTTTGCAACTGCTGGCTTGGGTCGATGCAATTCAACCCAATCAATGAGTCCCCTAAACTGTTCCTCTGTCATTGAAGGACACGCAAACTCATGGACCATGTCAGCTACTCGACTGAGTGGCATCTCTTTAAGCTCACTCAAGTTTGTGTTATGAACCATATTAGTCTACCAGGGCCCATCTTAGCAGCCCGTTTAAGGAGCCCAATAAGAGAGCAGGTGTGGTTGTCTTGAAGGAAAAGCTACTGCGGAATATAAGGCATGAGAGATAGAACGATTGGGTCATGAAAAGATTGTTTAAGCTACTTGAGTGTTCTTCTTCCCATCTCCATTGTTCTTCTGTATTCCCATCTTCTTCTTGTATTTAGTTGTAATCCTATCGGTTAATCAATTCGAGATCTACCTTTATTCCTGATTTGATTATTTCTTAGCTGAGTGAATATCAATTAACTTCAGTTTGCCTCACCATAAGGGATAGAAAGCACATTTCCAAAGTAGTTTTGCATTGAATATGACATGGTATTTGACAAAGAGAGTTTGTTAAAGCTGACCATATCTAGCCGTTTTCTCCCATCAACTACAACGCCCATTTTGCAAGTGTTGAATTCTTCTTCACACTCTGCAATTAACTTCCAGAGAAATGCAGTAAATGATACAAGTTTGCTTCTCTTTGGGTTTCCATTAGAACTTGATTTTAACTGAAGGTGGCTGATATCTTTGGCTTCCATGTATTATATTCTACTTGTGAGCAGATTGGTTGGTAAAAAGGACCCGGGTGGGTTGAGAGATGATAAAGGTATGAATAGCTTGTTGTAACAGGTGTTCATGACCGGTGGGCGTCTAGGATTAAGCACAGAACGCCTAAAAGAAGGAATACAAGTAATTGGTTTCGATTGAACAAGTTTAACCCATGCAGTCAAGAATACATTTATCGAGTACGCATCGACTACTCGGTGATCAAATGAGCGTCCAATTGCCAAACCTCGACACCTTAGCTTTGTGCCCTATTTCGGGACAAGTAAAGATAAACCGTTTGAGATAAAATCAGAAAGTATTCGTGAATGGATGGGAAACGAGAGTGATAATCAAGTTTTTTTTTTTTTGATAAAAGTTCATTCCTTTGATTTTTATTTAAGTTAAAATCCTTTAATTAAAACCATTTTCTCTCAAAAGATATAAAAAATATTACATATAAAAACATTGTTGGGTTTAATCTTAATCATTAAAGAGTAATGTCACAATTGGATTTAAAAACATGTAATTTATAATGTACAGTAGTTAAAGAAAACTTGAATTTTAGTTTAGTACTAAATTAAAAAAAAAAGACAAACAAAAGAGTTATAGTATTAACTAAGAAAATAACTTTCTGAGTCTTTTTCAGTACTTATGAAGTTATGAAATCATATAATACAGTCATAAAAGTTTATATGCAATCATAATTTTTTAAGTACTTAAAGTCGTTATTAGAGGAAACTAAAAGTTTGGTGTTTTGGATTATTAACAAATTGAACTAATGATTACTCAGGTGAAATGAAACCGGACAAGAGCTTAATTCTAAATATATTAATATTCGATTTTGCCTCCAGCATCTTCCTGATGGCCTTGTAATATACCTTATGCCGTTTGTAAACAACTTAAAATAAAAAATAAAAAAAACCTTAGCTCTGCATAATGATTTTATGGATATTCAATGAAAACTAATTAACTGATATACCTGAACGGTAAGAACACCTTGTTTTTTAAGGGGAACAAGCTTTCTCTCTACAGATTCATCAGGGTGGTAAAGATCAATGTTTAAGTTCCACATCCGCATGTGCATGAATAAAATCCACACCACGGTTGTTACAATGCAACTCGGGTTCAACAAGGTTGTTTTGGACAATTTCGCCTGCAAGTGGGTAAAATGGCTCCAAGGCTTCTGCAAGTGATTTCTTGAGTATGTTCAAGCTCTCATCTAGTGGAAGAGAGTTCTTGTAGCAGAAGCAAACTCCAACATCCAGTGGCGGAAGGAGTTATAGGTCGAGGTTTGACATTGGTAGCCAGTCACGGTAGCAAGCATAAAAGGGAAAACAAGGCTACGGAGGTTTATCTTTCATCTCACCCTAAGGGTTGCCTAAGCAGTTCGATCCGGAAGTTATATTAGTCAATTTGGGAACTTATGGATCGTTAGTGGCGACGAGGAAAGATAATTTAGGATGCACTTTTTCCTTTGATAGATTCAATGGAGTTAAAAGATCAGAGCATTGGAAGAAAAACTCAACTCGATGGAAAGATAGTTGTCAATGTGGCAAGATTCCACAAGATCAAACAGGAAATTGTTCCTTAGTGTTTGTAACCGACAATGTATTGGAAAAAATAATTGGTAGTGCAAGAGGACTTAATTAGTAACATATTAGAGAGCATAGACAAAGAAAGGACAAGTAGTGTGAACCCCCTTGAAAGTACCTGTACACTCTATGCTATGCCAACTGTTAGGAAAAGCTAAGGAAAGTTAAGGCTAAGGTAAATCTGCACATCTATATACATACCCATAAAGCCCCAAGCCTTTATCGTCTCTAAGAACTCTTATCATCTATCATGTCTTTGAAGTTTCTACGGGGAATGATTTATAATCATTTGCCCTCACACTTATTCTAACGGGAAAGTAGCTATCTATCAAAGTCACCCAACTACAGAGGATTAAAGAAATTAGCCGTTCAAAAAAAAAATTTATTTGAACCGATGGAGTTTGGTTATCATATAATGACACGTTATGATTTATGCATATCTATTATGTTAAAGCTTTATTTTACATGTTCTAGTTTATTACCCTTTATTCACTTACTAAGAAAAATTTCTCAGGCGTACTTGTGCCTATTGTACGTTAGGTTATCATCTCTTTTTGGGTAATACACAAGAGTGCTCGAGATTTAAATAACATCTTAGAAATACTTGTAATTAAATTTTAGGGTAAATTACTTTTTGAGTTCCTGTGTTTTATGAGTTTTAACTAGTTGAGTCCAAAAACAAAAAGTTTAACGACCTGAGTCCCCATAATCAATCAATCAATCAATCATACCCAGTAAAATCCCACAAATAGCAGAGCTATTGGTAGGGTCTGGGGAGGGTGGGATGTAGGCACACCTTACCCCTATCCCTAGGGATAGAGAGGCTGCTTCCAGTGAGACCCTCGGCTCCAAAATAACCAGGAAAGAAAGAGAGAAAAAATATAGAACATGAGGTGTGTGTGTGTGTGTGTGTGTGTGGAGCTATCAATATAACATGGGTGGTAAAAGAGTGCACGGTAAACAAGACAAATATAACAACACAGAAAGCGTATACAAATATATACAAATCTACGACTATATACTACCCCTAAAAACACAATTGAACCCTCTCCTAGAAATCTTTAACCTTAATCCTCCGTCTCCACGAGCTCCTATCATGGACCATGTTCTCAGAGAGGTGCGATTTTTGCAAATCCTGCCTAATACGCTCATCCCAAGTGATTTTGGGTCTGCCTCTACCCCTCCTCCCCTCCACCACGAGAGTTTCAACTACTCTAACTGGCTCTATAGTCTGCCTCCTCTTCACATGCCCAAACCATCTCAATCTTCCCTCCTTTATCTTATCTGATAAACTAGCTACTTCTAACCTCTCCCTAAAAACATCATTTCTTATCCGGTCTAACCTTGTGTGCCCACACATCCATCTTAACATTCTCATCTCTGCCACCTCCATCTTGCGTGCTTGTACTTCCTTAATGGCCCAACAGTCGGTTCCGTATAACATAGCAGGTCTAATTGCAACTCTATAAAATTTCCCTTTCAATTTTGTTGGGAACCTTCTATCGCACAATACCCCAGTGGCAGCTCTCCACTTACACCATCCAACTTGGATGCGGTGGGCAACGTCACAATCTATCTCCCCATCCCTCTGAACAAACGATCCTAGATACTTGAACTTATTAACCTGCGGAACCACTTGACCTGAGTCCCCATAAGCAATTTCTTTAACCATTTGAGTCCAAATTTCTAACCCAGTTAGAATTTTGTTGTTAAGTTTTGTTAAATGACCAAATTACCCCTATAAAACATAGGGACTCAAAAAGAAAAAGAATGTATAGTGTAAATGCAAATGGAAAAAGTTCATCTGTTGCTACAAGGTTAACGATTTCTCAGTTTTCTTTTAATTAGTTGTATTTAAAACTTCATTGCTTTCTAATTTGATGTAGGGTTCTTAGCCATTGTGTGACTTGGCCCTAGATATGTTAAATTACTTGTTCTTTGTGGTTGACTTGTTGACAGTGATTTTACTATTTTAGACATTTAGGGCCCTAATACTATGTGTTTAAATTACTTGTTCTGATCGCGATAACACCAGAAAGAGCAACAAACACACCACATACACCCTTTGACCCTGAAGCCGGTTCTAGCCAGTCAAAGTCAAGGAAACGGGTCGCAAGAACAGATTCTTATCAATCACTTGAAGAAATCTCAGAAGATGAAGACGAATACAAAGACCTACCAAGGAAGAAACCCGATAGGGGAAAACAGCCACATACATCAAATATTGACAAACCTGCAACTCCAAAATCGTCGAATTCAGGAAACAATTCGATTCAAGAGATTTTGCATGATTTCTTTCAGCAGCAGAAGATAATTGACATGTAATGGAGACAGTTGATGGAGAATATGATTTTGCTAAATTTATTAATCGAATCAGCAAGCAATTTGAACGAAGCTTCGAGTTTTGACTTCTTCGGTAGAAGCAAATCCGAATCATCATCGTCATCATCTTGTTCATGATAATCTGAATTACCGATCTATGGCTAAGGAGTTGCAGGGGATTGTGAAGGAGATTTTGGGTACTTGTTTTTCTGTTCGGTGTACGGTTGATGGGAAAGACCCGAAGAATTTGCAGCAGGAGATGGTGGTGGTGGTGGTGTCAGAGATGAGTGCTGCAGCGGTGATGGGTGGTGTTAGGGTTGGTGGTGTGGCTGTGATTGTGGACATTTTAGTCTTTTAATGTAAAACTAACAAAAAATTCAAACAGAGTTAAAAAATTGGACTCAAATGGTTAAGAAAAGTGCTTATAGGGACCCAGAGCGTTAAACATTTTGATTTTGGACTCAAGTGGTTAAAACCCTTAAAACACAGGGACTCAAAAAGTAATTTACCCTAAATTTTATTTTGAAAGTACTTATAACTTATTATAACATTTTAAACATTTATGGAGCAATTTATAATTATGAAACCCTTGACACCAAGTACGAACTTGTGAGTCATAGACAAGTCAAATGAGCCTTCAGAGTCTCTAATCTTAGCCCTTATGCCTTGCATCACCCCATCAATTAGTTTGGAGTCTTTGCTTTAATATTTTGACTGTTATAACTTATATAGCATGCTGGAAAATAAAATAAATAGTGATAAAGAAAGAAAAAACAACAAAAATAAAAACATATGTTGGATAAATCGAGCTACCATAACTCTATACTCTTTTTTTCTCATACCACTCGCTTGAACAACAATATCGATGATAATTTCTCAAATTAACATACACCAAGAATCAAGAACTTAACAACATATATAACAAAATAAACAAGAAATTCAACATAAAACTAACAATACAAACCGATTTGAAGTAGAACTTGGTAAAAATAAGAGATTATGCCGATTAATGGAAGAACCCGTGAGAGAGAGATGAAACGTTTTGGGAAAGTGAAAGGAGGGAAGAACTGGCGCCGATTTGGCTCTTTATTCGTCGGACCAATAGGGGCGACAACCTGTCGCCGCTATTGTTAAAAGTTGTCGCCGCTATTAACCCAGACAAACCCCAGCCGTTGGATGATGAATAGAAACGTGTGGCTAGGGTTTAACGTGGGACACTGTGTGCGGATAAGGCCAATAGCGGCGACTTATTGGTTGTCGCCGCTAATAGTGTCACCGCTATTGGTCCGTTTTCTTGTAGTGTTTGGTATAGGTGTGAACTGAGAACCACTCCATGTGAAGGTAAGCCATAACTTCATCTCCTACCTCAAACATCTTGGAATGCCTATGCATAATTGTTGTTGCTTCATACATTGCACTTTCTTATTAAATATATTTTTGATCGCCTCATATGTGGCATGTTATCCTCCACCCAATTCTAGGACTTGGTGTCTACTATTCTAGTAATTCTATTAAGCCCAACACATGCCAAGGAAAATGCTTGTAGATAACTGAAAAGGGAAAGAGTCCCTTTGAGTTGCGGATCACGCTGTTGTTGGGGAATTATGCTTAGGCAATTGTTAGATCCGAAATCTTTGGTTTATGTCTGCACAACCAACGGTTCATTTTGACGAGTGTGTGGGTCATGACTTCTCGCTGTGGAGGAGACGATGTATGAGGAGGGGTAGCCCGGGTTACCCCTCAATTTTGTCTTCGTAATGGAAAAATACCCTTCAACTTTGTCTACGTAGTGTAAGATTTTTATCTTTTTATACAACGTATACCGCTAATCCAAAAGAAAAAAATTGGGATACTTGTGAATTTTGGGCTAGCTCCCCATTGACTACTCATGTTTCATCTTCAACTTTTGGGTGAAATGTAGTACTACAGTTAACTGTTGTGCCATGATGTCTCGATATAGTAAGCTAGAATTGGGCCAATAACTATCTACGTTAAAAGAGAAATGTTTTGGAACATATTTATGTAGACAAACAGGTTCTTAGAAAAACAACTTGGCTATATGAACATCATATGTCTTATTGCATGGAATAAATTGGGCCATATTTTAGAATGGCCCACGACTACAAATACCGAATCAAACCCACATGAATTTCTTCATGAGGAAAACCCAAAATCAAGTCCATGGAAATATATCGTTAAGGGCCTAGTAAATATGACAGTAACCAGCGGCGGAACTAGAAGAAAAATTCAGGGTTATCCCTATTTTTTTACCCAGGGCCATCCTTGAGAATTCAAGATCCGACGGCTAGTAAAATTGTTGGTGCACAAATGTCTGTTAACTTCGTCTTTATCGAGTCTTATGTCTAGATATGATAAACTAGCACACAACAGGATCAGAAATTAGGGTTTTATATGTGTTTGCCTGTGATTTCGCTTGAAAGTGCCACTGGCAGTTTCAAACGAAATTTAACAAGTTTAATTCCGCTTGAAATGGCCAGTGCCACTTTCAAACAGAATTACCAACACTATATATAGGGTTGTTGCTAGTTCATTTGTAACGGAATTACTTTGAGATTTCAGAGCCGAGGTGCTGACCGTTTGTCATTTGATCTGTAAAAAGCTTTGAAATCAGTAATAAAAGGATAATTAAGAAGGATCAAGCTGTTTTAACGTCAATTTCACTGATTCCGCCTTTGTTATTGATGTATAACTCTTCTGATTGACTCGTTAGGGTCACACGACGATCCAACAAGTGGTATCAGAGCTCAGGACGAAGAGTTCATACCTATTCAGCTTGATTTTCTCACTTCTACACCTTTCTTTCAAAATTAAACGAGAATTAACGGACAAATTGGACTGATTTTCACATATATCATGTAAAACAATGTTTTAAAGAATCCTTGAAAGAATTGGACCAAAACTCGATCAAAATCAGGGTCAATTTGACAAATTGGTGGCCGACAGGATGATGTCATCCTAATTCCGCTTGAGATTGCACTGTCACACCCCGAAATTATCAGAGCTGGCGTGACTGGACTGGTATCTTCATTGCACAGCGGAAGCAAAAATAAGCTAAAACTTCTAGAAATTGAACGCCACTAAGTACTCGTATCTCCAATGGTTCTCCTATTCCAACCGTGCCTTGTCTTAGAACTGTAACCTGAGAAAGAAACATGCGAAAAATCAACATAAAGTTGAGCGAGTTCATAGTTTGATTGTAAAAGATTTGAAATAAATCTTTTGAGTTGTGAAAGATTTGAAATAAATCTTTGGAGTAACCGGTTTTTGAAATAGTATTGAGTAAACGAATTTAAAAATCATTTTCTTGCCAAGTTATATGGAAACGTTGTGTTTGTAACACAGTATGTTCATAAAAACCATGTATTGGTAAAGTCTTGTATCTGTAATGTTCGTATAACCGTCAATGCCCACCCTGACTTTGACACCATACCCGCATAATCCTATGCTTTGAATTTTGTATAAAACATGGTATTTAATTTGTATGAACAAGTAGTTCTGTAACTATATATGTCCCTGGTATGTAGCAATAAGGAAAAAAAAGAGATCACCAATGGTTTGCAAAGCCAATGGTATGTGTGAAGTGCAAGTAGGAAGACTCAAACCTAGCGGATTTATGCGTCGGGCACAAAGTCACCCCGAGGTCCGTTCTGCTAGGCCTGGGGCTTGGCTCGCTACACCCAGATAGATCTACCGCTACTGTCCCTCGGTCCTACAATGAGGATTAATGGCCTCAAGTTGCGCCTACCCACTCACATGATCTAAGTAGTAAACCCTACTTAAGTCTATACCATGTATAAAAATGTCTGTAAGTGTCTGTAATCATTGTACATGTATTTTACCCCAGTCTCTAAGACTGATCCTCCCTCAGTCTCTAAGACTGATCCTTCCTCAATCTCTAAAACTGATCCTTCCTCAATATTATCACCAGATGATCCCATCCCTAGTCATGAAAATCATTCACCTTTCGATAATACGCATTTGTTTTGTAAAAACCGGTATGTTTAGTATAAACCTTTCGTAAATCATTTGAGTTCCTCGAAATCCCTTCGTAATAGGATTTAGAAATACGAGTTTTGCGTTAGTTCAAAACTTTGTATGTTTTTGCAAAACGTGCATGTCTTTCCACCCCGAAAACATTTATAAAAATGTAAAGCCGTAAAAAGTGGGGTTATGAACTCACCTGAATTTCCATGTGCAAAGCTAGCTAATTACGACTCCGTGATGTCGTTTCCAAAATGAGACTCGCTAGCGTGCATTCTACAATATTCCTAACACGGAATATCTAATAAGTTTCTAAATAACATAGTAACTAAACTACGTGTCATCGAGCTCTACCGAATCGTTGTCCGAACGATTTGACGGTAAATTGTCAACTTAAAAGAAGCGAATAAGTTATACTTGTGTAGTTCGTTCATTCGTCGGTATTTAAGAAGTCTTGAAAAAAACTTAGTTCTCGAGAGGTTTAAAATATATGAATATTTATATAAGTATATAAATACATTGTTATAATCGCGTTAGTTGTCTCGAGAATCTGTACGTGTATGTAAAGTATATTTACATGAAAGTATATATATATATATCAAATTCGTACGAATATTATATAATAAACTCGTATTATATATTGTTTTCGTTTGACCTTTGTCAAGATTTTCGTATATGCCGCTCCGGCGTATAAAATAAATATGAAAAATTATATTTATTTTATAAAAGAATCGTCGAGTTGTCGTGTTTGAAAATAAATATACAACTATATTTATTTTTATAAAAGAGCTCGTGTCGTGCGATATTTGAAATAAATATAAAACTATATTTATTTTTATAAAAGCATTCGTATCGTTTAATACTTGAAATAAATATACAAACTATATTTATTTTGTAAAAACCAATTCATGTTGTTTGACATTTGAAATATACGTGTAAACTATATTTATTTGTCGTTGAAATCATATTCGTATCGTTGTTATCGAAAGTAGTAAAGTGTCGTCGAAAGCAAAATTTACCTTTGTGTATGTATTCGTTTGACAGTTTCGTTTTTATAACAGGACTCGTTTTATTTTACGGATTTTCTCGAAAAACGGGCAGAGTTTCCTCTGTTTTTGGACGATCCCGACAAATAGGTGTCGATATATTTTTCAAGATTCAACAATATAACACAATATGTAATTTGTCAAATATATCGAAACGTAAACTATACTTTAATCGTTCGGTTCGAGCTCGTTTTCACGAAATAAGTAAAACAATGTAAATATAAATCGTGATGCTAAATTCTTTACCAAAACTTTCTCGTCGAGACGTTTGACCGAGTTGACCGGGTCAATTGAGTTGACCGGGTCAACTCATGTTGACTGAGTTGAGGCGTGTTGAACCGAGTCAAGCCGAGTTGGACCGTGTCGAGCCGAGTTGGACTGAGTCGAGCCGAGTTGGACTGAGTCGAGACCCGAACCCGTCGCGAAGTTGCTGATTTTGACTTCTGTTGACCGAAAAGACCAAAGCTGACCCGAACTCTGACCCGTTGCCTTCGTTGACTGGTTGCCCCGGAACCGAACCAAGTTAACTTGGTTTAGCCGAGTTAACTAACCGAGTTAACTCGAACCAAAACGGGAACCATCTGAGAATAACATCACCACCGCCATCATCAATATCAGACTTGAATCAAAAGAAAAAAAAGAAGTAAACCGAGAAGGGGGAGGGGGTACCGTCGAAGCCAGTCGGATAAAGATAAGGACCACCGGTCCTTGACGTCGACCGCCAGTCATTGATGCCGACCGCCGGTTCTTTCTCCATCTCTCTTTCTCTCGGTTTCTCTCTCCGTCTCTCTCTGTGTTACACTGCCGCACCACCACCGGTTAGTGGTGGTGGTGGTCCGTTTTGTCAGACGAAAGGGGGGGGGGGGGTTGTTGTCGTTCCACCGGAGAAAGGAAGGAGAAGGGGGGTGCCTCACCCGTCGGAGTAGACCAGAACAATCTACCGGCAGCCACCGGCTCCACCGGTGACTCCGGTCGCCGGACTCACATGAGAGAAGGAGTGGATGTGTGTTGTTGTGAGTGTGTGCTTCAATTTGAAGATGTAAAGTTCTGATTCAACTTCTGTGTGTGTATATTAGAGATGGATTTGAGAAGATAAGGTTTTGTGGGTTTTGTGTTGTTGTATGTGTATCATCGAGAGAGAGAGATATGATAAGATGGTTCCTTTGATTTTTTTTTTTTTTTGTATGTGTGTGTATGCAGTATATTGATAAAACCAAGCATGGATCTTATAGAGTATTGATGTTTCAACTTCTGAGACATAATCTCTTGTAGAGATTTTGTTTAGATTTTTGGCTAGATTTAGTGTGGATTTAGTACAGATTTTCTAATCTGTAGAGATTTTATTTAGATCTTGAAGGGATTTTTGGATAGATCTACAAGAAAAAATCTTGTAGTAGAGATCTAAAATATTATGTGTAGGTTTAGGCTTGCGGGTTTTGGGCTTGGCCCCAGGGCCCACAAGCCCATCTCATGTGTAAGTGGCCCGTAATTCTTACGAGACCCGATATCGTGACCCAAACTTCATAAGCGTAAAATATTCGTGTAACATCCATATTTGTCGGCGTCATCAGTATTTCGTACGGTTTCAGTTTATTACCGTTTAATTTTCTACAGTCTCTTCGCAGATCGTCACACACGCACTGTAGAACCGGATAGACGTTCCTAGGCACTCCAAAGACCTAGTTAAGTCATTTTTGCCTCAGAATTGTGTTATTCGCAGGTAAGTCCGAATAATAACGTAGTGAATGACCGCGTAATCGAAACAAGATTGATTTGAATCATGTGCATTTAATGATATTCCTCGAAAATAAGAACCCAATGGTTTACAATAAATGTATTTCAGCAATTCGATGTCAAAGGAAACAAGTCGTATAGATACAGTCACTAGTGTGACTAAGTTAACAGGGATTCAACAATGAACAGGAACTTCGACCAACCGAATTCCATATGAACGTTTACAACGTGTAAATGAGTTCTAGAAGCAATAACATCCACTGGATGAACTTAGAATCAACAATCTCAAATGTAATAGTTTGCATGAAACGTTCGATCGTGATCAGCGCAAGCTGCAAGTCATACCGACGCCACAAGGTGTCGCAATGAATGAAGCAATTTAATAATAGAGGTGATCGAACAAGTATCACCTGTGTTTTGCATAAAATGCTCAATCATAATTAGCCCAAGCTACAAGTTTGTGCTGACACCACAAGGTGTCGTAGTGATTCAAATGATTAAATAATAGCGGTGATCAAACAAATTCACCGTGTTTGAAGTCAAATGAAAGCGCAATAAAGTGAATCTTGAAAGTTTGTTTTAATTGGCATCATAGGATTTTCAATTGAAAATGGAACATCAATGAAACAATGTTTTCGATTGAAGGTGAAGAAGCAATGAATGTCGCAAAGCATTCGATCGATGTTGAAAGAACCATTATGAGGTACACCGGAATATGAAATGAATTTGTGTACCATTGTCTTAACACACAATTGTATTAAGATTGTTGTAATGTGATAAATCAAAGCGGATTTAATCTGAATCAATAAATAAATAATTAAATCCGTGCATAAGATATGTAAATGAGTTTAGCGCAAGGTTCAAATAAGTGAAAATACCACCACAAGGTGTCGAAATCAACAAACAATTTAACGGAGTCGACTGCCAAACAAGTTTACTTCGACTCGGAACAAATGAAACACTTGTTAAAACGAATTTTGAATATGATGCTCCCAATACATCATATTATGCTCTGAAGTGAATATGTGTAATGGACAAGTTCAAACAGTCGAACTTGGTTTTAGCGCAATCCGACAATAAACATAAGTATCGGCAAGAAAACTTTCGGCATGGTCACAACGAAAAACCATGTATGTAACTTGAAAAGAAATGATCGTGATACAATGACCCTTGAGAGGAGTAGAGATATGAAAATATACTCAGTAAATGTAAAAATCAAAATTTCAATAAAAGAAATTTTGAGGACTTTACCTGGGGTCGCATGTGATATCCAGTTGTTAAGTGACATTACCATGGAATGTCGAACATAGCGTACTCGTCATTAATTAGGTAGGGGGAAATGCGGAGACAATCGTCTTCTCCCTGGCGTGATTCGTGTCGTTGCAGGATCGCGTGACAAGTTGTCGTTTCATGATCGTTAGTTCTCCTGTTGACAGGGATCTAGCGTCGTCGTTAAATTTGCATCATCGTTCCTTCTCAAAGGCCTCGCCTCGATAGTCGTATGTGTCGTACTTCAACCTCTGTTGATGTATAGCTTAAGTTTCACGTATACCTGTGCACTAGCGTTGTGTGCCGCGTAGAAGGTGATGTACCCCGACATCCGTTGATGTAGAAATTGAGTTCCATGTATTCTCGTGCGCTAGTGTTTCGTTTTGCGTAGAATGTGATGTACTCCGACATCCGTTGACGCAAAATTGAGTTCCATGTATTCTCGTGCGCTAGTGTTTCGTTATACGTAGGCTGCCTGCTCGGGAAGTCAAAATATCATAGACAATATGGATAAATAATATGTGCCCGAGTTAATATTCGCGGTTCCTACGTGATGACCTTTAATAAACACACACATGCGTAAATAATCAATCATATAATCAAATAAACATGTTAGTCACCAATAAGCAATCAAGTAATTCCCCTAGTCCCACTAGTCTATCCTCCCAGCCTCTCAGACTGAACTTCCTAGTCCCACTAGACTAACCTCCCAGCCTCTCAGACTGAATCTCATAGTCCCACTAGACTATCCTCCCAGCCTCTCAGACTGAATCTCCTAGTCCCACTAGACTATCCTCCCAGCCTCTCAGACTGACTCCCTGGTCTCTCGACCAGATCCAGCCACCCGGGTGAATTCCCTGTTCCGAAGGTCTTAAATGCATGTTTCCTAAACTCTCAGAGTGTTGTGTACTGTATGTAATTGTTTTGTGTACCGTGTATAAAACATCACAATAGCGTATGTTTGAAAACAAAATTTTGACTGTTTGCTTTTCGGCAATGGTTGGAGACCATATTCGAGTATTAGGCGTTCTGTATGTATTCAACGTCTTAATAGTCTAAGTCCCAGAGAAAAGTGAGGTTAGAGCCTAGGTATCACAACAGAAACCTAATTCGCTGTAACCTATAGCTCTGATACCAATCTGTCACACCCCGAAATTATCAGAGCTGGCGTGACTGGACTGGTATCTTCATTGCACAGCGGAAGCAAAAATAAGCTAAGACTTCTAGAAATTGAACGCCACTAAGTACTCATATCTCCAATGGTTCTCCTATTCCAACCGTGCCTTGTCTTAGAACTGTAACCTGAGAAAGAAACATGCGAAAAATCAACATAAAGTTGAGCGAGTTCATAGTTTGATTGTAAAAGATTTGAAATAAATCTTTTGAGTTGTGAAAGATTTGAAATAAATCTTTGGAGTAACCGGTTTTTGAAATAGAATTGAGAAAACGAATTTAAAAATCATTTTCTTGCCAAGTTATATGGAAACGTTGGGTTTGTAACACAGCATGTTCATAAAAACCATGTATTGGTAAAGTCTTGTATCTGTAATGTTCGTATAACCGTCAATGCCCACCCTGACTTTGACTCCATACCCGCATAATCCTATGCTTTGAATTTTGTATAAAACAAGGTATTTAATTTGTATGAACAAGTAGTTCTGTAAGTATATATGTCCCTGTATGTAGCAATAAGGAAAAAAAAGAGATCACCAATAGTTTGCAAAGCCAATGGTATGTGTGAAGTGCAAGTAGGAACACTCAAACCTAGCGGATTTTTGCGTCGGGCACAAAGTCACCCCGAGGTCCGTTCTGCTGGGCCTGGGGCTGGGCTCGCTACACCCAGATAGATCTACCGCTACTGTCCCTCGGTCCTACAATGAGGATTAATGGCCTCAAGTTGCGGCTACCCACTCACATGATCTAAGTAGTAAACCCTCCTTAAGCTAACCATACCATGTATAAAAATGTCTGTAAGTGTCTGTAATCATTGTACATGTATTTTACCCCAGTCTCTAAGACTGATCCTCCCTCAGTCTCTAAGACTGATCCTTCCTCAATCTCTAAAACTGATCCTTCCTCAATATTATCACCAGATGATCCCATCCCTAGTCATGAAAATCATTCACCTTTCGATAATACGCATTTGTTTTGTAAAAACCGGTATGTTTAGTATAAACCTTTCGTAAATCATTTGAGTTCCTCGAAATCCCTTCGTAATAGGATTTAGAAATACGAGTTTTGCTTTAGTTCAAAACTTTGTATGTTTTTGCAAAACATGCATGTCTTTCCACCCCGAAAACATTTATAAAAATGTAAAGCCGTAAAAAGTGGGGTTATGAACTCACCTGAATTTCCATGTGCAAAGCTAGCTAATTACGACTCCGTGATGTCGTTTCCAAAATGAGACTCGCTAGCGTGCATTCTACAATATTCCTAACACGGAATATCTAATAAGTTTCTAAATAACATAGTAACTAAACTACGTGTCATCGAGCTCTACCGAATCGTTGTCCGAACGATTTGACGGTAAATTGTCAACTTAAAAGAAGCGAATAAGTTATACTTGTGAAGTTCGTTCATTCGTCGGTATTTAAGAAGTCTTGAAAAAAACTTAGTTCTCGAGAGGTTTAAAATATATGAATATTTATATAAGTATATAAATACATTGTTATAATCGCGTTAGTTGTCTCGAGAATTTGTACGTGTATGTAAAGTATATTTACATGAAAGTATATATATATATCAAATTCGTACGAAAATTATATAATAAACTCGTATTATATATTGTTTTCGTTTGACCTTTGTCAAGATTTTCGTATATGCCGCTCCGGCGTATAAAATAAATATGAAAAATTATATTTATTTTATAAAAGAATCGTCGAGTTGTCGTGTTTGAAAATAAATATACAACTATATTTATTTTTATAAAAGAGCTCGTGTCGTGCGATATTTGAAATAAATATAAAACTATATTTATTTTTATAAAAGCATTCGTATCGTTTAATACTTGAAATAAATATACAAACTATATTTATTTTGTAAAAACGAATTCATGTTGTTTGACATTTGAAATATACGTGTAAACTATATTTATTTGTCGTTGAAATCATATTCGTATCGTTGTTTTCGAAAGTAGTAAAGTGTCGTCGAAAGCAAAATTTACCTTTGTGTATGTATTCGTTTGACAGTTTCGTTTTTATAAAAGGACTCGTTTTATTTTACGGATTTTCTCGAAAAACGGGCAGAGTTTCCTCTGTTTTTGGACGATCCCGACAAATAGGTGTCGATATATTTTTCAAGATTCAACAATATAACACTATATGTAATTTGTCAAATATATCGAAACGTAAACTATACTTTAATCGTTCGGTTCGAGCTCGTTTTCACGAAATAAGTAAAACAATGTAAATATAAATTGTGACGCTAAATTCTTTACCAAAACTTTCTCGTCGAGACGTTTGACCGAGTTGACCGGATCAACTGAGTTGACCGGGTCAACTCATGTTGACTGAGTTGAGGCGTGTTGAACCGAGTAAAGCCGAGTTGGACCGTGTCGAGACGAGTTGGACTGAGTCGAGCCGAGTTGGACTGAGTCGAGACCCGAACCCGTCGCGAAGTTGCTGATTTTGACTTCTGTTGACCGAAAAGACCAAAGCTGACCCGAACTCTGACCCGTTGCCTTCGTTGACTGGTTGCCCCGGAACCAAACCGAGTTAACTTGGTTTAGCTGAGTTAACTAACCGAGTTAACTCGAACCAAAACGGGAACCATCTGAGAATAACATCACCACCGCCATCATCAATATCAGACTTGAATCAAAAGAAAAAAAAAGAAGTAAACCGAGAAGGGGGAGGGGGTACCGTCGAAGCCAGTCGGATAAAGACAAGGACCACCGGTCCTTGACGTCGACCGCCAGTCAATGATGCCGACCGCCGGTTCTTTCTCCATCTCTCTTTCTCTCGGTCTCTCTCGGTTTCTCTCTCCGTCTCTCTCTGTGTTACACTGCCGCACCACCAACGGTTAGTGGTGGTGGTGGTCCGTTTTGTCAGACGAAAGGGGGGGTTGTTGTCGTTCCACCGGAGAAAGGAAGGAGAAGGGGGGTGCCTCACCCGTCGGAGTGGACCAGAATAATCTACCGGCAGCCACCGGCTCCACAGGTGACTCCGGTCGCCGGACTCACATGAGAGAAGGAGTGGATGTGTGTTGTTGTGAGTGGGTGCTTCAATTTGAAGATGTAAAGTTCTGATTCAACTTCTGTGTGTGTATATTAGAGATGGATTTGAGAAGATAAGGTTTTTTGGGTTTTGTGTTGTTGTCTGTGTATCATCGAGAGAGAGAGAGATAATAAAATGGTTCCTTTGATTTTTTTTTGTATGTGTGTGTATGCAGTATATTGATAAAACCAGGCATGGATCTTATAGAGTATTGATGTTTCAACTTTTGAGACATAATCTCTTGTAGAGATTTTGTTTAGATTTTTTGCTAGATTTAGTGTGGATTTAGTACAGATTTTCTAATCTGTAGAGATTTTATTTAGATCTTGAAGGGATTTTTGGATAGATCAACAAGAAAAAATCTTGTAGTAGAGATCTAAAATATTATGTGTAGGTTTAGGCTTGCGGGTTTTGGGCTTGGCCCCAGGGCCCACAAGCCCATCTCATGTGTAAGTGGCCCGTAATTCTTACGAGACCCGATATCGTGACCCAAACTTCATAAGCGTAAAATATTCGTGTAACATCCATATTTGTCGGCGTCATCAGTATTTCGTACGGTTTCAGTTTATTACCGTTTAATTTTCAACAGTCTCTTCGCAGATCGTCACACGCGCACTGTAGAACCGAATAGACGTTCCTAGGCACTCCAAAGACCTAGTTAAGTCAATTTTTGACTTAATCACGATTTATTATCGCGTTAATCGCCTGTTAATCACGTAATTAGGAGCCGTAAATCGCCGGTTGTCACAGATTGAACGTGTAATTCCGCACGAAATTAGCTTTTGTGGGTTAATTCCGTTTAAAAGTTCAAACGAAATTAGCTATTTCGCTTCAAAGTGACTAATTCCGTTTGAAAGTACTGATTTCAAACGAAATCAGATTCTGTTTGAAAATTTCAAACGAAATTAGCTGTTCCGCACCAAACTTGATTCCGTTTGAGTTGTAATTTCGTGTGAAAAGATATTTCGCTTGAAAAGGCTTATTTCGCGTGAAAAGCTGATTTCGTTTGAACTGATTCCGTTTGAAACTGTCTTTGTTAAAATCCAAAAAAAAATTCTAAGTGTTTGTTGATTGTTTCAGATACGTAAAGATGGATGAGTTCATGAATCCGTTTAGTGACATCTTTGCATTCACGGGAAACAGTGGAGATGATACATCAAACAACACAAATGAAAACGTTTAAACTCCGAGTGCGAAGAAAACTCTTTCTGATGCTTTAAGTGTGGAGAGTTCTTATGGGACGTACAACAAACCTCCCAAGCTGATGGCGATTGAAGATTACAATAAATGGGCTAAAAAGTTTGAAGAATGGCTACAAGCGTTTGCATATCCAAGTTGGAAAATGTTGAAGAATAGTTTTGTTATGGGAAGATCGGATTTTGAAAATTTGACAGAAGCTGAGGAGACAGAGAGATATGTTGCTGAACAAAAGTGCCTTGCATTACTTCATCAGTCTGTGTGAGACGACATAATATCATTGATTGAGTACATAAATTCTAAAGATCTATGGGAAAAATTGAGAGTGAAATGTGTGGGTAGTGCCGAGATAGTTAAAAACAAAAAGAAGTTGTTAAAAAAGGAGTTTGATTTATTTGGATGTTTAAAAAATGAATCTATGTCAAAAATGAGTGCAAGACATGGAGTCATATATACTCGAGAAGAATTGGTTGACAAATTGTTTGACTCGCTGCCGGATGATCAAGACTGGCAATACTTTGCTTTGATGCTGAAGAATACAATCGAGTTGGAGAAACTGACGGTTGATCTGTTAATTGAAAGACTGGAAAGTCATGAGCTGGGGATCAAGAAATCAAACAAAGTCAATCATTCCTCATATCAGTAGAATGTAGAGTTGTATTATCGAAGTATGATCCCGAAGAATGTGTCTCCTAAGACAGCTTTCTCAGCTGAAGGTTCTAACACGTCAAACCAAGAAAGTTCAAGCAGTGGTTTTCATAGTGGTTCATCGTCAACTACTTCAAGTCAATCAGCTTCAAAGAATTTGTTTCAATGTAATATTGCTGTGGATCTGAAGAATGCACAAAATTTCAGTGAAGAATCCGCAAAGCAGCAAATGGTGTTTTTAGCATCTGTCCTTGAATCATACGAGACCCTTGTTGCGGGCAAGATTGGAAACACTAACCTCACCAAGGAGGATTATGACCAGATCGATCCAGAAGAGATGGAGTTAATCGATATAAGGTGGTGTATGGCTAGTGCAGTTAGACGAGCTCAAAGGTTCATGGAGATTACAGGCAGACATTCAATTGGAGGACCGTCCACAAAGCTCGGGTTTGATAAATCAAAGGTTATGTGTTTCAGATGTAAACAAAAGGGACATTTTAAACGTGAATGTCGAAATGCACCTGCTGATGATACTGCAAATCCATTCAGAGAGGATTACTACAAAAGAGCAATCTATCATCAGAACAAATCTGAACCTCCCAGAATGAAACATCTTGAAGATAACCCCAAAGAAAAATCAAGAGCTCTTGCTGTTATTCATGATGACGAGGGATACGATTGGAGTCAAGTGTTACCTGAAGAGGATGCAGTGGGCTATGCGTTTGTAACAAAAGTTGTTCCTTTCAGAGATAGCAGAAACGAAGAAGAAAAATACATCAACAGAAAGATGAAAGCTCAAGACAGGATGATTAAAGTCGGTTATATATACAGAGAAGCAAAACAGGCGAAAAGATGGGATGCTGATAGAGAATGTTACCTTGATCCCAACGGAAACATTGCTATTGATCCAAAAACTCTTGATGTTGAAACTCTCACCAAACAAGTTGTTGAAGAAGAAGAAGCCTTACAGAGAGAATGGTGGGGAGGAGGAGAAGCTGATGAAAAAGAAAAAGAAAAAGAGAAAGAGCAGCAGTCAAAGAAAATTGATGATGGGATTATTGACACGTCACAAGAGTTTACTGCTGAAAATTTGAAGAAGATGGCTGACAAAGTTTTTGCTGCGAAAGAGCTAGAGGTAGTTTCTGGTTCTAGCACTGAGTCTAAAAGCAAGGTCAGTCAGAATGATTCAGTCAATGAGTCGGGTAAGAAAGCTAAAACTGAGAGCGACTGCAAAAATTGCATGAAAGACTGCAAGGTTTAGTACAATTGCTTACCTCAATGGTAAAAAGATCGAAGAGCTGACAAAAAGAGTCAGAGATGTTGAGGATCAGATCTTAAACCGTGACAAAATGTTAAGAGCTTCAAATGATCGAGTAAAAGAATTAACTGAGAAAATTGAAAATGATAAAATTGAAGTAGAAAGAATTAGGAAAGAAAACGAAAAGTTAATTCATGAAAATCGTCAACTTTCAGAAAATTTTGAGAAGCTAAATTGAACGGTTAAAGATTCTGATGAAAGAAATGGTAAGACATACACAGAAAATGTGCAGTTGTCAGGTGTTCTTAGGGTTAAAGAAGAGCTAATCAACCAGCAACTGGATGAGATTGCTAAGTTGAAGCTTCAGTTTCAAGAAGCTAAAATTGAAAATAACGCATCCAGTTGAAACTGAACAGTTACAGCTCCGCAAGTTTTGTTCTTCAACATATCGTTCCTAAACCAATTGGGAAGAACAAAGCAGGCGAAGATGTATACTTTGATGGAACCGGGGTTGGGTTTCATCAGGTTCCACCACCAGTTCTAAATAATTTTTCAAAGAAAACATCAGGGTTGGTTAATGATGAAGAAGAAAATGAAGTTAAGCTTCCAGACACAATTGATGTTACATTCACTTCATCATCCGATGAAGGAAGTGTTCAATCAGAAGTTGTTAAAAGTGTGGTTGAAAGTGTTTTGAAATATGAAAGTGACACTACTGAGGATGATGAATGCTTTTTGGACAAATATATTCCTAAATCAAAATCCAAAAACAACTTAAGTGAAGAAACACATCTTGTGATGTACAAGATGGCAGGATCAGATAAGTTGTATTCGGATCGTGATTTTCCTTTGGAGAATGTGAATGTTGGTAAATTGAGAAATGTGTTCAAGTTGATTGAGATTGATGTGTCTGAGATCAAAGGTTTGAAACATTCGAAAAGGCAATTGAATTTTGAAAAAGGTAAAGCTTACTATAAAAAACCTGTTGTACCACCGCGTTTTTCTAACAACAATCAAAACAGATGGTCGGGTGGTTATCAGGGTGGTAAGAATTATCCAAGAAGGAATTTTCAAAACAAAAAGTTTGCTATGAAAAAGGTGTTTGTCAAAAGCTCGAGTTCTCATTCCGAGCAAGAGTCTGAGATTTTTTCAAAATCTAATGAAGAGTTTTTTGAGGAAAAGGCCTCACAGCCTCAGACCGAAGGTACAAGTCGGGTAGTTGATACTCGTACATGCTTCAAGTGCAACAAAGTTGGACATATTGCACGAAAGTGCACCAACTTAAAGCCTCAGTCTGAAGTTGTTGAGAATCAGAAGAAGAAAGCTGATGCAAAAGGCAAAGCACCAATGGTTGTTAAGAAAATTTTGAAAAATGAGAACACAAAATTCAAAACTGAACCTGTTAAAAAGTTGGAAACTAAAATTGACAAGTTCTACAAACGGGTTGCTTCATCTCAACAAGCATGGAAACCAAAATCAGTTGAAAAGAAATCTAGTTCTCCAAAACCAAAGGTTTTTGAGACTGAAAAACAATCATCTTCTACCACTTCGGTACAGATGAATGTTCCTTTGGATTATTATGAGAAACTTGAACCACAAGAGAATACTACTTCTGAAAAGAAGTATGTGCCAAAGAAAGATCAATCATCTGGTTAACTGTTCTTGTGTTTAATCGTTTTTGTGTCGTACTAATCCTCTTGATTGTATGAAGTTCGGATATCACGAATGGGTTTTGAAGACAAAAAGGTATGTTTTAAGACTTATTTGTGTGTATTAGGGACAATACACGATTTTTCGGGGGGTGGTAGGGCCGTTAACGATTTGGTTTCCGCGTTTTTAATAATTTAACTTATAAAAAAAAATCACAAAAAGATTTTTAATATTTTTTAGGATTTTTTAATGTACATAGTTCCTTTAAAGAAAGTTCATATCATCCTTGTACTTCGAGGCGCACTCATACGCTTCTTCCCTAAGCTCCTCCAACTCGCAAAGCTTTAACTTTCACTCTTTTCCTGCATCGTCATATTTCATGTTAACCTCTTTTATAGCCCACCAAGCACGATGCACAAGTTCAACCGGTAGATGGCAATTTCGCCCATAAACTAAGCGATAAGGTGTAGTTCCAATAGGTGTTTTATGAGCCGTTCTATAAGCCCATAAAGCATCATTCAACTTCATCGACCAATCCTTTCGGTCGGGTCGAACGGTCTTTTGCAAAATTTATTTTATTTGCCTATTGGAAACCTCTACTTGACCGCTTGTTTGTGGGTGGTAGGGAGTAGCAATTCGATGGTCAACACCATACCGTTTCAAGAGTTTGCCAAAATTAAAATTCTTGAAGTGAGATCCCCCATCACTAATGATCACTCGGGGAATCCCAAATCTTGAAATTATGTTTGTTTGTAAAAAATTGCAAACAACGGTATGATCATTCGTCTTGGTGGCAATCGCTTCGACCCACTTGGATACATAATCTACCGCCACCAAGATGTATAAGTTGCCATGCGAATTAGGGAATGAGCCCATGAAATCGATCCCCCACACATCAAAAATATCTACAATGAGGATCGGTTGCATGGGCATTTCAGCCCTTTTTGAAATACCCCCTAACTTTTGACATTCAACACAATTTTTCCCGAAATTAAAAGCATCCTTGAAAATAGTCGGCCAATAAAGACCGCTATTGAGCACTTTGTGCCCGGTTTTGTGACCACTGAAATGGCCCCCACAAGCAAATGAATGCAAGTGCATCAAGACACTAGGAATCTCCTCGTCGGGTATGCATCTTCGAACGACTTGATCCGGACAAAACTTGAATAAGTCCGGTTCTTCTAATGTGTAGTACTTGATTTGAGATAGGAAGTGCAACCTCTTCCTTCTATCCCAATGAGCCGGCAAATCACCTGTAACCAAATAATTCACAATATTAGCATACCATGGTAATATTCCAACTTTTAAAATGTGCTCATCTGGGAAATTCTCATTAATCTCTTCACGTGAAGAATCCTCCTCTACAACCAATCGAGACAAGTGGTCCGCAACCACATTCTCACTCCCTTTCTTGTCTCTAATCTCCAAGTCAAACTCTTGTAGCAAGAGAACCCATCGGATTAACCTCGGCTTCGCATCCTTCTTGTCCATGAGATACCTAACTGCAGAATGGTCAGAATAAACATTGACCTTAGTACCCCATATGTAAGCACGAAATTTGTCCAATGCATATACCACCGCAAGTAGCTCTTTCTCGGTAGTTGTATAATTTAATTGTGCATCCGAGAGAGTCTTACTTGCGTAGTAAATGGCAACTGGTTTCTTGTCTACCCTTTGACCTAATACGGCCCCCACCGCAAAATCACTTGCATCACACATAATTTCGAATGGTAAAGACCAATTCGGTGATTGCAAGATTGGGGCCTCTACCAAATTTTTCTTCAAAATGTTAAAGGCGTTTTGGCAATTTTTATCAAAATCGAATGTTTTATCTTTTAACAACAAATTGCATAGGGGTTTTGTTATATCACTAAAGCTTTTTATGAACCTCCTATAAAACCCCGCATGTCCCAAAAATGACCGAACACCCTTAACACTTGTAGGATAAGGCAAAGTGGATATGACTTGCACTTTTGCTCTATCCACCTCAATCCCACGACTCGAGACGACATGCCCCAACACAATCCCTTCTTGAACCATAAAATGGCTCTTTTCCCAACTCAAAACCAGATTTTTCTCAACACATCTTTTCAAAACTTTTTCGAGTTGGTCAAGGCATGTATCAAATGACGGTCCAAATATTGAGAAATCACCCATGAAGATTTCCAAAGACTCCCCCACCATATCTGAAAAGATACTCGTCATACACCTTTGAAAGGTGGCGGGGGCATTACAAAGTCCAAAGGGCATTCGCCTAAATGCGAAAGTACCGTATGGACAAGTAAAAGTAGTATTTGTTTGGTCTTCCGGATGTATAGCAATTTGATTGTATCCGGAATAACCATCCAGAAAACAATAAAATTTTTGTCCGGCCAATTTCTCAACAATTTGGTCAATAAATGGTAAAGGGAAATGATCTTTGGAAGTTGCAGCATTTAACTTCCTATAGTCAATACAAATACGCCACCCGGTTACCGGCCGAGTGGCGACCTCTTCACCTGCGTCATTTGTGACGACTTGAATACCCGCCTTCTTCGGAACTGTTTGTGTCGGGCTCACCCATTGGCTATCCGAGATAGGGTATATAATACCCGCATCTAGCCACTTCAATACCTCCTTCTTGACAACTTCTCGCATGTTTGGATTTAATCTCCGTTGCGTGTCACGAGAAGGATTCATGCCATCTTCAGTGATGATCTTGTGCATCACTACCGAGGGACTAATTCCCTTCAAATCCGCAATGGTCCACCCGATAGCAGCTCTATGAGTGACCAAAATTCTCATTAACTTCTCTTCTTGCTCCCCGGTCAAGTTAGATGCAATAATTACCGGGAGTGTGCTACCTTCACCCACATATGCTTGGGTAGCACTTTCAACTCTAGCACCGGAGGTTCTTCCAATGACGGCTTCAACTTCGTGTCGATACTTTCCGGAAGACTTTCCACTTGATGTGTCAAAGTGGGCCTTCCTTCTTTTGCCGCCATAACCTCCAATTCTTTCATCTTTTCATCCATGCTCCGATTTGTTTCTCCTTGCAACCTGTCAAACATGAAACATTCCTCTATTGTGTTTTTCTCTTCGACACTAGTGTCACATAGAGGTATACACTCGTCAACGATGTCCGCCATGTAGCATTCATCGCCAACTAGAGGATCCGTTAATCTTGAAAAGACATTTAACCGCAACCGACGGTTACCAAAAGTCATGTCGACCGTGCCCGATTTGCAATTAATTTGGGCATTCGATGTTGCCAAAAATGATCGACCAAGGATCACCGTTGGGTGCTTGGTTCGGTCCAAAGAAACATAATCTAACACAAGAAAGTCCACCGGATAATAAAAGTCCTCGACCTTGACTATTACATCCGTGACTATCCCACGGGGCAGTTTAGGGGTCAAATCGGCTAACACCACGGTGGTGTTAGACACTTGAAGTGGACCAAAATCATATTGGTCATATAAACTACCCGGCAAGATACTCACACTTGCCCCAAGATCCAAAAGTGCCCGTGTCATTTTGAATTCCCCAACTTGTATTGAAATAATGGGCACCCCCGGATCTTGAAGTTTTGGTGGAAGTCACCCGAAAGAATTGAACTCACATTTTTGGTTAAATCAAGTTTCTTAGGAAACTTGTGAGTTCGCTTTTGGGTGCATAAATCTTTCAAGTATTTAGCATATGAAGGTACTTGCTTAATTGCATCTAAGAGTGGTAAATTGATTTTGACTTGTTTAAAAATTTCCCACATCTCTTCTTGTTGTGGGCCTCGTTTGTTTACCACTTTCTTAGATGGTCCCAACAAGGCTTCGGGAAAAGGGGCGGTATTAACCTCCACACCCTTTTCTGTTGGGATTGAACCCTATCAGAGGAACAGATAATTAAAGCCAAAACTGGATCAGAGCAGTGGATCCAGAATAAGCAGATGTTTACATACAAATCTCTCCCCTTGAAAGTGGTTTCATATCTGCTGACCTCCTATCTGCTGATCTTACTAAGTGCTGACCTACAACTGCTGCCTTGCATCTACTGCCCAATGTCAAAGACTGATGGAAGACCAAAGCTCTGCTGATTCAATCAACTGCCTTGAGTCTAGTACTGCTGATCCGGACAAGCACTGCTGGGTTTACAGTAGTGGAAGGATGCAGCAGCTGTTTAAGTGTGTTTTATGTAATGAATTGTAATAGCAGTAGTTAGTACATCAGTGGTTTGTATAGATCAGAGGTTAGAGTTTGTTAGGAGGTTAGATGTCACTTTCATGGTGACATCAGTTTAGATGCTCAGTGGTTTGCTAGTGCCTATAAATAGTTCAGTACTTTGTACTGTTCTATTAGCTCTTGCAATACCGTCTTCTTTGCACGAACAAACGCTGAGGTCTGGCTGAGGGGGAGTTTGTATTCAAGCATTACTTGTAATCGTTTTTGAAAGTTAATTCAATCATTCGGTTTCTTGTTGAAAATGTCTTGATCAAAGCAATACTCTCATTTGATTGTATGCAAAGTTTGTTTTCATATTAATTCCGCTGCACAACTCTTTCATTTCCATCTTAATCTCAAACGAAAATACAATCAGAAATAAACTCAGATCCAACAATTGGTATCAGAGCTTGGACAGTCAAATTTGATTTAACAATCATTTTGACATAAATAGTTCAGCTCATAATAGTTGATACTGATCGTTTGTTCGTCCGTTGAAAAACAGAGCAAGGATTAATCACCATTAAAGTTGATTTCTCAGTGTCTGTAAAACAACAAGAATGACTTCACAATCTCAAGATGACAAAAACAACATCGGCTCACTTTTTAAACCACCTATGCTAAAAAGAAATGAGTACAACATCTGGCAGAGGATGATGGGTCACATCCTCGCTCAACAAAGCGCAGGTTGTTGGAGGTCTGTCATTTATGGTCCCCATGTTCCTTCAGTGCCAAGCGCTGAGGATGCTAAAAAGTTCGTTCCAAAACCAGTTGAAAATTATACCGAAACCGACTTTCAAAAGATCGAACTAGATGCTAAAGCGTTTAGCATCATAGCATCAGCGCTGCCCAATGAGATATATGCTGGACTGTTACACTGTAACAGTGCCAAAGAGTTATGGGACGCACTTAAGGAACAGTTTGGGGGAACCGAAGAAGTCATAGAAAACAATAGGGAAATCCTGAACCAACAGTATGAAACATTTTGTTACGTTAAAGGTGAATCACTAACGCAACAATTTGAGCGGTTCAGTTGTCTCATCAGTGAACTGAGGCTTGTTAACACCACTTTTACAAACTCAACTCAGAATAGCAGGTTCCTCAGGTCACTGCCAGAAAAATGGGACACCATAGCTTTTGTCTCCCGAAATTCACCTGAGTTCAAGGATCTGACCTTGACCCAACTCCACGGTCGACTCCTGACCTACGAAAGGGAGTTGAACCAGAAAAGGAGGTTACAAGAGTCAGGAAAAGTTACTGATGATTACACTTTCGGTAATACTGCTCTTCTGGGTCAAGAAGAATCTGGGAGCAGTGGTAAGGATCAGGGTTATGATCACTTCATTAACATAACTGCTGGTGCAAATTTTAACAACCCTGATCCTCACTCTACAAGTTATGCATTCACTGCAAACGAAAACCAGATGTCAGATAATCTAAGCTTTGAACTCAATGATTTACAACATTTCGATCCCACTGACTTAGAGGAAATGGACATCTTGCACCAACTGGCTTTGCTAAGTGTTAGAACTAGCAAATTTTACAAAAGAACAGGGCGAAAATTCCCAGGTTTGCATGGGAATCTAAGGGTTGGGTTGGATAAATCGAAAATCAAGTGCTACAAGTGTAATAGCTTGGGACATTTCGCTAGGGAATGTAGGAGTCAAACTGTTGGTCCCATAATTACTCATCCTAGCTCAAATCCTAGACCTCAAAACCAAAGCAATGTGCACTATGCCCAGTATGCCCCAGCAGCTCAAGTGAACACTGCTCACTATGCTGCTGCCCCTGTGCCAGTACATTATGTCCAAACTACTGTTCCACAGATCCAATATGTTCAAACCCCTGTCCCCCAGGCACAAGTGCAACCTGCACCTCAAACCACTGCTCCAGCAGCAGTACAACCAGATCAACAAAGTTTTTTCACTCAAGGGTTTGTTGACTGGAGCAGTATGCCTGAAGATCTTAGTGATGAAAATTTTGCACTCTATGCTTCTAATGATTCTTCTCATAATGAATTTTGTTTGATGGTATTAGAGTCAATACAGGAGGGGGTTGAAACTGAGGAGGAACAGCTGAGCTTTGAAACAGTGGATGAGGTGACTGAAGCAGTGGTTACTGCTGTGGCTGGAGAACTACTGTTGGGAGAAAGTTCAGGTACCCTGATTGAACCAATGACAGATCCATGGTCCGAAGAGGACAAAGAAGAAGAGAAGGAAGAAAAGGCTGGTGAAAAGAAGGTGAAAGCTGATGGTGATGAAGATCATCAATGTGATTGTGCAATGATGGCAGCTGCCAAGGTATCTCCTCAAGTTCTTGAAAAACTGTGTTCTGACAATTGCATAATTGCTTTTGCTAACATCAAAGAGGTGAATGAAAACCTTCGGGATAAAATCTTGACTGATGAGGTTAAATTTGAAAAGTCTTTAAAAGAACTTAAAAACAAATTGACTGAAAAGGAAAAAGAGATCAGCTGTCTAAAAGAAGAGCAAAGCATAACCAAAACCCAACTTCAAACTATGGTAGAAAAATACCAAGTTTGCAAAAAGGAGTTGGAATCCACCCAAATTACTTGTGAAAGATGGGTGGAATCCTGCAGAGGATATGAGGTGATGCTTGCTAGACAGATTGAAAGTAATGTGAAATTTGGGGTTGGGTATAGAAAATATGATGATGAATGCATTACTTGTGAAAAATCTGTTCAAAACACTGTTGAAAACACTGATGCAACCACTGAGTTCATCCCCACAAACAAGAAAGGCCAAGAAGTGAAAATCGCTGACAAACTTGGTAACAAAATCACACTTGGCAGAACAAGGAGTTCCTTTACTTTTGAAGAACTTGAAAAATATCAGTTTAAACCCACTTGGTCTGACGAGTGTGATATTCTTGAAAATTTCAAGCCAATGGACTTTACATCAACTGATGGTGTTAAAGCTCCAAAAGCTAAAGTCATACCTCTCAAGGACATCCCAGCAGTGGTTAAAACCTCTGCTGCAAAGGAGTCTGAAAAGAGAAAGAAGAAAGAAAAAAATGATAACTTGTTTTGTGAATTCTGTGAGAAAAGGAATCATCTAACAAAAGATTGTTTCCACTTAAAAGCTTATGATTTAAACAGAACAAGTGTCATTGTTTCAGCAGACAGTTGCATTGTTTGTGGTAAAACAAACCACAAAACTCAAGCATGTGTGTATCTCAAAAACTTTGATGTGAAAAAGAATGAGTACATGGCTAAAACATCCTTGAGTCCATCATCTTCATCATCATCTGTCAAGTTCACCAAGAAACAACCACTGTTTGTGCCAGTTCAAACAGCTGTCACAAAACAGCTGAACCAAATATCTGTCAAAAGAGATGTTCAGGTTACTGATGCACCCCCTGCTAATCAATTCAGAAAAGGCAAGGAAAAACAGTCTTACCAAAGGATTCCACACGTTTATGAGGCCTACAAAAGGCCCTCTAAACCCAGAGTGAACAGGCATCCTTTTGGTTACCAGCAGGTGATTGGTCAGGACCCACAACAGTGGTTAGAGAAACACTGTCCTAAAACAGTCCAAACCCCTGACCTAACCACTGTCCATCACTCTGCATCCATCCCAGACACTGTTGAGACCCCATCCAAAGCATTGTTGGCTTTGGAGACCTTAATGAACTAATCCTTTTACTTCATGTGCAGGGAGCTTCTGCATGCTTTGATAGTCTTTGGTATGTAGATAGTGGAGGCTCCAGGCACATGACAGGATGTAAAGCCCTCCTCAAAGACTTTAAAATCCATGGAGGGGGTGATATATCCTTTGGGAATAATAGTAAAGGGAAGGTTCTGGGGTCTGGTACAGTGCAATTTGGAAATGTAAAATTTGAAAATGTCAATCTAATAGACAATCTAAAATTCAACCTTCTGAGTGTGTCCCAAATAAGTGACAAGGGATTTGGGTCATTCTTCACAAAAGACTGTTGTAGGATTGTTGGACCAGAAATGGTCAAAAAGATTGAAGCAATAATCAAAACTGGTCAAACTAAACTTGTTGCTCAAAGGAGTGGCAATGTTTATGTTGTTGACATGTCAAAAGAGTGTCCCAGAGCTGATGCCTGTCTGTTCTCAGCTGCCTCTAACAAAGAGACAGAACTTTGGCACAGAAGGCTGGGGCACACAAATCTTAAGACAATCACAGAAATTTCAAAAAAAGGTTTGGTGAGAGGCCTACCACAAAAATTGTTTTCATGTCCTGAACATTGCATTTCCTGTTTAAAAGGAACACAGCATAAAAGTTCTTACAAGTCCATTGAAGAGTCCAAAACAACCCAGTGTTTGCAGATGCTACACATGGATTTGTTTGGCCCAGTTCAAGTCATGAGCCTCAAAAAGAAAAGATACTGTTTGGTTATTGTTGATGACTTTTCTAGGTTCACATGGACTTTCTTTTTACACTCAAAAGATGAGACTGCAGGCATTTTGCAAGACTTTGTAACACAGGTTGAAAAGCAATTTGACCTTCCAGTGAAAAGCTTTAGGAGTGACAATGGCACAGAATTTAAAAATAAGGAGTTGGATGCCTTCTGTGTGAAGAAAGGGATTGTAAGGCAGTACAACATCCCTAGAACACCAGAGCAGAATGGGGTAGTGGAAAGGAAGAACAGAACTCTGATTGAGGCTGCCAGAACCAAGCTTGCAGATTCAGGTTTGCCACTAACTTTCTGGGCAGAGGCAGTAAACACTGCTTGCTATGTCCAGAACAGAGTTTTAATAAACCCTAGGCACAAAAAGACTGCTTATGAAATTCTGTATAAAATCAAACCACTGATTTCATATTTCAAAGTGTTTGGCTGCCCATGCTTTATTTTGAACTTAAAAGACTCCATTTCAAAATTTGCAGCCAAAATTGATTGTGGTTATCATTTGGGATACTCAACCACTGCCAAGGCCTACAAAGTGTTCAATACACGGACCAAGGCAGTGGAGGAGACTTTGAATGTAAAGTTCAATGAACTTTCATCAATGAAAATCCCAGCAAACCCTGCAGATCTGTTTGATCTTGAAAAATTTACTTTTGAAAATACTGCTGTCAAGACTAACAGTGCAGGTCCATCAGAGGATACAACACCAGACTATGGGTATGAAATCATCATCCCTCAAAGGTCTGCTACAAAGGGAAAAGCACCAATTGTTCAAAACAGTTGTCAAAGCTCAACCACTGCTACCTCAACAGTTGTTGACCAAAGTAGCCCATCAACCACTGCTTCCACATCCTCAAACACTGCTGACAAAAGTCCTCAAACAGTGGATAAAAGTCAGCAGTTGTCCACTTCATTACCTCCTATTCCACCACCTTTTGAAGCCACTGCAGGATCATCAAAGTCCCCAGCAGTGGTTAGCTCAGATGATACGCATTTGCAGCCTTCACCAACCAATGCCATCATACCATACCAAGGAGATTTAATATTCTTGAGATCTCATCCACCTGATCAAATCATTGGCAACATAAATGAAGGGGTGCTCACAAGAAGCCAAACCCAAAACATTTGTCTTTTTGCTGGTTTTCTATCACTCCATCAGCCAGTCAAGTACCAAGAGGCACTGAAAGACAACAGCTGGGTAGAAGCCATGCAAGAGGAGCTCCAACAGTTTAAAAGACAACAAGTATGGGAGCTTGTACCACTGCCAGAAGAGGTTAGTCCCATTGGCACAAAGTGGGTCTTCAAGAACAAAACTGATGAAAGGGGTATTGTTGTCAAGAATAAAGTCAGGCTTGTGGTTCAAGGTTACAGACAGGAAGAGGGGATTGACTATGATGAAACATTTGCCCCTGTTGCAAGATTGGAAGCTATAAGACTGTTCCTGGCCTTTGCTGTCAACCACAATATGAAGGTGTTCCAAATGGATATCAAAAGTGCTTTCCTCTATGGTACAATTCAAGAAGAGGTGTATGTTTGTCAACCTCCAGGTTTTGAGGATCCATTTTATCCAGATCATGTCTACAGGCTAAACAAAGCCTTGTATGGCCTGAAACAAGCACCTAGGGCCTGGTATGAAACTCTTTCCATCTTCCTACTCTCAAATGGTTTCAAAAGAGGTACCATTGATAAAACACTGTTTTTAATTGGAGAGGGAAGGATTTAATGATTGTCCAGATTTATGTGGATGACATTATTTTTGGAAGCACATGTAACTCAATGTGTGAAGAGTTTAGAGAACTCATGACAGCTGAGTTTGAAATGAGTGCAATGGGTGAGCTGCAATGCTTTCTTGGTCTCCAAGTACAGCAAATGCAAAATGGAACTTTCATTCATCAAAGAAAATATGCTAAAGAACTTTTAACCAAATTTGATATGAATGATTGTAAACCATGCAGCACACCCATGGCAACAAATAAGCTGGTCATGTCTGATGAAAAGGATGAGCTGATTGACCAAACACTTTATAGAAGCATGATTGGGTCTTTATTGTACCTAACTGCATCTAGACCAGACATCATGTTTGCAACATGTGTCTGTGCAAGAAGTCAATCAGCTCCCAGAAAATCAAATCTCATTGCTGTAAAAAGGATTTTCAGATACATAAAAGGTGCTCCCACACTTGGTATCTGGTATCCAGCTAATGGGAACATCAAGCTTTTAGGTTTTTCAGACAGTGACTTTGCTGGATGTCACACCACAAGGAAGTCCACATCAGGAGGGTGCCAGTTTCTAGGTGATTGCTTAGTTTCATGGCAAAGCAAAAAGCAAGCAGCTGTCTCAACATCCACTGCTGAAGCTGAATACATTGTTGCTGCAAGCTGTACAGCCCAACTCCTGTGGCTTCAAAATCAGTTGCTGGATTTTGGTATCACTGCCTTAAAGACACCACTCATGTTGGACAGCCAGGCAGCAGAAAATATCATCAAAAATCCAGTTTCCCATTCAACCACCAAACACATCGACATCAGACATCACTTTGTGAGGGATTGCTATGAAAAAGGTTTGATTTCTCTGCATCATGTCCCAACTAAAGATCAGCTGGCTGATGTGCTCACAAAAGCACTTGATACATCCACTTTTGAAAGTTTGGTCTCTAGGATTGGGATGCTGAACATGGAATAACAAGCAACATCTTGTTTTTCTATGAATAAAAGCAACAAAATGTTTTCATAAAATCAAAACTCCATCCTTAAAAATAGCTAAAAATGAAATTTTTCATTAAAATCCTTAAAAGTCTGCCATTAACCACTGATTGTTCAAAAGTCTGCTTTACTTCAAAAGTCTATCCACTGCTGAAAGTCAACCCCTATTCTCTCATTTCTTTGATAAACTCTGTTGTTCAAAAGCGGTGTCTTATCCACTGATATACTATCCACTGATAGTGAAAATCATCCACTGCTTTCATACCACTGCCTTCATCAGTCACTTTCACAAAAGTACTGTCCTTCACTTTCACCAGGGGTTGTCACGTGGGCAGTACATATTGGTCAGACCTTTTGTAACGGCTGCCACGTCAGCATTCACTTTCTTCCCTATAAAATCCCCCATTCACCACCAAAACAGGGTTTTACTGTCGAATTGAATTCTTAAAAATTCTCTTCTCAAAGCAGTTTTTCATCTCATTTCTTCACAAATTTCTTCGATCTTCATCTTCAAAATGACAAAATCGAAGTCATCTTCAAAACCCTCATCCAAATCTACATCGAAAACAGCCTCTCAAAAGGCACTTTCCACTGAAATTCCATATAAACCATCCCACAACCTCCTTGGTCTTCTTACAAAACCAGGAACCACCAATGTTTTCGATTCCATCATTGACACCATGGCAAAATCAAAGTACAAAACTTTGTTCACCGTCGATGCACCAATCTATTTGGCGACCTAAAGGGAGTTTTGGAAGAATGCAACCCTTGAAAAACAAGGAGACATTGCAACCATCCTACACTTTTCTATAAAGGGTAAAGCTGTCCAAATCACAACACAATCCATTTCAGAGGTCTTTCAACTCGATGATCAAGAAGGTAAAATTTATTTCACTAAAAACGAGTTGCAAACTGACTTCATTGAAAGAGGGTATGAAGCCACAGTGATGAAGAAACTTACCTTAGAAAAAGGTTATTTTCCTTCTGCAACCAGGTTTTTATTTCATACCCTCCTACTATGTGTTTCAAACAAAACCACTTCTTTCAATGAAATCCCTTTAAAGATTCAAAATCTGGGATATGCAATTCTTCAAGGAGAAAATTCTAACTATTCTCGGGAATTTTTTAAAGATTTGGTTAATAATGTTGAAACAAAATCATTCTTACTGTTTCCAAGGTTTTTAAGTTACTATTTTGCAAAGAAATTCAGTAAGGATGATTTAGCTGTAATAAACCAAGGTGATTCTACTCAAATAAACAGTTTAACAACTGAAACTTTTTCAAGAATGTTAGCACCTTGCAAAACACAAGCAGAGGTGCCTGAGCAGATTTTAGCAGTTACAACTGCTCCTCAGGTATCTGCTGCTGAGCCCACTGCTCAAGGTGATCAAAGCAGCAGCACAACTGCTTTGAAACCCACACCTAAAATCACCAAAAAGCTTACAAAAAGAAAAATTCAAAAACCCCCCAAACCAATCAAAAAGGCAACTCTGGAGGATGAGATACCAGAGCAAATGCCTGTGACAACACAAAAGTCACAAGAAACCACTGCTGCTTCTTCCTCACAGCAGTTGGTACAAATATCTCAACCCATAACCGAAACTCCTCCTGCTTCTTCACAAAAAGAACAGGTTGTACAAAAAGGGTCTCCACATCATGATGCTCTGGAAACACTTGTTTCTATCATCCACAGCTCAATACCCGGGGCAAATCCATCTTCTACACCACCCTTCACATCCACAATTCCCATACCAACTAAACTGCTGTTGGATGCAATTGATTTGAACCAGGCATTATCCAGTCCTTCTCAATCACCTATCAATGAGAATATACCTCAACAACTGACTGGGTCTGATGTATCAATCTTTGCTAACCCACCAACACAACCTGAGGAGGTTAGACCCCTTGAGTTACAAGTAACTCTTGGTGGTAGTCCAAGTGAAGCAGCCACTACAACTGTTGAACCCATTGGTTTACAGTTGGACAGTGGTTACATTAATAAGACTTCCTTGGAGGCAATTCCTTTTATAGCACCTCTGCCAACCACCAGTGGATTTATTTATCCTACTGGCAACATCAAAAGGTTGTCAAGTGTTGAAGGAAGAAGACCCCAGTACCAAGAAAAAGGGGCATCAGTAGTTAATGTTTGGAGTATCCTCCCTACATCTACCACTGATAAAACCACTGCTAGTGGGAAATCAGATGATCCCATTAACTTGGGTGATGGTTTAAAGTACCAGAAATTGACGGATCGTATTGAAAAGCTTGATAACTCTGTTGCAGAACTCAAAGATATGCTACAACAGGTGTTACAAGTTCAAAAGGTACAATCAACTGCTGTTCCATCTCAAGCACCTGCTCCACAAAGGGCACCTGCTACAAATGAGCTCTGGAATTTATTTCAACCTTTTCTCCATCAACAAGCACAATTAGCAAATCAGCAACATGAAAAACATGTTCAACAGCTGAGAAATGCAATGGAGTCAAGGTTCAAGAACACTCAGGCTGATCTCAAGGCTCTCAAAACTCAGATCATGCACACCACTGGCACTGCTCCTCCAACAGTTCTTTTCATTGATCAACTCCCAGACGATAATGCCAAAAAGGGGGAGAAAATTCAGGAGTGGAAGAAGAAAGGAATAGATAATGGTCTCTACATTGAACCTGAAAAGGATGCTATGACCAGAAAAATTCCTGTGCCAGATGGTAGTAAAAAGGTTGATGCTACTCAAGAAGCACTTGATGAAGGAGTAGCAAGTGTAAAAAGAGATCGAATGGCAAAGGATGTTTCAAGGTGGAATGAGGAGAAAAGAGCTTTCATGGAGCTGTATTAGCAGGGTTGTTCTGGTTCAAAGGATGCTAAAAATCCTAAGACAAAAAGGAAGCCTAAGTCCACCTCATCCAGATTTCCAAAGCCTCCAAAACCACCATCCAAAAGTCATCAGCATCAAACCTCCATCCAAACAGCTGTTGTAACTCCTGCTGTATCAACTACTGCTGGTACCTCAGTGGTTTCAACATCTGTTCTCTCTTCAACACACACCACTTCAACACACACCACAACCACCATTTTACCACCACTGTCACCATCAAAAACAATTTCACCACCACTTTCACCCGTTGACAAAAAGCAGAAGACAACAAATGTTATAACATCTGCTGTAATGACAACAGTGGTTGGAACACCAGTTGTTTCAACAACTGTTAGTCAATCACAATCCACTGCCACTACATCCACCACCACTGATCCACCCAAAACATCATCTGCTTCTTCTAAAACAAAAAGGAGAAGGATTTACATATCAGATGATGATTCACCTTCACCACCACCAACATCTTCAAAATCCCTATCACTTGTCACTATTCCAAAACCTATACCTCTCTCTTCAGCTCAAATTTTAAAACCACTACCTCCTGCTGGTGTCTCATTCCCTCTAGAACTCATTGCAGTTAGGGAAGAAATAAAATCATTTTATTATGAGGATGACCCAGCCAAAAAGAGTTTGCCATCAATTGCAGGATATCCCAGGCCTAACAATGTTGAAGAATACTTGAAACTCAAGGCCAAACAAGCAGAGTATATTGCAATCAAAAACAAAAAAGAGAAATCTGATAGAGAATTTCAACAAAACTATCAGTTTTTACTCTCACAGGTCAATGCTATGGAGCGATTTGCTAAAAATGTATGTCAGTAAATTTCAGAAAGGGCAGATGAGTCCTTGAGAAAAGACTATATTGAGAACATCATGACCTACAAGAAATATAAGGGAGAGAAACACATGTACAAGAACTGGACCATTCCTGAGCTTGAAAAAGAAGCAACCAGGATTCAAGATATGATCAAAAATAAGGTCAAGCAGACTCCTCCTGAGAAATTCAAACAATTTGAAGCTGAGAAGATGTTAGAGTTGAGGAGAATGAAAAGAGGAGCTGATTGCAGCTGATTATGGGTCAAAGAACTCTGTGACAAAGTGGGGAGTAGATAGAGTCAGGACAACCTATAAAAGCTTAGAGGAACTTAGAAAGAAAGATCCAAGAGTTCCACAAAAGCCTGACTATTCCAAAGCAGAGGTCTCAAAAAGTCCACCAAAGCTGCAAATCAAAAGAACCACTGCTCCAGCTGGTGCTGCCATCTACAAAAGAAGGAGCAAAAACCAGTTGAGTATGGAAACAATTCAAGATCTATTAGCTAGAGATGCCATTGTAAAAGCAGGCACGAAAGTAATGATAAAAGAAGATCTTGAATTAGAACAATCTGCAAGTGCTACTCAGCCAGCTATGAATAGGCCAGCCTCACCAAATACTTCTGCAAATAAACATCTCCCAAGAAACCCACCAAGCTCAAAAATACAAAAGTGGGAAACTGACAAACAGACCTTCGTATTGACTTTGCTCAGGTCTGGTGGAGAAGTGGAGAAAATATCAAGGGAACAAGCTCTTGGCCTGAGTCTTAAAGATTTGCAGGATCTCCTTGATCTTCCACTTAGTAGGGATGATGAAGATACAGATGCCCTAGACTTTGAATTACAATTTAAAGGCCAGATAAGGGAACTGTTGATGAGGCAATAAAGATTTCCACAATAATGAAGAGTTTTGGCATTATCTGTTCCAGGGGGAGATTGTTGGGATTGAACCCTATCAGAGGAACAGATAATTAAAGCCAAAACTGGATCAGAGCAGTGGATCCAGAATAAGCAGATGTTTACATACAAATCTCTCCCCTTGAAAGTGGTTTCATATCTGCTGACCTCCTATCTGCTGATCTTACTAAGTGCTGACCTACAACTGCTGCCTTGCATCTACTGCCCAATGTCAAAGACTGATGGAAGACCAAAGCTCTGCTGATTCAATCAACTGCCTTGAGTCTAGTACTGCTGATCCGGACAAGCACTGTTGGGTTCACAGCAGTGGAAGGATGCAGCAGCTGTTTAAGTGTCTTTTATGTAATGAATTGTAATAGCAGTAGTTAGTACATCAGTGGTTTGTATAGATCAGAGGTTAGAGTTTGTTAGGAGGTTAGATGTCACTTTCATGGTGACGTCAGTTTAGATGCTCAGTGGTTTGCTAGTGCCTATAAATAGTTCAGTACTTTGTACTGTTCTATTAGCTCTTGCAATACCGTCTTCTTTGAATGAACAAACGCTGAGCTCTGGCTGAGGGGGAGTTTGTATTCAAGCATTACTTGTAATCGTTGTTGAAAGTTAATTCAATCATTCGGTTTCTTGTTGAAAATGTCTTGATCAAAGCAATACTCTCATTTGATTGTATGTAAAGTTTGTTTTCATATTAATTCCCCTGCACAACTCTTTCATTTCCATCTTAATCTCAAACGAAAATACAATCAGAAACAAACTCAGATCCAACATTTTCCTTAGCTTTTGGGACGGGAATGGTCACAACGGGTGTAGTATTATTAATTTTAACATCATTTTTCTTTGGACCCGTTTGACCATTTTTACCTTCATCATCACTCGCATCTTCCACCACCCCTTCAACAAACTCGGGTGGTGGCTCAACATCGTTATCTAGGACTCGACCACTACGTAAAGTAATTTTATTAATTGGTACCTCACGTGTGTTCCTCGAGTTCGACCCTTGATGCTTAGGGTTCACCGTGGTATCACTTGGAAGTCCCCCTCCACTTCCACGAATTTGAGCCATCTCTTGAGCAAGTTGCCCCACTTGCTTTGCCAATGCCTCATGTGCTTTATCCCGAATCTCGTTTGTCTTCTTCATCTCCTTGATATCATGGTGAGATTCTTTTATGTTTTTTTGAGATTCTTTTTGCGTATTCAACAAAGCATCCATTTTGGCACTCAAATCATCACCACCGGTTTGATTATTCGACCCGCTTCCATTACCGCCTTGATTGTTGTAATTCCTTTGGTACCCAACTTGATAATTGTTGTCCCGGCCTTGGTACCCTTGAATGTAATTACGTTGATAACCCCCTTGGTTACCACTTTGACGGTTGTTGTACGATGATCCACCTTGATTACCTTGATTACCCGATTGAAAGTTCGGGTTCATTTGATTCGAAGCGTTACCGTACCGGAAATTAGGGTGATTTCTCAACCCCGGATGGTAAGTGTTGGAGTTCATGTCGTATTGTTTCCTATCTCCATACACTTGGTTGACTTCTTCAGTGTAGCCACTCGACCCCGTGGGACATTGCTCGGTTGTATGCCCAATATCTTCACATTCTTCACAACCCGCAAACTGAACCGCATTTACCTCTTTCTTCTTCATACGAGCCATTTCCCGCTCTAAAGTGGAAATCCGATCTTTAGAGTCAAGATCGGGAAGTGACCGTGAAATGGGATGCTTCTTAGCTCGATCGGCCGATTCTTTCTCTTTCGAATGTTTACTCATCCGTTCCAAGAATTCCCAATCATCATCTTCATGGTTGCTTAGAAGGGTCCCATTGCTCGTTGATTCAAGACGGTTCCATGTGTTGTCATCTAAACCCCGTACAAAGCACTTAACCAACTCCCACTTCTCGATTTGATGATGTGGGCATCTTCGCATCATTTCTTTAAATCTTGTAAAGGCTTCATGCAACGGCTCGCCCGATAATTGGTGAAAAGACCTACTTTCATCACGAGCATCATCGGTCTTCGCCATAGAATAGTATTCGTCTAGAAAAGCTTGTTGCATTTCTCCCCATGTGCGGATGCTATTGGCCGGGAGTGTAAGGAACCGTTGCTTCGCTTTGTCTTTCAATGAGAATTGGAATAAACGAAGTTTAACCTCATCTAGTGCAAAGTTATGCCCCCCGATAGTGCTGCAAATAGAAGAAAACTCTGTCAAATGTGTGTACGGTTCGTCGTTAGACCTTCCATTAAAATGAGGAAGTATGTTGATGTAATGTGGTTTACAATCAAACATCCTCCTCTCACAAACTATTGGTGAGTCGTTCTCGGTGACGACTTGCCTAAAACGATCATTCACTCCCCGTGGAGGTCGTTGACGACGATGGGGACCATTAACTTCTTGATCGACCGGTCTTCTATTATCCCGTCTTTCACCTCTTCGATCATCTCTTCGATCCTCTCTTCTATTATCCCTTGGGTTACCACCTCCCACGAAACGAGGAATCCGGTTAGGGTTTGCATTGTTGTTGTTATTATAAAACCCATCATTCCGGTTCCGTTGGTCATTGTTTCGTGGTTGACGGTTGTTCCCATACCCATCATTTCTTCCACCTCCGTAACCGTAACCATATTCGTCGTCCCCAACGTAATTGGCATTTTGGTAGCCAAATTCCTCATCATCATACCTTCTAGCGTTGTAGACGTTTCCCCTATTCACATAGCCCCAATCTTCATCATCGTTAACCCGATCATCATAGTACCCCCCATCGTCCGAATTTTCCGTATGAATGCTTGGATGTTCCGGCGATTGATAACCGGGAACACTATATGGTTCATCATCGGGGATTGCATTCCTCAAGTCATCGATGTTGAAGAATGGGTCTTCATTTGCGGGATTGCCGCGATCACGATTTCCCCGACGGTCGGAATTGACATTCCGGTCATCTAGGTTGATGGGTAAAGAGGTTTGTCGATGAAGGTTTTGTTGTTGGGGTGTTCTTTGATTGTGGTTGGGATTTTGGTTTTGGAAAGGTGGTGTGGGTGGTCCGGTATTGTTGTTATTACCACCCGGTCGCTCTGGAGGTATAGGTTGCATATTTGGAGCGGGATTGAAGTTGCTTCGGTATTGGAATTGGTTTGGGTTTTGGTTTTGGTTTGCCATTGAATCGGTTTCAATGGACGGTGTGTGTTGTGGTGTTTGGTTGGTTTGATTAGAAGCAAGTGTTTCTTCTAACCGGCTTGCTAGGTTTCTTCTTGCGACCCTTTCGATTTCCGGTTCGTAGACTAAAGGTGAAGTCCTCCCGGAGTTCCGCTTATGCATGCACTACCTGTAACCCGCACAAGTAACACACCCGCGTAACAAGGAAAAAGACAAAGTGCAACAAGAAAGCTAAACAATTTAAACAGTTAATCACGCAAATTCAAACAATATCCAAACACAAAGCGCACGCACTCCCCGGCAACGGCGCCAAAATTTGATCGGAGTGTCGCGCTCCGGTCAAAGATAATATTTATAAGCCCAAATTACCCTTAACAGATAGTTAGTGGTTGTAAGGGGTCGAACCACGAAGAGTATGTGGTTTGCGTATGGATTAGATCGAATTATAAAAAGGTGTCACTATTATGAAGCTTGCTATTTTGTGTTTTTGTATTTTTGTTTAATTGAAAGATGTGAATTAGAATTACCAAAATGATTGAATGGATTAACTACTAGTGATTAACAAATTGCAAGAATTAAAATTGATTGATTGAACAATGATAAGAAAACAAGGTTCACACCCGGTTTCAACAATTGCAAGACTTAGGGTTACTATGTATTTTAATTAGTTTTACTTGAAATAGTTCATTAACGGGTCGCAATCACAAAGCTTAGGTGTCAATCGCTATCAACGTCGTAGACAACTATCATAAGTGCACAAATTCATTTCGCAAAGTCATAACTTTATCATCGTTCGACAATTCACAAATTCAATTCAAATGCATGACAATTATCATAAGTTTCAAATACTAAACAATTTTTCACAAAATCAAATCAAAATACAAATGCATAAACCCTAGAATTCTTACAATAATCTACACCAGGGTGAAACCGAAGAGGGCCGTTCATCGCGTTCAAAATCGTCCCCACGAAATATTTGCGTCCAACTACACCAGAACCCCCACTGCCAAAAGGCTGCCTTCCCTAGTTGCGTTTTTCTTTCCGTAACCGTCCCCCCAATCGATAATGAATAAAAGCCCAAATAGTCTTCTAAGTTGCTGCCCAGTTGTCGAGATAATGGATCAAGCCCAAGAAGAAGTCCACTAAAATGTAATGAAGTGGCTGCCAATATCGAGAGCAATCATGATGATGGAATGTGATTTTTAGAGCCCAATATATTAATGTTGGCTCCCTAAAATCGAGTGTATGTAGATCCACGAAAAGAATTGATGGCTGCTCATACTTGTTCCCCCAAATCGATGATGACCATGATGATGTTTGGCTCCTCACAATTCGTGCATGATGAAGCCCACAAAATAATTAATGTTTGCTGCCATCTTCGATCCATATGAAGCCCTCGAAGTAGGGTTTTAATAACCCTTTTAATTCATCCAAAACACATCACGTGCACCTCTAACTCTTTCAATTAATTCTTGGTAACAATTCTCATCTACACGATTGAATCAAAAGAATAATTCAATTAATGTCATAATTAATTTCTCAATTAATAGCACCTTTGTTATTTGATTCAAAGTTTACCACATAAAGTTCTTTTCTTTCTTTGCCAATTAGATTTATCACACAATAAAGTAGACAATTCAACTTTAGACTAAATATTAGTTACAAATACATCATTTAAGCTCATGTTATATTCAATCTATAAAATAAAATAATGAAGAGAAACCAATATATTTCTAACTAATATTGATGCATTTTTACTAAAATTAATAATCAATAACATGTACCTAAAATGCACCGATCATTAACCGTCTAAAAATGATTTCTTTTTATATAAAAAGGTTGAGATTGGATCTGAGGAGAGCTTAAAGATGAATGACAAGAATTTTCCGCCACTTTATACTGCTAAAACTCACATCAAATTCAACCTACCCGAGTCAAAAGAGGCTTGGGTAGCATCAAAATCTAACTAAAAGTTTGTGATATGTGCATGAGCTTCCAATATCCGTTTCGCGTTGGATTATGGATAGTGGAGCTTCTCGGCACATGACGGGAAATAAGACCCTACTGTACGATGTTCGTGGGTTTAATGGAGGTTACGTAGGATTTGCGGGAAATCTAGGTGGTCGAATAGTTGGAGAAGGAACTTTATCAAATGGAATTGTCACGTTTGAAAGAGTTAACTACATCGCCAAGCTTGAAAACAATCTTCTGAGCATCTCTCAGATTTGTGATCGTATGTATACAACGCACTTTACAGACAAAGAATGTTTGATCTTGAAACCAGGATTTGTTGTTCCCGAAGAATGGGTTATCATGAGAGCACCCAGAGTCAATGATCTGTACGTGTTGGACATGAGTGTAGCAACTACTACCACGGGTCAGGCTCACTGTTTTATGTCAAGAGCAACGGAAAAAGAGTCACAGTTATGGCATCGAAAGATGGGCCATATTCACTTACGAAAAATGAATCACCTGGTGCATAACGACTTAGTTACTGGTGTTCATGTGAAAGGTTTTCATCTTGAGGGGGAGTGCATTAGCTGCATCAAAGGAAAGCAAAAGAAGAAATCACATCCTCAAAAGAAAGTCAACTCAGTCTCAAGACCGTTAGAGAGACTCCATATGGATTTGTTTGGTCCAGTAAACGTCAAAAGCATAACTGGAGATCATTACTGTCTAGTAGTAACAGATGATTACTCAAGATTTTCATGGGTATCATTTCTGAAGACAAAAGATGAGACATTTGATAGTTTGATGCCATTGTTCAGAAAAATTGAAAACTTGTACCAAACTCGAATCAGAAGAATCAGGAGTGACAATGGTACTGAGTTTAAGAATAACAAGTTGGAAGAGTATTGTGATGAGAGAGGTATTTTGCAAGAATTTAGTGCTCCTTATGCTCCACAACAGAATGGGGTAGCTGAAAGAAAGAACAGGACGCTAATTGAAACGGCCAGGACGATGCTTGCTGATTCGAAATTACCAGTCAATTTTTGGGCAGAAGCAGTGTCAGCCGCTTGCTATACACTCAACCGGGTTCTCACTGTGAAGAAATTCAACAAGACGTGTTTTGAGTTGATCAATAACCGCAAACCGAACCTAAAGTATTTAGAACCGTTTGGGTCTCCCTGCACAGTTCTAGAACCTTTTGGAAAGTTTGGTGCAAAGAGCATTGAAGGAATTTTTGTGGGTTACTCAAGTCCATTAAAGCGAGTCTTTGTTCCAAGCTTGAAGCGGATTATTGAAGTACACAATGTTGAATGTCAAGGTTACACAATGCCACCGTAGAACCCAGGCGACTCATGGCGTTTTAACTATGATACTCTGTGGGCTTCGTTTGACATGGAAGAAGAAGAACCAGAGTTCTTTGATGAGTTGGATATTCTGAGAGAGTATGAGTCATCACAAGAAAGGTTTCCAGCCGAGTATACTACAAGTCGACGACAAACTTCAAATGATGATAAAGTCGGTCCAAGTAATGCTGGAGAACATGATGATGTTCAACAATCTTCGGAACAAGAACAAGCTCCTAAAAATCAGACGGCAATCAATGATAATCAAGAATCTGATAATAGACCAATATTTGATCGTGGAGATTTAGATTCTGAGGGGGAGCAGATCCAGATTTCAAGTCAAACAATTCCAGTCAGTGAACAAGGTGCAAATCAGAATGTTACAAATTTGGAAGGCGAGGTAGATGTTCCAGGCGAGGTGATGCCGAGAACTCTTTCGTACCATCCAGAAGAATTGATTATTGGAGAATTACAATCAGGCGTTCGCACTAGACGACAAATTAACCAAGGCCTTACTTGTTTTTATTCTACAGTTGCTCCTTTACAAACTGAGTGTTCACTTAGTTGTTTTATTTCGCATATCGAACCGCGAACATACAAAGAGGCGCTAACTGAAGATTCTTGGGTCAATGCTATGCAAGAAGAGTTGAGTCAGTTTGAGAAGTTAGGAGTGTGGAAATTGGTAGACTTGCCTGATGGTCAAAGGAAGATAAACACCAAGTGGGTTTTCAAGTGCAAGAGAGACGATCGAGGGGTTATTATTCATAACAAAGCTCGACTCGTAGTTCAGGGTTTCAGTCAGCAAGAGGGGATAGATTTTACTGAAGTATATGCTCCGGTTGCTAGACTTGAAGCGATCAGAATCTTCCTAGCATTTGCATCTTGGAAAGGTTTTAAAGTTTATCAGCTAGTTGTTAAATCGGCTTTTCTCTATGGGAAGGGAAAAGAGGAGGTATATGTCGGACAGCCACCGGGCTTCACCGATCCAATCCACAAAGACAAGGTTTATTTGCTGGATAAAGCGCTGTATGGTTTACACCAGCCCCCGAGAGCATGGTACAAGACATTGTCTCAACACCTGCTAGCCAACAGCTTCATCTGTGGAAAAGTGGATGCCACTCTCTTCATCAAAGAGGTCGATGGACATCTTCTGATAGTTCAAATATACGTGGACGACATCATATTTGGGTCAACAAATGAAAATTTGTGCAAAGATTTCGAAAGAGTTATGAAGCAGAAATTTGAAATGTCATCGATGGGTGAGATGAAATTCTTTTTGGGACTTCAGGTTGATCAACTGCCTAAGGGAATTTTCATACATCAGACGAAGTATGTTCATGATATCTTAGAGAAATTTGGGATGTCAGGATCTACTCCAGCTTCCACCCCATTAGCGACGAACCATGGGATAAACCCTGATCTCACCGGAGAGAAGGTAGATGAAACGATGTATCATTCCATGATCGGATCGCTGATGTACTTGACAGCTTCAAGACCCGATATCATGTACCCAACCTGTCTCGCAGCAAGATTTCAATCTAACCTGAGAGCTTCGCATATGGTGATTGTGAAACGGATATTACGCTACCTGAAAGGAACTCCATCACTGGGGTTGTGGTATCCAAGAAAAGGCGATTTCACGCTCGAAGGGTATTCCGATTCCGATTTCGGATGCTGCAAAGTTAACGCTAAATCAACAACAGCGGGGTGCCAGTTTTTCGGACGACGATTGGTTATCTGGCAATGCAAAAAGCAGACCTTTGTAGCTTTATCCACATGCGAAGCCGAGTATGTATCTGCTAGCAGTTGTTGCTCTCAAATCTTGTGGATCCAGCAACAGATGCGCGACTACGGTTTGCAATTTCTTAACACCCCTATCTTTGTTGATAATGAGGCAGCGATTAACATCACTAAAAATCCTGTTCATCACGCTAAAACGAAACACATTGAAATTCGTCATCACTTCATCCGAGATTGTTTCGAGAAGAAGTTGATACGAATTGAGAAAATCCACACTGACGAACAAAAAGCTGATTTACATACCAAAGCGTTTGATAAAACTCGTTTTCAATACTTGTTAAAATTGAACGGTATGAAGCTTTTATCGGTGTTGGAAGAGATTCTTGGCGTTGATGAAGGTACCACTGTAGATGATGATGTTGAGAAGCAATGTGAAATGGTTTGTCGATTTTTTACTTGTTTTGGTATTTAGGGGGAGTATACGGTAATATTTTCAGAAAATACAAAAACAGTAAAAACATTCAAAAATCCAAAAACATGAGATATTTTCAAAATACAAAAACAATAGAAAATTGGAAAAGAGCTTGTGTAAAAGGGAAAATGATAGTACATTGGCTTGATAGTTACAGTATGCTAAAGATATGTAAAGTTTAAAAAGTTTTAAACAGTTTCGCTGATGATATGCCGATAGGTTTTTACACATTTAGTAGGTTTGTTCGGGATATAAACCTAAATCTTTACTTACTTATTTCGTGGGGAACACTACTTGGATATATAGGTAACCCTTGAAATATCGTTTGAAAGATCCCTCTTTCTGAAATACTAGGTCTTTATACTCAGTGATATCTGGGGTATTATCCCGGGACTTCTGATTTTGCGGAAGGAATGGCCTAGTCCCTGTATAATACTTTCCGCTTGCTTGAAAAATGCTAATCATGTACTGTTGTAAAAAAGATCCTCTAAAGGGGACACACCAAAAGTCGAAGCCGTCATCTCTTTGCTGAACGGAAGTTCTGACCTGAGCTCTATCCCTTACAGATATCATCTGTGGTATACTCACCTGTAAGACTGAATATTGGGATTTGGATACGGGAGTATATTCAAGAGGTGGGACACATGAATGAGTTTAAGTCTCTAAAATACTAAATCCATATCCTGGACAGATTGAAATTTGTGTGAGAATTTAAGTGGATCAGTATATCGACAATCTAAGCGAATTGTTTAATTCTGAGTATGAAATAAAAGCTTAACGGTACTTATGACTTGTCTGACAGCTGATATGATTCCCTAACACGCTCACCAAAATTCTGTTTGTAAATAGTTTAATTTTACTGCATTTTATTTCTGTAATTCATTTCTAGTCTAGAAACTTTATTAAAAATCCAAAAAGATTTTACAGTTCTGCTTTATTTTCCGACAAACCAAAGTGGAAAGCTGATCTTCAGATTCACAATTTGTAGCAGATGTAGTAAGTTTCTGAACTGGAAGATGAGTTGAGAGCTTAACATGTTAAACCTGTGAATTTGAAAAGTCAAAACAAGTTCATTAAATTGAAACTTGTAAATTTCAGAAAATTGTTTGAATCAATTTGTACAAAATGTCAGTGTGATTTATCTCAGGTCATCCAAGGTCATTAAATTGGACTTGGTGGACAAATTAAGTATTTAGGGTCATTTACTTGGACCTGGATACTTAAGTGGATTTCTGAATTCTGACAAAAACAAACAAATAAAGTCAAATGATAAGTTTAGATTGAAATTGTCATAATCATAAACCTTATGTTTAGGTAGAGATTGTGCAGGTAAAAGGTTTGTAATTGAGAAAACAACATAGCAAAATCCCAGCTAACTGATAGGGGGAGTCTGAAGACTTAAAAGTCAGATACAGTTCCTGAATCTACATTCAAGGGGGAGTTTGAAGGTTGTTAAAGATTCAGATTCTGTGATTCATGCTAGCTGTTGATAGAAGAAGAGAAGATTTAAACGAAGTTTATATTGTTAGACAAATTGGAGATAGACAAAGACTGAAGACCCGATTCCAAAGACTTCGTCAACATCCAAGGGGGAGTCTGTTGGTGCACAAATGTCTGTTAACTTCGTCTTTATCGAGTCTTATGTCTAGATATGATAAACTAGCACACAACAGGATCAGAAATTAGGGTTTTATATGTGTCTGCATGTAATTTCGCTTGAAAGTGCCACTGGCAGTTTCAAACGAAATTAACAAGTTTAATTACGCTTGAAATGGCCAGTGCCACTTTCAAACGGAATTACCAACACTATATATAGGGTTGTTGCTAGTTCATTTGTAACGGAATTACTTTGAGATTTCAGAGCCGAGGTGCTGACCGTTTGTCATTTGATCTGTAAAAAGCTTTGAAATCAGTAATAAAAGGATAATTAATAAGGATCAAGTTGTTTTAACGTCAGTTTCACTGATTCCGCCTTTGTTATTGATGTATAACTCTTCTGATTGACTCGTTAGGGTCACACGACGATCCAACAAAAATGGGCCCTTAATTTTTCTTTAACCTAGGGAGGTCGTTCCTGAGAACTAGAGCGCCCTTTAGGGAACTGAGCGGCTAACAAAAATGGACCTTAATATATATATTTATAAAATGAAAGGTTTAAATACAAAAGACTTTTAACATGCAACGGTACGCGACCACCAATGTGTAATTATGCAAATAATGTGTGTAATTAGGGTTAAACCAAACCAACCAATGTGTTGTGAAACTAATTTTTGAAAGTAAAATTAACTCTCTATAGTCCATATTCTATAATAGAGTGTCACTCCCTAATAAAGTGAGAGAACCAAAACTATTTAATCATAGTACCCAAATATAATTTTATTTTTATATTTTAAATCATACGTTGATTATCAAAAACAAATTTATTAATGAGTATACCAAACACACATGAGAACGTAATTTTTTTATAGAACTTTAAATGTTATTCTTGAGTTTTATAAATAATATTTAGTTTGTAACAATAATATATTAACAACAAAAAGCACCAAAAATTATTAATAAAGGAAATCTAATACATTACTTAATAAAATGATAAATAAAAAAACAAGTAAATAAATAAAGCCTTAAAAAATTAAACAACAGAAAAGAAAGCAAAACAAACAAACGTTTACAATAACAAATTAATATATTACTATATATTAATAGGAGAAGGATCCGTTAGAAACCACCATTTATTGCGAAAACCGCGAGAACCAACGTGAACACAACCAAAAAATACCTAAAAAACACCCTAATTTTTTTTTACAATTTTTTTTGAAAAAATCGCTATATTTTGTCGATAATAAAAAAATTAAAAACAAAATCGAGTAACAGTTATCCATGCACATGTGCATTTGTATCATTTTTTTTGACAAATTCCGTAATTCATTACAAATATTAGACAATTGCACTTTTATTTACACTACTTTTTACATTAACAATAATAGAAATGCACATGTGCATCTATATGTATGAACTTGTTATAACATTAACAACACTAGAAATGCACATGTGCATCTATATATATAAACATGTTATAACGTGTTTTAGTACACCACTTTGAATACACATTCCCTTTCATCTATCATACCATCAATACTTCACTACCATTACATCCTACCATTCGTAATACAATACCATTGATTTTTATCATCCATAATACAATATTATTACCAATATTTCACTTTATTATATGTACATCAACACACTTTATACCATCTAAACAACATATTACATCATAAACTGACAAATATAAACAAACCATCAACCACTAGATATAACTAACCAAAATACATGTATATGGGCCTACTTCATCATTTAAAATCATAATTTTTTTGTACCAAAACACCTTATTTCATGTTGATACATATAGATGCACATGTGCATTTCTAATATTAGTAATGTAAAAAGTAGTGTATTACATATGGTAATGTAAATGAAAGTGCATTTTTCTATTACTGGTAATATATTATGGAATTTGTCCAAAAAATGATACATATGCACATGTGCATCCATAACAGTTACTCGGAAAAAAAACTTTTTTTTGTAACAAAATATAGAGATTTTTATTAGAAAAATATTAAAAAAAAATTGTGGGTTTTTTGGATTTTTTTTAGGTTTTTTTTTATGTTCACATTGGTTCTCGCGGTTCTCGCGATTTTTATTAGAAAAATATTAAAAAAAATTGTGGTTCTCAAATGAACCTTACCCTATATTAATAAACGAATTGAAATGAATAATAATTTTAATATTATAATAATATATAGTTTTTAAAATTTTTTATTATCTTAATATTATAATAATAGTTATTTTCTTTCCTTTTTAACTTTAATCCTTTTTTTAATATCAGGTGTTGGATAAGCTTGGTGTCAACCTGTATCGAACCAGTACTGGTATCGAAAATACCCGTAATCCTGTTCGAATTAGTACATGAAGGTAAAAACCGGCACTAACACAGAAAACGCCAAAAGTTGGTGCCGAGTTGATATTGGAAATCTTTTGGTTCGGGAAATTCAGTGCGGCTACCAGGTACCATTTGCTCATCCCTGATCACGGTTACCATACGAACAACGGTATCGTACAACTTTTTTTGTTGATTTTCTTCAACTTCTTTTTCTTTTCTAGTTTCAGGGATAGAGATGAGCTCGGTGCCAACCGATACAGAATCGGTACTGATACCGAAAATACCGTTTACGGTACCGGTATATGAAGGTAAAAAACGGTAGTGAACCGGTACCAGGAACGCCAAAAGTCGGTACCGAATTGGTACTTAAGATCTTTCGGTTTGGCAAATTTGTTACCGGTACCCAGAACAATTTGCACATCTCTGACCATAGGTTTCATACGAACAACATCGTTACCATACAACTTTTTTGGTTGATTTTCTTCCGGTTATCTTTTAGTGTTTTTTTCTACATTTTCTTTTTATTATTGTTAGCGGTTCTGTTCGCAACACGTTCGTAGTTATTTCAAAACACATGTAAACACAGACTAAATAACAAAAAAAAAACTCGCCGTGACGAGGCGAACTTCTTTAAACCTAGTTAATATAAATTCCGACTTCCAGACTTCCTTACTTTTTATTTATGTTTCCCATATGCTAACTATTATAATAATAACTTCATTTTCTCCGAGCTTAAAGTAGTCCCGCTGCAACTTTACGTCAACCGGAAAATTATGTTTTCATTTACAAGAAATTTTTGTTTCTATCTCATCTTCATCTATACTTAGGAGTATCCTAATATTTGCTTAGGGCTATCTCAATACAAAAAGCGGAGATTAAAAAAGAAAAATTGCACTTCACGAAGAAAACTGAGAAGTATCCAGTGCAACCCCTGGATCCCACATAGATCCGCCCCTGGTAGTGAAATGCATAGTCTAATGTTTTTGAGACATTCCTTTACTCTATTGGCATGCTACACCCTTATGTATGTAACCACCAATATCTCTTTTTATAGGACCAAAATACATCTCCTATGTAACTAAAACTGTTATAAAATTGTGACAACTCGAACTTTCAAGGTCAGTATCACCTTCGTCACATGATCCTGTTTCTTGGTATTCGCTTTCATATTCTTTACGGCGATAAAAATTAGGAAACACTTGCAACTAATTGCTAAAGATATATGTGTTCGAGTAAACTAATTGCTAAATGTATATGTGTTCGAGTAAATGTGTATGAGTGTGTGTATTGGGCCCGAACCTTGTGTGCATATATGATTGGGCCGCACCCCAAGCTATTGAAGCCAATATGTTTTGCCAATATGTTGCGTATATTATTGGGCCCCTTGATCATTAGTATTGGCTGTTTTGCCAATATGTTTTGGAAGCCCATCTACTTGGGCTTAAGCCCATATTCACGGCCAGAAAGGGGACCGCCCCTAACCATTAGCATATATGGTACGTATCATATTATTGTTATCACAAAACTCAAACAAACCCTATCCCCACCCCCTCTATTTGTTGTGCGACGGAAGAAGACAAGACCCCCCCCCCCCTCGAGACATTATCTTGATCGATCAAGTCATTGGTTAGTGAACCTATATCTACTTTAACTGTTGATTGTGTTCATATATATAATTCTGGTAACCAACTTGTTTGTACGTTAATTGTTGATTGTGTATGTATGCATGATAAATGATGCTTGGAGTTGTATGTTATTTATATATTGAAGTAGGTTACGGGTTATGAGTTTGGTAGTTCGATTTCAATATAGATCGATGATAATGTGATGAATGGATGGTGATTCAGAATTTCATGATGTTAAATAACCATTTATTGATGGTGTTCGATTTGGGTGTAGATAGGATAATAAGTATCACTTAGGGTTGTTGCTAAATTAAATGATAATGTATCACATGGTTGAGTATATTGTTGCCGTCAACAGTGATGGGCCACTCAAATTGATTTTTTTTTTGAAAATAGGCGAAATTTCATTAAAAAGAAACTGAGCAAGGAGCTCAAGTAGGTACAATACAGAAAAAGAAAGACAAGAGTACAAGGTAAAAATGTTCCTCAAGAGGGAAAATCTGAGAAAATAAAACCTTTCCATTTCTCCCAGTTTAATTGGGAGTACCCAGCCCGAGATTTAACCCATGAAAACGAGGTCGCCTTGATGTCGCCTATTAGTTTAGTTCGCTGAGGTGATTTTTTTCTAAAGATGCATTCGTTTCTTGTACGCCATAAGTGCCAGCAAGTTGCAGCCAGTACCGCCCCGATTGCCCTCTTCGTAACCTTATGAGTTTTGTGTGATGCGATTAGCTCAAGTAGTTGTACTACGCTAAGGGTGTAACGCGGAAGTGGAACTTTCAGCCATTGAAAAATTATAGCCCATACATTTTGAGCAAAGTCACAGGTGACTAGGAGGTGATCAGTTGATTCGATAGAGTCGTTGCAAAGGACGCACGCAGAGGAGGGGAGTACTATCCTTCGAGACATCAGTGCTTCTCTCGATGGAATACGATCTTGCACCACACGCCACAGAAAGCAATTTACTTTTTTAGGGATCCAGTGCGACCAGGTAAGAAGTTTTGCTTCTGGCACAACGTTGATGTGGTCTAGTTCCGCCCTAAGAGAGTTGACACTGAACTCTTCACATGCTGAACCAGATTTCCATAGCCAGGTGTCGTTCCCAGGTCCTAATACAGCGGTATGGAGCAGATTTATGCAGGAGGACCAGGCCGTGAAGTGCTCCGACTGGGAAAGATTGATTCTGCTGCCCCAAAACCATTCGAGCGTTCCTTGAGACATACCGTAACGTTGCTGGACAGAACATCTTTTATCAGTTTCTATCGCAAAAAGGTTTGGGAAATTGTCTCGTAGGGATGTGTTGCCAACCCAGGTATCTAGCCAAAATAATGTTTTATCGCCCGCTCCAAGTTTCAGAATTAATCTATCCTTGATGCTTACGACTGGATTTTGTGTATTTCTACCCATGTTGACAATGGATTTCCACACCCCATCGATTGAATTTTTTAATGGGATATGAGAGTGACACCGTTCTCCATAGTGTAATGAAGATATTAATCTCGCCCATAGAATCGAGTTCTCATTTTTGAACCTGACACTCCATTTAACCATTAAAGCTTTATTCATATATGCAAGACTGCCTATTCCGAGTCCCCCCACTTCCTTAGGAGCAACAACTTTAAACCAAGGTACCCAGCTGATTTTTCCTTTTTCCGAGCACCCACCCCACAGAAATTTGCGACGAATACGTTCCAACTGTTTTGTAACGTGTATCGGTGCATTAAATAATGAGAAATAGTAAGTGGGAAGGTTACCTAATACCACTTCAATGAGAGTTAGTCTGCCACCAAAAGATAGTGTCCGAGACTTCCAAAGCGTGAGTTTGTTCTCAAATCTTTCGATCACTGGTTTCCAATTTCTCACTAACCCCATATTTGCACCGACCGGGAGGCCGAGATAAGTGAAGGGAAACGACCCCGTAGTACACTGTAGGATGGATGCCATGTGTTCTATTTCATCGTTTGAGACTCCCACCCCGAATAATTGGCTCTTATTAAAATTGACCTTGAGACCGGAGGACAAGTGAAAGCAACGAAGGATCCTTGCAAGATTATTGAAGTTTGTTACGGACCAATCCCTGATAAACAGTACGTCGTCCGCATAGAGTAAGTGAGAGATGATCGGCCCGTCGTTCGGGGTCTTTACCCCGTTGAAAATTCCTAGCCGATTAGCACTAACCGAAGCAACATGTAGTGCCTCCATGGCTAGTATGAAAAGTAGCGGGGATAATGGATCCCCTTGACGTACCCCCCTTTGAACATTAAACTCTAATGTTGGTGACCCGTTAACAAAGATTGAACTTCTGGTTGATGTTAGTATCCCCGAAACCCATTTTCTCCAGAGAGCGGGAAACCCCATTTGCATAAGAATAGAGTCAAGGAAGCCCCAACTCAGAGAATCAAATGCCTTTTCAAAATCGACCTTGAATAGAAGCATCTTTTTTTGTTTTTCTTACCCCATGACACTAACTCATTGACTATTAGCGGCCCTTCCAAGATGCTCCGGCCTTCTATGTAAGCCGTTTGAGTGTCGCTGACCAAGTACCCGATGACCTTTTTAAGCCTATTGGCAAGTATTTTAGATATTACCTTTGAAATGCAGCCAATAAGGCTAATTGGCAGGAAATCTTTTATATGTTGTGGATTAGCAATCTTTGGTACCAGAGTGACGAAGTTGGAGTTGCACCCTCTATTGAGCTTCCCATGTACGTAAAAATAATCAAGGAGGTATATGAAGTCGGTTTCGAGTATGTCCCAGAAGTGCTTGATGAAACCAAACGTGAATCCATCGGGACCCGGTGCTTTGTCACCACCACAATTCCAAACGGCTTCTTTGATTTCGTCTTTGGAGAACCGTTTTACCAACATCGATGCTTGTGATGGTGAGAGGACCTTGAAGTCATTGTTCTCGAAGGTTGGTCGGTTGGAGTCTCCCTCCGTGAAGAGATTCTGAAAGTAATTTTTTATTTCGGCCTTTAGCATATCTGGATGAGACACCCAGACATCATTGAATACAAGCCCATTTATTCGGTTATATTTCTGATGCCCTTTGACTATCCCATGAAAGAAGGATGAATTTTCATCACCATCCGTGATCCATTTTACCTTTGCTATTTGCCTCAAATCATCCAGATTATTTTCCTCGATTTCGCCAATTTTTTTAACCCAAAGTTCCCTGTTGCAAACCTCCTCCTCCGTAAGGGAATGTGTTTCAGCCTGCTTGTCTAAATTTGCCACTTTATTCGATTAATCTTTAAGGGTCTCACGGTTTTTGGACCTTATACTCACACTCCAAGGTTTGATAGCCATTTTAATAGCTTTAAGTCGGGTAGCTATTAGTTTATCAGGAGGGCCAACAGGTTCAATACCGATGTATGCTCTTGCGACTATATCTGCCAGACCATCTTCCTTCATCCATGAATTAAAGAACCGAAAAGGAGGGGTACCAAACTTCACATCAGTGCACGTTAAGAGCAGTGGCCGATGGTCAGATTTGTGTCTGGGTAATCCTGTGAGTTTCGCCGATGACCATTTGGATAAGAAGGAGTGGCATACAAGCATTCTATCTAGTTTGCTAAGTCGTTTGCCGTCATCCGACCTGTGAGTATAAGAACAACCTAGCATGGCGTATTCCGATAGGGCTGCAGTTCGTATGAAGAGGTTGAAGTCATCGGCTGATTTTGGGTTGAATTTCGAATTTTTCCGTTCAGAGGCTTCTCTTACACAGTTAAAATCACCCATAAGGATCCAAGGACCATCCATTGAGTTTAACAGGTCTGTAAGAGTCGCCCAAAGTTCCTTTTTTAAGCTGATGTCACGTGGAGCATAAACATTTACAATGTTGAGATCACCTCCTCCTTTTAATTCACCCATAGTTGCAAGAAAAAATCTGTTTGATACAGATGTTTTGCGAACAAAAACCCCAGAGTCCCAAATATTTACCAGCCCTCCCGATCTCCCAGTGGCAGCTACTGTTTCAGATTCGAAAGACGTATTATCCCAAAAAGAGCTAACCTGTAATTTTGATGGATCAGTGAACTGGGTCTCTTGTATGGCGATAAAACCTATGTTATTCTTCCTTTTTAACTCTCGGATATGCCCCGCTTTCAAAGGGTCACCCGCCCCCCTTATGTTTAGTGATAAAAAAATTCATTGGGGAACATTTGACACCTGCTCGTTGCTAACCTGCTGTATCAATTTGTCCTCTTTTCCCGACAAATTGAAACCCAGGCATTCACCAATTTCCTTTGTTAATTCTGCTTCCTTTGCCACATCACTGTGATTCAATTGTGACCCCCGTTTTTCTGAAGTTGACCTACCATCCTCCGAGAGAAAGTCGCCGTTTTTGTTTTTGTTCTTAGAGCAATCGGTGTTTTTTGGAACCCATAACGTGTCTTTCATCTTCAATGATGGAAAACGGAATTTGGATTTTTTTTTTTGACCTTTTCGACTGGCAGTAGGTGAGGTCTGGTTGGAACCAAGGGCAGCGGAAATGGAGGGTGACGACGGCCGAGTGTTTAGGTCAATAGGTCGGACAACATGTGTCTCACCATCAAGTAATTCTCTGATGTTGAAGGGGTCAGGGGACAGGGTATCGATAACATTCAGTGTGGGCTCAAGATTCTTAGCTGGTAAGAGTGATGAGTGGTTGGGCTTGGAAGGAGGGGTTTCCATTATGCAAACATCTTCATTAAAAATTTCATTTAGGCCCAAAGTGGAATTATCAGCCCAAATATCAGCTGGCCTGATCTGGGGTGGGGAGGGGGAGTGTCAAACGGATCCATTGAGGTCCCACATGTGTTGGAATGTGGGTCACTTTTACTGGGGCTGTCAACCATGGGGCTGTCCACCTTGGAAGTAGTATCATCTAGGGATTGTGCACTAGCCGACAAGTCGGATTCCACCATAATTGTATTCCCATCACTATTTAGCATGCATGTAGGTGCCCTTTCAACTTCTTTTAATGCAGATTTTGGCTCTTCATCTTCCTGGGTCTTGGAAAATGAATCGGCATTTCCTTCCTCCGTTGATTTTTCCGGCAGGGTTGATCCGTTGAACCTAAAATCCGGTACCCGGTATGGCTTGTCCTCCGATAACCAGATCAGATGTTTGACGCCGTCCCACATGATGGTGAGTTTACTGTTAATCCGACCCACCGATGATGTGAGTACACAGATGTGGTCTTCCGAGAGATCAAAGTCAGTCGTTGACGCCTTTGACGGTGAGACCACCCTTCCAATTAAACCACCAATTTGATTGAATATGTAAGGATCCCAGAGTTGAAGGGGCACACCTTTGATGGAGATCCATGCTAGACGCTCGAAGGGTAGGTGTTGGCCTTCCCATGGGTTAATCGTAGAGAACCAGATCGACCAAATGCCCTCTTTGTTTGTAAGGAATTCTTTTTCTTTTTCTGAGTTGGGGAAAGTGAGTAATATTCTTAGGCCGCCAAGATATTGCAACGTAAAGCCTGTTAGATCAACTGATTCAAGCTCTGCTCCTATGCGTTTCAGATCATATGGGTTCCTGATGTTGCCAATCAGTGACCTTTTCCTCCAATCCCTCGAAGCTGCTCCCTCTTGCAAGTGCAATTCAAGTGATGTTTCTGGGACAACAGCATTTTGAATTAATGTGGTCGCATCGGGTATCTGTTGGTTTGTTACAACTGCCTTTGGGTCATCTTTTTTCGGTGTGGGTTTTTTGTGGACGCTGTGGTTATTGTTATTGTTTCTGTTTTGTACCATGTTTCCCCAGGGTTGAGGTGCCTTCCAAGTCTGGGGTGTTTTGCTTTTGTTCAAACCATACCTATGTCCCACCGGTTCCTTTCTATCCAACACCTTTTGGAATTTTGCAAGTCTCACAAAGATTCGTCTCCTATCAATCGTTGCCATACCCAACTTGTTCTGAAATGAACTAGCGTCATTAATCCCACTAAATCTAATAAAGCCAAAAGTGTTACCGAGTTTATCCTTTTTCCTGGTAACGTATGCATCAGTCATTGTTCCGAAGACTGCAAAGACATCCCAAAGTAGGAAGCTGGAGCAGTTGTCTGGTAAGTTGCCTACAAAGAATGTTGTCTCATAGGGTTGTCTTCTACATCCATTCACTTGATATCGATCGTCGTCCTTGATGGGTTTTTTTTCTTTAGTGACATCTTGAACCAGTCTTCTACCTTTGTACTTTGCAATCCTCCATGGCTCCTCTCTTATGAAATCTTCTCGTCTGGTGGTGTCTTCGTAACTTCTCCCATAGTTGTCAGAGGTTCGGCAGTCATCATGTCTCCACCCGTTGTTATCGAAAGTTCTTTGCCCTCTATCCATTCCTGATGAAAGTATCACCGCAGACAAAGACGCATGTCTTTAAGAGGTTAATCGGATTCGTATCAATCTAGCTGAACTATCAAGATAGCCGCGATCGATAACAGACCAACTAAGCAATCAAGATCTGGACTCGAGCGATGATAAACACATGAAGTAAATCGCGGAATAGGAGAACAAAAAGTCCCGGAAGGCGAATGGAAGAATCGAAGGGATCGATTTAGGATGGAAGGTAGATGCTGATTAGTAACAGTAAGCTAATCGCCTCAATCCTCACACGCTAAACCAGCTCTTTCCAACTTCGTCGAGCCACCGGCGACGGTTCGATGGGTTTTCCGGCGATTATTAGGGAGAGAGAGATAGTACTCATGGCACATATATGGTAATGAATGCTGTACCAAGATCTTTGAATGACTTTTGTTTTTGTTCACACTCAAATTGATGCACTCCATGATTGACCAAAGACCACTTAAGTATACCTGATTGGGCCGCACAACCATATCCATGTGACTGTCTTACCTTTTTTATTCTATTCAAGGTGGGTTAATAATAAAAGGCTATGCTAGTTATAGGGGCTCTATGAAACCTAAAAAGTATGATCGGTGCTTTGGTTTTTGTCGAGTAGCATAGGATGGATGGGGTATAATGAAGATGATATAATCACTGAGTAATAATTTGGATTGGTTATTGTGAATTGGGAATGAGATATGGTATAACAATCATGGAGTCTGTATAAAATAATGTAGGTTTAATGGAATAAATGGAACCTTTGTATTATGCATATTACCATTTAAAAATAAGTGATAAATAATGCTTCATAAGTTGCAAGTGGGATTGATTTAAGGATGCATAAAACTGTTACAAGATTGGATTATGTTTGAATGGGCCGCACACTTCTTGATGGTGATGGGCCACGAACTGATTTTGAATAAATATGCTAGAAACATAAGTCCTGCAATCTTGGATGGGCCGTTAACTTGTTTGAGTCGCACATTATTGTGATTGGTTTGTTTGTTATGAGTTTTGTGGAATATGAGTTATTAACATAGATTGCATACGAATCGAATACTCACTATATAATGGTACGGCATATAATGATTCGGATAGCTGTGTTGCATGATTTCTGATTACAACTTACATGTCCATTTGAATGAGAACTGAACCGCTTGACATGTGCTATGGTGTGATATGAGCTTGTGTTGTGATTGAAACTAGGACCCAAACACTTGCGTTGTGCTATGACTTGCGTATTGATATGTGTTTTGCTTATTTGCAACCTATGTAATGAATCCAAAGAACACCTGTTTTATATGTCTACACGAAACTGACTAACTTTGGCAACCACGATAGGGTTTGGGTTGACCAACATGGGAACGGGTAACATAACATACCGAGCAAACCAAGGTGAGTTCACACTTTCTACAAGGCATGGGATTCCCATGGGTTGGGAATGGGTAAAGGATTTAAACTAAAAACTGCGTGATCTCCTGGTTTGGGACACGTACACACCCTCTTTATTGAAGGGTGACAACACGTGATAAGGATATAATTGGAACAAGCGTAATCTCCTGGTTTGGGGATTACGTACACACCCTCTTTATTGAAGGGTGACAACACGGATACTAGACCAAAATTCTCTATCATGAAGTCCCTCCTTTTTATATCGACTTAATCGCCGGGCCCATGGCGAGCGGGTCATTAGTTAGATAGCGTTATTTAGGTTTGACAAGCCTCACACCGTGCCGCAGAGGACGGACGTGAACTAATGGATCTGGGCACTAGTCAATGATGATAGACATTGACGTCAGGGCACCAACTTACTTTAGTCAGTGGTCGATATGGTAAACAGGTCTAGTGGTTAACATGGGGAAGCCCCCACCAACTATGGATATGTTTGGGAAACAGGGTAAACGGATTAACTTACAACTTACAAATGAACTCCTGGTTTTGAAACAACTTAATCATGAACACCAACTGTGAACTCGCTCAACTTTGTTGTTGACTCGTTGTTACATGCCTTGCAGGTCGTTAGGTATCTTTGGAGCTTGCACGAGCAGGAGGAGTCGTTGTGGAGCATGGACGGTTGTGTGCCATGTTACATTTAAACTCATTGAACTTTTATTTTGGTTTTTCGTTTTATACTTCCGCTAATTAACTTGAACTTCGTTAACTGGTTTTTGAACACCAATTATATTGTGTGGTTGGATTTTATTTATTCTAAATACATTGTTCAATATGATTGGTGGCTGGATCCTGGTCAGTCACGCCTCCAAGCGGTAATACTCCGCATGTGGATTTTGGGGGTGTGACAGATTGGTATCAGAGCCATTGGTTATAGTGAACTTGGTTTTAAAAAGGGGGAAAACTTTTTGATAAAACCAGACTATAACCTGTAAAGTGCTCAACGATCCACAATGACGCTTCGCTCCACGTGCAAGACTCAACACTCTAGGTGGTATGATTTATTTTTGTATTGCCTACTTGCTAGTTAAATTTACATTGTGTGTTGCATATGGTATGCCCAGTTAGAGTAGTAGCATGTTATTTATTAACCCTGATGCGTTATATATGACACCTGAATGTTTACTTGAAATTTGACAAGTGGTGGTCAAAATTCTTTTCTGTTCCCTCGTCACCGCACTACGACCATTGATTAAGTGTTCTAGCTAGTCATACGCTTATCTCGACATGACGTCGCCATTTGACCCTCCGTACATTCGGATTGTACGTCAACATTCACGAAGACCAGACCTGGCTCAAACGTACTTGGATTTAGGAGAACTATACCTACGCATCCCTGTTGACGAACCTTATCACCTTCACCTGTCATCGTCACCAGAAACGAAGCAGCCACAGTTACACGCCTTCGTCGTTTTGCAACTCGCAACCTTACCCACCAAACTCTATTTTGGACAAATGATACACTCGCGCGACCGCGATGCAACGGATTTCCCTTTTTGTGCCATGCCGCCATGCACCACTACTGGAAATTACTTCTAGATAACAGATTAGCTGGTCGAGTCCTTCGGTTATTGATGGACCCCTGTTTTCGCTCGATTCTTCGTATGAACCTCATTAATTCCCCGTTTCTTCGATTGGAAACTGATTTAACGAAATGCCAACAACCATACCATGATTTTCAACGATCACAAGACTACCTTATTACCCTGTTGGATGGTTTATTCTTATTCTACTTGATTAGCCCTCACGTATACCTAACTTAGCGAATGGAAGCCATTACTGGTGAAATAGTCTTCAGGACAATTGGGGACAGAGTTGTGGATCACTCAACCTACCGGAAAACACGATAATTTATACGTTTACCTGACCCACCTTACACTACAAGAGACGTACTCTAATGTCATGATAGTTTTTCTTTCATATGCGGAATCTTTGCACTAGGTCTTGCACCAACACGTGAATATTGATTAATGATATGTCCAATTTCTACCATTGGCTTTAGACCAAACCATCGCTCTCTTACCACAGTGACCTTACGTTCTCACTACTCCATGCTGAGATATTGAAACGAACACGCTCTAACTTAAAGAAAGTGGAAGGCTCGACTTTCGATCATTGGTGATCACTCCTCGAAACCTTGAGGGTGGCGGTGTATTGTTGATACGATCATACTCCCTTGAACACGTTTTCGCATTTTTCCTTTGGAACCTCACAACTACACAGACGTAGGTTGGATTCATTCGCACAACCCAAGGAACTATCTAACTACTGGTTTTCGAATGAACTTACGGTTTTTGAAAACAACTTTAAACTGAACATACCTGAAGAACTCAGCGGAGTTCACAACATATTCCCCGTGTCAAATCTGAAGAAGTGTCTGTCAGATGAGACCCTCATAGTTCCTCTCAAGGAACTCACTATCGACGATCAGTTTCGATTCATCGAGGAACCTGCAGAGATTACAGACCGAGATGTTAAGATTCTCAAGCATACCAGAATACTTCTTGTTCGAGTTCGCTGGAACTCCCGTCGTGGCCCAGAGTTCACCTGGGAACGAGAAGACCAAATGAAGCACAAGTATCCCTAGTTGTTCGAGAGAAGTGCAACCACTATTGAGGCTGAAGCTACTGCGGAATTTCGTCGAAATTCCAAACCAACGAGGGGATGATGTGACATCCCAGGAAAACCAGGAAAGCACGCAACATAACTAGCTTCCTCAGCAACCACGTGCTAAATTTCAGGACGAAATTTCTTTCAAGTTAGGGATGATGTGACAACTCGAACTTTCAAGGTCAGTATCACCTTCGTCACATGATCCTGTTTCTTGGTATTCTCTTTCATATTCTTTACGGCGATAAAAATTAGGAAACACTTGCAACTAATTGCTAAAGATATATGTGTTCGAGTAAACTAATTGCTAAATGTATATGTGTTCGAGTAAATGTGTATGAGTGTGTGTATTGGGCCCGAACCTTGTGTGCATATATGATTGGGCCGCACCCCAAGCTATTGAAGCCAATATGTTTTGCCAATATGTTGCGTATATTATTGGGCCCCTTGATCATTAGTATTGGCTGTTTTGCCAATATGTTTTGGAAGCCCATCTACTTGGGCTTAAGCCCATATTCACGGCCAGAAAGGGGACCGCCCCTAACCATTAGCATATATGGTACGTATCATATTATTATTATCACAAAACTCAAACAAACCCTATCCCCACCCCCTCTATTTGTTGTGCGACGGAAGAAGACAAGACCCCCCCTCGATATATCATCTTGATCGATCAAGTCATTGGTTAGTGAACCTATATCTACTTTAACTGTTGATTGTGTTCATATATATAATTCTGGTTACCAACTTATTTGTACGTTAACTGTTGATTGTGTATGTATGCATGATAAATGATGCTTGGAGTTGTATGTTATTTATATATTGAAGTAGGTTATGGGTTATGAGTTTGGTAGTTCGATTTCAATATAGATCAATGATAATGTGATGAATGGATGGTGATTCAGAATTTCATGATGTTAAATAACCATTTATTGATGGTGTTCGATTTGGGTGTAGATAGGATAATAAAAATCACTTAGGGTTGTTGCTAAATTAAATGATAATGTATCACATGGTTGAGTATATTGTTGCCGTCAACAGTGATGGGCCACTCAAATTGATGCACTCCATGATTGACCAAAGACCACTTAAGTATACCTGATTGGGCCGCACAACCATATCCATGTGACTGTCTTACCTTTTTTATTCTATTCAAGGTGGGTTAATAATAAAAGGCTATGCTAGTTATAGGGGCTCTATGAAACCTAAAAAGTATGATAGGTGCTTTGGTTTTAGTCGAGTAGCATAGGATGGATGGGGTATAATGAAGATGATATAATCATTGAGTAATAATTTGGATTGGTTATTGTGAATTGGGAATGAGATATGTTATAACAATCATGGAGTCTGTATAAAATAATGTGGGTTTAATGGAATAAATGGAACCTTTGTATTATGCATATTACCATTTAAAAATAAGTGATAAATAATGCTTCATAAGTTGCAAGTGGGATTGATTTAAGGATGCATAAAACTGTTACAAGATTGGATTATGTTTGAATGGGCCGCACACTTCTTGATGGTGATGGGCCACGAACTGATTTTGAATAAATATGCTAGAAACATAAGTCCTGCAATCTTGGATGGGCCGTTAACTTGTTTGAGTCGCACATTATTGTGATTGGTTTGTTTGTTATGAGTTTTGTGGAATATGAGTTAGTAACATCGATTGCATACGAATCGAATACTCACTATATAATGGTACGGCATATAATGATTCGGATAGTTGTGTTGCATGATTTCTGATTACAACTTACATGTCCATTTGAATGAGAACTGAACAGCTTGACATGTGCTATGGTGTAATATGAGCTTGTGTTGTGATTGAAACTAGGACCCAAACACTTACGTTGTGCTATGACTTGCGTATTGATATGTGTTTTGCTTATTTGCAACCTATGTAATGAATCCAAAGAACACGTGTTTTATGTGTCTACACGAAACTGACTGACTTTGGCAACCACGATAGGGTTTGGGTTGACCAACATGGGAACGGGTAACATAACATACCGAGCAAATCAAGGTGAGTTCACCCTTTCTACAAGGCATGGGATTCCCAGGGGTTGGGAATGGGTAAAGGATTTAAACTAAAAACTGCGTGATCTCCGGGTTTGGGACACGTACACACCCTCTTTATTGAAGGGTGACAACACGTGATAAGGATATAATTGGAACATGCGTAATCTCCTGGTTTGGGGATTACGTACACACCCTCTTTATTGAAGGGTGACAACACGGATACTAGACCAAAATTCTCTATCATGAAGTCCCTCCTTTTTATATCGACTTAATCGCCGGGCCAATGGCGAGCGGGTCATTAGTTAGATAGCGCTATTTAGGTTTGACAAGCCTCACACCGTGCCGCAGAGGACGGGCGTGAACTAATGGATCTGGGCACTAGTCAATGATGATAGACATTGACGTCAGGGCACCAACTTACTTTAGTCAGTGGTCGATATGGTAAACAGGTCTAGTGGTTAACATGGGGAAACCCCCACCAACTATGGATATGTTTGGGAAACAGGGTAAACGGATTAACTTACAACTTACAAATGAACTCCTGCTTTTGAAACAACTTAATCATGAACACCAACTGTGAACTCGCTCAACTTTGTTGTTGACTCGTTGTTACATGCATTGCATGTCGTTAGGTATCTTTGGAGCTTGCACGAGCAGGAGGAGTCGTTGTGGAGCATGGACGGTTGTGTGCCATGTTACATTTAAACTCATTGAACTTTTATTTTGGTTTTTCGTTTTATGCTTCCGCTAATTAACTTGAACTTGGTCAACTGGTTTTTGAACACCAATTATATTGTGTGGTTGGATTTTGTTTATTCTAAATACATTGTTCAATATGATTGGTGGCTGGATCCTGGTCAGTCACGCCTCCAAGCGGTAATACTCCGCATGTGGATTTTGGGGGTGTGACAAAAATGAAGAAGGATCCTTCTATATATAGGGAGAAAGAGAGATAAAAAAGAAATAACTAATTACATGTGGGTACATCTATAATTGCATGCAAGGAGATCTAAAATTGCATGCAAGTACTCTATAATTTTATGTAGGGACCTCTAGTTAACAACTAGTCCCTTCAACTATTTACAACTAACACTCCTCCTCAAGTTGGAGCATAGATATTAATAATGCCCAACTTGTTACATATGAAGTCTATTTATGTCTTCCAAAGTGGTTTTGTGAAGATATCCGCTAGTTGGAATTGTGTCCTAACATGGATTAGCTGAATCGATAAAGGATCCTTTTGAGTACCGACTATCCGATCTCTGATTAGGTGACAATCAACCTCAATGTGTTTAGTTCTCTCATAGAATACTTGATTTTTGGCCATATGTATAGCTGATTGATTATCACAGTACAATCGCATCAAGTCTTCAGAGATAACTCCAAGTTCTTTGTGAAGACGACGAACCCATATCATCTTTGATGTAATATCTGCCATAGCTCTGTATTCTAATACGACACTTGATCTGGATACGGTGTGTTGTTTCTTACTCTTCCAGGACACAAGGTTTCCTCTAATGAAAACACAATACCCAGTGGTGGATCGACGGAAATAGGACAACCTGCCTAATTTGCGTCTGAGAAAACAGATATACCTCCATCTACATCTTCCGTGAAAGCACCTACACGACAATGACCATGATCAGAATTTAAGATCCCTAGGCCTGGTGTGGTCTTGGGATATCTTAAGACACGGAAAGTAGCATCCCAGTGTCCTGTGTACGGAATGGCCATGAACTGACTTAGGACACTCACGACAAAGGAGATATCTAGTCGGGTGACACTTAAGTAGTTAAGTTTTTCGACCAGTCGTCTGTATCGCCTAGGTTCTTTCATTGGAATTTCGTCCTCTGAGAGGAGCTTCCTCGTATGAAGCATAGGACTGTTTACCGGTTTGCAACCCAGTAAGCCACACTCAGTTAGCATATCAAGGGCATACTTTCGTTGACAGAGAAGTATTCCTTGTGGGGAACGGGATACTTCTATGCCAAGGAAGTACCAAGTCAACCCAAGTCGCTAATCTAAAACTGAGGCTGAAGGAACTACTTGAGCTTGGTAATCCCTTCTTCATCATCCCTTGTAACTATCATATCATCCACATAAACAACTAAGATCATCCTTCGACCTTGATGATGTTTGAAGAATATAGAGTGATCTTATGTACTATGAATCATTCCAAATTCTCCCATAACACTAGAAAACCGACCAAACCATGCTCTGGAGATTGTTTAAGGCCATATAGAGAACGACGTAGTTTGCATACTTTAGATGCCTCTTCCTCAACAATGAACCCTGGTGGCTGCTCCATATAAACCTCCTCCTCAAGAACACCATTAAAAAGGGCGTTCTTGACATCAAGCTGGTGGAGTGGCCAATGATGAATGGCAGCAAGAGCAATACAAATACTGATGTGCGTGAAAGTGTCGTAATTATTAGGTGTATATTTTAAGCCCTTTTTAACACTTATTTTAGCCAAGTTTTAAATTTATAAAACACGATATTTCACTAACACTAAACACACATATGGGCAAGTGCACCCATCGTTGAGTGTAGTATAGCGTTGGTAAGATACCGAGGTCGTCCAAGGACACAAGAGCTTTTAGTACCGGTTTATCCTCAACGTCTAATCAAAATAAAAAGTTTAGAAAAATGTTTTAAGCTAAGAAAAATAAAAACTAACTAAAATGCTGAAAATAAAAATAAAAGAAAAACAGATAGACAAGATGAATCACTTGGTTCCGACTCGTATCTAGTATAACCTTTGATTATTTCCGCACTTTTGCACATAATTAAGAGATTATCTTAGTTATTGTAGTAGGCCCCTCTTTTGAAGGTGACGTTACCCTCACCCCAGTAGTTTGAGTCAGCAAGGATACAATCCTAAAAGGGTGGATTATTGGAAGATAATGAATTAAGTTATTAATGCAGTATTGTGGTAGGCCCCGCTTTTGGCGGTGACGTTACCCTCGGCTAAGTAGTTTGAGTCAGCAGGGATACAGTCCTAAATAGCCGGGTTATAGTATTAATAGTAGTTAACTTATGAGGGGATCAAAGAGTTTGGACCCCCGCCATCCAATACCGTGAAGTATTGAAGGAGGTCCTACTAAAATTGACCCAGGTCCATTGCAGGACCTCTAAACGCTGAACAATGGCAAGACCTTTACCAAACCGTTCCCTTAACCCCCGACCAGGTAGCCAACATACCTCCATATAGACCGTGGAGATATGAATGGTGAAAATCCTTTATTTTATATAGACAGTAAAATAATGCCAAGACACCACGGACAAACGATAAGGAAAGATCACCTTCAACATAAGTAACTAGTTATTAAAGTCATTAATACAAAACCAAATAAAAAGTGCAAAAGATTAGAAATAAAAAGTATTATACTAGACACTTTGTCTTCACCAAGTGATGTAAGAGACTTAGGCAAACATGGCCTTGATTGTCAAGAACTCTTACGATCAATCTTGGATCCCGAGACGACTCACACACTCTACGATGGACAATGGATGATGGTGGTGGATAATGGTGTTGTGATGGTGGTGGGTGGTGGATGAAGTGTGAGAGAGGTGGTGTGCCAAGGGATGAGATGAAATGAATCCAAGCACTCCTATTTATAGGCTGAACAGAGAGCTGGGCACGGCCCCGTGTCCGTTGGGCACGGCCCCGTGCCTGTCTGACACTCTCTCTCCTCATTAATTGTAATTCGCAATTACAATAAATACGCCTGCTGTACTTTCGACACGCCCCCGTGTCCGCTGAGCACGGCCCGTGGTGGGCAATAGAAGCTTCTATAGGTTTGTCTTTTCTGCTGCTTCTTGGGCACGGCCCCGTGCTGGCTGAGCACGGGGCGTGTTCAGTCTTCTGATTTCTCTATTTTGCTTTGGAAGGTGCCGTTGAGGGGTCGGGCAGTCCACTAATGTTCATTTTCTTGTATTTATGTTGGATTTAGCTGTCTTTTTGCTTCTTTTGCGTTTTTGAGCTCATTTAATTCTGAAAATACAAAAGGAAGACAAAAACACTCTTTTTCCAATATTAGTACTTAAAAAGGGTTAGTTTTATGCCTTATTTGATGTAATTTATATGTTGCATTTTACACACATCAAATACGCCCACACTTGAACTTTTGCTTGTCCTCAAGCAAAACTCTTTAATATGTGGCTTACACTCCCAAATGGAATAGGTAGAAGAGAAGGTTTTGGGCTTGTCGTAGAGTGTCGGGATATCCAAGATCTTTTTGGGTTTTATTTTTATTTATTTACACTCCTATTCGTAATGATTTATTTAGAACTTTTCATAGGAGAAATTACTTATTTGGGCATAACATGCCTTTTTAAAATTCCATTTATATACAAGTTCACATACCTTACGGGAGAAATCACTCACACTCGGCCGAAGGTGTATTTTTAGTGAATCACTCGAGAGCGGCATGGAACTTATTCCTACCATAGGCTTGCCAAGCAATCAATCCTCCTTCTTTTTAACTTTTATACCTTTGTAAATATCAAGAGGATTTTGTGGGTTAAGGGTTAGGCTTGGGTTAAAGGTAGGTGGTTGGGATAGTGGTTAGTGGTTAGTAGAAAAAGGGCGAAAAGCGTAACAAGTGTCGGTTTTCGTAAGACTTTTTATTTTTATTTTGATGAAGCTTTTATTCAAACAAAGTTATTTTTGATGAACTTGTTTGTTTATTTTCTTTTTTTGCTTCATCATCAACACAATTTTTTTTTTTTTTTTTTTTACGAAAAACCAAACTTGTTACTAAAACAAAGGGTTAAAAATGAAAAAGGTTTTGGTGGGTAAAAGGGTTTTTTGGTTTGGGTGATGAAATGAAAAGGTTTAGGCTCAAATGGGCTAACTAGGGGGATTTTTGGGTAGGTGGTAAAAGAAAAAGAAAAATAATGGTGTAGAAATAAAAAGGGGTTAGTCCTAATGCCTCCATCATTTACTTACTCGGGTTTAAGTTGATAAGGACCGGGAATGTATCGTCATGGCAAGTTCTAGAGTCGTAAGAACCAAGCGGCTATTCACACAAGAAACGAAAAATGAGCATTTAGTTTTAATGATATGTAATTGTGCTCAATAAAGGCTCAAAACTCACTTTTGTGGGAATGGGTTTTTATGTGATCAAGTATATATAATCAAATTTTAACTAAGTTTGTCATGCCTTTTCATAATTTTCTTATGTTGGTTCTTTTTATCACTACGCTATCGGTTGTAAATTTGTAAAAATATAACCTTTTTGAGAACTTGAATTTCCCGGATTAAACCTAGACAAGTAAAAATGAAATTTTTGAAAAAAATTTGGGGTGATTAGCGGTTCCAATAGAGTTTTGTGTAAGGCTTGTATTTAGGACTTGCAAAATTCAAGGTTTTAGCATCCCCCCCACACTTAAATTACACATTGTCCTCAATGTGTCCCAAAAATAAATGTTTAGGTTGATTAGATGTGTAAAATAGTGTAAAAAACAAAAATTTTCTGTTACTGGGCGCTGAACACGGCCCCGTGTTATCCGGGCACGGCCCCGTGTTCAAGTGCCAGTAACAAAATTGAAATAAGAGAAACAGAAGTCTGGACACGGGGGCGTGTTGGGTGAACACGGCCCGTGTCCAGGTACCTGAACTGGGCGTTTTTCTGCAGGTGGTTCAGCACGGGGCCGTGTTGGTTGGGCACGGCCCGTGTTGAACCTTCTGAACTGGAGAGAATTGTCGGGTTGCCTTGTTCTTGTGCATGAGTTCATTTTTCTCGTTCCCCTTTTCATCCTTTACCACCATGAGTGTGTTTTATTCCTGAAAATTAAAACTAACTAGAAAACATAAAAATTAATCTAAATTAAACTAAGGATAGTTCCGTGGAATGCCTCCATGGTGCGCCACGTTTATAAGGGTCCTTGGCTAGACCCAAAGCCTGGTCATATGTTACCCAAGCGGGATGTGTTGCATCCCATGTTACACCGTCGGAGAGCGTCATCCAAGCTTGAGTCTATGACCTTCATGTAGTTGACCGGATCTTCTTCCTCTACTCGCTTTCCACATTCAAATTTCACTTCCTCATCCCCAAACTTCAATGTTAGAGTTCCGTCATTCATATCCACCAATGCTTGGGCGGTGGCTAGAAATGGCCTCCCGAGGAAGAGAGGGACATCGGTGTCTTCTTCCATGTCTAGGATGACAAAGTCGGTTGGAAAGACGAATTTGTCAACCTTGACTAGCAAATTTTCGGCGACACCTTGTGGGAATTTGACGGACCTATCGGCGAGTTGTATGCTCATCTTTGTAGGGCTTGTTGTTCCTAGGCCGAGTTGCTTGAACATTGATGTGGGCATGAGGTTGATGCTAGCCCCAAGATCGGCTAAAGCATTTCGGACGGGGGACTTCCCAATCGAACAAGGGATTGTGAAGCTCCCGGGGTCGATTTTCTTTTGTGGAAGTTTGTTGAGTACTAAAGCTGAGCATTCTTCGCCTAAGTTAACTAATTGCAATGATTCAATTTTTCTTTTGTGAGTGAGGAAATCCCTCATGAATTTTGCATATTTAGGCATTTGGGTTAGGACCTCAATAAAAGGAATATTAACATCCAATTGTTTTAGTAAACTTTCGAACTTTGCGAATTGCTCATCGGTCTTTTGACGATTTAACCTACCGGGGTACGGAATTGGAGGAGTCTTGGTGGGCTCTTGATTTGGTGTAGAAGCCTTTTCTGGCGCAGGAGGAGCCATAGGCTGGCTAGAATGGCTTCTTTCAATTGGCGGCAATGGAGCATCCTCGGGACCCACGGTTTGATTTCTTAATGTGATGAGATGTACTTGTGCCTTCGGGTTCGTTTCGGTATTACTAGGTAACGCGCCTTGTGGTCTCTCGGAGAAATTTTGAGCTAGTTGATTTAATTGTTTTTCAACGTTTTGAATGCTAGCTTGTTGATTTCTGAAATTCGATTCCAATTGTTGAAATCGATCCGAGTTTTTCTTTTCAGTGTCAGAGATGAAGCGAGATACAGTATCTTCAAGCCTTTCTCTTCCACCTTGTTGTTGAGAAAAATTTTGCGGTTGTTGAAAATTAGTTCGTTGGTTTTGTTGGTTACTACTATTGTCGGGATCTCTCCAACCAAGATTTGGGTGGTTACGCCATCCTTGGTTGTAGGTACCCGTTGGAGGACCCGACGGCCTAGGTCTATTATCCATGTAGTTTACCGTTTCAGTTTGTTCATCTAATTCTTTCATACAACTCCAATTTTCATGTGACCCACCACACCCTTCACAAGACATAACCGAGGCCGTTTTTGTCATTTCTAGCCTTTTGATTTTTGAAGAGAGGGCCTCGATTTGGGCTTGTAAAGAGGTGCTTTCATCAACCTTATGGGCGCCCGGGGCAATAGATTTATTACCTCGGGGAGTGTGCCATTGAAAATTGGTTTGAGCAATTTCCTCAATTTGGTTATATATTTCATTTGGGCGACGATTACCTAAGAGTCCCCCGGAGCTTGAGTCAAGTGCTTGTCTTGTGTGTGGCAACAACCCATTGTAGAAAGTGGATACTTGTTGCCACACCGCTAGACCGTGATGAGGACACTTTCTTAGAAGCTCCTTGAATCTTTCCCAAGTTTCATATAAGGATTCCCCATCCTCTTGTGAGTATGTATTAATTTCAGTCATTAATTTAGTCGTTTTAGCAGGAGGGAAATACTTATATAAAAACTTTTGGGCAAGTTCATCCTAAGTGTTTACCGATCCAACTGGGAGGGTGTTAAGCCAAGCCTTAGCTCGGTCTTTTAGTGAAAATGGAAACATTCGAAGGCGGATGGCGTCATTTGATGCTCCATTGATCCGAAAGGTATCACATATTTCTAAGAAGTTAGTAATATGTAGATGGGGATCCTCGTCCGCAAGCCCGTGGAAGGTTGCGGAGTTTTGGAGCATTTGTATCAAATGCGGCCGAAGTTCGAAGTTGTTGGCCTCGACATTCGGTGCATTGATAGCGGCGCCAAGATTGCCTACGGTAGGCCGTAGGTAATCCATGAGGGTACGTTGGTTCGCCATTGGAAGTGGGTCCCCCGAAGCTTTCTCTTGATTTTTAGCTTTTAGTCTTTTTCTGAGAAAGCGCTCGGGTTCTTCTAGGGGTTCTTTTATGTCTCTACTAGAACTGGAGCTCATGCACTACGTAGGAGGTTCAAATGTGGCGCCTGGGTTCCAAGTCCTGCAACAAAAACAGAAAAGAACGTTGGTCAGAATGTTCACCACGGCCCCGTGCTCAGTGAACACGGCCCGTGGTCAGAAGTACAGTAATTGTTTTCTGTATCCCAGTTACTGGGAGTTGGACACGACCCCGTGTTGCACCGACACGGCCCCGTGTTCAGCTCTCTGTAACTCAGAAAATAAAAACTGCCAGTGATGATGCTGGGCACGGCCCGTGTCTGACCGGGCACGGCCCGTGCTGAGCTCTGCAGAAGCTGAAAAACTAAGAAAACCCTAAAAAATTAAAAAGAAAAATAAAGGATGATTAGGACGTTGATTCCTAACTTTCTTAAAATCCTTGTGTCCCCGGCAACGGCGCCAAAAACTTGATGTGCGTGAAAGTGTCGTAATTATTAGGTGTATATTTTAAGCCCTTTTTAACACTTATTTTAGCCAAGTTTTAAATTTATAAAACACGATATTTCACTAACACTAAACACACATATGGGCAAGTGCACCCATCGTTGAGTGTAGTATAGCGTTGGTAAGATACCGAGGTCGTCCAAGGACACAAGAGCTTTTAGTACCGGTTTATCCTCAACGTCTAATCAAAATAAAAAGTTTAGAAAAATGTTTTAAGCTAAGAAAAATAAAAACTAACTAAAATGCTGAAAATAAAAATAAAAGAAAAACAGATAGACAAGATGAATCACTTGGTTCCGACTCGTATCTAGTATAACCTTTGATTATTTCCGCACTTTTGCACATAATTAAGAGATTATCTTAGTTTGCCCCTCTTTTGAAGGTGACGTTACCCTCACCCCAGTAGTTTGAGTCAGCAAGGATACAATCCTAAAAGGGTGGATTATTGGAAGATACTGAATTAAGTTATTAATGCAGTATTGTGGTAGGCCCCGCTTTTGGCGGTGACGTTACCCTCGGCTAAGTAGTCTGAGTCAGCAGGGATACAGTCCTAAATAGCCGGGTTATAGTATTAATAGTAGTTAACTTATGAGGGGATCAAAGAGTTTGGACCCCCGCCATCCAATACCGTGAAGTATTGAAGGAGGTCCTACTAAAATTGACCCAGGTCCATTGCAGGACCTCTAAACGCTGAACAATGGCAAGACCTTTACCAAACCGTTCCCTTAACCCCCGACCAGGTAGCCAACATACCTCCATATAGACCGTGGAGATATGAATGGTGAAAATCCTTTATTTTATATAGACAGTAAAATAATGCCAAGACACCACGGACAAACGATAAGGAAAGATCACCTTCAACATAAGTAACTAGTTATTAAAGTCATTAATACAAAACCAAATAAAAAGTGCAAAAGATTAGAAATAAAAAGTATTATACTAGACACTTTGTCTTCACCAAGTGATGTAAGAGACTTAGGCAAACATGGCCTTGATTGTCAAGAACTCTTACGATCAATCTTGGATCCCGAGACGACTCACACACTCTACGATGGACAATGGATGATGGTGGTGGATAATGGTGTTGTGATGGTGGTGGGTGGTGGATGAAGTGTGAGAGAGGTGGTGTGCCAAGGGATGAGATGAAATGAATCCAAGCACTCCTATTTATAGGCTGAACAGAGAGCTGGGCACGGCCCCGTGTCCGTTGGGCACGGCCCCGTGTCCGTTGGGCACGGCCCCGTGCCTGTCTGACACTCTCTCTCCTCATTAATTGTAATTCGCAATTACAATAAATACGCCTGCTGTACTTTCGACACACCCCCGTGTCCGCTGAGCACGGCCCGTGGTGGGCAATAGAAGCTTCTATAGGTTTGTCTTTTCTGCTGCTTCTTGGGCACGGCCCCGTGCTGGCTGAGCACGGGGCGTGTTCAGTCTTCTGATTTCTCTATTTTGCTTTGGAAGGTGCCGTTGAGGGGTCGGGCAGTCCACTAATGTTCCTTTTCTTGTATTTATGTTGGATTTAGCTGTCTTTTTGCTTCTTTTGCGTTTTTGAGCTCATTTAATCCTGAAAATACAAAAGGAAGACAAAAACACTCTTTTTCCAATATTAGTACTTAAAAAGGGTTAGTTTTATGCCTTATTTGATGTAATTTATATGTTGCATTTTACACACATCAAATACGCACAGAGGACATCTTGGCAACTGGGAAGAAAGTCTCGTCATAATCAATACCATAAGCATGGGAGTAACCCTTGGCGACCAAACGAGCTTTCAGACGATTCAAAGAACCATCAGGGTTAAGTTTAACTGTGAAGACCAACGACAACCAACAACACGCTTACCAGAAGGAGGCGGTTCAAGATCCCAAGTCTGATTGGCCCGTAAGGCCCCATTCTCGTCTTCCATGGCTTGACACCATCCTGGGTGAGCTAGAGCTGTCATCACATTCTTGGGAATTGGGTAGGAATCCAGGGAGTTGGTAGAGGTATGAGACTCAATAGAGAGACAAGAGTAGGCAACGTAATCCTGAATGGGATTAGGAGTGGAGTGTCTAGGTTCCTTACAAAAGGCAATGGGTATATCGGGATATGGTGCACCTGGACAGTCATAAACAAGGGTATCTGAGGTAGTATCTGGCAAGGGTGTGTCAGGTTCAGTCATGGCAGGTGAAGCTGAGGACATACGAGAGTCATGCGTAGGCTGTGGATTAGGGGTCGCTGACCTTACCTCACCGAGAATATGGGAAGAGTAATGGCGGAGGATCTGTTGGTAGGCCTGAAGGTATGGAAGTTGGAACTATGGTGTCCGAGACCGGAGGGGTAGAGGGAACTAATGACACAGGAAAGGTAGGGGTGATGTCAGACTCAGGTATATTAAGATCGGGAAACAAGAATGGAAGATTCTGGAAAGAAAGGGCACAATTGATCAAAGGTGACGTCGACACTAGTAAATATCAGAGAAGGGAAGGACTATAACACCGATAACCTTTCTTGACACGAGAGTAACCCACAAAGACACATTGAATGGCTCGAGGTTCGATTTTAAGGACTCCGGGACGATGATCATGCACATAAGCAACACACCCAAAGATTTGGTGTTCAAGTAGAAACGGGGTTCCTCTAGGAAATAAAATGGAGAAAGGGGCTTGACCATGAAGAACGGACGATGGCATACGATTAATTATATAAGCCGTAGTAAGAACAACATCACCCCAAAATTGACGAGGAACACGAGAATGAATCATAAGTGTGCGAGAAACATCCAACAGATGACGGTTCTGGCGTTTAGCGACACCATTCTGTTGGGATGTATACGCACAAGAAGTCTCGTGAACTGTACCTTGTGTTTTGAGATATGTAGAGAAATCAATGAACAAAAATTCTTTTGCATATCAGTTCGTAAGGTTTGGATGGATGTTTTGAGCTGGGTCATGACATATGTATGGAATTCATGAAAGGTTGAGTTGATTTCACTACGGGATTTCAATAGGTAAACCCAAGTAGCACGAGAATAGTCATCAATGAAAGTAACAAAATATTGAAAGCCTAATGTTTTCTTAACAGGACATGGACCCCATACATCAGAATGGAAAAGTTCAAATTTGGAAATGGTTCGGCTTGACACTTTTGGGGGATAAGGACGTCAAGTATGTTTACTGAGCTGACATGACTCATAATGGAAGTTATCGGGAATTGAGATGCCATGTCTCATTTGCCTTAGGCCAGTTGTTTAGGGATGGCCTAACCGATAATGAGTTTCAAAGATACTAGACTCACAGATGTTTGCTTTGGGATGCGACAATGAGGACATTCGATAGAGACCTCCTGATTCGAGGCCAGTACCAATTACTCGGTTAGTACCTAGTTCATTAAAGGTACAATGAGTAGGATAAGCAACAATTATTTCCTTTAGTAATCTGACTGACAGATAAAAGGCTGGTAGGAAAGTTAGGAACAAGAAGAACATAAGACAAGTTTTGGCAATCTGGGTTGTGAATGGATCCAATGCCGCGTTAAGGGGCACGAGGAACCATATGCAAGTTTATCCAGTGGGTAAGAGGTATTATGAAGGCTAGTGAGAATTCCTTGATTCACAGTCATGTGATGAGTAGATCCAGAATCAATAATCAAGGATAGGTCAAAGCTAGAAAACGTACCTGGTTGTACCAAGTTAGTTTGAGGACCCGATGACCAAAAAGCAAGGAACCGTTGAAGCAAATCATACACAGCCGTGGTGCATGCAATGGTGTGATTTCGTTCATCTTCAATTTGAAAAGATGTTTAACATAAAGAACACCAAACTGAAACTCGAGCACGCCAATCGAGGCCGAAAATAAATGATGCTCAGATAAAAAAACTAACCGTACAGACTTGGTCAGAATGAGATTATGTCGACACTATAGAAAAACGGTGACCGGAAATGGTGTCATGCGCTCTCACACGCCGATGCATGGGATCTGCGGCGGAGGATTGACGGTGTGCCGGCCAGCGTTTTGAGTTGCGGTTTTGGAAGTTTTGTAGATCGGTCCTTTGTGAGCTCAGTGGTGGTGGCGGTGTTGCGTCACTGAAAATCTTGAAAATAAACAGTCTCGGGTGACGTTGTGGGCTGAGAAGATCTGTGTAGATCTGGAACCGTGTTTAGAGACCGGAAACAAAGTGGTCTGGGGCGGAGACAGTGAAGATTCTTTGGAAAAGCAGTGACTGAAAGCTTAGCCAGAAATGGTCACCCGAGAAACAAATCTTCTGACCTAAAACACTTTTAGCTCTGATACTGTCGCAAGCCCCGTCCCCTATCTGTCCCGGGAACGGGCGGCCGGGAGACCAGGTTCGGTGGTATCCAGGTGTTTACCAATTTGGCAGCGGAAATTTCATCAGGACCGTAGTTAGGAAATATTTTATCAAAGTAAATACCACACTTTATATAAATATGTTGGGATAAAACCCAAGTTTTCATTACTAACATTTTTATAGGGAAAATCCCTATTTTATTGAAAAAAAAACATCTTCTTTTATTTAGGTAAATTTTATAGCCATTTTTTCGAAGCCTTCAGTGCTGTCCAGCTGGCTTCTAGTTGGCTTTCACATTTTGTTACCTGAAATGCGTTTAAAAACATTTTGTCAGTGAGAAATACTGGTGAGTGAATCCCAGTTTAATCAAGAAGAGTTTTATCAATTTTCAAAGTATTGAGAGCGATTACAATGTTTACATCTACAAAATTACTCATTCAGTACTGTCAATCCTGACTGGTGGGTCATATTCCACATTGGCTAACTCTTTGTCCAATGGTAACGTTTTCCACATTTTGTATACAAAACCCCAACATACCGGCAGTAATTGAAGAACTATAAAGACTCAATCACAACTAATCATATTGTAAAATATTTAAGGTTTTGTAAAAACAGTTTACAAAAATAAGATTACTCATATTGCTGTCTTATGGTTTCCATTAAGGGTTTCCTGGTGATTATCTATTAATTACACAAATGTACATGTGTTAGTATAATAACCCAATATTTACATTAGTAATACCCTCCCCGAGACGGCATTCCAATGACTACGTCGGGCAGAACCATGACAGCCATTACGGAACCCTGGATCAATCGGGCAGCGTATCTAATACGTAATCGGGGTTATGATACTTACAACGGGGCAGAACTTCGTTATTTAGGGGGGTATTATACCCGGAAATTATTTTATCTATGCAGAAATTAGATAGAGAGATCGAGAAATGAGCGAATTGAAACTGAGGCTGGAGGGCTCTATTTATAGTGACCATTCGCCTCCCCTCGGGGCCCGCGTAAGACGTAGCCAAAGGCTACGCGGCCTGCGTAGTAGGGTCCATAGGCCCTAGCCTTGAGTTGTCACCGGTCTAGCTTCGCCACGTGTCGATACGTGCCAGCTTCCGGGTGTCGCCTCGTAGCCAGTCTGTCGCGCCCCGGGTAGGAGGTAGCCAACGGCTACGCGCCCCGCGATAGCCCCTTAAATTTTGTTTTTATTTAATTTTTGTAAAATTAAAGGTATTTAGGGTCAGTTTTCACATACGGGGTATATATTGAGACATATAGGAACTTTTTTAAAATATATTAGGGGTGTCGAAAATATATTGGAGGGTTGTTATATCCTCCCCACCTTGGTTTAGAGCTCGTCCTCGAGATCTACTGGAACAAGTGTGGATATTTCCTTTACATTTCCGATTCAAGTTCCCATGTGTACTCTGGTCCTCTTTTGGAGTCCTATTTCACTTTGACCAGAACTAATCTCTTGTACTTGAGGCTCTTGATTTTCTTGTCTTCGATCTATAGAGGCTTCTCTACAAACTTAAGTTGTTCATTTACCTATATATCCTTAAGAGGTACTACCAGTGATTCATCAGCTAAGCATTTCTTGAGATTGCATACATGAAAAACATCATGTATTTCTGTCATTTCCACTGGCAGTTGTAGCTGATAGGCTACAGGTCCTATTATTCTAATAATCTCAAAAGGTCCAACATACCTGGGGCTCAGATTTCCCCTTTTGATGAATCTTACTACTCCTTTCCAAGGAGAGACTTTCAGTAACACTTTATCTCCTACTTGAAATTCTAATGGCTTTCGTCTGTTATCTGCATAACTCTTTTGTCGATCACTTGTTGTTTTCAGTCATTCTTTGACTTGAATGATCTTGTCCGTCGTTTCTTGTACTATCTCAGGTCCAGATAGTTGTTTTTCTCCAATTTCTGCCCAATAGACTGGCGTTCGGCACTTTCGCCCATAAAGTGCTTCGAATGGTGCAGCATTGATACTTGTGTGATAACTATGATTATAAAAAAATTCTATCAATGGTAAGTGATCGTCCCAATTACCTCCGAAATCAATTACACAAGCTCTAAGCATGTCCTCCATTGTCTGAATTGTCCTTTCACTTTGTCCATCCATTTAAGGATGATAAGCGGTGCTTAGATTTAACTTGGTTCCCATTGCTTTTTGGAAACTTGTCCAAAAATGAGAGGTAAAACGACTATCTCTGTCAGAAACAATTGATAAAGGAATTCCATGTAATGAAACTTTTTCATTTACATATAATTTAGCTAATTGTTCCATACTGAAAGTTTCCTTCATAGGTAGGAAATGAGCTGACTTAGTTAGCCTGTCTACAATCACCCAGATTGTATCATTACCTTTTCTTGTTTTGAGCAATTTGGTAACAAAATCCATTGTTATCAATTCCCATTTCCATACAGGCATTTCTAACTGTTGTAACAATCCCGAGGGTTTCTGATGTTCAGCTTTAACTTGTGAACAGGTTAAACATTTTGAAACATATGCTGCTATATCCTTTTTCATTCCTATCCACCAAAAATTCTTTCTTAAGTCCTCATACATCTTATCACTTCCGGGATGCATCGTATACTTAGACTTATGGGCTTCTTCCAAGATATGGTGGCGCAGGTTTCCTAATTTGGGTATCCACATCTTTTTCTTATGGAATCTCCAAATTCCATCTGTTCCTTGTTCTAGTTCCTTAATCATTCCTTTTAATTTTTCAGTATCATCCTTGATTACTGATTCTTGTGCCTTTTTAATCTGTTTATTTAAATCTACTTGCAAATTTAATTTAAGAGAACGTACCTTTTTTGGCTTTTCATGATACTTTCGACTTAAAGCATCAACTACTACGTTTGCCTTTGCTGCATGGTACTGGATATTACAATCATAATCACTAAGTATCTCCATCCAGCGTCTTTGTCTCATATTTAATTCCTTTTGCCCAAAAACATACCTTAAACTTTTATTGTAATAACCATAAATTTAAAAATCATTATTCTAGAAATAAAAGAATAATAATAATTTATAATAAACTAAACATTTATCTTATGATCCATCTTTCTGTATATCAACCAAAACTATTATTTTTATTTTTAAATTATCCAATAGGAAACCCTAATTAAGACACCCAAGTGATTCTGCACAAAACCTAAAATTTTCAGAACAATCAGAATCAGGATCAGGGCCCCTAAAACTCAGGGGGGGTATTCCCTATTGACGATTATCCATTTATCTCGCTGTCTAAATTGAATATTCTCGAAATGTCGACTCAGCTAGGCTAGTCCCACGCGTGGCAACCCTATAGTGAATTGATGTCCCTTACGGACCGCAACATTATGAGTCTTACGGTCCGTAAGCACCCTTACGGACCGTAACATTGGGAGTCTTACGGTGCGCAAGTAATGCAAAAATTCTGCTATAAATAGCAGACATTGGCACTCGAATTCTGGCACAAAAACGACGTTAAAATTTCAATTGTACGTCGAGTTATCGTCTGTTCACTATAATTAACACACACACGATCACGAAACGCTGCTACAATCAGGGTAATAACTTGATCGCTACTACGATTCAATGTCCGATTGATTGAAATCAATCCAATGGATGTTTAAGTGCTGCTCAAATTTGGGTTATGCTTTGTCATTAGTCGTGATTCCGATGGATGTTTAAGTAATTTCACTTTGTCATTAGTTGTGATTCCGATGGATGTTTAAGTGTTTACACTTTGTCATTCGTTGTGAATCCGATGGATGTTTAAGTGATTTCACTTTGTCATTAATTGTGAATCCGATGGATGTTTAAGTATCGCACTTTGTCATTCGTTGTGAGGATTTTAATCTCGTGAGTTATCGTAAATGCTGTATTAAGTTACTAACCTAGTTTGTGTGCATATTATTTAAATTAGGTTAAAAGACTAATCAGTAGTCTAAACTCTGCCCGTATAAATCTGAAATATTATCACAAGGTAGCATCACTTTGGAATTTTTAAGGTACGGATCCTTACCCTCACTCCTTATTGCTTCATATTCAAATTGTTATAAACCCATTAAATTCATATATCTTTTAAAACTCCTCACGTCTTTGATTATCGATTCATTTGACAGTCCGTTGAATTCCTATTCTAATCATAACCTTGGATTTAGCTTTCATGTCATGCGATAGTATTCTGTTAGTTGTACTCATTATCGCATGTTCCAATATATGTTACGTTTTGTTATGAAAAATATTTTTATAAGTTATGTGAATAAGACCATTTGTACTCTGATACCCTGAGTATCGCTTCTCGTGGAGTGTCCCACGAGCATGTTGTTGCGGCATCGACATCATGTGCTCCATCCGTGACGGAGAGATCAGTTCACGGCGTCCCTAGGTACTAGTGAGGTACAAAGCTACTAGGAGGCGTATGGATCGATCCTAGGATTTAAGTTAAGGAGGTGGATAACGGGTATGCCAACTCGCCATCTCATGTGATAATTATGCAGGAGTAGCTACCTCTGTATTGTCACGTTTTAAGTTTGGCTCATGGGTACATCCGTATGATATGATTATGAAATTATGTTCTTGCATCGTATCATTTTCGCATAAAGTTCCATCCGGATAACATTTCATATAAAGCGTTATTTGTTATTTGAGCCTATTTTTCCATACTGAGCATTTGGCTCATTCCGTAAACTTTTTGTATATACAGGTCTGCAAGTTACTTTGGGCGGGGAAAAGAGAGAAGAATAAAGCCTAGGAATAAATCTGAAGACGTTAGTTAATTAAGTCGAATGTCTTCGTTTGTATATTAACCTTAAGTTTAGTTGTCGTGTGGTTGTATCCTTGTCAAATAAATAAATGGAATTATGACTTTTGTTTATGATACTGTTATTGTGACACGTCAGCCCTTCCGGGTTGGGGTGTTACAGCTATGGTATCAGAGCAAAGGTTCTTTCCTGTAGAAAACTTGAAGATAGTAATTAAAACCTGTGAGGAATGGGTAGATATCTATGATAGGATTCAACTTGGTCTCTTATTTGGTTTAACTCCTATGTCTATTCTTATAGATGCCTCCTCGTCGTCCGCTACGTAGGAGTACTCGTACTAACCATGTGCGTAACAACACTTCTTCGAATGAGACTCCAGTTGATCCAAACGTAATTAATGCTATCAACCAGGCTGTTGCCGGGTTTCTTCCAAACCTTGTTGCTCAAACAGCTGAGGCCGTTATTCAACAAACTCGTTATCCAGAACGTAATAACACGAATCCAATCTCTGGTGAAGAAATTCGTGAGAATACCACGAACCATACTACCTATAGTATAGACATATGGATCGCTAAATTCCAAAAACAAAATCCGAAATCCTTTAGTCACGCTACTAATCCAGTCGAAGCAAGAAACTGGATAGCTCATGTTGAAAAGATCTTCGGAGTTCTTGGAGTTCCGGAGCAATACAAAGTTAGATTGGCTACCTACAAACTTGAAGATGACGCACAAACTTGGTGGGAAGGATATAAGCAAGTCAAAGGAGGGGATGATTTTGACGCTAATCTTTCATGGGTCGACTTTCGTACCATCTTTTACGACAAGTATTTTTCTACCGCTGATAAAGAAGCTTATATCAGGGAGTATGCAGTGATTCGACAGGGGAGTGATGAACCAGCCTCTGAGTTCATGACTCGATTTTCAAGGTTGGCAAGTATTATAGGAGACGTTGCAGGATCAGTAGAAGCCCAGGCAGAAAAATGCAAGTGGGCAGTCAATGATCGAATTCGGAAGTCGATCATGTACATGAAATTTAAGGATATCACCGAAGTTGCCGATGCAATCAAAACTTTTGAGTTCGAGAGGAAAGAATTTTTATCTCGAACTGAGGATAATAAGAAGAGAAATAGGGAAGGACAATTTAAGCAGGCAATCGGCCAATCATCCACTACGCCACAGCATCAAGACCGCAAAGTGCAAGGAAATCAAAACTCTGGAAATCAGGCACGTCCATGGCAACCTAAACCGCAAAACCCCTGACCTGCTCAAAACCAGATTCAGTTGTATGTAGAACCTATTAGAGCTCAACCACTGAATCAATATGTAAACCCGAATCAGATTACATATCCTCTATGTAATACTTGTGGTAAGAGACATCAGGGCGTATGTCACCGAGGTACAGGAGCATGCTTTAGATGTGGCCAAACTGGACACATGATCAAGGAGTGTACAAAGAAAGACACTAAGAAGAATAACCGACCAAACGTTGCACCACCCAATGTTGGAGGAAGAGTTTTCGCACTTTCTGCTACTGATGCTGCTAATGCCCCAGGTACTATGTCTGGAACCCTTCAGCTTGGTGAACGTAGTATCTATGTGTTATTCGATACAAGAGCGACCCATTCTTTAGTATCCCACTCGTTTACTAAGTACCTTCCGATAAGACCAACTCTCTTAAATCATACTTTAACCATTTCCACTCCCATGGAAAATTCATCCGTAATCACTTACGTATATAAAGATTGTCCGATCCGTATTGAATCTATTGTGTGTAAGGCAGACCTATTTCCAATACATATGTGTGACTTTGATGTTATTCTAGGGATAGATTGGTTGTCTCGACATCACGTAACTATAGATTGTCATTTCCGCCGTGTTATTTTCGGTAATCTTCATCATCCTGATATTATATATCAGGGAACTCAAGCTCATAAATCTCTTAAAATTATCTCTGCGCTTAAGGCTCGAAAATTCTTATCAAACGGTTGTGCTGGATTCCTAGCATCGATTAAGGATACTTCTGCTAGTGTTAAGAGTATCGATAACCACTCCGTTGTTCGTGAATATCCTGATGTATTTCCGGATGAACTCCCGGGATTACCACCTGACCGTCAGGTAGAATTCACCATCGACTTGATCCCTGGTGCCGAACCTATTTCTAAAGCTCCGTACCGTATGGCCCCAATGGAACTGAAGGAGTTGAAGGAACAATTGCAAGAATTGTTAGATCTGGGATTCATAAGACCCAGTGTTTCACCTTGGGGTGCTCCGGTCTTATTTGTGAAGAAGAAAGACGGTAGTATGCGTTTATGTATTGACTACCGAGAGTTGAACAAGATTACTATTCGTAATCAGTATCCTCTGCCTCGCATTGATGATCTCTTTGACCAACTTCAGGGGGCTCAGTTCTTCTCAAAAATCGACCTGAGGTCCGGGTATCATCAGCTAAAGATCAAGAATGATGATGTTCCCAAGACCGCCTTTCGTACTCGATATGGTCATTACGAATTTTTGGTTATGCCCTTTGGGCTAACTAACGCACCCGCAGTCTTCATGGATTTGATGAATCGCGTATTTCACAAATTCCTAGACAAATTCGTTATTGTCTTTATCGATGACATTCTAGTGTATTCTAAGAGTCACGAAGAGCATGAAGCACATCTACATGCAGTACTTGGAACCTTGCGGCATGAGAAGTTGTACGCGAAGTTTTCCAAATGTGACTTTTGGCTTAGCCAAGTGGCATTTCTAGGACATGTCATATCAGCAGAGGGAATTATGGTAGACCCAACAAAGGTTGAAGCTATTACAAAATGGCCAAGACCCACTTCTGTTACCGAAATACGAAGTTTCTTGGGTCTTGCTGGCTATTACCGAAGATTTGTTGAAAGATTCTCGGTAATTGCTTTACCACTCACAAAACTCCTAAGGAAAGGGGTGAAGTACTCATGGAATGAGGAACAAGAGAAAAGCTTTGAAGAATTGAAGAAACGACTTGTATCCTCTCCAATACTCGCTCTCCCTTCTGGATCAGGAGGTTACCAAGTCTATAGTGATGCCTCAAAGAAAGGATTAGGTTGTGTGCTAATGCAACATGGGAAGGTTATCTCTTATGCCTCCCGTCAGTTGAAGCCTTATGAAGTTAACTACCCTACACATGATTTAGAACTAGCCGCAGTCGTCTTTGCACTTAAGATTTGGCGACACTATCTGTATGGTGAGAGTTGTGACATCTTTACCGACCACAAGAGCCTCAAGTACATATTTACGCAGAAGGAGCTAAATATGAGGCAAAGAAGGTGGTTAGAAATTTTAAAAGATTACGACGAAAATATTCAATACCATCCAGGCAAAGCCAATGTTGTAGCTGACGCGTTGAGCTGAAAGAATTCCGGGACTATATCTTGCTTACAAATTCAGCCTCGTATTAGGAGGGATCTCGAAAGGATGAACATTTGGCTTCAGGTTAGTAAATCTGATGGATATCTAGCTAGAATGTAGATTGAACCCGACCTCATATCACGGATCAAAGTTGCACAGAAGCAAGATGGAGAACTTTGGGCAATTGTGCAAAATCTCGAGGTGGGTAAGCAATCTGAATTTAGTATAGACCATCAGGGGGTGATTTGGTGCGGCAAAAGACTTTGTGTACCCGATGACTCCACCCTTCGTGAGTCATTATTAGCCGAAGCTCACAGCTCACCATTTTCAATTCACCCAGGATCTACCAAGATGTATCGAGACTTAAGACAGAACTTCTGGTGGAATGGCATGAAGGAAGACGTTGCTCGATACGTAAGTAAATGCCTCACTTGCCAACAAGTGAAAATTGAACACAAACGAGCAAGTGGTCTATTGCAGCCATTGGATATTCCCATATGGAAGTGGGATGAGATCACAATGGATTTTGTTACCGGTTTGCCTAAGACATTCAAGAAGAATGATGTTGTATGGGTTGTTGTCGATAGATTGTCAAAGTCAGCACATTTTATACCAATTCAGCAAGGAATTTCGGTTAGTAAGTTATCCGAAATATTTCTTCAAGAGATTATTCGACTCCATGGCACACCATGTTCCATTGTTTCAGATAGAGACCCACGTTTCACCTCACGATTTTGGAAAGGTTTTCAGGCAGCTTGGGGGACACGACTGAAGTTTAGTACGGCTTTCAATCCACAAACAGATGGGCAGTCAGAACGCACGATTCAGACCTTGGAAGATATGCTCCGAGCATGTGCACTTGAATGGTCTGGAAACTGGGATGAATATCTATGCCTTGTTGAGTTCGCTTACAACAATAGTTGGCAAGCAAGTATTGGCATGGCACCTTTTGAACTTTTATACGGTCGGAAATGTCGCACACCAATATGCTGGGATGAAGTTGGAGAAAAGATTATTGAAGGGCCAGAACTAGTTCAGATTACAAACGAAAAAGTCACTATGGCACGAGAAAAACTAAAAGAAGCTCAGAGCAGACAAAAGAGCTATGCAGATCAAGATAGACGACCACTCGAATTTAAAATTGGTGACCACGTATTCTTAAAGGTATCACCTTGGCGTGGCGTTCATAGATTTGGAATTAAAGGGAAGCTTAGTCCCCGTTTCATCGGTCCGTTTGAAATCCTTGAAAGAATTGGAGAAGTATCATATCGACTAGCTCTACCGCCTCAACTCTCGCACGTTCATAACGTTTTTCATGTCTCCTCGTTAAGAGGATATAATTATCATCCACTCCATGTCATTAGTTATCCGTTACTTACAATTCACAAAGATTTATCCTACGAAGAGGAACCAGAAGCCATCTTAGATCGACAAGAAAGGGTTATGCGTAGGAAAGTAATTCCGTTTGTTAAAATCCTCTGGAAAAATCACTCTGAACGCGAAGCAACATGGGAATCTGAAGAATCAATTCGCTCTCTATACCCTAATCAATTCAAGCAATAGAATTTTAGTCAAGATAACGGTGAACTTTGCTCTTTAATCTATGTTTATTTAGTTATGTTTGTGGTCATTCATACTTTGCCTTATGTGAATATATCTTAGTTATGATTAAGCATGGTTATGTAGGAGATATCAGTACCAATAGTCACTCTTGTTATCTGTAAGTTTATGTTGATTTTCTGCATGATTAAATATGTTATTAAGATACGTAGGGGAAAAACCATTAGGACATGGTGGTAAGGTAATTGACAATTATAGTCATGAATGTAATTATGAATTTCAGATACACATGTGTGTTTAGGAGATTCTTGTTATATAAGTTAGTAACTTTGCTATGAAAGTTCCGTTACTTATGCGATATGTTATATTCTTATTTGAAAAATTTCGAGGACGAAATTTCTTTTAAGGGGGTAATAGTTGTAATAACCATAAATTTAAAAATCATTATTCTAGAAATAAAAGAATAATAATAATTTATAATAAACTAAACATTTATCTTATGATCCATCTTTCTGTATATCAACCAAAACTATTATTTTTATTTATAAATTATCCAATAGGAAACCCTAATTAAGACACCCAAGTGATTCTGCACAAAACCTAAAATTTTCAGAACAATCAGAATCAGGATCAGGGCCCCTAAAACTCAGGGGGGGTATTCCCTATTGACGATTATCCATTTATCTCGCTGTCTAAATTGAATATTCTCGAAATGTCGACTCAGCTAGGCTAGTCCCACGCGTGGCAACCCTATAGTGAATTGATGTCCCTTACGGACCGTAACATTGGGAGTCTTACGGTGCGCAAGTAATGCAAAAATTCTGCTATAAATAGCAGACATTGGCACTCGAATTCTGGCACAAAAACGACGTTAAAATTTCAATTGTACGTCGAGTTATCGTCTGTTCACTATAATTAACACACACACGATCACGAAACGCTGCTACAATCAGGGTGATAACTCGATCGCTACTACGATTCAATGTCCGATTGATTGAAATCAATCCAATGGATGTTTAAGTGCTGCTCAAATTTGGGTTATGCTTTGTCATTAGTCGTGATTCCGATGGATGTTTAAGTAATTTCACTTTGTCATTAGTTGTGATTCCGATGGATGTTTAAGTGTTTACACTTTGTCATTCGTTGTGAATCCGATGGATGTTTAAGTGATTTCACTTTGTCATTAATTGTGAATCCGATGGATGTTTAAGTATCGCACTTTGTCATTCGTTGTGAGGATTTTAATCTCATGAGTTATCGTAAATGCTGTATTAAGTTACTAACCTAGTTTGTGTGCATATTATTTAAATTAGGTTAAAAGACTAATCAGTAGTCTAAACTCTGCCCGTATAAATCTGAAATATTATCACAAGGTAGCATCACTTTGGAATTTTTAAGGTACGGATCCTTCCCCTCACTCCTTATTGCTTCATATTCAAATTGTTATAAACCCATTAAATTCATATATCTTTTAAAACTCCTCACGTCTTTGATTATCGATTCATTTGACAGTCCGTTGAATTCATATTCTAATCATAACCTTGGATTTAGCTTTCATGTCATGCGATAGTATTCTGTTAGTTGTACTCATTATCGCATGTTCCAATATATGTTACGTTTTGTTATGAAAAATATTTTTATAAGTTATGTGAATAAGACCATTTGTACTCTGATACCCTGAGTATTGCTTCTCGTGGAGTGTCCCACGAGCATGTTGTTGCGGCATCGACATCATGTGTTCCATACGTAACGGAGAGATCAGTTCACGGCGTCCCTAGGTACTAGTGAGGTACAAAGCTACTAGGAGGCGTATGGATCGATCCTAGGATTTAAGTTAAGGAGGTGGATAACGGGTATGCCAACTCGCCATCTCATCTGATAATTATGCAGGAGTAGCTACCTGTGTATTGTCACGTTTTAAGTTTGCTTATTGGGTACATCCGTATGATATGATTATGAAATTATGTTCTTGCATCGTATCATTTTCGCATAAAGTTCCATCCGGATAACATTTCATATAAAGCGTTATTTGTTATTTGAGCCTATTATTCCGTACTGAGCATTTGGCTCATTCCGTAAACTTTTTGTATATACAGGTCCGCATGTTACTTTGGGCGGGGAAAAGAGAGAAGAATAAAGCCTAGGAATAAATCTGAAGACGTTAGTTAATTAAGTCGAATGTCTCCGTTTGTATATTAACCTTAAGTTTAGTTGTCGTGTGGTTGTATCCTTGTCAAATAAATAAATAAAATTATGACTTTTGTTTATGATACTGTTATTGTGACACGTCAGCCCTTCCGGGTTGGGGTGTTACATTTATGGTCGGTGAAAATGGTAAACTTACTACCGTAAAGGTAATGTCGCCAAATTTTAAGGGCAAAAATTATAGCTCCTAACTCTAGATCATGGGTTGAATAATTCTCTTCGTGATTCTTAAGTTGTCTAGAGACGTAAGCTATAACCTTTTGACGTTGCATTAACACACATCCATAACCTAATTTAGAAGCATCACAATAGACTACAAAGTCTTCAGTTCCTTCTGGTAATGCTAATATGGGTGCATTGGTTAGTCTTTGCTTAAGAATTCTAAAGGCTTCTTCTTGTTTTGGTCCCCATTCAAACTTAACAGATTTACAGGTTAGCTTAGTTAAGGGAATGACAATTCTAGAAAAAATCTTGAATAAATCTTCTATAATAACCGGCCAATCCTAAGAAACTTCTAACCTCGGTTGGTGACTCAGGGGTTTTCCACTTGGTAATCGCCTCGATCTTGGTGGGATCCACATGAATTCCTTCATGATTAACTAAATGTCCAAGAAACTGTACCTGTTCTAACCAAAACTCACACTTTGAAAACTTTGCATAAAGCTTTTCTTTTCTCAATAAACTTAGAAGTGCGTGCAGATGCGCTGCATGTTCCTCTTTACTTTTAGAATAAATAAGAATATCATCTATAAAGACAATTATGAATTTATCCAAATATGGTTTACATATTTGGTTCATCATGTCCATAAATGCAGCTGGGGCATTGGTTAAACCAAATGGCATGACAGTAAATTCATAATGGCCATACCTTGTTCTAAAAGCGGTCTTAGGAATGTCCTCTTTCTGTACCTTTAATTGATGATATCCTGACCGTAAATCGATTTTAGAGAAAAATCGAGCTCCTTACAGTTGAACAAACAGATCATCGATTCTCGGTAGTGGGTACCGATTCTTAATCGTGACTTTGTTTAATTCACGGTAGTCAATGCACATACGCATTGATCTGTCCTTCTTTTTGACGAATAAGATCGGTGCTCCCCATGGCGATGAGCTTGGCTGTATGAATCCCTTTTCCAATAATTCATCTAACTGTTTCTTCAGTTCCTGCATTTCTGCGGATGCCAAACGGTAAGGTGCTTTGGCAATTGGTGCAGTTCCTGGTATCAAATGGATTCTGAACTCAACTTCTCTGTCCGGAGATTGCCCTGGTAATTCTTCTGGAAATACATTTGAAAACTGGGATACTACTGGAATCTCCTTTAATTCTTTTCCTTTAGTGTTAGTGATTATGGAAATCAAATACACTAATAATCCTTTTCTTATATAACTTGTTGTTTTCATTACAGATATGAACTTTGTGGATCTAGAGGGTTTATTTCCTTTAATTGTGATCTTTTCGCCCCTTGGTGAATTTACTTGGATTGACTTTTGATCACATAAAATACTGGCTTTATTGGCTATTAACCAATCCATTCCTAACACAACATCAAATTCTGCCTGATTCATTGGGTAAAGGTTTACAATAAATTTCTGATTTACAATTTCTATTCTTGCTCCCTGCAAGATTTCAGAAATTTTAATGGTTTCCCCATTTGTTGTCTCTACTAGACATTCTTGTGGAAGTTTAGTTAATGGTTGATTGAGAAGTTTGCATGAAGTATTAATAAAACTTTGGTTTGCACCAGAGTCAAATAATACTTTAGCAAAAATATCATTAACTAAAAACGTACCGGCGATCACATCCGGGATCATCTTTGCTTCTTCTGCAGTCAGAACAAATGCCCTAGCATTTTTAGTATTCTTGTTGTTCGTAGCTAGAGCTAGTTTCGGACAATTTGGCTTGATATGACCCTGTTCTCCACAGTTGTAGCATATTCTATTGTTAGGCTTCTTCTTGCAGTCTTCCTCCTTGTGTCAAGATATTTTGCAAAAGTTGCAATATATGGAGCATCTTCTAGAATGCTTCCTTTTGCAATACTTGCAATAGGGTGCAGAAGTAGAACCTACATTTTTCCCACGGTTGAAATTTCCAGAACGAAATTCTTGGGGAAGTTTCTGGGTTAGGTTCCTCCTCTGATCCTCTTCTCGTGTACGGACTAATTCATCTGTCAAGGTGTTTGCTAGTTCTACAGCTTCTTCTATGGTTTGAGGTCTAGCTGCCTTGACTACATGCCTAATCTCCCCAATTAATCCCCAGATGTATCGGGAGATTAATACTGATTCAGGTGATGCAAGGGTTGGCACTATTCTAGCATATTCAAAGAATAAAGTAGCATAACCCTTACTATCTACCCCAGTCATCCTAAGGTTTAGGAACTTAATGGCTATCTGTTCTTTTTCATTGGAAGGGCATAATTTCCTTTCTACCATGTTTTTAAATTCTTCTCATTCCATGTTGTAAACCCTATCACTTCCTCTAGACTGGAGGATAGTGTTCCACCATTCTAAGGCTAAATTCTTAAACAGATTGGAAGCAAACATTATCTTATCCTCTTCCGCGCACTAGCTTATTCTTAAGACTGCCTCAGTCTTTTCTATCCAGCGTAGAGATGCAACGGCGCCTTCATTGCCCGAGAATTTCATTGGTTTACAAGACCAGAATTCTTTATAAGAACAACCATAAGACATGGTTCTTCTTCTTTTGGGAATGGGCACTTGAAGTATGGTCCATTGTTTACACTGTGTTCATGTTCAGAGGTTCGTTTACTATCACGTTTACTTTTATTTTCTGCTTCCTTAACCGTTTTGATAATATATGGCATCGCATCTATTATCCCTTGTGCCACTATGTGTTGCATGGCACTGTTATCCACTTGGTTTCCATTATTGTTGTTGTTCAGGTTATCGTTATCCGGGTTATTGTTACTCTGGTTATCATTATTCTGGTTTTCCTGTTTCACTTCGTTGTCCATCTGAATTTTAAACATTCGCCAATTATTAATATCACAAATTAATATTTTAAGGCAAACAATCACACAACACACATATTGGTCAAAAGCGTCGAACATTGTGACTTACTCTTTCTTATAATATGCTTCCAATACAAACTAAAACTGGAATTAAAATTACAATACTACTATGCATCATTAACCACGAAGTGGTCTATACTACAACATATATTATTATTATTATTATTACACATATATATTATTTTTTTTTTCATACACACATATTATGTATATATTATTATATTATTATTACTATCTCCACCATCATCTTCACTGATATGGGTTCATCCAGAACTCCATATTACGCTCGTCGTACTTCCAGACGAGTCGTTCTCCGATCTGCCTCATCCTGTCACTATTTTCTAAAATCTCTTCTCCGAAAGTTCAGATCTCTTGCACATTTTCTGCACTCATTTGGGGTGCAGGTGCTGGTACTGGATCTGGGTACTGTGGCATGGGTTCTTCCTGAGGATATGTATTCTCTAGGATTTCCCTAATGTATTCATCATTATCATAATAGGGATCTAGAGGGTCCAGACCTAGGTAAGCTGCTAGGTTTGGCATGGGTTCATCTGTTAGGTGGTAGCGTTGCACATAATCCCTATGATCATCGAACCACGTGTCGTAGTCTGGGTCTAAGGGATTGGGTGCTGGTACCCTAGGTATCTCCTCTAGGTTGAAATCATGTATTTGGATTTGGTTTTCTGGGTTGTTTTCAATCTCCATTGGCTGCGTGGGAAATAAGGGTAATGGCTGAGGGGCTACTAGTTGTTCCAGGTTTGGGTCGGCAGCTGTGGTTGCTAAGATATGGATGTTTTCTAAACCCCTATTGAGCAAGTCTTGGGTGTGGGCATCGGTTTCTTTCTTAGCGGCTGCTAGAATGCGCTGCTGTTGTAACTTTTTCATTCTTTTACTACGCTCGTGTGCTCCCCTACTGAATCGTCCTCTCTTTTTCTAAGTGAATGGCTCTCTAGACTGAGCCTTAAACACGAATATCCCATCTTCATTGTCAGCTAAATACCCTGAGAGAGTAGGCTGTGAAGAGGTGCCTTCGCTTCTAGGTGAGCCGGACAACTGACGACAGGCATCGGAGGGTCCTTGATCGCTCATACTGTAAACTAACAAATAGTCAAATAACACACAATAATAAAATGCAGATATGCACGTATTTTCGTAATTAAATTCCTAACAATTTGAATAATATCTTGGTGTCAGCAGAACACTTTTGTGGCTGAATCAGTGGCTTAGCTCTGATACCACCTTCTGTCGCAACCCCCGTCCCCTATCTGTCCCAGGAACGGGCGGCCGCGAGACCAGTTTCGGTGGTATCCAGGTGTTTATCAATTTGGCAGCGGAAATTTCATCAGGACCGTAGTTAGGAAATATTTTATCAGAGTAAATACCACACTTTATATAAATATGTTGGGATAAAACCCAAGTTTTCATTACAAACATTTTTATAGGGAAAATCCCTATTTTATTGAATAAAACATCTTCTTTTATATAGGTAACTTTTATAGCCACTTTTTCCAAGCCTTCAGTGTTGTCCAGCTGGCTTCTAGTTGTCTTTCACATTTTGTAACCTGAAACGCATTTAAAAACATTTTGTCAGTGGGAAATACTGGTGAGTGAATCCCAGTTTAATCAAGAAGAGTTTTATCAATTTTCACAGTATTGAGAGCGATTACAATGTTTACATCTATACAATTACTCATTCAGTACTGTCAATCCTGACTGGTGGGTCATATTACACATTGGCTAACTCTTTGTCCAATGGTAACGTTTTGCACATTTTGTATACAAAACCCCAACATACCGGCAGTAATTGAAGAACAACAAAGACTCAATCACTTCTAATCACATTGTAAAATATTTAAGGTTTTCTAAAAACAGTTTACAAAAAGGAGATTACTCACATTGCTGTCTTATGGTTTCCTTTAAGGGTTTCCTGGTGATTATCTATTAATTACACAAATATACATGTGTTAGTATAATAACCCAATATTTACATTAGTAATACCCTCCCTGAGACGACATTCCAATGACTACGTCGGGCAGAACCACGACAGCCATTACGGAACCCTGGATCAATCAGGAAGCGTATCTAATACGTAATCGGGGTTATGATACTTACAACGGGGCAAAACTTCGTTATTTAGGGGGGTATTATACCCGGAAATTATTTTATCTATGCAGAAATTAGAGACAGAGATAGAGAAATGAGCGAATTGAAACTGAGGCTGGAGAGTTCTATTTATAGTGACCCTTCGCCTCCCCTCACGGCCCGTGTAAGACGTAGCCAAATGCTACGCGGCCCGCGTAATAGGGTCCTTAGGCCCTAGCCTTGAGTTGTCACCGGTCTAGCTTCGCCACGTGTCGACACGTGGCAGCTTCCGGGTGTCGCCTCGTAGTCGGTCTGTCGCGCCACGCGTAGGAGGTAGCCAAGGGCTACGCGCCCCGCGACAGCCCCTTAAATTTTGTTTTTATTTAATTTTTGTAAAATTAAAGGTATTTAGAGTCGGTTTTCACATACGGGGTATATATTGAGACATATAGGAACTGTTTTAAAATATATTATGGGTGTCGAAAATATTTTGGAGGGTTGTTATAGATACCATGTAACTGAAACTAGTATAAAATGAAGAAGGAAATCTGATTACATTGATAGAATGTATATCATAACAAGAGAAGCAACCTTCTCTATATATAGGGAGGAAGAGGGACCAAAAAGAAATAACTAATTGCATATGGGTACATCCATAATTTCATGCAAAGACTCTATAATTACATGTAGGGGCCTTTAGTTAACAACTAGGTCCTTCTACTATTTACGACTAACATCCTATACCACACATTTGTAGTGGCAGTGATAAGGGTGTGCGGGGAGGACCACCACACAAGGCCTGTGATTTCAAGCGGCACGTGTTTTTTTTGAAAAATCTTATATATATATATATATATATATATATATATATATATATATGTTAATTATTTTAAATGGTATACACATATCAACTCCAAGATAGGCCCATTTACAAAACATTTTGTATGGTTTAGAAGTTAGCCCATTGGCATTAGGTTTAGTGAGTGTAATACCCATTTGATTTTAAATAATAATAATAAAAAACCATTACGAAAGGACACATTTTTTCAAGCTCGAACAAGGTACATGAATTCTCAGAGACGCCTCTGCATATTTGAATCACAACCTTGTTGATCCAATTGCCAAGAAACAACACTTTAGTCTGAGTACCCTTTCACGTTACAGCTTTTTTCCTGCTACACCCCGGAACACTGTACTAAGGGTTCCAAACCAACAGTGAATGACTATAAACAATGTCATCGAGGTTTTCCTGGTCAAGGTAAGGCTTTGAGTTATCCATTTAAGTGCAGAACAAGACCTGAATTAGGATGATATTAGTAGAGAGGTTACTCATTGTGTACGTCACTCCATGTTGAAAGCTCTTTCAAATAGCATGAGCGTTGAAAGTCTTCAATTAGACTAGAGAGTTAGATGTTTTTTTCTTTTTTTTCAAAGGGGGAATGAATGGATTGAAGGAAAGAAGAGATCGAGGAGGAAAGTGGTTCACTAGAGTTTGTATCTTGAAAAGGTTATTATATTGAATGTATTTTTCTCTATTTTATTTCATGGTATTAAAGCCAAAAAACAAGAGAACGACGAGGGTAAAGAGAACTCATTGGAAAGCATGGTGATGTCCTTTAAACGAATCACCTATCTTTGTAAAGTCTCAAACATGGCCGGCCCTGGGGTGGGTGGGGAGGACCACCAGCCAGGGCCGAAATTTTGAGGGGCACATTTTTTATGTAAAAAACACGATATGTATATGTAAATTATTTTTTTAATAGGATACACTCATACAAACACCAAGATAGGCCCCCTTACAAAACTATTCGTATGGTTTAGATTAGTTATTAACCCCTTTGCCATTAGGTTTAGACCTTTAGTGGGCCTAATATCCAATTTCGTTAAGACCTAAAGGTACATTTTTTCGAGCTCGAACAGAGTACACGAATTCTTAGGGCCAGCCCTGGTCTGTAACTCCTCCCAAAGTTTGTTGAAATCAACATTTATATATTGTATAGTTCTATCATGAACTTAAATTCCACCACCCTGTTGTTCATTGTTACAAGGAGTGTCCTTTTGCTAAAGACATCATCCATCTTTTCTAGCCTTGTGATTGATTAAATTATATGTTCCAATAAAGTTGTTATGGATAATCAAGTCACGAGTATGATATTTTTAATGTGTCTAGCTATGATATTTCAGAGTTCAGAATCAAATGCAATTTTTACATGGTTGTGCAAAGAAAGATTTTTGAACTCAGCCACAACAATTTTCTATAAGAAAAAAAAAAAAAAAAAAAAAAAACTCCTCATGGCAAGTTCTATAATATAACTAAGCTAATCGAAAACCTTAAAAAAATTCCATTATTGAAACATATCTGCTTATACACATATTTTGTTTTACTAAAAAGATAGATAGGCTTGCATACAAACTTAAATTATTACAAAGGCGTGTTAAAATAATAGGGGATTGGCATTAGAGGTTCAGGTATGATGGAGTTAACGGTTTAAACACATTCCTTCCCTTGGTCTCAACCAAGTCCAAATGCTTTTGTAGAAGATTCATGTAAACTATCCAATCTCCATTCTTCTTCGTACTCGGCATTGGCATTACATACCCAGTTTGCCCACCCCACGGAAAATGATATGACCCGAAATGTGGCTTACCCCATCCGAAGTCTATACTATTGACTGGAAAGCGCTGCCCTGAAGACACCACTATGGCTTCACCATCGTTTTCGTCCATTTTGGCATATATCTTCGCAACTGCTGGCTCGGGCCTGTGCAACTCAACCCAATCAATGAGTCCCTGAAAATGTTCCTCGGTCATTGCAGGAGACACAAACTCATGGACCATATCAGCTACTAGGTTGAGTGGCATCTCCTTAAGCTCACTCGAGCTTGCTTCACCAAAAGGCATAGAAAGTACATTTCCAAAGTAGTTTTGCATTGATAATGGCGTGTTTTTTGGCAGAGAGAGTTTATCAAAGCTGACCCTATCCATCCTTCCTCTCCCATCAACAACAACGCCCATTTTGCAAGTGTTGAAACTGTCTTCACATTCTGCAATTAACTTCCATAGAAATGCAGTAAATGATACAAGTTTGCTTCTTTTTGCATTTTCATTAAAACTTGATTTGGATTGAAGGTGACTGATGTCTTTGGCCTCCACGTAATATATTCGGCTTCTGAGGGGATTGGTCGATAAACATGACCGTTGTGGGGGAAGAGATGATAATGGAAGGTATAGCTTGTCATAGAAGGTGTTAACCACCGGTGGGTGTCTAGCGTTAAGCATGGAACGCCTGAAAGATGGAAGACTGGAAATTGATTTCGATTGAGCAATTTCAGCCCACGCAGCCAAGAACACGTTTATAGAATATGCATCGGCTACTCGATGATCAAATGAGCATCCAATTATTAAACCTCCGCATCTTAGCTCGGTGACCTAATTCGGAACAAGTAAAGGTAAATTTACCAGTTGAGAACAAATCAGAAAGTATTCATAAATGGTAGGAACACTAGAGTGAGTGTCATTTTTTTTTAAGATAAAATGTTTCTGTCAGGCAACGTATATGTAGTTTCATGCATCCCTTTCAAAACATATCAAAAAGTATCAAAAAATATCACATTATTTTAAAATAATAAAGAAATATTTATACCATTCTCTATTTAAATAAATTGTTAGGTTTCTTCAAAAAAGAATCTCGGTTTTCAAGTTTTGAATGTTTTTTATAATAATCTTAACCCTTTTTCATAGAGTAAAAAACATGTAAGTATATAGTCTAAGGTTAAGTAATAACAAACAAAAGAGTTTTATTAATTAACTAAAATAATATTCCTAGTCTTTTCAGTACTTATGAAAGATATAATATAGTTCAAACAGTTTACATGCAATCAGAGTACGTTATAGACTAGAAGTTTGGTCTATTGTCAAGGAAACTTTATAGAAATTTAACATTCGATTTTGCCTCCAGCGTCTTGCAGATGCCCTTGTTTTGTTAAAAAAAATATTCAAAGAAAACTAATTAACTGATATTTATAATTCATATACCTGAACTGTAAGAACACCTTGTTTTTTACGTGGAACAAGCTTTCTCTCAACAGATTCATCAGGGTGGTAAAGATCAATGTTCTTAAGCTCCACATCGGCATGTGCATGAATAAAATCCACACCACGGTTGTTACAATGCAACTCGGGTTCAGCGAGGTTGTTTTGGACAATTTCACCAGCAAGCGGGTAAAACGGCCCCAGCGCTTCTGCTAGTGATTTCTTGAGTATGTTCAAGCTCTCATCGAGTGGAAGAGAGTTCTTGTAACAGAAGAAAACTCCGACATCCAGTGGCGGAAGGAGTAAGTCTAGGTTGGACATTGGTAGCCGGTGTTCCTGGACCGGCAACGCGGCCACAATGTTGTCTCTCTTCTTAACACAAACTATGAAAGTTGTTCCACACGAAGCCATTTCTATGAGGTTAGTGTGCCACAAGTGAAAAGGTTTGTTAAGGAAAGGGAAGATTTAGAAATTATGGGTGGGGAACATAGATACAAGAGTGGTGATTTATATAGGAAAATAAAATGCGTGTTGTTTTGGTAAAAAGTTACCATAAAAATAAAGTAGGGAGAGGTTAGTTGGAGCCGCCTTTAAAAACTTTTAACTTTCCTACCCATTTAACTAACCATTTTTTTTAACGTTCAACATAAAATTATTCATACATTTAGGGTGTGTTTGGGATTACTTATTTAAGTTTAAAAGAACTTTTTGTTAAAAAAAACTTATTAACTTATGGCTTTTTAAAAATGAGTTTTAAAAAAAGTGTTTGAGATAGCTTATAAGCCAATAAGTCAATAAGTAGTTTTTAAAAAAAGTGTTTGGGTTACCTTATGGCTTTTTAAGGGGAGTAATGTAAAGTTCATCATAAAACTAGTTTTCATTTTTGAGAAGTTACAATTTCTAACTTCTCAAAAATCCCTTTTTCAATACAATTTATAAGTCATTCTAGAAGTACTTATACAATTTGCCAAACACTATAAAACAACTTATTAACTTTTGTAAGTCAATTAGTTAAAAATAGGTCCAAAATAAGCTAACCCAAATACCCTCTTAGCAAGGTGCTACACCACAATTATATCCACCAATAAAAGGAAAAAACGTACAGCAAAAACAAACATAAAACTATAATGGAAATACAACAAAACTGTTCAAGGCCAACCAACCATTTTAAGCCTGCTTTTTCAACTAGCTAGATGATGTTGAATTGAACATTAGTTTTTTTTTAGGATTAATATGAAATATGATCGAACTTTTATGACCATTTATATGGGTTAGATATTAAATGATAGTTAAGTTTTTTTTTGTTATTATTTTAGTCATTCAATTTCAATCACTTGCGAAAACTAGCTAGATGATGTTGAATTGAACACTAGTTTTTTTTTAGGATTAATATGAAATATGATCGAACTTTTATGACCATTTATATGGGTTAGATATTAAATGATAGTTAAGTTTTTTTTTTTTACTCATTCAATTTCAATCACTTGCGAAAATTTTTAAAACAAAGAAACAATCTTAAACCTTGATTGGTAAAAATGGACACCTTTTAAGCGATATTACTTTTACTTTGTAACTGGACCCACCAAATTTACCTTTTTTAAATGACACCAAAAAAATGATAATAACATCGTCGGAGAGCAGGGCCGGGCCAATTGTGGTGGTGGGTGAGCGGTCGCCCTCCTTAAAAAAAATTTTTTTAATTTAAAAGATATAGTAAAATCCTGAGCGCACCCTATAAAATTTTGGTTTCGCCTCCCTTGAACTCGCCGGTGAAAGAGCTCAAGAGGTATCAATGGAAAGTCGCAAATTATCTGATATCTTATTCAATCAAGAAGAAGAGCTATAAATAGCTTACAAGATAACGTAAACAAACATGAAATACGGAACGACTCCGACTCGAGTTAACGTAAACAAACATGAAATACGGAACGACTCCGACTCGTTCAATAGGACTACTTCAACAGACTCAAAAAAACACGTGAGCTAAATGAGCTACAGTGGGCCCACCTGCTGGACTCAAACATAGACTCAAACTTGGGCTCAAAACCCATTATTCAATGAAAAGACCCAGATCCAACATTTCCTTCCCTTAAACTGAAATGCTTTAAACAGCAAACATCAGTTTAACTTGTAGTTCCTGCCTGCAAATCCTGCACTCCAAGTAGCCTTCTTAATTTCACAAAAGTATCCAGCTTCACAGGTTTGGTCATGATGTCAGCACGTTGTTCTTCAGTATTACAAAATTCTAACTTCACCACACCTTGATTTACCAGATCTCTTAAGTAATGAAATCGTACGTCAATGTGTTTCGTCCTTCGGTGCATCACTGGATTCTTTGACAGCTTGATCGTGGAACTGTTGTCGCATAAGACTTCAATAATACCATCTGGTTTGTTGGTTAGATCTTCCAAAACACCCTTTAGCCAAACACAATGGCATGCACAGTAGGTTGCAGCCACATATTCTGCCTCTGTCGATGATAAAGTCACAATTTCTTGCTTCCGGGAACTTCAACAAATTGCTGCATTACTGAGCATACACACATATCCTGATGTACAACATCTATCTTCTGTATCACTTGCATAATCACTATCCGTATATACTCCCAGTGTTGCAGTTGAACTCTTCTCATACATCAGACCATAAGTAAATGTACCTCTCAAATACCTTAGTACCCGTTTAGCAATATGCATATGTTCCTCCTTTGGTTGTGCCATAAACCGAGATATCAAACATACAACATATGTCATGTCGGGCCGTGTAACCGTGAGGTACATCAAGCTGCCCACCAGGCGTTTGTATGCTGTGATGTCCACGTCCTTCCCTACACCAGCCCTGGTAAGAACAGTACCTGGAACTATGGGATTGTTGACGGGATTAGCCTCCCACATGCTAAACCGCTCAAGAATTTCCTTTGCGTATTTCTTTTGACATAGACTAATCCCCGCATCACTTTAGGTTACTTCTACTCCAAGAAAAAACCTCATTTTACCTAAATCAGTCATCTCAAACTCTTGTTGCATTGACCTCTTAAAATTCTCACACATCATAACATCATTGCCAGTATATATTAAATCATCAACATATAAACTAACAATGATTACCTTGTTCCAAACCTTCTTAATGAACAGTGTGTGATCGTATTTGCTTTGCTTGAACCCTTCCCTTTTGAAATAGCCATCTATTTTGTTGAACCAGGCTCTTGTGGCCTGTTTCAATCCATACAACGCCTTCTTTAATCGATAAACCTTTGTTTCTTTTCCCATTTTCACAAACCCTTGAGGCTGAGTCCCATAAACTTCCTCCTTGAGCTCCCCATGTAAGAAAGCACTTTTCACATCTAATTGGAACACGACCCAATTCTTTTGTGCTGCTACAGCAATCAAAGCTCTAATAGTATCCCATCGAGACACTGGAGCAAAGACCTCGTCATAATCGACTCCTTTCTTTTGAGCATACCCTTTCACTACCAACCGTGCTTTGTATTTATCAACCTTTCCATCATCATTCAGCTTTGTTTTAAAGACCCATTTAACTCCAATTGGTTTTATCCCAATCGGAGCTTCAATGAGTTCCCATGTACGGTTTTTCTCGATGGCCTGAATTTCAGACTCCATCGCTTTGACCCATTTTGTTTCCGTACAGGCTTCTTCATAGCTGATCGGATCATCTAAAGAGCTAAACATGGCAAATTCAGCCTCTTCATCAGACAATCCTTCCCCACTTTGATAATCTTTTAACCATGTTGGAGCTTTTCTGATTCTGCCTGACAGCTCTGCTGTAGCTGGGGTTCGAAGTGCTGCAGATGGACCAACTAATTCTTCCTCGTGACTTGTTCGTCTCTCACAACCTGGTGCATCATTCTGTCCAGCCGTCGGTGTATCATTGTGTTCGGTTGCCGGGATAGGAGCTGCTTGATTCACTATATCAAATTCATCTTGTACCTCTTCCTCCACCAATTGTTCTTCATCAATGATCAATTCTTCTTGACCAATTTCATCATTGGCCCAATTCCATCTTGCCTCTTCCTCAAAAACAACATCTCTGCTAACTACAATTTTCCTTTTAATTGGATCATAAAGTCGATAAGCTTTAGATTCGAGACTCACCCCAAGGAAGATGCACTTGTGACTGTGATCCTCTAACTTTGTTCTCATTTGAGTTGGTACATGCACATGCCCAATTCATCGACTGAGAGGAGGTCAATATCTTTGGATTCTTCAATTGAGCAAACAACAAAGTTGAAGTTGGTTGTCATGCTTCTAAGTATCTTCTCTACAATTTTCACATCAGGCATGTCTTCACCACAATTCCGCATGTCATTCGCCGTCATCATAACTCTGCCAAAATAGGATGTCACAGTTTCCCCAATTTGCATTTCCAGGGTTTCAAAAATTCTGCGATGTCGTTACAATTGAGCCCGCTTAACCCTAGCATTGCCCTGATATTTCACCCTCATGGCCTCCCAAATCTGTTTCGCAGTGTTTTTCTGCGTCATAGTCTTCAGAATGCTTTTATCAATGGACTGAAATAGGTAATTTCTGACTTTCAAGTCTTTGAGCCGCATCTCCTCCAAGTTCTTGCGCTGAATTGGCGTCAATTGCTCACCATCTTTGGGTTCAACGTAACCCTCTTCAATGACTCGCCAATACTCATTTGAGCGAAGCAGGTTCTCCATAACCAGGCTCCAATGCTCATAATCACCATCAAATTTTGGAATACTCGGGACTTGGAAGTTATTTGCTTCTTCCGCCATCACTCTCTTGATCGATGTTCCTATGTTGGATCTGAGTTTGGTTTTGATTGTATTTTTCGTTTGAATTAGAATGAAGATGGATGAGTTGTGCAGCGGAATTAAGATGGAAACAAACTTTGCATACAATCAAACGAGAGTATTGCTTTGATCAAACACTTTTCACAAAGAACCGAAAGATTGAATTTAATTTCAACAACGATTACAATGCAATGTTTAATACAAACTCCCCCTCAGCCAGAGCTCAGTGTTTGTTCGTGCAGAGAAGACGGTTATGCAAAGAGCTAATAGAACAGTACAGAGCACTGTTCTATTTATAGGCACTAGCAAACCACTGAGCATCTAAGCTGACGTCACCATGAAAGTGATATCTAACCTCCTAACAAACTCTAACCTCTAATCAATACAAACACTTCTATGCTAACTACTGCTATTACATTACATTACATAAAGACAGAATAAACAACTGCTGCATCCCTCCACTACTGTGAACCCAGCAGTACTTGTCCGGATCAGCAGTGCTTGACTCAAGGCAGTAGATTGAACAGCAGAGCTTTAGTCTTTCATCAGGTCTTTACTTGAACAGCAGTTGTGGGTCAGCAGTTTGCACGATCAGTAGATAGGAGGTCAGCAGATGTTGAAATCACTATCAAGGGGAGAGACTTGTATGAACATCTGCTTATTCTGGATCCACTGCTCTGATCCAGTTTTGGCTTTAATTATATGTTCCTCTGGTAGGGTTCAATCCCAGCAATCTCCCCCTGGAACAGATAATGCCAAAACTCTTCATTATTGTGGAATCTTTATTGCCTCATCAACAGTTCCCTTATTTGCCCTTTAAGTTGTAGTTCAAAGGTTAAGGCATCTGTATCATCATCATCCCTGCTAAGTGGAAGATCAAGGAGATCCTGCAAATCTTCAAGACTTAGGCCAAGTGCTTGTTCCCTTGATATTTTCTTCACTTCTCCATCAGACCTGAACATAGTTAGTACATGGGTCTGTTTGTCAGTTTCCCACTTTAGTACTTTTGAGCCTGGTGGGTTTCTTGGGAGATTTTTATTTGATGAGGAGTTTGGAGATGCTGGCCTATTCATGACTGGCTGAGCAGTACTTGCAGATTGTTCCAATTCAAGATCTTCTTTCATCATTAATCTAATGCCCTCTTTTACAACAGCATTTCCAGCTTTTAGATCTTGAACTATTTCAGCACCTGACTGGTTTTGACTCCTTCTTTTGTAGATGGCAGCACCAGCTGGAGCAGTAGTTCTTTTGACTTGCAGCTTTGGTGGTCTTTTTGAGACCTCTGCTTTGGAGTAGTCAGGCCTTTTTGGAACCATTGGATCTTTCTTTCTAAGTTCCTCCAACCTTTTGTAGGTAGCCCTGACCCTATCTTCTCCCCACTTTGTCACAGAATTCTTTGACCCATAATCAGCTGCTATCAGCTCCTCTTTCATTCTCTTCAACTCTAAGATCTTATCAGCTTTAAATTGTTTGAATTTTTCAGGAGGAGTCTGCTTGACCTTATTTTTTTATCATTTCTTGAATCCTGGCTGCCTCTTTTTCAAGCTCAGGAATGGTCCAGTTTTTGTACATGTGTTTCTCCCCCTTGTATTTCTTGTAGGTCATGATGTTCTCAATGTAGTCTTTTCTCAAGGACTCATCTGCCCTTTCTGAGATTTGCTGACATACATTTTTGGTAAATTGCTCCATAGCTCTGACCTGTGTGAGTAGAAACTGATAGTTTTGCTGAAATTCTCTATCAGATTTCCCTTGTTTATTTTTGGTTGAGATATCCTCTGCTTGCTTGGCCTTGAGTTTCAAATATTCTTCAATATTGTTAGGCCTGGGATATCCTTCAACTGATGGCAAACTCCTTTTAGCTGGGTCATCCTCATAGTAGAAGGATTTGATTTCTTCCCTAACTGCAATAATGAGACACCAGCAGGAGGTAATGACTTTAGAATTTGAGCTGAAGAGAAAGGTATGGGTTTTGGAATTGTGATAAGTGACAGAGATTTTGAAGATGTTGGTGGTGGAGATGTGTCATCATCTTTTAGGATTAGCCTTCTCCTTTTTGGTTGAGGAGGGACTGATGATGCTTTGGATGGAACGGTGGTGGTAGTTTGAGTGGCAGTGGTTTGTGGTTGACTAACAGCTGTTGAAACAACTGGTGTTTCAACCACTGTTGTCATTACAACAGATGTTGTAACATCTGTTGTCTTCTGCTTTTTAGCAGGAGATGATGGTGGTGAGTTTGTTTTTGGTGGTGATGATGGTGGTGGTAAAGCAGTGGTTGTGGTGTGTGTTGAAGTGGTAACAGATGTTGAAACCTCTGAAGTACCAGCAGTAGTTGATACAGCAGGAGTTACAACAGCTGTTTGGGTGGAGGTTTGATGCTGATGGCTTTTGGATGGTGGTTTTGGAATATGCTTTGGAATTCTGGATGGGATGGACTTAGGTTTCCTTTTTGGCTTAGGATTTTTAGTATCCTTTGACTCAGAACAACCCTGCGCATACAGCTCCATGAAAGCTCTTTTCTCCTCATTCCACCTTGAAATATCCTTTGCCACTCTATCCCTTTTTACACTTGCTACTCCTTCATCAAGTGCTTCTTGGGTAGCATCAACCTTTTTGCTACCATCTGGCAAGGGAATTTTTCTGGTCATAGCATCCTTTTCTGGTTCAATGTAAAGACCATCATCTATTCCCTTCTTCTTCCATTCCTGAATTTTCTCCCCCTTTTTGGCATTATCTGGGGGAAGTTGATCAATGAAAAGAACTGTTGGAGGAGCAGTGCCAGTGGTTTCCAATAAATGGGCCTTGATTGCCTTAATGTCTGCTTGAGTGTTCTTGAACCTAGACTCCATGATGTTTCTCAGCTTGTGGACATGTTTTTCATGTTGCTGATCAGCCATTTGTTTTTGTTGTTGGAGAAAAGGTTGGAAGAGGTTCCAGAACTCATTTGTAGCAGATGCTTGTGGTGGAGCATGTGCTAGAGGTGGAACAACAGTGGATTGCATCTTTTGTACTGTCAACAACTGTTGCAGCATTTCTTTGATATCTGCAACTGAAGTATCCAGTTTATCAACACGTTCCGTCAATTCCAAATATTTTAAACCATCACCCAATTTAATGGGATCGTCTGATTTCCCACTAGCAGTGGTTTTATCAGTGGTTGAGGTAGGGAGTGTACTCCAAACATTAACCACTGATGCCCCTTTTTCTTGATACTGGGGTCTTCTTCCTTCAACACTTGACAACCTTTTGATGTTGCCAGTGGTAAAAATAAATCCACTGGTGGTTGGCAGAGGTGCTATGTAAGGAATTGCCTCCAAGGAAGTCATATTGATGTAACCATTGTCCAAATGTAAACCTGTGGGTTCAACATATGTAGTGGCTGCTTCACTTGGAATACCACCAAGAGTTACTTGTAACTCAAGGGGTGTAACCTCCTCAGGTTGTGTTGGTGGGTTAGCAAGGATTGATACATCAGACCCAGTCATTTGTTGAGGTATATTCTCATTAATAGGTGATTGAGAAGGACTGGTTAGTGCCTGGTTCAAATCGATTGCATCCAACAGAAGTTTAGTTAGTGGGGGAATTGTGGATGTGATGTTTGGTGTAGAAAGAGAATTTGCCCCGGGCATTGGGCTGTGGATGATGGAAACGAGTGTTTCCATAGCATCATGATGTGGAGTCCCTATTTGTACAACCTGTTCTTTTTGAGAAGAAACATGAGGAGTTTCGGTTATGGGTTGAGATATTTATACCAACTGCTGTGAGGAAGAAGCAGCAGTGGTTTCTTGTGACTTTTGTTTTGTCACATGCAGTTGCTCTGGTATCTCATCCTCCAGAGTTGCCTTTTTGATGGGTTTGGGGGGTTTTTGATTTTTCTTTTTATGTGGCTTTTTGGTGATTTTAGGTGTGGGTTTCAAAGCAGCTGTGCTGCTACTTTGATCACCTTGAGCAGTGGGCTCAGCAGCAGATACCTGAGGGGCAGTGGTAGCTGCTAAATTCTGCTCAGGCACCTCTGCTTGTGTTTTGCAAGGTGTTGACATTCTGGTAAAAGTTTCAGCAGTTAAGTTGTGCACTTGTAAAGAGTCACCTTGGTTTATTACAGCAATATCATCCTTACTGAATTTCTTTTCAAAATAATAGCTTAGAAATCTTGGAAACAGTAAGAATGATTTTGTTTCAACATTTTTAACCAGATCATTAAAAATTTCCCGGGAATATTTAAAATTTTCTTCTTGAAGAATAGCATATCCCAGATTTTGAATTTTTAATGGTATTTCATTAAAAGCAGTGGTTTTGTTTGAAACACACATTAGAAGGGTATGAAATAAAAACCTTGTTGCAGAAGGGAAGTAACCTTTTTGTAAGGTGTCCTTTTTCACTTCTGCATTATACCCTCTTTCCATAAAATCATTTTTAACTCGTTTTTGGGAAAAGTAATTTTACCTTCCTGATCGTCGAGTTGAAAGACCTCTGAGATGGATTGTGACGTAATCTTGACGGCTTTTCCCTTTAGAGATGAGTTGATGGCAATTACAGTGTCTCCTTGTTTTTCAAGGGTTTCATTTTTCCAGAACTCTCTTTGGGTTGTCAAGTATATTGGTGCATCTGCTGTTAACAAAGTTTTGTACTTCGAGGCAGAGATGGTATCAATGATGGAGTTGAAGATATTTGTGGTGCTGGGTTTTGTGAGAAGACCCAGAAGATTGTGAGATGGTTTGTGTGGAATTTCAGTGGGTGTTGCCTTTTGAGAGGCTTGTTTAGACGTTGATTTGGAAATGGATTTTGCAGATGACTTCGATTTTGTCATTTTGGAGATGAAGATCGAAGAAGATTTTGAAGGAATTTGAAGAAAAACTGCTTTGAGAAGAGAATTTTTGAGAATTCAATTCGACAGTAAAACCCTGTTTTGGTGTGAAGTGGGAGTTTTATAGAGGAAAAAGTGATGGCTGGCGTGGCAGCGGTTACAAAAGTACTGACAACTATGTACTGCCCACATGCCAACCTCTGAGGAAATGAAGGACAATACTTTTATGAAAGTTACTGATGAGGGCAGTGTTTACAACGGCAAAATGGAAGCAGTGGATGATTTTCACTATCAGTGGATAGCATATCAGTGGATAAGACACTGCTTTTGAACAACAGAGTTTATCAAAAAATGAGAGAGTAGAGGATGGCTTTCAACAGTGGACAGACTTTGAAGTAGAGCAGACTTTTGAACAAGCAGTGGTTATGGCAGACTTTTAAGGATTTTTAATGAAAACTTCATTTTTAGCTATTTTTAAGGATGGATTTTTGATTTTCTGAAAACATTTTAATGCTTTTATTCGTAGAAAAACAAGATGTTGCTTGTTATTCCATGTTTAGCATGCCAATCCTAGAGACCAAGCTTTCAAAGGTGGCAGTATCTAATGCTTTTGTGAGCACATCTGCCAGCTGGTCTTTAGTTGGAATATGATGCAGAGAAATCAAACCTTTTTCATAGCAATCCCTCACAAAGTGATGTCTGATGTCAATGTGCTTGGTGGTTGAATGGGAAACTGGATTTTTGATGATATTTTCTGCTGCCTGGCTATCCAACATGAGTGGTGTCTTTAAGGCAGTGATACCAAAATCCAGCAACTGATTTTGAAGCCACAGGAGTTGGGCTGTACAGCTTGCAGCAGCAATGTATTCAGCTTCAGCAGTGGATGTTGAAACAACTGCTTGCTTTTTGCTTTGCCATGAAACTAAGCAATCACCTAGAAACTGGCACCCTCCTGATGTGGACTTCCTTGTAGTGTTACATCCAGCAAAGTCACTGTCTGAAAATCTTGAAAGCTTGATATTCCCATTAGCTGGATACCAGATACCAAGTGTGGGAGCACTTTTTATGTATCTGAATATCCTTTTTACAGCAATAAGATTGGATTTTCTAGGGGCTGATTGACTTCTTGCACAAACACATGTTGCAAACATGATGTCTGGCCTAGATGCAGTTAGGTACAACAAAGACCCAATCATGCTTCTATATAGAGTTTGGTCAATCAGCTCATCCTTTTCATCAGACATGACAAGCTTATTTGTTGCCATAGGTGTGCTGCATGGTTTACAATCATTCATATCAAATTTGTTTAAAAGTTCTTTTGCATATTTGCTTTGATGAATGAAAGTACCATTTTGCATTTGCTGAACTTGGAGACCAAGAAAGCATTGTAGCTCACCCATTGCACTCATTTCAAACTCAGCTGTCATGAGTTCCCTAAACTCTTCACACATTGTATTACATGTGCTTCCAAAAATAATGTCATCCACATAAATTTGGACAATCATTAAATCCTTTCCTCTCCATTTTAGAAACGGTGTTTTATCAATGGTACCTCTTTTGAAACCATTTGAGAGTAGAAAGGTGGAAAGAGTTTCATACCAGGCCCTTGGTGCTTGTTTCAGGCCATACAGGGCTTTGTTCAGCCTGTAGACATGATTTGGATAAAATGGATCCTCAAAACCTGGAGGTTGACACACATACACCTCTTCTTGAATTGTACCATAGAGGAAAGTACTTTTGATATCCATTTGGAACACCTTCATGTTGTGGTTGACAGCAAAGGCCAGGAACAGTCTTATAGCTTCCAATCTTGCTACAGGGGCAAAAATTTCATCATAGTCAATCCCCTCTTCCTGTCTGTAACCTTGAACCACAAGCCTGGCTTTATTTTTGACAACAATACCCCTTTCATCAGTTTTGTTTTTGAAGACCCACTTTGTGCCAATGGGGCTAACCTCTTCTGGCAGTGGTACAAGCTCCCATACTTGTTGTCTTTTAGACTGTTGGAGCTCCTCTTGCATGGCTTCTACCCAGCTGTTGTCTTTCAGTGCCTCTTGGTGCTTGACTGGCTGATGGAGTGATAAAAAACCAGCAAAAAGACAAATGTTTTAGGTTTGGCTTCTTGTAAGCACCCCTTCATTGATGTTGCCAATGATTTGGTCAGGTGGATGAGATCTCAAGTAGATTAAATCTCCTTGGTATGGAATGATGGCAGTTTTTGGTGAAGGCTGCAAATGTGTATCATCTGAGCTAACCACTGCTGGGGACTTTGATGTTCCAGCAGTGGCTTCAAAAGGTGGTGGAATGGGAGGTAATGAAGTGGACACATGCTGACTTTTATCCACTATTTGGGGACTTTTGTCAGCAGTGTTTGAGGATGTGGAAGCAGTGGTTGATGGGCTACTTTGGTCAACAACTGTTGAGGTAGCAGTGGTTGAGCTTTGACAGCTGTTTTGAACAACTGATGCTTTTCCCATTGTGGCAGACTCTTGAGGGATAATGATTTCATACCCATAGTCTGGTGTTGAATCCTCTGATGGACCTACACTGTTAGTCTTGACAGTAGTATTTTCAAAAGTGAATTTATCAAGATCAAACAGATCTGCAGGATTTGTTGGGATTTTCATTGATGAAAGTTCATTGAACTTTACATTCAAGGTCTCCTCCACTGCCTTGGTCCGTGTATTAAACACTTTGTAGGCCTTGGCAGTGGTTGAGTATCCCAGATGATAACCACAATCAATTTTGGCTGCAAATTTTGAAATGGAGTCTTTTAAGTTGAAAATAAAGCATGGGCAGCCAAATACCTTGAAGTATGAGATCAGTGGTTTGATTTTATACAGAAATTTATAAGCAGTCTTTTTGTGCCTGGGGTTTATTAAAACTCTGTTTTGGACATAGCAAGCAGTGTTTACTGCCTCTGCCCAAAAAGTTAATGGCAAACCTGAATCAGCAAGCATGGTTCAGGCAACCTCAATCAAAGTTCTGTTCTTTCTTTCAACTACCCCATTTTGCTCTGGTGTTCTAGGGATGATGTACTGCCATACAATCCCTTTCTTCACACAGAAGGCATCCAACTCCTTATTTTTAAATTCTGTGCCATTGTCACTCCTGAAGACTTTTACTGGAAGGTCAAATTGCTTTTCAACCTGTGTCACAAAGTCTTGCAAAATTCCTGCAGTCTCATCTTTTGAGTGTAAAAAGAAAGTCCATGTAAACCTAGAGAAGTCATCAACAATAACCAAACAGTATCTTTTCTTCTTGAGACTCATGACTTGAACTGGGCCAAACAAATCCATGTGCAGCATTTGTAAACACTGGGTTGTTTTGGACTCTTCAATGGACTTATAAGAACTTTTATGCTGTTTTCCTTTTAAACAGGAAATGCAATGTTCAGGACATGAAAACAATTTTTGTGGTAAACCTCCTACCAAACCATTTTTTGAAATTTCAGTGATTGTCTTAAGATTTGTGTGCCCCAGTCTCCTGTGCCAAAGTTCTGTCTCTTTGTTAGAGGCAGCTGAGAACAGACAGGCATCAGCTCTAGGACACTCTTTTGACATATCAACAACATAAACATTGCCACTTCTTTGAGCAACAAGTTTTGTTTGACCAGTTTTTATTATTGCTTCAATCTTTTTGACCATTTCTGGTCCAACAATCCTACAACACTCCTTTGTGAAGAATGGCCCATACCCCTTGTCACTCATTTGTGAAACACTCAGGAGGTTGAATTTTAGACTGTCTATCAGATTGACATTTTCAAATTTTACATTGCCAGGCTGTACTGTACCAGACCCCAGAACTTTCCCTTTACTGTTATTCCCAAAGGATATATCACCCCCTCCATGAATTTTGAAATCTTTGAGTAGAGCTTTACATCCAGTCATGTGCCTGGAGCCTCCACTATCAACATACCAAAGGCTATCTAAACAGGCAGAAGCTCCCTTGGCAGCAGCCATCATTGCACAATCACATTGATGATTTTCTTCATCACCAGCTCTAACTTCTTTCTCACCTGCTTTCTTCTCTTCCTCTTCTTCTTTATCCTCTTCGGACCAGGGATCTGTCAGTGGTTCAATCAGGGTTCCTGAACTTTCTCCCAGCAGTAGTTCACCAGCCACAGCGGTAACCACTGCTTCAGTCACCTCATCCACTGTTTCAGCACTTAGCTGTTCACCTTCGGTTTCAATCCCCTCTGGTATTGACTCTAATGCCATCAAACAAAATTCATCATTAGAAGGTTCATCAAAAGCGTAGAGTGCAAAATTTTCATCACCAAGCTCATCAGGCATGCTGCTCCAGTCAACAAAGCCTTGAGTGAAAAAACTTTGCTGATCTGGTTGTACCACTGCTGGAGCAGCTGTTTGAGGTGCAACAGGTTGCACTTGTGCCTGGGGGACAGGGGTTTGAACGTACTGAATTTGTGGAACAGTAGTTTGGACATAATGCACAGGCACAGGGGTAGCAACATAGTGAGCAGTGTTAACATGAGCTGCAAGGGTATATTGGGTATAGTGAACAGTGCTTTGATTTTGTGGTCTAGGGTTTGAGCTGGGATGAGTGATTATAGGACCAGTTGTTTGACTCCTGCATTCCCTAGCAAAATGACCTAGCCTATTGCACTTATAACACTTGATTTTCGATTTATCTAACCCAACCCTTAAATTTCCATGTAACCCTGGGAATTTTCTCCCTGTTCTTTTGTAGAATTTGCTTGTTCTTACACTAAGCAAAGCCAATTGATGCAGCATGTCCATCTCTTCTAAGTCAGTGGGATCAAAGTGTTGCAAATCATTGAGTTCAAAGCACAAATTATCTGACATCTGGTTTCGCTATTTGCAGTAAAAGCATAATTTGCAGAGTGAGGATCAGGGTTGTTAAAATTTCCACCAGCAGTTATATCAATAAAGTGATCATAACCCTGATCCTTACCACTGCTACCAGATTCTTCCTGGCCTAAAAGAGCTGTGCTACCGAATGAATAATCATCAGTAACTTTGCCAGACTCTTGCAACTTCTTTTTCTGGTTCAACTCCCTTTCATAGGTCAGGAGTCTACCATGAAGTTGGGTCAGGGTCAGATCTTTGAACTCAGCAGAGTTTCTAGTGACAAAAGCTATGGTGTCCCATTTTTCTGGTAGTGACCTAAGGAACCTGCTATTTTGAGTTGAATTTGGAAAAGTTACTTTAACAAGCCTTAGTTCACTAATGAGACAACTGAACCGCTCAAATTGCTGAGTCAGTGATTCACCCCTGATGTGACAAAATGTTTCATACTGCTGGTTCAGAATTTCCCTATTGTTGTCAATGACTTCTTCTGTCCCTCCAAACTGTTCCTTCAACGCATCCCATAGCTCTTTGGCACTGTTACAGTGTAACAGTCCAGCATAGATCTCATTGGGTAATGCGGATGCTATGATGCTAAATGCTTTGGCATCGAGTTCGAACTTTTGAAAATCAGTTTCAGTATAGTTTTCATATGGTTTTGGTACGAACTTCTTTGGATCCTCAGCACTTGGCACCATAGGAACATGGGGACCAAAAACAACAGACCTCCAACATCCAGTGTTCTGTTGAGCAAGGATGTGACCCATCCTTCTCTCCCAGATGTTGTATTCATTTCGTTTAAGCATGGGTGGTTTAAAAAGCGAGCCAATGTTGTTCTTATCATCTTATGATTATGACGTCATCCTGGTTGTTTTACAGGCACTGATTAATCAACTTTAAAGGTGATTAAACCTTACTCTGTTTTTCAACAAACCGAACAAACTATCGATATCAACGATTATGAGCTGAACTATTTATGTCAAAATGATTGTTAAATCAAATTTGACTGTCCAAGCTCTGATACCAATTGTTGGATCTGAGTTTGGTTTTGATTGTATTTTTCGTTTGAATTAGAATGAAGATGAATGAGTTGTGCAGCGGAATTAAGATGGAAACAAACTTTGCATACAATCAAACGAGAGTATTGCTTTGATCAAACACTTTTCACAGAGAACCGAAAGATTGAATTTAATTTCAACAACGATTACAATGCAATGTTTAATACAAACTCCCCCTCAGCCAGAGCTCAGTGTTTGTTCGTGCAGAGAAGACGGTTATGCAAAGAGCTAATAGAACAGTACAGAGCATTGTTCTATTTATAGGCACTAGCAAACCACCGAGCATCTAAGCTGACGTCACCATGAAAGTGATATCTAACCTCCTAACAAACTCTAACCTCTGATCAATACAAACACTTCTATGCTAACTACTGCTATTACATTACATTACATAAAGACAGAATAAACAACTGCTGCATCCCTCCACTGCTGTGAACCCAGCAGTACTTGTCCGGATCAACAGTGCTTGACTCAAGGCAGTAGATTGAACTGCAGAGCTTTAGTCCTTCATCAGGTCTTTACTTGAACAGCAGTTGTGGATCAGCAGTTTGCACGATCAGTAGATAGGAGGTCAGCAGATGTTGAAATCACTATCAAGGGGAGAGACTTGTATGAACATCTGCTTATTCTGGATCCACTGCTCTGATCCAGTTTTGGCTTTAATTATTTGTTCCTCTGGTAGGGTTCAATCCCAACATCCTATCACTCTCTCTCTCAGTAATTCGCTCTGAGGCCACACGGGGTGGAAGAGTTAATTACCGTGATAGAATCCTATCACTCGTGGAACACCGCCCCGCCCATTAAGTTTCACGCGTTAGTTTTATAACTCGGCATACCCTTCACGCGTTGAACTTCAACAATTAATACAAAGTGCATTTGAAAAAGTTCAGATTCTTTTGTCCTTTTGTAACAATTGATTACAAAGTTTGATGAAAAGTTCAATTCAGGTCCCTCAACTTTTGTAACCTATTTTTAAATAGCTTTCCTATCACTAGTGATACCACCCCCTACATTTGTATCACTAGTGATAGAATATTGGTTGTACACATGGCATGACTTGATTGGATAGTGGGAGTAATAGAATATATCACTAGTGAACCACCCCCTCCCCTGATACCACTTGAAAGAGCTCAAGAAGTATCAATGGAAAGTCACAAATTATCTGATATCTTATTCAATCAAGAAGAAGAGCTATAAATAGCTTACAAGATAACGTAAACAAACATGAAATACGGAACGACTCCGACTCGAGTTAACGTAAACAAACATGAAATACGGAACGACTCCGACTCGTTCAATAGGACTACTTCAACAGACTCAAAAAAAACACGTGAGCTAAATGAGCTACAGTGGGCTCACCTGCTGGACTCAAACATAGACTCAAACTTGGGCTCAAAACCCATTATTCAATGAAAAGACCCAGATCCAACAGCCGGATCTGTGTGAAAGAGAAGAGGAGATAAGTAATTTATCATGGTTTGCTTATTTCTCGGGCGACCTGTTATGAGTTAGCAAAAAAAGAAAAGAAGATGAGGATACAGTGTTTCTATTATGTGGGGTAAGCCTAGGGGATGAGAAATAGAGGTTAAGATTTGTAGAGGTGGACACGTGGTTTAGATTGAATGGTTTTAGAGTGTTTAGTGTAGCCAAACTTTTAATCTAACGGTGTGCTATGATTTAGAAACATTTGGAATTTAACACCATCTAAAAAGAAAAGAAGATGAGGATACAGTGTTTCTATTATGTGGGGTAAGCCTAGGGGATGAGAAATAGAGGTTAAGATTTGTAGAGGTGGACACGTGGTTTAGATTGAATGGTTTTAGAGTGTTTAGTGTAGCCAAACTTTTAATCTAACGGTGTGCTATGATTTAGAAACATTTGGAATTTAACACCATCTAAAAATCAGAAACAATTAAATGATTTAGAGAAGTTTTTGTATATCCATTTAAAAGTAATTGATAAAAAGAAGTTTTAAAAAGAAACCCCTGAAAGGTAAAAATATAATCAGTAACTTATAATAAGAAAAATATGGACTCATTGCTTCATTTTAAATGACTCATTGCTCTAGGGTATTTTTATAAGGGTGCACGGGGCACATTCGGCGACCCCATGCGGGGAGTGCCTTTGCCGTGCGGGTACACCGCCACCAACAAAATTTTACCGCGCGGTTTGTGTTTAGCTCGGTGTGTGCTCACCGATTGAGAGAGAGGAGAGAGAGAGGGGATGATTGGTTGTTAATGTGGGTCTACTCTTTTTCTACCAATCATATTTTTTTCTTCTTTTTTTATAAAAAAATAATTGTGTGAGTGGAGTGATGCCAACGTTTGAGTGCAAAATGAGGACTTAAGAGTGGAGTTGACATGGAATAACCTGATTGATTGTGGCTAAGTGGGGAATACTCCCCACGTGGGGAGCACCCCGTTCACCCTAAGGGGTAATCCGATTTATACATCTCTTACGGTTAAAAAATATATTATTAAAAATACTATTAAGTGTTCAATGTTGTTGATGATCGGGTCTAAAGAACTAATAAAGCTTAATTAAAAAAGAGTTAAATGCCTGGTTGGTCCCTGTGGTTTGCAAAAATTTCATCCTTGGTCCTAGTGGTTTATTAATTACACGCGTGGTCCTAAAAGTTGTCAAAAATGAACTCGGTTGGTCCCCTGACTTAACCTCTGTTAAATTTCTCAGTTAACTATGTATCAAAATGACTATATTACCCTTAGAACAATTAAAAAAAAAGACATACCCATATCTTCTCAAATAAACCTGCAACACCCCCACCCAATCCCCCATTTCTATTTCTTCTCGAATCCAACCAGTTTTGAGCCGGCCGTGGCATTTTAAAACCCTAAAACGTTTCTTGAATTTCAAAATTCTTTTGTGTAGAGAAGCCACCACCACCATGGCCTAACAGATCTTGTTCAAACTCCACCACCACTATGTATCATCTCTCTGAAACCGCTATCACCATCACCATTTTAAAACCGTTGCCGCCAAGATCATTTTTCAGACGAGTTTCATAATATTCAATAGAGCCTGAGGTGGGGGTGCTGCAAATTGAACATAAACAGTGGGGCTGGGAAGTGGTTGCAACAACATTACGCTATTCCGGCAATGGGGTTTTCGATCTGGGGTCTGAAACAAAATCAAGGTTTCGAATCAAGAACTTTGGGGGAACAAATCTCAAACCTTCAATGTCGGTTAAGCAGAGGTCGGTGTTTGAAATGGGAGATGAAGGAGGCGTGTCGTTCACCGCCTTCCTCCTCAATCCAACATCATCGGAGAGAGACAATGATCATCAAACGAAACACCGAAAACGAAATGCCGGCAGATATGTCGTCGACGATAGTGGCGGAGTAGGGGAAGCGTAACGAGACCATTGTGTTGCGTTCTCCGGTGGGGTTGATTGTTAGAAATGGGGGATTGGGTGGGGGTGTTGAGGTTAATTTGAGAAGAAAGGTGGAGAAGAAGATGATGGGCATGTGTTTTTTTAATTGTTCTAAGGGTAATATAGTCATTTTACATATAGTTATTTAATAGAGGTTAGGTCAGGGGACCAACCGAATTCATTTTTGACAACTTTTGGGACCACGCGTGTAATTAGTAAACCACTAGAACCAAGCATGAATTTTTTGCAAACCACAGGGACCAACCAAGCATTTAACTCTTAAAAAAAGGGTACTCTCAATTTAAAGTTCAAGTTTTCTCTAATACATAAATTTACGAACAATTGACCATTTATCAACATATACAATTAGTATGAACCGACCTGATCTGACCCGAACCGGACTAAAAAAAATTATTTTATAGCTATAGCCAAACGATGTTTAAAAAAATTCCGCTCCACAGAAAAAGAAATTCTGGATCCGCCGCTGTCAGAGAGCAAATAAAGACCATACACTAAGGGGATGAAAATGAAGATGGCAATTGGTGAGAAAGAGAATAATCATTAAAGCCAGGCATGCATGGCTAGGAGGCATCAAATGGATAACAAGGCAAGAAGTTTTGTCTCTTAAATCGAACAACTTCGACTTGGAGGTTATTGTAGGCCTTGAAGAATTCGTGGATGCATATAGGGTCGTCCCTGAGAATTCATAGGCCCTCGGGCCCTATGCACGTTGAAAATATGGTCCCCTCGGGTGATGCTTATTTTTTTAACTATTAAGATGGGAAAATACGTGTTGAATATGGTGTTGCCGCAGATCCGAGCATAGACGTAAAATCTTTAAACTATGTGGTTTTAATTAACTTACATTAAAATCGTGATATTTTGGTTAAAAACTTGCTAAAATTATTTCAATTAACTCAGTTAGATATAAAACCTAAACACAGAAAGTATCATCAACAGTGGCGGATCCGGGATTTTTTTTCGTATGGGTTCATCTTTTTCTGATAGTCAAGTTTCTCACAGCTAAACGTTAAAATTTTCGGGTCGGATCTGGTCGAATTTCTGAAACGTTAAATTTTTTTTTCATTAGCCCTAAAATTCAAGTTTTAACAAAACTACAAATTCTAGATTCATATTCACGATGACACCGGTAACACATATCGTGCCTAATTTATCGGTTCGATATGTATTGGTACGGTTCTGGTATCAGTACTTAACAAATAATGATGCCATTGGTGTTTTCCATTTTTACCCAATCTCGATTGATACGTTAAAAGAAAGAGTTCAAATCCCTTCAATTCAAAGTGCGAACTAATAAAATAAAAGATAGAATCACTATGTGTTAGGGCGTTGATTTTTAATACTATGGATCATGTATCCTAAGATTTAGCATGGATGACTGATCCTTAATGAATGGTGTAGGAAGTCTGTGGATCAAGGATCTTTATTATTACTTATATTAACTAACAATTGTTTCCTATATTTTAACTTGTATTCGCAGGTACTTGACGAAGTGGACTTGGTCTATGCTGGAATATCGGTAAATATGCTCCAAATGAGCACGTGCATATTCGAGTGTAGCCGTTATGGAGGAACATGGGATACTTGCACACTTTTCGGATTGTATCTTATCTAGTTATTTCCAATTTTATAAGGGGATATGAAGCTCATTTTAGAAAGAACATACACAACACAACACAACACAACACAACATATCATACGAACACACAATCTCTCGCAACACTCATACTGTTCTTAACACTAACACTAGATTCCATTGTATCGAGCTCATTATCTTCCAAAGTAGTATTGAATTCTAGCCTGTTTGTTCAATATAGTTGATGATCGATAGTTTCCATCACCCGAGGTTTTTGTGTCGGAGATCTCATATGGATCAAGGGTTTTTTCCTCTTACAAATATCGGTGTTCATTGTCATTTCCACTTTATAACTGATTACATTGTTGTTTATACACATAAGCACTCTACCTCACAATCAAAATTTAGTTACATTATCCTTAAACTGATTTCTCACCAAAACACTATGGACCTATGATAAATATAAAAATACAGGTGATTTAGTTGAAGGGAGGTGTTGGTGCCTTTTGTTACATTGTTGACTAGGACTGTAAACGAACCGAACGTTTAGCGAACAGTTCGTGAACCGTTCGGCGCGAAGTTCGTTTATGTTCGTTCGATTAGCTTAACGAACGAACACGAACAAAAAAATTCGTTCGGTTAGCTTAGCGAACGAACATGAACACAGGTCTCGTTCGTTCGACTGCGTTCGTGAACGTTCGGTAATATGTTCGTTTGATTATATTAAAAAAATATTAAATAATAAACCTTTTATCTAAACATATTGAAAACTTGAAACCCTATTTTTTTCTAAGTTAGCTAAAATTTGGACATTCTAAAACATTTTTGGGGATAATTATGTCTAAGTTAGTTAAACTTTATTCATCGTTTGGTGGTGTGGTAAACTTCTTGTGTTTTGATTTATCATTTGATGGTTGTATTTAACTACTTATATCCAATGTTTAAGGATAACAATGTTTTCATTTTTTTTATTTTCAAGTTAAATGTTCGTTGCGTTCATTTTTATTTGCTTGCTTTCGTTTGTGTTTGAGACCAAGTGTTCACGAACTGTTCGTGAACAATTGAATTTCCTTAACGAACGAACACGAACATAAACTTATGTTCGGTATGCGTTCGTGAACAGTTCACGAACATGTTAATTTCCTTAACGAACGAACACGAACATGGTCTTGTTCGTGTTCGTTCAGTTCGTTTACAGCCCTATTGTTGACTGAATGATGTGATTTGTGACTTTGTTAAAATAAACATGGCCTTTAGAGTATAGAAATAAGCTTATAGCCACCCTCAAATTAAAATAAACATGGCCTTTAGAGTATTGAAAACGCAAGCTGGCCATAAATGCTCGAATTTTCTAACTGGCATTTCGTTTCTCAATGAACCAAACGTTTTTGATTTCTTCTTTTGCTTGTTTTATTAGAGCATTCATAGCGGTTGAAAGGATCATTTAAGAAGAATTCTTCTTTTGTAAGAAGATATTGAAATTAATCTAGGCCTTACATTTGTTTGATAAAAGTAAATAAAGATGACATTTGTGTAAAAATCTAATCTTTTTACATTAATAACTTAAAAGGGTATATTAGACATTTTGGGGTAGGTTACAAACTTATAAATCGTTTACTGTTACAAATCATAAATAGCATCACCAAGATTTCGTCCATCATCACCTTCAAAATCCACTACTGGCTAAAGGGTGTGGGATCATAGTTGGGACATGATTGCCATCTAGGAACATGAATGAAAGGGTACACCATCCCTTTGCCTGATTCATCATGGTTTGCATGGATTAAACCATGACAATCATGATTCTCCTTTCCATTTTTCAAGAAAACTTTTCCTTTTTCTTTAGATAAAGATAAATTAAAATAAATAAGGGGATAGTGGTTTGGTCATAACCACACCCTTAGGGGGGACGGGGCGCCCTGTTGTCCGCCTTTCATCACGCGTTGTATAGCGTGGAACACCGCCGCCGCCGGTGTTGATCAAGAGTGGATTATTAAACACGTTGAAAATTTCACGCGTTGAGAACTTGTTGAGAACTTGAATTGCGTATTTTTTTATTTCTTTAATCATGAATCATGTAACTTCAGTTGGTTGATAGATTAAGTTAAAAAAAAAACTTACAAGGATTAAACGAGAATTTCTCAACTGAATATTGAGTAACGGCGGCTGAGATAGGGGAAGAAGGAGCTGATTCAAAGCAAGTGAATGGAACCCTAAAATCCACTTAAAACAAATATCAATGGGCTGGGTTGGGCTGGGCTGGGCTGAGTTAATAAAAATGTTTGATAAAAAAGTAAACTTCATCAAATAACAATAAAAACACATAATTCAAAGCAAACTAGTGATATTTAGTTTTTTAATTTGCAATGGTTATTTTTTTAAGTTTATAATTTAGGATTTATTTAATTTATAATTTAAAAATTAAAAAATCATCACTAGTGATGGACATTTCCTCTAAAAAAACATCACTAGTGATGGAATAATGCTCAATGACATGACGGAAACTGATTGTATGTTGTGAGTTATGAGTGAATGGCGAGTGATGGGCGCCCCTACCCCCTTAGGGTAGTGGTTTTGAATAATGGATTAGATGTGGATGATATAACACTGACGTGGAGGGTCATGGTGGTCATGAGTATAATCAAACGTATGTAAGATATAAATGGCATGCGCACGTCTCTAAAGAAATGGTTTAGGTGTTGGAGTTTGTGTAGGATATTAGCATCTAGGAGTTTTCAGTAGATGTAATTAATATTGAACTCATATTTTAAAATACTAATCCATGTGTAGTTTGCTAAGCCGATTCATGTAATCCATGCGTAGGTTCCTAATGAAATGTGTAGGTCCCTAATGAAATGTGTGCAGGAGATAAATGGTATATGTAGGTCCCTAAAGGAACATGTGTAGGATATTTAACGTGTAGGAGTTTGTGTATAAAATATTAACGTGTAGGATATTTCAATACATGTAATTTATATTGGACTCATATTTTAAATGAGTAATTTACGAAAATAGCCAAGAATAAGTTTGAGTTACCAAAATGGTCATCTTATGTGTCGATGGAGCAGGGCATCACTGATTACGAGAGAGCTAATGCATCTGCAGTGCTGATTCATGCGTCCGCCAATATACAAGTGATACGTGTCTCATTGACATCCATGCGTCCCATGCATCCCATGCGTCCGTGACTCTTCCCATGCGTCCGTGACTCATAAAATTTACTTTTAACGAGATTTGAGGCATCTCATGCGTCCGTGACTCATCCGATCATCTCATGCGTCTGTCACTCATCTCATGCGTCCATCACTCATCCCATCATCCCATGCATCCGTGACTCATCCCATGCGCCCGTGACTCATCCCATGCGCCCGTGACTCATCTCATGCATCCCATTGAGACACGTGCCACTTCTATATTTAAGGACTCATGGGATGAGTCGGCAACGCATGGGATGAGTCACGGACGCATGGGATGATGGGATGAGTCACAGACGCATGGGATGAGTCACGGACACGTGTCACTTCTATATTTAAGGACGCATAAGCTCTCTCGTAATCAGTGATGCCCTGCTTCACTGACACATGAGATGGCCATTTTGGAAAGTAAAACTTATTCTTGGCTATTTTCGTAAATTTCTCTTTTTAAATACTAATCCATGTGTAGGTTCTAATGGAATGTGTAGGTTATTAGTTTATATTACCATGGCTGGCTGTGTTAGTGGTAGTAGCATATGTTGGTTTTTATCACATAAGAATTTCTAGGTGCAATTCTAAATTTTTAATGTAAAATAATGCTTCAGATTATTGGAGATAGCTAAATTAAAGGATAGTATTATATTAGATGATTTGTTTAAATTACTCTTATACTCTTTTAGAATAAAACATTTTTATTGGTTGGTTGTATTCTTTTCGTTCTTAAACTTATTTTTTCTTTTCATTTGATATATTCATCACAATGGATTTCCTATATATTTGTGAGTGATTTACTTATATTATAAGGAATGATTGTGAGTTTTTATAAGTGTGAAATAAAGAAAATATTATTGTTCATCTGTAAGTATACGAGAAACACTGTTTACTTCTGTAATTTTTTAACATTTTTGAAAGTGATTGGAGGAGAAAGTAAAGGTGATAAACGTATAAAAATATATTATATAATTAAAAAATAGAGAGAGAAAAAATATTGATTTTTAGTGTAATTATACAAACAAGGATAAGAAATTTAATGTGATTTCTCTTATTTTTTACCCTCAACTTAACCCCCTAAAATTAGCCCTTAAAGATAGGAAGCCGAAGTGAAAAAACACATAAATCAATGAGAAACCAGTTTTCGAACCTCCATCTCGCATGTAATTATAAAAGCACTCAACCATTTTTGCTAAACAAAGATTCGTAAAGTGTTTTACTTTGTATACAACTAGTATTTGACCCGCTCTTCGCGACGGGTCGGGTCGGGTCGGGTCGGGTCGTAGAAGGATGCAGGCGAGTACGTATTTGTGATATGGTATATTAGTGGGTTAATATTATATCATTCGGGCTTTTAATCTAAAAGATAGTAAAAATTATGGAAACACCACCATTAATATAGAGTTAAAAGTTAGCTTTAAGTATCTTCCTATACTAATAAATAAAAATCTTTTTGTACACGTGTCATTCTCTGTGCCTCATTCCTTTTAATAATAGTATTACATATTAATTTTTATACACAAAATATAATATAATATTAATTAATATAGTTAGAGATAAACGTATAAATTCAAATTTAATTAATAATTATATATAACAAATATAAATGTATCAAATAATATAATAAGTATAATATTATTTAATATAGCTAGAGATCAAACGTATAATTTCAAATTTAATTAATAGTAAATTACTTTTTGAGTCCCTATGTTTTAATGGTTTTAACCACTTGAATCCAAAATCAAAAAGTTTAACGCCATGAGTCTCTAACCGCTCATTCACACCCTCTGTAAAAAATTCAAAAAACCTTTTGTAAGGTTGAGTTCTCTAAGTTCTCACAACTCGTAGAAGTTTTCATTTTACCCTAACCATATATATTTGTTAAGATAAAATATATTATTTGGATATAAACAATAATTACTAATAAAGTATCAAATCACGTGTACAAGTAACGAAAATATAACTGATCATTTGTTTTACTAATTTATCTAAATAAGTCACTTCATTAATAAGGATTATATACAAGTTTATAATTTACGTTTTTCGTCATTCAATCCGTGTAACACACGGGGTTGTAAGCTAGTTATAGGTTAAATAAAAAAGGAAATTTAAATTTGTTACATGATGTATTGAAGAGCTAACATAGATCATGTAGACCTTAATCTCTTTAATCTAAGTGGCAATGGAACAGGGACACGGTGAGAGTTCAATTCGATATCACACACTATGACAAAGGATAAAGGAAATAAAAAGTAATAACATTAGCCAAAATAATATCTACATGTGTTTGTTTAGTTGTAGTTACGACTTTGAACATCGAAACATAACGATGCAAAAGTACGTTGTAATTTAAACATATCTTAATCATATATCGGTATCAACCGCGCAAAAAGTTCACATCGAAACATCAAAAAATAAACATGTTATTAATTACGTGTTATAATTAGGGTTGTTAACGAGCCGATCCGAACCGAGCGGACCTTTGCTCGTGCTTGCCTCTTTTACAACCGAGCGAAATTCGAATGAGCATATTTGAGCGTGTAATTTTCCGAGCGAGCGGCGAGTGAGAAACGAACGATGAGTAATTTGGACAGCAATAGATTTGGCATGTTTCCTTCGATGTCTCTACTATCGGGTCACGACTAAGGTCCAACTGTCCGAGGATGACACTAATATTGAGGTCAGATCGTCCGAGGATGATGCTCTGGTTGACGCAGGTGAGGCGATGAATATACAACAAAGAACAATTGTCACATTGTGGTGTATAGTGAGAGCGAGAGACAATTGACGACTGACGATTGATGAAAGAAAGATGTCAAATATGTCGCTTCACGAATTAGAGTTTTAGTTTTAAATTTGGCGTTAAATTTTTTATTGGTTTATTAGGCTAGTATAGATAAATATAATTGTATATTTGAGTATAGTATAGTAGTCCAAATCTAATAGAGCGGTATGTATAAAATATGAATATACATGTCATTTATGTGTGCTATATATGTAATTAATTAATATAAATTAATTCGAGCCGAACTGAGCAGAGCGGACCTTTGCTCATGCTTGGTTCGTTTGCAAACCGAGCGAGCATATTCCGAGCGTTTTCCAAACGATCGGCGAGCAAGCGATAAACGACGAGCAATTTGAACAGCCCTAGTTGTAATATGAGGTTTTTAACACTAAAAATATTATGTAGAATTAAATATTATCAAAATCTAAATATAAAAATAATATATATGGAGCAAACATGAATATAAACTGTTCGCAATTAGAAATGTTGCTATAGGAATTTATACATGTACAAAATAGGAAATAAAATTTTGGGCCTCCAAAAAACTTTTGGCCCTGTTCAGATGCACACTCTGGGTGGCCCTAAATGCGTGTGTGGCAACGTAAAAAGCATAAATCAGGATGAAGCCTTTTCTCTATTCCGAAGTACACAGATAAATGAACGCGACAAGTTTCCGTGTGATGCGCGGGTGATTTGGTCGGCATTCTTTATGTTCGTTACGCTTAGAAAATTTGATTAGTATCGTTTTGCATAACATTGGCACTATGAACAACACCAATAATAGACAAAAAGCTTAAAAAAGAATGGAAAAAAAGTAAAAAAGATATGTAAACAGGTATAAAAAGCTTAAAAAGAATTTGGCACCCATCCATTGGCCATATACATTTTAGCCGTAATACAACATTAAACCGTCTTTAAATTAAAATGATGAGAGGAATATATTAATAACCGAAAAAGAGCATATAGCAACTGGGTTGAGATCCTGTACAAACAGTGCTAACTGTAAGAACCGTAAGAACAGATCTGAGCCATTGATAGTTTAAATTAAGGGTTGATATTGATTATAAATAAAACTCCTATAATTAATAATTAATACTATAAAGTTAGGGTATTTTAGTCATTTAGTCATTTCCCATAAAATACTAATTCCACCAAGTTTTTTAAACTAAAATAACTTTTATATGTTTCATTAATTTTGGAAAAAAATTATACCATAAAATCAAGTATTTTTTATCTTTAATATGAGTACCATATTGTATACTTTTTTTTTATTTATAACAATGACTTTTAAAAAAGTTACAAAAAGATGTTTTATAATTGTGCTAGTTACGTAGTTGGAATGTGCTACTATGAAAATGTATTGGGTTAATTTTAAATATATACGTATGTTCTTATTTTATTATGTAATTCTTATGTGTTGTTATTTTTTTCCTTTTGTGTTGTTATTGAGAGCTTATTTATAAATATTTTTTTTCTACTAGTTATGTAATAGTGTGTGTTATTTACAAAATTAAAACAAAAATATGAAATTGTGCTAGTATGTAAGAGTATGTATTGTTTATAAAATAAAAAAAAATGAAATTGTGCTAATTATGTAATAATTGTGAAATTGTGCTAGTATGTGTTTATAAAATTAAAAAAAATAGTGCTAGTATGTAACAGTATGTGTTTTTTATAAAATAAAAAAAATGAAATTGTGCTAGTATAGAATAATATGTGTTGTTTATAAAATAAAAAAAATGAAATTGTGCTAGTTATGTAATAGTATCTGTTGTTATTTTTTTTCCTTTTGTGTTGTTATTGGGAGCCTATTTAGAAATAAATTCGTTGGAATGTCGTATTTTTATTGTGCTAATGTTGTTTTGTTGGTGTTACCGTCGGATGCCTAGACGGTGGTGTTAAGAGAGTGCTAATGTCATTATTTGATTGTGCTAATGTCGTTTTTTGATTGTGCTAATGTCGTTATTTGATTGTGCTAATCTCGTTTTTTGATTGTGCTAATGTCGTTATTTGATTGTGCTAATTTCGTTTTTTGATTGTGCTAATGTCGTTGATAATGGAAGTTCCTTTTTTGATTGAAACGAGAATGCTGATAATGTGGATGGTCTTACGTTATGCTAATGTCGTTTTTTGATTGTGCTAAGGTCGTTGATAATGGAAGTTCCATTTTTTATTGAAACGATAGTGCTAATAATGGAAGTTCCTTTTTTTATTGTGATAATGTCATTTATGTGGGTGTGCTTATGTTTTTTGTATTGGTGGTTCCTGCAGGTTGGTTTGATTTGAATATGTTACAAAAATTCAAATTTTGGTTTGAATTAATCAACATGGATTTAGGGATATTTTGATAATTAATTTTTATTAGTTATAAATAAATAGGGTCAAAATGTCTAAATTAACCCTAAACTAAGTTTTAATTGAATAGCACTTGTCATTTATGTATTGGTTCTTATGGTTCTTACAAAAATAAGAGTTCGTATTTGATCCCATGCCTATAGCAACTAAAAAGGACAAGTAGTACAAATCCCTTGTGAGCATCTATATGCTCGTTTAAGAGCACCGACAATGGGCCATTTTTTTATGTTTTTACATGCCTATGGTATACAAACTTTCATATTTACCTATTTTGGGGCATGTTTCTTTTATACATATTTGAGTTAAATGCATGGTTGGTCCATAAGATTAGCAGATTTTGCATAGTTGGTCCTCAACTTTTAACAGTTACATGATTGATTTTAATAGTTGTAAGCTAACTACTTAAGTGGTTTAAAGGTACGGATTTTGTAACTAGGATGATCCTTATCAGCTAACGCTGTTAAATTTTTTAGTTAATTCCGTGTAAAATGACCAACCTACCCTTAGATACGACCTTGTCGGTCCCACCCCAACTCCCACTTCTTCTTATACCCAATAAAATTCAGCCACTTGTCCCCAACCCCTTAATCATCTTCATCCTCACCACCACCTCACAAAAGTTCCAACAAATTCACTATCACCGGCCCCATTTAGGGGCAGACTGTGACAACTGTGCTCTGTAAAAGATGTACCATGTAAAACAATATCAATTATCAATGAAACGATGTGTTTAGGTGTTAATATTTGTGTATTTGTGTTTGACGATTTTACAATTTGATTCGAGTTCGATTTCAAGCTTTAAATCGCTTTCTGGAAAGTTATACGCAAACTGATGCGTAAACGTAGTCAGTTTAACGCTAAAAACACTCCGGAATAGTGACAGAGGCTTAACATACCTTAAATGACATTTACATAACTTAGAAATAAGTTTTGGATGGTTTGATGTGTCGAAAACAAGTTTATTCGATCGTAGGGACTATTTGTGTCAAACTGCGAAACTATGCTGATTCGTATAGTAACGAACATTCCGGAACTTGATCATAAGTTAAACATACCCTAAATATCCTTTACATAGCTTAGAAATGCGCTTTGAGGGGTTGGGTATGCGAAAATAAACTTATTTGATCAATAGGGACTAAAAGCGTTAAAAATTGCATAAGTTTGCATTTAAGCTCATATCTAACGTTCTGAACATATCCGGACATCCAAAAAATTTTGAAATCAATAAAATATTTTATTTTAGTGATTGGAATGCAAAAATACCATTCGTAGCGCAATTTGGATCGTTTTCGCTTCCGTTCGAGTTTTCGTCGTAATTAACCGAATAACGTGACCGTACGACCAAACGAACCGACATCTGAGATGTTTTCAAGCATATTTCATGTTCCCTATGCTTTAACATCATTTTAGAGCTTTGAAATTGGGTTAAAGGGGCTTAAACGTGTTGAAAATCAAGTTTTAAGCATGCAGGGACCATTTCTGCCATTTTTGAAACTTTTGTAGAAACAGGCTCCCTCATGCCACGCGCCAGACCCAGGTGCTTCTGGCGCGTGGCGCGACAACGCCGTTTTCTAGAATTACCAGTTTTCAGAATCAGTTGCTGAATCATGGTTTTAATCCTTGGTTTTTGAATACCATGAGCTGGTTTGTGTGTTTTGCAAGGTGCCCAATCATTGTTTAACAAGTGTAAGGTCAAGATTGAGCCTCATAACACATGGAATGATCTTGTTGATCCAAAATTTCTATAAATAGGCTTGGGTTTTCACTTCATTCATTGCTCATTCACTCAAAATTAGCTTTCATCTGATCATTGAAGCTATCCCTTTGGTTGAAGGCTTCAATATTTAGTTTTCTTGTTCTAATCTTCAAGCTTGGACCTTTTGTAAGCTTCTTTCATGCTTGTTTATGCTTTTCAAGCGTGAAAGTCAAACAGTGTTTGACTTTCTGCTTTGACCATGAATTGGTCAACACAAAGTTCGTTTGAACTTTGCAACGTGAGCATAATCACGATGGTTATAGTCCCTTGTGACTATACCTACTGATTACCACGTTGATTAGTCAAAGTGACGAGTCAAAGTTTCGATCAAAATATGTATTTATGCGTATTTTGCAACGAAGCTATTTTTGGGTATCAAGACACTTTGTTTTGATATCAAAACTGTTTTCTAACTTAGTTAAACATGTTTTAACATGTTTAACTCGTCACTTTTAGTCTAGTGCTTGTTTAGGGTTGTAAGTCAAATGGTCTTGACAACCGCTTAGACTTTTGAACCCGACTCGTTTGGTCAATCGTTAGGATCCGACCAAGCATATTTTGTGACCATAATTGTATAGGGAATAACCTTCTGAGGTTATACCTTATAGTCACTTAGTTTAATTAGTTGCTATGATAGGTAGTTTATATGCCTTAGGAAAATGACCAAAATGCCCTTTTCATGCATAATTTGATTTTAAGCATATGTAACCTAAATTTTGGTCACCTAAACTGATTATGCAACTTATTTAAACATGTTAGGGCATATAATACTTGTCATAGGACTATTTAGGCGTCTCGAACGCGCATTCGCGCGAACGATGCGTTAAAGTAGCATAAGCTACCTTAATGGGTCGTAACGGGTCGTAAGCACTTAGGATAGGTTCTGATTAGAATGTAGGCTTTGTTAAACCATATCACATGAGTTCCAATACTCATTTGGTTTACAAGACTTTATTCTACCCGATCTTCCGATTTAGGTGTCGATTTATTAACTTAGCGATCCGATTACTAGGTGCTATTTGATTTCCTTGGTTTGCTCGAGCTTTGTTAGTTCACTTAATCAAGGATACTTTGCATTACAATGTGAGTACATAGTTCCCCTATTTTACTGTTTTCAATTGTTTTAGGGTGATTCATATTTGTTAAACGATTTCGACGTTTTCAACGACAATTTAAAAAAAACGAATACTATGGTTTATATTAAAACATAACGATTTCGATAATGTGAACGAACTTGTTAGACGTAATTACATAACGAATGAAATTCATTAGCGTTGGCCGAGCCGACCAGTATTAGGTTATGGTACCATAGGATCTGACAAATCCCGTTATCGGACTGCCACCATGGTTATGTATGGGGGATCTGTGGGTAACGACTGAACCTGATGATTGTTAACTTACCCTTTGGTGGTTTGTTAATACGAGTTGAACAAGTTGAACGATGGACGAGTTACGAAGGTTTGAATGTTATAAACGAGACGACCAAAAGTTAGTTTTCACAATTAAAACGAGAACGATTTTGAACGATTGAACAATTTTGAACGATTGAACGATTAAACGATTTGAACGATATGAACGATTAGACGATGTTTTATAGCACAAAGAGTTAAACGAATTGAACGATTGTTTTTAGGTTGTGATTAGATAACGGGACGGGTGTAATGTGATAAAAGCATGGTACTTCTTATATATAAGTGTTTCTATCATATTATATTCCGTGGTGTTATTAAGTTCACTTGGACGAACGATTTTAAACGATGTCACGCAACGATGTTTATAATACGATATAAACCATACGAGTTTTATTACGAGAACAATTTACAATTCGGTTTACTTAAACAAATGTTTTGGGTTAAGATTTATGGTAATGAGATTTTATAAACTATAACCAACTTTTTTGAGCTGGTTATTCATATTGAAATACCAAACTCTTTTCAAAACAAGGTTTTCAATTATCGACCCTTGTAGTCAAACGAGGTATTGCAACATGTAAACGAGTATTGAATCCGACACTCTCACAAAACCTATGTGCTCGCAAGCATTTCTTGCTGACTTTATTTTTACATATGTTTCAGGTGGTGTTGAATGATGTTGAAAGTGACTAGGATGCATGCTCACTTAGGACCGGACAAGGCCTTAGTGACTTAATAACGATGATAGTCGATATGTGAACTTGTTTGTTTTAACTTTAAGACAATGTAAATACTTAATAATTCAATAAAACGAAACTCTTTCGATCCATGGTTGTGAAACAATAATTTTGTCGCTCCACTCCCCGACGTTTCCGCCGCGGTTTCATTGTTTTAGGCGGTTGAGGTGTGACAGAAGAGTTGGTATTAGAGCTCATGGTTATAGGGAATTAGGTTATTAGTAATGCTTTGACCTAGACTATAACTTCTCTAGGACCTTAACGCGAGTTTCTTGCGTTTAGATTCTAAAACAATACCATCACTTATCTTTAGGTAATAACCACAACGAGAACACAATAACAAATCCGATTTGAAAATCAATCATCTATTCCTAGATGATTTGTTATAAGGTTTTAAACTTTGAAAGTTTTCAAAATCTCGTCGAAGTTTGTGTCTTATAATGTGAATACGTGCAACCTGGAAGGGTGGATGCCTGTACTTAGGGTTTTCTGTCTAAGGCTAGAGTGTTCGTACAAATCCACATAATCATACCAGTCACTCTTACCTGGGAACTCTTGGGGTGAGTGTCCACTTATAGGCTAAAGCATGTCTTCGCGATACATTATATTGACCCATTGACTTTGATTAGTCACTGTGTATCGTTTGTTTGTTCGAGGTAACGAACGAATGATCACCTTCCTTATGTTTTGTCGATGTTTTCAATACCTCTTTTGTGTATCCAATTGTCAATCTCACTCGTTTCTCATGTTTCCTTGTTCTTTTTAGAATATGCCTCCTCGACGAGATGCACAACCTCAAACTAACGCCGAAATCGCAGCCCTTGTCGCTCAACAAATGGCTGCTGTGATTCCGAACCTAATAACTCAGATTAATCAAGCGAACAACAACAATGCTCAGTGTAGTTTCAAAACTTTTAATTCGGCTAAACCACTAAAGTTTTCGGGGTCTCAAGGAGCAACTGCGCTCTTACAATGGCTCGAGAGTCTGGAGAGTACGTTTAGACATGTTCAGTGTCCGAATGAGCGGAAGGTTGAGTTTGCATCTAGTGTTTTAGAGAAGCGTGCTCTTACATGGTGGAACGGTGTGATGGGTGATAGGGGTGTCGATGTGGCTTTGGCACAAACTTGGGAAGAGCTACGGGCTCTCATGATGAAAGAGTTCTGTCCCCGTCATGAGATAAGGGCTTTGGAATGAGAATTCGATGATCTGAAACAAGATGGGGGAGAACACCGTGCGTATACGAATCGTTATGAGGAGCTAAGTTTGTTGTGTCCTACTATGGTTACTCCGTTGGAGAAAGTGATTGAGAGGTATATCGATGATCTGCCCGATTATGTGCAAGACATTGTAACTGGTAGTAACCCTACCACTGTGCGTCAGGCTATTGAATTGGCTACAACCCTGACTGAGTCTCAAGTCAGGAAGGGTAAACTGACCCGCAAGGGTGATAAGAAGAAGTCGACCGACACTACACAAGATAAGGGAAAGGGTAAGGGTAAGAAAGGCGAGTTGTCAAGGAGGTCAAGGAAGCGCAAGGCTTCCCAAAATTTTGCTGTTACTGCACAGAATGCTCAGAACCCACCAGCACAACCTTCTGCCAAGAAACAGTATGCTGGTACCGCACCTCACTGCAATAGGTGCAACGGTCATCATGCGACCCAACAAGCTTGTAAGTAGTGCACCACTTGTGGTAAACTTGGGCACACGGCCAACATTTGTCGATTGGGTCCAAATCAAGCTGCTCAGAATCCAGCACAAGTACAGGGAAACGCTGCTAGATTCCTGTGACACCTGTGCCTCTGCGACCATCAAAAAAATACCAAATTAATGAAATATTGTATTTCATACTTGGGATTTGTATAAATATGTGTATCGTTTGCACATATCAATTCTTGTTCGATTTCGGGCTCTAAATCGCTTTCTGGAAGATTATACGCGATCTGATGCGTAAATATAATCAGTTTAATGCAAAAAACACTCCGGAACAGTGACATAGGCTTAACATACCTTAAATAACCTTTACATAACTTAGAAATAAGTTTTGGATGGTTTGGTGTGTCGAAATCAAGTTTATTCGCTTACAGGGACTAATTTCGACAAACTGCGAAAGTATGCCGATTCGTACTGTAACGAACATTCCGGAACTTGATCATAAGTTAAACATACCCTAAATATCCTTTACATAGCTTAGAAATAGGCTTTGAGGGGTTTGGTATGCTAAAATAAACTTATTTGATCAATAGGGACTAAAAGCGTAAAAAATGCATAAGTTTGCATTTTCACGCATATCTTACGTCCTGAATATATCCGGACATCCAAAAATTTATGTAATCATTAAAATATTTTATTTTAGTGATTGGCATGATAAAATTCCATTCTTCGCGTAATTTGGATCGTTTTTGCGTTCATTACGATTTCCGTCGTAATTAACCGAACAACGCAACCGTACGACCAAACGAACCGACATCCGAGATGTTTTTGAGAATATTATAAGTTCCCTATACTTTAACTTTATTTTAGAGCCTTGAAATGGGGTTAACGAGGCTTAAAAGTGCCAAAAATCAAGTTTTACAAGTGCAGGGACCATTTTTGAAATTTCTGACCAGATTCAATGAACCTAGTCCAATTTTGAAGTTTTGATGGTTTTAGCCCATGGTTTTGCAAACTATGGGCTGATATTTAATGGTTTTTTTAATACCATGGACTCATATTAGGGGCTCCCATGGTTTTAGAAAACAATGGGTGCATGTGTACAGTCCAGATTTAAGCTCGGGAATCGAGGAACGATCCTAACGGTCCTAGAAATCCTATATATACCCATGCCTTTTCATTGTTGCAACACACAAATCTGATCTATTTGCTCTAAGCTGGGGCTTAGCACCTCATACCTGAGCAAGTTGGATCTAGATTTCCATTCTTGGACCCGTTGTAAGTCCTCTTTCGTTCTTTTACGTGTTTTTAGCATGAAAGGCAAATTTTGTTTAACTTTCTGCATTGACCAGTTTATGGTCAACACAAAGTTCGTTGAACATCATAACGTGAGCGTAATCATGATTGTTTTAGTCTCTTATTACTATACCTACTGATTACCACGTTATCTAGGCATAGTGGCGAGTCGTAGTTTCGCCCAAAATACGTATTCTTGCGTATTTTGTAACCAAACTACTTTTAGGTATCAAAACCGTTTGTTTTGATACCAAACCTATTTTCTAACTTTGTTAAACATGTTTTAACATGTTTAGCTCGTCACTTTAGGTTTAGTGCTTATGTAGGGTCGTAAGGTAAGCGATTTAAACAATCGCTTATACTTTCGAACCCGACCCATTTGGTCGATCATTAGGATCCGACCAAACACATTAGGTGACCATAGTTGTATAGGGAATAACCTTCCAAGGTTATACCTTATGGTCACTTCGTTTAAGTAGTTGTATGATAGGTAGTTTATATGCCTTAGGTAAATGACCAAAATGCCCTTTTTACGCATAAATTCATTTTAAGCATATGTAACCTAAATTTTTACATATAAACTGATTAGGTAACATTATTAGACATATTAAAGCATATAATACTTGTCATAGGACTAGTTAGGCGTTCCTAACGCGCTTTACGTGAACGACGCGTTGAAGTGGCGTAAGCTACCTTAACGAGTCGTAATGGGTCGTAAGCACTTAGGTTAGGTTTTGTTTTAGAATGTAGGCTTTGTTAAACCATATTACATGAGTCCCTACACTCATTTGGTTTACGAAACCTCATTTTATCCGATCCTCTGATTTAGGTCCGTTTATTTACATAATTACCTATATCAGGTGCCGTTTGATTCCGTGATCTATCTAGCTTTGCTTTGTTGTTATTCAAGACTTCTAAGCATCCTCAAGTGAGTACATAGACCCCTCTTTTACTGTTTTCCAAACGTTTTGGGGTGATACACATGTGCCTACTTGTTATTTTCATGCTTTCCATGTTTTCATATCATATACTTGCTATGTTCATTAGTACACTATTAGTACATGATTTCATTATGTTTTGCTATGTATGTTCACTTAACATGCTAGCACAATTGTTTTACGTTTTGAACCATTTGTAATCGTTGGATGTATGTGAACCGTTTGTAATAATTGGATGTATGTGAACCATTTGTAATCATTGGATGTATGTGAACCATTTGTAACCATTTGATGTATGTGAACCATTTGTAACTGTTTGAGCCATTGGGTTAGGGAAGTGATTAGGTAACGGGGCGGGTGTAATGTGTTAAAAGCATGGTGGATACGCCTGTGACAACTGGCACCAAACCGGTAATTTCCGTACACTTTAATTATTATTTAATGACTACAATTATGTGCTTAAACGTCAACATTGTCTGATTACATACCAAACAAGTGAATTCATGTACGTTTTATACTACAAAATAATGCTTTGTGCATTAACGAGAGCGCTGCGTAAAAAATACTAGTAAACTCACCGGTAAAACACAATATGTCAACAACTCTGCAGAAAGCAGTCAGACATGAGAGCTGAGGCCTAGATGTAGGTCCAACGTCAAGAATACATTAAAACCCAAGAAGTATATACAGGGGTTAATATATAGACTTTCCGGAGGCTAAAATACGCACTAAAAAGCACCCGAAACGCACTTTAAATGCAGAATTTTATTAAATTCAGCTATAACCAGCTTTTAAACATATAAATATCATGCATAATTTACGTTTTATCGTCCAGAATATTTCCCTAAGTGGCGGGAATAATTAGCGTTACAAAATATATATAAAAGACATTCTGCGGACTAGTTAAACACTTTAACGGAACGTGTCTAACCGGACAACCGGACATTACCCGGGTCACCAAATTTTTTCCAAACACATTGTTTATTTATTTCTTGGCTAGTCGTGATCCCCGAACACCCTAACACCCACTAAAAAGCAACTAACTAACATATATAAGCACATTACTTGAAATCTAACTAGTTCTTACCATCTAGTTACAAAATACTTACAACCAACCCCCCACCCCCCCAACCGAATCGGTCACAAGGACCATCACCCCCATACCTCATATCTTGTGCTAAGATTACATCCATTTATTTATTAGATTTTGCTTGAAGATCTTGCCAAGATATATGATCATATCTATTTAAGTAAGGCCCATGATACTACATCATTTCACAAGATTTACCCTCTCTCCTCACTCTCTTCTTCCTCTCTTTCGGCTCAACCCCAAACCGCCACCATCACCACCACATAACCACCATCTCATCCATTTTTGAGCTTCCTTCAAGTGTAGAAGAAGGATCAAAGGAGCTTGAACTTGTGGTGCTTCAAAAGGGCTTGTTTCTTGCTTCTTCATCATCTTTTCTCATCATCTACATCACTAGATCCTACCCTAGCCTTATGCTAGTAGTAAGTTACTTGTACACCCTTGTTCATCTTGTTTTTGTGATCAAAAGTTGTAGTATGTTAGTATGTTCAAAATCACTAAAGAAACAAGAACACTAAAGAGATGAACATGAAACTTTACATGAAATCCCACATAAAAAGTTTACTTGAAAATGAAATCTTGTTGGATGAGGGTTGGTTAAATCATGCTTAATATTTGATCGTTGGTTTCTTGATAAACCCGTTGTTCGGACATTTGTTAAAACGATTTAACTATAAAGAAACATGCTGATTTACATTTTCAGCCAATTTCAAATGGCTGTAAACAGACCATAATAAATCGAAAAACAGAATTTCTGAAGCCTAAATTATGTATTTTCGAAAAACGAAGCAAATGGCACTGGAATCATATTTTTTTGAGGTCGTTTACTATTTTTAAAGACCCGTTTTGTAACAGCAGCTAAAGCTGAGTTTTTACTGCAGTAAATGGGTGATATGTTTTTGGTCAAAACTTGAAACCCATGTTGAATCAGCTCATAAAAATTATACTGTAGATGACCTCTGATGTCATAGTAATTCTCCCACCAAAATTTCGTCAATCGGACTCACGATAAATTTTAGATGAATTAATTCGTAAACTTCAATCAGAAAGCGACAAATCTGATTGCAGTCCAGGAAATAAATTTTTATAAAATATTGGTAATGAACTGGACCCCGATATTTTTACACAATAATATTTGGACCATATAAAACATTCGGTTAAAATTTGGGAATTTTTGGAATAAGCTAACCATTTTATTAAAATGTCCGAAAACAGTCCAGTTTTATATATTAAAACTGAAACGACAAAAGTAGTATCTTGCATGTCAGAATGTCGGGTTGATTATTCGAGAACGATCTAACGAGTTATATGTGAAAGAAAATGATAAGCTACTTAGCATGGACACCTCCATTTACAAAGGAGACTATGGCGAAATTTTCTAAAAATCCTAACACTTAGTAAATATTTTCTATACAAATGTTTGCTAGAGTGTTCTAAACTACGCTTTTCGAATATAAACCTCGCCAAGTGTATTTTTGTAACAAAAATACACATACAAGATACAAGATAGATAGTTCGGGTGTAAAGTGCAAAATACAAGAAACTTATATTTATTTTTGAGAAAATAATATAAGTAAGACACTTAGTTAAAAATATAAGTTATTTTTAACACAAGAATACATACACAAAAGATAGTGACTTGTACTTGTGCGATACAAGTCCAGTGACTAACGTTAATAAAACACGTTTAGGTCATGACGCTATATAAACAAATCCGGTGAAGTTTACGACGCAGGAACACAAAGTTATGAGTTCATGCTCCTCCTTTTCTTTTAACTGTTTTCAGTTTTATAACTTCGGGGGTGAAATACATGTTACAAATATTACAATGTTTAAAAATGGTATGATGGATACAAGAATTGAGGAATGATACGAGAAATCGTTTCACGAATAAGGTACCATAAGCACCATTAATCGTGTACATACTAAGACTGCAGAACAAAAGGTTAGATCTAATGGGTTTCAGGGCAGCCCCACTCTTGGTGACCACTAGAACCGAGTAGTGTTTTTGTGTCTCAGTCGTGAATCGACTACTAGAAAAATGCCTATGGTTTGGTGACTTCCTATGTCGTGTCACATGTTAATGGCTTTGCAACCCATTAACACTTGATACATACAGAAATACATGATTTATACAAGAATACTTGACTTATACATGAGTACGTGGTGTACACAAAAGACTTGATTTATACAAGATACAAATTATGTTTTCATACAAAGTATACAAATGTGAAATACAAAAATTGCATGAATTCACACCAACATTATATTGACGTTTTTCCAAAACTCACATGTATTTCAGGTAACTAGTGGATGTGCGCGCGGTTTTACTCATGCTCTTGGATGTCGCTTTTGTTTATCTTTGAATAAAGTTGTAAACTTATCAGACAAAATGCTGTCTTGTGATGTAAACACTAAAACCATGTTTTCGGTTATGTAATGTTTGGCATTTTGAAGTTATTTTATGAGCATGTAGTATGTTTACCTTTCGTATGCAATGAGAACCTTTCATGATCACACCTCGTGCTTCCGCCGCAGAAAGGGGTGTGACAGATTGGTATCAGAGCTGCGATTGTAGTGAACCAGGATTCCTTCTCGAGTCTAGACTATAATCACTAGGATCCTTTCACGAAAATGATTTTTCAAAAAGTTTTCATTGAATAAAACTTCCCACGACATCCACTACCTGAAACTGTTTACAGGAGTCTTGAAAAGACATTACGAGACTTAGGGTGCACTGGGGTAGTACTTGTCTGTGATTAAGAGTTACTTGCAATTATGTGTGATAATTGACATATACATATACTAGAAGTAGAATGTCACACGTATACGTGACTTTACCTGAAAACAATGGCCTATCTGAAGGAAGAGATACGAGGATGAAACGAACTGTGCGGACTCTGCAAGGAGTTACGTAATTATGGATGCATACATAATTATTGGATTCAGTGCACAGAATCACAGCAAGTCTCGTCGCGTATGGATTTCCTCAGTAAGAAAAGGTCAAAAGTGAACACCAGCTTATTAATATACTCTGCTAGAGTAATAATTGTTTGATGTCACTTATGTGGTATATACCTGTGTATATACTACTCCTGTCTCGTAAGACGATATCAAACAAATATCTAACCCTGCTGTGTTGTGTTCTGGTAGAACATGGCACCCAGGAAAGCTGTGAACGCTCGTGATCAACCTCCTCCTCCCCCACTACCAAAGACTGCTGAAGCGCTGAATGCTCTACTGGAAGAAAGAATCTCCGCAGCTATCGCCCACTACGAGGCAACTCGTACTGCAGACAGTGGTGGACCAAGCAATGCCAGAGGTAATGGTAATGGAGATTCATCTGGAGGAAACGCAGCTCAGGGCTGTACTTTCAAGCAGTTTCTTGACTGCAAACCAATGAACTATGACGGCACAGGAGGTGCAGTAGCGTTTGTACGTTGGACGGAGAAAACTGAAGCCACTATCCGTATGAGCAAGTGTACTGCGGATCAGCAAGTCACTTTTGCTACTGGGTTGTTTGTCGATGAAGCTTTGACCTGGTGGAACTTCCAGGTCCAAACCTTGGGTGATGATGCCGCTTATGGCCTAACTTCGGATGAACTGAAGGAAAGAATGAGAGAGAAGTATTGCTCTCGTGCTGAACTCCAAAGACTGGAAACTGAGTTCTGGCACTTGACCATAGAAGGTGCTGACATTAATGGGTATACTCAAAGGTTCCACGATCTGTCTAGAGTGCTTCCCTACATGGTGACTCCCGAATTTAAGCGCGTTGAACGCTACATTTGGGGACTAGCCCCAGAATTTCGCGGCATGGTAACTTCGGCCAAACCTCAAACAATCACCGAGGCTGTAACTCTGGCTGTCAGCCTTACTGAAGATTGTGTTCGTATGAAGAAGCTATCACTGAACCCAACAGAAGAGACCGAGACGCATGCTGAGTCGTCCGACGACAAGAAAAGGAAACATGCAAACCTGAACCAAGCAACTCGTAACAATAAGGGTTCCAACAAGAAGCGTGACACCAACCCGCCTCAGGGGGCGAGATCTCTTGCAGCCATGAATGACCCTCCAGCTAAGGGATACCTGGGCACTCAGCCCAAATGCAATCGGTGCAAGCGTCATCACGCAGTAGTCTGTCGCATCCCAAAGTGCGACAAGTGCGGAAAACTGGGTCACCGCACGGAGGACTGTTGGGGTAAGGGAAATAGGAACGGGAATGGAAACCGCAATGGTGCTGGAAATAGGAACGATGGTGGAAATGGAAATGGCGACGGTAACAGGAATGGAGCTGGACGAAACCAAGGATGCTTCAGTTGTGGAAGCAATGATCACTTCATGAAAGACTGCCCAAAGGGAAACAATGCTCAGGCTTGAGCATTTGTGATTAGAGCAAAGAACGCACGCGAGGACCCTAATGTGGTCACCGGTACGTTTCTCATTAACAATCACTTTACATCCATATTATTTGACACTGGTGCCGATTATAGCTTCATGTCTGTGGAATTTAAACGCATGCTTGGAATAGAATCTAGTAGATTAGAAATTCCTTATTCCATAGAACTAGCCAATGGTAAACTTGTTGAGTCGAGCGAAGTTGTTAGAGGTTGCACATTGGAACTTGGTGAACGAAGATTTAGCATCGACCTCTTACATATTCAATTGGGTAGCTTCGATGTAGTGGTCGGAATGGACTGGTTGTCCAAGAACAAAGCTGAAATTATTTGTCATGAGAAAATCATTCGCATCCCTTTGGCGAATGATGAAACTCTCATCGTACATGGAGAAAAACGAGACGCACCTCTGCGAATCATCAGTTGCATGAAGGCACAGAAGTGCTTAAGGAAAGGATGTGTTGCTTTCCTAGCACATGTTGTAGACAAGAAGGTTGAGGAGCTGAAAATCGAAGACATTCCTGTGGTGAAGGAATTCTCCGATGTTTTTCCCGAAGACCTGCCTGCACTACCTCCGCAACGACAAGTCGAATTCCGCATAGACTTGGTTCCAGGAGCCGCTCCTGTAGCCAAGGCACCCTATCGTCTTGCACCATCCGAAATGCAAGAATTATCTACACAACTCCAGGAGTTGTTGGATAAAGGATTCATAAGGCCAAGCTTCTCACCCTGGGGAGCTCCAGTACTGTTCATGAAGAAGAAGGATGGAACTCTGTGGATGTGTATTGATTACAGAGAACTGAACAAACTCACAATCAAGAATCGGTACCCGCTACCGAGGATTGATGACTTATTTGATCAGTTGCAAGGATCAAGCTACTATTCCAAGATCGATCTTCGATCTGGATACCATCAGTTAAAGATACAAGAAGAAAGCTTGCCAAAGACTACATTCAGAACACGATATGGGCACTACGAGTTTCTTGTGATACCATTGGGGCTGACGAACGCACCAGCGGTCTTTATGGACCTAATGAACCGCGTTTGCAAACTATATCTCGATAAATTCGTGATTGTATTTATCGATGATATCCTGATTTACTCGCGAACGAAAGAAGAACACGAGCAACACCTCAGAACTATTCTGGAACTACTGAAGAAATAGAAGCTTTATGCGAAGTTCTCAAAATGCGAATTCTGGATTCGCGAAGTACAATTTCTTGGTCACGTTGTGAATGAGAAGGGCATTCATGTAGACCCATCCAAGATTGAAGCAATAAAAAATTAGGAAGCCCCCAAAACCCCAACTGAAGTTCGTCAATTGTTGGGCTTAGCGGGCTATTATCGGCGATTCATTGAGAATTTCTCAAAGATAGCTCAACCGCTGACGACCCTTACGCAAAAAGACAAGAAGTACGACTGGGGTGACAAACAGGAAGAAGCCTTTCAGTTACTCAAAAATAAGCTATGCGATGCACCAATACTATCATTACTCGAAGGTACTGAAGACTTCGTGGTATACTGCGACGCTTCACGACAAGGTTTGGGTTGCGTGCTCATGCAACGCCAAAAAGTCATCGCTTATGCTTCAAGACAATTGAAGGTTCACGAAAGAAACTATACCACTCACAACTTGGAACTTGGTGCGGTGGTATTCGCCTTGAAGATTTGGCGACATTATTTATATGGTATTCGATGTACAATCTTCACAGATCACAAAAGCCTACAACACATATTTGATCAGAAGGAATTGAATATGCGCCAGCGGCGATGGGTCGAGCTGCTAAATGATTACGACTGTGAGATTAAGTACCATCCTGGAAAAGCAAACGTTGTAGCAGACGCGCTAAGTCGAAAAGAAAGGGTTAAGACCTTAAGGGTTTGAGCGTTAGAAATGACTATTTGAACGAACCTCACTGCACGTATTCGTGACGCACAACAAGAAGCTCTTAAGGAAGAAAACCATAAAGCTGAATACCTCCGCGGTGCATTGAAATATATGGTGCCAAATGAAGAGGGAACCTTGTACTTTAAGAAGCGCATTTGGGTTCCGCTCTATAGTGGCATATGAGAAGTCATTCTTGATGAAGCACACAAGTCAAGATACTCGATCCATCCAGGATCGGACAAGATATATCAAGACTTAAAAGAATACTATTGGTGGCCGAGACTTAAAAGCGATGTTGCTGTCTACGTTGGAAAGTGCCTAATATGTGCTAAGGTTAAGGCTGAATATCAAAAACCGTCTGGCCTACTACAAAAACCATAGATTCCCATGTGGAAGTGGGAGCAAATCTCGATGGACTTCATAAAAAAATTACCCAGGACCCCGAGAGGGCATGATATGATATGGGTGATAGTTGATCGATTGACGAAATCTGCGCATTTCCTACCAATCCGAGAAAAGGATAGCACTGGAAAGCTTGCTGAGATATACTTAAACGAAATTGCGGCACGTCATGGAGTGCCTATCTCAATTATTTCAGACAGAGATGGACGCTTTGTCTCAAGAATCTGGTAAACCTTTCAGGAAGCCTTTGGATCGCAGTTAGATCTAAGCACGACATTCCATCCTCAAACAGACGGCCAGAGCGAACGAACCATACAATAACAGTTATCATACGAGTATAAAAGACGCACCGTTTGAAGCTCTGTATGGCCGCAACTGCCGATCGCCCTTATGTTGGGCAGACGCTGGAGATAAACGTATGGTTGGTCCTGAACTTGTACAAGAGACAACCGACAAGATTATGCAGATCCGAGAGCGCATTAAGGTGGCTCGAGATCGACAAAAGAGCTACGCTGATCAAAGAAGAAAACCATTAGAATTCGAGGTGGGCGACAAAGTTCTGTTGAAAGTCTCACCTTGGAAGGGCGTAGTAAGATTTGGAAAACGTGGGAAGCTGAATCCCTGATACATCGGACCATTCAAGATTTTGGAAAGAATTGGTACTGTGGCGTACAAATTGGAATTACCGGAAGAACTTAATGGAGTACATGATACGTTTCATGTATCCAACCTCAAGAAGAGTCCAACACAAGAAAACGTGATCATCCCTGCGGATGAAGTACATATTGATGACGCCCTCCGATTTACAGAACAACCCGTTGAGGTTACCGACTGGAAAGTCAACAAGACCAGGAGGAGCAGTGTGAAACTTGTCAAAGTACGTTGGAACTCTAAGCACGGATCCGAGTACACATGGGAACGTGAAGACCAGGTCAAAGAAAAGTATCCCCACCTGTTCAAGAAGACTCCTGCGAGAGTTAGCTCAGCTTGAATTTCGGGACGAAATTCTTTTAACGGGGGGAGACTGTGACAATTGGCACCAAACCGGTAATTTCCGTACACTTTAATTATTATTTAATGACTACAATTATGTGCTTAAACGTCAACATTGTCTGATTACATACCAAACAAGTGAATTCATGTACGTTTTATACTACAAAATAATGCTTTGTGCATTAACGAGAGCGCTGCGTCAAAAATACTAGTAAACTCACCGGTAAAACACAATATGTCATCAACTCTACAGAAAGCAGTCAGACATGAGAACTGAGGCCTAGGTGTAGGTCCAACGTCAAGAATACATTAAAACCCAAGAAGTATATACAAGGGTTAATATATAGACTTTCCGGAGGCTAAAATACTCTCTAAAAAGCACCCGAAACGCACTTTAAATGCATAATTTTATTAAATTCGGCTATACCCAGCTTTTAAACATATAAATATCATGCAGAATTTACGTTTTATTGTCCAGAATATTTCCCTAAGTGGCGGGAATAATTAGCGTTACAAAAATATATATAAAAGACATTCGGCGGACTAGTTAAACACTTTAACGGAACGGTGTCTAACCGGACAACCGGACATTACCCGGGACACCAAATTTTTGCCAAACACATTGTTTACTTATTTCTTGGCTAGTCGTGATCCCCGAACACCCTAACACCCACTAAAAAGCAACTAACTAACATATATAAGCACATTACTTGAAATCTAACTAGTTCTTACCATCTAGTTACAAAGTACTTACAACCAACCCCCCCCCCCCCAACCGAATCGGTCACAAGGACCATCACCTCCATACCTCATATCTTGTGCTAAGATTACATCCATTTATTTATTAGATTTTGCTTGAAGATCTTGCCAAGATATATGATTATATCTATTTAAGTAAGGCCCATGATACTACATCATTTCACAAGATTTACCCTCTCTCCTCACTCTCTTCTTCCTCTCTTTCGGCTCAACCCCAAACCGCCACCATCACCACCACATAACCACCATCTCATCCACTTTTGAGCTTCCTTCAAGTGTAGAAGAAGGATCAAAGGAGCTTGAACTTGTGGTGCTTCAAAAGGGCTTGTTTCTTGCTTCTTCATCATCTTTTCTCATCATCTGCATCACTAGATCCTACCCTAGCCTTGTGCTAGTAGTAAGTTATGTGTACACCTTTGTTCATCTTGTTTTTGTGATCAAAAGTTGTAGTATGTTAGTATGTTCAAAATCACTAAAGAAACAAGAACACTAAAGAGATGAACATGAAACTTTACATGAAATCCCACATAAAAAGTTTACTTGAAAATGAAATCTTGTTGGATGAGGGTTGGTTAAATCATGCTTGATATTTGATCGTTGGTTTCTTGATAAACCCGTTGTTCGGACATTTGTTAATACGATTTAGTAACGATTTAACTATAAAGAAACAGGTTGATTTACATTTTCAGCCAACTTCAAATGGCTGTAAACAGACAATAATAAATCGAAAAACAGAATTTCTGAAGCCTAAATTATGTATTTCTGAAAAACGAAGCAAATGGCACTGGAATCATATTTTTTTGAGGTCGTTTACTAATTTTAAAGACCCGTTTTGTAACAGCAGCTAAAGCTGAGTTTTTACTGCAGTAAATGGGTGATATGTTTTTGGTCATAACTTGAAACCCATGTTGAATCAGCTCACAAAAATTGTACTGTAGATGAACACTGATGTCATAGTAATTCTCCCACTGAAATTTCATCAATCGGACTCATGATAAATTTTAGATGAATTAATTCGTAAACTGCAATCAGAAAGCGACAAATCTGATTGCAGTCCAGGAAATAAATTTTTTAAAATATTGGTAATGAACTGGACCCCGATATTTTTACACAATAATATTTGGACCATATAAGACATTCGGTAAAAATTTGAGAATTTTTGGAATAAGTTACCATTTTATTAAAATGTCCGAAAATAGTCCAGTTTTATATATTAAAACTGAAACGATAAAAGTAGTATCTTGCATGTCAGAATGTCGGGTTGATTATTCGAGAACGATCTAACGTGTTATATGTGAAAGAAAATGATATGCTACTTAGCATGGACACCTCCATTTACAAAGGAGACTATGGCGAAATTTTCTAAAAATCCTAACACTTAGTAAATATTTTCTAGACAAATGTTTGCTAGCGTGTTCTAAACTACGCTTTTCGAATATAAACCTCGCCATAATTTTTTTAACAAAAATACACATACAAGATACAAGATACATAGTTCGGGTGCAAAGTGCAAAATACAAGAAACTTATATTTATTTTTGAGAAAATAATATAAGTAAGACACTTAGTTAAAAATATAAGTTATTTTTAACACAAGAATACATACACAAAAGATAGTGACTTGTACTTGTGCGATACAAGTCCGGTGACTAACGTTAATAAAACAACTTTAGGTCACGACGCTATATAAACAAATCCGGTGAAGTTTACGACGCAGGAACGCAAAGTTGTGAGTTCATGCTCCCCCTTTTCTTTTAACTGTTTTCAGTTTTATAACTGCGGGGGTGAAATACATGTTACAAATATTACAATGTTTACAAATGGTATGATGGATACAAGAATTGAGGAATGATACGAGAACTTGTTTCACGAATAGGGTACCATAAGCACCATTAATCGTGTACATACTAAGACCGCAGAACAAAAGGTTAGATCTAATGGGTTTCAGGGCAGCCCCACTCTTGGTGACCACTAGAACCGAGTAGTGTTTTTGTGCCTCAGTCGTGAATCGACTACTAGAAAAATGCCTATGGTTTGGTGACTTCCTATGTCGTGTCACATCTTAATGGCTTTGCAACCCATTAACACTTGATACATACAGAAATACATGATTTATACAAGAATACTTGACTTATACATGAGTACGTGGTGTACACAAAAGACTTGATTTATACAAGATACAAATTATGTTTTCATACAAAGTATACAAATGTGAAATACAAAAATTGCATGAATTCACACCAACATTATGTTGACATTTTTCCAAAACTCACATGTATTTCAGGTAACTAGTGGATGTGCGCGCGGTTTTACTCATGCTCTTGGATGTCGCTTTTGTTTATCTTTGAATAAAGTTGTAAACTTATCAGAAAAAATGCTGTCTTGTGATGTAAACACTTAAACCATGTTTTCGGTTATGTAATGTTTGGCATTTTGAAGTTATTTTATGAGCATGTAGTATGTTTACCTTTCGTATGCAATGAGAACCTTTCATGATCACACCTCGTGCTTCCGCCGCAGAAAGGGGTGTGACAACGCCGCTGGTACTTCCTATATATAAGTGCTTTTAACACATTATATATCGTTGCGTTATCTAGATCACTTGGGTAAACGATTTTGAGACGATGTCACACAATGATGTTTTCTGAATAATATAAACCATACGAGTTTTATTAACGAGTTTCTACGAGATATTTTACAATTTGATATAATAAAACAAATGTTTTGGAGTTAAGAATCATGGCTAAGAGATTTTATAAATTATAACCAACTTGATTTGAGTTGGTTAATTACGTCGCAATACTACTCTTTTCAAAAACAAGGTTTTTAATTAAGTATTGCAACATGTAAACTAGCCATGGATCCGACACTCATATAAAACCTATGTACTCGCCGACATTTTTATGCTGACGTATTTTCACATGTGTTTCAGGTACCATAGTTGATGATGTTTGATGATGATACTTGTGTACGCTCACATAGGAATGGACGAGGCCTTAGTGACTTAATAACAATGAAAGTTTATTTGTTCCTGTTTTGTTTCTAATTCCAATGTAGTGTAATACATTCAATTCAATAAAATGAAACTGTTTAACCCATGGTTGTAAAACAATGATTCTGTTACAACACTCCCCGACGTTTCCGCCATGTTTTGTTGTTTTACGTGGTCGGGGTGTGACAATTCCCACCTGGTGTGACACCTGTGTCACTTCAACCATCAAACAATACCAAACCAATGAAATATTGTATTTCATACTTGGGATTTGTATAAATATGTGTATCGTTTGCACATATCAATTCTTGATCAATTTCGAGCTCTAAATCACTTTCTAGAAGGTTATACGAAATCTGATGCGTAAATATAACCATTTTAATGCAACAAACACTCCGGAATAGTGACATAGGATTAACATACCTTAAATAACCTTTACATAACTTAGAAATAAGTTTTGGAAGGTTTGGTGTGGCGAAATCAAGTTTATTCGCTTACAGGGACTAATTTCGACAAACTGCGAAAGTATGCCGATTCGTACTGTAACGGACATTCCGGAACTTGATCATAAGTTAAATATGCCCTAAATATCCTTTACATAGCTTATAAATAGGCTTTGAGGTGTTTTGTGCGCTAAAATAAACTTTATTGATCAATAGGGACTAAAACGTCAAAAAGTGCATAAGTTTGCATTTTTGCGCATATCTTACGTTCTGAATATATCGGGACATCAAAAAATTTATGTAATCATTAAAATATTTTATTTTAGTGATTGGCATGATAAAATTCCATCCGTCGCTTAATTTGGATCGTTTTTGCGTTCCTTACGACTTCCATCGTAATTAACCGAACAACGCAACCGTACGACCAAACGAACCGACATCCGAGATGTTTTGAGTATATTTTAAGTTCCCTATACTTTAACTTCATTTTAGAGCCTTGAAATGAGGTTAACGGGGCTTAAACGTGCCAAAAATGCATCAAAATGCATGTTTTTCAAGTGCAGGGACCTGTTTTGACATTTCTGTCAAAGTTTGCTAGGCCTGGGGCGTAAGCCTTGATCAATTCTTACGTGGCCGGTGAGAGCTCATCAGACAGAAACTTCATTTTCAGCATTCTGGTCATATTTCAGGGGTTTTAAATCAAAATTCTCAATACCTTGGGCTGAAAATTGATGGTTTTTTAGCATCCCATTGTATTCTAATACCTTGGGCCCAAGTGTAAGGCCAAGATTCAAGCTCGTTTTTCGATGAACGATCCTAACGGTTCTTGGTTTTCTATAAATACCCACCTCATTTTCATTATTTCCTCACACATGATCTAATTTTCTCTAAGTTAAAGCTCAAATGCTTCATATCTGAGAATTTATAGATCATATCTTCCTAGCTTTGACCCTTTGTAAGCTTCTTTCGTTCTTTTATGCGTTTTTTTAAGCGGGGAGTTCGTTTGACTTTCTGCATTGACCAGTTTATGGTCAAAACGAAGTTTGTTTGAACTTCGCAACGTGAGCGTAATCACGATGGTTATAGTCCCAAGTGACTATACCTACTGATTACCACGTTGATTAGGTGTAGTGACGAGTCGTAGTTTCGGTCAAAATGCGTATTCATGGGTATTTTGTAACCAAACTATTCTTGGGTATCAAAATCGTTTGTTTTGATATAAAACCTATTTTCTAACCTCGTTAAACATGTTTAGCTCGTCACTTTAGGTTTAGTGCTTATGTAGAGTCGTAAGTCAAGCGGTCTAAACAACCGCTTAGACTTTCAAACTAGACCCGTTTGGTCGATCATTAGGATCCGACCAAACATGTTTAGTAACCATAGTTGTATAGGGAATAACCTTCCGAGGTTATACCTTATGGTCACTTCGTTTAAGTAGTTGTATGATAGGTAGTTTATATGCCTTAGGAAAATGACATAAATGCCCTTTTTATGCATAATTGATATTTAAGCATATGTAACCCAAACTTTTGTCACTTAACTGATTATGCAACATAATTAAACACGTTTAGGCATATAATACTTATCATAGGACTAGTTAGGCGTTCCGAACGCGTTTTACGCGAACGACGCGTTAAAGTAGCTTAAGCTACTTAAACGGGTCATAATGGGTTGTAAGCACTTAGGTTAGGTTTCGTTTTAGTATGTAGGCGTTGTTAAACCATATCATATGAGTTCCAATACTCATTTGGTTTACGAAACCTCATCCTATCCGATCTCCCGATTTAGGTCCGGTTTATTAATGTAGTTACCTATATTAGGTGCCGTTTGATTTCCGTGATCCCTCTAGCTTTGCTTGGTTGTTATTCAAGATATCTAAGCACTCTCAAGTGAGTACATAGTCCCCTCTTTTACTGTTTTCAATGTTTTGGGGTGAAACATGTGTACCTAATTGTTATGTTCATGATTTCAAAGTATAATTGATTATAAATGTTAGTACTTATCTTTGACAAACTGAATGATTATTTATGGTTTAAACACTGATTTTTCAAAGATTACAAAAATTAATTGTTGAATTGTACTTATTTTATGTTCACCAGACCGATTGGTAGTATGATATAGCGCTATAGGATTTGACACCCCATTCCTGTTGTCATGGAATGTCAGAAACCGGTATTTTATCCAAATAGGGATTGCGTTTGTGGTATTTCTATAGTCTCAAAGGTGTATTTTGATACACTAGGTTTGGTTGAATTCTTAAATCACATTTTTATTGTATATTTTATTGTACTCCCAAAAGTATAGTTTGATATGCTCTCATATGTGATATTGTACAAAACAACATATATTTTGTTAATAACCAAAACATAGTTTAATATGTTATTTATAAAACCAAAGCATAGTTTAATATGTTATTAATAAAACCAAAGTGTACTTTTGATATACTACTGAAAATTATTATTTTGACGACTAAAGTATATTTAATATACTATTTGTTTAACGATTTTGGAACTGAAATATATTTTAATATATTACTTATTCAACTCTCTTAAAACCAAAGTATATTTTTATATACATACTATAAACCTTTTTATCAAAATATTGTTTTACAAACAATATATTTTATACAAACTCATTTTACTTAATTATTTATTTATATCATCTGATTTTCTTATTACTTGTTATATGATTTATAAAAGAAAATATTTAAGGTTCATGACTATTTTTGATTAAATATTTTTTTCTTTAAACTTACAAGTCATGAATCCTAAATCAATAAAACCTATGTATCTCACAAGCATTTTTATGCTGACGTACCTATTTTTACACATGTTTCAGGTGCTGTTATGTGATGATTGTTGATGCATGCTATACATAGGATGGACTCGTGCCTTAGCGACTTTAAAACTTGAAAGATAATAATTGTATTTATCTGATTTGTAATAAAACAATGAGTTCAATAATTCAATAAAACGAAATTATTTAATCCATGGTTGTGAAACAATGATTCTGTTACAACACTCCCCGGCATTTCCGCCACGATTTGTTGTTTTACGTGGTCGGGGTGTGACACCTGGTTCGTGTTATAACTGCGGAGAGATGGGTCATTTCCGCAACAATTGTCTGAGGCTTGCAAATCCGAATGTCAACGCGAATGTGAATCCCGCTCATAGACGAGCGTACAATTTGAACGCTAATGAGGCGCGTGCTGACAACGAGATTGTTAACGCTACGTTCCTTGTTAATCATCAACCTGCATCTGTTCTTTTCGATTCTGGCGCCGATAGAAATTTTGTATCTTTATTATTTGAGCCTTTACTTGCGATGCCTAGAACTAAACTGAGGAAACCTTTATCTGTTGAAGTTGCTACTGGTAAACCTCTTGTACTCGATTCTGTTATGCGCAATTGTCAATTGAACCTCGATAACCATCTTTTTCCTATTGACCTCACACCGATGCAACTTGGGAGTTTCGACATTATCGTAGTGATGGATTGGTTAACTATGTTTCATGCTGAGGTGGTTTGTTTCGATAAGATTGTTCGTATTCCTCTTTCGTCTGGTGAAGTTCTAGAGATTCGTGGCGAGAAACCATCTGGAGGTTTGAAACTCATGTCGTGTATGTTACAGAGGAGAAAGAAAAGAACAAGAGAATACAAGATATTCTAATTGTTCGAGATTATCCTGAGGTGTTTCCTGATGAACTGGCTGACTTCCCTCCAGTTCCTCAAGTCGAATTTCATATTGATCTTGTACCCAATGCCAACCTGATTGCGAAAGCACCTTATCGTGTTGCACCGTCTGAGATGCAAGAGTTATCTAAATAGCTTCAAGAGTTATCTGATAAAGGATTCATCCATCCGAGTTAGTCACCTTGGGGCGCTCCAGTCCTGTTTGTGAAAAAGAAAGATGGGTCTTTTCGAATGTGTATCGATTATGTGAGCTTAATAAGCTTACCATCAAGAATCGATATCCCCTACCACGAATTGATGACCTTTTTGATCAGCTGCACGGTGCTACATGTTTTTCCAAGATCAATCTGCGTTCTAGGTATCATTAGCTTCGTGTACTCGAAGAAGATATTCCCAAAACTGCTTTCCGCACGAGATTTGGTCACTACGAGTTCACCGTCATGCCTTTTGCTTTGATGAATGCCCCATCTATCTTCATGGACCTAATGAATAGGGTTTGTATGCCTTATCTAGACAAGTTCATCATTATATTCATCGACGATATTCTCATTTACTCGAAGTCTCGAGCCAATCACGAACAACGCCTTCGTCTGATGATGGAACTCCTAAAGAAGGAACAACTTTTCGCTAAATTCTCTAAGTGTGAATTCTGGCTTAAAGAAGTTCAATTTTTGGTTCATATTGTTAACGAGCATGATATTCATGTGGATCCTTCCAAAATAGCTGCTATTAAGGATTGGAACACACCTACGACACCTACAGAAGTTCGTTCTTTTCTTGGTCTTGCTGGTTACTATCATCGATTTATTTCGAACTTCTCGAAGATCGCGGTTCCTCTCACTGCTTTGAGTCAAAAGAATAAGCCTTTTGAGTGGGGACCTAAACAAGAAAAAGCGTTCCAAACGCTGAAACGAAAACTCTGTGATGCTCATGTTTTATCTTTGCCCGGGGGAAACAATGATTTTGTTGTCTATTGCGACGCGTCAAATCAAGGCTTTGGTTGGGTTCTTATGCAACGAGGTAAAGTTATAGCTTATGCGTCAAGACAATTGAAAGTTCACGAGAAGAACTACACCACTCATGATCTTGAGTTGGGAGCTGTGATTTTTGCACTCAAAATCTGGAGACACTATCTTTATGGAACGAAGTATGTGGTTTTCACAGACCACAAAAGTCTCCAACACATTCTCAATCAGAAGGAGCTTAACATGAGACAACGACGCTGGGTTGAACTCTTAAATGATTACGACTGCGAAATTCGCTACCATCCTGGTAAGGCGAATGTCGTAGCCGATGCGCTAAGCCGAAAGGAAAGAGTCAAGCTTAATTTTGTTCGCACTCTATCCGATATTCAAACTCGTGTCTCTCAAGCTCAACGAACTTGTGCCAAAATTTGATGGGTAAGGAATTACCATGTCAACTTGAGCTTAAACTCGAGACGAAGGATGATGGGTTACTTTATTTCAAGAATCATTTGTGGATTCCAAAACAAGACGATCTTCGCACTTTAGTGATGGACGAATCTCATAAGTCTCAACATTCTGTTCATCCTGGTGCTGACAAAATGCACAAAGATCTTCTTACTCAGTACTGGTGGCCTGGTATGAAAAAGGATGTTGCTTTGTACATATCGAAATGCCTAACTTGTCTCCAAGTCAAGGCTGAACATCAACAACCATCTGGTTTGCTTGTACAACCAGAGATACCAGTTTGGAAGTGGGAGAACATTGCGATGGATCTCATCACTAAGTTACCACGCACATCTAAAGGTCACATTGCTATTTGGGTAGTCATTGATAGATTAACGAAGTCAGCTCATTTTATACCGATTCGCGAGGATCTATCTGCTGATAAACTTGCCAAGATTTATGTTGTTGAGATTGTGTCTCGACTTGGTGTTCCTTCGGATATTATATCTGATCGTGATGCTCGATTTTCATCTCACTTTTGGAAGACCATGCAATCTGCTTTGGGAACTCAACTAAATCTAAGCACTGCTTATCATCCCCAAACATTTGGACAATCTGAGAGGACGATACAAACTTTGGAGGATATGCTTAGAGCATGCGTGATAGACTTTGGTGGTAATTGGGATTCTCATCTGCCGTTAATCGAATTCTCTTACAATAACAGTTATCATGCTAGCATCAATATGGCACCGTTCGAAGCTTTATACGGTCGAAAATGTCATTCACCTGTCTGTTGGAATGAGATCGGTGAAGCTCAGCTTACTGGACCTGAGCTCATTCTAGAAACGACAGATAAAATCAAGAAAATTCGCGATAACCTCCTGACAGCTAGAAGCCGTCAAAAGAGTTATGCGGATATGCGATGCAAGCCCTTAGAATTTCAAGTCGGAGACCGTGTCCATCTCAAGGTATCCCCTTGGAAGGTAGTGGTGAGATTTGGAAAGAAAGGAAAACTTGCACCACGATATGTTGGACCATTTAAGATTGTCGAAAGAATCGGAAAGGTTGCCTATCGACTAGAGCTACTTCCTGAACTTGGGAATATTAACCCAACATTGCACGTGTCCAATTTACAAAAGTGTTTAGCCGATACTGATCTTCATATTCCACTCGATGAAATTCAAGTTGATGAAATGATGCACTTTGTCGAGAAACCTGTGGAGATAATGGACCGTGCAGTCAAGCAACTGAAGAACAAGCGAATACGATTAGTCAAAGTTCGATGGGAGTCCAAACGTAGCCCAGAGTTTACCTGGGAACATGAGGACCAAATGAAAGCGAAATATCCACATTTGTTTTCACGAGTTTCCTCTAGTTAAAATTTCGGGACAAAATTTCCTAAAGTAGGGGAGACTGTGGCAACTGTGCTCTGTAAAAGATGTATGATGTAAAACAATATCAATTATCAATGAAACAATGTGTTTAGGTGTTAATATATGTGTATTTGTGTTTGACGATTTTACGATTTGATTCGAGTTCGATTTCAAGCTTTAAATCTATTTCTGGAAAGTTATACGCAAACTGATGCATAAACGTAGTCAGTTTAACGCGAAAAACACTTCGGAATAGTGAAATAGGCTTAACATACCTTAAATTACCTTTACATAACTTAGAAATAAGTTTTGGATGGTTTGGTGTGTCGAAAACAAGTTTATTCGATCGCAGGGACTATTTGTGTCAAACTACGAAACTATGCCAATTCGTATAGTAACGAACATTTTGGAACTTGATCATAAGTTAAACATACCCTAAATATCCTTTACATATCTTAGAAATAGGCTTTAAGGGGTTGGGTATGCGAAAATAAACTTGTTTGTTCAACAGGGACTAAAAGCGTTAAAAAGTGCATAAGTTTGCATTTACGCGCATATCTTACGTTTTGAACATATCCGAACCTCCAAAAAATTTTCTAATCATTAAAATAGTTCATTTTAGTGACTGGAATGCAAAAATACCAATCTTCGCGCAATTTGGATCGTTTTCGCGTCCGTTCGAGTTTTCGTCGTAATTAACCAAATAACGTGACCGTACGACCAAACGAACCGAAATACGAGATGCTTCAAGCAAATTTCATGTTCCCTATCCTTTAACATCATTGTAGAGCCTTGAAATTGGGTTAACGGGGCTTATACGTGTCGAAAATCAAGTTTTAAGCATGCAGGGACCATTTCTGCCATTTTTGAAACTTTTGCAGAAACAGGCTCCCTCATGCCACGCGCCTGACCCAGATGCTCCTGGTGCGTGGCGGGACAACGCCGTTTTCCAGAATTACCAGTTTTCAGCAATCAGATGCTGAATCATGGTTTTAATCCTTGGTTTTTGAATACCATGAGCTGGTTTGTGTGTTTTGCAAGGTGCCCAATCATTGTTTAACAAGTGTAAGGTCAAGATGGAGCCTCTTAACACATAGAATGATCTTGTTGATCCAAACTTTCTATAAATAGGCTTGGGTTTTCACTTCATTCATTGCTCATTCACTCAAAATCAGCTCTCATCTAATCATTGAAGCTATCCCTTTGGTTGAAGGCTTCAATCTTTAGTTTTCTTGTTCTAATCTTCAAGCTTGGACCTTTTGTAAGCTTCTTTCATGCTTGTTTATGCTTTTCAAGTGTAAAGTCAAACAATGTTTGACTTTCTGCTTTGACAATGAATTAGTCAACACAAAGTTCGTTTGAACTTTGCATCGTGAGCGTAATCACGATGGTTATAGTCCCTTGTGACTATACCTACTGATTACCACGTTGATTAGTCGAAATGACGAGTCAAAGTTTCGGTCAAAATACGTATTTATGCGTATTTTGCAACGAAGCTATTTTCGGGTTTCAAAACACTTTGTTTTGATATCAAACCTGTTTTCTAACTTAGTTAAACATGTTTTAACATGTTTAACTCGTCTCTTTTAGTCTATTGCTTGTTTAGGGTCGTAAGTCAAGCGGTCTTGACAACCGCTTAGACTTTCGAACCCGACCCGTTTGGACGATCGTTAGGATCCGACCAAGCATATTTTGTGACCATAGTTGTATAGGGAATAACCTTCCGAGGTTATAACTTATGGTCACTTAGTTTAATTAGTTGCTATGATAGGTAGTTTATATGCCTTAGAAAAATGACCAAAATGCCCTTTTCATGCATAATTTTATTTTAAGCATATGTAACCTAAATTTTGGTCACCTAAACTGATTATGCAACTTATTTAAACATGTTAGGGCATATAATACTTGTCATAGGACTTGTTAGGCATCTCGAGAGTGCATTCGCGCGAACGACGCGTTAAAGTAGCATAAGCTACCTTAATGGGTCGTAACGGGTCGTAAGCACTTATGATAGGTTCCGATTTAGAATGTAGGCTTTGTTAAACCATATCACATGAGTTCCAATACTCATTTGGTTTACAAGACCTCATTCTACCCGATCTTCCGATTTAGGTGTCGATTTATTAACTTAGCGATCCGATTACTAGGTGCTATTTGATTTCCTTGGTTTGCTCGAGCTTTGTTAGTTCACTTAATCAAGGATACTTTGCACTACAATGTGAGTACATAGTTCCCCTATTTTACTATTTTCAATTGTTTTGGGGTGATTCATATGTGTTAAACGATTTCGACGTTTTCAACGACAATTTCAAAAAAAAAAAAAAACGAATACTATGGTTTATATTAAAACATAACGATTTCAATAATGTGAACGAACTTGTTGGATGTAATTACATAACGAATTAAATTCATTAGCTTAGGCCGAGCCGACCAATATTAGGTTATGGTACCATAGGATTTGACAAATTCCGTTATCGGACTGCCACCATGGTTATGTATGGGGGTTATGTGGGTAACGACTGAACCTGATGATTGTTAACTTACCCTTTGGTGGTTTGTTAATACGAGTTAAACAAGTTAAACGATGGACGAGTTACGAAGGTTTGAATGTTATAAACGAGACGACCAAAAGTTAGTTTTCACAATTATAACGAGAACGAGTTTGAACAATTGAACGATTTTGAACGATCGAACGATTTGAACGATTAGACAATGTTTTATAACACAACGAGTTAAACGAATTGAAAGATTGGTTTTTGGGTTGTGATTAGATAACGGGACGGGTGTAATGTGATAAAAGCATGGAAGATACGCCGCTGGTACTTCTTATATATAAGTGCTTCTATCATATTAAATTCCGTGGCGTTATTTAGTTCACTTGGATGAACGATTTTAAACGATGTCACGCAATGATGTTTACAATACGATATAAACCATACGAGTTTTATTACGAGAACGATTTACAATTTGGTTTACTTAAACAAATGTTTTGGGTTAAGATTTATGGCAACGAGATTTTATAAACTATAACCAACTTATTTTGAGCTGGTTATTCATATTGCAATACCAAACTCTTTTCAAAACAAGGTTTTCAATTATCGACCCCTGTAGTCAAACGGGGTATTGCAACATGTAAACGAGTCTTGAATCCGACACTCTCACAAAACCTATGTGCTCGCTGGCATTTCTTACTGACTTTATTTTTATATATGTTTCAGGTGGTGTTGAATGATGTTGAAAGTGACTAGGATGCATGATCACTTAGGACCGGACAAGACCTTAGTGACTTAATAACGATGATAGTCGATATGTGAACTTGTTTGTTTTAACATTAAGACAATGTAAATACTTAATATATCAATAAAACGAAACTCTTTGAATCCATGATTGTGAAACAATAATTCTGTCGCTCCACTCCCCGACGTTTCCACCACGGTTTCGTTGTTTTACGCGGTCGGGGTGTGACACAGACCCACCCCCAGCACAAGGTGGGCGGGCGCATCTCCGAAAAAAAAAATTAATGCTATTTCCCTTCGAAAATCCCGTCTGCACCCCTTGAAATTTTTCGTCCGCACACCTTAGGTAAAAAATGTTATCGATTTATATTTTAAATTTTTTAGTAAAATCTTATTCTTTAAAAAAAAAACTACCTAAATGATATAAACTTATACTACCCAACATAACCCAAATAACCAATAGGGATGAGCACGGTACCCGTTCGGTACCGAAAAACGGGAAAAGTGGGTACCGATACCGGTACCGGTATTTACAGGTGTTTTACCGGTACCGGTACAGAACAACGGGGAAAGTGGGTACCGGTACCAAATGCTCATCCCTAATACTCATTACCTTAACCCACTATTTCATTAAACATAACTAGCCCCCTAATTCCTAGCTCATTAACCAAACCCAACCTAAGTTCAAACTATAATAATTTAAATAAGCCCAATAGTCCCTTAGAATTCCTCCCGCCCTCCATCTCTTGCGTCGTCTCCTGCCAGCGATCAGAGAACAGAGCAGCAACTACAACAGCACGTCATCAGCAGCCGCGAACCACCGTCGTCCAACACCAAACCAACCAGAATCCGATAAAGAGTAAGTTTTTATGTTTTTTGATGATTTTAGTTGATATTATAGGAGAAAAAAGGTAATAAAATTCTTATACATATTTGAAATTTCGTGTGTTTTGACGATGTTTATGGTTGTTTAGATGATTTTTAGGGTGATTGTGTTGTTCAGTTGATTTTTAGGGTGATTACACACGATTTCTAAGGCTTGAATAGTTGAAAATTAAAATTGAAACATTATGTTATGGAACGATGAACTTATATATCAATTTGTTTGTGATAGGCACCATGAGTAGGGACATTATGGCGCGATTTCTTTTACTTATATACCTAGGGGCTGATACGAACCAATTGTTTTACATGACCCGACCCGACCCAATACGAACCAATTTTTTTACTTATATACCTAGGGGCCTAAAATTTTTATAAATGTTTCGCACCCCCATGGAAAAATTCATGGGTCCACCACTGCCACCATTATTGGTGATGAAAAGAAGGAGAAATCAGCGGTATCTTTAACGCCCCTGCATGTTACACCTAAGTCATCGGCCACCATCGGCTTCTCAACGCATCACTCACTCCGATCACCATCACCCCGCCCCATTTCTTCTTCAAGCTTTAAAACATAACTAACAACCATTCCGCCACCATAACCATCACCGATATCGACGCCACTAAGTTGGTGTGGAAATTAGGTTCTCGCCGAAAAAACGAAGTTGCATATCTGATGGTGTTCGTCTGGGAATTTACGGATCTTGTGGGTGTTTGACGGGAAAGATGATCTCGCCACAAAAAAAAAACGAAGTTGCAGGTTATCGTGAAAAAAAAACAATGTTGCAGATATGGTGGGTGTTTGATTGAGAAGTTCCAGAGTGGTTGTTCTCGGTGAAGGTGTATGTTTAGTTTTGGTGGTTTGGCCAATGGGTTTCATGTGGCGGTGATGTGGCTGCTAGTTTAGGTAGGTGGTGAAAGAGTGCATGTCGACCAACTATGCAAAATTTACAAACCATAGAGACCAACTATGCATTTAACTCTACCTATTTTTTGGGTAGTATTTTTCTTCATGTCCTAGAAAAAAATGGAAAATGGTAGGTACAATGGTAGATGAGTGCCCGCCAGGTGGGCAGATTGCGTATATAATTTAAAAAAACAATTGTTTATATATATATGACAAGCATTTTATTTATATATATATATATTAAACAATGCTCCAAACGATGAAAACGACGCTTCAATTCGGGTGTTTAAATTTCCAATTAACCAAAATCAAGCCAATTGGAGCACCATTTAGAAGTAAGTTTTACATCAATGGACTCGTATCATCATTCTGATCAAAAGCCCTAAAAAAATCTGTTTGTAATTTGGAAAAAAAGCTTAACTCCGTTAAGTTTTTTAACGAGGGACCATTGTAGGAAAAATAGGTGAAAGGTGGGATTAGTGGGGGGAATATTCTGAGGTGGGATTATTAATGGCTAGTATGGTCTAGGTGGGATTATTAGAGGCCAATCCCCCTTTTTTTATTAGGTGAGATTTTTGTGTTTTTAAAGAGTTGGTGTTTTTAGGACGTAAACGGTTTTTTTTTGTTGTTGATGTTTTTAGATTTCCTGATTGTGTATGATCTAAGAAAGACTCTACGCAAAGCTAAATGTAAGGCAAATCCAAGGGAAACTTAAGGCTAAGGCAAATCAAAATTGTAGGAAGATGCTACATGTAGGCAAACGCTATGCTTCGTAAACGAATCTACACATATCATTAAACTATCATCCTTCATCATATTTGTAATAAGGTTCAAGGTTCAACTTTAACAAACCTCCCTAACCTACTTATCCCATGTCAGTTTGGATATGTTTTTCAGCCTCTTCTTCCCTCTACTGTTAGGGTTACCACAGTTCATATACATACTAGAGTCATCATTTGTCTTTCTACACATGTCTAAACTATCTCAACCTTCCTCCCCATATCCTATATGAGATACATGTCAAGAACTTCATTTCTTGCCAAATCCAACCTTGTGTGTCGACACATCTACGTTAACATACTCATCTATGCTACCTACATCTTTTGCGGTTGTCTCTTCTTGACGACCAAACAATCTATTCCGTATAAGTTAGCTGGTCGAACTGCAACTTTATAGAATTTCTCCCAAAGTCTTGGTGGGAAACTCCTAACGCACGATACACTAGTGGTTCTCTAGTTTCACTAACCTACCTAAACACAATGGGCCATCATTGTCTATATACACCTCCATTGTTTAAATGATAATGTTATAGTGATAATAATAATAATAACAAATAATAACAATTAATAACAACTACATAAAATTTGTAACCATGTATTTAACGTCAAGTCAATTCATTATCAGGTTATTATATATATCTAAATTTGAAATAAATATGAGAAGATGAAACAAATCAATGAAAATGATAATATGGTCCAAATAAATTCTTTTTGATTTTATTTTATTTTTACGTAAATCTCTTTATCCCAAATTTGGTATTTGTAATCGATGAATTTATTGAAGCCCCACACATTAATTGTTCACATGAAACAGAAAAGAAAATTTATTTATTTATTTTGAGATCAAGCTTGTCACTTTATCTATTAACAAAATCGTTTTTTTTTAATTTAAAGCGTCAAGATAATTAGACACCCTTCAAAATTGTTTGGCCACCCCATATACGACACATATAAGGCTATAGACGTTGCATAATGTTTAACCAGCATTAAAATGAGCTCCCTTATACGACGCGTATAGCGTTATATGAGGTGAGGAGGGTGTGTCCGTGGTTAATTGTGATGATGGGAGAGTGCTGCCTGATTTAAATGAGGTAAGAAAAATCTCTATAAGATGTAATGTCGTTATTTTTACCAAAGTCCAACCATTAAGTTGTTTCGGGAGTTCAAAGAAGAAGCTGAACCATCTTACATGGCACAAAGGTATCCCCAATATGCATACGAGGCTTACCATTCGCACGTGGAAGAATAACACATCAATGACTTCGAGGAAGCTGCTAACGAGTAAGAGGAAGCCCCTAACAAGTACAAGGAAAAAGCTAACCCGAATGTTTTGTTTTGAAACCGATCAGGTATGACATTCCCGTCACTTACGTGATTTGTTTCAAGATTACATGTCTCTTGAAGAGGTGAAGGCTTGGGTTATCAGAAGAGAAATTGAGAGTGGTTGTGTTATTGTGACCTGACGAACGAAGATACAAGGTGAATGGCCACCAGGAAGGGTCGTGAAGATATGGTTACAACGTGATCATGTTGGAGAATACAATAGTACAACCATTGTTAGACATTCTAGTAGCAAAAAGGTTAGTTGTCCTTTTAAACTTATAGGGAAATTAGTCGCAAAGAGAGCTGCTCGGAGGTTAGTGATGAAGCATGGGGAACATAACCATGATCCTGCAGAATATTTGAAGGGTTACGCGTTTGCTAGGATGCTGACCCGAGACGAAGAACTTTTGGTGGAAAGGTTGTATTTTCAAAACATGGACCCACATAGCATACATTTAACCATAAGATAAAAGAACCTACAGAGCGTATGTGTTCTACGAAAAATATGCAATGTAATAAAGAAGATTAAACACAAAATGCGAGACGATCAAACTCCAATGCAGATACTAGAAACAATGTTATTTTGTTCATCGTCAGTCATACAAATTATTACACCCGAGAGAATCTCTCCACAAAAGTACATTTATTACACCCGGTAGATTCTCTCCACAAATGAGATCTATGATGTTTTCTTGGTTAATCGTCACTTGTACAATTCGCGACGTGCATGCCCACATGTGTTGATGATTGACGCTACATACAAAACAAACTCGTATAAACTTTTGTTTGTTTAAGTTCTGGGTGTGACATTGACACAAAAGTCATTTTGTGTTGATCATGCATTTGCTTCTAACAAATGACATGATAACTTCTATTGGTCCTAAAGAGGATAACAGACACGTTGCAAAAGTGTATGGAGCTGTGTGTGATAATAACAATAGATATTTGGCTCAAATGAATGCTTGTGACAGAATATTCCCAGATGCTTCCAAGTACCTACGTAGGTGGCACATCACACGGAATATTCTAAAATATTGAAAGTAAAAATTTAGAGATGAGGACTAGAATATATTTAAGCTTTCCTAGGCACGACTATGCGTGTCTCCCACTCCGGAAATATATGAATATAACTTAGGTCGGCACTATCAACGACTATATAACGAGGACCAGTCAACTACATATTATTTTTATTTACATGCATGCATGCATACATACATACATGCATACATACATACATACATACACACATACATACACACATACACACACACACACATACACACACACATACACACATACACACACACATACACACATACATACACACATACATACACACATACATACACACATACATACACACACACATACATACATACATACATACATACATACATACATACATACATACATACATACATACATACATACATACATACATACACACTCACATAATCGGCCGATTATTTTATTTACAGGCGTTATGAACTATTTGTATCCATACATACACACATACATACACACATACATACACACATACATACACACATACATACACACATACATACACACATACATACACACATACATACATACATACATACATACATACATACATACATACATACATACATACATACATACATACATACATACATACATACATACATACATACATACATACATACATACACACACACATAATCGGCCGATTACTTTATTTACAGGCGTTATGAACTATTTGTATCCTATTTGGTTGCATGATTATAAAAAAAAAGTTTGTTGTAGCATGGACTAACAAAATCCGCAACTTTGGTTAACATACAACAAACAAAATTGAGAGGCAACATGTTACATGAAGGGATACCTTAAGGGGCCTAACAAAACAAACTCGTATAAACTTTTGTTTATGTGCATGCCCACATGTGTTGATGATTGACGCTACATACAAAACAAACTCGTATAAACTTTTGTTTGTTTAAGTTCTGGGTGTGACATTGACACAAAAGTCATTTTGAGTTGATCATGCATTTGCTTCTAACAAATGACAGGATAACTTCTATTGGTCCTAAAGAGGATAACAGACACGTTGCAAAAGTGTATGGAGCTGTGTGTGATAATAACAATAGATATTTGGCTCAAATGAATGCTTGTGACAGAATATTCCCAGATGCTTCCAAGTATCTACGTAGGTGGCACATCACACGGAATATTCTAAAATATTGAAAGTAAAAATTTAGAGATGAGGACTAGAATATATTTATGCTTTCCTAGGCACGACTATGCGTGTCTCCCACTCCGGAAATATATAAATATAACTCAGGTCGGCACTATCAACGACTATATAACGAGGACCAGTCAACTACATATTATTTTTATTTACATGCATGCATACATACATACATACATACATACATACATACATACATACATACATACATACATACATACATACATACATACATACATACATACATACATACATACATACATACATACATACATACACACACACACACATACATACACACATACATACACACACACATACACACACACACATACATACACACATACACATACATACACACATACATACACACATACATACATACATACATATATACACACATAATCGGCCGATTATTTTATTTACATGCGTTATGAACTATTTGTATCCTGTTTGGTTGCATGATTATAAAAAAAAAGTTTGTTGTAGCATGGACTAACAAAATCCGCAACTTTGGTTAACATACAACAAACAAAATTGAGAGGCAGCATGTTACATGAAGGGATACCTTAAGGGGCCTAATAACTCACTCAATAGACTTGTGTGGCTTGTAGATATGATTTTAAAGACACAACGCTTATCAATACGAGAAATTTTTCAAAACAGCCGGTCCAAGCAAATGGAGAACCACAAACTAGAATTGTAACATTACCTACATGGTAATGTTTCACATAAAGCTCTAGACTTGTTAGTCATCGATTTTAAAACATTAACTACGTTGCGGTCGACAAATGGAACTTGTGGCCACCAACTTTTTACGAGGTATGGGTTGTCGTCTGCATCTCGGTTGGCATTGCATGAAAATACAAGTAATAAATACAACCTTTTACCATTTAGCATACTTCATATGATTACCCCCTCCCCTTTGACTATGAATTTTTTATACATATTAAAAAATTCCACTTTTCGCAGTAGACGCCTTCTCGATAGACTTATTACGAACCGGAGCAAATTGAGAAAGACAATGGTAACCTTGAAAAGGAAATGGATAATGTGAAACAACAAGTGACGTCGCAACCAATTCCAAGATCATGGATAATGTGAAACAATCATGCATGCATGCATGCCTACATACATGCATGCATGCATCCATGCATGCATACATACATACATACCCCCTGATAAAGATTTTCCACTATTGGCGGGTGACAGGTACGTAAACAATGTCTGGTGTTTTAAGGTCCGATTTCCATCTATGTATCACCGATACATTACACTCATTTTCCTCTTTTTTCCTTTTTGATCACACATTTTTAAAATTACAAATATAAAATCAAGTTTTACTAATTTAAGCCATGTAATGCACAATTCTAACCTAGTAAAAATAATAACTTGAAAATTTGTAACTATATATTTAACGTCAAGTCAATTCATTATTAGGTGATTATCTATGTATTTTGATTTGAAATAAATAAATGAAAAGATGAAACAAGTCATCAAAAATGATAGTACACTTGAAATAATTATTTTTGTTTTCATCTTATTTTTATGTAAATCTCTTTTTCCCTAATTTTATAAGAGTTGAATTTCCATAACATCTTGAAACCCCACGCATTAATTGTTTATATGAAACTAAATATATATATTGAAATCAAGATTATCATTTTATCTACCAATGAAATAGTTCTCGATCAAGATTTCCATAAATTAAAACTAGTAAGGTGCCTCGTGCGTTGCAACGAGAACACAAAACTTAGGCAATGTTTTCATAACGTATGAGAAGATCTAACCAGACGATCCGAAGGTTCACTTAAGTCGTAGCACTGCTATTAGCCTTACACATGTCAATTATATAATAATCTGACATAAAAGGTATCAAGTATGTAAGTACGTATGAAAATCATTTTGCATCTCAATAAATGTACACACAAATGCTCACTTAAATCGTAGTGTTCCAATAGCCTTACACATGTCAATTAATTTCTAATATGACATAAAAGTATCAAGTTATATGCCTAACAACTCACTCAATAGACTTATGTGGCTTGTAAATATGATTTTAAAGACACAACGCTTATGAGTACGAGAAATTTTTCAAAACCGCCGGTCCAAGCAAATGGAGAACCACAAACTAGAATTGTAACATTACCTACATGGTAATGTTTCACATAAAGCTCTAGACTTGTTAGTCATCGATTTTAAAACATTAACTACGTTGCGGTCGACAAATGGAACTTGTGGCCACCAACTTTTTACGAGGTGTGGGTTGTCGTCTGCATCTCGGTTGGCATTGCATGAAAATACAAGTAATAAATACAACCTTTTACCATTTAACATACTTCATATGATTACCCCCTCCCCTTTGACTATGAATTTTTGATACATATTAAAAAATTACACTTGTCGCAGTAGACGCCTTCTGGATAGACTTATTACGAACCGGAGCAAATTGAAAAAGACAATAGTAACCTTGAAAAGGAAATGGATAATGTGAAACAACAAGTAACGTCGCAATCAATTCCAAGATCATGGATAATGTGAAACAACAACTAATCTTGAAAGCCAGTTTTGCAATGCGGTCATTGAAAGATATCTAAAGTTAAAATGGCAAACCCTGATAAAGATTTTTTATTATTGGAAAGGGACAAGTACGTAAACAATCATGCATGCATGCATGCCTACATACATACATGCATGCATGCATACATGCATGCATGCATGCATGCATACATACATACATACATACATACCCCCTGATAAAGATTTTCCACTATTGGCGGGTGACAGGTACGTAAACAATGTCAGGTGTTTTAAGGTCTGATTTCCATCTATGTATCACCGATACATTACACTCATTTTCCTCTTTTTTCCTTTATGATCACACATTTTTAAAATTACAAATATAAAATCAAGTTTTACTAATTTAAGCCATGTAATGCACAAGATTCTAACCTAGTAAAAATAATAACTTGAAAATTTGTAACTATGTATTTAACGTCAAGTCAATTCATTATCAGGTGATTATCTATGTATTTTGATTTGAAATAAATAAATGAAAAGATGAAACAAGTCATCAAAAATGATAGTACACTTGAAATAATTATTTTTGTTTTCATCTTATTTTTATGTAAATCTCTTTTTCCCTAATTTTATAAGAGTTGAATTTCCATAACATCTTGAAACCCCACACATTAATTGTTTATATGAAACTGAATATATATATATCTATTCAAATCAAGATTATCATTTTATCTACCAATGAAATAGTTCTCGATCAAGATTTCCATAAATTAAAACTAGTAAGGTGCCTCGTGCGTTGCAACGAGAACACAAAACTTAGGCAATGTTTTCATAACCTATGAGAAGATCTAACCAGACGATCCAAAGGTTCACTTAAGTCGTAGCACTGCTATTAGCCTTACACATGTCAATTATATAATAATCTGACATAAAAGGTATCAAGTATGTAAGTACGTATGAAAATCATTTTGCATCTCAATAAATGTACACACAAATGCTCACTTAAATCGTAGTGTTCCAATAGCCTTACACTTGTCAATTAATTTCTAATATGACATAAAAGTATCAAGTTATATGAAAACCATCGTTGCATCCCAATAAACGTAAACACAAATGAGAAAATATGAGTCATCTAACTTAGTATTTTTATATATTATCTAAGTAATAATATGTAATCAGGTACCCAAAATTTGTTTAAGCAGTCATCTTCAGAATCACAAGGACCTGTTTCTTGATTTCAAAAATAAATTGGTTATGTAAGGTTCTGTACAACTTATAAAATGTTGGTTTGGGTTCAAAATCAACAAATTGTTTAATAGATAAATAACATGACTGTAAAATTTAAAAATCATAAAAGTGCTTAAAAGAGTTGTGCATTAATGCATTAGTAACTTGTACGTTATCACTAACTATTTTTTTAAAGGTGTATTATTCGCGAATGTCGAGAGGTCTAGCATACGTTGTCTTAACCGGGTCTGCGCTAGAGAGCCCCCTCGCACAATAGATCCCCAATTTAAACCCCTCAATGAGAAACCCCTATCACCCAAACTAGAACTTGAGACCTGGAGGGGAAACTCACCCGGGCCCACCGTAAGTGGAACTTAAATACCCGTGGCCACCCCTAGAGCTCTAGTGATGGTTTATCACTATCTAATTGACTTGCACATTATAATACATAGAAACACTTGTACATTAGCAGGAATGACTTTTACATTATAGTTATCATCTCGATATTAAATAAAATTCACATCGAAACGTAGACCGAAAAACATGTTTTAACGGTATGTTCAGAATTTTTAAAACATAATATACTGAAAGATAAAAGAGAAAAACAAATAAAAATAAAATTGAGGAATACATGAGGAAAGATAAAGGGAGAAACTGTAATTTTTAAACTAACTGTAAAGTTGGAGGGAACGGTTTCGATTATACCACATGTTTTAAGATTTTGATAGTTAATTTGAGTTAAGTCATAAAAGTACTTTTAGGACTTATGTGACACCCGGCTATTTTTAGCATGTACCGTACTAGTGTGACACGTGTTATGAATAAATAAAGAAAATAATTTATTAAATATGGTGATAATATATAGTATTTGAGGTGTTGGTAAACCCAAACATTTAAAAAAAATTATGTTGGCAATAATAAGATAAACGCTTATCGCGTAATGAACAAAATAAAAAACGAACGTCGGTGACCGCCTGGTTAATGTTAAAATCCTAAAAATATTCCATTATGATTACAATTCTATTTTAACCATATTTGTGAGGAAAAATTAATAAAAATGCTTAAAATCCCTATTTTGTGAATTTAAGCGCATACTACGCAATACCGCGCATATACTGCAAAATTCAAACAACTCAGCTAGTCAAGACAAATAAAAATTTTTCAGCAATATTATGGTGAGTTAAATTTTATAGAATGATAAAAATAATTTTAAATGCATTGAAACGCGCTTAAAATACGAGATAAAATACCCGGTAGCCAGTTAAATACCTGTTTTTGCTTGAATATATATATATATATATGTGTGTGTGTGTGTGTGTGTGCATATACATATAAGATGTGTGTGTGCATGTGTAGGTGGCGGCTCCATGGGGTGCCCACCTTTTCTCTTTGGTTTCAAGTGTTGGCCTAAGAAGAATTCTAATTATAACTAAACATCTAACACTCCACACTTAACAGTTTCCAACATCAAAAACCTTTCATCTTTCTCCCTCTCTCTACCTCTCAGATGCACACTCCCACTCCCACCACCACCTCCATTTTCATTTTTTGTTCAAGTCTTAGAAGAATCAAGTTCAATCCAATCTAGTTTCAAGTTCATTTGAAGATCCAATAAGGTTTTCAAGGTGAATTCCAAGAAGAACAAGCCCCATCTCATCAAAATCTTATCAAACCCATAAAAATCTTGAGAGGTATAAATTTACTTTTAAAAATCTTGTTTTTGATTCTTGGAGATGATGATGATGATGGATGGTTTCTCATAAACTTGGAGTTCTTCACAAACCTAAAAACTAATAACAAATGGGTTTTTAATCAAAATAAAATGGAAGTATTTGTGTGTATATGTGAGGCCGTGAGTGTGTATGGGTGTGTGTTAGAGATGGTGTTTTGTTAATATATTAAGTTTTGAAAGAAGTGATACTTAAAAAGTTCATGCATATATGATTTAAAGTGATTTACATGAAAATGATTGTGATTAAAGCGGATTGATGAAAAGTTCATGATTGGGTATATGCATATGGCCGAAAATGTGTATATGTATGGATTAGTGGTTGTGCTTTGATTTTAAGTTGAGTTTTAATTGTCATGATTCTTGAAAGATAATTGTATGAGTGATCAAAAAAAGTGTTGAATAAAGATGATATGCTGGATGATGAACATATAAAAAGTGAATTTTTGGAAGTATATATGTACATATGTGTGTATCGTGTATAATATATACATATGCATGAACTTGTGGGTTTTTGTTTGTATGTTCATAATTGTGAAAGATTTATGCATGCAATGACTAGATGATGTTTGAATTACATGGAATTGAATTAAATGTATGTTAGATGCATTTAAGTTCTTGGATGATGATAATGTTATGGTAATCATGCATTAGGTACTTGTACATAAGTACACATGATGATTATATGATTATAAGATGATGATTTTGAAATTGTTTGATAAAGACGGAACAAATTAGTAAATAATCATGTTAAAATGATGATAAATGACATGTTATGATAATATGAAGTTATGTCATAAGTTCGGTAGCTTTGCATGTTGTACATGAAGCTTAAAAAGTAGTAAAATGGGTGAAATTGCTTGATTTAAGTGACTTGCATGAAATCTGCACTAATATGAATATAAGAGTTATTTTAATCTGTAAATAACATGTGTTGTGTTAAAATATGAAGTTGTGACAACTTGGGATAATTATAGTAAAGTTCGGTACAAGAATATGCGTTAAGAATGGTAATATTGGCAAAATTGTTTTAAATTAGATTATGAGCTGATATTTTTATGATAAATATAAGTATTTTAACTTATGTTAAGTATCTTTGGTGGTTGTTTAGTCATACGTGACTTCCGACGCCCGAAAATGTTAAAATACGCATATTTCAACGTACGCGAAAACAAGTTGTTCAGGTGTGAACTTTATGTCTTACAATGTGATATGTGAAAATGAGTATGTGTATTGTGATATATTAAGTGTTGACATGATAGTAGGACTTAAGACTATGCATGTGGCACCTACGGAAAATCCACAGTCATTCTGATTTATCATCTTGCCACTTTGGATTGCTTATCAAATTTCGGGACGAAATTTCTTTCAAGTTGGGGATGATGTGACAACCCGAACTTTCAAAGTTAGCCTTGTGATCAGTAGCTTCGTATTGTTTCTTTTCATGTTTCAATTTATAATTAATTCGGCGTAAAATCATATTAGATTTATTATTTTTGCCCGATTCTACTTGTACTTTTGAGTGAATGTTGAAGTAGGAATGGCCACGTTTATGAAAACCGAGCCGCACACGCCATGGGGCTTGCATCACTCGCACACCCCATCCCCTTCTCACTCTCGGCCCAGCTTCTTGGAGCCTAGATCGAAACAAAACCCAAGTGGGTTCGGCCCACTTGTTGCAACACACAAAGATAATACATAGGTCTCATGCATGAAAACAAAACCCTACTTTTCTTTCTTCTCTCCCTCCGACGGCAACCCCTATCTATTTTGATGCCCCTCTTCGATTGTAGCACCATCAGTAGCAGCCCATAAATCCGGTTAGTGCACCTCCATTGTAATGATTGAATTTCTGTGATTACTTGCAAATGGGTTTGTTTGAATTATTTAATTGTCATGTGATATTGAATTGTCATGAGACTTTGTGCATGGTTGGATCCACATGGGTCGGTGCTATGAACGATGTGGTGTAAGTAATATTGTAATTAAATAAGGGATCCAATATTGGTAATTATCATGTATTGACTGATTACTATTGTTGTTTGACGAAACCGATAGTATACGAATAATTATGGTTTGAATGACTAATGTGTGTTATGAAACGATGTGCATGCACAGGTAGACTGTTATGGTTCGGCTTTAATATTTATAGGTTAGTTGATTTCCGCTGTTTGAATTCACTTGGTGCTCATGAGAGGATTGCATTATAATTGTTAGAAATTCTGAGGTTATGTGTCGAAAAGGAAGGTGTGGTGTAATGTAAAGAATTGCGTGATGAAGGGCTTCCTTGTGCCGACAAACAGAAGTTGATTTACATGGATGTTTAATAATCTGTGTTGCAACCCAACGTGTGTGGCCATGAAGTATTCATAATGATGACTGTTGTTATAATATCTAGATGTAGGTTATGATGTGTGGGCCATGATTTAAGATTTTTTTTATAATAATAATGGGGTTCTTGATGGAATGCTTTGAGATAACAAATTGTATGGTTGACTTAGGTGTGTAACGGTATGGAGGACTTAGGACTGATTGTTTGCGAGCTAATGCTAATTAGCGAGTAGAGATGAACTGTTATCTTAATTTGAGCGTTAATTGATAAAACATGGGTTGGTATGTTAGTTTATTTTTTTAATAGCATGGTATGTTAGTATATGATCATTGGAACTATGATGTTTTGTTTGAATAGGGGTTATGAGTGTGAAACAGTAAAGAATGACTTGATTGAGTGCAAATCTTTTGGTTAGTCACACACTATCTCATTTGATCACAAGGTTTAAACAAATTGCACACTTGAACGAGTACACTGTTGGGTCTTGAATACGCGTTTATGCGTTGACTGTCATGATACATGTTTGGGAGCAACATGCTAGTATACGTGTACTGTTACCTAATTTACTTGTACCTGAATTCCATACACCTACTATGTGACTATACGATAAATATTACGAATCAATGTGTTGTGTCATAATACGTGCTATATTTATTGCTACGTGTGCAATGTGTACTTAAGGATTGTGACTTGTGAAACTGATTGTCACTTGTAACCCTAATAGGATTTGGTTGACCAACTGTAAACAAGAAAATTAATCTTACCGAGCAAGTCAAAGGTGAGTTCACTACATTCGAGCATGCGTCCCAGTGGTTAGGGACAGTCAGTGGGTATCCCGTGGAGGGATAAGTCTTTTGGGTAAAAACGGGTATATTGGTTAATATTCTCACCTATCAATCTTGTAAGTCCCTTATTATGTTACCTGGAGGGTAACGGGTATTAGTTGGTAGCGCTACTTAGGTTTGGCACCCTCACACCGCTCCTAGATAGGACGGATGTGAACTAATGACCCAGTCGGGGCCCAGTACTAGATAGGAGTACGTGGGAAGGGCAGTCATGTATTTCAGGAGCCGTCTTGTTCGGAATTGAGATATTAACAATATTACTTGCATTTGTCAGTGAACTGTTTTACATACAACTGGTAACAAACGTTTTCTTAAACTGTGAACTCGCCAGCTTTGTCTGATACACTTGTTGCATGCTCGCAGGTCATTAGATATCTTGGATTTGGGAACCTGCTGTCTGGAGTAGCTGGAGTGGTCATGGGTCGACTGGAGGGGTTCACGGGATTAATTATTGATATTATACAATGGTTTTGGAACAGTTTAACTTTGGTTTACTATTTGCTTCCGCTGAGCATGTTGGTTTTCATTCAAACTCGTTAATGGTACTTTCATTAATAATTGAGGATTTTATTTTGAAACTTGTATGGATTCAATGTAATTAGTGGCTCGTTGTTGGTACGTCACAAGCCTAACAGGGACATTCCCTAGGTGGTATTTTGGGGGTGTGACAGTTTGGTATCAGAGCCACTGGTTATAGTGAACTTGGTTTTAAAACGTTTTTATAAAACCAGACTATAACCGAACAAATCTAAATCGACCATGACACTCAGCTCCAGATTGCAAGGTTCGTCTTTCTCACTTGTTGCATACATTACATGGCTAGTACACATTTGTTTATGACATAGCATACGGACACACACTTGTCACTAAAGTATGATTACACGAATTGCTTGCTTACATTACGATGCATTGGTAGTATGTCATAGTCTTTGGATTTCCATGATCTTATCGTTTTGATAACCTCTGTTTGACACTCGAGTTTAGGGAACCATTTGACATGAGTTAGGAGGAACTGAGATGAGCATGCAAATCACAATATTATTGTGGGTGCACACATAATAATAATGTGGGGTGCATGCGAATCCCAGTGAGGCTTAACAAGTGAAAAAGGGGTTCCGTTCTGTTATTTGATTGATGTGAAACACAACAGTCCATAGGAGACGTAGCAGTGATTGTCTCCTATTCAAACACGATCTTTTCACTTGTCACTGCATCCTTTCGAATCTCGATGCTATCGAGTATTACCTGAACATCCATCTGAACGCCTAGCAAACTGTGTAGAATGTTAGGTGCTAGTACGAACATCCCCGAGTTGGATGTTGCAACGACAATGATTGGTCTATATCTTTCTCACCTTTCTTCGTTTACTGGAACTTGACATATTGACGTCTTAAATCCCGAAGTGCGATCACTTCTGCAACACTATCGCAACATACCGTGTATTACCCAATCAACTTGCAAAAACGATGGACAAGAGGGTAAACGTAGTACTTTACTGGCTTCAGCATTTGAACGACCCTAGTTACCGGCAACGAACATCAGCGAATTGATTCCAATCGAATCCTTAACCCTAGTCAGCGACTTATGGGAGTCAACTTTTACGAATTAATCGGGACATAAACGATGACAATTAACCATGGTGTGGAATGTGTAACTGCCAGCACAATGAGTAGCGCCTTAGAGCATGGCACGGAATATGAAAAGATGGACTCTGTTGGTGGAAGATTATAGGGCTTCGTTTCAAGCAACGACATTAGAGGCAACAGTCCCGACAACATTAAGGTACTCGTAATCGTAGCCTACCGTATGGAAACAAAGGTGACTTTGACAAGGATTGACTGTTATTAAGTCAAATGACAACACCCAAGGGAGCGATGACAGTGTTAGGAATCCACGTGACTGTAACAACACTGGTAGTGATGCGTGTGGAAGGGCATTTAGGATTGGCGTGGGCGACGCCAGGATAGTAGCGGTGTGGTAGCTCGTGTGGGTAGCAAATCGCTTCATCACTGTTCTGCTTAACCCTGATGCTTCTTGAAACCGAACCTGTTGTGGAATCAACTAAAGGCAAGTCAAATGAAACCTTATATGTCCGTTGGGATGTAAACTCGACTTTGTGGGACAAGTGTTCGACGTCGACCTTCTTTCTGCCATCCTCGATAGTTCGATGCAGTAGTTAGTATGGATTGGTTATCTAGATATCGCGCAGTTATACATGGTGTGAAGGTTAGCATCATATCAGCAATGAAAGCCAGAAAGCGTCTACGGAGGAACTACCCCGTTACGTTAGCACTCGTTACCGATGTTAAGCCTAAGGAAAAGAGGATCGAGGATCCACCAATTGTTCGTGATTCCTCCCTGTGTGCTATCAGAAGAGCTATCAGGTTTACATCCGTATCGTCAAGTGGAATATCAGATTGGTATCATGTCAGAAGCAGCTTTGATTACTAGTACTTCATACCGTTTTGCATCAGGAGGGTTGTAAGAACTGTCTAATCAACTACAGGAACTGTTGGGCAGAAGCTTTGTTGGACCTAATTTTTCACTTTGGGAAGCCCGGTTATCGTTGGGCATGTGTACTGATTATCGAGAACTCAGCAAGATGACAAGCAAGAACCGTTGCCTCGACCATGTATTGCCAACCTGTCAACCAGTAGCGAGGATCAAGCTCCCGTTCGAGGATTGGCTAACGAACGAACTATCATCAGATGGAAGTTCAATGGGAGAATGCTTTTAGAACGGCATATCAAACGCAATGCGGCCAGTGCGACTTTGTACACCATGACCACCGAGATAATCAACACACCAACAGCTTATGGACCACAAGAATCGGCCGTGTTTATTGTTGACGTTTTGAGTCATTTCCTGGAGGAAGGGGACATCATGGACGACATATGTATCTTATCTTAGAGCTCCTGAGGGAGGGGTCATTACGTGTGGAGTCTTGTTAAACGTAACATCTAGATTTGAGAGATGCATTTGGATCATGTAACCAAAGAAGTGGGAATACGCGTGGATCGTGCTAGGATCCATTTTGTTAGAAACTGATCAACACCAAAGATCCCTTCGAGGATACAACAATTTCTTTGTCTTACTAGATGCTATCGCAGTTTCATCACAGGATTTTCGAAGATCACGCAGCTTAAATCTCTTTAGCACAGCAGGGTGCTGTGTTCGTGGGAGACAAAATAGGAGGACGTCTTTTCAGCTTTCGAATCCCAACTCTGCAATGCACTGAGCATCGTCTTCGCCCGAGGGTGCGAGTGATTTACTGGTATACCTTAAGGGTTCGAATCAGAGTCCCAGCTACACATCAATGCAACACGAGAAGGTGATGGCTTACGTAGTGGATTTACAAGAAGAGTTACACGAGACTCAACCTGCGGTGGAACCCATGGTCTTTGGATTTAAGTTGGAGGCATTACTTGGACGGTACCGAATGCACCATTTAGACCGATCACAAGGGCCTCCCGTGTACCTTGTTTTGAGAAAACTAAAATACGTGATGGCATCGCGGGATGAAACTCCCGAACGAATACGACTATGGAACCTAAACGTGTACGAGCTATGCAGCACACCATCGACTCTAGCCTACCGGATCAGATTCACCCTGTTCACATCAAAGCACTAAAGGAAGAGGATTTGCAAGTTGAGCCCATGCGGGGCATGAAGGAGCAACTTTTGGCAGGTCAGACGATATTCGCTATTTCATGGAACGAATGTGGGCTTCACTATATGGCAACCGCAGGGAACTTGTGATTGAGCAAAGCATACCGGCCTTGATGTTCTAGTTGTCTGGGTTTTGATGAGAGATATTAGGATCAATAAATCTTGTACTGATGATCGGGCATGAAGGCCCACCTGGCAATGTATGTGAATAATGTTTAACTTGTGGGGAAGTCAAGGTGGGGTATCAGCAACCAGAAACACCCATATGGAAATGAGAACAGACTGCCATGGATTCTATCACTAGTCTACTTACAACTCGAACCGAAAACAATATCACCTGGGTGATCGTTAATTGTCTCACGTTACCAGCACACTTTCTTGCAATCGAGGAAACTGACGAGCCCTCACAGCTGCGAATGCTCTTCTTAGAGAGGCGGCTTTTAGGCACGAGGTGCCAACTCCTGTTACCCATGGTTTTGATCTATACCTGATTTATGACAGACACTACACAACACTCTTGACTCACCTCTAGACATGAACAATGCTTATCACGATAGGACAAATGGTCACAGTAAATGACCCCCACCCTAACACTCGAAGACATGCTACGAGCATGTGTGTGATTGGATTTAGTGAGAATTGGGAGGACACTTACTTTTGGTTGAGTTCTACTATAGTAGATACCATTCTAGTATTCAGACAGCTCTGTTTGAGGCATTGCATGGACGATTATGCCAATCTCCTTGTTGGACTGAGGTGAGTGACAACCTAATCATAGGTCCAGGACTTGTACTCGAAACTCATGGAAAGATTGTTTAGATCGGAAATCGTTTGGCGGCATCGAGTGACCGTCAGGAAAGATGATAAGCTTAGGGAACACTACGAGTTCGTTGCATATGGCCGTATCATGTTAAAAATCTCACCCAAGGAGGGTGTGGTACGCTTGGGAAGCGTGGCAAGCTTAATTTACGTTACGATGATTTATCCGGAATTCTGGAAAGAATTGGTCACGCCGCCCTACAAACTCGAGTTACCTGACGAAATGGGTAGCGTTCAGGATGTCATTTATGTCGCGAGTCTAAAGCAGTGGTTATCCGACGAAACGCTTATGATACCTTCTTAGAGTCTGAATCTAACGTCAAGTTGCAGTTGTCAAGGTGCCTATTGAAATCATGCCCCAGGAGGTTAAGGTTTGCGAGCACTGTCAAATTCCAATCGTGAAAATTCGTTGGAACTCAGGACGTGGACCGGAGTTCACGTGGGAACGCAATGATCAGAGTAAGCTCTAGTATCCTCAGTTGTTCAACGGTTGTATCAACTTCTGTTATCATTGGCGAATTTCGGGACGAAATTCCCTTTCAAGTTGGGGATGATGTGGCACCTACGGAAAATCCACAGTCATTCTGATTTATCATCTTGCCACTTTGGATTGCTTATCAAATTTCGGGACGAAATTTCTTTCAAGTTGGGGATGATGTGACAACCCGAACTTTCAAAGTTAGCCTTGTGATCAGTAGCTTCGTATTGTTTCTTTTCATGTTTCAATTTATAATTAATTCGGCGTAAAATCATATTAGATTTATTATTTTTGCCCGATTCTACTTGTACTTTTGAGTGAATGTTGAAGTAGGAATGGCCACGTTTATGAAAACCGAGCCGCACACGCCATGGGGCTTGCATCACTCACACACCCCATCCCCTTCTCACTCTCGGCCCAGCTTCTTGGAGCCTAGATCGAAACAAAACCCAAGTGGGTTCGGCCCACTTGTTGCAACACACAAAGATAATACATAGGTCTCATGCATAAAAACAAAACCCTACTTTTCTTTCTTCTCTCCCTCCGACGGCAGCCCCTATCTATTTTGATGCCCCTCTTCGATTGTAACACCATCAGTAGTAGCCCATAAATCCGGTTAGTGCACCTCCATTGTAATGATTGAATTTCTGTGATTACTTGCAAATGGGTTTGTTTGAATTATTTAATTGTCATGTGATATTGAATTGTCATGAGACTTTGTGCATGGTTGGATCCACATGGGCCGGTGCTATGAACGATGTGGTGTAAGTAATATTGTAATTAAATAAGGGATCCAATATTGGTAATTATCATGTATTGACTGATTGCTATTGTTGTTTGACGAAACCGATAGTATACGAATAATTATGGTTTGAATGACTAATGTGTGTTATGAAACGATGTGCATGCACAGGTAGACTGTTATGGTTCGGCTTTAATATTTATAGGTTAGTTGATTTCCGCTGTTTGAATTCACTTGGTGCTCATGAGAGGATTGCATTATAATTGTTAGAAATTCTGAGGTTATGTGTCGAAAAGGAAGGTGTGGTGTAATGTAAAGAATTGCGTGATGAAGGGCTTCCTTGTGCCGACAAACAGAAGTTGATTTACATGGATGTTTAATAATCTGTGTTGCAACCCAACGTGTGTGGCCATGAAGTATTCATAATGATGACTGTTGTTATAATATCTAGATGTAGGTTATGATGTGTGGGCCATGATTTAAGATTTTTTTTATAATAATAATGGGGTTCTTGATGGAATGCTTTGAGATAACAAATTGTATGGTTGACTTAGGTGTGTAACGGTATGGAGGACTTAGGACTGATTGTTTGCGAGCTAATGCTAATTAGCGAGTAGAGATGAACTGTTATCTTAATTTGAGCGTTAATTGATAAAACATGGGTTGGTATGTTAGTTTATTTTTTTAATAGCATGGTATGTTAGTATATGATCATTGGAACTATGATGTTTTGTTTGAATAGGGGTTATGAGTGTGAAACAGTAAAGAATGACTTGATTGAGTGCAAATCTTTTGGTTAGTCACACACTATCTCATTTGATCACAAGGTTTAAACAAATTGCACACTTGAACGAGTACACTGTTGGGTCTTGAATACGCGTTTATGCGTTGACTGTCATGATACATGTTTGGGAGCAACATGCTAGTATACGTGTACTGTTACCTAATTTACTTGTACCTGAATTCCATACACCTACTATGTGACTATACGATAAATATTACGAATCAATGTGTTGTGTCATAATACGTGCTATATTTATTGCTACGTGTGCAATGTGTACTTAAGGATTGTGACTTGTGAAACTGATTGTCACTTGTAACCCTAATAGGATTTGGTGGACCAACTGTAAACAAGAAAATTAATCTTACCGAGCAAGTCAAAGGTGAGTTCACTACATTCGAGCATGCGTCCCAGTGGTTAGGGACAGTCAGTGGGTATCCCGTGGAGGGATAAGTCTTTTGGGTAAAAACGGGTATATTGGTTAATATTCTCACCTATCAATCTTGTAAGTCCCTTATTATGTTACCTGGAGGGTAACGGGTATTAGTTGGTAGCGCTACTTAGGTTTGGCACCCTCACACCGCTCCTAGATAGGACGGATGTGAACTAATGACCCAGTCGGGGCCCAGTACTAGATAGGAGTACGTGGGAAGGGCAGTCATGTATTTCAGGAGCCGTCTTGTTCGGAATTGAGATATTAACAATATTACTTGCATTTGTCAGTGAACTGTTTTACATACAACTGGTAACAAACGTTTTCTTAAACTGTGAACTCGCCAGCTTTGTCTGATACACTTGTTGCATGCTCGCAGGTCATTAGATATCTTGGATTTGGGAACCTGCTGTCTGGAGTAGCTGGAGTGGTCATGGGTCGACTGGAGGGGTTCACGGGATTAATTATTGATATTATACAATGGTTTTGGAACAGTTTAACTTTGGTTTACTATTTGCTTCCGCTGAGCATGTTGGTTTTCATTCAAACTCGTTAATGGTATTTTCATTAATAATTGAGGATTTTATTTTGAAACTTGTATGGATTCAATGTAATTAGTGGCTCGTTGTTGGTACGTCACAAGCCTAACAGGGACATTCCCTAGGTGGTATTTTGGGGGTGTGACAATGCATGTACGTTTGTATGGTTAAAACGACAAATTTCGTTAAAAGTCATGTTACGTATATAACATATGTATCGAGCATGAAAATAATACATAGATTAACTTGATGAGTAATTTTGTATATAAATGCTTTAAAAATGATAAAATTTATAAGTTGATGAAATACGTGAAATTCGATAAACGTCGAATATATCCATATTTATGTAAATATATTACGAAACGCAAATCGTAGATATATTGTATATAAATGGATGTGATAACGGATATAACATAATGAGGGTCACCATCAAAATTGATCAAGTCACAAAAATCTTATAATATATATATGAACACATATGTATATAATTATGCTAACATAATCAAAACAAAGACTTTTCGAGAAAAACTTTAAAGTTATGTGAAAATTCTAAGTATTTGAGAAACTTAGTTGTTTGTAGAAAAATTGGTTATTAAATCGTTCCTACTCAAATTAGGACATGTAGATCAATTTGAGGGATTGTGATTATATAAAAACGCACCCAAATCTGACTGTCACTAACCCCTCTTTTACTGTTTTGGGGGAAGAACACGCCTTATAAAGGATAATTATACGTATTATACAAATTATGCCTTGAATAATCGAAAGATATATTTTCGTGGAAAGTATGATTTTTAAATGATATGATATGTTTTATTGGAAAACATGGATTTGGAAATGTGAATAATACAAATTGTTTTCGAGGAAAACGAGATTTTAATTGATAAAAAGACGTTTCTACGTGGAACGCATGAGTATCGGTGTCTGAGTAACACCGTAAATTCAATTTTTCTTTTTAGTAGGTATATATAATGTTCAATTGAGGGGGGCAGTTGGGCGACCCTAATTATGGGGAATCTGGCGCATCCTTAGCCATTTTTAATCATTAAATATTATATGCATGGAATTGTTGATCGATCTATCGGGTTGATCACCCCGTCGTGACCGGTAGCTCCGTGTCATTTAAGCGGATAATTTATATTCTTTGGTTGTGTCTAGCTTGATTAAAACCTCATTGTTGCTATATAGCTGGTAATGTCTTGCAAACTTACGAAACTGAACGATTAGATTTAAATTTAATACATAAACCTTGGGAATATGATCTATCGGAGTCTTTCTATAATCCGCTCTCGATGGTTAACCCTCAGATTTTGATAAAGGAAATAAAATTTACTTTCTTAACTACATATGGATGTTTTAACATTAAAAATCTATAGTTAGAAAGTTTTCCTTAAACAAATTGTTACGTATTTGAATATGTGAACTGACCTTCCTTTGTGTTGACACTTGATTTTTACGTGTTCTTCAAGTGCATGAGTTCGGCTTCGGGATTTTGGCTTGTTTTGTCTTATGGGTGTTTGATCCAATGGTTAAATAAATACCGTTTGGACAAACAAATATGTTGTGGTTGTGGTTTGTGTTTGAACTTTAAACTTTATGTTTTAATTAAGCTAAATGTCCAAAATAAATATTGCATTGACCACCCAGATACTTATGGGTACCAACCTCCGTCACCGCCACGTTTGTATTTCCACTGCGATGTTTTTGGGGTGTGACAGAAGTTGGTATCAGAGCCAGTGGTTGTTAGTGAACTAGGTGTTTTCTCGGAAAACTCTAGACTTCAACCGAAGAATTTTGAGATTTAAAAATTCCAAAATTCACGAAGCCAATAATTTAACTGTTTATCTGTACCTTATGTGTTATTTTTCATTTTGAGCACGCACTTATTTAGTACGGTTATATTGTGTCACAGATGTCGCACACGCATGAGATTATCGAGATTCACGACTCCGAGAGCGAGCCTGAATTCGAGACCTTTCCAACCTTAGTTTTGCCAGAGCTACCACACACTACCTCTTAGTCTGTTGATATGATCGGTGTTGCCTCGTCATATTATGTCAACTCCACAACTTTTACCAGTCAGATAGACACACGTTACGCCCATATCAGTAGCGGGTGGATTGACGATGATAATTCAACTGTTCCTTCCTCAGTCTCTGGGATTGGACAATTATCTGGTACTGCACCAGTAGTCGATGAGCTAGACAGAGGTATATCTATGATAGGAGGATCTTATGGAGTAGCACCGGTGCTGGATGCCACTGTTATCACGACTCGACCTTTAGAGCCACTAGCAGTTTCACCCACCGCTATTATCGAGCCTACGAAAGAGATCCCTCTGCTATTCATACAAGAGACATCTATTCCGCAGTGAGAATCACTAGCCTCCACTGTACCCTTACTATTTCATGCTCGTTAAGGGAAGAGATCTGTTCTATAGGAGACATAGCATCGGCATCTAGGGCCGCCACTGAGACCGCATCGAAGAAACAGAAGGGAGTATGGGTGGATCGATGCTCTCACTGCGATCATCAGATAGCTACTTTACGCGGAGATTTAGAGATGACTAAGGGCAAGATGCAGGACCTTGGGGGTCAGATGGATGCATATGAGGATATCTGGGAGCTGGATGATATTGTGAGAGATCAGATGTACCAGAGGATTGTGGAGATCGAGGAGATTGTTGGGAAACTATTAGAGTTTTTGGGCTTTAAGTGATTAGTGGCTGTTTGTTTTGTTTGTTTTGCCTCTTTTGGTAACCCTTTTAGGCTTGCATGCCAACTAGATATTTTAGGAGGAAATTCAGTGAAACTTGTCAATGGTGTTTGATCTTATTCACTCCAAATTTTGTTAGTCTTTGTGAACTACGAACAAGTAATGTAATTTCCACGATAAAATATCAATATAACGGGTTTTTGGTTAAATTTTTCTAATTGTTATGTGACTGTGATTACATGTGTATTGTTTAATCCATTCACATTTAATGATTGAATCATTTATATATTGTCTTACGTTATTATTATTGTTACAATAATAGAAAACGTCAATATGCCACTAAAAGCAAGACAGGGTTTCTCTACTAACGGTATTGGACTACTTATCACACCCGAGGAATTAGCGCAACTGATTGCTCAGCACGTTAACACTGCCTTGGAATAGCGCGAAGTTAACCAAATTGTGGGACAAGAATGTGAATGTGGTGCGAAAGTGTATGGTTTCGGAGAAACGCCAATCGGAAACCCACCAGGTAGAATATTGATTGGAAAAATTTTAGTAGTTTCCTGTGTTATGATATAATCTAAGAGTCATCTTGATTTTTTCATTAACCTTGTGAATAGTGCATAGATGTACGAACAAAACATTCTAGGGTCGTAACCTAAGATCATTTACTGGTGCCTTTTGCGATGAAGAAACGACGCCATACGAGAAGATGGATTGTCATAGCGGTTTGACCATTCGAATAATTCAGCCACTGAGCATAGGATTGGAGACTCTGGGAAGCGAAAGTTAGAGAATTCAATGAAGAATTCCGATAAGAAGGATAAGAAGAAACGCAATTCTAGTAAAGCGGCTGCGGTCAACCCTAGTGGTTTAGGGAAGAAGGTGTTCAGGAAGGACAAAGATGGCTCGGTGAAGAAAACTCAAGTTGTTGAGCAAGGAAATCTAGCAGATGTGGTCGATCTGGGCATATGGTCCACGAGTGCTACGCCAAAAGCACACCGGATGGAGTTAGGCTCGAGGGATGCTATGGATGTGGAAAGCAGGGACATATTAAGCGGGATTATCCTAAGTAGAAGGGTCAGAGTGCCAAGGGTAGAGTTGGAGCTGAATGCTGGGAAAGCTCATGTTGATCCTGCAGTTGTCACCGGTATGTTCATGATCATTAACCAATCTACGTTCATACTATTTTATACTATGGCTAGCTGGAATTTCATGCCGAAAACTTTCAATCACTTATGTGTTCACAAGCAAGTAAGCTAGATAGAATCAGTAAATGGTAAACTGATAGAATCCTAAGAAGTTACTCGTAATCCTAGTGTTCGGTCGCATAATTATAGTTTTAGTATCAAATGCTACCAATGGAGCTTGGTAGATTCAATGTAGTAGTGGGGATGGATTGGCTATCCAAGAATAAAGCCGAGATTATGTTTCGAAGAAACTAGTGCAAATATCCTGCCCTGGTGGTAAAGCAATAGTAATTTTTGGAGATTGAAGAAGGGGGATAGATTCCTCAGGACGTGTATAGGTTAGCAGGAAATGAACAAACTAACTATCAAAAATCGGTACTACTACCGAGGAATGATGAATTGATTAATCAATTGAGGGAATCCAACTATTACTTGGAGATTGGCACGCGGTCAGGCTATCACCAGAGGAAGATCAATGACAAGATGTTCTGGAACTGCCATAAGAATATCATTGATGAATACTATCATGAAATTTATCCAAATAAGTTTTGCGTACCCTAATCAAGAAGATGATGCTGAAGCAGCTGGAAGGCAAGAAGCTGTATGATAAGTTTCCTAAGTGTAAGTTTAGAATTCGAGAAGTTCATTTCCGCAGGCCTGGCATAAACAGGAAGGATATATGCATGGCAATTCATATAATTTACTGGTTAATATCAGAAATTCATAGAGAATCTCTCTGAATTAGCGCAACCATTGAAGCTAACGACCCAGAGTGATAGGAGATTTAATTGGACAATGATGTAGGAGAAAGTTTTACTGTTGCTGAAGGAAAAGTTGTACAGTGCACTTATTCAATCCCTACCTGATGGAAATGATAGTTTAGTTGTATACTGTGATGCTTCATGTTTGGGCCTTGAATATATGTCTGTAAAGAAGGATGAAATGACAACCTTTGCGTCCAAACAACTGAAATTGCATGAGAAGAACTGTACGACTCATGATTCGGAGTAGGAAGTGTTATATATTGCCTTGGATGTTTGAAGAACATATTTCGGGCGTGAGTAATGAATTCAGGTAGAAGTTGGGATACTCATCTGCCATTAGCTGAGTTTCCCCTACAACTATAGCTATCGCATAAGTTTTGAAGCCGCTTTGTTGAAAGCCATGTATGGAAGGAAGTGTCGATCATCTCTCTTTTGGGCAGAGGTTGGCGAGAGACAACTAACCGAACCCGAAATCACTAAGTAAACCGCCGATAAGGTTGTCCCGATTAAGGGAAGGTTCAAAACCGCCGATCGACCAAAGAAGTTATGCAGATAATCAAAGAAGACCGTTGCAGATCCAGGATAGCGATCATGATCTGTAGAGGGTGCCATTATAGAGAGGAGTTGATAGGTTTGGGAAAAAAGGAAAAGCTCAGCCCGCGTAATTTAGATATTTTTGAGAGCCCATCTCGAGTTGGATCAGTCGCTTATAGGCTCAAGCCACCTCAGGTGTAGAACAATGTACATGAGGTGTTTCATGTATCTAACCTGAAAAAGGGTATCTGCCAGATGAAACACTGACCATACCCCCTGATGAGGTTCATGTAGATGATAAACTGAAAATTTATCAAGGACCACGTAGAAGTTATTGATTAGGAGATTCAAAAGCTTAGGAGGAGTTGGATTAAGTTAGTAAAGGTCCACAAGAATTCCAAATGTGAACCCAAGTTCACACGGGAACGACAGGACCAAATATAACAGAAATATCCCCATCTCTCCCGTCTAGTGCGAAATCGAGACCTATAGTGTAAAAATTTCGGGGACGAAATTTCCTAAACGGGGGAGACTGTGACACTCGACTATTTTTAGCCTGTACCATACTAGTGTGACACATGTTATGAATAAATAAAGGCAACACTTTATTAAATATGGTGATAATATATAGTATTTGAGGTGTTGGTAAATCCAAACATTTAAAAAAAATTATGTTGGCAATATAAGATAAACGCTTATCGCGTAACGAACAAAATGTGAAACGAACATTGGTGACCGCTCGGTTAATGTTATGTAACACCTAGGGTTGTAAAGAACCAAACGAACATGAACAAGGCCTTGTTCATTTTTGTTCATTAAGGAAATAAATGTGTTCATGAACGGTTCATGAACACTTACCGAACGAGATTTTATGTTCGTGTTTGTTCATTAAGGAAATGAGAGTGTTCACGAACGGTTCACGAACACAAATACATTTGGCCAACGCGATGAAGGATAAAGGTGGATGGCCCAGATAGTAGCACAGAACTTGAATCCCATATTGTGAAATGGAGGTCGATCGTATTCGTCGATGTAAATAATGAGAAAGGAAAAGGAAATGGTATATAAACAAAGTCAAATAAGGTTTCCTAGTTTAATGGTGATGGTAATAAAATAAATAAAAGTTTAATAATATAAAAAATATAGACCAAAATATATGAAAGTACAAAAATCTTTAATTAAAACACAAACATACAAACATAATCGAACGCGAAATAAAATTACGAAAGTTCACGAACACCTTACCGAACGTTCACGAACACAATTGAATGAACGAGACATCTCTTCATGTTCGTCCATTTAAGTAATCGAATGAAATCTCTCATTCATGTTCGTTCGTTTATCAAAATGAACGAACATAAACGAACTCCCCGCCGAACGGTTCACGTATTGTTCGCTGAATGTTCGATTCATTTACAGCCCTAGTAACACCCCAAAATGGGTTTGGTAATTAAACCCCGTTGATAAAAGTTACCCGTAAACAAATTAAGAAGGAATAATTAACCTAGTTGATTTGTTTGTATCGTTAGTGATAAATATTGGATGATATCCATTTATAATTAAAATCTCAAACATGAGGGACCAAAAGGACGGAAAAACCTAAAGTTTAGGTTTAATAAGATTAAAACACAAAACACGCACACTAAGAGTGTGTATGTGTGTGATCGATCACGGCTGGAGAAACAAGGGGCAAACCCTTGTTCATCAAGATTCGTCAAATTGAAGGAGAATTTGGATCTCAAATTCATGCATGAACGTATATTAATAATAACCTAAACTAGGGGATCATAAGGTATGTCAAAAATCTTAATTTGGTGATGTTATGAAAGTAGGTAGATTTCATGGATTTCAATCCATGGTTGAATATCAGAAATTGGAGTGAGATAAGAGATGTATACTTGCTAAGGAACAAACCCTAAGTGAAAATTTAAAATAGAGTTAAATATCATTTTAGTCCCTGTGGTTTGGGTCATTTTAGTCCTTGTGGTTTGGGTCATTTTAGTCCTTGTGGTTTGGGTCATTTTAGTCCAAAGGTTTTATTTTTCGCACGTGGGTCCGAAAAGGTTTCAGCGTTGCCATTTTAGTCCCTGGGTTTTCATCCATTATTCCTATTAACGAGAAAGCCAATTCGATAATTTTATATGGCCGAATTGTCCTTCTAGTTCACAAAATTACATATAAAATGACGGAATTGCCCTTCTCATTAACAGAAATAATGGATGAAGTTAACCCAGTGGACTAAAATGGTAACGGTGAAACCTTTTTGGACCTACAGGCGAAAAATGAAACCTTTGGACTAAACTTGAAAAATGGCCCAAACCACAGGGACTAAAATGGCATTTAACACTTTTAAATATTTTGCTATGATTTGGGTATTTAGATGATTTAACACACTTAGTTAACTAGGTTTTGATAATATGATGAAGTTGATGATACACTTGCGTTTAGGATCATCATACTTGTATGTATGCGTAAGATACTTGAACAAATTAGAGAATTGAGTAAGTGTTCATACATGACTTGAAATGGGTTTTGTATTATATGATAAAATTGATGTGGTGTCAATGTTAATAGGTGCTTGAAATCATGTTGTCTACTAGTTTGTATGTAGAGCTTGAGTATATTAGGTATTCGGATGAATGTCTAGTAACATGATGAAATGGGTTTGCAATATAGTTGAAAACCCTTAGTTCTAGCATAATGAATGGATAAACTAGCATTGATAATAGAAAGCTAAGTTAACTTGATGTTAATAATCACTCGAACTTGTTAAAGTGAAAGAAATGAGATGAACTTAGTTGGGAATTTAATTAAAATGGAAGCCTAGAAATAACGCTTACCGAGTATTTGATGAAATGCCTAAGTGAGTTCATTGAACCTAATTGTGCCTTTGCATATGTTAATAGGCAGTTGACTTTTAAAAGTCAAACTGACCTATAATAAGATCAAATGGTAATTTTGATATAAAATCCGTAAGGGGGATAGTCGTGATAATTAATGGCTAATCTAACCACCTTGCAAATGATAAATGATAGTTTGACGCTTGACAAGCTAGATGGAAGCTTGTGAAGAAGCGGGTCAAACGGATCGAGTACACGGGAACAAGCATAATCGGATGCAAGGTAATAAAGCTTACATCTTTTAAGTGGAACACCTACTTATTTTATTGGTTAAGAACAAGGTAAATTAATATTAGAAATATGACGTTCCTACGCGGAATGATACGGGTCGGAACAAGTGAAAATGGTGAGAAACCATATTTGATGATAAAAAGGGATAAAATGGTAATTCGGTCATGTTATGACGAATAAACAAGGAGTTTTGAAAAGTTACCTTATGGTGTAAACCATAATGGGTAAATAGGACAAATTGGTAATTTGTTCATGAGTTAACAAATAAATAATAGTTTTGAAAAACACACCCTATGGCGTAAGCCATGAATGGTCAACCAAATTAAGAGATATTTTTTAAGTAATTTGACCATATGGTGTAAACCAAAATGGGCAACATGGATGAGATGGCAAATAAATACCATCTCACAATGATAAAATGGTCATTTAGGCCAAACGGGTCAAATAGCGATGTTATCACCATTTGACAATAATGACTAATGGTCCTTTGTCGAGCTTTTTGCTGACAAGGAGAATAACGTATGACTTGCATTACTTTTAATTTGCAATTAATATTGTAAGGTATTAAAACTGGTCAATGCTCTGACCGAAGCCAGGTATGTGTAATGGGTCGAACTCTCAATGAGGACTTAAGGTCCGACAAGTGTTAATCGAATCATGAGTGGCCTTTGGATTACCTAAAATAAAGTATATCAACCAAATTGAAAATTTGATATTATGTTCTTAGGGACATAATGAATTTAAAATGGAACGCGGATTAAAAAAGTATACTTGGTCAAAACAGGTTTTCAAAATGTCCTTCGTGATTAAAAAGACTAAAGTTGATCAAAACACCCTTGAATGATAAACCGGGCAAATGACACTTAAGGGTAGTTGAATATGAGTTTTATAAAATGGTCAATCTTTTCAATAGTATATAGTCGAAGAAAACCATTTGGGCATAATGCTACATAGTGTGTCAATTTCGTAAAATTGTTATATTGAGGGTAGGATAGGAATATAATGATATTCTATCACAATCCATCACAATTGAAGTTGTGATGATAGATAAATAAAGATAATAAAGTGAGAACATAGGTCATGAATGGTGAAACTAAGATATGGTTCAAATAAGTCTTCGTTTGATTTAAGTAATTAAACGGGTCAAAATAAAAGCGAAAACACATACTGGGAAATGGGAGCGTAAACGCAAGTTTAGTAAACCCGGATGAGGGTTAAAATCTATAGGGAATTGATCCTTACCATAAAAATGTAGTTAGTGTAACTAAACTTGATAACGGGTCGAATAATCGCATGAATTAAATGTGAGCTAATGGCTTAGAGTGCAAAAGTCATTATTACGGGTTGCGGATTTTGAGTCTAAAATGTGGGCGATTAATTTACGATCGCGTAGAAACAAATTTGAGGTCGAACGGATAAGTGTACGAAAAGATATGCGAGTTTTCGTGCAAAAAGGGGCAAATGGGAAAAATCATTTTTAGCAGCATTGAACCGTAACCTACGGCTGAGGCCTGTAGGCTACGGTAGCCTTATAGAAGGCAGCCGATCATAGTCGTAACGTACGGTTAGGGGCCGTAGGCTACAGCCAGCGATTCCTGTTTGTTTTGCACTCATCCGTTAGCTACGGTCACTTATCCGTAGCTTAGGGCGGGTTTTCAATGGGTTCAACCCTTCAATGAACATTCCTACTGATGGGTGAACATTCTTTAAAATGGGTTCAACCTTTCACTGAACATTCCTAATGATGGGTGAACATTCTTTAAAATGGGTTTAACTGTTCAGTGAACATTTCAACTCTTGAGTGAACAATTCAACTGGTGACCTATCCGCCGTACGCTACGGCAGGAACTTCCTGTTCGTACTTGTGTATGAATGTCGTAGGCTACGGCATGTAAGCCGTAGCTTATGGCAGCATCTTCCATTTCTTGTTTGATGTTTTTTGTGACTCCGAGATGGTTAATTATATATTAATCATCATTTAACTAACGTATGTCATTGTTTTGACACATAGGTGATAGCAACATTTCGTGATAGATGGAGATCAAGCGAAACAAGGAACCGAACACATCCAAAGACCAGGCTTCCACTTAGTTTCATTATTTTACGAACCACAATACTTATGAACTATATAAGAGATTTATATTTTATGAACATATTAATGTGCTAAAGTGTTAAAGTGTTTTAAACACTTATGAACTTTTATTAATCTTGAAACATTGTATGTACGTTTAATTGCATTACTTATATCTAAATGTAAAAGTTTTTATAAATTCTCCGTTGTGTAAATATAGGTCTTACAAGTTGGTAATCAGATCTCAAGGTTAAAGAGTAAATGTGTTCAGTTCAAGGCTTGATCAAGACAACCGGTAAGATGTTACGAATATTAACGGTCTTGAATGGTTAAAAGTGTTATAAACAACACATGGGGCTATCGTGTAAACGCACGTGACCTCAAATAAACTGGTAAAAGACCGGTATAAAGAATGAATTACTTATATTAACATGTATTGTAGAAAGCCTTGTATTCTAGTAAGGTTCTTATTAATTTCAATGTTACTAATATTTTGTGAACGTCTTAGTTGAAGGACGCTCCCATCCGAAGATGGCGAGAGTTTAATGATTTACTGATATAATGATGGAACGGTCTGAAGTATGACAAGTTGAGCATGCTCACCAAGGACCTAAATCATGTAACGATATCGAATAAAGATTAAACGGAAACGAAAGCCCATTAGGGTGAGTATCTACCAGGTGCGCGTTTTAAATTTATTGTACAAATAGTAATATGCAACAAATACGTAGTGAATGATGGTTGCATACGGAATATACAACTTGGGAAATCTTGATAGGATTCCTATCCAGGATGATGTTTCCAAGAGAAATTAAGTAGAAATACATATTATTCACAATCGTGAATAACAAAACAATAAAGGATTCGGATTTAGAAACTTGAATGGGAGTGACCATCCAGGTAGATATTATCAATAAGATTATATTGAGGAAAAGTAACGACCACATTAACGAATGTGATTGTATAAAAGTTTTATAAAAAGGAAAACATTCTATATGTTTTGAGATGAAAAAAGGGTAAAACTAATAATTGTTAAATAACAATTAAACAAGGTTTTACCAAATAAAATAAGAAATATGGACGTGAATCGAGAATTTACTTACATGGGAAGTAATGTGATAGTTATAATAGGGTCACATGTACCATGTAGGGCTGTAAACGAACCGAACGAACACGAACAAGGCCTTGTTCGTGTTCGTTCGTTAAGGAAATAAACGTGTTCATGAACGGTTCATGAACACTTACCGAACGAGATTTTATGTTCGTGTTCGTTCATTAAGGAAATAAGCGTGTTCGCGAACGGTTCACGAACACAAACGAACACAAATAAATTTGACGAACATGACGAAGGATAAAGATAGATGGCCCAGAGAGTAGCACTCGAACTTGAATTCCATATTATGGAATGGGGGTCGATCGTATTCACCGATGTAAATAATGAGAAATGAAAGGGAAATGGTACATAAACAAGGTGAAAGAGGGTTTCCTAGTTTAATTGTTAGGGTAATAAAATAAATAAAAGTTTAATAATATAAAAAAAACACATCAAATATATGGAAGTACGAAGATCTTAAATTAAAACACAAACATACGAACATAAACGAATGCAAATCAACAAATGTTCATGAACACGTTCACGAACACCTTACCGAACGTTCATGAACACAATCGAACGAATGAGAAATCTGTTCATGTTCGTTCATTTAACTAATCGAACGAAATTTCTTGTTCATGTTCGTTCGTTTATTAAACAAACGAACATAAACGAACTTTCCGCCGAACGGTTCACGAACTGTTCGCTGAACGTTCAGTTCGTTTACAGCCCTAGTACCATGTGTTGATTGCTTACTCTGGCCAAGTAAGTAGCAAACACATGATACCATGAACTTCTTACAATGGACACATATACGTCCTATGGAGTAATGATGAGGTGAATGGGAAGAATTAAGAGAATTCTTGGGGGTCCATTTGAAAATGATGGTTCGCCAGAAGGCAAGTAAATCTGAGGTATAAATGACCCACGGGGTCGTAGAAACCAAGGTGTTGTCGACGGACCGCATCCACTTATAGGCATAGAAACCGACATATAAATGACCCATGGGGTCACAGAAATGGAGGTATTGCCTATAAGGATCAAACATAGTCACGGGCTATGGTTGAGATAAAAAATGAAGTGTATCCTTCATGGTCTAATAGGGCCATGAGTGATGGATTCGGCAATGAAAACCAACGTATAAATGACCCGCGGGTCATAGAAACGGAGGTATTGCCTATAAAGATGAAACATAGTCATGGACTATGGTTGGGATAAAATTGAAATTTTGCCTTCCGTAGTCTAATTGGCCATGATTAGCAGGTAATGATAAAAGTGGAAAAAGAATTTATATAAATTTTTGGTTATAAACGGACTAGAGGGCCACGTCTGACAAAGAAAAATGAGAAATAAATGACTTTGAAAATAGAAAATGGGTGTGATGACTCCAACAACATTAAGAAAATAATGTGGATAAAAGATGATATATGGATTCATGACGACCTTCGGGTCATATATAGTGATAAGGTCCACGGGACCAATGCGACCTACGGGTCAATAATAAAAAAAAAGAGGACCTACGGGCCATAAATATAAAGGGATGGACCTTAGAAATAACATACAGGTTGAAGTAAAAAGGATATATTGTTAAATTGGGATAAGGCATGGGAATCAGGTACGATTCCCCATGTAAGTTTGAATGGGTAAAGATAAAGTGTTTGGTTGTCAATTTCTTGATATAAGGAATTGACACAAGTAAAAAAATATGTTGAACTAAAGCTTATTTTTAGTTAGAAACAAGGTTTTAACAAACATTAAAGATTGTTATGAACTTAAACGTGATGTGATGCAATCACGACCAAGAAAAATAACATGGTATACTACCCCATTTTAGCACGAGCTACGGGATTGGGGGTTATAAACGCTTGTAAACCTTGGGAAGGCAATGTGGTATACCTGAGTGATGGGGTACAAGGTAACTGGTGACCGATAAGTCTAACCTGCAAGACCGGTCAAGGTTAAATTTAAAATTTAAAACTTGTTTAATATGCTTATCTTTATAGGATTAGCATGAAATAAATATGATGACAGACTCATATGACCGAGTAGCCAGATGCTGACTCGCTTTATTGAATTATAAAGAAGAGGGATGCTAAATGGATTTGATGGCCTAGAAGGCCTTACACAAGAAAGGCACATGCGGCAATGCATATGACAACCTTTTACCGAAGGATTAAATGCCTTGAAAACAGAATATCGATCAAGAAAAAGAGCAAGAAAGAAGACGGACACCATTTTGGAGTCCGAAGGACATTGTCACATCTTCCTGGTAAGATAATTGAATAATTAAAATATGAGCAATGCTTAGGTGAAAACGAAACCTAGTCCATTGGGTTAAACCCAAGGAACTACGTAAGAAAGGTTTCGGGAACGAAACCTCTTTAAGGGGGTAGACTTGTAACACCCCAAAAACGGGTTTGGTAATTAAACCCCGTTGATAAAAGTTAACCCGTAAACAAATTAACTAGGAATAATTAAACTAGTTGATTTGTTTGTATCGTTAGTGATAAATATTGGATGATATCCATTTATAACTAAAATCTCAAACATGAGGGACCAAAAGGGGAAAAAACCTAACGTTTAGGTTTAATAAGATTAAAACACAAAACACGCACGCTAAGAGTGTCTGTGTGTGGGATCGATCACGGCTGGAGAAACAAGGGGAAAACCCTTGTTCATTAAGAATCATTAAATTGAAGGAAAATTCGGATCTCAAACTCATGCATGAACGCATATTAATGATCACCTAAACTAGGGGATCATAAGGTATATCAAAAATCTTAATATGGTAATGTTATGAAAGTAGGTAGATTTCATGGATTTCAATCCATGTACGAATATCAAAAATTAGAGTGAGATAAGAGATGTATACTTGCTTAGGAACAAACCCTAAGTGAAAATTTTAAATATATTGCTATGATTTGGGTGTTTGGATGATTTACCACACCTAGTTAAGTGGGTTTTGATAGTATGATGAAGTTGATGATACACTTGTGTTTAGGATCATCATACCTTTATTATGTGTAAGATACTTGAACAAATTAGAGATTCGAGTAAGTGTTCATACATGACTTGAAATGGGTTTTGTATTATATTGATAAAATTGAAGTTGTGTCAATGTTAGTAGGTTCTTGAAATCATGTTGTCTACTAGTTTGTATGTAGAACTTGATTATATTAGGTATTCAGATGAATGTCTAGTAACATGATGAATTGAAATGGGTTTTACATATAGATGAAAACCCTTAGTTCTAGCATAATGAATGGATAAACTAGCATTGATAATCGAAAGCTAAGTTAACTTGATGTTAATAATCGCTCGAACTTGTTAAAGTGAAAGAAATGAGATAAACTAGGTTGGGAATTTAATTAAATGGGAAAGCTAGAAATAACACCTTCCGGATATTTGATGAAATGCCTAAGTGAGTTCGTTGAACCTAATTGTGCATTTGCATATGTTAATAGGCAGTTGACTTTTAAAAGTCAAACTGACCTATAATAAGATCAAATGGTAATTTTGATATAAAATCCATAAGGTGGGATAATCGTGATAAATAATGACTAATCTAACCACCTTGTGAATGATAAATGATAGTTTGACGATTGACAAGCTAGGTGGATGCTTGTGAAGAAGCCGGTCAAACGGATCGAGTACGCGGAAAAAGCATAATCGGGTGCAAGGTAAGTAAAGTTTAAATCTTTTATGTACAACACCTACTTATTTTATTGGTTAAGAACAAGCTAAATTACTATTTGAAATATGACGTTCCTACGCGAAATGATACATGTCAGAACAAATGAAAATGGTGAGAAACCATATTTGATTATAAAAGGGGTAAAACGGTAATTCGGTCATGTGATGACGAATAAATAAGGACTTTTGAAAAGTTACCTTATGGTGTAAACCATAATGGGTAACAAGGACAAATTAGTAATTTGTTCAGGAGTTGACGGATAAATACTAGTTTTGAAAAAGACACCCTATGGCGTAAGCCATGATGGGTCAAACAAATTAAGAGACGAATTTTAAGTAATTTGATAGTATGGTGTAAACCGAAACGGGCTACACGGATGAGATGGCAAATAAATACCATCTCACAATGATAAAATGGTCATTTAGGCTAAACGGGTCAAATGGCGATGTTATCACCATTTGACAATAATGACTAATGGTCGTTTATCGAGTTTTGTGCTCACAAGGAGAATAGCGTATCACTTGCATTGCTTTTAATTAGCAATTAATATTGCAAGGTAATAAAACGGGTCAATGCTATAAACCGAGCCAGGTATGTGTAATGAGTCAAACTCTCAATGAGGACTTAAGGTCCGACAGGAGTTAATCAAGTCATGGGTGGCCTTTGGATTACCTAAAATGAACTGTATCAACCAAATTGAAATTTTAATATTATGTTCTTAGGGACATAGTGAACTTAAAATGGAATATGGATTAAAAGAGTATACTTGCTAAAAACAAGTTTTCAAAATGTCCTTCGTGATTAAAAATAGTAAAGTTGACCAAAACGCCCTTGAATGATAAACCGGGCAAATGACCTTTAACGGTAGTTGAATATGAGTTTTATAACTTGGTCAAACTTTTCAATAGTATATAGTCGAAGGTTTAAACCATTTGGGCATAATGCTACATAATGGGTCAATTTTGTAAAAATTGTTATATTTGAGGGTAAGATAGGAATATAATGATATTCTATCACGATCCATCACAATTGAAGTTGTGATGATAGATAAATAAAGATAATAAAGTGAGAACGCATGTTATGAATGGTGAAACTAAGATATGGGTCAAATAAGTCTTCGTTTGATTTAAGTAATCAAACGGGTCAAAATAAAAGCGAAAACGCATACTGGGAAATGGGAACTTAAATGCAAGTTTAGTAAACCCGGATAAGGGTTAAAATCTGTAGGGATTTGATCCTTAGCATAAAAATGTAGTTAGTAAAACTAAACTTGATAACGGGTCGAATAATTGCATGAATTAAATGTGAGCTAATGGCTTAGAGTGCAAAAGTCCTTATTCAGAGTTGCAGAATTTAAGTATAAAACGTGGGCGATTAATTTATGATCGCGTAGAAACAAATTTGAGGTCAAACGGATATGTGTACGAAATGATATGCGAGTTTTCGTGCAACAAGGAGCAAATGGGAAAAACCAGTTTTAGCAGCATTGAACCGTAACCTACGGCTGAGGGCTGTAGGCTACAGTAGCCTTATAAAGGCATCAGATCATAGCCGTAACCTATGGCTGGGAGCCATAGGCTACGGCCATCGATTCCTATTTGTTTTGCATAAAATAGACCGTAAGCTACAGTCACTTAATCGTAGCTTATGACGGGTTTTTAATGGGTTCAACCATTCAGTGAACATTCCTACTGATGGGACAACATTCTTTAAAATGGGTTCAGCCCTTTAGTGAACATTCCTACTAATGGGTGAACATTCCTATTGATGGGTGAACATTCTGTAAAATGGGTTTAACTATTCAGTGAACATTCCTATTGTTTAGTGAACATTTCAACTCTTGTGTGAACATTTCAACTGGTGACCCATCCGCCGTAGGCTACGGCAGGAACTTCCTGTCCGTGCTTGTGTATGAATGTCGTAGGCGACGACATGTAAGCCGTAGCTTACGGCAGGCATCTTCCATTTTTTTGTTTGATGTTTTTGATGATTACGAGATGGTTAATTACATATTAATCATCATTTAGCTAACGTATGTCATTGTTTTGACACATAGGTGATAGCAACATTTCATGATGGATGGAGATAAAGCGAAACGAGGAACCAAACACATCCGAAGATCAAGCTTCCACTTAGTTTCGCCATTTTACGAACCACAATACTTATGAACTATATAAGAGATTTTTATTTTTATGAACGTATTAATGTGCTAAAATGATAAATTGTTTTAAACACTTATGAACTTTTATTAATCCTGAAACATTGTATGTACGTTTAATTGCATTACTTATTTGAAAATGCAAAAGTTTTTATAAATTCTCAGTTATGTAAATATGGGTCTTACATGTTAAAATCCTAAAAATATTCCGTTATGATTAAAATTCTATTTTAACCATATATGTGAGGAAAAATTAATTAAAGCGTTTAATTGCATATGCGCAATACCCTCGCGTATAATGCAAATACAAACAACACAGCCAGTCAAGAGAAATAAAATATTGTTCAGCAATATTATGGTGAGTTAAATTTTATAGAATGATAAAAATAGTTTTAAACACATTGACACGCGATTAAAATACGAGATAAAATACCCGTTAGCCACTTAAATACATGTTTTTGCTTGAATATATGTGTTTGTGTGTGCATGTACATGTAAGATGTGTGTGTGCATGTGTAGGTGGCGGCTCCATAGGGTGCCCACCTTTTCTCTTTTGTGCCAAGTGTTGGCCTAGGAAGAATTCTAATCATAACTAAACATCTAACACTCCACACTTAACATTTTCCAACATCAAAAACCTTTCATCTTTCTCCTTTTCTCTACCTCTCGGCCGCACACTACCAACAGCTCTATTTTCATTTTTTGTTCAAGTCTTGAAGAATCAAGTTCAATCTAATCTTGTTTCAAGTTGATTTGAATATCCCAGAAGGTTTTCAAGGTGAATTCCAAGTAGAACAAGCCCCATCTCATTAATATCTTATAAAAACCATCAAAATCTTGAAAGGTATAAATTTACTTTTAAAAATCTTGTTCTTAATTCTTGGTGATGTTGATGATGGATGGTTTCTCATAAACTTGGAGTTCTTCAAAAACATAAAAACTAATAACAAATGGGTTTTTAATCAAAATAAAATGGAAGTATGCGTGTGTATATGTGAGGCCGCAACTATGTATGGGTGTGTGTTAGAGATGGTGTTTTGTTAAATGTCAAGTTTTGAAAGAAAGGATACTTGAAAAGTTCATGCATATATGATTGAAAGTGATTTACATGAAAATGATTGTGATTAAAGTGGATTAATGAAAAGTTCATGATTAGGTATATACATATGGCCAGAAATGTGTATATGTATGGATTAGTGGTTATGTTTTGATTTTAAGTTGAGTTTTGATTGTCATAATTCTTGAAAGATTATTGTATGAGTGATAAAAAAAGGGTTTTTGAATAAAGATGATATGATGGATGATGAACATATAAAAATTGAATTTTTGGAAGTATATATGTACATATGTCTGTATCGTGTATATATATATATATAAGGTAAGGTTCATGCGAGAACCACCCTTATTGCGAGAACCGCGAGAACCAATGTGAACACAAAATAAAATTTAAAAAAAATCAAAAAAACACTCAAATTTTTTTTTTTAATATTTAAAAAAAAATCGCTATATTTCGTTACCATAAAAAAAAACTTTTTTTTTCGAGTAACAGTTATCCATGCACATGTGCATATGTATCATTACTTCGACAAATTCGGTAATACGTTATCAGGAATAGACAATTGCACTTTAATTTACAATACCATTAGTAATACACTACTTTTTACATTACCAATATTCAAAATGCACATGTGCATCATTAGGTATAACCATGATATAACGTGTTTTGGTACAAAAAGTTTGTGATTTTGAATGGAGAAGTAGGCCCATATACATGTTTTTTGGTTAGTTATATCTAGTGGTTGATGGTTTGGTCATAGTTGTCAATTTATGATATAATATGTTGATTGGATGGTATAAATGGTGTTTACATACATGTAATAAAGTGAAAATATTGTTAATGGTATTGTATTATGGACGCTAGGAGGTAATGGTATTGTATTATGAATGGTAGGAGGTAATGGTAGTGTATTATGGATGGTATGATAGATGAAAGGGAAAGTGTATTCAAAGTAGTGTACCAAAACACCTTATTCCATGTTGATACATATAAATGCACATGTGCATTTCTAATATTGGTAATGTAAAAAGTAGTGTATTACATATGGTAGTGTAAATGAAAGTGCAATTTTCTAATATGTGTAATGAATTACGGAATTTGTCAAAGAAATGACAAAAATGCACATGTGCATGCTTGTGTATTATGGATGAAATGATAGATGAAAGAGAAAGTAGTGTACCAAAACATCTTATTTCATGTTGATACATATGGATGCACATGTGCATTTCTAATATTGTTAACATAAAAAGTTGTGTATTACACGTGGTAGTGTATTACACGTGGTAGTGTATTACACCTGGTATGTAAATGAAAGTGCAATTGACTATTATTTGTAATGAATTACGGAATTTGACAAAGAAATGATACATATGCACATGTGCATGGATAACTGTTACTCGAAATTTTTTTCATTAACAAAATATAACGATTTTTCTAAAAAAATAGTAAAAAAATAAAAAAAAAATTTGGGTGTTTTTTAGATTTTTTTAGGAATTACTGTTTGTGTTCACACTGGTTCTCGCGGTTCTCGCAATAAAATGTGGTTCCTAACGGATCTTTGTCCTATATATATATATATATATATATACATATGCCTGAACTTGTGGCTTTTTGTTCGTATGTTCATAAATGTGAAAATTTTTTAATGCATTGATATGATGATGATTAGATGATGTTTGGAACTTTGGATTACATGGAATTGAATTTAATGTATGTTAGATGCATTTAAGTTATTGGATGATGATAATGATATGGTAATCAAGCATTAGTACTTGTACATAAGTACACATGATGATTAAATGATCATAAAATGATGATTTTGAAATGGTATAATAAAGATGCAACACATGAGTAAATAAGCATGTTAAAATGATGATAAATGACATGTTATGATAATATGAAGTTATGTCATAAGTTTGGTAGCTTTGCATGTTGTACATGAAGCTTAAAAAGTAGTAAAATGAGTGAAATTGCATGATTTAAGTGGCTTTCTTGAAATCTACACTAACATGAATATAAGAGTCATTTTAATCAGTAAATAACATGTGTTGTGTTAAAATATGAAGTTGTGACGATTTGGGATGGTTATAGTAAAGTTCGGTATAAGACTATGCGTTAAAAACATTAAAAATCGCCTTTTAAAGCGATTTTTGCAAAATTATTTTAAATCAGATTATGACATAATATTTTTATGATAAATATAATTATTTTAACTTATATTAAGTATCTTTGGTGTTTGGTTAGTCATACGTGACTTCCGACTCCCGAAAATGTTACCGAAAATGTTAAATACGCATATTTTAACGTACGCGAAAACAAGTTGTTAAAGGGTGAACTTTATGTCTTACAATGTGATATTTGAAAATGAGTATGTGTAATGTGATATATTAAGTGTTGACATGATAGTAGGAGTTAAGACTATGCATCTACGTTTGTAGGGTTAAAACGGTAAATTTCGTTAAAAGTCATGTTACGTATAACTTATGTATCGAGCATGAAAATAATACATAGATTAACTTGATGAGTTATTTTGTATATAAATGCTTTAAAAATGATAAAATTTATAAGTTGATGAAATACGTAAAATTCGATAAACGTAGAATATATCCATATTTATGTAAATATATTACGAAGCGCAAATCGTAGATATATTGTATATAAATGGATGTGATAACAGATATAACATAATGAGGGTCACCATCAAAATCGTTCAAGTCGAAAAAATCTTAAAATATATATATGAACACATATGTATATAAATATGCCAACATAATCAAAACAAAGACTTTTCGAGAAAAAAAACATTAAAGTTATGTGAAAATTCTAAGTATTTGAGAAACTTGGTTGTTTGTAGAAAAATTGGTTATTAAAGCGTTCCTACTCAAATTAGGACGTGTAGATCAATTTGAGGGATTGCGATAATATAAAAACGCACCTAAATGTGAGTGTCACTAACCCCTCTTTTACTATTTTGGGAGAAGAACACACCTTATAAAGGATAATTATACGTTTTGTACAAATTATGCCTTGAATAATCTAAAGATATATTTTCGTGGAAATTATGATTTTTAAATGATATGATATGTTTTATTGGAAAACATGGATTTGGAAATGTGAATAATACAAAATTGTTTTCGAGGAAAACGAGACTTTAATTGATAACAAGATGTTTCTACGCGGAACGCATGAGTACCGGTGTTCGAGTAACACCGTATATTAAATTTGTCTTTCTAGTAGGTATATATAATATTCAATTGAGGGGGGGAGTTGGGCGACCCTAATTATGGGGCACCCTGGCGCATCGTTAGCCATTTTTAATCATTAAATATTATATGCGTGGAATTGTTGATAGATCTATCGGGTTGACCACCCGTCCATGACCGGTGGCTCAGTGTCATTTAAGCAGCGAATCTATATTCTTTAGTGTGTCTAGCTTGATTAAAACCTCATTGTTGCTATATAGCTCGTAATGTCTTGCAAACTTAAGAAACTGAACGATCAGATTTAAATTTAATACATAAACCTTGGGAATATGATCTATCAGAGGCCTTCTATAAACCGCTCTCGATGGTTGACCCTCGGATTTTGATAAAGGGAATAAAATTTACTTTCTTAATTACATATGGATGTTTTAACATTAAAAATCTATAGTAAGAAAGTTTTACTTAAACAAATTGTTACGAATTTGAATATGTGAACTCACCTTCCTTTATGTTGACACTTGATTTTTACGTGTTCTTCAGGTAGGTACATGAGCTCGGCTTCGGGATTTTGGCTTGTTTTGTCTTGTGGTTGTTTGATGCAATGGTTAAATAAATAACGTTTGAACAACTTTTAAAACTACTTTTTAGACCGTGTGTACTAAGATCCATAAGGATCAAACAACTATGTTGTGGTTGTGGTTTGTGTTTGAACTTTAAACTTTATGTTTTAATTAAGCTAAATGTACAAATTAAATATTGCATTGATCACCAAGATACTTATGGGTACCAACCTCCGTCATGACCACGTTTGTCTTTCTGCTGCGACGTTTTTGGGGTGTGACAACTTATACATTAATGCATTAATAACTTGTATATTATAATTGTCTAATTGACTTATACATTATACTGTATGAATAACTTGTACATTATAATTCACATCTTGATATTGAGTGAATTCACATTGACACGTTGACGAAAATAAGCACATTTTAAGGGTATTTTCAAAAAAAATTTAAAACCTAATATATTGAAAGATATGAGATAAAAACCAAGAAAAATAAAATTTAGCAATACTTAGGTAAAGATAAAGGGAGAAAACTGTAAGTTTTAAACTAAATTCAATGTTGAAGAGAACGGTTTCAATTATACCACATGTTTTAAAAATTTTTGTTTAATTGAATTATATCATAAAAGTGATTAAAGAACTTGTATGTTAATGCATTAATAACTTGTACATTATAAATCACATCTTGATATTGAACAAATTTACATCGCCACGTTTAAAAAAATATGCACGTTTAAATGGTATGTTTAGAATTTTTTAAAACATACTATATTGAAAGACATAAGAATAAAAAAAGAAAAACAAAATTGAGAAAAACATGGGTGCAAATAAGGGTAGAAAACTGTAAGTTTAAACTTACAACAAAGTTGGGGGGAACGGTTGTGATTATACATGTTTTAAAATTTTTAGTTAATCTGAATTAAATCATTAAAGTGCTTAAAGAACATGTACATTAATGCATTAATAACTTGTACATTATAACCGTCCAATTTACTTATACATTATAATGTCTCAAAAGACTTATACATGAATGCATGAATGACTTGTACTTTATAATTCACATCTCAATTTTGAACAAAATTTGCATCGCCACGTCTACAAAAATAAGCACGTTTTAGTGGTATGTTTAGAATTTTTAAAGTACACTATATTGAAAGATATAAGAATAAAAAAAAGAAAATAGAGAAAAAAACAAGGGTAAAGATAAGGGGATAAAAATGTAAGTTTTACGCTAACAACAAAGTTGGAGGGAATGATTACATACATGATTTAAAATTTTTTGTTAATCTGAAATAAATCATAAAAGTGCTTAAAGAACGTGTACATTAATGCATTAATAACTTGTATATTATAACCGTCCAATTAACTTGTACATTATAATGCATCAAAAGACGTGTGCATGAATGCATGACTGACTTATACATTATAATTCACATCTCGATGTTGAATAAAATTTTCATCGACCCGTCATGCCGACAAAAATAACCACCTTTTAACAGTATGTTCAGAAGTTTTTACAATATAATGCATCGAGAGATATATGAGTAAAACAATAAATAAGGAATACATGGGTAAAAATAAGGGGATAAAACTTTAAATTGGGAGTGAGGGGCGGTGGTGTAAGTCTTGTTTAAAAGACAAATTTCCTCTTGAAAGTAGTTAACATATGCATTAGGTGTTGACTTAAAGCACTTTTATGCGTACTATAACACCTCGGCCGACGATGGAAACGTCGGAGCCTACGAGGGATTGTTCAATAGTATATGATCACACTATTTGAAATTGAAATATTTATTTAATAAATATTAAATATCCAGACAATAAACAAAACAAAGACAACTTGTTCATAAAATAACAAAGCATAAATCCATATTAAATTAAAACCAAGTTCAAAACATCCTAAGCATAACAAATCTTGGAAATAGTCTCAAACATTGTTGCCTGAAACATGTGTAAAATCAAGTGTCAACTTTGAGAAGTCGGTGCGCAACATAGGGTTATGTATGTATATATATACCATGAAAAGTGTACAATTAATATGACATTGCAATCATCAAAGCAATTTAATAAACGCAACATGAAATTAGGTGTACATTCAAACCAATCTTGACATGAAAGTGACGAATTGTGACAAGTTAACCTCGTGCTAGAATGCGGTTTCAGTCATCCCCCAACTCCCTCAGAAACAAGGCCAAGGAGCATGGATGGGGTGTCCATCCAATATCACTATAAGATACTACCATGAAGTAATTGAATTGTATTTGTAAGTTTAATAAAAAAAAAATTGTATCTTGTATGAATCATCCTAAAATATATAGTATGAAAAGGGGGTTATTTAAACTCACCTTTATTGCATTGTTAGAGATTCCCACACAAGTTCACAACTACTAGCAAAAAGTGTCCTACGTGATGGCTTATAAGTAAGCAAACCAAAACAAAACTTCTGTGATGAATAGGCGCCCTATAATTTCATTATTAAATTTACTAACATTAAATCGCTATATGATTCATTGACTTATTGATTTTCTGGCGAATGAGACCTTTACTCCATTTGTCTAATTACTTTGATGAAATAAAACAGGTTCAACTATGTGCTATATAATTACGTATTCAAATACCTACTTGGTCAAATATCATGCTATATATAATTCTGAAAGAGGAGATCAAGATAAATTTGTTGGGTTATGTAAGATCTACTGATGATAAAAGCTTAAACCCAAGGGAACCATCTTCCTTGTATGATGGAATAAGGTTGAAGTATGATCTAAGTACCAGAAGTTCACCCCTTGAAAGCTTCTAAAAAACAACTAAAATAGCTGGAACAAACTACTGGGTCAATGTGTTGGAAGACAAAGTAAAAAGTACTAAGAAGATATGTGTTGGTCAACAAGGCAACAACTGAGTCAACAAGTCAAAGCCGAAGACCAAAGAGTAGTTAACAAAGTCGACATAGAAGACAGAAGTATTGAATTCTTCTATTAGTTTCTAGCCTTTTACCTTTGTATTCTAATAGTTTCAATGTAACAGTTGTTTTTCCTAACTGTCCAGCAGTTTTGCAAACTGTTGGTAGTTACATCATTTAATAGGTTGTTTAGGGTCGTTTTCATGGTGACGTCAGTAGTAGTTATCTCCTCTTATAAATAGAACAATACACAACGTAAAATTGAGAACTCTATCTGAATATCCTCTGATCAAAGAATCTAGAGAAAGAAAAGCATAAGAAGTAAGAGAGAAAGAGAGTGCACATGGTGAGGGGAGTGAATTGTACCTTTGATTGTATTAAAAATAGTAGACACTCCATTTACTAAACCTCTTGGTCCAATGCCACCACTACCACAATTCTCAGATTCACCTAATGTTTGTTCAAATAATCAATCTGAACTCAGCTCTTCGAATACCCTCACAAATCTTGTTCAATATGTAGGAGGACATACTTTCTTGAAGTTACATCCTCCGGTGCAAATCATAGGTGACATGAGTAAAGGTGTCCCCCGAAGAAGCCAAACAATAAACATCTGCTTATTTGTTGGATTTTTATAAATGACCGACCCCCTTAAAATACCAAGATGCTTTGAAAGATAATAGTTGGGTAAAAGCTATGCAACAAGATTTACGTTAATTCAAAAGACAAGAAGTCTGGCAACTTGTACCACTGCTTGAAGGTAAATACCCCATTGGAACTAAATGGGTATTTAAAAACAAAACTGATGAAAGGAGAATTGTAGTAAAGAATAAAGGAAGGCTGGTGGTTTAGGGGTTTAGGCAAGAAGAAGGGATTGATTCCGATGAGACCATTGCACTTGTGGCTAGACTGGAAGCTATCAGACTGTTTCTTGCATTTGTTGTTACCCAGAAGATGAAAGTGTCTCAAATGGACATCAAATGAAGAAATATATGTATCTTAGCTTCCTGGTTTTAAAGATGCTCCTTATCCTACTCATGTATATAAGCTTGAAAAAGCTTTGCATGGACTCAGACAAGCTATAAGAGCATGGTATGAAACTCCCTTTTCTTGTTTAACTACAAACTTTAAGAGAGGAAAAATTGACAAAACATTATTTTTAAAAGGGAGGGAAAAGATCTGTAAATCCCAAACTTTTTATCGTTCAAAACACATACTATAAACAACGAATTTGGTCCCAATTTAAAACTTTTTACACATTACTTACAAAAGTTCCCAAAAGGGTTAAGTTGAACATATTCAAGTCTAATTACATAATCATACTTGATAAACAACCATTACTTGCATACAAAATATAAGTTTAAATTGTACTTAAAACATCAACTAAAATTTTTTACCATTAAAGTTCACAACTAAATGTTTTGGCTCATTTGGACTTGTATAATTACGAAAGCGCATAAGTGTGTTTGTCCAAAGCTTGTCACCACCTTAAACTGAGGATTTACCCAGAACATTTCGACACAAATTAGTATTATCCAATTAACACAACATGATTCATTTCATCTATCCAACTTCATGACCATTGGTCGACCTTCTGAGTTTTTCATTCTTTTCAGTCTAAGATTCATTCTAGTCATACAAGATGTTCAATATAAGATTCATTATACATGAGCAAACGAAATATAATAAGGAGGGATGTTCAACAACCATTTTAAGGCTAATCCTTTTAAGGTTAAACCGAATCCTTTGCATAGACACGCTTCTTTTAGATCTGCCGGAATGGGTTTAATTTCCATTCTTTCTCTATACTGGGCTACGTGGTCCTCGGGATCATTGGTTCCATCATATAGTTTCATATTGGGAGTCTACAACCACTTGGGGATCTTTGATCGCATATAGGAGTCGCGAATCTGAAGATTCTGTGACTGCTTAGAGATCATCTCTCTCAGATTCTTCAATTCCCTGACCATTTCTGGGCTAATACTTATATCCTAAATGAGTTCATTAGTATTCAAAGAATAATTATTGATAGTGTTACTAATATTAGGATTCTGAGAAAATGATCCCAGGATGACTCCAAGATCCCTGCTAGTGGAGATCATGACAGATGGTGTGACAGTTGTGTCATTACGATCATCATACAATTACGAATCCAATGAAATCTTGTATTTCATTCTCTGTATTTGTACAATTACATGTGACAAGTACACATATCAAATTTCGTATGATTCCGAACTCTCGAGAAGCTTTTTTTGAAGTTATACGCAAACTGTTACGCGAACGTAATCAGTTTATAGCGACAAACACTCCGGAACAGTGACATAAACTTAACATAACTTAAATAACCTTTACATAACTTAGAAATAAGTTTTGAATGGTTTGGTATGAAAAAAACAAGTTTATTCGATCACAGGGACTATTTGTGTCAAACTGCAAAAGTCTGCCAATTCGTATAGCAACATACACTACAGAACAAGATCATAAGCTAAACAAACCCTAAATACCCTTAACATAGCTTAGAAATAAGATTTGAGGGGTTCAATGTGAGACAATATGCTTATTTGATCAACAGGGACTAAAAGCATCAAAAACTGCGAAAGTTTGCATAAACGTGCATCTCTCGCGTTCTGACCATATCCGGACATCCAAAAATTTTTGTAATCACTAAAATATTTTATTTTAGTGATAGGAATGCATAAATACCATTCGTCGCGCAATTTGAATCGTTTTTGCGTCCGTTCGAGTTTCGTCGTAATTAACCGAACAACGTGACCGTACGACCAAACGAACCAACATCCATGATATTTCCAAGCATATTTCAAGTCCCCTATGCTTTATAATCCTTGTGGAGCCTTGAAAATGGGTTAACGGGGGTTAAATTCGTCGAAAATGCGCTTAGAAGTGTGCAAGGACCTATTCTGCCATTTCTGAAAGTCTGACCTATGCCGTCGCGTCCGGAGACGCCCTGATCTGGACAGAACTCTTGTTTCAGCTGCTGCACATGTATTTTTAAGTCTAGTTTTCAATATTGTGGGTGTTTTGAGTGATCTCCAAGTATGAAATCTGATCATGGACACATGTAATCATCCTATGCTTCCTTGGGCAATACACAATACATGTGGCATGATCTTGGAGCTTCACAACAACTATAAATACCCCTCAAATCTACCCAATTCTTTTCTCATTTCCTCATTTTTCTTCTCTTGAACTCTAAGTGGAGGCTACCATCTTTTGGAGGCCACCTACCTAAGTTCTTCTAGTCATTTTCCAGCATTAATATATTTTGTAAGTGTTCTTTCATGGCTAGTTCGTTTATTTCAGCAATTACAAGCTGAAAGTCAAACAGAGATGACTACCATTTGACTTTCGGTTTTAACCATGAATTGGTCAAGTCAAAGTTCAATCGAACTTTGCAACGTGAGCGTAATCACAATGGTTATAATCCCATAAGATTATACCTACTGATTACCACGTTGACTAGTCGAAGTGACGAGTCAAAGTTTCGGTCAAAATGCATGATTATGTGCATTTTGCGACGAAACTATTTTCGGGTATCAAAACACTTTGTTTTGATACCAAATCAGTTTTCTAACTTAGTTAATCATGTTTTAACATGTTTAACTCGTCACTTTTTGTTTAGTGCTTATTTAGGGTCGTAAGTCAAGCGGTCTTGACAACCGCTTAGACTTTCGAACCCGACCCGTTTGGTCGATCATTAGGATCCGACCAAACATATTTTGTGACCATAATTGTATAGGGAATAACCTTCCGAGGTTATACCTTATGGTCACTTAGTTTAATTAGTTGTATGATAGGTAGTTATATGCCTTAGGAAAATGACCAAAATGCCCTTTTTACGCATAATATCAATTTAAGCATATGTAACCAAAATTTTGACTCTTTGATGTGTGAAAAATGCAACATATAAATTAAATCAAATGAGGCATAAAACTAACCCTTTTTAGTACTAATGTTGGAAAAAGTGTTCTTTTGTCTTCCTTTTGTATTTTCAGGACGAAACGAGCTTAAATGAACAAAAGGAACAAATATGCAGCAAAACTAACATAAATACAAAGAAAATGAATAAATGTAGCATGCCCGACCCCTCGACGGCATCTCCCCAATCAAAAATAAGAAACACGAGGCGGACCACGGCCCGTGCCCAGCGGACACGGGGCCGTGGTCAGGTGTCTGCAGAAAATGACAAAGCTGTAGAAGCTTCTATTCCCAGCACGGGGGAGTGCCCAGCTCAACACGGGGCCGTGTGGAGCCTAATGCAGACATGAGCAATTAATGAAGGAAGAGAAAGAGGATGGCCACAGGACCGTGCCGTGGCCTGGCTACTGTTCTGGCTATAAATAGGGGTGTTTGGCTCACTTCAAAGGCATCCCTTGGCAAACCACCTCTCTCCCACTTTGCAACCACTCCACCACCACTAGAACACCCACATCCACCACCATCATCCATCATCCACCTTAGAGTGTGTGTAGTAGTCTCCGGATCCAAGATTGATAGTAAGAGTTCTTGTCAATCAAAGGCCATGTTTGGCTACGTCTCTTACATCACTTGATGAAGACAAGCATTTAATGTAATACTTTTGATTTGTAATCTTTTCGCACTTTTTATTTGGTTTTGTATTAATGACTTTAATAACTAGTTTCTTATGTTGAAGGTGAAACTTTTTTATCATTTGTCCATGGTGTCTTGGCATTACTTTACTGTCTATATAAAGTAAAAGATTTTCACCATTCATATCTCTACGGTCTATATAGAGATATGTTGGCTACCTGGTCGGGGGTTAAGGGAATGGTTTGGTAAGGTTCTTGCCTTGTTCAGTGTATAAATCCTACAAGGACCTAGATCAAGCTTACTAGAACCTCCTTCAATGCCCAATGGTATTGGATGACGGGGGTGCGAATGGCTTGATCCCCTCATATTTAAACTACTATTAATACATTAACCCGGCTACTTGGGATTGTATCCTTGCTGACTCAAACCACTTAGCCGAGGGTAACGTTGCCTTCAAAAGAGGGTTGGGGATAAAGAGATGGAGTTCGGGGTTGGGAAAAGAGTAGAAGACGACAACCCGGTTAACTACATGAATGTCATAGACTCAAGCTTGGATGATGCTCTCCGACGGTGCAACATGGGATGCAAAACATCCCACTTGGTTAACATATGAATGACTTTGGGTCTAGCCAAGGACCCTTATAAACGTGGCGCACCAGGGAGTCATTCTGGGGAACTATCCTTAGTTTTAGTTTAGATTAACTTTTATGTTTTCTAGTTTAGCTTTACTTTTCAGGAATAAAGCACACTCGAAAAGGTGGAAGTTACCAAGGGAACCTTAAACCCACATCCCATGCACAAAAATAGAGCCTCCCAACAATTTTTCTTCATTACAGCAAGTTTAGCACGGGGCCTTGCTCAGCCCAACACGACCCCGTGCCCGAGATTCTGCAGAAAACGCCCAGTTCAAGTAATTGGACACGGGGCCGTGTTCGCTGAACACGCCCCCGTGCCCAGCCTTCTGTTAAATATGATACTAGCAATCTGAGCAAGGGGCTGTGCCTGGACCAACACGAGCCCGTGCCTAGACACCCAGTAACATAAAATTTTGTTTTTAAACACCTTTTTACACATCAATCAACCTAAAAACTTATTTTTGGGACACATTGAGGACAATGTGTAATTTAAGTGTGGGGGGGTGCTAAAACCTTGAATTTTTTGCAAGTCCTAATAACAAGCCTTACACAAAACTCTATTGGAACCGCTAATCATCCCAAATTTTTTCAAAAAGTTTTCATTTTTTTTACTTGTCTTGGTTTAATTTGGGAATAACAAGTTATAAAAAGATTATATTTTTACAAATTTACAACCGATAGCGTCGTGATAAAAAGAACCAACATAAGAAAATTATGAAAAGGCATGACAAATCTAATTAAAATTTGATTACATATACTTGATCACATTATAAACCCATTCCCACAATAAGTGAGTTTTGAGCCTTTATTGAGCATACAAGCATATATCTTTAAAACTAAATGCTCATTTTTCGTTTCTTGTGTGAATAGCCGCTTGGTTCTTACGACTCTAGAACTTGCCACGACGATACACTCCCGGTCCTTACCAACTTAAACCCAAGTAAGTAAATGATGGAGGCATTAGGACTAACCCATTTTTCTTTCAACACCATTATTTTTCATTTTTTTATCACCTACCCAAAATCCCCCTAGTTAACCCATTTGATCCTTAACCTTTTCGTTTCTAAACCCACAAAACAAACACCCTTTATCCACCAAAACCTTATTCTTTTAAACCCCTTATTTTAGAAAAAAGCTCGGTTTTCTCGCGACGTTCTTTAAAAAAATGAAGTCTAGCAATAAACAAACAAGTTCCTCAAAGAAACTTTGTTTTAAAATGCTTAGTGTGAATAAAAGTCACGAAAACAAAAAGTTTTACGACGACCGATGCTTTTTACGCTTTTAGCCCTTTTTTACTAACCACTAACCCAAAACCACATACCTTTAACCGAAGCCTAACCCTTCACCAAGTCCTCTTGATATTTACAAAGGTTTATAGTTAAAAAGGAGGAGGATTGATTGCTTGGCAAGCATAGGGTAGAAGTAAGTTCCATGCCGGTCTCGAGTGTTTCACAAAAATACATATTCGGCCGAGAGTTGAGTGATCTCCTGTGAGGTATGTGAACTTGTATACAAATGGAATTTTAAAGAGACATGTTATGCCTAAATAAGTAATTTCTCTTATGAAACGTTCTAAATAAATCATAATGAATAAGATTTTAAATAGTATAAAAATAAAATGCAATAAAGATCTTGGATTCCCGACACTCAAGACAAGCCCAAAACTCCTCTTCTACCCATTCCATTTGGGTGTGTAAGCCACATAATAAAGAGTTTTGCTTGAGGACAAGCAAATATTCAAGTATGGGGGTATTTGATGTGTGAAAAATGCAACATATAAATTACATCAAATGAGGCATAAAACTAACCCTTTTTTAGTACTAATGTTGGAAAAAGTGTGCTTTTGTCTTCCTTTTATATTTTCAAGACCAAACGAGCTTAAATAAACAAAAGGAACAAATATGCAGCAAAAACTAACATATATAAAAAGAAAAGGAATAAACGTAGCATGCCCGACCCCTTGACAGCATCTCCCCAAGCAAAAACAAGAAACAGGAGGCCGACCACGGCCTGTGCCCAGCGGACACGGGGTGTGGTTAGGTGTCTGCAGTAAATGACAAAGCTGTAGAAGCTTCTATTCCCAGCACGGGGGCGTGCCCAGCTCAACACGGGGCATGGTCAACGCTAAGATTCGCAGAGTCTTGCAAATCTTGATAGTACAGATATGCTTCTACACACGGGATCGTGCCCAGCGAACACGGGGCCGTGTGGAGCCTAATGCAGACATGAGCAATTAATGAAGGAAGAGAAAGAGGATGGCCACGGGGCTGTGTCCAGCGGACACGTGGCCGGGCTACTGTTCTGGCTATAAATAGGGGTGCTTGGCTCACTTCAAAGGCATCCCTTGGCAAACCACCTCTCTCCCACTTTGCAACCACTCCACCACCACTATAACACCCACATCCACCACCATCATCCATCATCCACCTTAGAGTGTGTGTAGTAGTCTCCGGATCCAAGATTGATAGTAAGAGTTCTTGTCAATCAAAGGCCATGTTTGGCTACGTCTCTTACATCACTTGGTGAAGACAAGCATTTAATGTAATACTTTTGATTTGTAATCTTTTCGCACTTTTTATTTGGTTTTGTATTAATGACTTTAATAACTAGTTTCTTATGTTGAAGGTGAAACTTTTTTATCATTTGTCCATGGTGTCTTGGCATTACTTTACTGTCTATATAAAGTAAAAGATTTTCACCATTCATATCTCTACGGTCTATATAGAGATATGTTGGCTACCTGGTCGGGGGTTAAGGGAATGGTTTGGTAAGGTTCTTGCCTTGTTTGGTGTATAGATCCTGCAAGGACCTGGATCAAGCTAACTAGGACCTCCTTCAATGCTCACTGGTATTGGATGGCGGGGGTGCGAATGGCTTGATCCCCTCATATGTAAACTACTATTAATACATTTACCCGGCTACTTGGGATTGTATCCCTGCTGACTCAAACCACTTAGCCGAGGGTAACATCGCCTTCAAAAGAGGGGCCTACCACTTTACGCATTAATAACTTAATTAATTATCTTTCAATATTCCGACCCTTTGGGATTGTATCCTTGCTAACTCAAACCACTAGGTTGAGGGTAACGTCGCCTTCAAAAGAGGGGCCTACTACTATAACTAAGATAATCTCTTAAAAAGTGCAAACGTGCGGAAATCATCAAAGGTTACATTAAAGGCGAGTCGGATCCAAGTGATTCATCTTGTCTATTTGTTTTTTTTTTCAGCATTTTAGTTTTATTTTTCATGTTTAAAACCTTTTCTAAAAATTTTGATTTGATTAGACTTTGAGGATAAACCGGTACTGAATGTTCTTGTGTCCTTGGACGACCTCGGTATCTTACCAACGCTATACTACGCTCACGATGGGTTCACTTGCCCATATGTGTGTTTAGTGTTAGTAGAATATCGTGTTTTATAAATTTAAAACTTGACTAATGTGTAAAATGGGATTAAATTATCAATAAACATATAACACACTCTACACGCATCACACTTAAACTGATTATGCAACATAATTAAACATGTTTAGGCATATAACACTTGTCATAGGACTAGTTAGGCCATCCGAACGCGTATTTGCGCAAATGACGCGTTAAAGTAGCGTAAACTACCTTAACGGGTCATAAGCACTTAGGATAGATTTCAAATCAGAATGTAGGCTTTGTTAAACCATATCATATGAGTTCCAACCCTCATTTGGTTTACAAGACCTTATTCTACCCGATCTCCCGATTTAGGTCCCCGTTTATTAACATAATGATCCGATACTAGGTGCCACTTGATTCCTTGATTTCTCGAGATTTGTTAGGACACTTAATCAAGGATACTTGCAATCTCAAGTGAGTACATAGCTCCCCTCTTTTATGCTTTTAATTGTTTTGGGGTGACTCATATGTGCTAAATACTTTTTGAGTTTTCATAAACAAATGCTATGGTTTATATAAAACATGATGATTTCAATAATGTGAACGAACTTGTTGGGGCGTTAGTCGAAAGACATTCGAGTGACATTCATTAACTATGATCAAGCCGACCAGTAGTATGTTATGGTGCCATAGGATCTGACAAATCCCATTACGGACTATCCCTTTGGTGGGTAATGTTGTTAACGTCAGAAACTGTTATCTGACTAACAAAAGGTCTTTCGGGGCCTATTAAAGATACCCCATGGGTGGTATATCGAGTCACACAGGTTTGAATGTATTCTTTAAAGAACGACCAAAAGTTATATTTCACAATTAAAACACGGACGAATGAACGATGGTTTATAACACGAAAAATTTGAACGATTGAACGATTATGGATGAATGTTTTCAAGCGATGTCACACAACGAGGTTTACTTAAAGATATAAACCATACAATGTTTACTTTCAAAAACGGTTTACTACTTGGTTTTACAAAGACAAATGTTTTCAGTCAAGATTCATGGCTACAATGGTTTTGGTTCTACTTATATCAACTTCAACATATTACATTATCAAACACTTTTTATTTCAAAGTACATACTCGACAACTCTAGTAGTTGGTCGAGGTATTGCAATATGAATTCAAAGCCATGAATTTGACATACAAAACCTATGTACTCGTCGGAAGTTTTATGCTGACTGTTTTTCACATATGTTTTAGGTTCTATTATGTGACGATTGTTGATTGCTTGCTACACATAGGATGGACGCGGGCCTTAGTGACTTAAAACATGAAAGGCAATTGTTGTATTTATTTGGTTCATATCAAAACAATGAGTCAATTAATGAAATAAAACAAAACTTCAATTACCATGTGTTGTCAAACAATGATTATGTTACGACACTTCCCAATGTTTCCGCCTCGGTTTGTTGTATTACGCGGTCGGGGTGTGACAAAAGAGTTGGTATCAGAGCTCATGGTTATAGGGAATTAGGTTATTAGTATTTCTCTTGACCTAGTCTATAACCTTCCTAGGACCCAAACGCAAGTGAATTTGCATTTAGATTCTTAATACAATACCAATCACCTATCCTTAGGTGATTAACAAAAGCAAAATGCAATTCATTCTCTCGAGTGAAATTTTTCCAAAACTTCACAAGAAATCATCTATCCTTAGATGATTTGTTTTAGGCTTTAAAGTCATTGGTGTTTTCAAAATCTCGTCAAAGTTTGGGTCTTTATAATGTGAACACATGCAAGCTGGAAGTGTGGGTGCCTGTACCTCAAGTTTTCTGTCTAAGGCTAGAGTGTTCGTACAAATCCACAGTATCGGACCAGTCACTCTTACCTGGGAACTCCTGGGGTGAATGTCCACTTATAGGCTAAAGCATGTCTTCGCGATACATTATTATTACCCATTTACTTTGATTTGTCACTATGTGTCGTTTGATTGTTTGAAATAACAAACGAATGATCAAAATCCTTATGCTTCATCGATATTTTTAACATTCAGTTTTGAATATCCGATAACATCTCACTTGCTTCTTTCATATTTTACACTATCCTTAGAATGCCTCCTCATCACAGCGACACTCAAAAGTCTGAACTGGCTGCTACTATCGCTCAACAACTAAGCATAGTAATCCATGGGGCCATTGAGTTAGCTGTCGCCATGTCTCATCTAAATGATGAAACAACTCAAGAGGCACCTAAGAAGGCAAAAGCCAAGCCTTCAAGAAAATAAAAGAAGCGTAAAGCTTTAAGGAATCTTACAATGGTTGCTCCAGTTCTGCTTAACCAAGTGGGACCTTACCAGGTGGCATCACCACCAGCTAGGAAGCCATACAGAGGAAAAGCTCCTCTGTGCAATCGATGTAACCGTCATCACTATGTCGGTGCCCAATGCCGAAAATGTTCAAACTGTGGACATTTTGGTCACACAATAAATGTCTGTCGTTTTGTCGTTACGCCAAACGAAGCTATGGCAGTTCCTACTCAATTTATCGCAACTCCTAATACGATACATGTTTGTCCTAACTACCCACATGGAACCTGCTACAATTGTGGTTATCCTAACCACTTCAATTGACTTGGCTGGCAAATGACGACTCAACAAATGGGCACAAGATTAACACTGCAAATATCATGGCTTGTGCTAATGTCTGAATAAACACTTAAACTTTTGTGTTTCGTTTCCTTTCCAAGGACCTTGAAACACTTTGGTTATTCTATAAATAAAATTGGTCGTTTCCATTTTATTTACAAAGTCAAATATGATTACATGTATGAATGACATACCCCTACGAAACCAACACCAAGGAACCGTGCTCCTTTCAACACAAACCACTCTTGTAGTTCTCCCATTTCTGACATCGCTCGATATCTCCATGAAAATCCTAAGTACTCGTTTCTTCTAAAGAAACAAAGTACAAGGTACAAGTTACAAAACTCTGGACAAATACTCAAAGTTTCACTTTAAATCCTTGCTTGGATATCTAAGGGTACTTTCCATAAGTCCTTAATTGGTCTTATGCGATATGTCTATGTACATATCATTACATTCTAGTTTTCATAACAATATACATAGTATATGATTTCAAAACATCGTTCACGATTTCGAAGACATTTCATATGGTTTAAAAACATTTAAACATAGTATATTTTCCTAATATTCCAAGTGCATAATTTCAAAAACATCATCCATGTTTTCAAAAACCTCATACATGATTTCCAAAGGCATTTCATATGGTTATAAAACATTTTATAAACATATTTACCTAATGTACCTAGTACATGATTTCAAAAACATTACATAAGGTTTTAAAAACATTAAACATATTTTCAAAGATCCCATGCATAGTTTTCAAAGACATTCTACTCGCATGTTGACTTAGCATACGTAGTACAGGATTTTCAAGAACACTATGCTCGTATGTTGACTGAGCATACGTAGTACACGATTTCCAAGGACATTCTGCTTCGTATGTTGACATAGCATGTCTAGCACATTGATTTCAAGGATCCTATTTGCTTCATATGTCAACTTAGCATATTTAGCACCTTGATATCATAAACACTATACTTCGTATGTTGACTTAGCATACCTAGTACAAGGTTTCGAAACAATTTCTCGCTACATGAATTCCAAAATCCTTATAGGATCTTCTTCTCTTCATAGTTAGATCCTTGTGGATGTTTAAAGTGCAAAATCAAAGTCCTTAATTGGATTCTTTGTGTGCTTTAATACGTATATTACGATTCATTGAGGACAAAACCAAATCCTTATAAGATCTTCCTATCTTCATAGTTAGATTCTTGAGGATGTTTAAAGTACTAATTGAAGTCCACGGATTCAATTCCTGGTGTACTTTAAATGCAAGTGTACAAATCGATAACAAATTGATGACCAAGTTGACAATTATGTGATTATGTGATTATATGTTTATGTGTTATGTGTGATCCGAATGCTCGCTATCCAAATCCTTGTAGAAACTTCCATATTTTCATATGATGGATTCTTAGAAGGATATCCAAAAGTACTATCTTAAATCCTTAATGGGCTTCTATGTAATGGTTAAGACCCTTGGATTGTAAAGTCCTATTCCAAAGTTAAAGACATCATTCGTTGATATAGTTAAAGAGACCCCTTGGGTGGTCTAGTTAAAGAGATTATGTGTAACACCCCGTGTTCTCAGGAAAGTCAAAGTCAAGGTCAAAGTCCAAGTCAACGACCGATCGCGCGACTTGACTTGTAGAGAATTCGTTTATGTGTTATTTAGTTATATTATGTGGAGTAATTATCAAAATCGCGGTAATCGATGTGTATTATTCACTATTTAATCGACTTACGACCGTGAATTATAGGAAGTAACAATGCGATAAATTTAATTAAACGATAATCAACCTAATGCTAATCAAATCGACATCGAATCATAACACGAATGGCAACTCTAAATGTGCGTTCTGGTTATTGTTTATGTGTGTGTGCCCTCTATGTGTTACTTGTGCATGTTTATTTATGTTTATGTGGTGATCAATCGAAACGCAATCGAAACTCAATCGCAAATCGAATCGCAAACGCCAAATGAAGGAAAAGTAGGATGATTGTATGTTAGATATAGTAGTTGGGATTAAAAGTAATTTGGTAAGCAACTCTATCGCATCGCTCGCTCGAATCGCATCGCAGCGTGCTACATGCGAATCGAAACGGTAAAACTCGTCGCGCCGAGCACTCGAACCAGGTGCCGTCCGACCAAACTGCAACCCGACGGGGCAGCCACCCGACCGAGGCGTCACTTGGCCGAACTGCCACCCGGGCGAGTTGCCACCCGAGCGAACAGCCTATTCTTCCCTTTCCACTTTGGGAAACCCTATAAATACCCATCACTTTCCACTTTGGGACAGTGTCAGCTCACAAGCTCTCTCCACTCGAACCAGCCTCTATTTCTTCAGATTTCTCGCGATCCTTGTAAGTTTTCTCTTAGAATCTCGTACTTTCTTGTTCTACAAGCACACCTACACCTTTCTATCTTTTGAATCTTAACTTTTAACCGTGAAATCACTAGATTTGAGGTGCTCTAAGATGATGTCATCATCTATTCTTAGGAACTTCATGTTTTGGCTTCAATCAACCAAGAACAACTTGAATCTGAACGATTTCCACAAGATTTATCAATGTTTTCATACAAATCTAAGTGTTTTCAAGTATAAAAGAGTTGAAAGGAATATCTATCCTAACATGTCACATCCTTTACACTCAATGCCCTCGAACCCGATGGAACCGGACCTAATGTTGATTTCCTTCTCATTCTTAGCGATGTATCAGTGCTAGATCCAAGTTCCATTTGAAAGATAGTGATTTCAGGTTTGGACAGAAACAACCTTCTCGAACCGTGCACTGACGGACTAGGGTGATTCCTGTTCGGTCAGGTCATTAGGGACGAGATGGGGTTCCCATTGTTTAAACCAGTCATCACAACGTCTCGCCCAAGTTACAACACTTTAAGCAAGATCAAGTAACAGCACGATCAAGTCGTTGGGACAAGTTGTCATCCGACCGGACTGCTGTCCGACCGGGTAGCCATCCGCTCGACCCAGCGTCCGATCGGGTTGCCTCTTAATTCATTTAAAACATAAACAATTTTCAACATGTTCAGTAACAAGGTGCTACCCAGTCGGATGGACATCCGACTGAGTGACCGCTCTACTGTGGATTTGTTCTCACTGAGAAACCTCGCCATTCGAGTCGCCGTCCGATCGAATGACCGTTCGACCGACCGACCGACCTGAAGGGTAGAGATACTTCTCTGTTTTCTAAATACTACAACAAAAACTTCAAAAGTCAAGCCATCATACACAAACACATACTTCTCAAAGGAGGAAACAATCCACTCGAAAGGTCAACCGATTGGATGACCATCCGCGCGGACTGTCACTTGAACGAACGGCTGTCCGATCGGACTACCATCTGATCGAACCGCTGTCCTACCCACTTGCACTCGGTATCGTTTTACGTGTCGCTTATCGTTATACTATAAATCTGTTCCAGCTAATCCTACTCTCCAGCGCTCCCTTCAATCCATCAACGCAGTGAGTATACTCGAACCCATTTTGTTTAATGCACTTTTGGGTGTTACATACGTTACGAATATGCAAATCACATCGAACACACTACACAATATTATGTAAACGCTAACCGTTACTGCATGTTATACGTGGCTTAATGAATGCTTGTTTGTTATGTTTACACATGGAATGTTGTCTACCTGCCTTAGCAACGATAGTACTATAGTTTGGACTCAGCTCCTGTTCGCATGGGTTGTTAAGGACAATTACTTGCATGGATTACGGTGGTAATCATGTATTGGGAGCTTCCTTGGGCAGTCAACCCGCAGTCATTGGTATCGATAGATCTATGTCGATAACTAACATGCTTCATTTCACTATGCGTACGTGCTGGTTATGCGTAAACGAGTTTCAAACTTATTATACCTATCAAACTTGTATGCTCACCTTTACACTATGTGTATTGCCTATTACTTTAACGTATGTGACAGGTGCTTAAGCTGTTTATATGCTTAGCTGGCTGTGAACTTGAGGCCAGGAAAGGTCTAGGACGCTCCTTGCGCTGTGATGAAATCGAAGCTAGGAAAAGGGGTCCTAGAAACCAATAAATAAACTATCTATGTGTAAATCTGAGTTGTCGGAATAGAACTACTTGACTAGATTTCGTCTGTAATAATTATATTATCTTATATGACATGGTATGGGACATGTTGCTTTAAATATTTGGTAATGATAGTTGTTATGGAAACTTATGGACAATCTGTTTCGCTCAGTGCCACGCCCTGATGTTTCCGCCATCGGTTAGGGTGTGACAGATTGGTATCAGAGCCATAACTATAGGGAATTAGGCAAGACTCGACCTAGTCCGGTTCAACGTCTTAGAGACCTAGTCTATAGTTAGGAGCCAACAGACCGACTTGTGCATATCCGGTAGGGATTATGTACAAGCTCATTATTACATCTCGCCTACGCTACTCTATCACGACACTCGAATTTTCAAATTTTGAATGAGCTATTAAGTCAAGATTAGGTGTGAAAACCGCAAACTCTCGATTAAATCGCTTGCTCGACTCGCATTTTCATCTATAAACACGAGAAATTGCGTTGAAATAGGAGTGAAATCCATACTTTGACACATAAATCTCTTGTATTTTATCCAAAAACAGGAACAAGGTTGTTAAGTTAGGGGTGAAACACGAACCTTGACGACTTATTCCGCCTTATGTTGTTTTACAAAACTCTCACCAAGGTCTCGACAGACTCTAACGACCTGACGACACGCCGAAACTGGAAGGATACGTGTCATATGCCCAAGAATCGAGGCAAAAGCACAGTCCCGAAGGTCAAAGTGTGCGCAGGAGGTCCTTGTGAATAGTTGAATCACCTTGGTTTTTCAACGTCTATCTAGTTTCAGACGATCTATTTCTCGATTTTATATGTTTCGATTCTGAGCCCGCAACTGCTGACTCTGATGATTTGTCGATTTTGTGCATTTATATGTGTGTTTATCTGTTATTGTGTTTAATTTTTGGGGACTTATTTGATTATGCTTTCACTTCGATTGACACGCACGACCCGCATTGCTCGTCTATCTCAAAACGTTAACAAATCGCTACTACCATAAGAAACCACCGTACGTTATGTCGACCGCTATATTATACGTTTATACTATACTACTCGATATGCTAATCGCAACCACTATTCTCGAACACTCGTGAGCCTTGAATGATAGATTTCTGTATTCTGACTGCATCTTGTGATTACATGCGTATGTGCTTCTGTACTTCCGTGCTTCTGTGCCCTACGTGCTTATGTGTTTTTGTGCCTCTATGTGAATCTGTGCCTATGTGTTTACGTGATTGTACGTGTTCCTGAGCTTTAGTAATATTAGGATTGTGAGGTGAGATTTAATTACGTTATGTTGAGTCCCGTGACGATGTCTGTTGCAGACAATGTCGTCATCTGGATCTCGCGCTACCCGTAATGCTCGCCGAAAGCAAGCAGATAAACGCCTCGCTGCCATGATCACTAAGAAAATGGCAAAGGTTGTACCCCAAGTCGTCAGCGAACTGTACAAAAACATGAGCAAATCATCTGAGGAATCCTGGACCGAGACTCCCAAAGTTACTTTCAGCTTTAAACAGTTCAAGGCATGTGGACCGAAAGAGTTCACCGGAGAAGAAGGCCCTACGGATTTGTTTTAATGGTTTGACTCCATCGAGATCACACTACGACAGAGCGGTTTCCCCGATAATCTACGCACTCTCAACGTGACAGGCGTCTTCTAGTCTCACGCTTTAGACTGCTGGACGGCTGAGAGGAACAAACGTGGGAATGATGCAGCCTACGGTCTGTTGTGGGACGAGCTCAAGGAAGTCATGCTAGAAGAATTCCGCCCTCCTCTTGAGCGCCAAAAGTTAGAAGATGAATTCTGGCACATAAAGCAGAAGGATGGTGAAAACGCTGCTCTCACTGCTCGCTTCAAGCAACTCAGTATTATCTGTCCTGATCAAGTCAAGACTCCGGAGATCGCAATCAAGAAGTATATCCGAGCCCTGCCTGGCTGTGTTGCAGATTTCGTGCAAGCGGCCAAGACAACAACGATCGAAGAGACTTACCTGCTGGCCGCTGAAATCAACGACAAGCGGGTCAAGGCTGGTGTCTGGGATAAAACTTCAAAGAACCTGCATCAAGCTACCACCGCCGCACCAACTTCTGAAACCGCCACCGCATCGAGCAACAAGAGGAAGAACAAGAGAAAGAGCAACTCCAGCAACAAGAACTGTGCGATCACTGCTGCACCAATTCAACCTGTACCAGCTCAACAGCAACAGCGTCACGTAGCGGCGCCTGTGGCAAATGCACCGCTTGCTAAGCGTGCATATACTGGGCCGCACCCGCTTTGCCCTACTTGCACCTCCCACCACTCGACTAGCATCGCTTGCCGATTCTGTGCTCATTGCAATATGTACGGCCATTTCACTACCAACTGCCGTGCTCGACAAGCTCCTGTTCATCAAGCTCTTCTCACCGCCCCTCAGGGTCAACAAGATCCTCCGGCACCCGCGGTCAACGCCAGAGCCTGCTTCGCATGTGGCGATCCTAACCATTTCGCTAACATGTACCCGAACAGGGTTGTGAAACAAGAGCCCCAGCAGCAGCAGCCTCAGCAACAACAACAACAGCAGCAGCAATAGCAACAAGGAGCACGTGCTCGAACTTTCAACATCAACGTGCGCCAGGCCCGGCTGACAACAATGTGGTCAATGGTATGTTCCTCGTGAAAGGTATTTATGCTTCATGTCTGTTTGATACTGGTGCCGATAACTGTTTTGTATTGTTTGAGTTCGAAAAGCTCCTTAACCGTAAGCGCGCCCATCTCCCCTTGACGTTCGACGTCGAAGTTGCCACTGGAAGAACCGTCGCTGTAAATTCTATTCTTATGATTGTACCCTCGAGCTCAACAATCACCTCTTTCCAATCGACCTTATTCCGATGCAACTCGGAAGTTTCGATGTCATAGTAGGCATGGACTTTCTGCGCGAAAACCATACTGAAGTTGTGTGCTTTGACAAGATGATCCGATTCTCGCTCGCTAATAGAGACCAGTTATGTGTTTATGGTGAAGTCGCTTCGAAGAAATTGCAACTCATGTCGTGTATCTAGGCTAGCAGGTATCTCTGCAAGGAATACCAAGCTTTCTTGGCCAATATTGTAGTAGCGGAGAAAAAGGAAGTTAAGGAGGTAAACCTGGTACCCATTGTTTGTGAATTTCCTAACGTTTTCCCCGATGAACTCCCCGGACTCCCTCCGAGTCGTGATATCGACTTTCGCATCGACCTCATTCCTCGAGCCAATCCTGTTGCTAGAGCTCCTTACCGACTCGCACCCTCAGAAATGCGTGAACTCTCGAGTCAACTCCAGGAATTGCTTGATAAAGGCATTATTCGCCCTAGCACCTCTCCTTGGGGCACACCAGTCCTCTTCGTCAAAAAGAAGGATGGGTCGTTCCGGATGTGTATCGACAATTGGGAGCTAAACAAGCTGGCAATCAAGAATCACTATCCTCTACCTCGCATCGACGATTTATTCGACCAGCTACAAGGTGCCACATGTTTTTCCAAGATTGACCTACGTTCAGGCTACCACCAACTACGCATTCAAGAGGAAGATATACCCAAAACCGCTTTTTGCACTCGCTACGGCCACTATGAGTTCGTTGTTATGCCTTTCGGTTTAACTAACGCACCCGCAGTTTTCATGGATCTTATGAATCGCGTGTTTAAACCTTTTCTCGATCGTTTCGTCATCGTGATCATCGACGATATCCTGATTAATTCCAAGTTGAAAATCGAACACGCGAAACATCTAAGTTTGGTTCTCGAGCTACTCCAAGGGAATCGACTCTACGCTAAGTTCTCCAAGTGTGAATTTTGGATAGAGGAGGTTCAATTCCTCGGTCACATTGTCAATTGTCAAGGTATTCACGTCGAGCCCGCGAAGATCGAAGCTGTCAAGAGTTGGGTTACACCCAAGAACCCGACTGAAGTCCGTTCTTTTCTCGGACTAGCGGGTTATTATCGTCGATTTATCGAAGGATTCTCTAAAATCGCCGTGCCGCTTACTGCTCTTACGCAAAAAGACAAGCCTTTTGTTTGGGGAACTGAACAAGAGACTGCCTTTTGAACCCTCAAGAACATGCTTTGCAATGCTCCTGTCCTCACGATACCTGAAGGGAACGATGACTTCATAGTCTATTGTGATGCCTCGAACCTTGGTCTCGGCTGTGTCCTCATGCAACAGGACAAGGTTATTGCGTACGCATCTCGTCAACTCAAGATCCACGAGAAGAACCATACAACCCACGACCTCGAGCTAGGCGCAGTTGTTTTTGCGTTAAAAATTTGGCGACACTACATCTATGGTACCAAGTGTACGATCTTCACAGATCATAGGAGCCTACAACATATCTTTGACCAGAAGGAACTTAACATGCGTCAACGCCGATGGGTAGAACTTCTCAACGATTACGATTGTGAGATTCGTTATCATCCTGGCAAAGCAAATGTTGTTGCCAACGCTCTCAGTAGACGGAGCTATTTGCACAGCACCCGTAATATTCAGGCCCAATTTGATCTTGAAACCCTCATCCGCGAAGCTCAGTATGCCTGTTTTACTGAACGCACACTACAGAAGGAGAGAATCTACCACGAAGGAGCCCAGCTAGAAAACAAGCCGAACGGGATTTTCCACTATCTGGATCGAATTTGGATCCCCAGGCGCACCGACCTACGAAAAATTCTGATGGATGAAGCCCACAAATCCCAGTATTCTATTCATCCCGGGGCCGACAAAATGTACCAGGACCTACGCTACAAGTACTGGTGGCCGGGCATGAAAAGGGATATTGCCCTCTACGTTGGGAAGTGCCTGACTTGTGCAAGGGTCAAGGCTGAACACCAAAGTCCCTCTGGCTTACTCGAACAACCCCCAATTCCTATATGGAAGTGGGAGAGTATAGCTATGGACTTCGTAACGAAACTCCCACGCACGTCAACAGGTCACGACAGCATCTGGGTTGTTGTTGATCGTTTGACGAAATCCGCTCATTGTTTGCCAATACGGGAAGACTATAAGGTGGAACGATTAGCCCGAATCTACACCGATGAAATTATTTGTCGACTTGGGACGCCTCGCGACAAAATCTCTGACCGTGATGCTCGATTTACCTCGCGACTGTGGGAAGCGTTTCAAGCGGCTCTCGGTACAACGCTTAACCTAAGTACCGCATTCCACCCTCAAACCGACGGTCAGACTGAAAGAACGATTCGTACCCTTGAAGACATTTTTCGCTCGTGTGTCATAGACTTCGGTGGTAATTGGGATGCATACTTGCCTTTAGTCGAATTCTCATACAACAACAGTTATCATTCTAGCATCCAAACGGCACCATTCGAGACTTTATACGGAAGAAGATGGTGATCGCCTATTGTGTGGCACGAGATCGATCACTCGCAATTAACTGGTCCCGAGCTATTGCAAGAAACAATAGACAAAATCTTCCAAATTCGAGACAATCTAACGAAAGCTCGGAATTGTCAGAAAAGTTACGCCGATAGACGACGCAAGCCCCTTGAATTTGACGTTGGCGACCATGTACCCCTAAAGGTATCACCTTGGAAGGGTGTGGTCAGATTCGGCAAAAGAGGAAAGCTCGCACCTCGATATGTAGGACCCTTTAAGATTCTGTAAAAGATCGGCAAAGTGTCTTACAGAATCAAACTACCGGAGGAACATAGCAACGTTCACCCGACTTTCCACGTTTCGAACCTCCGAAAGTGTCTGGCTGATGATGATCTACACGTGACTCTTGAGGACCTGCAAGTGAAAGAAACATTACACTTCATGGAAAAGCCTATCGAAATCATGGACCGAAAAACCAAGCAGCTCAGGCGCTCACGCATTCCCATTGTGATGGTGTAACACCTCGAAAATTCACGTCCTATAATGTGTAGACACGTGTCAAATGTTTAAACGTGTGAAAGAACTTTATAGAAGGACTAAAGTTGGCAATCATGGAAAGTATGTGGATATACATATTCTAAATGTCAACAGTGAATAAATATATTATATATTAACCCTACAAGATGCTCATACCTTCAAACGAATAAATCATGGATCATACGGAGCTAAAAGTGAGAGATTACAAACTACAGGGGCTAAATTTGTCAACATGTTTAAGTTATACCTCTGAGTGACCTTTTTACAAACCCGAAGCTTTGTAACGGTTAATTATGCTCACTAGAATGCACGATTTAAATTTCATAAAGTTTCGTTATCGTATGAGAAAGTTATGATCAAATTCGTGTGCGAAGGGTTAAAGCGTAAACGTTGGAAGTTAGGACTTTTCGGGTAACAATAAAGTTAACCGGGGACTTAGCAAAGTGGGTATACGTTTTAAAGCCTTTATAGATCAATTATGAGGGTTCATAATGCAAGAAACAAGTGCCTAATCGAATTTTGAAGAGCCAAGGATCAAAATGAAATAAATCAAAAATTCAGATTTTGATCAGATTGAGCCTAGCGCGACGCGAGGCCCTGGGGGGGAGGCTTAGCGTCACGCGAGGGGTGCCCAGCTCTGATTTCTTTGGGCTGTTGTCTGCCATTGCCTTTATGCGCGCCTCTAACCGATTTTTCACATCTTGTGCGACCCCTAGACACCCCCTAAACACTTAGGGACATGTGTTAATCAGTTGTAGTGGGTTGTAGACTCATGTGTCAAAGATTTGTGGTGATTAAAGTGCTATATAAAGCCCTTGAGTTGCAAAAAGTCTTCACACCATCATTCTTGCTCTTCTGATCATTCCTGGAGCTCAAGTCTGCTCTCAAGTGTTCACATTTCGTGCATAGGACCTTTGTAAGTTGGCTTAACCTTCTTTAATTGAGTTTAGCTTAGTTGTTTAGCTAAAAGTCAAACCGTCGTAATTACGGTTTGACTTCGAGATTAATTAATAATGGCTCAGTTAAATCTCGAATTAAAAGTAGTTATAAGTTGGTAATTATGTGGGTAATAAACCCTTAAAAGGGTTCCCCCTGATTACCACTCTAACCAGGTCAAAAGTCAGGTCAAACTTGCTAAGAAAAAGTCAACAGGATACTTAAATTACAATTTATGCATAATTAGCAATGTAGATCATATACAACCTGTTTGATCATTGTTATAACTTAGTAATAAGTGTAAGAACATGTCTAAACATGTTCAACCCGACAATTCCCTGTAAATACCTGGTTCGGAACCGAAAGTCACATAGTTTGACTTTCACTTTGACTTTCAGTTCTGACCCGTTTAGGCATGTTTTAGAAATTCCTCAGAGCTTTAATTGGACTAGGTTACATGTTAGTATAACCCTCTGTGATTATACACCTTGGTTCATTAGTTATCCAATTAATATGCATATTTCCGTTAATTGCTCATATGTTGACCATTATGCCCTTATTACCTTAAAACGTGATTTTTGGAAATGTAAAAGAGTAGAAACTTTAATTACTGATATATAAACTTGTATGCAAAGTTTGACATCAGTTTGAATTGTAGATTAAGAGTTATGCTCGTTAGCGTAAAATGAAAGCTTTATGTTAATAAAACGGCGTAATTAGCGTATAGCCTAGCTAAGCCTACTTTTCGATATCAAACTCATTACCCACTGATGTAATATATTATTTTGGGATTTTAAGGATTTTTAATTAATTTTAGGCTGAGCATAACTAGTAGTCGTAGGCTTAATCCGGTAATTGTCGGTTTTGCCCTTACGGGCCATAAAATGAGTTTTACATATCTAAACGACTCCAAACCTTTTGCTACTGATTAGATATGTTAAATAAATTATTTTAAGCCTTCTGGAATGATAAAAATATCAGCTTTATGTATCGAACCCGTAAATGGCTTCTAATCGCCTTATTAAGCGTTTTTAGCGCATAGTATGTACTAAAACTATTTTTAAACATACAAGGGTGATACCTACTGATATTTAAGGCAAATTATAATATTTTAACAGTAAGCAAACGTTGATAAACTCAGACTTCAGTTTTGAGCTTTTCGGCTTATGTGAAATTACCAAAATACCCCTACGGGGCATAGTTTGGTTATAATTGATAAATTTCACTTATATACTTTAACCTACTGATATAACTTAGCAAATTGAGTATATTTGCTGATTACATCAGGCCTGTAACTCAGGTTGACACTTAAACTCTTTTACAACCTTTAAAATGACCAAACTACCCCTACGGGGCATAGTTTGTGATTAAATTCATTTCGGGCATAATAAAAGACATCTTACTGATGTCACAACATATATGAAGCATATTAACTTAGGAAACCTGTATATGGCTCTTACGGATACCCGTTACGCTTATTACGCGTTCGGTTCGGTTTATGTAACAAGTTTACATAACTTAGCCGAAACGGGTCAAACCTTATCGGTTTTATCTCAAAATCCAGAATGTGCATGAAGGACCCATATTAAGCAAGTCCCTGAACTTTTTGGGTCTAAATCACATTTTATCCGGTCTTCGCTTAATCGTGCGTACGAACCGTATCTTTGAAACTAACTGGTCTAAGCTTAAGCTTAATTAAAGACCCGTTAGGATTCTAATAGGTTATTAAAAAACCTTCGTTCCAGATTAGGAGGACCAGTAAAAGCTACTTGCAATTTGCTTATTGTGAATTATACTTTCCTCAGGTAAATACTTTTAACTTATTTTCCCTATACGGGCTTGGGTTACGGTATATAGCATACCGCTTGATCGGGCATCAAATCTTCCATCGTTGGGTGGTTAATTGAATAATTTGATCGGCTCGTTTAAACAGTCTTGTTACTTAAAGCCTTTGGGGGGTTAATGACCATGTCCCGGATATCCTTTGCATCATTTTACGAAATGGCCACGACTTAAGCGCGGGGTGTAGGTGTACACCCGTCAGTGCACAAAAGAATAATGTGGTGTGTCTATTGAACTTTAACCCGGACAAGATCCGGGCTACTGAACGCACAAGGAACATGTAATTCGTTCACAAGATTATATATTTAAATAATTCTCCCAAGTTAAATAAAATGTTTATGCCACGTGCATCCAAATCAATTTTCAATCATTTTCCAAAATGAGTCAGTTGATTGTATTTACCAGTGTAAACTGACGTATTTTCCCAAAAAGATTAAATGCAGGTACTAAGCGTAATTGGCTGGGATTTCTCCTTAGCATCATTAGAAGTCTCGCAAGCTTAAGATGCCTGAAGTCTGTTGAACTACTGTTTCATTTTGTTTTCGATCTATCTGTGGATAAACTTCCGAATATTGTGACATTTGATATTACAATATTAAATTCGGTTGTATTATATCTTTTAAATTGCTTCCGTTATGCATATTAAATATTGTGTTGTTTGACTATTATGTTGCCAACCACGTCACGATACTCCCCCACCAGGCCCACCGGTGACACGTGGAAATCGGAGTGTGACAGGTTGGTATCAGAGCCAACACTGAGTGAATTAAACACTAGCCTTTTGTGTTTAATCTCAGTTACACAATTGCACAATTCTAAACTTTCGAGTCTAGACATATAACATAGGACAAATTCCACTTTGTTTGTGTTGTCCTTTATTTTGCATATATTTTTGTTCTGTTATCTCATGCTATATTGACAGGATTTACAAAATGCCACCAAGATTCTTCAGGAGAAGAGGAAGAGGCAAGGGGCCAATCACCGCCCCCAATGATAATGAAGCTGGACCATCACATGCGCGAGCTCCGTCTACTACCGAGAGTGACGACCCTCGGCAGAACAGGAGGAACTTGTTTGAACCAGCCAGACGATCGGTATCCCACAGCTCTACACCTCCGGTCCAAAACCCTTACGGGCCACAACCGGAGTACGAGCCCAACAACCCTCAGCCTTCGTATATACCCTTACAACGATCCTTATCGCATCATTTTTTTGGTGACCCTACACCAGTTTTTAGGGGCCGGTTTAACCCGTCGAATTATATGCAAGAACCAGTGGGTTTTAACCCATTGGGGCCAGAGGATCATTTCTCTGGCGATTATGCTGACGACATGGACGAGGATACGGACCCCGTCGAGCCTGCCAGTGGTACACCAAACCACACGATAGAGATCTCTGACGGATCTTCTTTCCACGGATCACCCTATGGTGGTCCAGACAGCTTCCAAGCCATGTTTACCAGGCATGAATGGTATTATACACCTTCCCACCATTCGTCTCCTCAACAGCAGCAGCCGCAGCAGCAACAGGATCCCTCTGTGGATTCAAGATTCGTGGCAGTCACACCACCGCCTCCACCGCCGCCAGTGCAGCCGGCACCTCCACAACCGCCGAGGCGAAGGAGAACCGGTGCGCGCATGTCGTCACGAGCAGGGGATTTCCATTTCAGTTCCCCACGTCAATCCAGTGGCAGCCACTATCCGCCACATCAGGAGGACCCACAAATGGGTGGACCCTCACACCCAGTTGCACTGCAACCACCGCCTATGGGTTTTGATAACCCAATTCCGACATACACGGGTTCCATGGCGTATAACCCGTTTAAACAGCCAGTGCACACCAACTACAACTACGCAGAAGCCGATCCTTACATGGTAGCGGCTAACTACAACACCCAAGGACCCTATGGAGATCCATGGGGAGTAGGGTACCCAACACATGGGTACCAGATACCTCCTAGGCCTATTATTCAGACTCAATCGCAGCCGCCTAGGTTCTCCCCACCTGAGCATGAAGAACTCCTTCAGAGGTTGGATCAAGTTGAACGGGAAGTTCATAGGGACCGCTGGGAGTGACAGACTTTCTTCCAAGGATTAACAAGCTTGATCAAAGGGAAGAGCAAGAAGGATCATTGAATCCTTCCACTGTTGTTTTTCCATGTATCAGTTGAGCCCCTTCGTGGGCCTGTATTTGCTGTATTTGTTTAAGCCCCTACGTGGGTATGTATGTGTGTTTGTTTTGACCCCTGCGTGGGTCTATCTTTTCTGTAAACCCCTATGAGGGTATGTTATTTATGTAAGTCCCTGCATGGACTATTATGTTATTAAGCCCCTGCCTGGGTATGTGTGTTATTAAGCCCCTGCGTGGGTAAGTACTTGTTTAAACCCCTTCGTGGGTAAGTTTGTTATTTGAAAAGACCCGTTTAGGGCAGCGTGTAATATTTTAATAAATTAATGGAATGTTTGTTTTATAAATTTCATGTTTGCCATTATGTGCATAGATAAATTATATATGAAATAAATAAATTAAAATCATTCCTTTTGAAATAATCTGCCTATGAAAATTATTAAATAAGAATCTTAAAGAGTGAAACCTAGCCTTCGGGTCATTATAAGGCCGGGCCAAGATGGTAAGACCTGTTCAAAAGATTCAAATCCCCGTTAACATCTGTATACATGTTAACGCTCCTGGCAGAAGTGATTCATTAAAAATCACACACGTCATTCTTAATAGTGGATTCTTCAAAAGATTCCTAACCCAGTTTAATGATCTCTGAATCCTGGGTTTACATCATCAATTAAGATGATCATATTTTAACCATACGTGGTAATATAGTGCCTACGGGCCCTGCTCATTTCCATATGAGCCAAAAGACAGTGGTAGCAATGACTCCCTGTCAGATAAAGGTAATGAACTAGGTTCAAACCTTCATACATTGATTCTCTGAAATCATAGCTTATAATTTATAAACGTCCTTGTGACTAGGCCTATTGTGCCAATATACCTTCGGGTTTTGATTCTCTGAAATCATAGCTTATAGATTAAAAATGTCCACGTGACTAGGACTTTTGTGCCACAAATAAAACTGTTATTGTTTTATAATTAGGATAAATTATTATAGAAATCCTAAATAAATATGATAAATAAATTAACCAAATATGGTCTCTGTTACCATGGTTAATGAATTACCCTAAGGGGCAATTCCATAATAAACTCCCAAATAAACTATTGTTCTTGTTTTCTGTAACAGTTCAATTAAAATGGCTAACTCTGACGAGATAAATAGTCATCCAGTGGAGAATAACGAGAACGCCCAATTTAATTTAACGGGTGCTGAATTGAAATCGATAATAGACGGTGCAGTTACACAGGCCTTGGAAAGGCAGTACGAAGAGTATAGTGGGACTCGTAGTAGGACCCTAACTACACAGCCTTCAAAGCCACCGTCCAAGAAGGACGACTCGAAGAAAGATGATGATCGACACTCCTCGAACCACAGTGCTCCATCTCAGCAGGTTGTACTAAACTAGGGACCCCGTGACAAGGGTTGCTCTTATAAATATTTCGTTTCCTGCAAACCCCGGGATTTCACTGGGGAGAAAGGAGCCATTGACTGTATGACGTGGCTGGATGAGATGGATACGGTTGTGGATATCAGCGGATGCTCTGAGAGAGACGTGGTCAAGTTTGTGTCACAGTCTTTTAAGGGTGAAGCTCTAGCATGGTGGAGATCTCTGATTCAAGCCACCGGGAAAATCCCATTGTACAATATGTCATGGGATCAATTTGTTTCCCTTATCAGGGAAAATTACTGCCCTCAGCATGAGGTGGAGAAGATAGAGTCTGATTTTCTATCATTGGTGATGACAAACCTTGACTGCTTACCTAACGAGCTTCAACACGATGTCCCGGTTGGTTCCTTATCTGGTAACCCCGGAACCAAAAAGAATAGCTCATTTTATCGGTGGTTTAGCCCCGGAAATCAAGGCAAGCGTAAAGGCTTCTCGGCCAGCTACCTTTAGATCTGTAGCTGACATATCCTTGTCCCTCACTTTGGATGCGGTCAGGCAAAGATCGCTGAGGAATAAGGAGGCTGAGAAGAGGAAACGTGAAGATGATAGTTCACGCAGATCGAACAAGAAGCACCGTGGGAACGGTGACAGCAAGAAAGGATCGGAGTCAAAGAAAGATGGGCATAATTCTGGTGAGAAGCCCAAATGCAAGATTTGCAAGAAACAGCACTTTGGAAAGTGCAGACTTGAGTCGAACTCATAGACTCAATCAAAATCTTATGCTTGTGGTATATGCAAGTCCACGGATCACAAAACCTTGGATTGCAAGAAGATGAAAGACGCAACGTGCTACCGTTGCAATGAAAAGGGGCACATTAAAACCAACTGCCCTAAGTACACCAAGAAGCCTGAAGAGGCCAAGAAGACTAATGCCAGAGTCTACAGAATGGACGCAAAAGAAGCGGTTCTAGACGACAACATTATTACAAGTACTTTCCTTGTAAATGACGTCTATGCTAGAGTACTTTTTGATTCAGGCGCTGATAAGTCTTTCGTTGATAATAAGTTTTGTGAATTGCTGAAATTACCTGTCAAAACCTTAAATGTGAATTATGAGGTGGAGTTAGCAGATGGCACCCTAGAAACCGTCTCTACTGTGTTAGATGGATGTCTTATATCCATTAAGAACCATTCTTTTCCTCTATCTCTGCTTCCCTTTAAGTTGGCCGGTTTTGACATAGTTCTGGGTATGGACTGGTTATCTCATAACCAGGCCCAAATTGTCTGTAACAAGAAACAAGTGGTAATAAAGACTCTGTCTGGTGAATCCCTTACCATTCGGGGAGATACCCAGTATGGACTGCCTGAGCAAGTGACTATGCTCAAGGCTTCAAAATGTTTAAAGAAGGGTTGTGTCATCTACATGGCACAAGTGATTATTGATGAGCCTAAACCGAAGATAGAAGACATCCCTGTCATCTCGGAATACCCAGAAGTTTTTTCGGAAGAACTACCTGGTTTGCCACCAGATAGGCAAGTAGAATTCAGGATTGATATCATCCCTGGAGCAGCACCAGTTGCTAGAGCACCCTATAGGTTGGCTCCAATGGAGATGAAAGAATTGAGGACACAGCTGGATGAATTGCTAGCTAAAGGTTTCATAAAACCTAGTTCATCTCCTTGGGGAGTACCAGTTCTGTTTGTCAAGAAGAAGGACGGATCGATGCGTCTGTGCATCGATTATCGTGAGCTTAATAAGGTCACGATCAAGAATAGGTATCCTTTGCCTAGGATCGACGATTTGTTCGATCAATTGCAAGGAGCAAGTTACTTCTCAAAGATTGATTTGAGGTCAGGCTACCATCAACTGAAGGTTAGAGATGAAGACGTACACAAAACAGCATTTAGGACTCGTTATGGTCATTACGAGTTCCTAGTGATGCCTTTTGGGCTCACTAATGCACCGGCCGCGTTCATGGATCTCATGAATCGCGTTTGCAAGCCGTACTTAGATAAATTCGTCATCATTTTCATCGACGACATTCTTATCTATTCGAAGAATCAAGCTGACCATGAGAAACACCTTCGATGTATTCTCAAACTCCTGCATCAAGAGAAGCTCTATGCCAAATTCTCCAAGTGTGAATTTTGGCTTCGAGAAGTCCAATTCCTTTGACACGTGGTATCCAAGTGGACCCCGCTAAGGTTGAAGCAGTTATGAACTGGCAAGAACCAAAGATGCCTACAGAGATTCGTAGCTTCCTGGGATTGGCAGGATATTACCGGCGTTTCATTGAAAACTTTTCAAGGATTGCTGCACCCCTAACTTCCTTGACTAAGAAGAATGTAAAGTTCGTTTGGGGCCCTAAGCAGCAAGAATCCTTCGATATTCTGAAACAAAAGTTGAGCAACGCCCCAGTACTGACATTGCCAGATGGAATAGAAGATTTTGTGGTCTACTGTGATGCATCGCACACTGGCATGGGGTGTGTGCTTATGCAGAAAGGCAAGGTTATTGCCTATGCATCACGACAGTTAAAGGTGCATGAAAAGAATTACACCACCCACGACTTGGAATTGGGTGCCGTTGTATTCGCACTAAAACTGTGGAGGCATTATTTATATGGTATCAAATGTGTGATCTATTCTGATCACAAGAGCCTCCAACATCTGTTTAATCAGAAGGAATTAAACATGAGGCAACGTCATTGGATGAAAACTTTAAATGATTACGATTGTGAAATCAGATACCATCCAGGCAAAGCGAATGTAGTCGCCGATGCCTTGAGTCGAAAGGAGAGGGTGAAACCCATCCGAATCAATGCCAAGCGCATGGAGATAAAGAATAATTTGATTGAGAGGTTGTTAGCTGCACAAAAGGAAGCTGTGTTGGAAGCTAACTATCCTAATGAAAAGTTAGGAGTAACTGAGGAGCAGTTAACTCTTAGCAAGGACGGAATTCTAAGATTAAATGGACGAATATGGGTTCCAATTTATGGAGGACTTCGAGATGTCATCCTCCAGGAAGCCCATAGTTCCAAATACTCCGTTCATCCTGGAGCTGATAAGATGTACCAGGATCTAAATGCAAATTATTGGTGGATAGGCTTGAAAAAGTCTGTAGCCACCCATGTAGCTAAATGCTTGACATGTGCGCAAGTCAAAGCCGAGCATCAAAAGCCGTCAGGCTTGCTACAACAGCCTGAACTTCCTACGTGGAAGTGGGAAATGGTAACCATGGATTTTATTACCAAGTTACCCAAGACAAGGAAAGGAAATGATACGTTATGGGTTATAGTTGACAGACTGACTAAGTCAGCACATTTCTTACCCATCAAGGAGACTTATAGCTCCGACATGTTAGCCCAGTTATACGTTGATAAGATTGTAGCTTTACATGGCATACCTGTGTCTATTATCTCTGACCGAGATACTAGATACACGTCACATTTTTGGAAGAGTTTCCAACAATCCTTGGGCACACGTTTGAATTTTAGTACGGCTTACCATCCTCAGACAGACGGTCAAAGTGAGCGTACTATTCAAACGTTGGAAGACATGCTACGTGCATGTGCGATCAATTTGGGTGGTAGTTGGGATAAGCACCTACCATTAGTCGAATTCTCCTACAACAATAACTACCATACCAGCATTAAGGCTGCGCCTTTTGAGGCATTATACGGTAGAAAGTGTAGATCGCCTATTTGTTGGGCGGAAGTTGGAGATGTCCAATTATCAGGACCAGAGATAGTCTTTGAAACGACGGACAAGATTGTCCAGATTCGTGACCGTCTCAAAGCTGCCCGAGATAGGCAGAAGAGCTACGCTGATCCAAAGCGTAAAGCTTTTAACTTCGAAGTAGGTGACAAAGTCCTACTTAAAGTATCACCTTGGAAGGGAGTGATGCGATTTGGTAAGAAAGGCAAGCTAAGCCCGAGATACATAGGACCTTTCGAGGTTATCGAACGTGTCGGGTCAGTTGCCTATAAGTTAAACTTACCAGAAGAGCTCAGTGGAATTCACAATGTGTTCCACATCTGCAATCTGAAGAAGTGCTTTGCTGATGAATCACTGGTTATGCCGCATACAGATGTGCATATAGATGAGAGCTTAAAATTTGTGGAAAAACCTTTGTCGATTGAAGATCGACAGGTAAAGAAGCTTCGAAGGAAGCATGTACCTATTGTAAATGTCAAATGGGATGCCCGTAGAGGTCCCGAATACACGTGGGAGGTTGAATCCACGATGAAAGAAAAGTACCCTTATTTATTTCAGTAAATCTCAGGTCGAGATTTATTTTAAGGGGTGAGGATGTAACACCTCGAAAATTCACGTCCTATAATGTGTAGACACGTGTCAAATGTTTAAACGTGTGAAAGAACTTTATAGAAGGACTAAAGTTGACAATCATGGAAAGTATGTGGATATACGTATTCTAAATGTCAACAGTGAATAAATATATTGTATATTAACCCTACAAGATGCTCATACCTTCAAACGAATAAATCATGGATCATACGGAGCTAAAAGTGAGAGATTACAAACTACAGGGGCTAAATGTGTCAACATGTTTAAGTTATACCTCTGAGTGACCTTTTTACAAACCCGAAGCTTTGTAACGGTTAATTATGCTCACTAGAATGCACGATTTAAATTTCATAAAATTTCGTTATGGTATGAGAAAGTTATGATCAAATTCGTGTGCGAAGGGTTAAAGCGTAAACGTTGGAAGTTAGGACTTTTCGGGTAACAATAAAGTTAACCGGGGACTTAGCAAAGTGGGTATATGTTTTAAAGCCTTTATAGATCAATTATGAGGGTTCATAATGCAAGAAACAAGTGCCTAATCGAATTTTGAAGAGCCAAGGATCAAAATGAAATAAATCAAAAATTCAGATTTTGATCAGATTGAGCCTAGCGCGACGCGAGGCCCTGGGGGGGAGGCTTAGCGTCACGCGAGGGGTGCCCAGCTCCGATTTCTTTGGGTTGTTGTCTGCCATTGCCTTTATGCGCGCCTCTAACCGATTTTTCACATCTTGTGCGACCCCTAGACACCCCCTAAACACTTAGGGACATGTGTTAATCAGTTGTAGTGGGTTGTAGACTCATGTGTCAAAGATTTGTGGTGATTAAAGTGCTATATAAAGCCCTTGAGTTGCAACAAGTCTTCACACCATCATTCTTGCTCTTCTGATCATTCCTGGAGCTCAAGTCTGCTCTCAAGTGTTCACGTTTCGTGCATAGGACCTTTGTAAGTTGGCTTAACCTTCTTTAATTGAGTTTAGCTTAGTTGTTTAGCTAAAAGTCAAACCGTCGTAATTACGGTTTGACTTCGAGATTAATTAATAATGGCTCAGTTAAATCTCGAATTAAAAGTAGTTATAAGTTGGTAATTATGTGGGTAATAAACCCTTAAAAGGGTTCCCCCTGATTACCACTCTAACCAGGTCAAAAGTCGGGTCAAACTTGCTAAGAAAAAGTCAACAGGATACTTAAATTACAATTTATGCATAATTAGCAATGTAGATCATATAAAACCTGGTTGATCATTGTTATAACTTAGTAATAAGTGTAAGAACATGTCTAAACATGTTCAACCCGACAATTTCCTGTAAATACCCGGTTCGGAACCGAAAGTCACATAGTTTGACTTTCACTTTGACTTTCAGTTCTGACCCGTTTAGGCATGTTTTAGAAATGCCTCAGAGCTTTAATTGGACTAGGTTACATGTTAGTATAACCCTCTGTGATTATACACCTTGGTTCATTAGTTATCCAATTAATATGCATATTTCCGTTAATTGCTCATATGTTGACCATTATGCCCTTATTACCTTAAAACGTGATTTTTGGAAATGTAAAAGAGTAGAAACTTTAATTACTGATATATAAACTTGTATGCAAAGTTTGACATCAGTTTGAATTGTAGATTAAGAGTTATGCTCGTTAGCGTAAAATGAAAGCTTTATGTTAATAAAACGGCGTAATTAGCTTATAGCTTAGTTAAGCCTACTTTTCGATATCAAACTCATTACCCACTGATGTAATATATTATTTTGGGATTTTAAGGATTTTTAATTAATTTTAGGCTGAGCATAACTAGTAGTCGTAGGCTTAATCCGGTAATTGTCGGTTTTGCCCTTACGGACCATAAAATGAGTTTTACATATCTAAACGACTCCAAACCTTTTGCTACTGATTAGATATATTAAATAAATTATTTTAAGCCTTCTGGAATGATAAAAATATCAGCTTTATGTATCGAACCCGTAAATGGCTTCTAATCGCCTTATTAAGCGTTTTTAGCGCATAGTATGGACTAAAACTATTTTTAAACATACAAGGGTGATACCTACTGATATTTAAGGCAAATTATAATATTTTAATAGTAAGAAAAGGTTGATAAACTCAGACTTCGGTTTTGAGCTTTTCGGCTTATGTGAAATTACCAAAATACCCCTACGGGGCATAGTTTGGTTATAATTGATAAATTTCACTTATATACTTTAACCTACTAATATAACTTAGCAAATTGAGTATATTTGCGGATTACATCAGGCCTGTAACTCAGGTTGACACTTAAACTCTTTTACAACCTTTAAATTGACCAAACTACCCCTACGGGGCATAGTTTGTGATTAAATTCATTTCGGGCATAATAAAAGACATCTTACTGATGTCACAACATATATGAAGCATATTAACTTAGGAAACCTTGATATGGCTCTTACGGATACCCGTTACACTTATTACGCGTTCGGTTCGGTTTATGTAACAAGTTTACATAAATTAGCCGAAACGGGTCAAACCTTATCGGTTTTATCTCAAAATCCAGAATGTGCATGAAGGACCCATATTAAGCAAGTCCCTAAACTTGTCGGGTCTAAATCACATTTTATCCGGTCTTCGCTTAATCGTGCGTATGAACCGTCTCTTTGAAACTAACCGGTCTAAGCTTAAGCTTAATTAAAGACCCGTTAGGATTCTTATAGGTTATTATAAAACCTTCGTTCCAGATTAGGAGGACCAGTAAAAGCTACTTGCAATTTTCTTATTGTGAATTATACTTTGCTCAGGTAAATACTTTTAACTTATTTTCCCTATACGGGATTGGGTTACGGTATATAGCATACCGCTTGATCGGGCATCAAATCTTCCATCGTTGGGTGGTTAATTGAATAATTTGATCGGCTCGTTTAAACAGTCTTGTTACTTAAAGCCTTTGGGGGGTTAATGACCATGTCCCGGATATCCTTGGCATCATTTTACGAAATGGCCACGACTTAAGCGCGGGGTGTAGGCGTACACCCGTCAGTGCACAAAAGAATAATGTGGTGTGTCTATTGATCTTTAACCCGGACAAGATCCGGGCTACTGAACGCACAAGGAACATGTAATTCGTTCACAAGATTATATATTTAAATAATTCTCCCAAGTTAAATAAAATGTTTATGCCACGTGCATCCAAATCAATTTTCAATCATTTTCCAAAATGAGTCAGTTGATTGTATTTACCAGTGTAAACTAACGTATTTTCCCAAAAAGATTAAATGCAGGTACTAAGCGTAATTGGCTGGGATTTCTCCTTAGCATCATTAGAAGTCTCGCAAGCTTAAGATGCCTGAAGTCTGTTGAACTACTGTTTCATTTTGTTTTCGATCCATCTGTGGATAAACTTCCGAATATTGTGACATTTGATATTACAATATTAAATTCGGTTGTATTATATCTTTTAAATTGCTTCCGCTGTGCATATTAAATATTGTGTTGTTTGACTATTATGTTGCCAACCACGTCACGATACTCCCCCACCGGGCCCACCGGTGACACGTGGAAATCGGAGTGTGACAGAAGGTTCGCTGGGAAGGCAAACGAGGCACAGAGTTCACTTGGGAACTCGAGAGTGACATGAAGGCGAAGTACCCGCAGCTATTTGTTAGAGCTTCAACCTAATTTCGGGACGAAATTCCCTTAACAAGGGGAGGCTGTAACACCCCGTGTTCTCAGGAAAGTCAAAGTCAAGGTCAAAGTCCAACTCAATGACCGATCGCGCGACTTGACTTGTAGAGAATTCGTTTTATGTGTTATTTAGTTGTATTATGTGGAGTAGTTATCAAAATCGCGGTAATTGACGTGTATTATTCGCTATTTAATCGACTTACGACCGTGAATTATAGGAAGTACAATGCGATAAAGTTAATTAAACGATAATCAACCTAATGCTAATCAAATCGACATCGAATCATAACACGAATCGCAACTCGAAATGTGCGTTCTGGTTATTGTTTATGTGTGTGTGCCCTCTATGTGTTACTTGTGCATGTTTATTTACGTTTATGTGATCAATCGAAAAGCAATCGAAACTCAATCGCAAATCGAATCGCAAACGCCAAACGAAGGAAAAGTAGGATGATTGTATGTTAGATATGGTAGTTGGGATTAAAAGTAAATTGGTAAGAACTCTATCGCATCGCTAGCTCGAATCGCATCGCAGCGTGCTACACGCGAATCGAAACGGTAAAACTCGTCGCACCGAGCGCTCGAACCAGGTGTCGTCCGACCGGGCAGCCACCCGACCGAGGCGCCACTCGGCCGAACTGCCACCCTGGCGAGTTGCCACCCGAGCGACCAGCCTATTCTTCCCTTTCCACTTTGGGAAACCCTATAAATACCCATCACTTTCCACTTTGGGAAAGTGTCAGCTCACTCGCTCTCTCCACTCGAACCAGCCTCTATTTCTTCAGATTTCTCGCGATCCTTGATCTACACGCACACCTAGACCTTTCTATCTTTTGAATCTTAACTTTTAACCAGGAAATCACTAGATTTGAGGTGCTCTAAGATGATGTCATCATGTGTTCTTAGGAACTTCATGTTTTGGCTTCAATCCACCAAGAACAACTTGAATCTGAACGATTTCCACAAGATTTATCAATGTTTTCATACAAATCTAAGTGTTTTCAAGTATAAAAAAGTTGAAAGGACTATCTATCCTAACATGTCACATCCTTTACACTCATTCTTAGCGATGTATCTGTGCTAGATCCAAGTTCCATTTGAAAGATAGTGATTTCGGGTTTGGACACAAACAACCGTCTCGAACCATGCACTGATGGACTAGGGTGATTCCTGTTCGGTCAGGTCATTAGGGACGAGATGGGGTTCCCATTGTTTAAACCAGTCATCATAACGTCTCGCCCAAGTTACAACACTTCAAGCAAGATCAAGTAACAGCACAATCAAGTCGTTGGGACAAGTTGTCATCCGACCGGGTTGCCATCCGCTCGACCCACCGTCCGATCGGGTTGCATCTTGATTCATTTAAAACTTAAACAATTTTCAACATGTTCAGTAACAGGGTGCTACCCGGTCGGATGGACATCCGACCGAGTGACCGCTCTACTGTGGATTTGTTCTCATTGAGAAACCTCGCCATTCGAGTCGCCGTCCGATCGAACGACCGTTCGACCAACCGACCTGAAGGTTAGAGATACTTCTCAGTTTTCTAAATACTACAACGAAAACTTCAAAAGTCAAGCCATCATACACAAACACATCCTTCTCAAAGGAGGAAACAATCCACTTGAAAGGTCAACTGATCGGATAACCATCCGAGCAGACTGTCACTCGAACGAACGGCTGTCCGATCGGACTACCATCCGATCGAACCGCTGTCCTACCCACTTGAACTCGGTATCGTTTTACGCGTCGCTTATCGTTATACTATAAATCTGTTCTGGCTAACCCTACTCTCCAGCGCTCCCTTCAATCCGTCAACGCAGTGAGTATACTCGAACCCATTTTGTTTAATGCACTTTTGGGTGTTACATACGTTACGAATATGCAAATCACATCGAACACACTGCTCAATATTATTTAAACGCTAACCGTTATTGCATGTTATACGTGGCTTAATGAATGCTTGTTTGTTATGTTTACACATGGAATGCTGTCTACCTGCCTTAGCAACGATAGTACTATAGTTTGGACTCAGCACCTGTTTGCAGGGGTTGTTAAGGACAATTACTTGCATGGATTTCGGTGGTAATCATGTATTGCGAGCTGCCTCGGGCAGTCAACCCGCAGTCATTGGTATCGATAGATCTATGTCGATAACTAACGTGCTTCATTTCACTATGCGTACGTGCTGGTTATGCGTAAACGAGTTTCGAACTTATTATACCTATCAAACTTGTATGCTCACCTTTACACTATGTGTATTAACTGTTACTTTAACGTATGTGACAGGTGCTTAAGCTGTTTATATGCTTAGCTGGCTGTGAACTTGAGGCCAGGAAAGGTCTAGGACGCTCCTTGCGCTGTGATGAATTCAAAGCTAGGAAAAGGGGTCCTAGAAACCAATAAATAAACTATCTATGTGAAAATCTGAGTTGTCGGAACAGAACTACTTGACTAGATTTCGTCTGTAATAATTATATTATCTTATATGACATGGTATGGGACATGTTGCTTTAAATATTTGGTAATGATAGTTGTTATGGAAACTTCTAGACAATCTGTTTCGCTCAGTGCCACGCCCCGATGTTTCCGCCATCGGTTGGGGTGTGACATTATGCGTTGATCTAGTTAAAGGCATCATTCATTGATGTAGTTAAAGAGACCCTTTGGTGGTCTAGTTAAAGAGATCATGTGTTGATCTAGTTAAATACATCATTCATTGATGTAGTTAAAGAGACCCTTTGGTGGTCTAGTTAAAGAGATCATGTGTTGATCTAGTTAAAGACATCATTCATTGATTTAGTTAAAGAGGCCCTTTGGTGGACTAGTTAAAGAGATCATGTGTTGATCTAGTTAAAGAAATCACTTGTTGTTGTAGTTAAAGAGACTCGTTGGGTGGTCTAGTTAAAGAGATTGATTCGTCAATCTAGTTAAAGATATCATGTGTTGATATAGTTAAAGAGACCCCTTGGGTGGTCTAGTTAAAGAGATTGTTTCGTCAATCTAGTTAAAGGGTATCATGTGTTGATATAGTTAAAGAGACCCCTTGGGTGGTCTAGCTAAAGAGATTGATTCGTCAATCTAGTTAAAGATATCATTCATTGATATAGTTAAAGAGACCCTTTGCTGGTCTAGTTAAAGAGATCATGTCTTGATCTAGTTAAAAATATCATGTGTTGATATAGTTAAAGAGACCCTTTGGTGGTCTAGTTAAAGAGATCATGTGTTGATCTAGTTAAAGAGACCCTCTGGTGGTCTAGTTAAAGAGGTCGTTCGTCGATCTAGTTAAAGAGATCCTTTGGTGATCTAGTTGAAGAGACTCTTTGGTAGTCTATTTAAAGAGATCATTCATTAATCTAATTAAGACTCTATGGTAGTCTAGTCAAAGTCATCCCAGGATTATTCGTATGATTTTTCCCCTACACATTATAAAATGAACTGTGCGGACTGTGCAAGGAATTACGTAATTATGGATGCATACATAATTATGGAATTCAGTGCACAAAAACCACAACAAGTTTTGTCATATGTAAGACCCCTATAGTCATAAGAATAACGAAACGGAAAGAATGTAATAAGGGCATGGTGAATACTCCTATGGTACTTCCTATATATAAGTGTTCCTTATTACATTGCAAATGTAGCGTTATTTAAGCTACTAGAAGTTCTGGGCCTTAACCAATGTTGTTTTATGTTATACTCTCCGACTCCAATTTCGAGCACAGACAAGTTTCCTATAATAGTCTTCATAGGAAACATTCTCTCTATCCATTATCCGAAATTCCAACTTCTTGTCGAAATCACACGCTCTCCAAATTTTACTACAACAAGGATATTATTTTGACAAATTACATGACACTCTTGAGGTTCGGTACAATCATACACAAACCTATTGGAATGGAGTTTAAATCTTCGGATCTGAACTCTTCCTTACGAAAAAAACAGATCAGTATGATTAACAAAGTTCGCTGGAAATCCAGACGTGGCCCAGAGTTTTACTTAGGGAACGGAGGATTCATTTGAAAGCGAATCATCCACATCTGTTCCTACAAGTTTCCTCTAAATTAAATTTCGGGACGAAATTTCCTAAAGTAGGGGAGACTATGACAGTTGTGCCATTACGATCATAATACAATTACGAATCCAATGAAATCTTGTATTTCATTCTATGGATTTGTACAATTACATGTCACAAGTACACATATCAAATTTCGTATGATTCCGAACTCTCGAGAAGCTTTTCTGGAAGTTATACGCGAACGTAATCAGTTTATAGCGACAAACACTCTGAAACAGTGACAAACTTACCATACCTTAAATAACCTTTACATAACTTAGAAATAAGTTTTGAAGGGTTTGGTATGGCAAGTTTATTCAATCACAGGGACTATTTGTGTCAAATTGCAAAAGTCTGCCGTTTCTTTTAGCAACATGCACTCCGGAACAAGATCATAATCTAAACATACCCTAAATACCCTTAACATAGCTTAGAAATAAGCTTTGAGGGGTTCGGTGTGAGAAAATATGCTTATTTGATCAACACGGACTAAAAGCGTCAAAAACTGCGAAAGTTTGCATAAACGTGCATATCTCACATTCTGACCATATCCGGACATCCAAAAATTTTGTAATCACTAAAATATTTTATTTTAGTGATAGGAATGAAAAAATACCATTCATCGCGCAATTTGGATCGTTTTTGCGTCCGTTCGAGTTTCGTCGTAATTAACCGAACAACGTGACTGTATGACCAAACGAACTGACATCCATGATATTTCCAAGCATATTTCAAGTGCCCTATGCTTTAACATCCTTGTAGAGCCTTGAAAATGGGTTAACGAGGTTAAATGCGTCGAAAATGCACTTAGAAGTGAGCAGGGACCTGTTCTGCCATTTCTGAAAGTCTGACCTATGCCCTATCGTCCAGCGACAACAGAAGGCCTATGCCGTCGCATCCGGTGACGCTCTGATCTGGACAGAACTCTTGTTTCAGCTGCTGCACATGTATTTTTAAGTCTAGTTTTCAATATTGTGGGTGTTTTTAGTGATCTCCAAGTATGAAATCTGATCATGGAGACATGTAATCATCCTATGCTTCCTTGGGCAATACACAATACATGTGGCATGATCATGGAGCTTCACAACAACTATAAATACCTCTCAAATCTGCCCAATTCTTTGCTCATTTCCTCATTCTTCTTCTCTTGAACTCTAAGTGGAGTCTACCATCTTTTGGAGGCCACCTACCTTAGTTCTTCTAGTCATTTTCCAGCCTTAGAACATTTTGTAAGTGTTCTTTCATGGCTAGTTCTTTTATTTCAGCAATTACAAGCTGAAAGTCAAACAGTTTGACTATCGTTTGACTTTCGGTTTTGACCATGAATTGGTCAAGTCAGTTCAATCGAACTTTGCAACGTGAGCGTAATCACGATGGTTTTATTCCCCTCTGATTATACCTACTGATTATCACGTTGACTAGTCGAAGTGACGAGTCAAAGTTTCGGTTAAAATGCATGATTATGTGCATTTTGTGACGAAACTATTTTCGGGTATCAAAACACTTTGTTTTGATACCAAATCAGTTTTCTAACTTAGTTAAAAATGTTTTAACATGTTTAACTCGTCAGTTTTTGTTAGTGCTTATTTAGGGTCGTAAGTCAAGCGGTCTTGACAACCGCTTAGACTTTCGAACCCGACCCATTTGGTCGTTCATTAGGATCCGACCAAACATATTTTGTGACCATAATTGTATTGGGAATAACCTTCCGAGGTTATACCTTATGGTCACTTAGTTTAATTAGTTGTATGATAGGTAGTTTATATGCCTTAGGAAAATGACCAAAATGCCCTTTTTGCGCATAATATCAATTTAAGCATATGTAACCAAAATTTTGACACTTAAACTGATTATGCAACATAATTAAACATGTTTAGGCATATAACACTTGTCATAGGACTAGTTAGGCCATCTGAACGCGTATTTGCGCAAATGGCGCATTAAAGTAGCGTAAACTACCTTAACGGGGTCATAACGGGTCATAAGCACTTAGGATAGGTTTCAAATCGTTTAATATGATTCCATTCTATGATTCCATAATGTCGTTTCCAAAAATCTAACTCGCTAGCATAAGCACTTAGGATAGGTTTCAAATCGTTTAACCCGAAAACGTTTATAAAAATGTAAAACTGTAAAGGTGGGGGTTATGAACTCACCTCGATATCCTTGTGCAAAGCTAGCTTTATATGATTCCATAATGTCGTTTCCAAAACGTAACTCGCTAGCATGCAATCTATAACATTCCTATCAAGGAATAACTTATAAGTTTCTAGTAAAATGATGTAGCTAAACTATGTGTCACCGAGCTCTACCGAATCGTTAACCGAATGATTCGATGGGAAGATGTTGTCAACTTGATGGAAACGAATAAGATATAATTGTTAAGTTGTAGTTGTAGTCGATGATAAATACTAAGTTTTGGAAACACTTAGTTTCCAAGAGGTTAATAATATATATATTTATATAAAAATATAAATATATTTATGGAATCGTATTAGTCATCCAGAATGGTCATGCGTGTACGTAAACAAGTGTTCGTATAAAAATAATACACGACGGAAACTTGTAATATGTATTTGTACAGTTTCCAAGTAGTTGACATGTACATAGATAAACGTATGTAAATGTAACTATATATATACATTTAAATATTTGCATATATACATAGACGTTGCATAGTCGCGGTAGTAGTCTCGCGTCTCGTAGATAATTATTGAAATAATTTATATAGTTGTTCGTTTGTTAGAGTCGACTCTCGTTTGTTTGTTAACAAAATAACTAGGATAACGTTATTTACTATGATCGTACGGTATTGTGCCATATTCCGTTTTAACGTTTGAAATAAATTTAAACATAAATGATTATATTTATTTTAAAAAGTTATCCAGTTGTTGACGTCGGATGTAAATGTGAATACTTATATTTTTTTTACATAATTGTCGAAAACTAGACGTTTGAAATAAATATGAATAATTATATTTATTTTATTTAAGTTTTCCGAGTTTTGTTATCTTGTAAACCGTGTTAGTCGAAACGTTGTAAGCTCATTTTGTGAGTTATGTAAATTGACCAAAATAAATATATACTTATATTTATTTTTATAAAATTCATTTGAGTCCCAATATATGTTGTCGTAACAAAACCCGACAATACAAGTTGTCGATAAATGGAGGGCCACGTAGGACAAAAACCTAACTGAGTTAGGGATCAGTTAACGACAGGGTGACACAACACACAAAGTGTTTAATTGGGAGTGTAGGGCATCAAAGTGTTAGTTAGGGGTGGCAGGGGCCAATTGCCAATAGTTGGGGGTGAAAAAATCCAATAACCCTCAATTTAATCCTCTCATCTAGATTACACTTTAATCCCTCGCCTTTAAGAAAATTATAGATAATTAGTTAGTAGTTACACTTTATCACCCTATAGAAAACTAACACCCCCATGATTTTTAAACGGTCAAAATGAGTATTTTATTCTCTTTAATTTGAGTATAGTATTGCTATAGTTTTTTAATTAAAAAATTGATCTATTACGTGATAAATAGTGTCTAAGGTTGAGTAATAACTGAATCGTTACCCGAAACCTAACCGAAATCAACCAAAACTGAATTAACTGAAAACTGATTAACCGAAACCCAATCAACTATTTTTTTGTACCCCCATTTAACCAAAATTAACTGAACCGAACCATTCATATATATATATATATATATATAGGATCATTATAGAACACTAATTATCGCGAGAACAAAAAGAACAACTCTAAATCACTAAATTTCGGATTTAAGATTCACATTTTGTAATTTTTATGTTTCTTACATTCATATGTGTATTATATATACATTAAAAAACCATATATTTTTACCTACACACGACCTACATACATGTAGGTAATTTAACCTACACATAACCTACATATGTATAGGTTATATAAAAACTGAAAATTTTCCATTTTTTGTTTTGAATTCTAGTGTGAGATACAATAAATCTTACATTTGTAACATTTTCATTTACTTTTTAGGTTTTTAGGATTGAAAAAATGGGTGATTCATTTTGTTTTGCGTGTTCTCGTAATATTTAGTGTTCTGCATAGAAATGTAATAAGGCATAAGAATTGACATGTAGGCATCATGATTTAGTGTTCTGCATAGAAGTGTTCTCGCAATATATATATATATAGGCATCCTGAGAAGTGTAAGAAGGCATAAGAATTGACATGTAGGCATCATGATTTGGACTTGGGCATAATGTTTTGGGATGTTTTGACATTAAGACATAACACAATGAATTCTAGGCTTAAAACTTAAAACACCATACCAAGAATGTTAAGTGATGTGTGTAAAATGCAACATATAAATTACATCAAATGAGGCATAAAACTAACTTTTTTTAGTACTAATGTTGGAAAAAAATGTGATATTGTCCTCCTTTTGTATTTTCAAGATCAAATTAGTGTAAATGGACAAAAGAAGCAAAAATACAGCTAAATCTAACATAAATACAAGAAAAGGAATAAACAGGGCATGCCCGACCCCCCGACAGCATCTTCCCAAGCAAAAATAAGAGATCAGAAGCCCATGCCCAGCGGACATGGGGGCGTAACCAAGTGTCTGAAGAAAAGACAAAGTTGTAGAAGCTTCTATTTACAACACGGGGGCGTGCCAGCTCAACACGGCTGTGGTCAACGCTAAGATTCGCAGAATCCAAGCAATTCTTGATAGTACAGATACGCTTCTGCACACGGGGCCGTGCCCAGCAGACACGGGGGCGTGGTCAACTAATGCAGACAAACTGCATTTAATGAAGAAAGAGAAAGTGGATGGACACGGGGCCGTGCCCAATGGAAACGGGGTCGTGTCCGGCCTTCTGTGCAAACTATAAATAGAGGTGCTTGGTTCACTTTAAAGGCATCCGTTGGCAAACCACCTCTCTCACACTTCACACACACTACACCACCATCACAACCCACATCCACCACCATCATCCATCATCCATCATAGAGTGTGTGTAGTAGTCTCGGGATCCAAGATTGATAGTAAGAGTTCTTGACAATCAAAGGCTATGTTTGCCTAAGTCTCTTACATCACTTGGTGAAGATAAGCATTTAGTGTAATACTTTTATTTTTTAATCTTTTCGCAATTTTTATTTGGTTTTGTATTAATGACTTTAATAACTAGTTTCTTATGTTGAAGGTGAAAGTTCCTTATCATTTGTCTATGGTGTCTTGGTGTTATTTTACTGTCTATATAAAATAAAAGATTTACACCATTTATATCTCTACGGTCTATATAGAGATATGTTGGCTACCTGGTCGGGGGTTAAGGGAATGGTTTGGTAAGGTTCTTGCCTTGTTCAGTGTATAGATCCTGCAAGGACCTGGGTCAAGCTTACTAGGACCTCCTTCAATAGCCACTGGTATTGGATGGCTAGGGTACGAATGGCTTGATCCCCTCATATGTAAACTACTATTAATACATTAACCCGGCTACTTGGGATTGTATCCCTGCTGACTCAAACCACTTAGCCAAGGGTAACGTCACTTCAAAAGAGGGGCCTACCACATTACGCATTAATAACTTAATTAATTATCTTTCAATAATCTAACCCTTTAGGATTGTATCCTTGCTGACTCAAACTACTGGGTTGCGGGCAACATCACCTTCAAAAGAGGGGCCTACTACTATAACCAAGATAATCTCTTAAAAAGTGCAAAAGTGCGGAAAACATCAAAGGTTACACTAAAGGAGAGTCGGATCCAAGTGATTCATCTTGTCTACCTGTTTTTGTTTTTATTTTTATTTTTTTATTTTCAGCATTTTTAGTTTTTATTTTCATGTTTAAAACCTTTTTCCAAAATTTTAATTTGGTTAGACGTTGAGGATAAACCGGTATTAAAAGCTTTTGTGTCCTTGGACGACCTCGGTATCTTACCAACACTATACTACGCTCACGATGGGTGCATTTGCCCATTTGTGTGTTTAGTGTTAGTAGAATATCGTGTTTTATAAATTTAAAACTTGACTAAGGTGTTAAAAAGGGCTAAAAATATACATAAAAACATATCACACTCGACACGCATCATTAAGTATTGTGTTTTAAATGTTAAATAATGTGTTTTAGTTTTGTTTTAAATTTCACGAGCATAAAATGTTGCGTTGTGTTTTAAATTTTTATGTTTGGTGTTTTTCTTGCCAAAACAACCCAAAATATAATGCATGAGTCCAAAACATGATGCCTACGTGTCAATTTCTATGCCTTCTCACGAAAAAAGGTTCTTTATACAGGAACTTCACCCTATATATATATATATATATATAATATATAGCTTTTATACCTTGAATTCATATATTTCATATTTATACTACTATTTTATGTATTTATAGCTTAATTTCATGTACCTATACATCCATTTCATTTATTTATACCTAAATTTTATGTATTTCTAATCAAAAGTTTTAGCCTAAGTTTGGTCTTAGCTATTAACTGAAATTAAATGAATCAAACCAAAAAAACCGTCAATCTAACTGAATAAACGAAACCGATTAACTGAAAATGAATTTGTTAATAAAATAGACTAATCGTTGACATCGATTTCAGTTGAGGATAATAATCTAACCAACCGAACAATGCACAATGTGGCAATGTCTTTGTTTCCTGTCGCATCGCGTGCGCACCTATCGGTTATCGAAATCGTTAACCTAAACTAACCTGAAAACAGACGAAACCGAACCGAAGTCAACCAAAATCCGAGAACAAAATTAACCAAAAACCGGTTATCAATTTTTTGGTACTCTCGTTTAACCAAAATTAGTTGAACCAAACTGAATCATTCATATTTTCATATATTTCTAGCTTTTATACCTCCAGTTCATATATTTCATAATATATTTCCATTTCATATATGTATACTTTCATTTCATGTATTTATACCTCAATTTCATATATTTCTAAGCAAAAGTTTTAGCCGAAGATTGGTTTTTTGATATTAACAGAAATTAAATGAACCAAACCAAAAACCATCATTCTAACCGAATAAACCGAAGTGATTAACCAAAAATCGATTAATTAATAAAATAGACTAACCGATGACTTTGGATTTGGCTTCGGTTGAGGATAATAACCGATCCGGCCGAAGCATGCACAACACAATGAAATGGAATACCCGATTACTTTTCTTTTGATGTATATCTATCACAATGATGCTACAATAAATATTATATGAATAACAAAAATACTTGAAACGAGTATCGCAATGCAATGTGTTGCACACGCTGCATCGAGTCAGCATCCTATTAGTAATATACTTATGCATATGTAAATAGCTAATAGCCCATGGCATTATAGCCTAGTGGCATCTTGGGATGGGTTAAGACTTAGGGACATGAGGTTCTGGGTTCGATTCTCACAAGTGGGTTTTCTACTGAATTGGAGTATAGGCATTATTGCCTAGTGTCTGTCAGTGATCCAAATTTGCCGTTTAAAGAAAATGTAACCAGATAATAATTAATCTGGAGAAATTAGACAATCAATTTTCAAGATCAATTTAATAATTCACATACTATAATTGTGTAAATCTAGAGAGAAGATTACCATTATACCCTTTTTTATTTATTTTAAAACATTTAATACTAGAAAAAACTAGCGGTTTATATTGGTTGTAAAAGTTCTCCATACACACACACATATATATAGGGGTAGGATCTGGAGAAAATGCCTAAAAGTGTGAAGACGGTGAGAAGGATTTTGGTGTTGACATGTGGCATTGATGCTAACTTATACTAAGGGTAATATTGTCAAAAACCTACGCACATGCCACAAACCATGCATATGCAAGTCACATGCATATTCCACTAACCTTTTTTAACTCCTATAACTTTTTTATGCATGATTATTTTTCTATAAAAATTACACCATTAGAATCGAGTGTTTTATCATCTTTCCAACAAGTATACTATTGTTGTACTTTTGAAATAAAAAAATACATGAACTGGGTGTCCAAATATAAACGCCACAATAAACACAGTTCAGAAAAACGCCAATAAATACCCAAATGAAAACGCCTAAAACACCCATTTCAGAAAAACACCATGAAAAATACAGTTGAAAACGCCATTAAACACTTAGTTTAGAAAAACGCCATACAAAAGATCTAGTTGAAAACGCCAGAAAAACACCCAGTTTAGAAAAACACCCAGTTTAGAAAAACACCCAGTTTAGAAAAACCCAGTTGAAAACGCTATAAAAACAGAATGTTGAAAACGCCATAAAAACACAAAGTTGAAAACGCCATAAGAAAACCAAGTTCATTTTTTTCGAAAAGTATATCAATAGTATACTCATTAGAAAGATAAGAAAACATTGGATTTTATGGTGTAACTTTAAAAAAAAATAATCACATATAAAAAAGGTATGGACAATTAAATATTGTGGGGGAAATGGTGTGTGATTAGCATGTGCACTCTTGTTTAGATCTTCCTATTTTACCCCTCCTGGTAGTTTCAAGCCCTTAGTATTTACAAAAATGTCACTGCATCAATCTTAGCAACAAACCACTAAGATCTTGTGGCTGAGAATCGTTCTCACCGTTCTCAAACTTTGAGGTGTTTTCTCCAATCCCGTTTCTCTCTCTCTCTCTCTCTCTCTCTCTTTCTATATATATATATATATATATAGCCATTTACCCGCGCGATGCAGCGGGAGTGACGATTTAGAATAGGATACTCGTTTACCATTAGTTTAGTAGTCCTCTCGTAATATATACTGATGTGCACCCCGACTTATGAGGTCTTACAAAAATTGAATATTTTGTTGTATAGCTCATTTTCATGCCAACCATGGATGATTCTTTATTCAAGCTTAGTATGGGCTTGAGAATGATGCATTTGAGAAGTTCAAAGATACAATACATGATCATCAAGAGGAAGCAATAAGCGATGATGCGGGGGCGACAATTTGCAACACCATACTTTTTTATTAATTTATCAATCTTTTCGTGATATATTATTATAATACTTCTATTAGTTTCCGTATTCGTACAGTATTTTACAAAAGTTTATTATGTTCATTGTTTTATTTTTCTTAAAATTTTTGAGTTACTAACATTATATATCTTGGTAGATGTTAGAACTGAATACTATATTTCTTGGGTAAATGTTAGTACTAATTATTATAAATTTGTCCATTTCCATTGTATACACTTTATAGAAATACAAGATAAACTTTAAATGCTTGAAGATAAAATTGGTATACATACTTGTGACGAACTATTTTCTCTTAATGGCGTATAAAATCAAGATAAAACCCTTCAAAAGTTACAAGGACCAGCAGTTCCAGACATAAAATAACTTCTAAACTAAGAGATTCCTAAAATTCATAAATATTTGATGATAGAGTCAAAGCATGATGCAAATTCCCACAAATCTAGAAATGGGGATGTACCCTCTAGCCAAAATCAGTTAGAAAGTAAAAAAAAAAAGTAGACGTATTCCTCCTCCTGTAAGGTTTTCAGGCAAGTGTGATAATGTCAGTTTAATTACATTTATATAATTTTCTAAGATTGGCTAAAGTCTCAAGTTTATGTTTAATTATAGCATGGGATGATACTTATGATGAGCCTTATGCTATTGATTGTTGGTATGTATGTATGTAGGCTTTAGACCTCAACATCACAAAACTATATTAACTTATCATGACAAAGTAGGAGTTGATATAATCTGTAAAAATATACAAGCAACAACAAGAACAAAACAATGTTATTGGTTTAATACTAAGATAGTGTAACTTTTTAAGTTCTAGATTTCAATGCATTTCATTGCCTTTTAAAATAACAATAAACCTATTAAATTTTTTATTTCAATGCATCTCATTGCATTTTAAATAACAAAACTACTCAAATTTTTTGAACGGCTAAAAATAACATTTATCACAAAAAATTATATACATCACTTATTCCAGCAAGTTGCTAGAACAGAACCCCCTTGCAAATATTACACCCCATTCTTACATCAACTATCATACAACTTAAACACTTAAAACCTTAAAGGAACACCTCTCCTCCCATTCCAAATCTTGCCTTTCGAGCGGTTTTTAATCTATAAGAGAGCTGTGAACTGGTACAATTTTTTTCGTTTGAATTGCTTTGATTGCTCCACCAATAATACTACCACCATTCTTCTTTAGCTTCCGAACTGAGACTTTCACTGAAATATCATAATTCAAGTTGATTACATGTGAGTACCCCTAGATGGAACCCCTGGGTCCCTACCACAATCATCAACCAGATCTTTCACTTCTCAAAACAGACACCTCTTTGCTAAATCGACATCCAGTGGCTTCACAAAAGAAATATCAAATTCTATTGCGGTCACTACACATCATATAACACTTAAAGCATAGCCACGATGAACTGTAACGGTTGAAACATAAATAGCATGTTTTTTTTTCAAATTTTGATAATCGCTTACCATATAATCATTTTAACTTTTACCCAAGATTCAAACCCCCTTTGAATCGTGTCAGCACTATCATGACGTGGTGGATGACAGAGACATTAGCCCAACAAACTGCCATAGTCCTCCAAGGGTGTCTTTAGGTCTCTCTAGAACTTCCTATCTTAACAAAAAGATATAAATAAAGTAAATTAAACATCAAATCCTAAAACCAAATAAAATAAAATCAGCAAAGCAAGCTTTATGTGTTAAAAAGGACATTAATGGATCACCTGGTAGTATGCTATAGCAAGTGACCTTAACCCGTTGTCTGCAAATTTGTCAATGACAGCATGAATGTCTGATTTGCTGTGTGCAAGATTCAAAATTTACACCAATTTAAAACAAAATTATTAACCAGCTAAGAAATACATAAAAAACTAATTTTTTTACAACAGTCAATATTAACCACAAAAAATCTCAAAACAAAAAATAAATTAGAGAAAAAGAAAGATCATGTAAGAACCAAAGAAACGTGATGATGACCTGCTAAAGAACACACAACCTTCTTGACCCTCCTTTCATAGCCTTCATAGTCCATCTTCACCTTCATTCTTGAGAAATCGACCAACCCCAAATGTAGTTCCACTGGTTCCAGATGAACACTAAATGTTGGAAACTACTTAAAACGACATACCACAGAGCAGCTCAAAACAACAACAACAAGAACATCTTACGAAAAGGTATTAAACTGAATACAAAACATTTCAGCCCCAAACTGGTTGAAACATTTCGTCAAACAGTTGGTGTTCATACTCAAACCTTTCAACACATAAGGAAAAAAAATGAGGGTTCATAGAGAGCAGGATGAAAGATAACCATAAGAGATACTGAATGTTATGACACAAGAAAACAAATAGATGAGAAACTCATTAACCAAATAGCTTCAACATAGCAAGAATCATAAATCCATGGAGCAGAAGACGTAGATCAGATAAATTACCTAACCGAAGATAACCATCAATCAAATGACAGCAAACACAAGAAAATCGAAGGAATATAGTGGCTATTGGTCGCGTCGGCGGTTGATGTTTCCATGGTCGTCGTACAAATTGAGAGAATCTCTATTTCACTCTCTCTCTGCAAAATGAAAAAGAGAGACAATATGGGTGTATTGGGAATCAGGGCAAAAGTACTGGAATTCAAATCCTCACCAACCAGTGGAATAAAGTCCTTGATGACCATAGGGGAAGAACATCATTTGTTGAGACGCAAGAACCACCACCATATCCATAAACAATAACAAAGATGAGCAAACCAAGGTTAGGGATTCAAAACTGTACGATGAATCGCCCGTAAGCATCTAGATCTAAGAACCATTTCGAATGAGAAAACCCTAGATCTGAACCAACACTGAACAAGAGTAATGATACCGTCAAAGTTAAAATTGTAGATCTAAACCAGAACAGAACAAGAATGACTAGTTGGGGACTCAAGAGTTCAATATAAAGGAATATTTGCATACCTGTCAGCGGTGGATGGCTGGTGAAGAACGACTGGGGATGAAAAACGGTTGTTGCTGTAGAGAGAGAATGGGCGGTCTAATGAAAAGCCGTGTCTAGGTTTTGTGGAGCCAAAATCATGTTTCAAAATTCAAAACCAGAGCCAAATGCCACCGATTGTCTCCCTCTTTCTAACATTTACTCACTCTCTCTTTGCAAACCCATATTTGTTCCAGATCTCGCATCCAATTTCCATTCTACTATGACACCATTTTGTGATTTTAGGGTTTTTTCTTGAACAAGATGAAAGAGAACTCGGAGGAGAGAGAGAGAGAGAGAGAGAGAAATGAGAGCAGGATGTGAATTTCAAAATTCAGAAGAACAAAAGTATGGAGCCAAAATCGAATTTCAAAATTCAAAAGAACAAAATGTTCCCGCCTGCGTGTGTTGAAAAGGTACTTTCAACACATTTGTGCTTAAGATGTTTGTACAATGTGCTTGAAATGCTTGTACAATGGCAAATGACCATTCTTGCCCTTCCTATATGCTTATTAAAGTAGTATAGATAAGGATCCGTTAGGAACCACCCTTTATTGCGAGAACTGCGAGAACCAATATGAACAGAACCAAAAATACCTAAAAAAATTAAAAAACACCCAAATTCTTTTATTAGAATCGCAACATTTCATCACAAAAAAAAATTGAACAATTACTGCTGCACATGTGCATATGTCGTAGTCTATTTTAGTGACGAAATTTAGCGATTTTAATAAAAAAAATAAAAAAATTTATGTTTTTTAACTATTTTAGGTATTTTTGGTTATGTTCACATTGGTTCTCATGGTTCTCGCAATAAGTATGGTTCACGCATGAACCTCAACCTATATATATATGTATATATATATACACACACACATATAGTGTATAGTGAAATCCCAGTTTGATCTTGTTAAACGTGTTGAAACAAACAAACTTCTATGTTTAGCTAAAATGAAGCGCGGAATCCATCATATTAGTGTGATTGTTATAACAGACGATGTAAATAAACATTTTAGGAAACACAGATTCACCCAGAGAAGGATTCGAACCGCTTTGTATAAGAGACTGAAGGGGTATGGTCCCAAATCTTGCACCAAAGCAGTCACGAGTGACCATCACCCTTATCAAATACTCCCACTGGCAAAGACTTATTTGCGTTCGTACGGGCACGCGCGAACACAGATACTGAATCCAATAGGTCAAGTGATGAGAAGACTTACCTTTTGTATGAAAATGGATGTCACACATAGCGATGCGGTCCAACACCTCATCCTATACACATTTTCGTCACGACAAGGGATATAGGTAACAACAACGGTTACCGCATACGGCGATGCGGCCTGGCACCGCATCCCGTACACATATTCATCATACCAGGGGACGCAAAAATGACTGCAGTTACCGCAGGTAGCGATGCGGCCTGGCACCGCATCCTATCCACAAAACAAGTGGGACTGACACCTTAACAGCAAGTGGCACCAATGACGGTCACCTGTCAGCCCACACGTAAGCAGCGCTGGCACACAGACTAATAGCAGCAGTGGGACGTGGCGTCACCTCCGTGACCGACAAGCCTAACACACCTGCAAAGGGCTGTGCGTTGTCAGTCTAACAACACAATTACCTTCCTTCACTCCTCGGCTATAAATACCCATCCCGGACCAGGTTTGAGGTATCCCTTATCAAACTCTCTCACCCTTACTACTATCACACACTTTGCTTTCAAGAAAATTACTGATTCTCATGCCGGAGAGTGGTAACAAGGAGCACCCCCACCCCATCCTCCTTGTTACGAGTCACGGTGTGTTTCCCTCGTGCAGGAGACAAATCAAGTGGACGATCCAGCCACCGATCCTCGAAAAGAAGGGATTAACCCTACTCGAAGAGACCAGTGAATTAACCTCCCTTGGTTAACTACTGTTTCATCAGAGACCAAGTATCGCACCTTGTTCTTCCTTTTGAACCTAGATCTGTAATGGAGAAGAGATAAAAGTGGGACTGTAGAGATGGCCGGTAGAGGAAGAATCCTCTATTTCCAGCTACAAAAGTGTGGTGGCTCCATATTTTCTACCCTAATAATGAGGTAAACACCTCTTTATATAGGAGACATGGGCTTTTCCTAACCTCAATGGGCCAACCCAGTTAGGGGTTGTCTCTACAAGTCCCCAACCCATTGTAGCATTAACTACATCGCGTTGGGCCTCGTGTTGGGTTAGTAAGCAATAATAATAAATATTATAATAAAATGCAATAAGTAATGGAAATGTCTGATCGTTCGGTTTGGGTCCAATACCATACTCCATCATGTCCCCCAGTTTAGTGTTGCTCGTGCGTCCAACCGTGGGAGGGGTACTAGCTTGTTAGGAGTGTTCGGAAGTGAATATTGAGTTTTAAGTTTACCTGTTGCCTGAGTGCAGGAAAGTTGTTGGCCATGTTTGTTGCGTCTGAGTTTAGCTATAAGTAGTGATGATGGAGCAGTGAAAAGCACATGATTATTCATTGTGCGAATTGGCTGGGCGGAGACTGGCACAGCATAATCGGCTGTAGGCCGTTGCCATTTGTATCGACATACTTTCATGGGCTATCACGGTTGCGCGTAAGCGGATAAATCTCGAAGAGGAAATTGGGGACATGCTAAGTCTTTTGGCAGTTGAGTGTGGTTACGGCCCAACGCACGTATGACTTACGCATCATTTGGGACCATACCCCTTCAGGTTCCTCAGTCAAGTGTTGCTCCCAAGCATGGATGGCAAGTGGGTGGAATTCTGGACTAGATGAGTATCTTCATTGCGGATGATTTTTTAGAGTGTGGCCCTGCTTTAGCGGTGTGCACACAGTCGTGTGGCCTACTATAAAATATTCACCCTTTGGTGTGATTTCTGTTGGTTAGCATATGGTGTGCGTGTCTTTGGCTTTGAGGCATATGTATACCTAGTGTTTGAATCTTTGTAAATTGTTGTCTACAATATTTGTGCGTGTTAATCCACTTTGTGCAGGTTATCGTGAATGAGAATTGGTGTAAAGTCGCGTCAGGGTAATGAAGTGGAAGCCCGAGCCTACGATGATCCTCATGTGTGTCAAAACAACAATCTAGTGTGGCACAAGGAGTTGCGGCTTGCCTTGAAGATTGTAGGTGTACAAGAAGCTTTGTTTTAGCCAATGTGTTTTTGCGTATACCCAAAGTGGTGCGTGGATTTGTAGTACAGTTTATATTTTGTAAGTATGTTCATATGTAACAAAGCATGCCTGCGTGGGCGGCTTACACGCTCGTATGTAAAGGAGCGTGTGCGTATCGCGACTTACGTGCTTGTAAATAAAGGAGCATGCGCGTATAGCGACTTACGTGATCGTAAGTAGAGAAGCAGGCTCATATGGAGACTGGCGTGCTCGTATGTAAAGGAGAATGCGCGTATGGTGACTTACTTGGTTGTGAGTAAAGGAGCATACGTGTATAACGACTTACGTGCTCGTGTGAAGACTGGTGTGCTTGTATGTAGAGCAACAGGCTCGCATGGAGACTGACATGCTCTTATGTAAAGGAGCATGCGAATATGGCGACTTACTTGCTGATGCGTGTCAAGTGTGATATGTTTTTATGTATATTTTTAGCCCTTTTTAACACTTTAGTTAAGTTTTAAATTTATAAAACCCGATATTCTACTAACACTAAACACACAAATGGCCAAGTGCACCCATCGTGAGCGTATAGTGTTGGTAAGATACCGAGGTCGTCCAAGGACACAAGAGCTTTTAATACCGGTTTATCCTCAACGTCTAATCAAATCAAAATTTTGGAAAAAGGGTTTTAAACATGAAAATAAAAACTAAAAATGCTGAAAATAAAAAAATAAAAATAAAAATTAAAACAGGTAGACAAGATGAATCACTTGGATCCGACTTGCCTTTAGTGTAACCTTTGATGTTTTCTGCACTTTTGCACTTTTTAAGAGATTATCTTAGTTATAGTAGTAGGCCCCTCTTTTGAAGGTGACGTTACCCTCAACCCAGTAGTTTGAGTTAGCAAGGATACAATCCTAAAGGGTTGGATTATTGAAAGATAATTAATTAAGTTATTAATGCGTAATGTGGTAGGCCCCTCTTTTGAAGGTGACGTTACCATCGGCTAAGTGATTTGAGTCAGCAGCGATACAATCTCAAGTAGCCGGGTTAATGTATTAATAGTAGTTTACATATGAGGGGATCAAGCCATTCGCACCCCCGCCATCCAATACCAGAGGGTAGGGCTGGCAATTGGGTACCTGTTAAGACACGATTAGACCTGTTTGACTGAAAAATACACCCTTTGACTTTTTTAATTTTTAAAATAATTAAAATTACAATGTTAGGATCTATCATTTATTCATCTTTGTACATAAAACTGTTTTATAAACATGAGGTAGAAAGTAGTTAAACGAGTCGTAATCATGTTTGAAACTTATGTTGTGCGCGCCGTCAGAAACATGCTAAACTTGTTAAGACACAATTTGCCAGCCTTACCAGAGGGTACTAAAGGAGGTCCTAGTAAGCTTCACCCAGGTCCTTGCAGGATCTATACACTGAACAATGCAAGAACCTTACCAAACCATTCCCTTAACCCCCGACCAGCTAGCCAACATATCTCTATATAGACCGTAGAGATATGAATGGTGTAAATCTTTTATTTTATATAGACAGTAAAATAACGCCAAGACACCACGGACAAATGATAAGGAAGTTTCACCTTCAACATAAGAAACTAGTTATTAAAGTCATTAATACAAAACGAAATAAAAAGTGCGAAAAGATTAAAAAACAAAAGTATTACACTAAATGCTTTTCTTCACCAAGTGATGTAAGAGACTTAGGCAAACATGGCCTTTGATTGTCAAGAACTCTTACTATCAATCTTGGATCCCGAGACTACTACACACACTCTATGATGGATGATGGATGATGGTGGTGGATGTGGATTGTGATGGTGGTGGAGTGTGTGTGAAGTGTGAGGGAGGTGGTTTGCCAAGGGATGACTTTGTAGTGAAACAGGCACCTCTATTTATAGCCTGCACAGAAGCCCGGACACGGCCCCGTGTCCATTGGGCACGGCCCCGTGTCCATCCACTTTCTCTTTCTTCATTAAATGCAGTTTGTCTGCATTAGTTGACCACTCCCCTGTGTCCGCTGGGTACGGCCCCGTGTGTAGAAGCGTATCTTTACTATCAAGATTTGCTTGGATTCTGCAAATCTTAGCATTGACCACGACCGTGTTGAGCTGGGCACGCCTCCGTGTTGGGAAATAGAAGCTTCTATAACTTTGTCTTTTCTCCAGACACTTGGGCACGCCCCCGTGTCCGCTGGGCACGGGGCGTGTTCAGCCTTCTGATCTCTTAGTTTTGCTTGGGAAGATGCTGTTGGGGGGTCGGGCATGCCATGTTTATTCCTTTTCTTGTATTTATGTTAGATTTAGCTGTATTTTTGCTTCTTTCGTCCATTTACGCTCATTTGATACTGAAAATACAAAAGGAAGACAAAAGCACACTTTTTCCAACATTAGTACTAAAAAGGGTTAGTTTTATTCCTCATTTGATGTAATTCATATGTTGCATTTTACACACATCACTTGATCGTAAGTAAAGTAGCATGCACGTATAGAGATTTAAGTGCTCGTCTGTAGAGCAGCAGACTCGCATGGAGAGTGGCGTGCTCGTATGTAAAAAAGCATGCGCGTATGGCGACTTACGTGCTCGTAAGTAAAAGAGCATGCGCGTATAGCGACTTACGTGCTCGTATGTAAAGCAGCAAGCTTGCATGTAATGGAGCATGCGCGTATGGCGACTTACGTGCTTGTATGTAAAGGAGCCAATGAAGAAACACGGATTCATTGGGGGAAGGATTCGAACCGCTTTGTATAAGAGGCCAAGAATCGCACCTTGTTCTTCCTCTTGACCTAGATCTGTAATGGAGAGGAGATAAAAGTGGGACTGTAGAGATGGCCGATAGAGTAAGAATCCTCTATCTCTAGCTACAAAAGTGTGGCCGTTCCATATAGCCTACCCTAATAATAAGGTGAACACCTCTTTATATAGAAGACATGAGCCTCCCCTAACCTCAATGGGCCAAGCCTAGTTATGGGTTATCTCTACAAGTCCCCACCTCATTATAGCATAAACTACATTGCGTTGGGCCTGGCATTGGGTTAGTAAGTAATACTAATAAATATTATAATAAAATGCAATAAGTACTGGAAATGTCCGATCGTTCGGGTCGAATGCAATACCATATCCCATCAACGTTCTTTCTATTTTTGCTGAAAATTGGACAGAGTTTCATTTACACAAGCAATACATGAGACATGCGTGATCTAACAAAATCTATCAACTAAAACCGCATGACCCTTATTTATGCGTATGACCCATACATTTTTAACATGTTAAAGTATGAGTCATGCTATCCAACAAACACAACGCATAACTGACACAAACGACTGACTGGTCCATTTATACGCTCCAACGCATGACTCATGTGTTGGTTTAAATGACTTAACAAAACAAACCAAAACTCTGTCTAACATACAAATCTTGACACTTTCAAGAACAAAGAATAAGCTAAACACGTTATGTACTACATATGGTTCAAATGAGAAGAAAATATTGTTTAAGATTATAAAGAATAAGTTTAAACCAATATAAATGTTCCATTTGATATGTGTATTAACTAGTAATATACCTCGCCCGTTGCGGCGATAATATGGTTTTATTGGTTTGTTTTATCATAGTATCAATATTGTACCAACACACTATATAGCAAAAAAAAAATAGCGCAACATATGTAGCTTTGTATAAGAAAAATGAAACCTAGACGTCGTTGATAACCAATACAGCTTAAATTGCAGAGAGTGTAGGTAACTTTATTAAAGTTCAGAGGCCGTAACGTAAATTGTTAAAAAAATATTTTTTTATTAAATATGTAGGGTCGTATATTAAATTTATTAAAATAAAGGAGTGTAAATGAAATTATGAAGTAAAAACAAAAGTCATTTACTGCTTTCAACATATAATTAAGAATCAAGGTTGTACTGTATGCTTATAAATTTGTAAATCACTATTAACAAAAGTTGATAGTAATATACCTCGCGCGTTGCGGCGATGATATGGTTTTATTGGTTTGTTTTATCATAGTATCACCAACACGCTATATAGCAAAAAAAAATAGCGCAACATATGTAGCTTTGTATAAGAAAAATGAAACCTAGACGTCGTTGATAACCAATACAGCTTAAAGTGCAGAGAGTGTAGGTAACTTTATTAAAGTTCAGAGGCCGTAACGTAAATTGTTAAAAACAAAAATATTTTTTTATTAAATATGTAGGGTCGTATATTAAATTTATTAAAATTAAGGAGTGTAAATGAAATTATGAAGTAAAACAAAAGTCATTTACTGCTTTCAACATATAAGAATCAAGGTTGTACTGTATGCTTATAAATTTGTAAATCACTATGAACAAAAGTTGATAAATATATTATAGTTAATTAAAGTTTTGTAAGAATATATAGATAAATTTATCAAATTGATTAATTTAGTATATTTGTCTAGATTAATTAACTATGTCAAACTAATAACTCATGTATAAATTAAATATGTTCTTTCAAACAAACCTAACTCATGTATAAAATATGTTCTTTCAAACAAACCTAACTTTTGGTGAAGAACAAACTTTGATATGTGTAGAATAAAATATAAGATAAATTTTGATATTGTAGGATATATGTAGGATATATTTGGATATGTGTAGGATAAATTTTTAAATGTGTAGAATAAAACGTTTTTACCTAATTAATAGGATGAGATATAACTTATTAAAGTGTCTTACCATTATACATTTTGTTGTTTCTCTTTTTAACTAAAGTTTGTTCTCAGAACATCATTCCTTTATATACACACATATTTTTTATGTGTCCAGCTATGATATATCATAGAGTTAGAGTCGAATTCAATTTTTACTTGGTTGTTGAGCCAAAACTTAAGCAATTAAATTATGTAATAAAACTAATATCTAATCCCAAACCTTGGATAATTCCATTATGGAAAGATAACTGATTATACACGTGTTTTGTTTCACAAAAGATAGATCGAGTGGTACACAAATTTAAATATATTACAATGTTGTGTTAACATAGTAGAAGATGGCCAGTAGACATTTAGAGGTCTAGGTATGATGGAGTTAATGGTTTAAACACATTCATCCCCTTGGTCTCAACCAAGTCCAAATGCTTTTCAAGAAGATGCATATAAACTATCCAATCCCCATTCTTTCTTGTACTTGGCATAGGCATTACGTATCCTGTTTGCCCACCCCATGGGAAATGATATGACCCAAACTGTGGCTTACCCCATCCAAAGTCGATACTATCAACCGGAAAACGTTGCCCTGAAGACACCACTATGGCTTCGCCATCATTCTCGTCCATTTTGACATATATCTTTGCAACTGCTGGCTCAGGTCGGTGCAACTCAACCCAATCAATAAGCCCCCGAAAATGTTCCTCAGTCATTGCAGGACACGCAAACTCATGGACCATATCAGCTACTCGACTGAGTGGCATCTCCTTAAGCTCACTCGAACTTGCCTCACCATAAGGTATAGAAAGTACATTTCCAAAGTAGTTTTGCATTGAACATGGCATGGTACTTGACAAAGAGAGTTTGTCAAAGTTGACCTTATCTAGCCTTTCTCTCCCATTTACCACAACGCCCATTTTGCATGTGTTGAGCCCATCTTCACACTCCGCCATTATCTTCCAAAGAAATGCAGTAAATGATACAAGCTTGCTTCTTTTTGGGTTTCCATTGAAGCTTGATTTTGATTGAAGGAGACTGATATCTTTGGCTTCCATGTAGTATATTCGGCTGATGAGGGGATTGATAGGCGAAAAGGACCGCGGTGGAGGGAGAGATGATAAGGGTAGGAACAGCTTGTCGTAGAAGGCGTTCATGATGGGTGGGTGTCTAGGGATAAGCATGGAACGCCTGAAAGATGGAAGACTGGAAATTGGTTTGGATTGAGCAATTTCAGCCCATGCAGTCAAGAATATGTTTATCGAGTACGCATCGGCTACTCGATGATCAAATGAGCATCCAATTACCAAACCTCCACACCTTAGCTCGGTAACCTATTTTGAGACAGATAAAACATTTGAAATGAAATCAGAATGTATTAATGAATGATAGAAAAAAAAAAAAAAAAAAGAGTATCAAGTTTTTATTTATAAAAGTTCATTCTTTATTCCTTTTTCTACTTAACATACCCACTCCTTCAACTTTCACATTAATACAATTCAAACCCTTTTTATTTATAAAAGGTGCTTTATCTCATTTTACACAATACGAATATGTACATAATGAAAAAGTTATGATTTACACATCCGTCCCATTAAAAGTGTCATATTTTGAATTTTCAAAGTCTTTATTTCTAAACTTTGACTTTAATTATATATTATTTGTGCTATATAAAACTTGATGAAAATTAACTCGATAAAAACACTTGTAAAACACACTCAAATCATATAACTTTCATCAAGTATTATCTAACACAAACAAAATTATTTAAGGTCAAAGTTTACAAATAAAAACTTTAAAAATTCAAAATATGACACTTTTAATGGAACGAATGGAGTAGCTAATTATATATGACTAATGTGGGGCTAGCCCACTTAGTAAAGGCTTATGTCTCTTAGAATAGAGGTCTTGGGTTCAATCCCAAACAAGAATTAGTTTAGGATTTATTTGGTGTAACTTAGGGGTGTGACCATTGTCATTAGGGTATACGGTGTCGAGTCGGTAAAGGTGGTCGGCACCGATCGGTGACCACCGCCACATTTGTTTACCGTTCAAGATTACCGATTTGGGGGGGGGGGGGGGGGGGATCGGTGAAGGTTCACCGACTCGGTGAAAGAAGGGAAGGGGGAGAGAGGGGGTGTGTGGTGGGTTCCATGCCTTCTCAATCAATCACACATTTTTTCATTTTTTTTAAATAGTTTACCTAAACCCCATTAGATAAACCACCGCAAACATTTTTTAGCATTAGGTAAACAATTGATATAACGCTATATGATTTGTTGAATTGAGAGTTTACCTATTCCAAGTATTTAACTACTCCCTTCACCCTAGAAAGTATATAAACGTGTCAGTTGTCACTGCATATAGTCTACTTGTCGTTAACATTAATTAAAAGTCCAAACAAAAGAATTTTAGCATTTATGTCCGAGTCCTTTTCACATTTATGAAATATCAATTTGTTTTTTTTTTTCTTTCAGGTTCATGAAATATCAAATCGTGAAAACAATTTAAGAGTCATAGTTCTTTTAGTACTTTTTAACTAATTGAAGAAAACTAGAATTAAGTTTGGTCTGTTGAATATACAGTTAAAATGTTAGGATTGAATCATAAGGTATGTTTATGAGTCCGGTTTGGTTATTTTTATTTCATTCAAAACCTCATTAAAGTTATTAACTAGTAATAACAAATTCTTCGCTCTGCATAATATTTTTTTGGATATTCACTGAGAACTAACTAATTAATGAACTGATATGTGATATGCATATATATACCTGAACAACAAGAACACCTTGTTTTTTAAGTGGAACAAGCTTTCTCTCTACAGATTCATCAGGGTGGTGGAGATCAATGTTCTTAAGCTCCATATCAGCATGTGCATGAATAAAATCCACACCGCGGTTGTTACAAAGCAACTCGGGTTCACCGAGGCTGTTTTGGACAAGTTCACCCGCCAGCGGGTAAAACTGCGCTAGCGCTTGTGCCAGTGATTTCTTCACTACCGTCACGCTCTCATCAAGTGGAAGAGAGTTCTTGTAGCAAAAGAAAACCCCGACATCGAGTGGTGGAAGGAGTAGGTCTAGGTTGGACATTGGTAGCCAGTGGTCCTGGACCGGCAACGCGGCGGCGATGATGTCTCTCTTCTTTACACTAACTGAGAAAGTTGTTCCACACGAACCCATTGTTTATGAACTTGGTGTGCTACAAGTGAAAAAAAAAATGACACGTACACCAAGTGGTTTGGTATTTGGAAACAATGGTTTGTTTAGAAAAGGTGTTTGATTATTTGAAAGTTGATTAGGAATTATGTGTGGAGAAAGTAGAGAGAAAAGGGGTGATTTATATAGGAAAATGGGGTGTGTTATTGTGTTAAAGAATTACTATAAATCATGGGGAAAAAGTTGGTTTTGAAAATGTTTCTTTAACATTTTTCTTCATTTCACCAACCACCTTTAGCCTAGTTTTTCTACTAGATGGTAAATGGATAGAATAACATAATTTTATTAAGGGTTAGTTGTTATATACTAAAATTGTCAACTTACTACTATGAAAACAGATCGAATTTTTCTCACCAATGTATGGGAGTTAAAAAATTAATTTTTTTTACACAATGATAATTGTTTCATTCTAATTAACAGGGCAAATACTATTATAAATTAAGTTTTAATATTGTTTTACAAAGTTAATTTTTTTTGTTTCAACTATATATATATAAACATGTACAATGGGTGGTTTTTATGACACGGTCGACAGAGGTTGATCGAAGGATGGTGTCGTTCATAGCCACGAGTTGTCTATAGTTGGTGGTCAAGGAGGGGGTTGCAAACTTCCTTGGGGAGGGTAGAATTTTGGGTGGTTGTGATTTCGTGTGTTGTTGATACTCTAAAACAAGTTAAGATTTAATAATGTTTAATTATTATGAGCTTTTTACGTAACAATATTATTATTTGATTTTTTTCATTATAACATCTTATAATTATACCAAAAAAGCTAATAAAAAAGATAATTAAGTTTCATAGATATTTTTGGCTCATATAATAATTATAAACATTTATGAAGAATTTAGAAGAGGGTACAGTGTTACAACCAATAAAAATAAAAAATAGTAATTTTAATTGACAGCTCTCATGGCTCTAATTTAGTACCTCTACTCTTTACCTTCAGTGTAGTGATATCTATATGATCTAACAAACAAAACTCCAAAAGATTTTATGTTCATATCATGTCTGTTTTTAAGTGTGAATGTATTAGATTTATTTAATGAGTACGTGTATGAGCCTTTCTGGTTAAAAATATAATAACATATGTAAATTTCAACAACGGACCTTCGCATTTCTAGACTTGTATTATATGGTTTAATTAAGTAAAACTTAACTTTATTATAAAAATAAAATGGACAGATGGAATGAAACCAATATTGCATCATCGATTGACCTTTGGTCATGAATTAGGTCAACTGCACAGGTTAAAAGGAACCACCAAATTTACATAGCACTCACTATACATAACCAACCCACTTTATGCATATATTATAGTTTTCCAAATAAAAATCTCAAAATTTCTGTGACTTCTCTAAGTATTGTTTTCTTTTCAAATTATAGACTTGACTTTGTGCATTTGTGCCGAACCTACACAAGTACACAAAATTCACAGCACCTTTTGGTGTTTTGTGTACTAGTGGTAATTGCATTTTTCAACCAAATTGAGTTTCTAAAGTAAGTGATATCATCTCAAGATTTTTCAACCAAATTGAGTTTCTAAATTAACTGATACCGCACCTTTTGGTGTTTTGTGTACTAGTGCTAATTGCATTTTTCAACCAAATTGAGTTTCTAAAGTAACTGATATCATCTCAAGTACGGGTTTCATTTGCTTTGGTTAGTGTAGGGTTACATAATAGTTATACTACTTTATTAGTTTTTTTTAGAGCATTCACATCTGATTCTCCATAATTATGTGAGTGTAGCCAGGGGTGTACCCACCCCAAGTCGTGGGTGAGCGGGCGCATCATTTGAAAAAAAAAAATTAGTGTTATTTTTCGTCGAAATTTCTGACCTCACCCCTTGAAAATTTTCACCCCGCACCCCTTGAAAATTTTCACCCCCACCCCGAAAAAAATATTATGAATATATTAAAAAAATAAACACCGATTATTATTTAATATATAAGTATATAACACAATTTCTATAATTTTTCTTTAACCACTTATTCACTTTATTACTTAACCCAATCAAAGCGCAATCTACAATCTATTTTTATTAACCCAAGCCCAAAGAAATTTGAACTAAATAAAATAACCCAAACTCATCCACCCATTCCAATTCCAAATCTCACCCCAGAAAAAAAAACTTCCAGCGACTTGACGCCACTGCTCACGACCGGACGACTCTTTTTGCCGGAAAAAAAAACCAAAATTCTGGCAAGACCGACCCATATTACGCCAGAATTCCGATACAGAACTAGTATCGTTTCTTTATTTATTTATTTTCTTTTTTGTTATTTTATGTGATGATTAGGAGACAATAAAGATGTATAAGGATTTGATCTTGTTTTGTTTTTTTGTTGTATTTTTTTTGTTGTTCTAGACTTGTATTTAAATGATTTTTTGTTTTATTTATAGCTTTTTTTGTTTAATTGATTAGTTACAAGTAATCAACATTTAATACTAGGGCTTTAATGTTTGAAAATAAAATTCAAAATTATGAACTATGGTTGAACATGATTGTTTATTTTGTTTAAGTGTTTAGTGTTGTTAAATGAACTTATGGAGCAATTTATATGTGATAGGAACCATAAGTAAGAATGTAATGAACCTATGGTGTGTTTAGTATCTCTAGTTGATGTTTTGTATAGATTTAAATTAATGAAAACCTGCAGGGCACAATTTTAAGTACATTTGTAATGATGTTTGACGTGTTTTTAATTATTATAAAAATTTTAGTTTGATGTTCTTTTGTCTTACATGAACCAACCCAACCCAACCTGATCCGACCCGCTATGAACCGATTTTTGTTATATAGTAAGGGGCCTAAAATCTTTAAAAACATTCCATTCCGCATCCCCAGGAAAAAATACCTGCGTCTGCCACTGAGTGTAGCCGCTATGTTATATAAAGTGATTATTAGTGGTTATGAGTGAAGGAGAAAGAAAAGATATTGTTCATTATTAAATTTAAAGAAAACATTGTATATCCTTCTATAATTTTTTAATATTTTTGAAAGCGTTTGTGACTTCTCTTGCTTCTACCTCTAAGGACTTGCGTAGTGGGGCGGTATGCCCGGTCATGGCGCCGTCAAAACGCCCGGCACACCAAAACGTGGGGCGCTATAAATGAAAAAAGGGGGTGTGGCGCGAGAAATTTAGCGGTGTGATAAATTGGAATTTTTAATTTTTGACCGTTAATCAACGGTCATATTCTTTAAAAAAGAAAAAAATTCAATTTTTTTATTTTCACACTATAAATAACTCCCAACTCTTCCATTTTCCATACTCAAATATTCTCTCATGCTCTATATATTTTTTAAAAAGTTTTGAAGCTACTCTCACCCTATTCAAAAAAAAAATGGGTTCCCCGTCGGAAGACTCGTTCACCGATATTTACCGAAGATTTTTTTCACCCGAAGAAGACGCGGAGGAGGAAGAAGCGGTTACGAGTGCATGTACTTTTGTAATACACGTTGAAGGCGGATTTGGTTGAGCATGCTTGGGCGATTCGCCCAATTCGATACAACACTGACGACGAAGAAGATTCCGAGGAAGAAGAGGTTGAGGAATTCGAAGACAGGAACTTTGAAGACGTAGGTTTGGATGCTGGAGAAAACAAAGAGGAAGAAGGAGAGAACGAAAATGAAGCGGAAGAATAAATATATTTTTTTAGGTGTAACGTTTTTCTTTTTTTCTTTAACGTTTTTTTTTTATTTTAATGTATTGTTTTTTATTTAATGCAATGATTTTTAATTTTATAAAACTTAGAAATTAATTAAAAAAATGAAAATTAAATTAATTGAGTAATGATGACAAAGTGACTTTATGACTACGGCCTCAAGTTGCATAACGCCCCATAAAGCCCCTTGGTGACGTGACATGCCACATGTCGCATAATGCCCCCAAAAAAGCCTTATGACTACGGATGACTAAGGCCACATATGTGAGCATGCCTCTAATCGGTGTTGTTCTACCCAAGGCCATGTGTGAGCATGCCTCTAATCGTGTTACCTAGGGAACATCATCCATATAGTAAGTGGGTTGTGGCTAAAATATAACAAGTTTGGTATGTATATTTAATTATTACGATTAAGTGTATTCGTAATTGATTCTTCATCTTAATCTATATAATTATATAAAAAAATTATTTTTTTTTTCTCTCATTTTTAATTAAATATTATTTTATGGCTATAGAAAATTGTTAGATTTTTATGTATAAAATCAGAGTATCTTCTAAGAAAAAATGATTTAGACCATTGATGTGTGTTAAGTAGTAGTTACTTTTAGTAACTTTTAACACGATTAGATAAGTTAACTCAAAAACTTTTAAATACGTTTACGTAGTTTTAAAGTTATAAGAAATGATTATTACTTAGACTAAAAACACACAATAGTCAAGTGTACTTATCGTTTGTGGTAAAGTCTATGTAAGAACCAATGATCAAATCCAAAGAACACGACTTTTACTACTCAACTGTACATTACCGACTAGTTAGTTAATTATCTTTTTTTGTTTGACAATTTAATATTAAAACCAGAAAACAAAAGCAAATAATAGAGAATTAGTAGAGAATATTAAGAGCACGAAAAGTGCCGCTCAGAGTTCTCGACTCCACTTGGGATGAATTATAGTTAGGATATTGGCAAATGATGTGGTGGTTTTAAGAAAAGACATTAAGGCTTTCCATTAAATTTACAAACTATGAATTTGTGGTTAAAATAGAATTATAGCTGATTTAAAGTTAATTCATTGCCTTTGCTTAGAAGAAGACTTCTTTTAAAGACAAATCAACTAAGTATAGGTTTAATACATCCAACTACTCTTCTTCTTATTCTTCTTCCATAACACTATATTTTGCGATCCTTCTTCTTATTCTTCTTCCTTAACACTATATTTTGCGATCCTTAATGATAGTCCCTACTTATGGGTTCCATCCTTCAAAGATATGTTATGGTGCTCCGTATAGGTGCTAATGACACTTGTGATTGATTGATTGAGGTAATTGATCTTTATTTAAGAAGTGGCGTTATGATAATAAAACATATATAAAGACATATAGATTTTAACATGGGTTCACCAACTCTTGGCCCGCACCAAATTTAACATATAGAACATGCTAGACAAGTGGCATAACCAAGTTTTGGCTTGTCATTAAAGCATAGCATATAGATCGTGTAGGCCAATAATGATATCCTTGATAAGTGAGGGTTGATCACAAGATGTGTTTCCACAAATAGGCTAACCAGTACCAAAATTGGACCCATTACTAGTTTATGGGTTGTCACACACCATAGGTGTACTAATCAGCTTCACACCACTAAGTTTATTAAGAACACCCACAAGTTCAAAGACCAAAACCGGATCACAAGCCTCATTCACGAAGAAGAAGGGTAGAAAGAATTATCAGAGACATAACACACCACTTTGCAAAAGTTAAACATTTAATTCATACCAAGTTTTATCTACAACTCAAGTAACACAAATAGTTTAGCCAAGAATGACCATAGAAACTTCCCCACAAATAATGATCATAGGAAAAACCATGGTGAATCAAGTGTAAGAATCAAACAATTAAATGAAGGTTGTTGATTACAAGTCTCTCTCTCTCTCTCTCTCTCAAATTAAGCTATTGCAAGTGTTTTCTTAGAGTGATCACAAACTCTTAGTGAACTCTCAAGTGTGATCGGAGTGCCGTGCTCCGGTCAAAGATAATATTTATATACCCAAATTACCCTTAACTATGCATTAGTGGTAGTAAGGGGTCGATCCACGAAGAGTTTGTGGATTGTGTATGGACTTGATCGATTATGAAGGTTTTGTCACGATTATGAAACTTGATATTTGGTTATTTTGTTTGTTTTGAAAAATGTGTCAGAATGAACCAACGGATTTGATATTAACTACTAAACTATGATTACTTGGAATTATAGGAAAACTTGATTACTTGACTTAGAACAATAATATAGAACAAGGTTCACACCTGGTTACATAATCGCAAGACCTAGGGATCCTACACGTTTTAACTTGATTCAGTTGAATTTGATTATTAACGCATTTAATGTCACGTGGCTTAGGTGCTAAAAGTTATCAACGTTACAAAAACGGACAGCAGTGCACTTCTTTACCGAGAACATGTAAATCCTATTCTTTGATAAGGCATGATTACGCATATTCATTTCACGAAGTCAATTTTCATAACTCATTCGACAATTCGTAAACTCAATACAAACGTAAGACAATTATCATAAACTTCAAATATTCAAAAGCAAATTGTCACGAATTAAAATTAAATATAAAATGTTGAAACCCTAGAATTCTTACAAAAATCTACACCGGGGTGAAACCCAAGAGATTAGCTTCTCATGGATGATGGAATGTGATCGCCGGATGAGGAGCACATGAACTTCGACATAATCTTAAATCTTGGAAATGGTGATGGATGATAGTTAGGGATTTAGGTTTGATGGTGATAGTGGATTGGATGGAGATGATCATGGTGATGGTGGATTAGGGTTAGGATTGTAGTGGTTGATGATGGTGGATAATTGTTGATGATTGGAGATGAAGGAATAGGTGTATGATGGCACCACGAACAATAGAATATGTTCAAAATTCATAACTCCCGGTATAAACCCCAAAAGATTGGTCCAAACCCGGTCAAACTAGCCAAATTGTGAAATTCAGCGTCAACAGAAACCAGCATGCGTCGCCGACGACCAAGGAGCACGTCAACGACGCGATGTGCAATCCCAGTTTCTCATTTTGTTCGTTTTTTGCACCCGGTTGATCCCAAATGCTTCCTGATGCTCCGTAAAGCTTCCAATTAGCTCCTTAAACACCGTTAGACTTGCAAAACACAATTCCAATCAAAGTAGGCTATTCGAAGCTCAAATTCATGTAAAACATAAACTTTAAAATGATAAAGCAACGGGTTTTCAACAACGTGTCAGTGTGAAAAGTGAGAGAGGAATGATTGGAATGGGATGAGGAAAATGGGTATCCAAGGACTCTGTTTATAGGCTGGTAAAGTCAAGGGGCGCACGACCGTGCATGGTCATGCTTCATATTTTCCCCGACAGCCGGTTCTCCTTCTCGTCCTTTCCCCTCCTTTCTGTTGCATTTCTTTATAGGCACAGTCATACATAGGTTATGCACGGTCGTGCGTGGGCAAGTGTCTAAACAAGGCTTGAAAAGATATCAATCTTGTCAGGTCTAGAAGCTTCTATTCCTTGTCTTATTCATGCACGAGCGTGTCAAACTATTGCATTGTTGTGCCTCCGCATTCGTGGACTTTTGTTGCCAAACTTGGATTGACTTGCGCTGTTGGGTTACTATGCACGACCGTACCCATAGCCTGACATGGTTGTGCCTATCTAGAACTTAGCTGATTTTCTTAGAATCTTGGATTTTTGCCTCGTTTTTGCTTGTTTTTCTCTTCTTTTTATCCACAGCCCTTACAACTCTACAATTACCAAATAGGAACGATTTAGGTAGTATTTTCAACTATAAAGTCATAAAAAGTACCTTAAATGGGGGTAATTATGCACTAAAAATATGTATAACTGATGGCACATCGACCATTTAATTCTAGACGATAAAGATTGTAGAGAAGAGAACCTTATGATAACTCGCGATAAATAAGTTGAAGTTCCACCACTAAACACAAATCAGGTATAGTTAGTGAGCTACCATTAAATAGGAGACTTAATTGCATAGTAATAGGTCTAATAAGAGGATTTTTATTGCAAGTTCAAACTAACATCACACTATATTGGGTCTAAGATGACGATTATATGGTGTAAATTCACACTCACAACACATGGTGATGGGTCTAAGATGAGGATTGTTTGGCACAAATGAAGTCTCACATCGACAAAATTCTTTTGTATATATAAGTGTGATAACACGCTTCTTCTATCACTAATTGATTATAAGGTGGTAAGGGATTATCTATCTCCACTTCGATAGTGTCATAAGTTTCAGTGGATCCTGATGGATGCTCCAGTTCCATGGGTTCATATTATTCACCTTCATCATCTGGAATGTTAGGGTAGTGATGGTTTGAGGGCATTTAGAATGTGAACCTGATTTCCACACAATTTTTTCGAGGTTTATGCATAGTAACGACATCTTTGCCAACAACTAAGATGATAAATTATGGTGGTGATGCTGGCCTCTCTACTTGATTCTATTAAGTTGAATGCTCTAATGGTTCTTTTTCTTGTTTCACTACATGTTGATTTCGAAATCTATAGCCTGTGAAAAGGTCATCCCACATTTGTTGAGTTAGTCTATGTTAAGGTGTGTTAGGCATAGAAGTACCACTGCTAAATATCACGATTGGATCTTGCTCAATGCCTTGATATTGCATTCCATGTCCCGAATCACCACTCAAGTTATAGTGGTAGTCTTCAGGTGGTCGTGTCCTCTTTACTTGATTCTAGTTAGCTAAATTCTTTGGTGGTTCTTCTTCTTCTTTCATGACATGTTGATTTCCAAATCCATAGCCTTTAAAAAGGTCATCCCATATTTGTTGAGTTGGGTTATGTTAAGGTGTGTTATGAATAGAAATACCACTGCTACATATCATTATTGGATCTTACTCAATCTCTTGATATTGCATTCCATGTCCCGAATGACCACTCCTGTTATAGTGGTAGGCTTCGAGTGTTGTTAGATGGTTCAATTGATTAGGAAAGGAGCTAGGTGCATCTTCGGGTTCTTCTTAGCCATAACTGCTACCTTTAAGCATAATTCCTTTGCCAATACCGTGAGTGTTGTTGCCATATGTGATCTATGAGAGGAAGTACTCATACTCGAAAATCTAAAAAATCAAATCTTATTAACTAGACTCGAGATTACTAATGAACATCGAATCTGCAAAACTATGAGCTTTTGTTTAAGGTTCTAGCTTAGACACAAAAGGCTAGTATCTAAATCTCTTAAACTATAAATCTAATACCAACTTGTCGCACCCCTGATTTCAATGGGCATGATGATAGGGTAATAAGCATGACTGATTGTTAACATATTTACATTGCAGCAAAAGGTAGAAAATATCATCATCATCATACTTAATAAATCCCACCAATATCAAAGCTAGTGTAGGGTCTGAGGAGGGTAAGATGTAGACGGTCTTACCTCTACCCCGTAGGAATAGAGCGGTTGCTTCCCGTCAGACCCCCGACTCGATAGTAGTTTTGCATCAAGCCTTGGACATAAGGCACATAACACTCAACAATTGAGACAAAGACCGACTAGTGCATATACCCCCTTGTCTTTTGGCTATCATCGCCACCACATGATGCATGATTAACCATCCTCCTCTTTTAATATTTTTTTTATTAAATTAGTTAAATAATGTTAAAATTAGTGCACTTTCACTTTTGCCCACTGAGCGCCGACACATATATACATTATATGCGCATACCGCAAACGGGGCATTAGAAGGTAGAAAATTTATATCAAATTACAGGTTTCCAAATGCTAAAGTAATAACATGAAAACACATATACATTATATGCAAATTACAAGTTCATAATAACCTGAAAACGCAAAATGCTAAAGTAATATAATATTGTTTTATAACAAAGGCTTAATGGTGGATCAAAAACTCCAAAATGACTTGATGACATCATAGCATCTGGTCTAAGGATCGAGTTGCAAGTTCCAAAGAGAGCAAAACCAGACAAATTGTGTGTCAATCTTTTATATACGTCAGCTTTCACTCAGCCATGACATGGGTATCACGATTTACTATAATTACAGTTTATAGTTTTGATTCTGGTTTAAATACTAGGTTTCCCACGTATACACGACATGTACAGATAATTATGTATGCCTACTAACTTCTAGTTAGTGGTCGTTGCAATAATGTATATGAGTTGCAATCATGTATATGACCAGTACCGCATACATGCATTGATAGTCCAAATCCTTTTTATGATAAACACACATCAGTAAATCAAACCCCTTAAAGAACATGTAGTCAAACATGCACATGTATCTGTGATACATTAAACAAGAGGTTTTTTACTAGCATCTCAAGATTTAAAATAGTTAATATTTATTTACCTGATTCTTAAGGAAACTTAGCACTATTGAAGTTTATCGGTCTTAAGGTGCGTTATACCAAATTAAGTTCATCCTAGTCATAAATAGAATGTATATCCATAAAGAATATTATCGATCTTAATTGTCATGATAGACTGATTAATTACAAGGTGGGTATGAAAACATGTTCCAAATGTTGAAACGAAAGAGTTAGATTTTGAATAGATGGCCCATTGCGGACAATATAATGGCCCTCTTACTGTCTGTAATCCATTGGTCAATATTTAGTCAAAATGAGTGCATTACGGGCCTTATTACTGTACTATTACGCCCCATAACCCAAAATTAAAGTTCTTGTGAAAATCAGAAGCATTAAGGACCATAATTTTTTCACCTTGCCAATCGTAACCCAAATATTAGGGTTTGATGAAAACTATTAGAAGGAATATAAGCTAGATATAATAGTTAGTATAATGTATTTATTAATGTAGTTTTATTTATATTATAAGTAGTGGCGGTTACATATCAAACCGTCAAGTATATATTTATGTATGTATTAACAATTCGAATAACAAGAACATCATCATTCTCTTATGTCCTTTAAACCCTAATCTGAATTCTAATCTCAATAAAGTGGTATCAAAGCCACAACGATCCGCATTTACAAATATTATAATCACTGCAATTCTCTTCAAAAGTTATTTTTTCTTCTTCGTCCGAATGGCAACATCAAACGGCGGAATTCAAACCCAGATCCCGAAACTATTGGGACAGAATTATTATCAATGGCACAGACAAATGAAGGTTTTATTAGAATCACAAGATCTATGGACCAGTGTAGAAGAAGGATACAATCAACTTGCCGCCGGCACTTCAGAAAATGATCAAAACGCTCACAGGGAGAAAGTGAAGAAGGATAAGATGTCACACCCCCAAAATACCACATGCGGAAACACTGCGGGACGTGTGACGTACCAGGATCCAAGCAACCAATCACATTGAACTATAATAAATATTTAAGCAAAACATTCCATTCATTTCATAATATAATTCCAAGTCATAAGTTAAAACCAAAGTAAACGTTCAGCGGAAGCATAATGTAAATTGTTAATCAATTGTTTCAAAACAAGTGTTCAAAACCAACGAAACAAGTATCCAAGAGTCTCGACCCATGACCACTCCAGCACTCCCAGATAGCAAGTCCATAACCAAAAATCTAACGACCTAAAAGCATGCAGACAAGTGTGTCAGACGACGCTGGTGAGTTCAAAGTTTGTTAACACATTTTAATTACCAGATATGAGTATAAAACATTTCAGAGATTAGATGTTGTTATTAACTCGATTACCGCAGATGGCTCCAGATTATTTTCCCAAATCCCAATGCTCTATCTTACTTTGGTCAAGTGGTTAAGGTAATTAGTTCACGACCGTCCTCCCCGGTACGGTGTGAGGGTGCCAAACCTAATAGCGCTATCAACAAATAACCCCGTTGCCTCCCCGGAAACCAATCGGTATATGATGGGACTTAATGATAGAAATGAGTGTAATAACCAACATCCCAGGTTTAACATTCCAGTCAAACCCAAAACCCGACATTCCTCCCCGGAACATTACCCAATATCCCTCCCCGGGATGCATGCTTGAAAAGGTAGTGAACTCACCGTGGTTTGCTCGGTTTGTTAAGTTACCCGTTTCCAAGTTAATCAACCAACCCTACCGTGGTTACCAATGAATATCAGTTTCTCAATTAAACAAGTCATTATTCTCACACAGATTGCATCTCTCACAAGATCACAGTATATCAGGTAGCCAATACACCTTTCTAACGCAAGTTCACATCTCATGTGATTGTCACATGTAACACATAACATAACAGGTGGGTTTGTTATACCAACGAATTGAACCAAGTTTCTTATTATCATTGACATGTAACATGGATCGTGTACACACACAAGTATCTATCATCATTAACATCACAGGAACCTACTGTTCAATTCAGTGACTTACACGGCGAAACACCCCTTATGACGAAATATCATCTTTCGTCGAGGTGAGGTGTGACGAAAACCCATATGTTTCGTCGGAATGTTTGTCGACAAAAAACCATGTTTCATCGTCGACTACCCTTGACAGTTTCATCATTTCCCTAAACCCAAATCAAGACGGTTTCACGTATCATCATACAATTATCAAACAACTTCTTGTTAACACTAGTTCATCGAATAGATTTAGCAAACCACACAATGAATATACACAGATTATTTAATCTCTATCATACATGTTCTAAATTCCCAGATTTAGTATCAACACTTCAAAACCCTTTTTAACAACTAACCTTACTCATACACCCACTGTTCGAATCTGATCGATTTGTTGTTACTAGTCAATCATCAAAACCTTGTTATCATGCAACCCTAAAACTAACATCAATCATATCGAATTACTAACTAGGCATTAGATCATGCATTGGTTCCACAATAAACGAATCGAGTATAAACGAACAGGAATCACATAGAGGAATCACATAGAGGTTTATTCGAATCATGAAAGGGTTACTAACCACACGATGATTGTACACATGGAAAGATCGATTGAGGGCTCCCAAGCAAGGAGAATGGCCACCGTCTAACAGAGAGAGAACAGTAGGGTTTGTGTTGTGTTTACGGTTATGATTATAAGAGATTATAAAGTCCGAGAGTTATGGGCCACCAGTGGGCCTGGGCCGAAGGTCTTGACGAAAGACATCTTTCGTCGTGTGGGGTGATGACGAATGTCCTGAGTTTCGTCGAGCATAGCAATGACGAAAGACCTGTATTTCGTCGAGTTTAATGTCGACGAAGAACCATCTTCGTCGAGGGTTCATGACAAGAGTCTTAGTTGTAAAACATGCACAAATAAATCCAATAACCCTCAAGACTCTAATCTTTCAAACAGTACACATTACATTACATAACATAAAACAAATTATCAAAACAGAATTGCGACACGAGCGATACATAAATGAAAGAGCTTGAAATCTCGGGTTGTCACATCATCCCCAACTTGAAAGAAATTTCGTCCTGAAATTTGATAAGCAATCCACAATAGCACGGTGTCAGGTCAGGATGACTATGTATTTTCTGTGGGTGCCACATCATCCCCAACTTGAATGGGAATTTCGTCTCGAAATTCACTACTTATGCCAGATTTAGATTTGTCAGCTGGGAATAAATGTGGGTACTTGAGCTTCATCTGATCCTCGCATTCCCATGTGAACTCCGATCCCCGTCTTGAGTTCCAACGAACCCTCACGATCGGAATTCGACTATGCACGGACCTTGACCTCCCGGTCCATAATTTCTATTGGTTCTTCGACAAACTCCAAGTTGTCGTCGATTTTCAGCTCTTGAAACGGTACCACAAGTGTTTCATCAGACAAACACTTCTTTAGCTGGGAGTCATGGAAGACATCATGGACCTTACCCAACTCAGCAGGCAACTCTAACTTGTAGGCCACTTTGCCAATTCGTTCCAGAATTTTGAATGGCCTGACATAACGAGGGTTAAGCTTTCCGCATTTTCCAAAACGCACCATACCCTTCCAGGGTGAGACCTTCAACATTACACGATCACCAACTGCAAACTCCAGAGGTTTCCTACGCTTGTCAGCGTAGCTTTTCTGACGGTCGCGTGCTGCTGCCATACGATTCCTAATCTGAACAATCTTTTCTGAAGTTTCAAATACAAGCTCTGGACCTGTGATCTGGCTGTCACCCTCCTCAGCCCAACAAAGAGGTGAACGACATTTTCGTCCATACAATGCTTCGAATCGAGCTGCCTGGATACTGGTATGATAACTATTGTTATATGAAAACTCTATCAAAGGTAAGTGTTTCTCCCAACCCTTGCCAAAATCAATCACGCACGCTCTCAGCATGTCTTCAAGTGTCTGGATGGTTCGCTCACTTTGACCATCCGTTTGTGGGTGATAAGCAGTGCTCATGTCGAGACGCGAGCCAAACGATTTGTGCATCGACTGCCACAAATCCGAAATGAAACGCGGGTCACGATCAGAGATAATAGAGGTCGGCACCCCGTGCCTAGAAACCACCTCTTTAAGATAAACAGTGGAAAGTTGTGAGAACTTATCCGTTTCCTTGATTGCTAGAAAATGTGTTGACTTCGTGAGACGATCAATGATCACCCAGATGGTATCGTTTCCGTTTTGAGTTCTCGGCAAGCCTGTGAAGAAAATCCATTGTGATTTGCTCCCATTTCCACATGGGTATTTCTGGTTGCTGAAGTAGACCCGAGGGTTTCCGATATTCTACTTTAACTTTATCACAAGTCAGACACTTACTCACATAAGTCGCGATGTGAGCCTTCATCTTCGGCCACCAATATAGAACCTTGAGGTCCTGATACATTTTATCTGAACCCGGATGAACAAAGGGATCCATATTTGTTCCATGCAATAGAGAATACCATCAGATCTCTCTACCAGTCGTTTTTCCATGCCCCTTAAGTACTCTGCTTCAATGTTTTCCCCTTTCAATGCTTCAGTTTGTGCAGAACGGATCTGGTCAGGCAAATTAGAATGGATGGTGAGTTGTAAGGTGTGAACACATTTGGGTTTCGATTCCTTTCGACTGAGAGCATCAGCTACAATGTTAGCCTTACCCGGATGATACTTGATTGCGCAATCGTAGTCATTTAAAAGTTCCACCTAGCGACGCTGTCGCATATTCAATTCCTTCTGGTCAAAGATATGCTGAAGGCTCCTGTGATCGGTATAAATAGTGCATTTGGTACCGTACAGGTAATGCCTCCAGATTTTAAGCGTAAACACCACAGCTCCCAACTGTAAGTCGTGTGTCGTATAATTCCTCTCGTGAACCTTTAACTGTCTCGAGGTGTAGGCTATCACATTCTCGTGTTGCATCAACACGCAACCGAGGCCCTGAATGGAAGCATCACAATATACCACAAAATCTTCTGTGCCTTCAGGTAAAGATAATATCGGTGCGCTGCAGAGCTTTTCTTTCAGCAACTTGAAAGCATCTTCTTGTTTCGTTCCCCATGAGTATACAACACTCTTCTGTGTTAATGAGGTAAGAGGTTGTGCGATCTTCGAGAAGTCTTTAATAAATCTGCGATAGTATCCAGCGAGACCAAGAAATTGTCGCACCTCTGATGGAGTCTTTGGTGCCGCCCAACTTCTGATATCATCGATCTTAGCAGGATCCACGTGTATTCCCGATTCATTCACAATGTGGCCAAGGAATTGCACCTCTCGTATCCAGAAGTCACACTTAGAAAACTTTTCATAGAGTTGCTCCTTCCTCATGAGTTCCAAGATGAGACGCCAGTGTCGCTCGTGATCTTCTTTGCTCTTTGAATAGATCAGAATGTCGTCAATAAACACGATAACGAAGTCGTCGAGATACAGTTTGCATACACGGTTCATGAGGTCTATGAAGACCGCTGGTGCGTTCGTCAACCCAAACGGCATAACCAAAAACTCATAATGACCATACCGCATTCGAAAAGCCGTCTTAGGGACATCCTCCTCTCGGACCCTCATCTGATGATAACCCGATCTTAAATCGATCTTCGAGTAAAAACTTGACCCCTGCAACTGGTCAAACAAGTCGTCGATGCGCGGCAGAGGATAACGGTTCTTGACAGTCACCTTGTTGAGTTCCCGATAATCAATACACATACGAAAAGACTCGTCTTTCTTCTTTACAAACAGAACTGGGGCTCCCCAAGACGAAGAACTAGGTCGAATAAATCCCCTGTCCAATAACTCTTGCAGTTGATTAGACAACTCCTGCAACTCTCCAGGTGCTAAACGATAAGGAGCACAAGCAATTGGAGCCGCTCCTGGTGCAAGATCGATCTGAAATTTCACTTGACGATGAGAAGGTAAACCAGGTAGTTCCTCAGGAAATTCATGAACAACTGGCAGGTTGTCGATCTTTCTTTCTTCTGACAGAGTATCAGTAAGAAGTGCTAGAATAGCAGGATACCCCTTTCGTAGACATTTCTGTGCTTGCATAGCTGAGATGATACCAACCATCGCACCACTGCGATGCCCTTGAACCGATAGGAATTCTCCACTGGGGAGAGGAATACGTACGATCTTCTCTTTATAGAGAATTTCAGCTTGGTGCTTAGATAGCCAATCCATACCAACCACTACATCAAAACTACCGAGGGTAACAGGAAGGAGGTCAATATCAAACACTTGGCCCACAAGATCTAATTTACATCCCATAAGAACGTGTGAGGCTTCAATTGTTTTACCATCGGCTAATTCTACTACATGCTTAGCTTCTAGAGGTGTTGGAGCTAACCATAATCGCTGACTGAACTCTAGGGACACATAACTCCAATCGGCACCGGAATCAAATAATACAGAAGCAAAGAGGTTGTTCACAGAAAACGTACCTGTCACAACATTGCCGTCTTTCCTAGCATCACCAGCACCAATCGTAAATACCCTTCCACGAGCACCATTGCCCCCATTGTTGCCATTATTGCTGTTCCCAGCATTGTTGTAGTTGTTCTGACGGTTGTTGTTGTCGTTGGCATTCTGATTCAGTTGGGGGCAATCCCGTTTAATGTGGCCCTCATCTCCACACTGAAAACACCCCTTCCGAAAGCCTTGGTTCTGATGGGGCTGCTGTCTTTGCTGTTGTTGATACTGCTGATACTGCTGATTCTGCTGTTGCTTTGGGTACGGAGCTCTACAGTCTTTTGCCACATGGCCCACCTTGTCGCACCTATGGCAAGCCCGGACACACGGTCCATGATGATGATAACCACACTTGTTGCACTTTGGCTTCTTACCAACGTAGGAGCCTTGATTCGGATTGCTGCCCTGGCCTTGGTTAACTGAGGACGACTGACTGAAACTACGATTATTGCTGTTGTCATGCCTTTTCTGTGACTGGCTTGCACTGGTTGCTTTGTCGGCGTCATTCCATTTACGCTTGTGATCACTAGTAGGTGTGGTAGCTGTAGCAGCAGGGGTAGTAGCAGAAACACGTGCGTTAGAGAACCACGCTCAACCTCTTGGTCGGTAATCTTATGTGCTAAACGGATGATCTGAGGCAGATTGTTGAGATTTGCAGCAGTGACCAAACTCTTTACCGATGGTGCTAGCCCTTGATGTACAGCTCAATTCTTCTAGGTGGGGGTCGAGACAAGTTAGGGCACATGTTTGCTAGCTCATGTGACCTCATGGTGAACGCTTCAATTTCAGACGCCTCCATTTTCATATTGTAATACTCATTCTAAAGTTTCTGAATTTCGTCGCGAGGACAGTACTCCTCCCGCATCAACTCCTTGAATCATCCCAAGTCGTTGCATTAGCCATTTCAATGCCCAACATTTGCACCTGGGCATTCCACCAAGTTAAGGCACCGTCCTCCAAGGTGCCTGTAGCATACTTCACTCGGTCCCCCTCGGGACAGTTGCACATAGCGAACACTGACTCTGCCTTCTCAAACCATCGTAGTAACCCCACAGCCCCTTTAGTCCCACTAAATTTCTGTGGCTTACAATCCATGAACGTCTTGAAAGTGCAAGCAGGCGGATGGTTTTGATTCTGATGTGCTTGTTGACCTAAGGACGAAAGAAAATTCAACACAAGGGTAAGTGTTGTGTACGCGACACAAGAATAGAGAGTATTTGGCACATTTCGTACCAGCTTGGTAGGCTGCTAAAGCCTCAGCCACACGGGTGTTTATCAGATTTGTCAGTTCAGTCTGAGTCATCGCGATGTGACCACACCCGTGGCCTCATCCGCTCATGATTCTAGATGAGAAAAGAGAAATGGTTAAGGGTCGAGATAAGGTAGGAGTCAAAGCTCACGAAGACTTCTACAGACTACTACATTCACATCCATCAACAGAGCAGAACCCCTTTCACACTCGTTAAGCCTCACTGGGACTCACATGCACCCCACACTATTATTATCTGTGCACCCATAATAATAACGCGATTTGCATGTTTATCTCAGCTCCTCCTAACTCATGCTACAAGGTTCCTCAAATTCGAGTAGCAAATCAGAAGACACCACAAAACATGAGTCACAAAAATCTAACGGAATATCACACTGTGTCTCTATCAGTCACATAAACTAGGCAAGTACACATGAATTCAGTCCGTAGTGCTAGGTGTGCAATCTCATGCAACATCATACAATAGTGTACTCTAGATATGCTATGTAATAAGTAAACGAGATACGAACCTTGCGATCTGGAGCTGAGTGTCAGGGTCGATTTCGAAGTCGTTCGGTTATAGTCTGGTTTTATAAAAACGTTTTAAAACCTAGTTCACTATAACCAGTGGCTCTGATACCAAACTGTCACACCCCAAAATACCACATGCGGAAACACCGCGGGACGTGTGACGTACCAGGATCCAAGCCACCAATCACATTGAACTATAATAAATATTTAAGCAAAACATTCCATTCATTTCATAATATAATTCCAAGTCATAAGTTAAAACTAAAGTAAATGTTCAGCGGAAGCATAATGTAAATTGTTAATCAATTGTTTCAAAACAAGTGTTCAAAACCAACGAAACAAGTATCCAAGAGTCTCGACCCATGACCACTCCAGCACTCCCAGATAGCAAGTCCATAACCAAAAATCTAACGACGTGCAAGCATGCAGACAAGTGTGTCAGACGACGCTGGTGAGTTCAAAGTTTTTTTACACGTTTTAATTACCAGATATGAGTATAAAACATTTCAGAGATTAGATGTTGTTATTAACTCGATTACCACAGATGGCTCCAGATTATTTTCCCAAACCCCAATGCTCTATCTTACATTGGTCAAGTGGTTAAGGTAATTAGTTCACGACCGTCCTCCCCGGTACGGTGTGAGGGTGCCAAACCTAATAGCGTTATCAACTAATAACCCCGTTGCCTCCACGGCAACAAATCGGTATATGATGGGACTTAATGATAGAAATGAGTGTAATAACCAACATCACAGGTTTAACATTCCAGTCAAACCCAAAACCCGACATTCCTCCCCGGAACGTTACCCGACATTCCTCCCCGGAACGTTACCAGATATCCCTCCCCCGTTTCTAAGTTAATCAACCAACCCTACCGTGGTTACCAATGAATATCAGTTTCTCAATTAAACAAGTCATTATTCTCACACAGATTGCATCTCTCACAAGATCACAGTATATCAGGTAGCCAATACACCTTTCTAATGCAAGTTCACATCTCATGTGATTGTCACATGTAACACATAACATAACAGGTGGGTTTGTTATACCAACTAATCGAACCAAGTTTCTTATTATCATTGACCTGTAACATGGATCGTGTAGACACACAAGTATCTATCATCATTAACATCACATGCCCCTACTGTTCAATTCAGTGACTTACACGACGAAACACCCCTTGTGACGAAAGATCATCTTTCGTCGAGGTGAGGTGTGACGAAAACCCATATGTTTCATCGGAATGTTTGTCGACGAACAACCCATGTTTCGTCGACCTATGTTTCGTTGACTACCCTTGACAGTTTCATCATTTCCCTAAACCCAAATCAAGACGGTTTCATGTATCATCATACAATTGTCAAACGAATTCCTGTTAACACTAGTTCATCGAATAGATTTAGCAAACCACACTATGAATGTACACAGATTATCTAAACTCTATCATACATGTTCTAAATTCTCAGATTTAGTATCACCACTTCAAAACCCTTTTTAACAACTAACCCTACTCATACACCCACTGTTCGAATCTGATCGATTTGTTGTTACCAGTCAATCATCAAAACCTTATTATCATGCAACCCTAAAACTAACATCAATCATTTCGAATTACTAACTAGGCATTAGATCATGCATTGGTTCCACAATAAACGAATCGAGTACAAACGAACAGGAATCACATAGAGGAATCACATAGAGGTTTATTCGAATCATGAAAGGGTTACTAACCACATGATGATTGTACACAGGGAAAGATCGATTGAGGGCTCCCAAGCAAGGAGAATGGTTGCCGTCTAACAGAGAGAGAACAGTAGGGTTTGTGTTGTGTTTACGGTTCTGATTATAAGAGATTATAAAGTCCGAGAGTTATGGGCCACCAGTGGGCCTGGGCCGAAGGTCTTGACGAAAGACATCTTTCATCGTGTGGGGTGATGACGAATGTCCTGAGTTTCGTCGAGCATAGCAATGACGAAAGACCTGTATTTCGTCGCGTTTGATGTTGACGAAGAACCATCTTCGTCGCGGGTTCATGACAAGAGTCTTAGTTGTAAGACATGCACAAATAAATCCAATAACCCTCAAGACTCTAATCTTTCAAACAGTACACTTTACATAACATAAAACAAATTATCAAAATAGAATTGCGACACGAGCGATACATAAATGAAAGAGCTTGAAATCTCGGGTTGTCACATAAGAAGGCACTCCATATAATATTTCAGGCAGTCAATGAAACTGTTTTTGAACGAATTGCAACAAGCAAAATGTCCAAAGAAGCATGGGACATACTTCACAAGGCATACAGAGGGGAACATAGAGTCAAAACGGTAAAACTACAAACCCTAAGTTGTGAGTTTGATTCATTACGAATGAAAGACAGCGAAACTATAAAAGAATATATCAATAGAACAACAATTATAGTGAATCAATTACGATTAAATGAAGAAAACATCACAGAACAACGAATAGTTGAAAAAATTCTTCGTAGTTTAACAAGGAAATATGAATCGGTTGTAGTAGTGATAGAAGAATCAAATGACATAACAGTCAAGTCCACGGAAGAATTACTTGGGATTTTACAGTCTCATGAATTAAGGTTGAAGCAGTATGATGATGTACCCGTGGAACAAGCATTTCAAATTCAAAGCCAAAACCATAATCGATCAAGATTCTTTAGATCTGATTTCACTGGAAAAGGAAGTGGCACGGGAATAGGAAGATTTAGCGGACAAATCCGCTGTTATACTTGTCAAAAGCTGGGGCATACGACACGTTTTGTCAAAAATGAGACGAGAGTGATAAAAGTAACAGTGCTCTATTACATGAAGATGAGACGGAAGAGGGAAACGATGAAACCCTATTCATGATTTTTAATGTAAAAGAGATAACGAAAGAGGATTGCTGGTATTTAGATAGTGGATGTAGCAATCAAATGACCGGGAACAAGAGTCTGTTTATTGCTCTAAATGAATCAGAAAAGAAGGAAGTAAGAACCGGAGACAACAAGAGGCTCGGTGTATTAGGAAGTGGTGATGTAGCCATTAAAGTGAGAGGATTAGAGAAAAGAGTATCGAATGTTTTCTATGTCGAAGGCCTAAAACATAACTTATTAAGCATGGGAAAACTTGTGCAGAAAGGATATGAAGTGAACTTTTATAATCAGGAGTGTGTCATCAAAGATCCAACGGGAAAGCACATGGGAACAGTTAGAATGACTGGAAACAAAATGTTTCCTTTAAATCTAAACTATGATGTTACTCCAAGAGTTTGCAATGTAATGACTCAAGATATCTCGGTATTATGGCATTGACGATGTGGTCACATAAACTTCGAGACCCTGCACAACATGGGAGAAAAAGGAGTTGTAAAAGGTTTACCAAAAACTGCATCCAAATCATCACAGAGTGTATGTGAAGGGTGTCTGTTTGGAAAGCATGCTCGAAAGTCATTCCCTAAACAAGCAACATGGCATGCAATCAAGCCACTGCAACTGGTACACTCTGATATATGTGGGCCGATGAGAACAATGTCTATAGGTGGATGTAGATACTTCATCACCTTCATAGATTATTTCTCGAGGAAAACTTGGGTTTATTTCTTAAAACTGAAATCAGATGCATTAACACAGTTTAAGAGCTTCAAAAAGTTAGTAGAAAATCAAGCAGATTTCAAGATAAAGGCAATACGTATGGATAGAGGAGGAGAATATTGTAGTCATGAGTTTCAAAACTTCCTTAAAGATAATGGAATTCGTCATCAACTTACTAAGAGCTATACACCCCAGCAGAATGGAGTAGCCAAACGAAAAATAGAACTCTCATGGAACTTAGCCGAAGCATGATGAAAATGAAAAGACTATAACATACCTACTGGGCAGAAGCGGTATCATGTGGAACTTATCTCTTAAATAGAGCAACTACTAAAGGAGTGCAGAACATAACTCCTCAAGAAGCATGGAGTGGAAGAAAACCAAATGTAGCTCATTTAAGGATTTTTGGATGTGTGGCATACTCACATATTCCTAAGCAACATCGTGGAAAATTGGATGATAAAACGGAGAAAGCAATCTTGATAAGTTATAGTGAAAACAGCAAAGCTTATAAGCTATATAATCCTATAACCAACAAGACCATCATCAGTAGAGACGTAATTTTTTATGAAGGCCAGGACTGGGAAGGAACAGAAAGACATGAGAGTGAAACAAACATTCAATTAAATTTTCTAGATACAAATGTTGCAAGTCATGAGAAGGAAGCAATTGTTCAAGATAATAGCTCTACATCTCAAAATAATGATCAAGGTGATAACATATCTAGTGATGAAGAAACAGTAGGACCGAATCAAGATCATGAAGAAGAAGACTCATCATCATCGTCAGAAAATGCTAAATTATGAACAAGAAGTCTCACAGATGTATATGCTGATTCGGAACCTCTTACACAGGAACAAGTTGATGACTTGTACAATGATCAGCTTTCAACTGGAGATGCAGCAAATTTGGTGCTATATGCCGATGTAGACCCTACCACGTATAGAGAAGCACATAAAGAAAACAAGTGGAGAGAAGCAATGGACAAGGAAATGGAGGCAATTCAAAGAAATGAAACATGGGAATTGGTTGATCCTCCAAAAGATCAAAAACCCATTAGAGTTAAATGGATCTATAAAACAAAATATGACGAGCATGGAAATGTGAGTAAGTAGAAAGCGAGATTAGTGGCAAAGGGTTACAACCAAAACTATGGAGTGGATAACCAGGATGTCTTCGCACCTGTCATACGGTTTGACATAGTCAGACTAATATTGGCCTTAGCAGCACGAAATGGTTGGCACCTACATCAAATGGACGTTAAAACAGCATTCTTAAATGGAGATCTAAGTGAACAGGTATATACCGAACAACCTGAGGGATATATTAAAATGGGAGAAGAACGAAAGGTATGCCATCTCAAGAAAGCCCTATATGGACTAAAACAAGCCCCAAGGGCATGGTACAGCAGGATAGATAAATTTTTTGACTCAAATGGGTTCAAGAAATGTGTATATGAACACACACTATTTATCAAAAATACAAAAGCTTCGAGGATGGTGATCTGTCTGTATGTCGATGATCTTATAATAGCCAGCGATTCACTAAACATGATAAACCAACTCAAAGATTCAATGAAGAAAGAATTCGAGATGACTGACCTGGGAATTCTGCACTATTTCTTAGGCATGGAGGTCAAGTATAAAGGTGGAAATATTACATTATCACAGCAGAAATATGCAAAGGGTGTACTTAAAAAATTCAATATGGAAAGGTGTAATATAATCTCTACTCCTATGGAATATGGTCAGCGATTATCCAAGAATGATCCAGAAGATGACGTGGATCAAAATTTATATAGAAGCCTAGTGGGATGTCTTATGTACTTGACGAATACACGGCCTGATATAATGTTTGTTGTTAGCAAGATAAGCCGATTTATGGAGAAACCAAAGAAAAGTCACTGGGAAGCCGGGAAAAGAATTTTAAGGTATATAAAAGGGACAATAAACCATGGAATCATCTACTCAAAGGGAAGTAAAGGGAAATTGGTTGGTTTTAGTGACAGTGATTATGCTGGGAATGTAGATGATAGTAAAAGTACCTCAGGATATGTATTTCATTTAGGATCAGGAGCAATTGCATGGCAATCTAAAAAGCAAAAGGTCGTTGCCTTATCTTCAACCGAAGCTGAATACATAGCATTATCAATGGCTGGATGTCAGGCACTCTGGATAAAGGGAACTCTCAACGAACTTCAAATGAATATGGATTGCCCACCGGTAATCTTCTGTGATAACAAATCCACAATTTGTTTGGCTAAAGACCCTGTTTATCATGGAAAAAGCAAACATATTAGAGTGAAGTATCATTTCATTCGAGATCTTGTTAAGGAAGATGAAGTTGAAGTCAGGTTCTGTACAACGAAAGACCAAGCTGCAAACATTCTAACCAAAGCGCTACAACCAAAGGACTTCTGCCGTCTCAAAGGACTCCTGCATGTTGCTGCTATCTAGCTTACGGGAGGGTATTAGGAGGAATATAAGCTAGATATAATAGTTAGTATAATGTATTTATTAATGTAGTGTTATTTATATTATAAGTAGTCGCGGTTACATATCAAACCGTCAAGTATATATGTATGTATGTATGTATGTATGTATGTATGTATGTATGTATGTATGTATGTATGTATGTATGTATGTATGTATGTATTAACAATATCATTTACCAATTCAAATAACAAGAACATCATCATTCTCTTATGTCCTTTAAACCCTCATCTGAATTCTAATCTCAATAAAACATGTTGATTACGAACCGTAATGGATAGGCCTTATAGTCTGCAACCCAATTACTTTGGGTATGATTAAGAACAGATTGATTACATTTTGTAATGACTAGGTCTTATAGTCATACCCAAATATTATCAAAATTCTCAATTTGGTTATCGTTGATTCAACCAAATTAACAATTAAATCGAGTCTGAGATAGAAACTAACAGCTGAAAGTCGATAAGAATGATCTACGGGAGTTTGATATGTCTTTGATTTCAACAAACAACAACGAAAATGACTTGATTGCAAGGGTTTAGAGCTTGAAACACAAGAACTTGCTCTAAATCAATTTGAATGTGAGAATGAAGTGATCCAGCGCTTAGGTCATAAGGAGTTCGAATAAAATGGTTAATCAAGGGTTCTGGAACGATGGCATCTAAAAAATTTGACAACATCAAAACATGTAGTTGCCTCCACGTTGCTAAGCTACTACAGCTGGGTCCACGACTCCACGTTGCATTATTGATTGGAAGAGGAAGACATTACAGTTCGTAATGTATAACTTCTCTAAATTTGTATATTTAGTCCTTGAATTTACATGTTGCACAATGACAATTCTAGTCCCATAACTTTTCACAAGTTAAATCGAGATCGAGTTCGGACACGTGTCGAGAAGTTAGGTCAGTTGAAAATACAAGGAGTCACACGTTATAAAACCTTGCTGGTTGATAAGGGTTTTCATCAAATTGAAGATGTTCATTATGGTGAGACATTTAGGCCCGTTGTTAAACACCTACTATTCGGTTAACTTTATTAGTGGCTTTCTTTAAAAGGTGGGGTATTGGGCACAACCTCCCGACTTTGTAGTGATCTCTCAAAGAATGTATATGGTACAACCTCCCGACTTTGTTTACAAGACTCATCTGCGTCATTTTTGCCTACTTAAAAGGACCATTTATGGTCTTAAGCAGACTCCAAGGGCTTGGTTATCGAAGCTTTCTAGTGCTCTCATTACTTTGGCTTTACATTTCTCGTTTTGCTTGTTTGTTAACCAGAATGGAAGTTACTTTTATTTCTAGATCATTTTCCACAGCGGGACATTAAACCTCGACCTTATTGGAAGGGCCACCATTTTACACATCTTAATTCGGCTAGACCAAAATCACTTTGATGTTTCTTGTTTTCTAAACCTGCTGATTTTCTAGTTATGAATTAGGATAACACATTATGCTAATTGAACCAGTAAGTTGAGTCTTCTTTTCTCCGAAGCCATCCATTCTTGTGATCAAACACAACTTGGGTTTCCCTTTTCTATTAAACAAATAGAAAAATATAAACTCCATATTATTTCAGTATACTCCAAAGAGAGTCATGCACATTGATTTCATAAATTCACATCGTTTTCAAATTGTAAAATATGCGTGCATGCAACTTTCGATTTTCATTATGGTAGCATAAAACTAGCAAAAAAAAAAAAAAAAAGAAAGAAAGAAAAGTAAATCCATAATTAATTGTGAATTGTCAAATCCAATTGAACTAAATTAGCTAACAAGTTTCTTTATCAAGAAAAAAAAAAGATCCAATTGTAACTTTGAAGTTTCATGAGGCATCCATAATTGCATCTAAACTTCCATAAAACCCTCAAGAAAAGGTTTCATATAAAACATATCAATCATTCTTACCAGTCTCAATATTTATATCATATAGCATAGCCCCTTTCATTATAGCACGAGGGCCAAGTAATACGCTTGTGATGACCAGCAACTTAAAACTCAACATATACGGATCGATAGTATTAATGCAAATGACATCACAGCCGAACTTGAACTCAACCTATCATCGTCGAAAAATATTCGTAAAGGCAACCTCAGGGGCTTAGAATCTTTACGACACTTGTCCTCTTCCTGGCCTCGTACTTCTAGATACACGAAAATGTTGTTGTTAGATTTATTTTGGTAGCAGTTGTGAGTGTATTCTTTTAATATTCTGTTTGGTTGGATGTTTTGCAACACTTATATCAAGTCATGCTATTTCAATATTATATTCTTGTTAACGTCAAACCCAACTAGTAGTTGAAACATCGTCAAAGTTGGTGATGAAGATAAAGACTTGTTTACAAGTCATGAAACTAACATGTGTCAAGACTACAAAGTCTCATGTGAACAAATTATTGGTTGTGACAATAGAGTGACATTGTAGTGTTAAAGACGATATTAAAAACGAGACAAGTTTACAAGTCATCACTGACCGACTAAATCTCCAAAAATCCATCTATGAAGGCATGTTTCGACACAAATCATAATTATAAGAATATATGGATGCAAACAAACCGAGTGATACATAAATCATAAATCGTATTGTCTTCACATCAAACCATAATTAACATTACAATTAAGTGTGTTGCTAAATGCACTCCTATTTTTTTTAATTTTACTGGTTGCACTCCCCCCTTAAAGTTTGTAAATAAATACAATCAACCCTTGTATTTTCTAATTTTTTAAAATTTGTATTAGGAAATATCTATATTTTTTCTAGGGGTTTATCTAGTTGTCATAGTTTGAATATTTAGGTATATACGTACAATTCTATGGAAGAAAAAAAAAAGTTTGCACTGATTGAAAGAAGGAGATTAAGAGAGAGCTTGAAGAAAACAATTTTTTTTTCAACTTTGATTTTAATCATAGTTGTTCTTGGTATGTATTCTAACTAAAAGTCTTCATCATCTTTTCAAAAATTTCATCAAAAGTTTTCGTTCTATACCAATTAAAATTGATGTACGGTTTCAATGCGTAATGTTTGAATTTCTTCAAAAGTTATCACTGTATAATTCAACTTTGATGTACGTTTTAATTCAACGTCCATATTAATTTTTTTAATCGAAAATTATAAAGTTCAACAAAACCTTTTGTAAAACATCCATATAACTTTTTTTATCGAAAATTGATATACTTTTTTTAATTCAACAAAACTTTTTGTATATTGTAAAGTTTCTATTATACCTCCACTTTTAGTGTTATATTCTGAGTCTACTTCAGTAACGAATTTAAATAAAATAAGTGTAAACCATTATACCTCCACTTCCATAGTAGAGCATTTGTGTTGGCAAAATCTTTGAATGCATCGATCAACATAAAGACCACCATGTGCACCAACATATTAATTTTATAAAGAATACATCGATCAGCATAAATAACTTTATGAATTAAGGATTTATTGGTGCCATACTTAATTTTATAAAGAATGCATTGATCAGCATAAATAACTTTATGAATTAAGGATTTAATGGTGCCATAGTTTGTTTGAATCGATCAACATAAATAAGTTTAGCAACACCCTATTTAAAGGGATTGAACAAAGAACATAAGGATTTATTTTCAAAAAATAGAAAATATAAGGGTGGAATTTAAAAAATTAAAAAACTGATATTTTTTGAAATGGGGGTATAAACAGTAAAAGTGGAGGTGCATTTAGCCACACCCTACAATTACTGACATTTTATATACTTGTCATGCTTTAACTAAAATGTAATTTGGTGGATATAGTTTTAAATGCCAATGCGGGGTAGCCCACTTGGTAGAGGCACTTATCTCTTAAAAGGGAGGTCTCGGGTTCAAACCTGGGTAAAGGGAGTATTTAAGAGTTATTGGCGTGTAACATTTGCAGTTAAAAAAAGGATACAATTTTAAATCGGCTAGTTAGGTTTAATTTCAAAAAGGTCTAGGGGAACATAACTCACGAACATGATCTTCATCTAAAGAATTTAGTGGGAAGTTTAAAAGAACAACCAATAGCAGGATTTAAATTTTAACTTAAAGAGTCTATTTGATTACTTTAATAGAGGATGGCTCTAGTGGTCGAGCTTGAACGAAAATTCGGTGGGGCCAGACTCTCAAAATCCAAATCGATGGGGTCGGACTCTTAAAATTCTAATATTTTACACTAAAAATAATTCAGAAGCTTTTGTTATAATTAACACTACGAGTGAAAATCGATAGGAGCGGGCCAACCCCGTCACCAATAAATCTACACCCTTGGACGGCACGCCAGCGAGCTAAGTAGACAATTGTTTCATAAATCTAAACTAAACTAATATACTTCACAAATGATAATCAAGAGCTAGGATTAGTGCACACAGTTCACTATCAATTGGGTTGTTCACAAATTAACCTAACCATATATATATATATATATATATATATATATATATATATATATAGTGTGAGGTTCATTGGGGAATACTAAAAAAGTGGGGAACGGTGGGGAACCGACTCAAACGAACTCCAATTGGACTCATTCCAGCAGCGTTGGAACCGGCTCGTCGAACCCTAACTAGGATCTCTTATCCCTAAACCCTAAATCATAACCCCTAAACCCTAAATATATTAGGGTTTGGATTTTAGGGTTTAGCCTTATGGTTTAGCTTTAAGGTTTAGGGTTTAGCTTTAGGGTTTAGGTTTAGGGTTTAGCTTTAGGGTTTAGCTTTAGGGTTTAGCTTTTAGGGTTTATAGTTTAGATTTTACGGTTTAGCTTAGGTTTTAGCCTTATTTTTTAGCTTTAGGGTTTAGAGTTTAGGAGTTAGGATTTAGGGTTTAGGGTTAAGAAATCTTAGTTGGGGTTCGACGAGTCGGTTCCAACGCCGCTGGAATAAGTCCAATCGGAGTTCGTTTGAGTCGGTTCTCCGCTGTTCCCCACTTTTTTAGTGTTCCCCAATGAACCTTCCCATATATATATATATATTTATATATATAGGATCACGCTAAAATGAGAACCACCTCGAGTTGTAAGAACCGCGAGAACTACACCGTACGGGGGGAGGTGGACCAAATTTTTTTCATAAACGTAGATACATGTATTATAAGCACATTTGTAAAAAAAATTCAAAAAAAAAAAAGTTTTTGAGCACCTCAAGTGTGCATTTACGGGTACCGTAAATTTTCCGACCAGATTTACGGGTCCCGTAAACACAAACTTGTGGCGCTCAAAACTACACACACGACATTTTTTTTTTGAATTTTTTTTTTTACAAATGGTGTTTTTATACATGCATCTACGTCTATGAAAAAAAAAATTTGGTCCACCGCGCCCCCTACGGTGTAGTTCTTACGGTTCTTACAACTCGAGGTGGTTCTCATTTTAGCATTCCCCTATATATATATATATATAGTAAGGGTAAAACGAAAACTCATATGAGTTGTGAGAACTTAGAAAACTCATCCTCACAAAAGGTTTTTTCAAAAAAAAAAAAAAGAGTAAATTACAAAAATCATCATTTATGTATGACACTTATTGCAAACTCTGTTCTTTGTCTTCAAGAATTACAGAAAACATATTCGATGTTTGCAAACTCTTGCAAGTTATGTCCTTTAACCTAACTCAGTTAATTTTTGTGGTTAAATCTGACCAAATGGACCCCACATGAGGGTATTTTTGTGGTTAAATCTGACCAATGGACCCCACATGAGAGTAAAATGACCAAAATGCCCTCATTTGGGGTCCATTTGGTCAGATTTAACCACAAAAAATTAACTGAGTTAGGGCTAAATGACATAACTTGCAAGGGTTCGCAAACATCAAGTACGTTTTCTGTAATTATTGAAGATAAGTGGCACAGTTTGCAATAAGTGGCATACATAAAGGACGATTTTTGTAATTTACTCAAAAAAAATACCAAAAATCCTAAAAAAAGAATTCGTTTTTTTAGTTTACAATAGCCGGAAATGCTGTAAAAATGTGATTTCATGCTTAGGTCATATTTTTTTACAGTTACTGTAACGGGACGAAAACAACACTTCGAATTTTTTTTTACTGCCAACTTTGGAACATCTTAAACTAGGGGAGTAAAAAAATGGGGTTGAAACTTGCACAGGAAGACCAAGTTCTCTAAGTTCACATCGTGTAATACACAAGCTATTACCATACTATAAATTTGTAACATGTTGGTGCTTTAGTGAGGTGTACTCTAGGTTAGGGAGTTTTTCAACAAAAAAAAAATTGAGTATTCACTTTTAATCCAAATGTTTTCATTTTGTACATTTTAACATCTTTGGTTTTATTTTTACCTTTAGCACAAATTTTTCTATCTTTTGCAATTTAACCCCAACATATTTTTATTTTCAACTTTGATCCCCGTATTTTTCATCTTTTGCAATTTTTTTGTTTTACGTTTCGTTCTAATTTTGCGAGTGAACACGCCGCAACGTGCGTGTGGGTTTCAACATTTTTCCGTCTATTTTTTCCCGTTTGACAAGACTGTCAGAACGCGTCTATTGTTCTTGTTTGACAGGTTCGTCGCAATGCGTGCGATCTTAGATCGACTTATTTATTCTTTTCTATTTTTACTTTTCAATCTAATTTTTTCTCATTATCATGCTGCAACGGGCATGCGTGATTCAACGATTTTACATATGCATTTCGTTTGGTGCTATTCTTTCCTTTTTATTTATTTTGTTTTTATGAGCTTTTTCAGTGTTGTCGGTTGCTAGTAGTTGTGTAGCATTAGTGCTACTTGGCACGGTTTATGCCCCCCCCCCCCTCCGCAACGCGGGGGCACTTAATACGAGTAATGGTAATTTTGTAAGTGTTCAATCCGTGAAATACACAGGCTATTATGGTAATTTTATGTTATTCATTAACATAAACCGATTATTATGATAAATTCAAGTTAGTTATTAACATTACTAATAAAAATAATATCATTTATTAACCCTATTATATATAATGGAGTAAACTGCCATTTTGGTCCCTGTGGTTTGGCCAGTTTTGCCATTTTAGTCCAAATCTCAAACTTATTACATCTGGGTCCCTGTGGTTTGCATTTTATTGCCATTTTAGTCCAAAATTCAAAAACCCCATTTTTTTACTGTTACAACCTCCTATTTTGTCCTTTAGTGCAGGGGCATTTTGGTCATTTTGTTACAACCTCCTATTCTGTTACAACCCAGAACATCATCTCTCTCTTCTCTCTCTCTTTTCTCTCTCTCAATAAAACCCAGATCAAAATAATCATCAAAACCATCATCAGAACATCATCAAAACCCAGATCAAGAACATCATCAAATATCATATTTGCATTAAAACCCAGATCAAGAACATCATTAAAACCCAGATTCCAACACCACCCACAAACTTAAAAAACAAACCCACAAACAAAATCAAATCTTGATCAAAACCCAATAACCGTATCCAAATTACAAACAAGCCCACTAAATCAAATCGAAATCAGATCAACTATCAATACCGATTTCAAAACAAAAGAAAAAAAAAATGAAAAGTTCACCTGCCCTTCAAACGATAAGCTTTTCGGATGAAAAGTTTGAACTCTGGAGTTTGAGAGGTTGTTGTCCAGTGGTGGCGGCGTGGTGGTGGTCGGAGACGGTAGGAAAGTGGAGGTGGTGATGAATTTAGGGGTTAGGGTTTTGGTGGTGATGAAAAGTTCAAATGATAAGCTTTTCTTCCAAACGAAGCCCATCTTCAAACGACATACTGACCTTCAAACGACATACTCACCTTCAAACGACAACCAGATCTTCAACCGGGGATGTTGGTCTGCGGTATATTGGTTGTTTGTCTGTTCTGAAGGTTGTTCATGGTTCTCGGCGGTAGTTCTTGGTGTTAATTGTGAGCCGGTTGACGACCGAAGCTGGAGGAATGGCGGCTGCTCTGCTCGGTTCATGGAGGTGGTCGTATATGTGGCAACGATGGTGGGTTTAAGCACAATCAAAAGTAACTGTGAACTCTGGTGAAGTTATAGGTTGTAAAGATGGTTGAGACATAATGATGCTCTGTTTCATTTTCAAGATCTCGACAACTGTTCCCGAGTTTTGGGGAGTTCTGATCATGTTTCTGGCTAGATATTGAAGTTGTTGGAGGTTATGTGGAGGTGGTGATGAATTTGGGGGTTAGGGTTTTGGAAAGTACAGGGGGGAGAGTTTATGAGAGAGAGAGATTTGTGCAGTGGTTATGTTTATAGTGTTTATATTTATAATAAATCTAAAATGACCAAAATGCCCCTGAGGGTAAAGACAAAATAGCAGGGTCATTAATGGGAAATCTGGTCAAATTTGAAATTTGGACCAAAATGGCAACAAAAACCAAACCATAGGGACCCAGATGTAATAAGTTTGAGATTTGGACTAAAGTGGCAAAACTGGCCAAACCACAGGGACCAAAATGGCAGTTTACTCTATATAATGTAATAAGAATTCCAGTCGTATATATATATATATGGTAGGAGTTGGCTATAAAGCTAACTTTTTTTACAAAGTGTAGGAAGCAATCTCTTTGTGACATGTGTCAAATAGTTATGTTTACCAAAACGGCATGATGGTAATTTGATAATTAATTTAATTATGGAATGTATTATCTTCTAAAATAACTAACGAGATTTTTAAGAAATTAAATATCTCTTTGATTCAAATAGAAGATTATCAATTATAATAATACGATCGCTGCAACATTGTGTTTTATCAGTAATTGCTTCGTCACATTGTGTTTTATCAGTAACTAGTTCGTCACATTGTATTTTATCAGTAACTAGTTCGTCACATTTTGATTTATCACTAAAACACACTATGAACATATCTAGCATCTAACATCAAGTTTAGTAAAACACAATACTATCAGTTTATGGACTCTTCACATTGTGTTACATCAGTATTTACAATTAAACACACCCCTTACAAATAAAATACACCAGTGTCAGAAATATAGAATATAAAACACAGTAGTTTTTGATTCGATGTAGATACACTAGTGTCTTAAATACACAAGATAAAACATACCAGTGTTTGAATACACAATATAAAACACACCAGGTTCATATCTGTGGAGGTTTATGGTATTACAATTACTTTCTTATTTAAAACACAGTAGTTTTGGATGAGAGAAGGGAGAGAGAGAGAGAGAAACTCGTGAGAAATGTAGGGAAGCTATAGTATGTTAGTTATTTCTTTATTTAAAACAAGTTAAATGACACATTTACCCTCAATCTATTAAATTAGCCTATTTTTAGGACACACATATTACCAAAATGCCACAAAGATAATCTCAACCATCAAGCACACTCATCCAATGGTCAAGATCACTTCCTATGCTTTGTAGGAAAAACACACTTTGTATAGGAACCCCAACCTCTATATATATATATATATATATAGGGGACCGCTAAAATGAGAACCACCTCCAGTTGTAAGAACCGCGAGAACCACTTTCTAGCCATTAGATCAAGTAGATGGATGGATGAGATTGAAAGTATTTAAAAATAATATTAATGATTTTTTGTCTTATTATGTTTTTAATATTTTAATCCAAAAGGGTATTTAGGTAAAACCACTCTATTTTGTCTTTTTGAGTTTATTGTTTTTTATTACTTTATTGAATTATTAAATTACTTTTTATTTTTTAAACATAATTTTTTTATTAAAAACATTTTTAAATTCAGGTTTTTTTAAAAGCTTTTTTATACTATTTACAATTTAAGTTTTACGTTAAACTTTTTACGTTTTACGTATTTTTGACGCGCCGTTTTTACGCTGTGTTTTTTCAATCGTCGTTTTTTTTAACACGCCGTTTTTTTAACGCGCCGTTTTTTAACGCTGTTTTTTGCGCGCCGTTTTTTACGTGCCCTTTTTTTAACGCCGTTTTTTTACGTTAACGTTTTTTTACGTTTTACGCGCCGATTTTTTACGTTTTACGCGCCATTTTATTACGTTTTACGCGCCGGTTTTTACGTTAACGTTTTTTTACGTTTTACGCGCTTTTTTTACGTTTTACGTAAAACTTTTTACGTTTTTACTAAAAAAATTTACGTTTTACGTTTTACCTAAAATTTTTACATTTTACGAAAAACTTTTTACGTTTTACGAAAAACTTTCTACGTTTTACGTAAAACTTTTTACGTTTTACGTTTTACGTTAAAAAGTTTACGGTTTAATTTTTTTTTTTACAAAAACTTTTTTACACAAAAACGAACGCACTCAGGAAATCGTTACTCGGTAGGTGTCTCAGATAGTTTGCTATCATCATCGACACCAATCAAATATAAAAACCCAACAAACAAAAATCAATAAGAACGAGTGAATTCTGGAAAAAAAACGAAGTTTTGGCTCAGATTTTCCGATAAAACAGAGGATGCAAAGTGGGGTTGCGGGTTCAAAAACCTACTCTCCACCATCCTTGTCGCGCCATCGTCCTTTTTTTTTTTTGCATCATCACCGCCGATTCAAAAAGGCACCAGATTCAACCGATTTAAACATTCAAAAGGAACATGAACATCATTCAAACCCATTAGGAACATGAACATCATTCAAACCCACAGAAGGAACTTGAACATCATTCAAACCGATTTAAACATTCAACAGGAACTTGAACATCATTCAAACCGATTTAAACCATTCAAAATGACAGTAGCAACAAAATGAGAGTAACAACAAACCCAAAAAGAAATAGCATTCACAACTTTACCAAAAATCATCAAAATCACCATTGAAGCAGACAAATCAACAAGTAGTGACAAAAGGTCCAGTCGCCCAGAAAACCACCACCGATCTCTGCATAAAAACCCCCACCGGTCTCCCCACAAAACCACCACCGGTCTCCCCACAAAACCACCACCGATCTCTGCACAACTCCCACCAAACCACCGCCCCCACCACCGCCTTCCGCCTCTGTTTGGGGCCACCTGTTCAGATCTGAGCAACCCTAACCCATTTCTAACCACTGCCGCCACACCCGTTCAGATCTGAGCAACCCCTCATAAAGTTTGACGGTGAAAACGAAGAGAGAGAAAGTAGAAAGAGAGGGTAGCCGGGTGGTAGTAGTGATCAGATGGTGGCGAAGCAAAAAATAGACAGAGTTTACCGGACTTGTGGAGAGAAGATGGTGGTGTGCCGGTGTGCATGTCCGTCGCCGGTGTGCACAAACAGAGAAGAGGGGGTGAGAGAAGATGGTAGTGAACGAAATTTTGGGAGAGAGAGAAATGAACAACCTTTTTGGGGGGTGATGATTTATGTCTGTAAGTCAGACAAAAATGACATTTGACAGGTTTTAAGTAAATGACCAATATACCCTTTGAGGTGGTAAAATCTGATTGGTGGAGAGTGGTTCTCGCGGTTCTTACAACTGGAGGTGGTTCTCATTTTAGCGGCTCCCTATATATATATATATATATATATATATATATATATATATATATATATATATATATATATATATATATATATATATATATATATATATATATATATATACCACTAAAATGAAAACCACCTCTAGTTGTAAGAACCATGAGAACTACACCGTACGGGTCGAGTTGGACCAAAAATTTTTTTCATAAACGTAGATGCGTGTATTATAAACACATTTGTAAAAAAAATTAAAAAACAATGCCGTGTGTGTAGTTTTGAGCACCACAAGTTTGTGTTTACGGGTACCATAAATTTTGTTTAAAATTTACGGTACTCGTAAACACAAACTTGTGGTGCTCAAAACTACACACACGACATTTTTTTATTTTTTTTCCAAATGTGTTTATAATACAAGCATCTACGTTTATGAAACAAAAATTTTGGTCCAACTCGCCCCGGATCAAAAATTTCTCATGGTTCTTACAACTGGAGGTGGTTTTCATTTTAGCGGTCCCCTATATATATATATATATTTGTAAAGGATCCTGTAAAAAGACCTTTTATGTGAGAAGTGTAGAAAAGGTTTACACCCTTAGATCTGATTTTTAATGGTGGATATCACAATGGCAAAAATGTAAATTTTGCTTGAATTTTTAATAATTGATTTGTTTTGATAGGGGCATAAGTGTCAATAAACATCAATTAGATTAAGAAAGTGTATAACTTCCCTCCCTAAAATCACGATTTTCTCTCTCTCCTCCACGCAAACCAGAGATTAACTCTCTTCTTCACCCTAATCCGCCATTAATCATCATTATCTCCAACCACCGCAAAAAAAAACACCTAAACCTCTTTCTACGAACATCCACGATTTCTTTCTAACCATGACATACTTGTTTCTTGCTTGATTGTGCTTGGGTACAAACACCATGTGTTCACGCAAGTGTTCCTTATTTAAAATCTGGAAGAAACATTTTAAGATTCAAGGTATGGTGTTTAATATTTGGAAACATTGTTTGGTGATTTCAGGGCATGGTGTTTAATATCTGGAAACATTTGTATGGTGATTCAAGACATGGTGTTTAATAGTATTGTTATTCGACTTATGGTGTTTTAACATCTGAAAGAATTGTAATAAGATTCAAGGCATGGTGTTTAATATCTGGATACATTGTATGGTGATTCAAAGCATGGTGTTTAATATCTGGAAACATTTGTATGGTGATTCAAGACATGGTGTTTAATTGTATTGCTATTCGACTTATGATGTTTTAACATCTGAAAGAATTGTAATAAGATTCAAGGCATGGTGTTTAATATCTGGAAACATTGTATGGTGATTCAGGGCATGGTGTAATATGCGTGTCTTAAAAATAGGCTAATTATATATGTAGGAAAATCGTTTTTTTTTTTAATTTACAGCTGTAAATGTTGTAAAAAGGTAATGTCATGCTTATGTTATCATTTTTTATAGTTGCTGTGAGTGACTGAAAACACCACTTTGATTTTTTTTACAGCTGGCTTTGTAACATCTTAAACTAGGGGTATAAAAAATGAGGTCGAAAGTCGCACATGAAGACCGAGTTCTCTAAGTTCTCACAACTCGTGAGTAGGGATGGCAATCGAACCTGAACCCGATAGGTAAACCTGAAACCCGACACATCTGGGACGGGTTTAGGGTCGGTTAATCAAGTTTGGGACGAGGTTTTATTTTTTCGCGGGTTACGGATAGGTTTGGGATTCAGTGATATACCTGTTTACCCGACCCAATTGCCCGATAAAGTAAACTCGTTTACCCGATTGTATACCCGGTATAATTTCTTTTATATTTTTAAATATGTAAATATATAATACATATTTTTTTCTATCCACATAGGTATTTTATCCCGTATACATTATAGTTATTTGATATATTTCTTTAGTGATAATACTAAATGTAACTGATTAGTAGTTACCCGATGGGTTTTGGGTCGGCTATAGCCAAGGGTAAACTTTTTAAAATTAATGGGTTACCCGAAACCCGATGGGTATTTACCCGCTAGAAACCCGATGGGTTTTGAGACAGGTTTGGGACAAGCATATCTAATCGGGTTTGGGGTTAGGATTACCTAAACCCGTCCCAAACCCAACCCATTGCCATCCCTACTCGTAGGGGTTTTCCCTTTATCTTGATCATATATATATATGTGTGTGTGTGTGTGTGTGAAAGTGTAATGTACAATATGCCTTATCGTACGAGCGTACGAGATTTGAAGTTCGCACGTTATAAACTACAATCGCAAGTTATAAAAAAAGTCGCATAGTGTATTAAAACAAAATCGCATGTTCTATTAAAAAAGAAATCGGATGTTATAAAAAAACCCGCATGTTGTAATTCAATCTCGTATGCATCGTACGTTATTGTACGTTAACCAACCTATATATATATTTAGTATTCAACGCATGTGATATACAAATTATTATGGTATTTTGGGTGTTAATTATTAACATAGGTGGGGTTGTGTGATAAAATTCAAGTTAATTGTTGGAATTGCCATATGCTAATAAAAGTACGTCAGTTGTATAAATTTTTTTTAATAACTATATAGTTATATCATTTCTATATACTACCCCATGTAATACACGACTTTATAATCGTTTATTATATTTTAATACATATTACATTATTTATATAAGAAGCTTTATTTTATGGGTCTCGTTTCACCAAAACAATCTTATAGTGAGAGGTAAGTTCAAATAAAAAGTTTATTTTGCCTAAGTAGGATGAGAATAAATCTTAACCATTCATTTTTTCAAATCAATGGTTAAGATGAAAATGTAGGAAAAACGAGAAGTGTAAGAGCATTCACATCCATTCCACCAAATTGTGTGAGTGGAGTTTTCATAATATAAAGAGTATAAAAAGTGATTGTGAGTGGAAAAGATAGAGAGAAAAAAATGTAGTGTTTTTTTAGTGTAAATAGGTTAAAAAAATATAGAATGGATGTGAATGCTTTAAGAGTATCTTGTGAAAATCCTATTTAGACCGTGGGGTATGGGGCGGGGGTTTAGGCGTGGGTTGGGGGAAAACGCCCAAGCCACCATCCCGGGTGGGCTTGGGTTGAGGCGTGGCCCTTGGGGCTTGGGTTTCAAGCCGGGCGTGGGGCGGGTCTAGCAAGGTGACATGGCGGGCTATGAATGGCCAAACCAAACTAGCCGTTGGGTGTTATTTTGAAAAAAAAATTAATTTTTCCTTTATAAATACCTTACCATATTTATCATTTTTCTCACACAATATCAAACACATAAAACACAATCTTGCCATGAGTTCTTCAAGTTATACTGAATCGTCATCATCATCTGACGATGGTGCGGAAATATTTCTACAAACGATCGCGACGGTGGTGAAAGTTATCGTGGAAAACGAAGAGGAGGAGGAAGAGACTCAACAGCCTAAACGCAGGAGAAGGTACATCGTTCACAAAATACGGTACCACAAATCCAAAGAGATTAAAGTTTAACAGGGTCCAGATAGCTGCACGTAAAGACGTCGAGCGAGCATTCGGTGTTTTGAAGAAAAGGTGGCGAATATTGGCAATGCCTTGTCGACTATGGGACAAGGATCAGATTGGAAACGTGATGTACACATGTATCATTCTTCACAACGTGATTTTGGAGGATGAAGGTAGAGCGGTCGTTACCTACTATGATGACGATGACCCCCAACCAGGTAACGTAACAGACGAAGATAAAGCGGCAAATGAATTTTTGATCAAGTCAAGGGATATACATAACAACCTTCGATCTGATTTGGTGGATCATGTTTCAATGATTCCTGGGTTCGAAACAGACGATGAAGACGACGAAGACAACGAAGACGACGAAGAATGATTGTTTTTTATTTTGATAATTATTATGTATGTTTATGTAGTTTAAAAAAATATGTATTTTTATTATTTATGTAGTTATAAATATAAATATATATATATATATATTTAAAAAAAAATGTTGATGTGGCTTGGCCACGCCAGCCAACCCACGCCCAACCCAAGCCCCACCATACCCCTTAAACTTGGCGTGGGTTGGGGGAATATTCAACATGCACGTGTCAACTAATGCCCCAACCCATGCCCCAACCCAAGCCCACCATACCCCACGGTCTTATTGACTTTCTCATTCAGCATGCATATTTCATCCTCATTTTTTTAAACGTTCGTAACTTTTTTATACGACATTATTTTTTTATAAAATTTTCACCAGAAAATCGAGCATGTTTTTATCTTTAATTTGAGTAACATATTGCTATATAAAATATGACGACTAAAAAACCCATAAAAACGTATTGTATTTTTATGTTGTATAGCATTTTTTGTGCTGGATTTTTATACTACTTTTAAGGAACAAAATGTTTTTGTAACAAAATGCTCTTCCTTCCTACTTATAAGAAGTGGCGCATGTTATCATCGCAATACTTCTTAATCTATTTAGGCAAAATCCACTAATCTATTTAGACAAAATTCACTAATCTATAGTTTTTGGCACGGTTGCAAATGTCGCTAGGCGCTCCCTAGTCGGATTCGGGAGTACTCGGGAAGTACTCGGCTTAGGCGAGGATTACTCGGGGAGTAATTGGCCTGGGAGAAGAGTACTCGTGCCTCGGCAGCCTACCTTGTAGAAAGTACTCGGGGAGTACTCGGAGCCTAGGCGGGACTTTTACAACCATGGTTTTTGGTGCTTCATTCACCGGATTTTACGGGGACACACATTTCGCTTAAGAGTCGTACACAAGCTCAAAGGCTCGATCGAAGGCTAGCCGATGACTCCACTATGGATGCCATGGACAATGGACCTAACGAGAACAATAACCATATTTTTTAAATTTATTTTTCATAGAATATATGTTATTTTATGAATTTAACAAACTTATAAGGAAAATAATTATATAGAGTATTGCATATAAGTCATAGAAAGTAGTGTAAAAATTATATAGAATAATATTGTTAAAATTAAAAATTACATTGTTAAAATTAAAAATTACATATTTAAATTTTTAAAACCGGTTTTTTAGACCATATCGGATTTGGCTCAGAAACGGTTTAACCAGGTGTATCGGGCGGTTCAACCGGGTGTACAGGCGGTTTAACCGGTTCTACCGAACGGTTCAACCAGTACTATCGATCGTCTTGAACCGGTTTTTAAAATATTGCATATTTTTATTATTTTACCCTATTACTAAATTTAGGATGATTTAAAGTTAAAAGCAAGTATGGTGACAAGTTATTAACGTACATGATACAACCAATACAAACTCAATCCACATAAATTGCTAAATAAACTAGTCTGGCTGGCCAAAGATGTTCGACTCCATTCCCCAAGGGGCTCACCCTCAAGGCTTCCTCCCTAGCCCTTGCCGCCCATCTCAAGGACATGACACCTCAATCACATGCCTCAAGAGTGTGGGGTTGGGAGCAGTGGTGGACTCAGGGTTTATTATCGGGGTGTGATCGGAGGGTTTCTACCATATTATTAAAGGGTGTGATCGGAATTTTTATCTAAATAACACACTAATTTTTTTTTAAGATGGGTGCCCGCCACCCCACGGACCATAGTGGGTCCGCCCTTGCTTGGGAGTCGAGTCGAGATCGGCTCGTTTAACTCATGAGAACTCGAGTTCGGCTCGTTTCGAATTCTTGTTTTAAACTTGCCGGTAAAGCTTAGGTCCATCCTCGTTTATTAAGCGGGCTTATTTTTAGGTCCAACCCCATTTAAGTTCGGCACAATTTGAGTCTAAGACAAGTTAATCTAACAGAACTGAGTCTAAAACAAGTTAATCTAAAAGAACTAAGGTTTACACCATGTAGGTTGGAGAGGTGTTACAGAATATCTTTGGCTGTTTTCTTGTGCTATGGCTAGGGGTGTGCAGAATTCGTTTCGAATTCGAAAAATTCGAAATTCGTTTAAATTCGATTCGATTATCAAAAATTCGTTTCGATTATAAGAATTCGAATTCGATTCAATTCGATTCAATTCGAGTCAAGTAAATCGAATACGAATTTATAATTTAAAATTCGATTCGATTCGAAATTCGAATAAAAATTATACATTTTTATTTATTATTTTTATATATAATACATCTATAACTTTTATTAGGCTATACTATAAATTATTTTCAATTTTTTTCCAAGTATTAAAATTACCCATTACATGGCCCATAACTAAAACCTAAGTAACAAATCTAAGGGTAAAAATATTAACTAATAATGTGGAGTGGTTATTCCCGACTTCTCGTTTTGAATTTTAGACTTACGGTACTTTATTTGGAACTTTTTAATGTGATATCGTGCTTATGACTGATTTAAAATTTATGTTTCATTCTGAAAGTTTTTACATGTTTTTAAGAATCTGAATTTAATCGAATTTATTTGAATTCGATTCGAATTCGAATTTTTAATCGAATACGAATCGAATACGAATTGGGTTTTTTATTCGAATACGAATTCGAATCGAATTCGATAAGTTTTAATCGAATTCGAATCGAATACGAATTCAAGGAAAAATAAAAATTATTCGAACAATTCGATTCGAATAATTCGAAAATTCGATATTCGATTCGATGAACACCCCTAGCTATGGCATGTATGGTTACGCTGTTTGTAACATTTGCTAGTATAAGAAAAGGTTATGGAGAATTTAGATATAGTTTTAGTAATTATTTTTTTAATGGTTTGGTCAATGTCATTATGATGATAGTCGAAACAATCAGTGTGAACGTTTTGAAATTCTCTAAGAATGAAAAGTAAAATTATTAAAATTTGTCGTAAAAAACCTAAAGTATTATTAAAATATATGCCCAATCTTCTTTGACTATAATCGGCTTAAGATTTTTCCCATGAAATTACAACTTTTTTTCTTTAAAATAACAATTTGACTTACTTATCTACCGTCCGTACAGCTATTATACTTTTAGGGTAAACTTCCGGTACAAATAGCCTCGTAGAAAACGTATGAAAGGCATGAAAAAGTAAAAAAATACGGTGTCATTTTCGTAAATATTTTATGTTGGATCAGTTATGTTTAAACATAATGGAAAACATACCTGTTACAGCAGACATTGCATAGGAGAATCCAGTGAGGGATGATGCCATCGAGTTCGACATGTTTGTCAGTATGGTCTAGTTCCTCCTTAGGGTGCAAACTGATGATGGTGAAACCGAAAAGGGTATCGGTTATTGAGAGGGAGGCGAGTTTGATGTTATGTTAATTAGGTTACGTGTCTAACCTTAGAATCTCTACATAAGTCTCATTATATAAGCACCCAAGAGGAAACCTAATTAGTTAATAAGGGTAATACGGTCCATCAACAATTACCAACTAATTACTTAATAGGTTGTTATATATTTTGATCTATATTATGTAAATGATTATAATGGCTACTAGATTAAATATTAAAACATAATATATTTAATCTTACATTCTCCCACTTAGCCGAGTAATCATTTACTATGAGTATTAGATAAGGCTGATCAGGAGTTAACACTCATTTTAGCCTTAAACAAGTACTACAGCAGAGAAATAAAGCCGTTGAATCATTATGCGACTCAGGACCCCCATTAGTCATACTATAGCCTTAATTTAAAAAGCTAATCGTTATGATCAAAATACGCATAAGCCCTTTGTTTGATTTGTAACTTTATTTGTCTATATGTCGTTATATCGGTTGAACATATTCTAAGAGACATACAAAATCAAACTGAGAAAATTTCATTAATCATAAAACATAAGCTAGTACAATATGCTTAAATAAGGTCTTTACTAAATCCCATATTCCGAACATGTTCTTCGTAAACCTTAGGAGGGAGACCTTTAGTCATCGGATCCGCAAGCATATCTTTAGTACTAATATACTCAATACAAAGATTATTTTCCTCAACTCGTTCATGTACGAACAGATATTTTGTATCGAGATATAAACCAGCTCTAGTCGAACTGTTACTGTTCAAGAAACTAACGGCAGCTGAATTATCACAGTAAAGCTTCAATGGTCTAGAAATGGAATTAACGATTTTGAGTCCAGTGATCAGATTTCTAAGCAACATTCCATGACATGTTGCGTTATAAACAGCAACGTACTCTGCCATCATTGTGGAAGTTGTGGTCAACTGTTGTTTATGACTCTTCCATGAAATGGGTCCGCCTGCTAACATAAAGATATAGCCCGAAGTGGATTTCTTGTCATCTTTGCATTTTGCAAAGTCAGAATCAGAATAGCCTACCACTTCTAAATGATCACTTCTTCTATAAGTCAGTTTATAGTCTTTCGTCCCTTGCAGATATCGAAGTACCTTCTTAGCCGCTTTCCAGTGATCTAGGCCAGGATTAGTCTAATAACGGCCTAGCATTCCAGCAATATAAGCGATATCTGGGCGAGTACAGACTTGAGCATACATCAGGCTCCCGACTACTGACGCGTAAGGTATCTGGCTCATTTGCTTCTTCTCAACCTCTGTTGTCGGACACTTGAATGAATCGAAAACATCTCCATTAACTACTGGAGCGACTGATGGTTTGCACTGTTGCGTGTTATAACGTGTAAGGACACGATCTATGTAAGCCTTTTGAGACAATCCTAAGATCCCTTTGTGTCTATCTCGGTGAATTTCGATGCCAATGACGTAAGAAGCATCTCCGTGATCCTTCATGTCGAAGTTATGCTAGAGTAACCGCTTCGACTCATGCAACATGTCTAGACTATTACTTGCCAATAGAATATCATCTACGTAAAGGACAAGTATAGTAAAGTTGTTCCCACTCATCTTGAGGTAGGTGTATTGATCCACTTGATTCTTCATAAAACCTTGTTTCTTCATGACTTCATCAAACTTGAGGTACCATTAACGTGATGCTTGTTTTAACCCATAAATGGATTTCTTCAACTTACAGACTAGATGCTCATGACCTTCAGGTTTAAAGCCTTCAGGTTGTTTCATGTAAACATCTTCGTCTAAGTCTCCGTTAAGGAAAGTGGTTTTAACGTCCATCTGATGCAACTCTAAATCAAAATGAGCTACTAGGGCCATGACGATCCTTAATGAATCTTTACGGGAGACAGGTGAAAACATCTCTTGATAATCAATTCCCTCTTTCTGAGCGTAGCCCTTTGCAACCAATCTCGCTTTGTAGCGTTCAACATTCCCATTCAGATCCAGTTTTGTTTTGAACACCCATTTACATCCTACGGGTTTGACACCGTTGGGTAATTCTATCAAATCCCAAACGTCATTTTTCTTCATGGATTCAAGCTCATCAATCATTGCTTTATTCCATTCAGAAGACTGATCACTGCTAATGGCTTCATTGTAAGAGATAGGATCATTGAGCTTTTCGGGATCCATTTCAGTCAGGTAGGTAACATAATCATCCCAATTAGTAGGCCTTCTTTGCCTAGATGACCTCTTGAGTGGTTTATCGGGTTCAACGTTGTCTTGGTTTTGAGCGTTTGATGTGCCTTTGTCATGAGGTATAATGGGTTATGATTGTAGAGGTAAATTTGGAGTTGGTGCAGTAACTTCAGTTGCAGTAGTTGCATTAGGTACAAGGGAGTAATCGGAGTAATGGTAAGCGACGAGTCCCCCCCCCCCGCGTCTTGTACTTCTTGCAATTCTTCGTAAGGGTTGTTACTACTCCCACTGACATTGAAATCCTCCAGGGACGCAGCACGCTTGGTTTCAACAATATGGGTGACATGGGAAGGACAATAGAAACGATAACCCTTTGAATTATCAGGATACCCGATAAAGAAACAAGTAACTGTTTTAGGGTCAAGTTTCCTTAGGAAAGGATTGTAAAGTTTTGCTTCAGCAATGCAGCCCCATACTTTCATATATTTAAGACTCGGTTTCCTTCCTGTCCAAAGTTCATAAGGAGTTTTAGGGACAGACTTAGTAGGAACTCTATTGAGTATATGAACGGCTGCTTTTAACGCTTCAGTCCAGAGGAATAATGGTAAATTAGTGTTGGCTAACATACTGCGCACCATGTTCATAAGGGTACGATTTCTTCGTTCAGCGACACCGTTATGCTGAGGTGTACCAGGCATGGTGTATTGGTTCACAATCCCCTGGCCCTTACAAAACTCATAAAATGGATCAGGAGCTTGACCCACATCATTATGTCTTCCATAATATTCACCGCCTCTATCTGATCTCACAAATTCAATCTGACGATCTAATTACTTTTCAACTTCAGCCTTATAATCTTTAAAAGTTGTAAGAGATTCAGATTTCTCCTTAATAAGATACAAGTGCATGTAACGAGAATAATCATCAATGAAAGTGATAAATGAAGTATGTCCTGTTATGCCAGCGATTTGGCAGGGACCACTAATGTCAGTATGAATGAGTTCTAATAAATTAGAGCTCCTAGTGGCACCTTTCTTATTCGCTAATGTCATTTTACCTTTAAGACATTTGACACATGTTCCAAAATCAGAGAAATCGAGAGGAAGTAAGACTTCATCCTTTACGAGACGATTTAATCATTCTCTTGAGATGTGGCCTAAACGTTGATGCCACAACATGGACGAAGTCTCTAAGTCTCGTTTCTCTTTCATCTTTGTGAGTGATTCATTAATGTTATATGACAACAAAGATTTGGAAAAATCATCATCTAGTTCTAATCTATAGAGACCACCATCCAGAATACAAGTACCATAAAGAACAAAATCATAGAGGATAGAGGGTTTGCGATGACCATGGGAAACAATAAAACCGTCCATGTCTAACTTTGGTCCTGATACAAGGTTCCGAGTTACCTCAGGAACATATAAGGTATCATAAAGTTTAATACATAAACTAGTTTTCATAAATAATTGTAATGTTCCAATGGCCTTCACTTCTAATTCTCGATCATCCCCAACTTAAGCGTTCTTTGGTTTCTTTCCAGCTTCCGGATTGTAAGGAATCCCTGAGTTGAATTGGTAACATGAACCATAGAACCAGAATCAAACCACCAAGAATTAGCAGGAACATTTAAGTTATATGACTCAAGTATCATAAAATAATCGTTACCTTTCTTAGCCAGCCACTCCTTAAATTCAGGGCATTCCTTCTGCATATGTCCTGCCTTTTTACAGAACTTGCAGTGGATTCTGCCTAAGGAGTTCTTAGAGCTGGAAGGTGCACTTGTATTAGGATCGGGCATTTGGACTCTAGAAGCATCCTTTCTCTGATGATTGTTCTTCCTTTTCTTAGAGTTGGAGGTGGTGAAGTTAGCAACATCAGTAGTGCGATCCATCCTCATACGCTCTTCCTCATGTACGCACATAACGGACAGCTCACTCATCGTCCATTTGTCCTTCTAAGTGTTGTAATTGATCTTGAATGCTTCAAAGGATGAAGGAAGCGAAGTAATGATGAAATGAACGAGGAAACCACCACTGATTTCCATTTCCAGCCCCTTCAGCTTATTGGCCATGTCATTCATCATCATGATGTGCTCGCGAATGCCGTTCCTCCCATCATACTTAGTTGTCACCAGCTTGAGGATAAGGGTACTAGCGTGTGCTTTAGACGTCCCCTTGAACTGCGCCTCCACAGAAGCCAAGTAGGTTTTAGCATCTTCAGAATCAGCAATGGCTCCTCTGATTGCATTGCTTATGGACTGCTTCATGAACATGAGAGACATGCGGTTACACCTAGTCCATTTTTCATGAGTTAACTGCTCAGCAGAAGTACTTTGAGAAGTAAGGTCCGCTGGCTTATTCTTTCTTAGAGCATAATCAAAGTCCAGCAATCCAAGTGTAAGCATGAGAGCATCCTTCCATGCAGCAAAGTTATCACCAGTCAAAGGTGGAATCCCACAATTGGGTGCTGATAGTGGAAATAAGATGAGCAAGTTATAATACTAAGGAAGAAGTCCTAATGTGATCTAAGGGCATGTTAAACTAAGAAAGGCATAAATAATGACCATTTTACATTATGAAGCTGTCATATTGTCCATTACTAACATCAAAATAATAGACTTAGTTAAAATTCTACTTAAATGAAGACAAATCAGCATTGGCAAGAAGTGTAATCATTTAAGCATATGTGTAAAGTGATTGTAACAAATCAACTTTGGCCAGAAATGAGACAATCACTTTAGTTATGCACTTGTTAAGTATGCTATACATGAAAGAATTAAATCAGCTTTGGCCAGATATTAAGATATTCACATTAGTAATGCACACTTAACATAGCTTTCGTAATACTTGAACGATAAGTAGATGTATCAAATCAGCTTTGGCCAGAAATGATACATCAAAAGCTCATTCAAGTTAAGCCATTTTGGTTTTGTAAAACAATATATGATTCTGATTAATTAACTAAGTATTTACAAAACCAATCATTTAATAGCAAACCACCTGTTAGCGTGAATCGAACTCAGTTATGAGATCTCGAGTGAGATCTCGAGTCAAGTCTCGACTCATCTTGTAACATTATGAGGTCTCGATTCATTAAGGTCTCGAGTCGCAACCTCAGTGTCTCGAGACGTAATCATGGTCTCGACTGCTGTGTTTTATGAGATCTCGACTCCTTGATGAGGTCTCGAGTCACAACCACGGTCTCGAGTTATAAAGATTGAAGCCCTTTGTCGAAACCTCAGTGGTCTCGAGTCGAAACCTTATGGTCTCAAGTCGAAATCGTTGTCTCGAGTTGTAAATATTTGAGAACACTTATGATTTCGAGTCGAGACCTTGTGGTCTCGAGTCGAGACCTTGTGGTCTCGAGTCGAGACCTTGTGGTCTCGGGTCGTTAAAAGGGATCTCGAAACTCCTGTTAACAGCTGTTGTTGTGAAAATAACTAAAAGCTCGAAATTTTAGGGATTGTGGGATAATGTTTCCTGTTTTATTGTTGATCTAAACTTATCAAAGATTTTGAAAATTATAATCTAATTATCTTCAACAGTTTTCAAAAATTTTAAGAGATAAAATTCAGATAAAAAACAGTAAAAAACACCCACTAATCCAGATATCATTCCAAAACTTAAGGAATTTTCGAGTTTTTCTTAGAACATGTGATGAACCCTAAAAAATAAAAACATGATTCTGGAACCCAAAACCTGAATTTTTAATGTTTTGTAACCATATTTCGGACATTAATTATCAACCATATGATTTCGAGTGAACGTTTAAGTATCCTTTATCCGAAAATAGTGATCTCGGCATATATGACTCGAAACCAACCGTGAATTTTATTGAGTTTTCTAAACTTCTGTTTTCCAGATTTCAATCCCAAAATAATGGATATGAAAACAGAACTGACTAATCAACATATGCTCTGATACCACATGTTGGATCAGTTCTGTTTAAACATAATGGAAAACATGAAAACATACCTGTTACAACAGACAGTGTAGAGGAGAATCTAGTGAGGGATGATGCCATCGAGTTCGACATGTTTGTCAGTATGGTCTAGTTCCTCCTTAGGGTGCAAACTGATGATGGTGATGATGAAACCGAAAAGGGTATCGGCTATTGAGAGGGAGGCGAGTTTGATGTTATGTTAATTAGGTTATGTGTCTAACCTTAGAACCTCTACATAAGTCTCCTTATATAAGCACCCAAGAGGAAACTTAATTAGTTAATAAGGGTAATATGGTCCATCAACAATTACCAACTAATTACTTAATAGGTTGTTATATATTTTGACCTATATTATGTAAATGATTATAATGGCTACTAGATTAAATATTAAAACATAATATATTTAATTTTACATTTTACCCATAATTACCCTGCAGGATCAAAATTACTCTACAAGATCAAAATTATCATACATGATCATTTGTAGACTAATTATTATGTTACCCTACACTATCATTTGTAAGTAATTATGATACCCTACAAGATCATTTGTAGGGTAATTTTGATAATTACTCTACAAGTAAATAATTACGAAAGTGCCACAGTGTTTTTTTACCTTTCCATGACTTTCGTCGTTTTGTACAATATGACTATTTGTATATGATCTTTTGCCTATACTTTTAAACAACTTTCGGCCCTAGTTCAAACACACACACAAAAGAATGAAAATCGTTCATTTTTTATTCCAACTATTAAATTTCTCACGCGTGTTGTGGTTGTGTCGAAACGTAAGGTAATGCGAATTTATAATGTTTAATGAAAACGTATTATATTTGACCAAACTTGTTTCCAAAGAGTTTTTACGTTAAAACGCAGACCAACTGAAAACCTACATAAAAATATACGCGAAAATGTATTAGATTTGACTCGACAAAATTTACGTCAAAACGTAAACCGACTTGAATTTTTACCGACACACGTACACACGGGGTTAAAATGACATTTCATGAAGTTTTTAGAAAGTTCAGGGTGAAAATGTAAAAACTAAAAGTTAAAAGAGTCAAAGTAAAAACAGATAAAAAAAACATGTTGTAGCTTGTAACTCTGATGTGACGGATGCTACAGTAACCCAAAAAGTTAAAGAGTCAAAGTAAAAATAGATAAAAAAAACATGTTGTAGCTTGTAACTCTGATGTGACGGATGCTACAGTAACCCAAGTTGTCTTTTAATAATATTTATATTTATAATCTTTTTATACTAATAAATGAAAATCTTTTTTTTGACACGTGTAACTAATGTCTCCTTATCTTATTTTTAAATTTACTTTTCCTATTAACCAATAGTTAACTAAAAATAATTTAGAGAAGGATAAATTTTTTATCAAATTTTTATTCTTCTTTAAATTAGATTTAGTTAAATTAATTTTTAATACTATTATTATTATCTAATATTTAGTATTTAATAGGATACATAAATAAAAAAAATTATAATAAATCACAAACTTCATGGATCTCTCTTATTTATATACTATTTATTTTATTTTTTCCGCTTATTAATAATCATCTAATATTTCATTGGTTCTATCACATGTAATACACATGTTTCTAACCTAATAATAAATAAAAAAACAAATTAACATTTTAATAAGTAAATAGTACAACGAATTTATCATTTAAATACATATCTTGACGACCGTACGTGTTAACCAATTACATTATATTTATTTAACTTGTGTAATATACGGGGTATTTTAAAGATATAACTATATCGCTTATTATATAAAATTAAATTTATGCAACCCGTGTATAACACGGGGTTCTAAGCTAGTATAATATAATTATAATAACCCTTTGTGCACGAACAAACGAACAATCTTGAACTTTTTGGTTTTTCTTTCTTTCTTATTTTTTTTTTTTTTTGAAGTTTTGGGCTTTCTTTTATGCTTTAAGAGTTGAAAACATTTAATTTCAAACCGGTCACCCTGGCCCACTTTCTATATGACCGACCGTATTTCTTTTCTGGCCCATACCTTTAACTTTGTTCACAACATTCTCTTGACCCATAATATGCTTTGGCCCAAATACATTTTTATCCCTCGCCCACATTCGCGTACGTTTGGATTCGTAGTTTCTATAATTCAGTTCTTAATCATCGTGTTAAATACTCATTATTGATTAGGGCCTAATACGTGAGTGGGTATATGATGATATATAGTGGGTTCAAATAAGAACCATTGGTGATATACATTATTCGTTCATCCAGATTAAAAAAAAAAAAAAAAAAAAAAATTTACGCTATGATATTTTGTAATTAAGTGAAACATTAAGTGCAAGTTCTACTAAACGTCATAGTTGTAATTAAGTGAAACATTAAGTGCAAGTTCTACTAAAAGTCATAGAAAAACAACTTGGTAGCAACTAGCGATATCGTAAACAAGTGAAACCTCAATGATATTGTATGCATTGTTGATTACATTTTTTGAAATATAGGGGAAAGTTCTTGTACAAATAATCTTAACATACTAAACATACAAATTGATGGAACAGTCAAAAAGACAAGGTGACATTTTTGTAATTATCAATAACTATCAAAGTTATTCTACAAATGTATCTAAAAAACCTAACCCCCCCCCCCCCCCCCCCACACCCACCCAAGCTAAAATGCTAAAAACTAAACCCCCAAAAAACCTAAAAAATCTTAAAAAAAAAAAAAACACACAATATATATATATATATATATATATATATATATATATATATATATATATTTATTTATATATATATATATTTATTTATATTTTTTATAAAAGACAAGGTGACATTTTTGTAATTATCAATAACTATCAAAGTTATTCTACAAATGTATCTAAAAAACCTAACCCCCCCCCCCCCCACCCACCCAAGCTAAAATGCTAAAAACTAAACCCCCAAAAAACCTAAAAAAATCTTAAAAAAATAAAAAAAAAAACACAAAATATATATATATATATTTTTTTATAAAAAAAAAATTGCTATTTTTTTGTAACAAAATGTAGCGATTTTTTTATAAAAAATGTTAAAAAAAAAATATTTTGTGTTTTTTAAGTATTTTTGGTTGAGTTCACATTTGTATAGTAACTTTGATAGTTGGTGGTAATTACAAAAATGTCACCTTGTCTTTTTGACTTTTCCTTCAATTTGTATGTTTAGTAGGTTAAGTTTATTTGTATTTGATCTTTTGCCTTGACATATAAACTTTCTCTATGTAAATAAGTTAAATACAAGTAATCTATTGTATGCATTGATGATTATGCGTAACTAACGATACATTAGTGTAATTATAGTTGCATACATTACACATGTTATAAATGTTACTAATGATAATGTAGGTACTTGGATTGTTTAAATATGAACCAGCTTGGCTCGGTTCAAATTTATAAATCGAGCTAAATAGTGAGGTTTGAAGTCGGATTTGTTTAAAACAATCCAGCTTAGATCAGTTTGGTTTGGCTCAACTTAAAAAGAATCATATTGCTTCCATTTTTAACATGCAAGACAAATTTCGAATTTAACAAAATAAACTCTACTAAAATACATAATATGTTCAATCAACATCCCCATCACACAAAATGTAACCTCATCATGTTAACAAAATACAACATGTTGATGCGTGAAAGATAAAAAACCAATTGTTAGTTTTCTTATAATAAAACAAGAAATTTCATACTATATCCATAGGTTGTTTTATTGACTTACATTTGCTCTCTAATTCATCCTGATAATAGAAACTTCTTAATTTTCTCAGGATTTCCTACACGTGTTTTAAAATATAAATCAAAATAGTGGAAGTGTGCGTACGAACCAATCCAAACAGAACTTTAGATTGCCCGCCAAGAGTCTAGATGCAAAACAAAACAAATAGAAAGTTAGAAACAACAAATCACAAACTATTGAGTGTTATACGATACCTTTACAAGAACGTGGCTAACCAGATTGTAACACCTTAGTTCAATGAATTGGTCACTTTGGTCGCTTGATCCAATGACACAAACAAATGTGAAAGGCGAACACCCTTGAATTCTACTCGCGAGACAACCCGAAAAATTGGTCTTCACCGATTTGTACTGGCAACGTGGAGTGACAACGGCGGGCGGCGATGATGGTGGTCGGCGGCGGCTAGGGTGGTCGGTGGCGCAGAAAGAGAAGAGTGAGAAAGGGTGTGAGTTTGATCAAGTCTCTTAATAACCTCAACCCTCTATTTGTTGTCTCTCTTGACTTTGGGATCAAATTAAAGTTTAGTTTAAATTGGTAATTATCACAAAGAACAATAATTAAGTTGAATTTTGTTATGAAAATGGATGACAAAAAGTCAAAAGAAGGATAACAGATTTTATATATTCTGGATAGTGTCATAATTGTCAAAAATAGATGGCAATTACCACTATAAATAAATGTTACTTGAGATTGCATAGAATAGAAATTACAGACAAGATTTATAAAATTTCATCTTTGTTTCTTGAAGATATAACACAAAATCTAGTGTTAAATTTGTGGTATTATAACACGTTATCAGCACGAGGGTTCTCTACCAAGCATATCAACAAAGGCAAAGGAGTTATTACCATACTCAATGTAAGAATTTTATACATTTAAATATATATACATATGTGTACATATTATATAGGTTGAAAGCCTAAGGGTGCACCAGTGGATTGTAAAACCACACATCTTTAGGATGATCTTTTATATCCCGTTTCTCCTTTATATATATGTATATTTATAATATAGTTCTTTGATAAATAAAAATGAGTACATGGTACCTATTACTATGGAAATATAATAATAATAATGGGACTACTAACCACTTAACATTTATTTATTAATTTAACATTTACGCATCTAACATTTATTTATGCAACTAACATTTATTTATGCAACTAACATTTTAATTATGTGTATTGTTATATTTTGTCTCATTTTAATAAGTATGTAATCCTAATATTTATATATATTTGTATTTAGTAACAAAATGGCAAATATCGCGAAACTGGAATTTCCAGCATTGAATATCTCCGGAGAAAATTATATGACTTGGACAGCAAATGTCAAAAGACACCTAAAAGCTATGGGTGTGATAGAAGTCATAAATGAAGAGAATAATTGTTCGAATCAGGAAAAGGCAAAAGCTGATGTGTTTATTCATAAACACATTGATAATTTACTACAGCATGAATATTTCAATTCTGATGATCCATATGAATTATGGACGGATTTAAAGAACAGATTTGATAATCAAAAGGAAGTTTTACTTCCCACAGCTAAAAATGAATGGAACAGTCTGAGGTTCCAAGATTTTACAAAAGTAAATGATTACACATCTGCTCTATTTAAAAAATGTTCAAAATTTGAGTTTTGTGGGCACCCTGTTACCGAGGAAGAAAAATTGGAGAAAACTTACTCCACATTTCATGCGTCACATATAAGTTTAGCACAACAATATCGATTGTTGAGATTTTACAGATACTCTGATTTGAATGCACATCTCCTCGTAGCAGAACAACATAACCTACTTCTGATGAAAAATCATGAAGCCCGTCCCACAGGATCATTAACTATACCTGAAGCGAATGTTGTTAATAATTATCAAAATAAAAGGGAACAAGGCCGTGGGCAAGGCTAAGGACAAGGTCGTGGGCAAGGCCAAGGACGAGGCCGTGGCCGCGGTCGTGGGTATTTTGGTAAAGGTCATTATAATGGTCACAATCATACTTTCAAAAATAATAAATATTACCGAGGTAGTGGGTGCGGTCGCGGCCGTGGCCGAAATCAAAGAACTACAAATTATCATACTCCACAAAATAATACTTCCAATTTTCATAATCAAAGGAATGAAGCTGGTGTGTCCGGAAAAATTGATAATTCTTGTTATAGATGTGGAAGTATAGATCACTGGGCAAAAACTTGTAGAACAGCTCCACATCTATGTGAGCTTTACAAAGCCTCGCTTAAAGGAAAGGACAAGGAAGTAAACTATTTGGATAAATTCAGTGTTCAGCTAAATGCCACGGATTTTAATGAAGACATTTAAACAAAATGTTGCTTGATCTCAATGATTTTATGTAACAATTAAATATGTATTTTTATTATGTCTTTCCTTCATATAAAGTTTTTTTATAAAGTTATTATCAATAATTATAATATATTAATCATACTCTTATCATTTTTTTATAATTGTAAGATTAAAATGGATATCATTGAAGCTCAAGATCGAATGAATGATGCTGATATATGTATAGCTGACAGTGGAGCTACATATACTATACTTAAATCCGAGAAATATTTTTATGAGTTGAAACCAACAAAAGGAACCGTTGATACAATATCAGGTCCTACAAAATTAATAGAAGGAGTGGGAAAATCAAATTTAATATTACCAAATGGTACAAAGCTTTTAATAGATAATGCTTTATTTTCCCCAAGGTCATGAAGAAACTTGTTAAGTTTCAAAAGCATATATCATAATGGATATGATACTCAATCAAAGACTGTTGATAATGAAAAATATTTGTATATCATGAGCAAAGGTCAGATATTGGAAAAACTGCCAATGTTTCAATCTGGTTTGCATTATACATATATTGATGTGCCTCAAGCACATATGGCAGTAAAAGAAAATTTTTGTGATCCTGAAACATTTAATTTATGGCATGACAGATTAGGCCATCCAGGTTCAACAATGATGAAAAGAGTAATTGAAAATACTCATGGACATTCATTGAAGTATAAAAAGATCCCAAAATCTGATAAAATTCCTTTATGTGTATCTTGTTCTCTGGGAAAATTAACTACAAGACCTTCGTTTATAAAAGTTGAAAAGGAAATTCCAATGTTCCTTGAAAGAATTCAAGGAGATATATGTGGACCAATCCATCCACCATGTGGACCATTTAGATACTTCATGGTTCTAATAGATGCATCAAGTAGATGGTCTCATGTGTCTTTGTTATCAACTCGCAATATGGCTTTTGCAAAATTTCTTGCACAAATTATTAAATTGCGAACACATTTCCCAGATCATAGTATTAAAAGGGTGAGACTCGACAATGCTGGTGAATTTACATCACATGCTTTTAATGATTATTGCATGTCTGGAGGAATTATTGTTGAACACCCTGTTGCTCATGTGCATACACAAAATGGTTTAGCTGAATCATTAATTAAACGTCTACAACTAATAGCTCGACCATTAATAATGAGGACAAAACTTCCTGTATCCATTTGGGGTCATGCAATATTACATGCTGAATCATTAATTCGCATAAGACCAAGTGCAAATCATGAATTCTCTCCCCAACAAATTGCATCTGGCCAACAGCCAAATATTTCCCATATTAGAATTTTTGGATGTGCAGTTTATGTCCCAATTGCACCACCACAACGAACAAAAATGGGACCTCAAAGAAGGTTGGGAATATATGTTGGATATGATTCACCTTCTATAATAAGATATCTTGAACCTTTAACAGGTGATGTCTTTACAGCACGGTTGGTTGATTGTAAATTTAATGAAACAACTTTCCCTGTATTAGGGGGAGAGAATAAAGATAAAAATAAGGAAAAGGATGTCACATGGTGTGAACCTTCATTGTTATATCTGGATCCAAGAACTAAACAATGTGAGACAGAGGTTCAAAAGATAATACATTTGCAAGAAATTGCAAATCAATTGCCTGATGCATTTGCTGATATAAATAGGGTTACTAAATCTCATATACCAGCTGCTAATGCTCCAGCTCGAGTTGAGATCCCTAATAAGGCAATAGATAATAATATGACTCATGAATCTCAGAAACATTTAAAACGTGGAAGGCCAATTGGTTCGAAGGATAAAAATCCTCGAAAAAGAAAAGCGCTTATAAATGAAATTGACCAAAAGGATAAAAATCTTGATCAAGCGGTAAATACCGAAACGTCTCATGAGGAAGATGTTGATGATACTAACAAAGAGATATCAATCAACTATGGTCATACACATATCATATGGAACCGATATGAAATGGAAAATATTGATGAGATATTTTCTTATTCTATAGCAAGTGACATCATGGGTGGAGATGATGATCCTGAACCAAAATCTGTCAATGATTGTCAAAATAGACATGATTGGGATAAATGGAAAGGCGCTATGCAAGCTGAATTAGATTCACTCAACAAACGAAAGGTTTTTGGGTCTATTGTTGTTACACCTAAGGCTGTAAAGCCTGTAGGATATAAATGGGTTTTTGTACGAAAACGAAATGAGAAAAATGAGGTTACAAGATATAAAGCGAGACTTGTAGCTCAAGGTTTTTCACAAAGGCCAGGGATTGACTATGAAGAAACATATTCTCCCGTTATGGATGCAATAACCTTTAGATACTTAATCAGCTTAGCAATTTCTAAAAAGTTAGAAATGCGTCTTATGGATGTCGTTACAGCTTACTTGTAAGGATCACTTGATAGTGACATCTATATGAAAGTTCCTGAAGGATTTAAACTTCCTGAAGCGTTAAGTTCAAAACCCAAAGAAATGTATTCGATCAAATTACAAAGATCTTTATATGGCTTGAAACAATCTGGAAGGATGTGGTACAATCGTTTGAGTGACTATTTGACAAGTAAAGGTTATATAAATAATCTTATTTGTCCATGTGTCTTTATTAAGAAGACAACATCAGGATATGTGATCATAGCTGTATATGTTGATGACCTAAATATAATTGGGACGAAAAAAGAAATTCTTGAAGCAATGATTCTTTTAAAGAAAGAATTTGAAATGAAAGACCTTGGTAAAACCAAATATTGTATTGGTTTACAAATTGAACATATGAACAATGGAATACTTGTGCATCAAACGAATTATACTGAAAAGCTGTTGAAACGTTTTAATATGGATAAGTCAAATCCTTTAAGCACTCCAATGGTCGTTAGGTCACTTAATGTCGAAAATGATCCATTTCTTCCTTGTGAGGACAACGAAGAAGTTCTTGGTCCAGAAGTACCATACCTCAGCGCAATTGGAGCACTTATGTATCTTACGAATTGTACGAGACCTGACATTTCTTTTGCAGTGAACTTGTTAGCAAGATTTAGTTCAGCTCCCACTAGAAGACACTGGAATGGAATTAAACACATTTTTCGATATCTTCGAGGTACCGTTGATTTAGGCTTGTTTTATCCTAACGATTCAAAAGAAGGGTTAGTTGGTTATGCAGATGCAGGTTATTTATCTGATCCTCATAAAGCAAAATCTCAAACTGGATATGTATTTATGAACGGAGGAACTGCGATTTCATGGAGTTCTCAGAAACAAACACTTGTCGCAACATCCTCAAATCATGCTGAAGTCATTGCACTACATGAAGCTTCAAGAGAATGTGTATGGCTAAGATCTATGTCACAACACATAGTGACTTCTTGTGGGCTAGAGAAAGATCGAAATCCAACTCCTATCCATGAAGATAATGCCGCCTCTGTCTCTCTGATGAAAGAAGGGTATATCAAAAGTGACAGAACAAAACATATACCACCAAGATTCTTTGCATATACTCGGGACCTTATTAAAGACAATCAAGTCGAGATGAGATATGTCCAATCCAGCAACAATTCAGCCGATCTTTTCACAAAAGCACTACCTACAGCAACTTTCAGGAAACACGTTCATGACATTGGCATGCGTCACGTACGGAGAATGTGATGCCTTACAAATTGCAACTTGAGGGGGAGCATTATACACGTTGCACTCTTTTTCCCTTAGCTATGGTTTTGTCCCACTGGGTTTTCCTAGCAAGGTTTTTAATGAGGCAACATATCTGATCCACTGTGTATAATGCAAGCTGCACTCTTTTTCCCTTAGCTATGGTTTTGTCCCACTAGGTTTTCCTAGCAAGGTTTTTAACGAGGCAGTACTTACAGACCCAGGAGTTTACAAAGTGTCATCCAAGGGGGAGTGTTATGAAAATGGATGACAAAAAGTCAAAAGAAGGATGACAGATTTTATATATTCTGGATAGTGTCATAATTGTCAAAAATAGATGGCAATTCCCACTATAAATAAATGTTACTTGAGATTGCATAGAATAGAAATTACAGACAAGATTTATAAAATTTCATCTTTGTTTCTTGAAGATATAACACAAAATCTAGTGTTAAATTTGTGGTATTATAACAAATTTCATAATTTTATATATTATTTATTATTTATCAAGTAACTGATAATTAAATAAGTTATATTTATAACTAGCTCTTTAGTTAATAACCCTTTTAGAGTTTATTTATTTACAAACAAACCTTTCAACTTGGATAAATTATTCACAAGTTATAATTTATTGTCAAATTAGCTCTTTCATGCCATAGCATAAATTCTTTTGTGTTCATTGCCTAAAGTGTAACTGTTTGGATCGTATCTTATTAGCAGTGTTGATATCGACTATTGGGCATACTAATCCAACAGTCTCCCACTTGAACAAGTTTCAATAGTCTTTTCAACACAGATAGTGGTGGACGCCTAGCTGCATCTCGCTGCCCCTAGTATGGTATGACGTTTTACAAGCCATCAGCTATTCGTCTGTAGTTCAAACAACTTCTTGCCTAGCCAAGTGCAATAGCCATGGTACCCTGTCAATTATCCATTATTACCATTTTTCATTTCCATATAGGTATTTTAAGTTGTTGTAGCAGACCTGATGGTTTCTGGTGTTTGACTTTAACTTGCAAACATGTCAAACATTTAGCAACGTGGGTGGCTATGGACTTCTTCATGCCCACCTACCAATAATTTCTCTTCAAATCCTGGTACATTTTATCTCCTCAAGGATGTACCAAATATTTTGAGTTATGTGATTTATCAAGAATCAGATCTCTGAGTCCCCCAAAAATGGGAACCCATATTCTATCACTAAACCTCAAAATTCCATCATTACCAGGTGCTAATTGTTATACAGTTCCACCTAACCCTTCATCAGGAGCATTTGCTTCTAATAAGGCTTGTTTTTTAGCATCTAACAGTTTCTCACTTAAACTGGTCCGTAGCTCGATCCTCTTAGCATGAACCCTTATCGATTTTGTTCTTTCTTTACGGCTCAAGGCGTCACCAACAACATTAGCCTTGCCAGGATGATAACGAATCTCACGTTCGTAATCATTTAATGTTTCCATCCATTGGCGTTGACACATATTAAAATCCTTCTGATTAAATATGTGTTGGAGCTTTAATGGTCTGTGTATATAATATACTCCGTGCCAAATAAAGAGTGCCTCCATAATTTTAATGTGAATACTGCAGCACCCAATTCCAGGTCATAGGTGGTGTAGTTCTTTTCATGTACTTTGAGTTGTGTGACGCATATGCAATCACCTTACCTCTTTGCATTAACACGCAACCCAGTCCTGTGTGCGAAGCATCACAGTAAACCACGAAATCTTCGACTCCATCAGGCAATGATAGTACAGGGGCATTGCATAGTTTCTGTTTTAGAATCTCAAAGGATTCCTTCTGTTTTGATCCCCCAATCAAACTTGGCATTCTTACGAGTCAACACAATTAGGGGAGTGGCTATTCTAGAGAAGTTCTTGATAAACCTTATCTAATAACCAGCCAAACCTATAAAACTGCGGATTTCAGAAGGTGTCTTGGGTGCTTCCCAATTCATGATTGCTTCAATATTTGTTGGATCTACTTAGATTCCACATTTCCTTGATCACATGTCCTAAGAATTGGACTTTTCTAAGCCAGAACTTGCACTTAGAGAATTTTGTATAAAGCTTCTCTTGCTTAAGCAACTCTAGAATACATCTAAGATGTTTCTCATGCTCATCTTTACAACGTGAATAGATAAGTATGTCGTCTATGAAGACAATGATAAACTTATCCAGATACAGTTTGCAGACACTGTTCATAAGATCCATGAAAGCTGTTGGTGCATTAGTGAGTCCAAATGGCATAACTAGGAACTCATAATGACTATACCTTGTTCTGAAAACAGTCTTGGGAACATCTTCACATTTGACCTTCAGTTGGTGATAACCAGACCGAATATCAATCTTTGAGAAGAAACTTGCTCCCTGCAATTGATCGAATAAGTCATTAATTCTTGGCAAGGGATAACGATTCTTGATCATAATCTTGTTTAACTCACGGTAATCAATGCGCATTCGCATTGAACCATCTTTCTTCTTGACAAACAAGATAGGAGCTCCCCAAGAAAAAGAACTTGGTTGAATAAAACCTTTCTCGAACAGCTCCTCGAGTTGTGTGTCACACCCTGACTTTTGCGGAAGCGTGATTATGGTGTGACTTCTTAATACCATAGCATTCAATCATAACAACGCTATATGATAAAACCATAAGACGTTCATCCATAACTTAAGTTTGAAAATAACATAACATAATTGTATGAAATGTCGTCACCAAATTCAAATTACAACCATAACATGCTTAAATGAGTTCATGAAGACTCGACAAAAGACCTTAAACAACCCGAGCTTAGAACCATGTATCTCGTCCAGGAATAAGATACACCTCCTAAACCCTAGAGACTTGGATGACATCTTTTATTTATGACGCAGCTTGACAACATGCACACACCTGCCAGATCCAATTAGTTCCCTGAAATACATGTAAGTTGAAAACATCAACAAAAGTTGAGCGAGTTCATGTGTTTGTATATATGTATAAAACCTTTGTAACTGTGTATGTATGTATGTAAATCCCAGTATGAAAGCAAACAAGGAAAAGATCACCAATGGTTTGCAAGGCCACTGATATGTGTGACGGTGTAGGAAGACTCAAACCTAGCAAAGTTGCACCGGGCTTCCGGCTGGAAGACATAGTCACCCTATGGGCCACCCTGGTCCTCATGGGTGTGGGCTCGCTACACCCAAATAGATCTATCACTCATGCCCCTAGGTCCTACAACGAGGATTAATGGTCTCAAGTATCTGCCTACCCATTCACATGATCTATGGTACTTTCCTAGGCTAACCATACCACTTGTATTTGGATGTATTCCTTTTGTAACATGTATTTCACCCCCGAAGTTAATAAACAAAACAGTTTAAAGAAAAGGGGGACATGAACTCACAGTCTTGCGTCTTGATAAGCGTAACTCAAATCTCTTCAGCAACACGACTACCTACAATGTACTAACGTCTATTAGACGAACGGGTCGTGCCTTGTCTTAGTATTAATGTTTTCGAGTTACGTTTCTTTTAAGTCTACAATATTATTCCAAGTTATAATTACTTGTTAAAATAATAATTATTTTAACTTAAATTATATTTTTAGGTTTTGGAATAATCGTTAAACAATATTTGTAACAATATTTCTCAAGTATTCGTATTCGTATTTCCTTCCCAAGGATGGGGGTATCTCATACATGTATATTCGTATTCTTGTATTTGTTGTTCCAAAATAATATATTTTTAAGTCTAACTTAGAAAATACATATAAACTTGTTTTGTCCAAAAATAATGTATTTCAAGAAAATATATATTTTTCCCAAAAATCATATATCTTCTAAATATTCCAAGAAAATATATTTTAACTTCCCAAAAATAATATATTTTCTCTTTGTCGAAAATATGATATACTTTGTAATAATAATAAAAATCATACTTTCATTCCTTTGTATCCAAAATAATATTTACCAAAAATATGCTCATAAATGTGGTTTCCGGAATATTTTTTAAGTTACGTTCTAACGTTCGGTTCCACAATATTATGTGTGTAACTTATATATTTATTCCTTGGTGATTTTTGGTAATATTCTGGATTGTAGTTTCTTGGTATTTTGTCAAGTTATATTATTTTAGCCCTAAAATAATATAACTACTACGCAAAGCATACAAATATTCGCACACATCATGTCCTTAATTATATACCTTTCAAATATATTTAGTTATTTTTATTTACAAAAACCCAACCTCCAATATTTGTATTTTTGTAATAAAATCTATAGCAAGGTTTATATTGAAAACTCATGATCAAAATACACTTGTAAATATTGATTTGAAAATATTTTTCTAAGTGTTTATATTTTTAGAAAATTTTTCCATAGTTTCCCCTAAAAATGGAGGTGTCCATGCTATCAAAGCATATCATTTTCTCTTTAAAATCATCACAAACAATCCATAATCAACCTACACTTACCAAGTGCCAAAACAATGGTATTTACATAATAATCATGAACTTGAACTTTTATAAAAACTTGTAGTAACTTGGTAGTGTGTTTAGTAGGTTTAGTTACCCTCCAAAATGTATTTACTTCTTTATAAACTCCATTCTTGAAAGATTTAGGTGTTTACAACTTGTAAACATGTTTTACAAAAATGTTTCTTTTTGAAATCTTCTTGTTTCTCTAGTGTTTCTACACTTGTTTTATCACTAAAAATAGTGTATGTTTAAGTAAGAACCAAGATCCACTAAAAATCATATTTTGAACTTGGTTCTTTTGGAAAACCATTCATAAATCTTAGATCTATAAGATTATCAACTCACTTGATTATTATTTTTCAAGAAATCATTTTATTTTTCAAGTTCATGCTTACACAAGAGGATGATCATCTTGTTTTATCACTTAATCATCCTCTTACTTGCTAGATCATGTGTTTAATCACAATCTAGCAAGCTCTTATGATGATCAACATCATAATCTGAAGAAAATAACAATTAAGTATCGTACATACACTAAACAACATAGTTTCATCAATATTTCATCATGTCAAGCTTATGTTTATGCTTCTTGGTTATGTTCTTTAGTGTTCTTGTGATTAACAACATACTACATCTTTTAACCAACTAAATTAGAAGTAACAAAGGGTTGTAAGGGCCTTACTACTATCTCTATGGCTAGGGATGAACACATGAGGTTGGAGATGATAAATGTGTTGGGTAATAGCAAATGATGAAGGTCCTTAAAGTTCCAAAGCCACCAAACTTGCTTGTAACCCTTCTTACACCTTGTGATGAGTTTGGAATAGATGAAAGTGAAAAGAAAATGATGGTGGTGTGTGGAGGAGGTCTCGGCCGAGAATGGAGGAGAGGGAGGGAAGAAGAAGGTGTTGGGTGTTGTTGAAGAATGACGGTTAAGGTCTTGGGGTTAATATAAACTCATTTCCAACAAGTGTTTAACCTTGGGTTTTATGTTCTCCAAAGTACAAGACACAATCTAATAAACAATTCAATAAAATCCAACCATTTAGGCCATGTGTGGCTGATTACTAGCAGGGGGGTCTAAGTGTAAGTTTAAGTTATATAGTTAGTTTAAAGTTCAAATTCAAGTGTTAGTTGTAAGTGTTAGGTACTAGATATTTTGTATGGGGTGTTATGACGTGCGGGGATCATAACTAGCTCAGAAATAATAAAACAGTGCTTCTAGTATAATTTTGGTGTTTCGGGTAGCGTCCAGTTGTTTGTTTATATACCGGTTCGTTAAAGTGTCAAACTATATCGTTTATTGTTCATTATGTCACCTTTTTGTGACACTTTTAATCCCCGACACTTAGGAAAGTATTCAGGACCATTTAGTCATATTTTTGCATGATACAAGCTTATTAAAAAGCTGATTTTTGCAGATTTATGCAGAATTCTGCACTTTGGGTGAGTTTTAGGCTCTTTCCGGCACTTTAACTATCACCTAGAAAAGCAGTTTTTTGGTCCTTACTTCCCTACACACTATACTAGTGTAGTGCTTGGTTTCTGGCTCATACTGGGTCTCAAAACACTGTCTGTCTATGTACTGAACCCCGTCAGCATATTCCTGTTTTATCCGTTAACTGTGCTCACTGTGCTTTGTGCATCATGTATGTCAATAAAGTTTGCATGTGATGATGATGTGACAGTATGCAATATGTGATGCACATGTAAGTATGACATAGTAATCAGAAAGCAGTTAATTATTATTCAGCACAGTCAATAAGCACTCATCAAGTTTAATTAATTGTACGGATACCTGTATTTTTTACGGTTGTCACATTCTCCCCCTGTTAAGAAAATTTCGTCCCGAAATTTAAGTTCTACTTCTAGTTGCAGGGGAGTTGGGGAACAAGTGCGGGTATTTTGCTTTCATGCGATCCTCACGCTCCCAAGTGAACTCTGGGCCGTGTCGCGCGTTCCAATGAACCTTGACGAGTTTGACACTACTCCTGCGCGTATTGTTAACCTTCCAATCAGTAACCTCAACAGGTTCTTCGGTAAAGTGGAGTGTGTCGTCAATGTGAACTTCGTCGGCAGGAATGACAACTGTCTCTTGAGTTGGACTCTTTTTCAGATTAGATACATGAAATGTATCATGAACACCATTAAGTTCCGCAGGTAGGTCCAACTTGTAAGCCACAAGACCAATTCGTTCTAGGATTTTGAACGGTCCAATGTAGCGCGGGTTCAACTTTCCACGCTTCCCAAAGCGTGCTACACCCTTCCAGGGTGAGACCTTTAATAAAACCATATCTCCCACTTGGAACTCCAAAGGTTTCCTCCTTTGGTCCGCATAGCACTTTTGACGATCACGAGCCGCCTTGATGCACTCTCGGATCTGTATAATCTTGTCTGTCGTCTCTTGGACCAATTTGGGACCAACAAGTTGTCTATCACCCTCGTCTGCCCAGCATAACTGTGATCGACACTTGCGTCCGTAGAGAGCTTCAAACGGTACAGCTTGTATGCTTGCATGGTAGCTGTTGTTATATGAGAATTCAACCAAAGGTAGATGGGTGTCCCAATTGCCACCCAAATCCATAACGCAAGCTCGCAACATGTCTTCTAGCGTTTGAATCGTTCGTTCGCTCTGACCATCTGTTTGTGGGTGAAAGGCAATACTCAGATTCAGCTGAGAACCAGAGGCATCTTGGAAGGATTGCCAAATCCTTGACACGAATCTTTCGTCTCTATCATAAATAATTGAGAGAGGCACTCCATGTCGTGCAACTATCTCTCTGAGGTACAGCTCAGCTAGCTTACCGGTGTTATATTTTTCCCTGATTGGCAAAAAGTGTGCAGATTTCGTCAGACGGTCTACGATTACCCAAATCGTATCATGACCTCTGGGTGTCTTTGGTAACTTCGTTATAAAATCCATTGAAATATGCTCCCATTTCCATATGGGTATTTCAGGTTATTGCAGAAGACCTGAAGGCTTCTGATATTCAGCCTTTACCTTGGCACAAGTCAAACATTTGCCAACATACGTTGCAACATCACCTTTTAATCTTGGCCACCAGTAGAATTCCTTCAAGTCCTGGTACATCTTATCCGATCCTAGATGGATCGAGTATCTTGATTTGTGAGCTTCATTGAAAATAACGTCTCAAAGACCACCAAAGAGGGGAACCCAAATTCGTTTCATGAAGCACAACGTTCCTTCCTCGTTTGGTACCAACTGTTTCTCCATCCCACGGAGATATTCATTCACAAGATTCTCCTTTTCGAGAGCTTCTCTCTACGCAGCACGAATGCACAACGAGAGGTCTGTCTGTATAATCATTTCCAAAGCCCTAACCCTTATGGGCTTAATCCTTTCCTTCCGACTCAAGGCGTCTGCTACCACGTTCGCCTTCCCTAGGTGATACTTAATTTCGTAATCATAATCGTTTAGCAACTCAACCCATCGTCTATGTCTCATGTTAAGCTCCATCTGATCGAATATATGTTGTAAGCTCTTGTGATCAGTAAAGATCGTGCATCGGGTACCATACAAGTAATGTCGCCAGATCTTTAATGCAAACACCACCGCGCCTAACTCCAAATCATGTGTGGTGTAATTCTTCTCATGAACCTTCAACTGGCACGAAGCGTAAGCGATGACCTTCTGTCGCTGCATCAGTACACATCCTAATCCCTGACGTGAGGCGTCACAATATACCACGAAGTCGTCGGTGCCTTCGAGTAGGGATAAGATGGGTGGATCGCAAAGCTTGTTCTTCAGTAGCTGAAAAGCTTCCTCTTGTTTATCTCCCCATTCGTACTTTTTATCCTTCTGTGTAAGGGAGGTCAATGGCTGAGCAATTTTTGAAAAATCCTCGATGAATCTGCGGTAATACCCTGCCAAACCTAGGAACTGACGGATCTCGGTTGGCTTTTTCGGAGTCTCCCAATTCTTGATCGCCTCGATCTTTGTGGGATCCATATGAATTCCATTTCCGTTTACCACGTGACCAAGGAACTGAACCTCACGTAACCAGAACTCGCACTTTGAGAACTTTGCGTACAACTTCTCTTTCTTAAGCAGCTCTAAAATAGCTCTTAGGTGTTGCTCGCGCTCTTCCTTCGTCTTTGAATAATTCAAAATGTCATCAATAAATACAATCACAAATTTATCGAGGTACGGCTTGCAGACTCTATTCATCAAATCCATAAACACTACTGGTGCGTTTGTCAACCCAAACGGCATAACAAGAAACTCGTAGTGTCCATAACGAGTCCTAAAGGCAGTCTTTGGTATGCTCTCATCTTGAATTCGCAACTGGTGATAACCTGATTGAAGATTGATCTTGGAGTAAAAACTCGAACCTTGTAGTTGATCGAACAGGTCATCAATCCTTGGCAAAGGATATCTATTCTTGATAGTCAACTTGTTTAGCTCGCGGTAGTCGATGCACATGCGAAAACTACCTTCCTTCTTTTTAACAAACAAAACTGGAGCTCCCCAAGGTGAGAAGCTTGGTCTAATAAATCCCTTGTCCAAAAGTTCCTGAAGTTGTGTTGACAACTCTTGCATCTCGGAAGGCGCAAGTCGATAAGGTGCTTTAGCCACAGGCGCGGCACCCGAAACTAAATCGATGTGGAACTCGACTTGTCGCTGCGGCGGCAATCCTGGCAAGTCTTCGGGGAAGACTTCAGGATATTCCTTCACAACTGGGATATCTTCCAACTTCGGCTCAGTGACTTCTTGGTCCACAATGTGTGCCAAGAAGGCAACACATCCTTTCTGCAAACATCTTCGGGCTTTCAAACAACTGATGATCCTTAGAGGCGTATCGTGCTTCTCTCCATGCACTACAATCGTTTCTCCATTCGCCATCGGAACGCGAATGATCTTCTCGTGACATACGATCTCCGCTCGGTTGCTCGACAGCCAATCCATTCCAACTACCACGTCAAAGCTTCCCAAATCGACTGGCAATAGATCAAGCGTAAACTCATGTTCTCCCAGTTCTATCACGCAACCTCTAATAACTTCATTTGCTTCTACTAGTTTCCCATTAGCTAGCTCGATTGAGTACGGAATATCTAGCTTACTAGCTACTAACCCAAGCATTTTCTTAAACTCTAGCGATACAAAACTATAATCGGCACCAGTATCAAACAGTACAGATGCAAAGCGTTGGTTGATAGGGAACGTACCCGTGACTACATTTGGATCTTGGCGAGCTTCCCTCGCTCCTATGTTGATAACCCTTCCTTGAGCTTGATTGAGCTTTGGGCACTCTCTCTTGAAATGCCCCACATCTCCACAGTTAAAGCACCCTGGTCCCCAACCATTACCATTTCCATTACCACCTTGATTGTTGTTTTGGTTGCGATTTCCACTCCCAGCTTGGTTTCCAAAATTACCACGATTCCCGTTACCGCCATTTCCTCCTTGAGGGCGGTTTCCATACCCATTACCACCACGGTTATTGTTTCCATTCCCACTACCATAACCTCTCTGACCACCACGACCAGTACCAACCCAGCACGTCTCCTTCGAGTGACCAACTCTCCCATAAGACTCACATTTTCCAGCTCGGCATCGTCCATTTTGATGCAACTGACACGCATCGCATTTGGGCAAGGTGTCCATATACCCTTTTCCCTTATTTTCAGCACCAGTTTTGACCTTGGCTGGTGCGTTTGCCTCTTCCTTCTTGTTAGCATTGTTGGTACCCTTCTTAAAATTTGAGAGCTTCCGTTTGTTCTCACCTGATGACTCAACGTGACTCTCCTTCTTCTTCTGGTCAAAGATCGAAAACTTGTTTAACCCGATTGCTTCTTCAGTTAGTGCTACACTCAGATCGATAGCCTCGGTGATTGTTGCAGGCTTTGAAGTCATCACCATACTCATAATCTGAGGTGCCAACCCCCAAATAAAACGCTCGATGCATTTGAATTCCGGATCAACCATGTATGGTACAACGCGAGATAGGTCGTGAAATCTCTGCATATACTCCGCAATCTTGGGGCCATCCATCTTGAGGTTCCAAAATTCAGTTTCCAGCTTTTGAATTTCAGCCCTGGAGCAGTATTTCTTGCGTATGAGTTCCCTCATTTCATCCCAAGTCATGGCATATGCAGCCTCTTCTCCCAAGGTCTGAACTTGGAGATTCCACCATGAAAGCGCTCCGTCTAATTACAATCCGGAGATGTAGGTGACTTGGTGTTCCAGAGCACATTTGCTCATTCTTATCACAGAATCAGTCTTCTCCGTCCATCTAACAAAGGCCACAGCACCCCCGGTGCCGTCGAAATTTAGTGGCTTACAGTCTAGAAACTGCTTATAGGTACAGCCTGTATAAGTAACATCATTCACATAAAGCATTAGCGAACGCACATGGCATATCCAAATGTAATGTAATGTGTCTTTTTGTGACTTAAACAATACCAAGAGGTGGGTTGCTTCCCGAGGTACCTCCACTATGCTCGGAGCGTAAGGCCTCGTGTTGTGCTATCGCCCGTGAAATTCGTTCTTGTAACTCAGCCTCGGTTATAGGCAGCTGGTTATCTCTTCAAGGAAGCATCTTCTAAAGGAGATTGTATTGGTCTAGTCATAATAAGTATAATAAGTATATGACATGTACACGTAGTAGCATTTATCAACGCAAGTAAGCACGTAACATCACATTCATATCACCAATGTATAATTGCAACAATGTATATAATGAGAATATTGCGATTGAGCTTTCATATATCAATGACCACAAATACAGTTTTACAAGTTCATCAAATGTATCATATCACAACAAAAGGAACTACAAGGTCACATCACCCTTGTCCAAAATATCCATCGGTCTACAACAGTCATATACACAAAAAGTGGTCTTCAAAAAGTCTCCTCAATCTGGGCTCAATAGCGACACTCCCATCAAAAGTAGTCTACCTGCATAAGACCAAAAACCAACTATGCTGATGGTGGAGGAGGAGGAGGTGGAGGAACGAAGACCAAACTGCGCATGTGCGCTAACTCCTCCTTGAGAGCATGAACGCGATGCAAAAGATAACTAATCTGCTGCTCCTTAGTAAGAAAACAAATGTCAAAATCTGGGTATGGCAGAAGAGGAGCTGGTGGAGTCACGAATGGTGACTGACATGTACAGGGTAGAGGACGTGGAATCCTCTCTAACTCCATGACTCTCCGACATAACATCTCATGCTGAAGATGTAACGACAAAAGCAAATCATCCCTCGTGTAACCAATGTAGTGGAAGGGATGGTATGGATCAGAAACAGGCATAGTGTTGGGCGGAAACCAGATCAGTGGCTCGCCCGACGGTGCAGAAGTGAAAGGAGCAGTATGTGTAAACTGTGGCATGAAAGGAAAAGCTGTTGACACGGGTGGTACATGGCCAGACGACTGGCTAGACGGTCCTTCCCCTGGACGGGGTGGAGGGATATATTATAAGAACGTGATGGGTAAGTCAGTGCGGTGAATATCAGACACATGTGGGTGAAACGGGGCAATATCAACTGGTGTATGCGTAGGTGCAGGAGGGGGAGTAACATGCTCAACAAAATGGGGTAAGTCATCGTCATCCTCTATCCACCCATTGTGGGTGAATACGTAACTGGGGTCTATCTGGGCAGCAAAAGGAGCATGGTCTGCGGGTGCGGTAGAGGGTCAGGTAACAGTGGTGCAACAACTGGTATGTCAACAGGTGTAGGGTCATGATCGGGCAGAGGATCATGAGTAGGTATAGGCTTGGGTACAAGTATAGGCTCAGGAGCTAGTATAGGCTCAGGGTCAGCTGGTATAGGCTCAAGATCAGCGGGTGCATCAAATGGCTGATCATCGAGAATGAAGTTAATCTCGTGCTCAGGATCAAAGTCAGGATCAAACTCATCATCAAACTCAAAGTCCTGTGGTGGAACAGGTGCGGCAGACATAGCTGTGTCAGAATCAGAATCGGTGGGATAACGCTGCAATCCCAATGCATGTAAAGTAGTAGACGACACAGACTCGAAAGAATCAGGACCAGAATGGTCAGAAGAAACCTCGACAACAGGAATATCAACATGTGGAGCAACAACATCACCAACTGGAACTCCATCACCCTGAACAGCATCAGGGGGACCACCAATGAAAAGATCGACATCGTCGTCAGACATGTCATCAAGAGGCAAATCCTTGAGAGGAAATGCAGCAAGAGGCAAAGGATCGGGGATCGGAACAAGAAATGGATCCTTGACAGGGAAAACCATCAGCTAGCGGTACATCATCGCCAAAATCTGGTAAAGCAAACGGCTGGAAATCATCATCATCACTACTCTCAGTGTCAGATGTATAAACCTCAGGGTCTGGGATGATCTCATCAACCGAAACAATGGCCATAGGGTCGATAGTATCGAATACTCCACTATCAGAAGAGGACATGGTGTCTGTAACAAAACAATCACAACATATGCACATATATCAACAATCATCAAATAAGTATGTAAGTAGTAACAATGTTAGCATGTATTCATCCTAGTCTTCCCAGACTACCCACCTAGTCTCTCAGACTAAGCCTCCCAGTCTCTTAGACTGAACTACTTAGTCTCTCAGACTAAACTACCCAGTTTCTCAAACTGAACTACCCAGTCTCTCAGATTGACCTCCCCAGTCTCTCAGACTCCCCCAGCTAGTCTCACAAACTAACCCCCCAGTCTCTCAGACTGAACTATAAACGAATTCTTTGAAATGTGATTTGTGACTTTTGTTTGTAAAAATGTTTGTTCCCTGGATCTGGACGTTTGGTGTATGCAATGAAAACATGTTGTAAAAACATTTTCGTGAGAGCCCTAATGATCGTAGTCTAGACTCGAGAGAGAATCCTAGTTCGCTACGATCGAAGCTCTGATACCAAGCTGTCACACCCTGACTTTTGCGGAAGCGTGATTATGGTGTGACTTCTTAATACCATAGCATTCAATCATAACAATTCTATATGATAAAACCATAAGACGTTCATCCATAACTTAAGTTTGAAAATAACATAACATAATTGTCTGAAATGTCGTCACCAAATTCAAATAACAACCATAACATGCTTAAATGAGTTCATGAAGACTCGACAAAAGACCTTAAACAACCCGAGCTTAGAACCATGTATCTCGTCCAGGAATAAGATACATCTCCTAAACCCTAGAGACTTGGATGACATCTTTTATTTATGACGCAGCTTGACAACATGCACACACCTGCCAGATCCACTTAGTTCCCTGAAATACATGTAAGTTGAAAACATCAACAAAAGTTGAGCGAGTTCATGTGTTTGTGTATATGTATAAAACCTTTGTAACTGTGTATGTATGTAAATCCCGGTATGAAAGAAAACAAGGAAAAGATCACCAATGGTTTGCAAGGCCACTGATATGTGTGACGGTGTAGGAAGACTCAAACCTAGCAAAGTTGCACCGGGCTTCCGGCTGGAAGACATAGTCACCCTATGGGCCAACCTGGTCCTCATGGGTGTGGGCTCGCTACACCCAAAAATATCTATCACTCATGCCCCTCGGTCCTACAACGAGGATTAATGGTCTCAAGTATCCACCTACCCATTCACATGATCTATGGTACTTTCCTAGGCTAACCATTCCAATTGTATTTGTATGTATTCCTTTTGTAACATATATTTCACCCCCGAAGTTAATAAACAAAATAGTTTAAAGAAAAGGGGGACATGAACTCACACTCTTGCGTCTTCAGAAGCGTAACTCAAATCTCTTCAGCAACACGACCACCTACAATGTACTAACGTCTATTAGACGAACGGGTCGTGCCTTGTCTTAGTAATAATGTTTTCGAGTTACGTTTCTTTTAAGTCTATAATATTATTCCAAGTTATAATTACTTGTTAAAATAATAATTATTTTAACTTAAATTATATTTTTAGGTTTTGGAATAATCGTTAAACAATATTTGTAACAATATTTCTCAAGTATTCGTATTCGTATTTCCTTCCCAAGGATGGGGGTATCTCATACATGTATATTCGTATTCTTGTATTTGTTGTTCCAAAATAATATATTTTTAAGTCTAACTTAGAAAATACATATAAACTTGTTTTGTCCAAAAATAATGTATTTCAAGAAAATATATATTTTTCCCAAAAATCATATATCTTCTAAATATTCCAAGAAAATATATTTTAACTTCCCAAAAATAATATATTTTCTCTTTGTCGAAAATATGATATACTTTGTAATAATAATAAAAATCATACTTTCATTCCTTTGTATCCAAAATAATATTTACCAAAAATATTCTTATAAATGTGGTTTCCGGAATATTTTGTTAGTTACATTCTAACGTTCGGTTCCACAATATTATGTGTGTAACTTATATATTTATTCCTTTGTGATTTTTAGTAATATTCTGGATTGTAGTTTCTTGGTATTTTGTCAAGTTATATTATTTTAACCCTAAAATAATATAACTACTAGACAAAGCATACAAATATTTGCACACATCATGTCTTTAATTATATACCTTTCAAATATATTTAGTTATTTTTATTTACAAAAACCCAACCTCCAATATTTGTATTTTTGTAACAAAATCTATGGCAAGGTTTATATTGAAAACTCATGATCAAAATACACTGTAAATATTGATTTGAAAATATTTTTCTAAGTGTTTATAATTTTGAAAAATTTTGCCATAGTTTCCCCTAAAAATGGAGGTGTCCATGCTATCAAAGCATATCACTTTCTTTTTAAAATCGTCACAAACAATCCACAATCAACCTACATTTACCAAGTGCCAAAACAATGCTATTTACATAATAATCATGAACTTGAACTTTTATAAAAACTTGTAGTAACTTGGTAGTGTGTTTAGTAGGTTTAGTTACCCTCCAAAATGTATTTAATTCTTTATAAACTCCATTCTTGAAAGATTTAGGTTTTTACAACTTGTAAACATGTTTTACAAAAACGTTTCTTTATGAAATCTTCTTGTTTCTCTAGTGTTTCTACACTTGTTTTATCACTAAAAATAGTGTATGTTTAAGTAAGAACCAAGATCCACTAAAAATCATATTTTGAACTTGGTTCTTTTGGAAAACCATTCATAAATCTTACATCTATAAGATTATCAACTCACTTGATTATTATTTTTCAAGAAATCATTTTATTTTTCAAGTTCTTGCTTACACATGAGGATGATCATCTTGTTTTATCACTTAATCATCCTCTTACTTGCTAGATCATGTGTTTAATCACAATCTAGCAAGCTCCTTATGATGATCAACATCATAATCTCAAGAAAATAGCAATTAAGTATCGTACATACACTAAACAACATAGTTTCATCAATATTTCATCATGTCAAGCTTATGTTTATGCTTCTTGGTTATGTTCTTTAGTGTTCTTGTGATTAACAACATACTACATCTTTAACCAACTAAATTAGAAGTAACAAAGGGTTGTAAGGGCCTTACTACTAGCTCTATGGCTAGGGATGAACACAAGAGGTTGGAGATGATAAATGTGTTGGGTAATAGCAAATGATGAAGGTCCTTGAAGTTCCAAAGCCACCAAACTTGCTTGTAACCCTTCTTACACCTTGTGATGACTTTGGAAAAGATGAAAGTGAAAAGAAAATGATGGTGGTGTGTGGAGGAGGTCTCGGCCGAGAATGGAGGAGAGGGAGGGAAGAAGAAGGTGTTGGGTGTTGTTGAAGAATGATGGTTAAGGTCTTGGGGTTAATATAAACTCATGTCCAACAAGTGTTTATCCCTTGGGTTTTATGTTCTCCAAAGTACAAGACTCAATCTAATAAACAATTCAATAAAATCCAACCATTTAGGCCATGTGTGGCCGATTACTAGCATGGGGGAGGGTCTAAGTGTAAGTTTAAGTTATATAGTTAATTTAAAGTTCAAATTCAAGTGTTAGTTGTAAGTGTTAGTTACTAGATATTTTGTATGGGGTGTTATGACGTTCGAGGATCATAACTAGGTCAGAAATAATAAAACAGTGCTTCTAGTATAATTTTGGTGTTCCGGGTAGTGTCCGGTTGTTTGGTTAGATACCGGTTCGTTAAAGTGTCAAACTATACCGTTTAGTGTTCATTATGTCACCTTTTTGTGACACTTTTAATTCCCGACACTTAGGAAAGTATTCATGACCATTTAGTCATATTTTTGCATGATACAAGCTTATTAAAAAGCTGATTTTTGCAGATTTATGCAGAATTCTGCACTTTGGGTGAGTTTTAGCCTCTTTCCGGCACTTTAACTATCACCTAGAAAAGCAGTTTTGTGGTCCTTACTTCCCTACACACTATACTAGTGTAGTGCTTGGTTTCTGGCTCATACTGGGTCTCAAAACACTGTATGTCTATGTACTGAACCCCGTCAGCATATCCCTGTTTTATCCGTTAACTGTGCTAACTGTGCCTTGTGCATCATGTATGTCAATAAAGTTTGCATTGATGATGATGTGACAGTATGCAATATGTGATGCACATGTAAGTATGATATAGTAATCAGAAAGCAGTTAATTATTATTCAGCACAGTCATTAAGCACCCATCAAGTTTAATTAATTGTACGGATACCTGTATTTTTGGCGGTTGTCGCATTGTGTCTTTAATTCATGCATCTCCGTTGGCGCTAGGCGATATGGAGCTCTAGCTATAAGAGCTGACCTAGGAAAGATGTCGATTCGGAACTCGACTTGCCTTTTGGGGGTAAGCCTGGTAGATTGTCTGGAAATACATCGGGATATTCGGAGATAATTTGTATATCTTCTATCTTTGGCTTAGCTGTATCCACGGTCACCTGTGCTATGTAGATGACACATCATCTTTTCAGACACTTGGATGCCTTAAGCAGTGATGCATTCTCTAGTAACCTATAGTGTTCGTCTCCATGAATGGTGAGTATCTCACCAGATGGGGATTTAATTTTGATTAGCTTTTTGTCCCATGTAATACGGGCCTGGTTATGGGATAACCAGTCCATGTTTAAAACTATATTAAATCCACAAGAGTCATAGGTAAAATATTTATAGGAATGAATTGATCCTTGATTGATGTGACGTATCCCTCTAGAATCTTAGAGGCTACCTCTATGGTACCATCGGCCATTTCAACCTCGTATGAAAGATCTAGAGTTCTTAAGGGTAGATTTAATAGTTTGCCAAATTTATGATCTACAAAACTTCTATCAGCTCTAGAATCAAAGAAGACTCGTGCGAAAATGTTGTTAACAAGAAACGTGCCCGTTATAACATTAGCATCCTTTACCTCCTCCTTTGCGGTTGGTTGGAAAGCTCTAACGTTTGTCTTCTTGGCTTCCCCAGTCTTGGGACCTTTATCAGTTGCATGTTTGGTGCAGTTGGTTCTGATGTGACCTTTCTCGCCACATTCATAGCACACAACGTTCTTGATGTCCTTGCATTCGTGAGTTATGTGGCCAACTTTCTTGCGTATGCCACCAAGTTTTTGTTATTCAAACTGGCATTGTCCCGAATGCCTTTTTCCACATGTTTTACATTCAGTTCTATTATCATTAGACCTGGGTTGATTCTTATTCAAATTGAATCTCCCATTTGGTATTTTATTATTAAATAACTTCAGACAAACTATATTTCTTGTTACTTGTTTTACTTGTTTGTCAATACAGTCAGGGACCGGAAATTATATGTCGGTACATGATTAATAGACACACCACATTTATATATATATATATATATATGTATATGTGTGTGTGTATATATATATATATTATTTTGCGTCTGACAGGTGTTTGCCTACACCTCACGCTTTAAATCGTGGTCATTTGCAATTAAATGAGTCGGGACGCCCAGACACGGTCGTATTAACCCCCAAGTGTTTAAGTTATCAAGCAATACGGATTAAAATGGGTTATTTGCATTTCTATGACAATATTAGCCCTTTTGCAATGTCCAACCAAATGGCTAATGCCATATCCCAAGCCTTTATAAATAAAATAGGTTAAAGTATTTACCTGTGCTAGTCTTTATTTAAATAATGTAATTAGCACAACCGTATTCAATGTATCTCAGCCTAGGTACAATTTACTGGAGGCTTCCAGTCTGGAATGAACGGAAATATATGAACATAAATATTATTCGTTAGAATGTTAACGGGTCATTTATATGTCCTTGACTTTGATCGGTTAACTTTAGGATATGCTCGGTTCGCTAGATGAAGCGTTGACCAGATAGAATGTGGTTTATACCCTTCCGAGTACAAGGTCTCGTATAATATAGGTTAAATTACCAAACATTCTGATTTGAAGTGATTTTGAAAATATAAAACTGATTTGACTAGTTTATATATTTTATTTTATTTAAACTAGTCGTATGCGTAAATACGTTATCAGGTGGTCGAATAGGTCTATGACGAGTCCGGTATGTTAAAAAACATTTTAAAATGTTATGAGATCAATTTCAAAGTCGGATTATATGTCTCATATGTTTACAACCCATTTTTATGCCATAAGGGCATTTTTGACATTTTTAAAGTATATATTGTTGACTCGCCAATCGACCCATCAAACGAAATGACCAAAAGGTATAACCTCAGAGGTTTATTCCCGATAATATTATGGTTATATAACAAGCCTTAATCAGGTTCTAAGTTTGGCCAAACGGGCCAGAATCGAAAGTTAAAGCAGAAGTCAAACTGTTAGACTTTCGACTACGAAATGAGCTCTTATCTGGAAACGACGACTTAGACATGATAAAACATGTCCTAATATGTTATATAAACTATTATGGTGTCAAAATTTAAAGTTTTGATACTTAGAAATTTATTTATTGTAATTTGCAAAATCTACGTTTTTACTTTTACTTTATACATGTTTGACTCATCATTTCGTCCACTTAACGTGATGATCAGATGGCGTAATCACATGGGATTAAGACTTTCATTATTACGATCACATTGTAAAGTTTGATTCGAACTTTGACTTGACCGAAATGGTCAGAACCGAAAGTCAAAGCAAAGGTCAATTTGCTTGACTTTCGGCTAATAACAAGCCTAATGATCGAAAAAGACTAGGGAGAACACTTAAAAGTGTTCAAGTGGAAGATTAGACATCAGAGAAAGAGGCTCCTTAGTCCAGAAGATGCTCCAAAGAGAGATAGAAAGAAATAATGCATGGTGCAAGGAAAATGGATGTTGAAGGAGGCTATTCATACTTGCACAAGACTCATAAGGTGGTGCCACATGTCCCATAAGCTTTTAGGAAGTGATTAATTGCATCCAAGGTGTTGAAAGGAAGAAGAGAGTGGCAAGTTTATGAAGTAGGTGGCATAGAAATAAGGTTGTAGCTGCCAGCTGCAGCTTGCTGTCTGTAGACCCCTTACGGACCGTAAGAGTTATACCTTGCAGTGTGTAGGACACTTGACGCACACACAGATTTGGAATCCCTTGCGGATCGTAAGGGATATCCCTTGAGGTCCGTAAGGGACCCTTAGAATCAGAATTTTGGCATTTTTACCATTTTCGTCCATCACTTGTTTCCATATCCTATATTTATAAATTTTGTCCCTCTCCTCCAACAAATCTAGAATATCTGGAGAGTTTCCGAACACGTGTTGCTTTATGATTCGATATAAATTTCAGGGGTGTTACAGATGAAGGTCACGTATCTTTAAGTATATGTAGATTCCTTGTTAATTGCTAACCATTTTAATGGATCCTATGTAGTAAAGCGAGAAAAACTAGTTCGGTATCTTGAGATTGTAAAACACTTATCCACACAATTCGAGATGTTTAACATTATGCAGGTTCCTAGGGATGAAAACGCTGAAGCAGACGCATTGACAAACTTGGCCTCAACTCTAAAAATCCCAAAAGGAACAAAAATACCCATACTGCATATCTTGGACCCAACAATTAAAATTGTAATGGCGGAAAAGAATGAAGTGGCTAACTTGGAACTGCAGGATCCTGATGAAGATTCATGATCCCAGATTCAAGATATAGAACCTGGAGTATCTCAAGGATCCCGGATATATCCTATCAAACAGTTATACAAGATGTAGAGATTCTTAAGGATGAAAAGAATCCTAGAGCCTTCAGTATGAAGGTATCCCATTTTATTTTTCAAAATACCTTGTATAGAAAATCTCTTGCAGGTCCATACTTGAGCTTTTTAGAAGAACCGGAGATACATGAAGTCTTGAAATATATACATGAAAGAGATTGTGGCAACCATACCGGGGACATAGCACTATTTTCAAGGATCCTGATGACAGAATAATATTGGCCAACAACGAAGAAGGATGCTATGTTGTATTCTTAGAAATGTGATGACTGCCAACGACACAACAACATCCTCCACCAACCTGCTGAACCTTTACATCCAATTATCTTTCTATGGCCATTTATGAAGTGGGGGATGGATATTGTTGGAAAACTTCACAAGCACCGAGAGGAAAAGTGTTCATGCTGGAAATGACAAACTACTTCTCCAAGTGGATAGAAACTGAAGCATGTGTCCAAGTCAGGGAAAAAGAAGTCATATCCTTCATTAAGCACAACATCATGACTAGATTTGGGATCCCAACAGAAATCATATGTGACAATGGATCCCAATTCATTGGAAAGAGAAAAATGAATTTCTATGAGAGTTGAGGGATTAAAATGATAACCTCAACACCGGTACACCCGCAAGAAAAAGATCAAGCAAAATCAGATCATCATCAACAATCTTAAGAAGAGATTGGGGCAAAGAAGGGAAAATGGGCAGAGGAGCTACCATTTGTCCTTTGGGTAGATAGAACAACAACAAAGAATGCTACTAGCCAGACTCCTTTCACTTTGGTTTTTGGAACTAAAGCCATGATCCAGACAGAGATGGTGATTCCCACTACAAGATCCGGCTTACAAACCAACAAGACTAATGATCAAGCTTTAGTTAAAGATCTTGAAGTAGTAGATGAGCTTAGGGATTATGCTAAAGTCGGGATAGCAGCATACCAACAAAAGATAGAAAAAACATACAACAAGAATATAAGGTCCAAAGATTCCAAGTTGGTGATATGGTTCTCAAGAAAGTGGTGTGCGTTAAGTGCAATATGATTTTATTAATATTTTGAGCCCATTTTACACATTAGTCAAGTTTTAAATTTATAAAACACGATATTGTACTAACACTAAACACTCACTTGGGCAAGTGCACCCATTGCGAGCGTAGTATAGTGTTGGTAAGATAACGAGGTTGTCCAAGGACACAAGAGCTTTTAATACCGGTTTATCCTCAATGTCTAATCGATCCATTTTTTTTAGAACAGTTTTAAAACATGAAAATAAAACTAAAAATGCAAAGATAAATAAAATGAAAAATAAATAGACAAGATAGAATCACTTGGATCTAACTCATCTTTAATGTATTCTTTGATGATTTTCGCACTTTCGGACTTTTTAAGAGATTATCCTAGTTATAGTAGTAGGCCACTCTTTTGAAGGCGACGCTACCCTCAACTCAGTGGCTTGAGTCAGCAGGGATACAATCCCAAAGGTTCGGAATATTGAAAGACAATTAAGTTAGTTATTTAAGCGAAAATAGGTAGGCCCCTCTTTTGAAGGTGACGTTACCCTCGGCTAAGTGGTTTGAGTCAGCATGGATACAATCCCAAGAAGTCGGTTTAAAGTATTAATAGTAGTGTACATATGAGGGGTTCAAGCTATTCGCACCCCCGCCATCCAATGCCGTTGGGCATTAAAGGAGGTCCTAGTAAGCTTGAACCAAGTCCTCGCAGGATCTATACACTGAACGAGACAAGAACTTTACCAAACCACCCTCCTAACCCCCTTCCAGGTAGTTAACGTGCTTTATATAGACCGTAAAGACACGAATGAGTAAATCAATGACATCATGAAGAAATGGTAAAGAAAATTCACTTTCAACATAAGAAACTAGTTATTAAAGTCATTAATACAAACCCAATTAAAAAGTGCCGAAAGATTAAAAATCAAAAGTAATACATTAAAGACTTGTCTTCACCAAGTGATGTAAGAGATTAGCCAAACATGGCCTTTGGTTGACAAAAACTCTTACGATCAATCTTTGATCCCGAGACTACTACACACTCTAAAGATGGATGATGGATGATGGTGGTGGGTATTGGTGTTGTAGTGGTGGTGGAGTGGTGGCAAACTGGGAGAGAAGTGGTTTGCCAAGGGATGCCTTTGAAGTGAACCAAGCACCCCTATTTATAGCCAGAACAGAGCTCTGGCCACGGCCCTGTGTCTAATGGGCACGGCCCGTTGCCATCCTTTTCTCTTCCTTCATTAATTGCAATTGTCAGCAGATGGCCCCACACGACCCCGTGTCTTCTGGGCACGGCCCCGTGGTCAACTCTTTGTTGTACTATCAAGATTCTGCAAATCTTAAAGTTGACCACGCCCCGTGTAGAGCTGGGCACGGCCCCGTGATGGGCGTAGAAGCTTCTGCGGATTTGTCTTGTTGTGCAGGGCCTGACCACGCCCCATGCTTAGCTAGGCACGACCCCGTGGTCAGGTTCTGTTTCTTGTTTTTTGCTTTGGGAGATGTTGCCGAGGGGTTGGGCATGTTACTTTATTCCTTCTTCTTGTATTTATGTTGGTTTTGGCCGCCTATTTGTTCCTTTTGTTCTTTTAAGCTCGTTTAGTCCTATAAATTTAAAAGGAAGAAAGAAACGTGTTTTTTCCAACATTAGTACTAAAAAAGGGCTAGTTTTATGCCTCATTTGATGTAATTTATATGTTGCATTTTGCACACATCAAATACACCCACACTTGAATCTTTGCTTGTCCTCAAACAAAACTCTTTAATATGTGGCTTACACACCCAAATGGAAGAGGTAGAGGAAAAGTTTTTTGGGGCTTATCTTAAGTTTTATTTTTATTTTATTTACAATCCTATTCGTAATGATTTATTTAGAACACTTGTAAAGAAAAATTATTTATTTGGGCATAACATGCCTCTTTAAAATTCCATTTATATATAAGTTCACATACATCATGGGAGATCATTCAACACTCGGACGACTTGTGTATTTTTGTGAAGCACTCGATACCGGCATGAAACTTACTTCTACCATATGTTTGCCAAGCGATCAAACCTCCTCCTTTTTAACTATAAACCTTCGTAAATATCAAGAGGACTTGGGGAAGGGTTAGGCTTGGGCTAAGGGTAGGTGGCTTGTGGTTAGTGGTTAGTAAAATGGCGAAAAGCGTAAAAAGCGTCGGTTGTCACACCCCAACCGATGGCGGAAACATCGGGATGAGACGAACAAATCGCTCAAAAGCATCATAACACTAATTGTGACAATATACATTAAAACAAATTTTATAAATGACTAAATTCAAATACATTGTTTCAAATAAAGACAAATTGCAACAAACATGGTTTATTATTAAAATGGGTATCTAATCCATCCTAACTTGATTCCTTCATCATCTTGACTATCAACCTGCAACATGTATTAAAATAACATCAACAAAAAAGTTGGCGAGTATACAAGTTTGATACATAGCATAGTAGAATAAAATGTTTAAATGTGCTCATATCCAACATGAATAAGATGATACTAGTTAACAGTTATGCCGAAACGATGTTACTCTACATACTCAAACCAAAGTCTCCAACGCAATTAAAGTGCCTATCCCAAGAGTCTAGCGGGATGGTTAACATGTTTAACTTAACAATACCCAAAAGAATAGCGGGCTGGGCGTTACAACCTATAGCATATGCATAGTACCATAATCGTTAAGGCAGGCTTGCGAACAAGTTAATGAGCATATAGTCATGAAGTGTTTACATTAGCATCACATGTATAACAAGCATCAAACATTTCATATGTAACTTGGATAGAGTGTGAATAAATGTAGTTTAATGTGTTTGTGTAATTTGCATAAGAATACAAGTTGCACCCAAAAGTGTTTAAAATGAAAATGGGATCATGTATACTCACATTGGTTGCGTTACGATTTCTTGTAATAACGCACGAGTAAGGATTGGAGAAATCCAAGAGAACGAGCGAACGGTTTATCCTAGATATTGAAATACCACATACGATCTAGTTAAATAATATTTATAAGTTAGATAATATTCCAAATATTCATAGTTTACAAATAAATCATTTAACGTTATTAGAATTTTAAACTAGTCTTTAGTTACTCATGTTTGTATTATAAATAAAAAGATAATTATAAGTCATTACTCATTTGGTTTCTATTAAAGGTATTGAAATTTGAATGTAATAGAAAAAAAAATGATTTGAAAACAAAAACAGTAAATTATCATTACATTTAAAAGTATTAAATTATATGAGAAAAAAAATGAATTAAAATTAAAACAGCAAAATTATTTCAAAAAAAAATGCCCAAAAAAAAAATTAACCATCCAGCAAAATTATTTGCAATTCAGAAAACGGTGGCGGCGCAGCTTGTTGCCCGTCTACCTTCTGTTTTGATGTAACTTGACAAGTATGAATGAAAGCTAAATTATTTCAAAAAAAAAAAAAAAAAACAGCAAAAACGGGTTGGAACGGATTCAAACCCGTGACCTCCGGGTTAACGGCAACGGTCTCTCAACCACTGGTTTGCGTCTTCTGATTCAAGATCATAACGCTTTCAATTCATCAATACTGTTACTAGACTGTTTCATATGCTATTTAAATAGGAACAAAAATAAAATGCAGCAACTAAAAGAAGCCGGTTTGGTGTTTGTTTCGTGTTTTTAATTCATTTGAATGTTCAAACTGTTCATCTGCTTTCTTGTTTTTAACCCAGCCGAACCAGAACTCATCCCCACTTGTTTTTCTTTTTTTTTTTTTTTTTTGCTACAAGCCATACAGTAGTTTATTATAACTATAGAAAAAATAACAACTAAATAGTGAATTGCCATATTTATGGTCTTGACAGAATTATCAATCATAATTTCAAACATGAAAACTTTCATTTTTATTCATTTGGGAATGTTATAATAAAAGGATTAAAACGAAAAGAAAATAAAAAGGTTCATATGACAGAAATGTATACCGAACAAAACGATGAACTCGTGATGTTGTTCCGGCACGTTCGGTTTATTCCGGCGTCTCCGAAGTGCGTCCCCGATCTCCGGCAAAGCTGTGGTTCGCTCTGGCGATGCTCGAAACGTGAAGGTGTTTGTGGTTCCAATGAGATTCCGATTTCTCCGGCGTATTGCGAGTGTGTGTGAGGTATGAGGGTGTCGAGATATGTGGTGAAGGAAAAGAAAGGATGACGTTTATATAGAGTTTCAAAGTCTCGTAGGTTTGATGATTGGTTTCATGATTGATTCAGAAAAATGGAAGTTTCATTCACTAGAAATTAGCGTAACCGAAATGGTAGAGTGTGTAACTTGCGAGATCCATATTGATTATTATTGAAGAACCAAAGAATCGAGTTTAGGCCGGAGCCTGCAATCGAGGGTTTGGATCTTATAAGCAAGCGAGAGAATCGTCCTGCAAAACAGAAAACCGTTAGGCTCGCCGCAGAGATGGGATGGCCCCCCTGCGACCACCCTCCGGCGTGAGGATAAGTATTGGAAGAGAGAGAAAGTAGAGAGAGAAAATAAGGACAAAGATTCAGAAAATTGTACTTGGCGTTGTACTTGATGGAGTATGTATAATAGTCAACTGAGATGACGTCATTCATCCGGACGCACTTGAATGGAGGTTCATCTTCGGAGTTATGGAGGCATGGACATGTCTGAGATATCTGTTCAAGTGGAGTTCGGTTCGTCTCTAGCGATGATGTCCTGCCTCGGATATGTATCTTCAATTATCATTAAGAATATCAAAATGATTATTTGTTATCAATTTGAGCAATAATTAATTCATTAATCCTAACGTGATGTTATTTCATTTAATAAAATTGTAAAGTTCCAATATAGCAATCTAAGATTTAAGCAAATTCACAAACTAACCTTCTAGTTTAGTCTATTTTTTTTAATAAACTCTAAACTATTATATACTGAAAAAATTGTCAAATAATATTTAGTGAGTAAAACGTTTGGGTAAAATCGCTATTCATCTAACTGATTTTATAGCGTGTTAATTTTTGTTTAAAAACCGAAATAATGAACTAAATAACAACAATTTCAGACGCGCTCATTTATTTAAAGTTTGGTTACAAACGGTTGGAATCCGACTTTCAAAATGGGTCGGATTCAGATATTCGTTATTTTGGACGGATGTTACATCGGTTATCATAGAAATTTTTGTTTTTTGCCATTTATTCAAACTAAGCATATTCAAACAAGATTTCTTTGAGGAACCTGTTTGGTTATTACAAGACTCTCATTTTTTTTACGTCACAAGATAACCGAGCTTTTTACTAAAACAAATGGGCTTGAAAAGAAAGAGGTTTTGGTGGGTAATGGGTGTTTGCTTTTCGGGTTTTGAAATGAAAAGGTTTAGGCTCAAAGGGGTTAACTAGGGGGATTTTGGGTAGTGGTGTAAAAAGAGGAAAAATAATGGTTTTGAAAAGAAAATGGGTTAGTCCTAATGCCTCCATCATTTACTTACTTGGGTTCAAGTTGGTAAGGACCGAGAATTTATCGTCTTGGCAAGTTCTAGAGTCGTAAAAACCAAGCGGGTATTCACACAAGAAACGAAAATGAGCATTTAGTTTAAAGATGTATGCATGTACGCTCAATAAATGCTCAAAACTCACATATTGTGGGAATGGGTTTATAATGTGATCAAGTATATATAATCAAATTTTAAATACATTTGTCATGCCTTTTCATAATTTTCTTATTTGGTTCTTTTTATCACGACGCTATCGGTTGTAAATTTGTAAAAACATAACTTTTTTTAGAACTTGTTATTCCCAAATTAAACCCAGACAAGTAAGAAAAAAATTTGAAAAAAAATTTGGGGTGATTAGTGTCATGACCCCCGACCCGTTTTTCCCGGTTCGGAAGCCGCGAGACAGAAACCCATGGTATTGGTATTTTAATTGGCAGCGGAAACTTTCATCAGGACCGTTTGTTAGAAAAAAAATAATATCAGAGTTAAAAACACCGATTTACTTTATTTCACAACTGTGGGGCAAACCCCGTATTTACAGGAAAGGAACTTCAATGAGAAATCCTTTTATTACAAAACATGTTTATTTTTATTTACTGAGCCACTTTATTTAAGCCGGGGTGCTACGCGTCACTTTTCCTTCTTCACAGTAAATCACCTGAAACATGTTTTAAAAAAAAATTATCAACGAAAAATGTTGGCGAGTGCATTCAATTTATATAAAAGACATAATGTTATATCATACAGTATTAAGAGTTTTCACAGTTGCTTATATCTTATAATTATCTGACCAAGTTGTCACTTGGCAAGACCTGTGACTGTGGTCATATCACTAGTGGGTCCGTTCACCCAAAAGTGACGCTTGTCAAGTAGTGTATACAAAACCCCACGTACTGACAGTAATTTAAGATTTACAAAGACTTAATCACTGTAAGTATAACTAGAAAAACATTTAGGGTTTTGCAAAGCAGTTTGATAAAAAGAGAATGACTCGCATTACAGACTTAAACGGTCAAGGCTTGCCTACTGGTTAAGCTGGTAAACCTAGTTAAATATACAATGCAAACGAAACTAGGTTAGTAACTCAATACAACGTTTACGATAATCGCGAGATCGAAACCCTCACGACGACTGACAAAGTATAGCCCAAATTAGGCAGCACTTAAACATCCATCGGATCGGTTTTAATCGATCGGATATAGTACCGTAGCAGTGATCGAGTTATTACCCCGTAATCGTAGCAGAGTTTTAGTGCTTCGGGTGTATTATTTGGATAGAAATCTAGAGAACAGAAGAAAATTTTCGAGCAACATGAAATGTCCCTGCATCGCTCAATTTATAGTTGTTTCGCAATTTTCTCGCGGCCCGCGACTCCCTCAGCAAAGTCCTTCGCGGCCTGCGAGGGCCAGCCTAGCTACTGCTAGGGCTGCTGTGTCACCCCCTAGGCTCGACATGTGGACGACACGTGTCCATCATCGTTATCCGGAAACCCTAGGGCTGTCGCGCCCCGTGAAGAACCCATCTAAATCTGTCGCGGCCCTCGACAGATGGAATTTTTTTTTCCTTAGATTTTTATAAAAAGTAAAGCTATACGGGTTTGGGTTTTTACTTACGGGATGTTTTAGGATGTTTTTGTGTGAGTTGTTACATCCTCCCTACCTTGTTTAAAATCTCGTCCTCGAGATTTATTGGAACAAGTAAGGATACTTCCTTTTCATTTCAGATTCTAGCTCCCACGTATATTCAGGTCCTCTCTTGTGACACCCCAGGAAAACCAGGAAAACACGCAACATAACTAGCTTCCACAGTAACCACGTGCTAAATTTCGGGATGAAATTTCTTTCAAGTTGGGGATGATGTGACAACCCGAGTTTTCAAGGTCTTTCCTCTACACGTTATTTGTTCACAATTGTGTTTGCATAACTTGTTTGCTTTGTAATTGTACATGTTTGATTATATGCTTGAGATACTGTGTTACTGTTGATTGATGAGTGTTAGAAATTATTAACTATTTGAGATTATAACTATTTGATGAGTGTAATTGTACATGTTTGATTATATGCTTGAGATACTGTGTTACATGAACAGGAACTTTGAACTCAGATCTATGGCGATTTAGTGGACGTTTTTTTATTGATATACACATCATTGTGATCGGAATTCAGTGTAGTATAATCCTTGAACATATCAGACCCTAATTCGAAGTAAAAGTGGTAAAAATGGCTTGAAAACTGGTGTCCGTTTGAACGAGCCCAGCGCCTGACCGTTTGAAATTTGCGCCTGACCGTTTGAAAACTGTCTGACCGTTTGAAATCTGCGCCTGACCGTTTGAAAATGCACCTTACAGTTTGAAAATGCACATGACCGTTTGAAACATGGTTCCCGTTTGAAAAGTGTGAACCGTTTGAAAAGTGCATCGAGTTGTGTATAACATTTTACGAGGTGTCAGTAATTGGGAAAAGAGATCATGTGAATTAAGTCGGATATATGTGAATATCTTAGTTGTTGTCGGTTTGCATGTGAAAGAGTCAGTTGGTTTTTTTTTTTTTGAAAGGTAAACTTCATTAACAGAAAAACGACGACCCAAGACGGGCCGACAAACAAACTACAAAATTACAAATTTACAAAAGTGCACCAATCCTTCCAATCTAAACCTTTATGAATCGATCTATTTGAATACCAAAGAAAGCTTAAAACCTTGATTTCGCTAATAATACTTTCGATTCTAACCGAGGTGTTGGTAAACTTGAAGTTATTCCTAGCTCGCCAAATGCTCCAACAAGCTACCCTGATAATTCCTTTAACCACATCCTTTTTCTTTTCAGACAACCCGATATTGCTATGGAACAGCAGGAGATATTGAATAGAAAAGGCAAAGATATTAGGGATATTACACCATGAGCTAACTCCGTTCCATACGTTCGAAGCAGTGAAGCAAGATATGAATAAGTGATCGACCGTTTCTTCTTCCGAATTGCAAAAGGGGCACAGCGAGTCGGCGATCCCCACGTTCCTTCTCTTCAGCGCATCGGCTGTTGGAATTTTATTCAATTCCATCCTCCATACGTGTATATCAACTTTGGCCGGAATCCACTTACTCCAATCTTAAACTAAGCTGTTATCCTGCCTACGATCGTCCTTTAATAGCTTTTTAGCAGATTTAACCGAGAAGTTCCCAGTTGAATCAGCCGTCCACTTCCACCGAGCCGATCCAGACGTAAGCTGAACATTGACCAGCAGCCCTTTTAACTGATCAAAACTAGAAAGGAGATCAGCATCCAACATGTCTGAGTTCCAGCTCCAAACGAAATCTCCTCCGGAACTTTGCCTGTTGAGCCTCTCAGCCACTGTAACATTTTTAACAGCTTCTTTGCTAAAGAGATTAGGAAAAACGGTCATAAGAGGGTCATCAAGAAGCCATGAATCAAGCCAAAATGCAACGTCTTCCCCATTGCCTACCGATCCTCTCATGAAGTTTCTTAAAGAACGACCACCCACCTTCGTGTTAATAAAGTTCTTAGCTATGTTTTTCCACATTCCGGTGAGCGATTTTTTGTATGGAAAACTATCCAAACCCGTCCGACTAGCATGAAGAGCACTAATAACTTTTTTCCAAAGATTGTTTTCCTCCGTCTTGTATCTCCATCCCCATTTCGCAAGAAAAGACGTGTTCACATGCTCTAATTTATTTAATCCCAAACCTCCATTCTTTTTATGCCGTGTAACCACATCCCACGCTACCCAATGCATCTTCTTTTCTTCCGAAGAGCCACCCCATAGAAATATCTTTATCATCGATTCTAAATCATTGATAATTTTCTTTGGAGCCTTATAAAGCGAAAAATAATAAGTCGGGAGACTTTCCAAAACGGATTTTATTAAAACCACCCTACCCCCAATCGAAAGCAACCGAGATTTCCACTTGGACAATCTAGCTCGAAAAATATCTATAACCGAACGCCAATTTGAAACCCTGTTCATATTTGCACCAACTGTAAGCCCAAGGTATTTGAAAGGAGGGCATTCCGGTTTACACCCCACCACATTCGCCATTTCCCCAATTTCCCCTAAACCAACTCCAATACCATAAAGGTTAGACTTGTCTATGTTTAATTTAAGACCTGAACAAAGAAAGAAACACCGAAGTATTCTTACTATGTTAAGTAATTCAGTTCTAGACCAATCTCCCATCACAATAGCGTCGTCGGCGTAAAGAAGATGAGCAATATTCGGCCCGTTGTTAGGAGTAGAAATCCCTCTAATGACCCCCTCCGATTTAGCGTTATCAATCATACAAGAAAGGGCTTCCATCACTACCAAGAAAAGGAAAGGAGACAATGGGTCCCCTTGTCTCATACCCTTCTCACATCTAAACGTGAAAGTTGGCGACCCATTCACCAACACAGAGGAATTCGCCGATTTTAGAATTCCCATAACCCATGAGCACCATTTGTTGTGGAATCCCATTTGAAGGAGGATATTCACAACAAACTTCCAATTAACGTTATCATATGCCTTGTCAAAATCAATTTTTAAGATGAAAGCCTTGTCTTTATTCTTCTTAATCCAGGAGATAAGTTCATTGACAATAAGAGGACCATCCAGAATATACCTCCCTTTGAGGAACGCCGATTGAGAATCTGAAATAACATTGTCAAGAACCATTCTCAAACGATTTGCAAGAACTTTCGAGATCACCTTACTGATAGCTCCTACCAGATTTATGGGCCTATAGTTGTTAAGAGAGACCGGATCATTAACTTTAGGCACCAAGGCAATGAAAGAGGCCCCACTGCCTAAAGTAATCTCACCAGAATTATGAAACCCTTCAAAAATCCTAACAAAATCATCCTTGAACAAACTCCAAAAATGCTTGATGAATCTAAAATTCATCCCGTCGGGGCCCGGAGCCCTGTCGTCCCCGCAATCAAAAATCGTTTTTTTAATCTCACATTCCGAGAACTGCTCTATCAAAAGATCACGGTCGGAATCCGAGATTTTCTTGATGTTCGAGCTAACCAGATCCGGCCTGTTTGACGTGAGTTCTTTAAACTTGTCCCGAAAAAAAGAGAGCACTTGTTTCTTAATAGTCTTCGGTTTTGAACACCATGTACCGTCAATGTTAAGCCCATGAATCGTGTTGGAAGCCTTCCTATTATTAACCATAGCGTGAAAAAATTTTGTATTCTCGTCACCGTCTAAAGCCCATCTAGATCGAGCTCTTTGTTTAAGGTCCAAATTCTTTCTTAATTCCACTTCTCTCACAATTTTTTTGTTCTCCGCCAAAATCCATTCTTCTTCTTCAGAAAGGTCCCTCGACTCCATTTCAACCTCTAAAGATTCTAATTTAGAAAGCGCCAAGTTCACACTCTCTTTTTCCTTAGACAAAAACTCGTCCCTCCAAGTTTTAAGTCGGTCTCTAATATGGGCAAACTTGGAAGAGAGACTAACATCGGGAGGGTCAAATGCAACAAAACTCCCTGAAGCTTCGATAACAGCCTCCTCGAATCCAGGCTGACCAATCCATGAGCTAAACACCGGAAACGGCCGAGGACCGAAGTTGAGATTTATGACTTCCAAAATAATAGGGCAATGATCTGAGAACCTGCCAGGGAGAACCCTCACACATGCATGGGGCCACGAATTGAAGAATTCCGAGCAAACAAGGAAACGGTCCAATTTGCTAAGCTTCCTACCGTTATCCCGGATACAGGTAAACTTGCGGCCCTGCATAGGGAACTCCTGCAGCCCCTTCTCAAAAATGAAGTTGTTGAAATTCTCAGTACACGCCGCTTTAAACTGGGAATGTTTTCGTTCTTCCACGAAATGAACAGCATTAAAATCGCCCGCCAAAACCCATTTACCATCGAATTCATCAATCCTAACCGAGAGATTGTCCCAAAGTTGGCGTTTAGCCACAACACTTTGAGGGGCATAAACATTAATCAGATTCAATAGCTCCCCGCTACCAACCCACTTGCCTCTAATAATTAAGTAACACCTGTTCTGAATTATCGTTTCGATCTTAATAATCTTTGGATCCCAGATCCATATCAGACCACCTGACAGAACGACAGAGGTGGCATACGCAAACTCAAAACTGTTGTTACCCCAAAAACCCACTAACCCCTCTTTGGAAACCGACTTCACCTTAGTTTCTTGCAAGGCGACAGCCCCAATGTTATAAGACTTCCTTAACTCCTTGACCCAACTGGCTTTAGCTCCTCCCATAATTCCCCTGATATTTAAAGAGAGAAAATTCATGATTTCACCGCGTACATACCTTCACTTCTGATCGCCTCATTTACTAAGTCGTTGTGGTTGCTAAGATTCACTCCAATTAAGTTTCCGATCCTTAGCGTAGCCTCTAATTCATCGGATGTTTGATCCTCGAAAGTGTCAGCAACCTCTTCTTCCCTAATCTCAGACGAAAGCGCGACCCCACCAGGCAGGACATCAGCATCTGAGTTTAGATCAATTACCTCGTTCGTCTGAGCCTCCATTTCAATTTCTTGACCTGCTACTTCCTTCATCTGGTTCTTCATATTATTGTGTTCCTTATCTTGTGGTACGACCTCGTGAACATCCAGAAGGGAAGCATTTAGATCAAAGTTAAAATCCCCATTATCCCTCACCTGTTTATTGGGCCTCTCTGACGAAATCGGGCTGGAAACCCTGTGCCTAGATTGGGCCTTGTTTCTAGGCTTCAAAATAACTTGTCTTTTCTTGGGCCTCTTTTGATTATTTGCTGAAAAAAAGAATGTCTGCTCCCGAGAAAAACTAGCTTCATCATTATTTACCTGGGACCCACCCTCATGCAAAGGTAGCTCCATACTAGCAACTGCGCGTGAATCAATTCTACCTATCCCCATGCAACTATCGTTATTATTAAAAATATTGATCCTTCCAAAGCCGGCTACGTTCTGACCTTTTGACCCTTCATTTTCTTCTCCCACCTTTACGTTTCCAACCCTTGGGCTCTGAACTACTTCCACATGGGGATGTTCAACGGGTGAAACCGGTACCGGGGACTTCGAAACGTCATCCGGCACTACCACCTTTCCGATAGAATCCGGGACCCAGTCGTTCATCTCCTCCTCAATCCACACCCGAAACTGTTTGTCCTTCCATTTTAGAGTCACGTGGTTGTGAATTCTGTCACCTTCTCCCACTAGTAACCCAATCCAACTAACCGATAAATCACCGTCGTCCACCTCCAGCTGGGAACCATGGACTATCTTACCAAAATGTTCAGCGATGTTGTTGAGGACATCATTGTCAGCTAAATGTATAGGAATCCCGATAATCCTCACCCACGCGAGACGTTCGAACGGCAACGATTGACTGTTCCAAGGGTCAATGTTTAAGAACCAGTCCTTCCATAGGTTATGATTTAACATAAATTTTGAGCAAGCATGTTCCTCATCAAAGTTTAAAAGCATAGACAAACCACCCAGATAGCTTAAAGAGACCCCTGTGATTCTTCTTTCCCCTAGCAGATGATTTAGACTCCTCATAGTCTTAAGATCCTTACACCTTCCAATTAGAGCACTCCCAACCAGTTCATTGAAAGCAGATGTCTCATCGGAAATCTCTATACAACTGCCTGCGGTCTTCACTAGACCACTGGTTGAGGCTGACATGTTGGGTTTGTTGGAGAACAGCTCACTGTAAAATTTACCGTTGCCTTGGTTTATGAACGAGTTATTATGATTCTTGAACTCCTGAGACGGGATACGAACAGCCTTGCCCTTACCAGTCACGTCCCCTGTCTTTCTTACACTGTTACCATCGTTCTCCCTTGCAAACCTAGCTAGGTTAGCAATGAGTTTACAACCTCTCATTTTAGTGCCATTGAGAGCTCGCTCCATTTCCTTTGTGTCCGCCACATTTTTGAAGCTCACGAAGCCGAATCTTCTCCCCTCTATATCTCTTTTCCTGGCTATATAAACCCCCGCAACTTCTCCGAAGACCTTAACAAAGTCGGCAACGTCCCATGTGCTACACCCCTGTGGAAGATTAGTAATGTAGAATTTGGTAACGATTCCTTTGAGACTCCTTTCTTCCGCATTTCCTGTGTAGTTGTTGTTCTTCCTCTGTGGCACATCGTTCCATTTCCCTCCTTCATCCCCCACGTCCATATTGAGAAGACGAGATCTAAGACAGCCCAAGGGGCGAATGGATGAGAAATAACCCAATTAGTATGAACAGACTACTCAAGATAGTTCCAAGAACTGATCGATAAGTCCCCGCAAGCTAACCGGAATTATCTCTTCATCGTCGAGCCACCTTACCGCCTTCTTAGAGAGAGAAAGAAAGAATTTTTTGTATGGAGCTAAAGAGTCAGTTGGTTTGAGGTCAAATTAAAATCAACTAAAACATTATATGGCTCGTGCATAGAACAGATTTGCATGTGATTGCCAACCATTATCATCGATTGAATCAATTGAGATTAAGTTATCTGCCACACGCATTGTTGCGGTCCAATCTTTATTCAATAATAATTGAAATTGTCAGCACATAAATGGTTGCAAATGTGACTTTGATTTTATCGATACAATGAAAATTGAGTGATTGACATTGTGATTTAGTGGGAAGTCAGATTGCATGTGTTGTTGATTAATGTTGTAGACATAGATTTACGAGAAACTAGAATCAGTTCATGTGATGGCATAATTGTTGTCGGCTAGTATATGTTGTTGCATGTGACTTGGGATTGACTTTATTTTGCGGCCCAATCAATTTGATAACAGTTATCGGTATTGTCGGCACAATCAATTTGAGATTACATGTGTTTTGATTAAAAATCATTATACTTTGTGGTATCCATCTATCAATCAGTCACGTGGTTTAGATCCTGTTTGCTTGAAGTCATATTCTAAGTTCATCTGAATCTCAGTTCACAAGAGGTGTTTTCAGTCCGTTTGAATTCAAACTCGTTCCAGGTCGTGTGGTTTAGCCAGGTCATTGGAAAAGGTCGTTTTGAATTTGATCCGGGTCATTGCAGTCCGTACAGTGTGTCAACCTTCAGTCCGCACATAATATTCACCAGTTCGAGTACCAGTCTTATTCTGTTAATTGATAAGTCTTTAAACTGATTGTTGTTTGTGTGTTTGTTGTCAGGCATTTTTACAAGGTGATACAACTCATTTGAAAATCTGAAACATGGACGAAGATTTCTACAACGCATTCGCTACCCCGGTTACCCCGTGGACTCTTGCACAGAACACAATGTTGGAAAATGAAACTGGAACGATGCAGAAACCTCCAAAACTCATGAACATCGAGGAGTACAAGAGTTGGGAAGAAAAATTTGAAAATTGGGTTCAAGCTAATTATCTAGATGCATGGGAGAATGTCGAGACAAAATACGTTAGACCGATGAATGACGATGAAGAGAAAATTCCGATTAAAGATCTTAGTGCTGAGAACCGGAAGAGATACAAAGATGAGAAGATGATCTTAAGCTTAATTCAACAAGCAGTTAAAGAAGACATCTTGGTTCTATTACAACATAATGGAACGTCTTATTCTATCTGGAAAGCGTTAAAGTCAAAATTTCAAGGTAGTGAGGAAATGGTCAAGAACAAGAAGTCATTACTGAAAAAAGAGTTTGATTTGTTCTGAGGATTAAAAAATGATAACACTAAGCAAATCATTGAAAGATATTGTAATCTGCTTGCTAACATGAAGAGGTTGAAGATCAATAAAGATAATGAGGAATTGATTGAAAAATTATCAGATGCGTTACCGTATGAAACGTGGGGTACTTATCTCATGATGCTCAGAAACAAGAAAGGTTTTAAAGATTTGACACTGAGCAAGTTTATCGAAAAGATTGAAGCTCAGGAAATGGAGCAGAGAAAGGTTATAAGAATGAAAGATTTCGACGGTGAACAAGACATAGGACTTTACTACAAAGGTGGTGTGAGTGATAAATCCACTAACTTGTCACCGAAAGTTCAAACAGCATTCAATGCAAAGATCCATCTGAAAGTTCATCCAAAGGATCAAGCAGCAACACAAGTTTTTCATCATATCCATCTTTTGATCCGAACATTTCAACAACAAAGAATGGCAAGAAGCTTCAGTGCAACATTGTACTGAATTTGGAGAATGATGAAGACTATTCAGTAGAAATTGCTAAGAGTCACATGTCTTTGTTGGGAACTGTATTGGAATCTTATGGTAGTTTTGTTGCAGGTCGGATCGGGAATCCAATGCTGACAAAGGAAGATTACGACCAGATCGATGCTGAAGAGATGGAGCTGATGGACATAAAATGGTGCTTGGCCAGCGTGTTGAGGAGAGCTGAGAAATTCAAGCAAATCACTGGAAGAGATGATCTTCATGAGGCTGGTGTTTCTACTTTAGGTTTTGACAAATCTAAAGTCACTTGTTTTCGTTGCAGGGAGAAGGGTCACTTTAAGAGGGAGTGCACCAATCGCGAAGCAAGTGGAGCTCAGAATCCTTTTAACAACAGCAATGATAACTACCGAAAAGCCATCTACCATCAAGTTGCTCAGCAACCATCTCAACAACATCAACATCAAGCACAAACTGCATATGGAAGGAATGTGATTGAAGACTCTGGAAAGAGAGCTTGTGTGGTTAATCAAGATTCTTCAAAGAGAGCTGATGGTAGTGCCTTGATAATAGATCAAGATGACGAAAAGTTACCTGAAGATTTCAGCTGGGCAAATTTCAATTGGGATGATTATATTCCAGACAAAGATTCAAATCACAAAGCATATGTTGCTCGAATTGAAGAGGACAGTGATGATGATACTGAGTATTGGGAGAGAAAATTCGATGCTGATATGAAACTGATTGCAGAAAGTGACAGTGAAGATGAAAAGGTTAAAAAAAGAAGAAAAAGGTCAAAACACCAGTCAGTAGTGATGATGAAGATGTACCAGTGATCAAGCAAAGGATGAAAGACGTTCCAAAGTTCAAGGTTGATGAGGAAGTTGATGCTAAAAAGATTCCGATGAAATGTGAAAACTGTGAAGCCATAAAAAAGCATAACAGCACATTGATCTATAACTTGAACAGTTTGAAGGAATCTTATGATGTGTTGAACAAAGCGATGAATCAGTATAATCAAACAAGTGAAGAACAAGCTACAGCAATGAAGACACTTCAGGGTGCTTTTATGACGAAGCAAAAAGTGGTGAACAACTACATTGAGAAGTGTGCTGTGCTAGAACAAAAGCTGGAGTTGCAAAGAATTGAGACTGAAAGAGTAAATCGTTTGTTGAAAAGTTACTCATGTACTTCTTATGTCATTGACAGGATTTATCCAACTGTTGAAGGCATGAAGGCATTTGAAGAGGATGAAGTAACTGAAGAAAAGAAATCTGAAAAAATCTCTGAACAAAGGACTCCAGAAGAGAAGACTGACAAGAAGAGTGACACAAAGAAAAAGACTGACTAGAAAAATTCTGGTAAGAAACAAGGTGTCAGTTACAACAAGTGTCCACCCCCACTGGAAAATGGATATTTGCCGAGAAATCCAAATTCTGAAAGAGTCCAAAAGGCTACAAACTTACAATGGGAGTCGGAGTCGTCAGTCAATTTGCCAGAAAATATAGATGTCACGTTTACATCATCTGACACTGATCATGAGTCCGAGTTAATAAAGAAAGTGGTCGATCAGGTGTTGGATAAAGATGAAATTGAGGAGTCAAAGTTGGAGTCAAACTCAGAGTCAAAATCAGAGTCAGAGTCAAAGTCTGGTTCTGAAAGTTCGAGTTCGACAGTCAATAGTCCAAAATCTTCAGTTAAAAGAGTTTACAACAAAGAATTCCTGTTATCAAAATCTAATTTGAATGACGAAACGTTCAAAGTTGCATATACATTGAATGATTCTGACAAATTATATTCTGATGAGGAATTTCCAATAAGAGGTGTAAAAACTGAAATGATAAAAAAGGTTTTCAAACTTACAGAAATTAATATTTCTGAAATAAAAGATTTAAATCTTACTGATAAACCTAAAAAATACACCTCAAGAGTACAACAAAGATTAAACAAGAAAAAAGGTTACAGTTCTGGTTCTGGTTTTCACAAGAAACCAAACCCTAACCGTAATTTCAAAAAGAAAGGTCTTGGTTTTACTCCAACAGAAAAACATAAAAATGAAAAATATGTTCGTGATTTTAAAGCAAAAATGACATTTGTTTCAGGAACTAGCTCAGAAGAGGAAGAAAAGAAAGAATTCTGGAGGCAGTCAAATAGAGAGTTCCTTGCAAAGAAGCAAGATGACATGAAGAAGATGGCTGAGTAGAAGAAAGATACAAGAACCTGTTTCCAATGCAACAAAGTTGGACATATTGCCAGGGAGTGTTCAAAGGCAATACAATCAAAACAGGGAGTATCTCGTAAACTAAAAGAAAAGGTGGTTGAGTTTGAACCACCAATTGACAGAACTAAATTGTTTAAAAATTCAACTTTTGAGACTGGTGAAAGTTCAAAAAGATTTTACCAGAAAAGAGCTAAATCTGACAACCAGAAATGGGTTGTTAAAAGGTATGGTGGTAGCTCTAGCGATGATTCTGATAGGTCAAAGTCAGAGGAGCTATCTTCTGGCGATGAATCTGATTCCACAAAATCAGATGAGCCACAAGTTGAGGTAAATGGTGAAAAATCAGTACCGACTGTAGATGATGTGAATTTTCCATCACTTCGGACTGAAAATTATAAAAAGAAAATTGGTAAAGTTGAGATTTCAAACCAATTTTATGATGAAAAAAAGGTTTTCGATGTTGAAAAAGCTTTTAACTCCAAAGTTCACCATATTTTTGGAAAAATGATTGACAGGAAGGTCAAAGGAGTAAAGGAGTTTTACGAGAAGAAGACGAAGAAAGATAAAGTTGAACCATCCCTGGTTTGTGACTGGGATGGTACATATTACGAACAGTAAGTCTCTGGACTTGCCGGAGCTCCCAGGTTGGTAAGAGTGGAGCAGGAATCGGCATCTATCTTTCTTGGTTGGTAATTTTACAAATGGTACAAATGGTAAAGTACATGTGATATTATTTAAATTGTTAGTTTTCTACAAATGGTATGATTGGTAGGAAAACCTACAAGTGGTTGAAGAAGATTTACACTTACAAGTGGTAAAATCAAGGACATTAAGTTGTACTTGCATTTTCCTACAAGTGGTTAATCAAGGTCATTAAATTGAACTTGATTGGACCATACATACAAGTGGTTGAAAGACAAGGTGATGAACCAAACCCTAACTTTACAAGTGGTAAAATCAAACTTATTTTCCGGAAAAACCATTTGATTAAAACAAACTTAAGTGTTTTGAAATCAATGGGAAAATAGTTTGTTGTGAGGGGGAGTTCTGATTGTTTATGCCAAAGTGGATGGCGAATTGAAGCAATTTGATACCAGTTGTCACTTTATTGTACAGTTTGGTTTCAAATTTCCTAAAATGTGTTTGCATTTTAGGGGGAGTAAAATTTTAGAAAATCCAAAAACATTTGAAATTTTGAAAAAGTAAAAAACATGATAAAATGAAAAATGAGTTTTGGTGTATAGAAGAGGAAATGATAGTACATAAGTGGACTATCACAACATGCTAAAGAAATGGAAAGTAAAAATGTGATAAACGTTCTCACTGATGATGTGCCAGTAGATTTTTACACATTTAGTAGATTGTGACGAGATATAAATCTAAATTTCAAACTTTCTTATATCGTGGGGAAACATCTCTCGGATATATGGGTAACCCCCGAAATCTCGTTTGAAAGATTCCTTTTTCTGATATACTAGGTCTGTATACTCAGTGATATCTGGGGTATTATTCCTGGACTTCTGCTGAATGGAAGTTCTGACCTAGTCCTCGAATAATACTTTCCAAAATGCTTGAAACATAGCATCACCCTCAGCATATATGATAAGACAATAAAATTGCTTAGCAATGCTGTTGTAAAAAAGATCCTCTAAAGGGGACACACCCAAAAGTCGATTCATGATCTCTCTGCTGAACGGTAGTTCTGACCTGAGCTCTCACGATTTTGATCATAATTTATTCCCCTACAGATATCATTTGTGTCATATTTACCTGTAAGACTGAATATTGTGATCTGGATATGGGAGTATATTCTGAGGTGGGACACGCGATTGAGTTTAAGTATCTAAGACATTAATCTCGTATCTCGAAACAGTTGAACTTTGTGTGAGAATTTAAGTGGACCAGTATACTGACAATCTAAGTGAATCGTTTAGAACTTAAAATGAAATGAAGCTTAACGGTGTTGGTGATTTGTCTCAAAAACTGATATGATCCTCTTACATGAACTCACAAAAATATTGTTTGTAAATATTTCTTTATTGCATTTCATTACATTGAAAAAAATCCAAAAAGATTTTAGTGTGTTTTAGCATAAATTTTGAAAAATTCAAAAAGATTTTCGACAACTGGTGTTGGAGAGCTAATTTTTGAAATTCCGAGTGCTAAACATGATGAACAGATGGTTTGGGAGAGTGTGTTGTTTTTGAACATAAAAGTGATATATCTTCAAGTAGTTCATCAAAAGATCTGCATTGTAAAATCATTGTATAATTCCTGCAAGTGGTTCATTAGATGGTGAGATTTTGTTTACAAAGTTATCGTCAGAAAATTTATTGTGAGGTAGAGGATGTGCAGGTTGCTAAGTGATAGAGAGCCAGGTTCCGATACCTGAAGACTCTGTAATTTTAACAAGCCAGGCTGCGATCCCAGCATATCGAAAGGGGGAGTCTGAAGACACCTAAAGGAATGAATGTATTGGTGCTGATGAAAAGAGAAGAGAGAGATTTGAGGATTCTTACAACGTCAGACACTTCAAAGAGTTCGAGAGGACTGATAAAGACTGAAGAACCGAAGACTCGACACTTAAGACTCGTCAACATCTGAGGGGGAGTCTGTTGGTGCATACATCTGTCGTCTTCGTCTTATATCGAGTCTCGGGTTCGTTGCGGATTTGAACAAGTGTGACATCATCAATATGACATCATAATGATGACATCACAATATAGAACACATGAAACAAGAATTAGATGTAACCGTTTGAGTTAGGTGATCGTTTGAAGTTGTAACGGGTTGAATATGTATGACCGTTTGAAAGGCTGTCCGTTTGAAGAATGGTGTGTCACCTTCAAACGGTCAGGAGCTCTCTCCTATAAATACCCTTCAAACTTTCATCATTTGTAACTTTCCGGCCAGAGCAACGAAGTGCTGCCGAAGTGTTGTCAGGTTGTAAAACGTCTTATAATCAATCATACAACAGTTTAATGAGTAAATCTAGCTGAATTGCACTCTACACGTCTGTTTCCGCCTTTCGTGTTGAGATAAACTCTTCTGAACAACTCGTTCGGGTCAGAAAACGATCCTACATCCTTTGCAATAGACGGCAGTTAGCAATCACCATTCCTCTCGAAGTTCTTGCTTTCCCTTGAAGTTTTTGCTTATTTCATCTCTCAACCGGTTAGTCTCGTTGGTCGATTCGATTTACGTAATATTGTGTGTGTATTGCTAAACGATTTGACTATGAGTGATGCTTGAATTGAAAATCATGTAATTAGGGTTTTGATGTTCATGTGAATTAGGGTTCAATATGTTAAATGATAATGGTGTGCATGAAAACTGTGATCCATGTGGTATGATCGATAACTGATGTTAGAGGTTGCAACGTAACTATTAGGCGATGATTAGGGTCATAAAGAATCATTGATAACTGTTAGAACAAATCATATTATGTGAGTAGGTTGTATGCAAAACTGTTAAAAGGTGCCACGGATTATAGTTAATCATGAAAGTATTATTGATAGGTTGTTACTATGAAACTGCTTGATCATGAACATAACCGATGAAAACATATGATTTGTTTGGATTACTGAATGTGATTACTGGATTGGGAAAATTGTAACTGTTATGCGACGAAACATACATCACGACGAAACCTGTAATGTTCGTCGAAGGGGAATATGACGAAACTTGGGAGTTTCGTAGGGAAGGATCACGACGAAACCTGGGGTTTCGTCAGTAAGGAATCACGACGAAACCTGAGGGTTTCGCCAGAGGGGATTCACGCTGAAACAGGGGGTTCGTCAAGAGGTAAACTGACACAGTCAGCTAAGTTGATTCTGTTGTTACCTGTTATTGATTGTAATTGTCTGTTAGTTATGACTGTGGAAACCTGAGTCGAATGATTAGCATGCTTAACTATTGATTTCTATTGAGAATCATGCATGAGTACTGTGGAGTTGTATGAACTTGAATAACTGTTAAGATGTTTAAATACACACTGTGATACAATTTATGTGAGAACCTTGTGAATGTAAACTGACTATGTATGTATAGATACTATAGGCTTTGACTGAATTATTTCTGAACAAGTAGTTAAACATACCGAGCAAACAAAGGTGAGTTCACACTTTTATAAGGCATGGGATTCCCGGTGGGTTGGGAATGGGTTAAGAAGCTAAAACGAAACCTACATATTCACCTCTAACAGAATATGTACCTCCGTCCTCGGTTGGGAAGGACGATTACATTTAACCTGCGTATTCTCGGTTGGGTAGAGTACGTACCTCCGTCCTCGGTTGGGAAGGACGACAACATATAACTTACTAGACAAAACTCTATCATGAAGTCCCTCATTTTTATATCGACTTAATCGGCATGCCAATGGCGAGCGGGTCATTAGTTAATAGCGCTATTAGGGTTGACAAGCCTCACACCGTGCCGGTAGGACGGGCGTGTACTAATGGATCTGGGCACTTAGTCAATGATGATAGACATTGACGTAGGGCACAACTTCCCCAGTCAGTTGTCGATATGGTAACGGTCTAGTGGTTTACAACATGTGGTAGCCCCCACTGGTTATGGTTTGGGAAACAAGGAATTGATTAACTATTGGTTTTCGAATGAACATATGGTTTTTGAAACAACTATAAACTGGACAACCAACTGTGAACTCGCTCAACTTTGTTGTTGACTCGTTGTTACATGCCTTGCAGGTCGATAGGTACTTAGCAGGAGCTTGCATGGAAGGTGTCGTTGTGGAGCATGGACATTGAGTGTTCATGATAAACTTAAACACTTTTAACTTATGATTTGGGTTTTGAATTATTTGCTTCCGCTGATCACTTAGACTTGTTAAACTCTTTTTGAACACCAATTATATTGTGTGGTTAGACTTTTATTTACTTTACTATATTGTTCAATATGATTGGTGGCTTGATCCTGGTCATGTCACGCCTCCTGCGGTGATACTCCGCTTGTGGATTTTGGGGGTGTGACAGATTGGTATCAGAGCTATTGGTTATAGTGAAATTGGTTTTGAAAAGGGAAAAGGCTTTTTGACAAAACCAGACTATAACCTATACAGTGCTCAACGATCCACAACGACGCTTTGCTCCACGTGCAAGACTCAACATTTTAGGTGATATGGTTTGTGTTTATGTTGCCTATCTGTTAGTTTACATAGTGCATTGATCATGGTATGCTTTGTTAGCATAACAATTGATGTTTGAAAACCTGTGTGCTTACTCTTTTCTGTCATCACACACTTATGCACTTTAACGACACTTCTCACACTTGTGCTTTCTTTGATGTGAAGATCATGAGTGGACGTTTGAACTTGACTCAAGCCCAGCTGACGGCTCTAATCAACGAACGAGTTGCTGAGGCACTCGCAGCAGCCCCTGCAGGAGGTATAACCTGCCATTCTGCCCTATCCTAGGATGTTTAAGATCCTACTCTCGCGAACCAACTCTTGTGCTTAACCTTGTCTTTTCTTTCTCGCGCGACAAGTCAACATGCACAGCCTCCTGTGTGTACGTTCAAAACTTTCATGGATTGCCGACCCAGTACCTTCAATGGCACGGAAGGAGCTGTAGGTCTTCTCCACTGGTTCGAGAAGATCGAATCTGTTTTTGAGATGTGTGAATGCCCTGAGGCTCGTAGGGTGAAATTTGCTACTGGAACACTCGAAGGTGCTGCGTTAACTTGGTGGAACGCACAGGTTCAGATGCTAGGGTTGGCAGCTGCTAATGCCACCCCATGGAACGATTTCAAAGATCTAATCAAAGAGGAGTACTGTCATCGCGATGACATTCACAAGCTGGAAGTAGAGTTTTATAACTTGAAGATGACGGGGTCTGAAATAGAGGTATATACGAAGAGATCGAACGAGCTGGCTGCACTGTGTCCAACTATGGTACATCTTCCTATCAAGCGTATCGAGTTGTACCTAAAGGGTCTGGTGCCAGAAATTCAGTGCCATGTAACTGCGGCTAACCTTGGTACTATTCAGCAGGTCATACGACTAGCCCACCGTCTCACTGATCAGGCAGTTGAGCAAAAGAGGCTGCCCAAACGTATTAGTGCTACAGCTACTTTGGATGCTCCTAGCGACAACAAGCGCAAGTGGGATGGAAATTCGAGCAAGGGTTCTACTTCGGTTCAGTCTTAGTCTCAACAGCGAAGGACTGACGACTTCAAGAGCCCTGGTCAGCAATCTTCAGGTAATCAGAATCAAGGTCAGGGTGGATACAGGGGAAATCACCCTAAGTGCAATCGATGTAATTTGCACCACAGTGGGCCATGCAACAAGGGTCGTTGTCAGAGATGTAACAAGCTTGGTCATGAAGCCAAGGATTGCAGGAGCTCACGTCCTGTGAATCAGAATCATCAACAGCAGCCACAAGCTCCACAGAACCAGCAGCAGCAACAACAGGGTAATAAGGGATGTTTTCAGTGTGGTGCTGAGGGTCATTTCAAGAGACACTGTCCACAGTTGAATCAGAATCAGAACAACAACAACAACCAAGGAAATGGGAACAACAATGGGGGTAACAATGACGGCAATGGTGCCAGGGGACGTGTCTTCGTGATTGGTCAGGGGGATGCAAGGAACGATCCCAAAGTTGTGACGGGTAAGTTCCTACTAGACGACTTTTATGTTACTGTTTTATTTAATTCGGGTGCTGATACTAGCTACGTGTCCTTAAAAGTTAGTTAGATGCTTGTCAGATGCTTAAGCATACTCCAACACTTTTGAACACCAAGCACATTGTAGAACTAGAAAATGGTAAAGTTTATAGGCCACACACATAGTTAAGGGTTGTAATATTGTTCTTGCTGACCAGACCTTCTCTATCGACCTCATTCCTATCGTTCTGGGTAGTTTCGACGTTGTTATTGGGATGGATTGGTTATCTCAACATCAAGCGGAAATTCTTTGCAAGGAGAAAATTGTCCGCATCCCTCGTTCTGGTGAAGAACCCCTCATGATTCGTGGTGACAAGAGTGGTGCAGTCGTAGGCATTATCTTTTTCCTTAAGGCACAGAAGTGTTTGCGAAAGGGCCACACTGCTATTCTAGCCCTCATTACTGACACCTCAACGAAAGAGAAGAAGATAGAAGACATTCCCATCGTACGAGATTTTCCTGAGGTATTTCCTGAGGAATTACCTGGTCTTCCGCCTCATCGTCAGGTCGAATTTCAAATCGAGCTAGCTCCTGGAGCAGCACCAATAGCTCGTGCACCTTATCGCTTAGCTCCATCAGAACTAGAGGAATTGTCCACCCAACTACAAGAGCTATTAGACAAAGGTTTCATTCATCCTAGCTTTTCGCCCTGGGGAGCTCCAGTCTTGTTTGTGAAGAAGAAAGATGGTACCTTATGAATGTGTATTGACTATTTCGAACTCAACAAGGTGACAGTGAAGAATCGTTATCCTCTTCCACGTATTGACGACTTCTTCGACCAGTTGCAAGGGTCGAGCTTCTACTCAAAGATTGATATGAGATCGGGATATCATCAGCTGAGAGTCCGAGATGAGGACATCTCCAAAACCGTATTCAGGACTCGTTACGGGCACTACGAGTTTCTGGTTATGCCTTTCGGATTGACAAACGCACCTGCGGTCTTCATGGATCTTATGAACCGAGTGTGCAAACCCTATCTGGATAAGTTCGTTATTGTTTTCATCGACGACATCCTGATCTATTCTAAGAGTCAGGAGGAACACGAGCAGCATCTGCGACTTATTCTGGAACTTCTTCGAACAGAGTAGCTTTATGCTAAGTTCTTGAAATGCGACTTTTGGCTTCGTGAAGCCCATTTCCTAGGTCACGTGGTAAACGAGGATGGGATTCATGTGGATCCATCCAAGGTTGACTCGATTAAGAACTGGCCTACGCCCCGTACACCAACAGAAATCCGCCAATTCTTGGGTTTGGCGGGTTACTACAGAAGATTCATCAAGGATTTCTCAAAGATTGCGCAACCTCTCACCTCATTGACTCAGAAGGGTGTCACCTATCATTGGGGTGAGGCACAGGAGTCCGCATTTCAGCACTTAAAGGAGAGACTTTGTAGCGCGCCTATTCTCTCATTACGTAAAGGCACCAATGATTTCGTGGTTTATTGCGACGCGTCGATCCAAGGGCTTGGTTGTGAGTTGATGCAATGGGATAAAGTCATTGCTTATGCATCGCGCCAAATTAAGGTTCACGAAAGGAACTACACTACTCACGATCTGGAGCTGGGAGCTGTTGTTTTCGCACTCAAGATATGGAGGCATTACCTGTACGTTACCAAGTGCACCATTTACACCGATCACAGGAGTCTCCAACATATCTTCGAAAAGAAGGAGTTGAACATGCGACATCGTCGATGGGTCGAACTCCTAAATGATTACGAATGCGCGATCAAGTATCATCCGGGCAAAGCCAATGTTGTGGTCGATGCCCTCAGCCGGAAGGAGTCTAAACCTAAGCGTGTACGTGCGTTACAGCTTACCATTCACTCTAGTCTTTCCGCTCAGATACGAGATGCTCAGGTTGATGCATTGAAAGCAGAGAACATTAGGGTTGAGTCCCTGCGGGGATCGAAGAAACGGTTAGAACAAAAGGAAGACGACGCTTATTACATGACAGGGCGCATCTGGGTTCCACTCTATGGTAATCTACATGAGCTTGTGATGGATGAAGCACACAAGTCCCGTTACTCGGTACATCCTAGTTCAGATAAGATGTACCACGATCTCAAGACTATGTATTGGTGGCCTAGTATAAAAGCCAACATAGCGACCTACGTTAGTAAATGTTTGACTTGTACAAGAGGTAAAAATTGAGTACCAGAAACCATCCGGCCTACTTCATCAACCAGAGATACCGACATGGAAATGGGAGCAAATTTCCATGGATTTCGTTACTGGTCTGCCTAGATCTCAACGCGGAAATGATACCATTTGGGTGATCGTGGATAGACTGACCAAGTCTGCCCATTTTCTGGCTATCAAGGAAACGGATAAGTTTTTTGCTCTAGCAGACATCTACCTAAAGGAAGTAGTATCAAGGCACGGGGTGCCAACCTCCATCATTTCTGATCGTGACTCACGTTTTACATCTGAATTGTGGCAAGCTATGCACAAGTCCTTTGGCTCTCGATTAGACATGAGCAGGGCATATCATCCACAGACGGATGGGTAGTCTAAACGCACCATCCAAACCCTTGAAGACATGCTTCGAGCATGTGTAATCGACTTCGGTAATGGCTGGGAAAGACACCTCCCGTTAGTGGAGTTTTCGTATAACAACAGTTACCACACCAGTATCCAGGCTACCCCGTTTGACGCATTGTACGGGCGTAAGTGCCGATCACCTCTTTGTTGGGCAGAGGTTGGCGACAGCCAAATCACTGGCCCAGAACTCGTCGTAGACACAACTGAGAAGATTGCTCAGATACGACAACGAATGGCGGTAGCTCGTGACCGTCAGAAAAGCTACGCTGATAAGCGAAGGAAACCACTCGAGTTCCAGGTTGGGGATCGAGTCCTACTTAAAGTCTCACCTTGGAAAGGTGTAGTTCGTTTTGGTAAACAAGGCAAACTCAATCCGCGATACGTCGGACCTTTCGAAATCATAGAGAAAATAGGCAAAGTGGCCTACAAACTGAACCTACCCGAAGAACTCAGTGGAGTTCACAACGTATTCCACGTGTCAAATCTGAAGAAGTGTCTGTCAGATGAGACCCTCATAGTTCCTCTCAAGGAGCTCACTATCGACGATCAGCTGCGATTCGTCGAGGAACCAGTAGAGATTACTGACCGAGACGTTAAGGTTCTCAAGTGCACCATAATACCTCTTGTTCGAGTTCGTTGGAACTCTCGTCGTGGCCCAGAGTTTACTTGGGAACGAGAAGACCAAATGAAACTCAAGTATCCCTAGTTGTTCGAGAAAAGTGCAACCATTACTGAGGCTGAAGCTACTGTGGAATTTCGGGACAAAATTCCAAACCAACGGGGGGATGATGTGACACCCCAGGAAAACCAGGAAAACACGCAACATAACTAGCTTCCCCAGTAACCACGTGCTAATTTTTGGGACGAAATTTCTTTCAAGTTGGGGATGATGTGACAACCCGAGTTTTCAAGGTCTTTCCTCTACACGTTATTTGTTCACAATTGTGTTTGCATAACTTGTTTGCTTTGTAATTGTACATGTTTGATTATATGCTTGAGATACTGTGTTACTGTTGATTGATGAGTGTTAGAAATTATTAACTATTTGAGATTATAAACCCACAGTAGACGGAACTCGATGAGCTACACACCACACACACACCTCGACGAAACCTATGGGGTTTCGCCACCATTCCCACTTGACGAAACCTTGGGGTTTCGTCATTCATTCCCCAGCGAAACTAGGGAGTTTCGCCAAAATGAGCTTCGGCCCAAGTAAACCTAGTTGCACTCACGTTATATTACGCAAATCATAAGTTGCGAAACCCTAGACTCTCCTTTGCAATAGACGGCAGTTAGCAATCACCATTCCTCTCGAAGTTCTTGCTTTCCCTCGAAGTTTTTACTTATTTCATCTCGCAACCGGTTAGTCTCGTTGGTCGATTCGATTTACGTAATATTGTGTGTGTATTGCTAAACGATTTGACTATGAGTGATGCTTGAATTGAAAATCATGTAATTAGGGTTTTGATGTTCATGTGAATTAGGGTTCAATATGTTAAATGATAATGGTGTGCATGAAAACTGTGATCCATGTGGTATGATCGATTACTGATGTTAGAGGTTGCAACATAACTATTAGGCGATGATTAGTGTTGTAAAGAATCATTGACAACTATTAGAACAAATCATATTATGTGAGTAGGTTGTATGCGAAACTGTTAAAAGGTGCCGCGGATTATAGTTAATCATGAAAGTATTATTGATAGGTTGTTGCTATGAAACTTCTTGATCATGAACATAACCGATGAAAACATATGATTTGTTTGGATTACTGAATGTGATTATTGGAATGGGAAAATTGTAACTGTTATGCAACGAAACATACCTCACGACGAAACCTGTAATGTTTCGTCGAAATGGAATATGATAAAACTTGGGAGTTTCGTAGGGAAGGATCACGACGAAACCTGGGCTTTCGTCAGTAAGGAATCACGACGAAACCTGAGGGTTTCGCCAGAGGGGATTCACGATGAAACAGGGGGTTCGTCAAGAGGTAAACTGACACAGTCAGCTAAGTTAATTATGTTGTTACCTGTTACTGACTGTAATTGTCTATTAGTTATGACTGTGGAAACCTGAGTTGAATGATTAGCTTGCTTAACTATTGATTTCTATTGAGAATCATGCATGAATACTGTGGAGTTGTATGAACTTGAATAACTATTAAGATGTTTAAATACACACTGTGATACAATTTATGTGAGAACCTTGTGAATGTAAACTGACTATGTGTTGGGATTGAACCCTATCAAAGGAACAGATAATAAAAGCCAAAACTGGATCAGCGTAGTGGATCCAGAATAAGCAGATGTTACTTACAAGTCTCTCCCCTTGAAAGTGGTTTCAACATCTGTTGACCTTCTATCTACTGATCGTACAAACTGCTGACCTATAAACTGCTGATCAAGTCAAAGCCTGATGAAGACTAAGGCACTGCTGTTCAATCTACTGTCTTGAGTCAAGCTCTGCTGATCCGGACAAGTACTGCTGGGTTCACATCAGTGGAAGGATGCAGCAGTTGTTTAGATGTATTTTATGTAATGAAATGTAATTGCAGTAGTTAGCATAGCAGTGTTTGTATTGATCAGAGGTTAGAGTTTGTTAGGAGGTTAGATGTCACTTTCATGGTGACGTCAGCTTAGATGCTCAGTGGTTTGCTAGTGCCTATAAATAGAATAGTGCTCTGTACTGTTCTATTAGCTCTTGCAAAAATCTTCTTCCTGCACGAACAAACACTGAGCTCTGGCTGAGGGGGAGTTTGTATTCAACATTGCATTGTAATCGTAATTGAAATAAATTCAATCCTTCGGTTCTTTGTGAAAAATGTTTGATCAAAGCAAATCTCTCGTTTGATTGTATGTAAAGTTTGTTTCCATCTTAATTCCGCTGCACAACTCATCCATCTTCATCTAATTCAAACGTAAAACCACAATCAAAACCAAACTCAGATCCAACAATTGGTATCAGAGCTATGCTTTTACTGTTTTAACAACCCTGATTCTCACTCTGCAAATGATGCTTTTACTGCTAATTGTGAAAACCAGATGTCAGATAATTTGTGTTTTGAACTCAATGATTTGCAACACTTTGATCCCACTGACTTAGAAGAGATGGACATCTTGCATCAATTGGCTTTGCTTAGTGTAAGAACAAGCAAATTCTACAAAAGAACAGGGAGAAAATTCCCAGGGCTACATGGGAATTTAAGGGTAGGGTTGGATAAATCTAAAATCAAGTGTTACAAGTGCAATAGGCTAGGTCATTTTGCTAGGGAATGCAGGAGTCAAACTACTGGTCCTATAATCACTCATCCCAGCTCAAACCCTAGACCACAAAATCAAAGCACTGTTCACTATACCCAATATACCCTTGCAGCTCATGTTAACACTGCTCACTATGCTGCATCCCCTGTGCCTGTGCATTATGTCCAAACCACTGTTCCACAAATTCAGTATGTTCAAACCCCTGTCCCTCAGGCACAAGTGCAACCTGTTGCACCTCAAACAGCTTCTCCAGCAGTGGCACAACCAGATCAGCAAAGCTTCTTCACTCAAGGCTTTGTTGACTGGAGCAGCATGCCTGATGAGCTTGGTGATGAAAATTTTGCACTCTATGCTTTTAATGAACCCTCTAATGATGAATTTTGTTTGATGGCATTAGAGTCAATACCAGAGGGGGTAGAAACTGAAAGTGAACAGCTAAGTGATGAAACAGTGGATGAGGTGATTGAAGCAGTTGTTAATGCAGTTGCTGGTGAACTGCTGCTGGGAGAAAATTCAGAAACCCTGATTAAACCACTGACAGGCCCCTGGTCCAAAGAGGACAAAGAAGAAGAGGAAGAGAAGAGAGCAGGTGAGAAAGAAGTAAGAGCTGATGATGAAGAAAATCATCAATGTGATTGTGCCATGATGGCTGCTGCCAAGGTATCACCTCAAGTTCTTAAAAACCTGTGTTCAGACAATTGCATTATTGCTTTTGCTAACATCAAAGAGGTAAATGAAAACCTTAGGGATAAAATCTTAACTGATGAAGTTAAATTTGAAAGGTCTTTAAAAGAACTTAAAAACAAATTGACTGAAAAGGAGAAAGAGATCAGCAGTCTTAAAGAAGAGCAGAGCATAACCAAAACTCAACTCCAAACTATGGTAGAAAAATACCAAGTTTGCAAAAAGGAGTTGGAGTCCACCCAGATCACCTGTGAAAAATGGGTGGAATCATGCAAAGGGTATGAGGTTATGCTTGAAAAACAGATTAAAAGCAATGTGAAATTTGGTGTTGGTTATAGAAAACATGATGATGAACACACTGCTTTTGAAAAATCTGTTCAAACCACTGATTTAACCACTGAGTTCATCCCCACAAACAAGGATGGCCAAGAAGTGAAAATCACTGATAAACTTGGTAACAAAATCACACTTAACAGACCATTAGGATCCTCTACTTTTGAGGAGATTGAGAAATACCAGTTTAAACCTACATGGTCTGATGAGTGTGACATTCTTGAAAATTTCAAGCCCATGGATTTTACAACCACTGAGGGTGTTAAAGCTCCAAAAGCAAAAGTTATCCCTCTTAAGGACATCCCAACAGAGGTTAAAAACTCTGTTGCAAAAGGAGTCTGAGAAGAGAAAGAAGAGAGAAAAGATCAATAACTTGTTTTGTGAATTTTGTGAAAAAAGAAACCATCTAACAAAAGACTGTTTTCATTTAAAAGCATACGATCTAAACAAAACAAGTGTCGTTGTTCCTGCTGAAAGCTGCATCGTCTGTGGTAAATCAAACCACAAAACTCAAGCATGTGTGTATCTCAAAAACTTTGATGTGAAAAAGAATGAATACACTGCAAAAACATCCTTGAGTCCATCAACATCATCTGTCAAATTCACCAAGAACCAACCACTGTTTATGCCAGTTCAAACAGCTGTCACAAAACAGCTGAACCAAACATCTGTCAAAAGAGATGTTCAGGTTACTGATGCCCCCCCTGCCAATCAATACACAAGAGGTAAGGGACAACCTTCTTACCAAAGGATTCCACATGTTTATGAGACCTACAAAAGGCCCTCTAAACCTAAAGTGAATAGGCATCCTTTTGGGTATCAACAGGTGATTGGTCAAGACCCCCAACAGTGGTTAGCAAGAAACAGTCCTAAAACTGTCCAAACCCCTGACCTAACCACTGTCCATCAATCTGCATCCATCCCAGACACTGTTGAGACCCCATCCAAAACCTTATTGGCTTTGGAAACCCTAATGAACTAATCCTTTTACTTCATGTGCAGGGAGCTTCTGCATGCTTAGATTGCCTTTGGTATGTTGATAGTGGAGGCTCCAGGCACATGACTGGATGTAAAGACCTACTCAAAGATTTCAAAATTCATGGAGGGGGTGATACATCCTTTGGGAATAATAGTAAAGGGAAAGTTCTGGGGTCTGGTACAGTACAGTCTGGCAATTGTAAAATTTGAAAATGTCAATCTGATAGACAGTCTGAAATTCAACCTCCTGAGTGTTTCACAAATGAGTGACAAGGGGTATGGGTCATTCTTCACAAAGGAGTGTTGTAGGATTGTTGGACCAGAAATGGTCAAAAAGATTGAAGCAATAATAAAAACTGGAAAAACAAAACTTGTTGCTCAAAGAAGTGGCAATGTTTATGTTGTTGATATGTCAAAAGAGTGTCCCAGAGCTGATGCCTATCTGTTCTCAGCTGCCTCTAACAAAGAGACAGAACTTTGGCACAGAAGACTGGGGCACACAAATCTTAAGACAATCACTGAAATTTGAAAAAATGGTTTGGTAAGAGGACTACCACAAAAATTGTTTTCATGTCCTGAGCATTGTGTATCATGTTTAAAAGGAAAACATCATAAAGCTCTTTTAAGTCCATTGAAGAGTCCAAAACAACCCAGTGTTTGCAAATGCTGCACATGGATTTGTTTGGCCCAGTTCAAGTCATGAGTCTCAAAAAGAAGAGATATTGTTTGGTTATTATTTATGACTTCTCTAGGTTTACATGGACTTTCTTTTTACACTCAAAAGATGAGACTGCAGGCATTTTGCAAAACTTTGTGACACAGGTTGAAAAGCAATTTGACCTTCCAGTAAAAGTCTTCAGGAGTGACAATGGCACAGAATTCAAAAATAAGGAGTTGGATGCCTTCTGTGTGAAGAAAGGGATTGTAAGGCAGTACAGCATCCCTAGAAAACCAGAGCAAAATGGGGTAGTTGAAAGAAAGAACAGAACTTTGATTGAGGCTGCTAGAACCATGCTTGCTGATTCAGGTTTGCCATTAAATTTTTTGGCAGAGGCAGTAAACACTGCTTGCTATGTCCAAAACAGAGTTTTAATAAACCCCAGGCACAAAAAGACTGCTTATGAAATTCTGTATAAAATCAAACCACTGATCTCATACTTCAAGGTATTTGGCTGCCCATGCTTTATTTTGAACTTAAAAGATTCCATTTCAAAATTTGCAGCCAAAATTGACTGTGGTTATCATCTGGGATACTCAACCACTGCCAAGGCCTACAAAGTGTTTAATACACGGACCAAGGCAGTGGAGGAGACCTTGAATGTAAAGTTCAATGAACTTTCATCAATGAAAATCCCAGCAAATCCTACAGATCTGTTTGATCTTGATAAATTCACTTTTGAAAATACTGCTGTCAAGACTAACAGTGCAGGTCCATCAAAGGATTCATCACCAGACTATGGATATGATATCATCATTCCTCAACAAAAGTCTGCCAAAATGGGAAGAGCAGCAGATGTTCAAAACTGCTGTCAAAGTTCAACCACTGCTACCTCAACAGTTGTTGACCAAAGTAGCCCATCAACCACTGCTTCCATATCAAACACTGCTGACAAAAGTCCCCAAATAGTCGATAAAAGTCAGCATGTGTCCACACCATTACCTCCTATTCCACCACCTTTTGAAGCCACTGCTGGGTCATCAAAGTCACCAGCAGTGGTTAGCTCAGATGATACACATTTGCAGCCTTCACCAACAAATGCCATCATTCCATACCAAGGAGATTTAATCTACTTGAGATCTCATCCACCTGATCAAATCATTGGCAACATCAATAAAGGGGTGCTCACAAGAAGCCAAACCCAAAACATTTATCTTTTTGCTGGTTTTCTATCACTCCATCAGCCAGTCAAGTACCAAGAGGCACTGAAAGACAACAGCTGGGTAGAAGCCATGCAAGAAGAGCTCCAACAGTTTAAAAGACAACAAGTATGGCAGCTTGTACCACTGCCAAAAGATGTAAGTCCCATCGGCACAAAGTGGGTCTTCAAAAACAAAACTGATGAAAGGGGCATTGTTGTCAAGAATAAAGCCAGGCTTGTGGTTCAAGGTTACAGACAGGAAGAGGGGATTGGTTATGATGAAACATTTGCCCCTGTAGCAAGATTGGAAGCTATAAGATTATTCCTGGCCTTTGCTGTCAACCACAACATGAAGGTGTTCCAAATGGATATAAAAAATGCTTCCTCTATGGTACAATTCAAGAAGAGGTGTATGTTTGTCAACCTCCAGGTTTTGAGGATCCATTTTATCCAGATCATGTCTACAGGCTAAACAAAGCCTTGTATGGCCTGAAACAAGCACCTAGAGCCTGGTATGAAACTCTTTCCACCTTCCTACTCTCAAATGGTTTCAAAAGAGGTACCATTGATTAAACACTGTTTCTAAAACGGAGAGGAAAGGATTTAATGATTGTCCAAATTTATGTGGATGACATTATTTTTGGAAGCACATGTAATAAAATGTGTGAAGAGTTTAGATGTCACACCCCGACCACGTAAAACAACAAAGCATGGCGGAAACGTCGGGGGGTGTTGTAACAGAATTATCGTTTCATTACCATGGATACAAAAAGTGTTTCGTTTTATTGATAATATTAAACATTAACATTGTTTTAACACATAATAAACAAGTTTTATATCGTCTATCATAGATATTATGTCACTAAGGCCTCGTCCAGATCCTATGTGACGCATGCATCCTAGAACGTCAATCAAGCAACAATACCTGAAACATATGTAAAAACAAAGTCAGCAAAGAAATGCTGGCGAGTACATAGGTTTTATAAGAGTATCGAAATCATGGCTTGTTTTCATATATTGCAATACCTCAAAAACCTTGTTTTTTAAAAAGTGTATAATATTGCAACATGATTAACCAACTCAAATCAAGATGGTTATAATTTATAAAATTTCGTAGCCATGATTCTTAACCCAAAAGCTTTTTGTTTTTAGAAAACCATCTTGTAAAACATCTCGTATAAACTCGTTAATAAAACTCGTATATTATTTCGAAAACATCGTTGAGTGACATCGTTTCAATATCGTTTACCCAAGTGAACTAAATAACGCCATGGTATGTAATATGTTGAAAACACTTATATATAAGAAGTACCAGCGGCGTATCTACCATGTTTTCACCACATTACACCCGTCCCGTTATCTAAACACTAGCCAAAAACCAATCGTTTACCCAAATTGTTTAACATCGTTTCCAAATCGTTTATTCGTTTAAATCGTCCTCGTTTTAATTGTGATAACTTATATATGGTCGTCTCATTAATAACATTCAAACCTTTGTGACTCGTTCATCGTTCAACTCGTTCTTTCATTAACAAACTCGAGTATAGTGCAATCATCAGATTCAGTCGTTACCCACAACACCCACACATAACCATGGGTATAGTGCAATAACGGGATTTGTCATATCCTATGGTACCATAACCTAATACTGGTCGGCTTGATCAATGCTAATGAATTTCGTTCATTATGTAACTACAACCAACAAGTTCGTTCACATTATCGAAATCGTTAATAGTTTAGTATAAATCATTCTATTCGTTTTTGAAATCATCGTTTAAACCTTGAAAACATTTTGTACATATGAATCACCCCAAAACAATTGAAAGTTGTAAAATAGGGGAACTATGTACTCACATGTAGTGCAAGGTATCCTCAATCAATAGTACTTCAACAAACTCGAGTAAATCAGAGAAATCAAGCAGCACCTAGTAATCGAACCACTAGTCAAACAATAACCGCCTAAATCAGAAGATCGGACAGAATGAGGTCTTGTAAACCAAATGAGTATTGGAACTCATGTGATATGGTTTAACAAGGCCTACATCCTAAATCGGAACCTAACCTAAGTGCTTTCGACCCATCGCGACCCATTAAGGTAGCTTATGCTACTTTAACGCGTCGTGCGCGCAAAGCGCGTTCGAGACGTCTAACTAGTCCTATGACAAGTATTATATGCCAATACATGTTTAATCATGTTGTATAATCAGTTATGTGACAAAAGTTTAGGTTACATAAGCTTAATTACCAATTATACATGAATAGGGTATTCTGGTAATTTACCTATGGCATATAATCTACTTATCATATAACTACCTAAACTTGGTGACCATAAGGTATAACCTCGGAAGGTTATTCCCTATGCAACTATGGTCACTAACCATGTTTGGTCGGATCCTAAGATTGACCAAACGGGTCGTGTTCGAAAGTCAAAGCGGGTGTTTAGTCCGCTTGGCTTACGACTCTACACAAGCACTAAACTAAAAAGTGACGAGCTAAGCATGTTAAAACATGCTTAACTAAGTTAGAAAACAAGTTTGGTATCAAAACAAACGGTTTTGATACCTAAGAGTAGTTTGGTTACAAAATACGCAAGAATACGCATTTTGGCCGAAACTACGACTCGTCACTGAGCCTAGATAACGTGGTAATCAGTAGGTATAGTCGTCACTAGGGACTACAACCATCGTGATTACGCTCACATTATGAAGTTCAAACGAACTTCACATTGACCATAAACTGGTCAATGCAGAAAGTCAAACGCAGTTTGACTTTAACGCTAAAACGAATGAAAAGAACGAAGGAACACTTACAACGGGTCCCCGCAAGTTTGATCTTCCAAGTATTCTCAGGTATGAAGTGATAAAACACCCCAACTTAGAGAAAACTCAGAATTCAAGTGGGTTTTGCAATGGGGGTGAGGGGTATTTATAGTTTTCCTTGAACCGTTAAAATCGTTCCTCGAAAACCGTGCTTCAATCTCATCCCTACACTTGTTTACAACACCATGTGCATCAAATGGCCCCCCATTATCAGGAAATGACATGTGGAAGTGGGTTTTGAGTGTGCAACAGCTGGAAACAGGCTGGAAGGAAGCTTCTGATGTTCTGGGACATGCTTACGGACCATATGGTCCTCCTCTTACGGTCCGTAAGGACCCTGCAGACCAGCAGTTTCAGTTTTGGCAGTTTTGGTCCCTGTGCGCGTATGGTCGTGTTTTGGCACTTCTAGCACCCGTCAAGCCCATTTTTAAGCTTCACAAGGATGTTAAAGCATAGGGAACATGAAACATGCTCAAAAATATGCCGGATGTTGGTTCGTTTGGTCGTACGATCGCGATGTTCGCTTAATTACGACGGAATGCGCATAAGCGCGAAAAACGATCCAAATTGCGCGACGAATGGATTTTTCTTATGAAAAACACTAAAATAAAATATTTTAATGCTTAAATAAATTTTTGGATGTCTGGATGTATTCAGAACGTACGTTATGCGCGAAAATGCAAACTTATGCACTTTTTGACGCTTTTAGTCCCTGAATGAGCATAAAGTTTATTTTAGCACACTGAACCCCTCAAAGCCTATTTCTAAGCTATGTAAAGGTTATTTAGGGTATTTTTAACTTATAATCAAGTTCCGGAATGTTCGTTATTATACAGATCGACATAGTTTCGCAGTTTGACACAAATAGTCCCTGCGATCGAACAAACTTGTTTTCGACACACCAAACCATCCAAAACTTATTTCTAAGTTATGTGGAGGTTATTTAAGGTATGTTAAGCCTATGTCACTATTCTGGAGTGTTTGTCGCATTATACTGACTGCGTTTACACACCAGTTTTCGTATAACCTTCCAGAACGCGATTTAAAGCTTGCAATCGGAATCGAATCGAATTGAAAAATCACCAAACACAAATACACACATAGAAACACCAAATCACATTGTTTTATTAATAAAAATCATTGTTTTACATCGTACATCGATTACAGAACACAGTTGTCACAGTCTCCCCTACTTCAGGAAATTTCGTACCGAAATTTTAACTAGAGGAAGCTTGTGAAAACAAATGCGGATATTTCGTCTTCATCTGGTCCTCACGTTCCCAAGTAAACTCTGGGCCACGTTTGGATTCCCAGCGAACTTTAACCAAATGAATTCGTTTGTTCTTCAACTGTTTGTATGTACGTTCCACGATCTCCACGGGTTTCTCGACAAAGTGCATTGTTTCATCGATTCGAATCTCGTCGAGAGGAATGTGTAGATCAGCGTCAGCTAAACACTTTCGCAGATTGGATACGTGAAAAGTCAGATGAATATTTCCAAGCTCTGGAGGTAGCTCTAGTCGATAGGCAACCTTTCCAATTCTTTCCACAATCTTAAATGGTCCCACATATCGAGGTGCAAGTTTTCCTTTCTTTACAAATATCACGACTCCCTTCCAAGGTGAAACCTTGAGTAGGACACGATCTCCGACTTGAAATTCTAAGGGCTTGCGTCCCAAATCCGCATATATCTTTTGACGGTTTCGAGCTGTCACAAGATTATCACGGATCTTCTTGATTTTGTCTGTTGTTTCCAGAACGAGCTCAGGTCATGTAAGCTGAGCTTCACCGGTCTCGTTCCAACAGACAGGTGAACGACATTTTTGACCGTAGAGAGCTTCGAATGGTGCCATATTAATGCTAGTATGATAACTATTGTTGTAAGAGAACTCGATCAGCGGCAGATGAGAATCCCAATTACCACCAAAGTCTATCACGCATGCTCTAAGCATATCCTCCAAAGTTTGAATCGTTCTCTCAGATTGGCCATCTGTTTGGGGATGATAAGCAGTGCTTAGATTCAGTTGGGTTCCCAAAGCAGATTGCATGGCCTTCCAAAAATGAAATGAAAATCGAGCATCACGATCGGAAATGATATTTAAAGGAACACCATGTCGTGATACAATCTCGTCTACATAGATCTTGGCAAGCTTCTCAGCAGAGAAATCCTCACGGATTGGTAAGGAGTGAGCAGATTTTGTCAAACGATCAACAACAACCCAAATAGCATCGTGACCTTTAGACGAACGCGGTAACTTAGTAATGAGATCCATGGCAATGTTCTCCCATTTCCAAACTGGTATCTCTGGTTGTACAAGCAAACCAGAAGGTCGTTGATGTTCTGCTCAAGTTGACGTGGTAATTCCGTACCCATCAAATTTTGTGAAACACAAAATTGCTGAGCTTGAAGGACACGAGATTGAAGATCAGATAGAGTTCGAACAGAATGAAGCTTGACTCGTTCTTTTCGACTAAGCGCATCAGCTATGACATTCGCCTTACCAGGATGGTAGCGAATCTCACAATCATAGTCGTTCAAGAGTTCAACCCAACGTCGTTGCCTCATATTCTGCTCTTTCTGATTAAGAATATGCTGGAGACTTTTGTGGTCTGTGAAAACCACACACTTCGTTCCATAGAGGTAGTGTCTCCAGATTTTAAGCGCGAAAACCACAGCTCCTAACTCAAGATCATGAGTCGTATAGTTCTTCTCGTGAACTTTCAATTGTCTAGATGCATATGCTATAACTTTACCTCGTTGCATAAGGACGCAACCAAGGCCTAAGTTGGACGCATCGCAATAGACAACGAAATCATCGCTTCCCTCGGGCAAAGATAGAACAGGAGCATCACATAACTTCTGCTTCAGTGTTTGGAACGCTTCTTCTTGCTTGGGTCCCTACTCGAAAGGCTTATTCTTCTATGTCAAAGCAGTGAGTGGAACCGCAATCTTCAAGAAATTCGAAATGAATCGACGATAATAACCAGCAAGACCAAGAAAAGATCGAATCTCTGTAGGCGTCGTCAGTGTATTCCAGTCCTTGATAGCAGTAATCTTGGATGGATCCACATGAATACCCTGCTCATTGACTATATGACCAAAGAATTGAACTTCTTTAAGCCAGAATTCACACTTGGAGAATTTAACAAAAAGTTGTTCCTTCTTCAGGAGTTCCAATGTTAAGCGAAGGTGTTGCTCGTGCTCGGCTCGAGATTTTGAATAAATGAGAATATTGTCGATGAACACAATAATGAACTTGTCCAAATAAGGTTTGCATACCCTATTCATTAAGTCCATAAAGATAGCTGGAGCATTTGTCAAACCAAAAGGCATGACAGTGAATTCGTAATGCCCATATCTTGTGCGGAAAGCAGTTTTGGAAATATCTTCTTCGAGAACACGAAGTTGATGATACCCAGAACGCAGATCGATCTTGGAAAAGCATGAAGCACCTTGCAGGTGGTCGAAGAGATCATCAATTCGAGGTAGGGGATATCGATTCTTGATGGTGAGCTTATTAAGCTCACGATAATAGATACACATTCGAAAAGATCCATCTTTCTTTTTCACGAAGAGGACAGGAGCTCCCAAGGTGAAAAGCTCGGTCGGATGAATCCTTTATCAGATAACACCTGTTTTGATAACTTTTGCATCTCCGACGGTGCAAGTCGATAAGGTTCTTTTGCAATCGGGTTGGCATTGGGTACAAGGTCAACATGAAACTCGACTTGACGAACTGGAGGCAAACCAGGCAGTTCATCAGGAAACACCTCTGGATAATCCCGAACAATCGGATTATCCTGAATACTCTTGCTCTTGCTTTTCTCCTCAGTGACATGTGCCAGAAAAGCAACATATCCTTTTCGCAAATACCTTTGGGCTTCCATACACGACATAAGCTTCAAACCATCTGGTGGTTTTTCGCAACGAATTTCCAAAACATCGCCAGAAGACAAAGGAATACGAACAATCTTATCGAAACAAACCACCTCAGCGTGGTGTTTGGTTAACCAATCCATTCCAATGATAATATCGAAACTCCCAAGTTACATCGGTGTGAGGTCAATAGGAAAAAGATGGTTATCAAGGTTTAACTGACAATCACGAATAACGGAATCGAGAACAAGAGGTTTACCAGTAGCAACTTCGACAGATAAGGGTTTCCTCAGTTTAGTTCTAGGTATCGCAAGCTAAGGTTCAAATGACAATGAAACAAAACTTATATCGGCACCATAATCAAAAAGAATAGACGCAGGTCGATTGTTAACAAGAAACGTACCGTTAACCACTTCATTGTCGGCCCTCGCTTCGTTTGCATTCAAATTGTACGCTCGCCCACGAGCGGGATTCACATTGACTTTAACGTTCGCATTCGGGTTCGCGTTAGCATTCGCGTTTGCATTCACCAGTCTCGGACAGTTGTTGCGGAAGTGACCATACTCTCCACAATTAAAACATGAACCCGGTGGGAATCTTGCAGCATTCCCTTGTATCGGAGCTTGAACCTGGGCAACCTGATTCTGTCCCAAACGACAAACATTGGCCAAATGCCCTAGTTTACCACACGTTGTGCATTGTTTGCAAGCTTGTTGTGCAACGTGATGACCGTTACAACGAGCACAATGAGGTGCGGTACCAGCATATGCCTTCTTTGCAGGTGGCTCAGCCGGTGGGTTATGCGGGTTCTGAGCAGTCTGTGCTGTAACAGCAAAATTCTGGGCAACCTTTCGCTTCCTCGACTTCTTCGATGACTCAGCTTCCTTACCCTTACCCTTTTTCTTGTCCTTCCCTGAATCAGTCGCCTTCTTTTTATCACCCTTGCAGGTGAGTTTTCCCTTCCTGACTTGAGTCTCAGTCAGGGTAGCAGACAACTCGATTGCTTGACGAAGGGTAGTAGGATTAACGCCGGTCACAATCTCCAGAATAGAATCGGGTAAACCATCGATATATCTCTCGATTGCTTTCTCTAGAGGGGTAACCATGGTGGGACACAATAGACCGAGTTCCTCAAAGCGATCCGTGTACGCACGGTGTTCAGCCCCATCTTGCTTTAAATCATCAAACTCTTGCTCCAAAGCCCGAATTTCGTGACGGGGACAAAACTCCTTCATCATGAGAGCCCGAAGCTCTTCCCATGTTTGTGCCAACGCCACTTCGGCACCCCTGTCGCGCATAGTACCATTCCACCAGGTAAGCACTCGCTTCTCAAACACGCTCGAAGTAAATTCAACCTTACGCGCATTCGGACACTGCACATGTCTGAATGTGCTCTCGATACTCTCAAACCACTGCAGGAGCGCAGTTGCTCCTTGCGACCCAGAAAACTTAAGCGGCTTCACAGTATTGAAGCTCTTGAAGTTACACGGCGCATTGTTGTTGTTGTTATTATTGTTGTATATCTCGTGGACTTGGGTCACAACACCGGGAAGCACAGCAGCCACTTGCTGAGAGACCAGGGCTGCGATTTCTTCAATTGTGAAAGATTGTGCTTCACGTCGAGGAGGCATGGTCTAACAAGGAAACAGGAGAATCGAGTGAGGTTAAAAATTAGGAAAAACAAAAGAGGTATCGACAAAACACAAGGAAGGCGATCATTTGTTTGTTACCTCGAACAGACAAATGACACGCAGTGACTAATCAAAGTAAATGGATCCAAATAACGTATCACGAAGACATGCTCTCCTATAAGTGAACACTCACCCCAAGAGTTCCCAGGTAAGAGTGACTGGTCCGATTATGTGGATTTGTACGAACACTCTAGCCTTAGACAGAAAACTCAGGGTACAGGCATTCACTCTTCCAGTTTGCACGTGTTCACATTATTTAGACCCAAACTTTGACGAGATTTTGAAAACTTAGAGGGTTCAAAACCTTATAATAGAGGGTTCAAAACCTAGTAATCAATCATCCTAGAACAGATGATTAGTTTTCAAAGCGGGTTCGAAAATTGTGCTTCTCGTTGTGGTTATCACCTAAAGATAGGTGACGATTTTGTTTTAAAAATCTAAACGCAAATAAACTTGTGTTGGGGTCCTAGAAGTTATAGTCTAGGTCAAAGTATTACTAATAACCTAATTCCCTATAACCATTGGCTCTGATACCAACTCTTCTGTCACACCCCGACCACGTAAAACAACAAAGCGTGGCGGAAACGTCGGGGGGTGTTATAACAGAATTATCGTTTCATAACCATGGATACAAAAAGTGTTTCGTTTTATTGATAATATTAAACATTAACATTGTTTTAACACATAACAAACAAGTTTTATATCGTCTATCATAGATATTATGTCACTAAGGCCTCGTCCAGATGCTATGTGACGCATGCATCCTAGAACGTCAATCAAGCAACAATACCTGAAACATATGTAAAAACAAAGTCAGCAAAGAAATGCTGGCGAGTACCTAGGTTTTATAAGAGTATCGAAATCATGGCTTGTTTTCATATATTGCAATACATCGAAAACCTTGTTTTTTAAAAAGTGTATAATATTGCAACATGATTAACCAACTCAAATCAAGATGGTTATAATTTATAAAATTTCGTAGCCATGATTCTTAACCCAAAAGGCTTTTGTTTTTAGAAAACCATCTTGTAAAACATCTCGTATAAACTCGTTAATAAAACTCGTATATTATTTCAAAAACATCGTTGAGTGACATCGTTTCAATATCGTTTACCCAAGTGAACTAAATAACGCCACTGTATGTAATATGTTGAAAACACTTATATATAAGAAGTACCAGCGGCGTACCTACTATGTTTTCACCACATTACACCCGTCCCGTTATCTAAACACTAGCCAAAAACCAATCGTTTACCCAAATCGTTTAACATCGTTTCCAAATCGTTTATTCGTTTAAATCGTTTAAATCGTCCTCGTTTTAATTTTGATAACTTATATATGGTCGTCTCATTAATAACATTCAAACCTTTGTGACTCGTTCATCGTTCAACTCGTTCTTGCATTAACAAACCTCCAAAGGGTAAGTTAACAATCATCAGATTCAGTCGTTACCCACAACACCCACACATAACCATGGGTATAGTGCAATAACGGGATTTGTCATATCCTATGGTACCATAACCTAATACTGGTCGTCTTGATCAATGCTAATGAATGTCGTTCATTATGTAACTACAACCAACAAGTTCGTTCACATTATCGAAATAGTTAATAGTTTAGTATAAATCATTCTATTCGTTTTTGAAATCATCGTTTAAACCTTAAAAACATTTTGTACATATGAATCACCCCAAAACAATTGAAAGTTGTAAAATAGGGGAACTATGTACTCACATGTAGTGCAAGGTATCCTCAATCAATAGTACTTCAACAAACTCGAGTAAACCAGTGAAATCAAGCAGCACCTAGTAATCGAACCACTAGTCAAACAATAACCGCCTAAATCGGAAGATCGGACAGAATGAGGTCTTGTAAACCAAATGAGTGTTGGAACTCATGTGATATGGTTTAACAAGGCCTACATCCTAAATTGGAACCTAACCTAAGTGCTTTCGACCCATCGCGACCCATTAAGGTAGCTTATGCTACTTTAACGCGTCGTTCGCGCAAAGCGCGTTCGAGACGTCTAACTAGTTGTGACAACTCGTATTTCAGAACCTATCTTTGTAACGTATGTGAACACTATGTGATTATGTGAACTTGATGATTAGTGGAATGTTATGTTTGATATGTGTTATGTGTAACGAATGTATGTATTTAAACGAACCAACCCGATCCCACAAGCCCATTCGGGTCACACTCTTTGTATTCGCATCAAGGGCAGCCCGTGATGGGTTCGGCCCACTCTCTTTTACACGCATAACACTTGGGAGTAAGGGTATACTCCTCATAACTTGCAAAACACAACACACATAAACCCTACTCCTCTCTCTCTAAGCCGACGACAAGCATATCCATCTCTCTCGAAGCTTTATCAATCCTCGTTCCATTCTTTAACCGGTTAGTGTTATGTTATTGTTTGATTTCGGTTTGGTTGATGTTGTTATATGATCAAACATATGTTACTCGGATTTGATGGTATGAACAAACTGTTTTACCACTATAGGGTTTGATATATGCTTGATGTTGATTTAGATGGGTAGGAACCGAATAGAATTAATGTTCATGAAATCGGTTCACATGTATAGTGTTGTAGATCGATATAGGGTTGTTAATCACATGAGGTTGTTGATGATCTAGAATCGAATATATATATATTTACTCGGCTGTGATGTGTTTATGTTAGATGAATTGTTGTGATGTTATATTGGAATGCATGCTAGAAATCAAGGACATAAATCTGTTAATGTGTTTGAAGTTGTGGTTGATGTTCATGCTATGAATATGATTAGGGTTCTTATGAATTAGATGATAATTGCTTGGTTTGATCGAGATATGCACGATTGAAACTGTTAAGTGTTGTTAATTGATAGATTTCATAAATGGAAACCATATAACTGATTGCCATAATTTTCGGATATTAAAACAAATAGCACAAGACCAGATCGTATAAGATCCGACCGCACAAGACGACTGATCGCACAAGTGCCGGACGCACAAGTTCAGTCGCACAAGATACCAATAGTCGCACAAGACTATTGGATCGCACAAGTAAAGTTTTTGGATAACTGTTGGGCCTCAAAGCCCGAAGAACAATCGCACAAATGACACCAGTCGCACAAGATTATATGTATAGCATGAATCGCACAAGTCGACCGGATCGCACAAGCCGTCCGGATCGCACAAGACCAATGTTTGTTTTTTGGGCCGTATGCATGTTGGATTACTTTTATTATATTGGGCCGGGTAGTGTTTGGGTTTTAACGATCCACTCGCACAAGATGTTAGTGGACTTACAATTCAGGTCAATATTGTTGTTGACTCGTTACTACATGCTTTGCAGGTCAATAGGTTTAGCAGGAGCTTGCATGGGGAAGAGTCGTTGTGGAGCATGGACATTGAGTGTTCATGATAAACTTAAACATTATTAACATATGCTTTGGTTTTTTTTATCATTATGCTTCCGCTTGCAACTTAAACTATGTTTTGTTTGGACACCAATTGTATTGGTTGGATGTTTATGTTTACTTATATGCTTGTTCAATATGATTGGTGGCTTGATCCTGGTCAGTCACGCCTCCAAGCGGTGATACTCCGTGTGTGGATTTTGGGGTGTGATAGATTGGTATCAGAGCCATTGGTTATAGTGAACTTGGTTTTAATAAAGGAAAAGTTTTTTGTTAAAACCAGACTATAACCTGTACAGTGCTCAACGATCCACAACGATGCTTCGCTCCACATGCAAGGCTCGACATTCTAAGTGATATGGTTTATGTTTTATTGCCTACTTGCTAGATTACATAGAACTTTGCTTATGGTATGCCTAGATAAACGTAACAACGATAGTTTAAAAACACATGTGTGCTTACTCTCTTCTGTCATCGCACTACCACGAACCCCTCTCACTCATGTTTTCCTTTGATATGAAGATCATGAGTGGACGCGTTAACATGACTCAAGCCCAGTTGACGGCTCTGATTAACCAACAAGTTGTTGCGGCACTTGCAGCCGCACAAGCAGGAGGTATACCCTGCAGTCTAAACTCACTCTAGGATCTTTAGGTCCTACTCTCGTGAACCAACCTTTGTGTTAAACTTTGTCCTTTCTTACTCTCACGGCAGGTCAACCTGCACAGCCTCCTGTGTGTACTTTCAAAACTTTTATGGACTGCCGACCCACTACTTTCAGTGGCACTGAAGGAGCTGTAGGCCTCCTCCACAGTTTGAAAAGCTCGAATATGTTTTCGAGATGTGTGAATGCCCTGAGGCTCGCAGGGTGAAGTATGCTACTGGTACTTTAGAAGGTGCAATGCTCACATGGTGGAACGCTCAGGTTCAAATGCTGGGACTAGTTGCTGCTAATGCCACCCCATGGAACACCTTCAAGGATTTGATTAAGGAAGAGTACTGCAATCGTGATGACATTCACAAGTTGGAGGTAGAGTTCTTCAACCTCAAGATGACGGGGTCAGAAATTGAAGCGTATACAAAAAGATTGAATGAGCTAGCTATTATGTGTCCTACTATGGTGGATCCTCCCATCAAGCGCATCGAGCTATACCTTAAGGGCTTAGTGCTAGAGATTCAAAGTCATGTGACTTCAGTTAACCTCGCCACTATCCAGCAAGTTGTTCAATTGGCTCATTGTCTCACTGACCAGGCGGTGGAGCAGAACAGGCTACCAAAACGTATTAGTGCTACAGCTACTTCGGATGCTCCTAGTGACAACAAGCGAAAATGGGATGGAGCTTCAAGCAAAGGTTCAACTTCTGTTCAATCTCAGTCTCAACAGAGAAGGACTGACGACTACAAGAGCCCTAGTCAGCAATCAACTGGTAACCAAAGTCAAGGTGGGTACAGGGGAATTCACCCCAGATGTAATCGCTGCAACTTACACCACAGCGGGCCATGCACCAGGAGTAACTGTCATCGGTGAAACAAGCCAGGCCACGCCGCAAAGGATTGCAGAAGTTTCTACCCCGTAAACCAGAATCGTCAGCATCAACAAGCCCCACAGAATCAACGCCAGCAGCAGCAGCAAGGTAACAACAAAGGGTGCTTTCAGTGTGGAGCTGAAGGCCACTTCAAGAGAGATTGTCCCCAACTGAACCGGAACCAGAACAACAACAACAACAACAACAATAACAATAATAACAACCAGGGGAATGGAAACAACGGGGGTAACAACGGCAATGGTGCAAGGGGTCGTGTATTTGTTATTGGCCAGGGTGAAGCAAGGAACGATCCCAACGTCGTGACGGGTAAGTTCCTATTGGACGACTTTTATGTTACTGCTTTATTTGATTCGGGTGCTGATACTAGCTACGTGTCCTTAAGAATTAGTCAAATGCTTAAGCGTACCCCAACCCTTTTGAACACCAAGCATGTAACACCTGTGTCACTCCAACCATCAAACAAACGCCAAACCAATGAAATATAGTATTTCATGCTTGGGATTTGTAAAAATATGTGTATCGTTTACACATATCAATTCTTGTTCGATTTCAAGCTTTAAATCGCTTTCTGGAGGGTTATACGCGCTCTGATGTGTAGATATAACCAGTTTAATCCAACAAACATTCCGGAATAGTGAAATAGGCTTAACATACCTTAAATAACCTTTACATAACTTATATATAAGTTTTGGAAGGTTTGGTGTGGTGAAATCAAGTTTAAATCGCTTACAGGGACTAAAGTTGACAAACTGCGAAAGTATGCCAATTTGAACTGTAACAGACCTTCCGGAGCATGACCATAAGTTAAACATACCATAAATATCCTTCACATAGCTTAGAAATAGGCTTTGAGGTGTTCGGTATGCTAAAATAAACTTTTGTGTCATTCAGGGACTAAAAGCGTCAAAAAGTGCACAAGTTTGCATTTTTACGCGTATCTTACGTTCTGAATACATCCGGACCTCCAAAAATTTATGTGAGCATGACTATATTATATTTTAGTGTTCGCCTTAAGAAAAATCCGTTCGTTTCGTCATTTGGATCGTTTTTCGCGCTTATGCGCATTCCGTCGTAATTAAGCGAACATCGCGTTCGTACGGCTAAACGAACCGACATCCGAGATATTTTTGAGCATGTTTTAAGTTCCCTATACTTTAACTTCATTTTAGAGCTTTGAAATGGGGTTAACGGGCCTTAAACGTGTCAAAAATGGCCAAAATACAGTTCAGGGACCAAAACTGTAATTCTGCCAAACTTGCACCATACGATGCGTATGGTATGTATACCATACGATGCGTATGGGGTCTCCAGACCAGGTGCAATGTTTGAACAGCCTGTTTGCAGCTGGTTTCCACTCCCTAACCCCTTGCCAAGTGTTGATTCCTTATGGTGGTGAGCATTTTGAGGCACCATAACTTTCCGACAAGTGTACGGCCTTGATCGTGCCCTCTTTTCCATGAAACGATCTCAACGGTGGACCGAATACTATAAATACCCCACCCCCCATTGCTTTAAAACTCACAAGAATTCTGATTTGAGAGCTCTAAGTTGAAACCATTGTTTCATACCTGAGTTCTTGAGTCGGGATTAGCATTCGGGGACCCTGGGTAAGTATTCTTTCGTTCTTTTCCTTATTTTACTGCTTTTCGAGTCAGAAAGTCAAACTTTGTTTGACTTTCAGCGTTGACCATTAATGGTCAATGCGAAGTTCATTTGAACTTCTCAACGTGAGTGTAATCACGTTGGTCGTAGTCCCTTGAGACTATGCCCACTGATTACCACGTTGTCTAGGGTCGTAGGGTAGGCGATCTGATAAATCGCCTATACCTTCGAACCCGACCCATTTGGTCGATCATTAGGATCCGACCAAATACATTAGGTGACCATAGTAGGTAGGGAATAACCTTCCGAGGTTATACCCTATGGTCACATCGTTTAAGTAGTTGTATGATAGGTAGTTTATATGCCTTAGGTAAATTACCAGAATACCCTTTTCATGTATAATTGGTAATTAAGCATATGTAACCTAAACCTTTGTCACATAACTGATTATGTAACATGATTAGGCATATAACACTTGTCATAGGGCTAGTTAGGCGGTCCAAACGCGTTTCACGCGAACGACGCGTTAAAGTAGCATAAGCTACCTAAACGGGTCGTAATGGGTCGATAAGACTTAGGTTAAGTTTCATTTAATATGTAGGCTTTGTTAAACCATATCACATGAGTTCCTACACTCATTTGGTTTACAAACCCTCATGCTACCCAGTCTTCCGATTTAGGTCCGGTTTATTAATGTAGTTACCTATATTAGGTGCCGTTTGATATTCCGCGATCTCTAGCATTGCTTGGTGGTTATCCTAGGACTTCTGAGCAATCTCAAGTGAGTACATAGACCCCTCTTTTACTGTTTTCCAAACTGTTTTGGGGTGGAACACATGTGCCTACTTGTTACTTTCATGCTTTCCTGTTTTCAAATCATATACTTCCTATGTTCATTAGTACATTATAGTACATGATTTCATTACATTTCATACTAGGTGTGCCATTGTGTGCATTACTTAGTACATTGTTTTACATTACATCACATGCTACGTATGTCTATTGTTGCATACTTAGTACAGGTCGCATGCTACGTATGTATGTTGTTGCATACTTAGTACAGATATTTCAGTTCACATGCTATGTATGTTTGTTGTAGCATACTTAGTACATTTCTTATTCATCATATACTTACATTTTGGACGCATATTACATGATTTACATTGATCATGCATTTACTACATAAAACATAACTTTGATTTAAACCAAGTTTTACTTCAATACTTTGTTTTGTGCATATGGTTTAGTTGAGACCTTTCACTTGCCATACATGACATATTTGACATAGACAGTTAACATGGATATTTGACATAGACAATTTGACATGATTTACATCTTGACATGAAAATTTTACATTGTTTGGTTTGGTTTGATTAAGTGATTAAGTAACGATGCGTGTGTAATATGATACAAGCATGGTGGATACGCCGCTGGTACTTCCTATATATAAGTGTTTGTATGGTATTACATGTCGTAACGTTATTTGAATCATTTCAGGTTGAGACATAGAACATTTTATACAAATAACATATTTTTCACAAGACATTGATTTACAAACAACTTATCTAATACAAACTCATTTTACATGGTTATTCATTTAACCATACATTATACATTATTTATACATATCATCTGATCTTATCGATTTTCAAATGATTTACAAAACAAAGCAAATAACAAGGTTCATGACTAAACATTTTCTCAAACATAAGTCATGAAACCTATTTTCACAAAACCTATGTATCTCACCGGCATTTTTATGCTGACGTACCTATTTTCACATGTGTTTTTCAGGAGCTGTTGCATAAGATGATCAAGATACACTTAGACAGACTTGGGCTTTAGTGACAATAAAAGATGCAAGACTAGTTAATTATGTTGTATTTCTTTGTTTGTTAAGACATTGTAACACTTTTAATCAATAAAACGAAACTTCAATTGCCATGGATTTGAAACAATTAATTCTGTTACAACACTCCCCGACGTTTCCGCCACGTTTTGTATGTTCCACGTGGTCGGGGTGTGACAGAAAAGATGGTATCAGAGCCAATGGTTATAGGGAATTAGGTTATTAGTAATGCTTTGACCTAGTCTATGACTTTTCTAGGACCCTAACGCGAGTTTACTTGCGTTTAGTCATAAAACAATACCGTCACCTATCCTTAGGCGACGACCACAACAAGAACAAAAATTTCGAAACCGCTTTGAAAACTAATCATCTGTTCTAGGATGATTGATTACTAGGTTTTGAACCCTCTGTTATATGGTTTTGAACCCCTTTAAGTTTTCAAAAATCTCGTCAAGGTTTTGGGTTTTAAATAATGTGAACACGTGCAAACTGGAAGGGTGAATGCCTGTATTCTGGGTTTTCTGTCTAGGCAAGCACTTCGTATACATCTCATCAGACGCGAGACCAGTTGTGCTTACCTGGGAATTCTTGGGATGAGTGTTCACTTATAGGCGAGCATGTCTTCGCAATACATTATTTTTGACCCATTTACTTTGATTAGTCACTGTGTGTAGATTGTTTGCTTTGTAAAGCGAACAAATGACCACTATCCTTGCCTTCATCAGATTTGTTTCATCTCATTCTTTTCGTCTAAATCACTCACTCGTTTCCTTTCATGTTCCTCTTTTAGAATGCCTCCTCGACGCGAAAATCAGATGGCGCCTGCCGAGCTGGCGGAAATCATCGCGCAGCAAATGGCTGCTGCCTTCCCAAATCTTTGTGCTCAAGTAATACAAGCCATCAACAACAACAATGCTCCATGCAACTTCAAAAGTTTCAACTCGGCCAAACCGCTCAAGTTTAGTGGTTCCGAGGGAGCAACTGGGCTTCTACAGTGGTTCGAGAGCATTGAGAATACATTCCGTCACGTTCAGTGTCCTGAAAATCGCAAGGTCGAGTTTTCTTCGAGTGTGTTTCAGAAGAGGGCTCTTACGTGGTGGAACGGGATTATGAGAGACCGGGGTGCTGAAGTTGCACTAGCACAGACTTGGGCCGAGCTTAGAGCTCTTATGATGAGGGAGTTCTGTCCTCGTCATGAATTGCGAGCTTTGGAGAGGGAGTTTGATGATTTGAAGCAAGACAGTGGTGAACATCGAGCCTATACTGACCGTTTTGAAGAATTGAGCCTGTTGTGTCCCGCTATGGTTACTCCTGTGGATAAGGCGATCGAGAAATATACTGATGGTCTTCCTGACCTAGTTCAGGATATTGTTACTGGCAGTAACCCTGCTACTGTCAGACAAGCCATTGAACTGTCTGCCACCCTAACAGAATCCCACATCAGGAAGAAGAAGCTTTTTCGAAAAGGCGACCCAAGACCATCCGACAAAACTGCTCAAGTAGAACCAAAGGAAGAACATGCTGAGGCGTCCAAGGAGAAGAAGCGTAAGGCTTCGCAGAATTTTGCGATTGCTGCTCAACCCAACCAAAACATCCGCCACCAACCAGCTCAGCCTCCTGCAAGGAAACCTTATGCCGGTACCGCACCGATATGCGACAAATGTAATGCACACCACTTAGCTCACCTACAGTGTCGTTTGTGTGCATCATGTGGGCGACTCGGTCACCTGGCAAATGCTTGTCGTTTTACCCCGAACCAAGCTGGTCCAAACCAACCTCAAGTAAATCCTGCTCAAGCTCGTCTTCCACGAGGTCCTTGCTTCAACTGTGGCGAGATGAGCCATTTCCGAAGAAATTGCCCAAAGAATGCTAATGCTAATCCAGCGCAGGGATGAGCATCGGACCAACTAGAAGACAATGTTATTTGGAAATAATCAAACCTTATGTATTATTTTCTTTTATTGTCAAGGTCCATGAAACAGTTGTTGTTGTTTATAAATAAATCTTTTATTTTGCATTGCAATGTACAATTATTATGGCATGTATAAACAACGTATTCCCTACAATACCGACAATCAAGGAATCGTATTCCTTGAAGAACAGACTACCCCGTAATTTCTTTCATTTTATTATCTCTTGCGTTTTCCACGGAAATCCTTAGTACCCGTCTCTTGCAAAGAAACGAAGTACAAGGCGCAAGTTACAACCCTGTATGAATACCCAAAGTACCACTATAAATTCTTAATAGGGTACCTAAGGGTATTTCCGTATCTTCAAATTATTGTACCTTAATTCGAACATTGCGTTTTCTTGAAAACGAAATCGAATTTTTGGAATATCTTTCTATCTTCATAGTTAGATTCTTGTTAATGTTTAAAGTGCCGAATGAAATCCATGAAATGGATTCCTAGTGTGCTTTAAATGCATGTACGTAATTAACAAAACAAAACTTACAAATTAAAGATCTAGATAAACAATTTTGTGGTTGTGTGACATTGTGTTTATGCATTCTGTGTTTTTGTATACTCTGGGTATTCGTTATCCAAATCCTCATAGAATCTTTCTTATCTTCATATGAAGGATTCGTAGTAGGATATTCAAAAGGGTACTATTTAAATCCTTACTGGACTTCTACTTAGTAGTTAAGTTCCTTGGATTATAAAGTACTATTCCAAAGTTTAAGGGCAACATGTGTTGATAAAGTTAAATAGATTGGTCCGACAATCTAGTTAAATACATCCTACGTCGGTGTAGTTAAATGTTTTTCTTAGGTAGTAAAGTTAAATAGATCCTCCGTCGATCTAAAGTTAAATACATCCTACGTCGGTGTAGTTAAATGTTTTTCTTAGGTAGTAAAGTTAAATAGATCCTCCGTCGATCTAAAGTTAAATACATCCTACGTCGGTGTAGTTAAATGTTTTTCTTAGGTAGTAAAGTTAAATAGATCCTCCGTCGATCTAAAGTTAAATACATCCTACGTCGGTGTAGTTAAATGTTTTTCTTAGGTAGTAAAGTTAAATAGATCCTCCGTCGATCTAAAGTTAAATACATCCTACGTCGGTGTAGTTAAATGTTTTTCTTAGGTAGTAAAGTTAAATAGATCCTCCGTCGATCTAAAGTTAAATACATCCTACGTCGGTGTAGTTAAATGTTTCTCTTAGGTAGTAAAGTTAAATAGATCCTACGTCGATTTAAAGTTAAATAGATCCTCCGTCGATCTAAAGTTAAATACATCCTACGTCGGTGTAGTTAAATATTTCTCTTGGGTAGTTTAGCTGAAAAGATTGTTGTTTATCTAATCCTTTGGTGACCTTGTTAAAGAGACTCTATTGCAGTCAAGTTAATTCACCACAGGATTATTCGTTTGATTTTTCCCATACGCATTATGAAATGAACTGTGCGGACTGTGCAAGGAACTACGTAATTATGGAGGCCTACATAATTATGGAATTCAGTGCACAGAAACCACAGGAAGTTTTGTCATGTGTTAAGACCAACAGTGGCAAGAGTAACGATACGGGGAAAAGTCTTGGACTTCGACCAATGTCATTTATTCTCACACTTCCAAATTCTGATTTCAAGCACACACAGTTTCCTATGATAAGTCGTCATAAGAAACGTTCTTCTGTCAGTAGTTCAAAACTCCATGTTTTGTTACTACAAGGACTTCACTTTGAGAGTTGACATTTTCGCTAAGAATCCAAACATGGCCCAGAGTTCTACTTAGGATTCAAGGGGTTCATTCAAAGCGAAAACATCACCGTCGTCCCCACAAGTTTCTCCTAAAATTTAATTTCGGGACGAAATTTCCTAAAGTAGGGGAGACTGTAACACCTGTGTCACTCCAACCATCAAACAAACGCCAAACCAATGAAATATAGTATTTCATGCTTGGGATTTGTAAAAATATGTGTATCGTTTACACATATCAATTCTTGTTCGATTTCAAGCTTTAAATAGCTTTCTGGAGGGTTATACGCGCTCTGATGTGTAGATATAATCAGTTTAATCCAACAAACATTCCGGAATAGTGAAATAGGCTTAACATACCTTAAATAACCTTTACATAACTTATATATAAGTTTTGGAAGGTTTGGTGTGGTGAAATCAAGTTTAAATCGCTTACAGGGACTAAAGTTGACAAACTGCGAAAGTATGCCAATTTGAACTGTAACAGACCTTCCGGAGCATGACCATAAGTTAAACATACCATAAATATCCTTCACATAGCTTAGAAATAGGCTTTGAGGTGTTCGGTATGCTAAAATAAACTTTTGTGTCATTCAGGGACTAAAAGCGTCAAAAAGTGCACAAGTTTGCATTTTTACGCGTATCTTACGTTCTGAATACATCCGGACCTCCAAAAATTTATGTGAGCATGACTATATTATATTTTAGTGTTCGCCTTAAGAAAAATCCGTTCGTTTCGTCATTTGGATCGTTTTTCGCGCTTATGCGCATTCCGTCGTAATTAAGCGAACATCGCGTTCGTACGGCTAAACGAACCGACATCCGAGATATTTTTGAGCATGTTTTAAGTTCCCTATACTTTAACTTCATTTTAGAGCTTTGAAATGGGGTTAACGGGCCTTAAACGTGTCAAAAATGGCCAAAATACAGTTCAGGGACCAAAACTATAATTCTGCCAAACTTGCACCATACGATGCGTATGGTATGTATACCATACGATGCGTATGGGGTCTCCAGACCAGGTGCAATGTTTGAACAACCTGTTTGCAGCTGGTTTCCACTCCCTAACCCCTTGCCAAGTGTTGATTCCTTATGGTGGTGAGCATTTTGAGGCACCATAACTTTCCGACAAGTGTACGGCCTTGATCGTGCCCTCTTTTCCATGAAACGATCTCAACGGTGGACCGAATACTATAAATACCCCACCCCCCATTGCTTTAAAACTCACAAGAATTCTGATTTGAGAGCTCTAAGTTGAAACCATTGTTTCATACCTGAGTTCTTGAGTCGGGATTAGCATTCGGGGACCCTGGGTAAGTATTCTTTCGTTCTTTTCCTTATTTTACTGCTTTTCGAGTCAGAAAGTCAAACTTTGTTTGACTTTCAGCGTTGACCATTAATGGTCAATGCGAAGTTCATTTGAACTTCGCAACGTGAGTGTAATCACGTTGGTCGTAGTCCCTTGAGACTATGCCCACTGATTACCACGTTGTCTAGGGTCGTAGGGTAGGCGATCTGATAAATCGCCTATACCTTCGAACCCGACCCATTTGGTCGATCATTAGGATCCGACCAAATACATTAGGTGACCATAGTAGGTAGGGAATAACCTTCCGAGGTTATACCCTATGGTCACATCGTTTAAGTAGTTGTATGATAGGTAGTTTATATGCCTTAGGTAAATTACCAGAATACCCTTTTCATGTATAATTGGTAATTAAGCATATGTAACCTAAACCTTTGTCACATAACTGATTATGTAACATGATTAGGCATATAACACTTGTCATAGGGCTAGTTAGGCGGTCCAAACGCGTTTCATGCGAACGACGCGTTAAAGTAGCATAAGCTACCTAAACGGGTCGTAATGGGTCGATAAGACTTAGGTTAAGTTTCATTTAATATGTAGGCTTTGTTAAACCATATCACATGAGTTCCTACACTCATTTGGTTTACAAACCCTCATGCTACCCAGTCTTCCGATTTAGGTCCGGTTTATTAATGTAGTTACCTATATTAGGTGCCGTTTGATATTCCGCGATCTCTAGCATTGCTTGGTGGTTATCCTAGGACTTCTGAGCAATCTCAAGTGAGTACATAGACCCCTCTTTTACTGTTTTCCAAACTGTTTTGGGGTGGAACACATGTGCCTACTTGTTACTTTCATGCTTTCCTGTTTTCAAATCATATACTTCCTATGTTCATTAGTACATTATAGTACATGATTTCATTACATTTCATACTAGGTGTGCCATTGTGTGCATTACTTAGTACATTGTTTTACATTACATCACATGCTACGTATGTCTATTGTTGCATACTTAGTACAGGTCGCATGCTACGTATGTATGTTGTTGCATACTTAGTACAGATATTTCAGTTCACATGCTATGTATGTTTGTTGTAGCATACTTAGTACATTTCTTATTCATCATATACTTACATTTTGGACGCATATTACATGATTTACATTGATCATGCATTTACTACATAAAACATAACTTTGATTTAAACCAAGTTTTACTTCAATACTTTGTTTTGTGCATATGGTTTAGTTGAGACCTTTCACTTGCCATACATGACATATTTGACATAGACAGTTAACATGGATATTTGACATAGACAATTTGACATGATTTACATCTTGACATGAACATTTTACATTGTTTGGTTTGGTTTGATTAAGTGATTAAGTAACGATGCGTGTGTAATATGATACAAGCATGGTGGATACGCCGCTGGTACTTCCTATATATAAGTGTTTGTATGGTATTACATGTCGTAACGTTATTTGAATCATTTCAGGTTGAGACATAGAACATTTTATACAAATAACATATTTTTCACAAGACATTGATTTACAAACAACTTATCTAATACAAACTCATTTTACATGGTTATTCATTTAACCATACATTATACATTATTTATACATATCATCTGATCTTATCGATTTTCAAATGATTTACAAAACAAAGCAAATAACAAGGTTCATGACTAAACATTTTCTCAAACATAAGTCATGAAACCTATTTTCACAAAACCTATGTATCTCACCGGCATTTTTATGCTGACGTACCTATTTTCACATGTGTTTTTCAGGAGCTGTTGCATAAGATGATCAAGATACACTTAGACAGACTTGGGCTTTAGTGACAATAAAAGATGCAAGACTAGTTAATTATGTTGTATTTCTTTGTTTGTTAAGACATTGTAACACTTTTAATCAATAAAACGAAACTTCAATTGCCATGGATTTGAAACAATTAATTCTGTTACAACACTCCCCGACGTTTCCGCCACGTTTTGTATGTTCCACGTGGTCGGGGTGTGACAAAGCACATTGTAGAGCTAGCTAATGGTAAGAGTTTAGAGGCCACACACGTAGTCAAGGGTTGTAATCTTGTTCTTGTTGGTCACACCTTCTCTATCGACCTCATTCCTATCGTTCTGGGTAGTTTCGACGTTGTCATTGGGATGGATTGGTTATCCCAACACCGAGCAGAGATTCTTTGCAACGAGAAGATTGTCCGTATTTCTTGTTCAGGTAATGAACCTCTCCTGATTTGTGGCGACAAGAGGGGTGCTGTTGAGAGCATCATCTCTTTCCTTAAGGCCCAGAAGTGTTTAAGAAAGGGCCACACTGCTATTTTGGCTCTCGTTACTGATACCTAAAAGAAAGAGAAGAAGATAGAATATTTTCCGATTGTACGCGACTACCCTGAGGTATTTCCTGAGGAACTACCTGGTTTTCCGCCTCATAGACAAGTCGAGTTTCAAATCGAGCTAGCTCCTGGAGCAGCACCTATAGCTCGTGCACCCTATCATCTAGCTCCATCAGAATTGGAGGAACTGTCCACGCAACTACAAGAGCTTCTGAATAAGGGTTTTATTCGTCCTAGCTCTTCGCCCTGGAGAGCTCCAGTGCTATTTGTGAAGAAGAAAGATGGTACCTTTAGAATGTGTATAGACTACCGCGAGCTCAACAAGGTGACGGTGAAGAACCGCTACCCTCTTCCACGTATTGACGACTTATTCGACCAGCTGCAAGGGTCGAGCTTTTACTCGAAAATTGATCTGAGATCGGGATATCACCAGCTGAGAGTCCGGGATGAGGACATCTCCAAAACAGCCTTTAGAACTCGTTATGGACACTACGAGTTTTTGGTCATGCCTTTTGGGCTGACGAACGCACCTGCGGTCTTCATGAACCTTATGAACCGAGTGTGCAAGCCTTACCTAGATAAGTTCATTATAGTTTTCATCGACGACATCCTGATCTATTCCAAGAGTCAGGAGGAACACGAGCAGCATCTACGACTCATTTTGGAACTCCTTCGAACAGAACAGCTTTATGCAAAGTTCTCGAAATGCGACTTCTGGCTTCGTGAAGTCCATTTCCTAGGTCATGTGGTAAACAAGGATGGGATTCATGTTGATCCATCCAAGGTAGACTCGATCAAGAACTGGCCTGCGCCCCGTACACCAACAGAAATCCGCCAATTCTTGGGCTTGGCAGGATATTACAGAAGGTTTATCAAGGATTTCTCCAAGATTGCGCAACCTCTCACTTCGCTAACACAGAAGGGCGTCACCTATCGTTGGGGTGATGCACAGGAAACTGCATTTCTGCATTTAAAGGATAGACTTTGTAGCGCACCTATCCTCTCATTGCCTGAAGGCACATACGACTTTGTGGTTTATTGCGACGCATCCATTCAGGGACTTGGATGTGTGCTGATGCAACGTGACAAGGTTATTGCTTATGCGTCATGCCAACTTAAGATACACGAAAGGAACTACACTACGCACGATTTGGAGCTGGGAGCTGTTGTTTTCGCACTCAAAATATGGAGACATTACCTGTACGGTACCAAGTGCACCATTTACACCGATCACAGGAGTCTCGAGCATATCTTCCAGCAGAAGGAGTTGAACATGTGTCAACGACGATGGGTCGAGTTATTGAATGATTACGAATGCGCGATCAAGTATCATCCAGGCAAAGCCAATGTTGTGGCTGACGCCCTCAGTCGAAAGGACACTACGCCTAAGCGCGTGCGAGCATTACAACTTACCATTCAATCTAGTCTTCCTTCCCAGATACGAGATGCTCAGGTAGAAGCATTGAAACCAGAAAACATCAGGGCTGAAGCCCTACGTGGATCAAGGCAACGATTGGAAAAAAAAGGAAGACGGTGCTTACTATGTAACAGGACGCATCTGGGTCCCACTCTTTGGCAACCTACGAGAGCTTGTGATGGATGAGGCACACAAGTCTCGCTACTCAGTACATCCTGGTTCGGATAAGATGTACCACGATCTCAAAACTACATATTGGTGGCCTAGCATGAAAGCTCACATAGCAACCTACGTTAGTAAATGTTTGACGTGTGCGAGAGTCAAAGTCGAGTACCAGAAGCCCTCAGGCCTACTCCAACAACTAGAGATACCACAATGGAAATGGGAGCAAATTTCCATGGATTTCGTTACTGGCCTGCCTAGATCTCAGCGTGGAAATGACACTATTTGGGTGATCGTGGATCGACTCACAAAGTCTGCTCACTTCTTGGCTATCAAAGAAACGGATAAGTTCTCCACTCTAGCAGACGTATATCTTAAGGAAGTTGTCTCGAGGCACGGGGTGCCCACCTCTATTATCTCTGATCGTGATGCACGTTTTACTTCTGGACTGTGGCAAGCAATGCACAAATCCTTTGGCTCATGTTTAGATATGAGCACAGCTTATCACCCGCAAACGGATGAGCAGTCTGAACGCACCATCCAGACCCTTGAAGACATGCTTAGGGCGTGTGTGATTGACTCTGGCAACGGTTGGGAAAAACATTTGCCACTAGTGGAATTCTCGTATAACAACAGTTACCACACCAGCATTCGGGCCGCTCCATTTGAGGCATTGTACGGGCGTAAATGCCGATCACCTCTTTGTTGAGCAGAGGTGGGGGATAGTCAGATCACTGGCCCAGAACTTGTGGTAGACACAACAGAACGAATTGCTCAAATACGACAACGAATGGCGGCAGCTCGTGACCGTTAGAAAAGCTACGCCGACAAGGGCAGGAAACCACTCGAGTTCCAGGTTGGGGATCGAGTGCTACTCAAGGTTTCACCCTGGAAGGGTGTTGTTCGTTTTGGAAAACGAGGCAAATTTAACCCACGATACGTTGGACCATTCGACATCATAGAGAAAATAGGCAAGGTGGCCTACAAATTGGACCTACCAACAGAACTCAGTGGAGTTCACAATGTTTTCCACGTGTCGAATCTGAAGAAGTGCCTGTCAGATGAGACCCTCATAGTTCCTTTGAAGGAGCTCACTATCGACGAGCAGTTACAATTCGTCGAGGAACCGGTTGAAATCATGGACCGGGACGTTAAGGTCCTCAAGCGCACTAGAATACCTCTCGTTCGAGTTCGTTGGAACTCACGTCGTGGCCCAGAGTTCACCTGGGAACGCGAAGATCAAATGAAACAAAAGTATCCCCAACTGTTCGCAACCAGTACAACCACTACTGAGGCTGAAGCTACCGCGGAATTTCGGGACGAAATTCCAGATCAACGGGGGGAGGATGTGACACCCCAGGAAAACCAGGAAAACTATGCAACTTAACTAGCTTCCTCAGTGAGTACGTACCAAATTTCGGGACGAAATTTCTTTCAAATTGGGGATAATGTGACAACTCGTATTTCAGAACCTATCTTTGTAACGTATGTGAACACTATGTGATTATGTGAACTTGATGATTAATGGAATGTTATGTTTGATATGTGTTATGTGTAACGAATGTATGTATTTAAACGAACCAACCCGATCGCACAAGCCCATTCGGGCCACACTCTTTGTATTCGGATCAAGGGCAGCCCGTGATGGGTTCGGCCCACTCTCTTTTACACGCATAACACTTGGGAGTAAGGGTATACTCCTCATAACTTGCAAAACACAACACACACAAACCCTACTCCTCTCTCTCTAAGCCGACGGCAAGCATATCCATCTCTCTCGAAGCTTTATCAATCCTCGTTCCATTCTTTAACCAGTTAGTGTTATGTTATTGTTTGATTTCGGTTTGGTTGATGTTGTTATATGATCGAACATATGTTACTCAGATTTGATGGTATGAACAAACTGTTTTACCACTATAGGGTTTGATATATGCTTGATGTTGATTTAGATGGGTAGGAACCAAATAGAATTAATGTTCATGAAATCGGCTCACATGTATAGTGTTGTAGATCGATATAGGGTTGTTAATCACATGAGGTTGTTGATGATCTAGAATCGAATATATATATATTTACTCGGCTGTGATGTGTTTATGTTAGACGAATTGTTGTGATGTTATGTTGGAATGCATGCTAGAAATCAAGGACATAAATCTGTTAATGTGTTTGAAGTTGTGGTTGATGTTCGAAACTGTTAAGTGTTGTTAATTGATAGATTTCATAAATGGAAACCATATAACTGATTGCCATAATTTTCGGATATTAAAACAAAGAGTACAAGACCAGATCGTATAAGATCCGACCGCACAAAACGACTGATCGCACAAGTGCCGGACGCACAAGTTCAGTCGCACAAGATACCAATAGTCGCACAAGACTATTGGATCGCACAAGTAAAGTTTTTGGATAACTGTTGGGCCTCAAAGCCCGAAGACCAATCGCACAAATGACACCAGCCGCACAAGATTATATGTATAGCATGAATCGCACAAGTCGACCGGATCGCACAAGCCGTCCGGATCGCACAAGACCAATGTTTGTTTTTTGGGCCGTATGCATGTTGGATTACTTTTGTTATATTGCGCCGGGTAGTGTTTGGGTTTCAACTATCCACTCGCACAAGATGTTAGTGGACTTATAATTCAGTCCAGTGCATTCTAACAGCATAAGTTTGGACATTCCGTGTTTAACTGTTTTGCTTGACATGTATAACGTGTTTATTATGATCAACATGTGTTCATAACCTGTTAAACTATGTGTAAACATACGTGCTTTACTTGAACCTAGACCTGACTTGTACGGTAACCATGTTAGGACGTGGTTGACCTCTAGCAGCTCGATTGACCTTTACTTATCTGCCGAGCTAACCTAAGGTGAGTTCACACTTTCTACAAAGCATGGGATACCCAGGGGTTGGGAATGGGTTAAGGAATATGGATTCCTCGTCCTTCTTGGGTAGGACAGAACGGGTTCAGGAATATAATTCCTTGTCCTCTTGGACAGTTTAAACTTTGCTAGACCAAAACTCTATCACGAAGTCCCTCCTTTTTATATCGACTTAATCGTCGGGCCAATGGCGAGCGGGTCATTAGTTAGATAGCGCTATTTAGGTCTGACAATCCTCACACCGTACCGCAGAGGACGGGCATGAACTAATGGATCTGGGCACGTCAATGATGATAGACATTGACAGTTCAGGGCACATAAACATGACTACAGTCAGCAGTCGATATGGTAACGAGTCTAGTAGTACATACATGGGGTAGCCCCCACGGCCAGAGAGCCAGATATAAACATGGGGTAGCCCCCACGGCTGAATAGCCAGAGTAAACGGGATATAAAGAGAACACGTTTTCATCTATGGGGTAACCCCCACGGCAGGGATGCTAGTTAAAGGAAACTGTTTTCGTAACAACTTAAAACAAACACCCAACTGTGAACTCGCTCAAGATTGTTGTTGACTCGTTACTACATGCTTTGCAGGTCAATAGGTTTAGCAGGAGCTTGCATGGGGAAGAGTCGTTGTGGAGCATGGACATTGAGTGTTCATGATAAACTTAAACATTATTAACATATGCTTTGTTTTTTTTTTATCATTATGCTTCCGCTTGCAACTTAAACTATGTTTTGTTTGGACACCAATTGTATTGGTTGGATTTTTATATTTACTTATATGCTTGTTCAATATGATTGGTGGCTTGATCCTGGTCAGTTATGCTTCCAAGCGGTGATACTCCGTGTGTGGATTTTGGGGGTGTGACACTAGTCCTATGACAAGTATTATATGCCAATACATGTTTAATCATGTTGTATAATCAGTTATGTGACAAAAGTTTAGGTTACATAAGCTTAATTACCAATTATACATGAAAAGGGTATTCTGGTAATTTACCTATGGCATATAAGCTACTTATCATACAACTACCTAAACTAGGTGACCATAAGGTATAACCTCGGAAGGTTATTCCCTATGCAACTATGGTCACTAACCATGTTTGGTCAGATCCTAAGATCGACCAAACGGGTCGTGTTCGAAAGTCTAAGCGGGTGTTTAGTCCGCTTGGCTTACGACTCTACACAAGCACTAAACTAAAAAGTGACGAGCTAAGCATGTTAAAACATGCTTAACTAAGTTAGAAAACAAGTTTGGTATCAAAACAAACGGTTTTGATCCTAAGAGTAGTTTGGTTACAAAATACGCAAGAATACGCATTTTGGCCGAAACTACGACTCGTCACTGAGCCTAGATAACGTGGTAATCAGTAGGTATAGTCACTAGGGACTATAACCATCGTGATTACGCTCACGTTATGAAGTTCAAACGAACTTCACATTAACCATAAACTGGTCAATGCAGAAAGTCAAACGCAGTTTGACTTTAACGCTAAAACTGTTAGTGCACTTATGTCTATCATCTTCGTCAATCCGAGCCGTAGCGAGAAACAGAAGAAAACGAGTCGTTATATTAGTGATAGCTAGACAAAAAAGGCAAGGTGGCATAATTGTAATAATGAGAAATCTCATTAAAAGCCAAGGACTATAAATAGGATGTTATGTCATAGTTTAGGGACTTTTGCAACATTTATCATTTTAGAGTTCTAGATCTAGAGAGAGATTCTAGAGAGAGAAAGTGGTTCAGGTGGTGTACAATTTAATATTTTTTCTATAGAATCACTATTATATTACGTCGTGTGTGTTAGGTCACGTTCGTGTACGGTTTCCGCACGTGTCACGTCTGTTTCGCAATCGTTTCGGAGTCAAAACCGGTCCTACAAGTGGTATCAGAGCAGGAGCTCGATTGCACAGATCAAACACAAGATTTCGCACAGGATATCATCAAAATCAGATCCGATTTCATCCAAAATTGATCTATTTCTTCATCTTCTTCATATTCTTCACGTTTTTCACTAAATTTTGAAAAATTGAACAGGTTTTTACGGTCCAAATTAGCTGATTTTTGGATATGTCATGTGAAAACATCTGATCTATAACTCTACAAAGTTTCAAATCTTAATTCAAAGCCGTTTGGGAGAAATCTAAGATTTTTGGTCCGAAAACGCATCAGTTCGTCTGAAAATGACTTCAGTTCGCATGAATTGTTTATCCATTTCACACGAAGTGCTTCCAGGTCGTTTGTAAAGTGCTAGTTCGTTTGAAATCATTCTTCAGTTCGTTTGTTCAGGTCGTTTGTATCATTCAGTTCGTCTGAAAGGTCATACGAAGTGACCAGTTTCATAGACCGTTTGGAAGGTTCAGTCCGTTTAACGAAGGTTAAGTTCGTTTAAAGTTCGGTTCCAGTCCGTTTGAAGTATTTGAAATACAGTTCACACGAAGTGAACTCTTCAGTTCGTTTGAAAAGGTTTAGTTCGTCTGAACTTACCTCGTTTGAACCTTAGGTCGTTGAAGTGTTTCGTTTGAAAGATTAGTTGATTTCACGTGAGTCATATCGTTTGAAAGAGTCTGTCTCAACAGTTCATTGAAAGGTCTAATTGCATTTAATGAAGTAGTGATTTTTGGAAACATAAATTTCAGTCGGCAATATTAAAGTCCATAATTGATCACGTGAAGGTGTTTGTTGCATATCATTTAAAACCATAATCAGATTCCACTATTCAGTTGGTCCAATAAGATTGTGTGGTGAAATAAAGTTGTCGGACATTATAGAAATTGCATAACCTGTATTGCATGTGATCTAATAAATAGAGTTGATTGAAAATTGTATCGACATGTGAAGAATTAAAATCGATTATCGGTCCAATCAGAGTAAATTGAATTCTCGGCCCAGTTGTTCTTAATTGTTTGGTCCAATCACAATTTATATAATAACAGACTTTGTCGGACACTTTTTGGTTTACAATGTGATATACGTCGGCCCATGTGTGGTTATTCTAGGTAATCAAGTCGTTTTTGTCGTCAAGTGCTTACAATCAAGTGGTCAAGTTTGCACCAAATTTAAGTCACATCAACCAAATTCGCACAAGGTCGCTTGGAATTGTTTCAGTTCGTTTGAGAAATTAATCAGTCAGCTTGAATTCAAACTCGTTCCAGGTCGTGTGGTTTAGTCAGGTCGTCTGAAAAGGTCACTTGAATTCAGTTCAGATCGCAAACTGAACCAGTTCGTATGAATTGAACGTCTTCAGGTTGTTTGAATTTGATTCAGGTCATAGCAGTCTGCACGGTTTGACAACTTAAATCTCAGTTCGCATCAAACTCAGTTCGCATCAAACTCAGTCCGCACAAAATATTCACCAGTCCAAGTATCAGTTTGATTCAGTTGTTTGATAGTGTTTAAATTGATAAGTGTTTGTTTGTATTCAGGTGATTCAAGTGGTTCAAGGTAATTCAAGAAGTTCAAACCATGGCTGAAGAATTTTACAACACATTCTACAACGCGTTTACATCAGAGACTTCTGAAACCTCAATTGTTACTCCAAAAGCTATAACTAAAGCGATCAATGAAAATATCAAACATGATAATTTCTACGGAACAAATTCAAAACCACCAACACTTGAAAGCATTGAAGATTACACTTGGTGGAAAGAGCGGTTCATCGGCTGGGCAAAAGCCTACGCGCATGAAAGTTGGTTCTGTTTGGAGTTTGGTTATAGCAGGCCAGTTAATGATAAAGGAGAAGAACTCCCTCTCAAAAGCTTATCAGTAGAAGACAAGAGAGAATTCGCAACTGAACAAAGAATGATTGCTTTAATCCAATCATCGATTAGACATGATTTGTTTGCTTTACTTCAACATGACGGGTCATCAAAATCCGTTTGGGAAGCTTTACGGGTTAAAGCTGAGGGGGGTAAACAAATCAAGAAAAACAAAATTTCATTATTAAAAAAGGAATTGGATTTGTTCGATAGTTTGAAAGGAGAGACTGTGAGACAAAGGATAGAGAGATTTGGTAATCTAAAAATTGAACTTGATTGTTTTGGCATTGTTAAAACTCGAGAAGAAATAATTGATAAGATCATAGAAGCGTTACCACGAGCTGATCAGTGGCAAACGTTTGTATTCATACTGAAAAATGATGTGTTATATGATACAATTTCTCTTGATGTTTTGATAGAAAAGATAGAAAGTCATGAATTGGAGTTGCAAAGCAGAACAAGATGAGCGGTTCATCGCATCAACAGAATGTTGGTCTTTATTACAAAGGTGTACTACCTTCGGTGAAAATCAGTGAATCACCAAAGACAGCATTCAGTGGGGTGAAGACAAAAGAACCTCAGACAAGTTCATCAAGTTACAATCCGGGATATTATTCATCTTCATCAAAAGCAAGTGTTGATGATTCTGAAGAAGTTTTATGCAACATTGCCCTCAAATTGAAGAATTATCCGTCTATGAGCATCACTGAAGCCAAGCAACAAATGAGTTTCCTTGCATCTGTTCTGGAATCATATGAAGGTCTAGTAGCTGGCAAAATTGGAAATTCTGAATTGACCAAAGAAGACTATGACCAGATTGATCCGGAAGAGATGGAACTTATTGATATCCGCTGGTGTTTGGCTAGTTGCATCCGCAGAGCTCAAAGATATATGGAGATTACTGGAAAGCAGTCTATCGGTGGTCCATCAACTAAGATATATGGAGATTATTGGATGATTAACTGTGAGGGATTTGGATGCTTATATTGTTAAAATCTGTAAAAGAGTCAGTTTTTTATGTTGGAATCTTAAATACTGCCAAATCAATGAAGATTGTTGATAGGGGGAGTGAATCAAGTATTTCTGGATATATTCATATTATCATATTTTGGAGCCAGGATCTTGATCTAGAAAGTTAAAAGAGCCAGGTCACAATTCCTGGATAATCGAATGTTCAAAATGTTTGGACTTATAAATGTTTGAGAAATTGCAGATACCAGACTACGATCCCGACAACTGAGTCTAAGGGGGAGTCTGAAGACGAGCTCAACGCAAAAGGAAGTGTGGATTCAAGGAGCCATGTAACTATCCCAGAAGAGCTTGTATACGGAAAGCCAGGTGTCGATCCCAAAGCATGGAAGCTTAACGAAAGGGGGAGCCTGATGAAGAAAAGGAGTCTGATCGAAAGGAAGAGCAACGGAAGCCTAAAGCCTAAAGTTCAAGAAAGATGGAGTCTGCGGTTGCTGTTAATATAAAATTTTCAAAAAGACTTAAAGAGAGAGAGAAAGACAAGATGCTACGAGACTGACTACGGCAATATCCAAGGAGGAGTCTGTTAGTGCACTTATGTCTATCACCTTCGTCAATCCGAGCCGTAGCGAGAAACAGAAGAAAACGAGTCGTTATATTGGTGATAACTAGACAAAAAGGCAAGGTGGCATAATTGTAATAATGAGAAATCTCATTAAAAGCCAAGGACTATAAATAGGATGTTATGTCATAGTTTAGGGACTTTTGCAACATTTGTCATTTTAGAGTTCTAGATCTAGAGAGAGAAAGTGGTTCAGGTGGTGTACAATTTCATATTTTTCTATAGAATCACTATTATATTATGTCGTGTGTGTTAGGTCACGTTCGTGTACGATTTCCGCACGTGTCACCTCCGTTTCGCAATCATTTCGGAGTCAAAACCGGTCCAACAAAAATGAATGAAAAGAACGAAGGAACACTTACAACGGGTCCCCGCAAGTTTGATCTTCCAAGTATTCTCACGTATGAAGTGATAAAACACCCCAACTTAGAGAAAACTCAGAATTCAAGTGGGTTTTGCAATGGGGGTGAGGGGTATTTATAGTTTTCCTTGAACCGTTAAGATCGTTCCTCGAAAACCGTGCTTCAATCTCATCCCTACACTTGTTTACAACACCATGTGCATCAAATGGCCCCCCATTATCAGGAAATGACATGTGGAAGTGGGTTTTGAGTGTGCAACAGCTGGATACCAGGCTGGAAGGAAGCTTCTGATGTTCTGGGACATGCTTACGGACCGTATGGTCCTCCTCTTACGGTCCGTAAGGACCCTGCAGACCAGCAGTTTCAGTTTTGGCAATTTTGGTCCCTATGCACGTATGGTCGTGTTTTGGCACTTCTAACACCCGTCAAGCCCATTTTTAAGCTTCACAAGGATGTTAAAGCATAGGAAACATGAAACATACTCAAAAATATGCCGGATGTTGGTTCGTTTGGTCGTACGATCGCGATGTTCGCTTAATTACGACGGAATGCGCATAAGCGTGAAAAACGATCCAAATTGCGCGACGAATGGATTTTTCTTATGACAAACACTAAAATAAAATATTTTAATGCTTACATAAATTTTTGGATGTCCGAATGTATTCAGAACGTAAGTTATGCGCGAAAATGCAAATTTATGCACTTTTTGACGCTTTTAGTCCCTGAATGAGCATAAAGTTTATTTTAGCACACCGAACCCCTCAAAGCCTATTTATAAGCTATATAAAGGTTATTTAGGGTATGTTTAACTTATAATCAAGTTCCGGAATGTTCGTTATTATACAGATCGGCATAGTTTCGCAGTTTGACACAAATAGTCCCTGCGATCGAACAAACTTGTTTTCGACACACCAAACCATCCAAAACTTATTTCTAAGTTATGTGGAGGTTATTTAAGGTATGTTAAGCCTATGTCACTATTCCGGAGTGTTTGTCGCGTTATACTGACTGCGTTTACGCACCAGTTTGCGTATAACCTTCCAGAACGCGATTTAAAGCTTGCAATCGGAATCGAATCGAATTGAAAAATCACCAAACACAAATACACACATAGAAACACCAAAGCACATTGTTTTATTAATAAACATCATTGTTTTACATCGTACATCGATTACAGAACACAGTTGTCAAAGTCTCCCCTACTTCAGGAAATTTCGTCCCGAAATTTTAACTAGAGGAAGCTTGTGAAAACAAATGCGGATATTTCGTCTTCATCTGGTCCTCACGTTCCTAAGTAAACTCTGGGCCACGTTTGGATTCCCAGCGAACTTTAACCAAATAAATCCGTTTGTTCTTTAATTGTTTGTGTGTACGTTCCATGATCTCCACGGGTTTCTCGATAAAGTGCATTGTTTCATCGATTCGAATCTCGTCGAGAGGAATGTTTAGATTAGCGTCAGCTAAACACTTTTGCAGATTGGATACGTGAAAAGTCGGATGAATATTTCCAAGCTCTGGAGGAAGCTCTACTCGATAGGCAACCTTTCCAATTCTTTCCACAATCTTAAATGGTCCCACATATCGAGGTGTAAGTTTTCCTTTCTTTCCAAATCTCACGATTCCCTTCCAAGGTGAAACCTTGAGTAGGACACGATCTCCGACTTGAAATTCTAAGGGCTTGCGTCCCAAATCCGCATATCTCTTTTGACGGTTTTGAGCTGTCACAAGATTATCATGGATCTTCTTGATTTTGTCTGTTGTTTCCAGAACGAGCTCAGGTCATGTAAGCTGAGCTTCACCGGTCTCGTTCCAACAGACAGGTGAACGGCATTTTTGACCGTAGAGAGCTTCGAATGGTGCCATATTAATGCTAGTATGATAACTATTGTTGTAAGAGAACTCGATCAGCGGCAGATGAGAATTCCAATTACCACCAAAGTCTATCACGCATGCTCTAATCATATCCTCCAAAGTTTGAATCGTTCTCTCAGATTGGCCATCTGTTTGGGGATGATAAGCAGTGCTTAGATTCAGTTGGGTTCCCAAAGCAGATTGCATGGCCTTCCAAAAATGAAATGAAAATCGAGCATCACGATCGGAAATGATATTTAAAAGAACACCATGTCGTGATACAATCTCGTCTACATAGATCTTGGCAAGCTTCTCAGCAGAGAAATCCTCATGGATTGGTAAGAAGTGAGCAGATTTTGTCAAACGATCAACAACAACCCAAATAGCATCGTGACCTTTAGACGAACGCGGTAACTTAGTAATGAGATCCATGGCAATGTTCTCCCATTTCCAAACCGGTATCTCTGGTTGTACAAGCAAACCAGAATGTCATTGATGTTCTGCCTTGACTTTGAGACAAGTTAGGCATTTCGACACATACAAGGCAACATCCTTCTTCATACCAGGCCACCAGCACTGAGTACGAAGATCCTTGTACATTTTATCAGCACCAGGATGGATAGAATATCGAGACGTATGAGATTCGTCCATTACCAAGGTGCGAAGATCGTCTTGTTTCGGAATCCACAATCGATCCTTAAAATAGAGCAAACCATCATCTTTCGCTTCGAGCATAAGCTCAAGTTGACGTGGTAATTCCGTACCCATCAAATTTTGTGAAACACAAAGTTGCTGAGCTTGAAGGACACGAGATTGAAGATCAGATAGAGTTCGAACAGAATGAAGCTTGACTCGTTCTTTTCGACTAAGCGCATCAGCTACGACATTCGCCTTACCAGGATGGTAGCGAATCTCGCATTCATAGTCGTTCAAGAGTTCAACCCAACGTCGTTGCCTCATATTCAGCTCTTTCTGATTAAGAATATGCTGGAGACTTTTGTGGTCTGTGAAAACCACACATTTTGTTCCATAGAGGTAGTGTCTCCAGATTTTAAGCGCGAAAACCACAGCTCCTAACTCAAGATCATGAGTCGTATAGTTCTTCTCGTGAACTTTCAATTATCTAGATGCATATACTATAACTTTACCTCATTGCATAAGGACGCAACCAAGGCCTAAGTTGGACGCATCGCAATAAACAACGAAATCATCGCTTCCCTCGGGCAGAGATAGAACAGGAGCATCACATAACTTCTGCTTCAGCGTTTGGAACGCTTCTTCTTGCTTGGGTCCCCACTCGAAAGGCTTATTCTTCTGTGTCAAAGCAGTGAGTGGAACCGCAATATTCGAGAAATTCAAAATGAATCGACGATAATAACCAGCAAGACCAAGAAAAGATCGAATCTCTGTAGGCGTCGTCGGTGTATTCCAGTCCTTGATAGCAGCAATCTTGGATGGATCCACATGAATACCCTGCTCATTGACTATATAACCCAAGAATTGAACTTCTTTAAGCCAGAATTCACACTTGGAGAATTTAGCAAAAAGTTGTTCCTTCTTCAGGAGTTCCAATGTTAAGCAAAGGTGTTGCTCGTGCTCGGCTCGAGATTTTGAATAAATGAGAATATCGTCGATGAACACAATAATGAACTTGTCCAAATAAGGTTTGCATACCCTATTCATTAAGTCCATAAAGATAGCTGGAGCATTTGTAAAACCAAAAGGCATGACAGTGAACTCGTAATGCCCATATCTTGTGCGGAAAGCAGTTTTGGAAATATCTTCTTCGAGAACACGAAGTTGATGATACCCAGAACGCAGATCGATCTTGGAAAAGCATGAAGCACCCTGCAGCTGGTCGAAGAGATCATCAATTCGAGGTAGGGGATATCGATTCTTGATGGTGAGCTTATTAAGCTCACGATAATCGATACACATTCGAAAAGATCCATCTTTCTTTTTCACGAAGAGGACAGGAGCTCCCAAGGTGAAAAGCTCGGTCGGATGAATCCTTTATCAGATAACTCTTGAAGCTGTTTCGATAACTCTTGCATCTCCGACGGTGCAAGTCGATAAGGTGCTTTTGCAATCGGGTTGGCATTGGGTACAAGGTCAACATGAAACTCGACTTGACGAACTGGAGGCAAACCAGGCAGTTCATCAGGAAACACCTCTGGATAATCCCGAACAATCGGAATATCCTGAATACTCTTGCTCTTGCTTTCCTCCTCGGTGACATGTGCCAGAAAAGCAACATATCCTTTTCGCAAATACCTTTGGGCTTCCATACACGACATAAGCTTCAAACCATCTGGTGGTTTTTCGCCACGAATTTCCAAAACATCGCCAGAAGACAAAGGAATACGAACAATCTTATCGAAACAAACCACCTCAGCGTGGTGTTTGGTTAACCAATCCATTCCAATGATAATATCGAAACTCCCAAGTTGCATTGGTGTAAGGTCAATAGGAAAAAGATGGTTATCAAGGTTTAACTGACAATCACGAATAATGGAATCAAGAACAAGAGGTTTACCAGTAGCAACTTCGACAGATAAGGATTTCCTCAGTTTAGTTCTAGGTATCGCAAGCTAAGGTTCAAATGACAATGAAACAAAACTTCTATCGGCACCAGAATCAAAAAGAATAGACGCAGGTCGATTGTTAACAAGAAACGTACCGTTAACCACTTCGTTGTCGGCCCTCGCTTCGTTTGCATTCAAATTGTACGCTCGCCCACGAGCGGGATTCACATTGACGTTGACGTTCGCATTCGGGTTCGCGTTAGCATTCGCGTTTGCATTCACCAGTCTCGGACAGTTGTTGCGGAAGTGACCATACTCTCCACAATTAAAACATGAACCCGGTGGGAATCTTGCAGCATTCCCTTGTATCGGAGCTTGAACCTGGGCAACCTGATTCTGTCCCAAACGACAAACATTGGCCAAATGCCCAAGTTTACCACACGTTGTGCATTGTTTGCAAGCTTGTTGTGCAACGTGATGACCGTTGCAACGAGCACAATGAGGTGCGGTACCAACATATGCCTTCTTTGCAGGTGGCTGAGCCGGTGGGTTCTGCGGGTTCTAAGCAGTCTGTGCTGTAACAGCAAAATTCTGGGCACCCTTTCGCTTCCTCGACTTCTTCGATGACTCAGCTTCCTTACCCTTACCCTTTTTCTTGTCCTTCCCTGAATCAGTCGCCTTCTTTTTATCACCCTTGCAGGTGAGTTTACCCTTCCTGACTTGAGTCTCAGTCAGGGTAGCAGACAACTCGATTGCTTGACGAAGGGTAGTAGGATTAACACCGGTCACAATCTCCAGAATAGAATCGGGTAAACCATCGATATATCTCTCGATTTCTTTCTCCAGAGGGGTAACCATGGTGGGACACAATAGACTGAGTTCCTCAAAGCGATCCGTGTACGCACGGTGTTCAGCCCCATCTTGCTTTAAATCGTCAAACTCTCGCTCCAAAGCCCGAATTTCGTGACGGGGACAAAACTCCTTCATCATGAGAGCCCGAAGCTCTTCCCATGTTTGTGCCAACGCCACTTTGGCACCCGTGTCGTGCATAATACCATTCCACCAGGTAAGCGCTCGCTTCTCAAACACGCTCAAAGCAAATTCAACCTTACGCGCATTCGGACACTGCACATGTCTGAATGTGCTCTCGATACTCTCAAACCACTGCAGGAGCGCAGTTGCTCCTTGCGACCCAGAAAACATAAGCGGCTTCGCAGTATTGAAGCTCTTGAAGTTACACGGCGCATTGTTGTTGTTGTTTTTATTGTTGTTGTATATCTCGTGGACTTGGGTCACAACACCGGGAAGCATAGCAGCCACTTGCTGAGAGACCAGGGCTGCGATTTCTTTAATAGTGAAAGATTGTGCTTCACGTTGAGGAGGCATGGTCTAACAAGGAAACAGGAGAATCGAGTGAGGTTGAAAATTAGGAAAAACAAAAGAGGTATTGACAAAACACAAGGAAGGCGATCATTTGTTTGTTACCTCGAACAGACAAACGACACGCAGTGACTAATCAAAGTAAATGGATCCAAATAACGTATCGCGAAGACATGCTCGCCTATAAGTGAACACTCACCCCAAGAGTTCCCAGGTAAGAGTGACTGGTCCGATTATGTGGATTTGTACGAACACTCTAGCCTTAGACAGAAAACTCAGGGTACAGGCATTCACTCTTCCAGTTTGCACGTGTTCACATTATTTAGACCCAAACTTTGACGAGATTTTGAAAACTTAGAGGGTTCAAAACCTTATAATAGAGGGTTCAAAACCTAGTAATCAATCATCCTAGAACAGATGATTAGTTTTCAAAGATGGTTCGAAAATTGTGCTTCCCGTTGTGGTTATCACCTAAAGATAGGTGACGATTTTGTTTTAAAAATCTAAACGCAAATAAACTTGTGTTGGGGTCCTAGAAGTTATAGTCTAGGTCAAAGTATTACTAATAATCTAATTCCCTATAACCATTGGCTCTTATACCAACTCTTCTGTCATACCCCGACCACGTAAAACAACAAAGCGTGGCGGAAATGTCGGGGGGTGTTGTAACAGAATTATCGTTTCATAACCATGGATACAAAAAGTGTTTCGTTTTGTTGATAATATTAAACATTAACATTGTTTTAACACATAACAAACAAGTTTTATATCGTCTATCATAGATATTATGTCACTAAGGCCTCGTCCAGATCCTATGTGACGCATGCATCCTAGAACGTCAATCAAGCAACAATACCTGAAATATGTGTAAAAACAAAGTCAGCAAAGAAATGCTGGCGAGTACATAGGTTTTATAAGAGTATCGAAATCATGGCTTGTTTTCATATATTGCAATACCTCGAAAACCTTGTTTTTTAAAAAGTGTATAATATTGCAACATGATTAACCAACTCAAATAAAGATGGTTATAATTTATAAAATTTCGTAGCCATGATTCTTAACCCAAAAGCTTTTTGTTTTTAGAAAACCATCTTGTAAAACATCTCGTATAAACTCGTTAATAAAACTCGTATATTATTTTGAAAACATCGTTGAGTGACATCGTTTCAATATCGTTTACCCAAGTGAACTAAATAACGCCACGATATGTAATATGTTGAAAACACTTATATATAAGAAGTACTAGCGGCGTATCTACTATGTTTTCACCACATTACACCCGTCCTGTTATCTAAACACTAGCCAAAAACCAATCGTTTACCCAAATCGTTTAACATCGTTTCCAAATCGTTTATTCGTTTAAATCGTTTAAATCGTCCTCGTTTTAGTTGTGATAACTTATATATGGTCGTCTCGATAATAACATTCAAACCTTTGTGACTCGTTCATCGTTCAACTCGTTCTTGCATTAACAAACCTCCAAAGGGTAAGTTAACAATCATCAGATTCAGTCGTTACCCACAACACCCACACATAACCATGGGTATAGTGCAATAACGGGATTTGTAATATCCAATGGTACCATAACGTAATACTGGTCGGCTTGATCAATGCTAATGAATGTCGTTTGTTATGTAACTACAACCAACAAGTTCGTTCATATTATTGAAATCGTTAATAGTTTAGTATAAATCATTCTATTCGTTTTTTAAATCATCGTTTAAACCTTGAAAACATTTTGTACATATGAATCACCCCAAAACAATTGAAAGTTGTAAAATAGGGGAACTATGTACTCACATGTAGTGCAAGGTATCCTCAATCAATAGTACTTCAACAAACTCGAGTAAACCAGAGAAATCAAGCAGCACCTAGTAATCGAACCACTAGTCAAACAATAACCGCCTAAATTGGAAGATCGGACAGAATGAGGTCTTGTAAACCAAATGAGTGTTGGAACTCATGTGATATGGTTTAACAAGGCCTACATCCTAAATCGAAACCTAACCTAAGTGCTTTCGACCCATCGCGACCCATTAAGGTAGCTTATGCTACTTTAACGCGTCGTGCGCGCAAAGCGCGTTCGAGACATCTAACTAGTCCTATGACAAGTGTTATATGCCAATACATGTTTAATCATGTTGTATAATCAGTTATGTGACAAAATTTTAGGTTACATAAGCTTAATTACCAATTATACATGAAAAGGGTATTCTGGTAATTTACCTATGGCATATAATCTACTTATCATACAACTACCTAAACTAGGTGACCATAAGGTATAACCTCGGAAGGTTGTTCCCTATGCAACTATGGTCACTAACCATGTTTGGTCGGATCCTAAGATCGACCAAACGGGTCGTGTTCGAAAGTCTAAGCGGGTGTTTAGTCCGCTTGGCTTACGACACTACACAAGCACTAAACTAAAAAGTGACGAGCTAAGCATGTTAAAACATGCTTAACTAAGTTAGAAAACAAGTTTGGTATAAAAACAAACGGTTTTGATACCTAAGAGTAGTTTGGTTACAAAATACGCAAGAATATGCATTTTGGCCGAAACTACGACTCGTCACTAAGCCTACATAACGTGGTAATCAGTAGGTATAGTCACTAGGGACTATAACCATCGTGATTACGCTCACGTTATGAAGTTCAAACGAACTTCACCTTGACCGTAAACTGGTCAATGCAGAAAGTCAAACGCAGTTTGACTTTAACACTAAAACGAATGAAAAGAACGAAGGAACACTTACAACGGGTCCCCGCAAGTTTGATCTTCCAAGAATTCTCAGGTATGAAGTGATAAAACACCCCAACTTAGAGAAAACTCAGAATTCAAGTGCGTTTTGCAATGGGGGTGAGGGGTATTTATAGTTTTCCTTGAACCGTTAAGATCGTTCCTCAAAAACCGTGCTTCAATCTCATCCCTACACTTGTTTACAACACCATGTGCATCAAATGGCCCCCCATTATCAGGAAATGACATGTGGAAGTGGGTTTTGAGTGTGCAACAGCTGGAAACAGGCTGGAAGGAAGCTTCTGATGTTATGGGACATGCTTACGGACCGTATGGTCCTCCTCTTACGGTCCGGTCCGTAAGGACCCTGCAGACCAGCAGTTTCAGTTTTGGCAGTTTTGGTCCCTGTGCGCGTATGGTCGTGTGTTGGCACTTCTAACACCCGTCAAGCCCATTTTTAAGCTTCACAAGGATGTTAAAGCATAGGGAACATGAAACATGCTCAAAAATATGCCGGATGTTGGTTCGTTTGGTCGTACGATCGCGATGTTCGCTTAATTACGACGGAATGCGCATAAGCGCGAAAATCGATCCAAATTGAGCGACGAATGGATTTTTCTTATGCCAAACACTAAAATAAAATAGTTTAATGCTTACATAAATTTTTGGATGTCCGGATGTATTCAGAACGTAAGTTATGCGCGAAAATGCAAACTTATGCACTTTTTGACGCTTTTAGTCCCTGAATGAGCATAAAGTTTATTTTAGCACACCGAACCCCTCAAAGCCTATTTATAAGCTATGTAAAGGTTATTTAGGGTATGTTTAACTTATGATCAAGTTCCGGAATGTTCGTTATTATACAGATCGGCATAGTTTCGCAGTTTGACACAAATAGTCCCTGCGATCGAACAAACTTGTTTTCGACACACCAAACAATCCAAAACTTATTTCTAAGTTATGAAGAGGTTATTTAAGGTCTGTTAAGCCTATTTCACTATTCCAGAGTGTTTGTCGCGTTATACTGACTGCGTTTACGCACCAGTTTGCGTTTAACCTTCCAGAACGCGATTTAAAGCTTGCAATCGGAATCGAATCGAATTGAAAAATCACCAAACACAAATGCACACATAGAAACACCAAAGCACATTGTTTTATTAATAAACATCATTGTTTTACATCGTAGATCGATTACAGAACACAGTTGTCACATTAGAGAACTCATGACAGCTGAGTTTGAAATGAGTGCAATGGGTGAGCTGCAATGCTTTCTTGGTCTCCAAGTTCAGCAAATGCAAAATGGAACTTTCATTCATCAAAGAAAATATTCTAAAGAACTGTTGAATAAATTTGATATGAATGATTATAAACAATGCAGCACACCCATGGCAACCAATATGCTTGTCATGTCTGATGAAAAGGATGAGCTGATTGACCAAACACTTTATAGAAGCATGATTGGGTCTTTACTGTACCTAACTGCATCTAGACCAGACATCATGTTTGCAACATGTGTCTGTGCAAGAAGTCAATCAGCTCCCAGAAAATCAAACCTCATTGCTGTAATAAGGATCTTCAGATACATAAAAGGTACTCCCACACTTGGTATCTGGTATCCAGCTAATGGGAATATCAAGCTTTCAGGTTTCTCAGACAGTGACTTTGCTGGATGTAACACCACAAGGAAGTCCACTTCAGGAGGGTGCCAGTTTCTAGGTAATTGCTTAGTCTCTTGGCAAAGAAAAAAGCAAGCAGCTGTTTCAACATCCACTGCTGAAGCTGAATACATTGCTGCTGCAAGCTGTACAACCCAACTCCTGTGGCTTCAAAATCAGTTGCTGGATTTTGGTATCACTGCCTTAAAGACACCACTCATGTTGGATAGCCAGGCAGCAGAAAATATCATCAAAAATCCAGTCTCCCATTCAACTACCAAACACATCGACATCAGACATCACTTTGTGAGGGATTGCTATGAAAAAGGTTTGATTTCTCTGCATCATGTTCCAACTAAAGACCAGCTGGCAGATGTGCTCACAAAAGCATTAGATACAACCACTTTTGAAAGTTTGGTCTCTAGGATTGGCATGCTAAACATGGAATAACAAGCAACATCTTGTTTTTCTATGAATAAAAGCGTTAAAATGTTTTCAGAAAATCAAAAATCCATCCTTAAAAATAGCTAAAATTGAAGTTTTCATTAAAATCCTTAAAAGTCTGCCATAACCACTGTTTGTTCAAAAGTCTTCTCTACTTCAAAGTCTGTCCACTGCTGAAAGTCAACTCCTGTTCTCTCATTTCCTTGATAAACACTGTTGTTCAAAAGCAGTGTCTTATCCACTGATATGCTATCCACTGATAGTGAAAATCATCCACTGTTTCCATTTTGTTACCGTTGTAACCACTGCCTTCTTCAGTAACTTTCATAAAAGTATTGTCCTTCATTTCATCAGAGGTTGGCATGTGGGCAGTACATAGTGATCAGACCTTTTGTAACCGTTGTCACGTCAGCATTCACTTTTTCTCTATAAAACCCCCATTCCCAACCAAAAACAGGGTTTTACTGTCGAATTGAATTCTTAAAAATTCTCTTCTCAAAACAGTTTTTCATCTCATTCTCTCAAATTTTTCATCATCTTCTTCGATCAATCATCTCCAAAATGACAAAATCAAAGTCATCTGCAAAACTCACTTCCAAATCATCTTCAAAAGATGCCTCTCAAAAGGCAAAACCCACTGAAATTCCACATAAACCGTCTCATAACCTTCTGGGTCTTCTCACAAACCCCGGCACCACTGACATTTTCAATTCCATCATTGCTACCATATCTGCATCAAAGTATAAAACTTTATTAACAGCAGATGCACCAATTTACTTGGCGACCCAACGAGAGTTCTGGAAGAATGTAACCCTTGAAAAACAAGGAGACACTGTCATAGCCATTAACTCTACTCTAAAGGGTAAAGCTGTCAAGATTACCCCACAATCCATCTCAGAGGTCTTTCAACTCGACGATCAGGAAGGTAAAATTTATTTTCCCAAAAACGAGTTAAAAAATGATTTTCTGGAAAGAGGGTATAATGCAGAAGTCAAAAAGGACACCTTACAAAAAGGTTTCTTCCCTTCTGCAACAAGGTTTTTATTTCATACCCTTCTAATGTGTGTTTTAAACAAAACCACTGCTTTCAATGAAATACCATTAAAAATTCAAAACCTGGGTTATGTTATTCTTCAAGAAGAAAATTTTAATTATTCCCGGGAAATTTTTAATGATCTGGTTAAAAATGTTGAAACTAAGGCATTCTTGCTATTTCCAAGATTTTTGAGTTATTATTTTGAAAAGAAACTTGGTAAGAATGATCCTTCTGCAATAAAACAAGGTGACTCTTTACAAATGCACAGCTTAACTGCTGAAACTTTTACAAGAATGTCAACACCTTGCAAAACACAAGCAGAGGTGCCTGAGCAGAATTTAGCAACTACCACTGCTCCTCAGGTATCTGCTGCTGAGCCCACTGCTCAAGGTGATCAAAGTAGCAAAACAACTGCTTTGAAACCCACACCTACAATCACCAAAAAACCAACAAAAAGAAAAATCAAAAACCCCCCAAACCCATCAAAAAGGAAACTCTGGAGGATGAGATACCAAAGCAACTGCCTGTGACAACACAAAAGTCACAAGAAACCACTGCTGCTTCTTCCTCACAGCAGTTGGTACAAATATCTCAACCCCTAACCGAAACTCCTCCTGCTTCTTCTCAAAAAGAACAGGTTGTACAAATTGGGACACCACAATATGATGCTCTAGAATCACTCGCTTCCATCATCCACAGCCCAATGCCCGGGGAAAATTCTCTTCTAACCCCAAACCTCACATTCACAATTCCTCCACCAACAAGACTTTTGTTGGAATTAATTGATTTGAACCAGGCACAAACCAGTCCTTCTCAATCACCCATCAATGAGAACATGCCTCAACAAATGACTGGGTCTGATGTATCAATCTTTGCTAACCCACCAACACAACCTGAGGAGGTTACACCCCTTGAGTTACAAGTAACTCTTGGTGGTAATCCAAGTGAAGCAGCCACTACAACTGTTGAACCCACTGGTTTACATTTGGACAGTGGTTTGGAGGCAATTCCCTCAATAGCACCTCTGATATCTACCAGTGGATTCTTTTTTACCACTGGCAACATCAAAAGATTGTCAAGTGTTGAAGGAAGAAGACCCCAGTACCAAGAAAAAGGGGCATCAGTGGTTAATGTTTGGAGTACACTCCTTACCTCAACCACTGATAAAACCACTGCTAGTGGGAAATCAGATGATCCCATTAAATTGAGTGATGGTTTAAAATATCAGGATTTGATGGAACGAGTTGACAAATTGGATACAGCTGTTGCAGATATCAAAGACATGCTACAACAGTTGTTGACAATACAAAAGATGCAATCCACTGTTGATCCACCTCAAGCACCTGCTCCACCACAAGCACCTACTACAACTGAGCTCTAGAATCTATTTCAACCTTTTCTCCAACAACAAAAACAAATGGCTGATCAGCAACATGAAATACATGTACAAGAGCTGAGAAACATCATGGAGTCTAGGTTCAAGAACACACAAGTAGACATCAAGGCTCTCAAGGCCCATTTATTGGAAACCACTGGTACTGCTCCTCCCACTGTGCTCTTCATTGATCAATTACCCCCTGATAATGCCAAAAAGGGGGAGAAAATTAAAGAATGGAAGAAAAAGGGAGTAGATGATGGTCTCTACATAGAACCAGAAATGGAGAATATGACCAAGCAGATACCTTTGCCAGATGGTAGCAAAAAGGTTGATGTTACCCAAAATGCACTTGATGAAGCTATAGCAAGTGTAAAAAGGGACAGAGCGGCAAAGGAAATGTCAAGGTGGAATAAGGAGAGAAGAGCTTACATGGAGCTGAATGCGCAGGGTTGTTCTGGGCTAAAGGATGTTCAAAATCCTGAGCTAAAAAGAAATCCCACTAGAAAAGTGAGGGAACCCAAGTCCACACCATCCAGACTCACAAAGCATACTCCTAAACCACCATCCAAAAGCCACCAACATCAAACCTCCATCCAAACAACTGTTGTAACTCCTGCTGTATCAACTACTGCTGGTACTTCAGAGGTTTCAACATCTGTTATCACTACAACACACACCACAACCATTGCCTTACCACCACCACCAAAAACAACATCTCCAACATCGCCTCCTGCCAAAAAGCATAAGACAGCAGATGTTACAACATCTGCTGTAATGACAACAGTGGTTGAAGCACCAGTTGTTTTAAAAGCTGTTAGTCAATCATAAATCACTGCCACTCAAACTACCACCACTGTTCCACCCAAAGCATCATCAGTCCCTCCTCAAACAAAAAGGATAAGGCTAATCCTGAAAGATGATGACACTTCACCACCACCAACATCTTCAAAATATTTGTCACTTGTTACAATACCCAAGCCTGTTCCTCTCTCATCAGCACAAGTTCAACAGCCATTAGCTCCTGCAGGTGTCCAATTTCCTCTTGAGTTCATAGCAGTCTGAGAAGAAATCAAGTCCTTTTATTATGAGGATGACCCTGCTAAAAGGAGATTGCCATCAGTTAAAGGATATCCCAGGCCTAACAATATTAAAGAATACTTAAAAATCAAGGCTAAGCAAGCAGAGGATATCTCAAAAAGAAATACACAAGGGAAATCTGATAGGGAAATACAGCAGAACTATCAATACTTGCTCACACAAGTCAGATCCCTGGAACAATTTGCAAAAAAATGTATGTCAACAAATTTCAGAAAGAGCAGATGAAACTCTGAGAAAAGACTACATTGAAAGCATTATGTTAACCAAGAAGTACAAGGGAGAAAAGCACATGTACAAGGAGTGGACCATTCCTGAGCTTGAACAAGATGCAGCCAGGATTCTAGAAATGATAAAGAATAAGGTCAAACACACTCCTCCAGAATGGTCAAAGTATAAGAAGAATGTGCCTGAAAAGTCACTTGAGCTAAAGAGAATGAAAGAGGAACTAGTTGCTGCTGATTATGGGTCTAAACATCAAGTGGCTAGATGGAAAGAAGATGTAGTCAGGGCCACCTACAAAAGGTTGGAGGAGCTAAGAAAGAAAGATCCATCAGTTCCACAAAAACCTGACTACCCTGAAGCAGAGGTTTCAAAGAGACCAACAAAACTGCAAATCAGGAGAGCCACTACTCCAGCTGGTGCAGCCATCTTTAAAAGAAGGCCACAAAAACAACTAGTTACTGAAACAGTGGCAGACTTAAAGGTAGGAGATGAGTTTGTAAAGGAAGGCATTAAGCAGATGATAGCTGATACTCTTGGCCTGGGTCAACCTGCAAGTACTGCTCAGACAGTCATCAATAGGCCAGCTTCACCAAACACCTCATCCAATAAAAATCTCCCAAGAAACCCACCAGGCTCAAAAGTACTAAAGTGGGAAACTGATAAACAGACCCATGTATTGACTATGTTCAGGTCTGGTGGAGAAGTGAAGAAAATATCAAGGGAACAAGCACTTGGCCTAAGTCTTGAATATATGCAGGATCTCCTTGATCTTCCACTTGGTTGGGATGAAGATGACACAGATGCCCTAAACTTTGAGCTACAACTTAAAGGTCAGATAAGGGAACTGTTGATGAGGCAATAAAGTTCCACAATAATGAAGGGTTTTGGCATTATCTGTTCTAGGGGGATTGTTAGGATTGAACCCTATCAAAGGAACAGATAATTAAAGCCAAAACTGGATCAGCGCAGTGGATCCAGAATAAGCAGATGTTGCTTACAAGTCTCTCCCCTTGAAAGTGGTTTCAACATCTGCTGACCTCCTATCTACTGATCGTACAAACTGCTGACCTACAAACTGCTGATCAAGTAAAAGCCTGATGAAGACTAAAGCACTGCTGTTCAATCTATTGTCTTGAGTCAAGCTCTGCTGATCCGGACAAGTACTGCTGGGTTCACATCAGTGGAAGGATGCAGCAGTTGTTTAGATGTCTTTTATGTAATGAAATGTAATAGCAGTAGTTAGTATAGCCGTGTTTGTATTGATCAGAGGTTAGAGTTTGTTAGGAGGTTAGATGTCACTTTCATGGTGACGTCAGCTTAGATGCTCAGTGGTTTGCTAGTGCCTATAAACAGAACAATGCTCTGTACTGTTCTATTAGCTCTTGCAAAAATCTTCTTCCTGTGCGAACAAACATTGAGCTCTGGCTGAGGGGGAGTTTGTATTCAACATTGCATTGTAATCGTAATTGAAATAAATTCAATCCTTCGGTTCTTTGTGAAAAATGTTTGATCAAAGCAAATCTCTCGTTTGATTGTGTGTAAAGTTTATTTCCATCTTAATTCCGCTGCACAACTCATCCATCTTCATCTAATTCAAACGTAAAAACACAATCAAAACCAAACTCAGATCCAACACTATGTATGTATGGATACTATAGGCTTTGACTGAATTATTTGTGAACAAGTAGTTAAACATACCGAACAAACCAAGGTGAGTTCACACTTTTATAAGGCATGGGATTCTCGGTGGGTTGGGAATGGGTTAAGAAGCTAAAACGAAACCTACATATTCACCTCTAACAGAATATGTACCTCCGTCCTCGGTTGGGAAGGACGATTACATTTAACCTGCGTATTCTCGGTTGGGTAGAGTACGTACCTCCGTCCTCGGTTGGGAAGGACGACAACATATAACTTACTAGACAAAACTCTATCATGAAGTCCCTCTGGTAGCGCTATTAGGACGACAACATGTCCAGTTTATAGCCAATGGCGAGCGGGTCATTAGTTAATAGCGCTATTAGGGTTGACAAGCCTCACACCGTGCCGGTAGGACGGGCGTGTACTAATGGATCTGGGCACTTAGTCAATGATGATAGACATTGACGTAGGGCACCACTTCCTCTGTCAGTTGTCGATATGGTAACGGTCTAGTGGTTTACAACATGGGGTAGCCCCCACTGGTTATGATTTGGGAAACAAGGAATTGATTAACTATTGGTTTTCGAATGAACATATGGTTTTTAAAACAACTATAAACTGGACAACCAACTGTGAAGTCGCTCAACTTTGTTGTTGACTCGTTGTTACATGCCTTGCAGGTCGATAGGTACTTAGCAGGAGCTTGCATGGAAGGTGTCGTTGTGGAGCATGGACATTGAGTGTTCATGATGAACTTAAACACTTTTAACTTATGATTTGGGTTTTGAATTATTTGCTCCCACTGATCACTTAGACTTGTTAAACTGTTTTTAAACACCAATTATATTGTGTGGTTGGACTTTTATTTACTTTACTATATTGTTCAATATGATTGGTGGCTTGATCCTGGTCATGTCACGCCTCCTGCGGTGATACTCTGCTTGTGGATTTTAGGGGTGTGACATCTCTTTGAATCCCATTTTACTTTGACCATAATCAATCTCTTATGTTTGAGATTCTTGACCTTTTTGTCTTCTATTTGCAGAGGTTTTTCAACAAACTTTAACTTTTCATTTACCTCTATATCACGAAGAGGTACTACCAGTGATTCATCAGATAAACATTTCTTAAGATTGCATACATGAAATATATCATGTACACCGGCTAATTCTTTTGGTAGTTGTAACTGATAGGCAACGGGTCCTATCCGTTGGATGACTGTAAAAGGTCCGACATATCTTGGGCTTAGCTTTCCTTTCTTACCGAATCGGACTACTCCTTTCCAAGGAGAAACTTTTAATAATACTTTATCTCCAATTTGAAATTCTAACGGCTTACGTCGATGGTCGGCATAACTCTTTTGGCGATCTCGAGCCGTTTTTAGCCTTTCCTTGATTTGAGTTATCTTATCAGTGGTTTCTTGTACAATTTCGGGACCTGATAATTGACTTTCTCCTATTATGCCCAACACACTGGAGTTCGGAACTTTCGTCCATAAAGTGCTTCAAATGGGGCAGCATCGATGCTTGTGTGATAACTGTTGTTGTAGGAGAATTCTATTAATGGTAAGTGGTCGTCCCAATTTCCACCGAAATCTATAACATGTCTTCCAAGGTTTGGATCGTACGTTCACTCTTTCCATCTGTCTGGGGATGGTATGCTGTACTTAAGTTTAATCGTGTCCCCATTGCTTGTTGGAAACTTTTCCAAAAATGTGAAGTGAAACGACTATCTCTGTCAGATACAATGGAGAGTGGAACTTCATGTAATGATACAATCTCATCCACATATAACTTAGCTAGCCTTTCCATGCTAAATGTTTCCTTCATTGGTAGGGAATGAGTTGATTTGGTTAATCGATCCACAATCACCCAGATTGCATCGTTACCTTTTCTTGTTTTGGGTAACTTAGTAACAAAATCCATTGTTATCAATTCCCATTTTCATACTGGCATTTCTAATTGTTGAAGTAAACCTGAAGGTTTCTGATGTTTAGCTTTAACTTATGAACAAGTTAAACATTTAGAAACGTAACTAGCTATGTCCTTTTTCATTCCTATCCACCAAAAATTATTCTTCAAGTCTTGATACTTCTTGTTGTTACCAGGATGCATCGTATACTTAGATTTATGGGCTTCTTCTAATATTCTATCGAGTAGATTTCCTTGTCTAGGTACCCAAATTCTATTCTTACGGAAGCTCCAAATTCCATCAGTTCCTTGTTCTAGTTCCTTTATCCTTCCTTTCATTCCTTCATCATCATCCTTGATTGCTGATTCTTGAATATTTTTCAGTTGTTCCATTAAATCTATTTGTAGATTTAATCTAAGAGCACGTACTCATATTTGTTTCTCATGATACTTACGACTTAAGGAATCTACTACTACATTTGTTTTTCCCTCATGATATTGAATATCACAGTCGTAATCACTTAAGATTTCCATCCATCTTCGTTGCCTCATGTTCAATTCTTTTTACCCAAAGATATACCTTAAACTCTTATGATCTGTAAAAATAGTAAACTTACTACCATACAGATAATGTCTCCAAATCTTAAGGGCGAAAATTATTGCTCCTAATTCTAGGTCATGAGTTGTGTAATTTTCCTCATGCTTTTTCAATTGCCTTGATGCGTAAGCGATCACTTTCTTACATTGCATTAATACGCATCCTAATCCTAGTTTGGAAGCATCACAATATACTACAAAATCTTTCATTCCTTCAGGTAATGCAAGAATTAGGGCATTTGTTAATCTTTGCTTCAGAATTCTAAAGGCTTCTTCCTGATTAGGTCCCCATTCAAACTTAACAGTTTTACATGTTAACTTAGTTAATGGAACAACTATCTTAGAAAAGTCTTGGATAAAACATCTATAGTATCCAGCTAATCCTAGAAAACTTCTGAATTCGATAGCTGACTTCGGGACTTTCCAATTTGTGATAGCTTCTATCTTTGAAGGATCTACGTGAATACCTTCGTGATTCACCATGTTACCTAGAAATTGTACTTCTTGTAACCAAAATTCACACTTAGAAAATTTAGCGTAAAGCTTTTATTTTCTTAACAGGGTTAAAAGTGCATGCAAGTGTTCACAGTGTTCGTCCTTGCTTTTGGAATAAATAAGTATATCATCAATGAAGACAATTACAAATTTATCCAAGTACGGTTTACAGATTCTATTCATCATGTCCATAAATGCTGCAGGAGCATTTGTTAATCCAAATGGCATGACTGTAAAATCGTAATTACCATACCTAGTTCTGAAAGCAGTTTTAGGAATGTCTTCTTCTTGTACTTTCAGTTGATGGTATCCGGAACGCAAATCTATCTTAGAAAAATACCTAGCTCCCTGAAGTTGATAAAAAAGATCATCAATTCTAGGTAATGGGTATCGATTCTTAATGGTAACCTTATTTAATTTTCTATAATCGATACACATTCGTAGTGATCCATCTTTCTTTTTCACGAACAACACAGGTGCTCCCCAAGGGGATGAACTGGGTTGTATGAATCATTTTCCTAACAATTCATCTAATTGCCTTTTTAGTTCTAACATTTCCGTTGGTGCTAACCGATAATGTAACACCCGTTCTTATAAAACAAGGTTTAACGTATATTTTGGGAAAATAATCATGTAATTAATGATTAGATATACATCGGAAATACGGGTTTCTTAAAACTTTTACAAATTATAATTTATTCTACATAACGTGATCGAAATTCGTTGTTTAAAATTTACAACGTGGCAAAGTGCGGAAGCGTGTATATTTATCGTGTTCGGTTCTTCGTTGAACTTGATCGTCTTTCGGCATCCAAAATGTACCTACATTTCATAAACATGAAATGCTTTAGTCATACGGAGATTATAATGTGGCTAAACGAGTCCGGGAAGCGAAACTTGATAAATAAACAAAAAAATACAATTTTGATCAGGGCCCACCGTAAATTACGGTGGGTACCGTAATTTACGGTATCCCCTGAAACATTATTCTTCCACCGTAAATCAGAAACAAACCACCGTAACATTTTTAATCCCCACCGTAATTTACGGTACCACCGTAAATTACGGTGGACTCTGCATCAGCTTCTTTCATTTTGCCGTTTTGACACGAAATCTTTCGTATCTTTCAAACCGCTTATCCGTTTGACCTACCGTTTCTTCCTACATGATTGTAATTTAATTCTCCATCATATGGAGTTAAAACCCGACTTCCGGAATAACAAATCTACAGAGTTTCAAGCTTTCGGCTTAAACTAGAATTTACCCATTTGGACCCATTAATGTATTTATCAAACAAACTTGTTTGTTTGGTCCCAAATTCTCGTGAATCTCCTAATTTCTATATCGTCTATCATATTTGGCTCAAACCACGAGTTTCCTACGCATTTTAAACCCGCTTATACTCAAGTACTTATTTTGACCCGTTAAGGTCATTTAAGCAACTTTTACGCATAACTCACACCTATTTCTTTCTAGCATTTTATTTCCACATTAATTATCAAGTGACCTTCCATCACATCTATATTTGTGATGGTTTTAATGTGACGATCTATCTAATCCGAGTTTTACCCTTCGCATTATCAATATACGGCAAAGACTCATATAGAGTCTTTTGACCAAGGATTTACATCTTACGCTATTAGACTTATTCTAAGTATTATCTTGAATATAAAACTCATTTTCAAGCAACTTCTAAGAGTTGTTTGCTTAATTGTGCTTACAAGGGCGTTTTGGTCATTTTTAACCCTTCTTTTACGACGAAGGGCTTGCTTAAGCCATGTACGCCCCAAAATCTCGCTTTTAACCGAATCTTATTTTCAAGTCACTCTGTCTATAATTTAAAACCTTCGGTTTGCCTTTTAAGGTAACCGAATGTTTCTTTTTACTTGCCTAAATCTCATCGATCTCCAAGTCCTAAATGAGGAGTTGATCTATTATACATATCTGGCCCAGGGTCAACTTGTTAACCCGGTTTAATACCTTGCTTTATATTCACTAATTTAGAACGATACGAATATCCATTGGATATCTATTCCTGTAAGCATATAACTCGACAAAAGAATCATTAGTCAATATTGTCAAAAGGTGATGTCTACACCTTTTGACCCGTTTGGCCTCAATGGTCGTTTATCTATGTGAAATGATATTTATTATCATCCCATCTACATGACTCATTCCGTTTAACATCATACGGTCATTTTACTTATAAACCGTTTATTGCTTTCGACATAATATGACCAAATTATCGATTTACTTCTTTTTAACCATTATTATGGTTTCTTTCATCTTTGATTTTCTTGTTCCGTTCGACTACACGACGGAACATCATATTTCAATTGTTTAGATATCTCATTCATAACTTATATGATAAGAAAATATTCCACAATGTAAGACTAGTGTAAGCTATACTTACCTTGCATCCGAATTACGTTTTTTTTTCCTTCATACTTGTTTCGTTTGACCCGCTTCCTTTCCAAGCCTCCACCTAGCTTGTCAAGCGTCAAACTATCATCATAATTCGTAAGACGGTTATATTAGTCATCATTAATTATGACTATTCCATCTTACATATTTTCTATCACAATTACCATTCGATCTTATTGATGGTCGGTTTGACTATATAAAAGTCAAATCATCAATTAACACATATGATTGCACTATCAAGTTCACAAGATTCAATTAGGCACATTATCAACACTTAGTTCTCATTTAGGCATTTTAACAAACACCTAATATGCATAATTCTACATATTTACTAACTAGTTCCTAACTAGTTATTTTTACCAAGATTAACATCAAAATTCAAACTTTCATGTCTAGTGTTCATGAACTACACTTAGTACTAGTATCATAACATCAATATTCATCAATTTAACACTCTAATTCAAGTGTTCATCTTCTTGTCATAAAACCCACTTAGCACACATATGGGTAATCATCAAATTTCTATTTTTCAACACTAGTTTATCAAATTATTAACTAGGGTTGTTCCTAAACATGGATTTCATCACAATAACGCTCATAGATTCAACATTCATTCTAGAATTTTGATTATGATTGTTATCATAATTTCAAAGTATCACTAAATCATAAGATTCAACATACCTTGTGATCCCCACAACTTGGTGATCATTAATATGTGTTCATGCATCCGATTTGGGCCAGATTTGACCTTCAATTTGATGGATTTGTTGAAGTTAGGGTTTGAGCTCCCTAAAGCTCTTCCTGGTCGATCCTCACACACGCACACACACTCTTGTGTGTGTGTTTGTGTTTTATTTTTAAGTTTATAATTCATTTCAAGTTACCCAGCTTTGGTCCCTCGTGTTTGGTTTGTTATTAATTAGGTTACAACCTAGATTACTTTCAATAATATTCCCACTTATTAACTAGGTTTTACATTTCTAGTTAACTTAGCGGGTTCGGGAATATTTATGACTAAGTTTATTTTAGGTCCCGTTGACTCGGGCCTTTTATCCATTTTGTTTCCTTAAAAGCTTTTATTCACCTTTTTGTTAATATTAGGATTATTTATTTAAAAACCTAATATTTACCGGGTTAATTTTTACCACTAACGGTATTTTACCCGTCGTCACTATTAACGTGGCTTGATTACTAAACCCGTTTTTGGGGTGTTACAAGTCTACCCCCCTTAAAGAGGTTTCGTCCTCGAAACCTTGCTTACATAGTTCATTGAGTTTCTAAACTCAATGCGTTTGACTTGAGTAATCTCTTAAGCATTACTCATACTTTAACCAATTGTTAGCATTACCAGAAGAATTACGGTAATGTCTTTTTGGTTACAGAACCTCTACGTACCTCATATGACATAATATAACTTGAAATAACGTAATCACATTATTTCCACTAGTTTAGTTAACTTAGCGATATCCATCACTTTCATATACTATCGAATTCCTTATGAATCCGAAATTTTGACTCGTTTAAAGGCCTTTAGTGAAATCTTTTCACTTTTAGCAGCAAATTTCCTTTTGTCTTCAAATTTATTTATTCGGTTCAGTCATACCGAACCTACCGCTTACAAGCAAACCAAATTTATTTAAATGACCTTGACCGGTCTCACTACTTAGACTTGTTAGTCCAGTTACTTTTTACCGCTTGCTTGGTCATAATGTGATTCTACTTCACATTACCTTTCTTGACCGTGATCGTGTTACATCATGTTTAATTTATATCCAAAATTTCCTTTCCGAAATATCACTTTTTTGAATATAACGTCTTGCGCCTATCGGTGTCAAGACTGGAACCTTTCATGCTTAATATTCAATTTTCCTATCAAGATTCTCATTCGTAAAAACGTTATTTCTTACTAAAACCAAGGTTTTAGTTTAGGATCTTCTCTTTATCTTTCGTCAATTATCCGTAACAGGACACTGACAGTCTGTAATTTATTCTTTTACAGTCTTAGTTTTATGCGGGGATTTTCAACTGGTTCTCTCGCTTTGTTAAGTAACCCGTAGGTTCTTTCACGTAGCCTCGTAGGCTATTTCCTTAGGTCTTCACCCCCTTTTTACTGAAAACCCTAAGGTTTATTTCCTTTTCTTTTCGTGACCCAAGGGTCATTCTGGTCCCGTAGACCTTAACACCGTGTTTAATCCCGTAGGTTATGATGATCCCGTAAATCATCTTTTATTTGTATCTACATTCAAATGTATATATATATTCATATATAGCTTCAAAGCATGACTTGCTATGTTTAAAATCGTATATTTTCGCTTATGAGCTTTAGTTGACCTTGACCGTAGTCTAAGGCTTCATTTGTTTATTTCCGGGCGAAATTTTCTGACTTTGTCCTTACGTTTGATGTTTTACAAAAACGACCCGTTAAGCGACACATTCGCATTTTCCGGGTTCGAGTGTAAGTACACTACCTCCCAATGCTTGTCTAAATCATTTTACATGTTTGCGTTTTCTGGGTTCGAGTGTAAGTACACTCCCTCCCAATACTTGTCTAAATCATTTTACATGCTTGCGTTTTCTGGGTTCGAGTGTAAGTACACTCCCTCCCAATACTTGTCTAAATCATTTTACATGCTTGCGTTTTCTGGGTTCGAGTGTAAGTACACTCCCTCCCAATGCTTGTCTAAATCATTTTACATGCTTCTTTGTCCCTTCACTCGGGCTCATTATCCTAATGTAATACGCTTCCGTCACTCGGTTGTGCGTTTACACTATTATCAAATATTTTGCTTGTCTGATTCATTTGGGTACTTTTTAATTAGTCCCGTTCACTCCGTCCTTACTACATCGGATGTAAATGTGTCTGCTATAAGAAACTCATGGTATCATATGTCACTACTTACTTGGCCAGAGTAAGCGATTAACATATGACACACATGACCTTTTTATAGTTTTCACATCACGCCCTATGTAAGTAACACCTCTATTTGTTTCTCTTGGAAACAATATCCCGAATACTTTCTCTATTCGGATTTTTTTCAAGTTTTCAATCTACATATGCAACTTTCAATTTCTACTTATTTGTTGCATATTACTATTTGTGCAATTATTTAAAATGTGCACCTGGTAATGTTTGCCCCAACAGGCGTTCCTTGCCATTAACCTTGTTCGCGGTCGTTACGCGATTTAGTCCTCGGTGAGCATGCTCCTCTCGTCATGCTTCGGACCGTTCCATCATCATATCCACAATTCGTTTGACTCTCGTCGTCTTCAAACGCGAGTGTCCTTCAATTAAAACATTCACAAAGTTAGTAACGTCAACTTTAATAATCGCCCGTATTATAATACAAGGCTTTTTCTACTATACGCGTCAACGCGCGTATTTTCGTCAACTATACCAATCATTTTAATTGGGGTAACGTGTATCACACGACAGCCCTATGTGTTGTTTACAACACTTTAGCATGTTAAACTATTAACATACTTGTACTTACCGGATTTTCGATCAAGCTTCGAACCGAACACTATTCTTTGTCAAGAGCATAAGGTTTAAGTCCAAGCATGGTTCCTCCCCACCATACTCGAATCTCTTAAACCTGGCTCTGATACCGATAATGTAACACCCGTTCTTATAAAACAAGGTTTAACGTATATTTTGGGAAAATAATCATGTAATTAATGATTAGATATACATCGGAAATACGGGTTTCTTAAAACTTTTACAAATTATAATTTATTCTACATAACGTGATCGAAATTCGTTGTTTAAAATTTACAACGTGGCAAAGTGCGGAAGCGTGTATATTTATCGTGTTCGGTTCTTCGTTGAACTTGATCGTCTTTCGGCATCCAAAATGTACCTACATTTCATAAACATGAAATGCTTTAGTCATACGGAGATTATAATGTGGCTAAACGAGTCCGGGAAGCGAAACTTGATAAATAAACAAAAAAATACAATTTTGATCAGGGCCCACCGTAAATTACGGTGGGTACCGTAATTTACGGTATCCCCTGAAACATTATTCTTCCACCGTAAATCAGAAACAAACCACCGTAACATTTTTAATCCCCACCGTAATTTACGGTACCACCGTAAATTACGGTGGACTCTGCATCAGCTTCTTTCATTTTGCCGTTTGACACGAAATCTTTCGTATCTTTCAAACCGCTTATCCGTTTGACCTACCGTTTCTTCCTACATGATTGTAATTTAATTCTCCATCATATGGAGTTAAAACCCGACTTCCGGAATAACAAATCTACAGAGTTTCAAGCTTTCGGATTAAACTAGAATTTACCCATTTGGACCCATTAATGTATTTATCAAACAAACTTGTTTGTTTGGTCCGAAATTCTCGTGAATCTCCTAATTTCTATATCGTCTATCATATTTGGCTCAAACCACGGGTTTCCTAGGCATTTTAAACCCGCTTATACTCAAGTACTTATTTTGACCCGTTAAGGCCATTTAAGCAACTTTTACGCATAACTCACACCTATTTCTTTCTAGCATTTTATTTCCACATTAATTATCAAGTGACCTTCCATCACATCTATATTTGTGATGGTTTTAATGTGACGATCTATCTAATCCGAGTTTTACCCTTCGCATTATCAATATACGGCAAAGACTCATATAGAGTCTTTTGACCAAGGATTTACATCTTACGCTATTAGACTTATTCTAAGTATTATCTTGAATATAAAACTCATTTTCAAGCAACTTCTAAGAGTTGTTTGCTTAATTGTGCTTACAAGGGCGTTTTGGTCATTTTTAACCCTTCTTTTACGACGAAGGGCTTGCTTAAGCCATGTACGCCCCAAAATCTCGCTTTTAACCGAATCTTATTTTCAAGTCACTCTGTCTATAATTTAAAACCTTCGGTTTGCCTTTTAAGGTAACCGAATGTTTCTTTTTACTTGCCTAAATCTCATCGATCTCCAAGTCCTAAATGAGGAGTTGATCTATTATACATACCTGGCCCAGGGTCAACTTGTTAACCCGGTTTAATACCTTGCTTTATATTCACTAATTTAGAACGATACGAATATCCATTGGATATCTGTTCCTGTAAGCATATAACTCGACAAAAGAATCATTAGTCAATATTGTCAAAAGGTGATGTCTACACCTTTTGACCCGTTTGGCCTCAATGGTCGTTTATCTATGTGAAATGATATTTATTATCATCCCATCTACATGACTCATTCCGTTTAACATCATACGGTCATTTTACTTATAAACCGTTTATTGCTTTCGACATAATATGACCAAATTATCGATTTACTTCTTTTTAACCATTATTATGGTTTCTTTCATCTTTGATTTTCTTGTTCCGTTCGACTACACGACGGAACATCATATTTCAATTGTTTAGATATCTCATTCATAACTTATATGATAAGAAAATATTCCACAATGTAAGACTAGTGTAAGCTATACTTACCTTGCATCCGAATTACGTTTTTTTTTCCTTCATACTTGTTTCGTTTGACCCGCTTCCTTTCCAAGCCTCCACCTAGCTTGTCAAGCGTCAAACTATCATCATAATTCGTAAGACGGTTATATTAGTCATCATTAATTATGACTATTCCATCTTACATATTTTCTATCACAATTACCATTCGATCTTATTGATGGTCGGTTTGACTATATAAAAGTCAAATCATCAATTAACACATATGATTGCACTATCAAGTTCACAAGATTCAATTAGGCACATTATCAACACTTAGTTCTCATTTAGGCATTTTAACAAACACCTAATATGCATAATTCTACATATTTACTAACTAGTTCCTAACTAGTTATTTTTACCAAGATTAACATCAAAATTCAAACTTTCATGTCTAGTGTTCATGAACTACACTTAGTACTAGTATCATAACATCAATATTCATCAATTTAACACTCTAATTCAAGTGTTCATCTTCTTGTCATAAAACCCACTTAGCACACATATGGGTAATCATCAAATTTCTATTTTTCAACACTAGTTTAACAAATTATTAACTAGGGTTGTTCCTAAACATGGATTTCATCACAATAACGCTCATAGATTCAACATTCATTCCAGAATTTTGATTATGATTGTTATCATAATTTCAAAGTATCACTAAATCATAAGATTCAACATACCTTGTGATCCCCACAACTTGGTGATCATTAATATGTGTTCATGCATCCGATTTGGGCCAGATTTGACCTTCAATTTGATGGATTTGTTGAAGTTAGGGTTTGAGCTCCCTAAAGCTCTTCCTGGTCGATCCTCACACACGCACACACACTCTTGTGTGTGTGTTTGTGTTTTATTTTTAAGTTTATAATTCATTTCAAGTTACCCGGCTTTGGTCCCTCGTGTTTGGTTAGTTATTAATTAGGTTACAACCTAGATTACTTTCAATAATATTCCCACTTATTAACTAGGTTTTACATTTCTAGTTAACTTAGCGGGTTCGGGAATATTTATGACTAAGTTTATTTTAGGTCCCGTTGACTCGGGCCTTTTATCCATTTTGTTTCCTTAAAAGCTTTTATTCACCTTTTTGTTAATATTAGGATTATTTATTTAAAAACCTAATATTTACCGGGTTAATTTTTACCACTAACGGTATTTTACCCGTCGTCACTATTAACGTGGCTTGATTACTAAACCCGTTTTTGGGGTGTTACAGATAAGGTGTTTTAGCTATTGGAGCAGTTCCAGGTATTAGATGAATTCTAAATTCTACTTCACTATCTGGTGGTAGGGGTGTGCAATAACCGAACCGTTAACCGAAACCGAACCAAAAACCGACAAAACCGAACCGAAATTAACCGAAACCGAATTAACCAAAAGTCGGTTAACGGATATTTTTTTTACCATCGGTTAACCGAAATTAACCGAACCGAACCGAATCATTTATTTTTTATATATTTCTAGCTTTTATACCTCTATTTCATGTTTTATACTTTCATTTCATGTAATAATATCTCTATTTCATTTATTTATTCCTTCATTTCATTTATTTATACCTTCATTTCATTTATTTATACCTCCATTTTATGTATTTAAACATCTATTCATGCATTTATACCTCCATTTCATTTATTTATACATCCATTTCATGTATTTATCCATCTATTTCATGTATTTATACCTCTATTACATGTATTTCTAAGTAAAAAAATTAGCCCTTGTTTGAATTGGTTATTAACCGAAAATTAACCAAACCGAACCGAAAACGGACATTTTATCCGAACCGATTAACCGATGACTTCGGTTACGGATAATGCTAATAACCGAACCGAACCGTGCACATCCATATCTGGTGGTAATCCGGGTAGATCTTCTAGGAATACATCTGGGTAATCTGATACTACAGGAATTTCCTTAAGTTCTTTGCCCTTAGTGCTAATGATTACTGAAATTATATATACTACGCCTTGCTTTTGTTCGTAGCTAGCAGCGTTCATTGCTGAGATGAATTTCATTGGCTTGCTTGGCTTATCTCCTGTAATCAGAATCATTTTTCCTGTCGGCGCACGAATTTTTACGGAATTCTGATCACATAGGATTCGAGCATGGTTGGCTACTAACCAATCCATTCCTAACACTACATCGAATCCTGCTAAATTCATAGGTAGAAGGTTTGCCGAGAACTTATGTCCTAATAGTTCTATTTTTCCTTCTTGAAGTACGTCGCGTATCTCGATAGGATTTCCTTCGGTCGTTTCTACCGTGCAAGCTTGACTTAACTTAGTTAATGGTTTCCTAAGAGCTTGGCAAAATGCAGTATTTATAAAACTTTGGTTTGCACCAGAGTCAAATAATACTTTTGCATAAACGTCATGGATAAGAAACGTACCAGCGATCACGTCGGGGATCATGGCCGCCTCTTGTGTTGTAAGCTGAAAAGCTCTTGCATTCTTCTTGTTAGTTCTGTCGGCCGCTTTCGCTTTGTTGTCAGGTGTCTTGACTAATTTAGGGCAATTTGGCTTTAAATGCTTTACCTCCCCGCAATTGAAACAGATCGTAGATTTCTTTCTTCAATGTTCTTCTCTATGCTTAGGTATTTTACATAAGTTGCAGTACTTATTACATTTTCCAGGGTGCCTTCTTTTGCATAATTTGCAGAGAGGTGGTGCAGAAGACTGCCCGACTCCCTTCTTGAAGCTATTACCCGAGCGAAAACCTTGGGTAATCTTTTGAGCCAGCTCCTTCTTCCTATTCTCCTCCCTCGTATGAACCAATCCGTCCATCAAGGTATTGGCCAATTCGACTGCATCGTCGATAGTATGAGGTCTAGCAGCCTTGACTATATCGCGGATTTCGCTAATAAATCCCCAAATATAGCGGGAAATAAGTACAGGTTCTGGCGAAGCCAGAGTCGGTACTATTCTTGCATACTCGAAGAATTTCGATGTATACTCACGGCATTTAACATCCACCATTCTGTGGTTCAGCAACTGGTTTGCCATTAGTTCCTTTTTGTAGGAAGAACAAAACTTCCTTTCTATCAGTTCCTTAAACTCCTCCCAACTCATGTCATAAGCCATGTCGCTTCCTTTAGGTTGTAGCACCGTATTCCACCATTCTAGTGCTTCCTCTTTAAATAGGTTGGAAGCATACATTACTTTATCTTCTTCTGCGCAGTTACTTAATTTGATAACAGCTTCTGTCTTTTCTAGCCATCGTAGTGCTGCAGTTGCTCCTTCACTGCCCGCGAATTCGGTTGGCTTACAGGCTAGGAATTCCTTATAAGTACAACCAGTTGTCACAACTTTCATCTTTTTAGGTAATGTGGCTTGAATTATATTATTATTGCCTCCATTCACGTTATAACTGAAATTATCATCACGGGAGCGTTTGCTATTATCGGCTTTGGAAGGTTCGACTGGATTTTTAACAGCAGCGACGATTGCTGGGATAGCATTGGCTATGCCCTGAGCGACGATTATTTGGTTCTGATTGATTAACTTTGCTTGTCATCTAAATTATGGACATAATACACCAATTAATATCACAAAATAGGTAGCAAATAAACAAAAAATTGCAATCACAAACACAGATTGAGTAAAACATATAGCCAAAATTGTTGATCATTGCAACGTTTAGATTTATATATATATATGCATCCGTACAAACCACATATTTACAGATGTTTTATTTTATTAGGCGATATTTATATTATTATTATTTTTTCACATATTATTATTACACGAAACACCTAGTTTAAAGTTAACCGTCTTCAAAAGTGGAATTCCCGTTCATCATACTTCCAGGAGATATTTTCACCCACGGATCGAATTTTGTTTCCCACGTCCACCATCTCTTCGCCGTAGCCGCCCCATGTCAGCTGGACACGGCCCCGTGGTCTGACAAGGTTCTGACACTTTTTGTCTGTATTATGAGCACGGGGCGTGGTGGCCTGGACACGACCCCGTGGTGAAATTTGAGGTGGGCACGGGGCGTGTTGACCTAAGCACGACCCCATGGCTAGAGTGTTTATGAAGCGGCGTCTTATTTTAAGGTTTTTATTCGGATCGGGCGGTTCCTTACTTGAGGGAACAACACCGAAGTGCCTAAGGTACCTTAATTGCTCTTGATTTATACAAGAACGCAAGAGGTTATCGGAAAGGGTAAAACCTAAGCTACTTACCGATGGACGGAACCAACCTTTATTCCCTTTATCTGGGCTCTTGTTAAAGAAGGTATATGTCGAATCGCTCAGGTCTATGAGCGCATCAGTGGGGGCTGATGGAGTGTCCTTCACGACACAATCGACACAGGGACGACTATCGCTCATACTTTCACAAGTGGTTGAGGTACTTTTGGTGTCGTCGGTGTTGGTAGATTCCGAATGTGGTCCCAGCATTTCTCCTTGATTGTTGTCTTGCGATGAATACCTCATTTTCATCATAAGATCTATTTCTTTTATTTTTTGGAGAATTCTTTCTTTGATTTGACATAGTTCTTCGGAGGTTATGTCGGTTGGAAGAAATGGTTGAGGACATTCGGGTGGGTAATATTGATCGTTTTTACTTTCGCCCATCTTAAGGTGACTACAGGAAAACGATGGGTCTAAATAGTGGGGTTCATAATTTAGAAAGAAACATTCTAAATCTTGATGAAATCCACCACATATTTGCCACCACTCACCGTAAGAGTGGCGAAAGTAAAAATAATCAATATCATCCATATTTTTGTCAGAATTTACCAACCGTCGGGATCTTACGGTCCTGTTTTCAGTAACTGGAGTTTGGACACGGGGGCGTGTTGAGTGGACACGACCCCGTGGTCAGCTACTGTCTGACTTAAAACAGAATTGCTAGTAAGGGAGATGGACACGACCTCGTGTCTGGCTGAGCACGGCCCGTGCTGAGTTCTGCAGAAATCGAAAAACTAAGAAAAATCCTAACAAATTAGAAAAAATGAATAAAAATAATTAGGCCGTTGATTTTAAACTTTCTTAAAATCGTTGTGTCCCCGACAACGATGCCAAAAACTCGTGTGCGTTAAGTGCAATATGATTTTATTAATATTTTGAGCCCATTTTATGCATTAGTCAAGTTTTAAATTTATAAAACACGATATTGTACTAACACTAAACACACACTTGGGCAAGTGCACCCATCGCGAGCGTAGTATAGTGTTGGTAAGATACCGAGGTTGTCCAAGGACACAGGAGCTTTTAATACCGGTTTATCCTCAACGTCTAATCGATCCAATTTTTTTTTAGAAAAGTTTTAAAACATGAAAATAAAACTAAAAATGCAAAGATAAATAAAATGAAAAACAAATAGACAAGATAGAATCACTTGGATCCAACTCATCTTTAATGTATGCTTTGATGATTTTCGCACTTTCAGACTTTTTAAGAGATTATCTTAGTTATAGTAGTAGGCCCCTCTTTTAAAGGTGACGTTACCCTCAACCCGGTGGTTTCAGTCAGCAGGGATACAATCCAAAGGGTCAGAATATTGAAAGACAATTAAGTTAGTTATTAATGCGAAAAGTGGTAGGCCCCTCTTTTGAAGGTGACATTACCCTCGGCTAAGTGGTTTGAGTCAGCAAGGATACAATCCCAAGAAGTTGGTTTAAAGTATTAATAGTAGTTTACATATGAGGGGTTCAAGCTATTCGCACCCCCACCATCCAATACCGTTGGGCATTGAAAGAGGTCCTAGTAAGCTTGAACCAAGTCCTCGCAGGATCTATACACTGAACGAGACAAGAACTTTACCAAACCACCCTCCTAACCCCCTTCCAGGTAATTAACGCGCTTTATATTGACCGTAAAGACACGAATGAGCAAATAAATGACATCTTGAAGAAATGGTAAAGAAAATTCACTTTCAACATAAGAAACTAGTTATTAAAGTCATTAATACAAACCCAATTAAAAAGTGCCGAAATATTAAAATCAAAAGTAATACATTAAAGACTTGTCTTCACCAAGTGATGCAAGAGATTAGCCAAACATGGCCTTTGATTGACAAAAACTCTTACGATCAATCTTGGATCCTGAGACTACTACACACTCTAAAGATGGATGATGGATGATGGATGATGGTGGTGGATGTTGGTGTTGTAGTTGTGGTGGAGTGGTGGCAAAGTGGGAGAGAAGTGGTTTGCCAAGGGATGCTTTGAAATGAACCAAACACCCCTATTTATAGCCAGAACAGAGCTCTGGCCACGGCCCCGTGTCCACTGGGCATGACCCGTGGCCATCCTTTTCTCTTCCTTCATTAATTGCAATTGTCAGCAGAGGGCCCCACACGACCCCATGTCTTCTGGGCACAGCCCCGTGGTCAACTCTTTGCTGTACTATCAAGATTCTACAAATCTTAGAGTTTACCACGCCCCGTGTAGAGCTGGGCACAGCCTCGTGGTGGGCGTAGAAGCTTCTGCAGGTTTGTCTTATTGTGCATGGCCTGACCACGCCCCATGCTCAGTTGGGCACGGCCCCGTGGTCAGGTTCTGTTTCTTGTTTTTTGCTTTGGGAGATGTTGCCGAGGGGTCGGGCATGTCACTTTATTCCTTCTTCTTGTATTTATGTTGGGTTTGGCCGCTTATTTGTTCCTTTTGTTCTTTTAACCTCGTTTAGTCCAGTAAATTCAAAAGGAAGAAAGAAACGTGCTTTTTCCAGCATTAGTACTAAAAAAGGGTTAGTTTTATGCCTCACTTGATGTAATTTATATGTTGCATTTTGCACACACCAAAAGTGTTCCAAAATACTACCAACCCTAGTGATGGGAAGTTTGATCCGAAATGGGAAGGACCGTATATCATTGATTCTAAAGTTGGGAAATGAGCATACTGGCTGGCTACCATGGATGGAGAAGTTCTACCAATATCATGGAATGCAATTCATTTGAAGGCTTACTTCATGTGATGTAAAGTCGAGATCCTATTTCGATATGTCAAGGATCCTTAATTTTTAAGATCCCTAGTCCGTTTTCTCAGTCAATTTCAGTTTTATTTGTTTATCTTATTTTTTCTATATCAAAATACTGACTTAAGCATCGGAGGGGTGTTAGCCAAGCTAACACCCACGCTCACAAAGGTTTCAATTGTTTTGCAGAATTCTGAGGATCCTCAGTCAAAGTCAGAGATTGGCCATCTCTTCGTTTAAGGTATACAATCCAATCTAAGGTTAGAAGTTGCCTTTCAGCCTTCCATATGAGAGTAGGGTTTAAACACCCCGCCAGGAGCGCGTGTTATTGATGTGTGTAAAATGCAGCATATAAATTACATAAAATGAGGCATAAGACTAACCTTTTTTAGTACTAATGTTGGAAATGCTTTTGTCTTCCTTTTGTATTTTCAGGATTAAAAGAGCGTAAATGAACAAAACAAGCAAAAATGCATCAAAATCTAACATAATCACAAGAAAAGGAATAAATGTGGCATGCCTGACCCCTCGACAGCATCTTCCAAGCAAAAGCAAGTAAACAGAAGGCTGCACATAGCCCGGTGCCCAGCGGACACGGGGGCGCGTTCAGGTGTCCGCAGAAAAGACAAAGCTATAGAAGCTTCTATTTCCAACACGGGGGCGTGCCCAGCTCAACACGGTCATGGTCAACGCTAAGATTCGTAGAATCCAAGCAAATCTTGATAGTACAGATACGCTTTTGCACACGGGGCCGTGCCCAGCGGACACGGGGGCGTATGGAGCTAATGCAGACAAATTTCAATTAATGAAGAAAGAGAAAGTGGATGGACACGGGGCCGTGCCCAATGGACACGGGGCCGTGTCCGGGCTTCTGTGCAAGCTATAAATAGGGGTGCTTGTTTCACTTCAAAGGCATCCCTTGACAAACCACCTCTCTCCCACTTCACCCACACTCTACCACCATCACAACCCACATCCACCACCATCATCCACCATCCATCTTAGAGTGTGTGTAGTAGTCTCGGGATCCAAGATTGATAGTAAGAGTTCTTGACAATCAAAGGCCATGTTTGCCTAAGTCTCTTACATCACTTGGTGAAGACAAGAATTAAGTGTAATACTTTTGTTTTTCAATCTTTTCGCACTTTTTATTTGGTTTTGTATTAATGACTTTAATAACTAGTTTCTTATGTTGAAGGTGAAACTTCGTTATCATTTGTCCGTGGTGTCTTGGCATTATTTTACTGTCTATATAAAATAAAAGATTTACACCATTCACATCTCTACGGTCTATATAGAGATATGTTGGCTACCTGGTTTGGGGTTAAGCGAATGGTTTGGTAAGGTTCTTGCCTTGTTCAGTGTATAGATCCTGCAAGGACCTGGGTCAAGCTTACTAGGACCTCCTTCAATACCCAATGGTATGGGATGGCGGGGGTGCGAATGGCTTGATCCCATCATATGTAAACTACTATTAATACATTAACCCAGCTACTTGGGATTGTATCCCTGCTGACTCAAACCACTTAGTCGAGGGTAACATCACCTTCAAAAGAGGGGCCTACTACATTACGCATTAATAACTTAATTAATTATCTTTCAATATTCCGACCCTTTAGGATTATATCCTTGCTGACTCAAACTACTGGGTTGAGGGTAACATCACCTTCAAAAGAGGGCCTACTACTATAACTAAGATAATCTCTTAAAAAGTGCAAAAGTGCGGAAATCATCAAAGGTTACACTAAAGGCGAGTCGGATACAAGTGATTCATCTTGTCTATCTGTTTTTATTTTATTTTTATTTTTCAGCATTTTTAGTTTTTTTTTATTTTCATATTTAAAACTTTTTCTAAACTTTTAATTTGATTAGACGTTGAGGATAAACTGGTACTAAAAGCTCTTGTGTCCTTGGACAACCTCGGTATCTTACCAACGCTATACTACGCTCACGATGGGTGCACTTGCCCAGTTGCCCATATGTTTGTTTAGTGTTAGTAAAATATCGTGTTTTATAAATTTAAAACTTGACTAAAGTGTTAAAAAGGGCTTAAAATATACACAAAAACTTATAACGCTACACACGCATCAAGTTTTTAGCGCCGTTGCCGGGGACACAAGGATTTTAAGAAAGTTAGGAATCAACGGCCTAATCGTTTTTCTTATTTTTCTGTTTTTTAGGATTTTTCTTAAGTTTTTTATTTATGTAGAAGCTCAGCACGGGGTCGTGCCCGCTGAACGCGCCCCATGCCCAATTTTTGGTACTGGCAATCCTGTTTTAAGTCAGACAGTAGCTGAACACGGGGTCGTGCCCACTGAACACGCCCCGTGCCCAAAGCTTCAGATACTGAAAACAGAGCCGTAAGATCCCGACGGCTGGTAATTTCTGACGTAATCATGAGTGATACTGATAATTTTTACTTTCGCTCCTCTTATGGTACGTGGTGTCAATTATGTGGTGGAACTCAAGAAGAATTAAAATGTTATTTTTTAAATTACAATCCCCACTATATAGACCCATTGTTTTCCTGTAGCCTTAAGATGGGCGAAAGTAAAAACAATCCCAATCTCTCCCTCGAATGCTCTCAATCATCCCTTCGAGATGAAATGATTCTTGAAGAATTATGTCAAATGGAAGAACTAATTCTCCAATGGATAGAAGAACTTGAGATGGATATAACTAATTCATCTCAAGACGACGATCAAGAAGAATTAGTGAGATCGCATTCGGATTATAACAACATCGTTGCTCCCGAAATCTCCTCTAACTCTTGCGAGGACTTGAGAGATAGTCGTCCCTGTGTCGATTATGCCGTGAAGGACTCCCCATTGATTTTCGTCGATGCATACATAGACCTAAGCGATTCGACATACACCTTCTTTAACGAGAGCCCGGATAAGGGTTGGACTTGTCTACCTACATTTAGCATAAGAATCACCCTTTCCGAAAACCTCTTGCGTTCTCGTCTAAAACTAGAGCAACTTAGGTATCTCAGGCACTTCGGTGTTGTTCCATCTAGTAAAGAACCACCCGATCCGAATAAATTCCTTGAAAATAGACAAAACTTCATAAACAACTTCTAGCCACGGGGCCGTGTCCAGGTCAGCACGCCCCCGTGTCCACCCAAAGATTCCCGTCTGACTTTTGGTCAGAATACGAACAAAAAGTGTCAGAATTTTGTCTGCACACGCGGCCGTGTCCAGCGTGCTGTCGTTTTCTATAAATGCAGCAAGATTCCTGCACTCTTGGACCCATTCCAAAGATAGAGATTTGGTGGGATCTTCACATATACCATACTAGGTATATTCTAAAGAAGGTTCTCAACAACCATCTTGTCTTTTTTACTTTTGTCCATTGCCTTCTTCTTCATTTTCCCTCAACACCTCCATTAGAGCTTGAAATCACCATAGTTTCAAGCTTTATTATGATATTTGTTAGATTTTTATTCAAGGGATCTTATTAAAAATAAGTTTTACAACACTGTTTTAAGTTGTTTCTGCTTAAAAATGCTTCAAAAGTCAGAAAAGTAATTTAAAGCTCCAAGATTCCTTGTTTTAAAAATCTGCAGAGAGGTGAACACGGGGCCGTGCTCAGCGAGCACGGGGCCTTGTCCGATGTACTGTTTCAATGAATTGAACTCTTTTCAGTTTGTTTTCTTAGAATGGCAAGCAGAAATAGCGGAACATCTTCATCGCACTCCAGGAACAACCGAAAAGGGAGAAGGTCATCGGTGGAAGACTCTCTTGTAAACTACGTGTATGCTTTGAGGGATGCCATCGATGAAATGATGGGAGTAGAGGAAGCCTTGGTGGACCGTATCAATCATTTGACAGTGGGGCTAGAAGGATGTCTCCGAGAAGTCAACCTTTTGCACCAAAGGTTGAGTATTCTGACTTCTCCTCCTTTGATACCAATCGATACACAAAGGGCATGGGATGTGGTACCGGAAGTCATCATACCGGCCGAGTGGTACGCCATGCCCACGAAACCCCCTCGAAACATATTACACGGGGTTCCGGTTGGCGTCACTCCTCCGCCACAAGATGTTGCGGAAAACGAGCCCTCTTTCTTCCTCCCGAGAGAGATAGAAGAATGGCTCAACGACATCTAGGGGACCCCCTCGGTTCCGAGTTCTACGACGCCTTTCAGTACCGGAAAGCTATTTCCCAGATTTTGATATTCCAACAATAAGGGTAGAACTCCTTAGGATGATTTCATGTATCACTTAACCTATCTATCTTAGTAACTTTTTAGTTTTCTGCTTTATTTTTAATTTTCTAGGACCTTATGTAATATGTTAATTTCTAGGAATGATGGTTTCTAGTTAAATGGTGTTTGGATGATGTTGTAATGGATAAAACACACTCAGGGTGATGGAGGTCACTAAGGGAAACTTGGACCTACACCCCATACACAAAAACAGAGCCTCTCGACGATTTTTCTTCATTACAACAAGTTCAGCAAGGGGCCGTGCTCAGCCAACACGGCCCGTGCTCAAGGATCTGCAGAAAAATGCCCAGTTTAGGTAACTGGACACGGGGCCGTGTTCACTGAACACGCCCCCTTGCCCAGCCTTCTGTAAACCATGATACTGGCAATCTGAACACGGGGCCGTGCCCGGTCACCACGGGCCCGTGTCCAGATGCCCAGTAACATAAAATTTTGCTTTTTAACACATTTTTACACATTCAATCAATCTAAAAACTTATTTTTGGGACACATTGAGGACAATGTGTAATTTAAGTGTGGAGGAGATGCTAAAACCTTGAATTTTGCAAGTCCTAATAACAAGCCTTACACAAAACTCTATTGGAACCGCTAATCACCCCAATTTTTTTCAAAAAAACTTTTCATTTTTTTTACTTGTCTTGGTTTAATTTGAGAATAACAAGTTCTAAAAAAGGTTATATTTTTAGAAATTTACAACCGATAGCGTCGTGATAAAAAGAACCAACATAAGAAAATTATGAAACGGCATGACAAATCTAGTTAAAATTTGATTATATATACTTGATCACATTATAAACCCATTCCCACAAAAAGTGAGTTTTGAGCCTTCATTGAGCATACAAATACACATCTTTAGATTAAATTCTCATTTTTTTGTTTCTTGTGTGAATAGCCGCTTGGTTTCTTACAACTATAGAACTTGCCATGACAATACATTCCCGGTCCTTACCAACTTAAACCCAAGTAAGTAAATGATAGAGGCATTAGGACTAACCCTTTTTTTTCTTTTCAACACCATTGTTTTTCATTTTTTTTACCACCTACCCAAAAAATCCCCCTAGTTAACCCCTTTGAGCCTAAAACTTTTCATTTCTAAACCCACAAAACAAACACCCTTTACCCACCAAAACATTTTATTTTTAAGCCCTTTATTTTAGTAAAAAGCTCGGTCTTCATGTGACATCCTTATAAAAAAAAGTCTAGCAATAAACAAACAAGTTCATCAAAGGAAACTTTGTTTGAAAATGCTTCGTTTGAATAAAAAGTCACAAAAATAAAAAGTTTTACGACAACCGACACTTTTTACGCCTTTCGCCCTTTCTACTAACCACTAACTCAAAACCACCTACCTTTAACCCAAGCCTAACCATTCCCCAAGTCCTCTTGATATTTACAAAGTTGTATAGTTAAAAAGGAGGAGGATTGATTGCTTGGCAAGCATATGGTAGAAGTAAGTTCCATGCCGGTCTAGAGTGTTTCACAAAAATACATCTTCGGCCGAGTGTTGAGTGATCTCCCGTGAGGTATGTGAACTTGTATATAAATGTAATTTTAAAAAGGCATGTTACGCCCAAATAAATAATTTCTCTTATGAAACATTCTAAATAAATCATAACGAATAGGATTGTAAATAACATAAAAATAAAGCCTAATAAAGATCTTGGATTCCCGACACTCAAGACATGCCCAAAACTTCTCTTCTACCCATTCCATTTGGGAGTGTAAGCCACATTATAAAAAGTTTTGCTTGAGGACAAGCAAAGATTCAAGTGTGGGGGTATTTGATGTGTGTAAAATGCAACATATAAATTGCATTAAAAGAGGCATAAAACTAATCCTTTTTTAGTACTAATGTTGGAAAAAGTGTGCTTTTGTCTTCCTTTTGTATTTTCAAGATTAAAAGAGCGTAAATGAACAAAAGAAGCAAAAATGCAGCATAATCTAACATAATCACAAGAAAAGGAATAAACATGGCATGCCCGACCCCTCGACAGCATCTTCCCAAGCAAAAGCAAGTAAACAGAAGGCTGCACACGGCCCCGTGTCCAGCGGACACGGGGGCGTGTTCAGGTGTCTGCAGAAAAGACAAAGCTATAGAAGCTTCTATTCCCAACACCAGGGCGTACCCAGCTCAACACGGTCGTGGCCAACGCTAAGATTCACAGAATCTAAGCAAATCTTGATAGTACAGATACACTTCTGCACACGGGGCCATGCCCTGTCACACCCCGACCACGTAAAACAACAAACCGTAGCGGAAACGTCGGGGAGTGTTGTAACAGAATTATCGTTTCACAACCATGGATACAAAAGAGTCTCGTTTTATTAAATATTAAACATTAACATTGTCTTTGAAACTGAACAAGCAAGTTATATATCGACTATCATTATTATTATGTCACTAAGGTCTCGTCCAGATCCTATGTGACTCAAGCATCCTAGCAATCAACATTAAGCAATATCACCTGAAACATATGTAAAAACAAAGTCAGCAAAGAAATGCTGGCGAGCACATAGTTTTTGTGTGAGTGTCAGATTCATGGCTCGTTAACTTGTTGAAATATCTTGTACAACTTCGTTAATCGATATTAGAAACCTTGTTTTGTAAAATGTTTGTATTGTAAAATGAATAACCAAGTCAAAACAGATTGGTTATAATTTATAAACCTCGATGCCATGAATCTTGACCCAAAACATTTGTTTATGTAAACCAAATCGTAAATCGTTCTCGTAATAAAACTCGTGTGGTTTATATAGTTTCGTAAACATCGTTGTGTGACATCGTTAACTCGTTCTCGTTATAGATCATCGTTCGTTTGTTTAAATCGTTCAAATCGTTCCAAATTGTTCAAATCGTTCACCCATTCAAATCGTTCTTGTTTTAATTGTGAAAACTACTTTTGGTCGTCTCGCTAATAACATTCAAACCTTCGTGACTCGTTCATCGTTCAACTCGTTCAACTCATATTAACAAACCAACAAAGGGTAAGTTAACAATCACAGATTCAGTCGTTACCCACCTAACCCACACATAACCATGGGTCCAGTCTGATAACGGGATTTGTCGGATCCTATGGTACCATAACCTAATACTGGTCGGTTCGGCCAAAATTAATGAATGTCATTCGTTATGTAACTACAACCAACAAGTTCGTTCACATCGTCGAAATCGTTATTAGTTTAGTATAAACCATCGTAATCGTTTTTGAAATCATCGTTATAATATCGAAATCATTCTGATACATATGAATCACCCCAAAACAATCGAAAACATGTAAAAGATGGGATCAATGTACTCACCTTTGGGTGCGTTTTTATATGTTAACACAATCCCTCAAATTGTTTATTCGTCCTAAATTAAATAAGAGTGATTTAATAATCAAAAACCAACAAAATACATAAGTTTCTCCGATACTTAGAATTTTCACATAACTTGAGATTTTTCTCAAAAAGTTATTATTTTTTTGATTATATTGGTGTATTTATATGTATACTCAAACGTAACATGAAATAAATATCGTAATACACATAATCTTGTCAACACTAATACATCATCATACATATTTTGTAAAACACATAGCACATTGTAACACCTAAAGTTTACCCATGAACAACCCATTATAGTGTATGTCGAAAAACACTTATTTTAGCGATTCGGTAACGTTTTTGGGCGCCGGAAGTCACGTATGACTAACTAAACACCAAGTAAACTTAATATAAGTTAAAATACTTATTTTTATATCATAAATATCAGTTTGGTTACTGATCTAAAACAGTTTTATAAAAATCCTCCGAAAAGCCGATTTTTAACCGTTTTACCGCATAGTTTTGCATCAAACGTTACCCGAACCATCCCAAATCGAAACGAATTGATATTTTAACATAACCCATGTTATTTACTGAATAAAATAGTGGTTATACTCATGATAGTGCAGGTCTCACATAAAGCACATAAATCATGCAAATTTCACATATTTTACCACTTTTTAAGCTATATGTACAACATGCAAAGCTATCAAACCTATGTCAAAGTTTCATGCCATTATAATATACCAAATAATGGTATTTTTAGTGTTTGTAACCTGATCTAAAACATTTTTGTCATATAGCCATTTTTCATCATTTCTTGAGCTTTAAATCAACATGTATTCTCATGCACAAGTGCCTAAAGCGCACTATCATAGCATCATCATTTTATATTAATCTAAATGCATCCAACATGTGATTTATTCATGTTTATTTGCTGATGTAATTTAACATTTATCATATCATACACAAATCAATCAACACTTGCATTTTAACTATCATTCAAGAACATGTAACAACTTAAACAAGTACTTATCAAGAAATCAAACTTCAAAGCTCATATACACACATATATATGTACGGTCATATTGTCGCACCCCCGATATTTCCACGTTTTACCGGTGGGCCCGGTAGGGGAGTACCGTGACGTAGTTGATATCATTATACTCAAACAACACAATATTGAAATGCACAGCGGAAGCAAAAGATAGATTCATTTCAATCAAATAATATTGTAATGTTAAGTATCACAAATAGTTGAAATAAAATCCACAGGTGTATCAAAATAAAGAGGAAACATTGTTCAACAGTTTTATGACATCCAAGCTTGCGAGACTTATTGCGGATGCTAGGAGAAAGCCAGCCTAGTTCGAGTAGTACCTGCACTTAACCTTTTTGGGAAAATACGTCAGTTTACACTGGTAAATACAATTAACTTACTCATTTTGAAAAGGTTTAATAAAATTGATTTGAATGCACGTGGCACAAGCTTTTTATAACTTGGGATAATTATTTGAATATAATCTTGTAAAAGAATTACATGTTTCTTATGCGTTCAGTAGCCCGGTTCGTGCCGGGTTAAAGATCAATAGACACACCACATTATTTATTTAGACACTGACGGGTGTACGCCTACACCCCGTGCTTAGGTCGTGGCCATTTCGTAAAATGATGCCAAGGATATCCGGGACATGGTCATTAACCCCCCAAAGGCTTTAAGCAAACAAAACAATTTAAACGGGTCAATTAAATAAATTAACCACCATACGATTAAAGATTTAATGCCCGATCAAGCGGTATTTTATATACCGTACCCCAAGCCCGTGTAAGGGAAAATAAGTTAAAAGTATTTACCTTTGCAAGTATTAAGCACAAATAGCAATGTGGGTAGCTTTTACCGGGCCTCCTATTCTGGAACAAAGGTTTATAATAACCTATTAGAATCCTAACGGGTCTTTAATTAAGCCTAAACTTAGACCGGTTAGTTTTAAAGGAAGATACGGTTCGTACGCACGATTAAGCGAAGACCGGAGTAGAATGTGATTTAGACCTGACAAGTTTGAAGACTTGTATGATATGGGTAAACTAAACACATTCTGGATTTTGAGGTAAAAATGATAAGGTTCGACCCGTTTCGGCTAATTTATGTAAACTAGTTACATAAACCGAACCGAACGCGGATAACGCATAACGGGTAACCGAAAGAGTCATGAACAGATTTCCTAAGTTAATATGCCTTAAATATGTTGTGGTATCAGTAGGATACCTTCCATTATGCCCAAAACGAGTTTAATCTCAATTTAAGCCCCGTAGGGGTATTTTGGTCATTTAAAAGATTATAAAAGAGATTGATTTTAATTCTGAGACTCGGGTCTGAAATAATCAGTAAATCAACTTAATTTAATAGGTCATATCAGTTGGTGATAAGTCTTATATGCCAAAATGGTTTTAAACCCAAACTAGGTGTTTAATACGCGTAAAAAGCCGTTTTAAGCGATTCCCGGGTTATACAAGGAAATATGAGTTTTCTGGTCAGGTTATAAAGTTCAAAATACTTCATTTATTATATAAAATTAGTAGCAATTGGATTGGTGTCCAAATATTATGTAAAACTCATTTTACAAGCAAAAAGGGTATAATCGGTAATTACCGAGTCAAGGCGATAACCTTAGGTTATGCTCAGGTTAAAAATAATTAAAAATCTTCAAAAATCCCAAAATATTATATTACATCAGTGGGTAAAAGGTTTGGTGTCAAAAATTGGGTTTAGATAGGCCTTACGCTAATTATGTCGTTTAATTAACAAAAGATCTTCTAATTACGCTATTGAGCATAACTCCTAATCTAGACCTCCAACTGATGTGAAAATTTAGGGACATGTTTATAAATCAGCAACAAAGATTATTGTTCTTTCATGTTTTCAAAATTATCGTTTTATGGTCAAAAGGGCATTATGGTCAACATTAAGCAATTAACGGAAACGTGCAAACGAATCGGACAATCAATGAATCAATCACAGAGGGTTATACTATTTTGTAACCCGGTCCTAATGAAGCTCTAAGGCATTTCTAAATCATGTTATTATGGGTCAGAACTGAAGTCAAAGCAAAAGTCAAAGTTTTGCGACTTTCGGTTCCGAACCGAGCCTAAACAGAAAATTGTCGGGTTGGACATGCCTAGACTTGTTCTTGCATTGATTATCAAGTTATATGAGTGGCAAAACAGGTTACACGTCTTCTACATTGCTAATTACATGTTAATTCGCAAATTAAGATTCTGTTGACTTTTTATAAACAACTTTGACCCGACAATTGATCTAGTTAGAGCGGGAATCAGAGGGTGCCCTTTTAAGGGTTTATTGCCCACATAATTACCAACTTATAACTACTTTCAATTTAACCTAACATCAGACCATTAATGATTAATCGATAAGTCAAACCTAAATTACGACGGTTTGACTTTTAAGTTATAAACTAAGCAAAACTCGATTAAGGAAGGTTAAGGAAGCTTACCAAAGTCCTAATTACGACCATGGATGATTTGGGTCTGCTCTTGAACTCCAGAAGTCTTCAAAATTTGAGTCGAGAATGGATGATCAAAAGTGGCAAACATGAGGGTCCTTATATAGTGATTTTGGTTGCTCAAGATTGTGCCAAACAAGTCTATAATTGATCTTGGATGCATCCCAAGTGTCCCTATACCCTAAAAACCATTTTAGGCAGCACATGGTATGTAAAACAAGCAATTGGAGTCGGTTAAAGGGCTGGACAGACACCTGTCTGCATTTTCTGTATCTGGGAGTGCCAGGCGGCCCGTGTGATGACTGGTGTCAGGTTACCAAGTTTTTGTTAATTGCAGTTTTGGTCCTTGGTCCTCCTAAAAGTTGTTTTACCTTTATGTTTTGCACTTTAAGCCCTCTAAATTGATTTATAAAGGCTTCAAGACTTATACCCACTTTGTTAAGTCCTTGGTTAACTTTTTGATTACTTGAAAAGTCATAAATTTCATCGTTGACGCTTTTAACCCCTCGTATACGAATTCTATCATAACTTTCTCATACGGTAACGAAACTTGGTGAAATTTTTATCATGCATTCTAGTGAGCATGATTAATTGTTACAAAGCTTTAGATTTGCTAAAAGGTCACTCAAAGGTATAACTTAAACATGTTGACACATTTAACCCCTGTAGTTTGTATTCTCTCACTTTCTTTCAAGTTAGCTTCGTATGATCCATGATTCATTCGTTTAAGGGTATAAACATCATGTAGGGTTATTGTAAAGTATATTTATCCATTGTTGACATTTTGAACCCTTACATTCACATACTTTCCTTGTTTGTCAACTTTAGTCCCTCTAGAACATTCTTTCACACGTTCAAAGCTTATGACACGTGTCAATACATTATAGGACGTGAATTTTCGAGGTGTTACATCCTCACCCCCTTAAAAGAAATCTCGACCTCGAGATTTACTGAAATAAATGAGGGTACTTTTCTTTCATTGTGGACTCTACCTCCCACATGTACTCGGGACCTCTTCGGGCATCCCATTTAACTTTTACAATCGGTACATGCTTCCTTCGAAGCTTCTTAACCTGTCGATCCTCGATCGACACAGGTTTTTCAACAAACTTCAAGCTTCCTTCTATGTGTACATCAGTGTGTGGTATGACTAGTGATTCATCAGCTAGACATCTCTTCAGATTGCAGATGTGGAATACATTGTGAATACCACTGAGCTCTTCAGGTAAGTTTAACTTATAAGCAACTGATCCAACACATTCGATGATCTCGAATGGTCCTATGTACCTCGGGCTTAACTTGCCTTTCTTACCAAATCGCATCACTCCCTTCCAGGGTGATACTTTAAGCAGCACTTTGTCACCTACCTCGAATTTCAGAGGTTTACGTTTTAAGTCTGCGTAGCTTTTCTGCCTATCTCTGGCAGCTTTCAGGCGGTCACGAATCTGGACAATCTTGTCCGTCATTTCAAAGACTATGTCAAGCCCTGATAATTGGACTTCTCCTACCTCTGCCCAACAAATAGGCGTTCTGCATTTCCTACCATATAATGCCTCGAAAGGCGCAGCCTTAATGCTCGTATGGTAGCTATTATTATAGGAGAACTCGATCAATGGCAGGTGGTTATCCCAACTACCACCTAAGTCAATCACACATGCACGAAGCATGTCTTCCAAGGTTTGGATTGTACGCTCACTCTGCCCGTCCGTCTGAGGATGGTAAGTCGTACTGAAATTTAAGCGCGTGCCCAAAGATTGTTGGAAACTTTTCCAAAAATGTGAAGTGTATCTAGTATCTCTGTCAGAGATAATAGACACGGGTATGCCATGTAGAGATACAATCTTATCTACGTACAATTGGGCTAACATGTCGGAGCTATAAGTCTCCTTAATGGGTAGGAAATGTGCTGACTTAGTCAGTCTATCTACTATCACCCATATAGTGTTATTTCCTTTCTTTGTATTTGGTAACTTGGTGATGAAATCCATTGTCACCATCTCCCACTTCCAAGTGGGGAGTTCAGGCTGTTGTAGCAAACCTGACGGCTTTTGATGTTCAGCTTTAACTTGTGCGCACGTCAGACATTTGGCCATATAAGTGGCTACAGATTTCTTCAAACCTATCCACCAATAGTTTGCCTTTAGATCCTGATACAACTTATCAGCTCCAGGATGAACGGAGTATTTAGAACTATGGGTTTCCTGGAGAATAACATCCCGAAGTCCTCCATAAACTGGAACCCATATTCGTCCATTTAGCCGTAGGATTCCGTATTTGCCATAGGATAACTGTTCTTCAGTTACTCCTAGCTTTTCAGCAGGATAGTTAGCTTCCAATACAGCTTCCTTCTACGTAGCTAACAACCTCTCGTTCAAACTATTCTTTATTTCCATGCACTTGGCATTTATTCTAATGGGTTTAACTCTTTCCTTTCTGCTCAAGGCATCAGCGACTACATTCGCCTTGCCTGGATGGTATCGGATTTCACAATCGTAATCATTCAACGTCTCCATCCATCGGCGCTGCGTCATGTTTAAATCCTTTTGGTTAAAGAGGTGCTGGAGGCTCTTGTGATCCGAATAGATCACACACTTGATTCCATACAAATAATGCCTCCACAGTTTTAGTGCAAATACAACGGCACCCAACTCCAAGTCATGGGTGGTGTAGTTCCTCTCGTGTACCTTTAACTGTCGAGAAGCATAGGCAATAACCTTGCCCTTTTGCATAAGCACACATCCCATACCAGTGTGCGATGCGTCGTAGTAAACCACGAATTCCTCGATACCTTCAGGCAATGTCAAAACAGGAGCATTGCTCAACTTTTGCTTGAGAATATCGAAGGATTCTTGCTGCTTAGGACCCCAATCGAACTTTATATTCTTCCTAGTCAAAGAAGTTAGGGGTGCAGCAATCCTTGAAAAATTTTCAATTAAACGCCGGTAATATCCTGCTAATCCCAAGAAGCTGCGAATCTCTGTGGGCGTCTTCGGCTCTTGCCAATTCATGACAGCTTCAACCTTAGCGGGATCTACTTGGATTACGCGTTCACTAACCACATGTCCAAGAAATTGGACTTCACGAAGCCAAAATTCACACTTAGAGAATTTGGCGTAGAGCTTTTCCCGATGAAGCAGTTTCAGAATGCAATGGAGGTGCTTCTCATGGTCAGCTTGATTCTTTGAGTAAATAAGAATGTCATCGATGAAGACGATGACGAATTTATCCATGTAAGGCTTGCAGACGCGGTTCATGAGATCCATGAATGCGGCTGGTGCATTAGTGTGTCCAAAAGGCATCATTAAGAACTCGTAGTGACCATAACGAGTCCTAAATGCAGTCTTATGTACATCTTTATCCTTGACCTTCAGTTGATGATATCCTGACCTTAAGTCGATCTTGGAAAAGTAACTTGCTCCTTGAAGCTGATCGAACAAGTCGTCGATCCTAGGTAATGGATACCGATTCTTGACGGTAACTTTGTTAAGTTCTCGATAGTCGATGCACAGACGCATCGAGCCATCCTTCTTCTTCACAAACATGATTGGTGCTCCCCAAGGAGATGAGCTAGGTCTAATAAATCCTTTGCTTAACAAGTCATCCAGTTGAGTTCTCAACTCTTTCATCTCCGTTGGTGCCAATCTGTAAGGCGCTCTTGCAACAGGTGCTGCTCTGCGAATAATGTCAATCATGAACTCCACTTGCCTATCTGGGGGTAAACCAGGTAGTTCTTCAGGGAATACTTCTGGATATTCAGAGATAATAGGTATGTCTTCGATCTTAGGCTTTGGTTCATCAATGGTTACTTGTGCCATGTAGATAACACAACCCTTCGTCAAACACCTTGATGCCTTAAGCATGGACACTTGCTCAGGCATTCCGTACTTAGTATCTCCTTGGATTGTCAAAGGCTCGCCATGAGGAGCTCTGACAACCACTTGCTTCTTAGCACAAACGTTCTGGGCTTGGTTGCGAGACAACCAATCCATGCCTATTACTATATCGAAACCAGCTAACTTCAAAGGAAGTAAGGATAATGGAAAAAAGTGGTTCCTAATGGATACAACACATCCATCTAACACAGTTGAGGCGGTTTCTAAGGTACCATCAGCTAATTCAACCTCATATTTCACACTTAAGGTTTTAACAGGTAAATTCAGCAACTTACAAAACTTATTATCTACGAATGACTTATCAGCTCCTGAATCGAATAGCACTCTTGCATAAACATCATTTATGAGAAAGGTACCTGTTATCACGTTATCATCCTGCACTGCGTCCTTAGCATCCATTCTGAAGACCCTAGCGTTGGTCTTTTTACCTTCTTCTGGTTTCTTGGCATATTTTGGGCAGTTGGACTTGATATGCCCCTTTTCATTACAGTTGTAGCAGGTCGCATCCTTCAACTTTTTGCAATCCAAGGTCTTGTGTTCCTTGGACTTGCATATCCCACATGCAAAAGTACTTGAATGTGTCTGCGAGTTCGATTCATATCTGCACTTTCCGAAGTGCTGTTTCTTGCAGATCTTACATGTGGGTTTATCACCCGACTGATGACCATCTTTCTTAGATCCAGAACCCTTTTTGTGGTCATTGTTTCCCCTATGTCTCTTATCTGATCGCCGTGAGTTATCATCCTTACGCTTCCTTTTCTCAGCATCAGTGTTCCTCAGCGATCTCTGCCTGACCGCATCCAGTGTGAGGGACAAGGATATATCAACTACAGACCTGAATGTAGCTGGCCGAGAGGCTTTTACACTTGCCTTAATCTCTGGGGCTAAACCCCCAATGAAACGAGCTATTCTTTTGGGTTCCGGGGTCACAAGATAAGGAACCAATCTTGACATCGTATTAAAGCTCGTAAAGTAAGCTTGGCAATCCAGGTTTTTCATCACCAATGACAGAAAATCCGACTCATTCTTTTCAACCTCATGCTGAGGACAGTAGTTCTCCTTGATGAGGGTAACAAATTGTTCCCATGTCATATTGTATAGTGGAATCTTCCCAGTAGCTTGAATCAACGATCTCCACCAGGCTAAGGCCTCACCTTTGAACGATTGAGATACGAACTTCACCACATCCTTATCAGCGCACCCGCTGATATCTACCACAGTGTCCATCTCATCCAACCATGTCATGCAATCAACTGCCCCTTTTTCACCAGTAAAGTCCCGGGGTTTACAAAAAACAAAGTATTTATAAGTACAGGACTTGGTACGTGGTTTATCATCAAATACGATCCTCTTGGATGGAACACTGTTTTGGTTTGAGGAATGTCGATCATCATCTTTCTTTGGCTCATCTTCCTTAGAGGGCGGCTTGCTGTGAGCCTCTGAATGAGTCTTAGGCTTGGAATGCGGTGCGGATAGGGTCCTACTTCGAGTCCCGCTATATTCATTATACTGCCGCTCTATAGCTTTTGTAACCGCGTTGTCTATTAACGCTTGCAGTTCAGCACCCGCTATATTAATTCGGGTATTATCATGATCCTCCCGTGGGTGACTGTTGATCTCATCCGAGTCAGCCATGTAGTTTGACTGTTACATAAAATATTGACAATAATTTATTTGGGAATTTATTAAGGAATTGTCTTTTATAGCAATTCATTAACCATGGTAAACACAGACCATATTTGGTTAATTTGTTAATCACATTTATTTAGGATTTTTATTATAATGTATCCTAATTATAAAACAATAACAGTATTATTAGTGGCACAAAAGGCCTAGTCACAAGGACATTTTAAATTATAAGCTATGATTTCAGAGAATCAAGGCATTAAGGTTTGAACGCAGTTCATTACCTTTTCTTGACAGGGAGTTGTAGGCTACCACTGTCGTTAGTTTTATATGACAATAAATATGGCCCGTAGGCACTACACCACTATTGGATGCTTAATATATAATCATCAAGTTAGGTTAGGAATCCTTTGAAGAATCCGATTATAAGAATGACGTGTGAGATTTTAACGAATCACGTCTGCCAGGAGCGTTAACATGTTTTTCAGATGTTAACAGGGATTTGAATCTTTTCAAACAGGTCTTACCATCTTGGCCAAGTCTTATAATGACATGCAGGCTAGGTTATACCTTTAAGATTCTTATTTAATATTTAATAGGCAGATTATTTATAAAAGGAATGATTTTTAATTTATTTATTCCATGTATAATATATTTATGCATAAAAATGACAATAATGAAATTTTTAAATTTTAACATTCCATTAAACATTAAAAGAAGTACATATTGGCCTAAACGGGACTTTAAACAGAACAACTTGCCCATGCAGGGGCTAAACTGAAATACAAGTCCTCGCAGGGACTGATTACAAAAACAGGTGTACACGCAGGGACTACAGAAAGACAAGTCCACGCAGGGACTAAGTACATACATAAATGTCCACGCAGGGACTTAATTGAAATAAGGAAATGCAACAATATATATAGGGATTCAGTGATCCCTTTTCTTCTTTCCTTTAAGTAAGCTTGCTAATCCCTTGAGAAATCCCCGATTGTACCTGCGCTCTTCTTGAAAGTCATGTTCCACCTGGCTTAATCTTTGGAGGATTTCCTCCTGTTCTGGTGGGGAAAACCGTGGTGGCTGTGACTGGTGCTGAATCGGTGGCCGAGCAGGTATTTGATACCCATGAGTTGGATATCCCACTCCCCAGGGAGCTCCATATGGTCCTTCAGGATGAAGGGCGTTGTAGTTTGCTACTACAAGATACGGGTCGGCTTCAACATAGTTATAGTGAGTGTGAGCCGGCTGCTCAAACGGATTGTACGCCGTTGAACCGGCGTAGGTAGGAATCGGGTTACCAAAACCCATTGGTGGCGGTGGTGGTGCAACTGGTGCAGAATTCACCTATGTAACTGGGTTTGAAGGCCCACCCATTTGTGGGTCCTCATGCAGTGGCGGATAGTGACTGCCACTTGAGTGATGGGGGGTGCTAAAGTGAAACTCCCCTCCTCGCGCGGACATTCATGCGCCTGTTCTCCTACACCTTGGTGGTTCTGGAGGTGCTTGATAAACTGGCGGCGGTGGTGGCGGTGGCGTGACTGCCACGAAACGCGAATCCTCTGAGGGATCCTGCTGTTGTGGGTTATGAGAGGGTGTAAAATACCACTCATGCTGGTTGAACCTCGCTTGGTAACTGTCTGGACCACGGTAGGGTGATCCGTGGAAGGATGATCCATCAGAGATCTCGATGGGATGAGTAGGTGTCCCAGACGGTGGTTCAACTGGATCTGTGTCCTCGTCCATATCCATTGCATGGTCTCCTAAGAAATGGTCTTCAGGTCCTAGTGGGTTAAAACCCACTGGTTCTTCAATATAATTTGCCGGGTTGAACCGGCCCTGAAAGACAGGAGTAGGGTCGCCAAAGGAACGGTGCGAAACGGACCGCTGCAACGGTAAGTAGGAGTGGCAAGAGTCTTCAGGCTCGTTTTCTGAATGCGGCCCGAAGGAGTGACGGCAGGGAGGTGTTGAGCTATACGAGGTAGATCTTCTAGCGGGCTCTAAATGGGTCCTCCAGTTTCCTTGAGGATCGGCGCTCATCGTAGTAGAAGGAGTCCGCCGGTGTGAAGGCCCGGCTTCGTGATCATTGGGGGCGTTGATATGCCCCTTACCCCGTCCTCCTCTTCTAAATCTAGGTGGCATAATTCCTGTCAAAACAATTAAGAGATACAACAAAAATATAAAGGACAAAGTTAGAATTAAAAACAATTTGGATTAGTCCTAAGTTCCTTGTCTAGACTCGAAAATTTAGGAATGTGCAATTGTGTCATTGAGATTAAACACAAAAGGCTAGTGTTTAATTCACTCAATGTTGTCTCTGATACCAACCTGTCACACCCCGATATTTCCACGTTTTACCGGTGGGCCCGGTAGGGGAGTACCGTGACGTAGTTGATATCATTATAGTCAAACAACACAATATTGAAATGCACAGTGGAAGAAAAAGATAGATTCATTTCAATCAAATAATATTGTAATGTTAAGTATCACAAATAGTTGAAATAAAATCCACAGGTGTATCAAAATAAAGAGGAAACATTGTTCAACAGTTTTATGACATCCAAGCTTGCGAGACTTATTGCGGATGCTAGGAGAAAGCCAGCCTAGTTCGAGTAGTACCTACACTTAACCTTTTTGGGAAAATACGTCAGTTTACACTGGTAAATACAATTAACTGACTCATTTTGAAAAGGTTTAATAAAATGTATTTGAATGCACGTGGCACAAGCTTTTTATAACTTGGGATAATTATTTGAATATAATCTTGTAAAAGAATTACATGTTTCTTATGCGTTCAGTAGCCCGGTTCGTGCCGGGTTAAATATCAATAGACACACCACATTATTTATTTAGACACTGACGGGTGTACGCCTACACCCCGTGCTTAGGTCGTGGCCATTTCGTAAAATGATGCCAAGGATATCCGGGACATGGTCATTAACCCCCCAAAGGCTTTAAGCAAACAAAACAATTTAAACGGGTCAATTAAATAAATTAACCACCATACGATTAAAGATTTAATGCCCGATCAAGCGGTATTTTATATACCGTACCCCAAGCCCGTATAAGGGAAAATAAGTTAAAAGTATTTACCTTTGCAACTATTAAGCACAAATAGCAATGCGGGTAGCTTTTACCGGGCCTCCTATTCTGGAACAAAGGTTTATAATAACCTATTAGAATCCTAACGGGTCTTTAATTAAGCCTAAACTTAGACCGGTTAGTTTTAAAGGAAGATACGGTTCGTACGCACGATTAAGCGAAGACCGGAGTAGAATGTGATTTAGACCTGACAAGTTTGAAGACTTGTATGATATGGGTAAACTAAACACATTCTGGATTTTGAGGTAAAAATGATAAGGTTCGACCCGTTTCGGCTAATTTATGTAAACTAGTTACATAAACCGAACCGAACGCGAATAACGCATAACGGGTAACCGAAAGAGTCACGAACAGATTTCCTAAGTTAATATGCCTTAAATATGTTGTGGTATCAGTAGGATACCTTCCATTATGCCCAAAACGAGTTTAATCTCAATTTAAGCCCCGTAGGGGTATTTTGGTCATTTAAAAGATTATAAAAGAGATTGATTTTAATTCTGAGACTCGGGTATGAAATAATCAGTAAATCAACTTAATTTAATAGGTCATATCAGTTGGTGATAAGTCTTATATGCCAAAATGGTTTTAAACCCAAAGTTGGTGTTTAATACGCGTAAAAAACCGTTTTAAGCGATTCCCGGGTTATACAGGAAATCTGAGTTTTCTGGTCAGGTTATAAAGTTTAAAATACTTCATTTATTATATAAAATCAGTAGCAATTGGATTGGTGTCCAAATATTATGTAAAACTCATTTTACAAGCAAAAAGGGTATAATCGGTAATTACCGAGTCAAGGCGATAACCTTAGGTTATGCTCAGGTTAAAAATAATTAAAAATCTTCAAAAATCCCAAAATAGTATATTACATCAGTGGGTAAAAGGTTTGGTGTCCAAAATTGGGTTTAGATAGGCCTTACGCTAATTATGCCGTTTAATTAACAAAAGATCTTCTAATTACGCTATTGAGCATAACTCCTAATCTAGACCTCCAACTGATGTGAAAATTTAGGGACATGTTTATAAATTAGCAACAAAGATTATTGTTGTTTCACATTTCCAAAATTATCGTTTTATGGTCAAAAGGTCATTATGGTCAACATTAAGCAATTAACGGAAACGTGCAAACGAATCGGACAATCAATGAATCAATCACAGAGGGTTATACTATTATGTAACCCGGTCCTAATGAAGCTCTAAGGCATTTCTAAATCATTTTATTACGGGTCACAACTGAAGTAAAAGCAAAAGTCAAAGTTTTGTGACTTTCGGTTCCGAACCGAGCCTAAACAGAAAATTGTCGGGTTGGACATGCCTAGACATGTTCTTGCATTGATTATCAAGTTATATGAGTGGCAAAACAGGTTACACGTCTTCTACATTGCTAATTACATGTTAATTCGCAAATTAAGATTTTGTTGACTTTTTATAAACAACTTTGACCCGACAATTGATCTAGTTAGAGCGGGAATCAGAGGGTGCCCTTTTAAGGGTTTATTGCAAACATAATTACCAACTTATAACTACTTTCAATTTGACCTAACATCAGACCATTAATGATTAATCGATAAGTCAAACCTAAATTACGACGGTTTGACTTTTAAGCTATAAACTAAGCAAAACTCGATTAAGGAAGGTTAAGGAAGCTTACCAAAGTCCTAATTACGACCAGGGATGATTTGGGTCTGCTCTTGAACTCAAGAAGTCTTCAAAAGTTGAGTTGAGAATGGATGATCAAAAGTGGCAAACATGAGATAGTGATTTTGGTTGCTCAAGATTGTGCCAAACAAGTCTATAATTGATCTTGGATGCATCCCAAGTGTCCCTATACCCTAAAAACCATTTTAGGCAGCATATGGTATGTAAAACAAGCAATTGGAGTCGGTTAAAGGGCTGGACAGACACATGTCTGCATTTTCTGTATCTGGGAGTGCCAGGCGGCCCGTGTAAGGCTCTGCCTGGGCTTACGCGGCTCGTGTGATGCCTGGTTTCAGGTTACCAAGTTTTTGTTAATTGCAGTTTTGGTCCTTGGTCCTTCTAAAAGTTGTTTTACCTTTATGTTTTGCACTTTAAGCCCTCTAAATTCATTTATAACTTTCTCATACGATAACGAAACTTGGTGAAATTTTTATCATGCATTCTAGTGAGCATAATTAATTGTTACAAAGCTTCGGATTTGCTAAAAGGTCACTCAGAGGTATAACTTAAACATGTTGACACATTTAACCCCTGTAGTTTGTATTCTCTCACTTTCTTTCACAGTTAGCTTCGTATGATCCATGATTCATTCGTTTAAGGGTATAAACATCATGTAGTGTTATTGTAAAGTATATTTATCCATTGTTGACATTTTGAACCCTTACATTCACATACTTTCCTTGTTTGTCAACTTTAGTCCCTCTAGAACATCCTTTCACACGTTCAAAGCTTATGACACGTGTCAATACATTATAGGACGTGAATTTTCGAGGTGTTACACATATATACATCACCATTTTTATTTTTGTATCAAGACCCATTTCTTTTTAGATTTCAAGTTTGTGAAAAATTCCAAGATTCAAGAGAAACTTCAAGTCATCAAGAACAACCAAGAATCAAGAGTATGATTTATACATAAATTTTATACCTTCAAGATTCAAGTAAGTTGTTGATGAGATTTTGATGATATGGAGCTTGAAATCACTTGAAAGCACCTTGGAAACTCCTTTGGATCTTCACACCAACATGAAATATGCTTGAAATGGAGCTTGATTTTCAAGAATAAGGTTGCAAGGATGAGAATGGTGATGGTGATGGTGTGGATGGTTGGGGGAGAGAGAGAGAAGGAGGAGATGGAGTGTAGTGAAGATTGTGATCTTTGGTAGATTGTATAGAAGATATGAAGATCTATAATATCCAAGGGAAATCAAATAAGATCCAAGAAAGATCAAGATAGATTATGGAGGATCTTTGCAAATATATGGTGGGGCCACATAATGGTGACCGTAAATTTCAAGGGGGAGGGGTCCATGTGTAATTTTGATGGTATATTAGATAAAAATAGGTATTTAACTGGATACCGGGTATTTTATCTAGCGTTTAAATCCCGGTTTATGGCGTTCTAAATTATTTTTATTATTCTATAAAAAAAATTCGCCAAAATATTACTGAAATAAATTTCAGTTGCCGAGACTGGCTGCGTTGTCCGTGTTTTGCAGTATATGCACTGTGTTGCGCAGAAACACGCGGTACGCGCTTAAACTTGAAAAATAACGTTTTTAAGCGTTTTAATTTATTTTTCAACACGAACCTGATTAAAAATAAAATTTTAATCATAACAGAATATTTTTGGGATTTAAATATTATCCGGGCGGTCACCAACGTTCGTTTCGCAGTTTTGTCGCAATTAGTTCTTTAGTTCAAATAAACATGTTTTTGCCATACCGAATCCTTCGAAAATTATTTCTAAGTTATGTAAAGGGTATTTAAGGTATGTTTGGCTTATGTCACAGTTCCGGAGTGTACGTCGCGTTAAACTGATTGCGTTTATGCACCAGTTTGCGTATAACCTACCAGAAAGCGATTTAAAGCTTGAAATCGGAATCGAATCAAATTGTAAAATCATCAAACACAATAACACATATAATAACACCAAAGCACATTGTTTTATTGATAATCAACATTGTTTTACATTATACGATGATTACAGAACCCAGTTGTCACATGCCCAGCGGACACGGGGGCGTGTGGAGCTAATGCAGACAAATTGCAATTAATGAAGAAAGAGAAAGTGGATGGACACGTGGCCGTGCCCAATGGACACAGGGCAGTGTCTGAGCTTCTGTGCAGGCTATAAATAGAGGTGCTTGGTTCACTTCAAAGGCATCCCTTGACAAACCACATCTCTCCCACTTCACCCACACTCCACCACCATCACAACCCACATCCACCACCATCATCCACCACCATCATCCACCATCCATCTTAGAGTGTGTGTAGTAGTCTCGGGATCCAAGATTGATAGTAAGTGTTCTTGACAATCAAAGGCCATGTTTGCCTAAGTCTCTTACATCGCTTGGTGAAGACAAGCATTTAGTGTAATACTTTTGTTTTTCAATCTTTTTGCACTTTTTATTTGGTTTTGTATTAATGACTTTAATAACTAGTTTCTTATGTTGAAGGTGAAACTTCCTTATCATTTGTCTGTGGTGTCTTGGCATTATTTTACTGTCTATATAAAATAAAAGATTTACACCATTCATATCTCTACGGTCTATATAGAGATATGTTGGCTACCTGGTCGGGGGTTAAGCGAATGGTTTGGTAAGGTTCTTGCCTTGTTCAGTGTATAGATCCTGCAAGGACCTGGGTCAAGCTTACTAGGACCTCCTTCAATACCCAATGGTATTGGATGGCGGGGGTGCGAATGGCTTGATCCCCTCATATGTAAACTACTATTAATACATTAACCCAACTACTTGGGATTGTATCCCTGCTGACTCAAACCACTTAGCCGAGGGTAACGTCACCTTCAAAAGAGGGGCCTACCACATTACGCATTAATAACTTAATTAATTATCTTTCAATATTCCGACCCTTTAGGATTGTATCCTTGCTGACTCAAACTACTGGATTGAGGGTAACGTCACCTTCAAAAGAGGGGCCTACTACTATAACTAAGATAATCTCTTAAAAAGTACAAAAGTGCGGAAATCATCAAAGGTTACACTAAAGGCGAGTCGGATCCAAGTGATTCATCTTGTCTATCTGTTTTTATTTTATTTTTATTTTTTAGCATTTTTAGTTTTTTTTATTTTCATATTTAAAACTTTTTCTAAACTTTTGATTTGATTAGACGTTGAGGATAAACCGGTACTAAAAGCTCTTGTGTCCTTGGACGACCTCGGTATCTTACCAACGCTATACTACGCTCACGATGGGTGCACTTGCCCATATGTGTGTTTAGTGTTAGTAAAATATCATGTTTTATAAATTTAAAACTTGACTAAAGTGTTAAAAAGGGCTTAAAATATACACAAAAACTTATAACGCTACACACGCATCAGTTATCCAGATATAGTTCAAGGTGGCGAGACCAGTTTATGTAGTAATATGTGGCTGGAAATTTTGTTGTTGTTGGCTATTTCTTGGATTCTGAAGAATTATCAATGGAGTAAACACGGATGCGTTACACACTGGGCTTATCCCAAGGGCATAGTGTTTTCACATTATCTAAATATGGTTAGACTCGAGTTTATAGCATTTACATGCTATCACAAGGTTATAGCATTTTCATGCTATCTTAAGGTTATGGCATTTTTGTACCATCTTAAATGTATAATGTTTACATCCTAAGTTCTTGATAAAGAGGTTTTAACAGAACCCTTAGGAAGTTAGAAGCTTATTGAAATTCTAAGGCTCGTATTCAATTCAGGATTTTGGGATCAGGATCTTGAGAAATTACACAATGAACAATGCTCAAGAAGAGAGGAACATCATGAGGGATCCTATTAAAACCAGGATTCTCAAGGATCATGATGTCAAGATGCCAAGAACATACAAGGAGCAATGCATAAAAGATCGGGTGTACTCTAAACTTATGACCATTTTATTAAATTCATTTCTTATAAAGATGTTTTGAAGTTATCCAGTTCGTAGGATAAAGATGATTATGTCATGGTGGTAATTTTTTTACAAAATATATATGTTTTCGAGACAAAACCAACAAACATTTGTTCTTAATGATTCAAAAAATTCATTAAGGATCCTGAACAGAGTTTTTAAATACCAAGTTTGTGCATAAGGGTCCACATTTCGAAACAAGACAAGGAAACCCAAACAAAATATGCCATGGCAAGAAGTCAAAAGCATAAATATGCCACCTCGACCACCTTGTGACTTAACCATTCAAACCTAAAATTGACCTGACCTTCACCCAAAACCTAGGCCCAACCAATCAGAATCATCATCTATCATAGTTCACACCCCATTTCAGGGAACCATCAAAAGCAACATAAAAAAGGAAATTGTTTTTGGGGCCATAACCACAACCACAAAGATTTAAAAATTGGGGCTCCTACCTAGTCTTAAATAACCATCATTGCCCCGTTGACACCTACCCCTTACAATCGCATTCACCTCCTGCAGCCTCACCCTCAGGATCTTCGCCAACCTTGCTTCCTCAGCTTCCTCAACCCTATCTCCCTCTTGCTCAGGAACCTTAACCTTTCTTCCCGGCTTCACCATTACAGCTCTCCACTTCTTTACATCACAGGCCTTGACCTCAAACCCTTCAGCCTTGGCTTCTTCCCACATCTAGATCTTGGATTGGAAGATAGTGAGGGCTGTTGATTTCTTAGCTTCCGACTCAAGCTGCTTCAACTGCTCCTGGTGGACTCCCTTGTGATCCTGGCATTCCTTCCTTAAAGGCTCAAGCTGACAATGGAGATCCTCAGAATATTGCTTCTTATGTACGATTAGTGTCTCCATGTCAGCAATCTTCTCAGAGAGTTGGGCTATTTTCTTATCATAAGTAATGAGAAGCGGCCTACATGACAAAAAATATTACATATATTAGTAGTAATTAAGGATCCTAAAATTAACAAAGGATTTTGAGTTTTGTTTTTGCTTACTACACTCGGAATGGTCTGGAGTTTTTTGGTGATTTCCACAGGATCTAGATTGTTGAAGGCTTCAAGGTCCATAATTTCAGGACCTTTACATTTCTTGCTTGCAGAGGCTTGGAGCGGAGCAAAGAACCCTAGCTTTTGGGATAGGATAAGTGGGATTCTCTTGCTTAATAGTGGCACCCTTTTCCGCACAGGTGAGGAGCCTAGCAAGGTCAAACTGTCTAGTAGAATTTTGACTTCCTACACCTATCAAACAATGTCAGGATACTGGACGTGTGGAATTAGAAAGGGAATCTAAAAATTACAAGTACCTGATAACATGACAGATTTTGAGACGTAAGAGTAAAGGCTGTCTTCTTGAAGAGCAGGATCTAGCTATAAATTTCTTTCTGATTCCGGTATGGCTAACAACCTTGTGATCTTACTATCTGTATCTTGAGTTTTCGGTACCCGAGTACCAAATTCGAAAGCTGCGCAAATAAAGTAAAATAATCAGAAAGTTTTCTAACTACATTTTTCTACAATGAGGATCCTAAGTGGATCCTGATGAATCCTACCCTTCCTGGTCCGATGGAGAGGTAGGGATTGGCCATCAGGAATCGAATACCTACGAACAAAGAAGAACTTTGTCCTCCATTCCTTCTCGTTATGCTTAGTTCTTAGAATAAAGGGGTATTGTCTAGTCTTGATACCGAGTGTGAACCGACTAGCACCATGGGTTCTTAACTCGTAAACACTTGCAACCTCAGAAATGGTAATATCCAGGGAACGGGTTCTGCTGAGTCTATTAAGAGTAAACAATATCCTCCACAACAGAGGCATGACTTAGGAGTAAGCAATATTGATAATCCTAAAGAACTCGGTAACAAGGGGTGAAAGGGGGAAATGAAATCGATTGAAATGGCTAGTAAGGAAAGCAAACACATTCGTAAGAACAGAGATCGGCTTTTGCGGTAGGATCGAAGGGTTGGACAATGGCTTGATCGGGTAGAACCTAAGAGGCGACTAGATGCCCAATGCATTGATCGTCAAACATGTAAAGCTCCTCTTTAGAGGATTCTAAGATCTTCTGGTCAACAAACTCGGAACGAAGACTTTTCTTAGCCACAAGTGTATTTGCTAGAAGTAAAATAAATAAAAGAGAAAAAGAAAAGAGACAGCACTAACCTTTCTTCTTCAACTTCAAACAGTTATAATGAAGGAAGCGTGAAATAAGGGTTGGTAGTTAAAAAGAAGATTGACAATGGTCAAATCACATGGGTAAATGGGTCAAGGTTCTTATCTCTAATCTTAGCTGCAGGTTGAAGTTTAAATTTTGAAATTTTACAGCCGTTATCCGTAGTCATAAAATTGGGGGAAATTGTTTGGGGTAAAAATTCATACTCAGGATCCTGATGTCTTCAATATGTGGTAGAATCCTGATGTCTTTAGCATCTAGCAGGATCCTGACGAGACTAAGGATCCTGAACCTTATAATTACTAATTGATTGCCTGTGCCTTTAAGGAATATTTTGCAGAATATTATCTTGTAAATTACTAGTGGATAACTTGTAGCGGAATTGTCGCAAAGGAAGTTCAAGAAAATGTGTGGAAATGAAGCTAAAGTTACCAACGGTCACTGGCTTAGTCTCTGCGGGATCCCAGAATTCTCAGAAGCTTAGTTAGGATTTTTTTTCATTTTTTACTATAAAAAGGCCTAATTAAATCAGTTTAGGGCCACGAATTACACAGCTGACTTACTCGCTATCACTGATATCATCATTGTAATACTTAGTTCGATTGATCAAGGCTCATTCTTGTAACCTTTTATGATATTAATATTAGTGGGGTTCTGTATTTTCTAGCTCCCAGGGTTTTTGTTCCGGTGATCGTCTTCTCGAAGAAAATCAAGGGCTTGTTCCATGTGATAAATCATTTGTGTTCATTGCATTCATTTTCAACTTGCCACATTTTACTTTGGAATTGTTTTTCTGATTAAGGATCCTAACTGTTATCCTGACTATCTAACCCACCATTTTAACAAGCACCCTACCTCACTTTCTTATTTCGGTCATAAAGTTTATCTTGTAAATTTTTCACCAAAATAATTATGTTGACCTAAAAACTTTTTTTACACATGATACAAGTACACAAGTTTGAGTGGATTGAAGATTGAAGACACATAGGATGTAATGACTTTAAATATTTAAACTTATAATAGTTGTCATGAGTTATGGACAATCATCTCGTTCCAACCGATAATCTGATGCGGGTCAGGTGTGACATCACTGATGTGAGTACGACTGGTACGGTTTAGGGTTTGTGTCGTCGGATTTTTTTGTTGTAGTTCTGTTGGTTTTGGGGCGTTTTGCAATTAGGGTTATGGTTCTTGAACCCTAATTATTCTCTGGTTTCACTCTCGGGTTCGTAGGAGAAGTCCACGGTTTAGGTGCTTTACGGTTTAGGTTTTATTTTAGAGGTTAGATGGTTTCAGGTAAACATTTTAATCTTCGTTTTCTCTATTGTTAATTATTTTGATTGTTACTCATGGTCGAGGATAGTAAAGTTGTAATTGAGAAGTTCAATGGAACCAATTTTGCTTGGTGGAAAATGCAAGTAAAAGCATTGTTAAGTCAAAAAGATTTGGAAGTGGTCTTGGAGGAAAAACTAGATAAGATGGAAAAGGATGCCGAAGTGGTTTGAAAAAAATGCCAGATGGGTGATTACATTAGCCTTGACAAGGAGTGTTGCATTTAATTTCATAATGTAAACCACATCTCGTGGGATGATGATAACTCTGTCAAATATGTTTTAAAAGCCTTATGCTGATAATTAGGTGTTCTTGATGAGGGAATTGTTCATGACTAGGATGCATGAAGGAATCTTGGTCATAGGTTACAACAATGATCTTAATTCGGTTATGTCCTGGCTAGCAACTGTGGGCATTAAATTTAATGATCAGACTCAAGTTGTGATTTTGTTATCTTCTCTACCTAACAGCCGGTCCGACTTAGTGACAGTTGTTACCAGTTCTACTGTGGTTGGTGGTTTAACTTTTGAAGGGATTCGGGATTCAGTGATTGTTGAAGACATTTGTCAGAAAAACATGAGTGATGGATCATCTTCTGAGTTATTCCATGTTGGTAAGGGAAGGGGTAATATAAAAAACAATGGGAGTTAGGAAAAATCTCGAAAGGTTGTGACGTGCTGGAGCTGTAATGAAATTGGACATGTTAAAAGTCAATGTCCAAATAAGAAAAAGGAAACATCTGTTGAGGTAAACACTACTAAGTACATTGAAGATGCACTAGTTTGTAGTATGGAAGGTATATTGGACTCATGGGGTATGGATTCAGGTTCTTCGTGTTACGCCATGCACAACATGGATAAGATGGTTAATCTGAAGGTTGGCAACTTTGGGAAGGTACGGATTAGTAATGGTCAGACACTTGATATTACGGGCTTGGGTGATGTTAATCTGGTAACTCCATTGAGAACCATATGGAACTTGAAAGAACATCAGGGAGATTGCAAGTTTGAAAATGAATCTTATTCTGATCAGTAAATTGGATGAACAAAGACTGCAAGTAAATTTTGAGTGTTTTACTAGCTCTACTACACGTTGGGCTTCTACTCTTTCTTGCTGCACAGTGACGCAAAGAAAATACCGCATGTGCCTCCGAAGAGTTTCCATGACTGGAAAGGCAAGTTTTTCTTCATCAAGGACACAGTGATACTGGTGGCCATGATCATTAGAGACGCCGATGAGATAGCCAAAGAAGAGTTGCCGATCCCCAAGAATGCAGATTGGTATAAAGACTTGCACACTTTACCCTACAAGTCTTTAGCTGAACGAGCTCTTGTTGTTATGGCTATGAGTGCCTAATGAAAACTGGACAACTAGCATGTGCCGGTGTACTTTAAGAACAAGATTGGTGAGCATGCACTTTTCCTAGTTTAATTTTCTTGTTTAAACTTTGTTTGTTGTTTAATCTCTCTTGCAAGAGAAACCGATTTTCAATGCCACGTATGACAACGTGCAATGAGGTATGGGTGTCAGGTCATTGAAACCAGGTGGGCAGCCTTGGATGGATCAGATTGCGGGTAACTTTATGTTCCCACTCGTGGAGACTTTGATGGAGCCTTTACCTGAAGGCACAGGTGCGCGGACTTCAAATCCCAGACCTTGTAGGGTTATGACTCCTACTGGGAAGGAAGTTATGATTCCTTCCAGTGAGAAGTCAGTGGCTTCTTCTAGTCCTCATCGTGTGTCATTTGCAGGTGAATTAGGTGGTCTTGGAGTGGGCCCATATGTTTCAAGTAAGAATGAGAAAGCTCCATGTAAAAAGTCAGTGAGCTCGACCAATGGGTCAAGAGAAAGAAGAAAGCTGAGAGCCCAATTGAGGTTTTTGATTCGGGCTATAAAAAAGGTAACTCTCGTTCGAGAAAAGCTACCCTAGATGATTTGGTGGAAGTTTATGATATACTTGTTGGTCTCGACAATGCATGTGGAGATAAAAGAAAGAAGGTAATGACTAGCGCGGGTGTAAGGGATGCTTCAACCGAATATACTCAAGCCGGTGCGACCCCCACATCCGCCCCAATAGATTTAGAGCAAAGTCCAGTGAAGGATTTGAAATCGTTGGTAGCTAGCAAAAGGCTATAGTCCGAGGGTGGTGATGAGCCAACGAATGTCGCTAAGAAGGTTATGTTTGGAAAGGTGCCCATTATAGGGAAGAATAGTAACTTGGAGGATATGATGTCCAAGATTTCAACTGGTACACTTGTATGTTATCCTTTATCTTTGCTTGTTGTAATTTTACCTGTGCGCGATGCTTGTATTTTTTTTGTAAACATGTATGGCCTCTCCGTGACCCAAGTTCTCGTTTATCCATTCAAAGAATCCGCCACCAAAAAATTTTCCTTCTTCATTCTGTTTTAGCAAGTGGTGTGCCTCCCCCCCCCCCCCACCTCCACCTTTGCCTCCTCCAGTGCAAACTAAAGGTAAACACATTGAGGAGGAGGTGCAGGAAGCGAGTGTGGTGGAGACAAAATCCCTGAAGGATATTGATGCAAGTAAGGAATCACCTGAAATGACTTCAACGAGTGAAGATGCCAGCAAGAGTGCGCTAGAAAATGTGAAGCATGAAGGTTCAGGTACAGGTGGATCGGACCAAGTAGTGAAGCATGTTGAAGAACCTGTCTTTCAAGTATCTGGCCCTCACATGGGCGTGAATGCTGGTACTTTTACTTCTTTCTCCCCTGAGGGAGATGAAGAAGAAATTGAAGAAAATTCATTGTTTGTCAGCCGCACCTCATGAAGAGAGACTATTGGTCAGTCTTCTAAGGCTACGGGTGTTGGTAGTAGTGATGTGAGTGGTAAAGTTGGTGAAACTGGTGATGACGATGATGATGATCTTTCGCCTATTCGCCTTGATGAGACAGAAGGGGACTACTACTATCGTACTTACTCTGTACGTCGAGCTGGAGAAGTACACACGCCCAAATGGAAATTAAAGCAGGGCGATACCTTTGGAACTGTAGTTGTTTACCGTAGATTTTTCCATGGTGTGATACCCCCGGCTGAGGTTGCGCACCAAAGGAATTGATCTCATGAAAGTTTATACAGTCAACATATGTTTGCCACAGCTAATTTCATCTCTACTGGCGATCAAATCACGTGCGTTTGGCATACCATGCATAGGGAACGAGATGTTTTTGTGGAAGCTAGAAACCAATTCCTAGCCGACCACTAAAAAATTTTCGCTGCTCAAGTTCAACTCTCAGAGGCGCAATCGAAGTTTACCCAAGAGAAGAAAAGTATGTAGTGGGCTATGATTGGTGCTAAAAAGAAAGCTGAGACAACTAAGAAAGAGTTGTCTAATGCGTGCAACTAGTGGTCTGAAACTTGTAAAAAAGATAATGTTATCTTGGATGGGTTCATGAGGAGAACAGCAATTTGACAGCACATAAGGATGCCCTTCAACGAAGGAATGATAAGTTGTAGGAGCTACTGGGAGGCGAGATCTCATAGTGAGTGTGTGGAACAAAGGGAAGTTGAGGCAAAAGCGCTCGTTATTGAGAAAAATGTTGAGATTGAGAAGCTCAACACTAACCTTACTGAATATGAAGCTGTTGTGAATCTTTTGGCGTGTAGGATAAAGATCTAATGGCTAAGGATGTAGAGATTGCCGAACTGAGGTGACGACTGGCAGAAAGCCAAGAACGGCGTGATTCTTTAGAGGTGAACGAAGGTGAGCAGTGGGCTCGTGCTGAAACAGTTGAAGAGAAACTATCAACTGTTGAGTCTGAGATGAACTTTGCTAACACCGTGTGTAGATGCAGAAGCTTTATTAGACATGATGGTTAATGATGGTGTGTGGTTATGCCAAAGTGGAATCACACATGTAAGTATTTCATCATTTTTTCTTGTGCTTTCCTTTAGGCATTTATCTTGTGTGTAATTTCCTTATGTAAATGCATAGGTTTCCAACTCGGTGCTCAATTCTGTAGAATTGGACACTGTCATCTCGGTGTTGACTATTGTCGCGTGCACCACACGGTCTCCAAGAAGGCTATCAAGAATGTGTATCACATGTTGTGGAAGCTTTGCGCATAGAATGGAATGACCAATACTCAGCGATGCAAGGTGTTAACACGCAATGAGCATTAGAAGTTGCGCAAACTACATACGACCATCAATTGCGCAAACTACATACGACCATCAACGTCTCCTGATTATGGATCTTGTTGTTGAAGCTCTGCAAAATGATGACTTTGTTGTGTGATTGAAGGCATTATTTGAACCACCAACCACTCTGGATGGTGTGGATGGACAGGATGAAGGCACTTCAGGAGCTAGAAGAGACTCGGCCAGCCTGCATCCTAGGTGGATGGGCACGTGACACTTGTAATAGTTGTATAATTTCAAAACAAGTACCACCCCCTGTTGCCTTTGTTGGATTGGGGTTTTAAACAAGTTTTATTTGCCCGGCCTGCGTGCCGAGGATTTGTCCCGTTGCGCGTATGGACAAGTTCTAACCCTTCCACAGCCTTTGTTGGTTACGGAAGTTAAAACTGATTCGGTGCACTATGCGTATATTTTTTGACCTTGTGAGGCGTATAAATATGTTAACTTTGAATGTAAACTCTTGTCTACAATATTTGCGTGTGTGTTACTACTTTGTGAAGGCATCGCAAATGAAGGTTGGTTCAAGTTCATAAGCGGTACAACATACAAATCTGGCAATGCGCATGGAATGACGACATGCCTTGAGGATCGTAGGTGTCTTATGAAGTTATAGGTTAGGCAATTATGTTTTTGCATATACACAAAGTGGTGCACGCATTTATAGTATAGTTTATATGACTGTAAGCATGAAAAGTAATGTAAAGGACACATTTTGTACTAATAAAGATATGTTTGGAAACATGCGTTGATTACAATATATTGTGTCTTACCTGTAACATTTTCTTAACTGCGCAACATTCCATGTGTCTGGAATGATTGTGCCATCTATCTTTCGTAGTTTGTACGAGCCTTTTCCAAGGACCTCATATGTGACATATGGTCATTCCCATTTTGGGGCAAGTTTGATTGGGCGCTCTGCGTTTGAGGCTTCATTGTCGCGGAAGACATACTCTCCCGGATTGAAAGTGCAAATGCGAACACGCGCATTGTAGTGTTTTTCTAGCTTGGACTTATACTTGGCTTCATTTATTGCCGCGTCTCATGGCTTTCTTCCAATAGGTCCAGGTCTAGACGGCACTCAGTTTCATTATAGAAGGAATTGATGTGGAGCATGCGCGGTGATGGGAACCCAATTGCCGCTGGGATAACTACCTCAAACCCATTCAGGCTAAAGGGTGTTTCTCCGGTGCTTGTTTGGGTTGGGTGTGATGAGCCTAAAGGATGCTTGGAAACTCATCGACCGACCCTCTTCGCTCGGTCCCGAGCCTTGCTTTAATTCCATCTACGACACTACGGTTGACGCGCTCAACCTGGTTGTTCCCTTGTAGGTGCACCATGGATGTGAATATGTGCTCGATGTGTAATTCAGCCAATCACTTCGGTAAATGTTCATGCGTGAAGTTGGTGCCATTATCCGTGACGATGCTCACCGGGAGACTGAAACAACAAATGATGTACTCCCATATGAACTTCTTAACCACAACATATGTTGTGGGTGCAAGTGCCTTCACTTCGACCCACTTTGTAAAGGAGGTAACAACGGAGATGATGAATTTAACTGCGTCGAGGGCTTCTAGGAAACGGCCCATTAGATCAATGGCCCATTGTTGGAAAAGCCAAGCTGCGGTGATTGGAACCAGCTTGTTCTTTTGGCGTGAGGTTTTGGGTGCATGCCTCTGGAAAAATTCGCATTTGTGCAACTCTTTAATGGTATCAAGGTGCATCCCCGCTCAGTAATAACCCGCATTCATCACATTTGCAACCACCATGCGTGGTCCCACATGAAGGCTGAAAATACCTTCGTGAATCTCATGAATGAGGTAGTTGGCATCTTCTGAATCCACGCGGCGCAGTAGTGGACCTATGAAAGATCTTAGATACAGGATCTCGTCAGACATCTGGAATTGGAGGGCCTTGTGTTGGATCTTTTTGGCCTCAGCTTTGTCTTGAGGGAGGGTATCGGATTGTAGATAGGCGATGATAGGTGTAATGCAAGATGGTGACCCCATTTCAATGATGCTCACTTAGCATAAAAGGGACTGGCGAATTATTGAGGACCTCTATGCGTACATCTTTGGCTAAGTGTTGAAAACTTGTTTATGCCAATTTGCTTATAGAGTCCGCTAGTATGTTTTCGCTTCAATTAATGTGTGCTACTTTGAACGATTGAAAATGTTGGATGAGCTCCTTAGCTTACGCATGGTACAATGACATTGTTTCACTCTTCGTGTCATAGAGACCATTTATCTATCCCGCCACTAGGAATAAGTCGATGTGAGCTTCCAAATTCCAGACCCCCATTTTTAGCGCTAGGCGCAACCCAGCGAGAAAAGCTTCGTACTCCACCTCATTTGTAGGTTCTTTTAAAATCCAAGCGAATTGCATACGTGAACTCTTGTTTATCCGGGTTGTCTAAGTGAAGACCCACACCTGCGCCATCTTTGTTTGAGGCCCCGTGTAGAGGTGAGCATTTTTTGATACAGACCGAAAATAACCGATACCGGACCCTAAAATAAACCGAGACCGGCCCAACTCTAAGCTTTAGATATTTAGTTTGGTTCTTGTTTTGGTGATCAAATCGGGTTCCGGTCAATTCCGGTTCTATATATAAAGGAATCGACTTAGACCTTGTGGAACCGATATTAATTGTATACTAAAAGATAATGGGTTGGCCCATAGGTGATCATAATTTTAATCTCTAATAAAACAAATCCTACTGCAAATCGATCAGAAGTTGTATACTAAACATATCGATCCATAATATATTCTAAACATTATATTCTAAAATAAATCCTACTATAAATCCTTAATGTATTCTAAATCAAATCCCTAGTTCCCTGTTGCATATATATAATATGTTATAGATCATCTTAACCTAATTCACAATTTCTCTAACTCAGAACTCAGAAGGACAAAGCTGGTATAATACCATACGTCAAAAAAGATCAGAAGTTGTTGCGGACTTGCGGTTACCACTTACCAGGTATATACGTTTAGTTTGCCAGGTTATCAGCATTCTACAATCAGCCAAAATATCCAAAAACACAAAAACTATTACTAAAATTTGCAGTTGAGGCTTATTATTCATCCAAACGAATATTACTAATCAAGTTTAACAAAAAACTAAAAAAAAAAGTAAATATGCAGGCATGTTCGCAGCCGGTCTGTAGACTGTTCGTAGCCGGTCTGCAAACTCTATGTAGCTAATTAAAACTTGGTTTTTTATTAAAAGTTCATTGAATGTAATTGTAGAACTGGTAGCATACATACATGAGCCATTGATTGTATGTTTGATAAACTGGCCCGTTTAATGATTACGTAATTGGTTTTCTATTAAAGAGTTCACTGAACAGTCGATATGATAGCATGTTCACAGGCGGCAGCCGTCGCCCATCTGCTGGCATGTTTGATATACTGACCCATTTGACCATAGATTTGACTTTTCAAGTCAAATAGATATATAAGACTTTTCGAATAACTGTCTAAAGTATTCAAATTCAAACAAACTATATAAACCAACAAACTGTTTTAATATAATTCGATAAGTATGTCAGTATACTAACCCTGATTGTTGTTTTATGATAAACTGTAGATGGATTCATCAAATGTCTACATCGAGAACGTATCAAGCGACGATTCTCACAGAGACGGAAGAGGAAAGAGGAAGTCACAGAATGTCGAAAAAGAAAATCCAAAAAAGAAAATTAAAACCACAACAACGAAGAAAACGACAGGTTCTAAAACATCAGGAAAATCTACTGTTTGGATTGATTTTGAGAAGTATAAATATGAGGACGGAAACCAAAGGGCAAGATGCAAGCATTGCTCGAAAGATTTGGCTGCAGACCCGTATAAAAATGGCACATCGGTGTTGAGTAAACACAGTAGGAGATGCGAAAAACATCCGGATTTCTTGAAACACCAAAGCAATATTTTCTTGAAAAGGCGATGATGGCGAGGGCGGTAGTTGTGAGGTCAAGGCATGGAGGTATTGTGCGAAAGCAAGTAGAAGAGCCATAGCAGAGATGGTGTTAATAGACGAGGTCCCATTAATAGACGAGGTCCCGTTTTCAACAGTTGAGCATCAGGGATTTAGAAGGGTTATAGAAAGTTTTAATCCGAATATTAAGATGCCTAGCCGGTTTACGACTGCGAGGGATATTGGGGAAATATTTTTAGAGGAAAAGGGGAAGTTGATGTCATTTTTTGCAAAGAATAGCACACGGGTGTGTCTAACCACAAACACGTGGACTTCAAATTAACGAGTTAACGATATGTGTGTTACAACTCATTTTATAGATGACAATTGGGTGTTACACAAGAGGATCATCAACTTCAAACAAATATTCAGCGACAATGGAGACGAGATAGGTAGGTCCCTTATTCAATGTTTAAAAGAATGGGACATTGAAAATGTGCTGACCATTACATTAGATAATGCGTCAGCTAATGATGTTTCCATAGAGTTTCTAAAAAGTAGGTTAAACAACCTCTTGTTCGACGGGAAATACTTGCACATCCGATGTATGGCACACATAATCAATCTGATTGTGAAAGACGACTTACGTGATGGATCATCATGCATAAATAGTATTAGAGATGCAATTTGCTATATCAAATTGTCTCCTAATCGATTAGATACTTTCAAAAAGTGTGTGAAGGCATAAAAGATTGAAAGCAAAGCATTAATAGGTATAGATGTGGCTACAAGATGGAACTCGACTTGGGAGATGTTAGACAAGGTAGAAAAATTTGAGAAGGCATTTAACAGATATGATCTGAATGACCCAAGTTATAAAAATGATTTGGGTGATGATGCTCCTAAACTTACTGATTGGAGCTACGCGAGACAATTGGCAAGTGTGTTAGAATTGTTTCAGTGTAAAACAGCCAACGCTTCTGCTACAAAATCAGTTACCGTTAATTTATTTTTTAACGAAGTTATGGATATAGACAAGCATTTAAGGAAGATGAAAGACGAAGTTGACTTGAAAGGTAAACTTATGGGTGCTAAGATGCACCAGAAGTTCGACAAGTGCCGGAGAAATCTACTGACTAGCAGATCTTTTAATTACATTCTGTATTTTGCTGCAATTTTAGATCCGAGGTTAAGGGTGCGTGTTATTCAGTTTGGATTTGAGAGGATATTCAGGGATGAAAAAAAAAGCTGAAGAGACGAAAGATAACTTGAAGAAACAAGTTCAAATTGTAGTTAAAAGTATAAAGGACGAATTGAAGCTTTTGTATGAGCATTATGCATCAAGCAGTGAAAAACAAGGTTAACATACAGTTTCACAAAGTCAGGAGAACTTTGAACCATCCGCACAAGGAGAGAGTGATTTTTTACAGAATTTAAAGCGGATTGTGGTTCTACATCTTATAACACCAACTCAGAACTTGAGAGGTACCTAGACGACGGAGAGGAGGCCCATTACAAGGGATTTGATATTCTGGGATGGTGGAAGGCTGCATCTTCAAAATACCCTGTATTAGCGAAATGGCGAAAAGTATGTTTACTAATTAGTAGTTTATTTATATTACTTATAATAATAATACGTTAGTGTTAATTAGCTTTTCTTAATGTCACTATAGACATATTAGATATCCTAGTATCCAGTGTTGCTTCTAAGGAGGCGTTTAGTACAGGCGAAAGAGTTTCCGAAACTTATCGAACTTCTTTATCACCTCCGATTGTCGAGGCATTAATATGTACAGAGGATTGGATTCGTGCATCAATTAAAAAGAAAATCTACATCGAAGATTCGGTAGAGTTTGATGATATTGGAAAAGGTAAATTTGACATACACCGATATACATCCTTAGTTTGTTGTTTACGTTGTATTTATCATTATTATTTTTTTCATGTAGAAATTTATGATAAGGTGGAACCGGGTCACATGAATATCGATGTCGATTAACGGATGGCTGGAGATGGATACGGAAAAAGGAGAAAGGACTTAAAGTAGTATCGGTTTCAGTTTGTTTACTTTGGATTTGTTGGATTTTGTTTGGATTTCTTACATTTGTTTTGGATTATGTTTGAAGTTCTAAATACTTTTTGAATTTTTGGATGTTTAAGTTATGAATTTTGGGTTACAAGGTTTATTTATTCTATGTTTAGCAATGAAATTCATAAAAAACAACTTTTGGTATCATGTTTTCATCAAATTTTTCACTCGGACATTATATCGAACACTTGGTGTGCATAGGTATTAATAAGGGTTAATAGACCTTAGATTGAAGCATAAACACCCCCATCAACTATCAAGCATCAAATAATTGCAAACTCCTATTAGTTTTTCAGTTATTACAATAAACATGTTATACTCGGATGATCAAGAAATTAATATTTGCAAGAAAATTAACCAACAAATTACTCACCACTAATAATTGATTGAAATAGAAACTAGGATTGAAATGTTTCAAGCTGAAATCAAAGTGAATGCTCATGTTTCTTGACTTCTTCATCGTGGAACGGCTTGAGGATGTAGTACAGTAGAGTAGCTTCCCAGTTTAGTGCTTCACTGCCTTCACAAAGCTACCAGAATAACACACTTGCCAAGCTGAAATCAAATAAATGGAACTGAAGATCAGGGTCGATCTTGTACCCGTGGACCGATATACCCGAATAACAAAAGAAACGTAACCGAGTATATATTTAGGGTAGTATTTCGGGTAGTGTTATAATGGATTCTCGGTTATCGGGTCAGGTCGGGTAATGGATTTTGCTCACCCCTACAGTTTCACATTCTTTAACCTTTTTCCTTGGGTACTTTAGTGACAAAATCTACAAGCACTTGACCTTTGATGGCGGGCCTTGGCTAATAGATCAAGTTGTGTCCGCCCACTCTATATCCATTTGGCTATAGATGGCCCGGTATCTTCGGTTTTGCTAAGATGTGTCCAATCTTATAATCTATGAGAAAGTTGACAATGTGCCCCGTGAAGTATCGGCATAATCGCCTAGATGTGTGCACAAGTGCTAGCCCCAGCTTCTCCGTAATCGAGTTTCGAGATCGGTGAGTACTCTACTGACGTAGTAAATCGGTGTTTGAACCCCTTCCCTGTCCACAAGGAGCACTGCTCCTACCGCGCAATCAGGCATGGATAGGTAGAGAGTCAGTGGCTCCTCTTCACGTGGGATGGTTAGGGTTAGGAGCTTGATCAAACACTACTTCATCTCTTTAAACGCACATTCCGCCTCTGGTATCCATCTGAACTGGTAATTCTTCAAGCAATTGCGGAGGGTGCTGATAAATGATAATGACTAAGCGGCGTGGTTGGCAATAAACTATTTAGCGCGGCTAGGTGTCTGTAAGGGTTTGCATTTCTTTGATCATGTAAGGGGAGGGCATGCGCTCTATCGCTTGGACTTTTTACGGGTTTACCAGGAATCCGTCCTTTGTAACGATGAATCCCAGAAATTTTCCCTCTTCCATTCCAAATGAGCACTTGCTTTGATTGAGCTTCATGTTGATGTTGCGTAAGGTCTTTAACGTTTTCTCGATATCCTTGAGCATAAGATCTTCTTCCATGCTCATTATGATCAGATCATTGATGTAAATTTCCACGTGTTTGCCATGTCATCTCCGAAAGTTTTGTCCATTAACCTCTGGAATGTTGCACCTGCATTCCGCAAGCCGAATGCATCTTGGTGTAAAAGAATATGCCTATCTCGGTGCGGAAAGCAGTTAGTGTTGGTAGAGGTGGATGGACGTTAGCGCACAGTGGTTAATGCCACGTGGCTTGCCGAGTGTACTTGTTGTCGAGAGTGTCATCAGCTGTAAATGGAGATCATGGACCTGTGAATGGCGCACGTTGATTGGCTACACGCCACTGTCCTTTTGTACTATTTGTCTCCTGCATGATTGATCATTGTGGGGGCTGGATGGGTAAAACCTAGCGCACGCTGATTGGCTGCAGGCTCCTGCCACTTGGACTGGTTGTACCTCTATTAACTGTCATGGTTGCGCGTATGGTTGTGACACCGCGCAGGACTTTGGAAAAGGCTGAGTGTTTCTGTTGTTAAGTTTGGGTATGATATTTTGCGCGAATGGCTTGCACAGAAACTGAGACCATAGCTCTTCAGTTCTAGTTTATGATGATATATGCTTTAGTTTCACTTATGTCTATGTAATACTAGGCAGAGAACACAAGATAAATTAGTAAATTGACATTGTAAACTACTATGATATAACACATGTTTTATTCTCATTTAGTCGGCTCTCGTAGTTTGTCACTCCTAGTGGTTGGCCTCATCATTAACATCGTTACAGTTCTTTTTATTTAGTCCATAAACACAACCTCTACAACAATCAATATACTAGTACGTCTTTATAGGCATATCAACACATTTTAGCTGTGAAGAATTCAAATATGAATTTCAGTGTGAAAACAAATTCAAACTGTACACAGATTTGGTTTTCCATTCAAGTAGCGGGCGCAACTTGTTGTCCGTCTACCTGCCATTTGTCTGTAATCGTCTCTGTTTATTAGTAAAGTCCAAATAATGAGTCTAGACCCCTTGACAAAAAAAAAAAAAAATTAACCCCTTAAGCTTCACTAGGACAAACCTCAACACGAGAAATATGAACCGAGAAAATCGAAAACCAGCATGATGAATGTCCTTAACTTTGCCCCCTCCATGCTCCTCCTTCGAGCTCGAACGTTCAATAGTTGCAAAGCCGTGTTTAAGGACTTATGAGGCTAAAAACGTTTGTTTTGTAGAAAATATAAATGAATCTAGAAATATATCAATATGAAAACAAAATACAACAAAAGAGTTCTACTTTAGCTTACAAAGAGCATAATAGCAACAGATGTTTTTTCTGATGATGTCGTCAATCACGGCGCCACCTAAACGCGTATAATTATCGCCGTTTTGTGGGTCCCAACTAACTAGTGGATTGCTACTACTCGTGTATTGGTTTTCTGAAAAGAATATTGTCTATTTCAAATAACGCAAAAAGTTACGTCTGTTCATTTCAAATTACAATTTACATGCATAAATTCAAATAGTGAGATTTTATACAAGTATATGAGGGTTTTTTTATGTTTAAAAAAAATTATATACTACTTTTAGGTATTTTCTTTTTGTTGTTAATAATATACGATAATTAAGTAAAGAATATACGTAATTTTGAATGTTTTGTTTAGCATTTTTCAATACTATTAAAACCTAAAAATAAAAATAAATGAACAACATTACAAACCCTCCACTACTAGCTATATTTTCAACTTTTACTTATTAATTATTTGCTTAACTTATTAATTTTAAAATAAAATTGTATTTTTTCATCTAATTCTGGCAACGTGCTGGCTTGTCATGTTGTCCCTTTTATTATTGTACTCAAATAGACTTTTATTCTTGCCGGTGCCAGCCCCCAAAGATATGAAAAACAAAAAATATAAAATATATATAACATTCTTATGTTTAGTAAATTATTTATGTAAAGTATAACGCGTTTCTTCTCTAACATTAATCTTTATATAATATACATAATCTTAATTAAATCAGGTAACTAAATAGGTTAAGTAAGTGATCAAACATAAAATATTTTATAAAGTTACACATAATAAAAGTGTTGAAATTAGTATGTTAACACGTTAACAGATGTTAATTTCTTTAAGTTGTATAAACTAGCACTATTTTAAATATGTTTACAGAACTTACGTTAATAAAGAAAAAGTTTGTAAACTTTACGTTAATAAAGTTTGGTCATTTCTTAAATATTTAATATACATTAGTTTGGTTAACTTTACCAATGCAAAAAACAAGAATTAAGATATTGTCTTATTATTTTTATGTATATTTAAGATAATTTTCTCACAAAAAAAAAAATTATTAGAGCTTAAACGTAAGGTAACATAATTCTAAAATCCTTTTTAAGTATTTACATTTAGTTAATATTTAATATGACATCAAATTGAATTTACATTTGGATGCGTTTACTTTAGCGTACAACTTGCTTATTTGGACTAAAATTTACTTCTCTTTTTTGTCGATTCAACGCCAATTTTTTACATGAGTTTTGTTATCGTTTCAACTTAGTTACTCTTTTTCTATGATAATGTTTTATATTTCAGTTTAAATTTGACGAGTTATCACCCCGTAACGCACGTGTGACTTAACGTTTTTACGTTTATTTTTGGTTTGGATTGGCGGTCTCACAGCAACGCGCGGGTCTTAAAAGCTCGTTAATCATTATTATACAAAACTTGATAACCAATTATTTAAGTATTATTTAAAAAACTTTATTAATTGTGGAATGGAAGTAACAGAAAAGCCAGGGGTCTTAACATGGGTTTGGTGGCAGGTGAATCACTTCGTCAAGGCTAAAACTGATTTTAATAATAATTCTATTTTTATACACCATTAATTAAATTTAAATATAACAATACTATTTAACACATATATAATACTAATAAAATGGCACCTTTAAATACAGCCATTGGGAAGAATAACACAAAACACGCATCGGCCAGTTGGGCCATTTTCTCTAAATCAATTCTCTCTTTTTTTTTCATCTCTAAAATTTATTTTTTTCATCCCTAAAATAATGCGGCCACCGCGTTTACACTTCCTCATCCTCACCCTCCTTGTCTCCGCCACCTACCTCCGCACCTCAGCCGCCGCCGACGACAACGACAACGATGCCGACGACGTAAACAATCTTGTTTTCGAGAACCCGAGTCTCCGAAAAGCCTACATTGCTCTCCAAGCATGGAAATCCGCCATCTTTTCGGACCCGTTTAACTTCACCGCCAATTGGACCGGCCCAGCCGTGTGCTCCTACGGGGGCGTGTTTTGTGCCCCCTCGTTATCCAACAGCTCGAACCGAGTGGTTGCGGGTATCGACCTCAATCATGGCGATATCGCGGGTTACCTCCCGCCCGAACTCGGCCTTCTTACAGACCTCGCACTTTTCCACATTAACTCCAACCGATTTTGCGGAACTGTGCCGAACACTTTTAAAAAGTTAAAGCTCTTACATGAGCTCGACTTAAGTAATAACCGATTCGTCGGAACGTTCCCGACCGTGGTCCTATCTTTACTCAAGTTGAAGTTCCTCGACCTCCGGTTTAACGAGTTCGAGGGGACCGTTCCGATTAAGCTTTTCGATAAAGATCTTGATGCGGTTTTTTTAAACGACAACCGGTTTAAGTTCGGCATTCCACCGAATTTGGGTAACTCGCCTGTTTCGGTGCTTGTTTTGGCAAATAACAATTTGGGCGGATGTCTACCCGCGAGTATCGGGCAAATGGGCGCAACGTTGAATGAGATTATTCTAATGAACGATAACCTTACAAGCTGTTTGCCGGTGCAGATCGGGGCGTTAAAAAAGGTGACGGTTTTCGACGTCAGTTTTAATAGTCTTCAAGGGCCGTTGCCTGCGGCGGTTGCCGGAATGAGAAGTGTGGAACAGTTGAATGTGGCGCATAATAAGTTGACCGGAGTGGTGCCGGATAGTATTTGTAAGTTGCCGAGGTTGCAAAACTTTACTTATTCGTTTAATTATTTTACCGGTGAAGCGCCGTCGTGTGTGGCTACCGCCGGGAAGGTGTTTGATGACGGTAAGAATTGTATTGCTGGGAAGAGTAATCAACGGTCGGGTAGAGAGTGCGGATCAGGTGATGCGCAGCCAGTTGATTGTAGTAAGTTGCAATGCGGAGTGTCTTCATCGTCGCCGGTTTTGTCTCCGCCAAGGTCGAAGTCGAAATCGCGGTCTAGGAGGAGATCGCCCACTCCTAAACCGCCTTCTCCGAAACCGGCTCAGCCGCCCAGACAGTTTGTTAAAGCCTCCCCGCCGCCACCGGTTTTTGAGACTTCACCTGTTGTGAGATCACACCCGCCACCACCGCAGGTAAAACCGCGAGGAACACCACCGCCTCCGGTTTGGCAAGTGTCGCCAAGCGATAGACATGCCCCGCCACCACCACGTGAAAGCAACCCGGTGCCAACACCGTCACCTCCAACGTTCGAATCTTCACCTCAAACACGTGTTAAACTACCACCTCAGTCACCCCCTCCACCGTCACCACCTCCACCATCGCCCTCACCGCCACCACCCTCACCACCACCTCCACCACCACCATCACCATCACCCTCACCGCCACCACCCCCCTCACCCTCACCGCCACCACCCCCCTCACCCTCGCCACCGCCTCCAACTTCGCCATCCCCACCTCCACCACCCTCACCATCACCGCCGCCACCCCCGACACCCTCACCTCCTCCACCTTCACCTCCTCCTCCATCACCATCACCACCCCCACCACCACCTCCTTCACCGCCACCACCGTCACCCTCACCACCGCCTCCGTGCTCACCCTCACCACCCCCACCACATTACTCATCACCACCGCCACCACCACCACCACAATCATCTCCGCCACCTCCACCTCATTACTCGTCCCCACCACCACCTCCACTATATTACTCGTCCCAACCACCGCCACATTACTCCTCACCGCCACCACCACCACCACATTACACCTCACCTCCGCCACCACGTTACTCGTCACCACCACCACCGCCACCACCACCACCACATTACGCCTCACCTCCGCCACCACATTACTCAACACCGCCACCACCACAATACTCCTCACCACCGCCACCACATTACTCCTCACCACCACCGCCACCACATTACTCATCACCCCCTCCACCACACTACTCATCACCACCACCACCAGCCGACTGCATTCCATCACCACCACCCCCACCTCCTCCCAAACCATGTGAAACCCCCTTAATCCCATCCCCACCACCACCTCCACCACACCAATGGCATCCCCACCCACCACAAACTCAATCTCCACCACCACCCAAAGACCACCACCATTCATTACCACCACCATCACCATTCAATAACATACCACTCCCTCCGGTGACAGGCGTTTCCTACGCCTCTCCACCACCCCCGGTCATCCCCTACTACTAGTTCAATCCAAACACACGCTTAACTTATTCTTCTTTCAATTCAAACACACTTAAATCTTTCATTTCTTGAGTTCATTCTGTTGGACGATTGTTTGTGTAATTAAACACAAAAATATATATATACTGTTTTCATTTTTCATGTATTATACCATTTGTCATGATGTATAATTTGAGTTTGGAATTTAGGAAATTTCAGAATATTTTTATTGATTTTGATTTATATGTGAACAAAGAGTTATCATTATGTAATAAACCTTTTATATTTCTTCTCATGTGTGCCATCCAAAGCTACGATTTTATGATTGAGCATGATGATTTGTTATATGCCATTTGGAACTTGAATTATTTTATTATTTCGCGGAGCTCATGTTAATATGTTATTTATTTATTTTTCCTAAATTCAAAGACAAGTTCACATGCTCACATTTGGGTGTTCACATCATTAGGGTTGTTCATGAGCCGAACCGAATCGAACCGATCAGACCTTTGCTCATACTTGGTTCGTTTACAAATCGAACCGAACTGAGCGTTTTTTCAACCGAGCCAAAGTCGAGCGAGCGTCTTTCGATCCAAGCATTTTTCGAACGAACGTCGAGCGAGTATCGAGCGTCACAGAACAAAAAAGGAAAGTGATGATGCCGGTGCTAGTTATCAAAATAAAGTGTAGTTTCCATCCCTGGGGTTTGTCCAATTAGATCACAAGTAAATATTTAACCAATAACAAGGAATACAAAAACACTCAACTAGTTCTATCGAGATTAACTGAGCGGGAAGATAAATCGCCGACCGATTGAAACATACCCATGTTCTATCGAAAGTTTGAAATTGAACGAACTGATTGAAGTAAAACTCTAGCTAGTTGACGCAAAACTCTAGCTTGTTGGCGTCTTGGCGAGTGGCGATGGAGAAATTGAATAATGATGGCCAATGGGGGGTTTTGAGTAGGATCTTGTACTTCTAAATCGAATGGTGGGTTGAGACATGAGTATTGATTGACGCTTCACATTTCAGTATTTAAATTTTGACTCAATTACTCAAATGGGCATTTAAGTATTGGACAATGGACATTTACGTATTGGACAATGGACTGTTGGTATTGGAATTTAATTCTGATTACTTAAATGATCTATATTTGGATCTTGGACCAAACATTGTTAATGTTTGACTCTATTCATTTCACTAAAAATGATATATATATTAAAAAATAAATGGAGCCAACCAAGCCGAACCGAACCGAGCGGACATTTGCTCGTGCTCGGTTCGTTTACAAACCAAACCGAGCGATTTTTCAAATCGAGCTGAATCGAACGAGCAAATTTTGAGCATTTTTCGAGCGAGCATCGAACAAGCGCCAAGCAATTTGAACAGCCCTACACATCATTAGGCCATCACCTCACCTAACACGACACGGTGTCAAGGGAATGGAAAATAGGAGTTATTCAACATGTGAGCGCCACGTCAATACGCGTCAGAAAAGTGGCGTGATGGAAAAAAAAGAGGGGTGAGAAGAGGCGTGGAAGAGGGGCGTTATCCGACACGTGACACATATTTTTTGTTATTATTTTCATTTATAAATTATATAAACTCTATTAAATTTAAATAATACCCAATTTATATACTATAAATTAGTAGCTTTATGCATATGCATAGGGTGTTGTACCATACGCTTTGGGTGGTTTTAAAAAAAAATTGAAAATTTACTTTTAACCCAAATCTTTGAATTTCTTACAATTTTAACTTCACAAAATTGAATTTTTTTACTTCAAAGCCAAAACTTTTCCTCTTTTACAATTTAACCTCAACATTTTTATATATATAATTTTAATCTCTTATACTTTTCATCTTTCACATATTTGTTTTATGTTTCGTACTAAATTTTGCGAGTTACCACAGAAACGTGTGTGTGTGTGGTTCAACGTTTTTATGTTTCGTTCATAATTTTGCGAGGTAATACGACGCAACGTCCATGTGTAATTCAAGATTTTACGTCTATTGGTTTTCATTTCATAGGTTCGTCGCAACGCGTGTGTCATTGATTGACTTTATTATTTTTATAGTTTTACCTTTCGGTTTCTTCCAATTTTAACCTTACAAAAATATTTTTTTATACTTTTAACCCAAAACTTTTTATCTTTTGTAATTTGACCTTGCAATTTTTTTACTTTCAACTTTGGTCCCCTATACTTTTCATCCTTCCCAAATTTTCGTTTTACGTTTCGTACTATATTTTGCGAGTTAGCACAGCGCAGCGTGCGTGTGTGATTCAACGTTTTTATGTGTCGTTCATAATTTTGCGAGTTAACACGGTGCAACGTCCATATGTTGTTAAATGTTTTTACGTCTTTTTTTTCTCATTTGACAGGTTCGTCGTAACGCATGAGTCCTAGATCGACTTAGTTAATTTTTTAAATGTTCTACATTTCGATCTATTTCTTCGTTTTGATACGCCACAACTTCAGCGTTGGTGGTCGTTGATGGTTGTGTGGGATTGGTGCTATTTGACATGCTTTTACGCCCCCACCGCAACACAGGGGGTGCTTAATCTAGTTAATACTAATTAGAAGATTATATAACATAAATATTTAAAACATTACATAACATAAAACGTTAACCTAAAAAAATAAAAATAGTACATAGCTTAGACTAAAACATTAACCTAAAAACGCATTATTTGCCACGCCATGTTGTGTCTGAAGTCATGGCCGAACATATTATGGTACTCGACGCAAGCGATTTGGATGGTGTCGCCTTCGTTTAGCTCACCATCGTCATTCTCCACACTGTTTACTATTGCCTCAAATCTCGTATACTCCTTACGAATCATCCGAAAACGTGAGGAAAGTGCATTCACACTACGGATGGCCTCACCCCTACGTAAACAAAATTCATGATAAACTCGATCCCAAAACCGAGCCGTTTGTAACGTAGCCCCGTGGTTGTTCACCACCACGACCCATGATTCATATAACGTGATGTCCTCTTGCGTGACCCAAGGAATCACTGGCATTTCGTATGGTTTTATGAGAGGGTGTTTTAACATGTAAAATGATATGATAGATTAATGATTTGGTAAAATGGAAGAGATGGTGTATTTATGATGGTGTTTGGGTTAGTTTATTTTGGAAGAACTTATAACTTATTAACTTATAAAAGTTAATAAGTTGTTTTTATAGTGTTTGGGTTAGCTTATTTAAGTTTTTTTAATGTTAAGAAGTCGAAAATGATAAGTTAGTATTTGTAACTTATAACTTATGACTTATATAAGTTAATAAGTTGTTTTTGAGAAGGAATCCCAAACACCCCCTATGTGTATGAGAAATTTTAAAAAAACGCCATTTTTTACTAGCCGTTGTGGCCAATGGCCATATTTTAACATCCAAATAACAAATGCCACGTCGACAAGTAAATGCTATTAACGTCGGTGGAAATATTCAAGCCCATTCAACAACGTCGTGGAAAACGCCGATGATGGTGTGGTGTGGAAAGCAACGTTTTCAGACCCAGACCGGCTGGACCTTTGTCGGGCCGGGAGCTTTGTCGGGGCGATTCACTTGTTCAGGCCGTTTGTGCATCAGATAGGTTGTCCGGCTGGTGACCGGCGGTTCGCCCGGAGATCCGGTGAGAGAGGTCGGGTCGGTGTGAGTTTGTTGAGCTCACCAGAGTTCTGTTAAGCTCATCAGAGTTTTGTGGAGCTTGATACCTGCCATGTCTAAGTTAAACTTGTTGGATTCTACATGAAGATAGTCAAATGCTTGAAATTGAATCTAAGCTTGATAATGAAAAACTCAATAAATAAATAACATGTGAATATGTGATAGAATGAGTAGAGATAATGTCTGGTTGTAATGGACAAGGTAAATTTTCAAAGAAAAAATAGAATGCAAAATGAATCTAATGGATAACATAGGAAATGAAAAAAGTAGTAGAAAAGTCTTTTGAATACATGGACACGAACCATCATTTCGAAGACAATTTTTTTTTTCAAAAACTAACTTTTTAAATGTTATACATGTTAATAAAAATTGACAAATTAATTTAAAAGGTCACCCAGTTCGTAAATCCGGTTCAACCGGTCTGACCTTTGACCCCGTAAGGCGACCGGGTCGACCTCCGGTCCGGTCCAGTCCTGAAAACATTGGTGGAAAGGCATAAATGCCACATATCCACGCCCACACTGTGTGGTCTAAGTGATAGCCAGTGATGGCCTAAAATATGGGTGATATAAAAGTAAAATTTGTTATATGTAGTTGTTTAATTTGTAAGTTTGTAGCGATCGATCTGAGTGTTAATGTAAAACATGTAGAATATAGTGATTTGGTTTGTGGGTATGATCATTTTTGTGATGTGGGATGGTTTCAATTTTTTTGTTTGTATGGTAATCATTTCTTGAATTGGGCAAAAAAATTATACACTGTTTATTATGACTACCATGTCTAAGATGGAGCAAGAAGAAGCCAAGTCGAATCTTCAGATCATGCATGAATTTTTGCATCGCTTAAGAAGGCAAAAGCTTGAAGAACTAAATGAGGTGTTTCTCATTTATTAACCATTGTATAATATTCTAATGATTGTCTCATTATGTGATGCTTATAATATTCGAATGATTGCAGATAAAAAGCGATCTGCAGTACATTAAGGAAGATATAAACGCATTAGAACGACACAAAATAGAATTGCATAGAGCTAGAGAAAGATATTTCATAAAACTAAGGATGATCGGTGATGATTATAATGTAAAAACATCATTAATGGATAAACGCGGTATGCTAAACATTCCCGAAGTACATGAAAGAAAAGATGCGTGCAGCGCGTCAGATTCGCAAGTAGGCATCTCTGTAGCGAGAAAAAGGCGGGTCCACTCACAGGTTAGCACACTTTCAAAATTCGGTTTCCACGTAGGATCCGAAAGGGTTTTCATACGGACCTTTTAATATTATTGTTCTATGATTGCAATAGTTCAACGACTTGCAAGAATGTTACCAGCAAAAGCGGAGACATTGGGCAAAACAAGTACAGAAACAGGAAGAAAGAGATGGTAGTTCTGTAAAACGAGAAGGTTATCATGCAGGACTACAAGATTTTCAGTCTCTACTTTTTTCATTTACACGATACAGCTTTAGTGTGATCTTAATGTGTACTTTGTTATTATAAAATATCAAGCAGAAGTTTTTATTTGTGTTTCTTTTTATATAGTCGACTGCGAGCCGTTGCTGGACTTAGAAATGGGGATATATTCCATTTAGCTGATATTACTCAAGGTTAGTTAAGTAATAGTTGAAGAATTGTGCTGCATGATCTTTTTATAGTAGTAGAAAATGCATATTTGACAATGTTTACATTGCAGCATAGAGTTTGATAGAAAATGATGAGCTTTTTGCTACTGCTGGAGTTTCAAGGCGCATTAAAGTTTTTGAGTTTGCCTCTGTAAGTATTACATTCTATGTGTTCTTATGAATTTTTATTTTCGTTCGAACATTTTTTATTTATTTTATTTATCTTACATTTCCAGGTGGCGAATGAACAAGCAGATGTTCAGTGTCCTATGGTCGAAATGTCAACACTGTCAAAACTGAGTTGTTTGAGCTGGAACAAATACACGAAAAGTCATATTGCCAGTAGTGATTACGAGGGTATTGTCACTGTTTGGGATGTAACCACTCGCCAGGTAGGATATTACCATCAGTTCTTTTTTGGTTTCTTATTTATAACACAAGCCTTAATTACAACTCTTGATATCAGAGTGTAATGGAGTATGAGGAGCACGAGAAATGAGCATGGAGTCTTGATTTTTCTCGTACTGATCCTATAATGTTGGTTTCTGGAAGTGACGACTGCAAGGTATTTAACCCATTTACTTATTCATCGGTCTATTTTGGTCATGTTTGTTTTATCTATAACGAGTAAAATAAAATAAAAGGTAAAAAGAAATTGGCTTAAAAGGAAGTAGGGATCTTAGGTTAAACAGGCCGAAAATCACCAATGTGCATCTTTAATGCATAATATTTTGTTAATCTTTTTTTTTTCTCAAATAACTTTTACTATTATAGAAGTAATATATTATTTTTGATATCATATTTAACACTTATTATGTATCCAATAGGTGAAAATATAGTGTACAAGACAAGAGGCAAGTGTCCTTAACATTGACATGAAGCAAATATTTGTTCAATGAAATATAATCCCCGGATCTAATAGGTTTTACCAAACAGGCAAGTGTCTTTAAAATATGGAGGATGCCTAATGATATTTTACTAAACAATTCAAATTTATACAATTTTTCTAACTTAGGTTTTGTGGTCAAAAAGTATATTAGTTTCTTTTATCCCTTGGTTGTTAATATCGAGTATAGACTAATAGGTTGTTACAATTTTTCTAATTTATGTTTCGTTGGTGGAGAGCTATTTAAGTTTGCAGCGCAGCACTTCAGTGAGGATGAGGTTCTACCATCATGAACATAGCAATCTATATTGTTAAAAAGTAAATAATTATAATCGGCTTCGTTTATGCATTTCTGAGTCACGCAACATTGACCTTGATAAGGTATTTTGATCAACCCTTTTGATCTATTTCCTTTTACAATAGTAAATTATATTACATTGTTTTACAGGTGCAATTTTTGCTTGAAGAGATTCTTGGGGACAAGAAACATGACATGGGTGTGTATCGTTGCAAGGGAGAAATGTCATTGTTGTTAAACACAAGCTGTCTAGAAACAAGGAATACAAGTCCAAAATTTAAAAGAAAAGGTTGTCAGTAGTTCAAAATATGATACATTGATAGTACAAAATAACTTTGAATTTTTTTATGTCAAATAGTTATTAAATTTTTAGGAGTGAAATATTTAGAACTCAAAAGTGTGAAGAACCTGATAAGATTTGAAAAACGTGACATGTGAGATTGGACTTTTTATGATTTGTTTTTGGTATAAACCGTAAACAAAACCGTTCTCAACGTTTTGAAGGTTTTGGTATAAACCGTAAATAAAACCATTCTCTACGATTTGAAGGTTTTGAAATACGACCAATCAAAAGTTAAGAAAAAAACGATCGTGAAATGCAATCGATGACAGGTTTATAATAATTAGAATGTTATTACAAAGCTGTTGAGTTACGTTAAGAAAAAAACCAATCGCGAAATGCAATCGATGACGGGTTTATAATAATTAGAATGTTATTACAAAGCTTTTGAACTATATTTTCTTTTTTATGAGCCAAACCATGGATAGATGCCCGGGATATCCAAAAGAACAAATGAGGCAATCTATTTTGAAGCAAGGGTCGATCTTCACCATGCAGGTCCATTTTATTTTGCAATTATGTCTTAATTAATGATATTATGGTATAGAAAATGGTTGATTTCTTAAGGGGTTGAATAAGCTTATGATTGTTGCTTTTATCATAAATGGACTAATGATTTGTGTGTTATGCATATTATAAATGGTTCTTATTGATAAATTGTAAAACACTAATGACTACCTTATACTTGCCTGGATCTTCGGGTACGGGTCAGACTAGATAAATGATATTATAGTGTAGAAAAGGTTAGTTTCTTAACGGGTCAACTGGATAAGGTCTAAATGGTTCTAATTGATTTTTAAAGCACTAATGCATGGTTTAAATGGTCAAATGGATAAGTGTAACACCCCAAAAATAATCAACAAGTAAAAAAAAACACCATATCTTAAAATATAAATGAAAGGTGTTAGTTAAATTTACATTAGTTGAACAAAACAAACTTGAGGGGCTGATCTTGTAAAGATGGGCAAACTTGATTTTTATTAAAATTAAAATCATCAAAAACCCACACACATTAGTGGGGGGGGGGGGGGGCGACCAGAGACAAGGAAAAACACCCAAACCCTACTTTCATCTAAATTGATCAATTGAAGGTCGAATTGAGGTGTTTATTGGTGCATGTATCAAGAATCTTGATCACCCAAACTTGTCTAACATTAGGTGAGTTACAATTTCAGTTTTGGTGATGTTTAATTTTGGGTGAAAGTATGATTTACTGAAATTCTTGAATAATTGAATGATGTATGATTCAAGGAAGTGTGATTTGAGTGTAGGATTATAAACCCTAACTGAAATCATGTGAATTGATTGAAAAATTTTGTGTTAGGAATTGTCTTATGCTATATATTGAAATGGGTTTTCATCTAGGATGAAAAGCCCCAAAATTTTGTATGAACTATGTGAAATATTAACCTAGGTTTGTTGAACTAGCATGTTAATATGGAAGTAATGAGTAATCAAGTTTGATTAAGATGAAATTTTTGGATTTACCAAGGTTTAAATGAACAAAAATGGCTAACAAAAAGGTACGCACATAAGGTGCTTGACAAAACGCCTAAAAGATGATTGATAGACATAAATTGTGGTGTTTGGCTAAATAAACAAGCTTTAGATTATGAGCCGAAGGGTTCTATTGATAATTGGCTTGTGCATTTTAGGCAACACGGTTGAGGCGTCGGGAAGTCAAGCCGGTGCGGACGCTCGTTTGAAGGGAAAGCTTTAAGGTACGTGGCTAAATGCTTCGTTAATATAGTTATTTAGTCTTTTGCTATTGCTAATAGTTGGCACGTTGGAAATGAGATTTTAGTAGTTAAGTTTGCTTGAATAACGAACTTCATAAGGGCAAACTAAACGGGTCAATAAGAGAAGGTACAAACCAGGTAATGGGAGTACCTTCTATGTAGATCTTAAACCCGGGTGACGGATAGTGACTATCAAACACGCAAACCGGTAATGGGAGCGTGAGTGTTGAAAATAAGGAACCCGTAAATGGGTCTTCCTATTATGAAGTAATATTCCGTCCGTGTGGTTCCAAGTAAAATGGGACAAACGGGCCAAAACAGCAAAACAGCAAAGTATTTGTTACAGATTGAGTTTCAGGCGGGCCGCGTAAGCTTGGCCTGGAATTACACGGGGCGTATGAAAGCTACCGTAAGTTACGGTAGCTACCGTAACTTACGGTAGCGAATAAATTGTTACGGTAGTTCTCTACTGCCTTACGGCAGACCAGTACTGCCCAGTGGCTACCGTAAGCTACGGTAGTGCCCAGTCTCTTTTGTTGAAATTTGCATATCTTAGTTAATCGAATCTGTTTTTAAGCATAGTTTCGATTATGCTAATTTCTAAGGACTCTAATACTAATGTTTGTCAAAATTTTCCAGCTTTTAGGTAATGCAAGTACGTGGATGATGATCAAGTCAATGCTTCCAAACCGAACACAATCAAGATCTAATTCCGCAACTTTTGTTATTATTAGTTATTAGTAAGACTTATGTAAATGTAGGAGTACATATATATCCTAATGTTATTTTGAACATTAGTTAATCTAGTAATTGCTAAACTAAGGATCTTTAAACGTCTTGGTTTGACTTGTATAATGAATATTCCTATCTTGTCGATAAGAATTTATATTGTTGAAATTAGAGTGTTACAAGTTGGTAATCAGAGCTAAGGTTAGAGATAAATGTGTTCGGTTCAAGGCTTGATCAACATCCGGTAAGAATTTGTTTGAAGTAAATTCTAAGTTAAAAGACTAGAAGAAATAGTTACTTAATGTGTATGGGAGGAGTATAATAACATACTCGAACCCGGGAAGTACACTTAGCATAAATGGTTAAGGCAAGTTGTATACTTGGCCAAATAGTGAGTATGAATTCTCATATAAAGATATGAGAATGATTGAACGAATTATTTAATGAATTATTTTAACATTTCAGTAAGAAGATGTCGGGAGGTGCTAGTGACAATATCCTATCCCTCACTACCGACGAGTTGAAAGAAAAGATTTCCGAGGAAGTCGGAAGGGCAATTGAAGCTAGCCTACCAAGATTCATGGAAAGGCTACAAAATACATTACTTTCGACTATGGAGGAAAAGATGGGTGAATTAAGAGAAGACCTTACCAATGATAGAGGTAAGGCCAAAGAAAAGAAAGGTTGTTCTTATAACAAGTTTATGGCGTGTAAACCCCCGATCTTCAACGGAGAGGTGGATCCAATCGCTTGTCAAAGGTGGATAAGCGATATCGAGGGTGTTTTTGAACGAACGCATTGTGATATAAGCAACTTCGTGGCTTATGGAACTGGCCAACTTAGAGGCCAAGCTAAGGATTGGTGGGACAACCTTAGAAATGAAAGGGGTGTTGAAGCAACAAGGGCGATGACTTGGGAAGATTTTAAAACACCATTTCTCAAACATCATAGCCCCAAGGCGGTAATCAATAAGATAAAAGAAGAATTCATGCAAATGACGCAAAAAGGTGAAACCGTCGATAAAATCACGGGGACGTTTATGGATAAACTCAAGTTTTGTGATGAGTTGGTCAAGACTGAAGAACAGAAAATTTACTACTATCACAATATGCTTAGAGCCAAATATAGGGAGTTTATGACTCCCTCACATTACGAAAGCCTCACCGACATAATCAATGCGGCGCGTGAGCGTGAGATTGAATTGAAAAGATAAGTTGAAAGAGGCGAGAGAATAACCTTGGATGAAAACCCAAGTCCCACGAAGAAGTCGAAGGTGGCTGAATCTTCAAAGAAGGGAAATGCGAAAGGAGGTTCCCCGAGTTGTAAGATATGTGGACGCGCCCATAAAGGCGAATGTTATTTTAAGAACAAACCTTGCGTTGCATGTGGCAAGACAGGGCATGGGGTTTCAAACTACCCAGACAAAGTGACGGTGTGCTATAAATGTTATCAGCCGGGTCATAAAAAGTCAGAATGTCCGGAACTGACGGGAAAGAAAGAGGGTGTTGATTCCAAGAATGAAACCCCGAAGTCAAATGTAACAACTCTCATCAAAAGTCCTAATTATTATTTTAATTTGGCCAATAGGAAACCCTAATTGAGAAACCCAAGTAATTCTGAACAAACCCTAAAATTTTCAGAATAGTTGGAATTATAATCAGGGCCCCTAAAACTCAGGGGGGGTAAACCCTAATTGATAATTATCTTCGAAAAACGCTGTCAAATTTTAGTTACGTTCGAATAACAACTCACCAGGCCTATACTAGTGACAAGGCTACCCTAGGGTAGATGTGTACCCCAGGCGAGTCGCGACAGCATCCATAACATCTTCCGCGACACGCGGGAGATGTCAATTTCAAGTATAAATACAGGGCCTTGGGACTTGAATTCTGTCTTTGAAACGACGTAAATTTGTTTTACGTAGGCTGAGTTATAACAGAAACAGTCCACAAAACACACACTGATCACGAAGTGCTGCCACAATCAGGGTAATAACTCGATCGCTATTACGATTCAACGTCCGATCGATTATAACTATCCAACGATTGTTTAAGTGCCGCTCAAATTGAGTTTATACTTTGTTATTCATCGTGATTTCGACTTGAATGTTTGAGTACTGTTCGAACTCGGACTATACTCTGTCATTCGTTGTGAATCCGCTGAATTGTTAAGTATTGCACTAGTAAATCGTTGTGAGGGTTTAATCTCGTGAATTGTCGTAACTGCTATATTAGTTACTAACCGGCTTGTGTGTGTATTATTATTTAAATTAGGTTAATCAAGGCTAATCAGTAGGCTTATACTCTGCTCGTTAAATCTACAATGTGAGTCATTCTCTTTTTATCAACTGTTTTACAAAACTCCAAGTTATTTTAAAAGTTATAATTACAGGGATTAAGTTTATGTAATCACCAAATTACAGCCGGTATGTGGGGTATTGTGCACATTACTACAGTTGTTATCACTTTAGGTGGGCGAACCTAATTAGTGATATTCGTCATTCATTGGGGCAGCCAATGGTGATATGACCACAGTCACCGAAAAGAGTCGAGTAACAAATACTGTGGGTAGTTGGTTTGATATCAGAAACATTGTAATCTCTCTTAATACTGTGAATTATAACAAAAGAGTCATTTTAGCAAAATGAATGATTCACTCAGTATTTCCATGCTGACAAAACCTTTTTCAAACATGTTTCAGGTGATCTGTTATGAGCAAAGGAAAAGTGCCGTGGAGCACTACAAGCTTAGAAAAGTGGCTCAATGTAAATAAATAAAGAAACATGTTTTGAGAAATAAAGATTTCCCAGTGAAATCACTTTATTGTAAATTATGGAATTTATCCTTATATTATATATATAAACGAGCAGTTTTAATATTAATCGATCCTGTTTAAAAAGACTTCCGCTGTCACTTAATTAAATACCACAGGATTTCCTGCCTCGCGGCTCTGGACCGGGTCAAACTGGGGCCAAAGGCCGTGACAGGAAAAGGTGGTATCAGAGCCACTGATTTAAGCTTACTATTGATTTTAGCCTATTAAAATAATTGAGAGATACTTAGGAAATTTAATTGCCATTCTGTGAAAACATTTTTATTAACTGATTAATTGTTGAGTTACAGTATGGGTAAATAAAAGATTTCTGCTATCTACCACAAATTAAATACTGCACCCACAGAAAAAGGAACCTCTTCCTCCAAACACCCAGCAGATCTGGAAGAAGGGATTTTTGTCCGTAAAGCAAATTATGAAAATCCTCTCACCCAAGATAAAAGAAATTCAATTCTTAGAAAGGGACAGGAGAAAATAAAGAAACCCCAAGTCAAGAAAGTGAGGTTTAATTCAGAAATCCAGGAATTAGGCAATAGGCCACCTTGGGAAGACACATTAGATGAAAAATGGGCAAACCTTTATATGCTAGCTACCGTAGCAGAGAATGCAAACCTCTAAACTATCAATAAGCCTGGTCTAGTAGAAAATTAATACCCAGTAAATAAATAAATTATAGTATGTTCTCTTTCCTATGGTCTTTTGTACAAATCCGTATGCAATAAAACTTTAATGTTTATTTGTAAAACTTTGTTCCAAAGTTTTAACTTAGCATTTTTGTGCATTTTTGCATATATGCTATCCAGCATGAGTGAGATATCGGAAGCATTTCAGAATCTCAACCTCTACCCAGTACCAATTGAAGTCTCCCACGACTTTACTGGTTATATTGCTGACATAGAGGAACCTCTGGAATTCCAAGCTCCACCGCTGGAAAAAGCAAAACTTAAAAAGAGAAGAAGATATGTAGGATGGAGGAAAGTGCGCAGGAGAAAGCTAGCCACTAGGAAACTCCCCAAAATAGAAAACCCTATAGATAAAGGAAAAGGAATCGAAACTGGAGAAAGTTCTAAGCCAGCAGAGATAGAAATCAGGAAAGATTCTAAACAAAAAGGAATAGAAATTGGAGAGAGTTCTAGACAACCTGAAGAAATCACATTTCAAGATGAAATAGACCGTCTACTAGCAAATTGTGATGTCATTAGCCCTATCCATAATAATCTATATCCTTACCTAGCCGAAACCCAACTTCCTGTAAATCTGGAACCAGTTATTCCAGACCCACTAATCCACACTCGACCTTTAGGCCAAATGGAAGAATGGTGGACGAATGACTGGCAATTCCAAAATATAATCAACAGTCCTTATTCCTTCCTTCCACAGTGGGATCCAGAACCTATCCCCAATCCTCCAATGAGCAACGACAACTTAGCCGAACTCCGTCAGTTCGGTGAAGAGCTGATAGGTACAGGGAATAGGATCCGAGAAATGGGGGAACAAATCTCCTGGAAATACGACGAAAGGGAGCGTCGCTACTAAACTGCCAGTTGACCAAAAGAATAGTGGGGTTGGGAAGAATGTCTGTATAATAATAATAATAATAATAATAATAATAATAATAATAATAATAATAATAGTTAAATATAACTCTGTAAAATGGGAAATAAAACATTGTAAGATAAACAGTGTGTATGGATGCCTATATAATATATAAAGCAAAATAGAAGTCGAAACATCGACGATTTTGGATATATATATCTGTGTTGTAAGATTTTATGTGCTTCTATGTAATTGTTTTATTTACAATCATTTGATACTAATAGTTATATTTATAATAATTATCAGATGGAAAACGCTAGTAATGAACCAGTTAATGAAGGAAATCAATCTGAACAAAATCAGGAAAACCAGTATATGACTAGACAAGATATTGAGAACATCATTACTCAAGGGATAGCTAATGCTATTCCAGCAATCATGGCTGCTGCTCAGAAACCTGTTGAACCACAACAAATCATTCCTAGTAAACGTACTCAGGAAGACAATTTTAGTCATAGTGTAAATGGAGGCGGCAATCATGACGATAATAATCCACGACAGGCTCCACCTCCTAAGAAAATGAAAGCCGCAACACCTGGTTGCACTTTCAAAGAATTTCTTGCTTGCAAACCTGCTGAATTTGCAGGCAACGAAGGAGCAACTGCAGTACTGCGTTGGTTAGAGAAAACCGAAGCAGTAATTGCAATAAGTAAGTGTTCCGAAGAAGATCAGGTTATGTATGCGTCAAATTTATTCAAAGAAGGGGCACTAGAATGGTGGAACACCGTATTACAAGCAAAAGGAAGAAGGATAGCTTATGCTATAAACTGGGAAGAATTTAAAATTCTTGTGGAAAGAAAATATTGTCCTGAATATGAAAAGGAACAAATGACAAATAAGTTCCTAAATCATCGTATGATAGGCGTAGAGTGTCGCGGTTATACTTCGACATTCTTTGAATATGCTAGAGTGGTACCAACACTAGCTTCGCCAGAACCGGTACTCATTTCCCGTTACATTTGGGGATTAATTAGTGAAATTCGTAACATCGTTAAAGCTGCGAGACCTCGCACTATTGACGATGCTGTGGAATTAGCTAATACCCTAACTGATGAACTAGTGCGCACAAGAGAAGAAGATCGAAAGAAGGAATTGGCTCAAAAGATTACCCAAGGATTTCGTGTGGGTAATGATAATAATAGGTTCAAGAAAAGAGGAAGGAGACAATCTGCACAACCGCCTTTTTGCATAAATTACAAAAAGAATCATTTTGGAAAATGCAATGTAATTTGCAACTTCTGCAAAATGGCAGGACATCGTGAAGAAAATTGCAAAAAGAAAACCATAGTCTGCTATAACTGTGGAGAAACAGGACATTACAAAACAGAATGTCCTAAATTGACTAAAACCACAGACAATAAAGGCAAACCAGCTGATGGAACAACAAAGAAGAATGCCCGAGCATTCCAGCTAACCACTCAAGAAGCTGAACTAATCCCTGACGTCATAGCTGGTACGTTCTTGGTCCACGACGTTTATGCAAAAGTATTATTTGACTCTGGTGCAAACCAAAGTTTTATCAATACTTCATTTTGCCAAGCCCTTAACTTACCCTTAACCACCCTTAGGCAAATTTTTACAGTCGACACGGCAGACGGGAATTCTGTTAACATAAATAAGGTTTTGCAAGAAGGAAAGATAGAACTGTTAGGCCATAAGTTTTCTGCAAACCTGTTACCTATGAAGTTAGCCGGATTCGATGTAGTGTTAGGAATGGATTGGTTGATAGCCAACCATGCTCGAATCCTTTGTGATAAGAATTCCGTAGAAATCCGTACTCCCACAGGAGAGGTAATTTTAATTACAGGAGATAAACCACGAAAGCCACTGAAATTCATTTCAGTAATAAAGTTGGCTAGTTATTCAAGAAAACAAGAAATGGTGTATATGATTTCGGTAATCATTAACACTAAAAGTAAGGAACTCCCAGACATCCCTATAGTTTCAGAATACCCAGACATCTTTCCAGAAGAATTACCTGGGTTACCACCTGATAGAGAAGTAGAGTTTAGAATTCATCTAATTCCGGGTACTACACCAATAGCCAAGGCACCTTATCGATTAGCACCCACCGAAATGCTAGAATTGAAAAAGCAGTTAGATGAATTACTAAGCAAAGAATTTATACAACCTAGTTCATCCCCTTGGGGAGCACCTGTGTTGTTTGTTAAGAAAAAGGATGGTTCAATGAGAATGTGTATCGATTATAGAGATTTGAATAAGGTTACAATTAAGAATCGATACCCATTACCTAGGATTGATGATCTATTTGATCAACTTCAAGGTGCTAGGTATTTTTCTAAGATAGATTTAAGATCCGGATATCACCAGTTAAAAGTACAAGAAGAAGACATACCGAAAACTGCTTTCAGAACTAGGTATGGCAATTATGAGTTTACAGTCATGCCCTTTGGACTAACAAATGCCCCAGCAGCATTTATGGACATGATGAATCGGATCTGTAAACCATACTTGGATAAATTTGTAATCGTATTCATCGACGATATACTTATTTATTCCAAAAGTCAGGAAGAACATTGCGAACACTTGCATGCACTCTTAACTTTGTTAAGAAAAGAAAAGCTTTATGCCAAATTCTCGAAGTGTGAATTCTGGCTGCAAGAAGTACAATTTTTAGGTCACATGGTGAATCACGAAGGAATTCACGTAGATCCTGCTAAAATAGAATCAATCACCAAATGGAAGGTCCCACAAACAGCTATGGAAATTAGAAGTTTTCTAGGCTTAGCTGGATACTACAGACGATTTATTAAGGATTTCTCTAAGATAGCTGTACCTTTGACTAAGTTAACCTGTAAAGCCGCTAAGTTTGAATGGGGACAGAGGCAAGAAGAAGCTTTTAAGATTTTAAAGCACCGATTGACAAATGCTCCAATTTTAGCATTACCCGAAGGAACAGAAGATTTTGAAGTATATTGTGATGCTTCAAAATTAGGATTCGGATGTGTGTTGATGCAACGCAAGAAGGTAATTGCGTATGCCTCCCGGCAGTTGAAAAAGCACGAGGAAAATTATACGACTCATGACTTAGAATTTGGAGCCATAATTTTTGCCCTTAAAATTTGGAGACATTATCTGTACGGAAGTAAGTTTACTGTCTATACAGATCATAAGAGTTTAAGGTATATATTTGGGCAGAAAGAGTTAAATATGAGGCAAAGAAGATGGATGGAAGTTCTAAGCGATTACGACTGTGATATTCAATATCACGAAGGAAAGGCAAACGTAGTTGCAGATGCCTTAAGTCGTAAGTATCATGAAAAGCAACGACGAGTTCGTGCTCTTAGATTAAATCTACAGATAGATTTAATGGAACAATTAAAGAAAGTTCAGGAAACAGCAATCAAGGACGATGCTGAAGGAATGAAAGGTTATATAAAGGAACTAGAGCAAGGAAATGATGGAATTTGGAGATTCCACAAGAAACGAATTTGGGTACCTAAGCAAGGAGAATTAAGAAATAAGATTTTAGAGGAAGCTCATAAATCTAGGTATACTATGCACCCTGGAAACAATAAGATGTACCAAGATTTAAGAAAGAATTTTTGGTGGATAGGCATGAAGAAAGATATAGCAAGATATGTTTCTAAGTGTCTTACTTGTTCACAAGTTAAGGCAGAACATCAGAAACCTTCAAGGTTACTACAACAATTAGAAATGCCTATGTGGAAATGGGAACTTATAACAATGGATTTTGTTACTAAGTTACCCAAAACAAGAAAAGGTAATGATGCGATTTGGGTAATTGTGGATCGATTAACCAAATCAGCTTATTTTCTACCAATGAAGGAAACTTTTAGCATGGAAAGGCTAGCCAAGTTGTACGTAGACGAAGTGGTATCTTTACATGGAGTCCCATTCTCCATTGTATCAGATAGGGATAGTCGTTTCACTTCTAATTTTTGGAAAAGTTTCCAGCAAGCTATGGGAACTCGACTAAATTTGAGTACGGCATATCATCCTCAAACAGACGGGCAAAGTGAAAGAACCATCCAAACTCTAGAAGACATGCTTAGAGCATGTGTAATAGATTTTGGCGGAAATTGGGACGACCATTTACCATTAATTGAATTCTCCGATAATAATAGTTATCATTCAAGCATTGAAACTGCTCCATTTGAAGCACTATATGGACGTAAGTGTAGAACTCCAGTTTGTTGGGCAGAAATAGGAGAAAGTCAATTATCAGGTCCAGAAATTGTGCAAGAAACTACTGACAAAATAACTCAGATCAAGGAGAGACTGAAAACAGCTCGAGATCGTCAGAAGAGCTATGCAGATAATCGCCGCAAGCCATTAGAATTTCAAGTCGGAGATAAAGTACTCTTGAAAGTTTCTCCTTGGAAAGGAGTTGTTCGATTCGGTAAGAAAGGAAAGCTAAGTCCCAGGTACGTAGGACCATTTTCAGTGATCCAACGTATAGGACCCGTTGCTTATTGTTTACAATTACCAGAAGAATTAGCTGGAGTACATGATGTATTTCATGTATCCAATCTCAAGAAATGCTTATCAGATAAATCACTGGTAGTACCTCTTCAAGATATAGAGGTAAACGAAAAGCTGAAATTTGTTGAGAAACCTCTTCAAATTGAGGATCGAAAGATCAAGTTTCTCAAACATAAACGACTAGTTTTAGTCAAAGTCAGATGGGATTCAAAGAGAGGAGCTGAATACACTTGGGAGCTGGAATCAGAAATGAAGAGAAAGTATCCTCATTTATTCCAGTAAATCTCGAGGACGAGATTTTTATTAAGGTGGGGAGAATGTAACAACTCTCATCAAAAGTCCTAATTATTAGTTTAATTTGGCCAATAGGAAACCCTAATTGAGAAACCCAAGTAATTCTGAACAAACCCTAAAATTTTCAGAATAGTTGGAATTATAATCAGGGCCCCTAAAACTCAGGGGGGGTAAACCCTAATTGATAATTATCTTCGAAATACGCTGTCAAATTTTAGTTACGTTCGAATAACAACTCACCAGGCCTATACTAGTGACAAGGCTACCCTAGGGTAGATGTGTACCCCAGGCGAGTCGCGACAGCATCCATAACATCTTCTGCGACACGCGAGAGATGTCAATTTCAAGTATAAATACAGGGCCTTGGGACTTGAATTCTGTCTTTGAAATGACGTAAATTCGTTTTACGTAGGCTGAGTTATAACAGAAACAGTCCACAAAACACACACTGATCACAAAGTGCTGCCACAATCAGGGTAATAACTCGATCGCTATTACGATTCAACGTCCGATCGATTATAACTATCCAACGATTGTTTAAGTGCCGCTCAAATTGAGTTTATACTTTGTTATTCATCGTGATTTCGACTTGAATGTTTGAGTACTGTTCGAACTCGGACTATACTCTGTCATTCGTTGTGAATCCGCTGAATTGTTAAGTATTGCACTAGTAAGTCGTTGTGAGGGTTTAATCTCGTGAATTGTCGTAACTGCTGTATTAGTTACTAACCGGCTTGTGTGTGTATTATTATTTAAATTAGGTTAATCAAGGCTAATCAGTAGGCTTATACTCTGCTCGTTAAATCTACAATGTGAGTCATTCTCTTTTTATCAACTGTTTTACAAAACTCCAAGTTATTTTAAAAGTTATAATTACAGGGATTAAGTTTATGTAATCACCAAATTACAGCCGGTATGTGGGGTATTGTGCACATTACTACAGTTGTTATCACTTTAGGTGGGCGCACCTAATTAGTGATATTCGTCATTCATTGGGGCAGCCAATGGTGATATGACCACAGTCACCGAAAAGAGTCGAGTGACAAATACTGTGGGTAGTTGGTTTGATATCAAAAACATTGTAATCTCTCTTAATACTGTGAATTATAACAAAAGAGTCATTTTAGCAAAATGAATTATTCACTCAGTATTTCCATGCTGACAAAACCTTTTTCAAACATGTTTCAGGTGATCTGTTATGAGCAAAGGAAAAGTGCCGTGGTGCACTACAAGCTTAGAAAAGTGGCTCAATGTAAATAAATAAAGAAACATGTTTTGAGAAATAAAGATTTCCCAGTGAAATCACTTTATTGTAAATTATGGAATTTATCCTTATATTATATATATAAACGAGCAGTTTTAATATTAATCGATCCTGTTTAAAAAGACTTCCGCTGTCACTTAATTAAATACCACAGGATTTCCTGCCTCGCGGCTCTGGACCGGGTCAAACCGGGGCCAAAGGCCGTGACATCAAAGGCAAGGTCGTTCCAAATCACCGCTGCTGAAGCAAAAATGGAACCTGACGTGGTTACAGGTATATTTGCTGTAAATTCTGTTCTTGCACGTGTTCTGTTTGATACGGGTGCGAATAAATCTTTTGTTTCTCATAGATTCATTCAAAACCCTTTGTTTACATTAACCAAATTGCCTATGCCGATGGAAGTATAAGTAGGTAATAACAAAAGTTTCATTATTTGTGATATATGTCGGGAATGCAAACTGGACATCGATGGTGAGGAATACTCCATTGATCTAATACCCATGTCTCTGGGTGAATTTCAAGTGGTAGTTGGAATGGGCTAGTTGTCTCTCTACCACGCTAAGGTGATATGCTTACGTAAGGAGATACACTTAACGTCTCCGAGCGGAAAGCGTGTCATCATCTATGGGGAAAAGGCTTGTAATCCCATGATATGCTCTATGATGATAGAAGCCCGCAAGTTTATACTACACGGGTGTAAGGCATATTTAACTTATGTACGTAATGAGGAAAAAGAAACGCCAAGGATTGGAGACGTATCCGTGGTGCGTGAATTTGAAGACGTCTTTCCCGAGGATCTTCCAGGAATGCCGCCAGAGTGTGAAATAGAGTTCGGGATTGAACTGATTCCGGGTGCTAAACCAGTAGCTAAAGCGCCATACAAGCTAGCACCGTCGGAATTGCAAGAACTAATGTCCCAGTTACAAGATTTACTTGATAAGGGATTCATCCGGCCTAGTGTATCTCCTTGGGGAGCGCCAGTGCTATTTGTAAAGAAGAAAGACGGGAGCATGCGGATGTGTATTGATTACTGGGAGTTAAATAAACTCACGGTAAAGAATCGATACCCGCTCCCGAGGATCGACGACCTGTTCGATCAATTACAAGGCGCTAGCTGGTTTTCAAAAATCGATTTGAGATCTGGTTACCACCAATTGAGGGTAAAGGAAGACGATGTACCAAATACGGCGTTCCGTACGCGATATGGACATTACGAATTCCTCGTGATGTCCTTCGGATTAACAAATGCACCCGCGGCTTTCATGGATATCATGAACCGGGTTTGCAAGCCGATGCTTGATAGGTCGGTGATTGTTTTTATCGACGACATCCTTGTTTATTCAAGAAACAAAGTGGATCATGCTAACCATTTACGAGAAGTGTTAAAGATACTAAGGTGGGAAAGATTGTAATAACCCAAAATTTAAAAAAAAAACATTATTCTATAAATAAAAGAATAATAATAATATATATTTATCTTATGATCCATCTTTTTGTATATCAACTAAAACTATTATTATTATTTATAAATTATCCAATAGGAAACCCTAATTAGACACCCAAGTAATTCTGTACAAACCCTAGAATTTTCAGAACAATAGGAATCAGGATCAGGGCCCCTAAAACTCAGGGGGGGTAAACCCTAGTTGGTATTATCTTAACAGTTTTACGTGTATTGTGAATTTTAACGCGAGACCAACTCAGCTAAGCTACCTGGACACGTACCTACCCTACCCTAAAATGTTACCCCTCGCACCACGCGAAAGGAACAAGGAATCCTGTCGCGCCACGCGACAGGGACCATTTTTCAGCTATATATAGTCGGCTGTGGGACTTGATTCTGGGCACAAAAACGACGAAGAAACTCAAAATACGCTCTGAGATATCGTCCAATTACTCTCAAAAGACACACGAAACACTAATTAGTATAGCAAGGTGCTGCAGAACAGGGTAATAACTCGATCGCTGATACGATTCAATGTCCGATTGATTGAAATCAATCCAATGGATGTTTAAGTGCTGCTCAAATTTGGGTTATGCTTTGTCATTAGTCGTGATTCCGATAGATGTTTAAGTAATTTCACTTTGTCATTAATTGTGATTCCGATGGATGTTTAAGTGTTTACACTTTGTCATTCGTTGTGAATCGGATGGATGTTTAAGTGATTTCACTTTGTCATTAATTGTGAATCCGATGGATGTTTAAGTATCGCACTTTGTCATTCGTTGTGAGGATTTTAATCTCGTGAGTTATCGTAAAGGCTGTATTAAGTTACTAACCTAGTTTGTGTGCATGTTATTTAAATTAGGTTAAAAGCTTAATCAGTAGTCTAAACTCTGCTCGTATAAATCTGAAATATTAGCACAAGGTAGCATCACTTTGGAATTATTAAGGTACGGATCCTTACCCCACTCCTTATTGCTTCATATTCAAATTGTTATAAACCCATTAAATTCGTACACTCCTCACGTCTTTGATTATCGATTCATTTGACAGTCCGTTGAATTCCTATTCTAAACTTTGAATTTAGCTTTCATGTCATGCGATAGTTTTCTGTTAAGTTGTACTCATTATCGCATGTTCCAATATAAGTTACGTTTTGTTATGAAAAGTATTTTGATAAGTTATGTAAATAAGACTATTTGTACTCTGTTACCCTGAGTATCGCTTCTCGTGGAGTGTCCCACGAGCATGTTGTTGTGGCATCGACATCATGTGCTCCACCCGTGACGGAGAGATCAGTTCACGGTGTCTCTTAAGTACAAGTGTGGTACATATAAGTTATTAGGAGGCGTATGGATCGATCCTAGGATTTAAGATTAAGGAGGTGGATAACGGGTATGCCAACTCGCCATCTCATGTGATAATTATGCAGGAGTAGCTACCTGTGTATTGTCACGTTTTAAGTTTTCTCATGGGTACATCCGTAAGATATGATTATGAAATTATGTTCTTGCATCGTATCATTTTCGCAATAAGTTCCATTCGGATAACATTTCATATAAAGCGTTATTTGTTATTTGAGCCTATTATTCCGTACTGAGCATTCGGCTCATTCCGTAAAAATTTTGTATATACAGGTCTGCATGTTACTTTGGGCGGGGAAGAGAGAGAAGCATAAAGCCTAGGAATAAATCTGAAGATGTTAGTTAATGAAGTTGAATGTCTCCGCTTGTATAATTAAACCTTAAGTTTAGTTGTTATGTGGTTGTATCCTTGTCAAATAAATAAATGGAATTATGACTTTTGTTTATGATACTACTGTTATTGTGACACGTCAGCCCTTCCGGGTTGGGGTGTTACAGCTATGGTATCAGAGCAAAGGCTCTTTCCTGTAGAAAACTTGAAGATAGTAATTAAAACCTGTGAGGAATGGGTAGATATCTATGATAGGATTCAACTTGATCTCTTATTTGGTTTAACTCCTATGTCTATTCGTATAGATGCCTCCTCGTCGTCCGCTACGTAGGAATACTCGTACTAACCATGAACGTAACAACACTTCTTCGAATGAGACTCCAGTTGATCCAAATGTAATTAATGCTATCAACCAGGCTGTTGCCGGGTTGCTTCCAAACCTTGTTGCTCAAACAGCTGAGGCCGTTATTCAACAAACTCGTCATCCAGAACGTAATAACATGAATCCAATTTCTGGTGAAGAAATTCGTGAGAATACCACGAACCATACTACCTATAGTATAGACATATGGATCGCTAAATTCCAAAAACAAAAGCCGAAATCCTTTAGTCACGCTACTAATCCTGTCGATGCAAGAAACTGGATAGCTCATGTTGAAAAGATCTTCGGAGTTCTTGGAGTTTCGGAGCAATACAAAGTTAGACTGGCTACCTACAAACTTGAAGATGACGCACAAACTTGGTGGGAAGGATATAAGCAAGTCAAAGGAGGGGATGATTTTGACGCTAATCTTTCATGGGTCGACTTTCGTAACATCTTTTACGACAAGTATTTTTCGACCGCTGATAAAGAAGCTTATATCAGGGAGTATGCCTTGATTCGACAGGGGAGTGATGAACCAGCCTCTGAGTTCATTACTCGATTTTCAAGGTTAGCTAGTATCGTAGGAGACGTTGCAGGATCGGCAGAAGCCCAGGCAGAAAAATGCAAGTGGGCAGTCAATGATCGAATTCGGAAGTCGATCATGTACCTAAAATTTAAGGACATCATCGAAGTTGCTAATGCAATCAAAACTTTTGAGTTCGAGAGGAAAGAATTTTTATCTCGAACTGAGGATAATAATAAGAGAAACAGAAATGGACAATTTAAGCAGGCAATCGGCCAATCATCCACTACGCCACAGCATCAAGACCATAAAGTGCAAGGAAATCAAAACTCTGAAAAATCACTCTGAACGCGAAGCAACATGGGAATCTGAAGAATCAATTCATTCTCTATACCCTAATCTATTCTCGCAATAGAATTTTAGTCAATATAACGGTGAACTTTGCTCTTTGATCTATGTTCAATTGTTTCTGCTTATGGTCATTCATGCTTTGTCTTATGAGAATATATCTTAGTTATGATTAAGCATGTTTATGTAGGAGATATCAGTATCAATAGTCACTCTTGTTATCTGCAAGTATATGTTGATTTTTGCATGATTAAATATGTTATTAAGATACGTAGTGGAAGAACCATTAGGACATGATGGTAAGGTAATTAAGAATTTTGGTCATGAACGTAATTATGAATTTCAGATACACATGTGTGTTTAGGAGATTCTTGTTATATAAGTTAGTAACTCTTATATGAAAGTTCCGTTTCCGTTACTTATGCGATAGGTTATATTCTTATTTGAAAAAATTCGAGGACGAAATTTCTTTTAAGGGGGTAATAGTTGTAATAACCCAAAATTTAAAAAAACATTATTCTATAAATAAAAGAATAATAATAATAATAATATATTTATCTTATGATCCATCTTTTTGTATATCAACTAAAACTATTATTATTATTTATAAATTATCCAATAGGAAACCCTAATTAAGACACCCAAGTAATTCTGTACAAACCCTAGAATTTTCAGAACAATAGGAATCAGGATCAGGGCTCCTAAAACTCAGGGGGGTAAACCCTAGTTGGTATTATCTTAACAGTTTTACGTGTATTGTGAATTTTAACGCGAGACCAACTCAGCTAAGCTACCTGGACACGTACCTACCCTACCCTAAAATGTTACCCCTCGCGCCACGCGAAAGGAACAAGGAATCCTGTCGCGCCACGCGACAGGGACCATTTTTCAGCTATATATAGTCGGCTGTGGGACTTGATTCTGGGCACAAAAACGACGAATAAACTCAAAATACGCTCTGAGATATCGTCCAATTACTCTCAAAACACACACGAAACACTAATTAGTATAGCAAGGTGCTGCAGAACAGGGTAATAACTCGATCGCTGATACGATTCAATGTCCGATTGATTGAAATCAATCCAATGGATGTTTAAGTGCTGCTCAAATTTGGGTTATGCTTTGTCATTAGTCGTGATTCCGATAGATGTTTAAGTAATTTCACTTTGTCATTAATTGTGATTCCGATGGATGTTTAAGTGTTTGCACTTTGTCATTCGTTGTGAATCCGATGGATGTTTAAGTGATTTCACTTTGTCATTAATTGTGAATCCGATGGATATTTAAGTATCGCACTTTGTCATTCGTTGTGAGGATTTTAATCTCGTGAGTTATCGTAAAGCCTGTATTAAGTTACTAACCTAGTTTGTGTGCATGTTATTTAAATTAGGTTAAAAGCTTAATCAGTAGTCTAAACTCTGCTCGTATAAATCTGAAATATTAGCACAAGGTAGCTTCACTTTGGAATTATTAAGGTACGGATCCTTACCCCACTCCTTATTGCTTCATATTCAAATTGTTATAAACCCATTAAATTCGTACACTCCTCACGTCTTTGATTATCGATTCATTTGACAGTCCGTTGAATTCCTATTCTAAACTTTGAATTTAGCTTTCATGTCATGCGATAGTTTTCTGTTAAGTTGTACTCATTATCGCATGTTCCAATATAAGTTACGTTTTGTTATGAAAAGTATTTTGATAAGTTATGTAAATAAGACTATTTGTACTCTGTTACCCTGAGTATCGCTTCTCGTGGAGTGTCCCACGAGCATGTTGTTGTGGCATCGACATCATGTGCTCCACCCGTGACGGAGAGATCAGTTCACGGCGTCTCTTAAGTACAAGTGTGGTACATATAAGTTATTAGGAGGCGTATGGATCGATCCTAGGATTTAAGATTAAGGAGGTGGATAACGGGTATGCCAACTCGCCATCTCATGTGATAATTATGCAGGAGTAGCTACCTGTGTATTGTCACGTTTTAAGTTTGCTCATGGGTACATCCGTAAGATATGATTATGAAATTATGTTCTTTCATCGTATCATTTTCGCAATAAGTTCCATTCGGATAACATTTCATATAAAGCGTTATTTGTTATTTGAGCCTATTATTCCGTACTGAGCATTCGGCTCATTCCGTAAAAATTTTGTATATACAGGTCTGCATGTTACTTTGGGCGGGGAAGAGAGAGAAGCATAAAGCCTAGGAATAAATCTGAGGATGTTAGTTAATGAAGTTGAATGTCTCCGCTTGTATAATTAAACCTTAAGTTTAGTTGTTATGTGGTTGTATCCTTGTCAAATAAATAAATGGAATTATGACTTTTGTTTATGATACTACTGTTATTGTGACACGTCAGCCCTTCCGGGTTGGGGTGTTACAAAGATTATATGCTAAATTCTCGAAATGCGCCTTCTGCTTATGAGAAGTGCAATTCCTGGGGCATGCCATAAGTGCCGAAGGAATATTGGTGGATCCATCGAAGGTGGAAGCAGTATCAAAATGGAACCCTCCAAGGAGTCCATCCGAAATTAGAAGTTTCTTGGGGTTGGCAGGTTACTATCGGAGGTTCATTCAGGATTTCTCCAAGATTGCATCGCCTTTGACCAAGTTAACCCGCAAGAACGAGAAGTTCGTCTGGGAAGATGATCAAGAAAAGACATTTCGGGCATTAAAGGAAAAGTTAACCAGTGCACCGGTGTTGACTTTACCTGAAGGTACGGATGATATGGTAGTATATTCGGATGCATCACACCTAGGCCTTGGGTGCGTGCTGATGCAAAGAGGAAAGGTAATTGCGTATGCCTCAAGACAACTCAAGCCGCATGAAACAAAATACCCGACTCATGATCTTGAGCTGGCAGCCATAGTCTTTGCCTTAAAGATCTGGAGACATTACCTGTATGGTGTGAAATGTACTATTTTCACTGACCATAAAAGTTTAAAGTATTTCTTCGATCAGAAGGAGTTAAATATGAGGCAGAGGCGTTGGTTAGAAGTAGTGAAGGACTATGACTGCGAAATCCACTATCACCCCGAAAAGGCTAATGTGGTGGCGGATACCCTTAGCCGAAAAGATGAGTACGCTCCAATTCGAGTACGGTCTATGCAGTTGGTAGTAACTTTAGGCTTGCTTGAATGAATTCGAGAAGCCCAAATTGAAGCAGTAAGGAAAGAAAATTGGAAGAAAGAGCGTATAAATGGGTTGATAAAGGACCTTGTGGAAGGAAGTAATGGGAAGAAATACCGGTATGGTAGGATTTGGGTCCCAAACACATGTGGTGTTAAGGATCTTCTACTTGACGAGGCTCACAAGTCTCGCTATTCGATCCACCCTGGAGCAACTAAGATGTATAAAGATTTGAAGCAAAACTATTGGTGGCCGGGAATGAAAAGAGATGTGGTTAAATATATGGAGAAATGCATGACTTGTTTACAAGTCAAAGCGGAACATCAAAGGCCATACGGCAAACTTCAACCTTTGGATATTCCGGTTTGGAAATGGGAACATATTACTATGGACCTGTTGACTAAACTACCAAAGACGGCACGGGGATTTGATGCCATTTGGGTAATTGTAGATAGACTAACCAAAAGCGCCCATTTCATTCCTATCCGAGAAACCTACACTTCTGAAAAGATGTCGGAGGTGTACGTGAACGAGATTGTAGCACGCCACGGAGTGCCGGTAACTATTGTGTCCGATAGGGACACTCGGTTTACCTCAAATTTCTGGCGCGACTTTCAAAATCAATTGGGTACCAAATTGTTGATTAGTACCGCATACCACCCGCAGACCGACGGGCAAAGTGAACGAACGATACAGACATTAGAAGATATGCTTCGGGCTTGTATAATAGATTTTGGTGGCAGCTGGGATGTGTATCTACCGTTAGTCGAATTTTCATATAACAATAGCTACCATTCAAGTATTGGTAGGGCACCGTATGAAATGCTTTACGGAAGAAAATGTCGGACACCGATATGCTGGGAAGAAGTAGGCCCTCGGGAGCTTGCTCATAAAGATGTAATCCGGGTTACGAACGAGAAAATTGACATGATCCGAGCCCATTTGAAGGCCGCACAAGATCGACAAAAATCATATGCGGATAAAAGAAGAAGGCCAATCGAATTCCAAATTGGCGATAGGGTGATGCTTAAGGTATCTCCGTGGAAAGGAATTATCTGGTTCAGAAAACGAGGAAGGTTGAGTCCACGATTTATAGGCCCTTTTAAAATTTTGGAGCGAGTGGGTAAGGTGGCGTACCGACTAAAATTACCAGAGGAACTAAGTGGGATACACAACATATTCCATGTCTCGCATCTGCAGAAGTGTTTAGCGGATGATACGGCCTATGTTCCCCTTGATGATATAGAGATTGATAATAAACTCAACTACATAGCAAGGCCTATCGCAATCCTAGACCGTAAAGTTAAAGGTTTAAGAAACAAAGAAATCGACCAAGTGAAGGTCAAATGGGAACACTGGAAAGGATCAGACACCACTTGGGAGCCTGAAGAGGAAATGAGACGACTCTACCCTTCACTTTTCGGTGCGTGTATGCATTGTAAATTCTATGTGTAAAATGGTTTCGGGGACGAAACCCTCTTTAAGGAGGGTGGACTTGTAACACCCCAAAAATAATCAACAAGTAAAAAAAACACCATATCTTAAAATATAAATGAAAGGTGTTAGTTAAATTTACATTAGTTGAACAAAACAAACTTGAGGGGCTGATCTTGTAAAGATGGGCAAACTTGATTTTTATTAAAATTAAAACAATCAATAACCCACACACATCAGTGTGTGCGTGTGGGGGGCGACCAGAGACAAGGAAAAACACCCAAACCCTACTTTCATCTAAATTGATCAATTGAAGGTCGAATTGAGGTGTTTATTGGTGCATGTATCAAGAATCTTGATTACCCACACTTGTCTAACATTAGGTGAGTTATAATTTCAGTTTTGGTGATGTTTAATTTTGGGTGAAAGTATGATTTACTGAAATTCTTGAATAATTGAATGATGTATGATTCAAGGAAGTGTGATTTGAGTGTAGGATTATAAACCCTAACTGAAATCATGTGAATTGATTGATAAATTTTGTGTTAGGAATTGTCTTATGCTATATATTGAAGTGGGTTTTCATCTAGGATGAAAAGCCCCAAGATTTTGTATGAACTATGCGAAATATTAACCTAGGTTTGTTGAACTAGCATGTTAATATGGAAGTAATGAGTAATCAAGTTTGATTAAGATGAAATTCTTGGATTTACCAAGGTTTAAATGAACAAAAATGGCTAACAAAAAGGTACGCACATAAGGTGCTTGACAAAACGCCTAAAAGATGATTGATAGACATAAATTGTGGTGTTTGGCTAAATAAACAAGCTTTAGATTATGAGCCGAAGGGTTCTATTGGTAATTGGCTTGTGCATTTTAGGCAACACGGTTGAGGCGTCGGGAAGTCAAGCCGGTGCGGACGCTCGTTTGAAGGGAAAGCTTTAAGGTACGTGGCTAAACACTTCGTTAATATGGCTATTTAGTCTTTTGCTATTGCTAATAGTTGGCACATTGGAAATGAGATTTTAGTAGTTAAGTTTGCTTGAATAACGAACTTCATAAGGGCAAACCAAACGGGTCAATAAGAGAAGGTACAAACCAGGTAACGGGAGTACCTTCTATGTAGATCTTAAACCCGGGTGACGGGTAGTGACTATCAAACACGCAAACCGGTAATGGGAGCGTGAGTGTTGAAAATAAGGAACCCATAAATGGGTCTTCCTATTATGAAGTAATATTCCGTCTGTGTGGTTCCGAGTAAAATGGGACAAACGGGCCAAAACAGCAAAACAACAAAGTATTTGTTACAGATTGAGTTTCAGGCAGGCCGCGTAAGCTTGGCCTGGAATTACACGGGGCGTATGAAAGCTACCGTAAGTTACGGTAGCTACCGTAACTTACGGTAGCGAATAAATTGTTACGGTAGTTCTCTACTGCCTTACGGCAGACCAGTATTGCCCAGTGGCTACCGTAGCTTACGGTGGCTACCGTAAGCTACGGTAGTGCCCAGTCTCTTTTGTTGAAATTTGCATATCTTAGTTAATCGAATCCGTTTTTAAGTGTAGTTTCGATTATGCTAATTTCTAAGGACTCTAATACTAATGTTTGTCAAAATTTCCAGCTTTTAGGTAATGCAAGTACGTGGATGATGATCAAGTCAATGCTTCCGAACCGAACACAATCAAGATCTAGTTCAGCAACTTTTGTTATTATTAGTTATTAGTAAGACTTATGTAAATGTAGGAGTACTTATGTATCCTAATGTTATTTTGAACGTTAGTTAATCTAGTAATTGCTAAACTAAGGATCTTTAAACGTCTTGGTTTGACTTGTATAATGAATATTCCTATCTTGTCGATAAGAATTTATATTGTTGAAATTAGAGTGTTACAATAAGGCTGCCATTTTAATGGTAATTCCTTTTTTTTACAAGTATTAATGGTAGTTCCTATTGTAGATAACTTGGTGGAGTAGTTTGTCAAATGCAAGGCTACAACTTTTGGTGATATTTTTCCTCCTCTGGAAGATCATTAGCAGGTGATTAATCTATATATTATAACTAAAGAAAATAATTTTGGCCACATGACAGCTCATAAGGCTACTTTTTTTTTTGTCAATATGCTTATATTATCTATAACTTGCAGGTGACAATGATAAGGAAGACTATTGATACTTTGAAACCCCAACACACTAGAAGGTAAGTATCCAACAGTTGATTACTTGATTATATTTTGTAGGAGATTTGATCTTATAAAAAGATAACTGATCCTTCATTTGGTTTCACAATAACAGGCTTATTTTTTAGTTAAAAAAATGAGCCCAATTTACTATATCAGATTATTTGGTTAATAAAATTGAATTAACTTTTTTAATACATCAGCTCGAAGTTTGGTAAACCGAACTGGACCAGTCTTTCATAACTGATTAACTTAAATATTTAACTGAAACTTAACTAAGCCATGCACATCTCAATATACTATAGAAAGATCATATAAAAGGTGGAAATAGTTTTAACATTATATATATATATATACACACTGATACACATACACATATATATAGGGGAAGGATCCACTAAAAAGTGAATTTTGCCTAAGTAGCCTAAGAATGATTGTGATGATGACATGTGGCACTCCTAATAAATAGAAATGAAGGACATTTTGGTCCTGATAAATAGGAGTGAAAATGGCATGTGGCACCCTTTTTGTTTTTTTTAAAATACAAGAAAAAAATCTAGTACAAAAAAATCTAGCACAAAAAATCTAGTACAAAAAAATATAGCACAAAAAATGTAGTACAAAAAAATATAGCACAAAAAAATCTAGTACAAAAAAATATAGCACGAAAAAATTCAGCAAAAAAATATAGTACAAAAAAATCTAGCACAAAAAATTGAGAAAAAAAATCAAGATAAAAAAATCCAGCACAAAAAAATTATCACAAAAATATAGTACAAAAATTCAGCAAAAAAAAATGTTATATATACAACATAGAAATACAACACATTTTAGTGGGTTTTTTTAGTCTTTATATTTTATATAGGAATATGGTACTCAAATTAAAGATAAAAAGACGCTCGATTTTATGGTGAAATTTTTATGAAAAAATAATGTCGTATAAAAAAGTTATGAACGTTTAAAAAATGGGGGTGGAATATGCATGTGCCTTGCATGTGAAGAGAGAAAGTCCATAAATAGGATTTTCCCAAGATACCCTTGCACTCCTTCTTTCTCCTACACTTTCATCTTAACCATTGATTTGAAAAATGAATTGTTAAGATTCCTTCTCATCCTACTTAGGCAAAATCAACTTTTTATTTGGTTTTACCCCTATATATATATATATATACACATGTATATATATATATATATATATATATACATGATAACATACTTTATTTAATTTCTTGTGTTTGGTTCCAGACTTTGACATTATGAACAATACCGTAGCCATGTACACATATACAGTTAGATACATGAGAAGAAGCTTGAAGTTATCATTTACAACCAGTATTACTTGCGGACAAAGTAAACACCGTGTTAGAGCTTCGACATATTCATGTGGTAACTAATTTGTTTATCTTTACTTCTATTTTTGGTCAGCTCTTTGAATTTTTTAAACCGCTAATCATAGTTATTAAAGGCGCATTGGCCTTGCTTGGGGCCTAGGCTCAAGGCACAAAAAAAGCGAAGGCCCGAGGAAAAAAAACGCACAATGAAAAAAAAACTAAAAATATATTATGTTTTTTTACAGGCTAAAAATATATTATGTATTAAAAAATAATAATAATCTTCAAATACAATAAATAAAAGCTATTATATGACATTTAATATCATCTATTTAGTACCAACAATTCTAAAACATTATTGTATTGGTGTAGAAAAGTAGTTTCCCTTAAATAAAAGTAGAAATCTGGTTGGAATCTTGCTGGAAATTAGAAATTTTGACCGGAAATTATCCGGAATCTAGGAATCTTGCTAGCAACCTCTATTGCAGCTATGGAAGACATTCATTTGACTCTATGACTCCGAGGTCTTATTATGTACCCCCTACCCCCACCCTACTGTTGGTGGTGTGGCAAGTTAAAACCTGAAACAAGTAAAAATTGCAACTAAAGGATATTGTACTTAGGCTCTTTCAGGTATATTCATAATGTTTAGTACAAGCTGCAACTTTAATTTTTTATATGTGGAGTTTGGGAAACTAAAGTGTTTTATGAATTTGATTGCGTTCGATTAACTTCGGATTTAAATCATATTTTTTTCAGATTATGGACTTATAGAGTTCATTGTTAGTGAGATATGTGAAGTCTTAAAGGGCGCTTCCCAATCGTATGGCAACTTTCTAACTGTAATTCGGGGTTTAGTTATATTTGTAGTTTTAACTGTGAATTGGGGTTTAATCAAAGAGCTTGATCTATGCCGAAACTTTGTCATGCAGCAAACATTGTTTTGTCTCAGCAAACATTGTTTAGTCGGGATGATGCAACTGTGTATTTTTTAGACAGGGTGAAAGATGTTTCAACGATGCTCGAGAAACTCGGATGTCCAATCGCGCAATGTGCGACGCTTAAAAACACTAGGTAGTCCAACGAGCAATTGGTAGTCGACCTTGGCAGCCCAATCCTCGCGATTCTTGAACTCTCTAAGGTATTTGTACTTATTCACTTGCGATGTTCTAGATAGGTGATCCTTTTATTCAATCTATTTTCGTATCAATTTGATACGAATTCACAACTTAGGAACATGAAAACATGATTAAATTTGTGAGTTTTGAGGTTTGTAATTGTTGATTTGTATTGATACTAAATTCAAAATTTATGATATATGACAGTCTCACCTTTATGTTGGACTTGAGTGCCACATTGATTTGTATGTGACCGCTATTGATTTAAAATTTCAGGTACTAAACCCTTTGGATTCTACTAATCATTACAAAGCTGACATTTAGTTACTGCTTAGAGGTTTTGCTCACAGTACGTCAATAATCTCAGAGGACGTTGATGTGTAAACTGAAGATGAGTAGCACGACGATCGAGTGACTAACGGAAAAGGCGGCGTATCCGAAACCTTTGTAATCACCGATTTTTCTGAAATCGATGAGTAAAACCAACGATGATTATAAAAAGTTGGTTGTAACTGAATTAACTACTTTTAAAGTTGTATAGTGATTCATTGTTTAATAAAATGTGGTATGTAAAATTTCTAAAAACTACTCTTGTTTTCACACGGGTTTTACTACTACTGCTACTGCTACTGCTGCTGCTACTTCTGCTGCTACTGCTACTACTCCCCCTACTACCACTACTACCACCACTACTACTACTACCACTACTACTACGACCACCACCACCACCACAACCACCACCACCACTGATACTGATACTGATACTGACACTGACACTGACACTGACACTGACACTGACACTGACACTGACACTGACACTGACACTGACACTGACACTGACACTGACACTGATACTGATAATGATAATGATAATTATATTGATAATGATAATAATAATAATAATAATAATAATAATAATAATAATAATAATAATAATAATAATAATAATAACTAGTGTGATTACCCCTGCACGATGTGGCAGGTATTCGATCTGTATCGGTTCGCTAGGCGGTGGGAACTCGGTCGGTATGGGTTGGGTTCCTTTAGTATCAATTCAATTCATTGGGTTTTCTGTCAGTATCTATTCAGTGTGTTACGGTACCAACAAACGACACAGCAACCGAAAGAGATATATATCAACACGTGTTTTATATCTATAAAAAACTTTTAAAAATGAATATCGGTACATGTACCAATGTTATATCATTACACCGTTTGTGTCCCCACAGCACATGGAGTTTCTTCGTCACCACCACTGTTTACATAAATCATCGTTGTCGCCTCACCACCACTTTACCCCTATAAACTTAACGCTTTAAGTTATATTAGATATATATTTGGTTCCAAAATCTAATTATTTTTGTAGAGTTTAAACCTAATTTGTCAAGCAATGTGAATATTTCATATGATTGTAAAATTAAAATATTAATCGAAACATCATAATAACTATGTAGTTACTATTACATGGTCTATTTATAAATTATCAAAAAACAATATGCATGTGCTAGCAAACAAAGACTTGTGATTATTCACCTTCCATCAATTTTATTATATACAAATAACAAATTAACAATAATAACTATGTAGTTACTATTACATGGTCTATTTATAAATTATCAAAAAACAATATGCATGTGCTAGCAAACAAAGACTTGTGATTATTCACCTTCCATCAATTTTATTATATACAAATAACAAATTAACAATAACAATAATAAATATATATTTGGTTCCAAAATTTAATTATTTTTGTAGAGTTTAAACCTAATTTGTCAAGCAATATGAATATTTGACATGATTGAAAAAATAAAATATTAATTGAAACAAAAATATTAATCGAAACACCATAATAACTATGTAGTAATTAACAGAAAACAATATGCATAGCTAGCAAACAAAGACTTGTGATTATTCACCCTTCATCAATTTTATTATATACAAATAACAAATTAAAAATAATAATAATAAATAATATATTAATGTTTCTTCTATTCATCCTAGCTACTCGTTGAAAGAAACAACAATAATAAATCAGTAAATAACATCTCAATGTTTCTGCTAATAAGGGTATGTTTGGCAACGAGCTTTTAGGAGCTTCAAGCTTCAAGATTTTAAGAAAAAGCTCCAGGCCCAATAAAAGCCTTGTTTGGTTGAAACAGACTTAAGGCTTTTAGATTAGTTGAAAAGCTCTTTTTGAAACGCTGGTGGAAGTAGCGTTTAAAAAACCTACAAGCTTTTAGGGTTAAAATTACTTAAATAACCTACAATCCTCATCATCCCAGAACTAGAAGAACGGTCGATCGAACGCAAGTAGTGCAAAGGTATGCATGTTCTTATTTAATTAGTTTCAAAAGTGTAAGTTTTGCTTTCAATTGTTGTTACTAAAATCCGACAGCCGTAAGTTCGATTTGATTACAAGTCAAATTGTTTGAAACGCTTTCATGGAAAAAAAAATCTTTATTTGGGAATTTGGGAACCCAGATGGCCAAATCTAAATTTGTGTGTCAAGATTGAACGCTTTCATGGAAAAAAAAGAATCTATATATATTAATAAATGAGATGATTTGGGCCATTTGTCTTTTAATGGTGGAGCCATTTTGCTTATGTGGCATCCAATGGTTGAGTAGAGTGTGATTTTGAGAGGGAATCCATCTCCATCTCTATAAACAAACCAAAATTTTCAAAACACAAACCAAAAAACAAGTGGGACGCGGGATCCCGCAATGTTCGGGTCGGACTTTTGGGTCACCTAATACTAAAAATGGATCCTATATATTATCTTTACAACCACGATTTATCATAACCTCATTATTTCACAAACTCTACATACCAATTTCCTAATTCTGCTTCTTCCTTCTTCACTGATCGTTCTTAATCTTAGGTATGTTATTTTGTCATTCCCTCTTTGTTTTCATATTGTTAATCTAATAAATCTTTGTTTTTTTTTAATTTCATCAATCATCTTACATATTCAAAGGATCTATAATATGAGATTCATATTCATCGATCGATTGTAAGAGTTAACCCTAACCTTTTTCCTTTTCATATTGTTCATATATTTTATCTTAAATCGTTGATTTTGATGTTATTAATGATGGTTGCATTTTGTTTTTTCATATAATCAAGACCGATTCCTACAATGTTTTGTTTTGAAGTCTTAATCAGGTATCATCTTTGATCTAATCGATTTTATCATCAACATCTTATCAATGAGAAAACTTAATAATCACATAATGATCAGTTACCATTCAGATTAAACAATTGATTGTGTTCTTTATTTTTACATTGTTTGATTTCTCATTTTTCATCGAACCGGTCTTATGATTATCTGTTAGGGTTTATCAATTCCTCATAAGTGGTGAAGAAGATCAAATTCCAGTTGATTTGATGATTTTGTGGTGAGTTTTTTTCCAGACAACATTCTTCATTCGCCAACTAAGGTATGAATTGAATCAGTGGTCTCGAGCTTCTTCTCAGGTCCATGATTGTGATTGATCTTTTTTCACAATCATTTAGATATTGATTATATTATGAATATATTAAGCTCATTGGTTTTGATATTAAGTTTGAATAATATTTAACTATTTAAGTAAATTGTTTTGACTGATTATTTCAAAATTTAAATTTTTGAAATTTATATCAATTATGGATACTTATCAAAGTTGTCTAAATTGTAACGTATTTCCAAATTTATCAAGATAACTTATATTAAAGTTTTAATTGATTCCAAATTTTGTGTTAGTTTCCATAATTTTTGACAATCACATTTTTTTTTAAATCAAAAGAAACTTTTATTTTCCACGTGAAATCAATAAAGTGAAGCATAATTAGAAATAAGCTACGAAAAATATAAAAAATCTACCAATCACATTATTTTTCAAGTTTCTCAGAATTTGGAAAGATATATAGCATTTGTTTTAAATAGTTATATTATTCTTAGGATGATCATGATCCAAGCGAAATACTCTTTGTTTATTTTCTTCGATATTGTAGGAACTTATTTTTTGTTCAAAACCCTTTCCGCAGATGCTAATGATTTTTGTTCTTCTTCTTTTTTTTTTAGATCATTCCACTTATTCTGCAGGTATGTAAACTAGATTAGATTGTGATGTATTTTAAATCTTTAATCGCACATTTTTTTTATCATTTTTCTGTATTTTTTGTGTTGGTGATGATGATTTAAATTTTTCGAATCTAATCTTATTAATGGATCTATTCTTGATGTCTTTGAAAGAGTGATGCTCTTACTGATTTTTTTTTTTTGTTGATGTTGAAAACAGTTTCGGCAGTTGCTAATGTTTGTTGTTGTTCTTATTTTTTTTAGATCATTAGACATATAGAGAAGGTATGTAAACAATATTAGATTGTTTGTTGTTAATGTCAATTTTTGATGATTTTTCTGTTTTTTTTTTTTTTTGATGACGATGATTTACATAATCCGATTCGAATCTTATGAAAGGATCTTTTGTTGATGTATTCATGGATTGATGATGTTACTGAATTTTTTATTTCGTTTTTTTCTTTTTTCATGATTAACCCTAAATTTTATACCACTGGCTGACTCTGAATCTTCGTCGAACATGTTATAGGTAAGTATAATTTTATTGTTGTTTTGCTATTTTGATCCTGTATAATGTTTTGTTTCATCGTTTATGCTCATCTCTTATAATGTTAGGTTTCATTGTTTATGCTCCGTTTTGTTTTTACAGTCATTTTTTACACAATCAATAAATTTTATATTGTGTTAATTTTGAATCCATTAAAGATTATGTAAATTTTTAGTGTTTCATATGTTTTTTTTTTTCGGAATATTGATTGTGTTTCTAAAAAAAAAATTATATTTTTTTGAAACCGTTTGTTTTTACTTTTTGTTTTAGAAGTTTATCCCGATATTATAAGTTTGTTTCTAAAAATAGTTTACCGTTATATTTTTTAAAAAGTCTTCATAATTTATTTCCAGATATGGATCGGAGTAACAATAGTCCTTCATTTTTAAAGCTTATTGAGGAAGATGACCCATTATTTTTGGTATGTTTATTTGTTTTATAATTACTAATCAAATTTTAAGTAAACTGATGTTTATCTTTTTCTCATTTTTTGTCTTAAACTCATAGCAAATACCTAATGACTTTGCTTCAATGATGTGGGGGAGAGCAACCACCTTACAAAGAATCTGTTAAGATTGTTGATGGCAACAAGTTATGGTTTGTAAGACTGAAAAAAACTGAATTGGGCCCTGTACTTGGTGATGGCTTCACCAAAGTTGTTCAGGATAGTTGTATAAGAAAAAAAATGACTATCTTATGTATCATCATTCTTTCTTTCAGTGTTTAAATCATTTGTTCATGAAAACAGCTTTATATCCAAAATCACACCTGAGGAAGACGTTATTGTAAGTAGTATATATTATAGAATCAATATGTTGAATAATGTTTTCTATCTGTATTTTGGTTTTTAAATTTATAATTATCACTACCTTTGCAGCTCATGGCTGATCAATTTTACAGGTAATTTTAGGGGCTGTTTGGTAACCTCTTAATGATCATTCAGATGCTACCTCTTAATGGTTTAAAACCTCTGAATGAATAAGCGGTAACCTCAAGTCTGAATGGTTAAGAGGTAACCTCTGAATGGTAAATCATCACATGTCACATTCTTCTACCTTCTCATTGGTAAAATTCTTAATGGTTCCATTAAGAGGTAGCCTCTTAATGACCATTCAGAGGCTACCAAACAGCCCCTTAGTTTTATTGTTTTTTTTTTTTGCTAATTTTTGATCCGGTATAATGTTAGGTTTCATCGATTATGCTGATTTATTTTTACTGTATTTTTTTGTTAGTAATAAATTTTGTATTGTATTAATTACCAATACATTAAAAATTTTGCATATTTTATTTAATTTATGATCTGATATGTTTTTCCGGAATATTGATTGTGTTTCTATAAATAAATTGTTTTATATTTTTTGAAACCGTTGCTTTTTTTATTTTATATTTTTTCCCGCTCTTATGAGTTTGTTTCTATAAATAGTTTACCGTTTTACATGTTTAAAACCGTTCATAATTAATTTGTAGGTATCCGAGTAACAACAGTCCTTCATTCTTAAAGCTGATTGAGGACGATGATCCTATTTTTTTGGTATGTTTATTGGTTTTATGATTACTAAACATATTGTATTTAAATTGATGTTTTTCTTTTTTGTATTGTATTTACTGATGTTTTTCTTTTCAGATGGTTAATTCACTGATTTTTTATTCATTTATTGTAGTTATTGACATGAATTTTTCCTCCTATAAAGCATGATATTGGGTGCCAAATAATATATGAGTAGAGCATAGAGCAACACAGCGAGATGGATATCTCGAGGCTGAGAGATTTGGGCATTGAGAGAAAATAAAGGTTTGAAATTTGTGATTTTCAGATTAGGAAAGATCGATCAAAGCGAATCATAGAAAGATCCATCAATGGAGAACCAATTTCATGAGGGAGATCTGGTGTGGGCCAAAGTTAATCACCATCTTTGGTGGTTGGGCATCATTAACCATGAACCGCCGTTGTCAACACCCTGTTGTTGACCGTCCGTTAAAGAGTTATAATGGCAGGTTTCTGTAGTGGACCCATCATGGATCCACTTTGGATGTAACTGAAATCATTATTTTAATGACTATGCAGTTTTTATCAATTTTAACTTAAATTGTTGTGTTACCTGCAGGATGGTAAGAAAGTTGAATCTTTGGCCATAATCACAAACTTTGATGATTTGCGTTTTGTCGAGAGAGATGATGGTAAGTCTACCGGTAATCATTTGATATTTTTTTATCAACTTTTAATAATTTTTTTTACCATATCTAGGTTATATAAGGCCATATCATGATTGTTTTATTAAATTTTATGCAGTCAGGATTTGGAATTGCCATAGAGATGATACAGTGAGAGCGAGATGATGACAGTGAGAGCTTGACATCCAGCAACAACACAACCACAATGCAAAGTGAAGGTAACAAGTTTAGCATTTGTTTACGGATGCTGCACTCAAAATATTTCAAAGTTTCTGAATTTTGTTCAATTAAATTTAACAGTCTCTATGATTATTATGATACATATGACAGTTGTGTTTTTTGTTTCAGCCATCTATCTTCTGCAATAAAATTTATATCAAACGAAAACAAATTTCCCCAATATCAACTGTTGTTGCAGCAGGTCTACAATAACAAGGCTGATTACAGGTCAAAAAGTTTATAGTCTAGGATGCTGTTTACTGGTCAAAAAGTTTATAGTAGGGGTTGAGATGGATCTGTTTTATAATTTATTTATCTCAACTTGCTTTTAATGCACATGTGAGTCAACGCGAGTTCCCTGCTTTATAATTTCACATCTTGCGGAATCTTTTGAGTATTTGACTTTTAAGTATGCATGTATCCTTAGGCATTACTGGCAGCTTCTTTTTTTGTTATATTTACATTGTGGAAATAAATTTGCAGTTTACTCATCAAGGTTCTTTTACACAAGGCATGAACTTTGTGAATTCTCAAGTCTGAACTTTCAGGTTCTCTCTCTCGGCTACATTTCTAAATACTGACAGTTACACATTATCAACTATAATGATCTTATGATCCTTGGAGACGTCTTTTGATTGTCGATATAGATATGGGTTACATTATGCATGTTGTTGAGTTGCCAATTCTAGATAACATGGTTTCTAATAATTCTCATTTGATCTTTCTATGTCGATGTTTTAAATACAGTATTATGGATATCTCACATTGTATAATTTTTTGTTAATTGTGGTCATGTTATCAGTTGGACTCATAACAAGAGAGTAATGTTGATTACACACAAAGCCATACATTCTTTGGTGATTTGACCCACTTCATTCAGGTGAAGCATTTTTTTACTTGCAAGTGTAATAAGCCGATTACCCGTTTGCTTTGAAGCATACGAGACAATATGAACACTTATGCCAATCTCAACCTTAGTGAAATATATTACAATTCTCGACCTTTTAATAGATTGCTCTCTATTGAATTGAGTATTTATTGTAAGTTTTTTTTTTTTTTTTTGCTGCAGTTAAAGATACCATTTTGCAGCTAAGACCACTCCTATCTGAGAACAAGCTCTGGTGTCGGTAACTGCAAGCTGGTACCAATATAGTTGTTGATATTATTTTGAAATTACAACATTTTTGCCTTCTTAAATTTCTACAGATACATTTTGGTGGATGATAACAATGGGCTGGGAGTAAATTTTAGTCTTAAAAGTAGATTATAATTGTTGTATGACTCCATGTCTTAATTGGTATTTATTGCTATTTTAACGTATTTGATAGTTAAATGATATGTTGTTTTTAAAAACCAAACGTCTTACTTTTAATCTTCAAATTAGCAACCAGAAGTATTATGGTTAAAAAAAATTGGCATATGTGTTAAACTTCATTGTCACCGTCCTCATGTGCGTGTTTCACCTATCTATCTAAATCTTGGTGATTACGCTAAGCTATTACATCTTCATAGCACCTCTACCAATGACAATAGTTCCGAAGAAGAGCCGACGGTATCCATGTCTCTAATCATACATTTAAGGTGTAAGTTAAAAGTTTCAAGCTATATAGTTTTGATTTTTAACACCAACTTTTGTAACAAATAGTTATGTAATGTACCATATATTAGATTTTATGTCTATTACGGTTAGACTCAATTTCAATTTCAAAATGATAATTTACTTTTTTATTGTTAGTACTCAATTACCATTAAATATTTTCCTTATATTATATTTTTAGTGCTCAATTACCATTAAATACTTTCCTTATATTTTATTTTATCTCTATTACGGTTAGAGTCATTTTGAATTTCAGAATGATGATTTATTTATTATTTTAGTAGTTAATTACCATTTAATACTTTCCGTATTTTAAATTTTATGTTTATTACGGTTTGACTCAATTCGAATTTCAAAAATGTAAATTATATTATATTTTAGTAGTTAATTGCCATTCAATACTTTCCGAATTGACTATATTTTATGTGTATTACGGTTTAACTAAATTCAAATATCAAAATTATGATTTTATATTTTGTATTGGTTTAACATGTGATGTTGAGATTCGATTGTTGTGAAGAATGAATATATATAATGTTTAATGTCTTATTACGAGTCAATTACATACCGGAAATATTGAGCAGTAAATGCTATACCAGAAATGCGATATCTAATTTATTTTTAGTTTAATGATATTACGATACTTTTTTCCTAAAGATATGTTAACATTTAATTCTTAATTGTTGCATACGTTTACAAAATATTTTTTCATTATAATTCAGATACATTAATACCTATAGTATAGATACAAAATACATGACAAGTTTGTGTATAACATTGTAAGACCCGTATTAAATAAACGACAATTGTTTTATAAAAGATGCATTACATATTACTAATACCAAAATTTATAAGTATAATTCAAAGTTATTTAAAGCTTCATGAGTTCTTAAACGAAGGTCACTACTTAATCGCCAATTTGCTCCCCGGCTTTAACTCCATCCATATTGTATATTAACTGAAAATGTATTTTTGTAATTTCAAGTTAACATACAAGATCCAAGTACCCTTAAGTTATACTTGAAACCAAACGATTAAGTTATACTCATCTTGCTTTTGTATGTTTTATGGCTCTTTATAGCTAGAAAACTTTAAGAAACCGAATTAAAAATTTGTGGTGGAGATAAGGGAAAGAGGATATTTTAAAGGTTAAAAATGTTATTTATATACTTCTATTTATTATAAATTAAATTTTCCTACCCGGAAAGTTTCCGGGTTATAACCTAGTCTTTATTACATACATGAATCAACTTTATTGTATTTGGATTACAACATGTAGAGTATCTTTTTTTTTTAGCTTTGACTTTACTGCAATAGTATATAATTTGTTTTGTTATGAACTTATGATGCATGTTGTTGCTTTCTTGGTCTCTTGTTTTTCGTTATTGTTCATGTTTTTGGTCTTGACCCTGTTCTACCCCTTCTAAAGATTGTATAACAGTTACCAAAACTTGCAACTATGTTCTCGTAGAGGTGACAAAATGGGCGAGTTGGCTAACTGTAACAACTCTCATCAAACTTACTATTTCTTATTTTATTTTGTCCAACAGAAAACCCTAATTGAGACCCTTAAATAATATTGCATGGCCCCTAAAATTTTTCAGAACAATTGGAGTCAGGATCAGGGCCCCCTAAAACTCAGGGGGTATACCCTAATTGGTATTATCTACACAGTTTGTTGTAGAAATTGAATTTCATCGAACCGCGGACTCAGCCATGCTATAAATCCACGAAGCTACCCTACCCTAAAAGTTACCCGTCGCGCCACGCGCCAGGACCTGGTGTGTCTGGCGCGCCACGCGACAGAACCTAATTTTCAGTATAAGTATCAGGGGTTTGGCACTTGCATGTTGGTGTTATTACGACATGAAAATTCATTTTCTACGTTACGTTGTGTTCTGATCTTTCATAAAACAATCAAATCTCGACCATCTGTTGCGACAACATGGTAATAACTCGATCACTGCTACGATACAATGTCCGATTGATTGAAACCGATCCGATGGATGTTTAAGTGCTGCCCAAATCAGGGCTATACTTTGTCATTCGTAGTGAGGGTTTTGATTTCGTGAGCTTATCGTAAAAGTTGTATTAAGTTACTGACCTAGTTTCGTATGCATTGTTGTTTAAATTAGGTTATCAGGCTTATCAGTAGGCTAAACTCTGCCCAACTAAACTTGCAATGTGAGTCATTCTCTTTTTATCAACAATGTTTTACAATACTCCAATCATTTTCAAAAGTTATAATTACAGGGATTAAGTCGTGGTTATCTTAAATCACTGGCTAGTGGGGTATTGTGCACATTACTAATTTCTCACGGTTAGGTTCACCAACCTAACAGTGATAATCATCACTACTTGGGTGAAAGGACCCAATAGTCGTATGACCATCGTCACAAGGCTGTGACACGGCGCCAGATAAAAATAAGATAGTAGTCATTGTAATCGCTCTTATGCTGTAATTTATAGCTATGTGTCGTTTTATCAAATTTGAGTGACTCGCCAGTATTTTCCCGCTGATAAAATATTTTTAAAACATGTTTCAGGTGACATACTGTGAATCAAGGAAAAATGCTACGGAGCACTAATAAGGCTTGAAGTGGTGGCTCAGTTAAATAAATAAACATGTTTTGTAAAACAGGGAATTTCCTCGTGAAATTCCTCTATTGTAAATTACGGGGTTTGTCCCAAAGTACGAAATAAAATAATCGGGCATTTTTTAGTTTTAAAAAGATCCTGTTAAACTTCCGCTGTCAACTCAGATAATAAATACCACGGGTTTCGGTCCCACGGCTCCTAGACCGAGTAAAACCGGGACGGGGGTCGTGACAGAAAAAGGTGGTATCAGAGCCACTGATTTAAGCCAATTAAGTATTTAGAAATACTTCAATTTCTGATTGCCATTCTGTGATTCTGTGAAAATTTTAACTTAGAAATTTGTGTGTTTCTTCATGTATGCTAACAGCATGAATGAACTATCGGAGGCACTCCTAAATATTTCTATCCATAGCACATATATGGATACCACGGGTACTTTCATTGGCTACCAGGCTGATACTGAAGAGCCAATGGTATTCCAAGCCCAACCTCAGGAGAAACCGAAGCCGAAAAAGAGAAGAAGACTCGTAGGCTGGAGGCGTGTGCGTAGGAAGAAACCAACAGTTCAGAAAGTTATAAAGACTGAGGATCCCAAGGATAAAGGCAAAGGAATAGAGATTGGGGAAAGTTCAAGGCAAGCCCAGGAAATGCCACCATGGGAAGAGCTGGACCGCCAACTGGCATATAGTGACCTCATCGGACCTGCCGATGAAAACCTCTTCAATTACCCAGTGGAAGCACAACTTCCAGTTAATCTGGAACCTGCTATCCCAGATCCTATCATCCACCCCCGACCTCTACCAGGAGAGCTAGAGGAATGGTGGACCACTGACTGGCAATTTCAGAATCTTTTGAATAACCCTAACACCTTCTTTCCCCAGAGAACCTGGCTGAACTCCGCCACTATGGTGAGGAGCTGGTGGACACCGGAAATAGAATCCGAGAAGTGGGGGAGAGGATATCATGGATATACGACGAGAGGGAACGTCGTTTCTGAAGTGCCAGCTGACAGGGATCGTTGTGGTTGTGTGGTTACATGTTTAATAATAATAAATTAATAATAATCATAATAATAAAAAATATAATCATGTAAAATAACTAAAAATAAAAATTTTGTAACATATCTCGGGTGTACGGACGCATACTAAAATATATAAAAATATTAAAGTCGCAAAGTCGACAATTTTGGCTATACGTGTTGACATGATTATGTGCAATTGTTTTGTTGTGTTTGGTTGTTATCTATTTTGTGCTAATCACTTATATATATTAATTACCAGATGGAACACGCTAGTAATGAACCAGTTAACCAATCTGAACAAAACCATGAAGATCAATTTTTGAATAGGCAAGATATAGAGAATAACGTTGCTCAGGGAATAGCCAATGCTATTCCAGCCATACTTGTTGCTGCCCGAAATCCAGTTGAACCTCCACCGCCTACTCACAGCAAATGTACTCGTGATGACAATTTCAGTAATAGTGTAAATGGAGGCGGCAACAATAATAATAATGATAATGATGGGATGCAAGCGCCATTCCTTAAGAAAATGAAAGTTGCAACGCCTGGTTGCACTTATAAGGAATTTCTTGCCTGTAAACCGGTTGAATTTGCAGGCAATGAAGGGGCGACTGCTGCACTGCGTTGGTTAGAGAAAACCGAAGTAGTAATTAAAATAAGTAAATGTGCCGAGGAAGACAAGGTTATGTACGCGTCACATCTTTTTAAAGAAGGGGCGCTAGAATTGTGGAATACGGTACTACAAGCCAAGGGAAGCGATATGGCTTATGCCATGAATTGGGAAGAATTTAAAAGTCTGGTGGAAAGAAAATTATGTCCCGAATATGAAAAGGAACAAATAACAAATAAGTTCCTCAATCACCGGATGGTAAACGTTGATTATCGAGGGTATACTTCGACATTCTTCGAGTATGCTAGAGTAGTACCAACCCTGGCTTCGCCAGAACCGGTACTTATTTCTCGTTATATTTGGGGTTTGATTGGCGAAATTCATGATATCGTTAAAGCTGCGAGACCTCGCACTATTGATGATGCTGTAGAATTAGCCAACACCTTGACCGACGGGCTGGTACGCACAAGAGAAGAAAACCGGAAGAAGGAAGTGGCCCAAAAGATTACCCAAGGATTTCGTGTGGGTAATAGTAGTAATTTCAAGAAAAAGGGAACCGGGCAATCTTCCACTGTTCCATTCTGCGGTACCTGCAAAAGAAAGCATTTTGGAAAATGCAAAGGGTATTGTAATTTCTGCAAAATTCCAGGGCATCAAGAAGAAGATTGCAGGAGGAAGAAATCAACAATCTGCTTCAACTGTGGAGAAGCTGGACATTTTAGACCAGACTACCCTAAACTGGTCAAACCAGCTGACAACAAAGCCAAACCTGCAGAAGGAACTACCAAAAAGAACGTAAGAGCCTTCCAATTGACTACCCAAGAAGCAGAACTAATCCCTGACGTAATAGCTGGTACGTTCCTAGTTCATGACGTTTATGCAAAAGTATTATTTGACTCTGGTGAAAACCAAAGTTTTATAAATACTTCATTCTGCCAAGCTCTAACTTACACTTAACCAACCTTAGGCAGATTTTTACGGTAGAAACCGAAGATGGTAATTATGTTCACATAAATAAGGTCTTGCGAGAAGAAAAGATAGAACTCTTAGGCCATAAATTTTCTGCAAACCTGTTACCTATGAATTTAGCTGGATTCGATGTTGTATTAGGAATGGATTGGTTAGTAGCCAACCATGCTCGAATCCTCTGTGATGAGAATTCCATAGAAATCCATGCACCCACAGGAGAAGTAATTATGATTACAGGGGATAAGCCACGCAAACCTATGAAGTTCATTTCAGTAATGAAAGTTGCTAGTTATGAACGAAAGCAAGGAATAGTGTATATGATTTCGGTAATCATTAACACTAAGGATAAGGAACTTAAAGAAATTCCTATAGTATCAGAATACTCGGATGTATTCCCAGAAGAACTACCTGGATTACCACCCGATAGGGAAGTAGAATTTAGAATTCATCTAGTTCCTGGAACTACACCGATAGCTAAGGCACCTTATCGGTTAGCACCCACCGAAATGCTAGAATTGAAAAAGCAGTTAGATGAATTACTAAGCAAAGGATTTATACAACCTTGTTCATCCCCGTGGGGAGCACCAGTGTTGTTTGTAAAGAAGAAAGATGGTTCAATGCGAATGTGTATCGATTATAGGGAATTGAATAAAGTTACAATTAAGAATCGGTACCCATTACCTAGGATTGATGATCTTTTTTATCAGCTTCAGGGAGCTAGATATTTCTCTAAGATAGATTTACGCTCCGGATACCATCAGTTGAAAGTACAAGAAGAAGACATACCTAAAACTGCTTTCAAAACTAGGTATGGTCATTACGAGTTTACAGTCATGCCCTTTGGACTAACAAATGCTCCTGCAGCATTTATGGACATGATGAATAGGATCTGTAAACCGTACTTGGATAAATTTGTAATTGTCTTTATCGACGATATACTCATTTATTCCAAAAGTCAGGAGGAGCATTGTGAACACGTGCATGCACTCTTAACTTTGTTAAGAAAAGAAAAGCTTTATGCCAAATTCTCGAAGTGTGAATTTTGGCTACAGGAGTTACAATTTTTAGGACACATGGTGAATCACGAAGGCATTCACGTAGATCCCTCCAAAATAGAAGCAATCACCAAATGGAAGGTCCCGCAATCAGCTATGGAAGTTAGAAGTTTTCTAGGGTTAGCCGGATACTATAGACGATTTATTAAGGATTTTTCTAAGATAGCTGTGCCATTAACTAAGATAACCTGTAAATCAATTAAGTTTGAATGTGGACCGAGGCAGGAAGAGGCTTTTAGAATTTTAAAGCAAAGGTTAACAAACGCCCCAATTCTTGCCTTACCAGAAGGGACAGAAGATTTTGAAGTTTACTGTGATGCTTCTAAGCTAGGATTAGGATGTGTGCTAATGAAACGCAAGAAGGTAATTGAGTATGCCTCAAGGCAATTGAAAAAGCACGAAGAAAACTACACAACTCATGACTTAGAGTTAGGAGCCATAATTTTTGCCCTTAAGATTTGGAGACACTATCTGTATGGAAGTAAGTTTACAATCTATACAGATCATAAGAGTTTAAGATACATATTTGGGCAAAAAGAATTAAACATGAGGCAAAGGAGATGGATGGAGATTCTAAGTGACTACGACTGTGATATTCAATATCAAGAAGGAAAAGAAAATGTAGTTGCAGATGCCTTAAGTCGTAAGTATCATGAGAAACAACGACGAGTTCGTGCTCTTAGGTTAAGCTTACAATTAGATTTAATGGAACAATTGAAAGACATTCAAGAAGCAGCTATCAAGGATGATGCTGAAGGAATGAAAGGAAGGATAAAAGACTTGGAGCAAGGGGCTGATGGAATTTGGAGATTCCATAAGAAAAGGATTTGGGTACCTAGGCAAGGAAATTTAAGAGATAAGATTTTAGAAGAAGCCCATAAATCTACGTATACCATGCATCCTGGTAATAATAAGATGTACCAAGATTTAAGAAATAACTTCTGGTGGATAGGAATGAAAAAGGACATAGCAATATACGTTTCTAAATGTCTTACATGTTCACAAGTTAAGGCAGAACACCAGAAACCCTCAGGTCTACTACAACAATTATAAATGCCTGTATGGAAATGGGAACTAATAACCATGGATTTCGTTACTAAGTTACCCAAAACCAGAAAAGGTAATGACGCGATTTGGGTAATTGTGGATCGATTAACCAAATCAGCTCATTTTCTACCCATGAAAGAAACCTTTAGCATGGAAAGATTGGTAAAGTTATATGTAGATGAAGTAGTATCCTTACATGGAGTTCCACTCTCCATTGTATCGGATAGAGATAGTCGTTTCACTTCACATTTCTGGACTAGTTTCCAGGAAGCAATGGGAACCCGACTAAATTTAAGTAGTGCATACCATCCTCAGACAGACGGACAAAGTGAAAGGACGATCCAAACCCTGGAAGACATGCTCAGGGCATGTGTGATAGATTTTGGAGGAAACTGGGACAACCATTTACCTTTAATTGAATTCTCCTATAACAATAGTTATCATTCAAGCATCAAAGCTGCCCAGTTCAAAGCACTGTATGGATTAAAGTGTAGAACTCCAGTTTGTTGGCCAGAAATAGGAGAAAGTCAATTATCAGGTCCTGAAATAGTGCAAGAAACCACGGACAAGATCACTCAAATCAAGGAAAGACTAAAGATGGCTCGAGATCGTCAGAAGAGTTATGCAGACAATAGACGCAAGCCATTGGAATTTCAAGTTGGAGACAAGGTACTATTGAAAGTCTCTCCTTGGAAAGGAGTAGTTCAATTTGGAAAGAAGGGAAAGCTGAGTCCAAGGTACGTAGGACCATTCCCAGTAATCCAGCGAATAGGAACAGTCGCCTATCGCTAACAACTACCAGAAGAACTAGCTGGAGTACATGACGTATTTCATGTATCCAACCTCAAGAAATGTCTATCTGACGAAACCCTGGTAGTACCTCTTCAAGATATAGAGGTAAATGAGAAGTTAAAATTTGTGGAGAAACCACTGCAGATAGAAGATAGAAAGGTCAAGTTTCTCAAACATAAAAAACTAATACTAGTCAAAGTCAAGTGGGATTCAAAGAGAGGACCGGAATATACTTGGGAACTGGAATCCGAGATGAAGCGAAAGTATCCCTACTTGTTCCAGTAAATCTCGAGGATGAGATTTTAATAAGGTGGGGAGAATGTAACAACTCTCGTCAAAATTACTATTTCTTATTTTATTTTGTCCAATAGGAAACCCTAATTGAGACCCCCAAATAATATTGCATGGCCCCTAAAAATTTTCAAAACAGTTGGAATCAGGATCAGGGCCCCCTAAAACTCAGGGGGTATTCCCTAATTGGTATTATCTACACAGTTTGTTGTAGAAATTGAATTTCATCGAACCGCTGACTCAGCCATGCTATAAATCCACGAAGCTACCCTACCCTAAAAGTTACCCGTCGTGCCACGCGCCAGGACCAGGTGTGTCTGGCGCGCCACGCGACAGAACCCAATTTTCAGTATAAGTATCAGTGATTTGGCACTTGCATGTTGGTGTTATTACGACGTGAAAATTCATTTTCTATGTTACGTTGTGCTCTGATCTTTCATAAAACAATCAAATCTCGACCATCTGCTGCGACAACAGGGTAATAACTCGATCACTGCTACGATACAATGTCCGATTGATTGAAACCGATCCGATGGATGTTTAAGTGCTGCCCAAATCAGGGCTATACTTTGTCATTCGTCGTGAGGGTTTTGATTTCGTGAGCTTATCGTAAAAGTTGTATTAAGTTACTGACCTAGTTTCGTATGCATTGTTGTTTAAATTAGGTTATCAGGCTTATCAGTAGGCTAAACTCTGCCCAACTAAACTTGCAATGTGAGTCATTCTCTTTTTATCAAAAATGTTTTACAATACTCCAATCGTTTTCAAAAGTTATAATTACAGGGATTAAGTCGTGGTTATCTTAAATCACTGGCTAGTGGGGTATTGTGCACATTACTAATTTCTCACGGTTAGGTTCACCAACCTAACAGTGATAATCATCACTACTTGGGTGAAAGGACCCAATAGTGGTATGACCATCGTCACAAGGCTGTGACACGGCGCCAGATAAAAATAAGATAGTAGTCATTGTAATCGCTCTTATGCTGTAATTTATAGCTATGTGTCGTTTTATCAAATTTGAGTGACTCGCCAGTATTTTCCCGCTGATAAAATATTTTTAAAACATGTTTCAGGTGACCTTCTGTGAATCAAGGAAAAATGCTACGGAGCACTAATAAGGCTTGAAGTGGTGGCTCAGTTAAATAAATAAACATGTTTTGTAAAACAGGGAATTTCCTCGTGAAATTCCTCTATTGTAAATTACGGGGTTTGTCCCAAAGTATGAAATAAAATAATCGGGCATTTTCGAGTTTTAAAAAGATCCTGTTAATCTTCTGCTGTCAACTCAAATAATAAATACCACGGGTTTGTGTCCCACGGCTCCTAGACCGGGTAAAACCGGGACGGGGGCCGTGACACTAACAAGTCAAAATGGGTAATTGGGGCGGGTCGGGTTGACGTAAAACACTAACTTCCCGTCTCTCATTGTCAGAGGCGGAGCTTGACTAAAAGTTCCGGGGGGGGCGGAAAGTCATGGGACCCAATTCATATATTGTATAAATATTTAGGCAAAATAATTGGGGGGCGATCCTTTATAATTTTAAAATTTCCAGACGAAAAATCGAAAATTTTACACTTCTAACCGCTACATTCGGGGGGCGGGTGCATACCCGGGTTTCCACTAAGCTCGTCAATGCTCATTGTTCTTTGAACCCCCTGAATGATTTCTAATTCTTTAAAACTTTGAAAGCTTGTTAGAACGTGTAAGGTCAGTTTCTGTGACGTCTTCAAACATAAGATTGTCTTGTGACTCTTGTCCATTTGGTTTCTTCTTTGTTTCTAAATCTGCAACATGCTTATCTTTGTAAAGAGCGTTTTCATTCTTCTACTGTGTTCATCCAGGAAAAGTGATAACTCATCTCATATGAACTAGAGTTAAATGCTTGGTTTGTCCCTGTGGTTCGCAAAAATTGCAGACTTGGTCCTAGTGGTTTACAAATTACACGCGTGGTCCCAAAAGTTGTCAAAAATGCACTCGGTTGGTCCCCTGACCTAACCTCTGTTAAATTTATCAGTTAACTATGTGTGAAATGACTATATTACCCTTATAACAATAAAAAAAAAGACATACCCATCATCTTCTTCTCCACCCTTTCTTCTCAAATCAACCTGCAACACCCCCACCCAATCCCCCATTTCTATTTCCCGCACACCATATGACAATCACCACCTCCTCACCTCCGGCTCAAACCTATTGTGCAGGGTAAACCCCCTGACTGGCAAGATTTTGTGCAGGGTCAACAAAGATGCTTAAACTAGCAGCCAGTGAAAAATAACCTGCAAAAGCAAATAGTCAGACTACGCTAGCAACATAACAGAAGGGAAGAAGTTTTATTAATCGAAGAGCAAGGATAATAAGCTAGAAAAATAGAGACCATGGGGAAGGGATGGCTTTTCAAAAGCACAAATATAAAAGAATTGTCTCAATGTGTACATTCAGGAGAATGGTGATGTATCCGATTTAGATTTACTGACCCAAATTCAATTGACTCAGTTGGCATCACTGTCACCTCAGCACTTGACACTCCCTGACCGGCGAGTCATGGGGAGGAGTCGGCTCCCCTTTCCGACAACCCACAGACCAGTAGACGACCCCCCTATCTCGAGCAGCAAGACGGACCACCTCCACCACTGTCGGGTGGTGGTGAGCGATGATTTAGCCCGACAAGAATCAGAGAAGATCAGAGATCGAGAGGAAAGAGAGGAAGAACAGCGGAGCAGGAGCGGCGCCGCCGCTCACGGCGGCGACGGTGAAGACCGGCGACGCCACTGGCGGCGGAGATGGCGGAGTTAAAGTGGTCGGATCTGTGTTTTTTTTTCCAATTTGTATATCCAAGTGGTTCTGGCACCACCGAGAAGCCGCCACCAACACCCCCGTCGTCGGATGAATTGAGATTTGAAGTGGAATCTTCGTTTTCTTCACCGGCTTCGCTTTCTGGTTGATTTGGTGAGTGATTTTGGATCAGATTTGGATCGGATTGTGAGTGATTGAGTGGAAATTCTGTTTCTAGATCATCTGATAGTATAGATCTGAAGAAATCCATTGATGATTGAAGTGATTTGAGAAGATGATTTCTAGTGTTTCTGTGTAGATGATGAACTGATGATGATATTATGATTTCTATGTAGATGATTTCTAGTTAAATGACTGGTTTGTAGTGGGTGGTAGTAATGGTGGTAGTTTTGGGTGAAGAAGAAATAGGGATATTGTTTTAGTTGATTTTTTTTAATAATTAAGGGTACTTTGGTCATTTCACAGATACTTAACTGAGAAATCTAACAAAGGTTAGCGTGAAGGACCACCCGAGTGCAAAAATTACAACCACTAGGAGCAAGTGTGTAATTAGTAAACCATTAGGACCAAGTCTGCAATTTTCGAAAACTACAGGGACCAACCAAGCATTTAACTCTATGAACTATAACAAATAAATACACACCTTTTGACTTTCTCCTCAAGCTTATTCGTGTCAGCATTTTAAACTTTCACGTAAGAAACACGTCTGGGAACTTATAAGTGAGGACGACTTGTCTTTATTCCTTGTCATTTGTCGTTTGGAATCTTGAACGCTTACTGATGAAACACAGGTTAACACTGTGGTTAATCTGTGGGGTTATTTCTCTTGTGGGTTCAATCTCTCTTCCTACTCGTAAGATGGTCCGTTTCCTGCAAAACAACAACACCGTTAGTCTCGTTAAGAGGGGAATATGGGGGTTTCCCTCTTAACCAGGCTCCGGCGTGAGAATAAGTACTGTTCCGAGGAGGAATAATCAGTGTGTGTTAAGTATGAGAATAGTGAGAGCGAGATCCTTTTACCTGAATGATGAAGGGTTCTATTTATAGCCGGATGGTGAGAGAGGGAGGAGCAGCGATGCCAGCTGTGGTTGCGCGCCAGCTGTCCGACCAAGGGGAATATCCCCTTGGTCTCCTCTGCTGTGGTCAGTGTAGTGGTACACGTGGCGCGCTCGCATTTGCTCATCTTGGAGACGTCGTACTGGCATTGTCGGGCTGCCCCTGGATTTGTTGCAGGCCTACGTGGCGCCTGGTGACTGGTGACACGTTGTGTCCTTTATGTCGGGTGGAGCATCTTTGGGTACACCCAGATATTTTCCAGAAGCTTCTAGAAGCTTCTGGATGACTTCGTCGATGTCAGCGCCACGTCTGATGGAAAAAGTGGTGTGGTCCTTGCCATGTTGGCAAGGAATTGGGACCATACCTCTTCAAGTCCCCCCAGTCCAGTGTGCCTTCTAGTTGAGTTGATCGTCTAGGAGGGATTCTGGACTTATGAGTGTGGTACTTCGTTATGGCGTGAGGTTTTGGGCCTTTAAAAAGTTGAGCCAAATGGACGCATGGCGTGCCGCGCATGGGTTTTGGCCCTTCAAAAAGTTGAGCCAAATGGACGCATGGCGCACCGCGCATGGGTTTTGGCCCTTTAAAAGGTTGAGCCAAATGGATGCATGGCGTGCCGCGCATGGGTTTTGGCCCTTTAAAAGGTTGAGCCAAATGGACGCATGGCGCACCGCGCATGGGTTTTGGCCCTTTTAAAAGGTTGAGCCAAATGGACGCATGGCGTGCCGCGCATGGGTTTTGGCCCTTTAAAAGGTTGAGCCAAATGGACGCATGGCGCACCGCGCATGGGTTTTGGCCCTTTAAAAGGTTGAGCCAAATGGACGCATGGCGTGCCGCGCATGGGTTTTGGCCCTTTAAAAGGTTGAGCCAAATGGACGCATGGCGCACCGCGCATGGGTTTTGGCCCTTTTAAAAGGTTGAGCCAAATGGACGCATGGCGTGCCGCGCATGGGTTTTGGCGCTTTAAAAGGTTGAGCCAAATGGACGCATGGCGCACCGCGCATGGGTTTTGGCCCCTTTAAAAAGTTGTCGTCAAGAGGACGCTTTGTCTGTCTTGGGAAAGGGTGACTGATGTGACTGACGGGTGTCAGATGAACAGTTGCCTTTTCAGTTACCGTCAGAAGCTTTTCGGCGAAGTGTCAGGTAACTGTTTACCTACTTTCCGGAAAAAGAGGTGCCGTCTTCTCTCTCTTCTGACGTGTCTTCTTCCTGTTGGTTGTTTGTCCGGGGTCTGACCCCTCCACTACCCATCGCATTAAATGCGATGGGTATAAATACACGGTGGTTTCTCTTTCTTCTCCAATTATTCAAATTTTGAATTCCTGAAAACTCTCTTCTTCCTTCATTTTCTCTCCTCTTTCGTGTGAGTTTATTTGCATCATAGTTGGTTTCTACAAAATGTCGTCTGCAAATCCATCTTCAAGGAGAAGGAGGAACAAGGGGAAGACTCCTCCGGGCCCAGATCAGGCGGTTATAGGTTGGAAAGAGGAGGAGTTCCAGAATTTAGTAAGGGAGATGGGTTTCCTCCCTGACTGGGGTGCTCAGTATCCTACCCCTGGTTCTACAGCCATGGATGCTCCTCCCGGGCATATGACTCTGTATGCTGCCTACTTCCGGGAAGGTAACTTCAGGTTGCCGATTACCCGGTTTACTGCCGATGTGTTGAGGGGTTATGGTCTCCACATCTCTCAGATAAATGCCATTGGACTCCCTCGGATTACTCACTTCGAGTTCATTTGTATGGCGAACCGCTTGGATCCGACGTTTGAGATGTTCAACGTCTTCTACACTGTTACGTATACAAGTGGGTTTTACTCTTTCAGTGCTCGTACTAACGTTTCTCCGGTTTGTTCTATGCCACTGAAGAGTTTACATGATTGGAAACAGAAGTTTTTTTACATTCGCCGGGGTGTTGTTCCGATGGACATGCATTACAGAACTGTGGATGAGGGTATCCCAAAAGTTGATGTGGTTGCAGATTTTGCTGATCAAGACTGGTATAAAAGGTTGACCCGGAAAGCCACTCCGATAATCCAGCTTGAGGAGATGGCGTTGGTTGGTGCCGGGATGAGTATGAAGTGGATCCCGAAACATCCGATGGGAGTCCCGGTTTATGGTCATGACGGCAAGTGTACGTCTCGTACCGTAGTCTTACTCTTCTTCTCTTTCTTTCGTTCTTATTATATTTTTTTTGTGTATGTTGTACTTTGTATTGCTTGTGAGTTGTTCCTTATCTCTGTCGTTTTGTGCAGTAGGGTTCACGCTGTTGAACGTTTTGGATCCGAAGGCGCCGGGTGCAATGGTTGAGGCGATACAAAAATCTGATAAACAGCCTTGGTTGGATCAGATTTGTGGCCGGTTTCTGCATCCAAGCAACGAGAGTTTCACCACTTATGTGAACACCGTCTTAGGTGAAGATAGTGAGGATGATGATGATGCGTTTGATTCTATTCGAGAGGAAGTTATCATTCTCTCGAGTGATGGGTCTGGCAGATCTTCTGGAGATCTAACCTCTCGTTCCGCGCGTGCAGGTCCGGTGCAGGGGGTCGTGCATGAACCGGTGAACGAAGCTGTGGGTGATGATTTGGAGGTTCCGGTCGAACCTGTTGACCCATTGGAAACGAAAAGGAAGGCGAAAGCTGACAAGGCGGAGGGGAAAGGGAAAAAGACTGAAGGAACTTCCACTAAGTCTCCTCGTAAGCGACTTCATACTGCCCGTATCCTTGATTATGTTGTCGTTTCTGACACGTTACCTGGTTTAGGGGTTGAAGAGAAACGCCCTGAGTCGGACCCTGAGGACCGCGCAACTTTAACTGAGATTATGCAGAAGAAGATGTTTGAGGATAAGAAGCGAAAACTTGATGAGCAGGCTGCTGTTGCGCTTGCATCAAAGAAGATTAAACTTCAGAAAGAAAATCCTCCCGCCCCTTCTGAATCTGATATTGATATAGGTATTTTTGCTGAAAAGCCAAGTGATTTGCTGCAGAAAATCTATGAAGCTTCCGGTATTCGCTTTATTTTTTCCCAGCGTCTCTTATGTTTTCATTTGTTAGTCCTTTTCTTTGAATATGCTCTGCTCGTTTTGGAGCAGGTACCAAAACAGCCAAGAGTGGGCACAAGGTTGACATATCCAAGATTACTCCTCCAGAATCCCCGCCGTCGAGGGTGTTTGGGTTGTCTCCTCCTCATGATACTCCTGACGGTGCGAAAAAAGGAGATGTGAGGGTTGAGCAGGTTGCAGAAGGTGGCGGTGATGTAGGTGGTGCTGCGGGTGGTGTTGCTGGTGTTGATCATGGTAAAAATGTTGAGGTTGAGGTAGAGGTGAGTGAAACTACGCCTCACCAAACGATGTATACCAAGCGCCCCCGGGTGATGGTGGTGGTGCAACCTCAGGTGCTGTCCGCAGCCCCCAGTTTGGAAAAGTTCATGCTGATTCTTTTGATACAACGAACCCTGCTTGTGACGATCTCCCGCACGTCCCCCGTTGGAACTTGACCCAAGGTTCTAGGATGGATACTCTTGAAAATTGTCATGACTTCTACTCGTTGTCCCTCCCCCCAGCTGAAAGGATGTTTCAGAAAAAGCGCCGTCGGTTTGAACTGTTAGATGATCATGTTCAAGCCGGGGTTAATTTTTTCTCTACTACTCAGGAGATTGTCCGTGAGTGGAAGCAGATGGGGGAGGACACAATGGAGTTTGAGAATGATAAAAGACTATTTGCGGAAGAGAAGGAGAAATTCAACGCTGAGAAAAAGGGGTTGGAGTGGAGGCTTGCTGATGCAGAGGGAAAACTTGCCCAAGAAAAACAAGCAAATGCTGATAAGCAGAAGAGTTGGGAAGCTGCGTGCGAGCGTACCAATGCTGAGCTTAGATCGCAACGTGACACGATTACTCGTTTGTCTGGTGAAAAGAAGGATATTGCTGAGGAGGCTAATCAAGCGCGCATGGCGTTTGAGAAGAAGGAGAAAGAGTACGTTGAACGCATCGCTAAGCTGGAGGTTCTTGCGAGGCAATATGAGACTTCTGAACGTCTTCTTCAGGAGAAGACTGCTGAATGCCAAGCCTCTGAACTCCTTGCTGAGGAGATGTCCACTGATTGCAAATGGTTGCTCTCGCGCACGGTGCCTCTGGTAATTTCTTGTACTGTGTTTTTTGTGACTTTCGTGAATTGTCCCTTACTTGTGTGTTTGTTGCAGATTGCTGAACGCATCGTTAACTCGCACGAGCTTGCCCATTATATGTATGAGTTGGGGCAAGCTGGTTACAGCAGTGGTCGTAAGGACGGATATAACGAAGGCAGGGCTGCGGCCCTTAATAAGGAGAAAGAACACCATTTCGAGCTGTGGAAAGAAAATTGCACCGCTGCTTACGCCGCAAAGAGGCAGGAGTTTTCGTCCTTGGAGTTTGCGGTGGTTAAAGCTGCGAACAAACTGGCTCGAAGGCCGGATGGTGTTGCTATGTTAAAGAGAGCGTTAGGTGATGAAGGTAGTGCGACTGGGGGTGTTGGACCCAGTCATCCTGAATGAAGAACTCCGGCCTGCGCGCCGCGTATGACCTTGGGTGGTCTTGTATTTGACAATTTGATACACGATTTTAACTTCCTTGTTATGCTTGTGGATATTTGGTTGTGTGTTGACATGCGTTATGCTAATAGTGGTCTGTTTTTATGCGAATTTCGTTATCGTCATAATATGTGTATGTGTGATTACTTTGATTCAGGTAGCACGAATGAATAATGGCGCTGACAGGTTGTGTTGTGTTTATTACAACGTTTTATTCTGTCGTATTTGTGCGCAGGTTGGGTCGTGAATACGAAGTGATCGAGTTACAGGTTATTGTGTGCACCCGGCTGTTCTCAGCCTTGGGGGTGCTTACAATGTTTGTTTGTCCTGTGTTCGATGTTTTCGTGTTTATGTGGTCACGAAGTATTTGATTGGCGTTTGTTAGGCTTTAGTTGTGTGTCTGACCCGGCTGTGCACTTGTTTGTGACAGGCCTTGGAGGTCTACAATGTTTCCTAATGGTCGAGCCATTGATGTTTTCGTGTATGCCCAAAGTGATACATGCAGTTGTGACAAAGAAATTTGCATAATAGAAAGGTAGCCAAACACTTCTTGTATTATAAATGTGTTGGCAACTTGGCCATTGCAATTACAAGAACTTCATTCATAAGTAGCACCTTCTCAGCTACTGGGCGTTCCATGTGCGAGGAACCTCCTTGTTGTCGATGGTGCGCAGTTTATAGGCCCCCTTTCCGAGCACGGTGTCGATGACATACGGACCCTCCCATTTGGGAGCCAACTTCCCGGGTTTTTCTGCGTTTGAGGCCTCATTGTCTCTGAGGACGTATTCTCCCGGGTTGAAGGTGCATATTCGGACTTTAGAGTTGTAATATTTTTCCAGCTTTGTTTTATACTTTGCTTCGTTGATTGCCGCCATTTCTCTCCGTTCTTCTAGGAGGTCGAGGTCGATCCTCCTTTCTTCTTCATTGTTGATCATGTTCATGGAGAGCATTCTGGGTGACGGCAATCCTATCTCTGCTGGTATTACAGCCTCCGACCCATAAACCAAGCTAAACGGTGTTTCTCCGTTGCTTGTTTTGGGCATCGTCCTGTGGGCCCACAAGATGCTTGGCAGTTCGTCTACCCAACCTCTTCTTTTTTCTCCCAGTCTTGCCTTAATTCCATCGACTATACTCTTGTTGACGGCTTCCACTTGACCATTCCCCTGCGGGTGCGCGACCGAGGAGAAGGTATGCTCGATGTGTAATTCCTTGAACCACTGTTGGAGGTTGTCTTCGGCAAAGTTGGTTCCATTGTCGGTGATTATCTTGAGAGGCAGACCAAAACGACATATGATTTGTTCCCAAATGAATTTTTTGACGACGGCGGCTGTGGTCGACGCGAGGGCCTTTGCTTCTACCCATTTGGTGAAATAGTCGACTGCGACTATTATGAATTTGACAGCTCCTGGGGATTCGGGAAAAGGTCCGACCATGTCTATTCCCCATTGTTGAAAGGGCCACGCGGTGGTGACCGGTACCAACTCATTCTTGGGGCGCATCGTTTTGGGTGCATGTCTTTGGCATCCGCTGCACTTCCTCAACTCTTTGACCGCATCCAAATGCATTCCGGGCCAATAGTACCCCGCATTCATGACTTTTGCTACCACCATTCTTGGTCTGGCATGTATACCACAAATTCCCTCATGTACCTCTCTGATCAGATAGCGTGCGTCTTCGGGGTCAACACATCTTAACAAGGGCCCGAGATATGATTTTCTGTACAAGATCCCGTCAGCCATCTGGTAATGTTCGGATTTGTACTGGATTTTCCTTGCTTCTGCCTTGTTCTCCGGGAGTACTCCAGATTGGAGGTATGTGATTATCGGAGTCATCCAAGACGTTGTCCCTAGTTGAACGACGCTTACCTCTCGTAGTGGCACTGACGGGTTGCTCAGAACTTCTATTCGTACATCTTTTGCTAGGTGCTGGAAACTTGTGGAGGCGAGTTTACTCAACGCGTCTGCTGGCTTGTTCTCGCTTCTATTGATGTGATGCACTTTGTAGGAATAAAAAGTTTGCAGCAGTGTCTTTGCTTGGCTCAGGTAAAGTCCCATTGTATCTCCCCTGGCTTCGTACTGCCCGTTGATTTGACCTGCCACCAACATGGAGTCTACATGCGCTTCGATGTGTCGTACGCCCATTTTGATTACCAACCGTAGCCCAGCAAGGAAGGCTTCGTATTCTGCCTCGTTGTTTGTGCTTTTAAAATCTAGGCGTATGGCGTAGGTGAACTCGTGTTTGTCGGGGCTCACCAGCCGGAGACCAGCACCTGCGCCATCCTCGTTGGACGCACCATCTGTGTACAGTAGCCATGGTTCTTCCACTTGTTGTTTCTCGGCTTTTTCCATCGCCTTGCATTCTCGGTCTTTGTCATCCGGCACCTCTGTCATGAAATCTGCAAGTACTTGGCCTTTGATCGCCGGTCTTGGTCTGAACACTACGTTATGACCCCCAAGCTCTATTGCCCACTTCGCTAGTCTCCCTGAGATCTCTGGCCTTGCGAGGATATTGCCAATGTTGTAGTTTGTTAGCACGTGGATAACGTGATTGGCAAAATACCTGCGCAGCCGTCTAGATGCGTGGATCAGTGCGAGTATTAGTTTTTCCATGATTGTGTACCGGGTCTCTGGGTCTGTGAGAGTTCGTGACACATAGTAAACTGGCGTTTGAACACCCTGTCGATCAACAAGTAATACTGCTCCCACTGCTCTGTCGGAGGCTGATAAGTACAGCACCAGGGGCTCGCCCTTGACTGGTGCAGTCAGTGTTGGTAGCTTGATGAGGCAGTCTTTCATATCGCGGAGCGCGCTCTCGGCTTCCGGAGTCCACTGAAATTGGCTCTTCTTCATGCAGTTTCGGAGAGTCTTTATAAACGGGAAAGATTTGGCTGCGTGATTGGCCAGGAAGCGGTTAAGTGCTGCCAAACGTCCTGCCAACTTTTGCATCTCCTTGATCGTTGATGGTGACGGCATGCGTTCAATTGCTTGTATCTTGTCAGGGTTCACCTTGAAGCCATCTTTCGTGACAATGAAACCCAGGAATTTCCCCTCCTCCATGCCGAAGGAGCATTTCGCTGGGTTCAACTTGATGCTGACTCCGCGCAAGGTGTCAAACATCTTTTGGATGTTCAGCAACATTGTACTCTCCTCTTTGCTCATGATAACCAGATCATCCATATACACTTCTATATACTTGCCGATGGCGTCGTGGAAGGTTTCGTTCATGAGCCTCTGATAAGTCGCGCCCGCATTTTTTAAACCAAAAGGCATTTTGGTATAGCAGTATAGCCCTGTTGGTGTGCGGAACACGGTCTTGTCTTCATCCTACACGGCCATCTGTACCTGGTGGTACCCTTTGTAGCAATCAAGAAAACATTTCCATCGGAATGTGGCAAGTGAATCGATCTTCTCATCGATATCTGGTAAGGCGTAACAGTCGCGCGGACATGCCTTATTCAGATCTTTGTAGTCCACGCACATTCTCCAACTACCGTTGTTCTTCTGGACCATCACTGGGCTTGCCACCCATGTTTGATACCTGACCTCCCTGATGATTCCTGCGTTTAACAGCTCTATCACTTGCTCTTTCATGGCGTCATGCTTTATGTCTCCCAAATGGCGCTTAGCATGTACCACCGGTTTGGCTTCTTCCGATACGTTTAGGCGGTGTTCAGCTATGTGCCGTGGAACGCCCACCATGTCTGCTGGCATCCAGGCAAAGACATCCATATTTTGGAACAGCAGTTTTTTCAGCGCCGCGCGCGTCAGATCGGACATTGCAGGTCCCAGGGTTACTGTTTGTTCCGGATATGCGCTGTTTAGCACCCATTTTTCCGCCTCTTGGCGTGCTTCTGGTTTCCTTGTCTTTGCAGGTCTTAGCTCATCTGTCGCTAATACTTCTTTGCTTGCATAGATGATGGCTACTCCTGTTTCTGTTGGGAATCCCACTGCTGAGTGTGGGCCAGAGCAAATCATGCTGAAATCACCTTGGGATTCTCTCCCCAGCAGAATATCGTGTCTTGAATGTGCTGGCAGTACCATGAACGTGACTTCTTCTGTTCTCGAGTTTCTTCCGTCCGAGAGCAGCACTGGGAACGATATTTGTCCTAGAGGAAAAACGGCTTCATTGCAGAAACCAGTGAGCGGGTAATCAACTGGTTCTAAGCGCGCTTTATCCTCCTGATCGAACTGATTAAAACACTGTTCATATATGATATCCGCAGTGCTCCCTGGATCGATGAAGATGTAATCTGTTTGATAATGCCCTATGACGCCCGGGATGACTATGGGTCTTCTTTCTCGTGGGCCTCCCCTGACAACTGGGAAAACGACTTGTTTCTCGCGCCATGAGTCATCTTGCGCGCGCTTGTTGTAATTTTTTCTTGACCTCCGTGGACCCCCTTGGACCATGTGGGTTTCTAACTTTCTGAGCTTTTTGTTATCCGGCCCTTCTTCTCTCCTTTGGATCTAACGGTAATCACGCCTTCCACCTTTGACCAGGTGAGTTAACTTTCCGTCTCTTAAGGCCCTTTCGATCTCTTGTTTGAGGCTGAAACAATCATCGGTTAAGTGGCCGGAGTCCTTGTGGAATTCACATAAAAGATTCGGGTCTTGGCCCCTTTTGTTACGCATTTGTAGTGGTGGCTTGAACTGGTGGTTCTCGGTTGCCAAGACTTTTGAAGGGGTTTTCGTTAGGGGTGTCCACTGCTTCTCTCTGTTTTCTCTTTTCACCTCTTTTCGGTGTGCGATTTGGTTGATCGTGTGACGCGCATCCTCTCTTACCAGGCTTCTTTCTCTGTGACCGGATGTTCTCCAAGGTTGATTTCTGCCTTTCTTGTTGTGCCGGTCTGTATGGTTGTAACTACGCTGGCGGTGGTCGTCACCGGTCAACTGTCTATCCGACTGTGCGATGGTTTTGGCAGCTTCAATGAAGGTCTCCCAGTCTTTGGGTCCTCCGTCTCTTCCTTTGACGCGCTTGATGAGGTCATCGCACTTGACAGCCCTCATGAAGTGTGCGCGCATCATCTTCTCGCCTACGTCACCGATCTCCAAACATTCTTTGTTGTATCTTGTAATGAAATCTTCCACGCTTTCGTGGTCTCTGCGCCATATGTTCAAGCAATCGGCTGGATCCCTGGTGTGTCGTCGTTGTTGTGAGAAGTGTGCTAGGAACTTCTCTCGGAAATCAACCCAAGATTTGATTTTCCCCGCTGGTAAGCTGTCAAACCAAATGCGCGCTGCGCCTATGAAAGTTTGAGCGAAGAGGTGACACCAGGTTGGTAAGTTCCATCCGTCGGTTGCTCCCGCACCGTTAAAAACTTGGAGATGATCGTCTGGGTCTGTCAACCCGTTGTACTTGCCTACGTTGTGTGGCAATTTTGTTTTGTCTATGGCAGCCGTGGCGATCTCTCTGATGAATTTTGAATTCTCAGCCATGTCGTCTGGACGATAGCTTAGAGTGAAATCATGTTCAGCTTTTGGGTCATAACCCGCGCACTTGCGAGGTTTGTATGCATCGTGCTCCGGTGGCAGCCTGCTGAATACTGTGCTCTCTCTGTATGTCTCATCATCATCTTCGAACTCGTCGTTTATGTTGCGCGGACCTAAACGACTCTGTATGGGCCTCTTCGGCTGATGAGAATACTGCACATGATTACTCTCTGTTTCTCCGTACGTGTCGCGCGTGTCGTGCGCGCTTGGCCTTCTGATATGTGGTGGAGGTATTGACTCAGGACGTAGGTTAAAAGTGTTGGTCTGTTGAGGCATGGGAGCGCTCAAAGGCCTCGGCAATGGAGTGACAAATGCAGACTGGTTTGCTTGTGCTTGTAACAGGGCTTGCTGCACGCTGAGTTGTGTGTAAACAAGGTTTATGAACGCCACTTGTTCGGCATACCAGGAAGCCAGAGTTTTTCCTTCGGGTAGCCCGAGTAGTGCAGAGAAGTTTAGCTGTGCCTGGTCCGATGGAGCTGAGGGGCCAGCTCCATGGCTCTGAGGTTGTACTGGTGGTGTTTGTTGGACTACCTCTGACGGAGGCTGGAACGTGGCTCCGTTTGTGGTCTGAGTGATGATTCTGGGTGGAGTTTGGAAAGTAGCACCAGGTGCGTTTTGAGCAGCAATCCTGGATGTACTCTCAAAGATGCTGGGAAACTCCTCAAGCTTATTCGTGTCAGCATTTTAAACTTTCACGTAAGAAACACGTCTGGGAACTTATAAGTGAGGACGACTTGTCTTTATTCCTTGTCATTTGTCGTTTGGAATCTTGAACGCTTACGGAATTGAGGGTCTCTGATTAGTCAAATAAGCTACTGTGTTAAGCGAATCTACCCAGGACATCTTTGGCAGCCCAGCATGACGTCTCATACTCTTTTCCCTTTTATTCAGTGTTTTGTTCTTTGAGGTGTTTCCATGACTTTTTTTCAGGCCTAAAGCATCCTAATCTCATTCACAGCACAATAATCCATTAACTCTTTCTTGTGGTATCAAACTTTTAAACATGTAACCTTTATATTAGTCTTGGTTTTAACATCGGCTTTCCACTTCTTAAGGGTAATAAAAACATCGAATTTACTTATTTGTGGATTCATCACTAAAAGGCCACATAGTACCGCAATCTGCCTAATGATGAATCTGATGTAAGGCCATAAATACAAGTATGAGGCAACTCGATTTTTTCTGCCTTGAATCTTTGAGAAGATTTAACATTGTTTGGCTGCCAAGAACACATGACTCACACAAACCACTGGTCACATTCTTAAAACATGACTCACACAAACGGGTTGGGTTTATTTTTTTCCCATTTCTAAAAACATGATTTCATAAAAAATATACCTTTTGTTCAAGTCGGTACAGAAACCGAAACCGGCCAAAACGATAAAAAAATGAAAAAGTCGATACCGAACCAAAACTAAACAAGAAAACCGAAACTAAAACCGACCAAAACGAAACAAAAAAAAACTGAAACCGAAACCGTTCCGATCCGAAATAACTTTTATATATAATGTGTGTGTGTAATTACGTTTATAGTATTATGTTTTTTTTATTTATGCCCATTTTGGTCATTTTATACATTTTATTAAAAGCTACGGCTACTCTGCCAAACATCTTAATATCTAAAAAGCTACTAGCTACAGCTATCAGCTACCAGCCACCAGCTTCCAGCTACCAGCTACCAGCTAGTTTTGCCAAACATACCCTAAGTTAGAAAACAATAGATATCTCCTCTTTTTAAAGGCTAATTTGTAATTTGATGTATCAATGTTAAAATACTATTCATCAGCAAATGCAATTCATTTGTATAACTAGGGTATTTGGTCGCGCGTTGCAGCGGTACATTATCGCGAGGATTGGATCGGTATCAGTTTGGTTCCTTATAGTATCGGTACGATACACTTGCACTAAGTATAAAAATCAACACGTGTTTTACATCGATGGAAACGATAAAAATGAACACCGGTACCAACACCAATGTTCGAGTGGTATCGATCGGTTCAGATCGTCATGGCGGTACCGGTACTGGTACCAATATTCATATACCGTCGCAAAGAAATTTGTAGAAGTCAAAAACTGTCTAAATCTAAAACAATAAAAATAAATAACCGGTACCAATGTTGTTCGGTATGATACGGTGTAAGTTTATTAAAAGCAAACCTAATAAAATAAATACTGGTACTAAAAATTGTAATTTTTTATGTGTTCTGTTATTAAACATGAAGCCATAAAAATGAATACAACTACCGTTACCGGTCTTGTTTGGTACGGTATGGTAGTGGTATGATGTCGGTTTATGAAAAGCAAAACACAATAAAATTAAATATCGGCACCGATACACATGTTGTTCAGTTATATCAGTTCATTTTGGGGCAATAGCAGCATAATATTCATTTTCAATAAAAGTTGTATCGCAATATTGAAAAAAATAAACATAGAATGCAAGTTATTACAGAAAAAATCAAATTAAATGATGAATAAAATTATATTAAATAAATGAATAAATACTTCAAGATAATAAATTACCATTTATCGTTGGCTTCGGTTTGGTTTAGTAGGAGAACAACACAATATCCATATTCAATATAACTTATATAGAAATGTTGAAAAAAAAATAAACGTATCTGTGAAGTTAGATTTTTTAAATAAGTTAACGAACGCAACTTATTGAAAAAATAAACAAATTAAATAATGAATATAAGTTTATTAAAAAAGTATATCAAAAATTAAATGCTCATAAAACAAAAGCAAAAATAAATAACTATTAAAAAATAGACAAATACTGTTCATCAAGACTTTCGTTTCATATGTATAACTAGTGATTTTCTTTCGCGCTTCGCGGCGGGAATTCGGTTGGTATATGTTCGATTTGTTACGATACCGACACTCACTATAGTAATTAAAAGAGAAAACCTTACATCAATTGAAAACAACAAAAACGAATATCGATACCGGTACAGGTACAGATGTTGTTCAGTTGATATTGGTTCACTTGGTTTGCGTTCTATGTTTATTTCATGTTTGTCATATAAACTTTATTGAAAACAGCTATTGTGCCGCTATCGTACTAAACTAAACAGAAATCGACTGAACAACATTTGTATTGGTACCGGTATTTATTTTAATTGTTTTTGTTTTCGATAAACTAAGATCGTATCGCTACCATATCGTACCAAACTGGACAACATCGGTACCGGTATGTAATAATTTTATGGTTTCTTGTTGATAACAGATATCATATTGTCGCCACCTTATTGAACCGAATTGAAACTGAACAAACAACGTTTGTTCATTATCGGTATTTATTTTTATTGTTTTTGCTTTCGATAAACTAACATTGTACTCATGTCGTGTTGTACCAAAAAACATCGGTATCTATACATATACTCATTTTTATAGTTTCCAGTTTCAATAGTTTTTCATTTATGCAACTCTGTCTGTGACGTTAATTGAATATCGGTACCATTATCGTGACAATTCGAATCGAGCTATACCGTTCAGACAACATCGGTATGGATACTGGTGTCCATTATTATTGTTTTCGATCGATGTAAAACACGTGTTGGTTTCTATGCTGAGTGCATGAAACGTACAGGTACTTTAACGAACCAAATCGATATTGATTCAATGCTCGCGTAACTCACCATCATGATACACCGACAAATAACTTGGAATGTTAAAAAAATTTAAAACATAGATGCAGATTTAAAACATTTTTAATAAAAGTTAGAACGTAAGTTATTATAAAAAATCAAATTGATAGCTAAATAAAATGCTACTAATAAAAAATAAAAAAACGAATGTCTAAGAATTGTCAATTACTATTTATTACTAAAAAAATCAAATGAATAATAGATAAAATATCACAAAAATTAAAATAAATTTAAAAAAGAAATCAGTTACTATCCTTAGAATTGCTAAATAAAAGATTACTAAAAAATAAAAAACAAATGCCTAATAATTACCAATTACTGTTTATTACAAAAAAAATCAAATAAATAATAGATATAATATTACTAAAAAAAGTATATTAAAACATTTCTAGTTACTATTCATCACAAGTTTGTATTAATATATAAACTAGTCAATTTTCCCCCGCGCTTCGCGGCGGGAATTCCGTCGTTATTTGTTCGGTTCGTTACGATATCAACCTTCACTACAGTAATCGAAAGAGAAAACCTTACATCGATAAAAACCAATAAAAACGAATATGATGTTGTTTAGTTGATATCGGTACGATTAGTTTGCGTTCTATGTTTATTTTTTTTCAACATTGCGATGTAAATTTTATTGCAAACGAATATTGTTCCACTATCGTACCAAAGCTAACTAAAACTGACTAAACAACATCTATATTGCTACCGGCTTTATATTTATTATTTTTGTTTTCGATAAACTGACATCGTATCGCTACCATACAGTGTCAAACCGAATAACATCGGTATCGTATCGCTACCATAGTGAACCGAAACGAAACCAAACGAACAACATTGGTTCAGTACCAATATTTATTTTTATTGTTTTTTCTATTCGATAAACTGACACCGTATTGCTATTGTACAATACTGTACAACATTAATACCGATATTGTATTTTTTTATGGTTTCTGGTTTTGAAAATTATTCATTTATACAACTTCGTACGTGACGATAAATGAATATCGCCGTGACAATCTAAACCAATCGATACCATTCGAACAACATCAATGTCGCTCTATGGATGTTCGTTTTTATCATTTTCAACCGATGTAAAACACGTGTTGATTTCTAAACCTAGTGCATATATTGTAACCCTGCTGTAACGAACCGTATCGATACCGATCAAATGCCCACGGAATGTTAAAAAAATAAACAAACATAGACGGGGATTCAGATTTTTATTTTAAAATAAACGGACGCAATTTATTATTATACCGTTACTGTAACGAACCTTATCGATATCGATACAATGGCTATGGAAAGTTAAAAATAAAACACTTAAAATTTTGAATTACTGTTTATTACTAAAACTCAAATTAAATAACATATAAAATATTACTAAAAATTAAAGTATTTAAAAATTAGAAATACTGTTCATCCAAACTTTGAAATCATATGTACTAGTGGGATTGCCTCGCGCTATGAGGCGTGAATTCGGTCTGTATCGATGTGTTCCATTACAATAATGCCACCTGCTATAACAAACGAAAGAGAAAATCCAAAATAATCAAATCGTGATATACCTAAAAGTATATATTTAGGTGTTTTATATCTATCGATAAGCATAAAAACGAATATTGATATGGTTTCGATAATATTGATACCTATGCCAATGTTGTTAGGTCAGAATCAGTTTGATTTGTTACGGTACCAATACCAAAAATAATCATTTTTGAATACAATCCCTTTTAGAAAAAAATGTATACCGGAATGGCTAAAAATATTCAGTTAAAAAAATGCAAGTTATTAGAAAAACTTAAGTTGTTTATCAATAATAACAAGTAGTATCGACAATAATTAGTAAGATATATTTATATTAATATATCCAATTCATTGTTGCGATAATTAATCTTTTTGATTTTTATTCATTGATTAAAGATCATGCGTTCATTGCATCTAAGTAACGGAGCATGATGAGCAATATGATAAGTGGTCCACACTTTTATAATTGTACATCATAATAATTAATATATTAATATTTCACTATTCATCACCAATTCTTATTCATATGTATAATAATATAATAATAATATGTATAATAATAATATAATAAATAAATATATAAATAAATAATATATATAATAATATAATATAAATATAATATAATATATATAATGTATAATATATAATAGTAATAATACTAATAATGATAATAATAACAATAATAATGAGGTCTAAGTTACGATAAAAAAAAAAAAATTAACTGAACAACGTGTGTTTCTTTCGTTCGTTTGTTTGGTGACGTTCACCGATCACCACGATTACAGCACAGCAATTCTTCATTTCTGCTTGCTCTCGATCTACTGCAGCCTCCGGTGACGACATTAAATTCTGGTATATTCATCGAATTGAAATTTAATTTCTTCTTTCTATCTCACATAATACAAAATTCAAATCATGCAATTGATCGGTGTGATGTATTTGTTTTTATGTAGTTTGTTCTGTAAATTATAAAAGTCTGATTCAAGTTGAAAACCCATGTACATAAACGAGTTTGGGATTGCAAATTTGATCATTTTCACTATGCAGGCAAGGTGTTTGATGAAATGTCTCAAAGGGTTTACATTTATGGAAATTGTTTGTAAACTGTGATACAAATTTAAATATGTTTTTATGGATTATTGAACTTGTTTAAGATTTTGATTAGTTACTGTTTGGAGTATCTTGTGATCTTTAGGTGCTTATTTAAAGTTTGCATGAACCACATTTGATGCATGTATTTTCAAGTGTAACAGTTAACAATTTATACTGCTGAACTGGTAACAAGATCTATTTGCTGTTTCTGTATTGCCATGTTGGCATTTTACTTCAATAGTTTTAGTTAGCATTATAATATCTTTAATTGTTATGACCCATTTATAGAATTAGTTGTAATCGTCAAGTTTGTAAGTAAGAGGACTAATTCCGTAATATTGTAGTTATTCATCAGCTAACATTATGTTAGTTGGTATTAAACCAGTTGAGCAATAAACAGAAGCTTGAATGTGAAATCGTTTCCTCTCTCTATCCCAAATTCAAGCTTAACAATGGTATCAGAGCTACCGATTCCTATCGGAGCTATGGTTAAGCACCAAATTCCTGCGATTCAACAATATATTGGATTGGCGATGGATGAAGTAGCAACAGATCAAGAAATAACATGACAGACTTATGGTACGAATTGAGAAAACAGCAACAGAAGGTATGACAACTATAGACACAAACAGAGCGGAGATAATGAAGAAATGGACGGAAGCTGTAGAAGAACTCATAACCACATGTGTGATTAGGTCTTTTTTATTAGTAAGATATCAGAAGATCTCAAAGGTATGTTATTGCTTATATTGAGGGTGATGTTTGAGAATGGCGTAGGATTTACGTAAGACAAAATAGCGATGCAATAAGAGAGCTGTATTGGATTGAATATGTGAGAACCATATTCAAAAAAATTGAATCTGCCCCTATGGTGTTTGATGAAATGGCTGTTGAATTTGGAAATGAATAAGATGTTTCAGCTGAAATTAAAAAAGAATAGAAGATATTGATGAATTGCCTATAGTTTCAAAATGAGTTTGATGAATTTGAAAATGGAAATGAGATTTAAGAACCAATTAACGGTGATGATTCAGTAACAAATGAAGATGATAAGATAATCAAAAACAAGAACAAGAAAACAAAATAACTGCTAAGCCTGCCAATCCTACTCTGGAACGGTTACCAACTGCTACTGGAAACCCTCTTGAGAACTTCTGCTCCACTACCCCACCTTCCCTCTATTGTTTTGACTAAATGGGTCTAGAAGATACCCGAAAATGGATTCAAATTGCCCCAAGTCAGCTGCGTTGACCTGAACATACTTTTATCAGGTTGCTATCATTACTTCCAGCTCAGTAAAACGCCTTGTCCTCAAGGCGGAAAGAAGGGAATTGTTCAGCGAGCAAATCATAGGACTCCCAAGTAGTGGTACCGGTTGAGGAATGATAACCGGTATTATAAGAAAATTCAGCCCAAGGTATAGAAAAACTCCACTTAGCCGGTTGTTCATGAGCAAACCAACACAAATACACCTCCAAACAACGGTTCAGCACGTCCGTTGGACCGTCCGTTTGTGGATGGTAACTAGTACTCAGCTGCAACTTTTTTTGGCATAACTTGAATAACTCTTGCCAACAATTGCTAAGAAAAACGACGCCTCGGTCAGAAATAATTGATGAGGCAATCAACCACAATGAAAATGGTGTCAAATCGATTTGAAGTAGGTAGCCCAACAATAAAGTCCATAGATATGTCTTCCCAAATTCTCACCGGTACAGGTAATGGCCGAAGTAAACCGGCTGGGGATAAAGTTTTATATTTTTTCTGTTGACACACTAAGCATTGTTGGACAAAAACCCGTACCTCTTGCTTCATCTTGGGCCAGAAATATTGATCCGAGAGCCTTTTCAAAGTTTTCAGACCCCCCCCCCCCCCCGCGACCATCGACAGGGGTAGAATGCACTTCATGCAATAGTTTTTGAGGCTGGGTCAGCCTTTAACCGCTGCACGAGATCATTGGTAAACATATCGGACTTGAGGCCCTCTTTGATGTCTGTGAGATCTATACAGTAAGGGACAGCCAGCGCTAGTAAGTCACTGGAATGGGGCCTTCGGGACAACGCATCTGCCCCCTCACCGCGGTTTTCTTTCCCTGTAACATGAGTGATTCAAAAGTTGTAACGCATCAGTTTTAGTAGTAAATGCTGCTGCTCAGTAGTGGTAATGCTTTGTTCTAACAGGAATTCTAAGGCGTAATGGTCGGTGATAACAAAATGACGGCTTAACAAATAGTAATTCCATTTCTGAACAGCAAGGCCTAATGCTAGTAACTCTCAATCATACGCCGATTTGAACCTGTCAGAGAGAGAAATACCTTTACTAAAATAGGCTACTGGATGATCTTCTTAAGTTATAATCGAGACGATGCGTCACACTCCACAATAAAAGCTTTGGAGAAACATGGTAGTCTTAATACATGAGCCAGACATCAGAGCTTGTTTCAGCCTATTAAAGACTGTTAGAGCTTCCTCCGACCAAAGAAACCCATCCTTTTTGGTGAGAGCTGTCAACGAGCAAGCAATCGAACCGTAATTTTTCACAAACCACCTGTTAAGCCAAGACTACCCCTGACTTCTTTTACTGATAACGGGATCAGCCGTGATTGAATGGCGGAGATCTTCTATTGTTCCACATATACCCCTTCTGTTGTGATAACATGCCCCAAGAAAACGACCACTGACTCTAACCAAACAACATTTCCGACATCTTCGCAAAAAAACTGGTGCTTTTGGAGTAATTCCAATGCCTGCTCAAGGTGGGCTATATGCTGTTCCATACCACTGTTGTAAACCAAAATATCATCGAAGAAAACAAGTATAATGCATCTTAAATAAGGACGAAACAAACCATTAATTGTCGACTGGAAAGTGGACGGGGCGTTAGATAGACTGAAAGGCGTAACCTTGAATTAATGATGCCCGTAGTGAGTTCGAAAGGCTGTTTTAGCCACGTCTTGATCACTCACCCTGATTTGATAATAGCCCGATTTCAAAACGATTTTTGAAATCACCGTTGCCCCGTATAACTCGTCGAGTAGCTCATCAATGTTAGGGACGGGATGCCTGCCGGCCACCATAATCTTGTTTAACGCGCGATAACCTACGCACATTCTCCACGTTTGATCCTCTTTTACCAATAAAACAGGGCTGGAATAGGGGCTGTTGCTTGCCTGGATAAAGGCAGCGTTTAGAAGCTGTTCTACCTGTTTTTCAAATTCCAATTCAACTTCTACTTAGGATTCATCAGCAGCAACAACAACATTCACTTTTGGATCAACAAACTACATACCTGCTACAAGGTCAACGAAGGCCATTAGTGAATCAATCAATGATTCATCCAACCAATCAGATGTCGACATATGAAAACAGTTAATGGACTAATTCTGTAATATTGTAGTTCTTCATCAGCTAGCATTCTGTTAGTTGGTATTAACTATTAAACCAGTTGAGTAATAAACAGAACATAGTGATAGGAGTAAAACCCCGAATCACCGGTTCGAATCAAACGGTAAAATAAAAGAGAGTTCTACAGTTCGTTTGGATACAGATTCACCACCAAACGAAACGGTAGGGCTGCGATGTCCAACCGAAGATACAGATACACCACTCCGGTTAAGATATCGTGTCTAAGAACACCCATCGCGCCACGGTTGAGCTAGCATAGATGAATTAATTAACCCATACACATGAGATAGTTAACATAAGAAATTTCATCATCAACAAAACTGCCTTTTTCATTACTGTTGAACCCATACTTAAAGGAAAGAAACACACAAAAAAAACTAACCACTAACTATGTCCTAGTCTTTAGGGGAAATGGGAACTAAAAGTACTAGTCACAATGCAAAGAGTACAACTATGTAAAGGATGCAAATTAAACTAAAAAATAGTGGACTATTTTAGATTAACATGGGAACGTGGGTATGCATTGCCATGTCTTGAAAAGATGACAGAATTAGGTTGAGCCATGCATGCTCCATTCGGGCCGGGTCGCGGGTCTACGGACTTGGATTTTTGCACTCCAACCGGATCCGTTATGGATTGGCTATCATTCTCTTCGTCTTTGAGAAAGTTTGTCCTCAAACTTGGAAAAGAATCATCAGGCGGCGGCTCAGGAGGTATTTCCGGTGGATATCCGATGGCGTATAGTTTAAAACGTGTTTGGGTCTTGTATGGGTACCATAACGTATGGTGCATAGCATGAAATAATATCTTGTGGTGTACTTCTTGCTTTGGTGGTGGTTCAGGAGGAATTTCTGGTTAATCCATAACGGATCCAGTTGGAGTGTAAAAATCCAAGTCCGTAGACCCGCGACCCGGCCCGAATGGAGCATTCATGGCTCAACCTAATTCTGTCATCTTTTCAAGACATGGCAATGCATACCCACGTTCCCATGTTAATCTAAAATAGTCCACTATTTTTTTAGTTTGATTTGTATCCTTTACATAGTTGTACTCTTTGCATTGTGACTAGTACTTTTAGTTCCCATTTCCCCTAAAGACTAGGACATAGTTAGTGGTTAGTTTTTTTGTGTGTTTCTTTCCTTTAAGTATGGGTTCGACAGTAATGAAAAAGGCAGTTTTGTTGATGATGAAATTTCTTGTGTTAATTATCTCATGTGTATGGGTTAATTAATTCGTCTATGCTGGCTCAACCGTTGCACGTTGGGTGGTGTTCTTAGACACGATATCTTAACCAGAGTGGTGTATCTGTATCTTCGGTTGGACATCGCATCCCTACCGTTTCGTTTGGTGGTGAATCTGTATTCAAACGAACTGTAGAACTATCTTTTATTTTACCGTTTGATTTGAACCGGTGATTCGGGGTTTTACTCCTATCATTTGGTATCAGAGCCGAAGCGATTCGTTTCGACTCCTACACCTCTACATTCACATACTATCTAGTTTCAAAAACAAAGAAAAAGGAAGAAGGATGACGGCTCATGAAAACAAATCCTTGGAACAGCAAGTTCGAGACCTCCAAAACCAGTTTCATGACTTTGTTTTTAGGATAAAAATGAAGTCCATACAAGATCGGATTGAGAAGCTACTCATCACGGTTCGTCACCGACAAGTTGAACCTCGATATGATGACGACGGAGTTGTTCCTAATGAAGAGGAGTGTCTATTTGTTGAGAGAGCTCTTTACGGGATTATCAATCAAGAAGATGAATAAAAAGAAGTGGATGTCAGATTCAATAATGAAGATGAAAAAGTTGCCTGTATCAAAGAGGAAAAGTTTTTGTCACTTCAATATCTACACACCCAAACAAACCAGAAAATGAAGAGGAATATGACGTTGAGCTGAAGTTACAACTAAAGGAACCAAGGTAAGTCTAAATGCAGGTTATGATTTTGAATGTAACAATGAAGGACTTATGCAGATTTGGAGATCCACTGAAGTCATGCACATTTACAATTTCCATGTAACCAAAATTTCCTTTTAAGTTGTACAACACCCATTGCGGAGTCCGTGTAGATTGTGGGTTTCATTCAAGATATGCACCGCTGGATACGTACTGGAAATACCGCTTGAACCTCCCCCAATGCGAGATACAACGTTTTGTGCGGATGTGATTGTCCCAAGTTTGAGGACAAACTTTTTCGAAGACAGAGAGAATGATAGCCATCCCTTAAGTCACATTTATTTCATCTAATATTTTTAAGTTATATTTTTGTGTTTTTCTTTTTATTTGCACGAGTCCATGTTTTGTGCAGTTTGTTTATTTTCCAAGATGTGCTTTTTTCATTTTTATTTTATTTAGTAAAACCCATGAACAAGGATAATGGGAGTAGTGGTCGGTTATTGTAATTGTAGTTTAAATATGTACTAATCGAAAGAAGCAAGGAGTGTGTGTTTATGAGTTTGAAATTTGTGTGTTAATTTTCTCAATGGATTTTGAGAATAATTAATTCTTCCATGCTAGTTCAAGTGTGGCAACTTGAATGGTGTTCTTGGAGCCTAGATTAGAATCAAGTGGTGTATCTGTATCTTGATTCTCGTTTAGTTTGCCCTAATCATTTTCTTGTGTGGTGTTTCTGTATCACAAGATACCGTTAGATCTATCCGTTTTATTTAGAGTTTTAATTTCATAGCCGTTACCGAACCGTTTGCTATCACATAGCTTGAACGTGAAATAGTTTCCTCTCGCGAGTTTCTCTCTCTATCTCACATTCAGGCTTAACATTAATCTTGTTTGTTGACCCCGACAGAGTTATAAGAATGTCGGTCAGAATAGCTGCCCGTAGCTTGAGGAGCAAGATTTTGCCCATGTTCACTCCTGCAGCTACACTGCATTCCCATGCTACTAGTTTTGGTATGTCAACCTTACTGACCATTAACTAAATTTTGCACCATCTTTATGAAAAGAAAATCCCTGTATTGACTTGTTAGTTGTATTGCAGGATTTAAAGAAGTAAATGAAGAAGATAAAAGCCAATTAGTTGGTAAAGTCTTCACCAAAGTTGCATCGAACTATGACATCATGAATGATCTCATGAGTGGTGGACTGCATCGGTTGTGGAAAGAGAGGTAAAGTTCAAAACTTCATTTCATATTCCATCATTCGGCCACGAGGCTTGTATTATTATATTCCCGCTCTTTTTTCCAGATTGGTTTCAAAATTGAGTCCGTTTCCTGGGATGAAACATCTCGATGTAGCTGGTGGGACAGGTTAGTTTTTTTTTTAATTTATAAATTACTTTCTTTCTTTTCAGAGAAGTTGATGTTTATTAAACTTCACAGGTGATGTTGCTTTCAGGATTCTGGAAACTATTTATAGTGTCCACCGCAGAGCCGTAGATGACACACTCGAAGATGATTTGCATGAAGAAACACAAATACATGTTTGTGACATTAATCCAAATATGTTAAATGTTGGTCGAAAGCGAGCCCAACAAAGAGGTAAGTGTGCGTTTATACTTTATTCGTGTGTATATGTTGTATGTATATATTGGTTAGAGAGATAATGCAAGTTTATTAGCCACCGTATATCTTCCAACTGTTTAGGGCTTGGAGATTTGGGATCTCTCGCATGGATTGAGGGAGATGCAGAAAGGCTTACGTTTGAGGATAACTCAATGGATGGTTACACTATCGCTTTTGGTATTAGGAATGTTACACATATTGAAAAAGTTCTTGCGGAAGCATACAGGTGCTTGATAAATATTATGTGTAAAATTTTGATTTAAATATTTGTCATGTGACATCGACATGACAAATATATTGTATTCATCAATGACAAATCATTCTCTGTTAATAGTTTTCTCTTCGATCAGGGTACTGAAAAAGGGAGGAAGATTCCTTTGCCTTGAACTTAGCCATGTGGACAATCCAGTTTTCAAGCAGCTGTAAGTAGTTTCAAAACAATATATTGAAAACCACTATTCCTAATCCAATTGTATGATTGCGCTTGTTCCTCTTGAATTATCTTCTTTATAGATTTCTTAACCCTATCGAAAACCAGGTCTTTCCGTGCTTTCCACAATAACAGATGGATAGCAGCATCTTTTTTCTATCCTTGTTTCCGAGACCACATCTAAATTCTCCATTAGCGAAATTTTCCCTTGTAGATCCATCTTGCACCAATTCGATAGCCCAGACCAAACACTTGCTGCAAATTGACAGGATACAAACACATGATCTGCCGTTTGTTTCATCCTGCAATGAGCACCATTTACAAGCTGTAGAAGTTACCATTATACCCCTGTAGCTATATTTGTCGTTAAAGGAATACGGTTCTTTACTAAACGCCACGCGAAGCACGGGACTTTTAGAGGAACATTTCACCCATGCGAAATTTCTCACGGCAGATGGAACCAGGTCCTCTACCTGCAAAACTCTTCTTTTTCCAACTGGATCACTACTTTAACGATCTTCGACCACGGGCCCGTTATGGACTGTTTTGCCATTTTACCAAAATCCTGGTTCTCTATGTTATTGATCGCCCCTAATACACTTGAACCATACAGAATCATCTTCCTTTTTCATCCTACAAATGCATTTGAACAAAAGTGCCAAACTGATTGTTCTAAGCCTTTTTAATCCCCAATCCTCCATCTTTTTCCGTCCCCGCCCCACAAAAAGTTTTTCTAATTTTCTCTAAAGAATTTATTACCGATTTAGGAAGCTTGAACATCGAGAAGAAAAGCAACGAAAGACTTCCCAGTATAGACTTGACCAATGTTAAGCGCCCACCGAATGAAAAGTGATTTGTCTTCCATGAGTTAAATTTGTTTTTGAAGCGATAAACAATTGGGTTCCAGTTCTTCACTAGGTCCATGTTGGCTCCCAATATTCTCGATAAGTTTTGCAAGTTTGTATTTGACCACTCTTCAACGAACATAACATCATCTGCATACATAGAATGACATGACAGTGCATTTTATGTTTTTAATTGTTAAATTGATGCCTATTTCCTTTGGTTCAAGCAAAAGAATAGACAATAGACACATTTTGGATTAAAAAAAAAAAAGAAAGATCATTGTGTTGACTTTTTAAAGTTAAAAGTGGACTATTTTCAGTTTTCTACATAAATGGTAATTTAATAAAATGTGTTTCTTCACTCTGATATTGTTTTGTTTGCTTAATAATCAGGTATGATCAATACTCGTTCTCCGTCATTCCAGTTATGGGAGAGCTTGTTGCAGGAGATCGCGATTCTTATCAGTATTTAGTGGAGAGCGTGCGGCGTTTTCCTCCTCAGGTATATATTTTTTTTACCCGTAAGCATTGTCAACTCATTTTTGCATTCATCAAACATTAACTTGGGGGAGACTCTCAACAAGTTTGACCCGATCCACTCTTAGAATTATATGTCGGATATTGATTATAAAACATGGTGCTTTTTACTTTTTTAGGAGGTTTTTGCTTCAATGATCGCGGATGCCGGTTTTCAAAAGGTCGAGTATGAAAATCTTGTGGGAGGCGTGGTGGCAATCCATTCTGGGTTGAAAATTTAGGTGCTTATGCAGTCTTTATCAATTCAGTATCGCAAGGGAAGTATAATTTTTTTTTTTTTTGGGTAAAGGAAGGGAAGTATAATTTTTGTTCTTGAGAGGCATACATTTCTTGTTTTGTAATGTTATACCATGTTTATGTTTTTTTTTTTTTTTTTGATGCTTTGATTGAAAACAAATAATATTCATAAACTGAACAATAAATAGCTGTTTATTATTAAATTGTAATGTTAAATTCACTATATTGTTTTTAGTTTTCAACAAAAGCTAATTCATAATCTTTATAAATTATTTTTAACCTTTTTCTTATAATAATCTATCTATCTATACTTTCTATAAAAGGAGAAATCCCAATGACATAAGAAAAGCTGATGTGTCAGCAGGAGAGACTGTCTAACAAGGCTTTTCTTATGTCATCAACGATGAGGTGGCAGCCATAGAGGGGGCATAGTGACATCATAATTCAAAGATATGCCATCAAACCACTGCCCCATTTTCAAATTTCAAAGGTCTGACTCACATTCAATTATGAAACCACTGATGTTCATTCAAAATTCAAACCACTGATGTTTCATTAAAATGGGAGGGTAATTTAAAATTTAAAAATTAAAACTTATAGGGATATGTAATTTGCATTTAATGTCATCAGAGCTTTAATATAAATTCAAACCCAAATCCAAACCCGATCATAATTTCAAAAACCCATTTCAATCTCTCTGTCTACTCTCTCTCAACTCTCTATCTCTAAAACTGTAGATACAGAGAAGAGGATGAAGACGACGGAGGCGTTGCATTTAACATCTATTTGAATATTATGCAGACCAACGGTAGTTTAAAAATAGATATTTTTTTCTTTTTTTCTTTTTATCACAAACTGAAGGTTTGTATGCTAAATGTTCTTCAGGTAGATCTTGCTGGATTTGTTATTTGGTGTGGAAGTCTTGAGTTCGTTGGCCGAACTTCCGAATGTAATCAAGGTTATAAAATGGATCTCAAGTTTATTGATGAAGAGGTAATGTCTGTTTGTGTTTAAAAATAGATGTATATTTGTTTAAAATAAATAAGGTAATTGTTATTTTTTTGGTAATTGTTAATACACTTTGTAATCAATTCTTCTTCTTCTTCGTGGTTTCTTGAGCTTTGTTACATGTTTTCCAGATTGAAGTTTCTTCAAATCGTCATCTTCTCCAATGCTTCCATCGATTCTTCTCTCGCTAAATCTGGTAACAATCCGTGACCTAATTTCTTTCATGATTCTATGAAATTTGTTTGATATGTTTGTAGCTTTTGATTTTGTCTTTGATTTGTTATTGTTTATTCAGATGCTTGCATTGGTGTACCATGTGATTACGAGTAGATTGATTTTGATATGTTTGTAAAAGGAAAAATCCCAATGACATAAGAAAAGTTGGTGATGTCTGTTTATTCATCATGTTTAACATCGATTTGAATATTATACAGACCAACGGTAGTTTAAAAATAGATATTTTTTGATTTTTTCTTTTTATAACAAACTGAAGGTTTGTATCCTAAATGTTCTTCAGGTAGATCTTGTTGGATTTGTTATTTGGTGTGGAAATCTTGAGTTCGTTGGCCGAACTTCCGAATGTAATCAAGGTTATAAAATGGATCTCAACTTTATTGATGAAGAGGTAATGTTTGTTTGTGTTTAAAAATAGATGTATATGTGTTTAAAATAAATCATGATTCTATGAAATTTGTTTGATATGTTTGTAGCTTTTGATTTTGTCTTTGATTTGTTATTATTTATTCAGATGCTTGCATTGGTGTACCATGTGATTACGAGTAGATTGATTTTCAGTTGGTATATTGGGATTAAATACTCAACTGGTGGAATGACAGCAAGTCCAGGTTAGGCTTCAAGCTGTCTCGGTGTCTTTGGCGACGGATAGGTGGCTTTGGGATGTTTGAAAAACAGAATTGATAAATTTAGGGAAAATGGGGTTGAAAGATGATAACCCAACAGTTGAGGATCTCATTCTACAGCTTCGATAAATTCAAGGGTATTCTCAAATAATGTTTCCTAGATTTTTGAAGACCGACAAATGTCCAAAGAAGCATCACTGTGGACATTTGTCGGTCTTTGTCGGTCTTCAAAAATCTAGGAAGCATTATTTGATAATACCATTGAATTTATCGGAGCTGTCGAATGAGATCCTCCACTGTTGGGTTATCATCTTTCAAACCCATTTTCCCTAAATTTATTGATTATGTTTTTCAACAGGGATGTAATGCAATGATTCCTCTCAATTGAATAGACGGACACTTGCTTCCTCTCAAAGGGTTATGGAGTGGTTATAACAACTGATCATGCTAAGGACTGTTATAACTAACCACTGCTCCTTATAAAGACTAATGGACTTAAAGACTGATGAGACATATCTACTGTTGAAGACAAAGTTGTTAAAGACAGGCACTTATGTACCTAAGGCCTGATCAACCAAAGGAAAACGACTGCTCAGTAACAGCAGTGGTTCAGTATCTACAGCGGATTCAACATCAGTATTTATGTATCAGTTTTTCTTATGTAACAGTGTTTAGATTTTGTTACAGCTTCGATGATGGTTGTTAGATTTATGAAAATGTCTAACAATTTCGGATTGGGTATATTCATTCACAGTTTTATGATATTTCAGTGTCTATGATGAAAATTATGTTGCTTCCATGATTGACTGGTCCCCATGTTGATTCGATTAATGGTATGTTATGTATATACAATCTCTCGAGACAAACCCTAGAGTTTATGTATATACAATCTCCCTATGTTGATTCGATTAATGGTATGTTATATAATTGCTACAGTTTGAATATTATTGTTATTATATTATCATCTGTTGATCATGGTCTGTTAAAGCACTGCTGTTAAACATTCTCTGTTGAACTGCATCATCTGTTAGTCTATAGTAGAGGTTCTCTTTGGCAGACATTTGCTTGAACCGTCTCGGTGTTTATCAGCAGATGTTCATCATGATGCGTGTGTAAACAGATGTTTGAAATCCTCTGTTGAACTGCATCATCTGTTAAGGCACAGCAGATGTTAGCAATCTATACTGTGGAATGATCACCAGATGTTATGTTTGGCAGACCTTTGTTTCAACAGCAGATGTCACAATGTTTAAAGATTGTATCATCTGTTAAGTAACAGCAGATGTTAGCTTTATGATGCTTTTGTATTTATATTCAGCAGCAGAGGTTGTGTTTATCAGCAGAGGTTATTTGCTATAACAGTCTTTGTGTTTATCAGCAGAGGTTGTTTTGAACAACAGACTTTGCTTAAACAGATTTTCTGTTTGACAGAGCTTTTGATTTGTCAGACTTTATCTAAATAGAGGTTGAGTGCATAAATTTTTTTGTAGTCAGAGGTTAATTCAAGTGAAGTTATGACAATGATCACCCATAAATTTGTTGAAGCCTTTCATGTGTCGATGACTGCCCATAAATTTGTTGAAGCCTTTTAAGAAAAGCATTTTAAGTAACAGTAGATGTTAGCTTTATGATGCTTTTGTATTCATATTCAGCAGCAGAGGTTGTGTTTTTCAGCAGAGGTTGTGTTTTTCAGCAGAGGTTATTTGCTATAACAGTCTTTGTGTTTATCAGCAGAGGTTGTTTGGAACAACAGACTTTGCTTGAACAGATTTTCTGTTTGACAGAGCTTTTGGTTTGTCACACTTTATCTAAATAGAGGTTGAGTGCATAAATTTGTTTGTAGTCAAAGGTTAATTCAAGTGAAGTTATGACAATGATCACCCATAAATTTGTTGAAGCCCTTTAAGTGTCGATGACTGCCCATAAATTATTTGTTGAAGCCTTTTAAGAAAAGCCTTTTAAGTGTCGATGACTGTCCATAAATTTGTTGAAGCCTTTTAAGTATCCATGACTGCCCATAAATTTACAGAGTATAATTCAAGTTGTAATGTATCATGAAGAGGCAATTAAAATATATGGAGAATGTACAACAAAGGTTTAAGTTAATATAAATAGCAAGATAAGCATACATCATTATAATTTAAATATTCGTAAGTCGTAAGTTTTCAAAATATAGAAGTCTGATACATCACCATCCCATAATTTATCTTAAATGAGATAATACCAACAACCATAACTATATGTAGACTTTCTTTAAGATCAGCTTGGCTTTTTCTTCAGAGTAGACAAATTTGCATCTCATATTTATGTAGATACCATTGGGCTTCGTGAACTTCTTGGTGAATTGACAAGCCGCGTATCTAAATCCCTTGCCATGCTTCTCCCGTCGAAAGTCAATTACAGTGTCAACTCCATTCAGATTTTCAACTGTCATCTTCAATGTTCTATGAATCCTTGATAAAGACGCTACTTTCACATTCAGACACTTAAAAGTAAATATAAAATACCAATAATTAATAAGAAATACATAATGTATTTAAGTAAAGTAACAAAAAAAAAAAACTTAATTGTAACAAACATTTAACATCCAAAGAATGAGGAATAATATATTAACAGAATAAACTTACAAAATGTTTGATGCAGTACCATACGAATTGCAAGGGGTATACATCAGGATCAGCTTCATAATCTGAGACAGCGGCATCAAAATCTGCGTCGTCAATATCATCGGATGATTCATTCGATACAACATAATCACTATCGGAATCTGTGTCATTGGATTCTTCAACATCCGACTGGTGATGCAGATCCTCAGTAATTGGAGCAACTTCTAAATTGGGTGAGGAAGTATCGTCTATCGGACTGTCATTGGATTTGGGTGCAACAATCTCACATACATTCAAATCAAAGACAGTAAGCAGAAAGATGTAATCCGCTACGTATCTTAAAACAAGTACAATTTCTGTTTGCATACCCATGTAGTGTACAACCTTTTCCCATCCATCGGTTATAAAGTAACAATTCCGAAGAGGATCACGTTGAAGTAGTACATCAAAAGAGTCCCACTGAGCCTAATACTGAGTTAGGTGATTTAATTAAAAGAGCAACACTGATTATTTGGGATGAAGAACCTATGACTCACAAGCATTGTTTCGAGGCTCTTGATAGAACAATGAGAGACATACCACGTTCCAGTCAACCGAACATGCAATCCAATCCATTTGGGGGAAAGGTAATTCTATTTGGTGGTGATTTTAGACAAATTCTTCTGGTCATCCCTAAAGGTACCAGAACAATGATAGTCAATGCTTCTTTGAATTCTTCTTATATATGGCGGCACTGTCAAGTACTAAAGCTAACTGAGAATATGAGATTAAGAGTTGGTTGTCAGGAAGCAGATTTCAAAGAAATAAAGGAATTTGAAGAATGGATTTAAAGCTTGGTGATGGTCTGCTTGGTGAAGAAAATGATGGTGAGATTGATATTGAAATACCAGATGATTTACTTATTCATGACCAAATCAATCCTATTTCTTCTCTCATTTCATTTATATATCCGGACATGAATAAGTTTTTGTGGGATTTAACGTATTTCCAACAAAGAGCGATTCTTGCTCCAACTAATGAAGTAGTGGATTCAATAAATAAAGAGTTGTTAGAGAGTCTGCCTGGTGAAGAAAAGGTTTATTTTAGTTCAGATAGTTTATGCCAATCGGAGGAAGAATCAGAGCTTAATATGGCATTGTTTCCTCCTGATGTGTTAAACAATCTTCGTTTATCTGGTTTACCTAACCATAAATTAGTACTAAAACTTGGTGCTCCAGTGATGTTACTCGGAAACATTGATCAGGCAAATGGATTGTGTAATGGTACGCGTTTACAAGTCACGAAGCTCGGAAAAGTTGTGATTGAAGCAAAAATTATTACAGGGACTAATATAGGTCATCATACTTTGACTTCAAGACTGAAGATGACACCTTCTGATAAAAGAATACCAGTGAAGATTTCTCGAAGACAATTCCCACTTTCACTGTGTTTTGCTATGACAATAAATAAAAGTCAAGGACAATCATTGGAGCGTGTTGGCTTATATCTTCCACGTCCAGTGTTTAGTCATGGCCAGCTCTATGTTGCTGTATCTAGAGTAAAAAGTAGGAAGGGGTTGAAAATTTTAATTTGTGATAAAGAGAAACAAGTCTGTACAACCACTACTAATGTGGTTTACAAATAAGTTTTACAAAATCTATGATGATACTAAACATCTGTCAACCTGGCAACGTCTGTTGGGTATAATGGAGGAACTGTTGTTAGGAAATGTTTGTTGGAAAGCAATACAACTTTTTGAAAGCATCTGATACTTGCTCTGCATTAAGCCTATCCTGAGAACACATGTTATTAATAACATTATTCTCTTAACATCTGTTTACTAACCTTTGTAATTTCTGTTGACTGACCTTTTTAACATGGGTTGACTAACATCTGATAGTTACTATCTATCCATCTGGCAAGCTCTGTTGGAGATAATGGATGACAGTTCTTAGTAAAGTATGTTGGAAAGCAACAGAAGTTTTTAACAGTTACTAGACAATAGTGGTTTGCTATCAACATAATGGAATTGTTGTTGAATAAACCTATTGATCATTAATTTATATCAATTTTGTAAGTCTGCACTAATTATTTTTTTACTCTCTGTCAATATGTGTTATGCAGTGTTTTCTAAGAAACGACCCGTGTTTGCACACGGGTCTTACCGCTAGTACTCTATAATAAAAGAAACCATTTATAGGACACATGTCACTCATTGGAGCCATCTATTTTTTAGCCCATTAAAATTAAATAACTATTTAAAATTAAATAATTATTTATGAGATATACGAAGAGATATCCATTTAACATATATAATTATTAAAAATACTGATAATAAAAAGAGTCATGTTAGATTATATTATTATTTAAGATTTATATATATACACTACTAATAACTTACTTAGAAAATATACTACTAATATTAAATTATTATTTTTATAATATATTTTCTTAGATATAGGAATAGGTTACATTATAGTTTTATTATATCGTAGAGAGATTTTTTTTTAATATTTACGTTTATACTTTTACATCCAAATTTAGGCAACATATTCAAATTGTCTATGACTCTTTATAATCAGTAATATGTTTTAAATATATTTAATCTTCAGTAATATGTTTTAAATATATTTATTTTAAATAAAATATTATATATTTTTAAATTTGTTTTATAAAAATAAGAATATGACTTAAGATGTAATTTTTAGGAGAGAAAAATTATTATTATCTAATAGGAGAGAAAATGCAGGAAATCAAAATCTAAAATTAATCAGAACTCAACTCGTGTATTACACGAGGTTTTTTGAAGATGTAACTTTTTATTATTTACTATACAAAATTACATTTGTTCAACCCGTGTAATACACGGGGTTTTTAAAAATATAACTTTTTTTTATTATTTAGTATACAAAATTACATTTATCCAACCCGTGTAAAACATGAGGTATTTAAAAATATAACTTTTTTTATTATTTGAACTTTTTTTATAAATTACTATACAAAATTACATTTATCCAACCCGTGTAATACATGAGTTTTTAGAAATATAATTATTTTATTATTTGATATATAAAATTATATTTATTCAACCCGTACAATACACGGGGTTTTTTAAATATATAAATAATTTATTATTTAGTATTTTTTTCATTATTTGATGTATAAAATTATATTTATTCAACCTGTACAACAATGCACGGGGTTTTTAAATATATAACTTTTTATTTTTTAGTATATAAAATTATATGTATTCAATCCGTGTAATAAACAAAGTTTTTAAAGATATTTATTTTATTATTTAGTATATAAATTTACATTTATTCAGCTCGTGTAATACACGGGGTTCTAATCTAGTAGCATATATAAGATACTTCAAATATTATATTATATAAAGATATAGAAGAGTTAAAAAGTATAAATGAAGAACACTATTGGAGATAATTTAGCATTGATAGTGGTGTGGAAATAATGTATATTTTACACAACTAGTGGGATGTTAGCACGATGCGGCGGGGTACCGTTACAAGTGCAGATCTATGTTATTAAAGTTTGGCAAGGCTTAGATCGAGGAATGATGGGCATGGTAAGCATGGGCATGGTAAGCATGGGTCAACTGCTAATACCTAGGTAAAAACTATAAATGCTATATTGTATGGTACTTTTGTTAGTATTCTTATGGGGTGTTTGTTTTTTTTTTTCAAGAAATACTTTCTGACCTTTTATGTCTGCGTCGCGCAGACTTTTGGTCTGCAGCGTGTTTGTTTTTTGGAAAAGATTTCACTAAAAAAGCTCTTCTAGAGCTCTTCCTCGCGCAGATGTGGACTTACATCTTCAAGCCTCTTCAATACTCCTCAATACTCCTCTCTCTTTCAAAACACAATTTCAAAACCCTACATCCTTCTCCAGCCGGCACATCCACCTTCTCCAGCTGACACCTTCACCTCCTCCGCCACCACCTCCACCTCCTCCGCCCCCCCCCCCCCCACGTTCATCGTCGACCACCTGCTGCACCGTTCACCGTCGACCCTTGCCTCCTCCGTCGACCCCTGCCACCTCCACCTCCTCCGTCGACCTCCGCCTCGACCGTCGACCTCCAGCATCTGCTACTCCAATCGTAGGTAACAGTTGGTTTTCTTGTGTTTGCTGGGTTAGCTTAATTCTTGGCTAATTTTGCTTATATTCTTAAAAATTGAATCTTGCTCATGTCATTTGATGCAATTACATATGGGTATGGTTAAGCAAAGTTTCAAGATCAGCATATTTGAGTGACCCCATTTGGGGTTTTGTTTAAAGAATTATCATATGTTTTCTTGCTTTTGGTAACAATTCGGTAGGAGAACCACGTCATTGCCTATACAATCAGGTTCCAATATAACTTGGTCATAATCCGAATATTAAGATTATTTGGTGGTATTTTGATGATTTTTGGTGTTAAATTTCAGAAATTTGTTGGTATTTTGCTGATTTTAGGTGTTAAATTTCAGAAATTTGGTGGTATTTTGCTGATTTTAAGTGTTAATTTTTAGGTGGTATTTTGTAGAAGTTAAAAATCAAACAGTCTTCTTCCTGCAGACTGCAGAGGTTTGGTCCACCTCTTCTGCTACAGACGTCTGCTGATGTGGTCCACAGACTGCAGACATTTTACCTCTGAAAAAACAAACACCACCTTAGTTATGTAATATTTTACAAAAGTTTAATGTCTAGACTGTTTATTTTATTCTTTTTTAAGTCTATCTGTGTCATAAGTCTTAGGGGCTGTTTGGCAACATCTGAACCAATAAGTGCTGAATGAATAAGAGGTCTGAATGAATAAGAGACTCTGAACCAATAAGTGCTGAACCAGTAAAATGCTGTTTGGATGCACATCTGAATGACCGTGTAAAATGACATTTTTACCCCTGAACTATTTCTAATCATAAGCACCACTATAAATCTAAAGACCATAAAAACCTCATACAAAATTATTAATTCTAAACTATGATACTGAAATTGTAATCCTAAAGACCATATAATCCTACCCCTTTCTATATAATCAACAAACAAACACCTTCTAAACTATAATACCTAAACAGAACATGAAAAATGAAAAATTAGGGCCAACACCCATAATCATAAGCCACGAATAACAACAAACAATCACCACAAATGATGAACATACCTGCAAACGTGAAGGTCGGTCATGTGGAGGAGCAGAGGAGGAGGAGGAGGCGGCGCTGTGGAGGAGCAGAGGTGGAGGAGACGACTGTGATGTAGAGGAGCAGAGGAGGAGATGGTGGCGCTGTGGCGGAGCAGTGGAGGAGACGGTGACGGCTGTGGAGCTACGATCGAGGGGGATGGCGGTGGCTGTGGAGCTCCGATCGAGGGGGATGGCGGTGGCTGTGGAGCTCCGATTGAGGGGGAGGGCGGCGACTGTATGTAGGTTTGGAGTGGAGGAGTTCGACGGTGGAAGAAGAGGAGGGGAAGAAGATGAAGCTGTGGAAGAAGAAATATGGTGGTTTGGTGGGCATAAGGGTAATAAGTTCTATTCAGACTTCAAAAAAGTCTGAACCATTCAGTCTGAATGGGCTTCATTAAGAGGTGCCTATTTGCTGAACCAAACACTCTAACCTCTGTCCGATTCAGAGGTTGCCTCTTAATGGGGCCATTCAGATGTAAACAAACAGCCCCTTACACATATTAGATAAGTAAGTAATAATTTAACATCAGAACTATCAACTACTTTCGCTAACCAATCGTGTAGTACAGTAGCTCAGTGTAGTTATAGAAAAAATGTATTTGTTTCTATTTGTCCCAGTACCAAATGTAATTTTGGATTTTTAAAATTGTAAAATTGAACAAAATGTTCAATCTTTTTCTATTTATTTAATTTTTTTTGGGATTACACACACCAAAACACCCCCTTAACATTAACATGGTAGCCTCGATTGTCCCTAAATAGTTATACTTACTTTTTAGAGTCATAAAAATTTTGAATTTTTAAGATTGCAAAATAGACCTAAAAGTTCAATCTTTTTCTATTTATTTTATCCTTTTGGGATTACAAGTAGGAAAATCTGGATTTGACCATTCATTGAGAATAATATTCAAGGTAAAAAAAAATGCCATAAGATATTTTTAAATCACATTGCAAACATGAATGGTGGCAAGAAGTTCGGGTTCGCGATTCGGATCGGAAAAATTGGACGTACCCTATTGTCACTAAATTCGTTCCAAATCATATAAAAACGCGTTTCCGATTGACTAATTCGCCGTTCCGGAACGCTCTGATGCGCATACAGAAAACGAAAAAGGTTGCTTCAGACTAGCGATTAGACTTTTGGAACGCAAATTAAAATCTGACTCTTTGATTATGTCGTTACATACTCTTCTTTCCAACTGTTTTTTAATAACGCCAATTCACACATGGGTATGTATAAATATCTATTATAAAATGTGTTATTTTAAATTGGAAGTTTCTGGAAAAAAAACTATTATAAAATGTTTTGTATATGATACGACGTACCAAACTATATGGCACACCAAACCGCGTACCGAATTGGCGTTCTGAATGAACTCACCCTTCATACCGAATTTTAGAAATGCACAAATTGCATACCCGTTTTTGTTCCGTACAACGAATAGGCGTTCTGAATGAACTCACCCCTCCTCGTACCGAATTTTAGAAAAGCACAAATCGCGTATCTGTTTTTGTTCCGTATACCAGAGCAAACCGTGATCCATGTGACTATGCTTTTGCCATCCCTATAAGCCAAAATACTGCAAACCGTTCGGTTACAGAAATATTACATTTAGAAATTTAAGAGTAAATTGTCATTTTAGTCCCTGATTTTTGTCCAAATTGTCATTTTAGTTCAAATAGTTTTTTTTCTCCTCTGGGTCCCTGACTTTTCCTTTTTCTTGTCCTTTTAATCACATTGCCTAACTTAGTCTAAAAACCAGGTTATAATCAGGGGTATTTTGGGCATTAAATTATTATGAGGTTTATAAATTATGTTGTAAACTACCCCTGGTTATCACTACACAACAGTTATGCCAAAAATACCCTTGGTTATAACCAGATTTTTAGACTGATTTAGGCAATGTGATCAAAATGGCAAGAAAATGGAAAAGTCAGGGACCTAAAGGAGAAAAAAACTATTTGGACTAAAATGGCAATTTGGACCAAACCTCAGGGACTAAAATGGCAATTTACTCGAAATTTAATCATAATATAGTGACACACAACAGCATAGCAAGTTCTTTAATTCTTTTGAATAAACAATACGTCATAATTAATAAAACATCCGTTCTTTACAATATGAGAATACATAGAGGAGTAAACTCTCAAATCATCGTTGTTAAGCTCTAATTCAATTGATGTAGTAGAACACCGTTGTTACCCTAACCTTAACCAACGGTCGAGAGGAAAGATTGCTCTGATACCATTGTTACGTATCTTTGATCGATAAAGAGAAGAAAAAAACACAGAGAAGGAGTAAACTCTCAAATCATCGATACCCTTCATCGTGATCCTCCTAATACAAGTGTACATGTGTGATCCTCCTACTTTGCTATTATTACAAATGACCCCCTCTACTATTATTTGATACCTAACATAGTTTACGTAATAGTCTAAGTTGTTTAATACAATGTGTTCAATCTAACATTTTAACTACTAGAAGACCCTTAATAAAGTCTAATTTGTTAACCTTTTAAAACATAGAATAAATGTTTTATAATATATACTAGATTCTTGCCATAGGCCGTGCGTTGCGGCGGCAACGACTTAGTTGTTTATAGTATCCGATCTAACTCAGTGTAACTGTAACGCCCTGCGTTTTCATACGTTCTATATTTGGAAACCTTGCTTGTAATCCTATTTTTGGAAACTTTGTGTTCTTGTAATCATCCATCCTTTCATTAAAATCCGAGACTTGAAGCATAATGAAATTCGCGTTTGAAAGATATATTATCCAAGACTCTTGGTTCGTTATTACACAACGAATCGATGCTCGTTAAACTAATTAAAACTCTTAAAACAATGAAAGTTGAATCTTAATTCTTGAAACTCGAAAATTTCGCGAAATGGTTAGTCGTTGAAAAATCTTTTATCTTCAATTTGTTATAAATATGGTTATTTATCCATCGTTTAGTTAATTAAATTAATTGATTTCACAATTTAAAGGTTTTATTTTAATAATCTAGTTAGTCTCGTTAGATTTTTAAAGTTAGAAAATACGAGTTAACCCAGTTAGTAAACCAAGTTAAATTAACTAATTAATTACTTAGATAACCTAATTGATTTAAGAGTTTATATAACCTAGTTAGTTAGTTAAACCTCGAGGACCGTTTGTGCAAATTTACTAAATTATAGTCCAGGGACTGTTTGAGCATTTTGCTTCAAGTTTAATGTTTTAAAATCAAAAAGGAAATAAATCAGCAAAAACTGCAGACCACGGGACTAGAACCCGGGTCAACAGCTTCTCAAACACGCGCCCAAACCACTAGGTTGTGGTCTTCTTATTGAACAAAACCCAGCACTTAATTCATTTAAACACTCAGTTAAACGACCTGATCAGCGCATCAGACCTGGACAGACGTGAATTTTGGCGGGGGTTTTTTGTGTTTCTTTGAGTTTTAAACTCATTTTTAACATTTATTACACAACCACAAACTAATCTAACACTTCCCTATAAATACCACACCTCTTCCAAGCTTCATACACTTTACAAACCCACAAAATCACACCCAAATCCATCTCAAAAGCTGCTGAAAATCAAAATTCGGACAGAAGTGTAGCAAGTTCTTCAAGAGAGCATAACTTCTTCATTTCTTATCCGATTCACTCGATTCTTTTTCCTACTTCTTTGGATTGACCCTAGCTACGTTTCGATAGGTTTTCCATGGAAAACCAGGCCCTGAAACGTCACCAAAAAGGCTCCAAAGTGGACTGACTTTTTTGTTTTCATCTAAAACTTTGTTAAACTTAGTAAAATTTAGTTAATCTCATCTCAAACCTATGTCCTAATGCTCATAATCAATAGAATGATTAGTTGGCTTAAAAACAAGGGTGAGAAATTTTAAATCAGAGGTTAAATCCTCACAAACGTTCTGTTTTAGTTAGGGTTTTACAGACAAGAAGTGTTCAAGCTTGAATCTTGATTAATGTGTGATTGTTAGACTAGCTTGAGTTATCTTTCATAAAAATCCACTCACTTCTTGATCTTTTCTCATATATTAGTTGTTGTGTTTCATTATTTCTTGTAAGTTCATGACCCTCCTTGTTGTTTATAACAACAAGTGTAGTGGTGAACAATAGAGGTACCTAAATGGAAGCTTGTTCTTCCTACCTCATACATGATTTCTATGATACTTAGAGGTGCCTAAATGAAGACTTTAAACTCCTACCTTATGCTTGACATACATGATATAGTATACTTTATGTAATACTTATGTAACACTCAAATAATCGAACTCTTGGTGATGGACTAATGGACATTCGTCAAACTAGTAGATTATATCATCTTAGGCCTTGACAACTTGTCACGATTCTAATGGAACCTTGTTCCATGAAAACATTTAACTCTTTTGGAGTTTCATAGTGTCAAGAACAAGTGTCATATGTGCTAGATGATTATTTTCATATGTATACTTTTATGTGTTTGAAACTCCGAACTCTTAAACCCAAATGTAAATATCCGTTAAACCCCGAATCGAACATAATCAACCTTTTAGTCTCGACAAACTTCGTCAAATTGGATAATCGGAAAGCATATGCAATTTTGTGAGTATACTCGAACCCATTTTTACTTTTAAACGCTTTGGGTGCAACATGTATCTAAATTAAACTCACGAAACTTTGAAACTATTTGAATCACTCTCTATCCATATTTGAACATGAAACTATATGATGCTTGTTAATCTCGTATGTGATGTTAAACTTTTTTTGTGTCTATATGCTCATTAACTTCGTACAAGCCCACCTTAACAATTATAGCGCTATAGGAGTAATGCACCGCCCACGAGTCTTGGGGTATTGTTAAGTTAAACATGTTACCTCCCGTTATACTATTTGGGATAGGCTATTTTAACGCATTGGATTCTTGGGTTTGAACATATACTTGACACCGTTACGACATACTAGTAACTTGCATATTGTGATTCATGTTGGATACGAGCCTTAGACGATTTTAAAACCATTTTTATGCTATGTATCAAAACTTCTATACTCGCCTTTGCTTTTGCATTGAACTCTATTTTAATACATGTTGCAGGTTCGATAGACAAGATGATGCTAAGTGAAGAAACAAGATTTAAGTGGACTTAGAAACACACTTAGATTAATCAATTTTGTATCATATGTTTGGAAACAATGTTGTTCGTATTTGATTCCTGTATGACAATTTTAGCAACTTTTATGAAATCAAATTTAAATTATATTGTCACATAGTGTTATGAAGTCTCTTGCAATCTATTTCGTCTCATCCCGATGTTTCCGCCATCGGTCGGGGTCTGACAGTAACCTATATAAGCATTGCAGTTACAAAAGAAATGCAATCGAACTCGAGGTGGTTTGTTTAGTGAGGGTTCCACTTAACCACTATATCACCCTTACTTTTGTATCAAGACCTAGCGCCGTCAAAATGTACAATAACTCAAATTTATACCATCGAATGATAACGTGTTAGATTTGACCCCGCTTGTTTCCGAGAACAATTTAAGTAAAGAACGTGAATTTATACCCACACATAATAATAAACATGAAAACATATTATATTTTACTCGATTTGTTTCGAAAAAATTATATCGAAACGTGAATTTATAACGACATGATAATAATAACCATATTATAAAATAGGCTTACGAGTTATACACAAAATAAAAGAAACAAAAAAGGGGGAAACACCAAAAAAACAGATAAGAAAAAATTAAATAAGAGAAAAGAAAAAGGGGGAAAACACGAAAAAAATAATAGAAAAAGAAAAGGATGACACTTACTATTAAATGAAAAAAAAACTTCAAAGTGGTGCAATTGACACGAAACGAACTAGAGCCATGAGGTTAGATCACCAAAACCTCATCCAATCCGGCCAACCTTTATTTAGTCACTAGCCTTGTAGCAGAGTAATATATATCAAAGAATGGGTCGGTGGCTTTTGATGTGACAGCCACCGACATTTCTCTTTAATATTATATTTTTAAGAGTATACTGCAGAATTGTCTTTGTGTATTGCAACGGGAACTCGATTATGATAGGTTCGATTTATTATGATGTTTGTGTTGTATCGGTATTCGATACAGCAATCATAAAAAAAACCCGAAAACAAAGTCGAGATACGACAAAACTATATTGACATGGTTTTATTCAAAACTTTTTTAAGTAGTTGAGTAACGCAATTATCTTAGTCAAAGAAAGATTATGTTGAGTAATGCAAACATATTGGTCAAATAAAGATAACTAGTTGATTTTCCGCTCGCGCATTGCGGCAGGGACTCAATGACTACAAAAGGCGTGTCAGCAACGGCAAGCAGATACCGAATATCAAAACATAAATAAAAATGACGTGGTAAGAATACTCACTCCGTCTTAAAAAGATGATTTTAAATAACCTAATATATAATAGTAGACCCACACGTCCTACATGTTGGAAATTCGGTTGTATTCAGTTCAGTTATTACGATGCTAACACGTTAAAATATGGATGAGCTCGGTACCTGTAACGGTACCGATCCGGAAAATCATCGAAATTAGGTATCGGCACCGAAAATGCCCGGTACAATACGGTATGGTTTTTGAAGGTAAAAATCAATAAATACAGGTATGGTGCTAGACCGGTGTCGAACCGAAAGTAACGATTCTGAAAACGCGAAAAGGTGGGTACCAAATTGGTACCAAAAATGATTTGGTATAGTAAATTTGGTACCGATACGATACCGGTTTAATTACAGGATTTGATACGATTTGCTCATCAATATTCTAGATATCCAAGTTTATTTTACATGCTATAATTAATTCAGAAAAGACAAAAAAGAAAGCAAAATAATTTGTTGTGTATATAAAACCTCATTCAAACGAAATACAATTTACTTACTGTGTGTATGAAAAGTAATCTAAACGGTGCAATTACTTGCATTGCTGCTGTCACAGCCCCCGACTCCACCCTGGGAGCGGGAGCCGTGAACCAGTAAGATGGTATCAGTGTTTATTAATTACGCAGCGGAACATTTTTTTCATCAGGATCGTAGTTAGGAAATAATTTCAGAGTTTATAAAACACCAAACTTTTAATATTAAACAAATGGGCTAAAACCCATATTTCACTCAATTGTTTTTATAGGGATAAATCCAAACAAATAAAACATAATTTCTTCTTTTATTCAGGTATTTATAGCCACTTTATTTAAGACTTCAGTTCTCTATAGCTGGCTTATATTATCTTTACAGCAAATTACCTGAAACACGTTTGGAAAACATTTTATCGGTAATAAATACTGGCGAGTTCATTCCATTTTTATAAAAATATATTGTTATGCTTTACAGCATTAAGGGTTTTTATATTTGTTTATATTTACCAAAAACTCAATCAGTATTTGTCACATGGTGGCAGTTCCGATGTGACAGTGGTCATATCACTCATTGGCTCACTTTCGTCCAATAGTGAATTTATCAAGTAATCATATTTTACTATTATTCAAAGTATCTGTCACTAGGCGATTCCTGTGACGGTGGTCAAACCATTGTTGATCATTCTTTCAACTAGTGACTGGGGTCGTGTCACTGTTGATCATTCTCTCAACTAGTGACTCTAGTCATATCACTGTTGATCATTCTCTCAACTAGTGACTCTGGTCATATCACTGTTGATCATTCTCTCAACTAGTGACTCTGGTCAAATTTCTGTCATATCACTGTTGATCGTTCTCTCAACAAGTGACTCTGAACTAAGTACTGTCCTATGACATTACTTTGTCAAATATTTTTTCTATGGCACAAAATCAATTAGCCCAGAAGATGAAATATATCATTTTCTGTCAAATTAATAGTTATAACTTTATCAAATATAATATATTAAATAATTATTAATGTGATTAAGATTTAAAATATAATCTTAGTATATTAAAAATAGAATATATTATATTTGACATATTTTATTATGATATACATTTATTGACTAAATATTATTTTATAATGTTAATAGTAATTTAGGTTTATTAAATAACATGTAAAAATCTAACAAAATCTCTAAAAAAAACATATAATTAGTCAAAGGGGCATGTGGCCCACATTTTCTTCACACCATGAGAGGTATGACACCCATCTGTAGAATTCTTATATATTTTACCTTTGTGGGATGTTAAATAATGAAATTTTCAAAGAATTAATATGAAATGTACTATTCACGGTCATATGGATATTAAAATACATTATATTTATTAATAATTTAATATAGTAATGTAAAAATAATATTAGTTATAGGCTATGACTACTGGGGCACAATTCCCCCTGTGCTTGTGGTCATGCTACTATTGGCTAACTTTTTTGCCAATAGTAACGAGGGTCAAGTAATGTATAAAACCTCTCATACCGGCAGTTACTGCGGAATACAAAAATTTAATCACTGTAAGTATAACTGATAAATATTTAGGATTTTGGAAAGCATTTTTAAATATAACTGTATCACAAAAAGGTGATAAACTGTGAGAAAAGGGAATGGACTCACCTTGTAACTTTAGGATTCAACTAGAAAGGCTCCAGGTATAAATCTTGGGTATAACTCCCGAGCTATTTAAAATATATATATATATAGGATAAGGCTAGGTAGAAAACCCTCCTTAGGTAGAAAACCCGGGAAACTCAAAGCTCCCGACATTTTTTTTTTTGAAAAAAATAACACATGTAATATACATGTTTTTAAGAGTTTTGGGACAAAAAAATCAAAAAAGCGCCGAAGGGTTTTTTTTAAAAAAAAAAAACAAATTTCAGCAACTTTCAGCATTTTTTGTCTAACACATGTTAGTCAACGAAGTTTTTGGAACTTGTTTATTTTTTTTAAAAAAAAAGTACTCGGCGCTTTTTTGTTTTTTTTGGCCCAAAAGTCTTAAAAACATGTATATTACATGTGTTATTTTTTTCAAAAAAAAAAATGTCGGGAGCTTTGAGTTTCCAGAGTTTTCTAAGAAAGATAGGGTTTTTTGTCTAGCCCAACCCTATATATATATATATATATGCACTCGTGTTAAGTATAGTAACCCTAATTCAACCTTATCCCTACGTCACGAGACAGAACCCCAACGAACTTAGTCGGGCAGAGCCTTGACATGCGTTATGGGGCTCCAGATCAATCGGAAAGGGTATCAGTGATCGGGAGTTAAAACACTTAAAACGGGACAGAGCTTTATTATTATTATAGGTGAAATAAAAAAAATAATAGAAATTTAGAGAAAGAGGGAGAGAGTGCGAGAGATTAGAAATTTAGAACAGATGTATGGAATGCATTATCTCCCTATTTATAATTTGGAAATTGCCTTGGAGGCTACGCCTCCTCTCCACGTATCCACCCAATCTTGAATTCATAAGTCTAGTTAAAAATATTTTTATTATATTATTATTATTATATATTATAATTAATTCAACTGATTCACTTATTTGACGCTTATAACTTTTAAAATATGACGTTTTATAAAACAATGAATATATCATTAGAACGAGAATATTTGTATCTACATTTTGAACCAAGTTTCATTAAAAACGGAGTAGGTTAAAATATAATGTATTTTTATAATTTAATTATTAAACGGATCCTAGGCCCGTCTAGGTACTTCATATTTCTAACATTCAACTTACCCGTAATCTACCCGTCTAATAATATAAGTTTTATATACCTTATTTTAATATAGAAAATAGAAATGTCACACATATACAAGACAATTAATTAGTATAACATTCCAACCAAATATATATATAAAATAGTTTTTAAAACTATATGGGTTGAATAATTATATTAAAAATAAAACTAGTTACTAATGGTGAATAAATTTAAACAACCTATAATTCTTATATGATAAAAATGAAATGTTACATCCTCCCCACCTTGTTTTAAATCTTGTCCTCGAGATTTGGGCTACGATGTCTTCTTAAAGTTATGTCACGTCTTAGTCAATAAGAACTGTATTAAGGTAAATGATACAGAATCAAAACATCAAATTTTGTGAATACGAGTTGTACAATAAATATGACTCAATGGTTCAACTGAATTATTTCTAGGAATCGATGTCAAACGAATGAGATGATATAATTTCCAAGGTGACTAGGTTCAAGCCAAAAGAGATATATGATCAATAGACGTCTAAATCGAATGCTTACAAGTTGTGAATGACTTTTAGAAACAAGAGAATTTATTGTCAAAAGAAAACTTATTTTGATTGTTAACTGAGGAAGATTCAGAATCAACAAGCTCATAATGAAATAGAAGCACGAAAATGATTTGTCAACTATCGAACCATAACAAGAGAAAAATCAGTGTGTTGACATTTATTGAATTGCAAGGATACACCGAATTATAATAGAGTTTAGTGTATCATTGTCTTAATACATAATTGTATCAAGACTAATTTTGAATGATAAATCAAAGGAAAGACATACGTGGTTTTGAATGATTCGTATGATTATGATTAGCCCAAGCTACAAGTTTACATCGACGCCGCAAGGTGTCGTAATGATTGAAATAGCTTAATAATTATGGTGACCGAACAATTTCACCGTGTTCGTAATCAACTGAAAGCTTTAATGAAGTAAATTTAGATATTCATTTCAAATGAATCTTATATGATTTTCAATTGATGATGAAAGACCAAATGAATATCATATAATTTCGATCAATGATGAAAGAATCTTTGGAGGTACACCGGAATATAATACGAATTTGTGTACTCTTATCTTAACACATAATTGTATTAAGACTGTTTTAAGATAATGAACCAACAGAAATTATCCGTACATCAGGTGTGAAAATGAGATTAGCTCAAGTTTCAAATTAAAGAAAACGCTACCACAAGGTAACCAAAAACAGGATTCAATGAAAATGAAGACCAAACAAGTCTGTTATGGTTTTGAATAGATAAAGTATTTGATAGAAGGCATTTATTTATATACTTTTATTTGTGCTAGGGTCAAATAATAACTTAACTTAGATATTACATATCAGCGATTACGTCTGGAATCATTTCTGCTTCTTGCGTAGTAAGTACGAATGCTCGCACGTTCTTCTTAGCTCCGTCTGTTGTTTTGGCCTGGTTATCGGGTGCTTTGGTCAGTTTCGGGCAATATGGTTTGATGTGTCCTGTATCTTCGCAATTGTAACAAATATTAGTTTTCCTTCTACATTCTTCCTTTATATGTCCGGCCATCTTGCAGAAGTTACATTAGGGTGTTCTCCTAAAACGACATCTTCCTGAATTCTTTTTGTTACAGCTTCTGCAGGTAGGTTGCTCCAATGACGGTTCAGTTCCTTTCTTCTTGAATTCTTGGGAAATTTTCTGGGCTAACTCTTTCTTCTTGTTTTCTTCTCTTGTGCGGATTAGTCCATCTGTCAGGATGTTAGCTAGTTCAACTGTTTCTTCAATAGTCTGTGGTCTAGCGGCCTTGGCCATGTCTCGGATTTCGCTAACTAATCCCCAAATATAACGAGAAACTAGTACGGGTTCTGGCAAAGCCAGAGTTGGTACCAGTCTTGCATATTCGAAGAACGTTGTTGTATATTCACGACAATTCATATCTATCATTTTATGATTTAGGAACTCGTTAGCCATTCGCTCCTTTTCATAAGGAGGACAAAATTTCTTTTCTACCATTTCCTTGAATTTTTCCTAGCTCATGGCATAAGCCATGTCACTTCCTTTTGCCTGAAGGATTGTATTCCACCATTCTAAGGCTTCTTCTTTAAAGAGGTTGGAAGCATACATCACCTTATCTTCTTCGGCACATTTGCTGATTTTAAGAACAGCTTCCGTCTTTTCCAACCATCGCAGAGCAGTCGTGGCTCCTTCACTGCCTGCGAACTCAGTTGGTTTACAAGCTAGAAATTCTTTGTAGGTACACCCGAGAGTCATCACCTTCATTTTCTTGGGAAATGAGGCTTTGATTATATCATCATTGTCTCCATTGACACTATGGCCAAAACTGTCGTTACGAGTATGCTTGCTACTCACAGCTTTGGTGTGTTCTATGGGGTTTTTAACAGCTTTAATTTTTAAAGGTATAACATTAGCTATTCCTTAGGCTATCATATTTTCTATAGCATTTTTATCCAAAGGATTTTCATTATTAGCATGAATTTCTGGATTATGTGATACTTCATTCGACATCTGAACTGCAAACATTTTCACTTATTAATATCACAGAATAATTGAAACAAAATAATACTTTCAAGAATCATATATACATATACATATATTTATATCTACAAAAATAGCACATATGTTCTTAATTTCCTAACTTTATTGTTTAAATTAAGGTATTAAAAGAGCACCTAAATAGCTTAAACAAGTGGCTCTGATACCACCTTCTGTCACAGCCCCCGACCCCACCCTGGGAGCGGGAGCCGTGAACCAGTCAGATGGTATCGGTGTTTATTAATTACGCAGCGGAACATTTTTTCATCAGGATCGTAGTTAGGAAATAATTTCAGAGTTTATAAAACACCAAACTTTTAATATTAAACAAATGGGCTAAAACCCATATTTCATTCAATTGTTTTTATAGGGATAAATCCAAACAAATAAAACATAATTTCTTCTTTTATTCAGGTATTTACAGACACTTTATTTAAGTCTTCAGTGCTCTATAGCTGGCTTATATTACCTTTACAGCAAATTACCTGAAACACGTTTGGAAAACATTTTATCAGTAATAAATACTGGCGAGTTCATTCCATTTTTATAAAAATATATTGTTATGCTTTACAGCATTAAGGGTTTTTATATTTGTTTATATTTACCAAAAACTCAATCAGTATTTGTCACATGGTGTCAGTTCCGATGTGACAGTGGTCATATCACTCATTGGCTCACTTTCGTCCAATAGTGAATTTATCAAGTAATCATATTTTACTATTATTCAAAGTATCTGTCACTAGGCGATTCCTGTGACGGTGGTCAAACCATTGTTGATCATTCTTTCAACTAGTGACTGGGGTCGTATCACTGTTGATCATTCTCTCAACTAGTGACTCTAGTCATATCATTATTGATCATTATCTCAACAAGTGACTCTGGTCATATCACTGTTGATCATTCTCTCAACTAGTGACTCTGGTCAAATTTCTGGTCATATCACTGTTGATCGTTCTCTCAACAAGTGACTCTGAACTAAGTAGTGTCCTATGACATTACTTTGTCAAATATATTTTCTATGGCACAAAATCAATTAGCCCAGAAGATGAAATATATCATTTTCTATCAAATTAATAGTTATAACTTTATCAAATATAATATATTAAATAATTATTAATGTGATTAAGATTTAAAATATAATCTTAGTATATTAAAAATAGAATATATTATATTTGACATATTTTATTATGATATACATTTATTGATTAAATATTATTTTATAATGTTAATAGTAATTTAGGTTTATTAAATAACATGTAAAAATCTAACAAAATCTCTAAAAAAACATATAATTAGTCAAAGGGGCATGTGGCCCACATTTTCTTCACACCATGAGAGGTATGACACCCATCTGTAGAATTCTTATATATTTTACCTTTGTGGGATGTTAAATAATGAAATTTTCAAAGAATTAATATGAAATGTACTATTCACGGTCATATGGATATTAAAATACATTAGAATTATTAATAATTTAATATAGTAATGTAAAAATAATATTAGTTATAGGCTATGACTACTGAGGCACAATTCCCCCTATGCTTGTGGTCATGCTACTATTGGCTAACTTTTTTGCCAATAGTAATGAGGGTCAAGTAATGTATAAAACCTCTCATACCGGCAGTTATTGCGGAATACAAAAATTTAATCACTGTAAGTATAACTGATAAATATTTAGGATTTTGGAAAGCATTTTTAAATATAAATGTATCACAAAAAGGTGATAAAACTGTGAAAAAAAGGGAATGGACTCACCTTGTAACTTTAGGATTCAACTAGAAAGCCTCCAGGTATAAATCTTGGGTATAACTCCCGAGCTATTTAATATATATATATATATATATATATATATATATATGCACTCGTGTTAAGTATAGTAACCCTAATTCAACCTTATCCCTACGTCACGAGACAGAACCCCAACGAACTTAGTCGGGCAGAGTCTTGACATGCGTTATGGGGCTCCAGATCAATCGGAAAGGGTATCAGTGATCTGGAGTTAAAACACTTAAAACGGGACAGAGCTTTATTATTATTATAGGTGAAATAAAAAAAATAATAGAAATTTAGAGAAAGAGGGAGAGAGTGCGAGAGATTGGAAATTTGGAACAGAGGTATGGAATGCATCATCTCCCTATTTATAATTTGGAAATTGCCTTGGAGGCTACGCTTCCTCTCCACGTATCCACCCAATCTTGAATTCATAAGTTTAGTTAAAAATATTATTATTATTGTTATATATTATAATTAATTCAACTGATTCACTCATTTGGCGCTTATAACTTTTAAAATATGACGTTTTATAAAACAATGAATATATCATTAGAACGAGAATATTTGTATCTACATTTTGAACCAAGTTTCATTAAAAACGGAGTAGGTTCAAATATAATGTTTTTTTATAATTTAATTATTAAACGGTTCCTAGGCCCGTCTAGGTACTTCATATTTCTAATATTCAAATTACCTGTAATCTACCCGTCTAATAATATAGTTTTATATACCTTATTTTAATATAGAAAATAGAAATGTCACACATATACAAGCCAATTAATTTGTATAACATTCCAACCAAATATATATATAAAATAGTTTTTAAAACTATATGGGTTGAATAATTATATTAAAAATAAAACTAGTTACTAATGGTGAATAAATTTAAACAACCTATAATTCTTATATGATAAAAATGAAATGTTACAGCTGCGTTGCTACAGGATTTTATGAGATCGGTAACAACCGTTACCGAAAATACCGTTACCAAAATCCTCGAAAGTGGGTACAGGTACCGAATATACCTGGTACGATACGATTCGGTACTGGTACGACACCGGTATTTGAGGGTAAAACCGGTGAATACCGGTGCCGAACCGGTACCGAAAATACACTGGTTTGGTAAAGTTGGTACCGGTACCGAAAATACACCGGTTGATAAATTTGGTACCAATACCATTTGCTCATCTACTATTTATTTTTGTTGATGTTACTATTCATTCCGTTGTAATTTTAATATATAGGTAAAGGTAATCTATATATATTAATAAATGAGATGATGTGGGCTATGTGTCCTTGAATGGTGAAGCCAATTTGATGATGTGGCATCTATTTGTTTAGTGGTCTTTGATTTTGGGAGGGAAATGATGGAATCTCTCTATAAACAAAAGAACTTTCACAAAACACAAACCAAAAACCCAATCCACGCGGGATCCGAATTATTTCGGGTCATCCATTATTACCTGATTCTTGGATCCATATAAAAGCATCTTTTTTCATTCAGTTCCTAACCCTAATTCATTCTTTCACTTTCTCTCTCTCTGGCTTCACTCTACATCGTCTTCAAACTTGGATCTATCATCGCCTTCTTCATTCTTCTGATCATCTCCGTTTCTACATCATTTAGGGTATTTTTCATCTTTCTATCTACAACGAGCAGGTATGTGAACAACATAAATGTTTCAAAGAAGCAATTAGGGTTTTAACTAATTTCTCAATCGCAATCACGATTTCAAATCTCAAAGACCATCTGGAATCTACAGAAAATCTTCATTTATTTCTCTTTGTTTCAGCCTTTCGTGATGGCTCTTTAGGGTTTAGTGGTGGCTATGGTTCATATTGTCTAAGAATTATGATGATCTAAGAACGAGTGGCGGTAGGGTTCTGTGACGTTTTTAGGTTTACTCAGGTGCAAGTAAAGTATTATAATCATGTATGAGTGTGTGAGTGATTTTAAATCTCTTGTGAAGTCCATAAATGGTTGTCATTTTTTTCGGTATGATCAATTGAAACGAATATGGTATGTTTTTGATCTTTTTTGCAGTAATTTTCGATGTGTGGCATACCAGGTGTTCGATGAAATGTCTATAAGAGGTTTGATAGGATTTGTGTAATAGAGATACAATTTTGTTTAGGGAATTTGAATTGTTTATGTGCTTTTGATTGTGTAATTGATGTTTTGCTTCAGTATTGCATTTTTTAACAAATTAATATTGTATGATACAATAAACGTATAACAAATCCTTAAGAGTTAAAAAAAGTTGTCATTTTTTATGTTTCAGTTTGCCTTAATGTGGTGTAGGCTAAAGAAACCTATACAATAATTGCATTATGGTTTGGGTCCAAGATATTGAGATTTGCTTACTTGACCAATGCAAAGTTGAAAAGGTACCAGGTGTAATTACAAATTATTCGACTTCAACTTTTTCCGAGGTATTATTGGATAAAGTTAAATAGATGTCAAGCTTTTTCTTTAATCGATGGGAGCCATGCCTCATATTACAGTGCTTGCATAAGCCTGTGATGGTTGTTACTTGCTACAAGTGGCAGTTTGAATGGGTTTGGTATGGGTCAAAACGGGTTTGGGTCAACACGGCTCCATTTTAGTATATACTTTGAATTGTCAGTGGGTTGTTAAAGGATCAATTTTGTTGCTTCGGATTACAAACTAGATGAATTTTAATAAACATTATTTTTTCAGATTTATTGTATATTCAGGAGGCGTTTGGGTGTAAATTCTTATGAGGTGAATTGTGGATACATATCGTCACCACGAAATGTTTTGTTTCTTCTAATACTCACAATTTGCTTTACTTTTGTAGGTTATTGAAAGCACTTATTCGTAAGTTTTAATTACATGAAGGCATTCTTTGGTTTCAAGTGGAGATATAGTAAGAAGAAATGCTCCAGTTTTACAAAAAGAATATGTGAAGAATTCTTGACCTCCATCAGCATTTACTAAAACTTAAAACCAACAAGGTAAAGCATCTGGTACTTCACGGTTTGGTCATTTTAGGTCCTGTTTGCTAAAAAAAACTATGGATTTGGTTTTAAAATCATAGCCGAACATACAGATATGACATAATAAGCATTTTTTTTTTTGTAATTAGTATCATTAGTTAGATGGCCTTTCTTTGTCGTTTGGTTGGAATAAACATGGCACTCTGGTACAGACTATGTGAAAAATGGTGAGTTTACGCAAGAATAATTCAATTCATCCGTGTTTTTTTAATTTAAATTTCAGCGCCACCAAAAGTAACAAATCTGAAGATAATCGGTGATTTAAAAGAAGGAAGTAAGATTACAGTAACCGCGAATGTAACTGGAGCTATAGAAGGATCCAGCAGAGTTTAATGGTTCAAAACATTTTCCTCCATTCTTGATGGTGAAAATGGTCTTGACGTACTAAGCACTTCCAAATTGGCCAAGGTTGGTTGTCTAATTATAAATTATTAGCCTTGATACATTTTCTTAGCATGCTATTTTTATTAAAAAATATTTATGTTTCACGTCAGGCATTCCGTGTACCTTTAGGAGCTGTTGGATACTACATTGTTGCAAAATTCACTCCTGTGAACACAGATGGTGAATCTGGTGAACCCGCATGCGTTATATCCGATAGAGCCGTTGAAATTGCGTTAAATTAAAATCATTTCAGTAATTCAATCTCTTTTGGTAGCAAATGGTTCTTAAACATTATTATTAAACCTTTGCAGCTCTTCCGCCAAATTTAAATTTCTTATCCATAACTGGCGACTACACTAAAGGTGGTATACTGACAGCATCTTACGGGTACATAGGAGGTCATGAAGGAAAGAGTATTTACAATTGGTATCTTCATGAGGTATTTTTACGTTCATTTTTTTAATAATATCATAGTATTTATCGTCACCAAATCTTTTTTCATTCATGTCGCTTGGGTTATCTGCAGGTTGAAACTGACCCTGGTATTTTGATACATGAGGTTTCGGGTTGTCTTCAGTACAGTGTCACTAAAGACGCTATCGGTAAATTTATCTCATTTAGATGTACTCCATTGCGTGATGATGGGATTATGGGGGAATCAAGAACTTGCATGGGTCAAGAACGTATTCTGGAAATGGTGTCATCTGTATATATTAATAAATGAGATGATTTGGGCCATGTGGTATGTGATGGTGGAGCTTTTTTGCTGATGTGGCATGTTATGGTGTAGGTAGATAGTGAATTTGGGGGGAATGCATCTCCTTCACTTAAGCTTTTTATATACGGGATCCATTTTTGTTCGGGTCAACCATTACCCATTAATTTGGATCTATATAAAAGCTTTATCTTTTTTAACTGCTTCCTTTTCAAACCCTAATACACGCTCCATCTCTCTATCTCTCCGCCTCTCCTCTTTGTCGATTCTCTTAGATCATTGGATTCTTCGCCGTTCGAAACCCTGGTGCATTTCTAATCTTGAGGTGGTTTTTTAAGTCTTCATCAGGTACTAATTTTTTAACCAGTTATAGACTTTGTATAATCTTGAGGTGATGTGGATTGATTTGGTTTTATATCTATTCCTACACTCCAACATATTTCTCCCATTGATTTATCTTGACAACATCCTGGTTTCTCTCAATTGATTCATCTCCATTCATTTCATTCGTCTTTTTAATCTTAATTGGAAACCCTAAATCAACTATCATTCTTTGTTCCATTCAAACTATTCAGATTCAACAATCGAATCGGTATGTATTTTAATCTCACAATGAAGCTTAAAGTGATGATTCTCAGTCTAACACACGCGAAATCTTTTGGTCCGACGCAATGATTGAAAACATTCCGGTAAGTTTTTTTTTATCTGTAATCTAATCCACATATGTTTTTTCGTATAGATCAGGGTACAATACCTGAGGCTATTGAGATGTTGGTTGCATGTGGATGTGAGACGAATGCAAGTGACGGTGTCGAAATACTCACCGGTCTTCCACATGATTTCTACAAGTAGGTACACAAGTTTTTTAAGGTAATGAATTTGAATTTTTATTCAATTAACTGAATGTGATTGAAAAAAATGGTAAAAAACATTATTCTGACTTATTATTCTTGAACTATACTGGGATCTTTTTTATTTTCTTTAATTTCTTGAATGAGCTGTGTGTTTAATATCTTAAGTTTACGGTAATGACGTTTAATTTTTAATCAATTACCAGAGGTCGATTGAAAAAAATGTTAAAAACTTCTTCAGTTAACGATTGATTGTTCCTGAACCATACTAATTTTTTTTGTAGCTTTTTATTTATGGAATGAATAGTGTGTTTAATTTCTGAATAATATGGTAATGAAGTTTAATTTTTCATCAATCAATGGTGTTCTTGACTGAACTGAATCTGTAGTTTGTTTAGTTGATTATAGTTTTGGGCGAACCAATTTCGGCGGCGCGCTATTACTAAGGTTTGCGTTTTGCAAAACCATTCATGCGTTAAGTAGATCATCAGCGTTTCCACCACAATGTTGGCAATCAAGGTGATTTTACTCATTTAAATAAGCAAATATTGCATATAGATTTCTGTATACGATATGGACTGAAGTTTAGAACTCATGGTTTTCTAAAGCATTTTTAGTGGATCATTAGATTATAACTTAGTTTAGATGGTTTTTGGGTACTTGACGTTTATCACTGTTTTATTTATTTATTTGTAACACTACTTTATTTGTTTATATCTACATTTATCTATCGGGATTTTGTACTTCTTGATTGTTACTATTGTTGTAGTATAAGTTCAAGTCTTACATTTAACTTCTTTTTAACTTTTGAATAGGCTAATTGTCATTTTGTGTGTTTGTAACTTAGTGTAGGGAAATTGATTGATCATGAAATTCCTTAATAGGATTTGGACAAGCTTTACCACCTTCGTAACTTTGCTTTGATTTTGTTAACAGTCCCTTTTTAGTGCCAGTCATTCAAGATCTCCTGAAAAAAGAGAGCATAGTGTGGACCATGAAGGGATGCCAATGAGTCCCCTTGACTGCAGCAGCCGAAGCCACACTCGCAGTCCCGAGACGCATGGTTCTCCATCTTCTTCAAAAGGAAAGAACCAGTGCCCAACTCCTAATGAAGACAGGGCTGGCCCATCTCCTGACATGGTAAACTCTCATTATCTACCTTTGTATCCTTTTAATTCAGTTGATAGTTGTTTGTCTTATGTGTGCACAGTTTTAAAAGCAAATGGCTGAACATGTAGGAGTAGAGGCATCACCGCCTTCTTTTGATTATATGCTCTGACTAATGAAATTGTTCAATTACCCATGGTGAAATGGTTATTATGTTCTGTCGGAAACATTTAATTTTAAAATACATTAATTTGTGCAGACTTTGGTCCTTAATATAAGATATAGTGTAATACATGGATCTTCATCTATTTTATATTCTTTCTGTGTTTAGGTAAATGATTGTGTGCAATCTGAGCTTTAACGAGGTGATTTTGGTGTTTTAACATGTGATACTCATCTCAAGCAGGTTCATCTATTTTGCTCTAATATATGACCTGACTTCCTGAATGCTTTTAGTTTTAAATATAATGGACTATTATTCTGAATTAGCTTTTGTTATACATACAAAGCATCATCACCTTAGCGCCAGTGTAGTTTTTTGAGTTTTTGGTTTTGACCACCAACCTTTTCCTTTTTGTTTCGCCATGAAACACCTTTTTTTCTTTCAGGCCACAAAACAAAGAGAGAGAACCGGGAAGAGTATTCATGTGAGAGAGACAGCGAGATGACGGTGATGATGGTGTATGATAGTGGTGGTCGACGTATGTGAAGATGATTATGACTTAACTATTTGTCTCTGGCGAGACTCCTATAACGAAGCGGAGATGATGATGTCAGTCGAATCCGAATGTAGTATTCCTGTGCTGAAGGTCTGATAATTGAAGGTTTTCTTGCCTTTTTTTCCGGCATGCTCGAGAACTGCCTCTAATTCGTTGGTCCGCTACCGTCAGCATCCCGTCCGTCACACCGCGACACCGCAGTCAGCCATCTCGCTTCAGGTAGTCTCACTCTAATTCGCTTAGACATTGGCTTCATGAATCCATAGATTTTTGCATTATTTAATAACGACTAAAGTATTTTAGGTTTTTGAAAGTGGCGGCACATAATATGAATGGTGATGATAGCTTCTACTCTTTCTTTAGGTATGTTCTTGGATACACCTTTTATCGATCATTGTTTACGATACTCAATTTCAAGTTTGGGTTTTTCCTCAAATTTATCATATAATTTTGCATTTTTGTTGCTTATTTTGGTTTTTCGATGATGGGTTTTGTTTGAAAGATTATGTATATATGTTTTACTTTTAAAAATTTTGTTATAGATTTGTGTCTTTTTTTTTTGCTTTTATTAGGGGGTAGATGCATTGCTTTTGATGCATGTTGACTCTGATCCTATTGGGTGAAATTGGTTTCAAATTAAAGGGTTTGAAAGATTTTGTTCTTTGTTTGCTTGATTTGCAGGTTGAGATATTTTTGAATGGGGGTGGTGGTGGTGGTGGTGGCATGTGGGCCTTGCAGCAGTTAATTGCTAGCCCATGGATAAATGAGCTGCAGAAGATGGTACGTTCAAAAATATGTATAGATAAAAAGGTAAGTATTTGATATTATTGGGTAGTTTTGATAGAATGTATGGATAAAAAGGTAAGTTTTTGATATTTTTGGGTAGTTTTGATACGATTTCAACCTCATAGGTCGTGCCTATGGATGAGTTAGTCGTGATTTACTTCATGATGGATTTACTTTGTGATTTACTTCATTTTTGGGTAGTTTAGAATGTAGCGTTCCTAATTGAGAAAGGTGGATAAAGAGGGCTGAGAGTGATTACGGTCACCGCCCGACCTACGCCCTCTTAACAGTTTTTTTTTTATTGTTATGTGATTTTTAGATGGTCCCTGGGGTTTGTTGCCTTGCTTAACTCCGAGTTTTGTATAGCATTGAGTGATTATAAGACTAAATTGAACTTAATATAGGATGGTTGTAGTTTTTATGTGAAGGGTTTGTAAAGTATGACAACGATTTAAAGTATAAATGTATGAAAAAATGTGTTGCAACTTAAAATTCGTGCTCTTAAAACGACAAGATAGTTTATTGTGTGTGATAGGCATAAAAAACCTTGAACTCGACAACATCAACTAACCTATCATGTATCTCAGTTGTTTGTGACAGGAGAGTCGATAGTGGGCCAAAACTTGATGGATGTTAGCTCAAAAGAAAAGATGAATATCTAGAGTGCACCAAAGATCTTAAATACCTTCTCGAGCTTTCATAGTTTTTATTTGATAGCTTTGGATTTTGATGCATTAGGAATGCAGCTACTGTATTCATGGATCAAAATTTGTATTTTTTTGCAAGTTTAGTATAATTTTTTTGCTAAATTGTAACGTCAATTACTATGTAGTTTCATTAAGTCATTATAATTAATATAATAATTAGTATATTTTATAAAAGAATAAGAGATGTGTCTATTAAAAGCTGGCGTATCAACTAATAGAATATACATGTGAATATTAGAAAAATATGCGCATCTTATTAGTGAACTTGCTTTTTTTTATACTTTTTGGGAACATATCTTTCATTGGGAGCTTTGTTACCTTTTGTTGTTATTTAACGTTTGTCTTTTAATTTGCAGATCTATAGTGATGGTCGTAGCAAGAAATTCTAGATGGCTCTGAGCAAGAGTAAGTGTTGTTTGTATGGAGACACCTCTGAGAAAGAGTAACTATTGTTTGTCTGGTGAAACCTTAATTCTTAATAGAAGTAAAAGATATAATGTTTTATACTTCAATACATTTTAACTATATTTTCACTTTGTCAATAAGTAAGTTATGTAATGTGTTACTTTTGTATTATATCATTTATACACTTTGTGATAATGTAGATTAAATTTTCCGACCCGCGAAGTTCGCGGGTGATAACCTAGTTTAATATATAGGTAATGTGTTTGTAAAGAAAAAAAGGAAAAGAAATAAAATCATTACATCCAAAACTTAGAAAAAAAATATATAAAAAGAAAAAAAAAACCATGCATGGGATTTGAACCCACGTGTCCACCTTCCATTTGTTCTTTCCTTAAAAAAATGGAGCAGCATGGTATATAATATATTCTTTTCACTTGGTAAATTTAGAGCTGAAAAAAAAGAAAAGTAAAAAAGTGGACAAACTACATTAAATAATACGTGGATTTGTTTTGTTTCATTCACACCGAATATATATAAGTTAGGTTATACGGAGTGGGCGGCAAACCCACTCGGCAAAACCGGTTTATCGCGCGGTAACACCGCCGCCAGTGGGTTTTGCCGTTCGGTGAAGGTTTGGAAGCGGTAACAGGTTGCCGATCGGGGAGAGGGAGGGAAGGAGAGAGAGGGGGTGTGTGTGGTGGGGTCCATGCCATCTCAACCAATCACACATTTTTTTTTAAATAGTTTACCAATTCATGAATTGTCTAACCATTGTCAATATTTTTTTAGCATAGTTTAAACATTTTTCATTGAATGACATGGCACACTCTCATTGGTTGATTTTGAAGTTTATCACTTTCAAGTGTCTAACCACTCCCTACACCCTTACCAGTTTAAGCCGCTAACCAGTTTACATCTTAATTAAATATTATCTACAACCGGTCAAAACTAATTTGAATATATAATACTAGGTTAGAACCCCGTGTAATACACGGGTTGAATTAATATAATTTTATGTACCAAATAATAAAAAAAATATCTTTAAAAACCTCGTTTATTACACGGGTTGAATAAATGTAATTTTATATATTAAATAATAAAAAAGTTATATCTTTAAAATACCTGTGTATTATATGGGTTAAGTAAATTTAATTTTATATATTAAATAATGAAAAAAGTTCATTTTTAAGAACCTCATGTATTGTATAGGTTGAGCATATGTAATTTTATATACCAATCAATAAAAAATTATATATTGTTATATCTTTATAAATCTCGTGTATTATAAAAAATTATATCTTGTTATATCTTTATAAAACTTTTGAACTAAACTGACAAAATGATCTAAACACAGGGACTAAAATGTCATTTAACTCTTTACATTATATTAATTTATATTTAGTGTATGTCTTTTGTTAATTTTAAGATTAATAATTTTTAAATCTAATAAATTTATAAATGATTTTTATAATTATCTTTTAATTAATATTAGTTATAATTAAGTAGAAGATAAAGATGAGAAAACTAAAAAATAGATTGCTCCAATGAATGACATGTGTCATTTTATTGGTTTCTTTTATTATATAGTATATAGATAGATTCTATATAATTTTATATTGTATCCTTGAAACATGTTAACTTTTTTTATAATGCACTCATTATTAACAAAATCAGATTGTGTGACACAACTTTTTTGTAGCATAAACTTTATGAATTTTGCATCAATAAAACATTAATATATCTAAAATCAAATCGACATAAAAAGTTTGTGTAACTCATACACTTAACACCTATAGAATTTTTCAATATATTCTTGCCTTATACAACATAGTTCTTTTAGATGAACTCGCATTTATTCTTTCAAAAAGAACATATATGTCGGATTTTTTTTTTTTTTTTTGAATGGTGAACTTCATGTATAAGGTTACCACACTCTCCAAGTCGGAGAGCCCCGTATTGCCCACTTTGGTCAGGCTATGTTGTCTTAACCGGGCCCACGATTGCTTCAAAGTTTGGCTTATGCTTACTTGTTTGACCAAAGAGCCCTTAGTTTGAGTTAAGACATTATGGGTCAGCAAAAATTCAGGATTTTTTTAGAATCTTAACACTTAATTGATACACTAATTTGAAAGTTGAAACAACTGCTCAAAGAAAAGAAAAAGAGTACCTTATGCTTACTTGTGGGCCCCCTTCTACACGACACCGAGTGCTAGAGGTGAAGGCGAGAACACAGACGATGAGGGTATTGGCGATGAAGAGAACCAAACCGTAAGTTGTCATTAAGCCTGGCAAAACGGTCATCGGCCAATATGAATCAAATTATTTTTCTAGTCACCTAAATATACACCAAAGTTATGTCGTTAAAGTCGTTTTTCTTTAACTATCTGCACAGGTGTGCATTTCAAACAGGCATCGCCCACGGAAAAAGCAGAAAGTAACAAAGAAAGGTAAGTCGAGATCATGTACAGTGCTCGCAAGCGCAAGGCTCGGTTTTAATCCTTTTCTTTTAATACTCATGTTTTGTGGTTAGATATGAGAGGCATGATAGCTAGATGACATATCAACATTACTTTTGTATTTTGACATAATATGCGAATTGTTTCAATCCAAAGCTTGACTACTCGATGCATACAAAACGCCTCTATGTTCATGCCATGACTCAAAACATCCAAGCGAAAAGTCGAGTCTAAAGCATGATTTTCGCAACAAAATTTCATCCGCCAACCTTCAAGAGGTGACATAGTGATGATAAGTGCTGAATTCGAATCGGAAACATTTAGCTCATCCACACAGTAAAAGAAATTAAATTTACATCCACTATTCAACATTAAGCAAGCCAGTCAGATAAATCTATGTCATATATTTATTTTAACAATTATCAAGAGATAGAATAGCTAAAACAGATGTTTAAACAACCACACTCAGACAAATAGGTTCAGGAATGTACAAGGACAGATGCTATTCCGCATCCTATGAATCGCACGCGCGATCTATACAAGTCGACCGACGGTTTAAAATAAATATTTTCCCATTTTTCAATTTCCGTGCCCGGTTCACATCAATGTGTTTAGCACCAGGTTACGAACCGGACCCCTGAGCCTCTGCAAGCAACAAAACTCAACACAGTTGTCAATTTTGTTTCCAAGATACGTGGAAACATGGCTTTAATGATAAGCGTATAACAGATAAGAACCGTACCTTCGTCGTGCAATTGTTCAAAGAGAGTCACAATATGTTTTCCGTAAGTATATTTCTTCAATGAATTTAGATGAATCTTTATTCGACCAAGTAACAATTCTCTCTGATCACCCGCGCACGTTTGAAGAACCTTTTGAATAACATAATTTGCAAATTGGTCCTTCACCATCGCCTACATCGCATTAAAAACCAATGTACCGTTACACAATTATATCCTACAAGTGGCGTTAATATAGAAATTAGGCGCGTTAGAATAAGATTACTCACCAACAAATTATCACTATCGTCACCAAGACCAATGATTTCCTCAATCAAGATTCCCCTAGCTTCAGAATCACAATATTCCAAACACTTCTCGATTACATTGGATGCAAATTTATGCTGGCTTAGTTGTACAACACGGCCCGACAACTTGTGTACGATGTGACTTCTTTCTTCGGGCTTTCCTCTCTTTATCACATGCTGCAAGTGGAATCACCAAAAACAAGATATGACATGTTGAGCGGGTCAAAACAGATTCCACACGGGTCGGGTCAGGTTCCGTTGGCCAACAAACATTTTTGTCCATTTTGAGTAGATAATTAATGTGTTATTAATGATACAAACCAATATTATTACGATAACAGAAGACTATTTGACCATTCATGAGATAAAAACTCGCAATCCAAAATGACCCGTTTGTAAGTAAACGGGTCAAACTTTCCATCTCTAATAAATAGGAAACCATCAACTAAAACAAGAATAACAATGATAGAAACAAACCTGAGTTACATAATTTCCATACTGATCCTGTGCAAGAGTATAAACGGATTCCAATATCTCATCAACTATAAACTGGCTTTGTAATTCGTCGGTAGAATGTTCTAGAACCCTCTATTAACAACAAAAAGGTTAAATTAAGCACTAATATCATTAGAAATAAAGAAAAAAGAGTGATGTTTACACCTGTATGACACGACACCCATACGGATGCATTGAAAGGGCCGCAACTTGACCACGAAAAGACGAAATTACAAATTTGATTTTCTCCATCGGAATACTTTCTATACACTTTTGTATCACGTGATTTCCATTCTGATCATGAACACATCGTAAAACATGCCCGTCAAGCTCACGAACGAGCTTCACTTTTTGTTCTAGCTCAATAACATCAAGGGCCTGACAAATATTTAGTTGTCATTATTTAGGGATGTTTTGTATATATTTTTGGGTAAAGATGTTTTGTATATATTTTACAAATAGTAAAACACAAAATTAGTTATTTACCTTTTGGATGACTCGGCAACCATACATTTGCAGACTTAACGGTAATATTTGGCCTTCAAGTTGGGTTGCAAGCTCCCTCCTTTGTTCACCGGTTCCATACTCAAAAAACTGAAATACATCATCATCATCATCATACTCGGAAAAATCCCATCAATAGCAAAGCTAAGGTACGGTCTGAGGAGGGTAAGATGTAGACAGCCTTACCTCTACCCCGTAGGAATAGAGAGGCTGCTTCCAGTGAGACCCCCGGCTCGATAGTAGTTTTGCATCAAGCCTTGGACATAAGGCACATAACACTCAGCAGCAATTAAGACAAAGGCCGATTAGTGCATGTACTCCCTTGTCTTTCGGCTATCAACGCCACCACATGATGCATGATTAACCATCCCCCTCTTTTAAAGTTATTTTCACGAAATTAGTAAAATAACGTTAAAATTAGTGCACTTTCATTTTAGCCCCCACACATATATACATTATATGCGCATACCGCAAACGGGGCGTAAAAAAAGTTAAAAAACTGAAATACACAAAAAGTTAAAAAATACAGAGTTAAATGTCATTTTAGTCCCTGTGGTTTGGGCCATTTTGCCAGTTTAGTCCAAAGGTTTGAAATGTTGCCATTTTAGTCCAAATAGTTTCAAATGTTGCCATTTTAGTCCACTGGGTTAACTCCATCCATTTTTTCTGTTAGCTAGAAGGGCAATTCAGTCATTTTATATGGTCGAATTGCCCTTCTAGTTAACAGAATTACATATAAAATGACCAAAACGCCCTTCTAGTTAACAGAAAAAATGGATCGAGTTAACCCAGTGGGCTAAAATGGCAACGTTTGAAACTATTTGGATTAAAATGGCAATGTTTCAAACCTTTAGACTAAACTAGCAAATGGCCCAAACCACAGGGACTAAAATGGCATTTAACTCAAAAATATATATAAAAAAAATTAAACGGCCGGTTGAATTGTTATGTAAAACTTAGAAAACGTTACCGTATACCTTTTGAATAACATAGTTACCGAACACATCGGTAATTAATCTTGAAGCACCAGGAAGAACTTCCTTAAATACAGATTCCTTTTCCTCAATGCTACACATTTCCAACTTCTGTTGAATGAATCGGCTTCCGTGTTGATCACCACTGCATTAATAGTTACAAATATATTATTAATTCACAGAGAGGCAGTTAATGTGGTAAAAAATAGGATATCGGTTATCGCGGTGTGATATCGGTGATTTTAATATCATGTAAATTTATATGTATGTGTGTGTGTGTGTATAACTTAAAACACTAAAACCTATATATAATATTAATTGTAAAATTAGAAGTGTCAATATTATATTTTAGAAACATGGAGTTGCCGATCAGATGTGTGTTGTGCGATTGGAGATGGATTAAGGGTATACGGATTCTTCAATTGTACGGTTTTGGACTTTGGGTACTAGGCTTTGGGCCAACAATTTTAAAGGGGACTGGGCTTTGGGCAGTAAAAGTTATAAAATCGGTGAGATAACCGATATTAAGGAAGCAAAACATCGGCTATATATCGGTCAATATTGCCGATAACATCGTTCCCGATTTACTGGCCGGTATTTTGCACCGATATTTTACCAGGGGACCGAATCAGGGTGATATATCGGCGATATTAACTGCATAGGAGGTGGCAACTTCAACCTGTTTACTTGTGAATGGGTCGAATTGGGTTGCGTTCTATCTCAAACGCAAAATCCACAAATTTAGCCAATGGGAAAACGGGTTGAAGTCAAACATGTTGAAAGTCTCACAAAGTCTTTTTAATCCATACAACCTCCTGAATCATTTTCAGATTATTGTTATTGTAGTATATTGATTTTAAATCATAACTAAGAAATCTATAATTTATAAAACAAAGGTATTTGCAGGTCAACCAATCCCACCCGATCTGTTTAGTTGCATACAATAAAGAGTCAACTTTAAACTTTAAACCTAAGCTTTGACTTGTTTAGCACTCACCAGAACTCAACAATGTGTCCAAAGATATCCGAAAGCTCAATCCTGCGACCTTTACCCGATTTCAACTCTTCAAGAAAAGAATACGTTTTCGGATCTCTGAACATCTGACTTCCACCATACGATCTCGTTTCATTTCTTTGAAAACCGATCCCACCTATTGGCGATCCCGGCACAGGTGTACCGGCATAACTTGTGTTTGGATACTGTAGAATACCCATATTACTCGCGCTTCCAAAGTAGTAAGGACTCGCGGGTTCTATTATTCTCGGGTTCAAGTAAGTTTGCTGTTTTTGTACCAGGTCATCTCTAGAAAGCTGCAAACTTTCAGCGTACGGAGGTTGAATCGGTAACCCGTGATGCCCGTAAAACTTGTTCAAATGTTGACTTTGACTTTGACCGATATAGCTTGGAGACGGATTAATGGGATTAACGTCTAACGGCATATGAACGGGGTCTGTCGGGAGATACCCTGATACATATGGTGGATTGTAACCATACCCACTTACGGTATACTGTTGCGGAAAATAGATATTTGGGTAAACGTGATTTGCTGACATCATATACGCTGAGCTGGATGCGTACGGTGTTGTGAATCCAGATGACTGCAACACGCGTTGTGCCTCGGATGAGTAATTAGAGGGAGTTTGAAGAAACTGATTCATCCCGACGTAAGTTTGATCGTGTGAAACCATTTGAGGGTATGGGACACTAGCTTGAAACATACTTCTTTGCTGTCGGTCCCATTGACTTTGACTTTGACTTTCTGTATTCGGGATACTAGACATATTTATAGCATTCATTCTATTTGTTATACTTGAAACATCTGCACTAGTTGAAATATCATCTTCTAGTGGATTCGAAATAATTACATTTGCGGGATTCGAGTACAGAATTTGACCCGTATTGTCTTCCTCACGATTAACTGTTTCGTCATCATGTAAAGAATTTTCCTGTATAATGTGACAATATTAGAACTCGTCTTTTACATATATTATTCTATAGGGTTTATTATTGTAATTATCAGCTCTATATATAGAGCCCCGTTGTAATTATCATTAATCAATTATAACTAGTTACAATTACTCAAAAAATACGGTTTTAACGTATACAAATTACTTAGCAATTATAACAGCAAACAATATCTATATTTGTATACAAATAACTGTCTTTGCTAAAATGTTATGGAAAACTTCATACCTGTTTTGTTGATTGATCATCATCTGATTCTTCGTTATGAGTTGAAAGGTTACTCTGAGTCAAACGGGTCGAATCATCAAACGATGTGAACCGTGGATCATTTGTGGTAGTTGCTATATTACGAAACAGATGTCGATTTTGATCTGAAACTATAGGCGGAGGGAGTCTCGGGTTCAAATTAACATGGGAGGAATAATAAGCGAAATACGAAGGATGAGCCCGAAGTTGTTCTTCAGACTCGGTATCATTCGCACCAACTTTATGTCTAGACATCAGATTTTCTATTGCTGCAAATGATCCTTCCACGCTTGGAGGCGCACTTCCGCTTCGATTCGGGCCCGAATTCCTCTGTTTTTCTTGAAAGTTTTGACCCTTTATCATCAACTCAATTTCATCAAATGTACCCTGTGATGCCCATTTTCCACTTGCTTCCATGATTCTTATAGGGCTTTCAGTTGCCATATCAACAAAAAGTATCGAATTTTCCGACTTTTTGTGTCAAATTTCAGACATCTTTTACTACCCTGAAATATTCAAAAGAAAACACATATGTCACTAACTTTATCCAATTACTATTACTAGTTATTGGTATGCTTAAATTCACCAAACACACACCCTAAAATTGTCAATCAAATAAACAAAAATAGCAATATTCATCACTTGTTAAAAACTCCAAATAGAGAAAAATAAAACCCTTATTCAAACAAGCAAAAAGCTACCAACTTGATCAACTAACAACATGTATTGTCACATATAAACTCAAGATTCTTTAATTCAAACAAAACCCATATTCAAACAGGCAAAAAGATACCAACTTGATCAAGATTCACTAATTTAACCACAACCCATATGAAAACCTGCATGTTCTTGAGCTAGCAGCACAAAACAATCTTGAAGCCATGAAACCCTAACACAAAAAGCAGTTAAATTGAGGAAGAAAACACTGAAATCAAGAAGATTCTGACCTGGGTATTGTCTAAAACACCTGCATAAACAATCTTGAAAACCCTAGAATCTAAAGAAAAGCTGCTGCTGGTGATCAAGAAAATGGAAATTGGGTGGGGCTATGTGACATTAAGAGGTGAAAAAAGTGCTAATTCCAATCTAAAATTTTGTATTTTGTGTCAAAGGGTAGTGCAGAAGAGGGGGAAAAGGACAAGAGGATAACCTGCCAAAGAGATTTTTGGTATAAAAATAGGAATTCATTAGATGCTGCAGTCAGCATGGTGCAGATGGAATACACTCAACCTCCTTCAAAAATCAAAATTTCAAGCGACTGGATAAAGGGACTTTGTTTTTAGTCCTTTATTTGTTTAGGATAATAAATTTTAAGGGACAAGTGTCTTTCCTCCCTTTGTTGTCCCTCCTATGAATAATATTGTGGATATTGTGTTTTTTTAGGGTTGGAATGTTGGATATGGAGTAATATGACTATTATGTACTTTTTTTTATCGAGTTAAGTGTAATTTTCATTTCTATGATTTGTCTAATTATATCAGTTTAGGTCAAATTTCAAATTTGTATCATTTTCGTCCCTGACATTCTTGAAACATGTCAGTTCCATCTAAAAAAATAAGGTTGAATCGAATAATTAGACAAACCACATGGACGAAAATGGCAGTTAACTCATGTTTTTTTGGATGGAACTGGCATGTTTCAAGAATGTCAGGGACGGAAATGGTACAAATTTGAAATATGGTCTAAACTGTCATAATTGAACAAACTATAGGGATGAAAATGGCAATTAATTCTTTTTTATCACATACTTATTCAAGATTAATGTATAATTGGATAAGTATATATAGGGGAAGGTTCATTTGAGAAGAAAATTAATTTGAGAAGAAAAAGAACAAAGGGTATAATTGTAAAACATTAAATAGTTTTTTCTCATCTCATTTATGATTGTTTTTTGACTAATTAATTAGTCATAAAGACTATCATCCTCCACACTAAATTTTTTGCCTACACGCATCCAAATTTATCCTACACGTTTTGAAATTTATCCTACACATATTAAATTTATCATACACACCTCGTAATTCATCATACACATCTCGTAATTCATCATACACTTTAAATTAATTTTCTTTTGTTCTTTGAAAAAATATGTTTTTTTTAAAATAAGTTACAAATTTAATGTAGTTAGTTATTAAAAAGAAAGACTACCAATTAATGATATATTTAAGTTTACCAATATACCCTTACACTAATATTAAATGCAAAAATTAAATGAAGTAAAATGAAGAGTTCTTATTGGTTGAAATTTATTCTTTTTTATTCTTACAAAAAATTTCTTCTCATTTGAACCTTCCACTAAGATAATAAAAGCACGAGTATTAGACGGGTTTTGGTAATTTCGGTTTCATATTTGATCATTAAATAAATTGTCTTTTATATTTTTTTATGCTTGTCAGAGTTGTGTTACTCGTTACTTGTCGGGTAGGTGTCGAGTGTTTCCGTTTATGATCTTGTGAGGTAAAAAGTTACTCGTTGAGACTTCTATTACATGAAACTCAATCGTATGCTTACCTCGAAAGCAATTTGGATTATCAGATACTTCACTACATTTTTAACAATTTCATATTTTAGATCATTTTAATTTTTTTAACAATCTTAAAATATTATTTAGTGTATGTTTTAAGATTATATGATATATTAATATATTAGGTTTCGATACAAGCAAAGGAGTTTGAGATGATTTCAGGTCATTTGACGAATAATAATTAATATAATATTCGTGTCAGACCTGCAACACATGGCTATTATACACTTTATTTGATCACATAATTACTCAAGATTAATGTATAATGATAGGATAAAAAAAGGACAACGCGACGGGTTTTGGTAATTTCATACTTATATTTGATTATTAAGTTGTCTCTTATATTTGTTTCTATAACTATCAGATATGCATTACTCATTACATGGCGGATTTGTGGATTCACTCAGTTCACAAATATACTAGTGTTCACTCTAGAACCTCATCCTTTCCTTATATGTATTGGATATAGTTTTTTTATGATCTTATGGATTAAAAGTTAGGTGTTAATTGTTAAGACTCTCATTACCTGAAACTCAAACCGTATACTCACTTGAAAACCCGACATGAATATCATATACTTAACTACATTTCTAACAATTTGATAATTTAGATCATTTCAATTTTTCTAACAACTTTAAATGATTGTTTATTGTATGTTTTAAGATTTTATGATATACTAATATATTATATGTTTCGATACAGGTAAAGAGGTATGAGATTGGTTTCGGGTAATCAAACGAGATATTAACTAATATCATACTCATCTCATATCCATGAAATTTTTTACCATTTATCATATATGGGGTCTAAGTGTTGAGATTCTTATTACATGAAACCCAATACAGACTCACCCCCAAAACTGAATGGAATGATCAGAAACTCAAGTACATATCTTACAATTTTAGATTTTTAATAATATCAAGTCTCTAACCTACTTGTAAAAATACTATTTTCTATGTGTTTGAAGATTATATAATATACTATATAGTCTCATACTCAAATGACCGTGATAATTTTCTTATATAATCAGAAAAGCAGGGGCGGACTTAGAATGTTAGTAGGGGTAGCACGGGCTACCCCTCAACCCCATCTCCGTAATGTAAAAATAGCCCTTAGCTCCGTTTCCGTAGTGTAAAAATACCCCTCATTTTCGTCTCCGTTATACAAAGGATACCCCTAGTCTAAAAAATAAAAAGTTGGGATACCCTAAATTTTTGTGCTAGTTCCGCCGCTACAGAAAAAAAGTATGGATGATGCTTAACATCTAGCAAAACTTCTTGGGCTATAAACAAATAATCACTAAATACAACTCGGTGACGAATATAAACAAATAATAAAATACAAAACCATAAGTTACAAATCGAGAATCTTCAAAATAAAATAAAACAAAATTAATAAGAAATAAAAAAAAAATATGAAATGAAAAGGAATGTTGCAAGTAATTTACGGCTAAAGCATAATCATTTCGACAAAATTTGGTATCTAAACTCCAAAGAATATCCCTCTAATAAGTCATATTTCACAACCATTTGCTTTTCACTCAAATTATACCAAATTCGTATAAGTACGACATTGATTCTATAGCTTCTTTGGATCATACAATCGTGTGGTGGTGGCGTAATTGTGACCCCGTTCGAACTTCATCATCAACCAAGATCCCAAAATCTGAACCACGCCTCATCTGTTACGCGCAAAAGCCTTTAGGATGATCACGAAGAAGTAACGAGGTACAACTTAAAAGAGAAAGACAATGTGTGGTCTTCAACCGCATGGCACTTGTTATAAATACCATGGGAACATACCATCCCTAGTTGTCTATTTAGTGACACCCCAAAGAGCATAGAGGAATCAAACTTATTGGGCGATTGTTTATTATTGATAGTATGATAAAGATAGTTACAAAGCAATTTTTTTTTAAAAGGTAACTATTATTCACACCGGCGAACCCTCAAAAACAAGGGCAGCCAAAAACAAAACAAAACCGATTACATAACAGAGAAAGCAACCCAATTCTCCCAAGAAACTTCTCTATACTTAGATCTATTACTATACCACAAAAAACCAAGCGACTTAATGTCTTGAACCATACTAGCGGCCGAACTTTGCTTATTAGAAAATCTTCTTTCGTTCCTAGCTTTCCAAATGCACCACCATCCCACCATAATGATACCTTTAAGAATGTTCTTCGTTTTAAAACCCAAACCTGAGAATTCGTGAACTTCAAGCAGATCGTTCAAAGAAAAAGCGAAGATCGGGCTAATGTTACACCAACGGCTAATAAGATACCAAACCTCCGAAGCCACCGCACACGAACAGAAAAGGTGATCCGCCGTCTCGCGACCATCGCTGCACATAACACAGCTATCGTCCCCGTTAAAACAGTTACGTTTGACAAGAGCATCCAACGTAGGTATCCGTCCCATTTGCGCACGCCAGACCAGAATATTAACTTTCTTCGGAACCCACTTCGGCCATTTAAACACATAATTATTGCTGAAGTCTACATCGCTTCTAAGAAAACTTTTAACCGCACCAACCGAAAAAAATTTATCGTTACCTCCGATCCATTCCCACCTATCTTCATTACCGAAAAGCTTCATCGAGTCCATAAGAGAGATGAAATCGTTCCACTCACTCCATTCTTCAACCGAGGCCGGGCTACGAGACCACCCCCAACACCCCGAAAACGCCTGCAAAGAACTATTATATCGGGACACAACCAAACAGTTTTTTCAGCCTCAAGCCGGAAAAGAGCCGGAAACCGCTCCTTGAGCGAAACGTTGCACACCCACGGATCGAGCCAGAAACTTATCCGACGCCCATTTCCAGCCAAGCCCTTACGGTGTGTTCCCGAGTTAAAAATCCCTCCCCTTCCCTCCCCTCCCCTCCATGTCTTTCCAAATTGGAAAGACTATTTTCAGGCAAAAAAAAACCCATTTTCCCTCCCCTCCCCTCCCCCTGTTAAGTGGATCTCTGGAACACAGCCTTAAAGTTATGCAGCAATGAAACTCCTCCCACTTTTGTTTTAGTAACAGTTGAAACAATACCTTTCCAAACTCCCCCAATATTATTATTCAACGGAACCGAAAACCACCTTCTATTAGAGAAGTGAATAGAATCCACCACCTTTTTCCACAGAGCATTGTCTTCGTTACGATATCTCCATACCCACTTACTCAGAAGAGCGATGTTGATATCCCTAAGATCCGCAAGACCAATACCGCCTTTATCAATCGGAGCAGAGGTCCGATCCCAGGCAACCCAAAGAAGCTTTCTTTCTGAGCACCCTCCACCCCAAAGGAATCTCTTAATAATCGCCTGCAATTTATTAACAACCGAAACCGGAGCTTTAAATAAAGAAAAATAATAATTGGGCAAACTTTCGAGGACCGATTTAATGAGGGTAACGCGACCGCCAATGGATAACAAGGAAGCCTTCCATAACGCGAGACGAGACTCGAAAATGTCGAAAATAAAATTCCAATTTGCAACTCTACTCATCTTGGCACCCACCAAAATACCAAGATGAAAAAAAGAAATCATACCAACAGAACACTTCAAAACCGCAGCCATGTCTTCAATATCATCAACTCCCACACCCACCCCAAAAAGACTGGATTTGTTCATATTAATTTTCAAACCGGAACAAATGTAAAAACATCTTAACAACAACGCCACCTTTTTTATATTGTTCCTAGCCCATTCTCCAATCAGCACACAATCATCCGCATACAGGAGGTGGGACAGCAAGGGGCCCTCCTTCGGGAGCAAGATGCCCCTAAACGCCCCTACCCCACAGGCTTTCCTTATCATACTCGAGAAAGCTTCCATAACTAACAAGAAAAGAAAGGGCGAGATCGGATCCCCCTGACGCACAAAGCAAAATTGATCAAAGCATAACTCTTGATTATAACAAAGGTAATTACGAATTTACTATAAATATTATCCATAAAATATATCTTAACTAATATATTTATCTTATCCTCACTAGTATATGCCCATATGGTATGTGATACTTTGCCTCAATCAAATCAAAATAGTAAATCAAACTCTCATATTCGAGCGAAAAAACAACAAAGATATTAACGTAAAAGAGTGGACAATCTTGGAAAAGAAACTTGGACAATAAGATTATTGTGTGGCGGCAAATAGTGAAGATGAATATAAAGTCATAGTATGTGCGGCAAAAAGGCACAACAACAGGGTTGTCGTGACAGAAGCTATGACTGTGATAAGGGAATCCTTGGTATCGCACCTTATTTACAAAAAGAACGAGAATCTCATTTTCCTAAAAGTTTAAAATTTTCAATGTAAACACAAACAACACAATAAGTGACTTGAGTGACCACATATGAATATTTTTAGAGCGTTCATTTGATAAATATAAATAACTAGTAATTCTGAGTCTCGTAGACTAGTTATTACAAGCTAGCAAGTAGTAAGTCAACTTTGAACCCATATACAACAAGATCAAAAGGTAGTCGATGTTACTTTACTTTAACAAATAACAACTTAGGCAAATCTCACATAAAATATGTAATACATGTATAACGTGGGTGTGTATGTTAATGTTTACTTCGACAACGGCCTATAGGTGTTGGATTGTGTATGTATGTTTTAGGATTTTTTTAAAACGGAAGTATAAATACATCGATTTTGAACTCCTTTAGTTATACCCACCAATGATCATATTCAAGTGAACCACATTTGATCAACTTTTTTGAACATACAACAAGTGAAATCATTAACTTTTTATTACATTCTCTTAATTTGCAAGTAATAAAATCAGAAGAAAAAAAAAACAATTCAAGCTCAACTAAGAGGGTGTTTGGGATTACGTTTTGAAGTGATTATTTGATTATTGTGTTTGTAAAACATAAATAATCTAAAAACGTGTTTGGATGAAAAAGTGATTATCTGCATCCAAAACGCATAATCTATTTTGAAAACGCAACACCAAACATCCCTTTAAAAAATCTATTGAATGAAAAAGAGAACACAAAATGTGTAAGTCCTCTTCAAATGAATTGTTACATGTTACGGAAGTATAAAAATGTCTTAATTGTCATATAAAAGATCCCACAATGTAAAGATGCACATACATTGTGTTCTTTATACAACAATATTTAGCTATGCCACATATTTCATATGCATTCGTGCAATGACAACTATGGCTCGGTTAGTATAGTGGTAGTGTAAGTGTGCAAGAAACAACCCGTAGATCACGTCAGAAACGTAGTCATAAAGTATACTAGTCATCGGTATGTTTTTAGACAACTGCTAAACATATACCATACAAACAAGATATTGTGTATATATTATTAAAGCATGTAACCCATTTTAGTGTGTGTGTTTTAAAACAAGTAAAAGATAGAAAAATGGTGTTGAAGACTTGAAATTAGGTAAATGTGGAAGCCCCACTTTATTCAAACAAACCCTCACCTCATGTTTTCTCTCTCAAATACACCACAAACTTGTTTTTGTTGGTGTCCCTACTAAACAGACAAAATAAACCTAACTAAAATACTAAAATCATAAACACACACATTTCTTCTTTTTTTTTTTTTATTCTAGACCAATCATATAACTCATGTTTCTATGTTAGGTGTAAAAACTCATTTTATGGAAGATGGATCCTCATATTTTCATATTATAAATTAACAACATGTTGGTGCTAAACATAGGCAGGGTTTCAAAAAAAGTTGGCTTTTTCATTTTTAATTTAAAGATTTTCATTTTTTTATTTTATTTTAACCTCTTTAATTTTATTTTATTTTTACTTTTACCTAAACCTTTCAACTTTTGCAAGTTAACCCCTAATATTTTTTGGTTTTCAAATTTGATCACCCATACTTTTCATCTTTTTTAAATTTTTTGTTTTACGTTTCGTTCTAAATTTTGCGAGGGAATACGCCACAATGTACGTGTGAGTTCAATGTTTTTTCGTCTATTTTTTTTTATTTGATAGGCTCGTCACAATGCGTCTTTATTTTCCTGTTTGACAAATTCGTCGCAATGAGCGGGGTCCTAGATTGACTTGCTTATTCTTTTCTATAGTTTACGTTTTAATCTAATTTTTTTCGCATTAACACGGCACAACATGCATGCATGGTTCAATGATTTTACGTATGTTTTTCGTTAGGTGTTATTTTTCCTTTTTTATTATTTTGTTTTTACCCATTTTTTAGGTGTTGCTGATCGGATATAGCATTGGTGCTACTTGGCATGATTTACGCCCCCCGCCGCAACGCGGGGGGCCTTAATACTAGTTTTTATATATAAATTATCCTCTTAATTTCAGTTTTTAATATATAGGAGGAATTTCTCGCGAGGTGTAGCGACAAAACTTATATATATATATATATACCGCTGGAATGAGAACCACCACGAGTGATGAGAACCGCGAGAACCACGTGCCACGGAGGGGCGTTGACCACGATTTTTTTTTTACAACTAGATCCGTATATTTTAACAACATTTGTAAAAAAAAATTCAAACGACGCGCCCGAGGGGGTAGTTTTTTACACCCAAAGTTTGGTGTTTTTATTATTTTTTTGTTTTTTCTTTTTTTTTTACAAACTTTGGGTGTAAAAAACTACCCCCTCGGGCGCGCCGTTTGAAATTTTTTTTTACGAATGTTGTTAAAATATACGGATCTAGTTGTAAAAAAAAATCGTGGTCAACGCCCCTCCGTGGCACGTGGTTCTCGCGGTTCTCATAACTCGTGGTGGTTCTCATTCTAGCGGCTCCCTATATATATATATATATATATATATGGTCGGGATTTAGAGAAAACGGTAGAAAGTGTGAGAACGCTTATCGATCGTCCGATCAAAACAATCTATGGACTAGATTGGCGCGGTGGCATTTTCGTAAATAACATCAATTTTATTACGTGGGCACGCTACATTAAGGGTAAAAGCGTCTTTTGACTACTCCAAACAAAACGTCATCTCATGAAAATAAAACGCCAAAACAAAAATCACACAGCATTCTGCTAAAAACGTCATTAGATATAAAACGTCAAACTTAATTATAGTAAAATCCCGCCTAAAAAACCGCCAAAAAAATCCTATATATACAACAACTCAGACCTTCTGTAACACCTCGAAAATTCACGTCCTATAATGTATTGACACGTGTCATAAGCTTGAACGTGTGAAAGAATACTCTAGAGGGACTAAAGTTGACAAACATGGAAAGTATGTGAATATACGGGTTCAAAATGTCAACAGTGAATAAATATACTTTACAATAACCCTACACGATGTTTATACCCTTAAACGAATGAATCATGGATCATACAAAGCTAATTGTGAAGGAAAGCGAGAGATTACAAACTACAGGGGTTAAATGTGTCAACATGTTTAAGATATACCTCTGAGTGACCTTTTAGCAAACCCGAAGCTTTGTAACGATTAATTATGCTCACTAGAATGCACGATAAAAAATTTCATAAAGTTTCGTTATCATATGAGAAAGTTATGATCAAATTCGTATACGAGGGGTTAAAGCGTCAACGTTGAAAATTATGACTTTTCGGGTAAACATGAAGTGACCAAGGACTTAAAAAAGTGGGTATAAGTCTTGAAGCCCTTATAAGTAAATGTGAAGGGCTCATAATGCAAGAAATAAGGTTGAGTGACCTTTCGAAGGACCAAGAGCCAAGATGCAAAAACTAGAAAAGTTTTAAATCTGACAGCAGGACTCAAGCGGGCCGCGTAAGCCTTAACAGAATCTTACACGGGCCGAGTCCGATCCCCAGATGCAGAAAAATGGGACAGCAGCCTGTTTAAACGCAATAACCAACTTAAACAGATATTTCCACTCCATGGGCGACCCCTACATGCTTTTTAGACCTTAGGGAACATCTGTGGATGATCCATGACCAATGGTAGACTTAGTTGTCAATCATCTAGTGAGTTTAAAGCACTATATAAAGGGCCATTAGTTACAACTTTGATCATACCATCACAACTCAACTTCTGATCAATTCTGGAGCTCAAGGCCACTTTCTAAGGATCACAAATCGTGCATAGGACTTTTGTAAGTTTACTTGACCTTCCTTAATTTAGTTTTACTTAGTTATTAGCTTAAAAGTCAAACCGTCGTAATTAACGTTTGACTTAGCGATTAATCACTATTGGTTCAGTGTTTAGTCGAATCAAAGGTAGTTATAAGTTGGTAATCATGTGGGCACTAAACCCTTAAAAGGGCACCCTCTGATTCCCGCTCTAACTAGATCAAATGTCGGGTCAAAGTTTGTATTAAAAAGTCAACAGAACTATAATTTGCGAATTTACATGTAATTAGCAATGTAGAAGGCATGTAACCTATTTTATCACTCATATAACTTGGTAATAAGTATAAGAACATGTCTAAGCATGTCCGACCCGACAATTTTCTGTTTAGACCCGGTTCGGAACCGAAAGTCGCAAAACTTTGACTTTTGATTTGACTTCTGTTCTGACCCGATTTAGCATGATTTAGAAATGCCTTAGAGCTTCATTAGGACCAAGTTACATGTTGGAATATCCCTCTGTGTTTGGTTCGTTGATTGCTCGATTCGTTTACACGTTTCCGTTAAATGCCTAATGTTGACCAATATGCCCTTTTTGACCATAAAACGAGAATTTTGGATATGTGAAATGACAATAATTTTTGTTACTGACTTATAAACATGTCCCCAAATTTTCACATCAGTTGGAGGTCTAGATTAGGAGTTATGCTCATTAGCGTAATTAGAACGCCTTTTTGTAATTAAACGGCGTCATTAGCATAAAGCCTATCTAAACCCAATTTTTGACACCAAACCTTTTACCCACTGATGTAATATAATATTTTGGGATTTTTAAAGATTTTTAATTATTTATAACCTGCTCTTAACCTAAGGTTATGGCATTAATTCGGTAAATACCGATTATACCCTTTTTGTTCATAAAATGAGTTTTACATAATATTTTGACACCAATCCAATTGCTACTGATTTTATATAATAAATGAAGTATTTTGAACTTTATAACCTGATCAGAAAACTCAGATTTCCTGTATAACCCGGAAATCGCTTAAAATGACTTTTTAAGCGTATTAAACACATAGTTTATGTTTAAAACCATTTAGTCATATAAGACTTATTACCAACTGATATGACCTATTAAAATAAGTTATTTTACTGATGTATTCGGACCCGAATCTCAGAATTCCATTTAATCCCTTTTATAACCTTTAAAATGACCAAAATACCCCTACGGGGCTTAAATTTAGATTAAACTCGTTTTGGGCATAATGGAAGGTATCCTACTGATATCACAACCTATTTAAGGCATATTAACTTAGGAAGTCTATAAATGACTCTCATGGTTACCTGTTACGCCTCTTGCGCGTTCGGTTCGGTTTATGTAGCTAGTTTGCATAAATTAGCCGACACGGGTCGAACCTTATCATTTTTACCTCAAAATCCAGAAGGTGTTTAGATTACCCATATTAAACAAATCTTCAAACTTGTCGGGTCTAAAACACATTCTATTCCGGTCTTCGCTTAATCGTGCGTTTGAACCGTATCTTTCCTTAAAACTAACCGGTCTAAGTTTAGACTTAATTAAAGACCCGTTAGGATTTTAATAGGTTATTATGAACCTTCGTTCCATAATAGGAGACCCGCTAAAAGCTACACGCACTTGCTAATTGTGATTGATACTTGCAAAGGTAAATACTTTTAACTTATTTTCCCTTATACGGGCTTGGGGTACGGTATATAAAATACCGCTTGGTCCGGCATTAAATCTTTAATCGAATAGAGGTTAAATCATTGATATGCTTCGTTTTGAAATGTTTTGTTTGCTTAAAGCCTTTGGGGGGTTAATGACCATGTCCCGGATATCCTTGGCATCATCTCACGAGATGGCCACGACCTAAGCACGGGGTGTAGGCGTACACCCGTCAGTGCCAAAATACATAATGTGGTGTGTCTATTGATCTTTAACCCGGTCTATGGATCGGGCTACTGAACGCATAAGGAACATGTAATTCTTTTACAAGATTATATACAAATAATTATCCCAAGTTATAAAAAGTTTGTGCCACGTGCATTCAAATCAATTTTATTAAACATTTTCTAAATGAGTCAGTTAATTGTATTTAGCAGTGTAAACTGACGTATTTTCCCAAAAAGGTTAAGTGCAGGTACTACGCGAACTAGGCTGGCTTTCTCCTAGCGTCTACAATAAGTCTCGCAAGCTTGGATGTCAAAACTGTTGAACAATGTTTCCTATTTATTTTTTTGATCCACCCGTGGATTAATTTCAACTGTTTGTGATACTTGATATTACAATTATATTCGGTTGAAATATATCTATCTTTTGTTTCCGCTGTGCATTTAAATATTATGTTGTTTGACTGTAATGTTACCAACTACGCCACGATACTCCCCATCGGGCCCACCGGTAATACGTGGAAATATCGGGGTGTGACAGGTTGGTATCAGAGCCAACATTGAGTGAATTAAACACTAGCCTTTTGTGTTTAATCTCAATGACACAATTGCACATTCCTAAATTTTCGAGTCTAGACAAAGAACATAGGAATAATCCAAATTTGTTTTTATTTTAACTTTGTCCTTTATATTTCTTGTTGTATCTCTTATTATTTTGACAGGAAATATGCCGCCAAGATTTAGAAGAGGAGGACGAGGTAAGGGGCCAATCACCGCCCCCAATGATCACGAAGCCGGGCCTTCACACCGGCGAACTCGATCTACCACTATGAGTGCCGATCCTTAGGGAAACAGATGAACCTTTTTGAGCCCGTTAGACGGTCTGTCTCGCACAGTTCAACACCTCCCTATCGTCATTCTTTTGGGCCGCACTCGGAAAACGAGCCCGATAACCCACAACCTTCATATATACCTCTCCAGCGATCCCTTTCGCACAATTCCTTTGGCAACCCTACTCCTGTCTTTCAGGGCCGGTTCAACCTGGCGAACTATATTCAGGAACCAGTGGGTTTTAACCCATTGGGACCAGAGGACCACTTCTCAGAAGACAATGCAATGGACATGGACGAGGACACGGATCTCGTCGAACCTGCAAGCGGTACCCCCAACCATCCCATCGAGATCTCTGACGGATCTTCCTTCCACGGATCACCCTACGGTGGTCCAGACAGTTATCAAGCGAGGTTTAACCAGCATGAATGGTACTTCACACCTTCTCACCATTCATCACCTCACCAGCAGCAGGATCCCTCGGGGGATTCACGTTTCATGGCACTCACGCCACCGCCTCCACCGCCGCCAGTTCATCAAGCACCTCCAGAACCACCAAGGCGTAGGAGAACAGGCGCCAGAATATCTGCGCGAGGAGGGGATTTCCACTTTAGCACCCCTCGACACTCCAGTGGCAGTCACTACCCGCCACTACATGAAGACCCACAAATGGGTGGGCCCTCAAACCCAATTCCTGAGGTGAATTCTGCACCAGTTGCACCACAACCACCACAAATGGGTTTTGATAACCCGATTCCTGCATACGCTGGTTCAACGGCGTACAATCCGTTTGAGCGGCCGGCTCACACTCACTATAACTATGCTGAAGCCGACCCGTACCATGTAGCGGCAAACTACAACGCCCTACATCCGGAAGGACCGTATGGAGCTCCTTGGGGAGTGGGATATCCAACTCATGTGTAACAACCCGCACTTTTGTGCGTTGTTACTACTCGTTATACTCGTTACGCCTAGCACCGGAGATTCAGATCATAATGTAACTATATCGTATATATCGCTATTCGAAGAATAATCACATATTTTCGAAATACAATATCACTATACTACACTACTATCACACTAACACTCACGGAGGCATTGAGTGAGGACCTATTCTACCCTCCTCAGTGGCCGTGATGTATCGAACGTAAACAACTAACGCTAACAAGGACCCTCGGGTGAGTGCTGTAGCTCCAGTCGTCATGACGATGATGACAATACGAGTAAACGGTACCCCGTCAGTCTTTGTGGCACTACACGAAATAACGTTCACAATGACATCAAGAAAGGACCTATACTACCCTCATTGATGGTCGTGAAACGTCGCTAATAATCGCATACTCGAATCGAAACCGGTGGTTAATTATCGAAACTTTGGATTGTGGATACGTAAATACGACCCCTAGTGATATATATATATATATATATATATATATATATATATATATATATATAATAATAATAACAATATATTGATAATATAAACTAATTATGGGCGTACGCGCTTCGAAAAATATCAAAACGATCAAAAGACGGAGAAGTCCAAGCGTCAGGATAGCTATCCGGACGGATGGACCATCCGGACGGATGGGCATGCGCACGGATGGCCATCCGCACGGATGGGCCATCCGCACGGATGGGCTATCCGGGCCAGAACCTTTCTCCTCTCCTCTGTTGCCTATAAATACCATGTCACATCACTTGAACAGTGATGTGACAGCTCCTGTTCAACCAAACGCGCACCAAGACCCTTTTCTCTCGATTTCCTCGCGATTCCGGTAAGATTTTAGCCTAAAACTTGTACTTCTACAATCTACACTCGATTCTACATCATTCTATCTTTCAAAACTCAAATTCTAACCATGAAATCTGCGGATTTGAGGCGTTTTGAGGTGATGTCACCAAGAGTTCTTATGAACTTCAAGTTGGGGTCTCATTTCACTATAAACGACTCAGATCCGGGTGATTTCCACATGTTTTTAATGACAAATCTCACCTAAATCTGTGCGATTTCGAGTTAACCATGAAGAACCATCATGAACGGCCAGACCTGATGGAACGGGGTGATTCCCGGCCGTTAGAATGAGTCGGAATTGACGGAACTTCAAATGTTAGTACGAAATTACACTACCCTAGTAAAAACGAACGTATTCCTTCCGTTAAACACTCGGAAACAGTGATCAAAGTGCGAACCAGACATGTCAGTCCGCACGGATGACATGTCAGTCCGCACGGATGACATGTCAGTCCGCACGGATGACATGTCAGTCCGCACGGATGACATGTCAGTCCGCACGGATGACATGTCAGTCCGCACGGATGACAAGTCACTCCGCACGCACAGCTGTCATCCGCACGGATCATGTCGTCCGCACGCACTGTCATCCGCACGGATCATGTCGTCCGTACGCACCGTCATCCGCACGGGTCATGTCGTCCGTACGCACCATCAACCGCACGGATCACCTGTTATCCGCACGGATAACATGTCATCCGGACGGATGACTTTTCATCCGGACGGATAACCTGTCAATCCATACGGATGAGAACAATCCAACCTAACGAGTAACTTTTCAAGGCAATCTCGCCTAACCGTATATCGTTTACTCTATTCTTCAAGGATCATTACAGACATACTCGCAACCGACTAAATCAAGTTGTATTCCCGCTAAATACGCACTGTGAGTATACTTGACCCCTTTTTAATCGAATTTTGGGTGTAACATACGTTTCTAACAAAACGAACTTATCAATCGAAATACTCAATCAATCGAACTATCACTTGCGAATAACTGTTATGCATAGATATACGTGATGCTAGTTGCATATGTGCTAGGGCTTATACTCGCGACGTCCCACCACGACTAGTATAGTACTATTGCGCCCGACGGGGTCTAGTTATGCCATCGTACATTCGAGCATCGAGTACTTAGTTGGTAGTATCAGTTTTGTGAGTATATATGTCGTGTATTACGTTTATGCATGTGGAAATTCGCAGCACTTTTTATCTATATGCTATACTATTCAAACCTGTATACTCGCCAATACTTTTGTATTGACAAACTATTTTTACGTATGTTGCAGGCTAGATCGCAGACTATATCAAATCAAACTAGGGAGTCTAGAAACTCAACAAAAATCTAGGTTGTCGGATTTGTATTGTTCGAGAGGACAAGAAATCTGTGATAACTTATGTGATTGTATTATTTGTTAGTATGGGATAACGAATGTATTAAATATTATCGCAATATAGTTGTTATGGATTCTCTTGAGCAATCTGATTCGCCTAGTGCCGCGCCCCGATGATTCCGCCATCGGTTGGGGTGTGACATCATGGGTATCAAATACCTGCTCGACCACCGATTCGACAGCAGTCGCAGCCACCAGGATTTTCCCCAACAGAACAGGAGGAAATCCTCCAAAGACTAAGTCGGGTGGAACACGAGTTTCAAGAAGAACGCAGGAACAACAGGGGTTTCCTCAAAGGCCTGGCAAGCTTGCTGAAGGGGAAGAAGAAAAGGGATCATTAAATCCCCATATGTATTGTTGTATTATCTATTTCAAATCAAGTCCCTGCATGGACATTTATCTCTGTATTTAGTCCCTGCGTGGACTTATCTTTTTAGTCCCTGCGTGGACATCTGTTTTAGTACTTGTTCCCTGCGTGGGCTTGTTTTATCGGTTTAGCCCCTGCGTGGGCAAATTGTTTCTGTTAAAAGTCCCGTTTAGGGCGATGTGTATTCTTTTAAATGTTAATGGAATGTTAAGATTATAAATTTCATTTTTGTCACTATGTGCATAAATATATTATACATGAAATAAATAAATCAAAATCATTCCTTTTAAAATAAACTGCCTATTATATATTAAATGAGAATCTTAAAGGTATAACCTAGCTTACATGTTATTATAGGACTTGGCCAAGATGGTAAGACCTGTTTAAAAGATTCGGATCCCTGTTAACATCTGAAAACATGTTAACAATCCTGGCAGATGTGATTCGTTAAAAATCACACACGTCATTCTTATATAAGGATTCTTCAAAAGATTCCTAACCTAACTTAATGATCTATAAATCATGGGTTTAAATCATCAATTAAGATGATCACATATTAAACATCCATTAGTGATGTAGTGCCTACGGGCCATACTCATTGTCATATAAGACAAAAGACAGTAGTAGTCTACGACTCCCTGTCAGAAAAGGTAAAGAACTATGTTCAAACCTTCATGCTTTGATTCTCTGAAATCATGGTTTATGATTTAAAATGTCCCTGTGACTAGGCCTTCTGTGCTAATAATACTGTTATTATTTGATAATTAGGATAAGTTATAATAAAAATCCTAAATAAACATGAGTAACAAATTAACCAGATATGGTCTATGTTTACCATGGTTAATGAATTGCCATAAAAGGCAATTCCATAATAAACTCCCAAATAAATTATTGCCGATATTTTATGTAACAGTTCAAGATACATGGCGGACTCGGATGAAATCAATAGTCGGCCAAAGGAGAATCCTGACGCCACCAGGTTCAATGTGACTGGCGCAGAGCTCCAAGCATTAATTGACAATGCTGTTACAAAAGCCTTGGATAGGCAGTATAGTGAGTCAAGCGGTACTCAAAGCAGAGCCCAATCAGTACCCCATTCCAAGCCTAAGACTCATTCTGAGGCTCACAGCAAGCCACCCTCTAAGAAAGACGAGCCAAATAAAAACGATGACGATCGTCAATCTTCAAATCAGCAAAGTGTCCCATCTCAAAGGATAATAATGAATCAAGGACCCCCTCCTACAAATAATTTGTTTCTTGCAAGCCCCGGGATTTCACTAGGGAGAAAGGAGCAATAGACTGCATGACGTGGTTGGATGAGATGGACACCGTGGTTGATATCAGCGGGTGCGTTGAGAAGGATGTGGTAAAGTTTGTGTCTCAATCGTTCAAAGGTGAGGCCTTAGCCTGGTGGAGATCGTTGATTCAAGCGACTGGGAAGATTCCACTGTACAATATGACATGGGAACAATTTGTTACCCTCATCAGGGAAAACTACTGCTCTCAGCATGAGGTAGAAAAGATTGAGTCGGATTTTCTATCATTGGTAATGAAAAATCTGGATTGCCAAGCTTACCTTACGAGCTTTAATACAATGTCAAGATTGGTTCCTTATCTGGTGACGCCGGAACCCAAAAGAATAGCTCGTTTCATTGGGGGTTTAGCCCCAGATATCAAAGCAAGTGTAAAAGCCTCTCGGCCAGCTACTTTCAGATCTGTAGCTGATATATCTTTGTCCCTCACACTGGACGCGGTCAGGCAGAGATCGCTGAGGAACACGGATGCCGAGAAAAGGAAGCGTGAAGATGACAATTCACGACGGTCAGATAAGAAGCACCAGGGAAACAATGACCACAAGAAGGGGTCTGGTTCTAAGAAGGATGGGCATCAATCTGGAGATAAGCCCAAGTGTAAGATTTGTCAGAAGCACCACTTTGGGAAGTGCAGACTTGAGTCAAAATCCCAGTCTCAGTCGAGGCCATGTGGGATTTGCAAATCTTCGGAACATAGGACCCTAGAGTGCAAGAAACTGAAGGATGCAACGTGCTACAGTTGCAACGAGAAAGGGCACATTAAGACAAATTGCCCAAAATATGCGAAGAAAGCTGATGAATGAAAGAAGACCAATGCTAGGGTCTTCAGGATGGATGCAAAGGAATTTGTACAGGACGACAATGTGATCACAGGTACCTTCCTCATAAATGATGTTTATGCAAGAGTGCTATTTGATTCAGGAGCTGATAAATCATTTGTAGATAATAAGTTTTGCAAATTGCTGAATTTACCTGTTAAAACCTTAAGTGTGAAGTATGAGGTGGAGTTAGCAGATGGCACCTTAGAAACCGCCTCAACCATATTAGATGGATGTTTCATATCCATTAAGAACCACTCTTTTCCTTTGTCCCTACTTCCTTTGAAGCTAGCCGGTTTTGACATCGTTTTAGGCATGGACTGGTTATCTCATAACCAGGCCCAGATTGTCTGCAATAAGAAGCAGGTGGTGATCAAGACTCCGTCTGGTGAATCACTTACCATTCAGGGAGATACCCAGTATGGACTGCCTGAGCAAGTGACTATGCTCAAGGCCTCTAAGTGTTTGAAGAAGGGTTGTGTCTTCTACATGGTACAAGTGACTATTGATGAGCCGAAGCCTAAGATTGAAGACATCCCCGTCATTTCTGAATACCCTGAAGTCTTTCCTGAAGAACTACCTGGTTTACCACCAGATAGACAAGTAGAATTCAGAATTGACATCATCCCTGGAGTAGCACCAGTAGCAAGGGCGCCTTATAGGTTGGCACCAACAGAGATGAAGGAATTGAGAACGCAACTGGATGAATTGCTAGCCAAAGGTTTCATTAGACCTAGTTCGTCTCCTTGGGGAGCACCAATCTTGTTTGTCAAGAAGAAGGATGGATCGATGCGTCTGTGCATCGATTACCGTGAGCTTAATAAGGTCACTATCAAGAATAGATACCCGTTGCCCAGGATCGACGATCTGTTCGATCAACTTCAAGGGGCAAGTTACTTCTCTAAGATCGATCTGAGGTCAGGCTATCACCAATTGAAGGTTAAAGATGAATATGTACACAAGACTGCATTTAGGACTCGTTATGGCCATTACGAGTTCCTAGTGATGCCTTTTGGGCTCACTAATGCACCTGCCGCATTCATGGATCTCATGAATCACGTCTGCAAGCCCTACTTGGACAAATTTGTCACCATCTTCATTGACGACATCCCCATCTACTCGAAGAACCAAGCTGATCATGAGAAGCATCTTCGATGTATTCTTTCACTACTTCAACAAGAGAAGCTTTACGCCAAATTTTCGAAGTGTGAATTCTGGCTTCGAGAAGTCCAATTCCTTGGACATGTGGTTAGTGAGCGTGGTATCCAAGTGGATCCCGCTAAGGTTGAAGCTGTCATGAATTGGCAAGAGCCGAAGACGCCCACAGAAATTCGCAGTTTCTTGGGATTGGCAGGATACTATAGGCGTTTCATTGAGATTTTTTCAAGGATTGCTGCACCCCTAACTTCTTTGACTAGGAAGAAAATAAAGTTCGATTGGGGCCCTAAGCAGCAAGAATCCTTTGATATCCTTAAACAGAAGCTAAGCAATGCACCTGTGTTGACATTGCCTGATGGGATAGAAGAATTTGTGGTATATTGTGATGCATCACACACCGGGATGGGATGTGTGCTCATGCAGAAAGGAAAGGTTATTGCCTATGCTTCACGACAGTTAAAGGTGCATGAAAAGAATTACACCACCCATGACTTGGAGTTGGGTGCCGTTGTATTTGCACTGAAGCTATGGAGGCACTATTTATATGGTATCAAGTGTGTGATCTATTCTGATCACAAGAGCCTCCAGCACCTGTTTAACCAAAAGGATTTGAACATGAGGCAACGACGTTGGATGGAAACCTTAAATGATTATGATTGTGAGATAAGATACCATCCTGGTAAGGCGAATTTAGTCGCCGATGCATTGAGTCGAAAGGAAAGGGTGAAGCCCATAAGAATCAATGCCAAGAGCATTGAGATAAAGAACAGTTTGACTGAAAGGTTGTTAGCTGCACAGAAGGAAGCTGTGTTGGAAGCTAACTATCCTAATGAAAAGCTAGGAGTAACTGAAGAACAGTTATCCTATGGCAAGGACGGAATTTTGAGATTAAATGGACGAATATGGGTTCCAATTTATGGAGGACTTCGAGATGTTATCCTTCAGGAAGCCCACAGTTCTAAATACTCCATTCATCCTGGAGCTGATAAGATGTACCAGGATCTAAAGGTAAACTATTGGTGGATAGGCTTGAAGAAGTCTGTAGCTGCCTATGTAGCTAAATGCTTGACGTGTGCGCAAGTCAAAGCAGAACATCAAAAGCCGTCAGGTTTGCTACAACAGCCTGAACTTCCCACGTGGAAGTGGGAAATGGTGACGATGGATTTCATCACCAAGTTGCCAAAGATAAGGAAAGGAAATGATACGATATGGGTGATAGTAGATAGACTGACTAAGTCAGCACATTTCCTACCCATCAAGGATACCTATAGCTCCGACATGTTAGCCCAATTATACGTAGATAAGATTGTATCTCTACATGGCGTACCTGTGTCTATTATCTCTGACAGGGATACTAGATACACGTCACATTTTTGTAAAAGTTTCCAACAATCCTTGGGCACGCGCTTAAATTTTAGTACGGCTTACCATCCTCAGACGGACGGCCAGAGTGAGCGTACAATCCAAACGTTGGAAGACATGCTTCGTGCATGTGTGATCGACTTAGGTGGTAGTTGGGATAACCACCTGCCATTAATCGAGTTCTCATATAACAATAGCTACCATACCAGCATTAAGGTTGCGCCTTTCGAGGCCTTATACGGTAGAAAGTGCAGAACGCCCGTTTGTTGGGCGGAAGTTGGAGATGTCCAATTGACAGGACCCGAAATAGTCTTTGAAACGATGGACAAGATTGTACAGATTCATGACCGACTGAAAGCTTCCAGGGATAGGCAGAAAAGCTACGCAGATCTAAAGCGTAAACCTCTGAAATTCGAGGTAGGTGAAAAAGTGTTGCTCAAAGTATCACCCTGGAAGGGAGTGATGCGATTTGGTAAGAAAGGTAAGTTAAGCCCGAGATACATAGGACCATTCGAGGTCATCGAGTGTGTCGGATCAGTGGCTTATAAGTTAAAGTTACCTGAAGAGCTCAGTGGTATTCACGATGTGTTCAACATCTGCAATCTGAAGAAGTGTTTCGCTGATGAATCACTAGTCATACCACATACAGATGTGCACATAGAAGAGAGCTTGAATTTTGTTGAAAAACCTGTGTCAATCGAGCATCGACAGGTCAAGAAGCTTCGAAGGAAGCATGTACCGATCGTAAAGGTTAAATGGGATGCTCGTAGAGGTCCCGAATACACATGGGAGGTAGAGTCCACGATGAAAGAAAAGTACCCTCATTTATTTAAGTAAATCTCGAGGTCAATATTTCTTTTAAGGGGGTGAGGATGTAACACCTCGAAAATTCACGTCCTATAATGTATGTAAATATACGGGTTCAAGAATACTCTAGAGGGACTAAAGTTGACAAACATGGAAAGTATGTAAATATACGGGTTCAAAATGTCAACAGTGAATAAATATACTTTACAATAACCCTACACGATGTTTATACCCTTAAACGAATGAATCATGGATCATACGAAGCTAATTGTGAAGGAAAGCGAGAGATTACAAACTACAGGGGTTAAATGTGTCAACATGTTTAAGATATACCTCTGAGTGACCTTTTAGCAAACCCGAAGCTTTGTAACGATTAATTATGCTCACTAGAATGCACGATAAAATTTTTTATAAAGTTTCGTCATCATATGAGAAAGTTATGATCAAATTCGTATACGAGGGGTTAAAGCGTCAACGTTGAAAATTATGAATTTTCGGGTAAACATGAAGTGACCAAGGACTTAACAAAGTGGGTATAAGTCTTGAAGCCCTTATAAGTAAATGTGAAGGGCTCATAATTGAAGAAATAAGGTTGAGTGACCTTTCGAAGGACCAAGAGCCAAGATGCAAAAAACTAGAAAAGTTTTAAATCTGACAGCAGGACTCAGGCGGGCCGCGTAAGCCTTAACAGAATCTTACGCGGGCCGCGTCCGATCCCCAGATGCAGAAAAATGGGACAACAGCCTGTTTAAAGGCAATAACCGACTTAAACAGATATTTCCACTCCATGGGAGACCCCTACATGCTTTTTAGACCTTAGGGAACATCTGTGGATGATCCATGACCAATGGTAGACTTAGTTGTCAATAATCTAGTGAGTTTAAAGCACTATATAAAGGGCCATTAGTTACAACTTTGATCAGACCATCACCACTCAACTTCTGATCAATTCTGGAGCTCAAGGCCACTTTCTAAGGATTACAAATCATGCATAGGACTTTTGTAAGTTTACTTGACCTTCCTTAATTTAGTTTTACTTAGTTATTAGCTTAAAAGTCAAACTGTCGTAATTAACGTTTGACTTAGCGATTAATCACTATTGGTTCAGTGTTTAGTCGAATCAAAGGTAGTTATAAGTTGGTAATCATGTGGGCACTAAACCCTTAAAGGGGCACCCTCTGATTCCCGCTCTAACTAGATCAAATGTCGGGTCAAAGTTTGTATTAAAAAGTCAACAGAACTATAATTTGCGAATTTACATGTAATTAGCAATGTAGAAGGCATGTAACCTATTTTATCACTCATATAACTTGGTAATAAGTATAAGAACATGTCTAAGCATGTCCGACCTGACAATTTTCTGTTTAGACCCGGTTCGGAACCAAAAGTCGCAAAACTTTGACTTTTGCTTTGACTTCAGTTCTGACCCGATTTAGCATGATTTAGAAATGCCTTAGAGCTTCATTAGGACTAAGTTACATGTTGGAATATCCCTTTGTGTTTGGTTCGTTGATTGCTCGATTCGTTTACACGTTTCCGTTAAATGCCTAATGTTGACCAATATGCCCTTTTGACCATAAAACGAGAATTTTGGATATGTGAAAGGACAATAATTTTTTTTACTGACTTATAAACATGTCCCTAAATTTTCACATCAGTTGGAGGTCTAGATTAGGAGTTATGCTCATTAGCGTAATTAGAACGCCTTTTTGTAATTAAACGGCGTCATTAGCATAAAGCCTATCTAAACCCAATTTTTGACGCCAAACCTTTTACCCACTGATGTAATATAATATTTTGGGATTTTTAAAGATTTTTAATTATTTTTAACCTGCTCATAACCTAAGGTTATGGCATTAATTCGGTAAATACCGATTATACCCTTTTTGTTCATAAAATGAGTTTTACATAATATTTTGACACCAATCCAATTGCTACTGATTTTATATAATAAATGAAGTATTTTGAACTTTATAACCTGATCAGAAAACTCAGATTTCCTGTATAACCCGGAAATCGCTTAAAATGACTTTTTAAGCGTATTAAACACATAGTTTATGTTTAAAACCATTTTGTCATATAAGACTTATTACCAACTGATATGACCTATTAAAATAAGTTATTTTACTGATGTATTCGGACCCGAATCTCAGAATTCCATTTAATCCCTTTTATAACCTTTAAAATGACCAAAATACCTCTACGGGGCTTAAATTTAGATTAAACTCGTTTTGGGCATAATGGAAGGTATCCTAATGATATCACAACCTATTTAAGGCATATTAACTTAGGAAGCCTGTAAATGACTCTCATGGTTACCTGTTACGCCTCTTGCGCGTTCGGTTCGGTTTATGTAGCTAGTTTGCATAAATTAGCCGACACGGGTCGAACCTTATCATTTTTGCCTCAAAATCCAGAAGGTGTTTAGATTACCCATATTAAACAAGTCTTCAAACTTGCCGGGTCTAAAACACATTCTATTCCGGTCTTCTCTTAATCGTGCGTTTGAACCGTATCTTTCCTTAAAACTAACCGGTCTAAGTTTAGACTTAATTAAAGACCCGTTAGGATTCTAATAGGTTATTATGAACCTTCGTTCCAGAATAGGAGACCCGGTAAAAGCTACACGCACTTGCTAATTGTGATTGATACTTGCAAAGGTAAATACTTTTAACTTATTTTCCCTTATACGGGCTTGGGGTACGGTATATAAAATACCGCTTGGTCCGGAATTGAATCTTTAATCGAATAGAGGTTAAATCATTGATATGCTTCGTTTTGAAATGTTTTGTTTGCTTAAAGCCTTTGGGGGGTTAATGACCATGTCCCGGATATCCTTGGCATCATCTCATGAGATGGCCACGACCTAAGCACGAGGTGTAGGCGTACACCCGTCAGTGCCAAAATACATAATGTGGTGTGTCTATTGATCTTTAACCCGATCTATGGATCGGGCTACTGAACGCATAAGGAACATGTAATTTCTTTTACAAGATTATATACAAATAATTATCCCAAGTTATAAAAAGTTTGTGCCACGTGCATTCAAATCAATTTTATTAAACATTTTTCTAAATGAGTCAGTTAATTGTATTTACCAGTGTAAACTGACGTATTTTCCCAAAAAGGTTAAGTGAAGGTACTACGCGAACTAGGCTGGCTTTCTCCTAGCGTCCACAATAAGTCTCGCAAGCTTGGATGTCAAAACTGTTGAACAATGTTTCCTATTTATTTTTTTTGATCCACCTGTGGATTAATTTCAACTATTTGTGATACTTGATATTACAATTATATTCGGTTGAAATATATCTATCTTTTGCTTCCGCTGTGCATTTAAATATTGTGTTGTTTGACTGTAATGTTACCAACTACGTCACGATACTCCCCACCGGGCCCACCGGTAATACGTGGAAATATCGGGGTGTGACACCTTCAATTAAAAAACACAAACAAAAACCCCAAAAGCCATATTTAATATATACCATTTGACTGATAAACGCCAGAAAACCCAAACATCAAATATATTGCTCTCAATAAAGTGTAGCTGTATGGTGTGGACAACATTGTCAGTTATCTTTCTTAACTGAGGATTAACAATGTTATCCAACACCATACAGCAACACTTTATTGATTTTAGCATGATCAAATTTACAGTTTTAAGATGGTTTATTTTGTGGCGTTCTTTTTCTCGGTAAAACGCCAAAAAAGATAACATTTCGGCTGAAAGGGTGTAAACTCAATAACATTTTGCTGCATGAGATGGACAAAAATTATAGAAAAAGAGGTTGATTTCAAACGAAAGTTGAAACAGCCAGTGAAGATGCTTCATAAGAAGAAAGAGACTGGTGACAGTGAAGATTTGAAGATCAATATTTATTTTGTTTTTCAGTTGATTGTTATTTAATAAACAACGCCATATCTAATAAAAACGCAAAAAAGACAAATGTCTTACACATTTGGCGTTTATTAAACCATCATAAAATTACTTTGGACAAGTATTATAAAAAAACTTTTTTTTATGTATTTTTTTTATTTTCCTTTTCAGTTGATTGTTGAATAATAAAAACGCCATATATAATAAAAATGCCAAAACAGCCAAAATGCTTGTTTAAACGATATTATCCTGTTAAACGCCACCAAAAACTCCCAACTATAATAAAATTAGTTTAAAAAGTATTATAAAAAACCCAAAAAAAAACAAAAAATAAAAAACAAACTTGAAAATGTTACTAGAAAACAATAACTTCAAATCAGAAAAACTGAAGATAGGGAAAAATTATTATATTAGAATCTAAAACGCCAAACTTGAAAGATGAGACGTGTTACAGACTTCAGAGATAAAGCTTGTCAAAAACAATAATTACAAACAGTAACTGAAAAGAGAAATACTTTATTATAATAACGCACCGCCTAACTTAGGCGCCAAAAAGAGATCCTATAAAATGATACATCTCAGCAACTTCCATTTGATCAAACAAAAAAAAAACAAACGCCAATACTACTAAAATACCACTCACTGTAAAACGCCAAAAAAAAATCAAAGATGACTAATATGCTTTCTTGGATATTCAGACTGAATGAATTGTTAGGGGAAGCGAGTAACTCAGTAAGATTTTGCTGCATGAGATGGACAAAAATTCAAGAAAAAGATACTAATACCAGTCATATGGCATTTTGTATTTTTTTGTTCTTGAAGAAGGCTTGGATGAGGAGAAGAGATCAATGACATTGAAGAGTGGGATGATGATAAAGATGATGATCAACATGAAGAAAAAGCGAAAAACCCACCCACACGTCATAGATCTATGTCCCCAAACATCCACAAAAAGTCACTTCAACAGACGAGCAGGCAAAATAATCAAACCGATAGGTTTGCTAAGTTTTACATAAAACGCCATATTTTGGTGTCAGTTCTTGTAGTATTAAAGAACAGAGAGACTGATGACAGTGAATATTGTGAAGAGAGATCCGATTATGATTTTTAATTTATTATATTCGCTTGTATTTTTTTTACTGTGGCTGAAATATAATCCAACAATTGTAAAACGCCAAGATAACCCAAACGCCAAAATGTTTATAAAAAATAATAGAACAATGGACCATCTTGTTTAAAACCCCTTTAAAAACGCCATTCATATAGATTTCCTGCCCCCTGGGTTCCAATGGCATATGATGTGAATAAACGCCATAAACGCCAAAATGTTGATACAATGAAACCATTAAAACGCTATTAATTATTGAATTTGGTTAACGCCAAAAATCTTAAAAACCAAAAATTAAAACAACATTGGGAAAAAGCGGAACTGGAAAAGCAGAAGATCAAAGGACAAAAAAACCCCTCCGCCCTTTTCTAAGCGGCGTAACACGTGTTAGGCCAGGAAGCGTTCTCACCGTTCTCACACTTTTAAGCGTTTTCTCCCGATCCCGTTTCTATATATATGCAATAAAAAACTTTATTTACAACAGTATTGGTTTCATTACACAAAATGCGTCAATATAACCAAAAAATATTTGTATACTGGAAACTACAAAAACAAATACCAGTAGTGGTACTGATGTTGTTCGGACGATACCGGTTCAATACGTTACGATAAAAAAAATTATCAATTGAATTTAACCGGTCTGATTTTTAACAAAACCCTTTATCGAAACATGGATAAAAATAAATACGTTGCAACAATGTATTCAAAATTTTGTAACGCGTTGTATTATTACTAGAATGATGAATTATTACTAGAATGATGAAAAGGGTAAATGGCCGCGTTTTATAAAACAATAATAAACCGAGTAGGATTGGTTTTGCAATTCAAAAGGGGGTTGCGGCGCAGCTTGTTGTCCGTTTACCTGCCACTTGTTTGTAATTTGCTAATTTGGAATAATATTGCTATTTTGATTATAAGTTAAAAAATAAAAAATAAAAAAAAATAAAAGAAACAAAACAGTTAGGCAACTTTGATAACATGTATGTTTGTGCTTGCATCATTTGTATATTATTATTTATAACTCGGTTTAAACAAAATTTATGTCAAGACATAAATAAAAATAAATAAGCCACAATGGTATACGCAAAATTTTGTAAAACATCATATCTTAAACGTTACAAGAGGAAAAAACACTCAAAACTAATTATGATGATAAAATAAATAAATAAATAAAGAGTTTGTGTGCATTCAACAATAACACAGCCCACATTATATATTGTTGTATTATACAATAAAATAGTTTTCTAGTATTTTAAATTACTATGATACCCTTAATCTTGCATCAGTAATCTAACTAGTCATGGTTAATGAATAAGTTGTTGAAATTAGCTACCTAACCCCACCAAAAATAAAATTGACATATCTTTGACAATTTAATTTTTTTTTCTTATTAGTATTTATGACATATCCAGTTGTAGATGGTGATTCAAATTTCACTTATTTTTAGTAATTACTACATGCCTAGTTAACATCATGTGATCCCATAACCTTTAATTAAACTATCAAATAATTGAACATAAGTCTAACATTGTTAATATCAACTTTTATCTTAAAAGTCCACAACACATGAAATAAAAATACAAGTGGTAAAAAGAATAGGGTGGTCTAGTTATGTAATGGGTTGACAGTTCGTATAGCTTTAACAAATAGGTTAAATGGGTTGCGTCTCTCATATGTTTCTATATGGCGGATAGTGAAAACGGTGACCGCGGCTAGGGATGGCAAAAATACCCGAGCTCGACGGGCATACCCGAATTCCGACACAAATGGGACAGGTATACATATGGCGGTTAGTGACAACGGTGACCGGCAGCAACAGTTGGTTGTGGTGATGCGGTTTTTTTTTTTAACGTGAAACTTCTATATAAAATTTAGAAAAAGGGCCGGCAAAAAACTTGAATCCCAAAGTCACAAAACTGCATCCCGAATATTAAACCTACGCCATCTAACCCAATTAAGTTTGACATATTTAAATCTACTAGAAATCCAATAAAAAGCATTCTCCTTAACAGTGTCCGCCGTTCTTTTGAAATGCAAGCGATTCTTGTTGAAGGTCGCCTCGTTCCTTGTGGTAACGAGTGTGCAATGGTAAAACAAGTGTATTCCTCTGGCTACTCTTAACCCTTTTTTCAATTATACTTCATTTTTTTCAGCACATTTTTTTCAATTAACTCAAAAAACACAAATTTAATTGTTTGGGTCAGTATTGAGGGGAATAACAAGAAACAAAGAAAGTTTCTTTTTCAGTTCAGTTTGCATCAATATGAAACACATAACATTTGACAAAAACAAAAGGGAGCAAATTCTTAATCAAACTGAAAGCAACACTACTCATCTTTCAGTTCTATTTGGGGTGTAAAATCTTGCGACGCCTGCGAGGTTTCTCTCGTCTTACAAACTTCTCATAGTCATTCAGTGGTCTAGTTGACCCGTCTGCCAGGCTCTTAAACTTCCAGCCACCACCGTCCCCACGCTTCCCACGTGGGCCCATTTTCTCAACCGTGATTTCCCATCCCTCTGAAGGACGTCTTCTACTGTATTTATGGACCTTCACTTTCCCTTCAATCTGTTCATCAAATCAACAACATTAATATCCCCAAAACACAAGGCCAAGGTTTAAAACTTAAAAGTACGGAATCGTGCCTCAGGGCGTTTTCCCTTTGCTTCATGAGGCGTACGCCTCGAGGTGACCGAGGCCTAAGCCCGAGGCGGAATTAAAAAATAAACATAAAAATTATATATCTTATAAAAAATAAAAATACTAACTAATTTCATCTCATATTCATAAAAAACACACATAAAAAAAGACATGAAATTTATGAAACTGACACAAAAAGTAAAGAAACATCATAACCCACCGAGGCGCAGCTTTTCTTAGCGCCTCAGCCCTATGAGGCGTACATACAAAATAACCCCCTGAGGCGCCGCCTCACTCGTTTTTTGGACGCCTCGCCTTGAGGCATGCTTCAACTGTTTTTTAAACCATGCTTAACTTTTTTCTTGGTAATCGTGAGAATCTGTTACCAGAAAACTTTTTTCAAGGGGGTTATAAACCGTTAAAGGCGTGCTTACCACTGTGTCACCCCCTTGAAGGTTAACTTGTAAATGTGTGTTTAAAAAATATTACCTTCATTTTGTTGAAGTTAAACCTCTCAAGAAATTCTTCATATAAGATTTCGTCTTCTTTCATTGAGATATCATAGAGCACCTCATCTTGGTCCTTGATGGTGCCATCCCAACCCTCAGGCATAACTTTGAAATCCGGCTTATATAGTAAAGTCGCCACATGGAATTCCCTATCATGCCAGTCGAAAAATCTACAAAACAACAACAAATATACCATCAAAACTGAAAGGAAAAAAAAGATCAACTGGTATGTATTCTTATCAACAGTACCTCTGCACGCAAGGTTAATCACGATCTAATATAAGAAAATATATGATGGGAATGTGGTAGGGGTGTTAAACGCGTTGTGTTTGTGGGTCGGCAGATCCAACCCGACCTGAACCCGAAAATTTTAGACTAACACGAACACAACCCGGACCGGAAAATCGTGTAATACATATAAATCCGAACACGACCTGAATATTCGCGGGTTGACCCGAACACGACTTGTTCAACCCGAATTTATTTATTTATTTTTCGCAAATTAGTATATGAAAATTAAAATTAAGAAAAAAACACAAATGTATATAATATAATTACATTTTAATTATAAAATCTTATATCAATCTCCTTTCAAGTTATAATTATGGCATAAAAATGCCCACCCAATTTAACTTGTGACATAAGACATTGTAAAAAATAAAATGTAATATAAATAGGTTAAACGGGTCAACCCGCCAACCCGATCGGGTTGACACGAACCCAACCAGTTTAGTTAAAAGGGTTCTGGGTTCGCGGGTTCAACCTGAAACTGACCCAAGTCCATTTAGACTAAATCTAAACCCCGCGAATTTCGTGTTAGGTTGGTGCCGTGTTTTCGGGTCATATCAGACAGAAACACCTCTAGATTGTGGTATAAAATATGCATAAAATATAGAGTATGGTGCCTGTTTTTTGCATTATCATCAATATAAAAAACAAATATTGTAACAATTTGATGACTTACTCAGGGAAATTATCAAGCAACTGCTCGACAGAATCATCCAAAGGGTATCCAAGTTTTTTCTCCATTTTCTCTTCGTCTTCTTTCAACCATAAAATAGCATGTACCCTTTGTCTCATAATCCTGTAGTCTTTCGCCAACTTTTCAACCGTATAAACTTCAGGGTTTTCCTTATGAAGTTTATACATTTCAGCCTTCTCTGAATCCTTCAAATACGCTCCTCTTGCACCAGGCTCAAGCACCTGCTTCATCAGCACGTTAGTCTCACACATCCTATCTTTCCATTTACTCGCAAACTCGCCGTCTTTACGCGAAGCTGCAGCTGCTAACTTTCTTATGTTTTGTAAATCATCCTCGTAAGATGAACCGATTGCCGCCCCGCCCACTGCTGCCGCTCCACCGCCGACACTGCCGCTAACGTTGTCATCGGTGTTGTCGACTTTTTGGCCCACGACCTCCCCGTCGAAATGCACTTTGGTTAGCCCGCTTGACCATGTAGACTCGGATCCCCAATCGACATCACCTTCATTTCCGCCCTTTGTTGACAGGAACCGATTGTTGAAAAGGAAATTATATGCTACCGAAATTGTGATGGTTTTCAGTTGTGTGGCTCTTGAATTTGTGGATAATTGGGATATCACAAGGGCAAGTACTCGCATGTTTTCGCTTTTCGGATTATGTCTTTAGTCAACACTTTCAGTTTATGTTCTCGAAAAGTAATACCTGATAAAAAGCGCAGTTTGAAAACCGCCAACACGGTAAACAAGATTAGAGCAAGAACCGTTAAATCAATGACAAGAAGATACTTCGATATACTATTAATGTATTAACCGTTATGTTGAAATGTTTACGTTAAAGAAGAAAGCACACAGGAAAACAAAAGATGGAGACTGACGTAAGGTATGTTAGAGTAAAACAGTGTTGAACTTTCACGAACCACGGTCAATTTCTAATACCCCTATGAAACGTTGATGTTTTTGACAAGTTTTTATCTGTGTTTGGCAACCGTTTTCTATACATCACAATGATGTGTATATCATTTCTACAGCAGAAAAGACTAAAGAGACACCTACACAATAGCATTGCTTCTAATAATATAGTCAGTCAATAATCTCAAATCAAACACTATAAACAAACATTAGCTTGTAAGCAAAATGCAATACATAATCATTCACAATTTCCATCAAACATTGAGAATCAAGCGTAAAATGGAAGCCTTAGACCATGTGTAGTGGGAGGGGAAGATAATGCCCCCAACCTTGGGCGTTTTGCGCCATGTGGCGGTCCAATCAGCATGTGGGCATTATGGGGCATTATCTTAAAACGGTTGTATGTATAGGTTTTTGTTTTTGATTTGTATAAAATGGGGTGTAATGGAAGTATATATATAAAAGTGAAATTAAAAAAAAAATTAATCTAGCCGTTATTTTTGACCGTTGGCAACGGTCTGGCCAAAGAAACAAGTGAAGGCGTTTTAAAAAGGACGCTCCACCATCTTTTTCAAAAAAGCGCCCCCGAGGGTGGTTCCGAGGCATGTTTGAGCGTTTTTTTTTGGGAAAAAACGCCAAAAAAACCCCACGGGTGGTCTTATCCAACTCCTGGGTACCGCCGAAAGTCGATTTTATTACTCGTCTTCTGGGGTTACATATATAATATCAAGAATGCACCAAAAGAAGCTATGCATTCTCGAAATCCACCAACTATATACAACTCAAAACATGATCCTAAAAGTAAGGTTAGTATAATAATCTCATTAAGTAATTATTATGCATTTCCAAAACCCAAAATATGAAACCCTAAGTAATTACCACGATCACTTGCAAACACACAACTTTTTCTCACACAAATCGAGAAATGAGGCAGATGTTTGAAGTATAATAAATAAATGGTGATAATTAGTTTCAACAATGGTGGATTCGAATGAAGGCTTACCATAAGGAAGGAAGGATGTTTCCGATGATCGATTCAAAGTGGAGACTCGGCGTCGGAAGACGTTGATGAATTACTTACTACTTTCAGCGAGTTCTATGATCCAATGGTTGACGCTGATAGATGACTTATTTTGTGCCATGTTCAATGTTCATCCTCACACAGTACACAATTTTTTTATGAACCGTCTTTGATTAAAATTTTGTTTAAGAAAAAAATGTCCGGATAGTCCATGTGGTTTGCCCATTTTTCACCTTTAATCCCTAACTTTCTAAAATTACAGCTATAGTCCTCAACTTTTACAATTTCGTTCCCGGATAGTCCCTGGTGCGAATGAGGGTTAGTTTTTGTTGTTAATTAGATGTGAAATTACAAATTTACCCTTAATATTAAAAATAACAATAAAACATTAAAACTAGGGGTGTTCATCGAATCGAATATCGAATTTTCGAATTAATCGAATAATTTTTTTTTCTCTTGAATTCGAATTCGAATAAGACACATACTATTCGATTCGAATTCGAATTCGAATAAAAACTTCAATTCGTATTCGCTTCGTATTCGAATAAAAATTCGAATTCGAATCGAACTCGAATAAATTCGCTACCATAAACATTTAAAAAACTATTAAAATAAAACATAAATTTTAACGCTACCATAAACCACGATACGGCATTATAAAGTTTCAAATAACATCCATAAACACATTCAAAATAAGTCGGGAATGACATGCAAAACGATAACATAAGTCGGTATTACAAAATAACTTAACTAGAAAAATAAAACATGCAAAACGATAACATAAATCGGGAAGACGGGAACATTCACTTCATTCCAAATGCCACAGCAAAACCAAATAACAACATGCAAAAATGAATGCAAACATGTGACTACAAATGAAAATATTATTATGATAACAATAGTGTTTATTTAGTGAACAACAAGCCCACTCATTTCCTGATCCAAAGGAATACAAGCCCACTCAAAACCAAATAACAAGAACCTGCTACTATGCTAGTTTATCTTTTTGCAACTCATGTTGTTATTTTTTTTAAAAGGAATACAAGATGTATTAATAAGTTACCTCACGTTTCTAAACGTCTACGACAGTTGATTCGCCCATTGATTGTATTATATCTACAACAAAGAAAGAAAAGTGTTAATATTATCAAAATATATAATAATTAAACTCAACATTTAAGCAAATATAATAACAAGTTTTACCATCTTCAAACTTTTCAAGTTCTTCAAGGTGCTCTTCAACGTTAACCGGAACATCAGATGATCGAATCCAATCTTGACAACATATGAGAGCTTGTACCATTCTAGGAGTTAAAGAACTCCTAAATGAGTCAAGTACTCTACCTCCAGTACTAAAACTTGATTCGGAAGCCACCGTAGATATTGGAATTGCAAGGACATCACGAGCAACACGAGATAAAATCGGAAAAGTTGGACTTCTTTTCTTCCACCACCCTAAAACAGTAAAATCTTTACTAGCAAAATAATTGGTATCTTCTTCAATTTCTTCTTCAAGATATCTATCCAACTGATGTAGAATTACTAGGATTCGAACTAGACTTTTCCATTTCAATAAGATCCTGCATTTCGCAAAACATAGCATTTTAGTTGGTTAACAAACAGATCAAACATCTCAGGCGTATCATGGAACGATTGGAGATAATTTAGTTTAAACTTTTAAAGATGTTGCTGTATGTTTTTTGTTTAAATAGTTTTCTGTTTGAGCCGGAGATAATTTAGTTTAAACTCATTGCCGGAAAAAACAGAATTGCTGGGAATCGAGCCGGAGAAATCTTAGATTTTTAACTGCTTTATGAGCTAACTTTAAACATAATTTCTACATCACAGATCTCAATCGTGATGGTGGCTGAAAACCGTGACAGAGAATCGCAAGAGAAGGAAACTTGTTAAAGGATGCAAGAGGAGGAAGTACCTTGTGATGGTGGCTGAAAACCGTGACAGAGAATCGTCGGTACGCGCTGGTAATCGCCGGTAATCGTGGCTGAAAACCGATCGCCAGTAACTGTGAAGAAAGAGGGGGGCGCCGTTTGGAATATGTTATGTATTAGGGTTTCAGTTTTATTAGGGATTATAAGTTAGAAATCTTTTAAAAGATTTTAATAGATCTGGTATTTGGTTGATGGTTCATCATGTCATGGGCCATATGCCCATATCATATGTAATGGGCTTAGTAATAACTTAAATGGGTAATTTTATATAGCCCAATTATTTTATATATGTATTAAATTTTAAATTATATATATTATATATATAAAAATAAAAATACATGTATAATTCTTATTCGAATTTAGAATCGAATCGAATTTAAAATTGTAAATTCGTATTCGATTAACTTGACTCGAATCGAATCGAATTCGAATTCTTGCGACTCGAAACGAATTCTTGATAATCGAATCGAATTTCTAATTTTTCGAATCGAAACGAATTCTAAACACCCCTAATTAAAACAATTGAAACATATAGGTCCCACTTTTACCCACCCCACTACCCCCTCCTTTTTCTTTCTCTCTCTCGTTCACCAGAGTTTCACCACCACCATAAAAAACTTCCACCACAGATCTGTACCTAATTGACCTTCCAATTCTTCATCCTAAAACCACCACCCCAAACTTCCTAACACCACTGTTGCCACCACTTCCTTAAAACACCATCGCCCACCGTCTCTTAAACATCCACTGAAACCACAACCCTTCACCATCACCTTTTTTTCTTCACCACCAACCACCGATGGAGGTGAATCGAAGAGGAAATAGGGGCGGGAATTGGTGGCGGTGGTTGTGTTTACAGATGCAACGATGGCCGGAATAGGGGTGTGGGTTTCAGATTCGGTTTGGAGATCTCACCGGACGACGGTCAGATGGTCTGAATGCGTCGCCACAGGCGGTAACGCCGTAACGGCACCTGCGTATGTTGTATCATGTTAGACGTGTTGTTTCCATTAGAAGCTTTTGAGTCAATTTTGTACCACCCGCCAAAGTCAACAACCAGCAGAACTACGGGAGATATCTCCTCTCTAACATGAAACATTACAACAGGGAACAGGGTCTACCAATTACCAAACAAAGATTCAAGTTTTAAAATAACCTGATAATCAAGACATAATTATGGTTCATAGATTTAAACACAGATGGTGAGCATAATAATACTTTTAAGTTTTATCGCTTTCATGGCTAGACTTTAATCTTAGTATGTGATTGTGATAAAGAAAGGATGAGATGACTGTGATCGGTGGTGGTGGTGAAAGGTGGAGATGGTGGTGGTGGTGGTAGGAAAGAGTGGGAAAGATAAAGTGGGTGGGGTTGGTGGTGGGTCCCACATAAATTATTTAATTTAAGTATATTTATTTTTTTAACTTTTTAGGTATTAATTTAAGAGTAAGGGTATTTTGGTAATTTTACATCCATTTAACACCAAAAACTAACCCCATCCGTGCCAGGGACTATCCGGTAACGAAATTGCAAAAGTTGAGGACTATAGCTGTAATTTTAGAAAGTTATGAACTAAAGGTGAAAAATGGGCAAACCACAGGGACTATCCGGGCACTTTTCTCTTTGTTTAATAAATGAACCATGGAGGTTTGATCACTTTTGTTATTTTAATCCAAAATTCAAACTTTTTGAATCTCAGTTATTAGTTATTGTAGTTTTAATTCAAAATATTTTTAAGTTAATATCTAGTTTTTTTTTTTTTTTCCTCCCTTTTAATGAAGGGGCAAAATTGTCAGATTTTTTTTTAATTTGTTATAATAAAACGTTAAAAGACTAAACTCTTTAATCATTTCGAGAAAAGTTTTGATTAAGAGTTGGTGCAATAGTAAGTGTTCGGGTCAGGGTTTTAGTTCTAGTGTTCCATTGGATTTTTCTACCTATAACCATCTTCAATATCACATGCCAAACGTAAATGTAACACCACAAAAGTGATAAATTATGCATAATTGTTAGAAATTTGTTTTTAAATTTATTTAGTTAAAGAATGTGTTATGATATATGCCTAAGAATGGAAAATGCCTAGAAATAAATAAACACCTAATCTAGAGGGACTAAACTTGACAAGATGGAAGGAACTTGTGTTTAAAATAAACAAAACTCAAAACACACACACTGTGTGCGTGTTTGAGATCGACCAGGCTAAAGAAAAAGGGGTAAACCCTAAATTTCAAGAAATCTCCAAATCAAAAAGGGAATTGAAGGATTTTAGGATGCATGTATGATCGATGCATTTTAGGTTCACTCTAGTTTAAATAATAATAATTAAAATGCATTGATATTGTTTTAAAATACACCACATTGATTCGTGTTTGTGTTAGGTTAGTTATGAAAGAAAATGAGTTAAAAATGGTATATTAATAATAGTGTTATAAATAATAATATAAACGATGTAAATTAGAAAAAAAAAGGTTTTAAGAATTGAAAGTTCAAATCATAAAAGGCTATATGTTTCATTGGATGTGCAGGAGGTGATTTATGGATTATTCAAGTATTAGTGGCATGCAAATATATGTGAGATGGAATCTATTGTTAAAAGAAAGAAAGCAAAAGCACTAGGATCTCACGAGAGGGACAAGAAAAATAAAGGACTAAATGAGTTGGGCTTTGGACTTGCAACAAATAAAAGAAATTAAGTTGGGCTAATCAATTAGGTTGTTTGGTGCATGAGATTGAGAAGCAAACAAAGGTCGGTGAAGGTTTTGGGGGAATTTAAAAGGGAAGTCGGCCAATGATTATTATTGAAGGGAATCACTTTGATAATATTAGGAGTTTTTTGGAATTATTATTGACAGCCGTCATATACAACATAAGGAACGAACCGAGCATCACCTTTCATCATTCTCTTCATCTCAAGCCAATCAATGACATCTAACAAACTCGGGATGACAACCGAAGCGGCGAAGATCACCATGAGCGGCTAAATCTTTCGGTGACTTCCGCCCGGATGAACGTTTACGCGGTTTGACATAATTATTTGTTTTTCTGATTCTTGTAAACTGGTACAGCTTGACCACTTGTGTTGGATTATTGGTAAACGTTTCTTGTGTTTGAATTACTTGTCGTTTATTAAGCGTATTGGCAACTTCCTTGCGTTGTTAGCGGGTTAGTAAATTGGTGGGTAGTTGATACAAACAAACGGGTTATTAGGTTGCATAGTGAATCTTAAAAACTATCCCTATTAACTAATCAAATTCATTAATTCCGAGGCCATGTCTATGTGGTGTTTTGAATCAGAAAACGGATTTTTATATTAAAACGGGTATTCGGGATTCCGGGTGGAGGTTACTTCTTCTCATCTTGATAACACTTTTCGTGACAAATCGTGTTTTCTTTGCAATTAAACAAACAAACCCCCCAAATTAGATAGTTGGTTTTTAATTAATTTCTTTAACACTGACCACAAATTCCCCGTGGATACGATACCCTACTTACGCTATCTACGTAGCTTATTTAGGTTTTTGATTGACCCTTACGACAGTCATCAAAATAGCGCCGTTGCCGGGGAGTTCGTGCGCTTAGTGTTAGTTTAGTAGTAGTTGTTTATTTTATTGTTCTTTTAAAAAAAATTAAAAAAAAACCCAAAAATATTTCTTTTTGTTTATTTTTGCTTTGTTCGGTATTACGCTTTGTTTTTCTTGTCTACTTGTGTGCAGGTGATCTTTTTGCATGCATACTAGGTTTTCAGGAAGATCTTTACCGCTCTTGTTTGATCCCGAAATTGAAAAGACCGCACGCCAAAATCTGCTTCTTCGTTCAGCCTTGAAAGGAAAAGCAATTCAAACCACCATGAATCCATCAGAAACCCAATCCACCCACAACAGTAAACACCACAACAAACATCGACTACTGAATTGCCACCAATGCCACCACCTCCATTTACATCTGAACCACAATAACAAACCCAAACCCAACAAACCCCACCCATTACCACCCAACCAACCTCTGCTCCAACTGGAGACTTTCATGTTATTGGTGAACCACTGTATTCTCTAGAAAGCCGACTACCACCACAGCCCAACCCTTTGCGGACCGTGAATCAACCGAATCTAGTGCCACACCCGAACCGGTCGGGTGCTATGTTTGAGCAAGTGGACAATAGGGCGAGAACAGAGACATGGGATGATGGTTACGGAGATGAGGAGTGGGGAATAAACGATGGGTATGTGGGATATCCAGGTGGGTACCAAAATCAGGCAGTTAATCGCAATCAACCGATGTATCAGCAACAGAGGCAGCCACGGGGAGTAGATGCTTATCAGACCCCGCCACAGGTTCATAGGGCACCGGTTGCACCTCGCCAAAGACAAAGAGATCCTCGATTTCCAGATCCGAATATTCGAGGGGTTGAGAGCCACTTCAGGCCACACATTGCTGAACATGCATCACCGATAGTGATGCCAGTAGCACCGGGTAATGTGGAACGTTCGTTTGAAGCAAAACCACATATTCTGAACATGCTACCTACCTTTCACGGGAAAGGTACTAAGGAGCCATATGCACACATAGCGGATTTTGAGGCAGTTTGTGGTATGATTGCTGGACACGGGTTCACGTCAGATCAGGTTAAGTTGGTGTTATTTCAGTTTTCACTAAAGGATGCTGCGAGGGATTGGTTTACATCTTTGCCATATGCTAGTATTTATACATGGCAAGAGTTGCAGCAACAATTTTTGGATGAGTACTATACCCCGCAAAGAACCAAAACGGGGAGAGCAGCAATTAGAGAGTTCCAACAGTTACCGGGTGAGCTTCTTTACGAGTCTTGGAAACGGTTCAATCAATTGATCCGTAATTGTCCTCACCACGGTATTCAAAGATGGGAGTTAATTACCGCATTCCACGATGGGATTTCAAATGAGGATAGACGAGACATAAAGGCTACAACGGGTGGTACTTTTCTGAGAAACCATGTTGACGTGGATTGGGACTATTTGGACATCGTAGCAGCCGATTCGAAAAGGCAAGCCCAATCGGATAGAGGAAAGAAGTATCCGGTTTCTACATCCGCTAGTGCGGGAACGTCTACTGCTAGGGTTACTCAGTTGGAAGGAGAGAAAGAGGCGTTGGAACGCCAGTTGGCAAAGTTCAAGGGTATTGGAGGAAGAGATGCATTACATGCGGCTCAGTCCTATCCAGTTTGTAATTCGTGTGGCGATTTAGGCCATGTTTGGGAGGATTGCCCGGTACAGTTTGGTACAGTTCACGAGGAAGTTAACCAAGTCTATGGTGATCAAAAGAATTATGATATGAACTCGAACACATATCATCCAGGTTTGCGTAATCATCCCAATTTTAGGTACAGTAATACTTCTAATCAGTTGAATCCGACTTTTCAGGTACCAAATCAAGGGAGCCAACAATATCAGAACCGTCAATCGAATTTTAATCAAAATTACAACCAAGGAGGCTATAACTCGGGAAATCAAAGGACCTACCAACAAAACCAAGATCAAAGCAAATCCAACAATCAAAGCGAAGTTTCCAATAGTGAGGTGATGGAGTTACTTAAGCAAATCAAGAAGGATCAAGAATTGCAAGCTAAAGTATATCAATCGTTAGAAAAGCAAGTTGCTCAGTTGGCAGTTGATGTGAAGGAGGTGAGAAAAGATCCAGGGAAGTTACCGAGTGACACCACGAAGAATCCACAACATCACGCAAGAGTTAATTCGGTAAGTACCATTCCTGTTTTCGAAAATGTTAATACGAGTTTTACTTCTTCTTCCCAAGTAGTTGCAGGTATAGGTGATGGAAGTGAAGAAAGTGAATTAGAAGCGCCGCACGTACCTATTAAGGTAGGGAAGCTGAAAATCCACAAGGCGTTGTTGGATTATGGGGCGAGCACGAATATTCTGCCCGGCAGTTTATTTGATCAGTACGAATTTGGTCTGTTGCATGATTTTGATAGGAAGGTAATACTGGCGGATGATACTTGGAAACAACCGCGTGGGGTTGTTAAGGATGTGAAGATCCAGTTAGGTGAATTTTACTATTCGGTAGATTTCTTGGTGTTGGATTATGCACCGACAAGGACGAACGAACAACAAAAGGTAATATTGGGACGTCCGTTCTTGAACACTGCCAATGCTCAAATAAACTGCAGAGAGGGACTAATTACTATGAGTTCCGAAAACCGTAAGTTGATTTTTAATGTTTATTCAAAGACCATTACTTACGAAATTAGTAATTCATTTGAAGCAGTTGCTACTGATGAGATTGGTATTAAGTGTGACAGGTCAAAACATGAGACAAACGAAGAATCGATGAACAATGTGAAAGTGAAGAAGAAAAGAAAAGCAGGTAAACCACCTGATGGTGGAAATGCATGGAGAGACGAGGCTAAGGTTGAGCTTAATTCGTATGAATCTGCAAACTTTCCAGACTGTGCGAAGCTAGGTGATTTGGAGAAGTCTGGAGGGAAACATATCTTTGAACCACCTTGAGGATTGCAGGTATGATCTGGCTGAAGATCTAAAACTTAGCGCTCTTAGGAGGCAGCCTAAGGTTTGTCGTTTATTTTATTTTTCGTATTAGTTTAGTTTGTGTCAAAACCGTGCAATCGTTCAAGTGTGGGGAAGTTCGGGGAGGTTTGGCTAAGCTTTAGTGCAATTGAGGGCAATGCACAATTGTTTTGGGTAGGGCAAATTGATTATAAGTTGACATAAAAAATTTGGCCCGGAAAAATGATTTTTGGAGCATTTTTGGACACTTTTTCTGTTATTTTCGGTATATTTTCGGTGAGTTTCAGGAATACGAAATGGTTTGGAGAGGGAAAATCATGAAAACAGGAGTCCCAGGTACGTTTTTATTGAAACTTTATCAGAGGAAATTGTTTGATGGGTTCGATTTGTGAAAACACATAAAAATCATATATTTTTCTAAGGCATTGGCCAATTAATTTAAGTGATTTGCTGGAAAACTGGTCCACAGGCGGGTGCGGGGGTATTCCCTTGTCACTCCGCGTGTCACAGCCTCAATCTCAAACAAAATCATTTTATCGCCCTCTCAATTCAGATGTTTTATACCCTAAAAAAAAAAAAAAAAACTCTCTCTCCTACGATTACTTCTTTCTTCTACGGCGACTCACCACGTCACAGCCATCTACACCCCACCCTGGCACCCTCCATCTCCGAACAACAAGCCACCACTTTTTTCACCGACAGACCACCGTTCATCTGTACCGATCATAGCCGACCCATCCCTTACCCACAACCGCCGGCGACCACCTCTCTGTTCCACTACCATCATCATCGACAACTGTCGATTGAATTCCCATTACCACCGACCACCTTGATTCCACCGGCGATTCACCACGAAACCACCGGCAAACTACCCACTATCATCAGTAACCTCCATCAGCCACTTGAATCACGGCCAACAACTACCGTTGACTGCCAATTGAACATCAAAATTTAAAAGTTTCATCTAATTTTCAGTCGACTCGGGAATTCAGGTATGAATGCTTACTATTTCTCTATGGTTATACAAGATATTTATGGTGTGTTCCTGAAGTTTGGAGGTTATTTGGTGAGATTGATATGTGAATATTTGAAAAGAAAAAATTAATTAAATCCATGTTTGAGTACAGAGATGTTAGGAGCTCGGTTAGGCAGGATGTGGGTGGGAACAGTTCCACTTATGTGAGAAAGTGTGTTTTTGAGTTGATAGATGTTTGAAAACAGTGATTTAGGTTGATTATAGGATGAAATCATGATTATGGGCTAGTAAAAAAGAGACGAGTAATGTGTTTGAGTGATGTGGGTAGCGCATAAAAGAGGCGAAAATTGATAAGTTGAGCTCGTTGCGTCATTGTGAAGTTAGAGTTGAATATAAGCCACAAGGTTGCGTATGTTTGATGAGACGAGCTTAGTTAGCAAGTAAGTGGTGGATAGTAAGTGTGTGAGGCGTTTAGGATTATAGAAAGGGCCTATGAGCGGATAAACGGTACGTGTCTTGTTGAGGCGTAAAGTGCGTAAAAGGTTTAATGAAGTCGATGCGTTATTCGGAGTAAGTTTGAGCGAATAGTAGGCCGGTCGATAGTCGGGGGCTCGAGTCAAGATAGAAGGCAATTAGTGCATACCCGCGATACGCGGAAGAATTTGGAGAATTGTCGCGATGTGCAACAGGGTATGGGCCGAGAGAAAATCAATTTTTTTTAATGCCCAATCTTGTTTGATGTCATCCGAATATGATATTTCACTCGTTTCTCTTCGTTTATTAACCGTTTAACCTGTTTTTGGGAGCTTGTGAGATTTGTTTTGCAGGTGTCGATCGCTTTTGTCCATACTCAATCTCCATTTGGACGAACGTGATTCGAATCATATAAAGACAAGTGTCCCGTGTCGAATGCAGCCGCGAAAGAAATGCTATACGGTTGCTGTGGAACACGACTTATGAGGATTCTACCGCGCCAAATCAGGGGAGTCTGTTCCATTATCTATGTGTTTTTATTTATGTTATTAGTGTGTTACTAGTTTCTCGCTCCATTGAGGACAATGAAGAAAAAAAGTGTGGGGAGGGGAAACTAGCGTCTAGTGTGTTTAGTTAGTGTCGTGTCATAAAAAATAAAAAAATAATAAAAGAAAAAATTGAAAAAAAAATCCATAAAAATGAAAAAATTAGAAAATGTCCTGTAAAGGTTTTCGCACAAAATGGAAAATGATAGGTGTAATTAAATCAGTGGCTTTTCGATTATTATATATATGAGATAATAAATAATCGGTCACGCGTCTAACTTAGGATTTGTGGGTAGGCCCAGCCGGTTGAAAGGTTCCTTAGATTTGATATAAAATAACTTAAAATAGGAGTTTTGTGGGTTCCCGTCTTAGGAGCTATGGTAAAACTGAAACTATGGAAAGTATAAGGGGTACGTCATAAGTAAAAAACTTATAAGTTTTTCCGATTAAATTGGCACACCTGTTTCTTTTTGTGAAAACAAATCCGAAACAGTGTGGCGCCCAAAAAAAAAAATATTCCATCAATTCATCTGAGCACATGTAAAAAAAAAAAAAACAAAGCCTATGGTTTTGCCGCGGGGATAGCGACTCATGCGGTACATACCCTCTAGGTGGAGTTATATATGAAAAAAAAACGTGAAGTTTATGGCATTAACCATGGGGATGGTGACTCGTATGGCGTATGTCCGCTGAACTGATCGTATACAAAAGCATGTAAGCTCGCAATATCATCCATCTATCCATCATAAAGTTTAATCGGAATGATATAAGAGTTTTTTTATATAAGGCGGTAGATTATAAATCTTTTAATCTCATAAGCTTGAAACGGGAATAGGTGGAGTCGTAGTCTTTTGAGTGTGGGATCCATAGATGACTATATATTACTTGAACTTAATAGATCGAAAATAAGGGCTTCGAAACCGGCGGTTGGGTTTAAGTGGACCGTATATTCACAATCTTGGTTAACGTGTGATGTGATTTGTTCTAATAAAATAATGAATATATTGAAAGCCATTTGTTTTGATTGTGATTCCATTGCGAATAATTTTTTTGGGGACGAAAAAAGATAATTGTGGGGATTTTGATCGATGCATTTTAGGTTCACTCTAGTTTAAATAATAATAATTAAAATGCATTGATATTGTTTTAAAATACACCACATTGATTCGTGTTTGTGTTAGGTTAGTTATGAAGAAAATGAGTTAAAAATGGTATATTAATAATAGTGTTATAAATAATAATATAAACGATGTAAATTAGAAAAAAAAAAGGTTTTAAGAATTGAAAGTTCAAATCATAAAAGGCTATATGTTTCATTGGATGTGCAGGAGGTGATTTATGGATTATTCAAGTATTAGTGGCATGCAAATATATGTGAGATGGAATCTATTGTTAAAAGAAAGAAAGCAAAAGCACTAGGATCTCACGAGAGGGACAAGAAAAATAAAGGACTAAATGAGTTGGGCTTTGGACTTGCAACAAATAAAAGAAATTAAGTTAGGCTAATCAATTAGGTTGTTTGGTGCATGAGATTGAGAAGCAAACAAAGGTCGGTGAAGGTTTTGGGGGAATTTAAAAGGGAAGTCGGCCAATGATTATTATTGAAGGGAATCACTTTGATAATATTAGGAGTTTTTTGGAATTATTATTGACAACCGTCATATACAACATAAGGAACGAACCGAGCATCACCTTTCATCATTCTCTTCATCTCAAGCCAATCAATGACATCTAACCAACTCGGGATGACAACCGAAGCGGCGAAGATTACCATGAGCGGCTAAATCTTTCGGTGACTTCTGCCCGGATGAACGTTTACGCGGTTTGACATAATTATTTGTTTTTCTGATTCTTGTAAACTGGTACAGCTTGACCACTTGTGTTGGATTATTGGTAAACGTTTCTTGTGTTTGAATTACTTGTCGTTTATTAAGCGTATTGGCAACTTCCTTGCGTTGTTAGCGGGTTAGTAAATTGGTGGGTAGTTGATACAAACAAACGGGTTATTGGGTTGCATAGTGAATCTTAAAAACTATCCCTATTAACTAATCAAATTCATTAATTCTGAGGCCATGTCTATGTGGTGTTTTGAATCAGAAAACGGATTTTTATATTAAAACGGGTATTCGGGATTCCGGGTGGAGGTTACTTCTTCTCATCTTGATAACACTTTTCGTGACAAATCGTGTTTTCTTTGCAATTAAACAAACAAACCCCCCAAATTAGATGGTTTTTAATTAATTTCTTTAACACTGACCACAAATTCCCCGTGGATACGATACCCTACTTACGCTATCTACGTAGCTTATTTAGGTTTTTGATTGACCCTTACGACAGTCATCAATGTATCAAGATTATCGATCTCCTAAGTGTTCTTCACTATCAAGTAAGTTAAATTTTATGATTTGGTGATGTTGGATGAATTGGGTGTTGATGAACTCGTGAATCTAAGTGAAGTTAGGATGGATATGTGATAGAAACGCCTTATGAAACTTGAATTATGCTTAGATTTCTGATTGTTAGGTATATTTATGAAAAACCCATTTGTAGTGGTTCTTATGTAGGATGATGATGTATTTAATGTTAATTTGATGATGCTTGAGGTGTATGACAATGGATGTTATAGATTATTGATTTTGAATCTGAATTAAAATGATAGTTATGTGAAGAATTAGTAAGAATCATGCTTTAAAAGCTTGTACATAATATTTCATAAATGCAAAACCCGCCAAGTGTTCGATAAAATGCCTAAGAGAACAAATATGTGAAACTGTATGCAGGTTGCGGGTAATTATGTATGAAAAGTGATAATGACATAATTGTTAGCGAACTAAGATGAAAAGTGTGATTTAAGTAGAGATCATATGGGACTTTGATTTGTTAGTATGATGTGTTAGAAGCGTGCATTAGTAGCATGTATTCTATGCATAAGGTTATGGCACACCAAATACACTTAGTTGATTTTGTAGTTGGGTGATGTGGTTGTATGATATGTGGATTTTTCTAGCAAGCTAAAGTTGGGTTCAAGGGTAGCGTTAAAATTGGTCAATCTTAAATGATGTTGATAGTTGTGGGATTATGAGATGAAAAATATGGAAGGATTTGATTATGTTGAATGTGCATATATGATCTTGTGGTGGTATGTGTTTTACTAAGTGTAACACCTCGTAAAATCATGTCCAATGATGTGGTGACACGTATAATGAACCCTAATAAAGTCAAACGTTTACTAAGAGGGACTAATTTTTTCAAAAATCGAAAACCATGATTATAGAAGGACTGAAAGTGTCAACATGCCTAAAATAGGCCTCTGAGTGACCTTATACGGTGTGTCCGTATTCTCAAATGAGCCACTTGTTGGACGAGAGGAGCCGTTTGCGTAATTATGTGAAAGTTTGCGCGTCAAACGGTTAAAAGTGTCAATATGTTAGTTCTTACCTCTGAGTGAACTTTTAACGAACCTGAAGCATCATGATGTATTATAATACTCTCAAGAATGCCTAACATGGGCTAGATAAGGCTTCGATGCTATTAAACGATGAGATGCGCAAGTTTGCGCATTAGAGGGACCAAAAGCGTCAACTTTTGAATCTACGCCTTTCGGTGACCATTTAAGCAAACGAGAGCGTAGTAACAATTAAACACATGCTTGGGAATACCCATTATGGGCCATGGAAGGCTTGGATATAATTAAATGACATTTCGCGCTACTTTGTGCAATTAAAGGACTAATTGCGTCAACTGCAAAAATATACCGCTTCGTATGATATTGAACCTTCCGGAATATGATCGTAAGTTAAACATGCCCTAAATATCCCTTACATAGCTTAGAAATAGGCTTAGATGTGTTTGGTGCGCAAAAAATAAACTTACTTGATCAACAGGGACTAAAAGCATCAAAAAGTGCATAAGTTTGCATTTTCGCGCATATCTTACGTTCTGAATATATCCGGGCATCCAAAAATTTATGTAAGCACTAAAATATTTTATTTTAGTGTTAGGCTTGATAAAATTCCATTCGTCGCGTAATTTAGATCGTTTTTCGCGTCCGTTCGTGTTTCGTCGTAATTAGCCGAATAACATTACCGTACGACCAAATGAGCCGACATCCGGCATGTTTTTGAGCATATCTCATGTCCCCTATGTTTAGGCATCATAGTGAAGCCTTGAAATGAGATTAACGGGCCTCAAATAAGTCAGAAATGACATTTATCAAGATCAGGGACTAAAACTGCATGTTTTCAAAGTATACTGCTGATCTGTTCTTTCAGGCGGGCCGCGTAGGCTTTGGGGGCCTCTTACACGGGCCGCGTGGCCTGCATCTGCATATATTTTTTTTATTTTTGCTTGGAGACCACTCAAAACACTTCTAAACCAATCCTAATCGACTCCTTGGGCTCCAAACCAATTAGGACAGCTGTATAACAGGTGTAATGATCTTGTTAATCCTCCATACACATGTCTTGATCAGATTTATAACCAAAAACTATAAATAGGAAGCAATTTCACCCATTTCTTCACACCTTTTCATTCATTCCTTCTTATCTTTCTAACGTGGAGCTCCTGGACTGAATGGGACTTATTTTCTTGTAGAAAAGATAGTTAGGAGCCTTTGTAAGTGTCTTAGCCCTCTCATTAGTTCAATTTTAAGTTTTAAAAACCGAAATGTCAAGTTATCGTAAATTAACTTTGACTTTCGGTTTAAACTCTCATGGTCCAGCCACTGATCGGAATGAATGTGGGTATGTGACCATATTTAGGTAGGTGATTAACCCTTAAAAGGGCACCTCCTAATTCCTTCGTTTGCTTAGTTAATTGTCGGGTCAAACCGTTTAGGTAAAAAGTCAAACTTGGCAGATTGGTGAATAATAATTAAAACTAATGATTCAGAGGTTATAAATTATATTTTAACACTCTAATAACTTGGTAATAATTATTAAAACATGTCTAAGCATGTTCAACCCGACAATTCTGAGTTAAGGGTCGGTTAGCAACCGAAAATCGCAAAAGCTTGACTTTGCTTTGACTTTCAGTTCTGACCCGATTAAGCTTGATTCTTCCATGTTTTAAGCTTCCATTAGGACCGTATTATATAGTAGTATAAACCCCTGAAGTTATATTGCTTGGTCCTTAGTAGTTTGAAGTATATGCTAGCTTCCGTTATTATGCTTATAAACGCCCATTTTTCCCTTTTGACATATGAATGAGATTTTTAGAAATGTGAGAGGACAAAAACCTTTGTTACTGATATATAAGCATGTCCCGAAAATTTCACATCAGTTCTTGGTCTCAAATGGGAGTTATGCTCGATATCATAATTAGAAGCTTTTAATTAATTAAATTGCGATATCTTGCATAAGGCATGCTTAAACTTGGATTTTGACCCAAAACTCATTACCTACTGTTAAGATATTATTTTTAGGGATTGTTGGAATTATTGATCAGATTATAAACTGATCATATCATAGAGTTCTTGTATTATTCGGTAAATGACGATAATACCATTTTCATGCATAAAATGAGATTTACAAATGATTTGAATGCCAAACCTTTTCCTACTGATTTCATATATTAAATAAATTATTTTGAGCATTCAAAACTGATCAAAATCTCAGATTTCCATAAAACTCCTTAATTATCGTCAATTAGCGATTTTTACGCTATTTAGGTGCATAGTATGGTTTTAAACCATAATTAACACCTAAGACTTGTTACCTACTGAATTTTTAAACAAATTTTAATATTACTACAGTAGGTATAAGTCGTGAACTCAGACTTCCAAAAATGTCCGTAAAAGCATATGTGAAATGACCAAAATACCCTTTCGGGGCATAGTTTGGCCATAAATGGTAAACCTCACATATGTAAGATATCTTACTGAGGTAATGTGATAAAATAAATATTTTTACTGATCACCAAAGACCAGAACCTCATATTGTTTTAAAACCTCTTTTATAAAGGATAAAATGACCAAATTGCCCCTACGGGACTTAATTTGGTTTTAAATACTTTTTGGGCATATATGTTAACATCCTACTGATGTACTAACATATTCTAAGCATAATAATATATGGGACTTGTATATGGTTCATTTGGTTGCCCGTTACGCATTTACGCGTTCGGATCGGTTTATGTAACTAGTTTACGTAAGATTTGCCGAAACGGGTTTAACCTTATCGTTTTTATCTCAAAATCTGGAATGTGTTTAGTTTACCCATAATATACAAGTCTTCGTACTTGAAATGACATTCTATTCCGGTCATCGCTTAATCTAGCGTGTCGTACCGTTTTAGATACTTTAAGCTAGCCGGTCTAAGTCTGCGACTTAAATAAGACCGTTAGCATTCTGAATTGGTTATATATTACCATCACTCCAGGCTAGAGCCACCCGGTAAAAGCTACCTGCATTTAGATTGATTGGATACGACTGAGTTATTAGGCTGTGAATTAAGTATTAGCTTAGGTAAATACTTTTAACTTATTTTCCCTTATACGGGCTTGGGATACGGTAATATAATAATACCGCTTGGTCGGGTATGAGATTATTTAATCGGATTGTGATGTAATAAATCTGCATAACCCGTTTTAATCTGTATTGTTTGATAACATAAACATTGGGGGTTAACGATCGTGTCCTGGATATCCTCGGCTCATTTAAGTTATTAATGGCCACGACCTATGCACGGGGTGCAGGCATGCACCTGACAGATGCAAATGCTAAATATTAAATTAGCCACAAGTTGGGGATAATTCCTATGTGGGTTTTATAAGTGGTGAGTCAGTTAATCATGACCGGCTTCTAAACCGGCCCCATATGTATGACAAACATATAAAACTGTATACAAGATTTTATTAAAGATTGTCCCAAGTTATAAATGGTTTGTGCCTTGTGCACTTAAATCAATTTTCATAAACTCTTTTCAAATGAGTCGGTTAATTGTATTTACCAGTGAAAACTGACGTATTTTCAAAAGACTAAGTGGCAGGTACTACTCGTAATAGGCTGGGAGTTGCTCGGTGTCGAAAAAGAGAATCTTGCAAATCCTTAAAGATGCCATAAAGTCTGTTAAGCTTCATTTTATACATTCTGTAATGATCCACCTGTGAATGTGATATTACAGGCTCGTCTATAATAAATACTTTGATATTTTCAGACATTTGAGTTTGTAATAATATTTTATATTCCAAGACTTCCGCTGTGCTATTCTGTGTATGTTTAACCTTGATGATATCAACTACGTCACGATACTCCCCACCGGTAATATGGAAATATCGGGGTGTGACAGGTTGGTATCAGAGCCAACATTGAGTGAATTAAACACTAGTCTTTTGTGTTTAATCTCAATGACACAGTAGCATATTCCATAAGACCTTTTGAGTCTAGACTTAACATAGGAATGCTATCATCCCTATTAAGTAAATATTGTTTTCGATTTTATGTATTTTAAATAAGTCGCTAAGCAAGGAAACCGTTGATGGAATTTCTCCTCATCCGAAGCCAAGGAATGGTAAGCTTCATAATACAGCTAGAATAAGCGTGCGACTAGTTGGAGGAAAGACCTTTAAGGACTCATTCCTAAAACCAAACCCATTTTAATTGCAATCAGACTTCAGAGTCCATACCGGAGGTCCCTGAGGCTCAAATTTTAAAGTATGTACCAGTGAAGTCCATACAAGGTGGTCCCTGAGGCTCCCGTATTTAAAATAATGCTAGTGAATACTGATGACCCTTATTTCTTACCTCCAAGTTTTGGAATCCCAGACTTGGATTATATCATTCAAAACCCAATCCGTGGTCCATATCATTCCTTAACCTTTGAATCCTTGAATTCTACTTCTACAACGGATCCTGATTGGAATATTTATCTTATTTACTGAGGTCTTCAGCGTCCCTACTGTATATGGTAAACAAAGAAGAGAAACAATCGAAATGGAGCAAGGAAGGCCTTAGAAAATCCTTCTTTCATAATATTCTTTGTCCTTTAAGTCCTTATAAGGACCTATCTCTTCTATTTAGTCCTTGTGTGGACACACTTTTCGACTAAAGACCCTATACGGGCATTTGCTACTCAGTCCTTTCATGGACATTATATTTCAATATAGTCCCTTGTAGACATTATATTCCGATAAAGTCACTCGGTGGACATACTATTTCAATATAATCCTTTCATGGACGCGTGATTTTATTAAAATCCCTTTTGTGGATACACTATTTTAAAATAGTCCCTTTCGTGGACTTGATATTTCAATCTAGTCCTCTCATGGACATATTATTTCATCATAGTCCCTTCATGGACATGCTGATTCATCAAAGTCCCTTATGGACATATTATTCCCTTAAAATCCCTTGCGGATATGATATTTCATTAAAGTCCCTTCAAGGACGTATTGTTTTATTAATAAGTCCCAGTGAGGACGTGTCTTTTGACATAAAGTCCCTGTGAGGACATCTGTACAGCACAACCCTTTTGTGCGCACGCTGTACCAATATAGTCCTCTTATGGATATGTTATTTAATTAAAATCCCTTTGGGGAATATGCTATTTTGAAATAGTCCCTTTGAGGACATTGATATTTCATTATAACCCTTATATGGACTTATAATATTTATAGTTCTTATATGGACTTATATTTTTCCTTTTAGTCCTCTGTGGACAAATATATTACTAAAAGTCCTGATTAAGGCGTTATTGTAAATTCCTAATAATTTAGGAAAGTTTTGAAAATTTTATATAGGTATTCGTTTCGTCCTTTATCCAACAATAGTTCTGAAATTTTTCTCGAACTTTATTGATCAGCTGAAAATTTCAAAAGATCCTCTTAATGGTATAACCTAGCCTATATGTCTATGAACATGGCTGTGATGGTAAAACCCATTTAAGATAATTAATCCTTGTTAACATCTAAGAACATGTTAACATTCCTGGCTGTATGACTTGAGAGACCACACTAGCTTCAAAAAGTACTTGGACTTTTCCAAGCCACCTTCATAGCCTATATGATCAATACGAATCACGGCTATCAAACAACGGTATGAAGTATACATCAAAACATCCAATTAAGATGTATGCCTACGGGCGAAGGTGTATTCATGACAATGATAGTTTTATTTTATAAAATTCTTGTCAAAAGGCGATGAACTATGTTCGACCCTTAAAAATCACTGATCCAAGAGATCATTGATTATGTTTTAATTGTCCTTGTGACAAGGCCTTTTGTGCCATCTAACTGCCCTTCGAGACAAGCCTTGTGCTATATGAGGACGTCTCTATGACATTGACATTGTGATCTTTATGATCCCCTGTCCAAGGTAATGAGTTGTACTCAAGCCTAATAGTCTACATGGTCAATGTGATCATGACTAAAATCATCAGTACGATGATTAAATCTGACATCCTTAATGATGTTTTGCCTAAGGGCTATATATTATATTGTCCATCTGAGACAAGGCAATTGTAATCTTTTGTGATTCTTTACCAAAGGGGGGTGAGCCATGCTCGAATCCCATAGTCTATATGATCATTGCGATCTTGACTAGTATCATCAATATGATGATCATAATATTAACATCCCTTGCGATGAAATGCCAACGGGCTACACTTTACTCTATTGTCAATTAGACAAAGATAGTGGTGGTCTTTATGATCCCCTGTACAAAGTGGTGGGTTTTACCCAACCCTAACAGTCTATATGATCAATATGATCATGACTAATATCATCAAATGCAATGATGATATATGAACATCCATTAGTGATGTCAGTTGGGTTACCTTTGTGCCAAATAAGTCGTCTTTAGAGACAATGACGGTTGTAGTTTATGACTCCCTGTCCAAAGGTGAAGAACTATGTTCAAACCTGGAAGCCCTAATCCAATAAGGCTGCGGCTTATAAACTAATGTCCTTGACGACAAAACAATGAGTTATTTTTAAGTCATCCATGGCAAGCCTTTGTGCTATAATTTATCGTTCGTGACAAGTTAACATACTAGATGTTAACATCCCTGGTGACAGGCCTTTTGTGCGAGACTTGATAAAAGTCCTTCGTGACATGCCTTGGTGCCATATCTTATAACGTCCTTTGCGACAAGGCCTTCGTGCCATATGATCATTTATATCCTACATGACTAGGCTTTATGCCATATATTTCTATGTCCCTCGTGACGGACTTCTATGCCATATGTGTGTATATATATATATATATAATAAAAGTCATGTTAGGCTAGCTTTCGAGCTATTCATAATCGTCCTTGTGACAAAGACAGTTGTGGCATTATGATCATCTGTCAAACAGGTAATGGACTCGCTCCAAACCTTAAGTGCCATTAACGGTCCTTTTGTGACCTAGGCTAAATGTAATGGATATACATTCAAATAACATTCATTAGGAATGTTTGGAAAATAATAGCCTATACGGTTTATGGATGCCGGGGCTGATCTATGTCGGGTCAAAAGGATGATGACTAACAATTGCTTAACATGGTGGTTAGTACCAAGTTTCGAGTATGGAAAACTCGAATGAGGTGGATATCAGTCGCGATACTATTAAGGCGACAAAAGCTAATAATGCTACAAAAGTAAGCCTCAATATTAATGGAGTTAATCTCCAAACTATGATTGACGCAGCAGTTTGAAAGGCCATGGAAAAGGTCATGAAACAATTCGAAGAGCCGAATGCTTCTCGCTCTAAATTTCATTCAAAATCTCAACCAATTGCTCATGAAAAGAGCTTTGTTCACACTTCGATTGTGAAGGATGAACCAAGGGAAGAGGATAACTCCCAGAAATCTAGAAAAAGAGCAATTACGGGCTTAATAAGAACCAACATAAGTTCAGTAAGAAGCCTGTATGTAAGAATTGCTATAAAAGACACTAGGGACAGTGCCGAATGAATCAAAGACCAAAGCAGTGTGACTGTTGGGTCGAAATGGAGAATGATGTTATCAATTAATGCGTCGTTATTTAGCGACTTTATTGTTTTGTATAGGATAGCGTTTTTAGTTATTTTAGTCGGGCGTTTTAGCGTCTTTTATGGTTTTCCAAGCAAGAGGTGGCTTGCTTGGAAAACAAGGCTCAAGGGGCTATATATAGATTACTACACCTCACTTGGAGGGTGTGCATTCGGGAGCCACCACCCTGGGGGAGCTCACCCGGGGTGGATGAGTATTTTGTATTTGTTTTTATCCAATCAATGAAACATTTCTATTGTTCAAATCATCAAAGTTTCTATCTTTCTTGTTTATTATCAATTGTTATTGGTTCAAAATCACCCGTCTCATTATCTTTTATCGAACCGGAACTGAAACCGGATCGTTACAGGCCTCTCAGTGACCTCTACAAAGGAACTGGTCATCAGTCCCATGAATGTAGGGACATGTGGAATACAGTCTGTTACGGCTGTGGTGAGTAAGGCCACATCAGAATTAGATGCCATAAAGCTGCCAAAGAAGGTGCAGCTAAGCCTTGAAAAGCTAAGGAAGGAAATGCCTGAACTCGCCTGATAAATGCCTATAGGCAGTACCTGATGTCATCAAGTACATTCCTTATCATTTACCAATGATAATCTCTGCTAAGTGTCCTGTTTTAATACAGGCAATAAAAAGTCTTTCATAGACCATAAGCTTAGCAAAACCTTGATGATATTCATAAGAACTCCAGATTCTAAGTCAGGAAGAACTTACCAATGAAACCTGAGAGACTAATTCTTCTATTATCGGCGATGATCCTTCTGTAAAATCTAAGAGTACTCTTTCTTTGAACAGAGTACGACCATATATGTTATTTTAATTATTTTTCTCATTGATTTTATCAACTGCGAGTGCCAACTATGATTGACAAAAGCGCCATATGAGGATTTGTGTATCCGAGTGCGTCCCATAGATTATGTCCATGCCTGATCAGTATGGAAGTTTAATGCATGGGGCCACTAAGATATTCCAATGGTCATATTGTACTAAAGTCAGCTAGTGGTGTTCAAAGAAGATATCCATAATAAAAATGCCTAAGTAGGCGTCTCTACTTAAGGCATCCGTGCACTCGTGAGACAGATATGTCATTTGCATGACACAAGTGACGGTAAGTGGACCAAGGTCAAAGATTGAGCTACCTCTATCATATTTGGATAACTTGATTTCTTCTCCATAGAACTACCCTGTTTGACCTCTGGAGAGGCAAAGTGGAATTATGATTTACATTCTATTAAGAGTTGTATCTATTACAGAAGCTCTTCATCGGTCAGCATCAATAGAAATGGAAGAACTGAGAACTAACCAGATGAGTTTTTGGAGAAAGGCTTGTACAACCTAGCTCATCATCTTAAGAGCTCTGATTATGGTTGATAAAGGAAAGCACGATGCAGTACGCTTGTGCATTGATTACTGCAACCTACCAGGAAATAATTAAGAATCGTTATTAGATGCCCAGGATCGTCGACTTGTTCGACTAACCATGAGGATAGTTGATTCCTTAGGACTGATTCGAGTAGTAGTTGGAATAACTATCCCACCCTGAATAAGTTCTTTTAACCAAAAGCGTGATATAAGCGTAAAGGCTGCTCCATTGGAGACCTTGTTGGGAAGAAAGAGTCAATGCCCAATTGTTGGGCAGGAAATTGGGAAAGCCCAATTCTCAGGATCTAATATTTGTATTAAAAACGATGGATAGGATTTTATGAATCCGTAATCGTCTGAAAACTGCCAGTAATCGGCAGAAGAGCAATGCGAACAAGAGGCGCAAATCTCTTAAAGTTCCAAATGGGGAACAAGACTCTATTGAGAATATCAATATGAAAGAGTACGATACGTTTCAGTATAAAGGGCAAGTTAAGCCTTGGATATAAAAATCATTCAAGATCATCGAATATGACGGCAGTATAGCTCATAAGCTAAACTTGCCTAAGAAGCTCGGTGGAATTCACGATGTGTTCCACATTTCTAACTTAAAGAAATGCCTAGCTGATGAATCGCTAGCAATGTCTCATAAAGACATATGGATTGATGAAAGCCTGAGGGTTATTGTAAGACCTATATCGATCAAGGATCTACAGGTTATGAAGCTCTGAAGAGAAGCATGTACCTATTGATTAGGTCAACTGGAATACCCGTAAAGGTCCCTAAATTACTGCGGAAGTTCAGTCCAGTGTACGACAGAAATTACTTCCATCTTTTTGAGCAAATCTCAGGGTCGAGATTTATTTTAAGGGGGTGAGGATGTAACACCTCGTAAAATCGTGTCCAATGATGTGGTGACACGTATAATGAACCCTAATAAAGTCAAACGTTGACTAAGAGGGACTAATTTTGTCAAAAATCGAAAACCATGATTATAGAAGGACTGAAAGTGTCAACATGCCTAAACTAGGCCTCTGAGTGACCTTATACAGTGTCCGTATTCTCAAATGAGCCACTTGTTGGACGAGAGGAGCCGTTTGCGTAATTATGTGAAAGTTTGCGCGTCAAAGGGTTAAAAGTGTCAACATGTTAGTTCTTACCTCTGAGTGACCTTTTAACGAACCTGAAGCATCATGATGTATTATAATACTCTCAAGAATGCCTAACATGGGCTAGATAAGGCTTTGATGCTATTAAACGATGATATGCGCAAGTTTGCGCATTAGAGGGACCAAAAGCGTCAACTTTTGAATTTACGCCTTTCGGTGACCATTTAAGCAAACGAGAGTGTAGTAACAATTAAACACATGCTTGGGAATACCCATTATGGGCCATGGAAGGCTTGGATATAATTAAATGACATTTCGCGCTACTTTGTGCAATTAAAGGACTAATTGCGTCAACTGCAAAAATATACCGCTTCGTATGGTATTGAACCTTCCGGAATATGATCATAAGTTAAACATGCCCTAAATATCCCTTACATAGCATAGAAATAGGCTTAGAGGTGTTTGGTGCGCAAAAAATAAACTTACTTGATCAACAGGGACTAAAAGCGTCAAAAAGTGCATAAGTTTGCATTTTCGCGCATATCTTACGTTCTGAATATATTCGGGCATCCAAAAATTTATGTAAGCACTAAAATATTTATTTTAGTGTTTGGCTTGATAAAATTCCATTCGTCGCGTAATTTGGATCGTTTTTCGCGTCCGTTCGTGTTTCGTCGTAATTAGCCGAATAACGTGACCGTACGACCAAATGAGCCGACATCCGGCATGTTTTTGAGCATATCTCATGTCCCCTATGTTTAGGCATCATAGTGAAGCCTTGAAATGAGATTAACGGGCCTCAAATAAGTCAGAAATGACATTTATCAAGATCAAGGACTAAAACTGCATGTTTTCAAAGTATACTGCTGATCTGTTCTTTCAGGCGGGCCGCGTAGGCTTTGGGGGCCTCTTACACGGGCCGCGTGGCCTGCATCTGCATATATTTTTTTTATTTTTGCTTGGAGACCACTCAAAACACTTCTAAACCAATCCTAATCGACTCCTTGGGCTCCAAACCAATTAGGACAGATGTATAACAGGTGTAATGATCTTGTTAATCCTCCATACACATGTCTTGATCAGATTTATAACCAAAAACTATAAATAGGAAGCAATTTCACCCATTTCTTCACACCTTTTCATTCATTCCTTCTTATCTTTCTAACCTGGAGCTCCTGGACTGAATGGGACTTATTTTCTTGTAGAAAAGATAGTTAGGAGCCTTTGTAAGTGTCTTAGCCCTCTCATTAGTTCAGTTTTAAGTTTTAAAATCCGAAATGTCAAGTTATCGTAAATTAACTTTGACTTTCGGTTTAAACTCTCATGGTCCAGCCACTGATCGGAATGAATGTGGGTATGTGACCATATTTAGGTAGGTGATTAACCCTTAAAAGGGCACCTCCTAATTCCTTCGTTTGCTTAGTTAATTGTCGGGTCAAACCGTTTAGGTAAAAAGTCAAACTTGGCAGATTGGTGAATAATAATTAAAACTAATGATTCAGAGGTTATAAATTATATTTTAACACTCTAATAACTTGGTAATAATTATTAAAACATGTCTAAGCATGTTCAACCCGACAATTCTGAGTTAAGGGTCGGTTAGCAACCGAAAATCGCAAAAGCTTGACTTTGCTTTGACTTTCAGTTTTGACCCGATTAAGCTTGATTCTTCCATGTTTTAAGCTTCCATTAGGACCGTATTATATAGTAGTATAAACCCCTGAAGTTATATTGCTTGGTCCTTAGTAGTTTGAAGTATATGCTAGCTTCCGTTATTATGCTTATAAACGCCCATTTTTCCCTTTTGACATATGAATGAGATTTTTAGAAATGTGAGAGGACAAAAACCTTTGTTACTGATATATAAGCATGTCCCGAAAATTTCACATCAGTTCTTGGTCTCAAATGGGAGTTATGCTCGATATCATAATTAGAAGCTTTTAATTAATTAAATTGCGATATCTTGCATAAGGCATGCTTAAACTTGGATTTTGACCCAAAACTCATTACCTACTGTTAAGATATTATTTTTAGGGATTGTTGGAATTATTGATCAGATTATAAACTGATCATATCATAGAGTTCTTGTATTATTCGGTAAATGACGATAATACCATTTTCATGCATAAAATGAGATTTACAAATGATTTGAATGCCAAACCTTTTCCTACTGATTTCATATATTAAATAAATTATTTTGAGCATTCAAAACTGATCAAAATCTCAGATTTCCATAAAACTCCTTAATTATCGTCAATTAGCGATTTTTACGCTATTTAGGTGCATAGTATGGTTTTAAACCATAATTAACACCTAAGACTTGTTACCTACTGAATTTTTAAACAAATTTTAATATTACTACAGTAGGTATAAGTCGTGAACTCAGACTTCCAAAAATGTCCGTAAAAGCATATGTGAAATGACCAAAATACCCTTTCGGGGCATAGTTTGGCCATAAATGGTAAACCTCACATATGTAAGATATCTTACTGAGGTAATGTGATAAAATAAATATTTTTACTGATCACCAAAGACCAGAACCTCATATTGTTTTAAAACCTCTTTTATAAAGGATAAAATGACCAAATTGCCCCTACGGGACTTAATTTGGTTTTAAATACTTTTTGGGCATATATGTTAACATCCTACTGATGTACTAACATATTCTAAGCATAATAATATATGGGACTTGTATATGGTTCATTTGGTTGCCCGTTACGCATTTACGCGTTCGGATCGGTTTATGTAACTAGTTTACGTAAGATTTGCCGAAACGGGTTTAACCTTATCGTTTTTATCTCAAAATCTGGAATGTGTTTAGTTTACCCATAATATACAAGTCTTCGTACTTGAAATGACATTCTATTCCGGTCATCGCTTAATCTAGCGTGTCGTACCGTTTTAGATACTTTAAGCTAGCCGGTCTAAGTCTGCGACTTAAATAAGACCGTTAGCATTCTGAATTGGTTATATATTACCATCACTCCAGGCTAGAGCCACCCGGTAAAAGCTACCCGCATTTAGATAGATTGGATACGACTGAGTTATTAAGCTGTGAATCAAGTATTAGCTCAGGTAAATACTTTTAACTTATTTTCCCTTATACGGGCTTGGGATACGGTATTATAATAATACCGCTTGGTCGGGTATGAGATTATTTAATCGGATTGTGATGTAATAAATCTGCATAACCCGTTTTAATCTGTATTGTTTGATAACATAAACATTGGGGGTTAACGATCGTGTCCTGGATATCCTTGGCTCATTTAAGTTATTAATGGCCACGACCTATGGACGGGGTGCAGGCATGCACCTGACAGATGCAAATGCTAAATATTAAATTAGCCACAAGTTGGGGATAATTCCTATGTGGGTTTTATAAGTGGTGAGTCAGTTAATCATGACCGGCTTCTAAACCGGCCCCATATGTATGACAAACATATAAAACTGTATACAAGATTTTATTAAAGATTGTCCCAAGTTATAAATGGTTTGTGCCTTGTGCACTTAAATCAATTTTCATAAACTCTTTTCAAATGAGTCGGTTAATTGTATTTACCAGTGAAAACTGACGTATTTTCAAAAGACTAAGTGGCAGGTACTACTCGTAATAGGCTGGGAGTTGCTCGGTGTCAAAAAAGAGGATCTTGCAAATCCTTAAAGATGCCATAAAGTCTGTTAAGCTTCATTTTATACATTCTGTAATGATCCACCTGTGAATGTGATATTACAGACTCGTCTATAATAAATACTTTGATATTTTCAGACATTTGAGTTTGTAATAATATTTTATATTCCAAGACTTCCGCTGTGCTATTCTGTGTATGTTTGACCTTGATGATATCAACTACGTCACGATACTTCCCACCGGTAATATGTGGAAATATCGGGGTGTGACACTAGGTAAGTTGGGAATGTATGTAATGCCCGTAACATAATCGACTATAATAATGTGGACGTATGAAGTTAGATTGATAAATCACAAGATAGACAGTTGACTTTCTAAAAGTCAACTGTGCATAATTAGTGTATTAAGATTTTGTCACAAGTGTTGTATTAGAGAAATCATTAAATACATGCTATATCAATATGTGCTAAATGTAACAACATGAAGAATTATGCGGAATGAAAAGATGCGACTTCAAGCTTATATTTTGTGTTGATTGGAATTTGAGAAATAAAGTATAATGTTGGATATGAATGTAAAATGAATGCAATATTAGAATGTGTGTTTATACTAATGAAATGGTAACTATGATGACATGAAAGTATAGGATCATGTCAAGATGGGGGAAACATGGAAGGCTACGTAAAGGATATGAGGAAGCATACACGAGACAGGCACTCGAGGTAAGTGAATCTCGATTCACTTTTAAGTAGGTTTAATAAATTTTTTTAATACTTATGCTTATGAAACATCATGAAAGAACATGTAATAATTAGAAGTAATAAGCTAATAATGCCTCAGTATTGACGAAGGTTGTTATTTAAGCCGAAAGTAAATTGGTGGGTACAAACGGGTCGAATATTAGGTGCATGGGATGTGTAACGTAATGTAATTCGTTATGGTTATGACCCCAGGTAAGAATTTTTAGTCATTTATGGAAGGGAAATGTTTTACGGTTAATTAGAAACAAGTTTTAACTGTTTCGGATGTGAATTGGGCAAGATAAGATAGTTTTGGTGATTAAAATGGAAGCTGTGTTGGGCACTACCGTAGCTTACGATAGCCACCGTAAGCTACGGTAGGCACTTAAGAGATGTTAAGGGTCGTCGGTTAGTGAAAGAATGGATTTGTTTTCGTGTTAGTGTAAGAAATTGTATAAGTAAATATGTTTAGGAATCTAGTAGGCACGTAGGTCGTTTTGTATATCGCCTATATTATGTTAAGTTGTGAATATGTCATTTCGGCATAAGCGTATGTGTATGAAGTGGTAAGCATGAGCTAGTGTATATAAATTCGTAAATGATTGTTTGTATGTAGGTAGGGACGTAGACATGTATGAAGGTACGTTTGCATATAGGTGTATGTGATAATAGGCGCGTAAGTGTGAATGCATGTATGTATGAATATACGATGCTAAAGATATACGTATGAACGTTATCAAGGCGTCAGAGTACTTACGATTACTAATGATGTGCTTTGAGTTTGGAATGTAATGCAGGTATGAGATTGTCGGATTCATGAAGGAATGAAACCTGGTTTGGATAAAGAGTATTTAAGAAAGCGCTTGGACAATTCCACGTTTACTTCATAGAATGCTTTACGAATTTCTATTATATGGTTTAATGTTGTATGGTGTTAATGACTAATGGTTGGGTTGTACGTGGTGTCCACAGGTATCGCTCAGGTTTCCTCTACCACTAGCGAAGTGAAGCAGACGTAGATCGAGTTGAGAGTAAGGATTGTACGGGAAAGAAAGGTCACATAGTTTGTTTTAAATTGGTCATGAAGCCTTGATATAATGTAACATTGTGAATCCTCTCTAATGAACGTATTACAATTTGTAATTGAGTCTTCATGTAATTAGTATGACTCTTTAAGAACGAAATTTTTGGGCTCATATTTTCCGTTGTGTCGTACTTAAGTTCTTACAAGTTGGTCTTACAGGGATTTGTTCATTATACGAACGGGTCATGCCCGAATTTTGTTAAATAGTAGTATGATACTATTACTTTTTCGGATTAGAAAATCTGGGTGTTACAGTAATTTATGTTTAGTTGATCCCATCTCATTGGTTAGGATGATATTTGTGAGGTTCAAAATAAGTTTTTTTAACACAGGTTCTCACGCTTATAATAAGTATATAAATGAAATCCTAGAAAGAGAAATAATACAAGAACAAGTGTAGATGTGTATTTGATCTGGTTTTTACTTTTATCTCTCTATGTTCATCATCATTTATAGCTCATTGAACAATAGTTTCAAAGTGTAACAGGTAATATATGTTGCATAGATATTATGTTCATGGGTTAACTTATTCTATAAAAACTCTTAAAATCTAAACCCACTACACCACCACCCAAAACCTAAATACCCACCCCCACCCCACCACCACCCAAAAACCTAAACCCCTCACGCCCACCCAAAAACCTACCCCCCCCCCCCCCCCCCCCTTTGTTGATAAAAAAAATTGTCGAGAAGGGGGCGGGGGTTTAGGTTTTTGGGTGGTGGTGAGTATTTAGTTTTTTTTTTTTTTTTTTTTTTTTTTTTTTTGTAGTGGGTTTTTATTTGTTGTGAATTAAACTAATTATGTTAACCTAAATTGCAATTCTTTAAGAAATCAGCTTGTAAATATGTAAATAATGAACACAACCAAGTTTGGGTTGATAGCACAATATGTAAGATGTCTAAGTTAACTACTTAACTATACTACAAAGTTGCATAGACACAATTTTGTTTAACACAAGTAAATGGTGGATAAAGGAGAGACATGCAATTGTATAGCTAATCTTAGCGAATGAAACCAATAAAGTTATACTACACAAGTTGATCATTACCAATTATCAACATACTAACATGACACCACAATCATATATCCGATCTTTTAACGATTAAACACAAATTTTAAAGTAAAAATACATGAGTTAATCCTAGCTAATATGCATTTGACAACCCATATACATGTTAAACACCATAAATTTACTAAAATCGTTTGTTAGCAAAAATAACAAAAGCATTTTAGTGTCTAATATAAGTTAAAAAGTCATACTAAACACAATAACAACACAAACCTTACACCTTTTTGTAATCAACTAGTAAAATTACTCGTGCGTGGTGGCGGGAATTCAGTCGACGTCGATCTTAAAAAAAAGATCAAAATTAGTCAAATTTACCGGTCAGGTAGAAAAAAGGGAAAAGTAAAAAGTTGTAGATTTTTAAAAAGGGGTCGGGTAGAAAAAAGGGAAAAGTAAAAAGCTGTAGATTTTTAAAAAGAGGAAAGTAAAAAATAAGTAAAAAAGAAAGTCAAAGGTGGTCAAAGTTGATAGACAAAAAAAAGTAAAAGATGGTCATAGTTACTATTCACAAACTTGGTAATTGGTAATTGTATATATACTAAAATAAAATAATAATAATAATAATAATAATAATAATAATAATCATGATAATGAAAATTAAATGACTTTGTTTCTAAAAGATACTTAAATTCTCATATTTATGCTACAACTTAGTTTAATGAAAACTAAAACTGAAAACCAAGTGATCAACCATGCGGCTCCCCTCACTGTTGTAGTGTTGTTATCCTTTTAGTTCATTTTGTGGGCCGTTTTGGGCCTGTGATATACTAATCTCAGTCCAAATAATTAATTTGTTTGTGCGTCCAGCTTGTGTCAATTTACCTATTTATTAATCGAGTTAGCATGCACAATTAACAGATGTCAAAACAATCTATTTTGAGTTTTTATCATGTATTTTGAGTTTTTATTTAATTCCCATGATAAAACAACCATACTATACATAACAATAAATATAAATACATCCTTGCAACTTTAAAATAATATATATATTCTATCAAAGTGATAACTGGGGGTGTAAATGAGCCGGGCCGAGCCCGAGCTCGGCTCGTTATGTTTTTATGAAGCTCGAGCTCGGTTCGATTCGAGCCTACTAATTTGAACTCGAGCTCGGTTCGCGAGTAAAACCCAAAGCTCGAGCTCGGTTCGAGTTATTTTAAGAATAACCTCAGACGAGCTAAAAACTTGACTCGAGCTCGCTTCAATGTCGCTTAAACGAGCCAAAGATCGGCTCGAGCTTGGCTCGCCAATGTTATCATCATTATTATTATATTATATAAAAAATAAATAACTTTTTGTTTGGGCTCGTTTAGGCTCGCGAACCTAAACGAGCTTTGTATTTCAGGCTCGAGCTCGGGCTCGATAACTAAACGAGCTCTATTTCAGGGCTCGAGCTCATTAAAGCTCGGCTCGTTCGATCTTTTAACCAAGCCGATAACGAGTAGCTCTCGAGCCTCTGGGATTGTTTACACCCCTAGTGAAAACAAGCTAAAACAATCGAATACAACCATGGTTATCAGTAGGGGTGTAAATGAGCTAGTTTAACTTGTGAAACTTGAGGTCGGTTCATTTCGATCTTTGTTTTTAAAGCTCGAGCTTGACTCATAGGTAGTTGTTCAAGCTCGAGCTTTGCACGCACTCGGTTCGTTTATTATTTTTAATTAATTTATATTAATCGTAATTACTATTTTATATATATAATTTAGTTATTTTTCTTAATTTTATAAATAGTAAATATTAATATTAATATTTAATGTATTAATTAAAAATTATATAAACAATAGGCTCGTCAGTCTGTTCTAGTTACATAAGCGAAGCTGGGGCTCGGGGTCATTAACTAAACGAGCTTGTTTTTTGGCTTGGGCTCAAGCTAGTTTAAGCTAGGCTCGTTACAAGCTTTTTTCCAAGCCAGCTCGAGTGGCTTGTGAATAGCTTGGCTAGTTTCCACCCCTAGTTATAGCTCTAGGATGATGAAGTGTATGTTACAGATTATGATGATATGATGAATTGAGTTGATCTCTTACCGTTTCTTTAGGTGTGATGAAGAAGGAAGATATTGAAGGGGATTTGGTTGAGTTGATCAAAGGGGTGAAGGTTGGGAGGAAGGATGAGAAGGAGGTTACTGTGTTTGTTTCGGTTGGTTCGGCGGTTGTGGATCTCAATTAGCATATGAAACCGTTGTTAAACCTTACACAGACGTGTTAGCGAACTCACCAATAAGGACCTGATTTGTACCAGATGCAGCCAGCCTTTTTGTAGCCCATTGTTTGTATGTTGAGTATAAAAGGGGTCTTGTGATGATTTAGGTGATGTTAATTGTTAAACAGCTTGACAGCTTCTATAATAAAAATGTCCAGACCAATTAAATTTGTTGTTGGGAACAACATGGTGAATTATATGACTGTTAAGTGTTGTTAACTTTATAAAGAATGATGAAAATATGGCCTGCTATGTACATAAAGATTTGCCTACTAACTTGTTACTTCAAGTTTGTTAAAGAGTTCGGTTTGATGGGTTTCTTTCGTTGGAAAGGGTCGGTTATTTAACTGTCTCCCTGCACAGTACTTCGAACCAACAAATGTCGGTAAGTATACATGAAATTGACTCTACCTTGAATGTAGGAAGAAGAAAATAATACAAGATGCAACAACATACATATAACTGCACAATCTCGCCTTACCGAAAAGGAAAAATGGGCATGTTACCTGAGCCTTGAGCCCTTGAGTAACATGTCAAAAATCATGATTGGACTGGTTCAGAACAGACAATTTTGGTGCGGGTCTGATTGGTTTGACTCTAAACGCTTTTGATGTGACAATCCCCTCAAGTGGAAATGAATGTGAAAACATAGTGGCATCTGATGTGGTACTGACGTGGTTGTTTCCATGGAGTCCTAATGAGCTAAACTGAATAGAGCCTCAACTAATTGGGTTGAGTCCAATATGATGGTATCTTCTACAAACAAAGACATTTCATCAAAATGGGGAGTATTGGTACATTACAGGAAGAAGAAAGTTAAAATCCGATCAAAAAAATTCTTATGGAACCTAAGAATGCTTGCTAAGAATGAGGTAAATGAATCTAGCAACGAAGGACTCAAACACCGTTGAGTTTGAATATATCTCCTTTAGTATCATTATAGAGATGTCTTATTAGGATTTCTTTTGTTATTTTTGGTACTATGTACGTAGTTTATCTTGAGATGGGCACTACATATGTAGGGACACCGGTCAAAACTAGATGTGTATATATAATGTCATAAAACCAAGAGGCACGTGTATTTTCTGGCGATAACACCTATAAGGCTACATTCATTGGTGACCAATTGGTGGGTTGGTTGCCCAAAAAGTGAAAAAAATAATAAAAAAATCATTTAATTCTCACGACCAAGTTGGTTGTGCATTATTTTAATAATTTTAAGGTGCCACTTGTTGGTAAATGAATGGTTCGTTTTTTAATTATGTTTTTCATTTTTGATGTAGAACAATTAATTCTACATAAAACATGATTTTCTTTAATAACTTATTAATACTTAATTATTACAGAAAACTGATAACACAGTGTTGTTTAACTTTTTTTGTGAACATGTCGATATAAATTTTATTAAAAATCGAGTTTCTTCCAAAAAATATATTTTAAATTATTTTTTTTATAAAAAAATGCATTAAATTGTTGTTATTTATTTTGCTTCTAAAACAAATCGGTTTCAAATAAAAATATTAATTATAATTATTTCTAACACATTTATGGATAAATAGTAAGCATAAAAATATAGATATTTAATAAAAAATGTTTTAAAGGTTGGGTTGTGAATGTGAGTCAACGGTTGAGGTAGGTTGGGTTGGGTTGGGTTGTGTATGTGAAAGAGAGAGAAATTAGTTTTTTATAAAAAGGTTGGGTTGAAGATGGTTGTGAATGGGACATAGCCTAAGGTGACCCGGGACACCCTGTGGTGAACATTTCTTCACGCCTTGAATAGAGTGAAACACCGCCGCCACCGCAAATCTTCACGCGTGGAATACATAATGCGTCCTCACCATAACACGTTGGAATTCAATTTTGTAACCGTTGAGATGACCGTTGATGATGAAAGACGAGTGTGTGGTGAGTGATGAGCATTTTTCATTAAAATCCATAACTAGTGATGGAATAATGCTCGATGACATGGCGGAACTTGATTGAATGTTGTGAGTGATGGAATTCCATCACTAGTGGAGCGCCCCTACCCCTAAGGGGAGGAGGGGTAGTCACTAATGATAGAATTCTATCACTCCCAATATCCAATCAATTCATGCCATGTCATCACCCAATATTCTATCACTAGTGATAGAAATGTAGTGGGGGTGGTCACTAGTAGGGCTGCAAACGAACCAAACGTTCAGCGAACAGTTTGTGAACCGTTCGGCGGGAAGTTCGTTTGTTTATTAAACAAACGAACACGAACAAAAAATTTCGTTCGTTTAGTTAAATAAACAAACATGAACAGATGTCGTGTTCGTTCGTTTATGTTCGTGAACGTTTGGTAACATGTTCGTTTGTGTTCGATAGTTCATTAGTGTTTTTAGTTTTTATATTTATTTAAATACTTCAAAAATCCGACAAATTAGATATTTAATAAGTGTCAGTGTATTATATATTCTGTTCATGAACGATTATTTGTGTTCGTTTGTTTCCATTTGTGTTCATGAATATTAGTTTGTGATCATTTGTGTTCGTCAACTGTCACACCCCGATTTCCACATGTCACCGGTGGGCCCGGTGGGGAGTATCGTGACGTGGTTGGCAACATAATAGTCAAACAACACAATTATATAAATGCACAGCGGAAGCAAATTTAAAGATATAATTCAACCGAATATAATGTTGTAATATCAAGTATCACAATAGTCGATTGTTTATCCACAGACGGATCGAAAATGAAATATAAGCAATAGTTCAACAGACTTTGACATCTAGAGCTTGCGAAACTTGAGTAATGATGCCTGGAGTAGCCAGCCTATTTCGTCTAGCACCTGCACTTAACCTTTTTGGAAAATACGTCAGTTTACACTGGTAAATACAACTCAACTGACTCGTTTTGAAAAGAGTTTGTAAATTGATTTGAATGCACTTCGGCACAAAATATCTTTATAACTTGGGACAATTATTTGTATATAATCTTGTATACAGATTTACCTATTTGTCGTCCATTAGCACCGGTTAGAAGAGCCGGTTTAAGTTAACTGACACGCCACAGGTATAGTGCCCACAAGGTTGATTCCTTTAGTGGATTACCAGTTTTTACATAATGCATCTGTCAGGTGTACGCCTACACCCCGTGCTTAGGTCGTGGCCATTTCGTAAAATGATGCCAAGGATATCCGGGACATGGTCATTTAACCCCCAAGGGCCATACATCAAATAATACAGAATAAAACGGGTTATGTAAATACATTAATCACAATCCGATTTAAATGACTACATACCCGACCAAGCGGTACTTTTATAGTACCGTATCCCAAGCCCGTATAGGGAAAATAAGTTAAGAGTATTTACCTGAGCAAAGTATCAATCAAATACAGCAAATGCAAGTACTTTTACTGGGCTCCTAATCTGGAACGAAGGTTTATAATAACCTATTAGATTTCTAACGGGTCCTTAATTAAGCCTTAGCTTAGACCGGTTAGTTTCAATGATACGGTTCGTACGCACTATTAAGCGAAGACCGGATAGAATGTGATTTAGACCCGACAAGTTCGGAGACTTGTTTAATATGGGTATTTCATACACATTCTGGATTTTGAGATAAAACCGATAAGGTTTGACCCGTTTCGGCTAATTTATGTAAACTAGTTACATAAACCGAACCGAACGCGTAATAAGCGTAACGGGTAGTAATGAGAGCCATTTACAGGTTTCCTAAGTTAATATGCTTCATATATGTTGTGACATCAGTAAGATGTCTTTTATTATGCCCGAAACGAATTTAAACACAAACTATGCCCCGTAGGGGTATTTTGGTCATTTTAAAGGTTGTAAAAGAGTTTAAGTGTCAACCTGAGTTACAGGCCTGATGTAATCAGCAAATATACTCAATTTTCTAAGTTATATCAGTAGGTTAAAGTATATAAGTGAAATTTATCAATTATAATCAAACTATGCCCCGTAGGGGTATTTTGGTAATTTCACATAAACCGAAAAGCTCAAAACTGAAGTCTGAGTTTATCAACCTTTGCTTACTGTTAAAATATTATAATTTGCCTCAAATATCAGTAGGTATCAACTCTTGTATGTTTAATATAGTTATAGCACATACTATGCGTTAAAAACGCTTAAAAAGGCGATTAAAGGCCATTTCCGGGTTTGATACATAAGTCTGATATTTTTATATTTCCAGAAGGCTTAAAATAATTTATTTATCATATGTGATCAGTAGCAAAAGGTTTGGAGTCGTTTAGATATGTAAAACTCATTTTATGGCCCGTAAGGGCAAAACCGACAATTACCGGATTAAGCCTACGACTATAAGTTATGCTCAGCCTAAAATTTAATAAAAATATTTAAAAGTCCCAAAATAATATATTACATCAGTGGGTAATAAGTTTGGTATCAAAAAGTAGGCTTAACTAGGCTATACGCTAATTACGCCGTTTTATTAACATAAAGCTTTAATTTTACGCTAACGAGCATAACTCTTAACCTACACCTCAAACTGATGTCAAATTTTGTATCCAAGTTTATATATCAGTATTTAAGGTTTCTACACTTTTACATTTTCATAAATCACGTTTTAAGGTGAAAAGGGCATAATGGTCAACATATGGGCAATTAACGGAATCATGCATATTAATTGGATAACTAATGATCCGAGGTGTATAATCACAGAGGGTTATACTAGCATGTAACCTGGTCCAAATGAAGCTCTTAGGTATTTCTAAATCATACCAAAACGGGTCAGAACTGAAAGTCAAAGTATAAGTCAAACTATGCGACTTTCGGTTCCGAACCGGGTCTAAACAGGAAATTGTCGGGTTGAACATGTTTAGACATGTTCTTACATTCATTACCAAGTTATATCAATGATCAAACAGGTTATAAGTGTTCTACATTGTTAATTATGCATAAATTGTAATTTACACATTCTGTTGACTTTTTAAATACAAGTTTGACCCGACATTTGACCTAGTTAGAGTGGGAATCAGGGGGAACCCTTTTGAGGGTTTATTACCCACATAATTACCAACTTATAACTACTTTTAATTCGAGATATGACTGAGCCATTGTTGACTAATCTCGAAGTCAAACCGTAATTACGACGGTTTGACTTTTAGCTAAATAACTAAGCTAAACTTAATCGAGGAAGGTCAAGGGTACTTACAAGGGTCCTATGCACGAGTAGGGATGTCTTGGATCTGCTCCTAAGCTCCAGAAATGCTCCACAATTGCAGATGAAGGTGTGATCAAAGTTGTTGCACATGAGGGCCTTTTATAGTGATTTAATCACCACAATTTGTTGACACATGGTTCTACTAGTGACCACAACTGATCAACACATGTCCCTAGATGTTTAGGAGGCACCTAGGGGTCGCACATGAAGTGAAACATCCGTTTTGGGTCGAGTTTTCGCGTATACAGGCTGCAGCCTTCACATTCTGTTACTGGGCATCTGACGCGGCCCGTGTAAAGGTTAAGCATCCTTTACGCGGCCCGCGTGGGCCTTGAAATCAGCTTTAACATTTTCAAGTTTTTGCAACTTGTCCCTTGGCTTCACGAAAGGTCAACTAAGCTTATATATTGCAATTTGACCCCTTAGTATTTACCTACAAGGGCTTTAAGACTTGTACCCACTTTGCCAAGTCCCTGGACACTTCCGGTTAACCCGAAAAGTCATAACTTTCAACGTTAACGCTTTAACCCCTCACATACGAATTTGATCACAACTTGCTCATTACGATAACGAAACTTTATGAAATTTATATCGTGCATTCTAGTGAGTATAATTAATCGTTACAAAGCTTCGGGTTTGTCAAAAGGTCACTCAGAGGTATAACTTAAACATGTTGACACATTTAACCCCTGTAGTTTGTAATCTCTCACTTTTTGCTTCGTATGATCCATGATTTATTCGTTTGATGATACGAACATCATTTAGGGTTATTATGAAGTATATTTATTCACTGTTGACATTTAGAACTCGTATATTTACATACTTTTCATGACTGTCAACTTTAGTCCTTCTATAACATTCTTTCACACGTTCAAACATATGACACGTGTCAACACATTATAGGACGTGAATTTTCGAGGTGTTACATCAACGTTTTTTTTTTCATTGCCTAAAATTAACAAACAAACACAAACGATCACAAACAAGTTCATTTCCTTAACAAACAAACAAACACGAACATAAAATCTCGTTCGATAAGTGTTCGTGAACGGTTCGCGAACACATATATTTCTTAACAAACAAACACGAACAAGGTCTTGTTTGTGTTTGTTTGGTTCGTTTGCAGCCCTAGTCACTAGTGATAGAAAATAGCTATTTAAAAATAGCTAACAAAAGTTGAGGGGCTAAATTTGAACTTTTCATCAAAGTTCTATAAATGTAATCTCTACAAAACAACATGGAGGCGGCGGACAACATGGACCAACATCAAAGTTCAACGCGTGAAGGAAATAACGCGTTTCAAAAATCACGCGTGATGGTGGGTGCGGCGGCGGTGTTCGTGGTGGTATCACTCGTTATGGGGTGGCCATAACGGACCACCCCGCCTGCTCTAAGAAAGATTAACATATATTAACATTTTCATTTTTTTGGTTTTGGATCGTTTTTTGTGATTATGTTTTTTTCTCTATTTATTTATTTATTTTTTTTTTTTTTTTTTTGGTAATAACAAACTGATACCTTAATTGATTTTGTTTTTTTATTGATTTATGTTTAATATCAAGATTCAATCAAGAGGATTAATTGTTCTTCATTTTACTTCGTGGATTGGTTGATTTGTTCACTGTTTGAATTGACATGATCAAATAATCAAAATGATTTCTAAAACACATCATGGGATTAAGTTTTTGGTCGTTGATTAACTTCAAAAATTTATTCCAACAACTTAATACTAATCAACATCCTCTAAAATCATTTCAATTTCAAATTTAGATGAAAACTCAAATAATATCCTCTACTAACTTGTTATTGGAGTTTTAGTCAAAGAGCAAGCAACTCAACTCATTTATCTGGTCGATGTGGGATGGATAACATATATAGAAAAGAGCAACCAACTCAACTCATTTATCTAGTCGATGTGGGATGGATGACATGCTGCATGCTTCAGGATTCTCAAATTTTAATATATATTATTATTAGGTTAGAACCCCGTGTATTACACGGGTTAAATAAATGTAATTTTATATGTTAAATAATTAAAAGTTATATCTTTATTAACCCCGTATATTGTACGGGTTAAATAAATGTAATTTTATATATCAAATAATAAAAAAAATTATCTTTGAAAACCATGTGTATTTCACAAATTAAATAAATGTAATTTTGTATACTAGATACTAAAAACGTCGTATCTTTAAAAAACTCGTGTATAATCAGATTGAATAAATCTACTGAATAATAAAAAATTACATCCTTAAAACCCCCGTATATTACACATGTTGAATAGATCTAAAAAAAAGTTATATCTTTAAAAACCATGTCTATACACAAATTAAATAAATGTAATTTTGTATATTAAATACTAAAAACGTCATTTCCTTAAAAAACTCATGTATAGTCGGATTGAAAAATCTACCAAATAATAAAAAAATTACATCCTTAAAAAACCCTGTGTATTACACGTATTGAATAAATCTAATTTTATATAGCAAATGATAAAAAAAGTTATATCTTTAAAAACTTCGTGTTTTACACGGGTTATATAAATATAACTTTGTATGGTAAATAATAAAAAAAATTATATTTTTAGTAAATAATAAAAAAAAAATATTTTTAAAAACCCCGCGTTTTACACGAGTTGAATAAATATAATTTTGTATACCAAGTAATAAAGAAATATTTTTTAATAAATTAGGATAACATTTAATATTGATTTATTATTTATATATTTAATATTAGATAAGTAGGAAACAGAGGTATTTGTTTTAAAAATATATTAAATTAACAATTTAGATTTGAGGATAATATTTTTATTAAAGTAAGATAAGATTTACTATTAGTTTATTATTTATTTATTTAATTAATATAAGATAAGTATAGATTTGAGGATACCTTCAATGAATGACACGTGTGCAAAACTTGATTTCTTTTATTATAGTAGGTAGATTATATTATAAAAATTAATTCACATGCTTCACTCATTTTTCTTGTATATTTTTTAAAATATGACGTTTTATAAAATGACAAATATTTCATTGAGACGAGCTCATTTTTATCTACGTTTTAATCTAAGTTTCATTAAAAACGGATTAGGGTCAAAATATAATATAATATAATATTTTATTATTATTATTATTATTATTATTATTATTATTATTATTATACGGTCTCTTGTAATATGAAGTACTTTTCTGACCACTATAAATTTTAGATGACCATTTTACTCATTACTTACTAATTTGACAATATAAGAAATATGAATTTTATACACTTTTATTTTTGTCTACAAAACGGGGTGTTACAATGGGACAGGGTTCGATGAACTTATCCTATCCCATTTCAACCAAACCATGGAGGGATTAGGCCCAGGGAGGGCTCTCTTGAACGTGGTAACCCTGAAAGAAGTGTCAACGTTAAGTACTGTTTTTGGAAATTTGTCGATGGTCACTTCACTCCTACGGTTAACACAATATCCTAAAAACAGGTCAGACAGTTCGTTCCAAAACCAACCCTAGACCATCAAATTTATGATCCTGTCATCAATCTCAATTCTGTAACCTCAACTTTTAAGTGTCAACACTGCAAATACATAACCTTCTAATTTTATTTTTTTTATCGCATTCCAACGTACATACTATGAAAGAAAGATATAGTACCAAAACTAAAGTCATATAAAAGAAGTAACCTAACATGGGCTTGAGGGTTGTGCAAAGCCTTGTTCGTTACACCTATTAGGCACCACCTCGTCTTTCTTCTCCGCATCAATAAGATAAGATAATCAACTTAATCTTTGTTAACAAATTCCAAAAATCGCCTAGAATGAAAATATCAAAACAAAACTAATCACCCATTTCCCTAATTTAAAAATTCCATTATATGAGACATGTTACAATCAACTTTCATTCACTTGGATAATGTCAATATAAAGTGGCGAAATTAAACAGTTGATGTGAAGGATTAAGCCAATAAGTGAAGACTAGGGTTTACCTTAGAGCTAAAAACGGATCCGAAAAATCAAATAAAAGCGGAACAAAAACGTTTAATGTTGATGGTCGTTGACGGTGATGTAACATTAGTGCCGTTTGACTAGGGGTGACAATTCTGACCCGAATGCATAAAATTGGGTGACTTTGGGTCTTTTATTAATTACTATGGGTCAATTTGGGTTTCCTCGTAAAAATTGATGGGTCCAATTGGGTCAATTTTAAAAGAGGGAAGTAAGTTTACTTAGGGTTGCAAACGAACCAAACGTTTGGCGAACAGTTCGTGAACTGTTCGGCGGGAAGTTCGTTTGTGTTCGTTTGTTTATTAAACAAACAAACACAAACAAGAAATTTTGTTCGTTTAGTTAAATGAACAAACATGAACAGAGGACGCGTTCGTTTATTTATGTTCGTGAACGTTTGGTAACGTGTTCGTTTGTGTTCGATAGTTCATTAGTTTTTTAGCTTTTATATTTAATTAAATACTTCAAAATTCCGACAAATAAAATATTTAATCTGTGTCAATGTATTATATATTTTGTTCATGAACGTTTGTTTGTGTTCATTTGTTAGTATTTGTGTTCATGAACATTAGTTTGTGCTCTTGTGTTCATTATCGTTCATTTTCATTCATTGCCTAAAATTAACAAACAAACACAAACGAACATGAACAAGATCATTTCCTTAACAAACAAACACGAACATAAAATTTTGTTCGGTAAACGTTCATGAACAGTTCGTAAACACATATATTTCTTAACAAACGAGCACGAACAACAACCCTAAGTTTACTGGTCAATTTGGGTTTAGGAGTAAAAAGGAACGGGTTACTGGGTTTAGAAGAAATACGAAACGGGTTAGGAAAGTTTACTGTCCTAGGGTTTTTTCTTAGAGCTCTTTGAACTTCAGTGAACATCATCATCATCGATTCTTCATCCTCTCCGTCCTCCGCCGTCTCCTCCGCCACAAACCCTCCGCCGGCATCTTCATCAGCGACGGCATCTTTTCCGGTGAAGGTATCATCATCACTTCATGAGCGCCGTAGTTGATGGATTTGATGTGTGTCTGTGTAAATGTTTTAAATTTTGTTGTGAATTTGTTTGATTTTGTGGAGTTGTTTTGGAATTTGATAGATGAATAGCGGTTTTCTTTGTTGTAAATGTTTCAGAAACTGTGTTTAATTTGTAAATCTGTGATCGATGTTTTATAAGTTTGATGTTGAAGCTGTAATTTCTTTCTCTTATGATGATGATTTAAATGACTGATTGAATATATGGTCATTGTTTAAAGAAAATTTGATGGCTGATTGTTTTTTTTTTTTCTTTCTAAATGTTTCAAAAACTTTGTGTGTTCAACTGATACATATGTGATTCAAGTTTTTTTAGGTTTAACAGGAATGTTGATGTGTATTTGTTGCATTATCTGCTACTATGATTAAACTTCAAAAAGGATTGTGGTTTTTTATCTTCTTCATGAGTAGGAACTGTATTACTGAGCTACTTTTTACTTGGATATTTTGCAACTGAACACTTGCTTCCTCTTTGGTGTCTATACCGAAGCAGATGAAAGATATAAAATTTGCATTGTTGTAGGCAGCCCAACAAAAAGCTCATAGGCTAAACTTTTGAAGCATCAGAATCAGAGTAACATGGGGCATTCAAATACGGTGGGTTAATTTACAAGTATCTACATGTTTGTTTCAAGTACCGTATGGGCGATCGTTACAGATCAAAGCCGATTTTGCATCAAACCACTTTGAGAATAACAGACAATGTCACACTCCGACTCAGGCAGCGACTCCGATACCGGAATTGAAGAAGACATGGAAGCCCTAAAAAGAGCCTTCTCCGTCACAGGCGCCGGTTCCGATGCCGATTTTGACGTCTCCGACGAGTCTGAAGATGAAGACATGGAGCTACTGCGTAACATTCAAAAGCGCTTTTCTGTTCCCATTGGCACCGAACATGAGGCTAGCTCAACGAAACCATTACAAACGATTCTACCTTCTGTTTTATCCGATGAAAATGATGATAGTAACGACGATTTTGAAACTCTCCGTGCAATTCAACGGCGGTTCTCGCAATATGACGGTAAAATTTGGTTTTATTTCTAGGGTTTTGTTATTCCTCTTTGTGTTTAGTAATTGCTTGTTTTAAAAGATTGATTAATGTTTTAGTGATTATCTTTTTTTAATTGTTTCAAGTAGGATGTAGTATTGAAGAAAAAAAAAAAAATCTATACTATAGTAATAGAAGGTTTTATAATTGTTCAAGTTAATTCAAATTGAAAAAAAAAATTCACTGAACAGTAATCAAGATTCATATATGTTTCATTTGCCTCAGCTTCATTTTAAACTTTTTGAACATTTAAAAAAAATCACAAGATTGGAGCATCTAATGAAAATTGGGCAAACTTGGTTACTGTTGTGTAAAGTTACCGTTACCCCTTTTTGTTTCGTCTTCGTGTAGTTAACAATTTAACAATTACTACTTCACAAGTGTAGTAAGTTAGAGATTATATTAGAAGGTTGAAATGAACTTGTATTACTCAATGCTGCTATCGACATGATCTGAATTTCGAAATGCTTTTATGTCGTTTAGTCGTAAAGTCGGTATAGTCATACAAGAATAAAAGGCAATTGGTAACACAAGTTATGAGGTCACAGACTAAGATGTTGGAACATCATTGTCATTGTTTTCGCATCAGTCTTTATCCCCGAGTTGTTGATACAGTTATCGTAGATGCATGCTCTTAGAACATGATTGCAAGTGGCCTGTTTTAATTCATTGTATCTTGTTTAGCCTTGCAACTAATAAAATGTTTTTGTGCGTCGATGTTTGAAGCAGATAGCACGAACATATGCGCGGAGAGTTCTGTACAGAGACCAGAGCAGGTTGGTGCAACTAATAACATAGACTTGGGAAACGAACCTTCCCCTAATTTTTTCGTGAAGAGAATTAATAATGGACAAGGATTTTCAGATTGTGTAGATGGAAGAGCCACTAATCAGAATTCGGATATTTCAAGTAACATTACTCCCGACACACCTTATGCAAATGTCAGTGAAGGACATGAACCTGGTTCTGAACTTGTTCCGGTAACAGACGGTGGTTTTCCGAGATCTGCACAGACATTTGTTGAGGCTATTAAGAAGAACAGAGCATGCCAGAAGTTGATACGTAACAAAGTAGCTCAAATTGAAGCCAGAATGGAAGAGAATAGAAAATTGAGAGAACGTGTTAAAATATTGAAAGATTTTCAGACGGCTTGTAGGAAAAAAACAGGCCGAGCGTTGTCTCAGAAAAAGGATGCACGTATCCAGCTTATTTCAGTATTCAAGCAGAGAGGCAATGCTTCTAAGGTTAGTTTTCTTGCTTTTGATCTTTGTGAAAATGTTGATGAAGGTTTATTTATAATTTACATGTTTTTTTTTTCTACAATGTCCGTTAGCAGCATATGTTATTGGTACTTTATTACTTCTGAAGTTACAGGTTAAGGATAAAAACGCGCTAGCAATTTATCAAGGCCCTGCAGAAAATTCTCATGTTGCACACTATAAAGACGCAGTGTCGAAATATCCATTCTCTTTGACTAGAGAACCTTGGTCAAAAGAGGAGAAAGAGAACCTCTTGAAGGGCATCAGACAACAATTTCAAAAAATGTTAATGGATAACGTCAACCTTCTTAGGTATGTTATACTCATACTATCATGCTGTGAGTACTGTTCTTCAATCTCGTTTACATGTTATAGGTAGGAAAGTAATCATTTGGAACATATAATCTATGTGAAGTGAGTCAGTGACTGGGTTGTCTTCTCATGTTAGCAGTAGCACGGTCTTTTTTCTTAAATTAACTATGATAGGCGAGGCGAGATTTAAATTATATTTCTGTTTTTTTAATTTAGGTTTTAAACTATTTGATTGGCGATGAAGAACTACAAATTTTCTTGTTTGTGAATTGTTTTTAGTTTTTTGAATTTCTGTTATTAGTTAGATGATTCTAATTGCCAATTATATTATTAAGTTTCTTTATAGTTGTGGAATGGTACTATTTTTTCTTTAAAATTTTTGTTTCTATTATACATATTTTTTACTACAAAGATTCCTAATCCTTTATTATCATAATCCATGAAGAAGCTACGCACGAGGAACTGAAGAATAGCTTCTTAGGCTGTTGATATAGTTGTACATATAGCTTCTTAGGTTGTACACACAAATTTTTAGGTTCTACATGTAAGGTTTTACATATAGTTGATTGTATGTACTCTTGGTTAAAAGATTGAATTAAAAGATGGCTTTTGAGGTATTGTTATTTTCTTATATTTATGTAATCGTATTCTTTTATATGGTTGACAGTGGTGGAGATGCAGATCCTTCTTGTTGGGTTAATATGGTTGCACAAATTAAAGATCATAAAATAACACACGAAGAAATCAAGTCATTTCTCAAAGATGTTAGATGGAAAGACCTTGCTTCCATGTATGTCACAGGCCGATCTGGTGCTGAATGTGAATCAAGGTTAATGTTTTTCCTGCTTGTATCATTAATCTTTATATAATATAAATTATAGAGTAAAATTCCATTTTTGTTCCTGAGGTTTGGTCAGCTTTGCGACTTTCGTCCAAAGGTTTATTTTTTCGCATCTGGATCCAAAAGGTTTGAAATCTTGCCATTTTCATTCGGCTCGTTAACTCCATCCACTTATCTTCGTTGGTCAAGAGTATTTTCGCCTTTTTTGTTGATTGAAAGGGCAATTCGGTCTTTTTCACTTTTTGCAAAAAGACCAAATACCCCTGAAAAAGACTGAATTGCCTTTTAACTTAACAAAAAGACAGAAATACCCCTGACTTAACGACGAAAAATGGATGAAGTTAACGAGCCGGATGAAAATGTCAAGATTTCAAACCTTTTGGATCCAGATGCGAAAAACAAACCTTTGGACAAAAGTCGCAAAGGCCAAACGAAAATGGCATTTTTCTCTAAATTATAAAACCAGTATTTTTTTCTCCTTTGATTTATTATTATCATTATTTACATAAATTGGTAATTGATTCAGATGGAGAAACTGTGAAGATCCTTTAATTAATCACGGGCCATGGGCTACAAATGAAGATAAGAAGCTCTTGCATATTGTTTCGAACCGAGGGATTAGTAACTGGATTGAGATTGCTTTGGAACTTAAAACAAACAGGACACCTTTTCAGTGTTTGTCACGTTTTCAAAGGAGTCTTAATGCATCTATAATAAAAAACGAGTGGACCCCATCTGAAGATGAGGAACTTCGTAAGGCTGTAGCAGAGTATGGTGAGACTAACTGGCAGCTTGTTGCTTCTACACTCGAAGGCCGCACCGGGACCCAATGTTCCAATAGGTGCCTATTTTGCCGCCTCTATTCATCGGTTCTTTATATCAAGATATCACTTAGATTTTTACTGACTTTTCTGTTATGTTGTTCAGATGGAAGAAGTCATTGAACCCTCAAAGGGAAAGAGTTGGAAAGTGGGACCCATATGAGGATAAGTGTCTCAAAGTCGTTGCGAGTCTATTCGGAGCCAAAAACTGGAATAAAATAGCTAAATTTGTGCCTGGCAGGACACAAGTACAATGCCGAGAAAGGTATCCATTTAGACTAGACACATACCTTAGTTTTAGTGCTGCAAACAAACTGAACGTTCAGCGAATAGTTCGTGAACCGTTCGGCGGGAAGTTCGTTTGTATTCGTTCGTTTAATAAATGAACGATCACGAACAAGAAATTTCGTTCGTTTAGTTAAATGGACAAACATGAACAAGGGCAGCGTTCGTGAATGTTCGGTAATGTGTCAGTTTATGTTCTTTTGTGTTCAATAGTTCATTAATGTTTTTAGTTTTTATTTATTTAAAAAATTCAAAATTCCGACAAATAAAGTATTTAAGAAGTATCAATCTATTATATATTCGCTTCATGAACGCTTGTTTATGTTCTTTTGTTTCCATTTGTGTTCATGAACGCTAGTTTGCATTCATTGCCTAAAATTAACAAACAAACACAAACGGACATGAACACGAAATCGTTCATTTCCTTAATGAACGAACACGAACATCGGTAAGTGTTCATGAAAAGTTCGTGAACATGTATATTTCCTTAACAAACGAACACGAACAAGTCGTTCGGTTCGTTTGCAGCCCTACTTAGTTTCACTTGTTTGTTTGTTTGTTTAATCTGATATGAGATGGGTTAGAATAAACAAGGCTTTGTTCATGTGACAGATGGGTTAATTGCTTAGATCCTTGCCTTAATATGGATGAGTGGACTGAAGAAGAGGATATGAAATTGAAAGAAGCAATTGAGGAACATCAATATTGCTGGTCTCGGATAGCTGCAGCTGTTCCTCCACGCACCGACAGTCAATGTCGGAGGTACTATAAGTCAAACTTGTACATGTTTATATATAGGGGAAGGTTAACGTAGAAGACCACCTTATCGTGCGAAGCGTACGCAGGCATCTCAACATCACATCTGACCTATCCTAGGCCTTCAATTGAACGCGATGGCACAATAGTAATTAACTTGACATAATTACGCACGTTATAATGCATAGTTACACACGTTGTAATGCATAATTACTCACGTTATAAAAAAATTAAAACCCGCATGCAACCAAACATGAAAATTACGCATGTTAAACTCAAAATTACGCATGGGTTGTTTCAACCCTAATTACGCATGTTATATGCATAATTACGCGCATTATCGAGTGGTCGTGTATGGTCACGTACGTTAAGGGACTTTTGTATTTTAAACTCTCTCTATATATATCTATATATTTATATATACGTATGCATGTATAAGTAATTATTCTGTATGAACAGGAGATGGAAGGTGCTGTTTCCACATGAAGTCCGTATGCTCCAAGTAGCCAGAAGCATGAAAAAGGCTGCTTTTATATCCAATTTTGTAGATCGGGAAGGGGAGCGTCCTGATCTCACCGTTAAAGATTTTGTCGCACCTCTGCAAATTGAGTCAGATCCCAAAGCCAATGAAAGTTCCATTATCTCATACAAGAAAAAGCAAAGGTATGCCTTTGAACTGTAATATGTGTTCTTATCTCATCATCATAAGTCTTTCTATAATTATATATTTGTTCAGAAGATTCTCCATGTGGAAACTGTTTTCGATGATAAACTTTTTGGTCAAACTGCAGAACAGTTCTTAAAAAGAGATCTAGGAGGGCTAGAAAGGTTTCTCATACCGATAAGGTAGACTTTATCGATGAAGATGACGTGGCGGAGAATAATAGTCATGTTGACATCATAATCAATGGTGTAAAACCCGCATCATTTGATGTGGACAATTCGAAGACTAAAAAGAAAGCCACTGGGAAGCAGAATGGGAATGAAAAGTATGATTTTAACAATTTGGTGTGACTCTACATAATTCATTGGTTGTATCCCTGTTAAAAGTATTGTTGATTAAACTTTTTTGTTGATTTGCAGAGGCGTTTTTAAAATTAGATCTAGGAGGGCTAGACAGGTTACTCATACTGAAAAAGTATTGAGATTAATGGATGAAGATGATGATGGCCATGCTGGCATCACCGGTTGTTTGGATGACAATAATGTTGAAGAAAATAGAACGTTTGACGTGAGCGATGATTGTGAGATTGAGAGGAAAGCCACCAGGAAGCGGAAATGGAATCAAAGGTATGATTACAGTTTTTTTCGGTTAAAGTGTGTGTATATATTAATTGAAGTCATGATTTTTTTTTATTGATTTTGCAGGGATGACGACATGGCAAAGGAAAAGATAAAGGCAGGAAGAGATTGTGAAGTTGAAAGAAGCTTTGAGAAGGAACTTAAAGTGTATGTTAGAAGGAGATTTAGAAAGCATAGTGATGAAAGGTGTAACAGAAAAACAGATGAAGAAGAACTGGAAGATGAAGAGACACTTGGTAGCTTTTTGATTAAATTAAAGAAGATTATGAGAGAGAGATGAATTTTGCAAGTAGTTTGGATTTTAACATCTTCCATGCACTCATTTGTATGGTTATTGCTCAAGGAACTAAAGAGGAGTTGCCTTTTCTCACACGTATCGGTTAAAATACCCAAATTTTGTTACTATAGAGGGGATGGTGTTACTGGATTGCGTCGTACAAGAGCTTGTTTGACCGTAAATTTTGGTACTTTTGAAATATTTATAAATGTAAGTTTTAATCCTTTACTAGTAAGACAGCTTTGCCAAACGTGGCGGAAAGTTGGTCGGTATTGTTTCGGCTCGTTACGTTACTGACACTTGCTATAGCAACCGATACAAGAAACTTGTAAAATTAAGTCTATGATGCGCAAAAGAATATTGATTTATGTTTTACTTTTACATCATTCGAAATTCATAAAGCTCAATTTCATGTTTTTTGGGTTAATGCCCAAAGTTGGTACCTTTTTCCACCGTGAACATATTGAAGGCACTTTTGTTGGGATATTTATGTACAAGATAGAACACCTAAGAATTTTTTTGACACTCTAACAGGAAAAGCTTTGGGTACCTGCTGCAGAGAGGGTCTTCCAACAGCCATGATTCCCTCCAGAAATAAATGACACAGTCGCAGCCTGGTGTGCCGCGAAAAAGGCTGGAAATATTAATACTGAGTGCTTCAAGATCACTAGAAACTTTTACCACTTGCTTCCAAAGCCCAGGTACAGACAATTTAACTGGAATGAAAGGCACCATATAATTTTTCTCCATAAACTATTCCGGTCCCCTTTAAACCTCCACCACTACTTCGCCAACATTGCCATGTTTGCTTCCCGAAGCGACCTGAACCCCAAGCCCCCAAAATCCTTTGGCGTTACTTTTCCAAGCCATCCAATTTGTTTTGTTTTGAATCGGGGATACCCCATAGAAATTCTCTGCGAAGCCTTTCCAGTTGTTTGATCAGATGACAAGGAGCTTTGTACAATGAGAAATAATAGGTCGGTAGAGCATTTAAAACCGACTTCACCAACGTTATTCGACCTCCGAACGAGAGGGTATTTGCCTTCTATAAAGCTAACCGTTTCTTGAACATATTCACAACCGGGTCCTAATTTTTTATCAAGTTCATATTGGCACCAACTTGAAGGCCTAATTGCTTGAACGGGAAGACGTTGGGTTTACACCTTAGTACCGAGGCCATCATGTGAACTTGTGCTTGATTTACCCCTACCCCAAACATGCTACTTTTCGCCAAGTTAACCCGTAGGCCCGATGATAAGTAGAAACACCGCAAGATTCTATTTAAATTTAAGGCATTTTGGGTTGACCACTCACCAATAAAAACTACGTCGTCCGCGTATATAAAATTGGATAGAACCAACCCTTGTGTTGGGATTTGAATGCCTTTGAATAATCCAATAGAGCATGCCTTTTTCATTATGCACGTTAATGCCTCCATTGCTAGAATAAATAGAAAGTGGGAAATCGGGTCCCCTTGCCTTAAGCCCCTATGACATAGGAACTCTTGGGTCGGGGAACCGCTCACAAGAACCGAAGCTTTCACGGTAGATAAGTTTGCCATAATCCACATCCTCTATTTAGACGAAAAATTCATTTATACCAAAATTAAATTTAGGATCCCCAATGTAACGAGTCATACGCCTTGAAGATAAGCCCCTTTTTTTGACCTGTTTCATCCATGGGATGACCTCGTTAAGAATTAGAGGCCCGTCCAAAATGCTCCTATTTGATAGAAAACCCGTTTGCTCTTCCGAAATAAGGTCATGAATCACCTTCTTCAACCTATTAACCAACACTTTTGAAATGACCTTATTGATACACCCAATCAAACTAATAGGTCTATAATCCACGAGACCCCTGGGATCATTTCGTTTTGGGATCAAAGCGATAAAAGAGGAAGTACACCCTCCACTAAAGGACCCTTTCCAATAAAATTCCTCAAACAATTTAATGAAATCACCCCATCGGGCCTAGGCGCTCGATCCCCATTACATTCCCACACCGCGTTTTTTATCTCCATAATTGAGAACGAGCAAATCAAAGAGTCTGCTTCCTCATCCGTTAGAGATGTAAGATTTGGACAAGCAAGGAATGGTCGATTCATCATAGGTTCAAGAAATTTGTCGTGGAAAAAACTATATAACGTGTCTTTAATCAAAGGAGGAGAAGTCACCCATGCCCCGCCAATATGAAGGCCATTAATACGATTACAACTTGCACCGTGAAAATAAGCCATATTCTCATCCTCATCCATGGCCCATTTAACCTTGGACTTTTGCTTCATATCCACAAGCTTCAATTTATCAGCCTCTATAATAAAAGTTCTACATTCCATTATCTCCTCTAATTCGTGTGGTAAGAGATTGCTTGCCTCAGCCTCTAATTCCAAGAATTCAAGTCGACCCATCTTAACCGCATACATCCCATCCCGGTTTGCTTTATAACTAGCAACCCATTCTTTAACCCTTAATTTCACCCCTTTTAACTTGGTTGCCAATGCCAAGTCAGCTGGCCCATTGAAGCGAAACCATGCGCATAATTGTTCCACATATCCCAAACACCCCATTATTTCTAACCAAGAATTAAAATTTCTAGTTAGATTTGGACCAAAATCCATTGGAATTGTTGAGAGAAAAATTGGATAATGATCCGAAACAACGTTAGACAAAGCCACCACTGATGCCGTACGCCAATATGAAGGCCATTAATACGATTACAACTTGCTACCGTAAAGATAATGTCTCCAAATCTTAAGAGCAAAAATTATAGCTCCTAATTCTAAATCATGGGTTGAATAATTCTCTTCATGATTCTTAATTTGTCTAGATGCGTAAGCTATAACCTTCTGTCGTTGCATCAATACACATCCATAACCTAATTTAGAAGCATCACAATAGACTACAAAGTCTTCAGTTCCTTCTGGTAATGCTAATATAGGTGTATGGGTTAATCTTTGCTTAAGAATTCTAAAGGCTTCTTCTTGTTTTAATCCCCATTCAAACTTAACAGATTTACAGGTTAGCTTAGTTAAGGGAATGGCTATTCTAGAAAAATCTTGAATAAATCTTCTATAATAACCGGCCAATCCTAAGAAACTTCTAACCTCAGTTGGTGATTCAGGGGTTTTCCATTTGGTAATTGCCTCAATCTTTGTTGGATCTACATGAATTCCTTCATGATTGACTAGGTGTCCAAGAAATTGTACCTGTTCTAACCAAAATTCACACTTAGAAAATTTAGCATAAAACTTTCCCTTTCTTAACAAACTTAAAAGTGCGTGCAAATGCTTTGCATGATCCTCTTTATTCTTAGAATAAATTAGAATATCATCTATGAATTCAATTATGAATTTATCCAAATATGGCTTACATATTCGGTTCATCATGTCCATAAATGCAGCTGGGGCATTGGTTAAACCAAATGGCATGACAGTAAATTCATAATGACCATACCTTGTTCTGAATGCGGTCTTAGGAATGTCCTCTTCCTGTACCTTTAATTGATGATATCCTGACCTTAAATCAATTTTAGAGAAAAATCGCGCTCCTTGCAATTGATCAAACAGATCATCAATTCTTGGTAATGGGTACCGATTCTTAATTGTGGCCTTGTTTAATTCACGGTAGTCAATGCACATCCGCATTGATCCGTCCTTCTTTTTAACGAACAGTATCGGCGCTCCCCATGGCGACGAACTTGGCTGAATAAATCCTTTTTCCAACAATTCATCTAATTGTTTCTTCAATTCTTGCATTTCTACAGGTGCCAAACGGTAAGGTGCTTTGGCAATTGGTGATGTTCCTGGTAGCAAATGAATTCTGAATTCAACTTCTCTGTCTGGAGGTAGTCCTGGTAATTCTTCTGGAAAGACATCTGAAAACTGAGATACTACTGGAATATCTTTTAGTTCTTTTCCCTTAGTGTTAGTGATTATAGAAATCAAATACACTATAGAACCTTTTCTTATACAACTTGCAGTTTTCATCACAGATATGAATTTTGTGGATCTAGAGGGCTTATCTCCTTTAATTGTGATCATTTTACCTTTTGGTGAATTTACTTGAATTAACTTTTGATCACATAAAATATTAGCTTTATTGGCTATTAACCAATCCATCCCTAAAACAACATCGAATCCTGCCAAATTCATAGGATATAAGTTTGCTATAAATTTCTGATTTGAAATTTCTATTCTTGCTCCCTGCAAGATCTCAAAAATTCTAACAGTTTCTCCATTAGCGGTTTCTACTAGACATTCTAGTGGTAGTTTAGTTAATGACTGATTTAGAAATTTGCAAAACGATGTATTAATAAAACTTTGGTTTGCACCAGAGTCAAATAATACTTTAGCAAAGACATCATTAACTAAAAACGTACCAGCTATGACATCTGGAATCATCTTGGCTTCTTCTGCCGTCAGAATAAATGCTCTAGCATTTTTAGTACTTTTGTTGTCTGCCGCTGGGGTCAATTTCGGACAATTTGGCCTGATATGACCTTTTTCTCCACAGTTGTAGCATAATCCATTACTGGATTTCTTCCTGCAATTTTCTTCCTTGTGTCCTGGCATCTTGCAATAATTGCAGAGAATGGAGCATTTTCCCGAATGCTTTTTCTTACAGACCTTGCAGTATGGTGCAGAGGTAGAACCTGCATTCCTTCCACGGTTAGAATTTCCAGAACGAAATTCTTGAGTCAACTTCTGGGTTAGGTTCCTCCTTTGATCCTCTTCTCTGGTACGGACTAACTCATCAGTCAAGGTATTGGCTAATTCTACAGCTTCTTCTATGGTTTGAAGTCTAGCTGCCTTGACTACGTGTCTTATCTCCCCAATTAATCCCCAAATATAACGGGAAATTAACACTGGTTCTGGTGAAGCAAGAGTTGGCACTATCCTAGCATATTCGAAAAATAGCTTTGTGTACCCTTTGCTATCTACACCAGTCATCCTAAGATTTAGGAATTTGTTTGCTATCTGTTCTTTTTCATTGGGTGGGCAGAACTTCCTTTCTACCTTGTTTTTAAATTCTTCCCATTCCATATTATAGGTTCGATCACTTCCTCTTGTCTGGAGGATAGTGTTCCACCATTCTAATGCTGCATTCTTAAACAAATTAGAAGCAAATAATATCTTATCTTCTTTAGCACACTTACTTATCCTTAAAACTGCCTCAGTCTTTTCTATCCAGCGTAAGGTTACAATGGCCTCTTCGTTGCCCGAGAATTCCATTGGTTTACAAGACCAGAATTCTTTATAAGAACAACCGTTAGGCACGGTTCTTCTTCTTTTAGGAATAGGCATTTGAAGTATAGGCCCATTGTTCACACTGTTTTCTGGTTCAAGTGGTCTCTTACTGCTATGTTTACTTTTATTATCAGCATCTTTAACAGTTTGAAGTATAAATGGCATTGCATCTATAATTCCCTGTGCTACTATGTGTTGGATAGCACTATTGTCCACTTGGTTTCCATTGTTATTGATACTTGGATTCTCATTAACCACGTTAATGTTACTCTGGTTATCGTTATTCAGATTTCCTTGATTTCCTTCGTCGGCCATCTGAATTTTAAACATTTATCCCATATTAATTTCACAAAACAATAAGTAATATTGCAATTTACATGACACGCAATCTAGCAAAAAACGTAGATCATTGCTACTTGTACTCTTTTTCATATACTATGCGTCTATTACACACTAGTACAGAAATAAAGATTACAATACCAACAGAAATAAAATAGTAATATGCATCCGTACACACATATTTTTATTTTATTTTTATTATATTATTATTACTACTGCTTCTTCCATTCTAACATTCACGGATATGGATTCATCCAAAAATCCATATTGCGCTCATCGTATTTCCATACGAGACGCTCTCCCACCTGACGCATTCTCTCACTGTTCTCTAAAATTTCCTCCCCGAAAGTCCTAAGTTCTTGCACGTTTTCTGCACTCATTGAGGGTGCAGGTTCTCGGACTGGGTTTGGAATCTGGGGTACGGTTTCCTGATACGGGGGTGACAATTCCTGAAATTGGTAAGGATCCTCTAATATCTCCCTAATATAATCATCTTGGTAATAGGGATCTAAAGGGTCCATACCTGGGTAAGCTTCTATGTTCTGTATGGGTGGATAATCCTGGATAGGGTAACGTTGCACAAAGTCCCTATTATCGTCCCACCAGGGGTCGTAATTCGGGTCTAGTGGGTTTGGTGCAGGTACCCTTGGGATTTCTTCTGGGTTAAAATCGTGCATCTTTACTTGGTTTTCCTGATTTTCTATTTCCATGGGTTGTTCTGGGTTTTGTGGTTGTGGAGATACTAATTGTTCCAGACCTGGGTCAGCAGCAGTTGTAGCTAAGATATGAAAATTAGCTAAGCTTCTATTTAGCATATCTTGAGTATGAGCATCTGTTTCTTTCTTAATGGCTGCTAAAGCCCTTTGCTGTTGCAGTTTTCTCATTCTCTTCCTACGAGCAAAAGCTTCTTTACTGAACCATCCTCGTTTCTTAGTAGGAAATGGTTCTTCAGATTGAGCTCTAAAAGCAAATATTCCGTCTTCCTGATCAGCAACATACCCCGAGAGGGCAGGCTGTGATGATGTACCTTCACTCTTAGGGGAATCAGATAACTGACGGTTCAGATCTGATGGTCCTTGATCACTCATACTGAAAACTAACAAATAGTCAAATAACACATAACACATAATTACAGTTATGCATGTATTTCCTTATTTTATTTCCTAACAAAAATTCAAAATTTAAGTGTCAGCAGAACACTTCTTTGGCTCAGACCAGTGGCTAGGCTCTGATACCACCTTCTGTCACAACCCCCGATCCCTGATCCCCGGGAACGGGCGGACGTGATCACAGAGTTTGGTGGTATCAGTTCTTTTAGTTTTGCAGCGGAATTTTCATCAGGACCGTAGTTAGGAAATGTTTATCAGAGTAAAACCACCATACTTGATATTAATAAATACATGGGCAAAACCCAAGTTTCTTATTACAATACTTTAATAGGGACAAACCCTATTTTATTAAATTTAAAACATCGTTTATTAGGTAACATTTATAGCCACATTTTCCCAAGCCTTCAGTGCTCTCCAGCTGGCTTTTCATTAATTGGCTGTTCACATTGTGTTACCTGTAACGCGTTTTAAAAACATTTGTCAGTCGGAAATACTGGTGAGTGAATCCTAGTTTAATCAAGTTTAAATAAAAAGTCACAGTGAACAGTATTGAGAGCGATCACATTGTTTATGTCTACACAATTATTCCATTAGTACTGTCAACCCTGACTTGTGGGTCATATTACCCATTGGCTAACTCATTGTCCAATGGTAACGTATTGTCATCCTCGACATACTACTCGCAAGTAGTACAAATTTTGTATACAAAACCCCAACATACCGGACAATAATTGAAGACTACAAAGACTCAATCACTGCTTAATTTCATTGTAAAACATTTAAGGTTTGGTAAAACATTACCAAAAACATTAACAAAAAGAGGATAAACTCACATTGCTGTCTTAGGCTTTTCGTAAGGGTTTCCTGGCTATAATCTATAATTTATACAAATGTACATTGGTTAGTACCATAACCCTTTGAAATTATAAATGATACCCTCCCCGAGACGGCATTCCAACAACTACGTCGGGCAAAACCACGACAGTTGTTACGGAACCCTAAATCAATCGGGCAGCATAACTATTATGAAACCGGGGCTATAATACTTACAATGGAGCAGAACCTCGCTAATTAGGGGTATAATACCCGAAATATTATAACTTCTCTACAGAATTTCGAGATTGAAAGAAAGAAATGAGCGACGGAAAACGTAGACTGATGGCCTTCTTATATAGTTGCTGATTTCAGTCCTGTCGCGGCCCGCGTAAAAGACAAGGGACCCTTACGCGGCCCGCGTCAACACCAGTCAACGCAGTAGCTTAGCTGAGTCGTTCACTAGACCGCCACGATCATGACACGTGTCGGCCTCTGGGTGTATCCGTGTTTCACAAACTCTCGCGGCCCGCGTTAACTAAGCATAACCCTTACGCGGCCCGCTTCAACTAAAGGTTTCAGCGGAGTCCGGTCACACTCTCATACGGCCCGCGTAAACTAGGGGTGAGGTATTACGCGGCCCGCCTCAGCCCTATATTTCTTGTTTTTATTTTATTTTATATGTTATAATCTATTTAGGGCTCGGTTTTCACATACGGGGTGTAATATAAGATATATAAGGGTATTTTAACATATAACAGGGTGTCGGAATAATTATAAGGGTGTTGATTTTACCGAGGGTTGTTACACCACCTTCATCGTCCACCTGCAAGTTTTCACTCTGTCACCACCACAAACACCACCGTTCAGTCACCTCCGCTCTCCTATGTTCTTCATCTTTCAACTGTTAACCATCTCCCGACCCTTCATCGTGTTTCCGTTCAACTTCGACCAACGCCATCACCATCTTCATCTCTGTCACACTACACCATAATTGTTACGGGCATCTATGTTTAAAAATGAGGGTTTTAGCGGTGGTGATGGTGCTATAGAGAGAGAGAAGAGAGAGAGGGAGTAGGTGGCGGTGGTGGTGGTGCTATAGAGAGAGAGAGAGAGAGAGAGAGAAGAGAGAGAGAAGCTCCGATTCAGCAGAGGAGAAAGAAGAAAATGAGAAAGAAGAAAAGGAGGGTGGGGTGGGTAGTTGGGCAGGTAAAATGACCAAAATGCCCCTTCAGAAAAGGACAAAAAACCAGGTTGCAACAGTGAAAAATTGGGGTTTTTGAATTTTGGACTAAAATGATAACAAAATGCAAACCACAGGGACCCAGATGTAATAAGTTTGAGATTTAGACTAAAGTGGCAAAACTGGCCAAACCACAGGGACCAAAATGACAGTTTACTCTTTTAATAAGTATAATAGTTTAGTAGATAGTGTTAAAGAAATACTCTAATAAATATAATAGTTTAGTAGATAGTGTTAAAAAAATGATCAAAATGTTTATTTGAAGCTCTTTTCTTCTCTCCCTTAGTTCACTCAACATCTAATAAATTGACATGATTTAGCTATTTTATAAGGAAGAAGAATGGAAACTTGCAGTTTTTGTTTCACAAAAAAGTTTTAAAATGAACTAATTTTTTTGAAAAGAATATTAATTTAAAGAAATTAAATTCATAGGAAGATGATTATAGAAGAATTATTTCATATGTTTGATTAGTAGGAAATGAAATTCATGTTTTGCGGTTTTGGTTATCTATATATATTCTAAAGTTTAGTTATATGTTCTATTTTAAAACCAAAATTTATGGTTGTTTTAAATGCATCATCCTATAAAAATCATATTAACTGCATTTAATTTACATTAAATAAATAAGAGATAAGATAAAAAATAAAATAAAATAATTATATATCAATAATCATTAAAATTAATATCAATCAATAACACATTATACTAAATAATATATTATAGATAAAGGTAGATTAGTTTAAAGTTAACTTGGATCTTAATTTTTTTTAATAATTGGTTTAAAGATAATTATTCCAAACTTATGATTATTCTATAAATGCATCATCCTATAAAAATCCTATTAATTGCATTTCTAAAGTTTAGTTATATGTTCTATTTTAAAACCAAAATTTATGGTTGTTTTAAATGCATCATCCTATAAAAATCCTATTAATTGCATTTAATTTACATTAAATAAATAAGAGATAAGATAAAAAATAAAATAATTATATATCAATAATCATTAAAATTAATATCAATCAATAACACATTATACTAAATAATATATTATAGATAAAGGTAGATTAGTTTAAAGTTAACTTTGATCTTAATTTTTTTTAATAATTGGTTTAAAGATAATTATTCCAAACTTATGATTATTCTATAAATGCATCATCCTATAAAAATCCTATTAATTGCATTTAATTTACATTAAATAAATAAGAGATAAGATAAAAAATAAAATAAAATAATTATATATCAATAATCATTAAAATTAATATCAATCAATAACACATTATACTAAATAATATATTATAGATAAAGGTAGATTAGTTTAAAGTTAACTTTGATCTTAATTTTTTTTAATAATTGGTTTAAAGATAATTATTCCAAACTTATGATTATTCTATAAAATGATCTTTGACAAGGTAACCATAAATTTAAATTTCGAAGTAACTAATATATTAAAAGTAGCTCAAATATAATTCGTAATAAAAACACAACAATATATTTTCAAAGAAAACATATAATAAAAAAAAATAGGTAAAGGGATCCAAATGATATCAAATATTAAGAACTTATCCATGATATTAGTATCAGAATTTAATAGATTAAGATAAAATTTAAACAGAAAGATCATAAGTATCATAAAAATATCATTAAATTAAAGTTAAAAAGTAAAGAAAATAATTATTATTATAATATTAAAATAATAAAAATATTTAAAAAACTATATATATTATTAAAATATTAAAATTACTATTTGTACCGATACCAAACAAGATCGTACCGGTATTTTCGATACCAGTACCGGTTGACACCAAGCTTATCCCACCCCGTGATACTAAAAAATCATTAAATTAAAGTTAAACAGTAAAAAAAGGAATTATTATTATAATATTAAAATAATAAAAGTATTAAAATAACTATATATATATATATATATTCTAATATATTATTAACAAGATTTTGGCTAAATTAATTAGATTATTATAAATAATAATAATTTACAAATAAAACAACACAATTTGCAACAAAGCAATGCATGAAACACCATATTAACATATAGTACAGTACATTAATGCTAGAACCTAATCTATACTATATTATAAAGCATTTCATAAGGATACCAACCAAATTTAAGTAATTACAATCTTTTATACTTATGGTACAACAACTTAATGATGTTAGTAAGGGGTGAAATGGTTTTTCTACATTAATATTAAAAAATAAAAAAAATAATTATCTATATCTATATCTATCTATCTATACTATATTATAAAGCATTTCATAAGGATACCAACCAAATTTAAGTAATTACAATCTTTTATACTTATGGTACAACAACTTAATGATGTTAGTAAGGGGTGAAATGGTCTTTCTACATTAATATTAAAAAATAAAAAAATAATTAAATGAGAATATAATCACAATTAATTATAATAATACAATAATAAGTTCGGTACTTAAATGCAATTAATAAACGAAACCTATTGGGATAAACCGCAAAAGCACTCCAAAGGTCCAATTTCAATCAATATGTAATAAATTTGATCGATTAAGGAATCTCCTATCATTGCTATAAATTCACCATTTCACTCAACATCAACTCCTTTGTCTACTATTGTGCGAGTTAGAGTCGAAAAGAAAGAGATAAGAAAGATATAAGTTGATATGAAATTTATTTATCTTGGTGGAAAGGTGTGTTCTTTTATACCCATTTCAACATTTATTCGAAAAAACTTTGGTTTGTTTCTTAAAATATTCAAATGGGATAACAGTTTTCTTTTACATAATCTATGAGTTTATATTTATGTTTTATTATGTTTGTGGTGATTTAGTGGTTTTTTTTTTTTTCAAATTATGATTTTATATTACATATAAAGTATACACACAGGTTATTGGATACAAAAAGACAGACACTTCATACTTCATCAAGGTACCCTTGCATGACTATAGTATTTGGAACCATTTACCAATGTATTGTTTAATTGTTCATAAATTTATAGTCTTTTTCCTTTTTTGCAGCTTCATGTATATGGAGGTGTAAAAGGGTGGGTACGAGAAAAGTTATTCATTTGGAGATAGACATTTATTTGGCCTATTGGTATTTCCTTTTTTAATTTCTACTTTACTATTTTTTTTAAACATATGATGCTTTTGTGTGATTTAATTGATACTATATATAGGCAATATAGATGCAGAGGAAATATTTGAGGAGGTATTGTTTGACAGGATTGGGCAGCAAACTTTAAGGGCTCGGATGTTTTCAACCCGCGCAAAAGATTTAAATTGATTGCGTTTATCTATACTATCGTATAAAGCATTTCACAAGGGTTCCAACCAAATTTAAATAATTGCAACATATTATGCTTATAGTACAACAACTCAATGAAGTTAGTAAATGGACAAATTAGTCTTTCTACGTGAGTATAAATTGATAAATACAATTAAATTGATAACTTTATAAATTAAGTATTGTTAAATACTTGATAAAGAATTAAATCATTTGACTTAGTTGAACATCATCACCTTCCTCATATTTACATTGCTTTTCCGTTTCAAGTTCTCCGTAACCGATTACTTGATTGAATTTTATAATTAAGTCATTATTATTTGGTTTAGTAATTGCTAAACATCATACAAATAAGGTTACAACCTTTTTTGCAATTTTATCACATAGTTGATGAACATCATATGAAATAAAAATAATAATAATAATACTTAAATATAAAAAAACTTAATCAACGTTATTATGAATTTAATTATAACTATAAATGGTTTTAAAACTTAAAAGATGCTAACCAATTAGAAACGAAAATTACTAAAAGGTAATTTCATGGGGTATTATTATCTATAATACCTAATAATTGCAACAATAATGATTAAATAATGAACTTAATTACAGATGGTTTAAAACTCAAAAGAATGCTCCTTGCATCTTACCTCAAGTCTCATGGAATAAGGTTCAAATGATAACCATTGCATAATTAGGAACCACTTTTTAGCCATTGGATTGTATTTTGATGGTTGAGATCTTCTTGGCTTATATTTTTTCTAATCTATGAATCATGACCAGGTAATCAAAGGCTAAGAAGTACTTCAAAGTTGTTGAGTAGAGGGGAAGAAGGCCCATATAATACATTTATATTTATAAATAATTCAAAGTTGTTTTTTTTCTGTATATTTAATTTAGTTTTAGAATGTCATAAATTGAATAGAGTTTAACCTGTTATAAAAGTTGTACGTATTATTGTTGATAAATTTAGTATTTTAGTTTATAACTCTGTTTTATTACTAAATGATTTATTCATTTTAAATGGTTAACTAAGGAAATAAGTTTGTTATTTCTTATGAAAGCCTAATCAGAATAGTTAAAATTTATGTAAGTTTGTTATGTATAATTTGTTTGGTTAATGCGATTACGCCATGCGCCCACACACCATAACCATACATGAACCATAATTTCGGTTAACCTTATGGTTTAACTAAACTAATCTAAGTGTCAAAAATAACTTCTCCCTAATGCAAATTAATAGTTACATTACTTTAATCATTTGTGTCAAAAATAATTCCACAAAAATAATTCCATAAACCCTAGATCATCTGATAATAACAATAAGAAGAAAGCACCGGCCGCACACAAATCTCCGGTATTCGACTGTGATTGCTTCGATTGTTACACGAACTACTGGTTCCGGTGGGACACGTTTGTTAACCGAGAGCTAATTCATCAAGTAATTGAAGCATTTGAAGAAAACCTTACCAGTAGTGAACAGGTTAACTGCCGCGGCCGTAAACCTAACCAGAAGAAAGAGAAGGCGAGTCATCGGAGGTTCGCCGGAAAAGCTTTAAATCCTCCGCCAGAGGTTTCGGTTTCGCCTCCGTACGACGTCTCATTAGTTGAAGAATGTGCAAAGGAAAAACATGAGGTAGTGGAGGAGTCGCCGGAGACGGATGCAACGGCGAGAAGAGGACTTCCGGAAGTGAAAGGGTTGTTTAACTGGCGTTTGTGGGGACTTTGGAGTTCGTGATATTCATCCTTCGCCTCTCAATATATGCTCTCCAATCCATAATTAACTTCTCCCCAATTGAAGATCTTCATCGATTAGGCACACAACTCTCAGACATATATCTTCGATTGATCTCCTGCACAGGCTCGCCATCAGGCTCTCCATCAGTCGGCAACTCAATTGGAATCGTAATTAACTTCTCCCCAATTGAAGATCTTCATCGATTTGGCACACAATTCTCAGACATATATCTTCGATTGATCTCCTGCACAGGCTCTCCATCAGTCGGCAACTTCAATTGGAATCAAAATGGGTCATTTACTTGCTCCTTTAATTACACATCATCCTCCGACTCTCCAGCAACCTTTAAGTGCAATATCTATATCTCTAAGATGAAGATAATGTATGGTAATGAAGATTTGGAGCAGCAAGAGGTAAAAACAGCCCGAATTTTTCCTTTTATAAATTCGATTCGTGAGTGTTAGTGTGTGTGTTTATATTGATTAGGGTTTCATCAAATGCAATGTGAGGGTTTCCAATCGGTGTTTATACAAATAATATAGAACCCAATTTTTATGTATGTGTATGCAGTGTGTAGTATGGGGTCTTGCTTACCTCATTCAAGGAATAACAATGAAAGACAGGGGTCATTGATTTTGAAAAACTCCGCCCCTTTGTTCGCCTTCTTCCTGATTTTAAGTTACGGTGAGTCAATTTCCTTTTTTCTGATTCTAATCGATTAAGAACTATACGTGATTAACCAACGAATTGTGGTAGATTTTATGTTTCTATTGCAGTATTTGGATTGAATTGACTGTTGCAATTTAATAATCGTCAGTTATAGTTCGTTTTTTGAATATAGAGAAACACTGACTTATTTAAGGTGCTTGATTTGGGTGAATAGTAGCAATATAAACTGCTATTGTAATTTGGTGTGATATTCAATTCAGTATCAGCAACCTAATCAAATTGTTCCCTAAACATAGAGTAATTGTGTTCACTAGCAAGGTAATAATATGTACCAATTTTCAATTATCAGAGACTTCTAATAAGGAAATATAGCTATTAGGTTATGTCAAGGTAAGCATAGTTTATAAAGAATATGTTGCAGAATAAAGTTAATACAACAGTTTAGTAATAAATAATAAACTGCTTTCTTATCTATAAAAGGGAACAAAACCTGCAATTTGACTTTTAGATGTCAAAACTGAATTTATATGTATATGTGTATGTAGTATAATATATATATTTAACATCTATTTTACACCATCTAAAACAATGAAAAAGAAAAAATAAAAATAAAAAATTTTGAAAACTGTGACGTCTTTTGAAGAGGGTTGAGAAACCACACGTCCATAGATTTGAAGTTTTGTGAGACCACATGTGGTGGGGCGCAAACCTCTCTCAAAGCGTCTTAAAAACGCGGGGGAACACTGTACCCTCGGGCGTTTTGGGCCTTTTTTTACTGGTAGTGCTACCACAAAGTGCCGAACGAGGAGTGGACTTTGGTCAAAATAACCATGGTCAAACGGCTAACTTTAAAAAAACCGGTTTTTGTTTTAAAAATCTATACTATATTCGCACTTTCGTACCGTGTCACGCACTATCTATATCAGTCGTCGTTCCACGAAAAAACAATAACTATTATGCATGTCGTGCATCGCACGGGTGTTCCCCTAGTTTATTACTAAAAATTACTAACTTGGTCCTTATTGTTTGTCAAATTGTAACACGTGTCTTTATCACTCACATACGTTAAACTATTAACAGTTAAATTCATATAAAATGATCATTTTACTCGCATATGTCCCATTATTTATCAAACTGTAAACACGTGTCTTCATATATATCCCTACAAAAAAGTAAAATATAATACACATAAAGTCAAACCTTAAAATATCGTATATGCCCAAGACCACGAAGGATTCATTTTTTACTTTTGGCAAGACATCACATGCAAGAATCGTGGTACACCGATTCAATCAGGTTTGGTTAAGAATTCGTGGGCAAGAATCGTCCATTGAAGAAGGCTTCGGTACATCAATACAAACATGTTTGGTACTCGTCTGATCAGCAATCCTTCGCATATAAATCTTCCATATGTGCATAACGAATCGTTTTCAATTGATTTAACTCAGTTTGATACATAATCAATTGGTTGCAATCGATATTTATGTATTGATGTCCAAAAAATAGCAAACCATTTAAATGGGTTTGGTAAGTAATCAGTTTATTTAATGGATTGTTATTTTCGTACTTGGAGAATTTCAATCTAGCATTAATAGTTTTGTATCAATCTACAGTTAAACGTTTTTTTTCTTTTTTAATTGTTGATAGCCAGTGGTGAAATTTGAAAATTTTCATCGGGGGTCAGAAGTCACCGGACCTAAAAATTCTATATAAATAATTTTTTTTATAAAACTAGGGGGTCGAAAACGTATGTATCTAAAAAAATCTATACGAAACATACATACATAACACTACTGAGCGAAAAGTTCGCCCCCCCCCCCTCCCTCCCCTCCGGCCCCTTAAAAGCTACGCCCCTGTTGATAGCATTAGTTTTTATGATTATTGCGTGAAGTGCTTAACAAAATTGAAGAACTTACATATTTTCAAAGAAATTTTCTTGATCAGTATTGGTGTGTTTGTATGAATATTCGGCCTCTAGTTACTTGCTAGAGTCGGTTGAGTATGAATAAAATTTGATGTTGCTATTAAATAAAACGTTCTCGCTTTTGGGATGGGAGGTTTCATTTTTAATATTTTTGTTATACATATAATATATGCAAAGCGGGACAATTCCCACTCACTATTGATTTGGTTACTACTTGTAAGGCTCGAGGGTGTGGTTGGAGCCCACTAGGTGCTTTATCAGTCCATCTAAGCGTCACATAGGAGCCATGTCAGCTTGGGCCCCCCTTTAATTTGGAGGGTGTGGGTGGAGCCCTATAGCGCCCCTCCTTAATTCGGTGGGTGTGGTCAAATGCAACAACTCTCCTCGATCCACGCGCTAATTGCTCGTTATCACCATGGCGGACACCCTATAGCGCCCCTCCTTAATTCGGTGGGTGTGATCGTATAGCGCCCCGGGGCGCCATAGAGGGTGAGCTGGCGAGGGTGGCGCCCCCACACCCTCCAGCCTAAGTAAAGTGTTATTTATTCACAACTTTCTCAAAAAGAACTAATACGAACAAAACTGGTTATAAATAACTTGTTTTTAGCGAAATAGACCTATATCATAGTTTGAAAAAAGGAAAATTGGATTTTTAATAGTCTCAATTTTAAGTGGTTAGCTAATAATAATCCAACATTCAAATATTATCACTGACAGTCCTATCTTTTAAAAAAAAAATTCACACTGGACCTCTGTTAAAAAAAACATAACTTCGTTAATTTTTTTTTCGATTTTAAATTGATGTTTTATGACTTTTGGTCAAAACGAGGATACGAGTCGATTGATGTAAAACTTACCTTGAAACAGTGCTCTAACGACGAAAATAGTGCTTCAATTTGGATGTTTAAGCTTCCAATTAACCAAAATCAAGTTGTTTGGAGCACCATTTCGAGGTAAGTTTTATGTTAATCGACTCGTATCCTCGTTTTGATTAAACGTGCAAAAAAATTTGTTTGAAATTCGGAGAAAAACTTAACGGAGGTCCAATGAGATTTTTTTTTAAGGAAATTGGCCTATAATAATCCCTAGTTGACGTCATTGGCTATTGACTGTCTCACTTTTGAATATTCCCCCTGCCAGTCCAACCTTTCACCTATTTTTCCTACACCGGTACCCCGTTAAAAAAACTTAACTTCGTTAAGTTTTTTTCTGAATTACAAACAGATGTTTTAGGGATTTTAATCATAACGACGATACGAGTCCATTGATGTAAAACTTAACTCGAAACGGTGCTCCAAACGACTTGATTTTTGTTAATTGGAAGTTTAAACACCCGAATTGAAGCAACATTTTCGTCGTTTGAAGCACCGTTTCGAGGCAGTGTTACATCAATCGACTCATATCGTCGTTCTGATCAAAAGCCCTAAAACACCTGTTTGTAGTTTGGAAAAAAAAAAACTTATATGTACTTTAGAAGTTTGTAGAATACATCGGAAAAATTCCCTATTTAACTATTTTAAATGAGTAAATTACAAATATTGTCCTTTAGGTATGTCATTTATTGCAAACTGTGTCCTTTTGTCTTCAATAATTACAAAAAACGTACTCAATGTTTGCAAACCCTTGCAAGTTATCTCCTTTAGCCCTAACTCAGTTAATTTTTATGGTTAAATCTGACCAAATGGACCCCACATGAGGGTATTTTTGTGGTTAAATCTGACCAAATAGACACCGCATGAGAGTAAAATGACCAAAATACCATCATGCGAGGTCCATTTGGTCAGATTTAACCACACAAAAATAACTGAGTTAGGGCTAAAGGACATAACTTGCAATGGTTTGCAAACATCGAGTACGTTTTCTGTAATTATTGAAGATAAATGACACAATTTGCAATAAGTGACATACATAAAAGAGAGAAATTTTGTAATTTACTCATTTTAAATAGTATACAATAGCCACGCCTCCACCGACTATGTTTTGACTAACTGGTGGGAGGCTAGATAAATAGTTGAATTGGAATGAATCAATTATCAATAAACCCCATCAAATGTTTTATTGGTGAGGTATAATAATGAGCAGACAAATTTGATTTTCATAACACAGATTGTATAAATATATTAGCTTAACTATTTGATTAAATACATTTCATGTAGGAAAACTAATGCAAAAAAAGACCATTACCTTAAAATCCAGTTTTATGGAAAAATCACGTTCTGGGTTAAATAAAAAACGTGTCACGTCACTGTCATGTAGGCGATGAAGCTTTAGCTAACCTTCCTTCACAAAGTTATGGTTTAACTAAAAATTAAGTTAAATAAAAAAAAAAAAAAATAAAGAAAATTGGTGATCGATTGATCAAATATGGGCCTCACCGCTCTTCTCTCTAACGCCCACCATGGGCTTGGTGGAGGCGCCCATGGCGCACTTTTGGAGCCGGCGTTTCGGTGTGTGGTGCCGGTTTTGGGTGAGGTGGCATGGACCGCCACCCCAAAACGCCCAACCTAAGTAGTATGGGTGAAAGCATCATCCCAAGTAATATTCAGGTCACTTTAAAATTAAGTATTTTTTATGTATTTCTCAAAAATTGGAGGGTGGAGGGAGCGCCTCGACGGTTGGTAACCTAGCCGGATACTCCGCCGCCACCCATGCGGGTAGGTTTGAAGGGTAAAGGAAGTAGCTAGATTGAGGTCTAATGACTTATATGACCTTTGGAGTGGGTGGGTTGGACGGTCTTATGAGTTGGAGGTATAAAAAAAGTTATTTTCAAATTAAATTAAATACCATATAAATACAACTACTTTCTGTCACAAACACCTCCTTCACATACTCCTTTCTTTCACAAAAACTACACCACACTTCACATTCTCCTTTCTTTCACAAAAGCGACACATTCACCTATCATTCAAATGGCCAAATGTACCGAAAACGAAGAAATCACGTTGGCGAGGGCTTGGGTTACCCTCTCCGCAAACAAGGTTCGAGGGTCTTTTGAGATGTGGCTTCAAATCCTTGGCGTATTTCATGAAAAAATGGGTAACAAAACCCGCAAAGTATACAAGTGCGTGAACAGGTGGCTTATTATCAAACTTAATGGTGCTAATTTTGGCACACTGCTCAAAGAGGCGATGGACAATCAACAGATGCAAAACGAAGAGGACGCCATTCAAGTTGCCCTTCGTGAGTATAAACGGACGTACAAACCCAAAGAATTTGATTCTTACCTTGAGGTTTGGAAGATCGTGAAAACTTATCTGCAACGGAGAGAATTTCTTTATTTAAATTTTATGTATTTTATTTAAGTTATGTTATTTGTAATTTCTAAGATGTATTATTTTTAGTTTTTAATGCAATTATAGTTTATTTATTTTAATTTGTTGAATTTGTTGAATTTGTTTTATATTAAAAAAAGTTCTAGCGTAGTTGAAAGGAGTGTTGCCACTATTTTGATGGTTTGGGATTGTTTAAGGTTAAAATGATGTAGCAGTGCAAAATTAAAAAAGGCTAGGGGACTTGAAAAAAAATCTCTATTTTACAAGGCTACTCCCATTACAAGATTACGAATCTTAACCATTTCCTTGGCCAAATTAATATTTAGTAATTGTTAACAAGTAATGTGAATAGACTAATTAGTCCAAAGGCATGATCCCTTTCGGAAATTCATAGCTTAGATTTTTGTTTGATCGACATGTCTTTAGCTTGAAAATTTATTTATATGATCTTGTATTTTTATAATTATACATATTTTAGGTGGTAATTGTGATTTTGCACTTTTGACATGTATACAGATTCAAATGCTTTTTTTTTTAATACCTAATGACTTTGTATATGATTTGATTGTACAAACACCATAACTTAAATGTGTTGTTATTCAAAGATGATTTATTTCTTTTATTCATTCATGTCTTCTTCCGCTATTATAAAGTAATTCCTTGTTGCCTGATGAGATGACACATACCTTTACAATAAGACTTTATTATGCTTTTATTATTTTGATTCTTAATTGGATTATGCAATTATAATATAAAAGTTTGGTTCTTTACCTACGTGTTAGTTTCAATGGCACTTGAGATTTATTCGATAATTCTTAAGTGTGATGAATTGATTAACGGTGCGAAGCTTGAGATTTCTGACCGGGGGGTCGAAAACGTATATATCTAATAAAATTATAAAACCGGGGGTCGAAAACGTATATACCTAAAAAATTCTATGCGAAAACTACATACCGAACACTATAGAGCGAAAAGTTCGGGGGGTCGGGTGCCCCCTTACAAAGCTGCGCCCCCCTGCTTATTTACAAATAACTGTAAAGTGTTCATGTTTTGATAAGAAAACCTTGATGGTGGGTCTATTGACATACAATTCAAATCACTTGAGCAATTACATAAAAGATGACTTTCATTATATTAATTAAATTATCTACGTAGATTTTCTTCAATTGCTACTAAATTCTTGATTCACTTCTTTTAAATTAAGTTTTTAGTTAACTAAACAAACCAAAGTTTTTTCTATACCCACAATGACTTTAGTATTATACTTTGGCATCGTTCTCTCGATTCAACAAAGACGTTGCTTGCTATTAGTCTATGCTATTATAAACATATATACACTCTATGTACACGTCTTATCATTTATAAATTTAAAACTTAAACACTCGTAATAGGATACGTGAGGTAGAAAAAGATTTATTCAATCGCTTAAGTTTTAAGATACCCTAATGTAGTGTTTGGTATTCAGGAATGAGAGAGAGAATGGAATGAATCATTACGAGGGAATGAAGAAAGTGGTGTTTGGTTGGTCAATGAAATGGAATCATCCATTCCATAAGGCATTCTATTCCCTCAAAATCATTCCATCCACTCCCCATGTTTTTTTTCATTCCATCCCATCTAGCACCATTCATCACCAACACCACAACCCACCACCCACCACCACCACCCGCCATCGCCGCCTCCACCGCCACTTGCCGCCGCCGCCACCATCCACCGCCACCCACAATCACTACCATCGATCATCAACACTTACCGTTGATTTTATTCATTCGTTTTTCTTGCCTACCAAACAATATAAAATAATAATTCATTCCATTCTCACATGGCAACAAACAAGACATGGAATGATAATGATCCATTGCATTCCCTCGTCTATTTCATTACCTCGTCCATTTCATTATCCCGTACTAAACAGACCCTAAATGTCTAAGGAGTTCAGTGGCGGACCCATGAATTTTTCCATGGGGGGTGCGGAACATTTTTAAAAATTTTAGGCCCCTAGGTATATAAGTAAAAAAATCGGTTCGTATCGGGTCGGGTCATGTAAAACAAACGAACATCAAACTAAATTTATATAATCATCAAAAACATGTCAAACCTTGTTACAAACATAATTAAAACGTCGACGCCCTACGGGTTTTCATTTTTGAAATCTATCCAAAACATCATCTAAAACTAATTTCTTAAGCAATTATTTCTCTATATAACATAAGTTCTATCGCTCCATTACATAATGTTTCAATTTTAATTTTAATTTTCAACTATTCAAGCCATAGAAATCATAACGTAAGTTGTAGTCACCCTAAAAATATATAAACAACATAATCACCCTAAAAATATATAAACAATATAATCACCCTAAAAATCATCTAAACAACCATAAACAACGTCAAAACACACAAAAGTTCAAACCTATTTAACAACTTTATTACCCTTTTTTCTCCTATAATATCAACCAAAATCATCAAAATAACAAAGAAACTTACCCGTGTTCGGATTCCGGTTAGATTTGGTGTCAAACGACGGTGGTATGGTGGCTGATTACGGTGGTCGCCGGCTGCTGGACTGTTGTCGCTGGGTGACGTTGTTCGTTGGCAGTGCAGGGACGCAAGAGAGAGAGAGAGTGGGTAAAGGTATGGGTATTTAGGTTTAGTTAGTTAGGTATTAAAAGTTATATAATTTAGCTAGTATTTTTTTTTAAATAAGAGTTTACTAAAAAAAATTAAATTATAAATTGATAACACTTTTTACTTAAGAGGTGTGGATGAAAAATTTCAAGGGTGCGGTCGAAAAATTCCAAGGGGTGCGGACGAAAAATTTCAAGGGGTGCGGACGAGATTTTCGACGGAATTTAGCACTAATTTTTTTTTCCCCGGGGGTGCGCCCGCCCACCTTGGGCTGGGCTTGGGTCCGCCCTTGAAGGAGTTAACATCCAAATAGTCTCATCATAATTCATCATTATACAAATAATTAAACAAGATAAAAACCTACGAGTATTATATCATATGATAAAATCTACAAACATAATAATCATTTAAAAACGGGTTATGTTCTATGAGATTGTAGTAGATTAAATCCAAATTGAATGTATCTCTTTATCTTGAAAGCGTAATTCCACACGTATTAAAGTAAAGCCCAAGCACAATCATACCCACGCAAACCAAGTCGAGGTCATGCACACCATAGTCTCTGCTAGATCATGCCCAAATCTTATTTCAAAATAGTTAGTTTTTAACAACCTTTTTACTTCTAAATACTACCTAATTAACCTCTGTTTGTAGTGATTTAAACTCAAATCATTTTTATGAAAGAAAATCAACAATGCCAATTTGCCGTATCATATACTTCAAAATGCTTCAAAATAGTTAGTTATGTCCCTTATACATTGAAATTGGTAAACGGGTGGTTGAAATTTTAGACTCTTTCAACATCACTTGAGAATTATTCATCCTCATAATGCAAACCTTGCAAATAATAATAAATAATGAATAATAAAACAAACGAAAATAAAATCCATTTGAATGTTGGGATTTTGATTTTGACAAGTCATCTCTTTGACCTAGCACCCATGGTTGAACTTGATTGGTCAAAATTACCCTTCGTGTTTATTGAATCTTTCACATCCTAACCATTATTATTGTTATTATTATAATAGGTGGCTAGATTTTAATCTTCGAGATGTAATTTCTTAATCTTTGTTTGTGTTGTTTCGGGTTTTCAGCTTCTTGCTAGCCCAGTTTCTATATCATATATAGAAGTTTTTGCCATTCCAAAAAAATTTGAATGTTAAACAAAACTTAGTTACCCGAGTACACTCACAAGAAAAAAAGTCATTCACGTTTGTAATCACAAACATCACTGGTGACTCAGCCCGTCATCATTTCTAGAGGAAACTTACCGCCCAAAGGCCCCACTGTAGTAAAATCCTTGACTCGCACATAAGGGGACCCGGGGCGCCCCGTGGTCATGCTTTCTTCACGCGTGGAACGAAATGAAACACCGCCGCCACCACTAATCATCACGCATGGTGATGATAACGTGTCGTCGTCATCACGCGTGGTATATTCAAGTTGTTTTGTGAATGATTTTGATGATGGAAATGAGTGTGTGGTGAGTGATGGACATTTCCACTAAAATTCATCACTAGTGGTGTAATAATGTTCGATAACATGACGGAAATTGATTGGATGTTGTGAGTGATGGACGCCCCTACCCCTACTAGTTTGTCAGGGACGAAACCCCAACCAGCAATCTCCCCTAAAAAAAAGTCGAAGAAAAAGCAAACAAAAAATGGCCCAAAAATTGCTATATTATTATTAGAAAAAACAAAAAAACCCCTACCCCTAATACTATTATTATTATTATTATTATTATTATTATTATTATTATTATTAAAACAAACAAAAAATGGCCCAAAAATTGCCGGCTGAAGTTTTTATTGCACCTGGACTCATTAAAAACACGCAGGCAGCAGCAAGTAGCAATCATATACAGACGACCAAATCGACTTACATACACCCATTCCATTCCCCAACTTGATTCAATTCAATTATATATATATATACACACACACACACCCATCTTTCCGAATTTACAGAAAACCCTCTTCCTCCTCCTTTTTGTTATTCTCAGATCTTAAACCCCATCTTTTCTCATTCAAGATTCATCTCAAAACACTCGATTCAGACAGTAATATTCTGTTAATCAGGTATGCTTCAATTTAATGTGATTTTCTAATAATACCCTTATTTGTGGGAGCTTAAATTTCCATGCTTTTTTATTGGATTTTGTTCTTGAAATGTTTAAATGGTGAATGGGTGTGTGAATAAGTGTAAAGATTTGATTTTTTTTATGGGTTTTGTGTTAATGCTTCAAAGAGGGTGTGACATGTGTGTTGCGTGTGGGAATTAGGGATTTGGAAGCCATGAATGTTTCGTGTTTGTGTTGGGAGTTGGATTTGCCTGCGTTGACTTTTGAGGGGTGGTTTTGACTTTTATGTTTTTATAATTTTTGGGAAGTATTTGTTGCTTTTTTTGTTATCTTTTATTGTTGAATTGCTGGTTTTGTAAGATTCCTCTTGCTTGAAGTATGTTTGGCTTCTGTTTTTATTGCTTTAAAGGGATGATAGATAGATATATATGGTGTGTGTGTATAATTGAATCAATAATGGTGCCTGATTTATGTTTGATCTTTGGGATCAAGATTCAAGAATCAAGAGATGGGCATTTTAGACTTTAGCTTTTACTAAATCATTTTACTTTGAAAATCCTTAAAGATCTAACTTTATCTTAATACAATTGATCAATGTTCTAATATCTAGTTTGCTGTGATGTTGTTTTCAGGTTTGAATTTTGAATAATTCTTGATTTTGAAGTCACTTGGTGCGGTGTTTGTTTATAGTTTTGAGCTTCCGGCTCATCGTTAGAAAGAAAAGATATTAACTTTGTAGATATAATCGTGTGATGCGTAACATTTAGATGAAGTTATCAAAAGCGTGGCGTTTAGGGTCTTTAAACATGAAAGACATGCACCAGATATTGCCTCAACACCACCGACATCGTGGACAATTAAAAAAACCAACTTGGATTATCGTGTTAATTTCATTGGTTTGCGTGTTTTTAGTCGTTGCGTATGTTTACCCGCCTCAAACTTCTAGCGCCTGTTACATCTTCTCGGCTTCTGGTTGCCAAACACTTTCCAGCTGGCTTCCCCCTTCCGTTAGAGAATTAAGCGATGATGAAATTGCATCTCGTGTGGTAATTGATAACATTTTAAACACGCCCCCAATGGTGTCCAAAAATCCCAAGATCGCTTTCATGTTTTTGTCGGTTGGATCGTTACCGTTCGAGAAGTTGTGGGACAAATTTTTTCAGGTATGTAACATGATTGTGTTTAAAATCTGGTGATTATTCGTATATGTTATGTACTGACACTTGTTTTCTTAGGGTAATGAAGGTCGATTTTCAATCTATATTCATGCATCCAGAGATACGCCCGTCCATAGTAGCAGTTACTTTGTTAATCGGGAAATTCGAAGTGGCAAGGTTTGTTTGTTTATCATTTTATCACATTACTTTTGGTTATATGTTTTCTTTCATATAGACATAATTTAACCACTTTCAGTACAATGTTTTTTTTTTTTTTAATAAACTTAAGTCTAATAATTTCTTTGTATGTGTGTTTTGAAAGTAGCTATGTGATATTGAATAATTAGAATCTCGGATATGATGACATAAATCGCATAATGTAATGTTTTGATTTGCTTCTCATATCTGAAGTTTTAACAATGAGTATACATTTCAGTTATTTAAGAAAACTATATATTTGGGATAATGACAAAATATTTTTGCTTTTTGATAAAAGAGTGATTTTTTTTTTTTTTTTTTTTTTTTGTAAAATGAGAGTATAATTAGGGTAAAAGAATGGTATATAGGTAAATCTTTTTACCCTTGGATAATCGGTTTCTATGCACAGCTGTTTTTAAAGATTATTTGACCATTAAATAGTCAAACCATCAGAATCTGTTTATCCGAACACTAAAAACTTCAAGTCGCAATAACTAGTTAAAATATCCAACTATAAAGATAAAGATATGATTTGAGAAAGCCATATTTATAATTGCATTGCTAGATGACTACTGATCTTAAATTATAATATGAATTTGTCGGGCAGGTAGAGTGGGGCACGGTTTCTATGGTTGAAGCAGAGAAACGGCTTTTGGCAAATGCGCTCAAAGACCCTGATAATCAACACTTCGTATTACTTTCCGACAGGTTACTGACTCTCTGATATCAAAAGTTATTTAAAATTTATTCGTCTTCGATTCTGCTATTAAAATTTATTTTCTTCTTGGTATTTCAGCTGTGTACCATTGCATGATTTCGACTACGTGTATAACTATCTTATGTTCACAAATATCAGCTTCATTGACAGGTATGCATGAATATCTTTCATCAAACGTGTTTCTTTTCTCAAATTTAAATGTATCAACCTTTAACCTATCTACGAATAATCAAAGATTAATAACTTTTTGTGTTACTTTATTAATGACATTATTTTGTGTTATTTCTAGCTTCTCGGACCCTGGTCCACATGGAAGTGGCAGGTACTCGGAGCATATGTTACCCGAAGTTGAGAAGAAATTCTTCAGAAAAGGCGCTCAGGTATATAATAATAACTTTTTGAGTAAAATGCCATTTTTGTCCCTGAGGTTTGGCCAGTTTTGCGACCTTCGTCCAAAGGTTTGTTTTTCCGCATCTGGATCCAAAAGGTTTGAAATCTTGCCATTTTCATCCGGCTCGTTAACTCCATCCATTTTTCTCCATTAAGTCAGGGGTATTTCTGTCTTTTCTGCTAACTTAAATGGCAATTTGGTCCTTTTCACTTTATGTAAGAAGACCAAATACCCCAAAAAAGATCGAATTGCCCTTTAAGTTAACAAAAAAGACGAAAATATTCCTGACTTAACAGAGAAAAATGGATGGAGTTAACGAGCCAGATGAAAACGGCAAGATTTCAAACCTTTTGGATCCAGATACAGAAAAACAAACCTTTGGACGAAAGTCACAAAACTGGCCAAACCTCAGGGACGATAATGGCATTTGACTCTAATTGTTTTAGACATGTTTCTTGATCTTTAATTACATAAAAACCTTATCTTGTTAATTACTTCTCTTTTATATTCTTTTTGCCTTGATTCCAATCAAGTCTTTGATTTTGAATTTTGTGCAGTGGTTCACGATGAAGCGCCAACATGCACTCATAGTTATGGCTGATAGTCTCTACTACACAAAGTTCCGAGATTATTGCAAGGTGAGTATATATATATTTTCTTTTGGTTTGTATACTCACTCTCAATTCATCGCTTTTATTTGTTAATTTTTTATTTTCTTGTTCTTAATTTTTGCATCTGTAATATATTTCAGCCTGGTATGGACGGAATTAATTGCTATGCTGATGAACACTACTTGCCAACCTTTTTCAACGTGAGTACATATACGCGTTATCCCCCCACCCGCTGGGCGCGTCAAAGTTAGTCTTTAACTGTGTTTTAAGATTTTCGTTCTTTAATGTTTAGATGCATGATCCAAATGGGATAGCAAACTGGTCTGTTACGCACGTTGATTGGTCAGAAAGAAAATGGCATCCAAAATCGTATGAGAAGAAAGATGTTTCCGAACAGCTTCTAAAAAATATAACGGTACCACCGCCTTTTTCTACCTATGATATACATATACATTGTTGGTTTAATAAATTTATTTATTTTAATTTTTTTTATATTTATATATTTGCAGTCGATCACCGAAAGTGTTCATGTTACAAGTGAAGTAAGGGTATGATGCACATTTGTCACCTTTTTCTTTCCATGTTATCATTTTATGATATCATAAATCTAAAAACACGTCTCTTGATTACGCAGGCAGAAACCACGATCATTCCTTGCATGTGGAACGGGATGAATCGGCCTTGTTACTTATTCGCAAGAAAATTCTTACCTGAGACTTTAGACGTCATGATAGACCTTTTCTCAAACTATACAACAAAAGCATGATATTCTTACCTTTGATTCTTTGGTGGTTCGGTCAAACCCCGTTTGGTCAAACCCAATCTGACATTGTTGTAAAGTTTATTATAAGATGGTTACGGTTAGGTTCGGACAACTGCTCGGGTCAAGAGTACATTTGGGAAAGATTTGAGTGAATAGGGAAGAAGATATTTGTATCATTTAAGGGATCAACTTTTTTTGGGTGAGTAATTTTGTACTGATTTGTATATCTTTCATTGATTGATTGGTGGATATATTATGTGATATATGACATAGAGATCAGAGGTATCTTTCCATTTTTTCTTGTAAGTTTCTCAGAATTTTTGTTGTAAAATGGATAATTATAAAACGTCATTGTTTGATTAAAACTTTAGGGGTTAATTAAGTGAAAAAACCAACATAACTTCTTATTTTGTATGAAAGAATATTTTTAAATTGTTTAATGTATTGATAAACCATGTCAACTTTTTATTTTTATTTTTTATTTTAAATACTTGACGTCAACTCATCACGTCTTATAGATACGTTTAAGGGACTATTTTAAATAAGTACAAAGATAATAATTAAGAGTTAAATGTCATTTTAGTCCATGTGGTTTGGGTCATTTTGCCAGTTTAGTCCAAAGGTTTCATTTTTCGCCTGTGGGTCCAAAAAGATTTAATCTTTGCCATTTTAGTCCACTGGGTTAACTTTAACCATTTTTTCTGTTAACAAGAAGGGCAATTCGGTCATTGTATATGGTCGAATTGCCCTTCTAGTGAACAGAATTACATACAAAATGACTGAATTGCCCTTCTCGTGAACAGAAAAAATAGATGAAGTTAACCCAGTGGACTAAAATGGCAACGATGAAACCTTTTTGGACCCACATGCGAAAAATGAAAATTTTGAACTAAACTAGCAAAATGGCCCAAACCACATGGACTAAAATGGTATTTGACACTAATAATTAATAAGGATTAAGAAAGGCATAGTAATTTTTAAACGGGCTTAGGAACAGACTTGGGCTGTCTTAGAAAGTTGAGGCCCAATGGGATCGAAACTATGGAGTGGCAGCAATTTACAAAGCTATGTTCCAAGTTTAAAGCATATAATAATAGCATCTCGAATGAATATATCAAGCTGAACATGAACATGTCATAAATGATCATATTTTGTTATTACGTAAATCAGAGTGATGGTTGAACTATAACTCATTAAGAACTAATACGACATATCATGCTTTAGCATGACCCACTAAAACTTATGGTGGATCTTACTCTTAGCTGCCTAATGAGCTGACACATCATATCTTTATAAATTCTTTAAAATCCTTATAAATCCTTGCATATCTATAATTTATAGACTATGAAAACCCTCAATTTCACCATCAACTATACAAACGTCCAAACATATCCTTACATTTTCAACATTATCACCCATTTTTTCTTTAAATTTAAATAAATATAGTAATAGTATGAACTTGAAATAATAAAAATAAAAAATAAAAACATAATATTTAAATTCTATAATTATCAAATCATAAATGAAAATACAAACCAAACAAAGGGTTTTTTGCATATTTCCCCTTAAAAAACTTTGAAATTGCATACATACCCAAGCAAAAAATTAAATTGCATATTTCCCCTCTATTAACTAGTAAAATTGCAAATTTACCCATTTTGATTTAATTTATTAAAATTAAATTATAGAAAGACTATTTTACCCTTTTTTTAGTAAACTTTCGAAAATTGCATATTTACCCTTTTTCACTAGTTTTTGTCTTTATCACTACTTACATTTTTTTCATTAAGTTATTTTTTTCATTATTTTTCCTCACGAACTAGAGTAACAATCATAAAAAATACAATTGACAATCATCTAAATAAAAAACAAAATGCGAAAACGTTAATCCATTACGGTACCAAAAAATCACCCAAAAAAAACAATTGACTCTTATTATTGAATGTATGAGATGGCTTAATTTACAAAGACTGCAATATTCCAATGCCAGTTCTCTTAAACTACGACATTTCAAATAAAAAGATGTTTCAATTCAATGTGCTTTGACCTGTTATGTAGTATATGGTTCTTAAAGAGACAAATTGAATACTTACTTCATGTGTGTAAATTTCTGAAAATTCTTGAAAGGTAGGCTGCCATTTCCATTTTAGAGGTTGGTAGTTTTGTCATTTTAATAGAAAAGGGGAAATATGCAATTTTTATTTAGGCTTGGGTAAATATGCAATTAAGGGTGTTTTTAGTAAACTCTTATTTAAAAAAAAAATAGTACCTAAATTATATAACTTTTAATACCTAACTAACTAAACCAAAATACCCATACATTTACCCACTTATAATTCTTAACTAGCTAGCCCACTAAGTCTTAGTACATTAACCAAACCCAACAATATTTCAAACTATAATAAAATAATTAAGGAGCAAAACTGTAACACCCCGTGTTTTCACGAGTGAAAGTCAAAGTCAAGGTCAAAGTCAACGACCGATTTCGCGCGACTCGACTCGTAGAAATGTTTTTATTTTAATTATATTATGTGGAGTAAGTGTCGTACATTGCAATAATCGACTCGTGTTAATCGTATATCAATCGACCTACGACTGTGAATCATAGGCAGTAACAATGCGATAAAGTTAATCAACCGAGAATCAAGATATGCTAATCAAATCGACATCGAACCGTAACTCGAACTGTGTATTTTACTTGTTGTTTATACGTGTGTGTGTGCCTTACGTGTTACCTGTGCGTGTTTATTTTATGTTATGTTGTGATAATCAAGCGAACTCAATCGAAACTCGAAGGTAATCGAACCCAAACCCGAATTCCGAATCAAACCATGTCATAAACGAAGTAGTTGGGACTAAAAGTAATTTGACTAGGAAACCCTATCGAATCGCTCGCAAACGAAACCGAAGCGTCATCGCATCCGGACGCCCCATTCAGTCGACATCCGGACGGATGGTCAGTCCGCACGGATTGCCAATCCGCACGGATAACCTATCCGGGTTACGTGCCATCCGCACGGCTCACCCTTTCCCCTTTTAGCATCCTATAAATACCCGGGTCACTCTCCAAACCTTTCCACTTTTGGCAAGTGACGTCCGAACCGCACGCATTCTTCACCTTTTCTCAGATTTCTCTCAATCCAGGTAAGATCTTGCTCTAATTCTTGTACATTCTTGATCACTACACGATTCTACACCTTTCTATCTTTCAAATCCCAACTTTTAACCGTGAAATCATCAAGATTTGAGGTATTCACGGGTGACGTCATCATGAAGTTCTCATGAACTTCAAATGTGACCTCATTCCACCAAGAATAACTCAAATCTGAACGATTTCCATAAGATTTCATAACAATATCACCCAAATCTAAACTTAAAAGAGTTGAAAGGAATGAACTCAAGTTTCTCCTCCTTTTACCCTTAAAATCGGTACGAATCTGATCGGTTCTAGTATTCTACTCGTTAATAGTGATGCACTAGTCCTAGATCTGGATTCTACCCACCAGACACCTGATTTCGGAGTCAACCGGAATGACCGTTCTGAGTCGCCGACAGGCCAAGTTAGGGTGGTTCCTGACCGGTCTAGTCATGCGGGTGAGAATACAATTCCAAGTGGTTGCCACGTAATCAGAACGTCTCGATAAAACGATAATAGCAACCAAGAGTAGACGGATGGAACAACCAGAACAAGAGGCTGTCCGCACGAACAAGCTGTCCGCACGGACGAGCTGTCCGCACGGACAGGCTATCCGGACGGGTTGTCACCCGGACGAGCTACCCTTGGGACCCTCTTTCCAAACAAGGTTTGAGTATCGACGAATGAGCAATCCGGACGGACGACCTCTGAATGGATTACTCTTCGGATCATGAGATACTAAGGCCTTAAAACAAATTCCAACATGTTCATCCGCACGGACAGGTTGCCCATACAGACAGACTATCCGGACGGATTGTCACTGTCCGCACGAGTAAGCTATCCGGACGGATTGTCACTATCCGCACAGGTTACCATCCGGGCGGATTACCTAATCCACTTAGTGACTCAGCCTTAAAGAGCTGTCCGCACGGACTGCCATCGGGACGGATTGTTGTCCGCGCGACCGGCTTGAAGGGTAGAGATACTTAAATGTTTTCTAAATGCTACAACGAAAACTCCAAAGCACAAGCCATCATACACAAACGCAACCTTAGGAAGAAACAATCCACTCGAACGTTTATCCGCACGAACAACTTATCCGTACGGATAAGCAATCCGCACGAGCGACTAATCCGCACGGATTACCATCCGCACGGACAGCTCACTCGCACGGATAGCTTATCCGGATGGGTCACCATCCTCACGGATTACCATCCGCACGGATAGTTCACTCGCACGGATAACTTCCCCTCACGGATAGTTGATCCGCACGATCAGTTATCCTACCCACCCTCATTTTGTATTGTTTAACGTGCCACTTATCGTTATGCTATCGAATCTATTCAGGCTAACCGTACTCGCTGAAAAGCGCTCCCTTCAATCCATAATCGCTGTGAGTATACTCGAACCCTTTTTGCTTTTAGCACTTTTGGGTGTTACATACGTTACGAATATTCAAACTACAATTATCACACAACTCAAGCTATTTTAACGCTAACCGTCAATGCATGTTATACATGGCTCATGAATGCTTGTTTGTTATGTTTACACATGGAATGCTGTCTGCCTGCCTTAGCAACGATAGTACTATAGTTTGGACTCAGCACCCGTTCACACGGGGGTTGTTAAGGATCTTTTACTTGCATGGATTACGGTGGTAATCATGTATTGCGAACTGCCTCGGGCAGTCAACCCGCAGTCATTGGTATCGATGGATCTATGTCGATAACTAACGTGCTTCATTTCACTCTGTGTACGTGCTGGTTATGCGTAAACGAATTCGAACTCTATATGCTATTATCAAACTTGTATGCTCACCTTTACATTATATGTATTGACTTTATTTTAACGTATGTAACAGGTGCTTAGGTTGCTTTTATGCTCTTTGTGCTGTGATGAACTTGAAGCTAGGAACTGGAGTCCTAGAAACCAACGAATAAATTTGTTATGTTTAAATCTGAGTTGTCGGAACAGAATATTTGTCTTGATGCTTTGCCTGTAATAACTATTTAACTGTTTAAGTTACGGTATGGGACGTGATATTTAATTAAATGGTAATGATAGTTGTTATGGAAACTTCTGGACAATCTGTTTCGCTCAGTGCCACGCCCCGATGATTCCGCCATCGGTTGGGGTGTGACAGATTGGTATCAGAGCCATAACTATAGGGAATTAGGCAAGACTCGACCTAGTCCGAGTCGAAGTCTTAGAGACCTAGTCTATAGTCAGGAACCAACAGACCGACTCGAGTACATCCCTACTAGGTAGTGTACGAGCTCATTCCTCGCTATTTTCATTCACCTACACTATCACTGCACTCGAATTTTCAATTTACGAACAGGTAATGAGGTCGAGAATAGGTGTGAAAACCGCAAACTCTCGACTAAAGTCGCCTATTCAGCTTGCATTTTAGCTACAAACGAGGAGAATCATACCAAATTAGGAGTGAAATCCATATTTTGATGAATAATCTCCTCAAATTTTATTAAGAACAAGGACGAAGTTGCAAGATAGGGGTGAAACCCTAACCTTGACGACTTGTCCTGCTTTTATACAAACCTCCCACCAAAGTTTCGACGGACTCCAACGATCTAAAGACACAATATAACCAAAGGGAATTGCGCCAACGCCCAAGAATCGAGGCAAAGGCATAGTCCTGAAGGTAATTGTGCACACAGGATCCTTGTGAATAGTCGAATCACTTTGGTCAGTCGAAGTCTAAATAGCCGCAGACAATCCATTCTCGATTTTATGTGTTTCAAGTTTTCGTCGCTTTTATGTGATATACGTGTTTTGTGCTTATTTATTGACGTTTTGAGGTACTACCGGTTTCAATCTAATGTTTTTAGCTACTCACACAACACATCATTAACGAAGCGCTCGCACTCCACTACTTTCGAACACTCGCAAACTCTGAATACTAGGTTTCTGTTTTCTGATTGCCCCTAGTGACTAAGGTATATGTGTTTCTTGCTATTGTGCTTACGTGTTTAGGAGTGTTGTGATTATGTGCTCTATGTGTTTACGTGATTCGTGTAATTATGTGAATTTGTGACTATCTGCGTTTACATGGTACGTGTTACTGAGCTTTAGTAGTAGTAGACGTGTGAGGTGAGATTCGAATACATGTGTTGAGTTCCGTGGCGATGTCAATTGCAGACAATGTCGTCTGGATCTCGTCATACACTCACTCGTCAAGAAAAGAGGGACAAACTTCTTGCCTCTATTATCGCGAAAAGTGTGGCGAAAGCTGTGAGTGATGCCTACGAGAACGCCAGCAAATCATCCGAGGAAACGAGGACTGAAGGTCCTAAAGCTGCAACGAGACCTTTCAGTTTCAAGCAATTCAAGTCGTGTGGGCCGAAAGAATTCACTGGCGAAGGAGGTCCGACTGCATTATTCCACTGGTTTGACTCTATCGAAGTTACTCTACGACAGAGCGGTTGCCCTGATGACCTCCGAACTCTAAATGTTATCGGCGTCTTTCAGTCCCGTGCTCTAGACTGGTGGACGGCCGAGAGAAACAAGAGAGGGAACGATGCAGCCTACGGTCTGTCGTGGGACGAACTCAAAGAAGTCATGCTGGAAGAATTCTGCCCTCCTCACGAGCGTCAAAAGCTGGAAGATGAATTTTGGCACATACATCAGAAGGATGGAGACAATGCTGGTCTCACTGCACGCTTCAAACAGCTCAGCATTATCTGTCCCGACCAGGTCAAGACTCCTGAGATGACCATCAAGAAATACATCCGAGCTTTACCCGACTGCGTTGTTGATTTCGTGCAAGCGGCTAAGACTACGACGATCGAAGAGACCTATCTGTTGGCCGCTGAAATCAACGACAAAAGGGTTAAAGCTGGGGTGTGGGATAAAACCTCCAAGCATCTGCATCAAGCTACCGCTACTACACCAACTGCTGAACCTACCTCATCAAGCAGCAAGAGGAAGAACAAGAGAAAGACCAACTCCACCAACAAGAACTGTGCGATCACTGCTGCATCAGTTCAAACCGTACCTGCTCAACAGCATCAGGCAGCGGCGTCTATGGCCAATGCACCGCCTGCCAAGCGTGCATACACTGGGCCACATCCGCTTTGCCCTACTTGCACCTATCATCACCCGACTGCTATCCAATGCCGCTTCTGTGCTCATTGCAACGTGTACGGCCACTTCACTGCCAACTGCCGTATTCATCAAGCTCCTGCCAATCAAGCTCTACTCACTGCCCCACAGGGTCAACAAGCTCCTCCGGCTCCCGCAGTCAAGGCCAGAGCCTGCTTCACGTGTGGCGACCCGAATCATTTCGCCAACATGTGCCCGAACAGGGTGGTGAAACAAGAACCGCAACAGCAGCAGCCACAGCAGCAGCAACAGCAGCAACAGCAACAACATGCAGCACGCGCCAGAACTTTCAATCTTAACGTGCGTCAAGCTCAGGCCGACAACAACGTGGTCAATGGTACGTTCCTCGTGAATGGTATTTATGCTTCATGTTTGTTTGATACTGGAGCGGATAATTGCTTTGTGTCGTTTGAATTTGAGAAACTCCTTAGTCGTAGACGTTCCAAACTCTCCTCGGCATTCGAAGTTGAAGTCGCTACTGGAAGAACCGTCGCTGTTAATTCCGTTATCCGTGATTGTACTCTTGAACTCAACAATCACATCTTCTCGATCGACCTTATTCCAATGCAACTCGGAAGCTTTGATGTCATAGTCGGCATGGACTTTCTTCGAGAGAACCATGCCGAAGTTGTGTGCTTCGACAAGATGATTCGTTTTTCGCTCGCAAATGGTGACTCGTTATGTGTTTACGGTGATACTACCTCAAAGGGTCTCAAGCTTATGTCATGTCTCCAAGCTAGCAAGTATCTCCGCAAGGAATACAGAGCTTTCTTGGCTAACATTGTAGCAGCGGAGAAGGAAAAGAAAGAGAAGAAGGAAGTGAAAGACGTTCCTGTGGTTCGAGAATTTCCTCGAGTTTTTCCAGAGGATCTTCCCGGACTACCTCCAAAACGCGATATTGATTTTCGTATTGATCTCATTCCTGGAGCTAATCCTACCGCCAGAGCTCCTTATCGACTCGCGCCGTCCGAAATGCGCGAACTCTCGACCCAACTCCAGGAGTTACTTGAGAAAGGCTTCATTCTCCCGAGCACCTCTCCTTGGGGCGCACCAGTCCTTTTCGTTAAAAAGAAGGATGGGTCGTTCAGGATGTGCATCGACTATCGGGAATTGAATAAGCTAACTATCAAGAACCGCTATCCTTACCCCGCATCGACGATTTGTTTGACCAACTACAAGGCGCTACGTGTTTCTCAAAGATCGATCTACATTCAGGATATCATCAGCTGCGTATACAAGAGGAGGATATACCCAAAACCGCGTTTCGTACTCGTTACGGCCATTATGAATTCGTTGTCATGCCTTTTGGCCTAACAAACGCACCAGCAGTTTTCATGGATCTGATGAATCGCGTGTGTAAACCCTATCTCGACCGTTTCGTCATTGTATTCATCGACGATGTCTTGATCTATTCCAAGTCGAGAGCCGAACACGCGCAACATCTACGTTTGGTTCTCGAGTTACTCCAGGGGAACTGACTCTACGCCAAATTCTCCAAGTGCGAATTTTGGTTGGGGGAGGTTCAGTTTCTGGGTCACATTGTAAATAGTCAGGGTATTCACGTCGATCCTGCGAAGATTGAAGCTGTCAAGAGCTGGGTTACGCCTAAGAATCCGTCTGAAGTCCGTTCTTTTCTCGGACTAGCGGGCTATTATCGACGATTCATCCAAGGATTTTCGAAGATTGCTGTACCACTTACCTCTCTTACTCATAAGGACCAGCCTTTTGTTTGGGGAGCCAAGCAAGAGTCTGCCTTTCAGACCCTCAAATACATGCTTTGCAATGCTCCTGTTCTCACACTGCCCGACGGAAACAATGATTTCATTGTCTACTGTGATGCTTCCAACCTTGGTCTTGGTTGCGTCCTTATGCAACGAGACAAGGTCATAGCTTACGCATCTCGTCAGCTCAAAATCCACGAGAAGAACTATACAACCCATGATCTCGAGCTAGGCGCGGTTGTTTTTGCATTAAAGATTTGGTGACACTACCTGTACGGTACAAAGTGTACGATCTTCACCGATCATAGGAGCCTACAACACATCTTTAATCAGAGGGAACTGAATATGCGTCAACGCCGATGGGTAGAACTTCTCAACGATTACGACTGTGAGATTCGTTATCACCCAGGCAAAGAAAATGTTGTTGCCGACGCACTTAGCAGACGGAGCTATCTGCTTAGCACCCGTAATGTTCAGGCCCAGCACAACCTCGAAACTCTCATCCGTGACGCCCAGCATGCATGTTTCAACGAACGCACCTTGAAGAAAGAAAGAATCTACCACGATGGAGCCCAGCTAGTAAGCAAATCAAACGGGATATTCCACTTTCTAGACCGAATTTGGATTCCCAAGCGAACCGATTTACGGCAGATTATCATGGACGAAACCCATACATCCCGTTATTCTATTCATCCCGGAGCTGACAAGATGTACCAGGATCTTCGCTATAGGTACTGGTGGCCGGGTATGAAAAGGGATATCGCTCTCTACGTCGGGAAATGCCTAACTTGTGCTAGAATCAAGGCTGAACATCAAAGACCCTCTGGCTTGCTCGAACAACCACCAATTCCAATGTGGAAGTGGGAGAGCATAGCCATGGATTTCGTAACCAAGCTTCCAACCACGTCATCAGGTCACGACAGCATTTGGGTTGTTGTTGACCGTTTGACCAAATCAGCTCACTTTCTGCCAATACGAGAAGACTACAAGGTGGAACGATTAGCCCGAATCTACACCGACGAGATCATTTGTAGACATGGGACGCCTCGTGACATCATCTCTGATCGTGATGCTCGGTTTACTTCACGATTGTGGGAAACGTTTCAAGCGGCACTCGGTACAACGCTTAATCTAAGTACCGCTTTCCACCCACAAACCGACGGTCAGACTGAAAGAACGATTCGTACTCTTGAAGACATGCTCCGTTCGTGTGTTTTAGACTTCGGTGGTAATTGGGATAAACACCTGCCGTTGGTAGAATTCTCGTATAACAACAGCTATCAGGCCAGCATTCAGATGGCACCTTTCGAAGCGTTATATGGAAGAAGATGTCGATCGCCTATTGTATGGCACGAGATCGGTCACTCGCAACTAACCGGTCCGGAGCTGCTACAAGAAACGACAGACAAAATTTTCCAAATTCGAGACAACTTGGCGAAAGCTCGGGATAGACAGAAAGTTTACGCCGATAAAAAGCGCAAGCCCCGGGAATTTGGCGTTGGTGACTACGTACTCCTAAAGGTATCACCTTGGAAGGGTGTAGTCCGATTCGGCAAAAAGGGAAAACTCGCGCCTCGATATGTTGGACCTTTTAAGATTCTGGAAAGGATCGGAAAAGTCGCCTACAGACTCGAATTACCGGAGGAACTTAGCAATGTCCACCCGACTTTCCACGTTTCGAACCTCCGAAAGTGCATCGCCGACCACGACTTACATGTCTCTTTAGATGATCTACAAGTGAACGAAACATTACACTTCGTGGAAAAGCCTGTCGAAATCATGGATCACCAAACCAAAGAACTCAGGCGCTCACGCATTCCTATTGTGAAAGTCCGATGGGAAGGCAAGCGAGGCGCGGAGTTTACTTGGGAACTCGAAAGCGACATGAAGGACAAGTACCCGCAGTTGTTTAATTAGAGAGATAATCTTAGAGAGAGAAAGTCTAGAGAGAGAAAGTCTTTCACGTGGTTCTCAGTACTTGTATACGTCATCATAATCAATAGAATCACGGTTATTGCACATTCTTGTGTTCGGTCACACACGTTCGCGGATTCCGCACGTCGAACGTGTTGTTACGCAATCGAATCGGAGATGAATCCGGACCTACAATAATCAGAGTTCTCACAAATGGCTATGAATTAAGATCTGAAACTTTATAGGCTTTTAGATCAGGTGTTTTCGCACAACATATCCAAATTTTAGCAAATTCTATCCGTAAAAAGTCGTTTAATTTGGTGATTTTCAGTTAAAAACGTGAAAAGATAAAAGAAGTAAAGAGAATTTGACAAATCTGAGTGTGTTTGATCATCGCAATCGAGCACCTGCTCAGATACCACATGTAGGTCCCGATTCGACCCCGTTGCGATTATGTTTGGTCACGATCGTGCACGGATTCCGCACGTTACAAGTCAAAATCGGTCCAAACGAAGAACTCTCACACGTGATTCACGACCTTGTTACAGCTTTCAGCTTAATTTCGGGACGAAATTCCCTAAACAAGGGGAGGCTGTAACACCCCGTGTTTTCACGAGTGAAAGTCAAAGTCAAGGTCAAAGTCAACGACCGATTTCGCGCGACTCGACTCGTAGAAATGTTTTTATTTTAATTATATTATGTGGAGTAAGTGCCGTACATTGCAATAATCGACTCGTGTTAATCGTATATCAATCGACCTACGACTGTGAATCATAGGCAGTAACAATGCGATAAAGTTAATCAACCGAGAATCAAGATATGCTAATCAAATCGACATCGAACCGTAACTCGAACTGTGTATTTTACTTGTTGTTTATACGTGTGTGTGTGCCTTACGTGTTACTGACGTGATGTCGTGGTCACAATCAAATTTAATCCCAAAAACAACTATATATAGATAGTGGCAAGTGGGTATCGAACACAGGGAGTTTGTGGAATATGTGTTATTTGAAAGTTTGTCTAATTTAACTAAATTAATCTAATTGCAAAAGAAATAAGATTCGAGAGTTTATGTGAGTGAATTGGTTTTAGACTAGATTAAACTAAGTAAATTGCAAGAGAAAAGTTTGGTTGTAAGCAAATTAGAGACAAATGACCATCCTAGATTTCTGGTTTGTTTCGACATTCATATTATCATTCCACTAGAAAGAACTACATAGACATAGCTCATGCGTGATTACTTGCAGTGATGAAAGGGAACTAAGTACTCAGATTCCTAGAACGTGAGGTTGTTACCCGATGATCAATCAACCCTTACCCAATCCTAATTCTACCCATGATATCTCGATTGCCAACGGCACCAAGAACGTATGGTTTCAAACTAGATTAACATAAGAATTAACAAGTTACTAACAAATAATCACACACCATAACAAACCAACCATAAAGATAAGGATTGCTATTCTAGAAATTAGGAAATCAAATACAAAATGTCTCAAGCAAACCTTCAATCTAGGACGATCATAAAGTGTTTAGCCACTCATAGCTTCAAACAACATCTTAACAAAAGTTTCAATGTTCATATGGATCAAAGCACACCAAACTAATGATTCCGATAATGTTTTTCTTGCCAAAAGTCTCTAACTAGCCTCCAATCTCGAGTTCCAAGCAAGTCGTAACCGAAAACCAATCATAAGTCCCCTTAAAACCTCTTGAAATCGACAATAAATGATGAAGTTACATTTTTAGATCAGTCGGAGGCGTAACCTACGGCTCCCAGCCGTAGGTTACGGCTGTCAGCAGGTCTAAGTCAACATAATGAGCCGTAACCTACGGCTGGGAGCCGTAGGTTACGGTTCTGACAGATTCTTTACGGCTCCCCTCTCCTGTTTTACGGCTGGAACATTTGGCAAATGATGGGAGCCGTAACCTACGGCTGGGAGCCGTAGGTTACGGTTCTGAGTGACTTTCTTCTCCTTATTTCTTCATCAATTTGCCATTTCCTCACTTCTCGATCTCGCCAACTTCCACCATCCTTCTAATCTTTCTAAATCCCTCATCTTGAGTACTTTAACACCTGCACATCATTTCATCTAGTGGTTACCAAGTTCAAACAATTAACCGGGTAAAGTATGAGATTTCAATCTATTTAGCTCATTCAAGGGTTGTCCTACGGACCACCCGTCACATCCCCACACTTACCCGTTGCTTGTCCCAAGCAACCCATTCAAAAATTATTCAAAACCACTAGCGATCAATTATGCAAACCAAGCTAAATGTGTCATCCTTTTACTAACTTTCAATCATACCACAAGACACACACCTCACAAAAATCTCTCGGTTACAAGAATTATTAGCATAATGTTGAACCACTCAATGCGTGTGTGTGTGTGCGACAATAAGCTTGTATAAAAATCAAGTTTCATCCTAACAAATATCTAGCATGCTTTTGAATCAAAGGAACTTAAGGGTTGTAACGGGGCTAGGTGTAAAGGTAGGAAAATGGAGGAATGCATACATATAAGAGCTAATTGATTTGACCCGGCTTTTTATTTCTACTACTACAAAGCAAACACCAAATATATACAAAACTTCTTCAACATCTCAACTACTATTGCAACTAAATACTTTTTTTTTGTATTTTTCTCACATTTTTTTTTCTTTTTCTTTTTTCTCTCTTTTTTTTTTTTTTTCTTTTTGTCTCATATCGAACTTCAACAATATATACAAGAACATCAACACCACATGCTAAATTTCCTAAACCGGGTCATCTCAATAGGTAAAATTTATATAGGAAGTAGGCTTGGGTCACAACCGAATGGTTTAAGGCTCAAACGTGGTTTTCTAAGGACCAAACCCCCACCCCTCACAATACCAAGCTCATATATGTAAAGTATGAGGTCCAACCCACCAATCCCGCACTCTCACACATCTAGACGAGGCTACCTAAAAGTCCCATATCATTTCCAAAAGCATGCTAATTCTAGGATTTAACAAGAATTCGTACACAAGTTCTATTAACACACGACACACACCGCCACTCAAACAAAGAAATATCAATAACAATCATATGTGGCTCAAATTCTCACCAAGAAAAGACTAAGAATAGGTGTCGGTGTGTCAAGCGGGACAAAATCAAGCTTTCAAATTTTTACAATTTTTCGCTCGGGTTTACAAAAAATTTTAAATTCTCAAAAATTTCCCCCATCCCCACACTTGGGATACATTGTCCCAATGTATGTCTTTGAGGGAAAGATCGCTTTTAACCAACAACATTAGCTTTCGCTAATATTCTCAAATCCCAACTTTCTTTTTTTTTTTTTTTTTTTTTTTTAACAAACAAACTAACTACTAATATTTCAAAACGAAAGAACATAACAAGATTAAGGAAAGAGTACATTGACCTGGTGAAGTTTGACATAACAGATGTTGTAGATCATTCGATTTCCTATCACCACCTTCACACAAATATCTGCATATCTTCCCCACACTTGAACGTTGCCATAGCCCTGAAACATAGAAAAATAACAAAACAAACAAGATCAATGTAAAATCCCCGGGTTGCCTCCCGAGCAGCGCTAAGTTTTTAGGTCTTCAGCTAGACCATGCCACCCCCCATTTATGGTGGCTCAAAGAAACGATTTCTATCATCTCCATTATTTCCTTGTGCCATTGAACAAAATGCATCCATCTCATGTTCGTTCGGTGGAAAATCATGTACACTCCTGCTTGAACCTTCATACTTTTCTTCACGACCCGGTGGTTTATTCGTTTTCGTTCTTTGACACATGCTTTTCATATGACCATTAGATTCGCTACCCTTCCCCTCAATGGACTCATAACTAATAATCCTCGTATGAACATCAAAGAACAACTTACGGCTCTTTTCGGTCATAATAATGATCCCGTCTCTACAATTGATTTGAGCATTTGCTGTATAGAGAAACGGTCGACCTAAAATCACCCTTTGTTGCGACGCCATCTTGGTAGTAGCATAATCTAAGACCAGAAAATCCACCGGGTATTCGAATTCTCCTAACCGAATCATAACATTCTTAACCATTCCCCGTGGACGCCTCCAACTCTCATCCGCCAAGCTCACCATGGTGTCTACATCTTCAAGTGGACCAAAATCATACATATCATATAAGTCACCTGGTAGCACACTCATACTCGCCCCATAATCCAATAATGCATGGGGAATTTTTAATTTCCCCACTCGGATAGGCACGATTGGCGCTCCATACTCTTTATCATTTTCGACTTCGGCATCTTTCTCCAAACCTGCATTCACTTGATACGAAGAAGTTAGCAATGTTTCATTAAGTTCACTATTAGGAACGGTACTTACCATATTGATATTAACACTTTTAATGTTTTTAGGGTTTGTCACCGTGTCACTTTGTAGTTGGCTTTTTGCTTTCTTCAATATCGCCACATCACTTGCAAGTTGACTCATTTGGGTAGTCAACGACTGAATTGCTTTATCACGGATTTCGTCTTTTTGAATGCGAGCATCATCAAGTTGATTCCTCCTTTGCATCTCCGCTTGCATCGCTTTCAACATCTCCATGATCTCATTTCCACCCGAAGAACCTTGACCCGAAAACCCACTTTGATTATTGAACGGTTGACGCGAACCAAAGTTACCTTGATTCCCTTGAAAATTCGGGTTGGCTTGATTCGAGGGGTTCCCATATCGAAAGTTTGGGTGGTTTCTCAACCCGGGGTGGTAAGTGTTAGAATTCATGTTATAATTTCTACCACCCCCTCCTTGACCTTGAACAGCATGAACCTCTTCATATTGCCCATCACCTCCTTGGCAATTTTCAGCCGCATGACCTATTTCATTACACAATGCACAAACATCATAAATTTGATTAGTAGTTTGAACATTACCATCGTCAACTGCATGAACTTGCGATCTCGTGACAGCCGGTCGTGCTCTCCTTGATGCTTGAGCTTTCCTCTTTGAGGTAATGGCCATTTGTTCCAAGAACTCCCAATCCTCATCTTCATAATTTGTGCCAAAAGTCCCATTTGTGATGGACATTAGATCACGTGCATCCTCGGCACACAACCCTTCATGAAAGGCGTTCATCAACTCCCAAAGCTCAATCCCATGGTGTGGACAATTTTTAATCATCATGTTTAAGCGCTCGAAGGCTTCATGGAACATTTCGCCTTGTTGTTGTTGGAAACTTCTCAACCCTTTCCTAGCATCATTGGTCTTTTGGGCGGTATAAAATTCGTCTAAGAAAGTTTGTTGCATTTCCCCCCAAGTGTAAATAGATGCCGAAGGCAAAGTGTAGAACCACTTCTTTGCCTTATCCTCCAAAGAAAATTGAAATAGTACCAACTTAATATCATCGGCCGAAAAACCTTGACTCCCAAGAGTATTGCAAATTGAGTCATAGGCCTCCAAATGGAAATAGGGTTCCTCCGTTGCTAAACCCTTATATTTCGGCAAACTTTGTAGGGAATTAGTCCTTACTTCAAAGGTTCTTCCTTGGTTGTTATGAGGAATAACCACCGGTGAAGGATTGTGAGTAATCACCGGCCTAAAATGCGCTTCAATACCCCTCACATGCTCTCTAAGATGCCTCCTTGGTACACCAAACCTACCCCTTGGACGAACTCCCATTGGTCTTGGTATATGCCCTTGTGGTACATTTGGTTGTTGAAATTGTTGTTGTGGCATGGGTGGGTTTTGAATTGGCCTTTGGAATTGTTGTTGAACATTCGGTGGACGAACTTGTTGCAATGGTATGGAACGTTGCATTTGTGGCCCTTGTGGCCTTTGCCGAATGTGTTGTGGTATAAGTTGTTGTTGTTGCACCCCACCAACATTTGGCATTACTTGCATTTGGCCTTGCATGTAACCGAATTCCCCTTGATCTCCATCACCCCCATAAGCATACCCGTCTTCATCAAAACCCTCAAACTCCTCAAATCCTTCATCATACCCATCTCCTTGAATTCCCGAAGATTGCCCAAATGGAAGAGTCGAGTATTGGAAACCCGACTGGTTTGACGGTCGAAATGATGTAGCATGAACAATGGTCGAGTTTGGTGCTATGGTATGGCTTGAATATGATGGACCTGCACCCGGGAAGAAATGGGATAATGGTGGTATAGTAGTGGAAGGATTAAAGGTGATGGTTGGTTCTTCTTGGGTAGTAATGGGTTGTGTGGTGTTGGTTGGTGTAACATTTTGAATTATGGTGGGTTCGGTAGTATTTGGTGGAATGGTGGTATTTGGTGAAGGTTGAGTGGATGTTGGTATAAATGGTGGAGTAGGTTCACCCGTAGTGGGTAGTGGTGGTGGTGGATCCATGTATCTCAGTGGTGTAATTGGTGTAGTTGGTGTTGTTGGTGAACCGCTAATTGTGTTTTCCCTTAACAAAATTCTGTTTGCTCGCAAAGTTCGTTCGATTTCCGGATCAAATGCTAATGGTGAAAGCTTGTGAGAGCTCCTAGTACGCATGCACCTGTCAATACCTGCACACTAACACACCCATCGTAAACCAGAAAAATAACAAACTAAAAAAGAATGAAAATAACACACGTTGCGCACTACTCCCCGGCAACGGCGCCAAAATTTGACGTGATGTCGTGGTCACAATCAAATTTAATCCCAAAAACAACTATATATAGATAGTGGCAAGTGGGTATCGAACACAGGGAGTTTGTGGAATATGTGTTATTTGAAAGTTTGTCTAATTTAACTAAATTAATCTAATTGCAAAAGAAATAAGATTCGAGAGTTTATGTGAGTGAATTGGTTTTAGACTAGATTAAACTAAGTAAATTGCAAGAGAAAAGTTTGGTTGTAAGCAAATTAGAGACAAATGACCATCCTAGATTTCCGGTTTGTTTCGACATTCATATTATCATTCCACTAGAAAGAACTACATAGACATAGCTCATGCGTGATTACTTGCAGTGATGAAAGGGAACTAAGTACTCAGATTCCTAGAACGTGAGGTTGTTACCCGATGATCAATCAACCCTTACCCAATCCTAATTCTACCCATGATATCTCGATTTCCAACGGCACCAAGAACGTATGGTTTCAAACTAGATTAACATAAGAATTAACAAGTTACTAACAAATAATCACACACCATAACAAACCAACCATAAAGATAAGGATTGCTATTCTAGAAATTAGGAAATCAAATACAAAATGTCTCAAGCAAACCTTCAATCTAGGACGATCATAAAGTGTTTAGCCACTCATAGCTTCAAACAACATCTTAACAAAAGTTTCAATGTTCATATGGATCAAAGCACACCAAACTAATGATTCCGATAATGTTTTTCTTGCCAAAAGTCTCTAACTAGCCTCCAATCTCGAGTTCCAAGCAAGTCGTAACCGAAAACCAATCATAAGTCCCCTTAAAACCTCTTGAAATCGACAATAAATGATGAAGTTACATTTTTAGATCAGTCGGAGGCGTAACCTACGGCTCCCAGCCGTAGGTTACGGCTGTCAGCAGGTCTAAGTCAACATAATGAGCCGTAACCTACGGCTGGGAGCCGTAGGTTACGGTTCTGACAGATTCTTTACGGCTCCCCTCTCCTGTTTTACGGCTGGAACATTTGGCAAATGATGGGAGCCGTAACCTACGGCTGGGAGCCGTAGGTTACGGTTCTGAGTGACTTTCTTCTCCTTATTTCTTCATCAATTTGCCATTTCCTCACTTCTCGATCTCGCCAACTTCCACCATCCTTCTAATCTTTCTAAATCCCTCATCTTGAGTACTTTAACACCTGCACATCATTTCATCTAGTGGTTACCAAGTTCAAACAATTAACCGGGTAAAGTATGAGATTTCAATCTATTTAGCTCATTCAAGGGTTGTCCTACGGACCACCCGTCACATCCCCACACTTACCCGTTGCTTGTCCCAAGCAACCCATTCAAAAATTATTCAAAACCACTAGCGATCAATTATGCAAACCAAGCTAAATGTGTCATCCTTTTACTAACTTTCAATCATACCACAAGACACACACCTCACAAAAATCTCTCGGTTACAAGAATTATTAGCATAATGTTGAACCACTCAATGCGTGTGTGTGTGTGCGACAATAAGCTTGTATAAAAATCAAGTTTCATCCTAACAAATATCTAGCATGCTTTTGAATCAAAGGAACTTAAGGGTTGTAACGGGGCTAGGTGTAAAGGTAGGAAAATGGAGGAATGCATACATATAAGAGCTAATTGATTTGACCCGGCTTTTTATTTCTACTACTACAAAGCAAACACCAAATATATACAAAACTTCTTCAACATCTCAACTACTATTGCAACTAAATACTTTTTTTTTGTATTTTTCTCACATTTTTTTTTCTTTTTCTTTTTTCTCTCTTTTTTTTTTTTTTTTCTTTTTGTCTCATATCGAACTTCAACAATATATACAAGAACATCAACACCACATGCTAAATTTCCTAAACCGGGTCATCTCAATAGGTAAAATTTATATAGGAAGTAGGCTTGGGTCACAACCGAATGGTTTAAGGCTCAAACGTGGTTTTCTAAGGACCAAACCCCCACCCCTCACAATACCAAGCTCATATATGTAAAGTATGAGGTCCAACCCACCAATCCCGCACTCTCACACATCTAGACGAGGCTACCTAAAAGTCCCCTATCATTTCCAAAAGCATGCTAATTCTAGGATTTAACAAGAATTCGTACACAAGTTCTATTAACACACGACACACACCGCCACTCAAACAAAGAAATATCAATAACAATCATATGTGGCTCAAATTCTCACCAAGAAAAGACTAAGAATAGGTGTCGGTGTGTCAAGCGGGACAAAATCAAGCTTTCAAATTTTTACAATTTTTCGCTCGGGTTTACAAAAAATTTTAAATTCTCAAAAATTTCCCCCATCCCCACACTTGGGATACATTGTCCCAATGTATGTCTTTGAGGGAAAGATCGCTTTTAACCAACAACATTAGCTTTCGCTAATATTCTCAAATCCCAACTTTCTTTTTTTTTTTTTTTTTTTTTTTTTTAACAAACAAACTAACTACTAATATTTCAAAACGAAAGAACATAACAAGATTAAGGAAAAAGTACATTGACCTGGTGAAGTTTGACATAACAGATGTTGTAGATCATTCGATTTCCTATCACCACCTTCACACAAATATCTGCATATCTTCCCCACACTTGAACGTTGCCATAGCCCTGAAACATAGAAAAATAACAAAACAAACAAGATCAATGTAAAATCCCCGGGTTGCCTCCCGAGCAGCGCTAAGTTTTTAGGTCTTCAGCTAGACCATGCCACCCCCCATTTATGGTGGCTCAAAGAAACGATTTCTATCATCTCCATTATTTCCTTGTGCCATTGAACAAAATGCATCCATCTCATGTTCGTTCAGTGGAAAATCATGTACACTCCTGCTTGAACCTTCATACTTTTCTTCACGACCCGGTGGTTTATTCGTTTTCGTTCTTTGACACATGCTTTTCATATGACCATTAGATTCGCTACCCTTCCCCTCAATGGACTCATAACTAATAATCCTCGTATGAACATCAAAGAACAACTTACGGCTCTTTTCGGTCATAATAATGATCCCGTCTCTACAATTGATTTGAGCATTTGCTGTATAGAGAAACGGTCGACCTAAAATCACCCTTTGTTGCGACGCCATCTTGGTAGTAGCATAATCTAAGACCAGAAAATCCACCGGGTATTCGAATTCTCCTAACCGAATCATAACATTCTTAACCATTCCCCGTGGACGCCTCCAACTCTCATCCGCCAAGCTCACCATGGTGTCTACATCTTCAAGTGGACCAAAATCATACATATCATATAAGTCACCTGGTAGCACACTCATACTCGCCCCATAATCCAATAATGCATGGGGAATTTTTAATTTCCCCACTCGGATAGGCACGATTGGCGCTCCATACTCTTTATCATTTTCGACTTCGGCATCTTTCTCCAAACCTGCATTCACTTGATACGAAGAAGTTAGCAATGTTTCATTAAGTTCACTATTAGGAACGGTACTTACCATATTGATATTAACACTTTTAATGTTTTTAGGGTTTGTCACCGTGTCACTTTGTAGTTGGCTTTTTGCTTTCTTCAATATCGCCACATCACTTGCAAGTTGACTCATTTGGGTAGTCAACGACTGAATTGCTTTATCACGGATTTCGTCTTTTTGAATGCGAGCATCATCAAGTTGATTCCTCCTTTGCATCTCCGCTTGCATCGCTTTCAACATCTCCATGATCTCATTTCCACCCGAAGAACCTTGACCCGAAAACCCACTTTGATTATTGAACGGTTGACGCGAACCAAAGTTACCTTGATTCCCTTGAAAATTCGGGTTGGCTTGATTCGAGGGGTTCCCATATCGAAAGTTTGGGTGGTTTCTCAACCCGGGGTGGTAAGTGTTAGAATTCATGTTATAATTTCTACCACCCCCTCCTTGACCTTGAACAGCATGAACCTCTTCATATTGCCCATCACCTCCTTGGCAATTTTCAGCCGCATGACCTATTTCATTACACAATGCACAAACATCATAAATTTGATTAGTAGTTTGAACATTACCATCGTCAACTGCATGAACTTGCGATCTCGTGACAGCCGGTCATGCTCTCCTTGATGCTTGAGCTTTCCTCTTTGAGGTAATGGCCATTTGTTCCAAGAACTCCCAATCCTCATCTTCATAATTTGTGCCAAAAGTCCCATTTGTGATGGACATTAGATCACGTGCATCCTCGGCACACAACCCTTCATGAAAGGCGTTCATCAACTCCCAAAGCTCAATCCCATGGTGTGGACAATTTTTAATCATCATGTTTAAGCGCTCGAAGGCTTCATGGAACATTTCGCCTTGTTGTTGTTGGAAACTTCTCAACCCTTTCCTAGCATCATTGGTCTTTTGGGCGGTATAAAATTCGTCTAAGAAAGTTTGTTGCATTTCCCCCCAAGTGTAAATAGATGCCGAAGGCAAAGTGTAGAACCACTTCTTTGCCTTATCCTCCAAAGAAAATTGAAATAGTACCAACTTAATATCATCGGCCGAAAAACCTTGACTCCCAAGAGTATTGCAAATTGAGTCATAGGCCTCCAAATGGAAATAGGGTTCCTCCGTTGCTAAACCCTTATATTTCGGCAAACTTTGTAGGGAATTAGTCCTTACTTCAAAGGTTCTTCCTTGGTTGTTATGAGGAATAACCACCGGTGAAGGATTGTGAGTAATCACCGGCCTAAAATGCGCTTCAATACCCCTCACATGCTCTCTAAGATGCCTCCTTGGTACACCAAACCTACCCCTTGGACGAACTCCCATTGGTCTTGGTATATGCCCTTGTGGTACATTTGGTTGTTGAAATTGTTGTTGTGGCATGGGTGGGTTTTGAATTGGCCTTTGGAATTGTTGTTGAACATTCGGTAGACGAACTTGTTGCAATGGTATGGAACGTTGCATTTGTGGCCCTTGTGGCCTTTGCCGAATGTGTTGTGGTATAAGTTGTTGTTGTTGCACCCCACCAACATTTGGCATTACTTGCATTTGGCCTTGCATGTAACCGAATTCCCCTTGATCTCCATCACCCCCATAAGCATACCCGTCTTCATCAAAACCCTCAAACTCCTCAAATCCTTCATCATACCCATCTCCTTGAATTCCCGAAGATTGCCCAAATGGAAGAGTCGAGTATTGGAAACCCGACTGGTTTGACGGTCGAAATGATGTAGCATGAACAATGGTCGAGTTTGGTGCTATGGTATGGCTTGAATATGATGGACCTGCACCCGGGAAGAAATGGGATAATGGTGGTATAGTAGTGGAAGGATTAAAGGTGATGGTTGGTTCTTCTTGGGTAGTAATGGGTTGTGTGGTGTTGGTTGGTGTAACATTTTGAATTATGGTGGGTTCGGTAGTATTTGGTGGAATGGTGGTATTTGGTGAAGGTTGAGTGGATGTTGGTATAAATGGTGGAGTAGGTTCACCCGTAGTGGGTAGTGGTGGTGGTGGATCCATGTATCTCAGTGGTGTAATTGGTGTAGTTGGTGTTGTTGGTGAACCGCTAATTGTGTTTTCCCTTAACAAAATTCTGTTTGCTCGCAAAGTTCGTTCGATTTCCGGATCAAATGCTAATGGTGAAAGCTTGTGAGAGCTCCTAGTACGCATGCACCTGTCAATACCTGCACACTAACACACCCATCGTAAACCAGAAAAATAACAAACTAAAAAAGAATGAAAATAACACACGTTGCGCACTACTCCCCGGCAACGGCGCCAAAATTTGACGTGATGTCGTGGTCACAATCAAATTTAATCCCAAAAACAACTATATATAGATAGTGGCAAGTGGGTATCGAACACAGGGAGTTTGTGGAATATGTGTTATTTGAAAGTTTGTCTAATTTAACTAAATTAATCTAATTGCAAAAGAAATAAGATTCGAGAGTTTATGTGAGTGAATTGGTTTTAGACTAGATTAAACTAAGTAAATTGCAAGAGAAAAGTTTGGTTGTAAGCAAATTAGAGACAAATGACCATCCTAGATAGTACTATAGTTTGGACTCAGCACCCGTTCACACGGGGGGTTGTTAAGGATCTTTTACTTGCATGGATTACGGTGGTAATCATGTATTGCGAACTGCCTCGGGCAGTCAACCCGCAGTCATTGGTATCGATGGATCTATGTCGATAACTAACATGCTTCATTTCACTATGTGTACGTGCTGGTTATGCGTAAACGAATTCGAACTCTATATGCTATTATCAAACTTGTATGCTCACCTTTACATTATATGTATTGACTTTATTTTAACGTATGTGACAGGTGCTTAGGTTGCTTTTATGCTCTTTGTGCTGTGATGAACTTGAAGCTAGGAACTAGAGTCCTAGAAACCAACGAATAAATTTGTTATGTTTAAATCTGAGTTGTCGGAACAGAATATTTGTCTTGATGCTTTGCTTGTAATAACTATTTAACTGTTTAAGTTACGGTATGGGACGTGATATTTAATTAAATGGTAATGATAGTTGTTATGGAAACTTCTGGACAATCTGTTTCGCTCAGTGCCACGCCCCGATGATTCCGCCATCGGTTGGGGTGTGACAAAAACCTTTAGAAATTCTCTCCCGCTCTCTCTCTCTCTCTTGCGTCCCTGCACCGCCAAAGAACAACATCACCCAGTGACAACAGTCCAACAGCCGGCCACTCCCGCAATCAGCCACCATACCATCGTCGTTTGACACCAAATCTAACCGGAATCCGAACACGGGTAAGTTTCTTTGTTATTTTGATGATTTTTGTTGATATTATAGGAGAAAAAGAGTAATAAAGTTGTTAAATAGGTTTGAAATTTTGTGTGTTTTGACGTTGTTTATGGTTGTTTAGATGATTTTTAGGGTGATTGTGTTGTTTACATATTTTTAGAGTGATTTTGTTGTTTATATATTTTTAAGGTGATTACAACTTACGTTATGATTTCTAGGGCTTGAATAGTTTAAAATTAAAATTGAAACATTATGTTATGGAGCGATGAACTTATGTTATATAGAGAAAGAATTGCTTACGAAATTAGTTTTAGATGATGTTTTGGATAGAATTCAAAAAAATGAAAACCCTTAGGGCGTCGACGTTTTAATTATGTTTGTAACAAGGTTTGACATGTTTTTGATGATTATATAAATTTAGTTTGATGTTCGTTTGTTTTACATGACCCGACCCGATACGAACTGATTTTTTTACTTATATACCTAGGGGCCTAAAATTTTCAAAAATGTTCCGCACCCCATGGAAAATTCCTGGGTCTGCCACTAAATACAAACTAGTAAAATTACTAAAACTACTACAAATGTAGATTCTAGTTTGGATCCATTTGGTTTCAGTGATGAAAAATTACTTTTATATATACATAAATAAAGTAGTATATAATAAGTTGCTTATAGTCAGTCCGTAAACAATAAAATATCAACACAATGGAAATTCATCCAAAGTTAATTGGTGAATCTATATATATTCTAAAGTTTAGTTATATGTTCTATTTTAAAACCAAAATTTATGGTTGTTTTAAATGCATCATCCTATAAAAATCCTATTAATTGCATTTAATTTACATTAAATAAATAAGAGATAAGATAAAAAATAAAATAAAATAATTATATATCAATAATCATTAAAATTAATATCAATCAATAACACATTATACTAAATAATATATTATAGATAAAGGTAGATTAGTTTAAAGTTAACTTTGATCTTAATTTTTTTTAATAATTGGTTTAAAGATAATTATTCCAAACTTATGATTATCCTATAAAATGATCTTTGACAAGGTAACCATAAATTTAAATTTCGAAGTAACTAATATATTAAAAGTAGCTCAAATATAATTCGTAACAAAAACACAACAATATATTTTCAAAGAAAACATATAATAAAAAAATAGGTAAAGGGATCCAAATGATATCAAATATTAAGAACTTATCCATGATATTAGTATCAGAATTTAATAGATTAAAATAAAATTTAAACAGAAAGATCATAAGTATCACAAAATATCATTAAATTAAAGTTAAAAAGTAAAGAAAAGAATTATTATTATAATATTAAAATAATAAAAATATTTAAAAAACTATATATATTATTAAAATATTAAAATTACTATTTGTACCGATACCAAACAAGACCGTACCGGTATTTTCGATACCAGTACCGGTTGACACCAAACTTATCCCACCCCGTGATACTAAAAAATCATTAAATTAAAGTTAAACAGTAAAAAAAAGGAATTATTATTATAATATTAAAATAACTATATATGTATATATATATATATATATATTCTAATATATTATTAACAAGATTTTGGCTAAATTAATTAGATTATTATAAATAATAATAATAATTTACAAATAAAACAACACAATTTGCAACAAAGCAATGCATGAAACACCATATTAACATATAGTACAGTACATTAATGCTAGAACCTAATCTATACTATATTATAAAGCATTTTATGGTTGTTTTAAATGCATCATCCTATAAAAATCCTATTAATTGCATTTAATTTACATTAAATAAATAAGAGATAAGATAAAAAAATAAAATAAAATAATTATATATCAATAATCATTAAAATTAATATCAATCAATAACACATGGAAAATTCCTGGGTCTGCCACTAAATACAAACTAGTAAAATTACTAAAACTACTACAAATGTAGATTCTAGTTTGGATCCATTTGGTTTCAGTGATGAAAAATTACTTTTATATATACATAAATAAAGTAGTATATAATAAGTTGCTTATAGTCAGTCCGTAAACAATAAAATATCAACACAATGGAAATTCATCCAAAGTTAATTGGTGAATCTATATATATTCTAAAGTTTAGTTATATGTTCTATTTTAAAACCAAAATTTATGGTTGTTTTAAATGCATCATCCTATAAAAATCCTATTAATTGCATTTAATTTACATTAAATAAATAAGAGATAAGATAAAAAATAAAATAAAATAATTATATATCAATAATCATTAAAATTAATATCAATCAATAACACATTATACTAAATAATATATTATAGATAAAGGTAGATTAGTTTAAAGTTAACTTTGATCTTAATTTTTTTTAATAATTGGTTTAAAGATAATTATTCCAAACTTATGATTATCCTATAAAATGATCTTTGACAAGGTAACCATAAATTTAAATTTCGAAGTAACTAATATATTAAAAGTAGCTCAAATATAATTCGTAACAAAAACACAACAATATATTTTCAAAGAAAACATATAATAAAAAAATAGGTAAAAGGATCCAAATGATATCAAATATTAAGAACTTATCCATGATATTAGTATCAGAATTTAATAGATTAAAATAAAATTTAAACAGAAAGATCATAAGTATCACAAAATATCATTAAATTAAAGTTAAAAAGTAAAGAAAAGAATTATTATTATAATATTAAAATAATAAAAATATTTAAAAAACTATATATATTATTAAAATATTAAAATTACTATTTGTACCGATACCAAACAAGACCGTACCGGTATTTTCGATACCAGTACCGGTTGACACCAAGCTTATCCCACCCCGTGATACTAAAAAATCATTAAATTAAAGTTAAACAGTAAAAAAAAGGAATTATTATTATAATATTAAAATAACTATATATGTATATATATATATATATATATTCTAATATATTATTAACAAGATTTTGGCTAAATTAATTAGATTATTATAAATAATAATAATAATTTACAAATAAAACAACACAATTTGCAACAAAGCAATGCATGAAACACCATATTAACATATAGTACAGTACATTAATGCTAGAACCTAATCTATACTATATTATAAAGCATTTTATGGTTGTTTTAAATGCATCATCCTATAAAAATCCTATTAATTGCATTTAATTTACATTAAATAAATAAGAGATAAGATAAAAAATAAAATAAAATAATTATATATCAATAATCATTAAAATTAATATCAATCAATAACACATTATACTAAATAATATATTATAGATAAAGGTAGATTAGTTTAAAGTTAACTTTGATCTTAATTTTTTTTAATAATTGGTTTAAAGATAATTATTCCAAACTTATGATTATTCTATAAAATGATCTTTGACAAGGTAACCATAAATTTAAATTTCGAAGTAACTAATATATTAAAAGTAGCTCAAATATAATTCGTAACAAAAACACAACAATATATTTTCAAAGAAAACATATAATAAAAAAAATAGGTAAAGGGATCCAAATGATATCAAATATTAAGAACTTATCCATGATATTAGTATCAGAATTTAATAGATTAAGATAAAATTTAAACAGAAAGATCATAAGTATCATAAAAATATCATTAAATTAAAGTTAAAAAGTAAAGAAAAGAATTATTATTATAATATTAAAATAATAAAAATATTTAAAAAACTATATATATTATTAAAATATTAAAATTACTATTTGTACCGATACCAAACAAGACCGTACCGGTATTTTCGATACCAGTACCGGTTGACACCAAGCTTATCCCACCCCGTGATACTAAAAAATCATTAAATTAAAGTTAAACAGTAAAAAAAAGGAATTATTATTATAATATTAAAATAATAAAAGAATTAAAATAACTATATATATATATATTCTAATATATTATTAACAAGATTTTGGCTAAATTAATTAGATTATTATAAATAATAATAATAATTTACAAATAAAACAACACAATTTGCAACAAAGCAATGCATGAAACACCATATTAACATATAGTACAGTACATTAATCCTAGAACATAATCTATACTATATTATAAAGCATTTCATAAGGATATCAACCAAATTTAAGTAATTACAATCTTTTATACTTATGGTACAACAACTTAATGATGTTAGTAAGGGGTGAAATGGTCTTTCTACATTAATATTAAAAAATAAAAAAAATAATTATCTGTATCTATACTATATTATAAAGCATTTCATAAGGATACCAACCAAATTTAAGTAATTACAATCTTTTATACTTATGGTAAACAACTTAATGATGTTAGTAAGGGGTGAAATGGTCTTTCTACATTAATATTAAAAAATAAAAAATAATTAAATGAGAATATAATCACAATTAATTATAATAATACAATAATAAGTTCGGTACTTAAATGCAATTAATAAACGAAACCTATTGGGATAAACCGCAAAAGCACTCCAAAGGTCCAATTTCAATCAATATGTAATAAATTTGATCGATTAAGGAATCTCCTATCATTGCTATAAATTCACCATTTCACTCAACATCAACTCCTTTGTCTACTATTGTGCGAGTTAGAGTCGAAAAGAAAGAGATAAGAAAGAGATAAGTTGATATGAAATTTATTTATCTTGGTGGAAATGTGTGTTCTTTTATACCCATTTCAACATTTATTCGAAAAAACTTTGGTTTGTTTCTTAAAATATTCAAATGGGATAACAGTTTTCTTTTACATAATCTATGAGTTTATATTGATGTTTTATTATGTTTGTGGTGATTTAGTGGTTTTTTTTTTTCAAATTATGATTTTATATTACATATAAAGTATACACACAGGTTATTGGATACAAAAAGACAGACACTTCATACTTCATCAAGGTACCCTTGCATGACTATAGTATCTGGAACCATTTACCAATGTATTGTTTAATTGTTCATAAATTTATAGTCTTTTTCCTTTTTTGCAGCTTCATGTATATGGAGGTGTAAAAGGGTGGGTACGAGAAAAGTTATTCATTTGGAGATAGACATTTATTTGGCCTATTGGTATTTCCTTTTTTAATTTCTACTTTACTATTTTTTTTTAACATATGATGCTTTTGTGTGATTTAATTGATACTATATATAGGCAATATAGATGCAGAGGAAATATTTGAGGAGGTATTGTTTGACAGGATTGGGCAGCAAACTTTAAGGGCTCGGATGTTTTCAACCCGCGCAAAAGATTTAAATTGATTGCGTTTATTTATACTATCGTATAAAGCATTTCACAAGGGTTCCAACCAAATTTAAATAATTGCAACATATTATGCTTATAGTACAACAACTCAATGAAGTTATTAAAGGGACAAATTAGTCTTTCTACATGAGTATAAATTGATAAATACAATTAAATTGATAACTTTATAAATTAAGTATTGTTAAATACTTGATAAAGAATTAAATCATTTGACTTAGTTGAACATCATCACCTTCCTCATATTTACATTGCTTTTCAGTTTCAAGTTCTCCGTAACCGATTACTTGATTGAATTTTATAATTAAGTCATTATTATTTGGTTTAGTAATTGCTAAACATCATACAAATAAGGTTACAACCTTTTTTGCAATTTTATCACATAGTTGATGAACATCATATGAAATAAAAATAATAATAATAATAATAATAATAATAATAATAATAATAATTAGATATAAAAAAACTTAATCAACGTTATTATGAATTTAATTATAACTATAAATGGATTTAAAACTTAAAAGATGCTAACCAATTAGAAACGAAAATTACTAAAAGGTAATTTCATGGGGTATTATTATCTATAATACCTAATAATTGCAACAATAATGATTAAATAATGAACTTAATTACAGATGGTTTAAAACTCAAAAGAATGCAAATAATATAGAACCCAATTTTTATGTATGTGTATGCAGTGTGTAGTATGGGGTCTTGCTTACCTCATTCAAGGAATAACAATGAAAGAAAGGGGTCATTGATTTCGAAAAACTCCGCCCCTTTGTTCGCCTTCTTCCTGATTTTAAGTTACGGTGAGTCAATTTCCTTTTTTCTGATTCTAATCGATTAAGAACTATACGTGATTAACCAACGAATTGTGGTAGATTTTATGTTTCTATTGCAGTATTTGGATTGAATTGACTGTTGCAATTTAATAATCGTCAGTTATAGTTCGTTTTTTGAATATAGAGAAACACTGACTTATTTAAGGTGCTTGATTTGGGTGAATAGTAGCAATATAAACTGCTATTGTAATTTGGTGTGATATTCAATTCAGTATCAGCAACCTAATCAAATTGTTCCCTAAACATAGAGTAAATGTGTTCACCAGCAAGGTAATAATATGTACTAATTTTCAATTATCAGAGACTTCTAATAAGGAAATATAGCTATTAGGTTATGTCAAGGTAAGCATAGTTTATAAAGAATATGTTGCAGAATAAAGTTAATACAACATTTTAGTAATAAATAATAAACTGCTTTCTTATCTATAAAAGGGAACAAAACCTGCAATTTGACTTTTAGATGTCAAAACTGAATTTATATGTATATGTGTATGTAGTATAATATATATATTTAACATCTATTTTACACCATCTAAAACAATGAAAAAGAAAAAATAAAAATAAAAAAATTTGAAAACTGTGACGTCTTTTGAAGAGGGTTGAGAAACCACACGTCCATAGATTTGAAGTTTTGTGAGACCACATGTGGTGGGGCGCAAACCTCTCTCAAAGCGTCTTAAAAACGCGGGGGAACACTGTACCTTCGGGCGTTTTGGGCCTTTTTTGACTGGTAGTGCTACCACAAAGCGCCGAACGAGGAGTGGACTTTGGTCAAAATAACCATGGTCAAACGGCTAACTTTAAAAAAAACCGGTTTTTGTTTTAAAAATCTATACTATATTCGCACTTTCGTACCGTGTCACGCACTATCTATATCAGTCGTCGTTCCAGGAAAAAACAATAACTATTATGCATGTCGTGCATCGCACGGGTGTTCCCCCTAGTAATAAAAAAAATAAGGAAGTGTAAGTTGGTAAGAGTAATGACCGTTCAAAAAAAAAAAACGCACGTAGGTGCATTGGCTTTTAGAAAGATAAAAATTATAAATGATAGAGTAAACTTCCGTTTTGCTCCCTGTGGTTTGGTCATTTTAACGGTTTTGCTCCAATAGTTTAAAAATAGCCATTTTCCTCCCTGATCTTTCGAGTTTGTCGCCAGTTTGCTCCATCTTCTTCTTCGCTATTTTGTTTAAGTTGCAATGATCATCATCTTCTTGTTCGCTATTTTGTTTAAGTTACAACGATCTTGGCCCCGGTTTGAAAATCTTCAACGATCGCATTTTCACTCGTTTTTTTTTCTTTTAATTATTCTGTGTTTTACATTTTAATGTTTTAGAGGGTCAAACTCTAAAACTCGGCTAAATAACCGAGGAAAACCACGCCCAAAATGAGAGACTTTTCTTTTCGGGTTGACAATAGTTCAACGGCCTCCAACGCGGAGACAACTTCAAGTATGGCCAAGGTGGATTTCACGCGAGTTAGGAAGGACAAGTTGGATTGGGACAATCAAAGCCCATTATTTTTTATTTTTTATTTTGTATTCAATTAATCCTCATCATTTTATGAATCATACTTACACCTATTAAAAGGAGTTTGTTATTGAGTTTGAAGATGAGTTATCTACTTAGGGTCGTATTTTTGGTACATTTGAAATCCTTAAATCGACAACACTAATACGGGTCGTATCAGGTCATATAGGCGTATACGACCCGTATTATGCAAATATTAATTCCCAAGGTCAGTCAAAGACTGACTATGTCTTCACATGCGCGACCTATACGAGTCGTATAGGCCTATACGACTCGTACCATACGAGGTTGTCACATATTCCTAAAAGAAAGTGTTCACGTGCAATTCCTATACGGGTCGTCTAGGCATATATGACTCGAATCTGAACTTTACAATGACATCAAAACCCTAATCGTCTACAGAGAGAAAGTGAACTTCAATTATTGTTGATGAATAAATACATTGAAACCAGTGACACACTTTTATAGTGAACCCAACTTGAACCCGGATAATAAGCGATTGGTTATAACAACTTGATGAGGAGCAGCCCAATCTCCAATATCTTCAATAAAGCCCATATCTTCAATAAGCCAAGCCCATATCATCATAAGCCCACAAGCAAAACTCCAGCCCAATGTCGAAGTTACATGTCACAAATAACAACTTATATTATAACATGAACAAAAAACAAATTTGTTATTAAACTAGTATTTTTAACATCCCCTAGTTTAATAACCAAATGGGTCATATATTAATTTAAACCAGCAAATAACTCAAACATGTTAATGGATTAACAAACCTTTAGGGGGCGTTTGGTTCGCGGAATGTGTAGGAATTGGAATTGGAATCCTTATGGGAATTGGAATTTTATGGATTCCTTTGAAATATATAGATGTGTTTGGTTGATAAATGTATTAATGAATTTATAATTTAAAAATACCTAAAAAGACAACATTACCCCTAGTTATAAACAATTGGCAAAGGTTTTAAAAACAACTATCGTATAAAAATTCAAAAAAATTCTAAAGAATTCAAAAAATTATAAAAAATTATAAAAATTCTAAAAATCATAAAAAATTAGAAAAATTCAAAAAAAATTCTAAAATATCCAAAAAATTCAAAAGTATCAAAATTATCAAAAAAAATTAAAAAATAAAAAAATCTAAAAAATAATAAAAGGTTAAAAAATATAAAAAATCAAAAAAAATCTAAAAAATAAAAAAAAATTCTAAAAAATAATAAAAATCCAAAAAATTCTAAAAAATAATAAAAGGTTCAAAAATTATAAAAAATCAAAAATATTTCTAAAAAAATAAAAAAATCCTAAAAATTCAAAAAAACTAAAAATAATAAAAAAAATGCAAAAAAAATCTGAAAAATAATAAAAAATCCAAAAAATTCAATAAAACCTAAAAAATAATTAAAAAAATCCAAAAAATTCAAATAAATCAAAAATATTTCTAAACATTCAAAAAAATTCTAAAAAATAATAAAAATCCAAAAAATCCTAAAAATTCAAAAAAAATCTAAAGAATAATAAAAAATCCAAAAAATTTTAAAAAATAATAAAAAATCCAAAAAAAAATCTAAAAAATAATAAAAAATTATAAAAATCGAAAAAATGCAAAAACTTATTTTTTTGAATTTTTTTTGAATTTTTTGGACTTTATTGGATTTTTTATTATTTTTTTTATTTTTTTATTTTTAATTTTTTTTTGGTTTTTTACAATTTTTTTTGGGTATTTTAGATTTTTATTAATTTTTTGATTTTTTATAATTTTTTTGATTTTTAAGAATTTTTTGGATTTTTTGTTTTTCTTTTATAATTTTTTTGGATTTTTATTTTTTTATAATTTTTTATAATTTTTTATTTTTTGGATTTTTTACAATTTTTTAGAGTTTTTTGGATTTTTTATTATTTTTTTATTTTTTTGATTTTTTACAATATTTTGGATTTTTTATTATTTTTTTTTTAATTTTTAGAATTTTTTGGAATTTTTATTATTTTTTTGATTTTTGGATTTTTAATTATTTTTTTGATTTTTTAGATTTATTTTATTTTTTAATTTTTTTTGGTTTTTTAGATTTTTTTTGGGTTTTTTTAGATTTTTTATTACTTTTTTGATTTTTTAGCTTTTTTTTGGATTTTTTTTTATTTTTAGAATTTTTTGATTTTTCAGAATTTTTATTAGTTTTTTGATTTTTAGTGTTTTTTTTATTTTATAGAATTTTTTGGATTTTTTATTATATTTTTATTTTTTAGAATTTTTTTGATTTTTTTGAATATTTTGGATTTTTTATTATTTTTTTGATTTTTTAGATTTTTTTTGGATTTTTTATTATTGTTTTTATTTTTTAGAATTTTTTGGATTTTTTATTATTTTTAGATTTTTTTGGATTTTTTTGAATTTTTTAATTATTTTTTGGTTTTTAGACAAAAATTAAAGAGGCAAGGGGTTATTTCCGTAACTTTGGAAACATTCCGGTGGTTTTTTAAACTTTCCTTTGAAATTTAGAAGGAATCTGAATTCCATTAAATAAGGGATTTTGTTGGAATTGAAATCAAATACCCTTTAACTAATTTGTTCAACCAAACACACAAAGGAATGGAATTTAAATTCCAATTCCCTTGAAATACTATTGATTCCTGTCAACCAAACAGACCCTTAGTCAATAAGTATGCTGATACTTTGATCCAGTTCCAGCAGTTTTGATTAGGGGTGTAAACAAGCCAGAGGCTCGAGAGCTACTCGTTATCGGCCTGGTTAAAAACTCAAACAAGTCGAGCTTTGATAAGCCCGAGCCCAAGCTCGAGCCTGAATTAGAGCTCATATAGTTATCGAGCCCGAGCTCGAGCCTGAAATACAAAGCTTGTTTAAGCTCGCGAGCCTAAATGAGCACAAACAAAAATTTATTTATTTTTTATATAATATAATAATAATGATGATAACATTGGCGAGCTGAACTCGAGCCGAGCTTTGGCTCGTTGAAGCGAGTTCGAGCTGAGCTTTTTGTTCGTTTGAGGTTCTCAAAATAGCTCGAGTCGAGCCGAGAGCTTTGGGTTTTACCAGCGAGCCGAGCCCGAGCTCAAATAAATAGGCTCGAACCGAGCCGAGCCGAGCTCGAGCCCAGTCGAGATAGGGCTCGACTCGGCTCGTTTACACCCCTAGTTTTGATTACGCCTCTAGATATTAAATCTCTAAAGAAAAACAAGTCTAATTCAAAATGCTTTGTCCTATCATGAAAGACAGGATTTGCAGCTATAGAAATCGCAGCTGTATTATTACAATGCAACTGCACAAGCAAAGAAACCAAAACTCCCAACTCTCCCAACATGTTTTTTTAACCAAACTACTTCACAAGCAACAACCATTGATGTATACTCAGCCTCATCTGATAACCTTGAAATAGTTTCTTGGTATTTACTCTTCCAAGAAACCAAGGAGTTTCCCAGAAATACACAAAATCCTTAATAGATTTTCTAAACTTCAAACATTTTGCCCAATCTGAGTCTGAATATGCAACTAAATCAAACCCAGATCCTTTGGACAACAATACACCTTTCCCAGGTGACTGTTTTAAATACCTCAACAACCTAAATGCCACTTTCAAATGACCATTAGTTGGACAATGGATATACTGACTAAGAAAATGAACTATGTATGATATATCTGGCCTGGTATGTGAAAGATAAATTAACTTGCCCACCAGTTTTTGATATCCAGTAATACTATCAACCATATCACTATTTTCTTTACATAGAGCGGTTATAACATGGTTTTGTTCAATTGGCTTGTTAACTGGTTTGCATGCACTCATGCCATAGCCACTTAACAACTCTAAATAGTATTTTCTATGTGACAAGCAAATACCTTGTTTAGTTTTAACAATCTCTATGCCTAGAAAATATTTCAACTCCCCGGTGATAACAATGAAATCAATTTATGTAAGACCCCCAACCGGGCACCCTACAGTTGGGTCACATCACATGGTACTGTTTAAAAATATATAATTCTTTCAAAATGTTGCAACGGAAATTAGATTAAAATAATACCAATTTCTTTGAAAATTAAAAACCATTATTTGATTAAGAACATCACGATTGCTTGCCTTCCAAGTCACAAGTTATGCCATCCGTTTGCCAGGAGGGCTACCAACCCGAACTACATACCTGCGAATAAACTAACATACATGCAAAAGTCAACTAAGCTGAGCGAGTTCTAACAGTTTAGTTTAATTATAAACGATACATCAAATCACGTTAGTTTATTGCCAAAACACAGTATTTATAAAATACCAACATCCCTTTTAAAAACATGTTAACCCCCAAGCTACTTCGTCACTTTGTACTACGCCAAAGGACCCACCATTCAAGAATCCCGACTCTTACCTGTAATCCCCCCTTTATGGAACAGATTACATCCATCCATCGTTATGTACTATAGCTCTTATATACTCATCTAAAAAATGATCGTACAAGGGACTCCTTAGTACGAACCACAACCACACTAATTAAACATCATACCACAATTACACCACATACCCACCGGTTCATCTAATGCGAACACATAAAACACATAAGGTGGGAACCTAACACATAATTAGGTCAAATCACTAAGAAGTGACCATGGCTCATCTCATATTGCCACATGTAACCCCCTCTTTCGGTCCAGTTACTAAACAACAACCATCACCGTCTCCCGCATAGACCGTCACTGCCATTAGGGGTACATCATTGTCACAAACCGTGACCATCAACTAAGCACCACAAGAGTGCTTCTCATGACCTGACGCCACCCCGAAGGTAACGACCCCATCACGAGAAATCCCGCATCAAGCACCACAAGGGTGCTTCCCGTGACTCGACGCCACCCCGAAGGTAACGACCCCATCACGAGAAATCCCACATCGAGCACCACAAGGATGCCACATAATACAAAAGCACATTGACACACACAATGTATAAAGCATGGTTGTCATACTAGACTATAAATTAACCTCGTCACTCGCGACATTAATACCATTTATACTACAACCGTAGCATCACCATACACTCATGACATGCCTAAGCAAGGCTACCAAAACTCCGTCAACTCATGCACCAAGAAATCTACTCAGCCATGAGAAAATATTTATTAAACATTTTTACTTCAAAACTCGTTAATTAATTTAGCAAGAAATCTCATATAAAAATATACGTAAAGCACATCGTTACTCATGTATGCTAGCCCCCAAATAAACACTTAAAAAAGGGAGTTAGAACTCACTGGTTGCAAGGCTTCACAATGGTCCCGTACTACACGTTTCTCACGCTAGAAGCCTGAACCCGTCAAAAGATAATCAAGGATCAAAACCCGCTCGATCCATTTGATATAATGTGTGACATTCGTGCCTTTTCAACCATTGTACAATTCTGAACAATATCATATTCAATGAAACCTTGTGTTTTATTTCCGGGATTGTATAATTACATGTGACATTTACACATTTTAGTCCTTGTACAATTTCGAACTCTCAAAACTTTTCTGGAAGTAATACGTAAACTGTTACACAAGCATAATCAATTTAACCCGATGTACACTCCGAAACAAGGACATAAGCTACACATACCCTAAATACCCTTTACATAATTTAGAAATAAGTTTTGAAGGGTTCGGTATGGCAAAAACATGCTTATTGGAGTCGAGGGACTATTTGCGACAAACTGCGAAAGTCTGCCAATTCTCATACACATCCAAAATTTTTTGTAAACATTAATATATTGTATTTTATTGATAAGAATGCAAAAATATCAATCGTTGCGCAATTTCGGTCATTTTCGTGTTCGTTATAACGTTTGACGTAATTAAGCAAAAAACGTAACCGTACAACCGAACAAACCAACATCCACGACATTTTTGGGCAAAATCCAAGTTACATATGCCTTAACACCTTTATAGAGCTTAAATATTAGGTTAAAAGGTGCTAAAAGTGTCAAAACGCGATGAAATAAGTCCAGGGGCCAAACCTGCCAACTTTGGAAAGTCTGCCCATGCTAGCCCTTTACGGACCACATGCTAAGACCCTTTATGGTCCGTAGAGCCTCCTTAGATCAGCAAAATAGGAGCAGCAGCTGGTTTCCTTTGCTTGGATCCCAAGATCTCGAAAATTCCAGCTTTCTACCTACAAGTGACACATATTAGGACCACCCTAGGATCATGCCAACACATGGGACATGTGTGATGATCTTGTGGCTCCCAAAACACTATAAATAGCAAGCATTTCCAATCAATTCCTTTGCTCATTCACTTCTTCCTTCTTCTATTACTCAAAATTGGAGCTTGCTTCTCTTTAGAGGCCTCCTACTAAGTTTCTTATCTTCCTAGAACACAAGTAAGTGTTTTTCCTTAGTCTTGTTCTCTATTTTAGCTTGTTTTGAGCTAAAAGTCAAACAGTTTGACTTTCTGTTTGACTTTCGGTTCTGACCTTAATTGGTAAAGCCAAAGTTCAATTGAACTTTGCAACGTGATCGTAATCATGAAGGTTATAATCCCTTGCGATTGCACCTTCTGATTACCACATTTACTAGTTGAAGTGACTAGTCAAAGTTTCGGTCAAAGATGCACATTATGTGCATTTTATGACGAAACTATTTTCGGGTATCAAAACACCAAGTTTTGATACCAAATCAGTTTTATAACTTAATTAGACATGTTTTGACATGTCTAACTCGTCACTTCAAGTTTAGTGCTTATTTAGGGTCGTAAGTCGAGCGGTCTTGACCACCGCTTTGACTTTCAAATCCGACCCGTTTGGTCGATCTTAGGATCCGACCAAACACATATTTGTGACCATAGTTGTATAGGGAATAACCTACTGAGGTTATACCATATGGTCACGTCGTTTGGTTAGTTATATGATAAGTCGTTTCTATGTTCTTAAAAATGACCAAAATGCCCTTTTTGAGCATAAATCCATTTTAAGCTTATGTAGCCAAAATTTTGACATATAAACTGATGTTGCAACATTAAAGTAGCGTATTAAAGTAGCGTACACTACCTTAACGAGTTATAACGGGTCAAAAGCACTTAGGATCCTTTCCAAATCAGATTGTTAAGCTTAGTAATCCATATCATACGAGTTCCAACACTCATTTGGTTTATAAGACTTCATTCTATCCGAATCCACCGAATAAAGTCTCGACACACTAACATAAGTTATCCGACACATTAGGACACGTTTGAGCTTTGTTATTTCCATTGATTCAAGGACGCTTACGCAATCACAAGTGAGTACATAGTTCCTCTCTTTTATGTTTTCAAATATTTTCGGGTGATCTATATGTGCCAAATTATTTTCAAGTTTTTAATAACAAAGTCTATGGTTTATATAAAACACTACGATTTCAATAATGTGAACAACTTGTTGGTGCGTTATCCATGACACGAATGGCATTCATTAACATTGATCACGCCGACCGTTAGTATGTTATGGTACCATAGGACTGACAATCCCGTTATCGGACCGTCCACTGGATTTGGTGGAAGTTTGGGTAACGACAGAAACTTTTTCTGATTAACAAATCATTTGTTGATTTGTTAGTTTAGTTAAAGAGACCTTTCGAGATCTATTAAAGATACCCCTTGGGTGGTATAGTCAACATAGGTTTGAATGTGTTCAATAAAGAACGACCAAAAGTTTTCACCATTAAAACACAGATGATTTATTCATGACACGGACGATTGATTGATGACACGGACAAATGGTTTATGACACGTACAATGGACGATTGGTTTATAACAAGGACAAATGATTTTGAACAATGTCACGCAAGATTTTCACTTAAAAATATAAACCATATAATGTTTTCTTTTAAATCGACTTATTACTCGGTTTTATAAAACAAATGTTTTCGGTCAAGATTCATGGCTACAAGGTTTTTGTTTTACTTATATCAACTTGTAAAGTTGGTAAAATATATTGCAATATCAAACACCTTTTGATTTCAAGGTTCATACTCGTCGACTCTCGAAGTCGGACGAGGTATTGCAATACGAATTCAATGCCATGAATTTGACACACAAAACCTATGTACTCGCCAGCCTTTTTATGATGACTGTTTTTCACGTATGTTTCAGGAACTATTGTTTGATGACATGAATGCATACTTCACATAGGATGGACGCGGGCCTTAGTGACATTAAAACATGAAAGACAACTTATTTGTATTTTGTTCTCTCTTTACCCAAGACAATGTAAACAATGACCTTAATAATACAAAACTTTAAATACCATGGACTGAAATAGTGATTTTGACAAACCACAGGGACGAAAAACGTAATAACTCATTACTTAAATAACATATGATGAAATTTTTTTATCAAACAAATGAATGAGGTAGGTACTACTTAGACCTTTGGGTATACTTTAACCCATTTCATTCTGCGTCACTCCAAAGAAATGGTTTAATTCTGTTAACTTCATCTAACCCTATAGTTAGTGGTTTTTGGTTAAAAAAAAAGAAAAGAATAATTAATTCAATCTCTTAACATCCGGTTAACTTGTTAACATATAACCTCTTTAATGTCTCTTAACACAAGAAGAGAGTGATGTGCAATGTCAGTTAAGATGTCATGTCACTATTAACACCACAAATGTAGTACACCCTATGACTTTGTGAGTAATCATAAATATTTTTGTTGGCGAGTAAAAGTTGATGAAGTGACTCGTGTTTATTTTTGTCAAATGTATCAATCTTAACTTGTATACATTTAAAATCATGTAACTCAAACATAAGTTATTCACTTGTTTTTTTAAACTAGTCAAATTGATTCACATGTAGAATTAAGTTATAAACATGTGGGATGGCTGAGCGTATAAATTATATAGTTTTTATAATTTTTGTAATTTTAATTTATATCAATCTGACACATTTCATTGTATTACAATCCTAGCATGACATGTCCATTATACGAATGGAATACATTTACCTCAAACACTACGTATTTGGAGAGTTACACTTAGGAGTGGCAAAAGTGGTAGATTGGGTGGATTTAGGTAATGGGTTAGGATGAGTTTGGATTAGAATGGATTTATTAAGAAAAAAGTTAGGATATGTATGGGTTAGGATGAGTTTGGATTAGAATGGATTTATTAAGAAAAAAGTTAGGATATGTATGGGTTAGGATAAGTTTGGGTTAAGATGGGTTTATTAAGAAAAAGGTTAGGATGAGTTTGGGTTAATATTGGTTTAGATCATGATAGGGTAAAAATAAAAAAATTAAAAAAATAAATAATTTAAAAAATTAAAAAAAATCAAAATATCAAAAAACAAAAACTAAAAAATAAAAAATTTAAAAATATCAAAGAAATTTTGAAAAGTTTAAAAAATAAAAAAACTTTAAAAAAATTGACATTAAATTTTTTTTAAATTAAGAAATTTAAAAACTTAAAAAATCAAAAAAATTAAAAAAACAAAAAATTGAAAAAATAAAAAATAAAAAATAAATAAATTAAAAAAATGGAAATCTGGCCTTGAAATTATTTTTGTGGACTTTTGATATAAGATTTAGTTAATGATATGTTTATTATATAATATATACTTTTAATTTTGATTCAAACATTAAAAAAATAAAAAAAAAAAACCAAAAAATAAATAAAACAATAAATTAAAAAAAACTAAAACACATGTGTTTCAAGAGTGTCCAATGTTGGGGAAAGTGTGTTCAAATGTGTTTTTTAAATTTATTAAAATTTACAAATTTTTTATTTTTTGAACATTATTTATTTATTTTTGGGTTTTCTAAATTTGTTGTCTTCTAAGTTTTTTTTTTCTATTTTTTTGGATTTTGTAATTTTTAGATTTTTAAATTTTTAATTATTTTTTTGGATATTTTGATTTTTAAAATTATTTTATGTCTTTAATTTTTTCTTGTTTTCTTGATTTTTTAACATTTTTTATTTTTATTTTTTTACTTTTCTGATATTTGGGGTTTTTTAGTTTTTTTTTTAAATTTTTTTTATATATTTTTTAATTTTTTAGAATTTTTTTATTTTTAAATTTTGTTTTTGTTTTTTGAAGTCACAGTTCTGATGGGTAACTTCTACGAACACTCGAACATGATGAAGAGTCTGACTGTGTCTGATACCCTTTTTAGGGTTATTCACTTATCCAGCGTAATACCCATCCTGTTCCTTAAATTATTATAAATAGATATCTTAAAACTCATTCTGACTCATCCTTAATTATTTCCTAACTCACCCTCAATTTTAAAATGAACCAAAATAACCTAAATAACCCAAATGAGTTTCTATTGCAAGACATAGTAATGATTATTTTCATGTCATATTTCACTATTTCATATCCTATGAGGAACTCTTGAGTAAAATGTGAAGTTGAGTTGATATACGTTCAATCACTAATAAACTTAGAACCACGATTGTCCCCTTACGCTTTAATTTAGCCAAATATATTGACATTACACTTTCTTTATGTTAAAGGTGATGTTACGTTGAAACAAATTTTGATATTTTTCGTAAATGGAATGGAATCAAAATATAATAAATTTAAATTTTAATAATTTAAAACAGTGTACCAAACATGACTTTGGATCTAATAATTTTATTAAAAGAAAAACTCTTTTCACCTAAAAAGTTTTGTGTCTAGTAGTTGACCAATTGCTTCAAATCCCTTTCATTCATGATTTCATAATGTAAACACTTTCATATTTCTATTTCACATCACTCCTCCAATATAAATAATTACATGCATGTATCTTTAAGACAACGACATCATTTAAGTTTTTGTTTTAGATACAAAGAGTAGACCAAACCGATCGAAACCATTCACTGTATATCATTGGGTTCGTGGGCTCGAGGTGCATAAGCTGCAGAAGTGTGCATGAAAAGATGGGCGCTCGATTTTCGTGCAAATCATCAGAAACCGATGTAGCCACACGGTCCACTCCAAGGAGAACAAGAGTGGTGCACCTAGATGGTTCATTGGTGTACTACCAAGATCCAACCACAGTTGACCAAGTGCTTAGAAACTTCCCCAATCACTTTTTATGCACTCCGGTCCAGATTATTCAAGCAGGGTTGGTACCACTCAGACTTGACCATCAACTTAGATCAGGTAAACTCTACTTCATGCTGCCCGACTCGACGCTTAAATTTAACGCGTCCCCGGTTGACTTGGCCTCGCTAACGAAGAAACTCATGAACATAGCCAAAACCAACCGAAGTAATTCGGCCAAGTCGGTCCCAACAAGTCCTTCGGCTAGCCCGTTATGTAATCCACAACCTAGAAGCCCTAGCCACTCTTTTGGCCGCGGGTGTGGTGAAGAAAGTATGGTGAAATCACTTAGATGGAAGCCGATTTTGGATGCCATCACCGAAGGATAGTTTAGTTGAAGAAGCGTGTTCACTTGAAACACGGGTCTTCGAAAGTATACACTACTAGAACTACATTGATGTATAGTTGTTATTAGTGTATCCTTTATTAAAATGGTTTGTTAGAAACTTAATATTATTGTGGAATATCAAAAGTGGTGGCAGACTCTTGATTTTTTATTGGTGTCACTCTTTGAAAATTTTTGGTGAATAGGTGTTACTCGATTCTTGAATACGTAAATAACCAATAACATACGAGTATCGGATACTATATAATACATTTTTTAACAATAACAAGTGTCATATTTAATACTTATGTTACTCTAGCATCTGACTTTTTGGGTGATAGAGTAAGATTGTTTTAAATGAAAAATAATGATCTAGATCAAGTATAAAAATGTGACAGTCTAGCATGAAATATAACTTCTGACTGGGTTAATTCTTGTGGAACCCAAAAGAACTATGTTATCATCATCAAAATGATACTTGTAACTGTTGATCGTTCGTACTTATCCCTTAATTTGTCACACTGGTAATTAGTGTCGTTATACTCATGTGATGTGATTTTGTTTTTGGGGTTTGATTTTGTCGCTCCGGGTACTATCTTCGAAAGTAAGTTAGTGAGTCAGTTATGTTAAGTTTATATTGTAGAAGATGTGCAATGAGACGAAACAGGCTAAAATGAAAAATTAGGGTTTCTACAATGCCCTCAATCGTAAATTTGTACCTAGGGTCTAGTTGATTGCAAACATAATATAATATGATATTTTGTAATGTCTATATTCAAAATCAAATCAAACTTTGTACACAAATGGGGTAAACAATACAGATTACAAAGTTGATTTTGGTATTTTCAGTGTATATATAAGTTAAACTTATTTCCTTAAATAGTATATTTCAAGCCTCCCTTAACTTTTTTCTTTGCCAAAACATTATATATATAGAAAATAGAAAAAGATTTTGCCAAAACATATGTCACAGAATAGTAACCAAGTTTTAAAAGTGTTCTAATTAGGTCACTCGTATCGTTTTCGTCCTAATTAAATGACTTAATGTAACACTCTAATTTTAGAAATATAAATTCCTATCGACAAGATAGGAATATTCATTATAAAAGTCAAACCAAAACGTTTACATAACCTTAGTTTAGCAATTACTAGATTAACTAACGTTCAAAAAAAAAAAAACATTAGGATACATAAGTATTCCTTCATTTACATAGTCTTACTAATAACTAATAATAACAAAAGTTGTGGAACTAGATCTTGAATGTGTTCGGTTCGGAAGCATTGACTTGATCATCATCGACGTACTTGCGTTACCTAAAAGCTGAAAATTTTGACAAACATTAGTATTAGAGTCCTTAGAAATTAGTATAATCGAAACTACGCTCAAAAACGGATTCGATTAACTAAGATATGCAAATTTCAACAAAAGTGACTGGGCACTACCGTAGCTTACGGTAGCCACCGTAAGCTACGGTAGCCACTGGGCAATACTGGTCTGCCGTAAGGCAGTAGAGAACTACCGTAACAATTTATTCGCTACCGTAAGTTACGTTAGCTACCGTAACTTACGGTAGCTTTCTTGCGCCCCGTGTAATTCCAGGCCAAGTTTACGCGGCCCGCCTGAAACTCAATCTGCAACAAATACTTTGTTGTTTTGCTGTTTTGGCCCGTTTGTCCCATTTTACTCGAAACCACACGGATGGAATATTACTTCATAATAGGAAGACCCATTCACGGGTTCCTTATTTTCAACACTCACGCTCCCATTACCGGTTTGCGTGTTTGATAATCACTACCCGTCACCCGGGTTTAAGATCTACGTAGAAGGTACTCCCGTTACCCGGTTTGTACCTTATCTTATTGACCCGTTTAGTTTGCCCTTATGAAGTTCATTATTCAAGCAAACTTAACTATTAATATCTCATGTTCTAACGTGCCAACTATTAATAATAGCAAAAGACTAAATAACCATATTAACGAAGCGTTTAGCCACGTACCTTAAAGCTTTCCCTTCAAACGAGTGTCCGCACCGGCTTGACTTCCCGGCGCCTCAACCGTGTTGCCTAAAATGCACAAGCCAATTATCATTAGAACCATTCGGCTCATAATCTAAAGCTTGTTTATTTAGCCAAACACCACAATTTATGTCTATCAATCATCTTTTAGGCGTTTTGTCAAACACCTTATGTGCGTACCTTTTAATTAGCCATTTTTGTTCATTTAAACCTTGATAAATCCAAGAATTTCATCTTATTCAAACTTGATTACTCGTTACTTCCATATTAACATGCTAGTTCAACCAACCTAGGTTAATATTTCACATAGTTCATACAAAAAAATCTTGGGGCTTTTCATCCTAGATGAAAACCCACTTCAATATATGGCATAAGACAATTCCTAACACAAAATTTATCAATCAATTTACATGATTTCAGTTAGGGTTTATAATCCTACACTCAAATCACACTTCCTTGAATCATACATCATTCAATTATTCAAGAATTTCAGTAAATCATATTTTCACCCAAAATTAAACATCACCAAAACTGAAATTGTAACTTACCTAATGTTAGACAAGTGTGGGTGATCAAGATTCTTGATACGTACACCAATAAACACCTCAATTCGACATTCAATTGATCAATTTAGATGAAAGTAGGGTTTGGGTGTTTTTTCCTTGTCTCTGGTCGCTCCCCACACGCACACACTGATGTGTGTGGGTTTTTTGATTGTTTTAATTTTAATAAAAATCAAGTTTGCCCATCTTTACAAGATCAGCCCCTCAAGTTTGTTTTGTTCAACTAATGTAAATTTAACTAACACCTTTCATTTATATTTTAAGATATGGTGTTTTTTTTTAACTTGTTGATTATTTTTGGGGTGTTACACTTAACATTCAAATCGAGCCATATCATTTTTTCCATATGTCAAGAAAAAAATGGAGCATAAGATGTTGGGGTCAGATTATTTTAATATATGAAATTATATTTATTAAAAATAAAAATACTTTAATTACATTAAAAATTTTAAAAACAAGTTAAAATCCACGTCATCACTCGACGTTAGCATTAAATAAAAGGGAAAAAAGAAACAAAAATCCACATCACCATGGTTACCTATGAAATAGATGAAAAAACCCGTAATTTTAATGAAAAATGAATGTTGAGTGACCTGATTGGAACACTTTTGAAACTTGAGTAACCTAATTGAAACAGTTTTAAAACTTAGTTACTATCATACAAAGTTACCCAACATTATATATAGAAAACAGAAAAAGAAGTAAATTATGCGGTTCACCCCTGTACTTTAAGCCAGATTATATTTATCATCTTTGTGTTTTTATGTTTTATTTTTTCCGTTAGCAGTCCTAAGAATTATCTCCTCATGATCCACCCTCATGGAATTTGAGGCCTAGACCTATAATAAATAGGGTATAAAAACACAATTTATATATCATGGTCGTAAATTATACTACAAAGTACGTCTTCTAAATATAAATAGGACAAACGAAAAAAAGGTGAGATGAGTGGTGAAGGTTTCTCCGGTGGGGGAGTCCACCAGAAGACACCATTGGAAGGCTATTATTACAGAGAGGAACTGTGCAACGAACCGGCGACCACGTTCTACTGCATCTCCAATATTCCAGCGAATGTGTCGGAGACGGAGTTTTGGATGGAGAGCAAAGTGTGTGGAGTGTTGGTGGATGCGTATATAGTGAGGAAGAGAGATCTGCGGGGAAACAGGTTTGGTTTTCTGAGATTCGTAAGGATTAAGGACGTGGGAAGGATGGTGAAGGCGCTGAATAGACTCTCATTTCATGGGGTAAGAGTGTTTGCAAAGGTAGCTAGATTTGATAATGTTATCAGGAAGGGGAACACAATGAAATATCAAACAAGATGGGCGCCGAAAAAGAATAACCCTAATCCACAGAAGATAGCACATAACACCGACATAGGCAGTAGCGTGGAGGGCGAAAAAAGGAAGGGCATGAAGGAGCCGGAAACGGTGGCGGGGAAGAAGAATGAAACACAAGGGTCGAACCAGGTAATAAGATTCATACAAGAGTCATGCACAGTCAAAGCTTGGGGTGGAAGAGCGGTGTTAGGGGAGGTGAAGAGTGTGGATGATTTCAGTGGTTTGCACACCATGTTGGATGAAACGGAAATCTGGGAAGCAAACATAAGGTATTTGGGGGGCAAAAGGGTATTAATAACAATGAAGTCACCGGAAATGTCGAATTATTTTGTAGAGAACAAAGTACTATGGGATAAATGGTTGGGGATGGCGGTAAAATAGGATGGGCAGGATATCGATTTTCAACGGTTGGCATGGTTGAAAGTTACCGGAGTGCCGATCCAGTTATGAGGGGGGAGGGGTTATGCAATGTATCGGAGGTAAGTTCGGGGAAGTCTTTCAATCATCGGACACCGATATCAATGATCTAAATATTCACTTTGATGTTATGGGGGTATTAGTGAAAACAGGGGAGAAAATTAATCAAAAAACAAACTTATGGTGGAACTACAAGACGTATGACGTATGGGTAAATGAAATCAAAGAAACATGGGTGCCGGAATTTACAAGCGACGGGGGCAGATCACCTAAGAGAACAGATCCTGAGAAAGATGGAACGTGCCCAACGAAGGAACATATGCAAATGACAGGTTTGGAAGACTACAGCCTGAAGGATGATAATCTTGATTTTAATGCAAACATAAACGACAATGTGTTGGATTCTCCTAAGAATAACAAGCAGGACGATGTGGAGGAAAATCCAAAGCTGAGAAATCTCGTCGGAGAAGACGGTATCGCCGGAGTTCAGGGGTCGTCGGAAAACGTGGAGTTCTTGGCAGAAACCGAGGAGATGCTTGAGGTTACCAAGGAGCCACAAGCAGTGGAAATCGAGGGAGAAGGTATGGGAAATTTATTTTCAAACGTCGATTTACCTAAGAAAGGGGATAAGAGTTTTAATAACATTAATGGGGAAGAGGTTAGAGATAATGAAGCGTCAAAAGTAAAAAATGCTGGAGACATTGACTTTTTCCAAAGGCAGCAGGAAAATAATTTTGTAAACAGTGCAGAGACCCAAACACAGAATAACGTTTTTGGGCCTACAATTGGGCCAAAATTTGTTGTGGGAACCAGATTATCCAGCAAAGCCTAGAAAAAAAGGAAGAGGATAAATGTGTCTTCGGGTCGAGTTGGTGGGCTGAAGTCCAGTGTTAACGTGAGAAAAGAGAAGGTTCCAGATTTAAACATAGAACTATCGGATGAATCTAGACTAAACCCTAGAAAACGTGCAATGACAAAAAAAATTAAGAGGGCAGATTAATAAAGGTAAGGGGAGATCGACAATTATTGTTGACGAATACGCTGGTGATGAAGGTGGGGAGTTAGACGACGATGAATTTTCTAAGTCGGAGGAAGAAACGGGTAAAGAGGAAATAGTGGTTCAGGATTCGTTTGACAATTTACAACAGGTAGATTCGGCCGATTCTATGGAGGCAGTGGAGAAAGAGATCTAGGCAACCACAGTGGTTAGTTTAAAACTTGGGGTGGAGTTTATAGGCATGGAGGAAGAATTCAGGCAAGTTTTGGACGAGGAAAAGGAGGAGATTCGTCATCAATGAATTTTGGATCGCTAAATGTAAAAGGCGCGGGGGGTGCGGGTAAGGCTAAAGCGGTACGCATGTTAGTTCGTGAATTTAATTTATCCTTTATGGCTATTCAGGAAACGCAAATCCGAGACATGTCGGATCTAGCAGTGAAAAGATTTTGGGATGGGCCGGTAATGGAATTTTTAAGGGTGAATGCGGATGGGAGGTCAGGGGGGTTTGTTATCATTATGGAATCCTAATATTTTCAAAAAACATTCGGAAATATTAAACAAAAATTATATTTTGGTAATTGGAAACATGTTGGGATATCAAGAGGATTTGGTGCTGGTTAACTTATATGCACCAAATATAGCAACAGGGAGAAAGGATTTATGGGATGAATTGTTAAGTTTAAAGGAAACCATACCGGGTCTGTGGTTAATAATTGGGGATTTTAACGAGGTAAGGGTTCCAGAGGATAGATTAAATTCTATTTTTGAACCACTTAACGCAATGCATTTTAGTAACTTTATCAGAGATGGTGGCTTTTTAGAGTATGTTATGGCAGGTAGAAAATATACGTATATGACATGCGATGGAAAAGGGTTGAGTAAATTAGATAGAGCGCTAGTGGACGTGGATTTTATGAATAAATGGCCGGATGCAACATTGAGGGTATTGGATAGGGATGTATCTGATCATAGCCTGTTGGTATTATCAACGGTAAAAACCAGCTATGGTCCATCCCCATTCAGATTCTTTAACAGTTGGTTAGACATAGTCGGGGTGGAGGAAGCGGTAATGAAAGGCATGGATCATACTTGTGAATCCAAGTTCAAAGACGCTATTCTTGGGGAAAAATTAAAGGCAATAAGACAGAAATCAAAAAATGGTGTGGAGAGTGTAGAGACGAGAAGAAAGGAGTTATAAAGAAGCATTAAACGATGTAGTGTTGTTGGAATCTTTGGCGGAAAATAAAACGTTAACGGAGTCAGAACTAGAAGATTGGAAAAATAAAAAACTGATCATTCGTGAGTGGCTCATGAGGGAAGCTTCGAATCTGAGGCAAAGAGCGAGGGTCGGATGGATATCGGCGGGGGACGAAAATTCGGCATACTTTCACGCTACGATGAATAGCCATAGAGCTAGGAGCAGGATCAACGGTTTATGGGTGGACGGGTCATGGGTTTCGGAGCCGAAACTTGTCAAAGAACAGTTCCGAAAGGCTTTTGAGAATAAGTTTAAGGAACCAAAAGCTTTGAGACCCAGATTGTCTTCACAAGGTTTCAATAAGCTAAATGAGCAGCAAGCAAGCGGATTAATCGAGCAGTTTAAGGCAGAGGAAATCAAAGATGCAGTGTGGGACTGCGGCAACGACAATGCACTAGGCCCGGATGGAATTACATTCGCGGTAATAAAGAGATTTTGGAAGGAGCTCGGGTGGAATGACATTCGCGGTAATAAAGAAATTTTGGACGGAGCTGAAACCGTTTGTAGAAGATGTAATGTGGCAATTTCATACTCATGGGTCCATCCAGCAATCGGTAAGTTCGTCTTTTGTTTCATTATTACCTAAAACAACTGATCCAGTATCTATGTCGGATTTCCGGCCAATATCATTGATCGGAGTCATGAATAAAATAATTTCTAAGGTTCTAGCTAATAGAATAAAAAAAGTTATAAATTGTGTTGTGTCGGTAGAACAATCAGCGTTCGTGTCGGGTAGGAACATAGTAGACGGACCACTGATCTTGAATGAGGTAGTGAATTGGGCAAAAAAAGGCAAAAAACCAGTATTTTTATTCAAAGCTGACATTGAGAAAGCATACGATACACTAAATTTTTAATAACAATACTAACACAATGGGTTTCCCATCAAAATGGAGAAACTGGATCATGGGAATTTTATTCTCCGGGAGGGCATCGGTTTTGGTAAATGGGTCTACATCGGGGGAGTTTCAATACGAAAGGGGATTAAGGCAAGGAGATCCTTTGTCTCCTTTTCTATTTGTAATAGCGATGGAAGCACTGCATGTCCTTATGGTGAAAGCCATGGAGGAAAATGTGTTTTCAGGGGTGCCACTACCAAATGACGGTCCAGTTGTGTCGCACATGTTGCTTGCGGATGATGCAATGTTCTTGGGTAAGTGGGAGGGAGAAAACTTAAAAAACCTTAGGAGAATTTGGAGGGTATTTTATATTATATCTGGTCTTAAAATTAATAAAAAAGAGCTTCTTGTACGGGGTTGGAAAAAACGAGGAGGAGATTGTAAACATGGCAAACATGTTGAGATGCAAGGCGGGATGCTTTCCATTCGGGTACTTAGGTCTAAAGGTGGGGGCAAATATGAATAGGATAGTAAATTGGAAAGAGACTATTGATGTTTTCAACAAAAGATTATCATCTTGGAAAGCAAAATTATTATTGTTCGCCGGAAGATTAACTTTGGTTAAAGTGGTACTTGGTAGTCTACCGAACTATTATCTATCGCTTTACAAACCTCCAGTTGCGGTAATCAAAACTTTAGAGGGGATTCGAAGAAAATTTTTTATGGGGGGGGGGGTGTTGGATCGAATAAAAAGTTAAGTTGGGTAAAATGGGAAAAAATTGTAGTTTCGAAAAACTTAGGAGGGTTAGGGGTAGGTGTATAAAGGAATTAAATATGGCTTTGCTAGTAAAATGGTGGTGGAGATTTGAAATGGAAACAAATCACTTATGGGTGAAAGTAATTAAATCACTGCATTATAACTCGAGGTATGTAGTATCGTTTCCGTTAAAAAAGCAAATGCGGGGGTTTGGAAGGAAATAATGGGTATTGATAAAGAATGTTTATGGGGTCAATATAAATGCAAACTTGAAAAGCAAGGTGGGGTGGGGGACAAAACAAGGTTCTGGTGTGATAATTGGATTGCAGGTAGAACAATACGAGACCGTTTCCCTTTATTATATCAGTTGGCGGCAGATAAAAGATGCAAGGTAAAAGATTGTTACAGCACAATGGGAGAGGGTATGGCGGGAGGGGGACTTATATGGAACTGGAGATGGAATAGGATCCCCAGCGAAGAAGAAGAAAAGAATGAAATGGAGCAATTAAAAAATTTGCTGGTACAACAAGTCATTGGTACAATAAGTGACATGTGGTGCTGGAAAGAAAAACCAGGCCGGGCTTCACGGTCAAATCGGTGAGGCAGGAATTGACGGATCGATTGGATCTGAATGTGGCAGTTAATACATTTAGGTGGAACAAGATTGCAACTAAAAAATCTTGCCTATTCGTATGGAGAGCAGTGGCTCGCCGAATTCCGACGACAGATGCGTTGGGATCAAGGGGTATCATTGTGCAAAATGACAGGTGCGTTATGTGTGAGCACGATGCCGAGAAAGCCGATCATGTTCTATTGAATTGCGTAGTTACGGTGGAAGTGTGGCAACATATGGATAACTGGATGAAAGTGCCGGGGGGACAATCCCAACAAACAGTCGAAGAGAAATTGCGAAGCGTCGACGAGATGAATGCTTCAAAGAATATGAAGCACATTATTCATGCGGTTTATGTTTTGACAATGTGGAGTATATGGAAAGCTAGAAACAGGAAGAGATTCGAAGGCAGAATTATAAACAAACAGAGATTAATAGAAGAAATCAAAGAAATGGCGTACGATTGCGTGGTGTGTCGATCAAAGTTTAAAAATATAACATGGGAGGAATGGCGTAGCTTTAAAGTACAAATGTAAAAGTTTTTTTTTTGGGTATGCGTTATGCGTTTTTGTAACATCCCGAAAACGGGTTTGGTAATCAAACCCCGTTAATACTAATACACGGGTAAAATACCGTTAGCAGTAAAGGTAACCCGGTAAATATTAGGATTTAAAATAAATAAACCTAATATTTAATAAAACGTGAATAAATGCTTTTAAGGAAATAAAGTTTATAAGAAGCCTGAATTAACGGGAATTTAATGTTGAATCTATGAGTGTTATTGCGATTATATCTTGGTTAAGAAACAAACCCTAGCTGAAAATTTGATGGATTGTTGTCAAAACTAGGGAATGGGTAATCACCCTATTATATGCTAAGTGGGTTTTATGTTAAAATGATGAACACTCAGATTAGAATGTAAGATTGATGAATATTGAGGTTATGATATAAGTTCTAGATGTAGTTCATGAACACTAGACTTAGAGATTTGAATGTGTTGATGTAAATCTTGGTAAAGATAACTAGTTATGAACTAGTTAGTAAATATGTAAAATTTTGCACATTAGGTGTTTGTTAAAATGCCTAAATGAGAACTAAAGTGTTGAAATTTAGAGTAAAAACGCGTATTTGAATGATATGGTAATCATGCGTAATATGAAGTTATAAGGGTTCTAAACACCACGTTGATTTAGATTTAATGTTGTAAACCAAGTGATTGAAAATAGTTAACTTTGATAAACTAAGTTAACTAATCATGAAGTCAAATAGTAGCTTCGACATGGAAAATAAGTGAGGTGGAATAGTCGTGATTGTTAATGACTAATTTAACCGCCTTGTAAATGATTGACAATAGTTTGACGCTTAAACGAGCTAGGTGGAGGCTTGGGAAAGAAGCGGTCAAATAAATCAAGTACAAGAAAGGAAGCGTAAACCGGATCCGAGGTAAGTAAAACTTACACCCCCTTTTTAATTACTATACACTTACTAGCAAAAATTGATCGTGAATAATGTTAAGTAATCGAAATACGATGATCCGGTATGATACAATGCAAGCCGGAATGAATAAAAAGGTAGGAAATCATGAATTATGGAAAAAGGAGTAAAAAGGTAAATTAGTCATGTAATGACGAACAAATAAAAATGCTTTTATGTAAAACGAGTAAAAGGGAAAACCGGGATAGGTTTAAAGGGATGAAATGGTAATTAAATACCATCTCATACGGACAAATGATCATTTAGACTAAATGGGTCAAATGGTGTTGTTAACACCATTAGACAATAACATTTGACAATCGCTTGTTGAGTTTTGTAATCACAGGAAATAACATAAGCTTTCGTTGCTTTAACTAGAAAGATTTAAAGCAAAAGTTATGTAAACGGGTCAATACTTTGACCCGAGCCAGGTACGTATAAATAAGCCTTTAGTTAAACATACAATTTTGGTCAAATATTTAGCGAAAGTCCTTCGTCGTAAAGTGAGGGACTAAAGTTGACCAAAACACCCATGAAGGGTATATTGGGCAAACGACCCATAGGGGTTGTTTAGGAACTTACATTAAGACCATGGAATCATTAAATATGAATAAAAGTCATAGGAATTTATATTCGTGGGTTAAATGCTCAAAAATGGCCATTTGCGTAAAATGATTAACCAATGGGTAAAATTGGGAAAAAGGGGTTCATTATGTTTAATCCGCCACAAAATAGTTGTGGTAGAATATTTGTAGTTAATTAGACATGGAATTTTGTTGCATCAAAAGAAAAGCACAAGTTCTAGACTAAAATGCATAAATACCCTTAACGGGTCAAAACAAGCATTTAAGCGTAAACGGGATTTTATTATGTAAGAAACCCGTGATTTGAGATTAATATGATAGGATATATTGAGATAATGAATTTCATGAGTTTAAAGGTCAAATAAACATATTGGTGTGATAAAATCATGAACAGGTCAATATTTGGTAAAAAGGGTAGTACGCCGAAGACTTAAAAGTCTGAAATTATGTTAATCCGGATGTCGGATTTTAACTCCATAGGATGGAGAATTAAATTACGGACGCGTAGGAAAAAGAATCGGGTAAAACGGATTAAAAACGAGAGAGTTGTGCTCGTTTATGTGAAATCGGGTCATGCTGGGAATGTACAGCAACTGTTTAAGCAACATTCTGTGAAAAAGGGGGCTAGGCGTCACGCATAGTCCCTAGGCGTCATGCGACGCCCCCTGTTTCGGAAAAACTTTATTTTGTTGTTGTTTGACCCATGTAACTTGTTTAAACTTATTATTTAACTATCAAAACTAACTTTTAAGTTGGTTTTGATCATAGGTGATCGCCAAGAGTGCCCGGATGAATATCAAGCTCGATGAGGAACCGAACACGATAAAATTCAACCCTCGAGATTAAAGCTTCCGCACGGCGTTACGTCATAACTTTTAAACGACGAACTTATTTATATTATGTTGAAACTTTTAAGTTGTAAAAGTTTTAGATTACTCGAAATTTCTAAGGATACTTAATCGTAATTACATTTTTATTTTCGTTATTTATACGAAAACCTTTAAAATAATAACAAGGGTGTTACAAGTTGATAATCAGAGCTCAAGGTTAAAAGAATATAGTGTTCGGTTCGAGGCTTGATCGCAAATCCGGTAAGTACATGTATATCAATGATTTAGTATGATTAAAGTGTTGAGAACAACACATTTGGTTATCGTGTAATACACGTTACACCAATAAAAATGATATTGAGTAGATATAGTCAACGAAATTACACGCGTTGATGCGTATAGTAGAAAAGCCCTGTATTATAATACAGGCATCCATTAATGTCGAAATTACTAACTGTTGTGAATGTCTTAATTGAAGGACAGTTACATTTAAAGATGACAAGGGTTGAACGAATTACGGATATGATAGAGGAACGGTCCGAAGTATGACAAGAGGAGCATGCCCAGCTAGGACTAAATCGTGTAACGACCGCGAACAAGGTTAATGGCAAAGAACGCCCATAGGGGCAAGCATTACCAGGTGCACGTTTTTAAATATAACAACACAAATAGCAATATGCAATAAACATGTAGAGAATGATTGTTGCATATGTAAATTAGAAACTTGGAAAACCTGAATAGAATACCTATCCAGGATATTATTTCCAAGAAAACTAAATAGAGGCGTTACTTACATAGGGCGTGATGTGAAAACTATAAAAAGGTCATGTGTGTCATGTGTTAATCGCTTACTCTGGCCAAGTAAGTAGTGGCATACGATACCATGAACTTCTTGTAGCGGACACATTTACGTCCGATGTAGTAAGGGCAGGGTGAATGGGACTAACTAAAAAGGTACCCAAATGAGTCAAACAAGTAAGATGTTTGATAATAAACGTAAACGCAAGTCGGATGACAGGGAGCATATTACGTTAGAATAACGAGCCCAAGAGAAGGGACAAAGATTAAAGTAAATGAAAATACAGACCAACTAATGAAAATGCTAAGGCATAAAGGTAAAGTTTGACTGTCATAAGTAATGAAATTCACACAGACAAGTCAAAGGGGTAGAATAAAAGAATAAAAGACTTGACTAAATAAAAGAAATGGATTTCGCTAAAACGATCAAATAAATTAAGATGATGTCTAAAACCATATAAGAATGGTTACTTGATGATAACTTCGGTAAAGATACCCGATAGATGGGTAGGATTTTGAAAGCATGCGTAAACCAAGAGACGGGTACGCGAAATAGAAAGTCAAAGGACTCGGATTAAGAGTCATGACTAAAAGACGATGAGAACTTGCAAACAGAAATTTTGATAACTACGTTCAACTATTCTAAAGTTGAACGGGTTGAACAAAGACTGAAGTTTGACATTCATAAGTGATGAATTTTCACACGAACAAGTCAAACAAATTTAATAAAGAATGACACTTGCTAAAGTAAGTAAGCGCGAATCGAATAAATAAAAGTGTGAAATATTAATAAACCTATGTAAAGGAGTTATAGGCGTTAAAAACATTAAAATAAAAGAACCCGGGTAATGGGACGTAAAGAAGTATAGGTAAGAACCGGGTAACGGTAAGTGTAGGGCAAACCGACGTATAATTGACATTAGAAGTCAAGAAGTCGGAAAGATAATTCGAAAGAAAACAATGTAGCCTTAGACTACGGTCAAGGTCAAATGAAATCTAAAAAGTAAAGGTGAATAATTCTAAATATAAAAAGGGGTGCCTTAACGCCATATGCGTATATAAACGTATATACATTTGAATAAAAACTCGAATAAAAGATGATCTACGGGATCATCATAACCTACGGGATATTAATTAGTGTAAAGGTCTACAGGGCCAAAATGACCCACGGGTCATGAATTGAAGCAAAAGGATCATAAGGGCCTCGCCTTAAAGAGGTGAAAGCTTAAGGAAATAGCCTACGAGGTTAAGTGAAGGAACCTACGGGACAATAGTGTAAGGTGAGGGAACTTGTTACGAATCCCCGCGTAAAACGAGAACGGAAAACAATAAATTATTGGTTGTCAATTTCCTTGATATGAGTAATTGACATAGTTAAAGAGAAAAACGTTAAACTAAAAATTCAGTTTTAGTAAGAAATAACGTTTTAACAAATATGAATAATATAAGGCGAATTCGGAAATAACAAATATCAAAGAGTATGGGTTTTAACATCGATAGGTGCGAGACGATACATTCGAAAAGAAGAAGTATGATAAAGAAACGTTGAATTAAATTTAAACGTGACGTGACACGCTCACGGACAAGAAAAGAAATATAGAAAATGATCACGTTGTAACGTGAGTTACGGAGTATGAAGTGACGGCGACTAATTAGTCTAGCCGGTAAAACTATTCAAAGTTAAGAAAGCGTCATAACAAATACAAGCACTTGTTAATATAACTCAAGCGCGGGATAGACCTGTTAAAAGACTAACGAGACTAAGTGGTCAAGTGACAATTCAGTCAATAAAGATAAATGGTTATGAGCAGTAAGTAACGGCCCGCGAGGCCTTACACATGAAAGACGTACACGTCAGTATACATGAAAACTTTTGACCAAAGGAAACGGGAGCCTTGAAAACGAAACTAGGTTCGTTTGATTAAACCTATGAACTACGTAAATAAGGTTTCGGGGACGAAACCTCTTTAAGGGGGTAGACTTGTAACATCCCGAAAACGGGTTTGGTAATCAAACCCCATTAATACTAATACACGGGTAAAATACTGTTAGCGGTAAAGGTAACCCGGTAAATATTAGGATTTAAAATAAATAAACCTAATATTTAATAAAACGTGAATAAATGCTTTTAAGGAAATAAAGTTTATAAGAAGCCTGAATTAACGGGACTTAAAATAAACTAAGTCATAATTTCCCCGAACCCATTAAGTTAACTAGGAATATTTAACCTAGTTAATAAGTGGGGGTAGTGTTAGAAATAGTTAGATTGTGGCCTACTTAATAACTAACCAAATATGAAGGACCAAACTAAGATATCTTGAAAATGGTTTTAATAAAAAAAAATATAACACAACACACACTAAAAGTGTGTGTGTGCGTGCGTGGGGAATGGTCAGGAGAAAGCTCCCATGGAGCTCTAGCCCTAAATCCAACAAATCTCTCAAATTGAAGCTCAAATCAAACCTAAATCGTCTGCATGATTACAAATTCGTGATCACCTAGTCGTGGGGATTACAAGCTATGTTGAATCTTATGATTTGGTGATACTTTGAGATTATGATGAACAATCATAATCAAAATTCTGGAATTTAATGTTGAATCTATGAGTGTTATTGCGATTATATCTTGGTTTAGAAACAAACCCTAGTTGAAAATTTGATGGATTGTTATCAAAACTAGGGAATTGGTAATTACCCTATTATGTGCTAAGTGGGTTTTATGTTAAAATGATGAACACTCAGATTAGAATGTAAGATTGATGAATATTGAGGTTATGATATAAGTTCTAGATGTAGTTCATGAACACTAGACTTAGAGGTTTGAATGTGTTGATGTAAATCTTGGTAAAGATAACTAGTTATGAACTAGTTAGTAAATATGTAAAATTTTGCACATTAGGTATTTGTTAAAATGCCTAAATGAGAACTAAAGTGTTGAAATTTAGAGTAAAAACGCGTATTTGAATGATATGGTAATCATGCGTAATATGAAGTTATAAGGGTTCTAAACACCACGTTGATTTAGATTTAATGTTGTAAACCAAGTGATTGAAAATAGTTAACTTTGATAAACTAAGTTAACTAATCATGAAGTCGAATAGTAGCTTCGACATAGAAAATAAGTGAGGTGGAATAGTCGTGATTGTTAATGACTAATTTAACCGCCTTGTAAATGATTGACAATAGTTTGACGCTTAAACGAGCTAGGTGGAGGCTTGGGAAAGAAGCGGTCAAATAAATCAAGTACAAGAAAGGAAGCGTAAACCGGATCCGTGGTAAGTAAAACTTACACCCCCTTTTTAATTACTATACACTTACTAGCAAAAATTGATCGTGAATAATGTTAAGTAATCGAAATACGATGATCCGGTATGATACAATGCAAGCCGGAATGAATAAAAAGGTATGAAATCATGAATTATGGAAAAAGGAGTAAAAAGGTAAATTAGTCATGTAATGACGAACAAATAAAAATGCTTTTATGTAAAACGAGTAAAAGGGAAAACCAGGATAGGTTTAAAGGGATGAAATGGTAATTAAATACCATCTCATACGGACAAATGGTCATTTAGACTAAATGGGTCAAATGGTGTTGTTAACACCATTTGACAATAACATTTGACAATCGCTTGTTGAGTTTTGTAATCACAGGAAATAACATAAGCTTGCGTTGCTTTAACTATAAAGATTTAAAGAAAAAGTTTTGTAAACGGGTCAATACTTTGACCCGAGCCAGGTACGTATAAATAAGCCTTTAGTTAAACATACAATTTTGGTCAAATATTTAGCGAAAGTCCTTCGTCGTAAAGTGAGGGACTAAAGTTGACCAAAACACCCATGAAGGGTATATTGGGCAAACGACCCATAGGGGTTGTTTAGGAGCTTACATTAAGATCATGGAATCATTAAATATGAATAAAAGTCATAGGAATTTATATTCGTGGGTCAAATGCTCAAAAATGGTCATTTGTGTAAAATGATCAACCGATGGGTAAAATTGGGAAAAAGGGGTTCATTATGTTTAATCCGCCACAAAATAGTTGTGGTAGAATATTTGTAGTTAATTAGACACGGAATTTCGTAGCATCAAAAGAAAAGCACAAGTTCTAGACTAAAATGCATAAATACCCTTAACGGGTCAAAACAAGCATTTAAGCGTAAACGGGATTTTATTATGTAAGAAACCCGTGATTTGAGATTAATATGATAGGAGATATTGAGATAATGAATTTCATGAGTTTAAAGGTCAAATAAACATATTGGTGTGATAAAATCATGAACGGATCAATATTTGGTAAAAAAGGTAGTAAGCCGAAGACTTAAAAGTCTGAAATTATGTTAATCCAGATGTCGGATTTTAACTCCATAAGATGGAGAATTAAATTACGGACGCGTAGGAAAAAGAATCGAGTAAAACGGATTAAAAACGAGAGAGTTATGCTCGTTTATGTGAAATCGGGTCATGCTGGGAATGTACAGCAACTGTTTAAGCAACATTCTGTGAAAAAAGGGGGCTAGGCGTCACGCGTAGTCCCTAGGCGTCACGCGACGCCCCCTGTTTCGGAAAAACTTTATTTTGTTGTTGTTTGACCCATGTAACTTGTTTAAACTTATTATTTAACTATCAAAACTAACTTTTAAGTTGGTTTTGATCATAGGTGATCGCCAAGAGTGCCCGGATGAAGATCAAGCTCGATGAGGAACCGAACACGATAAAATTCAACCCTCGAGATTAAAGCTTCCGCACGGCGTTACGTCATAACTTTTAAACGACGAACTTATTTATCTTATGTTGAAAACTTTTAAGTTGTAAAAGTTTTAGATTACTCGAAATTTCTAAGGATACTTAATCGTAATTACATTTTTATTTTCGTTATTTATACGAAAACCTTTAAAATAATAACAAGGGTGTTACAGTTTTCTTTCGGGTGTACTAATGTAAATTGTATTCGGGACCGTTGATGCTCGTTTTGAGCGTATCTTCGGTTGTTTATAAAAGTTGTGTTATCTTTCAAAAAAAAAATATAAATAGGGTATAAACCCACAATTTATCACAAAATATAAAACAATACTGAGAAATATAACACGAGGTTGAGGAAAAAAAGTCACAACGAGTCGCAAAAAAGACACGATGACGCAAATATAGAAAATACACGATGCTAAATAAAAAGACACAATGATCTAAGCAAAAATTCTAAAATCTACAAGCTAAACATCCAAAAACGAAAATAAAAAGTCTCATATGATACAGTTCGGTTCCAATGCCTTTTTACACTTTTTAGAAATTTTATACTTTCAAAATGCTAGCCATTAGTAATAATAATCATATTGCTAGTAATCATAATTATAGTTACATAAATAATATTTTTTTGAAAGGCTAGTGTTACTCTACACTACTCACACCTAAACTCCCAATTAAATTTTAGTTATTATTATATTTATTCAAATTTTGTAAGAAAACTAGAAAATCACTCGCCGCGGTGCGGCGGGGTATTTGTGTTATATTATGCTCTTGATAGTATTAGTTACAAATAATCTTCTCGTTCCAATACTGTAGTTTACCGGTTTCCTTGCATTTCTATTGAAAACTTTTTTTTGAACGTTAAATTTCATTAGAAAACGGCTAAGCCCACCAAAAAAAGGACCGCCAAAACAAACAATTACAACATATACATTGGGTATCTACACCAATCCTTCCAACTAATGTTATCGACTTAAGATCTACTACGAAACCACAAATAAGACCAAGATTTGATGCATGCAATCATATCACAAACCCGAGGCTTGGCATCTTCGAAAACCGCCTTGTTACGAGACTTCCAAATGACCCAACAAGTCGTCATCACAATCCCTCTAATAATTTTCTTCTTCGTACTAGTACCTGGAATCGTCGAAGGGAAGGAGAAGATGTCTTTGATATCAAAAAGGAAGATCGGACCCAAACGAAACCATTTTTCTATCCCTTGCCACACACCACTCGACACAATGCACCCGGTGAAAAGGTGCAAGGCCGACTCCTCTACCGACTGACAAAGAAGACACGAGCCATCTCCCACGTTAATATTTCTTCTGCGAAGGTTTTTCTTGGTCGGAAGGCGATCCATATCGAGTCTCCAAGCATGAATATTCACCTTTAACGGAACCCACCCGGTCCAAACCATATTATGGATTCTCCTATCATTACGGTCATTGATGAGGATCTTTTTAACATTCTGCACTGAAAAACTGTTACTCGAATCGGCGTTCCAGACCCAGCTATCCTTGCCACCCGAAAAAGAGCATTTAGGAACCATTTCTTGCAAATCTCTATACTCTGATAACTCCTCGACAGTAGAAAGACCGCAACGCCAATTGTCCACGAAGGAGAGCATCCCATTACGATCCTGTAATCTGTCCCGAACCGTACATCTTTTGTTTTTTTTCCAGAGAGAAAAGACAGGGCCAGCGCTGACATAAAGTAGTCGTACCATACCAAATATCATGCCAGAAGCTAACTTCTGTCCCAGAACCCACTGAACCCCTAATGATGTTATGTATCTCTTTGCCACCAAGGTTCAAGTTGCCCACTAATGTAATCATCGATTTCCAACAGCCGGGTTGACTATTGTTTATCGGAAGAAAACGCCATCTACCTTTACCACCATGAATCGCCTCTATCGTACGCCGCCAAGAGCTATGCGGATCTCTCTTGAACCTCCAAGCCCACTTAGTAATTAAGGCAATATTCACATCAGATAATCTTGAAATACCCAAACCCCCATCCGATTTCAGAGATGTAACAATATCCCAAGAAACCCAATGCATTTTGTTCACACCATTTGAGCCGCCCCAAAGAAAACTTCTCATCAACCTCTCTATTTGCTCCACAATTTCAACCGGGGCTTTGTACAACGATAAATAATAGATCGAAAGATTGGATAAAACGGATTTAATGAGAGTAAGACGACCTCCCATAGAAAGACTATCCGCTTTCCATTTTGATAACCGAGAACTAACCGTCTCAACAACCGAACTCCAATGACACACTCGGTTCATGTTGGCGCCCACTTTAATTCCCAAGTAATCAAACGGAAAATCTCCGACCTTACAGCCAAGGATATTAGACATAGCATTTATCTCGTCCCTAGTAACTCCGACTCCAAAAAGATGCGACTTTTTTAAATTAATTTTCAGTCCGGAACACATATGAAAGATCCATAAAAGCCTGGCAGTATTCTCTATGTTACCCTCCGACCATTCCCCAATAATCAAGGCATCATCTGCGTACAATAAGTGAGAGATTTTTAAGCCGGTCTTCGAATCATCAATGCCTTTGAACTCACCTCTTTCGCAAGCCTTCTCCAAAATGCAAGTAAAAGCTTCCATAACGATCAAAAAGTGAAAAGGAGAAAGAGGATCTCCCTGACGAAGGCCTTTCTCGCATTGAAACTCGTAAGTAGGTGAACCATTAACTAGCACCGAGGACCTTGCGGACTCCAAGATCCCTTTCACCCACCTCCCCCATCTGTCTGGAAAACCCATTTGATCCATCATATCAATTAAAAATCCCCAGTTAACATTATCGTAGGCTTTCTCGAAGTCAATTTTCAATATAAAAGATTTTTTCTTTCGTTTTCCTAACCACCCATAGACCTCGTTAAGAATCAAAGGCCCATCTAAAATAAATCTATCCTTGAGGAAAGCCGATTGCGTATCAGAAATCACATAACCAAGCACTTTCTTAACCCGAAGAGCAAGCACCTTGGAAACCACTTTGCTAATGGCCCCAACCAAAGTAATCGGCCTATAATCGGATAAACCCACCGGATTCTTAATCTTAGGGATCAAGGTGATAAAGGATGAGCTGCAACCTTTACCAAAGACACCCGAATCATAGAAAGCATCCAACAGGGAGAAGAAATCATCTTCAAGATAGCTCCAAAAACTCTTAATGAAGTTAAAATTAAAACCAACCGGGCCTGGAGCCCGGTTAGACCCGTAATAAAAAACCGCCAACTTAACCTCTTCTCTAGTGAATTTCGCTACCAAAGCATTTGAACAATCTTGAGGAACCTGTTTAATAAGATCACTCCGTAATAAAGGTCTCCTCGGATACATTTCCAAAAAAGCCCCCTAAAATGCTTTAACACCTCTCGCTTGACAATCGAAGGCTTAGTAATCCAGTTCCCATCCACCATTAAACCCGGAATGGATTTTTTTGCTTTTCTCCCGTTTACAATCCCGTGGAAAAAAGCAGAGTTGTCGTCCCCATGCATCGCCCATCGGACCCTAGACTTTTGTTTTAGATCTCTAATCTTGCATTGATTAAGAAAATCAACCTCCTGTTTGCTTTTCTCCCACACCCAAATCTCCTCCTCTTCTAAATCCCTTTCTTCCATCACCTTTTCCAAACTGTCGATGTCTTTTTGCAATTCTGTTAAAGTTTCTCCTTCAGTCTTATTAGTTCGAATCCACCAGGAGCTCAAAGCAGCCTTAAGAGCCTTAAACTTCAACGAAATCTTTACTTCGGGATTACCTTCAAACATAGGATTTTCAAGCACTTTGATAATCTCCTCTTTGGACCCTTCCCTATCCAGCCAAGAGTTGAACCAACGGAAAGGAATGGAACCAGACTTTGTCTTCACAAGAGAAAGCAGCAGCGGAGAGTGATCAGAACATTCTCTCGGTAAGGCTCTGAGAACCGCTTCTGGCCACCTACTGAAAAAACCTTGACAAACAAAAAAGCGATCAATCTTGCTCAATTAAAACTCATTATCCTTAACAGTCAGACAAGTATATTTGTTACCCCTCATGATGTACTCAAACAAACCCAGGCTATCCACAAACTTATTCAGATTGGAAGCGCATCTGTGATTAAAACGGGAATTTTTTCTATCCTCCGGGGCCCTAACCGCATTAAAATCGCCCATGAGAAGCAACATCCCCTCCAACCCAATTAGAACGCCCTTAATCAGATCCCAAAGAGCCTTTTTTTCTCCCAATTTCCGAGGAGCATAAACGTTTACACAATTGAGCACAGTTCCGTCTTCCACCAAGCAACCGGAGGTAATTAGGAAATTCCGATGCTTGACCGAAAAAGATTTTTTAAACACTTTTGGATCCCAAACATTAAGAATACCCCCGGATCTACCAGACGCGCTAACAACATCGAAATCAAACCCGTCGTTACCCCACAACTGATGAAAATCAAATCTACCAATATTCTCCAAATGAGTTTCCTGAATCCCTAAAACCTTAACACCATTTATTTCCTTCAAAACTTTTACCTTACCCGCTTTACCATTACCACCAAGCCCTCGAATATTAAGTGATAGGAAATTCATTTAATACCTGATTGTAGCCCCTCCTTGACAATAGACTCCCGGATTAACGACTGGAAATTAGAGACATCCACCCCTACGGCAGACCCAAGCTTGGTAGTCAAACGTACCTCTTTCTCAATCTTCTTACCTTCTTCCAAAATGCTCGGCTTGTTGGGTGGATGAGAACCAATTTCTATCTCCTGCTCGTCTGGTGTATCATTACTTTGAAAAAGGTTGTCTAAATTTTGTTCCTCACTAACATTAAGATCGTTAAAGTCCAGCACATTGTTATCAAGGTTCACCGGCCCACGTTGAGTAGTCACATTTAGGCCCAATATAAATGGGGCCAACCCAAACGGGTCATTCTCTTCAAGTCTGGACTCTTTATGTGGTCTATCATTGCTACTAGAATAAGAACCAGAAACCTGACCCACACCCGAGAGATCTTTTTTCTTTTTCCTTTTGTTTTTATTAGCCACAAAAGAGTGTTCCACTTGGTCAACTGAATTCATACCTGGAGTTGCAAAAAATTCCGTAACAGGTTCCACGTCATTTGGAGGAGAATCCGCAATGATTGGAGCGTTTCCAAGATTAGTGTCATCAGCATTAAAGTCATTAAAACCTTCCTTAATTTCCGCCTCGTCGTTGTTCTCATCGTCACCTGCATCGTCTTTGTCGGACATGTCTTCATCTGAACTGTCTTCGGAATCAGACTGGACAGCCTTGTATACGTCAACAGTAGCATTACAGAAAGCCGGAGCCCAATCGCAGTTGGTTTCCACCACCCAAACTGTGTAAAGCCTATCTTGCCACAGTAATGAAACTTCCCCATTGATAATACCTCCGGACTTTACTACGATACCGGCCACCCCGCGTGACCAATCAACATCCGACTGATCAAAGTTAGCCTGTTGAACCACTGTACCAAACAAAGAAGCCACCTCTACAAGAAGATTATAATCAAGCAAATGTAAAGGCATGCCTACAATCTTCACCCATGCAATCCTTTCAAACTCAACCTCCTGACCATTCCATACCTGGACGCTGGGAAAAACATCGCTCCTTCCTACCAATTCGTCCATCGCCATGATGGCATGATCATGAGACTTGAACGTAACAAGAAAATGCATACCTTCGAGATACTTAATCACACCTTCATCAAGTTTCATATTAGCCAGTTCACCTTTAAATCCATTCACCAAATCTACATTCGAAACCTTAACCAACAGAGACCTCCCATGTAGATCAATGAGACATGGCAGTTTATCTTCAACCCTAAGAACTTTAGAGGACACAGAGTTATCACTTCTCTCCCACGTAAGAGCCTCTTTGAACGAGAAGGAGCCAGTTTTCTCGTACCTAGTCTTCTGAAAACCGTTGCTCTGAGTAGAACCATGCACAGCCTGAGCCCTAGGCGGTTTCTTTTGAGGGGGTTCCCTGATCTCCCCTTCTTCATAAACAAACCTAGCCACATTGAATGATAGTTTGTAATCCCCCATCCTCAGATTCTTCAAGTTGCTTAACATCTCGTCTTTGTGTTTGACATCGAGGAAGGAGACAAAACCAAACCTTTTCCCTCCTATGTCCCTTTTTTTCGCTATGCATATGTCAAAGATGTCGCCATGCCCACGTAAAACACTAGCCAAATCGCTCCCACTGCATCGATCCGGGAGGTTTGAGACAAACAACTTCGTAATCCTGCTTAGAATCGTGTTCGGAATAGGTTTCCGGGATGGCCGCCGATAATCGCCCATTAGGGTTTTATCTATATAATATTAAATACCTTAATCCCCTAATTGCTAATGGAAAATGATTGAAAAGATAAAAATAAAAATATTTTTCTTTTACCCACAGGTTTTTTAAGAATTTCCATTTCTACCAACAGAATTTACATAAAAAAAATATGAAAGAACAAACATTTGGATAAATTCAATCAATACAATAAACGTGGATGCATAAAGATAAAATGTTAAGATTTACCTTTTAAGAGCAATGTTGTAAGACACTCCCGGTAAAGCTTTGGCACGGACTGCATACGACACCAGCGAGTTAATTATCATTAGAAGAGCTGTACAACCACTTTTATCCGCCATGGATGTTGTAATTGCATTACGATTATAGCAACAACCTACACTAAAACCATATCATGTCCACTGACCAATAAGTCTCATGAGTTTAACTATGCAAGAGATTCCAATCTATCTTGTAACTCATTTAGTTGTCGTTGCAGATCTACATGGTGTTTTGACCATTAATTAATTTTACATTACAATTAGTGTTATTAAAGATATCAGTTACATGTTTCTCCCATTCATGTAATGCAGCCAGAACGCTTGCGGGTAGAGCCGTAGAGGCATTAAAGACACAATAGATCAAATAGATTTCCAAAATATGCTTTTATTGTACTCAATAAAAGCACACATAATCTCAACCCAAGTTTATAAATAGAGAAGTTAATCTCACACCAGGCTTTATAATCATGATATACACAGATTCAGGAATTATATTTATCAACCGATAGTCCGATACATTTACCATTTGCTACGGAGTCATAGTTTGGACCCTTAAGTTAGAGAATCTATAATCACATAGACAAACACATACATGTTTAAAAAGTTGATCTCTAAAACAGAGTAATAGATGTGTCGAATACCCAAATCCTGGATGATGTTCAATGAGTCTTCGCTGACGTCGGAGTATCCCAGCCTTCGTTTGCTACAAAAAAGGAAACCGTTAGCCTCGTCACGGAGGGCCCCGGGGGGATCCGTGACCAAGCTCCGGCGTGAGAGTAAGTAAACTTGCCGGAAAGTATGAGAAGCCTATCCCGATGAATATGATCACCGGAATGTTCCTCAGTGGTGTGAATCTAATGTGTGTAAGTGTATTTATTGTGTGAGTGTGGCGGAGTAAATGAGAGAATGAAGCATTAAGTGAGATACCTCGGACTTGCCCCCTTCTGATCTTTTTTTTTTACCTTCCTTATATAACCGAGACACCTTATCTTTCTCGTGGGATATTTCCAAGATGATCTAACGGATTCTGATCACTTCTGGGGGATTCAGACACGTGTCTGATCCCCAACGGGAAGATGATCGTCTTCATTTAATGATACCGGCTCGGCAGTACCATGCCAGCCGGAGATGCCTTTCATATCATTCATTAAATGCACACTGTCTCCTTTGTAGTTCCTTTTCCCGCCCGTTTTCATGAGAGAAACCTTAATGGGCAAGTTTTATAATGTTGGGCCTTATCTGTTGGACCTACATGATAATAGCCCAAGACGGGTAAATGGGGCGATCCATTGGCCCGTCGTCAAGTCATCTTTTGTCCCTCGTTCTGAGACCCAAGTCTCATGATCCGGGGCTGAGTCATAATTGTTCAAAGGAAGTAGTTTTCTTGGGCTAGGAATGTAGGCCCACCCTCAGCTAATCATCACGCGCCCCTTCTTTTTTCGAGGCTCATTAATCGCCGAGTATCAATGGCGGGGGTTTAATCCCCTTAATACACGTGCACAATAGTTTTAAGTTTGAAAGGATGGTGATGTGACGGTTTTCCCCTCCTGTCAGTTACCTTCTTTAAAACCCTCATAGCCTTTTGAATTTCCCTTCACTTTCATCACTTTTCTTCCACATTTCTCTTTCACTGTAACTTTCCGATCACCGTTTCTCCTTTTGCCATGAGCCGTACCGGCCGTTCCATGATTCCGTCTGTTCTGATAGCGAAGGATTTGGAATCCTTCGTTGAGACCTACAAGATACCCGAGCGTTTTTCTCCTACTCTACCAGGCCCTGAAGACTCGGCCGAGTGCACTCCTGACCGGATCGTTCTTTACACTCTGGCGTTTTCTTCCTGTGGTGTCCGGTATCCACTTTCGTCTTTTAAGATAGACTTGTTACGCCATTTCAAAGTTCATTTCTCCCAATTGCACCCGCTAGGGTTTATGAGGGTTGTGCATTTTGAGCTATCCTGCGTGGCGGTTTCCGGTGAGCCGTCGATCCCCCTGTTTTGCATGTTTTATAAGTTAATATCAGATGGGGACTGGTTCACCTTCGCCAAACGGAAGGATAGTGTATCTCAGCCTTGTTATTCCTTTATGCCAACCTCTACCTACCCTAAAGAGTGGAAAAGCAGGTTTATTTTTGTTTCCGCTGCCATGATACCAGAGTCCCCACCGCTGAGGGACGCCAAGGCTGCTATTGAAGACAGTGTTCCTATCTTGTCCGCTGATGAAATCGTCCAGTGGAAGCGTATATACGAGTATCCAATGAGAGCTTTTACTTTCTCAGAAGGGATCCTGTCCATGGGAGGACTAAGCCCCTTCTACTCGATCCGACCCAAGGCCTTTTTTTGGCAAGAAAGGTATTTTCTTGTTTTTGGTTTGTTGTGCTTATCTTTATTCTTTTGTGCAGTCATCTTTAGTATTTCCTTTGTGTAGAGTTAACCCTGTAGGGGTTGCTTCAAGGGGATACCAGGGATGTTAAATTTGTGGTTGATGATAAGGTTAAACCGGGGTGTTGAGATGAGGGTTACCGGGGGATTCGTTCAGGCAGGGGGTTCTGGTGCCGTGGATGGAGATGAGGGGGCTTCTTCTGATGGGAAGGAGAGCTCCCCCGATTCCCTTGGAGTGAAGAATTCTAGCCATGATGACGAGGAAGACCTTGAGAGCCGTTTGGCTCGCAAGCGGAAAGCTGTTAGTCCAAAGCAAGTTCCTGCCCCACGTGGCATCCGGCTAAGGCTCCGGAGCGCCAGTGGCCAAAAGGCCCCTCCTGTTGCAAAGGATGCTTCTGAACTTCCCCCAATTGGGGTTAAAGGCTCTTTGTGTAAGCATCTGCGATCCTCCAGCTTTGTGAGTGAGCCTTTGTTGGTAAGCCCATCACTTACCTTCTGTTTTGGATTTACTTTGTTTTGATAGGTTTCTAATGTTTCCTTTCCTTTCTTTCTTTGGAGAAGGGAAGTTCTCATGCCCCGATTGAGATCCCTACTGCCCCCTTCTCCTCTCGTGTCCGGGACAAGACTCCCGAAGTAAGCGTTGCTCGCATTGCCCCAGCTTTTGAGATTTATCCTTGCCATGCCACTGGGACCAGCAAGCCTTCTCATTTTGAGGGTTTTGCTTCTCTATCCCCTCTGGCTCCTTAGTTTGCTGATGCCCTTCCATTCCGTATGCTCCCAAGTGGAAGATAACTCAGTCTTCGGTGGTGGGGACCCTTGAAACTACCCGGGACTTCTTGACTCATGCTATTTCTCCCTCCCATAGATTTATGAACTCTGCTTTGAAAGATGATCTCTTTGATGATCAATACAGCATGTCGCTCTGTGAAGGGCTTTTCAGGGGTGTTGTTATGTTGCAACGAGTTGATGATCTGAGGAAGGAGAATGAGGGGCTTAGGAGTGACCTTAAGACTTCCCAAACCGTTGCTGCTGAGCTTCGGTGTCAGGTGGTTGAGGCTGAGCGTAAACTGCAGGAGGAGAAGGTGCATAATCTTCCTCCCCTCTTTTTTTTGACCCTTTTTGAATCCCTTGTAACATCTTTTGCTCAGGGAGCTGGTGTTATGCTAGAGCGGAGAGAACGAGCTTGGGAGAGGGAGATGGCAACTTTGGTTGAAGAGAAGGAGGAGCTGGCCGCCGAGCTGAAGCATCAAAGGGAGCTTGACTCTGTTTCTCAAAAAGATATGGATATTATGTATGCTGAGTATGGGATGACGTCGGATGATAACCAGAGGTTAGCCAAGGAGAAGTACTGGATATTGGTGTGTTGTTCTTTTTTGAAGGTGTTCTTACCGGGAGCCAGCCCGGCATCTCCCTGGAGACTTTTGGTTATTTGTAGGATGTTTGCAAAAATTCCGTTAGTCTGTTGACCAAGTTTTCTAGTTTGCTTGTTTGTATACTAGCTTTTCCTTCAGGGTTAGCAAGATTCCCTGTCGTATTTATGTATGTTTACTTTACAGTTTATACACAGAAAGTTTCTTTTTTCCGGTTTGTATGTGTTAGCTCTTTTTGTAGTTTGCTTACAAAAGTGTGTTGTTTTCTTTTTATGGTTTGCTTTATAAACCAAGACTGTCTGTTCGAGGACAATCTCTGGACAAGTCTATAATGTCAGATTATGTTTCTAGTTTGTTTGTCCGTTCTCTTTGGGCTAGCTAGGCCCTGTTTTGCCCCACAGCTGGGCGTTTGGTATGTTGAGTATACCTTTTACAGGTGTGTTTGTTTGTTATTAGGTATGTAGTTTTTTGGGCACATCTGCCCTGTTACAATACCTGCACTTTTATCAAAAGGAACAAGTGAATTGTTCATTACCATACATTTCGTGGGGACCATGTCCTCCAGTACAAGATTTTACAAAAGATTTTCCTTGGGGTAATCCCTTAACTAGCGGTTAATTCTTTACAAAAGTGGCTCCCTGGCCGTTTTCCCTTAAAGGCATCTTCATCTTTCACATGTGGTACTTTCTGAGTTGCATAAGGTTCCATTTCCTTGGGACCTCCTTGCCTTGAAGTGTTTCCAGTTTGCAACTTCCCTTGCCGTTTGCCCAAGTAACCCGGTAGGGCCCCTCACAGTTGGGCCCTAATTTCCCGGTACTCTCTTGCAGGCTAGCTTCATTTGCTCTCAGGACCAAGTATCTGGGGACGAGGTTGAGCTTTTTCATCTTGGCATTATAATAGCTTTCAAGCTGCTTTTTATACTTGACCTCCCGGACTACTGCTATCTCCCTTCTTTCTTCCAGCAAGTTTAGGTTCATTCGGAGATCTTGTTCATTCTCAGCTTCCCTGAGCTTCATTCTTGCGGTTGGGGACCCTATCTCAGCTGGGATGACAGCCTTCATCCCGTAAGTTAAGCTAAAGGTGGTTTCTCCGTTGCAGCCCTTAGGAGTGGTCCTATATGCCCATAGAACAAATGGCAGCTCCTCCAGCCATCCCTTTTGCTTCCTCCCGAGTATCCCCTTCATTCCCTTAACAACGCTTTGATTTGCTCTTTCTACCAACCCATTGCTCTGGGCGTGGGTGACGGAGGTGAATACTTGGCGTATGTGCATCTGCTCGCACCACGGCTTGAAGGGTTTCCTAGCAAATTGGACACCATTGTCACTCACCAGCTCCTTTGGGACCCTGTATCCACAGATGATGTTGTCCAGTATAAACCGTCTCATTTGTTCCCCGGTTATCTTCGCCAAGGGCCTTGCCTCTATCCACTTGGTAAAATAATCGATGGTAACCACCACATACTTAACCCCTCCTAGGCCTTCTGGGAATGGCCCGATGATGTCAATGGCTCACTTCTGGAAGGGCCAAGATGTTGACACAGGTATCATTGGGTGTTTGTAACGGTGTGTCATGGTTGCATGGACCTGACAGTTGTCACATTTCTTGATCTCTTCTGATGATGTCTCATACATTCTAGGCCAATAAAATCCCCCATTCATCGCCTTTGCCACTACTGTCCTTTGCCCAGAATGCATGCCGCAAATACCTTCATGTATTTCTCTAATCACATATGCAGCTTCTTCACTATCGACACATTTTAGGGATGGGCCCAGGTATGACCTCCGGTAAAGTTCTCCATCAATTAACTCGTATTGCAAAGCTTTGACCCTTACCTTCCGGGCTGCCCAGTCTCCCTCAGGTAGCGTTCCATCTTTGAGGAATTTTACAATCGGTGTCATCCACGTCTCCTGTGCATTTTCAATTGCAGCTACCTCTTTCGTGTCAAGGGAGGGGAGGTTAAGACCTCCACCTTGACTTCCCTTGCTAGGTGGTCAAATGCCACGGAAGCCAGTTTGCTAAGAGCGTCTGATTTCCTGTTTCTCCCGTGGGGGATGTATTCTAGCTTGAAGGTCTTGAAATCCTTGGCTGTTTCTTTTACTTTCGCTACGTATTGAGCCATTATGTTGTCCTTAGCCTCGTACTACCCGTGGTACTGCTTGACTACTAGCTGTGAGTCAGTACTAGCCTCCACATTTCTTGTTTTCATCTTTTTGGCTAATCTCAACCCTGCCAAAAGGGCTTCGTATTCCGCTATGTTGTTGGTGTTCTCGAAGTCCATTCTGATAGCATAGGTTAGCTCGACTCCCTCAGGACTGACCAACGTAATACCCGCTCCACTTCCTTCTTCGCATGAGGCCCCATCTGTAAGTAGTTTCCATACTGCCTCATCCTCCTTTTCTTTTTCTTCCTTCTCCAAAGCTGCCCATTTTAGAAGCTCCTTCTCTTCATCCTCCGGGACCTCCGCCAGGAAGTCAGCCAGTCTTTGTCCCTTCATGGCAGTTATGGCTTTAAATTCTAAGGAATGCTCTCCCAACTCGACTACCCATTTGGCCAGCCGGCCTGATAGTTCTGGTCTCCTTTGTAGGATCGAATCGCGACCTGAATGAGTCGTTCGGAAGAGCTCAAATCCGTTTCAGAGGCGGAAACAGAGAAACGGATGTGAAAACAGCTTGAAATACACTTTAAACCTCTTGTATATTCAATTAACAATGTTTACAATCAGAGAATAAACCGGCAGCACCTCGGTATCACTTGGCCAATTCATTACAAATGAAATCAACATGTGTCCTATTTATAGTGTGTGTAGTTAGCTTGAAATGGACATGGCATGTTCAAGCGACCAGGCCTGTTCAAGCGACCAGGCCTGTTCAAGCTAACAGCCTTCTACACTTTCTAATAACAGTTTCTTGCAACTCGGACACTGATAATCCTATCATATCCTATTACATAATTCAAGACGAAGTCAATAGACGTAATGCACTAACATCCTTAGCACTTTTGGAGGGGTTGATCCGTCATTAAGGTGACCTTGTGTGCTTGGAAGTATCTTCTAAGTCTTCGAGATGCGAAGACGAGAGCCAAAGCCAACTTCTCCAGGGGCATATAGCGTTCCTCAGGACCCTTGAGGGTCCTGTTGATGAAGTATATTGGTATCTGCTTCCCCTCCCGTTCCACCATCATTACCGCACTTATGGTTGTTTTTGAGGCAGACAGATACAAAAGCAAGTCCTCCCTGGGGACTGGAATGGCTAAGGTTGGGAGCTTACAGATGTAATCTTTCATTTCTTGGAAAGCGGCTTCCGCTTTTGGGGTTGAGGCATGTGCTTGCAAATCACCAATCCCGGGTCTTCCTAGGATTGCATTGTATTTTGAGGGTGCTCGGACCACTGTGAAAGTTAAATTTATGGTTCGGACCCGGTCCCCTACACCGACGGTTAATGGGAGTCTGATGTTTCCCAGGGGATGTGACACACTGTTGTTGAAACCTACTAGGGGGATAGAATCCTCCTCGAGCCGACCCCTCACATCCCTGTCAAACCTTAGGAAACAGTGCTCATATATTACCTCTAGTCCACTTCCCCCGTCCACTTGTATCCTGGCTACCTTGTGTCCAGCTATTATGGCTGAAATGTTGAGGGGGAGCCTTTGTACCTCGTTTTCCTCCAGGTGTGGCATCAAGATGGGAGCTTTCATACGGTCTGGGGGGCCTAGGACTCTAGCTTTTACACTCCTGGTAGTATCAAATTCGTCCCTTCTCCTAATCATGTCTACATCTACCCTTCCAGGCTCCCTTACGTCCTTCCCTTTACAGTCCCCTCCTCCTTCCTTAATCTCCTTAACCAAATGAGCCAGTTTACCCGTTTTTACCGCGGCCTCTATTTCCCTCTTTAGATACATACAATCATCAGTTTTATGACCGAATCCCCTGTGGAAGTCACAGTACTCGTTCGGTTGTGCCTTCGGCCCTGGCTTTATGGGTTGTGGTCTTGAAAAGGAATTCTTCACCCTCTCAGTAGCCAGTATTTCACTTGGAGTCTTAGTGAGAGGGGTGAAGCTATCAGAGTAAGGGAGTGACCCCCTCCCCCGAGGTCTATATGGGGAGTACGTGGGTCTCATTCTGTCATGCAACATTTTGTCAAAAGCCGATTTTCATGAGTAGGGCGTACCTTTTTCTAGAGGTTTTGGAGTTGGGTTGTTCCTTCGGACCGGGGTCTCCATCTCCTTAGCTTTGCTAACTGTGTCCTTGCCCCTAACAAAGGCCCTGACCCTGTCCATGAGGTTGTCGAAGGAGTATGGGAACTCCTCCCCTAACTTTTCGTATAGTTGTGCATGTTTTAACTCATTGATGAAGCTGCTGATCTTAATGACGTACGGAACATCTTTGATGTTCATACTTTCCTTGACAAACCTCTCCATATACTGATCTATACATTCGTTATCTCGTTGCCTTATATGCATGAACTCGTTTGGATTTTTTATTATCTTTCTTTGTTGACCAAAGTTCCTTAGGAATTTTTCACTTAGCTCCTCGTAGCTGTCGATTCCCCCGGGAGGGAGGCTGTCGAACCAGAGCTTAGCTCCCTCCGTTAGGGTTTGCACAAACAAGTGACACCGAACAGGCATGGGCCATCGCCCCAGCTGCCCTGCACCCTTGAAATCATGGAGATGATCCTCTGGGTCCCTAGTCCCATCGTACCTGTCAAAGTTTGGAGGTAGTTTGATCTTGGGGGGCATAGGTGCCTCAACGATTCTTTTGGTGAATTTTGAGACCTCGGCTAGATCTCGAGGGAGGTAAGGGTGATCCAGACTGCTATCATTCTGACTTTCCTTTTCCCTCTCTTTTCCTTTTTGCTTCTTTCCTACGATAAGGTCTTCTCTTTCTTCCGAGGACATTTGCCTGAGGGTTGTCATGAATGTTTCCAGATGGTCAGTTCCACCGTCCTTGTTTTGTGGATCTACTCCTTCCTGGTTGGGTGACGTGTCAAAGGATAGTCTAGCCCTGAGGCTATCGAGTCTCTCCCGTCTCTCTAGATCCTCGAGATGTTTTTTCAGCTTCTCCCTATGCGTGGCAACGAAATCTGGAGTGAAGGTTTCTTCCCTTTCTAGGGTTTCTACCTGGTTTTCATTTTCTTCCTCGTGAGTGATGTCCTCCATTGTGACCTTATCACGGTCGTCTTGCACCGTTTGGATGGTTCGTGAGCTTGGTGGTGTTGCCATGTTGTTTCTTCTCGAATGGGTTATCACAACGTCTATGTTTTGGAGTGAGAAAATCAGCTAGACTGAAACGTCCCCCAAATGGCGCCAATGTCGAATACCCAAATCCCGGATGACGTTCAATGAGTCTTCGCTGGCGTCGGAGTATCCCAGCCTTCGTTTGCTACAAAAAGGAAATCGTTAGCCTCGTCACGGAGGGCCCCGGGGGGGGGGGGATCCGTGACCAAACTCTGGCGTGAGAGTAAGTAAACTTACCGGAAAGTATGAGAAGCCTGTCCCGATGAATATGATCACCGGAATGTTCCTCAGTGGTGTGAATCTAATGTGTGTAAGTGTATTTATTGTGTGAGTGTGGCGGAGTAAATGAGAGAATGAAGCATTAAGTGAGATACCTCAGACTTGCCCCCTTTTGATCTTTTTTTACCTTCCTTATATAACCGAGAGACCTTATCTTTCCTGTGGGATATTTCCAAGATGATACAACGGATTCTGATCACTTCTGAGGGATTCAGACACGTGTCTGATCCCCAACGGGAAGATGATCATCTTCATTTAATGATACCGGCTCGGTAGTACCATGCCAGCCGGAGATGCCTTTCATATCATTCATTAAATGCACACTGTCTCCTTTGTAGTTCCTTTTCCCGCCCGTTTTCATGAGAGAAACCTTATGGGCAAGTTTTATAACGTTGGGCCTTATCTGTTGGGCCTAGATGATAATAGCCCAAGACGGGTAAATGGGGCGATCCATTGGCTCGTCGTCAGATGATGATACAAAAATACAAGCCATGAACCTTGATTGATCTCATAATTATACTATATAACTCAATGTGCATATACCAATTGTGGTTTGACGCAATCGTTGAGGGAAAATCTCACATAAGAAAAGAAGAACAATGCCTTATTTTTTTTCTTGCAGATACAACCACCAAAGCACATAGTAGTTTTCACTTAGACAAATCATCAAACGGGTTGCACGCAACTGTAAACCAGTTGCAAATCTAACAAAATATCAACAGATTTGTAATCATATAACAGCCCAAAAGATGCATTATGAGCGGTCCCTTGTACAAATTAAAACTACCAATCGATTGTAATAGCTTTAAGGTCTCAATGGTTCCGTCAGAAGCAAACAAAAACCAAATGTCGTCGCAAGCAAAGCCTCCAAGCAATCGCCACCTCTTGGAGAAGATGGAACTTACTGTGATGTTTGACATGATGATTAAAGTCGTAGCCACCATTAACGAACATATAAATTCAAAAAGAATCGAGAGAGTTTTTATTCGTCTATCTTCCTCCTTCCTCCTAAATTGAGACTATTTGTGACCCGTTGGAGCCAATAGCGTCACATGTCGGCATAAACGAATATCTCGCCGCTCGTCGCCAACGGCCGCCTGATCGACCTGACTATTTGTGAGCCGTTGGAGCATTAACGTCCCACCCCATCGTCAACGACCATATCGCTGCCGTCTTCCACTGTCGTAGCCGATGAAGACCTGGTCACCGGAGGTCGGCTTCATCCTTTGCCGGCTTTCTCTGATTCTGATTTGGTGGGTTATCGTGTGTGTGGTGAAAAAAGAAATTGGCAGTTAGCACATGGCTTCTTTGTGAACCATCTCTCTCTCTCTCTCTCTTCGATTCTACCTCTGTTTCTTCTCTCTCTTAACCGAGTTTCTGGTCCTCTCACTCTATTGAAGAAAAAGGAAGATGAGCCTGCGCAATTTTGTAAATAAGAGCCAAAAGTTGGTCAATTATTGTACTGTTCCTAAGAGTCGACCAAAATGTTATATTAGATAATTATAAACGCATCATCATCTTCATTCCCTTTATCTTTTTGGCGATCAACACACCCATCAATATCTCAATCGACACCATTGAGGCATTGACTCTTCCACAACTGCTCCCTTCATCAGTATCGTCATCAACATTTATTTCTAACATTGCCGTCTCGATTCCTTCTCCCCTCTTAACATCCACAAACCACCTCTTCACCAATTACCACCTCTCGATTTCTAGCTACTTCGACTTTTTTCATGTTTGTTAGGGTTTTAAAAACAATGTTGATCAGGTAAATGAAATTATCCATAAATATATATAGATCATCCGAATCCACCACTATATATAGGTCGAGGTTAGTTCCAATAAGAACATCACGGTTAGTTCCAATGAGAACTATTAAATATTTAGGAACAATTTTATTCATCCAAATACATGTATTACTATGTGTATACAAATAGTATATTCACTAGTAAATACTATTTACGAGAAACATCATTATTAAAAGGGTGCTGCTAAATGCAGCCCATTTTTTACTAAACGTACCTCCTCCCTAAACTTTTACATTAATACTATTTAAACTTTTTTTTTGTTTTTATAATATCTTTTTCAGTCTTTTTGGTATCTTATTTTTGTTATTACTAGTATTTTTATTCTAAAACGTTTTTAACTTAAGAAGAAAATTGGTTTCTTATTAAAAGAAGTTTTAAATTAAAGTAAGTAAATTTAATTTGTTTTGCTTGATGTGTCCGTTTTAGTTTCAATTCTAAGACACTAACTGAACTTTTAGTTTAATAAAATTATTATACTACCTACTTATTTATTTATGCATTGACACACATGGTTTAATAAATAAATATAAGCTAGTGTTGTAGATTTTTTTTATTGAGGAAAGGAAAAACTTTTTGTATTTTTAATATATAGAACTGTTAATCATTTTATAAAAAAAAAAACATTTTAAACATTATAATAATATTAAAATAAAAAAGGTAAGACCACTAAAATATGAAATAGAAGAATAAAAGTGAGGTTTTGGGGTTAAATACATTAAATCAACGTTTTTTTTTCAAAAATAGGTTTATCTTTTTTTTTTTTTCGTAAAAAATGTTAATTTTCAATTCGTAAAGCATGTTTATAAATGAAAATATAATAAAATACTAGTCAGAAAGTGTCTTTAAAACCAAGATTTGTTTTATTTAGAGAAAATGTTATAATTTTAATTATAAAATAAACTAGGTTATAATCCCGTGTATTACACGGGTTATGTAAATAAAAAATCAAATAGTTAATAACGGATATTTAACAATTAAAAAACGATATTTTAAGACGCTTTTCTGATATCCGAACAAAATTTTGTGCCATGTATGAACAAAACTTGTGATGTTTGTCAAGTTTATAAATATGAAAACATTTGAACCATCGATTAGAAGACAAACTGTATCATCCACTTTCTCATGAGTTTTAAAAGTCATGTGAACATACATTTAATAACCTAAGTTTTAGTTAAATAACAGTGGTCTTAATTTATTAGTTCTTAAAAAATTATTGAAATGTCCAGACTAGACATATAGCAATTAGGCAATTAGATAAACTTATAGCTACAAAATAATACTCAAATTAATTAGATAAGTATAAATTATCGGTAATAAACTAATAATATATAACTTTAAAATTTAAATATATGGTCGTGAGTTTCATCTTAAAAGGATGGTTGTTTTAGGATAAATTTCTTAGTATGATAAATGTAATTATTATTCTTCTTGCATTTTAAATATATTAAATAAATAAATAATTTGTTAAGTAAGAAAATCATTCCCTTCACCCTCGTTATGAAAATGCTCGATATTTGTTTCAATTATTAAGATATAATTTCTAACATTGTAATTAATATAAATAAAGAATAAGATATTTTATGGAACTTTATCCGTAATTTCTTAAATGTTTGAAACATATATTAAATTAAATAATAATTATCTACAATTAATATTAAATAATAAAAATTATCTACAATTAAGTAAGAGAGAAAAGCGGGAAAACAAAACGTAGATGGTCTAGAATAATGACAAGTGTCCCTCCATTGATTTCTTTTAGAGTAAATTACAATTTTGGCCCGGTGGTTATATCATTTTTACCCTTTTAGCCTAAAATTGAATCTTTTAACATCTGAGCCTTCAACGTCTTTTTTTCTTAACCTTTTGGCCCTAACACTAACCTCATCCATTAACTTTTGTGGTTATAGTAAAAAAAGTAATCATACTTATAATAGTAAAAAAGTAATCGATTTACATGTATACTCATTTAAGTAATCTGTGATCCTATATTTGAATACATGTGATGTTATTCTATCTTTTTTTTTTATTCCGTTAATATTTTATATTATCTACAATTATTAGAAGATAAATATGAAAGAAAGATGGGAAACCTAAAAAAATAAGTGTCTCCAATAAATGACACGTGTTCCTCATATGGTTTCTTTTATTATATAGTATAGATTTTTATGAAAAAAGAAAGATTATTAAAAAAAACCTTATTATTTTTTTTTGTACAAAAAACTTTTTTTAACCTTTTGATGGAAAAAAAAACATTTTAAATATAATGATTTGTATAGGGGTGAAACATGACAAGTTTTAAAATGATATTTTTAGAAATGAGGTATGAAAAGTAAAAATAAGGATGCATTTAGCCAACCCCTTATTAAAATCATAGGAAGCTATAGTGTATACAATGGCAAGTAGATGTTTTTTTTTTTTTTTTGAAAATTAAACTTCATTAAACCGCCTCTAACCCAAGCGGGCAAAAGATTAAACAAACAACAGCACCCGCGACCCAAACGGGCAAAAGGCAAAAAATTACATGTAATGATCATCTAGTGCCTTTTCGTAGCTTTAAATTAGTTATTTTATATTATTTTCAAAATCTTTGTGATTCTCTTAGCTTTTTCGTATTTAGTGTGTAGCATAGTGTTTACTACAAAACTGATTTAAGTATATAAATGTTGGATTGTATAACTAGTTGTATATTTTGCTTTTAACCAGTCGCAAATTCAAAAATTATTCCAATGTAGTCACTGTTTTTAGATGTTCGAATAGTCTAATTTCATGGAACCGGGCATAAATATCTATGGGTCAGGTTAGTTACGTAATGAAAATACGATACAATAATAAAAAAAGTGTCATTTATAACTTTAAATAACATAATATAAATACAATGGTTTTACGAATTAATAGTAACTCGAAAAACCCGTAAACAATGACGGAACAAGATTATTTTGGGTTAAAATCAAATTAACTGATAAATGAAAAATACAAATTTTGAGGTCTTTGATAACATATTTTTATTTACTTATGTAATAAAATGTCTTTTAGAAAACTTGTGCATCCTATAGTTTTTAGTTCATAACATATTCATTTAGTAAATTTTGTTTTGAAGGGATGTAAACGTTGTAATTAATTTAAGTGATTTTGACATTCTAATAAAAAATAGTTTTTAGTTGGGTTCAAGTAAATATAACAGCGTGTTATATATTTAATGATAAAAGTAATAGTATCTTTAGGTTTGCAGACTTCTTTTTCTTGTTGCCTGATGACCCCACATGAGTCTCTTTCTTGTTATCCTCAGATTCCGAAAATTTTCCCATGCGTAGAGCCTCTTCAATAAGAGTGACACTCAAATCGATAGCCTCTGCGATGGTTGGGGGCTTTGAGGTAGTAATCATGCTCCTAATTTGAGGTGCAAGTCCCCAAATGAATCGCTCAATCCTCTTGAATTCCGGCTTGACTAAGTAGGGAACGACCCTAGACAAGTCGTGAAATCGCTGGACGTACTCAGAAATCTTCGGCCCGTCCATTTTCAAATTCCAGAACCACCTCAAGCTTCTGGATTTCAGCCCTAGAACAGTATTTCTTCTCCATCATTTCCTTGAGCTCGTCCCAGCTCAGTGCATGAGTAGCATCTTCACCAAGGGTCTGAACCTGAAGGTTTCCACCAGGAGAGTGCGCCATCTAAAAACAACCCTGAGATAAAGGTAACACTCCGTTGGGGCGAACAATTACTTATTCTTAGAACGGAATCAGTCTTTTCTGCCCAACGAACAAATGCAACGGCACCTCCCGTGCCATCAAAATTCAATGGCTTACAGTCCAGGAACTGTTTATAGGTGCAGCAAGTTGGAGGGTTACTTCCAGAAGTGCCACCGCTACGTCCAGAGCGGAGGGCTTCATGCTGTGCTATAGCTTGGGAAATGTGTTCATTGAGTCCGGCCTCCGTTAACGTAATGGTGTCCGTGTTACGTCTGGGCGGCATTTCCGTCTGTCAAAATGATAGGGAGTAGGTTAGACAACATTCTGTAATTGTCTTTGTGGTACATAGTACCATAAGCAAACATGTAATCACCCAATATCACATGCATATATAGTCAATAATGTACGAGTGAGGAAGCAATTACTGAGTTTTCATAATATGAAGGTAGTAGTGATTTTCCTCCTACGTTAGCTTTCTTTGGTCTTTAGCTTCACAAACGGGTATACTTTCCCAGAGATGGGGTTGTCCATGTAGGGGCGATACAGAGTGTAACGTCACTGAATCTTTCCCGCGTGTTGGCCATCTCTACTTGCTTAGATATTGGTTCTTAAACAATTCGTGAATGGGCAGAAGTGTCAGACACGAAGTAGACAAAGACAGGTTTCCTACTTTATAAAGTGCTAAAGCAATGGTCTATGTATTGTTCTACCAGATGAAGGTGTGAACACCTATAGATTATTTTTGGAGGGATGGTGATCATTAACCTGACCCGCAGAGTCCACCAGGATTTCCATGCACTACAAGTTGTTATTACGTGGGCCCCCGTAATAATAAATTGTCTTGCACAGTTACCCCAATTTTCCCTCGTCCATGCAGATGATCAACCAAGGAGGGGACACTACTGTCCTTATACCTCTGACATGGAAAGGACCACTACGGTGGTCCACGCGCAAACACTCGTTATCGTTACGCGCAAATAGGCACGATAATTAAACGAAATAGGAATAAGGAGAATTCCTGGTAGTTGGAGGGGCACCTTTAAGATGAATACTTCATCTTCCTTGTCTGGTCAAGTGTCGGTCGTCAATCTTGCTTCACAAAAGCCGCATGGACCTTGTCCCGCTGATTAAGAAGTTGTCCAAGGTTGCCGCCTCTGCCTCGCCGTCACTACCGTAGTCAGGCACCTTCACGATCGAGAGGGAAGAGCAGTCATCTCCTACGGAAGCAAACTCAGAATCCCGTTTGGTAATCACTCTAGCCATGAGCTTTGCAATGAACGCGAGGCCGATAGCTTCATCGTGCGAGTAAGAATAATAATAGGATTCGGAGTCGAAGGTATCTTATTCACGTCAATAATCATTCCGTACACTTATTCGTATGTATATATCGATAAACAAATATGTTTCTTAGCATAAACAGGCAATTCGATGCATCATATCACATATAAATCTAGTTTATCCTTTTGGGGGGTCATTTTGTCTTTGGCAAGTCTAACTCATGTAGACTATGCCTTAGTTGGCACCTTATTTTGGGGTATTCTCCTCCCTACTAATGTCCTTGCCTCGTCTCTTCTTTGAAAATGTTTGACTCATGGATCTTGACGCTTACGTGAATACAATGAAAACCTATTTGTAAAAATGTTTTTGTGAGAGAATTCTAGTGATTGTAGTCTAGACTCGAGAAGGAATCCTAGTTCACTACAATCGAAGCTCTGATACCAAACTGTCACACCTTAACTTTTGCGGAAGCGTATGATGTGTGACTGGTTTAATATCATTGCATTCAATCATAATAAACAACTAAAATGATCAAAACGATGTTCATCCATTTATAACATTTGAGTATTACAAACACCGGTTATTTAAGTTTTAAAACACAACCTTCGACTAGGTTACAATCCAACAAAAGTGGATGACATCTAAACTTGAAGTCTACTTCTAGAAACAATACCCGCACCCAAGATCCAACATGTCACCTGAAATACATGTAATTTTGGAAAAACATCAACAAAAGTTGAGTGAGTTCATGCGTTTTGTGTGAGCGCTGGTAATCTTGTAAACCTTTGAGAGACTCCTTTGAAAACAAGTATGAAAAGCGTGTATGAACATACCAAATAAATGTTTTACAAGGACATTAAGGCATGTGAGGACATAGGGAGCACTCGAAATGAGTAGGCTTATACCCTTGTAGATTTTCCCTCGACTATGTCGATTTCCCTCGACTATGTCGATTTCCCTCGACTATGTCGAATTTCCCTTCGACTATGTTAGTTTACCTTGACTATGTCAATTTCCCTCGACTGGGACACCGAAGCACTCAAGTGATCACATGAGGACCATGAGTGGGGCTCGGCCGTACCCGTTAGATCTAACCTTCGTCCCTAATTAAGAATTAATGGCATTTCAGTATTTAGTCTATGCTCACATGATCTAGTAGTTCATTTCGTAGTCAATTCATACTGTGTAAACATTCGTAACATGTATTCCACCCCCGAGAGTTATAAAACCGAAAACAGTTAAAGAAAAGGGGGAGCATGAACTCACTGTTTTGCGTCTTCGGTACTCGTAACTCAAATCTCCTTAGCAAACACAACTCCCTACAATGTACTAGGGTCTATTAGACGAACGGGTCGTGCCTTGACTTTGTATTAGTTGGTGTTTTTTAGTTACGTTTATTGTGCCTTTGGTATTATTCCAAGTCATAATATTATTTGTTAAAATAATAAATATTTTAACTTAAGTTACATTTATCAAATTTTGGAATAATTGATTAAACCATATTTTTGTAACAATACTTCTCAAGTATTTATTTTCGTATTTCCTTCCCAAGGATGGGGGTATCTCATACATGTATTTTCGTATTCTTGTATTTGTAGTTTCCAAAATAATATATTTTCAAGTCTTACTTCAGAAAATATATTTAAACTTATTTTGTCCCAAATATAATGTATTTCAAGAAAATATATATTTTTCTCAAAAATCATATATCTTCTAAATATTTCAAGAAAATATATTTTAACTTCCGAAAATAATATATTTTCTCCTTGTCGAAAATATGATATACTTTGTAATAATAATAAAAATCATACTTTCATTTCTTTTGTATCCAAAATACCAAAAATATGCTTAAAATGTAGTTTCCGGAATATCTTGTAAGTTACGTTCTTTCGTTCGGTTTCGCAATATTATGTGTGTAACTTATATATTTATTCCTTGTGATTTTTGGTAATATTTTTGTTGGTGCATCCGTCTGTCAACTTCGTCTTGTATCGATTCTTGTTTGTATATAGATAGATTAGGGCACGTTGTACGAGAAAAATGTCAAATATTGTTTGAGAGGTAATTTCGCACGGAATTAGAATGTGTAATTCCGCTCGAAATCACATCTAGTCGGTTCAAATGAAATCACTGATTTCGCTTGAAAGTGATTTCGTTTGAGCCAGTTCAAGCGGAATTACCATGTCTATATATACTAGGTTATACCGTGTCATTTGGCACGAAATTAGTTTCCGGTTTGAGAGCCGAAGTGCGGCCGAGGTGTCGTTTCGCTGTAAAACTTTGTCAAATCAATCAGAAAGACAATTAAAGTGTATATCTAGCTGAATCGAACTCTATATGTTTGTTTCCGCCTTTCATATTGAGTAGAACACCTCTGAACGACTCGTTTCGGGTCTGAAAACGACCCTTCAAGTGGTATCAGAGCTCAGGAGGAGGAGTTCTTACTAATTCAGCTCAAAATTTCTGATTTCTACACCTTCTTTTAAAAAATTAACAACTTTTCACGGTTAAAATTGGCTAATTTTATCACTTTATACGCGCAATAGTGTTTTAACAAAGCCTTGAGAGAATTGGACCTAAAATGGAGCTAAAACCTGATCAATTTGACAAAAGTTTGACCGAAATGATGACATCAGCATAATTTCGTTTAAAATTGCACCGAATTTCGCACGGAATTATAATTTCGCTTGAGTAATTCCGTTCGAAATCACTATTCCGCTCCAATTTGTTATTTCGCCTGAAGTATTTCGAACGAAATCACTTATTTCGTTTGAAAAAGGGTATTCCGTTTCAACAGGTGATTCCATTTGAGAGTGATTTCGTTTGAAAAGTAATTCCGTGTGAGTTGGTATTTCGCTTGAAATTGTTGTGTAGGTGATTTCGCTTCAAAAGGTGATCCCGTTTGAAAGTGCTATTTCGTTTGAAAGTGTCTGTTTTGTGAAAAAGTTTATCGAATCATGGAAGAGGAATTCTATAACGTGTTTGCTACAACCCCGACTACTCCAGCTGCCATAGCTTAGAACATGAACATGGAAAATGAGACTGGAACTTTGCAAAAACCCCTGAAGCTAATGAGAATTGAGGAGTATTATGGTTGGAAAGATAGGTTTGAAAACTGGGTTCAGGCTAATCATTTGAGGTCTTGGGAGTGTGTTGAGAAAAAGTATGTACTACCACGTACAGACTTGGGAATTGAAAAAAAGATTTATGAATTTACGGATAAAGAACGAGATATGTACAAAGCAGAAAAGATGATGATTAGTTTACTCCAGCAAGCCATTAAAGAAGATATATTCGTATTGCCTCAACATGATAAGACTTCACGTTCAATTTGGGAAGCACTTCGAATTAAGTTTGAGGGAAGTGAGAAGATGATCAAGAGTAAAAAATCATTGTTAAAGAAAGAATTTGATCTATTTTCAAGTTTGCCGGGAGAAGATACAAAGAAAATGATTGAAAGATATTGTCACTTAGTAAGGTCAATGTCATTGTTAAATATCAACAAAGATCGTGAGGAATGGGTTGACAAATTAGCTGATGCTTTACCTCAAAAAGAATGGGGTACATATTTGATGATATTAAAGAACACTGGAGAATATGATGCCTTGACAATTTCGCAGTTCATCGAAAAGATTGAAGGAAAAGATCTTGAGCAGCAAAAGATAGCTAGGATGAACAATCCAAGTGCACAGCAAGATGTTAAGATGTATTTCAAAGGGAGTGTTCAAAATGTTGAAGCTAGTCCGAAAGTCCAAACTGCTTCCAGTGCAGAAAACTCATCGGGATCTGTTAATCAAAGTTCAAGCAGCAGCAGTGGATTCTCTTCATAGCCAAGTGTGAATCCAAAGAATTCAACATCAAATCATCAGTTTCAAAGCTCAAATAGCAGTAATGGTCAAGTTTTAAATTGCAACATTGCATTACATCTTCAGAATGGCCAAAATTTCTCTGAAGAGGTCGTTAAAGGTCACATGGCATTACTTGCTACAGTGTTAGAATCATATGAAGGGTTGGTTACTGGAAGGATCGGAAATCCTATGCTGACGAAAGAGGATTACGATCAGATAGATGCAGAAGAGATGGAGCTTATGGATATTAAATGGTGTTTAGCTAGTGTTTTGATGAGAGCTGAAAAGTTTAAGATGATTACAGGAAGAGATGATTTCAGAGATGCTAATGTTTCTACTTTGGGTTTTGATAAATCTAAAGTTACTTGTTTTCGATGCAGGGAGAAAGGACATTTTAAGAGAGAATGCAAAAATCAAGAAGCAAGTGAAGCAAAGAATCCGTTTGGTGGAAATGATTACTATCGGAAAGCTATTTATCAACAAATAGCTCATCAACCGTATCAACAAAAGGAACCACAAACTGCTCATGCTAAAATGATCGTAGAAGCAAACAAAAAGGCTTATTATGGTATAATCGATCAAGATGATGAAAAAGTAGCAGCAGGATTTAGCTGGGACAAATACATTCCATCTGATTCTAAAATGGTAGCTCTCACTGCTCAAATCATTCAAGAGCCAGTATTTGATCAATCATCGTCTGATGATAGTGATGATGAAGAAGAAATGCATATTAATATTGCAAAATCTCATCTATCTCCTGAAAGTTTTCAATTTTATTTTGCAGATCGTTTGAAAAAGCTAAAGGAGAAACAAGCATCAAAGGAACAGAGAAAAATGAAATGTGAAAGTATTGCTCAAGAAGCGAAAAGTGAACAAAGTGAAGAAGTTAAAATCACTGAGAAAGTTGTAGAATCAGAGAAAGTTATAGAAGTTGAAAAGAAAATCGAAGTTGAAAATATTATCGAAGTTGAAAAAATTGTTGAAGTTATCAAACCTTGTCTAAAGTGTTTGAAGTCATGTAAGAAGTGTGAAGAGAAAGATGAGAAGTTGAGTGAGCAGGAGAAAATGAAAGAGACATTACTATTCAATCTTAATTATGTGAAAGAATCGTATGATGTGTTGAATAGAACGGTAACTGGTCTACAAAAGACAAATTCTGAAAGAGAAGATGCGTTAACAATGATGAATGCTGTGATGATGACAAAGCAGAAGGCAATTAATCATTGCATTGAAGAATGTGCCAAGTTGAAGAAGGAGTTGGAGACAGAAAAGATAGAGAATGAGAGAATCAGAAGATTATTACAAAGTTATTCTAGTTCTGATTATTTGATTGATCGAATTTATCCAACTGTTGCAGGTTTAGAAGCATTTCAAGATGAGAAGACTGACGAGAAGGATACTGGTAAGAAACAAAGTGCGAATTATAACAAGTTTCCGCCTCCGATCTGGGAAGGTTATTCTCCCAGAAAACCAAATGAGGAGCAAGTCAAAAAGGCTGTCAATATAAAGTTAAAATCCGAAACAACTGATGAGTTACCAAAAAATATTGACATCACGTTCACATCGTCTGACACTGAGCATGAGTCTGAGTTAATAAAGAAAGTGGTCGATCAGGTGTTGGATAAAGATGATGAGTCATAGTCAAAGTCCGAATCCAAGAGTTCGAGTTCGTCAGTTGACAGTCGAAAGTCGTCTGTTAAAAGAGTTTACAATAAAGAATTTCTGTTATCAAAATCTAATTTGAATGATGAACCAATTAAAGTGGCATATACTTTGATTGATTCAGACAAATTATATTCTGATGAGGAATTTCCAATAAGAGGTGTTAAACCAGAAATGATAAAAAAAGGTTTTCAAACTAACAGAAATTGATATTTCTGAAATAAAAGATGAAAATCTTTCTAAAAAACCTAATCCTTACACCTCAAGAGTTCAACAACGTTTAAACAAGAAAAAGGGTTACAGTTCTGGTTCAAGTTATCAAAAGAAACCAAACCATAATGGTAATTTCAAAAAGAAAGGTATGGGCTTTATTTCACCGAAAAGTTATAAAAATGAGAAAATTTATAAAACAAAAATTGTATTTGTTTCAGGAGCTAATACAGAAGAAGAAGAAAAGAACTCATTCTGGAAACAATCAAACAGAGAATTCCTTGCTAAAAAGCAAGAGGGAATGAAGAATGGAACTTATCAAAGAAAGGAAACAAGAACCTGTTACCGATGTCAAGAAGTTGGACACATTGCCTGGAACTGTCCTAAGGCAACTAACATCAAACAGGAAGTTGTTTCTAAACTCAAAGAAAAGATTGTTGAGAAAAATGAACCACCAACTGAAAACTTCAAAGTTTTTAAAAATTCAACATATGAAGTTGGTGAATGTTCAAAGAAAAGATTTTACAAAAGAAGAGTTAATCTTGATAACCAAATGTGGGTTGTTAAGAAATCAGATGTGAAATCTGGCGATGAATCTGATTCCACAAAGTCAGAGGAGCCACATGTTGAGGTAAAGGAAGATAATTCAGTTCCTTCAATGGATGATGATAACTTTCCACCATTGAGGACTGAAAATTTTAAACAAAAAATTGGTAAGGTTGAGATTTCAAATCAATTCTATTCTGAAAAGAAAGAATTTGATGTTGAAAATTTTTTTAATGGAAATGTGAAAAAGATTTTTGGAAAAATGGTCGATGGGAAGGCAAAAGGGGTTAAAGAATTTTATGAATCAAAGAAGGCAACTTACAGCCCAACCCCAAGTGAAGTTGAAGAGGTTACATCCAAGTTTGGTCAGGCTTGGATGTCTGTTTTTCATATGTAAAATTCTGACTTGCCGGAGCTCCCTAGTGGGTAATCGTGGAGCATGAATCGACATCTTTCTTGAGAAATTCACTTCGGTGATATTTCGATTTACATGTGGTAAATCAGGGACATTAAGTTATACTTGATTTTTTACAAGTGGTATTTGATGTTTGAACTTAAAATTGTTATATTTTAAGTGGTTAAAATTGAGGATCAATTCATAATCTTTAGAATAAACAAAGTGATGAACAAATCTCCTAACCTACAAGTGGTTTTATGAAATCAACAAAACTTATTTTCCGGAAACACCATTTGATTAAAACAAACTTAAGTGTTTTGAAATCATAATGGGAAAATAGTTTGTTGTCAGGGGGAGTTCTGATTGTTTATGCCAAGTGGATGACGATTTGAAGCGATTTGATATCAGTTGTCATTGTATTTGTATAGTTTGTTTTCAAATTTCTTTAAATGATTTTGACTTTTAGGGGGAGTAAGAAATTTTCAGAAAATCCAAAAACATTTGAAAATTTGAAAAATCCAAAAACATGATAAAATCAAAAATGAGTTTTGTTGAAAAAAGAGGAAATGATAGTACATCAGTGGACGATCACAGCATGCTAAAGAAATGGAAAGAAAAATGTGATAAACGGTCTCACTGATGATGTGCCAATAGGTTTTTGCACATTTAGTAGATTGTGTCGAGATATAAACCTAAAATTCAAACTTACTTATATCGTGGGGAACATCTCTCGGATATATGGGTAACCCCCGAAATCTTGTTTGAAAGGTCCCTCTTTCTGAGATACTAGGTCTTTATGCTCAGTGATATCTGGGGTATTATCCCGGGACTTCTGATTTTGCGGAAGCAATGGCCTAGTCCCCGTATAATACTTTACGCTTGCTTAAAATATAGCCCGCCCTCAGCATAAAAATGATGAAACATTGAAAAATGCTAATCATGTGCTGTTGAAGAAAAGATTCTCTAAAGGGAACACACCAAAAGTCGAAGTCGTCATCTCTGTGATTTTGCGGAAGCAATAGCCTGAGCTCTCACGGCCCTCGCATTTAACCCCATACATATATCATCTAGGTATACTCACCTGTAAGACTGAATATTGGGATCTGGATACGGGAGTATATTCTGAGGTGGAACACGCGAATAAGTTTAAGTGCTTAAAACATTAATCTCGTATCTCGAAACACTTGAAATTTGTGTGAAAATTTAAGTGGATCAGTATACTGACAATCTAAGTGAATCGTTTAGAACTTAAAATGATTAAAGCTTAATGGTATTGGTGATTTGTCTCAAAAACTGATATGATCCTTTTACAAAAACTCACAAAAATATTGTTTGTATATAGTTCTTTACTGCATTTCATTTAATTTAAAAAATTCAAAAACATTTTTTAGTGTGTTTTAGCATAAATTTTGAAAAATTCAAAAAGATTTTCGACAACTGATGTTGGAGAGCTGATTTTCAAAATTCCAAGTGCTAAACATGTTGAACATTTCGTAAGGGGGAGTCTGTGTTTAAATGCGAAAAGATTTTGAATATTTGTCTACAAGTAGTTCATCAGATATTAACATTGTAAAATCATTCTGGAAAGATACCTGCAAGTGGTATATAAATTTGTCAAATTTTAAATTTGTAAAAATTATTTTGAGGTAGAGAATGTGTAGGTAAGCTAGGTTTCGATGCCTGAGCTGAATGAGAGCCAGGCACAGATCTTGGGATAAAAGATTGAAAGCCAAGTTCATACCCTGATCTTTACGCAAACTGAGGATGCTGAAGAACTTAAGGAATCAAGAGATCTGATCAAGAGAAAATGGAGCCAGATTGAGATCTTAGAGAGAAGAGAAAGAAGATTGAGGAGGCTTTACATTGTTAGATATTTCGGAGAAGTGCGAGAGGACTGATAAAGACTGAAGATTGAAGACTCGACACTGAAGACTTCGTCAACATCCGAGGGGGAGTCTGTTGGTGCATCCGTCTGTCGACTTCGTCTTGTATCGAGTCTTGTTTGTATATAGATAGATTAGGGCACGTTGTACGAGAAAAATGTCAAATATTGTGTGAGAGGTAATTTCGCACGGAATTAGAATATGTAATTCCGCTCGAAATCACATCTAGTCAGTTCAAACGAAATCACTGATTTCACTTGAAAGTGATTTCGTTTGAGCCAGTTTGAGCGGAATTACCATGTCTATATATACTAGGTTGTGCCGTGTCATTTGGCACGGAATTAGTTTCCGGTTTGAGAGCCGAAATGCTGCCGAAGTGTCGTTTCGCTGTAAAACTTTGTCAAATCAATCAGAAAGACAATTAAAGTGTATATCTAGCTGAATCGAACTCTATATGTCTGTTTCCGCCTTTCATATTGAGTAGAACACCTCTGAACGACTCGTTTCGGGTCTGAAAACGATCCTTCAATTTTGGATTGTAAATTTCTTGGTATTTGTTAAGTTACATTATTTCAAACCCTAAAATAATATAACTATCACACAAAGTATACAAATATTCACACATCATGTCTTTAATGTAAATATATATTTATCCATTTTTATTTATAAGAATCAACCTCCAATACTTGTATTTTTGTAGCAAATTCTATGGCAAAGTTTATATTGAAAACCATGGTTAAAACACACTTGTAAATATTTGTTTAGAAAATATTTTTCTAAATTTTTAGAAAATTTTGCCATAGTTTCCCCTAAAAATGGAGGTGTCCATGCTATCAAAGCATATCATTTTCTTTTCAAAATCGTCACAAACAATCAACAATCAATCTACACTTACCAAGTGCTAAAACAAAGCTATCTACATAATAATCATGAACTTGAACTTTCACAAAAACTTGTAGTAACTTGGTAGTGTGTTTAGTGGGTTTAGTTACCCTTTAAAGTGTGTTTATTTCTTTAAAAATCTCATGCTTGAAATATTTAGATGTTTACAACTTACTAGATGATATTTCCAAAAATCATTCTTTTGTATTTTTCTTGCAAACAATGTATTCTTATACTTGTTTCAACACTAGAAACATGATTAGTTTCTTTAAAAACAATGTTTATGTAAATCTTGTTATTTAACTTGGTTTCTTTGGAAAACTATTTTAGAAATCATCCACTCCCAAGACTTGTATTTTGTTTAAATCATCATCACATGAAAACAACTTTTATTATTCAAGTTCATGTAAACATAAGGCATGATGATCTTGGTCTTTCACAAGATCATCACCTTAACTTACTAGATCATGTGTTTAATCACAATCTAGTAGGTTTCTTATGGTGTCTAACATCACTAACATAAATCATCAATCATCAAGAAGTAAATCATCACTAAACAACAAGTATTCATATGTTTATAAGCTTATGTTAGAGTTTCATGAATATGTTCTTTAGTGTTCTTTATGTTTAACAATGTTCATAATCTTTTAACCATCAACATATGAAGTAACAAAGGGTTATAAGGGCCTTACTACTAGCACAAAGGCTAGGGATGAACACAAGATGTTGTGGATGACAAATGGGGAGGATAAAAGCTAATGGGAGAGGTCCTTCAAGATCCAAGACCACCAAGCTTGCTTAAACACCTTCTTGCACCTTAGGATGAACTTGGAAAGTATGGAAGTGAGTTGAAGATGGTGGTGGTGTTGGTGGGTAGTCACGGCCGAGAGGGAGAGAAGGGAAGGAGGTGGAATGGTGTGTTAAGTGTGGGTGATTATAATCCTTCATGCTTAACTTATACACATGCTTAGGCCTTTATCCAATGGTTATTGTGTCTACTAAGTACAAGACCAAATCTTTAGCAAATCATAGGAAGATTATGCAAGATCAAATAAGATCAAGGAAATCTTGGGATAGGGCCACACTTTGTGACCGTCCACATATATGGGGGGGTCTAAGTGTAAGTTTCAACCAATTAGTTATCTTATAGTTAGGATTTAAGTGTATTAGTTAGGTGTTATGCATAATGTGTGTTATATAGTGTGTTAGGGTGTTCGGGGATCATAACTAGCTCAGAAACATTAAAACAATGCTTCTAGTATAATTTTGGTTTTTCGGGTAGTGTCCGGTTGTTCGGTTAGATACCGGTTTGTTAAAGTGTCAAACTATTCCGTTTAGTGATCTTTAAGTACCCTTTTGTAACACTTTTAATTCCCGGCACTTAGGAAAGCATTCAGGACCAATAAACCATAATTCTACTTTATATTTTGGAGTTTAAATGCTGAAAATAGCTGAATTTTGGTTATTTTTTGCAGAATTCTGCACTTTTAGTGTGTTCCTGGCACTTTCCGGCACCTATGTCACCACTAGGAAGGCAGTTTTGTAATCCTTACTTTCATACACACTATACTAGTGTATCATTTGGTCTCTGTCTCATACTGGGCCTCAAAACACTGTCTGTCTATGTACTGAACTCCCGTCAGTGCTTTTAGTTTGTCTGATAATGGTGCCAATTCTGCTCTGTGCATTATTAGAACTATATCGTGTTGCATGTAGTAATGATAAAAGTCTTGCAACATGAAATGCCATTGTATGTATATAACAGTAATCAGAATTTCATTTGTCTTGTAAGCTAGATCATGCATAGATTGTTGTTCAAATTGTGTACGGAATGTATGGAAAAGTGACAGTTGTCACAACTTTATCCGTAATTTCTTAAATGTTTGAAACATATATTAAATTAAATAATAATTATCTACAATTTATATTAAATAATAAAAATTATCTACAATTAAGTAAGAGAGAAAAGCGGGAAAACAAAACGTAGATGGTCTAGAATAATGACAAGTGTCCCTCCATTGATTTCTTTTAGAGTAAATTACGATTTTGGCCCCTGTGGTTATATCACTTTTACCCTTTTATTCTAAAAATGAATCTTTTAACATCTGAGCCTTCAACGTCTTTTTTTCTTAACCTTTTGGCCCTAACACTAACCTCATCCATTAACTTTTAGGGGCCAAAAGGGTTAGAAAAAAAGACGTTGGGGGCTCACATGTTAAAATATTATTTTTGGGCTAAAAGGGTAAAAGTAATATAACCACAGGGGCTAAAATCGTAATTTACTATTTCTTTTATTATATAGTATAGATATAGATATAATTTTGGATAAATATGATATAATAGTAAAAAAAGTAATCGATTTACATGTATACTCATTTAAGTAATCTGTGATCCTATATTTGAATACATGTGATGTTATTCTATCTTTTTTTTTATTCCGTTAATATTTTATATTATCTACAATTATTAGAAGATAAATATGAAAGAAAGATGGGAAACCTAAAAAAATAAGTGTCTCCAATAAATGACACGTGTTCCTCATATTGTTTCTTTTCTGGGTAACTTTGTAGAATAGTAACCAAGTTTTAAAAGTGTTCCAATTAGGTCACTCAAGTTTCAAAAGTGTTCCAATCAGGTCACTCAATATTCATTTTTCATTAAAATTAAGGGTTTTTTCATCAATTTCATAAGTAACCATGGTGATGTGGATTTTTGTTTCTTTTTTTCCTTTTATTTGATGCTAACTTCGAATGATGACGTGGATTGTAACTTGTTTTTTTTTTAATTTTTAATGTAATTAAAGTGTTTTTATTTTTAATAAATATAATTTCATATGTTAAAATAAGCCGACCTCAACATCTTATTCTTCATTTTTTTTTCTTGACACAAAGAAAAAAGGACATGACTCGATTTGAATGTTAAGTTATCTAATTGAGATAAAAACGATACGAGTGACCTAATTAGAACACTTTTAAAATTTGGTTACTATTCTGTGACATATTCCCCTTTCTCTTTTATTATATAGTATAGATTTTTATGAAAAAAGAAAGATTATTAAAAAAAACCTTAGTATTTTTTTTTTTGTACAAAAAACGTTTTTTAACCTTTTGATGGAAAAAACATTTTAAATATAATGATTTGTATAGGGATGAAACATGACAAGTTTTAAAATGATATTTTTAGAAATGAGGTATGAAAAGTAAAAATAAGGATGCATTTAGCCAACCCCTTATTAAAATCATAGGAAGCTATAGTGTATACAGCAAGTAGTTTTTTTTTTTAATTAAACTTCACTAAACCGCCTCTAACACAAACGGTTAAAAGATCAAACAAACAACGGCACCCGCGACCCAAACTGGCAAAAGGCAAAAAATTACAACATACACAATGGGTATTTACACAACTCCGTCCATCTGATATAATTACAAGGATATACACTTTTAAACCAAGCATATCTCCCCAATGATATCATGCGGACTACAGACTTTCTGATTAAAAACTACCTCGTTCCTTTCTTTCCATATGCACCAGCAAGCGGTAATTGCCAACCCGTAAATAACCGTTTCTGCCTTCTTACCGATCTAGATAACTTTGTAAATGTCTAAAATATCTTTGAACTCAAAAAAGAATAGGAGTTAATTGCCATTTTCACCCCTGAGGTTTGGGCACATTTGTCATTTTTGTCCAAAATGACAGTTTGGTATTATTTAGCCCCCCACGTTTGTCACTTTTTGCCATTTTCATCCAAATGCCTAACCTAGTTACTTTATAACGTCAAATTGGGGTATTTTTGAAATTTGTTAATAATAAGGGGGTAACCTGTAATATATCACAACACATACATACACACAACACATACATACATACTGCGCTCTCTAATCTCTCATCTCTCATTATACAAACACATTATCAGTAGACGAATCAGAAACTAAAAGAACAGGGCAACATCATCAGCAGACGAAGAACAGGGCAACACCCCCAAATCCGTCAGCCACTGCATCCCTCGAAGCTCCCAAAACCCTCGATTCCCACCTAAATCACCTCTCTCCGGCAATGATTCCGTCGATAACTTTTCAACATCATCTCCAACTAATCAAATTCAATCAAAATCCAATAAAACCCAAATCCCATTACATCAGCTCCGCCAGCCACCAGCTCCGCCACCTCCACCATCACCCCAAGAACCATCACCCCAACAACCACCATCTCTAACTTCACCCCAACAGCCACCACCGCTGCCACAACAACTATCGGCACCACCATCACCCCACCTCCACCATCGCCTCCGCCATTACCCAAACAACAACAACTGCTGCACAACAACCATTGGCACCACCATCACCCCACCTCTACTATCACCCCAACCAACACCGCTACCCAGATTAGAGAGAAAGAGATACAGATCTAGAGACCGTCATTGATATTTGGTTGTTTTTTGTTTAAAGATTGTTGTTTGTTGAAGAATCACATTACCTGAGATTCAGATCTGATAGTGGTGGTGGTGGTCTCCGTATGAGATTTGATGGTGGTGGTGGGGTGATAGTGGTGGTGGTGGTCTCCGTATTGTTTGACCAGCGATTTGATGGTGGTGGTGGTGGTCTCCGTATGCGATTTGATGGTGGTGGTAGTGAGGGTAATGTTGAAGATGAAGTGGGTAACGGTGGGGAATGGTGGTGGAGGTGGTGGGGAACGGTGGTGGCGGTGATAGGAGATGAGAGAGAAGACAGAGAAGAGAGAGAGAGAAGAGAGAGAGATGGAGATGGTGATCTGTGTGTATTTTTATATATATACATATATTTTATTTATTTATTTAAAAAGAACATAATTGTTTATTATATTTTATAGAGTAAATATAAAAAATTAAATTAAAAAAATTCTCATTTAACAGAACTTTTTAACTAGGTTAGAGATTTGGATGAAAATGGCAAAAATGGCCAAACGTGAGGGGCAAAATGGTACCAAACTGTCATTTTGGACGAAAATGGCAAATGTGCCCAAACCTCAGGGGCGAAAATGGCAATTAACTCAAAGAATAGCGGCGGAACGTTGCACCAGACGCTAATAATAGTAGATGTATTCGCTGTAAAAATAGACTCACGAATAAAGCAAGTTCAACGATGAATACATATGGGTGGAATCCATACTCTCTTTTATAACATCTCGTGGGTTTTCATCTAATGAAGACCTTTAGAATAGATTTGGGTGGATCCCTCCTTCATTGAAAGAACTAGCTAGGTTCGAATCATTAGTCGTCATGTTTTATTTTACGACAAACAATAAGAACAACTAAAAATCAAATCAAATTTTTGTTTATTTTACAATTGGACAATAAGAACACAATTAATAAGCTTCCCTACAAGGGACTAGATTTGAACACTAGAAATGCGGTACAAGGGAATATGATAAAACAAGTTAAGCTAAGGTCTAGTTATGGTCAAGTAATAGTTAATAATTAATTAGACGTATATGTGCATTATTTTTCTTTTCAAACAAAGGTTAAAGTTGTCGAAAGCAATTTGTTTTATAAAAGGGGTATTGCATTTAAATAATCTCAACTTTCATCAATTGATCGATAACATTTTAAACTATCGACTTATACCACATCACTCCCAACTTTCAACTTACTTTTCTCTGACACTCCTTAACTAACTGAACCTTAACCCAGTTAGTTAGCTGATGTCAGATGCCATGTCATCACAAAATGCCACGTCAGTTGCCACATCAGCTGCCACGCCATCAAAATTGTCACGTCAGCTGCCACATCATCGAAAAATGCCACATCGGATACCACGCCATATGGCACGTCAGCAAAAACTAACTGAGTTGGGTTTCAGTTAGTTTGGGAGTGCTAGAGAAAAATAAGTTGAAAGTTGAGAGTGCTAGTATACAAATCGAAAGTTGGGACTGTTATCGACCAATTGGTGAAAGTTTGAATTATTTAAATCCAATATTCCTTTTATAAAACATCAAATTGAAACTGAAATCACATTAAAAACCATACAAACCAAATTATATACACGAAGATTAAAAGATTATGATCTCGTTAAAAAAATTACGATGAAACCTTATAGTGGTACGAAAAGAGTCCCGGATAGACATTTGCAACCCATTCTTTTCTATAAAATATAACCCAAAACTTATATTGTTTTAGTTTTGCCACATCTTTAAAACTCCTAATACGGTGACAAACTTTCTGTGTCACTACACAGTATCTATTTTCAAAGTCAACATGTATTTTAGCATGGCTGAGGTTTTTAAAAAGTCAATAACCGGCTATAGGGATTGTTGGCCGGTGGCAGTGGAATATTGAATAATGTGTGAATAAAAAACACAAAAGTCCACCAATCCATGGGTCATGTCAAACTACTAAACAATTTCACAACTGAGTTTAACCAAGGTTTATAACTTTATATCGTAAATTTGTGCGCGATGAAAGAATTGTCCTGTTTGATTTATCTAATTTGTCTTCTATTAAAAGAGAATCTTGTAACTTGCCTTATTTTATTATACATGTTTAAGAAATCGTGTTTACGTGTCAAATTAATGGATCAACAATTCCTGTAATCTAGACTTGGATGAAACCATAGTTTTATTCTGGTAACAGTTTGATTTTAGTTTACGTGTCTTATTTAAGCCCCACGCAAAAATGATTAAATTATTAATAAAGATAGGAATAAGATTGATAATTTACGTATGTTCTTTGATTTAGGTTACGTATCTCATTCATGCCCAACACATTTTAGGTTATGTGTCATTTATTTATTTATTTATTTAATTTGTCTTCTATTAAAAAATAACCTGTAGCTCGCCCTTTTTTTATTTTGCACATTTAATGACTTGTGTTTACGTGTCAAATCGATAAATCAACTTATCCAACAACACTCGGATTTGGATGAACTAAGTTTTATTTAGTTTAGGTTATGTATATCTTTCAAGCCCCACACAAACATAATTAAAATATTAAAAAAGAAGACAGAAATAAGGTTGGTGATATAACAATGATGAGAAGTGACAAATATAATATAACTTCTAATATAATAGTATCGAAAGTATGAAACTGGAAAAAAAAAAAAAAAAAAAGGAAAATGAGATTAACGAATGAAAAGGGAATATACAATCTTGTGGGGGCGTCTTTTAATTTTATGATGCAAAACCATGAGTAGTTTGGGCCGAATCAAAGACGCCGGTTGATTTAATAAAATCAAACAAAGCGAAACAGATAGATTTGACTGAGTAGAGGTGAAAAAAAACCCGAACCCAAAAAAAAAAAAAAAAAACGGACACGGGTATTAAAAAAACGGGTTTTTTAAACCATTACCCGACTCTACTCTACTCTACGGATAGAGTCCAGGTATGCATATTCTCGTCAGTATCTGAACTCGGGTTTTTTCATACCCGATTTATACCCTGGTTTTTTGTATACCAGGGTTTAATGATACCCGTACCTGGGTTTTAGGATACCCACACCGGGTTTTATGAATACCCGATACTTACAAGTTTTCACGACTTGCTACTATCTACTTGAACGAAGTAGTTTCTAGGCACGGGGTGCCGACTTCCATCATCTCTGATCGCGACCCGCGTTTCGCGTCCGATTTGTGGCAACCTATGCCAAATCCTTTGGCTCACGTCTAGACATGAGTACCGCCTATCATCCTCAAACGAATGGTCAAAGTGAACGAACTATCCAGACGCTTGAAGACATGCTGCGAGCATGTGTGATCGATTTCGGTAACGGTTGGGAAAGACATTTGCCTTTGGTAGAGTTTTCCTATAACAATAATTACCACTCTAGCATTCAGGCAGCTCCGCTCGAGGCATTGTACGGACGAAAATGCCGATCTCCTCTTTGTTAGGCTGAAGTTGGTGACAACCAAATCACGGGCCCAGAACTCGTACTCGAAACTTCTGAGAAGATTGTTCAAATCAGAAATCGTATGGTGGCAGCTCGTGATCGCCAGAAAAGCTACGCCGACAAGCGTAGGAAACCCTTGGAATTCGTCGTGGGCGACCGTGTTCTATTGAAAGTCTCACCCTATAAGGGTGTGGTTCGTTTCGGGAAACGCGGCGAGCTCAATCCGCGTTATGTTGGGTCGTTCAAGATTTTGGAAAGACTCGGTAAGGTGGCTTGTCGACTCGAGTTGCCTGATGAACTTAGTAATGTACACAACGTCCTTCATGTCTCTAACCTAAAGAAGTGTTTGTCTGATGAAACACTTGTGGTTCCTTTCCAAGAACTGAAAATTGATGACAAGCTACAATTTATCGAGGAACCTGTTGAAATCACGGACCGGGAGGTAAAGGTTCATAAACACAGTCGAATTCCTATCGTAAGGGTTCGTTGGAACTAAAAGCATGGACTGGATTTCACGTGAGAACGCGAGGATTAGATGATGCTCAAGTATCCTCACTTATTCAAAACTGCTGAACCTAACTTTGATACGACTAGCGAATTTCGGGATGAAATTTCTTTTCAAGTTGGGGGTGATGTGGTACCCGAGGAAAACCCACAGTCATCTTAACTTATCTTTTCACTCCTCCGTGACTGCTTATCGAATTTCGGGACAAAATTTCTTTCAAGTTGGGGATGATGTGACAACCCGTAATTTTAGGTTAATACTATAACCTAACCACAATTAGTTTAGACTTACATTCATATCACTGCATTTAACTATGGTTAGTTAAATGAGTCTACCTTGGTAATTCAAGGAATTACCGGAACACACATACAAGTTAATTCTCGAATGTTGGTGACTAACTCGAATAATAATTATAAACGGACGGTTTATGTGAAACTTATACGTGCATGAAAAATACGTGAATTATGTGTTTTAACTGCGAACTGTAAGATGATATGTGCCTTGTGTAATAATGATATAGTTAGGGGTGTTTAGGGTTAATTGAGAAACTCAAATAAACTACTGGAAACCCTAAGCTCCTCATAACTCCCATCATATGGCAGTTCCATTTCTCTAATCATTTTTGGGCTACACAATCATCTCACACAATCATCAATCCTTGATCTTTCAATTCTGCAAGAGCAAACTCTCTATATCGAATCTAAGGTAATGTTTATGATTGTATGTTGTTGTTCTTGTTCTCTTGATTCATGCAAACCCTAGACATCCGAACAATCATCTGTGATTAATTGATTATGCCTGATGAATGTGTGATGATTTGTATGTGAATGTGTAAACTGTCTATTAGAGAATATTGATGCTATTGATATGCTAATTGATACGCTAGAACTGTTAATCTGTGAATTGATTTGTAACATTGTAGAGTTTAATCGTAGAACTGCAATGAAACAATTACATTGATGTTGTTTTCTGTGCGATTAGGGTTTTGGTCCGACCTTGTAAAGTCACAAAGTCCGGAGTATTGAAAATCTCATGTTCCGAGTTTATTATATAAACAAGAATACAAGTTTAGTAAATGTCTGAGTTTGTTTATATAATAACGAAATTCCGAGTTTGTTTTCATAAGAAAAGTGAGTCCGGGTTTATCACAATAATGTCCGAACTTGTATAGTTATATGTAAACAATCAGTTTGACCGAGTTTATACATATATAATACCATGCTATTCGAGTTTTAGAAATGAACAAGTGAGACCGAGTTTTTGGATGTAGTTTATCCGAATTTATATTTATAATATGCAAATGGTCCGAGTTTATGTGGGGGGATATAGTCCGAGTTTAAGTGGATGACAAGGGGTTCGAGTTTTGTAAATGTAAAATAATGAATTCCAAGTTTATGTGTTAACTTCAAGTGGTCCGAGGTTATATGTAAACAAAAATCCATATGTTAGAGTTTTTAGGATGTCCAAATTAATTTGTATATCTCCGAGTTTGAGGGATGGTTCAGGATTTAATTGTAAAGGACTATGGGAGTCCGAACTTGCATGTTGTTGGGTTTACCAAGTCCTTGGGGATCCGAGTTTGTACATCATGTACAATAATAATAGTTCAGAGTTTGTACATCATGTACAACAATAATAGTTCAGAGTTAGTACGTCATGTACAACAATAATAGTTCTGAGTTTGTACATCATGTACAATAATAATAGTTCAGAGTTCGTACATCATGTACAAAAATAATAGTTCAAAGTTAGTACATCATGTACAACAATAATAGTTCAGAGTTTGTACATCATGTACAATAATAATAGTTCAGAGTTTGTACATACCCCACTTATGTCCGAATTTATTATCAAATAAACAGTTCAAGGTTATCAAATGGTGGTGGTCTGAGCTTCCTATTGGGTCGGGTGTTTGTAAATTAATGGACTCAAATTGATTAAATAAAAATGGGTTTCGAACTTTCTATATTTATAAATGTCTGGATTTCCTTTTTGTGAAGTGCATACATATATTCATTTATTAACTCCAGATATATTCCAAGTTTTGTTTTTATACAATACTACCTCCGTCCCACTAAAAGTGTCCTACTTTGAATTTTCAAAGTCTTTGTTTATAAACTTTGACCTTAACTAATTTTGTTTGTGTTAGATAATACTTGATGAAAGTTATATGATTTGAGTGTGTTTTACATGTGTTTTTATCGTGTTAATTTTCATCACGTTTTATATAACACAAAAAATATATAATTAAAGTCAAAGTTTATAAATAAAGACTTTGAAAATTCAAAATAAGACACATTTAGTGGGACGGAGGGAGTAATAAACTGTATTCTGAGCTTACATAAGTGGTTGGGCCCGGGTTACATAAGTGTTGGGCCGAGATTAAACAGTTAATGGATTCCGAATTTATTATTAAATCAACGTAGGTCTGAGTTTACTTAGGGACTCCACATATTCATATGGTCCGAATTTCCAAGGGGTCATGCTTGTCTGAAGTTATGTGTGTTTAGAATGGTTGTTCAGGTTTATGATCCGCATTTGCTAGTAAGACAACGTATCCGAGGCTAAGAAAATTATAATTATCCAAGTTGTGAATAGTGTGCGATGTCTGTGTTTCTCAAAATTATAACACTTGTCACCAACTAGAGAACCTACTGTGTGTTACTGTACTGTATGTTAACCTGTTAACTTGATTATGCTAAACACTAGATTGTTTGGACAATAAGGGTATTGCATAACGCTACATACATATTTACATTTACTATACATTAGGTCGCATGAACGGACCTAACACTTAATTTACCACTAGAAGCACGTTAATACATATCAAGCAAACTAAGGTGAGTTCACTACTTTTTCACAAGCATGCGTCGCGGGGGGACAAACAAACTATTATTCCTAGGAGGAATACTTTCTTTTAAAATGTTGTAGTTTAAATTTGATGTTGGTTAATAAACTCAAACTCTATCACGAAAGTCCCTACTTACTACCGAGCTAGTTGTCTGGGAGGCAACAGGGTATTAGTTGATAGTGCTATTAGGCTTGACAAACCTCACACCGTGCTGGGAGCCAGGAGTGAACTAATGACCTTAAACACTTGTATCAATGCTGATAGACATTGATGAGGGCACAACAAACATGACAGTCATTTGGTATCGAGTTTATTATTCTTGACATGTCTTTAAACTAAACACTTACATGATTTACGATAAACAAAACTGTGAACTCGCCAACTTTATGTTGACACACTTTTCAGCATGCTTGCAGGTCGTTAGATACAACATGCTTTGGAACTTGCAGTCTGGGGAGTTGGGAGTGTCATGGGGCGTGTCGCTTGAGGAAACATTTAACACTTTGCAACTTAAAACGATTTGGTTTTGATTATGTTGAAACAATTACATATGCTTCCGCTGAACACATGTTTTGTTGAAATGTTATTTGGAATTACACTGTTCATGTTGGACATGACATTTGTGTTTAATGATATTTACTTCTAGTTTGACATGATTAGTGGCTAGATCCTGGTATGTCACACGCCTCGCGATGAAACCCGTATATGGTAATTTGAGGGTGTGACAATATCATACTAAAATAGTGTTTGTAGGATCTAAGTTTCAAATGACTAATATTTTCAGGAAATACATGCTTCAAATTGATTAGGATATGAATATCTATTTTACATGTCAAGGTAATAAACTAAATATCATCATACTCAGTAAATCCCACCAATAGCAAAGCTAAGGTAGGGTTTGAGGAGGGTAAGATGTAAACAGCCTTATCTCTACCCCGTAGGAATAGAGAGACTGCTTCCAGTGAGACACCCGGCTCGATTAATAAACTAAATATCAATAACTAAAATTGTAAAAATACCTTTAACATAAACTAAACATACGATTATGAATGTATGTAAACGAACATATTACTGAACATTAATGAATACAATTAAACAAACGCGACCTTTGTTCGTGTTCATTCATTTAATTAATTAACTAAATGAATTTTCTTGTTTATGTTCGTTCATTTATTAAATAAGCGAACATAAACAATTTTCCCATCAAACGATTCATGAACAATTAGCTAGCCGATCATTTTCAAAAATTGAAATTGAATGAATTTCCTTGTTTATGTTCGTCAATCTCAATTTTTATTATTGGTCATTTTCAATCCAAATGTCCCAAACCCTTGAAGTCTATCCAAATGGCGAGATTTTTCTTCCAAATGTCTTTTATTGAAATTATACATGTTTTCAGACATAATAATTATATTACCAACTTAATAAAATAAGAATTTTCCGTCCAGTGACACTTTAAACTTCGTCCTCAGGTTTACTATTAAACAATTTATTCTCTTTTGCTGTACTTTTGTAAACGAGATTTGATGTCCCGACCATAAGCAATGGATCAAAGTGTTTCAACTAGGGATGGGATTGGTACCACCTATACCCGTACTAGTACTAAAAATACCGGTACCGAATTTGAACAAAACTGGGTACCAAATATATAGGAACGGTACGGGTATTTTCAGTACGGTACCCGTTTTGGTACCATTTGTTTTTATTTAGTTATTTAGCACTTGTACGAGTACTAAATAATTAAAATTGACATGAGCATCAATATAGTACGATTACCAAATAGGTAAAATTGGTACGAGTACCAATATGATACGGGTATCATATAGGTAAAATCAATACGAGTACTATAAATACCATAATACGAAATAAAACACAATACAAAAAAAAAACTTTTAAAGGTCTACATAAAATTCGGTACAAGTACCAGTTTTTACCCGTACCAATACCGAAAGTACCGAATACCAAAATCAATAAAACTGGGTACCGATACATGTACCAAATACCTAAAATCGTTACGGATACATGTACGGGTACGGTACAGGTACGAGTACAAGTATTTGGGAAAAAAAAACCCATCCCTAGTTTTAACGAGCCAAATTATGTGAAAGAAAGACCATAGGTTGTTTGCTCTATTTCTCGGATTCCAATTTCATCGAGAGAGTTTCGGTTTCATACTCATTTTCACATCTTTATATACATGAATCTTTGATTGAGTAATTACACGTTTTTTTAGATATCCATATCCGTCAAATTCAGTCTTTATTTTATATTTTATATAAAAGAGGAAATGTAATAGTTTAGCCGATTAATTTTATATCAAATTCCGCTCAAAGTTCACTTTTATAATGGCGTTACCACTCCGCATCAAAAATGTTTAATATATAAAGATTGATATTCATATTTTAATTTAGCGTATAAAAAAGGTTAAATATTTAAATGTTGATATTCATATTTTAATTTAGCGTATAAAAAAGGTTAAATATTTAAATATTGATATTCATATTTTAATTTAGCGTGTTATGTGTTGTTATCGCATATTTATCTTCTGGGCTAAAATAAATAATTTGTATATTTTTTTATTAGTATGAAAGTAATTGAGTAGTTGGCTAGTTTGTCGACTCCTTCAACCACTATATGTTGTTCCTCTATTTCATTTCACAACTAAACTTTACCATGTATATATAAATTTCAAAGGTCATCCCTAACCGTACAACACAAGAACTCATAGTATACGTTCGACTCAAGGCGGTCACGAGTGCATACACAGGCGCGGTCTTAAAGATTAAACAAAAGATGGGTACTTGTTTTTCTTCCAAAAGATCGAAAGCAGAGGTCGCATATGAGACCATAAGAGTGGTGCACATGGATGGTTCACTACAAGACTACGAAGATCCTGCGACGGTTGACCAAGTGATCACAAACTTCCCGATGCACTACTTATGTACTCCGGTCGAGATCTTCCAAAGTGGATTGGTACCTCTCCAGCTTAACCATCAACTCAAAACCGGTCAAATCTACTTTGCCCTTCCCAACACAACTCTTAAATTCAACACGAGTCCGGATGACTTGACCATTTTAACTAGGAAGCTCATGAACATAGCCAAAACCTGTAGGTCAGGTCCTGCCAAGCCGGTCCCAAGAAGTCCTTCGGCTAGTCCGTTACACAATCCACAAGCTACAAGTCAAACCACGTTTCTAGACCACCGGTGTGGTGATCATGGAGAAGTGAACACGCTAAACTCGCCGAAATCGCCTATGTGGAAGCCGGTTATGGATACCATTGTAGAAGGCTAGTTTGATCATAAGCATGTATGATATTCAATCTATGGGGTTGTCACATAATTTGCAATATAATGTTTAAAAGTATTTGTTATCCCATCATTTTACATTTAATTTTTTTTAATTCTTTTTGTCAAGTAAATCAATTAGTTGTAGGTGTAAGATCAACATCAGCAATTCAACTTTATCCAAATTAATGAAGAAACTGAAGATTATGTGTAATTAGTTTAACAAAGTTTTTTTTTTCATATATTTCAGCGTATTAATTACGTTACAAAGAAAACTAAAATAAAATTATTTAAACGTCAATTATTATAAAGATAACATTATTTAAATGTCAATTATTATTATAAAGATACACAATGATAGGAACAAACCAACTGCCGGCCAAGAATTGATCAAAGAATATACAGCTGGACTTAGGATATTACAAATCAAGTAAACGATAAAATTAATCCACGTAGGATTGAATAAAACCGGTGTACCAAGCTATAAAAATAAAATAAATAAATAAATAAATAAATAAAGCAAAAATATGTATGTTAGATAAATGAGTAAAGTGTAATTTTCGTCCAAAAGATATGAAAACGGGATTAACTTGAGTTCCATTTAAAAAAATGGACACAAGGCTTCGTTATTAAAACAAGTGAGTTTCACACCACGTGCGTTATAAAATGCTCTTATTATTCAGGACAATGTCCATACTCCACCGAAAAAGGCATACCGCAACACTATTCACTTACATGCCGCATCAGCAAGCTGTTACCGGTGGCTTCGATACCGCATTGTACACCACATTTTTATCCGGCTACACGCCGTATTTAAAAGTTCAGGTAAAAAAAATTTGATGGCATGTATGTGCATTATGCTAACATGCCCAAATGTATCGCCTAGAATTCGTGTCCCATATATAAACACGACTAAAACAAGCCGACGTGACCACGTGTCCATTCGGACGGTAAAAACTACAAAGTTGTTAAAAGAGTTGGTAAAAAAAGAACATAACATTGGTCTCACAAGTATTAATATTCAAAAGTTTAGAGTAAAAAAATGAAATCATCACGTGTGACAAAAAAAAATTAACGTGAGATGGCGTCCTATTAATTTAGAAAAAAAAATAATCCACTTAATAAATGTTTGGACGTTAGTAAGATTTATTTTTGGAAAACAAATAAAGGATTTAAAAGTTTGTAATAAATTTATATAAGGGACATTTAATTGTGTCTTGGAATTGTTAACACTGTATGTGTTTATTAAAGGGCCTAGTTTGTCATATAAGAAAAATGCAAGGAGTGGGATGAACTTTTAAGGTTATTGCTTGTGTATTTAAAGGGAAGCGATAAAACCCTACATCAAACAAACACCGCTTTCATTATCTCTTCCTCTCTTGAGTGTACAACACTTCATATGTTCTTTCTTATTCTTTTTGTTTTATTTCTCAATCTTTTCTTTCTGTCCTTTTGTTTTACTTCTCAAGTGTGTTGTTATTGTGTTGTCATATGATTATTTAATGGTGGCGATGATTCAGGGCTGGCGGTGGTGGTAGTCTGGTGGGCGCTTGAAGTGGTGGTTGTCGGAAGTGGATAAGATGAACTATGCACTCAATAGCGTGCTATAGCGGTGCTATACCACTGCTATAGCGCTTAGCGGACATACGAATCCATAGCGGTTCAAATAGCGGTCCCTTATAGCAGTCCCACTATCAGCGGTGCTAAATCCCGCTATTGGACCGCTATTTTGAAACCCGTATAGCGGTCATATCACTGCTTTTAGCGATTTTTCTTATTTCAGCCCAAAAGTAAGGTAAGGCCACATTAATCAACTTTTTGTTTATAAATAAACCCAAAAGTAAAGGCCTAAACCCAAAATTAAACCTAAATCGAGACTAAGTCTTCATTCACTGGTTCTTCATTAGTTCATCATTCAACAAAATTAAACCTAAATCTCTAAATCGCTGGATTTCCTCGGTTCATGTTTTGGATTTTGATATTTCTACTAATTTTTTGCATGACAATATAATATTACTATAAATTTTGATATTATTATTAACATTAATATTTTTCAATATATATATATATATAAATACATAAAATATGCATGATATAAGAACAACCGCTATACCCCCGCTATAACCTATATACCATATAGCGGACCTTGACCACTATTTGATTTTGGACCGCTATAACTGCATCGTTTGACAGAAACACAAGAACACGGTAGTGATCGACTCTTTGAATTGACATAAGAGATTCTAGAAAATGAATATGACGATGAGGAAGTACACATATGTTGATATGGTTTGTGTTAAAGTTAGAATACTAGTCCAAAACACAAATAACATCATTGTATTTCTTTGTTATTTTTAGGGTCCGTTTATAATTTTAATTGTTGGATATGCACAAACGGATGTGCATTACTTTGATGATTATGGGTAGGGGTTAACCTATACAGGTTTTGTTTTATATGTTTTGTACCATGCTGGGAAAAGCACCTATATATCAAGAAACTTAGACGCAAGAGGTGTAATAATCATGCATGTCAACTTCTATCATGGTAAAATTGCATGAATGATTTCTTGTAACCGCGTGTTGTTGCTTTCAACCAGTCGGATTAGTTCGTATTGCACATGATCAGAGCTCTTTTCGAGGAGAACATCTATTAAGGCTAGCCTCATTGACATGGAGTTTGCAAAAAACAAAGACGATGACTCGATTCCTAAAACCACAATCAAAAGCACATTAACAGTCAGTATTGCTAAAAACTTTGGTTACAAATGTTCAGAAAATACCATACCTGCACTATACGATCTTGAAGAGGAAGAAGATGAGCCATGTTGACCACGATTACTTCGAGCCGTAACTAGGGTTTAAGAGTTGCAAATCGCCCGTTGTAACGTCTTCTTGATTTTTGCATGTGTTTTTGTTGTATGAACTTCCGGCCATGCATTTTTACACTTGACACCATTTTTTTCACAATTGATACCTCACACTTTTGGCAAATAAAACATAGTTATTACGTGCTTCCCTTCATAAAGTTTCCTTAGGGGGTATTTGGGATTGCTTATTTAACTCAAAACTTTCAAAACTATTAGGAAAGCCCAAGCGTTGCGGCGGGTATCCCAACTGATATCGTATTCATTTATGATGTGTATTACAAATGTCGATGTTTAAGCATGAAGTTTGTTACTTACAAAACCAAACATGTCACTCTCATCTCACAAAACCAAACATGTCAGTTATGATAAATTAACCTGAAATCCATCGGGGGCGTAAAGATGGTGGGATGAAAGACAAAATATAGCATATCACCTACGACTGAATAAAATTAGTATCATAAATAAAACCTAAAGTCAAGGTGTAATCGTTGTTTTTCTTAGATACGAAAACGGGATTAACTTGAGTTCCATTTAAAAAAATGGATACAAGGCTTTGTTATTAAAACAAGTGAGTTTCACATCACGTGCATTATAAAATGCTCTTATTATTCAGGACACTGTCCATACTCCGTCGAAAAAGGCATACCGCAACACTATTCACTTACATGCCGCATCAGCAAGCTGTTACCGGTGGCTTCAATACCGCATTGCACACCACATTTTTATCCGGCTACGCGCCTCATTTAAAAGTTCAGGTAAATTTTTTTTGATGGCATGCGCATTATCCATATAAACACTTGTTAACATGCCCAAATGTATCGCCTAGAATTCGTGTCCCATATATAGACACGACTAAAACTAGCCGACGTGTCCATTCGGGCGGTACAACCGGGTTCAAAATACTGGCCATCAAGTAGAGCCTACCGTAGATCCCACAGGCTAACATAGACCACACCTTATGATAGCTAAAAAATCCGACAATAATAAATGATCAGTCCAACAAAATGCAGCTTGGGCTACATCATATTGGAATTGGAGTGGTAGGACTTGTAGAGAAATATCCTAGAAGTTGTGCCTAGCCCAATGGTTTTTGGACCCAAAGGTATAGAAAAGCCCATGGAAAACCCTAAATGTTCAGTATAAAGGAGGCTTCACTTCAACTTCAAAGAAAGGGGTCTCTTTCTCTCTCTCTCTCTCTCTATATATATATATATCTCCCATGGACCACATTTAGAATGCCTCGTAACCAAACCTCGTCCTTGGGAGATGATTGTTCTACGCATCCATATGTCTGCAATATGTAAGGGAAATTTTGACATTAGTCGTGTAGGTCTGAACGACTGAGCCAAAACGTTCACCTTTGGTAACCATGTATGGTGATAGCATTGTTAACAAGGTTATTTATTGAATTTATGAAATAAAGTGTCAAACAACTTTCAATCTGTGTAAAAGCATGTGAAAAATGTGTTAAGACCCCATCTTACATGAAATGCGACTGGGTGGCATGAAGGCACAAAATAACACAAAAATGATCATAAGTGCTGCAATTTTAATAGGAAGATTTTTAGCGAATTTTGCTCTCCTATGTAAGTTCCCATATATTTTCTTTTGGAAATTTTTAACTTATTTAGAAAGGACAACAACCGTAGCGATCGCTATTGACAACTATGAATACTACCACTGCCAATCCTCAGTTTGAATTGAAACGTTCGTAATTTGATTTTCAAACCCAGAACCGAAGATTGAAACACAAAACACAATTATATAATACTACCATTACACACTTCAGGTGCTAATAGAAAAACAAAGAGAACTGTAAAAAAATGAGAGCCTACCAACATCGCAGCTCGAGCTAATTCCATCTTCCGTTTATCACTATCAGACACGGAAGCCCTCTTATTTGCATCACCGCTAGGCTTAGAATGAGATTGCTGATTACCCACTTCAGGTGCTAATACTTCCAATTTATCACGGCATCCAGAATCCAGTTGTGCAAATTTATGAAGAAGATTCTTGATAAAAGAAGAAAGGTCTAACCCACCAGAGACATAATCTTCTTGATTTATCGTCATTAATGAAACAAGAAGTGATAGTAAGCTACGATTATCATGAACATCATATAACCCCGTAGATATTTCCTCACCAGCAAAGGCTAAAAGTGGAATAACATTATCCACATCACCACATTGGATCTGATCTTGAGAAGCATCTAACGCTAGTGATAGCAAGTGCAGTGCAGTTATAAGAACTCTAAACGGAGCGCGTGATGCTATCGATTTATCAGTTGAAAGTGCATAGATAAGAACAACCCGGATGATTTGTAAGACTGTTTTACATGTAGCTACTTTGGCTAAATCCTTAAGAGGAGGATAAGTCGTTGACCATTTTGGAAGGCGGTCGGTCAGTGCAGAAACACTGCAAAACTGCAAGTAATTTTCTTCCACATCTAACTCTTTTAAATCACAACGAGGATGATACAAATCTACTTCTTTCCAGTACTCTAAACGCAATTCATACATACCCTAAAGCAAATAAATGTATCGTAATAAATAAATAGAAACAGTTTGTTTTACGGATTCAAAGATACGTGTTTTATGAACCATTACCTCTTTCGTTTCAGATGGAGGAGAGTACTTAGCTATGGTATCCAAAATTTGTTGAAACTGGTCATGTTTGGAAAGGTCATGAGGAAGGGACTTGACCAATTGACTATGAGTGGTGTTTCCATGGGATAGCTTATAGATTAACTCACGTTGAAGACATTGAGCTGTAGTTAATCCACAGAATCGCCTTTCTTTTACTATTTGTATAACAAGACTTAGCATCTCTGCCACCAAAACCGCTTCATACCTGAAAATCAGTTAATATTTGTGTTACATCATCATCTATGGAATTAAGGACGTTAAGTGTGATCGTCTTCTTTAGAGAAGTACATTATTAATGATATATAACAAGAGAGTGAGTCTATAACACTATAAAAACTTAAATACAATTTATTCTCAATGGAAGCCTCATTGAAAACGTGCCCCGACATGATACTATAATTCTCTAGTTGATAACTGCTATTCGAAAAAAAAAGCCTCACTAAAAACATGTCCCGACACAAGACTATCAAATTTTGTAAGCAATTTGTTGTATTTCCAAAGGAAGCGAGTTCAATGTCAAAATAGATGATAAACTACAATTGTCTCAAACCCATAAATAACTAGTCCTTATCTTTTGTAAACTTACTTTTGTAATAATAGTATCAAATACACATACAAAAGAATATATAAAAGTTCTCTTCTACAGGCACGTGTCAAACTTACTATAAGAATATTACTTGCATTTTAACAACTCGGCCTAATCAACTAGATACATAAATAATGGTTTTAGGAAATATACGTACTCAGTTGCTCTTCCCTTATCCAAAGAGAAGTACGCTGATAGACCAAATCGTTCTTTGATTCTAGCAATATACAGATCTGCAGGAGCTAATGCAGCACAACACTGTAGAAGAAATAAATCAAGTTCCAAATCCAGCTCAGACCTGCATTAAACAAAAATAAAAAAATTAGTTTCAAAAGAAACTTTCCACCAGATAAATAATTAATTTTTCTTACCAGCGAACCGAACGATAACACTGATAAGATAATACTGCCTTGGTTTTAAAAAGCGAGAGACGCACAAAAGCGACGAGGTCTAAAATTGAGGCGCGAAGCGCAAAGCGCAAAAGCGGTGGGCTTTTCGTACCCGAAGCGCAAGATGTTTATATAATATTTTTTTATATATCCCATCTATGCAGTTAATTTATAATATCATGCATATATATATATATATATATATATATATATATATATATATATATTTATATTCATATCTAGAGCCCATATAATTTTTTTTTTATAAATACTTTGTCCCACATCGGTGTGGGGACAAAGTGAGTGGTTGTTTATAAGGTAAAGCATTTACTACTCCATTGTGGCTTTATGACATGTTTTACCACAAGTCCTACCCGCGCGCAGGGGGGGGTTGCAAAAAATGATTTGCTTGAACTCGTGCGTGCCCGCACGTCCTGCGGACACGAATGCAGCTCCGAAAACCCAAGCCCTCGTGCGGCAGTTTTTGCACTACGCTTTTTTTTGCTGCTGTTGGTTTTACATGTACAAGTCGAAACAGCCAAGGTACAACATTTTTATGCAGCCAAACGCTTAAGGTAACGAGCACTTGGCTCTGATACCACTTTGCGGAGGTACTTCAGAATTTTTTACAAATTCAACTAAAGGGTTCATTAAGTCCTTTAGGGGTTTTGTGGTCTGGTTAAGACTCATTGGTTGAAAGGAATCCTTTTCTTGGTTAACGCTTTATTAACCCGACGTCTTGGTACATACTTCATTGTATGTATTTGTTCTAGTAAATTTACTAGTAATAAATTTTGGGGACCAAGCATGTGCTCATAAAGACCCTTTGGAAATCAATTCCAACTTTGTCGTTCATGAATTTGAACTTACTTTTAAAGACGATGTCAACCATCATATTTATTGAAGTCATATTTGGTTATTATGACTAAAGTTATTATGACAAAAGATGCCATAATTCACCGAATGTTTACAAGACTTTGAAGTATCTTGTTTACTAAAGCAAATGATTTTTAAATCGTTTGTTTTAGATTGTGAAATCATTTCTTTGAATATAGAATTCATGATTTTGAATTTACAAAATTCATTATTTTTTGTAGTCATTTTTTGACTAAAAATTTTCAATTGAAAAATCATTTGTTTCGATAATTATTAATCGATTTCTTTTTATGTTTGTTTATAAACATCATTTTTTGATTTAATCAAAATCTTAGTTTTTTGTGTGAATAAAATTCTTTTTATGATTTTAAGGAGAGATATGAAATATCAATCTTGAAGTATTTTAACAGTTTGAAATAAAATCTATACCTTCTACTTCTTGTATTTTCTTCTTGAAAAGTTTCTAATTCTTCTGCAAGGGACCAATCCAACCCTTAATTTCCCTAACGGCCTCCTGCCTAAACGGTACTTCAACGGGCTCCAGGACTCCAGGTTTTACAGAATAGAAACAACTTCATGATAGAAAATAAGATAGGGGGTTACGAAGGAGTTTTTATTTCATAACTGTTCTCCCGAAGGAGAACTTCTTGATATTTACTTCAACTCCTTAAAGGAGTTTCTACTCCATCTTACTAGCACACATAACTAGAAATTGAAAAGTGATCATAATGATCAACGAAAAAGAAAAGAAAGGTGGGTAGTTGAGAGTTAAAGCTAGAGGTAGGTGATGAGATGCTAACTCAGGATGGGATGTCCCTAAACTAATGAATTCGACTTCTTTATATAGCGGAAGTGAATTTTACAAAAGGACTAAAATAGCCTTAAGTGTTCGTCATGCATGACGTTTTTTAGTCGACAAACCCATGTGTTGGGTCCAGCTCTCGCGTGTCTTCTTCTGAAAAGTAGTTGTCTTTAGCAGAGGGACCACTTTTGTCAGAATTTTCTTTGGTGTAGGATTCCTTACAGCTCATGTACTGATGGCTTTCCTGTGCACCTTGCATTATTTTGTTGAGTCTTTGTTTTATAGTAGGACTCACATCAACTTTGTTGAAGATAATGCGTTGCTTCATTTTTTCTAAAGCTTCCTTTGATAGTGGGGTTCCACTATGACTCGTGAAGGTATAGAAATTGCTTTAAAGGAATTTCCTTTTTTCCACACTCGGCTGAGTATCGAGTGGCTTCTTGTTGGGCTTGTAATAAAGATCCAAACTTCTTGAATGTTACCGGTCTTCCAGAAACATGTTGAGACACTATGGACCAATCTTCATATATGCCTCTATGTTCTCCATCAAAGATGACAAAATCTAGAATTAGATTTTACCGTTTCTTGAATATCTTGGGAGTAACTTGGTCTAAGAGAGACCTGTTCAGTTTTTGGCAAACTGTCAGCCATCAACGGATTTGATGTGCCTTTACCAGAGCCGTTTGCTACTGGGCTAGATGAAGATCGTAGTTCTTCATTAACTTTATATTTGTTTTTTTTCCAAAGCAACAGGAATCAACGGACTTGATTTTTCTTTACCTTTAGCCGTTTGTAAAGGAATAGATTCAGATTGTATTCTTTTGGAATCCTGTTCTGAATTAACAGTTGTGTCTAGACTTTCGTCGTAGAGAGCTATTTTTTCTTGAATAGCTTTTAATTCTATCAAAAGAAAATTTTCTTTTAGGCGTAAAGCCCTTAATTCTTCCATCCCCCTTTCTTAAAAATTTTTTTGAATATGAAGGTGATGATTTTTGAAGAAGAGATGCCTTCTATTTGTAGAAGAAGAATGACATCATTGCTTACGATTTTTGAAAATCTCGTGTTAAGCTATCAACTAACACGTTTTTTGTTCCTTCTAGGTGTTCTGTATCAAAAGAATACCTCGAAAACCACATTTGCCATCTGACAAGACGACCTTGTTTATTATCTCCAGAAATTTTTGTTTTCAGAAAATAAGTAAAATTTTTATTGTCAGTTCTGACTAGGAATTTAACCGGGGTTAAATAAATAGAGAACTTAGAAATCGTGTTTTTTACCGCCAGTAATTCTTTTTCATTACTGTGATAATTCCGTTCAGCCTGCTTAAAGCTTCCCGAAGTGTACCTGCAAATTTCTTCTCTATCTGCAGTTTTAGCTTTTAAAACACCTCCCCAAAAATCATGAGAAGCATCTGTTTCTATGATTAAAAAATCACTTTCATTAGGAAGATAAAGTTTAGGAAAACTGATTAAGTTTTTCTTTATCTTTTTAATGTAGTCAGTATCGGAATGTTTCCAATCCCATACGTAATCCTTTTTTAACTTAGCCTGTAAAGGTTTTCTAAGCTCTGCAAGTTTAGGAATATAACTTTCTGCATAAGTTAATACACCTAAAAATCTTTGAAGATGTTTTTTGTCTTCTAAAGTATCTGGAAATTCGTGTAAATTTTCCAAGATATGTTTTTGTGGACAATGTGTCCCTTGATCTATTTCAAGACCCAAAAAGTTTATCTTTGTTTTAAAAATATTAGCTTTCTTTTTTGATAAAATGATTCCATATTTTTCAATTGTTTTTAAAACTGATAAAACATGAGAATAGTGTTTATCTTCCGAGTTTGAGAAAACTATAATATCGTCAACATAGACGGTACAGTAATCTTCTAATCCTCTTAAAGCGTTTTGCATATGTCTTTGAAATATGCTTGGTGCCTGTTTTAATCCAAAGGGAACTACCTTCCATTGATAGTGACCGTCTGGGCATGTCAACGCAGTTAATAACTGTGATTCTTTGTCTAACAGTACCTGCCAGAAACCACTTTTACAGTCAAAACTGGAAAAGATAGTCTTTCCTCTTAAAAGAGTTAGTAATTCCTGCATACAAGGAAGATTATGGTTGTCTCCAATAGTGACATTATTAATTGCTTTGTAATTAACAACCATTCGTTTTTTACCTCTTCTTTTTTCCGCTTCATTTTCTACTAAAAAAGCCGGAGACATGTGAGGAGATTTACTAGGAATTATTAATCCCAAATCAAGAAGTTCTTTGATTTGTTTATTAAATTCTTCCCTATCCTGTGGACTGTACTTCATAGGTTTAACCCTAATAACAGTTTTAGGATCTATTAACTTAATAGATGCCTTCATCCAATTTTTTTATTTTTCAGGATCAATTGGATTTTCTGAACAAACCTTTTCAAGTAATTCCTCAATTTTTTGAAACTTATGTAGTTCAAGTAGAAAAATTCTTTCAGGTTTTATAACTTCTTGAACTATATTAGTTCCTGGAGTTTGATTTATCTTGGAATCTTTTTTTCATAGATTCAAGAAAATTTGGTTTTCCAATTTGAAAAGCCTTTGTAACCTTTTTGATCAAAATCATTTCTTGATTAAGATGAAAAGATACTCTGTCTAACCATTGAGTAAAAGGTCCATAGAGTTGACAGAAATTATTTCCAAGAAGTAAATCCATACCTGAATCTTGTTGGTAGATAGTAGGAATGGTAAATGATTCTCCAGAAAATTGAATTATAAGATTTCTACAAACCTTATCTAATTTAATGACTTCTTTGTTAGCAATAATTGCCTTAATATCTTTGGGAGTATTTTCCCATAAATCCTTAGGAATTATATGTTTGCTGGCTAAACAAAGACTTGCACCTGTGTCTACATAACAATGTAGAGTAATTGTTTTATATCCTTTGAAAAAGATTTTTCCTTTGATATAAATTGAATTTGGATTAGTAATGTTTGAAAAAGCTAAATCCAAATTATGAATTCGTTTATCCTCATCCCCCCAACTAAAAGAGTGATTAGGCTTCAACTCGATATCTGAAGAGCTTTCTTCAGTTTCGGGTTTTTCCTGTTCATTTTTCATGGTGAAGATTTGTTCTTTATTTTCAGAAAAATGTTCAATTTCAGGTTCTTCATTCTTTAAAACAAGAGTCTGTTTTTTATTTTCAGAAAGCTTCTGTTCAAGTTTTTCTTTTAAGTTTTTATAAAACTTTTGTTTACGTTCTTTGTTTTCAAAGGACATGAGCTGAACAAGCTTATAAATTTGTTTAGCTGATAAAGTTTCAAATTTTTCTTTAAAAATTTGTTCTAACTTTTGAGTAACAGGAATCATTTTATCCACAAGATAAAATAATTTTTGTCTCTCTAAGTTTTTGTATCTCTTTTTCCAAAAGAGAATTATTTCTTTTTAAATCAGCTAATTTAAAAAGTTTATCAGAAGGATGAATACACCAATCCAAGTGTAACTCATAAATTCTTTGATTATTTCTTTGTAAATAGAAATAATTCATAAAAATCTTTAGATTAATTTTTCTAAAAGATTTTTTCATTTGTCCTTTATTGGTCATTTAAAGTTGATCCAAAAGGCCATGTTTCATTAGTTTCGTTAGAAACTTCTTTGAAAATTTCATCAATTTCGTCAGAAACTTCTTTGAGAATTTCGGCATAGATTGCTTCTTCGGCATAGATTTCTTCAAGACTTTCATCTCTATAAATTATTGCCTTTTTTGCTTTAAACTCAAGAATTTTTTGTTTAGAATAAAAAATATTTCTTTTAGCAATTTTTATGTTGCGAGAGTTTATTTTTTGACTCATCAAAAAATTTTTCTTTAATTGTTTTATCCGTATTAAAGAAATATGAATCTTTCCTTCTTCATAAGCAATTTGCATATCAAGAAGATGTAGATAGTTTAGAATAGGTGTTATAGACATTAAGTCCCAATAACCTTTTCTAAAATTTCTCCATATCTGTCTATGTTTTTCGACATAGTTCGCATTAAATGCTCGGTGTCACTAGAGTCTTTAATTTGTAAAGAGGTTCCAGCAAAACTGTGTCTAGGTTCTAATCCTAGCATCTTTTTATTTCGTGCAATATCTATTGCCCAATTTTCTTTTAACTGTGAAGGTTCAGAAAACTTACACCCTTCAACAATTCCAATTTCAGAAAATATATCTTCAAGAGTTATATTTTCATTTTCCTTATACTCGATTGAATGAGTACTGTTGGTTAAAGCATACGAGATTAAATAATTAATCGTAAAAACTTTATTACCAGGTTCCATAAGGTCAGTTCTTTCGCACTGGTGTATGAAACTTAAAGTCTTATCAAAATCTTTTGAATTTCGATGTAAAGCAAATTTAGGATAGACAGTAAACATAAATTTACCATAAGCTAAATTTCCTTGAATTGCTCCCAAAAGAGCATCTTGCCTATTGATAATTCTATTATCAACGAGTGCCATTTTTATAGGAAAATTAATTCCATCTCTAAACTGAGCTTTAAGGAGGATTTTAACCGCTCCTATGTGTACCATATTGAGAGAATTTCTCAACTCTGGTTTAATATGCAAAAGCTTTTTTGCTATTTCACCCTTTGTTAAGAGAGGCAAATAAACTTCACCTGCTGTATTTTTTATGTCGACTGAAAGTTCTTCAGTATTAAAACAATAAAATACTTTATTTTTTCTTGTAAAAGCTTTAGAAACTAAGCTTTGTAAAGTTTTTGTTTGATTAAAAACTTGTTTCGTATCAAGCTTGAATTTAAGCTTGTTAATTTTAGTTAATTGATCAGAATTAATCATGTAATCTGATACAAAACCTTTTTCGTTTTCACTGAAATTTAAAACTTCAGTTACTTCTTGTTCGTTTGATTCTTTCGAATCTTCAAACGAATTTTTAAAACTCATTTTAAATTTTTTCTTTTAAGAAAATGTTTAAAATTTATTTTTAAAATTGTTTATTTTTAAGAACAGGAACTAATCCCCTCTTCTTAAAAAACGAGCACTTGGCTCTGATACCACTTTGCGGAGGTACTTCAAGGTACAACATTTTTATGCAGCCAAACGCTTAAGGTGTACAAGTCGAAACAGCCAAGGTACAACATTTTTATGCAGCCAAACGCTTAAGGTACATGAGGCGCGCTTTTTTGGCCAAAAATCCCACAAAAAAACATCAAAATTTGCGCTTTTCTGGCTCTTCCTGTAAAAACACAAGGCGAGAAGGCGAAAAGCCCCAAGACCTGCGCCTTATGTCGCCTTGCGCCTAGGCGCGCCTTAGGCGCGCTTTTTAAAACCAAGATATACTGCAGTCTCCCCGTTCTTCTTCCACATTCCAGCCCGAACTTGACTACAGAAAACCCTAATACGCAGAGGATGTTCCATTACAGAAGCAGAAAATCTGTACGGGTGGCAGTCACCTAGCAGATTGCAAAAGCGATCACCCAATTCAACTGATGAGGCAGCAGACGATTCAAATTCACCATAACGCCTCTTCAATGCTCTGTGTAAAACCAACGAGAGCAACCAGTGCAACGGTATGTGTACTGATATCTCCTGTGAACTAACATCGTATTTAATTACAGGCCACTCTGCTAAACTCAAAGCCTCTAATCTACTTGTATAATCTCCAAAACCTGCAGAAATGGTGTCGCGTTGATTAGTACCAACACCTGCAGAAATAGATTTTTCCCTTTCTAAACAGAGATGGTGTTCTCTTTTAAATTTTTAATTGAAAGAAAATACTACCAGAACCACTGCTTGTTCTTGAAGTTGAGATATTATTACCTCCTGATGTATTGGCAGTATTAAACTCAGTGGCCCCTAAAACCTCCTTAACTATGATGGGAACTGATTCATCTTCGGCGGAAAATGCACAAGCCAACGCATGAATCTTGGCAATGAAACAGCCTAAAAGAAAAGGTAAATGCTTGTTGCCATCATCTTCTCGTCGTATATGAATACCGGTTTCTCTTTTTTGAGGGCTAAATCCCTGAACAAAAGCCAACACTTTCATCCATGTTCTTGATGGTAATGTAGCATGGCTCATGACAAATCTAATATCTTCAACAACACGGTGTGTTATTGTATACAACTTTCCCCACTGTAATACCTGAAATATATATAAAAAAAAGAGTCAATAATTAAACATGAAGAATGAAACTTCAAAATTAGATAACTACAAATAGAAGACGACCTTTACCTGTAGCCGATGATCCGCTCGAGAACAAGAACCAAATATGTTGATCAAACAGTTCAAAAGCATGGTCAAAGGATCTAAATCCTTAACCAGGCTAGGGACCGTAAAAACTTGAACAGAAAATGTGGATAGTAGTGGAAACTTTGTATAAGCAGATCCGTCACACTTTTCAACAGCTTTATTAACAGCCATGGCATAATACTTTTGAAAAGCCTTTGCAAATTCACGTTTAAAACAATAATCACTTAGCAATTTCAAAAGTAATTGTTGAAGGTTCTCGACAACTTCCGTGCTTAAAAGCATCTCTGCCCAGACAAGAAGATCCAACAGATCGACCTCGGAGCATAATCTTCCAGAAACAAATCTAAGCAAACTTTCACTGCACTCACAAAACTCCAAAAGCATCCACGCCACTTCTGATGTCAGCACATCTGCGACCTTTTTAGATTTCCAAACATTATCATCATCGCCAGGCCCGTTTTGGTGGTTGCTAGCTGCTAATTTTAATTTGCTTTCCCAGTGATGAAGAAGAATATCCAAAACAGGACGTAAAGTCGTTGCGATATCTTCTTGAAGTGGTTGTTGTATCAGTTCTGCTCCTTGATGTTCAGAACAAAATCCACTATCTTTACATGCTGTCACATCTCCACAGTCACAGCATCCACCACCTGTGATTATCAACGAGTAATCATGGTCCCTATGGTCACCATTTTTAAAACATTGGACGCAAAATGCACATGTGGGATCATGTTCGCATGTTCTACAACGGTATGCTATGTCACCTTGGCCCCACACGGACCCACACACGCCACGTTTCCCGCCATTCATAAAAGCCAATCGATGTGGCATCTCAGCAGGATCACCAGCAAACATCAGCCACTTCAACCAGAGAATGTTTTCATGCGTGTTGGAACCAAAGGCAGTCTCCATCTCAGCATCAGATGGTAAAATTGCCTCAATGATTTCTCGTAACGGCGTGTTGTTGCTTTCAACTAGTTGGATTAGTTGGTATTGCACAGGATGAGAGCTCCTTTCGAGAGGAACACCTCTTAAGGCTAGCCTCTGATACAAATAAGAAGAAAACGTCAACAAACATGATTCACATTCAAAGCTTTCGTTCCCTCATATAAATAAGCATGAAACATTAGAATAGAGAACAAGCCAATCTTTCACAACAATATGAATCATCTATTTCTTCAACTTCTTATTTGACAGAAACACAAGAACACGGTAGTGATCGACTCTTAGAATTGACATAAGAGATTCTATAAAATACACACCAAGAAAGCAGAAAAAAGTTCCTAAGTCAATCGAACAAACAATATAACTCAAGTCCACATAATCAGAAATCATACACACACATAATGAAATCGGAATTAGCTCTCGAATTTATTATCAAAGAAAATACGCTCAAAACTTTGATCTCTCCCATACGTATGCATTAGGCTTGACGATGGCTCGGCAATCATAAGCATACTAGGACACTAATTCATTCTTATGGATAATTACAAATAACCTTATAACTATCTAAATAATTAAGAATCCTGATTGAGATATAACTCCTCTCAACCAATCCGCCCCACCACCTGCTCGGATTAGTCTCCTACGGCCAACAATAACAACCGGCTTAAACGGATAACCGAACCGAATAAACCGGTTGAATTCACGTTTCTAATTCTTCGGAGTTCCAAAAAAAAATTCAAAACACCCCTAATAATCATGTTTTGCCCTAAACAGACCCTAACATTTATGATAAACACCTCCGATATATTTCCCCTAAGCAGCACAAACTAGTAAAACCTAAAACCACAATCAATCAAAAGCACGTTAACTATCATTCGACCTAAAATCATCAATCAAAAGCACGTTAACTATCATTCGACCTAAAATCATCAATCAAAAGCACGTTAACTATCATTCGACCTAAAATCTTTGGTTACACGTGGAAATAAACAACAAATGTTCGGAAAATACTATACCTCCATTATACGATCTTCTCTTGAAAGAGGAAGAAGAGCCATACTTTCAGAATACCACGATTTCGTCAGCGATGAAACCACCGTAACCAGGGTTGCAAATCGCCCGTTGTTGTTACCTCTTCTTGTTTACTATTTATTTATTTATTTATTTATTTATAACCTTAAAACAAAATCGGTGGTTTTTTTTTCCCACCGACCCAGTCCCTTAACTTTTGTATAGTGTTAGAAGTAACCTTTTAGTTTTGTAAATGTAATTTTAACCCCCTTAAATTTTCAAAGTTACGAGTTTGACCTAAAACTAATTACTTGCATTTTTATTTTTATGTACGTGTCAATATAAACATCATGCACAATGAACCCATATGCTAACAAAATCAAGCAATAGTTAACCCAAAATCAAGAAAAGTCAACCGTATGTCACTAATTCAATCCGCATATCACCTAAAATAACCGTATTCTACCATATATCACTAAGAAGTATAAGGGGGCGTTTGGTTCGCGGAATGTGTAGGAATTGGAATTGGAATCCCTATAGGAATTGGAATTTGAATTGGTATTTTATGGATTCCTTTGAAATCCATGGATGTGTTTGGTTGATAAATGTATTAATGGAATTAGAATTTAAAAATACCTAAAAAGACAAAATTACCCCTAGTTATAAACAATTGGCAAAAGTTTTAAAAATAACTATCTTAGATAAGAATTCAAAAAAATTCTAAAAAATCCAAAAAATTATAAAAAATTATAAAAATTCAAAAAAATTCTAAAAATCATAAAAAAAATTCTAAAAATTCTAAAAAATAAAAAAAATCTAAAAAATAATAAAAAGTTCAAAAAATTCTAAAAAATCAAAAAAAATAATAAAAATACCTAAAAATTCAAAAAAAATCTAAAAAATAATAAAAAATTCAAAAAATTCGAATAAAGCAAAAAAATAATAAAAGCTTCAAAAATTTTTAAAAATAAGAAAAATTTCTAAAAAATAATAAAAAATCTAAAAAATCCTAAAAAGTCAAAAAAAAAAATCTAAAATTAAAAAAAAAATCTAAAAATAATAAAAAATCCAAAAAATTCTAAAAAATAAAAAAATTTCTAAAAAATAATAAAAAGTTCAAAAAATTATAAAAAATAAAAAAAATTCTAAAAAATAATAAAAAATCCAAAAAATTCTAAAAATTCAAAAGTGTTATAAAATCAGATATACACTTTCCTGTCTCTCTCCTAATATAACTGCTTGGCAGTTATTCCGATGTATGTATGTATGTATAAACACATTTGTATGATATGAAATGGTAGGAAACTCGCAGACTCAATACAATATTCAATACAATTTCGAATACCTAAAACCTTAATTTGGGTGTTTTTTTTTCGATTACGGTTTTTGGGTTTTAGGAAAGTGGAAACAAAGATCTCAATTTCAACCTTATAATATACAGCTGTAATATATTCTGTTAATGATATATTATGTTGATGATGGAATGGAATACAGTTGTCACACTTGGGTGACTTACATTGAAAATTGTCACTATTAATTTATTAACTAGGTGTACATAAAGAGCTTACATTGGAAAAATAAAAATATCATAAAGTTGTTGTGCCTTACAATCTCGGACCCCAAAATTCTTGAAGACTACAAATATTAATTTTTCTTAAAAGGTTCCTTACATATTTTAATAGATTTAAATTTGGAATTCAAATTTATTATTAATGGTATAATTTTTTTTAACCAACAATTATACTGTTACTAAACAACCACATTACAAGATACAAAATTAATTAATGAGTTTATTTTCCTTCTCTATTTTATAAACATACTTAAAGTTTAGAACCTGCAGTTCTAGCAAAAGAGAGAACCCGAAGTTCTCATACAGTATACATTTTCATTTAAAGGCTTGTTTTTAAAATGCCTTATTCTTTCCTTTGTAGATAATATGTCGAACTTATCAAAGCTTGAATTCGCCGCACTTGACATCTCGGGTAACAACTACCTCCCGTGGACTCTTGATGCTAAAATCCATTTGACGGCAAATAATCTGGGGGAAACTATTATTGATGGTAATCAAACTTCACCTCAGGATAAAGCGAAAGCTATGATATTCCTCCGCCATCATCTCACAAAGATCTAAAGCGGGGATATCTAACTCTGGAGGACCCTCTTGAATTATGGATAAATATCAAAGAACGTTTTGACCACCAGAAGTTGGTCTTACTCCCCAAAGCCCGCTATGAATGGCTTCATTTACGACTACATGATTTTAAGACTGTCAGTGAATATAATTCTGCCTTGTTCCGCATTACCTCTGAGTTAAAATTATGTGGTGAAAAAATAACCGATGAAGACATGCTTGAAAAAACTTTCTCAACGTTCCATGCCTCAAACATGCTCCTGTCGCAGCAATACCGGAAACGTAAATTTACCAAATATTCTGAATTGATATCATGTCTTCTGGTCGCGGAGCAAAACAACAAGCTCCTACTACAAAATCATCAATCGCGACCCGCTGGTGCAAGCCCATTCCCTGAAGCGAATGTGGCCAATTCTCAAAGCGGACGAGGTAGAGGTAGAGGTAGAGGCCGCGGCCCCAGCAGAGGTCGTGGTCGTGGTCGAGGACGGGGTTACACATGGCATCGAGAGTCTCAAAACACAAAAGATAGCGGTGGTGAATCGAGTCGACATAATACGGGGCGACCTTCAAGAGGGAAAAGTAGCGGGAACCAAGGCAACATTTGTTATAGATGCGGGATGTCAAATCATTGGTCCCGCACATGTCGCACCCCTAAACACCTCGTTGAGGCATATCAACGCATGATGAAAGACAAAGGAAAGAATTCTGAAACAAATCTGATTGAGGATGCACCTCCAGCCACGATATCAGACGTTCATTTGGATGCATGTGATTTCATTGAAAATGTTCGTGATGTTTAAACATATTTAATGTACCTTTTATGCTTTACTTTTCACACTGTAACGTTTGTATTTTGTTTGGTTTGGTTTGAAACTCTTGCAATGTTTCATTTTACTTCTTTGCATTAACTTTTATTTATTTTAATTTCCTGAAGAAATATGTATGCTAGCTCTAGTAGAGCTATTATTGGTGATGAATGTCTGGTAGATAGCGGTAGTACTAATACTATTCTCAAAGATATGAAATTTTTCTCTGAGTTGTCTCCGGCAGAGACACCGATTGGTACTATATCTGGTGTCAGTAACCTTATCGAAGGCTCCGGTAGAGCACACATAACATTATCTTCGGGTACCCAATTAACTATCGATAATGCATTATTTTCTAGTAAATCCAGAAGAAATTTACTTAGCTTTAAAGATATTCGAAAAAACGGTTACCACCTAAAAACAATATCTGAAAATAATATTGAATATCTTCAAATTACTTCAAACAAAAATGGCCAAGAAACCATTGTTGAACAATTAGAAGCCTTATCCTCTGGATTATATTGTACTAATATCAATCCTATCGAATCATACATGGTGGGTAACCAAAAGCTGTTAGATAAAGACACGTTCAATATATGGCATGACTGTCTAGGTCACCTTGGTAGCATAATGATGAGACGAATAATCAAAAGTGCAACCGGGCACCCTCTTAAAAACTTAAAAGTCTTGCTACCACAAGACTTATCATGTGCAGCATGTTCTTTGGGCAAACTTATTACTCGGCCCTCACAAACTAAATTGATACATGAAACCCCATCATTTATAGAAAGAATCCAAGGGGATATTTGTGGGCCTATTCATCCTCCGTGTGGACCATTCCGCTATTTCTTGGTCTTAATAGACGCATCCTCAAGGTGGTCACATGTGAGTCTCTTAGCTACTTGAAATGTAGCATTTGCCCGACTTTTAGCCCAAATCATACAACTGAGAGCTAATTTCCCGGACAATCAAATTAGAAACATTCGGATGGATAATGCAGGAGAGTTCACATCTCAAGCGTTTAATGACTATTGTATGTCAATCGGGATCAATGTTGAACATTCAGTACCTCATGTTCACACACAAAACGGTTTAACTGAATCTTTGATTAAACGATTACAAATAATCGCTAGACCACTTTTAATGAGATGTAAACTACCATCTTCTGCATGGGGACATGCTATTTTTCATGCTGCTGCACTGATTAGATTGAGACCAACTGCTGATCACGAATACTCCCCATTGCAAATGGTCTCCGGACGAGAACCAAGTTTGTCCCACCTTAGAATTTTTGGTTGTGCGGTATATGTACCAATACCGCCACCACAACGTACTACAATGGGACCCCAAAGAAGACTGGGTATCTATATTGGTTTTAACTCCCCGTCCATTATTAAATACTTAGAACCAATGACGGGAGACATGTTTACAGCACGGTATGCTGACTGTCATTTTGATGAAACAATGTTCCCAGTCTTAGGGGGAGATAAGGACAAAGAAAGACTGGTAACGCAAGAAATAACGTGGAATGCATCATCGCTATCAAATCTCGACCCCCGAAGTGGTCAATGTGAATATGAAGTCCAAAAGATTATACATTTGCAAAGAATAGCGAATGAATTACCAGATGCATTCACAGACACGAATAGAGTGACAAAGTCACATGTACCAGCATCAAATGCACCTGCTCGAATTGAAGTAATCCCAGAAGCGATTACTATACAACGAAAGCGTGGGAGGCCAATCGGTTCCAAAGACAAAAACCCACGGAAACGAAAAGAGCAAAGCAACGCAGTTGGTGAAAACTCACAAAAGGTTATAAATGAAACCCCGGTAGAGGTAAATGTCCCGGAAGAGACAACTATAATTCCAGAGGAAAATGAAGTTTCAGAAGAAACACCGGTACCGAACGAAAATGAGATCTGTATTAATTATGTACAAGATAGTACAATGTGGAACCGGAATAAAACACGTGTTGATGATATATTCGCATATGCTATAGCAACGGATGTAATCAATGAAAATGATTACGTACCTAAAACTTTAGAAGAGTGCATGCATAGAAATGATTGGCCAAGATGGCAAGAAGCCATAAACGCCGAATTGAATTCGCTCGAAAAGCGACATGTTTTCGGACCTGTAGTCCGAACACCCATAGACGTCAAACCAGTAGGTTATAAATGGGTGTTTGCAATAAAGAGAAATGAAAAGAATGAGATTGTACGATATAAGGCTCGACTTGTAGCACAAGGGTTTTCCCAAATCCCAGGAGTTGATTTTGAGGAAACGTATTCCCCTGTAGTGGATGCGATAACCCTTAGGTTCCTAATCGGCCTCACAATCTCTGAAGGACTTCATATGAGACTAATGGATGTCGTCACTGCATACTTATACGGGACACTTGAAAATGACATCTACATGAAAATTCCTAAAGGATTAAAATTGCCCGAAGCATTAAAATCAACACCTCGAGATATGTGTTCTATAAAGCTCCAGAGATCTTTATATGGTCTCAAACAATCTGGTCGTATGTGGTACAATCGACTTAGTGAATATCTCGAAAAAGAAGGATACAAGTCTAATGTAATCAGTCCATGTGTCTTTATAAAAAGATCACTATCAAATTTCACTATAATCGCAGTCTATGTTGATGATATCAACATCATCGGATCTCCTGAAGAGATAGAGAAAGCTGCTCAGTTGTTAAAGAAGGAATTTGAAATGAAAGATCTTGGTATGACAAAATTATGCATCGGACTACAATTTGAGTATCTATGCAATGGCACATTTGTCCATCAATCAAACTACATCCAGAAGATGTTAGTTCGTTTCAATATGGATAAAGCACATCCGTTTAGCGTACATATGGTTGTCCGACCGCTAGATCCACACAAGGATCCTTATCGCCCTCAAGAAAAAGGCGAAGAAGTACTTGGTCCAGAAGTACCATACTTAAGCGCGATCGGTGCCCTTATGTACCTCGCAAATAACACAAGACCTGACATTGCATTTGCAGTTCATGTACTAGCGAGATACAGTTCGAATCCAACACGTAGACATTGGAATGGTGTAAAACATATATTCCAGTATATTTGCGGGACACAAGACTTAGGTCTTTTCTATCAAAAGGATCAAAAGTCCCAGCTTGTTGGGTATGCTGATGCCGGATATCTATCAGATCCTCACAAAGCAAAATCTCAGACAGGTTATGTATTCACATACGGTGGCACAGCAATTTCTTGGAAATCGACTAAGCAAACACTTACAGCAACATCATCCAATCATGCTGAACTGATAGCATTATATGATGCTGGTCGAGAATGCGTGTGGTTGAGATCAATAATTAATCATATACAAGAAGCATGCGGATTGGAACAAATCAAGAAGGACCCGACAATTATTTATGAAGACAATGCTGCTTGCATAGCTCAGATCAGAGAAGGTTACATCAAGGGTGATCGAACAAAGCACATCTCACCAAAGTTCTTCTCAACTTATGACTTGCAGAAAGAAGGGGAAAGTGACGTTCGCCAGATCAAGTCAAGTGAAAATTTAGCTGACTTGTTCACAAAATCTTTACCTAGAAGCAGTTTCGAGCAGTTATCACATGAGATCGGGCTTCGTAGATTAAAAGACGTTAGTTAGTTTGAGGGGGAGCATTATACACGCTGTACTCTTTTCCTTGACTAAGTTTTGTCCCATTGGTTTTCTTAGTAAGGTTTTTAACGAGGCAGCATAACTGGTCCTGCAGTATCAGTTTATCATATAGGTCCTGAAGTATCGGTTTAACATCATCCTGAAGAATGTTGTTAATAGTGTATAATAAACAGTATGTATATCTGAGGGGGAGTGTTATAAAATCAGATATACACTTTCCTGTCTCTCTCCTAATATAACTGCTTGGCAGTTATTCCTATGTATGTATGTATGTATAAACACATTTGTATGATATGAAATGGTAGGAAACTCGCAGACTCAATACAATATTCAATACAATTTCATTGTTTTCTTATCAAAAAGAAATCTAAAAAATAATAATAAAAAAATTATAAAAAATAATAAAAATTTCAAAAAATTCTAAAATTTAAAAAATATTTTTAAAAAATCAAAAAAATAATAAAAAATCCAAAAAAATCCTAAAAATATAAAAAATTCAAAAAATATAAAAATAATAAAAAATCCAAAAAATTCTAAAAAATAAAAAAAAATCTAAAATATAATAAAAAATCCAAAAAATTATAAAAAATCAAAAAAATTTAAAAAATATTTTTTTTAATTTTTTTTGAATATTTTTTAGAATTTTTTGGGTTTTTTATTATTTTTTTGATTTTTTTGATTTTTTAGATTTTTTTTATTTTTTAAATTTGTTTTTGGGTTTTTAGTTTTTTTTTCGTTTTTTAGATTTTTTATTAATTTTTTTATTTTTTATAATTTTTTTGATTTTTTATAATTGTTTTGATTTTTTGATTTTTTTTATATTTTAGAATTCTTTGGAAATTTTTTTATTTTTTTTATTTTTAGATTTTTTTTTATTTTTTAGAATTTTTTTGATTTTTTAGAATATTTGGGATTTTTTATTATTTTTTTGATTTTTTAGAATTTTTTTTTATTTTTAGAATTTTTTGGATTTTTTATTATTTTTTTGATTGTTTATTATTTTTTTAATTTTTTAGAATTTTTTTATTTATTAGAATTTTTTGGATTTTTTACTAATTGTTTGGATTTTTTTTTGGATTTTTTATTATTTTTTTGATATTTTAGAATTTTTTTGGGTTTTTAGATTTTTTATTATTTTTTTTGATTTTTTTGGATTTTTATTATTTTTTTATATTTAGAATTTTTTTGATTTTTCTGAATTTTTTGGATTTTTTATATTTTTTATTTTTTAGAGTTTTTTTGATTATTTAGAATTTTTTGGATTTTTTATTATTTTTTTTATTTTTAAGAATTTTTAGAATATTTTGTATTTTTTATTACTTTTTAGAATTTTTTGGATTTTTTATTATTTTTTGATTTTTTTTTATTTTTTAGAATTTTTTTGATTTTTTTATTATTTTTTGGTTTTTAGACAAAAATGAAAGAGGCAAGGGGTTATTTCCGTAACTTTGGAAACATTCCCTTGGTTTTTTAAACTTTCCTTTGAAATTTAGAAGGAATCTGAATTCCATTAAATAAGGGATTTTGTTGGAATTGAAATCCAATTCCTTTCAACTAATTTATCCAACCAAATACACAAAGGAATGTAATTCAAATTCCAATTCCATTGAAATCATATGGATTCCTGTCAACCAAACAGGCCCTAAAAGATACCTAACCTCCTACACCGCGGTGGTCGTAGAAGAAATGTGGAAAACGATATGCTCAACGCAGATTGCAGGGAACTGTGACTTACAAGAAACGGGGGAAACGGCATGCTCAAATCACGTTAAAGTCGCTTGTCGCCGGGATAGGGAGTCCGCCGCTAGTCGCCGAGAGAAGACCAAGTCTTTGGTCTTTGTTAGGTAGAATGTGAAGCTTTAGGAAGAATATTGGGAAATATACAAAACCCTAATGATTAGTGAGAAAGCGGAAAGTTGAGAAATTGTAGGTTCATTTACCTGGGACTCAAGTGACGAAGACGATTATTTGTGAGGGGGTTACATATATTTACGGTTTTAGCCTGTTCATTTATTAAGAAAGTCTGTTTTTTCCCTTGTCGGATTTCTATTTAACCTTAAAACCTAACTGGCTTAGTGGGGGAGACTAAAATGGGAGGGCTTTTTATAATAGCGAGACTTAATAAGCAAAATTTTTAATTTTGGGACTCGACCTGACACCTGCCAACATGATCAGGAACACAATTTCAATTTACTCTTTTGTTTATTATGGTTTAAAATAAATGGTGAGTATTTAGTATTAAATTAACTCCTTTTGTTCCAGCTTCTATTTCAAACGAAAGCATCATTCAAGGGGTGCTCAAAAGTTGGTTTTCAGGCTGAAGGGTAAAAAGTTCATGAAATTTATGCAATACATGGCCATTACTTGCAATTGACTTGATTTCTCGTCTAAACATTAGGAACCATTCATAGGTGGATTTATATTTAATAGTTTGTTTAACATACTTGCAATACGATGTAACTATAATAACACCATTTTATTCTAGATATAATTAATGTCATTGATCATTATATATTTACATGAATTATTTGTAATAGTTTAAATCGAAAATATAAACTCTGAGTTGACAAGTTAAGGGTAGTTGGATCCAAGTGTAGGAAAAGTTACAAACTCACCATGTAAGGTTCAAGGTATAAAAAAAATAAGAACGAAAATAATGGAAGTTTACTAAAGTTTAAAATCTATCTATTATACTAAAGTAAAATAATGGTTGACTATTTGACCATGATGTGGCATATGTCTTTGGCCAGAGAATTGGGATTTTGGGCGGCATTTTCCTTTTCCTCATTCCTCCTTCATTTGTGAAACCGCCTATTTTTGTTCATCAATAAGGAAACCTCAATCAATATTCAATCACCTCAAATCGTTTCTCCAAAATTAGGAAGCCGTTTCCTTAGTCGATTAATTCAAATCACGAATTGCTTCATCGATTTGTATTGGACAGATTAATATTGGCGATTAAACATGGATACGATCACGAACATGATACTCTTTTCTAAACCCTAGATCTTAATCTTTTTCCTTCTGATGTACTCTTCCTCTTCTCTTCTGATCTAGATGATTCAAGCTTCCATGATCAGGTAAGAAATCTTCTTTTGCTAATTGTTAATCCTTTTGTTCATCTGTTCGACGTTATATCTTTCTTTCCGTCTTTCTTTTTTTCTCTCCAAACCCTAGGTCATCTCAAGAATTCCAGCCGTCACTCTCATCGGGATTTCTCATCTCTCCGTCTTTCTTTGTTTATTTTGATCTGTTGCAATTGAGTTTTGTTTAAAGTTTCTTTTACCCTGATTAGATATTTGGAAAAAAGTTTAGTTCTTTGCTATTTGGGGATTTTGATTTTACTTTCTTTTTTCTCAAGAAACAATCTTCATTTTTCTTTTACTTCTGGGCTTTTATTGCAGGTTGTTTTTTTAATCTGATTTAATTGTGTTTTGTTTACCCTGATTAGATACTTGGGAAAAGTTTGATTCTTTTCTAATTTGGGATTATGGTTTGATTCTCATATTATTGACTAATTTTTGTTTTGACCCTTTTAGTTCTTGCTGGGTTGAAGGAGAAATTTGCAGAGGCTATGAGGAGAGATGATGTAAAAGCCATAGTTTTGACTGGTATGTTCTTGATTCGAGCTTTTAGTTTAATTGAATTTTGTTTTTTTTTTCTTATTTAGGGTTTGTTTGGTAAAACTGATCATCTTATGATAACCATGATTTAATTTAATAGTAGTTGAAAACAAAACTATGGTATGTATATCGAAAGAAAATTCAAATAAATCTATTGATTAGTTTTTTTTCTGTTTTTTCTTGAACAAATGTGACACCCATACAAGAGAAGGTTTGCTTACATCAACAAAATAAGGTGATATTAAATAAAACAATGATGTAAAACGTTGTTGCTAATTTATCCGTAATGTCTTTAAATTTGTCGTTTTTGTTAAATAATGTTTTCTATCAACTACTTTCAATTTAGATGGAGTATATATACTTAATTCTGTAATCAAAATAATGACTTCCATGACTAAATTCGATTTCTCTTACTTTGTGAAGGCAAAAATGGGAGCTTTTCTGGTGGATTCGACATCAACGTTTTTCAAAAAGTTCACACGACTGGTGCGACTTCATTAGATATGTATTTTTTTGGACCCTTTACAGTAATTATCGTCCTTGATCTAGAGATAATGCTTTGGAATGTTACCGAGACCACGTAAGTATATTCGTTGGAAGAATCCATTGAGAGGCTTTTTGCATCGATTTCTTCGCTGGAAAATGATAGCAATTCGATGTGTTGTTGCAGTTTTTAAATGGTCAACGAACTTGTGTCCCTCGCCGGTGACCAACTCCCTGTTCCGGTAAGTCGGATAAGTTATAAATTCATAGTTACAATTTATTTCTTGGAAATATATCTAAATTTTTTTGACTAAAAGAATTTTTAGAATAAATAAATTTCGCCAGCCATTTTTTGGGTTAATAATTTCAGATTGATGATATGGAAAGCCCTGATATTATCAAAATTTGTGGGTGATTTTGGGTTGGAGCTTCCATATTTATATCGGAGGTTGGCGTGAGCCGGTGGCTAATGTATCGGCTCAAAGTTTCACGGTTTTGGGATTACCCTACCCGGTTCGGAGGAGGTGTCGAACCGAATGGTGGAGAATACCATGTCGAGTCTGCTCAACTGGGCCGCGTACGCTCATCGAGTTGTCTTTGAATCAATAAGGTGGTAAGTCTCTTTAAGACAAAGATATTTATTCTCACAGTCTCTTTAATTGAAGCTGTTGTAATCCTTGGAACATGAAGGTATAATATTGTTTTTATCTTATTAAAAAAAACTTCACTTTATTGTTAAATTCACGTTTAGAGCATTCAAACAGGACTGCGCAGTTTACGGCTTGTGGATAGATAGGAAAACTTTGGTTACCAGTTTTTACCTTTGATAATATAATTACAGGTTGATTGTCCATAGATAGGAAAACTTTGTAGACTATGATTATTGATCAAACTTTACTCGATTTGGAATCTAAGGGTACACTCAAATTACTTATTTATCAATCTGTATATATAGTCTCGCCACTTTCTAACCTTGCTTTCTCTACAGCCAAAAAGTTTACTTCTGGATGCATCTGGAAAACTCAGTTACGGATTTTATATTGAGTGCCCTTGCTCAACAAGTTAATGTAAGTGTAAGATCTTAACTTTTAATTATTGTTTGTTGTATTTCTTATTAATTTTTATAGATCCTATTTTTTGTAGGGCGCTGGCTTACTTCACACAACGTATGGAACTCCAAAACATGTCACTCTTGAGGTGCAAACAATTGTTAGTTTCTTCCTATTTCTTCATTATGGGTTTACACTTTTTGCGCTTCTATGGATTTATAATTTTTTTGTCACTTCTATGGTTCACATCATGAAGGACAAAAAAACATCAGAGGTTATATATGGGGAAAAGTGAGTCTTCTATGGATTTATATTTTTTTCGTGGTGTTTGTAATATCACTCAACGTGTTTGTAAACATAATTGGTTTTTCACGCTGGAACGAAGCTGGTTTGTGTTGTATTATCACAGCCCATTCCATCTAAGCTCCGATACCTGCAAAAGGCCATCAAGATCAAGTTTTTACTGTGTCTAATTTTTTTGCAGCTGATCTTTAATGATGAAATCCAAATTTTTTTAGCAAGCTCTCAACCTCTTTCATGTAGTACACATGTTATAATAAATAAAAATAGATTGGGGACACGTGCCCTCTCTAATAATCGACACTACCCGTTTTTCGGTACCGGTACAGTACCGGTATCTTGGTTGATTTAACGGTACCGTACCGGTTATATTCGGTATCGATACCTGTTTTCCCCATTTTTTGGTACCGGTACCGGTCCAGTACCATGCTCATCTTTATTTGCTGGATTCAGTGTTCATTTTCGTTGATTTCAATCGTATTGTTAGTTGACTTCATGGCAGAATGAGACCTTCATATGCACAATTTGTAGAAAATTTTACCAGGAACATTGAACAATTAAATGGAATCCCAGCTATAACACATAACAACAAGGTAACAATCTGACTTCTAACAATATACCTTATTGTAATTGCATGTACTGGGTAATAAACTGGCCAATAATTGCATGGTTATCTGGTGGTTAAGGATTTTCTCATCGTCGATGATTATATACTCTCAATTATTTGTATGTTTTTATTTTGTTTTGCAATGTTGATATTGATTAACACTTAATAGAAAGTAAATCGTTTAATAACAATTAATCATTGTGAATTTGAGTTATTCGTTTGGGTTTGTCGAATCTGAATCTGATTTTACCTGATTTACTTGAAACTGTATTAATTAAATAGCTATACAAAATCTATACCACCTGGAACTTCAAATATGCACCTCAAAACGGTGAGATAGAGAATTCAATTCTACTACTCAAGTATATTTAGTCGGTTCTAAATTTCCTAAACAAAATTGAAGGTACCTAAGAAAATGGAATAGTAAGCCTATGAATGTAACAACAGATGATTATAGCTCCTTATGAGTGAATTCAGTTTGTTTTATAGAAATGTTTTTGAAAAGAGTTAATAGGCATGCTACTTATTGCATTAAGAACTTAGTAAGTAAGGGAATTTGTTTATTCCAGCTTTTAATATTCAAAATTAACAGGTATTAATTGTGCTTTTGGCATTATTTAGTATCTAAAAACACATTTTCAACTGTGTAATATGCTAAAATATTTGTTGATGACAGGTTAAAGTGTGTGATATATGTGGAAATGCAGGGCGTGAGGACTTACTTGCTATATGATGTAGATGTCTGGATGGTGCGGAGCACACGTAAGTCTTTTTGTTGATGTTAAATGGGATTTTTTGTATTAATAAATTGTTAAATTGTAAGTTTTGGACATTTTGCTAAGTATTGCATGAAAGTAATGATAAATAAAGTTCTCGAATGTGATTGGGTATTTGAAGAATGCGAAATGGAGGAAACTAAAATCACAAACCGACAAGAATAACACAGGGACTTCAACTGAAAAGACCAGTCTTCGCATTCAAAAGTTGCGAAAGCACATGGAAAAAGACTTGCAGACAAATTAGATTCGTCTTTTAAAAACTGGCTCTTGAGATCCCAGGGTCATGTAAAGACGTTGAGCGTGGGAAAGTGGAAGTTGACCATCAGTTTTATCATTTTGGTAGTGAGTCTACAGAAGGGTCACATTCTCCCGCTACATGCCCACGATTATAATCTTTACTAGGTATGTAACCTAAATTGTTTTCTTTCTCTTATAGTTTATCATTTTGTGCACTAATTTGGTAGTTTTTTTGAGGATTTCAAGAGCTAGATACATTTTAATTCGCAGCTTGTGGCAGGTGACCTTCAAGGGTTAAGGTAAGAAAAAACTTACATTTTCGAGCTACGAACCGAACCGAGCTACGAATCGAAGGTTAAAACACGAGATGGAGTCAAGCTACTACTTGACAACGACGGCGAACCTACGAATAAAACAAATAATGTTGTTTATAAAGAGATCTTCAATGAGTTGTTATTTTTGGTTGTATTCATGCATTTCAATTATTTGGTGTACTCTATATCATTTCCGTTAATATTTCAACGTATATATAATTAAAATATTTACGTTAACAATGCTAAAGTAGTTATTTTTCTTATTAGCCACCCGTGTAACACACGGGAACTTAGTCTAGTTTAGTATTAAAACCATATATCACCAATGTTCATTGTTGTGTTTAAATAAATATAAGAAAACTTTCGTAGTAGTTTATTGTTGAATAAAATGGTAAAGGGTATTCGCATATACGGTTGTGAATCTACATGATAAAGGGTAAATTACATTTTTCGTTCTTTATGTTTGTATAGAACTAGGTTATCACCCGTGAATACTCACGGTTCGGATATTTAAGTTTTATTAAACACAACAGTTTATATATTTAAATAAAATGAATAATGCGTGAAGAATAAGGTGTATTAATTAACGTTAACAACGTCTTTGATAACATGTTTACAAGACGTGTGATTTGAAAACGCGTACCATTACATAAACAATCATGTGGATCGATGTTTCTCAAAAGCATTACTGGAACACCCAACTTTAAAACTAATCTATGGTTTGGTAATCCAGAAAATTTGATATTGTTTAACACGTAAACATATAAATCATGATAGAATATCGACCATTGGTAGATAAGGATGTTGAACTATTGTTGAAATTGTGAGTAGCTGAACAAAAGATTGGATAAGAAACTCCTTCAGTACTAACTTCAAAATTCACTAAGAAAAACTATATTAAATAACATGTAGGTATAACAAAGGGTAGGGATATGGTAAAAAGTGTCTAAAATGTAAGAAGGGTAGGAAGTGTTTTAAACCATTGGATATTTGATCTAATGGTTGAGATCAATAGGGTATAAAAATGTAAATTGTGTTTTAATTAGAAGGACCTTTTTTGTAAAATTGAAGGGCAATAGTGTCTTTTCCAATGTTTCAAATATGGTAACCGTATCCTACATAACCAAAACCCCCATCAATCTCCTAAAAACAAGCGACGTTCCCGTAAAAGCTAACGTCTTCAATTCCGTGAACATAAAACATAGCAGATAACCTAGAAGTGTTTAAAAGGTAATCGGAGCACAATCTTCGTCGTCTAATTCCAGTAGAACTAAAGGGGTTTTTTTTCACTAATCGCATCACATTCTTGTTCTATTAACAGTAAAATCAAGAATCGAAGGAGTGTTCTATGGATTCAAACAAAGGAATGAGGAAGGCATCCGGTTCTAAGAGGAAGCGAGAAGCAACAATTTCAAAACCAGGTTAGTGTTCGGTACAGTGCATGGTTGTCAATGGTGTCTATTGATGACTGTGATGTTCATAACAACCTGGTTAACACTTTAGGGTATTATTTAGGGATTTATTGGGTTTTATTTGTGATGTAGATGGGGTGATAGTGTCATATTAGTAGAAAAAAATTTGTTTGAATGGGGGTTTTATTTTAAATCAGTCGGTGGTGTCTTAATGTTTTTTAATGATTGAAGGTTTTTTTAATGGGGGTTTTACAAATGCAGTGTCTTTTTTCAGTGTTATATGCAAGAGGGAAGGGTGTTTTACTGGGGGTTGTATTTTAAATCTTTCTGTGGTATTTTAATGGGCTGTGATCATGTTATTGCATGTAACACTACAAGTCATGGTGTCGTAGTGTTATATGTAGAAGGTGACTGTTGATCAGTTATATGCAAATAACACTTTATTGCATAAAACACTATGAGTCTAATCTTTACATAGTGTTATATGTATAAGGTGATTGTTGATCAATTATATGCAAATAACACTACAATTCTGATGTTGACATAGTGTTATATGTAGATGCTGTCACAGTGACCACTTTATTGTATAAAACAACACAAATATTGCATATAACACTACACTTCTGTTGAAGTGGGTGTCATCTACTCAATTTATTGAATAAAACACTATATATATATTGTTGACATAGTGTTATATGTAGATGTTGGGAAAATCTATAGTTATAAATTGGAATTCCTGATACGATAACTAATTTTAAGATCAATTAATTTTAGTCCGGAGAAGCGGCCGAATACCCAGATACAAAATGGGAAAGGGATTCCATAACACAATTGGACAAAGCATCCCGTTGAGCGATTCGGATAATGATAACGTAATGGAAGAAGGTATATATAAAATACTAAACTTCACATGTAAAAAACAGTTTGATGGAGACTTTAGCTTTAGTAATTTATTATGCTATATCACGTTTTGTCGGAATTATTGAACCATGTCTCACCAAAATATAGGACACTTTAATTTTAGTAATTTGTTGGATTATAATAACAAAATGTCTTCTCTTTGCAGCTACAACATCACCCGCTGCGAACAGCGATGACGACTTCGAGTCACCGCTTCCAGTACCATTCGCAGAAGGTAAGAAGTTTATTAATTCAAATTAACAGTCGGTGTTTTTCATATGATTGGGAGCATAGTATAACATGTATAAATGTATATTTTAGTTTCAAAAGAACAACATACAGCATCTGATACAACACACCATGTTTCCGCAGACGACGGCTTTGTTACGCAACCACCAATCACTAATCCATCAGGTAATTTTGCCCAAAGAAATTGAAACCAAAGTTATCAAAGTTTTCATTTCATTGTAAATATAGTCTAACTGATGTGAATATATGGGTTCCAGCAGCCAAAACACAGCCGGTCCGCGACGAAGTTGCCAAAGAACCACAACAACCAGGCGACTGAAAAAGACGTAAGTCAACAGCGGCTAGGAGGAAGTCGACGAGACCACCAGATTCATTTCAATCAAAAAAATATGAGCCCTTCACCGGGCCAAAAATTAAACTGAAGACGTCTTCGGATCACCTTGTTACATTGGTCAACAACTTGAATAAACCACAAAAAAGAAGGTCATAGAAATGGGATTCGGTGCATTGTTGAATTTCAACATACGGCATGTACCAACGCGGCTTGCATATTGGTTGGCAAGCAACTATGACGACAACGCAGGAGTGTTGAACTTTGGCGAAACCCGTGTACAGATATCAACAAATTTGGTGAATAAAATATTCGGAATACCAATCGGGGGTAGACAGATTGTAGAAAAAATAAGAGCAAGGGACAGCAATCCAGTTGTAAAAGAATGGAGGGACCAGTTCGCTGATTATACTAAAGTGTCGCCACTCGGGCTGAAAGACATTATGGTTGCAGACACAACAAGTGACCGGGTGTTTGAATTGAACTGGTTGGTGTTGTATAATACTATGCTTAGGGAGATAAGCGCATGCAACACAGTTAATCAGAGATTCTTGGGATGCGTGGACCCGAATGTTAAAATATCAAGCTTTGATTGGAGCAGCTACATGATAACCTGTTTAGAACGCACGGCGAATGCATGGAACCGGAAAAGGAATGACCCTTTTAGAGGCCCGATCGTGTTACTAGCGGTATGTGACTTTACTCTATTGTTCATGATATGAGACTGAAACACTACATGCATAATACACCACAAACACATTATATAACAACAGGAAATTGGTTACATCAGCTACATTGCATACAAAACCATTAAAGTATTTTAAAACACAATTTCACTGTGTTACTATGTATAACACTATAGACACATTTAATGTATTACAAACAAGTCTGTTTGGAAAAAATACATTTGATATACTGTATGTATAAGCATATAAAACACTACAATCATTATAAAAAAACTACATTTACAGGCAGTGCATTATGTAAAACACTACATTCACATGTATAACACTACAATCAGCATGCATAACCCTTTCCATGGCTACATAATCTAAAAAATGAATGCTAATATGTGCAGGCTGCATACGCGTACGACCGTATGGATGTTTTGAAGTGTGATAAAAAAGGATCAAAACCGATCGAGTTGATAGATGACGCGATGCTCGACGAACTGCTCGGAAAGCTTGACGACGTACTTTGGGGAGACCACATAAAGAATAACACCCCAATGATACCTAAAATTAATGTAGACAAAGATAAACCGAGGAATGAAAAGGTTAAGAAGATACCTGAAGCAAAAAAATCATCATCCACCAGCGCTAAAAAAGATGAAACGGCAACTGAAAAAAGAACGGAAGACAATGTAGATGCGGGCAACGAAGACTACGGACCGTACGATGAAGGGGACGACGACCACCTGGGAATATACAAACATCATAAAAATTATCTGTTGTCGTAGCCAAGTACACAAGAGTTGCAGTTTGTAGTTGGGGCAGACGGCGAGTTTCGGGTCCCAATGGTATCACAGTATAGGACGCCGCCCGTCTACTCACAAGAAGAAAAAGAAAGTGAAGAGGTACAGTACTTGATAACCTTTTTAATGTTTGGTATGATGTCAGATGTATATTACATAATATAATACTATAACACTAAAACGAAGTTAGAACATGTATATAACACTACAAAACAAGCTGGTACATTATATAACACCACAACACTAAAAAAACGATTAGAACACAATGTAACAATGTGTATAACTAGACAGCACTTTAAAACAACTTATATAACACTATAACAACAGTAAATTACAGAATATAACACTATAACACTAAAAAGAATTAAGAACATCTATATAACACCAAATAAGAAGCTGTTACATTAAAGATCACTATATAATTTGGTTAACAGGGTCAGGCGTAAATTCTGGATGATGCATTTAAGGAATTTGAAGATTGCATTGAGAAGATCAAAATTACATTGACGGAAGCTTTACGTTTGCACCCAAACAGTGACATGATATTGAGTAGGAAAGCGTTGTGGATTGCGACAGCCCGCAAACATCTAAAAGAAGTTGCGGATGATGAGGAAGGCGATGTTGTGTCAGAGAAAACCCCCACACCTGTCAAAACCACTGGACTGTTGACTCAAGGTAATCAGTCTCCTTTCTCGCCCATGACTTCATCGTTTTGCGCAGAAGTGGATCAACTGATATCTGCAATACAATCCATACGACACCCAGGCACACGATCGAAAGCTGAGGGGATCCAACCAGTAAACTTGCAAAGTGAACTAGACAACGTCAAGTATTCGTGACCCTGAAAAGGAAGAAAAAGCCTTATTGCAATATAAACTCCGGAGGTCAAAAAGAAACATCACTCTTCCGGATGCGCTGAGGTCACCGTACATGCAGCGTGTGGTTTCATTGACAGATAGACGGGAACAATTGGAATCTGCATTGGCTAGCTGTATACTCAGCGCAACGGGAAACAAATGGTAAGAATCGACAACACTCAAAAATTAAATAAATGAACGAATCTGCTTGCGAATTAATGATTGTATTTCGTGTTATTACATAGGGATGTTATATTCGATTGCCCATCAGGTGTCTCGATTTTGAGAGGCTCGTTTGAGACTATCTACCCGGAATTATGCTTGGATGCAGATATTATATCAGCATGGGCTGCAGTCCTTAACCACGAAGAGCGGTTAAGGGCACCGGGTACCCCCGCGAGGCTGTTTTGCAATGCCGGAATGTTGGTAAGGCACTTTTCAGCCTTTAGAACATATATATAACACTATATAACAAGCTGGTTAAATAAAAGAAAAAAATTGAACACAATGTAACTTAGTGTATAACTAAACAGCACTTTAACACAACTTATATAACACTATAAGAACAGTATACTACATAATATAACACTATGATACTAAAAAAAAAGTTAGAACATGTATAAAACACTATATAACAATCTGGTACATTAAAAAATCCAGAAAAAAAAATAGGATAAACATATAACACTAGGTAATAATGTGTAAAACTAAAATAGCAGTATAACACTATAAGAACAGAATTTTACATAATATAACACTATAAAAGTAAAAAGAATTAAGAACATCTATATAACACTATATAACAAACTGTTACATTAAAAATCACTAAGTAAAACAATAGGATAGGCATATAAAACTATGTAAACATGTGTAAAACTACATAGCAGCATAAATAAAAGAAAAAACTACTTATAACACTATAGCCTGCATTCAACAATCATATGTATCCTATGAAACTAAATATTATGCCTTTAAAAAACAGAACCAACTTATAACACTACAAGACAATGTAACAATACAAAACAGTTTTTGAATATCGTCAGAATATCGAAGGGACCGAGGAACTTAAATCAATTTGAATCTGTGTTTTATTATCAAACAGGTGAAAACTGATTTTGAAGAGCCCGAGGAAAACAGAATCTTGAAGTTCTGTAGCCGGATGGAAACAATATTAGGCCAGGCAGATAGCATGGACATCAGAAACTTCCAAATGGTATTCGTGCCGGTGCTGTATAATACACACTACATTCTAGTGTTCTTCAATGTAGCACAATACCAAATATTGGTGATCGACAATATCGAGGGTGATGTCCCTATCAACATACGATACAGCGGCTACGTTGAAACAATTGTAAGAACACTAACAGTAAAATATTAATTGACATACAATATCTATAAGTTTTAAAAAACCCCATTTGACGTCGTAAATTTTACAGATCAATGCATTCTGCGCGTATGTCAAAAACCACTCGCCTGCTATCGCCAAAAAACTGCGATCAACATCACCGGTTAGTCTGAAGTTCCCGTGGCAAACAATGTATAACGGAACAGATTGTGGAATATTCGTCATGCGTCATATGGAGACTTTTAAAGGTGTTATTGTAATTATAGTTTAATTATTAAAGTTGAAACTGGCATGTACGCTAATTTGATTTGTATTTCTGTTCACTAGGGACAAGTGTGCGCGAATGGAACTGCGGGCTATCGCCAGAGCGAGACATCACGGGGGAGGTGTTGAAAGATCAATCGAAAGAACTATGTGACTTGCGAATAAAGTACTTATCAAAAATCTTGTTAAGTGACATAAACTCGCTGCGATCGAAGATGGAGAAAGAAGTACATGAGTACGCAAATTTGAGTGAAAATGAGATAATGGAAAATGCTAAAACTGCAAAGGAAAGGATCGAGTTACGGTTGAATGAAGAATAGCACATAGTTTCGTTACAACTGATAATGTTTTGATACATGTCTTATTTTAGATATTAGCCTGGTGGTTGGGTTCTCAAATGTTTTGATACATGTTTTAATTTAGATATTAGACTGTTGGGTACCTTAGACTGGTTTCATTTTGTCTGGTAAACGTAACACACTGTACAAATTGATGGTAATAGTCTATTTTCCTTAGTATAACACTATAATTCAGTATAAAAACACCGCAGGTATAATGTGACAACATATAAGTGTTTTGAGGTGTTTTGATTCATATTATTATTGTTGTGGTAGTTGAAACTATAATATAACACTACGTCTAAATATAAAACAATATACTATAAAAAAGAATTCATGTAGAGACATTTAGATCAATTTAAAAAAATGACAAATTGTATTCATCTTGACAACCTACAAGTCCATAAAGTATAACACTATAAAAAATATATAAAACACTATAAATAAATTTAAGACTTAAAAACTAACTGTATATCCCAATAACACCATGTCTAAATACTGCGTTTAATACAGATTACCATCATGGTCACATTTTGATTCATGTTATGTGAAATCGAACCTATAATATAACACTACAAATCAATATAAAACACTCTATTTATAATATGATAAACGAAATTAAGAAAAAAACAACGTAAAAAACATTATGTTTCCCATTCAATGAAAGAAAAGACAAGTTCAACATCTATAACTCCAACACAATGAATCCAACAAAAAATTAAACGTCATTAAAAAAGTAGGAAAAAAAACTCAAGTTTGCATAATTTAGTAATCAACTACTCCTGCTCTTCATCTTCTAGCTCCTCTTCGTCATCTCCTTCACCCGCCGCATCTTCTAGCTCATCTTCGTCATCTCCTTCACCCGCCGCTTCATCACTTTCTGAGGAGTCTTCGTTCTTTTCCCTTGCCGGGTACGTGCAGGTACGTATATTATGCCCCCGACGTTTGCAATTGCTACATTCACGACCCTTTTTATTCTTGACAGATTGAATAATGGCAATTTCACGATTACTCTTCATTCTCGAAGGCTTGCCCATACCTTTAAATCTAGTGGTTTTCGGCATGCGTACAGTCACAGGTGTTTCTTGGGTGTATCCAGTTATTTCAGCAAACCTATCGCGACGACTCCTAGGGGGTGCGTTTACGACTGCCTGATCAGCCGTCGATTGATACTGGACAACATGGTCCCTAAAAGCGCACAACGCATCAAAGTTATGAACCAACCTGTTAATAAGAGACTCGGTTGACCTTGTTATCTCCCGTACAACATCATTAACTTGCTGGTACCGATCATCACTTTCACTAATCCCCAATATCGCTCCAGGAGCACTATTAGGAACAGCTTCCCTGGTCCACTGTCGCATTATATATCTTTCAGGGAACTGCCTGATATCAAGAAACCGCAAAACGCAAAAAATGTGCGCGCACAAAAGCCCAAACTGTTCATACCTATTGCATGAACAACTCATGGTCATGTCTAGCTGCCGCATCATAACCTAATACATAAAAAAAATGATAACAAAAATATATACTCGATTAAAACTATAAGATAAAACACCATATACAATAAAAATTATAAACAAACAATTGTTACATTCTATGGTTACCTGAAAAAGTGTAGTACACGTTTGAGAAAAGTCCTTCACAGAGAAGTTCACAAAGTTATCCTCTCTATCATCCCATTTTCCAATACCACACTTGTGAATGGCTGTCTGAATTTCAAGTTGCGCATCAAAGAAAATGGTCCGTGTGTATATGTTTGCCGCCTGTTGTTCTAAGACAAACTCTTTTGCAAGTATTTGGGGGTTCGTGTGCCTAGTATCGTGATCATTCTTCCTGTGCTCGTGTCTTTAGGCTTCAATTGCAGAGTCAAAATGCCCCATGAATTCAACACGCGCACAGTTCGGGTTGCAAAACTGCCCAAAGAAATGGTTCTCACTCTCAGAACGTGATGAAGTATGCATCAGCCCAGACATGTGTTCGTCACGATAGTACGCAGGGATCCATGTATCCCTAATCTGATAAATTGACTGTAACCATTCATGATTCACCAAATCAAAATCAGCCAATATAACACCCCATTCGGTTTCAAACTGTTCGGGTAGTAATGCATCAGTCCAAACAATATCACACAACCTCTTCTTAAAATCGGTGCTATTGCATAGGTTGGTGCCAACCTAATAAACAACGAGTCAACAATAAAAAAATTAAATATACAAAATACATGATAAAAAATTATATAAAAGTAAAACAACATCGATAAACAAAAAAATACATATTCAGATATAAAAAAGTACAAAAATCCAACAAAAGAATTCCATTAAAACAATAAACGTCGTAAACAATAATTTTGGTATTTAATAAACCTTGGTAGTAAGTTTATCCATTATATGCCACATGCAAAGCCTGTGCCTACTTTCAGGTCAAGTATCTTCAATAGCTTTCCTCATCGCTGGGTCTTGATCAGTTACAATCACAGGTGGTGCGCGCCCAAATGCCCGCCGAAATGCGTTAAGCAACCAGCTATATGTTTCGGCAGTCTCATTACCTATTATAGCAGCACCCAAGGTAACATTACGATAGTGATTGTCAACGCCGGTAAAAGGTACGAACATCATATTGTACCTAGAAAAAAAAATAACTGGTGTGATAACTGATTTGATATTGTAAAATGCATACAAGTGTAAAAACATAAAACAACCTACATTATTTAAATAATAAATTGAAATTAAAATACTATAAGTATTATATAAAGTTAACTGAGTCTTTTCATGCATATCACACTACACTAAAAAACATTATCATGGTGATAAAACACTATGATATATATCTATTACGGATGGAATGAATCTAAAAACAAAGGTAGGATACGAACTTGTTACGATGATATGTAGCATCGAAAGACACAACATCCCCAAACATATGAAAATTTGTCTTTGTATCTCCATCGGCCCAGAACAACGCACGTAAAACGCCATCGGCAGTTGTTAGATATTCCATAGAGAAATTGGGCATAAATTCTTTCTTCCTTCTTAAGCGTTTAATAACCATGTCAGCATCGTACTCAGATATATACCTATTTAAGTCTCTCTTGAAGTTTTTGAAGTCAACTTTAGTGGCACCTACCTTGTCAAAACCTCCATAAAGAGTCCTCATAATGTTAAACGCTCTAACTGGACCAACGTTTATGGCACTCAAAGCATTCACGCCTTCTTCCTGTACGTAATTCATTCCTCTGTTTTCAGGAAGCAGGTACCTGTCATCTTCAGCAACAAATGAGTGATTATGCGACTCCTCGAAGTAATAAACCTCGTAAAGATTATGCGGGGTTAACTTAACCCGAATGCATGCTTCAGAACCGGTCCTTATCGAAGGAACCCTACGAGTAATCTTAGACTTCGAGCGATCATTAGAACTACCGGCTTCCTGAGTCGAGTCAATCGCCTTAAGGGGTTTAGTACCCTCTTTTGAGCATACGAACCATTTATTATGTATGACACCCTTTCGAGGCTCGTATTGAGTACCCTTCCTAGCTGTGAAACCTCCCGCCTTAGCATATCTTTGGTAAAAAAGATAGGCATTTTCGAGCGAATCAAACATCATATGCATCTGTGGTTTAATCGAATCTTCGACATCTGGTATAAATGTCCTCCTTCCAGAATTTGGGGACACCTGAACATTACCAACGAGCTGGTATGTAGATATATCTACAACAAAAAATCGACACATCAGTCGTTTATAAAACAGTGATAACAACATGATTCTGAATTTGATATAACACTATAAGAATATATAACACTATCTGTTTACTGTACAGACACCATACACCTTAATTAACAATAATCTGTTGATTTAAAACACTTAAAAAAAATAAAACACTATGAACCATAAAAATAAAGATGTTTGCACAGAATATAACAATATTGCTGGGGAATAAAACACTATAACAAGAAATTAAGATGCCTGTACATATATAACACTATAGATTGTGGATAAAACACTACACATCTAAATATAAAAAAAAAAAATCTGTTAATGATAAAACACTACAAAAGCTTACCCTAACACAATTCAATGTATAAAACACTATGAAGGAAAATTACAATGTGTGAATATATTATAACACTATTGATCATACATACGACACTATACATCTAAATATCAAAAAAAAAAAAAAAATACTCTGTTAATTATAAAACACTATAAAAACTTACCCTAAACAATTCAATATATAAAACACTATAAAAGGAAATTAAGATGTGTGAACAGAATAATTTACTAAGATACACATGTACCTGCAACGCCGGACATGATAACTATTATCGGAACATATAACACTACTTATCGGAACATGATAACTATTAACAGATTAATTTACTAAGATACACATGTACCTGCATCGCCGGACTCCATTGATATAGATATAAAACACAAGAATCGAATAAGGGCGCAAAAGGTAAACAATTGTATTGTCTCTGGCGATTTCATACTGATTCTTGTATTTATAATTGATGAAGAATGATACGTAGATAACAATCGTAACATGATCTTGCAAAAAAATACAAAATTCGAATCAATCCCTAAACAATCTCATCGCCGGTTATTTTTTTTAGCAGTTATCTAGAAAAATCAATTAATTGATAAGAATGGACAATTACTAATATACCCTTTTGAATTAATTAAGATGGGGGACACTTGTCATTCCCAGATTATTTCTCACACTTCTTACAAAAGTGTGACTTTGTACAGGATCCTGGACACAAAATGGGTTATTAGATGATTATGAAAAGAATATTAAACATGTCTAGAAGGAACACAAAATGGATTCAGAAAATTAAACCACATGAGGTTTAGGAGTTGAACAAAACCCCCTTATGCAAAACACAAATAATCAAAATAGATCAATGGAAAACTTTGTTAAGATTTTTATCTTAATATAAATGAAGATGGTAATTAACCATTTTTAGGAGGTAATTAAGACCAATCAATATAATAACCATGATATTCTAATAAAAAAACAAATTTAAACTAAATTTCGATTTCAATACTATGATGAGAATTAATTATATGGTTATTTAAACACCATTAAAATTAATAAACGAAGTAAATATCAATTTCTCTTTACCATAATTATTTCTATTGTTAAAAGTCTAATAACAAAGAAACAAAATTAAATCAAACAATAGAATCAAAATGATTTAAAATAAATAATACATCTTCAAAACAATTTAAAAAAGATACGAATGAAAAGTGCTATCAATAACGTGAATAAAACAAATAATATATAAATTTTTGGAATCATAAAAGTCGTAAGTTCAAATAGAATCCACATCGTCTTTTTCATCACTAATCCGACACTTGGTTGAAGAGCAAGCTAAAGAGGAATCCATAAAGATTTCGTTTAAGAGATTCAGGTTTATGTTCCTATAAATACATAAACAAAAGGTTAGATTGTTATAATTGAAATACAACTTCGTATAAAAGTAACATTTTTTATATAATGATATATAGGATATTCTTTCAAATGTATACAATTGAACAATCTAAAAGGCAAAAACTTTTTATCTTAAAATAATTTTTATCATCAAAGATGGATCACAAACATAAACCAATAAAAGTTCATAATTTAAACCTTACTCATAAGTCTTTTTTATAATTCAACAAAAATATTTGCATTTTTTGTTAATAAAACCTAAAACATCTCATCATTTTGAAAATATATTTAAATATATTCATAACAAAAACTGCAAAATCCAATAAACAAATCTTTTTCAATTAAAAGATTTTTTCTACTATACAAAATAAAAGATGCTTCACAAATTCAAATTTATTTAATAAAAATTTTAAAATAATATAACATCCATGGTTTAAAATTAAAAGTTAGTAAAATAATAAGTTGATTGTCTTAATCTGGTCCATAATATATATTACCACCATAATTACATGTATTTTATATTCGACAATAAAGAAATAAATTTAGTTTAGGTTATAAGGTTGTTAGATTAGGAAGTTAATAAATGATAATTACATATTAAAAAATGATTGAAATTGATTTAGAAGCCATAAATAAACATATTTCAAATTTCAAAAATATAAATAATTGAATACGATATTGTTAAATGGTAATTTGGTTTAGTTAATAAAATTAATACATATTTTGGAATACTAAGACTATGGATAACTTATTTTAGGATTATATTTAATTTTTAAACACAAATTTCAAACGGTATAAATGGAAATTATTATGAGTATAATAACTTAATTGCCATTTATTAGTGTCACACCCCGATTTCCAACATAATCCCGGTGGGCCTGAGTGGGGAGTATCGTGATGTAAGATTGGATATCGTCATAGTCAAACAATCATAACACTGTAGAAATCTTAGATTTAAAATACTATTACAAACCGATAATGTTCAAATGTTCAAATAATATACAGACGGCTTGTAAATAAGATCCACATGCGGATCGTAAATATATACAAAAGGCGTTCAACAGACTTTGGGCACAACTAAGGACTTGCAAGATCCTCTATGTCGCTACCAAGCAGCTCCCAGCCTATTACGTGTTGTACCTGTAGCTTAGTCTTTTGAAAATACGTCAGTTTACACTGGTAAATACTAATAACCGACACATTTTGAAAACATTTCCAAAAATCTGTTTTAGGTGCACAGGGCACATTTTATAAATAACTTGGGATAATTCAAAATGATCTTGTATACAGTTTTACAGGTCTGTCAATACATATGGGGTCCGGTACAAAAACCAAATAACATGATTAATCGACACACCACTTAAAAACCCACGAAGGAGTATAAAAATATAATTTAGCATTAGCATCTGACAGGTGTATGCCTACACCTCGTGCTTAGGTCGTGGCCATTAACAATTTAAATGAGCCGAGGATATCCAGGACACGGTCGAGTTAACCCCCAATGTTTAAGTTATCAGACAATACAGATTAAAACGGGTTATGAAGATTTTATAATCACAATCCGATTAAATGTTTCCACACCTGACCAAGCGGTAATAATATACCGTATCCCAAGCCCGTATAAGGAAAATAAGTTAAAAGTATTTACCTGAGCTAGCACTTCAAAGTTTTATTAACTCGGCCGCTTAATCAAATAGATAAGTATCGGTAGCAATATACTGGAAGGCTCTAGTCTGCAATGATGGAATTAATAACCAATTAGAATGCTAACGGGTCCTATTTAAGTCATAGACTCGGACCGGCTAGTTAAATTATTAAATATTGTACGATACGCTAGATTAAGAAATGACCGGAATAGAATGTAGTTTAAGCCCGACAAGTACTAAGACTTGTATAATATGGGTAAACATATAACATTCTGGATTTTGAGATAAAAATGATAAGGTTAAACCCGTTTCGGTTAAATTAGGTAAACTAGTCACGTAGGCTTAACCGCACGCATATAAGCGATACCGGGTAACCGGATGAGTCATATACAAGTTCCAAATGCATTATACTTTAAACATGTTATAATATCAGTAGGATATCAACATGTATGCCCGTTAAGATTTTAAAATCAAGTTAAGCCTCATAAGGGCGTTTTAGTCATTTTATGACTTATAAAAGGAGCTTGCAAGTAAACTGATGTCATGGTCATAAACATTCTAGAAAAATAGTTAATTTATGATGTTATATCAGTAGGATATCAATTATGTAACACCCCAAAAACGGGTTTGGTAATCAAACCACGTTAATACTAAAAGACGGGTAAAGTACCGTTAGTGGTAAAATTAAGCTGGAAAATATTAGGATTTATATAACTAAATCAAATATTTAATAAAAAGAAAAAAAAAGAATGCTTTTGGGAAATAAAGTTTATATAAGGCCCGAGTTAACGGGACTTAAAATAAACTTGGTCATAACTTCCCCGAACCCACCAAGTTAACTAGGAATATTTAACCTAGTTAATAAGTGGGAATATTGTTAAAAATAAGTAGGTTGTGGCCGACTTAATAACGAACCAAACACGAGGGGTTAAAGCGGGATAACTAGAAAAGTTATTTAATTAAATCAAACACAAACACACACAGTGTGTGTTTTGGATCGAGCTCAGGGGGCTCCCATGGAGCCAAAAACCCTAATCCACATATAATCATCAATTTGAAGGATCAAATGAAGCCCAAATTCACAACCGAACGTTAATTAATGATCACCCGAACAAGAGGATCACAAGGTATGTAAAATCTTGATGTTTGGTGAAGTTGTAAGAATTTGATAATCATCCTAATCGCGAATTAGGCATGGATTAGAGAAGCTATGGCTAGATTAGTGATGTATACTTGCTTAGGAACGAAACCCTAAGTGAAAATCATACATAACATGCTATGGATTGATGGATTTGGTGAATCAACACACTTAGATAAGTGGGTTTTGATGTTATAATGAAATAGATGATATAGATATGCTTAGAATCAACATCCATGATAACGAATAGAAGGTGTTTGATTAAACCATGAAATTGGGTACAAGATCATACTTCTCACTAAATGGGTTTTTGTATGATATAAAAGAATTGATGTTAAGATTGTGATATAGATGCTTGAAATCATGTTACCTAGTAGTTAGTGTGTAAAATTTGATTGCGTTAAGAGTTCGGATGAAATGCCTAAGTGAAATTCAATAAACCAAATGTGCATTGAATAAGTTGATAAGTCGATTGACTTTAAAAAGTCAAACCGACCAAGTATATGATCGAATGATAAATTCGATATAAGAAGCGTAGGATGGAATAGTCGTAAATGATTATGACTAACCTAACCGTCTTACAATTACAATGATAGTTTGACGCTTGGCAAGCTAGGTGAAAGCTTGGGGAAGGAAGCGGGTCAAACGAATCAAGAACGAAGGAAAAGCATAATTCGGATGCAAGGTAAGTATAGCTTACACTAGTCATATATTTTAGAATATTCTTTGTCATATTACTTCCGAATAGGACAAATACCTAATTGAGATATAGTGTTCCGACGTGTAGTCGTATGGAACAAGATAATCAAATATGATAAGAAACCATATTGATGGTTAAAAATGAGTTAAATTGGTAATTCGGTCATATTACGACAAATGAAACAGGTACTTTTAAGGTTTACCATATAAGGTAAATAACTAATAAGGATAAAATTGTAATTTGGGCACTCGTTGACAATAATTGTTGGTTTTGAAAGATACTTATTTCGAAAGCCTTAATAGGCCAAAAAGCGTTAAGAGGCGATTTATAATTAAAATGACTGCACGGTGTAAACCGGAGCGAGTCGTGTAGACGAGATGGCAACAAGCTTCATCTCGCCAATATAATCGGTCATTTAGACCAAACGGGTCAAAAGGTGAAAATATCACTCTTTGACAATATCGACTAATGGTTTGTCGAGTTTTATGAATTCAGGAATAAATATCAAATGGATACTCACAGCGCTATTACTTACCGGTTACTAAGGCAAGGTATCAAAACGGGTCCATATATTGATCCGAGCCAGGTATGTATAATAGGTTAACTACTCAATAGGAACTAGAGGTTCCTTGATAGCTAAATGCAGTCATATAAGCATTAGGTCACCTTAATAAGTAAACCGAATAATTCCCATAATGATCGTTGTGTTTTGAAAACATAATGACTTTTCGAACAAAATGCATAGTTTAAAAAAGGGCTTTTGGGTCGAAAATGCTTTTAAAAGTCCTTTATATTAATAAAGGGATAAAATGGACCAAAATGCCATTGCAAGCCAAATCGAGTGAACGACCATAAAGGTTAATCGGAAAAGAGTAGTATGCTTAAATAAACGCTTAGAATAAGTATAAAAAGCAAAAGATGTAAATCTTTGGTCATTTGACTCTATAAGAGTCTTTGCCGCAAAAATAATGGTTCAAGGGGTAAAACTCGGAATTTAGGAATCTCCACACTTAATACAACACAAATATAGTTGTGAAGGTAGATTAGTTGATAAGAAAGGTGGTAATGTAATGCTTGATGCGAGTGAAAGGGATTCATGTTTAAAATAGGCTTAATTACCCTTAACGGGTCAAAATAAGCACATGAGCGAAAACAGGTTAAGAATGCGTAAGAAACCCATGATTTGAACCCAATATGATAGATAGTCAATATTGAATTTATGAATTTCATGAAAATAGGGATCAAACAAACAAGTTTTGTTTGGTAAAGCCACAAACGGGTCAAAATATTGATTTTAAATAACAAGCCGAATGCTTAAAAATTTATAATTTTATTAGTTTGAATGTTGAATTTTAACTCCACAAGATGGAGAATTAAATTACTAGCGCGTAGGAAAAAGAATCGCGTAAAATGGACCAATAACGAAGAAGTTATGGCCGTTTCCGTAAAAACCGGTATTGCTGAAAACTGCAGGACCCAGCTCCAAACCTGCTGGAATCTGGTCTCCCCCGCGTGGCGCGAGGGAGCAACGTGGCGCCGTCGCGTGGCGCGATGGAGCCCTGTTTTGGCGAAAAATTTTTCTTTAATCAGTTTCACTTCCCGGACTCGTTTAAATACGTTCTAAGTTACGTATGACTAATCCAACTCATGTTTTATGAGTTTCAGGTATAATTTTAGCACCGGCGGACGATCAAGCACAACGAAGAACCGAACACGATCAAGAAATAAGCTTCCGCTCTATGTTTCGTTGTTACGTTAAATGCCGAACTCACACATGATATGTTGTATAGTTTTAATTCTGTAAAAAGTTTAATGAACCCGTATTTTCAATGTATTTGAAATTCTAATTACCCGTTTATCTTCGTCAACTATACGGAAACCGTTAAATAATAATAAGGGTGTTACAAGTTAGTAATCAGAGCACATGGTTAAAGAATAAAGTGTGTTCGGTTCGAGGCTTGATCGCAAATCCGGTAAGTACGTGTATGTTAATAGTTTAGCATGCTAAAGTGTTGTAAACAACACATAGAGCTATCGTGTGATACACGTTATCTTAATTAATGATAAATATAGTTGACGAAATTGCGCGCATTGGCGCGTATAGTATAAAATCCTTGTATTATAATACGGGTGATTATTGAAGTTGATATTACTAATTCTTGTAAATGTTTTAATTGAAGGACACTCGCATCTGAAGATAGCGAGAGTTTAGCAAATTGCGGATATGATGGTAGAACGGTCCGAGGTATGACAAGCAGAGCATACTCATCAAGGACCTAAATCGCGTGACGATCGCAAACAAGGTTAACGACATAAAAAGCCCGTTAGGGCAAGCATTTACAGGTGCACATTTTAAATTTAATTGCACAAATAGTAATATGCAACAAATATGTAGAAATTGAAAGTTGCATATGTAGATTAAAAACTTGGAAAAAGCCGAATAGAAAATGTATTCGGGAATTGTTTCCAAGAGAAACAAATAGAGGCATTACTTACATAGGGCGTGATGTGAAAACTATAAAAAGGTCATGCGTGTCATGTGTTAATCGCTTACTCTGTCCAAGTAAGTAGTGGCATATGATACCATGAACTTCTTATGGCGGACACGTTTACATCCGATGTAGTAAGGACGGGGTTAAAGGGACAAATTAAATAGTACCCAAATGAATCAGATAAGCAAAATATTTGATCATAATGTAAACGCACAGCCGAGTGACGGAAGCGTATTATATTAGGATAATGAGCCCGAGAGAAGGGACAAAGAAACATGTAAAATGATTAAGATATGCACTGGGAAGGGGTGTACTTACACTCGAACCCGGAAAATGCGAATATGTCTCTAAACGGGTCGTTTTTGTAAAACGTCAAACTCGAGGACTAAGTCAGAATATAAAAATGAAGCGAGGTCTTAATGCATACCAGGAGGGTTGCAATAATAACGACTTCGGTAAAATACCCGGTTGATGGGTAAGAATTAAACGCATGCGTAGACCGAGAGACGGGGACTCAGATGGAAAGTTAAAAGACTCGGGTTTTGAGTCATAACTAAAAGACGACAAGATAATGTAAATAGAAATTTTGAATAAATTATGTTCAACTATTTTAAAGTTGAACGGGTCGAATATAATGTCATGCCGAACGGCATGAGTAAACGCAAGCGGGATAAAGGTAGCGTTAAAAGCAAAAGAATAATGAGCCCGGTAATGGGACATAATCAAATACGAATGTATGTAAACTGGATAATGGTGAACATAAGATAAACCGACGCATAAATGACGTGAGAAGTCATAAAGTCAGAAAATTTGTCCGAAAGGAAACGAATGTAGCCTTAGACTACGGTCAAGGTCAAAGAAAATACCAAGGCGAAATTAAATGATTTTAAACAAAAAAAACAGGATGCCTTGACACCAAACATGTATTTTAAGAATGACATGAGTAAGGAATGATCTACGGGATCAACCTAACCTTTGTGGTTATAAACAATGAAAAGGTCTACGAGACTAAAATGACCCACGAGTCATGACTAGAAAGAAATAGATTATAAGGACCTCGCCTTAAAGAGATGAAGGTCTAATAAAATAGCCCATAGACCAAGTGATAAAATCTAAGGGTTAATTAGACAAAGCGAGGGAATAAATGGAGAATCCTCGCATAAAACAAAGACTGAAAAAGAATAAATTTTGGACTGTCAATATCCCGGTATGGATAATTGACAAAGGTTAAAGAGAAGACGCTAAACTAAAACTTCGGTTTTGGTAAGAAATAACGTTTCTACAAAAATGAATTATGATAGACGTATAAACGGTAAACATGAAAGATATAAGTCTTGACACTGATAGGTGCAAGACGATATATCCGAAAAGTGATAATTCTGAAAATAGAAAGTTGATGTAAAATTTGGCATGGCGTGACATGATCACGGTCAAGAAGTGTAATGTGAAGTATAATCACATTAGAGCCGAGTGATGAATATTAGAGCCGAGTGATGAATATTACTAAGTTAATTAAACTAGTGGAAATAACGAGATTACGTTATTTCAAGTCGCATTATGTCATGTAAGATACGTAGATGATTAATAACCAAAAGGATATTACCATACTTTTCTGGTAATACTAACAATCGGTTAAAGTATGAGAAATGCTTAATTGATTATCGAGAGCAAATGCATGGAGTTAAACTCGATAAATTATGTAAGAACAGGTTTCGAGGACGAAACCTCTTTAAGGGGGTAGACTTGTAACACCCAAAAAACGGGTTTGGTAATCAAACCACGTTAATACTAAAAGACGGGTAAAGTACCGTTAGTGGTAAAATTAAGCTGGAAAATATTAGGATTTATATAACTAAATCTAATATTTAATAAAAAGAAAAAAAAAAGAATGCTTTTGGGAAATAAAGTTTATAGAAGGCCCGAGTTAACGGGACTTAAAATAAACTTGGTCATAACTTCCCCGAACCCACCAAGTTAACTAGGAATATTTAACCTAGTTAATAAGTGGAAATATTGTTAAAAATAAGTAGGTTGTGGCCTACTTAATAACGAACCAAACACGAGGGGTTAAAGCGGGATAACTAGAAAAGTTATTTAATTAAATCAAACACAAATACACACAGTGTGTGTTCTGGGTCGAGCTCAGGGGGCTCCCATGGAGCCAAAAACCCTAATCCACATATAATCATCAATTTGAAGGATCAAATGAAGCCCAAATTCACAACCGAACGTCAATTAATGATCACCCGAACAAGAGGATCATAAGGTATGTAAAATCTTGATGTTTGGTGAAGTTGTAAGAATTTGATAATCATCCTAATCGCGAATTAGGCATGGATTAGAGAAGCTATGGCTAGATTAGTGATGTATACTTGCTTAGGAACGAAACCCTAAGTGAAAATCATACATAACATGCTATGGATTGATGGATTTGGTGAATCAACACACTTAGATAAGTGGGTTTTGATGTTATGATGAAATAGATGATATGGATATGCTTAGAATCAACATCCATGATAACGAATAGAAGGTGTTTGATTAAACCATGAAATTGGGTACAAGATCATACTTCTCACTAAATGGGTTTTTGTATGATATAAAAGAATTGATGTTAAGATTGTGATATAGATGCTTGAAATCATGTTACCTAGTAGTTAGTGTGTAAAATTTGATTTCGTTAAGAGTTCGGATGAAATGCCTAAGTGAAATTCAATAAACCAAATGTGCATTGAATAAGTTAATAAGTCGATTGACTTTAAAAAGTCAAACCGACCAAGTATATGATCGAATGATAAATTCGATATAAGAAGCGTAGGATGGAATAGTCGTAAATGATTATGACTAACCTAACCGTCTTACAATTACAATGATAGTTTGACGCTTAGCAAGCTAGGTGAGAGCTTGGGGAAGGAAGCGGGTCAAACGAATCAAGAACGAAGGAAAAGCATAATTCGGATGCAAGGTAAGTATAGCTTACACTAGTCATATATTTTAGAATATTCTTTGTCATATTACTTCCAAATAGGACAAATACCTAATTGAGATATAGTGTTCCGACGTGTAGTCGTATGGAACAAGATAATCAAATATGATAAGAAACCATATTGATGGTTAAAAATGAGTTAAATTGGTAATTCGGTCATATTACGACAAATGAAACGGGTACTTTTAAGGTTTACCATATAAGGTAAATCATAATAACTAATAAGGATAAAATTGTAATTTGGGCACTCGTTGAAAATAATTGTTGGTTTTGAAAGATACTTATTTCGAAAGCCTTAATAGGCCAAAAAGCGTTAAGAGGCGATTTATAATTAAAATGACCGCACGGTGTAAACCAGAGCGAGTCGTGTAGACGAGATGGCAACAAGCTTCATCTCGCAAATATAATCGGTCATTTAGACCAAACGGGTCAAACGGTGAAAATATCACCCTTTGACAATATCGACTAATGGTTTGTCGAGTTTTATGAATTCAGGAATAAATATCAAATGGATACTCACAGCGCTATTACTTACCGATTACTAAGGCAAGGTATCGAAACGGGTCAATATATTGATCCGAGCCAGGTATGTATAATAAGTTAACTACTCAATAGGAACTAGAGGTTCCTTGATAGCTAAATGCAGTCATATAAGCATTTGGTCACCTTAATAAGTAAACCGAATGATTCACATAATGATCGTTGTGTTTTGAAAACATAATGACTTTTCGAATAAAATGCATAGTTTAAAACAGGGCTTTTGGGTCGAAATTGCTTTTAAAAGTCCTTTATATTAATAAAGGGATAAAATGGACCAAAATGCCATTGCAAGCCAAATCGAGTGAACGACCATAAAGGTTAATTGGAAAAGAGTAATATGCTTAAATAAACGCTTAGAATAAGTATAAAAAGCGAAAGATGTAAATCTTTGGTCATTTGACTCTATAAGAGTCTTTGCCGCAAAAATAATGGTTCAAGGGGTAAAACTCGGAATTTAGGAATCTCCACACTTAATACAACACAAATATAGTTGTGAAGGTAGATTAGTTGATAAGAAAGGTGGTAATGTAATGCTTGATGCGAGTGAAAGCGATTCATGTTTAAAATAGGTTTAATTACCCTTAACGGGTCAAAATAAGCACATGAGCGAAAACAGGTTAAGAATGCGTAAGAAACCCGTGATATGAACCCAATATGATAGTCAATATTGAATTTATGAATTTCATGAAAATAGGGATCAAACAAACATGTTTTGTTTGGTAAAGCCACAAACGGGTCAAAATATTGATTTTAAATAACAAGCCGAATGCTTAAAAATTTATAATTTTATTAGTTTGAATGTTGAATTTTAACTCCACAAGATGGAGAATTAAATTAAGAGCGCGTAGGAAAAAGAATCGCGTAAAACGGACCAATAACGAAGAAGTTATGGCCGTTTCCGTAAAAACCGGTATTGCTGAAAACTGCAGGACCCAGCTCCAAACCTGCTGGAAACTGGTCTCCCCCGCGTGGCGCTAGGAAGCAACGTGGCGCCGTCGCGTGGCGCGACGGAGCCCTGTTTTGGCGAAAAAATTTTATTTAATCAGTTTCACTTCCCAGACTCGTTTAAATACGTTCTAAGTTACGTATGACTAATCCAACTCATGTTTTATGAGTTTCAGGTATAATTTTAGCACCGGCGGACGATCAAACACAACGAGAACCGAACACGATCAAGAAATAAGCTTCCGCACTATGTTTCGTTGTTACGTTAAATGACGAACTCACACATGATATGTTGTATAGTTTTAATTCTGTAAAAAGTTTAATAAACCCGTATTTTCAATGTATTTGAAATTCTAATTACTCGTTTATCTTCGTAAACTATACGGAAACCGTTAAATAATAATTAGGGTGTTACAAATTATATATGTGATTTATAGTTTAGGACCAAACTATGCACCGTAGGGGCATTTTGGTTATTTCACACATAGTTTTGATAGCTTATTTGGGATTCTGAGTTTAGAACATGTACCTACTGTAAAAATATTTAAAATAAGTTTTATAATCAGTAGGTAAGAAGTCTTGATGGCTAGATATGGTTTTAAACCATACTATGCGCCGAAAAGGCGACAAAGTCGTTAAATGACAATTTAAGCGATGTTTAAGGAAAACTGATGTTATGATCAGGTTTGTATGATGAAGATATGTTATTTAATATAACATATCAGTAGGTAAAAAGTTTTTATATAAAATCCATGATTAAAACCTAATTAGATGCCGTAAGGGCGTTATCGTCATTTAAGGACTTAATACAAGGACTTGTATGTAAACTCAGTTTATAATCTGATTTAATATTAGGGGTGAGCAAGTTTAGGTCCGGACCGAAAATAACCGAGAACCGAACCGAAAATTACCCAACCCGACCCGAACCCAAGTACCTAGGTATTTAGATCGGTTCCAATTTTTCACATAAATAGGGTCGGGTCGGGTCGGTTCTCGGTTCTTTTCATAGTGAAACCCGACTTGGACCTATGGACCGGAACCGACCTTATATTTAGGGTAGTGAATCGGTTCTATATTTTATGTTTGATCGGTTCTTGGGTCGGGTCGGGTACGGTCAGGTTTTTCCTTTTGCTCACCCCTATTTGATATCCCAAATGATCATACTTATGATATTACATCAGTAGGTAATGAGCTTTGTTGAAGGAATTATGTTTAAAACCATTTTAGATGCCGAAAGGGCATTTTGGTCCTTTAAAAGCATAATTTACGATAATTGATGCAAACTTAGTTTATGACCAGTTTATAACATCAAAATATGCTAATCATGTCAACATATCAGTATATAATTCATTTGCATGCTCATTTATATTTAAAACTTCATTTTTAAACAAAAGGGAAATTTAGTCAACATAAGGCATAATAATGGAACTTGCAATATAAACTCAGATTACTATATGACCATGTAATATAACTCCAGAAGGTTATACTACAATATAATATGGTGATAATGCAACTTAGAATCAGTAGATAAAGTTGCGAATTCGGGTCAGAATCGAAAGTCAAGACAGAAGTCAAACTTCGCGACATTCGGTTGCGAACCGACCTTAAACCAGGAATTGACGAGCCGAACATGTTTACACATGTTCTAATAATTATTACCAAGTTGTTTAAGTGTTAAAACATATTTTATAACACCTACATTATCGGATATGAATTATTTTCAAAACTGTCCCAGTTTGACTTTTTAATTAATAACTTTGACCCGTCAATTGACCAAGCAAACGTGGTTATTAGGAGGTGCCCTTTTAAAGGATTAACACCTACCTAATTACGATCACGTAGCCATGTTCGTCTCGATCAATGGATGGACTCTAAGCCGAAAGTCAAAGCGTTATTACGATAACACTTGACTTTTGGCTTAAAAGCCTATAAAATGAAAAGAACAAGGGTGGAACACTTCAAGTGATCCAAGAGAATGCTTAGAAGAAAAAAAAAATCAAAACACCCCCAATAATCATGTTTTGCCCTAAACAGACCCTAACATTTATGATAAACACCTCCGATATATTTCCCCTAAGCAGCACAAACTAGTAAAACCTAAAACCACAATCAATCAAAAGCACGTTAACTATCATTCGACCTAAAATCTTTGGTTACACGTGGAAATAAACAACAAATTGTAACACCTCGAAAATTCATGACCAATAAAATAAGGACACGTGTCATGTGTTACAAACGTGTTATGAAAAACGGATCCAGATGAAGATGTGCGGAAGGATTTAAAAGCGTCGACATGTTAATTTATACCTCCGAATGACCTATTAATAAATCCCTAACCATGATATATTTAATCAACATCTAAATTACGTAAATAAATCTGGTTATCCTAAATAACAAATTGATTATAACTCAAGACTTGGATCCAATGTGAATTCTTGGTATTTCTGACATTTAAAAACATCCCACAAAGATCCAAATTGTGTAAGTGCATGCAAGGCATGCAAGAGCTGAAAACTTGGTCCCCTCTACTGAAAATAAGCACAAGATTCGGACTTGTAAGAAATGCATGAGCAAAGCCTAAAAGTTGCAAAAAATTTTGTCTCTGGTCATCGGTTACGGACCGTAAGAGCTCAGGCTTACGGTCCGTAAAGGGCAGCTTACGGACCGCAAGCTTGAGCTCTTACGGTCCCTAAGGCTGTCGCTGGCAGCAGAAGTGGACAGCTGCCTGTTCAACCTGTTCCACCGCCTTAGATAAGTGGTTTTCAAAAATATATAGTCTTGCAACTGGTTTTGGCATCATAGGGACACTTGGGATGATCTTGCAACACATGTAGACTAGTTTGGCATGATCTTGTGCATTTGGGTTCAATATATAAGAAGATGAAGTTGCAACCATTTTTGTTCACTACATTCAAACTCAATTCAACTGATCTCTGGAGCTCTCTGGACAGCAACCAACTTCTCTTAGGATCCATAAGCATACTTAGGACTCTTGTAAGCGTCCTTAATCCTTTTTAATTCAGTTTAACTTAGTTAATTAGCTAAAAGTCAAACCGTCGTAATTAAGGTTTGACTTCGAGATTAATTAAAATTTGTTTAGTCAAATATCGAATTAAAAGTATCTATGAGTAGGTAATTATGTGGGTAATAAACCCTTAAAAGAGTACTCTCTGATTCCCACTCTAACTAGGTCAATTGTCGGGTCAAAGCTAACTTTAAAAAGTCAGCAGAATACTTATTTTCAAATTAATACATAATTAGCAATGTAGGATCCATGTAACCTGTTTTATCATTAATATAACTTGGTAATTAATGAAAGAATATGTCTAAACATGTTCACCCCGACAATTTTCAGTTTAGGCTCGGTTCGGAACCGAAAGTCGCATAGTTTGACTTTCGCTTTGACTTTCAGTTCTGACCCAATGTAGCATGTTTTAGAAATGCCTTAGAGCCTTATTTGGACCAGGTTTCATTTTAGTATAACCCTCTGTGATTATAAACCTTGGTTCAATAGTTATTCGATTCATATGCAATGTTCCGTTATATGCTTAAATGTTGACTATTATGCCCTTGTCACCTTAAAACGTGAATTTTGAAAATGTAAAAGAGTAGAAACCTTGATTACTAATTATTAGGCTTGTCCCTAAAATTTGACATCAATTTGAGGTCTAGATTAGAAGTTATGCTCATTAGCGCAAATAAGAAACTTTTTAGTAATTAAATGGCATAATTAGCATATAGCCTATCTAAACCTAATTTTTGATTTAAAACTTTTTACCTACTGATGTAATATAATATTTTGGGATTTTTTGAAGATTTTTAATTAATTTTAGGCTAATCATAACATAGGGTTGTAGCTTTAATTCGGTTAATGCCGGTTTTGCCCTTTTAGGCTATGAAATGAGTTTTACAAATCCTTTTGACCCCAAACCTTTTGCTACTGATTTTATATGATAAATAAAATATATTGAGCCTTCTGGAATAATAAAAATACCAGCTTTCTATATAGAACCCGGAAATGGCTCCAAATCGCCTTTTTTAAGCGTTTTTAACGCATAGTATGTATTAAAACTATTTTAGACATGTAAGGTTGATACCTACTGATATTTTAAGTATATTTTTATACATTAACAATAAGCTAAAGTTTTAAACTCAGATTTCCAGTTTTGACCTTTTTAGCCTAAGTGAAATTACCAAAATGCCCATAAGGTGCATAGTTTGGTTTTAAATGATAAATTTCACACATAGATTATACCCTACTGATATAACTTAGTAAATTAAGTATTTTTACTGATTACATCAGACCCGAAACTCAGAATTATATTTAAACTCTTTTATAACCTTTTAAATGACCAAAATGCCCTTACGGGGCATAATTTGAGTTTAAATCCGTTTTGGGCATAATAGAAGGTATCTTACTGATGTCACAACATAATTATGGCGTATTAACTTAGGAAACTTGCATATGACTCTTTTGGTTACTCGTTACGCACTTTTCGCGTTCGGATCGGCTTATGTAACTAGTTTGCACATATTAGCCGAAACGGGTCAAACCATATCGTTTTCATCGGAAAATCCAGAATATGTTTAAGTTACCCTTATTAAAAAAGTGTCCAATCTTGTCGGGTCAAAACCACATTCTAAACCGGTCTTCGCTTTATTATGCGTTTAAACCGTGTCTTCCTTTTGAAAACTAACCGGTCTAAGTCTAAGCTTAATTAAAGACCCGTTAGGATTCTAATAGGTTATTATAAACCTTCGTTCCAGATTAGGAGCCCAGTAAAGGCTACCTGTACTTGCTGTATTTGACTTATACATTGCTCAGGTAAATACTCTTAACTTATTTTCCCTATACGTGCTTGGGATACGGTATTATAATAATACCGCTTGGTCGGGTATGTAGTCATTTAAATCGGATTGTGATTAATGTATTTACATAACTCGTTTTATTCTGTATTATTTGGTGTATGGCCTTTGGGGGTTAAATGACCATGTCCCGGATATCCTTGGCATCATTCAAAGAAATGGCCACGACCTAAGCACGGGGTGTAGGCGTACACCTGACAGTTGCATATGTAAAAACTGGTAGTCCACTTAAAGGAATCAACCTTGTGGGTATTATACCTGTGGTGTGTCAGTTAATCTAGACCGGCCCTACAAACCGGCCCTAATGGACGACAAATAAGTAAAACTGTATACATGATTATTTTTGAATAATTGTCCCAAGTTATAAAACATATTTTGCCAAAGTGCATCCAAATCAAATTTCCAAACTCTTTTCAAAATGAGTCAGTTAAGTTGTATTTACCAGTGTAAACTAACGTATTTTCCAAAAAGGCTAAGTGCAGGTGCTATACGCAATAGGCTGGATACTCCAGGCATCAATAATCAAGTCTCGCAAGCTCTAGATGTCGAAGTCTGTTGAACAATTTTTCCTTTTTATTTTGATCCGCTTGTGGATCTGTTTCAACTACATTGTGATACTTAATATTACAATTTATTTGGTTGAAATGAATTTATCTTTTGCTTCCGCTGTGCATTTAAATATTGTGTTGTTTGACTATGATGATATCAACTACGTCACGATACTCCCCACCGGGCCCACTGGTAATACGTGGAAATACCGGGGTGTGACAGGTTGGTATCAGAGCCAACACTGAGTGAATTAAACACTAGCCCTTTTGTGTTTAATCTCAGTTACATAATTGCACATTCCTCAAATTTTCGAGTCTAGACAAAGAACATAGGAGAAATCCTGATTTTTGTTTTAAATTTTTGTCTTTTATATATTCTTTGTTGTTATTTTGTTTATGATTGACAGGTCTAAATATGCCGCCAAGATTCCTTAGGAGAAAAAGAAAGTCACCTGTAGTAGGCCACGACCAGGAGGCCGGGCCTTCTCAAAGACGAACCTCACCCATCCCTATTAGCACCAGTCCACAGGGAGACTAGAGGGCGCATCTGCAGCCAGCCAGACGGTCTGTCTCGTTAGCTTCGTCACCGTCTTACCTTCACTCATTTGGACCCCATTCAGAAAATGAGCCCGAAAACCCACAGCCGTCATTTATCCCTCTCCAGAGGTCCAACTCTCGTCACTCCTTTGATAACCCGTCTCATATCTTTCGAAGCCGGTTCAACCCGACAAATTACCTCGACGAACCAGTGGGTGTTAACCCATTGGGACCCGAAGATCACTTTTCTGGAGATCACGCCACGGATATGGATGGGGATACTGACCCTACCGAACCACCGAATGGTACCCCCACACATCCCATAGAAATTTCTGATGGGTCATCTTTTCATGGATCACCTTACCGTGGTCCAGATAGCTACCAAGCAAGATTCAACCAGTTCGAATGGTATTTCACACCCTCTTACCATTCAACGCCTCAGCAGCAGCAGCAGCAGCAGCAATCGGATCCTTCCAGGGACTCTCGCTTTGTGGCAGTTACCCCGCCACCACCACCACCACCTCAGCAATAGCCTCCTGAGCCACCGAGGCGAAGGAGAACAAACGCACGAATGTCCGTGCAAGGAAGATGAGTGCATATCGGCACCCCCAACCATCGAGTGGCAGCCACTATCCGCCGCTCCGAGAAGACCAGCAGTTTGGGGGACCATCAAACCCCATCCCTGAAGTGAACTCTGCACCTGTCATGCCACCACCGTTGGGCTTTGACAACCAAATTCCCACGTACACTGGCCCAGCAACGTATAATCCCTTTGAGCAGCCGGCTCACACCAGCTTCAATTATGCTGAGATCGACCCATACCTAGCGGCGTGGAACTACAATGCTCTTAACCCTGAAGGGCCCTATGGGACTCCTTGGGGAGTTGGATACCTAGCATATGGATACCAACAGCAGCCGTCTCTTCGACCTCCACATCAGCCGCAACCGCAGCCGCAGGTACCTCGGTTTTCCCCGCCAGAACGGGAGGAAATTCTTGAAAGGTTAGATCAGGTTGAGCGGGAAGTTCACAGAGATCGCAGGGAACGACAAGGCTTCTTTAAGGGTTTGACAAATTTAATAAAAGGGAAGAGCAAGAAGGACCACTGAATCCTTCAATAGTTGGCTGTATTTCCTTGTTTCCTGTTGAGCCCCTGCGTGGGCCTGTTTTTCTGTTTTGACCCCTGCGAGGGTATGTTCTTTAGTATTATGCCCCTGCGTGGGCATGTGTTTTTCTGTTGACCCCTGCGTGGGTATATTTGTTGTTTAAGCCCTTGCGTGGGCGTGTTATTTTGTAGAAGTCCCGTTTAGGGCAAAATTGTACTTGTTAAATTTTTGGAATGGTTAATTTAAAATTTTCATTATTATTAATTATGTGCACAATGTTAAAATGTGAAATAAATAAAAAAATAACATTCCTACTAAGAAGATATACCATTATAATAAAGTGGCAAAAAAATCTAAAAAGGACAAGACCTAGCCATATGTCACCTTAAGACAAGGCCAAGATGGTAGTTCCATAATTAGGTTCAGATCCATATTAACCTCTCAATTTAGGATTGTTCTGCGTTAAATATTAAAAAGAATCTTAAAGGTAAAACCTAGTCTAAATGTCGTTGCAGACGTGGCCAAGATGGTAAAACCTATTCAAAAGATTCCAATTCATGTTAACATCCGAAAACATGTTAACACTATTGGCAAAATGTAATTCGATAAAATCGCATAAGTCATCCTTAAATTGGGCTATTCCAATTTCCCTTATTTAAAATAATCATCCCTTAAGGGTGAAGTGCCCACGGGCTATAATTAACTTCCTCTGATACTAAAGACAGTGGTAGCCTACAACTCCCTGTCAAGGAAAGGTAATGAACTTTGATTCAAACCTTAATGCCTCGATTCCATAAAATCTAGGCTTATAACCTAAATTTGTCTACGTGACTAGGCCTTTTGTGCTATTATTAATTTATAATTTAGGATTATGATAAAGATCCTGACTAATTATATATTTAACAAATTAACTAAGATGGCTATTAAAACCATGGTTAATAAATCGTAAAGAACGATAGTACTGTTAGGCTTCTAAATAAACCTTGTCCTTGTTTTCTTTATAGTAGCAATTAAAGCTACATGGCTAGGTCAGAAGAGGTAAACAGTCATCGGGTGGAAAACCATGAAAATACTAAGATACATGTGACCGGTGCGGAGCTGCAAGCATTAGTAGATAATGCTGTTACAAGAGCTATAGAGCGGCAGTATAATGAATCTAGCGGGACTCGAAGTAGGACCCTATCCGCACCACATTCCAAACCGAAGACTCATTCTGAGGCTCACAGCAAGCCACCCTCTAAGAAAGATGAGCCAAAGAGAGATGGTGATCAACATTCATCTAATCAAAACAGTGTTCCATAAAAAAAGGGTAGTGTTTGATAATAAACCACGTACCAAGTCCTGTACCTATAAGTACTTTGTTTCTTGCAAACCCCGGGATTTCACTGGGGAGAAAGGGGCAATTGATTGTATGACATGGTTGGATGAGATGGACACAGTAGTTGACATCAGCGGTTGTGCTGAAAGGGATGTAGTGAAGTATGTATCCCAATAATTCAAAGGAGAGGCACTGGCATGGTGGAAGTCTCTCATTCAAGCTGCTGGGAAGATTCTGCTCTACAATTTGTCATGGGATCAGTTCGTTGCTCTCATTAAGGAGAATTATTGCCTGCAGCATGAGGTTGAAAGAATTGAATCATATTTCTTATCGTTGGTAATGAAGAATTTATATTGTCAAGCTTACCTCACCAGTTTCAATACCCTGTCTAGGTTGGTTCCGTATCTGGTAACCCCGGAACCCAAAAGGATTGCTCGCTTCATTGGGGGTTTAGCCCCAGAAATTAAAGCCAGCGTTAAGGCGTCCAGACCTGCTACTTTCATATCAGCAGCTGATCTATCTCTGTCTCTTACCTTGGACGCGGTCAGGCTAAGATCGCTCAGGAATTCGGAAGAAGGCAAAAGAAAGCGTGAGGATGATAAGTCACGAAGATCTGAAAAGAAGCATAGAGGTAACACTGACTTCAAGAAGAAGTCTGGATCCAACAAGGGTAGTCAACAAGCTGAGGAAAAGCCAAGGTGCAAGACTTGCCAAAAACGCCACTTTGGAAAGTGCAGACTTGAGTCTAAGTCTAAGTCAGGAGCACCTGCGTGTGGGTTATGCAAGTCTAAAGAGCATAAGACTGTTGATTGCAAGAAGATTAAAGATGCCACATGCTACAACTGCAATGAGAAAGGGCACATTAAAACCAATTGCCCTAAATACGCAAAGAAGCCGGAAGAGGTCAAGAAGACCAATGCTAGGGTCTTCAGGATGGATGCAAAGGAAGCTGTCCAGGACGACAATGTGATCACAGGTACCTTCCTCATAAATGATGTCTATACAAGAGTATTGTTTGATTCAGGAGCTGATAAATCATTTGTAGATAATAAGTTTTGCAAATTGCTGAATTTACCTGTTAAAACCCTAAGTGTGAGATACGAGGTGGAATTAGCTGATGGTACCCTAGAAACTGTGTCAACCGTGTTAGATGGATGTTTCATATCCATTAGGAACCATTCCTTTCCATTGTCCCTACTTCCTTTGAAGTTAGCTGGTTTTGACATAGTTATAGGCATGGATTGGTTATCTCGTAACCAAGCCCAGATAATGTGCAATAAGAAGCAAGTGGTGATCAAGACCCCTTCGGGTGAGCCACTTACCATTCAGGGAGATACCCAGTATGGACTGCTTGAGCAAGTGTCTATGCTCAAGGCATCTAGATGTTTGAAGAAGGGTTGTGTCATTTATATGGCACAAGTGACTATTGATGAGCAGAAACCCAAGATTGAAGATATTCCAGTCATTTCTGAATACCCTGAAGTTTTCCCTGAAGAACTACCTGGTTTACCACCAGATAGGCAAGTGGAATTCAAAATTGACATCATTCCCGGTGCAGCGCCTGTCGCAAGAGCGCCTTATAGGTTGGCACCAACGGAAATGAAGGAATTGAGGACACAACTAGATGAATTGCTAGCCAAATGTTTTATTAAACCTAGTTCGTCTCCTTGGGGAGCGCCAATTCTATTTGTCAAGAAGAAGGATGGATCGATGCGTCTGTGCATCGATTACCGTGAGCTTAATAAGGTTACTATCAAGAATAGGTATCCTTTGCCCAGGATCGACGATCTGTTCGATCAATTACAAGGGGCAAGTTACTTCTCTAAGATCGATTTGAGGTCAGGTTATCATCAATTGAAGGTTAAAGATGAAGATGTACACAAGACCGCATTTAGGACTCGTTATGGGCATTACGAGTTCTTAGTGATGCCTTTTGGGCTCACTAATGCACCTGCCGCATTCATGGATCTCATGAATCGCGTCTGCAAGCTGTACTTGGATAAGTTCGTCATCGTTTTCATCGACGACATTCTCATTTACTCGAAAAGTCAAGCTGACCATGAGAAGCATCTCCGTTGCATTCTTAAGCTGCTTCAACAGGAAAAGCTATATGCCAAATTTTCTAAGTGTGAATTTTGGCTTCGTGAAGTCCAATTCTTTGGACATGTTGTTAGTGAACGTGGTATCCAAGTGGATCCCGCTAAAATTGAAGCTATTATGAACTGGCAAGAGCCCAAGACAGGAGATTCGCAGCTTCCTAGGACTGGCAGGATACTATAGGCGATTTATTGAAAACTTCTCAAGAATTGCAGCACCCCTGACTCTACTCACCCGCAAGAATAACAAGTTTGACTAGGGGCCTAAGCAGCAAGAATCCTTCGATATTTTGAAGTAGAAGTTGAGCAACGCTCCTGTATTGACGTTACCCGATGGAATTGATGAGTTTGTAATATATTGTGATGCATCACACACCGGTCTGGGTTGTGTACTTATGCAGAAAGGCAAAGTTAATGCCTATGCTTCACGTCAGTTAAAGGTGCACGAGAAGAACTACACCACCCATGACTTGGAGCTGGGTGCCGTTGTATTTGCACTAAAGCTGTGGAGACATTACTTGTATAGAACCAAGTGTATGATCTATTCTGATCACAAGAGCCTTCAACATCTGTTCAATCAGAAAGACTTGAACATGAGACAGTGACATTGGATGGAAACTTTGAATGATTATGACTGTGAGATAAGATACCATCCTGGCAAGGCAAATGTGGTTGCTGGTGCCTTAAGTAGGAAGGAAATAATGAAACCTATAAGAATCAATGCCAAGAGCATCGAGATAAAAATAATTTGAATGAAAGGTTGTTAGCTGCACAGAAGGAAGCTGTGTTGGAAGCTAACTATCCTGATGAAAAGCTAGGAGTAACTGAGGAACAGTTATCCTATGGCAAGGACGGCATTCTGAGGTTAAATGGACGAATATGGGTTCCAATTTATGGAGGACTTCGGGATGTCATCCTCCAGGAAGCCCACAGTTCCAAATATTCCGTTCATCTCGGAGCTGATAAGATGTACCAGGATCTGAAGGCAAACTATTGGTGGATAGGCCTGAAGAAGTCTATAGCTGCCTATGTAGCTAAGGGGCTGTTTGGTAGCATCTTAATGACCATTCAGATGCTACCTCTTAATGGTTTAAAACCTCTGAATGAATAAGAGGTAACCTCAAGTCTGAATGGTTAAGAGGTAACCTCTGAATGGTAAATCATCACATGTCACATTCTTCTACCTTCTCATTGGTAAAATTCTTAATGGTTCCATTAAGAGGTAGCCTCTTAATGACCATTCAGATGCTACCAAACAGCCCCTAAATGTTTGACGTGCGCACAAGTCAAAGCTGAACACCAAAAGCCGTCAGGTTTGCTACAACAGCCTGAACTCCCCACCTGGAAGTGGGAGATGGTGACAATGGATTTCATCACCAAATTGCCAAAGACAAGGAAAGGAAATGATACTATATGGGTGATAGTAGATAGACTGACTAAGTCAGCACATTTCCTACCCATTAAGGAGACTTATAGCTCCGACATGTTAGCCCAATTGTACGTAGATAAGATTGTATCTCTGCATGGTGTACCGGTGTCAATAATCTCTGATAGAGATACCAGATACACATCACATTTTTGGAAAAGTTTCCAACAGTCTTTGGGCACACGCTTGAATTTTAGTACAACTTACCATCCTCAGACAGATGGACAGAGTGAGCGTACCATCCAAACTTTGGAAGACATGCTTCGTGCATGTGTGATAGACTTAGGTGGTAGTTGGGATAACCACCTGCCATTAATCGAGTTCTCGTATAACAATAGCTATCATACCAGCATTAAGGCTACGCCTTTCGAGGCCTTGTATGGTAGGAAATGCAGAACGCCCATTTGTTGGGCAGAAGTAGGAGAAGTTCAGTTATCAGGACCTGACATAGTCTTTGAAACGACGGACAAGCTGGTTCAGATTCGTGATTGCCTGAAAGCTTCCAGGGATAGGCAGGAAAGTTATGCTAATAAAAGGCGAAAACCTCTAAAGTTTGAGGTTGGTGATAAAGTTTTGCTTAAGGTATCACCCTGGAAGGGGGTGATGCGATTTGGTAAGAAAGGTAAGTTAAGCCCGAGGTATATAGGACCATTCGAGATTATCGAATGTGTTGGGTCAGTGGCTTATAAGTTGAACTTGCCTGAAGAGCTCAGTGGTATTCACAATGTATTCAACATCTGCAATCTGAAGAAATGTCTAGCAGATGAAGCGCTAGTCATACCACATACAGATGTGCACATAGATGAGAGCTTGAAATTTGTGGAGAAATCTTTGTCGATTGAGGATCGACGGGTTAAGAAGCTTCGGAGGAAGCATGTACCTATCGTAAAGGTTAAATGGGATGCCCGAAGAGGTCCCGAGTACACGTGGGAGGTGGAGTCTACCATGAAGGAAAAGTACCCTCATTTGTTCCAGTAAATCTCGAGGTCGAGATTTCTTTTAAGGGGGTGAGGATGTAACACCTCGAAAATTCATGACCAATAAAATAAGGACACGTGTCATGTGTTACAAACGTGTTATGAAAAACGGATCCAGATGAAGATGTGCGGTAGGATTTAAAAGCGTCGACATGTTAATTTATACCTTTGAACGACCTATTAATAAATCCCTAACCATGATATATTTAATCAACATCTAAATTACGTAAATAAATCTGGTTATCCTAAATAACAAATTGATTATAACTCAAGACTTGGATCCAATGTGAATTCTTGGTATTTCCGACATTTAAAAACATCCCACAAAGATCCAAATTGTGTAAGTGCATGCAAGGCATGCAAGAGCTGAAAACTTGGTCCCCTCTACTGAAAATAAGCACAAGATTTGGACTTGTAAGAAATGCATGAGCAAAGCCTAAAAGTTGCAAAAAATTTTGTCTCTGGTCATCGGTTACGGACCGTAAGAGCTCAGGCTTACGGTCCGTAAAGGGCAGCTTACGGACCGCAAGCTTGAGCTCTTACGGTCCGTAAGGCTGTCGCTGGCATCAGAAGTGGACAACTGCCTGTTCAGCCTGTTCCACCGCCTTAGATAAGTGGTTTTCGAAAATCTAGGGTCTTGCAACTGGTTTTGGCATCATAGGGACACCTGGGATGATCTTGCAACACATTTAGACTAGTTTGGCATGATCTTGTGCATTTGGGTTCAATATATAAGAAGATGAAGTTGCAACCATTTTTGTTCACTACATTCAAACTCAATTCAACTGATCTCTGGAGCTCTCTGGACAGCAACCAACTTCTCTTAGGATCCATAAGCATACTTAGGACTCTTGTAAGCGTCCTTAATCCTTTTTAATTCAGTTTAACTTAGTTAATTAGCTAAAAGTCAAACCGTCGTAATTAAGGTTTGACTTCGAGATTAATTAAAATTTGTTCAGTCAAATCTCGAATTAAAAGTATCTATGAGTAGGTAATTATGTGGGTAATAAACCCTTAAAAGGGTACTCTCTGATTCCCACTCTAACTAGGTCAATTGTCGGGTCAAAGCTAACTTTAAAAAGTCAACAGAATACTTATTTTCAAATTAATACATAATTAGCAATGTAGGATCCATGTAACCTATTTTATCATTAATATAACTTGGTAATTAATGTAAGAATATGTCTAAACATGTTCACCCCGATAATTTTCAGTTTAGGCTCGGTTCGGAACCGAAAGTCGTATAGTTTGACTTTCGCTTTGACTTTCAGTTCTGACCCAATGTAGCATGTTTTAAAAATGTCTTAGAGCCTTATTTGGACCAGGTTTCATATTAGTATAACCCTCTGTGATTATACACCTTGGTTCAATAGTTATTCGATTCATATGCAATGTTCCGTTATATGCTTAAATGTTGACTATTATGCCCTTGTCACCTTAAAACGTGAATTTTGAAAATGTAAAAGAGTAGAAACCTTGATTACTAATTATTAGGCTTGTCCCTAAAATTTGACATCAGTTTGAGGTCTAGATTAGAAGTTATGCTCATTAGCCTATCTAAACCTAATTTTTGATTTAAAACTTTTTACCTACTGATGTAATATAATATTTTGGGATTTTTTTAAGATTTTTAATTAATTTTAGGCTGAGCATAACATAGGGTTGTAGCTTTAATTCGGTTAATGCCGGTTTTGCCCTTTTAGGCTATAAAATGAGTTTTACAAATCCTTTTGACCCCAAACCTTTTGCTACTGATTTTATATGATAAATAAAATATATTGAGCCTTCTGGAATAATAAAAATACCAGCTTTCTATATAGAACCCGGAAATGGCTCCAAATCGCCTTTTTAAGCGTTTTTAACGCATAGTATGTATTAAAACTATTTTACACATGTAAGGTTGATACCTACTGATATTTTAAGTATATTTTTATACATTAACAGTAAGCTAAAGTTTTAAACTCAGATTTCCAGTTTTGACCTTTTTAGCCTAAGTGAAATTACCAAAATGCACCTAAGGTTCATAGTTTGGTTTTTAATGATAAATTTCACATATAGATTATACCCTACTGATATAACTTAGTAAATTAAGTATTTTTACTGATTACATCAGACCCGAAACTCAGAATTATATTTAAACTCTTTTATAACCTTTTAAATGACCAAAATGCCCTTACGGGGCATAATTTGAGTTTAAATCCGTTTTGGGCATAATAGAAGGTATCTTACTGATGTCACAACATAATTATGGCGTATTAACTTAGGAAACTTGCATATGACTCTTTTGGTTACTCGTTACGCACTTTTCGCATTCGGATCAACTTATGTAACTAGTTTGCACATATTAGCCGAAACGGGTCAAACCATATCGTTTTCATCTCAAAATCCAGAATGTGTTTAAGTTACCCGTATTAAACAATTGTCCAAGCTTGTCGGGTCAAATCCACATTCTAAACCGGTCTTCGCTTTATTATGCGTTTAAACCGTGTCTTCCTTTTGAAAACTAACCGGTCTAAGTCTAAGCTTAATTAAAGACCCGTTAGGATTCTAATAGGTTATTATAAACCTTCATTCCAGATTAGGAGCCCAGTAAAGGCTACCTGTACTTGCTGTATTTGACTTATACATTGCTCAGGTAAATACTCTTAACTTATTTTCCCTATACGGGCTTGGGATACGGTATTATAATAATACCGCTTGGTCGGGTATGTAGTCATTTAAATCGGATTGTGATTAATGTATTTACATAACTCGTTTTATTCTGTATTATTTGGTGTATGGCCTTTGGGGGTTAAATGACCATGTCCCGGATATCCTTGGCATCATTCAAAGAAATGGCCACGACCTAAGCACGGGGTGTAGGCGTACACCTGACAGTTGCATATGTAAAAACTGGTAGTCCACTTAAAGGAATCAACCTTGTGGGTATTATACATGTGGCGTGTCAGTTAATCTAGACCGGCCCTACAAACCGGCCCTACACTACTAGAAAACAGCCACCTTTGTGACAGCCAAATTTGTAGCAAATCTGTGGAAAACTGGCGTTACCCACAAATTTTCGACAAAAAAATTCGTGCGAAATAAGCTTGTCGAAAAGTGAGCTAGCGACAAAAATACGAAAAAATTTGCTACAAAATGCTGACAAAAATATTTTGACGCACATTTTGCTACAAAATTCCGACAAATCCTTTTTAAACCTTTACACACAACGTTTTGACAACTTTGTGACAAAATCTAGTTTTTTTATTTATTTTTTATTTTTATATTTTATTTATTTTTAATAACAATAAAAATAAAAGCACTAACAAAGAATAAATACTCCGACAAATTTGCCACAATTGGTTTCGACAAATTTTCTACAACTTGGCCTGACAAATTTTTGACGACTCATTTCGACGAATTTGCTACAAATTGTTTCGACAAATTTGCTACAAATTTTTTCGACAAGTTTGCCACAACTCATTTCCACAGATGTGCTACAAATTGTTTGGACAAAGTTTGCTACAATTTGTTTTTGTTTCGACAAATTTGCCACATTCTAAGAAATAAAAGTGATATTAATATTGCTACAAAATTACGAAAATTTATAAAAAAAATTGATAAAATAGCAATATATTTTGAATAACCAAAACTTCTCCACATAAAAATTTCCAAATGATTCATAAAAACCTGTTTAAATCACAAAATAAAAATACCAAGAAATCCTAATCAAAATTAAAAACTAATACAATCGTTAACATTTCAATGTATACAAAACGAAAGCTTTTTACTCTTATCCTAACTTATTCATCATTTTTCCACCTTCGATTTCCATGTCGCATCTTCGGCCCGCTCTCGCTCTCGTTCACATTCGACCCGATCTTGTTCAAATTGTTTCGGTCTGGCTTCTATGTTTTGTCGAGCCTCGTTCTTTTTCTTTTTCGAACCCCACTTGAAGTTTTTGGAGCTAAAAAAAGAATAATTAATACATATTAACATAAAAATTGTAACCTATTAATGGACACATGTTAACTTAACGGGTCGATCTAAAAATTCTTTGCGATATCTAAAAGAATCTATAGAAATCTATCATATTGAAATGCTCTTTGTTCACACCCATGCATAAATCATATAAATACACAGATGGCCATGATCTGCATCCATGCATAAATCACATATATACACACACATGCCAGTGAGTGTTACTGATTACGGCGTTACCCCATTCATTTAGACCGAAACCCAAACAACCACCTAATGATACGGTCAGTGTTCATTTTCAAAAATTTAATGACAAAGCTGAATGCCAACCCATATCTTTATTCGATTAGTTGGGTTTTGGTTATTCAGGATTCGGTTAAAAAGAGTAAAGATACTCGATCCAACTCAACCCATTCCATCTAGCGCTAAATATATCAGGTTCAACCCAAGCCCATATCCCATTGTGTCCTACAAGATGTTGACAAATTTCTATCTCGCTGGAAACATTTCTTCAACAACCAGCTTTATTCCTTTAGGTGTATCGTGAAGCGTAAATGAAAATAAAAGAACTTATTTAAAACCCACCTACACAAAAGATCCTAGCATTGTACACCAAATTAACGCACCATACCAATAAATATCTTGGTTAATTGCAGTGAAGTCAAATAAAGGCTAACAAGGTGAACCAAAAAAATATTTGCGAGAAAAATCCTAAAAACATATACAAATGCAAACACACACAGATATACATACACACATGTATATATACACACATACATATAAAAATCCTATACAAATCCTAACACGTCGATCTTATAGTCTTTACAATATCTAAAATAACAATTATAAAACGATACCTCATGCGACTGCCAGGCCTCATCACCGTATAACCCACAAGCTGTGGAAGATGGTGTTCGAGTAACCTCTCTTTATCCTGTGGCAATGCTACTATTTGGATTCACGCCTCTCTTTGTTGCAAAAAACGACTGTACGATGACTTGTTTACCGACATAGGTGGTGACAGAAACAATAACTAAAGTTCATTACTTTTATTTATATAAAACTACTTAAGTTTTATTTAACTAATGATATAATCGAAGAAAATCAATTATGCACACCGAGTTGAAAATTAAGGGAAAACTTACCATAAGCAAAGTTTCACTACCATCTTCTATGATATCTCCTCTCTTATCTCTATAATCTTTTATTTCTGTGCAAAAACTTCAAGTCATAAATATAATCAATAATCCATAAAATAAGTGGCACGTTCAGTTATCATACCTTGCGAAGGGAAGACGCCTTAGGGTCATAGAAGTGTAGGGTCCATGCTTTTGAAAAGCTTCCTGTTTTGCTTCCTTTCACACCTGTTGTATGTCGTCACCCAAAAATGAAGGATTTTTTATTTTGGGGTAAAGTGGTAAACACCCACATCTTCGTGCATGTCAAAACAGCTATAAAAAAACTCATACAGGTCACAACATATATATTTCGAGAAGAAACAGGCCAAAATGGGTCAGTTCGCACTGGCCACAAATACCTGAAATTGAAACAACGAAAGTTTAGTGTTTTTCAATACAATGATTAAAATTGTAGGAGCCACAAATGCAAAACGAACCAGACCAAAGCTAATCTTCTCATAACTTGCTTTTGCAAGAGAAGTATCATAGTAAAAGTAAGTTCAACTGTGATATTCTGATTGTTAGTGGACATAAGTTAATACAATTTAACTGACCACAGACTCACACTCCTTATAACCTATGAAGAACTATAACCAAATTATTAAATTTTAGAACATATCAATGGTATACAAATATTAATGTACATATGTTAGGGATCTAATAAAGTTGACCTGGCAGCGACATGCGACACGAGGACCAACCTGTCCCGTTTCATCTGATGAAACAACTTGGTTACCTCGTTCCTGTGTCTCCCACCATTCTCGATCACACAACTTCATGGTAGGGTGCACGGTTGTTACATTCGAGCTCCCTTGCTCATCAACTAACCATCTCATTGGCATGTCGGAAATTAGAAGTTCATATTTTGATTTTTTAAAAGAAAATGGAACGCGAGGCCGCCTGCTGGGCTGACCAGTTTCTCATGATGAGACCTATATTTTTTAACCAGAAGTAAAAGACTAAAAGATTTAGTTTTATAGATCAGCAGGAACATGCACAAGAAATTCAGAATGCTTACCATAGATAGACACCACTAGAGAAATGATCCGGATGACGTAGAACTCGTATGTTCTCGTTAAGTGCAACGAGCATTTTCTTACTATAAAAACTATTAATTTTCAGAGCAAGCTCTTTGTACATCAGGATATAAATCTGCATTATACATAGGCCAAATACCATTAAAAAATGAAAAAAAAAAGTCCCTTAACTTTTAGTTTTGGTTGGTTATATATAAAATTATTCAAGTTCGTAAGGGTATATATGAAATTAATCCTATTTTGAATGGCGATGAAAGGGGAATTTTATCAGTGTTATGTTTTCTTACATTAACAAGTTTAATGAGTGTCCACTTGAGTTAAAATCGGAGGCGAATTTCCTAACTGATGCCATGGAATTAAGATCTAGCTCGAATACATCGACTTTGGCTGTTGGAATTTCTTTGACTATTGCTTCTTGAACCTGTTTGCCAGCGGCCATATTCCTTACACCCATCACCACATGAGCCCCACGCAGGGCTAAGACTCGTGCTGTCTCACGACCAACGCCACTTGATCCTCCTGTGGTTGTTATACGTTTGCAAAATAGAGATGTGACTAAAACATGTTGAAAAGAGAAAAAAAAAGTATATAACATTACGGTATCGATGTACATCGAAAAGAAAAACATGCTGATAAGGGGTTTCTAGTGAGGAAGAAGTCCAGTTTTGATTATAGACCAAAGGAGTGTCATCAGTTCGAGGTCAAGCTCTTGTTTAATTCTCTAATTCAATTACTTTGCAAGATGAAGACTTCCATTCCATGAGGGGGATGATATGATGACGAACGGGATGAAAAGACTCAAATTTGTGCTACTTTGTCTATAAATGGTTTTTTGAATAAGTGTTTATATAATTATATGTATCTTTATCGGATTCATGCATAGTAGTCAAAGACGCCAAAGCCGCATGCCCAAGTGCATCCCAGCGCAGAAAAACCACCTTGCGTGCAGAAAGGCGTAAAAAAACTGATAAAAACAGGCCAAAATCTGCCACAGAAAAAACTGTCTGAACCACAGCCTAAACTAGTCTTAAACAATCTAAACTAGTGTAAACCAGCCTAAAACGTGTCTAAAACAGTTTTAAAACAGCCTGAAATACGCATGCGCCTTGCTAGTCTGGGGTACACGCTTTTTAAGCGACTAGTGCCTAAAGACAAGCTCACCCTTCACACCTTGAGTGCGCCTTGAGCCTTTGAACAGTACTACCATGGGTTCATAGTTTGTTTTAGAGTCTAGGAGAGGGCTGGCTTGGTTTGTATTCTCTTTTCTTTATTGTTATTAATTTTTGCCGGGCACAAGCCATTATCCAAAAAAATGACAGTAAGTTCCGGTTTTTAGCTCCAAAAGATGTTATATAATCGATACCAGTTTCAATAATTGATGTATTGAAATCCTTTGTATTTTTAAATTAAAGCACCACCTAACTACATACATCCTACAATATATTATCTTAATCCCAACCAACAACTTGTCTACTAGAGTGTTTTTTTTTCTGCACCTTTCAGTGAAATATGCATTATACATAGGCCAAATACCATTAAAAAATGAAAAAAAAACTATTACTTTTAGGGATAAAAAAGTAAATGATATATAATCACATCACTAACCTATCCACCTAGTCTGGTTCATCTTCTTCATGAAAAGCTTTGAAAAAACAGAGGAAGCTCACAAAATAAACCTAACTCTATTTTTTTTCTCTTTTTAGGAACATATATTATAAAATCAAAGAATATTAGTTACGACCATCAACGAACCTATGCATACTCAATCTCCCATCTACCTAATATGGCTATTTTCTTCTTTCAAGTCAAACTATTCTAGGGTTTCAACGACACAGATCTACTCAATTATCAATATATCTACTCAAATTACAAATAAACTCAGAGGGTACGTACCGTTCCGAAACACCCAATTCATCCCCAGCCCACAATTTAGTCTTAAGACTAAAGAGGAAGAAGAAATTACCTTGTGGTTCGGCGTTGCTGAGAAGGTGGTCCGGCGACCGGCGGAGAGGAGGCGGGCGTCAATCGAGGATCTGGGGAGGCAACTGGTGTGTGATTTGGGGGGAACGAAGAAGTGTCTAGCCAACCATCACTAGTGCTCCAGTGGTGGTCACGGGTATTTAAGTTCCACTTATGGTGGGCCTGGGTGAGTTTTCCCCTCAAGGTCTCAAGTTCGAGTCTTGGTGATAGGGGTTTCTCATTGAGGGGTTTAAATTGGGGATCTATTGTGCGAGGGGGCTCTCTAGCGCGGACCCGGTTAAGACAACGTATGCTAGACCTCCCGACATTCACGAATAATTCACACTTTTCAAAAAAAAAAAAAAAAAAAAAAAAAAAAAAGAAGAAGTGTCTAGCCCACCAAAGGTTTTGATAGCCTTTATGCTTTACTATAAGTTCAACCGTCGGATTGTGTGATGATCGAACGGCCAATGATATGTTTTAAAGGTTGGACACGGATTGAAGGGAGATTTCATATAAAACTTGATTTAGTTATATTCAGTACACTCAAAAGTCAAAACATGGAGCATCTATCCTTATAAATTCTAATTATATAATTAAAAAACAAAAAATTATATATTTTATTTTAATTTCTCAAAAACAAAAGAAAAAACATAATTTTAATTATAGAATTAAAAATATTGTATTCTATAGAATGACGTACCGTCTATATATAAGGTAATTACAAAACATCGATTTAGTCTTAACCTCACTCCAAAAGGCTGCCAAAACCCAACTCCAAAAATCTTAACCTCACTATTTATTAGGGGTGTGAATTTCTGACATGACCCGAAAACACGACATTACCTAACACGAAATTCGTGGGTTTGGGTTTAATCTAAACGGGTTCGGGTCGGTTTTAGGTTGAACCCGCGAACCCGTTTAGCTAAACAGATCAGGTTCAGGTCAACCTGGTCGGGTTGGCAGGTTGACATGTTTAACCCCTTTATATTATATAATATTTTTTATAATATGTTTTATGTTTTAAATTAAATTGGGTATGTATTTTATGCTATACTTATAACTTAGAAAAAGAAACCCACATAAGATTTTATAATTTAAATGTAATTGTATTATATACATTTGTGTTTTTTAAGTAAACTTTAAATTTAATATATTAATTTGTGTAAAAAATTAAAAAATTAAAGTTTTCGGGTTGAATGGGTCGGGTTCGGGTCAATCCACGAATATTCGGGTCGGACTGCAACCATAACCCCAAATCCAACCGTCACCACCGCAACTCCAAATCCAGCCATCATCACCTACCTCCTTCGCCACCCTAAATCCGTCTGCTCCCATCATCATTACCTCCCTCATTACATCCAACACCCTTCCCTATCGCCTGCTGTGTATCCTAAACCACCAGTTTCATATTTAGTTGCTACTAAACCCTAATAAATCAAACAATTTCCTTTTTCAAGTATAACTGCAAAGGGAACCCTTCTATAAAACCGACCACTGCCGAAATCCACAACTTCACAAAACTAGATCGGAACGCAGAGATATTGTCGAAGATGATGAGACACATGGATAGTGGTGGTTGTCGAAGACAAAGAAATATAGATATGGTGGTGGTATCGTGTCGTATCGTATCGCATCGTATCGTATCGTATCGTATCGTATAGTATAGTGTAGTATCGTATCGTATAGTATAGTGTAGTATGGTATCGTATCGTGTAATATGGTATCGTATCGTGTCGTCTCGTATGGTATGGTATGGTATGGTATGGTATGGTATGGTATGATATCTTATCGTATGGTATGGTATCGTATCGTATCTTATGGTATGGTACGGTATGGTATGGTATGGATGGTGTTGTATGGTATGGTATGGCATGGTATGGTATGGGATGGTATGGTATGGTATGGTATGGTATGGATGGTGTTGTATGGTATGGTATGGTATGGTATGGTATGGTATGGTATGGATGGTGTTGTATGGTATGGTATGGTATGGAATGGAATGGTATGATATGGTATGGTATGGTATGGTATGGCATCGCATCTTATAGTATGGTATGGTATGGTATGGATGGTGTTGTATGGTATGGTATGGTATCTTATCGTATGGTATGGTATGGTATGGTATCTTATCGTATGGTATGGTATCGTGTCTTATGGTATGGTACGGTATGGTATGGTATGGTATGGATGGTGTTGTATGGTATGGTATGGCATGGGATGGGATGGTATGGTATGGTATGGTATGGATGGTGTTGTATGGTATGGTATGGTATGATATGATATGGTATCGTATCGTATCTTATCGTATCTTATCGTATGGTATGGTATGGTATGGTATGGTATGGTATGGTATGGTATGGCATCGTATCGTAGGGTATGATATGGTATGGTATGGTATCTTATCGTATCGTATCGTATCGTCAGTGAGTAAATGACCTTTTTATTTATTATTTGTCATAAATGAGTAAAGCACTGCACATAGTATGCCGGTCCCCATCAGCGTACTTTTTTGTTTTACGCCCCCGTAATTATTCCTCAGCCAGTATAGGGGTCATTTGCTACAAATTATTGACAAATAAAATTAAATAATTTTTATAATTAATAATTAACAAATAAAATATTGTTTTTGTAGAAAATCTGTACCAACTGGTGACAATTTGCTACAAATTTTCGACAAATTTAAAATTTTATTTTTTAAAAATATACGTTTTCTAAATTTGATAAATAGCAAATAAAATAACTTTCAGTTTGTAGGAAATCTGTAGGAACCGTTGTCAATTTCCTACAAATTATCGACAAATGTTAAATTTTATTTTCAAAACTCTATGTTTTTTATAATCAATATGTTTTTGTAGGTAATCTGTAGCTACTGGTGTGTTAGTTTGCTACAAATTGCCGACAAATTTAACATTTTATTTCTAAAAAATATATGTTTTTCTAAATTTGATAAATTAACAAATAAAATAACTTTTTTGTAGGAAATCCGTAGCAACTTGCTACAAATTTGCTACAACTTAAGTTTTAATTTTTTAATTTATTTATTTTACAAAAATTTAGACATTAGAATTATAATAACTTTTTTTTGTAAGAAAATTGTAGCAAACGAGGTCAATTTGCTACAAATTTTCGACAAATTTAGCATTTTATTTTAATTTTTTTTATTTAACTAAGTTAAGAAATAACAAATAATTTAACCATTTTTTGTCGAAAAACTGTAGCAAATAAGGTCAATTTGCTACAAATTTTCGACAGATTTAACACTTTATGTTATTTAATTATTTATTTTACTGAAATTCAGACTCGAAAAATAAAATAAATTACACTTGTCGCAAATTTGTAGCTAGTTGCTACAAATTTCCGACAAATTTAGAAAATTTATTTTTTAAATTATTTATTTTGCTATAGTAACAAATAATTCAAATTTCTTATTTATTTTGTAGGAATTTTGTCAAAAAGATAATATATTTTGCTACAAAATTGCTACAAATGCTTGTTGTGTGACAATTTTGTCAGAAAATTGTGGATAAGTTTTGGGGTTTTTTTTGTTTTTCCGTTTTGTCAAAAAACGGTAGGAAACTTATAGCAAAAATTGAGTTGTAGAAAATTTGTGGGAAACTTTTTGTTAGAAAAATGATGTTTTCTAGTAGTGCTAATGGACGACAAATAAGTAAAACTGTATACATGATTATTTTTGAATAATTGTCCCAAGTTATAAAACATATTTTGCCAAAGTGCATCCAAATCAAATTTTCAAACTCTTTTCAAATTGAGTCAGTTAAGTTGTATTTACCAGTGTAAACTGACGTATTTTCCAAAAATGCTAAGTGCAGGTGCTATACGCAATAGGCTGGATACTCCAGGCATCAATAATCAAGTCTCGCAAGCTCTAGATGTCGAAGTCTGTTGAACAATTTTTCCTGTTTTATTTTGATCCGCCTGTGGATCTGTTTCAACTACATTGTGATACTTAATATTACAATTTATTTGGTTGAAATGAATCTATCTTTTGCTTCCGCTGTGCATTTAAATATTGTGTTGTTTGACTATGATGATATCAACTACGTCACGATACTCCCCACCGGGCCCACCGGTAATACGTGGAAATACCGGGGTGTGACACAAATGTTCGGAAAATACTATACCTCCACTATACGATCTTCTCTTGAAAGAGGAAGAAGAGCCATACTTTCAGAATACCACGATTTCGTCAGCGATGAAACCACCGTAACCAGGGTTGCAAATCGCCTGTTGTTACCTCTTCTTGTTTACTATTTATTTATTTATTTATTTATTTATAACCTTAAAACAAAATCGGAGGTTTGTTTGTTTGTTTTTTTTTTGCCACCAACCCAGTCCCTTAACTTTTGTATAGTGTTAGAAGTAACCTTTTAGTTTTGTAAATGTCATTTTAACCCCCTTAAATTTTAAAAGTTACGAGTTTGACCTAAAACTAATTACTTGCATTTTTATTTTTATGTACGTGTCAATATAAACATCATGCACCATGAACCCATATACTAACAAAATCAAGCAATAGTTAACCCAAAATCAAGAAAAGTCAACCGTATGTCACTAATGCCATCCAGGTCCAAGTTGAACGTCTAGCAGTAGCACATCAAGGATCGGGTTATCAAACACAGTGATAAGCATGTGAACGACCATCCTTGGGTAGGTAGCAGTGACCCTAAATTCAACTACAAAAGAAGGTTTAACACTTTACAATGATCTTGATTAACAATGTTCTGTTTAACTACTTCACAATGATCACCTAAACAGAGTTCAGAGATCAGTTCACATTACTCTGTTCACCCATCCACCTCCTCTGTTTACCCTAGTGATTAGTTCTGTTTAAAAATGATCTTGATTAACAGATCGATGAAATGCCCCCAAATAATTCAGGCATAAACAGTAACCCCTAACTTTATTTAAGCATCATGTTCATAATGATCGACATTTTGTTGTTCATTATGTTAACCCCTAAAGACTAATATACACAATAATCGAAGACACATACATTAGTTAAACTACTTATGTAATCCAAGTGAATTACAGCGAATAGATCGTAAAAGTGTGCGAAGCATTGTAGAGATCGGCATCGGTTCTTGATTGCGGTTCAGAGAATGGCTTGCAAACAAAATACAAATTTCGTTGTTCAAAATGTCACAAAGATTAGTCTCAGATCACTAGAAAAACATTCTAAAAACCATACTAATCAAGGACCCTACTCCCAAAGATTAGTCTCAGCAACCACAACCACAAACAAAATACAAATTTCGCTGTTCAAAATGTCAGTTCGGGAAAAAAAAACTTCTTAATTGCATATTTACCCAATCCAAAATTAAACTTTCATATATCCCCATTCTTAACTAATAAAATTTCAAATTTACTCATTTCGATTTATTTTATTAAAAATAAATCATATAGTGACTATTTTACCCTTAATTTTACTAAACTAATTAAAAAATTGCATACAAACCCATTTTTACTAGTTTTGTGTATTTTTCACAACGTTTTTGTTTTATTTTGTTACTGTTCCTTATTTTTTTTTGTTTCTTGCGTATTTACCAATTAATTTTTTTTCTTTTTTTTTTCATTATTGTCCGTCGAGGACGAGCTAGAGTAATGTTGATATGGTAAGATGATCCTCTTGAATTGAATTTGCTAGAGTTGTGTTTCAATAAATTCAACCCGTTTAGCTTATACAACCGGTTTCACGACTTAAAGAAACAGACCTAAACCAATCGAACCAACTAATATGTGATCAGTAGATGTTACATAAGTCAATATACTATCAAGCAGCTATTAAAGACGTAGGACATAAAAAAACCAAATCTAACTACAACTGTGAAGTCTTTTGTGGCATACAATTCATTTCAAAATGCATTATTGCATCTCATTTTTGACAAATAATATCCATTCAAAAGTTAGATTGTAATAATCAGGCAACACATTCAGTTATCGTTGACGATTACAATCTGTAAATCCAAATGCAATGTTGATAAAGTTCAGCCTAAAATATAATTAAAACTCTGTATCTGATAGAATAAAAACCAAACAACAAATCGACAAGGGGTTTAGTAATTTTAAGGATCTTTTAATTTGAGAAGGGTGGTTTAGTTATTTTAATAGACAAGTGGAAATATGCAATTTTATTTTGAGTTCGGGTAAATATGCAATTGAGAGTCTATTTAAAGAGGGAAATATGCAATTCTCCAATTAGAAACCGAATCTAAGGTAGACTAATTTAGATATCTATGACTTTTTTTTGTTAATATTTCAAGGTATTGTATTTTTTCATACCAACTTATTAGGAAAGTCGAGAGCCATGTGTATACGTGTGTGTGTATATATATATATATAGATTTACTTTAACTTTTTTTTACATCGAAATAGAAAGTAAACCGACAAAATGATGCGCTCTAAAAAATTAATAAATAAATAGTGATAGTGTAGTGTTTTGGAGCTTTATTAACAGCTATGGCATAATACTTTTGAAAAGCCTTTGCAAATTCACGTTTAAAACAATAGTCACTTAGCAATTTCAAAAGTAATTGTTGAAGGTTCTCGACACTGAATTAAACCAAGGGCCAAGTGAATACTAACACTAAGTGTCAAGAGTAACTTACAGGCCCTGCGTCAGCTGAGTACACAAAATCAACTCTATTTGCTTCGGTCTCCTCAGCCTTATAAGGATCATTGAAGTCTGCAAAAACAGAAACAACTGTTTAAATTAAATCCTTATCATAATAGAGAAGCAATACAGGTAATACACAGAAATATATTATACAAATATACACGCTAATACTAACTTGTTTTTTTCTAAAATATTAAATCCTTATCATAATAGATTAACAATGAGAGTACTTCATCTTTACACATAACACCACTACAAGTGGTGAAAAGGTTTTTTTTTTTTTTTTTGGGGGTGGGGGGGGGGGGGGGGGTGTTGTGTGTGCAAACTAATTTGATCATTTGTGTCACGCAGGGTCATGTGATACAAACCCAATAACAGTCTACACTCTACACAAGGAAGAAGGAACGGGTCAAACCCAATGACCCGTTACCCGCTGATTTGAAGCAATTTAATGCAATCCTCAGTCATTGGATCAAACAAGCAATGAGAACGTGGAGTAGTCGCAGTTCACAACCCATTTTCTAGGAACAGTTATTGAGTTGTTAGGAGAATTTAGCAGGCCATCATACATTTTTTCATGTCATTCAGTATTTTTTGTTGTTACTCGGTTTATGTATTGCAAAGATTTTATATCTTGAGGGTTGTGCAAATGGTACCAAGTCCTCACCATTTTAGAAGGAAAAACGAAATACTAGTAAACAAAATACATCCACAACTTTTATTCACTAACATACACTTACAAGGTATGCAGTGGTGAGAACGCAGATCAAGCTGAAAATAATCTGAAGCCACCTCTCTTTCGACACGCTTTATCATATAAATCTGAGGTAGAGGTGCTTCAAGGGAAGAAGAAGAAGAAGAAGAAGCCCTACAAAAATGAGATTGATATCAATGCGACTAATAGCAATAAAAACAAAAAAAAAAACAATAATTTGAACGCGTCCAATATATGTATATTGTAGTAAATCAGCACCGTTCTCCTTGTGGAATATAAGGAACCCAACCCAAGTTTAGGTTCTCCATGTCAATAACTTCTTCCGAATACGTTTCTAGAGATACAATTCCAATCTTATTGGAAGGTGGAAATGGAGAAACAATCTGCCCAAAAACATAGATTAACATTAAAACCAATCAACATTAGCGCAAGTGAAGGAATGCTCTTTAACAACGCTTCTTTGATAGATGAGTGACGTGTTAATACAATTAACAATAAATCTTTGAGTAAACAAAACTAAGAAGCTTTGATTGAAATCAAGTGCATGTATGAAACTAAAGTAAGGAGATTTGTCCTGCTTACCACAACAAGCACCGGTATGCAGTGGCGCAGCATGTGAGGGGCCGGGGGGGGACGTCCGCCCCCCGGGATTTTTCGCTCAGTAGTGTTATATATGTAATTTTCGTATAGAAATTTGTGGGTATATACGTTTTCACCCCCCCGGTTCTATAGAAATTTTTGGGTATTCTATAGAAATTTTTGGGTATATATGTTTTCACCCCCCCGGCCGAAAAATCCAAGCTTCGCCACTGCCGGTATGTAGGTTGGTGTAAATTGACCAGCAAAGTAGAGCAATTCTACTGTAACAACAACAAAAAAAAACAAGTCATGTAGAAGCCAAATGCTATGGCACTTTGAAGTTGTTGATTAGGATGCGTGTATTTTCAACCAATCAGTAGTAATATGTCCAAAAAAGAGTGGCGGATTACGCTGTGTACAACTGAAGACAAAGAGTTGCACCTTCCCGTGTAACAGCCCACCCTCTTTGAAAGCATCCTGATTAAGAATATGAAATTTGGTTAGTAGTATTTATTTAGCCAGAAAACTATTGAAATTCACTTGTAGATGTGAGAAATTCCAGTTGTAATCAGAAAACAAACAAGGTTGGCCCCACTGTCATGAATGAAATATGTCAAAACAATGTAGCAAAACTAAGGGGCGTTTGGTTCGCGGAATGTTTTGGAATTGGAATTTGTATAGGAATTAGAATTTGAAGGAATTGGATTTGGAATTTAAACATTCCAATTGGAATTGGAAATTGTTGGAATTGGAATCTCAATTCCATTTTTGTTGTGTTTGGTTGTCTAATAAATTGGAATCCATCATCCCGGCACTCGCAACCCCCGGTTCGGGTCGAAACGGTACGGGTGGAAACCGTACGGGTCAAAACGGTTCTCGTCTAAATAATTCAGGTCGAAACGGTTCGCGTCAAAAAGGTTCGAGTCGAAACGGTTCGGCTCAAAACAGTTCAGGTCGAAAGGAGTTGCTTCGAAACGGTTCAGGTAGAAACAGTACGGGTCGACACGGTTCGGGTCAAAACTATCTCGGCCCCCGTCCCGGTGTGACCCGGTCCAGGAGCCGCGGGACAGAAACCTGTGGTATTTATTATTTGAGTTGACAGCAGAAGATTTACCAGGATCTTTTAAAACTTGAATCTGCCCAATTATTTTATTTCATAATTTGGGATAAACCCCGTAATTTAAAATAGAGGAATTTCACAAGGAAATTCCATGTTTTACAAAACATGTTTATTCATTTTATTGAGCCATCTCTTCAAGCTTGTTAGTGCTTAGTAGCACTTTTCCTTGATTCACAGTAGGTCACCTGAAACATGTTTAAAAATATTTTATCAGCGGGGAAATACTGGCGAGTCACTCGGTTTACATAAAATGACACATAGTTATAAATTACAGCATAAAAGCGATTACAATGACTACTATCTTATTTTTATCTGGCGCCGTGTCACACCCTGGTGACGATGGTCATACCACTATTGGGTCCTTTCACCCAAGTAGTGATGATTATCACTGTTAGGTTGATGAACCTAACCGTGAGAAATTAGTAATGTGCACAATACCCCACTTGCCAGTGATTCAAGATAACCAAGACTTAATCACTGTAATTATAACTTTTGAAAATAAATGGAGTATTGTGAAACATTGTTGATAAAAAGAGAATGACTCACTTTGCAAGTTTTAGACAGGCAGAGTTTAGCCTACTGATTTAGCCTTGTAACATAATTTAAACAGCAATGCATACGAAACTAGGTCAGTAACTTAATACAACATTTACGGGCAGCACTTAAACATCTATCGGATCGGTTTCAATCGATCGGACATTATATCGTAGCAGTGATCGAGTTAATACCCTGTAGTCGTAGCAGCGTTTCACTACTTTGAAATTCGAATTTAGGCAGTATACTTCATTTTTTATCAAAGTTTTTGAACACAGATGAAAGCCCCATGCACAGGCTACTTATAGCTACATTTTCAGTTTTACACGGCCCGCGTAAACCTTAACATAGGTTTTATGCGGCCCGCGAGAACCCCTAGTCTACGTGTAGGCTTTGTGTGTCACGAGTAGGGTTGCCAGGTGTGCAACACGTGGCTTGAACACTTATCCGGAACATTTTTAAGTTGACGCGACCCGCGTAGACTTACCTTATGGTTTACGCGGCCCGCGTGAAAACCATATTTCATGTTTTCTTGGTTTTTCATGCGTATTGGGGTTTCAGGGGTCCGGGTTTTCACTTACGGGTCGTTTTGGGGCATTTTGCAGGTCCTTACATCCTCCCCACCTTATTTAAAATCTCGTCCTCGAGATTTATTGAAATAAGTGAGGATATTTTCGCTTCATTTCCGATTCCAGCTCCCAGGTGTATTCGGGTCCCCTTTTCGAATCCCACTTGAATTTGACAAGTACCAACCTTTTGTGTTTGAGAAACTTAATCTTTCTGTCTTCTATTTGAAACGGTTTCACCACGAACTTCAACTTTTCATTTACCTGTATGTCTTGAAGAGGGACTACTAGCGATTCGTCCGATAGACATTTCTTGAGATTAGATACATGAAATACGTCATGTACTCCGGCTAACTCTTCCGGTAGTTGTAAGCGATAGGCAACCGGTTCTATGCGTTGGATTACTGGGAATGGTCCTATGTATCTTGGACTCAGTTTTCCTTTCTTACCGAACCGAACTACTCCTTTCCAAGGAGAGACTTTCAAGAGTACCTTGTCTCCAACTTGAAATTCTAGTGGCTTGCGTAGATTGTCTGCATAACTCTTCTGGCGATATCGAGCCGTTTTCAGTCTTTCCTTGATTTGGGTGATCTTGTCGGTGGTTTCTTGTACAATCTCGGGACCTGATAATTGGCTTTCTCCTATTTCTGCCCAACAGACTGGAGTTCTACACTTACGTCCGTATAGTTCTTCAAACGGGGCAACTTCGATGCTTGAATGATAACTATTGTTATAGGAGAATTCAATTAAAGGTAGGTGGTTATCCCAGTTTCCACCAAAATCTATAACACATGCCCTCAGCATGTCTTCCAAGGTTTGGATTATCCTTTCACTCTGTCCGTCCGTTTGGGGATGGTAGGTTGTACTTAAATTTAATCGCGCTCCCATTGCTTCCTGGAAACTGGTCCAGAAATGTGAGGTGAAGCGACTATCCCTATTTGATACAATGGAGAGTGGGACTCCATGTAGTGATACTACTTCATCTACGTACAATTTTGCTAACCTTTCCATGCTAAAGGTTTCTTTCATAGGTAGGAAATGAGCTGATTTGGTTAATCGATCCACAATCACCCAGATTGCGTCGTTACCTTTTCTGGTTTTGGGTAACTTAGTCACAAAGTCCATGGTTATTAACTCCCATTTCCATACAGGCATTTCTAGTTGTTGAAGTAGACCTGAGGGTTTCTGGTGTTCTGCCTTAACTTGCGAACAAGTTAGACACTTAGATACATATCTAGCTATGTCCTTTTTCATTCTTATCCACCAGAAATTATTTCTTAAATCTTGGTACATCTTATTATTACCAGGATGCATGGTGTATCTAGATTTATGGGCCCCTTCTAAAATTTTATTTCTTAAGTCTCCTTGCTTAGGTACCCAAATCATTTTCTTGTGGAATCTCCAGATTCCATCAATCCCTTGCTCTAATTCTTTTATTCTTCCCTTCATTCCTTCAGCATCATCCTTGATTGCTGTTTCTTGAACATTCTTCAGTTGTTCCATTAAGTCTAATTGTAAACTTAATCTAAGAGCGCGAACTCGTCGTTGTTTCTCATGATACTTACGACTTAGGGCATCTGCTACTACATTTGCCTTTCCTTTGTGATATTGAATATCACAGTCGTAGTCACTTAGAATTTCCATCCATCTTCTTTGCCTCATGTTTAATTCCTTTTGCCCAAATATGTATTTTAAACTCTTATGATCTGTATAAACAGTAAACCTACTTCCGTACAGATAATGTCTCCAAATTTTAAGGGCAAAAATTATGGCTCCTAATTCCAAGTCATGAGTCTTATAATTTTCCTCGTGCTTCTTCAATTGCCTTGAGGCATACGCAATTACCTTCTTGCGTTGCATTAATACACATCCTAATCCTAGTTTAGAAGCATCACAATAAACTTCAAAATCTTCTGTCCCTTCGGGTAAGGCAAGAATTGGGGCGTTTGTTAACGTTTGCTTTAAAATCTTAAAAGCCTCTTCTTGTCTAGATCCCCATTCAAACTTCACTGCTTTACAGGTTAGCTTAGTTAATGGCACGGCTATTTTAGAAAAATCCTTAATGAATCGTCTATAGTATCCGGCTAACCCTAGAAAACTTCTAACTTCCATAGCTGATTGCGGGACCTTCCATTTGGTGATCGATTCTATTTTGGGGGGATCTACGTGAATGCCTTCGTGATTTACCATGTGTCCTAAAAATTGCACTTCTTGTAACCAAAATTCACACTTCGAGAATTTGGCATAAAGCTTCTCTCTTCTTAACAAAGTTAAGAGTACATGCAGGTGTTCATAATGTTCCTCCTGGCTTTTGGAATAAATAAGTATATCATCGATAAAGACAATTACAAATTTATCCAAATACGGTTTACAGATCCTTTTCATCATGTCCATAAATGCTGCAGGAGCATTTGTTAATCCAAAGGGCATGACTGTAAACTCGTAATGACCATACCTAGTTCTAAAAGCAGTTTTAGGTATGTCTTCTTCTTGTACTTTCAACTGATGGTATCCGTAACGTAAATCTATCTAAGAAAAATATCTAGCTCCCTGAAGTTGAACAAAAAGATCATCAATCCTAGGTAATGGGTATCGATTCTTAATCGTAATCTTATTCAATTCCCTATAATCGATACACATTCGCATCGACCCATCTTTCTTTTTCACAAACAACACTGGAGCTCCCCAAGGGGATGAACTAGGTTGTATAAATCCTTTGCTTAACAATTCATCTAACTGCTTTTTCAATTCTAACATTTTAGTGGGTGCTAACCGATAAGGTGCCTTGGCTATCGGTGTAGTTCCAAGAATTAGATGAATTCTAAATTCTACTTCCCTATCGGGTGGTAATCCAGGTAGTTCTTCTGGGAATACATCTGAGTATTCTGATACTACAGGAATTTCCTTAAGTTCCTTACCTTTAGTGGTAATGATTACCGAAATCATATACACTATTCCTTGTTTTCTTGAATAACTGGCCACTTTCATTACTGAAATGAATTTTAGTGACTTACGTGGCTTGTCTCCTATAATCACCACTATTTCTCCTCTAGGTGTATGAATTTCTATGGAATTCTTATCACAGAGGATTCGAGCATGGTTGGCTACTAACCAATTCATTCCTAACACAACATCGAATCAGGCTAAATTCATAGGTAACAGGTTTGTAGAAAATTTATGGCCTAAGAGTTCTATCTTTCCTTTTTGCAAAACGTTATCTATGTGAACAGAATTACCATCTGCGGTTTCTACCATAAAAATTTGTCTAAGGTTGGTTAAGGGTAAGTTAAGAGCTTGACAGAATGAAGTATTTATAAAACTTTGGTTTGCACCAGAGTCAAATAATACTTTTGCATAAACGTCGTGAACTAGGAACGTACCAGCTATCACATATGGGATTAGTTCTGCTTCATGGGTAGTCAACTGGAAGGCTCTTGCGTTCTTTTTGGTAGTTCCTTCTGCAGGTTTAGCTTTGTTGTCAGCTGATTTGACCAGTTTAAGGCAGTCTGGTCTAAAATGTCCAGCTTCTCCACAGTTGAAGCATATTGTGGATTTCTTCCTTCTGTAGTCTTCTTCTTGATGCCCTGGAATTTTGTAGAAATTGCAATACCCTTTGTATCTTCCAAAATGCTTTCTTTTACAGGTACTGCAAAATTGAGCAGTGGAAGATTGCCCGGTTCCCTTTTTCTTGAAGTTAATATTATTACCCACTCGGAATCCTTGGGTAATCTTTTGGGCCACTTCCTTCTTTCTATTTTCTTCTCGCGTACGCACCAGTCCGTCTGTCAAAGTGTTGGCTAATTCCACTGCATCGTCAATTGTACGAGGTCTCGCAGCTTTAACGATATCACGGATTTCGCCAATCAAATCCCAAATATAGCGAGAAATAAGTACCGGTTCTGGCGAAGCCAGGGTTGGCACAACTCTAGCATACTCGAAGAATGTCGAAGTATACCCTCGACAGTCTACGTCCACCATCCGGTGGTTCAGGAACTTATTTGTCATTTGTTCATTTTCATATTCGGAACATAATTTTCTTTCTACTAGACTCTTAAATTCTGCCCAATTCATGGCATACGCCACATCACTTCCCTTAGCTTGTAGTACGGTGTTCCACCATTCGAGTGCCCCTTCTTTAAAAAGATGCGACGCGTACATGACCTTGTCTTACTCGGCACATTTACTTATTTTAATTACTGCTTCGGTTTTCTCTAACCAACGCAGTGCAACAGTTGCCCCTTCATTGCCTGCAAATTCAACTGGTTTATAGGCAAGAAATTCCTTGTAAGTGCAACCAGGCGTTGTAGCTTTCATTCTCTTAAGAAATGGGGCTTGCATCCCATTATTATTATTATTGCCGCCTCCATTTACACTATTACTGAAATTGTCGTCGCGAGTACGTTTGCAGGGAATAATTGGTTGAGGTTCAACTGGATTTCGGGCAGCAGCAAGGATTGCTGGAATAGCATTGGCTATTCCTTGAGCAACAATGTTTTCTATATCCTGCCTATTAAGAAATTGGTCTCCATTGTTTTGTTCAGATTGGTTAACTTCATTAACTGGCTCGTTGTCGGCGTGTTCCATCTGATAATTATCAATATTTAAATGTATAAATTATTGGCACAAAAGAAAATAAATAATAATTAGTCACAATAAAATAATCACACATAAGCATGTCAACACGTATAGCCAAAATTGTCGACCTTGCGACGTTGATATTTTTCTTATATATTAGTATGCATCATTACACACTCGTTATATTACAAAAGTTTTATTTTAAGTTATTTTACATGATTATATTTTTATTACTATTTATTATTATTTCATTTATTAAACACACAACCACATACGATCCCCGTCAGCTGGCACTTCAGAAGCGACGTTCCCTCTCGTCGTATTTCCATGATATCCTCTCCCCCACTTCCCGGATTCTGTTTCCTGCGTCCACCAGCTCCTCGCCATAATGGCGGAGTTCAGCCAGGTTTTCAGTGCTCATAGGTGGGTTTGGTGCAGACTCTGGGTCAAACTGGAGGAAAAAGGTATTAGGGTTATTTAAGAGGTTCTGAAATTGCCAATCACTTGTCCACCATTCCTCCAGCTCTTCGGGTAGAAGTTGGTGGTTAACTATGGGATCTGGGATAGCAGGTTCCTGATTAACTCGTGACTAACGGGTCAACGGATTAAGTATGCATATGTAAAGGAATGATTAAAACGTTGAAAGCGAGGAAGATTTCTCGCTGAAATCAGTGAAAAGGTGATTGTTTTAGATAGGGTTAATAGCCATCTTCCTAAATTCGATTGGTGCAAATGGGTGCCCCTCAAATGCAATATCATGGTTTGGAGAGGTAACTTGGATAGGCTGGCGACTAGAGTTAACTTGAGAAGAAGAAACGTAGATATCTACACGGTTATGTGTCATTTCTGTGGCTATTATGAGGAATCAGTGGACCATTTATTCATGGCATGTTCGGTGGCTATTCGGGTTTGGACGACTGTTAGTGCGTGGTGCAACATTCCCCCAATCTTCGCGTTCGAATTCAAAGATATAATGGATATTCATAATTCTCTTCAGGTCGGGAAGAAAGCGAAAAAGATTATATGTGGATTGTTTATTTGTTACGTGCTGGTGTATATGGAAAGGTAGAAACGAGTTGGTTTTCAACCAGGGCAGGAGAAATCCGCAAGATATTATGGTAGAGATCAAGTCGAGAGGTTTTGGGTGCGTGAAAAAATAGATCTTCATGTAAATATATTATTTGGAATGAGTGGTGTAAATATCCTATGTATATGTTGTAACTTTGCCCTTTGCCCGTTTGGGTCGGGGGTGTTGTTTTGTGTTTGGCCTTTTGCACGTTTAGGTCGGAGGTGTGTTTTTTAATGAAGTTTAATTAAAAAAACATAGTAGATGAAAGTTAATGGAAGTTGATAATTATTACTATATGATAATAGAAGAAGTGAATGAACAGTTGTTGAGGGTATTATTGGGATTTTACTTTTGACCCTTTACACGTACTTGGACACCTCGCCCTCCACCGCTCCCACTTCAAATAAATCCAGATTAGAGAGATGGATAGAGAGAGATCGCACCTATACCACGGTAGAGAGAGAGAGAGAGGGGGGAGCGGCGGACATGGAGGAACCGGCCATCGTCTCCCGTCGGTCACCATCTTGGCCTTCGGTCAGACCGGTGGTGGGTTGTGGTGGTTAAGACGCGTGAATAGATGGTAGAAGGCGGTGGTAGACGAGGTTGGCGGTGATGCTGTGATGGTTTTGACGGTGGCTAACGATTGTAGAAGGCAGTGTTGGATGCGCATTCCACAGTCATAGTTTGTCGGAGATAATGTTATCGGTCATCGGTGAAGGCGACAGTGACGATTGTGGGTTCTAGGGTTCCGGCGAGTGTGCCCATGACTCTCATCGGACAATCTAGAGATAGAATGAGAGACTTGAAGGTGATCTTGAACAACCACAACCTCAGTGACATGAATCGGTGCTCCGAAAAAGTCAGCTAGGTTCCACCGTTAATCTTCAGGGTTAGTTATGGGTGAGTGTTTTAACAAGTTATAAGCTTATTTCCTCCTTTTGTTCTTACAAATGTTATTCTTGAAAATGTGTGTTCTTTGCTGGTTCTGTCTTAAAAAAAATCAAGGGTTTTAAAGTTTGGGGCTTTATGGATACAGGGTCTTTGTTGAGCATTTGTGTGGTTGTTTATGCATACCAACTATTTTATGTTATGCCAAGGAGAACATGCATACATTTTTTTCAATTCTATTGTGATATTGAAAAATATTGTGCTAAATTATGCCTAAACAAAAAAAGAACTTCGGATGATCAAATAAGTGTTGCTAACATATTCACACCTATAGTTGTTAGGTAACTGACATTTGAAACGGCAAAGTCAATTTTGTTAAAATATAGTACAGCAAACTAGCAAACATCTAGATTGCAGACGAAAAACACCAACAACATTACAACAAGCAAAAATTAGTTATAGTCACAATGTATTGATAAAAACCCCATTCATTTTTGAAGGAACAAATCCATTAATTTATTGTAATTGCAGGATCAGGCCATGCTTTAACTTTGGACTCTTGGATTCTAGGAGGGACATTTTTATTTCAACAGACCCTTGCCTTTGCTTTTCTTATTTTTTTTCCCAGAGGTATCAACCCATCCGAAACCATCATCATAATTAATTAGTTTACATATTGTTTTAGATTATTTTGTGTGACACGTATGGGACTAAACGGGCATAACGGACCCAAACCAATTATACATATACATATCCTATCGGTACCGAACCAAACCAATATTCCTGTTGCAAAAAAAATGGTCCACTTGTTCTTTTATATAAATATATGTAGCAGTTGAGAAAATGACTATTTGATGTTATCTTTACACGATTTAATTAATATTTTTAACCAACACCTACCATTTTTTCTTTTATATAATGGAAAATAAAGAAATACTAATAGTATGATTAAAAATTTATGTAAATGAAGGTGTTGGCACCACTGCCAGTAGGATTTGCAGTCTTCATGGTGTACTTGGCAGCCATTCTGATCACCGACACCAAATTCAACCCAGCCAGAAGCTGCCGGTCGGTGAAGAATGGCGATGGCGATGGGTTAACCGGTGCTACTCGGGGCTGTTGTGGAGCATATATGGGACAGTAGGATTCGAGGCAAAGCAGGTCAAACATGATCAACTTGATCCAAAAGAGCATTCATCGTGGACAGACTTTGGACAGATTGTTAAGCAGCTACAAGAGAGGTATCAACCCATCTGAAACCATCATCATAGTTAATTAGTTTACATATTGTTTTAGATTATTTTGTGTGACACGTATTAGACTAAACGGGCATAACGGACCGAATCAATTATACATATACATATCCTATCGGTACCGAACCAAACCGATATTCCTATCGCAAAAAAAGGTCCACCTGTTCTTTTATATAAATATATGTAGCAGTTGAGAAAAATGACTATTTGATGTTATCTTTACACGATTTAATTAGTATTTTTAACCAACCCCTACCATTTTTTCTTTCATATAATGGAAAATAAAGAAATACTAATAGTATGATTAAAAATTTATGTAAATGAAGGTGTTGGCACCACTGCCAATAGGAATTTCAATCTTCATGGTGTACTTGGCAACCATTCCGATCATCGACACCATATTCAACCCAGCCAGAAGCTTTGGCGTTGCCGTGATTTACAACGACGACAAGGCATGGGGTAATCATGTATGCATTTATGTATTTTTATCGGCCATCATGAAAATGATTATATATCATATATCATTCTTATAATAGCTAACACATACCCACTTAGTTCATATGAGAATTAAATATTTTGCAGTGGATTTTCTAGGTCTGGACGTTTTTGGGCGCAGCTGCAGTGACTTTCTACCATCAGTTTGTGCTCAGGGCAGCAACCACTAAAGCACTTGGTTCGCCCCTAAAGAAATTTATTGTTTTAAAAAATCATTATAAAACCAAACTAACATAGCTGTTTATGGGGATGATAAAATTTGTATTAATCTTTTCCATTGGATTCTATGCAGCATAGGTAGAACATGGTGCATCATCAATAGTGTCTTTGACACACACCAGATAGCTAGCTCTGAAGGTAAAGCTTAGAATTCTCTTAACATTTTATGTGACTTTACAGTTAAAGTGAATTATTTATGTAGGTGTAGAAATTATGTAACACCTCGAAAAATTCGTGTTCAATGAAATAACGACACGTGTCATGTAAGACAAAAAGCGTTATAAACCCGGATTTAATAAAGATGTTTTGGCAGGATTTAAAAGTGTCGTCATGTTAATTTTTACCTCTGAACGACCTCATTTATAAATCCCAAGACCCAATTATATTTTACACACATCTAACATATCTTAAATCCAGAAATTGTTGACAATAATTGAATTCGAAGTGCATGATAGGTTCCTATGGAAATTTCTACGGTAAACCTTCAATTTCGGCACTTTCAAAAGGGATTCAAAGAAACATATCATAATGGTAGGGTATGTAACTGTTCAAGGCACATTTTAGAGGCCCTAACTGATAATTGAGGTCCCAAATTCGGAAAAGATGGTTGCCCCTTCGAAATCCTGAAAGAACAAACATTTTTTTTGTTTCTGCCCGAGGCTTGCGCACCGCAAGCATACACCTTACGGTGCGCAAGGGTGTGCCAGCGACAGAAAAACCAGCTGTTGGCTGTTTAAGTGCAATTTTCGACCTTTAAACGATTTTCCACATCTTTCTTGACCCCTAAACAACCCCTAAACATCTAGGGACACCTGTGGGAAGGTTATGGTCAGTTGTAGACTTATTTGTCAACACTTTGTGGAGTCTTGGTTACTATATAAAGCTCCTAAGTGCAACACTTTGATCATTCATTCCTCAAGAAACATTTGATCAATTGTGGAGCACAAGAGCACTTTCCAGGCCTTCCTAATCAATCATTAGACACTTGTAAGTTTGCTTAACCTTCTTAAATTGAGTTTAGCTTAGTTATTTAGCTAAAAGTCAAACCGTCGTAATTACGGTTTGACTTCGAGATTAATTAATAATGGCTCAGTCAAATCTCGAATTAAAAGTACCTTTAAGTAGGTAATTATGTGGGTAATAAACTCTCAAAAGGGTTCCCCCTGATTCCCACTCTAACTAGGTCAAATGTCGGGTCAAACTTGTTAATAAAAAGTCAACAGGATACTTAAATTCTAATTTATGCATGATTAGCAATGTAGAACACATATAACCTGTTTGATCATTAATATAACTTGGTAATTAGTGTAAGAACATGTCTAAATATGTTCAACCCGACAATTTCCTGTTTAGACCCGGTTCGGAACCGAAAGTCGCATAGTTTGACTTTTACTTCGACTTTCAGTTCTGACCCGTTTTGGTATGATTTAGAAATACCTATGAGCTTCATTTGGACCAGGTTACATGCTAGTATAACCCTCTATGATTATACACCATGGTTCATTAGTTAACCAATTAATACGCATGATTCCGTTAATTGCTCATATGTTACCATTATGCCCTTTTCACTTTAAAACATGACTTGTGAAAATGTAAAAGTGTAGAAACCTTAGTTACTGATATATAAACTTGTATGCAAAGTTTGACATCAGTTTGAGGTGTAGATTGAGGGTTATGCTCATTAGAGTAATTAAGAAGCTTTATGTTAATAAAACGGCGTAATTAGCGTATAGCCTAGTTAAGCCTACTTTTTGATATCAAAATTATTACCCACTGATGTAATATATTATTTTGGGATTTTTGAAGATTTTTAATTAATTTTAGGCTGAGCATAACTAATAGTCGTAGGCTTAATCCGGTAATTGTCGGTTTTGCCCTTACGGGCCATAAAATGAGTTTTACATATCTAATAGACTCCAAACCTTTTGCTACTGATCTTAAATGATAAATAAATTATTTTAAGCCTTCTGGAATAATAAAAATATCAGCTTTTTATATAGAACCCGGAAACGGCGTCTAATCGCCTTATTAAGCGTTTTTTTAGCGCATAGTATGTACTAAGAATATTTTAAACATACAAGGGTGATACCTACTGATATTTGAGGCAAATTATAATATTTTAACAGTAAGCAAAAGTTATTAAACTCAGACTTTAGTTTTGAGCTTTTCGGCTTATGTGAAATTACCAAAATGCCCCTACGGTGCATAGTTTGGTTATAATTGATAAATTTCATATATATACCTTACCCTACTGTTATAAATTAGTAAACTAAGTATTTTTGCTGATTATATCAGACCTGTAACTCAGGTAAGTACTTAGACTCTTTTATAACATTGTAAATGACCAAACTACCCCTACGGGGCATAGTTTGTGTTTAAATTCATTTCGGGCATAATAAATGATATCTTACTGATGTCACAATATATTTGGAGCGTATTAACTTTGGAAACCTGTAAATGGCTCTCATTATTACCCGTTACGCTTTTTACGCGTTCGGTTCGGTTTATGTAACTAGTTTACAAAAATTAGCCGAAACGGGTCAAACCTTATCGGTTTTATCTTAAAATCCAGAATGTGTATGAAATACCCATATTAAGCAAGTCTCTGAACTTGTCGGGTCTAAATTACATTCTATCCGGTCTTCGCTTAATCGTGCGTACGAACCGTATCTTTGAAACTAACCGGTCTAAGCTTAAGCTTAACTAAAGACCCGTTAGGATTCTAATAGGTTATTATGAACCTTCGTTCCAGATTAGGAGTACCAGTAAAAGCTACTTGCAATTTTCTTATTGTGATTATTACATTGCTCAGGTAAATACTTTTAACTTATTTTTCCTATACGGGCTTGGGTTACGGTATATAGAATACCGCTTGATCGGGCATCAAATCTTCCATCGTTGGGTGGTTAATTGAATAATTTGATCGGCTCGTTTAAACAGTCTTGTTTACTTAAAGCCTTTGGGGGGTTAATGACCATGTCCCGGATATCCTTGGCATCATTTTACGAAATGGCCACGACTTAAGCGCGGGATGTAGGCGTACACCCGTCAGTGCACAAAAGAATAATGTGGTGTGTCTATTGATCTTTAACCCGGACACGATCCGGGCTACTGAACGCATAAGGAACATGAAATTCGTTCACAAGATTATATATTTAAATAATTCTCCCAAGTTATAAAATGTTTATGCCACGTGCATCCAAATCAATTTTCAATCATTTTCCAAAATGAGTCAGTTGATTGTATTTACCAGTGTAAACTGACGTATTTTCCCAAAAAGATTAAATGAAGGTACTAAGCGTAATTGGCTGGGATTTCTCCTTAGCATCAATAGAAGTCTCGCAAGCTTCAGATGCCTAAAGTCTGTTGAACTATTGTTTCCATTTTATTTTCGATCCGTCTGTGGATAAACAATCGACTGTTGTGATACATGATATTACAATATTAAATTCGGTTGAATTATATCTTTCATTTGCTTCCGTTGTGCATATTAAATATTGTGTTGTTTGACTATTATGTTGCCAACCACGTCACGATACTCCCCCACCGGGCCCACCGGTGACACATGGAAATCGGGGTGTGACAGGTTGGTATCAGAGCCAACATTGAGTGAATTAAACACTAGCCTTTTGTGTTTAATCTCAATAACACAATTGCACATATCTAAACTTTCGAGTCTAGACAAATAACATAATACAAATTCTACCTTGTTTGGTTTTTGTCTTGTCCTTTAATTTTCTTATATATTGTTGTTGTTATCTCATGCTATATCGACAGGATTAACAAAATGCCGCCAAGATTCTTCCGAAGAAGAGGACGAGGAAAGGGGCCAATCACCGCCCCCAATGACAACGAGGCAGGACCTTCGCATGTGCGAGCTCCTTCCACCACTGAGAGTGACGATCCCCGACAAAATCAGAGGAACCTCTTCGAGCCGGCTAGCCGGTCAGTTTCGCACAGTTCAACACCTCCTGTTCATAACCCTTACGGGCCACAGCCGGAGTATGAGCCCAATAACCCTCAACCCTCCTACATACCTTTACAGCGATCCTTATCGCATAATTCTTTTGGTGACCCTACACTAGTTTTTAGGGGCCGGTTTAACCCGGCAAATTTCATACAAGAACCAGTGGGTTTTAACCCATTGGGACCAGAGGACCACTTCTCGGGAGACAACGCTATGGACATGGACGAGGACACGGATCCCGTCGAGCCAGCAAGCGGTACGCCGAACCATCCCATCGAGATCTCTGACGGATCTTCTTTCCACGGATCACCCTACGGTGGTCCAGACAGCTTTCAAGCTATGTTTACCCGGCATGAATGGTATTATACACCTCCTCGCCATTCACTGCCTCAGCAGCAGCAGCAGGATCCCTCTGTGGATTCACGGTTTGTGGCAGTCACGCCACCACCACCAGTTCAACCGGCACCTCCACAACCGCCGAGGCATAGGAGGACAGGCGCACGTATGTCTGCGCGAGCGGGGGATTTCCATTTTAGCTCCCCACGCCAATCAAGTGGCAGCCATTACCCGCCACTTCAGGAAGATCCGTAGATGGGTGGACCTTCGCACCCAGTTGCACCGCAACCACCACCGATGGGTTTTGATAACCCAATTCCGGCATACACGGGTTCCATGGCGTATAACCCGTTTGAGCAGCCGGTGCACACCAACTACAACTACGCCGAAGCCGACCCATATTTGGTAGCGGCTAACTATAACACCCAAGGACCCTATGGAGACCCATGGGGAGTAGAGTACCCAACTCATGGGTACCAGATACCGGCCAGACCTATCATTCGGACGCAATCACAGCCGCCACGATTTTCTCCCCCAGAACGGGAGGAAATTCTTCAGAGACTGGATCAGGTTGAGCGGGACTATCACCGCGACCGCAGGGAGAGACAAAGCTTCTTCCAACGATTGACAAGCTTGATCAAAGGGAAGAGCAAGAAGGACCACTAAATCCTTCCAATTGTTGTTGAGCCCTTGTGTGGGCCAGTCTTACTGTATAAACCCCTGCGTGGGTATGTTTGTTTGTTTTGACCCCTGCGTGGGTCTATCTTTCTGTTAACCCCTACGAGGGTATGTTATTGTTTAAGTCCCTGCGTGGACTATTATGTTATTTGTGTAAGTCCCTGCGTGGACTATTATGATGTTTGTTGTTAAGCCCCTGCGTGGGTAAATCCTTGTTTAAACCCCTGCGTGGGTAAGTTTGTTTATTTAAAAAGTCCCGTTTAGGGCGACGTGTAACCTTTTAATAAATTAATGGAATGTAAGTTTATAAATTTCATTTTGCTATTATCTGCATAAATATATTACATGAAATAAATAAATCAAAATCATTCCTTTTTAATAAATAATCTGCCTACTCTAAATATTAATTAAGGATCTTAAAGGTGAAACCTAGCCTTCGGGTCAATTAAAAGACCGGGCCAAGATGGTAAGGCCTGTTAAAAAGATTCAAATCCCAGTTAACATCTGAAAACATGTTAACACTCCTGGCAGAAGTGATTCGTTAAAATCACACACGTCATTTTTATATAAGGATCTTTCCTCAGATTCCTAACCCAACTTAATGATCTCTGAATCATGGGTTAGATCATCAATTAAGATGATCATATTTTTACCATACGTGGTAATATGGTGCCTACGGGCCCTGCTCATTTCCATATGAGCCAAAAGACAGTGGTAGCGATGACTCCCTGTCAGATAAAGGTAATGAACTAAGGTTCAAACCTTCATGCTTTGATTCTCTGAAATCATAGCTTATAATTTATAAATGTCCTTGTGACTAGGCCTGTTGTGCCATTATACCTTCATGTTTTGATTCTCTGAAATCATAGCTTATAATTTAAAAATGTCCTTGTGACTAGGCCTTTTGTGCCATAAATAAAACTGTTATTGTTTTATAATTAGGATAAATTACAATAGAAATCCTAAAATAAATATGATTAATAAATTAACCAAATATGGTCTCTGTTTACCATGGTTAATGAATTACCCTAAGGGGCAATTCCATAATAAACTCCCAAATAAACTATTGTCCTTGTTTTCTATAACAGTTTAATTAAAATGGCTAACTCAGACGAAATTAATAGCCATCCAGTGGAGAATATTGATAACGCCCGAGTTCATTTAACGGGTGCTGAATTGAAAGCGTTGGTAGACGACGCAGTTACAAAGGCATTGGAACGACAGTACGAAGAGTATAGTGGGACTCGAAGTAGGACCCTATCTACGCCGCATTCAAAGCCTCCTTCCAAAAAGGAAGAACTGGAGAAAGATGATGATCGACACTCCTCGAACCACCACAGTGCTCCATCTCAGCAGGTTGTACTAAACCAAGGACCCCGTGACAAGGGTTGCTCTTATAAATATTTTGTTTCCTGCAAACCCCGGGATTTCACTGGGGAGAAAGGAGCCATTGACTGTATGACGTGGCTGGATGAGATGGATACAGTTGTGGATATCAGCGGATGCGCTGAGAGGGATGTGGTCAAGTATGTGTCGCAATCTTTTAAAGGTGAGGCATTAGCCTGGTGGAGATCACTGATTCAAGCCACCGGGAAAATCCCATTGTACAACATGTCTTGGGAACAATTCGTTGCCCTCATCAGGGAGAATTACTGCCCCCAACATGAGGTTGAGAAGATAGAGTCTGATTTTCTATCATTGGTTATGACAAACCTTGACTGTCAAGCTTACCTCACGAGCTTCAACACGATGTCCCGGTTGGTTCCGTATCTGGTAACCCCGGAACCAAAAAGAATAGCTCGTTTTATCGGTGGTTTAGCCCCGGAAATCAAGGCAAGCGTGAAGGCTTCTCGGCCAGCTACTTTTAGATCTGTAGCTGACATATCCTTGTCCCTCACTTTGGATGCGGTCAGGCAAAGATCGCTGAGGAATAAGGAGGCTGAGAAGAGAAAACGTGAATATGATAGTTCACGGAGGTCGAACAAGAAGCACCGTGGGAACGGTGACAACAAGAAAGGATCTGAGTCAAGGAAAGATGGGCATCATTCTGGTGAGAAGCCCAAGTGCAAGATTTGCAAGAAACAGCACTTTGGAAAGTGCAGACTCGAGTCGAACTCACAGACTCAGTCAAAAACCTATGCTTGTGGTATATGCAAGTCCAAGGACCACAAAACCTTGGATTGCAAAAAGCTGAAGGATGCAACTTGCTACAGTTGCAATGAAAAGGGGCACATTAAAACCAATTGCCCTAAATACGCCAAGAAGCCTGAAGAGGCCAAGAGGACCAACGCTAGGGTCTTCAGAATGGACGCAAAGGAAGCGGTTCTAGACGACAACGTTATTACAGGTACCTTCCTTGTAAATGATGTCTATGCAAGAGTACTTTTTGATTCAGGCGCTGATAAGTCTTTCGTAGATCATAAATTTTGCAAATTGCTGAATTTACCTGTCAAAACCTTGAGTATAAATTATGAGGTAGAGTTAGCAGATGGCACCTTAGAAACCGTCTCAATTGTGTTAGATGGATGTGTTATATCCATTAAGAACCACTCTTTTCCTCTGTCTCTACTTCCCTTTAAGTTGGCCGGTTTTGACATAGTTTTGGGTATGGATTGGTTATCTAATAACCACGCCCAAATTTTCTGTAACAAGAAGCAGGTAGTGATAAAGACTCCGTCTGGTGAATCACTTACCATTCGGGGAGATACCCAATATGGACTGCCTGAGCAGGTGACTATGCTCAAGGCTTCCAAGTGTTTAAAGAAGGGTTGTGTCATCTACATGGCACAAGTGATTATTGATGAGCCTAAACCGAAGATAGAAGACATCCCCGTAATTTCTGAATACCCAGAGGTTTTTCCTGAAGAACTACCTGGTTTACCACCAGATAGGCAAGTGGAATTCAGAATTGATATCATCCCCGGAGCAGCACCAGTTGCTAGAGCACCCTATAGGTTGGCACCCACGGAAATGAAGGAATTAAGAACACAACAGGATGAATTGCTAGCTAAAGGTTTCATTAAACCTAGTTCGTCTCCTTGGGGAGCACTAGTCTTGTTTGTCAAGAAGAAGGATGGATCGATGCGTCTGTGCATCGATTATCGTGAACTTAATAAGGTCACGATAAAGAATAGGTATCCTTTGCCCAGGATCGACGATTTGTTTGATCAATTACAAGGGGCAAGTTATTTCTCGAAGATTGACTTAAGGTCAGGCTACCACCAACTGAAGGTTAGAGATGATGACGTACACAAAACTGCATTTAGAACTCGTTATGGTCATTACGAGTTCCTAGTGATGCCTTTTGGGCTCACTAATGCACCGGCCGCGTTCATGGATCTCATGAATCGCGTTTGCAAGCCGTACTTAGATAAATTCGTCATCGTTTTCATCGACGACATTCTTATCTATTCGAAGAACCAAGCTGACCATGAGAAACACCTTCGCTGTATTCTCAAACTCCTGCATCAGGAGAAGCTCTATGCCAAATTCTCTAAGTGTGAGTTTTGGCTTCGAGAAGTCCAATTCCTTGGACATGTGGTGAGTGAGTGTGGTATCCAAGTGGATCCCGCTAAGGTTGAAGCAGTTATGAACTGGCAAGAGCCAAAGACGCCTACAGAGATTCGTAGTTTCCTGGGATTGGCAGGATACTACAGGCGTTTCATTGAAAATTTTTCAAGGATTGCTGCACCCCTAACTTCCTTGACTAAGAAGAAAGTAAAGTTCATTTGGGGCCCTAAGCAGCAAGAGTCCTTTGATATCCTTAAACAAAAGTTGAGCAACGCCCCAGTACTGACATTGCCAGATGGAATAGAAGATTTTGTGGTTTACTGCGATGCATCGCACACTGGCATGGGGTGTGTGCTTATGCAGAAAGGCAAAGTTATTGCCTATGCATCACGACAGTTAAAAGTGCATGAAAAGAATTACACCACCCACGACTTGGAGTTGGGTGCCGTTGTATTCGCACTAAAACTGTGGAGGCATTATCTATATGGAATCAAGTGTGTGATCTATTCTGATCACAAGAGCCTCCAGCACCTATTTAACCAGAAGGATTTAAACATGAGGCAACGCCGTTGGATGGAAACTCTAAACGATTATGATTGTGAAATCAGATACCATCCCGGCAAGGCGAATGTAGTCGCCGATGCCTTGAGTCGAAAGGAGAGGGTGAAACCCATCCGAATCAATGCCAAGCGCATGGAGATAAAGAACAGTTTGATTGAAAGGTTGTTAGCTGCACAGAAAGAAGCTGTGTTGGAAGCTAACTATCCTAATGAAAAGCTAGGGGTAACTGAGGAGCAGTTAACTCTTAGCAAGGACAGAATTCTAAGATTAAATGGACGAATATGGGTTCCAATTTATGGAGGACTTCGAGATGTCATCCTCCAGGAAGCCCATAGTTCCAAATACTCCGTTCATCCTGGAGCTGATAAGATGTACCAGGATCTAAGGGAAAATTATTGGTGGATAGGCTTGAAAAAGTCTGTAGCTGCCTATGTAGCTAAGTGCTTGACTTGTGTGCAAGTCAAAGCAGAACATCAAAAGCCGTCAGGCTTGCTACAACAGCCTGAACTTCCTACTTGGAAGTGGGAAATGGTAACTATGGATTTTATTACCAAGTTACCTAAGACAAGGAAAGGAAATGATACAATATGGGTTATAGTTGATAGACTGACTAAGTCAGCACATTTCCTATCCATTAAGGAGACTTATAGCTCCGACATGTTAGCCTAGTTGTATGTTGATAAGATTGTAGCCTTACATGGCATACCTGTGTCTATTATCTCTGACCGAGATACTAGATACACGTCACATTTTTGGAAGAGTTTCCAGCAATCTTTGGGCACGCGTTTGAATTTTAGTACGGCTTACCATCCTCAGACAGACGGTCAGAGTGAGCGTACTATTCAAACTTTGGAAGACATGCTACGTGCATGTGTAATTGATTTAGGTGGTAGTTGGGATAACCACCTACCTTTGATTGAATTCTCCTACAACAATAGCTACCATACCAGCATTAAGGTTGCGCCTTTTGAGGCATTATACGGTAGAAAGTGTAGAACGCCTGTTTGTTGGGCGGAAGTTGGAGATGTCCAATTATTAGGACCAGAGATAGTCTTTGAAACGACGGACAAGATTGTCCAGATTCGTGACCGTCTCAAAGCTGCCCGAGATAGGCAGAAGAGCTACGCAGATCCAAAGCGTAAATCCTTTCACTTCGAAGTAGGTGACAAGGTATTGCATAAAGTATCACCCTGGAAGGGGGTGATGCGATTTGGTAAGAAAGGCAAGCTAAGCCCGAGATACATAGGACCTTTCAAGGTTATCGAACGTGTCAGGTCAGTTGCCTATAAGTTAAACTTACCAGAAGAGCTCAGTGGAATTCACAATGTGTTCCACATCTGCAATCTGAAGAAGTGTTTCGCTGACGAATCACTGGTAATACCACATACAGATGTGCATATAGATGAGAGCTTGAAATTTTGTTGATGCATTTTTAGTGTCTGTAACTAGTCTTATATTTAACGATGTATTTTGTACGGTCTTTTAACGTTTATCAAGTATGTATTTGTCGTCGACCAAGTCGGATATCCTCCTATCTGCTTGTGTCTGACTTATTTGTCTTCGTTTGATATGTAATGTATAACGAACAATGCATGTTGCATTAAAGGGTAGAATGGTCATTAATGATGTTTATATGTTCTATCTGTTTGCTGTCTGTCAACAGCAAACAGAACAGCTGATGCAGCCCTCGACGAAACAGGCTGTTTCGTCGAACACATCATGACGAAGCAGAACAACATTCATTCAGTCTGTTTCGTCGGATAGTCATGACGAAACACGTGTGTTTCGTCGTCTGTTGGGCTGCTTCAAGCCCAATGTGTGGCCCATATGCTGTTTCGCCATATCACTTTGTGTTTCGCCGAGACTTGGGCCCAGGGACTATATAAAACAATGTCTGCTTTCACTTTGAAAGCAGATGAGAGCATACCCTTAAAGAAACTCTGTCAAAATTCTGTCTAAACTGTGTTTGTATCAGTTTGTTATCGGTTCTCATCCCGTTTAATCAATCGAGTGGGTTTCATTGATTAATACTGTGTCGTTACTGTTTTATATGTTTGATTTGGCATAGTTACGTGGATTCCGCACACGTGACCGTGTTTGCTATAAACAAGTGATTCGGTTCGTTATCGATCCTCAGATTTCGGGACCTACAATTGGTATCAGAGCGTTTGGCTCTTATCCTTGTTTAAAATCAAACATAGTTCGGTTTTTATCAAGTATTTGTGATTGTTTTTCTGAAAATTTGTTCTTGAAAAATCATAATTTCTGGAAAAATATTCATAAAATCTGTTGGTTTCTTGTTGTATTGCTAAAGAGTTTTATCAAAAACCTAGTCAGATTGTTTGTTCATGCTTTAAACCGGGTTTTTAGTGAAAGTCTTGTGCATTTTCGGATTTCGGAAAATTATTGGTGACCAGAAAACTCATTGTTCTTGAGTGTGTTCTTCATATCATCATATTGTTCAATCATATCTGTGCATTTGATCTTTCTATTGCATGAATCAAAGTGTTTGTTAAATAGAATACATTAAGTGGACTTTTGAGTACATGTGTGATCATTAGTTTATGGGATATAGATAAAGGTGCTTTGAAACTATAAACCTGAAAGCATGGGGTGTTGAAATTGTGTTTACCAACTTGCTTTGTATCACCAACTTGTCTTGTGTCAGATAAATATCTAACCAGCTGTCTGAGACTAATCCTCGGTGAAACAAGCAGGCGACGAAACAAAAGCGTTTCGTCAAAAATATCTTCGACGAAATAAAATCCGTTTCGTCATAATATCTTTAACTAAACAAGTCTGTTTCGTCATCATCCATATCAACGAAACAAGTTTGTTTCGTGGAAAGTGTTTCATCGTGTGTTGTCAATTTTACAACAGAGGACTTGCAAAAGTGTTCTAACTTTGTGTTTTCAAGTGTGTTAACAGGTATTATCATTCATATATCAAACATGAGTCACAAAGGTCTGTGGGATTGGAGTTCGGAACCACAACCAGCTCAAAACCAGCCTTCGCTTGCCGAATTGTTAACGAATTCATTGCCTCAAAAACAACAAGCAATAAATGCAGGTCAATGGGCAATGGTTTCTAATCAAAATCAAAACATTCAAAATCTATTGCTCAGTGAGAGTGAGACGGGTAGCAACAATCGCCCACCAAAGCTAAATAACATGAACGACTATCCATCTTGGAAGGGTCGTTTTCACACATACATTCAAGGGCAAAACGTTGAACTTTGGACGTGTTTCACTACTGCATGTAACCCGGAACTAGAAGCAGCAGCATCAACTGCCACTGGTATTTCTAATATGCTTGAAGAAGACAAGAAAGCCTATGAATTAGAGAAGAAGGCGTTTGCTTTTCTAACACAAGCTCTTCATAAAGACATCTATAATCAATTCTCTTATAGTCCAAACACGAAAACTTTATGGGATGCATTGGAAACAAGAGGTGAAGGAAATGCAGCTAGTAGAAAAATACGCCATGATCTTTTGAAGAAAGAATTTGAATCATTTCAATCTTTGGAAAATGAAACTCTAAATGATATGACTTCTCGTTTCTATCATTTGATAAGTGAAATGAGTTCTTATAAGGTTGTTACAACTCATGTGGAAATGATTGCATGTTTAGCTGATGCTCTACCTCCTAGGTGGAGTCCATTCATTGAACTTCTAAAGCATACGGGTGCTCTGGATGGGGAAAATGTCACTATCTATGGATTCGTTCAGAAGTTGGAGCACAAGAATGAAGAGGAAACTCGGAAAGCTAAAAGGATTGGAGCTCCTCAAAACACAGAAATATATTTTCCTGGCTTTGCTCCTTCAGCTAGTTCTAGTTCTGTTCAACAACCAAAGCTTCAAACGGCGTTTGTGTCCAACACAAGTACTCAACCACAGTTCGATTTAGGCACATATCTTTCACAAACATTACCCCAATCTCAAGCCCAATCTCAAAGTACTCAACCACAGTTCGATTTAGGTGCTTATCTTTCACAGTCAATACCCTCATCTCAAGTCCAACCACCACCACAAGAAGCACATTATACCAACAATCCTCCACCCCAAAACACGAACACTGTTAAAGTTGATACTTCGAACCTCTCAAAAGTTAGCATTGAAGTAGCAAAGGAGCACATGGAACTCATTAATACAATGGTCAGTGCATACTGCGGTTTGGTCACAGGTCAAATTGGGAACATCAGTATGACCAACGAAGATTATCAACAAATCGATCGTGATGAAATGGAGTTGATGGATATAAAGTGGGCGTTTGCAAGTTCAGTTAGAAGGGCAAGGGATTTCATGAGTCGCACAGGAAGAAGTTCTTTGGATAGTAAGCAGGATACGAAGTACGGGTTTGATAAAGACGCGGTTACGTGTTTTAATTGTGGCGAAAAGGGTCACTTCAAACGTGAGTGCACCCGACCATCCAAGCAAGGCAATCAGAACCCTTTCAGAAATCAGACAAGTACTTCAAATGCTACTCAAGGCACTCAAGACAATCGTGGGAAAGGGATAGTAGCTGTGAACAATACCACCAACCAGAATCAATCTGGACCACCAAACAACACTCGTGCATTGACTGTCCAAACAGATGAAGGGTGTAATTGGTCTTTACAATTAGGGGGAGGTGATAATGAAGGAGGAGGAATAGCGTGCTATGAAAAGATCATCAATCACATCAAGCACGTTCATAAAGAAGAATTTTCTGAAAGTGATGACAGTTCGGGTTATACCGGGAGTTCGGATGAAGAAAGTTCTATTTCGGGAGATGTGAAAGAAGAAGCTACTTCTATTGATGACTTGTTGAATGAAGCAGAGAAATTGAAGTCTCAGAAATCTGTTCTTATCAAGAAGGCTGGGATAGCATCTAAGGAAATGGAGAAGTTCTTCTCTGAAGACGGATCTTTTTCTTTTCAAACTGCATTTATGGCAAATGTTTCAGCCTCTTCGAGTCAGGTAACATCTGAAACTCCTAGAATATGTACTGATTGTGCTTATATGAAACAGGAATGTGATAGAGTGAAACTTGAATGTGACAAAATTCATGGTCACAATCAAAGTTTGGTTGTTGAGATGTCAAAGTGCAAAGAGGCAAATATGGCTTTAACAAGAAACGAAAAGGACTTTAAATCTTTAATTGAAAATTTAAAGAAAAGTGTTTCCGAAACTACCAAAGTTGTTTATCATAAACAAATTAGTATTAACAAGTACATTAATATTGTTGAGGAAACCAAAAAGGATTTAGCCATTGCCAAGTGCGAGCATGATGCTATCAAGGAAAAATTGGAGAGTTATTCTAACCCCCGATTTGTGCTCGATCACATAATTGATGTTCAACAACTGAAGAAAAACAAGAGTGGTGTTGGGTATAAGAAATGTCCGCCCCCTTTGAGACACACTTATGCTGCACCACCTGATGAAGAGGATATGCCTTGTTTTGAACCCAGTGTGCCTCTTAATTATGAGGAATTTACTACTGGATTAGGGTTCAAACCGAACAATTCCTCGGGAACCTCATCTGTTGAAACAAAAACTTCAACAACAGTGAGTCAAAGTCCTCCAACTGTTGAGGATTATGATTCATCTGATGATGAAGCAGATACTATTGACCAGGATGAATCACTTGACAAGAAAAAGGGAATAGAAATTCCAATTGAGAATCATATTCTTTGTGATCCTCCTATTCCTGATGTGCAACAAGTTGCCAAACAAGTGATTAATCCTGTCAAGGACGACAAGAAACCTGTGTCTACCATTAAGAGTAACAATGTGTTGTATACTTTGGTTGGTGATTCTAAAATTTATTCGGATAATGATTTTCCAATTAAAAACGTCAATCCATCATTGATTGATAAAGTTTTTTGAAGATAACACAAGCAAGTTTTTGGGAAAGACGATCCCGGGAGTTATTGTGACTCAATGTGATCCAATTCCTAAAGCTGAAATCAAAAAGCAATTTGGAAATCAAAACTCCCCAACAAAGCAACAACCTTTTGCTCCTAAGGGTAAACAACCATTTCAATGAGCTCAAAGGCCAAATGTTTCTAAATCAAAATTTGAAACAAATGGAACTCGTTATCAAAAGAAAAACAATGATGTCAGATTTGTGGCATCTGAGGGTACTGATAAAATTGAGATTTTTGCTAACAAATCAAACACTGATTTTGTACAACAAGTCAAAATTTTAAAGCGTAACAGTCAAAATAATTACACTCAACATTCAAACGGGTGTGATGAAAAGGCAAGTACCTCAGGCTCTACAGGTTTGACATATGAGCGTCGATCCGTTTCTCCTAAGTTTGTTGAGAGGAGAACGTGTTTTAAATGTGGAGAGTTTGGGCACATCATCAAAGATTGTGTAAACACTCCAAGAGATAAATTTGTTGAGAAAGCTCCACCTGAAAAGATTCACACTCAATGTCGTCCCGTTTCCCAAAAACATGATAACAAAACTGTTAAAGAACAGGAAACGAAACAACGACGTCAGAATGTCAAGAAAATAGAAAAGGCCTTAAAAACTGAGGTCAAATCTGTTCCAAGGGAACCAAGTTCACCTTTAAAACCAGAAGTTTCAAAATCTGTTTACAAAACTCAATCTGGTAAACAAAAACAAACTTGGAAACCTAAGATGAGTGAAAGTTCAGGGGGAGCTGTTAGTTTGGAAAATCATCAACAGATCGAGATCACTATTCGTGATGCTCAGGGACGACCCAAGACCACTATGGCTTGGGTCTCCATCCTTAACTAATCATTGGATGATATGTGCAGCGTGTTCCGGGAGGAACTATCAGTAGTCATTGGATTGTTGATAGTGGGGCATCCAGGCATATGACAGGCGACTTACGGCTTCTGTACGATGTGAGAAATATTAAAGGAGGCTATGTCGCGTTCGCAGGAGACAAAGGCGGATATATCACCGGAGAAGGAATGATCTCAAACGGTGTGGTATGTTTCGAAAAGATCAAGTATGTTCGTCAACTTGATCATAATCTTCTCAGTGTGTCGCAAATCTGCGATAAGAAGTTCACCGTGCATTTTGATGATGCCGGTTGTTATGTGCTTAAACCTGGATTCAAGATTCCTGATGAATGGATTCTCTTATCGGCTCCAAGAATTAATGATCTTTATATTCTTGATACGAGTCAAGCTATTACGTCATCTGCGCAAGTAACATGTTTTGTCTCAAAAGCCACAGAGAAGGAGTCTATTTCTTGGCACAGAAGAATGGGGCACATTCACTTGAGAAAAATGAACCATTTGGTGAAAAATAACCTTGTGAATGGTGTGCCTGTGAGAAGCTTTCATCTACAAGATATCTGTGTTTCGTGCCAAAAAGGGAAACAAACAAAGAAATCTCACCCTCTGAAGAAAATCAACACTGTTAGCATGCCTCTCGAACGTCTTCATATGGACCTTTTTGGACCTATGAAGCACAAGACAACATTCGGAGATGCTTACTGTCTGGTTGTTACTGATGATTATTCTAGATTTTCTTGGGTAGCTTTTATGGCACACAAGAGTGATACTCCTGGAATCCTCAAGGATCTTCTTACAATGTTGGAAAATTTATACACGTTGAAAGTGGTGTGGATCCGAAGCGACAATGGAACTGAATTCAAGAACCGTGTGATGGATGAGTTCTGTTCTTCTAAAGGCATTCTTCATGAATACAGTTCTCGCTATACTCCACAACAAAACGGTGTCGCTGAGAGGAAGAATCGCACGATTATTGAGACTGCAAGAACGATGTTGGTGGAGTCGGAGCTTCCTGTTCAATTCTGGGCAGAAGCTGTGTCGACTGCTTGCTACACTTTGAACAGAGTTCTTACAGTTAAGAGGCATGGCAAAACTTGTTTCGAACTTCTACAGAAAAGGAAACCGGATCTTTCTTTCCTTGAACCTTTTGGCGGTCCATGTACCATGATTGACTCAGATGGAAAGTTTGGCGCAAAAGCTATCGAAGGTTTCTTCCTCGGATATGCAACTCCAAATTTTCGTGTATGGAATCTGACCACCAAAAAGATTGAGCTTTGGAATGAAGTAAGGGTTCAAAGGTACACAAATCCTGTTAGATCTCCGGGTGATCCTTGGATGTTCGATTACGATGGGATATTCGACTCCTTTAATCTGCCAACCTTTGATGAAGAATCTGCAGCTGTTCAAATGTTATTTGATAGTGACAACGCTGCCGGCTCGTCTTTGGTAAGACCAATTATTGTTAACCCACAAGGTTCTAATTCAGTTAACAATATTGTTCAAAATGAGGTATTTGAAGATGCTTCTGACTACAATGAGTCATCGGAAGATGATGAACATCTTGATGCGACTGAAGGCACTTCTGCCCCGGTTGTTCCTGTTCATGGCACTTCCTTAGAAATTCCTCAAGTGCAGAATGATGATACTGCTGAAGGAAATGCATCCACTTCCACTCATATTTCCGGTGCGGAGTTGGTTGCTGATCTTAATCTTAATAATTTGGGTATTAATGCTAGTGTTCCTGAAAATCCTGAATTGAGGATTCACAATACCCATCCACAGCAGAACATTATAGGAGATGTCCAAAGCGGTGTGCAGACGCGTAATCAGCTGAGAAATAACCAGAATGCTGGTTTATATTCAGCCATTAGAGAATCTGGTCTTCAAAACGATTGGTCCTTTGCGTGTTACGTTTCACAAGAAGAACCGAAGTCTTGGAAGGATGCTTTAAAAGATAATTCTTGGGTTGAAGCCATGCAGGACGAACTGCAACAATTTCAAAAGCTTGGTGTTTGGAAGCTTGTTGAAAAGCCGGATAACTACAAGAAAATTGGCACACGGTGGGTTTATAAATGCAAGAAGGACGACCGTGGAGTGGTTATTCGCAACAAGGCGAGATTGGTTGTTCAGGGTTTTCGCCAGATAGAAGGCATTGACTACAATGAAGTTTATGCACCCGTTGCACGTCTGGAAGCTATACGGATCTTCTTAGCTTATGCTTCTTTCAAAGGATTCAAAGTTTACCAGATGGATGTCAAAAGTGCTTTTCTTCATGGTATAGTTCAAGAAGAGGTGCACGTCGAACAACCTCCAGGTTTTGAAGATCCTATTCACCCCGATCGGGTTTGGTTGCTCAACAAAGCTCTTTATGGTTTACATCAAGCACCTAGGGCTTGGTACGCAACCTTATCCAACTATCTTCTGGAGAATGGATTTCGACGAGGTCTTATTGATTGCACACTCTTTATCAAGGAACTAGATGGAGATCTTCTGTTGGTGCAGGTATACGTTGATGATATAATATTTGGTTCTACTAACGAATCTTTGTGCAGGCAATTCGAACGTGTTATGCAGGAAAAGTTCGAAATGAGCGTTATGGGGGAGATGAATTTCTTCTTGGGCCTACAAGTTCAACAAACAGAGTCTGGGATATTCATCCATCAGACTAAATATGTTGGTGACATTTTCAGCCGATTCCAAATGTTAGATTCAACGCCCATTGGTACTCCACTTCCGCAGAATCACGGGATTACTCCGGATTTGAAAGGAGAAAGTGTCAACTCTTCTTATAATCGCGCCATGATCGGATCTCTCATGTATCTCACCGCTTCGAGGCCTGACATAATGTATCCAACATACCTGCTTGCAAGATATCAAGCAAACCCGAAGGCCTCTCATCTGTCAGCTGTCAAAAGGATTTTTCCCTATTTGAAGGGATGCCCGGACCTTGGTCTTTGGTACCCTAGGGATGATAGTTTTGAATTAATTGCATACAGTGATTCTGATTTTGGTGGTTGCAAAATCGATGGCAAATCAACAACAGCAGGATGTCAGTTCTTAGGAAATCGCCTGGTCACGTGGCAGTGCAAGAAGCAAACGTGTGTTGCTACATCAACATGTGAAGCAGAATACATTGCTGCCTCGAGTTGTTGCTCCCAAGTTCTTTGGATACAACAACAAATGCGCGACTACGGTTTAGAATTCCTATCTACTCATATTTTTGTTGATAATAATGCTGCCTTACAGATCACTAGAAATCCTGTGCAGCATTCCAAGACTAAACACATCGACATTAAATATCACTTCATACGTGATTGTTTTGACAAAAGATTAATCGATGTCGTTCATGTCCCCACTGATCACCAACGTGCCGACCTGTTTACAAAAGCTTTTGATAAATCACGTTTTGATTATCTACTTTTGGTAAATGGCATTAAGGTGATACCTGAGTAAACTTCTTTGGCTGATCATTTTTTTGTAATTATTTTCTTTAAAAACGTTAAAAATTCAAAAAGATTTTTGTTTTCATAATCTTTTAGCTTTTTAGGGGGAGAAATTTCAAGAAAATACAAAAACATTGCAAAATTTAAAAATCCAAAAAGATGTCTTTACTTTCTGTAGTTTCGTTTGAAAAATTAAAAAAAATTTCAAAAACAATAGAAAAACCAAAAATGAGTTTCTTGGATAAAGGAAAATGATGAAGTTCACTGGTGTGGTCGGTCAATGTGCTCAAAATGAAAAACAAAAAGAAAAATGATAAGTATCTCTACAAACGATGTATCGGTAGGCTCACAATCAGACTAAAATGTGCAGGATGATACAAACCTAACAGACTTCAAGTCAGGTGGGAACCATTCATTGGCATATGGTCTTAGTACCGAAATTTCGTTTGAGAGATTGCCGAGATCTGAAATATTCGGTCTTTATGCTGCTTATCATCTGGGTATCATGGTTGTATCAAACCGTAAAAATAACGGAGACGAAATCTAAGATCTTCCATGATACTATACATACGTGTACATACTGCATACGACCTCAATAAGTGATCAACAATCACATGTCCAAACAAAATAAGTGATAATATATCACAGATTCTTTGCGGGAGTCAAGTTCGTCTCTTTGCTATACGAAAGTACTGACCTGTTCACGGACTTGCTCCTGTGCCCTCATGCATCGAAAATCAAGTTCCTCATCAATAAGTGATTCTATCACATAGGGCTTGTTTTCAATCAAAATAAGTGAGTCTCTCACATTTTTTATACGGTCAAACGGATGATAAACGGTATACTCACCGGTAAGATGAATTCTCGCGCATGCCTTGATACGGGAATGTGTCATGAGTGGATTCACATCGACAAGTAAGTATAATCCTTACCGTTAATCGTATCTCTTAAATTATGATTACGTCTGATCAGTTTGAGTTTATGTGGACCACAATACCGATAATCGAGGTAGTATACTTATCCAGAGCTTTAAACAGAAATCAAAATCATGTTGACTAAGACCGTAAGCTGGTATGATTCCTTATCCTTGAAATTCGCAAAAAGATTGCATTTGTACAGTTGTTTACTGTTTTTCACAGTTTATTGCCTTTTCGTTTAGTTTACCGCGCTTTAAATTCGTTTTTAGTGTTATTTGTAAAGTTCGTTTTTGATTAAGCCGAAGTTGTTGCTTGGTGTTTTCTGCCGGAAGCCTGAAACCTACTTCATAAAACGTTCTTGCATTTGGAAACTAAAACAAAATGGAAAAGTGTTCATTTTAATCAAAATCTGTTCAGTCTGCAAAATCTTTCATGCCTCTGTGTTTTTGAAAAACATGTCGGCGAAACAAAATATAGTCGACGAAACAGATCATTGACGACGAATCGCAACAGCCCAAAATCCGTTTCGTCGTGGGCTAATTTCAGGCCCAAGTCAAGCCCAATTTATTTCTGTTTCGTCGAGCCCAATCCTGTTTCGTCGCACATCTTCTGTTTCGTCGAGATAAGGCGGTGATATAAGGGTCCCTGTTGTTCACTTTTTCAAAATAACAACTGTTTCTCTTCTTCTTCGCTCTGAAAACCCTTCATCAACATTCATCATCTAAGTTCCTCAAAACCCTCATTTTTATCAAAAATCATACAAATCTCAAAGGTACAAAAATGTTTCGGTTCACATTCCGAACCTTTTGAACCGTTTGAACTTGTTCGAAACCCTCGGAGACCCATCCTACTTGTTTGTCTTGTTGATTTAAACTTGTATTTTGTTTGGTTGCTTATGAAATCAGATAGTTTTAGGATAAATGTGTAAATATCTGCTTTGATTTGGGTTCGGTTTCATATAACAAAACAGGGTTGTTGATTGATGATGTTTTAGACTATGTTTGGAATGGGTTTTGATCTTAGATAGTGTCCACATAACATCTGGGATGGATTTTATGTTTGGGTTGGGTTTATACATGTATTGTTTGTTGATTTGATCACCGTTTAAACCCCAAACGGCGAAACAGAAAAACCCCCAAATGACGAATCGCATAAACCCTAACTGTTCTAAAAACCCTCTTTTCGATGAATCAGAAACGGCGAAACAGAAACGGCGAATCAGATGTCGACGAATCGAACTGGTCAACGGTCAATCCTCTATTTCGCCGCACACCCTTCTGTTTCGTCGAAGCCATTCTGTTTCGTCGTCCATGCCTTAGCAGTTTTCTGTGTTTGCTATTTGTTCACAGAATGTTTGAAATTTTATGTTTAATGATCATTTGATGTTATAACCTGTATATATACATGTATAATACACATGTTATATCAAAAATGACTTGTTGTGGACATTTTTATGTACAGATGGCACCGAAAGAAGGAAAACGCAAGAAGGCGACAAAGAGGGAAAACAAAACTGAAGAGGAGATTATGTCCGAGAAGCGTCATAATCAAGTTGCATATCTGGATCCTGATGACAAGCTCACTGAATTGAAAGATATCACGAAGTGGATCAGGGAGTCACGTATTAATCATGCAGTTACATTCTCGACGCCCGTTTACAAATCACTGATCAAGGCTTTCTGGGATTCTGCAAGCGTCGTACAAGTGGATGGAAAGGATGTTATAAGGGGTCGTGTAAATGATTTGGATGTTGTTGTTTCTACGGATATATTGAACGAAGTCTTACAATTACAAGATCATCCGGATGCTCCATATTCAATCCCAATCATGTGTTCACGAGACTGTTTGCTACGGATGAAGTGTAAAGGAGACATTTTCCTCAAACAAATCAACAAGGGTGATCTGCCATTACGTTACAAGTTCTTATTACACATTCTTATTCAGTGTCTCAACAATAGACGTGCTGGATATGATATGGTTGGAGATGATCTCATTGGTTTCATGGTTGCTTTGGTGTTAAACAAACCGTTTAGCATCTCAAAGTATATCTTCAGCAACATGAAAGAAAATATGACGAGGACTGGAAGTAGAACAACCGGGAATAAGTTTTGGATGTATCCGCGGTTTCTTCAAATGATTATGAATGTTCAACATCCGGGCCTTCCTAAAGCCGACAATGATCTTCTGAAGATAGAGGCGATGAATTTCAACTCTTTAAGGATAATCAAGAACCTTGCCGCCAAAAGATACAAAGAAAGCGTTCCTCCAAGGAAGTTATTTGGCGCACTTGAGAATCCTGATTATGTTGCTCCAGCTAATGATAAATGGCGTCATGATGACAGCCAATCAGACAACGAAGAGCCTGAATTGGAGAGAAAAAGGATAGAGAAATTTGGTCCTGATCCGGTTGATTCAGATGAGTCCGGGAGTGATAGTGATGACAGTAGTGATGAAGGCGATGATGGTGGTGATACTGGTGCCGTTGGTGCATCGAGCAAAGGTGCAGCTGGTGGTACATCAGCTGGTAGTTCTTCAGCAAGTAGCGATGATGAATCTGATTCTAGCTCTAGTGATCATATAGTCGAGCCTGGATACGAGATGTATATCGATGAACGTGGAGTGAAAAGATATAGAAAGATTAGAACTGAAGATGATCCAGAATACGTTCCAGAGGATCCTGCAGGTGAAAGAAGAACAAAAAGGAGAGCTGAGAAAGCTGCTGCAACTCAAAAGAAGAAAGCAAGAAGATACTTAGCTACTTCTACTCGGCAAACTGTGCCTCAAGAGCCTTCATCTGTACCTCAGGAGCCTGTTCAAGAAACTCCTGTAGTTACATCAGCTGCAGAAACTCCTGTAGTTACATCAGTTGCTGGAACTCCAACTGTTACCCCTCAGGCAGTTCCTCAAACGGTAATAGAGAGACAACAAGCTGAGATTGATTTGATTAAAGCCGAGAATGCTCGTTTGAAGGCAGCTGAGGAAGAGAGAGAAAGAAATAACATTATACTTCAAACGCGGGTTGCTGCTCTATGGGATTATCATTGTAAGCAACAAGAAGTACTGAAGAAAAGGGATGAAGACCCTGAAGATCAAGGGAATCCTGACACTTCTGGTACATCACAACAGCAGCCAGCCGCACCTTCTTCTGAAGTCGTTGCAGTTCAACCCCCAGTAGTTGAATCTACTCAAGGAACCTCCTCCGGAACAGCTCAACAAGTTGAAGGTACATCTTATGTTCCAAGCAGTGCTGATATTGCTTTACAGGCTATTCATCCATACACGGGAGAGTTTCTTGAAGAAGGAGAACTAATAGAAGATCTTTCTCATGAGCAATTGCTTGCTCTAAATGCTATGAGAGAGATTGATGATGCTGAGATAGATAAAATGTCGACTGAGACTGAAACAACTAATGTTGAAGATATCGATGAGATCGTATTTGAAGGCGAAGCAATAAAATCAACATATGTTCGAAAAGATGGTACTGAATTCGCTCCGTTTGACGAAGATTGGATGAAGGAAAATGTTGATGACATAGATGAACACTTAAGGAAGCGTGATTCGTCTGAAAAAGCCACAGATGCATTCTCTGAATGGCGAAAACAGTTTCTATCAAAAGTCTCCAAGCCTGTGCCGGAAAGTGTTCAAGTCGACTACTTGCAGTTTGAGAAGGGGAAGCGAAGTGGAAGAATTCTATGCTGGATGTTTGTTAAGGATATACACTGCGTAGCCGTTAAACGTGAATACGGTATACAATACTTCCGGTCATTGCTGAGCATTTTATCGTTGCCATTTTATGATGTTGCAGCGTTGACGAGGCTTGAGCTTGTTAATCGTTCAAACTTCGACGGCGCTACTCTATTTGAGCGACTGATAAAAATAAACAAGAAGTCGGGATGGAAGGATGAATCATACAAGCCACAGTTCCCCATCTATCAACCGATCAAGTTTACTCTTGATCCGGAAACGAACTCAGGGCGCTACAAGCTTGTATATCAACCACCGCGAGTCGTAGATAAAATCCCATTAATGCCGATGCAGCAGGATTTTCTTGAAGATATGGCATTATGGTGCTACGACTCTGACACTCATGAAGCCGTGATTGTGTTTAGAGATAATCGTGCAAATTACCGGATGTTGGATCCGATGTGGATCGTCAACATGTCCGAGGCTGACATTAACAGATTATATCGTCATGACATTTTTTATGAAGATCAGGATGCTCGTCAAGCTTTGAAGTTTCAGCGCGTAGCGTGTTTTTGCTACTACAGGGGAATACATTCGGGCAGTTCGTGGTCCGAACAACACTGAGATGGAAGATTAGAAGACCGAAGACGAGTAACAGACAAGGGGGAGTTTGTTGATGCATTTTTAGTGTCTGTAACTAGTCTTATATTTAACGATGTATTTTGTACGGTCTTTTAACGTTTATCAAGTATGTATTTGTCGTTGACCAAGTCGGATATCCTCCTATCCGCTTGTGTCTGACTTATTTGTCTTCGTTTGGTATGTAATGTATAACGAACAATGCATGTTGCATTAAAGGGTAGAATGGTCATTAATGATGTTTATATGTTCTATCTGTTTGCTATCTGTCAACAGCAAACAGAACAGCTGATGCAGCCCTCGACGAAACAGGCTGTTTCGTCGAACACATCATGACGAAACAGAACAACATTCATTAAGTCTGTTTCGTCGGATAGTCATGACGAAACACGTGTGTTTCGTCGTCTGTTGGGCTGCTTCAAGCCCAATGTGTGGCCCATATGCTGTTTCGCCATATCACTTTGTGTTTCGCCGAGACTTGGGCCCAGGGACTATATAAACAATGTCTGCTTTCACTTTGAAAGCAGATGAGAGCATACCCTTAAAGAAACTCTGTCAAAATTCTGTCTAAACTGTGTTTGTATCAGTTTGTTATCGGTTCTCATCCCGTTTAATCAATCGAGTATGTTTCATTGATTAATACTGTGTCGTTACTGTTTTATATGTTTGATTTGGCATAGTTACGTGGATTCCGCACACGTGACCGTGTTTGCTATAAACAAGTGATTCGGTTCGTTATCGATCCTCAGATTTCAGGACCTACAAATTTGTGGAAAAACCATTGTCGATTGAGGATCGACAGGTTAAGAAGCTTCGAAGGAAGCATGTGCCTATTGTAAAGGTCAAATGGGATGCCCGTTGAGGTCCCGAGTATACGTGGGAGGTTGAGTCCACCATGAAAGAAAAGTACCCTCATTTGTTTCAGTAAATCTCGAGGTCGAGATTTCTTTTAAGGGGGTGAGGATGTAACACCTCGAAAAATTCGTGTTCAATGAAATAACGACACGTGTCATGTAAGACAAAAAGCGTTATAAACCCGGATTTAATAAAGATGTTTTGGCAGGATTTAAAAGTGTCGTCATGCTAATTTTTACCTCTGAACTCATTTATAAATCCCAAGACCCAATTATATTTTACACACATCTAACATATCTTAAATCCAGAAATTGTTGACAATAATTGAATTCGAAGTGCATGATAGGTTCATATGGAAATTTCTACGGTAAACCTTCAATTTCGGCACTTTCAAAAGGGATTCAAAGAAACATATCATAATGGTAGGGTATGTAACTGTTCAAGGCACATTTTAGAGGCCCTAACTGATAATTGAGGTCCCAAATTCGGAAAAGATGGTTGCCCCTTCGAAATCCTGAAAGAACAAACATTTTTTTTTTGTTTCTGCCCGAGGCTTGCGCACCGTAAGCATACACCTTACGGTGCGCAAGGGTGTGCCAGTGACAGAAAAACCAGTTGTTGGCTGTTTAAGTGCAATTTTCGACCTTTAAACGATTTTCCAGATCTTTCTTGACCCCTAAACAACCCCTAAACATCTAGGGACACCTGTGGGAAGGTTATGGTCAGTTGTAGACTTATTTGTCAACACTTTGTGGAGTCTTGGTTACTATATAAAGCTCCTAAGTGCAACACTTTGATCATTCATTCCTCAAGCAACTTCTGATCAATTGTGGAGCACAAGAGCACTTTCCAGGCCTTCCTAATCAATCATTAGACACTTGTAACTTTGCTTAACCTTCTTAAATTGAGTTTAGCTTAGTTATTTAGCTAAAAGTCAAACCGTCGTAATTACGGTTTGACTTCGAGATTAATTAATAATGGCTCAGTCAAATCTCGAATTAAAAGTACCTTTAAGTAAGTAATTATGTGGGTAATAAACCCTCAAAAGGGTTCCCCCTGATTCCCACTCTAACTAGGTCAAATGTCGGGTCAAACTTGTTAATAAAAAGTCAACAGGATACTTAAATTCTAATTTATGCATGATTAGCAATGTAGAACACATATAACCTGTTTGATCATTAATATAACTTGGTAATTAGTGTAAGAACATGTCTAAACATGTTCAACCCGACAATTTCCTGTTTAGACCCGGTTCGGAACCGAAAGTCGCATAGTTTGACTTTTACTTTGACTTTCAGTTCTGACCCGTTTTGGTGTGATTTAGAAATACCTAAGAGCTTCATTTGGACCAGGTTACATGCTAGTATAACCCTCTGTGATTATACACCATGGTTCATTAGTTAACCAATTAATACGCTTGGTTCCGTTAATTGCTCATATGTTGACCATTATGCCCTTTTCACTTTAAAACGTGATTTGTGAAAATGTAAAAGTGTAGAAACCTTAGTTACTGATATATAAAATTGTATGCAAAGTTTGACATCATTTTGAGGTGTAGATTGAGGGTTATGCTCATTAGCATAATTAAGAAGCTTTATGTTAATAAAACGGCGTAATTAGCGTATAGCCTAGTTAAGCCTACTTTTTGATATCAAACTTATTACCCACTGATGTAATATATTATTTTGGGATTTTTGAAGATTTTTAATTAATTTTAGGCTGAGCATAACTAATAGTCGTAGGCTTAATCCGGTAATTGTCGGTTTTGCCCTTACGGGCCATAAAATGAGTTTTACATATCTAATCGACTCCAAACCTTTTTCTACTGATCTTAAATGATAAATAAATTATTTTAAGCCTTCTGGAATAATAAAAATATCAGCTTTTTATATAGAACCCGGAAACGGCTTCTAATCGCCTTATTAAGCGTTTTTTAGCGCATAGTATGTACTAAGAATATTTTAAACATACAAGGGTGATACCTACTGATATTTGAGGCAAATTATAATATTTTAACAGTAAGCAAAAGTTATTAAACTCAGACTTTAGTTTTGAGCTTTTCGGCTTATGTGAAATTACCAAAATGCCCCTACGGTGCATAGTTTGGTTATAATTGATAAATTTCACATATATACCTTACCCTACTGTTATAACTTAGTAAACTAAGTATTTTTGCTGATTATATCAGACCTGTAACTCAGGTAAGTACTTAGACTCTTTTATAACATTGTAAATGACCAAACTACCCCTACGGGGCATAGTTTGTGTTTAAATTCATTTCGGGCATAATAAATGATATCTTACTGATGTCACAATATATTTGGAGCATATTAACTTAGGAAACCAGTAAATGACTCTCATTATTACCCGTTACGCTTTTTACGCGTTCGGTTCGGTTTATGTAACTAGTTTACATAAATTAGCCGAAACGGGTCAAACCTTATCGGTTTTATCTTAAAATCCAGAATGTGTATGAAATACACATATTAAGCAAGTCTCTGAACTTGTCGGGTCTAAATCACATTCTATCCGGTCTTCGCTTAATCATGCGTACGAACCGTATCTTTGAAACTAACCGGTCTAAGCTTAAGCTTAACTAAAGACCCGTTAGGATTCTAATAGGTTATTATGAACCTTCGTTCCAGATTAGGAGTACCAGTAAAAGCTACTTGCAATTTGCTTATTGTGATTATTACATTGCTCAGGTAAATACTTTTAACTTATTTTCCCTATACGGGCTTAGGTTACGGTATATAGAATACCGCTTGATCGGGCATCAAATCTTCCATCGTTGGGTGGTTAATTGAATAATTTGATCGGCTCGTTTAAACAGTCTTGTTTACTTAAAGCCTTTGGGGGGTTAATGACCATGTCCCGGATATCCTTGGCATCATTTTACGAAATGGCCACGACTTAAGCGCGGGGTGTAGGCGTACACCCGTCAGTGCACAAAAGAATAATGTGGTGTGTCTATTGATCTTTAACCCGGACACGATCCGGGCTACTGAACGCATAAGGAACATGAAATTCGTTCACAAGATTATATATTTAAATAATTCTCCCAAGTTATAAAATGTTTATGCCACGTGCATCCAAATCAATTTTCAATCATTTTCCAAAATGAGTCAGTTGATTGTATTTACCAGTGTAAACTGACGTATTTTCCCAAAAAGATTAAATGCAGGTACTAAGCGTAATTGGCTGGGATTTCTCCTTAGCATCAATAGAAGTCTCGCAAGCTTAAGATGCCTAAAGTCTGTTGAACTATTGTTTCCATTTTATTTTCGATCCGTCTGTGGATAAACAATCGACTGTTGTGATACATGATATTACAATATTAAATTCGGTTGAATTATATCTTTCATTTGCTTCTGATGTGCATATTAAATATTGTGTTGTTTGACTATTATGTTGCCAACCACGTCACGATACTCCCCCACCGGGCCCACAATGATTACATTAACAGCTCGGAAGCCGCTACACGCGCAAGCTTCATTACATTACAGCTCATAAGCCGCTACACGCACAAGTTTCATGACAAATATGGACAAGGTTCATCACATTACAGCTCGTAAGACGATATGTGCATAAGCTCATTACATTACAGCTTGTTGGACAATGGCTATGAGCCCAACATGACTTTGCCTAAAGGACCATGACTACGAGTCTCACATGACGACTACACATAACGTTAGCGTTCATCGAAAAAAAGACACATAGGTTGATTGCTACACTCACGCAGGCTCCATACGTTAGCGTTCATCGAAAAAAAGGGGGACATACGTACCATATATAGGAAATCAGGAATCCATTTGACGCAGGTGTAACATGTTTTACCCTACGGTCCACAATGAATATACCAATGCTTGTAAGACGCGTAAACAATATGTCTCCCACGTGCGAGTAATGCCTATGCAAGTTTACAAGACATGGGGGTGGCATACCTCTTGAGTACGGGTTGAAACTCACGATACTCAAATGAACATTCTTCCACATCTAACAGGTCGCCAAAAGTTCAAAGAAGCATAAATAAGGCTCACACACACACAATAGGCCTGTAAAAATGCCAACTTAGAAAAGCAAAGAGCTTGAACACAACTGTCTGCCAACGCTTGCGCGCGGGAGCAATACTAGACTAGGGGAGTTGAAGAGGTAGGATACGAAACATACCTCCAACCTGTCCTAAACGGCTGATCTTCATAAAGGACACGAGTTTTTGTAATACTTGTTATGCTTATGTACTAAGCTTTAGCAAAGTCCAGCGCAATGTAGCTCACGCTACACTTTCTGGACTAGAGAATCGTAAAGGACATGAATTTCTATAAGGCTAGGGGGCGTGGTATAGCGTCCCTGGCCAAATCACCATTTTTAGCGCCCTTTAGCGCCCCATAGCCACCCCGTGGGTGCTAAAGGGGGGGGGGGGCATGGAGAGGGCTCCATTGCAGTAACGAGCGCTAACGGGGGGTGCAGGTGGGGCCAATTCTTTTCAACCAATCAAATCTTTTGCTCTTTATTTATTTTTTTGTATTTTTGTTTAATATAGGGGTTTAAAAGGGCTTTAAACCATTGCATGCAAGTTAAAGGGAGAGACTTTAAAGCCCCCTATGTGACATGACGCTGATGTGGCGTGATAAAACCCCTAGGGGCTTTATACCACACCCCTAGCCTGACATTTGTTATGCTTTTGATACTTAGGATCGCTAGTCGCGTACTTTGGTTTACCGCTCTCACGCAAGCCTGCGACGCTCAAGATCGTTAGTCACGTGTTGCAATTTATCTCTCTCTAGCAAGCCATGACATCAGGCTCGTTAGTCGCATACTGTGAAATACGCCCTCACACAAGCCTTCGATTCACCTAAATCTAGTTAGTCAGAAGCCTTCAAGTGTTCATCCATGCTACGCAAGTATACAACACTTTAGTATTAAAAACAAGTGTTAATTCACGTCATGTAAGTATACAAGGCTTCGTTATACTAAAAAAAGTGAGTTTCACATCACGTGCATTATAAAATGCTCTTATTATTCAGGACAATGTCCATACTCCACTGAAAAAGGCGTACCACAACACTATTCGCTTACATGCCGCATTAGCAAGTTGTTACCGGTGGCATCAATACTGCATTGCACACCACATTTTTATCCGGCTGCGAGGCACATTTAAAAGTTCAGGTTAAAAATCTTGACGGCATGCGCATTATACATATAAACACTTGTTAACATGCCCAAGTGTATCGCCTAGAATTCGTGTCCCATATATAAACGAGTAAAACTAGCCGACGTGACCAAGTGTCCATTCGGACGGTACATCCGGGTTTAAAATATTGGCCATCTGGTAGAGCCTACCTTAGATTCCATAGGCTAACATATACCCGACCTTATGATAATTAAAAAATCCGATGATAATAAATGACCAGTCCAACAAAATGCAGCTTGGGCTACATCATATTGGAGTGGTAGGGCTTTTAGAGAAATATCCTAGAAGTTGTGTCTGGCCTAATGGTTTTTAGGCCCAAAGGTATAGAAGCCCATGGAAAACCCTAAATGTTCACTATATAAAGAAGGCTTCAACTCAAAGAAAGGGGTATCTTTCTCTCTCTCTCTCTCTCTTTGTCTATCTCTCTCTCTCTACCATAACTCTAGATGTGGTCCATAGCTAAATTATGTTAAGAATATCTAAAGAATATTGCAGTACGTCCAATGGCGTGTAGCCATATAAAGGTGTGGCATGTATAACCATATGTAGATGTGGACGGACTTGATAATAATGATGCGACGCATAGCCAAAATGAAGATGTGATGTGTGACGCAATAATGTTAACTTGTCACACAACTAAAAAAAGACCTGGCATGTGGCCTAATAGTAATGATGTGGCACGCGCCTAATATTAATGGTGTGGCATCTTGCTCGATGACAATATGCGTGTAGCCAATAATTATGTGTCATTGGTATTGATGTGCCTCGTAACCAAACCTCGTCTTTGGGAGATAATTGTTCTAGACATCCGTATGTCTTTCTGTAATATGTAAGGGACATTTTTGACATTCGAAAGATAACCCTTCGTGGAATATTAGGACCATCAAAAGTAGATGACTAGAATAGGTTGTAGGGGTGTTACACCATGCTAGTCCCCCTGTTCATTGTTGCTAGGTAATGTTAGTAGCATTGAATTTAAAAAAAAAAAACTGTTATATCATTTTTAAAATTCGTATATGGTCTATGAAATGTACCATAAAGTCATCTCAGGTGTGTGACTTAATTATAATAACCATCGATATGTATAATGAATACATAAGATTACTGTAGGACCTTAATCATTAGTCATGTACATCCGAACCGAATGAATGAGCCAAAACGTTCACCTTTAGTAACCATGTATGGTGATAGCAGTGTTAACAAGGTTATGTATTAAATTTATGAAAAAAAGTGTCAAACAACTTTCAAGTTATGTAAAAGCATGTGAAAAATGTGTTAAAGATTCCATCTTACATGAAATGCGCGACATGGTGGTGTGTAGGCACAAAATAACACAAAAATGATCATAACGGCTGCAATTTGGATAGGGATATTTTTAGCAAATTTTGCTCTCCAGTGTAAGTTACCATATATTTCTGGGAATTTGTAACTTATTTAGAAAGGACAACAACTTGGTCATCTTTTTCTACTTGCTTAGATATTGGGTTTCTAGTTCGATTACACAAAATGGTCGAGTTGCGTTGTCTTTGCATAATGGTCAATTGGGTGCGAATGATGAAAAAGATTCAACTGATGAGGATGGTACAGATGATGAAGAACCAAGAGATAATGGACCGCGAGCACTGTCATCACAGCGAGAATATGATGATGAGGAGGTACACATATGTTGATATGGTCTGTGTTAAAGTTAGAAAGCTAGTCAAACATAAACAACATAATTGTATTTCTTTGTTAGTTTTAGGGCCTGCTTATAATTTTTATTGTTGGACATGCACAAACGGGTGTGCATTACTTTGATAATTATGGGTAGGGGTTAACCCCGACATGTTTTGTTTTATATGTTTTGTCTTAAAAAACCTCTTTACATTCTAAATCGGTACCGAAATACTGAAAAAAATACCGGTACCAACACCGGTTTATCGAATACCGAAATCAAGAAATCTAAATACCGATACCGGTACCAATTAGGGATGTTCGGTATGGTATCGGTATTTAGGAAAACAATCTTATCCCTTTATTACGACTCATATTAATAATGGTTTTTAGGATGATAATTATCATTTTTCATCACCGTAGTTTTATTATTGGAAACCTACAAATGTACAGACAATGGATTTGCAATTCATGACATGGAGTTTGCAACAAACATAGACGACGATGCGATTCCTGTAGAATGTGTTGATTGGCACGAGGGCTATGATGACTGTTATGAGGAAGCATTGTAAGTGACTTCACCTTGTTTAATTATATGTTTTTATTGATGCTTGTGTGGTAACATATGATATCACTTATAACTATAGGCTTGCAGCTGATTTGTATCATGATCATGATAGATGTGACGAATTTGCAGAGTTTAGAAAGATTGGAATTATGGATTAATACAATATACAGGTTAGCTAATATTTAAAAAGTTGTATTATTTTTTGTCCGAAATTAATTATTTTCTTATTCTGATTTTAGGATAGCTGGTATTAGTTTCAATACCATTGTCATCGTTGGAAACAAGGTTGACTCGAATGAAAGAATTGTAGAACCACATATGGTTGCGGCGCGTTCTACTCTACAATATTATGAAGTTTCGGCTCTAACAAACCATAACTATGAACAACCATTTGTATACCTCCTTCAACAATATTGGTAAGCTTTATACATTCTAAAAAGCCATTTTTATATGTTTTCATAAAGGAATAACTAAATATCATTTACCCCTAAATATCATTTACATATCATTTTAGGAGGAGACCCGATCTTGAGCTTGAGGTAGCCCTTCGGCTTGCTGATCCACAGGCTCAGATTGTCCCGGTAGCACCAGCAGCAGCACCACCACCACCAACACTGTAAGACTTTTTTTATAAGTATTTAAATATTATTAAACTATGTACTGAATTATAACTAATACGAATATCAGTGTCGATAATGTTCGGTCCGTCATGGTACTTATCGACACTCGTATAGCTTATAAAACCAAAAAAAAAAAATATATTCTACTTTGAATACAACTCCCATATAATATAAACAATATGTATTTTAACCCATGTAATTTTCATTTAGTTTCATTTTCTCTAATGACTTGTGCTAGCTAATTAAAAACAAAGTAATATGCAGTTGTATTCTAATATATATTTGATTGAAAACGGAGCTGTATTTAAATTTGGTATCATAAAATATACCGAGTTCTGGTGCAAAACAGTGATGTAAAGAAACAACCCAATACCAACCCCGTCGAATCGGGCGGGGAAATCTTAGTGATAAAACTAAAAATTAATGTCATCTAAAATATATTAATTTTATTTAAAACATGTGTGGGTTTTTAATATATTTATGCTATAGTTTATGTATTTTATACATTTTTAAACTTTTACAAGTTATTAAGTATAAAAATGTTATATTTTAAACTTTGATAAAACAAATTTATTAGAAAAAGTATATTTTTTTTACTTTATACTCTTAATTTATCGAAAAAAATGTAATGAATAAAAATTTATATCCGTTTCCCCTCGGGTATCGCGCATGTGATTAGTTTGTTAAAACATTCCCTTTGAGATTTTCATTTTTCATGTACACTTTTTTTTACCAGTCTAGTTTTAATTTATTACAACGACAACAAAAAAATATGATAAATTACAAACATACAAGCATCACCATAAATATATTTGAAATATATAAAATAGGTAAATTCTATGGTTATTGGATTTTAATAATCCTAAGTTTCACCAGTTGCCCGATAATAATTTCAACTTTAAAAATTTCCTCCGTTAATCCCAACTTGTAAAAGTTTGGCCGTCATTGATCCTTTTTAAACATATAAGAATTTGGTCTCCTCAATAGATTCAATTATATCTAGAGACTCCTTAATTGATTTGAGTGCACCTATGTTAGAAAATGATCAATGGCGGCCGAACTTTTACAAGTTGAGATTATTTGAGGGAATTTTTTAAATTGAGATTATTATCGGACAACTGGTGAAACTTAGGATTATTAAAATCCAATAAGCCTAAATTCTATGATATAAATTTTAAAAGATAAGATAATAATTCATATCATACAAAATATAAATATCATCGTATACATATCTTAAAAGATATTATGTTTTTCACATACTAAGGTGTGTAATTTCACTTGCTGATAAGATGTCTAACATTGCTTTCAGGTGAAATACAACAAATGGGGTGGTTGATAATATGAAGTCTTCGGATTGGAATATTGAACTCATTTTGATAAAACCGGTTGTTATAAGTATGGGACGACTTTAAATGTGCTACGGTGTTTTTTAATAATAACACCGCCTTTTAAATGTGCTTGTTTTTGTAGGTAAAGCGTATAAACTTTGATGGAATCAGAGATGGTGTCGCATATTCACATATTGCATGATGATATAATTTGAAGATTTAGGACCCAACTTTGATATATTTACCATCTATTTTTCAATTTAATTTTCTGTTAAAAACTCAGTCATCGAAACTAGAGTTCATATCTTTTGCAATGTTTGAGCGGTTGCAAAGTTTGCTACGGATTAGCTACGCACGCATTTTGCTACAATTTTGCTACGGATATTCCGTCGCAAATAAGATCCGTAGCAAAATTGAGGAAATAAATATAAAACAAATTAAGGTAGCAAAATCAGTAGCAAAACCATGATGAGAATAAGTTTTTAGAAATTAACTAAAAAGGTACAATCAAATCCTTAGTAAGATATGTAGCAAAGTTGAGAATATAATTATCTAAAATATAATTAAATAATATGTCTAGAAATACTCGTAGCAAAATCTAGAAAAAAATATCTAAAATCAAACTTAGAAAAGACACGTAGCAACATCCGTAGCAAAACTGAGTAAGTAAATATAAAAAAATAATGTAGGAAAATCAGTAGCAACAATGAAAATAAATATTTATAAATTAACTAAAAACAGTTAGATAAAATCTGTAGCAAAATCAGGCATTTGCTACATTTTTTTGCACCGGCATTTGCTACGAATAAACTATGGATTAGCTATGGACACTTTGTGCTATGGTTTTGCTATGAATATTTCGCCGCTAACTAAATCCGTAGCAAAATTTATAGCAAAACTAAGAAAATAAATATTAATTTATTTAAATAAATTCGTAAAAACATCGAGAAAATAAATATTTATAAAATAATGAAATAAAGTCTATAACAAATTCGAGAGACTAAATATTAAAGGGTTATTGGATTTTAATAATCCTAAATTTCACATGTTGCCGATAATAATCCCAATTTAAAAATTCCCTCCAATAATCCCAACTTGTAAAAGTTTGGCCGCCATTGATCATTTTCAAACATATAAGAATTTCGCCTCCTCAATAGATTCAATTACACCTAAAGACTCCTTAATTGGTTTAAGTGCACCTGTGTTAGAAAATGATCAATGGCGGCCAAACTTTTACAAGTTGGGATTATTTGAGGGAATTTTTAAAGTTAGAATTATTATCGGCCAACAGGTGAAACTTAGGATTGTTAAAATCCAATAACCCAATATTAAAAAATAACGCAATAAGATCAGTAGCAAAATAGAGAAAATAAATATTTAAAAAAACTTCTAGCAAAATCCATAACAAACTCGTAAAAAGAAATATATAGAAAATAATGTAATAAAATCCGTAGCAAAATCCATTAAAAATAGAGTTTTAAATTATGTAGCAAAATGTATAGTAAATTTTGTAGCAAAACAATACACATACATGATTTATTAAAATCTAGAAAAAAATTTAAGTTGACAAATGATTTATTAAAATCCTTAGCAAAATCATTTTAGCAAGTTAAGTGCCTGGATAGTCTCTATTAGAGATGAGCTCGGTGTCGACCGGTACCGAAAGTACCGGTATCGAAAATCCTCAAAAGTGTGTACCGGTACCGGTACCGAATATACCCGGTACGGTACGGTTCGGTACCGGTATTTGAGGGTAAAAACCGGTAAATACCGGTACCGGACCGGTACCGAACCGGAACCGAAAATGTCAAAAGGCGGTACCGAATCGGTACCGAAAAGGTACCCGGTTCGGTAAATTCGGTACCGGTTCGGTACCGGTTCAGTACCGGTACCGGGTCCATTTTGCTCATCCCTAGTCTCTATGGTTAGCAAAAATTATAGGTTTGGTCCTCAGCTTTCTAAAATTGCAACGATGATGCATGATGTTTGATTTTTACCAAGTTTGTGTTCTGAAGATAAAATAGTTCTATCTTGTTGCTGATCATGAACATGTGTGCTTGTGTTTAGCTGTGATTAATTGTGGATTGGCTGTTGATTTTTATGTGCTTAGAAAGAAGAGATTCGCCCTAGATACATTAAAGTCGTTTTTAGGACGTTAACCCTCGTTTAGACTCACATGTCTAGTCAAGATCGTTTATACTCGCGAGTCTAGTCATGGTTGTTTGAACCTACATATCTGATCAAACTCGTTTATACTCGCGACTCTAGTCAAGCTCATTTAAACCCGCACGTCTTGGTAAGCTTGTTTAAACTCGCACGTTTAGTCAAGCTTGTTTAAACTCGCAAGTCGGAGTCGAGCTCATTTATTAAATGAGCTTCTATATGAACATCGCTTCCAAATATGATTTTATTACAACCCTTTATGATTTTCTAAGACCTAATTTCATTCATTATTCCATGACCCATTATAATTCAGTATTACTCATTACATTTCAATTCAATAAACTCATTAAAACCCGATACAACCTACTAAGACTCCATGTGACTCACTAAAACCCAGTGGCGGACCCAGGATTTTTGGACAATGGGGTTCAAAAAAAAAAACACACACACACAAACAAACGAAGAAACATGTATCAAACCCATGACCTTTTGTGTGTAAACCCATGACCTTTTGTGTGTAAACAAGGGGTTTTACCACTGTAGTAGGCTCACTTTCATTGTTATGGGGTCCAACTAAATTATTTTATGGGGTCCATAGACAATTTTATATGCCGTTTCTACTACTTTTTAAAAAAAGATTGGGGTCCGGGGACCCCGTTCCTCGTAACGTAGGTCCGCCCCTGCTAAAACCCAATTTGACCTTTTTGGTTCGGTTACACGTAATGATCAAAATATAACTTGGTCAATCACAACAAAATTTGAAGTTAGTCATTCTTCGAGCATGACTAATCAAAGTCAAATTAATAACTATCCATATCAAACACACAATTTCCCATTTCAACATCATCAAATATTAAACTGAACTACAAAATTTTGTTAAATAATAAACTACCTTCAAGCGACTTGTAGTACAGATCAAGCTCCTTCCTAAACTGCACATTCAACGAACTCACACCTCCACCCATCGGCGTATTCAATCCACCTTTCAAACACACCTTATTCCTCCTGATCGAATCCAGAACCTCCTTCATGTCGCCGTGAACTTCGAACTTTTCCAAGTAGATCGGCGCGTGCATCGCCTTCATGACTTGTTCCACGGCTCCGGTGACCAAAGGACCAATGCTATCGCCCGTGAACTTCGAACTTTTCGAAGTGTCTGGTGTGTTGTTATTCGAATTGATATTTATTGGAGATATGTTATTTGATATAATGAAGAAATTAGACTTCGAATAACTCCGGTGTACAGATTTGGTAGTTTGATTTGATTGGGGAATTGATGATATGCAAGTGGGGAGTAGAGGAATAAATGGAAGACAGACTTGGAAGAATATGTTGTAACTCTTCGTGAAAGACTGCATCTAAGGGCAATTATAACTGCTTGCTAGTTATCGATTATATCAATATAACTTCAGTTGCCCCTTGCCATTGCTCGCAGTTGTCACTACCAAGTACAAAGCTTCCATTGATGCACAATTGCTATTGAAGACAGACTTAAGGGCATTATAGTCATTTTACACCAACTTGACTGAGAAAACTAACCCCTATCCACGCTAGGGACTATCCGGGAACGAAAATTGAAAAGTTGAGGACTATAGAGCTAATTTTAGAAAGTTAGGGACTAAAGGTGAAAAAAGACCAAACCACTGGGACTATCCGGGCATTTAACTCTAACTAAAAATATAATTCATATCACCTGTTCCCTCCAATTCAAACCTCAAATTGTGGATCCCTCAAATTATTAAATTCCCTCTAATTCTAGTTTTAATTTAGTTTCCCCCTGCTAATACCCTTGTTGATACTCTCAATTTTTCATTCTTCCTTTTATCCCTGTCCCCAAATCACTCTTTTACTCTTTCTAATCTTCCCTCTTTAGCCTGGTGCAGTTGCCGGAACTTTCAAGGGAACAAGACGGGGATGAAACTCCTTATGGAGGAAAACTATTCTCTCATCTACACCCCTAACTGATTGGGAGTTTCCGGTGACCCACAAAAATCGTAAACAATCTTAGCCACCAGTGGGTTTCGAGTTTAGTCAAATCAGAGGTAAAGTGTTTCTTTGTGCGAAATCCATTATGGACGTAAGAGAGGTTGTTTAGGTGAGCTTTTGTTTATTGTATATTGAACACCATATTATGTGTGTTAAGTGAAGACTCACTTACCAGTTGGTCCGAGCTCAACTAGATCAGAGCCTCAGAATATCTTTACTGCAACCTGAAAGATCACAACAAGAGAGACAACACACCGTTTGCCTCGTCACAGGGAGGGGGGCCTCTCTGTGACCAAGCTCGGGCGTGAGAATAAGTGTGGGCAAATTTGAAGTAAGTCAGGGAGAGAGAGGGAGAAGTTTTAGAGAGAGAAAGTAGCGATTACCCTTTGCGGAAGATCCTTGTGGTGTATTTATACCTTTTGGGTATGCTAACGTGGCGAGGTAGTTATGGCCGAACCAATCACTGTCAGGAGGTTAGAGTTGTGGGCCCCGAGTTAGTTAAGGAAGATCCTCTGGGTCGACCACTCCGATGTAGTCCGTCCGACTTGATCCGACCACGTTCTACCTTTGGTGATATGGTTCGACCCTTGGCGGGGGGATGATCGGTTCGGTGATAGATGGTGTTCGGTCCGGTCTAGCACGTATCCTCATCATTAAGGTATGTTTATTACTCTCGATTTGGGTGTAATCATAACTTTTGTATGCTCAGACCAATTGTGATGAGAAGCGGTTGATGAGGAAGCAATCAGATGACCAATTGGGTAATTTTTTCTATTTTTTTCTTTTCTCGTTTTATTATTTGTCACTTTCATGTAAATTTCATCTTTATCTATTAGATTTAAGAAACCATCTTACAACAAATGGTACTATCTTACAATAAATTCGATGTCATTTGTGATAAATGCAAATATTTTGTAGCTAAAAACTTGCATGTTTTGACATGTTTTGGTTTATAATGTATATGTAATCTAATGATTCAGAAAAAAAATTCTTGATAGATAGGCTCCACATCGTTGGGTTTTAAATGCCATGGTTGACTTAATCAAATAAGGAGCAATGCGTTCATTATAATCTTGAATTTTAATTTGATTTCATGTACTCATATAATAAGTCATTCTATTATGCAGATTGCATTCGCGAGATACATCAATGTCACACAAAATTGGATAGATAATCATTATCAAGTATGGGTTCTTTCAAAACCAAGCAATTTTGTAGCTAAAAATCCGTAGCTAACATTCGTAGCCAAAAAAAGAAAAAGGTAACAAATTTTCATAGCCAAACCGTAGCAGTTTCTGGCTAAGTTCGTAGCTAAATTCCGTAGCAAAAATGATAGCAAAAACGTTGCAAATTTCTGTAGCTAACATTCGTAGCAAAAACTACTTCATAGCTAACAATCAGTTTACAAAATTTAGTAGCTAAAATCTCCGTAGCTAAAAATCCATAGCGAAATTTCGTAGCAACTTTTTCCATAGCAAATTCGTGGCTAAAATAGCCACGCCTCTTTTCGTAGCTAAAGTTGTCGCAAATTTAATTTCCGTAGCTAAAGTTCGTAGCAAATAAATTAGCGACGAGACTTGTAGCTACGGACCAAATTCGTAGTAAATCCGTAGCAAAAAAGGTGTTTGCTACAAACTGGCTACGAATTTGGCCGTAGCAAATACCTATTTTTGTAGTAGTAAAAACCAAAAATTTAACTCTATTGTTTTCACTCTATATACAAATATACACTTTTATTGTTTTACGCTTCTACTTCTATTTTATTTTCTATTTGTACAATTAATATTCTCTTACAAAAACCCATTCACATGGAGGGATCAAGTAAAAAACCCACAACTTCAAAGCATAAACAATAACGGCTGAAGGTGAGTTAGCCAAACTAAACCTATTCCAACTCTAACCTATGCAATATCATGTAGAAACGTCATCCGAGATACGTCCTTAAGATGGGTAATCCGGCTTGAAGTGGCTTGAATTCCATCTACAAGACAAAGCACCATTAGGACTTCCTGTAACCAGCCTCCGGCTTGAGAATAAGTATTCATTTGTGGGAGTAAAAGTGTCAAACAATATCAACTGCCCATTTCGGAAATGACCATGCAGCGATAACGGGTATAAAATTGTTCTTTGGGTGCAAGGTCTGCGGCGCGTAACACTGGCAACTCATGCATTTCCGTAGTTCTTTAACAACATACTCGTACATTCTTGGCCAATAATATCCTGCATTAGTTATTTTGGCTACCACAGATCTAGGTCCGGCATGAATCCCACAGATCCCCTCGTGTATTTCCTTGATCAAGTATGCGGCTTCCGTCGGGGTGGCGCAGCGCAACATTGGACCCAGATATGACTTTCTGTATAGCACGCCGTTGTTCAACTCGTACTGCAGCTCCTTTGTTTTTATCTTTCTGGCTTCCCGCTAGACGCCGTCAATTCCCCGCTTGTTATGTACTTAGCAAGGGGTGTCATCCAACAATCTTCGACATCATTCATAGCGGGTAATTCTCCAAGCGCTGTGGAGGGAGTGTGCAATGGTTCCACTCGTACCTCATGTTCCATTCCCAAGTTGGCTAATTGCTTAGCGCGTCTACTATATGATTCCCCCCCCCCCCCCATGTGAACGTGTGTCAAGGTCACACTATCAAACATGGCGATCAAGCTTTTTGCCTTGGCCAGGTACTTTTCCATGGATTCATCACGGGCGTCATATGTTTCGTTTATTTGATTGTTGACTAGTAATGAGTCCACATATGCGTCCACCCGTGTGGCTCCCATAGCATGCGCCATGCGCAGACCCGCCAGTAACGCCTTCTACTCCGACTTATTGTTCAAGCAATCGAACTCAAATTTTAGAGTGTACATTAGTTTGACACCACCTGGGCTTAACATGAGGCCTGCCCCCGCCCCTTTGCCGCTGGACGATCCATCTGTATAGAGTTTGCAGGTTTGCCTGACAGTGCTGGATTCGGGGACATTTTGCAAAACCAACCCCTGGATATGTTCTCCTTTTGGGATTTCAACTAGGAAATCGGCCAACAGCTGGCCTTTTATGGTTGTTCTCTTTCGATATTCAACGTCGAACGCCCCAAGTTCTATTGCCCATTTTGCTAGTCGTCCCGAGATCTCAGGTTTGTTTAAAATTTGGTGCAACAGGTAATTGGTCAGCACTTGTATTTTGTGGCCCTGAAAGTACCGCCTGAGGCGCCGAGAAGCATGAACTAATGCCAAGACAAATTTTTCCAACATTGGATACCTAGTTTCGGGATCCAATAGTACCCTGCTAACATAGTAGATAGGCGTTTGCACCCCTCCCCGCTCTACCATGAGTACTGCGCTGACGGCGTAATGAGCCGCCGATAAATACATCTTCAATATTTCTTCTGGGCGTGGAGCAGTCAAGGTTGGCAAGCGAGCCAGGAAGCGCTTCATTTCTTGCAACGCCTCCTCCACTTCTTGCATCCATTTGAAATTGTTCTTGTTTAAGAAATTCTTTAGTGTCTTTATCAAAGGTAGCGATCGCTCCGTGTGCTTCGCCAGGAATCTATTGATTGCCACCAACCTGCCATTGAGTGTCTGAGCTTCCTTGAGTGTTTACGGGGAAGGCATGCTAGTGATTTCCATTACTTTTTCTGGGTTTGCTTAAAACCCATCGCGTGTGACAACAACCCCGAGGAACTTACACTCCTCGACTCCAAATGCACACTTCTTTGGGTTGAGCTTGATATTGTATTCTCTCAGCATTTGGAATGTTTCTTCGATATCTTTCAGCATGATCTTCTCTTCTGTGCTTTTAATGACCAAGTCGTCCATATAGACTTCCAGATTTCGTCCAATCTGCTTGGAAAAAGCTTCATCCATCAGCCTCTGATATGTTACTCCCGCGTTTCGTAACCCGAAGGGCAGTTTTTTGTAACAGAAAACGCTGCCATCTGGATATGGTGGTATCCCTTGTATGCGTCCACCACGCACTTGAATCGAAAAGGGACTAAAGAGTCGACTTTAAAGTCTATTTCCAAGAATGGGTATACATCTTTAGGGCACGCCTTGTTGAGGTCTTTGTAGTCAGCACACATTCTCCACGTGGCGTCAGTCTTCTTTACCATGACTAGATTTGCAATCCATGTGTGGTAATTGGTTTCTCGCAGTATTCCCGCTTCAGTTAACTTTCAGACTTCTTTCACTATGGCTTCCTTTCTGTTAGGTGCCATACTCTGCTTCTTTTGAGCGATTGACAAAGAAAAGAGCTGCTGAGAATCCTCATCTCACATTCTTTTTAACAAGATTTTCAAGCAAAGTTGATCGTGATCCAGATATGAAGCTAACCACAAGAGAAGAAGAAAAAGACCTAGTGATGAGAGTTCAGAAGTCAAGAACTTCCACAACTCTTACAGCATAGCGACAACTATAGACTTCGTTGAAGACGTTGCTGAATTCATGATATGAAGACAATTTGATGTATCAGTCTAGGGGGAGATTGTTAGGCCCTAGAAGTGTGAGACTGACGCATCAAATATACGCATCGGGCTATGGTAGCGAACTGGGATTAATTGGTTTAGTTTGTATTTGGTTTTGGACCTATAATAGGTCATTGGGCCTTGCCTAAGGCCTTGTGGGCCAAGCAAGCTCAAGGGAAGCCCATGTGGGGCATGGGATTACCTAGAGTATATAAACTAGTTTTATATCATTTCTAGGGTTTAGACCTCCAAGTTACATAATTCCTAGAGAGAGCTAGAGGGAGGCGATTTGGTAGAGAGAACACTTGTACTAGATGATTTTGCTTTGATAGTAATAGAATCGTGTGCAAGTGTTCAAAATGATTATGTGTTCTTGTGATTTTTTGTTTTTCTTGAATATCACTAAGTTTGGATTCCGCCCATCCTTGGTGATTGTTTGATATCATTGTTTGATCCAGTTTTGGGACTTATAGTTGTTTTTATTACGGTTGTGCTTAAGCATCTTTGATTTGTAAAGATAAGCCCATGTAAATACTCTTAGCCTATTTTCTTTATACGGGTTTGGGATACGACACTAGCCGCTTGGTCGGGTATTAAATCAATGACGAATGATGTCCATAATTTAAATAACCCGTTTTAATCCATTTTTCTTAATAACTTAAACATTGGGGGTTAATACGACCGTGTCCTGGATATCCACGACTCACTTAATTGCACGTGGCCACGACTTAAGCGCGGGGTGTAGACATACACCTGATATGCACTAATGCTATTATATTTTTATTGAAAATGTGGCGTGTCAGTTATTATGTATCGATTTTCATCTTCAGTCTCCATATGTATTGACAAGCATATAAAACTGGTAACAAGAAACATTACTTTGTCCCAAGTTATTTATAAAATGATATACCAAATGGTATACAAATAATTTTGAAAAGATTTTCAAAATGTGTAGGTTAATTGTATTTACTAGTGAAAACTGACGTATTTTCAAAAGACTAAGCACAAGTTAAATAGCAAATACGGAATAGGCTGGAGCTGCTTGGTCTAAGCATATTGAAATTTGCGACTCCATGCAAGGCTTATTAGTCTAAAGTCTCTGTTTTGTTATTTCAGATCCGCCTGTGGATCTTTTAGTACAATTCAGTCTGTATAATTATTTTTGAACTTTCGGACACTATTGTACTTTGTAATAATTTAATTTACATCCTAAACTTCCGCTATGCTATGTGAATACTGATATAAATTGTCACACATAAACTCCAAGTCCAGGCCCACCGGAAAATTAGGGTGTGACAGTCTTGCTCTCTTAGTTGCTATCTTCCCTGAAATAGAGCCGTTACGCCTTCTCCATCTACTTTTTATATGTTTGGTTTACGCGTTTTTACAATTATATAAATAAATATGGTTGACGAAAGACGATGAATGGTAACTTTATTTTTATAATAATATATAGCCTTTTGTTTTTCTTTTATTTAATATATTATAATAATTTATTATTATATTTGCTTTAAATAACATAATTTTGTTTTTTCTCTTTTTTAAAACCATATATTTCCTTTACCATTTTTTAACAATTTTTTTTCTCTTTTTAGAACATATATTAATTTATCATATAATTTGATACTTTTTTAGTAATTTACATTTATAACTTTTTTTTCCTAAAGGGAATTTGGCCTGTAATAATCCCTCCTAGACCTTATTGGCCATTAATAATCCCACCTCAGAATATTCCCCCCCACCAGTCTCACATTTCACCTATTTTTCCTACAATGGTCCCCCGTTAAAAAAACTTAACGGAGTTAAACTTTTTTCCAAATTACAAACAAATTTTTTAGGGCTTTTGATTAGAACGACGATACAAGTCCATTGATGTAAAACTTGCCTCGAAACGGTGCTCCAAACAATGAAAACGACACTTCAATTCGGGTGTTTAAATTTCCAATTAACCAAAATTAAGTCACTTGGAGCACCATTTTGAAGTAAGTTTTACATCAATGGACTCGTATCATCGTTTTGATCAAAAGCCCTAAAAAATCTGTTTGTAATTTGGAAAAAAGCTTAACTCCGTTAAGTTTTTTTAACGGGGGACCATTGTAGGAAAAATAGGTGAAAGGTGGGACTGGTTGAGGGAATATTCTGAGGTGGGATTATTAATGGCCAATAAGGTCTAGGTGGGATTATTACAGGCCAATTCCCTTCCCTCAACTTTATTTTTAGGAATAATGGATTTGAATAATCCTAACTATTAGCCGTTTGCCGAAAACGGTCCCAACTTTAAAAATGACTGGTGATGTTCCCACATTTTCATATATTGTAAACCAATGGACCTTTACTAAATCGAAAAGGATAATGGGACAAAAAGAAATTAAAGGTCCATTGGTTTACAATATGTGAAAAGGTGGGAACACTACTTGTTATTTTTGAAGTTAGGACCGTTGCCGGCCAATGGCTAATAATTGGGATTATTAAAATCCATTATTCCTTATTTTTATAATAATATATAGTTTTCTGTTTTTCTTTTATTTAATATATTATAATAGTTTATTATTATATTTACTTTTAATAGCATATTTTTATTTTTTTCCCTTTTTAAAACCATATATTTTCTTTACCATTTTTTTAATAATTTTTTTTTCTCTTTTTAGAACATATATTAATTTATCAAATAATTTGATACTTTTTTTAATAATTTACGTTTATAACTTTTTTTTCTTTCTAAAAACCTAAGTAAGTTGTTGTGCTTGATTTTTTCCCTCGACATTTCGTTATAAGTTTTGTTAAAAACAAAGTTGTAATCAAAATAAAATATTTATTTGGTATTATAAAACGGTACAATGATAAACTGAACCATTCTAATGGTTTGGCTTTCTAAACAACATGCTTTATTTTTTTTAAATCACGATTGTTTTACATTATTATTTGCTTGGTTTCGCCGCAACGCAGAACATAAAAAAACTAGTAGTCATTAGTAGAGAAGTATAGAAACCAAAAGAAATAAAAAAGGCAAATAGGAGACTGAAGAAACATGTGGACTGCGACGCATGTCTTTTATGTATATGAAGAAACAGAACCTTTACGTGCGCTTGTAAGCTTTTTAAAGCCTAAGTTAGAGGTTGGTATAGGCTTCTTTTGTAATTCTAAAGATAAGTTGTAGAGTGATGTTTTGTTTGATATTTTCATATGACATACCATATGTAGAGAATTGTAACGCTGAAAATAGGCTGATATGTTGCTAAATATCCTGAACCCTATCTCCAAACAACGTAACCATAGTTGTTAAAGTCTATATATTACCATTCGATTCATGAACTTTTTTTTTAATAGCAACTTTCCTTCAGAAAACTAGCAAGAAGCTAGAAATAAAAACAACATCCGAGATTATACATTAAGGACACACCAATCTTTCCATGAAAGATTCTTAAACGGTGATCTATTTTTAATCCAAAGGTAGGCTAAAGACTTTAGGTGCTTCCATACTTAAATTGTTTTGCATCGAACACAAATCACGCACATCAAATGCATAAAAAGGTGGTATTTGACACCACGGACTCACTCCTTGCCAAACTCTCAATGTGAAATACCATGAAATTAGTAAATGGTCCACTTTTTCTTTGCTTTCACCACATAAACAACAACCATCATTCTCTACATGCACATTACGACACCTCAAAGCCTCTAGTTGGTAGTTTCTTTTTCTCCACCCGCCAAATGAATATATTTATCTTCTTTGGAACCCAATTATTCCACTTTACAACAAATGGAGCTGCCGTAATAAATGATTTTGATAAGATCTTTTTCATGGAAGCAACCGAAAAACCTGCATGAGGATTTGGAACCCATAACCAACGATCCGGGTTAGTAGTCAATACCACACTTCTAATCACATTGAAGCATTCTTCCCATTCTCTTAATTCTTGATGATCTAAATTAACTTTTTTCCATCCCTACTTCTAATTCACCGTACCGTCAATTATTTCCAAGCAATCTTGAATCAAAATCTCTTTATCTTGTTCAATGCGAAATAAATTCGGGAAAAGAATACTTAGAGGCTGATTAGATGCCCAAGGGTCCACCCAAAACCGAACTTTATCACCCCACCCCACTTCCCCTTTTATAAGATCCGACATCTTCATATTATAATTTATCAAAATTGAATCTAGACAAACTATATTATTCCAAGTACCTGCCAGGTTTTTATTACAAGGAATAAAAGACCACGTCCGATTAGATGAATGTAATGAAGTAATTATTTTCCTCCATAAAGCATTCAGCTCATTTTTTGATCGGAGAGGTGATTATTTTCCAACTAGCCCAACTCATCTTTTGCTTATTTATCCCCGCCCCAAAAAAAATCTTCTTCGTTTAGCTTCAAGTTGATCAATTATTTTGCTTGGGGCTTTGAACAAAGAAAAGTAGTAAGTTGGCAATGTTCCCATTACCGACTTTAGCAAAGTTAACCGCCCTCCTATTGATAAGGTTGACACTTTCCAAAAAGAGAGTCTCTTATCAAAGATGTCGAGAATCGAATTCCATTGATTGATTATATTCAAGTTCGCTCCAACTAAAAGGCCAGAAGAACCCCCCGCCTTACATCCAATAAATTTAGCTAAGGAATTGCCTCAACCAAGTTCACACATACCCCAATCAGATTCGATTTGGAATAATTAATTTGGAGACCGGAGACCAAATGAAAACATCTACAGATTCTAGCCATATTAAGAACATTTTCTTTAGATAATTCTCCAACTAAAAGAGCATAATCTACATGAGACACCATAGGGCCCGAATTTGGAGTTTGAATACATTTAAAAATACTAACATCCACCGCCTTCGACATCATATAAGAAAAAGCTTCCATGCCAATAATAAAGATGAAAGGCGATAGAGGATCTCCTTGTCCAACCCCCTTTGAAATTGAAACTCAAATGATGGAGACCCATTTACCAACACCGAAGATTTAGCCGAACCCAAAACCCCCATAATCCATTGACGCCATTTACATGGGAAATTCATTTGCTCCGTGAGAGAGTCAATAAACTTTCAATTAATATGGTCGAATGCTTTTTCAATATCAATTTTAAAAATTAAGCTTTTCTTCTTGTTTTTCTTTATCCACGAAATTAACTCATTAATCACCAAAGGACCATCTATAATGTTCCTACCCTTAAAAAACACGGATTGAGTATCCGAGATAACTGAGTTCATTACCTTGCTTATAGAACCAATTAGGTTAATAGGTCTAAAATCTTTGATCCCGATCGTGTCTGAAACTTTAGGAATAAGTGAAATAAAGGAGGCATTACACCCCCTTGAAATCTTACCCATCTCATGGAAATGATTAAGCACCGCCAGAAAATTCGAATCAAGATACTCCCAAAAATGTTTGATAAATTGAAATTTGAAACCGTCCAGCCCCGGAACCTAAAAGGGAGAAATTAGGGAATCAGCTTCAAGCTCATTCAGTTTCTTCATATCCTGACAACTCAACACATGTCTTGTATTCATTGGCTCTTTGAATCTAGATGCAAAAAATTTAAAAGCTTCCTTTTTAATTATCTTCGGATTATTACACCACGAACCATTTAACTCCAACGCGAGCATCCCCTTACTTTTTATCACCCCATGGAAAAAGGCCGAATTATCGTCACCGAAAGACGCCCACTTTGAGCGAACTAATTGTTTCAGATCTTTCATTTTTTCAGTATCCAACTCCATTAACATAGCTTTACATTCTGAGTAAACCTAATGTTCCTCATCGGATAAATCTGGAGCTTCAAGAACATCTTCCAAATGGGATAGTTCCTTAGATGAACTTTCCTTATCTTCGTCTTTCTTGCTTCTTTTATCAGCGATCCAATTTTCAAATTGTTCTTAAAATGCTTCAGTTTATTAAATAACCCAAGATCCGGCTGTCCCACAAAAGTAAAAAACTTGTTTGCATTTTTTATCACATCCTCAATACCAACCTTCTCTAACCAAGAGTCAAAAAAACGAAATGGGGTTTGACCAAAATTGTCACACCCCTAAAAAGTACACATGCGGAAGCCCCCGCGAGGCGTGTGACGTACCAGGATCCAGCTATTAATCACGTTGAACTAATAATAAGATTTCAAATAAAGTTTTTCATTTATTATAAATAAAGTATCACAAAGCATTAATTATAAACTCAACGTATTCAGCGGAAGCATAATTCAATGTTTAATCAATTCAAAACCCAAGTGTATGTAAACAAGCAGTCTCGTTACATTTTTCCATACATCACCACCCATGACCACTCCAACATCCCAGATAGCAAGTTCCACATCCACATATCTAATAACCTGCAAGCATACAGACAAGTCTATCAGCACAAAGCTGGCGAGTTCACAGTTTTGTTTACCGAAAATCATGTTACGTGTTTTGTTTCCAAAGGTTTAGTTCAGTTTAAAAGCATGCTGATAATAACTCGATACCACAAGATGGTGTCAGTTTGTTTGCCCTTCCCCAATGTTCTATCAAACATTGGTCATGTGGTTAAGGTCATTAGTTCACGCCCGTCCTCCCCGGTACGGTGTGAGGGTGCCAAACCTAATAGCGCTATCAACTAATAACCCCATTGCCCTACAAGCAACTAGTTCGGTAGTAAGATGGGACTTAAGTGATAGAAAGTGAGTGTATTATCCAACATTCCAGTTAAACCCAATATTCCTCCCTAGAATATTTACCAGTTGTCCCTCCTCGGGACGCATGCTTGAAAGAGAGCAGTGAACTCACCTTTGGTTTGCTCGGTAAGACTAGTTACTTGTTTACAGTTGGTCAACCAAGTCCTAGTATGGTTACCATTAACAATTAGTTCACATATATTTAAATCACATAATTAACATCTTGCATTCTATGCACATGATCTCATGACACACGTTAAACATTTAGTGCACATACTGGTTCACAACACAAGTTTACGTTCCCAATTAATACTTAACATTGCATGACATGAAGTTCATCACATAATATGTCTACACTAACTGTTTGAGTCACGTACAACACATACACAAACGTACATCACCAATATCACTTTACCGTCCATTATGACTTTCTTATCAATGTGCGGCCCAGTAGGTTCCGGTCCAACTAAAGTGTGCGACTCAAATAGAATAACAAGGTTCAATAGTGTGTGCGATTGGGTCAAGACTGTGCAATCCACACTTTGTTCGTGAGCCATTGTGCGTCCCAAATGTGTTTATATGCATGCACGCCTCAGGACTAATGTGCGACTACCGTGCGAGTGTGCGAGTCCAACATTACACGGCCCGATGGTTTCCGGCCCACACACAAGAGTGTGCGAGTTTATCTTGAGTGTGCGACTCAAGGGTGTGTTGTCCATTATTCATTACCTTAATTCATGGCAATTTAGTTACATTCCACAATCACATGATCAACCCACTTTCCCTAAGGTAGCGTTTGGTATGCAGGAATGAGAGGTGGAATGGAATGGACCATTGAGAGGGAATGAAGAAAAGAGTGTTTGGTTGGTCGATGGAATGGAATCGCCCATTCCAAAATGCATTCCATTCCCTCAAAATCATTTCATCCCTCCCCCCTGTTTTTTTTTCCATTTCATTCCCTCTTCACCCTTCATTAACAACACCACAACCTACTACCGTTGCCACCACCCACCACCACTGTCAACCGTCGCCGTCACCCACCTTCGCCACCCACCACCCTGTTTTTTTTTTCCATTTCATTCCCTCTTCACCCTTCATTAACAACACCACAACCTACTACCGTTGCCACCACCCACCACCACTGTCAACCGTCGCCGTCACCCACCTTCGTCGCCACCCACCACCGCTGTCACCCGCCACCGTCGTTGTCTCCACCTACCTCCATCCCCGCTACCGCCGTCGCCGCCATCCACCATCGTTGTTGCCACCTCCGATCACCGCCACCACCCACCTTTGATCATCGCTGCCACCATTGCCGTTGCCACCTCCAATCACCGTCACCGTCGCCACCCACCTCTGCCATCGCTATCAACCACCACCCACCGCCACCACCACTACCACCTGCCACCACCGTCGCCACCGCTACCACCTCTAACCACCGCCGTCACCCACCACCACCACCGCTGTCACCACCCGTCGCGGTCTCCAATCGCCACCGTCTCCACCCACCACCACCGCCGCTGCTACAACTGCCACCTATCACCACCCACCATTGCCGCCCATCATTGACCACCACCATCCGATTTTATTCATTCGTCTTTTCTCGCATACCAAACAACAAAAAATAATGGTTCATTACATTCTCACATGGTAACCAAACAAGACATGGAATGGTAATGATCAATTCAATTACCTCATCCATTCCATTCCCCCGTCCATTCCATTACCCCATACCAAACAGACCCTAAATTCAGTTACTTATCAATGGCAATTATCATCAAAATTAATATCCAATCAAATCAATTAACATAACAATTTCAATGATCGTTCATCATCATGTATACCTAACCCATGGACTAAAGTTTGCTACAAATCATATAACAAATCTGTGTTTATTATGCCGTACCAACAGTTATCGACATCACATAACATCTTTCACATAATTTTAATCCTTACATAAATCAAGATCATGAGCCGAACACCCTAACAACTTCTAGCTTGCAATAACAGTTCGTTATTAACACATTCGAATCTGATCAAGATCAGAATCGTCTAAAACGGCTCATGCACGTATTCGGCAATTTGAACATCACAAACATCATACACCCTAATCACCGATTAAACATTATAAATGTTCCTAGTCAGCCGCTTATTCCGAAGCTTTTCAAGTTGCCGTGCTTATATCAAGCCTTAATAAATCAGATCATTACTCGTACAATCTAAACAATATTTAACATATTTTCTATCAATCATGGATCATCATAATAATCATAACAATCACGTAGATCATCAAGTATGAATACTGCCATGTATTGAATCAAATAGTGGTATTATACGTACCCGAATATGAGACGCAACAGAGTTTGCTTAGGATCGAGGAGGGTAATGACTCCGAATGAAAAGATTGCCGCCGGTTACCAGATGGAGAGGAAGAAAGTAGGGTTTTAACACCTTCTAAATCACAATACACCACACACGTCCTTCATGTATGCGCAGCCTACTATAGTTGGGCTTGGAACGATCTGGGCCTGGAGCGACCTGGACCTGATTAAGTGTGTGGGCCGAGATTTTGAGGACACCCTAGTGAGGGAGTGTGCGGTCATGAGCGGAGTGTGCGGTTCGATCAAAGTGTGCGACTGCTCTAACCAGCTTAGCACTTGGTATACACTAAACATATAACATTCAATTATAACAACCAGATACAACCGATAACGTTTAACAAGTTTATCATAACGTGCACCCACTGTTTAACGTATAGTGGAATGTGAAAAAAAAGGAATGATACGAAGTTAAAGGTTTCAGAACTAAACGAGGCTAACCTTGAGGGTTCGGGTTGTCACAAAAATCCACTGGTTCAGTGGCCAATGCTAAAGGTGAATGATCTGATAAAAACCTTGGTAACACCGTTAAACAAGCATCCGGCCAATTGTCAATAAAATTATCACATACAAAAAAAAAAAAAAAAAAAACCAATCTATCTTGCTCAACTTAACTTTAGCGCCTTTACCTTTGGAGAACGTAAAACTCTTTCCTTTCATAGCGTATTCCGAGAGACTTTCCGCGAAAATGAAATCATTAAAATCTTTGGCACAAGTTTGATTAGAACATGAATTTCTTCTCTCTTCCGAGAACCGAACAGCATTAAAATCACCAAAAATCATCCAATAACCCTAAAACGAGGCCTTAATAACCCGAATTTCTTTCCAGAAAGCACGTTTGGCCACTATTCCTTGCGGCGCATAAACATTTAGCACATGAAACATCGAATCTTGGCCTTTAACCTTCCCAGATATCAACAACCAATGCCTATTCTTTACCACATTTGTTTTTGTAAAAAAAATAGGGTCCCATAGACTAATAAATCCCCCAGACCAAAAGTAGGAATTCAATAAAGAAGATCAAATCAAAGTTCGAATTGTAACAACTCGGTACAAGTGCTCATAAATGGTCGTTTAAACAAGCCAAACCATCCAGACTTATATGTTATGATATTTGTTTTCTTCAATTAGTAACTTAAACACACTAAATTAACATGACATCACATCACCAAAAGGAACATTAAATACAGTACTCTATTATTGGCATTTATAAACCTCCTTATTATGAGAAAATCCATAAGATTATATAACATGCACCTTTTTTCAAAGCAAAACTCCCAAAGTAGAATGTTATATTCAGGTTACTATACAACTACTAATACACTTTACTCCATTGAAACAGGTCTTCAGCTGCAATCAACAAATGCAACCTATGTCTACTTCACCGTCAAGGCAGAAGTCATAGAAGATTTTAAACCCATTCTAACTACAGGGAAAGTACTTCACCGCCAAGGCAGAAGTCACAGAAATTGAGGCAACTAAATGGCGGTGTTATACGGCATGTCCAAAATGTGGCCAATCTAAACTGGTGGTCGATACGGAGTGGTTCTGTACAAAAGACTGGCCAAAGGAAAATGCAAACACTATGTAAGCTATACACCATTTAAATCCTTCATCGAAATCAGTATTGAATACAGTCAGATATACATGTACAGGTGTTGAATCATTGGGACAGTCTCCGACAACACAAGTAGCATGTCCGTGGTTATTTTAGCCCGTGCCGGAAGACAACTTTTGGAAATGACATGTGACGAGTTAGCAACAACTGAGGGCCCCATCAAAAAGTTGTACTCAATCATGGGAAAGGAAGCTTTCATGAATATCCAACTGTAATATGACAAGAAAACGTGCACGTTGAAATGTGTTGTCAACAGAGCTTCATATGCAGCCATCAAAAAAATTGACGTGACATCCTCCAACCCGGCTGCTTCAATAATTCCTAGCCTGCCACACCGGCTCAAAAAGAGAACCCTGAGAAAACGTCAATTGGAGTTTCATGGTAAGTCAGTGTTCATGTGTTTTTTTGGTTTAGGGGTATTTTAATGTGTTCGTTTTGAATCTTGATACTTGGTTTTTTAAATTCTTGCGCTTAAGTCAAAGTTGAAAAAACAGAGTCGAGCCTCGAGGTATCTTCCCTTCTGCATCACGAGGAGCCTACACTGTAAAGTTACGTAATGGTCAATTGCCCTCTCATTCATTGATAACCACTATATATATACACCACATAATCTCCTATTTTGGAGGAGAGATTCACCAATATTTACATTCCTAAGATATTATCTATTACACCCCCGCAGTCGAAACTAGAGGTGGCCGAATGTTGAGATTGGATCGGAAGTCTTCGAACATTATCCACGGGAGGCCTTTAGTAAAAAAATCAGCAATCTGAAAACGAGATGGCACATGTAACACTCGAACGACACCGCGTTGAACAAGTTCACGAACAAAATGTATATCCAGTTCAATATGTTTTGTCCGCTGATGTTGAACTGGATTACCTGTTAAGTATACCGCACTAATGTTGTCACAAAAACGATGCTAGCTTTGTACATTGGCTTGCGAAGATCAAGTAACAAATTGCGAAGCCAAGACAACTCGGAGACAACGTTAGCAACGCCACGATACTCAGCTTCAGCACTGGAGCGAGAGACGACAGCTTGGCGCTTTGAGGACCAAGAAAGAAGATTGGTACCAAGATAGACACAATACCCGGACGTAGACCTGCGTGTATCAGGGCAACCTGCCCAATCTGCATCAGTATAGGCACGAAGAGAAAAATCCTTGGAAGAACCCAAGGTAAGTCCATACGAAGATGTGCCTTGTCGGTAACGAATAATGCGTTTTAGAGCATTCCAATGATCAATACGCGGAGAGTGCATATGCATGCAGACTTGCTGAACTGCATAGCTAATGTCGGGTCTAGTAAAAGTCAAATATTGAAGCGCACCAGCCAAACTACGATACTGAGTAGGATTGTCAAACACAGCCGAAGATGAGGCACCAAGTTTAGGATTAGAGTCAACCGGAGTGGCAACGGGATTACACGAGTGCATGCCAGCTCGTTCGATAATATCCATGGCGTAAGCTTTCTGAGTGAGAAACATAGAATCACCCGTGCGGGTTACTTGAATACCCAAGAAATGACTAAGAGGCCCAAGGTCTTTCATAGCGAACTCGTCGCCCAGACGCTTCATGAGAAGATCACGAAGACGATTGTTAGAGGTCGTGAGAATGATATCATCCACATAGATCAAGAGATAGGCAGTGTCGAGACCGTGATGGTATACAAAGAGAGAATTGTCACACCTACTTTGCTGAAAACCAATTGAGAGGACAAAATCAGTGAATCTTTGATACCATGCACGAGGCGCCTGTTTAAGCCCGTATAGAGATTTTTTCAATAAGCACACGTGGTCGGGAAACTGTCTATGGCGGAATCCCATAGGCTGGTACATGTAAACTGTCTCTGTTAAGTTTCCATGCAAAAATGCATTAGTGACATCCAACTGATGTATACTCCAAGACTGTGAAAGAGCTAACGACAAAACAGTCCGTATAGTAGCCGGTTTAACGACCGGACTAAAAGTGTCACCACAATCCACACCAATTTGTTGATTACTCCCATCACACACTAACCGAGCTTTATATCGTTCCAAATAACCGTCTGACCTGTACTTATGTTTAAACAACCATAAACTTCGTAAAACATGCATATGCGGTTGCCTAGGTACCAATTCCCACGTCTTGTTTTTAATAAGGGCATTAAATTCGATGGACATAGCATTATACCATTCCGGTACGGACAAAGCTTCCTTTGGGTTTTTCGGTATGGAAGCAAGAACGGAAGAGTGAAGATTAAACAGTTGCTTCGGCTTTGAGATGCCGTCCATCGCACGAGTACGAATGGTGCGAGTGGAATGAGGGGCAACGAGGGGTGGGGACGGAGAGGATGAGGATGTCGGGGAGTGGACAGCGGGTGAGGTGGACGGTTGTGAGACAGGACTGGTCGGAGGAGTATTTTGAACGAAGTGTGGAGGTGTGTTTAGAGTGTGGGCCTGGGCCGAGGAGGGAGAGACAATAGTTGAAGGGGGGGATTTAAATGTGGGCTGTGGGTAGAAGGTTGGGTAGGGGATACAGTTGGGCCTGAAGTTGGGCTTGCATAGGCAGTGGAAGTAAGGAAGGGATAAGGTGAATCGGTGAAGGAGGGAGCAGTGGGTGTGGAAACAGTGGGATGGGGAGTTAATTTATTTATGTGGGGATTTGTAGGAAAAGATTGTAAGGGGTATGTGATACTTGAGATGGAGAAGTAGGATGTAGAAAGTGAGAGAGAAAATCATAGTTGGAGAGATTACGTTGAGGAGAATTTTCATATGGGAAAATTGTTTCGTCAAATATCACGTGATGACTAATGACAACTTTATGCGTAGCAAGGTCAAGACATTTGTAACCGCGATGGTTTGGCGGATACCCTAAGAAAACACACGGCATGGAGCGATGTTCAAGCTTGTGAATTGTGGTGTGAGGAATGAGAGGGAAGCATAAGCACCCGAAAACCCGTAGGTGTGTATAAGAAGGGCGAGATTGATAAAGACATTGTGTTGGAGAAGTAAAACTACTAGGTAAAATATTTATAAGGTATGTGGCAACATCTAGAGCGTGATGCCAAAAGGTGTTTAGAAGGGACGCATGAGCTAATAGTGTACGTATAAGGTTATTAATGGTCCGTATTTTGCGTTCGGCCTTGCTGTTTTGAGACGAAGTATGAGGACACGAAAACCGAAAATGCATGCCATGCTGATGACAAAACTCGTGAAAGGACGAATTGGCGTATTCTGTTCCATTATCACATTGGAACTGTTTAATTTTAAGTTGAAATTGTGTCATAATAAAAGTAGCAAAGGTTGTAAATGTGGAAAACACTTGAGATTTGTTAGATAAAGGAAAGGTCCATAAAAAGTTTGTGAAGTCATCAAGTAAAAGCATATAGTATCGGTGACCACCACTGCTTAAAACAGGTGAGGTCCAAAGATCATTGTGTATAATGTCAAAAGGCATAAACGTAACATTAATAGAATTAGCAAAAGGTAACCGAATTTGTTTTCCAAACACACATGACTGACAAAAAGAAGGTTTCAAAGTTCCACAAGATATAAATTGCGACTGTTTAAGAGAATTAAGTAAATTGGAGCCGGGATGACCGAGGCGTCGATGCCAAGTATCTTGAGAGATGGCAGCAAAAGTGGACGGCATAGAGAACTTGATGACTTGTTTAGGATCGAGAGTGTAGAGATCTCCCGAACTATTGCATCGTAGGATAGGGGTCCGGGTCTTGAGGTCCTTCACAAGAAAACCAAAAGGGTCAAACTCAACTGAGACGCTATTGTCAGTCGTAAAACGACGAACTAATATTAATTTTTTTATTAGAGAAGGAGCAAAAAGAACATTATTGAGTTTAAAAGGAGGAAGAGGGGGTTGAAGTATTTGGTTGCCATGTCCGAGAACCGGAATAGTATGACCATTACCAACGAGAATATTGCGACAAATGCCATTATTAAAAAAAGATGAGAAGTTACCCGAATTTGGTGTCATATTTGTAGTGGGCCCCGTATCCATGGTGTAGAGTGGCTGGTCATATTCTGACGAAGCATAACTAGCAGCATATGTTTGAGCAGGTCGAGGACCAAGAAGACCGGGTCCGGCAGTGTTGACGCGTTGTTGTTGTTGTTGGGCCGTCGGATCTGGACAAGGAGGAATCATATTCCACGAACCCCAAGTATGAGGCGAGTAGGTGGGCTGTGGGCCGGCCCATGGGGCATAGGGAAAAGTCCACTGTGGGTAATTCTGGGAGAAGTTATTGGAGCCTGATGTGTTCCCACGACCCCTGTTGGTATTGCCGTGGCCCCTTCCACGGCCACGGCCGCGACCACGTCCGCGAGTGTTGTCCCGAGAGGAGTCCGAGGAACGAGAGTCATACCATGATTGTTCCCGAGGTGTGTCGGTACGATTATCGGACGTAGCAACTAAGGCAGTGCCCGCGGCTTGAGCCGCGTTGCGAGCTTGATTAACCTTGCGCGATTCAGCCATGCAGAGGCGAGACCGGGTCTCATAGAAATCAGGAAGAGGACTAGTTTGCTGAATTATCGTTGCCGTGCCCTCGTATTGTTCCGTAAGACCCATTAGAAGCTGAAGTACCAGTTGTTCCTCGGTGATAGGAGAGCCAACGTTGGTGAGTTGATCGAAGATAACCTTTAAAGCTTGACAGTAGGCAGTCATGGTGGGAAACTGATCAAGTGTGGTGTTGGCGAACTTATTGTTCAAGTCAATGGTTCGGGTAGCCTTGTTATCCTGAAAGATGTTAGCGAGGGCCGTCCATGCCGCATAGGCATTGGTGTTGGGTTTAAGAATAGTGTGAAGAAGATCAGTGGAAATCGTTCCATAGATCCATTGTAGAACAATGGAGTCTAGGCGTTCCCACGACGGCGTTGACGCCGGTTTTTCTTTATCTTTGTCGGAGGAGGTAGAAGAAGTAGAGTCCTTGGGTAGAAGATGATCGTAAACATCGTACGACTTGCAGTGGATCTTGAAAAGTTCAGACCAGGCGGTGTAGTGACCGTTTTCAATGTTGAGAAGAATGGGGATAAGAGCTTTGATGTTGGTTACGGTGACTGCGGGGTGAACCGGGGATGACATGGTGATGAAAGAAGGAGGGATATCGGCAGAAAAAAAATAAAAGATGGTGGGAGATGTTGTGACGACAGCGGACGTAGGAAGGATCGGCTAGGGTTAGATGAATAGGTTTGATACCATGTAAAGTTACGTAATGGGCAATTGCCCTCTCAATCATTGATAACCACTATATATATACACCACATAATCTCCTATTATGGAGGAGAGATACACCAATATTTACATTCCTAAGATATTATCTATTATACACCTCGGCCATTTTTTAAACTATGGTACAAGTGAAGAGTAAGTAACCAAAGCAAAGATGAAGGGTAAATTGTTTTGGTTAAAAACGAAAAATAATGATTAGAGATAACAAAGTTTTCAGGTTCAATTTAAGTATCTGGTGTAAATAATGAGTAAAATATGAAAACCATCAGCATATACATCTATGTTTATGATGAGTTTGGTTACATAATATTTCTAACCAGTTAGATTATCAGCATATCAGGTTTCTTAGGGCTTGCATTCATGTTTATGCACATACAACAAGTGTAATTAAATAGTATTTTATCTAAATCTGATAAATCTGCAGGCTCAGAACCACCATCAAAACGGCATCGCAAGGCCAACCTCACGGACTAAAAAGACGTCAACAAAAGCATCCATTTTGTCCACACAGGTGGGATAGTAGCCAAATGTGAAAAACCGTGAGTTAAACTCCATGGTACAGATCAAACAGGCTGCCCTGCTGCATACACAAGCAACGCCATGCAGCAGCAGCATCAACAACATCACTAAATCCCACTAATAGCATAGCTAAGGTAGGGTCTGAGGAGGGTAAGACGTAGACAGCCTTACCTCTACCCTGTAGGAATAGAGAGGCTGCTTCCAATGAGACCCTCGGCTCGATAGTAGTTTTGCATCAAGCCTTGTACATAAGGCATATACACGCAATTAAGACAACGGCCGATTAGTGCATGTACTCCCTTTTTTTCGGCTATCAACACCACCACATGATGCATGATTAACCACCCCCCTCTATTAACGTTATTTTTGTCACACCCCGACCCGTAGCGGAATAGGTGATTGGGACATGATTGGGTCGTTCCAAAGCTTATGACTTGCTATTACGTGTCTTAAATAATCATTAATCTAAACTGAATGTATAACAACCCTCCAAAATTTTTCGACACCCTAAAAATATTTAGAATGTCCCAAAATGTCCTAAAATACACCCCGTATGCGAAAACAGGACCCGAATACCTTTATTTTTATTAAAATTAATTAAAAACAAAATTTAAAGGGCTGTCGCGGGGCGCGAAGACCCCTTAGGAGTCTTACGCGGGCCGCGACAGATGGGAGATCAGGCCGTAACCCTAGGGCGCCACGTGTCGGACTCGTGTCGAAGCTACGTGTCAACTCAGCAAGGCTAGGGCCTATCCTAGCTGGCCTCGCGGGCCGCGAAAGCCCTGGAGGATGTCTACGCGGGGCGCGAGGGAAGTCGAAGAGGCACTATAAATTGAGGCCTTCAGCCTCAGTTTCAAACCCTTCAATCTCTCGTTCTCTCTCTCGAAATTCTACATAGCAATTATAATTTTCGGGCATCATACCCCCCTAAATAATGAAGTTCTGCCTCGTTGTAATTATCATAACCCTGGTTACGAATTAGATATGCTGCCCGATTGATCCAGGGTTCCGTAACGACTGTCGTGGTTCTGCCCGACGTAGTCGTTGGAATGCCGTCTAGGGGAGGGTATTACTAATGTAAATATTAAGGGTTATTATACTAACGCGTGTGCATTTGTGTAAATTAATAGATTATAGCCAAGAAATCCACAGGAAATTACCTAAAGTTGCAATGTGAGTAATCTCCTTTTTGTTAACTGTTTTTACAAAACCTCACCTAAATTAAATTACACTAAACAATGATTGAGTATTTGTATTCTACAATTATCGTCGGTATGTTGTGGTTTTGTATACAAAATTTGTTACTACCTTGCGAGGAGTAACATGACCACAAGTCGGGTTGACAACACCGTGGGTGGTAAATTAGTAGATGAAAACAAATGTAAATGCGCGACCGCCCTCAATACTGTACAATGGTTTTACTAAACTTGATTAAACTGGGATTCACTTACCAGTATTATCCACTGACAAAATGTTTTTAAACGCGTTTCAGGTAACAAAATGTGAAAGCCAAAATAGAAGCCAGCTGGACAGCATTGAAGGCTTGGAAAAGTGGCTATAAAGTTACCTAAAATAAATAGATGTTTTTATTAAATAAAATAGGGTCTATCCCTATGAAAATGCGTGTACTTGAAACTTGGGATTTTCCCATATGTTTAATATATTAAAAGCGTGGTATTTTACTCTGATAAAATATTTCCTAACTACGGTCCTGATATAAATTCCGCTGCCAAATTGATAACACAAGAGATACCACCAAAACTGGCTCGCGGTCGCCCGTTCCCGGGAGATAGGGATCGGGAGTTGCGACAGAATGTGGTATCAGAGCTAAGTCACTAATTCAGCCACAGAAGTGTTCTGCTGACACTAAAGTATTATTCAATGTGTTAGGAAATAAATTACAGAATTACATGCTTATCTGTATATTATCCTTTTGTGTTATTTGACAATTTGTTAGTTTACAGTATGAGCGACCAAGGACCTTCCGACGCCTACCGTCAGTTGTCCAGCTCACCTAGGAGCGAAATCACCTCTTCACAGCCTGCCCTCTCAGGGTATCAAGCTGATAATGAAGATGGGATATTCGTGTTTAAGGCTCAGTCTGAAGAGCCATTCCCTCCTAAAAAGAGAGGATGGTTCAGTAGAGGAGCACATGAACGTAGGAAAAGAATGAAAAAGTTACAACAGCAGCGAGCCTTAGCAGCCACTAAAAGAGAGACAGATACCCATACACAGGATATGCTCAATAGGAGTCTAGCAAACTTCCATATCCTAGCAACCACAGCAGTAGACCCTAACCTGGAGCAACTTGTAGCACCCCAGCCTTTACCACTGTTTTCCACACAGCCAATGGAAATTGAAGCTAACCTTGAAAACCAATTTCTAATGCTTGACCTTGACCTAGCAGAGATACCTAGGATACCAGCACCCAATCCCTTAGACCCAGATTATTACCCGTGGCTAGATGAACATAGGGATTACCAGCAACGTTACCCAATACCAGAAGAGGAACCCATGCCAAACCTAGCAGCCTACCCAGACCTTGATATCCTAGATCCCTACTGGAACCAGGACCAATATGTTCGAGAAATTTTAGAAAACCCGTACCAGGAACCTATGCCCCAGTTCCCAAACCCAGTCCCAACACCTGCACCCCCAATGAGTGCAGAAGATGTGCAAGAACTCCGAACCTTCGGAGAAGAAATTTTAGAAAGTAGCGAGAGAATGAGGCAGGTAGGAGAACGACTCGTCTGGAAATATGACGAGCGTAATATGGAGTTCTGGATGAACCCATATCAGTGAAGGTGATGGTGAAGGTAGTAATAATAAAATAATAATAATAATAATAATAATAATAATAATAATAATAATAATAATAATATAATATATGATATGTGTGTATGTTTGAAAAAAAAATTTATATATACAGATGCCTACTAGTAGTGTAATTTCAATTTCAGTTGTATTGAAATTTTAAATTCCAGTTCTGGTTTGTATTAGATGCATACTATATATATAAGAAAGAATAAGTCGCAATGATCGACATTTTTGAACAATATGCTTGTTGTGTGATTGATTGGTTATTATCTTGTTATATTAATACGTGGCAAATGTTTAAAATTCAGATGGAAAACGAAGTGAACCAGGAAAACCAGAATGACAATAACCCGAATAATGATAACCCGAATAACAACAATAACCCGAACAACACTAACAACGGAAATCGAGTGGATAACAGTGCCATTCAGCATATTGTGGCACAAGGAATCATAAATGCTATGCCTAATATCATCCAAGCTGTGAGAGACGTTGAAAATGATAAAAGTAACAATGGAAGTAAGCGACAAACTAATGAACTCAGTCACAGCGTAAACAATGGACCATTACTTCGAATGCCCATTCCAAAAAGAAGAAGGACCATGTCTTATGGTTGTTCTTATAAAGAATTATGGTCTTGTAAACCAATAGAATTCTCGGGAAATGAAGGGGCCGTTGCAGCTCTATGCTGGATAGGAAAGACTGAGGCAGTCTTGAAAATAAGCAAGTGTGCAGAAGAAGATAAGATAATGTTTGCTTCGAATTTGTTTAAGAATTCAGCTTTAGAATGGTGGAACACTATCCTCCAATCTAGGGGAAGTGACATGATTTATAATATGGAATGGGAGGAATTTAAGAATATGGTAGAAAGGAAATTCTGCCCTCCCAATGAAAAGGAACAAATAGCAAATAAATTCCTAAATCTTAGGATGATTGGAGTGGATAGTAAGGGGTACACTACGTTATCCTTTGAATATGCTAGAATAGTACCAACCATTGCCTCACTTGAACCCGTATTAATCTCCCGTTACATCTGGGGATTAATCAGTGATATTAGGGATGTAGTCAAGGCAGCTAGACCTCAAACTATAGAAGAAGCTGTAGAACTAGCAAACACCTTGACAGATGAGTTAGTGCGTACACAAGAAGAAGACCAGAGAAGGAACCTAGTTCAAAGGCTTACCCAGGAATTTCGCTACGGAAATTCCAGCCGTGGGAAAAATATAGGTTCTACCTCTGCGCCATACTGCAAGGCCAGCAAGAAGAAGCATTCAGGAAAATGCTCGACTTACTGCAATTTCTGCAAGATGCCAGGACACAAGGAAGAAGACTGCAGAAGGAAACCGAACAATGGAATGTTCTTCAACTGTGGAGAAAAAGGTCACATCAAGCCAAATTTCCCAAAACTAGTTCCAACCATGGGCAATAAGACTACCAAAAATGCTAGAGCATTTGTTCTAACGGCAGACGAAGCTAAGATAATTCCGGACGTAATAGCCGGTACGTTTTTAGTTAATGATATTTTTGCTAAAGTATTATTTGACTCTGGTGCAAACCAAAGTTTTATTAATACTTCATTTTTCAAAATTCTTAATCAACCATTAACTAAACTCCCACAAGAATGTCTAGTAGAAACAGCAAATGGGGAAACCGTTAGGATTTCTGAAATCTTGCAAGGAGCAAGAATAGAATTTTTAAATCAAAAGTTTAGTGCAAACCTTTACCCAATGAATCTGGCAGGATTTGATATTGTATTAGGAATGGATTGGTTAATAGCCAATAAAGCCAGTATTTTATGTGATCAAAAGTCAATCCAAGTAAATTCACCAAAGGGTGAAAAGATCACAATTAAAGAAGATAAACCCTTTAGATCCACGAAATTCATCTCTGTGATGAAAACAACAAGTTATGTAAGAAAATGATCATTAGTGTATTTGATTTCTATAATCACTAACACTAAAGGAAAAGAACTAAAAGATATTCCAGTAGTGCCTCAGTTTTCAGATGTATTTCCAGAAGAGTTACCAGGACTACCCCGGACAGGGAAGTTAAATTCAGATTCACCTGTTACCAGGGATAGCACCAATTGCCAAAGCACCCTACCTTTTGGCACCCGCAGAAATGCAGGAACTGAAGAAACAGTTAGACGAATTGTTAGAGAAAGGATTCATACAGCCAAGTTCATCACCATGGGGAGCACCAATACTGTTTGTTAAAAAGAAAGACGGGTCTATGCGAATGTGCATTGATTACTGAGAATTGAACAAGGTCACGATTAAGAATCGGTATCCGTTACCGAGAATCAATGATCTGTTCGATCAACTACAAGGATATCATCAATTAAAGGTACATGAAGAAGACATTCCTAAGACAGCCTTCTGAACAAGGTATGACCATTATGAATTTACTGTCATGCCATTTGGTTTAACCAATGCCCGAACCGCATTTATGGACATGATGAACCGAATACGTAAGCCATATTTGGATAAATTCATAATTGTTTTTATAGATGATATTCTCATTTACTCTAAGAGTAAAAAGGAATATGCAGAGCATCTGCACGCACTTCTAAAGGAAAAGTTTTATGCTAAGTTTTCAAACTGCGAGTTTTGGTTAGAACAAGTACAGTTTTTTGGACATTTAGTCAATCATGAAGGAATTCATATAGATCCCACCAAGATCGAGGCGATTACCAAATGGAAGACCCCTGAATCACCAACCGAGGTTAGAAGTTTCTTAGGATTGGCTGGTTATTATAGAAGATTCATTCGATATTTTTCTAGAATAGCCATTCCCTTAACTAAGTTAACCTGTAAATCCATTAAGTTTGAATGGGGACCAAAACAAAAAGAAGCATTTAGAATCCTTAAGCAAAGATTAACCAATGCACCCATACTAGCGTTACTAGAAGGAACTGAAGACTTTGTAGTCTATTGTGACACTTCTAAGTTAGGTTATGGATGCGTGTTAATGCAACGCCAAAAAGTTATAGCCTACGCCTCTAGACAACTTAAGAATCATGAAGAAAATTATTCAACCCATGATCTAGAATTATGAGCCATAATCTTTGCCCTAAAAATTTGGAGACATTACCTTTATGGTAGTAAGTTTACCATTTTTACGGATCATAAGAGTTTAAGGTATGTTTTTGGGCAAAAGGAGTTGAATATGAGGCAGAGACGTTGGATGGAAATACTTAGTGATTATGATTGTAATATCCAGTATCATGCAGGAAAGGCAAATGTGGTAGCTGATGCTTTAAGTCGAAAGTATCACGAAAAGCCAAAAAGAGTACGTTCTCTTAAATTAAATCTGCAAGTAGATTTAAATGAACAAATTAGAAAAGCACAAGAATCAGTAATCAAGGACGATGCTGAAAAGTAAAAGGAATTAGAACAAGGATCAGATGGAATTTGGAGATTCTATAAGATAAGAATGTGAATACCTAAATTAGGAAACCTACACCACCGTATATTAGAAGAAGCCCATAAGTCTAAATATACGATGCATCCTGGAAGTGATAAGATGTATCAGGATTTAAGAAAGAATTTCTGATGGATAGGAATGAAGAAAGCTATAGCAGCTTATGTTTCTAAGTGTTTAACCTGTTCACAAGTTAAAAGTGAACACCAGAAACCTTCAGGATTGTTGTAACAGTTAGAAATGCCAGTATGGAAATGGGAATTAATAACAATGGATTTTGTTACCAAATTACCCAAAACAAGAAAAGGTAATGATACAATCTGGGTGATTGTAGACAAGCTAACCAAGTCAGCTCATTTCTTACCAATGAAGGAAAGTTTCAGTATGGAACAATTAGCTAAATTGTATGTAAATGAAATAGTTTCATTACATGGAATTCCTTTATCAATTGTTTCTGATAGAGATAACCATTTTACCTCTCATTTTTGGACAAGTTTCCAAAAAGCAATGGGAACCAAGTTGAATCTAAGCACAACTTACCATCCTCAAACGGACGGAAAAAGAGAAAGGACAATCAAGACAGTGGAAGACATGCTTAGAGCTTGTGTAATTGATTTAGGAGATAATTGGGACGATCACTTACCATTGATAGAATTTTCTTACAATAACAGTTATCACACGAGTATTAATGATGCACCATTCGAAGCACTTTATGGACGAAAATGCTGAACCCCAGTCTGTTGGGCTGAAATTGGAGAAAAGCAACTATCCGGACCATAGATAGTACAAGAGACAACAGACAAGATCATACAAGTCAAGGAATGACTGAAAGCAGCACGCGATCGTCAAAAGAGTTATGTTGATAACAGACGAAAGCCATTGGAGTTTCAGGTAGGAGACAAAGTGCTATTGAAAGACTCTCCTTGGAAAGGAGTAGTAAGATTCATCAAAATGGGAAAGCTAAGCCCCAGGTATGTTGGACCTTTTGAAATTATTAGAAGAATAGGACCTGTAGCTTATTAGCTACAACTGCCTGAGGAAATGGCAGGAATACATGATGTATTTCATGTATCCAATCTCAAGAAATTCCTAGCTGACGAATCACTGATGGTACATCTTAATGATATAGAGGTAAAAGAGCAGTAAAATTTGTAGAAAGACCACTACAAATTGAAGACAGGAAAGTCAAGAATCTTAAACACAAGAGATTAGTTTTGGTCAAAGTGAAATGGGACTCCAAAAGAGGACCAGAGTATACATGGAACCTTGAATCAGAAATGCAAAGGAAATATCCACACTTATTCCAGTAGATCTCGAGGACGAGTTAACAAGGTGGGGAGGATATAACAACCCTCCAAAATTTTTCGACACCCTAAAAATATGTAGAATGTCCCAAAATGTCCTAAAATACACCCTGTATGAGAAAACAGGACCCGAATACCTTTATTTTTATTAAAATTAATTAAAAAGAAAATTTAAAGGGCTGTCGCGGGGCGCAACAGATGGGAGATCAGGCCGTAACCCTAGGGCGCCACGTGTCGGACTCGTGTCGAAGCTACGTGTCAACTCAGCAAGGCTAGGGCCTACCCTAGCTGGCCTCGCGGGCCACGAAAGCCCTGGAGGATGTCTACGCGGGGCGCGAGGGAAGTCGAAGAGGCACTATAAATTGAGGCCTTCAGCCTCAGTTTCAAACCGTTCAATCTCTCGTTCTCTCTCTCAAAATTCTACATAGCAATTATAATTTTCGGGCATAATACCCCCCTAAATAACGGAGTTCTGCCTCGTTGTAAGTATCATAACCCCGGTTACGTATTAGATACGCTGCCCGATTGATCCAGGGTTCCGTAACGGCTGTCGTGGTTCTGCCCGACGTAGTCGTTGGAATGTCGTCTCGGGGAGGGTATTACTAATGTAAATATTAAGGGTTATTATACTAACACGTGTGCATTTGTGTATATTAATAGATTATAACCAAGAAATCCACAGGAAATTACCTAAAGTTGCGATGTGAGTAATCTCCTTTTTGTTAACTGTTTTTACAAAACCTCACCTAAATTAAATTACACTAAACAGTGATTGAGTATTTGTATTCTACAATTATCGTCGGTATGTTGTGGTTTTGTATACAAAATTTGTTACTACCTTGCGAGGAGTAACATGACCACAAGTCGGGTTGACAACACCGTGGGTGGTAAATTAGTAGATGAAAACAAATGTAATTGCGCGACCGCCCTCAATACTGTACAATGGTTTTACTAAACTTGATTAAACTGGGATTCACTTACCAGTATTATCCACTGACAAAATGTTTTTAAACGCGTTTCAGGTAACAAAATGTGAAAGCCAAAATAGAAGCCAGCTGGACAGCATTGAAGGCTTGGAAAAGTGGCTATAAAGTTACATAAAATAAATAGATGTTTTTATTAAATAAAATAGGGTCTATCTCTATGAAAATGCGTGTACTTGAAACTTGGGATTTTCCCATGTGTTTAATATATTAAAAGCGTGGTATTTTACTCTGATAAAATATTTCCTAACTACAGTCCTGATATAAATTCCGCTGCCAAATTGATAACACAAGAGATACCACCAAAACTGGCTCACGATCGCCCGTTCCCGGGAGATAGGGATCGGGGGTTGCGACAGAAGGTGGTATCAGAGCTAAGCCACTAATTCAGCCACAGAAGTGTTCTGCTGACACTAAAGTATTATTCAATTTGTTAGGAAATAAATTACAGAATTACATGCTTATCTGTATATATTATCCTTTTTTGTTATTTGACAATTTGTTAGTTTACAGTATGAGCGACCAAGGACCTTCCGACGCCTACCGTCAGTTGTCCAGCTCACCTAGGAGCGAAGGCACCTCTTCATAGCATGCCCTCTCAGGGTATTCAGCTAATAATGAAGATGGGATATTCGTGTTTATATAACAAATAAAATAATAATGCATATGAAACATTGTTCATAACATTTAAACTATGTAATCCGTTTCTTGTTAACTAAGGCCCATCCTATGTCCAATCTTCTCTTTATATCTGTTTACCTGTATCATGTGTAAAAATAGTTTTTGGGTCAACAAAGGTTGGTAAGTGAACCTTATTGTTATTAGAAAAATGATATGTTTAAATTTGGTTTATTGAGAAAACGTGCGTTAACCAATGTAAGTAAATATGTGTATGTCATAAATCAAAACTCATAACATACCTCAAACAATAAAAAAACCAACTAAAATGATTCAAATGAATGTATGTGTGTTACACGGTATTATGGTGTGCTAATGAATGTATGCATGTTGCACGGTATTATGGTGTGCTGCAAGATCTAAGCTCAGTCAAATGGAGCTGATCTCGTATGGTTGGCAACGTCAAGTTCTGGTCATAGGTAATGGGGAACCGGCGAGCCTATGATGATGTGATGTCCAAAATGAATGAAATGCAACAAGTGATAACAACCAGACAACACATAACACATATACTTCACATAATGGTAATTGCACATATTTGAATTTGTAAAATGCAATAAAGATAAGCGACACATAATACACCCAAAAAACGTATAAATAAAAGGGGGAGTTGTAAGAATTCACTCACAGTTTTGCGTTGAGGGTTCCTTGAGATTAAGCGCACGAATGGGATTGAGAGAATTGGATCAACAAAGATTGTCCTATAACGAGAACGTGGGGTTTGCCCAACAAGGGTATTCCCAATAAGGGAATTAAAGTGGTGTGTCAGTTAATCATGTCTCAGCATAGTTTTCGGGCCCCGTATGAATTGTCAAGCTTGTAAAACTGATAACATGAGAAATAGTTTATCCCATGTTATTTATAAAAATATATGTACCATTGTGTATATAATAATGATTTTGAAATATTTTCAAAATGTGTCGGTTATTTGTATTTACCAGTGTAAACTGACGTATCTTCAAAAGACTAAGTGACAGGTTGCAAGGTTACGAAATTGGCTAGAAGTGCCCGGTAATGCTTAAGAGGAATTTGCAACTCCTTGCATATTGAAGCCTAGTAGTTTATCCCAAGTTATTTATAAAATATATGTACCATTGTGTATATAATTATGATTTTGAAATATTTTCAAAATGTGTCGGTTATTTGTATTTATCAGTGTAAACTGACGTATCTTCAAAAGACTAAGTGACAGGTTGCAAGGTTACGAAATAGGCTAGAAGTGCCCGGTAATGCTTAAGAGGAATTTGCAACTCCTTGCATATTGAAGCCTAGTAGTCTACGTATTTCATTTTGTTATTTTCGATCCGCGTCTGGATCTTTTCATACACTATCAGTCTATATAAATATTTGAACATTTGGGCATTTATATTTGTAATAGTATTTTAAATCCAAGACTTCCGTTGTGCTATTTGTATATTTGATATCAATCTCGTCACGTACCCCGTCCGGGCCCATCGGGAAATATCAGGGTGTGACACATTAACACTTGGGTTTCACCCTCTCCATCAGTTATATATTTTAAATATAAAAATTGTATGCCACGTGTCACACCACGCCACCCTTCCACGCCCCATCCCACCAACGCTTTTTTACAACATGCCACCCTTTCTTGCATCGCCTTGTGGCACTTCATGCCCCTCCCACACTATATATTCTAAAACCATCATTCACTACGGGGGTGTTAGTTTTTTCTTCAAACATCTTCAAGGGGGCTGATGTCTGCAGGCTCGCAGACGTTACCCTTGAAGACTGTTTGTTTTTTTTAAACAGATCTGAAAATGTCTTTTTCCAACTTAAAAAAAAGCTATGATATCCTTTCTTCAAACATCTTCACAAAAAACTCTCCTCTCTCATCTTCAAAAAAAAACCCTCATCTCTCATCTTCACAAAAAACCCTCCTCCTTCAACATCATCATCGTCATCGTCATCATCGATCATTCTCATCGTGTCATCATCATCGGTCGGCCGGAGAACCTCGCCGGCTCCGTCGTGTTCTTGTACAACCTTCTCGGAACCGTACTTCGACAAACTTTCCGGTTCTGATGAGGTATCAATACAAGAATGGTCTTCATCGATTAAGTTGATGTCTTTCGCGTTTACTTTATGCGGTATTCCAGAACCGTTAGACGTAAAAACAGAGACTAAGGAGTGCAGTTGAAACTCGAAGAAGCCACAACTGAGGTGATGAGATGTCGACCCATAATTTTCTTTGCTTGATACTATAAGATGTCCTCCCATGAGCTCAACCTGTGATGATTTTTGATGTGTAGGTTGTTGATTTTGAAGGTAGGTGTGTGTGCATGTGATTTGGATTGCAGATGTAGACGCAGGAGGTGTATGAATTGGAATGTGAATTCAGCGATGATTTGGGAATTTGGGGAATTGGGTTGGAGATTGGTTATTACAAACAATATTATATTATTAATTGTTTTATTGAAATCCAAAAAAAAAAAAAGTTTGTACAGACATTATCAATTTATAAAACAAATAGTTTTATATTTTCAGCTTGAAGAGCTTCAGACCACATCTTCAGTTGCAGACATGAAAACAGATGAGCTTGCAGACAATTTATGTCTGCAAAAACAAACAACACCTAAAACGTTATATTTGTCGTCTTTGATTTGAATCATATTCAAGTTCTAATTCTAACCCTAGACGAATTGATGACTACGATTATGAATCAAAGAAAAGTTGAATATAATCATCTTCGCTCGACACTTCTAACCTTCGTTGTTTATCTAGTGTTCATAATTCGGTTTAAAACCATGAAACCATCATATGTCAATTTGGTTTCGTGGTTTGTTTCTTTTCTAAATTTTGGTTGATTGGTTTAAAAAATTACAAACCGTAATAAACAGTTTTGTTTGCAGTTTATATAAAAAACCAATCGTATAAAATTGAACCGGGCTCTAGTGTGCACGTTTTAATTAACTAAATATTTATATGAGATATATGTAGCTATTTATATTTTATATTATTTGTATATAATATAAAACTAGTTTGAATTGTTTTACGTTTATGCAATATGTATTTTAATTTGTTTTAGTGAGCAGTCGTGTACTATTTTATTATTCACAAACAAATAAATTCTCTTAAACCACAAAACTTATGCAGACCATAGCCGAAGCATATAGGCATACACCTTATATCATGGGGGTCTAATTAGTCTTCATTTTTTAAATAAAAATCACCTAACATGATTAGGTTCTACCACATTAATGGTTTGGCCGGTGGCCAAAGAAAAGTGACAATAAAAAAACCAAGATGCTTTTTGGCATAAATTTTTAAAGTGTTGGTTAAGGGTTAGAATATATAGGGATATGTTAAAATGAGAACTACTATTAGTTGTTGTGAGAACCGTGAGAACTTTTTGATCCTGCACGAGTTGGGCCAAAATTTTTTTGTACAAACATAGATGAAAACATTATAAACACATCTGTAAAAAAAGTAAAAAAAAATTGTCGAGTCTTTAGTTTTGACTGATACAATTTTTTTTACACTCTGATAAAAAAATAGTTATCTGCAATAAAATTTTACGTCAGCGCGTAAAAATCTTGCATCATTCAAAACTAACGGCTTGACAATTTTTTTTTACTTTTTTTACAGATGTGTTTATAATGTTTTTATCTACGTTTGTGCAAAAAAAAAAAAATTGGCCCAACTCGCGCCGGATCAGAAAATTCTCACGATTCTCACAATTCGTAGTGGTTTTCATTTGAACCGGATGCTATATATATACAACAAAAATTGTATTGGAGTGTTAGGATGAATGTAGGAAAACCGTTCACAAAATAAATAGAATAACAATTTTATTCATAAACATTCTGATTACAATACATAAAAAAAAACAGAACTAAACTGAAAGAAATTACAATACAAGAAACTTAAATTAAACTAAGAACAGGTTACAAGGAAAAATAAGGAATAAAGCGAAACCAATGGTGACTGAGGCACGTGAAGATCACGCTTCCCTTAAAACAGATTTCGGGCCACCCAGGTGAACCCGTCTGTTTCCCAGGGTACAACAGCCTAAGCAGATTGTACTGCCGGGATTAGCCTAGCACCTGAAAAAATACCTGAAACAAGAGTGCGAAGAGATCCAAAATTTGGAAATTCGTTAGAAGCTGTGTTTGTTGTATGAACCATACGAGTTTCAGTCTCTCGTCTATCTAAAACAAAGCACCAAGCTTTGTATATAACAACATACTAGAATTCGAAATGACCAGTCTCTATTGAATACAAAATTCAATAAGAATAAATTCTCTTAACCATTTTTCAGTTAGGAACTTGAACAGTCTCTATTGAATACAAAATTCAATAAGAATAAATTCTGAGACTTAACCATTTTTCAGTTAGGAACTTGAACAGTCTCTAGTTGACCACAAGCCAAGACACATCTAAAAAATGTGGCTCGCGACGATGCGAGCGTGCGAAGTGCGCCATCAAAGCGCCACATTGCGCCCATCGCCCTCGTCCGGTCCCGTGTTCCAACACACAAACTTAACGCACAAGATCTCTCATTCATCTTGGCTTAATTATTAAATAATCATTATATTAATTGATAATATAATATTATTTAAAATTTCCAACAATCACCCACATGAATGGAGATCGTCCCGTACACTCAAGTGTCATGATAAGATTTCGGCGGTTAAGTAATGCAGGATAGGTAGGTTTCCCTTTGAACCCTTCTTTGTGACATATACTTAGTCTCCTAGCGGTTAGTAGACGCGATGTCCTTGAACCAACCCCTTTTTACGTAGACATTATTACATATCACACATTACTCTTCCTGGTCTGGCTAACCCCTCATAGTTGTGTCCATTATGGTCATGGAGCACCATCCTGGTTCTGCGAGAGCTCTAGGAATTGTGCCCCCAATTCCATTTGAAGCGACCCCACTTCTCTCTAACATAGGTGATTTACAAATCATTAAAAGCCATATGCTTAACCTCTCTTGATATCACTGATTTTAATTAGGAATGGACTAGGAAGTTGGTAACTCCCTTTGTATGTTGAGGTACTCCCTCACAGTGATCTCAGTTTGTACAGTTAGGTGGTCCTATTGAGCCTAGATCATGGGATCTCCAATCTTCTAGGATAGGTTTTCCGTTGTACAAACTTACTCCAAGGGCTTTAGACCCATTCCCATCGATGACTTATGTACTACCTCTCTGCTTAAGCCTTTTGTAAGCGGATCCGCAATGTTATCCTTTGACCTCACATAGTCAATTGTGATAACTCCAGTTGAGAGTAGTTGTCGTATCGTGTTATGCCGACGTCGCATGTGCCTTGATCTGCCATTATACATTGCACTTTGAGCTCTACCAATAGCTGATTGGCAATCACAATGTATGCAAATAGCAGTCACAGGCTTAGGCCATCTTGGAACATATTCCAAGAATTGACGCAACCATTCTGCCTCTTCTCCAGCTTTATCTAACGCGATAAACTCAGATTCCATCGTGGATCTAGCTATAAGAGTTTGTTTGGACGACTTCCAAGATATAGCTGCTCCTCCAAGGGTAAACACATAACCACTTGTAGATCTAGAATCTTTCGTATCAGATATCCAGTTGGCATCACTGAATCCTTCCACAACAGCTGGATTTTGGCCATAATGCAGTCCATAATTTCTCGTGTATCTCAAATACCTTAACAATCTTGTCATACCCTTCCAATGCTCTGAACTAGGATTACTAGTATATCTACTTAGTCTACTCACAGCATATGCTAAGTCTGGTCGAGTACATGACATGAGATACATAAGACTGCCAATGATCCTTGAGTACTCCAATTGAGCAACACTCTCGCCTCTATTCTTTGACAAATGTTGAGAGGTATCAATTGGAGTTTGAGCCACACTCGTGTCCCCAGGATTGAACTTCTCAAGGATCTTATCCACATAATGAGATTGACTCAGCACCAAACCAGTTTGGGTTCTAATGATCTTTACTCCAAGAATCACAACTGCTAAACCCATATCTTTCATGTCAAATCTCACTTTCAACATGTCTTTAGTAGATTTGATCATCTTATCATCACTCCCAATGATAAGCATATCATCTACATAAAGGCATAAGATCACATAACCTTTAGAAGTGTCTTTCACATAGACACATTTGTCGCATTCATTTATTTTGAAACCACTGTTAAGCATAACTTGGTCAAATTTATGATGCCATTGTTTTGGAGCTTGCTTCAAGCCATATAATGACTTAACTAGTTTACACACTTTGCCCTCTTGGCCAGGAGCAGAAAACCCCTCTGGTTGCTCCATGTAAATCTCTTCCTCTAATTCCCCATTGAGAAATGCAGTTTTTACATCCATTTGATGTATTTCCAAATTTCTCAAAGCTGCAATTGCAAGCACCAATCTAATTGAGGTTATTCTGGTCACAGGTGAGTATGTGTCAAAATAGTCCAGACCTTCCTTTTGTCTAAACCCTTTGATCACAAGCCTTGCCTTATACTTGTCGACAGAGCCATCAGTTTTCATCTTTTTCTTGAATATCCACCGATATCCAAGTGGCTTGCACCCTGGTGGAAGATCTACTAGCTCCCAAGTATGATTCTGCAAAATAGAATCAATTTCACTCTTGATGGCTTCTTTCCATTGAGGTCCATCTAAAGATGTGACTGCTTCTCGATAGGTTTGAGGCTCACTCTCAACCATGAATGTAAGAAAGTCAGGCCCAAAGGATTTCTCAGTCCTTTGCCTTTTACTTCTTCTTAGCTCACCCTCTTCAGCCTCTGATTGTTCTTTAGTATCCTCTCGAACAATCTCATCAACCATTGTTGACGAACTTGCATGATTGGTTGTTGAAGAACTTGCATGAGTTTGTACTAACATTGGAAACTCTTCTTCAAAGTATGTCACATTTCCTGGCCTTGTCTCTATGATAGAGTCCTTGTGCACATCAGGATTCTTGGATTCATATACAAGAAAACGATGTGAGCTACCGTTTTTGGCATATCCAATGAAAATGCAATCAACAGTTTTTTGCCCTATTCTAAGTGCCTTAGGGGGTGTAACAATCACCTTGGCCAGGCACCCCCACACTTTCAAGTATTAATAGGATGATTTTTTTCCCCACCACAACTCATGAGGTGTTATATCCTTATTCTTGAAAGGTATTTTATTTAACAAAAAATTGGCCGACAAAATGGCCTCCCCCCACATGTCCTGGCTCATCCCAGAACTTATCAACATGGCATTCATCATTTCTTTTAGTGTACGATTCTTTCGCTCTGCGATGCCATTTGATTGGGGTGTATAAGGAGGGGTACACTCATGTATTATGCCACTTTTTGCACATAATTCCCCAAATGGTGAAACATATTCACCTCCTCTATCACTTCTCACACGTTTTATTTTCTTGTTGAGTTGATTCTCAACTTCAGCTTTATACAAGATAAACTTGTCAATTGCTTCATCCTTACTCTTAAGTAAGTAAACATAACAATATCTTGTATTGTCATCGATAAAGGTAATAAAATATTTATTACCACCTCTGGTGGGAATTGATTTTAAGTCACACACATCAGTGTGAATCGGATCAAGGGGTTCAGTTATTCTTTCAACTGATTTGAAGGATGATCTTGTTTGTTTGGCTTCAACACAAGTTTTACATTTTGTTTTAGAGTCAATGGCAAAAGTTGGTATGTAATCTAATTTAATTAAACGACGCATCGAATTAAAATTTACATGACCAAGACGTCCATGCCAAACATTAGGAGACTCAACTAAGTAAGCAGAAGTACTAGCACTTTTATTCATATTTTTCTTAACAGCCATTACATTAAGTTTGAACATGCCATTTTGGGCATAGCCCTTTCCAACAAACATACCACGCTTAGTTAAAACAAAATTATCACTCTCAAAAACCAAACGAAAGCCATGCTTGTTGAGCATCCAACCCGACACAAGACTCTTGCGAAGGTCTGGAACATAAAGCATATTCTTCAAAGTGAGCTCTTTCCCAGAAGTCCACTTCAAGATCACATCACCTTCTCCCTTGATATCAACTGTAGCAGCATTACCCATGTACAACTTTTCTCCCACCACCTCTTTAAACGTATTAAAGAGGGTCTTATCTGGGCACACATGGCGGGTTGCCCCAGTATCAACCCACCACCCTTTTGGCTCGTTACCCACCAAATTTACCTCCTCCGCCATGGCAGTGAGGTCTGAAATCATGGCCACTAATGGCATACCATCATCATCAGCCATAAGAGCCGTGTCACGTTTAGGCTCTTTACATTGGTCAGCACGGTGACCAGTTTGTCCACAGTTGTAACACTTCCCTTTAAAGGGACCAACCTTCTTCTTCACACCACCTTTCTTTGGCCCAAGATCAACACCTTTGTTTTTCCCTTTTCCATTGAACTTGTGGCCTTTGTTACCCATGTGACCCCTTGAGGATTGACCATGTTCCACAAGGTTCGCTTTTGCAGAAGCTTCAACTTGACTTCCTTTGTGTGATATTCTGTTGTCCTCTTCAATACGAAGACGAACCACAAGGTCTTCGATAGTCATTTCCTTTCGCTTATGCTTAAGGTAATTCTTGAAGTCCACCCAACTAGGAGGCAACTTTTCAACAATTGCTGCCACTTGGAATGTTTCACTCAGATTCATCCCTTCTGACAGAATATCACTAAGAATAATCTGTAGTTCTTGGACTTGACTCATCACAGTTTTTGAATCAATCATTTTATAGTCCAAAAACCTAGCCACAACATACTTTTTAGTACCCGCATCCTCAGTCCTGTATTTCCGTTCCAATGACTCCCATAATTCTTTGGCAGCTGGAACCTTGAGATACACGTTATACAAGGCATCTGAGAGGCCATTCAACACATAGTTGCGGCATAGGTACTCAGAATGTTTCCAAGCATCAACAGCACTCACAGATTGGACATCAGATGTCCCTTCTGCGAGAACAGGAGGAGACTCCGTCAAAAACCTCGCAAGGTTTAGAGTGGTCAGATAGAACATCTTTTGTTGCCATCTCTTAAAGTTCAAACCGGTAAACTTCTATGGTTTTTCAGCATGGTTAGCGACTGCTTGAGCCGCTTGGGTACCAACCAATGGTCCCATGGTAGTGGATGTGGATCCAACGGTGGTTGATGTGGTTGCTGCAACAGTAGCCATTTCTGAAACAAGAGTAAAAATTCAATCAGTTTAAGGCAGAAAACAAATTGGTTTACAAAAAACCAATACAAACTACAAGAGTTTACTAATAAACAAAAGAAACTGTTAATAAGAATTTTTAAAAACCAAAACAGTGAACGAGTTTTAAAAAATCTGTTTTAAGCTTGTAGGAAAACCGTTCACAAAATAAATAGAATAACAATTTTATTCATAAACATTCTGATTACAATACATAAAAAAAAAACAGAACTAAACTGAAAGAAATTACAATACAAGAAACTTAAATTAAACTAAGAACAGGTTACAAGGAAAAATAAGGAATAAAGCGAAACCAATGGTGACTGAGGCACGTGAAGATCACGCTTCCCTTAAAACAGATTTCGGGCCACCCAGGTGAACCCGTCTGTTTCCCAAGGTACAACAGCCTAAGCAGATTGTACTGCCGGGATTAGCCTAGCACCTGAAAAAATACCTGAAACAAGAGTGCGAAGAGATCCAAAATTTGGAAATTCGTTAGAAGCTGTGTTTGTTGTATGAACCATACGAGTTTCAGTCTCTCGTCTATCTAAAACAAAGCACCAAGCTTTGTATATAACAACATACTAGAATTCGAAATGACCAGTCTCTATTGAATACAAAATTCAATAAGAATAAATTCTCTTAACCATTTTTCAGTTAGGAACTTGAACAGTCTCTATTGAATACAAAATTCAATAAGAATAAATTCTGAGACTTAACCATTTTTTAGTTAGGAACTTGAACAGTCTCTAGTTGACCACAAGCCAAGACACATCTAAAAAATGTGGCTCGCGGCGATGCGAGCGTGCGAAGTGCGCCATCAAAGCGCCACATTGCGCCCATCGCCCTCGTCCGGTCCCGTGTTCCAACACACAAACTTAACGCATAAGATCTCTCATTCATCTTGGCTTAATTATTAAATAATCATTATATTAATTGATAATATAATATTATTTAAAATTTCCAACAATGAAGTGATTAAGTGGTGATAAATCATTATCCATATTTAATTACCTAATCATAAGATAAACTATATTTAAAAGAAATGTATTCATCTAAATAACCAAACACTTATACGTAAAAATTTTAGTATGAAGTGATTAAGCAATGACAAATCATCATCCATTTCCATTCATTTAGATTTTAAAAAATCACCATCCGTATTCAACTATTATCATCCGAACCGAAGTATACATATTAAATTTTAGCATCCAAACCAAACCTAACAAAGTTTTACTTTATTAGCGATATACAACCATTCAAATACTCACATGTCGAAAAAATTATAAAATAGGTACATTAATGATTAGTTTGGCCAAAAAATATTAAACCAAGATTTCAAAGAATCAAGATTACATATTGAATGGCCGATACGGTACTCAATTCACTTTATGTGTATTTATTATATGATGTTAGACCATCTTAAATTTACAAGAGAATATAACTTTTTATTTGATTCCAAAGTATGGATCCTGAAAGGAATCCAAGTTCGGTTAATGATAACTAACAATTATTTAAAATCAGACACAAAGCAAAAATGTTTTTATATAAAGGTGTGTGATCCTTCTAATACTTTTCATAGGCAAATACACCAACACTGAATTCCTTTCCCATCTTATTCGCCTCAAACAACTTCGTTCGGAAACAAAAATGCCGTTTTATTCCAAATCGAAAGCCGAGCTTGTTAGGATTGGTTCTGATGCATTTGCTATGCTCGAGTTTTCAGGTGGGCACAAATCCAATCATAAGTATTCGACATCAACAGTAAGTGCTCCACCTAATCAAAATACTATGTTCCACTATCAACATCATCGTCAGCAACCCTATGTGGTTCGACAACAACTGTATGCCACCCAAGTTCAGGCAGCAAAGGTTGAGACCGTGGTCGATTGTCACGAGGCAGCTAAGAGGTATGGTGGGACTGTTATTGTAGATTATGCTAAGAGAAAGCCCACCCGTAGAGGTTTTTTTGATTGAGGTTTCAGTCGGACTCTTAATGTGTTTCCTCTTGTTATTGGGTTTGGTATACCACTATAGTATTTGTATACCTTTATAATCAGGAGGTATTGGCTAAAGCCAAATTTAGTAATAATATAAATTAAATAATCAGCATATGTGTTGCTTGTGGTTTTAAAGTGCCTCTCAGAATTAGAAATGAGGGTTAACTTTGTAGACATTCACAAAACGAAGTTGATCAGAATTAGATTGATTAGTTGTTGATGGATGAAATTACTTATTGGGTTGAATACTTGAATATGGATCAAGGTGAAATCAATCGTTTAAATTTCTAAGACAAATTTTTTATTTGAACATTAAAATACGATGGCAATATTGATGACTTTGCTCCAAAAATAAAGGACATATCTAGTTAAACCAGTACCATTAACAAGAAACAACAACAAAATAAAAATGATTAAAGAAACCTACCAACTAAGTTGTTTTCAAGATTTCTGTTGAAAACTTAATTAGGTGAACTGAGATCTCTTGTTTGTTAATTAGTAAACTCCTACTTATTATTCTTAATTCCACAATCAATATAACACAAAAAAATGAGTAGTATAGCTTTTTTATTTTTTTTTAAATAAACTTCATTAAAACACACCTACAACCCAAACGGGCAAAAGGCCAAACAAACAACAACATCCCCGACCCAAACGAGTAAAGGGCAAAGAAATTACAACATGTACAAAGGATATTTACACCAATCCGCCCAGCTAATATAATTACATGATGATCTATTTTTAACCCAAGCATACCCTCTCGACTTTAGCTCCCCTATGATATCTTGCGGACTACATTTTTTCTGGATAAACACCACACCGTTCCTTTCTTTCCATATGTACCAGCAAGCTATCATAGTCATCTTGTAAATGATCTTTTCCGCCTTCTTACCACACTTAATGAACTTGTGGATGTCCAAAATGTCTTTAAACTCAAAAAAGAAAAGCGGCAAAATGCTGCACCAAACGCTGAAGGCCGACCACACCCTAATAGCCACTAAGCAAACGGTAAACAAATGCTACACTGTTTCCTCGAATTCGTCGCAAAAAGGGCACATGACCGATGTTATATCCACATTTCTTCTTCTTAAATTTATTCTCGTAGGAAGCCTATCCAGATTGCCTATCTAATTCATAATATTACATTTAATGGGCACCCATTTGCACGATAAAAAAATTGGAGGGTGGCAATTACCTCTATCGATAATCAAAGCCTTTTTGACCGACTTCACCGAGAAACCATTCTAACTATCATCAATCCAATACCATGCATCCTTAGCATTGGAGAGTCTCAAGAGGCTGAGAACCTTGCAACATTCCTTCCATTCCTTTAGCTCCTCATTTGACTCAGGTTGTCTAGACCAATGCCATATACAAGCTCCATTGCCTTGACCTACTTCCATTCTCTCTACGACCCAGCACATATTAAATAACTCCAAACCAAATAAATGGGGCCATCTTTCCATGAAGGGAAGATCGCCCGCCCACGTGTCAATCCAAAAGCGAATATCAGCCCCATTCCCCACCTTACCCATGATTAGCCGATTTAACCCCTTCCCATTTATTTTCATTTTGGATATTAACTTCACAATGTTTTTCCAACATCCCGCTATCTTACCGTTAAGAGGAAGGAAGCTCCTTTGATTATTCTTATAGTGGCATGCTTCCACAACTTTATACCATATATTATGATTGCCAGCCCTATATATCCACCCCCATTTAATAAGAAGGGCTTTATTAACCTCTTTAAGCCTGTTAATACCCAAACCACCTTTTATCTTGCGCCAAGTGACCCAATCCCAAGCCACCAAGTTCATTTTTGAATTGCTACCAGAGCCGGTCCATTAGAATTTTCTCATTTTGGATTCGAGGGACTTGATAACCCCAACCGAGGCCTTATACAAAGAGAAATAATAAATCGGTAGACTTTCCAACACCGAATTGGTCAAAGTAAGCCTCCCCCTTATCGATAAAGTTTTATCTTTCCACACCGAAATTCTTTTATCAAAAACCTCAATAATTGGTGTCCAATTGTTAATTCTGTTCATATTACTCTCCACCATAATCCCTAACTAAGTAAGCGGGATAGAGTCTGTTTTACACCCAATCACTTTAGCCATATATGTCACTTCCCCACTATCAACGCCCAACCCATATATGTTTTATTTTTGAAGATTGATTTTTAAGCCCGAACATAAATAAAAAATTCTTAAACATCTCGCCACGTTCTTTAAATTATCCCTATCCCAATCCCCAACACAATAGCATCATCAGCATAAAAAAGGTGAGAAATTACCGGACCGTTATTGGGAGTTTGAATACCTCTGAAAAGCTCTTCATTCCTAGCTTTGCACAAAATGCTTGAACAGGGCTTCCATGACCAAAAGAACCAAGGAACAGTTAAATTCAAATGTAGGAGACCCATTCATAAGAACCGAGGATCTAGCCGAAACTAGGATCCTTTCGATCCGTTTACACCATAAATCGGGAAAACCCATTTGCCCTATGATGTCCAAAAGAAAACTCCAGCAAATGTTATTGTAAGCCTTTTCAAAATCAATTTTTAATAGAAAAGCCTTTTTATTATGAGCTCATTTAGCATTAATGGACTGTCCAGAATGTACCTCCCCTTAAGAAATGTAGTTTGATTCTCCGATATGATGGTCCCTATAACCATTTTGATACGATTTGCCATAATCTTAGAAATAGTTTTGCTTATCACCCCGATCAGATTAATTGGTCTATACTCTCTCGGCCCCACCGGATCCTTGTTTTTTGGGATAAGAGTTATGAAGGATGAGCTACATCCCTCCGCGATAGTACCTTTGCTGTAAAAAAACCAACAAGTTATAGAAATCATTTTCAAATAAATTCCAGTACCTTTTGATGAATTTGAAGTTAAAACCGTCCGGCCCTGGGGCTTTGTCAGAACCACATTCGAACACCGCACATTTGATCTCTTCTTTGCTAAAAGGAACCGTCAAAGATTTCGCTTCTACTTCCGATAGACACCTAACATTCTGGCATATGAGTTTAGGTCTATCTCTAATTTTTTTTCCTTGAAATCCCTTTTGAAGAAACTCGTGATCTCTTTGTTTATCAGAGAAGCTTTAGTGGTCCATACATCGTCAATCATAAGGCCCGGGATATTATTGAAAGCCCGCCTACTTTTGATGTATCCATGAAAGAACGTTGTATTCTCGTCACCTTCCAAATCCCATCTAGCTCTAGCTCTTTATTTAATATCTTTAATTTTGTAACCTTCGAGCTCTTTTAAATCTTTTTAGGCATTCCAATTTGGTCCACTCCTGCTCTTCGGTTAACTCTCTACCTTCCGAAACATCTTCCAAGCATTCTAATTCTTCCTTAAGAGTCATCTCCATTTCCCCTTCCTTGGATAAAACCTCTTTTTCCAAATTCTTAAAGTCCCCCTAATCTTCTATAATTTTTGCATTAACGCCTCGTCAGGCTCCCCAACCCCGGTAAAATTAGCAATCACCTTACGAACCATCTCATCGAAATCCTTTCTTTCCATCCAAGAGTTGAAAAATCTCAATGGCTTAGGACCAAAGTTTTTATCCAAACACGTCAAAACAAGAGGGCAATGATCCGAGAACAGTCTCGGCATCGCCCGAAGGCATGCCACTGGCCACTCAGAAAAGAACTGATGACAAACCAAGACTCTATCAATCTTGTTAAGTTTGTTACCATTATCCTTTAGGTACGTGAATTTTCTTCCTTTCATATCATATTCTCTTAATCCATTTTCAAAAATAAAGTTATTAAAAATTGAAGCACATTTTTATTAAAAATAGAATTCCTCTTTTCTTCCCGATTACGCACCGCATTAACTCACCCATTATCACCCCCCCCCCCCCCCAAGAACATCCCAAAGGACCTTTTTTGAGCCACTTTATTTGGAGCGTACACGTTAACAATATTAATAGCTTGATCGCTTCCCTTTAAAGTCCCTATAGTTAATAAAAAAAATAGGACGCTTAAAAGAATCGTGTACCTTGAGGATGCTAGGGTCCCACATCCTAACGACCCCACCAGATCTACCAGCCGCTGGCACATGATCCACTTCAAAATTGCCTTCTCCCCAAAATTTCTCAAATTCAATACCTGAAACGTCACTAAACTGAATTTCTTGTAAAGCGATGAAGTCTATCCCATTTTCTCGTTTCAAATTTTTTATCCACCCCGCTTTATTTCCCCCCTCTCCTAAACCTCTAATATTTAAAGAAAGAAAATTCATTTGTCTCCTTTTTGAAATCCTTCTTCCCTAATCGCTTCTTTAATCAAAGGCTCATGGTTCTGTAGATCGACACCTACAATGCCCCCATGACAGATGTAACATGCATCTCCAAATCAGTGTTGTCCTCCTCCTCCTAGTTGGGCTGCAAATTTAAATCATCCACCACCTCCTCTAATATTTCTTTTCTATTGCCACTCGATTCTTCCAGATGATTCTCATAACCTCCTACTTTTCCCATATTGGTTTCAACACCTTCTTCCTGATCTTCCGTGTTGATGCTATCCTCCTAAATTCCGATTATTTCATTCAAGTCAAACGGGTCATTATTTCTCATCCTCTTTCTTAGTCTAATGAGCCCACCAACCTCCTCCACTATGCTTTTGTTGCAATTGGGCTTCCTATTTTTCTTTTCACTTTTACCAAGCCTAAAAGCTTCTAGGTTTACATTAAAGCCCGAATTTTTTAAACAATTAAAAATATTGCCGCCACCATCTTCTTTATCTTTCCTCGATACTCCTTCCTCCCATTGACTGTAATTAAAGATCTAGAAAAACCCGTTGCCCGTCCATTCATCTGTTGAAGATTACCAACCATGTTACCGTTGGCAAACATTGGAAATCCCTCCGTATTTAATAGCTTTGGCTGTTCATCTTCACCATAACTCACTCTGCCGGCCTAGAAAACCCCATCACTTGTGCCGTTTGATCCCACCAGAGAGTTGGAGTTCTAATCTAGGTTCCCCCCGCCCCATTAAATGTCGGTTTACCGACATCATCATACTTCGACAAAGATGTCAGAACATTAGAATCATTAAGTTCCTTATCGTCCTTCGCCAGATCCCCGTCATTGCCGAGCCCTTCATCCTTCGTCGCCGACCCACTGTTATTGCATCTATTACTCTCAGACAAAAACTCCCATCCTTCACCTACATCCGAAGATACTCCCTATTTCTCAACCGAATCCGGAATCCAATCCCCCCTTTCTTCTTCAACCCAAATTCTAAATCGTTTTCCATCTTCAATAATGATAACTTCTTCTTCGATCCTCTTAACCGAGTCCGTCATGACGCACGCATAATCTGAAGTTAAGATATTGTCCTCCGGTTGTCTTTGTGAGGCATGGATAACTTTGCCAAACCGTCTCCCCACCGAATCAAAAGTTTCGTTCTCGGACAGGTGGAGTGGGACTCCCTGTATGTTCATCCACACCAATCTCTCGAAAGCTACTAATTGTCCCCTCCATATCTCCACAAAAATGAACCAACCAAAACCTGGTGAATCGGCTCTAAATCTATCTGCCTCGATAGATGACTGGAAAACCAAGAAGACATTCAGCCTGCCTAGATACTTAATCGTCGCCTCCCCATAATTTGCTTCCTTCAGTAAGATGTTTAACTTTCTAATCGTCCACAAATCTTTAACCTTGCAGACCATCGCCTTACCATGAAGATCCCCGTAAGCTTTAACATACTCGGATACCACCACTTCCTTCACTTTGGCCGGACCGTTAACCTTGCCTGAAACTGTTTCCGCATAAGATCTTCCACTGCTGGTAAAGTAGTTGCCATTATACCCTTCTTTTTGAAGGTGTGTACATTATCTCCCTGTTCCATGAAAAACTGCCATTTCTTCTTCCCCGTCTGAACCTTGTTGTCTCTCCCCACCTCATTCTCCATAGCAAACCTGGCCACGTTGATGATAAGCCTATAATTACCCAGCCATATATTTCTCATCTCCTTCTCTAACTCTCCCGCATCTTTTAGTCTTATGAAATTAGCAAAACCGAAGCGATACCCCCGCTTGTCTCTCTTCCTAGCGATATAGACACCCTCAACTGTCCCAAAAGATCCTAAAGCTTCCAAAATATCCTTCGAGCTACATCTCTCCGAAAGGCTCGAGACGTAGAATTTCGTTATGTTGTTGGGACTTGGTCCAGAACTCCGCCCGTATATTTCTGCCAGGTGACACCTGCCGGAAAACTACAACGGAAAACTGCAGCTGACCACATAGCTATTAAAATGATTCCTCCTAAACCACGATATGTGATTCAAAAAAATAACTATCCAAACCCTCCCATTTCTTCTTATTCCCAGTTAGTGTGTAATAAGTATTACAACAAATTTTATGGGTACTATAGCTTAAACTCGCAAGTCATCTCAGGTGACCAATTAATGCTATGACAGTATGCCGATTGTGCACTTGAAGACGTGCACGTCCTCTTATTGGAGATCTCTTGTTTGTTAACTAGTAAACTCCAACCTATTGTTATTAACGTCTCGCTTGCGGTGTGCACATATAATGTATATATGTGTAGGCCTTCGGAGGGCAAAAGTGGAATTACACTAATTTTGACGTTATTTTACTAATTTTATGAGAATAACGTTAAAAGCGGCGGACGGTTAATCATGCATCATGTGACGGCATTAAAAGCCGAAAGATAAAAGGGTAAATGCACTAATCGGTCTTTGGTCTTTGTCCTGATTGTTGAGTGTTATGTGTCTTATGTCCAATGCTTGATGCAAAACTACTATCGAGCCGGTAGTCTCCCTGGAAGCAACCTCTCTATTCCTACGAGGTAGAGGTAAGGTTGCATACATCTTACCATCCTCCTAACCATTGGTGGGATTTACTAATCGAGTATGATGATGATAGTGTTAGGGGGCAAAATGCTCATTGGTATAAAAGTAAAATTGTTAAAGTGTTGATTAAGGATTTGATTACTTACTTTTTTTTAAGATTAGTTACTAAAAACCCTTAATTATTATTTATATAGTGAGTTTAGTATGTTGATAATAAATTCGGTTAGGTACGCATGATCAAAAGTGTGAGCATGTTACTTTAGAAATACCGAATCTAAGAGCATTCTCATCCAATTCATCAAAACTTGTGAGGGTGAGTTTTTATATTGTAAAGGGTAAAAAAAGTGGTTGTGAGTGGAGGAGAGAGAAAGTGTTACTGTTCATCTGTATATTTGGGGGGATACTGTTCACCCAGTATAATTTTTTTAATATATATTGAAAGTGGTTGTGAGTGAAGGAAAGAGAAAAATATGATGATAATATTATTTAATTGAAAAGGAGAGAGAAAAGGTATTTGTTTTTAGTGAAAATATATTGATATAGGAGTTGTTTTTTAATAGAATGTATGTATAATTTGATGGATTGGATGAGAATGCTCTAAATGATTTGGCATTAAATTTCGAACTTGGAACTCATGTATCGCTTACTTCGGGTTTTTTATATATGTTCGGGCCTTAAGATAAACATTAACAAATCGAATTTATATGCTATTGGTGTTAATTCGATTGCGGTCTCGAACATGGCCGGTATTGTGGGATGTCAAGCGGGAACTTTTCCTTTCAAATATCTTGGTCTCGCGGTTGGAGCCAATATGAACAGAATTGCAAACTGGAAACCTGTGTATGATGTGTTCGATTCGAGATTAGCTAAATGGAAGGCGAGTCTTTTGTCGTTTGGTGGAAGAATTACCCTCATTAAGTCGGTTTTAGAATGCCTGCCTAATTATTACTTTTCCTTGTATAAAGCGCCGGTTAAAGTAATCAAGGATTTGGAAGCTAAAATGAGGAACTTTCTTTGGGGTGGAGACGGTTCTTTAAAAAAGTTAAACTGGGTGGCTTGGGAAAGAGTAACGCTTCCTGTGAATAACGGTGGTATTGGGCTGAGCAAGCTTTTTGACGTCAATATTGCCCTTCTTTCCAAGTGGGGTTGGAGGTTTTTGTCTAGCAGAAACAAGTTGTGGTGCAGGACTATTGAGGCATTGCACAGCAATAGAAACAATGGAGAGTCTATTCCGTCTAAAAGGTCTCTTGGTGGGGTTTGGTTTAATATTGTGCAGGTTATCAACAAACCGATCATCAATGGCTCCGCTTTAAAATCGAGGTTCAAAGTTTTAGTGGGCAACGGAAGTAATACAGCCTTTTGGCTGGACAATTGGATTGGAAATAGGCCGCTGAAGGAGCTTTTTCCTATTCTCTTCAGGCTCGAAGACACCAAAGACTGCAAGGTTAACAGCCGGGTTGGTAATTGGAACGTCGGCAACCATTTTTGTTGGAGCTGGAAGCGCCCGGTTGGGTCTGAAATCGAGATCAACGAACTTGTTGAGCTGTGTACGATGTTGATACATGTGAGCTTGAATCAAAATGGTGATAAATGGTACTGGCTCGGTTCCGAAGACGGGGAACAGGAGGTTTTTTCAGTTAAGTCGGTCAGGAGTCTACTCGTTAAAAGCAGGATCATTGCGGATACTTACGTTCCGAAACGTTGCAAGTGGATCCCCAAAAAATGTAATTTTTTCATTTGGAGAGCGGATATGAATAGGATTGCCACGGTTGACGCTTTAATCAATCGTAACATCGATGTTGGGAGCTCGATTTGCAGGTTATGCGGTGATGGTGAAGAGAGCGTTGAGCACCTGTTCACGTCCTGTTTCTTTGCTTCAATGCTGTGGTCGTGGATTGGCAATTGGTGCAAGTGTCGGCCTTTGGTGGTGTTCTCCTTTAGGGATCTTATTGAGGTTCACAATTATGCGGGTCTGGTTGGAAAGAAAAAAGAGGTTTTAATGGGCCTCATTAGAATTGGATGTTGGTCTATTTGGAGATTGAGAAATGAAGCGAGGTTCAAGAATAAAGAGGCGAAACTTGAGTACATTATTGGTGAAGTAAAGAAATTAGGTTTTTTGTGGTATAAGACTAGGAATAAAAATGTTGATACGTCATGGGGAGATTGGTGTAAGTTTGTAAATTTGTAGTTTTGTAGTTGTTTTGGTTGCCTCGGTTTGAGGCAGCTTTTGTGGTTAATGAAGTTCACTTTTCAAAAAAAAAAAAAAAAAAAAAAGATGCTTTTTATACCACCTAACTTTACCAAGTTATTTTAGTCATTTAGGATTGCTCGGTTTATTCAGTGTGAATTGAACTATTACAAATCTTATCATAAATGCATCATTTAAAAAACATTAGTTAATTTTATCGTTACCAAGTAATACATCTATAGGGGAAGGTTCATTGAGGAACACTAAAAAAGTGGAGAACAGCGGGGAACCGACTCAAACAACTCCGATTGGACTCATTCTAGCGGTGTTGGAACCGGCTCGTCGAACCCTAACTAGGATCTCTTAACCCTAAACCCTAAATCCTAACTCCTAAACTGTGGCACCCAACTGACTTCGCGATCCTGTTTTTACAAATTGGTTTACGTGGTGTCTGCGTAGTTATCTGGATGATTATTGATTGTGTGTAATGCTTGATTATTATTTGTGATTATTATTTGTGTAGTATTACATATAGTTTAATTAGAGTTTCTATCGCTTCACTTCTCTGTGCTTACTTGTCAAATTTCGGGACGAAATTTCTTTCAAGTTGGGGATGATGTGACAACCCGAACTTTCAAGGTTTGTAACGTTAATCTCGTGATTCTAACTTCTCGTTAATTGTTTCTCTCCAACGGGCTGCATTGTTGTTATAGCGGTTAGTAACATGTTCGTATATTTGGGCCAACGCACACACACGCACACCCGTAGGCCCAACCCAAACATCCATATTCGAAAACCTTAGAATTGGGCGTAATACATGTTTAACCTTAGAGTGGGCCTAGTGTATGCTTAATTACTTGGAATTGGGTTACTACTTGGCCGGTTACACAAGCCCAAACCTTAATTGTTGTAGCAGCCCAAGTGAGTGGGCTTGAGCCCACTTCACCTACTAGAGGTAACAGCCCAAACCTTCACATTATTTGTATACGTAATATGTTTCTTGTTTGGATTAAATTTAAAACACAAACTCAAACAAACCCTATCTCTCTCAACAATCACGCACGGCATAGCAGACCCCCCCCCCCCCCCTTCCTGTTCTTCGTGCCAAGCAGTATACGCCGTTTGGATTAGTCTTAGCATCCTGTTTCTTCGGTTAGTTATCCATATTCACGTTAACATTTATTTGATTGTTCGTTATGTGATTGTAATCAGCAAAAGTGCTATATGATATTGACAGTGTTGATATGACAATAATAATATTAACGTGTGACAAGAGTTGATTCATGACTTCTATAATTCTTGGTGATAAATGGATGCTTAGGTTAACCTGAATAGGGATTAGAATGATGATGTTAAAGGTAGGAATTAAACTAATGTTATACAATTAGTCGTGGGCTAAGGGAGTAATCGGGTAACATGTTGGGCCTTATATTTTACAACTGGGCTGCATATGTCAATAAGTGAAATAGGGATTCTTGTTTAATTATCAGGTGGTGTAAATCTTTGTGCATGAATCGAATAGGGTTAATTGTTATGATAATTAATATGTTATGCTAGGGAGTTTGGTATGCTTCTGATGTAGGTATGTTATTAACGACCAAAGTGTTGCCTTAAGGTTATTTAATGATAGAAACGTGGATGAAAAATGGTTATGATTTTAATTATATGTGTTGCACACTTTAGGGTCTGATTGGTTTAACAAGGATGCTTGCATGAGTATGAGTTAATGGCATGTGAATATTGGTTAACTGGATTCTTGGTTTAATATGATATTGGTTTATTAATGCATGAATATTGGTTTAATATGATATTGGTTTGTTAATGCATGAATATTGGTTTACTAAATGGGCTGCACAGTTAGTTCAAATAGGTTTCGTTGGATCACCCACTCGTCTCATACACATAAACAGTTATTAGAAGATCATGTCATCATGGGCCTCATGTGTAAACAAGTGAATAGTTGGGCCACATGCTGGAAGGTGGGCCGCGGTCACAGTTTAGGGTTGGGTTTAATACAATGGACCGGGTAAAGGGGGCTAAGTTGGGCCGACAGGATTAGTATTAGTATTAGATTAAACAGTGGGTTACATGATGGATGTTATTGGGTGTTAATTTGTAATGTGAGTGCGTGTCGGTAGGAATATTTGCTACGATTTGTGTACGGACTATACTGATTATGACTTGTACATTGTGCACATGAGTTTGTGACTTACGTGATTGTGAAAATCTGTTACGTGGATAAACTGTGATAACTTTGTTAATGCTTGACGTAGTTGACTGTTCTAATGCGTATAATTAGGTGCATAATCCTTGAGTGTAACTTGTGTACTATGTGATAAAAGTACGTGATTCAATACGGGTACGAAACTGATTGTTATTAATAAACTATGATAGGACGTGCTTGATCAACTGATAATAAAGTAATTAACCTTACCGAGCAATCGAAGGTGAGTTCATCTCTTGAGCATGCGTCCCGGTGGTTGGGACAGTCAGTGGGTATCCCGGGGAGGGATAAGTCTTTTGGGTAAAAACGGGAATGTTGGATAATATACTCTTCCTATCACCTCTAAAGTCCCTCCGTGTTGTTTGGTTACCGGGGAGGTAACATGGTATTAGTTGGTAGCGCTACTTAGGTTTGGCAACCTCACCCCGTTCCTGGGAGGACGGGTGTTGAACTAATGACCTAGTCATGACCAATGCTTTGATAGGAGCATTGGAGAAAGGGCAAAATAATCAGAAGCCGTCTTGTATTGGGGTATTATCAACATTGTTTTCAACATTACTTTTGGAATTAAATTCAATGGATTAACTAAACATTTGGTAACCAACGTTTTCGTAAAACTATGAACTCACCAGCGTTGTCTGATACACTTGTTGCATGCTCGCAGGTCGTTAGTTTATATGGATTTGGAACTTGCTGTCTGAAGTAGCTGGAGTGGTCATGGGTCGTGCTGATTGGATACAAATGATGGGTTTATTGATTACATACATTTAATTTGAAACAGTTAACTATGTTTTCTTTTATTTGCTTCCGCTGAACATGTTGGTTTTCATTTAAACTTATTGACGGTACTTTCCAGTAATAATTGATGATTTTATTCAACACTTGTGATTGGTTCAATATGATTAGTGGCTCGTTATTGGTTTGTCACACGCCTAACAGGGACACTCCCTAGGTGGTATTTTGGGGTGTGACATAAACTCTAAACCCTAAAGCTAAAAAATAAAGCTAAAACCTAAGCTAAACCGTAAAATCTAAACTATAAACCCTAAAAGCTAAACCCTAAAACTAAACCCTAAACCCTAAATCTAAACCCTAAACCCTAAAGCTTAACCCTAAAAGCCAAACCCTAATATATTTAGGATTTAGGGGTTATGATTTAGGGTTTAGGGTTAAGAGATCCTAGTTAAGGTTCGACGAACCGATTCCAACGCCGCTGGAATGAGTCCAATCGAAGTTCGTTTGAGTCGGTTCCACACTGTTCCCCACTTTTTTAGTGTTCCCCAATGAACCTTACACTACATCTATATATGGGTTCCTTGAGCAACCAAAAAAAATAGCAAAGCGGGAAACATGGGTTTTCCATGTGAAAAACTAATAAGAAACTCATTTTTACATGTAATACATTTATTCTTATTATAATAAGAAATTCCATTAAATTAAAAAAAAATCCAAACCTTTCGCATCTAAACACATACAAAAAGTCGTTCTACTTAAAACATAAGAAATAAAAAAAAATATGTCAAAATAAGTTACTCATCTAGGTTTTACGTGTAAAATCCATCATTCCCCAATTCCTCACTTATTTGTGGTTCCTTAATGAATGTACTCCAAAAATGTGGGAAACTAGATGTGAACCAACTTAAATAAACTTCAATTCAACTAATTCTAGCGGTGTCGAAATCAGCTCATCAAAAACTGCAAATACTAATATTAAACTCTAAAGCTAAACCGATTTGGAGGGCGGCAAGGATGAAGGACGATTGAGGAGGTTATGAAATTTAGTGTTTTATTGTGGACCATCAAATGACCATGTTAGCATAGTGGTGGACCATGGCTTTTTATATTATTAATTATAAAGGGTAGTTTGGTATTTTTACACGTGTTTATCTGAAAAACTAACACTCATTTAAGCCAGGGACCATTAGGGTAACCCATTGTAATGTAATTATTCAAACTTCTGGACCAAACTTAGAATAAGGACATACCACATGGATGATTCAAGAAATTAATGCTAAACTCTAAAACTAAATCGGTGAGGGGTAGGATGAAGAACGACTAGGGAGGTAATGAAATTTAGTGTTTTAATGTGGACCATCAAATGGCTATGTTAGCATGGTGGTGGACCATGGTTTTTTATATTATTAATCATAAAGGATAGTTTGGTCATTTTACACATGTTTACCTAAAAAATTAACACTCATTCAGGCTAGGGACCATTGGGTAACCCGCTGTAAACAATCTGACCACACATGTAATTCTTCAAAATTTGAGACCAAACTTAGAATATGGACATACCATATGGAAGATTCGAGAAAATAACTCTAAAACGTATCTTTTTTTTATTTATAAAGAGAATTTTGATAAAAACTTATGCAGGTTCACTGGTTCATAGCCGAAGTAGATTGATAGGCATACACCTTATGTCGTACAAGTGTCTGATTAATTTGCACTCATTAACAAAAATGACCTAACATGATTAGGGTCTACCACATTAGTGGTTTGGGGCAAAATGTGCAGATAAATGGCTATAAAAATCCCAAGATGCATATTTGTATAAAAAAAATAGAAATTTTAAATTGTTGGTTAAGGATTCGAATACCAAAAACTGGGCAACTGTAAACCCCTAATTACTATGAGTTAGTGAGTATAGTATGTTTATACTAAATTTGGTTAGGTACGCACATTGATGCTTAACGAATTTGAATGATTTGGTATCAAATTTGAACTTAGGAACTCATGTAGATGCCTTGTATACCACTTAACTTTTGCAATTATTTTAGTTATTCTTGTTTGAACAATGCAAATCCTAGCATATATTATATAAGTTGGCATAAATAAGCAATTACATCATTTTAAAGAGATTGAGTTAATTTTATCGTTTCCAATTAATACATCACTAAATTTCTAATTTTATTAACTATATGTATCTATGTACATACATACATACATATCTATGTTGTACTATAATGCATACTATAGGGGTAGCTTTGGTAATTTACCACTTTAAGACATATACAACTATTTAAAATATAATGTACAACCATTTCAAGCATGAAGCATCTTAAATATGTTAAAATCTCACCAAACCCTAAAGCACAAACACAATACACCTCTCCTACGCACACTTACGTGTGAGGCTCAAATCGTGAAGGTAAGGTCACATTTATGAGGGTGGCGGCTAGGGTTTTGAGAATGTTCTCTTTATAACCCTTCAACAAGCATGGTTGATTTCCTTCTTATTTTCGTTGTATGGTTGTATAAAGTCCTTTTATTCTTTCATATCACCGTTTCATGGTGTGTTGTTGGGACTTTGGCTCGAGGGGAGCTTTGATGGAAGGTTAGAAGGTGGCGACTTGGGTTTTAGAAATTGTGAAAGATGGTTGCTGTGCTAAATATAGTCTGTTAAAACTACTTAACTAAACCTAACCTAGACTATCTAGTAATACTCCAGACTCCCCTATATACTAGACCACAATGATAGGCAAGGGTACTATCGAATGCAGTAAAACCTAATGGAAGTTCGGATATCGAACCTACGAGAGACTAACAACACCTAACTAGACTCTGGCTACTAACTAACGAGTTTAATTGATTTGTTGGAATGGGGAGTTTTTAACTAATTTAGAAAGCAGTAAATACGAAGACAAACAAGCAAATAGAACACGACTAACACGAAAGATACCAGATATGGGGGAAGACAACTACCTATGCTCGGAATCCTATCAACTAACTCAATTGTTCTCAGGACTAACGTATGAAGCCGGATCTAATGATAATACCCTCAGGACTAAGGAAAATATAGATCACCACTAAACTCTCATAAGGATCCTAAAGGCTAATAAAGCTCACCGGAATGTAAAGTAGATCTCCTCCCGGTCTCAGCATAATACGGATTACTAAGGTACTCTAAAGAAGGTTCATCTTTCGAATCTACCAACTACAGTGTTGTGAAAGATTGTGACCCACAATCCTAAAACACTAAAGTCAATCCCATCTAAACCAATTACTAACCCGGAAACACTAAACCACGAGTGAAAGGATAGACACAATCTCTCACTATCTAAACCTAACAATCTATGGAACTGGGGGGAATCCAGCTAATCTATCACCTCCTGGTCTCAAAACTAGGTAGAACTCTAATCTCTATCAACTATCAAACACAATCTCTTGGTCACTAATCCTAGTCTAACCATCTAAACTTAACCACACACGGTAATCAAATCTAGCATGAATCAATACTAACCTAAATGATTTGTAACTCACTCAGATCAACAAACTCACAGGAATCAAATAAGACAGAATCAAGTTATTAGAGCGCATAACCATTAAGCAATCAGAGTAGATAAGATCTTCCACTAATATTCAAACACACACATAATCAAACCCAAAAATAATCAATTCAATTAACAATCATCCTAACCTAGGTAGCATTTGAAGTTTAGCTGCTCATTAAATCCAATGAAACCAGAAAAACAATGAAACTATTCAAGTCTAACATGGTTTAATCGTATCAAATAAGCAAAAGATCAACGACAAACTGAATAAACAATTCCTATCGATCCCAGTTGCTCCAACTATCTCTCCATGATAAAATTCGTCCCAAATCGCCCTTGTCAGGTCCTTATAATCATTTGATGTGTTGTGTATTATCTAGGGTTATACATTGAGTTTATATATGCGTTAAACACCTTTTTCGTGACCAGACTATCCCCCGCACGTAATGAGTGAGATTGACTAATACATCATGATGTGCGAACATATCATATACTAACAAAGGTCACGCTGTGGCCTTGATGGTAAATAACTCGAATCATCAATTCTTGATGGCGCTTGATAGTACTTACCAGTCTGTGAGAACTATACTTTTAACTAGGGAAACTCTTCCTTCTGTGAAGGATGCTTTTTTCAGTTATTTCTAGAAAATAATCTCATCTTCATACTAAGAATTTTTCTAAAAAGACTCCTAATAATGTGTTTGGGTTTTCCTATTAAGACCAATCACTTTTGATTCAAAGAAAAAAGGTATTAGAACTCCTAATCCTAATCTCAAATGTTCTCACTGCAATAAAACTGGTCATGCTATTGAGAAATGTTTTGAACTTGTGGGATATCCTTCATAGATGAAGTCAAAACCTGGTGGGAACAAGGGTACTAGGGTTAGTAATAATGTGATTGTTGATAATACTGATACTTCTTCTTCTCCAGGTTTGTTATGTTCTTCAAATTACTTGCTCTATACTAATTATACAACAAATGTTTGGTAGCATTTTAGAGACGTCATATTTGTTACATCAAACATAGGGCTAGCAAATCATGTCTTATCAGGTTTAACAGGTCTCTGATGACGCGAATAACACAAGTATTAAACATGAATACAACTTGTTTAATTACTTTATATCTAATGCTAATAACACAGTTGTATTTTTATGTACTAAGGAGAAGAAATGATAGACATTAGCCCCCTAATTCTATTTATTTTTAAAAAAGTAAAAAACCAAATAGTATACTTTTTTAAGTAAACAAGTTTAATCGTGTCTTATACAGATATCTGTTGTCAGCCCTAATCAAACATTATGTTAGATGGTACATTGAGCTTGATTCCTGTAACCATAAGTGATACACACATTGTTAACACATAGGCATAAATGATCTGAAGTCACCTACAATATGTTATAACACGTACCTACAGTGTCGCCGTCCAATGTTTGTTCTAAAGTTCATTCCATGCGTTATAAATCAAGTAACTGTATGTTTGTACATTTCCAACATTATGTGGGGAGGGTGTAGTAACGGGAATACAACGGCTAATGTGTCACCTCAGTCGTTGCCGCACGGTAACATTGGCCCATGTGTTCGATTTCAGTGTGTGACGGGTTCAAACTATACAAATGTGTGTAGTATACCGTTCTTTAATGATACATTTTGAAAGGGGGCCCAACGACTATATTAAGATTCAAAATATTTTTTTTTCAATTTATAAATACATGTTTCAATATCAACCAAGTCGAAAAAACTATGGCTCAAACAATTTAATAGCAACAAACCACAGTCGGTAATTATATATGCTTTGAAATTGTGTCTACTTGAATTGCGGGATTATGTAAATGTTGAGGACAAATATTATATGTGTCGCTGAAGTACTGGCTAACAAAGATATCAGCTCCACCCGCATCAAGAAAACTAACAAGAGAAAAAATAAGGCTTGTGAAAGTAAAAAGAAAATACAACACAAAAGTAGATTATATATAAATCAATTAGCAAATATAAAACAACTAAGCCCATTTTATACTATTAAACAAATAAGTCCATTTTTAAATACACCCATTATTATTATTATTATTATTATTATTATTATTATTATTATTATATTATTATTATATATTAAAAAAGCAACTGAAATGAACAGTAATTATAATATATTATAACCATATATTAATATATTAAGAATTACTATTATTATTATATTATTATTTTCTTTACTTTCTAAGTTGGATAAACTTTGTGTCAACCAATACTGGTATTGAAAAGACCGGTACAGTCCGGTTTATTATCGGTACATGAAGGTAAAAATCGGTACCAGCCTTATACAGAAAACGCCAAAAGTCAGTACCGGATTGAGTTTGAAAATCTTTTAGGTCGGGAAATTCGGTACTGCTACACGGTACCATTTGCTCATCCCTGATCAGAGCTCAGTGGCAACCGATACCGAAAATACCGGTTATGGTACCGGTATATGAAGATAAAAATCGGTAGCGAACCGGTACTAGAAACGCCAAAAGTCGGTACCGAATTGGTACTTAGGATCCCTCTGTTCGGGAAATTCGGTACTAGTACCCAATATTATTTGCTCATCTCTGACCACGGGTTTCATACGAACAACATCATTAACATACAACTTTTTTTGTTGATTTTCTTTCGATTATTTTTTACAGTTTTTTACATTTTCTTTTTATTTTTGTTAGTGGTTCCGTGTGCAACGCGCTCGTAGTGATTTTAAAACATATAAAAGTCGATACCGAATTGGTACCTAGGATCCTTCTGTTCGGGAAATTCGGTACCGGTACCCAATATTATTTGCTCATCTCTGACCACGGGTTTCATACGAACAACATCATTAACATACAACTTTTTTGGTTTATTTTCTTTCGATTATTTTTTATAGTTTTTTACATTTTCTTTTTATTTTTGTTAGTGGTTACGTGTGCAACGCGCTCATAATGATTTTAAAACATATGTAAACACATACCAAATAACAAAAGAAGTTCGTTGCAACGTGGATAGGGTGATAAACCTAGTTAACCATTAAATCCAAATACCTAAGAAAACATTTTTAACAAGTAAGCCCAAACACCATTTAACCCACCCATTTTTAATAATTAAAAAATGGCCTAATTAAAAAATGAGTTGGCCACTTATTTTATTAACAACCTACACCACAATTCCATTTTTCAAACTAAAGACTCAATTAGGGATAAGCAAATTCTGATCCTGTCCTAATACAGTACCGATTTCGAATTTCGCCAAAACTGGGTACCGATATCGATACCGAAATATGTCGGTACGGTACGGTATCGGTATGGTATCGGTACGATAGCGGTATTTGAAGGTAAAATTCAGTATTTTACAGGTACCGTACCGTACTGGTACCGATCCCAAAAGTACCGATACCGAAAATGCCAAAAAGTGGATACCGTTTCTGGTACCGAAAAAAATCGGTACGGTATTTTCGGGATCTGGATGGTATCGGGACGGGATCGGTATTTGATACCAAATGCTTATCCCTAAACTCAATCAATGATTCTGCCAAGACACCTACTGCTGCTGGTTGAAGGGTGTGGATGGGTCTGTTTCGGTTTTGCCACTTGGGCCAAAAAAATTGTTCTGTTTTTTTTTTTTATTTTTTATGTTACCCAATCTGATTCAAACCAAAAAGTCAATCCATTTAGTTAATCAAGGGCTAAGATTAAATGATGGAAATTAAAGGGAAGAAAAGAGGCCTGTGAGTTTGTTTAGGGGCATTCTAGTCAATACAAGACAATAGTTTATCTCTTCTCCAATTCCCCCCCATTTTTTAAACGTTAATAACTCTTTCATACGACATTATTTTTTTTTATAAAAATTGCACCAAAACACGAGCGTTTTTTTATCTTTAAAACGAGTATACTATTGCTATATTTTCGAAATTTTTTTTTGAAAGCCCAGTTGCGTAAAACGCAATGGAAAAAACCCAGTTGCGTAAAACGCAATGGAAAAAAAAAACCTAAAAAATGAAATTTTTCTAAAACGCAATGCACCAAAAACACAAAAAAATGTCTTATTTGTAAAACGTAATGGCCAGAAAACACAAAGAAATGTGTTATTTCTAAAACGCAATAGCCTAAAAACTAAAAAAAAAGTGTAGTTTCTAAAACGCAATGGACTGAAAACACATAAAAATGTGTTTTACCTAAAATGCAATGCACAAAAAACACAAACACATGTCTTATTTCTAAAACGCAATGGTCAGAAAACACTTAAAATGTCTGTTTTCTAAAACGCAAAGGACTGAAAACACATAAAAATGTGTTTTACCTAAAACGCAATGCACAAAAAACACAAAGAAATATCTTATTTATAAAACGCAATGGCCAGAAAACATTTAAAAATGTCTCATTTCTAAAACACAATGACCTAAAAAAACAAAAGAAAGTGTTCTCTATAAAACGCAATGGACTGAAAACACCTAAAAATGTGTTTTACCTAAAACGCAATGATTAAAAACACTTCAAAAATGTGTTTTTCTAAAACGCAATGACCAGAAAACGTATAAAAATGTCTTAGTTTTAAAACGCAATGGCATACAAACACCAAAGAAAGTGTTCTCTCTAAAACGCATTGAACCAGGACAATAATTGTGAACCAGGAATGCAGTTCTAAAACGCAAAGGCATAAAACTGTCTACGAATGCAGTTTTCCAGAGGCAAATTTATAGAAAATTATTTTTCTCATGCATTTTTATTAAAGCAATTTAATCGACCCCAGCCAGGGGCTGCGGCCCCTGGGACCCTGCTACCAGGGGCTGCCACCCCCGGACCCCGCCAAGATCGTAAAACGCAATGACTAAATCAAAAACCCAGATCGTGAAAATGAAATTAAAGAATTTCTTACATGGATCGAAGCCGATTTCTTCATCGATTGACGAAATTTGAATGATAGAAACTCTTATCAGCGATTGAATCGAACGGATAGAGTGACTATCTTCAAAATCACGGGGAAAAACGAGATTTTGAATGAAATTAAACTGGGTTTTCTTCAAAAAAAGCTGAAGAACACGTTGATCGGGTGTTTGAATCATTGATTGATGACGAAATCGCACTATAATGTAGTGATTATTGAGATAGTAAGTGAAGAAAAGGTTGGAGATGGTGGGTTTTGAAAATGGTTGGTTTTGAAGTAACTGGGGAGAAGAAGGAAAAAGAAAGGATGAGATTGACTAAAATACCCTTTCTCTTTATTTTAAAATTTGCCACATGTCATAATCCTATTGCTTCATATCCTTCTTAGCCAAAATAAACTTTCTATTTGATCCCCACCTTTGATAAATTATCTAAAAACATCTAATCATTAAGATACAAAGTATTAGTCAATTAGTTATCTTATTTTCTTTTAATTATTCATTAAGCATTAAGATACACATTACATATATTATTGTTTATTTTCACTGTTAGTCGATTAGTTATCTTATTTTCTTTTAATTATTCATTAAGATAAGAATGAATTGTTGGAATGTGCAGGGTTTTCTTGAAGATAGTTGGTTCAGTGTTAGGTATTCTTATTCGATTTACTAATTAAGAGGGTAATCCGTCGAATTTAGTATAGACGTCATAGGTTTTAATCTCACTTATAATTAAAAGTTGGACAAATTTGTTCCTCGTGTTTATTTAACCAGGAATTCAACACAATAACTTGGCTAGCAGTGACGTAGCTTAGGGGGGTGCCCCCCCCCCCCCCTTTTGGACAAATTTGTTCCTCATGTTTATAAAATTTCCTATTTTTCGTCCGAAAATTTTAAAATTATATAGGATTGTCCCCCAATTATTTTGCCTAAATATTTATACAATATATAAATTGGGTTTCATGACTTTCTGCCGCCTCGGAACTTTTGGTCAAGCTCCGCCACTGTTGGCTAGAGTTTTTGGATGGTAGGAGTAGAAACTAATTAAGTCGGGTAACACGTTAAAGATGTCCACTTGAGTGAAACCTGAATCAAGGAACCATTTGAGAACTTGTATAGTCCTTATCAGGACCCGAATAACTAAACCGATACATGATTCTAGACCAGTTTGTATTCGATCCATTTGGCCAGCTTATGTGGACCGATTAATACAAACCCATGTTAGTATAGTTATTGCATTTTGACAATATAAAGTACCCACATCCAAAAGACCAAATTGTTCTGTTTCACGTGCCTTGCCCACTTTTAATATATAGTTACGAGTCTTATATATGGTACTCTAAATAAATTTATAAATCTATAAAGACAAAAAAAAATAACTAACGGTAAATTGTACGTATTCACGTGCATCCTACTATCCATGCATGCATATTCGGCGACTATTGAAGAATCCGTATCGGTCAAACTGTAAAAAGTGTTCAGAATAAATTTACGAAAATGATCAAAGAATAAGTTTGATTTACCAAAATGGTAGGTCATGCGTCAGTGGAGCAGGGCATCACCGATTACGAGACATCTTTTGCGTCCTTAAATATAGAAGTGACACGTGTCCATGACTCATCCCATGCGTCCGTGACTCATCCCATCATTTAATGCGTTCGTGACTCATCCCATGCGTTGCCATCTCATCCCATGTGTCCTTAAATATAGAAGTGACACGTGTCTCAATGGGATGCATGGGATGAGTCATGGACGCATGGGTTGACTCACAGACGTATGGGATGATGGGATGAGTCACGGACGCATGGGATGCCTCAAATCTCGCTAAAAGTAAATTTTATGAGTCACGGACGCATTAGACGCATGGATGTCATTGAGACACGTGTCACTTCTACATTGGCGGACGCATGAATGAGCTCTGCAGACGCATAAGATGTCTCGTAATCGGTAATGCCCTGCTCCACCGACGCATGAAATGACTATTTTGGTAAATCAAACTTATTCTTGGCCATTTTCATAAATTCCTCAAAATGTTTGTTTATCTAGCACAATGTAATCCGTAGTGCTTTTACAACCCTCACACCCCAATGGACATATCCGTATTGGTCAAAGAAAGATTACCCAAAATTATAGCTCTTTATAACTAGAAGGCTTATAGCTCTTTATATATAACTAAAAGGTTGCCTATATGATACGGTTAGAAACACAGACACTATCAAGGGTGTGTATGGTTCTGTACAGTTTGGTTATTAGCCTTAATCGAAACCGAAGCCATTAGTTAATCTACTTTATTAACCAATAGGTTTTTGGTTAATAATTTCGGTTTATTTTGTTTAGATTGTCGGTTCGGTTGATTTTGGTTAATAACCAAAGTCAAACTTGGGCTAATTTTTTTTCTTAGATATTTATAAAAGAGTTAATTGTCCGGATAGCCCATGTGGTTTTACATTTTTCACGTTTAGTCCCCAACTTTTCAGAATAGCATGTATGCTCCATTTGGTTTAATCGTTTGTTACTCGGATAGTCCCTACATTGGATGGGTGTTAACTTATTCAGTTAATTGTGTATAAAATTACAAAAAATGCCCTTATTGTGGTAAATGTCCTCATCTTCCTCCTTTTGTCACCTGTAACAGCACCATCACCATAATCAAACACTAAACACCACCACCCTTTTCTTACATCACCTGCAACACTGCCTTTCTTTCTCACATAACCGGTGGACTTCACCTTCATTTACTGGTTTGAATCGAAGAGATCTACACAAAATTTAGATTATCAATAAATGTCACTATAAATAAAACTCCTATTTTGAAACCCTAACTTTCTACAAAATGAATTCTAATCGCAAAAAAAAAAAAAAGAAGTAGAATCACTCAATTTCTACAGCGAACAACATCTACTACGGATAAATTAACCTATAAATCAAGCAACAATTACTTAAAAATACAAATTATATATGTATTGTAAACATACTTTGCAGCTGATTTAGATTCTGCCTCAAGCCATTGACAAATCTGACGAACGTTGTGTTTGAATATAGAAGTAGACTGTTTGACATCTGTTAAAATATATAAATATTTAGAGTAAACTGCAATTTTACCCCCTAACGAAATAATTGCAATTTTACCCCCCAACGTTCGCTGTTATGTCGCAACTTTACCCCCTGGCATCAAATTTGTTGACCGGTCAACTAAACTATGGGAGGGTCAAAGGGTAATCCTGTAATTTCACCAAAATTAGTAACTTATATATTATAATAACCCCTAAATTTAACCTTCTATATCAACCTTACCCCCTAAGATTCCACCCACTCCTTCTTCTTCACTCCCACCCACCGGACACTCCCCCCTCCACCGGCGACACTCCCCCCACCATTGTTGGCATCAGATTGAGTCAATGTCTTCGCAAAAGATGTCGGAATCTCCTGATTTCCATTCTTGTTGTAATCAAACCCTACTTCCCCATCATCATTCAAATCAAAATCATTCTGGTTTTCCAACGGGATCAGCCCCATTTTAGCATAAACTTCATCCGTTTCCGGATCTGCCATGAACTTTACGGACGAGTTCAATGGCGGCATTTGCACCATACCACCAGCACAGGCATGCCATAACTGCGAATCCAAGCGATTCTCCACTGCATTAACTGCGGTTTTCGCAGAATCCATCACACTAGTCATCTTGAAACTTAAACCCTAACCTAGAACACGATGATCAGCACTGTAAATCCACAACAATAGTGTATGAGATTCGGTAAAATCAACAACTCACAAAACAAAAAAAAATCCCCAAAATCAATCACATATTCTGATCATTAACAATAATATTGAAGTAAATTGAACCTTAACTCCCAATTAAATAAGAATCCAATCAATTATCCACTTCATTAATGGCGTTTTCACAGAATTGGTCATCATAATGAAACCCTAACCCTACTTTTCATCAACATGACACATCACCAAACAACAAAATCCCCAAAATTGATCATGTATTCTGATCAATAACAACAAATTTGAAGTGGGTTTAACCTTCCAATAAAAAGCATCACAATCACCCTCAAAATCATGAAGAATGAAGAAGTTGAAGTCTGAAAGTGTGTTAGATTAAGAAAGTAGAGTTGAATTGTAAGTTATGAGAGAAGAATAGTGAGTGGGTGAGTGAGGGGGTTAGTAGGATTTAAATGGAAACAGGGAGAGGGGCAGAGACAGAAACGGTCACCTCAGGCTTCGTTGCCGACCGGACGGTGGCATACAACAAACAAATATTGATTCTACAAATAAATAAGTTATCAATGGGTTGATGATTAAAAGCAGGGGTTTATAATAATCGAATATGAGTGGTGGAATCGAATATGGGTGGTGGCGGGAAAGGTTTTGGAAGTTGCAGGGGGTAATATTGCTGCGTAACACAAAGTATAGGGGGTAATAAAAAGGGCATTTTAGTAATTTACCCCAAGTCAACAGATAAGTCAACAAATTTGATGCCAGGGGTAAACTTGCGACATAACAGCGAACATTGGGGGGTAAAATAAAAGGGTAAAATAGTAATTTCACCCCCAAGTCAACAGATCAGTCAACAAATTTGATGTCAGGGGGTAAAGTTGCGACATAACAGCGAACGTTGGGGGGTAAAATTGCAATTATTTCGTTAGGGGGGGTAAGGGTGCCAATCACCCCAAACCCCAGGGGGTAAAATTGCAGTTTACTCAAATATTTATATCCTTTCCAATTCAATTCTCTCATATTTATTTCTTTTTTTTTGTTTGGTTTGAGGTGCGTTTGGCCTATGTATAAAGAATGGGCTGCTGCTAAAGGTTGGGCCTCTTGTTTCTCTTGGGCTGCAGCTGATTGCTGTCTTTGGCTCATTTTAGGTTTGTTAAGCCTTTTTAATCCCAGCCGCTCCTCAGCTGGTCATAATCATTCGCAATCATAGTTGCAGCGTCTCTCTTCTCTTGCTCTCTAGAACATTCACTCAAAAGCTTTGGTTTTTACTACTGTTCGAGAGCGTCCTGACTTGCTGCTGATCAATGTGCTGTGAAGTTCATTCGGTTGAAGATGCTGATTGTAAATGGTGATTACACCGTGCTTGATTCCTGTTTTGAATAAACCTTTGTATATCTTGCTTTATTTATAAAAGGATATCACGTTTTCACATGGTATCAGAGCCATAATCGGCTCTCTAGTACTCGTTTCCTTCCGCTGCTACTTCATAATGAAAGAATAGGTCCGTTTGGATCTAGGGTTGTGGTTGAAGATCTAAGGAATCTTGGTGGTACAAGTGAATCCGCCGATTCCTGATCATCTGCTTGAAGTTATCTCTGATTGTGAAGGCTGAAACCCTAAATATGGGGTTTTAGTGGATCTATGGTTGGGGGTTCTTCCATTTTCTGTTGATTGCTGCATGGGGTTCGTGACAGAAAGTAGATTGAAACCCTACCTAGGGTTTTTTCGTGCCTATTGAAGGGGTTCTTGTTGGTCTTTGTTACAGAGCAAACCAACAGAAGTTTCACTGGTCTTCTTTGCTTATAATCATACTTGTAACCCTAAGTGAAGGTTACAAGTGTGATTACCGGAGTTAAACACACCCACTGTGAGATTATTCTATCTTTATTCTTTATTTTCGTCTTTTTTACTTCCTACATCACTGAGTCAGTGTGTCTAGGCATTTTGATGCCGGGTTTAGCAAGACCGGTTTGATTTTGGGATACAGAGAGGGTCCACTCTGTTGCATTTGTTTGGTTTATGTGTCAAAGCTCCCTGAATATCGTCTGTGGAGGCACCTTGAGTGACGAACCTCTGATCGGACCTCTGTTCAGGCTTCGTTGTCCTCTGTGCTTCTTGTTTGTTCTATCTCTGCCCTTATCTATTTCTTGTTGTTTGTCCTTACCTGTAATTTATAGCTGCTTTCTGTTCTTGCTTAGTATGTTTCTGCCCTTATTTAGTAACTGTTTAGTCAGTGTTATCAACAATGCCTAGTGATTCTGTTATTACTACTGATGTTGTAACATCCCTTAGTGCTACCCAGGTTAGCAAAATAGATGCTAGTGATCCTCTGTTCCTATACCCTAGTGACTCTGCCAATTTATCTAAAGTCAGTGTAAAACTCAATGGGTCAAAAAATTATAGGATCTGGTCTAATACCATGTATCTTGCCTTACAGGTGAAAAATAAGATAGGGTTTGTTGATGGTTCTTGTCCTAGGTCTGAAACTGATGAGGTCTTGGGTAGACAATGGGATAGATGCAACTCTATTTTCCTTACATGGATTCTTAACTCTATGTCTGAGGAATTATATCTTGGTCTGGTTTACTCTAAAATTGCTTCTGATGTATGGAAAGATATAAAAGAAACTTATGATAAGATAGATGGCTCTGTTGTGTTTAATCTATATAAAAAAAGCAACTCTTTTAGTCAAAATGGTATGCCTGTCTCATAATATTATCATAAGTTGAATTGTATGTGGAAGCAATTAGAACAATTACTTGCCTTACCTGCATGTTCTTGTGATGCATCTAAACAGTTTAATGACTTTAATCATCTTATAAAGCTAATGCAATTCTTGACGGGTCTCGATAGTTCATACCAGTCTATGAGAACAAATTTATTAACTCAAGAAACTCTTCCTTCTGTGAAGGATGCCTTTGCTGTCATCTCTAGAGAAGAGTCTCATTTACACTCAAAAAAAATTTCTGATAAAACCCCTAATAGTGTTGTTAGCTTTGCTGCTAGGGCTAATTTAAATGTTGATTTAAAGAAAAATGGTGTAAAAACTCTTAATCCTAATCACAAATGTTCTCATTGTAATAAAACTGGTCATACCATTGAGAAATGTTTGAACTTGTTGGCTATCCATCTGGATGAAATCAAAAACTGGTGGGAACAAGGGTAACAGGGTTAGTAATAATGTTACTGCTGACACTATTGATACCTCTTCTGTTGTGAGTTTATTAACAAATGATCAGGTAGCTCAACTGCTTAGTCTCTTAAATGATAAACCTAAGGGTGACACTCAGAGTAGTAACTTTGCTAGTATGTGTGCAAATTATGTATGTCTAAATAGTTTTGTCAATATTTCATCCAAACCTACTTGTGAATTTAAACCTAACTATTGTTTTTCAAACTTTATTGACAATGGGAAAAAGGTAGGATGGATAATTGACGCTGATGCTAACCAGCATATGGTAATGACTGATGATTGTCTTATTAATCAAAAGGATGTCACTGAATTTAACATCAAAGTTAAACACCCTAATGGCACTAGTGCCTTGGTAACTAAAATTTGTGATATTAAATGAAGTGACAAAGTCATTCTTTATGATGTGTTTTTTGTACCTAATTATTGTATTAACTTAATATCTGTTCATACACTTGCTAGAGATTGTAAGCTTACTGTTTCTTTTGATGAACATAATTGCTATATTCAGGATTCTCATCTAAAGAAAGTCCTAGTGGCTGGTAATCAGTTTGATGGTCTATACTTCTGTGGTAGTTCTTCTGTTTCAAATAAGGTGTGTAATGTTAGTTGTGATGTTAATCTTTGGCATGCTAGGTTAGGACATCCTGCTCAACCTGTTCTGAATGTTTTAAAGAATAAATTAAATATTAAAACTAGCTCTAAGTTAGAACCTTGTGAAACTTGTCATAGGGCTAAACAACATAGGGAACCGTTTCCCTTAAGTGACTATAAATCTAAATTGTTAGGTGATCTAGTTAACCTTGATGTTTGGGGTCCATATAGGGTTCCAAGTTGGGATGGTTTTAGATACTTCCTTACTATTGTGGACGACTTTACTAGAGTTGTGTGGGTATATCTCATGAAGTCAAAGGATGAAGTTTTTTTTACTATATTAAAGGCTTTTATAATATGCTCAAAACACAATTTAGTAAAACAGTTAAAATATTCAGGAGTGACAATGGTACTGAATTCATTAATAAACAAATGAATAATTTTTGCTATGAAAATGGTATCTTACATCAAACTGTCACACCCTGACTTTCGCGGAAGCGTGAATTGGTGTGACTTGCTTAATATCATTGCATTCAATCATAACAACAACTATATGATAAAAACCGAAGGTGATCATCAATTAATTAAGTTTAAAGCATAACAACATTCTTTGAAACATAGACACCAAATTCTAGTACAAACCATGCATCTTGTTTTTAGAGTTCACAAAGACTCGACAAAAGACATTATTTAGAACTAGCCTTTGAAAGTTGTGTCTTATCTAGAATAAGACACACAATCCAAATCCACAGACATAGGACAACACCTTTTATTCTTAGCTTTACTTGAAACATCCAAACGCCCATCAGATCCATACTTAATTTCCTGAAATTCATCTAATTTGAAAACATCAACAAAAGTTGAGCGAGTTCATGTGTTTAGTGTGTGAGCTCGAATAAACTTAGAAATCATTGTAAGTAAGTATGAATTTGCAACCCTGGTATGAAAGCAACAAGGAAAAACAGATCACCAATGGTTTGCAAGGCCATTGATATGTGTGAAGTGATGCAGGAAAACTCAATCCTAGCAGATTTTGCCACGGCTTCAGTTTGAAGACATAGTCACCTCATGGGCCAAACCCCGGTACACATGGGTGTGGGCTCGCTACACCCAAATAGATCTATCACTCATGTCCCTTGGTCCTACAACAAGGATTAATGGCCTTAAGTGTTATACCCACCACTCATATGATCAAGTAGTACCCTTCCTTAGCTAACCATACCAAATCAAAATGTTTGTAAACAGTTGTAACATGTATTTCACCCCCGAAGTTATAAAACCAAAAACAGTTAAAGAAAAGGGGGTCATGAAACTCACAGTCTTACGTCTTCAATCACCGTAACTCAAACTTCTTCGGATAATGCACGACTACCTACAACGTAGTAATGTCTATTAGATGAACGGGTAGTGCCTTGACCTGGTATTAATGTCTTTGAGTTACGTTTCTTCGTATCCTTGATATTATTCCAAGTTATAATTATTTGTTAAAATAATTAATATTTTAACTTAAATTATGTTTATTAAATTTTGGAATAATAATATATTTTTGGTTTGGTACTCTTCGGGTATTTATACATGTATATCCTTCCCAAGGATGGGGGTATCTTATACTTGTATATTTTTGCCACGCATCAGGGTCGTATTCCGGTGTGTATTTATACGTACGAGAATACCTATTTTTATTGTATTCATTAAATATTCTTATACTTACTTCCATATTAATTTTCCGGAATATTATCTTTAATAAAAAGTCCACCAATATATATCTCCAAAATATATATTTCATTAATTATTACTTATTTATAATTTTTCTTTGACAAAAATATTTGTATTTTCTTATAAGTTCCATAAATAATATATTTTCAAGTCTGACTTAGAAAATATATATATATATATATATATATATATATATATATATATATATATATATATATAAACTCATTGTTCTCCAAAAATGATATATTTCATATTTATTCGAGAGAATATATTTTTTTCACCTCAAAAATATTGTATTTCGTGTTTGTGAAAGAAAATATATATTTCTTAAAAATAATATATCTTCTAAAATTTTCAAGAAAAATATATATTCATTTTTGCCAAAAATAATATATTTTTCCTTTGTCAAAAATATGACATATTCTTGTAGTAATTGTAAAAAAAAAAAATCATATTTTCATTTCCTTGGTGTCCAAAATTTTATTTACCAAAATATACTTGTGAATTAAATTCCAGAATATTTTGTAAGTCTAATTCCCTAGTTCAGTTTCACCAATATTTTGTGTACAACTTGTATATTTATTCCTTGGAATTTTGGTAAATATTTTGGATTGTAATCCTTGATATTTTGATGTTTTATATTATTCCATGTCCTAAAATAATATAACTAATACACAAAATATACAAATAATCACACACATGGTGTCCTCTAAATATATATATTTCCTAAATACATATGTAGTCTCTTTTATTTATAAAAACCAACCTCCAATATTTATATTGTTGTAACAAAAAGTTATGGCAAAGTTTATGTAACAATTCATGGTTGAAAACACACTTGTAAATACTTGTTTAAAAATATTTTTCTAAGTGTTTGGATTTTTAGAAAATTTTGCCATAGTTTCCCTTAAAAATGGAGGTTTCCATGCTTTCAAGCATATCATTTTCTTTTGTAAAAATCAGCACAATCAATCATCATTCAACAATAAGCAACTTACACTTACCAATCTTGCCAAATCAAGCATAATCTAACTACTTCATGAACTTGAATATTTGTAAAAATTTGTAGTAATTTACTAGTGTCATTAGTAAGCCTTGTTATCCTTTAAAGTGTGATTAGTTCTTTAAAAACTTCATTTTTAAAGAGTATGAATCTTTACAACTTGTGTTCATCATTTCTAAAAATGTTTCTTTATGAATTCTTCTTGTTACACAAGTGTTTCTACACTTGTTTAACCACCAAAAATAAGGTTTGCTTATGTAAGAACCAAGATTTAGTAAAAGTTATATTTTTAACTTGGTTTCTTTAGAAATGATCCATAAATCTTTAGATCTACAAGTGTTACTACTCACTTTGATCATTATTTTTTCAAGAAAACATTATGTTCTTTCAAGTTCATGCTTTATGTGTAGATGATTTATCATCCTACAACATTTCTATTTTCTCATCTTGCTAGATTATGTTTTTAATCATGATCTAGCAAGATCACATGATGATCTATATCATGATCTAGCAAGATCACATGATGATCTATATCATATACATGAACAAGTAACAATCAACAAGCAAAACAACATAATAACCACTTAGTTTCTTCATAAACCATGCTTATGTTCAAGTTTACATATTGTGATCTTTAGTGTTATTCAAGATTATGGTTATGTTTTTCCTTTTAACCACTTAAAATAGAAGTAAACTAGTAAGATCAAGACTATTACTACTAGCACAAGGCTAGGGATGATCAAGTGTAGAAAACAAGTGGATAAAAGCAAATAATGGAGGTTCTTGAACTTCCGTAAGCTCCTAGCTCCTTTACGTGACCTCTAACACCATTGTATATGCTTGAAATGGAATTAGGATGGATGAATAAAGGTGAGTGTGTGTGTGTTGAGGTCGGCCGAGAACACCAAGGGGAGAAGGAGAGAATGGTGTGTGTTTTAGTGTATGTGGTAATGAGACTATGAACTTACATGTTTACTTATAACCCATTTCATCACTTAAACTCTTGGATATATGCTACACAAAGCACAAACATGATCTATTAAAAAAAATAAAACAAATCATCTTGTGGGGGCCATGTTGGGCCGTAAATAGGTGGGGGGGGGGGTAGTAGCATAGGTTTTAACTAGATTAGTTACTTACTAGTTGATATCCAAGTATTAGTTAAGTGTTTTAGTTATTAGTGTTGGTGCATATGTCTGTCGAATTCGTCTTGTATCGAGTCTTGTAATAGATTAGATAGATCAGGGCACGTAGTACGAGAAAATTGTGAAATAGGTATGTTGTAGCCATTTCGCATGAGTCCATTCCATGCGAAATGGGCAGTCTATAAAAAGTACCTTGTTCATTTAATTTGATAGTTTTCTGATTCCGGTACCAAGGTGCTGCCGAAGTGTCTCCAGCCTGTAAATCATTGTGAAATCAATATACGAGACAATTAAAGTGATTCGGTGTTCAAATCAAGCTGATTCATCATCGATATGTTTGTTTCCGCCTCTCGTATTGATAAAAAACTCTTCTGAATGACTCATTTGGTCGTAACAATGATCCTACAATTGGTATCAGAGCTCAGGTGGAAGAGTTCTTACCGATTAAGCTTGATTTCTTCCAAAAATCTCACTTATACTCACTTTCTTTACATTTTTTCAAAATTAATCGAGATTTTATGGTTAAACTGAACTAATTTTTACATATTACATGCGAAACACTAATTTAAATAATCCTTAATAGAACCGGACTTAAAATCAACCTAAAACCTGTTCAATTTGTTAAAAACATGGCCGATTGGATGACATCAGCATCATTTTGCACGAATTACACAAGTTCATTTCGCACGAATTGAACGTTTTGATCTCATTTCGCTTGAAAAGATTTCATTTCGCACGGTTTGGACACAGACTCCATTTCGCACGAACTGAGAACCCAGGTCGTTTGAATCAGTACATCAGAGATCCATTTCGCACGAATTGAACCTTCATTTCGCACCAAATTGTCCATTTCGCTTGAAAGTGACTCCAGTTCGTTTGAAAGTGTCTGTTTTGTGAATATTTGGAACCTAAACAAGGACAACGAGTTCTATAATGCTTTTGCTACTACCCTGGGTACTCCAGTTACCGTTGCTCAGAGTGTAACCATGGAAAATGAAACCGGAACGTTACACAAACCTCCAAAGCTGATGGGCATTGAAGAATATCACAGTTGGAAAGAACGTTTCGAAAATTGGGTTCAAGCAAATCATCTAAGATCTTGGAAAAGTATTGAAACTAAGTATGCCGGACCACTGTCTGATTTGGGAGTTGCTAAGATTATCTCAGAATTTTCAGATAAAGAGAGAGATATGTACAAGGCAGAAAAAATGTTGGTCAGTTTACTTCAACAAGCTGTGAAAGAAGATATTTTCATATTACTTCAACATGATAGTAGTGCTTATTCGATTTGGGATGCACTTCGCAAAAAATTCGAAGGAAGTGCAGAGATGATCAAGAGTAAAAAATCATTATTGAAGAAAGAATTTGAATTGTTTACAAGTGTGCCAGGTGAAACTACAAAGACTCTCATTGAGAGATATTGTCATCTAGTGCGTTCAATGTCTCGATTGGAAATTACTAAAACTCCAGAGGAATGGGTTGAGAAATTATCCAATGCGTTACCTCAAAAAGAATGGGGTACATACCTCATGATTTTGAAGAATTCCGGAGAGTATAGTAGATTGTCGATTGCACAATTTATTGAGAAACTTGAGGGACAAGATCTTGAGCAACAAAAGATTGCTAGAATGAACAATTCAAGCGGTCAACAAGACATCAAGATGTATTACAAAGGAAATGTTCAAAATGTTGAAGCAAGTCCAAAGATCCAAACCGCTTTTAGCGAAGAGAATTCATCTGGATCAGTTAATCAAAGCTCAATTAACACTAGTGGTTTTTCTTCATATCCAAGTGTCAATCCGAGTGTTCAAAGTTCAAACAATGGTAATGGTCATGTGCTACAATGTAACATCGCGTTGCATCTTCAGAATGGTCAAAATTTCTCTAAAGAAGTTGCTAAAGGACATATGGCTTTACTTGTTACCGTGTTAGAATCTTATGAGGGTTTGATTGCGGGAAGAATCGGAAATCCTATGTTGACAAAAGAGGGTTACGATCAGATCGATGCTGAAGAAATGGAGCTTATGGATATTAAGTGGTGTTTAGCGAGTGTGTTAAGGAGAGCTGAGAAATTTAAGCAGATTACAGGAAGAGATGACTTTCGTGATGCTAATGTTTCTACTTTAGGTTTTGATAAATCTAAAGTTACTTGTTTTCGATGCAGGGAAAAAGGACATTTCAAGAGGGAATGTACTAATCGAGAAGCAGGAGGAGCTCAGAATCCGTTCGGCAACAATGATTATTATCGGAAAGCAATTTATCTTCAAGTTTCTCAACAGCCGCATCAACAAAAACCATCATCATCCAATGCTAATCGGATTGAAGATGGAAAGAAGAAAGCTTATCTAGTTAATCAAGATGATGAAATAGTGCCAGAAGGTTTTAGCTGGGACAAATACATTCCGGCTGATTTAAAGTTTAGAGCATTCATTGCACAAATAGTTCAAGAACCAGAGTTGGTGAAAAAGTGGATGGATGTGTTTGCAGATGATGAGAAAAGCCAAGATTAAGAGTCTGTCTCTTCAGAAAATAGTTCAGAAAATACACATGCCTTTGATCAATTATCAACTGATAGTAGCGATGATGAGGAAGAAATTAAACAAATAAACATTGGAAAAACTTATTATCTCCTGAAAGTTTCAGATCCTGTGGATACAGCAACAGATGCGCGACTACGGTTTGCAGTTTCTTAACACACCTCTTTTTGTTGATAATGAGGCCGCAATAAATATAACAAAGAATCCAGTACATCACGCTAAAACTAAACACATAGAAATTCGTCATCACTTTATTCGTGATTGTTTTGAGAAAAAGTTGATACGAATTGAGAAAATCCACACTGACGAACAGAAAGCTGATTTACATACCGAATCTTTTGATAAAAATCGGTTTAAATATTTGTTAAAACTGAACGGTATGAAGCTTCTTTCAGTGTCGGATGGCATAATTGGCGTTGATGAGAGTACTGTTGCGGATGACGACGAGAAACAATCTGCAATGGTTTGTCGATTTTTTACTTGTTTTGGTATTTAGGGGGAGTAGATAGATGTATATAGATATATTTTCAGAAAATACAAAAATAGTAAACAAATGCAAAAATACAAAAACATGATAAAATCTGAAAAAGAGCTTGTGTATATAGGGAAAATGATAGTACATCGGCTAGACAATTACAGTATCCTAAAGATTTGTAAGTTTAAATGAGTTAAACAGTCTCACTGATGATGTGTCGATAGGTTTTCATACATTTAGTAGATTTATTCGGGATATAAACCTAAAATTTCAAACTTGTGAAATTTGTGGGGAACACTACTTGGATATATAGGTAACCCCTGAAATCTCGTTTGAAAGGTCTCATAATCTGATATACTAGGTCTTTATACTCAATGATGTCTGGGGTATTATTCCGGGACTTCTGCTGAATGGAAGTTCTGACCTAGTCCTTGGATAATACTTTCCGCATATGCTTGAAACATAGCATAAACCCTTAGCATGCCGATGAAACAATAAAATTGATAGTCGCTGCTGTTGTAGCTAAAAGATCCTCTAAAGGGGACATACCGTAAAGTCGAAGCTGATATCTCTCTGCGTATACGGAAGTATCGACCTGAGATCCCTCGGCCTTCGCATTACCTAATTTATGTACAGATATCATTGTAGTATACTCACCTGTAAGACTGAATATTGGGATTCTGGATACGGGAGTATATTCAAGAGGTGGGACACATGAATGAGCTAAGTTCATAAGACATCTAATTCGTATCCTGAGTAAATTGAAATTTGTGTGGGAATTTAAGATGGATCAGTATATCGACAATCGAGGTGAATTGTTTAAGTCTGAGTATGAAATGAAGCTTAACGGTACTTGTAATTTGTCTGATAGCTGATATGATTCCCTGACACGCTCGCCAAAAATATGTTTCTAAATAGTTTACTTTGTTTACTTTTTGCAATTTAAGTTTTCTGTATTTCATTTCTTAGTCTAGAATACTTTATAAAATCCAAAAAGATTTTGTTTCTACTTTATTTTTGACAAACCAAAGTGGAGAGTTGATTGTTGGATTCTCAGATGTTGAAGTAGATGCAGGAGATTATGAACTGAAGAATGAGGAGAGCTTATCTTGATGAAGTTTGATTTATTGAAAAGTCAAAAACAAGTTCATTAACTTGATACTTGTTATTTTCAGAAAAATGTGTAAATTGTTGTTTTTAAAATCAGTTTGATTCGTCAAATGATCAACCAAGGTCATTAAATTGAACTTGGTAGATTAATTGAGTAATTAGGGTCATTAACTTGGACTTGAATACTTGAGTGGATTTCTAAAACTGATTGAGTTTGTGATTTATTGTTGAAAAGATAGTTTGTAATGTTTGATGTTTGAGACACAGGTTTTAGACTTCATTATTCCCACGGTAGCTAAATGTTAAAGCTTGAACCAGATCAAGACCTCAGATTCTTGCATATCGAGAGGGGGAGTCTGTGAAAGGGGGAGTCTGGATCAACAATCAAAGGGAAGTTTGAAGATGGAGCTAGGTTGTGATCATAAACTTGTGAAGATAGAATGCTTATGATGAGAAGACAGAGAGTTGGAGAAAAGACCAAGACTGAAGACTCGGAGCTGAAGACTTCGTTAACATCCAAGGGGGAGTCTGTTGATGCATGGAATGTCTGTTGTCTACGTCTACGTTAAGTCTTAGGTCAAGATATTCAAGATAGGAGCTTAAAAGTCAAATTAGATCTTAATGTATAGGTTTCGCTTGAATGTACATAGTTAGAGGTAGTTTCGCTTTTTAGGTCACGAGGTTTCGCTCCAAGGGACTTAGATGGTTTCGCTTATTAGAACATCTTAGAGGTTTCGCTTATATGGTTTAAGGAGGTTTCGCTTATGTGTCAATGACATAAGAGCGAAACCACAGGTACTATATATAGCAGCCATGAGCGAAACCTGGTCATTATGTATGTACGTCTGAGCGAGACCTGGTCATTAGCTTGGTAAAGAAACTCTGTCAAAATCATTCTAGAAAGCAAATAAAGAGAAGGAATTGAAGAGAAAAGCTATTGTTACTTTGCGTGTACTGATTCCGCCTTTATACGTGAAGATGAACGTCCTTGACTGACTTTTCAGGGTCACAAAACGGTCCAACATTTATTTTGCAGATAAGTTGGAGAAGCTAAAGGGGAGACGAGCAGCAAAAGAAAAGAAAGAGGTGATATGCGAGAATGTTGCTTAGGAAGTGAAGAATGAACAGAGTGAAGAAGTTAAAATTGTTGAGAAGATTGTTGAAATTGAAAAGATTGTAGAAGTCACAAAACCTTGTCTAAAATGTTTAGAACCATGCAAACATTGTGAAGAGAAAGATAAAAAGTATAATGAGCTTGACAAGATGAAAGAAAAATTATTGTTTGATGTCAAGTATGTTAAAGAATCGTATGATGTGCTGAAGATGCAGTGATGATGTCTAAGCAGAAGGCCATCAATCACTATATTGAAGAATGTGCAAAGTTGAAGCAAGAATTGGAGAATGAAAAGATTGAAAATGAAAGAATAAGACGTTTGCTGCAAAGTTATTCAAGTTCTGATTATTTGATTGATAGAATTTATCCAACTGTTGCAGGTTTTGAAGCCTTTCAGGACAAGAAGTCGGAAGATAAGGATAATAGTAAGAAACAAAGTGCAAATTATAAAAAGTGTCCGCCTCCAATCTGGGAAGGTTATTCTCCCAGAAAACCAAATGAGGAACAAGTCAAAAGGCAGTCAATATAAAGTTAAAGTCCGAAACAACTGATGATTTACCAGACAACATAGACGTCACATTCACATTATCTGACACTGATCATGAGTCTGAGTTAATAAAGAAAGTGGTCTATCATGTGTTGGATAAGGATGTGGAATCAGAGTCAAAGTCTGAATCTGAGAGTTCGAGTTCGTCGGTCAACAGTTCAAAATCATCGGTCAAAAGGGTTTACAATAAAGATTTTCTGTTATCAAAAAAATAATTTGAATGACGAAACATTCAAAGTAGCATATACTTTGAATGATTCCGACAAATTATATTCTGATGAAGAATTTCCAATAAGTAGTGTTAAAATTGAAAAGATTAAAAAGGTTTTCAAATTAACAGAAATTAATATTTCTGAAATAAAAGATGTAAATCTTATTGAAAAACCTAAAAAATACACTTCAAGAGTTCAACGAAGATTGAACAAGAAAAAAGGTTACAGTTCTGGTTCTGGTTTTCAAAAGAAACCAAACCAAAACAGTAATTTTAAAAAGAAAGGTTTAGGCTTTATTCCACCCGAAAATTATAAAAATGAGAAAATTTCTAAAACAAAAACAGTATTTGTTTCAGGGTCAAGTTCTGAAGAAGAAGAAAAGAGCTCATTTTGGAAACAATCGAACAAAGAGTTCTTTGCAGAAAAACAAAAGTTTGAGAAGAATGGAGCTAATCAGAAAAAGGGAAACAAGAACCTGCTATCGATGTCAAGAAGTTGGTCACATTGCATGGAATTGTCCAATGGCAACCAACACAAAACAGGAAGTTGTTTCTAAACTTAAAGAAAAAAATTGTTGATAAAACTGAACCACCAACTGAAAAATTCAAAGTGTTTAAAAATTCAACATTTGAAGTTGGTGAGTGTTCGAAAAGATTTTACAAAAGAAGGGTGAATCTTAACAACCAAACATGGGTTGCTAAGAAAACAGATGTTAAATTTGGCGATGAATCTGACTCATCAAAGTCAGAGGAGCTACCAATTGAGCTAAAAATAGAAACGTCAGTACCGCCAATGGATGATGTCAATTTTCCACCATTGTGGCTGAAAATTTTAAACAAAAAGTTGGAAAAGTGGAAATTTCGAATCAATTCTATTCTGAAAAGAAAGAATTTGATGTCAAAAAGGCTTTTAATGGCAAAGTAAAACATATTTTTGGTAAGATGGTCGATGGTAGGGCCAAAGGGGTAAAAGAATTTTATGAATCGAAGAGGAGAACTTTCACACTGAGTGAAAATAACTCGGATGCACCCAAGGCTGGTCAGGCTTGGGTGTCACCATTCTTTGTTTAAAAATCCTGACTTGCCGGAGCTCCCAAGTTGGTAATCGTGGAGCATGAATCGACACCTTTCTTGAGATTCTTGAAAATTGTCATATGTTGATTTACAAGTCGTATGATTGATAAGTTCCTACAAGTGGTTAATCACGGTCATTAAGTTGAACTTGATTTAACTTTCATTCAAGTGGTTGATAGAACAAAGTGATGAATTAAACCCCGATCTTACAAGTGGTTTCAACAAAACTAATTTTCCGGAAAAACCATTTGATTAAAACAAACTTAAGTGTTTTGAAATCATAATGGGAAAATAGTTTGTTGTCAGGGGGAGTTCTGATTGTTTATGCCAAGTGGATGGCGAATTGAAGCAATTCACATCAGTTTGTCAAATTTTTCTTTAGATGGTTTTGAATTTTAGGGGGAGTAAGAGATTTCAGAAAATCCAAAAACATTAGAAAATTTGAAAAAACCTAAAACATGATAAAAAATAAAAAATGAGTTTTGTTGTGAAAAAGAGGAAATGATAGTACATCAGTAGACAATCACAGTATGCTAAAGAAATGGAAAGTTAAAATGTGATAAACGGTCTCACTGATGATATGACAGTAGGTTTTCGCACACTTAGTAGATTGTGTTCGAGATATAAACCTAAATCAAACACTTACTTATTTCATGGGGAACATCTCTCGGATATATAGGTAACCCCTGAAATCTTGTTTGAAGGGCTTTCTATTTCTGACATACTAGGTCTTTGTGAGTGGTGATATCTGGTGTATTATCCCAGGACTTCTGATTTTGCGGGAGCAATAGCCTAGTCCTCGTATAATGCTTTACATTGCTTTAATCTTAAAGCTCGCCCTCAGCATAAAAATGATGAAACATTGAAAAATGCTAATCATGTGCTGTTGAAGAAAAAATTCTCTAAAGGGAACACACCTAAAGTCGAACCATCATCTCTCTGATTTTGCGGAAGCAATAGCCTGAGCTCTCATGGTCTCGCATTTAACTCCTTATAGATATCATTAGTGTACATTCACCTGTAAGACTGAATATAGGAGTCTGGATACGGGAGTATATTCCGAGGTGGGACCCGCGAATAAGTTTAAGTGAAAAACACTAATCTCGTATATCGAAACAATTGAACTTTGTGTGAAAATTTAAGTGGATCAGTATACTGACAATCTAAGTGAATCGTTTAGAACTTAAAGTGTTTAAAGCTCAACGGTGCTAGTGATTTGTCGCAAAAACTGATATGATCCTCTTACACAAACTCACAAAAATATTGTATGTAAATATTTCTTTACTGTTTTTAGTAAAAAACAAAATCCCAAAAAGAGTTTTTGTGTGTTTTAGCATAAAATTTTGAAAATTCAAAAAGATTTTATTTCATCTTATTTTCGACAACTGATGTTGAAAAGCTGATTTTCAAAATTCCAAGTGCTAAACATTGTAACAACCCTCGGTAAAACCAACACCCTTATAATATTTCCGACACCTTATTATATCTTAAAATATTCTAATATGTCTTATAATATACCCCGTATGTTAAAATCAAGCCCGATATATGTTATAGTTTATAAAAATAAAATAAAAACCTGAAATGTAAGTTGAGGCGGGCCGCATAAACCCACCCCAACATCTTACGCGGGCCGTATGGGAGTGTTGACCGGACTTCGCTGAATCCTTTAGTTCAAGCGGGCCGCATAAGACCTCGTCTAAATTGACGCGGGCCGCGCGGACTCATAACACGCGATTACACCAGAGGCCGACACGTGTCGACATCGTGTGGACCTACTCAACGACTCAGCTAAGCTATAGTGTTAACTGGTGTTGACGCGGGCCGCGTAAGGTTACCTTGTCTTTTACGCGGGCCGCGACAGGATTCAATATCACAACTATAAATAGCAGGCATCAGTTTTCAGTTTCCGTCGCTCATTCTCAAATCTCATTCACGAATTCTGAAGTTATAGACATAATATTTTGGGTATTATACCCCTAATTAACGAGGTTCTGCTCCGTTGTAAGTATTATAACCCCAGTTTCATAATAGTTACGCTGCCCGATTGATTTAGGGTTCCGTAACAACTGTCGTGGTTCTGCCCGACGTAGTTGTTGGAATGCCGTCTCGGGGAGGGTATCATTAATAATTTCAAAGGGTTATGGTACTAACCAATGTACATTTGTATAAATTATAGATTATATCCAGGAAATCCTTACGAAAAGCCTAAGATAGCAATGTGAGTTTATCCTCTTTTTGATAATGTTTTTAGAATGTTTTACAAAACCTTAATTATTTTATAATGCGATTAAGCAGTGATTGAGTCTTTGTAGTTCTTCAATTACTGCCGGTATTTGGGGTTTTGTATACAAAATTTATTACTTGCGAGTAGTAAGTCGGAATGACAGTACGTTACCATTGGACGACGAGTAGCCAATGTGTAATATGACCCACAAGTCAAGGATTGACAGTACTGAATGAGTAATTGTGTAGAAATAAACAATGTGATCGCTCTCAATACTGTGTTAATTGATAAAATGTTTCTTAATTAAACTGGGATTCACTCACCAGTATTTCCCGCTGACAAAATATTTTTAAAACATGTTTCAGGTAACACAATGTGAAAGCCAACTGGGATAAAGCCAGCTCGAGAGCACTGACGGCTTGGAAAATAAGTGGCTATAAAATTTATCTAAAACAAGATGTTTTAAATTCAATAAAATAGGGTTTTGTCCCTATAAGTATATTGTAATAAGAAACTTGGGTTTTGCCCATGTTATTATTAATATGAAATATGGTGGTTTTACTCTGATAAACATTTCCTAACTACGGTCCTGATGTAACTTCCGCTGCGAGACTAAACAAACTGATACCACCAAACTCTGAGTTCACGGCCGCCCGTTCCCGGGACAGATAAGGGATCGGGGGTTGTGACAGAAGGTGGTATCAGAGCCTAGCCACTGGTCTGAGCCAAAGAAGTGTTCTGCTGACACTTAAATTTTTAAAATTTTGTGTTAGGAAATAAATTACGAAAATATGTGCATAACTGTAATTATGTGTTATGTGTTATTTGACTATTTGTTAGTTTTCAGTATGAGTGATCAAGGACCATCAGATCTGAACCGTCAGTTATCTGATTCACCTAAGAGTGAAAGTACATCATCACAGCCTGCCCTCTCGGGGTATGTTGCTGATTAGGAGGATGGAATATTTCCTTTTAGAGCTCAATCTGAAGAACCATTCCCTACTAAGAAATGAGGATGGTTTAGCAAAGAAGCTTTTGCTCGTAGGAAGAGAATGAGGAAATTGCAACAGCAAAGGGCTTTAGCAGCTATTAAGAGAGAAACAGATGCCCATACTCAAGAGATACTTAATAGAAGCCTCGCTAATTTCCATATCTTAGCTACAACTGCTGTTGACCCAAGTCTGGAACAACTAGTAGCCCCACAACCACAAAACCCAGAACTCCCCATGGAGATAGAAAATCAGGAAAACCAGGTGGAGATGCATGACTTTAATCCAGAAGAAATCCCTAGGGTGCCTGCACCAAACCCACTAGACCCGAATTACGATCCCTGGTGGGACGATAATAGGGATTTTGTGCAACGTTACCCTATCCAGGATTATCCACCCATACAGAACATAGAAGTTTACCCAGGTATGGACCCTTTAGATCCCTATTACCAAAATGACTATATTAGGGAAATTTTAGAGGATCCTTACCAATTTCAGGAATTGTCACCCCCATATTAGGAACCCGTACCCCAGATTCCAAACCCAGTCCGAGAACCTGCACCCCCAATGAGTGCAGAAAACGTTCAAGAACTTAGGACTTTTGGGGAGGAAATTTTAGAAAGCAGTGAGAGGATGCGTCAGGTGGGAGAGCGTCTCGTATGGAAATACGATGAGCGCAATATGGATTTTTGGATAAATCCATATCCGTGAATGTTTGAATGGAGGAAATAGTAGTAATAATAATATAATATAATAAAATAAAAGATGTGTGTATGGATGCATATTATTATTTTATTTCTGTTGGTATTGTAATTTTATTTCTGTACTAGTGTGTAATAGACGCATAAGTATATGAAAAGAGTAAAAGTAGCAATGATCTACGTTTTTTACTAGATTGCGTATAGTGTGAGTAACTATATTATTTGTAATATTAATATGGGATAAATGTTTAAAATTCAGATGGCCGACCAAGGAAATCAAGTCAATTTGGATAATAACCCGGATATCCAGAATGATAATATTCAGAATGATGATAATCTGAATAATGAGAACCCAAACAACAATAACAATGGAAACCAAGTGGATAATAGTGCTATCCAACATATAGTGGCACAGGGAATTATAGATGCTATGCCATTTATACTTCAAACTGTTAAGGATGCTGATAATAAAAGTAAACATAGCAGCAAGGACCTGTTGAACCAGAAAACAGTGTGAACGATGGACCGGTACTTCAAATGCCTATTCCCAAAAGAAGAAGAACCATGCCTTATGGTTGTTCTTATAAAGAATTATGGTCTTGTAAACCAATGGAATTCTCGGGCAATGAAGGGGCCATTGCAACCTTACGCTGGATAGAAAAGACTGAGGCGGTCTTAAGGATAAGTAAGTGTGCTGAAGAAGATAGAATACTGTTTGCTTCTAATCTGTTTAAGAATGCAGCACTAGAATGGTGGAACACTATCCTCCAGACTAGAGGAAGTGATAGAACTTACAATATGACATGGGAAGAATTTAAGGACAAGGTAGAAAGGAAATTCTGCCCACCCAATGAGAAAGAACAGATAGCAAACAAATTCCTAAATCTTAGGATGACTGGTGTGGATAGTAAGGGATACACTAAGATATTCTTTGAATATGCTAGGATAGTGCCAACTCTTGCTTCACCAGAACCAGTGTTAATCTCCCGTTATATCTGGGGATTAATTGGAGAGATTAGACATGTAGTCAAGGCAGCTAGACCTCAAACTATAGAAGAAGCTGTAGAACTAGCAAATACCTTGACAGATGAATTAGTTCGTACCCGAGAAGAAGATCAAAGGAAGAACCTAACACAGAAGCTCACTCAAGAATTTCATTCTGGAAATTTTACTCGTGGGAAAAATATAGGTTCTACCTCTACACTATACTGTAGAAATTGCAAAAGAAAGCATTCAGGAAGATGCTCCGTATACTGTAATTTTTGCAAAATATCGGGACACAAGGAAGAAGACTGCAGGAAGAAAAACAGCAGGATATGCTACAACTACGGAGAACAAGGTCACATCAAGCCAAACTGCCCAAAATTAGCTCCAGCTCCAGATAACAAGAATACTAAAAATGCTAGAGCATTTGTTTTGACTGCAGAAGAAGCTAAGATGATCCCAGACGTCATAGCTGGTACGTTTTTAGTTAATGATGTTTTTGCTAAAGTATTATTTGACTCTGGTGCAAACCAAAGTTTTATTAATACATCGTTTTGCAAAATTTTAAATCAGCCATTAACTAAACTACCATTAGAATGCGTAGTAGAGACAGCTAATGGAGAAACTGTTAGAATTTCTGAAATCTTGCAAGGAGCAAGTATAGAAATTTCAAATCAGAAATTTATTGCAAATCTTTATTCTATGAATCTGGTAGGATTTGATGTTGTTTTAGGAATGGATTGGTTGATAGCCAATAAAGCTAGTATTTTATGTGATCAAAAGTTAATTCGGGTAAATTCACAAAAAGGAAAAATGATCACCATTAAAGGAGATAAATCCTCTAGATCCACAAAATTCATCTCTATGATGAAAACTGCAAGTTGTATAAGAAAAGGTTCTATAGTGTATTTGATATCCATAATCACTAACACTAAAGAAAAAGAACTAAAAGATATTCCAGTAGTATCTCAGTTTTCAGATGTCTTTCCAGAAGAATTGCCAGGGCAACCTCCGGATAGAGAAGTTGAATTCAGAATTCATTTGCTACCAGGAACCTCACCAATTGCCAAAGCACCTTACCGTTTGGTACTCGCTGAAATGCAAGAATTGAAGAAACAATTAGATGAATTATTAGAGAAAGGATTTATACAGCCAAGTTCGTCGCCATGGGGAGCGCCGATATTGTTTGTTAAAAAGAAGGACGGATCAATGCGTATGTGCATTGATTACCGAGAATTAAACAAGGTCACGATTAAAAATCGGTACCCATTACCAAGAATCGATGATCTGTTTGATCAACTGCAAGGAGCTCGATTTTTCTCTAAAATCGATTTAAGATCAGGATATCATCAATTAAAGGTACAGGAAGAAGACATTCATAAGACCGCATTTAGAACAAGGAATGGTCATTATGAATTTACTGTCATGCCATTTGGTTTAACCAATGCCCTAGCTGCATTTATGGACATGATGAACCGAATATGTAAGCCATATTTGGATAAATTCATAATTGTTTTTATAGATGATATTCTAATTTATTCTAAGAATAAAGAGGATCATGCAAAACATTTGCACGCACTTTTAAGTTTGTTAAGAAAGGAAAAGCTTTATGCTAAGTTTTCTAAGTGTGAATTTTGGTTAGAACAGGTACAATTCCTTGGACACCTAGTTAATCATGAAGGAATTCATGTAGATCCCATAAAGATCGAAGCAATTACGAAATGGAAAACCCCTGAGTCACTAACCGAGGTTAGAAGTTTCTTAGGATTGGCAGGTTATTATAGAAGATTTATTAAAGATTTCTCTAGAATAGCCATTCCTTTAACTAAGTTAACCTGTAAATCTGTTAAGTTTGAATGGGGAATAAAGCAAGAAGAAGCCTTTAGAATTCTTAAGCAAAGATTAACCCATACACCTATATTAGCATTACCAGAAGGAACTGAAGATTTTGTAGTCTACTGTGATGCTTCTAAACTAGGGTATGGATGTGTATTGATGCAATGTCACAAGGTTATAGCTTACGCATCAAGACAACTTAAGAATCATGAAGAAAATTATTCAACCCATGATTTAGAATTGGGAGCTATAATTTTTGCTCTTAAGATTTGGAGACATTACCTTTATGGTAGTAAGTTTACTATATTCACTGATCATAAGAGTTTAAGGTATGTTTTCGGACAGAAGGAGTTGAATATGAGGCAAAGACGCTGGATGGAATTTCTTAGTGACTATGATTGTAATATCCAGTATCATGAAGGAAAAGCAAATGTAGTGGCAGATGCTTTAAGTAGAAAGTATCATGAAAAGCCAAAAAGGGTACGTTCTCTTAAATTAAATCTGTAAGTATATTTAAATGATCAGATAAGAGAAGCACACGAATCAGTAATCAAAGATGATACTGAAAAATTAAAAGGTATGCTAAAAGAATTGGAACAAGGAACAGATGGAATTTGGAGATTTCATGAAAAGGGAATGTGGATACCTAAATTAGGAACTCTACGTAATCATATATTAGAAGAAGCCCATAAGTCTAAGTATACGATACATCCAGGAAGTGATAAAATGTATCAGGATTTAAGGAAAAATTTCTGGTGGATAGGAATGAAAAAGGACGTAGCAGTCTATGTTTCTTAATGTTTAACTTGTTCACAAGTTAAGGCTGAACACCAGAAACCTTCAGGTTTGTTACAACAATTAGAAATGCCGGTGTGGAAATGGGAATTAATAACAATGGATTTTGTTACTAAATTACCCAAAACTAGGAAAGGAAATGATACAATCTGGGTGATTGTAGATAGATTAACTAAGTCAGCGCATTTTCTACCAATGAAGGAAACAATTAGTATGGAACAATTATCTAAATTGTATTTAAATGAAATTGTTTCTTTACATGGGATTCCTTTATCAATTGTTTCTGACAGAGATAGTCGATTTACATCTCATTTCTAGTTAAGTTTCCAAAAGGCAATGGGAACCAAGATAAAGCTAAGTATAGCTTATCATCCACAAACAGATGGACGAAGTGAAAGAACAATTAAGACAATGGAAGATATGCTTAGAGCTTGTGTAATTGACTTTGGATGTAATTGGGACGATCACTTACCTTTAATAGAAATTTCTTATAATAATAGCTATCACACAAGTATCAATGTTGCACCATTTGAAGCACTTTATGGACGAAAGGGTCGAACCCCAGTCTGTTGGGCAGAAACTGGGGAAAAACAATTATCTGGACCTGAAATAGTGCAGGAAACAACTAATAAGATTATTCAAGTCAAGGAACGACTGAAAGCAGCACGTGATCGACAAAAGAGTTATGCTGACAATCGATGCAAACCCTTAGAATTTCAAGTAGGAGATAAAGTATTATTGAAAGTCTCTCCTCGGAAAGGAGTGGTAAGATTCATCAAACGGGGAAAGCTAAGTCCCAGGTATGTTGGACCTTTTAAGATTATTAGAAGAATAGGACCTGTAGCCTATCAGCTACAACTGCCAGAGGAAATGGCAGGAATACATGATGTGTTTCATGTATCAAATCTTAAAAAGTGTTTAGCTGATGAATCATTGATAGTGCCTCTTAAGGATATAGAGGTAAATGAACAACTCAAGTTTGTAGAAAGGCCTCTACAAATTGAAGACAGGAAAATCTAGAATCTCAAGCATAAAAGACTAATTCTAGTCAAAGTGAAGTGGGACTCCAAAAGAGGACCTGAGTACACATGGGAGCTTGAGTCAGAAATGAAAAGGAAATATCCGCACTTGTTTCAGTAGATCTCGAGGACGAGCTCTAAAACAAGGTGGGGAGAATGTAACAACCCTCGGTAAAACCAACACCTTTATAATATTTCCGACACCTTATTATATCTTAAAATATTCTAATATGTCTTATAATATACCCCGTATGTTAAAATCAAGCCCGATATATGTTATAGTTTATAAAAATAAAATAAAAACCTGAAATGTAAGTTGAGACGGGCCGCATAAACCCACCCCAACATCTTACGCGGGCCGTATGGGAGTGTTGACCGGACTTCGCTGAATCCTTTAGTTCAAGCGGGCCGCATAAGATCTCATCTAAATTGACGCGGGCCGCGCGGACTCATAACACGCGATTACACCAGCGGCCGACACGTGTCGACATCGTGCGGACCTACTCAACGACTCAGCTAAGCTATAGTGTTAACTGGTGTTGACGCGGGCCGCGTAGGGTTACCTTGTCTTTTACGCGGGCCGCGACAGGAGGCAATATCACAACTATAAATAGCAGGCATCAGTTTTCAGTTTCCGTCGCTCATTCTCAAATCTCATTCACGAATTCTGAAGTTATAGACATAATATTTTGGGTATTATACCCCTAATTAGCGAGGTTCTGCTCCGTTGTAAGTATTATAACCCCAGTTTCATAATAGTTACGCTGCCCGATTAATTTAGGGTTCCGTAACAACTGTTGTGGTTCTACCCGACGTAGTTGTTGGAATGTCGTCTCGGGGAGGGTATCATTAATAATTTCAAAGGGTTATGGTACTAACCAATGTACATTTGTATAAATTATAGATTATATCCAGGAAATCCTTACGAAAAGCCTAAGATAGCAATGTGAGTTTATGCTCTTTTTGATAATGTTTTTAGAATGTTTTACAAAACCTTAATTATTTTATAATGCGATTAAGCAGTGGTTGAGTCTTTGTAGTTCTTCAATTACTGCCGGTATTTGGGGTTTTGTATACAAAATTTATTACTTGCGAGTAGTAAGTCGGAATGACAGTACGTTACCATTGGACGACGAGTAGCCAATGTGTAATATGACCCACAAGTCAAGGATTGACAGTACTGAATGAGTAATTGTGTAGAAATAAACAATGTGATCGCTCTCAATACTGTGTTAATTGATAAAATGTTTCTTGATTAAACTGGGATTCACTCACCAGTATTTCCCGCTGACAAAATATTTTTAAAACATGTTTCAGGTAACACAATGTGAAAGCCAACTGGGATAAAGCCAACTCGAGAGCACTGACGGCTTGGAAAATAAGTGGCTATAAAAGTTATCTAAAACAAGATGTTTTAAATTCAATAAAATAGGGTTTTGTCCCTATAAGTATATTGTCAATAAGAAACTTGGGTTTTGCCCATGTTATTATTAATATGAAATATGGTGGTTTTACTCTGATAAACATTTCCTAACTACGGTCCTGATGTAACTTCCGCTGCGAGACTAAACAAACTGATACCACCAAACTCTGAGTTCACGGCCGCCCGTTCCCGGGACAGATAAGGGATCGGGGGTTGTGACAAACATGATGGACAACAGAGGGTTAGGAGAGTTTGTTTGATATGAAAAATGAACTTGAAAAGAAAAATGAACTTGTTTACAAGTGGATCATTAGAGGAATATTGTAAAGTAATTTTTGATTAATCGATATCTACAAGTGATTTATAAATTTGTCAAATTTTTAAATTTGTGATATTTATTTTGAGGTAGAGATTGTCCAGGTTAAAGCCAGGTTCCAGATCCTGTGGCTACAAAGAGCCAGGCAACGTTCCTGAAACTGTGAAAGCTGCAAAGCACCAGAAGAGTTTGTGCCAGGTTTCTGATCCAAAGATTGTGAATTCTAGACTGCGATCCCAGCGTATCGAAAGGGGAAGTCTGAAGACATAAGTGCCAGATACAGATTATGGATCAACATTCAAGGGGGAGTTTGAATGGTAGAGAGCCAGGTTTGAATCCTACGGATCACCAAGCTGCTGATGATAAAGAATTTAAGGAATCAAGAGATCTGGTCAAGAGAAGATAGAGACAGGTTGAGATTCTGGAAAAGAAAGAGAGAAGATAGAGATAAAGATTGAGGATACTTACAATGGAGAATACTTTGGAGAGAGATAAGACTGATCAAGACTGAAGATTTTTCTTACTAAAGACTCGACACCGAAGACTTCGTCAACATCCAAGGGGGAGTCTGTTGGTGCAGATGAAAAAGCTAAAAATTGTTCTATCAAATGATGGCAGAAAGTGATAGTAAAGATGAAAAAGCTAAAAAGAAAAAGAAAAATGTGTTACTAAAGTCAGAGATCTGATCCTCAACATCCCTGCCTCTTTTTGTCAGATCTTCAACCTTTTTACCTCTGTGGTAAGCAATTGTACTACAAACCTTGCAATCTTTCATGCAATTTTTGCAGTCGCTCTCAGTTTTATCTTTCTTACCTGACTCTTTGATAGAACCATTCTGACTTTAGTAACAATTTGATGGAAAATCTAAAAATTGTTCTATCCAAGGGGGAGTCTGTTGGTGCAGATGAAAAAGCTAAAAACACCTATATTTTAAAATGATGGCAGAAAGTGATAGTGAAGATGAAAAAGCTAAAAAGAAAAAGAAAAAGGTCAAAACACCAGTCAGCAGTGATGATGAAGTTGTTCCAGTGATAAAGAAAAAAGTGAAAGATATTCCAAAGTTCAAAGTTGATGAAGAAGTTGATGCAAGAAAGATTCCAGTGATTTGTGAAAACTGTGAGATTATAAAGAAAAAAAAACAGTGAATTGATGAATAACATGAATAGGCTGAAAGAATCTTATGATGTTCTGAACAAGGCCATGAATCAATACAATCAATCAAGTGAAGAACAAGCAACAGCCATGAAGACACTTCAGGGAGCTTTCATGATAAAGCAGAAAGTTGTGAACAATTACATTGAGAAGTGTGCTGTGCTTGAACAAAAACTGGAGACACAAAGGATTGAGACTGAAAGAGTTAATCGTTTGTTAAAAAGTTACTCATGTACTTCTTATGTCATTGACAAGATTTATCCAACTGTTGAGGGCATGAAGGCATTTGAGGATGATGAAGTAACGGAAGAACACAAGGTTTCTGAAGAAAAGACTCATGAAAAGAAGAAAGAAAAGAAGAAGGATAATAAAGAAAAGACATCTGGTAAGAAACAAGGTTTCAGTTACAACAAGTGTCCACCCCCGCTTGAAAATGGATATTCTCCGAGAAATCCAAATTCAGAAAGAATCGAAAAGGCAACAAATTTACAGTGGGAGTCGGAGTCTTCAGTTAACTTGCCAAATAATATTGATGTCACGTTTACGTCATCTGACACTGATCATGAGTCTGAGTTAATAAAGAAAGTGGTCGATCAGGTGTTAGATAAAGATGAATCCGAGGAGTCAAAGTCGGAGTCTATGTCAGAGTCAAAGTCTGAGTCCAGCACTCCTAGTCAAAACGTCAAACAAGGCAAAAGGGTTTACAATAAAGAATTCCTATTATCAAAATCTAATTTGGAAGACGAAACGTTTAAAGTTGCATATACTTTGAATGATTCTGACAAATTATATTTTGATGAGGAATTTCCAATAAGAGGTGTTAAACCTGACATGATAAAAAAGGTTTTCAAACTTACAGAAATTAATATTTCTGAAATAAAAGATGTAAATCTTAATGATAAACCTAAAAAATACACCTCAAGAGTTCAACAAAGAGAAAACAAGAAAAAGGGTTACAGTTCTGGTTCTGGTTATCGAAAGAAACCAAACCATAACGGTAATTTCAAAAAGAAAGGTCTTGGTTTTATTCCACCAGAAAATCAAAAAAATGAAAAATATGTTCGAGATTTTAAATCAAAAATGATATTTGTTTCAGGTACATCATCTAAAGAAGAGAAAGAAAATCTATTCAGAAACTAGTCAAACAAAGAATTCCTTGGGAAGAAGCAAGAAGAGATGAAGACTGCTGATCAGATGAAAGAAATGAGAACCTGTTTCCAATGCAACACTGTTGGTCATATTGCCAATTTTTTTTTCCAAGGCAATAAAATCAAAACAGGGAGTTTCTCGTAAACTGAAAGATAAAGAGGTTGTGTTTGAACCACCAATTGAGAGAACTAAACTTTTCAAAAATTCAAATTTTGAGATTGGTGAATGTTCAAACAAATTTTACAAGAAAAGGGCAAACCTTGACAACTAGAAATGGGTTGTTAAGAAGTCTAATGATAGTTCTAGCAATGATTCTGATTCGTCAAAATCAGAGGAACTATCTTCTGGCGATGAATCTGATTCCACAAAATCAGAGGAGCCACAAATTGAATCAAAATGTGAAAATTCAGTCCCTCCAATGGATGATGTTCATTTTCCACCATTAAAGGCTGAAAACTTTAAACAAAAAGTTGGTAAAGTTGAAATTTCAAATCAATTTTTCTCAGAAAAGAAAGATTTTGATGTTAAAAAGTCCTTTAACTCCAAAGTACACCATATTTTTGGAAAAATGGTTGACATGAAGGTCAAGGGAGTCAAAGAATTTTACGAGAAGAAAACAAAGAAGCAAGGTAAAGTATCATCCCTTGTTTGTGACTAGGATGGTACATATTATGAACAGTAAAATTCTTGACTTGCCGGAGCTCCCAAGTTGGTAATCGGGGAGCATGAATCGGCATCTTTCTTATATTGTTTGTTGAAAAATTGAAAATTGGTCACTAGTATGACTTGCCAGAACTCTCAGGTTGGTAAGTGAAGAGTAGGTATCAGCATCTTGAGAATTCAACCTACATGTGGTATTGGTTGGTAAGCCATGTGGTTGAAAAAGAGTTTGTGATACAAGTGGTAAAATCAAAGTCATTAGGTTGAACTTGATTGGACCATTCTTACAAGTGGTACTTAATTTTGAAGATTAATCAGGGACATTAATTTGTACTTGATTTATTTTTCTTACAAGTGGTATTTTGAAAAACAATATGATGAACCCCTAACCTACATATGGTAAAATAAATCAACAAAACTTATTTTCCAGAAAAACCATTTGATTAAAACAAACTTAAGTGTTTTGAAATCACAATGGGAAAATATTTTGTTGTGAGGGGGAGTTCTGATTGTTTATGCCAAGTGGATGGCAAATTGAAGTGATTCGATATCGGTTGTCAATTTACTTGTACATTTTATTTTCAAATTTCTTTAAATGTGTTTGCATTTTAGGGGGAGTAATTTTTCAGAAAATCCAAAAACATTTTAAAATTTGAAAAAGTAAAAAACATGATAAAATGAAAAACTGAGTTTTTTGTGATAAAAAACATGATAAAATGAAAAAAATGAGTTTTTGTGTGAAATAAGAGGAAATGATAGTACATCAGTAGACAATTACAGTATGCTAAAGAAATGTAATGATTAAATAGCGTTAAACAGTCTCACTGATGATATGCCGATAGGTTTTCACACATTTAGTAAGCTTTTTCGGGATATAAACTTAAATTCAAACTTGCTTATTTCGTGGGGAACACTACTTGGATATATAGGTAACCCCTGAAATCTCATTTGAAAGGTCCCTCTTTTTGAGATACTAGGTCTTTATGCTCAGTGATATCTGGGGTATTATTCCGGGACTTCTGATAATTCGGAAGCAATGGCCTAGTCCCCGGAGAATACTTTACTGCTTGCTTGAAATATAGCGCCGCCCTCAGCAAAAATGATGAAACAATAAAATTGATAATCATTGCTGTTGTTAAAAAAGATCCTCTAAAGGGGACCCACCAAAAGTCGAGCCGTCATCTCTCTGCTGAACGGAAGTTCTGACCTGAGCTCTCACGGTTTCGCAATTAACCCCTTACAGATATCATCTGTGGTATACTCACCTGTAAGACTGAATATTGGGATCTGGATATGGGAGTATATTCAAGAGGTGGTACACATGAATGAGTTTAAGTCCTTAATACACCTAATTCATACCCTGAATCAGTTGAAATTTGTGTGAGAATTTAAGTGGATCAGTATATCGACAATCTAAGTGAATTGTTTAATTCTTAATGTGTGACTAAGCTCAACGGTACTTGTGACTTGTCATTAACTGATATGATCCTCTTATACAAACTCACAACAATATTGTATGTAAATATTTCTCTACTGCATTTCATTCTATGTTCAAAAATCCAAAAAGATTTTCAGTTTGTTTTAGCATAAATTTTGAAAAATACAAAAAGATTTTCGACAACTGATGTTGGAGAGCTGATTTTCAAAATTCCAAGTGCTGAATATGATGACAATTAGGGTTGGGAGAGTGTTTGTTTTGAAAAGAAAAACGTTATTCTTGCAAGTGGTTCATCAAAGTTTAAAATTGTAAAATCATTGTTTGAATATCTTATCCATAAGTGATTCATCAGAGTGTGAGATTGATTTTACAAGTGGTCATCAGAAAATTTATTGTTGGGTAGAGTTTTTGTGCAGGATAGAGCCAGGAATCGATTCTGAACCTGTAGAAAGTGTGAGTCGGGTTACGATGCTGGAACTGCTGATGTTGATGAACTTAAGGATTCAAGAGATCTAATCAAGAGAATTAGAAAGCTTGAGAGCCAGGCTCAGATCCTGGAGATTATCAACATTCGAGGAAGAGATGAGAAGAGAGAGATTGAGGATGCTTTACAGTGTCAAGATACTTCAAAGAGTTCAAGAGGACTGATAAAGACTGAAGATGCGAAGACTCGACACTTTAAGACTTGTCAACATTCGAGGGGGGGTCTGTTGGTGCTTGCGTCTGTCGAATTCGTCTTGTATCGAGTCTTGTGTTGTACTAGATAAATAAGGGCACGAAAAACGAGAAAGTGTATACATAGGTAATTTCGTTTGAAATGGTACATGACCATTTCAAACGAAATCAAGCTTGTTAATTTCGTTTGAATGTGCTTCAAACGAAATCAGCACACCTATATATACCTTGAGTGCCATTTCATTTAGAAACTTTTCCTGTCAGAGCAACAAAGTGCTGCCGAAGTGTCGTTTCGTTGTAAATCATTGTGAAATCAATATAACGACAGTTTAAAGTGATATTCTAGCTGAATTGACCTCAATACATCTGTTTCCGCCTTTCGTATTGAGAAAAACTCTTCTGATCGACTCGTTCGGGTCTGAAAACGATCCTACACATATGTCTGTCGACTTCGTCTTGTATCGAGTCTTGTTATAGATTAGATAGATCAGGGCATGTAATACGAGAAAATTGTGAAATAGGTATGTTGTAGCCATTTCGTACGAAATGGAACAGGTCCATTTCGCACGAAATGACTCTGGCCATTTCGCATGAGTCCATTCCATGCGAAATGGGCAGTCTATAAATAGTGCCTTGTTCATTTCATTTGATAGTTTTCTGATTCCGGTACCAAGGTACTGCCGAAGTGTCTCCAGCCTGTAAAACATTGTGAAATCAATATACGAGACAGTTAAAGTGATTCTGTGTTCAAATCAAGCCGATTCATCATCGATACGTTTGTTTCCGCCTCTCGTATTGATCAAAAACTCTTCTAAACGACTCATTTGGTCGTAACAACGATCCTACAATTAGATATTTGTAGGGTGTGTTATGATGTTCGGGGACCATAACTAGCTTGGTAATGTTAAAATAGTGCTTCTAGTGTAAATTTGATGTTTCGGGTAGTGTCCGGTTATTCGGTTGGTTACTGGTTCGTTAAGGTGCTAAACTTGCAGTTTAGTGTGCTCTATGTACCTTTTTGTGACACTTTTGATTCCCGGCACTTAGGAAAGCATTCAGGACCATTTTACCATATTTCTGCATAAAATTAGATTGTTAAAATGCAGATTTTTGCTGAATTTGGCTGAATTCAGCACTTTGGGTGAGTTTTAGGCACTTTCCGGCACATAAACTGTCTCTAAAAAGGCAGTTTTGTGATCCTTACTTTCCTACACACTACACTAGTGTCATACTTAGTTTAAGGCTCATTCTGTGTCTCAATACACTGTCTGCCTATCTACTGAACTCCATCAGCATTTTTCTGATTTTTCTGATAGTTGTGCTAGCCGTGTTTCGTGCATCATTTGAATCAAGTTTTCATGCAATAATGACATGACATCTAGCAATATATGATGCACATGTATGTATATGGTAATAATCAGAAAGCAATTCAAATCATTAGTTGTAATTCAACGCTGTCATGGAGCACTAATTACTGTTTAGTAGTAGTACGGATGCATGCAAATTTGACAGTTGTCACATTCTCCCCCTGTTTAGAAAATTTCATCCTCGAAATTTAATCTACATTAACTCCTTAGGGTTATCTCATGCTTATATGGATATCTATAACACCAAGGTGAATAACCACGAAACCGAATCAAACTTACTCGAATCAGGTGAATCCAAGGACATATTACAACAATCAAAACCTGGCGGTTAAAAGGTATGTGTTCCAGAATTTATCGTCAAAGGATACGAGATGTATAAACGTATAATCTAGTTTAACTTATTCTACAGGGGTTCAATAAAAGAGGAGTTTCGACCAATAGAATTCCGAACGATCGTTTACAATGTGCACATGAGTTCTAATAACTTCCGTTAGTTGAACTCAGGATCTACAAGCTCAAGTGTAATAGTGAAATGAGAATGATCCGTCAACTCCCAAACGAATAAAATCAGTGAGTTTGACATTATTGGATTGCAAGGATGCACTGAAATGAAATACAATCGAATCTGGTGTATCGTTGTCTTAATACATAGTTGTATTAAGGATGTTTAAATGGTAGGTCAAATGAAAATATGTGTAGTTTTATGGGAAACGGTTGACCATGATTAGCACAAGCTACAAGTTTACACTGACACCACAAGGTGTCGTAATGACATAATTCAATAATAGCGGTGACCGAATGAGTTCACCATTTTGAAAACAAATGAAAGTGTAATGAAGCAATCCTGGAAGTTTGATTTAAATGGCATCGTTGGATTTTTCAATCGAATATGGAACATCAAGGAACTATTGTTTCGGATTGAAGATGAAAAAGTAATAAATACTGCAAGGCATTCGATTGATGATGAAGAGAAAACGTTAAAAGGTACATTGGGTATAAAATGAATTTTCGTACCATCGTCTTAACACATGATTGGGTTAAGACTGCTATAATTATGATAAAACAAAACGGATTTAGAGCAAGTAAAAAAACGAACTATTAAATCCGTGTATGAGATGTGTGTATGTGATTAGCGCAGGCTTCAAATCAACGAGACACCATCACAAGGTGTTGGAAATAACAGACGGCTTACAGGAGCCGTAGATCAAACAAATCTACTACGACTCGGGATAAAAGAAACAATGGAAAAAAGGAGATTGGACATGATGTTCTCAATACATCATATGGCGTCTTGAATTGAATATACGAAATGGACCAGTTCAAGCAATCGAACTTGGTTTCAACGCAACCGTCAATAAACGCACGTTCGTCAAAGAAATTTCGGCATGGTTACAAGGATAAACCTGTATGTAACTTGAAAGAAAAGAAGTTTCAAGAAAGTGTGTTGGCTTGATAACAAAGGAGCCAACAATTTCAATAGTGTAGGTCATTCGAATCATGAATCAGTAATTAGATTTAGCAACATAATATTTGCACCTTGATGAGACGCTTATTCGAAACGAAACCGCATGCTTAACAAATGGTGCATGCATAACATATGAATTTCCAAGAAGTGAAACAATGAGAATTTGCAAAAATGAAGAGAATTGTCATGATGCAACTACCATTAAGAGGAATGAAGATGTAACGATCTACTCGTTAGAAGCAAAAGTGAAAATTTTAGTGTAAGAGTTTCGAGTATTTCACCTGTTTGGTTAACTAGAATCACATATACGACAGACTAATGGTGTTTGCCTGAGTCAATAAACGCGGTTCCTAAGTGACAACCCTAAATGAGTTTTATCCTGCATTCTCGTAGGTTCTAAGTACATGTTTTCTAGGTTTTCAAAGCTTCGTATCCTATGTAAAACTGTTTTGGTGCAACGTATAGAAAACACCATATTAGTGTATGTTTAAACAAGTTGTTGACTCACTGTACGTTTGGTATACTTTCTTCCTAAGTTCGCAGGTAATGATACTCGATCCATGATCAATCTTAGGATAGTAGTTTGATTCTTGCAGTTGTTCAAATACATCATTAATCCTTGGTAGAGATACTAGTTTCCTGATGGTTGGCTTGTTCGGTTCCTGGTAGTCGATACATGCTTGAAAGCTACCGTCCTCCTTCCGAGCGAGCGGAACTGGAGCTACCCAAGACGAGAAGCTTGGTCTGTTAACTTCCTTCTCTAGCAACTCCTGAAGCTGCACTGACAATCCTTGCATCCCAGAAGGTGTAAGTCGATAAGGTGCCTTGGCTACAGGCGCGGCGCCCGGAACCAAGTCAATGTGGAATTCGACTTGTCGTTGAGGAGATAATACTGGTAAGTCTTCGAGGAGGACTTCAGGGTATTCCCTTGCCACAGGGATATCTTCGACCTTAGGTTCTTCGGCTTCCTTGTCCACGACATGAATCAAGAAGGAAACACATCCTTTACACAAAAACTTATGTGCTTTCAAACAACTAATAATCCATAGAGGCGTATCCTGCTTCTCCCAATGAATCACGATCGTCTCTTCATTCGCTATCGGAATGCTCCAATGTTACACGAGCTCCAATGTTACACGCTCTTCCACGGTCTTGGTCATTCTTCAGGCAATCCTTCCTGGGATGCCCAATGCTACCATGATTAAAGCAATCTTGACCTAGCTCTCGTTCCACACCATTTCCGCCTTGATAGTTGTTTTTGTCGTTGTTTCCTTCGCGATTTCCGCTACCATCTTGACCTTCGTTTCCACATCCAGCACCATACCAGCATGCCTCCTTAAGGTGACCAATTTTCCCACAAATTTCACATTTCCTATACCTACATCTCCCGATATGATGCCGTAGACAGTTGTCGCACTTGGGAAGGGTACCCAAGTACTCCCTCCCTTTTCTGGTATTGTTGCTGTTATTTATTCGAGTCCTTCTGGAACTCAGTGAGCTTCCTCTTATTCTTTCCAGATGACTCCGCCTGAGTCTCCTTCTCCTCTTCAGGGGTTAAAAATTTTTCCAGTCTAGCCGCTTCTTTAGTGAGCGCCACACTTAAGTCAACCGCATCAATAGTTGTTGGAGGTTTTGATGCTGATAACAGGCTCAGAATCTGAGGCGCCATCCCCCAGATGAGTTGTTCGATTCTCTCAATCTCTGGTTCCACCAAGTATGGGACAACACGCGCTAAATCATGAAGTCTCTGTACATATTCCACCACCTTTGAACCTTCCATCTTTAGTTTCCAGAATTCAATCTCCAGCTTCTGGACCTCCATCTGGGAATAGTACTCCTTACGCATCAATTCTTTCAACTCATCCCACGTCAAAGCATATGCAGCAGTCTCGCCCATTATCTGAACCCGAAGGTTCCATCATGACAGAGCCACATCTTGAAACAGTCCAGAGATGTATGTGACCTGTTGCTCTGGAGCACATCCGCTCATTCGCAAAACAGAATCCATATTCCCGACCCACTTCATAAAAGCTACGGCACCCCCGGTGCCGTCGAAGTTCAAAGGCTTGCAGTCCAGAAATTGCTTGTAAGTACAACCTGTACTCAAGCAACATCATCACAGAAAGCATTAGCAAAGCACATTTGGGAATATCCGAACGTATTGTAATGTGTCTTAGGTGACTTAAACATTACCGTTAGGGGGGTTACTCCCTGAGATATTCCCGCTGTGTCTGTAGCGAATAACCTCATGCTGAGCTATGGCTCGTGAGATATGCGCTTGCCATTCTGCCTCGGTCAGCTGAATGATCTCTTGAGGAGACATCTTCTAAGAAGATTGTAGGGGTCAGGTCTTATTTGTTCAAGTAAATGTATATAGTGGTCTAGAGGTCATATGTACATACACATAATAAATTATCATATCAACTAATCAAGTAACAGCATATTCATACCATAACCAAGTAAATGGGAATATGTTTAATGAGAGCATAACGGAAAAACACGTAACATTACAATCATAGCTCAAACATGTATATTAACAACGTGTTTAATGAGATAATTACAATTGGTCTTTCATTAATCATTGACCACAAAGTATTGTTACATGTTCTGCAAAGTGTATCATACCAAAATGGAACACAGGGTCACACTACCCTTGTCCAACCAGTCTACAATTCTACAAAAGTCTCATAATCAAACGGTGGTCTCCCAAAAGCCTTCACAAGCTCAGCTCAAAAGTGGTACTCCATTTAAGGTAATGCATCTGCATAAGACCAAAAACCTACTGTACCGATGGCAGAGGAGGAGGATGGAGGAAAATCAAACTAAGAACATGTGTGAGCTCCTCCTCGAGATTGTGCACATGACGAAGCAAATAACGGACCTGTTGCTCGACTGTGAGGAATCGAGCATCAAACTCTGGGAAGGGAGTAAGAGGAGCAAGTGGACGCGCAAAAGGTGATGGTGATGAATGAGGGGGAACAGAAGTAGACTGACAAGGACATGGTAAGGGACGGGGTATCAACTCAAGCTCTAAGATTCTATAACTCATAACTTCAAATCGAAGCTGAAGCGAATAAAGTAACTCATCCTGTGTATAGCCAATAAAATGTGAAGGATGGTAGGGGTCTGAGGTCGGCATGGAATACGGTGGGGACCGTCTGAGTGGCTCATCAAGTGGTGAAGATGTAACATGAGCAAAAGGTACAGACTGAGGCATATGAGGGAAAGCTGCTGAAACATAAGGGTCGTGGCTAGGATGCTGGCTAGAAGTGCCTTCCCTTGGACGGGGTGCGGGTATGTCCTGCAAGAAATCTACAGGTAGGTCAACACGGTTTACTTCGGACTCTCCTGGGTGAGAAGGAGCAACATCAGCAAGTGTAGGTGCAAGTGAGGGTGTGACTGTCTCAATAACAGAAGGGTCAACGAGTACAGGAACTGGATCGGGTATGAGGGGTTCAATATCAAGTAATCCAAATGGGATAGGATCATGACAAAGCAAAGGCTCAGGAGCAGGTATCGGCTCAGGATCAGCAGGTGCATCAGCAGGCTGATCAATAGGGACAAAATCTGGCTTAAGACCAAGCTCAAAGTCATGTGGAAGAGATGGTGCAACTGATATGGACGTGTTATCGTTAGAATCAGTGGCATATCATCATAATCCAACTGCCTGCATGGTAGAAGAAGTCACAGACTCAAAGGAATCTGGGACGGACTGTAAACTAGTGTCAAGGGAAATCTCAACAACAGGGATCTCAAAAAGTGGAACAGCAACAACGTCCTCATCTAGCTTTTCATCACCATGGGCATCATCAAAAGGACCATCATCAAACAAATCAACGTCAATATCAATCAAATCGTCAAAAGGCAGATCCTCGAGAGGAATGGCCACTAAAGGAACGGGAGCGAGGATAGGTGCCACGTCATGCTCATCATCGGAATGACCGATGACAAGATGATCATGGACAAGAATGGGAATAACAAAAAGATCCTCGTCTGGAATGCCATCAGCAGTCGGTAAATCATCTCCCAAGTCGGGCAGCGCAAGTGGCTGAAAATCGTCACCGTCGTCGGACATCATCTCCGGGTCACTCTCTGTATCTGATGTGGGGATCACTGGCTCTGACATATCCTTATCGTCGGAGACTACTGCCATAGGATCATGGTCATCAGGAAATCTGCTTCCAGATGACGACATAGTGTCTGTAACAAAACAATCACAATATATGCACACATATTATCTACTAACTTCAAGTATGCAAGCAGGGTCAATGCATCATGAAATCACGTATTCTCTCAAATCCATTTATCCTTCCCAGTCTCCAAGACTAAACCACCTAGTCTCCCAGACTAAACCACCCAGTCCAGACTGAACCACCAAAGTAACTGTGCATTGTGTTTTCTTTTTATTTTGTAAAAATGTTTGTTTTCCTGGATCTGGGCGTTTCGTGTATGCAATGAAAACATGTTGTAAAAACATTTTCGTGAGAGCCATAATAATTGTAGTCTAGACTCGAGAAAGAATCCTAGTTCTCTACAATCGAAGCTCTGATACCAAACTGTCACACCATGACTTTTGCGGAAGCGTGAATTGGTGTGACTTGCTTAATATCATTGCATTCAATCATAACAACAACTTTATGATTAAAACTGAAGGTGATCATTCATTAATTAAGTTTAAAGCATAACAACATTGTTTGAAACATAGACACCAAATTCGAGTACAAACCATGCATCTTGTTTTTAGAGTTCACAAAGACTCGACAAAAGACATTATTTAGAACTAGGCTTTGAAAGTTGTGTCTTATCTAGAATAAGACACACAATCCAAATCCACAGACATAGGACGACACCTTTTATTCTTAGCTTTACTTGAAACATCCAAACGCCCGCCAGATCCATACTTAATTTCCTGAAATACATGTAATTTGAAAACATCAACAAAAGTTGAGCGAGTTCATGTGTTTAGCGTGTGAGCTCGAATAAACTTAGAAATCATTATAAGTAAGTATGAATTTTCAACCCTGGTATGAAATCAACAAGGAAAAACATATCACCAATGGTTTGCAAGGCCATTGATATGTGTGAAGTGATGCAGGAAAACTCAATCCTAGCAGATTTTGCCACGGCTTCAGTTTGAAGACATAGTCACGTCATGGGCCAAACCCCGGTCCACATGGGTATGGGCTCGCTACACCCAAATAGATCTATCACTCATGTCCCTCGGTCCTACAACGAGGATTAATGGCCTTAAGTGTTATACCCACCACTCACATGATCAAGTAGTACCCTTCCTTAGCTAACCATACCAAATCAAAATGTTTGTAAACAGTTGTAACATGTATTTCACCCCCGAAGTTATAAAACCAAAAACAGTTAAAGAAAAGGGGGTCATGAAACTCACAGTCTTGCGTCTTCAATCATCGTAACTCAAACTTCTTCGGATAATGCACGACTACCTACAACGTACTAATGTCTATTAGACGAACGGGCCATGCCTTGACCTAGTATTAATGTCTTTGAGTTACGTTTCTTCGTATCCTTGATATTATTCCAAGTTATAATTATTTGTTAAAATAATTAATATTTTAACTTAAATTATGTTTATTAAATTTTGGAATAATAATATATTTTTGGCTTGGTACTCTTCGGGTATTTATACATGTATATCCTTCCCAAGGACGGGGGTATCTTATACTTGTATATTTTTGCCACGCATCAGGGTCGTATTCCGGTGTGTATATATACGTTCGAGAATACGTATTTTTATTGTATTCCTTAAGTATTCTTATATTTAATTCCGTATTAATTTTCCGGAATATTATCTTTAATAAAAAGTCCACTAATATATATCTTCAAAATATATATTTCATTAATTATTACTTAGAAAAATTATTTATAATTTTTCTTTGGCAAAAATATTTGTATTTTCTTATAAATTCCATAAATAATATATTTTCAAGTCTGACTTAGAATATATATATATATATATATATATATATATATATATATATATAGGGTAGGGTTCCAGCGTGAACAACCTCCCAATAGTGAACTGCGTGAACAGATATGGACCATTGATTTCCTTTTTAGTTGTTAATGGTAGGATTGTAATTATATAAAAAATTAGATTTAAATCATTATTTTAATAATTGAATTAAGTTACATCTTTCCTAATTTAAATTCATTATCCACATTATGTTTATTTATTAATAAGATAATCATCACCAGAATTCAAATTTTGATTTTTAAGATCCATGTAACCTTCATATTTCAACTGTATACACATGTGTACTTGGATATAAACAGAACAGTACACATGTGTACTCAACTTCGTACATATGTGTATAGTAATACACAGGTGTACATCAACATTCAATACAAAAAAAAAATTATGAGATATCACAAAAACAGACGATATACGTATGTGTACATCGCATTAAAAAGAGGGCAAAATCAGAATACACATGTGTACATCGCATTTAAACAAATAATTATGTTAATAATTGAATTAAGTTACATCTTTCCTAATCCTTAATTTGATTTGTGAGAGATTTATGCAATCAATTTAAGAGAATAATTGATTACTTGATTTGTGAGAGATTTATGCAATCAATTTAAGATTGAAATTACACATATACCCTTTTTGTATTTAATTAAATAGAAAAAATTAACCAAATAATTACCATCATGCCACTCACTTTAATCTCAAGATCATAAAAATCAAGGGCCCAGATCAGTTCACGCAGTTCACTCTTGGGATTTTGTTCACGTTTGAACCTAATCATATATATATATATATATATATATATATATATATATATATAAACTCATTGTTTTTCAAAAATGATATATTTAATATTTATTCGAGAGAATATATTTTTTCATCTCAAAAATATTGCATTTCCTATTTGTGTAAGAAAATATATATTTCTTAAAAATAATATATCTTCTAAAATTTTCAAGAAAAATATATATTCATTCTTGCCAAAAATAATATATTTTTCCTTTGTCAAAAAATATGACATATTCTTGTAGTAACTGTAAAAAAATCATATTTTCATTTCCTTGGTGTCCAAAATATTATTTACCAAAATATACTTGTGAATTAAATTCCAGAATATTTTGTAAGTCTTATTCCCTAGTTCGGTTTCACCAAAATTTTGTGTACAACTTGTATATTTATTCTTTGGAATTTTGGTAAATATTTTGGATTGTAATCCTTGATATTTTGATGTGTTATATTATTTCATGTCCTAAAATAATATAACTAATATACAATAGATACAAATAATCACACACATGGTGTCTTCTAAATATATATATTTCCTAAATACATATTTAGTCACTTTTATTTTTAAAAACCAACCTCCAATTTTTATATTTTTGTAACCAAAAATTATGGCAAAGTTTATGTAACAATTCATGGTTGAAAACACACTTGTAAATACTTGTTTAAAAATATTTTTCTAAGTGTTTGGATTTTAGAAAATTTTGCCATAGTTTCCCCTGAAAATGGAGGTTTCCATCCTTTCAAGCATATCATTTTCTTTTGTAAAAATTAACACAATCAATCATCATTCAACAATAAGCAACTTACACTTACCAATCTTGCCAAATTAAGCATAATCTAACTAATTCATGAACTTGAATATTTGTAAAAATTTGTAGTAACTTACTAGTGTCATTAGTAAGCCTTGTTATCCTTTAAAGTGTGATCAGTTCTTTAAAAACTTCATTTTTAAAGAATATGAATCTTTACAACTTGTGTTCATCATTTCTAAAAAATGTTTCTTTATTAATTTACCTTTCCCACACTAGACCAGATATTGCATATTCTGTGCATTATCTTAGTCAGTTTATGTATTCGCCAACTCAAGCTCACATTAAAATTGCGTTAAGGCTATTAAGATACTTAAAGGGTGTTCCTGGCAAAGGATTTCTATTTACAAAGGGGAACTCTTTGGGTATGAAGGCCTTCTCTGACTCAGATTGGGCTAAATGTTTAGGATCTCGAAAGTCTATTACTGGGTTCTGTGTTTTTTTAGGTAATAATCTTGTTTCATGGAAAAGTAAAATGCAGTCCACCGTTTCACGATCTTCTGCTGAAGCATAATATCGGTCGATGTGTGCTGCGACATGTGAGGTTATGTGGATTTCCAACTTATTAAAGGAATTAATGGTTGACGTTAATCTGCCTATTCAGTTATTTTGTGATAACACGGCTGCTATATCTATAGCAGCCAATCCTGTATTTCATGAACGCACAAAACACTTTGAAATAGATCTTTATTTCATAAGAGAAAAATTCTTTAAAGGCGTTATTCAAACTATGGGTATCAAATCGGAGGATCAAGCTACCGACATTCTCACAAAAGGGCTATCTACAGGTCCGCATGAAAAGGTTTATTCTCACCTTAACATGTTTGATTGTTTCAAGTATTGAATTGAGGGGGGTGTTAAAATATATAAATATTTATATCCTTTCCAATTCAATTCTCTCATATTTGTTTCCTTTTTTGTGTTCGGTTTGAGGTGCGTTTGGGCTATGTATAAAGAATGGGCTGCTGTTAAAAGTTGGGCCTCTTGTTTCTCTTAGGCTGCTGCTGATTGCTGTCTTGGGCTCATTTTAGGGTTGTCACGCCATTTTAATCCCAGCCGCTCCTCAGCTGATCATCATCATTTGCAATCATAGTTGCAGCTTCTCTTTTCTCTTGCTCTCTAGAACATTCACTCAAAAGCTTTGGTTTTTCCTGTTGTTCGAGAGCGTCCTGACTTGCTGCTGTTCAACGAGCTGTGCAGTTCATCCGGTTGAAGATCTGCCATGTGTTGCTGATTGTAAACGGTGATTACACAGTGTTTGATTCCTGTTTTGAATAAACCTTTGTATATCTTGCTCTGTTTATAAAACGATATCACGTTTTCACAACATCGCCCCGCATGAGTAGAATCACTGCGCTAACTCTGGAAACGGCGAGTATGAAATTCGTTAACGCCATTGGCTGTACGGAATCCGATCTAGAAAAAAGTAGTTGACCGAATGGAAACCTTCCTCTCGTTTGTTAATATTATTTTAACGGTGGTTGTACGTTGGAAATTATCGGTGGTTTTAAAAGAAAGGCGGCGACGTGAGAAAGAAAGGCGGTGTTGCAGGTGATGTGAGAAAAGGGTGGTGGTGTTTACTGGTTAATTATGGTGGTGGTGGTGGTGTTACCGGTGACAAAAGGAGGAAGATGAGGGCATTTACCATAATAAGTGTATTTTTGTAATTTTACACAATAAGGGTATTTTTGTCCTTTGTCTTTAAAACTCACATAAAATGTGCTTTATTTTGTAAATTTTGCCCGTTCTTTATCTTTTAAGCTAACTCATGTTAACGTTTAAGTTAACTTTAAGGTAAAAATGCCATTTTGGTCAAAGGACGTAATCCGAGGAAGGCAAAATGTGTAAGTACTATTTAAGAGATATTTACTCTTGGGATAGATTAACACAAACATTAATATTTTGCAATATAAACAATGGGTAGAGATCCTAAGAGAAATCCACCCTATTTGAGAAACTTGAGAAGCAATCTGGACCACACATTTTCTCTAAGAAAAAAAAAAAGGTGAAAAAATGCAATTTTTTTTTTTGAAAAATAGAAGCTTTTTCTTTAAAGTTTTAATTTTTAATTTTGGGATTTATACACATGTGTATATTGTTAATCTTTTAACTATACATATATGTATATTGTCAATTATACATATATGTATATACATGTTTAAAATTGAAAAATAAGTGTTACAAACCCTAAACCTTAAACCATAAACCCTAAACCCTAAAGCTAAACCCTAATTCTAAACCCTAAAGCTAAACCCTCATGCTAAACCCTAAATCTAAACCCTAATTCTAAACCCTAAAGCTAAACTCTAATGCTAAACCCTAAAGCTAAAGCCTAACGCAAACCCTAAAGCTAAACCCTAAAGCTAAAGCTAAACTCAAAAGCTAAGCTAAACCCTAATGCTAAACCCAAAAGCTAAACCCTAATGCTAAACTCTAAACCCTAAAGTTAAACCCTAAAGCTAAACCCTAAACCCTAATTCTAAACACTAATGCTAAACTCTAAATACTAATGCTACATCCATTGGGAATAGCCCAATGGTGTTGGTGAATTAGATAAGGTGTAGGATAGGTGGTGGTCATGAGTTCAATTCTCATGGTATGTAAGTTTAGCTATTCAAAAAAAAAATACTAATGCTAAGCCCTAAATAACACTTACTTTTCAATTTTAAATATGTATATACATATATGTATATTTGACAATATACACATATGTATAGTTAAAATATTAACAATATACACATATGTATAAATCCCCAAAAAAAATTAAAAACAAAAAAAAAACAAAACCTTAAAGAAAAAGCTCCGATTTTTTCAAAAAAAAAAATTTGCATTTTTTTACATTTTTTTTTTTGCATTTTTTTGCTTAAGGAAAATGTGTGGTACAGAATGTTTCTCAAGTTTCTCAATTAACCTACTACTTTTCACATGATCCTTATCCTATAAACAATAATGTTTGTATAACAAAAAAAATTAGGATGTCTTACCGCTGCATTATAATATAATATAAATTTTTAAATTTGTTAAAAGATGAGATGATAAAAATTCTCATGTAGTTAATTCGCCTTAAAATGGAGGACGTTTGATTTTACCATTTTTACCTTCACAGCATGTTTTTCTATCAAATAGACACATGTGCACTGCCTCCATGCCTTTCGCACATCTCATGGCTAGACCAACACATGACCAATGCCTTCGTAACCTTGACATATATCGTGGCTAAACCAACACACAACCGCTGCCCTCGTTGCGTGTAAATCACTTAATCATTTTGAGATATGTTGGATTTTCAACTATGGTCAACTTATAACATTTTATCACCCTTAACCCAAATGATTTGCGATGCCATCATATGACCCCCTGGACAATCCAAGTCGACTTAACAACATCCAAGAGGATCAATCACCCAACCCTTGTTACCTAGACCATGTGTAATGGGGCGTTAAAACCCCTAGTCACTCCATTTAACACCCATGCACACCACCCCCTGGCATGAATGCGGTAAAAATCCTTCCCAGAGTGATTAAAAAATGGTTGAAGGGGTTGCATTACACCCTTTTTTTGGTTAGAAATCATCATGCTGACATGGCGTCCATATGGCGGAAAACTCCCTAAAAGGAATTTGAATCAGGGGCAGATCCAACCCATATTTGTGGGTTCCCAGGAATCCAGTGCGTTTGGAAAAGAAAAGGAAAAAATAGTAAGAACTTTGTAGAATTTAGAAAAAGATAGTGAAAATTAAAGATAATTTATCAAAAAGAACTCATTAGAATAACATTCTGCATCCACCACTGACTTAACCACACTATGGTCTTAACTAATTTCCATTCCCAAGTTCACCAACAATTCATAAAACCATACTTTTTTATACAAATAAAGACGTGTATACAATAGTGGAGCTAGCCCAAAAATTCAGGGGCATCCTAATTTGTTTTTTTTTTTGTGTTTTTTTTTTTTGATCAGAGGTATCCTTTGTATAAAACCAGAATTTTTTATTATTTTTTACACTACAAAAACGGTACGGAGACGGGGTTGAGGGGTAGCCCGTGCTACCCCTTCTAATACACTAGCTCCGCCCCTATGTGTATAACACTCGTTTAGTCATTTACCAACCAATAGTGATTAATTCATTAATCGGTCTTAGCCCTCTATTTACATGGCAATTTATTTATATGTTGGTGCATATGTCTGTCGACTTCGTCTTGTATCGAGTCTTGTAACTAGAATGATAGATCAGGTCACGTTTTACGAGAAAAACGGAAAACATAAAGAAAGGGGCCATTTCGCACGAAATGGAAACATGACCATTTCGTACGAAATGACAATGCCATTTCGTGTGAACTATTTCGTACGAAATGAGTGTGCCTATAAATACCTGAGTTGTCATTTCATTTGTAAGGATTCTGATTCCGGTACCGAGGTGCTGCTGAAGTGTCTCCAGGCTGTAAAACGTTGTTTTATCAATAAACAAGACAATTAGAGTGTATATCAAGATGATTCAAAGTCGATACGTTTGTTTCCGCCTCTCGTATTGACAAGAACTCTTCTGAACGACTCGTATTGGTCGTGCAAATGATCCTACATGTGGTATCAGAGCATAGGAGGAAGAGTTCTTACCGAATTCAGTTGATTTTATCAAAATTCTGACTTCTGCACCTTCTTTTACAACATTTTTCAAAATTAAACAAGATTTTACAGATAAAATGGCTTGATTTTCTCACATAACATGCGAAACACTGTTTTAACAAATCCTTGAAAGAATTAGACCTAAAATCAACCTAAAACCTGATCAATTTGTCAATAACATGGCCGATTGGATGACATCAGCATCATTTCGCATGAAATAGACCTTCATTCCGTTTGAAATTGTCATTCCATTTCACACGGAAAGGACAATGTAGATTCCATTTTGCACGGATTGGCAAGTTTGGACTTCATTTCGTACAAAATCGATCATTTCGTGTCAAGTTGTCTCATTTCGTTTGAAAGTTTGTCATTTCGTACGATATCATCCATTTCGCACGAAATCATCCATTTCGTACCAAACCATTTCGTTTGAACAGTCAAAGCTTGTGAAATTTTTACCGAAACATGGAAGAAGAGTTTTACAACGCATTTGCTACTGCCCCGAGTACTCCTGTTACCATTGCTCAGAGCGTGAACATGGAAAATGAAACAGGAACGTTACAGAAACCCCCAAAATTGATGGGCATTGAAGAATACTATGGTTGGAAAGACCGGTTCGAAAATTGGGTTCAAGCAAATCATTTGAGGTCTTGGGAGTGTATTGAGAAAAAGTATGTTAAACCTCGTACAGATGTGGGAGTTATCAAAACTATTTCTGAATTGTCGGATAAAGAGAGAGACATGTACAAGGCAGAAAAAAATGATGAATAGTCTACTTCAGCAAGCTGTGAAAGAAGACATCTTCATATTACTTCAACATGATAGTACTTCACATTCAATTTGGGAAGCACTTCGAATTAAGTTTGAGGGAAGTACAGAGATGATAAGGAGTAAAAAATCATTGTTAAAGAAAGAATTTGATTTGTTTACTAGCTTGCAGGGTGAATCTACAAAGAAGCTCATTGAGAGATATTGTCATTTAGTGCGTTCAATGTCATTGTTAGATATAAACAAATATCGAGAAGAATGGGTTGACAAATTAGCTGATGCTTTACCTCAGAAAGAATAGGGTACATATCTGATGATCTTAAAGAACATTGGAGAATATGATAAATTGACAATTTCTCAGTTCATTGAAAAACTCGAAGGACAAGATCTTTAACAACAAAAGATTGCTAGAATGAACAATCCAAGTGGTTAACAAGATATCAAGATGTATTACAAAAGGAATGTTCAGAATATTGAAGCAAGTCCAAAGGTCCAAACTGCCTTCAGCGCAGAAAACTCATCCGGATCAGTTAATCAAAGTCCAATCAGCAACAGTGGATTTTCTTCATACTCGAATGTTAATCCGAATGTTTCAACCTCAAGTCATCAGTTCCAAAGCTCAAATAACAGTAATGGTCATGTGTTACACTGTAACATCGCGTTGCATCTTCAGAACGGTCAAAATTTCTCTGAAGAAGTTGCTAAAGGTCATATGGCAATACTAGCTACAGTGTTAGAATCATATGAGGGTTTGGTTGCAGGAAGAATCGGAAATCCTATGCTAACAAAAGAGGATTACGATCAGATTGATGCTGAGGAAATGGAGCTGATGGATATTAAGTGGTGTTTAGCAAGTGTGTTGAGGAGAGCTGAGAAATTTAAGCTAATTACAGGAAGAGATGACTTCCGTGATGCTAATGTTTCTACTTTAGGTTTTGATAAATCTAAAATTACTTGTTTTCGATGCAGGGAAAAAGGACATTTCAAGAGGGAATGTACCAATCGAGAAGCATGTGGAGCTCAGAATCCATTCGAAAATAATGACTATTATCAGAAAGCTATATATCAATAAGTTGCTCAACAACCATCATCATCCAATGCTATTGAAAATGGAAAGAAGAAAGCTTTTCTGGTTAATCAAGATGATGAAAAATTGCCAGAAGGTTTTAGCTGGGAGAAATATTGTCCAGATGAAGATTTTTTAAAGCCTAAGGCATTCATTGCACAAATAGTTCAAGAATCAGATTTGATGAAAGATTGGATAGATGTGTTTGCTAATGATGAGAAAAGTCAAGATGAAGAGTCTGTCCCTTCAGAAGAAAGTTCAGAAAAGACAACAATCTTTGATCAATCATCAAATGATAGCAGTGATGAAGAGGAAGAAATTAAACAAATAAACATTGGCAAAACTTAATTATCTCCTGAAAGTTTTAAATTTTATTTTGCAGATAGATTGGAGAAACTAAAGGAGAAGCGAGTAGCAAAAGATCAGAAAAAGAAAAAATGCGAGAATGTTGCTTAGGAAGAGAAGCCTCAACAGAGTGAAGAAGTTAAAATTGCTGAGAAGGTGGTTGAAGTTGAAAAGATAGTCGAAGTTGAAAAGATTATCGAAGTAGAAAAAATTGTTGAGATCACGAAACCTTGTCTAAAATGTTTGGAACCGTGCAAACATTGTGGAGAAAAAGATGAGAAGTTTAGTGAGCTTGATAAGATGAAAGAAAAATTATTGTTCGATGTTAAGTATGTGAAAGAATCGTATGATGTGTTGAACAGAACGGTGAATAGTCTACAAAAGACAAACTCTGAAAGAGAAGATGCCTTAACCATGATGAATGCAGTGATGATGTCTAAGCAGAAGGCTATCAATCACTATATTGAGGAGTGTGCAAAGTTGAAGCAGGAGTTGGAGACAGAAAAAATAGAAAATGAAAGAATCAGACGTTTGCTGCAAAGTTATTCAAGTTCTGATTATTTGATTGATAGAATTTATTCAACTGTTGCAGGTTTTGAAGCCTTTCAGGACAAGAAGACGGAAGAGAAGGATACTGGTAAGAAACAAAGTGCAAATTATAACAAGTGTCCACCTCCGATCTGGGAAGGTTATTCTCCCAGAAAACCAAATGAGGAACAAGTCAAAAAGGCTGTCAATATAAAGTTAAAGTCCGAAACAACGGATGATTTACCATACAACATTGACGTCATATTCTCATCGTCTGACACTGATCATGAGTCTGAGTTAATAAAGAAAGTGGTCGATCAAGTGTTGGATAAGGATGAGGAGTCAGAGTCAAAGTCTGAGTCTGAAAGTTCGAGTTCGTCGGTCAACAACTCAAAATCGTTGGTCAAAAGGGTTTACAATAAAGAATTCCTGTTATCAAAAAATAATTTGAATGACGAAATAATCAAAGTAGCATATACTTTGAATGATTCAGACAAATTATATTCTGATGAGGAATTTCCAATAAGAAGTGTTCAAATTGAAAAGATTAAAAAGGTTTTCAAATTAACAGAAATTAATATTTCTAAAATAAAAGATGTAAATCTTACTAAAAAAACCTAAAAAATACACTTCAAGAGTTCAACAAAGATTTAACAAGAAAAAAGGTTACAGTTCTGGTTCTGGTTTTCAAAAGAAACCAAACCATAACAGTAATTTTAAAAAGAAAGGTTTAGGCTTCATTCCACCCGAAAATCATAAAAATGAGAAAATTTCTAAAACAAAAACAGTATTTGTTTCAGGGTCAAGTTCTGAAGAAGAAGAAGAAAAGAGCTTATTTTGGAAACAATCGAACAAAGAGTTCTTTGCTGAAAAACAAAAGTTTGAGAAGAATGGAGCTTATCAGAGAAAGGAGACAAGAACCTGTTACCGATGTCAAGAGTGTCACACCCCCCCCCCCCCCAAAATCCACACGCAGAGTATCACCGCTTGGAGGCGTGACTGACCAGGATCAAGCCACCAATCATATTGAACAAGCATATAAGTAAACATAATTCAACCAACAATATGAAAGGTGTCCAAAAACCAAAGCATAGTTAAGTATTTAGCGGAAGCATAATTTGTAAAACCCAAAGCGATTATTAAATATGAAATAAAGTAATGTTTAGAGCATGGCACACATCGCCATGTCCCACAACGACCGTTCCTCCCTGTGCAAGCTCCATGGGTACCTAATGACTTGCAAGGCATGTAGCAACGAATCAACAACAAAGTTGAGCGAGTTCACAGTTGGTTGTTGGTTTTAGTTGTTCCAAAAATAGTTCCTTTAACTGGCATCCCTGCAGTGGGGGTTACCCCATATTTGAAAACGTGATTTGTTTAACCCATTAACTCTGGCAATCCAGCCGTGGGGGCTACCCCATAATAGTTATCTGGCATTTCGGCCGTCGGGGCTACCCCATGTATTACAAGACCACGCGTATCGACTGCTACGAAAATATAAGAGGTGCCCTAAGTCAATGTCTATCAGCATTGACCCTTTGCCCATAGTCCATTAGTACACGCCCATCCGACTGGCACGGTGTGAGGTTTGTTAAACCTAATAGCGCTATTAACTAATGACCCCTAGGCCTCGGTGATTAAGTCGATAATTGATAGAGGTGATGGTCTTAAGATCGTGTACGTAGGCTTTACGTACGTGCCCTTCAATCCGAGGACAGTAATAATTCGTTTAATAGTAATAGTTGTACGAGTAGTTATTCAATCCCATTCCCAACCCCTGGGAATCCCATGCCTTGGCTAGTGTGAACTCACCTTGGTTTGCTCGGCAGATACACAGAAAAGTCAAGTCTAGCAGCTAGTGGTCAACCACGTCCTAACATGGTTACCATACAAGTCAGGTTTTGATTTCAAGTAGTGCACATAAGTATCACGTAAGATAGCATACAAGAAACACATACGGTTCATGGCAAACACGCAACATCACATTCAACAGTCATAACATAACCGACTTGTGCGAATCACGAAGTGAAGCCCAACATAATAACGGCCCAACCTATTGTGCGATTCACAAAACCCGGCCCAATTAACATAACAGTTCAGTAATCAATCAGCCCAAATAGTTTAAACATGGACCTCTTGTGCGATCCAATATCCCTTGTGCGATCCGAACTAGCCCGGCCCACTATACACAACCGGCCCAACTATTAACAAAACAACATCTTGTGCGATTCACTCATTCTTGTGCGACACAGATTATCTTGTGCGACTCAGATTAAATGTCCGGATTTCATGCAAAGCAGTTATATTATTTCCTTTTGCGAACATATCAATTATCAATTCCAACAGTTTCATAAATCAAAACCCTAATGATGTCTAACTGTTACATCGGTTTCATCGTAACATCATCATTTACCCATCATACTACCAGAATTATCACAACACTAGCATGCAACCTAGATTATGGAGTACCATGTGTGATCTATATTGTTTTACACATTCCTTTGAGACTCACATGGCACTGACATCTCACATGAAAGTCTGAACTAGCCGATCATATGATTCTTATATTTATTTGCATAACATCACTAATAATCCAAAAAGGGTTTACGCATATAGTGGCCGACAACTAATAAATTCATCCAACAACCTCTGACAATCCATTAACAGGCATTAGCCCAAAAATAATATATGTATGATCTGTTAATGTATTCGGTCCAATCAAAAATCCGAATCATGTATACAATGTTCATATCAGTATCATGGACGCATATATTATAATCACAAATATTACAATTCAATCACATAATACACGCTTCCACCTTGATCATACCCATGCAAGTAAACAATAATTATACAACCTAATCGTAAATAAGGTTATGTATAGATACCTGTTATGAATGTCTCGCAGGAAGGGGGGGGGGGTTTCAGCGACTCCAAGAATGACACTAGGGTTTGTTAATTGCCGTTTATGCACCAGGGAGAGGCAATAGGAAGTTCTAGGGTTCGGGGATTAAACTATTCGTAATAGTGGGGGAACAAGATAATAAAACATTGCTACTGGGCCCGAGGCCCTTATGTTGATTTCGCCGGCCCACCGGTTGACGAAAACACTTGAGGTGTTTTCGGTCATTGGGTGTTTTCGAGTGAGTGGGGTGTGTTTGGCAAGGGATCATGTTTTGATTAATATACAATTCATATTATCCTCACAAGATATATAACACATATACGCATATCATGTACACCACCAATCAACAAACAACACTTATAATGCACAACAACTATATATATTAAATCAACATTGAGTGAACAAGTATTAAGTCTAGTCGAGACCTCGAAAACTCGGGTTGTCACATTATCCCCAAGTTGAAAGAAATTTCGTCCCAAAATTTAGCACGTACTCACTGAGGAAGCTAGTTAAGTTGTATGGTTTTCCTGGTTTTCCTGGGGTGTCACATCCTCCCCCCGTTGATCTGGAATTTCGTCCCGAAATTCCGTAGCTTCAGTCTCAGTAGTGGTTGTACCATTTGCGAACAGTTGGGGATACTTTTGTTTCATCTGATCTTCGCGTTCCCAGATGAACTCTGGGCCGCGACGTGAGTTCCAACGAACTCGAATGAGAGGTATTCTAGTACGCTTGAGGACCTTAACATCCCGGTCTGTGATTTCAACTGGTTCCTCGACGAATCGTAACTGCTCGTCGATAGTGAGCTCCTTCAAAGGACTATGTGGGTCTCATCTGACAGACACTTCTTCAGATTTGACACGTGGAAAACATTGTGAACTGCACTGAGTTCTGCTGGTAAGTTCAGTCTGTAGGCCACCTTGCCTATTTTCTCAATGACTTCGAAAGGTCCAACGTATCGTGGGTTAAGTTTGCCCCGTTTCCCAAAACGAACCACACCCTTCCAGGGTGAAACTTTGAGTAGTACACGCTCCCCAACCTGGAGCTCTAGTGGTTTTCTACCCTTATCGGCGTAGACTTTCTGACGGTCACGAACCGCCGCCATTCGTTGTCGTATTTGAGCAATTCGCTCTGTTGTGTCTACCACAAGTTCTGAACCAGTAATCTGACTATCCCCCACCTCTGCCCAACAAAGAGGTGACCGGTATTGACGCTCGTACAATGCCTCAAACGGAGCAACTTTAATGCTGGTGTGGTAGCTATTGTTATACGAAAATTCCACAAGTGGCAGATGCTTTTCCCCGCCGTTGCCAAAGTCAATTACACATGCCCTAAGCATGTCTTCGAGGGTCTGGATGGTGCATTCAGATTGCCCATCCGTTTGCGGGTGATAAGCTGTGCTCATATCTAAACGTGAACCAAAGGACTTGTGCATTGCTTGCCATAGTTCTGATGTGAAACGTGCATCTCGATCCGAGATAATAGAGGTGGGCACTCCGTGCCTCGAGACAACTTCCTTAAGATATACGTCTGCTAGTGTGGAGAATTTATCCATTTCCTTGATAGCCAAGAAGTGAGCAGACTTTGTGAGTCGATCCACGATCACCCAAATAGTATCGTTACCACGTTAAGATCTAGGCAGGCCAGTAACAAAATCCATGGAAATTTGCTCCCATTTCCATTGTGGTATCTCTGGTTGTTGGAGTAGGCCTGAAGGTTTCTGGTATTCTGCCTTTACTCTCGCCCAAGTCAAGCACTTGCTAACGTAAGTTGCTATGTGGGCCTTCATGCTAGGCCACCAGTACGTAGTTCTGAGGTAGTGGTACATCTTATCCATACTAGGATGTGCTGAGTAGCGAGACTTGTGTGCTTCATCCATCACAAGCTCTCGTAGGTTGCCATAAAGTGGGACCCGAATGCGTCCTGTGACGTAGAAAGCACCGTCTTCCTTCTGTTCTAAGCGTTGCCTTGAGCCGTGTAGGGCTTCAGCCCTGACATTTTCTGGTTTCAATGCTTCTACCTGAGCATCTCGTATTTGAGAAGGAAGACCAGACTGTATAGTGAGTTGTAAAGCTCGTACGCGCTTGGGCGCAGTGTCCTTTCGACTGAGGGCGTCGGCCACAACATTGGCTTTGTCCGGGTGATATCTGATCGAGCATTCGTAGTCATTTAGTAGCTCGACCCATCGTCATTGTCGCATGTTGAGTTCCTTCTATTTGAAGATATGCTCGGGGATTCTGTGATCAGTGTAGATAGCACGCTTGGTACCGTACAGGTAATGTCGCCATATCTTGAGCGCAAAAACAATAGCTCCCAGCTCTAAATCATGCGTAGTGTAATTCCGTTCGTGAATCTTAAGTTGGCGCGAAGCATAAGCAATGACTTTATCCCGTTGCATCAACACACATCCAAGACCTTGGATGGATGCGTCGCAGTAGACTACAAAATCGTCCGTGCCTTCAGGCAACGAGAGGATAAGTGTGCTACAAAGCCTATTCTTTAAGTGTTGAAACGTTGTTTCCTGTGTATTACCCCAACGGTAAGCAACACCTTTCTGTGTCAGTAGTGTAAGCGGCTGTGCAATCTTTGAGAAGTCTTTGATGAACCGTCTGTAATAACCCGCCAAACCCAAGAATTGGCGTATTTCGGTTGGTGTGCGAGGTGCAGGCCAGTTCTTGATTGAATCTACCTTGGATGGATCAACATGAATCCCATCCTTGTTTACCACGTGGCCTAGGAAGTGGACTTCACGAAGCCAGAAGTCGCATTTTGAAAACTTGGCGTACAGCTGTTCCGTTCGAAGAAGTTCCAAAATAAGTCGTAAATGATGCTCGTGTTCTTCCTAACTCTTCGAGTAGATCAGGATGTCATCGATGAAAACAATAACAAACTTGTCAAGATAAGGTTCACACACCCTGTTCATAAGATCCATAAAAACCGCAGGCGCGTTCGTTAGCCCGAATGGCATGACCAAAAACTCGTAATGGCCGTAGCGAGTTCTGAATGCTGTTTTGGAGACGTCCTCATCCCGGACTCTCAGTTGGTGATAGCCTGATCTCAGATCAATCTTCGAGTAATAGCTCGACCCTTGCAACTAGTCGAATAAGTCGTCGATGCGTGGAAGAGGATAGCGATTCTTCACAGTCACCTTGTTAAGTTCACGGTAGTCTATGCACATTCTGAAAGTACTGTCTTTCTTCTTCACGCATAGCACTGGAGTTCCCCAGGGCGATGAGCTAGGACGAATAAAACCCTTATCCAAGAGTTCTTGTAGTTTCATAGAGAGTTCTTCCAACTCTGATGGGGCTAAGCGATAAGGTGCTCGAGCTATGGGTGCTGCTCCAGGAGCTTGTCACCACGAATTACCAAAGGTTCTTAACCAGCACAAGGAATGCGGACGATCTTTTCTTTGCAAAGAATCCCTGCTCGATGTTGAGGTAGCCAGTCCATACCAATAACGAAGTCGAAACCATTACAATGTTGGGGTCATTCCTAACATCATCCTGACCAATCACGAACACTCGACCCTTGGCACCATTGCCGTCGTTTTTACCCCCATTTTTGCCTCCATTGTTGTCCCCGTTTCCTTGGTTGTGGTTCTGATTCTGGTTCCGGTTCAACTGTGGGTAGTGTCTCAGGAAGTGGCCTTCAGCACCACACTGATAACATTCCTTGTTACCCTGTGGTTGCTGCTGATTCTGTGGAGCTTGTGGCTGCTGTTGTCGGTTCTGGTTTGCAAGACGTGAGCTTCTACACTCTTTGGCTTCATGACCAAGCTTGTTGCATCTCTGACAACGATCCTTGTTGCACGGCCCGCTGTGGTGTAAATTACATCGATTGTACTTAGGGTGGTTTCCCCTGTATCCACCCTGACTTCGATTACCCAAAAGACTGCTGACTGGGGCTCCTGTACTCATCCGTTTTTCGCCGCTGCAACTGAGACTGAACCGAAGTGGAACCCTTGCTCGAATTCCATCCCACTTTCGCTTGTTGTCACTGGGAGTAACAGAAGTAGGAATAGTAGTAGCACCAATATGCTTAGGCAGCTTGTTCTGTTCCACTACCTGGTCTGTGAGATGATGAGCAAGACGGGTAACATCCTGGATGGTAGCAAGGTTTGCAGTAGTCACATGGCTTTGAATCTCTGGTACTAAGCCCTTGAGGTACAGCTCAATGTGCTAGATGGGAGGATCCACCATAGTTGGACATAACACTGCCAGTTCGTTGGATCGTTTCGTGTACGCTTCTATCTCTGACCCCGTCACCTTCAGGTTAAAGGACTCCACTTCCAGCTTGTGGATGTCATCATGACTACAGTATTCACGTTTGATCAGTTCCTTAAAATCATTCCATGGGGTGGCATTAGCAGCCGCCAGCCCCAGCATCTGAACTTGCGCGTTCCACCAAGTTAGCGTAGTGCCTTCGAGAGTACCAGTGGCATATTTCACGCCACGAGCCTCGGGGCATTCACACATCTCTAAGACAGACTCGAGCTTTTCAAACGAATGGAGGAGTCCAACAGCTCCTTTAGTGCCACCGAAAATACTAGGTCGACAGTCCATGAACGTCTTAAATGTGCATACAGGCGGCTGAGCGTTCTGACCTTGTTGCGCGAGGAAGAAACGACAGGGTTAAGCACGAGAGTTGGGTCAGGAGAGTAGGATCTATCATCCTAGGTTAGGTTCAGATTAGCAGGTTATACCTCCTGCCTGAGCGGCTGCGAGTGCTGCCGTAACTAGTTCGTTGATAAGAGCCGTCAGCTGGCTTGAGTTAGGTTCACACGTTCCCTCATGATCTCACATCGATGGAAACACAAATAGAAAAGAAAAGGTGTCGCGAATGTGTGTAAGTGTGGAGTGACAGTAGGGAGCAAGCACAAATGTGTTTTCAAACTATAGTTGCTACGTTTATCTAAGCATACCATGAGCAAAGTTCTATGCAATCTAGCAAGTAGGCAATATAAAACGTAAACCATATCACCTAGAATGTCGAGCCTTGCACGTGGAGTGAAGCGTCGTTGTGGATCGTAAAGCACTGTACAGGTTATAGTCTGGTTTTAACAAAAATGTTTTCCTTTATTAAAACCAAGTTCTCTATAACCAATGGCTCTGATACCAATCTGTCACACCCCCCAAAATCCACACGCAGAGTATCACCGCTTGGAGGCGTGACTGACCAGGATCAAGCCACCAATCATATTGAACAAGCATATAAGTAAACATAATTCAACCAACAATATGAAAGGTGTCCAAAAACCAAAGCATAGTTAAGTGTTTAGCGGAAGCATAATTTGTAAAACCCAAAGCGATTATTAAATATGAAATAAAGTAATGTTTAGAGCATGGCACACATCGCCATGTCCCACAACGACCGTTCCTCCCTGTGCAAGCTCCATGGGTACCTAATGACCTGCAAGGCATGTAGCAACGAATCAACAACAAAGTTGAGCGAGTTCACAGTTGGTTGTTGGTTTTAGTTGTTCCAAAAATAGTTCCTTTAACTGGCATCCCTGCAGTGGGGGTTACCCCATATTTAAAAACGTGATTTGTTTAACCCATTAACTCTGGCAATCCAGCCATGGGGGCTACCCCATAATAGTTATCTGGCACTTCGGCCGTGGGGGCTACCCCATGTATTACAAGACCACGCGTATCGACTGCTATGAAAATATAAGAGGTGCCCTAAGTCAATGTCTATCAGCATTGACCCTTTGCCCATAGTCCATTAGTACACGCCCGTCCGACTGGCACGGTGTGAGGTTTGTTAAACCTAATAGCGCTATTAACTAATGACCCGCTCGCCCTAGGCCTCGGCGATTAAGTCGATAATTGAGGGACTTCCTTTTGATAGAGGTGATGGTCTTAAGATCGTGTACGTAGGCTTTACGTACGTGCCCTTCAATCCGAGGACAGTAGTAAGTATAACTGTACGTAGGTTTTACGTACGTGCCCTTCAACCGAGGATAGTAATAATTCGTTTAATAGTAATAGTTGTACGAGTAGTTATTCAATCCCATTCCCAACCCCTGGGAATCCCATGCCTTGGCTAGTGTGAACTCACCTTGGTTTGCTCGGCAGATACACAGAAAAGTCAAGTCTAGCAGCTAGTGGTCAACCACGTCCTAACATGGTTACCATACAAGTCAGGTTTTGATTTCAAGTAGTGCACATAAGTATCACGTAAGATAGCATACAAGAAACACATACGGATCATGGCAAACACGCAACATCACATTCAACAGTCATAACATAACCGACTTGTGCGAATCACGAAGTGAAGCCCAACATAATCACGGCCCAACCTATTGTGCGATTCACAAAACCCGGCCCAATTAACATAACAGTTCAGTAATCAATCAGCCCAAATAGTTTAAACATGGACCTCTTGTGCGATCCAATATCCCTTGTGCGATCCGAACTAGCCCGGCCCACTATACACAACCGGCCTAACTATTAACAAAACAACATCTTGTGCGATTCACTCATTCTTGTGCGACACAGATTATCTTGTGCGACTCAGATTAAATGTCCGGATTTCATGCAAAGCAGTTATATTATTTCCTTTTGCGAACATATCAATTATCAATTCCAACAGTTTCATAAATCAAAACCCTAATGATGTCTAACTGTTACATCGGTTTCATCGTAACATCATCATTTACCCATCATACTACCAGAATTATCACAACACTAGCATGCAACCTAGATTATGGAGTACCATGTGTGATCTATATTGATTTACACATTCCTTTGAGACTCACATGGCACTGACATCTCACATGAAAGTCTGAACTAGCCGATCATATGATTCTTATATTTATTTGCATAACATCACTAATAATCCAAAAAGGGTTTACGCATATAGTGGCCGACAACTAATAAATTCATCCAACAACCTCTGACAATCCATTAACAAGCATTAGCCCAAAAATAATATATGTATGATCTGTTAATGTATTCGGTCCAATCAAAAATCCGAATCATGTATACAATGTTCATATCAGTATCATGCACGCATATATTATAATCACAAATATTACAATTCAATCACATAATACACGCTTCCACCTTGATCATACACATGCAAGTAAACAATAATTATACAACCTAATCGTAAATAAGGTTATGTATAGATACCTGTTATGAATGTCTCGCAGGAAGGGGGGGTTTCAGTGACTCCAAGAATGACACTAGGGTTTGTTAATTGCCGTTTATGCACCAGGGAGAGGCAATAGGAAGTTCTAGGGTTCGGGGATTAAACTATTCGTAATAGTGGGGGAACAAGATAATAAAACATTCCTACTGGGCCCGAGGCCCTTATGTTGATTTCGCCGGCCCACCGGTTGACGAAAACACTTGAGGTGTTTTCGCTCATTGGGTGTTTTCGAGTGAGTGGGGTGTGTTTGGCAAGGGATCATGTTTTGATTAATATACAATTCATATTATCCTCACAAGATATATAACACATATACGCATATCATGTACACCACCAATCAACAAACAACACTTATAATGCACATCAACTATATATATTAAATCAACATTGAGTGAATAAGTATTAAGTCTAGTCGAGACCTCGAAAACTCGGGTTGTCACAAAGAGGTTGGTCATATTGCCTGGAATTGTCCAAAGGCAATCAAAACACAAAATAGGAAGTTGTTTCTAAACTCAAAGAAAAAGTGATTGATAAAACTGAACCACCAACTAAAAAATTCAAAGTGTTTAAAAATTGTACATTTGAAGTTGGTGAGAGTTCAAAGCGTTTTTACAAAAGAAGAGCAAATCTTAACAACCAAACATGGGTTGCTAAGAAAACAGATGTTAAATCTGGCCATGAATCTGACTCGTCAAAGTCAGAGGAGCCACAAGTTGAGGTTAAAAGTGATAATTCAGTACCGCCAATGGATGATGTCAATTTTCCACCATTGCATGCTGAAAATTTAAAATCAAAAATTGGAAAAGTGGAAATTTCGAATCAATTCTATTCTGAAAAGAAAGAATTTGATGTCGAAAAGGCTTTTAACAACAAAGTGAAAATTATTTTTGGGAAAATGGTAGAGGGTAAGGTCAAAGGGGTGAAAGATTTTTATGAATAAAAAAGAAATGTTCAAACCCCAAGTGAAGTTGAGAAGGTTACACCCAAAGATAGTCAGGCTTGGGTGTCTGTATTTCATATGTAAAAACCTGACTTGCCGGAGCTTCCAAGTTGGTAATCGTGGAGCAGGAATCGGCATCTTTCTTGAAAAATTCACATTTGTGGAATTTTGACCTACAAGTGATAGTTTTTCTTGTAAATTGTCATAATTTTTTTCTCTCAAATGGTATGGTTGGAAAGTGAACCTACAAGTGGTTGAAAAATGGGTTTTCACCTACAAGTGGTTATTCAAGGTCATTAAGTTGAACTTGATTTAACTCTCATTCAAGTGGTAATTTGAAAACAAAGTGATGAATCAAACCCCAATCCTACATATGAATTCAACAAAACTTATTTTCCGAAAAAACCATTTGATTAAAACAAACTTAAGTGTTTTGAAATCATAATGGGAAAATAGTCTGTTGACAGGGGGAGTTCTGATTGTTTATGCCAAGTGGATGGCGAATTGAAGCAATTCACATCAGTTTGTCAATTTGTTTGTACAGTTTGTTTTCAAATCTTCTTTAAATGGTTTTGAATTTTAGGGGGAGTAAGTAATTTCAGAAAATCCAAAAACATTAGAAAATTTGAAAAAGCCAAAAACATGATAAAATTCAAAATGAGTTTTGTTGTGAAAAAGAGGAAATGATAGTACATCAGTGGACTATCACTACACGCTAAGGAATTGAAAAGTCAAAATGTGATAAACGGTCTCACTGATGATATGCCAGTAGGTTTTTACACGCTTAGTAGATTGTGTTCGAGATATAAACCTAAATATCAAACTTGCTTATTTAGTGGGGAACATCTCTCGGATATATTGGTAACCCCTGAAATCTTGTTTGAAGGACTTTCTATTTCTGACATACTAGGTCTTTGTGCGTGGTGATATCTGGGGTATTATACCTGGACTTCTGATTTTGCGGGAGCAATAGCCTAGTCCTTGTATAATACTTTGCATTGCTTTAATCTTAAAGCCCACCGTCAGCATAAAAAATGATGAAACATTGAAAAATGCTAATCATGTGCTGTTGAAATGAAAAGATTCTCTAAAGGGAACCCACCGAAAGGCGAACCATCATCTCTCTGATTTTGCGGAAGCAATAGCCTGAGCTCTCATGGTCTCGCATTTAACCCCTTACAGATATCATTAGTGTACATTCACCTGTAAGACTGAATATAGGAGTCTGGATACGGGAGTATATTCTGAGGTGGGACACACGAATCAGTTTAAGTCTCTTAAAACACTAATCTCGTATCTCGATACACGAATCAGTTTGTGTGAAAATTTAAGTGGGTCAGTATACTGACAATCTAAGTGAATCGTTTAGAACTTAAAGTGTTTAAAGCTCAACGGTGTTAGTGATTGGTCTCAAAAACTGATATGATCCTTTTACACAAACTCACAAAAATATTGTTTGTAAATTTTTCTTTACTGCTTTTCATTTAAAACAAAAATCCAAATAGATTTTCGGAATGTTTTAGCATAAAATTTTGAAAAGTTCAAAAAGATTTTATTTCATCTTATTTTCGACAACTGATGTTAGAAAGTTGATTCTCAAAATTCCGAGTGCTAAACATGATGAACAAAAGGTTTGGGAGTTTGTTTGAATTGAGAAAAGATTTCGTAATGAAAATGTCAAATCTGAATGTTATTCTTACAATTGGTCATCAGAGTTTATAAATGTTAAATCATTTTGAACAATATCTACATGTGGTTTATAAATTTGTAAATTTGTTAAATTTGTGAAATTTATTTTGAGGTAGAGTCTGTGCAGGCAGAAGCAGCCAGGTTTCGATTTCTGAAGACTTTCCACATAAAGCCTGAGCAGAGTTTGAGCCAGGTTTCGATCATAAGAGTAAAAGCTATGTCAGATTGCGATCCTGGAATAGCTTAAGGGGGAGTCTGCTAGCAAAAGGGGAGTCTGAAGATGTCACACCCCCAAAATCCACCATGCGCAGTATCACCGCTTGGAGGCGTGACATGACCAGGATCGAGCCACCAATCATATTGAACAACATAATTAAGTAAATAAAACCAACCACAATACAATTGGTGACCAAAAGAGAGTAACCGATTTTAAGTTAACAGCGGAAGCATAAAACGTAAGTCCAAGACATAAGTTCCATTGTTCATAAGTTTAAAGTCCAAAACGTAGGTTTAATAAGTTCAAAAGGACTTAAATATTAAGCACGGAACATATCAGTCCGTATCCCACAACGACCTCCTCCTCGTGTAAGCTCCATAAGTATCTAGCGACCTGCAAGGCATGTAACAACAAATCAACAACAAAGTTGAGCGAGTTCACAGTAGGTGTTCGTTATAAGGTAGTTTTCAAGAACTATGAGTTTGTTTGCAATTGCAAGTTAAATCAACTTTCCTTATTTTTCCCAAACCATAAACGGTGGGGGCTACCCCATGTTATAAACCACTAGACTAGATGTATATATATATATATGTGTGTCCTTCCCAATCCGAGGACAGAGGTACATATTAAATATGTAGGTTTAGCGATGGTGTCCTTCCCAATCCGTGGACAGTGGTACGTAGTGAGTACGTAGGTTTAGCCCTGGTGTCCTTCCCAATCCGAGGACAGTGATACGTAATGAATACGTAGGTTTAGCGCTGGCGTCCTTCCCAATCCGAGGACGGAGGTACGTATAAGAATATGTAGGTTTAGTGCTGGCGTCCTTCCCAATCCGAGGACGGAGGTACGTATAAGAATATGTAGGTTTAGCGCTAGCGTCCTTCCCAATCTGAGGACGGAGGTAAGTCGTCTAGTAGTGGTGAAAGTACAAGTTCCGTCTTAGCTATTTAATCTCATTCCCAACCACAGGGAATCCCATGCCTTAGTAAGGGTGTGAACTCACCTCGGTTGCTTGGTTTGACTCTCAAAAATAGCTAACAGTCAAGGTCGGTCACTCACGTCCTAGTATGATTACCACTTAGTTTATTAGTGACTTCAAATAGAGCATAAAGTTCCTACACGTATCTATCACATAACATGCATCACTTTAACGGTTCATGCCCATGTAAACTTCCCATCCATTCCCCACTCATAAAAAAACATACGATAATGCACATAACACATATAACATGTTAGATCATTTTCAGATAACCTACCCGACATTTAGACACGCAAATCACTACTTATGTCGTTTCAGCTTTTATATTCAAAACTGTGCTGTTTTCGGGGATTTTAATAAAATAGTTAACTTGTTCCAAAAATTCCCAACTTTTTACAGAAGGTCTTAAACGATCCAAATATTATTGTGTAAAAATATCGGGATCCAATTCATTACCAATATTTTATAAAAATTCATTTTCCGGACTGCAATCAGATTCATCATTTTCCGGACTGCAATCAGATTCATCACTTTCTGTTTTTAGTTCCCTACTTTCTAACGCATGTTCGATTGATTCCGTTATCATGTTTAGTGATTAATAACGACCTTTAACATCAATATTAACAAGTAACTTAGCAAGTAATCAGCACATATCAAAACAACTTCATACTAACATTATTACATCATGTTTCATCTTTTTAATGTTCTTGTTTCTTTAGTGATTTGAACATACTAAACATACTACGACTTGTAACCAAGAAACAAGATGAACTAAGGGGCACAAGGAACTTACTACTAGCACAAAGCTAGGGTAGGATCTAGTGATGAAGATGATGAGAAAAAGATGATGAACAAGGCTCCTTTGAAGCACCACAAGATGCAAGCTCCTATAGCCCTTCTTCTATATTTAAATGAGACTTGAAAGTGGATGAAAGTGGTGGTTTAGGGGTGGTGATGGTGGAGGTTTGGGGTGGAGCCGAAAGAGAGAGGAGAGAGTGAGGTATGGTGTGAGTTTCTTTGAAGTGATGTTAAAATCTTGATGCCATGCTTTATAAAGATGGTTCATATATTTTGATGATCACAACAAGTAACTTATCTAATAAAATAATGAAATAAAATCACAAGAGTATGATAAGGATATTTGTTGGAGATTTGTGGGTCCTTGGTGACCGATTTTGGTTATGGGGGGGGGGGGGGCTGGGTGTAACATTTTGCAACTAGTAGGTAAGAACTAGTTAGAATCCTAGTATAATATTTCCTTATATTAGTATGTTGATATTTAGGGGATGTTATGGTATACGGGGATCATGACTAGCCAAAAATAATTAAATAATATGTTTGACAAATATTTGGTGTCCCGGGTAATGTCCGGTTGTTCGGTTGGATACTGTTCCGTTAAAGTGTTTAATTATTCCGTAAAGTGTCTATTATATATAATTTTGTAACGCAATTTATTCCTAACACATAGGAAAACATTTAGGACCATTTAGTAAAGTTTTCTGTATACTACTAGTATGTTAACACGCACATGTAAGTATAACACAGTAATCAGAGAGCAGTTAAATGATTCAGCACAATCATCAAGCACTTTAATTATCATTAATAAATTGTACGGATACATGGAATTACGAGGGTTGTCAAATCCTCCCACTGTTAAGAAAATTTCATCCCGAAATTTAGTGCGTGGTTACTGAGGAAGCTAGTTAAGTTGCGTTGGTTTCTTGGTTTTCCTGGAGTGTCACATCATCCCCCCGTTGATTTGGAATTTTGTCCCGAAATTCTGCAGTAGCTTCAGCCTCAGTAGTGGTTGCATTTTTCTTAAACAGCTGGGGGGTACTTGAGTTTCATTTGGTCTTCTCGTTCCCAGGTATACTTTGGGCCATGACGGGAATCCCAACGAACTCGGACGAGAGGTATCCTGGTGCGCTTGAGAATTTTAACATCTCGATCAGTAATCTCTACGGGTTCCTCGACGAATCGCAGCTGGTCGTCGATAGTGAGCTCCTTGAGAGGAACTATGAGGGTCTCATCTGACAGAAACTTCTTCAGATTCGACACATGGAAAACATTGTGAACTCCACTGAGTTCTTCAGGTAGATTCAACCTGTAGGCCACCTTGCCAATTTTCTCAATGATTTCAAAGGGTCCAACGTATCGCCGGTTGAGTTTGCCTCGTTTGCCAAAACGAACTACACCTTTCCAAGGTGAGACTTTGAGTAGCACCCGATCCCCAACCTGGAACTCGAGTGGCTTTCTTCGCTTATCAGCATAGCTTTTCTGACGGTCACGAGCTGCCGCCATTCGCTGTCGTATCTGGGCAATTCTCTCGGTTGTATCTACTACAAGTTCTGGGCCTGTGATTTGGCTGTCACCAACTTCTGCCCAACAAAGAGGTGATCGGCACTACCGTCCATATAATGCCTCGAACGGAGCGGCCTGGATACTGGTGTGGTAACTGTTGTTGTATGAAAACTCTACTAACGGAAGGTGTTTCTCCCAACCATTGCCAAAATCAATCACACATGCCCTAAGCATGTCTTCAAGGGTCTGGATGGTACGTTCCGATTGCCCATCCGTCTGTGGATGATATGCCGTGCTTATGTCTAATCAAGAGCCAAAGGACTTGTGCATAGCTTGCCACAGTTCAGATGTAAAATGTGAGTCACGATCAGAGGTGATGGAGGTTGGCACTCCGTGCCTTGATACCACTTCCTTTAGGTAGATGTCTGCTAGAGTAGAAAACTTATCCATTTCCTTGATTGCCAGAAGATGTGCAGACTTAGTCAATCGATCCACTATTACCCAAATAGTGTCATTTCCGCGTTGAGATCTAGGCAGGCCAGTAACGAAATCCATGGAAATTTGCTCCCATTTCCATGTCGGGATCTCTGGTTGTTGGAGCAGGCCTGAGGGCTTCTGGTACTCAGTCTTGACCCTAGCACATGTCAGGCATTTACTGACGTAGGTTGCTATGTGGGCTTTCATGCTAGGCCACCAATACGTAGTCTTGAGATCGTGGTACATCTTATCCGAACCAGGATGTACCGAATAACGAGACTTGTGCGCTTCGTCCATCACAAGCTTGCGTAAGTTTCCGTAAAGCGGAACCCAGATGCGCCATGTTACATAGTAAGCGTCGTCTTCCTTTTGTTCTAGCCGCTGCCTCGATCCTCGCAAGGTCTCAGTCCTGATGTTCTCTGCTTTCAATGCTTCAACCTGAGTATCACGAATTTGAGCAGGAAGACTAGATTGGATGGTAAGATGTAACGCACGTACACGCTTAGGTATAGTATCCTTTCGACTGAGGGCGTTGGCCACAACATTGGCCTTGCCCGGATGGTACTTGATCGCGCAATCGTAATCATTCAAGAGCTTGACCCATCGACGTTGTCGCATGTTTAACTCCTTTTGCTTGAAGATATGCTCGAGACTCCTGTGATCGGTGTAAATGGTGCACTTGGTACCGTACAGGTAATGTCTCCATATCTTAAGCGCGAAAACAACTGCTCCCAGCTCCAAGTCATGCGTAGTGTAGTTTCTTTCGTGAACTTTAAGTTGGCGTGATACGTAGGCAATGACTTTGTCACGTTGCATCAACACGCAACCAAGTCCTTGGATGGAAGCATCGCAATAAACCACAAAATCATCCGTGCCTTCAGGCAATGAGAGGATAGGCGCGCTACAAAGTCTATCTTTCAAGTGCTGAAACGCAGATTCCTGTGCATCACCCCAGCGATAGGTGACACCCTTCTGAGTTAGTGAATTGAGAGGTTGTGCAATCTTTGAGAAATCCTTTATAAACCTTCTGTAATATCCTGCCAATCCCAAGAATTGGCGGATTTCTGTTGGTGTACGGGGTGCAGGCCAGTTCTTGATTGAGTCAACCTTGGATGGATCAACATGAATCCCATCCTTGTTTACTACATGGCCTATAAAGTGGACTTCGCGAAGCCCGAAGTCACATTTCAAAAACTTGGCATACAGTTGCTCTGCTCGAAGAAGTTCCAGCATAAGTCGTAGATGCTGCTCGTGTTCCTCCTGATTCTTAGAATAGATCAGGATGTCGTCGATGAAAATAATAACGAACTTATCCAGGTAAGGTTTGCATACTCGGTTCATGAGATCCATGAAGACCGCTGGTGCATTCGTCAATCCGAAAGGCATGACTAGAAACTCGTAATGGCCGTAACGAGTTCTGAACGCTGTTTTGGAGACGTCCTCCTCTCGGACTCTCAGCTGATGGTATCCCGATCTCAGGTCAATCTTGGAATAGAAACTCGACCCTTGCAACTGGTCGAATAAGTCATCAATACGTGGAAGAGGATAACGATTCTTTACGGTCACCTTGTTAAGTTCGCGATAGTCAATACACATTCTGAAAGTACCGTCTTTCTTCTTCACAAACAAGACTGGAGCTCCCCAGGGCGAAGAGCTAGGACGTATGAAACCCTTTTCCAAGAGTTCTTGTAGTTGCGTAGACAGTTCTTCAAGTTTTGATGGAGCTAGACGATAAGGTGCTCGAGCTATGGGCGCTGCTCCAGGAGCTAGCTCGATCTGAAACTCGACTTGTCGATGAGGTGGAAGACCAGGTAATTCCTCATGAAATACCTCAGGAAAATCGCGCACAATAGGAATGTCTTCTATCTTCCTTTCTTCCGAGGATGTATCAGAAACGAGGGCTAGAATAGCAGCGGAGCCCTTTCGCAAACACTTCTGGGCCTTAAGGAAAGAGATGTTGCCTACAACAGCACCACTCTTGTCGCCACGAATCACGAGGGGTTCTTTACCAGAATGAGGGATGCGAACAATCTTCTCGTTGCAAAGAATTTCCGCTTGCTGATGAGATAACCAATCCATCCCAATAACAACGTCGAAACTACCCAGAACGATAGGAATAAGATCGATAGAGAAGGTCTGACCAGCTAAGACGAGGTTACAAACCTTGACTACGTGCGTGGCCTCAAGACTTTTACCGTTTGCTAGCTCTACTGTGTGTTTGGTGGTGAAAAGTGTTGGGGTGCGCTTAAGCATTTGACTAACTTTTAGAGACACATTACTGGTATCGGCACCCGAATCAAATAAAACAGTAACATAAAATTCGTCGAGAAGGAACTTACCCATCACTACGTTAGGATCATTCCTTGCGTCACCCTGACCCAGCACGAACGCTCGACCCCTGGCACCGTTGCCATCATTGTTTCCCCCATTGTTGCCTCCATTATTGCCTCCATTGTTGTTCCCGTTTCCTTGGTTGTTGTTCTGGTTCTGATTCAGCTGTGGACAGTGCCTCTTGAAGTGACCCTCCGCACTGGAAGCATCCCTTATTACCCTGCTGGTGTTGATGTTGGTTCTGTGGAGCTTGTGGCTGCTGTTGTCGATTCTGATTCGCAGGACGTGAGCTCCTGCAATCTTTGGCTTCATGTCCAGGTTTGTTACATCTCTGGCAACGACCCTTGTTGCACGCCCCGCTATGGTGCAAATTACATCGATTGCACTTAGGGTGATTTCCCCTGTATCCACCCTGACCTTGATTCCCAGAAGAATGCTGACTGGGGCTCCTGTACCCATCTGTCTTCGCTGCTGGGACTGAGACTGAACTGAAGTAGAACCTTTACTAGAATTCCCATCCCATTTCCGCTTGTTATCATTGGGAGCGTCAATAGTAGTAGCACTAATACACTTGGGCAGTTTGTTCTGCTCAACCACTTGATCGGTGAGACGATGGGCCAACTTGATGATTTGCTGAATGGTACCCAGGTTAGCTGAAGTCACATGACTCTGAATCTCTGGTGCAAGACCCTTGCAGTACAGCTCAATACGTTTGATGGGAGGGTCCACCATAGTAGGACACAAGATGGCCAGCTCGTTTGACCTCTTCGTGTATGCCTCAATCTCAGACCCCGTCATCTTCAGATTGAAAAATTCCACCTCTAGCTTGTGGATGTCGTCACGACTACAATATTCTTCCTTGATCAATTCCTTGAAACCGTTCCATGGGGTGGCATTAGCAGCAACCAACCCCAGCAGCTGAACTTGAGCGTTCCACCACGTGAGCGCTACCCATTCAAGAGTACCAGTAGCATACTTCACCCTACGATCCTCAGGGCATTCACACATTTCGAACACCGACTCGATCTTCTCAAACCAGTGGAGGAGTCCAACAGCCCATTCAGTGCCACTGAAAGTACTAGGACGACAGGCGGCTGGGCATGCTGGCCTCCTTCTTGGGCGGCTGCAAGTGCTGCAGTAACTTGTTCGTTGATCAAAGCCGTCAGCTGGGCTTGTGTGAGGTGGATTCGTCCACTCATGATCTTCACCATACAGAGAACACAAGTAAGAAGTGGTGTCGCGAAAGTGCGTAAGTGTGGAGTGACAGAAGAGAGCAAACACACAGGGTTTCAAGCAATAGTTGTTACGCTAACTAAGCATATCATGATCAAATGCGCTACTAGCAGGTAGGCAATACAAACATAAACCATATTACCTATAGTGTTGAGTCTTCCACGTGGAGCGAAGCGTCGTTGTGGATCGTTGAGCACTGTACAGGTTATTTTTATCAAAAAGCTTTTCCTTTTTTTTAAACCAAGTTCGCTATAACCAATGGCTCTGATACCAATCTGTCAAACCCCCAAAATCCACCATGCGGAGTATCACCGCTTGGAGGCGTGACATGACCAGGATCGAGCCACCAATCATATTGAACAACATAATTAAGTAAATAAAACCAACCACAATACAATTGGTGACCAAAAGAGAGTAACCGATTTTAAGTTAACAGCGGAAGCATAAAACGTAAGTCCAAGACATAAGTTCCATTGTTCATAAGTTTAAAGTCCAAAACGTAGGTTTAATAAGTTCAAAAGGACTTAAATATTAAGCACGGAACATATTAGTCCGTATCCCACAACGACCTCCTCCTCGTGCAAGCTCCATAAGTATCTAGCGACCTGCAAGGCATGTAACAACAAATCAACAACAAAGTTGAGCGAGTTCACAGTAGGTGTTCGTTATAAGGTAGTTTTCAAGAACTATGAGTTTGTTTGCAATTGCAGGTTAAATCAACTTTCCTTATTTTTCCCAAACCATAAACGGTGGGGGCTACCCCATGTTGTAAACCACTAGACTAGATGTATATATATATATATGTGTGTCCTTCCCAATCCGAGGACAGAGGTACATATTAAATATGTAGGTTTAGCGTTGGTGTCCTTCCCAATCCGAGGACAGTGGTACGTAGTGAGTACGTAGGTTTAGCGCTGGTGTCCTTCCCAATCCGAGGACAGTGGTACGTAATGAATACGTAGGTTTAGCGCTGGCGTCCTTCCCAATCGGAGGACGGAGGTACGTATAAGAATATGTAGGTTTAGCGCTGGCGTCCTTCCCAATCTGAGGACGGAGGTACGTATAAGAATATGTAGGTTTAGTGCTAGCGTCCTTCCCAATCTGAGGACGGAGGTAAGTCGTCTAGTAGTGGTGAAAGTACAAGTTCCGTCTTAGCTATTTAATCTCATTCCCAACCACAGGGAATCCCATGCCTTAGTAAGGGTGTGAACTCACCTCAGTTGCTTGGTTTGACTCTCAAAAATAGCTAATAGTCAAGGTCGGTCACTCACGTCCTAGTATGATTACCACTTAGTTTATTAGTGACTTCAAATAGAGCATAAAGTTCCTACACGTATCTATCACATAACATGCATCACTTTAACGGTTCATGCCCATGTAAACTTCCCATCCATTCCCCACTCATAAAAAAACATACGATAATGCACATAACACATATAACATGTTAGATCATTTTCAGATAACCTACCCGACATTTAGACACGCAAATCACTACTTATGTCGTTTCAGCTTTTATATTCAAAATTGGGCTGTTTTCGGGGATTTTAATAAAATAGTTAACTTGTTCCAAAAATTCCCAACTTTTTACAGAAGGTCTTAAACGATCCAAATATTATTGTGTAAAAATATCAGAATCCAATTCATTACCAATATTTTATAAAAATTCATTTTCCGGACTGCAATCAGATTCATCACTTTCTGACTGCAGTCCACGAAATAATTCATTAAAAATTCATCGTAAGTCCGATAATTCCAGTGGAAGAATTACAAATACATCAGTGGTCATCTACTGCACAAATTTCATGGGCTGATTCAACACAGAACTCAAGTTATGACTAAAAACATATCGCCCATTTACTGCAGTAAAAACTCAGCTTTAGTTGCTGTTACAAAAAGGGTCTTTAAAAATGGTAAACGAAGTCCAAAAATTATGATTCCAGTGCCATTAGAACCGTATTTCATAATACATAAACCTAGACTCCAGAAAATACATTTTCTGCTTTATTAAGGTCCGGCTACAGCCAACTGAAGTTGGCTGTAAATACCAACCAGCTTTCTGTTTTTAGTTCCCTACTTTCTAACGCATGTTCGATTGATTCCGTTATCATGTTTAGTGATTAATAACGACATTTAACATCAATATTAACAATTAAAGATGGTTGAAATCTTGATGCCATGCTTTATAAAGATGGTTCATATATTTTGATGATCACAACAAGCAACTTATCTAATAAAATAATGAAATAAAATCACAAGAGTATGGTAAGGATATTTGTTGGAGATTTGTGGGTCCTTGGGGACCAGATATGGGGGGGGGGGTGGCTTGGTGTAACATTTTGCAACTAGTAGGTAAGAACTAGTTAGAATCCAAGTATAATACTTCCTTATATTAGTATGTTGATATTTAGGGGGTGTTATGGTATACGGGGATCATGACTAGCCAAAAATAATTAAATAATATGTTTGACAAATATTTGGTGTCCCGGGTAATGTCCGGTTGTTCGGTCGGATACTGTTCTGTTAAAGTGTTTAATTATTCCGTAAAGTGTCTATTATATATATTTTTGTAACGCAATTTATGCCTAACACATAGGAAAACATTTAGGACCATTTAGCAAATTTTTCTGTATACTACTAGTATGTTAACACGCACATGTAGGTATAACACAGTAATCAGAGAGCAGTTAAATGATTCAGCACAGTCATCAAGCACTTTAATTATCATTAATAAATTGTACGGATACATGGAATTATAAGGGTTGTCACAGAAGATGCAAGAGCCAGTTTCTGATCTTTGAAAATTTGTTAAAAATAGAACCAGGATTAAGATTCTGGGAATGATCGAGAAAAGAAAGATTGAAGATTAGATCAACATCCAAGGGGGAAGTTAGCTGCTGATGGAAGAAGAGAGAGATAGGATGCTTACAGTGTCAGATACTTCGGAGAGTGTAAGAAGACTGATAAAGATTGAAGACTCGACGTACTGAAGAGTTGTACTAAAGACTCGTCGACATCTAAGGGGGAGTCTGTTGGTGCATATGGATGTCGACTTCGTCTTGTGTCGAGTCTTGTAACTAGAATGATAGATCAGGTCACGTTTTACGAGAAAAACGGAAAACATATAGAAAGGGGCCATTTCGCACGAAATGGAAACATGACCATTTCGTATGAAATGACAATGCCATTTCGTGTGAGTTCATTCCGCATGAAATGACCATTTCGTGTGAACTATTTCATACGAAATGAGTGTGCCTATAAATACCTGAGTTGTCATTTCATTTGTAAGGATTCTGATTCCGGTACCGAAGTGCTGCCGAAGTGTCTCCAGGCTGTAAAACGTTGTTTTATCAATAAATACGACAATTAGAGTGTATATCAAGCTGATTCAAAGTCGATACGTTTGTTTCCGCCTCTCGTATTGACAAGAACTCTTCTGGACGACTCGTATTGGTCGTGCAAACGATCCTACATTATATGAACTTGTTCGTATAGACTTATTATATACCTCATTTATGTGAATGTATTCACGTAGGTTCCTTATCTAAGATTAAATATATTATGTTTTAATATTTAATCTAGTAGCCATTATAATCATTTACATAATATATATCAAAACATATAACAAGATATTAAATAATTAGTTGATAATTGTTGATGGACTATATTACCCTTATTAACTAATTAGGTTTCCTCTTGGGTGCATATATAAGGAGATTTATGTAGAGCTTCTAATGTTAGACACATAACCTAATTCTCATAACATCATAATCGACCCTCTTCTCCTAAACCGATGCCCTTTCCGGTTTCATCATCACCATAATCGGCTTGCACCCTAAGGAGGAACCAGATCACACTAACAAACATGTCGAACTCGATGGCATCTTCTCTGATTGGATTCTCCTCTGCACTGTCTGCAGTAACAGGTATGTTTTCCATTATGTTTAAAACAGAACTGATGCAACATGTGGTATCAGAGCATATGTTAATTAATCAGTTCTGTTTTCGTATCCATTATTCTTAGATAGAAATCTGGAAAACAGAAGTTTAGAAAAGTCTTATAAAATCATGGCTGTTTTCGAGTCCTTTTGTGCCGGATTACTGTTTTCAAAAAAAGAATTCTTAATATTTGGCTCGAAATCATAATGGGTTAATTTTATGTACGAAATCTGTTAACGGAAGTCTTAAAACTCAGATTTCGGATCCCAGAATTATGTTTTATTTTTTAGGGTTCATCACATACTCTTAGGAAAATTCCAAAATTCCTTTATGTTTTGGAATGTAATTAGGATTAATAAGTGTTTTTTTTTCTGTTTGATCCAATTTTATCTTCTAAGTTTATTCAAAAACTGTTAATTGATAATCAGATAAAAATTTTCAAAATATTTTGATAAAATTAGATCATCACTAAAACAAGAAACCATATCTCAAAATCCCTAAGAATTCGAATTTTTAGTTATGTTTTCACAACAACAATTGTCTACAGAGGTTCAAGGTCATCATTAAGGAGTCGAGACCAAGATTTCGACTCGAGACCACATGGTCTCGACTCGAAATCATAAGGGTTTCTTCAATCTTCACGACTCGAGAACAAAATTTTGACTCGAGACCACGAGGTCTCGACTCGAAATCATAAGGGTTTTCAGTCCTTCATGACTCGAGATCATAGTTGCGACTCGAGACCAAGATTTCGACTCGAGACCACAAGGTTTCGACTCAAAATCATAAGGGTTCTCAAATCTTTACAACTCGAGACCATGATTCCGACTCGAGACCAAGGTTGTGACTCGAGATCTCACTCGAGACCTCATAACTGAGTCGAGATCTGACTCAAAACCTAAGACTAACTTGATGTCTCAACCTCATTACTTTAGGCTGTTTGATGTGAACTGAAATTTTGCTCGGGGCTCCGCGCTAACAGGTGGTTTGCTATTAAATAATTGGGTTTTGTAAATACTTAGTTAATTAATCATAATCAGATAATGTTTTACAAAACCAAAATGGCTTAACTTGAATGAGCTTCTGATGTATCATTTCTGGCCAAAGCTGATTTGATACGTCTATTTATCGTTCAAGTATTACGAAAGCTATGTTAAGTGTGTTACAAACGTGAATGTCTTAATATCTGGCCAAAGTTGATTTAAATCTTTCAAGTATAGCATACTTAACAAGTGCATAACTAAAGTGATTGTCTCATTTCTGGCCAAAGCTGATTTGTTACATCACTTTGCACACATGCTTAAATGATTACACTTCTGGCCAAAGCTGTTTTGTCTTCGTTTAAGTAGAATTTTAACTAATTCTATTATTTTGATGATAGTAATAGACAATATCACAGCTTCATAATTAAAATGGTCATTATTTAGTATAGTATGCCTTTAGATCACATTAGGACTTCTTCCTTAGTATCATAACTTGCTCATCTTATTTCCACTATCAGCACCAAATTACGGGATTCCACCTTTGACTGGTGATAACTTTGCTGCTTGGAAGGATGCTCTCATGCTTACGCTTGGACTGCTGGATTTTGATTATGCTCTAAGAGAGAATAAGCCAGCGGACCTCACTCCTCAAAGTACTGCTGCTGAGCAGTTGACTCATGAAAAGTGGACTAGGTGTAACCGCATGTCTCTCATGTTCATGAAGCAGTCCATAAGCAATGCGATCAGAGGAGCCATTCCTGATTCTGAAGATGCTAAAACCTACTTAGCTTCTGTGGAGGCACAATTTAAGGGAACATCAAAAGCACACGCTAGTACTCTTAATCCACAAGCTGGTGACAACTAAGTATGATGGGAGGAGCGGCATTCACGAGCACATCATGATGATGAATGACATGGCCAATAAGCTGAAGAGGATGGAAATGGAAATCGGTGATGGTTTCCTCTTTCATTTCATCATTACTTCACTTCCGTCGTCCTTTGAAGCATTCAAGATCAATCACAACACTCAGAAGGACAAATGGACGATGAGTGAGCTGGTCGCTATGTGCGTATGAGGATGGATCGCACTACTGATGTTGCTAACTTCACCACCTCCAACTCTAAGAAGAGGAAGAACAATCATCAGAGGAAGGATGCTTCAAAAGTCCAAAGGCCCAATCCCAATACAAGTACACCTTCTAGCTCTAAGAACTCCTTAGGCAAAATCCACTGCAAGTTCTGTAAAAAGGAAGGACATATGCAGAAGGAATGCCCTGACTTTGAGTGGCTGGCTAAGAAAGGTAACGATTATTTTATGATACTTGAGTCCTATAATTTAAATGTTCCTGCTACTTCTTGGTGGTTTGATTCTGGTTCTATGGTTCATGTTACCAATTTAACTCAGGGATTCCTTACAATCCGGAAGCTGGGAAGAAACCAAAGAACGCTTAAGGTTGGGGAAGATCGAGAATTAGAAGTGAAGGCCATTGGAACATTACAATTATTTATGAAAATTGGTTTATGTATTAAACTTTATGATACCTTATATGTTCCTGAGGTAACTCGAAACTTTGTATCAGGACCAAAGTTAGACATGGATGGTTTTATTGTTTCCCATGGTAATCGCAAACTCTCTATCATCTATGATTCTGTTCTTTATGGTACTGGTATTCTGGATGGTGGTCTCTATAGATTAGAAGTAGATGATGACTTTTCCAAATCTTTGTTGTCATATAACATCCATGTTGTGGCATCAACGTTTAGGCCACATCTATAGAGAACGATTAAATCGTCTTGTAGAGGATGAAGTCTTACCATCTATCGATTTCTCTGATTTTGGAACATGTGTCAAATGTATTAAAGGTAAAATGACATTAGCGAATAAGAAAGGTGCCACTAGGAGCTCCAATATATTAGAACTCATTCACACTGACAATAGTGGTCCCTACCAAATCGCTAGCATAACAGGACATACTTCATTTATCACTTTCATTGATGATTATTCTCGTTACATGTACATGTATCTTATTAAGGAGAAATGTGAATCTCTTATAACTTTTAAAGATTATAAGGTTGAAGTTGAAAAGCAATTAGATCGTCAGATTAAAGTTGTGAGATCAGATATAGGCGGTGAATATTATGGAAGACATACTGATGTGGGTCAACCTCCTGGTCCATTTTATGAGTTTTGTAAGGGCCAAGTGATTGTGAACCAATACACCATGCCTGGTACACCTCAGCAGAACGGTATCACTGAACGAAGAAACCGTACCTTTATAAACATGGTGCGCAGTATGTTAGCCAACATTAATTTACCATTATTCCTCTGGACTGAAGCGTTAAAAGCAGCTGTTCATATACTCAATAGAGTTCCTTCTAAGTCTGTCCCTAAAACTCCTTATGAACTTTGGGCAGAAAGGAAACCGAGTCTTAAATGTATGAAAGTATGGGGCTGCATTGCTGAAGCAAAACTTCACAATCCTTTCCTAAGGAAACTTAACCCTAAAATAGTTACCTGTTTCTTTATCAGGTATCCTGATAATTCAAAGGGTTGTCGTTTCTATTGTCCTTCCCATGTCACTCGTATTTTTGAAACCAAGCGTGTTGCGTTCCTAGGGGATTTCAAGGTCAGTGGGAGCAGTACCGACCCTTACGAAGAATTGCAAGAAGTACAAGACGCGGGGGAGAGAGACTCGTCGCTTACCATTACTCCGATTACTCCTCTTGTACCCAATGCAACTACTGCAACTGTAGCTACTTCACCAACTCCAAATTTACCTCTACAATCAGAACCCATTATACCTCATGATGAAGGCACATCAAATGCTCAAAACCAAGACAACGATGAACCCGATAATCCACTCAGGAGGTCATCTAGGAAAAGAAGGCCTACTAATTGGGATGATTATGTTACCTACCTGACTGAAATGGATCCCTAAAAGCTCAATAATCCTATCTCTTACAATGAAGCCATTAGCAGTGATCAGTCTTCTGAATGGAATAAAGCAATGATTGATGAGCTTGAATCCATGAAGAAAAATGACGTTTGGGATTTGGTAGAATTACCCAACAGAGTCAAACCCGTAGGATGTAAATGGGTGTTCAAAACAAAACTAGATCCGAATGGGAACGTTGAACGCTACAAAGCGAGATTGGTTGCAAAGGGCTACACTCAGAAAGAGGGAATTGATTATCAAGAGACATTTTCATCTGTCTCTCGTAAAGATTCATTAAGGATCGTCATGGCCCTAGTAGCTCATTTTGATTTAGAGTTGCATCAGATGGACGTTAAAACCGCTTTCCTTAACGGAGACTTAGACGAAGATGTTTACATGAAGCAACCTGAAGGCTTTAAACCTGAAGGTCAGGAGCATCTAGTCTCTAAGTTGAAGAAATCCATTTACGGGTTAAAACAAGCATCACGTCAATGGTACCTCAAGTTTGATGAAGTCATGAAGAAACAAGGTTTTATGAAGAATCAAGTGGATCAATGCACCTACCTCAAGATGAGTGGGAGCAATTTTACTTTACTTGTCCTTTACGTAGATGATATTATATTGGCAAGTAATAGTTTAGACATGTTGCATGAGTCGATGCGGTTACTCTCGTATAACTTCGACATGAAGGAACTCGGAGATGCTTCTTACGTCATTGGTATCGAAATTCACCGAGATAGACACAAAGGGATCTTAGGATTGTCTCAAAAGGCTTACATAGATCGTGTCCTCACACGTTACAACATGCAACAGTGCAAACCCTCCGTCGCTCCAGTAGTTAAGGGAGATGTTTTCGGTTCATTCTAATGTCCGACAACAGAGGTTGAGAAGGAGCAAATGAGCCAGATACCTTACGCGTCAGTAGTCGGGAGCCTGATATATGCTCAAGTCTGTACTCGCCCAGATTTCGCTTATATTGTTGGAATGCTAGGCCGTTATCAGACTAATCCTGGCCTAGATCACTGGAAAGCAGCTAAGAAGGTACTTCGATATCTGCAAGGGACGAAAGACTATAAACTGACTTATAGAAGAAGTGTTCATTTAGAAGTGGTAGGTTATTCTGATTCTGACTTTTCCAAATACAAAGATGACAAGAAATCCACTCCGGGCTATATTTTTATGTTAGCAGGCGGACCTGTTTCATGGAAGAGTCATAAACAACAGTTTACCACAACTTCCACAATGATGGCAGAGTACATTGCTGTTTATAATGCAACCTGTCAAGGAATGTTGCATAGAAATCTGATCACTGGACTCAAAATTGTTAATTCCATTTGTAGACCATTGAAGCTTTATTGTGATAACTCACCTGCCGTTAGTTTCTCGAACAGTAACAGTTCGACTGGAGCTGGTTTATATCTCGATACAAAATATTTGTCCGTACGTGAACGAGTTGAGGAAAATAATCTTTGTATCGAGTATATTAGTACTAAAGATATGCTTGCGGATCCGATGACTAAAGATCTCCCTCCTAAGGTTTACAAAGAACATGTTCGGAATATGGGATTTAGTAAAGACCTTGTTTAGCATATTGTACTAGCTTATGTTTTATGTTAATGAAATTTCCTCAGTTTGATTTTGTATGTCTCTAAGAATATGTTTAACCGGTATAATGGCATATAGACAAATAAAGTTACAAATCAAACAAAGGGCTTATGCGTATTTTGATCATGACGATTAGGTTTTAAATTAAGGCTATAGTATGACTAATGGAGGTCCTGAGTCGCATAATGATTCAACGGCTGTATTTCTCTGCTATAATTCTTGTTTAAGGCTAAAATGAGTGTTAACTCCTGATCAGGCTTATCTAATACTCATATTAAATGAATACTCGGCTAAGTGAGAGAATGTAAGATTGAATATATTATGTTTTAATATTTAATCTAGTAGCCATTATAATCATTTACATAATATAGATCAAAATATATAACAACCTATTAAATAATTAGTTGGTAATTGTTGATGGACCATATTACCCTTATTAACTAATTAGGTTTCCTCTTGGGTGCATATATAAAGAGACTTATGTAGAGGTTCTAATGTTAGACACATAACCTAATTCTCATAACATCATAATCAACCCTCTTCCCCTAAACCGATACCATTTTCGGTTTCATGATCACCATCATCAGCTTGCACCCTAAGGGGGAACAGATCACATTGACAAATATGTCGAACTCGATGGCATCTTCTCTGACTGGATTCTCCTCTGCACTGTCTGCTTTAACATGTATGTTTTCATGTTTTCCATTATGTTTAAAACAGAACTGATGCAACATGTGAATGTATTCACGTAGGTTCCTTATACTCGTTAATAGAAACAAATTCATATAACCCAGTTTATATAAATTCATTCACATATACGCATCCGACTCTGTATATATTTACTATACAAGCTAAGCTTATTCATTCAACTTTGTCCACGTAAGCTTATACTAGATTTATGCAATAATACGTCCTAAATACATAATACATGAAACACAAAAGCAAGCACATTAAATCATAACCCGACGCATATGATAACCATCATGTAACCCATAATTAGTAAACTTGTTGTTGACCTTAATAGAACAAAAAAAGAAAAGGCACATTGAATCTTAAATCTTAATCAAGTTTCATTAACTTTTTATGTGCCTAATTTTTTTATGATATTACTCTTTTATAAAACTAGCAGGGTGTTCGCGCGATGCGGTGGGGGCGACACTTTACATTGGGGTACTCATTTTTTGTAGTTTTTCTTATTCGTGCAATATTTATTATAACATCATTTTGGTGGATATGCGCCATAGGCGAAATCATTTGTTAGTCCATTTCATTGTGGTATGTATGGTTCGGTTGTTTTGGTTCTTATCCTCAACCGAAGTCATCGGTTGGTCATTTTTATTAACCAATTGGTTCGATTATCAGTTTTAATTATTTGGTTAGATTGACGGTTTTTTGTTCGATTCGTTTAATAGTCAAAACCAAACTTTGGCTAATACTTTTGCTTAGAAATACATGAAATTTAGGTATAAGTACATGAAGTAGAAGTATAAATACATAAAATGGATGTGTAAAATATATACATGAACTAAAGGTATAAAAGCTAGAAATATATGATAATATGAATGGTTCGGTTCGGTTTGGTTTGGTTAATTTTGGTTAAATAGGGATACAAAAAATCAATAACCGATTTTAGTTCATTCAGGTTTTCGTTAATTGGTTTTCAGCTAATTCATTTGTTGGTTGATTTTGTTCAGTTTCGTTTGTTTTCGGTTCGGTTTTGGTTAATGATTAAGTTATTGTTCACCTTAAACATTGTAATTACGTAACCTATCATTTTTTTAAGATTTATAGTGTAAAGGCTTTTTAAATTTTAAAAGTTGTTTCCCACTTAATTTTTTTCCATCCTTTTTCGTAGAAAGTTCATTATTATATCTATACCAACATATAGCGAAATATTTATTTTAAAATGAGTCAAACTCATGCTAATAAATAGCATATATATTTAGTCAATTTTTGACTTTTTCACATTCGGGTAACAAAAAAAAATATTAATATCTATACAAAATCAGAATATTTATTCTTAAGTGAGCCAAACTCATGCTAATAAATAGCATATATCTAGTCATTTTTACTTTGTCAAATAATATTTATACAAAACCGAAATATTCACGTAGGTTGTTAGAGTTTTATAATATAACTAATATTTAGTCATTGAATCTATACTATAATAGATTTTATGGTTTCTAGTAATCAAATACAAACATGACACAATTATTCAATAATGGTAGAATCAATAAATTTAGTTCTTAAAATGATTACATAAAGTTTATTGATTTACTTATTCTACTTCTTTGCAATGATCACTTGTACAATAAGGCATCATCTACTTGTACCTTTTAATTCACACGTCAATACTGAACAAGACAACTATCGAAAAGTTGACAAAAATGTATAGGTCGTCATGCTATGTTTGAGTTTTTTTTTTAAATTATAGTTAATAAGATATGACAAGAATACGTAAAAGAATTATAAGTTTGTTGTGTAGGCGGAAAATGTAACTAATTATCTATAATTTTGTTAAAATTTAGGGATTTAAGTGTAATAAGTTTAGGGGCTAAAAAATAAATAGTGTTTAAAATACCAAACTAACCTCATTTTAGGGGTCTTTCTATAAATAAAGGAGAGGGAAGTTCTTATTTTTTGGGTATCTTAAAATACATCTCCTTCATGCATTATAATATAGTATAGATTATCCCATAAATAAAGTATAAATAAAGTATACTTAAAAAATTAACCCATAAATAAAGTATACATGGTTGTTTATTTTATATTTAAAGCATAATTGTTTACTCTTGATCTAATTCGATTACCTTATTATGGTCAGGATATAATAGGAAAAAAAATATTGCTACAAATGCTAGAAAGTAATATTGACCATCAATTGATTAATCAAGGTCTTGGATTAAACGAGTATAACAGATAAAAAAGGAGGCGTGTGAGTTTGTGTATGTGTATTCTAGTCAATTCAAAACAATAGATTCTCTCTCCTCAAATTCCTCCCCACTGTTTTTTAAACGTTAATAACTCTTTCATACGACATTATTTTTTTTATAAAAGTTGCACCAAAAAAAGTGTTTTTATATCTTTGAAACGAGTATACTATTGCTATATTTTTGAAAAAAAAATCGAAAACCTAGATGCGTAAAACACAATGGACAAAAATTACTTTTTTCTAAAACGTGATTGACAAAAAACACAAAGAAATGCCTTGTTTCTAAAACACAATAGACAAAAAAACACAAAAGAAGTGTGTTATTTCTAAAATGCAATGGCTAAACACACAAAGAAATGTCTTTTTGTAAAACGCAACGGCCTAAAAACACAAAGAAATGTCTTATTTCTAAAACGCAATGGCCTGAAAACACAAAGAAATGTTTTATTTCTAAAACAACGCAATAGCCAGAAAACACAAAGAAATGTCTTATTTCTAAAACGCAATGGCCAGAAAATACGAATGTTTTTTTTCCTAAAACGCAATGGTCAAAAAACACAAAGAAATGTCTTTTTTTTTTCTAAAATGCAATGGCCAGAAAACACAAATAAATGTATTTTTTCTAAAATGCAATGGACTAAAAACATTTAAAATGCGTTTTATCTAAGACATAGTGGACTAAAAACATAATAAAATGTATTGTTTCTAAAATACAATGGACTGAAAATACAAAAAAAAATGTTTTTTCATTACTTTGTAAAACACAGTGACTCAATTCAAAAACCCAAATCGTAAAAATGGAATTCAAAATTTTCTTACATAGATCGAAGCCGATTTCTTCAGATTTCTTTAACGATTGACGAAATTTGAATGATAGAAACACTTAAGAGCGATCGAATCAAACGAATCCAGGGATACGCTTCAAAATCACCGAAAAAAAGAGATATTGTATGAAATTAAACTGGGTTTCTTAAAAAAGTTGAATAACACGTTGATAGGGTGTTTGAATAATTGATTGGTGAAAGAAATCACACTATAATGTAGTGATATTGAGATAGAAAGTGAAGAAAAGGTTGATGATGGTGGATTTTAAAGTTATTGGGAAAGAAGAAGGGAGAAGATATATTGAATAAAATTGACTAAGATAGCCTTCCCCTATATTTTTAAATTTTGACACATATGATAATTCTATTGCTTTCTATCCTTCCTAACCAAACTAAAATTTCTATTTGATTCTCTCCCTACCTTATTATACGTCTATATATTTTTTTACGATAATACTCTTTAAAAAATATCCCACAAAAAAAAGTATTTTTTTAATCTTTGATTAGAGTGTACTCTTGTTGTCATTGCATATATGTAATTGTTTATATTATACATGTCACACCCCGACCGTGTAAAACAACGAACCCGCGGCGGAAAACGTCGAGGAGTGGAGCGACAGAATTATTGTTTCACAACCATGGACTCAAAAGTTTCGTTTTATTTAGTTATTAAACATTTACATTGTCTTGAAATTAAAACAAACAAGTTCACATATCGACTATCATCGTTATTAAGTCACTAAGGCCTCGTCCAGTCCTAAGTGAGCATGCATCCTAGTAGCAATCAACATCATTCAACACCACCTGAAACATATGCGAAAATAAAGTTAGCAAAGAAATGTCGGTGAGCACATAGGTTTTGTAAGAGTATCGGATTCATAGCTCGTTTACATGTTGCAATACCTCGTTTGACTACAAAAGTCGATAATTGGAAACCTTGTTTTGAAAAGAGTTTGGTATTGCAATATGATTAACCAGCTCAAAATAAGTTGGTCATAGTTGATAAAATCTCGTTGCCATGAATCTTAACCCCAAAACATTTGTTTAAGTAAACCAAATTGTAAATCCTTCTCGTAATAAAACTCGTATGGTTTATATCGTATAGTAAATATCATTGCGTGACATCGTTTAAAATCGTTCGTCCAAGTGAACTAAATAACGCTACGGAATATAATACGATAAAAGCACTTATATATAAGAAGTACCGGCGGCGTATCTACCATGTTTTTATCACATTATACCCGTCCCGTTATCTAATCACATACCCAAAAACCAATCGTTCGTTCAATTTGTTTAACTTGTTTAAATCGTTCAAATCGTTCCAAATCATTCAATCATTCAAAATCATTCAATCGTTCAAAATCGTTCAAAAATCGTTCAAAATCGTTCAATCATTCAAAATCATTCAATCGTTCAAAATCGTTCAATATCGTTCAAATCGTTCTCGTTTTAATTGTGAAAACTACTTTTGGTCATCTCGCTTATAACATTCAAACCTTCGTAACTCGTCCATCGTTCAACTCGTATTAACGAACCACCAACGGGTAAGTTAACAATCATCAGGTTCAGTCGTTACCCACATAACCCCCATACATGACCATGGTGGCAGTCCGATAACGGGATTTGTCAGATCCTATGTTACCATAACCAAATACTGGTCGGCTCGGTCAAAGCTAATGAATGTCATTCGTTATGTAAATACGTCCAACAAGTTCGTTCACATTATCGAAATCGTTATTGTTTAACATAAACCATAGTATTCGTTTTTGAAATCATTGTCGAAAGCATCGAAATCGTTTAACACGTATGAATCACCCCAAAACAATTGAAAACAGTAAAATAAGGGAACTATGTACTCACATTGAATTGCAAATATCCTTGATTAAAGTGAACTAACGAAGCTCGAACAAACCAACGAAATCAAGTAGTACCTAGTAATCGGATCACTAAGTTAATAAATCGACACCTAAATCGGGAGATTGGGTAGAATGAGGTATTGTAAACCAAATGAGTATTGGAACTAATGTGATATGGTTTAGCAAAGCCTATATTCTAAATCGGAACTTATCCTGAGTGCTTACAACCCGTTACGACCCATTAAGGTAACTTATGCTACTTTAACGCGTCGTTTGCGCAAATGCGCATTCGAGACTCCTAACTAGTCCTATGACAAGTATTATATGCCCTAACGTGATTAAATTAGTTGAATAATTAGTTTAAGTGACAAAATTTAGGTTATATATGCTTAAAATCAAATTATGCATGAAAAGGGCATTTTGGTCATTTTCCTAAAGCATATAAACTACCTATCATAGCAACTAATTAAACTAAGTGACCATAAGGTATAACCTCGGAAGGTTATTCCATATACAACTATGGTCACAAAATATGCTTGGTTGGATCCTAACGATCGACCAAATGGGTTGGGTTCGAAAGTCTAAGCGGTTGTCAAGACCGCTTGACATACGACCCTAAACAAGCACTAGACTAAAAGTGACGAGTTAAACATGTTAAAACATGTTTAACTAAGTTAGAAAACAAGTTTGATATCAAAACAAAGTGTTTTGAAACCCGAAAATAGCTTCGTTGCAAAATACGCATAAACACGTATTTTGACCGAAACTTTGATACTCGAAAATAGCTTCGTGGTAATCAGAAGGTATAGTCACAAGGGACTATAACCATCGTGATTACGCTTACGTTGCAAAGTTCAAACGAACTTTGTGTTGACCAATTCATGGTCAAAGCAAAAAGTCAAACACTATTTGACTTTCACGCTTGAAAAGCATAAACAAGCATGAAAGAAGCTTACAAAAGGTCCAAGCAAGGAAGAATTGATCCAAAACACTTAGGTATGAAGTCTTAACTTCAACTTAGTGCAGATTTCGAATCAATGTGTGAGGAATGAATGATGAACAAGGTGGGTATTTATAGAAAGTCATGATCCATCAAGATCTTTACAAGTTTTTTTGAGCAATTCAAAGCTTAATCTAAGCCATACACTTGTGGAAAATGGTTTCTAATACAATGGGAACTCTCAAAACAAATCCATAGTATTGAAAAATTGCATAAAAGACCCTGAAGTTCAAACTGGTTGCTGAAAACAGACTTTCTATCAAAACAGGGGGCTCGCGTGCCGCCACACCACCACCCCTTAGGGGTTGCGCGACGCTACAGCCTATCTGAGCCAGAAACTTTTGAAACTTGGCATGAATGGTCCCTGCAGCACGTTTAAGCCATTTTCGACGCGTTTAAACCCCGTTAACCCCTTTTCAAGGCTCAATAATGAAGTTAAAGCATAGGGGACTTGAAACATGCTTGAAATTATCTCGGATGTCGGTTCGTTTGGTCGTACAATCACGTTATTTGGTTAATTACGATGAAACACGAACGGACACGAAAAACGATCCAAATTACGCGACGAGTGGTATTTTTGCTTTCCAATCACTAAAATAAAATATTTTAATGATTACAAAAATTTTTGGATGTCCGGATATGTTCAGAACGTAAGATATGCGCGTAAATGGAAACTTATGCACTTTTTGACGCTTTTAGTCCTTATTGATCAAATAAGCGTATTTTCGCATAACGAACCCATCAAAGCCTATTTCTAAGCTATGTAAAGGATATTTAGGGTATGTTTAGCTTATGATCAAGTTTTGAAATGTTCGTTACTATATGAATCGACATACTTTCGCAGTTTGTCGCAAATAGTCCCTGCGATCGAATAAACTTGTTTTCGACACACTAAACCCTCCCAAAACTTATTTCTAAGTTATGTAAAGGTTATTTAAGGTATGTTAAGCCTATTTCACTATTCCAGAGTGTTTTTCACGTTAAACTAATTACATTTACGCATCAGTTTGCGTATAACTTTCCAGAAAGCGATTTAAAGCTTAAAATCGAACTCGAATCAAATCGTAAAATCGTCAAACACAAATACACATATATTCACACCAAAACACATTGTTTAGTTAATAATTGATATTGTATTACATCGTATATCATTTATAGAGCACAGTTGTCAAAGTCTCCCCTACTTTAGGAAATTTCGTCCCGAAATTTTAACTAGAGGAAACTTGTGAAAACAAATGTGGATATCTCGCTTTCATTTGGTCCTCACGTTCCCAAGTAAACTCTGGGCCATGTTTGGACCCCTAGTGAACTTTGACTAATCGTATTCGCTTGTTCTTCAATTGTTTGACTGCACGGTCCATTATCTCCACAGGTTTCTCGATAAAGTGCATCGTTTCATCAACTTGAATTTCGTCGAGTGGAATATGAAGATCAGTATCGGCTAAACATTTTCGTAAATTGGACACGTGGAATGTTGGGTGAATATTCCCAAGTTCAGGAGGTAGCTCTAGTCGATAGGCAACCTTTCCGATCCTTTCAACAATCTTAAATGGTCCAACATATCGTGGTGCAAGTTTTCCTTTCTTTCCAAATCTCACCACTCCCTTCCAAGGGGACACCTTGAGTAGGACATGGTCTCCAACTTGAAATTCCAAGGGCTTGCATCGCATATCCGCGTAACTCTTTTGACGGCTTCTAGCTGTCAGAAGATTATCGCGAATTTTCTTGATTTTATCTGTTGTTTCCAGAATGAGCTCAGGTCCAGTAAGCTGAGCTTCACCGATCTCATTCCAACAGACAAGTGAACGACATTTTAGACCGTATAAAGCTTCGAACGGTGCCATATTGATGCTAGCATGATAACTATTGTTGTAAGAGAACTCGGTCAATGGAAGATGAGAATCCCAATTACCACCAAAGTCTATCACACATGCTCTAAGCATATTCTCCAATGTTTGTATCGTTCTCTCGGATTATCCATCTGTTTGGGGATAATAAGCAGTGCTTAGATTTAGTTGAGTTCCCATAGCAGATTGCATGATCTTCCAAAAGTGAGATGAGAATCGAGCATCACGATCGAATATGATATCCAAAGGAACGGCATGTCGAGACACAATCTCATCAACATAAATCTTGGCAAGTTTATCAGCAGATAGATCCTCGCGAATCGGTATAAAATGAGCTGACTTCGTTAATCGATCAATAACAACCCAAATAGCATCGTGACCTTTAGATGTGCGCGGTAACTTAGTGATGAGATCCATCGCAATGTTCTCCCACTTCCATACCGGTATCTCTGGTTGTACAAGCAAACCAGATGGTCGTTGATGTTCAGCCTTGACTTTGAGATAAGTTAGGCATTTCGATACATACAAGGCAATATCCTTTTTTATACCAGGCCACCAGTACTGAGTACGAAGATCCTTGTACATTTTGTCAGCACCAGGATGAATAGAATATTGAGACTTGTGAGATTCGTCCATCACTAAAGTGCGAAGATCGTCTTGTTTCGGAATCCATAAACGATTCTTGAAATAGAGTAACCCATCGTTTTTTGTTTCGAGTTTAATCTCAAGTTGAAGTGGTAATTCCTTACTCATCAGGTTTTGTGAAACACAAGTACGTTGAGCTTGAGAGACACGAATTTAAATATCAGATAGAGTGCGAACGAAATTAAGCTTAGCTCATTCCTTTCGGCTTAGTGCATCGGCTACAACATTCGCCTTACCAGGATGGTAGCGAATTTCGCAATCGTAATCGTTTAGGAGTTCAAACCAGCGTCGTTGTCTCATGTTTAGCTCCTTCTGATTAAGAATGTGTTGGAGACTTTTGTGGTCTGTGAAAATCACACATTTCGTGCCATAGAGGTAGTGTCTCTAGATTTTGAGTGCAAAAACCACAGCTCCCAACTCAAGATCATGTGTGGTGTAGTTCTTCTCGTGAATTTTCAATTGTCTCGACGCATATGCTATAACTTTACCTCGTTGCATGAGAACACAACCAATGCCTAGATTCAACGCGTCATAGTAGACAACAAAATCAGCGTTTTCATCAGGCAAAGATAAGACAGGAGCATCACAGAGTTTTTGTTTCAGCGTTTGGAATGCTTCTTCTTGTTTAGGTCCCCACTCAAAAGGCTTATTCTTTTGAGTCAAAGCAGTGAGTGGAACCGCGATCTTCGAGAAGTTCAAAATAAATCGACAATAGTATCCAGCAATACCAAGAAAAGAACGAACTTCTGTAGGTGTCGTAGGTGTATTCCAATCCTTAATAGTAGCGATTTTGGAAGGATCCACATGAATACCCTGCTTGTTGACAATATGACCCAAAAACTGAACTTCTTTAAGCCAGAATTCACACTTGGAGAACTTGGCGAAAAGTTGTTCATTCTTTAGAAGTTCCATCGTTAGACGAAGGTGTTGTTCGTGATCGGCTCGAGACTTCGAATAAATAAGAATGTCGACAATGAACACAATGTTGAATTTGTCTAAATAAGGTTTACAAACCCTATTCATTAAATCCATGAAAATAGCTGGGGCATTAGTCAAGCCAAAAGGCATGACAGTGAACTCGTAGTGACCATATCTCGTGCGGAAAGAAGTTTTGGGGATGTCTTCTTCGAATACACGAAGCTGATGATACCCAGAACGCATATCGATCTTAGAAAAATATGAAGCACCTTGCATCTGATCAATGAGATCATCTTTACAAGTGTTTTTGAGCAATTCAAAGCTTAATATAAGCCATACACTTGTGGAACATGGTTTCTAATACAATGGGAGCTCTCAAAACAAGCCATAGTATTGAAAAATTGCATAAAAGACCCTAAAGTTCAAGCTGGTTGCTGAAAACAGACTTTTTGTCAAAACAGGGGGCTCGCATGCCACCACACCACCACCCCTTAGGGGTCGCGCGACGCCACAACCTACCTGAGCCAGAAACTTTCGAAACTTGGCAAGAATGGTCCCTGCAGCACGTTTAAGCCATTTTCGACGTTGTTAAACCCCATTAACCCCTTTTCAAGGCTCAACAATGAAGTTAAAGCATAGGGGACTTGAAACATGCTTGAAATTATCTTGGATGTCGGTTCATTTGGTCGTACGGTTACGTTATTCGGTTAATTACGATGAAACACGAACGGACACGAAAAACGATCCAAATTACGCGACGAGTGGTATTTTTGTATTCCAATCACTAAAATAAATATTTTAATGATTACAAAAATTTTTGGATGTCCGGATATGTTCAGAACGTAAGATATGCGCGTAAATGCAAACTTATGCACTTTTTGACACTTTTAGTCCCTATTGATCAAATAAGCGTATTTTCGCATAACGAACCACTCAAAGCCTATTTCTAAGTTATGTAAAGGATATTTAATGTATGTTAAGCCAATGTCACTATTCCGGAGTGTTTTTCGCGTTAAACTGATTACGTTTACGCATCAGTTTGCGTATAACATTCTAGAAAACGATTTAAAACTTGAACTCGAACTCAAATCAAATCGTAAAATCGTCAAACACAAATACACAAATATTAACACCAAAACACATCGTTTAATTAATAATTGATATTGTTTTACATCGTATATCGTTTATAGAGCATAGTTGTCACAATACATATTAATATGGAAATTTCATATGTTCATACATATATATGAACAATTTTATGTCATTGTGCATATTAATGCACTTAAAAACAGATGCTTAAACTTCTTTAGAGTAAAATGCATGGATAGTCCCTATGGTTTGGTGAAATTTCACCTTTAGTCTCTAACTTTTCAGAATTACACTCTTAGTCCCTGTGGTTTGACAAGTTGTTACTCGAATAGTCCCTAAAGCGGATGAAGGTTACTCGGATAGTTCCTGTGGTTTGACAAGTTGTTACTCGGATAGTCCTTGTCATTACTGTGACAACTGGCACCAAACAGGTAATTTCCGTACACTTTGTTTATTATTTAATTACTACAAATATGTGCTTAAATGTCAACATTGATTGATTTCATGATATATAAGTGAATTCATGCACGTTTTATACTACAAAATATTGCTTTATGCATAAACGAGAGCGTTGCGTCAGAAATACTAGTAAGCTCACCGGTAAGACACTTTGTGTCAACAAAACTGCAGAAAGCAGTCAGACATTAGAATTGAGACCTAGGTGTAGGTCCAACAACAAGAATACATTAAAACCCAAGAATACATACAAGGGTTTACATACATACCATCCGGAAGCAAAAATAAGCACTAAAAAGCACCCCAAACGCACTTTAAGTGCAGAATTTTAATAAATTCAGCTCTAAACGGCTTTTAACAACATAAATATTATGCAGAAATTACGTTTTATTATCCAGAATACCTCCCCAAGTGTTGGGAATTGAAAGGGTACAAGAAGGATACTTAAAAGACACTAAACGGTGCAATTTAGCACTTTAACGAATCGGTACCTAACCGAACAACCGGACATTACCCGGAACACCCAAATAATGCTAGAAGCATTGTTTTTACTTTTCTAAGCTAGTTAGGGTCCCCGAACACCCTAACACACCTTGTATTATACTACACACTAATATACTAACTAAATACCATAAGATTTCAACTAAATCCTAACTAAATCATCACCACCCAACCCTATGCCCCCCCCCCCTACTTGACGGTCACCACAAAGGGTGACCCACTTCCATTTTCTTTGATTATTTAATTAAGATTATTGTTGGATAATGGGGCACATTATATGATGGTTAATAGTTAAATTGGATTATAAATTAACACATAAGGTCTTGATCTTCTCTCATCAAACAACACAAGCTCTCATCTCCTTCCCTTCTTCCTTGCTTTCGGCCGCCACCTATCACCACCATACCACCACCATCAACTTCCATTCAAGCCATTTTTCATACATCCAAAGGTGTTAGAGGTTCAACAACTAATCTTGGTGCACTCGGAAGCTCAAGGACCACTCTTGTTTTCTTTTATCCACCACTTTTACGCCTTGTTTCTCCCCTAGCCTTGTGCTAGTAGTAAGTGCTCTAAAACATCATCTTGTTCTTGTATTTAGTGGTTAATAGATGGTTGAATGATGAAATGTTAAAGAACACTAATGAACATAATCTAAAGTCTTGAACATGAGGGATAAAGGGTGGATAAAGAGAAGTTAATTGGGATAATCATGTAAATCTTGTGTTGTTATGATTATTTGATGTTGTTTGTTAGTAAAAGTTGGATGGATCATCATCTAGACATGATGGATCATGTTCAAGAACATGAACTAGTAAGATGTTAGTGTTAGAAATATGAAGGATGATGAAACCATCCACCCATGAACTTGAAACTTGAATAAATATAATTTTTCTTGGAAAATAAGGTTACAAGCTTGTAGATCTAAGGATCTACAAGTGGTTTTTCGAGAGAACCAAGTATGATGTGATATGAGAAATGATACGAGAAATCGTGTCACGAATAGGGTACCATAAGCACCATTAATCAACAATATACCTAGACCGCAGAACAAAAGGTTAGATCTAACGGGTGTCGGGCAGCCACACTCTTGGTGAGGACGAGTACCGAGTAGTGCTTTTGTGTCTCAGAATATGCCACTAGAAAAATGCCTAAGGTTTGGTGACTTCCTATGTCGTGTCACATGTTAATGGCCTTGCAACCCTTTAACAATCCTGATACTTACAGGAATACTTTATTACCTAAGATTCATACCATACTAAAACTTGATTTATACTTGAGTACGTGGGGTACACAAGTAAACTTGAATTATACATGAGTACGTGGTGTACACATGAATACTTGATTTATGCATGAACATTTGATTTTACATGAGTACGTGGTGTACACAAGAATACTGGATTTACACAATATACCAACTATGTTTTCGTACAAAGTATACAAACGTGAAATACAAAAACTGCATGAATTCACACCAACATTATGTTGACGTTTTTCCAAAACTCACATGTATTTCAGGTAACTAGTGGATGTGCGCGCGGTCTTGCTCATGCTCTTGGATGTCGCTTATGTTTATCTTTAAATAAAGTTGTAAACTTTTTAAGACAATGTTTTATGCTATCTCGCGATGTAAACGCTAACTTATGTTTTCAAAATATTGAAATGTTTGGTATTTGAAGATATTTTTACGAGCATGTAGTATGTTTACCTTTCGTATGCAATGGGAACCTTTCATGATCACACCTCGTGCTTCCGCCGCAGAAAGGGGTGTGACAGATTGGTATCAGAGCTGCGATTGTAGTGAACCAGGATTCCTTCTCGAGTCTAGTCTACAATCTCTAGGATCCTATCACGAAAACAATTTTTCAAAAAGTTTTCATTGCATAAAACGTCCCGCGACATCCACTACCTGAAACTGTTTACAAGGAGTCTAGAAAAGACACTACGAGACTTAGAATGCACAGAGGTAGCACTTATTGGTGATTAAGAATTACTTGCAATTATGTGTGATAATTGACACATACATATACTAGAAGTAGAATGTCACAAGTATGCGTGACTTTACCTGAGAACAATGGCCTAACTGAAGGAAGAAATACGAGGATGAAACGAACTGTGCGGACTGTGCAAGGAGTTACGTAATTATGGATGCATACATAATTATGGAATTAACTGCGCAGAAACCACAGCAAGTCTTGTCACGTGTAGATTCCCTCAGTGCAAGCCTACTAAGTACTCTGCTAGAGTAATAATTGTTTGATGTCACTTATGTGGTATATACCTGTGAATATATATGGTACTACTGTCTAGTATGACGATATCAAACAAATGTTTAACCCTGTTGTGTTATGTTCTGTCAGAACATGGCACCCAGGAAAGCTGTGAATGCTCGCAATGATGATCAACCTCCTCCTCCCCCACTGCCAAGAACTGCTGAAGAGCTGAACGCTCTACTAGAAGAAAGGATCTCCGCTGCTATCGCCCAATACGAGGCAAACCGAACTCAAGACAGTGGCGGTCCAAGCAACGCTAGACGTAATGGGAACGAAGATTCATCCGGAGGCAACGCAGTTCAAGGCTGCAATTTCAAGCAGTTTCTCAATTGCAAACCGATGAACTATGACGTCACAGGAGGTGCAGTAGCATTTTTACACTGGACGGAGAAGACTGAAGCTACTATCCGCATGAGCAAGTGTACGGATCAACAAGTCACCTTTGCTACTGGGTTATTTGTCGATGAAGCTCTGACTTGGTGGAACTTACAAGCCCAAACTTTGGGCGATGATGCCGCTTATGGCCTAACTTGGGACGAACTGAACGAAAGAATGAGAGAGAAGTATTGCTCTCGTGCTGAACTCCAAAGACTGGAAACGGAGTTCTAGCACTTGACCATGGAAGGTGCTGACATTAATGGATATACTCGAAGGTTCCACGATCTGTCTAGAGTGCTTCCCTACATGGTGACTCCCGAATTTAAGCGTGTTGAACGCTACATTTGGGGACTGGCCCAGAGTTTCTTGGCATGGTAACTTCGGCCAAACCTCAAACAATCACCGAGGCTGTAACTCTGGCTGTCAGCCTTACTGAAGATTGTGTTCGTATGAAGAAGTTATCGCTGAACCCCACTGAAAAGACCGAGACGCATGTTGAGTCGTCCGGTGACAAAAAGAGAAAGCATACAAGTTTGAACCAAGCAACTCGCAACAACAAGGGTTTCAGCAAGAAGTGCGACACTAACCCGCCTCAGGAGACGAAAACCCTTGCAACCAAAGGATACCAAGGCACCATGCCTAAATGCCAAAAATGTAAGTATCATCATGAAGGAGCTTGTCGCATTCCAAGGTGCGACAAATGTGGTAGGTTGGGTCATCAAACAGAAGACTGTTGGGGAAAAGGAAAGAACCAGAATGGAAATGGTGCTGGTAACAAGAATGGTAACAGGAAGGGGCGGAACCAAGGATGCTTCAGTTGTGGAAGCAATGATCATTTCATGAAGGACTGCCCAAAGGGGAACAACGCTCAGGCTCGAGCATTTGTGATTGGGGCAAAGAACGCACGCGAGGACCCTAACGTGGTCACCGGTACGTTTCTCATTAACAATCACTTTGCATCCATATTATTTGACACTGGCGCCAATTATAGCTTCATGTCTGTGGAATTTAAACGCATGCTTGGAATAGAATCTAGTAGAGTATAAATTCCTTATTCCATAGAACTAGCCAATGGTAAACTTGCTGAATCGGGCGAAGTCGTTAGAGGCTGCTCATTAGAACTTGGTGAACGAAATTTTAGCATCGACCCCTTACCTATTCAATTGGATAGCTTCGATGTAGTAGTCGGTATGGACTGGTTGTCCAAGAACAAAGCTGAAGTTATTTGTCACAAGAAAATCATTCACATCCCGTTGCCAAATGATGAAACCCTCATCGTGCATGGAGAAAAACGAGACGCGCCTCTTCGAATCATCAGTTGTATGAAGGCACAGGAGTGCTTAAGGAAAGGATGTGTTGCTTTCCTAGTGCATGTTATACATAAGAAGGCGGTGGAGCCAAAACTCGAAGACATTCCCGTAGTAAAGGAATTCCCTGATGTTTTTCCCGGAGATCTGCCAGGACTACCTCCGCAACAACAAGTCGAATTCCGTATAGACTTGGTTCCAGGAGCCACTCCTGTACCCAAGGCTCCTTATCGACTTGCGCCATCCGAAATGCAAGAATTATCTACACAACTTCAGGAGTTGTTGGATAAAGGATTCATAAGGCCAAGCTTCTCACCTTGGGGAGCTCCAGTATTGTTCGTGAAGAAAAAGGATGGAACTATGCGGATGTGTATCGATTACAGAGAACTGAACAAGCTCACTATCAAGAATCGACATCCATTACCGAGGATTGATGACTTATTTGATCAATTGCAAGGATCAAGCTACTATTCCAAGATCGACCTTCGATCTGGATACCATCAGCTGAGAATCCAAGAAGAAAGCGTGCCAAAGACTGCTTTCAGAACGCGATATGGGCATTACGAATTTCTTGTGATGCCATTCGGGCTGACGAATGCACTAGCGGTCTTTATGGATCTGATGAACCGTGTATGCAAGCCATATATCGATAAATTCATGATTGTATTTATCGATGATATCCTGATCTACTCGCGAACGAAAGAAGAACACGAGCAACACCTCAAAACTATTCTGGAACTACTAAAGAAAGAGAAGCTTTATGCAAAGTTCTCGAAATGCGAATTCTGGATTCGCGAAGTACAATTTCTTGGTCACGTTGTGAATGAGAAGGGCATTCATGTAGACCCGTCCAAGATAGAAGCAATAAAGAATTGGGAAGCTCCCAAGACCCCAACTGAAGTTCGAAAATTTTTGGGCTTAGCGGGCTATTATCGGCGATTCATCGAGAATTTCTCAAAGATAGCTCAACCGCTAACGAACCTTACTCAGAAAGACAAGAAATACGACTGGGGTTACAGACAGGAAGAAGCCTTCCAGTTACTTAAAAACAAGTTGTGCGATGCACCAATACTATCATTACCCGAAGGCACTGAAGACTTTGTGGTATACTGCGACGCTTCACGACAAGGTTTGGGTTGCGTGCTTATGCAACGCCAGAAAGTCATCGCTTATGCTTCAAGACAGTTGAAGGTACATGAAAGAAACTATACCACTCACGACCTGGAGCTAGGCGCAGTGGTATTCGCCTTGAAGATCTGGCGACACTATTTATATGGTACTAGATGTACAATCTTCATAGACCACAAAAGTTTACAACACATATTCGATCAGAAAGAATTAAACATGCGCCAACGACGTTGGGTCGAGCTGCGGAACGATTATGACTGTGAGATTAAGTACCATCCTGGAAAGGCAAACGTTGTAGCAGACGCACTAAGTCGAAAAGAGAGGGTTAAGACCCTAAGGGTCCAAGCACTAGAAATGACTATTCGAACGAACCTCACTACACGTATACGCGACGCACAACAAGAAGCCCTTAAAATGGAAAACTGCAAAGCTGAATACCTCCGGGGTATGTTAAAATACATGGTGCTGAATGAAGAGGGAGCCTTATACTTTGAGAAGTGTATTTGGGTTCCGCTCTATGGCGGATTCGAGAAGTCATCCTTAATGAAGCCCACAAATTGAGATACTTGATCCATCCGGGATCGGACAAAATGTATCAAGACTTGAAAGAATACTATTGGTGGCCGAGACTCAAGAGCGATGTTGCTGTTTATGTTGGAAAATGCCTAACCTGTGCCAAGGTTAAGGCAGAATATCATAAACCGTTTGGCCTACTGCAACAACCAGAGATTCCCATGTGGAAGTGGGAGCAAATCTCGATGGACTTCATAACGAAATTACCCAGGACCCCGAGAGGGCACAATATGATATGGGTAATAGTTGATCGATTAACGAAATCTGCGCATTTCCTACCGATCCGAGAGAAGGATAGCACTGGAAAGCTTGCTGAAATATACCTAAAGGAAATTGTGGCACGTCATGGAGTGCCTATCTCAATCATTTCAGACAGAGATGGACGCTTTGTCTCAAGAATCTGGCAATCCTTTCAGGAAGCCTTTGGATCTCAGTTAGATCTAAGCACGGCATTCCATCCACAAACAGACGACCAGAGTGAACGGACTATACAAACGTTAGAAGATATGCTTCGCGCATGTGTCATCGATCTGGGCGGCAGCTGGGATACTCATCTACCTTTAGTTGAGTTTTCCTACAATAACAGTTATCATACGAGCATAAAAGCCGCACCGTTCGAAGCTCTGTATGGCCGCAAGTGCCGATCGCCCCTATGTTGGGCAGATGCTGGAGATAAACGTACGGTTGGTCCTGAACTTGTACAAGAGACAACCGACAAGATTGCGCAGATCCGAGAGCGCATTAAGGCGGCTCGAGATCGACAAAAGAGCTACGCTGATCTGAAAAGAAAACCAGTAGAATTCGAGGTGGGAGACAAAGTGTTGTTAAAGGTCTCACCTTGGAAGGGCGTAGTAAGATTTGGAAAACGTGGAAAGCTGAATCCACGATACATCGGACCATTCAGAATCTTGGAAAGAATTGGTATCGTGGCTTACAAGTTGGAATTACCGGAAGAACTTAATGAAGTACATGATTCGTTCCATGTATCCAACCTCAAGAAGAGTCCAACACAAGAAGACGTGATCATCCCTGTGGATGAAGTGCATATTGATAACGCCCTCCGATTTACAGAACAACCCGTTGAGGTTACCGACTGGAAATTCAACAAGACCAGGAGGAGCAGTGTGAAACTTGTCAAAGTACGTTGGAGCTCTAAGCATGGACCCGAGTATACGTGGGAACGTGAAGAGCAGTTCAAAGAAAAGTATCCCCACCTGTTCAAGAAGACTCCTGCGAGAGTTAGCTCAGCCTGAATTTCGGGACGAAATTCTTTTAACGAGGGGAGACTGTGACAACTGGCACCAAACCGGTAATTTCCGTACACTTTATTTATTATTTAATGACTGCAAATATGTTCTTAAATGTCAACATTGATTGATTTCATGATATACAAGTGAATTTATGCACGTTTTATACTATAAAATATTGCTTTATGCATAAACGAGAGCGTTGCGTCAGAAATACTAGTAAGCTCACCGGTAAGACACTTTGTGTCAACAAAACTGCAGAAACAGACATTAGAATTGAGACCTAGGTGTAGGTCCAACAACAAGAATACATTAAAACCCAAGAATACATTAAAACCCAAGAATACATACAAGGGTTTACATATATACCATCCGGAAGCAAAAATAAGCACTAAAACGCACCCCAAACGCACTTTAAGTGCAGAATTTTAATAAATTCAGCTCTAAACAGCTTTTAACAACATAAATATTATGCAGAAATTACGTTTTATCCAGAATACCTCCCCAAGTGTTGGGAATTGAAAGGGTACAAGAAGGATACTTAAAAGACACTAAACGGTGCAATTTAGCAATTTAACGAATCGGTACCTAACCGAACAACCGGACATTACCCAGAACACCAAAATAATGCTAGAAGCATTGTTTTTACTTTTCTAAGCTAGTTAGGGTCCCCGAACACCCTAACACACCTTGTATTATACTACACACTAATATACTAACTAAATACCATTAGATTTCAACTAAATCCTAACTAAATCATCACCACCCAACCCTATGCCCCCCCCCCCCCCTACTTGATGGTCACCACAAGGGGTGACCCACTTCCATTTTCTTTGATTATTTAATTAAGATTGTTGTTGGATAATGGGGCACATTATATGATGGTTAATAGTGAAATTGGATTATAAATTAACACATAAGGTCTTGATCTTCTCTCATCAAACAACACAAGCTCTCATCTCATTCCCTTCTTCCTTGCTTTCGGCCGCCACCTATCACCACCATACCACCACCATCAACTTCCATTCAAGCCATTTTTTCATACATCCAAAGGTGTTAGAGGTTCAACAACTAAGCTTGGTGCACTCGGAAGCTCAAGGACCACTCTTGTTTTCTTTTATCCACCACTTTTACGTCTTGTTTCTCCCATAGCCTTGTGCTAGTAGTAAGTGCTCTAAAACATCATCTTGTTCTTGTATTTAGTGGTTAATAGATGGTTGAATGATGAAATGTTAAAGAACACTAATGAACATAATCTAAAGTCTTGAACATGAGGGATAAAGGGTGGATAAAGAGAAGTTAATTGGGTAAATCATGTAAATCTTGTGTTGTTATGATTATTTGATGTTGTTTGTTAGTAAAAGTTGGATGGATCACCATCTAGACATGCTGGATCATGTTCAAGAACATGAACTAGTAAGATGTTAGTGTTAGAAATATGAAGGATGATGAAACCATCCACCCATGAACTTGAATAAATATAATTTTTCTTGGAAAATAAGGTTACAAGCTTGTAGATCTAAGGATCTACAAGTGGTTTTTCGAGAGAACCAAGTATGATGTGATATGAGAAATGATACGAGAAATCCTGTCACGAATAGGGTACCATAAGCACCATTAATCAACAATATACCTAGACCGCAGAACAAAAGGTTAGATCTAACGGGTGCCGGGCAGCCACACTCTTGGTGAGGACGAGTACCGAGTAGTGCTTTTGTGTCTCAGAATATGCCACTAGAAAAATGCCTAAGGTTTGGTGACTTCCTATGTCGTGTCACATGTTAATGGCCTTGCAACCCATTAACAATCCTGATACTTACAGGAATACTTTATTACCTAAGATTCATACCATACTAAAACTTGATTTATACTTGAGTACGTGGGGTACACAAGTAAACTTGAATTATACATGAGTACGTGGTGTACACATGAATACTTGATTTATGCATGAACATTTGATTTTACATGAGTACGTGGTGTACACAAGAATACTGGATTTACACAATATACCAACTATGTTTTCGTACAAAGTATACAAACGTGAAATACAAAAACTGCATGTTGACGTTTTTTTCCAAAAACTCACATGTATTTCAGGTAACTAGTGGATGTGCGCGTGGTCTTGCTCATGCTCTTGGATGTCGCTTATGTTTATCTTTAAATAAAGTTGTAAACTTTTTAAGACAATGTTTTATGCTATCTCACGATGTAAACGCTAACTTATGTTTTCAAAATATTGAAATGTTTGGTATTTGAAGATATTTTTACGAGCATGTAGTATGTTTACCTTTCGTATGCAATGAGAACCTTTCATGATCACACCTCGTGCTTCCGCCGCAGAAAGGGGTGTGACAATTTCACACCCACTTAACCAAAAAAACAAACCTCCATTCGCTTTGGGACTATCCGAGTAACAACTTGTCAAACCACAGGGACTAAGAGTGTAATTTTGAAAAGTTGGGGACTAAAGGTGAAATTTCACCAAACCACAGGGACTATCCGTGCATTTTACTCAACTTCTTTGTAAAATACACTAAGCTAAAATGGTCCTTGTGGTTTGTTTAAAAAGTTATATTATCTCTTAAAAAGCCTTTTTTTAATTTATTTAGTCTCTATGATTAACATTTATTTTTCTCAATGTTGGTCCCAATGACCAATGGGAATGACTTTTTCTATAAATTAATTATAACTATAAATTAATTATAATTGTACGTTTAGATGTTAGAGTACTTGTTGGGTTGTTACAACTATTTCCCCTCTCATCTTCAAGAGTTATTTCTCTTTCACTTCGCTTTCAAGTTCCTGTGTGACTCAAGGTACTATGAAAATAATGAGTTGGGAAGTTCTTTAGACCCGACATTCAATAATTTGTTTTCGTAGATTCTTCAATGCAATGGCGGATCCAGGGGGTTTCTGGGTTTCTAAGAACCCTCTTGGTTTGTTAATAAATTGAAAACATTAGTAGAAACCTTGTATGATTTGGAAAAAAAATAGTGAGAAAACCACCTAGAAAATATTCCTGAATCCGCCATTGCTTCAACGTGGCATATTTTTTCATCGACCTCTTTCTTGTCTAGCGTTACAAGTAATTAATCGTTTAAAGTTTAAACTTCCTTCAAGTTCAACGCATGGAATGTGCCATGAAGTATATCAATTTCTCATAGTTTAGGTGATATATAAATTCAACTGTGTTGGTAGATATGACAAATAAACAAATATACCTAGGACTCAACTTTTCTGGTTTACTAAATCTAACCTAACCCATACAATGTTATATCTTGAACATTCACTTTGATAGTTCTAAGACTTGTATTTAAGTTTGTTATGTATAGTATGAAAAGGGGATTTATATTATGATAGAAAAAATGTCCTGGAACGCATGACATTCAAGAGACTTTAAAGTAGAGATGAGTTTGGTATCAACTGGTATCAAACTGGTGCTGGTCCCAAAAATCCTTAAAAATAAATATCGATATCGAAAATATACGGTACGGTATGATACCGGTACCGAACCATTACCTTATCTTTCTATCTCTTGTTATATCATCAATACGAATTATTTATTCAATTCAGAGTTGTCAACGTAATATTCATTTATAAAAACATTTCACCAAGGGTACAAGTAAAATGCAGAAGTCACATTATTTTGCAAATGATTTTTTTTTCTTTTGAAAGCGTCAATATTCAAGTGGGTCCAGATATCAATTTTTTTATTCAATCCGATCGAGTCATTGGGTAGGACGTCAATTAACTTGATTAATGTTGCGGAAAATTAGTCAACAAAAATTGAATATGGATCCATCTTTTTTCTTTTCAATATTTTCTAACTAATTTTATACTCTGTCATACGCATGTGTTTCGTTATCTGTACATACTATTTGTAACACGATCTCAATAAAAGTTACATCAAGTCAACCAATTAAAACAAAACACTATCACAATTTTAGTTAAAAAAAAACTAAAACGATGACAACCCGTAATTTTGAACTGAATGCAAAATTATAATCTGTCAGGATCAATGAGTGAGTGTTAGTCAGCTGCCTGTCACGGAAGAAAATTAAATCGACTAAATCAATTAAAACAAAACACTACTATGGTTTTGCTAAAAAAATAAAATGAAGGCAAGAATGCAATTTTAAACTGAGGGCAATATCGTAATTTGTCGGGACCAATGGGGAAGCGGCAGGCAGCTGCCTAGCACTAACGATGTCAAGCATGTAATTTTTAACGGGGGTAAAATCGTATGTTTTACGGGCCAATGTGGAAGCGTCAGGCAGCTGCCTAACACTATTCCTCCACTGAACGAGGCATGAACTTTACCCAAACACCCTTCTAACCCCCTTCCAGGTAGTTAACGTGCTTTATATAAACCATAAAGACACGAATGAGTGAATCAACGAAACAAGAAAAAATGTTTAACCAAAGTTCACTTTCAATATAAAAAACTAGTAACTAAAGTCATTAATACATATCCAATTAAAAAGTTGCCAAAGAATAGAAATAAAAAGTAATACATAAAAAATTTGTCTTCACCAAGTGTTGTAAGAGATTAGTCAAGCATGACCTTTGTTTGACAATAACTCTTACAATCGATCTTGGATTCCGAGACTACTACAGACTCTAAAAGATGAAATATGGATGATGGTGGTGGTTGTTGGTGTTGTAGTGGTGGTGGACTGATGGCAAATGTGAGAGAAGTTGTTTGCTAATGGATACCTTTCTCTTGAACCAATCACCTCTATTTATAGCTGAAAACAGAGAGCAGGCATGACCTCGTGCCCACCTGGCATGGCCCTGTGGTCTTCTCTTTCTCTCCCTTCATAAACTACAGATGTCAGGTCTTGTACCAACACGCCTCGTGGTGTCATAGCACGACCCCATGGTTAGTGTACTTGTTGTACTATCACATATTCTGCGAATCCTAGAGTTGAACACGGTCTGTGTTGGGTTAGCACGACCCCATGTTGGTTTGTCTTTTGCTGTTGTTTTTTTCTACAGGGAATCTTGACTGGGCATGGCCCCCATGCCTGGAGGGCACGGCCCCGTGCCTAAGCTTCTGTTTTTTGTTATTTTGTTGTTTTGGATGTGAATGGGGGTTCAGCAGGTCGTGTCAATCCTTCTTCTTTGTATTTATGTTGGTTTCTGCTGTTAATTTGTTCATTTTATTCGTTTAAGCTCTTTTGATCCTGTAAATTAAAAGTAAACAAAGAAACATGTTTTTCCAACATTAGTACCGAAAAAGGGTCGATTTTATGCCTTGTTTGATGTAATGTATATGTTGCATTTTGCGCACATCAAATACCCCCCACGGTTGAATCTTTGTTTGTACTCACGCAAAACTCTATAATTTGGCTTACACACCCAAATGAAATTGTTAGAAGAGAAGTTTTGGGTTTATCTTTAGAGTGTCGGGAATCCAAGTTCTAAATTTATTTTGTTTTTATTTTATTTGCAATCTTATTCATCATGATTTATTTAAAACACATTTTAAGAAAAATTATATGTTTTTTGGGCATAACATGTCTTTCTAAAATTCTATTTAGTTATATACAAATTTACACACCTCACAAGTGGTCACTCAACACTCGGCCGAAGATGTTTAAGTGAAATTGCTTGGAACCGGTGTGGGGCTTACTCCTACTATAGGCTTGACAAATGTTTAACCTTCTTCTTTTTGACGTTTAATCCACGTAAATATCAAAAGGACTTTTAAAAGGGGTAGGTTTTGGCTAGGGTAGGTGTTTTAGGTAAAATGGTGAAAAGCGTAAAAATGTCGGTTTTTCGAGGAATCTTGTTTTGTGGCTTAGAAAAAAAACCTTTAGCCAATGTTTTTTTCATTTTTTTAATTTTTTAACCAAATTTAAAACTAAGCCATACTTGTAATTTTATAACCGAACTTTTTACAAAAATAAATGGTGTAAATAAAAAAATTTGTGGATGTGGGTGGTTGTTTTTGTAAAAGTTTATATTTTTACGGGTTTACAAACAAAAGGGTTAAGGCTCAAAGGGGTTTAACTAAGGGGATATTTTTCGTAAGGGATGAAAAGAAAAACAAAGGTTTAGAATGAAAAATGTGTTATAGTCCTAATGCATTCATCATTTACTTACTTGATTTATGTCGGTAAGGATTGGGAACGTATTGTTTTGGCAAGTTCTAGCTTTGTAAGAATCAAACGGGCTATTCACACAAGAAACGAAAAATTGAGCAATTGGTATAGATATGTATTTGTATGCCCGGTAAAGGCTCAAAACTCACTTTTGTGGGAAAAGGGGTATAGTGTAAAAGTGTATATATAATCAGATTTTACAAAGATTTGTTATACCTGTTTTATAATTACTTAATTGGTTCTTTTTATCATGACGCTGTCAGATGTAAACTAGTAAAAACATAATCTTTAGAACTTATTTTTCCCAAACTAAACCAAGATAAGTAAAACAATAAAAAAATTAACAAAATTATGTGGGGTGATTAGTGGTTTTCCAAGGCGAGTTATGTGTAATGCTTGTTTTTAGGACAAAAGATTCAAGGTTTTAACACCCCCCACACTTAAATTACACATTGTCCTCAATTTGTCCCAAATAAGATTTGCTTTGATTAAATGTGCAAAAAGTGGGGTAAAAATAACATTTTTTTTGGGTTACTGGTCACTAGGCACGGGGGCGGAACGGGGGCGTGCCTGGTGGCCACGGCCGGGTGGCCAAAGTGCTAGTAACAAGGTTTTTGAAAAGCTTACAGAGGGTTGGGCACGGGGGCGTGGGCTATGACCACGGCCCCGTGGTAGATGTCTGTGAGAGTTAAGAACTTGGGTTTCGTTGCTTGGCTTCTGTTTTCTGGGCTTAGGGACCACTATGCTTAGTGTGTCCAAGCCTCCCATGGTACCTGTGAGCTATAATCCTACCACAATACAGTAATCCAACACAAAATAACAAGTGTTCCTCAATTATGAATGTTTACTTGTTCAACCACCATCATACGAAAAGAAAGAAAATACAAGAAGTAAATTGTTTTGAAGAAGCAAATTGTCCATCGGGGCGCAGCCTGAAAAGTACCAAATTGTTTAAGGGTTAAAGAGAGATAACCTGAAGGGTAGATCCGTGGCCCACCACCATCATTTCCTAATCCGAATCCATGTCATCGCCTTCCTCCTCCTCGTCTTGATACACCATGTGCTCTCGGATGTATGTAATATCGTTTTGCATGTATCGATATTGCGCTCCATGCTCCAAATCCGGCTGCTTGAGCTCTGTCCCAAGCTATAGGCATTCTTAGACATTTGGAGTGTTTCCTGCATAATATTGTATAAATTCTGAAGGTTAGGAAATTCTCCTCCTCCCTAAGAGGAGGATCCCGGGGCGTATCCGCGATATCAAGGACGGTCGGGGTTGTCTTCGATTGCAAGGACCTCGTCTGGGCCGTTTGGGTTCCACACCCGGCCACGTGCATTTTTAAAGCGCATGAGGCCATTGTTACAATCGATGATAAGACCCAAGCTTCGGCACAAGGGTAGGTCGGCCCGTGTCACACCCACTCCTTTGTGGAATCCACTTGGAGTGCACCTAATAAGGTTCTTGAATAACTTGGCGATCCATCCCCCAAAAAATATCGGTGTTCGGGCGTTGGCGGTGGCATTGGAGGCCATGTTCCTTAACAACATGTGGGCGACATCAAGGGGTTGGTGATTCAGGATGCAATATAGGCATGTAAGCTCCCGAAGGTTCACCACACCACCACTATAATTCCTGTGACATATGTGCCTCCACGGCCATCGAACAAATACCAAATCAATAAAATTTTGTGTTTCATACTTGGGATTTGTATAAATATGTGTATCATTTTCACATATCAACTCTTGTTCGATTTCGAGCTCTAAATCGCTTTCTGGAAGGTTATACGTGCACTGATGCGTAAATATAACCAGTTTAATTCAACAAACACTCCGGGACAGTGATATAGGCTTAACATACCTTAAATAACCTTTACATAACTTAGAAATAAGTTTTGGAGGGTTTGGTGTGGCAAAATCAAGTTTATTCGCTTACAGGGACTAATTTTGACAAACTGCGAAAGTATGCCGATTTGTACTGTAACGAACATTCCGGAACTTGATCATAAGTTAAACATACCCTAAATATCCTTTACATAGCTTAGAAATAGGCTTTGAGGGGTTCGGTATGCTAAAATAAACTCTATTGATCAATAGGGACTAAAAGCGTCAAAAAGTGCATAAGTTTGCATTTTCGCGCATATCTTACGTTCTGAATATATCCGAACATCCAAAAATTTATGTAAGCATTAAAATATTTTATTTTAGTGTTTGGCATAAGAAAAATCCATTCGTCGCTTAATTTGGATCGTTTTTGCGTTCGTTACGACTCCCGTCGTAATTAACCGAACAACGCAACCGTATGACCAAACGAGCCGACATCCGAGATATTTTTAGCACATTTTAAGTTCCCTATACTTTAACTTCATTTTAGAGCTTTGAAATGGGGTTAACGGGGCTTAAACGTGTCAAAAATGCATCGAAACCCAAGTTTGGGGCTTCAGGGGCTAAATCTGTCATTTATGAAACTTGCTGACCTGCAAGGTCCTTACGGACCGTATGGGGATATGCTTATGGTCCGTAAGCAGTGCCCAGATCAGCAGAAATGCAGAAACATTGAATCTGGTCCTTTCCACCTATTCCAATGGTTTTTAACCCCTGATTTATGATTCTATGGACTGGTATTTCAGTACCCATTGTATCCTAAACCTTGGGCCCAAATGTATGGACAAGATTGTGCCCTCTTCTCCAAGAAATAATCTTAACGGTTTACCGAAAAGTATAAACACCCAACCCCACTTCCATTTTCTACACATTTGATCTGAGTTTTTCTCTAAGTGGTTGTGATATTTCACTTCCTACCTGAGAATACTTGGAATCAAATCTATTTGGACCCTTTGTAAGTCCTCTTTCATTCTTTTATTGCTTTCCTAGCTTAAAAGTCAAACAGTCAGCTTTGACCACGAGTTGGTTAACGAGAAGTTCGTTGAACTTCATAACGTGAGCGTAATCACGATGGTTATAGTCTCTAGTGACTATACCTACTGATTACCACATTATCTAGGCTCAGTGACGAGTCGTAGTTTCGGCCAAAATGCGTATTCTCGCGTATTTTGTAACCAAACTACTCTAGGGTATCAAAACCGTTTGTTTTGATATCAAAACCTGTTTTCTAACTTAACTAAACATGTTCTAGCATGTTTAGCTCGTCACCTTTTAGATTAGTGCTTGTGAAGAGTCGTAAGTCAAGCGGACTAAACACCCGCTTAGACTTTCGAACACGACCCGTTTGGTCGATCATTAGGATCCGACCAAACATGTTTAGTGACCATAGTTGCATAGGGAATAACCTTCCGAGGTTATACCTTATGGTCACTTAGGGTTAATTAGTTGTATGATAGATAGTTTATATGCCTTAGGTAAATGACCAAAATGCCCTTTTCATGCAGAATTGGTAATTAAGCATATGTAACACAAACTTTTGTCACTTAATTGGTTATGCAACATATTTAATCATGTTTAGGCATATAATACTTGTCATAGGACTAGATAGACGTCTCGAATGCGCTTTTGCGCGAACGACACGATTGGTTTTTTGTTAAGTGATTAGATAACGGGACGGGTGTAATGTGATGAAAGCATGGTGGATACGCCGCTGGTACTTCCTATATATAAGTGTTTTCATCGTATTACATACTGTGGCGTTATTTAGTTCACTTGGGTAAATGATTTTGAAACGATGTCACACAAATGAGGTTTTCGAAATGATATAAACCATACGAGTTTTATTAACGAGATTTATCAACGGGTTTTATTAACGAGATTTATTAACGAGTTTTATTAACGATTTAATACGAGATGTTTTACAAATTGGTTTTCTAAAACAAAATGTTTTCGAGTTAAGAATCATGGCTACGAGATTTTACAAATTATAACCAACTTGATTTGAGTTGGTTAACTATGTCGCAATACTACAACTTTCAAAACGAGGTTTTTAATTAAGTATTGCAACATGTAAACTAGCCATGAATCCGACACTCTCAAAAACTTAATGTACTCGCCAACATTTCTTTGCTGACTTTGTTTTCACATATGTTTCAGGTGTTGTTGAATGATGTTGATTGCTAGGATGCATGCTCACATAGGACTGGACGAGGCCTTACTGACTTAATAACAATGATAGACTATGTTTAAATTGTTTATTTAGATTTCCAGACGATGTAAATATTTAATGTTTAATTAAAACGAAACTTCAAATTTCTGTGTGTTTTGAAACAATGATTCTGTTACAACACTCCCCGACGATTCCGCCGCGATTTGTTGTTTTACGCGGTCGGGGTGTGACTGCGTTAAAACAACAAAACCGCGGCGGAAACGTCGGGGAGTGTCGTGGCAGAATTATCGTTTCATAACCATGGATACAAAAAGTGTTTCGTTTTATTGATAATATTAAACATTAACATTGTCTTAACACAAAACAAACAAGTTACATATCGACTAATATTGTTATTATGTCACTAAGGCCTCGTCCAGATCCTATGTGACTCATGCATCCTAGTAATCATCATCAAGCATCAACACCTGAAACATATGTAAAAACAAAGTCAGCAAAGAAATGCTGGCGAGTACATAGGTTTTATAGGAGTGTCGGATTCATGGCTAGTTTAAATGTTGCAATACTTTATCAAAAACCTTGTTTTGAAAAGAGTATAATATTGCAACTTTATTAACCAACTCAAATCAAGCGGGCTGTAGTTTATAAATCCTCGTAGCCATGATTCTTAACCCATAAACATTTGTTTTAGTAAAGCAAATTGTAAAACATCTCGTATTAAATCGTTAATAAAAATCGTATGGTTTATATCATTTTGAAAACATCGTTTGTGTGACATCGTTCCAAAATCGTTTACCCAAGTGAACTAAATAACGCCACGGTATGTAATATGATGAAAACACTTATATATAAGAAGTACCGGCGGCGTATCTACCATGTTTTCACCACATTACCCCCATCCCATTATCTAAACCCTTAACTAAAAACCAATCGTTTATCCAACTCGTTTAATCTCGTATGAATCGTTCCCAAATCGTTAATTCGTTTAAATCGTTTAAATCATCCTCGTTTTAAGTGTGAAAACTATTTGTGGTCGCCTCGCTAATAACATTCAAACCTTCGTGACTCGACTATCTCGCTCTCGCATTAATAAACCACCAAAGGGTAAATTAACATTCAGATTCAGTCATTACCCACCTAACCCACACATAACCATGGGTGCAGTACGATAATGGGATTTGTCAGATCCTATGGTACCATAACCTAATACTGGTCGGCTTGATCAATGCTAATGAATGCCATTCGTTATGTAAATACAACCAACTAGTTTATTCACTTTATTGAAATCATTATTAGTTTAGTATAAACCATCTTAATCGTTTTGAAAACCATTGTTAAAACCTTGAAAACATTTAGCACGTATGAATCACCCCAAAACAATTGAAAACAGTAAAATAGGGGAACTATGTACTCACATGGAGTGCAAAGTATCCTCAATCAATAGAACTTCAACAAACTTGAGCAAACCAGAGAAATCAAACAGCACCTAGTAATCGAATCACTAGTCAACAATTGACACCTAAATCGGAAGATCGGATAGGATGAGGTCTTGTAAACCAAATGAGTGTTGGAACTCATGTGATATGGTTAAATAAAGCCTACATCCTAAATCGGAACCTAACCTAAGTGCTTCCGACCCGTTGTGACCCATTAAGGTAGCTTACGCTACTTTAACGCGTCGTGCGCGCAAAAGCGCATTCAGGACGTCTAACTAGTCCTATGACAAGTGTTATATGCCTAAACATGTTTAAATATGTTGCATAGTCAGTTATGTGACAAAAGTTTATGTTACATATGCTTAATTACCAATTATGCAGGAAAAGGGCATTTTGGTCATTTACCTAAGGCATATAAACTACTTATCATACAACTAATCAAACCTAAGTGACCATAAGGTATAACCTCGAAAGGTTATTCCCTATGCAACTATGGTCACTAAACATGTTTGGTCGGATCCTAATGATCGACCAAACGGGTCAAGTTCGAAACTCTAAGCGGGTGTTTAGTCCGCTTGACTTACGACTCTACACAAGCACCAAACTAAAAGTGACGAGCTAAACATGCTAGAACATATTTAGTTAAGTTAGAAAACATGTTTTGAAATCAAAACAAGTGGTTTTGATACCCTAGAGTAGTTTGGTTACAAAATACGCATAAACGCGCATTTTGGCCGAAACTACGACTCGTCACTACGCCTAGTCAACGTGGTAATCAGTAGGTATAGTCACAAGGGACTATAACCATCGTGATTACGCTCACGTTGCAAAGTTCAACGGAACTTTGTGTTGACCATTGACTAGATGATTGATTACTAGGTTTTGAACCCGCTTTGAAACGAGAAGTTATTAGGTTGAGCTACCATCGTGATTACGCTCACGTTGCAAAGTTCAAAGTTAAAGTAGCTTAAGCTACCTTAATGGGTCACAATGGGTCGAAAGCACTTAGGTTAGGTTTCGATTTAGGATGTAGACTTTGTTAAACGATGTCATATGAGTCCCAATACTCATTTCGTTTACAAAACCTCATCCTATCCGATCTTCCGACTTAGGTCCGGTTTAATTATATAGTTATTAGGTTGCCGATTGATTCCGTGCTCCCTCTAGCTTTGCTTGGTTGTTGTTCAAGACCTCTAAGCATTCTCAGGTGAGTACATAGTGCCCCTATTTTACTGTTTTCAATTGTTTTGGGGTGATTCATATGTGCTAAATGTTTTCAAGGTTTTAACGATGGTTTTCAAAACGATTTTCGATATTATAACAATGGTTTCAAAAACGATTAAAATGGTTTATATTAAATTAATAACGATTTGGATAAAGTAAACAAACTTGTTGGTTGTATTTACATAACGAATAATATCCATTAGTTTTGGCCGAACCGACCAGTATTAGGTTATGGTACCATAGGATCTGACAAATCCCGTTATCAGACTGCGCCCATGGTTATGTGTGGATTAGGTGGGTAACGACTGAATCTGTGATTGTTAATTTACCCTTTGGTGGTTTATTAATGCGAGAAGCGATAGGCGAGTCACGAAGGTTTGGATGTTATTAGCGAGACAATCAAAAGTAGTTTCACGATTTAAATCGAGAATGGTTTAAACGACTAAAGCGATTTTTAACGAATTGAACGATTTGGGTAAAAAATTGGTTTTAAAGCGATTTTTAACGAACTGAACGATTTGGGTAAACGATTCATTTGGTTAAAGTTCGTTGGGAGTCCAAACGTGGCCCAGAGTTTACTTGGGAATGTGAGGACCAAATGAAGGCAAAATATCCGCATTTTTTTTCACAAGCTTCCTCTAAATAAATTTTCGGGACGAAATTTCCTGAAGTAGGGGAGACTATGACAACTGTACTCTGTAATCGATGTACGATGTAAAGCAATGATGATTATTAATAAAACAATGTGATTTGGTGTTACTATATGTGTTTTGATGTTATTATGTGTGTATTTTTGTTTGGCGATTTTTCAATTCGATTCGATTCCGATTTCAAGCTTTAAATCGCTCTCAGGAAGGTTATAAGCGCACTGATGCGTAAATATAACCAGTTTATCGCGACAAACACTCCAGAATAGTGCCATAGTCTTAACATACCCTAAATAACCTCCACATAACTTCGAAATAAGTTTTGGATGGTTTGGTGTGTTGAAATCAAGTTTGTTCGATTGCAGGGACTATTTGTGTCAAACTACGAAACTATACTGGTTTGTATAGAAACGAACACTCCGGAACTTGATCATAAGTTAAACATACCCTAAATATCCTACATAGCTTAGAAATAGGCTTTGAGGGGTTCGGTATGCTAAAACAAACTTTATTGATCAATAGGGACTAAAAGCGTCAAAAAGTGCACAAGTTTGCATTTTCGCGCATATCTCACGTTCTGAATATATCCGGACATCCAAAAATTTATGAAATCATTAAAATATTTTATTTTAGTGATTGGGATGCTAATACTTCATTCATTTCGCAATTTGGATCGTTTTTGCGTTCGTGTCGTAATTAACCGAACAACGCAACCGTACGGCCAAACGAACCGACACCCGAGATGTTTTCAAGCATATTTCATGTTCCCTATGTTTTAACATCATTTTGGAGCTTGAAAATGGGTTTGAGGGGTGTTAGAAGTGCCGATACGCAACGAAACAAGGTGCAGGGGCTAAACTGTAATTTAGTGAAACTGGCTGGTCTGCAGGTCCCTTACGGACCATATGGACCATAGCTTACGGTCCGTAAGCCTTCCCCAGAACCACATAATTGCAGAAACAATGAATCTGGCCTATTCCACCTGCTCAAATGGTTTTTACCCCTTGAATTACACACTATGGGCTGGTATTTGATGTCCCCATGGTATTCAAAACCTTGTGCCCAAATGTAAGGCCAAGATCATTCCCTTTTCTCCAAGAAATGATCCTAATGGTTGTGAAATTACTATAAATAGCAAGGCCCTCTTGCTCATTTCTCACACTTGAATCTGAAATCAGCTCTAAGTTGGGGTGTTTGCACTTCATACCTGAGCTATTTTAGATCAAACATCCTTCTCTGACCCTTTGTAAGTCCTCCTCTTGCTTGTTCTTGAGTTTCAAGCATGAAAGTCAAACAAGTTTGACTTTCAGCTTTGACCATGAGTTGGTCAACGAGAAGTTCGTTGAACTTCATAACGTGAGCGTAATCACGATGGTTATAGTCTCTAGTGACTATACCTACTGATTACCACGTTATCTAGGCTCAGTGACGAGTCGTAGTTTCGGCCAAAATGCGTATTCTCGTGTATTTTGTAAACTACTCTAGGGTATCAAAACCGTTTGTTTTGATATCAAAACCTGTTTTCTAACTTAACTAAACATGTTCTAGCATGTTTAGCTCGTCACTTTTTTAGATTAGTGCTTGTGAAGAGTCGTAAGTCAAGCGGACTAAACACCCGCTTAGACTTTCGAACACGACCCGTTTGGTCTATCATTAGGATCCGACCAAACATGTTTAGTGACCATAGTTGCATAGGGAATAACCTTCTGAGGTTATACCTTATGGTCACTTAGGGTTAATTAGTTGTATGATAGGTAGTTTATATGCCTTAGGTAAATGACCAAAATCCCTTTTCGTGCATAATTGGTAATTAAGCATATGTAACACAAACTTTTGTCACTTAATTGGTTATGCAACATATTTAGTCATGTTTAGGCATATAATACTTGTCATAGGACTAGTTAGACGTCTCGAATGCGCTTTTGCGCGAACGACACGTTAAAGTAGCTTAAGCTACCTTAATGGGTCACAATGGGTCGAAAGCACTTAGGTTAGGTTTCGATTTAGGATGTAGACTTTGTTAAACCATGTCATATGAGTCCCAATACTCATTTGGTTTACAAAACCTCATCCTCTCCAATCTTCCGATTTAGGTGTCTATTGTTGACTAGTGATTCGATTACTAGGTGCTGTTTGATTTCTCTGGTTTGCTCAAGTTTGTTGAAGTTCTATTGATTGAGGATACTTTTCACTCCATGTGAGTACATAGTTCCCCTATTTTACTGTTTTCAATTGTTTTGGGGTGATTCATATGTGCTAAATGTTTTCAAGGATTTAGCGATGGTTTTCAAAACGATTATCGATACTATAACGATGATTTCAAAAACGATTAAGATGGTTTATACTAAACTAATAACGATTTCAATAAAGTGAATAAACTAGTTGGTTGTATTTACATAACGAATGGCGTTCATTAGCATTGATCTAGCCGACCAGTATTAGGTTATGGTACCATAGGATCTGACAAATCCCATTATCGTACTGCACCCATGGTTATGTGTGGGTTAGGTGGGTAATGACTGGATCTGAATGTTAATTTACCCTTTGGTGGTTTATTAATGCGAAAACGAGATAGTCGAGTCACGAAGGTTTGAATGTTATTAGCGAGGCGACCACAAATAGTTTTCACACTTAAAACGAGGAATATTTGAACGATTTGAACGAAATAACGATTTGGGAACGATTTATACAAGATTAAACGAGTTGGATAAACGATTGGTTTTTGGTTAAGTGTTTAGATAACGGGACGGGGGTAATGTGGTGAAAACATGGTAGATACGCCGCTGGTACTTCTTATATATAAGTGTTTTCAACTTATTACATACCGTGGTGTTATTTAGTTCACTTGGGTAAATGATTTTGGAATGATGTCACACAAACGAGGTTTTCGAAATGATATAAACTATACGAGTTTTATTAACGAGATTTATTAACGAGTTTTATTAACGAATTAATACGAGATGTTTTACAAATTGCTTTACTAAAACAAATGTTTTTGGGTTAAGAATCATGGCTACGAGGATTTATAAACTATAGCCCGCTTGATTTGAGTTGGTTAATTAAGTTGTAATATTATACTCTTTTTAAAACAAGGTTTTTAATAAAGTATTGCAACATTTAAACTAGCCATGAATCCGACACTCCTATAAAACCTTTGTACTCGCCAGCATTTCTTTGCTGACTTTGTTTTCTCATATGTTTCAGGTGTTGTTGAATGATGTTGATTGCTAGGATGCATGCTCACATAGGACTGGACGAGGCCTTAGTGACTTAATAACAATGATAGACTATGTTTAAATTGTTTATTTAGATTTCCAGACGATGTAAATATTTAATGTTTAATTAAATCGAAACTTCAAATTTTTGTGTGTTTTGAAACAATGATTCTGTTACAACACTCCCCGACGATTCCGCCGTGATTTGTTGTTTTATGCGGTCGCCTTTGGCACAGAGAGCCAGTAAGGACCCGGTGAATGTATCGGATTAGAGGATCCTTATTTGTATGCTGTTTGTAGAACTTATATCATAATGGCCCTCCCTAATTAGTGACCAGACAGCTTGTCTTAGGTTATCTGGGAGTTCACGGACACCATCCGTGAAGTTTGGCTCTGCTGTGTCTTCTTCAGTGTATAGCCCAATATTCACGCCGAACAGAGCCACGAAAATGCTCTACCATTCTCCCCCACATCTGAACTGAACTGCATTAGACTCAAATAGATCCTGCTCATTTTTGTCGAAAATAAGTGTGCTTAAGAATTCCATGTTGTATTCATGGATTGATCTGAGTTGGGTGTTTAAAAAGGTACGTAGCGGACCAGTAATCAGAGCGCCGTATCTCTCTCTTTGCCCCACAGTCTCAAGTGTAGTATAACACACTTTTCACGGTGATTCCTCATGCCTTGCTTGTAGTTCTTCAAACCGGTTTTGATACTCAAGTTCAACACTTTTGAATCGCAAGAACTTATGCGGTGCCATTCCTGCAAGAAAAACCAATAAGATAATAGGCGTGTCAAAAGTTGTGCAAAAATTGAAATTAGTGGGTCTGGACACGGCCTCGTGCCTTCTAGGCACGACCCCGTGTCTGGAATCTGGGGCGCCCACAGCCCCGTAGTCAGTGGGCACGACTCCATGGTGAACCTTCTGTTAACCCAAAATTAAGGTTTTCGAGCCGACTTCGAAAAATTCAAAATTTTTGGTTCATCATGTGCGGTTTGCCCCAAAAATCAAACCCCAAGCGTCAATTTTGCACAAAATGCTTGTTTATCCCTTCGATTTTAACCTTTTTCGGTTATGAATGAGGGTTTGTGGAGAACTACTTGAACAATCTGGTTTCTCTGAAAATGTTTAGTTATTTACTTCTCAAATCACTTCTACTTGCTAGTGACAAGATCTAAGCAAAAATTTGGGATTAGCACGGGTCTAGTTCAAGAACCCTAGGTTTTTCCTAAATTTTTGATGTTAAACTACATGAAAGGTGCTAATCTAACTAAATATGATGTTAGAATCATACCTTGTTGATAGATTTGGGTAGAGAATTGTCAAAAATTGACGGACGAAGGGAAGGAACCGGTTGCATCAGAGAAACGAGTCATGGTTTTGTGTTGAAAAAGTGAAGAAAAGGGGGTTATAAACCTTGTCTGCAGATTTGCCACAGCCTCGCGGACAAAATTTGTTATTTTATATTTTTTATAGTGCGTGTGTACGTGACCGTTTCTCTGAGGTTTCCCTTTTTGGTACTTACCTGTTTTGCGTCCAATCTTTTTTCTTAAGGATGATGCTCCCCAAATGTACATACAAGATAATTAAAAAGAAAAATATACATATTTACAATCAACGTTTGATTGTTCCGTGATCACTTATCTACTTCTTAGAGTGTTATTTCAACTTCCTCATCCTCAAGAAAGCCTTTGTAAAGCTTAAGCCTTTGTCCGTTGACCTTGAAAGGTTCACCGTCCGGAGGCTTAATTTCTATGGCGCCATGTGGAAAGATTTGGGTAATGGAAAAAGGTCCTGGCCACCTAGACTTGAGTTTTCTGGGAAACAACCGAAGTCTTGAGTTAAACAAGTGCAATTGATCCCCCCTCCTGAAATTCTTTAGGTTTGCTTATTTTATCGTGCAGGTTTTTCATGCGTTTGTTTTTTATATTTTTTCAAAAGTTTTATTAATTTTTCTTTTTCAAAAAGGGTTAGCTTTGAAGAAATGATGACGGGGAGCTTACCATGCTCGTCCAAGAATGCGTATTCTAGACCTTTTGGTAGCTCCTTGAGTTCAAGCGATGGTGGGTCTTCAAGAGACCGCTTGTTTTGGTCAAAAAATCTGATGAGGATAATGCAACCAAACTCTTAGTTACGGGGAATGATGCTTGAAATGTGGAACAATGATAAGGATCACTTCAATGTAAATTGCACAAACGACGCAAAGATTTATACGAGGAAAAAGCCCTTGATCTTCAGAAGATCTCCGGCATAAAAAACCTCGGGTGATGGAAACTACCGATCACCAAGCTCAAATAAATCAGTAAATGTTTACAACTTCAGATAGTAACGAGCTAGGTACAAGGATCACTATGATGAAATGTGTAAAAGTGAGTGAAAACTGTTAAGTGTTTGCCGAAAGCTTCAAGAGTGCAATTGTACGAGAGTGTGTGTAGCTGAAAATGGCTAAGTGTTCTAATTACTAGCTCGTCACCCCTTTAAAAATAGAAGTTAACTATGCCAACAAACTATCCGACTTTTGTGCCATGCTCCCACGTTCTCCACAACGTCCATTTCCAGTCAAACGTGTGTGAAATACCCGTGGAATATTCCATACTAACGTTGCCAAGACCAAGTCAAGTTGTTACTCCTGCAAAATAATACGAAACACAAACAAACAATCGTTAGTATGAGGATCCTTAAGGTGATCCATGATCCTGATCCTGAAGCTCTTCTGAGGATCACTATCTGTCACAGAAGTAAGGATCATTAATTAGGATAACAAGTAAGGATCACTAATTGTCAAAAATCCTCCCCTAACAATTGCCCCCAAAATATAAGGAGTAATATGTAAAATGAACGAATTATATTTTCTTGATCTTATCCGCAAGTAATTAGCGGATAACTAGCCGTTAGTGTAGAACTATCCGTTGCAACTGTGACGTCACAGAAGTGACAACCCTGCACAATCATGATTATAAATAGGAGATATAGATAGGATCGTTTGCATTTAAATTTCAGAGATACTCCCTTTATAACTGCATCCGAAGATAAACAGGTATTCTCTCTTCATCTTCTTCCTTCTTTTGCTCTGTTTTCCGTCTCTTTCTATCATTCTATCAAAAATGTTGCTCCGGAACTCCCCAGCTAAGGATCACCCGAAAAACAGCCCACTGAAGAGCCAGAGGATCATCGAAGATTCCATAAAAGAACGCTGCTGTTTCAACGATCCCCAGATTGATAGGATCCGCTATTGTTTCCCGGCGAACACCGTGTTTAAATCTTTTGACCCCAATACCCTGAGTGATCATATTTCCGATAACTGGGTCGCTTTTCCTGTCACTCCGTTCACCATAGGCTATACATATCCTTTTCCAGCCTTCACCCAATCTTTCTTTTCCCTAACCGGCATCTCTTATATCCAAGCCATGCCGATGATCTGGAGGGTTTTGTATACCCTTGAAAGGATCATCGAGCAGGAAGGGATAGACCTAGGAATGTCAGAGCTGGGAGAGCTGTATGATCTTACTACCTTTTGTTCTCATTGTTATTTGTTCAAACGTAAACCTGGTGAGGAACACCCAATCTTCAAAGCTACCAAGAATGATACTAACTGGAAGCGGCGTTTCTTTTTCGTCAAGAGAGATTCTATCCCTGACGGGAAGGATCTTCCCAGGGAATGGGCTACCCATGGTAGGATGGAGGATCCTGAGAAGGATCACCAGAGAACTTTCTTTTGATATAAGGATCACTTATGTACTTTTGCTTTCTTGTTATGCAGCTATCACCGTCTCACACCTCAGACCGTCTCCTGCTGCCAAAGAGAGACTCGCCACTTTCAAGAGACTTGATCCTGAAACAAGATCTTTCAAGACAACCACCCCGGATTCTCAGGAGGTATCCTCAGGCTCTGTCACGATGTCAAGTAAGTATCTTTGTTTAAAAATTTAAATAAATAGTGAGATATAAGTGAAGTAAAGATACTTATCTTGTTTTGGTTGTGTAGGTGCTGGAAAATCCACCAAGTCTGCTTCAAAGTTCAGTGTCACCGATCTCACCGTCGTCAGATCCTCCAAAAGAAAGGCTCCTACCAGCCCAACAGCTTCAGTCCCCAAGGCACCCCTCAAAGGAAAGGGAGTCAAAAAGAGAAAGGCCTCCGAGGCTGAGGATCTGCAGGGTCTGCCTCTGATCCGCCACCAATTCCTCGAGTACTTCAACAATGTAAGGATCACTGTCTCTACTCGTATATCCTGTTGACATATCCTGCTGATATATCCTGAGGATCACTTGGTCCTGACCTTATCTTTTATCCCCTTTGCATAAATTCGCTGAGATTGAGGACTATGTTGGCCACGTTGAGGATCAGGATAGGAAGATTGCCGACCTCCAGCAGGTTGCATTGCTAAAGGACCTAAAAATTGCTGATCTTCAGAAGGAACTCCAGGATGCCAAACATGAGACGGCCAAGGTGCTGGTTAATGTTGACTACGAGAAGCATGAGATCACCGAAGACGCCAAAGTCTCTGCCGCCATAGCAATGTATAAGACCAAGCTGCAAATGGCCTTGGAAGCCCAGGATCCTGCCTTTGACAAGAGCACCTGCGATGTGGAAGGCTGGAAGGCAAGGCTGGCTGAACTGGATGACGAAGAGGAGGCTGAAGAGATCCTGATAATCGAGGCTGGAGGCAAGGGTGAAGGTGGTGAAGCAAGTGGAGCGGGAGGTGGTGATGCAGCGAAGGTTTAGGCTGCATGATTGGGTGATGATGGAAATTTCTAGACATAGCCGGAGCCCAATTTTTTTTAGTTTGATGGTTGTTTTGTTGAACAATTTGATGGTTTGTACTGGACAATAGTTTTTAGGATTAAGGATCTAGGATCCTTCAGACAATAGGCAGGATTGCAAATGGTGGAGGGATCCTCTGTTTGGGGGATGAAGCCATTGTGATCCTGTCGCCTTTATATTCCTACACTACTTTGAACCTATTATCATGGACACCCTTTACCTACCCCAGCGGACGGGCCACCTATTGCTGGTAGATGCTCGGGGTAGGTAATTTTGACAACTGTTTTGGTCAAAAAAATCTGTTGAGAATATTGCAACCAAACTCTAGATTACGGGGTATGATGCTCAAAAAGTGTAACAACAATGAGGATCACTTCAATGTGGAATGCACAAACAACACAAGGATTTATACGGGGAAAAAGCCCTTGATCAAGAATTGATCTCCGGCACAAAAAACCCCGGGTGATGGAAACTACCGATCACCAAGCTCAAATAAATGAATAAACGTTTACAACTTCGGATAGTAACGAGCTAGGTACAAGGATCACTACGGTTAAATGTGTAAAAAGTGTAAGTAATTGCTAAGTGTTTGAACGAGAGCTTGTATGAGCGTGTTTGCGAGTGTGTGTAACTGCCAAAATGACTAAGTGTCACTAACTAGCTCGTTACCCCTTTAAAATAAGAAAAATATCTAGTTAACAAACTCTCCGACTTTCGGGCCAAGCCTCCACGTTCTCCATAACGTCTAGTTTTGATCTAGCACGTGCAGAATACTTCGGGAATATTCTCCAAGAATGCCGCTAAGACTTGGTCAAGCTTGTTATACCTGCGAGATGTTATAAAACATATGTAAACAATCGTCAGTATGAGGATCCTTGAAGTGATCCATGATCCTGATCCTAAAGCCCTTCTGAGGATCACCACCTGTCACAGAAGTAAGGATCACCAGTTAGGATAACGAATAAGGATCACTAATTGTTAGAAAATCCTCCCCTAACAATTGCCCCCAAAATATAAGGAGTGAAATTGTAAAATTAGCGAGTTATGTTTTCTTGATCTTATCCGTAACAAACTAACGGATATATAGCCGTTAATTTTGAACTAGCCGTTGCGATGATGATGTCACGGAAGTGACAACCTGCAAGATCATGATTATAAATAGAGATATAGATAGGATCAAATGCATTTAAATTTTCAGAGAAACTCCCTTTATAATCCACATTCCGAAGACGTTCAGGTATTCTCTTTCTCTATCCTTTTCCATCTCTTGCTCTGTTTTTATCTTTCCATCAAAGATGTTGCTCCGAAGTTCTCCGGGCAAAGATCACAAGAAGGATAGCCCTTTGGAAAGTCAGAAAATCATCAAGGACTCAGCGAATGAAAAGTGTTGTTTTAACGACGCACAGATAGACAGAATCCGTTGCTGTTTTCCGGCGAATGCCTTTATCAGACCCTTTGATCCTACTACCCTTAGCGACTATGTTTCAGAAACATGGGTTGCATTTCCAGCCACTCCATTCAGCATAGGACACACCTATCCTTTCCCAGAGTTTACACAATCCTTCTTTTCCCTTACCGGCATCTCTTATATCCAAGCCATGCCGATGATTTGGAGGGTCTTGTATACCCTGGAGAGGATCATCGAACAAGAAGGCATTGCTTTGGGCATGTCAGAATTGGCGGAGCTGTATGATCTCACTACTTTTGGTTCCCATCGTTATTTGTTCAAGCGAAAACCCGGTGCAGATCATCCTCTTCTGAAAGTCACCAAGAATGACAAAGACTGGAAACGTCGCTTTTTCTTTGTCAAGAGAGATTCTATCCAGGATGGAAAGGATCTTCCTAAAAATTGGGCTACCCATGGTAGGATGGAGGATCCTGATAAGGATCACCAGGAACTTTCTTTGATTGCAAGGATAACTTATATTTTTGCTTTCTTGTTTTGCAGCTATCACCGTTTCACGTATCCGCACATCACCTGAAACCAAGGATAGGCTCACTGCTTTTTGGAAGCTTGATCCTGAAACAAGGACATTCAAGATAGACACCCAAGACTCACAAGAAGTATCCTCAGGTTCCATTACCATGTCGAGTAAGTATCCTGTCTTTTGCATAGTTTAAATATTAAAATAAATAGATAAATTGAAATAGGATAAGGATACTCATCTTGCTTTGAATGTGTAGGCGCTGGAAAACCTGTCAAGCCTGTTTCCCAATTCAACACAGCTGATCTTGATCTCGTATGACCCAGGAAGAAGAGGTCCACTACCAGTCCTAGCATCTCCATTCCAAGGGCACCCACTAAAGGAAAGGGTGTCAAGAAAAGGAAAACTTCTGATGCTGAAGATCTTCAAGGGCTGCCACTGATCCGCCACCAATTCCTTGAATACTTCAATGATGTAAGGATCCTTAACTTTGCCTAGGTATCCTACTCTTATGAGGATCACTTGACCTTGAACTGCCTTATCTTCTTTCTGCAGAAATTTGCTGAGATAGAGGATTACGTGGGCAATGTTGAGGAGCTGGACAAGAAAATAGCTGATCTCCAACAAGTTGCCGTGCTCAAAGATCTTGCACTTGCTGATGCTCGGAAGGAACTCCAGGATACCAAGCAGGAAATGGCCAAGGTGCTGGTCAACTTTGATTATGAAAAGCATGACCTCATCGAAAATACCAAGCTCTCTGCTGCCATCACAATGTATCAGACTAAGTTGAAGATGGCCCAGGAAGCTCAAGATCCTAGTTTCGACAAAAGCAGCTGGGATGTTGAAGGCTGGAAGGCAAGGTTGGCAGATCTTGAGGATGATGAGGAGGAGGCAGCTGATGTCCTGGCAATTGAGGCAAGTGGCAGTGGGAAGGATCAGGCTGGTGGTGATGATGCTGGTGGTGATGCAGCCAAGGTGTGAGCTGCACAATTGGGCGATGATGGATACATGTGCCAAGGCCGGAGCCCAATTTTTTAGTTTGATGGTCGTTTTTTGTGGTTGTGATGTTTAAGACAATTTCATGGGTTGTACTTTGAACAATAGGTTTTAGGATTAAGGATCATGTATGATCCTTTGGACAATAGGCAGGATTGCAATCGGTGGAGGGATCCTCTGTTTGGGGGATGAAGCCATTGTGATCCTGCCGCCTTTATATTCCTGCACTATCTTTGAACTCATTATCATGGACACCCTTTACCTACCCCAGCGGACGGGCCACGTTTTGCTGGTAGAAGCTCGGGTAGGTAATTTTGACAACCTTTAAAGGGTTAGTCTTATGTTAATAAATAAAAATTTAACCTTTTGTCGCTTATCTTGTATTTGTTATCCCTTTTAGTATGTTATTTTCCAACTGTTATAATGTTCAATTTGTTTATACTTATCAAGCCTTGAAAAACTAGAAAAGATATCCAAAAAGTTTAGGATATGAACAAGGATCACATATCCCATAACAGATAAGTTTTTTTTTTTTAAAAATGACATGATTTAAAATTGATAAGTTCAGTTGTCAAGTATAAGGGTTATTTAAAAGAATAATGAATAGAATCAAAAGAGTTAAGGATCATACCTGAGGATCCAAGTTAGAATCCTAACCATAATAAGGATAACTATAAGATAAACCTTAGAGTGAAGTAAGGATCAAGGATCCCTAACTGCCTATCTTCAATGACCTGAAATAGAGCATAACTTGGGACTAAGCCAATATAAGAAAAGAGTTAGCAACTGGGGACAAGCCCAAGGATAACTGGGGACAAGCCCAAGGATAACTGGGGACAAGCCCAAGGATCGTGTGTAAACTGGAGTATGGCCCTAACTGGCGACTATCCAAACTTAGTGACATGAAGATGCCAAAACCTTAGCTAACGTGAAAACGTTAGAAACCTTAGCTAACGTGAAAACGTTAGAAACCTTATGACCGGATGTATGGTACGTCTACCATTATACGTAGGATCCTAAGCATAGCCAGAACAATGGAATTATCAGCCCCTAGAATGAGTACTGGTCCCAAAGCCTTGAACTACACCAGGATCATCGTGCGCTACAGGCGGAATCTGGGGACAAGCCCAAATAACTGGGGTTAAACCCAAAGACGGATTGCTTCTGTGGATAACCAACGTTGTGCTAAAGATACCTGAACTTTCAAAACTTGAACTCACGTGAGAAATGGATAAAGGATACATGATCCTTATCCTAATATGAGAAAATAAAGAAATGAAATAGTTCAAGATTAGGATATTACCTGAATAAGGATCACCGATACTTTGAGGATCCTTTAAGGATATCCCTTTCACTAGGATCACCTCTGCCACGAGGATCCTTGTCACATGAAATATTTCTTCAAGTGAACAGCATTCCAAGCTCTCAGTAGCAAATCACCTTCCATGGTTAGCAATCTATATGCCCCCTTTCCTGCTTCAGCTTCAATCAAATAAGGGCCTTCCCATTTTGGAGCCAATTTTCCATCGGCAGGATTGGTGGTATTCTGAAATGCTTTCCTTAACACCATATCTCCAACTTGAAACCTCCTGATCCTGACATTTTTGTTGTAAGCACCAGCCATTCTTTGTTGATAACTGGCCATCCTGATCCTAGCCATATCCCTGATTTCTTCAATAGTATACAGGTCTTGAGCCAAGTTTTCATCATTTTCCTCAGGATCACGGGTACTTGTTCTAGCAGTAGGAACCACCATTTCTGTTGGGATCACTGATTCTGCCCCAAACACCAAAGAGAATGGTGTTTGACCAGTAGCATTCTTAGGAGTTGTCCTGTCAGCCCAGAGCACATAGGGTAGTTCTTCTGCCCACTTCCCTTTCTTGGATCCAAGCTTTTTCTTCAAATTGTTGATGATGATCTTGTTGGATGATTCTGCTTGGCCATTAGCTTGTGGGTGGACTGGTGTTGATGTTATCATCCTAATCCCCCAGCTGTCACAAAAGTTAGTGGTTCTGCCCCCAATAAATTGGGAACCATTATCACATATAATCTCAGAGGGAATTCCAAATCTAGTTATAATATTTCTTTTAATGAAGGATATAACTTCCTTTTCTCTAACTTGGGCAAAAGCTTCAGCCTCTATCCACTTGGAGAAGTAATCAGTCATAGCTAGCATGAATACTTTTCCACCAGGTGCCTTAGGGAACTTGCCAACTATATCCATACCCCATCTCATAAATGGCTAAGAGGAGGAAATAGGATGCAATAATTCGGCTGGCTGATGAAGGATATTGATGTGTCTCTGGCAAGGATCACATCTTCTGGCATACTCCACAGCATCTTTCTTCATGGTTGGCCAATAATATCCTGTCCTCAGGATCCTTGAAAATAAAGCCCTGCCCCCAGTGTGGTTTCCACAATCTCCTTCATGGAAGTCTTTTAAAACTTCCTGAACTTCAGGATCCTCAATGCATCTCAAGTATGGTCCTGCAAGAGATCGTCTATACAACATATTATTCATAATTGTGAATTGAGATACCTTAGATTTGAAAGCCCTAGGGTTTTCTCCTGTAGGAATCTCTCCATGTTGTAAGTATCTCATAATTGGTGAGATCCATGATCTGGATCCTGAATAGGATTGAATATCCTCACTAGGGATAACTGCAGAATCATCTCCTATCTCCATAGTCTGGTGATCCTCGATAGCCGGGGTCAGGATATGGATAATAGGAATCTTGATATCCTCTGGGATCTTCAAAGATGATCCTAAGTTAGCCAATGCATCAGCTTCTGTATTTTCTTCCCTTGGTACCTGTGACAAACTAAAGGAAACAAAAGAGAGTGCCAAACTTTTGACTCAAGATACCTGATCCCCATATGCTTTGCAATTTGCAAACCAGCAATTAAGGCTTCATATTCAGCCTCATTATTAGTGGTTTGGAACTCACAAGCTATAGAATGGGGTATTATGTCCCCCTGTGGCGATTTTAGTAGTATTCCAAGCCCTGTGCCTTTGACATTTGAGGATCCATCAGTGTGGAGTATCCAAGGATCCTTGGTCTCTTCTAGCTGCTGGACTTCTAGCTCAGCTTCTTCTTGTAGATCACTACTGAAATCAGCCACAAAGTCAGCTAATGCTTGGGATTTGATAGCTGTCCTAGGCTCATATCTTATATCATAGGCACTCAGCTTTACTGCCCACTTAGCCATCCTTCCGGACATCTCTGGTTTCCTGAGGACATTCTTAATTGGAAAATTAGTTTTAACAATGATAACATGAGTTTCAAAATAATGTCTTAACTTGGTAGATGCCATTATTAATGCAAGGATAAGTTTTTCAAGGTGTGAGTACCTGTATTCGGCATCAAGTAAACTTTTACTTACATAATAAACGGGATGTTGTGTACCTTGATGATCCTTAACAAGGACCGCACTTACTGCTTTTGAGGATACTGCGAGATACAAGGATAACACTTCACCTTTTTCTGGTTTCATTAAAGCCGGGGCCGAGGATAGGTAATCTTTGAGGGCTTTTAAAGCATTTTCATGCTTCTCCGTCCACTCAAATTTCTTGTTCTTCCTTAGGATATCATAGAATTCTTTACATTTCTCGGAGGACTTGGATATGAATCTGTTCAAGGCTGCTATCCTTCCTGTTAACCTTTGAACATCCTTAGCATTGGCCGGAGATTTGATGTTCACTATTGCTTTGATTTGTTCCGGGCTAGCTTCGATGCCTCTCTTAGTCACCATGTATCCTAAGAATTTACCTGCTTTAACACCAAAATGACATTTTGAAGGATTAAGCTTCATATTATATTTGTCAAGGATATCAAATGCTTCCTCCAAGTCTCGTAGGTGATCCTCAGCTTTTAAGGATTTCACCACCATATCATCTATGTAAACCTCCATAGTTTGTCCAATCTGATCCTTGAACATCATATTCACCAGCCTTTGGTACGTTGCACCTGCATTTCTCAATCCAAACGGCATAGCAATATAGCAATATATACCAGTTGGAGTCATGAAGGCTGTATCCTCTTGGTCGGATGGTTCCATTTGGATTTGTTGAAATCCAGATGAAGCATCCATAAAAGTTAACAGTTCATGACCCGCAGTTGCATCCACCATGGAGTCAATGTGGGGTAAAGGGAAAGGATCCTTGGGACATGCCTTATTTAAATCGGTAAAATCGACACATACCCTCCACTTTCCGTTTTTCTTTTGAACAACAACCACATTGGCCAGCCATCTTGGATACTTGACCTCTCTAATCATACCTGCCCGGAGCAATTTTTCTACCTCTTCCTGGATAATGGCATTCCTTTCTGGTGCAAACTTCCTTCTTCTTTGATGTATTGGTTTGAAGGATCTGTCGATGCCGAGTTTATGGGTGATAACATCTTTGGATATACCAGTCAGGTCTTCATGTTTCCATGCAAAGGTAGTCTTTCTCCTTTTGAGGAAGGATATGAGGTCTTCTTTCATTTCGCCAAGGATCCCTGATCCGATATAGATTTTGGATTCAGGATCATCAGGATCCATGAGGATTTCTACCACATCCTGCTCTCTGGCCTCCAAGACATTCCTTGGAGGATACCTTGATTGCTATTGCTCCTTTGACTTCGAAGCTGGTTTCATCGATGAAGTGTAGCAATTCTTAGCTTCCTGCTGATCGCTATCAATCTTTACTATTCCCCAAGGACTAGGGAGCTTCACACATTGATGGTAAGTAGATGGGACTGCTTTCATATCGTGTATCCAGGGCCTGCCAAGGATAACATTACAACAAGATAAACAGTCAATAACACAAAATTTTTGATAAGAGTGTAAGCCTTCAATATATATTGGGAGTTTAATGTCCCCCAGGGTGTTCTTAGTTTCGCCACTAAATCCCACGAGCACGGAGGATCTTGGTATGATCTCTGATTCAGGGATACCCATCTTCTTTAGAACGTCAAGCTGGATAATGTTCACTGAACTTCCTCCGTCTATTAGGATCCTGCGGACAAAACAGTTAGATATAAAAAGAGTAATAACTAAACCATCGTGATGAGGATCCTGGATATCAGTACGATCCTCTTCATCAAAGGTTATGACTTTTCCTTCGGAGACACTCGATGTTCGAACTGGTCTTTCTCCATTATCCATTTTAGTTTCCTTTGCATGCCTCTTAGCTGCTGAGAAGGATGTGCCACAAATGTCGGATCCCCCAGAAATAAAGTTTATCACTTGTGCATCTGCTGGAGGGGCTGGAGCCTTCTCAGGGATCCTTTCAGGATCCTGAGTCCTTGACTTTTTCCTACCCAACAACTCTTTTAGATGCCCTTTGCTCAACAAGTATCCAATCTCCTTTCTTAATGCAATGCATTCTTCTGTGAGGTGCCCAAAATCTTCATGATATGCACACCACTTTGATTTATCCTTAGTTGCAGCTGGCCTGTCATTCTTTCTTGGCCATCTAGCTTTATCACCTAGGTTCTGCATGGCAAGGATTAGTTCATTGTTATCAACACTAAATCAATATTCAGAAATTGGAGGATAATCCTCATCATCCTCTTCTTGATCAATAGAATGCACGTTCTGATTATCAGATTTGTTGTAGGATCTGAACTTGTTGTTTCTGAATGAGGATCCTTGCTTATCCTGCTTTGAGGATCCTGTTATCCTCTCCTGAATCCTCTTGTCATCCTCTAGCCGAATGAACCTGAGGGCCCGGGTTCTTACCTCATCTAGGTTCCTGCATGGTGTCATAACAAGATCATCATAAAATAACGAATCCCTAAGCAGTCCCATTTTGAAGGCTTCAACAGCCGTGGCTATATCTAAGTTGGGAATGTCTAAGGATTCTTTACTAAATTTGGTAATATAATCCCTTAATGATTCATTATGACCCTGGGTTATCCTATATAAATCACTAGTTAATCGTTCAAATTTTCTACTACAAGAAAACTGAGTATTAAACAAGTTAACTAGGTTTGCAAATGAGGTAATAGAATAGGGAGGAAGACTTAGCAGCCACTTGAGAGCTGATCCAGTAAGAGTGGATCCGAATCCTTTGCATAAGCATGCTTCCTTTAACTTTTCTGGGATTGGATTGATCTCCATCCTCTCCCTGTATTGTGCTATGTGTTCTTCAGGATCCGTCGAACCATCGTACAATTTCATTGTAGGCACATGGAACCTCTTGGGTATCTCAGCATCACAGATTGGTGGTGCAAAGCGAGATATCTTGTGGCTCCCATCTGCAATCTCTGGAATAGGTTTGACTACTCCCGGAACACTCGAGATCATATCCTTTATCTTTTGTAATTCTCTGGCCATGGCATGATTGATACCTGGATCCTGCATAAGACCATGGTTAGTAGTATGAGAATTATTAAAAGTGTTACCTCCCATTGGATTCAAGTTAGGAAGAATAGAGGTCAATCCATATTGTTGAGACTCTGGAATGATCGAGGGACCGGTAGAGGCATTGGTCTGCATTGGAATAAAATCTCCTTGATGGACATCTGAACTTCCTGTTTGTAAACTCCTCAAGGATCCTGGCATCTGGAAGGATCCCTGAAACTGAGACGATCCTGGAACAAAGGAGGATCCTTGAACCTGGGATGATCCTGGAACGAAGGAGGATCCTTGAACCTGGGATGATCCTGGAACGAAGGAGGATCCTTGAACCTGGGATGATCCTGGAACGAAGGAGGATCCTTGAACCTGGGATGATCCTGGAACGAAGGAGGATCCTTGAACCTGGGATGATCCTGGAACGAAGGAGGATCCTGGAACGAAGGAGGATCCTTGATGCTGCTGCACTCCTGAATATCCTCCTGTACTCGTGAGGGATCCCATATGCTGGGGATAGGATCCTGCTGGCTGGAAATATGAACCTAGTGCCTGGGTCATAGCTGTTGTTCCATAGTGCACTCCTTTTGGTCCACCCGCATATTGAATGTCTGGAACCACTGATGGCTGAGAAGTAATCACCGGAGTGTCAAAATTCAAAGATCTGGGCATCAGTGGGGAATGATCCTCTGCCGTTTTCTTCTGTTTCTTAATTTCATCAATCTCCCGGAGGATCCTTTCGTTGGTTTTATCCTGCTCTTGTGCATGATTCCTCATCTGCAAAATCAAGGCATAGAGATCATTAGTAGTAGGGTTAGTTGAAACAGAAGAAGTAGGTGGTTTTGAGAAAATGGGAGTCGGTTTCTTCGCAGCATTCTCTGTATTCTTCTGGGATCCAGAAGGTGGTGGAGGCAAAGGAGGAACGCCTTGTGAAGAAGTGAACGAAGGCATCAAGTTTGAAGCATTCTTCGCTGAGGAAGCCATTTGCTTGGTAGTAATGAACCGGAATGAGCACAGAAATGCGAATTCTTCTAAGGACAAAGCACCAATGGCCCCACGGTGGGCGCCAAACTGTTTTGGTCAAAAAAATCTGTTGAGAATATTGCAACCAAACTCTAGATTACGGGGTATGATGCTCAAAAAGTGTAACAACAATGAGGATCACTTCAATGTGGAATGCACAAACAACACAAGGATTTATACGGGGAAAAAGCCCTTGATCAAGAATTGATCTCCGGCACAAAAAACCCCGGGTGATGGAAACTACCGATCACCAAGCTCAAATAAATGAATAAACGTTTACAACTTCGGATAGTAACGAGCTAGGTACAAGGATCACTACGGTGAAATGTGTAAAAAGTGTAAGTAATTGCTAAGTGTTTGAACGAGAGCTTGTATGAGCGTGTTTGCGAGTGTGTGTAACTGCCAAAATGACTAAGTGTCACTAACTAGCTCGTTACCCCTTTAAAATAAGAAAAATATCTAGTTAACAAACTCTCCGACTTTCGGGCCAAGCCTCCACGTTCTCCATAACGTCTAGTTTTGATCTAGCACGTGCAGACTACTTCGGGAATATTCTCCAAGAATGCCGCTAAGACTTGGTCAAGCTTGTTATACCTGCGAGATGTTATAAAACATATGTAAACAATCGTCAGTATGAGGATCCTTGAAGTGATCCATGATCCTGATCCTAAAGCCCTTCTGAGGATCACCACCTGTCACAGAAGTAAGGATCACCAGTTAGGATAACGAATAAGGATCACTAATTGTTAGAAAATCCTCCCCTAACAACAACCTTTTAAGGGTTAATCTTTTGTTAATAAATAAAACCTTAATCTTTTGTCGCTTATCTTGTATTGTTATCCTTTTTGTCTCCTTAATTCTCAATTGTTTTGATGTACACTTATTGAATAAGCAATTTTGAATAAGTCAGATTGAAAATATTTAGGATATGATCCATGACCAAATATCCTATAGTTGAAGAATCCCAAAAATTAATATATTTTAAGGATCACAAGTTTAGTTGTCAAATTTTTAAGGGTTATTCAAATAAACAACGAATAGAATTAAAAATAGTTAAGGATTATACCTGAGGATCCAAGTTAGGATCCTAACCATAATCAGGATAACCATAAGATAAACCTTAGAGAGAAGTAAGGATCAAGGATCCCTAGTTGCTTATCTTCAAGGACCTGAAATAGAGCATAACTTGGGACTAAGCCAATATAAGATAAGAGTTAGCAACTGGGGACAAGCCCAAGGACAACTGGGGACAAGCCCAAGGATAACTGGGGACAAGCTCAAGGATAACTGGGGACAAGCCCAAGGATCGTATGTAAACTGGAGTATGGCCCTAACTGGCGACTATCCAAACTTTGTGACATGAAAATGTCAAAACCTTATCTAACGTGAAAACGTTAGAAACCTTAGGAACGGATGTATGGTACCTCTACCATTATACGTAGGATCCTAGGTATAGCCAGTACAATGGAATTATCAGCCCCTAAAGCGAGTACTGGTCCCACTGCCTTGAACTATACCAGGATCATCATGCGCTACAGGCGGAACTGGGGTCAAGCCCAAATAACTGGGGTTAAACCCAAGGAACGGATTGCTTCAGCAGATAACCAATATTTTGCTAAGGATACCTGAACTTTCAAAACTTAAAATCACGTGAGAGATGGATAAAGGACACATGATCCTTATCCTTATATGAGAAAATAAGGAAATGAAATAGTTCAAGATTAGGACGTTACCAAAGTAAGGATCACCGATACTTTAAGGATCCTTCAAGGATACTCCTAACGTAAGGATCATCTGTGCCATGAGGATCCTTCTCACATGAAATATTTCTTTAAGTGGACAGCATTCCAAGCTCTTGGTAGCAAATCACCTTCCATGGTTAGCAATCTATATGCCCCCTTTCCTGCTTCAGCTTCAATCAAATAAGGGCCTTCCCATTTTGGAGCCAATTTTCCATCAGCAGGATTGGTGGTATTCTGAAATGCTTTCCTTAATACCATATCTCCAACTTGAAACTTCATGATCCTGACATTTTTGTTGTATGCACCAGCCATTCTTTGTTGATAACTGGCCATCCTTATCCTAGCCAGATCCCTGATTTCTTCAATAGTATCCAGGTCTTGAGCCAAGTTCTCATCATTTTCCTCAGGATCACGCATACTTGTTCTAGCAGTTGGAACCACCATTTCTGTTGGGATCACTGATTCTGCCCCAAATACCAAAGAGAATGGTGTTTGACCAGTAGCATTCTTAGGGGTTGTCCTATCAGCCCAAAGCACATAAGGTAGTTCTTCTGCCCATTTCCCTTTCTTGGATCCAAGCTTCTTCTTCAAATTGTTGATGATGATCTTGTTGGATGATTCTGCCTGACCATTAGCTTGTGGGTGGACTGGTGTTGATGTTATCATCTTAATCCCCCAGCTGTCACAAAAGTTAGTAGTTCTGCCCCCAATAAATTGGGAACCATTATCACATATAATTTCAGAAGGAATACCAAATCTAGTTATAATATTTCTTTTAATGAAGGATATAACTTCCTTTTCTCTGACTTGGGCAAAAGCTTCAGCCTCTATCTACTTGGAGAAGTAATCAGTCATAGCGAGCATGAATACTTTCCCACCAGGTGCCTTAGGGAGCTTACCAACTATATCCATACCCCATCTCATAAATGGCCAAGAGGAGGATATAGGATGCAAAAATTCAGCTGGTTGATGAAGGATATTGTTGTGTCTCTGACAAGGATCACATCTCTTAGCATACTCCACGGCATCTCTCTTCATGGTTGGCCAGTAGTATCCTGTCCTCAGGATCCTTGAGAATAATGCCCTGCCCCTAGTGTGGTTTCCACAATCTCCTTCATGGAAGTCTTTTAAAACTTCTTCGATTTCAGGATCCTCAATGCATCTTAAGTATGGTCCTGCAAGAGATCGTCTATACAACATATTATTTAAGATTGTGAATTGGGATACCTTAATTTTGAAAGCCCTAGGGTTTTCTCCTGTAGGAATCTCTCCATGTTGTAAGTATTTCATGATTGGTGAGATCCATGATCCTGATCCTGAATGGGATTGAGTATCCTCACTAGGGATAATTGCAGAATCTTGCCCTATTTCCATGGCCACATGATCCTCGATAGCCGGGGTCAGGATATGGATAATAGGGATCTTGATATCCTCCGGGATCTACAAGGATGATCCTAAGTTAGCCAATGCATCAGCTTCTGTATTTTCTTCCCTTGGTACCTGTGTCAAACTAAAGGAAACAAAAGAGAGTGTCAATTCTTTGACTATCTCTAAATATTTGGTTAGCTTTTCACCTTTAACAACATAGGATCCATTAAAGTGGTTTGTAATTAACAATGAATCTACATGTACCTCAAGATACCTGATCCCCATATGCTTAGCAACTTGCAAACCAGCAATTAAGGCTTCATATTCAGCCTCGTTGTTAGTGGTTTGGGATTTGATGGCTGTCCTAGGCTCATATCTCATATCATAGGCACTAAGCTTCACTGCCCACTTAGCCATCCTTCCTGACATCTCTGGTTTCCTGAGGACATTCTTAATTGGAAAATTAGTTTTAACAACAATAACATGAGTTTCAAAATAATGTCTCAACTTGGTAAATGCCATAATTAATGCAAGAATAAGCTTTTCAAGGTGTGAATACCTGGATTCGGCATCAAGTAAACTTTTACTTACATAATAGACAGGATGTTGTGTACCTTCATGATCCTTAACAAGGACTACACTTACTGCTTTTGAGGATACTGCAAGATACAAGGATAGCACATCGCCTTTTTCTGGTTTCATCAAGGCCGGGGCTGAGGATAGGTAATCTTTGAGAGCTCTTAAGCCATTTTCATGCTTCTCAGTCCACTCAAATTTCTTGTTCTTCCTTAGGATATCATAGAATTCTTTGCACTTCTCTGAGGATTTGGATATAAATCTGTTCAAAGCTGCTATACTGCCTGTTAGCCTTTGGACATCCTTAGCATTGGCCGGAGATTTGATATTCACTAAGGCTTTGATTTGTTCCGGGCTAGCTTCAATGCCTCTCTTGGTCACCATGTATCCTAAGAATTTGCCTGCTTTAACACCAAAGTGACATTTTGAAGGATTAAGTTTCTTGTTATATCCGTCAAGGATATCGAATGCTTCCTCCAAGTCCCTTAGGTGATCCTCAGCTTTTATGGATTTTACCACCATATCATCTATGTAAACCTCCATAGTTTGTCCAATATGATCCTTAAACATCATATTCACCAACCTTTGATATGTTGCACCTGCATTCCTTAATCCAAACGGCATAGCAATATAACAATATATATCGGTTGGAGTCTAAAGGCCGTATCCTCTTGATCAGATGGTTCCATCTGAATTTGTTGAAATCCAGATGAAGCATCCATAAAAGTCAACAGTTCATGACCCGTCGTTGCATCCACCATGGAGTCAATGTGGGGTAATGGGAAAGGATCCTTGGGACATGCCTTATTTAAATCTGTGAAATCGACACATACCCTCCACTTTCCATTTTTCTTTTGAACAACAACCACATTGGCCAACCATCTTGGATACTTGACCTCTCTAATCATACCTGCCCGGAGCAATTTCTCTACCTCTTCCTGGATAATGGCATTTCTTTCCGGTGCAAACTTCCTCCTTTTTTGATGGATTGGTTTGAATGACCCGTCGATGCCAAGTTTATGAGTGATAATATCCTTAGATCTACCTGTCATATCCTCATGCTTCCATGCAAAGGTAGTTTTCCTCCTTTTGAGGAAGGATACGAGGTCTTCTTTCATTTTGCCGAGGATCCCTGATCCGATATAGATTTTGGATTCAGGATCATGAGGATCCATGAGGATTTCTACCACATCCTGCTCTCTTGCCTCCAAGACATCCCTTGGAGGATACTTTGATTGCTATTGCTCCCTTGACTTCGAGGCTGGTTTCATCGATGAAGTATAGCAGTTTTTAGCCTCCTGCTGGTCACTATCAATCTTGACTATTCCCCAAGGACTAGGGAGCTTCACACATTGATGGTAAGTAGATGGGACTGCCTTCATATCGTGTATCCAGGACCTGCCAAGGATAACATTACAACAAGATAAACAGTCAATAACACAAAATTTTTGATAAGAATGTGGGCCTTCGATGTATATTGGGAGCTTAATGTCCCCCAGGGTATTCTTAGTTTCGCCACTAAATCCCACGAGCACGGAGGATCTTGGTATGATATCTGATTCAGGGATACCCATCTTCTTTAGAACATCAAGCTGGATAATATTCACTGAGCTTCCTCCGTCTATAAGGATCCTGCGGACAAAATGGTTAGAAATGAAAAGAGTAATAACTAAACCATCGTGATGAGGATCCTGGATATCAACACAATCATCCTCATCAAAGGTTATGACTTTTCCTTCGGAGACACTTGATGTTCGAACGGGTCTTTCTCCAGTATCCATTTTAGTTTCTTTTGCATGCCTTTTAGCTGCTGAGAAGGATGTGCCACAAATGTCTGATCCTCCAGAAATAAAGTTTATTACTTGTGCATCTGCTGGAGGGGCCGGAGCTTTCTCAGGGATCCTTTCAGGATCCTGAGTCCTTGACTTTTTTCTACCCAACAATTCTTTTAGATGCCCCTTGCTCAACAAGTATCCAATTTCCTTTCTTAGTGCAATGCATTCTTCTGTGAGATGCCCAAAATCTTCATGGTATGCACACCATTTTGATTTATCTTTGGTTGCAGCTGGTCTATCATTTTTCCTGGGCCATCTAGCTTTATCACCTAAATTCTGCATCGCAAGGATTAGTTCATTGTTATCAACAGAAAAACAATATTCAGAGATTGGAGGATAATCCTCATCATCCTCTTCTTGTTCAACAGCATGCACACTCTGGTTATCAGATCTATTATAGGATCTGAACTTGTTCTTGAATGAGGATCCTTGCTTCTCTTGCTTTGAGGATCCTGCTAACCTCTCCTGGATCCTTTTGTCATCCTCTAGCCGGATGAACCTAAGGGCCCGAGTTCTTACCTCATCTAGGTTCCTGCATGGTGTCATTACAAGATCATCATAGAATAACGAATCCCTAAGCAATCCCATTTTAAAGGCTTCAACAACCGTAGCTATATCCAGGTTAGGAATGTCTAAGGATTCTTTACTAAATTTGGTAATGTAATCCCTTAATGATTCATTATGACCCTGGGTTATCCTATATAGATCACTAGTTAAACGCTCAAATTTTCTACTACAAGAAAATTGATTATTAAATAGGTTAACTAAATTAGCAAATGAGGTAATAGAATAAGGATGAAGACTTAGCAGCCATTTAAGAGCCGATCCAGTAAGAGTGGATCCAAATCCCTTGCACAGACATGCTTCCTTTAACCTTTCTGGGATGGGATTGATCTCCATCCTTTCCCTGTATTGAGCTATGTGTTCCTCAGGATCCGTTGAACCATCATACAACTTCATGGTAGGTACATGGAACCTCTTGGGTATCTCAGCGTCACAGATTGGTGGTGCAAAACGAGATATCTTGTGGCTCCCATCTGCAATCTATGGGATAGGCTTGACCACTCCTGGAACACTTGATATCATATCCTTTAACTTTTGCAATTCTCTGGCCATGGCATGATTGATACCTGGATCCTGCATAAGGCCATGGTTAGTAGTATAAGAATTATTAAAAGTGTTACCTCCCATTGGATTCAAATTAGGAAGAATGGTTGTTAATCCATATTGTTGGGGCTCTGGGATGACCGATGGACCAGTAGAAGCAATGGTTTGCATTGGAATGAAATCTCCCTGATGGATGTCGGAACTTCCTGATTGCAAACTCCTTAAGGATCCTTGGGACATGCCTTATTTAAATCTGTGAAATCGACACATACCCTCCACTTTCCATTTTTCTTTTGAACAACAACCACATTGGCCAACCATCTTGGATACTTGACCTCTCTAATCATACCTGCCCGGAGCAATTTCTCTACCTCTTCCTGGATAATGGCATTTCTTTCCGGTGCAAACTTCCTCCTTTTTTGATGGATTGGTTTGAATGACCTGTCGATGCCAAGTTTATGAGTGATAATATCCTTTAGTAAAACGGTCTCCTCCTTTTAACGAGATCTCTTAAGTAAGAGTTTTAAATCCTTGAGACTTTGTATAAGGCTTTCGGCTTCAGGAACGATTGTTGGTGGTGCGTCGTATGTTTCAAATGGATTGGTATCCCAGTCAAAGCTTGGCATGACCCCGTGGGCAAGCCTATATCTGGGCGTTTGAAAAAGTTTTACTAAATATTTGCAGCACGGGGGCGTGGCCAAGTGGCACGGCCCCGTGGCAGACCTACTGTAAAAAAATTTAAAAGTTTTGAAAACGGGCGTGTAGTATTGAAAAATGTACCGAATTTGATTAGGCCGCTAATTTTAAGCTTTCTCAAAATCCTTGTGTCCCTAGCAACGGCACCAAAAACTTGAAGTGGATGTGAGTGTATTATAATTTTTGTTATATTTTGAGCAATTTTTACTCGTAGATCAAGCTTTAAATTTATAAAACACGATACAATACTACCACTCTACACACGTTAGAGCAAGTGCACCCATCGCAGACGTAGTATAGTGATGGTAAGATACGGAGATCGTCGAAGGACACAAGAGCTTTTAATACCGGCTTATCGGTAACGTCTAATCTAACCAAATTTTGGTAAAGGTTTTGAAAGTTTTAAAAGATAAACTAGAAATAAAAAAACGTAAATGAAAGGAAAAACAAACAAACAAGAAGAAATCACTTGGTTCCAACTTCTCTTTTATGTATCCTTTGACGATTTCCGCACTTTGGGCTTTTTAAGAGATTATCTTAGTTATTGTGGCATGCCCCTCTTGTGAAGGCGACACTATCCTCAACCATATTGGTCTGAGTCAGAAAGGATACAGTCCCGCAAGGTCAGATTATTGAAAGATGATTAAATAAGTTATTAATGCGAAAAGTGGTAGGCCCCTCTTGTCAAGGCAATGTTACACTCGACCATATTGGTCAGAGTCAGCAGAGATAGAGTCCCGCAAGGCCGGATAAAGTTTTAATAGTAGTTTATTTATAAGGGATTTAAGCCGTTCTTACTTCCCCCGATTTGATGCTATCTGTCTCAAGGGAAGTCCTAATAAGTTTAAACCAAGTCCTCGCAAGATCTATACACTGAACAAGGCAAGAAATTTACCCAAACACCCTTCTAACCCCTTTCAAGGTAGTTAACGTGCTTTATATAGACCGTGAAGACACGAATGAGTGAATCAACGAAACATGAATAAATGTTTAACCAAAGTTCATTTTCAATATAAAAAACTAGTTATTAAAGTCATTAATACATACCCAATTAAAAAATTTGCCAAAGATTAGAAATCAAAAGTAATACATAAAAGATTTGTCTTCACCTAGTGATGTAAGAGATTAGCCAAACATGGCCTTTTTTTACAGGAACTCTTACTATCGATCTTGGATCCCGAGACTATTACACACTATAAAAGATGAAATATGGATGATGGTGGTGGGTGTTTGTGTTGTAGTGGTGGTAGACTTATCACACCCCAACCGATGGCGAAAACATCAGGGTGCGAGCACTAAGCATTCAGATTGCTCATGAGATTCCATAACACTAATAGTTTCATTAAAGATTAAATAAGTTTCATGCATAATTTGTCTAAAACATCAACACGACCACAAATGTCAAATACAACCACAATAGTCTTTGATTCAACTTCTAGAGTTATCTAGGTGAGTTTCTAAACGTCAACCCTAGCTTGTTTTCCATAGTTCCAGCATCTATCAGCCTGCAACATGTATTAAAATAAAGTCAGTACAAAAAGGTACTGGCGAGCATACAAGTTTGAGTAATAGAATAATAGTTTTAAAACAACTCGTATCCATATGTAAATGTTAACAAAATAGTTTCAGCCATGCTAGTGTTCGCAGTCCAACAAGTGATAGCCCAAGTATCCCGATGCTTTGTTGTTTTCCCAAGCCTCAAGGAAAACTAGAATCCTCCAAACAATACCCCTGAGAATAATGGGGAGGTGCATCTCCTATAGCGCTACTATTGTTAAGGCGGAACTACACACACTGGATTAAACGTCCACATAGTACAAATAGAATACAAGAATCACAAGTTTCACATACACATAGGATAGACTTTAGTTTGCGAAAGTCTCAAGTATCGTAGTTTAATAGAATACATGTTACATCCCAAAGTTTAAAACAAAACGGGATCGAGTATACTCACAGTGATTGCTTAACAGATCAACTTTTATTGGATCAAAGGGAGGTCTTTAGAATTAGCCTGATTAGATTATAACAAATAAGAGTCGGGCAGAATAACGAGATTGAACCAAGTGTCGGATTAGTCATCTTGATCGGATGGCTGTTCGATCGGATGGCTATCCGATCGGATTGCCATCCGATTGGGATGACCATGGTGAGTGTGTGACGGATGCCCACTCGATCGGATGGCTTTCTGATCGGATGGCCATTCGATCCAAATGTCCAGTTTCCAAGTGTTCAAGTTTCTGAAAAAGTTTCTAAGTGTTAAGGGTTTCAAGATTCAAGGTCACCTTGATCGGATGGCAGTTCGATCAGATGGTTATCCGATCGGATTGCCATTCCACGATCAGGACTTCAAGTTGCAAGATGTTTAAGGTTAGGAGACAATGTCACCTGATTGGATGGCAGTTCGATCGAATGGCTATCCGATCGGATTGCCATTCGACGTTTAGAGATTCACAGTGTCTAAGTGTTAGGGTTAATGAGGCAAGTGTCACTCGATCGGATGGCTATCCGATCGGATTACCACTCGATCGGGTTGTCCTTGTCCCGTTCCTAAACTTGTAAAATTTCTAAGTTTATGTTTATGTAATGACGACGGGGTACGCATTGAGACAACGGTAAACCCATCAGTGCAGAGCCGATCTGATCGGGTGGGAATCACCCCAGTCCGTTCAATCATCCGTTCGTGACAATGTTCATGTCAGAATTTATACTCTGGTTATCTTTTCCGACAACAATCCTTCTCCAAACCAACTTCAGACTAATCTTTAAGTCTACATTCCGTTTGAATCGAGATCTCACCGTTTTTTATAAAAGTATTAAGAAAAGATGAACATGAACATGAGTTTTAGTTGTGAAGTATAGATTTAGTAAAGATTTAGTGTAAAAACTTATGAAATTCCTTAGATCTGAGCTTAGATCTTGAACAGAATGACATCACTCAATCAGTTTGTACAAACCTCCATGATGATGTCACCCTCAAGAGCTCAAATCTTAGGGATTTCATGGTGAAAAGTGAGATTTCAAAGGAGAATCATGTAGAGAATAGTGTGTAGATCAATGATGTATAAGAATCTAGTGTAAAACGTACCGAAATCGCCAAGAAATGGAAGAAAAGAGGAATGCGTGAGTCTGGGTCGAGTGAGGCTGTCACATCGGTGAGAATTGATGTGCCATTCCTATTTATAGTGTGAGAGCGAGTGAGTGAGGCGGTGTGCACGGATCGGATTGCCACTCAGCCAATCCATCCTTTCCGCGTTTCCGTCTTTGATTCGTTTCGCGTGTTAGATCAAGCGTTGGTTTGCGTATTTATTGGGTAATAGTATCAGGTGACTAGATTACATTATTAAAACAAGTTTCCATAGTTTCCGCCAGTGACAAGACTCCAGTCCCTCGTTCAACCAAGTCTCAAGTTTCACGAGCCTCAAGAGTCAAGCACCAAAGTATCAAGTATTCTAGAATCATAGTATCATAGCATCAAAGGATCATAGTCTCATAGTATCATAGAATCATAGTCTCATATTTTCATAGAATCATAGATCATAGAATCATAGTCTCATAGTATCATAGAATCATAGTCTCATAGTTTCATAGTTTCCAAGCATCAATTATCAAAATCATAGCATAAGTTTCACTAAGTATCAAAAGTATCAAGTATTACATGTTTTGGTCAAAAATCAGACGAGGATAATGCAACCAAACTCTTTGTTACGGGGAATGATGCTCAAAATGTGTAACAGCGATGAGGATCACTACGATTCAATATTACATAAACAACACAAGGGTTTATACGGGGAAAAAGCCCTTGATCAAGAATTGATCTCCGGCACAAAAAACCCCGGGTGATGGAAACTACCGATCACCAAGCTCAAATAAATGAATGAATGTTTACAACTTCGGATAGTAACGAGCTAGGTACAAGGATCACTACGGTGGAATGTGTAAAAAGTGTATGAAATTGCTAAGTGTTTGAACGAGAGCTTGTATGAGCGTTTGTACGAGTGTGTGTAACTGAGGAAATAACTAAGTGTTTTCTACTAGCTCGTTACTCCCTTTTTAAAATAGAAATAACCACCTAAACTAATTATCCGACTTTCGTGCCAAGCCTCCACGTTCTCCACAACATCTATTTTTGGTCAAGCACGTGCAGAATAGTTTAGGAATATTCTCCAGGAATGTCGCCAAGACTTGGTCAAGCTTATTATACCTGCGAGATAGTACAAAACATAAGTAAACAATCGTTAGTACGAGGATCCTTAAAGTGATCCATGATCCTGATCCTGAAGCTCTTCTGAAGATCACCACCTGTCACAGAAGTAAGGATCACTAATTAGGATAACGTGTAAGGATCACTAATTGTTAAAAAATCCCCCCCTAACAATTGCCCCCAAAATATAAGGAGTAATTTGTAAAATTAGCGAGTTATATTTTCTTTGATCTTATCCGCAACTAACTAACGGATATATAGCCGTTAAAATTGAACTAGCCGTTGCGATCATGACGTCACGGAAGTGACAATCCTGCAGAATCATAATTATAAATAGAGATATAGATAGGATCATTATGCATTCAAATTCGAAAGAAACTCCCTTTAAATTCTCAGTCGACGAACAACCAGGTATCTCTTTCTTCTCTTTCTACCTTTCTTACTCGGTTTTTCTTTCATTAACACCATCGCTTTGAGAATGATGCTCCGAAGCTCACCGGGCAAGGATCACAAGAAGGATAGCCCTTTGAAGAGTCAAAAAATCATCAAAGACTCAGCGAATGAAAGGTGTTGTTTTAACGATGCACAAGTAGATAAAATCCGTCACTGTTTTCCAGCGAGTGCCTTCTTCAAACCCTTTGATCCCACTGTTCTTAGCGACTATGTTTCAGAAACATGGGTTGCCTTTCCAGCTACACCATTTACTATAGGATACACCTATCCTTTCCCAGAATTCACACAATCCTTCTTTTCCCTGACCGGCATATCTTACATTCAAGCCATGCCGATGATTTGGAGGGTTTTATATACCCTGGAAAGGATCATCGAGCAGGAAGGCGTTGATTTAGGAATGTCAGAACTGGCGGAACTGTATGATCTTACTACCTTCGGTTCCCACCGTTATTTGTTCAAGCGAAAACCCGGTGCAGATCATCCTCTTCTCAAAGTTACCAAGAACGACAAAGATTGGAAACGTCGCTTTTTCTTTGTCAGAAGGAATTCCATTCTAAACGGAGAGCATTTACCAAAAACATGGTCCACCCATGGTAGGCCGGAGGATCCTGAGAAGGATCACCAAGTAGTCTGGTTTTTATAAGGATTACTGACCCCTTTTGTCTTGTGTCATGCAGCTATCTCTGTTTCGCATCTCATCACAACATCCGCAACCAGGGAAAGGCTTGCTGCTTTCTGGAACCTTGACCCTGAAACTAGAACTTTTAAGACAATAACCCAAGACTCACAGGAGGTATCCTCAGGCTCTATCACAATGTCAAGTAAGTATCCTTGTTTAAAATTTAAATAAATAGTTAAATGTATATTAAGAAAAGATACTTATCTTGTTTTGGTTGTGTAGGTGCTGGAAAATCTGCCAAAGCTGCTTCAAGGTTCAGTGTCACCGATCTCACCACTGTCAAATCCTCCAAAAGAAAGGTTCCTACCAGCCCGACAGCCTCAATCCCCAAGGCACCCCTCAAAGGAAAGGGAATCAAAAGGAGAAAGGCCTCTGAGGCTGGGGATTTGCAGGGTCTGCCTCTAATTCGCCACCAATTCCTTGAGTACTTTAATGATGTGAGGATCACTGTCTTTGCTCATGTATTCTGTTGGCATATCCTGCTGATATATCCTGCTGATCTGAGGATCACTTAATTCTGACCTTATCCTTTATCCTCTTTACAGAAATTCGCTGAGATCGAGGATTACGTCGGCCATGTTGAGGATCAGGATAAGAAGATTGCCGACCTCCAGCAGGTTGCCGTGCTCAAGGACCTTGCACTTGCTGATCTTCGAAAGGAACTCCAGGATACCAAACAGGAGATGGCTAAGGTGCTGGTTAATTTTGACTATGAAAGGCAGGAGATCACAGATGATGCTAAAATTTCTGCCGCCATAGCAATGTACAAAACCAAGCTGCAAATGGCCTTGGAAGCTCAGGATCCTGCCTTCGACAAAAGCGGCTGGGAAATTGAAGAATGGAAAGCGAGGCTGGCTGAATTGGGTGATGAAGAGGAGGCTGAAGAGATCCTGACAATTGAGGCTGGTAGCAAGGATGAAGCTGGTGAAGCAAGTGGAGCCGGAGGTGGTGATGCAGCAAAGGTTTAAGCTGCTTGATTAGGCAATGATGGACATTTCTAGACGTAGCCGGAGCCCAATTTTTTAAATCTGGTGGTTTGTTTTGGTTATGATGTTTTTTGCTGAACAATGATGGGTTGTACTAAACAATAGGTTTTTAGGATTAAGGGTCATGTATGATCCTTTGGACAATAGGCAGGATTGCAATTGGTGGAAGGATCCTCTGTTTGGGGGATGAAGCCATTGTGATCCTGCCGCCTTTATATTCCTGCACTATTTTTGAACTTATTATCATGGACACCCGTTACCTACCCCAGCGGACGGGCCACGTTTTGCTGGTAGAAGCTAGGGTAGGTAATTTTGACAACCTTTTAAGGGTTAGTCTTTTGTTTATAAATAAAAACTTAACCTTTTGACGCTTATCTTGTGTTGTTATATTCTTTAATATCTTACTTTCCAACTGTTGTAATGTTCATTTTGTTTATACTTATCAAGCCTTAAAAAAGATATCCAAAAAGTTTAGGATATGATCAAGGATCACATATCCCATAACCGATAAGTTCTAAAAAGTGATATAGTTTAAGAATCACAAGTTCAATTGTCAAGTATAAGGGTTATTCAAATAAATAATGAATAGAATTAAAAATAGTTAAGGATCATACCTGAGGATCCAAGTTAGGATCCTAACCTTAATAAGGATAACTATAAGATAAACCTTAGAATAAAGTAAGGATCAAGGATCCCTAGTTGCCTATCTTCAAGAACCTGAAATAGAGCATCACTTGGGACTAAGCCAATATAAGATAAGAATTAGCAGCTGGGGACAAGCCCAAGGATAACTGGGGACAAGCCCAAGGATAACTGGGGACAAGCCCAAGGATCGTATGTAAACTGGAGTATGGCCCTAACTGGCGACTATCCAAACTTAGTGACATGAAGATGCCAAAACCTTTGCTAACGTGAAAACGTTAGAAACCTTATGAACGGATGTATGGTACGTCTACCATTATACGTAGGATCCTAAGCATAGCCAGTACAATGGAATTATCAGCCCCTAAAACGAGTACTGGTCCCAATGCCTTGAACTATACCAGGATCATCGTGCGCTACAGGCGGAATCTGGGGACAAGCCCGAATAACTGGGGTTAAACCCAAAGGACGGAATGCTTCTGTGGATAACCATCGTTATGCTAAGGATACCTGAACTTTCAAAACTTGAACTCACGTGAGAGATGGATAAAGGATACATGATCCTTATCCTTATATGAGAAAATAATGAAATGAAATAGCTCAAGTTTAGGATATTACCTAAGTAAGGATCACTGATACTTTGAGGATCCTTTAGGGATACCCCTATTGTGAGGATCATTTGTGCTACTAGGATCCTGCTCACATGAAATATTTCTTTAAGTGGACAGCATTCCAAGCTCTTGGTAGCAAATCACCTTCCATGGTTAGCAATCTATATGCCCCCTTTCCTGCTTCAGCTTCAATCAAATAAGGGCCTTCCCATTTTGGAGCCAACTTCCCATCAGCAGAATTGGTAGTATTTTGGAATGCTTTCCTTAATACCATATCTCCAACTTGAAACCTCCTGATCCTGACATTTTTGTTGTAAGCACCAGCCATTCTTTGCTGATAACTAGCCATCCTTATCCTGGCCATATCCCTGATTTCTTCGATAGTATCCAGGTCTTGAGCCAAGTTCTCATCATTCTTCTCAGGATCACGGGTACTCGTTCTTGCAGTTGGAACCACTATTTCTGTTGGGATCACTGATTCTGCCCCAAACACCAAAGAGAATGGTGTTTGACCAGTAGCATTCTTGGGGGTTGTCCTATCAGCCCAGAGCACATAGGGTAGTTCTTCTGCCCCTTTCCCTTTCTTGGATCCAAGCTTCTTCTTCAAATTGTTGATGATGATCTTGTTGGATGATTCTGCCTGAGCATTAGCTTGTGGGTGGACTGGTGTTGATGTTATCATCTTAATCCCCCAGCTGTCATAAAAGTTAGTGGTTCTGCCCCCAATAAATTGGGAACCATTATCACATATAATCTCAGAAGGAATTCCAAATCTAGTGATAATATTTCTTTTAATGAAGGATATAACTTCCTTTTCTCTAACTTGGGCAAAAGCTTCAGCTTCTATCCACTTGGAGAAGTAATCAGTCATAGCTAGCATGAATACTTTTCCACCAGGTGCCTTAGGAAGCTTTCCAACTATATCCATACCCCATCTCATAAATGGCCAAGAGGAGGATATAGGATGCAATAATTCAGCTGGTTGATGAAGGATATTGATGTGTCTCTGACAAGGATCACATCTCTTAGCATATTCCACATCATCTCTCTTCATGGTTGGCCAGTAGTATCCTGTCCTCAGGATCCTTGAGAATAATGCCCTGCCCCCAGTATGGTTTCCACAATCTCCTTCATGGAAGTCTTTTAAAACTTCTTGGATTTCAGGATCCTCAATGCATCTCAAGTATGGTCCTGCAAGAGATCGTCTATACAACATATTATTTAAAATTGTGAATTGAGATACCTTAATTTTGAAAGCCCTAGGGTTTTCTCCTGTAGGGATCTCTCCATGTTGTAAGTATCTCATAATTGGTGAGATCCATGATCCTGATCCTGATCCTGATCCTGAATGAGATTGAGTATCCTCACTAGGGATAATTGCAGAATCCTTCCCTATCTCCATAGCTACATGATCCTCGATAGCCGGGGTCAGGATATGGATAATAGGAATCTTGATATCCTCCGGGATCTTCAAGGATGATCCTAAATTGGCCAATGCATCAGCTTCTGTATTCTCTTCCCTTGGTACCTGTGACAAACTAAAGGAAACAAAAGAGAGTGCCAAATTTTTGACTATCTCCAAATATTTGGTTAGCTTTTCACCTTTAACAGCATAGGATCCATTAAAGTGGTTTGTAATTAACAAAGAATCTACGTGTACCTCAAGATACCTGATCCCCATATGCTTAGCAATTTGCAAACCAGCAATTAAGGCTTCATATTCAGCCTCATTATTAGTGGTTTGGAACTCACAAGCTATAGAATGGGGTATTATGTCCCCCTGTGGCGATTTTAGTAGTATTCCAAGCCCTGTGCCTTTGACATTTGAGGATCCATCAGTATAGAGTATCCAAGGATCCTTGGTTTCTTCTAGCTGCTGGACTTCCAGCTCAGCCTCTTCTTGTAAATCACTACTGAAATCAGCCACAAAGTCAGCCAATGCTTGGGATTTGATGGCTGTCCTAGGCTCATATCTTATATCATATGCACTCATCTTCACTGCCCACTTAGCCATCCTTCCTGACATCTCTGGTTTCCTGAGGACATTCTTGATTGGAAAATTAGTTTTAACAATGATAACATGAGTTTCAAAATAATGTCTTAACTTAGTGGATGCCATAATTAATGCAAGAATGAGCTTTTCAAGGTGTGAATACCTGGATTCGGCATCAAGTAAACTTTTACTTACATAGTAGACAGGATGTTGTGTACCTTGATGATCCTTAACAAGGACCGCACTTACTGCTTTTAAGGATACTGCAAGATACAAGGATAGCACATCGCCTTTTTCTAGTTTCATCAAAGCTGGGGCTGAGGATAGGTAATCTTTGAGTGCTCTTAAAGCATTTTCATGCTTCTCAGTCCACTCAAATTTCTTGTTCTTCCTTAGGATATCATAGAATTCTTTACACTTCTCTGAGGATTTGGATATGAATCTGTTCAAAGCTGCTATCCTGCCTGTTAGCCTTTGAACATCCTTAGCATTGGCCAGAGATTTGATGTTCACTATAGCTTTGATTTGTTCCGGGCTAGCTTCAATGCCTCTCTTTGTCACCATATATCCTAAGAATTTACCTGCTTTAACACCAAAGTGACATTTTGAAGGATTAAGCTTCATATTATATTTATCAAGGATATTAAATGCTTCCTCCAAGTCTCTTAAGTGATCCTCAGCTTTTAAGGATTTTACCACCATATCATCTATATAAACCTCCATAGTTTGTCCAATCTGATCCTTGAACATCATATTCACCAGCCTTTGATATGTCGCACCTGCATTTCTTAATCCGAAGGGCATAGCAATATAGCAGTATATACCAGTTGGAGTCATGAAGGCTGTATCCTCTTGATCGGATGGTTCCATTTGGATTTGTTGAAATCCAGATGAAGCATCCATAAACGTTAACAGTTCATGACCCGCGGTTGCATCCACCATGGAGTCAATGTGGGGTAATGGGAAAGGATCCTTGGGACATGCCTTATTTAAATCGGTAAAATCGACACATACCCTCCACTTTCCATTTTTCTTTTGAACAACAACCACATTGGCCAACCATCTTGGATACTTGACCTCTCTAATCATACCTTCACGGAGCAATTTTTCTACCTCTTCCTGGATAATGGCATTCCTTTCCGGTGCAAACTTCCTTCTCCTTTGATGGATTGGTCTGAAGGATCTGTCGATGCCGAGTTCATGAGTGATAACGTCTTTGGATATACCGGTCATATCTTCGTGTTTCCATGCAAAGGTAGTCTTTCTCCTTTTGAGGAAGGATACGAGGTCTTCTTTCATTTCACCAAGGATCCCTGATCCGATATAGATTTTGGATTCAGGATCATCAGGATCCATGAGGATTTCTACCACATCCTGTTCACTCGCCTCCAAGACATCCCTTGGAGGATACTTTGATTGCTATTGCTCCCTGGATTTCGAAGCTGGTTTCATCGATGAAGTATAGCAATTCTTAGCCTCCTGCTGATCACTATCAATCTTCACTATTCCCCAAGGACTAGGGAGTTTCACACATTGATGGTAAGTGGATGGGACTGCTTTCATATCGTGTATCCAGGGCCTGCCAAGGATAACATTACAACAAGATAAACAGTCAATAACACAAAATTTTTGATAAGAGTGTAGGCCTTCAATATATATTGGGAGTTTAATGTCCCCTAGGGTATTCTTAGTTTCACCACTAAATCCCACGAGTACAGAGGATCTTGGTATGATCTCTGATTCAGGAATACCCATCTTCTTTAGGACATCAAGCTGGATAATATTCACTGAACTTCCTCCATCTATAAGGATCCTGCGGACAAAATGGTTAGATATGAAAAGAGTAATAACTAAACCATCGTGATGAGGATCCTGGATATCAATACGATCCTCTTCATCAAAGGTTATGACTTTCCCCTCCGAGACACTTGATGTTCGAACAGGTCTTTCTCCGTTATCCATTTTAGTTTCCTTTGCATGCCTTTTAGCTGCTGAGAAGGATGTGCCGCAAATGTCTGATCCTCCAGAAATGAAGTTTATCACTTGTGCATCCGCTGGAGGGGCTGGAGCCTTCTCAGGGATCCTTTCAGGATCCTGAGTCTTTGACTTCTTTCTTCCCAACAATTCCTTTAGATGCCCCTTGCTCAACAAGTATCCAATTTCCTTTCTTAGTGCAATGCATTCTTCTGTGAGGTGCCCAAAATCTTCATGGTATGCACACCACTTTGATTTATCCTTAGTTGCAGCTGGCCTATCATTCTTTCTGGGCCATCTAGCTTTATCACCTAAACTCTGCATCGCAAGGATTAATTCATTGTTATCAACACTAAAACAATATTCAGAAATTGGAGGATAATCTTCATCATCCTCTTCTTGATCAATAGAGTGCACGTTCTGATTATCAGATCTGTTGTAGGATCTGAACTTGTTGTTCCTGAATGAGGATCCTTGCTTATCCTGCTTTGAGGATCCTGTTAACCTCTCCTGGATCCTCTTGTCATCCTCTAGTCGGATGTACCTAAGGGCCCGGGTTCTTACCTCATCTAGGTTCCTGCATGGTGTCATAACAAGATCATCATAAAATAACGAATCCCTAAGCAATCCCATTTTGAAGGCCTCAACAGCCGTGGCTATATCTAAGTTAGGAATGTCTAAGGATTCTTTACTGAATTTGGTAATGTAGTCCCTTAATGATTCATTATGACCCTGGGTTATCCTGTATAAATCACTAGTTAATCGTTCAAATTTCCTACTACAAGAAAACTGATTATTAAACAAGTTAACTAGGTTAGCAAATGAGGTAATAGAATAGGGAGGAAGACTTAGCAGCCATTTGAGAGCTGATCCAGTAAGAGTGGATCCGAATCCTTTGCACAGGCATGCTTCCTTTAACCTTTCTGGGATTGGATTGATCTCCATCCTCTCCCTGTATTGTGCTATGTGTTCTTCAGGATCTGTTGAGCCATCATATAGTTTCATTGTAGGCACATGGAACCTCTTGGGTATCTCAGCATCACAGATTGGTGGTGAAAAACGAGATATCTTATGGCTCCCATCTGCAATCTCTGGGATAGGTTTGACTACTCCTGGGACACTTGATATCATATCCTTTAGCTTTTGCAATTCTCTGGCCATGGCATGATTGATACCTGGATCCTGCATAAGACCTTGGTTAGTAGTATAAGAATTGTTAAAAGTGTTACCTCCCATTGGATTCAAGTTAGGAAGAATGGATGTTAATCCATATTGTTGGGGCTCTGGAATGATCGAGGGACCAGTAGAAGCGTTGGTCTGCATTGGAATAAAATCTCCCTGATGGACATCTGAACTTCCTGTTTGCAAACTCCTCAAGGATCCTGGCATCTGGAAGGATCCCTGAAACTCGGACGATCTTGGAACAAAGGAGGATCCTTGAACCTGGGATGATCCTGGAACGAAGGAGGATCCTTGAACCTGGGATGATCCTGGAACGAAGGAGGATCCTTGAACCTGGGATGATCCTGGAACGAAGGAGGATCCTTGAACCTGGGATGATCCTGGAATGAAGGAGGATCCTTGAACCTGGGATGATCCTGGAACGAAGGAGGATCCTTGAACCTGGGATGATCCTGGAACGAAGGAGGATCCTTGAAACTGCTGCACTCCTGAACTCGTGAGGGATCCCATATGCTGAGGATAGGATCCCGCTGGCTGGAAATGTGAACCTGATGCCTGGGTCATTGTTGTTGTTCCGTAGTGCACTCCTTTTGGTCCACCCACATATTGAATGTCTGGAACCACTGATGGCTGAGAGGTAATCACCGGAGTATCAAAATTCAAAGATCTGGGCATCAGTGGGGAGCGATCCTCTGCCGTTTTCTTCTGTTTCTTAATTTCGTCAATCTCCCGGAGGATCCTTTCGTTGGTCTTATCCTGCTCTTGTGCATGATTCCTCATCTGCAAAATCAAGGCATAGAGATCATTAGTAGTAGGATTAGTTGAAACAGAAGAAGTAGGTGGTTTTGAGAAAATGGGAGTTGATTTCTTCGCGGCATTCTCAGTATTCTTCTGGGATCCAGAAGGTGGCGGAGATAAGGGAGGAACGCCTTGTGAAGAAGTGAATGAGGGCATCAAGTTTGAAGCATTCTTCGCTGAGGAAGCCATCTGCCTGGTTGTAGTGAACCGAATTAAGCACAGAAATGCGTATTTTTCTAAGGACGAAGCACCAATTGCCCCACGGTGGGCGCCAAACTGTTTTGGTCAAAAATCAGACGAGGATAATGCAACCAAACTCTTTGTTACGGGGAATGATGCTCAAAATGTGTAACAGCGATGAGGATCACTACGATTCAATATTACATAAACAACACAAGGGTTTATACGGGGAAAAAGCCCTTGATCAAGAATTGATCTCCGGCACAAAAAACCCCGGGTGATGGAAACTACCAATCACCAAGCTCAAATAAATGAATGAATGTTTACAACTTCGGATAGTAACGAGCTAGGTACAAGGATCACTACGGTGGAATGTGTAAAAAGTGTATGAAATTGCTAAGTGTTTGAACGAGAGCTTGTATGAGCGTTTGTACGAGTGTGTGTAACTGAGGAAATAACTAAGTGTTTTCTACTAGCTCGTTACTCCCTTTTTAAAATAGAAATAACCACCTAAACTAGTTATCCGACTTTCGTGCCAAGCCTCCACGTTCTCCACAACATCTATTTTTGGTCAAGCACGTGCAGAATAGTTTAGGAATATTCTCCAGGAATGTCGCCAAGACTTGGTCAAGCTTATTATACCTGCGAGATAGTACAAAACATAAGTAAACAATCGTTAGTACGAGGATCCTTAAAGTGATCCATGATCCTGATCCTGAAGCTCTTCTGAAGATCACCACCTGTCACAGAAGTAAGGATCACTAATTAGGATAGCGTGTAAGGATCACTAATTGTTAAAAAATCCTCCCCCAACATTACATAGTTTAGGGACTAAAAGTGTCAAATAGATAAAAGTCTAGGGACGCAGGCGTTACAGTCTCCACTCCTTTAGGAGATTCCGTCCCCCAAATCTAAGAAGAAGACTGCTCGAAGAGCTGCAGATACTTGGCCTTCATCTCACTTTTCATTTCCCAAGTGAATTCGGTGCCACGCTTTCCTTCCCATCTAACCTTGACTCTGGGAATTTTGCTGCACCTCAGTCGCTTGACGCCCTGATCCATGATTTCAACCGGTTTCTCCACAAAGTGTACAGCTTCATTTATTTGCAAGTCTTCAAGGGGAACCTGCAGTTCCTCGTCGGCTAAGCATTTACGTAGATTAGATACGTGGAACACTGGATGCACGTTGTTTAGTTCCTGTGGTAGGTCGATTTGGTACGCCACCTTGCCAATCCTTTCGAGTATCACGAAAGGACCCACATAGTGAGGAGCGAGCTTTCCCTTCTTACCAAAACGAACTACTCCCTTCCAGGGAGATACCTTGAGAAGAACTCGGTCACCAACATCAAATTCCAGAGGCTTGCGCCTATTATCAGCATAGCTCTTTTGTCTGCTGCTAGCCTTGATCAAGTTATCCCGGATTTGCAGAATCTTATCTGTTGTCTCTTGAATGATTTCAGGGCCAGTAAACTGCTTGTCACCAACTCATGCCAGCTGATAGGAGATCGGCACTTGCGTAGGGATGGCAAAAAAGCCCAAGCCCGACGGGTATACCCGAAACATACGGGCCGGGTATACCCGAAGCCCAATGGGTATGGGCCGGGTACGGGCTTAAAAATAGAAAAAAATTTGGGTATGGGTACGGGTATGGGATTTAGTGATACCCGCCCGATACCCGACCCATTTACCCGAATAATGCCCGAAAGTATCATATGAGAGATTTCCATATATATAACTTAGTTTTGAGCATATGTGGATATGTATTTGGCAAGTGTTTAGGGAACATATAACTTATTTTTGAGCATGTATATTGGATATGGAAGCCATCACCCTTTATTATGTGGATGTTTTATGCAATTAGGTGGTCCTGATATAATTATTTAATTAAGTAATTGTTTTAATTTAGTTTAGTATATGTGGTCTGAAATGATATGTAAGTTATTAATCATATTTTCATTTGTTATAGTCATTAAAATAGTAAATTATATAAACATCAAAGTAAAAATTGCACATTTGTCCCAACGTGTATTTTTAAGAAATTAACGGGTATCCTCGATACCCGACGGGTAATTACTAGAAAAATACCCGACTGGTAACGGGCCGGGTATGGGACAAAGAATTACAACCGGGTACGGGCCTGGGATTACCAATACCCGGCCCAAGCCCGGCCCATTGCCATTCCTACACTTGCGGCCATACAGAGCTTCGAAAGGAGCCATCTGAATACTGGAATGATAGCTGTTGTTGTACGAGAACTCAATCAATGGTAAATGTACATCCCAGATACCACCAAAGTCGATGACACACGAACGGAGCATATCCTCTAGGGTCTGAATAGTTCGCTCGGTCTGTCCATCCGTTTGGGGATGGAATGTCGTGCTAAGATTCAAGTGAGAACCCATAGCGGATTGAAAGGTTTGCCAACGACATGAAGTAAAACGACCATCACGGTCCGAGATTATGTCAAGAGGTATGCCATGACGGCATATGATCTCATCAGTATAGATTCGGGCAAGTTTCTCCACTTTATAATCCTCACGAATAAGTAGAAAGTGGGCGGATTTGGTCAAACGATCAATGATCACCCAGATACTATCGTGACCAGAAGGTGTTCGAGGTAGCTTGGTAACAAAATCCATAGCAATGCTGTCCCATTTCCAAACAGGGATTTTGGGTTGCTATAAGAGTCCAAAAGGACGTTGATGTTCAGCCTTAACCTTTGTACAAGTAAGGCATTTAGAAACATATACAGCAATGTCCTTCTTCATACCAGGCCACCAATAAGTCATACGCAAATCATGGTACATCTTATCAGCACCTGGATGAATAGAGTAGCGGGATTTGTGTGCCTCATTCATAATAAGCTCACGGAGATTTTCGCGATCCGGTACCCAGATGCGATTGAGGTAGTATTGGAGTCCATTCGGTTTAGTTTCGAGTTGTTCAATCTTAGCACCTTGGATTTCCACTTCTAGACTTCCTTTATTTGCTGACGAATACTGAGCGTCACAAATATACGCATGAAGATCACTAGAGATACAAATAGTATTCACATGAGTTTTACGACTAAGAGCATCGGCCACTACATTCGCCTTGCCAGGATGATAGCGAATTTCGCAGTCGTAGTCGTTAAGCAATTCCACCCAACGTCTCTGTCGCATGTTCAGTTCTTTTTGGTCAAAGATATGTTGAAGGCTCCTATGGTTAGTGAAAACCACACAATTAGTACCATACAGGAAGTGTCGCCATATCTTTAACGCAAACACAATTGCACCAAGCTCCAGATCGTGAGTAGTATAGTTTTTCTCATGCACTTTGAGTTGACGGGAGGCATAAGCAATAACCTTGTCTCGCTGCATGAGCACACAGCCCAAGCCACGGTTCGAGGCATCGCAATATACCACGAAATCATCATTCCCATCAGGGAGAGTAAGTACAGGGGCATTACACAAAAGAGTCTTAAGAGTTTGAAAAGATTCCTCTTGCTCGGGACCCCAAGCAAACGGTCTCTCTTTCTGAGTCAACTAAGTGAGAGGGACAGCGATCCTAGGAAGGAACGAATCTCAGATGCAGAATTAGGCGTACTCCAAATCTTCACAGCTTCGATTTTAGACGGGTCAACATGAATACCTTGTTTACTAACGACATGACTAAGAAATTGTACTTCATTAATCCATAACTCACACTTAAAAAATTTAGCATACAAATTTTCACCACGTAAGAGTTCAAGCATCAAGCGTAAATGTCGAGCATGATCAGCTTTAGTTTTAGAATAAATGAGAATATCATCAATAAAGACTATCACAAAACGATCCAAATAGGGCTTACAAACACGATTCATTAGATCCATGAACACAGCGGGTGCGTTGGTCAATCCAAAAGGCAGGACCACGAACTCGTAGTGTCCATAACGAGTACGAAATGCGGTTTTGGGTACATCATATTTGAGAACACGAAGCTGATGATAGCCAGAACGAAGATCAATTTTCAAAAAACAGGTCGCGCCATGTAGTTGGTCAAATAGATCATCGATACGAGGGAGAGGATAACGATTCTTAATGGTAAGCTTATTAAGTTCACGATAGTCGATACACATACGGAATGAACCTTTTTTCTTCTTGGCGAATAGCACGGGAGCACCCCACGGGGAGGTACTTGGACGAATAAACCCCTTGTCGAGCAGTTCCTGAAGCTGACTAGATAGCTCTTGCATCTCGAAAGGTGCAAGACGATACGGGGCCTTGACAACAGGAGTCGCACCAGGTACGAGATCAATACGAAAATCGACGGTTCTAGGAGGTGGAAGACCAGGTAGATCTTCAGGAAAGACATCGGGAAAATCACACAACACTGGAACATCGCTTATGCTCTTCCCCTTGCTCTTTTGTTACACCATGTGGGACAAGAAAGCAAGGTTCTATTTACGTAAGCACCTGCTCGCTTGTGTGCATGACATCAGCCTCAGCCCTTTCGTAGGTCGGTCTCCATAGACGTGCAAAATATCACCAGACGGTAGAGGTAGATGAACAAACTTCTCGTGACAGGCAATCTCGGCATGATTCTTATGCAACCAATCCATACCGATAATGACATCGAAACTACCCAATTGCATGGGTATTAGATCAATAGTAAACATGTGGTCGTTAAGAATCGAGGAACAACCACAGAGAATAGAATCAACTAGAAGAGACTTTCCATCGGCAACCTCTACTGAAAACGACTTAGGTAGCATAGAGCGTGCACAGTTTAACAAAGATTCAAATTCTACGGACACAAAGCTTCTGTCGAAACCAGTATCAAATAGAATCGAAGCATAAAGGTCATTCACAAAAAACGTACCATTAACGATGTCATTGTCGTTACGAGCCTGGTTAGCATTAAGATTGAACGCTCGTCCACGAGCGGCTGGCTGTTGATCCTGGTCCAGCTGAGGACACTGGTTATGAAGATGAGTAGTATCTCCACATTTGTAGCATGCACGAACAACTTTGACTGTCTTTGGATTCTGCGGAGGAGCTGGGAGAGCTGGTAGGGCTGCCTGAGCTGGGGCTTGCTGAGTGGGTTGAGTAGGCTTAGCTTGATGACAGTAAGGAGTGTGTGACCATAGATTGCAGTTGGTGCACAAACGACATGCAGAATTAGCAGGATGATGAAAATTAGAAGTTGTACACTTGGGATAAGACCCAGAGTACTGCTTCTTTACTTCAGGTGTAGCAGGGTTCTGAGCAGTAGCAGCAGGAGCAGGCTTAGCAGCAAGATTCGCAGCAGGAACAATAGCATTGCATCCTGAACCCTGTGACTTTTGCCTCTTGTTCTTACCGCCACTTGGCTGCTGAGTAACTTGATGTGCAAACTTGGAGGAAGCAGGGTTAGCAAACTACTTATCACGAACGCAGTTGTTGTTGAGACTAGCTGCAAGACGGTAGACTTCCTCAATATTTCCGAGTTGAGCTGCTTCAATAGAATCACGCATAGCAGGAGGTAGACCATTGATGTACTTGGTTATCATGCGTTTAGGGGTAGAAACCAAGTGAGGAACAATCAAGCTGAGCTGCTTGAAATGGGTAGTATAAGCCAGATTATCATCACTAATCTGCTTCAAGTGCCAGAACTCTTCTTCAAGCTTCAGTTGTTCATGAGGAGGGCAGACTTCAAGCATCATCAATTCTCGCACCTCAGCCCATGGAAGAGCATAGTCTTCTTCATTCGATCGGATGTTTCTCTCATTTGTCCACCATTCTAACGCTCTGCCTTGAAACATTCCCGTTGCACTCCTAGTCTTTAGATGTTATGGGCATTCGCCGTTAATGAAGGTAACCTCGATGTTGTCAAACCACTCTAGCATAGCAGTCACCCCATCACTGCCCGTGAAAGACTTAGGGTTGCATGAGACAAAATGTTTGTAACTGAACTTTGCAAGCTTTTCTTTCTCCTTCTTAGAGTCAACAGAAGAGGGCACATTGTTCGATCCTTGGATCTCAGAGACGATCTTTGGCACGACTCGAGCGATCTGGTTGGCCATGAAGGACATCATCTTTTTCTGAGACTTTTCCCTGGATCTCTTGAGAGTTTCGGAGAGCTTTCGAGAAGACATCCTAATGATCCAACTAGAGGATCGTATAAGTCTAGATTCACAAAGTCTTACAGTATTGATTCACCACGATAGATTTGAAGACTCAAGATTCAACAAGATTCACATAGTTCACAATAGTTTCAACACCACAACCCACTACCTTCGCATGGCACGTTGTATGAAGTTTGGCAACATGTCAAAAACGCTTATATATAGGAAGTACCAGCGGCGTATCCACCACGCATCGGGCATATTGCTTCCGCCTCGTACTCGGTGTCATGTTACGTGTCGTAAAACACACTCCTCATCATAGATTCACATAGATTTCTCCAATAGTTTCACATATATTCCACAGGTTTCAATAGATTCAATAGATTCCAATAGATTCAATAGTTTCCAATAGATTCAATAGATCCTCATAGATTCCAATAGATTCAATAGTTTCCATTAGATTCAATAGATCCTCATAGATTCATGTTAACAACCCACAAACAACGAAATCTCGCATGGCACGTGCTACGAAAGTTCGGCAACATGACGGAAGCACTTATATATAGGAAGTACCAGCGACGTATCCACCATGCTTCAATCATGCCACGTCCCCCTCATCATCGGTGCCATGCTTCGTTAACCACAACATTAGATTTCACCACTTCTCACAACATCAATTTACCAAATAGATTCAATCACATAGATTAACCAAATAGATTCCACAGCTTCAACCCAAGCCTACAAAACTACGAACTTCACTTAGCGCGTGGAACGAAGGTTTGGTAACATGCCAGAAACACTTATATATAGGAAGTACCAGCGGCGTATCCACCAAGTTTCGAACATGCCACGTCCGCCTCGTCTTCGACGCTAGGCTACGTTTCGTTTTTTGTTTCTCAAACAACACATACTTAGATTACACGTAGATTATGCTAGAGTACACATAGTTTACACTTAGATTACACCAGTAGTTTCCCATAGTTTTAGAATTTAGCAACCTCATCATCGGTCTGCAAAACGCTAAGTTTCGCAAGGCACTTAGTACAAAAGTTGGTAACATGCCTGAAACACTTATATATAGGAAGTACCAGTGTCGTATCCACCATGTTTCAGACACGTCACTTCTGCCTCGTATTTCTATGCCATGTTCCGCTTAGTGTTTTACAACCACATTAACACATATATTCACCAGATAGATTCACATAGTATCATAGTCGATCAAGGTTTCCACATAGGCTATCATGATATAATAAAGCTTCATAAATTTAGTTTGATTCTGAGATTTAGGATTTATGTCTTAGATTGCGGACATACGTGCGAATTGAGTGAAAAGCCTCAAACAAAACAAACTAAAATTCAAGATAAACGGAGAATCTGAGTTTAAAACCATACATAAAATCGAGAGAACATAAAAGATAGGCTCATAAAACATAGATTGTTCCGGGTAGAAGAACGACGACTAACCAAGGTAATTCGAACCCCTTTCGAATTGAGGCAATGTGTCCTGACTTACTCAGACAAATATGTCATCGATGTTAGGCCTACGATATTCATCCTTTTGGTCATTTCACGTTCCTAATTGATTGGAAGTTTCGAGACCTTGGTGAGACATAAAAATCAAAGAGTGGGACTAGTTATCAAGGTCTGAGTTTCACCTCTATCTTGCCAACATCGTACCCTAATAGCGTCGGTACTTATCAGCAGATAAGACCTATTAGAATATAATCAGGAAATTTCCCATCAAGGTTTGGATGTCACTCCTGGCTTGAGGGCAATTTCGTGCAAAATACAAACACTGATTAGCAGTGTTTTCAAGTGTCAAGTGTCTATTATGACACCCTTAGGAAAGGCATGTAAGTTTAGCAGGAAAATGTGCTGCTAGGAAGCAGGTACGGTAGAATGCATAAGTCTTAAACAAGAGATAAGAATCAAGATTCCTAGAACTATAGACTAGGGCAAGTATTCTTACTTATCCTAATTCCCTATAGTTATGGCTCTGATACCAATCTGTCACACCCCAACAGATGGCGGAAACATCGGGGTGCGAGCACTAAGCATTCAGATTGCTCATGAGATTCCATAACACTAATGGTTTCATTAAAGATGTCAAATACAACCACAATAGTCTTTGATTCAACTTCTAGAGTTATCTAGGTGAGTTTCTAAGCATCAACCCTAGCTTGTTTTCCATAGTTCCAGCATCTATCAGCCTGCAACATGTGTTAAAATAAAGTCGGTACAAAAACGTACTGGCGAGCATACAAGTTTGAGTAATAGAATAATAGTTTTAAAACAACTCGTATCCATATGTAAATGTTAACAAAATAGTTTCAGCCATGCTAGTGTTCGCAGTCCAACAAGTGATAGCCCAAGTATCCCGATGCTTTGTTGTTTTCCCAAGTCTCAAGGAAAACTAGAATCCTCCTAACAATACCCCCGAGAATAATGGGGAGGTGCATCTCCTATAGCGCTACTATTGTTAAGGCGGAACTACACACCCTGGATTAAACGTTCACATAGCACAAATAGAATACAAGAATCACAAGTTTCACATACACATAGGATAGAGTTTAGTTTTCAAAAGTCTCAAGTATCGTAGTTTAATAGAATACATGTTACATCCCAAAGTTTAAAACAAAAATGGATCGAGTATACTCACAGTGATTGCTTAACAGATCAACTGTTATTGGATCAAAGGGAGGTCTTTAGAATTAGCCTGATTAGATTATAACAGATAAGAGTCGGGCAGAATAATGAGATTCAACCAAGTGTCGGATCAGTCATCTTGATCAGATGGTTGTTCGATCGGATGGCTATCCGATCGGATTGCCATCCGATTGGGATGACCATGGTGAGTGTGTGACGGATGGCCACTCGATCTGATGGCTATCCGATCGGATGGCCATTCGATCCAAGTGTCCAGTTTCCAAGTGTTCAAGTTTCTAAAAAAGTTTCTAAGTGTTAAGGGTTTCAAGATTCAAGGTCACCTTGATCGGATGGCAGTTCGATCGGATGGCAGTTTGATCGGATGGCTATCCGATCGGATTTCCATTCAACGATCAGGACTTCAAGTTGCAAGATGTTTAAGGTTAGGAGACCATGTCACCTGATCGGATGGTAGTTCGATCGGATGGCTATCCGATCGGATTACCATTCGACGATCAGAGATTCACAGTGTCCAAGTGTTAGGGTTAATAAGGCAAGTGTCACTCGATCAGATGGCTATCCGATCGGATTGCCACTCGATCGGGTTGTCCTTGTCCCGTTCCTAAACTTGTAAAATTTCTAAGTTTCTGTTTAAGTAATGACGACGGGGTACGCATTGAGACAACGGTAAACCCATCAGTGCAAAGCCGATCTGATCGGGTGGGAATCACCCCAGTCCATTCAGGCATCCATTCGTGACGGTGTTCATGTCATAATTCATACTCCAGTCATCTTTTCCGGCAACAATCCTTCTCCAAACCAACTTCAGACTAATCTTTAAGTCTACAGTCCGTTTGAATCCAGATCTCACCATTTTTTATAAAAGTCTTAACAAAAGATGAAGATGAACATGAGTTTTAGTTGTAAAGTATAGATTTAGTAAAGATTTAGTGTAAAAACTTATGAACTTCCTTAGATCTGAGCTTAGATCTTGAACAGAATGACACCACTCAATCAGTTTGTACAAACTGCCATGATGACATCACCCTCAAGAGCTAAAATCTTAGGGATTTCATGGTGAAAAGTGAGATTTCAAAGGAGAATCATGTAGAGAATAGTGTGTAGATCAAGGATGTACAAGAATCTAGTGTAAAACATACCGAAATCACCAAGAAATGGAAGAAAAGAGGAGTGCGTGCGTCTGGGTCGAGTGAGGCTATCACCGTAGTGAGAATTGATGTGACAGGCCTATTTATAATGTGAGAGTGAGTGAGTGAGTGAGGCGATGTGCATGAATCGGATGGAAATTCGGTCTAATGGCCATCCGATCGGTTGGTCATCCGATCGGATTGCCACTCGGCCAATCCATCATTTCCGCGTTTCCGTCTTTGATTCGTTTCGCGCGTTAGATCAAGCGTTGCGTTGCGTGTTTATTTGGTAATAGTATCACGTGACTAGATTACATTATTAAAACAAGTTTCCATAGTTTCCGCCAGTGACAAGACTCCAGTCCCTCATTCAACCAAGTCTCAAGTTTCACGAGCCTCAAGAGTCAAGCACCAAAGTATCAAGTATTCTAGAATCATAGTATCATAGCATCATAGGATCATAGTCTCATAGTATCATAGAATCATAGTCTCATAGTTTCATAGAATCATAGAATCATAGTCTCATAGTATCATAGAATCATAGTCTCATAGTTTCATAGTTTCCATGCATCAAGTATCAAAATCATAGCATAAGTTTCACCAAGTATCAAAAGTATCAAGTATTACATAGTTTAGGGACTAAAAGTGTCAAATAGATAAAAGTCTAGGGACGCAGGCGTTACAAGACTGATGGCAAGTATGAGAGAAGTGGTTTACTAATGGATGCCTTTCTCTTGAATCAAGCACCTCTAATTATAGGTGAAAACAGAGGGTTGGCACAGCCCCGTGGTCTTCTCTTTCTCTCACTTCATTAACTGCAGATGTCAGGTCTTGTACTAACGTACGCCCCGTGGTATCATAACCCGGCCCCGTGGTTAGCGTACTTGTTGTACTATCACAGATTCTACGAATCCTAGAGTTGACCACGACCTGTGTTGGGTTAGCACGGCCCCATGTTGGTTTGACTTTTGCTGTTGTCTTTTTCTGTAGGGAATCTTGACTGCGCACGGACCCATGCCTGCTGGGCACGACCCCATGCCTAAGCTTAAGTTTTTTGTTATTTTGTTATTTTGGATGTGGATGCGGGTTCAGCAGGTTGTGTCAATCCTTCTTCTTTGTATTTGTATTGGTTTCTTCTGTTAATTTGTTCCTTTTCTTCTTTAAGCTCTTTGATCCTGTAAATTAAAAGTAAACAATGAAACATGCTTTTTCGAACATTAGTACCGAAAAAGTGTCGATTTTATGCATTGTTTGATATAATTTATATGTTGCATTTTGCGCACATCAAGGAACCCTTTAAAACTTCAGGAATATTAGCTAAATGGCATAAAAGAGAGAAAGGATTATTTGATGTGAATAGAGTTCAATCAATGTTGGTGTAATATCAGATTGAACAGATGATAATGAAAAAAGTCAAGTGAAATTGGGGTTTTGGAAATGGGTACTAGGTGTGTGAGAGTGAGGGGTAAATTAGGAATTAATGGTGCGATTATGAGAAAGAGGAAGAGTGGGTGATGAGTGTACCTTATATTGAAGATCGGCAACTGATTTTGGAGAGTGTTAGAGAGATTTCGGTTGGTGAAGTATGTTTTTAGGGTTTATGGAATCAGTGGGCGGCATAGTGATCGGAGATGGTGGATGTGTGGCGGCAAAGGTGGCGGTGCGGTGGTGGAATGACGGTGTGCTTGGGGAATCGACGGTACACTGCGAGGATGAAGGGATCTAGGATGGAGGAGGGAGTTCGGGTGGCGGATTAAGACCATTAAGAAATGACATTGATGTCCGTTGTTTGAATAAGTGTGTGCAAGATCCACATTAGGAACATCCCTAACTACATATTTCTCATCATTGAAAACATCTACATCATGCTCAATGTATATACATATTATCTTAGTACCTTACATTTCTTGCACACGCTTAATCAAACAACGGGTATCTGAGTCATTTCTTAAAGGCCTTAATTCATCATCTAAATCACTATAAGGGACAAGATAATAAAATCGAAGATTTCATCATTTGTGTGACCCAACCTATCCATAACTTCATTGAGATCATAAAAACGGTTTGCATCCATGAAATCCACATAAGTTACCTTACCCCTATTGTAGACCCTATTTTAATTTCTGATAGCAAAATCCTCTTCATAGTGAACCTTCTTTGTAAAAAGGTCTAGGTCTCCACCTGTAAACAAGTAATTTTAGTCATTAATTTCCCTAAAAATTTAAAACATTTAAGTGACGTGAGTAAGAACGATCCTTAGCTTCGTATTCGAACTCTTCATTTTCCGGTCCGAGTGCACACATCTTGTAAACACTAATTGATCGTCTTGTCTCTGCACTAGGTGTTCAATTTTGGTGAGGGAAGACAAACGAGTGTTCAATCGATGATAGAGAGTGTTAAGAAAATGATGCCGAGTCTTAAAATATTGGTAGCTTCTAGACGAAAATACCCTCACGTTTTATGCACGTGAGGGTGTTAGCCGTTAAAGTTAATAGAGGGTTAGTGTTAGGCACGCAGTGTGTCACAAAATGAATAGTTAGTACCCCAAACAATGATTTTAAACCCTTAATACCTTAGAATTGTTATTTTGGTCAAACCACATAAAATAGCCGATGTAATTAACTCTACTTAAAAGGAAATCAGCAACAACAACATCGACTAAAACTAAATGATACGTGCCAAAGTCTAGTCAACCTACACATCCACCACTTTACCCACAATCTTTACACGTTGCCATGCATCAACTTTTTATTTGTTTTGTGTTAGTTATTTTATAAACCTCTAGAGTAGTGGTAGTCATATTCTTATTAACTCCCATTTCAGTTATTCCCTTATGTAGCCTATAAAAGGCATTGCAAGTTTATCATTGAAGGATAGCAGAAAATTAAAGTGAATTTGTTCTTGTTCTTTGTCTTGTTTCTTGGAGCTTGACCCCCTCTAAGGGTTATCTATCATTGGGAGATTGACCATCTCGAATCCGGTCACTATCAATTGGTGCTTTCATTCTCGATCATCATGCCTCCTCATACAAGCTTTGAAGAAGGCGTCACGACCTTAGTTGACATGGTCGACCGGCTAGTGACTCAACAAGAAGCTATTTCCACCCAACAAGCCTCGCATACCATGTCAATGTTTGACACCATGTGGAGTTTTCTCGCGGTACAACAACAACAACTCTTGTTTTTTTGTGCCCGACTCGGCCTAGAACCTCCACCTCCATTGCCCGCTCGACCACCATCTCCACCTCCACTCCCCGCTCGACCGCCGCCACCACTGCCAAAACTCATACCCACACGGACCACATTCTCTACACCAAAAACAATACCGGTACCAAAATTGCCACCAAAACCTACGCCGTCACCGGAACCGTATGTACAACCACATGGCCTTACACTTTCACAAAAACCATCCCCACCATTACTCGGCTCTAACAACCTCGCCCATGCGATCGACAAATCAACATCATTGGAGGTTACTAAAGAATCAAATTTTGGTTTAGATGTTGAAGACCTTGCAGAAGTTTTGGCTGTGAACGTCAACAATAGGTGGAATTTCACAAAGGCATCTTCATTGGTGTGTTATAGGAGTATTGAAGAAAAGAAAACTCCTGTGCCCTTGATAAAGGAGGATAAAGATCTAGTAAACGGTGCCACCCGGAGACACAAATGGCGGCCACCATGGTGCGCCGTCGATACCGCACCAAATGCCAATGGGAGATTTGAGTGGCGACCACCGTGGCAAATTCGTTTCGTTCTTGAGGACAAGAACGTTTTGAAGCGGTGGGCAATGATACGTGCCAAAGTCTAGTCAACCTACACATCCACCACTTTACCCACAATCTTTACACGTTGCCATGCATCAACTTTTTATTTGTTTTGTGTTAGTTATTTTATAAACCTCTAGAGTAGTGGTAGTCATATTCTTATTAACTCCCATTTCAGTTATTCCCTTATGTAGCCTATAAAAGGCATTGCAAGTTTATCATTGAAGGATAGCAGAAAATTAAAGTGAATTTGTTCTTGTTCTTTGTCTTGTTTCTTGGAGCTTGACCCCCTCTAAGGGTTATCTATCATTGGGAGATTGACCATCTCGAATCCGGTCTCTATCACTAAACCACACCAAAAAGAAGAAAGAAAACATTAAAAAAAAAAAGAACTAGCTTATTGAAAGCATGTGTGGCAGGAGCACATCTCCACGTAGACATATAAACCCAAAAAATCCGACGCGTATAATGGGTTACCCTGACCAACCCAAGAATTAATTTTTTTCGTATTGTATTCCATATTATTATAGGGTTAAGTTATAATAGAAAGTTTATTTGGGTAGAAAGCCTATGAAGTAATCTTAATCATCCATTTATTTAATCAAGGGCTAAGATTAAATTAGTGAAATTGAAGTAAAAAAGGAGGCGCGTGGGTTTGTCTAGGGGCATTCTAATCAATCCAAGCCAATAGTTTCTCTCTCCTCCAATTCCCCCCCCCCCCATTTTTTAAACGTTAATAACTTTTCCATACGACATTATTTTTTTATAAAAATTGCACAAAAAAACGAGTGTTTTTTATCTTTAAAACGACTATACTATTGCTATATTTTCGAAAAAAAATTCGAAAACCCAGTTGCGTAAAACGCAATGGAAAAAAAAACCTAAAAAATGACATTGTTCTAAAACGCAATGCACAAAAAACACAATTAAATGTCTTATTTGTAAAACGCAATGGCCAGAAAACAAAAAGAAATGTCTTATTTCTAAAACGCAATAGCCTAAAAACACAAAAGAAAGTGTACTTTCTAAAAAGCAATTGACTGAAAACACATAAAAATGTGTTTTACCTAAAACGCAATGCACAAAAAACACAAAGAAATGTCATATTTTTAAAAGCCAATGGCCAGAAAACACTTAAAATGTCTGTTTTCTAAAACGCAATGGACTGAAAACAAATAAAAATGTGTTTTACCTAAAACTCAATGCACCAAAAACACAATGAAATATCTTATTTATAAAACGCAATGGCCAGAAAACACTTAAAAATGTCTACTTTCTAAAACGCAATGGCCTAAAAAAACAAACGAAAGTATTTTCTCTAAAACGCAATGGACTGAAAACACATAAAAATGTGTTTTACCAAAAACGCAATGATTAAAAATACTTCAAAAATGTGTTTTTCTAAAACGCAATGGCCAGAAAACACATAAAAATGTCTTCGTTCTAAAACGCAATGGCCAGAAAACACCAAAGAAAGTGTTCTCTCTAAAACGCATTGAACCAGGACAATAGTTTTGTCTGTGAATTGTCTGAACCAGGAAGTAGGAGATCAAAAACTGTCTACGAATGCAGTTTTCCAGAGGCAATTTACAGAAAATTAGATTTTCTGATACATTTTAATTAAAGCAATTTAATCGGAAAAAAAAAATTTCCAAGCTGACCTGACCCCAGCCAGGGGCTCTGCCCCTAGGACCCTGCTACCAAGGGCGCTGCCCCCGGACCCCCGCCAAGATCGTAAAACGCAATGACTAAATCAAAAACCCAGATCGTAAAAATGAAATTAAAGAATTTCTTACATGGATCGAAGCCGATTTCTTCAACGATTGATGAAATTTGAATGATAGAAACACTTATAGCTATCGAATCGAACGGATCGAGTGGTTATCTTCAAAATCACGGGAAAAACGAGACTTTGTATGAAATTAAACTGGGTTTTCTTCAAAAAGCTGAAGAACACGTTGATCGGCTGTTTGAATCATTGATTGGTGACGAAAATCACACTATAATGTAGTGATTATTGAGATAGTAAGTGAAGAAAAGGTTGAGGATGGTGGGTTTTGAAGTTACTAGGGAGAAGAAGGAAGAAGAAATGATACGATTGACTAAAATATCCTTTCTCTTTGTTTTAAATTTTGCCACATGTCATTATCCTATTGCTTCCTATCCTTCCTAGCCAAAATAAACTTCCTATTTGATCATCACCCTATTATTATAAATAAACCACCCTAATCTTTACTCTCTCAAGTTTTTCACTTTAATTGGATAAATGTCTATTATGTTATTATTAAGGTAGTGTTCGTTTCACAGAATGGAATGAAATCTTGATAGAATTGGAATGTTGATTTCACTCCTTATTTTGTTGGTTTCAACAAGAAAATGAATTGAAATTGAACAGCATAAGACCACCCGTAGTGGATGAGATTTTGGGCGTTTTTTCCCTAAAAAAATGCCCCTCCATGTCCTACATACCGCCCCCATGGGCTTTTTTCTAAAAATTCCTCCTACGGTTTCAAACGCCTAATTTTGTGCGATGATCGAAAAAGGACCGTTGGGTCTAATAGTAATAAAAAAAATTCTTCTTTATTATTAGTCCAATTTTTTACCTATAAAAACCTCACTTTCAACTCCATTTTTTATAAACTTTACCCTCTTCTCTTCGATACGTCTTCACATTTTATAAAAAAAGATAAATATCATGAATCCTTTCCGACCCCTTTTCGGTGTTCCGTCTAGACCCGGCAACCAAACTTCATATCGCCGGAACACCACCCAACCGCAACCGTCCTACAATTTCCAAGAGATGGGCCAGAATGTGATGGCGTATTCGCAAATATTAGGCATGTCTCCGCAATTCTTTCATGTTCTACACGGCTTTGCATCCATGGGCGGTTCGCATGCGGCTCAAAAAGTCACCGAGCCCGACACTAAAACGGTGCCGGAGACACAACCTGAGCCCGTAGCCGAGGTATTTCAACGTTGTAAACAGTTCCATAAAAAAATATCCTAACGCCCGGTAGAAGAAGTGGGAAAAGGGGGAAAGGTGGATTCGTCTTCGTCAAATTTCGAAATGAAGCAAGATTTTGAATAGATGAACAGGCGCCTACAAGACAACGAGACCTCGGTCATAGGCATTTGGAGACATTGTAAGAAACGCCAAAAACAACAAATTTGCCGAGCTAAAAGAATTGAAGCTAATTGAGAAAGAAATAGAATTTTCGTCTAAACTGATCAATCACCTCGTAGGAGACGCGTTAATCCTAGCAGAAATGCATCGGCAACAAATCCATGACAAATATGGACTTTAGATTTTATGTTTTTTTAGCATACTTCCGTTTTTTTTTAGTAATGTAATTTTTATTTATTTAATGAAATTTTAGTAGTTTTAATTTTAAAAGAAAGACAAAAAATAATTGGGTAATCATTGGATAAGGCATTATTGGATATTATACCACTACATTCATTTTAAATAATGTCCAAATGTTGACTGGACCACCACCGCTTCATGCCCAAGGGAATCTACATTTCAATTCCATCAAAATTTCATTCCATATTACAAAATAAACATACCTAAATTACAAATCAAATTTCAATTTTTGCACGAATTCACACTCCAATTCAATTACAATCCATAATCCATGAAAGGAACACTAACTTCCAACCAAGATTTGTCCCCTTACATTGTATTTTGGACCAAATGTATTGACATTACATTTTCTTTTAACAAGCGAAGCCATCTAAAGTTTAACTTCCAATTCTTATTAACATATTATATATATCTTAAACACAAAGGTCGGTGCATAGACCAAATGACTATATCTGCCCTCACCCAACCAACCAAATTACAAAACTACCCCTAAGATGGCTCCTTCTCTTTCTTTATCTCCTGTCTCTGTGTCTCTCTCTCTCTCTCTGTTTCTTTGGGATGTCCAGCATCCAGCAGCAGCAGACATCAGTATTTTGGCAGACGAGGAATCGCCGGCCATGGCCTACGGCCGGCCTCCTCACCCCTGTTACACACCTCGCTGATGGCGATGATGGTGGTTGTGTAGTGTTTCATTTGTGTGGTTAGCTATCACCACTGTCGGTCACTTCCACTACCGCCACCGCCATCACCGCCGCCAGTATGGCCGCCGCTTGCAAATCTGAAACCCTAACATCGAAACCCTTCTTTCTCTTATAAGGTTTCTGCTGGTGGAATTTTTGTGTGGTTGGTTGTGTTTAAACTGACTGTTGTTAGGCTGTGATGAGTATCATTCATATAGATCATTCACAAAGATGGGGCGGCAAGGGTGGTGGATGGTAGGTATAGATCTGCAACCCACCTTGCAGCCAGCTTCACTCTGAGCCTTAGATTTGTTTTTATTAATCGATTGGTAAATTTGGTGTTATCTCTTCAACTTTTATTGATTTCTTAACGGGGATCAGAAAGCCCTTGCTGGTTCAACGGTGAAGGTACTGGATTAGGGTTTACGGAATCCGTCTGATCTTAGCTTTGATTTCCGGCTCATGAAGTTCTCCTTTTAGGGTTAACTCGAGGATGGTGTTGAACAGGGAGGGTGATGGTATAAGAAATGGTCATCATGTTGAAGGAATCAGGTGTTATTCAAGTCAATTAAATATGCTTTTTATAAATCCTTCTTTAATCTCATTTCCAATCAAAGGTAAATTGTTGTTCAAAATCCTTAATTGTTTTTTCCCCATCAATGCCTTATTCTCTCTTTAATCTTATTTACAATCGTTCTGTTTTTTTTTTTTTTTTTGGAATCAAAAGAGGCGATCTGGAGTTCATGTTGAAGAGGCTAAACAGTTAAGGCATCAACCATAAATCGAGAAGTCACAATCGGTTCACCAGGTAATTTGTCTGTTAAAACACTTATTTTCTTTAGGCTAGGGAGAGTAGTTCAAGGTTTCAACCCGGTCGGACCATCGAACCTAACCACCTAGAGATATGACCAACCCGTTTAAGGATTTAGTGTAAGCTTCTTAGTTCCCTGATTTGGTGAGTTCCCGGTTCTGGGTATGAACCGTGTATGTTCCCGTGGGAAGCGTGTGCAAAGTTGATCAAACCACGAATGTCTCTCACCGATGAACACAATGGCCTGGAACTTGAGATCACAATCATCCATCTGCAATTTTTGTAATTTGGATTTATAACTAAAGATTCTTAACTAGCTAATGAAGATTTCATTTTATGTTTGAGACCAAAACTGTATTTGTTTGCTTTTTATCTTATTCCCAGAAATAATAAGACATCAATTCTCAGTTTGTTTACGAACTATCAGTTTTCCTTTTGTGAATTTTTTAGGAGAATTTAAACATCTATTTGCTGGTGCTCTTTTTTAAACAAAAGGTTGGAGGTAGCAAAGGGTTGAAATTGCGACCTTGAGAGCGTAGTTGAAAAAAGTTGGTTTAATGAGATCGGTAGACTTTTTAAAGCAAAGTGCTTTTGATAGTCTACAAACTGATGTCATTAAAAGCTTGATGTTGACCAAAATGGCATTTCTCTTGATTACCAGTATGATAAAAAAAATATCATTCTAGCAACCACACAACCAGGAGGTTGCAATGCATTTTTTTAAGTGATCTCTGTGAAGAAGTTGTGGCAGACTTCCGTTTTTGATGGGCATTTTTTACATTTGACATGGTAAAACACTAACATGTTGTGGTTGTCTGGTCCTCCTACAGTACTACGATCAATGATCCATAAATCCACGCATCCTCTCCTTTTCTTTAAGAATGTGGTGTGCTTCACCGTAGCAACACAGCCGTGGCCACACCACTACACCAACTCCTGTTAAACCATTGGCCCATTGCTCACACGACGGTGCTTCTTAAAGACCATAAATAAGGATGTTGCGGCGACTTTGGCCTTCGATTCCGACGAACACGAAACAAGCGATGAGAGGTGACTGCGACGGTAGTGGTAAGGGAGAGAGAGAATGGTTGTTGATTATTATTGTTCAAAATGTTATCTTTATTAATGTTAATAAAGTCAAGAATGGTTAATTGTATTTGTTTTAGCTTTTGTGATGTGTGTTTTATTGAGATAGTGTTGTGTTGTTGTTTGTAGAGCGATTCGGTGGAGGCGGTTTCGAGAAAAGGAGTTTTGATGGAGATGGTTATTATAAAAGACATGGTGATGGTTGTAATTTTAGCAGAAAGCAATCTGATGGCGGCAATGTGGCCAAGCTTTTTGTTGGGTCTGTTCCGAAGACTGCCACCCAAGACGATGTAAGTTAGTTTTGGGCATCTGAAATTTTGCAAATGACACATGGTTTTCTTATAAATTAAATAGAAATGTCAGTGACATTTACATGTATGGTCCCTTTGCATTTTTCTTCTTTGCTCCTCAGGTTTTAGTTTTTGTATGCTTAGGTCCCTGTGCATTAATAACATACTTCTTTTTTACTTTTTATCTACTTTCTTATACTCAGTGTTCTCCCAAATCAAGACGAAGAAGAAAATGTCGTAATGCTTCGCGTAACATATTAAGCTGGTGTACATTGCATCGGACCTAAGGTAATTGCCCATCCTGTGTTTGTGTTCTCCGTTTTGTGCTTCTCCGGGTTCGTGTCAGTGCCTATTTGGTTGTTTGCATGTTCCAAATTTAACTTCCGAAGTTTAGCGTATTGCATCCCGCACGTAAACAACGGAAGGTAATTTTCGTTTGTTTTCTTTTTGTTTCTTACATTCTGGCCAAAGAACCCCAAATAATTGAAAATCACTGGTCCAAATTTGGGTGCATATGCGAACGATGGTCATGGTAATCGGAAATCGGAACGGTGGTTCTTGATTCTTCAATTTTGAGATTTGGAATTAAGATGAGTTAAGTTAGTTCGTAAACTGTATTTGAAAGCAAGTCGGGTCAAATATAATACGTTTTCATTCGATGGCGATGTAATTTTTTTAAGTAAAGTGTCGGGTCAAATATACAATATAAATACGAGTTACTTTAACTTTCGATGCCGTTGCAACGTGCGGCGGGTCAAAATCCTAGTTATTATGAAAAAAAAAACATAATAAAAAATATTATAATTTGTTTATCATGAACTAGATCTTTTTACCGTTAAATCGCTTAGCTTTTCTTGTTCCTAAATACTCATCTCTTCGTATTATTTATGAGACACAAATACTTATTAAATTTCTATAAGATATTTTATACTTAAGAATATATGAACCACTAAATGACAGCGGGTGCCTGAGCTTACGAGATAACAAACCTCAAAACTTAATACAAGTAAAACATTCTCTATCTTATATATTATGTATATAACATTTCACAAAATGTTTGACAGTGTAGCAAAACTCACATCAAGTTTTCTTTTTTTTCGTTTCTTCTTTTTTTTTTCTTTTTTTTTAGTTTTTTAGTTTAGTTTTTTTTTTCTTTTTTTTACCCTCGAACATTCAGTATTGTTATTTACACCCTTAGCTTTGTAAAATGTTATTTCGATCCTCTCGAGTTTTACGTGCTTGTTTTTATGTACGTGGGTCAAATATAATACGTTTGCGTGCTTATTTAGTTATTTTTATGTACGTTTTCAGTTGGTGTACGTTTTGTCAAAATATTTCTGGTTTTATTTTTATGTATCTTTTAGTCGTTCTACGTTTTGTCATATATAATACGTTTTCACTATGTGATATAAATTCGAGTTGGTTTATGTTTTAACGTAAGTTTTTCTCGGTTATGAGTCAGCTCAAATATAATATGTTTTCGTACTTATTTTATGTACATTTCAGTTGGTCTATGTTTTGACGTAAGTTTTGTTAGGAAACAAGTCGGGTCAGATATTTGACGTTACAAATTCGATTTACTTTAAGTTTTGACGCCACCGCAATGCGTGAATGGTCAAAATACTAATACTAGTAGTCAGTTAAATTTGCATATAATTCAGAACACATATTTATATAAACTCCATCTGTTATTTATTCGATACTTTATCATCGTACGTTTAGATGATAAGAGTACTTGTTGGGTTGGTATAACTATTTCTCCACTCACCCTCAAGACTTATTTCTCCTTCACTTTGCTTTCAAGTTTCAAGTTACCGTGACTTAAGGTCCTTTGTAGTCAACTAGACTTTTACAAGTGGGATTATGACGCATTGACCTGTGAAGTTGCTTTGACCCCTCATTCAATAATTTTTTTTCTCTATTTTTTAATTTGACACACACACATATACATATATTCATTAACCTCCATTTCAAGTGGTACAACTAATTACTCGTTTAAATTTGTTTGTGTTCAACACATGAAACGTGCCATACTGCCATGGGTTAATTTTTGTTTACTTCTCATACAAGTTTGGGCTGTATATTAATTCAACTATCTTGCTAGATATGGTTAGAGTTCTCTTCAACAATTCGAGTACCATGTGCCAATAAAAGGAAATAAGTCGTAGAATATATATTTATTTATATATATAGGGCCAGGATCATTTCAGAACCATAAATATTTACACAACTCGCAGAACTCCTAATAAACAATCTTTTTATTTATGTATTTTTTTGTTTAGGATAATTTTATCATTTATAATGTGTATTTTTACGATTACATACATGTTAAGAGTAATTTTATCATTTTTTATATGTAATTTTATAATTACACATATGTAAACTAGTTTTTTTACATATATGTAATTAGTTATGACACATATATATAATTTTGGCAATTAAACATATGTAAACTACTTTTAACATGTATGTAATCAAAGAAATACATATAATAGATGATAAAAATATCCTAAATACAAAAACTTATATATAAAATGATTGTTTATTATGAGTTCTGAAAGTTCTGTAGTTATTTAGAGTTCTGAAATGAACTCAACCCTATATATATATATATATATAGGGTAAGGTTCATGTGAGAATCACCCTTATTGCGAGAACCAATGTGAACACAAAATAAATTCTAAAAAAAATCAAAAAAGCACTCAAATTTTTTTAATATTTTTTTTTTCAAAAAATCGCTATATTTCGTTACCATTAAAAAAAACTTTTTTTTTCGAGTAACAGATATCTATGCACATGTGCATATGTATCATTACTTCGACAAATTCGGTAATACGTTATCAGGAATAGACAATTGCACTTTAATTTACAATATTATTCGTAATACACTACTTTTTACATTACCAATATTTAAAATGCACATGTGAATCATTAGGTATAACCATGATATAACGTGTTTTGGTACAAAAAGTTTGTGATTTTGAATGGAGAAGTAGGCCCATATACATGTTTTTTGGTTAGTTATATCTAGTGGTTGATTGTTTGGTTATAGTTGTCAATTTATAATGTAATATGTTGATTGGATGGTATAAATGGTGTTTACATACATGTAATAAAGTGAAAATATCGGTAATGGTATTGTATTATGGATGGTATGAGGTAATGGTATTGTATTATGGATGGTAGGAGGTAATGGTAGTGTATTATGGATGGTATGATAGATGAAAGGGAAATTGTATTCAAAGTAGTGTACCAAAACACCTTATTTCATGTTGATACATATAAATGCACATGTGCATTTCTAATATTGGTAATGTAAAAAGTAATGTATTACATATGGTAGTGTAAATGAAAGTGCAATTGTCTAATATGTGTGATGAATTACGTAATTTGTCAAATAAATGACAAAAATGCACATGTGCATGCTTGTGTATTATGGATGGAATGATAGATGAAAGAGAAAGTAGTGTACCAACACACCTTATTTCATGTTGATACATATAGATGCACATGTGCATTTCTAATATTGGTAACGTAAAAAGTAGTGTATTACACGTGGTAGTGTAAATGAAAGTGCAATTGTCTAATATTTGTAATGAATTACGGAATTTGTCAAAGAAATGATACAAATGCGCATGTGCATGGTCAACTTTGACTCGAAATTTATATTTTTTTTTTAATTTTTTTTATTGTAAACAAAATATAGCGATTTTTACAAAAAAAAAAATAGTAAAAAAACAAAATTTGGGTGTTTTTTAGATTTTTTTAGGTATTACTGTTTGTGTTCACACTGGTTCTCGCGGTTCTCGCAATAAAGGGTGGTTCCTAACGGATCTTTGTCCTATATAGATAGACATATATATAGGGAAAACGTAAAATAAGAACCATCTTTAGTTATGAGAACCATGGGAATTAGGCCTTCTAAAAGGTTTAAAAAAAACATTTTCTTAAAACTCTTTAAAAAATCACTTGTTTCAGCAAAAGAATAAAAAATAAAAAAAATGTCGCATGCAAAAATTTATGTCGGATGTAAAAAAAATACATCGTCAACAAAATTTACATCAGGCGTAACTAATGACTCGACAATTTTTTTTTGTTTTATATTTTTACAGATATGTTTATTCCATTTTCATCTACGTTTGTGCAAAAAATTGTGGCCCAACTCGTGCAAGAAGTGAGAGTTCTCATGGTTCTCACAACTCGCAGTGGTTCTTAACTGAACCAAATCCTACCACGAGTTGTGAGAACCATGAGAACTCTCACTTCCCGTGTGAGAACCATGAGAACTCTCACTTCCAAAAATCGAGTTCATTATGATCAAATTCTCGGATTACAATGTGGGGAAAAATCGACAGTAGTAACCCGCCAATCCGAGAAACGAACGAATTTAGACGGAGACTTCGGTGCGATCCAATTCTTGACAGCTTCGATTTTTGAGGGGTCAACGTGAATACCTTCTTTATTCCCAACGTGTCCAAGGAATTGACCTTCTTTTATCCAAAACTCACATTTGGAGAATTTGGCGTATAGTTGTTCGGTATGTAGGAGTTCAAGGATTAGATGCACATGACGCTCGTGTTCGGCTTGGGTTTTGGAATAGATAAGAATGTCGTCTATGAAGACGATCACAAAGCGGTCCAAGTAGGGTTAACAAACACGGTTCATCAAATCCATGAAGACCGCGGGAGCATTGGTCAAACCAAAAGGCATGACCACGAACTCGTAGTGACTATATCTACTGCGAAACACAGTTTTAGGAATGTCCTATTCGAGTACTCAAAGTTGGTGGTAGCCAGAACGAAGATCAATTTTCGAAAAGCACGTTTTCCTTGGAGTTGATCAGAAAGGTCATCGATGCGGGGAAGACGGTAGCGGTTTTTGACAGTGAGTTTGTTAAGCTCGCGATAATCGATGCACATTCGAAACGAACCATCTTTCTTCTTGACGAAAAGGCCCGGAGCATCCCAAGGAGAGGTACTAGGGCGTATGAAACCTTTATCAAGTAATTCCTGAATTTGGCTTGATAGCTCTTGCATCTCAGAAGTTGCAAGATGGTAAGGAGCTTTAGCAACGGGTGTAGCACCGAGGATGAGGTTAATGCGAAAATCGACTGAACGAGAAGGAGGATGGCCAGGTAGGTCTTCGGGGAAAACGTCGGGAAAATCACGCACCACTGGAACATCACTTACCTCCTTTCCCTTGCCATTTTCTTCCACAACGTGGGCTAAAAAGGCAAAGTACTGCTTACGTAAGTACTTGTTCGCTTGTGTGCATGACATGAGTTTGAGACCCCTTTGATGGTCTGTCGCCATAGACGTGTAAAGTGTCACCAGATGGAAGAGGAAGTCGAACAAACTTTTCGTGGCAAGCGATTTCAGCATGGTTCTTACGAAGCCAATCCATACCTACTATGATATCGAAACTACCCAATTGCATGGGTATGAGGTCAATAGGAAACACATGATCGTTAAGAGTGAGAAAACAATCGCGAAGAATGGAGTCAAAGGTGGTAGACTTGCCATTGGCAACTTCGACAGTGAACGATTTTGGAAGTTTCGAGCGTGTACATTTTAACATTAGTTCGAATTCAACGGGTACAAAACTCTTATCCGCACTAGTATCAAATAGTAAAGAAGCATATAAACCATTTACAAGGAACGTACCGTTCATGACTTCATTGTCGTTTTGCACTTGATTCACGTTGATGTTAAATACACGTCCACGTGGTGCTTGTTGTTGTTGTTGTTCCTGGTTTTTTTTATGGGCATTAGGGTCGGATGTGAGTAGGATCTCCACATTTGAAGCAGGCTCGAACATTGTTGGCAGGATCTTAACGGTTTTGGTTTAGGGGGGTTGCTGAACTTGGGAAGAGGCCCAGTGTATGGCTTTCTGGCAGGTTCTTGTGGGGTATTTGGGCTAGCAACAGGTGTGATTGCGTTGCAACTCTGACTTTGAAACTTACGTTTCTTGCCATTATTGTTACGCAGCTGAGATTTAGGTTCTTTGGGTTCAATGGTGACTTGGTTAACGGATTTGATGGTAATGGGGGTTGTGGTTTGTTTGTCTCTCACCCGATTGTTGTTGAGGCTAACAGCTAGGCGGTAGACTAACTTTATGGTGTCGGGTCTTGTGGCTTTAGTGGTATCGTGAATGGCAGAGGGAAGACCTTGCAGGTATTTCCTAATTGAACGCTCAGGCGTGAGGACTAGGTGGGGTACAATGATGCTCAACTATTTGAAACGAGTGGTGTAACCAAGGTTATCATCACTTACCTGCTTGAGGTTCCAGAATTCCTCCTCGAGTTTCTGCTGCTCGTGCGAAGGACAAAATTTTGTCATCATCAGTTGCTTAACCTCAGCCAAAGGAAGGGCGTAGGCGTCTTCATTGGATCGGATGTTGCGCTCGTTTGTCCACCAATCAAGAGCTCTCGCCTGGAAGACGTCGATTGCGCTTCGGGTCTTCAGGTATTGAGGATACTCAGTGTTGATGAAGGTCACTTCAATGCTAACGAACCACTCGAGTATCTTGGTAACACCTTCAGTGCCGGAGAAAGTTTGAGGGTTGCAAGCAGCGAAGTGCTTGTAGTTGAACGAGACTGGCTTAGATTGGTCGACTTTAGAATCGACCGAAGAGTTGGGGGTATTGGCTGCGGTGACCTTGCTCACAATGTCAGGTATCATTTAGGCTATTTGCTTAGCCATAAACGCAAGCATCTTCTTGTTGGAGCTCGACTTTGAACCTCTCTTTGAGCTGGAGAAACGGCTGGAAGACATCTAAAAGATCGAAACAGAGGAAAAGGATAAGACTTGATCATAATGTTTTTGAAAATGTTAGTTTGCATAATTTAACATGTAATATGTCACGTAATACGTATGTTTCAAGTGGTTCACATAAGCATAACAAGAATTCACGTTGTATAACCAAAAATAATAACAAAAGAATAGTAAATTTAGTTTTTTCACGAGGAATTATTATTGTTTGCGAGTAAAGTGTGATTCGGGCCTTCAACGCTGAAATGAAAAGCATATCAGATGTAAAACACATTAAAATTGATAAAGCATAAATGAGATTCATTGTAAAACATGGAATGCCTTGGAATGAAACTAAGACTTTTCCAAAGTGGTCGAAAATCCACTTGAGTCAGGGAAACATGCTTTGGCCTAATATGTAGAATACTCTCACGAGAAGCGGTTAGCGATATTCACCCTTCCAGTTACTACATGTCCCTAGTTAATCGAGGATTCGAGACTTTGGTGAGATTGAAAATCGAAGTGTGGGGCTAGTTATCAAGATGTGGGTTTCACCCCTAACTTGGTAACGTCGTACCCTAAGTGTGGTTAGTACTTATCGGATGAAGCAAGAAAATAAATTTTGAGTCATCGATAAGGATCCACTAGAATATGAAAGGGAAATTCCTATCAAGATATGGATATCACTTCTAACTTGATGGTGAAATTTCGTGAAAAATTGATAAACGCGGATTGTGGGATTCCACCAAAAGTTATGGGTTTTCACACCTATTGAGGGTAAGATCGCCTCGTTTGTGCCATAAGAGTGTCTTCAAGACTTCACATGCCTATTGTGATTGCATTAGGAAAGGCATGTATATTTGAGACCAAAGAAAGTACATAAGAAACAATTAAGGAAGAATTCAAGTTGTTTTAAGCATAAACAAGTATAGTCAAGGATGGTTCCTAAACTATAGACTAGGTCAAAAGCATGGCGATTTTCCTAGTTCCCTAAAGTTATGGCTCTGATACCAATCTGTCACACACCAACCGATGGCGGAACATCAGAGTGAGACGAAAACAAGATTGCAAGAGTCTTCATAACACTAATTGTGAAAATATTTAATTAATTCAAATTTCATAAATTCCAAAATGAAAATACATTGTCTCGAATCGGGAAATACATCAAATTGCAATTAAACATCATGAAACAGAAAGTCAAGTTCAACTTTAAGATGTGTATCTAAATCCACCCTAAATAAGTTTTTTCATCAACATCAACTAGCGACTTGCAACATGTATTAACATAATGATCAACAAAAGTTGGCGAGTATACAAGTTTGATATCATAGCATAACAATAACAAAGTTTGCTCATATCCAACATGATAATTGCATATAATGTTACTAACATACTAACAAGTGTAACCTATATGTCAAACCAGAGTTTAACACAATCGTGATTACCAATGTCGTCAAAACATCAATGGTGTAAAATAGATTACTTAACAATACCACAAGAATATGGGCGGTGTGTTAATCCTATAGCGCTATAATTGTTAAGGTGGCTAGCAAAGTTAATGAGTCTATAGACACAAGTATACTTAGCATGAGAAATAACAAGAATAATACAAGTCTCATGTTTGAATGGATAGAGTGTGATTATAACAAGCTTAATTGAGATTGTGTGATTTGTGTAAAGTGTACATGTTGCACCTAAAGTGCATAAAACGGAAAATGGGATCGAGTATACTCATGGTTTTGCGTAGCTTTCCAATAAAACCGAGGATTGATGAGTTGGGAGTTGGTACACTGAGGTTACCCTACAATGGGTAAATGAAGGTGTGTGAGTATTCGGATTATGTCAAAGGATTTTGGATCAGAATTGAAATGCAAAAAGTATGAATTTACGACAATAACCTAAGTCCACAACCATGTTCGTGCAACTGAAAAGTCAGTTCGTGCGAACAAGTGTCTGTTCGTGCGAATGGAGGTCCATTTGTGCGAATGGATACCTGTTCGTGCGAATGGAAAGTTCATTCATGCGAAAGGCTTCAGACTTGTGAAGTTCCATTCGTGACACTTAACCATAAACCGGTTAACGTTATGGATTCAGTTAGATATATTATCAAGTAAAAATAGCAGTCTAGTATTGTCACAATTATGAAGAAGAATAACACAACTAATAAAATATCCCAGCAGCCAAATAAGAACAACCCGGGCATGTCATACCCAACATGGCAAATGTTAGAGGCGTGGCGGGTTTAACTTACTTTGTTTCTTGGAAACTGCTTGGTGTTCGTTCATGAGACACACAAGTGAGGTGGTGGAACTAGGTTGGAGAGCCAAGGCTCCCACGGTTCACGCCTCTGTCACAACTCAGATTCATCTATACTGAATATGGTGAATCTGGGATGACTTCAACACTTGGTACATCGATAAACTTGAATCAAAAGATTAAAAACAGAACCACTCGTGTGAATGGGTCCCCTCGTGTGAATAAGTGGTCCATTCGTATGAATGGGAGCTATTTCGCACTAAGAGACTGTTCTGATTCATACGAAACAGCTCATTTCTTGGTGAAAATTAACCCTAACGCAAACCCACAACTATGAACTGAGTTGTGAGCTTGGTGGGTACCAGATTCCACCAAGTTTTCGAATCCATAACGTATTGTACAAGGACTTAAATAAAACAGAATTGTAAAATGTAAGAACATGGATACAATCAAAGTTTTATTTCTTAGTTTGAACCACAAAAGTGGTGAGGTTTCACCATTAGTTTGCCAAGGCAAACTTGTGAAAACCATTCAAGAAATTTTTCCAAACATGAAGGTTTGAAGAAAATGGAAGAAAACACAAGAAAACAAGTAAAGATGTGAGTTATACCCACTTAAAATGTTGCTGTAATATTCTACTCGAAAATGTAAGTTCAGAGTGTTTGAGAGAGTTGGTGCGGCTGGAAAGTATAAGGAGTGGAGGTAGGCACATATTTATAGGGCTGAGGAGTGGTTTGGTGCGACTAAGTCAGTTCGCACGAGTGGACTCTCTTCGCATGAAGGAGTCCAGTCGCTTGAAGGTTTTAGGTTTGGCCGGTTTTGCATATTTTAGCCGTTTTTAAGTGTTACGAGCATGAAAGTGTACTATGCAAGTATAAGGCATGTATAAATGGTGTTTCAAGTACAATTTTTCGAGTATGAACATGTAATCAAGTTTGAAATGTGTAACATAAGTATGTATAAGTGTCACACCCCAACCGATGGCGGAATCATCGAGGTATGGCACTGAGCGAAAAAGATTGTCCAGAAGTTTCCATAACAATTATCATTACCATTCAATTTAAATAACATGTCCCATACCATGTCTCAAACAGTAAATAAATTATTACAGATAAAATCTAGGCAAGTAATTCTGTTCCGACAACTCAGATTTAAATAAAGCAATTGTTTATCTGCTTCTAGAGACCCTTGATTCAATTACTACAGACAACTATTTGGTGGGCTCTAAAGCTTTATTCTAGCTTCAATTTCCTACCAGATGTGCATCCTAAGCACCTGTCACATACGTAAAAATAAAGTCAATACATAAAATGTAAAGGTGAGCATACAAGTTTGATAATAGCATATAGAGTTCAAATTCTTTTACGCATAACCAGCACGTACACATAGTGAAATGAAGCACGTTAGTTATCAACATAGATCCATCGATACCAATGACTGCGGGTTGACTGCCCGGGCCAGTTCGCAATACATGATTACCACCGTAATCCATGCAAGTAATTGTCCTTAACAACCCCCGTGTGAACGGGTGCTGAGTCCAAACTATAGTACTATCGTTGCTAAGGCAGGTAGACAGCATTCCATGTGTAAACATAACAAACAAGCATTCATAAGCCACGTATAACATGCATTAACGGTTCGCGTTCAAATAGTATTGAGTAGTGTGTTTGATGTGATTTGAATAGTTGTAACGTATGTAACACCCAAAAGTGCATAAAGCAAAAAGGGATCGAGTATACTCACATCGGTTGATGGATTGAAGGGAGCGCTTAGCGAGTAGGGTTAGCCTGAATAGTTTGATAGCATAATAATAAGCGACGCGTAAAACGGAAAACAAGTGTTGGAGAGTCGGATAGCTGGTCGATCGGACGGTAGTTCGATCGGACGGCTGACCGTTCGGTCGACAGTCCGCTCGGACCGCTGTCCGGTCGGTCGGTAGGCCGATCGGATGGCTGTTCGAGTGGATTGTTTCTTCCCTTGAGAAGGATGTGTTTGTGTATGATGGTTTGACTTTTGAAGTTTTCGTTGTAGCATTTGAAAACATTGAAGTATCCTTACCCTTCAGGTAGGTCGATCGGACGGCTGTTCGATCGGCCGGCAACCCGATCGGTTAGGTATTTTTATCAAGGTAAGTTCTCAGCAGGGTGTCACCTGATCGGACGGCTGTTCGATAGGGTGGCACTCTTAGTGCATCGAACATGTTGAAAAATCGATTAAGTGTTGAAGTATAGTATCTCATGATCCGAAGAGTAATCCGATCGGACAGTAGTCCGATCGAACAACAGTTCGTTCAATACTAGTCTTCAAAATAAATTGATTAAGTGTGGGACCATGTGTTAACCGATCGGCTGGCCAGTCGATTGGCTGACTGTCCGATCGGCTGGCTGTCCGTTCGAACAGCAGTCTGATCGGTTAGCAACCTAACCTGATCAGCCTATTCGTCTAACACTTGGTTGTTCTGATTGTTTGTCATTTTCTTGAGGCATTTTGACAACGAGTCGAACCATAGATCCCCCGTCCTTACTTAGTTCCCCTGGTCGGACAGGAATCACCCAAATCCGGCCGGTGAACTGTTCAGAACGGAGTTTAATGTTTAACCCGAAATCGGTTAACCTCGTGGATAGAATCCGGATCTTGAGCCATGCAACCACCGGAGTGATTTGTAAGCCGGCACAGGCTCCGTTTCTATCGGTTTGAAGGCATTGAGTGAAAAAGAGTTGAAAGAAAGTTGGAAAATCCATCTTTCAATCCTCTTCACCATGTATAAGTTTAGATTTAGAGTAAATTGCCATTTTCGCCCCTGAGGTTTGGGCACATTTGCCATTTTAGTCCAAAATGACACTTTGGTACCATTTCGCCCCTGAGGTTTGTAACTTTTTGCCATTTTCGTCCAAATGGCTAATCAAGTTACTTTATTTTTGGACGAAAATGGCAAAAAGTTACAAACGTGGGGGGCAAAATGGTACCAAAGTGTCATTATTTGGACGAAAATGGCAAATGTGCCCAAACCTCAGGGGCGAAATGGTACCAAAGTGTCATTTTGGACTAAAATGGCAAATGTGCCCAAACCTCAGGGGCGAAAATGGCAATTTACTCTTAGATTTATGAAAGATCTTTGTTTGTTTATGTGGAAATCGGCTAGATCCAAGTTATTCTTGGTGGATTGAGGCTAAAACATGAAGTTCTTCAAGAACCCATGATGACATCATCCTAGAACACTTGAATCTGGATGATTTCACGGTTAAAAGTTAAGATTTGAAAGATAGAAAGGTGTAGGAGTGCGTGTGGGTCGAGAAAGTACAAGATTTAGGACGAAATATTACCGGGATCGAGAGAAATCTGAGAAAAGGATGAGCTAAGCGTGCTGGTCAGACAGAGGTTTCCAAAAGTGGAAAGGATGACAATGACAGGGTATTTATAGGATGCCAAATGAGGAAAGTGCTGGCCGATCGGCCAGGCAGCTCGATCGGACAGCCTGTCCGATCGGCTGGCTGTTCGATCGGCTGGTAGCCTGATCAATCAGTTGCTCGTTTCGAGTGTTCGGTGTGGCGATTCTTGATATTTCGATTTCGGTTGCGAGCGGTTCGATACGATAGGGTTTCCTAGTCAAATTACTTTTAATCCCAACCACTCATATCTTGCACTATCCCTTCTCCACTAATCATCATGGTTCGATTGTGATTCGAGTTCGATTGCATTTCGAGTTTCGATTGATTTCCACAACATGCAAAAATTAAACATGCGCAGGTAACACATAAGGCACACACATACACGTATAACAATAACTAAAATGCGTAGTTCGAGTTACGATTCGATTCGATGTCGATTTGATTAGCATAGTTTGATTATCGTTTAGTTAACTTTATCGCATTGTTACTTCCTATAGTTCACAGCCGTAGGTCGATTAAATAGCGAAAATCATACGTCGATTATTGTAATCATTAACACTTACTCCACATAATACAACTAAATTAAACACATAAAAAAATCTACTACAAGTCAAGTCGCGCGAAATCGGTCATTGACTTTGACCTTGACTTTGACTTTGACTTCTCGAAAACACGGGGTGTTACAGCCTCCCCTTGTTTAGGGAATTTCATCCCGAAATTAGGCTGGAAGTTGTACAACACCGTGAATCACGTTTGAGAACTTTCTCTTTCTAGACTTTCTCCTTAAATAGTTGCGGGTACTTCGCCTTCATGTCGCTTTCGAGTTCCCAAGTGAATTCGGCGCCTCGTTTGCCTTCCCATCGGACTTTCACAATAGGAATGTGAGAGCGTCTGAGCTGCTTGGTTTGGCGGTCCATGATTTCGACAGGCTTTTCCACGAAGTGTAATGTTTCATTAACTTGCAGGTCATCGAGAGGAACATGTAAGTCGTGGTCGGCTAGGCACTTTCGGAGGTTTGACACGCGGAAATTCGGGTGGACGTTACTAAGTTCCTCCGGTAGTTCGAGTCTGTAGGCGACTTTTCTGATCCTTTCCAGAATCTTAAAAGGTCCAACATATCGAGGCGCGAGCTTCCCTTTCTTGCTGAATCAGACCACACCCTTCCAAGGTGATACCTTTAGGAGTACGTAGTCACCAACGTCAAATTCAAGGGGCTTGCGTCGTCTATCGGCATAACTTTTCTGTCGATTCCGAGCTTTAACTAGGTTGTCTCGAATTTGGAAAATTCTGTCTGTCGTTTCTTGTAATAGCTCAGGACTGGTTAATTGTGAGTGACCGATCTCGTGCCACACAATAGGCGATCGACATCTTCTTCCATATAAAGCCCCGAATTGTGCCATTTGAATGCTAGAATGATAGCTGTTGTTATACGAGAATTCGACTAACGGCAGGTATTTATCCCAATTACCACCGAAGTCTATGACACACGAACGGAGCATGTCTTCAAGAGTACGAATCGTTCTTTCAGTCTGACCGTCGGTTTGAGGGTGGAAAGCGGTACTTAGATTAAGCGATGTACCGAGTGCCGTTTGAAATGTTTCCCGCAGTCGCGAGGTAAACCGAGCGTCTCGATCAGAGATAATATCACGAGGCGTCCCATGATTACAAATGATCTCGTTGGTGTAGATTCGGGCTAATCGTTCTACCTTGTAGTCTTCCCGTATAGGCAAAAACTGAGCTGATTTGCTCAAACGGTCAACCACAACCCAAATGCTGTCGTGACCTGATGACGTGTGTGGTAGCTTTGTTATAAAGTCCATAGCTATACTCTCCCACTTCCACATGGGGATCGGTGGTTGTTCGAGTAAGCCAAAGGGTCTTTGATGTTCAGCTTTGACTCTTGCACAAGTTAGGCATTTCCCAACATAGAGAGCAATATCCCTTTTCATGCCCGGCCACCAGTACTTATAGCGATGGTCCTGGTACATTTTTTCGGCACCGGGATTTGTGGGCTTCGTCCATCAAAATCTGTCGTAAATCGGTCCGTTTAGGGATCCAAATTCGGTCCAGAAAGTGGAATATCCCATTTGACTTGCTCACAAGCTGGTCTCCATCATGGTAGATTCTTTCTTTCTTCAGAGTGCGTTCGTTAAAACACGCATGCGGAGCCTTTAGGATGAGGGTCTCGAGGTCGTATTGGGTTTGAACATTACGAGTGCTAAGCAAATAGCTCCGTCTATTGAGTGCGTCGGCAACAATGTTTGCCTTGCCTGGGTGATAACGAATCTCACAGTCGTAAGACGTTGACGCATGTTAAGTTCCTTCTGATTAAAGATATGTTGTAGGCTCCTATGATCGGTGAAGATCGTACACTTGGTACCATACAGGTAGTGTCGCCAAATCTTTAACGCAAAAACAACTGCGCCTAGCTCGAGGTCATGGGTTGTATAGTTCTTCTCGTGGATTTTGAGCTAACGAGATGCGTAAGCTATAACCTTGTCCCGTTGCATGAGGACACAACCAAGACCAAGGTTGGAAGCATCACAGTAGACGATGAAATCGTTGTTTCCGTCGGGTAATGTGAGAACAGGAGCGTTGCAAATCTTATGCTTGAGGGTTCGAAAGACAGTCTCTTGTTCAGTTATCCAAACAAAAGGCTTGTCCTTATGCGTGAGAGCGGTAAGCGGCACAGTGATCTTTGAGAATCCTTCGATAAATCATCGATAATAGCCCGCTAGTTCGAGAAAAGAACGGACTTCAGACGGGTTCTTAGGCGTAATCCAGCTCTTAATAGCTTCAATCTTCGCAGGATCGACGTGGATACCTTGACTATTAACAATGTCACCCAGAAAATGAACTTCCTCCAACCAGAATTCACACTTGGAGAACTTGGCAAAGAGTTGGTTCCCCTGGAGTAGCTCGAGAACCAAACGTAGATGTTGCGCATGTTCGGCTTTCGATTTGGAATAGATCAAGACATCGTCGATGAATACGATGACGAAAAGGTCGAGATATGGTTTACACACGCGATTCATCAGATCCATGAAAACCGCATGTGCGTTGGTTAAACCAAAGGGCATAACAACGAATTCGTAGTGGCCGTATCGAGTGCGAAACGCGGTTTTTGGTATATCCTCCTCTTGAATACACAGCTGGTGATATCCTAAGCGTAGATCGATCTTTTAGAAGCACGTAGCACCTTGTAGCTGATCAAACAAATCATCGATGCGGGGTAGGGGATAGCGGTTCTTGATAGTTAGCTTATTCAATTCCCGATAGTCGATGCACATCCTGAACGAACCATCCTTCTTTTTGACGAAAAGGACTGGCGCGCCCCAAGGAGAGGTGCTAAGGCGAATAAAGCCTTTCTCAAGTAATTCCTGGAGTTGGTTTAAAAGTTCGCGCATTTCGGATGGCGCGAGTCGGTAGGGAGCTTTGGCAATAGGGTTGGCTCCAGGAATGAGGTCGATACGAAAGTCGATATCACGACTTGGCGGTAGTCCGGGAAGATCCTCTGGAAAAACATTAGGAAATTCTCGAACCACAGGAACGTCTCTCACTTCCTTCTTCTCTTTCTCTTCCTTCTCCGCTACTACAATGTTAGCCAAGAAAGCCCTCTATTCCTTGCGGAGATACTTGCTAGCTTGAACACATGACATGAGCTTGAGACATTTCGAAGTAGTATCACCGTAAACACACAACAAATCACCATTCGCGAGCGAGAATCGAATCATCTTGTCGAAGCACACAACTTCAGCATGGTTTTTACGAAGAAAGTCCATGCCTACTATGATGTCGAAACTTCTGAGTTGCATCGGAATAAGGTCGATTGGAAAGATGTGATTGTTGAGTTCAAGAGTACAATCACGAAGAACAGAATTGACGGCGACAGTTCTTCCGGTAGCGACTTCAACATCGAACGTCGAGGAGAGTTGGGAGCGTTTACGACTAAGGAGCTTCTCGAATTCGAACGACACAAAGAAATTATCGGCTCCAGTATCAAATAAACATGAAGCATAAATACCATTCACAAGGAACGTACCATTAACTACGTTGTTGTCGGCTTGGGCTTGACGCACGTTGATGTTGAAAGTTCGTGCGCGTGCTGCTTGTTGCTGTAGCTGCTGGTGTTGCTGCTGCTGAGGCTGTTGCTGCTAGGGATCTTGTTTCACAACCCTGTTTGGGCACATGTTGGCGAAATGGTTAGGATCGCCACATGCGAAGCAGGCTCTGGCGTTGACCGCGGGTGCCGGAGGAGCTTGTTGACCCTGAGGGGCGGTGAGTAGAGCTTGATGAGCATGAGCTTGTCGAGCGCGGCAGTTGTAGTGAAATAGCCATACATATTGCAATGAGCACAGAAACGGCAAGCGATGGTAGTCGGGTGGTGGTAGGTACAAGTAGGGCAGAGCGGGTGTGGCCCAGTGTATGCACGCTTGCCAGGCGGTGCATTTGCCACAGGCGCCGCTACTTGACGCTGTTGGGCTGGTACAGCTTGAATCGGTGCAGCAGTGATCGCACAGTTCTTGTTGCTGGAGCTTTTCTTTCTCTTGTTCTTCCTCTTGTTGCTTGATGAGGTGGTGGTTTCAGCAGTAGGGGCGGCGGTAGTAGCTTGATGCAGGTCCTTTGAAGTTTTATCCCAGACACCGGCCTTGACCCGCTTGTCATTGATTTCAGCAGCCAGTAGGTATGTTTCTTCGATCGTTGTAGTCTTAGCCGCTTGAACGAAATCAGCAACACAGTCAGGCAGGGCTCGGATATACTTCTTGATTGCCATGTCTGGAGTCTTGACCTGATCTGGACAAATGATGCTGAGCTGTTTGAAGCGAGCAGTGAGCGCAGCATTTTCACCATCCTTTTGCTGTATGTGCCAAAATTCATCCTCTAGCTTCTGACGTTCATGAGGAGGGCAGAATTCTTCCAGCATGACTTCCTTGAGCTCGTCCCACGATAGACCGTAGGCTGCATCGTTCCCTCGCTTGTTCCTTTGGCTGTCCACCAGTCTAGTGCTCGGGACTGGAAAACGCCGGTAGCATTCAGAGTTCGGAGGTCATCGGGGCAACCACTCAGTCGTAGAGTGACCTCAATGGAATCAAACCATATGAATAGTGCAGTAGGACCTCCCTCGCCAGTGAATTCTTTTGGCCCACACGACTTGAATTGCTTGGAATTGAAGGTCTTAGTGGTAGCTTTAGGAGCTTCGGTCCTTGATTCCTCAGATGATTTGCTGGCATTCTCGTAAACATCACTCACGGCCTTTGCTACACTTTTAGCGATGATGGCAGCAAGGCGTTTGTCTCTCTTTTCTTGACGAGAAAGTAAGGGATGACGGGATCCAGATGACATTGTCTACAACAGACATCCTCACAGGACTCAAAACATTGTATTCGAATCTCACCCCACACGTCTACTACTTACTAAAGCTCAGGAACACATTCATCACGTTAACACGTAGGCGCATAAACACATAGTCAATCAGTCATAGATTCACATAAGCACGGATTCACACAGTCACGTATGCATCTAGAGCACAGAATCATAGAAGCACCTAATCATGTAGTCACAAGAGGCAGTTAGAATACAGAAACCAATTATTCACAGTTCACAAGCGTTCAAATATAGCGATCGCATTTCGGTATATCGAGTCGGGTAGTATAAGCGTATAACGTATCATAAAGTCGTCCATAGTTCAGCGATTTGTTAACGTTGTGTAGTGTGTTGTGTGATGAGCAGAAGCAAATGGCGTTAGATCGAATCCAATAGTACCTCAAAACGCTAACAATAAACATAAATCACATAAAATCGACGAATCATCAGAGTCAGCAGTTACGGGCTCAAAATCGAAACACATAAAATCCGAGATGTAGATTGTCTGCGGCTAGTGGACTTCGACTACCCAAAGTGGTTCGACTATTCACAAAGACTTGTCGTGCACATTTGACCTTCAGGGCAGCGCCTTTGCCTCCATTCTTGGGCATTTGGCACACATCCCGTTAGTCATATCGTGACTTCAGGTCGTTGGAGTCCGTCGAGACTTTGGTAAGAGTTTTGTATAAAAGCGGAACAAGTCATCAAGGTTAGGGTTTCACCCCTAGCTTAACAACTTCGTTCCTGTTTTTAATAAAATAGAGGAGATTATTCATCAAAATATGGATTTCACTCCTGATTTGGCATAATTCTCCTTGTTTGTAGTTAAAATGCGGGTCGATCAAGCAACTTTCGTCGAGAGTTTGCGGTTTTCACACCTAATCTCGGCTTAATTGCTCATTCATAGCTGAAAATTCGAGTGCAGTGATAGTGTAGAATAAGCGAGAGTAGCGAGAAATAGCAGTAGGCTCATACATAACCCCTAACGGATATGCATAAGTCGGTCTGTTGGTTCCTAACTATAGACTAGGTATCTAAGACATCGGCCCAGACTAGGTCGTGTCTTGCCTAATTCCCTATAGTTATGGCTCTGATACCAATCTGTCACACCCCAACCGATGGCGGAATCATCGGGGCATGGCACTGAGCGAAACAGATTGTCCAGAAGTTTCCATAACAACTATCATTACCATTCAATTTAAATAACAGTCCCATACCATGTCTCAAACAGTAAACAAATTATTACAGATAAAATCTAGGCAAGTAATTATGTTCCGACAACTCAGTTTTAAATAAAGCAATTGTTTATCTGCTTCTAGAGACCCTTGATTCAATTACTACAGAAAACTATTTGTTGGGCTCTAAAGCTTTATTCTAGCTTCAATTTCCTACCAGATGTGCATCCTAAGCACCTGTCACATACGTAAAAATAAAGTCAATACATAAAATGTAAAGGTGAGCATACAAGTTTAATAATAGCATATAGAGTTCAAATTCGTTTACGCATAACCAGCACGTACACATAGTGAAATGAAGCACGTTAGTTATCAACATAGATCCATCGATACCAATGACTGCGGGTTGACTGCTCGGGGCAGTTCGCAATACATGATTACCACCATAATCCATGCAACTAATTGTCCTTAACAACCCCCGTGTGAACGGGTGCTGAGTCCAAACTATAGTACTATCGTTGCTAAGGCAGGTAGACAGCATTCCATGTGTAAACATAACAAACAAGCATTCATAAGCCATGTATAACATGCATTAACGGTTAGCGTTCAAATAGTATTGAGTAGTGTGTTTGATATGATTTGAATAGTTGTAACGTATGTAACACCCAAAAGTGCATAAAGCAAAAAGGGATCGAGTATACTCACAACGGTTGATGGATTAAAGGGAGCGCTTAGCGAGTAGGGTTAGCCTGAATAGTTTGATAGCATAATAATAAGCGACGCGTAAAACGGAAAACAAGTGTTGGAGAGTCGGACAGCTGGTCGATCGGACGGTAGTTCGATCGGACGGCTGACTGTTCGTTCGACAGTCCGCTCGGACCGCTATCCGGTCGGTCGGTAGGCCGATCGGATGGCTGTTCGAGTGGATTGTTTCTTCCCTTGAGAAGGATGTGTTTGTGTATGATGGTTTGACTTTTGAAGTTTTCGTTGTAGCATTTGAAAACATTGAAGTATCCTTACCCTTCAGGTCGGTCGGTCGATCGGACGGCAGTTCGATCGGCCGGCAACCCGATCGGTTAGGTATTTTTATCAAGGCAAGTTCTCAGCAGGGTGTCACCTGATCGGACGGCTGTTCGATCGGGTGGCATTCTTAGTGCATCGAACATGTTAAAAAATCGATTAAGTGTTGAAGTATAGTATCTCATGATCCTAAGAGTAATCCAATCGGACAGTAGTCCGATCGAAGAACAGTTCGTTCAATACTAGTCTTCAAAATAAATTGATTAAGTGTGGGACCATGTGTTAACCGATCGGCTGGCCAGTCGATCGGCTGACTGTCCGATCGGTCAGCAACCTAACCTGATCAGCCTATTCGTCTAACACTTGGTTGTTCTGATTGTTTGTCGTTTTCTTGAGGCATTTTGACAACGAGTCGAACCATAGATCCCTCGTCCTTACTTAGTTTCCCTGGTCGGACAGGAATCACCCAAATCCGGTCGGTGAACTGTTTGGAACGGACTTTAACGTTTAACCCGAAATCGGTTAACCTCGTGGATAGAATCCGGATCTTGAGCCATGCAACCACCGGAGTGATTTGTAAGCCGGCACAGGCTCCATTTCTATCGGTTTGAAGGCATTGAGTGAAAAAGAGTTGAAAGAAAGTTGGAAAATCCATCTTTCAATCCTCTTCACCGTGTATAAGTTTAGATCTATGAAAGATCTTTGTTTGTTTTTGTGGAAATCGGCTAGATCCAAGTTATTCTTGGTGGATTGAGGTTAAAACTTGAAGTTCTTCAAGAACCCATGATGACATCATCCTAGAACACTTGAATCTTGATGATTTCACGGTTAAAAGTTAAGATTTGAAAGATAGAAAGGTGTAGGATTGCGTGTAGGTCGAGAAAGTACAAGATTTAGGACGAAATCTTACCGGGGTCGAGAGAAATCTGAGAAAAGGATGAGCTAAGCGTGCTGGTCGGACAGAGGTTTCCAAAAGTGGACAGGATGACAATGACAGGGGTATTTATAGGATACCAAATGAGGAAAGTGCTGGCCGATCGGCCAGGCAGCTCGATCGGACAGCCTGTCCGATCGGCTGGCTGTTCGATCGGCTGGTAGCCTGATCGATCAACTGCTCGTTTCAAGTGTTCGGTGCGGCGATTCTTGATATTTCGATTTCGGTTGCGAGCGGTTCGATACGATAGGGTTTCCTAGTCAAATTACTTTTAATCCCAACCACTCATATCTCGCACTATCCCTTCTCCACTAATCATCATGGTTCGATTGTGATTCGAGTTCGATTGCATTTCGAGTTTCGATTGATTTCCACAACATGCAAAAATTAAACATGCGCAGGTAACACGTAAGGCACACACATACACGTATAACAATAACTAAAATGCGTAGTTCGAGTTGCGATTCGATTCGATGTCGATTTGATTAGCATAGTTTGATTATCGTTTAGTTACCTTTATCGCATTGTTACTTCCTATAGTTCACAGCCGTAGGTCGATTGAATAGCGAAAATCATACGTCGATTATTGTAATCATTAACACTTACTCCACATAATACAGCTAAATTAAACACATAAAAAAATCTACTACAAGTCAAGTCGCGCGAAATCGGTCGTTGACTTTGATCTTGACTTTGACTTTGACTTTGACTTCTCGAAAACACGGGGTGTTACAATAAGAATAATTGAGTTTCATTATGATCAAAGTCTCGGATTACAATGTTGGAAAAGAAATACGAATACAATACAATTACGAGTTTCCAGAAATAGAAATACAACAATATTTTCTAAGTAAGCAAAGTACAAGAATGCGGAGCGTTACACACCGCCACCACCACCGAACACCACTGACTACCGCCGCCACCACCCACTGCCACCGCCACCTTCCGGCACCTAACACCGGCACCACCGCCACCGACCATCGCCGCCACCCACTGTCTCCATCGACCACCGCCACCATACGCAGATTTTATTACTTTTTCTACCTACCAAACAACATAAGGTAATGATTCATTCCATTCCTATATGGTATTCAAACAAGACCATGGAATTGTAATGATCTATTTTATTCCTTTGTCTATTCCATTCCCTCAATCATTTTATTTTCTCGTCTATTCCATTACCCTATACCAAACAAACCCTAAGGTATGAGATTAGTATTGTGTCACACCCCAACCGATGGCGGAATCATCGGGGCATGGCACTGAGCGAAACAGATTGTCCGGAAGTTTCATAACAACTATTATTACCATTTAATTTAAGTTAACATGTCCCATACCATGTCTCAAATAGTAAACAAATTATTACAGATAAACATCAAGACAAATATCCTGTTCCGACAACTCAGATTCAAACAAAAATGGTTTATTTATTGGTTTCTAGGACCCCATTTCCTAGCTTCGATTTCATCACCGCGTAGAGAGCATCCTAGACCTTTCCGTTAGTCATGTCAGGATTTCAGGTCATTGGAGTCCGTCGAGGCCTTGGTGAGAGTTTTGTAAAATGTGCAGAACAAGTTGTCAAGGTTAGGGTTTCACCCCTGGCTTAACAACTTCGTTCTTGTTTTGATAAAATTGAGGAGATTATTCATCAAAATATGGATTTCACTCCTGATTTGGCATAATTCTCCTCGTTTGTAGTTAAAATGCGAGCTGAGTAAGCAACTTTAGTCGAGAGTTTACGGTTTTCACACCTCTTCTCGACCTTATTGCCCACTCTTAGTTGAAAATTCGAGTGCAGTGAGAGTGTAGAATAAGCGAGAATAACGAGAAGTAAGCTCGTACTTAATCCCTACTGGTTATGCACAAGTCGGTCTTGCTGGTTCTTAACTATAGTCTAGGTATCTAAGACTTCGACCCGGACTAGGTCGAGTCTTGCCTAATTCCCTATAGTTATGGCTCTGATACCAATCTGTCACACCCCAACCGATGGCGGAATCATCGGGGCATGGCACTGAGCGAAACAGATTGTCCGGAAGTTTCCATAACAACTATCACTACCATTTAATTTAAGTTAACATGTCCCATACCATGTCTCAAATAGTAAACAAATTATTACAGATAAACATCAAGACAAATATCCTGTTCTGACAACTCAGATTCAAACAAAAATGGTTTATTTATTGGTTTCTAGGACCCCATTTCCTAGCTTCGATTTCATCACCGCGTAGAGAGCATCCTAGACCTTTCCTAGCCTCAAGTTCACAGCATGCTAAGCATGTAAACTTCCTAAGCACCTGTCACATACGTTAAAATAAAGTCAATACATAAAATGTAAAGGTGAGCATACAAGTTTGATAATAGCATATAGAGTTCGAATTCGTTTACGCATAACCAGCACGTACACATAGTGAAATGATGCACGTTAGTTATCGACATAGATCCATCGATACCAATGACTGCGGGTTGACTGCCCGAGGCAGTTCGCAATACATGATTACCACTGTAACCCATGCAAGTAAAAGATCCTTAACAACCCCCGTGTGAACGGGTGTTGAGTCCAAACTATAGTACTATCGTTGCTAAGGCAGGTAGATAGCATTCCATGTGTAAACATAACAAACAAGCATTCATAAGCCACGTATAACATGCATTAACGGTTAGCGTTCAAATAGTTTGAGTAGTGTGATAACTGTAGCTTGAATATTCGTAACGTATGTAACACCCAAAAGTGCTTAAAGCAAAAAGGGGTCGAGTATACTCACAGCGATTATGGATTGAAGGGAGCGCTTAGCGAGTGCGGTTAGCCTGAATAGATTTGGTAGCATAACGATAAGTAATTCGTAAGACGTCACAAAGTATGGAAGGGTCGAATAGGGGTTCGTTCGGATGGTAATTCGATCGAACAGCAATTCGTGCGAGTAACAATCCGTTCGGGTGGTCATTCGATCGGATGGTAATTCGATCTAGTGACGATTCGAGTGGATTGTTTCTTCCTATGAGAAGGGTGTGTTTGTGTATGATGGTTTGACTTTTGAAGTTTTCGTTGTAGCATTTTGAAACTACGAAGTGTCTCTGTCTTTCAAGTCGGTCGATCGGATGACTAGTCGTGCGGATGGCAATTCGTTCGAATGGTCATCTGGTCGGACGGCGACTTTATGATGAGGTTACTTATTGAAAACAAGTTTGCTACATAAGTGTCATTCGATCGAATGGTAATTCGATCTGATGACAATTCGTGCCATTGAACATGTTGAAAATTGTTAAGTCTTTTAAAGTCTTAGTATCTCATGATCCGAAGAGTAATCCTTTCAAAGGAATCACCCTAGTCCTGCCGGTTACCGGCTCGAGACAGTTGTTCTTTACTAACCCGAAGTCGGTAGTCTCATGAGTAGAATCTAGATCTGAGCCGGCACAACACTAAGGGCGAGTAGGAGACTAGATCAGAACCTGATTCTACCGGTTTTGAGTGTTTTAAGTGTAAAAAGAGTCGAAAGAAAGTTAAAACCATCTGTCAATCCTTTTTCAGCACACTTGTTCCGAGATCCTTACATGATCTTTGTGGAAATTGGTTAGATCTAAGTTGTTCTTAGTGGGTTGAGGTCAAAACATGAGGTTCTTTGAAGAACACATGGTGATGTCACCTGAGAACACCCGAAATCTAGTGATTTCAGGGTTAAAAGTTAAGATTTAAAAGATAGAAAGGTGTAGGAGTGCGTGTAGATCAAGAAAGTACAAGATTTAGGACGAGATCTTACCGGAATCGAGAGAAATCTGAGAAAAGGTTGAGTTGAGCATGCTGGTAGAACAGTGATTTCCAAAAGTGGAAAAGATGACAATGACAGGGGTATTTATAGGTTGCCAAAAGAGGAAAGGACTGTTCGGTCGAATGGCACATGGCCTGGTGACCGTTCGGTCGGATGGCAATTCGAGTGAGTGGCATATGTCATCCGCTACCAGGTGGCTATCCGGTCGAATGGCTACTCGATCGGATGGCACTTGGTTAGCATGTTTGACCCGGTGATTTTGCTGATTCGATTTCGATTGCGATCGATGCGATACGATGGATTTTCCTAGTCAAATTACTTTTAGTCCTAAACACTCATATCTTGCATAATCTATTTTCCACCATTACTAGAGTTCGTTTCACGATTCGGATTCGATTGCATTTCGAGTTAGATTTCGAGTTTCGATTGAGTTCGCTTGATTACCACAACATAACATAAATAAACATGCACAGGTAACACGTAAGGCACATACACATGCATAATAACAAGTAAAAATCATAGCTCGAGTTGCGATTAGAAGTCGATTCGATTAGCATAGCTTGATTATTGATTAGTTAACTTTATCGCATTGTTACTTCCTATAGTTCACAGTCGTAGATCGGTTGAATAACGATTAATACTCGTCGATTATTGCAATTAACAACACTTACTCCACATAATATAAATAAAAGAAAAACATTTCTACAAGTCAAGTTGCGCGAAATCGGTCGTTGACTTTGACCTTGACTTTGACTTTCACTTATGAAAACACGGGGTGTTACAGCCTCCCCTTGTTTAGGGAATTTTGTCCCGAAATTAAGCTGAAAGTTGTTTCAACCGCCATGAATCACATGGAGAGCTTTCTCTATCTAGACTTTTTCCTGGAACAACTGTGGGTACTTTGCCTTCATGTCGCTTTCGAGATCCCAAGTGAACTTTGCGCCTCGTTTGCCTTCCCATCGGACTTTCACAATAGGAATGCTAGAGCATCGGAGTTGCTTGGTTTGGCGATCCATGATTTCGACAGGCTTTTCCACGAAGTGTAATGTTTCGTTCACTTGTAGATCGTCTAGAGAGACATGTAAATCGTGGTCGGCTATGCACTTTCAGAGGTTTGACACGTGGAAAGTCGGGTGGACGTTGCTAAGTTCCTCCGGTAATTCGAGTCTGTAGGCGACTTTTCCGATCCTTTCCAGGATCTTAAAAGGTCCAACATATCGAGGCGCGAGTTTCCCTTTCTTGCTGAATCGAACTACACCCTTCCAAGGTGATACCTTTAGGAGTACGTAGTCACCAACGCCAAATTCACGGGGCTTGCGCTTTTTATCGGCGTAGACCTTCTGTCGATCCCGAGCTTTCACCAGGTTGTCTCTGATTTGGAAAATTTTGTCTGTCGTTTCTTGTAATAGCTCAGGACCGGTTAGTTGCGAGTGACCGATCTCGTGCCACACAATAGGCGACCGACATCTTATTCCGTATAATGCCTCGAAAGGTGCCATCTCGATGCTAGAATGATAGCTATTGTTATACGAGAATTCGACTAACGGCAGGTGTTTATCCCAATTACCACCGAAGTCTAGAACACACGAACGAAGCATGTCTTCAAGGTTTGTGGGTGGAAAGCAGTACTTAGATTAAGCGTTGTACCGAGTGCCGTTTGAAACGTTTCCCACAATCGTGAAGTAAACCGAGCATCACAATTAGAGATGATGTCACGAGGCGTCCCATGATTACAAATGATCTCGTCGGTGTAGATTCGGGCTAATCGTTCTACCTTGTAGTCTTCTCGTATGGGCAGAAAGTGAGCTGATTTAGTCAAGCGGTCGACCACAACCCATATGCTGTCGGGACCTGATGACGTGGGTGGAAGCTTGGTTACGAAATCCATAGCTATGCTCTCCCACTTCCACATAGGAATTGGTGGTTGTTCGAGTAAGCCATAGGGTCTTGGATGTTCAGCCTTGACTCTAGCACAAGTTATGCATTTTCCGACATAGAGAGCGATATCCCTTTTCATACCCGCCCACCAGTACTTATAACGAAGGTCCTGGTACATCTTGTCAGCACCGGGATGAATAGAGTATCTGGAATTGTGGGCTTCATCCATCAGAATCTGTCGCAAATCGGTTCGCTTGGGAATCCAAATTCGGTCTAAAAAGTGGAATATCCCGTTGGATTTGCTCACAAGTTGGGCCCCATCATGGTAGATTCTTTCTTTCTTCAAGGTGCGTTCGTTGAAACATGCATGTTGGGCGTCGCGGATGAGAGTTTCGAGATTATGTTGGGCTTGAATATTACGAGTGCTAAGCAGGTAGCTCCGTCTGCTAAGTGCGTCGGCAACAACATTCGCTTTGCCTGGGTGATAACGAATCTCACAGTCGTAATCGTTGAGAAGTTCTACCCATCGACGTTGACGCATATTAAGTTCCTTCTGATTAAAGATATGTTGTAGGCTCCTATGATCGGTGAAGATCGTACACTTAGTACCATACAGGTAGTGTCGCCAAATCTTTAACGCAAAAACAACTGCGCCTAGCTCGAGATCATGGGTTGTATAGTTCTTCTCGTGGATTTTGAGCTGACGAGATGCGTAAGCTATGACCTTGTCTCGTTGTATAAGAACACAACCAACACCAAGGTTGGAAGCATCACAGTAGACAATGAAATCATTGTTTCCGTCGGGCAATGTGAGAACAGGAGCATTGCAAAGCATGTGTTTAAGGGTTTGAAAGGCAGTCTCTTGTTTAGTTCCCCAAACAAAAGGCTTGTCCTTATGCGTAAGAGAGGTAAGTGGTACAGCGATCTTTGAGAATCCCTCGATAAATCGTCGATAATAGCCCGCTAGTCCGAGAAAAGAGTGGACTTCGGACGGGTTCTTAGGCGTAACCCAGCTCTTTACTGCTTCAATCTTCGCAGGATCGACGTGAATACCCTGACTATTTACAATGTGACCCAGAAATTGAACCTCCCCTAACCAGAATTCATACTTGGAGAACTTGGCATAGAGTTGGTTCCCCTGGAGTAACTCGAGAACCAAACGTAGATGTTGCGCGTGCTCGGCTTTCGATTTGGAATAGATCAAGACATCGTCGATGAATACGATGACGAAACGGTCGAGATATGGTTTACACACGCGATTCATCAGATCCATGAAGACTGCTGGTGCATTGGTTAAACCAAAAGGCATGACAACGAATTCGTAATGGCCGTATCGAGTACGAAACGCGGTTTTGGGTATATCATCTTCTTGTATTCGCAGCTGGTGATATCCTGAACGTAGATCGATCTTCGAAAAACACGTAGCGCCTTGTAGTTGATCAAACAAATCATCGATATGAGGTAGGGGATAGCGGTTTTTGATAGTCAACTTATTCAATTCCCGATAGTCGTTGCACATCCTGAACGACCCATCCTTCTTTTTTACGAAAAGGACTGGCGCGCCCTAAGGAGAGGTGCTCGGGCGAATGAAGCCTTTCTCAAGTAATTCCTGGGGTTGGGTTGAGAGTTCGTGCATTTCTGACGGTGCGAGTCGGTAAGGAGCTTTGGCAACAGGGTTGGCTCCAGGAATGAGGTCGATACGAAAATCGATATCACGACTTGGTAGTAGCCCGGGAAGATCCCCTGGAAAAACATTAGGAAATTCTCGAACCACTGGAACGTCTTTTACTTCCTTCTTCTCTTTCTTTCCCTTCTCCGCTACTACAATGTTAGCCAAGAAAGCCCGGTATTCCTTAGGGAGATACTTGCTGGCTTGGATACATGACATAAGCTTGAGCCCCTTTGAAGTAGTATCGCCATATACACACAACAAGTCACCATTCGCGAGCGAAAATCGAATCATCTTGTCGAAGCATACAACTTCAGCATGGTTTTCTCGAAGAAAGTCCATGCCTATTATGACGTCAAAGCTTCCGAGTTGCATCGGAATAAGGTCGATCGAAAAAATGTGATTGTTGGAGAACAGAATTGACAGTGACGGTTCTTCCGGTAGCGACTTCCACATCGAATATCGAGGAGAGTTGGGAACGTTTACGACTAAGGAGTTTCTCAAATTCGAGTGACACAAAGCAATTATCGGCTCCGGTATCAAACAAATAGGAAGCATAAATACCATTCACAAGGAACGTACCATTGACCATGTTGGTGTCGGCCTGGGCTTGACGCACGTTGAGGTTGAAAGTTCTGGTGCGCGCGGCCTGTTGTGGCTGCTGTTGTTGTTGCTGCTACGACTGCTGTTGCTGAGGCTCTTGTTTCACAGCCCTGTTCGGGCACATGTTGGCGAAATGGTTCGGGTCGCCACATGCGAAGCAGGCTCTGGCTTTGACTGCGGGTGCCGGAGGAGCTTGTTGACCCTGTGGGGCAGTGAGTAGAGCTTGGTTGGCAGGAGCTTGACGAATACGACAATTGGTAGTAAAATGGCCGTACACATTGCAATGAGCACAAAAGCGGCATTGAACGGCAGTCGGGTGGTGGTAGGTGCAAGTAGGGCAGAGCGGATGTGGTCCAGTGTATGCACGCTTTGCAGGCGGTGCATTGGCCACAGGCGCCGCTACTTGACGCTGTTGGGCAGGTACAGCTTGAATTGGTGCAGTAGTGATCGCACAATTCTTGTTTGTGGAGCTGTTCTTTCTCTTGTTCTTCCTCTTGTTGCTCGATGAGGTGGGTTTAGCAGTTGGTGGGGCAGTGGTAGCTTGATGCAGATGCTTCGAAGTCTTATCCCAGACACCAGCCTTAACCCGTTTGTCATTGATTTCAGCGGCCAGCAGATAGGTTTCCTCGATCGTCGTAGTCTTAGCCGCTTGCACGAAATCAGCAACGCAGTCGGGCAGGGCCCAGATGTACTTCTTGATCGTCATGTCGGGAGGCTTGACTTGATCGGGACAGATAATGCTGAGCTGTTTAAAACGAGCAGTGAGACCAGCATTGTCACCATCCTTTTGTTGGATGTGCCAAAATTCATCTTCTAGCTTTTGACGTTCGTGAGGAGGGCAGAATTCCTCTAGCATAACTTCCTTGAGCTCATCCCACGACAGACCGTAGGCTGCATCGTTCCCTCGCTTGTTCCTCTCGGCCGTCCACCAGTCTAGTGCTCGGGACTGGAAAACGCCGGTAGCATTCAGAGTTCGAAGGTCATCAGGGCAACCACTTTGTCGCAGAGTAACCTCAATGGAATCAAACCAGTGAAATAGTGCAGTAGGACCTCCTTCGCCAGTGAATTCTTTTGGCCCACACGACTTGAATTGCTTGAAACTGAAGGGCCTAGCGGAAGTCTTAAGAGCTTCGGTTCTCGATTCCTCGGATGATTTGCTGGCATTCTCATAAACATCACTCACGGCCTTTGCTACACTTTTCGCGATGATGGAAGCAAGGCGTTTGTCCCTGTTTTCCTGACGAGAGAGTGCATGACGGGATCCAGACGACATGGTCTGCAACAGACATCGTCACAGGACTCATCACATTGTATTCGAATCTCACCTCACACGTCTACTACTTACTAAAGCTCAGTAACACGTACTGTATAAACACATAGACTTATAACTACGCAAGCCACAGAATCACTTAATCACGTAACCACATAAACACTTAGAGCACAATTCACGTAATCACGTAGAGCATATAATCACAGAATTTCCTAATCACGTAGAGCAAAGAAACAAGGAAACACATACGCATCTAGTCACTAGAGGCGTATAGGGGCCTATAAGGACACGTAGGGCATTCTAACTGCCTCATAATACATAAATCTAGATCTAGAGAAAGGTACTAGAGAGAGAAAGTGCAAAAAGGTGGTTCAGGGAGCGTGTATTTGTCAAACTGGTCAATAAGAATCACGGTAAATTGTACGTCTGGTGGGTTCGGTCATGCATGTTCAGGGGTTTCGCACGTCGAACGTGTCGTTACGCAATCATTTGGAGTCAAAATAAGCACAAAATCACAAGATGCAGTGCGAGTCGCGTGTGTCGATCGAAGTGAAGGCAAAATCGAGTAAATCTTCAAAAATTTAAACACATAAATTGGTAAGACCATATAAAACACATAAAATCGACAAATTTGAAACACATGAAATTGAGAGAGATAGATTGTCTGTGGCTAGTAGACTTCGACTAACCAAGGTGGTTCAACTATTCTCAAGGACTTGTCATCATTGTCTGACCCACAGAACTGTGCTTTTGCCTCGATTCTTGGGCATTTGACACCTTTTCCGTTAGTCATGTCAGGATTTCAGGTCATTGGAGTCCGTCGAGGCCTTGGTGAGAGTTTTGTAAAATGTGCAGAACAAGTTGTCAAGGTTAGGGTTTCACCCCTGGCTTAACAACTTCGTTCTTGTTTTGATAAAATTGAGGAGATTATTCATCAAAATATGGATTTCACTCCTGATTTGGCATAATTCTCCTCGTTTGTAGTTAAAATGCGAGCTGAGTAAGCAACTTTAGTCGAGAGTTTGCGGTTTTCACACCTCTTCTCGACCTTATTGCCCACTCTTAGTTGAAAATTCGAGTGCAGTGAGAGTGTAGAATAAGCGAGAATAACGAGAAGTAAGCTCGTACTTAATCCCTACTGGTTATGCACAAGTCGGTCTTGCTGGTTCTTAACTATAGTCTAGGTATCTAAGACTTCGACCCGGACTAGGTCGAGTCTTGCCTAATTCCCTATAGTTATGGCTCTGATACCAATCTGTCACACCCCAACCGATGGCGGAATCATCGGGGCATGGCACTGAGCGAAACAGATTGTCCGGAAGTTTCCATAACAACTATCACTACCATTTAATTTAAGTTAACATGTCCCATACCATGTCTCAAATAGTAAACAAATTATTACAGATAAACATCAAGACAAATATCCTGTTCTGACAACTCAGATTCAAACAAAAATGGTTTATTTATTGGTTTCTAGGACCCCATTTCCTAGCTTCGATTTCATCACCGCGTAGAGAGCATCCTAGACCTTTCCTAGCCTCAAGTTCACAGCATGCTAAGCATGTAAACTTCCTAAGCACCTGTCCCATACGTTAAAATAAAGTTAATACATAAAATGTAAAGGTGAGCATACAAGTTTGATAATAGCATATAGAGTTCGAATTCGTTTACGCATAACCAGCACGTACACATAGTGAAATGAAGCACGTTAGTTATCGACATAGATCCATCGATACCAATGACTGCGGGTTGACTGCCCGAGGCAGTTCGCAATACATGATTACCACTGTAACCCATGCAAGTAAAAGATCCTTAACAACCCCCGTGTGAACGGGTGTTAAGTCCAAACTATAGTACTATCGTTGCTAAGGCAGGTAGACAACATTCCATGTGTAAACATAACAAACAAGCATTCATAAGCCACGTATAACATGCATTAACGGTTAGCGTTCAAATAGTTTGAGTAGTGTGATAACTGTAGCTTGAATATTCGTAACGTATGTAACACCCAAAAGTGCTTAAAGCAAAAAGGGGTCGAGTATACTCACAGCGATTATGGATTGAAGGGAGCGCTTAGCGAGTGCGGTTAGCCTGAATAGATTTGGTAGCATAACGATAAGTAATTCGTAAGACGTGACAAAGTATGGAAGGGTCGAATAGGGGTTCGTTCGGATGGTAATTCGATCGAACAACAATTCGTGCGAGTAACAATCCGTTCGGGTGGTCATTCGATCGGATGGTAATTCGATCGAGTGACGATTCGAGTGGATTGTTTCTTCCTATGAGAAGGGTGTGTTTGTGTATGATGGTCTGACTTTTGAAGTTTTCGTTGTAGCATTTTGAAACAACGAAGTGTCTCTATCTTTCAAGTCGGTCGATCGGATGACTAGTCGTGCGGATGGCAATTCGTTCGAATGGTCATCCGGTCGGACGGCGACTTCATGATGAGGTTACTTATTGAAAACAAGTTTGCTACAAAAGTGTCATTCGATCGAATGGTAATTCGATCGGATGACAATTCGTGCCATTGAACATGTTGAAAATTGTTAAGTCTTTTAAAGTCTTAGTATCTCATGATCCGAAGAGTAATCCTTTCAAAGGGTCGTTCGATCGGATTGCAATTCGTTTCAATACCCAAACTTTAATTAAAATTGTTTAAAGGTGGGACCCAAGTGTAATTCGTTCGGGTGGCAATTCGTTCGGATAGCCCATCCGTTCGAATGGTAATTCGAGCGGCTGACAACCCGCCCTGATTGTCCTATTCGTTCTACACTTGGTCGTCTTGAAGGTTTGTCGTTATGTCGAGTCACCTTGACAACGTGTTAGCCAACAGAACCCTTCGTTCGATCCAGTTGACCAACCTGACCAGGAATCACCCTAGTCCTGCCGGTTACCGGATCGAGACGGTTTTTCTTGACTAACCCAAAGTCGGTAGTCTCGTGAGTAGAATCTAGATCTGAGCCGGCACAACACTAAGGGCGAGTAGGAGACTAGATCAGAACCTGATTCTACCGGTTTTGAGTGTTTTAAGTGTAAAAAGAGTCGAAAGAAAGTTAAAACCATATTTCAATCCTTTTTCACCACACTTGTGCCGAGATCCTTACAAGATCTTTATGGAAATCGGTTAGATCTAAGTTGTTCTTAGTGGGTTGAGGTCAAAACATGAGGTTCTTTGAAGAACACATGATGACGTCACCTGAGAACACCCGAAATCTTGTGATTTCACGGTTAAAAGTTAAGATTTAAAAGATAGAAAGGTGTAGGAGTACGTGTAGATCAAGAAAGTACAAGATTTAGGACGAGATCTTACCGGAATCGAGAGAAATCTGAGAAAAGGTTGAGTTGAGCGTGCTGGTCGAACAGTGATTTCCAAAAGTGGAAAAGATGACAATGACAGGGGTATTTATAGGATGCTAAAAGAGGAAAGGACTGTTCGGTCGAATGGCACATGGCCTGGGTGACCGTTCGGTCGAATGGCAATTCGAGCGAGTGGCATATGTCATCCGCTACCAGGTGGCTATCCGGTCGAATGGCTACTCGATCGGATGGCACTTGGTTAGCATGTTTGACGCGGTGATTTTTCTGATTCGATTTCGATTGCGATCGATGCGATACGATAGATTTTCCTAGTCAAATTACTTTTTGTCCTAAACACTCATATCTTGCATAATCTATTTTCCACCATTACTAGAGTTCGTTTCACGATTCGGATTCGATTGCATTTCGAGTTAGATTTCGAGTTTTGATTGAGTTCGCTTGATTACCACAACATAACATAAATAAACATGCACAGGTAACACGTAAGGCACACACACACGCATAATAACAAGTAAAATTCATAGCTCGAGTTGCGATTAGAAGTCGATTCGATTAGCATAGCTTGATTATTGATTAGTTAACTTTATCGGATTGTTACTTCCTATAGTTCACAGTCGTAGATCGGTTGAATAACGATTAATACTCGTCGATTATTGCAATTAACAACACTTACTCCACATAATATAAATAAAAGAAAGACATTTCTACAAGTCAAGTTGCGCGAAATCGGTCGTTGACTTTGACCTTGACTTTGACTTTCACTTATGAAAACACGGGGTGTTAGATATTGCAGTATGCAATTGATTGATAGATAATTATAAAAAGAAATAGATTGGTAAGAAATTTTCGTTTTTGAAAACCCAACAAGTATAACCAGATAGAGATTTTCGTTATTCAAATTAGGTTAAAAATTTCGAAAATCGAAGGTTCCAAGTCGGTTTTCTAAAATTTGTATTTGATTTAATTCAGAGCATTCACAATGAAAACCTTAAAATACGTGAGGTATAGTTATTTTATAAGGAATGGTTGTTAGTGTTTTTGAGTAGTTGTGAGTGGATGGGAAAGAAAATATATGAGAAAGTTATTGTTTATTTGTAAATATATGGGAAAAAATCTAAAGAGAGAAAGCCTTATAATTTTTTTAATATCTTTAGAAATGGTCGTGAGTGAATAATAAAGAGAAAAGATATGGATAAGAGAGAAACTGTAGTTGTTTTTAGTAGTTGTTTTTAATTAAAAATAAGAGAAACAGTAGTTGTTTTGAGTAGAAAATAGATAGATATGAATATGAAATTCTTTGCAAATACTCTAAAACCTTTTACAAAAGTATTTCGCTAAATAAAATGTAGAAGTCACATCATTCGCAAATGATCTTTTGTTCTTTTGAAAGAGTCAATATTGAAGTGGGTCCAGATACCAATTTGTTTATTCAATTAGATCGAGTCATGGGTAGGACGTTAATTACTATGATTATGATGTTGAGGTAAATTAGTCAACAGAAATTGAATGTGTATCCATCTTTTTGTCAATGACGTTCGATACAGAACACATATGTTAAATAAAGACTCATAATGCAATTATAATCGATGCTTGTAAGGTATAATGGATATTTAAATTAGGGCACCTCCGACTCAGTTTAAACGAATAGAGTAATAGGCAAGGATCAAATAAAAATCACTATATAAAAACCAATAAACGGTATGAGCCAACTACATATAAAAACCAATAAACGATATATGAACCAGCTACAAAATATCACATGTTTCCTTTTCTTATTTGAAGGTGAAAAGGGGTAAAATCAAATGTCCTCCTTTTTTTATTATACTTTGTAGATAATTTCTCTTCTTTTTTATGATCCTAAGATTGGTGGGTATGAAATGAAGCCCGGATAGGCTTTATTGCGCCACCACATCTTCACCACGTAGATAAAGGGTCTCATTGACTCTTCTAAATAACAGCTATTCAATGAAATAAAGCTCTCTTATTTAAGAAAAAAGAGAAATAATAAAACAAAAAAGATGATTGGTTAAAAACATTGGCCCCACCACTTTATGTCTGTTAACCTATGTCATTGCCTTGGCGATGGTGTTGAAGGGGTGCACTATTGGTTGTTAACGGCTGATGTGAAGGGGGCGCCAACCCATACCAATCGACCTAATAACATTTTTATACAATCTAATTTTAAAAAATACCATAGTTTTCTTTAAAATCTAGCCTCTATTGTAAATATATTATTTTTATGTCAATAGTTTCCTTTAAAATTGACCAATTTGTCTCCTTTCCTTATCACCCAACCTTTCCATCTATAAATCTCAAAGGTCTCTTCTAATCTTTACAAGACAAGAATTCATCCTAACTGTGTGTACACCGAAAACAAAAAGATGGGTATTTGTTTTTCTTCCAAAAGATCGAAACCAGTCGTCGCATCGGAGACCATAAGAGTGGTACACATGGATGGTTCGCTACAAGACTACGAAGATCCTGCGACGGTTGACCAAGTGATCACAGACTTCCCGAAGCACTACTTATGTACCCCGGTCGAAATCTTCCAAAGCGGATTGATACCCCTCCAGCTTAACCATCAACTCAAAACAGGTCAAATCTACTTTGTCCTTCCCAACTCAACCCTTAAATTTAACACGAGTCCGGATGACTTGACCATTTTAACAAGGAAGCTCATGAAGATAGCCAAAACAGGCAAGCCATGTCCTGCAAAGTCGGTCCCAAGAAGTCCTTTGGCTAGTCCGTTACGCAGTCCACAAGGTACAAGCCAAAGCAAGTTTCTAGACAGCCGGTGTGGTGATCAAGGGGAAGTGATCATGCTAAATTCGCCAAAGTCACCTATGTGGAAGCCAGTTATGGATACCATTGTAGAAGGCTAGTTTGATATATCACTAGAATGTATGATATTAGATTTTTGTGGTTGTTACAAAAGTTAGCAATAATGTGTTAAAAAGTATACACTTTGGTAAAAGTTTTTTTTTATAAACATTTGTTATTTATACATTTTAAAGTTATAAATGTATCATTTTTTTGTCAAATAAATCAAGTCAATTAAACTTTGCTTCAACTTAATCCTAATTAACGAAGAAACCGAAGGTTATGTGTAATAGTATCACATAACCTTGTACATCACAGGGTATTTAATTACGTTACAACCTAAAGCAAAATAATACTATTTAACCATCAAATATTATTTAAAATAAATAAACATGTGTATGGACGATGAAAAAGATGAACAGCTGGATCTAGGGTCCTTTAATTTATGATATAGAACTAAACGATGCATTTAATCCACGTAGATTGAATAGAACTGGTGTACCAAAGTTTTCAAAGTAAGCGAAAATATGTATATTAGATAAATAGATAAATACATACTTTCAGTTGGAAGTAAGTTGAGTAGTTTACATATATGTGTATGTGTGTGACTAGGAAGGATGATATGAGAAGTTACATATACATGAAAAGTGTGAGAACATTTTTATTCGTTAGCGTTTTTTTACTTTTACTTGTAACTAGGATAATACTCCGCGGGCGTTGCGCCGCGGACAACATGTGCGGACATCACGTTAAAGCGTGCGCGGACATCACACTAAATCGAGCCGAGTCGTTGCGTCTCTCAGCTTTTATTTAGCGTGGATTATAACAAATCCATTGTGTACATATATTAGTAAGAATAACTATTCGTGGCATAATATTCTACATATCATCTAGAAGCCGAAAAATGTGGTGCCAGTGACAGCATACATGCTAAACGACAACTATTTTGTCAAGCCTGGTGCCGATTATAACATATCGATTGTGTACATACGTTATTTTGTCAAACCTTTAAAATAACCTTCAAACCAATTGTCAAATGACCATAAATCTCACCAATTTAACCAAAACCCTTTGAATCTTTCAACTTCAATAATCGTACCTCATTAAATCGAATTTAAAAATAAACAAAAAAAATTAGCACACTTTTTGTACAATTATCATTAGAACCCCTCGCTCGAGCCACGATTGTCATACCGCAACCTAACCGTCTTCATTTTGCGAGTATCCGGCCCTTCACTACTTAACCCAGATGGGTGCAATATGTATTCACTCCTGGGCCGGCTGTACTCACTGTTGGTCTAGTGTTGTATGCCCAAAGCCATTTTTCTGAATTTGATCATGTCATTGTTGTAATGGGCCGTGTCATAGTGTGAGCTCCCATTGTAAAACGACCAGTGTCCTGTCTTGATCCCATTATCAAGATCAGACAATGATGCGGAGGTGAGCAGAGTGGCGGACACACACAGCTCACAGCTGTACATGACAATATCCTGTTCCTCTCATCTTGTATTTCTTCCGTGACACCGGGCGTTGTGGCCAAGGTGGACTACTCGACTGCCGCCAGCCCCTTGGCTCTCCCCAGATGCGCGGAAACCCGACCTCCACCTGCCCGAAAGCACGACAGTGGAATAATCGCTAAAATCTCGCCTCTCATCCAAGTCGAACTGACGCCACCCGTATTTGCTATTCACTTGGATGCCGCAGAAAATAATGAGGAGAGTGAGAATCAAACCTGAGTCACAAAGAATACCAATTCTTTCTCCAACCACTCCACTTATTGAAAAAAAAAAATTTGGGTAATTATAATTAAGTAGACATATTTTATTTAATTATGATTACATAAATATTTTCTAAAATATAAAGTTATATGTTGAATTTTAGAATTCTTTGTTTTACATTTTATTTATTATTAATAATGCATTTCATTTTCTAATTTATAAACATTTAAAACCATATAATTCAAATTTTTTTTGAAACTCACCCAAAGCTAAGAGTACAAACAACTAAGCTCAAACTTGTTGTTTATTTATAAGGGAAATTGGATTTAAATAATCCGAACTTTCACCTGTTGGCCAATAACACTCCGAACTTTCAGTTTGGCCAGCAGCACTCTCAACTTTTATCCTATTTTCCCAAAACACTCCCAGACATGCTTTCAGACATGTCTTGTTCTGTACCCTAAAATCGTTTGGGAGTGTTTTGGGAAAATAGGATGAAAGTTGAGAGTGCTGCTGGCCAAACTGAAAGTTCGGAGTGTTATTGGCCAATAGGTGAAAGTTCGGATTATTTAAATCCAATTTCCCTATTTATAATGTTTAAATTTGAAGTCAAAGTGAAACTAGTGACAAAGAATTGTACACGCATTATTCTTAGCACATGGATCGTGTTTGCTAGCTACAAAAAAATATATATATATGTACGATGTAAAGCAAATGATTTTCCTCTTACGGGGCGTTTGGTTCGCATGAATTCAATAAAACTTAAGAGAATTGAAATTTGAATTCCATCTCTTAACATGTTTGGTTCACATAATTATCCTATATATTAAAAAACAAAGCTTATGAATAGTAATAAATAGTAAATATACATAACTTCACGTCATCTTTTGTTGACTTTTTCCCTATACCCTTTTTAAGTGTGTATATATATCCATTTTCTTCAAAGTTAGTTAGATTATTCATCATGGTGGAGTGGTTTTGTGGTTGTATGTGTTTTAAAGAGACTAAAGTTCAAATCATGGGGTCTTCTTTTTTTCTTTTTTTCCATTTTATGCTTACTTAACTTCACGTCATCTTCCTTTTTCTCCTCTTTCACACGTTTTTCTTATTGTATTTGTACAATTCTTATTCCTTATTTGTTGGGTTAGTGGATGCTTAGACATCGCAATAGTCGCCATCGCCAGGAGTTACTAACTCGCTTGCTACCAACGGCTTTGTTGTATGAAAACTATACTTGTCAACTTAAAAATAAGACACTAAATTGCACAGCTTTAATAACAACCAAGTATTTAGTCGCAATAAATAGTTTTACAATGACTTAGTTTTGTCGCGTTGCGGCGCGCAGCATTAAAACCTAGTTTGATGAAATTGAAATACTAATTGCAATCTTCATGTGTTTGGTTTTGACAAAGGAATTGGAATTGGAATTAAGCATTAATTCCTTCAAATTCCTTTAACTAAAGGAATTCAAAATCATGTGAAGGAATTAAAGTAAATTCATTGGAATCTTCAACCGTTTCAACCCGCACCGTTTTAACCCGTACCGTTTCGATCCGAACCGTTTCGACCCATACTGGTTTCGATCCGAACCATTTCGAATCGATCCGTGTTGACGCGAACCGTTTCGACTCATATCGTTTTGACCCGAACTGGTGGTTGTGGGTGCCGGGGTGATAGATTCAAATTCATTTGACAACCAAACACAACAAAAATGGAATTGAGATTCCAATTCCAATAATTTCCAATTCCAATTGGAATGTTTAAATTCCAAATCCAATTCCTTCAAATTCTAATTTCTATGCAAATTTCAATTTCAATTCCAATTCCGATTCCAATTCCAAATCATTCCACGAACCAAACGCCCCTTAGAAAATTTAGAAGAAATGAAAGTTGAGATAGATATGGAATTTGAATATACTACATAATTGAATGAAAATTAAATGGAAACCTGATTATAACTAAATAACCCTTATTTTTACCAGTTGGTTGATATCACTTTCGACTTACAAACTATATTACGTCACTCTCAACTTTCAACTTATTTTCCTTTGGCACTCTCAAACTAACTAACCCTAACCCAGTTACAAGAGATCTTGGGTTAGGGTTCACTTAGTTTGGGAGTGCCAGAGGAAAATAAGTTGAAATTTGGCAGTGACATGGTACAATTCGTAAGTTAAGAGTGTTATCGGCTAAATGGTGAAACTTGAGGTTATTTAAAGCTAAGATCTCTTTTAATAATTTAAATTATGACTCACTACCCTATCACAATTCATACTCGCAATTTGATAAATGACATTTCTAACTTCATTCTCTACTATAAAAACAACCTCCCTCTAACAGAGAAGTAAATCTGCGTGCCCCCTAACTTTCATATATGTTCTTTCAAACCAATTTACAACATTCTAACTTCATTTTCGTTTCCAAGAACAAGCTCCCTCTAATAGAGAAGTAACTCCGCCTGTCCCGTAACTTTCATTCATGTTGGATATTTAATAATCCAAATTCCAAAGTATTACATATTGGTCGATAATAATAAACCTTAGGCTGGAGGGTGTGGTTGGAGCCCCCTAGAGGCTTTATCAGTCCACCTAAGCGCCACGTAGGAGCCATGTCAGCCTGGGGGCTTTATCATGCCCCCTTTTAATTTGCAGGGTGTGGATGGAGCCCCCGTCATGATTACCTAATTATTTATTTATTTAGATATTTATTTTTTAAATTAAATGGCAACTTTAATAACTAGAAAATTAAAAAAAAAATCATAATTTCATTAAAAAAAAGATAAGAACACTACAAAGTCATTAAAAAAATATAACTAATAATTTATAACTCGTCGTCTTCATCGACTCCTCCTTATTCACGATAAAACCATAGGTGCTCGGTTAGATCGGCTCGAAGGTTATGGTGTGTGTTCCTGGCCCGTATCTTCGCTTGGATAGCTTCTTTCTCAGCATATGTTAGTATTGGGTTCGTCGGTTGGTTACTTTCATCATAGCTTTCTCCACAAAACGCTCTACCCGAGTCCTCCAATATTATGTTATGCAAAATGATACACGTATACATGATTTTTCTCATTTTACTTTTTTCAAGTATCCTCGACGGTTGGGCGATGATAGACCGTCTTTTTTTAACACACCGAAAGCCCTCTCGATATCTTTTCTTGCTGACTCTTGTTTTTTTCTTGAAATGCAATATGTTTTCGTCATCTGGACACGAAAGAGTTTTTACCAACGTCGCCCACTCGGGATAAATACCGTCTGTGAGATAGTAGCCATACTTATACTCCACGTCGTTTGCATAGAATGAAGTATCTGGTGCAACCCCGTCTATGACATCGTCGAAAAGATTTGAGGACATTAAAATTGCAATGTCATTGTTCGCACCAGCCATGCCAAAGTACGCATGTCAAATCCATAAATCTTGAGAAGCGACCGCTTGTAATATTAGGGTAGGACCATCGTGGTCACCACGATGATGTTGCCATTTCCAAGCGGTTGGACATGCTGCCCATTCCCAGTGCATGCAATCAAGACTACCCAACATCCCAGAAAACCCATGTATGCGCTGATAGGCCGCGTATAGAAGTGAAACGTCGGCTGCGGTTGGCATCCTCAAATATCGTCTCCCGTACAGAGAGATAAACACCTAATAAACTAGTGTTAATAAAAAATAATAACGATGTAAATAAAAAAAATAAATAATAGTGTTAATAAAAATTACCTTCACAACAATTTTCAAGAGACTCACGACGCATTCTTGACGACATCCTTAAATATTCATCCCACGCATCACTCGCTGTGCCGTACGCTAGTTGCCTAATTGCTGTTGTACACTTTTGTAGTCCAGAGAAACCAACTTTGCGACTAGCACTTACTCTTTGCGTGAAAAAAGGGAATTCGCCCGCAAGATCATTAGAAATTTTAACGAATAGTCGTCGGCTCATACGAAACCTATGCTTAAACTGACCATCATCGTACAACGGATTTTCACAAAAATAATCTTGCACTAGACGTTCATGAGCACCTAACCGATCCCGTTCAAGAGGCAGTTGTCTGGTACGCGATGTAGAGGATTCGGCTTCTTCTCGCAAATAATTAATCGCCTCCTGTGTAATTGCGATAACCATATCGTCAAGAACACCGTCGGATGAGGAGCTCGAAGACATTTGTTAGTTGTGATTGGTGTGTGTTTTAGTTGTGATTGGTGTGAATTTTAGTTGTGATTGGTGTGTTATTTAGTTTGGGATAAGTTTATATTTATATTTGAATAACAAAGTTTTTTTATTCGAACGTTGTCAAACGGTTACATTTGACCAACCCACCTCGTTCTACGCGTTTTCAGCTCATTACCACGATGGAGCCCAACCCATGGCGCCCCTCTTTAAATCCGAGGGTGTGGAGGTATAGCGCCCCGGGGCGCTATAGATGATGAGTTGGCGGGGGTGGCGCCCCCACACTATGACAACCCTCATAATTCCATGTATCCGTACAATTTATTAATGATAATTAAAGTGCTTGACGACTATGTGGAATTACTTAACTGCTCTTTGATTACTGTGTTATACTTACATGTGCTTGTTAACATACTAGTAGTATACAGAAAAGTTACTAAATAGTCCGGTATGCTTTCCTGAGTGTTGAAAATTAAAAACGTTACAAATATATATATATATATATATATATATATATATATATATATATATATATATATATAGGGGGGCCGCTAGAATGAGAACCACCACGAGTTATGAGAACCACGAGAACCGCGCCCCGCGGGTGGCCATTGACCACGAAATTATTTTTACACCTAGATCCGTATATTTTAAGACCGGGTGTAAATTTTGGGTTCAAACGGCGCGCCCGAGGGGGTAGTTTTTTACGCCCAAAGTTTGGTTAAAAAAAAGAAAAATTAAAAAAACCCAAACTTTGGGCGTAAAAAACTACCCCCTCGGGCGCGCCGTTTGAACCCAAAATTTACACCCGGTCTTAAAATATACGGATCTAGGTGTAAAAAAAATTTCGTGGTCAACGACCACCCGCGGGGTGCGGTTCTCGTGGTTCTCATAACTCGTGGTGGTTCTCATTCTAGCGGCTCCCTATATATATAGGACGTTTTACGGATTAATTAAGCACTTTAACGAAACAACACCAAACCGAACAACCGGACTTTACCCGGAACACAAAAATATTGTCAAACACATTGTTTCTATTTTTCTGAGCTAGTTATGGTCTCCGAACATCATAACACCCTATATAAATATCTAGTAACCAAACATCTAACTAATTACTTACAATTCAACTAGATAACTAACTTTAAGGTTAAAACCTAGTCTACTACCCCCCCCCCCACCTATAATCGGCCAACATACATGGCCCACTTGTGATTTGTTTTATTATTTTATTGGATCATGTCCCTAACTTTACTAAACATATGGACCATTAGTTAAAGTTTTGTTGGAAACAATTTGCTTAAATCCAAGAGTTCACCAATCTCTTTCATGCTTCACATTACAACCAACTCCATCTTCCTCCTCTCCTTCTTCTTATTCACGGCTACACCCCATCACCCCACCACCTCCATTTTCGGCCATCATTCAAGCAATCCAAGCTTCTCACAAGGTGTAATAAGGTGATTGACTAAGCTCGGTGTGTTCCGAAGTTGAAGGATCGCTCTCGTTTTCTTTTATCCATCACTTTTACGCCTTGAAACTCCCCTAGCTTTGTGCTAGTAGTAAGTGCCTTAGATCTTCATCTTGTTCATGATTTTGTTGGTTAATAATGAAAAGAATGGTAAAGAATCAAGAAACTCTAAAGAACCTTAAGCAAGTCTTGAACATAAACTAGTCTAGTGATGAAGTGATGTTAATATGGTGTTGTTATGATTCTTGTTGATTTCCTGATAATTTGTTGGTTAATATTGATATTTGATGTTGTTGTGATCACTAAACATGTTAACGGAATCAATCGAACATGCGTTAGAAGGTAGGGAACTAAAACAGAAAGCTGGTTGGTGTTTACAGCCAACTTCAGTTGGCTGTTACCAGACTGTAACTTAACGAAAAATGTATTTTCTGAAGTCTAGATTTATGTATTATGAAATACGGTTCTAATGGCACTGGAATCATAATTTTTGGACTTCGTTTACTATTTTAAAGTGTCGTTTTGTAACAGCAGCTAAAGCTGCATTTTTGCTGCTGAAAATATGCGTTCTGTTTTCAGTCATAACTTGAATTCTGTGTAGAGTTAGATCATGAAATTTGTAATGTAGATGACCACCGATGTATTTGTAATTCTCTCACTGGAATTTCGTAAATCGGACTCTCGATGAATTTTAAATAAATTATTCCGTGGACTGCAATCAGAAAAAGATAAATCTGATTTCAGTCCGGAATATGAATTTTTGTAAAATATTGGTGATGAATTGGACCCCGATATTTTTACACAATAATATTTGGATCGTTTAAGACATTCTGTAAAAATTTGGGAATTTTTGGAATAAGTTAACTATTTTATTAAAATGTCCGAAAACAACCCGGTTTTTAATATTAAAGCTGAAACGACATAAGTAGTAATTTGCGTGTCTAAATGGCGAGTATGTTATCTGAGGATGATCTAACATGTTATATGTCAATAAAAGTAATATGTGCAATATCGTATGCTTGTTCTTGAGTAACTATAGGTGGAATGTTTATATGAGCGTGAACTATTGAAGTGAATGCATGTTATGTAGTAGATACGTGTAGGAACTTTGTGCTCTATTTGAAACCACTAAATGACTAACTGGTAATCATATTAGGACGTGATTGACCGACCTTGACTGTTAGCTATATTTGAGAGTTAAACCGAGTAAACCAAGGTGAGTTCACACACTTTCTAAGGCATGGGATTTCCGGTGGTTTGGGAATGGGTTAAAGAATTAAAACGGAATCTACATATCCTACTTAGGTAGGATATGTACGGCCATCCACCTTGGGTAGGATGCCAATATTAATCATGCGTATTCGCCTTGGCTAGAATACGTACGTTCTTCCTCCTTGGGTAGGACAACACCCTTAAAACTTACTAGACAAAACTCTATCATTAAGTCCCTCATTATATATCGACTTAATCGCCGAGGCCGATGGCGAGCGGGTCATTAGTTAATAGCGCTATTAGGTTTAACAAACCTCACACCGTGTCGTCCGAACGGGCGTGTACTAATGGACTATGGCAAACTGTCAGTGATGATAGACACTGATGTAGGGCACAACTATTGTTCGTAGTAGTCGATATCATACAGTCTAGTGGTTTACATGGGGAAGCCCCCATTGATTATGGATATGGTTTGGGTAATAAAAGGAACTGGTTAAACATACTTTCAACTATGGGGTAACCCCCACGGCAAATAAGCGAACGAAAGTCAAACCACGTTTTTCAGAAACAACTTAAAACTAAGGAAAAATTACAAGTTTTGTCCTTTATCTTTATACCACTTTTCATGCGGTGTCCTTTTTAACGAATGTTGATAGGCGGTGTCCTTTACTAGGTATTTTGTTGCAAGTTTAGTCCTTTACACCCAACTCAGTTAAAAAACCCTGTTAATTGTTGGGTGTAAAGGACTAAAAATGCAACAAAATACCTAGGTAAAGGACTAAACTTGCAACAAAATACCTAGTAAAGGACACCGCCTGTCAACATTCGTTAAAAAGGACACCGCATGAAAAATGGTATAAAGATAATGGACAAAACTTGTATTTTTTCCTAAAACTAAACAACCAAACGTGAACTCACTCAACTTTGTTGTTGACTCGTTGTTACATGCCTTACAGGTCGCTAGATGCTATGGAGCTTGCACGAGGAGGAGGTTGTTGTGGGATAAGGACTGTTATGTCCCGTACTTAATAAATTAAATCTTATAAACTTATGGAACTTATGTTTCGAAGTCTTTAGATTTATGAACTACGAACTTATGTTTTGGACTTACGTTTTATGCTTCCGCTGTTAACTTTAAGTTGGTTACTGTCTTATGGTCACCAATTGTATCGTGGTTGGTTTTAATTACTTAATTGTGTTGTTCAATATGATTGGTGGCTCGATCCTGGTCATGTCACGCCTCCAAGCGGTGATACTCCGCAGGGTGGATTTTGGGGGTGTGACACACACCCTCCGGCCTTACTGATAATTTGACTAACGACTAGGGATGGCAAAAAAGCCCAAGCCCGACGGGTATACCCGAAACATTCGGGCCGGGTATACCCGAAGCCCAATGGGTATGGGCCGGGTACGGGCTTAAAAAAGAAAAAATTTGGGTACGGGTATGGGTATGGGTAGGGTATTTAGTGATACCCACCCGATACCAGGCCCATTTACCCGAATAATACCCAAAAGTATCATATTATAGATTTCCTTATATATAAACTTAGTACATGTATTTATTACCTTCTCTATAGTTATATGTGGATATATATTTGACAAGTATTTAGTGAACATATAACTTATTTTTGGGCATGTATATTGGATATGGAAATTATCACCCTTTTATTATGTGGATGTTTATGCAATTAGGTGGTCCTGATACAATTACTTAATTAAGTAATCGTTTTGATTTAGTTGGTATATGTGGTCTGAATATGATATGTAAGTTATTAACCATATTTTCATTTGTTATAGTAATTAAAATAGTAAGTTATATAAACAACAAAGAAAAATTGCACATTTGTCCCAACGGGTATTTATAAGAAATTAATGGGTATACCTGATACCAACGGGTATGCCCGATACCCGATGGGTAACGGGCCAGGTATGGGACAAAGAATTACAGCCGGATATGGGCCTGGGATTACAAATACTCGGCCCAAGCCCGGCCCATTGTCATTCCTACCAACGACACTTCTAACTTTAATTATGTTGCCACGAACAATCTCACTCTATTAAATAACTCTATCTACTCGTTAACTTTCATTTATGTCATTTCCTAACATTTACACCATTCTAATTTGATGAGAAATAAGTCGATTATTATTAGCATGCATTATTCTCTACTAATAGGTTGTATTTTAGATTATTAATATCATGTAAATTAAACAAGTACTTGTCATATTATTTTATTGCATTATACACAAGTCAAATTGCCGATGGCCGATGGGTACCATTTTCTAAAGAAATCATTATTATATCAATAGGAGATAGGGTTATTGGTGGTTCAATTTGATTTGATTTTGATGTTCATTGGTCATTCAATATGATTTGATTTTGATGTTATGCATAATGAACTAAGTCAACAACATTTGAATACGTTGCTTCTACCGGCTGTTCACGAGCTGATCTGAACCGAGCGGAACTCTGCTCATACTTGGCTCGTTTACAACCGAGCGGAATCCGAACAAACATATTCGAGCGTGTAATTTTCCGAGCGAGCGGCAAGTAATTTGGACAACCATAGATTTAGCATGTTTCCTTCGATGTCTCCACTATTGGGTCACGAATAAGGTCCAACTATCCGAGGATGACACTAAGATTGAGATCGGATCGTCCGATGAAGAGGCTCTGGTTGACGCAGGTGAGGCGATGAATATACATCATCATCATCATCAGTAAATCCCACCAATAGCAAAGCTAAGGTAGGGTCTCAGGAAGGTAAGATGTAGACAATCTTACATCTACCTCGTAGGAATAGAGAGACTGCTTTCAGTGCGACCCATGGTTCAAATTAAGAGATCGTTATTGAGAAAAATAAATGTAGAGAACAAACTATAGAATGCATTTACAAACCGACATGAATGTACAAATGTCTAGGTTGCTGATGAGGCGGATGATATGTATACTAAAAATTCCACTGACCTTACAGCCAGCTTTGCCTAGAGCTAGTGCAACTGCCTTGCCGATACCCAGTGGCGAAGCTTGAAATTTTTTACGGGGGGTCGAAAACGTATATACCCAAAAAATTCTATAGAACCGGGGGGTCGAAACGTATATACTCAAAAATTTCTATACGAAAACTACATATATAACACTACTGGCCGAAAAGTTCGGGAGGTCGGGCGCCCCTCCCGGCCCCTTCAAAGCATCGCCCTTGGCGATACCTCTAGAGTAGGGCCATTCAAACTGCTCGGCGCTCGTTCAAAAATTGCTTGGAAAATGCTCGTTCAATTTGACGCTCGGTTGTAAAAGAGCCGCTCTGCTTGGTTCGATTTGTAAACAAACCAAGCATGAGTAAAGATCCGCTCGGCTCGAATTATTATTTTTAGTTAGTATATATATACACATATACACATACATATATAATCATGTCTATACACAAATATAAATTATACATATATACACACACCTATATTTATACACACATACATATATACTCAAATATAAATTAAATTTATAGTTTTATATACACTACTCTGTTAGATTTTAGTCAACTATATACAAATTTAGAAATATATCTATATGTACTAACCCGATCACGCCAATAAAAAAATTAATATCAAATCTAAAAGTTAAACCCTAACCAGATAAACGACAGTCTGCTCATCGCCTCAATGTTTCATGTCGTTACCCTAAGTCAATCATCTCTTGCTCTCAACGTCATTGTTCGTGCAATATGATCATCGCCTCGTCGGCCACAACATTGTTATTCATAAGAAAAATATTATGCCATGAAATGTGCTTGTTTATTAAGACATAAAAACTTGAGACCCTACATTGTCACTCTCTCTCTCTCAACAAATTTAAATCGGGCGACACGGTTATCCAAATCGCTCGAACTTCGCTCGCTCGAAATATTTACTGCTCAGAAAGTGCTCGCTTGATTTGTGGCTCGGTTTTAAACGAGCCGCTCCGCTCGGTTCGGTTTGTAAACGAGCCAAGCACGAGCAAAGGTCCGCTCGGTTCGGCTCGACTCGTGAACAGCCCTACTCTAGAGGCTCCAGTCACAATAACAACAGGAGCCTCCACCTTTTGTGTTGATTCAACACTTGCTTGTTCAGCATTAGCCACTTGTGATTTTACACGAGACGATGAATGTACAACAAAGAACAAATGTCGCATTGTGACGTATGGTGAGAGCGAAAGACGATTGACGACTGATGATTGATAAGAGAAAGATGTCAAATTTTTTATTGGTTTGATTATGCTAGTATGGATAAATATAATTGTATATTTGAGTATAGTGGTCCAAATCTAATAGAGTGGTATGCATAAAATATGAATATACATTTAATTTGTGTGTGCATGTATAATTATATATGTAATAAATTAATAAAAATTAATTCGAGCTTAACCGAGCTGAGCGGACCTTTTCTCATGTTTGGCTCGTTTGCAAACCGAACCAAACCGAGCGAGTATATTCCAAGCGTTTTCCGAGCGATCGGCGAGCGAGCGATGAGCGACGAACGATTTGAACAGCCCTACTTCTACCTTTTCCTATTTTCACAATACTATATTATTTATTTTTTATTAATTTGTACTTTTTTTATTTCATTCATTTTTGTCTGGTTTTATATCTTAGCAACAAGATTTTTCTAAGAAAAGCTCACAATAAACCATATTATACAAATTAACATTGCACTTCTTTGATTATTGGATCCTAATATGTTTTAAACATTTATATTACTGAAATGCTAAAATGTTTATTAAGAGAATATGTGTTCTGCCTAAGAGGTAGTTGTGGAGTGGTAAGAGATAGACTTGGTGTTTTAAGGGACCCAAGTTCAATTCCTGTCCTCTGCATTATTTTCTGCGGCACCTGGTGATAATGGGAGATTAGGCGAATAGATGGAGATCGCTAGTTCGATCCTTGAACTGAGCGGGTTTTACCTCACCGTACGGTCGTGCCTTTGGGCGAGTATTCACAGGCTTCGGCCCTAGGTAAGGGTTTTCCCCAGTTCGGATGCGAGTGTATCCCGATGTGGTGAATTTCGCCAGTAGCCCATTTAGAGGATTTGTTGGCCGTTCGAAAAAAAAAGAGAATATGTGTTCTGACACACATATTAGTAACTCATTAACTCATTACATAACACTAAATTATTTAAAGAAACAAAAAAAAAAAAAAAACCTAAATCATATTGATCCTAATCAATAGTTTATATTGTTTAAATTTTTATCTCTTATGTACAAATGCATATATAATTTACTCAATAAAATTTATGAACTAATTTGTACATTTTTTTAACTATTTATACCTTTACCTAAACATGTGTGGGTTATATGAAGATATAACTTGTACACAGTAGTGGACTAAGGAATTTTTTCATAGGGTGCGGAATATTTTTTAAGATTTTAGGCTCTTAGGTGTATAAAATGTAACCCTACGAGTTTTCATACTCGTAATTCCTATTACATATTGATGTATAAGAATTTATACATCTTTTAAACGTCAAATACGCCCCGTTTATGCGAAAACTCTTTGTATTTTCATTGATTTTGGTACTCATTTGAGTTGTTTGTGAAAAAACAGGTCCGGGCTTCGGCCCGGTGATGAAACGAAGGCTTTTGGAGCAAAATGGAGCGAAAATGATGCATTCCAGCAAACTGCCAGATATGGCACTACCGTGCCATACACTGGCACGACCGTGCCAGCCATTCCGACATCGGCACTCTCGATCAGCACCAGCATCCAGCACCATCAAAATCAAGGGGAGCACGATCGTGCCAACCACTGGCACGACCGTGCCAGGTCAATTTCAACCCCAGATCAGCTTGTTTCCGAGATCGTTGCCGAGCACTATCGGCTGGCATGCCCAGACCATGCCCGAGCACGGTCGTGCCACCTCGGGAACTTTTGAGTGCGGATTTTCCCAAAATGGAATCAAACACGGTCAACAACCAAGAAAGTAGTTCTGACACTTGCCAAGCACGACCGTGCCAAAAGGTGGCATGGTCGTGCCATTCTCCCAGCAGCCTAAATACGAGTTTCTAGCTCATTTGGAAGGGAGTTGGAGCATTTTGGTGACTTTTTCTCTCAAGAATCTGGTCTTGGAAGCTTGTTGGAGCCACGAGGGAGCCTTGAAGAGGACTTAATCACTTGAAGATCTACTCAAACATCATTTTAATCTTGTCTTTAACTTGGTTAGCTTATTACATTATGAACAATTTATGTTTCTTTGCACTTGATTTGGTAACCATGAGCCTTATGGGCTAAACACTTGAGTTGTCTAAACTTTGTTGAAGCTAATGAATATGTGATAACATGGAAATAGATGTGATGATTGTTCTTGTTAATCTTCATGTTGGTATTTAGTCTTGTTCTTGGAGTTCATGGGTATGCTTAAAGTTCTTGTTCTTGAATGTTTGCTCATAAGTATTTACATGTTGTGTTGGAAAGCCCATGTAAAGATTATGATTATTGAATCTTGTTAACTTGTTAGTATGATTCATAGCATGAAACTAGGAATGGTGATTGCTAATGTGATTGAATGATGATTTGAGCATTTGTGTGAATTCTTGCATCTAGATTTGGAAATATCATGAGTATGTTTATATGGATTCTATCGTTTGTGTTCTTGTTAGTTTGATGATTTAGGCCAAAATTGTTAGCTAGCATGACCATGCTTGTGGTTCATATCAAGAACATGATGATAGTGCCAACTACTTAAAACCAAATTAGGGTGATTAGTGTGTTTTTCATATTAGTTTTCCCTAATTTGTGGAGTTAGGAGTTTTGACAAACAAATAACTCATCATTAAAGATTAACATCAACTTAGCAAGTGAGCTTAAAAGAATAATTTTTAGGTGATTAGAATGTTAATTCATTTTTAGTTTTCCTAAGAATTATAGACTAGGAAGCCTTGATTGGGGACTTAGTTAAATTTAGAGCTTGCATCATCACAACCTCCTTCCCCTTTGTTGTTACATGTGAGTTAGTGGATACTTAGTTTAGGCAACCATTTCTTAGATATTGTTCTTTGTTAGAATTTTTAGTAGTTTATTTCTTTGCATGCTAAGTTAGAAAAATCAACACAATCAATTGAAAAGGCTTTAAAGTAGCAAAAGTTTAGTATCGAGACACCGCATCCACGGATTGATATCCGGTTCTTGCCGATTAGCTATATTACCACCCGATGGGTACACTTGCCCTTTGTGTGTGTAGTTAGTTCCTAGGTGAAAAACAATTTTAAAACTAAATTTGTGTGAAGAAAAACTTAATTAAAAATATATTTAATTCACGCACATCACATATAAACCACTCCATAAGTTCCTTACTCATGTTTCCTATCACATATAAATCACTCCATAAGTTCATAAAACAACACTAAATTGCTAAACGTATGAATCGCTCCATAATTTTCAATGATACTTTTCAAGCCCTAGTAATTGTTGATTACTTGTATCTTTTAAGTCGTAACAACAAAAAAACTATCTAAACAACAAAATCATCTTACTAAAGTCTAGAACAACCAAAAAAGAATCAAACAACATAAAACAACAATATAACATTAAAAAAGAAGGTACCTTGTATTGTTTGGATTCAGATGGGTTTGGTGCCGAATATTAACGAATTCCAGCGAGAAATTAGGGGTTCGCTGCTGTCGCCGTCGTTGGGCGGTGGGAAGCTGGGGATCGCAGACGAGAAAGAGCGGGAGAAAGACTGAAACATAATAGGAAGGGGCGGTTTGGGTTAGGTTATTTTATTATACTTCAAATTTTATTGGGTCGGGTTAAGTGAGCTTGAGCTAAATTGTTTAATGAAATTGAGTGGGTTACAAACTTATAAATTAGGTTATATATATTTTTTTTATAAAAATCATTGTTTAGGTTATATTTTTATAAAAAACTGTGTTTATTACAGTTTGTTTTATAAATTAAAAATATGATTCTTTTTCTAAGGGGACGGTTGAAATTTTCCAAGGGGTGCGGATGAAAGTTTCCAAGAGGCGCAGTCGGGATTTTACCGGAAAATTAACACTAATTTTTTTCAAAGGGTGCGGCCGTTCACCCACGGGTATGGGTAGATCTGCTCTTGCTTGTACATATTTAGTTCCATAAATTAATGAAACTAATACACATACATACACTAGTGAGGAACTCGTGTGTTACAATTGACACCGTTGTGCTTATTTCCATTGTTAACCAATTGTTTAATTTTATGTTAGGTTATGAATCACTTACATATATAACCCTAGTAGTTGGTGACTTCTAGAAGTTACAAATTGCTTTTTCTTTACAAATCATACATACAATCATTGTTGAAATCTAATCATATTATTTCATATACAATAACACCCATGAAGCAAGATGCATGTAAAAGAAGTAAGAGGTCATTTGGTTCATATAATTTGGAAGCTAATATTCACACAACTCTCCTCTTTATCTCTTTCTATACATATATAGATATATACAGAGAGAGTTAGAATGATAAAGGATATAAAAATAAGATTTAGGGATGTGGGAATAGTGGAAACCTATAATTTTTTGTTTAAAGAAATTGGAATCTTGAAAGGAATTGAAATTTAATAGAATTGAAATTAATTCCAATCCAAAATTTGTTTTGTGTTGGTTAGTAAATTTATAAATGAAATTAAATGAATTAAAGGATGAAGATAATAAAATATAAGGTACGGGACTAAATAAATAATACACTATGAAATGACAAGAAAATGCTTAATATAATTCATAAATAAATTTGTAAATATTTCTATAAACACAACATTGGAGGCTTTATTTGTAATTTTTCTATCACTCTCTAAAGATTCGATGCTTTATAAATTATAAGTTCTAACCCATCTCTACTTTTAACTCTTAAAAGCATAGTTTATTTGTAATGCTTTCAACCCTATAATTTATTCAAATATTTAGGTTATTCAAAATTAATATAATACTTTTTTATAAAAAAGTTTTAAAGAATGACAAGAAAATAAACAACTGGAGTTCAACCCAACTTTTGTCGTTTAAAATCATACAAAAAAGGGGGAATTGGACTGTAATAATCCCAACTAGAGGTCATTAGCAATTGACAGTCCACCTTTGAATATTCCCCCACCAGTCCCACATTTCACCTATTTTTCCTACACCGGTCTCTGTTAAAAAAAATTAACGGAGTTAAGCTTTTTTCCAAATTACAAACATATTTTAGGGCTTTTGATCATAAAGACGATACAAGTCCATTGATGTAAAACTTACCTCGAAATGGTGCTCCAAATGACTTGATTTTTGTTAATTGGAAATTTAAAAACCCGAATTGATGCGTCGTTTTCATCGTTTAGAGCACCGTTTCGAGGTAAGTTTTAAATCAATGGACTCGTATCGTCATTTTAATCAAAAGTCGTAAAAAACGGTTTGTAATTTGGAAAAAAAACATAACTCCGTTAAGTTTTTTTAACGGGGGACCGGTGTAGGAAAAATAGGTGAAAGATGGGACTGGTGGAGGGAATATTTAAAGGTGAGACTGTCAATGGCCAATGACCTCTAGTTAGGATTATTACAGACCAATTCCCAAAAAACAACACTTTAAAATCACCCTTCAACCTGCCACCTTTATTTTAACTTTAAGCTAAATATTGCAGCTTCATGTCACATAATTCAATTTAAAGTGTCAAAGTAAATCTCACTATGATTCTGATTTTATAAACATTTGGTGTCAAAATATCATATTTAAGAAGCAAGCTAGTAAGTTTTCCATAAAAGTATTGAGGTAAATAATAGTAAGTTTTCCATAAAAGTATTGAGGTAAATAAATTTGAGCATGATTTTGATTTCATATGTCATTTGACATATTGTACATGTAGTTTAAAACCATCAAAACTGAGTACATGCTAAAGGGGACGTTCGCCGCGTCCACGCACCCTCCCCATCAGTCATCCCACAACCATCATTCACTCTTAACATTAGCCTAATGTAACAATATGGTATGATACCAAACATAATCAAGTAACCAGCTAGCTTGTTTTGTCTGTTGTCCGTCCCGGTCTTCGGGTTCAGTTTCTGTTAATGAAGTTAGCCTTCAAAAAAAAGAGTGTAAATGATTTTTTTTGTTCATCGATGTATAAGGTTAAATATCACATGTTGATGCAACAAATAAGAGACCAAGGATGGTAGCTATGCTGGTTAGGCAAAAGGGTTGAAGGGTTCAACTTTGCCTAACGCATGTCGTGGGGTCCCCCCACGTTTGCAAGACGTGGAAGGAGGTTCACTAGTTTATTGTTATTGTTTGCTAAAGTTCATCCTCTGAAGTTTATTCAGATTAGGATATGGGAGCAAACGGAATGTGTGTGTTGGATGTGAAAGTGAGTAACTCACATAAAGCAAGTACTCGATATGAATGACCAGAGTTTAAGGAAACAGGCCTGGCCAAGAATGTCCCAACTCAGTAAATGAAGTGTCACTTATATAGGAGAAGACATCTCCCAAAGAGGCATTCATTTGACTAGCGACCTTGCTTGCAGCGAGGGGCTTGCCCTTTCAGGGGTTGAAGCCTTTTGACCCCTGGATAATAGCGTGTGCTCTGCTGGATAATAGCGTGTGCTCTGTAGACCTGCATTGCTTTTGCGGCTGTGGGTTGGTGAAGCAATCCCTGGATGTGACTGGCCACTGTTTCCGCATTGTTTTTCCCCATCTCACAGCTTTTCAACCATTGAACCATTTAACCCTTTGAGCGTTTACATATTTAGTCATTTTATTTAGTCTTGGGTTACCCCCGTCATCAGCCCCCCAAGTCAGAGGTTTTTGGGTAATGAGCTCAAAGACTTCTGACTTTTATGCGTGTATTTTATTGCCTAAAGGTTTCAAGGGTTCGTTGCTTGAAGGCTTGAAGGGTTGTGGGTAGTTATTTGAATTTTAAATAACTGACAACCGATTTGATTGATGTATGGCACTTCATAGGGTGGCGGTTTTGCAGAAGTTACTGTTTGTCATTATTACCCCTATTTTAGGGTATTTTCTTTTATATCTTCATTTCTTATTCACTTTCTACATAATTCCATCAAGTTTTTCTCTGCCATTTCCTCCATCTTCTAAGGTTAGTTTCGGTTTCCTTTGCATCTTACATTCTTCATATTTTCAAAAATGGGTGCTCGTAAGGATTTAGCAAAATCCTTTTCCCGGTTAACACAAGAGGAGTTAGACTTATTTTGTATGAAATATGGTATTGATAGAAAGTTTAACCCAACTGCTCCTGCTTGTGATGTTTCTGTTGATAAACCGTCCCCTGGTTCGATTGCTCTTTACTGCCGTCACTTTGAGTTTCCGAATCTTCGTTATCCCTTTTCTTTCTTTCTTTGTTTTGAATTTGTTAGAATATTATCGGGTTTCCTTTGGGCAAGTTCATCCGAAGGGTATGGCTAGGGTTTTACATTTTGAGGTTGTGTGTCGTGCCCTTGGGTATGATCCCTCATTGTTACTTTTCCGCCGGTTTTTTCGTTTGGACAAAAATGGCGATTGGTTCACCTTTGAAACATCTAAGGTTGATTCCTGCCTTATTTCGTCTATGGTTACAACACTTGGGACTTGGAAGGATCGCTTTTTCTGGGTTTCCGATACTATTGTCCCATTCAAGATGGTGTGGAGGCAACCGGATTCCATTCTTAATGATTCGGAGCGTTCTGAATCTGAGTTGAATGATGTTTTTCTTAAAGCCATCCGGGAATGCCCTTCGAGGGTTCGTCCCTTTCCTGAACATTTACTAGTTCTTTTAGGGGTTAGTAAAATTTGGGGAAATGTCGATCAGGATCCGAATCTTATGAGGAGTGGCATGGGTATGCATTTTTCTTTTTTGCCCTCTTTGCCATTTTCTTGACTTATGTCTTATGTGTTTTTGTTTTGTTATTTGCAGTTATGTCTGCTTTGGATTTTATTAAGAGTGATGACACTTCTGATGTTGTATTTGGGGATGCTCCGTCTGTTCCTGGTGAGAATGTTGTGGTTAGGACTGTTGAGCAAAGGTTTGAGGGCTCGGGTTATGTTAGTGCTGCCAATTTCAAGGGTTTTCTAAGTCCCATGTTCCCAAGTCTTCAACCCGTCGATCTTCCCGTCGGTTGTTGAAAGCTGGTCCTCAATCCACTTCTACTAATCCAGTGGATTTGAGTGATGATATTGAAGTTTCGGAAGATCACGGTGGTGAAGCAGGTGCTGAGAAGGAGAAAGAGTTGGTTGTTCATGGTAAAAAGGTTTCAGGCAAAAAGGTTGTTGCTACCCCTGTTCAGGGTTCTTCAAGCAGGGACGTTGAAGGGTTAGATCCGGAAGAGGTTTATGTGCCTAATTGGTCGGTGAAGAATGATGACAGCTTTAAAGATGCTGCTGTTTGTGAAGATGTTCTGAGTCACATTGCTCCTCCTTCGGTTCACAAGACCATTGCTGGGGTGGATGATGACTTGATGTTATCCCGCATGATTTTGAGCACTTGCAACCTTGCTTCTATGCTTCCTCAAGGGATTTCTCGTTTTCGTCAAAGGATGCAGGAATATGAAGAATTCTCCAAGAAGAAGGATAAAATGAAATCTTCCATGGCCGCGATGAAAAAGGAGATAGCTAGTTTTGCTGAGAAAGAAGCAGCGTGGGACAAGAAGGTTAGTGATTTGAAAAATATGCATGAGATTGAGGTGAGTGATTTGAAAAAGAGCTTTGAGGCTAATCGGTTGAAGCTTAAGGCTGATCGGGAAGCTTTATTTGTTCAACAGCAGGCTTTTGGTAAGGAGAAAGAGGGGTTGAAAGCTTCAGTTGCTCGTTCTACTGCTGACAATCAGTGGTTAATTGAACAAGGTTTCCAACAGGTTGTTACTTACCTTCTACATTCCAAGGAGTTCAATTATGCCCTTGGTGAAGTTTATACTAAGCTGCTCAACCTGGGGAAACACCAAGGCCTCATTGCTGGTTATAAGCTTCATGAATCCGGCCATCCTTTGGAGAAGTCACCTCTGTTTCGTCCCGAGGCTTCTGATGTTTTCAAAGGCTCCGTTGAGCAAATGGAGAAGCTGACCTATCCTTACATCCATCAAGTTTCTGGTTGTTTTGGTAAGCCTCTTGCTGTGTTGCAGGACTTAAAGCCGGAGGGCCTAAATGAAAAGGCCTGTGCTGAAATCTTGGGTTCTCTTTCAAGGAAGAGATCCTACTCGGGAGATAGTGATGACACCCTTTCTAGTCAACCGGATGCTCCAAAGGATGCAAGCTTGGAGGCTTCAGCGGTAGGTGGTGATGAAGGTGTAAAGGCTAAGAAGCAGAAGAAAGCAAAAAGGGCCAAAGGTGAAGGTTCCGGGGTTTCCAAGTCCTCTGCCGATGCTTAATTCGAAGCTTTCTTAGCACTAAAAACAATTTATGGTTTGTAATGTTAACTTGAACAATATTAGGTTTTCAGGAACCCTTAAGGTTCCTGTTGGTTGTGTTTAAGGCCTGTATGGCCGTTTGAACAGTAGTTAAGCTTGCAAGTTACTAGGACTTGCCTAACTTGTGTTTGAAAGTCTTTTAGGGCTTACTTTGATATGGTATGATGTTTAACTATTTTCCTTGTGTTATGCTTTTATACTTGTGCCTTTTTTGTTAAGGCAGTTTGTTTGGCTTTAACTTGTCAAGCCTTTTGGCTATCTGTTAGTAGGTTGAAGCCTTGGAGGCTTTGAGTTGTTACCCGGGTTGCTTGAAGCCTTGAAGGCTTCTTAGCCTTGTGGTCTGACTTGGTTTGTATCTTTATAGTTTTTTGTCTAAGTTGTATTGTTCTTTTAGATTTTCTTTGTCTTTTTGTAACTTTGCCTTTGTCGAGTTTGTGCTGCCCTTATGTTTTTTATACCTTAAAGGGTTCAGTGCTGCAGACACTTAGCCTTGGTATTTTTAACAAGAAGACATGGCACCTATCCTTTTTATCATTTCCTTGTACTTGACTTTATAAGCCTGTTTGTTGATTATATTTTAAGTCTTAGGGAACATTTGGTGTAGGCTGTTCAAACCTGTCTATGAGACAACTTTATTTTTTCTTGACTAGTCTCATGGAGTTGTATTGATTTAGGAACTCACCCCTTATATAGGTTCATTCAACCCTTGAACCTATTGAGCGATGTGGCCTGGGAGCTCATCCCCTTACATGGCCCTTGCCATGGAGTTTTTTGCTAGGTTCTCAACCTGATCTAAGGATAGAAAGACAAGTTTGATAAAACAACTTCATTCATTCAAGCAATACTTTCTTTTTACAAAAGGTATTCATGGTGTTGTTCGAAATACAATTTGATACAAACCCAACTTTCCTGTCTAAACATGGAACCTTTTCAGGGTTTTGCCATTCCAATGCCTTGGAAGCCTTTTGCCTTCTGAATCTGCTAGCTTGTAGGATCTGCCTTTGTGTGCTTCGAGGATGGTATATGGACCCTCCCATTTTGGGCCAAGCTTTCCTTGATTTTCCTTTTTGCTAGCTTCATTGTTTCTGAGGACCAGGTCTCCTAGCTTGAATCGTTCATTCTTGACTTTCTTGTTGTAGTAGGCTTCCATTTGTTGCTTGTATTTGGCCTCTTGGATTGCGGCTTGATCTCGTGCTTCCTCTAGGAGTTGTAAATTCAACATGGTCTCTTTTTGGTTTGTTTCGGGATCCATGTTGACAATTCGCTGGGTTACAACTCCTATCTCAGCGGGAAACACGGCCTCGGACCCAAATACTAAGCTATAGGGTGTTTTCTTGTGGCTTGTTTTTTTGGTTGTTCCAATTGCCCATAGGACGCTAGGCAATTCTTCGAGCTAGTTGCTTTCGTATCTTCCCAATCTTGTCTTGATACCTTCCACTATGCTTCTATTCGTCCTTTCAACCTGACCGTTTGATTGCGGATAAGCCACTGAGCTAAAAACCTGGTTGATTTTGTATTCCTTGCACCAAACGCTGAAAGGCTTCTCAGCAAATTGCCTCCCGTTATCAGTGACAAGTACTCCCGGCAATCCGTAACGGCAAATTATATTCTCCCAAACGAAGTCAATGACCTGCTTTCCCGTGATCTTAGCAAGTGGTTTGACCTCGGGCCATTTGGTGAAATAATCTATTGCCACCAGCAAGAATTTTACTCCTCCTTGCTTGGGGGAAATGGACTAACATTGTCCATTCCCCATTTACGGAATGGCCATGCCGAGGTTATTGGGACTAAGTCATGTTTGAGACTTTTTGGGATTGGTGCATGAATCTGGCAAGCATCACATTTCCTTAACTGTTCAGCTGTATCACGATGCATTGAGGGCCAGAAATACCCAAGGTTCATGAGCTTTGCAACCACCGACCTAGCTCCAAAGTGAGCTCCACATATGCCTTCGTGAATTTCTTTGATCAAGTACTTACTTTGCTCATGACCAACACATCTTAGCAAGGGAGCAAGGTAACCCTTTTTGTAAAGGGTTTCTCCTTGTAGTACGTATTGCCTTGCCTTGATCTCAACCCTTTTAGCTTCTACTTGATCATTGGGCAATTCCCCATTTTTAAGGAACTTTTTGATGGGAGTCATCCAGTTTGGATCTTCTTCAGTAACTACATCTTGAACTTCCAATTCATCGATTGATGGAGCCTTCAACACTTCTACCAGCACCTTCTTGGTAAGGTGGGCGAAAGTGAGAGATGCAAGCTTACTTAGGGCATCAGCCTTTTTGTTTTGAGATCTGGGGATCTGTTTGATGTTGCATGTTTGGAAGGTACTCATCAGTTCCTTGGATTTTTCTCTGTATTTTTTCATGTTGGGTTCTTTAGCTATGTAGCTATCATTCACTTGGCTTGAGACCAGCAACGAATCTGTGAACACTTCAAGCTTTTCAACCTTCATTTCTTTAGCCAGCCTTAGGCCAGCTATTAGTGCCTCGTATTCAGCCTCGTTATTGGTGGTCTGAAAATCAAAACGGAGAGCATATGTGAGTTCCAACCCTTCTGGGTTGATCAAAATTAGTCCTGCCCCTGACCCTTCAACACTTGAAGCCCCATCGGTAAAAAGCTTCCAGGCTTCAGGGTTGGAGGGTTCAGTGGTGGTAGTGTTTACTTCAGTGATAGCTTGGTTCGGGATTTCCACGATGAAATCGGCCAAGACTTGGGCTTTGATAGCCTTTCGTGGGACGTAGGTGATGTTATGTTCACCTAGTTCCACTGCCCATTTGGCCAGCCTTCCTGAATTTTCTGGTTTTTCAAGCACATTCTTAATAGGTTGGTCAGAGACCACTTGTATAGGATGTGCTTGGAAATACCTTCGAAGCCTTCTAGCTGTTTGAACTAGGGCTAAGGCAAGCTTTTCAAGGGGGGGGGGGGTATTTGGTTTCAGTCAATTTTAGAGTTTTACTGAAGAAATAGACGGGTACCTGAGCTTTGTCCCATTCGATGATGAGGACTGCACTTATGGCTTCTTCAGCAATTGATAAATAGACTGAAATTGGTTCCCCCGTTTTAGGAGCTGCGATGTCTGGTAAGGAAGCAAGATGTTGTTTCTTCTGGTTGAAGGCTTCTTCAGCCTCATCGGTCCATTTGAAGTTCTTCTTATCAGAGCAATTCTTGAGCGTTTTGTAGAAGGGTAGAGACCTTTCAGCCAGCTTGGAGGTAAAACGCTTCAAGGCTGCAAGCTTCCCGTTTAAACTTTCGACTTCTTTCCTGGTTTTTGGTGGTTTGGTTTCGAGGACGGCTTTCACTTTGTTTGGGTTGGCTTTGATGCTTTGTTTTCCAACAATGTGACCCAAGAACTTTCCTTCTTCGAATCCAAATGAGCATTTTTCCGGATTAAGCTTCATGTTAACCTTTCTGAGATTCTTGAAAGTTTCTTGAATGTCGTCAAGCATTTGATATTCCGTCTTACTTTTAATTACCAAGTCATCGACATATGCCTCCATGTTCTTACCAATTTGGCTACCAAAGGCTTTGTCAACGAGACGTTGGTAGGTTGCACCGGCATTTTTGAGGCCAAAAGGCATCTTTTGATAACAAAAGATCCCTTTGTCCGTGTGAAAGGCTGTTTTTTCCTCATCCTCTTCCTTCATGAGGATTTGGTGGTAACCTTTGTATGCGTCGAGAAAGCATTTGAACGAGTAACCGGTGAGGGAGTCAACCTTGAGATCAATTTCCGGTAGTGGATAGCAATCCTTAGGACAAGCCTTGTTAAGATCCTTGAAATCTATGCACATCCTCCAAGAGTTGTCAGGTTTTTTTACCATAACCGGGTTTGCAACCCATGATTGGTACTTGACTTCTCGGAGAATGTCGGCTGATACAAGCTTTTCAACCTCTTGGCAGGCTGCCAGACTCCTCTCGGGTGCCAGGCTTCTTTTCTTTTGGACCACAGGCTTGACATCCGGTGGTATCCTTAACTCATGCTCGGCAATGTCCCGAGGGATCCCTGTCATATCTTCTGGACACCAAGCGAAGACATCGCTGTAATGTGTTAGCAGCTTCTCGAGATACGAAAGGGTTTTTTGTGAAAGGCTTGGATTGACCCTTATTCTCTGTTCAGGGTACATAGGATTTATGATTAGCCTTTGCTTGTCATCTTCGCTTTTGGAACTTTCACCTTCAACTAGGTATGCTTCTTGCGAGGGTTGAAGGGTTGCTATACCCCTTTCGGTGGGAAATTTGACTGTGCCATGGCCAATAGACACGGCCATGTAGAATGCACATTGCCCGGGCCTTCCAATGATCACATCGTAACTTGAGGGGATGTTAATAACCACAAAGGTGAGTGGTTGGGTTCTTTCTTTCAAACCTTCACTGAAACGAACATTAAGTGTCAGTTGCCCTAAAGGCTTGAGGGGTATATCGGCAATACCTTTTATGGATGTTCCAAAGGGTTGAAGCCTTGAACGTTCTTCATTACTCAATCGGTTGAAGAAATTTTCGAACATGATTTCAGTAGTTGCCCCAGTGTCTATGTATGCCATGTGTGTTTGCAACGTTCCTATAGTAGCTTCTACCATAAGAGGGCTAGAGAGAGGGTCTTTCTCCGTTGGGGGGAAACAGACACACTGAAGCTCCCAAGCTTCCAACCGCTGTCTTTTATGAGGGACCCTTCCATCAAAATCCACCATATTGACTTCCTTGCCTTTTCCTTCAGCCATTTTGTCTCGGACTCCCTTTACCAAATGAGCGAGTTCTCCGAACTTAACAGCTTCTTCAATTCTTTTCTTGAGCTGGAAGCAATCATTGGTGTAGTGACCTTTTTCTTCATGAAATTCACAATATTGTGTGGAGTTCTCATTTTTTCTGCTTTTGGGGAGAGGTCTAGGAGGCCGAAAGTTTTGCTTGACTTCTTCCGTTGCGAGGATTTCTTGAGGGGTCTTCGTGAGGGGTGTGAAACTTATGCCTTTCTCCCTGCTTGAAGGGTTTCGGCCTTCAAACCTTTTAGGGTCTGAACCCTTTGACCGCTTGTCATAGGAGTTAAAGTTTCCCCTTTTTCTAGCTGGACTATTGCTTCGCCAGCTGGACCCCCTTTTCCTTTGTTTTTTAATGTCTACTGCCTCCTCTCCCCGAATGTGGGCTTCATCCCTCTCGAGGGCTTCTTCCAAGGTCTTGGGCAGGGATTTGTTGAAATCTCTTGGGAGATATTTGGAGGTGATGGCATTCATGAAACCAGCCACTCTCATCTTTTCGTCTGCCCCTCCATAAGTCAAACCTTCCTTCTTGTATCGTTCAATGAACGCTCAGAGACTTTCATCATCACGTTGTTTTATTTGTAAGATTACTGTTGCGTCTTTAACATGTCGCCTTTGTTGGGAGAAATTGGCCAGAAAACCCTTGCTGAGGTCGTCAAAGCTTCGAACGCTTCGAGCAGGCAAGTCGTTGAACCAGATTCTGGCTGATCCAACAAGGGTTTGCATGAACATTAGGCAACATTCAGCGTTTGACCATTTCTATATCCTTGCTGCACCGGTAAAGATCTGAAGATGGTCCTCGGGATCTTCAGTCCTATCGTATGTTTTGATGTGAGGAGGCATCTTGATCTTTGCTTGGAAATCATAATCAGCTATTTGTTGTGAGAAGCATGAAAGGTTACTTGGTTTATATGGTTTGGCCAAGTCATCTTCAGCCCCTGCACCCACATTATTGCCATTGCCGCTGTTTCCTTGAGTGGCTAGCACCTGATTAATAAAGTGTTGCCACGGGAAGTTGGCCATCATCTGGGTCATCATCGAGGGCATGAGGTTGAAGCCTTGAAGGCTTACGGGTGCAACTGAGCAGCTTACTCCAAAGGGAGTACTCATAATAGCACTTTGTGCCAAGGGGAGCACGGACAGGGCTTGCTCCCACGTGGTTGTCGTAGATGCTGGAAAGCTTGTTACTGGGGACTGTAGGAGCTGGTCAAGGTGTCACACCCCGACCACGTAGGACAACCAAACTTGGCAGAAAACGTCGGGGGAGTGTTGTAACAGAATTAATTGTTTCAAAAATCCATGGCAATTGAAGTTTCGTTTTATTGATTAAAAGTGTTACAATGTCTTAACAAACAAGGAAATACAACATAAGTAACTAGTCTTGCATCTTTTATTGTCACTAAGGCCCATGTCCGCCTAAGTGTATCTTGATCAATCCTATGCTTCATTTCCTGAAACACATGTGAAAATAGGTACGTCAGCATAAAAATGCCGGCGAGTACATAGGTTTTGTGAAAATAAGATTCATGACTTCTGTTTAAGAGAATGTTTAGTCATGAACCTTGTAATTTGCTTTGTCTTTGTAAATCATTTGAAAAACAATAAGTTCAGATGATACGTATAAATAAGAGAATAATGCATGGTTAAATGAATAACCATGTAAGATGAGTTTGTATAAGATTAGTTGTTTGTAAAACAATGTATTGTGAAAAGTATGTTATTTGTATAAAATGTTATATGTCAAAATTGAAATGATTCAAAAAACGCTACGATATGTAATACCATACAAACACTTATATATAGGAAGTACCAACGGCGTATCCACCATGCTTGTATCATATTATACACGCCTCGTTACTTAAGTCACTTAAACAAACCACCAATGTAATAAGTTTATGTTTAAACCAATTGTCAGAAGTCCTTGTATAAATCATATCAAATATTAATAGTCCAAAAGTATTCAAGTAATGTGCAACAAATGTTATGTATAACCAATGTCGAAAATGTTTATTTGTCAAATGTAAATCATGTAATGTGTAACCAAAATGATATGTATGGCTAGTGAAATGCATCAACTAAGCCATAGGTGAAAATGCACAAAACAAAGTATTGAAGTAAAACTTGGTTTAAATCAAAGTTATGTTTTGTGTAGTAAATGCATGCTATACTGATATTAAACATTTATGCGGTATTGTGAAAATTCATACATCCAAGCCTTGCGACAGTCGGATAACCATGTAAAAATGGGTTATCAAAAGCATATGTATTCGGATTCGGTCATTCCTTACGTCCAAACAAACCCGAGATTTCAGGAATGGGATTTGTCAAGTCCTATGGTACCACTACCTACTAACGAACGGCGTAGCTAATGTTAATGAATGTATTGTTCCATTGTAAACAACCCAAATGTCATAACAAAAATGTAAGCATGTGATGAAAACAACTGTACTAAGTACGCACACAATGGGCATACATAACATGAAATGTAATGTAAAACAATGTACTAAGTACGCACACAATGGGCATACATAGCATGAAATGTAATGTAAAACAATGTACTAAGTATGCACACAATGGACATACATAGCATGAAATGTAATGTAAAACAATGTACTAAGTATGCACACAATGGACATACATAGCATGAAATGTAATGTAAAACAATGTACTAAGTACGCACACAATGGGCATACATAGCATGAACACAATGAAATCATGTACTATAAATGTACTAAAGAACATAGCAAGTATACGATGTGAAAGCAGGAAAGCACGAAAGTAACAAGTAGGCACATGTGTTTCACCCCAAAACAGTTTGGAAAATAGTAAAAGAGGGGTCTATGTACTCACTTGAGATTTCTCAGGAGTCCTAAGATAACCACCAAGCAATGCTAGAGATCACGGAATCAAACGGCACCTAATATAGGTAACTATGTTAATAAACCGGACCTAAATCGGAAGATCTGATAGAATGAGGGTTCGTAAACCAAACGAGTATGGAGACTCGTGTCATATGGTTTAACAAAGCCTACATAATAAATGAAACCTAACCTACGTGCTTACGACCCATTACGACTCGTTTAGGTGGCTTATGCAACTTTAACGCGTCGTTCGCGTAAAACGCGTTCGGACCGCCTAACTAGTACTACGACAAGTAGAATATGCCTTAACATGTCTAATATTGTTGTCAAATCAGTTTAGATGTCAAAAGTTACGTTACATATGCTTAAACATCAATTATGCATAAAAAGGGCATTTTGGTAATTTACCTAAGGCATATAAACTACCTATCATACAACTACTTAAACGCAGGGACCATAAGGTATAACCTCGGAAGGTTATTCCCTATATACTATGGTCACCTAATGTGTTTGGTCGGATCCTAATGATCGACCAAAGGGGTCGGGTTCGAAGGTATAAGCGATTTATTAGATCGCTTACCCTTACGACCCTAGACAAGCACAAAACTAAAAGTGACGAGCTAAGCATGTTAAAACATGCTTAACTAAGTTTAGAAAATAGGTTTGGTATCAAAACAAACGGTTTTGATACCCATAAGTAGTTTGGTTACAAAATACGCAAGAATACGTATTCTGGCCGAAACTACGGCTCGTCACTGAGCCTAGATAACGTGGTAATCAGTAGGTATAGTCACTAGGGACTATAACCATCGTGATCACGCTCACGTTATGAAGTTCAAATGAAATTCGCATCGACCATAAACTGGTCAATGCAGAAAGTCAAACAAAGTTTGACTTTCGTACTCGAAAAGCAATAAAAGAACGAAGGAACACTTACGAAGGGTCCTCGAATGCTAATCTAGATCAAAATAGCTCAGGTATGAAACAAAGGTTTCAACTTAGAGCACAATTGATCAGATTCTAGTGAGAAATGAATGAGAATGTGATGGGTATTTATAGTTTTCGGTTCACCGTTAGGATCGTTTCTTGGAAAAGAGGGAATGATCTAGCCCGTACACTTGTTGCAATGTTGTGGTGACTGATTTTGGCCACCACAAGAGTTTAACAAGTGGCACTTGACCTTTGGAGAATGTTTAGGGGCAGATAACAGTAGCCAAAAACGATTTGCTGCATCTAGACACTGCTTGCGCATCGTAGCAAAGAAACCCTTACGGTGCGCAGGGGTCAAGTTTGGCAGATTTACAATTTTGGTCCCTGTTGTGCTATAAGGTCATTTCCGACGCGTTTAAGGCCCGTTAACCCCATTTCAAAGCTCTAAAATGAAGTTAAAGTATAGGGAACTTAAAATGTGCTCAAAAATATCTCGGATGTCGGTTCGTTTAGCCGTACGATTGCGTTGTTCGGTTAATTACGACGGAATGCGCATAAGCGCGAAAAACGATCCAAATGGCGTGACGAATGGATTTTTTCTTATGCCAAACACTAAAATAAAATGTTTTAGTGCTTACATAAATTTTTGGATGTCCGGATGTATTCAGAACGTAAGTTATGCGCGAAAATGCAAACTTGTGCACTTTTTGACACTTTTAGTCCCTGAATGACCCAAAAGTTTATTTTAGCACACCGAACCCCTCAAAGCCTATTTCTAAGCTATATGAAGGATATTTATGGTATGTTTAACTTATGGTCATGTTCCGGAATGTCTGTTACAGTTCAAATTGGCATACTTTCGCAGTTTGTCAAATTTAGTCCCTGTAAGCGATTTAACTTGATTTCGGCATACCAAACCTTCCAAAACTTATTTCTAAGTTATGTAAAGGTTATTTAAGGTATGTTAAGCCAATTTCACTATTCCGGAGTGTTTGTTGCACTAAACTGGCTATATTTACGCATCGGTGCGCGTATAACCTTCCAGAAAGCGATTTAGAGCTTGAAATTGAACAAAAATTGATATGTGTAATTGATACACATATTTGTACAAATCCCAAGTATGAAATACAATATTTCATTGGTTTGGTATTTGTTTGATGGTCGCAGTGACCCAGGTGTCACAGTCTCCCCTACTTTAGGAAATTTCATCCCGAAATTTAATCAGAGGAAACTTGTGAGACCTTGAAAACATGAAGTTGAAAATATCGAACAACATTGGTTAGGGTTCTGAACTTCTAGTAACTTTAATAACATCATGATTGCAATGTGAGAGGGATACTTATATACAAGTATATAAAGCGTCATTGGTGCGTCCACCGTACCTCCATTACATCGTTCTCATTTTGTTATTGTTGTCACTATCGGTTCTTACACATAATAAATCTTACTGTGGTTACCGTGCACTGAATCTCATAATTATGTACGCGTCCATAATTAGACAATTTCTTGCATAGTTCACACAGTCTATTTTATAATGTGTAGGGGAAAACAAATGAACAAACCTGTGATGAGTGTGACTAGACCACCATAGGGTCCCTTTTAATTAAATCAATAAATGATCTAAATAGACTATCAAGGAGTCTGTTCAGCTACATCACTAGATGTCGTTCTTTCACCAAATTGTGAATCAATCCTTTTGACTAGACCACTAAAAGGGTCTCTTATGAACCATGGAGCGGTACTATATAATCCAAGGGTCTTAACTATAACATAGAAGCCCATTAAGGATTTAAGGTAGTACATTTTTTAATATCCTACTACGAACCTGTAACACCTCGAAAATTCACGTCCTATAATGTGTTGACACGTGTCATAGGATTGAACGTGTGAAAGAATGTTCTTGAAGGACTAAAGTTGACAAACAGTGAAACTGTGTAAATATAAGGGTTCAAAGTGTCAAAAATGAATAAATATAATTTGCAATAACCCTACCTGATGTTTATACCCTTAAACGAATAGATCATGGATCATACGAAGCGAATTGTGAAAGAAAGTGAGAGATTACAAACTACAGGGGTTAAATGTGCCAACATGTTTAAGTTATACCTCTGAGTGACCTTTTGACAAACCCGAAGATTTGTAACGATTAATCATGCTCACTAGAATGTACCACAAAAATTTCATGAAGTTTCGATATCGTATGAGCAAGTTGTGATAAAATTCGTGTACAAGGGTTATAAGTGTCAACGTTGAAATTTAGGGTTTTTCGGGTGAACCCGAAGTGATCGAGGGCTTCACAAAGTGGGTATAAGTATTAAAGCCCCTAAATGTTAATATTTAAGGTTCATAATGCAAGAAAATGTGAGAAAGCGACCTTTCGGAGGACCAGGGACCAAATTGCAAAGTTGTTAAGCCTGACAACTAGCTTACGGACCTCAACATAAATAAGCTTACGGTCCGTAAGCTAGTGCCCAGTTGCGAAATATCAACAGACAGCTGCCTGTTCTGCTATAACCGACTTAAAATACAAGATATCGAAACCTTGGGCTGCCTAAGATGGTTTCTAGCCTATAGGGCACTTGTGGATGATAATGCAACACCCCTAGACTTATGTGTTGATCATCTAAGAGTGTTAGAAGCCTTATATCAAGACCCACATGTTACCACATTGTTCATTCATCACCTCTGAGAATTTCTGGAGCATTCAAGCAGGCCACAAGCATTCTAATTCGTCCATTAGTTGTGTGTAAGTATGTTTAACCCTTCCTAATTCATTTATACTTAGTTAAAAGCCTAGAAATCAAACCGTCGTAACTACGGTTTGACTTAGTGATAAATCACAATCGGTCCAGAGATTAGTCGAATCGAAAGTTGTTATAAGTTGGTATTTATATGGGTAATAAACCCCTAAAAGGTCAGCCACTGATTTCAATCTTAACTATGTCGTTTGTCGAGTCAAACTTCTTCCGAAAAGTCAACAGAAATGTTAATCACATATTTAATGATACGGAAGGCGTGTAATCTATTTTATCAGTTATATAACATGAAAATAAGTATAATAACTTGTCTAAGCTTGTTTGATTCGACAACTTTATGTTTTGAACCGATTCGGAACCGAGAGACGCAAAAGTTTGACTTTTGCTTTGACCTCAGTTCTGACCCGATTTATATAGGTTTCGACATGCCTTAAAGTTCCATTAGGACCTAGTTATATGTGTGTACAAGCCTCTGCGTTTATACCACTCGAATCCCTAATCATCCGACGTTTCCGTTAAGTGCCTAAATATTGACCGTAATGCCCTTAAGTCCATAAAACGAGATTTTTGGAAATGTGAAAGTGCCATAATCTTAGTTACTGATTTTTAGACTTGTACCTAAAATTTCACATCAGTTGGAGGTCTAGATAAGGAGTTATGCTTAATGACGTAATTTGAGTGCTTTTAAGTATTTAAACGGCGTCATTAGCATAAAGCCTATCTAAACCAAATTTTGGACACCAAACCTTTTACCCACTGATGTGATATAATATTTTGGGATTTTTAAAGATTTTTAATTATTTTTAAACTGATCATAAGCTAGGTTTATCGCCTTGATTCGGTTAATACCAAAAATACCCTTTTCGGCCATAAAATGAGTTTTACAAATCCTTTTAACGCCAATCCAATTGCTACTGATTTTAAATAATAAATGGAGTATTTTGAGCCTGTTTATTTGATCAGAAAACTCAGAATCGTATTTTAAACCGTACATCGCTTAAAACGACTTTATACGCGTATTTAACGCATAGTTTGGGTTTAAAACTATTTTAGTATATAAGACTTATTACCAAAGGTTATAACCTGTTAAAATAAGCTATTTTACTGATCAACTCAGACCCGGATCACAGGTGTCTAATTAAACCCTTTTATAATCTTTAAAATGACCAAAATGCCCCTGCGGGGCTTATAAAGAGATTAAACTCGTTTTGGGCATCATGGGTGATATCTTACTGATATCACAACTTATTTAAGGCGTGTTAACTTAGGAAACCTGTTTAGGACTCTTACGGATACCCGTTACGCTTCATACGCGTTCGGTTCGGTTTATGTAACTAGTTTACATAAATTAGCCGAAACGGGTCAAACCTTATCGGTTTTATCTCAAAATCCAGAATGTGTATTTAACTAAAGACCCGTTAGGATTCTAATAGGTTATTATAAACCTTTGTTCCAGATTAGGAGAACCAGTAAAAGATACTTGCACTTGCTGATTTTGAACTATACTTGCTCAGGTAAATACTTTTAACTTATTTTCCCTATACGGGCTTGGGTTACGGTATATATAAAATACCGCTTGGTCGGGGCGTTGAATCTTTGATTGAATGAATGATAATTAAAGTATTGAGACGTCTCGTTTAATATTGTTTTGTTTGCTTAAAGCCTTTGGGGGGTTAATGACCGTGTCCCGGATATCCCTGGCATCATTTTTACGAAATGGCCACGACCTTAGCACTCAGGTGTAGGCGTACACCTGTCAGTGTCTCATAAATAAAGTGGTGTGTTAATTGATCTTTAACCCGGCTCGATCCGGGCTACTGAACGCATAAGGAACATGTAAATCCCTACAAGTATTATCCCAAGTTATAAAATATTATTTGTGCCTTGTGCCTTGATGTGCGGTAAAGTGTCGTATATTTTAGGTGTATATTTTAAGCCCTTTTTAACACTTATTTTAGCCAAGTTTTAAATTTATAAAACACGATATTTCACTGACACTAAACACACATATGGGCAAGTGCACCCATCGTTGAGTGTAGTATAGTGTTGGTAAGATACCGAGGTCGTCCAAGGACACAAGAGCTTTTAGTACCGGTTTATCCTCAACGTCTAACCAAAATAAAAGTTTAGAAAAATGTTTTAAACTAAGAAAATTAAAATCTAACTAAAATGCTGAAAATAAAAATAAAAGAAAAAACAGATAGACAAGATGAATCACTTGGTTCCGACTCGTATCTAGTATAACCTTTGATTATTTCCGCACTTTTGCACACAATTAAGAGATTATCTTAGTTATTGTAGTAGGCCCCTCTTTTGAAGGTGACGTTACCCTCACCCCAGTAGTTTGAGTCAGCAGGGATACAATCCTAAAGGGGTGGATTATTGGAAGATAATGAATTAAGTTATTAATGCAGTATTGTGGTAGGCCCTGCTTTTGGCGGTGACGTTACCCTCGGCTAAGTAGTCTGAGTCAGCAGGGATACAGTCCTAAATAGCCGGGTTATAGTATTAATAGTAGTTAACTTATGAGGGGATCAAAGAGTTTGGACCCCCGCCATCCAATACCGTGAAGTATTGAAGGAGGTCCTACTAAATTTGACCCAGGTCCATTGCAGGACCTCTAAACGCTGAACAATGGCAAGACCTTTACCAAACCGTTCCCTTAACCCCCTACCAGGTAGGCAACATACCTCCATATAGACCGTGGAGATATGAATGGTGAAAATCCTTTATTTTATATAGACAGTAAAATAATGCCAAGACACCACGGACAAACGATAAGGAAAGATCACCTTCAACATAAGTAACTAGTTATTAAAGTCATTAATACAAAACCAAATAAAAAGTGCAAAAGATTAGAAATAAAAAGTATTATACTAGACACTTTGTCTTCACCAAGTGATGTAAGAGACTTAGGCAAACATGGCCTTGATTGTCAAGAACTCTTACGATCAATCTTGGATCCCGAGACGACTCACACACTCTATGATGGACAATGGATGATGGTGGTGGATGATGGTGTTGTGATGGTGGTGAGTGGTGGATGAAGTGTGAGAGAGGTGGTGTGCCAAGGGATAGTTTGAGCTTGAGCCAAGCACTCCTATTTATAGCCTGTACAGAAGCCTGGACACGGCCCCGTGTCCGCTGGACACGGCCCCGTGTCCACCCTTTTCTCTTTCTTCATTAATACAGTTTGTCTTTATTAGCTCCACACGCCCCCGTGTCCGCTGGGCACGCCCCCGTGCTTGTCTGACATTCTCTCTCTTCATTAATTGTACTTCGCAATTACAATTAATGCGCCTGCTGTACTTTCACCACGCCCCCGTGTTCACTGGACACGGCCCCGTGGTGGGCAATAGAAGCTTCTATAGGTTTGTCTTTTATGCCAGGGCTGACCATTCTGGACACGGCCCCGTGCTGAGCTGGGCACGCCCCGTGTCGGGCTGGGCACAGCCCCATGCTCAGCTGGGCACAGCCCCATGCTCAGCTTTCTTCTTGTTTTTGCTTTGGGAGTTGTTGTCGAGGGGTCGGGCATGCCACGTTTCTTCCTTTTCTTTGTATTTATGTTGGTTTTGGCTGTATTTTTGTTCCTTTTGTTCGTTTAAGCTCATTTGACCCTGTAAATTCAAAAGGAAGACAAAAACATACTTTTTCCAACATTAGTACTAAAAAAGGGTTAGTTTTATGCCTTATTTGATGTAATTTATATGTTGCATTTTACACACATCAAATACCCCTACACTTGAATCTTTGCTTGTCCTCAAGCAAAACTCTTTATAATGTGGCTTTACACTCCCAAATGGAATTGGTAGAAGAGAAGGTTTTTGGGCTTGTCATAGAGTGCCGGGAATCCAAAATTCTTTATTAGGCTTTATTTTTATGTATTTACAATCCTATTCGTCATGATTTATTTAAAATTTTTCATAAGATAAATTACTTATTAGGGCATAACATGCCTTTGTAAAATTCTATTTATATACAAGTTCACATACCTCACGGGGATCACTCAACACTCGGCCGAAAATGTATTTTTGTGGATCACTCGAGAGCGGCATGGAACTTACTCCTACCATAGGCTTGCCAAGCAATCAATCCTCCTCCTTTTTAACTTCTATACCTTTGTAAATATCAAGAGGACTTTGTGGGTGAAGGGTTAGGCTTGGGTTAAAGGTAGGTGGTTGGGTTAGTGGTTAGTAGAAAAAGGGCGAAAAGCGTAACAAGCTTCGGTTTTCGTAAGACTTTCTTTCTTTTTTTTTTTCACTTTTTTTTTGATGAACCTATTATTCAAACAAAGTTATTTTTGATGAACTTGTTTGTTTATTTTCTTTTGCTTCATCATCAACACACTTTTTTTTTTTTTTTTTGAAGTCATATGAGAAACCGAGCTAGTTACTAAAACAAAATAAAAAAGGGTTTAGGTGGGTGAAAAGGTGTTTGGTTTGGGTTAAGAAATGAAAAGGTTTAGGCTCAAATGGGCTAACTAGGGGGATTTTGGGTAGGTGGTAAAAAAAAGAAAAAATAGTGGTGTAGAAATAAAAAGGGTTAGTCCTAATGCCTCCATCATTTACTTACTCGGGTTTAAGTTGGTAAGGACCGGGAATGTATCGTCATGGCAAGTTCTAGAGTCGTAAGAACCAAGCGGTTATTCACACAAGAAACGAAAAATGAGCATTTAGTCAAATGATATGTAAGTGTATGCTCAATAAAGGCTCAAAACTCACTTTTGTGGGAATGGGTTTTTATGTGATCAAGTATATATAATCAAATTTTAACTAAGCTTGTCATGCCTTTTCATAATTTTCTTATGTTGGTTCTTTTTGTCACGACGCTATCGGTTGTAAATTTGTAAAAATATAACATTTTTAGAATTTTGAAATTCCCAAATTAAACCTAGACAAGTAAAAAAAAAAAATTTTTTGAAAAAATTTGGGGTGATTAGCGGTTCCAATAGAGTTTTGTGTAAGGCTTGTTATTAGGACTTGCAAGATTCAAGGTTTTAGCATCCCCCCCACACTTAAATTGCACATTGTCCTCAATGTGTCCCAAAAATAAGTTTTTAGGCTGATTAAATGTGTAAAAATGGGTTAAAAACAAGATTTTATGGTACTGGGTAGCTGAACACGGGGTGGTGTTGGCTGAGCACGGCCTAGTGTCCAGACTGCCAGTACCAAAAGTAAACAGAAGGCTGGGCACGGGGGCGTGTCCAGTGAGCACGGCCCCATGTCCAGGTACCTGAACTGGGCATTTTCTATAGAACCTTGGGCACGGGGCGTGTTGGGGTGAGCACGGCCCCGTGCTGAACTTGCTGTAATGAAGAAAAATTGTCGGGAGGCTCTGTTTTTGTGCATGGGGTGTTGGTTCAAGCTTCCCTTATCATCCTTCACCATCCCGAGTGTGTTTTATTCCTGAAAAAAAAACTAAACTAGAAAACGTAAAAGTTAATCTAAACTAAAACTACGGATAGTTCCGCGGAATGCCTCCGTGGTGCGCCACGTTTATAAGGGTCCTTGGCTAGACCCACCTTATCGGGTGGTTCTGGCTCATCTTCAATTAGGGGGTCGTCATTGCCGAATGGATATTTCATTGATCGCTCAAGATTGACACTTCTTTTAAATGCCCCTAATTGAAGAGGTAGATTGTTGAACTTCCGGTTTTTCAAAGCTTCGTGAGTTTTTACAAATGGTCGTCCCAACACTAGAGGAGCGTCATCGAGGATGACAAAATCGGTCGGGATTACCATTTGATTTGTTTGAACCAAGACATCTTCAACTATACCGATTGATTTTATTACTTTCCGATTGGATAGAAAAATGGGTATTTGAAGTGGAGAAAAATCACTAATACTTAATTTTTCGAAAATGTAGTTAGGCATTATGTTAACACAAAGATCTTTATCGATTGTGACATTACTAATAAACGAATTTTGAAAGAAACATGGAACCGGTGTAATGTTAATTTCAGATGGGTCTTCTTTTATTAGTGACGTTTGATCATTAGTTAACTTAACACTTACCGTTTCGTCAATTTTAGTGTTAGTGTTTAACTCTTTTAAAAACTTAGCATGAGTGGGTACTAAACAAGGATTTTCGAAAGAAGGTGACAAGAGATTAATTTCTTCAAAATTAGACTCTTCTTGAATTTTAACGTTTTCGGACTCACCTATTTCGTTGTTTAACTCATGTGTCGGTTTTTCACTTATTTGTTCTTCCATTTTTACACTTTCAGTTATCTCTTCCTTTTTTAATTCTTCTCTTGCGCGGGACTCCTCTTCCCTTGCGCGAGCTTCTTTTATACATCGGTCGATAACTCTTATGTGTTCTAATATCCTATCGGTTACTTCGGTTATAGAAAAAGAATCGGGATTTTCAAAGCTTGAATCCGGTTGTTCGATCCTTTGTTCCTCATAATACCCATATGAAGTAGATGGTTCACACCATTGTTCTTCATTGTAAGCATATGATGGATAAGGGTCGTAATTTTGTTCTTCATAATACTCATATGAGGTGGGTTGTTCACGCCATGGTTCCTCATAGTAAGTATACGAAGGTGGTGGCTCATATCTTGGTTCCTCAAAGTATGAGTACGAATGCTCATACCTTGGTTCATCAAAATATGAGTATGAGGGAGGAGGTTCATACCTTTGGTCTTCATAGGATGTGTATGAAGTTGATGGCTCGTACCTGGGCTCCTCATAGTAGGTGTATGAATTGGATGGTTGATATGAGTGATTATTTTGGACCGATCGTGCGTTACGACAATTAGTGCAATAATTACCCCTATAACCATCCTCCTCATAGGTGTAGTTGTAACCTCCTGAGTATTGATCCATAAGAATCACTCAGCAGACCACAACCGAGTCTCGAGATCAGAAAACAAAAATAAAAACGGAAACAGAGGCTGGACACGGCCCCGTGTTCAGTGGACACGGCCCCGTGTTCAGGATCTGTATCTGGGCGTTTTAATTAAATTTACTGATTTCGTTGAGCACGGGGCGTGTTCAGTGAGCACGGCCCGTGTTCAAGCTTCTGTTACTGGGTGTTTTATGAAAAATATGCAGCATGGCCCCGTGTTCAGCGAGCACGGCCCGTGTTCAACCTACTGTAAATGCAAGACTAAACTAAAATGCAGAAAAATGTGGGCCCGTTTTGAAAAGGTTTTGAAAAACTGATTAGGCCGTCGATTTTAAGTTTTCCTAAAATCCTTGTGTCCCCGGCAACGGCGCCAAAAACTTGATGTGCGGTAAAGTGTCGTATATTTTAGGTGTATATTTTAAGCCCTTTTTAACACTTATTTTAGCCAAGTTTTAAATTTATAAAACACGATATTTCACTGACACTAAACACACATATGGGCAAGTGCACCCATCGTTGAGTGTAGTATAGTGTTGGTAAGATACCGAGGTCGTCCAAGGACACAAGAGCTTTTAGTACCGGTTTATCCTCAACGTCTAACCAAAATAAAAGTTTAGAAAAATGTTTTAAACTAAGAAAATTAAAATCTAACTAAAATGCTGAAAATAAAAATAAAAGAAAAAACAGATAGACAAGATGAATCACTTGGTTCCGACTCGTATCTAGTATAACCTTTGATTATTTCCGCACTTTTGCACACAATTAAGAGATTATCTTAGTTATTGTAGTAGGCCCCTCTTTTGAAGGTGACATTACCCTCACCCCAGTAGTTTGAGTCAGCAGGGATACAATCCTAAAGGGGTGGATTATTGGAAGATAATGAATTAAGTTATTAATGCAGTATTGTGGTAGGCCCCGCTTTTGGCGGTGACGTTACCCTCGGCTAAGTAGTCTGAGTCAGCAGGGATACAGTCCTAAATAGCCGGGTTATAGTATTAATAGTAGTTAACTTATGAGGGGATCAAAGAGTTTGGACCCCCGCCATCCAATACCGTGAAGTATTGAAGGAGGTCCTACTAAATTTAACCCAGGTCCATTGCAGGACCTCTAAACGCTGAACAATGGCAAGACCTTTACCAAACCGTTCCCTTAACCCCCTACCAGGTAGCCAACATACCTCCATATAGACCGTGGAGATATGAATGGTGAAAATCCTTTATTTTATATAGACAGTAAAATAATGCCAAGACACCACGGACAAACGATAAGGAAAGATCACCTTCAACATAAGTAACTAGTTATTAAAGTCATTAATACAAAACCAAATAAAAAGTGCAAAAGATTAGAAATAAAAAGTATTATACTAGACACTTTGTCTTCACCAAGTGATGTAAGAGACTTAGGCAAACATGGCCTTGATTGTCAAGAACTCTTACGATCAATCTTGGATCCCGAGACGACTCACACACTCTATGATGGACAATGGATGATGGTGGTGGATGATGGTGTTGTGATGGTGGTGGGTGGTGGATGAAGTGTGAGAGAGGTGGTGTGCCAAGGGATAGTTTGAGCTTGAGCCAAGCACTCCTATTTATAGCCTGTACAGAAGCCTGGACACGGCCCCGTGTCCACCCTTTTCTCTTTCTTCATTAATACAGTTTGTCTTTATTAGCTCCACACGCCCCCGTGTCCGCTGGGCACGCCCCCGTGCTTGTCTGACATTCTCTCTCTTCATTAATTGTAATTCGCAATTACAATTAATGCGCCTGCTGTACTTTCACCACGCCCCCGTGTTCACTGGACACGGCCCCGTGGTGGGCAATAGAAGCTTCTATAGGTTTGTCTTTTATGCCAGGGCTGACCATTCTGGACACGGCCCCGTGCTGAGCTGGGCACGCCCCGTGTCGGGCTGGGCACGCCCCGTGTCGGGCTGGGCACGCCCCGTGTCGGGCTGGGCACGCCCCGTGTCGGGCTGGGCACGCCCCGTGTCAGGCTGGGCACAGCCCCATGCTCAGCTAGGCACAGCCCCATGCTCAGCTTTCTTCTTGTTTTTGCTTTGGGAGTTGTTGTCGAGGGGTCGGGCATGCCACGTTTCTTCCTTTTCTTTGTATTTATGTTGGTTTTGGCTGTATTTTTGTTCCTTTTGTTCGTTTAAGCTCATTTGACCCTGTAAATTCAAAAGGAAGACAAAAACATACTTTTTCCAACATTAGTACTAAAAAAGGGTTAGTTTTATGCCTTATTTGATGTAATTTATATGTTGCATTTTACACACATCATGCCTTAAATGCATTTTCTTAAACTCTTTTCAAAATGAGTCGGTTAATTGTATTTACCAGTGTAAACTGACGTATTTTCTTAAAAAGGTTAAGTGCAGGTACTACGCGAAATAGGCTGGCTTGTCTCCTAGCATCCACATTAAGTCTCGCCAGCTTGGATGTCATAAACTGTTGAACATTTGTTTCCGTGTATTTTGATCTACCTGTGGATTTATATTCGACTATTTGTGATACTTAATATTACAATATCGTTTGGTTGAATTAAATCTATACTTTTCTTCCGCTGTGCATTTAAATATTGTGTTGTTTGACTATTATGTTGCCAACCACGTCACGATACTCCCCTACCGGGCCCACCGGTAACACGTGGAAATTCGGGGTGTGACAGAACCCATCATATGAAGATATGAAAGATTCTATGAGAATTTGGATAACGAATATCCAGAGTATACAAAAACACAAAATGCATAAAAGGAAACATAAGATGAATAAACACATAGTCACATAACCACAAAATTGTTTAACTAGAAGTTTGTTCTGCTAACAGAGCACATGTATTTAAAGTACAATAGGAATCCATCTCGTGGATTTCATTTGACACTTTAAACATTTACTAGAATCTATCTATAAAGATAGAAAGATTTTTAAAAGAGAAATTCGATTTCGATTATAAGGAACCGAAATGTTCGAATTCAGGTACATAAGGAATCCAATTAAGGACTCTGATTTGAATGATGATCATCCACAAGGATCTAAATGTGAAGATAAAAAGATCCCATATGGATTTTTAGAAGTTGAAGATGTTTGAAATCTTGCACTGGATATGCTTATGTCAAAACATGAAGTAAGAATGCTTATGAAGTTGAGATGCTTGATATGTCAAGGCGACATATGAAGCAGAATTTGAAGGTTAAGTCAATGTATGAGGAAAATATTTTTGAAAACTATGCATGAGGTTCTAAAAAAAATGTGTTCAATGTTTCTGAAACCTTATATATAATACATTTGAAATTATAAAGTAGGTGTACTAGGTAAGTATATTTATAAAAATGTTTTAGAATCATGCGAGATGAATTTTGAAATTATGTATAAGGTTTTTGAAAGACATGAATGATGCTTTTCGGAATCATGCACTTGATAAGAAAATGTACTGTGTTAATATTGTTTTCAGACTATATGAAACATTTTGAAATTAGGAAGGTTGGTTTTGATAACATGGCCAATGTTTTTGAAATAACATAGACAATGCATTTAGAAAAATTGTTTTCAAACTATATGAAATGTCTTGAGATCATGAAGATTGTTTTTTTTTTTTTTTTTTTTTGAAATACCTGTACTGTGTATGTTGAAAAAAAATCACAACGTAATGGGTATGAGTTTTGAAAATACCCTTAGTTATCTAACCAAGGATTCAAAGGCACTGATGTGCAGAAACATGATTACTCATAATGTCACTTTATTTTCTGTACTTCGTATCTTAGAATGAAACGAGTACTTAAAATTTTTGAGGGAATCATGAGCGATCATTTGAAAGAGAGAATCACAAGAGTAGTTTGTAAGGAACATAGTTCCTTAATACAGGTATTATAGGTAATGACATACACACATGTAACTACGCTTGTACATCAGAATTTGTGAACAATAATTTATTTATGAACAAAACAGATTGTTTCACATTACAAGAAAACAAAAGAACAAAAGAACAAAAGCATGAGACAGCAACATCTTCTAGTCAGCCAACTGCTCATCCGTGGGTTGGATTTGCACTAGCAAGCTTTGGGCAAACCCTTAGGAAATGGCCCATCTCGCCACAGTTGTAGCAAGACCCTGGTGAGAAACGAGCTTGAGCAGAGTTGGCTTGTGATTGTTCTGGACCACCTTGGTTCGGGTTACATCGACAAGCACTTACCAGGTGACCAACTCGCCCACATGATACACACAGACGACACGGTAAGTGATCTTGGTGATGCCCATTACATTTGTCGCATATTGGTGTCGTTCCCTTGTATTGCTTCTTAGCAGGTGGTGTTGCCACCCGGATGGGTCCTGTTTGATTTGGTACTGCTTTAGTTGGGCAAACCCTTGCCGTATGACCTATAAGTCCACAAATTTGGCATTTGCGGCACTTCACACTAGTCTGATGATGAAGGCTACATTGGTTGCACAAGGGTGCAGTTCCGTTGTATTGCTTCCTAGCAGGGGGTTGAGCTGGTTGGTTGGGGATGGCTTGACCATTGTGAGCGACCATGGCGAAGTTCTGAGAAGCCTTTCGCTTCTTTGACTTCTTAGGGGATCGTTCATCCATGGTCTTTGATTCCTTGATTGCTTTCTTGGCTGGTGGTGCTGTCATTTGGCTAAGTCTTGCCTGTTTTGGTGCCACCGCTGCGGGTTTCCTTGAAGCCTTACGTTTCTTTGGTTTAGGTGAAGGCTTGGCTTCTGCTTCCTTTCGTGGCTCTTGAGTGGCGTCATTGTTAAGACGAGACATAGCAATTCCCAATTCCACAGTCTTCAAAATCACTTCGCCTATTTGTTGGGCAAGTTTGGCTGTTTGCTCGGACATTTGGCCGTTGCTGAGAGGAAGAGACATTCTTGAAGAAAATGAAAGACATAGGAAGAAACAAGTGAAAGATTATTGGACAAATAAAACAAAATGACAACGCATAGAAATTGCGATCATTTGTTTGTTACCTAAGGAAAACAAATGAGATGGTGACAAATCAAAGTAAATGGGTCAAAAATAATGTATCGCGAAGATATGCTCGCCTATAAGTGAACACTCATCCCAAGAATTCCCAGGTAAGCACAACTGGTCTCGCGTCTGATGAGATGTGTACGAAGTGCTTGCCTAGACAGAAAACCCAGAATACAGGCATTCACCCTTCCAGTTTGCACGTGTTCACATTATTTAAAACCCAAAACCTTGACGAGGTTTTGAAAACACAGAGGGGTTCAAAACCATATAATAGAGAGTTCAAAACCTTACAATAGAAGGTTCAAAACCTAGTAATCAATCATCCTAGAACAGATGATTAGTTTTCAAAGCGGTTTTGAATTTTATGTTCTTGTTGTGGTTGTCGCCTAAGGATAGGCGACAGTATTGTTTTATGACTAAACGCAAGTAAACTCGCGTTAGGGTCCTAGAAAGGTTATAGACTAGGTCAAAGTATTACTAATAACCTAATTCCCTATAACCATGAGCTCTGATACCAACTTTTCTGTCACACCCCGACCACGTAGGACAACCAAACTTGGCGGAAAACGTCGGGGAGTGTTGTAACAGAATTAATTGTTTCAAATCCATGGCAATTGAAGTTTCGTTTTATTGATTAAAAGTGTTACAATGTCTTAACAAACAAGGAAATACAACATAAGTAACTAGTCTTGCATCTTTTATTGTCACTAAGGCCCATGTCCGCCTAAGTGTATCTTGATCAATCCTATGCTTCATTTCCTGAAACACATGTGAAAATAGGTACGTCAGCATAAAAATGCCGGCGAGTACATAGGTTTTGTGAAAATAAGATTCATGACTTCTGTTTAAGAAAATGTTTAGTCATGAACCTTGTAATTTGCTTTGTCTTTGTAAATCATTTGAAAAACAATAAGTTCAGATGATACGTATAAATAAGAGAATAATGCATGGTTAAATGAATAACCATGTAAGATGAGTTTGTATAAGATTAGTTGTTTGTAAAACAATGTATTGTGAAAAGTATGTTATTTGCATAAAATGTTATATGTCAAAATTGAAATGATTCAAATAACGCTACGATATGTAATACCATACAAACACTTATATATAGGAAGTACCAACGGCGTATCCACCATGCTTGTATCATATTACACACGCCTCGTTACTTAAGTCACTTAAACAAACCACCAATGTAATAAGTTTATGTTTAAACCAATTGTCAGAAGTCCTTGTATAAATCATATCAAATATTAATAGTCCAAAAGTAGTCAAGTAATGTGCAACAAATGTTATGTATAACCAATGTCAAAAATGTTTATTTGTCAAATGTAAATCATGTAATGTGTAACCAAAATGATATGTATGGCTAGTGAAATGCATCAACTAAGCCATAGGTGAAAATGCACAAAACAAAGTATTGAAGTAAAACTTGGTTTAAATCAAAGTTATGTTTTGTGTAGTAAATGCATGCTATACTGATATTAAACATTTATGCGGTATTGTGAAAATTCATACATCCAAGCCTTGTGACAGTCGGATAACCATGTAAAAATGGGTTATCAAAAGAATATGTATTCGGATTCGGTCATTCCTTACGTCCAAACAAACCCGAGATTTCAGGAATGGGATTTGTCAAGTCCTATGGTACCACTACCTACTAACGAACGGCGTAGCTAATGTTAATGAATGTATTGTTCCATTGTAAACAACCCAAATGTCATAACAAAAATGTAAGCATGTGATGAAAACAACTGTACTAAGTACGCACACAATGGGCATACATAGCATGAAATGTAATGTAATGTAAAACAATGTACTAAGTACGCACACAATGGGCATACATAGCATGAAATGTAATGTAAAACAATGTACTAAGTATGCACACAATGGACATACATAGCATGAAATGTAATGTAAAACAATGTACTAAGTACGCACACAATGGGCATACATAGCATGAACACAATGAAATCATGTACTATAAATGTACTAATGAACATAGCAAGTATACGATGTGAAAGCAGGAAAGCACGAAAGTAACAAGTAGGCACATGTGTTTCACCCCAAAACAGTTTGAAAAATAGTAAAAGAGGGGTCTATGTACTCACTTGAGATTGCTCAGGAGTCCTAAGATAACCACCAAGCAATGCTAGAGATCACGGAATCAAACGGCACCTAATATAGGTAACTATGTTAATAAACCGGACCTAAATCGGAAGATCTGATAGAATGAGGGTTCGTAAACCAAACGAGTATGGAGACTCGTTTCATATGGTTTAACAAAGCCTACATAATAAATGAAACCTAACCTAAGTGCTTACGACCCATTACGACCCGTTTAGGTGGCTTATGCAACTTTAACGTGTCGTTCGCGTAAAACGCGTTCGGACCGCCTAACTAGTACTACGACAAGTAGAATATGCCTTAACATGTCTAATATTGTTGTCAAATCAGTTTAGATGTCAAAAGTTACGTTACATATGCTTAAACATCAATTATGCATAAAAAGGGCATTTTGGTAATTTACCTAAGGCATATAAACTACCTATCATACAACTACTTAAACGCAGCGACCATAAGGTATAACCTCGGAAGGTTATTCCCTATATACTATGGTCACCTAATGTGTTTGGTCGGGTTCGAAGGTATAAGCGATTTATTAGATCGCTTACCCTTACGACCCTAGACAAGCACAAAACTAAAAGTGACGAGCTAAGCATGTTAAAACATGCTTAACTAAGTTTAGAAAACAGGTTTGGTATTAAAACAAACGGTTTTGATACCCATAAGTAGTTTGGTTACAAAATACGCAAGAATACGTATTCTGGCCGAAACTACGGCTCGTCACTGAGCCTAGATAACGTGGTAATCAGTAGGTATAGTCACTAGGGACTATAACCATCGTGATCACGCTCACGTTATGAAGTTCAAACGAACTTCGCATCGACCATAAACTGGTCAATGCAGAAAGTCAAACAAAGTTTGACTTTCGGACTCGAAAAGCAATAAAAGAACGAAGGAACACTTACGAAGGGTCCCCGAATGCTAATCTAGATCAAAATAGCTCAGGTATGAAACAAAGGTTTCAACTTAGAGCACAATTGAGTTTGGCCACCACAAGAGTTTAACAAGTGGCACTTGACCTTTGGAGAATGTTTAGGGGCAGATAACAGCAACCAAAAACGATTTGCTGCATCTGGACACTGCTTGCGCATCGTAGCAAAGAAACCCTTACGGTGCGCAGGGGTCAAGTTTGGCAGATTTACAATTTAGGTCCCTGTTGTGCTATAAGGTCATTTCCGACGCGTTTAAGGCCCGTTAACCACATTTCAAAGCTCTAAAATGAAGTTAAAGTATAGGGAACTTAAAATGTGCTCAAAAATATCTCGGATGTCGGTTCGTTTAGCCGTACGATTGCGTTGTTCGGTTAATTACGACGGAATGCGCATAAGCGCGAAAAACGATCCAAATGGCGTGACGAATGGATTTTTTCTTATGCCAAACACTAAAATAAAATGTTTTAGTGCTTACATAAATTTTTGGATGTCCGGATGTATTCAGGACGTAAGTTATGCGCGAAAATGCAAACTTGTGCACTTTTTGACACTTTTAGTCCTTGAATGACCCAAAAGTTTATTTTAGCACACCGAACCCCTCAAAGCCTATTTCTAAGCTATATGAAGAATATTTATGGTATGTTTAAATTATGGTCATGTTCCGGAATGTCTGTTACAGTTCAAATTGGCATACTTTCGCAGTTTGTCAAATTTAGTCCCTGTAAGCGATTTAACTTGATTTCGGCATACCAAACCTTCCAAAACTTATTTCTAAGTTATGTAAAGGTTATTTAAGGTATGTTAAGCCAATTTCACTATTCCGGAGTGTTTTTTGCATTAAACTGGCTATATTTACGCATCGGTGCGCGTATAACCTTCCAGAAAGCGATTTAGAGCTTGAAATTGAACAAAAATTGATATGTGTAATTGATACACATATTTGTACAAATCCCAAGTATGAAATACAATATTTCATTGGTTTGGTATTTGTTTGATGGTCGCAGTGACCCAGGTGTCACACAAGGGTTAGCTCATGTCCCAAAGGAGCACCACTAGTAATTGGTTGGGAAGAGAAGATGGGATGCACTATGGGATTTGCCATCGTGGATAGATATGGGTGAGGGTTTGGAGCATTACTGGGACCAGCCTCATTTCTAGTTGTGAAAGGAAGGGGAGGTGGTCCGGGAGACAACGTTGGTTCTGGCTCGTCATAATCTAGTCGAATTCTCACCCCCTTTTCTCTTTCTCTATTCACATGTTGGTTGAGGAGAGACCTCAATTCCAGGAAATTGTTGGCAACCTCCTCGGGGGTAAGTTCAACACGCGTCGGGGTGTCAGAGACACCGACATTGGGATAAGGAACTCCAGATCTGGACGGAGTTGGTGTGTTGAAGGTGAGGAACTCGGGTGTGCTCCCCGGAGTTGAGAAAGAAGTTGGTATAGCCACATGGGCTTGGCTACTACCCGGGGTAGAGGTGTTTGGAATCTGATTTACTTCACCCGGGGATCCACTTTCAGACATGATGATTTTAAGTGAAGAGAGCTACACTACTAGGTCTTTTTGAGGAGAAATAGCGGCGTAGCCCCACGGTGGGCGCCAACTTGTTGATGCAACAAATAAGAGGCCAAGGATGGTAGCTATGCTGGTTAGGCAAAAGGGTTGAAGGGTTCAACTTTGCCTAACGCAGGTCGTGGGGTCCCCCCACGTTTGCAAGATGTGGAAGGAGGTTCACTAGTTTATTGTTATTGTTTGCTAAAGTTCCTCCTCTGAAGTTTATTTAGATTAGGATATGGGAGCAAACGGAATGTGTGTGTTGGATGTGAAAGTGAGTAACTCACATAAAGCAAGTACTCGATATGAATGACCAGAGTTTAAGGAAACAGGCCTGGCCAAGAATGTCCCAACTCAGTAAATGAAGTGTCACTTATATAGAAGAAGACATCTCCCAAAGAGGCATTCATTTGACTAGCGACCTTGCTTGCAGCGAGGGGCTTGCCCTTTCAGGGGGTTGAAGCCTTTTGACCCCTAGATAATAGCGTGTGCTCTGTAGACCTGCATTGCTTTTGCAGCTGTGGGTTGGTGAAGCAATCCCTGGATGTGACTGGCCACTGTTTCCGCATTGCTTTTCCCCATCTCACAGCTTTTCAACCATTGAACCATTTAACCCTTTGAGCGTTTACATATTTAGTCATTTTATTTAGTCTTGAGCTACCCCCGTCATCATCACTAATTACAATCAATACCAAAGTCAGCCATTATGTATTAAGAAAGATTCACCATAAGATGCAAAGCATTATCTACTACTAAATTATCATATTTGAATAAAAGGTTTGATTCATTCCATCTACTATCAAGATTCCAAATAATTGACGGTTTCAAAAAATTAAAACAACCCATATCCTCAATAATACCCCTGATAAAAACCAAAGAGAAATAGAGATAAACTGAATTGTATTCTTCATTCTATTTAAGATTACAATATATAGATAAACATAACTATAAACTCTAAAGCCCATAAGTAATGGGTTGAGCCTAAAATGTCTGGTTTATAACACTCCTCCCACACATTTAGAATTATACACAGTTTAACAATATACTTCTGGATGATGATATATATGTACTTCAGGACCTGAATAAATAAACTGATACTACTGGATCAGCTATGCTGCCTCATTAAAAACCTTACTAAGAAAACCCAGTGGGACAAAACTTAGTTAAGGGAAAAAGAGTACAGCGTGTATAATTCTCCCCCTGAATTCAACAAACATCTTTCAATCTACGAAGACCGATCTTATGTGATAGCTGCTCGAAACTACTTCTAGGTAAAGATTTCGTGAACAGATCAGCTAGATTTTCACTTGACTTAATCTGGCGAACATCAATTTCCCCTTCTTTTTGCAAGTCATATGTTGAGAAAAATTTTGGTGAGATGTGCTTTGTTCGATCACCCTTGATATAACCTTCTCTGATTTGAGCTATGCAAGCAACATTGTCTTCATAAATAATTGTCGGCTCCTTCTTGATCTGTTCCAATCCGCATGCTTCTTGTATGTGATTAATCATTGATCTCAACCACACACATTCTCAACCAGCATCATACAGTGCTATTAATTCGGCATGATTTGATGATGTTGTTGTAAGTGTTTGCTTAGTTGACTTCCAAGAAATTGTTGTGCCACCGTATGTGAATACATAACCTGTCTGAGATTTTGCTTTATGAGGATCTGATAAATATCCGGCATCAACATACCCAAACAGCTGGGACTTTTGATCTTTCTGATAGAAAAGACCTAAGTCTTGTGTCCCGCAAATATACCGGAATATATGTTTTACACCATTCCAGTGTCTACGTGTTGGATTCGAACTGTATCTCGCTAGTACATGAACTGCAAATGCAATGTCAGGTCTTGTGTTATTTGCGAGATACATAAGGGCACCGATCGCGCTTAAGTACGGTACTTCCGGACCAAGTACTTCTTCGCCTTCTTCTTGAGGGCGATAAGGATCCTTGTGTGGATCTAGCAGTCGGACAACCATAGGTACGCTACATGGATGTGATTTATCCATATTAAAACGTACTAACATCTTCTGGATGTAGTTTGATTCTTGGAAAAATGTGCCATTGCACAGATACTCAAATTGTAGTCCGATACATAATTTTGTCATACCAAGATCTTTCATCTCAAATTCCTTCTTTAATAGAGATCTCATTTTCGTTCGGTACCGGTGTTTCTTTTGAAACTTCATTTTCCTCTGGATTCATAGTTGTGTCTTCTGGGACATTTACCTCTACCGGGGTTTCACTTATAATCTTTTGTGAGTTTTCACCAACTGCGTTACTTTGCTCTTTTCATTTCCGTGGGTTTTTGTCTTTGGAACCGATTGGTCTCCCACGCTTTCGTTGTATAGTAATCGCTTCTGGGATTACTTCAATTCGAGCAGGTGCATTTGATGCTGGTACATGTGACTTTGTCACTCTATTCGTTTCTGTGAATGCATCTGGTAATTCATTCGCTATTCTTGAAAATGTATGATCTTTTGGACTTCATATTCACATTGACCACTTCGGGGGTCAAGATTTGATAGCGATGATGTATTCCATGTTATTTCTTGTGTTACCGGTCTTTCTTTGTCCTTATCTCCCCCTAAGACTGGGAACATAGTTTCATCAAAATGACAGTCAGCATACCGTGTTGTAAACATGTCTCCCGTCAGTGGTTCTAAATATTTAATTATGGACGGGGAGTTAAAACCAATATAGATACCCATTTTTCTTTGGGGTCCCATTGTAGTACGCTGTGGTGGCGGTATTGGTACATATACCGCACAACCAAAAATTCTAAGGTGGGACAAACTTAGTTCTCGTCTGGAGACCAGTTGCAATGGGGAGTATTCGTGATCAGCAGTTGGTCTCAATCTAATCAGTGCAGCGGCATGCAAAATAGCATCACCCCATGCAGAAGATGGTAGTTTACATCTCATTAAGAGTGGTCTAGCGATTATTTGTAATTGTTTAATCAGAGATTCAGCTAAACCATTTTGTGTGTGAACATGAGGTACTGAATGTTCAACATTGATCCCGATTGGCATACAATAGTCATTAAAAGCTTGAGATGTGAACTCTCCCGCATTATCCATCCGAATGTTTCTAATTTGATTGTCGGGGAAATTGGCTCTCAATTGTATGATTTGAGCTAAAAGTCAGGAAAATGCTACATTTCGAGTAGCTAAAAGGCTCACATGTGACCACCTTGAGGATGCGTTAATTAAGACCAAGAAATAGCGGAATGGTCCACACGGAGGATGAATAGGCCCACAACATCCCCTTGGATTCTTTCTAAAGATAATGGGGTTTCATGTATCAATTTAGTTTGTGAGGGCCGAGTTATAAGTTTGCCCAGAGAGCATTCTACACATGATAAATCTTGTGGTAGCAAAACTTTTAAGTTTTTGAGAGGGTGTCCGGTTGCACTTTTGATTATACGTCTCATTATTATGCTACCGGGGTGACCTAGACGGTCATGCCATATATTGAATGTATCTTTATCTAATAACTTCTGGTCATTCACCATATATGATTCGATAGGATTGATATTAGTACAATACAATCCAGAGGATAAGGCTTCTAGTTGTTCGACAATGGTTTCTTTGCCATTTTTGTTTGAAGTAATTTGAAATATTCAATATTACTTTCGAATATTGTTTTTAGGTGTAACCGTTTTCACGAATATTTTTAAAACTAAGTAAATTTCTTCTGGATTTACTTGAATATAATGCATTATCAATAGTTAGTTGGGTACCCGAAGATAATGTTATGTGTGCTCTGCCGGAGCCTTTGATAAGGTTACTGACACCAGATATAGTACTAATCGGTGGCTCTGCCGGAGACAACTCAGAAAAAAATCTCATATCTTTGAGAATAGTGTTAGTACTACCGCTATCTACCAGACATTCATCACCAATAATAGCTCTACTGGAGCTAATATACATATTTCTTCAGGAAATAAAAATAAATAAAAGTTAATGCTAAGAAGTAAAATGAAACATTGCAGGAGTTTCAAACCAAACCAACTACAAAAGTCACAGTGTGAAAAGTAAAGCATAAAAGGTACATTAAATATGTTTAAACATCACGAGCATTCTTTCCTTTTTCTCTCATCATGTGTTGATATGCCTCAACGAGGTGTTTAGGGTGCGACATGTGCGGGACCAATGATTTGACATCCCACATTTATAACAAATGTTGCTTTGGTTCCCGCTACTTTTCCCTTTCGAAGGTCGCCCCGTATTATGTCGACTCGATTCACCACCGCAATTTTAGTGTTCTGGGACTCTCGATGCCATGTATATCCCCGTCCTCGACCACGACCTCTGCTGGGGCCGCGGCCTCTACCTCTACCTCGTCCGCTTTGATAATTGGCCACATTCGCTTCAGGGAATGGGCTTGCACCGGCGGGTCGCGATTGATGGTTTTGCAGTAGGAGCTTGTCGTTTTGCTCCGCGACCAGAAGACATGATATCAATTCAAAATATTTGGTAAATTGACGTTCCCTGTATTGCTGCGACAGGAGCATATTTGAGGCATGGAACGTTGAGAAAGTTTTTTTCAAGCATGTCTTCATTAGTAATTTTCTCACCACATAATTTTAACTCAGAGGTAATGCGGAACAAGGCAGAATTATACTCACTGACAGTCTTAAAATCATGTAGTCGTAAATGAAGCCATTCATAGCGGGCTTTGGGGAGTAAGACCAACTTCTGGTGGTCAAAACGTTCTTTGATGTTTGTCCATAATTCAAGGGGGTCCTCAACAGTTAGATATTCCCGCTTTAGATCTTCGTGAAGATGGTGGCAGAGGAATATCATAGCTTTCGCTTTATCTTGAGTTGAAGTTTGATTACCATTAATAATTGTCTCCCCCAAATTATTTGCGGTCAAATGGATTTTAGCATCAAGAGTCCACGGAAGGTAGTTGTTACCCGAAATGTCAAGTGCGGTGAATTCAAGTTTTGATAAGTTCGACATTTTTATCTATAAAGGAAAGATTTATGCATTTAAAACGAGCCAATATATAATATAGGAGAACTTCAGGTTCATTTTTAGTTAGAACTTCAAGTTCTAAAGTTGAATGAATGTTTCTTTTTTTCTTAACTACGAAAGAAATTAAGAACTTGTGCATGTTTATTTGCATAAGTCTATATATATTAATTAATATTGGCTAACGATTTTATTATCGAAAAGTTGTTAAATACGTTATAAAGACGTTTTTGCATATTTGCATAAACCATTGAGTCTTCGTAGACAATTCTAAAAAAATCAAGTTTTGCTATTTTGATTTGTTTGAGAATTGTTAAAAGATAAAAAAAAAAAAAAAAAAAAAAAAGAATCTCTTCAAACTTAAAAAGGATTTTGTTTATATCTTTAGACTTTCAAAATATTCTCAATTCAAATACATCTGATTTTTAGTTTTATTAAAAGACTGCAAAATCCAAATTTTAGTGGTTGAATTAAAATCCTTTTCAAATCACCGATACCGAAAACCGCTGTTGTATAGGCCCATTGGAAAACAACCAAAATTTCGAAAAAGGGGGTTTATTACTTTATCATTCGGTTTTTTTGTTTTTTTTTAATTCAACTGGGTTATGGATATTATCTCCAGTAGTTTACCTTCACAACTCTTTGACTTCAATCGAAAACGAAATCCCTTACAGTTAGAGTAACCGCCTATCTCAGCGACTTTTTCACCTTCCCTTCTGGCAAACACGCCGCCGGTAAACACGTTCACTTCCGCACTGTCGTCTTTGATTCTATTTTAACGGTTGGCGGTTGAGGACAATCGCCGGAGAAAAAGTTTTCGGGTAAGATTGTTATGTATGACGGTAGGAACCGTCGTGTGTTTGAGGGAAAAAAATCTAATTTTATTGTATATCGATTCGTTAGTTGTTGTATCGGTTCATAATATATATCTCTGTATATACAAATCAAAAGAAATTCCTAGTTGTTCTAACGTCCAGATAAAAAAATCCACAACAACAACAACCATACCCAGTATAATCCCACATATAGCGAAGCTATTGATAGGGTCTGGGGAGGGTAGGATGTAGGCACGCCTTACCTCTATCGGATAGAGAGGCTGCTTCCAGTGAGACCCCCGACTCCAAAAACCATAACCAAGGCATAAGCTTCTAAAAAAACATATATAAGCACGCCACTACTACAAAAGATAGAAATAAAATAATAATAAACGGATAAATAAGTAAGTGGTTGTTAGTAAAACTACGACACCGAGAAAAGGTGAAAACCTATATATATATATATATAAAACTATATCACACCTCATAGAAACTGAAAAAATAAATTCATAAGATAGGAACCTAAGCTAAAAACCAGGCCAAACTCCTAAAAATCTTTAACCTTAATCCTACGTCTCCACGAAGTTCTGTCCTCGACCATGTCCTCAAAGAGGTGCAAATCTAGCAAATCTTGCCTAATCCGCTCATCCCACGTCATTTTCGGTCTGCCTCTACTCCTCCTTCCATCTACCGCGAGTGTTTCAACTATTCGAACCGGGTCTGTCGTCTGCCTCCTCCTGACATGCCCAAACCATCTCAGTCTCCCCTCCCTCATCTTGTCTGAAATACTAGCAACTCCTAATTTTTCCTTAAAAACCTCATTTCTTATCATGTCCAACCTAGTGTGCCCACACATTCAAATTGAGTAATCTAGTATCTAGATCGAAATTCTTATTTCTTTTGTTCCAAAGGATGAGACTTAAAATCCAATTTGAAAAATATTCGAAAATGGCGTGGATCCTTTGTGTGAAAAATTACCGCCGTAGAGAGCATATATATATATATATGTAAAATTCTACTTTTCTAATGCCCACTTTGTAAAATTTAAATATGTGAATCATCCTTTGGAATATCAAAAGTTCAAAACTGTAAAAAGAAAAAAAATTGAAACATAATAGATACCTAGTTGGGACTGTGATGATATGTACCAGGATGTGGTAGAACATAATAGTTTCTGAATCACAAAAATAGTGTCCGATGAATATGCTACAAATTCTTGTGATGATTTCAGATCTCCGATAAATCTTAGTGGAGAGCCTTGTGCTGATAACGTGATAAAAACCAAAGAAACTTTATTGTATTATTCATTCTATTAAAGATTACAATATATAGATAAACATAACTATAAATCCTAAAGCCCATAAGTAATGGGCTGGGCCTAAAATGTCTGGTTTATAACAACCCCCATTTTATTTATTTTTACTAGTTACACTCCTCCCTCAAAGTTTGTAAATAAATACAATTAAACCTTATATTTTCTATTTATTTATTTTTTGAACGACAAATTTAGATCACTGACGGACCACTGGAGTATTATCGTGCCACCAGCGGAACCACCTGATCATATCCATCTCCACTAGGCATAATGCCTATACACCAATTCAGGAGGAAATCCAATAAATATGGGAAAACCCCCCTTGTGGGAATCGAACTCAAGACCTATTGGTCTTAAAGTCTTATCCCACCACCAAGATGCCACTAGGCTATAAAGCCATGGACATATTTTCTATTTATTTAAAATTGCATTTTGAAACATCCCTAATTTTTCTAGGCATTTATTCACTTTCCATAACTTAAATTTTAAATATATACGGATTATAGATATCACTAATTTACATAAGAAAAAATTCTACACCACTGACTGAAAGAAAGAGATTGATTTTTTACTTTCATAAAACTTCTAATTGGTTGATTAAGCGTATGCTATCTTTTTTTAGTTTGATGGATTTTTTGCTTATATGTTAACCCTTATTTCGTTTCTACCATTGATGGTGACAACCGTTTACTTAGTCCAAGTTTAAGATGTCAACTTTAAGTGTTCTATTGAAAAGTGCAAAAATAAATATGGTATTCAAGATTACAATACTATTGTGCATTGTGAGTTATGTTTCAAGCCACCAAGGTCGTGTACCTACAAATCCCATAAATGCCTTCATCTGTTTCGTTTGTTCCACAACAGAGGGCCCAGCTTCAAGTGTGCCTAACTTACGCAATAGCCAATGAGTTGCAGATTTAGGGTTTGTAAATTTAGTAGAACATAGAGTGTTGGTTGCAGTGACAGAGCTAGCCCAAAAATTTAGTGGCATCTCAATTTATTTATTTTTGGGGATCAGGGGTATCCATTGTATAAAACTGGAATTTTCCTACTTTTTTTACAGTACGGAGACGGGGTTGATAAGTAGCCTTGCTACCCTTTCTAATACACTAGTTCCGCCCCTTGTTGGTTGTGAATTCATAGTGTAAATGGTGTGTGGAATGCATTTTTAGAGGGGTAGAATTTGAAAAGTTTTAAACTAATTTTTTTGGAAAGGGAGTATAAAAAGTAAAAATGGAGGTGCATTTAGTCACACCCTTAAAACAATTTCAACCAAATGAGAATATTAACGAACCCTTAATTGGCCAATTTTTCTAATGATTTGTACTTTGGGTACACTTTGAGAAAGCTTCATTAAAATCAAGAATTAAATCTTGAACCTGAAATGTCCATTAGCAGCAAGAAGATTTCTAATCAAGTGGTTGGCCAGTTTGCCAACTTTCAATCACATCTTACCCATAAGTAAACTCTTCCTATCTATATATTTTCGATTGTAGTCTAATTATCCTATGGTTACACAAGATGGGATGGTTCATTGGAACACTATGATGATCCAGCCACGGTTGACCAAGTTATCAACAACTTCCCCAAGCATTTTTTATGCACTCCAATCCAGATTCTGCAAGACGGTTTGGTACCGCTCAAGCTCGACCATCAACTCGAAGCGGGTCAAATCTACTTCGTGCTCCCTAATTCTACACTTAAATTCAATGCTTCTCCGATGGACTTGACCTCTTTGACAAGAAAGCTCACCAACATAGCCAAAAACAGTCGTTGGGCTTGTCCAGCCAAATTAGTCTCGGTAAGTCCTTCGGCTAGCCCCTCATGGGACCCAAAGGCTAGAAGCCCAAACCGGTTTTTAGTCTCGTTAAGTCCTTCGGGTAGCCCCTCATGGGATCCAAAGGCTAGAAGCCCAAACCGGTTTTTAGACCAGTGGTTTGGTGGTGGAGTGAAGGACGTGGGCAACACACGCAAGTCACCTCAGTGGAAGCCGAATTTGGCTACGATTAGTGAAGGATGACTTAACCAAAGAAACGTATGTCTAGGAGATGAGCATTTTGGAAATTTTCATGTAGTTGAATAAGATGTTGGATTAGAAAGGAAATGTAATTTTATATATTAATGTAAAACATTATTGTGTATAGATATATTAATATGAACTCTCAAGTTGAAGACTTATCATGTACAAGTAAGTTGTCCTTTAATGGACTAACATGATTATGCATATTATTGATATCAATACACTACTACATAATAATATGGGATATGTACTTCTAAATGATATAATTCGGTTTTTAGTTTTTTTTTTTTTTTATTAACAGAATCTTACTTTGATATTATACTTTACATCAATCATCCTAAATTACTCATCTTGTCTAGGTTTAACCCTGAGACCTCCCTTTTAAGAGGCAAGTGCTACCACTACTTTCATATTATACTTTACATCAATCATCTTACTTTCTACTACTACTTTTTGTTGTAAACTTATGAAATTTGCTTGTTTTCGTTAAAAATTACAAATGAAGTTATGGTTTGTTCCTTACTTCTTTTTTTCTTATAAGCTTGTGAAATTTTGGAATATTTGTTAAGCAATGTTAGATCGTGTTACATAACGTTCTATCTAGAGTGTTTAATGATTGTTTATGTTTATATATTACATATTTTTAGATTTTTAGATGTTTATATAATGTTGGATTAACATGTTGATTTTATGTGCATATGGTAAACTATATAAGTAATGGAGATGTTCAACTATTTTTTTAGTTTTATTCATTTGATTTGTTTTATGAGTAAAAGGATTTGTATATTTTCCTTATAAATAAAGTATCTGCTTTTAATTAATTTCATTCGATTAGTATAAAAGTGTTTGATTATTATTAAGTTGATTCATTTAGCTTATGTTCGTAAGTTGGATAGATGTTAGATAAAGATTTTGTTTGATATTTTCATAATTTAATCCATTTAGTTTTTTTATTAGTACTTAGCTTATGTTCGTATGTTGGATAGATGTTAGATAACGATTTTCTTTGATAGTTTTCTTAATTTAATCCATTTAGTTTTATTTATTAGTACAAGTAAGTTGTTTTTATTTTTAGCTTATTGATGAAACTCTGGATAATACTAGATTATCACAGCTGGTCGTCTCGTGTACTGTGGTTCAATTTCTATCTTTTACTCGCCGAATAGCTGATCTTGCAAATATATCGTGCAAAACGAACAACACCGATGACTCGCCACAAGGAGGAGAAGATGGGGGTTCTCCTTGTGGCCACCCTCTGGCGTGAGAATAAGTGCGTGTTTAGAGTAAGAGAGTGAGAAATCGAATCCTTAAACCTAGAGGTAGGGTCTTCTATTTATAGCCGGAGAATAGTGAAGGAGGAGACCTGCCAGCTAGCCAGCGATCACCAGCTGTCTGACCAGGAGGAATATCCGTTCTGTCCCCTCTGACGTTGTTAGTCTCTGAGGTAACGTGGCGTACAATTATTCGCTCCAGCTAGGCACTCACTTGTACTGGCTGTCGTCTTGTCCTCCCAGGATCTTGCAACCGCTGCTGGCGCCTCGCTATTGGTGCCATTTGTCGTTCTTTCTGTCTGCAGAAGCATCTTTTTGTCACCAGGTAACTTCTTCCAGAAGCTTCTAGAACCTTCTGGATGCCTTTGTGTGTCGGGGACGCCAGCTTGGAGTGGTGTGGTCCCTTTGACATGTGTTCACATGTGATTTGGGATCATACCTCTTCAAGCCCCCAGTCCAGTGTGCTTCCAGATGAGTTTATCAGCTGGGAGGGATTCTGGACTCAAAATAATTTTGATTGTGCAAGAGTAGTCATCTGTTAGCCAAAAATGCGCATAGATTATGGCGTATTGATGTGGGTCAAAGAAGTGCGTTGATTTTGGCGTGCAGAAGTGAGCCAAAGAAGTGCATGGATTTTGGCGTACGGAAGTGACCCAAAAAGGCGCGTGGATTTTGGCGTACAGAAGTGAGCCAAGAAGGCGCATGGATTTTGGCGTATGGAAGTGAGCCAAAAAAAGTGAATTTTGGCGTACAGAAGTGAGCAAAAAAGGCGCGTGGATTTTGGCGTACAGAAGTTAGCCAAGAAGGCGCATGAATTTTGGCGTACATAAGTGAGCCAAAAAGGCGCGTGAATTTTGGCGTACAAAAGTGAGACAAAAGGGCGCGTGGATTTTGGCGTACAGAAGTGAGCCAAAAATGCGCGTGAATTTTGGCGTACGGAGGTGGGCCCAGGGGGCGCGTGGAATATTTGGTAGGGTTTCTTTAAGGAGAAGTTTTCTTTGTCAAGTTGTGTGGTTGGTGGGATTGACGTCTGACGTCTGTCACTGTTGCTCTGCCGTCTGAGGTGGTTGTCGCATCAAGGAGTGGAACAGTTGCTTTTTGCAGGAACACCTTAGGTTCAGCAGTCGCTTTTTTCGGCGATGTTAGGCGCGTGGCGGCCATGCGCCCTTGATAGGTGGCGTTTCAGTTTTTGCCGCCTGACGTGTCATCTCTCCATTGGTGGAGCCTCCCCACTTGTCGGTTCGGTTCCCTATCGCATTTAATGCGATGGGTATAAATACTTGGAGATCATTGGCCCGTCTTCCCATCCTTCTAACTTCTCTTTGGCGATTTCCTTTCTTCTCTATCTTCGTCTTTTCTCTTCGATCATTCATCTGTTTTTTCTTCCAATCTTGCAAAAAAATGTCGTCTTCTACGAAGCCTAGTGTTTCGAAGAAAGGAAAGAAATCGAAACCTAAGGACCCCATGGGGCCTGATCGTGTGGTTATCAATTGGAAAGAAGATGAATTTTACCAGATATGTCAGATGTTTAAATTCCCAGCCGACTGGGGTGCCCAGTTTCCAATGGCCGGGAGCGCCGCCCTCAATGCTCCTCCTGGTTACATGACATTATACGCTGCCTACTTCAAGGAGAGGAACTTCCGTCTTCCTAAGACGAAGTTCTTTGGGGAATTTCTTTCCCGGTATGGGTTGCATATCTCCCAAATTAATGCTCTAGGTCTACCCCATGTTACTCATTTTGAGTTTACTAGTCGGGCTCAATGGTTAATCCCTTCGGTGGACATGTTTAACGTTTTTTACTACGTCTCTTACACCGGCGGTTTCTATTCCTTTAACTCTCGAACCGCCAACGTTATTCCCTGTAGTAAGGATCCACCTAAGAGCCTTCATGACTGGAAACACAAGTTTTTTACATCCGTCGAGGTGTAATCCCGATTGACATGCACTACCGTGCCGATAGTGAAGGTGTTCCCAAGTTATCAGTGGGCTCTTACACCGATGAGCAATGGTATAAAACCCTCACAAGGAGCCCTACTGCCATGCTACAACTAGACGAGAATGCTCTAGTGACGGCTGGAATGAGTTTATTATGGGTGCCAAAGAACCCAAGGGCAGCACCTGTATACGCGTATAAAGATAAAGGTAACTCTTGTTAATTGTGTTTCGTTGTAGCTGTTTTGCTGCGTTTGTGGTTACTTATCAGTGTTTGTTTTGCAGCATATAGTTTGATGAAGGTTTTGGATCAGACGGTTAGTGGTGAGATGGTGGGCCGATTGCTTCCTGAGGGGGAGATCCCGTGGGTGGAGCAGATCAAAGATAACTTCCTTCACCATACTCTAGAGAGTCTGAATGCTTACATTGCTACCCCCACAGATGCGCGTCCTTATGCCTCTACAAGGTCTAAAGTTGGTAAGTCTCCTGCTCGAGGGGAGACTATTCTCCTTTCGAGCCAGGAGTCTACTGGGTCTTCTGACGGTCTTATTCATCGCTCTCGCGCGACGCGTGCAGGTAAACGTGTGCGGTTTGGTCAAGGTGCTGGAGGTGATGTTGATGCCAACCCAGCTACAGTAGAGCCTGGGGTTGTTGCGCAAGAAAAGCCTGATATGAAAACTCAACCAGAAGTGCAAACTAGTAAGCATTCATCTCAGCTGCGATATTTGGATTATGTTGTAGTATCTGACACGTTGTCTGGGTTAGACGTAGGATTTAAATGGACCGCTGCTGATATTGAAGAAGATCAGGCCACTCTTACCCAAATCATGGAGAAGAAAAGGAAATTACTGTCGGATACGAAGTAGAAGTCTGATACTGAAGCTGCTTTAGACGTTTCCGAGAAAAAGAGAAAAGTGAGGGGCCAGACCGCAGCCCCTTCTAAGAGTGAAGTGGATTTGGGAGTGTTTGCGAAGAAGTCTGGCAACATCCTTGAAGAGTTATATGAGGAGTCTTCTAGACGAAAAGGTGGTAATCCTTTTTCTACTGTTTACTGTATGCATTTTTTATTTTTTGTATTTCCCTAAATGTAACTTGGAACTGTTATTCGCAGCTCTTTTGAAGGTGACTAGCTCAAAGTCTAAGCATTTGACCTCCCAGGCTTCCAAGCCTACTGCTCCTGATATCTCTTCCATCCCAGTTCCGGAGTCTCCTCCTGCCGTTGTCTATGGCGATTCCCCTGTCCGCGATCCACTTCCCCCTAAATATGTTAAAGGGAAGGGTCCGGAGGGTGTGACGAAGGTTAATGTTACTAGGGACGTCCCACCACCTGTTATTCCTGGAGTGGTTATACAGGAGAGGGTAGAAGGTTTGGAGACTGACGTGGAGTCTAGTGAAGCTACCCCTTGTAACCAAGTACACCCGGCGCGTGCCTTCTGATGTTGAAGGACGTGGTCGTTCTAAAGGGCAAGATGGTTCCGGGTCTGGAAGGGTTAAAGCGGGTGGATCATGGATGGCCCACAATCCTGCTTGCGATAGCCTGCCGCATTTTAGTCGTTGGTCTCTTGTTCAGGGGTCCCGCATGGACAACTTGGACAATTGCCACAAATTCTATTCCATGTCTTTGCTCCCTGCTGAGCGCTTATATCAGAAGAACCGGGATCGATTCCGTTTGTTGGAAGACCAAGGTTGTTCTGGAGTGAATTATTTTGCAACTACTTAAGAAATAGTGCATGAATGGAGGTCCATGGGCGAGGACATTATGGAATTTGAAAATGCCAGGCGTGTAAGACCCTTATTAGAATTTTACAGTTTCCGTATAGTTTAAGACCATAATTATATAGTTATGGTTACAAATGCATTGAAAAATACGGGTTTATTAAAACTTTTACAAATTTAAACGATACAATATAATGTAAATAAGTTTGTCGTTTAAAATGACGACGAAACGATGTGCGGAAGCTTGTATCTTGATCGTGTTCGGTTTTTTGTTGAGCTTGATCGTCCTCTGGTACCATACGTTGAGCCTACATTTCATACAACATTAAATGAGTTAGTTATATGGTGTTATAAACGTATAAAACCAATCCATAAGCCGAAACAACCTTAAAACAAAAATCTGTAGCTTTTGAGCCTGTCGCAGGCCGTGACAGGTCCCCTTCTTTTTTTCTCGTTGGCCGTGAGAGGCCTCGCGTTACGCGACTGGGTTGACTAATTCTCGTCGCGTGACGCGGCGACATGTTTTCGATAGAAGGATTTCTTTTGCTGCTGCATATTGCCCAGCTATGTATTCTAACCAAATTTTCAACTTAAAGTTGCATAACTTTTAATCTAGACATCCATTTTGTGTAATTCTTGTGTCTATGCGTCTGTAATTTAATTACGGATCCGATTATCATCTTAATTCACATCAAAAGCTGAATTATAAACAAAAAGCCTTATAAATTATTCATGCCATTATTCGACCCGTTTCAATTATCTACATTTTACTTGTTTATCAGAAATGATTGATTCTAATCCCTTTTTACCCATCCCCGGGGTTGTCATCATTAGCATTTTGCTTCCTTTAAATGGTTCGCACATGCATCCACTTTCACCGGTTTGTTTTGTAACTTTCTTACACTAAAACCAACATTTAACTTGTTAATTTATTTTGACCCGTTTAGAGGACTTTTAAGCATTTAAGCATCAAACTCGTTCTTTTTTTTTTCTCACTTCGCATTCCCATATTAATTAACTACTTATCTTCCACCATAACTATATTTGTGGTGGATTTAACATAAGGAACCCAAAATCCCAAATTTCACCCTTCGGATAGTCATTTACGCAAATGACCCATTTTTAGGCATTCGCCCCACGAATGTTATGCCTATAACTTTTATACATATCTAAGGACTTCAAACACAATATACAAATTCCTAAACAACCCATAAGGGTCGTTTGCCCGATTTACCCATCAATGGTGCTTTGGTCAACTTAGTCCCCCATTTTACGACGAAGGACTTTCGCTACTTAATTGACCAAAATTGTACGTTTAACTATAATCATATTTATACGTACCTGGATCGGGTCAACATATTGACCCGTTTTAGTACCTTGTCTCAAAATTGCTAATCCATAGTATCTCTAATTCGTAAGTTGTCTTATCCTGTTAGCGTATGACTCAACAAATGCATATTAGTCGTTAGGGTAAATTACAGTTTTCGTCCTTTATGTTTATATCACATTACAACATATAGCCTTTAACTTCAATAATTACAGTCACAATCCTTTATTTATAAAACTCATTACACCATAGGTCCTTTAACACTAACCAAGTTATTTTTCATGGTTAAATCTTGTCATGTGCAACACATATGAGGGTATAAGTGTCTTTTTACCCATTTATTAAAAAAATTATAAATAAAACACTATATATATAATGAGAGAGAAAGAGATATGAAGCCCTAATTCATCTTCATCACCTGTCACCATTACCATCACCACCGGGTACCACAATAATCTTAATCCAGCCACCACCATCTTTCGCATCTTTACCACTTTATAACAAGAAATCCCCTTAAAGTAACCCACCGATGTCAAAACCCTCAGATCAGCGACGGATCTCGATGGAGGTTCGCAGTTGTGGCCGGATCTCGGAGTCGCATCTATCGATCTCGACGGAGGTTCACTGTTGCGGTCGGTGAACACGACACTGGTTTCAACGATGATTGTGGTGGTGTCTTCGGTGGAGAACGTGCGGCGGTGGAGGAAGGAGGCAGTTGCGACGGTGGTGCTCATGGTGGTTGTGAAACCTACTTTAAAGCGTTTTCTTTACTTTACTTTTCTTATGATACCTTTTTATCAATATTTGGTTAGCTTCATTTTTCTGATAAGGGTAAATTTTTGATAAGCCAGGAGGATTTTGTGATGATTTTTTGTTTTATAATCAAATAAATTGCAACAGTAAAGCGAGTCATTGATGTCTAGGTGGAACTTGATTGTGGAATTAGTAGAGAAATTGACGTGATTGTGATCAGTTAGTGGAGAAATTGATCTGAATGTGATGAATTTTGGATCTGATGCTAAGCTTTTTGGAAAAGAGAGAGAGGGGTATTTATATTTGATTTCATAATAAGTTATTGAATACAATAAATAATTAAGTGAAAAATATTGAATTACCCTTATATGAATAGATTTAACTGAAAATTTTAATCTGGTTAGTGCTAAAGGACGTAGGGTGCAATGAGTTTTGCAAATAAAGGACCGTGACTGTAATTATTAAAGTTAAAGGGTATCTGTTGCAATCCAATACAAACATAAAGGACGAAAACTGTAATTTACCCTAGTCGTTAATTGTCAAATGGTATCAACGTTACCATTTGACCCGTTTGGTCTAAGCGACCAATATTTTGCGCTTATAATCTAATGGTATTTATTTACCATTTCATTAAGTATCTCATTTCGGATCTTTCCCATTTTTTACCAATTTGTTTAGGTTTCACAAATCCGTTTCTTACACGTTTACCCAACATGGCTTACGCCATTTGGTGTCGTTTTAAATTTTGACTTTGATTCATTTATACTTGACTAAATCACCGTTCTACACTTTTATTCGTTTAGGCTTACTTAGAAAGTAGTTGTTCAAAGACTCATTTTACAATTAGCCTTTTCATGGCTAATTTACCGTTTTACCTCTTTTTACCATTAAACATGGTTTTTTTTATCATTTATATTAGTTCCGACTTGTATTATTTCGCGTCGGAAACCATGTCTAGAATATTATCTTTATCGTATTTGCAACTAATAGAATAACCACATATTCTACAAAAAAAAGGTGTAAGTTTCACTTACCTTGCATCCGTTTATGCTCTTTTCCGCGTACTCGATCCGTTTGACCCGCTTCTTTCCCAAGCCTCCATCTAGCTTGTCAAGAGTCAAACTATCATCATAACTCGTAAGGTGGTTAGATTAGTCATTATCACATACGACTATTCCATCTTACAAATTCTATGTCGAAACTACTACTCGACTTCATCATTGGTTAATTTGACTTATAAAAGTCATTTACACTTAATCATACAAAGTGCAAATTTGCGTTCAAAAACTTATTTAGGCAATCTCATCAATTATCCGGTTACCTAATCAAATCAAGTTCTACATTCAAACTAGTAGATATCATGATTTCAAACATCACATTCATCTTTTACATAATAAAAATTCTGCACCACTGACTGAAAGAAGGAGATTGATTTTTTACTTTCATAAAACTTCTAATTGGTTGATGAAGCCTTCTCAATATGTATTCTATCTTTTTTCAGTTTGATGGATTTTTTGCTTATTATATGTTAACCCTTATTTCGTTTCTACCATTGATGGTGACAACCGTTTACGTAGTCCAAGTTTAAGATGTCAACTTTAAGTGTTCTATTGAAAAGTGCACAAATAAATATGGTATTCAAGATTACAATACTATTGTGCATTGTGAGTTATGTTTCAAGCCACCAAGGTGTACCTACAAATCCCATAAATGCCTTCTTCTGTTTCGTTTGTTCCACAACAGAGGGCCCAGCTTCAAGTGTGCCTAACTTACGCAATAGCCATTGAGTTGCAGATTTAGGGTTTGTAAATTTAGTAGAACATAGAGTATTGGTAGCCCAAAAATTTAGAGGCATTCCAATTTTTTTTTTTTGGTTATCAGGGGTATCCATTGTATAAAACCAGAATTTTCCTATTTTTTTACATTACGGAGACGGGGTTGAGGAGTAGCTTTGCTACCCCTTCTAATACACTAGTTCCGCCCCTGGTTGGTTGTGAATTCATAGTGTAAATGTAAATGGTGTGTGGAATGCATTTTTAGAGGGGTAGAATTTGAAAAGTTTTAAACTAATTTTTTTTGGAAAGGGAGTATAAAAAAAAATGGAGGTGCATTTAGCCACACCCTTAAAACAATTTCAACCAAATGAGAATATTAACCAACCCTTAATTGGCCAATATTTTCTTATGATTTGTACTTTGGGTACACTTTCAAGAACTTTGAGAAAGCTTCATGAAAATCAAGAATTAAATCTTGAACCTGAAATGTCCATTAGCAGCAAGAGATTTAGCTTTTAGGAACTTTTTGAGCCTATAATCTTGCCAGTGATCTTGATGTGATCTTCCCAAGCTCTTAGCTTGAATATCAATGGATTCTTCGGAATCCATATTATGGGATAATATGAAATTCTCATCTTCAAATGCTGCTTGAAGAGCCTTTTCAAGCATATATGCTTGCATTTTTCTAAGAACATGTGGCTTTTTGTTGATTTTCTGTTCCTTTTATCATAAATAAAAAAAGAACATTGGGAGATGATGGGATTTCAAAGTGAATTATGCATCAAGCTTGAACTTTAGAACTAAATGTTATGAATTGAATGATGCTTGAAACACGGCTAAATTTTTATTTTCACATCAAATCTATTATTTTCAAGGCAAAAATGCAAGACCTGAATAGACCAAACAAAAACCACTTGATATAAAAGTAGCAATGGACGTAGCTGTAGAGTTTGATATTTTAAAACGTAACGAGCAATTTTTTATGAAAAGTTAAACATATATTCATTTCGTCGTAAAATGTAAAGCCCTAGCCACATCACGGTGTGCCTTACATCTGGTTAGATTAAAAAAAACATTTTTGTCTTACACGTTTTTTTCCCTTTCATTGCTTGTAAGTTAATTAAAATCTTGTCGTCACCACAGTTTTAATAATCAGATCAATGGTCCAAAAATGTTTTGCGCTTCACATTGAAAACTATGTATTTGCTATTATACACACACATATATAGAATTATCACAAAGTATATTATAACAAAATGTTAGTAACATTGATTTTGGTTAACATATTCATTTTTCTGTTTGCACTTAGCCATCCAACCAAAAAGCTTGAATTAAAAAAAAATCGTTATTTTTATTTGAATTAATGAAGTTATAGAAAACAAGTAGTTGATTAATTCAAAAGTGTCATATTCATTTGCAAATTGCAACGATACAAGTCGACCCAACATATATAGCATTTAAAGTTCTTAAATGTTGCTAGTTTTCCAAAATTTGTTATATAAAGTCCATTAACTTTAAACGGAAAAACCAATGGGGTGGTTGTCCATTGGCAAAGGCAAAACCTTTAAACACCTAAGTTGGGAATGAGAAGATCTTATGTTCAAGTCTCACAGACGACAGGGGATTAAAGAAATTAACCGTTCAAAAAAAAAAACTTAAAACGAAAAAAAAAACAAATAAAAATTTGATTTTTTTTTTATTTTAAGTAGGAAAAAAAAGTCATAATTTTGGATTTACTAGTTTTCTTCTTCTTGTTACAAAAAGATTTCTAATCAAGTGGTTGGCCGGTTTGCCAACTTTCAATCACATCTTACCCATAAGTAAACTCTTCCTATCTATATATTTTCGATTGTAGTCTAATTATCCTATGGTTACACAAGATGGGTGCTTGTTTTTCGTCGAAAATGGAGGTTACATCAAAGGACATAAGAGTGGTGCACTTGGATGGTTCATTGGAACACTATGATGATCCAGCCACGGTTGACCAAGTTATCAACAACTTCCCCAAGCATTTTTTATGCACTCCAATCCAGATTCTGCAAGACGGTTTGGTACCGCTCAAGCTCGACCATCAACTTGAAGCGGGTCAAATCTACTTCGTGCTCCCTAATTCTACACTTAAATTCAATGCTTCTCCGATGGACTTGACCTCTTTGACAAGAAAGCTCACCAACATAGCCAAAAACAGTCGTTGTGCTTGTCCAGCCAAATTAGTCTCGGTAAGTCCTTCGGCTAGCCCCTCATGGGATCCAAAGGCTAGAAGCCCAAACCGGTTTTTAGACCAGTGGTTTGGTGATGGAGTGAAGGACGTGGGCAACACACACAAGTCACCTCAGTGGAAGCCGAATTTGGCTACGATTAGTGAAGGATGACTTAACCAAAGAAACGTATGTCTAGGAGATGAGCATTTTGGAAATTTTCATGTAGTTGAATAACATGTTGGATTAGAAAGGCAATTTAATCTTATATATTAATGTAAAACATTATTGTGCATAGATATATTAATATGAACTCTCAAGTTGAAGACTTATCATGTACAAGTAAGTTGTCCTTTAATGGACTAACATGATTATGCATATTATTGATATCAATACACTACTACATATAATAATATGGGATATATACATCAATCATCTTACTTTCTACCACTACTTTTTCTTGTAAGGGTTGTTTGGCAACTTCTAAATGGTTAAGTGTTGAACAAGTAAAGAGGTCTGAATCATTAAGTGTTGAACCAGTAAGACCAAGCGTACTGGGGCGTGTTCCCCCCCTGATACCGCCCGAAAACGCCGGAAAACGCCCGGCCCCCCACTACGCTAGGCGTTTTGGGGCGTTTTTTTTGAAAAAAAATGAGTTTGGCGTTTTATTTAAAACGCTTTGCACCCATTTCACCATCCAATCAGATGGAGACACCTGGAACGTGTGCCGGAAGGAGACAATTATGCCGGAAATGGGTGTGTGGTTGCCGGAAAATGTCGCCGGAATACCTGCAACTTCGGTCCCTGTAAACGAAGAAGAAGATGGGGTGGGTTTAAAAGGTTTGATTTTGACAACTTTGGTCCCTGTAGTAGATCATGTTCTTTTTTTTTTCGGTTTTTTTTTCTGTTTTTTTTTTTTCTGTTTTTTTATTTTCGGTTTTTTTTCTGTTTTCTTTTTTCTGTTTTTTTTTTATTTTCTGTTTTTCTTTAGTTTTTTTTTTTCAAGTAGTGTAATTTTTATTTTAAATTAATGAAGTTTTTTATGTTTTAATTTAAAAAAAAATAATTGTGAAATGATTGAATGGGGGTTATTGGCATAATGCCCCACTACGCCACTTTTGCTATAATGCCCCAACGCTGACTAGGATGCCACGTGTCGGATAATGCCCCATGGTAGGGGCATTATGTTAGTTCACCACTACACATGGTCTAAGAGGTCTGAACCATTAAGAGGCAGTATAATGCTTAACCCTTCAGAGGCAAATGTCTGACCAATTCAGATTAGAGGTCTTAATCATTCAGACTCTGTATAATACTTAACCATTCAGAGGCAAATGTCTGAACCATTCAGACATCTGCTCACGAAACAAACAGTATGAACCATTAAGTGTTGAACCAGTAAGAGGTCTGAACCATTAAGAGTCTCCATTAAGAGGAGGTAAACAAATGAAGTTATGGTTTGTTCTTTACTTCTTTTTCTTGTAAACTTATGAAATTTGCTTGTTTTCGTTAAAAATTACAAATGAAGTTATGGTTTGTTCCTTACTTCTTTCTTCTTACAAGCTTGTGAAATTTTGAAATCTTTGTTAAGCAATGTTAGATCGTGTTACATATGTTCTATCTAGTGTGTTTAATGATTGTTTATGTGCATATGGTAAACTATATAAGTAATGAAGCTGTTCAATTATTTTTTAGTTTTATTCATCTGATTTGTTTTATGAGTAAAAGATTTTTATATTTTCCTTATAAATAAAGTATCTGCTTTTAATTAAGAGTTAATTACTGTTTTCGTCCATGTGGTTTGTCAAAATCGCTATTTCAGTCCATGAGTTTAAAAATTGCGATTTCAGTCCCTGTGGTTTCACTTTCTTTAAAAATTGCAATTTACAGAAAATTAATTTTTCTGATGCATTTTTATTACAACAATTTAATCGAAAAAAAAAATTTCCGAGCCAGGGGCTCTGCCCCTTGGACCCCGCCAGGGGCTGCCGCCCCTGGGACCCCGCTACCAGGGGCGCTACCCCCGGACCCCCGCCAATATCGTAAAACGCAATGACTAAATCAAAAACCCATATCGTAAAAATGAAATTAAAGAATTTCTTACATGGATCGAAGTGATTTCTTCAACAATTGACGATTTTTGAATGATTGAAACACTTATCAGCGCTCGAATCGAACGGATCAAGTGATTATCTTCAAAATCACTGGAAAAAACGAGATTTTTTATGAAATTAAACTGGGTTTTCTTCAAAAAAAAAAAAAGCTGAAGATCACGTTGATCGGGTGTTTGAATCATTGATTGGTGATGAAAATCGCACTATAATGTAGTGATTATTGAGATAGAAAGTGAAGAAATGGTTGAAGATGGTGGGTTTTGAAAATGGTGGGTTTTGAAGTTACTGGGTTTTGAAAAGGAAGAAGAAAGGGTTGGATTGATTAAAATACCCTTTTTCTTTATTTTAAATGTTGCCACATGTCCTAATCCTATTGCTTCCTACACTTCCAAGCCAAAATAAACTTCCTATTTGATCTTTACCCTAATTTTTTATTAGTTCTTAGCTTACTGGACCAGGTAACCTCTGACTAGAGGATTCGAATCTAACCAAATATGAATGATATCCAAATCTAACCGAGTCTAAATGATATCTGAATCTAACTGATTCTGGATGCTATTCGAATCTAACCGAGTCTGAATTATATCCAAATCTAACCGATTCCGGATGTTGTTGGACCAGAAAACCTCTGATTAGAGGATTTGAATCTAATCGAGTCTGAATAATATCCAAATCTAACCGAGTCTAAAGATATCCGAATTAACCAATTTGTATGTTGGATAGATGTTAGTTTTGTTTGATATTTTTCTTAATTTAATCCATTTAGTTTTTTTGTATTAGTACAAGTAAGCTGTTTTTATTTTTAGCTTATGAAAGAAGTTATTATTTTTATATTTAATATAGTTGATTTAGTTCATATGATTTATACAAAAAAGTTCATTCTCCACACTATCTTCTGTTCAAACTCTTTTAAAAGTTTATAAATACTCAAATTTGTAAATATTGAAAATGATTCAAGTATAGAGTCTACGAAACAATATATAAAATCTGTGTGCGCAAGGGCGGACCTAATGAGGGGTAGCCCCCGCTACCCCTTAACGCTCCGGTGGTAGTGTAAATTTTGAAAAATTTTGATGTTTTTTCGATTCGTTTCCCTCTTTTTCAAAACGTTACCCCTATAAGAATTTTCTATTTCACATTATCCGGTAATCAACGGAGTGTGTGAGATTTTTCCCAACAATCAAGGGAAGTGTATAGTAGATAAAAACGGATTTTATAATTTCTTAATATTGCACTTACTATACATCTAATAAACTATAAATCACGTGATTGTTTTTTACTTAATTATTCGTAACATGGACACACGTAGCACTGTAGCAGAGAACAAAACGTGTCAAGCAACAAAAAATAAAATGCTTTAAGGTGTGGTACAATTAGCTATAGTACCTAAAGGACTCACAAGTCACAACCCAAAATTACTAAGGGGTTGTTTGGTAGCCTCTTAATGACCATTCAGATGCTATCTCTTAATGGTTTAAAACCTCTGAATGAATAAAAGATAACCTCAAGTATGAATGGTTAAGAGGTAACCTCTGAATGGTAAATCATCACATGTCACATTCTTCTACCTTCTCATTGGTAAAATTCTTAATGGTTTCATTAAGAGGTAGCCTCTTAATGACCATTCAGAGGCTACCAAACAGCCCCTAAATAATATATTAATTGAAATTTGTTTTTTGATAGTTTGTCACAAATGTTTTTAGTTTTTTATTATTTTTTTTTACATTTTTTTCCAGATTTGGTCGTCGTTTGTTTGCTACTTAGCAAGGTGTACAGTAGTCACATTTGGTCACTCGTGTTTTTTGCCCCTTCGACTTTCTAATACATGTCGATATAAATTCGACTATGTCTACATCTTGCTTCATGTGAGTCACTTGGTGTTAGAAATTAGTGTTTTTATCTTACGTTTTTTTTTTCAGTTTTGATCGTCATTCGGTTACTACTTAACATGGTCCCGAGCGCGTGTAATGCAACGCTGGTAACACGATTTTACGCCCCCGCCCCGCAGCGCGGTGCTTAAAACTAGTTACTAATAAATTACATTATGTGGTGAATAATAATCTCATTTTACTAAATTTTTAGTATCTAAAGGCCCACTTTAGATAATTTTACAATTAATAGAGTGAAAAATATAACTATTTTTTTTTTAAGGAGAACTTCAGAAAAATATAACTATTTGACACACTTTAGCATCTAAAGGCCCACATTAGATAATTTTATTTGACACGCATATATAAAATATTCATCACATGGTTGATAAGATTTATGCAAAACATATAAATGATTGTACAATACAAAACTAATTTTTAGGAAAATGATTGTAAATACAAAACTATTTTTTTTAAACATAAACACAGTTACACGTTTTACAAGTTTAGCCGATTGTGTAAGCGTATAACCACCTATATTTTTCCCTCCCGTTATATTTAACCACACCACGTATCAAGATATCTTTCATTTATAACTTATAAGATTATGTGTAGTGAGACATTATGGTAATGTCCCTCTCTTGGGGTTATGTCACGTGGCATCAAGCTCTCCTTTCAAGATCAAGCCTCTCACCAGGCGTTTTCACAATCACTCCAACACCTGTTTTCTGAAGATCATTCCCCGAGGGCAGTGTACGGGGCATCATGGGACGTTATCTTTGCAATCTGTGTACAACTCCACGCCCATTCACATTACCACTACACATGGTCTAAGAGCTTTCATGCAATTTTTTAGTTTTTAAAGCTTTGGACATGAACACATTTTTACATAAATAGCTTGAAACAAACTTAGTGATCATACCTCTATATATATATATATAGGGTGGGGTTCTAGAGTGAACACTAGTGTATTTGAGAACTGAGTGAACAAATCTTCGCCATTGATCTACACACGTGTATGGCCAGGATCTCATCATCAAATCTTAAATACACTAGTGTATTTCAACATCAAATCCTAGCCATTGATCTACACACGTGTATGGCCAGGATTAGTTCACTCAGTTCGCAAGCTACACTAGTGTTCGCTCTTGAACCTAATCCTATATATATATATATATATATATATATATATATATATATATATATATATATATATATATATATTCTAAAGTTAAGCTTTAAACAAGCCACAACATACATGGGCTACTTCTGCAACTCAAAAAACTTATATTGCATTCTTTACATACACAAAAACTTATAATGCATTCCATTCCATCACATCATATGACCAAAACTAATGAACCAGACGCAGCGCTTTTCCTATCGCCCGTACTTGTTTAGAAGCATACGCTACATGTACAACATGCAGAACCCGGACTTCACAAGCAACCGCGGCTCACTAGCAAAACTTAATAGCAAAAGAAAGAAACCACCACCCTCTCTTGCCAATGCCATACCACTACTTTCTCTTTACATCTCTTATTTTCCAACAGTTTTATAAAGAATATAATATCATATAAACCCAAACTAATGGTCATAACCCATGGCTACAACCGGCATCCTCACCTTGTGCCCTCTATTCCCTTTCAATAGAACCTCCCCGAAACTATAGCTCCCAGTGGTGGATCGAACCGTGAGCGTCACGGTCAACTTCTGTGACGCACCTGGTCCTATGGTCATAGCAGGAGGGCTTGTTTCAATGGCTATGGCTGGTGCCATTCTAGCAGTGATGGTGTAGCTCTCTTCTTCGTCAACGTTTGTGACAGTCCGTGTTATGGTTTGAGTTCCCACCAGATGGGAAACGGTGATGGATGGATAGTTTAAATTGTACGGATGACCAAGGGTGTAGTTACACGGTTGGTGTGTGTAGTTTCCTATTTCACGAGAGTCGATTCCAGGTGTTGTGCATAAAAATCCCAAATAGTCTTCATAGCCTGAAAAAAAATTATATGAATACATAACTGATTTGAGAAACATATATACATGTATATATTGCTTTTGAAATGAGTTTTTTGGGAACGAACCTGCATCTAACACGAGGCCGGGATCCAGAGCAGCACGGGGATTAACATGGCCACTCCCGTAATCGAAAGGTGTTGCCGGCACAAAAGTCATTGCTTCAGAACCTGCGTATTGTTGGGCCAAAATGGGCCTCTCGGCCCGGTCAAGTGTGGCTGAGGTCGTCATCAAGGCCGACTTAATGGCAGCAGGACTCCAATGAGGATGCTTTTGCTTTATCAGAGCTGCGATTCCGGATATATGTGGTGCGGCCATGCTAGTTCCCGAGATCATCGCAAAGTTTTCTCCTGTTTGGTTAGAAAAAAAATTTATAAATCTTAACACACATTAAAAATGTAAAATACCAGATTTATGGTTTTTTAAATACTGAATTACATTTTTACCTTCATAATTAGCCTCGTCTGTTCCGTTTGGAGACCAAGAAGCCCATATCAAAGAACCTGGTGCTAGAATATCCGGTTTCAAAAGATCCGCATCTTCAAACTTATAATCTTTTATATTCGGGCCTCGAGCAGAAAATAGTGCTACCATTGGAGCAGATTTATGAAGTACGGGTTCCAATCCATCTCCGATGCTTCCAACTGCCTTAAAACTCTTCACGCGTCCCGTCCAGTCTCTTGAAGTAGAGACGTTATAATAATCTATAAGATCCTATAATAATAACAATAATAGATCAAAAATCAGAACCGGTTATATATACAAAAAAAGAGTATTAACTAGTGGTGCAAGCGAACCGAGTGGCTCACGAGCAGCTCGAGATCGGCTTGAGAGAAAGCTCGAAACGAGCCGAGCCTTATGGAGCCCAAGCCGAGGTTGAGCCTAAAATAAAGCTCGTTTATTTATAGAACCCAAAGCTCGAGCCTGGCATGTGAAGCTCGTCACGCTCGTCGAGCCTTAGTGTAATAGTAGTTTCTATTAATATTTAATAAAATTTACCCCTTATTTAAAGTTGTCTAGTAATCGAGCCAAGCCGAGCTTATTTAAACTTGTTTAGGAGCCGAGCCTGAACCTAAAAATAAGCTTGTTTAGTAAACGACCCCGAGCATCACTTATCGAACTCGCGAGCCTAAACAAGTCTATTACTTATATTATTTTTATTTAATATATTAATTAATAGGTAATAAACGAGCCGAGTCCGGGCCGAGCTCGAGCTTGAGAAACTACCAACTAGCCAAGCTCGAGCTCTCATAAGTTAATCGAGCTCGATCTGGTTGAGCTCGGGCTCGGCTCGGCTTATTTGCACCCCTAGTTTTAACTATTAACAAATAACTACCATTGAGTTGCTGACATCAGTGATGAGAATCCCGGGCATTCCAACGGGTACGGGATCAAATTTGGTACCAGGAGATGCATTTTCTACAGCAAGAACAAACCCGACTGCACCGAGGCTTTTGGCTGTTTCGGCAACTTTTTTAATTGAAGCAGAACCGCTAACGAAGTTGAAGGAATAACCACACAGAAGGATGTTCCCTTTCACCATGTTTCCGTTTAAAACTTCGGGCCTCTGGCAGTCTGATGGGCTAAACTTCACAACCGATGAATCCAACAGGACGTCATTAGCGGCGACCAGGGTAAACTTCTGGTTTGGACTCGTAGAAGCTGCATTAATAGATAAAAAAATTAGAAAAAGTTAAATTCAAATAATATACAGACCCCAATTGGTGATAACCAAGTCTCTTGAACCAGTAGTTATAGGTTCAAGACTCAGTGTTGATGGGGTGATTGTTTGAAAAGATGACAATTTTGATCAAGAGTAAAGAACATGGATGGTCCGCGTGGTTAACCAAAATTTGGATTTGGTTCCTAGCTTTCGAAAAGGACACGGATGGTCCCTGAGGTTTGCACAGTGTAATGCATTTAGTCCCCAACTAACAAATTTAAAGATTTCAGCAGATCCAAGTTAGGGACTAAATGCATTACAAAGGGCAAACCACATGGGCCATCCATATACTTTGGAAAAAGTTGGGGACTAAATGCATTACAAAGTGCAAACCACAGGGACCATCCGTGTACTTTTCGAAAGTTAGGGACCAAATCCAAAATTTTGGTTAACCACAGGGACCATACATGTACTTTACTCTTTGATCAATTTACTTATACCCGGTTTCATATTGGTTATGTTAACTTATAACGAGGTCTAATGAATAAAACAAGAAATAATAATAATTAGCTAAAAAGGAAACGGGTCAAGCGGCTCAAACATGTAGAAAGTAAAAAACATTATACATGCAACCTACTAAAATCTACAACAACAACAACAACCATACCCAGTAAATCCCACAAATAGCAAAGCTACTTATAGGGTCTGGGGAGGGTGGGATGTAGACAGACCTTGCCTCCATCCATAGGGATAGAGAGGCTGCTTCCAGAGAGACCCTCGACTCGAAAACGAATAGCAAACCAACACACCAAGTCAAAGAATATAGAAATAAGAAGTCGCCCATATCAAGAAAGTGAACAGAGTGGCACAATATATTGTAAATCATGTAAAATAGCATACAACATCATTTGTGCATAAACATAAGAAGGCAATCACCGGAAAAGTCACTTAAAGAATCAGAAAAACCTACGACCCTGAAATACACCTAAGGGCTTACTGCCATATCCTCTAGAGGTCCTTAACCCTAATCCTACGCCTCCACGAAGTCCTATCTTGGACCATGTCCTCAGAAAGATGCAACTCTAGTAAATCATGCCTGATCTGCTCATCCCATGTCAGTTTGGGTCTGCCTCTTCCTCTCCTCCCCTCCACAGTAAGAGTTTCCACTACTCTAACTGGTGCTGTCGTTTCCCTCCGCTTCACATGCCCAAACCATCTCAATCTCCCCTCCTTAATCTTCTCCGATATACTAGCTACTCCTAATCTTAACAAAATTAGATTGTTGTAATAATAAATATTTTTGTAATCATGTTAACATGTTTTATCTATAAAAAAATATGGACAAAATGTTTCTGGTCAATCCGGCCCCGTTCGTCCATTTGACCGATACCAAAAAATACCGGATCCCATATTGACACCTCTAATCAACCTGCCTATCTATCCACCTTTACCAATTATATAATACGGAAACTTACGTGATAAACCGAGGCCAGCTAATACTTTCCCATTTCCTAGAGTCAAATGGTTTTTATATCTGCGGTCATCAACAGCAGCAGCTACAGATGCAATCCACGGACTATAAGACACTATAGTTTTGGCTAACGGGCCTCCGTTTCCAGATGCTTGTGCAACGAAAACCCCAGCTTTAACAGCCGAAAGAAGTGTGGCATCAAACGGGTTTAAATATGTGGTCTTTGTGGTGGCAGGTGGACTGTTAGGCCCAACCGAGAGGTTCAGTATGTCAACACCATCATACACCGCCTGTTAACGCATGATAGACAGATACATTAAAGATAACTCTCGACACGTGTTCTTGTATACGATATCATAAACAGGAATGTAAGCAAACCTGATCGATGGCAGCGACGACATCAGCGACAAATCCTCCAAACATCCGATAGAGAGCCTTATAAACGGCAATTCTGTTTACAGATGATTATGAATCAAAACATTAGAAAAGAAGGAATATATTTGTGATGACATTTGAATAAGTATTAGAGAGTGAAGTTCACCTTGCGCGAGGGGCCATTCCACTTGCTTTTCCAAATTCAAATCCTTGTACTTGCACAGGGATACCGTTGTTGCCCGCAGCAATTGCGGCAGTGTGACTGTAAAACAATAATTACGTTTTTAAACATATACACGGGCCAATAAATGTAAATATTCCAAAGCACCAGATTTGACTTTCAAAGCCAAAGCCATGATTATTATAATATTATTATATATATAACAATTTGCAAATTATGAAGAGTAACTATCATGAATGGTAACAGTAAAATCCTAAAAACAATTGTGCCAAAATAGTAGTTTTTAAAGTTGAGGGGCCTATGTGTAAATATACCAAAGTTAAAGTCCACGGTTTAAAGTGCAAGCATGGAAAAATAGGGCTTAGCTGACCGCTAGCTAAAGCGTAACGCTCTGCTATGAAATGGACCACTACCAAGTTCAAACGGTCCGCTAGCCGCAATAAAATCCAATTCAGCCGGAGAACAAAATGGGTCCAATCAGCTGTCTTCAACAGTTGTTTTTATGGTGTTCAGTTGGTGTAAAACATCACATCTTTGTTTATTTTTAGATGAGATAACCTTTATGTAAAATAAACATGATACCATTGTAAATAATTTTTTTTTATTTTGTAAAACATTTCACTAGTTTGTAGTACAAAGTAGAATTTTGTAACAATATAGTGAATGATGTTTAGTTCTTCAAAATTTGTCACAAGCATAGATGTTTTAATGCATGTTAGCAATTTTATTAAACAGGGTTCCAAGCACCATGAAATAAAAAGTCAGCATGGTCAAACTTTCCAGCATAGTAATCGCCACATCATGATTTTGACCCAATAAACTTGTCACATTATCTTGAATCAAAATTTTATGACATTTTGATGCTCTTTCAGTACAACTTTTTATAAAGTTTAAGCCTTTTAGGGAGTGAAAATAAAGACGGTTACCTAAAACAGAAATTAGACCAAACCACATTACCTTTTTATCCAATTTGCCCAAATTTAGACAGATAACGACTACCATTCATCAAAAAACTAAATCTCGGTGACCAAAATCATTCCAAGTAGAGCAGAGCTATCGATTTGTTCAATTACGCAACCATTTTTCCATTTAAAATGAAAATATATGACCTAAAATAATAGAAATATTTGCACAAACCTTCCATGCCCGTCACCGTCAAGAGGAGAATCGAAATCAACTTCAGGATTAAACGCACCGGCAGCCGTTGCAGCAGCTGCAAAATGTTGTGCACCAACAATCTTTCCGTTGCAAAAACTCTTTTTTGTACCGGGATCAACTTCACATTTCCCTCTGTATTTAGGAATCGGGCCATACGGTTCGGTAATCGTATTTTGAAAGCTTGGATGATGTGGAAAAATACCCGAATCCACAAACCCGATAACAATCTCCTCCCCAGCCCGGTCAAACCCACCACCAGTGGGCCAAACTCCAGTCGGAAGGCCCAAAAATTGTGGGGTGTGTGTCGTGAGTTTCCTCACTTTCCAATCTCTATCCACGGATTTCACACCCGGTGTTCGCCTAAGCATCTCTGCCTAATATTTTTTTAAAATGCACAAGAAAAAAGAACATAATAAGGTACTCGATCATCGATATGGATATTCTACATGTTAACCACCATTAACTTTCTAATTTTAATTTGACCTGTTGTGGCGAAATGTGAACAGCAAAACCGTTGACGAGATGTTTGTAGCTGTAAAGCTTTTTGTAGTCTCCGTCGTCGAATAATGTTTCGAGAAGCGTATCGTGCCTTTGTTCAAGGTGACCAGCGTACGATGTAACCAAATCACTGACGATTAAAGAACAAAAATCAAACATTAAACAAAAAAATTAAACAAATTAATAATTAAAAGTTGTTCATAATATCCAAGAAAAACTAACCTACTGAAATCAATCTTTCCATCAGATTCAACAGCAATTGGTTCAAATCCATTAACACCCCCCTTGTAACTTATCACAGGCTCTCCTTCCATGGTTACAATATACACCTCTGATTTCCCAATTACCAACATCCCAAGTAAAATTACAACTGTAAAAACAGACTCAACTGTCCTCATCATCTTCACCAATCTGCTTCTTAACCAAACCAACTGTAAACAATATCGATAAAAATCGAATATTAACTTCATATCTTTAACTAACAACCTCATAACCAAAATGGTAACACAATCATCATTACATGATCAAATAATAAAAAATAAAAAATAAAAAAAAGATAAGATTAATAATATTATAATAAATACCAGTGTGATTCAATTATTCAACTTGCAACACATATGATCAACCTGCAGATAACCCATAAACAAGAATCAGTAAATCAACATGTACAAGCAAGGAATCGAGATAAAAACAAATTTTAACAACTACCCAGTAAAGATCAAACAAAACCCAAATCAAAAGCAACAGCTTTACTTGCATTGATCCAACAAAATAATCAAATCAAAATCTTTACAATTACCTTAACAATGAAGCAGCTACATTAGTGAATAATAATAGGTAAAGTAAATGAAAGTAAAGATAATAATAAATTTTAAGAACTACCCAGTAAAGATCAAACAAAACCCAAATCAAAAGCAACAGCTTTACTTGCATTGATCCAACAAAAAGAACAAATCAAAATCTTGACAATTACCTTAATAAAGCAGCTACATTAGTCAAAGATGACAGGTAAAGTAAATGAAAGTAAAGATAAGATTATTGTGATTATGCAAATGGGAAGAAGATAACTAGATAAGGAGGATAGAGTGAAAATGTGTGTTTGATAAAGAGAGAGAAAGAGGAGGTTGTTAGGGTTTTTACACTTTTTGGGAATTGGCAGACATGAGAGCGAAGATGGAGGGAGTGTTTAGTGAAATTAATTACTCATAAATCAGGATGGTTTGTGCAGAATTTAGTTGGTGGTCATGAGTGTTATAAAATATGTATATTTTTTTTATTTTATTGTAATAATAATTGCATTAAATTAAAATCAAGATTGGATTTGATTGGGATAATAGTTAGATTTTTGTCTCCATTTACAAGCTTTAGTGGTTGGGTGAGGTTGATGTAAAAATCAAGTCTAGAAGAACTTCTCCAATGTTATAATTGAATGTGTCTATATTTATAATTTATGAAGGGTTATAAAAATAAAAGCCTTTCAAGTTGATATATATAAAATAGAGTAGGGTTCGCACGGAAAGTGTGTTTTTCCTAGAAAGTCTAGGAAGCGATCTGGTCCATCTGATTGGTGTGTTTAAGGGTTGAGATTAAATCAATGGCAATCTTGTAATATTTGAGTTTAATTAATTGATTGTTTTAAATGAGTAGGGGCAATTTTGTCAATGGCCGTGTTTTAAATCAATTAGATAACCGCTAAGTTCCTAAATTCAGGCGATTTTCCCTCTTTCTCTCTCCAAACCCATCTTGGAAACCCCAATCCCTACCAAAAATAACTACAATCATGGAAGAAGATAACTTTAGAAACGATGGAGAGCACCGGATCAAATTAAAACACTTCTCCATCTCCACCATCTCCGAGTTCATCATCACCATTCAAATATTGTTCTTATCATCTCCGTTTTCTTGACGATGTGTTTTAACAGCAAGCAAATTAATACAGTTGTGTTTTAGCAGCAAGCAGATTCATACAGTTGTGGTTTAGCATCCAGATTCATACATATGTGTTTTAACAGCAAGCAGATTCATACAGTTGTGTTTTAGCATTCAGATTCATACAGATGTGTTTTAACAGCAAGCAGATTCATACAGATGTGTTTTAACAGCAAGCAGATTCATACAGATGTGTTTTAACATCCAGATTCATACAGATGTGTTTTAACAGCAAGCAGATTCATACAGTTGTGTTTTAACAGCAAGCAGATTCATACATATGTGTTTTAACAGCAAGCAGATTCATACAGATGTGTTTTAACAGCAAGCAGATTCATACAGATGTGTTTTAACAGCAAGCAGATTCATACAGATGTGTTTTAACATCCAGATTCATACAGATGTGTTTTAACAGCAAGCAGATTCATACAACTGTGTTTTAGCATTCAGATTCATACAGTTGTGTTTTAACAGCAAACAGATTCATACAGTTGTGTTTTAACAGCAAGCAGATTCATACACTTGTGTTTTAGCATTCAGATTCATACAATTGTGTTTTAACAGCAATCAGATTCATACCCTGTGTTTTACCATCTTTATATTGTGGGATCTATAAAAAAAATTGACTTTAGCCCTGTAAACTGTTAAAACACAGCACCAAGAACATGCTGATAAATTCCAGTAATCAATCTTCTGAACAATGGAATATGCGATGTAATGTGACATGGAATTTTAGTTAATGAACACATTGACTTCCAGATTTGAATTCGAAAATAATAAAAATTCCGAAAATCATGGGATTTTAGTTAATGAAGATACATTCCAAAAATAAAATTAAAATGTGAAATTACATGATAGCCCTTCTACTTAAAATCCCTCAATGACACATGTCCAATTCTTATTCCTTCCTAGACTTTCTAGGAAAAATAGACTTTCCACCCAACTCCTACTCATATAAAATATATCATTTAATTTTTATTTTTACATTACAATTTTTTTATATAAACACGAATACATTTCATTCATACTTGCCAAGTTACATCAATATAGAAGGTAGACGGGCAATAAGTTGCGCCGCCACCCCTTTTTGAATTGCAAACCCTAATCTACCAAAGACAAAACCCCGTCCCCCTGAGGCTGAGCAATTGTTGTGGATGACCCGTTGAACCCTGGTCAGGAATTGGATAGCTTCAGGCGCTAGGGAGCCAAATGTGTCAAATGCAAAAGGGACAAAAACATGCTGGTTCTCTGCACAAGCTTTAGTGTGTTTATCAACTTTCTTCGTTCTGCCTTTCTTGCTGCTTGTCCAGCTACAAACCCGTTTTTTTTAACGGCAAACAACTACACCTAATCATACTTCTAAAGCTACGTGTTTATCCACTATCAGGGGCGGACATACCTTGTAACAAGGGGTAACCCCCATTGCCCCTTGACGCTCCGACGGTAGTGTAAATTTTGGAAAAAAAAAATTGATGTTTTTCGATTTTGTTACCCTTTTTTTAACATTGCCCCTATAAGGATTTTTTAAATCCGCCACTGTCCACTATGACACTAAAACCTCACCACTTAGGAAGGAACATCATCACTATGTCAGTTATACCAGTATGCTAGAAGTCATTTGGTTTCGTTTATGATTGTTGTCAAACTAGTTTAGTAAGGGGGTATCAGTCGTGGTGAGATGATAAGCTAAACTCCTTAACCTAACTCGTGCACTCTTAAAATTGTGTAACCCGAACACAACATGTTTAACTCATTTATATACATGGGTCAAACAGACAGGTAAGTAGTAGTCAAGTTGTAATCATATTAATCGGGTTGGTAGTTCTGAAAAATGGGTTAAGGGGTCATAAACAGGTTAGTGGGCAACATGTCTAGTTAAACATGGTAGTCGGTTAATATGTTTAATTAAACCAGGTCCATTTTGTAATCAAACGGATTAAGCATGTTAATTCAAACACGAGTTTTTCGTTAACTATTGCAACCTACGCGATCTATTTATTAAACGTGTTAGACGTTACCAAAAAAAACTTGATTATTTTTGTGTTGTTTTTCTAGTCGTGTTGAAAATTGACACTAAAATAAATATATAAGATCATAAGCCATAAAACATTCATCAAAACAAAATATTTATATGCATCCGCCTGATTAAATCTAAACCAAAGTTTTCTTATATCAAACTTAAACCCTTAGATACACATATTGAAACCGTTGCACCAAATTTCTAATATACATGTTGAAACCGTTACACCATATACTTCTTCGTTATAATTAATAGTATCCTTATAATTAATTTACTTTAACTTACTGAATAAAAGAAACAATTAAACTAAAATATTGAAATATATTGCACTATTACAAATTTAATAATCGAAACATTTGGTGTAAAGATTACTTTATAAACCCTATGGACATTAACTTAATATTCTTTCATATAGGTTTTGGTCGTTTGTTATATGGATGAAAGGTTGTCTGTTTTATGGATGAAAAGTAATAAAGAATAGAGGAGAATAAAAAGGTCCACTCAAGCATGTGAACAGGAATTTTCAAAAGATAATTAAATATCTTATCTTATCTTAGTATACTAACTAGCGGTAAGACCCGTGTGCAAACATGGGTCGTTTCTTAGAAAACCATGCATAACATATTTTGATAGAAAGTATAGATAAGTGTATAGATATTGTAATTTTTAGTTTAAGGCTAGTAGTAATACCCATATGTAATTTCTAGTTTAAAGCTAGGTATTGTTATCCACCAAGAAATCAAGATTAGAATTAAAACTTATATAAGTTGCATGTGATGTAATTAAATTAACGAATGATGGTAAGTAACTGAGAGAACATGATGAAATAAATAGCATTAGTATGCAACCAATGTTTGACCAAAGTCAAACCACTGTTTTTAAAAAAAGTCTGTTTGACCAAAGTCAAACCACTGTTTGCAAAACTATGATTCTTAGTGGTTCAAAAGTCTGATTCTTAGTGGTTCAAAAGTCTGCTTGACCAAAGACAAACCACTGTTTGATAAAAGTCAAACCACTGTTTGACCAAAGTCAAACCACTGTTTGACCAACGACAAACCACTGTTTTCTCCACAAAACACTGTTTAACCCAACAGTGGTTTCAAACATATGTTTTCATCCATCTGTTAACCAAAGTCAATAGATGTATCAACCACTGTATCAACTGATGTATCAACAACAATGGTTTTAAGTTGATGAGCATTATTTATGAAAAAATAATACAAAATCATATTGAAAAAATAACACAAAATCATAAAATGACAAATGTGTAGTTACTAAATTCACTACTTTACTTTCATCCTTATTACATATGTATCAAATGCATAAGCAGTGAATAATAAAAATACATTAGAAAGACTATAAAAAAGATCAAGTTTAGCAGAGTCACCAACAATAACGGATGCCGCTCAAAGTCGTGCTTGTATACTAAGATTTGGTATCTTTTTCAACTCTCCGTTCAATTTCGTTCTTTTATCAGTTGCCGCCTTATCTCTCGCCATTGATAGTTTCTTTGACTCCGTCTCATGCCTGAAGTTATTAAACTTGTTAATCACTATCGTTTTTAGTTAATCTGGACCTGCATCAATCAAACAGCAACATAGTCATTAATTCACTCTATATAAACGCTGAATCGAAGTAATTATAACAACAAATTATATTCATTTTATGTCACAAATCGCGAACCTGTAGCTATTCAACGATCCACACGTCTTCCCTTCAATCCAGCAGTATCCCAATCCACTGTCTTCCCCGCTGGTGCTGCATCGGTTGGACGAGAACCTTCTACAAAGATCAATGGTCCAGATCGAAGCTCGGTTTTCGATGAACGATCCTAACGGTCTTGGTTTTCCTATAAATACCCACCTTCCTCATTTGAATTCTTCACACCTTGATCTGATTGCTCTCTAAGTTGAAGTGCTTTCACTTCATACCTGAGAATAATCGGGTCAAACTTCCGTTCTTGGACCTTTTGTAAGTCCTCTTTCGTTCTTTTATGCGTTTTTAGCATGAAAGTCTGACTTTCTGCATTGACCAGTTTATGGTCAACATGAAGTTCGTTTGAACTTCATAACGTGAGCGTAATCACGATGGTTTTAGTCTCTTATGACTATACCTACTGATTACCACGTTATCTAGGCATAGTGACGAGTCGTAGTTTCAGCCAGAATGCATATTCTTACGTATTTTGTAACCAAACTACTTTTAGGTATCAAAACCCTTTGTTTTGATACCAAACCTATTTTCAAACCTTGTTAAACATGTTTTGACATGTTTAGCTCGTCACTTTAGGTTTAGTGCTTATATAGGGTCGTAAGATAAGCGGTCTAAACAACCGCTTAGACTTTCGAACCCGACCCGTTTGGTCGATCATTAGGATCCGACCAAACACATTAGGCGACCATAGTTGCATAGGGAATAACCTTCCGAGGTTATACCTTATGGTCATGATGTGTGTAAAATGCAACATATAAATTACATCAAATGAGGCATAAAACTAACCTTTTTTTAGTACTAATATTGGAAAAAGAGTGTTTTTGTCTTCCTTTTGTATTTTCAGGATTAAATGAGCTCAAAAACGCAAAAGAAGCAAAAAGACAGTTAAATCCAACATAAATACAAGAAAAGGAACATTAGTGGACTGCCCGAACCCTCAACGGCACCCTCCAAAGCAAAATAGAGAAAACAGAAGGCTGAACACGCCCCGTGCTCAGCCAGCACGGGGCCGTGTCCAGCTCTCTGTTCAGCCTATAAATAGGAGTGCTTGGATTCATTTCATCTCATCCCTTGGCACACCACCTCTCTCACACTTCATCCACCACCCACCTCCATCACAACACCATCATCCACCACCATCATCCATTGTCCATCATAGAGTGTGTGAGTCGTCTCGGGATCCAAGATTGATCGTAAGAGTTCTTGACAATCAAGGCCATGTTTGCCTAAGTCTCTTACATCACTTGGTGAAGACAAAGTGTCTAGTATAATACTTTTTATTTCTAATCTTTTGCACTTTTTATTTGGTTTTGTATTAATGACTTTAATAACTAGTTACTTATGTTGAAGGTGATCTTTCCTTATCGTTTGTCCGTGGTGTCTTGGCATTATTTTACTGTCTATATAAAATAAAGGATTTTCACCATTCATATCTCCACGGTCTATATGGAGATATGTTGGCTACCTGGTAGGGGGTTAAGGGAACGGTTTGGTAAAGGTCTTGCCATTGTTCAGCGTTTAGAGGTCCTGCAATGGAACTGGGTCAAATTTAGTAGGACCTCCTTCAATACTTCGCGGTATTGGATGGCGGGGGTCCAAACTCTTTGATCCCCTCATAAGTTAACTACTATTAATACTATAACCCAGCTACTTAGGACTGTATCCCTGCTGACTCAGATTACTTAGCCGAGGGTAACGTCACCGCCAAAAGCGGGGCCTACCACAATACTGCATTAATAACTTAATTCATTATCTTCCAATAATCCACCCCTTTAGGATTGTATCCCTGCTGACTCAAACTACTGGGGTGAGGGTAACGTCACCTTCAAAAGAGGGGCCTACTACAATAACTAAGATAATCTCTTAATTATGTGCAAAAGTGCGGAAATAATCAAAGGTTATACTAGATACGAGTCGGAACCAAGTGATTCATCTTGTCTATCTGTTTTTATTTTTATTTTTATTTTCAGCATTTTAGTTAGTTTATTTTTCTTAGTTTAAAACATTTTTCTAAACTTTTATTTTGGTTAGACGTTGAGGATAAACCGGTACTAAAAGCTCTTGTGTCCTTGGACGACCTCGGTATCTTACCAACGCTATGCTACACTCAACGATGGGTGCACTTGCCCATATGTGTGTTTAGTGTTAGTGAAATATCGTGTTTTATAAATTTAAAACTTGGCTAAAATAAGTGTTAAAAAGGGCTTAAAATATACACCTAATATAAGTAACACTTCGCACGCATCAAGTTTTTGGCGCCGTTGCCGGGGACACAAGGATTTTAAGAAAGTTAGGAATCAACGGCCTAATCATCTTTTATTTTTCTTTTTATTTTTTTTTTAGGATTTTCTTAGTTTTTCAGCTTCTGCAGAGCTCAGCACGGGCCGTGCCCGCTGAACACGCCCCCGTGCTCAATCATTGGAACTGGCAATCCTGTTTTACATAAGACAGTAAGCTGAACACGGGGCCGTGTCCACTCAACACGCCCCCGTGCCCAAGTTTCAGTTACTGAAAACAGAACCGTTAGATCCCGACGGTTGGTAATTTCTGACATAAACATGAGTGATAGTAATTATTTTTACTTTCGGCACTCTTATGGTACGTGGTGTCAATTATGTGGTGGCGAACATGAAGAAGTAAAATGCTACTTCCTAAATTATAGGCCCCACTACATGGACCCACCATCTTCTCACAACCTTAAGAGGGGCGAAAGTAAAAATAAGCACTATTTCTCCCTCGAATGCGCCCAGCCAGATATTCTAGGAGAAATGCTCCTTAGCGAGTTATTTCAACTAGAAGAACTAATTCTGAAATGGATAGAAGAGCTTGGGAAGGATTTTATTGATCCACCCCGAGACGATACCCATGAAGAAAAGTTGGAACCGCATTCCAACAACCTCGTTGCTCCCGAAAATACCTTCGTACCTAGCAAAGACTTGGACGATAGTCGTCCCTGTGTCGATTGTGCCGTGAAGGACTCTCCATCGACTTCGTTCGGTGCATACATAGACCTGAGCGATTCGGCATATACCTTCTTTAACAAGAGCCCGGGAAAGGGTTGGACTTGTCCACCTAGAATGAAAATAGGAATTACCCTCACCGACAACCTCTTGCGTTCTCGCCTTAGCCTAGGACAATTAAGGTATATTAGGCACTTTGGGGTTGTTCCGACCAGTAAGGAACCACCCGATATCGAGGAGATCCCTGAAGTAGCAAAACTCCATAAAGCAGCCTCCAGACACGGGGCCGTGTCCAGGTCAACACGCCCCCGTGCTCACTAAAAAGATTCTCTGCTGATTTGGTCAGAATACGGACAAAATGTGTCAGGATTTCCTCTGAACACGGGGCCGTGTCCAGTCCACACGGGGCCGTGCCCAGGGCGCTGTCGTTTTCTTTAAATGCAGCCTGATTCCTGCTCATTTTGACCACTTCAATTGACAGAGATCCCTGGGATTTTCACTCATACCATCCTAGGTAAGTGTTAAAAGAAGGTTCCAAGGGACCCTCTTATCCCTTCCATTTTTATTCATTTCCTCCTCTTTCAAAAATTTTTCAAAAAGTTCCTCCATGGAAGCTTGGAAATCCCTTGATTCCAACCCTCTATGTGAAGTTTGTAAGATTATTTGCTAAAGATTCTGGCTTAAAGTTAGTTGTATAACTTTATTTTAAATTATCTGAGCTTAAAACCCAGATAGAAATCATAAAAATAATTTAAAACTCCAAGATTCTTTAGCCAAAAATCATGCAGACAAATGGACACGGGGCCGTGCTCAACGAACACGGGGCCGTGTCCAGGGGCTCTGTTTTGTAAAAATTTAGCTTTCTTCGGTTTTCTTCGCAGAAAATGGCAAGCAGAACAAGCGGATCATCTTCAAGGAATAACCGACAAGGGAGGAGATCTTCAACAGCAGAAGACTCTCTTGTAAACTATGTTTACGCTCTAAGGGAGGCTATTGATGAAATGACGGGGGTGGAAGAAGCATTGGTCGACCGTATCAACCATCTTACTGTGGGGCTGGAGGGCTGTCTCCATGAAGTAAACCTCTTGCACCAGAGGTTGAACCTTCTCGCCTCCCCGCCTTTGGTACCCATAATAACCCAAAGGGCGTGGAACATGGTGCCCGAAGTTGTCATTCCAGCCGAATGGTACGCCATGCACCAAGAGCTTCCGCGAAGAGTGGTGCAAGGAGTCCCGGTGAATGTTCCCCCTCAACCACCAGCAACAGAGGAAAACGAAGCCGCATTCTTCCTCCCTAGGGAGATCGAAGAATGGCTTTAAACAAAGTTTAGGGAAGAATTTGTTCGGCTAAAAGTCCTACTATATCGGGAAATCGTTCTCGAAATTTTCTTAAAATAGTGGAACTCCTTATGATAACCTCGTGTACCTGCTGACCTATCTAGATAAGTTTTAATTTTGTTTAATTTAGGTTTATGTAAGTTCTCTCTATGATGAAATGAAATGATGGTTTTAAGGTTTGGATGGTTTATAATGAGTAAAACACACTCATGGTGGTAAAGGATGAAAAGGGGAACGAGAAAAATGATCCCATGCACAAGAACGAGGCAACCCGACAATTTTCTCCATTTCAGAAGGTTCAACACGGGCCGTGCCCAACCAACACGGCCCCGTGTCGAACCACCTGCAGAAAACGCCCAGTACAGGTACCTGGACACGGGCCGTGTTCACCCAACACGCCCCCGTGTCCAGACTTCTGTTTCTCTTATTTCAATTTTGTTACTGGCACTTGAGCACGGGGCCGTGCCCGGATAACACGGGGCCGTGTTCAGAGCCCAGTAACACAAATTTTTGTTTTTTAAACACTATTTTACACATCTAATCAACCTAAAAATTTATTTTTGGGGCACATTGAGGACAATGTGTAATTTAAGTGTGGGGGGGGATGCTAAAACCTTGAATTTTGCAAGTCCTAAATACAAGCCTTACACAAAACTCTATTGGAACCGCTAATCACCCCAAATTTTTTCAAAAATTTCATTTTTTTTTACTTGTCTAGGTTTAAATCGGGAAATTCAAGTCCTCAAAAAGGTTATATTTTTACAAATTTACAGCCGATAGCGTAGTGATAAAAAGAACCAACATAAGAAAATTATGAAAAGGCATGACAAACTTATTTAAAATTTGATTATATATACTTGATCACATAAAAACCCATTCCCACAAAAGTGAGTTTTGAGCCTTTATTGAGCACACAATTACATATCATTTGACTAAATGCTCATTTTTCGTTTCTTGTATGAATAGCCGCTTGGTTCTTACAACTCTAGAACTTGCCATGACAATACATTCCCGGTCCTTATCAACTTAAACCCGAGTAAGTAAATGATAGAGGCATTAGGACTAACCTTTTTCATTTCTACACCATTATTTTTCTTTTTCTTTTACCACCTACCCAAAAATCCCCCTAGTTAGCCCATTTGAGCCTAAAACCTTTTCGTTTCGTCACCCAAACAAAAACCCTTTCACCCACCAAAACCTTTTTCATTTTTAACCCTTTATTCTAGTAACAAGTTCGGTTCTTCGTAAAAAAAAATATATATATATATATATATATATATATATATATATATATATTTTTGATAATGATGAAGCAGAAAAAAATAAACAAACAAGTTAATAAAAAAAATAACTTTGTTTGAATAAAAGCTTCATCAAAATAAAAAGTTGCAAAAATATGAAAACCGACACTTGTTACGTTTTTAGCCCTTTTTCTACTAACCACTAACCCAACCACCTACCTTTAACCTTAGCCAACCCTTAACCCACAAAGTCCTCTTGATATCTACAAAGGTATAAAAGTTAAAAAGGAGGAGGATTGATTTCTTGGCAAGCCTATGGTAGGAATATGTTCCGTGCCGCTCTCGAGTGATTCACTAAAAATACACTTTCGGCCGAGTGTGAGTGATTTCCCCGCGAGGTATGTGAACTTGTATATAAATAGAATTTTAAAAAGGAATGTTATGCCCAAATAAGTAATTTCTTTTATGAACAGTTCTAAATAAATCATTACGAATAGGAGTGTAAATAAATAAAAATAAAACCCAAAAAGATCTTGGAAATCCCGACACTCTACGACAAGCCGAAAACCTTCTCTTCAACCTATTCCATTTGGGAGTGTAAGCCACATATTAAAGAGTTTTGCTTGAGGACAAGCAAAAGTTCAAGTGTGGGGGTATTTGATGTGTGTAAAATGCAACATATAAATTACATCAAATGAGGCATAAAACTAACCCTTTTTTAGTACTAATATTGGAAAAAGAGTGTTTTTGTCTTCCTTTTGTATTTTCAGGATTAAATGAGCTCAAAAACGCAAAAGAAGCAAAAAGACAGTTAAATCCAACATAAATACAAGAAAAGGAACATTAGTGGACTGCCCGAACCCTCAACGGCACCCTCCAAAGCAAAATAGAGAAAACAGAAGGCTGAACACGCCCCATGCTCAGCCAGCACGGGGCCGTGTCCAGCTCTCTGTTCAGCCTATAAATAGGAGTGCTTGGATTCATTTCATCTCATCCCTTGGCACACCACCTCTCTCACACTTCATCCACCACCCACCTCCATCACAACACCATCATCCATTGTCCATCATAGAGTGTGTGAGTCGTCTCGGATCCAAGATTGATCGTAAGAGTTCTTGACAATCAAGGCCATGTTTGCCTAAGTCTCTTACATCACTTGGTGAAGACAAAGTGTCTAGTATAATACTTTTTATTTCTAATCTTTTGCACTTTTTATTTGGTTTTGTATTAATGACTTTAATAACTAGTTACTTATGTTGAAGGTGATCTTTCCTTATCGTTTGTCCGTGGTGTCTTGGCATTATTTTACTGTCTATATAAAATAAAGGATTTTCACCATTTATATCTCCACGGTCTATATGGAGATATGTTGGCTACCTGGTAGGGGGTTAAGGGAACGGTTTGGTAAAGGTCTTGCCATTGTTCAGCGTTTAGAGGTCCTGCAATGGACCTGGGTCAAATTTAGTAGGACCTCCTTCAATACTTCGCGGTATTGGATGGCGGGGGTCCAAACTCTTTGATCCCCTCATAAGTTAACTACTATTAATACTATAACCCGGCTACTTAGGACTGTATCCCTGCTGACTCAGACTACTTAGCCGAGGGTAACGTCACCGCCAAAAGCGGGGCCTACCACAATACTGCATTAATAACTTAATTCATTATCTTCCAATAATCCACCCCTTTAGGATTGTATCCCTGCTGACTCAAACTACTGGGGTGAGGGTAACGTCACCTTCAAAAGAGGGGCCTACTACAATAACTAAGATAATCTCTTAATTATGTGCAAAAGTGCGGAAATAATCAAAGGTTATACTAGATACGAGTCGGAACCAAGTGATTCATCTTGTCTATCTGTTTTTATTTTTATTTTTATTTTCAGCATTTTAGTTAGTTTATTTTTCTTAGTTTAAAACATTTTTCTAAACTTTTATTTTGGTTAGACGTTGAGGATAAACCGGTACTAAAAGCTCTTGTATCCTTGGACGACCTCGGTATCTTACCAACGCTATGCTACACTCAACGATGGGTGCACTTGCCCATATGTGTGTTTAGTGTTAGTGAAATATCGTGTTTTATAAATTTAAAACTTGGCTAAAATAAGTGTTAAAAAGGGCTTAAAATATACACCTAATATAAGTAACACTTCGCACGCATCAGTTACTTCGTTTAAGTAGTTATATGATAGGTAGTTTATATGCCTTAGGTAAATGACCAAAATGCCATTTTTACGCATAAATTCATTTTAAGCATATGTAACCTAAATTTTCACATCTAAACTGATTAGGTAACATTATTAGACATGTTAAGGCATATAATACTTGTCATAGGACTAGTTAGGCGTTCCGAACGTGTTTTACGCGAACGACGCGTTAAAGTAACGTAAGCTACCTAAACGGGTCGTAACGGGTCGTAAGCACTTAGGATAGGTTTCCTTTTTAGAATGTAGGCTTTGTTAAACCATATTACATGAGTTTCTATACTCATTTGGTTTATGAAACCTCATTCTATCCGATCTTCCGATTTAGGTTCTTTTATTTACATAGTTACCTATATTAGGTGTCGTTTGATTCCGTGATCCCTCTAGCTTTGCTTGGTTGTTGTTCAAGACTTCTAAGCACCCTCAAGTGAGTACATAGTCCCCTCTTTTACCGTTTTCAAACATTTTGGGGTGAAACACATGTGCCTACTTGTTACTTTCATGCTTTCCATGTTTTCATATCATATGCTTGTTATGTTCATTAATACACTTATAGTACAAGATTTCATTATGTTTATGCTATGTATGTCCATTTAGTGCATACTTAGTACATTATTTTACATTACATTTTATGATATGTATGTCCATTTAGTGCATACTTAGTACATTGTTTTACATTGCATTTCTGTTGCATATGTTCTCGTAGCATATGGACACATTGTTTTACATTTCTACCTTGTATGTTCACTTAGCATACTAGGTACATTGTTTTCATAAAACATGCTTACATTTGGTATAACATTTGGTTTATTTAACGAAACTAATACATTCATTAACACCGATCATGCCGCTCGGTAGTAGGTAGTGGTACCATAGGACTTGACAACTCCCATTCCTGAAATCCTAGGTTTGTTTGGGTGGAAGGAATGACCGAATCCGAAAACATTTTTGATAACCTTTACTCTAAGGTTATCCTACAGTCTCAAGGCTTGGAGGTAGACGTTTAACAATACAGCATAGATGTTTGTAACAGTAAAGCATGCATTATTTTACAAAACATAACTTTTGATTATAATTTATCAAATGCATTGTTTTGTACATTTCTTTCTTATAGGGTTGAGTAAATGCTTTTAATCAATAAAGGCTTTTTATTCACTCTACATTACATTTGTTTACACAATAACATTTCAACATTTGTTTAAAACATTACATTTAGTTATACATGAACATTTTTACATTGGTGGTTTGTTTGGGTAAGTGATTTAAGTAACGAGACGTGTGTAATATGATAAAAGCATGGTGGATACGCCCTGGTACTTCCTATATATAAGTGCTTTTATGATATTACATATCGTAGCGTTATTTAAACCATTTCAATTTTGACATATTACATTTTACACAATTAACATATCTTTACAAAACATTGTTTTACAAATAACACATTTTATACAAATTCATTTTTACTTGGTTATTTACATAACCATACATATTCTTTTATATCATCTGTTTCCTTATCGATTTTTATATGATTTATAAAACAAAAACATTTTTCAAGGTTCATGACTACTTTTGTTAAACATTTTCTTTAAACTTACAAGTCATGAATCCTAAATCAATAAAACCTATGTATCTCACAGGCATTTTTATGCTGACGTACCTATTTTCACATGTGTTTCAGGAAATGATGCATATGATTGATCAAGTTACACCTAGGCGGACTTGGGCCTTAGTGATAATAAAAGATGCAAGACTAGTTAATTATGTTATTCTTCCTTGTTGTTAATACATTCTAACTCTTTTAAATCAATAAAACAAAATTTCAAATTTCCATATGTTATGAAACAATGATTCTGTTACAACACTCCCCGATGTTTCCGCCACGATTTGTTGTTTTACGTGGTCGGGGCGTGACATTCAACGCGCCCTTAAATGCCTTGTCTCTTGATTTGAAGTCATTTTGAGTAATTTCACATGATGGTGATGGTTTGGAATCGACTCTTTTAAGAGGTATAATGACATCACTCCAACTAATTTTTTCTTCTTCATTAATAAGACACTCGATCTTCTCAATAGTCTTGAAGGCGTTTCTTCCTGCTCGGTACCTCTTTTTTATATTTAAACATCCAATATTGACGTCACTTGAAATGCTTTGAACTTCATCTTTGACATTTTCAACATCTCTCAACCAACCCTCTACACGAGCAAGTATCTCTTTATTATTTCTCTTGTTTCTTTCCTTGTGCTCATTGACATCTTTGCTTTTACCTTTCAAAACCTCCATTTTGCTTATCATGTCCGCAACACGTTTTGTTGAGGAAGTGACATGTTCTAGGTGTTTCGTGATATGACCAGTCAAAATGTTCACAACAGGACCAATAATTTGAGATGCAATCTGCTCCATTGTCCTGAGACCAACAAATCAAGCAAATATATCAACAAAAAAAACACTAAAAGTTGTTCAGAAGTATTACATATGACAAGAACAAATAGGCAATTCGATATCATCAAGTGGTTTAGGTTCTGCGAAAAGAAACTTATCAAATGCCTGGTACTACTTTCTACGAATTCAAGTCGTTTTTAAACAAAAATGAAAATGAGTATTTACCGGCGGAAACGTCATCGGAGATTGTGAAGAAGCACCGATTTAGGTCACTGAAAATGGTGGACTTGAATTACAAACAGCTTTTATCCGATGTTTCCTGCAAAAACAACACAAAAATCATAAATTCGTTAACCGAGAATCGATTATTGATAACAGAATTGAACAAATCGAGAAGATGATCGATTGAATCAGGACCAATAATTTGAGATGCAATCTGCTCCATTGTCCTGAGACCAACAAATCAAGCAAATATATCAACAAAAACAAAACACTAAAAGTTGTTCAGAAGTATTACATATGACAAGAACACCCAAATAGCCAATTCGATTATCATCAAGTGGCTTAGGTTCTGCAAAAAGAAACTTATCAAATGCCTGGTACTACTTTCTACAAATTCAAGTCGTTTTTAAACAAAAATGAAAGTGAGTATTTACCGGTGGAAACATCATCGGAGATTGTGAAGAAGCACCGATTTAAGTCACTGAAAATGGTGGACTTGAATTACAAACAGCTTTTATCCGATGTTTCCTACAAAAAAAACACAAAAATCATAAATTCGTTAACCGAGAATCGATTATTGATAACAAAATTGAACAAATCGAGAAGATGATCGATTGAATCAGGACCAATAATTTGAGATGCAATATGCTCCATTGTCCTGAGACCAACAAATCAAGCAAATATATCAATAAAAACAAACACTAAAAGTTGTTCTGAAGTATTACATATGACAAGAACACCCAAATAGGCAATTCGATATGATCAAGTGCCTTAGGTTCTGTGAAAAGAAACTTATCAAATGCCTGGTACTACTTTCTACAAATTCAACTTAATTCAATAACTCGAACGCATCAAGATTTGATGAACTTTGAATGAAATGGATGAATGATCTGACCTGTTGTTTGATATCTGATGATTATAAGACTGGATGGTAGATGATTCAATCAGAGAAGAAGGATTTCATCACAACACTTTGAAATCGTAAATTATTGACGCAAAGAATAGCAAGCTTTTTGTTCATCCTCAAAATCAAATGATTGAAATCAGAAATTGAAAGTGAAAAAGTGAAAATTACCAAAGCGCGGTGCATTCGAATAAGAAAACAACGCTTCGAATAAGAAAACAACGAAATCAAAAGGATACATACGTACCTTTTCATAGTGGTATCGTGGTTGGGTTTCAGACCAGAGAGAAGAAATGAAGAGGAAATGAGAGAGAAAATTATGTGTAAATGAAAGAAAGAAAGAAAGAAAGAAAGGGTTTTTATATGTATATGATTTAAATTTTGAATCTGGAGCCAGAATTTTGAATCTCGCCAAAGGTTTGAATTTTGAATATGGAGCCAAAATTTTGAATGGGCAGTGGTTTGATGCAGAGGTTTGAATTTATAACAGATGTTTGGAGGTTTGGAGGGGCAGTGGTTTGAAAAGGTGAATGTGGGAGGGGCAGTGGTTTGAAAAGGTGAATGTGGGACATCTTTGAATTTTAAAGTCTTTTAATATTAGGCATTATGTAGGTCCACCCGGAGGATCGAGTAACATCTATTCCTGTTTTCCGACAAACCCGTGAGTGTGGAATCCAAACGGGTAAGTTAAACCAAGTTACGAACACGTAAGACACAAGATTCACCGATTAACACTCCAATCTAGAAAACGGTTACAAAGCAATGTTTACAAGATGCTCTCATAAACTCTCAGTGTGTGTGTGTTTACAGTGTGTTCGCTCTGAAATCTATTCAAACTTCTTTTTGTGTTCTGTCTGTTGTGTGTGTATTTATACTAACATGCTCGACGAAATCAAGAAGCCGACGAAAACACAATGACGAACACCCATCATTATGACGAAATCCAGTGATTTCGTCACAAGAGATTTCGCCACAAGGGTGTTTTCGTCACATGTTGGGCCTGGGATTGGGCTTCAACATGTTGGGCCTAACAAACAGACAACACTTAAACTAATAATGCAAACTGTACACAAAGTAATTAGCATACCGAGTCAAGACAGGAGGATGTCTTGACTACGGCCTTCACTTCGTAGCCGAGTCGAACTGAGCCGAGCCGTATCCACATAATATGTATCAACAAACTCCCCTTTGGATGCTGCTCGCGAGATTCGTAATCTCGTTCTCCATCTCTTGATGGTTCTCTTTCTCGGAAAGGATCTTCAAAGTCTTCACGTGTTGCAAGTAAAAAGTGTATTAACAAACTCCTGCTTTTATCTAGGAAGTGTATCAATAAACTCCCCCTTTGATTATGCTCGTGAATCTTTTGATTTTCGATACTTTAGATCCTTGTGGTGTTGATGATTGATCAGCGGCAATTCGATCATCTTTATCATTTGAGTGCCTTCACGTCGTGTCTTCATTCTGAAGCTTATCATCGAACATGTTCTCTTCACCTTCAGCATCTGCACATGCAAGAAAGCTAAACAAGTAATGAGAACAACTGCTTGGAATATAGTTTAACATAAACAAATAACACACATGTGACCATGTTTTCAACTACCGTCCGACAATTTAGTTTGAAAAGTTAACAGTTTTTTCAATTTTGATTATTAACTTTCAAAACTTGCAAACTCTGACTGTTTATGAAGATTCAGTCATTTCGGTTTTCATCAGATTTCAGGCAACGAAGACTTGAGTTCCAACATCGGTTAATAAAAAACTAAAGCAGAAATAAAATCTTTTTGACTTTTATAAAGTTTATATTAAAACACACCTAAAATCTTTTTGGAATTTTGAATATTTCAAATGTAAAGACTGAAAGCAGTAAATAAATATATACAGAGTTGCAGAAACTAAGAAAAGTAAATATATACAAACATTCTTTTTACGAGTTTCGAGGGTAAGAGAATCATATTAGTGTACGGTCATGCCAAAACGCTCTTGTTGTTCTTTTTGTTAACATATAGATAAACATCCTATAACGATTATTGGTATTGTTATCCACATAAGCTCAACTTATCATATGTAATCATGGCGAGGGGATACGTTAAGGTATAATTTATACTTACCGACCGGTGTTCATCCACATCACGACACATTCCCGTATCAAGGTATGCACGAGAGTTCATCTTACTGGTGAGTATACCATTTATTATTTGTTTGACCGTATATGAAAATGTGAGAAACTCACTTATTTTGATTGAAAACAAGCCCTATGTGATAGAATCACTTATTGATGAGGAACTTGATTTTCAGATGCATGAGGGGCACAAGAGCAAGTCCGTGAACAGGTCAGCACTTTCGTACAGCAAAGAGACGAACTTGACTCCCGGATAAATGTGATATATTATCACTTATTTTGTGGACATGTGATTGTTGATCACTTATTGAGGTCGTATGCAGTATGTACACGTATGTATGATATCATGGAATATCTAGACTTCGTCTCCGTTTGTTTTGGTAAAAGAAACAACCATGATACCCAGATAAAGACCACATATCTCAGAACCTCGGCAATCTCTCAAACGAAATTTCGGTACTAAGATCATATGCCAATGAGTGGTTCCCACCTGGTCTTCAGTCGATTTAGGTTTATATCACCCTGCACACTTTAAGATGATTGTGAGCCTACCGATACATCTTATATAGAGTTGTTTAACATTTTTCATTTTGCATTTCAGTTTAAAAAGGTTTGGACAGACCACTGATGTACTATCATTTTCTCTTTTGCTCGCCAGGAACCTCATTTTTGTTTTTCTATTGTTTTTTAGTTTTGAAAATTTTCGATGTTTTTGAATTTTCAAAATTTGGAATTACTCCCCCTAAAATCAACAAACTTACAATAATTTTAAAAACACAAAGATATTTACAAAAACGATTTTTCGATGCGGATTTACTCTTGCTTGACCTTAATGCCGTTTACCAATAATAAAAAGTCAAATCTTGATTTATCAAATGTTTTGGTAAAAAGGTCGGCACGTTGGTCATCGGTATGGACTTTAACAACATCGATAAGCCTTTTATCAAAGCAATCACGTATGAAGTGATACTTAATTTCGATGTGTTTGGTCTTTGAATGCTGCACAGGATATCTAGTGATAGATAAGGCAGCAGAATTATCGACTAAAATAGGAGTAGTTAGGAATTCAAAACCGTAATCGCGCATTTGCTGTTGTATCCACAGGACTTGGGAGCAACAACTTGAGGCAGCAATGTATTCAGCTTCACAAGTTGATGTAGCAACACAAGTCTGCTTCTTGCACTGCCATGTTACGAGGCGATTTCCTAAAAAATGGCATCCATCCGTTGTGGATTTGCCATCGATTTTGCATCCGCCAAAATTAGAATCACTGAAAGCGACTAAATCAAAGTTATCATCCTTAGGGTACCATAGACAGGTATCTGGGCAACCCTTCAAATAACGAAAAATCCTTTTTACAGCTGCAAGATGTGAGGCCTTCGGGTTAACTTGATATCTGGCTTGCAGGCATGTTGGATACATTATATCTGGTCTTGATGCTGTGAGGTACATAAGGGATCCAATCATCGCGCGGTAGTATGAAGAGCTAACAACTTCACCCTTCAAGTCTGGATGAATTCCGTGATTTTGCTGCAGTGGGGTACCAATGGGCGATGTGTCGGACATCTGGAATCGGCTCAAGATGTCTTGAACATACTTAGTCTGATGGATGAAAATCCCAGACTTCGTTTGTTGCACTTGCAAGCCCAAAAAGAAAGTCATCTCCCCCATAGCGCTCATCTCGAATTTATCTTGCATTACACACTCGAAATCCCTACACATAACATTGTTAGTAGAACCAAATATAATATCATCCACATATACCTGTACCAGTAGAAGATCTCCATCTTGTTCTTTTATGAAGAGAGTGCAATCGATAAGACCTCTGCGAAATCCATTCTCCAGCAGATAATTAGATAAGGTTGCGTACCAAGCGCGTGGTGCTTGATGTAGACCATAGAGAGCTTTGTTCAGCAACCAAACCCAATCGGGATGGATAGGATCTTCAAAACCTGGAGGTTGTTCAACATACACCTCTTCTTCGACTAGACCATGTAAGAATGCACTTTTGACGTCCATCTGGTAAACCTTGAATCCTTCGAATGAGGCATAAGCCAGAAAGATCCGAATTGCTTCCAGACGTGCAACAGGTGCATACACTTCGTTGTAGTCTATACCTTCAATTTGACGAAAAACTTGAACGACCAATCTGGCTTTGTTTCGAATAACGATTCCACGGTCGTCCTTTTTGCATTTATACACCCAACGGGTACCAATCTTCTTGTAATCAGCAGGTTTCTCTACGAGCTTCCAGACACCTAGCTTCTGGAATTATTGCAATTCTTTCTGCATTGCTTCAACCCAAGAGTTATCTTTCAAAGCGTCTTTCCAAGTTCTTGGCTTTTCCTGTGAGACATAACACGCGAAAGACCAATCGTTTTGTTGACCAGATTCTCGGATTGCCGCATACAAGCCTGCGTTGTTGTTGTTTCGCAACATGTTTCTTGTTTGAATGCCACTTTGTACATTACCGATGATGTTTTGCTGAGGATGGGTATTGTGAATCCTTGTTTCAGGGTTTTCCGGAACTGGAATGTTTGTACCTAGATTGTTGAGATCGAGATCAACAACTAATTCAATACCCAGAACTGACGAAGAGGATGATGCAGTAGCTTCAGCTGTTATAGGGGCGTCCACTGGAGGTGTAGCCTCTGAAGTACCATGTACTGCTGATGTAGGACCTTCTTGATCTGCATCTAGAAATTCTTCATCCTCTGAAGATTCGTTCAGTTCAGTTGCATCATGAAAATCCTCATTGTCGAGAGCATTATTGTTCACTGAAGTTGGTTCTTGATTAACAATAAATGGACAAACCAACGGTAAATCTGTTGCGTTGTCACTCTCGAAAAACATCCTTGCCGCAGCATTTTCTTCAACTGCTTCGACATTGATCGAATTGAAAAAGTCATCGTACTCAAATATCCATGGTTGACCTGGATTTTTGACTGGCAAAGTGTGCCTTTGTACTCTGACTTCAGACCATTCCTCAACCCTTTTAGTCTCTAGATTCCAGACTCTTAAGTTCGGGGTGGCATAACCAAGAAAGTGACCTTCAATAGCTTTTGCCCCAAACTTTCCATTAGGATCGATCATTGTGCAAGGAGCTCCAAACGGTTCAAGATATGACAAATCTGGTTTCCGTTTGTGAAGAAGCTCGAAGCAGGTCTTGTTGTGCCTTTTGACTGTAAGGACTCAGTTCAATGTATAACAAGCAGAGGACACAGCTTCAGTCCATAATGGAATGGGCAACTGCGACTCTACTAACATCGTCCTAGCAGTCTCGATCAATGTACGGTTTTTACGTTCAGCGACACCGTTCTATTGAGGAGTGTAAGCCGCACTAAATTCGTGATGAATACCTTTTGAGGTGCAAAACTCCGCCATAGCATGATTTTTAAATTCTGTACCATTGTCGCTGCGTATCCGTCTAACCTTCAACTTATACAAATTCTCAATCTGAATGATCAAGTTTTTGATAATATCGAAAGTTTCACTCTTGTGAGCCATAAACGCCACCCAAGAAAATCTTGAATAATCATCAGTTATCACGAGGCAGTATTGATCATTCCTGATGCTTTTGTGCTTGACAGGACCGAACAAATCCATGTGCAAACGTTCAAGAGGAACTGCCACCGTGTTGATTTTCTTTGTTGGATGTCGCTTCTTAGTTTGCTTTCCTTTTTGGCATGAAACACAGACGTCTTGAAGATGGAAATTTTTAAGAAGAACACCATTCACTAATTCATTCGACACCAAATGATTCATTTTCCGTAAGTGAATGTGACCCATACGTCTGTGCCAAGAGATTGAGTCTTTTTCAGTGGCTTTGGTAATAAAACAAGTTGCTTATGCAGTCGTTGTAATTGCTTGGCTCATATCAAGGACATATAAATTGTTTATCCTTGGAGCTGATAAGAGAATCCATTCTTTTGGAATCTTGAAGCCTGGTTTCAGCACGTAACATCCATTTGCATCAAAGTGTACTGAAAACTGCTTATCACAGATTTGTGAAACGCTGAGAAGATTGTGATCAAGTTGTTGTACAAAGTTGATCTTGTCAAAACTTACAACCCCGTTAGATACCATTCATTCTCCTGTTATATAACCACCTTTATCTCCAGCAAAAGCAACATAACCTCCTCTAATAGATTTAACGTCGTAGAGAAGCTTCATGTCGCCGGTCATGTGCCTGGATGCCCCACTATCAACAATCCAATGACTGCTGAAAGTTCCTCCTGGAACACCCTGCACATGTACTCACATGATTAGTTGGAGATGGGGACCCAAGCCTTTGTGGTCTTGGGTCTTCCATTTTCATCAACGTAAGTTACTTGAACTTCTCGATGTTGTGGAAATTGTGATGTTCCCCCTGATTCAGTAATCGTTTTTGGTTTCCAGGTCTTTTTTGTTTTACCAGTGTTATTCTTTAAAATCTTAACTTCATGATTGTCTGAAGTTATTGAATTGTCTGGTTTGACAGAAACAGATGTTTTGTTAACCACGTCGGTTTTAATCGCTTTTTCAGTTTTCTTGACCTGTTGGCGTTTCTGTTTCTTTTCCCTTTCTTTTACAAGACGGGGATCTAGTTTTGATGAAACAGATCGCTTGCGGTCAATTTGGTCACGGGGATCATCAACTTTGGCTTTTTGTTTATGAAGATATGGACAATTGCGAATAATATGTCCAAATGTGCCACATGAAAAACATGATCTTCGTTCTACAAACCTCGAAGTATCATGTGATTGTCTTGTCGATGATGAACTTTGTGATCCCGAGGTACTTGGTTTTGAACTGTTTTCTTCATTTCTTTTCAAAGAGTTAACTTGATTGACATGATCTAAGTTAGATTTATTGGCAAATGTTTCAAGTTTATCTGTTCCCTTCGACTTCACAAAGTTCACTTTCTTGTTCTTCGTTTGGTTCGGTTCCTTTCGACCTTGAGTCGTTGATTTACCATTTGGTTTGGTATGATTTTGCTGCTTTTTTACTGTTGGTAATTTTTGATTGCCATATTGTTTTCGAACTTCGGCCTTTGGAATCGGAGGACACTGTGTTACCACAACGTGTGATCCTGTCTTTCCCAAAAACCTACTTGTCGATTCTTCAAAAGTTTTACTGATTAAAGATTGATTAACATTTTTAATCGGAAAATCTTTGTCAAAATAGATCTTATCATCACCAACAAGAGTGTATAGCAAATTCACACTCTCTGACTCTTTTGCAGACGTGGACTCTACTAAAACAGTCTTAGCAGGTTTTGCGGGAGGATCACATAGAATATGATTCTCAAGAGGTATGTCCTCTTCTTTGATTACCACATCAGACTGTGCTGAGTCAGTATTATTAGATTCATCATCTGAAGAATCAACATCCTCAACAATAACTGGAGGATCCTGATTCTGTTCAGCAGAAGACACACTTGTATCTGCTGATACATCCGAATCTGATGGTACTTCCGGTTTGTATCCAAGTCCCGTTGCAAATTCCTCAATGTCTAAAGGAACAGATTCCACATAATAAGTTTTATTCTCCTCATCAGGCATGGCATCATAATTTTGTTTAACAGGTGGTGGACATTTCTTGTATCCAATGCAAGTGACATCCTTTTTCTCTTTTAGTGTGTCAATGATGTGATCCAGCACATATCTAGAGTTAGAATAACTGTCTAGCTTAATCCGGAACGCCTCACTTTCACACTTAACAAAGGCTATCTCTTTTTGCATGATCTCAAGACGATCGATATAACAGTTTATGCTAGTTTGTTTTCTTGAAACCATTTTTGTCAGTTCGGTTTTATCTTTTCTTAAATTTGCAACCACCGTTTTAAACTCCTTTTCATGATTTTCATAAAACATGTTAGCCTCTTTGCATTTCGAAAGATCCACTATCAACTTTTAATTGTGGATATTTGTCACTTCATATTTGTTTTGCAAAGCCTCATGTTTGCTTTGCAAATCACACCACTTAGCATCAAAAGAAACATGTTTGTTTTGCAAGTCAGACAATTCAGCATTTAAAGCATCATGTTTGCTTTGCAACTCAGACATATTAGCATCCAAATCGACACATTTATCACTTAAGCTAGCACAATTATCACAATTAACGACAGTTGGTTCATCGAAACATACCTGGCTTGATGAGCTGCCGCCATTAGCCATAAAGGCTGAATGAAGAGAAGAAGAAGAATAAGCAGCTTGATCCACCAGAATAGATCTTCAATCATTCCTTGCTGCAGCTTCTCCTAATAATTCATCAATATCTGCATCGATTCTCCCACTAGATACATCATCAGAATAATCTTCACCTGAGGTTGAGGTTTCCTCATCTGAACTCCTTGAATAACCAGAACTCTCTTCATCTGAAGATTCACCACCACTGGCGGAAGATTCTCCACCACTGGCGTGCTTCAAATCCTTAGCAGTTTCAGCAAAACAAGCTGCTCCTCCCTGATCACCACTGCCTAATTGCATTGACCAGTCGCAACCTTCATCTATTTGCACCACAAGAGCCTGATTGGTGTTCGATGGTCCTGCTTGATTGTTTGCAGGGACCAAGGTGCGATCGTCATTCCTGGTTTGATTCTGATTCTGTTGGTTGCCTTGACCTCTGAAATGATTCTGGTTCCCATGCTGTGCTAGCTTTGTGCATTCACGCTTGAAATGACCACGTTCACCACAGTTAAAGCACTTGACGGATTGCTTGTCGAACCCATACTTGGTATCTTTCTTGCTTTCCAAGCTGGTTCTACCCGTCCGTTCCATGAAGTCCTTAGCTCGCCTAACAGCACTAGCGAAAGCCCATTTGATATCCATCATATCCATCTCTTCTTTATCGATCTGCTGATAATCTTCTTGAGTTAGATTGATGTTTTTGATCTGCCCTGCAATCAACCCACAATACGAGCTCACCAATGTGTTTAGTATTTCCATATGATCCTTAGCTACTTCAACGCTAACTTTGGAGAAGTTTGACGTGTCAAGCCGTACTATATTTGACTTTGATGGCTGACCGGCAGATGATGTGCTTCCATAACAAGCTTGCTGCTGCACAGGTAGTGAATTGCCGTACAAATCTGTGGTTGGTAGAACAACCGTTGGTCTTGAGGAAGGTGGAAGTGGATTTCCATACAGATCTGTTGTTGGAGCTGGCTTTACAGGAACTTGTATCTGATTGCCATACAAATCTGTGCTTGTGACAAATGCCGTTTGAAGTGGAGCGTGTGAAGCAGGTCTTGCAGAAGTGCTAGGAGTTCCATAATACATATCAGGATTTGTCGCACTGGTATTGCAGAAGTGCTAGAAGTTCCATAATACATATCAGGATTTTGTCGCACTGGAACCCTTTTTGCCTTTAGGGTTTCTTCCTGATCTTTGTTCTCCAAGAGCTGAGTGAAGTCATTGATGTTTGTCGTAGCCAATGTGCCATTGTATTTCAGGATTTCCAAGAAACCATTCCATTGAGGTGGCAATGCATCGGCAAACTTTGTGACAACCTGTGTTGGAGTTGTTACTACCTCATAAGTTCTCAATTCAGTCAGCAAGTGATGAAATCGACTTGTCATATCTCCCAAAGATTCATTTTCCATACAAGTGAAGCCATCAAACTCCTTAAGTAAATCATGTCGCAATTGACGTGACTTTTCATTTCCTAGACCCCTAGTCTTCAATGCATCCCATACTCGCTTTGTCGTCTTGAAACTGACAAACTGATGATATATATCCTTGCTCAACGCCTGAGTCAGAATAGCATATGCTTTCTTTTCTAAATCATACGCCTTCTTCTCGTCTTCCGTAAGATCTGCAAATGTCGCGTCAGTTGAAGCGGCAACCTCAAGAGCTTGATCAAAATCTGTAATAAAACATAACCACAATTACGTGTTTTGCCCAAGGACATACGTATGGAATCTATCTACCCATCCAGGATATTCGTTTATGTGCATCAGTTTCGGTGGGCGATTTAAACTTCCGGTCTCGCTTTCACTTAGGAGTATACTTTGAATACTTGGAGTTTGATTTGAAACAAACGCCCATTGACCTGTCGAAATTGGATTCGCTTGCGAAGATGCGGGTGCGGGAGATTCGGCCCATGATGGAGATAAACCGGTACTACTATACTTGCTTTCAGCATTAGACGGAGTACCCCACCAATTCGGATTCATTTTGAATATTTAATGACAAATACCTGATTAAATCACACAAATCAAACAGTTAAGAATGAAATGGAAACCTTCTGTTAGAAAATATTACAAATATGCGACGAAAATTATACGTGTTCGTCAAGATCAAATGTGACGAAATTAGTGATTTCGTTGATTGACAAATGTGACGAAAATGGGTGATTTTCGTCGCTGATATGTTTGACGAAAATAAGGAGTGTTCGTCGCTGAAATGCCTTTGACGAAATTGGAGATTTCGTCGCTGAAATGTGTGACGAAAATAGGGGTGTTTTCGTCCAGGTATATGTGATTTCGTCCAGGGTGTTTTCGTCCAAGACAAGTTGGACGAAATTAGAGTGATTTCGTTGACAATTGTTACCCGACAACTTGCAAGATATTTCCACAACCTTATCCTCTAACACAAAGACTTCAAATGGTCAAATTGTCAAACACTCTAACCTATTTTTCAACAACACATCATTTCAATGTACAAGATATTCAAATAAACATATTATAATCAATCTTCAATAATGCATAACACAATCAAATCCAGTAATTTAAGATCAAACACAGAAAACTTATGAAGAACACTTGAAGATATGAAGAACAATATGAGTTTTCTGGCCAAGATAATCACCGGAATAATTTCCGAACACAATTTTGCACTAAAGTTTAGTAAAAACCAAATCTCAACATGTGTAAATGTATTTTAAGAGTGGTTTTATAAAAACTAATAGCAAAATACAAGGATTTTCAAGATTTTAACACGTTTTTCCAGAAAATGTATGAACTTAAAGATCAAAACTCAAGAAAAACACATTAAAACTTAAGAAAAATCAAGAACACAAACTTGGTTTTAACAAGGAATCGAGCCAATGCTCTGATACCAATTGTAGGTCCACCCGGAGGATCGAGTAACCTCTATTCCTGTTTTCCGACAAACCCGTGAGTGCGGAATCCAAACGGGTAAGTTAAACCAAGTTACGAACACGTAAGACACAAGATTCACCGATTAACACTCCAATGTATTAATCTAGAAAACGGTTACAAAGCAATGTTTACAAGATGCTCTCATAAACTCTCAGTGTGTGTGTGTTTACAGTGTGTTCGCTCCGAAATCTATTCAGACTTCTTTTTGTGTTCTGTCTGTTGTGTGTGTATTTATACTAACATGCTCGACGAAATCAAGAAGCCGACGAAAACACAATGACGAACACCCATCATTATGACGAAATCTAGTGATTTCGTCACAAGGGATTTCGCCACAAGGGTGTTTTCACCACAAGGGTGTTTTCACCACAAGGGTGTTTTCGTCACATGTTGGGCCTGGGATTGGGCTTCAACATGTTGGGCCTAACAAACAGACAACACTTAAACTAATAATGCAAACTGCACACACGCAGTTGCATTTACATCGTTCGATACAAAGTAATTATCATACCGAGTCAAGACAGGAGGATGTCTTAACTACGGCCTTCACTTCGTAGCCGAGTCGAACCGAGCCGAGCCGTATCCACATAATATGTATCAACACATTATGATGTAATAATGACATAAGAAAAGCTTTGTTTGACAGCCTCTCCAGCTGACACATTAGCTTTTTTTATGTCACTCAAGTTTCTCCTTTTATAGAAAAGATATATAAATGAAAATCTTTTCCGGACACAAGTCACTTTCTCATACCTCTTGTCATTATTTTTCAATTTTTTTATTTCCTATTATTCCATATATAAATAAGTAACTTTTTTGTGCAACATGACTTGTACCCTATGCTTTTTATCTTTCGCAAGTTTTTCGTTTTACGTTTCGTTCTAAATTTTGCGAGTTAACATGTCGTAGCGTGCATGTGAGGTTCAACATTTTTTCTCTATTTTTTCATATTTGACAGACCCGTCGCAACGCGTCCATTTTTTCCCTTTTGAAACCTTCCCCGCAACGGGCGGGTCCTAGATCGACTAAGTTATTATTTTGTACGTTTTACGTTTCTGGTTAATTTCTTCGCATTAAGACACTGTAACGGGTGTGCGTGGTTCAACGATTTTAGTCTTCTTTTCGTTCAGTGTAATTTTTACCATTTTATCTATTTTATTTTTACGATGTTGAGAGTCGATGTCGTTGTGGCATTAGTGCTATTTGGTCACTTTCAACCTTAAAGTTTTTTCTTTTACATTTTAACCCATTTGAAATTTTTACTTTTAACTCAAACTTTTTCTTCTTTTGTAATTTAACACAACACTTTATTATTTACAACTTTGGTCCCCCATACTTTTTATCTTTCGCAAGTTTTTCGTTTTACGTTTCGTTCTAAATTTTGCGAGTTAACATGTCGTAGCGTGCATGTGAGGTTCAACGTTTTTTCTCTATTTTTTCATATTTGACAGACCCGTCGCAACGCGTCCATTTTTTCCCTTTTGAAACCTTCCCCGCAACGGGCGGGTCCTAGATCGACTAAGTTATTATTTTGTACGTTTTACGTTTCTGGTTAATTTCTTCGCATTAAGACACTGTAACGGGTGTGCGTGGTTCAACGATTTTAGTCTTCTTTTCGTTCAGTGTAATTTTTACCATTTTATCTATTTTATTTTTACGATGTTGAGAGTCGATGTCGTTGTGGCATTAGTGCTATTTGGCACGGTTTTACGAATGTTTTTAACCTATTAAATTTTTTACTAATATTTTGTTTCGGTTTACCCCTATACTTCCTTTACTTAAAAACTATTTTTTACGTGCATATTTTATGTACGGGTATGTATAAATATGATTTTTCTACATTCCGACGTAAACTTTTTTATAGACGAGTCAGGTCAAATATAATACGTTTTCGTTTAAAGAAACCATTTTTACGTGCATATTTTTATGTACGTTTTGGTATAAATTCAAGTTGTTCTACGTTTCGACGTAAACTTTTTTGGGAAATGATTCAGGTCAAATATAATATGTTTTCGTGTTTATTTTATTTATGTTTTGTAAAGGTTTTTTTCGAACCGAGTGGAGTCAAATTATGGTTTCTTTTTCTCCCCTTTTTTCCGAAAGCTCTAATTAATCCCTTTCGATTACACGTGCATATTTTCCTTCATACCCGTTACATTTTCTATGTATGAGTTGCGTCACATATAATACGTTATGATTGTTCGATATGAATTCCATTTACTTTACGTTTGATCCAATCACAATGCTTATACATGTTACACTGAGTTCAACTGGATACGTCAAAATGTGTGTTTTCATATGGTTAATGCATCATATAACGTTTGGACTTACCCATTCAATGTTTAAGATGTACCTGCGCCGCAACGCGGGCGGGTCTTAACCCTAGTTAAATAATAATTTTAAACTTATCTCCTATATTTAATAATAATGATATTAAAATTAAATTAAAATAAAAAAAATATCAAAGATATCATCAACAACAATATGAATATTTTAAAAAGAATTTTAAGATTATGTTACACTATTTTAGTTAAAAAATATATCTAAAAACAATTTGTGGCATTAGTTTAAATTATTTGAAAAACAAAATATTTAAAAACAATTCGTGGCACTAATTTAAATTTAAATTAATTAGAAAAACAAAATCACAAATATTTAATTTATATCCCTCTAGATTTATCAATAGCATAGTTTTTAGCATGTGATTTTTAACATGTTCTATTGTATCTAGATTAATTAATAGAACAGTTTTTAGTATATCATTCTAAAATATTCTATTGTATTTTTTTCTCTTATAATTAGGCGAAGAGGTATAAGCCTAAAGTAGTTTAAGACTAGATAATCTTGCAGTGTGAGATACTCTACTTTAAATACTCTACCTTAAATATCCTAAAATCACAAATAATTAAACAATTAAATACCAAATCCTGCTCTGTTACATTAAATCTACCTTAAAGTATCCTAAAAACAATAGAGGCACATACTCTAGAGTATCCCGAAACTTTTTTTTTCAAACATAAAATAAATTAAACATATAAACACCAAATAAACATAATTCAACTATATAAATAAATTATTGAACATCGTATTCCACATCTTTTCTTGTCCATTCTTGCAATTTCTTAAACTTCTTTGCAACCATATTGGTTGGATGTGGAAATGTTTTCATAAACGTTGACTAGGCAAGCCAGATCTCATTGGTTAAATAGTACCCACGTTTGTATAAGTGCCCGTTGACATTAAATGACGAGATCATCGTTTGAGAAATTAGTCATAAATAAAAATGGGTATTTAAGAATATGGTGGAAGGTTTGATAGTTTGTGAATGCTATAAAAATAAAAATGGTGAGATAAGTATTTATAATGATTTAAAATAAATACATTAACTTTTTCAATAAATTTAACGGTCATATGATTGTTAAAATGTCACAAACCCCCCACTTCAACTTCAATAAAGAGTAGCTGAGCTTCCCTAACCATTCGACTACCCGAATGAGGGGGTGGCGGGGGTGTTTTGCATGCGGCTTCAAAGCTAAGCACCCTTAACCGAGGATGCCCCTTCCCCCTTATAGCCGAAAGTATTCAAGTAATTAATATTTTTTTATTCCCAATTCAATTTATATCATGGCTTATTTTTGCTCTTTGCATATGTTTATATATGTATTGTAGATGTGATAACTTCAACTAATTTTTTTATGAATAGATTTGTTTGAGTTATGTTTGATCTCTAAGGGGTCACATGTTAAAAACGCTTATTTTTTCAACTATTTATGAATATTTCATTTATTTAAGAGTAAACTTCCGTTTTGCTCCCTGTGGTTTAGTCATTTTAACGGTTTTGCTCCAATAGTTTAAAAATAGCCATTTTCCTCCCTGATTTTTCTAACTTATCTTCATCTTGCTCCCAGCCTCTAACTTCATCAGGGAGGAAACTGGCGACAAACTCGAAAGATTAGGGAGCAAACTGGCGACAAACTCGAAAGATCAGGGAGGAAAATGGCTATTTTTAAACTATTGGAGCAAAACCGTTAAAATGACCAAACCACAGGGAGCAAAACGGAAGTTTACTCTTTATTTAATTATCATTTTTAAACTGTGGCGTATATTTTTCCGGCTTATTAATACCTATTTACTAACTTATTGATCAAACCCCGTGTAATACACGGGTTTTTTAACCTAGTTTATTAATTAAAAAAAAACACAATTTTAATGTCTTTATAATGAAACACTAATTACTTTGTTTGTTTATTACCGAATAAAATGGTAAATAATTTTTATATAAACAGAATACACAAAATAACTTAAAATAAAATATGAAACTATGTTAATAACTTAAAATAAAATATGAAACTGTATTAAGTTTTATGTAGATTTGCGATATTAATAAATGAAAAAATTACATCGTTGATTCTTGTGGTTTCTGCCAAATTTCAGTGTCGGGTACTAATAGTTTTTTGTTGCAAAGTTAGGTACTAACGCTCTAATTTGTCATAATGCTGAGTACTAAGGCCAAACTTTGTCACAATGTTGAGTACTAAGGCTAAACCTTGTTAACTTTTTTGTTAAGTCTTAGGTGGTGTTTCTTTTTCTAAAAAGGATATGCGCAAGCTCTTCTGTCTGCGCAGCGCAGACCACACACAAACAATGACATCTGCAAACTGTTTGTTTTTCCGAAAACGTTTCACTAAAAAACGTATGCGCGAGCTCTTCTTGGTGCAGACTTGGGGTTTGATCAATAAGTTATTAAATAGGTATTAATAAGCCGGAAAAATATACGCCACAGTTTAAAAATGATAATTAAATAAATGAAATATTCTTAAATAGTTGAAAAAATAAGTGTTTTTAACATTTGACCCCCTAGAGATCAAACATAACTCAAACAAATCTATTCATAAAAAAATTAGTTGAAGTTATCACATCTACAATACATATATAAACATATGCAAAGAGCAAAAATAAGCCATGATATAAATCGAATTGGGAATAAAAAAAATATTAATTACTTGAATACTTTCGGCTATAAGGGGGAAGGGGCATCCTCGGTTAACGGTGCTTAGCTTCAAAGCCGCATGCAAAACACCCCCGCCACCCCCTCATTCGAGTAGGCGAATGGCTAGGGAAGCTCAGCTACTCTTTATTGAAGTTGAAGTGGGGGGTTTGTGACATTTTAACAATCATATGACCGTTAAATTTATTGAAAAAGTTAATTTATTTATTTTAAATCATTATAAATACCTATCTCACCATTTTTATTTTTATAGCATTCACAAACTATCAAACATTCCACCATATTCTCAAATACCCATTTTTATTTATGACTAATTTCTCAAACGATGATCTCGGCATTTAATGTCAACGGGCACTTATACAAACGTGGCCACTATTTAACCAATGGGATCTGGCTTGCCTAGTCAACGTTTATGAAAACATTTCCACATCCAACCGATATGATTGCAAAGAAGTTTAAGAAATTGCTAGAAGGGACAAGAAAAGATGTGGAATACGATGTTCAATAATTTATTTATATAGTTGAATTATGTTTATTAGGTATTTATATGTTTAATTTATTTTATGTTAGAAAAAAGTTTCGGGATACTCTAGAGTATGTGCCTCTATTGTTTTTAGGATACTTTAAGGTAAATTTAATGTAACAGAGCAGGATTTGGTATTTAATTGTTTAATTATTTGTAATTTTAGGATATTTAAGGTAGAGTATTTAAACTAGAGTATCGCACACTGCAAGATTATCTAGTCTTAAACTACTTTAGGCTTATACTTCTTCGCCTAATTATAAGAGAAAAAAATACAATAGAATATTTTAGAATGATATACTAAAAACTGTTCTATTAATTAATCTAGATACAATAGAACATGTTAAAAATCACATGCTAAAAACTATGCTATTGATAAATCTAGACGGATATAAATTAAATATTTGTGATTTTGTTTTTCTAATTAATTTAAATTTAAATTAGTGCCACGAATTGTTTTTAAATATTTTGTTTTCAAATAATTTAAACTAATGCCACAAATTGTTTTTAGATATATTTTTTTTAACTAAAATAGTGTAACATAATCTTAAAATTCTTTTTAAAATATTCATATTGTTGTTGATGATATCTTTGATATTTTTTATTTTAATTTAATTTTAATATCATTGTTATTAAACATAGGAGATAAGTTTAAAAATTATTATTTAATAGGAAATAAAAAAATTGAAAAATAATGACAAGAGGTATGAGAAAGTGACATGTGTCCCAAAAAGATTTTCATTTATTAGTATAGTAAGTTATCTTAATAACTGAAAATAAAATATGAAACTGTATTAAGTTTTATGTAGATTTGCGATATTAATAAATGAAAAAATTACATCGTTGATTATTGTGGTTTCTGCCAAATTTCAGTGTCGGGTAGTAATAGTTTTTTTGTTTCAAAGTTAGGTACTAACGTTCTAATTTGTCATAATACTGAGTACTAAGGCCAAACTTTGTCACAATGTTGAGTACTAAGGCTAAACCTTGTTAATTTTTTTGTTAAGTCTTAGGTGGTGTTTCTTTTTCTAAAAAGGATATGCGCAAGCTCTTCTGTTTGCGCAGCGCAGACCACACACAAACATTGACATCTGCAAACTATTTGTTTTTCCGAAAACGTTTCACTAAAAAACGTATGCGCGAGCTCTTCTTGGTGCAGACTTGGCGTAACCACTTCTAAGATCTTCTAAGGTCTGCAGTGGGTTAAACACCACCACCCACCACCCACCACCACCACCGTCCATCACCACCACCACCCACCACCACCGTCCTTCACCACCATCGTCCTTACACACTACCATATTATTTTAGAAGTCTACATAAGTTAAAAAATAAGCAGTCTTCTTCTTGCAGACTACATAGATTTGGTCCACATATTCTTCTACAGATGTCTAAAGATGTACATGTCTATAGATATGGTCCGCAGACTGCAGACATTTTACCTCTTAAAAAACAAACATCACCTTACTAAAATGATCTTTAATATTTAAAGTTTTTTGTCATTTTGTAAAAATTAGAAACCGTAGGGACTATATGTGTTAAATAACCAAAATTGTTAAGTCAAACAAAAAGAAAGCCCACCTTTTAGGGGGTCTTCTCAGGCAAAGTCGCCGGATTCCGGCCATATCAGATCTGTAAAAATTATCCTTTTAACTAGTTTTTTTCGTTAATGTTTATTTCCATAATAATCAAAACTAACAACTCGTTTGTGTCACGTGTAAACTGCAAATTATGCCTATCCGCTAACCCGTTTAACTCCGAAATTCCAATCATCCTCCTGATCTGTTATATCTTCAATTCGAGTATAAATATACGCCTCTTGATCCAATGCGACCTCATTCCCACACAATTTCACAACCAATTATGTCTCTACAACTGATCGGAGCCGCCTCGGCATACCAGAACTCCGGCGATGCAATTCTTGTACATAACATCGCAAACTGGTACGAATATTACATGTTATTTGTTCGTTTTATCATACAGAACCAAAGCCCTATATTTATTTTAACTTACAAAACTGTTATATTCCTAAATCAAAAAGATTTGTTTTAGTTATTTTTGTAAATCTTAACTTGGTTTATTATTTAGATTAAGTTAAAAAGTTTATTTTACTAACATATCATTTATAAACTCAAAGTTTATAAATAATAAACTTCAAATCCATTTAATTTTATAAAAATATAAATAAATCAGAAAACATTACTTTAAATTATTTTAGTCAAATATAATAAATTAAAAATAGACCCTCTAGTTATTAAAGTGCATTTTAGTCATTTTAGTAAGATTTAACAAAAAAGTTAACAAGGTTTGGCTTAGTACTCAACATCGTGACAAGGTTTGGCCTTAGTACTCAACATTGTGACAAATTAGAACGTTAATACCTGATTTTACAACAAAAAAATGTTAGTACCCGACATTGAAATTTGGTAGAAAGCACAAGGACCAACGATGTAATTTTTCTAATAAAATACAGAGTATCAAATACTAAATGAATTAGTAAATAGTATTTTTAAAAGAAAAAAGAACATTGAAAATCCGGCTTGTCCGTTCTACCAGTCCAACGTTTATGTCCAACCTATAAACGGATGACAACTCAAATGACACTAATACAAAAATAGGCATTTGCTACGACCATATCCGTAGCAAATTCCTAGCAAATACCCATGTTGCTACGGACTTGCTACAAATTTTGGTCCGTAGCTACAAGTCTCGTCGCTAATTAACTTTGCTATGGATTTTGCTTTGCAACAGTTTTAGCTAGAAAAGGTTCGTCACTATTTTAGCTACATATTTTGCTTCGGAAATGTTTGCTACGGACTTTAAGCTTCGAAAATGTTTGCTACGGACTTTTAGCTACCAAAATGTTTGCTACAGTTTTTGCTACCAGTTACGCAACATTGCTAGGAATCTAGCTAGGTATTTTAAAAAAATTCCTCTACGGATTTTGAGGTTTTTATACACATTTAGCTACAATTTTGTTGAGAATTTTACATAATTTCCATTTCCTTTATATTATTTTCTATTTGTGTCATGTGAACATTATATTCAAATAAATATATACAAATCACACCAAAGAAATATGTCCAAGCCAACTAGATAAAAATATCCAACTTAATAAACAGTAACAAAATAAAGATATAAATTATCCAAAAGCAATACAATTAATATTCAAAATATTTTGTTTACTAACATAAACCCATATTTTAACCTGGTACAAAATTTTATTGCAAATGCTATTTGACAACAATTGGAATCTTTCATTCATTTAAGGCCGGTGGGTGTGGCATGGCGCCACCCCGCCACATCACCCTCCATAACACCCCAGGGGCGCCATCCTCCACACTATTGATTTCAAAGGGGGGGGGGGGGGGCGCCATCCATGTCTCGCCAGCATGTTAACGAGCTTTAACGGTGTGTGCTGGTGGGCCCACCTAATTTCAACCAATAAAATCTTTTTTTTTATTTTAGTTTAATAGGGGGCTTTATACCACACCATGCACGTTAAAGGGAGGGGCTTTAAAGCCCCCATATGACGTGGCACCTAGGTAGATCTGACGTAGCGTGATAAAGCCCCTAGAGGCTTTATACCACACCCTCCAGCCTAAGCATGCAACTTCACTTTTCTTCAATTTTCTTGATCATAACATACTTCTTTGTTGTTTTGTTCTACCCAACTTTGCTATTCATTCCTTCGACCCATTGCACCGGTACTAATAAATTAACGCATCACTCTTAATCAGTGTTTTCATACCCGGACCGGACCGGCCGGTCGGACCGGTTTTTGGAAGGGTTCGACCGGTTTTTTATATATTTTTTCAGATTTAACCATATTAATTTTTATGATATTTACGATACCTTCTGGTTCTTACGTCCGGTCGGGCCGGTTGGACCATTGAACCGGTAACTTTTCCGAAGGTTAGATTAATTGTACATTATAAACTAAAACATGTCAAATTTTCTTGATACAATAATTACAAATGTAGGAAATGTAAGATTAAATATATATTATTTTATATTTAACCTAGTAGCCATTATAATCATTTACATTATATGGATCAAAATATATAACAACCTATTAAATAATTAGTTGGTAATTGTTGATGGGCCAAATTACCCTTATTAACTAATTAGGGTTTCCTCTTGGGTGCATATATAAGGAGATAATTAGAGGGTTAAAGGGTTAGACTCTAAACACAATAGCATCACTCATGAAATCGCCCCCTCTCTCCTAGCCGAACTCCCTTATTCGGTTTCTCTTACCACTATCATTAGATTGCACCCTAAGGAGGAACCAGACCAAAACTGACAACTATGTCAAACATTGTTGCTGTATCTCCATCTGGATTCTCTGCTGGCCTGTACTGATGCAATCAAAGGTATGTCTTCATGTTTTCCATTATGTCTTAACAGAACTGATCAACATGTGGTATCAGAGCTTATGTTGATTAGTCAGTTCTGTTTTCGTATCCATTATTCTGGGATTGAAATCTGGAAAACAGAAGTTTTGAAAACTCAATAAAACTCACGGCTATTTTCTGGTCATAAGTGCCGAGATCAATGTTTTTCGGGAAAAGAATGTTTTTTAAATGACTCGGAATCATAATGGTAAATCTTAATTGTACCGAAATCTGTTTAAAGCCTTAAAATTCAGGTTTCGGGTTCCAGAATCATGTTTTTATTTTTAGGGTTCATCATGTGTTCTTAGGAAAATTCGAAATTCCTTTATGTTTTGGAATATAATTTTGGATTTTTGAGTGTTATTTCCCTGTTTGATCCAATTTAATCTGTTAAGTTTATTCGAAAACTGTTAAAAGATATACAGTTATAATTTTCAAAATATTATGATAAAATTAGATCATCACTAAAACAGGAAACCATATCTCAAAATCCCTAACAATTCGAATTTTCGGTTATGTTTTCACATTAATAGATGTAACAGAAGTTTCGAGATAAGTTTTAACCACCCGAGACAAAGGTCTCGACTCGAGACCACAAGAACTCGACTCGAAATCATAAGTGTTCTCAAATGTTTATAACTCGAGACAACGATTTCGACTCGAGATCATAAGGTCTCGACTCGAGACAACTGAGGTTTCGACTAAGGGCTTCAATCTTCACAACTCGAGACCATGGTTGCGACTCGAGATCTCATCAAACACTCGAGATCTCATAAAACACAGTAGTCGAGACCATGATTACGACTCGAGACACTGAGGTTGCGACTCGAGACCATTAATGAGTCGAGACCCCATAATGTTGCAAGATGAGTCGAGACTTGACTCGAGATCTCACTCGAGACCTCATAATTGAGTCGAGATCTCACCTGAAACCTCATTATTTTAGGCTGTTTAATGTGAACTAAGATTTAGCTACTAAATTGAGTTCGATCCGTGCTAACAGGTGGTTTGCTACTAAATAATTGGTTTTTGTAATTACTTAGTTAATTAATAAGGATCAAATAATGTTTTACAAAACCAAAATGGCTTTACTTGAATGAGCTTCTGATGTATCATTTCTGGCCAAAGCTGACTTGATACATCTACTTATCATCCAAGTATTACGAAAGCTATGTTAAGTGTGCATCATAAACATGAATGTCTTAATATCTGGCCAAAGCTGATTTAATTCCTTCATAGATGGCATACTTAACGAGTGCATAACTAAAGTGATTGTTTCAATTCTGGCCAAAGCTGATTTGTCACAAATACTTTGCACACATGCTTAAATGATTACACTTCTGGCCAAAGCTGATTTGTTTTCGTTCAAGTAGAACTTTAAATAGTCTATTATTTTGATGTTAGTAATAGACATATCACAACCTCTTCATTGTTGCTTAATTGTGGGCACACTTAGATTTCTTACCTAAACTAGCATAATCCTCAACAAGAGAAATCACGACTAACGTCATTAACTTGTTTCTCTATTAGAATTTGTTGGTCGTTAAATATTGACCCTAAGCATGCTGAGTTCCTAAAGTTTTCTAAGGTCAGTGGGAGCAGTCAAGGTCCTTATCATGACTTGCAAGGAATACAAGAGGCGGGGGGAAGAGTGTCATTAAATTTCACTCTGAATTTAACTCCGATTACACCTCTTGTACACCATACTGCACCAACTCTTACAAACTTAGAATGAAAATGATAGCAACCTAACCAAGAGCTAATCCATAAAACTGAAACTTCTAATGAACCCAATCTTCAACTCAGGAGGTCATCTAGGTTTAAAAACCTACTAACTTTGATGATTACATAACCTCCCTAATGAAGTTGAAATGAACTTTGGAAAAGTTTACCGATCCTATCTCTTCAAATTAAGCCATTAGTGTCAATCAATCTTCTAAATGGAATAAAATAGTTTTCTAGTAAAACTGATTTTATGTGTTCGTATAACGTTTGGGATTTGATTGAATTACCTAAGAGTGTTCATAACTAAATCAAATCCTAATATAAGCGTTAAGACACAAAGAGGCATGATTGATTGTCAAAGGTTATACTTAGAAAGAGATAAATTATCAAAGATTTTTTTGAGGATCATCACTGTTCTAGTAGCTTATAATAGTTTAAAGCTACATTAGATGAACATTAAAAACAATTTTCCTTAACAAATGGCTGACATATTTACATGTTCATAAAACAACCTGAAAGTTCTAAACTGAAGGTTAAAGAACACTTTATTTGTAAGCCAATAAAATCCATGTATGGGTTAATGCAAACATCATAATGTGATGAAAAGCTAACGAATTATTTTCATCAAGAATCAAGTGGATTAATGTACCTACCTCAAGATGAGTGGGAGCAACTAAAATAAACTTGTATATATAGATGACATTCTTTTGACAAGCATATGTTACATAAGTCAAAGCATTGTTAACACAAACTTTGATATAATAAATCTCAGAGATATCTCTTACGTGATTGATATCATAACATACTGAGATAGACCCAATGGGATATTAGTTCCGTTCCATAAGTTTAACATTAAATGGGTCCTTACATATGTAACAATCAATACTGCTCTCCTTCAGAGGATAATATGGTAAATGAGATTATTTTTTTACGATTCATTAATTGGAAGCCTTATGTAAGTTCAAGTTTATACTCGTTTAGATATTACTCACATTGCAACACACTAGATATGTCTAGATTAATGTGAAGCATCTAATGGAGTATTACAGTATCTTTAAAAGAAACGAGAATTTAAAGAAGAAGTGAGAATTAAAACCGGTTTATTACTCTTACTTTGTGATGTTCAAAGATGACAAAATGTAATGTCGGGTATATCTTTATGTCAGCAGACAAAACCTATCTCATGGATGAGTCATAATAAACTGATAATAACAACCTAAGTTATAACGACATAATATCGTCACTAAATGTTGTTGGAAATATATCAGTGGACTCATAAGTTTATTAACTCCATATAATTAATGTTTTGAAGACTTAGTGTGATAAAGTCAGCTACCATGACTCCTTGAACAGTAACAGTTCGAGAGGTGCTGCATTAAATTTCGATACGCAATTAATTATTCGTTTATGAACGAATTGAGGAAACTAAGTTTTGTATCGAATTCATTCATGATATGCTTAAGGATTCTATAACTGAAGGGCTATTACCTATAAGTCTTATTAAGAGAGCTCATAGACGGGTATTAATTAATGGCCGTGCGCAATTGCATATCGTACTATGAATGACTAAGTATTAGTTAATTTTTCCTCATCAGTTTGATTTTGTATGTCTCTAAGAATATGTCAAGTCGACATAGTGGCATATAGACAAATAAAGTTACAAATCAAACAAAGGGCTTATGCATATTTTGATCATGATGATTAGGTTTTAAATTAAGGCTATAGTAGGACTAATGGGGGTCCTGAGTCGCATAATGATTCAACGGCTGTATTTCTCTGCTATAGTACTTGTTTAAGGCTAAAATGAGTGTTAACTCCTGATCAGGCTTATCTAATACTCATAGTAAATGATTACTCGGCTAAGTGGGAGAATGTAAGATTAAATATATATTATTTTATATTTAATCTAGTAGCCATTATAATCATTTACATTATATGGATCAAAATATATAACAACCTATTAAATAATTAGTTGGTAATTGTTGATGGGCCAAATTACCCTTATTAACTAATTAGGGTTTCCTCTTGGGTGCATATATAAGGAGATAATTAGAGGATTAAAGGGTTAGACTCTAATCACAATAACATCACTCATGAAATCGCCCCCTCTCTCCTAGCCGAACTCCCTTATTCGGCTTCTCTTACCACCATCATTAGATTGCACCCTAAGGAGGAACCAGACCAAAACTGACAACTATGTCAAACACTGTTGCTGTATCTCCATCTGGATTCTCTGCTGGCCTGTACTGATGCAATCAAAGGTATGTCTTCATGTTTTCCATTATGTCTTAACAGAACTGATCAACAGGAAATTCAAATGAAATATTTACCATTAGAAGACAACTGTGAATAATACAAGGAGCAGAAAGCTTAGGCACTTTAAAATCCCCAAAATAAGCTATATTCGTGGCCTGTTGATTTTGAAATTAATTCAAGAAAGCTTGCCATCTATTAACAAACTCTATTTCATCTTAGGCCTTTGGGTATACTTTAACCTAACTTAACTCCACCTAAGTGACACATCAACTTTTTGTTTTCTCATTTCACTTTGTCTCACTCTAAGGAAATGGTTTAACATGTTAACACATAACTCATTTAATGCACTTTAACATTGGGTTTTTGTCTAAAAATAAAATAATATTTAATTTAATCTCTTAACATTGGGTTAACATGTTAACACATAACTCATTTAATGCACTTTAACACAAGGAGGGAGTGGTTTGCAATGTTAGTTAACATGTCATGTCATTGTTAATACTCTAGATGTTAGAGTAGACCCCATGACCTTACTTCTGTAATTTGAAAAAAGTTGTTGAAAAACATTTATCTTTTTATGTTTCATCTTACTTCTACAAAGTATTTCTAAGAATGTATATTCAACAATGAAATATTACAATCATGTTTTGTTTGGTCATACCATACACCAAACGACGTTGTTTTCTTTAACGAATCTCGTGCGTTGCATGTGCGTGTCTATAATATGTATATGCTTACATGTCCTTATTATGCCGACTGGAAAGCATAACATATATTCGACCATGCAATAATTTAATAATAATAAAATTATTTGTTAGATGAATTTATATCCACATTAAAGTTGTTTGTATAATTATATAATTCAGTTTTATGATTGTCTGTTTTATTTATTGTTATGCATTAATTAATCTACTTTTAAAATGTAATTCTCTAAAATCTACTAGGATTTTGAAGGTATTGCATGAGCACACTCTTTTGAACTTAACAAACTATAAGTTCAAGCTCGGCTAATTTGTTATTTACTCAATGTTTAGTTACTTTATGCAAATTATAACTATATATTATTTATTTTTTATAGTAAACAAGTATATATATTATATAAATATATAATGAAAAATATGTTTGTTTAATCTCACGAGCTTAATCAAACTCGATTTATAAAAGCATTGGCTCGAACATAACATAAAAACTGATTCGAGCTGGTTAAGCTTAAATTAACTCTATCTTACGCTCGAGTTGTGTAATATTTACTAAATTCGAGCTGGTTAAGCTTGGTAAATTTCAAATTTTGAAAAGCTGGTTTCAAGTAGTTTATGACTAGCTCGATTGAGTTCCTAAAATAATAAATTTTATATTTGGAAAAACGGAGAGTTTTATAATAATTGTCGTATTTTCTTTCATGCATACAACTTTTTTCTCTCTCTTTCTCTGAGTTTTTCTTCTCTTTTTATGGTTCTGTCTTTAAATTATGATCTGATTTAAACATAACATAAAAACTGATTACTTGTTAAACAGTCATATTTTTTTTTTCTTATTTCTAATCTCTATATTTATTCCAATGTTATTTACAAATGAAATATATCCACATATTCCAACTTTAGGATTTATGTATTAAAAAGAAATTCATGGAAAATGATGGTTATTTTAGTAGCACATGTGTGGGGAACCGCAATTGTCGCTAACTAAAACATGAGCATGTGAACACAGTTATGTTTGCATCTCCGTGATGGCAACCCCCAACACCTCTCTTTTTATTCCCTTAGTCAAAAGATACTAAAAGTAATATAATAACAGTAGCACCACATTTCGTATACAACCTGTAAAAATCATTTAAAAAATATCATGTGTCATTCAACCAATTAGGCCAGAGGGTGTGGAGGGCGTCACCCCTGCCACCTCACCAACGATAGCGCCGGTGGGGCGCCACCGTCCATACCCACCGAGTTAAGAAGGGGCTCCATGGTGGTTTCGCCAACATGGTAACGAAGAAGATTTGGCAGGATCGAGGGGTGATTGGTTGCAGGTGGGGGAGCTATAGTTTGAAGGGGGGTTTTATCCCACACCCTGCAAGTTAAGAGAAGGCATGATAAATCCCCCTGGCTGACGTGGATCTGACATGGCGCTGACGTGCCGTGATAAAGCCCCTAGTGGCTTTATCCCACACCCCATAGCCTTATAGAGAAATGATAAAATAATAACCTAAACAATATTAATTATATTGAATTCCCTATAATTATACTTACAAGCTATTAATTCTTTATTTGGTTCTTGCTTTTGTTTCCAATTTGATGATATAATTCTTCATAAAGAAAGTGCTGATATCATTCACATATGTACTAAAATCAAGTATCTTTATTAATTTTCATGTGCTAATATAATTAAAAAGTGTTATTCTTATGTATGTATTGTTTTAGTTTGTTCTAATTTAACCCTTTTTCAATGCTACGATCTGTTCTCACCGTTTATAGAATAAATATGTTTTGTACCGTAACCACCCCATAATAACATACTACATAAAATTTACGACATAAATAATTTTAGTTAAAATTTATTACATAAATATTTTATTTTTAAGTAAATTGCAATTTTACCCCCTGAGGTTAGGGGTGATTGGCACTTTTACCCCCCCTAACGAAATAATTGCAATTTTACCCCCCACTGTTTGCTGTTATGTTGCAACCTTACCCCTCGGCTTCAGTTTTGTTGACTAATCTGTTGACTTGGTGGTGAAATGACTATTTTACCCTTTTATTTTACCCCCTGTGTTTTGTTTACTTTGTAATATTACCCCCTGCCACCATTACCACCGCCATTCACCACCACAACCACCGCTGCCACCTCCAGCCACCACCCTCAACCACCACTGCCACCGCCATTCACCACCACAACCACCACTGCCACCACTGCCACCACCATTCACCACCGCAACCACCACTTAAACCATGCAACACCTCAGGCTATTCCCTCACTTCTCCGATCAAATCTCCGGCAACCTCATCCCACTCCGACCATTTCGAAGGCGGTTCACTCTGTTGCTCGACGTTTGAATCCATTAATTGTTTTTAGTGATAAAGGTGATGATGATTCATGCTAATTGTTTTCAGCAATATAGATACTTGAACAAATGCACTGAATGATTGAATGAACTGATGAATTATGATATAAATGTTTATATTGAAGAACCAAAATAATCAACAATCAAACAACAGTTACCTGAAACAGAGTGTGTAGGAGTTTGGGGGAAATCAAACACAAAATGATCGAAAATGAGTTACCTAAAACAGAGTATGTTCTTGGAATGTGCAGACTGAGGTATGACATAAACTTTCTGAAATTGGGCCATATCTGCTTTCATTATGACAATTGCTATGCAATCTGCACCCAAATTGCACATTTCTTGAAAGTTTATTAATCATTAACCATGTGAACTGGAAGTACTTTAACATAACAAAATTGAAAGTATGATTGAATTTTACAATCATATTATTAGTTTCTGGAAAACAAAACAAGTGTAAATTATGTTTACACAATTATCCCATACAAAATGCATGCTGAATCTGGTTTCAGCCATGTAAACACTTCAAATTCCATAATATAATCAAATCCCACTTTTGGTTACATACTGATGAAGGTGTAGATGTAGCCAATTCGGAGAAGATGTCGTAAGTTACTTACTGATGAAGATGTAGCCAATTCGGAGAAGATGACCGGAGTTGCCTGTCAACCGTCACAACAGCTCCATCTCCGTCTCCGGTCATCCACTCCGGCGACCATTGAACCACCTCTGTCTCCTTCCGGATGGTTGTGGTGGTGGTTGTGTGGCGGCGGAAGTTGCGGTGGTTGTGGTGGTGAATGGCGGTGGCAGTGGTGGTGATTATTGTGGTGGCAGTGGTGGTGAAGTTGCGGTGGTTGTGATGGTGAACCTCCTCTGTCTCCTTCAGAGATATTGAAGAAGAAGAACCACTAATGTTCATATATATATATAATAACAATAATAATAAAAATAATAATATAATAATAAATATAGGGTAAGATTACCAAAATACCCTCCCAAGTCAACAGATTAGTCAACAAAACTGAAGCCGGGGGGTAAGGTTGCAACATAACAGCAAACAGTGGGGGGTAAAATTGCAATTATTTCGTTAGGGGGGGTAAAAGTGCCAATCACCCCTAACCTCAGGGGGTAAAATTGCAATTTACTCTTTATTTTTTGTATCATTACTATCTATCTTAAAGTACAAAGTCGGTGGATTTACTCCACCGACCTCACACTTTTTACCAATTGGTGTAAGTTGTAACCGTGTAAATGTATAATTTTACAATTAGTGGGCTACGCTGACAAAGCCCAAAGCGTGGCCCAAAGTATTAAAAAGATTTTGGCTGTTGTCATTTGGAGTATTCGGAAACACTCTGGGCTCAGCCCTCCAAGTGACAGCACCTCCTTTATTTACTTCATCTTTTTGAGAAAAAAACATTAGTCTCTTAAAGTAAAAAAAACAAATTGTTTGCTTTTTACCCTTTAATTTTGGGTAGTATTCTTTATACTCTCAACTTTGCTATAGTTTTTTTTATTCTCAGCTTTGTCAAATTTTATTATTACCCCCTTTTACTCTTAAGTTTACAAATTATAATTTTTAACACCTTAACCTTTTATGAACTTTGTAAAATGTCACTTTAACCCCTCGAGAGTTTTGGCTTGACGGTATAAATCCAAGTCAGTCGGCTCGCATATAATACGTTACGATTGTACGGTATAAATTTGATTTGCGTTATGTTTTGATCCAATCGCAATGCAGCTATATGTTACGTTGAGTTCAACCGGATACGTCAAAACGCATGTTTTCATAAGGTTAGCGCATCACATAATACTTTGATTAATCCGTTCGACGTTTGCAATGTACACGCGCCGCAACACGCGCAGGTCTTATTACTAGCTATATCTTAAAAGACAAAGTCGGTGGTACTTTTACAAATAATTTTTTTTTGACACTCCAACTTTGTGCTAAATTTTTTTTCAGCCCCAACTTTGTTATAGTTTCTTACCCTTTCTTAGCCCTTAAGTTTATGATATGCAATTTTTAACAATTTAACTTTTTATGAACTTTGTAAACGCCACTTTGACCCCCTCGAGAGTTTTTGGCTTGACGATATAAATTTGAGTTAGTCGGGTCATGTATAATACATTATGATTGTACGATATAAATTCGATTTACGTTACGTTTTGATCCAATCGCAATGCAACTATAGGATACATTGAGTTCAATCAGATACGTCAAAATGTGCGTTTTCATATGGTTAATACATTACATAATGCTTGGACTAATGCGTTCGATATTTGCGAAGTATCCGCGCCGCAACGCGCGCGGGTGTTATTTACTAGTTATACTTATTCTGTTTATATATAAATAATATCCAATATAATACATAATATTTTATTATTCTTAACTTACGTATGTTTTTCTCTTCATTCTTTGTACTGTTGTAGTCGTACCACTTGGACGACAATATTTATCTTCAAATTTTCTTTTAGTATTATTCACCTAGGACACATTGTTTACAGAATTATAGATTTCTATTAGTTTATTTTAGTTTTCACATATTTAAGATTGTATGTTATTCTTAGGTGACGTCTTCCATTGTTTTTTTTCTTTCAGACTGGTTATGTATTCTTACTTTGACTATAGAGTGGTATTAGATGGATGATATAAAATGAATTATAGTGTTAGTTTGATATATTATATGATCATTATAATATATATTATTCTGTATATTGATTGTAAATTATTCATCTGTGTTCTATAAATATTGAACTTAATACGAAGGAGGTTTTCATTATATAACATTTTATTCATTAATAATAATCGTTTCATGTTCACTAGTTTATTGTTTTGTACGTTTATTTTATTTTTATCTCTATAATATGCAGCATTAATAATAAACAAATATTGAGATGCAACTTTAAAACAAGGAAAAAAAACATCTTTTATAAATATGAAAAAGCTTATTTTTTATATATAGTTTTGAGGGGCCTTCAACGTAAATGTAGTCATTTTATCTTTAACATTTCTTTTGACTTTTGTTGCTTTTTAACAAAAGAGATGATTTCATTGAAAGAACAATTCAAAAAGGCTTAAGAGATATAATATCTACATCATTTGTATTGAAAACATGATTTTCCTAGGGGAAATTTATCAATATCTATATATATATATATAAATGAGATGTATTTGGGCTACATGGCACTTGTATTTGGCCATCTTGGCTGCTGTGGCAATTCACTTTAGGAGGGAAATCACATATGCACGATTTCAATGAAAATGAAGCGGGATCCGAATTGTTTTTGGGTCGGGTTTTATGTTTCCGAATACACCTTATGAAAAATATTCGGATCATTTAAAACCTATTTCATTTTCTTTTATCTCATTCATACCTACCTCAACTTTACTCTCTTATCTCTTTCTTTTGTTCTTCAATCGATTATCTTCTCACCAAGTTTACAAAAATTAGGTCTTATTCAAAGGTAAATACACTAAATTGAAGCTAAATATTTGTTATTATATGTTCTGAATCAAGATCTGAGTTTGATTTTATGTTATTCATTTGATTTTATATTTTTTTTCAAGATCGGAGTTTGATTTTAGTTTTTATTTTGTATGATTTCTGTAGATCCGAGCATAAATCTTGAAGGTATGTTGTTTTACTTTGTTGTTTATGTAGTATTCATCTTTAATCTAACCGATTCAACATGTTTACTTTTTTTATAAACCAAAATCTATACCAGAGGTTGTTGTAGATTTTTGTTTGAAACAAAATCAAGTTTTTTATTTTTCTTGATTTCGTCAGATCCGACCATATTTATCGCAGTTACTGATTGTGGTTGATTTTTTTTCATGTGAATCCCTAACTCCGTCATAACAATCGGAATCCCATCATTCGTCAAGCAACAAAGGTTAGTTAAATCTTATACTTTTTTAAATATGTTTTATATCACAACAAAGGTAATAATTTTTTAAATATGTTTTATACGACAATTTTGTGATGTTATATTAACAAGTTGTTTCGTTATATTAAACAATTAATCTGTTTTATATAATTTTATTTTATTACCTTTTTGTAGTAATTTGCTTAATTTTAGAACATTTACAAATTACATTTCTAATTCGTGGATTTTGATTCCATGTAGTGTTTTCAGAAATTAAAAAATCACGATGCTACCAAACCTGTCATGTTTTTAGCTATTAAGGAAGAGAGGAAGAGACAAAGGATGTGTCAAATACATTTTAGATTATACATGTTCAAGGTATTAAGAAGAAACCCTCTGTTGAATAAGCAACCAGTGTTAGTGTTTTGCTGGAAACATTGAGGGGTCGGTGATGTTGTCGAGGAGTATCAGCAAATGCTAAGTGATATCATTTCCGTACACTCCTCGACAATGTCACCGACCCCTCTTAAAAATTCCATCAAATCTATCTCAGCGATTTTTCAAAAATTAGGTCAACATAAAAGGTAAATACACCAAACAGAAGCTAAATATTTGTTATTATATGTTCTGAATGAAGATTGGAGTTTGATTTTATGTTATTCGTTTGTACTTATATTAACTTTTTATTTGGTCTGATTTATGTAGATCCGACCATAAATCTTGCAGGTATGTTTTTTTACTTTGTTGTTTAGTATTGATTTTTATCTAACCGATTTCAATATGTTTACTTTTATTATAAACAAAAATATATACCAGAGTTTGTTGTAGTTTTTTGTTTGAAACAAAATCAAGTTATTGATTAACAAGTTTTCTGTAGATCCGGCCATATTTATCGCTGTTACTGATTTTGTTTTATTTTTTTTTCATGTCAATCCCTAACTCCGTCATAACAATCCCAATCCCATCATTCGTCAAGCAAGAAAGGTTAGTTCAATCTTATACTTTTTTTTTTTTAACTTTATGATATATAATTTTATGTTTTCTGTTCACTTTTTTTTTAATTAATACTATTTTATTATGAATGTATTATGGTATATCGTTTTTTTAATTGATAATATATTTAATTGAATTTAATTGATATTGTTTGTTTTTTTGATATATATGTAGTCTGTCTTATGCCTTATTCTTATTAAATTAACAGTGTTTTGAAAATATTCTTACTTTATTATTCAGTTATCATTTTTTTTTAAAATTTGCTTTAAAGATATGTTTAATTTATTTTTAGAAATGTTTTTTTTTTATAAACAGAGTAATGTTTTTAAGGTAATTTATGAATTTGGAATTATAATTATGTTTCTGTAATTATGCATTGTTTCTTTAATTAGGTTGCGGTTATATTTTTTAAAAAAATTTACTTTCCTTTGCAGTTATGGTTCCAATCACCTGCCTCCACCGCTGAGACACTCACCTTTCAAAAAAAAAAAAGTTATGGTTCCAATCAACTCTTCAACTTCCCTCCAATCTTATTCCAAGAATACCATCGGTTTCCATATAACAATGTATTTCTTAAGTGGATTTACATATATAGATGGTTTGACATTCTTCACCGTCTGCATTTACATTTACTTATTCTTGAATCGATATCTGAATTTGACATATCGCTCTATAAACCTGTAAGTTGGTTTTTTTTATTCATTCTTTAATCATTATTCATGTGTTCTTCCTTTTATTTAATGTGTGTAAACTATGTTTATGTTTATTTAACTCTAAATCCGATTTGGATTGAAAAATATGTTCAATTTTGTGTATTAAGATTATTGTTTTGTTGAAGAATATGTTGTTTACGTTAATAACCTTAAAACCGATGTTGATGCAGAATATGTGTTGTTTCTAATGTTTATTTATTCTATCAACTTTAGATGAAACCCTACATCTGATTGTTATGAATATCTATCTTAAGTTTTATTTGAAATGATTTAAAATAACTTTTCTTTGATTGTGATTGTTAATAAGTTTGTGAATGTCATGCAAAAGCATAAATCCTCTTGGTATTGTAAAATAGCTTGATTTAGTGGTTTTAAGAATATGGTTTTGTTATATAAAATGAAGTTTATGCAAAACCCTATAACCTATTTTGATGCAGAATGTGATGTTTATAGGAAACTCCGAATCCGATTGTAATTGAATATAGTTTTTTTATGAATTTTATTATTTTATTTGGTATGATTATGTTTATATGATTTTTTAACTCTTATGTATTGTTTAACTTTATGTTATAGAAACCCATATTCTGATTGTCATGGAAATTCTTATGATTTTGTTTTTCTTTCACATCTTTATGTAATTTATCAATTTTTTAGGTCACTTTATCTGTATTTGACGATAGGATAATATGATTGTATATTTGTATGTTATTTAAATGTAGTTAATTTTCAGTGTAAATCATTTGGTTACAATAATATTTATTATGATGTTTCATAATTTTTATATCATCGGTTGCCTCCATTTGTTATAGATTTAGGAATAAAATATACTTATTATGATGTTTGTTACATATTGAATGTTATTATAACATGTCCTTCACATTGTTTTTTTTTTGTCATTTATATTTATTTTAATAATTCATCATTTCATGGTTTGTTTATGTGACGTGTTTTTTTAGGTTTTTGATATGGCTGAAAGTTCATCAAGGTATGTTTTTGTTCATTTTGTGACTTTATGTAACATTTAATTTGTACAATATGATATTTTTTTTCATTTATTTCTTTTTTCCTCAAACTAACCTTAACATGTTACACTTTATTAACATCGTAATTTTTTATTCAGTTTCAAAGGACCCTGGTTCTTAAGGCTAATGAATGGAGCAGATGAACTTATTCTGGTAAATGATATATTATCACATAGATTTTTTTACTTATTATTAAATACTCTTTATTATTATTGTATCATTAATCTCTTTTCACTATAATTATAATTCATTTTGCATTTGTTTGTTTTATAAGTCCATTCCAGATGATGCTGCGTGCAAACTATGGGGTGTTGATAAAGGCCCTACAAATGTTATGATACACACTGAAGCTGACCGATTATTTAATGTTTCTTTAAGCTTTTGTAAAGGAAAGTTATTCTTCTTCCATGGTTGGTCCAAAGTTGTGGAACATTTGCGACTAACCAAAGGCTGTTTGGTAGTATTTAATCCTGTAGATACTACTACGTTTAAATTAACAGCTTTCGTTGATGGGGTTAGTCGTGGCTCTTTTTGGACGTATCTGCTCCCTCCTCCCTCCATCATATCATTTTTATGTAAGATAAATTATATTTTTATTTTCCTATTGTATTGATGTATTACTTTACTTATATTAACACTTTTTTTTTCTTTTTTATCATTTCCCACAGGTCATTCCTGAATGTATCCTGCCAAAAGTTTATGATTATTCCTCAAATGATGTAATTTCTACTGTAATTATAGACAACAAAACGTTTAAAGTTGCCATTGAAACGTCTGACGGTAAAGTTGGTTTTACCGTTGGTATTGACGTAATTGTTGCTCAGTTACAGTTGAAGGCAGGTTGTATTTTGTTATTTACAAAAGGTTTTGGTCATTTTTTCCATTTAAAATTTTTTGGAAAAAACGGCGTTGAAATTTTTTTCCCTGATGTGGATGTCGATGAGGTAACCTGAATTTTGTTACTTAATTATATATTTTATATATGTTAATGTAATACATGTTGTATATCTAATTTGCAGGTTGAAGTTGCACCTATCGATGCTGAAAATGAAGTTGATGAACAAATACATGGTGGTGTTCGTCGTTTTACTCGTATGGCTGGTGAACGTCATTTTGTAAGTTTTAATATCATTTTACAAACCTCTGAAAAACAAGTTTTACAATTGTTTGTTACTTAATAAACATTGTTCTTTTACAGAACATATTTATTAATAATTTGATTTTTTCAACAATACAGAGGATTCCTGATCCTGTTTCACGGATGGCTAGACTTGATGAAGGTTTAAAAGATATAACCGTTAGGCTTATGAATATGGATCCACCAAAGCAATTTACCAACGGTACTAGACGTGAAAAAAAAAGCGGCGGAGGTTGGCGATACGCGTTAACCGGTTGGAAGAAGTTCATGAAAGCTGCTAGAATTAAGGTCCGTGACACGGTTGACTATTGTTTTGATGAAAATGAACAGGTGTTGATTGTTGAACGAGTTGTACGTTACGTTAGGCGTAGTCATTAGTTATATTACATTTAGGGCATGTTTTTTGCCTTTCATATGTTAGATATTAACTTTTTAAATGGTTTTTTTGGATTTTGACATTCGTTATGGTTTTTAATTTGAAGTTATTTTTTTTTTCATATTATAACTTTGGTTTTAACGACTCATTTGTCATGTGTTGAAAGTTGAATTTATGTGTTTAGTAGTTATTTATTAAATTTTATAAATCGTTAACTGATGCTAATGATGTTACAAATTTCTTCAAAAAAGTATATCAAACACTATATTATGTTAATCAATTAAGCATTTTACATTATTTAAAATAATCTGGATCCCATTCTTTCTTTTTTGTTTTTCATTATTGTATAGAGAGTATAGTGTTGTTATTATTATAAGATAGTATTATGAACCTTTAGTACTACATATAGAATACATAGATAACACTATGATTGTCATTTTTAAACCTTTCATTATAGTTTTGACATGTTTCATTATAAGGTTTTTATATAACATTTAACATAAATAACCCATTTTATATTCATTTTAATTATAGAAAGTCAACTGTCAATTATTATGTTGCAATTACAAAATTTCCTTCTTAATTTGCAAGTTATTAATCATAAAATTTCGTCCTTTGTAATTTCAAACTTATAATTATGAAAACTCATTATTCATAAAAATGTAAAAAAATCTTTTATTTATATTTTAGTAAAGGTTGTCAATTATGAAAAATATGATACAAATATAAAATTTTAAAGAATGATATTTATAAATAATTTTTAAATTCGAAATATGAAATGGAAGTTATATATTTAATATGTGCAGTTTCCGTTTTTTACAAATTTGAATTTATGTTAATTCGTTTTATATAATTATAAATTATATACTTTCCTTATTTAGTTTATTTTAAAAAGGATGTTTATTTTGATTAGAATTATTAACAATATATTACTAAAAATATTAACTTTATTAATTTCGTATAAATACATCATTTGTTTTCTTTTTAAGCCCAACTAATTTTTTTGCAACAGTCCATTGATTTATTTGATTTCTTCTTAGCTATAATGGAGAACGAAGGTCAGATCACCTTGCTGAACGATATCGATGCTCTAAGCACAAACTACACTATCAAGGTTAAAATTGTTAGTTTGTGGAGGAAGAAGATGAGAGATAATGAAAGAGAGACATATCGTATAGATATGATACTGATGGATGAAATGGTAAATTAATTATTTAATTTTTTCTGTGTTAATTATGCTCAGTTTGATTGCATTTTTACATACCCTTTGCATGTTATTCTGTATTTACACACAGGGTACCAAGATTCAAGCTTCTTGCTTGCATAAGCTATTTTCAAAGTTTGAGAGGCATCTTAATGTTGATGAATGCCTTATCATTAAACGTCCATCTCTTGCTGCCAACACTGCATCTTTCAAGATTATTCCTAACAATCAGAAGCTATCTTTTTATTATCATACCTTTGTGGAAAAGTGCAATATATGGGAAGGTCCGCAGTACGTTTTCAATTTTGTTCAGTTTAATGATGTTCTTTCCCAGAAAATTAAAGAGGGTACGACAGTAGGTATGTTTAGTTTTTATTTACAATCTTTATATACCATAATATTTCTTTCCTGATTTTATAGATTTTTTTATGTTCTTATATATGCTGACATGTATTTTATATTTTTGGTAGATTTCATTGGTTATGTTGGTGTGTGTTATAACATCGAGGAGACTAACAAAAAAGATGGTAGTAAAGGGAAACGCCTTAATCTTAAGCTTCAAGATCTTGAGTAATACATATTATAAATTGTGTTTAATTTTTTGTGTCCATTTTATTCGTTAAAATTTACAAAATCTTTTTAAACTTATATTTTTTTCTTATATTCTATTGTAGAGATGTTCAGATCGATTTAACTCTTTGGGATGATTACGCTAAGGACATGTATTCATACATGGTTAGTGAAAAACGTGAAGCACATGTTGTCGTTGTTGTCCATTTTGGTGTTGTTAAGACATACAAAGGTATTTAACTCATAGTGCATTTTATACCAAACAAAGTTCAATAGATGATGTTAATTCGTATCTAATTTTTTTATTGTTTAAATTATTTTTACCTAACAATAGGGAAATGAGGATTTTCTAATAACTTTGATGGTTCACGACTTTTCATTAACGACAATTTTGATGACATGCTATCGTTCAAGCAAAAGTAAGTGTTATTATTTAAACATATTTTTTAAATTTTATCAACTTTACGTATTGTTTGTAATTATTTTTAATTAAACATTTATGTTTATTCAAAATGTGTTTTAGGTATCTTGCAAAACTTGCTGCTTCAACTGAGTCAAGTAGCCATGCTGGGTCATATATGATGTCTTCTGTCGAAGATGAATTTTTAAAGAATGATGTTTTTTCACCAATTGCTTATCTTGCATCAATCTTAGAGGTTTTCCTTAACATTTCATGTTTTATATTTTATATTTTAACAACATTTTAATGATTTTTTTTCTTTTATTATATTAAACAGCCAAAGAAAGTTGTTGTTGTTGGAACTATTGTAGCAATCGCTTCAGACAAGATGTGGTATTATGATGGCTGTAACTATTGCAAGTCCAAAGTTGAGCAAAAGTTTGAAACCTATGATAAGGATGATGGAACAAGTGATGTTAGAGATGAGAAGTTGTTTCAATGTTCTAACAAGGATTGTAATGGAAAAGAAGTTTTCCCGCTGTCCAGGTAAAGTGTTTGTTAGTCATACTTCTAATCATTGTTCATACAACAACAACAACGTAGATCGTCTATATTATCTATTCACATATGTTTGTTAATTATTTAAATACCGTTTTTTAAGGTTTAAAATACCGGTTCGCGTTCAAGATTCAACCGGTACTGTGACGCTTACATTATTTGACCATGAGGCGTTGAAGTTTGTTGGGAAAACTGCAAAGGAACTTATAGCAATTCAGGACGAGGTTATATTTAGTTATACATTATATTTATATAAATTAAATTTTATACATTTATTGTGATGACACATTATATATTTTTTTTAATATAGTTATTGAAGACAAATGAGTTTCCAAGAGAATATCCAGTTGAATTTGAAACGTTGGTTAACCTAAAGTGTGCTTTCGTGATTAAAGTAACTGACTTTAATATTGTCAATGCTGTTGAGAATTATGGAATATCATTTGTTACGACTGATGATGACATCTTGGATAAGCTGAACAAAAAATTTAAAATTGACCAAGTAAGTGATTGTTTTATTAATATATAGTTGCACTTTGAAAACCGTTTAAAATATGTTGAACAATTTGTTGTTTGCTTTTCATGATTTCACAGCTTGATGTTTCTGATTCTTTTGGTATGAGCCAGTCTGAGTTCCAAACTTCTAGTGGTGAATGTTTAAAGGTATAACTTAAAAAATAAACTTATATATAACTTTATAGTTGTCTTAGTTATAATTTGTTTATTTCTTTAAGGATGCTGATTCTTACACTGGGGATAACACCACACCTGTTTCAAAGGATTATGTGGGTGACTTGAAACAATCATCTTCTGATATGAAGCGTAACCTTGATGATGTTTATTTGAATAAAGAGGGATTGGCGTCGTCAGCAAGTAAGCCTCGCATGTGTGTTGAGAAGAATTGATAAAGAAGATATGGCAAATGGTGGTTTTAATAAAAAAAAACAATTTATTTGGTATTTGAATATTGGTATTTTGTTTTGTTCGTATGAGTTTTTGATGTTTGAAGACAGTTTATGATTTGCCTATATATTGTCACTTTTTGAGTTATCCTATAATATTTTTGGTTGAGAATTATGTTTGGTTATATTCTTTATTGTATGAGACTACGTTGATTACTTTTTTATTTTTGTAATGTAATAATGCGATAAGCCTAAATAATGGAAAAATAATTTTTTTTTGTGTATTAGTTAGACTTTATATATATAGATTATAGATTTACTATTCCGTTACAATTCACGATTCATTTTAAGAAATATGCTAATCATGTCAATTTTTACTATTCAGTTACATTTCTAAACTTTTTTTTAGAAATTTCGTAATTTTAGCAATTCTATTTTTACTAAATGAGACAATATCTTCAAATTTCGAAACTAATAAATATAGAATTGTTTTCATATTTATGATCATTAATTTGATTACAATTTATTTTTGTAATGTATATTATGAATTCCATAAATAACTTATACATTAGGTCTATAAATTCAAATACTTCACACACTTTTTAAACATTTTCATAGTTATCTGAATTTGCATTCTTAGCTTCCTTCTACTGTTGAATAATTTATTTTCATCATTCTTTACATTTCCAGTAAGTTTTTATATAGTTCGTTATAATTTTATTTATATTTATTCATGCGTTTGGTTTTCATTGTAAACCTATTAGTTTTTTTGTTGTAGTTCTTTGTGTTGGTTTAAAAATGCATAATAGGGTTGAACAACTTACGTCGTATTCTTCTGAACTTCCACATATTGGCCTTGATAATAAATGTAAGTGTTTTTTTCTTTTATCTCAAACATTTTAAATAGTATTCTATTTTTTTTTTTGAAAATGTTTTATGTTCTAAATTCTAAATTTGTTTCTTCTTATTTAGTTTTTTTTTTCATTTTAGCTGAGCAAGCTAAATGTTATCGTTCGTTAAGAAAACTATATCTTGATAAGAAGAAATCAAGTGCAGATGCATTTCCGAATTGTTTTTTTAGAGGTAAATTTTCTATCATTTTTCTATGCATATATGTTTTGATTATATTTAATAATATTTAAGTTGTATATATCACATTTGTTGTAATTAAGGAAAGTAATTTTTTTACTATTGTATTATTTTTAATGTTTAATGTTACATATGTCAAATTTTATTCTTTATTCTATTTTTATATTATAGCGGTAGAGGCTAAACACAGGCGCAAGTTAAGAAAACTAATACTTGATAGTAAGAGATCAAAGATTACTAAAAAATTCATTTCTCGAGGTGGTGCTTCAACGTCGTCATCATCAACACGAATCCTTTTAAATAACAAAGACAATTTAACTCCCAATTTTTCAATCACAACCTTTCCTCCCGAATCTTCAAATGTTAGAGGGACAAGTAAGTTTAGATTTATATTAGATAATGTTACAAATTTCACATTACTAATTTAGTTCGTCAACTTCAGTTTGTTTATATTACATATTATATAATGATTGTTTATATCTTATTAGGTAATCATTTAAATTCGTCCGTTAGTGCAAGATCTTCCATTGTTACACATTCTACTTTGAAGAAGAAAGAAAATGTACTACAAGATCAGTTTACAACACCCAACCGTACACCGTTTGCAAACATAGAAAACATAATCCCAGGTTTGTAAATTAAAAAAAAAAAAACAGTTAGTACTTGGTGATGTTTCACATTTTGTTTGTTTTTACTACATATAATATTTGAACTAATTATTTTTAAAATACGTATTTGTATTATCTTTTTTTTTGTTTTTTACGAAATAATTATAATTATTCGAGAAATGTAGCTTATTCATCTGTAGCATTTTCAGATCATAATAGAAAGACAAATGTTTTGCAAGATTCTTCTACCTCAACACGACGAATTACGAGGTCAAACAAAGAAAACATAACTCCAATATCGTGTATTACAAACATACGTTCTCAAGTTCAAAGTGTTCCGGATTTTTCTAATGCTATGTCTTCTTTGAATCGTATATCACATGGTAAATATTATAATTATATTATTACATACATTTTTAACTGTTTAATTCATATACATAACGAAAAATTATTTTTTCTTTTTTATTCAGATAATATTGCAAGCTCATCAACTTTACAATTGAATGACTGCTATTCCCTTAAACCCAGAATAACGAATAAACGTAACACAACATCTTCGACCTCAGAATTTAGTTCGATAAAAAAACTGTCTTCTGGAAAGCGTAGACTTATTCATAAACCAATTGAAATAGAACCCATACCAATGGCTGTTCTTGATTCTGATGATGAAAATCATGTTCACGAGGTTGTGTTAGACACCACGAAAGGCGTATCTAAAGGTAACTGATTAATGTTATTCATTGTAATTTCATAATTTATTTTACCTACTTTATTATTCAATTTATGTTAAATGTTCAGATTATGTTGACCATGGTGACCAATCTCTTACGTGTGGTTTATGCTTTGCAAAGTTATGGCCAACCGAAGGTGGAAAGGGTTGCATTACACTTCAAAAGCAAACATATAGCTTATGTTGTGGATATGGTAAAGTTGACTTGCCTGAATATAAAGATTCTGATCCATCTTATCAGATGCTTTTTCGATGTTTAGATCAGGAAAGCAAGTTTTTCTTAAAGAACATAAGACGCTACAATTCTATGTTTTCCTTTACTTCAATGGGAGGAAAAGTAGATACTAAAATAAACAAAGGTAATGCTCCATTTGTTTATAGAATCAGCGGTCAGAATGCACATAGTATGGGTAGTCTTCTTCCTAAGCACGGAGACCAGCCAAAATTTTCACAGCTTTATATCTATGATACTGAGAACGAGCTTGCTAATAGAGAGTTGTTATTCGGGTATATTTTTTTTCTTATCAGTATCTTAAAATTAAGTTACAATGTAGAATTCTATTTTTTCCATTTCAACGTTTGAAACTGTAATTTAAAACGTATCATTTTCTTACAGTGATTCTTCAAGCAAAGCATCTATAAGGGCAAAGGAACTTGATGTTAAATTTATAAAGTTTCTTACAAACATGTTAGATTCTACAAATATGTTGGTTAAAACTTACAGGATGGTACGAGACCATCTACATGAGAATCCTAATGTTACCCTTAAGCTTCGTATAATATCACAGAGAGATCGGGATGGTAGGACTTACAATTTACCTACGTGTTCTGAAGTTGCTGCTTTAATAGTTGATGAACCTGATCTCAAGATAGAAAGCCGTGATATTATTGTCGAAAAGCGTTCTAGAGTTCTTAAGCGTATTAGCGAGTTACATCCTTCTTATCTTGCTCTACAGTATCCAATTCTTTTTCCGTACGGAGACGATGGCTATAGGATTAACATTCCTCATAGGGATTTTGGTCCTAATACAAAGAAGACAAGACCAACTTGTACGATGAGGGAGTTTTTTTCTTATAGAATTCAGGATAGGCATAACAAGTTTTCTCTAATTCTTAATGCAAGGAGGTTGTTTCAGCAGTTTTTAGTCGATGCCTACGCAATGATTGAAAGTGAGAGGCTAAACTACATACGTTTTCAGCAAATCAAACTGAGATCAGATTCGCTTAACAGTCTTAAAAATATTCAAGACGTTGGTCAGAGTGATTTGAGTCATACAGGACAACCTGTTATATTACCGTCATCTTTTATTGGTGGTTCTCGCTACATGATGCAAAATTACTTGGATGCTATGGCTTTATGTAGGACGTATGGGTATCCTGATTTCTTTATTACAATCACATGTAATCCGAAATGGCCTGAGATTGTAAGATTTATTGGTGACTCTTCAATTAAGCCAGAAGATAGACCTGACATACTTTGTCGATTGTTTAAGATGAAACTTGATGAATTGATAAAACATATGAAGCAAAAAAATTTTTTTGGCGATATTAATGCAGGTATGTCAATGCTACACCTACTTTCAATTTATACAATTTTTTGGTATATTTCCATACATTTTATTTACTATTTTTTACTAATCGTTAGTATATTTTTTTTGTGTAGTTGTTTACACAGTTGAGTTTCAGAAGCGTGGTTTGCCACATGCGCATATTTGCTTATTTATGAAAGCTGATCATAAGCTTCCTACGGTTGAACACATCGATCCCTTTATCTCAGCTGAAATTCCTGATAAAAATGAGGATCCTGAGTTGTATTCTCTTGTGAGTGACTTTATGATTCATGGTCCTTGCGGACATGCCAACATGAAATGTCCATGCATGGTTGGGAACCGTTGTTCTAAAAATTTCCCAAACAGGTTTTTGGAATCCACTTCCATTGATTTTGATGGATTTCCCGTTTATAGGAGAAGAGATTCTGGTCACACGGTTGTGAAGAAGGGTGTTACTTTGGACAATAGGAGTGTAGTTCCATATAACAAAAAGCTTCTTAAAAGATATCAGGCGCACATCAACGTGGAGTGGTGCAATCAGGCTGGCTCAATTAAGTATTTGTTTAAATACATTAATAAAGGACCTGATCGAGCCACTGTTGCTGTTTTTGATTCAGACAGAGGTCCCGATGAGGAGATCCCAAAAGATGAAATTAAAGAATATTACGAAGCTAGATATGTTTCCGCATGTGAAGCCAGCTGGAGAATATTTGCCAATGATGTCCATTATAGGTATCCTTCTGTTATGAGATTACCCTTTCATCTTCCAGGACAACAAAATGTTGTATTTAGTTGTGACGATGATATTGAGGATGTCCTAAACAAACCTCAAGTAAATTCCTCAATTTTCTTAGAATGGATGAAGATGAACAATTCTAAGCCTGAAGCAAGAGAACTTACTTATGTTGAGTTTCCTTCAAAATATGTGTGGAAGTTAAAAGATCGTTGCTGGCAGCAATGCCATAATTATGTTGTTGTTGGGAGAATTTATTCTGCGTCTCCTTCGCTTGGTGAGGCTTATTACATACGAATTCTTCTTACTAAGGTTAAAGGGCCACGATCATTTGAAGAAATCAGAACATATGATGGTGTTGTGTATCCTACTTTTAGGGACGCGTGTTATGCACGTGGCCTGTTAGATGATGACAATGAATATATCGAGTGTATTAAAGAATCCAGTTTTACTGGAAACGGTCATTATCTTCGTTCTTTGTTTGGAACACTTCTATTGTCTAATACACTTTCAAGACCTGAAGTTGTTTGGGAAAAAACGTGGGAGCTATTGTCCGAGGACATTTTATACAATATGCGGAAAAATTCTGGCATGAGTGGTATGTTTTTAAGCCTTTTGTTATATTTTGTGATGTTATATTAACAAGTTGTTTCGTTATATTAAATAATTTTCGTTTTCATTGTACGATTCGTTGTTTATGACGAACGTTTAAAGAATATAACGTTGTCAAAAATCGAAAAATTCCTTCTTCGTAATGGATCCAGTTTGCACAGGTTCTCACCAATGCCTTATCCTGATGATGACTATCTAATGTCCGAGAGAAACCGTCTGATAAACGAGGAGCTTTCTTTTGACATGGATGAAGTTAGGGCTGAGTTCAATAATCTTCACAGGTCTCTAAACGACGATCAAAGAGCAGTGTATAATGAAATTATGGATGTTGTTCGAAGTGGGAAGGGTGGTGTGTTTTTTGTGTACGGTTATGGTGGTACGGGCAAGACTTTTCTGTGGAAAACTTTAGGTGCTTCCATTCGATGCAATGGACAGATTGTTATTAATGTTGCTTCAAGTGGTATTGCATCTTTGTTGTTATCATGAGGTCGTACTGCTCACTCTCGATTTCATATTCCAATTAATCTCAATGAAGATTCGGTATGCCATATCAAGCCTAATACTGAAGTCGCAAATCTTCTATACGAAGCCAAGTTGATTATTTGGGATGAGGCACCGATGGTACACAAACATGCTTTCGAGGCTCTTGATCGTACAATGAAGGATGTTTTGAGTGTGTTTGATTCACGAAATTCAGAACTTCCATTTGGTGGAAAAGCTATTGTCTTTGGTGGTGACTTTAGACAAATCCTACCTGTTGTACAAAATGGAAGCAGGCAAGAAATCGTAAATGCATCTTTATGTTCATCCCAAATCTGGTCCACTTGCAAGGTGTTAAAATTGACAACCAACATGCGTTTGTCGGTTGGATCAAGTAGCTCAAACATCGAGGAGATAAACAAATTTGGTAAATGGCTTCTTGAGATCGGCGAAGGCAATGTTGGTGATTGTAACGATGGTGATGCAAATATTGAAATACCTGATCATCTTTTAATAACTGATGAAAATGATCCAATTCAAGGTTTGATTGAGTTTGTATATCCTTCAGTGCTTCATCGTTTTAAAGACCGTGACTACTTTTCTGAAAGAGCTATACTCGCTCCTAAGAATGAAGTTGTTCATGAGATAAATGATCGATTGCTTTCGTTGTTTCCCGGTGAAGAAGTAGAGTATCTTAGCTCTGATAGTTTATGTCCGACAGAGGAAATTAATGATCCGTTACATCAAGATTTATATAATCCAGATGTCTTGAACAGTGTGAAAGTATCAGGATTACCAAATCATAGATTGGTATTAAAATTGGGTGTTCCGGTTATGCTTTTGAGGAATATTGATCAGCAAAACGGTCTGTGTAATGGTACGCGGCTTCAAATCACACGTCTTGGTAAATGTGTTATCGAGGCTGAGATATTATCGGGAAGTAATGTTGGTTCAAGAACTTACATCCCAAGAATTAGCATGATACCATCTGACAAGAAAATACCCTTTAAGTGTCAACGAATGCAGTTTCCAATAACCGTATGTTTTGCGATGACTATTAACAAAAGTCAAGGACAATCTTTATCGAGAGTTGGTCTATACCTGAGAGACCTTGTGTTCTCACATGGTCAGCTTTATGTTGCTTTGTCGAGAGTAAAGACTAAAGATGGCGTTAAGGTTTTAATATTCGACAAAGATGGGAGGACAACAAATAAAACTGCAAACGTTGTTTACAAAGAAATATTCGGAAAATTGTAGTTTCAACTGTTGTTTTGAGTTTGATTAATCCTAACATCAATGTTTTGCTAATTCTTTTTTATTATTTTTTTTCATATATATATGTTATCATTGTTGTTTTTCCTAATTGTCATGTTATTAATATATAATATTATTTTTTGTATATATAGACTTAACCTCATTGCTATATCAATATAAGACGATATCTCTATGTATTAAATATAACATATAAACAAAAAGTAGACCAAGTAGATATTTATAAACACGGTTACATATTAAAAGTCCAAAGTACATAAAGATCGTAACTTTAAAACATGTTAACCCAAAAATAGCATGGATGGTTTAAGGATGTTCATATTAGATGCTGATTGGAACGTTACGAATAAAACTACAAACGACGTTTACAAAGAGATATTCTCAAATTTATAGTTTGTTTTATAGTTTCACTTTTTTAATATTAAATTTCAACTGTCATATTATTCCTTGATTTATTCCGATATTTGTCTTTACTTTTTACTTTAGAATTTTTTTTTACATTACATTTGTAATATATGTTACATAAAATTTATATAAACAATCTGAAGCACATATAAACAAACACATGTTAGTTTGTAAATAGATATATTTAAACATTGATAACCAACAATTGTTTATACACGATACCAACTGTTAATTACATTCAAAAATATGGCACGTGGTTGGATGATATAATAGTAATTGTCTTTAACCTTAAACTACCTAGGAACAAAATAAAACATGATAACCATAGATGATTTGTCCAACCAAGAGTAAACATAAAAACATGATCACAAAAGAGTCATCATTTCTTCTACACAAACACCTTCATCATTAGATTACCTGTTAACATGCATTAACCCCATCCACGTGTGATAAGATCAGGAGATTTCCTGAACTTACAAATGTGAAATGCAGTGTCTCACCCAAACGAAGGCCATTCTCCTTCATGAACATCGGCCAACCTTCTATTGCATACCTTACAGCATTTCCATTCTTCTGGCGCCTAAGATTCATTTTGATGGTTTTTCCATTCATGTTCCTGACTTTCAACTCATGCACTTTATTTCTGAATCCGGCAACTCTTACAACATTAGCAGACATTCTCTGCATGAATGCCATATTTAACAAGTAAATCAGCCATATGCATGTTATAGTATTTCAGTTTATTATTGAGTATTTAAAAAAAAATACCATGCGGCTTTCTCCTTTCAGTGTGAAATCATATTTACCAATTTTCTCAACAGTATTTGTCCTTGCAACAACTTTTCCTTCAACATCCAATATCTTCAACGCATGATCATCTCTCTTTCTTTTTTCGTTTACCTGATTTTATAAGACATACATTATATTTAGACTAATATCTAAAATTATAACAAATGTTGATCACTACATATTGTTATTTTGTCATATACGTACCATCCGTTTCCGAGTTCTCTGTCCAACTGTTGAGACATTTGGCATTTCAACTTCTGTCCCGCATATCAGCTCCTTACTGACATCCGCATGACAATATGCCTCTACCTGTTTTCCTTTCTTCTTAACCTGTTAAGAGAACCATTAAATTTAGATAACAATAACCAACGACTATTAATTAAATATGTCTACATATATTAATGAAACTAATCATGTATCATTATGTTTGAAATAATTACATCATATTTTGTTGGTTTATTTGTCTCTTCTGTCATCGAAATCTTTGTTTCTACCTTCGACTTTTCTTTCCCAGCAATCTTCTTATTCACCTCCTGTGTTTTACTACCTTCATGAATCTGTGTATGATAGTTAATAAAATTACAAAATCGGATTGTAATGTATTTTAATCTACATAAATATAAGCTTTGTACATCAGAAATCATCTCATCTATCGACTCATCATCATCACAGAATGTCTGGTATACAATAAGATATTAGCAAAAGAGATGTATTTATTAGTAAACCGTTAGAGTTGAAGTTGAAAATACTTACAAACTGGACGTTTTTGTAGTATGTGTCTTTAGGTATTTCTAGTAGAGAATCATCTTCAGTTTCTTCTTTGTTGGTCAAAACAACCTCAACTCCTCGACGATAAATCTTTAACTCAAATGTTTTGCTGTCCGTCTTCATCAACAACATTATATCATCATCTTCTATCCCAAGATCATCAAATAACTTCGGACAACCTTTTGTAAAAACATAATTATCATTTATTTTGTCCGTCTCAACATTCCAAATCTGACCTGCTGCACGTATGTTATAATAATCGTTGACTGGCGTGTAAGAGTAACATTTTGTGACATAAGCTTCTGGAATCACCTGAAAAGTTATGTAGCATTTTAGTCTCAAATATATATGTATATCATTTATTTTACATCTATAATACAAAATTACATTCATAGATAGTCGTATACTTACTATTATCTTTAAAATGCCGTAACGGTTTACTGTTAAAAAAGATTCATCACATATGTTCTCGACGAAACAATCCATTTCAATATTTTTATCTTCGATTATCCTTAAGCACAAGAATGTCTGCTTTGTCAACTGAAGATCCCTTACCACATTATTCCAACCATCAGTTATAACAGATTCCCCGCTTATACTTCTCAAATAAACTGGCCAACTTCTTCGACTTTCATGATGTATCATTACTTTAGTTCTTTGCCAATAATCACCATATACACTCTTAACAAAGTCAATTGGCAGCACCTGTGGTTAAATTTATGTTTTAGATATTATCTAACACAATTTAGATATACTTTTTTTGTAACATTTGTAGCATACCAGTTTCATCGAGAAATCCTCATCTAACACAGTTACGCATGACGAAGTCATTTGTATATACCTGTAACATAGCATCTATATATTTGATTACAATATACAATATACAATCTACATATAAACAATAACAAAGGAACTGTTATCTGATCAATGTATTTGATTACAACTAAATAAATACTCTATTTAGTTAATCAATTTATAACAACATACCTCTTTTTTTAGTGTTTAATCTTAGTGTATACATATATTCTCATATATAATGAAAAAGAAAACTATATCACAATAATGTAATCCTATTTCAATATAAGTCAAAAAAAATATTATCAATATTAAATTTTATGTAATCCTGATAATATATTCAATCATCCAAATAACAATGTTAAACAAAAAAAATCATAACTTTTTTCACAAGAAGATCCACAAAATATATCAACCAAATAACTTTATTAACCTAAATTTTATACTTTGAAAGACATACAATACAATCTAATCCGTCTTAGATACACATAACATACACAACAAATAACAATGTTAATTAAGAAATTTTATGTTACAACCTATTCAATCATCCAAATAACAATGTTAATCAAGAAATTATAATTTTGACAACAAGATCCACAAAATATATCAACCAAATCATCTAATTAAAAGAAATTATATACTTTGAAACACATGCAATAGAATCTAATCTCTTTTAGATACACATAAGATACAGAACATTTAATTTCATAAAAAAAATAAAACCTGATTTAACGTGTAATTTATCAAGAATCGCCGGAAACAAGTCGCTGAAGTCAAGCAAAGCGAAAATTGGGGTTCAAGTGATTTGTTAATAAGTGTGTAAATAAAAGCGAAGATTGTCGTTAAATGATCGGAAAATAAGTCGGTAAACTTACTTTACCAATTTCTTCTTCAACCGTGGTTTTAAGTTTTCTTGAGCTTTGTGATTTTTGATTGAAGATGATAGAGTGTTGAAGGAGTATTGAGTTGATATGTGATGATTGTAGTAGCTATTTTAATTTTAATATTTAAGTATTGATATTTTTATTTTGTATAAATCCGTTTATTTCATAATTTGACATTAAGGTTGTTTTTTTTTGCACATTATTTATTTGAATATTATACATAAATAGAAAATAGATATTACCTAATTACTACCAAGATTTTATAAATTCGTTAAATCTGTTAAATTTTTATTACTAGCAAGATTTTATAAATCTATTAAATTTTGATTACACATTTACATTAATTTCTATATTTTTTTTGCCAATATTTAGTTGAATAATTATTTACATAAATAGTTATAACAACTTTTGATTCTATATTATTTTTAATTATACTTTTCCAATTTTCTCATATAAATACATACTCATTATTTTTTTCATTTTATTTCTTTGTGTTGCCAGTACTATTCGATTGTTAGTCTTCTTTCTGAACTTTTGTGTTTCGGTTAACATGTATCGTCATGGTCCGTATTTTATCATAACTATACTTGATCCGCTATCCCTTCAACAGGTACATAAGTTTCATTATTATTTTATTTAAACTAATGATTAGTATTGTTTTATCTTTTACTAGAAAGAAATTTTCCCTTTCTTTTTTTGGTTTTCAGGCTATACCTATATGTATGAGTAGATTTATATGGATGAATAAGTTAGAATCCTCAAGTGTTAGTCTTAAATTTGATGAAAAACATTCATGGTGTGTTGTTATCAAATTAATAGAAGATGTATTCTACTTTATGGATGGATGGTCTGAGGTTTTAAATTACTTTGGCCATGGATATTTCTTTATTATTTTCAACTATCTTGGTGATCGTACTTTCAAGTTCAAGCTCTTCTGTCATGATCCAAATAATGAGTGGGGGAAACCGTTTTGTAAAATTATTCAAAATCCTTTACAAAGTCCAATGGTACGTAAATTTATTATATATATTTTTTTCTAGATTTATTAAAAACATAATACTCATAAATTTGTAATAATTGATTTTTTTACAGGTTCTACCAGATACTTTTCTTTCAAAACATTATGATTATCCTTTACCGGATAACAAGGTTATACTTAACGTATCCGAGAATCATAAATGGGAAGTCCGTATTAGAAAGATTGGTCCAAATTATTGTTTTGCTGATGGTTGGTTTAAATTTATTGAAGATCTAAGGTTAAATCCGGGGAGATATTTTGTGTTTTAAAATAAACGACGTGAAACATTTTAATATTACCATATTCAATAAAGACGGTCGTCAAGTTTTGTTAAACAACACTCCTTTGATTGAGCAAGAATATGAACATATTAGCAATGTGGAAGGTTATCGACAAGTTAGTGACGATCCTAACTATCCCTTTTTTCGCAATGACAGTAACTAATGAATTTGTATTATACTATGCTGTTTTATGTTTATTTTTTTGTTAATTTTTATTGTTTACATTTAATAACATTTACAAATTTTTAATATTCTTACAAAATGTAGATCCTTCCCAAATTGATTACTGACTTAAGTGGTTTAAATGAGTTTTCTGAAGTAAAGATCAAAGTTGTTAAAGGAAATACTTGGGTTAAGAATCTTCGTACACACAATATTGATGGTCAAAGAAGGTTTGTCAATCAATTTAATATCTTATTTATTATTTATCTTTTACCGTATTTGTATATGTATTACTAACAATTTTTTTCATATTTTATCTACCATAGGTACGGTGTTGTTGGATGGCATGATATACTTGAAGCTGAACATATTTCCTTAGGTGACGATTGTTTTTTCAACTGGTCGAAAACGAATTCCAAATTATTGGTTACGAAACTCCAGCAAGCATAAGTGATACAGTAATACAGTTTCAGTTTTTATTTAAAACCCGAAAAAACATATATCTTACATTTACTTTTCGATCCCCCTTTATTTACGTTTGCGGTACAATGCGTTTCTTATTTTTAATATTTTAAATTAAGATTGCCATTATAATTTTATTCGTACAGTCCGTTTATGATAACTAACATAAATCATTTATATAAGAAGTATAAACATGTCATTTTTCAACACTAATTGAGTTAGTGTTTGTTTAAAAGATAACATATATCTTACATAAATCAGTTTTTATTTAAAACCCGAAAAAACATATATCTTACATTTACTTTTTGATCCCCCTTTATTTACGTTTGTGGTACAATGCGTTTGTTTTTTTAGTATTTTAAACTCAGATTGCCATTTTAATTTTCTCTGTACAGTTCGTTTTTGATAACTAACATAAATCATTTATATCATAAGTATAAACATATATTTTATTTATACATCTTATTCATCATAGAAATTTTCGTTTATTAATATATATGTATATATTTATTTGTTTAGAAAGATAGATTAACAACCCGTGAGTATTCACGGGTTATAACCTAGTATATATATATATATATATATATATTAGAGTAAAGTGTCATTTCTGTCTTCGTGGTTTAAACTCATTCTCACATACAGACCCTATTTGAAAAATTCAGTCATTCTAGTCCATGTGGTTGTCAATTGGAATCAATCATGTCCCTGTCCCTGAGAGCATTTGTCCCTGAGAGCATTTGCTGTTTGTCAACTGATAGTTGACCGGGGCATGGATGTCTTTTACCATATAATTTCAAGGGCAATATGGTCATTTCGCTCTTTACAACTCCTAAAGCAGGTTACATCCACTTCAAAACCCCAAATTGCACCATTCACTCCTTCCATCTTCTCCAACACACCATAAATCTGTAAATTCCATGTTGATGTTTTGAGATGAAGCACGATAACGGCTAGAGTCATATAGATAATGGGTGGGTGGAGATGGTGACTATGAAGGTGAATTACAACAACAACAACGATGAGTTAACAATGGCGGCTCATGATGGATCCACTAGTGAAATGCACACCTCCAAGCCTCGCCTGCCATTTTAGAGACCCCTTATGATAAAATTGTTCCATTAAGAACATAACAAAAGGGTTGAAATCAAACATAAATCCATCATCAATTGTTGAAGCATAATTTACATAGCAGAATACATAGAAAAGATTTATTAATCACCCAGCAAGCACAATTAATACTTAGTAATACTAATAAAAGTTGAATACACTAAGGATTGAATCATAATTTTTGATATTATATAACAAACATTTGCAACTGAAGTTTACATCTACTCTAAATCAATTGAAAAAACCCAACAATTCCCATTTGGAATTATGCAAAAGACTATTTAATCTTCATCAATCATTCAATTACTCAACTTATCCGAGAATGCGAACGTAATTGGGTATCAAAGTTTTAAACATCAAATTAAAAACCATTAAAGAAATAGCTTGACCATCCAATTAGACAAACAACTTGTTCAGACTTTTAAGAATGTGTAAAGAATCTGATCATTATCAAAGATTTTGCGTGTTTTATGTAAGATTAAATATTTATTTATTTATATTTAATCTAGTAGCCATCATTATCATTTATATAATATAGATCAAAATATATAAAACCTATAATAAATTAGTTGGTAATTGTTGATGGGCCAGATTACCCTAATTAACTAATTGGGTTTCCCCTTGGGTGTATATAAGGAGATTACTAGAGAGGGATTAGGGTTAGACAATTCATAACATCAACACTAAATCGCCCCTCCTCTCTCTCCATTACTACGAGTTCTTCAACCCTAAAGAACTCGGTACTACCATCAAGAAGATACATCCTAAAGGGGAACCAGATCAAGCTGACAACTATGTCGAACTCCGTGGCTGTGTCTCTGACTGGATTCTCTGCTGGCCTGTTTGCTGTATCAGGTATTATTTACATGTTTTCCCTTATGTTTAAACAGAACTGATCAACATGTGGTATCAGAGCATATGTTGATAAATCAGTTATGTTTTCGTATCCATTATTCTGGGATTGAAATCTGGAAAACAGAATTTTTGAAAGCCTAATAAACCCTCACAACCTGTTTCGAAATTTTCTGTTTCGAATCATAAGTTAATTTTTCAGATCTTATGTTTTTTATTTGTTGATCATTAACTCGAAACCAATATAGTTAAATTTTATGTCCGAAATCTGTTTATGAAACCTTAATTTTCAGGTTTCGGGTTCCAGAATTATGTTTTAATTTTAGGGTTCATCTTATGTTCTTATCAGAAATTCAAAAATTCCCTAAGTTTTGGAATTAAATTTAGATTATTGGGTGTTTTTCCTGGTTTTGATCTAAAATTCATCTCTTAGAATTTCGAAATCTGTTAAGAAAATTAAATGGATATTATTTTGAAATATTTTGATAAATTTAGATCAACATTAAAATAGGAAACTAAATCCCATAATCCCTTAAAAATTGAATTTCAAACTTATCACAATAACAGCTATTAACAGTGGACTCGAGACCATCAGATTACGACTCGAGACCATTAGACCTCACTCGAGACTACAAGGTCTCGACTCGAAATCATAAGGTCCTCAAATCTTTACAACTCGAGACAAAGGTCTCGACTCGAGACCATAAAGTTTCAACTCGAGACCACTGAGGTTTCGATTAAAGGCTTCAATCTTCACAACTCGAGACTGTGGTTGCGACTCGAGACCTCATTATGAGTCGAGATCTCATAAAATACAGTAGTCGAGACCATGGTTCCGACTCGGAACAACGAGGTTGCGACTCGAGACCTTAATGAGTCGAGACCTTAATGAGTCGAGACCTCATAATGTTATAGATGAGTCGAGACTTGACTCGAGATCTCACTCGAGTCCTCATAACTGAGTCGAGATCTCACTCGAAACCTCATTATTTTAGGCTGTTTAATGTGAACTAAGACTTAGCTCGGCGCTCCGCCCCGAACCCCGTGCGGGGGCACGCTGTCCCCCTGCAAACCCCAGCGAACTCACTGCGGAGTTCGATCCGCGCTAACAGGTGGTTTGCTATTAAATAATTGGTTTTGTAAATACTTAGTTAATTAATAAGGATCAAATAATGTTTTACAAAACCAAAATGGCTTAACTTGAATGAGCTTCTGATGTATCACTTCTGGCCAAAGCTGATTTGATGCATCTATTTATTGTTCAAGTATTATAGAAGCTATGTTAATTATGCATTACAAACGTGAATGTCTTACTTCTGGCCAAATCTGATTTAATTCATTTATGTCTAGCATACTTAACAAGTGCATAACTAAAGTGATTGTCTCATTTCTGGCCAAAGCTGATTTGTCACGATTACTTTGCACACATGCTTAAATGATTACACTTCTGGCCAAAGCTGATTTGTCTTCGTTTAAGTAGAACTTTAAATAAGTCTATTATTTTTTATGTTAGTAATAGACATATCACAACCTCTTCACATAATGATCCTTATCAATGATCCTACATTAATTTTATGATCATTTCGTCTGCCTTATTTTTAGTACCCATAATTTTACTCACTATAACTTTCTTCTATAAATCAATATCTCATCCACTCTGATTTCTAAACCTAATATGTTTTTGCTTTACTTAAAGTTTCTATAAGAATTAGCTCTTAAATTGAATCCTTGATTATCCCTTAAGACACGATAATCCTACTGCTCTCTTCTGATAATGATTACTACAGAAGAAAAGTAGAGCATGATGAATAGGACAAATCAAACATGATGTCTCTCATGATAATCAAGAACTCTCTAACATAAATGCTATCACTAAAAGATCATTCCAGATTATGTTTTTCCTAAGACTAATCTATTATCTGTGGAATAATAACAAGAATTCCTAAGATGCATGCCTTCATTTAAAATTCTAGACTATAAAGTTAAGTGGTATATGTGAATACATTATAATGTACAATGCCATGACCCATAAAGTTAAGGGCTTACACATGGAAATAAGTACAATTTTCAGTACATTACATACTAAGATTTTCACTTGTACAATTTGATGCCTTATAAATCAACTATAACACTCAAAAATACCAAAGAAAAATGAGTGTGTTGATAAGCAACATATGTACAAAGAAATAAATGTTTGAAACTGGAAAATAAGATGTTATTCACCTTACAACCACTAAAACCTTAAAAGAGGATTGTTCTAAGGTCCATAGTCAAAATACAAGTACAAAATCCCAACTCTAATGTTCTTCAAGGGAAAATTATGCCATTAGACTAGGCATAAGCAACGAGACTATCCATTATTCAGAAGAACGGTTGAATAAGTTAATTAGGTAGTCACTTACTAATGATATTTAAGTCTGATAATTTTAATATTCCTATTAACACGTGATAAGTTGATTCTAGTTCTAAACGTTTCCTTACCATAAGTCAACAAACAACTAACATGAGAGTCAGTGACAAAATTAAATGTTAAGGCTATAAGAACCATAATAAGCACTCTTCTAACAACGTTTTTCGATACCGTATATATATTCTGAATATTAGTCAGAATATAGTATCATAATTAAGCAATGTTATGGAGGTTGTGAGGTTTGCATAGTCAACATAAAGTCACACTTACTTTAAACTCTCATCTTATTTGTTATAAATATCTGGATTGAAACATTACTAAGATGAAACTAGATGATACCTTATGCTTTCACAACTTTTGTCATCATGCAAAAAAGAATTTGACAAAAGGAAAATGAGACTTACAAATTTTATCCATCATAACCAAAATTTATGAGAAATCATGACATGGTTAATGAGGATGATTATTCAACTAATCTCATTCTAAGTGATTTTTTAAATCATGACGTTAAAACCCTAAAATATGACTTGGCTTAAGGAATAAGTACGGGTCCATCATAAGTCATTCATTGACATTCGTGGAACTTAGAATATTCAGACATGATTCATTTATCATTTAAAGACTATCTACTTGTATCTAAATTTTGTCGCATATGGCCCACGGTCTTAGAAGAAATCTATTCATATATGTACTTAATAAGATTTCGATTAGATATGTCCCTAAAGTTTCTTATGATATATGGACATTAAAGAAATCAAATAAAGTCTAACGTATATATGATAGGTTCCCACGTCACGTAGCTAATTGAAACTTCTCTTGTAGCATTCTAGAGATATTAAAGATCAGTGGGAGTATTAAGTGTCTTAATCATAACTTGCAATAGTTGCAAGAGGTGGGGGAGTGAAAATTTTACACCTCTTGTACAAGACACTACTCCATCTTGACACTGTTCTATCATAACTTGTCTTCTTAAAATCTAATGCTACTCTTACAAAAGTTTCATTGTTGCTTAATTGTGGGCACACTTAGATTTCTTACCTAAACTAACATAATCCTCAACAAGAGAAACTACAATGACTAACGTCATTAATATGTTCATTAATATGTTTTCTCTATTAGAATTTGACCCTAAGCATGCTGAGTTCCTAAAGATTTCTAAGGTTAGTGGGAGCAGTCAAAGTCCTTATCATGACTTGCAAGGAATACAAGAGGCGGGGGGAAGAGTGTCATTAAATTTTACTCTGAATTTAACTCCGATTACACCTCTTGTACACCATACTGACCAACTCTTACAAACTTAGAATCCTGAAAATGATAGCAACCTAACCAAGAGCTAATCCATAAAACTGAAACTTCTAACAAACCCAATAATCAACTCAGGAGGTCATCTAGGTTTAAAACCTACTAACTTTGATGATTACATAACCTCCCTAACTGGAGTTGAAATGGATTTTGGAAAAGTGTACCGATCCTATCTCTTCTAATTAAGCCATTAGCGTCAATCAATCTTCTGATTTTACGTGTTCGTATAATGTTTGGGATTTGATTGAATTACCTAAGAGCGTTCATAACTAAACCAAATCCTGATATAAACGTTAAGACACAAAGAAGCATGATTGATTGTCAAAGGTTATACTCAGGAAAAGATATATTATTAAAGAATCTTTCTTACATATCTAACAAAAGATTTCTTTTAGGATCATCACTGTTCTAGTAGCTTATAATAGTTTTGAGCTACATTAGATGAACATTGAAACAACTTTCCCTAACAACTGGCTGACATATTTACATGTTCATAAAACAACCTGAAAGTTCTAAACTTAAGGTTAAAGAACAGTTTGTCTATAAGCCAATAAAATCCATGTATGGTTTAATGCAAACGTCATAATGTGATGAAATCTTAACGTAATTATTTTCATCAACAATCAAGTGGATTAATGTACCTACCTCAAGATGAGTGGGAGCAACTAAATTAAACTTGTCTATTCTTTTGACAAGTATATGTTACATAAGTCAAAGCATTGTTAACACAAACTTTGATATAATAGATCTCAGAGATATCTCTTACATAATAGATATCATAACATGTTGAGATAAACCAAATGGGACATTACTTTCGTTCCATAAGTTTAACATTAAATTGGTCCTTACATATGTAACAAAATACTGCTCTCCTTTAGAGGATAATAGGATAAATGAGATTATTTCTTACGCTTCATTAATTAGAAGCCATATGTAAGTTTAAGTCTATACTCGTTTAGATATTACTCACGTTGCAACACACTAGATATGTCTAGATTAATGTGAAGCATCTAATAGAGTATTACAATATCTTTAAAAGAAACGAGAGGCTATGATTTGAAGAAGAAGTGATAACTAAAACCGGTTGATTACTTTAACTTTGTAATGTTCAAAGCTGACAAAAATGTAATTTCGGGTATATCCTTATGTCAGCAGACAAACCCTATCTCATGGAGGAGTCATAATGGACTGATATCAACAACCAAAGTTATAACGACATAATATAGTCACTAAATGTTGTTGGAAATTTATCAGTGGACTCATGACTTTATTAACTCCATATAATTAATATATTGAAGACTTATTGTGATAAAGTCAGCTACCATGTCTCCTTGAACAGTAACAGTTCGAGAGGTGCTGCATTAGATTTCGATACGCAATTAATTATTCGTTTATGAACGAATTGAGGAAACTAAATCTTTGTATCGAATGCATTCATGATATGCTTAAGGATCCTATAACTAAAAGTCTATCACCCATAACTATTATGTAAGCGCTTATAATAATCACGGGTATATTGATGACTATGTACAACTGCATATCGTACTATGAATGACTAACTATTAATTAATTTTCCTCATCAGTTTGATTTTGTATGTCTCTTACATATGTTCTGCCGGTGTAATGACATATAGACAACTATAAATACAAATCAAACGTTAAAGGGCTTACTTATTTTGATCATAACTGTTAGGTTTTAAATTGAGGCTGTAGTATGATTAATGGGGGTCCTGAGTCGAATAATGATTCAACGGCTGTATTTCTCTGCTACGGTTCTTGGTTTAAAGCTAAAATGAGTATTAACTTCTGATCAGACTTATCTAATACTCATGATAAATGATTATTCGGCTAAGTGGGAGAATGTAAGATTAAATATTTATTTATTTATATTTAATCTAGTAGCCATCATTATCATTTATATAATATAGATCAAAATATATAAAACCTATAATAAATTAGTTGGTAATTGTTGATGGGCCAGATTAATTACCCTAATTAACTAATTGGGTTTCCCCTTGGGTGTATATAAGGAGATTACTAGAGAGGGATTAGGGTTAGACAATTCATAACATCAACACTAAATCGCCCTTCCTCTCTCTCCATTACTACGAGTTCTTCAACCCTAAAGAACTCGGTACTACCATCAAGAAGATACATCCTAAAGGGGAACCAGATCAAGCTAACAACTATGTCGAACTCCGTGGTTGTGTCTCTGACTGGATTCTCTGCTGGCCTGTTTGCTGTATCAGGTATTATTTACATGTTTTCCCTTATGTTTAAACATAACTGATCAACATTTTAGGGTTAGGGGAAGGAATTGGGAGAACAAGGATGGAGCTGAAATGGCTTGTGTGGTGCAGACAATTATAAAGAAAATGATAGTTTTCAATTGCGATTTTCATCTCTAAAGGGTGTTATGGTCATTTAACCATCTCAGTAACGTTCAACTAAGGGATGTTTCTAATATCAATGTTATTGATTGAAATTGATAACCACATGGACTGGAATGACCTTTTTTTTCTTTCAAATGGGGTCTGTATTTGAGAATTACTCTTTTCTTTTCTATTAAAAACCCGATAACATTTCACATTTGTTATAAAATAAGATAAATATGTGTTGATATCCAAATCGTAATCTCCAATTCTCCATCTTCTCGTTATTTTATACAAAGTTATATCTCTCATTCTCTTATGAATTCTCTCTTCTTCTATAGCCTCCTTATTATATAAACTATTTTCCCCAATAGCATAGAGATCTCTCTTGTCATGATGTGTTACTGGAGTTTAAAAATAATCCGTTTAAATATACCATAGTTTCACGTTAACATGTGTGAGTTTGGTATCCATATACCAAAAGAAGAATTGAATTGAACACGACAATGTCTTTTTATATATCCTTAGGCGGTGGGATGTGGGTCGGGGAACCACCATGGGGAGGTGATGCAGTAAGTGACCCCGACGGGGAACACTGCCCCCTCTTTGGTGCCAATAGGGGATATTCCCCCGATGCACGATACGCGGCTTCATCCAAAACCATATTATTTACTTTGAAATATAATATTTTGTACAAACGCATACATTGGAAGAAAAAAACAGAAAACTATTAAGATAAATATCAAGTGTATAAATAAAATAAAATACAAAGTCTCATGTTACATAAATTAGTGATACAGTGGATACACAATTTAAAGATAGTCGAGTCCCTTTGAAGATGCATATCCTTCGAGTTACCAAAAACGTTCCAAGAGTTCTTCGGAAACAATGCATGAGTAATGTAAAATAGAAAGACACAAAGAGCGTTAAAGAGAGAGGCTTACCACCGTTTTTGTGAGCAAATTTCTTCCAAGAGTTCTTTGGAAACACTGCATGAGTGACATATGCACTGACCTTGGTTGCACCATGAGCTGCCAAAACTTTCTGCAACAAAAGCATTATTATTGTTATTATTACTATTTTTTGTTTTTTGGACCCGTACATGTAAACTCACTCGAATCCACAAATACCCTGCTAATTAAAGGGATAAGATAAAACACAACTTGCACCAGACACCTAGTAAAACAAATAAGTAAGCATACATCATGTTGAAAAAGTACCTGACATTCGATTAAAGTACCTCCAGATTGCACCAGATCATAAACGATAACCACATGGCAACCACTGGGATTACCTTCTTTAACCCGTACAGTTCGTTTATCACCCTCGCGAACTTTTGCACAAACCACCTGTTCCATCGTCAATATATCTAAAGTTAATTACAACAAAAAAACTAAATAAAGTTCGCTGCTACCATCGTCAATATATCTAAAGTTGATCAAAGGTCGTTTAAATTTATGGTAAGAATAAAGCAGTGATCAATGGAGAGAACAATCCCTGTTGAAATCAAATCAAGTGAAAACATCACACCCAAAGTTAAAATCACAATAAATCAATAAAATGGAACTAAAATAAGATCAAATTGATGAGAAACGCACCTGGTCCAGCCCAATGGTTAATAACCACAATCGAAGCATCAATGACAAAAATTTAAGTTGTTGGCTTCAAATAACATACAAATATTGTGATAACCTATCGTTAGATTCAGAGAAAGAAAACATAAAATCTAGAAAAATGAGGATATTATGCAAACCCTTGATTAGGGCTTTGATAATAACTCATAAATCAAACTTAACAACCTGGTTACAAAATCCAAGTCGAATTAAAGAAGAAACATAGTGACATAACAAAAAATAAAGTAAAATAAGAAATGGGTATATGTACTTTGATCTTTGCAATTGCATTTTCGGACCGAGCATTACAATAACATCACTAGGACGAACCTGGGCTGCATGGGCCATGGCACCATAAGCGGTAAAACTGCACAACCAATTATAGCAGATTCTGAATAAGTCAATGAGTAAGGTAGAATAGCTAACCTGTGTGCAGCCATCCCCCTCCCATACTGTACATATACATTGGTTTTCCTGCGAACATAATACATTTAATCCACCATAAGATATTATATAATAAGTCATTGACCAAAATGAATGATACGAATGCCTGTCATAAAAAAACAATATAAATCGTTCTCTAGCCTCTACTATTGACAACAAAAAAACTACCTCCTCTAATCCAATTTACCACAACATAAAGTGCTCTAATCTAAATATCTAACACAACCAATACACAATATACAAATTAGGAATAAGGTACCTTCAAAACAACTTCCATCGCATCCGATATATGTCCATATTTGCTTTTATAAAGTAGTCAAGTTGATTCTGGTAGATATAAGCTTCTAGACTGCAAAAAAACATTAAAAAGATAACATATAATCAGTTAAATATAAATTTACCTATCTCAGAACCCAACATAAATGACTTCTGATCAAGAGTTAGTGTCATCTTCTTTTGTTTCAAAAACTGCCATCAAACTTTTTTTATTTAGTTTAATGAGTGAGAAAGTGACCAGGCTCACCACATGAACCACCATGGTTGCGGAATTCATGAGCAAACTGACCATGCTCACCACACTGATAACATTTCAGGTGATCACCACTACCATGACCACCCGATCACCACCACGCCCACCTGAGCTGTGAAAGAGATCTACACGCCACATGTTTTTCCTTGCACATATTGAAATACACTTGTGATATTATTTGTTAAACATGAGTGATGAAAATATATAAAAACACAAAGCCGCAATCAATAAAATGAAAATTAAAATCACAATAAAAATTCATCATAAAACTCTAAGAGAAACCCAACGATATAACCCAACATGGTGACCATACATTGGTACATCTACATAAACAATGAACATACTCTCCAAGGCCCGAATAGCATCTAGCGCAAGCATGTGATCGTCAAACTCAACAAATGAATAACCAGGTGTCATATGCAATTATTTCTATATATTAGGTACTTTATGAGGGTAGGATGCCCTTTGATGGGTGCATGTCCTATGTGTTAAAAAACAAATATCAAAAGAAATTACTATCCAAATAAGAAAACCAACTAAATAAGAATTCGGATGCAATTGTAGTTGTACCGACTGCAATTATTGACCTTTGACTAAACAAAAGTGATGATGGAGCTCGATTAAACAAACTCGATTCACGATCTTCATAAACTAAGGTTTCAAAATGAGGATCGAATATTTTTATTTACAATTGCACACATATAAGGAGAATAATTAAACTATACAGGGAGAGAGATCTATACGTAGATCGGTGGTGTTTTGAACTTGAGCTATGATGGTTGTGGCATATAGCGGTAGTTTGGTTCGGATACATAATAAATCATACACATTAGAAAAACATGGATAGTATATAAGCATGAATTAGGCTTGTTTAGTTTGAGAAGCGAAGCTAACCGCGAAAGAGACACCGGATACTAAGATATGTGTATTGCAAGATAATTCTGAGATATGACACGGTGGCGAAATGCGCCAGTCTTCCTAAAGAAAACAAATTTAGGGTTAGGGAATTGAAAAAAATAAGCAAATACCCACAATTAATACATTAATATACCTCGGATACGAATGCATTAGCAGCTGAAAGGCCTGGTGGATGTAATCCCATTCAGATTGTCTATTCATTTGAATGATTTCCATCTTCTAGTGTGACCTTATATGCGTATAATTGAATACATCACTTCAAAACGAAAACATGTGAGTCAAATGCGTTGACTCTGGCCACCCGATCTTCAAAAACGTTGTTTTTCCTAAGAAGAGCCATTAACGTCGGTTATGCCTCACCAAACCCTAAATCTTTTAAACCTGCACATCTGAAACAATGAAAACATCAGGTCTAATATCCAATTTCAACAGGAAAGTGATAGGTGCTATAAAAGTAATGTGTGGAGATACAATTACCTTTCTTCATTCGAGACTCCAAACAAATCTGGTGATACCACAATCAAATTAGCAAACGGAAACACAAAATAAACATCAAAGTAACGTTCAGTAGTAACTTATGACAACATAAACTCATAAAAAGTGTTACAAACAACAACATTTATAAGGTATCTACAACCAGCAGGAAGTTTCTACAACGGAAAAGATAACTATCGTTAAATGCAATTATAATATCAGTAATCACAAAGTCTTATATTAAAAACATCTAAATTCTTTTTTTTTAAATGATTATAATATCAACACTCACCAACGATTTTCTGTCGCTCTTCCACACACGGGCAGCGAATCCGTACACCATCTCGCTTCCAAAGTTGTCGTCTTTCACAAACCCAAATTGTATATCAAAACAGGTACATGTAACAAATATAGGTAACAAACGACAGTCAATTCCTACATCAAATAAGATATCAAACGTTATCAACAAAGTATTCAGTTATTACATATTTAATTAAAGTAATAAACAAACATATATATATATTAAAAAAAAAGAACGGCTAATTATAACATAAGATTTGCCAAAATATAAACCATCAAAAAGCTGCACCGAACTTTAGAATACAATTTCAAACTTAAATGTCAACAAACTAAACAAAACAGCACCGTTACAAGTAACCGCCTCACTAAATCGATGATTTGATCCGGGCCGATTTGATTTGCTGCAAAATTAACCTTATTAAAACATATAATCGATCATGAAATACTCTAATTAGAGAGTACCGTAGATGATTTGTATTCAGTTATTACATAATTAAATCAAGAAACAAACAAACATATATACTAAATAAAATAAGAACGGCTGATTATAACATAAGATTTGCCAAAATATAAACCATCAAAAACCTTCACCGGACTTAGATATACAGATTCACACCTAAATGTCAACAAACTAAACAAAACAGCACCGTTACAACTAACCGCCTCAACATCTAGTATTCCTAATTTAGCACTAACAGAACTCAACATTACATACACTCCATCAGCAACTCATTGATATGAACAACAGTAACATCTGGCTAATGTACTCGCTAACATATATCTATCGAACCTCAAAATCGAAATCGACTATTACAAACCCTATAAAAGAAACTGTACAAAGGAATTAAACACCTAATCGGCTATGAACAACAGTAACATCAACAAATCACAATACATGAACAAAGAATTTAAAACCCTAAAACACAAAAAAAAAAACACCCAACATCAAAATCGACTATTAGAGACCATGAAAAAGAAACTGTACAAATGAAATAAAACCCTAATCGGCTATGAACATCAGTAAAAACAACAACTCACAATAAATGGACAAAGAATTTAAAACCCTAAAACACAAAAAAAAAAAACACCCAACATCAAAATCGACTATTAGAGACCATAAAAAAGAAACTGTACAAATGAAATAAAACCCTAATCGGCTATGAACATCAGTAAAAACAACAACTCACAATAAATGGACAAAGAATTTAAAACCCTAAAACAAAAACAAAAATTGTTCAACATCAACCGCCTACGCTACTGTAACAAACGAACAATGTAACAAAACCATTGAATCTGATAATCGGATAAAAGAAAACGAAAACGTATGTAAATGATAGGGTTATCGGAATCAAGAATGAATACAGTAGATGAAGACTATTATCTAATGAAGATTGGTTATACCTCTTCACTAAATCACCGATTTGATCCGGGCCGATTTGATTTCCTGCAAATTTAGCCATATTAAAACATATAATCGATCATGAAATACTCTAATTAGATAGTACCGTAGATGATTTGTCTTCAAATCCGTTGAATCTTGATCGATATTATTGGATTGATGTTAGTCGCTGTAACACCTCGAAAATTCGTGTTCAATGATATAACGACACGTGTCATGTAAGACAAAAAGCGTTGTAAACCCGGATTTAATGTGACAACTGGCACAAACCGGTAATTTCCGTACACTTTAATTAGTGCTTAATGACTGCAATTATGTGCTTAATTGTCAGCCATGTCTAATTTCATACTAAACAAGTGAATTCATGCATGTTGTATACTACAAAATATTGCTTTATGCATAAACGAGAGCGTTGCGTCAAAAATACTAAGTAAACTCACCGGTAAGACACTATGTGTCAACGGAACTGCAGAAAGCAGCCAGACAATAAAAATTGGAGCCTAGGTGTAGGTCCGACAGCAAGAATGCATTAAAACCCAAGAGTACATACAAGGGTTTAATATATATGCAATACGAAAGCAAAAATAAGCACTAAAAAGCACCCGAAACGCACTTTAAGTGCAGAATTTATATAATTCAGCAATAAATCAGCATTTAGACATATAAATATTATGCAGAAATGTCGTTTTATTATCCAGAATATTTCCCTAAGTGTTGGGAATTGAAAGAGTACAAGAAAGGTACTTAAACGACACTAAAAAGTGTAATTTAGCACTTTAACGAATCGGTATATAACCGAACAACCAGACTTTACCCGGAATATAAAATTATTGTCATTGACATTGACATTGTTTTTCTTTTTCTGAGCCAGTTATGATCCCCGAACACCATAACACCCCTTATAACAAGATAACACATCATGTCCCTAAAAATTTCACTTGTAAACTAACTAGTCTATGAAACTAGAGATTGGAAACTTACACGTTGCCCCCCCCCCCCATCTTGTTCACGGTTACAAGGGGGTAGCCCCCACCAAGATTGCTAAAATCCTACTAAGATCTAAATTGATATCTCTTGGATTTAATTTGATTTTATTTAGATATTGCAAGATATGATATGATCTTATTAGATCTTGCCATGTACTATAAGATATCACAAGATTTCATCTTCTCATTCAACACCATAACCACCTCCTTCACCCCCATACCTCACGGCTCCAAACACCCCTCCAAACCCCTCCATTTTTAATCCATTTCCATACATTCTAAGCTTATACAAAGGTGATTCAAGCCTAATTAGGAAGGTTGCAAGCAACGGATCTTGAAGGACCTTCACCATTTGCTTTTATCCACCTCATTTGCACTCTTGAACTTCCCTAGCCTTGTGCTAGTAGTAAGTGCTCTAAATCATTATCTTGTTCTTGTTTATAGTGGTTAATAAGAAGTTTATTGGTTAAAAAGCAAGAACACACCAGAACATAACACAAAGTCTTGATCATATGATGAATAAGTTGGTTAAAGAGAAACTAGTTGTATAAATCTTGTGAAACTTGTCTAGTTGAGATTATTTGATGTTGTTTGTCATTAAAAGTGGGATGGATCATCATCTACGCATACTAGATCATGTTCAAGAACGTGAACTAGTAGTATGTTAAGTGTTAGAAATATAAAAGATGATGAAATCATCCACCATGAACATGAACTTGTGAAAACATAATTTTCCTTGTAAAATAAGACTCTAAACATGTAGATCTAAAGATCTACAAGTGGTTTTTCGGAAGAACCAAGCAAAAATATTAGTCTTGTTTAAAACCCGGATCTTACATGAACTAAATATATTTTTAGTAAATAAACAAGTGTGTAAACACTTGTGTAACAAGGAAGTTCAACAAAGAAATATTTTTGTGAATCTTGACTAGAAGTTGTGAAACTTCATATTCTTTAAAAATAAAGTTTTTAAGAAATTAAACTATTTTTAAAGATAACAAGACTTACTAAATGTGCTAGTAAGTTACAACACATTTTTGTAAATATTCAAGTTCATGAAATGGAGAAATTAGTGATTATTGTTGATGAGTATTGTTGATAATTGTTGTTGATGATTGTTGACGATTTAAAAGAAAATAAACACATGTTTTGAAAACATGGGAAACCTCCATTTCTAGGGGAAACTCTGTCGAAATTTTTATAAATTTTGACACTTAGAAAAATATAAGTTTTGAGAAACTTTTTCCCTAAAAATGTGTTTAAAAGCATTACCAAGGTTTCCCTAATTTTTGGTGATAAGAAATGGTGATTTTTCAAGAATAAAAATGGATATTAAGTATATATTTTTGAAAGAAAAATATATATTATTTGATCACCAACTTTTGTGCTAAGTGTATATAGTATGTGTTATACGTGCTAGTGTATTAAGACTTAAAAATACACTAAATACTCATGAGGAGTATAAACATAAAAAATACACATACAACGTACAAGATACATAATTCGGGTGCAAAGTGCAAAACACGAGATACTTATATTAATTTTAGAGAAAATAATATAAGTAAGATACGTAGTTAAAAATATAGAATATTTTTAACACAAGAGTATATACACAAAAGAGAGTGACTGTACTTGTGCGACGCAAGTCTAGTGACTAACGTTAAGAAAACGCGTATAGGTTACGACGTTAATTAAGCAAATCCGGTGAAGTTTACGACGCAAGGAACGCAAAGTTGTGAGTTCATGCTCCCCCTTTTCTCTTTAACTGTTTTCAGTTTTTATAACTTCGGGGGTGAAATACATGTACAAATGTACAATATTTATAATTGGTATGATATAAATACAAGAAGCACACTTGGTGAGAACGAGAACCAAGTGTGACGAAATATAAGAATACAAGAAGTACACTTGGTGAGAACGAGAACCAAGTGTGACGAAATATAAGAATATGAGAAGCGCTCTTGGTGAGAACGAGAACCAAGTATGAGGCGTTATGAGAAATGATGCGAGAAATCGTGTCACGAATAGGGTACAGAAGCACCATTAATCAACAATATACCTAGACCGCAGAACAAAAGGTTAGATCTAACGGGTGCCTGGCAGCCACACTCTCGGTGAGGGTGAGAATCGAGTAGTGCTTTTGTGTCTCAGAATATACCAATTAAATGCCTTAGGTTTGGTGACTTCCTATGTCGTGCCACATGTTAATGGCTTTGCAACCCATTAACAATCTGATAATTACAGAAATACTGTATTTACATAAAATTCATACCATACTAAAATTGATATATAACTTGAAGTACGTGGGGTACTCAAGAAAAGATTGAATTATACATGGGTACGTGGTGTACACATGAAACTGGATTTATATATGAAAACTTGATTTACTCACAAACTATGTTTTCATACAAAGTATACAAACATGAAATACAAAACTGCATGAATTCACACCAACTTTATGTTGATGTTTTTCCAAAAACTCACATGTATTTCAGGTAACTAGGATGGATGTGCGCGTGGTCTTACTCATGCTCGTGGATGTCGCTTTGTTTATCTTTAAATAAAGTCGTGACTTTTAAGACAATATGTTATCTAGTGTTGTAAACACTTGACATATGTTTTTGGTAATGTAATATTTGAAGTTATTTTTGAGCATGTAGTATGTTTACTCTTCGTATGCAATGAGAACCTTTCATGATCACACCTCGTGCTTCCGCCGCAGAAAGGGGTGTGACAGATTGGTATCAGAGCTGCGATTGTAGTGAACCAGGATTTCTTCTCGAGTCTAGTCTACAATCTCTAGGATCCTTTCACAAAAACAATTTTCAAAGAGTTTTCATTGCATAAAAACGTCCCGCGACATCCACTACCTGAAACTGACTACATGAGTCTAGAAAAGACACTACGAGACTTAGAGTGCACTTGAGTAGCACTTGTCGTTGACTAGAAATTACTTGCAATTATGTGTGATAATTAGCATGTACTAGAAGTAGAATGTCACAAGTATATGTGACTTTACCTGAAAGCAATGGCCCATCTGAAGGAAGAAATACGAGGATGAAACGAACTGTGCAGACTGTGCAAGGAGTTACGTAATTATGGATGCATACATAATTATGGAATTCAGTGCACAGAAATCACAGCAAGTCTTGTCACGTATAGATTCCCTCAGTGCAAGCCTACTAAGTACTCTGCTAGAGTAATAATTGTTTGATGTCACTTATATATACCTGTAAATATATATATACTACTACGGCCTAGTAGGACGATATCAAACAAATGCCTAACCCTGTTGTGTTATGTTCTGTCAGAACATGGCACCCAGGAAAGCTGTGAATGCTCGCAATGACGATCAACCTCCTCCTCCCCCACTGCCAAGAACTGCTGATGAGCTGAACGCTCTACTGGAGGAAAGGATCTCTGCTGCTATCGCCCAGTACGAGGCGAACCGAACTCAAGACAGTGGAGGACCAAGCAACGCTAGGCGTAATGGGAATGGAGATTCGTCTGGAGGCAATGCAGCTCAAGGCTGCACTTTCAAGCAGTTCCTCGACTGCAAGCCGATGAACTATGATGGCACAGGAGGTGCAGTAGCATTTGTGCGCTGGACAGAGAAGACTGAAGCTGCTTTCCGCATGAGCAAGTGTACCGCGGATCAGCAAGTCACTTTCGCTACTGGGTTATTCGTCGATGAAGCTCTGACTTGGTGGAACTTGCAAGCCCAAACTTTGGGTGATGATGCCGCTTATGGCCTAACTTGGGAGGAACTGAAGGAAAGAATGAGAGAGAAGTACTGCTCTCGTGCGGAACTCCAAAGGCTGGAAACAGAGTTCTGGCACTTGACTATGGAAGGTGCTGACATAAATGGTTACACTCGAAGGTTCCACGATTTGTCCAGAGTGCTTCCCTACATGGTGACTCCCGAATTCAAGCGTGTTGAACGTTACATTTGGGGACTGGCCTCAGAGTTTCGTGGCATGGTGACGTCGGCCAAACCACAAACAATCACCGAGGCTGTAACTCTGGCTGTCAGCCTTACTGAAGATTGTGTTCGAATGAAGAAGCTATCACTGAACCCCACAGAAAATGCCGAGACGCATGCTGAGTCGTCTGGCGACAAGAAAAGGAAATATGCAAACTTGAATCAAGCAACTCGTAACAACAAAGGTTCCAACAAGAAGCGTGACCCTAACCCGCCTCAAGGGGCGAAATCTCTTGCAGCTATGAACGACACTCCAGCAAGGGGATACCGGGGCACCTCGCCCAAATGCCATCGGTGTAAACACCATCACGAGGGAGCTTGTCGCATCCCAAAGTGTGACAAGTGTGGAAAGTTGGGTCACCGCACTGAAGACTGCTGGAGTAAGAAGAACGGGAATGGAAATCGTAATGGGGCTGATGATAGGAACAATGGTGGAAATGGAAACGGTGCTGGCAACGGAAATGGGCGAAACCAAGGATGCTTCAGATGTGGAAGAAAAGATCATTTCATGAAGGACTGCCCAGAGAGAAACAATGCTCAGGCCCGAGCATTTGTGATTGGAGCAAGGGACGCACGCGAGGACCCTAATGTGGTCAACGGTACGTTCCTCGTTAACAATCACTTTGCATCCATATTATTCGACACTGGCGCCGATTATAGCTTCATGTCTGTGGAATTTAAACGCATACTTGGAATAAAATCTAGTAGATTAGAAATTCCTTACTCCATAGAACTAGCCAATGGTAAACTTGTTGAATCGGGCGAAGTTGTTAGAGGCTGCACGCTAGAACTTGGTGAACGAAATTTTAGCACAGACCTCTTACCTATTCAATTGGGTAGCTTCGATGTAGTAGTCGGAATGGACTGGTTGTCCAAGAACAAAGCGGAAGTCATTTGTCATGAGAAAATCATTCGCATCCCTCTGGCGAATGATGAAACTCTCATAGTACATGGAGAAAGACGAAACGCGCCTCTACGAATCATCAGTTGTATGAAGGCACAGAAGTGCTTAAGGAAAGGATGTGTTGCTTTCCTAGCACACGTTATAGACAAGAAGGCTGAGGAGCCGAAACTCGAAGACATTCCTGTGGTGAAGGAATTTCCTGATGTGTTCCCTGAGGATCTGCCAGGACTACCTCCGCAACGACAAGTCGAATTCCACATAGACTTGGTTCCAGGAGCCGCTCCTGTAGCCAAGGCACCCTATCGACTTGCACCATCCGAAATGCAAGAACTATCTACACAACTCCAGGAGTTGTTGGATAAAGGATTCATAAGGCCAAGCTTCTCACCCTGGGGAGCTCCAGTATTATTCGTGAAGAAGAAGGATGGATCACTGCGGATGTGTATCGATTACAGGGAACTGAACAAGCTCACAATCAAGAATCGGTATCCGCTACCGAGGATTGATGACTTGTTTGATCAACTGCAAGGATCAAGCTACTATTCCAAGATCGACCTTCGATCTGGATACCATCAGCTGAGGATCCAAGATGAAAGCGTACCAAAGACTGCATTCAGAACGCGATATGGGCACTACGAATTTCTTGTGATGCCGTTTGGGCTGACGAATGCACCAGCGGTCTTTATGGATCTAATGAACCGCGTATGCAAACCATATCTCGATAAATTCGTGATTGTATTTATCGATGATATCCTGATTTACTCGCGAACGAAAGAAGAGCACGAACAACATCTCAGAACCATCTTGGAGCTACTGAAGAAAGAGAAACTTTATGCAAAGTTCTCGAAATGCGAATTCTGGATTCGCGAAGTACAATTTCTTGGTCACGTGGTGAATGAGAAGGGCATTCATGTAGACCCATCCAAGATTGAAGCAATAAAGAATTGGGAAGCTCCCAAAACCCCAACTGAAGTTCGACAATTTTTGGGCTTAGCGGGCTATTATCGGCGATTCATCGAGAATTTCTCAAAGATAGCTCAACTGCTAACGACCCTTACACAGAAAGACAAGAAATACGACTGGGGATACAAACAGGAAGAAGCCTTTCAGCTACTTAAGAACAAGCTCTGCGATGCACCAATACTATCATTACCCGAAGGCACTGAAGACTTCGTGGTATACTGCGACGCCATAGGTTACGACGTTAATTAAGCAAATCCGGTGAAGTTTACGACGCAAGGAACGCAAAGTTGTGAGTTCATGCTCCCCCTTTTCTCTTTAACTGTTTTCAGTTTTTATAACTTCGGGGGTGAAATACATGTACAAATGTACAATATTTATAATTGGTATGATATAAATACAAGAAGCACACTTGGTGAGAACGAGAACCAAGTGTGACGAAATATAACAATACAAGAAGTACACTTGGTGAGAACGAGAACCAAGTGTGACGAAATATAAGAATATGAGAAGCGCTCTTGGTGAGAACGAGAACCAAGTATGAGGCGTTATGAGAAATGATGCGAGAAATCGTGTCACGAATAGGGTACAGAAGCACCATTAATCAACAATATACCTAGACCGCAGAACAAAAGGTTAGATCTAACGGGTGCCTGGCAGCCACACTCTCGGTGAGGGCGAGAATCGAGTAGTGCTTTTGTGTCTCAGAATATACCAATTAAATGCCTTAGGTTTGGTGACTTCCTATGTCGTGCCACATGTTAATGGCTTTGCAACCCATTAACAATCTGATAATTACAGAAATACTGTATTTACATAAAATTCATACCATACTAAAATTGATATATAACTTGAAGTACGTGGGGTACTCAAGAAAAGATTGAATTATACATGGGTACGTGGTGTACACATGAAACTGGATTTATATATGAAAACTTGATTTACTCACAAACTATGTTTTCATACAAAGTATACAAACATGAAATACAAAACTGCATGAATTCACACCAACTTTATGTTGACGTTTTTCCAAAAACTCACATGTATTTCAGGTAACTAGGATGGATGTGCGCGTGGTCTTACTCATGCTCGTGGATGTCGCTTTGTTTATCTTTAAATAAAGTCGTGACTTTTAAGACAATATGTTATCTAGTGTTGTAAACACTTGACATATGTTTTTGGTAATGTAATATTTGAAGTTATTTTTGAGCATGTAGTATGTTTACTCTTCGTATGCAATGAGAACCTTTCATGATCACACCTCGTGCTTCCGCCGCAGAAAGGGGTGTGACATTTAATAAAGATGTTTTGGCAGGATTTAAAAGTGGCGTTATGTTAATTTTCACCTCTGAACGACCTCATTTATAAATCCCAAGACCCAAGTATATATATATATATATATATATATATTAAACATCTAATATACCTTAAATCCAGAAATGTGTTGACAACAATTGAATTCGAAGTGCATGATAGGTTCGTATGGAAATTTCTACGGTAAACCTTCTTGTTCGGCACTTTTGAAAAGGATCCAAGCAAACATAACATAATGGTAGGGTATGTAACTGTTAAAGACCCATAATAGAGGCCCCAAACTGAAAAAATAATGTCCCAAAGTCGAGATAAGTGGTTGCCCTTTCGAAACACCAAAGAACAAACAATTTTTGGTCCCTCATGAAGGCTTGCGCACCGCAAGCATTGATCCTTACGGTGCGCAAGCAGGTGCCCAGCGACAGAAAACCGGCTGTTGCCTGTTTTAACGCATTTTTCGACTTTTAAACGGTTTTCCACATCTCCCTTGGCCCCTAAACAATCCCTAAACATCTAGGACACCTGTGGGAATGTTGTGGACAGTGATAGACTTAGATGTCAACACTTTGTGGTGTCTTGATCACTATATAAAGCTCCAATGTGCAAACACTTTGATCATTCCTTCCTCAAACATCTCCTGATCAATTGTGGAGCACAAGAGCATCTTCCAGGCCTTCCTAATCAACCATTAGACCCTTGTAAGTTTGCTTAACCTTCTTTAATTAAGTTTAGCTTAGTTATTTAGCTAAAAGTCAAACCGTCGTAATTTCGGTTTGACTTCGAGATTTATTAATAATGGCTCAGTCAAATCTCGAATTAAAAGTACCTCTAAGTAGGTAATTATGTGGGTAATAAACCCTTAAAAGGGTTCCCCCTGATTACCACTCTAACCAGGTCAAAAGTCGGGTCAAACTTGCTAAGAAAAAGTCAACAGGATACTTAAAATCTAATTTATGCATAATTAGCAATGTAGAACATATACAACCTTTTTGATCATTAATATAACTTGGTAATTAGTGTAAGAACATGTCTAAACATGTTCAACCCGACAATTTCCTGTTTAGACCCGGTTCGGAACCGAAAGTCACATAGTTTGACTTATACTTTGACTTTCAGTTCTGACCCGTTATGGTATGATTTAGAAATACCTAAGAGCTTCATTTGGACCAGGTTACATGCTAGTATAACCCTATGTGATTATACACCATGGTTCATTAGTTAACCGGTTAATACGCATGATTCCGTTAATTGCTCATATGTTGACCATTATGCCCTTATTACCTTAAAACGTGATTTTTGGAAATGTAAAAGAGTAGAAATTTTAATTACTGATATATAAACTTTTATGCAAAATTTGACATCAGTTTGAGGTGTAGATAAAGAGTTATGATCGTTAGCGTAAAATGAAAGCTTTATGTTAATTAAACGGCGTAATTAGCATATAGCCTAATTACACCTACTTTTTGATATAAAACTTATTACCCACTGATGTAATATAACTTATAGTCGTAGGCTTAATCCGGTAATTGTCGGTTTTGCCCTTACGGGCTATAAAATGAGTTTTATACATCTAAACGACTCCAAACCTTTTGCTACTGATCACATATGATAAATGAATTATTTTAAGCCTTCTGGAATAATAAAAATATCAGCTTTAAGTATCGAACCCGGAAATGGCTTCTAATCGCCTTATTAAGCGTTTTAGCGCATAGTATGTACTAAGATTATTTTTAAACATACAAGGGTGATACCTACTGATATTTGAGGCAAATTATAATGTTTTTGCAGTAAGCAAAGGTTGTTAAACTCAGACTTTAGTTTTGAGCTTTCCGGCTTATGTGAAATTACCAAAATGCCCCTACGGTGCATAGTTTGGTTATAATTGATAAATTTCACATATATACTTTACCCTACTGTTATAACTTAGTAAAATAAGTATTTTTACTGATTACATCAGACCTGTAACTCAGATAAATACTTAAACTCTTTTATCACCTTATAAATGACCAAACTACCCCTACGGGGCATAGTTTGTGTTTAATTTCATTTCGGGCATAATAAGTGATATCTTACTGATGTCACAACATATTTGGAGCATATTAACTTAGGAAACCTGTAAATGGCTCTCATTATTACCCGTTACGCTTATTACGCGTTCGGTTCGGTTTATGTAACTAGTTTACATAAATTAGCCGAAACGGGTCAAACCTTATCGGTTTTATCTCAAAATCCAGAATGTGTATAATATACCCATATTAAACAAGTCTTCATACTTGTCGGGTCTAAAACACATTCTATCCGGTCACCGCTTAATCGTGCGTGCGAACCGTATCTTTAAAACTAACCGGTCTAAGCTCAAGCTTAATTAAAGACCAGTTAGAATTCTAATAGGTTATTATAAACCTTTGTTCCAGAATAGGAGACCAGTAAAAGCTACCTACATTTGCTTATTGTGATTTATACATTGCTCAGGTAAATACTTTTAACTTATTTTCCCTATACGGGCTTGGGTTACGGTATATAGAATACCGCTTGATCGGGCATCAAATCTTCCATCTTTGGGTGGTTAATTGAATAATTTGATCGGCTCGTTTAAACAGTCTTGTTACTTAAAGCCTTTGGGGGTTAATGACCATGTCCCGGATATCCTTGGCATCATTTTACGAAATGGCCACGACTTAAGCGCGGGGTGTAGGCGTACACCCGTCAGTGCACAAAAGAATATTGTGGTGTGTCTATTGATCTTTAACCCGGACAAGATCCGGGCTACTGAACGCACAAGGAACATGTAATTCGTTCACAAGATTATATATTTAAATAATTCTCCCAAGTTAAATAAAATGTTTATGCCACGTGCATCCAAATCAATTTTCAATCATTTTCCAAAATGAGTCAGTTGATTGTATTTACCAGTGTAAACTGACGTATTTTCCCTAAAAGATTAAATGCAGGTACTAAGCGTAATTGGCTGGGATTTCTCTTTAGCATCACTAGAAGTCTCGCAAGCTTAAGATGCCTAAAGTCTGTTGAACTATTGTCTCCATTTTGTTTTCGATCCGTCTGTGGATAAACTTCCGAATATTGTGACATTTGATATTACAATATTAAATTCGGTTGATATATATATCTTTTTAAATTGCTTCCGCTGTGCATATTAAATATTGTGTTGTTTGACTATTATGTTGCCAACCACGTCACGATACTCCCCACCGGGCCCACCGGTGACACGTGGAAATCGGGGTGTGACAGGTTGGTATCAGAGCCAACACTGAGTGAATTAAACACTAGCCTTTTGTGTTTAATCTCAGTTACACAATTGCACATTTCTAAACTTTCGAGTCTAGACATATAACATAGGACAAATTCCACTTTGTTTGTGTTGTCCTTTATTTTGCATATATTTTTGTTTTGTTATCTCATGCTGTATTAACAGGATTAACAAAATGCCGCCAAGATTCTTTAGAAGAAGAGGAAGAGGCAAGGGGCCAATCACCGCCCCCAATGATAATGAAGCTGGACCTTCGAATGTGCGAGCTCCATCTACCACGGAGAGTGACGATCCCCGGCAGAACCGGAGGAACCTCTTTGAGCCGGCAAGACGGTCGGTCTCACACAGTTCAACACCTCCTAACCCTTATGGGCCGCAGCCCGAGTACGAGCCCAACAACCCTCAACCCTCCTACATACCGTTACAGCGATCCTTATCGCACAACTCTTTTGGTGACCCTACACCAGTTTTTAGGAGCCGGTTTAACCCGGCGAATTATATACAAGAACCAGTAGGTTTCAACCCATTGGGACCGGAGGACCATTTTCCGGAGATCACGCGGACGATATGGACGAGGATACGGACCCCGTCGAACCTGCCAGTGGTACACCAAACCACCCGATAGAGATCTCTGACGGATCTTCTTTCCACGGATCACCCTATGTTGGTCCAGATAGCTTCCAAGCTATGTTTACCATGCACGAATGGTACTATACCCCTCCTCGCCATTCACCGCCTCAGCAGCAGCAGAAGCAACGGGATCCCTCTGAGGATCCAAGATTTGTGGCAGTCACGCCACCGCCTCCACCGCCGCCAGTTCAGCCGGCAGCTCCGCAACCGCCAAGGCGTAGGAGATCTGGACCGCATATGTCTACACGGGGAGGAGACTTCCATTTCAGCTCTCCTCGGCAATCAAGTGGCAGCCACTACCCGCCACATCAAGAAGATCCACAAATGGGTGGACCTTCACACCCAGTTGCACCGCAACCACCGCCTATGGGTTTTGATAACCCAATTCCGGCATACACGGGTTCCATGGCGTATAACCCGTTTGAACAGCCAGTGCACACCAACTACAACTACGCAGAAGCTGACCCATACATGGTAGCGGCTAACTACAACACCCAAGGACCCTATGGAGATCCATGGGGAGTAGGGTACCCAACTCATGGGTACCAGATACCTGCAAGACCTATTATCAGGCAACAATCGCAACCACCAAGGTTCTCTCCACCAGAGCGTGAAGAAATTCTGCAAAGGTTGGACCATGTAGAGCGAGAATTTCACAGGGAACGAAGGGAGCGACAAACTTTCTTCCAAGGATTAACGATCCTAATTAAAGGGAAGAGCAAGAAGGACCACTAAATCCTTCCATTTGTTGTTGAGCCCCTGCGTGGGCCAGTCTTACTGTATAAACCCCTGCGTGGGTATGCTTGTTTGTTTTGACCCCTGCGTGGGTCTACCTTTCTGTAAACCCCTACGAGGGTATGTTATTGTTTAAGTCCCTGCGTTGACTATTATGTTATTAAGCCCCTGCGTGGGTATGTGTGTTATTAAGCCCCTGCGTGGGTAAGTACTTGTTTAAACCCCTGCGTGGGTAAGTTTGTTATTTGAAAAGACCCGTTTAGGGCAGCGTGTAATATTTTAATAAAGTAATGGAATGTTTGTTTTATAAATTTCATGTTTGCCATTACGTGCATAGATATATTATATATGAAATAAATAAATCAAAACTCATTCCTTTTTAATAAATATCTGCCTATGTAAATTTTTAAATAAGAATCTTAAAGAGTGAAACCTAGCCTTCGGGTCATTATAAGGCCGGGCCAAGATGGTAAGACCTGTTAAAAAGATTCAAATCCCTGTTAACATCTGAAAATATGTTAACACTCCTGGCAGACGTGATTCATTAAAAATCACACACGTCATTATTATTAAAGGATTCTTCAAAAGATTCCTAACCCAATTATATGATCTCTGAATCATGGGTTTAGGTCATCAATTAAGATGATCATATTTTTACCATACGTGGTAATATAGTGCCTATGGGCCCTGCTCATTTCTATATGAGCCAAGAGACAGTGGTAGCGATGACTCCCTGTCAGATAAGGTAATGAACTAGGTTCAAACCTTCATGCTTTGATTCTCTGAAATCATAGCTTATAATTTATAAATGTCCTTGTGACTAGGCCTGTTGTGCCAGTATACCTTAAAAGCCTTGATTCTCTGAAATCATAGCTTATATTTTAAAATGTCCTTGTAACTAGGCCTATTGTGCCAGTATACCTTAAAAGCCTTGATTCTCTGAAATCATAGCTTATATTTTAAAATGTTCTTGTGACTAGGCCTATTGTGCCAGTATACCTTAAAAGCCTTGATTCTCTGAAATCATGGCTTATATTTTAAAATGTCCATGTGACTAGGCCTTTTGTGCCACAAATAAAACTGTTATTGTTTTATAATTAGGATAAATTATTATAGAAATCCTAAATAAATATGATTAATAAATTAACCAAATATGGTCTCTGTTACCATGGTTAATGAATTACCCTAAGGGGCAATTCCATAATAAACTCCCAAATAAACTATTGTCCTTGTTTTCTGTAACAGTTCAATTAAAATGGCTAACTCAGACGAGATAAATAGTCATCCAGTGGAGAACATTGATAACGCCCGGATTAATTTAACGGGTGCTGAATTAAAAGCGTTGCGACGCAGTTACAAAGGCATTGCAAAGGCAGTACGAAGAGTATAGTAGGACTCGTAGTAGAACCCTATCTACACAGCCTTCAAAGCCACCGTCCAAGAAGGACGAACTGAAGAAAGATGATGATCGACACTCCTCGAACCACCACAGTGCTCCATCTCAGCAGGTTGTACTAAACCAAGGACCCCGTGACAAGGGTTGCTCTTATAAATATTTTGTTTCCTGCAAACCCCGGGATTTCACTGGGGAGAAAGGAGCCATTGACTGTATGACGTGGCTGGATGAGATGGATACGGTTGTGGATATCAGCGGATGCGCTGAGAGAGACGTGGTCAAGTTTGTGTCGCAGTCTTTTAAGGGTGAAGCTTTAGCATGGTGGAGATCTCTTATTCAAGCCACCGGGAAAATCCCACTGTACAATATGTCATGGGATCAATTTGTTGCCCTTATCAGGGAAAATTACTGCCCTCAGCATGAGGTGGAGAAGATAGAGTCTGATTTTCTATCATTGGTAATGACAAACCTTGACTGTCAAGCTTACCTAACGAGCTTCAACACAATGTCCCGGTTGGTTCCTTATCTGGTAACCCCGGAACCAAAAAGAATAGCTCGATTTATCGGTGGTTTAGCCCCGGAAATCAAGGCAAGCGTGAAGGCTTCTCGGCCAGCTACTTTTAGATCTGTAGCTGACATATCTTTGTCCCTCACTTTGGATGCGGTCAGGCAAAGATCGCTGAGGAATAAGGAGGCTGAGAAGAGAAAACGTGAAGATGACAGTTCACGGAGATCGAACAAGAAGCACCGTGGGAACGGTGATAACAAGAAAGGATCGGAGTCAAGGAAAGATGGGCATCATTCTGGCGAGAAGCCCAAATGCAAGATATGCAAAAAACAGCACTTTGGAAAGTGCAGACTTGAGTCGAACTCACAAACTCAGTCAAAAACCTATGCTTGTGGTATATGCAAGTCCACGGATCACAAAACCTTGGATTGCAAGAAGATGAAAGACGCAACGTGCTACCGTTGCAATGAAAAGGGGCACATTAAAACCAACTGCCCTAAATACACCAAGAAGCCTGGAGAGGCCAAGAAGACTAATGCTAGAGTTTTCAAAATGGACGCAAAGGAAGCGGTTCTAGATGACAACGTTATTACAGGTACTTTCCTTGTAAATGACGTCTATGCTAGAGTACTTTTTGATTCAGGCGCTGATAAGTCTTTCGTAGATAATAAGTTTTGTGAATTGTTGAAATTACCTGTCAAAACCCTAAATGTGAATTATGAGGTGGAGCTAGCAGATGGCACCCTAGAAACCGTCTCTACTGTGTTAGATGGATGTGTTATATCCATTAAGAACCATTCTTTTCCTCTGTCTCTACTTCCATTTAAATTAGCTGGTTTTGACATAGTTCTGGGTATGGACTGGTTATCTCATAACCAGGCCCAAATTGTCTGTAACAGAAAGCAAGTGGTGATTAAGACTCCGTCTGGTGAATCACTTACCATTCGGGGAGATACCCAGTATGGGCTACCTGAGAAAGTGACTATGCTCAAGGCTTCAAAGTGTTTAAAGAAGGGTTGTGTCATTTACATGGCACAAGTGATTATTGATGAGCCTAAACCGAAGATAGAAGACATCCCCGTCATTTCTGAATTCCCTGAAGTTTTTCCGGAAGAACTACCTGGTTTGCCACCAGATAGGCAAGTGGAATTCAGGATTGATATCATCCCCGGAGCAGCACCTGTTGCTAGAGCACCCTATAGGTTGGCTCCAACGGAGATGAAAGAATTGAGGACACAGCTAGACGAATTGCTAGCTAAAGGTTTCATTAAACCTAGTTCGTCTCCTTGGGGAGCGCCAGTCCTGTTTGTCAAGAAGAAGGATGGATCGATGCGTCTGTGCATCGATTACCGTGAGCTTAATAAGGTCACGATAAAGAACAGGTATCCTTTACCCAGAATCGACGATTTGTTCGATCAATTTCAAGGAGCAAGTTATTTCTCAAAGATTGACTTGAGGTCAGGCTACCATCAACTGAAGGTTAGAGATGAAGACATGCATAAAACAGCATTTAGGACTCGTTATGGTCATTACGAGTTCCTAGTGATGCCTTTTGGGCTCACTAATGCACCGGCCGCGTTCATGGATCTCATGAATCGCGTTTGCAAGCCGTACTTAGATAAATTCGTCATCGTTTTCATCGACGACATTCTTATCTACTCGAAGAACCAGGCTGACCATGAGAAACACCTTCGCTGTATTCTCAAACTCCTGCATCAGGAGAAACTCTATGCCAAATTCTCCAAGTGTGAATTTTGGCTTCGTGAAGTCCAATTCCTTGGACATGTGGTGAGTGAGCGTGGTATCCAAGTGGATCCCGCTAAGTTTGAAGCAGTTATGAACTGGCAAGAGCCAAAGACGCCTACAGAGATTCGTAGCTTCCTGGGATTGGCAGGATATTACAGGCGTTTCATTGAAAATTTTTCAAGGATTGCTGCACCCCTAACTTCCTTGACCAAGAAGAAAGTAAAGTTCGTTTGGGGCCCTAAGCAGCAAGAGTCCTTTGATATCCTAAAGCAGAAGTTGAGCAACGCTCCTGTCTTGACGTTGCCAGAAGGAATAGAAGATTTTGTGGTTTACTGCGATGCATCGCACACTGGCATGGGGTGTGTGCTTATGCAGAAAGGCAAAGTTATTGCCTATGCATCACGTCAGTTAAAGGTGCATGAAAAGAATTACACCACCCACGACTTGGAGTTGGGTGCCGTTGTATTCGCACTAAAACTGTGGAGGCATTATCTATATGGAATCAAGTGTGTGATCTATTCTGATCACAAGAGCCTCCAGCACCTGTTTAATCAGAAGGATTTAAACATGAGGCAACGCCGTTGGATGGAAACTTTAAATGATTATGACTGTGAAATCAGGTACCATGCCGGCAAGGCGAATGTAGTCGCCGATGCCTTGAGTCGAAAGGAGAGGGTAAAACCTATCCGAATCAATGCCAAGCGCATGGAGATAAAGAATAATTTGATTGAAAGGTTGTTAGCTGCATAGAAGGAAGCTGTGTTGGAAGCTAACTATCCTAACGAAAAGCTAGGGGTAACTGAGGAGCAGTTAACTCTTAGCAAGGACGGAATTCTAAGATTAAATGGACGAATATGGGTTCCAGTTTATGGAGGACTTCGAGATGTCATCCTCCAGGAAGCCCATAGTTCCAAATATTCCGTTCATCCTGGAGCTGATAAGATGTACCAGGATCTTAGGGCAAATTATTGGTGGATAGGCTTGAAAAAGTCTGTAGCTGCCTATGTAGCTAAGTGCTTGACTTGTGCGCAAGTCAAAGCAGAACATCAAAAGCCGTCAGGCTTGCTACAACAACCTGAACTTCCCTCTTGGAAGTGGGAAATGGTGACGATGGATTTCATCACCAAATTGCCGAAGACAAGGAAAGGCAATGATACAATATGGGTTATAGTTGATAGACTGACTAAGTCAGCACATTTCTTACCCATCAAGGAGACTTATAGCTCCGACATGTTAGCCCAGTTATACGTTGATAAGATTGTAGCCTTACATGGCATACCTGTGTCTATTATCTCTGACAGAGATACTAGATACACGTCACATTTTTGGAAAAGTTTCCAACAATCTTTGGGCACGCGTTTGAATTTTAGTACGGCTTACCATCCTCAGACAGACGGTCAGAGTGAGCGTACTATTCAAACTTTGGAAGACATGCTACGTGCATGTGTAATTGATTTAGGTGGTAGTTGGGATAAGCACCTACCATTGATCGAATTCTCCTACAACAATAGCTACCATACCAGCATCAAGGCTGCGCCTTTCGAGGCATTATACGGTAGAAAGTGTAGAACGCCTGTTTGTTGGGCGGAAGTTGGAGATGTCCAATTATCAGGACCAGAGATAGTTTTTGAAACGACGGACAAAATTGTCCAGATTCGTGACCGTCTCAAAGTTGCCCGAGATAGGCAGAAGAGCTACGCAGATCCGAAGCGTAAAGCTTTTCACTTCGAAGTAGGTGACAAAGTGTTGCTAAAAGTATCACCCTGGAAGGGGGTGATGCGATTTGGTAAGAAAGGCAAGCTAAGCCCGAGATACATAGGACCTTTCGAGGTTATCGAACGTGTCGGGTCAGTTGCCTATAAGTTAAATTTACCCGAAGAGCTCAGTGGAATTCACAATGTGTTCCACATCTGCAATCTGAAGAAGTGCTTCGCTGATGAATCACTGGTTATACCACATACATATGTGCATATAGATGAGAGCTTGAAGTTTGTGGAAAAACCTTTGTCGATTGAAGATCGACAGGTAAAGAAGCTTCGAAGGAAGCATGTACCTATTGTAAAGGTCAAATGGGATGCCCGTAGAGGTCCCGAATATACGTGGGAGGTTGAATCCACGATGAAAGAAAAGTACCCTTATTTATTTCAGTAAATCTCGGGTCGAGATTTATTTTAAGGGGGTGAGGATGTAACACCTCGAAAATTCGTGTTCAATGATATAACGACACGTGTCATGTAAGACAAAAAGCGTTGTAAACCCGGATTTAATAAAGATGTTTTGGGAGGATTTAAAAGTGGTGTTATGTTAATTTTCACCTCTGAACGACCTCATTTATAAATCCCAAGACCCAAGTATATATATATATATATATTAAACATCTAATATACCTTAAATCCAGAAATGTGTTGACAACAATTGAATTCGAAGTGCATGATAGGTTCGTATGGAAATTTCTACGGTAAACCTTCTTGTTCGGCACTTTTGAAAAGGATCCAAGCAAACATAACATAATGGTAGGGTATGTAACTGTTAAAGACCCATAATAGAGGCCCCAAACTGAAAAAATAATGTCCCAAAGTCGAGATAAGTGGTTGCCCTTTCGAAACACCAAAGAACAAACAATTTTTGGTCCCTGATGAAGGCTTGCACACCGCAAGCATTGATCCTTACGGTGCGCAAGCAGGTGCCCAGCGACAGAAAACCGGTTGTTGCCTATTTTAACGCATTTTTCGACTTTTAAACGGTTTTCCACATCTCCCTTGGCCCCTAAACAATCCCTAAACATCTAGGACACCTGTGGGAATGTTGTGGACAGTGATAGACTTAGATGTCAACACTTTGTGGTGTCTTGATCACTATATAAAGCTCCAATGTGCAAACACTTTGATCATTCCTTCCTCAAACATCTCCTGATCAATTGTGGAGCACAAGAGCATCTTCCAGGCCTTCCTAATCAACCATTAGACCCTTGTAAGTTTGCTTAACCTTCTTTAATTAAGTTTAGCTTAGTTATTTAGCTAAAAGTCAAACCGTCGTAATTTCGGTTTGACTTCGAGATTTATTAATAATGGCTCAGTCAAATCTCGAATTAAAAGTACCTCTAAGTAGGTAATTATGTGGGGTAATAAACCCTTAAAAGGGTTCCCCCTGATTACCACTCTAACCAGGTCAAAAGTCGGGTCAAACTTGCTAAGAAAAAGTCAACAGGATACTTAAAATCTAATTTATGCATAATTAGCAATGTAGAACATATACAACCTGTTTGATCATTAATATAACTTGGTAATTAGTGTAAGAACATGTCTAAACATGTTCAACCCGACAATTTCCTGTTTAGACCCGGTTCGAAACCGAAAGTCACATAGTTTGACTTATATTTTGACTTATATTTTGACTTTCAGTTCTGACCCGTTATGGTATGATTTAGAAATACCTAAGAGCTTCATTTGGACCAGGTTACATGCTAGTTTAACCCTCTGTGATTATACACCATGGTTCATTAGTTAACCGATTAATACGCATGATTCCGTTAATTGCTCATATGTTGACCATTATGCCCTTATTACCTGAAAACGTGATTTTTGGAAATGTAAAAGAGTAGAAATTTTAATTACTGATATATAAACTTGTATGCAAAATTTGACATCAATTTGAGGTGTAGATAAAGAGTTATGCTCGTTAGCGTAAAATGAAAGCTTTATGTTAATTAAACGGCGTAATTAGCATATAACCTAATTACACCTACTTTTTGATATCAAACTTATTACCCACTGATGTAATATATTATTTTGGGATTTTTGAAGATTTTTAATTAATTTTTAGGATGAGCATAACTTATAGTCGTAGGCTTAATCCGGTAATTGTCGGTTTTGCCCTTACGGGCTATAAAATGAGTTTTATACATCTAAACGACTCCAAACCTTTTGCTACTGATCACATATGATAAATGAATTATTTTAAGCCTTCTGGAATAATAAAAATATCAGCTTTAAGTATCGAACCCGGAAATGGCTTCTAATCGCCTTATTAAGCGTTTTAGCGCATAGTATGTACTAAGATTATTTTTAAACATACAAGGGTGATACCTACTGATATTTGAGGCAAATTATAATGTTTTTGCAGTAAGCAAAGGTTGTTAAACTCAGACTTTAGTTTTGAGCTTTCCGGCTTATGTGAAATTACCAAAATGCCCCTACGGTGCATAGTTTGGTTATAATTGATAAATTTCACATATATACTTTACCCTACTGTTATAACTTAGTAAAATAAGTATTTTTACTGATTACATCAGACCTGTAACTCAGATAAATACTTAAACTCTTTTATCACCTTATAAATGACCAAACTACCCCTACGGGGCATAGTTTGTGTTTAATTTCATTTCGGGCATAATAAGTGATATCTTACTGATGTCACAACATATTTGGAGCATATTAACTTAGGAAACCTGTAAATGGCTCTCATTATTACCCGTTACGCTTATCACGCGTTCGGTTCAGTTTATGTAACTAGTTTACATAAATTAGCCGAAACGGGTCAAACCTTATCGGTTTTATCTCAAAATCCAGAATGTGTATAATATACCCATATTAAACAAGTCTTCATACTTGTCGGGTCTAAAACACATTCTATCCGGTCATCGCTTAATCGTGCGTGCGAACCGTATCTTTAAAACTAACCGGTCTAAGCTCAAGCTTAATTAAAGACCCGTTAGAATTCTAATAGGTTATTATAAACCTTTGTTCCAGAATAGGAGACCAGTAAAAGCTACCTACATTTGCTTATTGTGATTTATACATTGCTCAGGTAAATACTTTTAACTTATTTTCCCTATACGGGCTTGGGTTACGGTATATAGAATACCGCTTGATCGGGCATCAAATCTTCCATCTTTGGGTGGTTAATTGAATAATTTGATCGGCTCGTTTAAACAGTCTTGTTACTTAAAGCCTTTGGGGGGGGGGGGTTAATGACCATGTCCCGGATATCCTTGGCATCATTTTACGAAATGGCCACGACTTAAGCGCGGGATGTAGGCGTACACCCGTCAGTGCACAAAAGAATATTGTGGTGTGTCTATTGATCTTTAACCCGGACAAGATCCGGGCTACTGAACGCACAAGGAACATGTAATTCGTTCACAAGATTATATATTTAAATAATTCTCCCAAGTTAAATAAAATGTTTATGCCACGTGCATCCAAATCAATTTTCAATCATTTTCCAAAATGAGTCAGTTGATTGTATTTACCAGTGTAAACTGACGTATTTTCCCAAAAAGATTAAATGCAGGTACTAAGCGTAATTGGCTGGGATTTCTCCTTAGCATCACTAGAAGTCTCGCAAGCTTAAGATGCCTAAAGTCTGTTGAACTATTGTCTCCATTTTGTTTTCGATCCGTCTGTGGATAAACTTCCGAATATTGTGACATTTGATATTACAATATTAAATTCGGTTGATATATATATCTTTTTAAATTGCTTCCGCTGTGCATATTAAATAGGGTAAATTACAAGTTTTGTCCTTTATCTTTAGGGTACTTTACAGGCGGTGTCCTTTTTTTCAAAACTTTACAAGCGGTGTCCTTTATAGGGAATTTTGTTGCAAGTTTTGTCCTTTGAGCCTAACCTAGTTAGATTTTTTTGTTAAATCTGATTACCCAAGGGTATTTTAGTCTTTTTACTTATTTAAAGGACAAAACTTGTAATTTATTCTTTAAAAAATATTTCAAAAAAAAATTATATACATATATATGTTTGTATAACAATGAAACCAGGTATTTATCCCCCTCCCCCTCTCTCTCCCTCCACCAGTTCACCTACCACCACCACCACCGTCTTCATCAAAACCACTCAGACACACTCTCTGCTCCTCACCCTCTCGTTTTCCTCCTTCCCTCTCGACTGATACCAGCAACACCCCCAGAGCCACACCAGCGGGTTGTCGGTGACGGGTCCAGCCGATGAAGATAAGAAGACAGTGGCCGACGACGGAGCTGGTTTCAGCGGCAACAGCAGACAGCTCCGGCAACAGACATCAACGGCGCCGCTCGGATCTGCTTATTTTTGTTCCGGTGAGCTCTTGATTATGGTATTTCTTTTAAGATTCGTTCATTTCTTTTCCTTTACTGATGATGTCGATGATGGCGTTGGCTGACAAGGGTGTTAATGATGATGGTGGTGGATCAGAAGACGTCGGGTTTGTTGGGGATAACGTATCGAAGACAGTGGTAGCGGTGTTATACAATTCAGATTAGATTTGTGCGACACAGGGTTTTGTTCAGATTAAGACGGTGGTGGTGGTGGTGGTGGTGGTGGTGGTGCGACACAGGGTTTTGTTCAGATTAAGACGGTGGTGGTGGTGGTGGTGGTGCGACACAGGGTTTTGTTCAGATTAAGACGGGTTTTGTTCAGATTAAGACGGTGTTATACAATTCAGATTAATCGGTATGACACACATGTATTGAGGAGATTTGGGGATGAATTGAAGAGGTGGTGGCGAAGACGGTGTTATACAAGTTTTTTGCTGTTTGTTCATGGTCTTAAAGAATGCAATCGATATTCTGTGTTTGATTTCGCTCAGAACATTCTGAGATACCTGAAATTTCGGTATTCGCTCTGATTGTTTTGATCCGAGTTGAGTAATTTTGCTGTGTATTCTGATTGTTGTCTACTTTTTTCGTCGAATTTCGATCCACTTATGTCTGTAAAGTTGCATACAACTGATTTAACTGTTACATTATGTGTTGTTATTACATTGTTCTGTTGGAGATCTTGTATTGGTTCACTGAAATACTTGCAAATGGTTTTGTTACAGGAAACAAGATTTAGTGAAATGGAACCAGAACCAAACAGTGACAATGAAGAGAAAAAAGATCCAAAAATGGAGATCTTGTATTGGTTCACTGAAATACTTTCGTCTGTTGGGTGGACGGTGGTGGCTGGGTGTTTGTGGGTGTTTGGTTAGGGTTGGGGTGGGCGGCGACGGAGTGGTTGTGGTTGTGGTGGTGGTGGGAGGATGGAGGACGGTGGCAGATGGTGTGGTGGGTTAATTACAATAATAATAATAATAATAATAATAATAATAATAATAATAATAAATCTTAAAAATGTTTTGTTTTAGGAAAAATTACAAGTTTTGTCCTTTAAATAAGTAAAAAGACTAAAATACCCTTGGGTAATCAGATTTAACAAAAAAATCTAACTAGGTTAGGCTCAAAGGACAAAACTTGCAACAAAATTCCCTATAAAGGACACCGCTTGTAAAGTTTTGAAAAAAAGGACACCGCCTGTAAAGTACCCTAAAGATAAAGGACAAAACTTGTAATTTACCCTATTAAATATTGTGTTGTTTGACTATTATGTTGTCAACCACGTCACGATACTCCCCACCGGGCCCACCGGTGACACGTGGAAATCGGGGTGTGACAGTCGCCGTGTTCTTCAGAGAGGAAAAGAGAGAGAGAAATCGATTTAGGGTTATGAGAGGAGAGAGAGTGTGATGAGCGTAAATGAGATCCTTGCTTCAATCATCAACTATGAGGCGTGTCACATGAATGATAACATGGCTGATTATTTGGCATCAACCATTGGGTGACATGCGTCCCCCAATGGTTTATAGATGCGTTAGTTTAGTTGAATAAGACCAATTATAATTGAGTTGACGATAAAATCTATGATTCTAATAAATAAGTCAATTATAATTCAGTTGACGATAAAATCTATGATTCTAATAAATAAGTCCCTACCAATGTGAATGGTGTGTTCAATTGAATTCATTAGGTTAACATAATACATGCAATTCTTAACAACGGAATATTTGTTATATGACTTTCACAATCAAGGTCAATGAACCTCAATTAAATAAGTAAACACAAAGACCTACAGGTGAGATCAAAGAACCTCGTAATGACTTTGACAATTGAAGTCAATGAATTTCACTATGATCAAAGACGTTGATCTTCACAAATAAAATTGAGGGGTTAGAATTTAAAAGCGTGAGTTAAAAACTATGGTAACGTTCGTTTCATAGAATGAAATGGAATCCGGATAGAATTGGAATGTTGATTCCATTTCTTATGTTCTTCGTTTCAACAAAAGAAGGAATTGGAATTGAATAATAACATAAGAAACGAAAGCTACATTCCAATTCCATGAATTTCATCATGTACTATTAATGTATGTTGAATTAACACCCGTTTATATGCCAAACCATATGGAAAGTGATTATGGTATATTGTATGCAAAAACGGGGAAGAGAAACTGTTGTTGGAAAACAAAACGGTAATTTGCATATCATTGTGCTGGTTGCCAAGGGTTATCTTGTAACCATCGTAGCCTTAGGTAACCCGGGGCGGGAGCGTGATGAGTCTTCATCACTCGTTGAAGTGGAACGGAACACCGCCGCCGGTGTTTCTATAACGCGTGGAAACATCAACGCGTGCTGCACATAACGCGTTGAACTTTCAATTTTCGAACGTTGGAACATGACCGTTGGGTATTTTTTTGACCGTTTGGAAATGAAAATTAAAAATAAATGGGAGTGATAGAATTCCATCACTAGTGATTCCGCCCCTCCTACATTTCTATCACTAGTGATGGAAATTTGGTTGATGACATGGCACGATCTTATTGGACAGTGTGAATGATACTTTCTATCACTAGTGAACCACCCCTAGTCCCCTTATGTTGGACCAGCGTAAGTGTAGACTGGAAGGTAAAATCCTTGATGTTCTATGCAACGTTTACGCTACTTTAGAGCCATCGTAAACCTACGTTGCTTGCACTAACAGTTTCATTGAGGTAATTGTCCGATTGTTGACAAATATAACCACTAACCACCATCTTAAACCCTGCGCTGGCTCATCCTAATGATGTTTCAACCCCTATATAAGGAACATCATATTGTATGTTTTAACTAACGAAGTCGAAACTATAATATCCTTTTTTCACAAAAAATAACATCTCGTTCATGCATAACACTATTGATTACGTACGCACACAAAATACTTTGAAACACTTTAATCCGAAAGTGATTCACACGATTCAACAAGCTATCTAGTACAATATAGCTTAAACACGAAACATATATTCATATGAACCATTTTTATATCACCTTTTTTACCATAGCTATCCGAAAGTGATTCCAACAACCTTATTTATTCACAATAGCTACATTGTGGTCACGTACCAAAACATGATTTATCATATGAAATGTTAGTGGTTTGATTTTTTTTTTTCATATTTACCTTGCACAGAATATATTGATATTAGAAAGACGCGAAGACCTCATCGATGGCGGTTCACATCGTTAAACTTTTGTCAAGAGTTGCAAAGGTATATTAACGTTTTACATCGAAAAGTCACTTCACTTCCGCAACACTAAATTATTGCTCAAATCTAGAATAGATGGAAGGAGTTTGATGTATAAGTTTTGTTTTTGTTGGGCTTAGCTAGTTGCTTGCTAGCGAGGCGTGTTTTCTAATAAAAATTTATCGTTCAAAAAAATGATTAAATCCTTACGAGTCGTTTACAGTCTTGTGACGTGACACACTTGTGTGAAACATATAAAAGTTCTATACAATATAGTGAAACTGATATCTCAGAACATAAAATACTACTTTTTATATCGTAACTTGTTCGATTAATAACTTTATTTTAAAGAATGAATAGGTTGGGTAAAAAAGTAAAAAAAAAAAAAGATGAAATATAAGTAAAGAATACATTAAAAGCAGAGTAAGGTTTCGGTATCAGTGGGTCTTAACATACAAATGTGTCTTAACATTAGAAGTGAAGGAGATAATTTTTTTCTTTTATTATTATTTTTTTTTTGAATTTTTATTCTTAATCTTGTCAAGCACGTATTTTAGTCCTAAAATTTAAGAAAAAAAAATCACATATTTACACTAGTAGAGTATTATAATCACTCGAGTAATTATAATCACTTTACTAGAGTAATTTTTTTTTACATTTTGCAATTAAACATAATGTTTAAGTAAATGAAGAAAAAAAGCTTTCTTACTTCTAATGTTTCAGGGGCAGTGGTTTTGTTTCAGGGCAAGCGACGCGGAAGGCTGAGGCGGGGAAAATATCCAAGCACGAGCAGGCCTGCATAGATAATCAACATGCCTTCCTTCCTTTCGCGTTCGATACCTTTGGTTGTCTGGCCCCTATGGCGTCCGGTTTCTTGAAGCGGGTTCAAAAGGCAGCACTTGCGCATGCGACAGTGTCTGTAGGCCATAGTTATGTGCTTAGCCGAGTAGGATTTGCAATTCAAAAGGGGGTTGCTGCGCAGCTTGTTGCCCGTCTACCAACCCATGATTTGTAATTTGCTCTAACCTTCTATTAAGGAATATATGCAGTTCACAAAAAAAAAAATGTTAAGACTCATTTTAATTTGATCTTTACACGTTAAAATCAACAGCAAAAGTATGCATACATAAATTCTGAACGCGTTATCATTGTTTTTAATTCGAAAAATATTATGAAACATAAAAGGTCAAATTTCGTTTTGCTACATAACAAATTAAGTCACATGCATGTAGACTTTTTAAGTCACTGTACATTTGATTGTGTATTAAATATTGATTATGTTTATTAGTCTATAATACTTGGGTTATGCGAAACCAATTGTCGTTAATAATAACATGATCAATATAGAATAATGAGAATAAAATTGTAAAAAATTTATTAAGTGTTATATTAGTCCAACATTATAACAGTTATTTATAAAAGCAAACGATTATATTGAAAGTCTACATTTTTAAGAAAAAAGAATTGATAAAAGATAACTTTAAGAGCACCCCTTTTTGGACATATTTGTTCCTAGTTGCGTTTGCAAATCTTATGATGGATCTTCATCATTATCAAATTTTACTGTTTGAATTATATGTCCACCTTTTAAAAGTTATTTTTTTAATATAACTATTTTTCTTTGACATACTTTTAAGATGAAATACTTCAATTTTAAGAGTTAACTTTTTTTTTGGGGTTAAATTCTATCAAATAATTTTTTTCATTTCTGCCTACATTTAGAGAACTTGAAATAAGATTTAGGGGCTGTTTGGTAGCCTCTTAATCCATTAAGAGGCTGTCTCTTAATGAAATCATTTGTGGCCCTTATGTCTGAATGAATAAGAGGTAACCTTATGTCTGACTGGATAAGAGGTAACATCTGAATGGTAAACCATCACATGTCACATTCTTCTACATTATCTTTGTTAAACTCTTAAATGATTTCATTAAGAGGTAGCCTCTTAATGTCATTCAGATGCTACCAAACAGCCCCTTAAGCTTTTAAATCCATATATGATATGATACAAGGATTGTGCCTATTTGAAACGAAGACCTACAACGTTGTTTCCTACAATGTATTGATGATGGTGCACCGTTAATGCTCAGTTGACAATTTTTTTTTTAATGACTAATGTTACTTTACTCAAACTTCTATATTTACAAATAAATCATCCTTGCCTCGAATTGAACCCAGGACCCCACTAATAGAGTAATAGGCAAGAGCCTCTGTCAAATGAGCTCAGTTGACAATTGAACAGTGAAATTGTTGTACAAAGTTTTTAAATTTTTGTTGCAAAGTTTTTGTTGAAAAATTTTCTAGAAGCTTTTCTGTTTTGTTCTTTAACTCCTAAGCATCCACTCAACATCACTATATTTTTTGGAATTTATGTTGTCTGGGTGAATAAAGTTAAAAGTTAGGAACCAACGGTGAATCGGTTGTTGCCAATCTCGTGATTGTAAGTCTTTTGTTTCTATATTTAGATCATGAGCTACTTTATACTATGTTAATTAATGATGGTAACTTGTAACCCGCAACCCCAATATATTGAGCATGTTTGGCATGAATCTTTTAGGAGCTTCTCGCTTTAAGCTTTTAAGAAAAAGCTCATAGTCTTGTTTGATTGAAGGAGCTTGAAGCTTTTAGGTTAGGAGCTTAAAGCTTTTGGTTGAAAGCTCCTACTAGTAGCGTTTAGAAGGAGCAACAAGCTTTTAGGAAAAAAATAACTATTTTAATCTCCAAAGATAATGAACTTTTTAATGCACAAGCTTTTTAAATTTTTAATTATGTCCGTTTTGGTCATTTTATACATTTTTTAAAAAGCTACAGCTACTAGCTACCAGCTACTAGCTTCCAACCACCAACTACTTTTGCCAAACATACCCATTATGTATCTTTTGAGATTCCACTTGACATTTTGTTCTAGTTTTAAACTGTTTATTAAAACCGATTATTCCACTATTTTTTTTATTTAACGGTTATTATTTTCCAGAGTGGGAGGGGCGTTTTCGTGTACTATAAAGCAGGTAGTGTTACCCGATCGGTAACACCAACATCACTCCATTGGGTACCCGTAGAAAGAAGATGAGAAAGAGAGAGATGCGGAGAGAAGATGAGAGAGAGAGAGATAGATGCGTTGGGGTTGTCACCGATAGGTAACACCGACGCCTCTCCAATCGGGCACCAACTTGTGGTGTTTCTCACTCCTACCCCCTTTACTACAAGACTTCAATGATTACAAAGTAAATTGAGTGTCTTCTACATTTTAATCAATTCGATCAAAACCAACATTTGTTAAGAAAAATTGAAAATCAAATAAGACCAAACTGTTCGGTTTGGTTTCATTTTGGACTGAACTAAAGGTACATTTAGGATGAACGGTATGGGGGAAGTCCCCGGCATGGCGAGGCCCGTCCACACCGCCCCCTCCCAGCCCGTCCCGTCGCCATCGCTGCCCCATGTCCCCCCTTTTCCTTATCCAACACACACATATAAACATACATACATCTCTTGTATACATAAAGGGGCTCATCACCCACACTATAGGCCCATCCTTTGGGACTCATTCCCCGCACCCGATGACATGACCTCCCACGTGGTGGATCATCCCCAAATGACTAACCCTCCACCCTTACGGCATGAGTTAACATGTAGCGACTTTAAAACCAAAGTAAAATATGTTTTTTTAGTAGAAAAGAAAACCTAACTTTACACAATAAGAAAACTATTATGACTACATAAAATTATAACATATTATTGGTTTTGTTATATTACAGGGATTATTTTATATGAGGGACTCTGTCCGAGTTCATACAAAACAGTTTGAAAAAAATAAAATCATTGGTTTGAAATTTGAACAAGTAAAGATCACCCGCGAAACCAAGTACATGATCAAATAAGCCGGTCTCTCCTGTCTAAACAGGAAAGTGAACACCCCTACGTACTCGCTACTAAAATCTAGTAACAGAGTTCTACCAACGACTTTCCTTATCAAAGTTTGTTGATCTCTCACGAGCTCAGCATGCGCGTTCTGTTTAACCTATAGGTTTCAAACACAGAAAAACACAACATATTTTTTATATAAACACTCATTTCAAAGAAAATTATATTATCACATACAGACTAAAGAGAATTCAATTCAGTAAAGTGTAAATGTAAACTTGTGAAATGGTTTTGAAAAAAATCCAAACAGCTTAAGTTACTAAACAGATACAAAAGTAAACTTATTATATAAATCTACCTACAAGAGACACCACGAAACATCCAACAGAACATATGCTTTCTTCAACCTGCGACTTCTAACTTCTATAAATATGTACAATAAGAAGTCTTCTGCGTAATTCAACGAAACAAGTTAAATAAAAGTAATGATATTTAGATATTACAAAGTTAATGCGGGGTGGTACACTTACTCAGAACACGTGCTAGACGGGAGTTCATCCTTCTTCATCCTCGTTTTTATCAACTTTCACCTCCACTGGATGCACTGGAGATGTACCTGCAGTTACAACTTTAAGTTATAATGGCAAATACAATATGAAAAAAAGATGAATTTCCGACTTGAATAGACCTACACTATCTCTGCTTAAAAAACATCTTGCGTCCACCAAGCCCCCCAAAACCACAGTGTGATAGAATAGAACCGATGGATTGTGATCAAGCAAGGATAACAAATCAATTGCAATGACAAACAGTAAAAGAACTGATCTTGGTTTTCAAAAAGCGTGAGACGCTCTGAGGCATTTAGGTCCCAAAAACGAGGAGCGAGGATTGCGCATCGCATACGCCAAGCGCTGCTCCATGTACAGCCAAACAAGCTTTATTTACAGCGAGAAGTTGTGTCTCTCTCATCTGTTTTACATACCAACCATTCTATCATATAAACCTTTCATAGTTTCTTCATACTTTGGTTGTTATTACATATTATATTAGCCTCCTACGAACCCAAAATTTGACCCAAAAGTACATGAGGTGCTCCTCAAGCCCCTGATGCATTTTCCTAAACACCTCACACCTCAAACATCATCATCATCATCATCATACTCAGTAAATCCCACCAATAGCAAAGCAAAGGTAGGGTCTGAGGAGTGTAAGATGTAGACAACCTTACCTTTACCCCGTAGAAATAGAGAGGCTGCTTCCAGTGAGACCCCCGGCTCGATAGTAGTTTTGCATCAAGCCTTGGACATAAGGCACATACCACTCAACAATCGGGACAAAGACCGATTAGTGCATGTACCCTTTTGTCTTTCAGCTATCAACGCCACCACATGATGCATGATTAACCGTCCTCAGCTTTTAACGTTATTTTCACGAAATTAGTAAAATAACGTTAAAACTAGTGCACTTTCACTTTTGCCCCCCGATGGCCCACGCATATACACATTATAAGGCACATAACCTCGCGCCTCAAACGTGCCTTTTAAAACCAAGCATAGCTGTTAATGACGAATAGCGATAAGGTACCTATATGCTACATAGCGAATAACAATAAATAATGGACGGCTATTTTATAAATAGTGATACACTAGAAAAAAATTAAAAAATGTATATGTATATTAGAGTAGGAGTTGGGTGGAAAGTGTGTTTTTCCTAGAAAGTCTAGGAAGCAATAAGAACGCGACATGTGGCATTGAAGGATTTTATCTAAAAGGGCATTTATGTACTTTCACAATCTATTTTTATTTTAGGAAATTATCTTCAATAACTAACTATCCATAAATTTCGGAATTTTTGTTTTCGATTTTTTATCTCACTTAATATCAATTATTCCTTCGTTTTCTTGCTGGAATCTATCAGCATGTTCTTGGTACTGTGTTTTAACATTCAGATTCATACAGCTGTGTTTTAACAGCAAGCAGATTCATACAGTTGTGTTTTATCATTCAGATTCATACAGCTGTGTTTTAACAGCAAGCAGATTCATACAAATGTGTTTTATCATTCAGATTCATACAACTGTGTTTTAACAGCAATTCAGATTCATACAGCTGTGTTTTAACAGCAATTCAGATTCATACAGCTGTGTTTTAACAGCAAGCAGGTTCATACAAATGTGTTTTATCATTCAGATTCATACAGTTGTGTTTTAACAGCAAGCAGATTCATACAAATGTGTTTTATCATTCAGATTCATACAACTGTGTTTTAACAGCAATTCAGATTCATTCAGATTCATACAGCTGTGTTTTACCAGCAAGCAGATTCATACAAATGTGTTTTATCATTCAGATTCATACAGCTGTGTTTTAACAGCAATTCAGATTCATACAACTGTGTTTTAACAGCAAGCAGATTCATACAAATGTGTTTTACATGAGCAGATTTCGCCCCAGCAAGCAGAGTCATCCACAACAAACGAAATACCTACAAACATTTGTTATTTTAAACACACACCTAGGGTTCTTGCGACTTCAACTGTGCTTCCAGCAACTTCAACTTTTCTTCCGGCGACTTCATCTCTGCTTCCATCCATCTTGTTCAAATCCCTCTGTTCTTTGAATCTCTTCCCTTCAAACATCAATTACTTCAATGTAGAACACGATTGAACCCTAATCACCTACTAAAACACAGAACACAATGTTAGGAAGATCTTACGTATATAGAAGTTGCTAAATCTCTTATCTTGATCCATGATTTTAGGTATTTTTGGTATGATTTTAGAGGGTTTTCGTTGTGGGTTTAGAGAGAGAAAGAGAGAGAGAGGGAAAATGGCGTGTATTAAGGAGATGTGATATCTCTGACGGTTATTTTTGATTGATTTAAAACACACATAAGGACAAAATTACCCCTCCTCATTTAAAACAATCTATTAAATATAGTAAATTATTACAAGATTGCCATTGATTTGATCTCAACCCTTAAACACACCAATCGGATGGACAAGATCGCTTCCTAGACTTTCTAGGAAAAACACACTTTCCGCAGGAACCCTACTCATGTATATTATATAAAAATATGTATATTATATAAAAATACCCTGGTATATGTGCTATTTTACATGTATATTTAACAAAAACCTAAAATCCAGCCTTGGCTTAAAAAAGCGGGAATCGCACAAAAGCGATGAGGTCTAAAACCGATTTTTAAAAAGCGAAGTGCAAAAGCGGTGAGCTTTTCGTACGCAAAGTGATTATATAATTCATTTTATATATCCCATGAGTGTTTAACATCCAATACCTATGATTTAGCTATAATTAAGCTTTATAAATGTTTTAAAATGAAAAAACATAAATGTACAGCATAAAAAGCCTGTTGTACAACACTCAGAAACATAGAAACACCCCATGTACAAAAAGCGTGCGCCTCAGCTGCGCCTTAGGTCGATTTTCACCCTAAAAAGCGCGCCCCAGCTGTGCTTCTTGTACATCGTGTGCCTTATGTCACACAAGGCGATGGGGTTTGTGCCTAGATGCGCTTAAGCGCGCTTAAGGCGCGCTTCTTTAAACCAAGAATCCAGCTATTTTATAGCTATATTTAATCGCTATTTATATTTAAAAAAAATAAAAATAAGGTGTCGCTGTTCTCAATATCCATCGCTGCAACCCTAATAGCGACACTATACCTATACGCTACATAGCGCGCTATAGTGATCGCTACGATCGCTATTGATATCTATAAAACCAAGAAACTAATACCATTATACCTTATTGATACAACTCAATTTCCAGACTACTTAACTCCAATGCCAGTTATGCATACACTACTGACTCAAAAGACTCATGTACTTAACTCAATACAAACCGAAAGATATCCACACAAACTTCAAAAAGGTTTTAAAAATCGGAAAATTCTGCAGAATACCGACATGTTAATCCATTCTGCAATCAGAATCCATTTTGCACCCCAAAAAAACATTTCAACTTCTCACCACTTCAAATAACAAAAAAAAAATCTTGCATTTTGATTTAATTAAAATAACTCTAACTCAGAATTTCATAAAAAACAATCATACTTTACAACAAAAACATAATTCTGTGCATCTATATAACCAACACAACTATTTTAGTTATATAAAATTGCAAAATTTTATAATAAATCTGTCACAATCCAAACTGCCACAAACAAATTAAATACCTTGAATAAAATAAGCAGACGAAGGCCAACCACGAGACGAACTAAGCGACATAGATTCATCTTCGGTCAACGGAATGGTCAAACCCTTGAAAAGTTGTAACAAAGCGTCAGATTGAGGTCGGTGACGATGAGGAGGGACCCAATACGAAGAACCTGGAACAAACGGAAGCCAATCAGGAGCAGATTGCCTGACGATTATGTTGTGAATAACATCTTCGAGCTTTCGTAACCCTAAAACCTCCACATCTCCGTCCGATTCAACCTCCACTTCGATCAGTTGCGATTCTCCTGATCGGCTTGAGAATCGATTCGGCTGATGTATCGCTAGTTTTAATGAATTTGATGAAAATGATGTTGATCGAATTAGGGTTTGTGAGAGGAAACGAGCCATAATTTGGGGGAAAAGAAAACCTGTGCTGTTTCTAGAAAAAGGATATTTATGTCACAAATTCTAGAAAGTTAATAATTTCACATAGTAAAATCTTATTTTTATATGGTGTACTAGGTTACAGCCCGCGTATACACACGGTTTAACAAATGAATTTTTTTGAATTTGTTCTGATTAAATGAAAATTTATTCAATATTACAAATAAACTTAATATATTATTAGTTCATATAACACTAAAAATTATTACATTGAAATACAAATAGCATAACTGATCAATGCAATCAAAATAAAATAAACAAAAAAAAATAGGATAAATTACACTTTTCGTTCTTTATCTTTGTATCGGATTGCAACGGACGCCCTTTAACTTTAATAATTACACTCACAATCATTTATTTGTAAAACTCACTACACCTTACGTCCTTTAGCATTAACTTGGTTAAATTTTTCAGTTAAATATGACATGTGCCCTGCACATGAGGGTAAGTTAGTAATTTTACAGTATAAAGGATGAAAATTGTAATTCTCTTCAACAAATAAGAATCTCTCAATCTCAGTCTCTCCCCTCTCTCTCTCTCTCCCACTACCAATCCCACCCCCACCGCCATTATACCCCCTACCAACCCCACCGCCACCACCATCAAATCCGCAATCACCACCAAATCCTACCCCCACCACCATTATATAATGATGTTATATTTATAAAGGACTTTTGGCCATTACTTGCTTTTCTTTAAACACAATGGAAACAGGTAGGAATAACATCAAACAGAGAGCTATAGTATAAATCGCATCAGTTTGAAGAAACAAAACAAAACCATAACTCCTTTTAGAATCCCCCAAATTCCCCCAAATATCAAAATATAAAATCCATAAGTTTCAGTCAAAATTAGAGTGATCTAGCAAAACTTGCTTTTATTTTGATTACAATCTTGATAAATTCAGATCTACAAATTACCATGTCTCTTTAGTTAAATCGATCTTGCCGATGAGGCCAATAAATCGATCTCGCTGGATCCAAACGGTGTCGCATCACACAGATCAATCTCACTCCCCTTCAGCTTGATCTCTCTCAACGTGGGTCTGGATCTGATGGTGGTGGGTTCAGGTGGGGTCGGCGGTGGTTAGAGAGAGAAAGGGTAGGGTGGGTGTAACAACCCTCATCAAAAGTCATAATTATTAAATTAATTTGACCAATAGGAAACCCTAATTGAGACACCCAAGTGATTCTGAACAAACCCTAAAATTTTCATAATTTTCAGAATCAGGATTAGGGCCCCTAAAACTCAAAGGGGGTTAAACCCTATGGACGATTATCCATCTAAAACGTTGGCAACAAGTAAAAATTCGAAAGTTATAACTCAGCAGACCTAGTCCCACATTCAGCAACCCTATAAGTAATTACGTGTCCTTTTACGGACCGTAAGGAACCAGTCTTACGGACCGTAAGTTGGTGCAATGTCAAGTCAGCCAAGCTAGTCCCTGAGGTGTCTGACCTATAAAGATTCCCTGCCATTTACGGACCGTAAAGGTCGGGGCTTACGGTCCGTAAGTCTGACCAAAATTGGGCTATAAATAGAAAACGTTGGGACTTGCTTCTGGCTTCTGTGCGACATTCAAACTTCGAATTGATAATTGAAATACGTTCTGTTTACTCCAAATTACACCCCCAGGTCTCGAAATTCTGCTACAAAACAGGGTATTAGCACAATCGCTGCTACGATTCATTTATCCGACGATCAATATATCCAATGGATGTTTAGGTGCCGCCCACATTAGGGTTATACTTTATCATTCGTCATTAATTTGACGGATCATCCTTAATTCGATGGATAAAGTATTGTACTTTATCGTTCGTCATTAATTTGACGGATCATCGTTAAATCGATGGATGAAGTATTGCACTTTGTCGTTCGTTGTGAGAATTTGATCTCGTGAGTTGTCGTAATTGCTGGATTGATTACTAACCCCGAATTGTGTGCTTGTTATTAAATTTAGGATAAAAGGCTAAATCAGTAGGCCAAACTCTGCCCGTATAAATCTGCAATGTGAGTCATTCTTCTTTTTCTCACAGTTTGTGAGTTATTTTCTTTTTATCAAATTATTTTACAATACCTCAAATTATTTTCAAGGTTATAATTACAGGGACTAAGTCGTGGATATCTTGAATTACTGGTTAGTGGGGTATTGTGCACATTACTAATTTTCTCCCAGTTAGGTTCATTGACCTACTCGGGATAATCACTGTTGGGTTCATTGACCTACAGGGATAATCATCATTATTTAGGTTCATTGATCTAAATAGTGGTATGACCATCGTCACCATTGTGACTTGTCACCATTGTGACAGAATGCCAGATAAAAATAAGATAGAAGCCATTGTAATCGCTCTTATGCTGTAATTAATAACTATGCATCATTATGCAAAATAGAATGATTCACTCAGTATTTCCCGCTGACAAAACCTTTTTCAAACATGTTTCAGGTGACCTGTTATGAATCAGGAAAAGTGCCATATAGCACTACAAGCTCAAGAAAGTGGCTCAGTATAAAATAAAGAAACATGTTTTGGAAAATAAAAGATTTCTTTGTGAAATCAAACTATTGTAAATTACCGGGTTTATCTCGAGTTGTGAAATAAAATAATCGGGAAATATTACATTTTAAAAGATCCTAATGAAAACTTCCGCTGTCAAACTCAATTAATTAAATACCGCAGTATTTCTGTCCCGCGGCTCCTGAAACGGGTCAAACCGGGTCGGGGGCCGTGACCCCAAAATCCGAATATTTATATTCGTTAAACGTTACGATATGGTACATCAAGAAATAAGTGACTAGGTTATTTAACCTAGTTAGGAATATGGTAAAAAGGTAATTAAAAGATGATAGGGTGCCAATATTATTTAGTGGCAAACTTGAGGGACTAAAATAGGGTAAAATGAAAGTTGAATATTATTTATGAAAAACACACACATATACACACACACGTATGTGTGTTCGTGAAGGGGCCAGGAGCTCCATGAGCTCAAGAAACCCTAAGCATGAAGAATCAACGAATTGAAGGGAAAATCAAGGTCTAAATTCATGAATAAACACGGATTAATGATCACCTACACGAGGGGATCATAAGGTATGTCTCAAAACCTAGATTGGTGATCTTTCACGAAATGGGTTATGTTCTAATCCATGAATTGGTATGAAATTGAGTATGAGCATGTGTTAGAATCATCATATAGAATATGGATTATTCATGGTTTAGGTCAATTTGATGTTTAAGGGTGAAACCCGTTTGTTATGGTAAAGATGATGACACGGGTGAATCATCCATGTCCAAATTCTTGCCTATTATTGATGTATTTTGACATATATGATTGATTCTTGTTAGAGAAATTGAAAGAAATGTGATACTAGTAGGTTTGATGTTTATGCATGGATGATTCATGTTGATTAGAAGTAGGAATTTGATGAATTTTGAATGAGATTAGAAGGATATGCATGAACTAGTTGTACACTATGTTTAGAAGGTAGTACACATATCAAAAGTATGATGAAATTATGAAGAACTTAAGATTAGATCACTTGTAAGTGATTAACAAAGTAGTTATGAAGTGGGTTTTAGATGATGTAATGTAAATTGATGATTTACTTATGTTAATGATGTTTGGAATCATACACGTGTGTGAATGTTTAAAGAAATCGGATAAGAAATGATAGATTAGCATGTTATAAGGTTGAATGATAAATTCCATGTAAGATCCGTGTAATGAAAAGGTTGTGATGAATAATGAATAAGCTAACTATCTTGAGAATGATATATGATAGTTGATGCTTGATAAGCGATATGGAAGCTTGGAAAAGAAGCGGGTCAAATGGGACTAATGCGCACGGGAAGCATGTCCGGATGCTAGGTAAGTAAAACTTACACCCCTTCTTGTAGAATATCTATTTATTGTATAGATTACTAACATGATAAATAAATATGTGAATTATGATGTTCCGACAAGTTTTGGTATGGGTCGGAACATGTGGTTATGTTAAGAAACTGAGTTTGATGGTTAAAAAGGGGAAAAAGGGTATTATGGTAATTATGGTTACGAGTTAACGAATGGAATAAGTTATATGTTGGGATATGGAATAATAAAAATCCCACGAGGTTAAAATGGACTTTTAGATATAACGGGTCCAATGGTGAAGATATCACCATTTGGCGATATTGACTAACGAAGTGTTTGTCTAGTATTATGAATTCACAGAATGATTAGCGAAAGGACATGCATTGCTATTAATTAGCGATTTAGTGGATGAAGTATTACAACGGGTCATAGCTTTGATCCGAGCCAAGTATGTGCGATTAGAGTTGTAGTTAAGTCGTGGGATTGGGTAAATGTGTAAGGAAGTCATTTGTTGTAAGGGATGGAACAAAGTTGACGAAAACGCCCTTGATGGGTAAAACGGGCAAATGATCTTAAAAGTTGATCACAAACAAGCTATTTGATTAAATTAATGTTTTGAAAAAGTAAGAAAGCAAGAAGTATGATTTTCGTAAGCTAAGGACCTTTTTATGCGCATTTGCCCTTAACGGGTCAAAATAAGCTTTTGAGCGAAAATTGTGTGGAATAAGGTGTAAAGTATCCATAAATGAATCTTTTATGATAGATGACCTTGAAATTATTAGGTTCATATGAAGTTAATGTCAAACAAACAAGTTATGTTGATAAATGCATGAACGAGTCAAGGTTTGGTAAAAGGGTAACGAGCCGAGGGCTTAATAGTCATAAATTTAGGTAGTCCAAATATTGGATCTTTACTCCATGTGATGGAGAATTAAATTACGATCACGTAGGAAAAAGAATCGGGTAAAACGGATCAAAAACGAGAAAGTTATGCTCGTTTCCGTGAAATTCGGTTGTGCTGGAAATCTGCAGATCAGCAGCATCAACATTCTGTCAAAATGTAGGCAGTAGCGTAGCGCGACTGCCAAGGCCCTAGGCAGTAGCGCTACGCGACTGTGGTCAGTTTCGCGAAAACCGTTTATTTCAACTGTTTATGCATTGCGAACCCGTCTGGACCGTTTTTAAACGCGTATAAGCTAAGAATGATTAGTTATTTCCTTATTTTAGGGAAAGTAGATATGTATAAAGGTATGTATGTATGTACGTATGAATATATGTGGCGTGAATGAATGAATGTATGTGTGTATGCATGTAATTAGGTATATAAGAGCATATACACGTATGAAAGCATGCGTGAAGATATGAATACAGGTATGTATGTAGGTGAGTATGTAGGTAGTATGTGTATGTATATATATATATATATATATTCAAGTGAGTATATACGAATGTGCGCACGTATGTAGGGTTGTGTGAAGGCATGTAATAGGTATGTATGTAGACATGTATGCATGTATGTATGTAGGTATGCACGTATGTAGGCACGCACGTATGAAAGCAGCTACATAGGTTTGAAAGTAGTTATGTGTGAACGGATGCACTTATGTAAGTATGCATGAAAGTATATATGCATGTATTCAATGAAATTGAGTATTGACGATAATAATAGCGTGCCTTGTGAACGAAGTGTAACGCAGGTACAACGAGAAAGTCTCACCACGGATTGTATGATCAGATGGGAAGCTGGGATGTAATGAGTTAACGGAACGAAAAGTAAACGTGAATAAATCTTGTATGTTTATAATGCGTACTAATGTTATGAATTTTATGTGGTGAGCGCAGGTAATACGAGCCTTGAGGATCATCAAGGAACAGAGATCGAGGATCGAGTCACTAGAGAGATTGTACGGGAACGTTGATGTATATAATGTAATAAGCATAAGCTGTGTTTTTACTTAGTAATTAAGCAGATTGATGGAATTATGTGAAAGAGTAATGTTAAAGCTAAATTTTAAATAAGTTAAAGTATTTATAATGAAAGAAATTTTATGCTACGTATTTCCGCTGCGACTTTTGTCAAATACGTATTAGGGTGTAACAAGTTGGTATCAGAGCCCTGGTTTGAGAGAATCAAGTGTAAGAAGGTAAGTGCTTGAACTCAAACCTGTGTGCTCTTGTGATAAGAAACCCGTACAATCCAAGACTCGGTCAAGATCCAAAGGTAAAAGAGAATGTAAGTATGTACTTAAGTATACGCATAAAGAAACTGAAGGTTTTGTATATGCAAGGTAAGTATAAGCGTTTGAAGGGGATGATCCGCGAGTGCGGTCAAGTACCGACACCAAGGCATGAAATAAGATAAAGTTGAACCCAGGTACGTAAATTTAATATGTCGGTATATGAAATGGTAAAATGCATTAAGGGAAGAAAAATGCTAAATGAAGGACCATGATGGTATAGTAAACATGTTTTGAAAAATGATACACGTGCCGAAACCAAATTCTTCGGACATAAGGTGACAATTACACGAAGACACGAAACTAGTATGTGGATTGTGTACCTGGCCAGTACACGTGAAGCATATGACGTTCGTGGGACCGTGATAATTGATACAGGTATGTCCGTTAGAATTAAGTAGTAGGTGGACGTGAGGGTGAAAAGAAATGTAAGACTCTCAAGAATGAGAGTATGATATGCTATGCTAGAATCCGCGAGACGGATTCGAAACATGATATGCTATGCTAGAATCCGCGAGACGGATTCGAAACATGATATGCTATGCTAGAATCCGCGAGACGGATTCGAAACATGATATGCTATGCTAGAATCCGCGAGACGGATTCGAAACATGATATGCTATGCTAGAATCCGCGAGGCGGATTCGAAACATGATATGCTATGCTAGAATCCGCGAGACGGATTCGAAACATGATATGTTATGCTAGAATCCGCGAGACGGATTCGAAACATGAAATGCTATGCTAGAGTCCGCGGGACGGATTCAAAGAATGAAAGATATGAATGCAATGCTTGAATCCGTGAGACGGATTCAAGGGATGAAAGGCGTAAATGCAATGTTGGAATCCGAGAGACGGATCCGAGGAATGAAAGTTGTGAATGCAATGTTTGAATCCGCGACACGGATTCAAAACGCAGAAGGTACGAAAGGTATGAATAATGTGTTCGAATTCGCGAAACAGATTTAAGATATAAAAGACGGAACTAGTCTATATAAGAAGAAGTCGATAGCTTGACCATGTGTGCGTCAAATAAGTCACATAAGTAAATGTAAAGCAAATGAACAAAAGAATGATGGGAATGAAAATATCCGAATGCGTAAGTAACGAAGGGATATGTATGGTACAAATAACTAAAGAAATGTAGAACGATGTTAACTATGAAGGTAAGCACGTAGGTGTGACTATAAAAAGGTAGTTTTGTTGTGATAACAAAACAGGGGTTAAATGTTATGCAATGCGTCTATAGAATGAAATCTTAAAGGATGAGATGAAGGTATTTAATCTGTTATAAAATGATCATATGAAGGTAAGCATTATTATAAGTATGTATATTAACCTGTTATTAACGGGTCAAAGGAAATAAGAATGTTATATGAAAGTATGCCATGGAAAGTACAGCCTTGTTAAGAAGAAGAAACCAATTGCATGAATGATTATGAAATGAGTTAGGATGATTACTTATGAATGTGATGAGGGTGTTAAGTCAAACACCAATGTGTGTGTGTAGAGGAAATGAGAAAGGTTTCGGGGACGAAACCTTATTTAAGGGGGGTAGACTTGTAACACCCCAAAATCCGAATATTTATATTCGTTAAACGTTACGATATGGTACATCAAGAAATAAGTGACTAGGTTATTTAACCTAGTTAGGAATATGGTAAAAAGGTAATTAAAAGATGATAGGGTGCCAATATTATTTAGTGGCAAACTTGAGGGACTAAAATAGGGTAAAATGAAAGTTGAATATTATTTATGAAAAACACACACATATACACACACACGTATGTGTGTTCGTGAAGGGGCCAGGAGCTCCATGAGCTCAAGAAACCCTAAGCATGAAGAATCAACGAATTGAAGGGAAAATCAAGGTCTAAATTCATGAATAAACACGGATTAATGATCACCTACACGAGGGGATCATAAGGTATGTCTCAAAACCTAGATTGGTGATCTTTCACGAAATGGGTTATGTTCTAATCCATGAATTGGTATGAAATTGAGTATGAGCATGTGTTAGAATCATCATATAGAATATGGATTATTCATGGTTTAGGTCAATTTGATGTTTAAGGGTGAAACCCGTTTGTTATGGTAAAGATGATGACACGGGTGAATCATCCATGTCCAAATTCTTGCCTATTATTGATGTATTTTGACATATATGATTGATTCTTGTTAGAGAAATTGAAAGAAATGTGATACTAGTAGGTTTGATGTTTATGCATGGATGATTCATGTTGATTAGAAGTAGGAATTTGATGAATTTTGAATGAGATTAGAAGGATATGCATGAACTAGTTGTACACTATGTTTAGAAGGTAGTACACATATCAAAAGTATGATGAAATTATGAAGAACTTAAGATTATATCACTTGTAAGTGATTAACAAAGTAGTTATGAAGTGGGTTTTAGATGATGTAATGTAAATTGATGATTTACTTATGTTAATGATGTTTGGAATCATACACGTGTGTGAATGTTTAAAGAAATCGGATAAGAAATGATAGATTAGCATGTTATAAGGTTGAATGATAAATTCCATGTAAGATCCGTGTAATGAAAAGGTTGTGATGAATAATGAATAAGCTAACTATCTTGAGAATGATATATGATAGTTGATGCTTGATAAGCGATATGGAAGCTTGGAAAAGAAGCGGGTCAAATGGGACTAATGCGCACGGGAAGCATGTCCGGATGCTAGGTAAGTAAAACTTACACCCCTTCTTGTAGAATATCTATTTATTGTATAGATTACTAACATGATAAATAAATATGTGAATTATGATGTTCCGACAAGTTTTGGTATGGGTCGGAACATGTGGTTATGTTAAGAAACTGAGTTTGATGGTTAAAAAGGGGAAAAAGGGTATTATGGTAATTATGGTTACGAGTTAACGAATGGAATAAGTTATATGTTGGGATATGGAATAATAAAAATCCCACGAGGTTAAAATGGACTTTTAGATATAACGGGTCCAATGGTGAAGATATCACCATTTGGCGATATTGACTAACGAAGTGTTTGTCTAGTATTATGAATTCACAGAATGATTAGCGAAAGGACATGCATTGCTATTAATTAGCGATTTAGTGGATGAAGTATTACAACGGGTCATAGCTTTGATCCGAGCCAAGTATGTGCGATTAGAGTTGTAGTTAAGTCGTGGGATTGGGTAAATGTGTAAGGAAGTCATTTGTTGTAAGGGATGGAACAAAGTTGACGAAAACGCCCTTGATGGGTAAAACGGGCAAATGATCTTAAAAGTTGATCACAAACAAGCTATTTGATTAAATGAATGTTTTGAAAAAGTAAGAAAGCAAGAAGTATGATTTTCGTAAGCTAAGGACCTTTTTATGCGCATTTGCCCTTAACGGGTCAAAATAAGCTTTTGAGCGAAAATTGTGTGGAATAAGGTGTAAAGTATCCATAAATGAATCTTTTATGATAGATGACCTTGAAATTATTAGGTTCATATGAAGTTAATGTCAAACAAACAAGTTATGTTGATAAATGCATGAACGAGTCAAGGTTTGGTAAAAGGGTAACGAGCCGAGGGCTTAATATTCATAAATTTAGGTAGTCCAAATATTGGATCTTTACTCCATGTGATGGAGAATTAAATTACGATCACGTAGGAAAAAGAATCGGGTAAAACGGATCAAAAACGAGAAAGTTATGCTCGTTTCCGTGAAATTCGGTTGTGCTGGAAATCTGCAGATCAGCAGCATCAACATTCTGTCAAAATGTAGTCAGTAGCGTAGCGCGACTGCCAAGGCCCTAGGCAGTAGCGCTACGCGACTGTGGTCAGTTTCGCGAAAACCGTTTATTTCAACTGTTTATGCATTGCGAACCCGTCTGGACCGTTTTTAAACGCGTATAAGCTAAGAATGATTAGTTATTTCCTTATTTTAGGGAAAGTAGATATGTATAAAGGTATGTATGTATGTACGTATGAATATATGTGGCGTGAATGAATGAATGTATGTGTGTATGCATGCAATTAGGTATATAAGAGCATATACACGTATGAAAGCATGCGTGAAGATATGAATGCAGGTATGTATGTAGGTGAGTATGTAGGTAGTATGTGTATGTATATATATATATATATATATATATATTCAAGTGAGTATATACGAATGTGCGCACGTATGTAGGGTTGTGTGAAGGCATGTAATAGGTATGTATGTAGACATGTATGCATGTATGTATGTAGGTATGCACGTATGTAGGCACGCACGTATGAAAGCAGCTACATAGGTTTGAAAGTAGTTATGTGTGAACGGATGCACTTATGTAAGTATGCATGAAAGTATATACGCATGTATTCAATGAAATTGAGTATTGACGATAATAATAGCGTGCCTTGTGAACGAAGTGTAACGCAGGTACAACGAGAAAGTCTCACCACGGATTGTATGATCAGATGGGAAGCTGGGATGTAATGAGTTAACGGAACGAAAAGTAAACGTGAATAAATCTTGTATGTTTATAATGCGTACTAATGTTATGAATTTTATGTGGTGAGCGCAGGTAATACGAGCCTTGAGGATCATCAAGGAACAGAGATCGAGGATCGAGTCACTAGAGAGATTGTACGGGAACGTTGATGTATATAATGTAATAAGCATAAGCTGTGTTTTTACTTAGTAATTAAGCAGATTGATGGAATTATGTGAAAGAGTAATGTTAAAGCTAAATTTTAAATAAGTTAAAGTATTTATAATGAAAGAAATTTTATGCTACGTATTTCCGCTGCGACTTTTGTCAAATACGTATTAGGGTGTAACACAAATGATGATACTATTGAGCCTATTAATGAAAATGATTTTATTCATCCTTTTGAAACACAACTACCAATGAATGTAGAACCAGCTATTCCAACCCTTTCAATCCACTCGCAAATAGACGAATAGGTGACTCATGAAATATTATTACAAAACCATCCCTATAGGCTTTTTACTAAGTTCAATCCAGAACCTTTACCCAATTCATCAATGAGTAACGAGAATATGACTGAACTCAGCCATTTTTACAAAATGGATTCTGGGAATAGGATTCAAGAGATTTTGGGACAAATCTCCTGGAAATACGATAAGAAGGAACGTCGTTACTAGAATATCATCTGACAAAGGATAAAGGAATTATGGAAAGATGGTTGTGTAATAGTAATAGTAAAATCAGTATGTGTGAAATAAATAATAAAACGGTTGTATATAGAAGCATGATATAATCTATAAAATAAAATTTTAGAAATTTACAATTTGTTGTATATTCGTTTACGGGATTATGTGTAATTAATTGTGAAATTGAATTATTTCTATTATACTAATTATTTATCTATAAATTAGTTATCAGATGGAAAACGCTAATAATGAACCAGTTAATGAGGTTAATCAACCTGAGCAACAACCAGGGGATCAATTTATGACTAGGCAGGATATAGAAAATATCGTTGCTCAAGGGATAGCCAATGCTATTCCAGAAATAGTTGCTCAAGGGATAGCCAACGCTATTCCAGCAATCGTTGCTGCTGTTAAAACTCCAATCGAACCGCAACAAATTGTTCCTAGTAAACGTATTTCTGAAAATAACTTCAGTAATAGCGTAAACGGAGGCAATGATCATGTTAATCATGATAATGAACCACGGCAAGCTCCGCTCCCTAAGAAAATGAAAGCTGCAACGCCTGGTTGCACTTATAAAGAATTTCTTGCTTGTAAACCCATTGAGTTTGCAGGCAATGAAGGAGCGACTGCAGCACTGCGTTGGTTAGAGAAAACCGAGGCAGTAATTGCCATAAGTAAATGTGCTCAGGATGATCAGGTCATGTATGCGTCAAACATTTTCAAAGAAGTGGCGCTAGAATGGTGGAATACGGTGTTACAAGCAAAAGGAAGAAGGATGTCGTATGCTATGGACTGGGAAGAATTTAAGAGCGTTGTAGAAAGAAAATTCTGTCCTGAGTATGAAAAAGATCAAATGGCAAATAAGTTTCTAACCCACCGGATGGTGGATGTAGATTGTCGAGGGTATACTACGATATTCTTCGAGTATGCTAGAGTAGTACCAACCCTGGCTTCGCCAGAACCGGTACTTATTTCTCGTTACATTTGGGGATTAATTGGTGAGATTCGTAATATCGTCAAGGTTGCGAAACCTCGCACGATTGATGATGCAGTAGAATTAGCCAATACTCTGACTGATGAGCTAGTACGGACAAGAGAAGAAAATAGAAGGAAGGAAGTAGCCCAAAAGATTACCCAAGAATTTCGTTCGGGTAACCATAATAATTTCAAGAAAGAAGGGAATGGGCAATCTTCTACTAGTACATTTTGCAATTTCTGCAAAAGGAAGCATTTTGGAAGATGTAAAGGATATTGCAATTTTTGCAAAATTCCGGGGCATCAAGAAGAAGACTGCAGGAGGAAGAAATCTTCAGTCTGTTACAACTGTGGAGAAGCTGGACATCTTAGGCCAAATTGTCCAAAACTGAATAAACCATTTGACAATCAAGCCAAACTAGCAGAAGGAGCAAAAAGGAATGCGAGAGCCTTTCAGTTGACTACTCAGGAAGTCGAGATGATTCCAGATGTGATAGCCGGTATGTCCTTAACTTACCATTAACCAGCATTAGATAAATTGCTACAATAGAATTGGCAGATGGGAATTCAGTTAAAATAAATAAGGTTCTGCGAAACATAGAAATAGAACTTTTAAGTCATAAATTTTCTGCAACTCTATTATCTATGAAATTAGTTGAAATTAAGGTTGTGCTAAGTATGGATGGCTTAGTAAAACAATTATGCTCGAATTATCTGTGATAAGAATTCCATAGAAATTGTGTATCCATTGGAGAAGTAATAAATAAGTCATAAAGTTCATATCCGTAATAAAGGTTGCTAATTATGAACGAAAGCAAGAAGTAGTATACATGATTGCAATAATCATCAATACTAAAGATAAAGAAATTAAGGAAATTTCTGTAATTTCAGAATACCCAGATGTAAATTCCAGAAGATTTACCTGGATTACCATCAGATAGGAGGATAGAATTTAAGATTCATTTAATTTCAGGAATTATACCAATAGCCAAGGTTAACACAGTGTTGATTGTTAAGAAAAAGGAGGTTTTAATGAGAATGAATATTGATTATAGGAAATTGAATAAGGTTATAACTAAGAATCGATACTCATAACTTAGAAATTAGGAGCCATAAATTTTTTGCCTTAAGATTTGGAGATATTATCTGTATGGAAGTAAGGGTACTATCTATACGGATTATAAGAATTTAAGATATATATTTGGGCAAAAAGAATTAAACACGAGGAAAAAGGAGATGGATGAAAATCCTAAGTGACTACGACTGAGATATTTAGTATCACGAAGGAAAGGTTGAAAACGGCTAAGGATTGCTAGTAGAATTATACAGATAATAGACAAAAGCCGTTGAAGTTCGAGTTGGAGACAAAATACCATTGAAAGTATCTCCTTGGAAAGGAGTTGTCAGATTCAGTAAGAAAGAAAAGTTAAGTCCAAGGTACATAGGACTATTTTCAGTAATCCAACATATAGGACCAGTTGTTTATCAACTATCAAGAAAATTAGTTGGAGTACATGATATATTTCTTAAGAAATGTCTAGCAGACGAATTTTTGATAATACCTTTTCAAGATATAAAGGTAAATAATTAATATTAGTTCAAGTAAAGTGGGATTCAAAGTCATGATTCTAATACACTTGAGAACTGGAATCAGAAAAGAAGCAAAAGTATACTCAATTATTCCAGTAAATCTCGAGGACTAGATTTTATTAAGGTGGGGAGAATGTAACAACCCTCATCAAAAGTCATAATTATTAAATTAATTTGACCAATAGGAAACCCTAATTGAGACACCCAAGTGATTCTGAACAAACCCTAAAATTTTCATAATTTTCAGAATCAGGATTAGGGCCCCTAAAACTCAAAGGGGGTTAAACCCTATGGACGATTATCCATCTAAAACGTTGGCAGCAAGTAAAAATTCGAAAGTTATAACTCAGCAGACCTAGTCCCACATTCAGCAACCCTATAAGTAATTACGTGTCCTTTTACGGACCGTAAGGAACCAGTCTTACGGACCGTAAGTTGGTGCAATGTCAAGTCAGCCAAGCTAGTCCCTGAGGTGTCTGACCTATAAAGATTCCCTGCCATTTACGGACCGTAAAGGTCGGGGCTTACGGTCCGTAAGTCTGACCAAAATTGGGCTATAAATAGAAAACGTTGGGACTTGCTTCTGGCTTCTGTGCGACGTTCAAACTTCGAATTGATAATTGAAATACGTTCTGTTTACTCCAAATTACACCCCCAGGTCTCGAAATTCTGCTACAAAACAGGGTATTAGCACAATCGCTGCTACGATTCATTTATCCGACGATCAATATATCCAATGGATGTTTAGGTGCCGCCCACATTAGGGTTATACTTTATCATTCGTCATTAATTTGACGGATCATCGTTAATTCGATGGATAAAGTATTGTACTTTATCGTTCGTCATTAATTTGACGGATCATCGTTAAATCGATGGATGAAGTATTGCACTTTGTCGTTCGTTGTGAGAATTTGATCTCGTGAGTTGTCGTAATTGCTGGATTGATTACTAACCCCGAATTGTGTGCTTGTTATTAAATTTAGGATAAAAGGCTAAATCAGTAGGCCAAACTCTGCCCGTATAAATCTGCAATGTGAGTCATTCTTCTTTTTCTCACAGTTTGTGAGTTATTTTCTTTTTATCAAATTATTTTACAATACCTCAAATTATTTTCAAGGTTATAATTACAGGGACTAAGTCGTGGATATCTTGAATTACTGGTTAGTGGGGTATTGTGCACATTACTAATTTTCTCCCAGTTAGGTTCATTGACCTACTCGGGATAATCACTGTTGGGTTCATTGACCTACAGGGATAATCATCATTATTTAGGTTCATTGATCTAAATAGTGGTATGACCATCGTCACCATTGTGACAGAATGCCAGATAAAAATAAGATAGAAGCCATTGTAATCGCTCTTATGCTGTAATTAATAACTATGCATCATTATGCAAAATAGAATGATTCACTCAGTATTTCCCGCTGACAAAAGATTTTTCAAACATGTTTCAGGTGACCTGTTATGAATCAGGAAAAGTGCCATATAGCACTACAAGCTCAAGAAAGTGGCTCAGTATAAAATAAAGAAACATGTTTTGGAAAATAAAAGATTTCTTTGTGAAATCAAACTATTGTAAATTACCGGGTTTATCCCGAGTTGTGAAATAAAATAATCGGGAAATATTACATTTTAAAAGATCCTAATGAAAACTTCCGCTGTCAAACTCAATTAATTAAATACCGCAGTATTTCTGTCCCGCGGCTCCTGAAACGGGTCAAACCGGGTCGGGGGCGTGACAGTGGGTGAAGGGAATACAACAATGGTTTCAGGTATTGTGGCTTTAGGCAGTGGTCGTCGTTTTAGGCGGTAGTAGTGGCAACATTGTGGAGGTAGTGGTGACCGGTGGTCTAACCACCGTTACTGGAGTGCCTCGCCGACGTCGGAGAGTTGGCTTATCTGAAAACACGCCGGTCATGGTGTGGTGGTGGGAGAGAGAATAGGGATACAATGGTGGTGTTGTGACCTGTGACGTTGAATGAGTCTTGGAGATATTATTTGAGTGAGAAATAGGGTTAGAAAGAAAGAGTTTTTTTTGGTTTATATATATAGATGGTGAAAGGACATAAATGCCCTCACATGAGGTGCACGTGACATCATTTAACATTTAAAATTAACCAAGTTAGTGTTAAAGGACGTAAGATGTAGTGAGTTTTACAAATAAAGGATTGTAAGTGTAATTATTGAAGTTAAAGGGCATTCGTTGCAATACGATATAAACATAAAGGACGAAAAGTGTAATTTACCCAAAAAAATATATTACAAAAAAATACATTAGCCTTACATATGTTGCTTTGCTTCTGCTGTGTAGAATTTCTAAATATAGCCCCACATTCCTAGCAGTTATTCATATTCCCCTATTTTGCTTCTTTTCTTCTAAGTTTTCTAAATAAACCCAACATTATAAGTTTGTAAATCCAATAATTATATTTGTGATTAAAAAAAGGGAATCCAAAGGAAAGAGGTTATAGCTTATACATATCTAGACGGACCAAAGGATCCAGCCATAACCCTATCAATAATCGCTTTCCATTCCATTGGTTTCCGACACCCCAACTTCAACATTCTCCGCATTTGCTCATCTGAAAGTTTCCCCGTAAACATCACACACAATACACACCTCTATCGGCAGGTAGCACACCTGCCTCCGACTCGTCTGCAAACACGACAAATTCCTATACTTTATCTCATACCCATACACCTCTTTAAAATACTCCACGAACCTCAAACTCTCCCCAAACCGTAAATTCTCAGCAGAGTTGTCAAGTTTTCAACTTTATACCTATTACAAATAAAGAAATCCTTAGAAACTGAAGATAAAGTTTAATCAAAGGTTCTGTATTTATGTTCTTTTTTGTGCTTTTGTTGCAGGGCTTCCTTTAGCTTCTTGCTAAGGAGCCTTTTCTTTGTGTGTCGATCAAAGTTCCCTCTACTGGCAAAAAAATTAGAAGCTCTTTTGTCAACCACCCCTCATAATAAGATTATTTTGATTTGTTAATTTACATCAATCAAAAGGAAACCACAAATAGAACCACACTTCACCAATTGTTCTAATAAAGTTACAATTGAGCACGTATCATTTTAGTAAAATAAACATAAAAAGTTTAATAATGAGACCTCCAATTAACAAAGGATCGAGATAATCAAATATGTGAAACAATACCTTAAATACTTAAATGAAGAATTACCCGAATAAGTTGCTACATGTAAACACAGTACCTTAAAAATAAGCTTCACCAAAAATTTGATAGTGTAAAGTTTATTATCTATACTCAGAAGATTTTTTAACCAATACAAACAAACTAAGATATTCAAATTGGGCCAAAATTGATGAAGGATAATCCCATATATGCTATTAAAAAATAATTACAACTAACTGTCCTATGCTTTCGTCTTTTTTTTTGGGACCATTTCCAATTCATCCTCACAAACATAGAGTTATTTTTTGAATAGGTAAACTCCCAAATCACCCAATCACATAGCGTCATGTCAATTGTTTACCTAATGCTAAAAAACGTTGACGGTGATTTAGCTAATGGGGTTTAGGTAAACTATTAAAAAAAAAAGAAAAGAAAAATGAGTGATTGGTTGAGAAGGCATGGACCCCACCACACACCCCTCTGTCTCTCCCGTTCCCTCCCTTCACCGAGTCGGTGAACTTTCACCGATTTCTCCCCAAAATCAGTAATGTTGAACGGTAAACAAACTTGGCGATGGTCACCGATCGGTGCCGACCACCTTTACCGCTCGACACCGTATACCCTTGTCTATATCCAATCCGATTTGTTAATTAAAAAAACACCAATAAAGCATACTTGTCTATATGATTTCGTTAAAAGGCTTTCTTGAGGTGCGTCGATTTCATGAGGAACTGATTGGAACCACGAAGGAATTTAAGAAAAATCGAAATCATATGCAAGGAAAGAATCAAAAGCCCCGTATACTTCCTCTTTGACATTTGGTAATCTCATTATCTGACAAGAAGCGATAATGTCAAAATCACAACAATAATAAAAACTATTATATTGAAGAAGATCTACATCAGAATAGCATTATACATATGGATATATTCAAGAAAAAAACATACGACAAACTTTAACAATCAAAACAATAAGAAGCAACGACGTACATCACCACTATCTAACCAAAGCAGAGAAATCTTGTGGTGATTAAGTTTGATAACCAACGATCTTGCCTTCCGAATAGATGAGATAGATCTAGAGTTTTGGTGAGAGAAACGGCCTGAGGGGTAGGTTTTATGAAAAACGGGTGAGTAGGGGTGCAAACGAGCCGAGCCGAGCCCGAGCTTGACCAGGCTCGACTCGAGCTCGATTAACTTTATGTGAGCTCGGGCTCGAGCTCGAGCTCGATTCGAGCTTTGTTTTCAAGGCTCGAGCTCGGCTCGTTTGTATTTTCTCAAGCTCGAGCTCGGCTCGGGCTCGGCTCGTTTATTATCTATTAATTTGTATATTAAATAAAAATAATATAAATAATAGACTTTTTAGGCTCGTGAGCTCGATAAGTGAAGCTCGGGCTCGGGCTCGGGCTCATTTACTAAATAAGCTTATTTTTAGGTTCGAGGTCGGCTTGTAAACAAGTTTAAATAAGCTCGGCTCGACTCGGCTCGTTTACACTAAAGCTCGATAAGGCTCGACGAGCCTAACGAGCTTCACATGCAAGGCTCGAGCTCGGGCTCGATAAACAAACGAGCTTTGTTTTGAGGCTCAAGCTCGGCTCGGGCTCGATAAAGCTCGGCTCGTTTCGAGCTTTTTCTCGAGCCGATCTCGAGTAGCTCGCGAGCCGGCTCGGCTCATTTGCACCCCTACGGGTGAGTGATAGGGAAAGATATCCATTTGTTTGAAAAATGGAATCAAGAGGTCTGGATATTTTTTGTATCATGGGTCATTGGGCTGTTGAAAATAATCTCTGTGCAGCCCAATAAAGTGAATACCATATAAACGGGAAAACACAATGAGAGTAGCTGAAAGAATGTCATGTGTCCCAAAACAGATTTCTTTTATTATATAGATAGATAGATACAGGTCGTATAACCTTATACGGTCCGTATACACCATGTGAAAAAAATTGGTCGTATACAATGTATACGATATTTTTATACGGGCCATAATGTTATATTGCCCGTATACATCAGGTTCCACCAATTTCTCTTACCCGTATACATTTGGCCGTATAACATTATATTGCTCGTATACATTTGTATATGGCTCGTATAAGGTTATACTGCCCGTATACATGTAAAACCAAAAAAAAAAAAAAAATCCGCTGCATTAATTTCTGTGTAAAAGCATTCTATATGGGTCGTATAAGGTTATATGGCCCGTATACAGCAGAGATGTGAAAATAAGATAATAGGGGTGTGTGTATAGAATCGCCCTTTATTAACTCAGTTTTTTACTCTGTGTTTCTTCCACAAGTTTTTTTTTTTTTTTTTTATTAAGAATTCATCCGGGCAAATTACATAAGGATAGCAGGTAAACGAGCAACAAATTGCGCCGCCATCCCTTTTTGAATAGAAAACCCTAATCTACTAAAAACAAAGCCTCGCCCCTGAGGGGTCGAAAAGTTGCTGTGGACCACACGCTGAACTCTAGACAAGAACCGAACTGCCTCCGGCGCCAAGGAGCCGAACGTGTCAAACGCTAGGGGGGCAAAGGCATGCTGATTATCCTCACAAGCTTTCGCGTGCTTTTCCACCTTCTTCGACTCTGCTTTCAATACTGCTTGCCCCGCCACAAACCCATTTTCACGGAACCCGGCTAGGGGGGATACACCTGTGAGATCGACACAAGCATGTTTCCCACCCCCCCAACCAAAAACTAGCACGTCAGCCGGGCGTAGGGTGGATCTCCCCTCCGACGGGTCTGTAAGAAAATTAACCGGTGCCTCTTTCTTTGCCGAGATCCCTGCTCGTCTGAGAATATCCATTAACGCGTCTCGAACAAAGTCATGGCGATACTTAAACCCCGGCAACTCTCTACAGTGTAACGCATGCTCCCCGTATTTATCCAGGCATGCTTTACGGCAGACTGGGCAAGTTTCATCATTCGGGAACATGGGGATCATCAAGCGGTACTTAAGGATTGACCGGTACTCCACCGCTGACATACGTTGACCCAAACCTTCAATAGGAATAACAGTTAAGAAATCCTGAGCGTGAGGCCTCTGTAGGCATTCAATGACGGCTTTCTGGCAGGGGGACAAATGAAAATCTTCTCCCAAACTTTGTGCGATTCGACAACAAAGGGCATTCGCCAAAATTTTCTGTGGCTTTTTGGGGGCGGTGTCCACAAGTTTGACTTCCAAAGTCAACCCAACTACTTCCAGTTACAAAAATGAATACTAAATTACCAGTATTTGCACCAACTTATATAAACAGAGACGTAACTAGTATATTTATAAACGATTAATTTACTTATTAAACTAAAAACTGAAAAAAAAAACAATAAGTGAATATGGTCAAGAACATTATAGTTGGAAATTAGACGCAGATGATAGGGGAAACTTAAATTATTACCTTCGGAGCCAACTAAGAAAGGATTCCCAGACCGTATATTGTGAATATCTAAGAACCTTGGACCGACCCCTTTGACTTGTACGGTTCTAAAGGTTCGTTTCGCGGTTCTAGCAGGTAGGGACCGTATATCGCTCACCCTTAAACGCTACTACCTACTTTGATGACAACAAATGCATGTTGGAGCTGGTTAGAGAGAAAGTATGGAGCGGAGGAAAATGAAGGTCATGAAGAGCGCTGATGGCTTTCACCAATTAGTCCATGCCATATGACCCACGCTTATACGTTGATTTATTAAAAAAAATATTATTGTTATATATATATATATATAAGGTCAGTATCTAGAGAAAACGGTAGAAATGTGAGAACAGTGAGAACGCTTATGGATCGTCCGATCAAAACAATCCATGGACTAGATTGTGCGGTGGCGTTTTCGTAAATAACATCAATTTTATTATGTGGGACGCGCTTCATTAAGGGTAAAAGGGTCTTTTACCGCTCATATTCAAAACGCCATCAAATGATAAAACGCCATTAAAAAAATACAACAAGAAGATGAAACAACACGGTAACTGAATTTCAGTTATTAACATTTATTAGAAGAAATTCCCTCCTAAATTACGCGCCAAAAACATCATTATATAAACGAGGTAAAACATAGCTTCCATAATCACTTCAATCTATCCATTTATGCAAAAAAACATCTTTAACCAAAACGCAAAAAATGGAAACAATCGTTTCCTGGAGATACACTCTGGCAATCAGACGATTGGTCCTCCGTTTTGACAACAGAAGGAGGGTGTATGTTAAGACGGTCAAGGGAATTCTGAAGATGGAAGAAGAGATACAGAGGGGAATCTTATCCCTTGGCATCGCTCTAAATAACGAATGCCATGAAACACATATGCTTATGAAAGCATTAACCAGGAAATTTGGACCAATCAAAGCAGATGTGAAGCCGGACCCTGTCATGACATCATGGCGTTTTGATGATGAAACAGACATGGTGACGGTTACATATGACAGCGGAGAGCAGGAAGTATACTGGCTAGAAAACATCATGACAAAGCAGCGTCTGGGTTTCATGGAAGAATTGCATAACGCAACTTGTACCAACACAGAAATAGACTCAAAATTGGAGTTAATGTAAGACATGCTCAAGTGGAGGCTTCAGAATCTTCAGGAACAAGAAGCTAATGAAGGTGAAGGTGATGACATGGATGAAGATCCAGATGAAGACTCCGAGGAGGAAGAAGATGACGCAAGTGATTGATACTTTTCGGATAAAGTACCTTCTGACGAAGGCTTTTAATTTTTTTCCTCTTTTTTTTTCTTCTATGTAATCTTTTTTTAAGATAATTACATTTATAACATTTTCATTTACTTTTTAGGTTTTTAGGATTGAAAAAATGAGTAATTCATTTTGTTCTGCGTGTTCTCGCAATATTTAGTGCTCTGCATAGAACCTTCCCCTATATATATATATATATTCTAGCGGCTCCCTATATATATATATATATATATATATATATTATTTCCGTTAAAAGTGTTTTTTAACTTTTAAATAATTAATTCTTTAAGTATTTACTTTTTATAACAACGCTTTTTATTAAAACAAACAAGACCTACTAGCAAGAAGCTAACAAGGCCCACGAACCACTACAATTACAACCAATATTATACATTGAAAAATCTCCATCTATGCCAGTCTAAAGATCCCATCTTTGAACGGTTTTTAACCCAAAGAAAGCTATAACTTTTAACTTCTCCATGTATTCTCTCAATATTGACAGGAACATTGTTGAAATTCCAGTTATTTTGGGCTTTCCATAAACTCCAACATGACACCACGAGAATGGATTTGATACACCTTTAAGTATTTATTTACTAATACTTGCAAACCCTCTTTGCTTACTTTTCATTGAACAATACCATTTTTTCTTGTTTTATTATTGTAATAATTAGTTTAAAACATTTTTTTTTTTTCGTTTAACTTTTTATATTTTAAATAAAGGGCAAACAAATTACACCAAGATAGCCGGTAAGCGGGCAACAAGCTGCGCCGCTACCCCCTTTTGAATAGCGAAACCTAACCTAGTAAAAACGAAACCCCGATCTCTAGGAGACGAAATGTTGCTGTGAACAACCCGTTGGACCCGTTCAAGAAATCGGATGGCTTCTGGAGCTAGCGCGCCAAAGGTATCAAAGGCAAAAGGGATAAAGGAATGTTGATTATCCTCGCAGGCTTTTGCGTGTTTGTCCATTTTCTTTGCTGCCGCCCTTGCAATCGCCTGACCAGGGACAAAACCGGTATCCCGTAAGCCTACAAGGGGGGATACCGGTTTAAAACATATATTTTTTTTCTCGTTTAAGATATAATGTTCGACAACTTCTATTATTATCCACCTATTGATATAAATTTCTATAGAAACCGAGTTATGATTAGTAATATACAAATACTCGAAGCACGATGGTATATTTTGTTCTCCTTTAGCATTTTATTGTCTTTTACAAGCAAAAAAAAATGAGTGTTGGGTCACCAAATGTTTTTGATGGATCAAGTTGGTGACTAAAATATTTTGGGTTTTAAAGTGTAAATATAAGGCTTTTAATTTAATTTGGTTCGTATGGCTTGTTGAATGCGATCTCAATTTCAACTTAAGTTTTTCTTTTTTAATTGCTTGACTTAAACTTTGTAATGAAATAAAACATTGTCACACGCAACTATTTTATTATTGAGACCATCACTAGCTCCACTCGTTTTATTATGTTATTCAAGTTTATTTCAAAATGACTTAGCGATCAAGTGTCTAAGGCTAATCACATGCATAGGTTAGAACCATTGCATCAACTCTCTTTTAGTTCATCAATACATTTTTATAGAAGTAGGGTCAAATACAAACCATATTTTGTATACAAACTGTAAGAACCATTTAAAAGTGTCATGTGACATCCAACAAATTATAGAGAAATGGTAAAATGATAACTTAAATAACATCAATTATCTTGAATTCTTTATAATTATGCTAACAAGCAATTAATTTTTTATTTGGATCTTCTTTTTGTTTTCAATGTGCTGATATCATTTTACATATGTGCTAAAATCAATTATCTTGATTAATTTTCATGTGCTAATATAATTCAAAAGTGCTACTTTTATGTATGTATTGTTTTAGTATGTGCTAATTTAAGTTTTTTTTTTTAATTCTAGAATCTGTTCTTACGGTTTGTAGGATAAATATGGTTTGTACCGTAACCAACCCTCGTTTTTACATTTAAGCAAATGCTTAGTAAATAATTAAATTATTACTAACTAGTTTAAGAACCCGCAAATTTCGCGGGTTGATAAAAGAAAATTTCTTCATTAATACCGCCGACATTAAATATTATTATTTTATACACGTTAAAACACAAACGAATATATTAGATTACAACGACAAATTGAAATACATGAATATGCAACGATCACGATTCGTTGAAAATCTCTATATAAATCACATTAGTTGTTTTATCTGTAGGTTTTCCGTTGTCAATTATTAGTATTTTGACTCCATCTCATGTTTTTGCCCTTGATAAAGCAACATATAATTCAACATACAATTGTCATAATTTGAAAAGCTTTATAACCTTGATACATTAGTTTACTTGTCTATGTTTACAAAAAGATAATAAAAAGTACATAGGCTACCACTATATTTCTTCAAGTGAATTTCTTATAATTTTAAACTATGAACGTTTGTAAGTGTACTAAGTATCACAGGGTCGGTATACTATACCTACTTGCATTTAGTAATCCCCGTTCGGGTTATAGCATAATACAAAGTTGAGCGGCAGCTGATTTTGGCAGCCATCATGGATCAATGATACTTGTCCGTCTTCCTGAACATAGCAAAACAAACACACACCGCCAAGGCCTTAACTTTATGTTATGCTAAAAACAAACACAATAAGAAAAAACTTTGTGTAGAAATTATACATAGTTAAGTGGTAAAGTATTAGTTCTCACTAAAACACATTCTGAATAACACGTATTCAACCTAAACAGGCGCGTTATCTCAATTCTGAAATGGATCAAATTAAAAGTTTTAGCTAAAAAAACAATGGGTTAACTACTGAATAGATAACATCATAAATAACATATTACTTAAACATGTACTTTATCTCAATTCTCAAATGGGTAAAACTAAATTTTTAAGCTAAAAAGATATCGGGTCAAACATGTCAAAGGTTTCCCAAACAGTACCGAACCGGTACCGAAAATCCTAAGAAATGGGTACCGTTACCGGTAGTGAAAATATCCAGTACAGTACCAGTATTTAAAGGTAAAAACCGGTACCGAAAACGCAAAATGTTGGTACCGAAAATCGAGCCGGGTTGAGAAATTCAGTACCCGGTTCCGAACTGGTACCATTTGCTCATTCCTTGATTCGTTGTTCAATTTGATGATTTTTTGGTTGGTTGTCTCACCGGTACCAAGGTTGTGGGCTAGCCGCCACCAAAAGAAAATCCATGCCCCTTTACTAACCTGCAAATCAACAATACTTGTCAAGATTAGAATATGCCAAAGGAAATAACAACGTTTAAACTATATCCAAACAAATAGTCTATAGTGTATGAAAATTTTAAATTGAAACTCAAAAACAAAGCGTATATAATTGTAGTTGTTGCAATTCAACATAATCCTACAGATTTGAAACATATCATTCTTAATCTATATGTAGACCATAATTGACAATAAAAAGTTAATGAACACATACCAACAGGTTCTGTGGTGTTGGAGTAAGGAATTAAACTTTTGCACCATTTTGCAACAATTAAACCATCATAATGAATAAGAATTAAGGGATCCAGTTTTGAGATCATTCAATCATGTGCCTTTGCCCATTCTTTGACCTGTACAGAATCGATCAAAATTAGCATATAGATAGTTCTTTGCATCACTTATAGCTAGTAAAAAATAAAAATAAAAACCCTGCCACGAAAACAAACATCAATCTAATCCATCCAAAGCAACAATTTTGACTACATTTGACAAAAAATGTGAATACTACCTTAACAATGATTTTTAACCTTTACCTCAACTGATTAAAAATACGCAAATTAACATATATTCAAACGAATAACCGATAGTTCAACTTTCATTTTTGAAAATAGTTCTGTTCAGTTTCGGCATATCTCAGTATCTAACCTCCACCCCAAAAAAAAACCCGAACCAAACTTAGCGCAAAAAAAAAAAAAAAAAAAAAAAAAACTAAATAAGCACAAAAAATAAGAGACAATTATGAAGGAAAACATAACAATTGATTATTTTTTTCAAATTACTGATCTTTGTTTGACATTCATTTTCCATTCTTAAGAACATTTTTTAATTGGGACATGTGAAGTGCATTTGTTTGCCCTTTAGAAAAGTCAGCGTGAACAAATGGTCTGATTAATGAATATTTTATTGATAGAACAATAAAACCGGTAGATATATAAGAGGCATGCTCACATAACTAAAACATGATGCATATTGAAAAAGCCTTTAGGTTTGCCGCATAAGAGTAGATAGCAAATATAAGAACAAAGAATAGTTTAATCATACTAATAACACTTATTCATCAACATATAAGAACAAAAATAAGAATGTAGGCACCCTACATTTAAATCCGACTACCTCAGCCTTCATTTACCGGCCCATCTTATCCCAAGATGTTTATTGGTTGACCCATTAACCAACCAGCCTAGCCAATCTATTTTACCACCTATAGAAAAGATTAACCGACCTCACACAATCAAGTTCCAAATACGCTGACTTAGTCAAAGCTTAAAACTTAATTTATACCGTTCAATTAGTGATTTTAAAACCATCATTCCTTAGAATCAAACAATATGATATATGAAGAAGAATGCTCAAACCTGAATAAACAAAGCCAAATGTGGATGCATCTTTTCAAGGGCTTAGATCCAGGAATTTGGAGCAAATGTGATGTAGCATAGCTGTAAAGACCGATCACCAGAATGAAGTGAAAAAAAAAAAAAACTAAAGGACAACATGTTATAAGCAGCAAAATAATAGCAAAATCTTCATTATGTTTTGTGTCCATCTCAAATTCATTGACACCCAGCCTAAACGGGTCGCCTACATTAGCAACAAAAGAGTTTGTAAATTTTTTTAGAATCAAAGAAACCACGAGCATCCATAGTGCGAAGCTTTGAACTGAATGGGTTAGATAACTATCTAAACAAACTATCGACAACAAACACATATATATATATAAAGAGACGAAAGGTGCGTCTAAATGCCAACTGGTTTATAAGAATAGCATGCTGGAGCTAAATTACCTCAAAATTAGGAAACATAATTAGAGCAACATCTTCAAACAATTTCACAATTTACAAACTCTAAAATCCAATCTACACATGGTGAATGTAACCAAAATTTACCCTAAAAAATCACAATACAGTACATGTTTCAAACCATATCATATAAACCTAATTCCAATCAAATCAATAACATATACATATGAATAACAAAAAAATAAGCCAATAATAAACTATTAAATAATCCAAAAAACTAATAGAACATTTACCTGAGCAAAAACCATAACTTGAAAACTAACAGAGATCTGCTACCATTAAAGAAAAATCTTAGAAAATTGAAATAATTAGAAGCCAAATGGTATATAGAATTTAATCAGTGGAATCATCAAGGGAATTCGGTTCATAGCATGGTTTTGTAGAAGTTTGAAGGTCTAAAAATCGCACATATCATAATTAGGGTTTTGTAGAAACGTAAGATTATAAGATTAAAACTAAACATACCAAGAGGGTAACGATTAGGATGAATCAGAGATACATGAGAATCGCTTCGCTGCGAATTAGGGTTCGTGAAATATAAATCAAGATTAAACAAATATGAAACACGAATCAATGAAAAAAACATAAGTGTATCAGATTAAGGATCGAAAATAACTTACTGTGTTGCCTTCAATCGATGATTTGAATCCTTGCTTTAGAGATCTAGGTTTGTGATTTGCAAAATAAGATATAAAGGAAAGGTTGAGGAGAGAGATGGTCGTGCGAAGAAACGTACGTGAGAAGGAAAATAGAGAAAAAGGATTGCCGCCCAAAGATTAATTCTCTTGCTAAAGAGGATGTCCACATAATCAAAATGGTTGCCTAAGAATATGCCATGTGGCTAAGATGTATTCTTTTAGTATAGTAGATAGATGATTTCAGAATAAATAACAAAATTTCCATAATATAAATTAGCAACACATTGTTGTATTGTGTTGTTGTACTCTATGCATAGGGTGTTTTTAAAAAAAAAATTATGATTTTTCACTTTTAATCCAAAGGTTTTCATCTTTTGTATTTTTAACCCTCTTAATTTGTTTACTTTTAACCCAAAACTTTTCATTTTTTGTAATTTAATCCAAAACTTTTTTATTTACAACTTTGGTCCCCATACTTTTTATCTTTCGCAAGTTTTTCGTTTTACGTTTCATTCTAAAATTTGCGAGTTAATGCGTCGCAACGTGCATGTGTGGTTCAACGTTTTTTTGTCTATTCTTTTACATTTGACATGTATGTCGCAACGTCTCTATTTTCCCTCTTTGACAAGTTCGCCGCAACGGACGGATCCCACATCAACTTAGTTATTCTTTTCTACGTTATTTTGTGAGTTAACACGGCGCAACATGCGTGTGTGGTTCAACGTTTTTACGTCTATTTTTTTTTCATTTAACAAGTTTGTCGCAACACGTGGGTCCAAAATCGACATAGTTATTTTTTATATGTTATATGTTTCAGTCTTATTTTTTCGCATTAACACGCCACAACTTCAGTGTTGGTGATCGCTACCAGCGGTGTGGCATTGATGTTATTTGACATAGTTTTAGGCCCCCACTGCAATGCGGGGGTGTTTAATTCTAGTTATAATCATATAATAACATTGAACTATTTAATATAAACTTTTTTCATAGCTCCTATCAGAAAAGTAATAACAAATAAATAACTAACACAAACAAATAAATTATTTAAATAATTGTTTTAATTTGGTTAAACATTTAAATAATAAAAAATTAAACTAAGTACTTACAACTAAATAATTGTTTTAACTTGGTTAAACATTTAAATAATAAAAAATTAAACCAAGTACTTACAAAAGTAACTTTGGAATTTCGATGTAAACAGAAGAAAAAAGTTTTACAAACAATGTTGCTTATCACATGTTGCTGTATGGTTTCATCTTTTTAAAATCTTCGTCAAAATGGTAAGGGTAATTTCTATTATTCTGCCTGCCCCAAAAGTTCTAGTTGATATTCAAAACCCAACAACTAAAATGAACGAATGCTAAAGTCATGGAATTGTAAAATGGAATTACTGATCAGACGAGGTCGGTTAGTACTTAAGGTGTTTTTATTAAAAAGTTATTTATGGCTCGAACAAAAATACCTACTAGTTTACCCTAATCATACCTATAACTCTTTTTTGGTATTCTGATTCGTTTCAAGGAGGTACCACCACGCGATCGGGGACCCACCCACAGTCACCTGTATAAGCATACTTTCTTTATTTAAATTCATATTCACAAAATAATTTAGGATGTTAAGAGGTTAAGACTAAAAAAATTCTTTAACCTAGCAATCTTTTACTACACTTAGTGAAATAAAGAAAAATAAGACAACTATTGCCATTCTAACTCTTTAACACTTTTAGTTAGTTTGGAAATAATCTTCTCTTATCTCATTCCTCATAATTGGTTAACAATATATTGAATACAAATCAATCCTATAATCTTGACTTATCACAATAATTATTAAGCTATTTACAATAATGGCAAATATACATTCCATATATACTAATACTCCCCCGCAGTCGAAGCGGGAGGTTCCCGGATGTTGAGACTGGACCGAAAGTTGTCAAAGAGAACCTTGGGCAAACCTTTGGTGAATATGTCGGCTATTTGATATCGGGATGGAACGTGCATAACTCAAACTTGACCCTTGGCTATCTTTTCACAAACAAAATGAATGTTCATTTCGATGTGCTTTTTCTTTGATGTTGGGTTGGGAATTGGCCAAGTATATTGCGCTAACATTGTTACATTTTACCAAGGTTGCTTGTTTTGGTGCATGGTGTAATTCGAGTAGGAGATTGCGGATCCAACCTACTTATGAGACAACATTTGCAACACCCCGATACTCTGCTTCGGCACTGGAACGGGACAAGGTCGATTATCGTTTGGATGACCAAGATTAGAGGGTTTCGCCCATGTAAACACAATATCCCGAGGTTGACCGTCGTGTGTCAGGGTAACCACCCCTGTCGGCATCTATGTAGGCAACTAGGGAGGTGGTTGAAGATCGATGAAAAACAAAATTCAAGGTGCCTTTGATGTACCATAAAATTCTTTTCAAGGCATTCATGTGAGTAGTCATGGGCGAATGCATATGAAGATAAATCAGTTGGACGACATAGGAGATGTCGAGACGTGTAAAAGTTAAGTATTGAAGAGCTCCTGCAAGACTTCGATATTCCATGATGTTTTCCAAAGGAGTGCCCGTGTTCCACCTTAACTTTTGTTGAGTATCAATCCGTGTTGTTGCTGGATTACAATCCGATAGACCTGTTTTTTCAAGGATTTCATTGGCACATTTTTCTTGAGAAAGAAACAAAGAGTTGTCATGTCTAGTAACCAAGATGCCAAGAAAATAAGTAAGTAGTCCAAGGTCTGTCATGGCAAAATCGTTGGAAAGTAATGCCATAAAACGGTTCCGTAAGGTGTCTGACGATGTGATTAAAAGAATATCGTCCACGTATAACAAAATAAAAGCCATCTGAGAACCTTCTTTGAAGATGAATAAAGAGTGATCACATTGACTATGTCGAAACCCATCGTAGAGACATAGTCAACGAAGCGTTGGTACCACGCTCGTGGTGCTTGTTTAAGCCCATATAAGGACTTTTTAAGAAGGCATACGTGGTTCGGATATTGCGAATCACGAAAACCCATTGGTTGGTGCATGAAAATGGTCTCATTTAAGTGGTCATGAAGAAACACATTTTTGACGTCGAGTTGGTGAATGGGCCATGAATTGGATAAGGCTATAGATAGTACCGTCCCGATCATTGCCGGTTTGACAACCGGGCTAAAAGTCTCCCCACAATCAACTCCAATTTGTTGAGATCGCCCATCACATATAAGACGTCCTTTATACCTTTCAAGTGTTTTGCCCGCCTTCTTTTTATGTCTAAAAATCCACATGCTTCAGACTATGTTCATGTCGAGCCATTTGGGTACTAATTCCCACGTCCCGTTATTAATAAGGGCTCAAAATTCATCTAGCATGACATTTTTCTAGTCGGGATTGGAAAGGGCTTCAGATGGATATTTAGGAAGAGGAGAGATTATGGTAGAGGCAAATGTATTTAGGTTGAAGTGTTGTTTTGGTTTGATAATACCAAACATCAATCAGGTTATGATGGTTCTCGGGTTTGGCGGATCGATGGGCGGAGGGACGAAGTTGGGTGGGATGTGGAAGATGGGCCGGTATGTGAGGATGGGCTAGTAGAAGGAGTGGGGTAAGGAGATGTAGTTGGGACAGAGGGTGAAGTGGGAGGTAGGCCGGGTGAAGGAGATGTAGTTGGGCCAGAGGGTGAAGTGGGAGCTGGTCGGGTGAGGGAGATGTAGTTGGGCGAGAGGGAGGGTGTTGAGGCAGAACTTGAGGGAGCGTCCGTAACAAAGGGAATGGTTACGGGTGGGGTGGTATGAAATGGGGTAGGTGCGAGTGGTTCTTGGGATTGAGGCCAAAGAAGAGGATGTAGGTCATTAGTTAAAAAAAATCATAAGATGATTTGGATGGTGAGGTGTAGGAAAAAGGAATGTGTGTTCATAAAAAGTGACATCGCGAGAGATAGCAATTTGGTTCGTTTTAAGGTTGTAGCACTTGTAGCCCCGGTGATTGGATGGATATCCAAGGAAAACACACGGGGTTGACCTATCTGCTAACTTGTGAATGGTTGAGGATGGTAGCAAAGGCACCCAAAAGTGCGCAAATGGTCATAAGTGAGGTGTCGTTAATAAAGAGAGATGGTGGGTGTAGAATTATTTAATACTTTAGTGGGTACAATATTTAGTAGATATGTGGCATGTTCACGGGCATGATGCCAAAAGGTGTGAGGAACAAATGATTGGGAGAGAATGGTACGCATTATATTGTTGATGGACTGGATTTTACGGTCGGATTTTCCATTTTGTGAGGATGTATAACGGCATGAAAACCAAAATGTCACGCCATTAGTGGCATAAAAATTGTGGGTATTACAATATTCTCGCCCATTGTCACGTTGGAAATGGATGTGTGAAATTGGGTAGAAATAAGTTTGTGAAATTCCAGGAATTTAAAAAGACTTGGGATTCGGATGCCAAGGCACATGTCCATAAAAAGTTAGTTTTGTCATCCAAATTAAAATATAATAACGACACCCAGTAGAGGAGAGAATCGAGGAGGTCCACAAATCGCTATGTACTATATCAAATGGTAAATAAGTGCAAGAAGTAGAATTATGAAATGGAAATTTAATATGTTTGACAAAAACACACGCCTCACAGACATGAGAAGTTTTAACATTATTGGAAAAAGAAGACAAACAAGGTTTCAAATAACGCAATATATTAATAGAAGGGTGTCCAAGACGGTGATGCCAAGTATCTTGTGATACGGCAAGAAATTTTGAAACTTGAGCATTAGAGACTTGAGCTTGTGAACTTGAAGGATAAGTAAGCAGATATAGGTCACCAGTGCTATCACATCGGAGGAGTGGCATCCGTGTGTGGAGATCCTTCACATCAAAACCAAAAGGATCAAACTCAGTGGAAACATTGTTATCCGTGGTGAAACGACGAACAAAGATCAAATTTTTAACAAGTTTAGGTGCGTAAAGAATATTGTTAAGTTTGAGTTTAGGAAAAGGGTATGGTAAGGTATGATTTCCAATGGCATGGATTCGGATATTATTTCCATCACCGAGCGTAATGTTTTGAGCATAAACCTTTTTAAAACAAGACGTAAGATTAGTGGGGTTGTTTGTCATAATACATGTGGCCACTGGGTATCCATGTACGAAGTGTGGTCAGGTGGATGCAAAGAGAGAGTGTTAAAAGGTTGATCCAATTCCGTTGGTGTGTAGTTAGCTTCGGAGGCGGCATATGCTTGTTCTTATGGACGTGGGCCTAAAATACCCAGTTGTGGATTTGCTATAGTGGGCTGATTTGGTGGTGCAGAGGGATGTGGGACGGGGGTGCGGCCTATTAGTAGGCCTGGTTGGTGTTGGACCAAGGAGATGAAAGGTGACTTAAGTAGCTTGAGGGAGGGGTTGTCCACGGGTAGGTAGTTCACGGTGGAGATTGGGATGAGTTCCAGGAGGGGTTTTGGCTTCTGTCACGGCCTCGACCTCTACTATGGCCTCGGTTGGACATGTGAGGGTTGTTATGAGGTGAGGGATTAGGGTTGTTGGTGGTATTGTTTGGTGGATGAGAAGTATGGAGTGCGGTGTCATTAGAAGCACGGGTTTCCTAGGTTGTTTCTTCAAGAATTAATTGAGAACAGGCTTCATAAAAGGTGTGAAAAGTTTTGGTGTTTTGCAAAATGGACACCACACCACCGTATGCTTCATTCAAACCGGTGAGAAGTTGGATTACAAGAGTTCGTTCACTTACCGATGAACCAATGTTTGCCAATTGATCGGACAAGACTTTAACCTCTTGGCAATAAGCGGACATGGGAGGAAAGGAGTCAAGTTTGACATTAGCAAACTTTTTTTTAGCAAGACTGCCCGTGTTGTTTGGTAGTCATGGAAGATGCTTTTCAAAGCTGTCCACGCATAACACGCCATGGAATCTGGGCGAATGATAGTGCTTAGTAGATCATTAGAAATGGTTCCATGAATTCGTTGAAGGTCTATGGCGTCAAGTCTTTTGTGCACGTCATCGGGAATGGGAGAAGCTTTATCTTTGTCTTTCTCCGTGTCTTTGGATGCAGCGGTTGGTGAGGTTTCTAGTCGTGGAGAAAGATGATCAAGGACATGATAAGCGCGACAATGAATTTTAAAAATCTCAGCCCAAGAAGCGTATTGGCTGGTCTCTACTTTAAGGGTTATTGAGATGAAATTCTTGATGTTAGTAATGGTAATGGCGGGATAAATTTTAGGGTTCATGAGGAAGGAGAAGGGAAAAAGTGATCGGAGGGAATGGGAAGGGTGGTGCCGGCGCTAAAAAGAAGAAGAAGAAGGGAGGGGCATGATCAAAAGAATCACAATGATACCATGTTAGTTTGAGAATAATCTTCCCTTATCTCATTCCTCATAACTGGTTTACAAAATATAGAACAGAAATCAATCCTATAATCTTTGCCCATCATAGTAATTATGCTAACTACAATAATGACAAATATACATTCCATATAATATATACTAATACTTTTAAAACTATACAACTCAACATACATATTTATAGATACATTAATACAGGACCGTCTCTGAAAATGTAAAAAAAATTTGGGCCCTGGGCGAGATAAAAAAACTGGGCCCTATCCGCCTTGCAATAATATATTATTCAAAGTTTCAAAATAAAAATACTGAAAGTTTCAATTCAATATAATACCAACTTTTTTACTCGACACGCGTTGCGGTGACACCATACACGACAAATAAATTATAGACCATAGTCAAACCGACTCGATTCCGAACTATATTTACGTTGAGACGTAGAGTAATCCAAATTCATACTATTGAATGAAGATGTATGATATTTGACCCGACTTGTTTCCAAATAAAAAATTTATGTCGAATGGGAGACCAACTCAAAATGTAAATCAAATAAACACACTCTCTGCTGGGTTCGACATCGTATGTTCCACACATGATGATGGTTGTCCCCTCTCCTTCAAAGCCATTGAAGCCTCAATAGGTGAAATACGAGGGATATCTTTTGGAGAAGTATGGGAAGGATCATTTGCCAGGCAAAAGCCCTTTACCAAAAAAAAAAGTATGGGAAGGAAAGTAGCCAACACCCAAAATTTAACCAAGACTTGTGGTTGTAAGGACTCTCAAAAAGGTCCCAATTTGATTCATAAGTGAAAACCCGGACCCATGAAACCATAACGTGCATCAAAATCAAGAAAAACAAGATTTATGGTCTTCAGGCGGGCCGCGTAAGAGTTAGCATAGTCTTACGCGGGCCGCGTCAACCCTGGGTTTGAACGAATAAGCATCCGAGCCACGCGTGGACCACCTGGCAAGCCTACCCGTGACACACCAAGCCTACTCCTAGACTAGGCTTCCCTCGCGGGCCGCGTAAGGGTTGAGCCAAAGCTCACGCGGGCTGCGTGAGGCCCTAATTTCACCTATAAATAGCCTGATGCAGGAGCTTTCATTATGTGTCGAAACAAACTTAAAAAAAACGAAGTTTGGCTGCTCTAAAGTCGAAATTTCAATAATTATAGCGAGGCACTGCTACGATACCGGGTATTAACTCGATCGCTGCTACGATTCAATGTCCGATCGATTGAAATTATCCGATAAATGTTTAAGTGCTGCTCAAACTGGGTTTATACTTTGTCATTCGTCGTGAATTCGATGGATGTTCAAGTATTGCACTTTGTCATTTGTTGTGAAGATTTTAAATCTCGTGAGTTATCGTAAATGCTGTATTAGTTACTGACCTCGTTCGTGTGCATTGTTATTTAAATTAGGTTATCAGGCTAATCAGTAGGCTAAATACTGCCCGTATAAATCTGCAATGTGAGTCATTCTCTTTTATCAAAAGTATTTTTACAGTACTCCATTATTTTCAAATGTTATAATTACAGGGATTAAGTCATGGTTATCTTAATCACTGGCTAGTGGGGTATTGTGCACATTACTAATTTCACATGGGTTAGGCTAATAAATCCTCACCTTGATAAACGTCACTACTTGGGGTGGGACCCAATAGTGGTATGACCATCGTCACACGGGTGACAAGGCGCCATATAAAAATAAGATAGAAGCCATTGTAATCGCTCTTATGCTGTAATTTATAACTACGTGTCATTTTGTCAAAATGAATGATTCACCAGTATTTCCCCGCTGACAAAATATTTTTAAAACATGTTTCAGGCGACCTGCTATAAATCAAGGAAAACGTGCTACGGAGCACTAACAAGCTTGAAGAGGTGGCTCAGTTAAAATAAATAAACATGTTTTAATAAACCAGGGAATTTTCTAGTAAAATTCCTCTATTGTAAATTACGGGGTTTATCCCGAATTATGAAATAAAATAATTGGGCATTTCAAAGATCCTGTTTAAACTACTTCCGTTGTCGCATCAATCAAATACCACGGGTTCCTGTCCCGCGGCTCCTGACCGGGTCAAACTGGGGCTGGGGCCGTGACAGGAAAAGGTGGTATCAGAGCCACTGATTTAAGCCAATTAAGTATTTAAGAAAATACTTAAATTTTTACTGATTGACCTTTTGTGATTACGTGTTTTATTATTTGAATATTTGTTTACAGTATGGGTAAACAAAGACTTTCGGATATCTATTATAAATTAGATATTGCACCGAAAGAAAAAGGAACTTCATCCTCAAAACACTCCGCAAATCATGAGAAGGAATATTTGTTCGTAAAGCACAATATGAGAAACCACTTTCTCCTAATAAGAGAAGTTTAATTATTAGGAAAAGCCAAGAGAAAATGAAGAAGTCACAACCAAAAGAAGTGAGGGTTAATCAGAAAACCCAGGAAATAGGCAATAAACCACCATGGGAGGATGAATTAGATGAAAAATGGGCAGATCTCTATATGTTAGCCACTGTAGCAGTAAATGCAAAATTTTAAATATCCTGACCCAGTACTAGCCCCCATACCATCTACAAGCTAGAAACTCTAAAGAAAATGTTACCTAGTAAATAAATAAATTTACAGTAAACCCTAGTATGTTTTTATTTCAGTTGTCTTTTGTATTAAATTAATCACACGGTATGCAATAATACTTAAATGTTTTATTATAAATTTTTAACTTAGCCTTTTGTGTGCATTTTTGCATATATGCTAAAACAACATGAATGAGTTATCTGAAGCCCTTCAGAATCTCAACCTTTATCCAGTAAAAGTGGAAGTTTCCAATGACTTTACTGGTTACATAGCTGATGTGGAAGAACCTATGGAATTTTGTGCTCCACCTCCGGAGAAACCAAAGCCTAAGAAAATGAGAAGATTTTTAGGATGGAGACGTGTACGCAGGAGGAAACCATCAACTAGAAAGGTTCCTAAAATAGAGAATCCCATAGACAAAGGAAAAGGAATTGAGATCGGGGAAGGATCTAGGCAAGTAGAAATGGAAACTGGGGAAAGTTCTAAACAAGTCGAGGAGTTGCCATTATAGGAAGAATTAGATCGTCTACTGGCAAGCTGTGATATTATTAGACCTATTAACACCAACCTCTACCCTTATCCTGCTGAAACTCAACTTCCAATAAACTTTGAACCAACAATCCCAGAACCTTTAATCCACACCCAACCTCTAGGGATGGACGAATGGTGGACGAACGACTGGTAGTTTCAAAACCTCCTCAATAACCCTTATACCTTTTTCCCTCAGTTCGACCCAGAACCTATACCAAACCCACCAATGAGTAATGAAAACTTAGCTGAACTCCGCCATTTTGGCGAAGAGCTGATAGGTGTAGGGAATAGGATTCGGGAGGTAGGAGAACAAATCTCCTGGAAGTACGACGAGAGGGAACGTCGTTACTGAAGTGCCAACTGATGAGGGATAGTGGGGTTGTGAAACTGTGATTGTATAATAATAATAGTAGAAAAATATAATCTTGTAAAATAACTACAAATAAAACTTTGTAAGATAACGGTGTGTACTGATACATATTATAATATATAAAAATGGGAATCGAGAAATCGATAATTTTGACTATATAGGTATTGTGAAATTATGTGATTATTTGTATATTGCTATTAATTATTTTATGCTAATAATTTATATATATTAATTATCAGATGGAAAACGCTAATAATGAATCGGTTAATGAAGTAAACCAATCTGAGCAAAATCAGGGAGATCAATTTATGACTAAGCAAGATATTGAGAATATCGTTGCTCAAGGAATAGCTAATGCTATTCCAGCAATCCTTGCTGCTGCCCAGAAACTTGTTGAACCTCAACAAATTATTCCTAGTAAACGTACTCAGGAAGATAACTTCAGTAATAGTGTAAACGGAGGCGGCAATCATACTAACAACGATAATGATCCACGGCAAGCCCCACTTCCTAAGAAAATGAAAGCTGCAACGCCTGGTTGCACTTACAAAGAATTTCTTGCTTGTAAACCAGCTGAGTTCGCAGGCAATGAAGGGGCGACTGCAGCACTGCGTTGGTTGGAGAAAACCGAAGCAGTACTTATGATAAGTAAATGTGCTGAGGAAGATAAAGTCATGTATGCGTCGCATCTTTTCAAAGAAGGGGCGCTAGAATGGTGGAATACGGTACTTCAAGCCAAAGGAAGGAAGGTGGCCTATGCCATGAGTTGGGAAGAATTTAAGCAGCTAATGGAAAGAAAATTCTGTCCCGAATATGAAAAGGAACAAATGGCGAATAAGTTCCTGAACCATCGGATGATTGGTGTAGATTGCTGAGGGTATACTTCGACATTCTTCGAATATGCGAGAGTAGTACCAACCCTGGCTTCGCCAGAACCGGTGCTTATTTCCCGCTATATTTGGGGATTGATTGGCGAAATCCGTAATATCGTTAAGGCTGCGAGACCTCGCACTATTGACGATGCGGTAGAATTAGCTAACACCCTAACTGACGAACTGGTGCGCACAAGTGAAGAAAACCGGAAAAAGGAGGTAGCCCAAAAGATTACCCAAGGATTCCGTATGGGTAACCGTAGTAGTTTCAGAAGAAAGGGAGCTGGGCAATCTTCCACTGTTCCATTTTGCAATTCCTGCAAAAGAAAGCATTCTGGAAGATGCAAAGGGTATTGCAATTTTTGCAAAATCCCAGGACACCAAGAGGAAGACTGCAGAAAGAGGAAGTCAACAGTTTGCTACAACTGTGGATAAGCAGGACATTTCAGGCCAGACTGTCCAAAATTAGTTAAACCAGCTGACAACAAAGCTAAACCTGCAGAAGGAGCTACAAAATAGAACGTAAGAGCTTTCCAACTGACTACGCAGGAAGCTGAACTAATTCCTGACGTGATAGCTGGTACGTTCCTAGTCCACAATGTCTATGCAAAAGTATTATTCGACTCTGGTGCAAACCAAAGTTTTATAAATACTTCATTCTGTCAAGCTCTTAATTTACCTTTGACCAACCTTAGGCAGATTTTTACAGTCGAAACGGCAGATGAGAATTCTGTTAACATAGATAAAGTTTTGCGAGAAAAAAAAGATAGAACTCTCAGGTCATAAATTTTCTGTAAACTTGTTACCTATGAATTTAGCCGGATTCGATGTGGTATTAGGAATGGATTGGTTAGTAGCCAACCATGCTCGAATCCTGTGTGATAAGAACTCCATAGAAATTCGCGCACCCATCGGAGAAGTAATTATAGTTACAGGAGATAAGCCACGTAAACCCATGAAGTTCATTTCAGTAATGAAAATTGCTAGTTATGAACGAAAGCAAGGAATAGTGTATATGATTTCAGTAATCATTAGCACTAAGGGTAAAGAACTTAAGGAAATTCCTGTAGTCTCAGAATACCCAGATGTATTCCCAGAAGAACTCCCGGGATTACCACCCGACAGGGAAGTAGAATTTAGGATTCATCTAATTCCTAGAGTTACACCGATAGCCAAGGCACCTTACCGATTAACACCCACAGAAATGCTAGAACTAAAGAAACAATTAGATGAGTTGCTCGATAAAGGATTCATACAACCTAGTTCATCCCCTTGGGGAGCACCAGTATTGTTCGTAAAGAAAAAGGACGGTTCGATGCGGATGTGTATCGATTATAGAGAATTGAATAAGGTTAAAATTAAGAATCGATACCCATTACCTAGGATTGATGATCTTTTTGATCAACTTCAAGGAGCTAGATACTTTTCTAAGATCGACTTGCGCTCCGGATATCATCAATTGAAGGTACAAGAAGAAGACATACCTAAAACTGCTTTTAGAACTAGGTATGGTCATTACGAGTTTACAGTCATGCCCTTCGGATTAACGAATGCACCTGCAACATTTATGGACATGATGAATCGAATCTGTAAACCGTATTTAGATAAATTTGTAATTGTCTTTATCGATGATATACTTATTTATTCCAAAAGCCAAGATGAACACTGTCAGCACCTGCATGCACTCTTAACCTTGTTAAGAAAGGAAAAGCTTTACGCCAAATTCTCGAAGTGTGAATTTTGGCTACAGGAAGTGCAATTTCTAGGACACATGGTGAACCACGAAGGTATTCATGTAGATCCCTCCAAAATAGAAGCAATTACCAAATGGAAGGTTCCACAATCAGCTATGGAAGTTAGAAGCTTTTTAGGATTAGCTGGATACTATAGGCGCTTTATTAAGGATTTTTCCAAAATAGCTGTACCCTTAACTAAACTAACCTGTAAAGCAGTTAAGTTTGAATGGGGACCTAGGCAAGAAGAAGCCTTTAGGATTTTAAAGCAAAAGTTAACAAACGCTCCAATTCTAGCCTTACTAGAAGGAACAGAGGATTTTGAAGTTTACTGTGATGCTTTAAAGCTAGGATTAGGATGTGTGCTAATGCAACGCAAGAAGGTAATTGCGTATGCTTCAAGGCAATTGAAGAAGCACGAAGAAAACTATACGACTCATGACTTAGAGTTAGGAGCTATAATTTTTGCCCTTAAGATTTAGAGACATTATCTGTATGGAAGTAAGTTTACTGTCTATACGGATCATAAAAGTTTAAGGTACATATTTGGGCAAAAAGAATTAAACATGAGGCAAAGAAGATGGATGGAAATCCTAAGTGACTACGACTGTGATATCCAATATCACGAAGGAAAGGCAAACGTAGTTGCGGATGCTTTAAGTCATAAGTATCATGAGAAACAACGACGAGTCCATGCTCTTAGATTAAATCTACAACTAGATTTAATGGAACAACTGAAGAAGGTCCAGGAAACAACAATCAAGGACGATGCTGAAGGAATGAAAGGACGAATAAAAGAATTAGAGCAAGGAAATGATGGAATTTGGAGATTCCATAAGAAAAGAATTTGGGTACCTAAGCAGGGAGAACTAAGGGATAAGATTTTAGAAGAAGCCCATAAATCTAGGTATACCATGCACCCAGGTAACAATAAAATGTACCAAGATTTAAGAAATAATTTCTGGTGGATAGGAATGAAAAAGGATATTGCTAGATATGTTTCTAAGTGTCTTACTTGTTCACAAGTTAAGGCAGAACACCAGAAACCTTCGGGTCTACTTCAACAATTAGAAATGCCTGTATGGAAATAGGAGCTCATAACAATGGACTTTGTTACAAAGTTACCCAAAACCAGAAAAGGGAATGATGCGATTTGGGTAATTGTGGATCGATTAACCAAATCAGCTCATTTTCTACCCATGAAGGAAACCTTTAGCATGGAAAGGTTAGCCAAGTTGTATGTAGACGAAGTAGTATCCTTACATGGAGTTACACTCTCCATTGTATCAGATAGGGATAGTCGTTTCACTTCCCAGTTCTGGACAAGTTTCCAGGAAGCAATGGGAACTCGACTAAATCTAAGCACGGCATATCATCCTCAGACAGACGGACAAAGTGAAAGGACGATCCAAACTTTGGAAGACATGCTTAGGGCATGTGTGATAGATTTTGGTGGAAACTGGGACGATCACTTACCTTTGATCGAATTCTCCTATAACAATAGTTATCATGCAAGCATTGAAGCTGCCCCATTCGAAGCACTGTATGGACGCAAGTGCAGAACTACAGTTTGCTGGGCAGAAATAGGAGAAAGTCAATTATCAGGTCCTGAAATCGTGCAAGAGACTACCGACAAGATCACTCAAATCAAGGAAAGACTGAAGACTACTCGAGATCGTCAAAAGATCTATGCCGGCAATCGACGCAAACCACTAGAATTTCAAGTTGGAGATAGAGTACTCTTGAAAGTTTCTCCTTGGAAAGGAGTAGTACGGTTTGGTAAGAAAGGAAAGCTAAGTCCAAGATACGTAGGACCATTTTTAGTAATCCAACGTATAGGACCAGTTTCCTATCGCTTACAATTACCAGAAGAATTAGCTGGGGTACATGACGTATTTCATGTATCCAACCTCAAAAAGTGTCTATCAGACGTATCCCTGATAGTGCCTCTTCAGGATATAGAGGTAAATGAAAAGTTAAAATTCGTAGAGAAACCGCTTCAAATAGAAGACAGAAAGATCAAGTTTCTCAAGCACAAGCGATTGGTACTAGTCAAAGTCAAGTGGGATTCGAAACGAGGACCCGAATACACTTGGGAGCTAGAATCGGAAATGAAGCGAAAGTATCCTCACTTATTCCAGTAAATCTCGAGGACGAGATTTTTAAATAAGGTGGGGAGTATGTAAGGACTCTAAAAAATGTCCCAATTTGATTCATAAGTGAAAACCCGGACCCCTGAAACCATAACGTGCATCAAAATCAAGAAAAACAAGATTTATGGTCTTCAGGCGGGCCGCGTAAGAGTTAGCATAGTCTTAAGCTGGCCGCGCCAACCCTGGGTTTGACCAGATAAGCATCCGAGCCACGCGTGGACCACCTGGCAAGCCTACCCGTGACACACCAAGCCTACTCCTAGACTAGGCGGCCCTCGTGGGCAGCGTAAGGGTTGAGCCAAAGCTCACGCGGGCCGCGTGAGGCCCTAATTTCACCTATAAATAGCCTGGTGCAGGAGCTTTCATTCTGTGTCGAAACAAACTTTCAAAAAAAAAAACGAAGTTTGGCTCTAAAGTCGAAATTTCAATAATTATAGCGAGGCGCTGCTACGATACCGGGTATTAACTCGATCGCTGCTACGATTCAATGTCCGATCGATTGAAATTATCCGATGAATGTTTAAGTGCTGCTCAAATTGGGTTTATACTTTGTCATTCGTCGTGAATTCGATGGATGTTTAAGTATTGCATTTTGTCATTCGTTGTGAAGATTTTAAATCTCGTGAGTTATCGTAAATGCTGTATTACTTACTGACCTCGTTCGTGTGCATTGTTATTTAAATTAGGTTATCAGGCTAATCAGTAGGCTAAACACTGCCCGTATAAATCTGCAATGTGAGTCATTCTCTTTTATCAAAAGTATTTTTACAATACTCCATTATTTTCAAATGTTATAACTACAGGGATTAAGTCGTGGTTATCTTAATCACTGGCTAGTGGGGTATTGTGCACATTACTAATTTCTCACGGGTTAGGCTAATAAATCCTCACCGTGATAAACGTCACTACATGGGGTGGGACCCAATAGTGGTATGACCATCGTCACACGGGTGACAAGGCGCCAGATAAAAATAAGATAGAAGCCATTGTAATCGCTCTTATGCTTTAATTTATAACTACGTGTCATTTTGTCAAAATGAATGATTCACCAGTATTTCCCCGCTGACAAAATATTTTTAAAACATGTTTCAGGCGACCTGCTATAAATCAAGGAAAACGTGCTACGGAGCACTAACAAGCTTGAAGAGGTGGCTCAGTTAAAATAAATAAACATGTTTTAATAAATCAGGGAATTTTCTAGTAAAATTCCTCTATTGTAAATTACGGGGTTTATCCCGAATTATGAAATAAAATAATCGGGCATTTCAAAGATCCTGTTTAAACTACTTCCGCTGTCGCATCAATCAAATACCACGGGTTCCTGTCCCGCGGCTCCTGACCGGGTCAATCTGGGGCTGGGCCCGTGACAGTGGTACCGAGCTTCCAGGGAAAAGAATAGGGGCAAAGTATATGGGTTAAGCAATGTTATGAATGATTTTAACTTTCAGCATCATGGCAAACAAGAACAAGAGGTATGTTTATTTTTTCATGCAATCACTTTTCAGTCAATAATACATAACTTTTTTTTATGGATATTGTTGAAAATTGGCGATTTGACCTAAAAAGTCAAAATCTGAATTTATTTTTTCATGGAAAGAGGGCTCTTTAGTAAAACATAAGCTTTTCTTGGAATTGACTTTTAGGTTTCCATAATATCCTAATATGACAATTATAAAGTCAGAATTCAGTGGGTTTGATAGGTGATAGGGTTTTTTAGGCTATTATTTGCCAATTAAGCTTGTTGATGTAATTTATAATCTAATACAAACATGGTGTATTTATTTGATGTATTGTAATCATGAAGCCTTTATTGAGAGCATAGTAAAATCGGTCCAGTTTTGGATTAGAAAGTTGGTAACTTTGACAACAAAAGTCAAACCAACTGATAACTTTGACAACAATAAAAGCAGCTAATCAGTTTAATAAATTATGATTATGCCGGCCATTAATATTTCACTTTGCATTGGTTTCATTAGATCGAAAGGTTGAACGTGATTATCCAAGATATAATGAAAGAAAAAGAAGAAGAAGAAAAAGAAAGGTTGAACGAAATTATTGTGGGATTGGTGGTGGAAAAAGAGAAAGATAACGTGGAGAAAGAGGCTATGAATCAAAGAATGGCAAACATTGAAGTGATGCTAAAAGCTAGGTTTCAAGACGTATAATGTTTGAGTTAGGTTATAAATAATTTGTTTTAACATGTATTTTGTTATAATAACTTTAGTATTTGATGTTTTAAGTGGAATGTTTTATATAATCGTGAAAATTTGATGATGTGTAAATTTAAAAAATGATGTTATATGCAGGTTAAAAAATGGATAAAAAGGTTAAAAAAAGCATTTTTCGACCGCGAAAGACGGTCACAAATTTTCTTAAGGCAAGCATTCGGAAAATGATTGCAAATTTTAAAAGGCAAGCAGTCACAAAACGGTCACAACAAGACTGTCGCATCCAAAGTCCCACAAAACCAGTAATGGTCGCAAAATTTGCGACCATTTTGATTGTCGCAAAACCCAGGTCGCAATGATAGCAGCAGTCGCAACTCAGTCGCAATAGAGCAATTGCGACGGGTATTTTTCCGATCGCATGTTTGATTGGGAAACGGTCGCAATAGGGCAGTTGCGACTGTTTTGCGACCGGAAATGCGGTCGCATAAACCCAGTTTTGTAGTAGTGTTTAGGATCTTCGTCATTGACCGAGGCATACACCTTGAAGATCCGGATTGCAAATAAAAACTGTTAGAAACAAAAACTTGTAAGCAAACATAACAGTGGCTCAACACACAATAAGTATATTTTCAGCAGCAATTAATTAGATGTGTCAACTACATTGAATTGTTCATTTAACATTATTTATTTATTTATGTAGTTAGCAAGAAATGTAGCCGGCAGACTAGCCCACTTGGTAGTGGATTTAACTCTTAGATGAGGAGGACTCATGTTCAAATCCTGGGCGGGTGGGCATGGCGTAATTAATCTGGAGTACGTAGTTTAAGAGTAGAAGTAGGGTAGATCCGTGGTTAAAAAAACCAAGATATTGCAATGCCATAGACCATATATACCCATAGAATGGAAACCATAAACCAAACAAAATTTTGTTGATAAAAGAAAAGAAAAAAAATGAAAGGTGTGATGTGTAAATACAATTTAAGAAAAAAAGATACGGGTGAAATTAATCAGCCTAAAACAAACACTCCGTCATCCAACGCCGGAAAAGGAAAGGTTTCTATTAGATAATATATATTATATACTTTGTAATAGGGTTTGATTCATTCAATAAAATAAAAAGGAAAGGATCGTTCAGATTGTTTATAGTTTCAATGTCTGCGGAGAATAAGAGGAAACCTTCGGAGACATCTGAAGAAGAGCCTGAGAGAAAACGTCTGAATACTTCGATTGGTAATATTATTGTATTTGTCAATCGATTGGAAAATTTGATAATAGAACGCTGATGATATGATTTATCATATATATGAGTGATGAATAAGGTTTTTGTCATGCGCAGGAGGACTTATGGAATCAGGTTCCAGTATTTCCTGTTGGGGAACATGTATGTATTAGCCGAGAATTATGCATGTGATTAGTGTTTCCATATATTCGTGATTGTATTGTAACGAGGAAACGTTAACCGTGCGTTGCGACGGAGTTGGATATAAAGATTAAATAACAAATGTAAGATTCGTTTGTATAAGCAAAACAATGATTATTGTCTTAAGTTATTTGTCCAAATTAAATTATACAATAGTTGGCACATCCATTTAAATAAACATTATGATCAAACCAAAACGATCGAATCAATCAGCAAATCTATTAATCTATAATACAAACACATTAACATAATGATTAGAATTATCAGTAGAAATCACACTTACGACTTCGAAAGTAAAAAAACCCAATCGCAAATTACGTGTTTAGGCATCAGCATAGTATACGATTTCGATAAAGTACAACCATGAAATCAACAGACCCAAAAAACATGTACCTTGAAGGGTGAATAAATGTTCTTGAATGAATAGCGGGTGAGACTGTGAAGAAGTAGGGAAAATGAGATTGAAGAAATTGGGAAGATGAAACGGTTGTTGAGAATAAATGGGGTTGAAAAAGCTACGGAGACACCACCAGTGAAGGAATAGTCGTGCCCCTTCAAAACAACCCTTTTGAATAATAACCGGCGTTGGGGGTTTTGTACTCTTTCATCTTCTCTCTCTATAGGAAACTGATAATATTCTACCCCTGTATTACATTACATCTATCTATACTTTCTATAAAAGGAGAAATCCCAATGACATAAGAAAAGCTGATGTGTCAGCAGGAGAGGCTGTCCAACAAGGCTTTTCTTATGTCATTATTACATCATAAAGCCTAATATATAAAATCATTTAAAATTCGATCTAAACCTCTGCCAGGGTAATGAGGGTAAACATCTGCTCATTTATATGTGAGTTTACTTTAATACCTAGCAGCAGTTGTTGTTATCTTCCGTAATGCTTTTAGATCAGCAGATGTTTAAGGCTAATTACCGGGAAATTCAAATTAAAAAATGCATGGGAATAAGTAATTAGCAATTAATGCATGTCACTCAGAAACTCCTGTCAATCATCCTTCTTATATAAGGCTTTTCTTCTCATTTCCCTCTTCATATTTCATCACGCTTTCATCTTCTCTGATTTTGAATTTTGAAATTTAATCACAATCTGAATTCCGAATTAGAAGCATGTCAATATCAGTTGACACTAACAATCTTAGTTTTGTTAACGATTTGAATCCTGGGAAAGATATGTGGAACATGAAAGCGAGAATTATTCGAAAATGGAATCAGGGTTACAAGATGGATCTCATCTTCATTGATGAAACGGTAATTTGTATCTCTGCTTTTCCGTTTTATTAGAGAATGTAGTGATGTATGCTAAGAAGATATTTTCTTTAAATGTTCTTCAGGGTACTAAGATTCAAGCAGATATTAAGAGTCATCTGATACCAGTTTTTGATGGACAGCTTCAAGAAGATGCTGTTGTGAGTCTGTCGAAATTTGGTGTTGGTGAGAATAAAGATTTATATAAAGTAGTAGTGCAGCCTTATAAAATCAACTTTTATAGATGCACAACTGTTACTCCTGTGAGAGATTGGCAAGGTGTTGAGTATGGTTTCAACTTCAGAGCCTATGAAGATATTCTTCAAGGAGAGGCGTTAAACGCTTTGAGTGTTGGTAGTGTATATTTTTGTAATCATGTCTTGCTTGTATAATATTAGAGAGTTTTACTTATATTCTTGTATAATGTGATCATATAGATGTTGTTGGATCTGTGATTTGTTGTGGAGATCTTGAAATCTTTGATCGACCTCCAAAGGAGACTAAGAAGATGAATTTCGATATTGAAGACTTGGAGTAAGTTGTTGTTTACATGTGCAGTCATGTACTGATCATTGTTTGTATTTAATGATGTTAATAAATAAGATGAAGAATGTTGGTATTTATTGTGGGATCATGGTAATGGTAATAAATGAGATCTATAGTGTTTGTATCTAATGATGAATCATGGTAATAAATGAGGTCTACAGTTTATTCTTAGTGAATATTATTGTATTTGTCAATCGATTGGAAAATTTCATAATAGAACGCTGATGATATGATTTATCATATATATGACCGATGAATAAGGTTTTTGTCATGCGCAAGAGGACTTATGGAATCAGGTTCCAGTATTTCCTGTTGGGGAACATGTATGTATTAGCCGTGAGTTATGCATGTGATTAGTGTTTCCATATATTCGTGATTGTATTGTAATTAGGTTATGATTATTGTATCCATGTTTAGTGCTATGGTTCAATCCCTTTATAAAGGGATCCTTTGTAATCATATTATTCATTCAGTAAATACAATTCATAACCACTTTTATGGTATCAGAGCCCTAGGTTCTGAATACCCTCTTCCTGTTTCCCTTTTTTTTTTTTTTTTTCTGATTGTCTGTTGTTTCGACAGCCTCTTTCCTTTGTTTCGTAAACCCTAGCACATCTATCCTATGGAAGCCGATGACAAAAAGGATGAGCTCGAGCCATCCTCTTCCGATAAACCCACAAAAAATCTGCACCCGACCGACTCTGTAACAAACGTGCAGTCCAAGATACGTACCCTCGATGGCGTTAAGGTTACGTATACGTCCTGGGTTAAACTTTTCCGGGTCCATTCTGTGGCATATCAGGTTTTCAATCACATCAATGGATCCGAACCTCCACCAAAAATCGCAGCCGAATACCAATCCTGGAAAGAACTGGATGCTCTCGTTCTCCAATGGATTTACAGCACTGTGTCTGACGACCTCCTGCCCCGGGTTCTTGAAAGCGGCCCTACGGCTCGCCATGCGTGGGTGAAGCTCGAAAAAATATACCTGAGCAACAAGAAAGCTCGGGATGCTTGAAACCAAGTTTTGCAACCTCACCTTGTTCGCCTGCTCGTCTTTGGACGACTACTGTTAGGCCTCAAAGATCTCGCGAACCAGCTCGAGGACGTGGACCATCCGGTTACTGAAGAACGTCTGGTGCTTGTCACACCCCGATATTTTAACCACAAACCGGTGGGCCCGGTGGGGAGTATCGTGACGTAGTTGATATCATCATAGTTAATTAAACATAGTTATAGCACAACGGAAGGCTTGGAAGGAAATTACTATTACAAACAGAATGTTCAAGTTCAAAATAATAATATACAGACGGTTATAGAAAGGATCCACATGCGGATCTAAATAAAATACAAAACAATGTCCAACAGACTTTAAGGCATCAAAGGACTTGCAAGATCCTCTATTTAACGCCAAGTAGCTCCCAGCCTATTACGTGTAGTACCTGGCACTTAGTCTTTTGAAAATACGTCAGTTTACACTGGTAAATACAATTAACTGACTCATTTGAAAATATTTATGAAAATTGGTTTAAGTGCTCAAGGCACGAAAAATTCTTTTATAACTTTGGGCAATTAGATTTGTAATCTTGTATACAGATTTACATGTTTGTCATACATATGGGGCCCGGTATAAAAGTCGGGACATGATTAATCAACACACCACTTATAAAACCTACAGAGGAGTTATCCCCAACTTGTGGGAAATTTTTATATTTTAGCATTTGCATCTGTCGGGTGTATGCCTACACCCCGTGCATAGGTAGTGGCCATTAGTAACTTAAATGAGCCGAGGATATCTAGGACACGGTCGCATTAACCCCCAATGTTTATGTTATCAAACAATACGGATTAAAACGGGTTATGCAGATTTATTAATCACAATCCGACCAAATGATCTCATACTCGACCAAGCGGTAATAATTTACCGTATCCCAAGCCCGTATAAAGGAATTTTTTTTGAATGGCTAACGTTGCACACCATGGGAAAATAAGTTAAAAGTATTTACCTGAGTTTAACTTTGATTGTTAAGGCAAAAGTTTTCTACTCAGCCGTATGATTACTTAGACTTGTGATGGTAGCTTTTACTGGGGATCCCTAGTATGGAATGAAGGTAATATTAACCTATTAGAATACTAACGGGCCTTATTTAAGTCGTAGACTTAGACCGGTTAGTTTAAGGAACGATTTAAGGTACGAAACGCTAGATTAAGCGATGACCGGAATGGAATGTAATTTAGACCCAACAAGTATGAAGACTTGTATAATATGGGTAAACTAAATACATTCTAGATTTTGAAGTTTAAATGATAAGGTTAAACCCGTTTCGGTTAATTTATGCAAACTAGTCACATAAACCAAACTGAACGCGTATAAGCATTAACAGGTAACCGGATGAGTCATATAAAAGCTCCATATGTTATTATGCTTAAAATATGTTATGATATCAGTAGGATATCAACATTTATACCCATAAAGGATTTAAAAACGAATTAAGCCTCATAAGGGCATTTTGGTCATTTTAGGATTTATAAAAGAGGCTTGCATGTAAACTAAAGTTTTGGTCATAAAAATTCTGTAAAAATATTTAATTTATGATATTATATCAGTAGGATATCAATCATATGTGTGGTTTATGTTTTATGGCCAAACTATGCACCGTAGGGGCATTTTGGTCATTTCACACATAGTTTTAGGGACTTATTTGAGATCCTGAGTTCATGAATTATACCTACTATAAAAATGTTTAAAATAGTTTATAAAATCAATAGTTAACAAGTCTTGGGTGCTAAATATGGTTTAAAACCATACTATGCACTTAATTAGCATAAAACTCGGTAAATGACGATAATTTCAAAGTTTAAGTGATTATGAGGTTATGACCCGTTTTGAATAGTCATAATATTTTATTTTTCATAACATATCAGTGGCAAAAAGGTTTTGCATGTTTATTATGTTTAAAACTTATTTTATTTGCAAAAATAGCATTACCGTCATTTATAAACTTTATACAAGAACTCAAAGTTAAAGTTAGTATATAATCTGACTTAACATCCCAATAAATCCTAAATATGATATCACAACAGTAGGTAAAGTGTTTTATGTCAAAATTATGTTTAAGACATGATTTGCATGCAAATGGGCATTTTCGTCCTTTAGATGCATATTTTCCGATTAATTAAACAACTTCAGTTTATGACCATATTTTAAATGTCAAAATATGTTAAATATGTTTACTAATCAGAATGCAATTCATTTTCATGTTTGTTTATGTTTATATTCTTATTTTTGAACAAAAGGGCATAATAGTTAACATTAAGCATAATAATGGAAACAAGTAAATAAACTCAGATTACTAAGTGACCATGTAATATAACCTCAGAGGGTTATACTACAACATAATATGGTCACAAAAGAACCTTAATGCATAAAGAAATTAAGCTAATTTGGGTCAGAACTGAAAGTCAAAGCAAAAGTCATGCTTTTGCGACTTTCGGCTGTGAACCGAGCTTAAACTCAGAATTGCCGGGTTGAACATATTTATACATGTTCTATTAATGTTTACCAAGTTATTAGAGTGATAAAACATATTTTATAACTCCTACATTATCAGATTTGAATTATTTTAATAACTGACCCGTTTGACTTTTTATTTTAATAACTTTGACCCGACAATTAACTAAGTAAACATGGTAATTAGGAGGTGCCCTTTTGAGGGATTAACACCTACCCAATTACGATCATGTAGCCATATTCGCCTTGAACAATGGCTGGACTGTTTAGGTCTAAACCGAAAGTCAAAGCCTTTTAACGGAAACTTTGACTTTCGTCTTTTAAAAGCTTAAAAACCGAAAAGCAGAGGCTAGGGACACTTACAACATGTCCTAGCTCGAAATCTTTAACTTAGGGGAGTCTCCTATGATCAGGAATCTCCAAGAAAGGAAGACAAGAGAGAAATTTGAGATGAGCAAAGGTAAATGGCAACTAAGGCTCCTATTTATACTAATTCTTGGATTCTCAAGATGAAGACAGGTGTTAAAGGCCTTCCCTAATCATCACAAGTGTCCAAGAGGTTTATAAAAACCATCTACAAGCTCCTTGTATCGAAATCAGGCTGCATGGTGGTTTGATTGGGGAACAAGGCTGTTTACATGCACCTGGCAGTTGATTTTCGACACTGGGCGTTGGCTCGCGGCCCGCGAGAGTTATGGGGGTGGGCTTCGCGGCCTGCGACTCTCCTTCAGCCAGGTTAAACAAGTTTCTTCTTTTGGCGGTTTTAGTCCTTGGTTCATATAACTTATTATAACTTTCATTTTTAGCATCATTGGCCCCTAAAGTTAGTTTTTGATGATCTTAGAAGTTATAACAAACATTGTTATGTTTCGGTTTCATTAAAAGATCACCTGGAAGTACTAGTTTCTATAAATGACGCTTTTAACCATTCTTCTTGCGAACTTGCGCATTTTATCATATAATGGCATCAAAAGCCTTCATATCTAATATCAAGCATTCCCGAGAATATAATTGAACATTACGAAGCTCCGAGTTCGTTAAAAGGTGACTCAGAGGTAAGAATTAACATGTTGAGATGTTTAACCCCTTTGTCTTATAAACTTTCAATTGTTTTCACAAACGGCTTCTCATGCCCAATAATTTACTCATTTGGGAATACGAACATCGTATAAGGTCATTCAGAGGCATAGTTTATGCATGTTGACACTTTTAGTCCCTCCGCATACATCTTTTCACTGTTTGTCAACTTTAGTCCTTCATACTCAACTTTTTGCACAATTAGGGTTTAGGACACGTGTATTCACATCATTGGACACGATTTTATGAGGTGTTACAGTGCTTCAACTAGTTCGGGGGCTGCCTGCAGAGTATGACACGACTGCCTCTCTTATTAACGCCAACAATGCAGACTGGGATCTTTCTAGAAGCATGTTAGAGGATGAAATTATTCGACAAGAAGCCCGCCAAAAGACCACCCAGTCCGTCCATGTTGCAACCTCTCAAAACCAAACCTCCTATAACCAACAACAACACCCTCCTACCAGTTCCAATAACTACAACAACCACCCATCCCAGTAACCCTATTATAACCGGTCTGGATGTGGCCAAGGACGTGGCCGGGGGCATGGTAACTGCGGCCACGGTTATGGACGCGGCAACAACCCTTCACCACAAACTTGGGCCCCAAAAAACCTCTCCTACCCCCAATGGGCTTGATGGAACACTCCACCTTGCCCCTATCCGACCCAACCCGCCTTCCAACCCACTACTCCCTATTCCCAACCCACGACCCAAAACCAGTCGGCCCACTATATTGCAGACCATCCGCCAAGCCTGAACCCACCCGCACCCGCCTACGGCTCGACCACATACTCATCCGCACCTTACACACCGAAGGCCCAGTTCAGTTCCAACCAACCTACGGGGTACAATCCTATGTGTCCATCAGATCTTAATGCAACCTTCTCCTCGATGCAGCTCAATTATGACCCGAACTCAGTTATGGACACGGGAGCAACATCACACGCCACAGATGAACAAGGTATGACCAAAACTCCAGACTCTTTTCCTATTAATAGTAACATATTAGTTGGAAATGGCGTGTTCTTGCCCTTTCACGGGTCTGGAACGGACTATTTAACCTTACCCAACCGAACTTACATACTACCCAGAATCCTTTACTGCCCACAAATCATTAAAAAGTTAATTTCTGTTAGACGATTTACTCGTGATAACAGTGTTTCCATTGAGTTTGACCCCTTTGGTTTTTCTTTGAAGGACCTTCGAACTGGGCGTCTTCTTTCCCGCCACAATAGCACCAGGGATCTCTATCCAGTCACACCACCAGAACTACCACCCCAAGCAATCTTCATCACCTCAACATCTCTTCCATGGCATTATCGTTTGGGGCACCCCGGAGCTCAAGTCTTGGATATTCTTAGTCATCATTTTAAATTTAATTTCTCTTGTAATAAAAACAAATCATCTAGTATTTGTCACTCTTGTCAACTTTCCAATAGCAAACATTTACCTTTTTATGCATCTAATTCTTTTACTTTTGCACCATTTGATATCATTAATTGTGACCTTTGGACTTCCCACACGTACAAATATTATATGGTTTTGATTGACAACTTTTCATACTTCATTTGGGTATACCCTTTAAAATACAAATCTGAAACTTTTCTAACTTTTGTGAAGTTTCACCGCCTAATTGCCACCCAATTTAACAGACAAATTAAAACCTTCCAATGTGACCTCGGTGGTGAGTTTGACAACAATGCCTTCAAAACCTTTGCCACCCAGCACGGCTTGTTATTTCGTTTTTCCTGTCCCCAAACTTCTTCCCAAAACGGCCATGCCGAGCACATAATCTGTCGTCTAAACGGCATCATTTGCGCTATCCTTATCCACTCACACCTTCCACCTAGTTTCTGGGTCGAAGCACTTCACACCGCTGCTTACCTCCACCATATTCTTCCTACAAAAAGACTTAATTTTTTACTCCTACCTTTGCCCTCAACCTTCGTCACCCCACATACGACCATCTTCGGGTGTTCGGATGCGCCTGCTATCCGAACATATCCGCAACTCAACCCCACAAACTTCACACGAGGTCCACTAGGTGCATATTTCTAGGTTACCCACCTGAATTTCGTAGGTACTGGTGCTTTGACCCCACGACCGAGAAAGTCTTTATTTCTCGGCACGTTTCGTTCGATGAAACCATCTTCCCTTACACCATACCCACACCCACACCCACCCTATCATACCAGTTTCTAGACGACATAACCCCTCCCGGATTTACCTTTTCTCCACCTATGGCCTCTAACTACCCGCCACCACCACCCACGACTCCCCTCGGCCTACCACTACTTTACCTTTCCCCTACACCTATACTCGCCACCAATGAACATCACAAAACCAACCAGTGTGACAACTGGTACCAAACTGGTAATTTCCGTACAATTTAAGTAATATTAAATATATGCAGTTATGTGCTTAAATGTCAACATTGTCTGATTACATGCTATACTTGTGAATTCATGCACGTTTTATACTACAAATATTGCTTTATGCATTAATGATAGGGTTGCGTCAGAAATACTAGTAAACTCACCGGTAAGGTACACTGTGTCAACAATTCTGCGGAAAGCAGTCAGACAATAGAATGGGGCCTAGGTGTAGGTCCAACATTTAAAAATACATTAAAACCCAAATATGTATACAAGGGTTAACATATAGACGTTCCGGAAGCTAGAATATGCACCAAAAAGCACCCGAAACACACTTTAAATGCTGAATTTCATAAATTTCAGCAAAATTCAACATTGTATTGAGTTAGTAATATGTAAAAATATGACTAATTAGCCCTGAATATTTTCCTAAGTGCCGGGAATTAAAAGCGTCACAAAAGGGTACTTAAAGGACACTAAACGGTGCAATTTAGCACTTTAACGAACCGGTATCTAACCGAATAACCGGATATTACCCGAAACATCAAAATATTACTAGAAGCATTGTTTTATTATTTCTGAGCTAGTTATGATTCTCAAACACCATAACACCCCTTATAACATAATAACACATTAAATCCCTAAACTTTATACTTGAAAACTAACTTAATTATGTAACTAGGGATTGGAATTTACACATTACCCCCCCTATATGTGGACGGTCACAATAAGGGTGACCCCACCATAATCTTTCAAGATCCTACAATATCCTAGTTGATCTTCTCTAGATCTCCTTTGATTCACATGATCTTTCTTGGATTCTTTATGATATGGAAGATCTTGCAAGCATTATAAGTATCACCATTTCCATTCACCATTCACACACCACACTCTCCTCCCTTGTACCCCCCTCACGACCAAGACCCACCCCCACAACCACCAACATCATTCAATTCCATTCATCCATTTCAAGCTTATTTCTAGGTGCAAGGAGGTGGTTAAGGAAGCTTGGTGCTTGTAGAACTTGAAGGACCTCCATCAATAGCTTTTATCCACTCCATTTTCATGTTGTGTTCTTCCCTAGCCCCTGTGCTAGTTGTAAGCTTCTTATCACTTGTTGTTACTTCATATTTTGATGGTTAAAAGATGATGAATATTGTTAATCACAAGAACACAAAAGAACATGATCATGATACTTTAACATAAGCTTAAATACATAAGAATACATCTAAATGATGATGAATTGCTTCTTGATGAATGATGATTTGTGTTAGTGATGTTAGACATCATAAGAAACCTACTAGATTGTTATTAAACACATGATCTAGTAAGTTAAAGTGGTGATCGTGTGAAAGACCAAGATCTTCATGCTTTATGTCTTCATGAACTTGAATGATGAAAATGGTTTTCATATGTAAAGATGGTTCAAACAAAATACAAATCTTGTAAATAGATGATTTCAAAAATAATTTTCCCAAGAAACCAAGTTTATTTACAAGATTTACAAGGTCATGGTTTCTAAGTAAACTAGTAATATTTTTAGTGTTTAAACAAGACTAGGAACATGATTGTAACAAGAAAAATTACAATAGAAATATTTTTAGAAAAACCATCTTACAAGTTGTAAATGACTAAATCTTTCAAGAATGTGATTTACAAACAAATAACCATGTTTTTAAGGATAACTAAACCTACTAAATAACATGGTAAGTTACTACAAGTTTTTACAAAAACTTCAAGTTTATGATTTACTTGATTTTGACACTCGGTAAGTGTTAAATGAGTTATTGATTGTTGTGATTATTTTAAAAGAAAATAAACACATGTTTTGAAAACATGGGAAACCTCCATTTTTAGGGGAAACTATGTTAAAATTTCTATAAAATTTTGACACTTAGAAAAATATAAGTTTTGGTGAAACTTATTCCCTGAAAATTCACCCAAAAATATTTACCAATGTTTCCCTAATTTTTATGTAAACTTCAAGTTAAGAAATGATGATTTCTTCAAGATAAAAATTGATATTAAGTATGTATATTTTTGAGAAAAATATATATATTTATTGATCACCAAATTTTGTGTTAAGTGTATGTAGTATGTATTATATTTAATAGTGTATTAGGACTTGAAAATACACTAAATGCTCCTGAGGAGTAAAAATACAAAATACACGTACAACATGCTTAAACAAACACAAGAGAATATATTTATGAAAATATATTACTTGATAGATTATGTAACTTGGACAAGTTATGAACATGAAATGAAGTTTTGGACAAAATACATAACTCGGGTGAAAAATACAAGATACTTATATTTATTTTTGAGAAAATAATATAAGTAAGATACATAGTTGAAAATATAAATTATTTTTAACACACAAAGAATACATACATAAAAGATGGTGACTTGTACTTGTGCGATACAAGTCTGGTGACTAACGTTAATAAAACATGTATAGGTCACGACGCTATATAAGCAAACCCGGTGAAGTTTACGGCGCAAGAAACGCAAAGTAGTGAGTTCATGCTCCCCCTTTTCTTTTAACTGTTTTTAGTTTTATAACTTCGGGGGTGAAGTACATGTTACTAAATGTTTACAAGAAAAGTGAGTTCATGTCCCCACTTTTAATCTTTTACATGATTTTTAAACTTGGGGAAAATACATGAGTTATGGTATGATGGATACAAGAACTAAGGAATGATACTTGAAATTGTGTCACGAATAGGGTACCAGAAGCACCATTAATCGTGTACATACTAAGACCGCAGAACAAAAGGTTAGATCTAATGGGTTTTCGGGCAACCACACTCTTGGTGATAACTAGTACCAAGCAGTGCTTTTGTGTCTCCGTCGTGAATCGACAACTAGAAAAATGCCTATGGTTTGGATGCTTCCTATGTCATGTCACATGTTAATGGCCTTGCAATCCATTAACAATCTCGATACATACAGAAATACTTGATTTATACAAATTACATACCATGTTTTCATACAAAGTATACAAACGTTCAATACAAAAACTGCATGAATTCACACCAACATTATGTTGACGATTTTCCAAAAACTCACATGTATTTCAGGTAACTAAAGTGGATGTGCGCGCGGTCTTACTCTTGCTCTTGGATGTTGTTTATGTTTATCTTTGAATAAAGTTGTAAACTTATCAAACAAAATGCTGTCTTGTGATGTAAACACTCAACCTATGTTTTCAGTTATGTAATGTTATTGGCATTTGAAGTTATTTTTACGAGCATGTAGTATGTTTACCATTCGTATGCAATGAGAAGCTTTCATGATCACACCTCGTGCTTCCGTCTTAGAAAGGGGTGTGACAACCAGCACCCCAATCAGACCAAACACACTCGGCCTCTATACATCCCATTACCCAACCACATCCTACAACCCACACCCACAGCCACCCACAACTATCCCACAGCCACATACGACTGTCCAACAGCCCACGGCTGTACAACAGCCGCCCCTAACACCAATCTTCTCACCCGATGGCCACCTGATCCAAAACCGAAAGCCTAAAGCCTCCCCTATATTCCCTTAACACTACTACCCTCTCTCCCATCCCTAAAACCTATCACCAGGCCTTTACCGACCCAAATTGGCTTCGCGCCATGCATGCTGAATTTATTGCTTTACAGGAAAATGAGACGTGGGATTTGGTGCCTCGATCGGTGATCAGATGCATGTGGCTCTTTCTCCACAAGTTTGAATCAGTAGGTACGTTAGAAAGGTATAAGGCACGATTGGTTGTTAATGGGAAGTCGCAAACTGTGGGCATTGACTGTGAGGCACTTTTAGCCCTGTTGTGAAACCCTCCACGATTAGAACAGTATTATCTCTTGCAGTTTCCAAATCGTGGCCTATTCATTAGTTGGATGTCAAGAACGCTTTCTTACATGGCCACTTTAACGAGGCAGTCTTTATGCCCCAACTGCCAGGGTTCATTGATAAACGTTTTTCGGGTTTTGTGTGCAGGTTAAAGAAATCTTTATATGGGCTTAAACAGGCACTACACGCTTGGTACACACGCTTTGCAAATTATATCCCATATATTCGTGATTGTATTGTAAATAAGTTATCATTATTGTTTCCATGTTTAGTGCTAGGATTCAATCCCTATATAAAGGTAACCACCATTGTCGGCATCTTTGTAGGCAACTAGGGAGGTGGTTGAAGATCGATGAAGGTGAAAAACAAAATTCAAGGTGCCTTTGATGTACCATAAAATATCTTTTCACGCTCCTTGGAGCTGAACTCCATCCTATCTTTCACTAAAGACAGAGCATCCTTCAGGAAAGAGTATGCCAAGTCGTCAGCTCGAGACTGTTCCTTCATGTGTTCAATGGCATTGTCCTTGAAGGTTGATGGGGATTCTTCTGGTAGTTGTACCCACATGTTTTGATTCTTCCTAGTTTGCACAAGAACTCGACGTTGCACATCAAGAATCAAGTGAGAAGAGTTGACATCAGTGCTTATCTCTGTCAACGTGCGAGTTGACAGTACCTCCTTGATTGCAATGTTGTATATTTCTTCAGACATTTTTTTGTGGTGTGAGATTTGTTAATTGGGAGCTCAGGTGGTGGTTTTGGGGGTATTTAGGTATCTTATTAGGGGAGATATGGTATATCTGTGTATAAAAGTAGTTATTAAGTAGGTAGAGGGGGTAAGTTCTTCTATTTATGTTAAAATCATCATTATATATCAGATAGTCACATCTATTGAAATGTAGTTTTTGTTTTTTATATACGTAGTTATTTACATTAAATTTTTTCTATTTAATTTGTGATAGGACATAACAAATCATGACAAATCAAGTAGTAACTATGAACTTTAGATATGAACTTTAGACATTAACATGCGAATTACGTAGAAACAAGAACAGTTGCATATTGCATCTAATAATAATATTATATAGATCAATAATTCTTCAGTACAATGTTTTTTTTATATAGAAGATTTTCTTTTTAACTCTCCATCTCAATACCACTTATTTCTTATCTTCAAACACAAGATGACAGGCTCCCCAACATCCTCTTCTGCCTCATGTTCTGATTCAAGTATCAAACAAGCTTTGAGAAAAAGGATTCAGGAACAAATTGAGGAGGATCGGTCATGTAAAGAGTTGTTAGAAACCAATATTTCTCGTGTAAGGGAGAATATGAAGAGAAGACAAGAAATCGTGAACTTGATTTCACATATGCGAGAATGTAGTCTTTGAGAAATCGCTGTGATGTTCATGGTTGATCTGAGTGAGAGGGATGAGGAGCACTTGAAAGAGCTTGAGAATGCAATAACTATTTTAAAATGCTCGATGGACACGAAAATGAAGTTTCTTTCATCTTTCGAATGAGTTGTTGTATTATTGAGTTGGTTGAATGACATGTTTGTGTTTGTTGAAATAGTTGTATGGACACCAAATTTTATGCAATATCTAAGTGATTATGTAATAAAACATTTTAAATTTGTTAACAATATCTAATAAAAAAAGCATGAAGTAAATTACGTATTGAACTAAGAAAAATAACAAAAATATTGTTGCAAAGTTTACTTTGACCTCCCAAAATATAGATCCAATCTGGCTTCGATTTTTTATCCAAATCTTGCAGATTTGCGTCCCTGTCCGGCCTTTTATCAAATGTCTTTGTAGCCTCGATAATTTCTTGACTTTGTAGATTGTACTCGGATAGAATAATCTTACTAAGATATCGGTTTCTTAGGAGCCAAAGTTGTGCCTCTTGTCTGTTGTTTTCACCTTCCTTCGCAAACCCACATGTCCATGGCGTTTTCCCCTTGTATGTTTCCATATGTCGCATGGTAAAAATTCCACAGTCTACACCGTTTTTAACAGTTCTCCACTCCATTGTTTTTCTTTCTATAATGGATGTTTCCATTAGTTTGATACATTTTTTAAGGCCTTATTCAGGAACAAAACAAGTATCCCTCTTTGCAATAATATACATTTTGGTCAGCTTTTAACATATAACATACATATGAACTAATTTTGTAATTTTTTTTATTACTAGAGTTTGAGGAAGCTCTCCGTATTTAGCATCAAATTCGGCTTCGACACCGGAGTTATAAATTAATTCAACTTGGTCGGTTCTCATGTGGAAGCACAGACAGTAGAAATGATCACCTTGAAGTATTGGAATGAATATAAGATCAACTAGTTCCAGTTTCTTTACATCATATTTCCTTAATGTATAATCAGGAATGGGATCAAGAGAAAACAATTTGAAGTGTGAGAACAGTGAGAACGATTTTCAGCCACAGGATCTTTGTGATTTGCGGCTAAGATGATGCGATGGCGTTTTTGTAAATAATGGGAACCTTATAACTATCAGGAGGGGTAAAATTAGAAGATACAAACAAGGGTGCACATGTTAATCACATGCCATTTTCTCCCATCATATTTAAACGTCAATAAATTTTTTATACGTGATTATTTTTCTAAAAAAATTACACCATAAAATTCAGCGTTTTTTTATCTTTCCAACGAGTATACTATTGATATACTTTTCGAAAAAAATGAACTGGGTTTTTATGGCGGTTTTCTGAACTGGGTGTTTTATGGCGTTTTCAACTGAGTTTTTCATGGCGTTTTTCTGAACCGGGTGTTTTATGGCATTTTTAACTGTGTATTTTCTTGGCGTTTTCTGAATTGAGTGTTTTTATGGCGTTTTATTTGAACATCCAGTTCATGTGAGTGGGTTTTTTGACAATACTACCCCTTAGTGTAATTTAGCATCCTTGCCACATGTCAACACTAAAATCGTTCTCACCGTTATCACATTTTTCACCGTTTTCCCTAAATCCTGACCCTATATAATATTTGAACCAAAAACTTCAAGCAGTTTATTGTCGGTAAAGGTAGATCCGCCATGGTGCTTGGCTGATTATTATACAATTTATAATTTAGTAAATGCATGAATCAAATTCTTACCATGCGATATGTATATATAACATGCGAGATTCAACACATAACATGCGAAATTTAATGTATAACATGCGATTTTGAAAAACGTATAGCATGAGAATTTACCACATCACATGCAAAATTCATCAGCTAACATGTGATTTTTGCATACAACATAACATAAGAATTTTAACAACTAACATGCGACCTTTAACGTATTACATGCGATTTTGAAAAAAAAAAACGTATAGCATGAGAATTTTACCACTTAACATGCGAAATTCAACAGGTAACATGCGATTTTGCATCAATCTAACATGAGAATTTTAACAAATAACATGCATACTTACTAGCATTGTACTATGCAGGAAGAGTCTATATGGTGTTGAAGTTTTATCCCTCTTCTTCTCTTCAGAGTTCAGTACATCCACAAAGGCATCGATCCCGTTTGATGCTACATATTGATTTTTATAGAAGCTTTCGAAGACTTCCACCCCAGTTTTTGATTTGTAAAACAATTAGCTGCAATCAAACGTGGTATAAGTAACTGTCGATTTTACAGATTTCGCATATATATACATGTTTTGATGTTTTATAGATAAAATGGTTTACTTACTTTATCTTTGCAAATGTAGCAAATGTGTATCTAAGCAGACTGAACTCATGATCCAGAAGTGGTTCACTTAAAGTAACCACTCTGGCGCAATAAGGGGAACAAAATGCACCACTAGGATCGACATACCTTTTCTCATTTTGAATTTGTACACTTTTTATTGTTTTAAACAATATCTCATTTATCCCTTTTCAAAAGTGATTCGAACGATTGCAATTCTTCTGTCGTGACTGGATGGTCCCCCACATCTTTCCCTTTTTCAATATCGACACCCGTGCACGTATCTTTTGTTTTTAGTTGCTGCTGGGTGTGCTGGGTTGATTCTGCTAGATTTACTGCTTCAAATTCAGTTTCATTGTGCCCACCTTCTGCATGAGATTATTCAATTTCCAAGTGTATAGTAAAAAATATAATTTTTAATCATAAAGTTTGTAGTAAAAGTGTTTACATTGCACCAGCGAATCATTGTGTACATATAATCCCGGTTCAACCGTTTGCATTTTTGCAATACAAGTGTCGGTTATCCCCCATCATCTCCTAGTACAACAGCTGCACAAAATTCCATGTTATTTGATAAATCAACATAATCGCATGTGAAACAAGGATAAACTCGCATGTTATAAAATGTTTGTTATGTTATTTCAAAAAGCCACAGTCTCCCATATTAGAACATATAAATCGCATGATAGAACATATAAATCGCATGTTCGAAGTGAATACCTTCTGGGTCTGCATGTTATTTGAACATATAAATCGTATGTTATTTTAAAAAAAAACAACATTTTCGCATGTTAGTGGTAAAAACCTTCTGGGTCTGCAATCTTCTCATTTTTATCCTTATTTTCCGCACTCTCCTCATGTTCTACATTATCTTCTTCAACATCAGGGAAATTTTTTTAAGTGTCTCATCCCACAGCCTACACATGTACATGATTTCCGAATCCTAAAAACACTTTGTTTTTGCATCCAAAACCAATTCCGTCATTTCTTGCACTATAGTTTTGTATTTCGTGATATTGCTGGTCATTCTTTTCAACCAATTCAGCAATTTTTTTGTACAAATAATATGACGTTAATGTGATAAACAATGTTTTTGTTTAATATACATTAGAATAATACTTGTTTATTGATGTTCGAAGCTTCACGTAACTGTGCTTGTTTTTGTTCAGAATCGTAGGTTATGCCAGGAGGAAGCTGCATAGGAGTGTTGCAATAATTCAGTAGTTTATGTGTTTGTGTTCCAACTTCCATAACAAGGTTCAATTGCGATGTTTCCAGCATGTCAATTCTCAAATCAAGTATATCATCGGTAGGCGTCATGCAATGTTCCCCCTCATCTTCTAGTGCAGCTGTAGTTATATAAATTAATTTCGCAGCGAGAGAGAAAGAGAGAGATGCCGGTTATTGAATTATATAATTAAATTAATCAAATTATTATACATAAATCAAACCGCGAAGGATAAAATTGACAATTCCTGTCTATGATTCCCGGTACTTGCGTTCGGATATTTCATACAAAATAGTTTTAAACCCTATATCAAAATCAAAACCTTACCTTCTTATCTAACCGCCTCTTCTCCAATCGACGTCCGTTGTGCCTGGTGCGATTTCATCCGGCGATTATGACAACTACAACTTTGGGAGGTAATATATCTACATGATTTGACCACAATGTTTACTATATTGATAAAAATTTTGATGCGATTGTTCTTGTCAGTTGTGCGGGAGAAAAGGAGCAAGAAACAATGACCGACCACAATCGAAGAAGATGAATCCAGGTTCTTTATTATACATGCGATTGTTCTTTATCACATACATGCACTTGTTCTTTATTATACATGCGATTTTGTGTAATTTGGGGATTTGATAAGATGCGATAATGTGTAATTGTTGTATTAGGGTTTTTATATTATGCGATTTTTTTTTTTGTAATTTGAGGATTTGATAAGATGTCACAACATGCTAGGGATTTTAGATTATGTCTGTAAATGGGTTTTTATAACATGCGAAATATGGGTAAACTGTATGTTTGGATTCTTATAACATGTGAAATCTGTGTAATTTAGGTTGGTTATGTTTTAGTATAATTTGGGGATTTGATAAGATACCATAACCTGCTAAGGGTTTTAGATTCTGTCTGTGAATGGGTTTTTATAACGTGCGAAATATGGGTAAATGTATGCTTGGATTCTTATAACATGCGAAATCTGTGTAATTTAGGTTTCCGTTTATGGATGACAAGCGACTTTGTTTCGAAAATCTACTAACGTGCGAATTATGTGTTTGTTTTTTTATAATATGTGATGCTGTTATAATTTGGAAAAACAGGGTGCTTTTAACAAGCTGTAATCTATGTGTATAATAACATGCGTATTCTGTGTATGTTTTTTATAATATGCGATTTTGTATTGGGAAAAACAGTTGGGCTTTTAATAAGATTTTTATGTATTGTAGAAATTGATGATGATGATGACTTTGAAATGGCTATTAACACATTGAGGAAAGTTAACACATTGAAGAAAAAAAAGGTTATAGAAGAAAATAATGATGATGATGAAGACTTCGTTGAGGCTGTACCAAAGACAAAGAATCTGAAAGAGAGTGGGAATAGGAACAAAACGTTCTAGTTTATAGAATGACGAGGGCGATGATTATCAAAAACCAGCTAAGAAACCTAAAAAGAAAACAAATAAGCTAAGAAACCTAAAAAGAAAACAAATAAGCCTTCCAAAATAATCGAAAAGAGAAAAAGGACGAGCCAATCAGAACCACCTAGGACACACCCTAGGCCTTTTGATGAATATTACCACGAAGCAATGTTTATGCAATGTCAACCTACCCCTTTCATGGAAACTATTAGAATTTTTTTATAAGCATAAGTTGCAGACGTGAAAGTATGGGGTTTGGATCTATTCTGGATATGGAAGTTAATCATATTTCACATTTAGGGTTTTAGCTTGTGAGAAACTTTGATGGGCAATTCGATGAGCTTAACGTAGGAAATCATAGAATCAAGATCACTTCCCATTTAGTTTACGAGGACTTTAAAATACCAAAAGGATCGAAGCCGGTTGTTACGGTTGTTGGTTGTTGATAAGCGAAAAGTTAAAAAAGATGAAAAATTGAAAAGAATAAAGATCCCGAAGCTGGGGATAGTATTATACATTAGTTTAGCAGTCAATGGTCTGACAACGAAAGGATTACTCATGCTAACTACAATTACCAAAACATATTTCGCTACCTAATACGCAGATTAAGGTAAACTTTTCTTTTAAAAAAACTCTAGTTGTGTTAGTTCATAGCTATTAATAGCGAGCATAGCGCCTGCTATAGCGAATAGCGTAACATAGCGTTCTTGTGTCGCTATAGCTGGTAACCACACATAGCGGTAAATAGCGAGATTTTTGGATTTTTTTTAGTTTTTTAATATTTTTTTTTGGTAAAATATACATATAAAACATTTCTAAAATTTTCTTCTAGTGTATCGCTAAACATGAAATAGCGCCCGCTATTTCATCGCTATCGCTACGTAGCTTATAGGTAGCTTGTTGCTATCGTCTGCTATTCGCTGTCGACAACTATGTGTTAGTCTAAATTGTTTGATAATGGGGTGTGAATTTACACGATCCGAAACACGACACGATCTAACACGAAGTTCACGAGTTTGGATCTAGTCTAAACAAGTTCGGGTCAGTTTCAGGTTGAACCCACAAACCTGTTTAGCTAAACGGTCGGGTTCATGTCAACATGCTCGGGTTGACGGCCTGACCTGTTTAACGTATTTATACTATACTATATTTTATTTTATTTTATTTTGTTACAATATATTTTATGTTATTACTTAAATTTGGTGAGTATTTTATACCATAATTATAACTTAAAAAGAGAAATTGACATAAGACTTTATAACTGAATTGTAATTGTATTACACACATATGTGTTTTCTGTAGTAAATTTTAATCTTAATATATTAATTTGTAAAAAAAAATAAAAAAAATCGGGTTGAATGGGTCGTGTTCGGGTGCATAACTTCATATGACACGATTTTCGGGTTCGGGTTTGGTTAAAAATGTAATTGTATAACCCACGTTTGTGTTTTTTTTAGTAAATTATAAATTAATATATTAATTTGCAAAAACTGAAAAATAAAACAAAATCGGGTTGAATGGGTCGTGTTCGGGTCAACCCGAGAATATTATGTATCACACGATTTTCGGGTTCGTGTCGTATTCGGGTTTGTCTAAATTTTTGGGTTTGGGTCGGGATAAATGTAATTGTATTACATACATTTGTGGTTTTTTGTAGTAAATTTTAATATAATACATTACTTTGCGTGGAAAAATTAATAAAATAAAAGATATCGGGTTGAATGGGTCGTGTTCGGGTTCATATGCATGACATGATTTTTGGGTTCGGATCGTAGTCGGGTTCATCAAAAATTTCGGGTTCGGGTCCGGTTAAAATGTAATTGTATTACACACATTTATCTTTTTGTAGTAAATTATAATTTTATTAATACATTAATTAGTGAGAAAAAATAATAAAAAAATCGGGCTGGATGGATCGCGTTCATGTTCATATGTATGACACGATTTTCGGGTTCGAGTCCTGTTCCGGTTCTTCGAAAATTTTCTGGGTTCAGCTCAGGTTATAATGTAATTGTATTACATACATTTGTGTTTTTTTTTTCAGTAAATTATAATTTTAATATATTAATTTGCAAAGAAAAATAAATAAAATCAGTTTGAATGGGTCGTGTCTGGGTCAACCCGAGAGTATTCAGGCTATGTCCGGGTTCATATGTATGACACAATTTTCAGGTTCGCCTAAAGTTTTCAGGTTCAACTTAAAATGTAATTGTATTACTTTTTTTAATGGCAAAACGAAATATTATTATCAATCAACAACACCACCCCCACCAAGTTGTTGGGAAGCCAAAGATCTATGAAATAAAAACATACTAATATAAAAGCAATCAATAGATGAAATAAAAGCACACAATTGTATTACATACATTTGTGTTTTTTTAGTAAATTATAATATCAAATATAAATTTGCGAGGAAAAAAAAATTGTGTTCGGGTCAACCTGGGAATATCGGGTCATGTTCGGGTTCATATATATGATACAATTTTCGGGTTTGAGCTCGTCTACAATTTTCGGGTTTTGGTTGGGTTGAATCTCGCCAATCCACAAATACGACCCATTTAGCACCCCTAATTTGGTATTAAATCTTTTGTTTTAGGGGGGACGAGACCATTGAGCTTGTTGGATTCCCCATACTTCCTGCTCCTTTGGCTCATATTGATGCACAAATACAAGCAAGGTAAGACTCCTGAATATATATATATATATAGAGGAAGTGTAGAATACAATTCCCCTTTATCTTACATGATGTACGCGACCACAGGATCAAAATCCGTGTCCCTGAATTAGTTTTCCTATGTAAGGGCAAAACAGATAACTCATTCAATACGTAAGGGCAAAACATACCGTAAGAAAAGCGACAGGTCCCACGTATTGTATGTTTGGGTTTTTCCACACCTTTCTAGTCCGACGTAGAGATTCTAAAAAATATGAGCACCAATCTAGGTGTGGTATGTCTTCAACTGTGTCTACGCCCAACAAACATTTATCATTTACAGTTGTAGCTTTCGTAATCTCCACAAAAATTGTGTCCCAATAGACTAGAAAATTGATTTTGAACAAGCTCTTCCTTCTCTTTGTTTATTAATGGCTTTTGCAACCAAGCCACATACAATAAATCGGTTGCACCTAAATTCAAAATATATATATATTTAATGTAAATCCAAGATAGTAAATGAATTCAAATTCAGATTTTAACTAACCTGTGGGATACGGCCCTTTCCCATGCATATATGCTGGGCATGCTCTTGGGCCGGCCAATCCATGTCGTCGCTCAAGACCCAAATTTTTAAAGGGCCTGAAAAGTTTTTATAAGCCTTTATATATATAGTAAATTATTATGTATTTAATATACGCGTTCATTTTTTGTACATAAAATTGTTGGTGGTGGAGTGGAAAAAACCATCTCAAGATAATGTAAAGGTTTCAAGACTTGGCTCTACCATGAAGGTCTGGTTTTTTTAAGTTATTTCCCCTTACCACAATTTTGGGCCTAGTTTTTTTTATTTTGCCAGAGGCTTCAATTATTTTGAGAGTTTTCGGAGACGGCTCTGCATATATGTGCCAGAACGACAATGCATTGGTTACATCAGCCATGATGATAACATAATCCATGGCTCCGCTGCAATAATAGTAAACACACTATTATAAGGGGTGAACCAAAAACCGAAAAACCTGCTTTAACCGTACAGAAAAAACCGATTTAACCAACCGAAAAAGCAAAACCAAAATTTATGGTTCGGTTTCGGTTTAGCTGTCGAAAACTGAAAACCGAACCCAGCCAATTTAGGAACTATTAATTTTCTTTTTGAACATTAAGTATTTATAATACAATAAAAACATTAACATGTTTATTTATCTTTGAATTGATATAACAAAATTTAACATAAAAAATTATGATTATCAAAGTAATATAAAAGAAAATGTCTCACGTAATTTTGTTCCAAATTCCAAACAATTGAACCAATCCGTTGCAAAATCCGAAACCGAATGATTTTAAAAAACCGAAAACCGAACTAAACCATGCACACCTCTACGTATTATGAGCACTGTAAAACAAAAAAATATAAGGTAAGTTACTTGCACTAAACGACTAGTTATTTGCTAATTATTTACTATGTACCTGAAAGGCTGGCTGGGAATCCCTGGCTGAATTGGCTGGCTCAGAAGGCCCAACTTGCTCAGAAGGCCTAGCTAGCACTGATGGATTTAACGGCTCGACAGGATCCGCAGGCTCAGCTGGAATGGCGTGCTCGGCTCGATGGGTCCGATGCAACAGTCTCAAAATGTATCTAAATTCAAGTAAACGTAAACATCATGTATGTAAAAACTATAGTAAATAAATAAGCTACTTTTGTACTTTATTTAAAGTCAAATCAGATTACACAATGCAAATCAAATAATCTATACACTACACGTAGGTTTCTTTCTAAATTCTCTTTTGAATTCACAGGAATTCAAACTGATCATTCATTTTGTCAAGTATGCATTTAACAATATAACTCTTTTTGTCAAAAGAAAACACCAATATTTTTCTCTTTTCCATATTCTGTTCACAAGCATTCTTCAAACCTAAGTAGTTAATGCGGTATAAAATCGGATATTGACCGATATTTGAGATATCCGTAATCGCAGTGGGATACCGGTAATTTTAATATCATGCAGAATTTATATATATAGCAATTTAACACTTATTAATTCAATATACCTTCCTACCATTAACATATTAACCTTTTGCAACTTGCAAAATACTAACAATTGTAGTAACTATTTAAGACTTAAAACACTAACAATTAACAATTACAACTTAAAACACTAATAGCAGCAATAAGAAGAAAGACAAATGATAGAACTAAGAAGAAAAGTACTGCAATCAAGAAAATCAGTGATATTTCAGTTAAACATCGGTCCAATATCGCCGATAATATCTATCGGTACCGATATTCTTACCAATATTTTACACTGATATCTCACCAGAGGACCGATAACCAATATATTGGTGATATTAACTACATAGCTTCAAACTAAAAGGGTGTGACACACATATAGACTATCTTGCGATTATAAGAGATCAATAACATAAAAGTATTGAATTATAATAACCAAATATAAATCAATTAACACAAACAAAACAATCAACACACCTAAACGATATAAACAAGACTGTTAACTCTATAAGTACAACCTGGTTTTACTTATGCAATGCCATCAACAAAAAATCAAATCACCAATGCAATATGTATCACAATCTAAAATCCGTAAAAATTACACGTTTTATCCTTTATCTTAACACCATTTTGCAGACGGTGTCCTTTTCAACGAATTTTGACAGGTTTTGCCCTTTATAGGGAATTTTGTTGCACGTTTTGTCCTTTAATCCTAACCCAGTTATATTTTTTTTGTTAAATCTCATCACGTGCAAGCCACATGAGGGTAGTTTAGTCTTTTTACCTATAAATGACGATTTTTGTAAATACTCGCATATGTATATATATACACCATAAAACTTCCCCACCACCAACAACCCACTGCAACCAGCAACCTGCGACCACAACCTACTCGATCTAATAACCCACCGCCGAATCGCAATAACCCAACCCGATCTGATAACACACCACAATCCACCCCATCGTCATCACTCTCTCTATATCCCAGCCGTAATCCACCTCTATCATGAATAATTATGATCCCCTAACACTCCTGGACAACAGTTTACACCCAAATCACTATCATCAACCTATCTATCTGATAAATATCATAAGATTTCTAGAAGTTTCAATGGAACAACAAGATAAATCACAAAGTTTGGAGTATATTGGTTGCAATAATGGAAGACAGCTGCTCATGGAGATAGTCCTCTCCTTCATCTTCATTTCTCATCTTCACATGGAGATAGATCTGTTCAATTGTGGCTAGGGTTAGGGTCCTGATTGAGGTTTGAGAGAGGGGGGGGGGGGGGGGGGGGGGGGGGAAGAGTGGATTGTGGTGGCTGGAGAGATGGTGGGTGGTGGCAGTGAAGGTCGAGGTAGGGTGGGTGGTGGCGGTGAAGACTGAGGTGGGGTGGGTGCTGGCAGGAGAGAGGGTGGATGGTGGCAGTGAAGGCTTAGGTGGGTTGGGCTGTTGGATGGACGGTGGTGGCTGGGTGTTTATGGGTGTTTGGTTAGGGTTGGGGTGGGCGGCGATGGAGTGGTTGTGGTGGTGGTGGGAGGGTGGAGGACGGTGGCCAGTGACAGACCCAAGATTTTTGGACAATGGGGTCCCATTTTTCCGGTGTTCAAATTTTTTGGATTGGTCGTTGTTCGGGTCAAGAAACATAATAGAAAACAATATCATAACTAAATTACAAGTTTCATTTACTACACATTCAGCTAAATATAGGTGAGAAAAAATTAGAAAAAAAAATAGAGTGATTAATTTAAAATCAGGTTAAAAAAACACAAAAAAACGAAACAAATAGGTATCGAACCTGAGACCTTTTGTGTGTAAACAAGGGGTTTTACCACTGCACCATGCTCACTCTCTTTGTCATGGGTCCAACTAAATTATTTTATGGGGTCCATAGAAAATTTTATATACTGCTTCTACTACTTTTTAAAAAAAGATTGGGGTCCGGGGACCCCGTTCCGCTTAACGTGGGTCCGCCCCTGACGGTGGCAGATGGTGTGGTGGGGGACGGTGGGTGTTGTTGGTGGTGGCGGTGCTAGGTGTGTTCAGGGCAGGTGGGTTGCGAGTGGTGGCGGGTTGATGGTGGTGGCGATGGCAGGTGGGTCAATGGTGGTGATGATCGGTTGATGGTGTTTGAGGCGGGAGTTGGTGATGAGATTTGAATGGGTTAAGGCTGAATGGTAGTAAAAGTAAAAGTATAAGCTGTTGAAATAATCAAATAAAAGATTTAGCCAACAATAACCAAAATAAACTAAGAAATGTCCAACTTAGCCCCAACGCAAAGCATAATCACATATTCACGAAAAACAAAAATTGATCGATAAACGCAATATATAGGCCACATCTATGAATTAACAAAATTCTATACATACATGATAACATATCAAAAAGGTGAAAAGGTAACAAACATCGAATATACCTAAATTTCACAAGCACAATAATCAACTTTTGATACAAATGCAACAGTAGCAGCACCACCAGCTACTCACCAAAATGATAAATTAATAAACGGACATGAAATAAAAAATTACCAAAAGAAATAAACGAAACTTAGATATATCACCCAAACAAGTGAAATCTAAAAACGAATAGATATATCACACAAACACAAGTGAAATCCAAAAACGAAATTTATAACATACAACAAATATATTACAAATTCACCAGCACCATATCACACAAACAAATGAAATCTAAAAACGAATAGATATATCACACAAACACAAGTGAAATCCAAAAACAAAATTTGTAACATACAACAAATATATTACAAATTCACCAGCACCATAATAGTCGAGGAGGTGGCAGCAGGGCGGCGTCGAGAGGTAGGGGAGGTGTCGGCGGCGGTGGAGGTAGGGGGTTGTCGGTAGTGGCTGTGGAGGTGGGGGAGTTGTCGGCCGCGGTGAGAGAGGGTTGTTGGCGGTGGAGGTAGGGGGTTGTCGGCAGTGGCTGTGGAGGTGGGGGTGTTGTCGGCCACTAGGGAGGTGAGGGAGATGTGGAAGTTGCGGCTGGGAGGAGGAGAGGAGGAAGGGGTGGAGGAGAAGAAGGTGCTAGAGTTTGTGTGGAGGATCTGTGTTTAGAAGAGGAGGAGAAGAGGTTAGAAGACTTGAGTCCACATCTGCCCTAAAAAGAGGACGCGCAAACATTTTTTAATGAAATCACTTCGAGAAAACAAACACACTGTAGACTCAAACGTCTGCGCGTGGTCTGCGTGGGGCAAACATAAGAGGTCAAGAAGAGCTTTTCACAAAAAAAACAAACACCCCCTTATTAGTTACAACACAAAATCACTCAGAAACCAAAAACCCTCTTGTTCGAATTCCGGTTGGGGGGAGGAAGCCGATGAGAGGAGGCTATCAGGTGAGGATGAAATTCCGACAGCGATGCAGCAATTTGATCAAAAGTCCAGAAACAGAAACAGAAGAGCAGGAGATGAGGGGATCGAAATATCGAATTAGGTTGAGGCTTCGGGAGTGACGACACGTTCAAAGATATGTACAGAACAAGATGGCCTATGCACTTGGCACAATGGGCTTTAATTAGAAAATTGCCAAACAAAATACGATAGCAATTTTGGATCCTACGGTGGGCACAGGCACACCCTACGACTAAAATGGATCCGCTACAGACAGTGATTATAAAGCAAAACTATAGTAGCCTTTTTGATGTAAACCCTAAACTCTATTGGAATCTTGCTAAATGAAAGATAAGTATATAGTGTGGTGTATTGTAATATTGTGTGCATTAGACATCACAGAGACAGATCCCATCCACTAGAAACCTATCCTACATGCAAAGAAGTATGCATCTTTTACACATGCATGTTTTTCCAGTGATCATCTATAGATTTCATTTACGTACTAAAACTAATTTATACAAACGTGCGATAATTAAGAAACTTACAAAATTGTGACAAGAAGAAATATGATATTGAAAAGCGTTCCAAAGGAGATATTCTCTATGTCACAGTCGGCGAGTAATCTGTCCGAAATTACGGGAATCCTCATAGTATTGACGAATAATTGCCAACCAAAGAAGACAGAAACGTCATCACCAACAGAAAAATCGTCCCTGAACTCCACTGAGTTCAACTTCATAGCCATTCCGAGGATGCTGAATCCACTTAGCCTATGCCGCATAATACATGCCGGATGTTGTGCAGAGATTCGCTCAATGTTGCATGACAACGGAGATAGTGGATCAGCAACGTAGCCTGTAAGTCTGTGAACAACAACGAACCCGTTAGACGGATCTAAACTTTCAAACGCTGCACCGATAGCAACTTTGAAGACGTCGTTAGAGAACCGTGGCGGATCTAGAAAGTTACTAAAGGGGAAACGTTTCAAAAAAAAATTAACGCACTTCATACAATGTAAACGAAACAACGATAGTAGCGCGGTGATAAATAAATTTAAACATATACCTAAATGATTTCTCATCTTTGATTTTTGAAAGCTTGAAACCGAGCCATGACATCTTCTTCTTTTACTTTACAAAACCTTTCTTTTTCGACCGCACAAATTAGAGCATTGTTCAAATACTCATCACCCATCTGATTGCGTAAATCCGTCTTGATAAGCTTCATTTTAGAAAAACATCTTTCAACAGTTGCGGTTGCAACCGGTAAAACTAGTGCTAGCTTCAATATTCGATAAACCAAAGGAAAAGTTTCATTTTTCCGGTTTCCACCATTACACGAGCAAGGACACTTAATCCAGTCAAATTTGCAAACTTTTCATCTTCCTTTGAAGTGTGATAAAAGGTCGAAAGATCGCCCGCAAAACACCCTCTTTCTTCTTTATTAAAGTCATTTGGATACATCTCGGAAAATTTCTCTGTCTTAGATATGTCAAATTTAGCAAACGAATTACAAGGATTTAAACCGACATATTTTCTATCAAACTAGTTGAGACCTCACTAAATCGGCTTCCAAGTTCTTAAAGTTGCATATCCAATACTGTATTAAAAACCACAACTTCAAAATGATGTTGGTTAGTAATGACATACCTTCGGTTTCTTTGATTACCATAACTTTTCACCATATCTAACATCTTAATGTTGTTTTTTTTTCACAAAAAGATGTCACGTTTGCCAACATCTTTTCAAACCCATTTTGTCTTAGATGATTCAAGGCTCGTTTTGTCCCGCTTATCAAATGAGATGCTTCTAACAAGTCTTGACTTTTCTTGAAGATGTTTTGATAGAGCATTTGTGAGGACTAAGATATCGTTCAACAAGTGTAGGTAAAACACAAATTCAAGATTCTCAAAATATGATAGAATACCTGACGCATTAGATCGTTGTTGAAAGGTCTCTCCATCTTGTTTAATAAAAGTAAGTACCTCAACAACTTCCGATAATAATTTCAACAAACTTATGATGGTTCCATGATGAGAACCCCATCGTGTGTCTCCGGGTCGGGCAAGGGAAACCTCTTGGTTTAATTCTTTTCCAGTGTTAATTTCACCCGCTAGAATTTGGTTTTCCACTCTATCTTTTTTTGCTTCCAACATCATATCTTTTCTTTTGCAAGAAGCACCAACCGTATTAACAACCATGCCAAGAGTTTCTTAAAATTCTTTAACACCATCATGCTTTTTTGCTACAGTCACAATCACTAACTGAAGTTGATGAGCAAAGCAATGTATGTAATGTGCCGATGGACTGTCTTTCAGAATTAAAGCTTTTAATCCATTAAACTCTCCCCACATGTTGCTTGCACCATCATAACCATGACCCCTGATCTGTTTAAACAGAAACAAACAACAAAATACAATGATACGACATATAATCTTTATTATAGTTTACGTAATGAAATTATGAAACATATAACTTACTTGATCTATGGTCAACTGGTTATCGGGTAATAAAGACACAATGGCTTCTTTAAGAGTTAAAGGATATGTATTCTTCACATGAGCAACTCTAATTAAACTCTCTTTAACAACTCCGAGCCTATCGACATATCTCACCACTACTTCTTTCGTATAGCAATCGACAATCTCTTTTTGAATCGATGGAACCGTCAATTTATTATTCTTTTTGGCCTTCCCTAAAGTGTACTTACCAATATACGGGTTGTTCACACTAATCAACTTTAAAACCGAAAGGATACCTTTATAAAGAGACTTTTCAGATTCGTCATGACCACGAAACGGTAAACTATTTTCTAAACAAAATCCAGCACTACGAACAGAACCCATTAATTGATACCGATTTTCAATCCTTCTTTCCTTGTTAATCATTTTTTCATTCGCATCATAGGATCGCTTTTCGTTCAAGAGATTTTCACATTTTTGTGTCGCCTTATTATGTAAACTATTAACCCAACATGTTCTTTTAAGACACCTGGTTTACTCCAATTACAAAAGCCTTCACTTACAAAAGTCTCTCTTCCACCTTTATTACCAACACTTTCATTAAACAAGTAACAACATAAACAATATGATTTTTCTTGTTTAGTGCTATACTCCAACCAATGATATTTATCAAACCATTTATCATTAAAACGTCTTTGGCCACTAGAATAATTTGTCCATTTAAAGTCATGACCTCGTGGTTGAAAAGCCTTTTTAACAAGATACGCTCTTCTTATGCCGTCTATTTGATTAGGATGATAACTAGTAATAGGTGGTCTATCAGAGGGATCCGAAGGAAGATCATTCAAATCGATTTTGTTTCGTGTTGAAGGACTTGAAGCCGAAGTAATAATTGGACTTGGAGTTGGATCAATATCTTCATTTTCTTGCATATCAATATCATTATTTGAACTTGGACTAATATCTTCATATTCTTGCTTATCATCAACAATATTTGAACTAGGAGTTGGACCCAAAATCATCATTTTCTTGGAATTTTCGTTTAAAAATACTACTAATGAGAGTTTGTTTTTTCATCTTTCAACTTCCAAATTCCCTAATTTTATAAGACAGATAAAATTAAACATAAGCCCTAAATCAATTTCACATAAACCATAAAAGCCTATAACAATTGCACATAACTATAACTAGATGAAAACAATAATTGATTGTAATTTGCAATTAAACAATCCTAAAATATTCAATTTTTCATAAGGCATAAAGTATAAACAATAGAAAAAAAAAACAACTAAGACTAGAAAATACCGAATTTGGAAAACACTCCACTTGAGTATGGATTGGAGTAGAGGATGGTGGCAGACGGCGGTTATAATCAACCCCAGCGGCGGAAAATGGCGGAGGGCAGGGATGTAGAGGTCCGATTGTTGCTTGTGTGTGACTGAGTTGCTTTGGAAGGGGTGAACGTCAACTGTTGCTGCTGCCATTCCTTTTTTTTTGTTCAACTGTTGGGTTGGGGTTGAAACTTGGGCTATAATAGTTGGGCTTATAAGTATTGGGTATTTATTTGGGTAGTATAATAATTATTTGGGCTTTGAAAAGGGTCAACATAATATTTCTTAACGGCAACGAAATCCGGAAAAAACGAAAAAAAAAACCATTATCGTCGGCAAGTCAAGGAGCAGCACGGGGCTACCCTTGACATAGGGTATGTCCGCCTGATCAGGAACAATAGGAAAAACATTGGAGTAGTTAGATCTGCCTTGAAGTCCGTCAACAAAAACAACGAGACACAGAGCTGAACGTTGCATATCTTCGCAAAGAAAACGAACGTCGGTAGAGTAATGACGGAGCGATCCTCCTAGTGAGACGGTAGTCGGACCGATCCTCGTAGTGAGACCGTCGTTAGACAGAACTGAATGTTCAAGACGATCGGTGAAATAGTAAGTGTTTTCAGATGGAGCCAACACAGTAAATGCCAATTCAGGAACGGCCATAGAAAGATCTAGAGACGACGGATTAGTGATGCAACCGGCGGTTACGGTTGACAGCAGAATCGCTACAGTAACGAGGGTGAGTTGCAGTGAAAACGCCATTAATGGAGGTCGGAAGATGATGAGTGATGAAAACGACGGTTAACGTTTTATATGATAAAAAATTGGGAAAGGAAAAGGAACCGTATGCAACGCAGTCCACCATAGCTTTTCTATTTCTATGATTTAAAAAGAGTTAATTGCCATTTTAGTCCCTATGGTTTGGCCCATTTTGCCAGTTTAGTCCAAAGGTTTTATTTTTAACATCTGGATCCAAAAAGGTTTCATCGTTGCCATTTTGGTCCAACTGACTTAACTCCATCCATATCTGTTAAAGCTGCCAAGGGCATTTTTGTCATTGCATTTTTCTTTTTAATAACCCTTTTTTCTTAATTGCTTTTTCTTTTAATTAAAGCTTTTTTGTTTTATTATAAGCTCTTTAAATGACATAACTGCTTCATTTCATCGATCACAACACACACAGTTCCCCAATTTTAAAACCTTAACAACGAAACGAAGACGATCGATCAAAGGCGACTGAGCTGTGAACGAGCATTGTGCGGTGGTTTCTGAACGATGAATGAGCCTTGGTGTGTTCGTGATCCTAATGAAGTATTCAATCCAGAAGAGGCATATGGTAAGTTCTGTCTAATACTCAACATTTTGTTTAAATTTTGCCTTTTTAAAGTGGATTGATCACTTATTTGAAGTTTATATGTTCATTGATGCAGTAAACTACCCTGAAAACTTTTCAATCGAAATACACCATGGGGGTGAATTTACAGAGTATCCTGGGATGACATATGCGAAGGGTAAGGTTTCTTATGTTGATAAGGTTAACTCATACTACTTTTCATTCATTGTACTGAAGGATATGATGGTGGATATTGGGTATAGAGAGGATGATGATATGAGATTTATGTATAGATTGCCAGGAGAGGATTTGGATTTAGGGCTAAGACCACTGTTAAATGATGGCTATATTCTTGATCTTTTAAAGCTATCTAGAACTACTAAACTGATAGATGTGTTTGTAGAACATATTAGACCTGATTATGAAGGTTTGCAGTTAAGAAACAATGCAGAGCATGATATCAATGAAAATGTAGATGATGGATCAGAAAATAGTGCAGCTGATGGGGAGCACATTGTTGAAGAGATTGTAAGTAGTGATGGATCTGAAAATAGTGGTAGTGATGGATCAGAAAATAGTGGTAGTGATGGATCAGATGATAGCAATTTTGAACCTAAGGCAGGTGATTATGAGCAGGATGATAGTAGTGATATAGATGAGGTTTCTAAAGGAAAGGCCAAAGTAGATGAGGTTTCTAAAGGAAAGGCCAAAGTAGCTGAGGGTTATAATGTAAGAAAGGGCAAAGCAACTGAGGGTAATTATGTATCTGATGAAGACTCAGACTACATTATGGATGTTGATAACATTGTTGAGGAGTATGATGTTGATATGGATGATTTTAGGGCTGCAGTAGATTTTGATTTAAGTGATGATAGGGCAGACTTAGATATTGGAGATGATGTGAACATGGATGTTGAGATTGACTTAGAAGAATTTGATAGTTTGAGTGATGATGAGAATGACACAAAGATGCAAAAGAGCATGAGGGCTCATAGGAGGAAGCATAAAAAAACCAAAAATACTAATGGTTGTCCTTTTTATCTTGGTCAAACCTTTAGTAATAAGGAACAAATCAAAAGGTTACTTAAAAAACATGCAGTGGAAAGTAGGAGGCAACTGATGATAGTAAGAAATGATACATCTAGGTTTCATGTAGTGTGTAAGGGGTTCAATCCTAAACTGGTCAGGGGTGAAACAGAGGCAAAAGATGGGGCTGTTGCTGAAGATGTAACAAACATTAGGGGTAAAACAAAAGCAAAAGGGCTGGAAGTTGAAGATGTGATAGTTGGGGGTATATCTGGAAGTAAATTAAATGCTGGGGGTATATCTGGAAGTTCATTAAATGCTGGGGGTACATCTGTAAATTCAGCAAAAAGTGCAAGTGGGCCTAAAGTTAAACCTAAACCTAAAAAAGGGATATAAACCCTACATGTCCTTGGCTGCTGCACATATCAAAGAGCAAGAGTGTCGGCTCTTGGGTAGTTAAAACCTTCTTGAAAGAGCACATATGTTTAAACACAAGGGATGTTAGGCTCTGCACAATCGGTTGGCTGGCCAAGGAGATTGAAGGTATTATTCAGATTAATCCTACTATTCCACTCAAATCCTTACAAGATATGATACAAAAGAAGTTCCAGGTAGAAGTTACTGTAATGCAGATGTTTAGGGCTAGGTCTCAGGCAACAAAGAGAGTTCAAGGTGATTATAATGTTCAATATACAATGCTTAGAGACCACTGTGAAGAATTGCTTAGGGCTAATCCTGGTACAACAATAAAAATAGAGGTTGAGAAGGAGCCTAACCCACATTCTCCAACAAGGCAGTTTAAAAGGATATACATTTGTTTAGCTGGTTTAAAAAGGGGATTTCAGAGGTAGAAATTTGTTGGGTCTAGATGGATGTTTCATGAAGGGGCCTTATCCAGGGCAGGTCTTAACTGCAGTTGGTATAGATGCAAACAATGGCATCTACCCAGTAGCCTATGCATTGGTTGAGTCAGAATCTAAAGCTTCATGGACATGGTTTTTGATGTGCTTGGGAGATGATCTAGGGCTGGATCCCAACTCATATTTCAGCTTTATAAGTGATAGGAAGAAGGTATGTATCATAAACTATTTAATTGTTTACTTATGTAACTGATTTAATTATTTACTTATGTATCATAAACTGTTTGCTTATGTAGGGTATAATACCAGCAATAGAAAAGGTGTATCCAAAGGCTGAACATAGGTTCTGCCTAAGGCATATACATGAGAATGAAAACAAGATGGAAGGGTGATGTCTACAAAGATTTGTTAGGAGCTGTGCTAGTGTCCTTACACCAAGAGGTTGGGAAAATGCAATGAAGGCAGTTGAGGAAGAAGATAAAGAGTTACATGACTGGTTGAAACAAATTCCTCCAAGGCATTGGTCTAGATCTCATTTCAGTGGTATGACATATATAGCATAAACTTCTTTATTGTAGTGTACACATTAATAACATAAAGTTATGCATGTACAGGTAGGGCAAAGTGTGATGTACTCCTGAACAATCTTTGTGAAGTCTTCAATAGGCAACTGGTGTATGGTAGGGACAAACCTATCATCACTTGTCTTGAATTCATTAGGGAATACCTAATGAAAAAGATTGTGGTTGTCAAAAAGCTAATTGCCAAATGTAATGGTCCTTTAACACCTGCTGCTACTAGGATTTTTGATGCAATCAAGTCTGAAGCCTCACAGTATACTTGCATTTGGACTGGAAGAACAAAGTATCAGGTCAGTCATGGCTTAGATCAAAGGGTTGTTAATCTTGGTGAAAGGACATGCTCATGCAGGAAATGGGACCTTACTGGTATGCCTTGCAAGCATGCAGTGGCTGCAATCTGGAATCAGGGTCTACATGGAGGTGGGGAACCCATACCAGAAAGGTGGGTTGATCAAGCATACTGGTATGAAACATGGAAGCTGGTTTATGAGTGTACCATTGAACCAATCAATGGTATGGATGAATGGCCAAAGTCTAGATGCCCCACCACTTTGTTACCTCCTAAACATCATAACCAGATAGGCAGACCAAAGAAAAAGAGGAAGAAGTCAGCAGAGGAATTAAGTCAACACAGACCCAAAAACAGGATACTGAAGCATCCATTCCAGATGCGGGAAAGTTGACCAGAAAGGGAAACACTGTAACCTGTGAGATTTGCAAGGCAAGAGGCCACAACAAGAGGACATGCAAGAAAAGACAGAAAAAACAAGATGTAGATGCAAGTCAAGATGGTGTAAGTCAAAGTGGTGCAGGTCCAAGTGAAAATGTTGGTGCAAGTCAAAGTGGTGCAGGTCCAAGTGAAAATGTTGCTTAGGTCTTATGTCCTTTGATATGTATTTTGGTAAAACAATTAATGGTTATGTATTTTGGTACTTGTCATGGGTTATGGTTATGTACTTTGGTAAAACAATTTAGGGTTAAGTCTTTTGGTACTTGTAATCTGTTATGGTAATGGGTCAGTTACTCTTTTGGTATGTAATCGTCAACTGCAGTTTCGTTCAGTAATGGGTCAGTTTGTATTTTGGCAGTTTAGTTCAGGTTTGTAATGGCTGCAGTTTACTTCAATATAATGCAGGTTTGTAATGGGTCAGTTTCTTTTAATGGCCAGTTTGTATTTTGGCAGTTTACTTCAATATAATGCAGGTTTGTAATGGCCAGTTTCTTTTAATGGCCGCTTTGTACGATACAATCTATCGGCAAATTTACATCATTCATACCATTCACATAGTTCCATTAAGAATCTTACATCATTCATAGCATTAACATAATGGCCGCTTTGTACGATACAATCTATCGGCAAATTTACATCATTCATACCATTAACATAGTTCCATTAAGAATCTTACATCATTCATACCATTAACATAGTTCCAGTTTCTTTTAATGGCTGCAGTTTACTTCAATATAACACCATAAACAATCTTACATCATTCATACCATCAAGAATCATTCAAATATCATTCATATAACACCATTAACATAGTTCCATTAACTAAACCAAAAATCTTACAACATTCATACCATATTCATGAACTACAAACACTCGAAATAACCTAAATACGCATCATTTAACTACACACATAGTACAACATCAATAAACCCCAAGTAACACACAATAGCCACTTCAGTCTCATGTTCTCTTCTTCAATCCTGCGGATGGAGTTCAACTGCCCTCTTATGATTCCTGCACATCTTTGACACAACTCAGCCTCAGCCCAAGCAACGAATCCACAGCCCCTCCCCCGGTTAACAAAAAATGACAAAAACATGAACAAATCGCATGTGATTATAAAGATGATGAAAGAAACCCAAATACTTGTCTATTGCAACAATAAAAACGTCTGCCGGGGTTCAAAGAGGTCCACGAAGTTCAAATTACAGTATGGGCACCACATGAACATTGCACCATTGTTGAAGATTGAAGGTAGGTAGGAGAGATGGTTTGCTTTGCTCAAGTTAATTAGGATTTTAGGGTTTCTGTCGATCTGGTTATATAAAGGGTGAAAAGGGCGCCAAAATGAGAGGGAAAAGCAATTAATAAAAAATGGTTAATAAAAGGAAAACTGAAATGACAAAAATGCCCTTGGCAGCTTTAACAGATATGGATGGAGTTAAGTCAGTTGGACCAAAATGGCAATGATGAAACCTTTTTGGATCCAGATGTTAAAAATGAAACCTTTGGACTAAACTGGAAAAGTGGGCCAAACCACAGGGACTAAAATGGCAATTTACTCATTTAAAAATTTCGAAAAGTTATTTTCCCAATTTGTTTAACTTTAGAGTTAATTACACAAATGGGTCCTGTGGTTTATACCTAGTTTCGCCTTTGGGTACTAACTTTTTTTTAACAAGTTTAGGTTTTATGGTTTCAATTTTGTAACACCTTTAGGTACTAACACCAAAATTAGTTAATTAATGACTAAAATACCCTTGCATTTTTTTAAGTTTATCAATGTAACACATTTGGGTACTAACACCTAATTTTATTTAAGTTCAAATCAATTTTACAAAATCTATTTATTTTTTTATTTTCATCTTTTTATTATATCTCTTAATTAACATAAAATCTATTTATTTTTTTATTTTCATATTTTTAAATAGATTTTTAAATAAAATCTACTAGCTATATAGTTTTATGTAAATTAAATTTCTTACTCATTTTAAATAATGTAAACCTTACTCGTTTTTAATTTTGGATAGATATGATTGATATAAATATATTTCATGTAAAAAAATTTAAGCCTTTTTTAACTCGTTTTTTTGTTTATTTACATTTTTTAGTTTTATCTAAAATACCTAGCTATCTAGTTTTATCTAAAATACCTAGCTATATAGTTTTATGTAAATTAAATATCTTTCTAAAATAGTAAAATGTAAATGAACAAAAAAACGAGTTAAAAAAAGGCTTAATTTTTTTTTACATGAAAGATATTTATTATTATCCATCATATCTATCCAAAATTGAAAAAGAGTAAAGTTTACATTGTTTAAAACGAGTAAGAAATTTAATTTACATAAAACTATATAGCTAGTAGATTTTATTAAAAAAATATTTAAAAAAAAATTGGTGTAACAAGTAGATTTTATGTTAAATAGGAAATTTAATAAAAATATGAAAATAAAAAAAATAAATAGATTTTATGTTAATTAAGAGATATAATAAAAAAGATGAAAAAAAAAATAAACAGATTTTGTAAAATTGATTTAAACTTAAATAAAATTAGGTGTTAGTATCAAAATGTGTTACATTCATAAACTTAAAAAAATGCAAGGGTATTTTAGTCATTAATTAAGTAATTTTGGTGTTAGTAACCAAAGGCGTTATAAAATTGAAACCATAAAACCTAAACATGTTAAAAAAAAGTTAGTACCCAAAGGCGAAACCAGGTATAAACCACAGGACCCATTTGTGTAATTAACTCTTAACTTTATCCATAGTTATTAAAGGGCACTCAAGGCAGATAGGTCTCGTCTAGAACTTAAACGCAAGTCGCAAAAAAAAAAAACGAACATCTAAGGAAAAAAAACGCATCATGAAAAGAAAAAAAAATATATTATGTATTAGAAAATTAATAATATTATACAAATAAAATAAATTAAATGAGTTAATTACATAGTTAGTCCCTGTGGTTTACATAAAGTAACAATTTAAGGTACCAATAATTTAAAATCACATCCTGAGGTACTAACTTTTCATTTTTTTAACATGTGAGGGTATTAATTACATAGTTAGTCCAAGTGATTTACACAAAATAACAATCTAAGGTACTAATAGTTAACAAAGAATTAACGTTAATACCCTCACATGTTAAAAAATGGAAAGTTAGTACCACAGGATGTGATTTTAATCTAATAGTACCTTAGACTGTTATTTTGTGTAAACCACTGGGACTAACTATGTAATTAATTCTAAATTAAACCTATTTTATTAATGTATTTGTGTAGAGAAATAGTTTTCCTTAGAAAAAAAGTATAATTTTGGCTGGAATCTTGCCAGAATTTAGAGAATTTGGCTGAAATCTCGCCGGAATCTAGGAATTGCGTTAGAATCTACGCCTAAATCATCACCTAGATAATTAAAGCACAATTGTCTTGCCTCGCCTGAAAAATTGGCCTAAACGTAAGAGGCGATGGCTTTTAACAACTATGACTTTAACAAGTGCTTCAATATGATAGCTTTTATTGTTGTGTTGTTAACGGTAAATTTGAATAATACGTGTTTTACGTCATCGAAAATCACATAAACGAATACATGTATCAATATTTTTGGTCGGTATCGACTTGGTTCACTAAGGTACAGATCAAAAATGAATACGGATTGTGGTTTCGATAATATAGGTGCACCGGTAACGATATTATTCGGTTGGTAGCCGTTTGATTTATTAGAATATAGATACTCGATATAGCTTACGACACATATTTTAAATCAATCGAAAACCATAAAAACGAATATCGATACCAGTTCTAAAAATAATAATACCGATGTTGAGAAAACCTATATCAGAATGTTGAGTAAAAAAAAACGCAATTGCGTATTTAATTTTTTTTAGCTAACGAACTTAAGTTATAAAGAACAATTAAATGAGTTAAAGGTACATATTACTTGTATTTTTATTAATATACATAATGAAATTGAGTCTTAAAAAATAAAAATAAAATATTCATTATATATATATATCTATTATCTATATTAAAACAAAACAACTTAGTGCCACTTGGCATTTTCTAAAACCTATTATTGCCACGTGGCCACTTAATACTTATCACAAAATTGATTTGAGCGGCATTTGCTTAAACCTATTTCCGCCTCTTTAACATAAATGCTGAGAAACAGAATTCAACTTTCCATCTTTTTTTGAAATCATCTTCCAAAATATGAGAAAGATAATTCAAGCTTCAATATTTTTTTCAAATCATCGATGTAATATGATTGAGTTCCCATGTTTAATTATGTTTCATCGCATAAGCCCTATATCTATAAATCCATATGAATTCTGGGGTTTCTTCTCATCGATTCTTAGGGCAAACGATTTATCAATCGCATCTGTTTGTTCACATCGATTTGGCATTCAAACGATCTGTCAACCCTTTTTTAAGGTACGATTTTTTATCACTGGTATGCATATTTTGTATGGTACTTAATCTGTAGCAAATTTTAGGGTTTTTTTGAATATGTGTTTTGATCCAAAATATGATTTAGTTTCGATTTTGTGTTGATTTGCTCCGAATATCATAAGTAAGCATATGGATCTTTTCTAAATATTCAAATCTGTAAGAATTTTTATTGGAGTAGTTTACATTTTTAGGGCTTATTCTGATCTTAATATCACATATGTTTGTGTCGTTTTTGAAAATTATGCAATTATGATGCTGTATACATTTTTAGGACTTATTTGTTAATATGTTATTCCGATGCTTTTAATTTTTAGGGTTAATTAATGTTGAATTAAGATTAAGATCTGCAGATTATTCAGTATAATTTTTTAGGGCTTTTTTTTAGAGTAGTTTAACTGAATCTTCTTTAATCGTCAACCTAGAGATTGATTGAGGTATATTACACGGATGTTAGATTCTGTGAATTCTTCAAAGATTTGTGGTTACAAACTAACACATTTATACAAAAACCTTAGTTCTAAACATTGCTCATATTGCCTTATGATTGATTGAAACTGTAGGCGAACAAGGAACATATTGATTGAATCATGTAGACCTGTATACTTAATCTTTATTAAAAAATATATTGAGGTATAATACAAAGATGTTACACTATGTGATTTATGCAATGATTTGTGGTTAGAAACTAACGCATTTATATAGAAACATTAGTTGTAAATATAATTCAGAATTCCTTATGATTGATTGAAACTGTAGCGGAACATGGTTCATACTGATTAAATCATGTAGATATATATTTTTGTTCTTTATTACTGTTTGGTATATATGCACTTACACATTTATAAATGTAACCATGTTTGTGTATTATAATGATTGCATAAAAATTTATCTGATGAGGTTTGTTTATTAATTGTCACTGTAAATCATTTGGTAGCCCAGTTTTTTATTATGATGTATCATAAAGGTTATATTTTTCAAATAAATTTCATATGACGTGCTTTGTTTATGTAACCTCTTATTGTAGGTATTTCGTATGGCTGAAAGTTCATCAAGGTAATTCATTTGTAGAATCTGTCTTTTGTTTTCATTTTTTATTTCTCATGCTAACCTTAACATGTTACACTTGATTAACATCGTAATCTTTAAATCAGTTTCAGACGACCCTGTTTTTGTAGGCACATGAGTAAAGCAGACGAATTTATTATGGTAAATGACAAATTATTACATAACTTTATTTTTATTTTCTTTATCTTCTTATTAAATACAGTTTGTTATTATTGTATTGTTTATATTTTTTCACTATAAATATAAATCTTTTTGTTTTTTTATATTAGTGTATTCCAGATGACGCTGCATCCAAACTATGGGGTGTATATAAAGGTCCTACGAATGTTTCGATACACACCGAAGATGGCCGACTATTTAATGTTGGATTAAGCGCTTCTAAAGGAAAGATATTCTTTTTTCATGGTTGGTCCAAAGTGGTAGAACATTTACGACTAACCATAGGGTGTTTGTTACTATTTAATCCTATAGATTCTACTACGTTTAAGTTAACATCTTTCGTTGATGGGGTTAGTCATACCACTTTTTGGACGTATCTGCTCCCTCCATCATCTCAATTTTATGTAAGATAACTTATATCTATATTTTTAATATTGTATTGATGTATTAGTTTACTTATATTAAATTTACTTTTTGCTGATTTGTTTTTATCATTCCCACAGGTCATTCCTGAATCTATCCTGCCAAAACACTATGATTATTCGTCAAATGATGTAATCTCTACTGTATTTATAGACAACAACACGTTTAACGTTCTCATTGAAACATTTGACGGAGAAGTAGGTTTTTCCGTTGGTATTGACGTAATTGTTAGTCAGTTACAGTTGAAGCATGGTTGTTTTCTGTTTTTTACAAAATCTTTTGGTAATTTTTTCCACTTAAAAGTATTTGGGAAAAACGGTCTTGAAATGAATTTTTCGGATGTAGACGTCGATGAGGTAAGTTTCATATTCGTACATAATTATATATTTTATACATGTTAATTTAATTTTTGTTATACCTTTAATTTGCAGGCTGAAGTTGCACCTCTTGATGTTGAAAATGAAAATGATGAAGAAATACCTGGCGGTGTAATAAAGTTTGTTCGTACGGCTGGTGAAGATTATTTTGTAAGTTTGAAAATCATTTTACATACTGCTAAAAAACAAATGTTATCCGTTTTTTACTTAATAAACATTCTTCTTTTGTTTTTACAACAATACAGAGGATTCCTGATCCTGTTTCACGCATGGCTAGACTTCATGAAGGTTTAAAACATTTGACCGTTAGATTTTTGCATCTGGATCCGCCAATGCAGATTACCAACGGTACCAGACGTGAAAGACGTGAAAGACGTGAAAGAAGAGGCAAGACTGGTTTTCGATACGCTTTAACCTCTTGGAAGAAGTTCATGAAAGCCGCTCGGATTAATGTCCGTGACCAGGTTCACTTTTCCTTTGATGAAAATGATCAGGTTTTGAGTGTTGAGAGGGTTGTACCTTTCGTTATGCGTACCAATTAGTTATAAGACAATTACGGCATGTTTTTTGCCTTTCAATTTTTTTTGGTTTTAACATTGGTGTTGGTTTTGAATTTCAAGTTTTTATATAATTTTAATATCTTAACTTTACTCTATGTTTTTAGTTGTTTTTACCACTATATGTATGATGGATGAAAAATGATATAGACACTACTATTAAGGACACATTTAAATAGGTATATTCTCATAGTAACATTAATATACTAAGATTAAGATTAACACTAAGATGAAGATTGCTGATTATTTTTTAACAAAAAACCCTTATTCCCCACGGTTTTGGAACGTACATCCAGCATCCATAGGAGTAACATAATAGGGTATTATTTTGCTAAAAGTATACAACCCCAGAATATTACTACAACAATTTGATTCTTTCATTACAAGCCGCTTTACAAAGCAACCATTAATAGCACATTTCCAGCTGCTATATAACAGATTGCCTTATACTGTCCATTCAATATAAAACACCTATAAACGGGTCCAAATCCCCATATTTATAATTAGAGACTTTAAGTATTGAGTGTCAGGTAATTGGTACACTTGACTAAAAAAAGCTTAAAATGAGTATGTTACAATATATATTGGACTGATTTTATGTTATCTAGGATGTTGATTATTAAAGTACTGAATTAGGTTTTATTTAAGAATAATATGTTGCGAACGAGGCAAAAACAAATATATGTTTAGTATTTGAAGTGATATTTAAGATTTGAACTGATTTTTATTGTTTTATGTGTTGGTGAGTCGGTATTTAGGCCTTGAACTGATTATTTTATTATTTTTTTTGTAATAGTTAGACTTCAATGAAAGTTACTGAAGTGGGAGTTTAGAACCTATATTGGATGGATCGAGCAGGTAAGTTTAATCACATTATTTTCACATTAATATCATGTTTACATAATAAACTACATTCTACTTTAAAGAAATCCACTGCTTCTGATGTTGTACAACAATCACTGTAATCCATCTCAATGTAAACCATCAATTTCTTATGATGTTGTACAACAATCAATGTAGTCCGTTTTCACAATGTAGATATTCAAAAAGGAATCTTTCATATATTTTGTAATTTTAATTTGTTAACTATGATTATGCCTATGATTTATTTATTAATTAATTTATATAAATATAAATGACTAAACTAAAGTTTTAAGTAATTTTAATCGATTATATACTTTTTATATTATATATACATACTCATCATAATCATAAAGTTGAATCTTTTTCAAATTAACGTATATGTAACTTGAAATTGAAATATGGTAATGATTTAGATATGGTAATGATTGTGAAATTATTATAGATTAATATTTTGATTGAATATAATTCGTAATTTAATTATTAAGTAATTTGAATTGACTATATACTTTCCTAGATTAGATTAATATATTAAATTTGAATTTTCGTTCTAAATCAAGATCTTTTTAAATTTTCCGAAATTGAAAATGAAAATTGAAATATGTTAATGATTGTAATTTTATTTAAAATAATAGATTGACTGAATATACTTCGCAATACAACTAATAAAATGATTGTACAAATCTTTACTGGTTTATATATTTAAGGGAAAAATAATGACTAAAAATAATATATTAGCATAAATACCATTTTCGAAGTACATTTTCATTCACAACTTCGTTTCTTCATTCTAAGAAACATCATCCTTCACTCATCCAAAATGTATGAGTTCTCTTTGAGTTTCAATAGCTATTTCATTTTGGTTTCTATGTAGTATTTTAAATGTGATTTTTGTTTATCTTATTTTATATGTCCATTCAATTCTTTCATTTTTGCATGCTATGTAGAATGGAACAACCAGCCATCACGTTGCTGAAAAATTTGAATCTCAACCAGGATGACTATACCATCAAAGTTCGCATTGTCAGACTATGGACTCGAGCAGCCTTCAATGATCCTCGAAAGGTTTATTGCATTGATATGATTTTAATGGACGAAGAAGTAAGTGTACATAAAATTGTTTATAATGATACTTCATATACATATTTTTTACGTTCTTTTTTTGGATTAATTTGTTGTACTTATTGTATATATTAGGGGACGAAAATTCAAGCCTTTGTGTTAGCCAAGACTGCAAGAGAGTATGAACATTTGTTGAAGGAGAAGCAATGTTTGTTCATCCGTAATCCGTCATTAGGCGAGAATCGACAGAAAGTGAAGTATGTTCATATTCCGACGAAGATTAATCTTAACAGCAACGCAATAGTTTCGGTTTGTGATGAACCTGTTGGTACTGAGTGGGGATTCGACTTTTCTCCTTTTAGTTCTGTTGTTGAAGACCCGACTGACGACAACAAGTCCTTTAAAAGTCCTATTGGTATATTGACTTTTTTTTTAATATATAATACCGATATGTAATTTATATGATGTTACAAATAATTTTATGTTAATATTGTTTTATTTGTAGACGTAATTGGTTTTGTCGTTAAGAGTTTTCCTTATGATCTAAAAGAGGATACGAAAGACGGGAAACAAGAAAAGAAGCTAACATTCATGCTTCAGGATTTAGAGTTTGTTAATCCTTTTTTTGTCTACTAACTATATGTAACTCAATCACTCCTATTCTAATTTTTTTGTTTTTGTTAATATTTTTCATAGAGGCAAGCAAATATATGTTACTCTTTGGGATGCTTATGCTGAACAAATATTGGATTTTGAAAGGGATAATCAAGATGAAAAAAATGTCGTTGTAGTTGTTCAATTCGGAAAATACAGGTTCTGGGGAGGTATACTCCTACATTTTTATAAAATATTTTTTTAATTACACAATCTGTTGTTAACAATTGTCCATCTAAATTAATTTGAGAATTTTGTGTACACTAATAGGGTATCTTTATGTATCAAATCTCTACACTGTCACTCGCGTGTTGATCAACGCTGAAATTGATGACATATTAACTTTTAAGAAGAGGTATGTTTTAACATCCCCATATCCCGACTTTTTGAAGGACTTCACAAATAACGTTGAATTTAATGTTTTGTTAGGTTCCTTTCAAACATTACCCCTGAAACGTCTTCCACCTTTTCTGGATTGAGTTCCTCCAGAATAAAGGATCCTACTGAAGAGTATATTTCAGATTTTCAGTTCAGTACTATTGGAGCTTTAAATCAAATTTCGGAGGTACTAAAAGTCTAAGTTTTACCATGTTTCTTTACTTGACATATCATTAATACGTCATTTGTAATATCTTTTGTACAGAAAAAGTTTGTAATTATTGTCGGAACTATAAAGAGTTTTGCTTCCGAGGAATCTTGGTTTTACAATGCTTGCAGAAATTGTAATCGAGCGGTCACCACAAAAACAATTTCAAAAGAAAAGCAAGATGGTTCCGATGGTTTTGAAGATATTGTGGTTCTGGAGTGTAAGGACGATGGCTGTAACAGTAAGACTGTTTACTCCGTTCCGAGGTAATATTACTTTAGATATCAATTGATTTTTTACATGTTTATGCGTTACATTATTGTTGTATAACATTTAATTAACGTGTTTCAGGATCAGGGTTCCGATACGGGTTCAGGATTGTACAGGGATTGTGACGCTCACCCTATTTGAGCGTGAGGTGCTTAAGCTGTTGAAGGTTAACGCCGGTCAGCTGTTGGATAAGAACATTGATGTACGTTATATTTTGTTGTTTTGTTTTACAGCTGTCGATTATTATTACTTACTTATCATTACATTGTTTTTTGACAAAATTATTATTTTTTGTATATCACTCGCCAGTTAGCTAACGAAGGGAATTTTCCGCCTGAACTCAATGCTCTACTCAACAGGAAGTTTGCATTCAAGATATCCATCGGTTCTTTTAACATAAAAAAACAAATCGGATGGTTACTCTGTTTCAAAATTAACAGACAATCCAACTGTGATTGCCGAACTAGATAAAATTTTTGATGTCATTCAGGTACTTGAAAACCTATGCACTGCTGTTTTGTTATATTTTAATGTAACTCTAACCAATTATATAACTATTATATTTCATATTTCAGCCTGTTGACGAGGAGCGTGTGAATGTTGTTAGCTCTGACATCAAAGCAGCAGATGAGGTCCCCGTTAATGTGTGTAATTTCTATCTGGTTGTTCATTAAAAATACTTTGATTTTTTTTTTGTCTTTGAATCGTTATTTGTGTTCCCTTTTTTAAGGATTCTGTCTCAAGTACCAAAGCCGATGAGACACCTGTTTCAAATTTTACTAAAGGCATGTTTAAAACACCCGATGAAGATGTCAACGGTACCTCAATTCGTGTCATGGAAAACGAACTGAAGCGGAATTTGGACAGCATCTACGATGCTGATGTGATGTCTTCGCAGTCGTCTACAAAACCCCGTAAAGCTAGCAAGGAGGTTGTGGATGATGATGGTGTCACAGTGGGATTACTGATTCCCAAGGTTGAGAAGTAGTTTGTGGCAACTAAGAATGTTTTGAACATCTCATTGGTTTTTATTTATTCGTGGAGTGTTTGTTTGTTTTTTCGTAAAACATATTAATGGTTCCCGTGTTAGAACTTTTGTGTTTTTTATCCTTTTGTGTGGTTTCAAGTATATTAATAAGAGATGTTCCTTTTGCATTTTCGTATGTATGTCATTGGTTGTGTTGATAACATTTTCCAAGCATTATTGCTTTGTTATGCTATTGTATGTTTTTTTTAAAGTATGTCTTTTCTAAATGAAGGAAACGGCAGAAGTGGAATCCGTTGATTTGTTTTCTGACTTGAAAGAAGATGGTGTTTGGTATTCTATTATCTTTGTTAGCTTTGAATTTGTATGGCATGACAAAGACTTAGACAGATTGATTGTTGTGCTACTCGACCAACAGGTAACTTCAAAACATGTTTACTAAAGTTTCGACTTATAAGTTACTTTTAACTTTAATTTATTGAAATTCCTTTTACATGACTTTGTTTAGAGGCAGAAGATTGCAGCAATTGTGCCTACCAAGTGTTCTAACTTATACCCATTTAGTAAGATGCTTGGTGGTGTATATTCTCTGTCCCAATTCAAAATCGAAAATCTCATGTATCATGAATATCCAAGACATGAAGGCTACATCATTGTCTCAACAAACAAAAAGATCGTATTTAATGAATTTTCAAAACTAACACCTTTTTTAGTTGATCCTCCTAAAGGTTTTGTTTTCTACCCGTTGACACCATGCATTAAAACATTAGCTCATGACAGAAGACGTGAAAAGTATATTGTTGGTAAGTTTAATTTCTTTTAACCTTGATTGCTTACATGTTATTGTTTAAAGTTTAATTATATTTGTTATCTATTAGTTATTATAATATATTTTTTCACTTATTTGAATAATTATGGTAATAGTTGTACCTTTTGTAGATGTTGTTGGAAGAATAATATGTGGCGAAAGAGACAAAAAGAAACATATGTTTCGGTTATTCGTACAAGATTTCACGTAAGTCAACTGTTTTGGTGACTACACATTATCTAAAACTTACTATTTAACAATAAATTAAAATCTAACAGAGGACATGTTATTGAAATGGAATTGTATGACATGAGAGGATTGGGATATGTTACAACTCGAATGAATATAGAAAAAAAGTCTATAATATACGTTGCTCGGGTCAAGTTGGTTTACTGCAACACCAGTAAGTTCTTTAGTTTGTTTTATTTTGTTTCATAACATTTAAAAATACACAATTATTTGTTTAAAACTCTATAATATAATTTGCAGGAAACATTTTGAGATCAACGGATTTGACTAACATCATTTTTTCGCCTAAAATTCCGGAAGCACATCTTATTGGTTTTAATATTCGATCATCTATTCCATGCGATTGTATTGTAAAATGACCCGTTCATTGTTTCATGTTACATGGCATTCTTTTTCTTATTTATATATACTTTTTAAAGCTTTCAATGAAATGTTAAAATGCAATGTTATTTGATGTTATGATTTACATATTTCTTATCTACATCTACATTGGATAAATAAGTAATTAGTTGTTCCATATATTTGATCTGTATTGGACTTTTAGAAAATTAACATGCATTCTTTCCTTCCCACGTTTTTTTAAAAAAAATAATTTTTTTACTATTTATAATACACGTTTTATAACATTTTTGCATTTGTTTGTAAAACAACATTTCATTCTAAATATAGTATTGGTTATATAATATTTATCCGTGATTTGATTATAGTAATTCATAACATACCAAAAATACAAAAAATATACTTTGATAGTATGAAAATATAGGTAATTTTAAATTTGGTAACACTTATTAATCATAAATCAAGATGATCTACATAAATCTTTCAGTTTAGTTTGTTTTCCGGAGCGTATTTAAGGAACATAGTTGCTTTCGATGTTATCTCCATGTCATTGTCGTTCAATATGCTGGTGAACTAATTGCAGATTTGTTCAAATATGAACATCATGACTGTATCAAGGTCTTTTATTTCAATAAGGCTCGCATAGTTCAACATTTGGACCCGCAACAAAGGACAAATGTAATTCAAGACAACAAGTGCTTGATAAGCATTATTTGTGGAGATACTGTTGAACTTCTACTTTGCAATGATTCTTTTAACTACATCCAACATGTTGACAGCTACAACGGACCGAAAGGCGCATTATTGTTGGCGACAATCGTTTCGCCTTTCGATTAGAAATTATGAACTTCTTTGATAGTATTTCATATTTTGTTTCTCGGACTGTCTAATTTGTGTCAAGTATCTGAAATTTTATACTTTCGTTACTTTAATAATAGAAATAAATTTTATGTTTATTAATATAGATAATAGATTGTAATACCACCATTAGCATTAAAACTAAATATGATAATTTTTTAAAATTTTCGTATGTTGTAATCATACAAAATTAGATAGTTACTTCTATAGTTAAGAAATTCGTTATATATTTCAAAATAAAATATATTGTGATCATAATTCCAAATAAATAATATACATTGGTAACATAAATTCATCATAACCCCTATAATATCTAAACAAACAACTATTACAATTTAATTTTATTTATAAAAAAAATACATATACCCACAAATCAACCGAATATTTACTTTCCAAATTACATGTTTCTCTAACTTTAACCTTCACAATAACCAAGAAACCCTTTTGATCTTCATCTTCTTCATACAATCTTCATCAAAATCAAAATCGGTAATTTCTAAATATTTGATACATACTTTATTTTTGCTTTAGTTTTTTCATGAAGTTTGTTCATGAAGTTTGATTCCTTCTCTGTTTCGTGTTTGTATATCTTATATCTTATTGAACGAATCCTTTTTTGCTACAAAATTTGTTTTTTTTTTTTTGATATTTTACTTTTGATTCTACTGGAAACACAAAGCATTATCTACAGAGTTTGTTCTATGTATTTTCATGAAGTTATATATTAGGTTTTAAAGCTGATGAATGTTTAGGTATAAAGCTGATGAATCTATATGTATATTTAATAATATTTCTAATGCTCACTTTCACTTAACTCTATTTTCAGTTCAGTTGCTGGTTGTGTTCATAATGGGAGACAATTCCGATGATGAGGTTCTTGAAATATCTCGTGATCAGTTCGTTCATAAAGTAGACGAGGTAAACTACTAATATCTATAAAGACATTTTTGATTATTTGTTATATGGCAGTAATTATATTGCATATTGTCATTTTTAGGCCTTACGTAAAGATTATGGCTTCTTTTTTTCACATGAAAAACCAAATGTCAAGCAGGTAATCGTATATTTATACATAAATATCTTAATGTAACAGGTACTCATGTACATTATTTATCTTAATGTAAAATGTGGCATTTTAACAGGATATTTGCATTCCGCAAGAAGATGCTATCACAATGAAGGAGGGAGTTGGAAATACAAGTAAGGGTAAACAACATGACGTTGAATGTACTTCCAAGGGATTTGTATCTGAGGGATCTCAATCTCTCACAAAAGTTGTAAGTTTTGAGATTCATACAAATAATATTAATTTCTTAACAAGAATATGGGGTTTACGGTTTTGAAGATAACATTTTTTTTAATCATAAAGATAAAGGAAAATATAAGTTCGGTTGGTAGTTCCAAGTATAAGAAGCGTTTACATGGAGACAATTGCGGACAACACAATATTCCTGAAGATTCGAAAGTTTTGAACTTTACACGTAAAGGGGAATACAGGCTGGTATTATTTTTGCTAAATAAATCTTTAAATTTACATTATTTTTCGTTATTATTGGATGTTTATGATTTAAACTGTTAAATAAACGTTGTTACATGCAGCGTCTTCCGGTCGGGGTATCAAACCGCGCTGGTTTTACAAAGAAGCTTCATACACTGAAGATTGAAAACATGCAGGGGCAAGTTAGTACTTATGAAGTCAAACCGGAAAAAAACGGAAGTGCATTACGCTATTCAGTCATAGACTGGCCTGTATTTATGGCGGAAAATAACTTGAATGATGGCGACATGCTTGATTTCACTTATGTGACTTCAAAGAAAACCGTCATCTTAAAAAATGTCCGACATGTCTAACCAAAAGTGCACCGAACTTTTATAAACTGTCTTTATAAGAACTGTTTGGTCTTTGTTTTGTTAACTATCCTTTGAACATGTAACCATATGGACTTATTTCTTAGTAGACTTTTGTATGGTACATAACTTTTGTGTATATGTTTAGTGTTTATGTTTATGTTTGTTTCTATAATTAAAAATGTATATCAAAATTCCAGAATGCTATACTACTAAATATAGTATTTATTGTCAATTTTTGTATTGACATTTGTTTGCTACTTATCCGTGTAATATTGATGATATAATCAATATACGTCAATTGATTATTGTAATTCATAAGATACCAAAAATACAAAAACTATACTTAGAAAGCGTGAAAATGTAGGTAATTTTAAATTTGGAATAACTAATCAACCATAAATCAAGATAATCTGTTGCAATTTAACTTTATATGGTATTAAATAGATTAAATAGATTCCAAAAATATGTAAACCACTTATTTATATTCAACGAAGACTCTTATTTCTTTTACAACGTAAGCCTCATGTTTGTTGGTTTACTTAAGGGTTATACATTTAACGATTGCATCTTCTTCTTCTTCTTATTGCAGTAACCTTAATCACATTTCCGGTGATGTCAAAAGGATCGAAAAATGAAAATTTGTCTTCTTCATTAAAAGATGTACAGAATGAGAACATTGCAAACCGTAAGTGCCATTTCATTGATTTATCAAAATAAAGTATATATTTAGAGATCAGGTTAGTTAATTTTTCATCTACCATTTAACAGTTATACACATGTCAAAAAGGTCAAAGATTGAGTCTTCGTCTTTCGGCAAGCAACCTTGCAATACAAACAATTCAAGTGGTAGCATTTTGATTATCTTTCAGTTTATTGATTTTTAGGTAGATACATGGCTCAAACCATTGACATATACTACTTTTTGTATGCTTTTATTATTTATGTTGCAGCTTGCATATCAAGGATTCCATTTTCAGACATTACTAATGGTATACATATAATCCACACATATATGCATAATCTTTTAACGTGCTGTTATAGTTGTTTGGTTTTTATTTATACTTTCTAATTTGTAATTTTAATTTTTTTTTAGTTTGCAATCCTGATATCAATAAGGAAGCGAAAGAGAGACGAAGACAACGAAAAATGGTTTTGGATTCTCGGAAATCTCAGTCCCTAAGAACACATTCTAACGCTCTAAGGAATGTATCTTCAGGTAATATTTGTACACACAATCTAACTCTCAAAGGAACGTAGTTTCACGTATTAGTTTTAAAGTTAGATGAATTGATAATAATAATGTGACCACGTACGCGTCCTAAACACTTAAATATCTAAACCTTTTGTCCGTAATAAGTTATAATCGTAAAGTGATGTCCTATTTGGTATATGACCATTAAAATTATAGTATTGCAACAGGAAACATATACAAAAATATTTACACAGCTAACATAAACCATAATATTATCAAGTAGTACAAAAATATTTACACAGCTAACATAAACCATAATATTATCAAGTAGTTTTCCAAAAGCTATCATAATAACATGGGTACTTAAACAGGTTCCACAAAAACCATTGCTACATACTTATCTACTTATTGCCAAAACCGTTTGTTAGCCAAAATAACCATATAAAATGGTTGAACGGTTTTGATCTATGTACTAACCCCATTATTCTTTGATTACATCCCTAACGAAGAGTGTAGGCATATCCTCATACCACTCAAAAACGCAAAGATAACCCTTCTTGATGTTGTTTTCACGAACCCATGCTTGCCATCCCAATACACTAAACCTGTTTTTCTTTGTTTGTCTTTTTGGTTCAGCCGTGACGTTCAAATTAGTTTCGACACCACGCATATTTTGAATGGTCACCTTTCGGCATCGATCGATTCCCATTGATTTTGCGATCTTTACCGGTATCCGCTAAAAATGCCAAAAAATATTTCAGACTGTAATGATAAAGACACTAATGACACCATAGAACACCAACAGTTAACTTATTATACAAATAATCTAACTAACTACTTACAAAACGTGAATAAGAGGACGGCATAAAAATGACATTTGGTTCTGGTGCGTTCCAGTCAATTTCTTCCGAAGTGAAAGATTCGTCTGAGTCCGAATCTGTTAGCAGTATCACTTCCTTTTCTTTCTTTTGTTTCTTTCGCTCATTTGAAGAACGCGCCATTGACTACATTTAATTATTTGAATAAATACTACATTTTGATTATCACAGAACATGTCGATTTATAAAAAATCCCCAAATTTAGATTTCAAATATGTAACACTGATGCCAAACGAATATACAGATCACCAACAATCCTAACCATAAAACCTAAATAAAACAATAACAGATGTACAGAAAAGAATCAATGAATAATAATAATAATGCCCCAACGATAAACAGGTTCAATTCGAAACAGACCTAACGGATAGAACAAACATTAACAGAAATATTAAATAATAACGGTGACAAATTTAACCCGCTTAATTACAAATGGGTTGATTCCGATTAACAGGTTAAAATCAGAAAAATGTAGCTTACATGGCGACCCGTTGAAAGTCACCGAAGTGTAGTTTCAATGCATTCAACCTCCTAAATTACTTTGTATCAAAACATTAGATTAATACTGTAATAATATGGTTTTATTATCATGCTTATCATATATATTTACTTAAAAGGTTATAAAAATTTTGTTTGTGATCTGACCCAACCCACAATAAAACTTACCCATACACAATCCGCCCGAATATGCTCTACCTTTTCACCTCTAAAATCTAAATTAAACATGATTACACAAAATCAACAGTCCCTATTAAACATTGCATACAAAGTCGTTTTGTTATGTAGAATTTGTGCAAATATATAGTCTTCCCCTTTTTAATTTCTAAGTTGATATTTATTTGGAATTTGGATATTAATGGAGTGCTCTCTTTGTCTGTTTAACGAAAGGTATTTATGTGGGATCCAAACTACATCACTTTCTTCAACAGTTGATAAATACTGTTTTGGTTTGTCATATTATAGTTAACAGAATACAAACTTAAATCAGCCCAAAGAAGAAACGAGACACTTATATAGTTATATCGAAACCCTAAACAGACCTAACGGATAGAACAAACAAAAACAAAACCAATAATTGGAACAATAACGCTAAATTAAGATCAGAAAACCAGTAATTTCTCTGAGAACAAACGCAAATTTATACAATTTGATGAAACGACGAACATGATGCCGTCGATCACAGAACATTCCGATTTACGAAAATATCCCCAAATTGTAAAGCGATTAAATATGTAACACTGATGCAATTAAAGATCTAGGTTATGTGAGAACAATCGTTGGAATCGTACCTGTTACTGATTTGTCTTTGTTTGCTGATAATGTCAATGCCGAACAAGTGAAGGTGTTTGTATGCGTCTTTTAAGTTAGGGCTTTTATATAAAGGGACATATAGAAAGAGATAAGAAACACTGTATATGTAGAAATATCTGATATCCGATATAGATATTATATTTATAAACAAAATTCTTAGTTTTTTTAATTTAAAAAAATAATCCCTATCTTTACTTAATTTTTCTAAACTTATATATATAGAATATAAAACCTATTTGTTTAATTAATGTAATTACATTCTACATATAAAACCTGTTGATTTATAATAAAACATAATAATCATAACATATTATTTTATAATTAAATGAAACATGGAATTTATAAATATAAATTTATTCACTATACGATTTTAAAGTTAATAACTTACAAATCATTTTCTGATCCGGAAAGAAAGAATCTTATTGGAATCTGGTCCATTCCCAATCCATTTTTTCTGTCGTCCTTCAAATTATTGCAGATTCTAATATGCTACCAAAATGCAATACAACTTCATTTATGTTACTCCTTTGTCAAATAACATGCCATTTTTTTAGACATTAGAGTTACATATTTTCGAATACTTTAACTGTATTTATACATCAAATTGTAAAATGAGAGACTTCTTTGCATATCAAATACTTTAATTGTATTTATACACATGTATTTATTATTATATCAGATGTCCAGCATCGAACACCTTTGGGGAACATTTCAAACGGTATTATTTATGTTTTTTATGTTAATAATATTTACATTTTCAATTTAACACGTACGATTAATATTTCATGTACCTTATATGTTTTTTTATATATAATCATTGTCTGTAAGTTTTCATCCCTAAACTTACTCAACATGAGAGTAAGGAGAGGCGTAAACTGAGAAAATTATGCATCGATGGTAAACGTTATAGCATGCAAAAAGGTACATCACAATCAACATATGTGGTACCATCTACTTCTGGTTCAATATCCATTCCGCATGACATGGTCTATGTTACAACAGAGCCGTCCATTGAATAGGGAGGTAAAACTTTAATAAATGTTTAAAGTAGGATACTATTTTTAACAAAAATTTTATTTATTAATTGGAGAATGTTTATATGTTAATTATCTATTTTTTTTTATAATATTACAGTTTTTGACCCGAGACTTCTTCAAAATGACTACAAAGAGAGACGGAGGTTAAGGAAATTATGTTTAGACAGTAAAAGATCTACACGTCTACAACACCGAAAATTATACCCTTCCAATACTTTATCATCTTCTACTGATTTAAGATTGGTATCTTTCAACACGCACAATGTTACTCCTACAACGTCGTTTGTACCTACAAGTAAAAATTATATTTACCAAATAGTTCAAATTTAGTTTCAAATACAATATATATGTTTTAAAAAGTTAATAACTTCGATTATGTTATGTTATTTAGGTAATGTTAGTTGTCTTACAAACAACTTGACTACTCCAATAAACGTTCGTCGTTTTTCTCTATCTTCAAACATCACAACTTCTAGCAACACATCTACTATACTCGAAAGTTCTTCTTTACAGAGGATGTCACCAGGAAAACGTAAGTTATTAAGTAAATCACGACTTACATCTCCTATACCAATGATTGACTTGACCACAGAGGAAACTACAGATGAGGCAATTTACAAAGGAGTTTCAACAGGTATAATCACAATTACTTTATTTATTACATTATATATTAAATAGTATATATTATTTTTATATTTATATTAGTTCCTAAAGTAATATTCTTTTTTTCTTCAACTAACTTTACAGATTATTTAGACCATGGTGACCAATGTATTACTTGTGAAGTATGCAATGCTAAATTATGGGATGCAGAAAAAGGAAGGGGAAGAAAAGAGAAAGGAAGAATATGCTATTTCTTATGTTGTGGTTATGGCAAAGTAGAGCTACCAGATTATAAAGATGCTGTCCCAAGTTATAAGAATCTTTTTATGTATAAGGATAAAGAAAGCAAACATTTTTTGAATAATATTCGACGGTATAACTCCATGTTTGCTTTCACGTCAATGGGTGGTAAGGTTGATCCCACTGTTAATAGAGGTAATGGACCATTCTGCTACAGAATTAGTGGTGAGAACTATCACAGCACTGGAAGCCTGCTTCAGGAAAACGGAGATCAACCAAAATTTTGCCAACTCTACATATTCGATACTGAAAATGAACTATCCAACAGACAATCCGTTTTTAGGTAATTATAATAAACTTTTATTTTTTTCCCACCGAAGCTTTCTTCATTATTTTTTTTATTAATATTGATGTTTTTTGACACTCCGCTATTTTTTAACCAGTCGTTCCAAGGATACATCTTCCTCAAGTGTGGCTGATCTTGATCGTAAACTGATTGAACATATAAAAGTTATTTTAGATTCAGAAAATCAGTTGGTAAAAGCTTATAGGATGGTTAGAGACTGTTTTCATGAAAACCCTGATCTTAATCTAAAGCTTCGTCTAATTGGTATTAGAGAAAAGGATGGACGAACGTATAATTTACCAACCTGTGGTGAAGTTGCTGCTCTTATTGTTGGGGATATTGCCAACACAATCAACAATAGAGATATAATTATTGAAACGCAGACAGGTACTTTGAAACGAATTAGTGAATTGCATCCTTCATACCTTGCACTTCAATATCCTATTTTGTTCCCTTATGGAGATGATGGTTACAGAATTGACATCCCTCATCGAGGTGTCGTAGATGTAATCAATAAGAAACGTCCAAATTGTACAATGAGAGAGTTCTTTTCATATCGCGTGCAAGACAGAATTAATCAGTTTTCATTGATTCTGAATTCAAGGAGACTCTTCCAACAATTCTTGGTTGATGCCTATACCATAATTGAGAGCGAAAGGCTTAACTACATACGACTTCAACAAAAGAATCTAAGGTCAGATAGCTATGAAAGTCTCTGTCAATTAAGAAATAAGGGCCAACAAGACATATCTAAGGTTGGAAAACGAATCTTTTTGCCTTCTTCGTTTACCGGTGGCGCTAGATATATGATGCAAAATTATTTAGATGCCATGGCTCTCTGTAAGTGGTTTGGTTATCCGGATTTTTTTATAACCATCACTTGCAATCCAAAGTGGCCTGAGGTTAAAAGGTTTCTTAGAGACACAAATCTTAAACCTGAAGATAGGCCCGATGTACTGAGCAGATTGTTTAAAATAAAGTTGGATTCAATTTGCAAAGATTTTAAAGAACGCCATCTATTTGGAAAAGTTGCAGCAGGTATTTTATCAAATTGGTTTTTATATACATATTAGATTGTTTAAATCTACTAAAGATTTATTTTTGTACAGTTGTTTACACAATCGAGTTTCAAAAGAGAGGATTGCCTCATGCCCACCTATGCTTATTCTTGGAGAATGAAGCCAAACTTCCGACGGTTGAACATGTTGATCCATTTATATCTGCAGAAATCCCTGATGAAGATGCAGAATTATATGCGCTTGTGAAAGACTATATGATTCATGGTCCATGTGGTAACGCTAATTTAAGTTGTCCATGTATGGTTGACAATAAGTGTTCTAAGGGTTTTCCAAAGAAATTTCAGGATCATACTACACTGGATTCAAATGGATTTCCAATATACAGAAGAAGAGATAATGGTGCTTCTGTAGTAAAAAATGGAATCGACTTAGACAACCGAAGTGTTGTACCATACAACAAAAAACTTTTGAAACGCTACCAGGCCCATATAAATGTTGAGTGGTGCAATCAAGCCGGATCAATTAAATATTTGTTTAAATATATAAATAAAGGCCCTGATAGAGCAACCGTTGCTGTTGTCCAACATGATAATAACAATGAAGAACTAGAACAGGACGAGGTCAAAGAATATTATGATTGTAGGTATCTCTCAGCTTGTGAGGCATCTTGGAGGATCTTCGCCTATGATGTGCATTACAGGACTCCTTCTGTTATAAGGCTGCCTTTCCATCTTCCCGGAAAACAACCTGTTGTTTTTGGACCCGACGAGGATATTAATCAAGTCCTTAACAAACCATCTGTCAAAGCATCAATGTTTCTTTCCTGGATGGAACGTAACAAAGACCCGAATGACACAGTGGCCCGTACACTTACATATGTTCAGTTTCCAAGTTGGTATGTATGGAAGCTTGATAAACGTTGTTGGGAACCTAGACAAAGACATAAGTCAATTGGGAGAATTCACGCTGTAAGTCCGTCTCTTGGGGAAGCCTATTTTTTAAGAATTCTTCTTAACAAAGTGAAAGGACCAAAATCTTTTGATGATATTAAAACAGTTGATGGTAAGGTATATGATACATTTAGAGATGCATGTTATGCACTCGGTCTTTTGGACGATGACACGGAATACATTGAGGCACTCAAGGAAGCAAATGAAACAGGATCCCCTTCATATCTTCGTAATTTATTTGCTACTTTGCTATTAACAAATACGTTATCCAGACCAGAGGTTGTATGGGAAAGCACATGGAGATACATGGCAGACGACTTTATCTACAGACTTAGAAAATATCATCGAGTTCCAGGTAATTCTTTTACACAAAATGTTGTTCTTCTCCCCATTTTTTTCTGTTTCTGGTTGTGATACAAAAAAAAAAAAAAAAAAAAACTATTTCTCTTTAAAGAAAACATGGTTTTGTGTTTCATTTATGATATATTGTTTGGTTCATTAAATATTGTGTTATTACATAAGTATATTTTTTTTCATTTTTTACAGATTTATCAATTCCAGATGAGCAGCTTAAAAACTATGTTTTGAGTGAAGTTGAAAAATTCTTAGCTAGAAACAACTCATCACTCAAAAGATTTGAGACAATGCCGTACCCAGATAATGCGTCTATGTCTGATTCAGAGAATCGTTTGATTAACGAGGAGCGTATATACGACAAAACCAATCTTGAAATTGAATTTAATAATCAAGTAAATTTGCTAACTGAGGAGCAACGGTCACTTTTCCAACAAATAATAAACGCAATTGAGGGTAACAAAGGTGGGGTTTTTTTTGTGTACGGCTATGGTGGTACCGGGAAAACGTTCTTATGGAAGACATTATCTGCGGCAATAAGATCAAAAGGTCAAATTGTATTAAACGTTGCCTCCAGTGGGATCGCGTCGTTGTTATTGTCTGGTGGCAGGACCGCGCATTCCAGGTTTCGTATTCCATTGAATCTTACAGAGGATTCAGTTTGTAATATAAAACCTGATGGAGATGTAGCTAGACTACTACATGAAACAAACTTGATTATATGGGATGAAGCGCCTATGGTCCATAAGCATGCATTCGAAGCGTTGGATAGAACAATGAACGACATTTTCAATATCGACATTTCCAACGGATCAAATATCCGCTTTGGAGGAAAGGTTATTGTTTTAGGAGGCGATTTTAGACAGATCCTTCCTGTTGTTCCAAATGGTGGAAGACAAGAGATTGTCAATGCCTCATTAAGTTCGTCTTACCTGTGGAATACATGTAAGTTGCTGAGACTAACAAAAAACATGAGGTTAACAGTTGGAAGTTCAGCATCGGACGCTGAAGAAATAAAACAATTTGCAAAATGGCTTTTGGATATAGGTGAGGGAAATGTTGGTGGTCCAAATGATGGAGAAGCATCAATTGAAATACCAAGCGATCTTCTGATCACTGATACATCGGACCCCATTTCAACTTTAATTGATTTTGTGTATCCTTCAATTCTTGAAAACTTCAACAATCAAAATTATTTCAGTGAGAGGGCTATACTTGCACCTAAGAACGAGGTTGTGCATGAAATTAATGATCGGTTGTTGTCACTATTCCCAGGCGAAGAACGAGAATATCTTAGTTCAGACAGTCTTTGTCATTCTGAAAATCCAAACGCTACACAACAAAAACTATACTCTCCTGATGTGCTTAATGGTCTTAAAGTATCCGGCTTACCTAATCATAGGCTATTACTAAAAGTAGGCGTTCCGGTGATGCTCTTACGTAACATTGATCAACAAAATGGTCTTTGCAATGGTACACGACTACAGGTCAAAAAAATGTATAACCGTGTAATAGAAGCCGAGATAATATCCGGAGGGAACATAGGCACTCGCACTTATATACCAAGGATTAGTTTGATACCTTCTGATAAAAAAATTCCTTTTGAGTTTCAAAGAAGACAATTTCCGTTGGCTGTTTGTTTCGCAATGACTATTAACAAGAGTCAGGGACAATCACTGTCTAGAGTTGGTCTGTATCTGAAACAGCCAGTTTTCACCCACGGTCAGCTGTATGTTGCTTTATCGAGAGTTAAAACCAGACAAGGAGTTAAACTTCTGATTTTGGACAATGACGACAAACCTACTAATAAAACGACAAATGTAGTTTACAAAGAAGTATTTCGTGACTTGTGATCTCCATGTACTAATTCATCGTTCGATCATTCATTCCATGTAACTGTTCTCTAAAATGATCCATAATATTTTTTTGAAGTCATTTAATATTTATTTTTTGTTGTTTTTTAATGATTTTTGTTAACGTAATACAAAACATGTATACTCATACACACACTTAAATATCAACCTACACTTCTACATAAAGAAACAGTACGTTTACTTATAATTCGCTATCCATTATCTTCCATAAACACAATATTAAACAAATTTGCATCATCATGTATCACGAGATTTTAAATTATTTGTCTCATTGTATTTTATTAATTTATTATTACTTCAACGGTCATTTAATTCAAACGATTAGTTCAATAAATTAAAGTTACTCATTTGTGTTTTAGTCCACCCGCGAACCTCGCGGGTTCTTAAACTAGTATATATCTATATGAGTTAAATGCCATTTTAGTCCCCGTGGTTTGGGCCATTTTGCCAGTTTAGTCCAAAAGTTTCATTTTTCTGCCTGTGGGTCCAAAAATGTTTCACCGTTGCCATTTTAGTCCACTTGGTTAACTTCATCCATTATTTCTGTTAATTAGAAGGGCAATTCGGTCATTTCATATGGCCGAATTGCCATTCTAGTTAACAGATTTACATATAAAATGACCAAATTTCCCTTCTCGTTAACAGAAAAAATGGATGAAGTTAACCTAGTGGACTATAATGGCAACTGTGAAATCTTTTTGAACTGGCAAAATGATCCAAACCACAGGGACTAAAATGACATTTAACTCTCTATATATATGTTGGGGTTCGACTACAAAGTGCAAATTTCCTAAAAAGTATAAAAACTCATAAAACACAATAATTTCAACCATAAAACACATCTAAAACCCACAAATAACAAAGTGAAGACTACTAAAACACCATATTCAAACCATAATAGTCCATAAAAACTTCAAGCACACAATCGTAGAACTACGAATATAAAACAAAACAAGCTAATCAACATAAAACATATTAATGTTTATCATTCGATAATCATAGCCTTATCATCCAAAACACAACCCACATATATGATGTTTTATTAATCTTCATTTTGTTATTTGTAGGTTTTGAGTGTGTTTTATGGTTGACATTTTGATGTTTAATGACTTTTTACACTTTTTAATAAATTTGAACTTTGTAGCCAACTCCTAGCCTATATATATATAGGATAAGGATCATTACAGAACACTAGTTATTGCGAGAACAAAAAGAACAACTCTAAATCACTAAATTTTGAGATTTAAAGTTCATATTTCTTAAATTTTATGTTTCTTACATTTATATGTGTATTATATATACATAAAAATGATATATTTTTCCCTACACATAGTCTACATACATGTAGGTAATTTAGCCTACACATAACCTACATGTGTGTAGGTTATTTAAAAACGAAAGATTTTTCATATTATGTTTTATTCTAGTATGAGAAACAATAAATCTTACATTTATAACATTTTCATTTACTTTTTAGGTTTTTATGATTGAAAAAATGAGTGATTCATTTTGTTCTGCGTGTTCTCGCAATATTTAGTGTTCTGCATAGAACCTTCCCCTATATGTGTATATATATATATATATATATAGGTAAAGAGTACTGTACAATATTGCTTATCGTACATTACGTACGCTTCAATCTCAGCCGTCAGATCATCTTCCCGCATTTTAAAATCGTATGTTGTTTTTTTTATAACAATTTCGCATGTGATAATTTTTGATGAATTCGCATGTTGTTTTTTTTGTACCAATTTCGCATGTGATAATTTTGATGAAATAACATGTTGTTTTTTTATAACAATTTCGCATGTGATAATTTTTGATGAATTCGCATGTTGTTTTTTTGTACCAATTTCGCATGTGATAATTTTGATGAAATAGCATGTTGTTTTTTTTGTAAGAATTTCGCATGTGGTAATTTTGATGAAATCGCATGTTAAAAAACCAACATGTGAAATTGTTACAAAAAAACAACATGCGAATTCAATGCGGGAAGATGATCGGACGGCTGAGATTGTAGCGTACGTAATGTACGATAAGGGCATTTGTACGTTAACCTAACCCTATATATATATATATATATATATATATATAGGGGAAGGTTTAAATGAGAACGCTAAATATTGTGAGAACAAATGAAAAACCAGGAGAACTTGGTCAAAAACAATTCAAATTCAATTTTTTCTACACTTGTCGCTATTATTCGAATACAATGTTAGAAATTTATTTTACACATTTAAATTTACGTGAATTCGTAAATAAAGAAAATTTACACATGTGTAAGTTTGCCATTTACACATGTGTAAATCTGTTATATTTACACATGTGTAAAAAATCTAAACATAGTGATTTTGAAAGGAGAAATGAATTATTTGATGTTGTAAATTCTTTTTTTGATGTTGTATCTTAATTACAATGAGGTTTGTATTAAAAAAAATTGGTTTTGATTGGTTTTTTCATTCGTCCTCACGGTTCTCGCAATATTTAGCGTTCTCAAGATAACCATCCCCTATATATATATATATGTAGAGGATCCTGTACATTAATCTAAAAGTGTGAGAAGAGTGAGAAATATTGTGGTGATGACAAGTGTCCTAAATCTAAATTAATTCAAAAGGGTAAACAAGTAATTTTCTTATTGATTTAATTAATTGATAACCTTCCATAACCGCTACCCTTAATTATAGGAATACAAACTAAGAATTAATCTACGAATATGTGTCATCTCGTTCAGAACTGCGTAGTGTTATATATTTTTATATAGTGTTATATAGTGTTTTTTGATGTTATATAGTGTTATATAGTGTTATATGGTGTTATATAGTGTTATAGTGTTATATCTTTCTGATAGCATGTCTATGATAGATGTATAGTGTTAAATGTGACAACTGTCAAAAATTCATGTATCCGTACAATTAATTAACCATGATTAGTGCCTAATGACTGTGCTGAATTACAATTAACTACTTTCTGATTACTGCATCATACTTACATGTGCATCACATATTGCATAATGACACATCATTATTACATGCAAACCATATTGACATAAATGATGCACAAAGCACAGTTAGTACAGTTAGCGGATAACTCAGAAAAATGCAGACAGAACTCAGCACATAGACAGACAGTGCAATGAGACACAGAACAAGCCAGAAACCAAGTACTACACTAGTATAGTGTGTAGGAAAGTAAAGATCACAAAACTGCCCTTTTAAGTGATAGTTTAAGTGCCAGAAAGTGCCTAAAACCCACATAAAGTGCAGAATTCTGCAAAATACAGCAAAAATCAGCATTTTAACAAGCTAGTATCATGCAAAAATATGACTAAATGGTCCCGAATGCTTTCCTAAGTGTCGGGAATTAAAAGTGTCACAAAAGGGTACATAAAGAACACTAAACTGTATAGTTTAGCACTTTAACGAACCGGTATCTAACCGAACAACCGGACACTACCCGAAGCATCAAAATTACACTAAAAGCATTGTTTTATCATTACCAAGCTAGTTATGATCCCTGAACATCATAACATACTATGTACACATATAATAACTAAACACTTAACCATTATACTTGGATTTCAACTAGTTCTCTTAACCATCCATTACATCCCAACCCTATACCCCCCCCCTTGGGCGACGGTCACAAGGGTATGGCCCACCCTTGATTTGTTTCCAATATTTTATTGGATCTTGTCCCTAATTTACAAGCATAATACCCAAGAGTTAGAAGAATAACATGGTTAAAAGAAGAAGATGATGGATTAGAGCTCATTTCTCACACCCACACTTCACACGCCACTCTCTCTCCCTCTCTTGCTCTCATTCTCGGCCGAGACCACAACCACACACCACCACCTTCATTCCTTTGATCTCATACAATCCATACACTCACAAGGGTGCTAGAAGGTATACAAAGGAGCTTGGTGGCTTTGGAGATTGAAGGACCTTCACCATTTGCTATTAACCACCTAGTTTATCATCTTCATCTTCTTGAGTTTCATCCCTAGCCTTGTGCTAGTAGTAAGGCTCTTATAATCTCTTTTTACTTCTTATTTAGTTGGTTAAAAGATGATGTATGTTGTTAATCTTGAAGAACATCAAAGAATAAGAAGATAATTCCTAACATAAAGCTCCAATCCATAAGAATACATATTGTTAAGTGTTGTTTTGCTTCTTGATGGTTGATTATTTGTGTTTATGATGTAAGACATCATATGAAACTTAGTAGATTGTGATTTAACACATGATCTAGCAAGTTGAGGTGATGATCTTGTGAAAGACCAAGATGATCATACTTTATGTATACATGAACTCGAATAATAAAAATTGTTTTCATATGTGATGATGATTTAAACACAACATAAGTCTTGTAAATGGATGACTTCAAAAATAGTTTTCTCAAGAAACTAAGTTAAATCACAAGATCTACATAAACATGGTTTTTAAAGAAACTAATCACATTTTTAGTGATTAATCAAGTGTAGAAACATGTTACTAACAAGAAAAATTCAAAAAGAAATATTTTTAGAAAATCATTTTACAAGTTGTAAAGATCTAAAATCTTCAAGAATGATGTTATTAAACAAATAACCATACTTTAAAGGGTAACTAAGCTTACTAAACACACTAGTAAGTTACTGCAAGTTTTTATAAAAGTTCAAGTTCATGTTGTTGTGTAAATCGCATGATTTTGGCACTTGGTAAGTGTTGATTGAATTGTTGATTGTTTGGGATGATTTTAAAAGAAAATGATATGCTTTGAAAGCATGGAAACCTCCATTTTTAAGGGGAAACTATGGCAAATTTTTTTGTAAAAATTAAATACTTAGAAAAATATTTTAAACAAAGTATTTACAAGTATATCTTAACCATGGTTTTTCTTATAAGAGTTTGCCATGATTTTTGTTACAAAAAGTAAAAATATTGGAGGTTGGTTTTTGTAACTAAGAATGACTAAATATGTATTTGAAAGATATATATTTAGAAGACACATGTGTGTGATTACTTGTATACTTTGTGTATTAGTTATATTATTTTAGGACTTGAAATAATAAAACTTAACAAAATACCAAGAAATTACAATCCAAAATATTACCAAAAATCTCAAGGAATAAATACACAAGTTACACACATAATATTGTAAAACCGAACAAAATAATGTAACTTACAAAATATTCCGGAAAATACATTTATAAGTATATTTTTGGTAAATGATATTTTGGACTCAAAGAGATGAAAATATGATTTTTATGATTATCACAAAGTTATATCATATTTTGACAAGAAGGAAATATATAATTTTTGGCGATTAAAAACATATATGTTTTCTTGGAATTATTAGGAGATATAATATTTTTGGGAAAAATATATATTCTCTTGAATAAACTTGAAATATATTATTTTTGGATAAAAATAAGTTTATATATATTTTCTAAAGTTAGACTTGAAAATATATTATTTTGGAACTACAAATATTTTTGCCAAAAGGAAAAATTATAAATAATTTTTCTAAGTGATAATTCTTAAATATATATATATATATATATATATATTAAGAAATATATATATAGGTGGACTTTTATTAGAAATAATATTCCGGAAAGTTTAACACAAAATTAAGTATAAGAATACTTAACAATTACAAGAAAATACGTATTCTCGTACGTATAAATCCAAACCGGGATACGACACCGATACATGGCAAAAATATACAAATACAAATACTTGAGAAGTATTATTACGAAAATATTGTTTAACAATTATTCCAAAACTTATAAATATAATTTAAGTTGAAATATTAATTATTTTGACAATAATTATATAAATTGGAATAATATCAGAAACGTAACTCAGAAACGTTAATTGTAAGTCAAGGCATGGCCCGTTCGTCTAATAGACATTAGTACATTATAGGTAGTCGTGTTTGCTGAAGGAACTTGAGTTACGAGTACTGAAGACGCAAGACAGTGAGTTCATGTCCCCCTTTTCTTTCAACTGTTTTCAGTTTTATAACTTCGGGGGTGAAAAACATGTTACAAAATGTTTACATACAATTACAATTGGTATGGTTAGCCTTGGAAAGTACAGTAGATCATGTGAATGGGTAGGCGCACACTTAAGACCATTAATCCTCGTATAAGGACCGAGGGACATGAGTGATAGATCTATTTGGGTGTAGCGAGCCCACACCCATGAGGACCAGGGTGGCCCATGAGGTGACTATGTCTTACAGCCGGAGGCCCGGTACAAATTTGCTAGGTTTGAACCTTCCTACGCCGTCACGCATACCAATGGCCTTGCAAACCATTGATGATCTGTTTCCTTGTTTTGCTTTCATACCGAGATTTACAAACATACATACATACACTGATTACAAAGGTTTTATACATTCATATACACAAACACATGAACTCGCTCAACTTTTGTTGATGTTTTCAAACTACATGTATTTCAGGGAATTAAGTGGATCTAGCGGGTGTTTGCATGTTCCAAGCTGCGTTATGAATAAAAAAAAAAAAGATGTCATCCGAAGTCATTAGGGTTTAGGAGATGTATCTTAATCTTGGACGAGATACATGGTTCTAAACTCGGTTTTATTTAAGGTCTTTTGTTGAGTCTTCGTGAACTCTTTAGAACATGTTGTGGGTTGTAATTTAAATTTGGAGTCTACGTTTCAGACAATTATGTTGTGATATTTTCAAACTTAATTTATGGATGAACATCTAATGGTTTAATCATATAGTGTTGTTATGATTGAATGCTATGGTATTAAGAAAGTCACACCATAATCACGCTTCCACAAAAGTCAGGGTGTGACATTAAATATTGTTATATAGTGTTATATGGTGTTATATGATGGATATATAGTGTTATATAATTCTTGTAGCAGTTACATATTTTCTGGATTTTTTAGAATGTCCGAATTTTAGAATAACTTTAAATTTGAATCACTAGAATTTATGAGTGAATCGCTAGAATTTAGGAGAAGTTACCTAATTTGAAACATATACAAAGACACTCTTACCCCTACAATTTTTAATTCAGTCCAAATAATTAAAACACAATTTATAATTTGGTCCCTATTGATCTCAACCATTAGATCAAAGATCTAATGGTTTAAAACACTTCTCACACATTTGAATTAATGTACACTATCCCTACCCAATATATATATAAAGGATGATTATTGTACAAAATGTCTTAATGTACGCTGCGTACGAGATTCAGTATCACCAAGCGAAATTGGGTTTATAACATGCGATATCCCTTTTTCTTTTTCACCTGTGATTTCCACTTTCCCTAGTACATGCGATTTTGGGTTATCTTTCAACATGCGATTTCCCTTTATGTACATGCGAATTCCAGATTTTTTTTAAACATGCGATTTTCAGTTTTTGGTAACATAACGTGCGATTTTGCCATCACGTATGCAGCGTACGTTAAGGCATATTGTACGATATACTCTCTCTCTCTCTCTCTCTCTCTCTATATATATATATATATATATATAGCCACTTTCAAATAGGAACCACCAATGAGTCAAGAGAACTTGAGAGCCATTAACCAACCAACCAGGAGCTGACACGTCACCAATTCTAAGTTTCAAGTCAAGGGGCATTTAGGTCATTATAATCATCATCTGAAGGGAAATTTGGTATTTTTCTTTCTCTTCATGTCGGTACAAAATGTAGAACCATTCTCTTTCCCCTCATTTTATCATATTGTTTTCTCTCTCTTCATGTCCCCAAACCCAGATCCATATTTCTCTCAAAAGCCCTCTCAATCTATTTCTCCAACATTCCACTTATCCTCTTCAGGCCTCTACAAGAATCAAAAGAAGGTTGTGGTGGTTCAAGGCCATTAAAGACTCGACGGCTGCAACACTTCGCATTTTGTACTTTCCTTATTTAGAAAGTGCAATCGTATTTCTATTTATGGAAACTTATATTCATACCATGTTCGTATTCCATCTCCAGTTTTGTAATTCGAGACTTCGATCATAATTAAATTCATATTTGATACATACTTGTTATACATGCAATCAATCGTTTAAATACATCATTACTTGCGAAACCGAACACTTGTTATATGTGCAAATACTCGAACTTACATTCACGATACGTGTTGGCCATCTTTTCCCACCTTTTTCTTCCCCAATCACCTTTAAACCTCATTAAACTCTAAACCCTAATACACCATTATATAAACAAGCTTCCTACCTCCCATTTTCACTTTCCCAACTCCTCTACACTCTCACATTACTGAAATTACAAGTTCTTGGCAGATTACAAAGTGAGTTCAAATTCACTTTTCTACACCTTTTCTTCATCTTTTCTTCCAACACAAAGCTTGGAGCACCTCTAGGAGTGTTTTCACAAGTTTACCATGGTAAACTAAGGTGGAACATAACCATTTTGAGGTCCAAACTTTCGGTTTTGGAAGAACTTTTGTTTAAATCTTTAAGAACTTGTTTAACCTATACAATCTTGTACCTACCTTGCCTCTAAACAAGTCCATGGTTTGAGAGCTTGTGTATGGTTGATTCTTATGAGTTTAGAGGTGCAAACACCCTCTAAACTTTCTGTTTTGATAGGGTTTAGACAACCCACAAGTGTTGAAACCATCCAAGTTTACCATAGTTCATATGGAAAGATTTTTGTTTTGGTAAATGTGTGAATCTTGGAAGCCTTGGCTATCCTAACTTGTTCCACCACCTCACTTAATGTTTATTCATATTCACTAAGTAGTTTCCTAGTCCTAGAGTAAGTTTACCCCGCCTCACCTCCAACATTTGCCATGCTGGGCCGGGTTGTTCTTACTTGGCTACTTAGTATGTTAGTAGATTAGTTGTACTTTACTTTCATTCATGACCAACCGCGTTTACCAACTAAGTTGGTAAACTTTGTGCTTTGGTGAATCATACAATGAGGTGTTCATACCTCCATGCTTGACTTACATGAATTCTATGATAATACATGATATAATAATTCTATGTAGTATAAAATATAAAATATATATATTTAGCTGAATTCATGATGCTAACCGATTTGTGGTTAGGTGTTTGATGGAGAGTGTGAAACACGGGTGCTAAAGTGCTTATCTTATGTGATTTAGTTCGTTTTAGATTATTATATGCTTGGAATATCTTTATTGCGAGTGCTTGTGTTTTTACAGGTAAAACGCATAATTCGGTGAAGTTAAAGTGGTTAAAGATGATACGGAGCATTCGAGGATGATGAACAAAGTAATTCATGTTGATCGGGCGTTGATTCGGGTTGAGATAGAACTTAGAAACACGTAACATTGAAGTCCAAGGGTCTTTTGGTCATTAAGTGAAAGATGAATATAGTGAATGTGTGAGGGAAGTGAGAAAAATGAAGTCAAGGGCCAATTGTGACAATAGTTGAAAGTTGTATAAATGGGTTAAAGATTGTGGAGTTTTCGCGCCGTCACCTATGGTTCCATAACCGTAGGTTACGGTTGGTAAGTGATGGATGAAAATGTTTACAAGAGCTGGGAATCGTAGCCTATGATGGAGGATGCCACCTACGGCATATGGAGAATTCTCAACGTTGGTGAGCCATAACCTACGGTCTGGGTACCGTAGGTGATGATAGGTTTCTTAGGGCGCGCACGGATTAGTAATTTTGGAGGGTTTTAAAGGTGGAAGCCCTAGTTTTTCACACACAACTTCCCACTAGACGCATTTTGGGGCAATAATAGCATACTTTTGGCTCTCGAATCATCTACATCGTCATCATTCCTTCATCAATTGCCGCATCAATCATGCAAGCATCAATCATTCAAGCTTTTGAAAATCGTTCGCGCGAGATGAGCGGCTAATTCCTTTATGGTTTCTTCCTGATGGAGGATTTTCGTATGTTAGGTGACGTTATGTGTTTTTGACTATTATTACTTCAGTGATCTAAGCATTCGATGCTTTTCACCTTTGATTTGATTAGTTGATTGTAAACAGTTGCATTTTATTTAATCTTTAATCAATCAATTCCCGAGTGTTCTAGTAATCGAGATATATTTGAGGTGGGATTAGGGTTGGTAATTGTAATTATTATTCACTTGATAACCTCCCATTATGTATTGATCGGAGTTCTTAGTCGTTGGATGTCACAATCAATTGATTAGGTTAAGCACTTATGTCTATGTGAGTGTTATGATAAAACACATAATTGAATTTAACTGAGAATCTAAATTTCGGAGGAACCATTGTTCTTCCTATTGATTAAAACCTCAATTTAGTTCGTTTACTTTAGCAAGTTCACAAATCTACAAACAAGATTTCTTTTTCTACAATAGATAATCAACACTTCACATTTCGACACTTTCCACAATACTCCTCTGGTTCGATATCCGGCTTATCCTATCTACATAGTTTAGTTGGTTTTTGCATGTTCTTCACGATAGACATCAAAATGGCGCCGCTATCGGGGAGTCGTGCGCAAAGTGTTTAGTGTTAAGTTTTAGTAAAAATAGATAAAAATAAAAAATAGTGTTAATTTATTTTGTTTTGTTTTGTTCAGAATTACGCTTGTAGGATCGTTTTCGGACCCGAACGAGTCGATCAGAAGAGTTTTTCTCAATACGAAAGGCGGAAACAGACGTATTGAGTTCAATTCAGCAAGATATACTCATTAACTGTCGATATTATTGATTTGATGACAAATTACAACGAGTCGACACTTCGGCAGCACTTCGTGGCTCAAACCAGAATTACACAACTAACTTCAAACGAAATCAGGCATCAACTATATATAGGAAAGCTAATTCCATCTGAACATGCTCAAACGGAATCAAGTTCAAACGGGATTACAACTTCAAACGAAATTAACATAGGTGATTTCGCTTGAACCTGTCATGGTTGATTTCAAACGGAATTACACTATGTAATTTCGTTTGAACTTGCCTGTTGACCTATTTTCTCGTTTTGTGTGCTCTGATTTATCTAATACGATACAAGACTCGATACAACACGAAGTCGACAGACGTATGCACCAACAGACTCCCCCTCGGATGTTGACGAGTCTTTAGTGTCGAGTCTTCGGTTGTCAAACCTTCAGTCTTTATCAGTCTTCTCGCTTTCTCCAAAGATTCTCCATTGTAAGCATCCTCAAACAATCTCTTTCTCTTGATTTTCAAGATCTGAATCTGGCTCTACTCTCTTCAGATTCCCTCTTGATGTCCTCAGACTCCCCTTTTGCTAAGCTGGGATCGCAGTCTGGAGTTCATTTTCCACAGGTTCTTAGATAGTAACCTGGCACTCATCCAACTCAGGTATCGGAACCTGGCTAACCTGCACATATCTCTACCCAAAAATAAATTTCACAAATTTAAGATTTTGATAAAATTATATCATTTGCAAGTATTTTTCAAAATGATTTGTCATTTAAAAGTTTCTGATGAACACTTGTAAATAATCATTTTTCATTACAAACACTTATCCCAAACCTGTAGTTCATCATGCTTAGCACTCGGAATTTTGAAAATCAGCTCTCCAATATCAGTTGTCGAAAATCTTTTTGAATTTTTCAAAAGTTTATGCTAAAACACACTAAAATCTTTTTGGATTTTTGAAATGAAATGCAGTAAAGAAATATTTACATACAATATTTTTGTGAGTTTGCGTAAGAGGATCATATCGGTTTATGAGACAAATCACCAACACGGTTAAGCTTTAAACATTTTCAGTTCTAAACGATTCACTTAGATTGTCAGTATACTGATCCACTTAAATTTTTACACAAAGTTCAACTGCTCCGAGATACGAGATTAATGTCTTAAGAACTTAAAACTTATTCGCGTGTCCCACCTCAGAATATGCTCCCGTATCCAGATCCCAATATTCAGTCTTACAGGTGAGTATACCTAGATTATATCTGTAAGGGGTTAAATTGCGAAAACCGTGAGAGCTCAGGTCAGAACTTCCGTTCAGCAGAGAGATGACGGCTTCGACTTTTGGTGGGTCCCCTTTAGAGGATCTTTTCTTCAACAGCACATGATTTGCATTTTGCAATGTTTTATCATTTTTTATGCTGAGGGTGAGCTATATTTCAAGCAAGCGTAAAGTATTTTCCGGGGACTAGGCCATTGCTTCCGCAAAATCAGAAGTCCCGGGATAATACCCCAGATATCACTAAGCATAAAGACCTAGTATCTCAGAAAGAGGGGTCCTTCAAACAAGATTTCGGGGGGTTACCCATATATCCGAGAGATGTTCCCCACGAGATAAGCAAGTTTGAATTTAGGTTTATATCTCGTCACAATCTACTAAATGTGCAAAAACCTACTGGCACATCATCAGTGAGACCGTTTATCACATTCGACTTTCCATTTCTTTAGCATGTTGTGATAGTCCACTGATGTACTATCATTTCCTCTTTTATACAACAAAACTCATTTTTGATTTTATCATGTTTTTGACTTTTTCAAATTTTCAAATGTTTTTGGATTTTCTGAAATTTCTTACTCCCCCTAAAATTCAAACACATTTAAAGGAAATTTGAAAACAAACTGTACAGATAAAGTGATAACATGATATCGAATCACTTCAAATCGCCATCCACTTTGCATAAACAATCAGAACCCCCCCTTACAACAAACTATTTTCCCATTTTGAATTCAAAACACTTAAGTTTGTTTTAATCAAATGGTTTTTCCGGAAAATTAGTTTTGTTGATTGATTTTACCATTTGTAGGTTAGGGGTTCATCACATTGTTTTCAAAATACCACTTGTAAGAATGATCCAATCAAGTTCAACCTAATGACCTTGATTAACCATTTGTAAGATCACAACCTCTTTTTCAACCACATGTACCAACCATTACCATTTGTAGGTTGAATTCTCCAGATGCCGATTCCTACTCCACACTTACCAAACATGGGAGTTCTGGCAAGTCATACTTATCAAAATCTTCAATTTTCAAAAAAAAACATTTAAGAATGATGCCGATTCATGCTCCGCGATTACTAACTTGGAAGCTCCAGCAAGTCCAGATTTTTACTGTTCATAATAAGTTCCATCCCAGTCACAAACCTGGGACGAAACATACTTACCTGGTTTCTTTGTTTTCTTCTCATAAAACTCTTTAACTCCCTTTACTTTCCCATCAACCATTTTTCCAAAAATGTGTTTCACTTTGGAATTAAAAGCCTTTTCAACATCAAAGTCTTTCTTTTCAGAAAAAAATTGATTTGAAATTTCTATTTTACCAATTTTCTTCTTAAAATTTTCAGCCCGAAGTGGTGGAAAATTCACATCATCCACAATCGGCACTGATTTTTCACCCTTTTTCTCAACATGTGGCTCATCTAACTTTGTGGAATCAGATTCATCGCCAGAAGATAGCTCCTCTGATTTTGACGAATCAGAATCATTGCTAGAACTATCATCAGACTTCTTAACAATCCACTTTTAATTGTCAAGATTTGCTCTTTTCTTGTAAAACCTTTTTGAACATTCACCAATCTCAAACGTTGAATTTTTGAAAAGTTTAGTTCTCTCAATTGGTGGTTCAAACTCAACCTCTTTCTCTTTCAGTTTACGAGAAACTCCCTGTTTTGATTGTATTGCCTTGGAACAATTCTTGGCAATATGACCAACAGTGTTGCATTGGAAACAGGTTCTCGTTTCTTTCATCTGATCAACAGTCTTCATCTCTTCTTACTTCTTCGCAAGGAATTCACTGTTTGACTGATTTCTGAATAGATTTTCTTTCTCTTCTTCAGATGATGTACCTGAAACAAATATCATTTTTGATTTAAAATCTCGAACATATTTTTCATTTTTATGATTTTCTGGTGGAATAAATCCCAGTCCTTTCTTTTTGAAATTACCGTTATGGTTTGGTTTCTTTCGATAACCAGAACCAGAACTGTAACCCTTTTTCTTGTTTTCTCTTTGTTGAACTCTTGAGGTGTACTTTTTAGGTTTTTCCAAAAGATTTACATCTTTTATTTCAGAAATATTAATTTCTGTTAGTTTGAAAACCTTTTTTATCATTTCTGATTTAACACCTCTTATTGGAAAAACCTCATCAGAATATAATTTGTCAGAATCTTTCAAAGTATATGCTACTTTGATCGGTTCATCATCCAAATTAGATTTTGATAACAAGAACCTTTATTATACACACGTTTTCCCTGTTTGGCCTTTTGACTTGACGTGTTGGACTTTGACTATGACTCTGATTTTGACTCTGACATTGACTCCTCTGTTTCATCCTTATCCAACACCTGATCAACCATTTTTTTTATTAATTCGGACTCATGATCAGTATCGGACGACGTGAAAGTGACATCTATACTTTCTGGCAAATTATCTGTAGACTCAGACTCCCATTGTAAGTTTGTTGCCTTTTCGACTCTTTCAGAATTCGGATTTCGAGAAGAATATCCATTTTTGACCGGGGGTGGACATTTGTTATAGACAACACTTGGTTTCTTACCAGAAATCTTCACTTCATCATCTTCTTTTGTTTCGGACTTCTTCTCTTCCGAAGTCTTTTCTTCTTCAAATGTCTTCATTCCTTCCACAATGGGGTAAATCCTGTCAACAATAAAAGTAGAACATGAGTAACTTTTCAACAATTCATTTACTCTATTTGTTTCAATTTTCTGAGTTTCCAATTTCTTCTCAAGTTCATCACATTTTTCTGTGTAATAAATGACATTGTCAAGCTGCCTCATGTATGCCCCTTTGAGTGTATTCATTGCTACAGCCTGTTCACTGTTCGACTCATGGTACTTATTCATCTCTCTGTTCAAAACATCGTAGGATTCTTTCAACCTTTTGATGTTGTGTAGCAGTTCATTGTTTTGCTTTATCAGAGATTCACAATTCATACACTTCTCTGCAACCTTGACTACCTCCTCATCTGCTTTGATTTCAAATGCTGAAACTTCTTTGACTACTCTCACTTGAACTTCTTCAGCTCTTTTCTTTTTCTCTGCTTCAGCTTGTCTCTTTTCTTCTTCTTCATCTTCTTCTTCATATCTCTTCTTCAACCTCCTTAATTTTTCTGTATTTTTCTGCCCAATATTCATCAGTATAATCATTAATAACATGAGCAACAAATCCTTTAGCCAGGAATTCTTTGTCTGGGTAATAATTGTCCCAACTGAAATCTTCTGGCAATTTTCCATCTTCTTGATCTACCACACATGCTTTACTATCTTTTGGAATGTATTTATCCCAACTGAATCCTTTTCCATTATCTTGATTAACAAGTCATGCTCTCTTTGAATCTTTAATTTCTTTTCTTCCATGAGCTGTTTGTGACTGTTGTTGTTGATGTGGCTGTTGAGCAACTTGATGATATATCGCTTTTCAATAGTAATCATTGTTTCCAAAGGGATTTTGAGCTCCACTTGCTTCACGATTGGTGCACTCCCTCTTGAAATGCCCTTTTTCCCTGCAACGAAAACAAGTAACTTTAGACTTATCAAATCCTAAAGTTGAAACATTTGCATCGCGAAAATCATCTCTGCCTGTAATTTGTTAAACTTTTCAGCTCGTCTCAACACGCTAGCCATACACCATTTTATATCCATCAATTCCATCTCCTCAGCATCAATTTGATCGTAATCCTCTTTCGTTAGCATTGGATTCCCGATCCTTCCTGCAACTAAACCTCCATAGGATTCAAGCACAGTTACCAACAAAGACATGTGGCTTTTAGCAACTTCCTCGGTATAATTCTGATCATTTTCAAGGTTCAAAGCAATGTTGCATTGAAGAACTTTGCCACTTTTTGTTGTAGAAAAATGTGGATCAAATGTAGGAAATGAAGTGAATCCAGTTTTGCTGCTTGATCCCTGAGATGAACTTTCTGAAGAACTTTTTGCATTGAAAGCAGTTTCAACTTTTGGAGAAAAAATTGTCTTTTCACTAACACCACCTTTGAAATACAATCCGATGTCTTGTTCTCCATCATAATTCTTCATTCTAGCGATCTTTCTTTGCTCCATCTCTTGAGCTTCAAGATGTTTGATGAACCCACCCAGTGTTAACTCGTTATATTCCTTTCTATTATTCCTCAACATCATCAGAAACGTTCCCCAAACATCATGTAGCAACGCATCAGCCAGCTTCTCAATCAACTCATCTTTATTTCTATTGATGCCCAATCTTGTCACGTTTTTCACCAATTACAATATCTTTCAATAATCTGCTTGGTGCTTTCCGTTCTCAAACCACGGAATAGATCAAATTATTTCTTCATAAGTGACATCTTGTTCCTGAGCATATCATCACTACCAAGGGACTTTGCTTCTAATTCTTTCCAAATCGAATATGCACTTCCGCTATGTTGAAGAAGAACCAAGATGTCCTCTTTGATTGCTTGCTGTAACAAACTAACCATCAATTTCTCATCTTTATACTTCTTTTTCTCCTTGGGATTCATTTCTCTAATTGGTATTTTTTTCATCATTGTTCTTGAGTGGTCTAGTATATTGCTCTTCAGTATGTTCCCAAGCATCCAAATGATATGCTTCAACCCAGTTACCAAAACGTTCGGACCAACCATTATAATCATCAATATCCAAAATCTTAGGCGGTTTTTGAGTTGTCCCCGTCTCATTTTCAAGCAATGTACTTTGAGTAACAGTCATTGGGCTAGCAAAGGCATTATAAAACTCGTTCTCCATGTTTCGTTTTTCAAAGATTCACAAACAAGCTGTTTCAAACGAAATTATACTTCACACGAGATTACCCTTCAAACGGAATTATCCTCTGAAACGAAATCACCCCACTGAAACGGAATTACACCTTTCACACGAAATTACCCAGAAACTGAATCACCTTCAAACGGAATCACTAATTTCGTTTGAAATAGTAAAACGGGATTTAATTCCGCGTGGAACTAAACCTTGCTTTCAAACGGAATTATGCAACTTGAAACGAAATTATATCAACTTTCAAACGGAATTAAGATTTCGAACAAATTTAGGCCGTATTTTTGTCTGAAACTCTCAAGGGTTTGTTAAAACACTATTGCGCACAACATATTTGAAAATCAGACCATTTTAACCGTGAAATCAAGTTTAATTGAGAAAAGAAGGTGTAGAAATCAGAAATCGCAGCTGAAAAGGTAAGAACTCTTCCTCCTGAGCTCTGATACCACTTGTAGGATCGTTTTCGGACCCGAACGAGTCGATCAGAAGAGTTTTTCTCAATACGAAAGACGGAAACAGACGTATTGAGTTCAATTCGGCAAGATATACTCATTAACTGTCGATATTATTGATTTGATGACAAATTACAATGAGTCGACACTTCGGCAGCACTTCGTGGCTCAAACCGGAATTACACAACTAACTTCAAACGAAATCAGGCATCAACTATATATAGGCAAGCTAATTCCGTTTGAACATGCTCAAATGGAATCAGGTTCAAACGGGATTACAGCTTCAAACGAAATTAACATAGGTGATTTCGCTTGAACCTGTCATGGTTGATTTCAAACGGAATTACACTATGTAATTTCGTTTGAACTTGCCTGTTGACCTATTTTATTGTTTTGCGTGCTCTGATTTATCTAATACGATACAAGACTCGATACAAGACGAAGTCGACAGACGTATGCACCAACAGAGGTTTTTCTTATTTGTGTTGCGCAGGTGATCTCATACGTGTGTGCATCATACTCGGGAGTTCGGGAAGTCTTCACCTCTACTTCTTGATCCAGAAATTGAGCGGATAGTTTGGCACACCCGAGTCTTGCACAGAGAATATAAGATTTTGCAATCACCAACACCGTCACTCAAGCTAATGGAAAACTCAAGTAATCTCGAGAAGTAACCTGCTACACCATCTCAGCAAACTCAATTCTCACCAACACCCACTCAACCATCATCTAACACTACTATACCATCTCAACCACCACCACCACCACCGCCACAATCCACCCAAGCTACTACTACTCCACTTCCACCTATGCCACCACCACCATTTCCTAATATGGATAGCTTCCCACCATTCTCAACCAAACCTGATCCTCTTCAATACCCATCATACACCCAAACTTCGAATATTCAGCAATCTTCACCATATGTGAGGGTTATCACTAATGAAACCATCACCCCGCCTAACCAAAATTGGCCCTCTAGTTCATCTACTACCCTGCCTCTCCCAAATTAACCTGCACATTACCAACTCGCATAACAACAGCAACAATACTCTGCTAGAACTGCAATGTTTGAAACCGGGATGGTGCAATGGAATTCGGGAATGGATATGAAGCATACGAGAGTTACGGGGGTAATCAGTATGACAGACAAGTGATAAATTTTGGAAATCAAGAAGTGTACAATATGGGATTTAGGTCAGCGAACAGGGGATGTTATAAAGCAGCTATATATCAAGAACCAGTTTATGCACCTTTACCAGTAAATTAGCAGCCAATTAACGCAAGACCGGTGAATGTGCAAATCCCACCGATGCCTCAGCAAAGGCCGATACCACAAGTACCATTAACACAGATGCAAGCTCCGCAGAGATCGCTTCCGAGAAATTTACCTCCACCTGTCAACAATTTTGAGTGTATTCCATGAAGAGTTGACTGACCACCAGTACGGGGGGTCAAAAGCCACTTCAAACCTGCCATAGCTAATAATCCGTCACTGGTGGTTATACCTCAATTAGGTGGGAGGTCATTTGAGGTTCGAGCTCAATCGATACAAAGCTTACCAAAGTATCATGGTTTGGCAACAGAAGAACCGTATCTGCATATTGCTGCGTATGACGCTCGATGCAATACAATCGGGGGTCAAGGTTTCACATCAGATGACGTGAAATTGGTGTTATTCAAATTCACACTCGAAGATAAGGCTTAGCAATGGTTCCACTCACTACCATCTGCTTCAATTTTTACATGGCCTGAGATGCAGCAACTCTTTTTAGATGCGTTCTACACACCCCAACGTACTAACAATGCTAGGAAAGACATTCGGGGTTTCCAACAACAACCCGATGAGCTTTTCTACGAAGCATTTAATTGATTTAGGATGATGCTAAAGAATTGTCCGCATCATGAGGTACCACTATGGGAATTACTCAATGCCTTCCATGAAGGTTTGACAGATGAAAATGCAAGGGACTTGAGCTCAATATCGAATGGTACTTTCGGTACGAATTATGAGCAAGTAGATTGGGAGTATTTGGAGAAGAATGCGAGAACGTCGAAGAGAAAGGCACAATCTTCGAGAAGCACTCGTCATTCGGTAGTGAGAACGGTGGAAAATACAACGGAGGTTAGTGGGCAAATGCCTTTTTGTGGGCATTGTGGAGATTTAGGGCACATAGCAGATCAGTGCCCTAGTATTATTGGTGGCGTTGATGACGTCAATTTTGTGCAAGGTAATGGAGGTGGTGGACATAATTTCAACATGAACTCTAATACCTATCATCTGGGGCTTAGAAACCACCCGAATTTCAGTTACGGGAATGCTGCAAACAATCAGAGCAATCCGGGATTTCAAGGAAATCATCAATCGGGTGGTTAGCGAAACTTCAATCAACCCCGTTTTCAAGGTAACTTTCAAGGGGGTAACAATCAAGGGTTTCAAGGAGGATATCAGAATATTCAGAATGTAAATAAGTTTGCCCATATTATAAAAGTCTTAGTACTTGTGAGGGTTTAAACTACATTTTATCCGGTCACCGCTTAATCTAGCGTACCGTACCGTTTTCATTAATTTAAATTAGCCAGTCCAAGTCTATGACTTGAATAAGACCTGTTAACATTCTAATTGGTCATTATACCATTCATTCCAGACTAAGACATTCCAGTAGATTGCATCGTGCTAAGTTAATTGTTATATCGGTTGTGATTTTTATTATATCTTGACTATAAGATATTAATTTAGGTAAATACTCTTAAATTATTTTCCCTATACGGGCTTGGGATATGGTATATTATTACCGCATGGTCGGGTATGAGATCAAAAACCTATGTGTCGGGAATCCAAATAATCCGTTTTTTAATTTGTATTGCTTGAACTTAAACATTGGGGGTTAATACGACCGTGTCCTTGATATCCTCGGCTCACTTAATTGAAAGTGGCCACGACCTAAGTATGGGGTGTAGGCATACACCTGACAGATGCTAATGCTATATTAAAATGTTTTTATAACCCAATACAAGTTTGCCCAATAAGGGTATAAAAGTGGTGTGTCGGTTACTCATGTTCTCGGCATAGTTTCCGGGCCCCATTTGTATTAACAAGCATGTAAAACTGATAACATGAGAAATAGTTTATCCCAAGTTATTTATAAAAATATATGTACATTGTGTACATGAAAATGAATTTTGAAATATTTTCAAAATGTGTCGGTTATTTTTATTTACCAGTGTAAACTGACGTATCTTTAAAAGACTAAGCGCATGTTGCAAGGTTACGAAATAGGCTGGAAGTGCCCGGTAAATGCTTATGAGGAATTTGCAACTCCTTGCATTTGAAGCCTAGTAGTGTGCATATTTAATCATTTTGTTATTTTCGATCCGCCTGTGGATCTCTTGAACAATTCCGTCTGTATAATTATTTTTGAACATTCAGACATTATTATTGTAATAGTATTTTAAATCCAAGACTTCCGCTGTGCTATTTGTGTATTTGATATTAATCTCGTCACGTACCCCAAGTCTGGGCCCACCGGGAAATCAGGGTGTGACAATACGTCATGCTTGAATTTGTGTATGCTAGACTATTCTTATGCTTTATACTTGTCATTAACTTCATACAAGCCTCACTTAACATGCATAGCGCTATAGGAGTAACGCACCGCCCGTATTCATCAGGTCATTTTAAGTTAAACAAAACGGTCTTATCGTTGCTACGATAAGATTACGCTAGCGGGAATCTTTGGGTTGACATTTATAGTTGCATGCTAGTATTGTACGTTTGTTCTAGATAACCATTATGCCATGTGCATTCGTTTAAACTTTTATACCTATGCTAGTACCTAAACTTGTATGCTTGCCAATACTTTTTGTATTGATCTATACTTTAATACGTTTTGCAGGAATTTGATGATGATGATGATGAACGGAATCTAGTAGGATGAACTAGAAACCCATTTTAATTTAGTCCTTATGTTGTATTTTGTTTTGTTGAAATTGTCTTATTTTGCTTCGAATCATGTATTTGAATTTAGTGATGAAATGAAGTATCAAATTTTAAATACTTGTCGCAAAATAGTGTTATGAAATCTCTTGCAATCTCGTTTTCATCTCACTCCGATGTTTTCACCATCGGTTGGGGTATGACAATCAATATGGGATGTCATTCAAGAAACAAAATCAGCTTTGGTGTAGTGGTTGTCTGGGGAAGGTTCCCCTAAAAGACACATTTTTGCCTAGGAAACATTCTATAGCCACTCTTAAAGCGGGTCAAGTGAACTTCGATTGAACTTATTCTAGCGGCGTTAGAACCCTGTCATCGAACTCCAAAAACTTAACCTTAAACTCCTAAACCCTAAAAAACGTTTGAACAAAGAGAACTTTCTCAAAAAGGATGTTTAGAAAAACAAGCTGTCAGAGAAAAAAGTAAAGATCTAGAAAAAGTGACATGTTACAAACGAAATGAAGAAAAATCTAATAGAAAATCATTACCGCAAATACATGATTTTGAGGGTAAATATATCGTTAAGCAGAAGAGCTTTATGGCACATTGCCGATGTATTTACCAACAAAATCACTTTGAATTATGGTAAGAGTCGATTTAGATCCAGTTTTAAAGATCCTCCACAGCTGCACCTAAGGAGGTTCGCAGTCCGGTTTGAATAGCTTTTTTTAGGTCAAATCGTTACAACGGTTTTTGAAAATTGAAAACCAAAACCCAAGGGTTGAAAATAAAAAGTAAATCATCACCAAAACAGTCACATGGTTTGACCTTTAGGAACAAGTTGTCCAAAGATAAAACATTAAACACTAAACAAGTTATCGAAAAAAATTGGTTTTGATAGATTTATCCCCTCAACTTCAAATTTTGATATTTTTTTATGAGTTTTTAACCCTTCTTAACATTATAATTTTCTCTCCTTCGCATATCTGAATTATACAGAGTAGGGATGAGCAAATCCCGATCCCGAATTTTGCCAAAACTAGGTACCGATACTGAAATATGGCGGTACGGTATGGTATCGGTACGGTAGCGGTATTTGAAGGTAAAATTCAGTGTTTTACCGGTAGCGTACCGTACCGAACCGGTACTGATCCTGAAATTACCGATACCGAAAATGCCAAAAAGTGGATACCGTTTTCGGTATCGAAAAAATTCGGTATGGTATTTTCGGGATCGGGACGGGATCGGTATTTGATACCAAATACTCATCCCTAATACAGAGATATATTAGACACGTGTCACGCTAGGATTCGATCTAAAAATACCGGGGTGTTACATAAGGCTACTATGATTGTCATGTAGTGATATACGACATTTACCTACTATAAATTAGTAACATTTTCATGCATAGATGTGTTATACTATATGTTTAGGGAGGTTTTCAAAATTTAAAATATGATATTATACTTTTGGTCCCAAAGTTACTTGATTTTTTTTTATATTGAACCCAAAAGTTTTCATTGTTTCCAATTTAACCCAAAACTTTTTACTTTCAACTTTAATCTCCTACACTTTTTTAGTGATGTAATGTATATCACTTATCCCAATATACATATGTATATTTCTATTAAAGAATATAAATATAGGGTAAGGATCAAATAGAAGTTTATTTTGGCTAGAAAGGCTAGGAAGCAATAAAGTTATGACATGTGGCAAAATTTAAAATAAAGAGGAAGGGTATTTTAGTCAATTTTACCCAATTTTCTCCCTTCTTCTTTCTGTAACTTCAAAACCCACCATCTTCAACATTTTCTTCACTTTCTATCTCAATAATCACTACATCATAGTACGATTTTCGTCACAAATCAATGATTCAAACACCCAATCAACGTGTTCTTCAACTTTTTTGAAGAAACCCGGTTTAATTTCATACAATATATCATTTTTTTCCTGTGATTTTCAAGCAAATAACTGGATTCGTTCGATTCGATCGTTGGTAAGTGTTTCTAACATTTAAATCTCACCAATCGGTTAAGAAATTTATGTAAGAAAATTTTGAATTGCATTTTTACGATCTGGGTTTTTTGAATTGAGTCATTACGTTTTACAAAGTAATCTTAGCGGGGGTCGGGGCAGCGCTCCTAGGAGCAGGGTCCAAGGGGTGGCAGCCCCTGGCGAGGTCCAAGGGGCAGAGCCCTTGGCTGGAGTCGAGCTGCATCAGAAAATTTAATTTTCTGGAAATTGCCTCATTTCGTAGACAGTTTTTGATCTCCTACTTCCTGGTTCAGACAATTCACAGACAAAACATACCCTGTTTCAATGCATTTTAGAGGGAACAATTTCTTTTGTGTTTTTAGGCCATTGCGTTTTAGAAAAAATGTTTTAAGTGTATTCTGGCCATTGCGTTTTAGAAAAACACATTTTTGAAGTGTTTTTAGTCCATTGCGTTTTAGGTACAACACATTTTTATGTGTTTTTAGTCCATTGCGTTTTATAAAAAAACACTTTCTTTTGTGTTTTTTGGCCATTGCGTTTTAGAAATAAGACAATTTTATGTGTTTTCTGGCTATTGCGTTTTAAAAAACACATTTTTGAAGTGTTTTTAGTCCATTGTGTTTTAGGTAAAACACATTTTTGTGTGTTTTCGGTTTATTGCGTTTTAGAAATAACACTTTCTTTTGTGTTTTTAAGCCATTGCGTTTTAGAAATAAGACATTTTTAAGTGTTTTCTGGCCATTGCGTTTTAGAAATAAGACATTTCTTTGTGTTTTTTGTGCATTGCGTTGTAGATAAAACAGTCCATTGCATTTTAGAAAGTACACTTTCTTTTGTGTTTTTAGGCCATTGCGTTTTAGAAATAAGACATTTCTTTGTGTTTTCTGGCCATTGCGTTTTAGAAATAAGACATTTTATTTGTGTTTTCTGGCAATTGCGTTTTAGAAATAAGACATTTCTTTGTGTTTTTTGTGCATTGCGTTTTAAAAAAAAAAGTCATTTTTTACGTTTTTTGTCCATTGTGTTTTACGCAACTGGGTTTTCGAATTTGTTTTTTTTTTGGAAAATATAGCAATAGTATACTCGTTTTAAAGAAAAAAACGCTCGTTTTTTTGTGCAATTTTTATAAAAAAAATAATGTCGTATGAAAAAGTTATTAACGTTTTAAAAATGGGGGGGGGGGGGGATTGGAGGAGAGAGAAACTATTGTCCTGGATTGATTAGAATGCCTTTACACAAACTCACGCGCCTATTTTTTTTCCTCTTCAGTTTCACTCATTTAATCTTAGCCCTTGATTAAATCAATTGATTGTTAAGATTACTTCCTAGCCTTTCTAGCCAAAAAACTTCATATTATATCCTAACCCTATAAATATATTGATGCAACTTTTTTATTATTAAACTGATTATCAATATGAGACGTCATTCAAAAAAACAAAATCAGCTTTGGTGTAGCGGTTGTCTAGGGAAGGTTCTCTTAAAAAAGACACATTTTTGTCTAGGAAACATTCTTTAGCCATTCTTAAGCGGGTCAAATGAACTTCGACTGAACTCATTCTAGCGGCGTTAGAACCGTGTCATAAAACCCCAAAAACTTAACCTTAAACTCTTAAACCCTAAAAACGTTTGAACAAAGAGAACTTTCTCAAAAAGGATGTTTAGAAAAACAAACGGTCAGAGAAAAAAGTAAAGATCTAGAAAAAGTTGTCCAAACATAAAACATTATACACTAAACATGTTATCGAAAATTTAGGCATCAAACACATTCAGATTTCTTTAATCCCGCTCTAGTGCGCAAAGCAACAGCATCAACAATGACATCTTCATATTTCTTTATGGTTCCTGTAGAACATATTAAAAGATTGGTTAGGGAACCACATTTTCCCACATGGTCTTATATCAGACTGACGGAGATTGGGTACCATGCATTTTCTTGACAAAGAGTTCAAATTCTCTTAAGTTGTGTTGTTCAAGGAGAGTTTGATTGAGGCCACGGTAGGTAAAAGAAGCTATACATCTATCAAAAGGGTCATTTCTTGGTTTTGCAACTTCTAGTATCTTCCCGTATCCTTGCTTATCATAGCATGGAAATGCATTTTCACTTGTAACACCTATACCAGCACCCCATCCAGCATTCTCTACCTAAAGTATTAAAAATCATCATTAGTAATACTAAACCTGAAATTTTCCATCAGTTTGAAGATAACTAACTACCTTCCAAACAAACTCATCGGGTTCGTCACATGTAAAGTTTAAATGAGCATCCTGCTTCCATAACATTGAAGCAATTGGTTTATAGCCATCATAGAATCCAGCTGCCCGTTCAGCAGCATGGTTGTCAGTTGCGTACCCCCAATGCATACCTGATAACTGATCATCCATGAAGAATTTTAGGAATTAGTTGGTTACAGTTAAAGCAGTGTTGAATAACTGACTTACCTTTACAGAAGTGATAGGAGGTTTAAATAACGGCACGGCCATCTTTAGTACCCTGACACCATGATCAATGAGATAGTGGGAGTACCATTTTAAAAAAAAAGGTACCACGCGGGCTATCATAGTCATGATCGTCACAAAAGAATGTTGAACAATCAGGTGGTGTACCCCAACTTGCGTCTTGTGCTGTTTCTGCAGCTTTCTCAAGAGACTTTCTTATGTATTTATCATAGCACTGCAAGGTAAATTATAAGAAGAAGCAATTAGCCACTTATTATGTTAATCACAGTTTCTATCTCTGAAACATTACCATGCTTGCTATCTACCTGGAAATGGAATTCACCAGAGCAAGATGGGGGGTAACGCAATTCTCCGCAAGCACCTAAACCAACTTCAACCTCGAGAATGCTTAAATCCTGGAATAATTCATCAAATTCATCCCGAAAGCTTCTCATGCAGTCGGTGTATACCTCGACAGCAGTACGGTCTCCCAAAACACGCTCCTCATCAATTCCCCAAGTAAGGGTTTCAGTGTTTCGCGTTCCTTGTCTGTCTGTGAAATAGATATCTGGGTTGTTTTGGCCAATCTCTTTAATCCATTTAGGCAATGGAATGTGAGCATCATCACCAACACATTCATGAAATGACATTAAAACCTGAATTCAAATCATGTAATTATATTTGTTTATCCTTCCTTCCTTCCTTCCTTCCTTCCTTGGGTTTATTGAAAAAAAAAAAACCAACCTGCATCTTAAAACCCGACTCACGGATTATCGAAAAGAGTTGCTTATAACCTTCCCAATTGTAGTCTCGGGGCTTGTTGGCCTCAACAATTCCCCAGCAGATATTAACCGTTATACCATCAACTCCAATTGACTTGAGTGTTGTTAGCTGACTCATCAGATCATGAGGACTATAAACCAGCTCACATTCCATGTTGATGATCCCCAACTGAAATAATTATTATAAAATGAAAATTCAATGCAATGTTGAGGTCAGGTGAGGGAGGTTACAAGTGTTTCAATAGAAGACTCACCGGTAGCATTACATAAACAGTAACAGGTTCTGTGCCTGCATAATTTGTTCTAGGTCCCTTCTTGATGTTTTTCTTCTTGCGATATTTTAAGGGTATACTATGCCGCATTCTGGCAAACGACTCATTTATCTAAACAAAAATTTGGCAAACAATAACTGGTTCATTTTGCAGTCAATAGTTTTGTTAAAAGCCACAGGCTAAGGTCACAAAAACTTGAATCTGAAATCAGTTTAATTGCAAAAGAAGAGAGATATATGTTGGTTAAAGCAAAGCAAAACAAAAGATCCATTGATGATAATCGATCGTGTTGTTACCATAGCCACTTGTTCCCTCTCGAGTCTGTTTCTGAAACGAAACAATCTGTGAGAAATCAATCAATACAAACTTGGCATGAGTACGAACGAACAGGGGTACCTACCTGGATAGATATCGGCGATGAGTAATTGTACGAGCCATAGCAAACAACAAACCCTAACGCAAAACCAAATAACTAACTGCATGAGTAACCGGGTATCCCTTTAATAATAATTAATAAAAATATACCTCCTCCTTTGATTGTAGTCCATTTAGGGGTGTGTTATATGTGGATGGCCGATAAGGATAAACCTAATGATACATTGATGTCTTTAAAGAGACTTGGAACTCACAATCTAATGCTTATAAAGATTCACTTTTATCCCTTATTTTTTATTTATGTTATCCCCTATGTTAATATGAACATTACAAACAAGTTATTGCACCATTGTGGCAGCGTGAAACGTGACAACTATGGCTTTATTGCAGGTTCAGATTGCACGTATTTTTAACACATATGGTCCTAGGATATGTTTGGATGATGTGCGTCAGTGCGTGTTGTTAGAAACTTTGTTTCACAGGTAAAGTTGAAGACTATTTTTAATATATTCTTTAATTAGTAGATAAATGATATAGGATGATTAGGATCACTTACTTACTGGTTATTACAATCACTTTTTAATTACATTTCTTATTGAGATAGCTTGGTTTTTGCAATTACAATCCTTTTTAGTTACATTTCTTATTGAGATAGGTTGGTTTTACAGGCCATTCGCAAACAACACTGTTATATATTTTACCCAGATGTACCTTTTAAAGAACTCATATATTCATACTTTCAATACATATATACTTATTATATTCATGTTTCCCATTCGTCGATACACAAGTGATTAATGTAAAATTTATATAGAATAATATAGAACAATACAGAACAACTGAAAATGAACAATAACACCAGATGTAGTGGCAAAACAGTGACGGAAAAAATTTATTAGTTAACCAACCCTAAAAACTCCCAACCTCCCAAGATCTTACAAATTGTAAGATCTGTAACAAACAATACAAAGAGATATAATCAACTTATGATTATCAGTTGATTAATCAGAACGATACAACCAAAAATACAAAGATCCACTGGATCTACAACAATGCCGAATCAACAACTCAACAAGATCTTCAACAGATCTACAACAGAACAGGAGAACTTGAAGAAGCCAGAGAGAAGATGAGAGGTAGGTGAAGTGCGTAAAAGAGAGAATGAAGCCTTAGCTGACTGATGAGCTCTTTTATACCCAGTCACAACAATGTTACACTTTAGTCTACAAGAATGCAACAATTTGAAATGTCCAATTCTCGCTTAATTTATAGTTGGAGTTCATCCTCGTCGCGTCGCGCGACCATATTCCATTTTCACCTTCGTGTAACGCGAAGGGGCAGTCTAGGGCATAGGTGGCATGAGTCACCACGTAGGCCTGCCAAGTGGCTGCCACATGGTGGCACATGTCTTCTATGGAAAATAGAGGCGCCGCGTCACGCGACCGCCTTCTACCATTGTCGTTGCGTAGCTTGACAAGACCCAAAACTAGGTTTTCTCGTTTTCAGTGCTGCTTTCCGTCATGCGCGTTCGGGGTCTCGATTATGATTTGTTATAGGGCCTCTTCGAGGGTTTCATAACCCTGTTGTGTGATCAGCCTCCAAGACGAACAACAGAATGAACAAGCTGTTGTGCATTCAGCCTCGAAGCAAACGTCCAGCGATAATCAACAGTTAGCATCATCACAACATATTTGGTAGGTAATGTTAGGGGAGGATTTTTGAATGATCAGTGATCCTCGATAACTGTCGGGCTTAGGGATCCTCAGTTCTGTTTGAATTAGTGATCCTCAGAAAGTATTGTAGGATCAGGATCATGGATCATCCTAGTGATCCTTACACTAACGATTGTCTGCTTTGAATATGATGTTGGTTTGCAGGAGTACGAGCTTGGACTTGGTCTTGGAGATATTCCTGGAGCATATTCCATATTTATTCCGCACGTGCTTGACTGATATGAACGTTATGGAGGTCGTGGAAGACTTGCACGAAATGCGGATAGTTAGTTAGCTTAGATATTTTCCAAATTTAAAAGGTTATGGCGAGCTAGATTAGAACACTTGGCTATTTTTAGCTTAACACACACACTCGTAACTGCTCTCATCAGCTCTCGACAGTTTACTTGGCGATTACACACTTTTTTGCACATTATACTCTAGTGATCCTTGTAACTAGCTTGCTATCATCAAAAGTTGTAATACCTTGTTTGTTTAATCTGATTTGGTGATCGGTAGTTTCCATCACCCGAGGTTTTTTATGCCGGAGATCAACTCTTGATCAAGGGCTTTTTCCTCGTATAAATCTTTGTGTCACTTGTTCATTACATTTCTGAGTGATCCTTAGCATTATTCATTGACTCAAGCATCACACCTCACAACAGAAAGTTTGGTTGCATTATCTTAGCTTGATTTTTGACCAAAACAGTTTGGCGCCCACCGTGGGGCAATTGGTGCTTCATTCCTAAGAAGATTCATATTTTTGTGTTCATTTCGGTTCGTTACAACCAAGCAGATGGCTTCCTCAACGAAGAACACATCAAGCTCTATGCCAGCAATGAGTTCTTCACAAGGCGTTCCTCCTTTGCCTCCACCACCTTATGGATCCCAGAAGAATGCTGAAAAAGCTGCGAAGAGACAAACCCCCATTTTCACAAAACCACCAACTTCTTCTGTTTCTTCTAATCCTACTACTAATGTTCTTTACACTCTGATTTTGCAGATGAGGAATCACGCACAAGAGCAGGACAAAACCAATGAAAGGATCCTCCTGGAGATCGTTGAGATCAAGAAACAGAAGAAATCAGTGGAGGATCACTCTCCTCTGATGCCAAGGTCACTGAATTTTGACACTCCAGTTGTAACTACCCTACAATCGGCAGTTCCAGGCATCCAGTATCAAAGTGGTCCATCAGAAAGGCGTTATGGAACAGCAACTATGAGTCAGGCATTTGGCACTCACTTCCAGCCTCAAGGATTCTGCTCTCAGCCATCGGGATCCTCTTTTCAGCATCAGGGATCCTTCGTCAGCTCAGGAGGATATTTGGGAATGCACGCGGTTCAAGGATCCTCCCAGGTCCAAGGATACTCCCAGGTCCAAGGATCCTCCCAGGTCCAAGGATCCTCCCAGGTCCAAGGATCCTCCCAGGTCCAAGGATCCACCCAGATCCAAGGATTCTCTGTGGCTCTAGGATCCTGTCAACCTCAAGGATCCAACATCTTTCAGGATCAAGGATTCTTGAGAAGTACGCAACCTCCAAGCACAGATGTTCATCAAGGAGACTTCATACCAATGCAGACCATTGCTTCATCTGGTCCTTCGATCATACCGGAGTCCCATCAATATGGATTCACATCTGGAATTCCAAACATGAATCCTCTGGGAGGTAACGCTTTCAATAATTCTTATAACACTAACCATGGCTCCATGCAGGATACAGGTATCAATCAAGCTATGGCTAGGGAGTTACAGAAGCTTAAGGATATGATATCCAGTGTTCCAGGAGTGGTCAAGCCCATTCCTGAGATTGCAGACGGTAGCCATAGGATATCTCGCTTTGCACCACCCTTATGTGATGCTGAGATACCCAAAAGATTCCAGATACCATCCATGAAGCTATACGATGGTTCAACGGATCCAGAGGAACATGTAGCTCAATATAGGGAAAGGATGGAGATCAATCCAATTCCTGAGAGGTTAAAAGAAGCATGTCTATGCAAGGGTTTTGGATCCATACTTACAGGATCTGCTCTTAAATGGCTGCTAAGTCTTCCCCCTTACTCTATTACTTCATTTGCTAATCTAGTTAATTTGTTTAATAGTCAATTCTCTTGTAGTAGAAAATTTGAACGATTAACTAGTGATCTATATAGGGTAACACAAGGTCAAAATGAATCACTTAGAGATTACATCACTAAATTTAGTAAAGAATCCTTAGACATTCCTAACCTGGATATTGCTACGGCTGTAGAAGCCTTTAAAATGGGTTTGCTTAGGGATTCACTGTTCTATGATGATCTTGTTATAACCCCATGCAGGAATCTTGATGAAGTAAGAACCAGGGCCCTTAGGTTCATCCGCCTAGAGGATGACAAAAGGATCCAGGAGAGATTGACAGGATCCTCCAAACAGGAGAAGCAAGGATCCTACTTTAAGAATAACAAGTTCAAGTCCTACAACAAGTCTGACAACCAGAACGTGCATGCAGTGGAACAGGAAGAGGATGATGAGGATTATCCTCCAATTTCTGAATACTGTTTTTCTGTTGATAACAATGAACTAATTCTTGCAATGCAGAATCTAGGTGAAAAGGCTAGGTGGCCAAGGAAAAATGATAAACCAGCTGCTACAAAGGATAAGTCCAAGTGGTGTGCATATCATGAGGATTTCGGGCATCTCACTGAAGAGTGTATTGCACTTAGAAAGGAATTTGGTTACTTGTTAAGCAAGGGGCATTTGAAAGAGCTTTTGGGACGAAAGAAGTCAAGGATCCAGGATCGTGAAAGGATCCCGGAAAAGGCTCCTGCTCCTCCATCAGATGCACAAGTTATAAACTTCATATCCGGCGGATCAGACATTTGTGGTACTTCCTTTTCAGCGGCCAAAAGACATGCCAAGGAAACCAAGATGGATAATGGAGACAGACCCATCCGGACGTCCACTGTCACCGAGGATAAGATCATAACTTTTGATGAGGATGATCGTCTTGATGTTCAGGATCCTCATCATGATGGTCTTGTTATTACCTTCTTTATTTCTAATCATTTTGTTCGCAGGATCCTTATAGATGGAGGAAGCTCTGTGAACATCATTCAGCTTGATGTCCTCAAGAAGATGAATATCCCAGAGTCTGATATTGTTCCAAGATCCTCAGTCCTTGTGGGATTCAGTGGGGAAACCAAGAACACACTAGGGGACATCAAACTCCCTATCTATATTGAAGGACTCCATTCTTATCAGAAGTTTTGTGTTATAGATTGCTTATCTTGTTGTAATGTTATCCTTGGCAGACCATGGATACATGACATGAAGGCAGTCCCATCTACTTATCATCAGTGCGTGAAGCTTCCTAGTCCATGGGGAGTGGTGAAAATTGAGAGTGATCAACAAGAAGCTAAGAATTGCTATATCTCATCGATGAAGCCAGCCTCAAGACCAAGGGAGCAATAGCAATTAAAGCATCCTTCAAGAGATGTCTTGGAGGCAAGAGAGCAGGATGTAAAAGAAATCCTCATGGATCCTCATGATCCTGAATCCAAGATTTTCATAGGATCAGGGATCCTTAGCGACATTGAACAGGATTTAGTATCCTTCCTTAAAAGAAGGAAATCTACCTTTGCCTGGAAGCATGAGGATATGACAGGTATATCTAAGGATATAATTACTGATAAGCTTGGCATTGACAGGTCATTCAAGCCTATTCATCAAAAAAAGAAGGAAGTTTGCACCTGAAAGGAATGCTATTATCCAGGAGGAGGTAGATAAACTACTTCGGGCAGGTATGATAAGAGAGGTTAAGTATCCAAGGTGGTTAGCCAATGTGGTTGTTGTTCAAAAGAAAAATGGAAAGTGGAGGGTATGTGTCGATTTTACTGATTTAAACAAGGCATGTCCCAAGGATCCTTTCCCATTACCCCATATTGACTCCATGGTGGATGCTACCACGGGTCATGAGTTGTTGACTTTTATGGATGCTTCATCTGGATTTCAACAAATTCAGATGGAACCATCTGATCAAGAGGATACAACCTTTATGACCCCAACTGGTATATACTGTTATATTGCTATGCCATTTGGACTAAGGAATGCAGGTGCTACTTATCAAAGGCTAGTCAATATGATGTTCAAGGAACAAATTGGACACACTATGGAAGTCTATATAGATGACATGGTGGTTAAGTCCAAGAAAGCTGAGGATCACCTTAAAAACTTGGAGGAAACATTCAATATCCTTGATAAATTTAATATGAAACTAAATCCTTCCAAGTGTCATTTTTGTGTTAAAGCAGGTAAATTCTTAGGCTATATGGTGAAAAGAGGGGCATTGAAGCAAGTCCAGAGCAGATTAAGGCTATTGTGAATATCAAATCTCCCGCCAATGCCAAGGATGTGCAAAGACTGACAGGCAGGATCGCAGCCTTGAACAGATTCATATCCAAATCCTTAGAAAAGTGCAAGGAATTCTATGACATCCTGAGGAAGAACAAGAAATTTGAATGGACTGAGAAGCATGAAAGTGCCCTCAAAGCTCTTAAGGATAACCTATCCTCAGCCCCTGCCTTGATGAAACCAGAAAAGGGGGATGTATTATCCTTATACCTAGCAGTATCCTCAAAAGCAGTAAGTGCGGTCCTTGTTAAGGATCACGAAGGTACACAACATCCTGTCTATTATGTAAGTAAGAGTTTGCTTGATGCTGAATCAAGGTATTCACATTTAGAAAAACTTATCCTTGCATTAATTATGGCATCTACTAAATTAAGACATTATTTTGAAACTCGTGCCATTATTGTTAAAACTAATTTCCCAATTAAGAATGTTCTCAGGAAACCTGAAATGTCAGGAAGGATGGCTAAGTGGGCAGTGAAGCTTAGTGCTTATGATATAAGATATGAACCAAGGACTGCCATCAAATCCCAAGCCTTAGCTGACTTTGTGGCAGATTTTAGTAGTGATTTGCAAAAACGAAGCTGAGTTAGAGGTCCAACAGCTAGAAGAAACTAAGGATCCTTGGATACTCTTCACTGATGGTGCTTCTAATGTTAAAGGAACAAGGCTTGGAATACTACTAAAATCGCCACAGGGGGACATAATACCCCACTCCATAGCTTGTGAATTTCAAACTACCAACAATGAGGCTGAGTATGAAGCCTTGATAGCTGGTTTGCAAATTGCTAAGCATATGAGGATTAGGTATCTTGAGGTACATGTAGATTCATTATTAATTACTAATCACTTTAATGGATCCTATGCTGTTAAAGGTGAAAAGCTAATCAAATATTTAGAGATAGTCAAAGAATTGGCACTCTCTTTTGTTTCCTTTAGTTTGACACAGGTACCAAGGGAAGAGAATGCAGATGCTGATGCATTAGCCAATCTAGGATCATCCTTGAAGATCCCGGAGGATATCAAGATCCCTATTATCCACATCCTGGCCCCTGCTATCGAGGATCATGTAGCCATGGAGATAGGAGAGGATCTCGCAATCATCCCTAGTGAGGATACTCAATCTCATTCAGGATCATGGATCCTCCCAATCATGAGATACATACAACATGGAGAGATTCCTACAGGAGAAAACCCTAGGGCTTTCAAAATCAAGGTATCTCAATTTACAATATTGAATGATATGTTGTATAAACGATCTCTTGCAGGACCATATCTAAGGTGCATTGAGGATCCTGAAATCCAAGAAGTCCTAAAGGATTTCCATGAAGGAGATTGTGGAAACCATACTGGGGGCAGGGCATTATTCTCAAGGATCCTGAGGACAGGATACTATTGGCCTACTATGAAGAAGGATGCTGTGGAATATGCCAAGAAGTGTGATCCTTGTCAGAGGCATATTAATATCCTTCATCAACCAGCAGAGCTTTTGCATCCTATATCCTCTTCATGGCCATTTATGAGATGGGGAATGGATATAGTTGGTAAGCTTCCTAAGGCACCTGGTGGAAAAGTATTTATGCTTGCCATGTCTGATTACTTCTCCAAGTGGATAGAGGCTGAAGTCTTTGCTCAAGTCAGAGAAAAGGAAGTTATATCCTTTATTAAAAGAAACATTATTACTAGATTTGGTATCCCTTCTGAAATTGTTTGTGATAATGGATCCCAATTTATTGGGAGTAGAACTACTAACTTTTGTGACAGCTGGGGGATTAAGATGATAACATCAACACCAGTACACCCACAAGCTAATGGTCAGGCAGAATCATCCAACAAGATCATCATCAAAAATTTGAAGAAGAAGCTTGGATCTAAGAAAGGAAAATGGGCAGAAGAACTACCTTATGTACTTTGGGCTGATAAGACAACTCCCAAGAATGCCACTGGCCAAACTCCATTTTCTTTGGTATTTGGGGCAGAATCAGTGATCCCTACAGAGATGGTGGTCCCTACTGCAAGAACAAGCATTCGTGATCCTGAGGAAAATGCTGAAAACTTGGTTCAAGATTTGGATACTATAGAAGAACTCAGGGATTTGGCAAGGATAAGGATGGCCAGTTATCAACAAAGGATGGCTGGAGCTTACAACAAAAATGTCAGGATCAGGAAATTCCAAGTTGGAGATATGGTGTTAAGGAAAGCATTTCAGAATACCACCAATCCTGCTGATGGAAAGTTGGCACCAAAGTGGGAAGGCCCTTACTTGATCGAAGCTGAGGCAGGAAAGGGGGCATATCGATTGCTAAAAATGGAAGGTGACTTGCTACCAAGAGCTTGGAATGCTGTCGACTTAAAGAAATACTTCATGTAACAAGGATCCATGATCCTTACCTGACAAGTATCCTTACACAACAGATGATCCTCATCCTGGTAATATTCTAATATCAAACTATTTCATTCTTTAATTATCTTATTTAAGGATAAGGATCCTGCATCCTTTATCCTCCTTTCAGTTGATTCTGAGTTTTGAAGGTCCAGGCATCCTTAACAAAGGGTTGAGTATCCACAGAAGTATCCAGTTATTTGGGCTTGACCCCAGTTATTTGGGCTTGACCCCAGCTTGGGCATGTCCCCAGTTTCGCCAGTAGCGCACGATGATCCTGGTATAGTTCATGGCAATGGGACCAGTACTCGCTTTAGGGGCTGACAATTTCATTGTACTGGCTATATTCAGGATCCTACGTATAATGGTAGACGTACCATACATCCGTTCCTAAGGTTTCTAATGTTTTCACGTTAGCTAAGGGTTTGGCATTTTCATGTCACTAAGTTTGGATAGTCGCCAGTGAGGGCCATACTCCAGTTTACACACGATCCTTTGGGCTTGTCCCCAGTTATCCTTTGGGCTTGTCCCCAGTTATCCTTTGGGCTTGTCCCCAGTTATCCTTTGGGTATTATCCCCAGTTATCCTTTGGGCTTGTCCCCAGTAAATTGGGCTTGTCCCCAGAATTGTTGGGATTGTTCCCAGTTACTAACTTTTATCTTATATTGGCTTAGTCCCAAGTTGTATCCTATTTCAGGTTTTCGAAGCTAAATGACCAAGGATCCTTGATCCTTACCTTCTATTAAGGTTTGTCTTTTGGTTATCCTGATTATAAGTGTTAAAGGTTAGGATCCTAACTTGGATTCTCAGGTATGATCCTTAATTACTTTGATTCTATTCATTATTTATCTAATTGACTCTTATCCTTTGACAATTGAACTTATGATCCTTAAACTATACTACTTTTCAGAACTTGTTGACTATAGGATATGTGATCCTTGATCATATCCTAAACTTTTTGAGGATATATATTAAATTTTTCTTCTTTACTGTTAGGGGAGGATTTTCTAACAATTAGTGATCCTTATTCGTTATCCTAATTAATGATCCTTACTTCTGTGACAGGTGGTGATCCTCAGAAGAGCCTTAGGATCAGGATCATGGATCACTTTAAGGATCCTCATACTGACGATTGTTTACTTGATTTTTGTATTACTTCGCAGAAGTAATAGACGTGACTTGGTCTTGGCAACGGTAACAAGGAATATTCCACGAGTATTTCGCACACGATTGACCAGAAATGGACGTTGTGGAGAACGTGGGAGCTTGGCACGAAAGTCGGATAGTTAGTTAGTGTTGTTAACTTCTATTTTAAAAGGAGTAACGAGCTAGAATTAGAACACTTAGTCATTTTTATAGCTACACACACTCTCATACTCGCACACTTGAAGCTCTCGACGAACATTCATTCATTTTCATTCACTTTTACACATTACACGATAGTGATCCTTGTACCTAGCTCGTTACTATCCGAAGTTGTAAACATTTATTCATTTATTTGAACTTGGTGATCGGTAGTTTCCATCACCCGGGGTTTTTTGTGCCGGAGATCAACTCTTGATCAAGGGCTTTTTCCCCGTATAAATCCTTGTGTCGTTTGTGCAATTTACATTAAAGTGATCCTTGTCATTGTTCTACATTTCAAGCATCATACCCCTTAACAGAGAGTTTGGTTGCAATATCCTCAACAGATTTTTTGACCAAAACAGTTTGGCGCCCACCGTGGGGCAATTGGTGCTTCATCCTTAGAAGAATTCGCATTTCTGTGCTCATTGCAGTTCACTACAACCAAGCAAATGGCTTCCTCAGCGAAGAATGCTTCAAATTTGATGCCCTCATTCACTTCTTCACAAGGCGTTCCCCCTTTGCCTCCACCACCTTCTGGATCCCAGAAGAATGCTGAGAATGCTGCGAAGAAACCGACTCCCATTTTCTCAAAACCTCCAACTTCTTCTGCTTCTTACACTCCCACTACTAGTGACATGTTTACTTTGATTTTGCAGATGAAGGATCAGATACGGCAGCAGGACAAAACCAATGAGAGGATTCTCAAAGAAATCGGAGATCTCAAAAAACAAAAGACAACGGCAGAGGATCATTCCCCACTGGTGCCAAAATCTTTGAATTTTGATACTCCGGTGATTACTTCTCAGCCATCAGTGGTTCCAGATGTTCAATATGTGGGTGGACCAAAATGAGTGCACTACGGAACAACAACAGTGACTCAGGCATCGGGTTCCTATTTCCAGCCAGCAGGATCCTATCCTCAGTATATAGGATCCTTCATGAATGCAGGAGGTTATTCAGGAGCGTAGCAGATTCAAGGATCCTCCTTTGTTCCAGGATCATCCCAAGTGCAAGGATCCTCCCTTGTTCCAGGATCATCCCAGGTTCAAGGATCCTCCCTTGTTCCAGGATCATCCCAGGTTCAAGGATCCTCCTTTGTTCCAGGATCATCCCAGGTTCAAGGATCCTCCTTTGTTCCAGGATCATCCCAGGTGCAAGGATCCTCCCTTGTTCCAGGATCCTCCCAGTTTCATGGATCCTTCCAGATGCCAGGATCCTTACAGAGTTTGCAAACAGGAAGTTCAGATGTCCATCAGGGAGATTTTATTCCAATGCAGACCAATGCTTCTACTGGTCCCTCGATCAATTCAAAGCCCCAACAATATGGATTAACATCCATTCTCCCTAACTTGAATCCGATGGGAGGTAACACTTTTAATAATTCTTATGCTACTAACCATGGTCTTATGCAGGATCCAGGTATCAATCATGCCATGGCCAGAGAATTGCAAAAGCTAAAGGATATGATATCAAGTGTGCCGGGAGTGGTCAAACCTATCCCAGAGATTGCAGATGGGAGCCACAAGATATCTCGTTTTGCACCACCAATCTGTGATGCTGAGATACCCAAGAGGTTCCATGTACCAACAATGAAACTGTATGATGGTTCGACGGATCCTGAAGAACACATAGCACAATACAGGGAGAGGATGGAGATCAATCCAATTCCAGAAAGGTTAAAGGAAGCATGCCTGTGCAAGGGATTCGGATCCACTCTTACTGGATCAGCTCTCAAATGGCTGCTAAGTCTTCCCCCTATTCTATTACCTCATTTGCTAATCTAGTTAACCTGTTTAATAATCAGTTTTCTTGTAGTAGAAAATTTGAACGATTAACTAGTGATTTATATAGGATAACCCAGGGTCATAATGAATCACTAAGGGATTACATTACCAAATTCAGTAAAGAATCCTTAGACATTCCCAACTTAGATATATCCACGGCTGTTGAGGCCTTTAAAATGGGATTGCTTAGGGATTCGTCGTTCTCTGATGATCTTGTTATGACACCATGCAGGAACTTAGATGAGGTAAGGACCCGAGCACTTAGGTTCATTCGGCTAGAGGATGACAAGAGGATCCAGGAGAGGTTAGCAGGATCCTCAAAGCAGGAAAAGCAAGGATCCTCATTCAGGAACAACAAGTTCAAATCCTACAACAGGTCCGATAACCAGAACGTGCATTCTATTGATCAAGAAGAGGATGATGAGGATTATCCTCCAATTTCTGAATATTGTTTTTCTGTTGATAACAACGAACTAATCCTTGCGATGCAGGATCTAGGTGATAAAGCTAGATGGCCCAGAAAAAATGATAGGCCAGCTGCAACTAAGGATAAATCAAAGTGGTGTGCATACCATGAAGATTTTGGGCATCTCACAGAAGAATGCATTGCACTAAGAAAGGAAATTGGATACTTGTTGAGCAAGGGACATCTAAAAGAATTGTTGGGAAGAAAAAAGTCAAGGACTCAGGATCCTGAAAGGATCCCTGAGAAGGCTCCAGCCCCTCCAGCAGATGCAAAAGTGATAAACTTTATTTCTGGAGGATCAGACATTTGCGGCACATCCTTCTCAGCGGCTAAAAGGCATGCAAAGGAAACTAAAATGGATAACGGTGAAAGACCAGTTCGAACATCAAGTGTCTCCGAAGGAAAAGTCATAACCTTTGATGAGGACGATCGTGTCGATATCCAGGATCCTCATCACGATGGTTTAGTTATTACTCTTTTCATTTCTAACCATTTTGTCCGCAGGATCCTTATAGACAGAGGAAGTTCAGTGAACATTATCCAGCTTGATGTTCTAAAGAAGATGGGTATCCCTGAATCAGATATCATACCAAGATCCTCCGTGCTCGTGGGATTTAGTGGCGAAACTAAGAATACCCTGGGGGACATTAAACTCCCAATATACATTGAAGGCCTACACTCTTATCAAAAATTTTGTGTTATTGACTGTTTATCTTGTTGTAATGTTATTCTTGGCAGGCCTTGGATACACGATATGAAAGCAGTCCCATCTACCTACCATCAATGTGTGAAGCTCCCTAGTCCTTGGGGAATAGTGAAGATTGATAGTGATCAGCAGGAGGCTAAGAATTGCTACACTTCATCGATGAAACCAGCCTCGAAGTCAAGGGAGCAATAGCAATCAAGGTATCCTCCAAGGGACGTCTTGGAGGCAAGAGAGCAGGATGTGGTAGAAATCCTCATGGATCCCGATGATCCTGAATCCAAAATCTATATTGGATCAGGGATCCTTGGCGAAATGAAAGAAGACCTCATATCCTTCCTCAAAAGGAGAAAGACTACCTTTGCATGGAAACACGAAGACATGACTGGTATATCCAAAGATGTAATTGTTTTGGTCAAAAATTACCGAAGTAATTAAGTGATCAAATTAGTTAAGTGAGGTAGTGTGCTAGAAATGAGTGTCGAAAATATGTTAATCAAATTAATTGTAAAAAACAGTTTCAGGATACGGCTCAAGATATAGAGCTGTATCTATGATCAAACAATGAGTAAAAGTAAAGTAAACGACACGGGATATACGAGGAAAGCCCTTGATCAATCTAGATCGCCGACATAAAACCTCGGGAGCTGACAATCGCAGCTGCCTAGTTCTTCAATTGCTTCACAAATCAGGATACAGTGCAGGATGTGGTACGGATCGACTAAGTGTTACAATGAAACTTGAATACAAGTGTGGTGTTTGCAATGAGCTAGAGAGTGAAAGTGTACGAGAGTGTTAGTGAAAAATTGTGTGTTCTAAGCTGATCCGCCCCCATCTATTTATAGTAAAGATAAAATAACAAACTACCCTAAACTCGCGGGATCCACCGAATATTCCTTCTTCGAACGTTGTAGACCTGGTCTTTCGGGCTCAACGTCTCTTCCTCAACAAATTCGTCCGAGTCTCGAGGAGAAGAAGTCCTCTTGACCGTTAGTAAGTCTCAGCCCTTAACCTGCACGTGGTTAATTCAATAAGCCTCAGGATATCGCCCAAGATGTTAGCAATATCCTCTTCCAGCATCCTGGTCACAAATGAAAAAACATAGGCAGGATATTGGTTAGGATATATACGTTAAGAAAATGACCCCTAACAATTGTCCCCAAATATATCGGTTGGGATACCAATCCAACGGATATATTTCAAAAATCTTATCCCATAACTCAAGGTATTTAAAACGAAGCGACGGTCAAGATCACATCGTAACTTCCAACGCGTTTTTTACTCAATGGAGATCCACGATGCCCCTATATCTTCTATTTTCTTGTTTGAAAAGCAGATATCTTCAACAGAACCTTCAGGCAATTCTCCATTTCTGATTTTCTTCCTGTCAATTTACTTCATCTTACTTGCAATGGACGCCGAGACCTTCACTCAACAGAACCTTCTTAAAAATCCCGAAAAGGAGATCTGCGCTTTTGACAACGCAGACATTGCAACTTTAAGAGCCTCCGGCGCTTTCCCCGACATCACAGTCTTTAGGCCATTCGATCGGTCAATCCGATCGGATGTTTCTTCTACCGAATGGATCTGTTTTCCGGCATATCCTTTTTCATTAGGTCTTCGATACCCTTTTCCCGAATTCATGATGCAATTCTTTCGTATTACTGGCATCTCTTTTGCTCAAACCATGCCCATGGTTTGGAGAGTATTAATTGTACTCAACCAAATCAAAAACCTCCATTGCTCTGACCTCTGCATCGAGGATTTACCTATAGCTTATCGCCTCCGATCCCATGGCTCTAGCCGGTTCTTGCTCTTCTCAACCTCCAGCAAACCCCTGATTCTCAAAGCCACCAAAAACGAAGACGGATGGCAACGCAAATTCTTCTTCGTCAAACGAGATTCCATTGCTGAGGGTGCCAACCTTCCGGTGGAGTAGTTAACCACCGGTAGGATCATAAATATCCTCATAAACGAATTGATTGTTATCTTCTATTAATATTCTTCTTTTTAGTCTTTATGCAGTGAACTTCAAGGAAGTCGCTCCCCCTACCGCTGAGTCAGAAGAGAGAATCAATACCGTTTACCGGTTACCTGCAATAGACAGGACTTTCACCACACACGTCCCGAGTTCAAGTCAGTACTCATCATCCGAGATGTCTGGTAAGAATTTCTTTCAAAATAGTTAGTCAAAACAATATAATGATAAAATAAAGGGTAAAACTTTTCCCTTTATGCAGCACCAGCTAAGATCCCTGAAGTCTTTGACCTTGATGAACTGGATAGCTATTCTGACCAGATCCAGGTCAAGAAAGAACCTAGCCCCAAGACCACTGCTACATCCAAACCCAGTAGCTCCAAAGCCATCATCATTCCTAAACCTTCACCGGCGACCAAGCCTCGGAGTTCAAGTTCCCGCAAAAGGAAAGAACCCGATTCTCCTGTCATTTCTGACACCTTTCCTTATGAGAAGCACGGGTTTATTGAAGCCAGTGGGTTCATGACTTCTTTTCTTAACCAGGTTAGTATCCTCACACTATATCCTGCAATTTAGATTATTTTCAAAGATTTAACAATGTTAACCCCTGTCCTTTTACCTTTGTAGGGTCTTGAGCGTTTAGTTCACTTATATCAAGAATCCTGCAAGCTCAACAAAACACTTGAATCTAAGTTAAAGGAAGCAGAAATCACAATCTCTGACCAAGGTATGATCGCGGCCGCTAAATCTCGTCATTACGAGGAGAAATACAAAGCTATGACCCAAGAACACCAAGTTGCTCTCAAGAAAGCTACTCTTCAAGCCCAGGCTGATCTGGAAGCTGCCCATGTGCAGTACGAACGGGATATGGTCAGTTACCGATAAAGCCTCAAAAGTTCCGTCGTCATTTCACTTCTCCAGGCTAGGTTGAAGATGGCTCATGAAGCCAAAACGTTAGGCTTAGAATGCCCTTCTTGGGACGTTGGTGCTTGGGAGACCAAGCTGAAGAATCTTGGCGGTACTTCTTCCAAATCAACTGTTGATGAACCTTCTAAAGCAGTTGAAAAAGCACCCGATGTTGAGAAGGATGCTGAGACGGATCCCAAGATGGATGTTGCCGAAACCGTTATGGACCAAGAAGGCACTACCCCCTAGAGCTTATTTTCTTTAATTTTATATTTTTATGTACAATTTTCATTTCTGTCTCTAAACAATTTGATAGCCGAAGGTGGATGGGTCCTGGGTTTCAGGATGAAACCTTCGGTTATCAACCAGTATTGATTGCTTAAGAATAATTTCATCTTTTTATTTTTCTAAGTGTAAACCTTAGCTTTGCAAAAAATTTCATACTGTTATCTTATAAAATATCCTGATCAGTATGCTCAGCAACATACTGTAAAAGCCTTTTATTAGATAGATCTTCCAAACGTTCCTTCAACTTTGTAAAAATTTCTTTAGAAAGTAAAAAATAGTCTATCTTTTCAAAACCAAGTTTTGATAATATTTAAATAATCAGAGTTCCAAACTAATACTGGTTTCAAACACCCTAACCAAATATCCTTAAAAGGACTTTGAGGATATATACCAGGATACTTATCATAATGTCACTTAAAAACTTAAATGATGTTTACAAAGGAAAGATCATACCAGAAATAGGGTATAAACCTATTACCAAACTTCAATCCCTTTGCAACTCTTCCAATGAAGATGTCCCCTGTGCAAGGTACTTAGTGCATTAGTTGCAAACTTCATCCTTTTAGCTTTACACCACCACCTTGGTGGGAATGTCCCCTGTATACAATGTCTTCAAACACTTTAGAAATCTTCTAAATGTCAGTTTCCATAGGCAAATTTTTACGTTCCAAGGGCAAAACCCAAGGATGTATTGGAGATAAATCCCTTGTATCCTGGGGAAAATCCCAAATTTTCATGCCCTACAGGCGGGAGTGTATAAACTCCAAGACTTAGAAAGGTGAAAACCTTTTAACCTTAGAGAGTATGAAAATACCCTTTCGTGAGAGAGGGTGATCAATCCTCATATACCTTTAGGATTCAGGATATAGCCAACAGTAACGAAATTGTCAGCCACTTTTACATGGACTGGTCCCGCCACCTTGAACTATCCCTGAATAACTTGCGCTCCAGGCGGGGTGTTTAAACCCAATTCGCAAGAAAGGTGAATACCTTTAAACCTGTGAAGGGATCAGTATCCCTTAAACGTGAGAGAGGGGGCCAATCCTCTAATCTTCTGAGTTATCCTGAGTGCATATCCTGGAGCTATATCCTGAAACATATCTTGCAAAACAATTGTAAACTAAGGTGGGTGTTAGCTTGGCTAACACCCCTCCGATGCTTAAGTCAATATTGGGTTACAAAGAATAAATTAAAACAAAACATATTTAAAAAAGATAAAATTCATACCATTATGAGTTAGAAATTGAATTCTAAACTCACTTGAAATAGAGCTTAAGGTGTATAGCATTCCAAGATCTCGGTAGCATATCCCCCTCCATATTCTTGAGTCTATATGCTCCTTTCCCTGGTTCTGATTCAACTTCATATGGTCCTTCCCATTTTGGAGCTAACTTACCATCGGCAGGATTGGTAGTATTTTGAAAAGCCTTTCTTAACACCCAATCTCCAACCTTAAATCTTCTGGTTCTAATATTCTTGTTATATGCCCTGGATATTCTCTGTTGATATGCTGCCATCCTTAGCCTTGCCGCATTTCTCTTTTCATCTATAGTGTCTAAATCCTGACTCAAGGCTTCAGGATTCTGCTCAGGATCACTTAAGGTAGATCTTGCAGTAGGTATTGTCATTTCCGTCGGAATCATTGCTTCTGCTCCAAACACCAAAGAAAATGGGGTCTGGCCTCTTGCATTCTTCACCGTTGTCCTATCAGCCCATAAAACAAAGGGTAATTCTTCTGCCCATCTTCCTTTTTTAGCTCCAAGCCTTTTCTTTAAGTTATTGACAATTATCTTGTTTGAGGATTCTGCTTGTCCATTTGCTTGAGGATGTACCGGAGTAGATGTGATCATTTTGATTCCCCAACTCTTGCAAAAGTCAGTAGTCCTCTTACTTATGAACTGAGAACCATTGTCACAGATTATCTCAGTTGGTACCCCGAATCTGGTCAGGATATTCCTCTTGATGAAGGATACTACTTCTTGATCTCTAACTTGAACAAATGCTTCTGCTTCAACCCACTTAGAGAAATAATCCGTCATTGCTAGCATAAAGACTTTTCATCCCGGAGCTTTTGGTAGCTTTCCCACTATGTCCATACCCCACTTCATAAATGGCCAAGGGGAAACAATAGGATATAATGGTTCAGCCGGCTGATGCAGTATATTACTATGTCTTTGACATGCGTTACATCTTCGAACATATTCTGCGGCATCTTTTCTCATCGTTGGCCAATAATATCCTGTCCTTAATACTTTTGAGAATAACGACATGCCCCCAGCATGGTTACCACAATCCCCTTCGTGAATATCCTGAAGTACTTCCTTGGCTTCAGGATCCTCCAAGCACCTCAAATATGGTCCTGCAAGAGATTTCTTATATAAAATATCATTTATAATAGTGAATCGTGATACCTTCATCCTAAATGCCTTAGGATTTTGATTTCTGGGGATGTGTCCTTCCTTAAGATATTTTATGATTGGAGCCGTCCAGGATTTAGGATCCTCTTCAGGATATTCTGCTCCAGGATCCTGGATACCCGCTACTTCCTTATCCTGAGGATTCGTCGCAGGATACAAGATATGTAATATTGGTATTCGGGTCCCTTCAGGTATCCTGATTGATGATCCCAAATTTGCTAAGTCATCCGCTTCAGCATTATCCTCCCTTGGTACCTGTTCAAGTGCAAAAACATCGAAATATCCTGCTAATTTTCTGAGAATATCAAGGTATTCGATTAACTTCTCACCCTTAACTGCATAGGAGCCATTGAAATGGTTAGTAATTAACAAAGAGTCAACGTATACTTGCAAATTCTTGATATTCATACTCTTAGCCAATTCTAATCCTGCAATTAAAGCTTCATATTCTGCCTCATTATTAGTAGCAGGAAATTCACACCTAATAGCCTGGGGTAATATGTCCCCCTGTGGCGATTTTAGTAGTATTCCTAATCCTACTCCTCTTACATTAGATGCACCATCAGTATATAATGTCCAGGATCCTGAGGATTCTCCTAACTGTTGAACTTCTAAGTCTACCTCATCCTGAATGTCACTACTAAAGTCAGCCACAAAGTCAGCTAGAGCCTGCGATTTTATGGCATTTCTAGGTTCATATACTAAATCATAAGCACTCAATTTTACTGACCACTTGGCCATCCTGCCTGACATTTCTGGCTTTCTAAGCACATTTTTTTACAGGATAATTGGTTTTAACATGTATCCTATGTGTCTCAAAGTAGTGTCTAAGTTTTGTTGATGCCATAACTAATGCTAGTATTAATTTTTCTAAATGAGAGTACCTAGTTTCAGCATCTAACAAACTTTTACTAACATAATAAACAAGATATTGCTGACCTTCATGATCCTTTATGAGAACGGCACTTACAGCATTCCCTGATACAGCAAGATACAGGGATAGTGGTTCACCATTTTCAGGCTTCATCAATAGAGGTGCGGTTGAGAGATATCGTTTCAAATCCTGCAGGGCTGCTTCATGCTTTTCCCCCCATTCGAATCTTTTGTTCTTCTTCAGGATATCATAGAAGTCTTTGCATTTCTCTGAGGATCTTGAGATAAACCTGTTTAAAGCTGCTACTCGGCCTGTCAATCTTTGTACGTCCTTCATATTTGAGGGTGATTTTATGTCCAGGATAGCTTTGATCTGCTCTGGGCTTGCTTCTATCCCCCTTTTTGTCACCATATATCCAAGAAACTTTCCTGCCCCCACTCCGAAATGGCATTTAGCAAGATTCAGCTTCATGTTGTATTGATCCAGGATATCAAATGCTCCCTTAATATCCTGGAGGTGATCCTCAGCCTTTTTAGATTTCACCACCATATCATCGATATATACCTCCATGGTGTCCCCCAGTTTGTCTTTGAACATCATGTTTACCAATCTTTGGTATGTTGCACCTGCATTTTTCAAACCAAAAGGCATAGCTGTATAACAATAAATACCTGTTGGTGTCATGAAGGCGGTATCCTCCTGGTCAGAAGGCTGCATTTGGATCTGTTGAAATCCTGAGGATGCGTCCATGAAGGTCAGCATTTCATGCCCGGCAGTGGCATCTACCATTGCATCAATGTGGGGAAGAGGAAATGGGTCTTTAGGACAGGCTTTGTTCAAGTCTGTGTAGTCTACACAAACTCTCCATTTCCCATTTTTCTTTTGTACTACAACCACGTTTGCTAGCCATCTTGGGAACTTAACCTCCCTGATCATTCTGGACTTTAATAGTCTTTCAACTTCCTCCTGGATAATAGTGTTCCGCTCAGGAGCAAACTTTCTTCTTTTTTGTTACACAGGCTTGAACGATTTATCAATCCCCAGCTTGTGAGTGATAATATCTTTGGATATGCCTGTCATATCCTCATGCTTCCATGCAAACGTTGACATCCTGCATTTCAAAAAGTTAATTAACTGTTCCTCAATATCCTGAGGGATATTGGTTCCTACGAGCACCGAAATATCGGGATTATCCTGGTCCAGGATAATTTTCTTCACATCCTGCTCCGGATCCTCCACGATATCCTGAGCCCGCGTCTTTAATTGCTATGCTGCACTAGGTTTGGTTGAGGATTTCATCGAGGATGAGTAGCATTCTTTCGCCTCCTGCTGATCACTATCAACCTTGACAACTCCCTAAGGGGTAGGTATCTTGATGCATTGGTGATATGTTGATGGCACGGCCTTCATATCGTGAATCCATGGTCTTCCCAGTATGATGTTATAGCAGGATAGAGAATCCATCACACAGAAACGTTGTATCGAGTTGACTCCTTCAACATATACTGACAACTTTATCTCTCCCACTGTGTTTCTAGCCTCTCCACTGAATCCAACGAGCACGGTAGACTTTGAAGTGATATCCATTGGAGATACATTCATTCTCTTCAGAGTTTCTAGTTGGATTATGTTGACGGAGCTGCCATTATCAACCAGTATCCTGCGTACAAAATGGTTAGCCACATATAACGTTATTACCAGAGCATCATGGTGAGGATCCTGGACAGTATCCCTGTCATCTGCATCAAAAGTGATCACTTTGTCAGTTGTGAGGGTAGTCATCCTGACAGGTTTGTCCCCCCTTTCGGCCTTAGCTTCCTTTGCATGTCTCTTTGCTGCCGAATACGAAGTTCCACAAATGTCGGATCCTCCCGAAATGAAGTTGATTATTTTGGCATCCGCGGGAGGTGATGCTGCTCGCTCAGGATCCTTCTCAGTATCCTGACCCTTATTCTTCTTTCTTCCTAAGAGATCTTTCAGATATCCCTTGCTTAGAAGATAGCTTATTTCCTTCCTTAGAGCAATGCAATCCTCAGTCACATGTCCGAAATCTTCGTGGTAGGCACACCATTTTGACTTATCTTTCCAGTCAGCCTTTTGTTGATTCTTTCGAGGCCACCTAGCCTTGTCTCCTAGACCCTGCATAGCATACATCAATTCAGGAATATTAACAGAAAAGCAATATTCAGACAACTCAGGATACTCTTCAGGATCCTCATCCTCGACAGCATTCACTCTTTTGTTTTCATTTCTACTATACGACTTAGGCCGATACGACTTGAACGAGGATTCTGACTTCCTATTAGTTGACTCATAAGTGTTGGATGAGTTCATCCTTTCTTGCATCTTCCTGTCATCTTCCAGATAAGGTTAAAATTTCATCATTAGAAGCTAAAACGGGAGCAGATCCCTGGACACTCCGAGTAGGGATAACATCTTGAGATTGTGTAGAGGCTGGCATCCTTGGAGGAGGTGGTGGAAGCACCGAACCGGTAGTAGCAGAAGTCACAGCAGACACAGTAGAGGAACTCATGTTTGATCTTGAGGCCATTATGGACAATGTGGCAAAAAGTTTTGAAAATAGAAAACCGATTAGCGATTTGACAAAAATTTTTAGTAAGGAGAGCACCACTTGCCCCACGGTGGGCGCCAAATTGTTTTGGTCAAAAATTACCGAAGTAATTAAGTGATCAAATTAGTTAAGTGAGGCAGTGTGCTAGAAATGAGTGTCGAAAATATGTTAATCAAATTAATTGTAAAAAACAGTTTCAGGATACGGCTCAAGATATAGAGCTGTATCTATGATCAAATAATGAGTAAAAGTAAAGTAAACGACACGGGATATACGAGGAAAGCCCTTGATCAATCTAGATCGCCGGCATAAAACCTCGGGAGCTGACAATCGCAGCTGCCTAGTTCTTCAATTGCTTCACAAATCAGGATACAGTGCAGGATGTGGTACGGATCCACTAAGTGTTACAATGAAACTTGAATACAAGTGTGGTGTTTGCAATGAGCTAGAGAGTGAAAGTGTACGAGAGTGTTAGTGAAAAATTGTGTGTTCTAAGCTAATCCGCCCCCATCTATTTATAGTAAAGATAAAATAACAAACTACCCTAAACTCGCGGGATCCACCGAATATTCCTTCTTCGAACGTTGTAGACCTGGTCTTTCGGGCTCAACGTCTCTTCCTCAACAAATTCGTCCGAGTCTCGAGGAGAAGAAGTCCTCTTGACCGTTAGTAAGTCTCAGCCCTTAACCTGCACGTGGTTAATTCAATAAGCCTCAGGATATCGCCCAAGATGTTAGCAATATCCTCTTCCAGCATCCTGGTCACAAATGAACAAACATAGGCAGGATATTGGTCAGGATATATACGTTAAGAAAATGACCCCTAACAGTAATCACTCACAAACTCGGCATTAACAGGTCCTTCAAACCAATCCATCAAAGGAGAAGAAAGTTTGCACCGGAAAGGAATGCCATTATCCAAGAAGAGGTAGAGAAATTGCTCCGGGCAGGTATGATTAGAGAGGTCAAGTATCCAAGATGGTTGGCCAATGTGGTTGTTGTTCAAAAGAAAAACGGAAAGTGGAGGGTATGTGTCGATTTTACCGATTTAAATAAGGCATGTCCCAAGGATCCTTTCCCATTACCCCGCATTGACTCCATGGTGGATGCTACTGCGGGTCATGAACTGTTAACTTTTATGGATGCTTCATCTGGATTCCAACAAATCCAAATGGAACCATCCGACCAAGAGGATACAACCTTCATGACTCCAACTGGTATATACTGCTATATTGCTATGCCATTCGGACTAAGAAATGCAGGTGCAACATATCAAAGGCTGGTGAATATGATGTTCAAGGATCAGATTGGACAAACTATGGAAGTTTACATAGATGATATGGTGGTAAAATCCTTAAAAGCTGAGGATCACCTAAGAGACTTGGAGGAAGCATTCAATATCCTCGATAAATATAATATGAAGCTTAATCCTTCAAAATGTCACTTTGGTGTTAAAGCAGGTAAATTCTTAGGATATATGGTGACAAAGAGAGGCATTGAAGCTAGCCCGGAACAAATCAAAGCTATAGTGAACATCAAATCTCCGGCCAATGCTAAGGATGTTCAAAGGCTAACAGGCAGGATAGCAGCTTTGAACAGATTCATATCCAAATCCTCAGAGAAGTGCAAAGAATTCTACGATATCCTAAGGAAGAACAAGAAATTTGAATGGACTGAGAAGCATGAAAATGCTTTAAGAGCCCTCAAAGATTACCTATCCTCAGCCCCAGCTTTGATGAAACCAGAAAAAGGCGATGTGCTATCCTTATATCTTGCAGTATCCTCAAAAGCAGTAAGTGCGGTCCTTGTTAAGGATCATGAAGGTACACAACATCCTGTCTATTATGTAAGTAAAAGTTTACTTGGTGCCGAATCCAGGTATTCACACCTTGAAAAGCTTATTCTTGCATTAATTATGGCATCTACTAAGTTAAAACATTATTTTGAGACTCATGTTATCATTGTTAAAACTAATTTTCCAATTAAGAATGTTCTCAGGAAACCAGAGATGTCAGGAAGGATGGCTAAGTGGGCAGTGAAGCTAAGTGCATATGATATAAGATATAAGCCTAGGACAGCCATCAAATCCCAAGCATTAGCTGACTTTGTGGCTGATTTCAGTAGTGATTTACAGGAAGAAGCTGAATTAGAAGTCCAGCAGCTAGAGGAGACCAAGGATCCTTGGATACTCTATACTGATGGATCCTCAAATGTCAAAGGCACAGGGCTTGGAATACTACTAAAATCGCCACAGGTGGACATAATACCCCACTCTATAGCCTGTGAGTTCCAAACCACTAACAATGAGGCTGAATATGAAGCCTTAATTGCTGGTTTGCAAATTGCAAAGCATATGGGGATCAGGTATCTTGAGGTACATGTAGATTCATTGTTAATCACAAATCACTTTAATGGATCCTACGCTGTTAAAGGTGAAAAGCTAACCAAATATTTAGAGATAGTCAAAAGTTTGGCACTCTCTTTTGTTTCCTTTAGTTTGACACAGGTACCAAGGGAAGAGAATACAGAAGCTGATGCATTGGCTAACTTGGGATCATCCTTGAAGATCCCGGAGGATATCAAGATCCCTATTATCCATATCCTGACCCCGGCTATCGAGGATCATGTGGTTATGGAGATAGGAAATGATTCTGCAATTATCCCTAGTGAGGATACTCAATCCCATTCAGGATCAGGATCATGGATCTCACCAATTATGAGATACTTACAACATGGAGAGATTCCTACAGGAGAAAACCCTAAGGCTTTCAAAATTAAGGTATCTCAATTCACAATTTTAAATAATATGTTGTATAGACGATCTCTTGCAGGACCATACTTGAGATGCATTGAGGATCCTGAAATCCAAGAAGTTTTAAAGGACTTCCATGAAGGAGATTGTGGAAACCATACTGGGGGCAGGGCATTATTCTCAAGGATCCTGAGGACAGGATACTACTGGCCAACCATGAAGAGAGATGTTGTGGAGTATGCTAAAAGATGTGATCCTTGTCAGAGGCACAGCAATATCCTTCATCAACCAGCTGAATTATTGCATCCTATATCCTCCTCTTGGCCATTTATGAGATGGGGTATGGATAGAGTTGGTAAGCTCCCTAAGGCACCTGGTGGAAAAGTATTCATGCTTGCTATGACTGACTACTTCTCCAAGTGGATAGAGGCTGAAGCTTTTGCCCAAGTCAGAGAAAAGGAAGTTATATCCTTCATTAAAAGAAATATTATAACTAGATTTGGAATTCATTCTGAGATTATATGTGATAATGGTTCCCAATTTATTGGGGGCCGAACCACTAACTTTTGTGACAGCTGGGGGATTAAGATGATAACATCAACACCAGTCCACCCACAAGCTAATGGTCAAGCAGAATCATCCAACAAGATCATCATCAACAATTTGAAGAAGAAGCTTGGATCCAAGAAAGGGAAATGGGCAGAAGAACTACCCTATGTGCTTTGGGCTGATAGGACAACCCCTAAGAATGCTACAGGTCAAACACCATTCTCTTTGGTATTTGGGGCAGAATCAGTGATCCCAACAGAAATGGTAGTTCCAACTGCTAGAACAAGTACCCGTGATCCTGAGGAAAATGATGAAAACTTGGCTCAAGACCTGGATACTATTGAAGAAATCAGGGATATGGCTAGGATAAGGATGGCTAGTTATCAACAAAGAATGGCTGGTGCTTACAACAAAAATGTCAGGATTAGGAAATTTCAAGTTGGAGATATGGTATTTAGGAAAGCATTTCAGAATACCACCAATCCTGTTGATAGAAAATTGGCTCCAAAATGGGAAGGCCCTTATTTGATTGAAGCTGAAGCAGGAAAGGGGGCATATAGATTGCTAACCATGGAAGGTGATTTGCTACCAAGAGCTTGGAATGCTGTCCACTTGAAGAAATATTTCATGTGAGCAGGATCCTCATGGTACAGATGATCCTCCCGATGGAGATATCCTTAAAGGATCCTCAGAGTATCGGTGATCCTTACTTAGGTAATATCCTAAACTTGAACTATTTCATTTCATTATTTTCTCAAATAAGGATAAGGATCATGTATCCTTTATCCATCTCTCATGTGAGTTTAAGTTTTGAAAGTTCAGGTATCCTTAGCATAACATTGGTTATCCGCTGAAGCAATCCGTTCCTTGGGTTTAACCCCAGTCATTTGGGCTTGACCCCAGTTCCGCCTTTAGCGCATGATGATCCTGGTATAGTTCAAGGCAGTGGGACCAGTACTCGCTTTAGGGGCTGATAATTCCATTGTACTGGCTATGCCTAGGATCCTACGTATAATGGTAGACGTACCATACATCCGTTCCTAAGGTTTCTAACGTTTTCACGTTAGCTAAGGTTTCTAACGTTTTCACGTTAGCTAAGGTTTTGGCATTTTCATGTCACTAAGTTTGGATAGTCGCCAGTTAGGGCCATACTCCAGTTTACATACGATCCTTGGGCTTGTCCCCAGTTATCCTTGGGCTTGTCCCCAGTTATCCTTGGGCTTGTCCCCAGTTATCCTTGGGCTTGTCCCCAGTTGCTAACTCTTATCTTATATTGGCTTAGTCCCAAGTTATGATCTATTTCAGGTCCTTGAAGATAAGCAACTAGGGATCCTTGATCCTTACTTCACTCTAAGGTTTATTTTGTAGTTATCCTGATTATGGTTAGGATCCTAACTTGGATCCTCAGGTATGATCCTTAACTATTTTTAATTCTATTCATTATTTATTTGAATAACCCTTAAAGTTTGACAACTAGACTTGTGATCCTTAAAATATATTGCTTTTTGGGATTCGTTAACTATAGGATATTTGATCGTGGATCATGCTCTAAACATTTTTAATCTGACTTGTTCAATATTGTTTATTCAATAAATGTGCATCAAAACAAAGGAGAATTTGAGAAATAAAGGATAACAATACAAGATAAGCGACAAAAGGTTAGGATTTTATTTATTAACAAAAGACTAACCCTTAAAAGGTTGTCAAAATTACCTACCCGAGCATCTACCAGCAAAACGTGGCCCGTCCGCTGGGGTAGGTAAAGGGTGTCCATGATAATAAGTTCGAAAGTAGTGCAGGAAAATAAAGGCGGCAGGATCACAATGGCTTCATCCCCAAAACAGAGGATCCCTCCACCAATTGCAATCCTGCCTATTGTCCAAAGGATCATACGTGATCCTTAATCCTAAAACCTATTGTTCAAGTACAAACCATTAAATTGTTCAACATCACAACCACAAAAAGTTACTACCAAATTTAAAAATTGGGCTCCGGCTGCGTCTAAGAATGTCCATCATCGCCCAATCATGCAGCCTAAACCTTCGCTGCATTATCACCTCCAGCTCCACTTGTTTCGCCACCTTCACCTTTGCCTCCAGCTTCAATCGTCAGGATCTCTTCAACCTCCTCAGCCTCTTCATCGTCCAGTTCAGCCAGCCTTGCCTTCCAGCCTTCAACGTCCCAGGTGCTCTTGTCAAAAGCAGGATCCTGAGCTTCCAAGGCCATTTGCAGCTTGGTCTTGTACATTGTTATGGAGGCAGAGACTTTGGCGTCTTCGGTGATCTCACGTTTCTCATAGTCAACATTGATCAGCAACTTGGTCGTCTCCTGTTTGGCATTCCGGACTTCCTTCTGAAGATCAGCAATTGCAAGGTCTTTAAGCACTGCGACCTGTTGGAGGTCGGCAATTTTCTTATCCTGATCCTCAACGTGGCCAACATAATCCTCGATCTCAGAGAATTTCTGCAAAAAGGATAATGGATAAGGTCAGGATTAAGTGATCCTCAAATCAGCATTATATATCAGTAGGATATGTCAACAGGATATACGAGCAGAGACAGTGATCCTTACCTCATTAAAGTACTCGAGGAATTGGTGGCGGATCAGAGGCAGACCCTACAAATCCTCAGCTTCAGAGGCTTTTCTCTTCTTGATTGCCTTTCCTTTGAGGGGTGCCTTGGGGACCGAAGCTGTCGGACTGGTAGGAGCTTTTCTCTTGGAGGATCTGACAGTAGTGAGATCAGCGACATTGAACTTTGAAGCAGACTTGGTGGATTTTCCAGCGCCTACACAACCAAAACAAGATAAGTATCTTTTCTTAATTTACATTTCACTATTTATTTAAATTTTAAACAAGGATACTTACTTGACATTGTGACAGAGCCTGAGGATACCTCCTGTGAATCCTGGGTTGTTGTCTTGAAAGTTCTTGTTTCAGGATCGAGTTTCTTGAAAGCAAGGAGCCTCTCCTTAGCAGCAGAGGACAATCTGAGGTGTGAGACGGTGATAGCTGCATAACAAGAAAGCAAAAATATAAGTGATCCTTACATCAAAAGAAAGTTTCTGGTGATCCTTCTCAGGATCCTCCACCCTACCATGGGTAGCCCATTTCTTGGGTAGATCCTTTCCATCCTCAATAGAATCTCTCTTGATAAAAAAGAAACGCCGCTTCCAATTAGCATCATTCTTGGTGGCTTTGAAGATCGGGTGTTCCTCACCGGGTTTACGTTTAAACAAGTAGCGATGAGAACCGAAGGTAGTATGTGACAACCCGAGTTTGCAAGGTCTTTACTTGACTTAATACTTGTTCATAAGTACTGATTTTAGATTATATGTGGTGTGCATTATGTTCATTAATACACGTGATACATGTTTTGTTATAATAGGTTTTGTTGATTTAATAAAAACAAAGGGTAACCCTTGCCATATACCCTCCCCACGAAAACCCACATGAAAACACTTTAGTGTTTTCGGCACAAAGTGGGCAGCCGAAAACAACTCATGGGCTTCAGCCCAGTAGTGATTCAATATAGGGTTTGTTTTATTCACTGCATGTTATCGATAACTAGCAAACCCTAACCACTTATCACGTTCTCTCTCCCTCTCGCTACCCTTGGAAACCGAACGGCAGCCGTGAAAGACTTGAGCCATACATCAATCGAACTGTTGTCTCTTCCGTTTAGGTTGGTAATCTACTACCGATGACTGTTGGATCGAAATCATTATTAATTGTTTGTTTGGTATTCCGTATTGTCTGCTATCATGATATATGTATGAAACTATGATTGAATTGATTTGCATGCTAGGAATGCATATAATCTGATACATGGTCGGTTGCGTGATACTCATTGTCTATGTTAAATAAATGTTGGTGGTCTTGTCATGCTGATGTTTAGTGGCTGTTAAATATTATATTGTTTAGTGGCTGTTATAAACACATGGGTCTTGTTATGCTGATGTAATGATGTAATGATACTCATTGTCCATGTAATGATAGTGGATGAGTAACAGTTGGAGGTCGAATTGTTAATTGGATGCTGATTATAATTGCATGATGATTAAATATTATATTGTTTAGTGGCCGACAATTTGGAACAAATAAACACATGGGTCTGACTCATGTTAACTTACAAATGTTATAAGATGTCTCTATTATATAGTGGTCGACAATTATGATCTTAATAAGCATCCATTGGACCGATGTTGATGAAAGCTTTTCAGTCATGAATTGCGTGTATGATTTAGAGTACTATTTTAATCAAAGTGTTGACTGTGATAATTAGATCTTCATTGTTATAACATGATAGATTGTTTGAAATCGTTGTTGAATGTGTCATCGAAATCGTGATGCTGTGATGTTTCTGTTATAAATCATAATTGCATAATGATTGCTGATTACTGATTGATGTTGAACGATGATATGTTACAAGAGATGAAACCGTTATATGATTACTTGGATTATTCTTATGTGTAACTGCTCGACGTAACTGATGCTTGTGACGAATCACAAATTGACGAAATGGAATGTGTTTCGCCAAGGGTTGTTGACGAAACAGAATGTGTTTCGTCAACATGTGTTTCGCCAGTATATGATTCGCCAATCTGTGTTTCGCCTAAAGAGTAAACTGCACAGTAACCTGATTTAATTCTGTTAGAAGTTAACTGGATAGATTAACTGCTGTTAAGTGATACGCACGACTTGTATACATGTTTAGTACTACTGTGATTATACACATACATGGACAACTTGGATACAAACTGATTATTCTATACGTGCATACTCTAGGACGTGATTGATTTACTTGCGAGCACATATTTAGCATACCGAGCAAACCAAGGCGAGTTCACACTCTTACCAAGGCATGGGATTCCCCGGTGGGTTGGGAATGGGATTGAATGATTACTTGTACTTACATCACCACTAGACTACTTACCACGGTCCTCGGATTGGGAAGGATGCCTGTGCCAAAATCTACGTATAACATACGTACTATCCTCGGTTTGGGAAGGATACTAGTGTTAACACATACAAAAATCCTAGGTACAAATGTCCTCGGATGGGGAAGGACACCAGCGCTAAACCTACGTACTACCGTCCTCGGATTGGGAAGGACGCCAGCGCTAAACCTACGTACTACCGTCCTCGGATCGGGAAGGACGCCAGCGCTAAACCTACGTACTACCGTCCTCGGATCGGGAAGGACGCCAGCGCTAAACCTACGTACTCGCTACATACTGTCCTCGGTTGGGAAGGGCACTTACATAAAACCTACGTAAACTTATACTTACTACTATCCTCGGACTGGGAAGGATACTTATGGTTACAAATAGTCTAGTGGATATACAACCTGGAAAGCCCCCACCAATAGAACGTACTATCGGCCCAGTAGAGCCACATGTTACATACGAACTTACTATTACGCATTTACTTTCTGTGAACTCGCTCAACTAGTTGTTGATCCTCTGTTACATGCCTTGCAGGACCTTAGGCACTTATGGAGCTTGCACAGGAGGCGCAGTCGTTGTGGACAAGGATCGTGAATACTTGATTAGACATTATGACATTTCATACTTTATTATGTGGGGTTTAATTATACGCTTCCGCTAAACATCGAATTATACTTATGTTTTGAACACCTTTCATATTGGTTTGGTTGAAATACATTACTATTTACATTTGTTCGATATGATTGGTGGCTTGATCCTGGTCAGTCACGCCTCCAAGCGGTGATACTCCGCAGGTGGATTTTGGGGGTGTGACAGATTGGTATCAGAGCCATTGGTTATAGAGAACTCGGTTTTAATAAAGGGAAAACGATTTTGTTAAAACCAGACTATAACCAGAACAGTGCTCTCAACGATCCACAACGACGCTTCGCTCCACGTGCAAGGCTCAACATCATAGGTACTACTATTCATGTTACTTTACCTACTTGCTAGAATTACATAGAACTTTGCTCGTGGTATGCTCAGATTACAGAACCTACTATACGTTATTGCTTGAGAATACTTGTGTGCTCACTCTTTTCGCACTATTCGCGAACCTCTCACCCACATGTTCTCCTTGATGTCAAGATCATGTGTGGACGCGTTAACCTAACTCAAGCCCAGTTGGCGGCTTCGATCACTGAACAAGTTACTGCAGCACTCGCAGCTGCCCAGGCAGGAGGTGCAACCTGCCATCACCACTTACTCTAGGATTTTTAGATCCTACTCTTGTAACTCAACACTTGTGCTTAATTTTGATTACTCTTACGCACACGACAAGTCAACACGCTCAGCCACCTGTATGCACATACACGACTTTTATGGACTGTCGTCCTACTACTTTCAGCGACACTGAAGGGGCTGTTGGACTCCTCCATTAATTCGAGAAACTTGAATCGGCCTTCGAATGTGCGAATGACCTGAGGCTCATAAGGTGAAATATACCACTGATATTCTCGAAGACACTGCGCAAACTTGGTGGAACGCGCAAGTTACGATGCTGGGGCTGGCGGCTGCTAATGCCACCCCATGGAATGATTTTAAGGAACTGATCAAACGTGAATACAGTAGTTATGATGCCATCCACAAGCTGGAAGTGGAGTCCTTTAACATGAAGATGACGGGGTCAGAGATAGAAGCGTGCACGATACGATCCAACAAAACTGACAATTTTGTGTCCAACTATGGTGGATCCTCCCATAAAGAGCTTTGAGCTGTACCTCAAAGGCTTAGTACCAGGAATTCAAACCATGTGATGACGGCTAAACTTGCTACTATTCAAGATGTTACTCATCTTGCTCATCGTCTCATAGACCAGGCAGTGGAACAGAACAAGCTGCCTCAACGTATCAGCGCTACTACTTCAACTACTTCTGCTACCCTCAGTGACAACGAATGAAAGTGGGATGGAACCTCTAGCAAGGGTTCGACTACGAATCCGCCCCAGGCACAGCAGCGAAAGATCAATGACAACCAAAGTCCTGGACAGCAACCTTTTAGTAATCAAGGGCAGGGTGAATACAGGGGAAACCACCCTAAGTGCAAACGATGAAAATTGCACCACAGCGGGCAGTGCAACCGAAATCATTGTCAATGACGCAACAAGCTTGGTCATGGAGCCAAAGATGGTAGAAACTCACGTCCTGCAAACCAGAACCAACAACAATAGCCACAAGATCGATAGAATCAGCAGCAACAGCAGGGTAACAAGGGATGTTATCAGTGTGGTGCTGAAGGTCACTTCAAAAGACACTGCCCACAGTTGAACCAGAACCAGAATTAGAACCACAACCGAGGAAACAGGAACAATAATGGAGGCAACAATGGGGGTAATAACGACGGCAATGGTGCCAGGAGTCGAGCGTTCGTGATTGGTCAGGGTGATACTAGGAATGACCCCAACGTTGTGATGGTTTTGACATCGATATTGGTAGGGATTGGCTACCTCAACATCGAGCAGAGACTCTTTGTGAAAAAAAGGATCATCCGCATTCCTCGTGCTGGTTAAGAACCTTTGGTAACTCATAGTAACAAGCTCCAGGAGCAGCACCCATAGCTCGAGCACCTTATCGCTTAGCCCTAACCGAACTGGAAGAACTGTCTAAGCAATTGCAAGAACTCTTGGAAAAGGGTTTCATACGTCCTAGCTCTTCGTTCTGGGGAGCTCCAGTACTATTTGTAAAGAAGAAGGACGGTACCTTCCGCATGGGTATAGACTACCGCGAACTGAACAAGGTGACTGTGAAGAATCGCTATCCTCTACCACGCATCGACGATTTATTCGACCAGTTGCAAGGGTCGAGCTATTACTCGAAGATTGATCTAAGGTCGGGATACCATCAACTGAGAATCCGGGATGAGGACGTCTCCAAAACAGCTTTCAGAACACGCTACGGCCATTACGAGTTTTTGGTCATGCCTTTCGGGCTAACGAACGCGCCTGCAGTTTTCATGGATCTTATAAACAGGGTGTGCAAACCTTATCTTGACAAGTTCGTCATTGTTTTCATCGATGACATTCTGATCTACTCGAAGAGTCAGGAGGAACACGAGCATCACTTACGACTTATTTTGGAACTTCTTCGAACGGAACAGCTATACGCCAAGTTTTCCAAATGTGACTTCTGGCTTCGTGAAGTCCATTTCCTAGGCCACGAGGTAAACCAGGATGGGATTCATGTTGATCCATCAAAGGTAGATTCGATCAAGAACTGGCCTGCACCTCGCACACCGACAGAAATACGCCAATTTTTGGGTCTGGCGGGATACTACAGAAGGTTCATCAAAGACTTCTCAAAGATTGCACAGCCGCTTACACTATTGACACAGAAAGGTGTTGTATACCGTTGGGGTAATACACAGGAATCAGCGTTTCAGCACTTAAAGGATAGACTCTGTAGAGCACCTATCCTCTCATTGCCTGAAGGCACGGACGATTTTGTAGTCTACTGCGATGCATCTATCCGGGGTCTTGGATGTGTATTGATGCAAAGGGATAAAGTCATTGCTTATGCTTCGCGCCAACTTAAGATTCACGAACGGAATTACACTACACACGACCTAGAGCTGGGGAGTGGTCGTCTTTGCACTTAAGATATGGCGACACTACTTGTACGGTACCAAATGTGCTATCTACACTGATCACAGAAGCCTCGAACATATCTTCAAACAGAAGGAACTGAATATGCGACAGCGACGATGGGTCGAACTGCTAAACGACTACGAATGCTCAATCAGGTACCATCCAGGCAAAGCCAATGTTGTGGCTGACGCCCTCAGCCGAAAGGACACCGCGCCTAAGCGCGTGCGAGCTTTACAACTCACTATACAGTCTAGTCTTCCTTCTCAGATACGAGATGCTCAGGTAGAAGCATTGAAACCAGAAAATGTCAGGGCAGAAGCCCTACGTGGCTCAAGACAACGTTTAGAACAAAAGGAAGATGGGGCTTACTACGTCACAGGACGCATCTGGGTCCCACTCTATGGTAACTTACGCGAGCTTGTAATGGATGAAGCTCATAAGTCTCGTTACTCGGTACATCCAGGTGCGGATAAAATGTGCCATGACATCAGAACTACATATTGGTGGCCTAGCATGAAGGCCCACATAGCAACATACGTTAGCAAATGCTTGACTTGTGCGAGAGTCAAGGCAGAATACCAGAAACCGTCAGGTCCACTTCAATAACCTGAGATACCGCAATGGAAATTGGAACAAATTTCCATGGATTTTGTTACTGGCTTACCTAGATCTCAGCGCGGAAATGATACTATTTGGGTGATCGTGGATCGACTCACAAAGTCTGCTCACTTCTTGGCTATCAAAGAAACAGACAAGTTCTCTACACTAGCAGACATCTACTTGAAAGAAGTGGTCTCGAGGCACGGGGTGCCCACCTCCATCATCTCTGATCGTGACGCACGTTTTACTTCGGAACTATGGCAAGCAATGCATAAATCTTTTGGCTCTCGTTTAGACATGAGCACAGCTTATTATCCTCAGACGGATGGGCAGTCTGAGCGCACCATTCAAACTCTAGAAGACATGCTTCGGGCGTGCGTAATTGACTTTGGCAATGGTTGGGAAAAACATCTGCCACTTGTGGAATTTTCTTACAACAACAGCTACCACACCAGCATTAAAGCTGCACCATTCGAGGCATTGTATGGACGTAAATGCCGGTCACCTCTCTGTTGGGCAGAGGTGGGAGACAGTCAGATCACAGGTCCAGAAATGGTAGTTGACACTACTGAAAAGATTGCTCAAATACGACAACGCATGGCGGCAGCTCGTGACCGTCAGAAAGCATACGCCGATAAAGATAGAAAACTACTCGAATTCCAAGTTGGGGATCGAGCGCTACTCAAAGTTTCACCCTGGAAGGGTGTGGTTCGTTTTGGCAAACGCGGCAAACTTAATCCACGATACGTCGGACCTTTCGAAGTTATTGAGAAGATAGGCAGGGTAGCCTACAGATTGAACTTACCAGCTGAACTCAGTGCAGTTCACAACGTCTTTCACGTGTCGAATCTGAAGAAGTGTATGTCAGATGAGACCCACATAGTTCCCTTGAAGGAACTCACTATCGACGAGCGGTTGCACTTCGTCGAGGAACCTGTCGAAATCACGGACCGGGATGTTAAGGTCCTCAAGAACACGAGAATCCCTCTTGTACGAGTTCGTTGGAACTCCCGTCGCGGCCCAGAGTTCACCTGGGAGCGTGAAGATCAAATGGAACTCAAATATCCCCAGTTATTCGGAACCAATGCAACTACTACTGAGGCTGAAGCTACCAATACAGAATTTCGGGATGAAATTCCAAATCAACGGGGGGATGATGTGACACCCCAAGAAAACCAGTAATTTTTTTTCGCAAACCTACTCGGGGAGCCGCGATACGATACAGGTAAACAACGTCACACCACTAGCTTCCTCAGTAACTGCATGCTAAATTTCGGGACGAAATTTCTTTCAAGTTGGGGATAATGTGACAACCCGAGTTTGCAAGGTCTTTACTTGACTTAATACTTGTTCATAAGTACTGATTTTAGATTATATGTGGTGTGCATTATGTTCATTAATACACGTGATACATGTTTTGTTATAATAGGTTTTGTTGATTTAATAAAAACAAAGGGTAACCCTTGCCATATACCCTCCCCACGAAAACCCACATGAAAACACTTTAGTGTTTTCGGCACAAAGTGGGCAGCCGAAAACAACTCATGGGCTTCAGCCCAGTAGTGATTCAATATAGGGTTTGTTTTATTCACTGCATGTTATCGATAACTAGCAAACCCTAACCACTTATCACGTTCTCTCTCCCTCTCGCTACCCTTGGAAACCGAACGGCAGCCGTGAAAGACTTGAGCCATACATCAATCGAACTGTTGTCTCTTCCGTTTAGGTTGGTAATCTACTACCGATGACTGTTGGATCGAAATCATTATTAATTGTTTGTTTGGTATTCCGTATTGTCTGCTATCATGATATATGTATGAAACTATGATTGAATTGATTTGCATGCTAGGAATGCATATAATCTGATACATGGTCGGTTGCGTGATACTCATTGTCTATGTTAAATAAATGTTGGTGGTCTTGTCATGCTGATGTTTAGTGGCTGTTAAATATTATATTGTTTAGTGGCTGTTATAAACACATGGGTCTTGTTATGCTGATGTAATGATGTAATGATACTCATTGTCCATGTAATGATAGTGGATGAGTAACAGTTGGAGGTCGAATTGTTAATTGGATGCTGATTATAATTGCATGATGATTAAATATTATATTGTTTAGTGGCCGACAATTTGGAACAAATAAACACATGGGTCTGACTCATGTTAACTTACAAATGTTATAAGATGTCTCTATTATATAGTGGTCGACAATTATGATCTTAATAAGCATCCATTGGACCGATGTTGATGAAAGCTTTTCAGTCATGAATTGCGTGTATGATTTAGAGTACTATTTTAATCAAAGTGTTGACTGTGATAATTAGATCTTCATTGTTATAACATGATAGATTGTTTGAAATCGTTGTTGAATGTGTCATCGAAATCGTGATGCTGTGATGTTTCTGTTATAAATCATAATTGCATAATGATTGCTGATTACTGATTGATGTTGAACGATGATATGTTACAAGAGATGAAACCGTTATATGATTACTTGGATTATTCTTATGTGTAACTGCTCGACGTAACTGATGCTTGTGACGAATCACAAATTGACGAAATGGAATGTGTTTCACCAAGGGTTGTTGACGAAACAGAATGTGTTTCGTCAACATGTGTTTCGCCAGTATATGATTCGCCAATCTGTGTTTCGCCTAAAGAGTAAACTGCACAGTAACCTGATTTAATTCTGTTAGAAGTTACCTGGATAGATTAACTGCTGTTAAGTGATACGCACGACTTGTATACATGTTTAGTACTACTGTGATTATACACATACATGGACAACTTGGATACAAACTGATTATTCTATACGTGCATACTCTAGGACGTGATTGATTTACTTGCGAGCACATATTTAGCATACCGAGCAAACCAAGGTGAGTTCACACTCTTACCAAGGCATGGGATTCCCCGGTGGGTTGGGAATGGGATTGAATGATTACTTGTACTTACATCACCACTAGACTACTTACCACGGTCCTCGGATTGGGAAGGATGCCTGTGCCAAAATCTACGTATAACATACGTACTATCCTCGGTTTGGGAAGGATACTAGTGTTAACACATACAAAAATCCTAGGTACAAATGTCCTCGGATGGGGAAGGACACCAGCGCTAAACCTACGTACTACCGTCCTCGGATTGGGAAGGACGCCAGCGCTAAACCTACGTACTACCGTCCTCGGATCGGGAAGGACGCCAGCGCTAAACCTACGTACTACCGTCCTCGGATCGGGAAGGACGCCAGCGCTAAACCTACGTACTCGCTACATACTGTCCTCGGTTGGGAAGGGCACTTACATAAAACCTACGTAAACTTATACTTACTACTATCCTCGGACTGGGAAGGATACTTATGGTTACAAATAGTCTAGTGGATATACAACCTGGAAAGCCCCCACCAATAGAACGTACTATCGGCCCAGTAGAGCCACATGTTACATACGAACTTACTATTACGCATTTACTTTCTGTGAACTCGCTCAACTAGTTGTTGATCCTCTGTTACATGCCTTGCAGGACCTTAGGCACTTATGGAGCTTGCACAGGAGGCGCAGTCGTTGTGGACAAGGATCGTGAATACTTGATTAGACATTATGACATTTCATACTTTATTATGTGGGGTTTAATTATACGCTTCCGCTAAACATCGAATTATACTTATGTTTTGAACACCTTTCATATTGGTTTGGTTGAAATACATTACTATTTACATTTGTTCGATATGATTGGTGGCTTGATCCTGGTCAGTCACGCCTCCAAGCGGTGATACTCCGCAGGTGGATTTTGGGGGTGTGACATAGTAAGATCATACAGCTCTCCCAGCTCTGACATTCCTAGGTCTATACCTTCCTGCTCGATGATCCTTTCAAGGGTGTACAGAACCCTCCAAATCATCGGCATGGCTTGAATATAAGAGATGCCGGTTAGGGAAAAGAAAGATTGGGTGAAGATTGGAAAAGGATATGTATAGCCTATGGTGAACGGAGTGACGGGGAAAGCAACCCACTTGTTGGAGATATGATCACTCAAGGCATTGGGGTCAAAAGGCCTAAATTCGGTGTTCGCCGGGAAGCAGTGGCGGATCCTATCGATCTGAGCATCATTGAAACAGCAGCGTTCTTTAATGGAGTCTTCAATGATCCCCTGGCTTTTCGGAGGGCTGTTCTTTGGGTGATCCTTGGCTGGGGAATTTCGGAGCAACATCTTTGATGGAAAGAGATGAAAACAGAGCAAGAGAGGGAAGAAGATAGAGAGAGAGAGTACCTGATCGTCTTCGGAATGCAGTTATAAAGGGAGTCTCTCTGAAAATTTAAATGCATTTGATCCTATCTCTATCTCCTATTTATAATCATGATCGTGCAGGTTGTCACTTCTGTGACGTCATGGTTGCAACGGATAGTTCGATATCAACGGTTATATATCCGTTAGTTAGTTGCGGGTAAGATCAAGAAAATATAACTCGCTTATTTTACAAATTACTCCTTATATTTTGGGGGCAATTGTTAGGGGAGGATTTTCTAACAATTAGTGATCCTTATTCGTTATCCTAATTAATGATCCTTACTTCTGTGATAGGTGGTGATCCTCAGAAGAGCCTTAGGATCAGGATCATGGATCACTTTAAGGATCCTCATACTGACGATTGTTTACTTGATTTTTGTATTACTTCGCAGGAGTAATAGATGTGACTTGGTCTTGGCAACGGTAACAAGGAATATTCCACGAGTATTTCGCACACGATTGACCAGAAATGGACGTTGTGGAGAACGTGGGAGCTTGGCACGAAAGTCGGATAGTTAGTTAGTGTTGTTAACTTCTATTTTAAAAGGAGTAACGAGCTAGAATTAGAACACTTAGTCATTTTTACAGCTACACACACTCTCATACTCGCACACTTGAAGCTCTCGACGAACATTCATTCATTTTCATTCACTTTTACACATTACACGATAGTGATCCTTGTACCTTGCTCGTTACTATCCGAAGTTGTAAACATTTATTCATTTATTTGAACTTGGTGATCGGTAGTTTCCATCACCCGGGGTTTTTTGTGCCGGAGATCAACTCTTGATCAAGGGCTTTTTCCCCGTATAAATCCTTGTGTCATTTGTGCAATTTACATTAAAGTGATCCTTGTCATTGTTCTACATTTCAAGCATCATACCCCGTAACAGAGAGTTTGGTTGCAATATCCTCAACAGATTTTTTGACCAAAACATTTACTTAATAAGTACAGACAAAATGTATATCACAACAATTGAAAAGTAAAGTATTAACAAGGATAACAATACGAGAAATAGCCAAAAAGGTTAAAGTTATTTTATTCACAAAACATTAAACCCTTCAAGGTTGTCAAAATTACCTACCCCAAGCATCTACCAGCAATACGTGGCCCGTCCGCTGGAGTAGGTAAAGGGTGTCCATTGTTAACAGGTCTTTAAAGTGCAGGAAATTAAGATGGCAGGATAACAAGTGGCTTCATCCCCCAAACAGAGGATCCATCCACCACCCATTATCCTACCTATTGTCTGAGGATCCATGATCCATAACCCTAGAAACTATTGTTCAAATACAACCCATCATTGTTTCGAAACACCATAACCAAAATAAAACTACTACCATGTCCTAAAAAATGGGCTCCGGCCGCGTCTAGAAATGTCCATCATCGCCCATTTCAGCAGCTCAAACCTTGGCTGCATCACCACCAGCATCATCAGCATCAGCATGATCCTTTCCACTTCCACTCGCCTTAATTGCTAAGACCTCACCAGCCTCTTCTTCATCATCCAGCTCAGCCAATCTAGCCTTCCAGCCCTCTATGTCCCAGCTGCTCTTGTCAAAATCAGGATCCAGAGCTTCTTGGGCCATCTGTAACTGGGTTTTGTACATAGCAATGGCAGCGGAGACTTTAGCATCATTTGTGGTCTCGTTCTTCTCTTGATCAGCAGTGATATGGGCCAGGACAAGTTCCCTCTTCACCAGATTGACATCATTTTCGAGGGAGGCAATCTTCTGATCCTTGGCCAGCATGATCTTTTGGAGGTCCAAACACTTTTGCTCAACCTCTTCAATATTGCCTACGTAGTCCTCGATTACAACAAATTTCTGCATAAAGACAATGTGAAGTTTAGGATCACATGATCCTCAAGTGGGCAGGATAACTAAGCTAAGTCAGTGATCCTTACATCAGCAAAGTACTCGAGGAACTGATGGCGGATTAGAGGCAGGCCTTCTAGATTGTCAGCCTCAGAGGTTTTCCTCTTCTTTCCCTTGGAAGCAGTAGGCTTGGGGATGGCAGTACTTGGGCTAGCAGCAGCCTTCTTCCTTCCAGACCTGGGCCCAACAGTGGTGAGATCGGTGACACTGAAGCGAGTAGCAGACTTTGATAATTTTCCAGCACCTACACACCCAAAACAGATAAGTATCCTTATTTCATTTTTATTTAAACATTTAGTTATGTACAAAATGGGATACTTACTTGACATCGTAACAGTGCCTGAGGATACTTCCTGAGAATCCTGGGTATTTGCTTGAAATGTTCTTATTGCAGGATCAAGCCTCCGAAAAGCAGCAAGCCTTTCCTTCATTGCAGGTGTTGTAATAAGGTGTGCAACAGTAATAGCTACAAAATAGAAACAAATGGATGTTAGTGATCCTCAACAAAAACAAGGTTATCCTATGATCCTTCTCAGGATCCTCTATCCTACCATGGGTGGTCCATTTTTTAGGCAGATCCTTTCCATCAGGGATAGAATCCCTTCTGACAAAGAAGAATCGCCGTTTCCAGTTGTTGTCATTCTTAGTGGCTTTGAATATGGGGTGTTCTTCACCAGGTTTATGTTTGAGTAGATATCGGTGAGATCCATGACTAACAAGATCATACATCTCTGCTAACTCCGACATTCCCAGATTAATTCCTTCTTGCTCAATGATTCTTTCAAGGGTATACAAGACCCTCCAGATCATTGGCATTGCTTGGATGTAGGAGATGCCGGTGAGAGAGAAGAAGGATTGGGTGAAATCAGGAAAAGGATACGAGTATCCTATTGTAAATGGGGTGACCGGAAAAGCTACCCAGGTCTCGGAAACAAAGTCGCTCAGGACGGTGGGATCAAAAGTTTTGAAAACGGTGTTCGCCGGAAAGCAATGGCGAATCCTATCTATCTGTGGATCAGTAAAGCAACATCGTTCCTTTGCAGAGTCGTCGATGATCTTTTGGCTCTTCAAGGGACTATCCTTTTTGTGATCCTTAGCCGGTGAGGATCTTAACATCATCTTGGGCATAATGATGGTGGAGAAGAAGAAACAGAAGGAGAATATGAAGAGAGAAAGGAAAGAGAAGTACCTGATCAGATCTTCGAATGAAGATTTAAAGGATGAAATGCACGAATTTAAATGCTTCCTAACCCTTATCTCTAATTTCAATTTATAATGATGATCTTGCAGGATAGTCACTTCAGTGACGTCAGGATGGCAACGGCTAGTCAGAAAGTAACGGCTATATATCCGTTGGTTTGTTACGGATAAGAACGAGAAAATATAACTCGTTTATTTACACTTCACTCCTTATATTTTGGGGGGCAATTGTTAGGGGAGGATTTTTGAATGATCAGTGATCCTCGATAACTGTCGGGCTTAGGGATCCTCGGTTCTGTTTGAATTAGTGATCCTCAGAAAGTATTGTAGGATCATGGATCATCCTAGTGATCCTTACACTAACGATTGTCTGCTTTGAATATGATGTTGTTTTGCAGGAGTACGAGCTTGGACTTGGTCTTGGTGATATTCCTGGAGCATATTCCATATTTATTCCGCATGTGCTTGACTGATATGAATGTTATGGAGGTCGTGGAAGACTTGCACGAAATGCGGATAGTTAGTTAGCTTAGATATTTTCCAAATTTAAAAGGGGATGGCGAGCTAGATTAGAACACTTGGCTATTTTTAGCTTAACACACACACTCGTAACTGCTCTCATCAGCTCTCTACAGTTTACTTGGCGATTACACATTTTTTGCACATTATACTCTAGTGATCCTTGTAACTAGCTCGCTATCATCCAAAGTTGTAATACCTTGTTTGTTTAATCTGAGTTGGTGATCGGTAGTTTCCATCACTCGAGGTTTTTTATGCCGGAGATCAACTCTTGATCAAGGGCTTTTTCCTCGTATAGATCTTTGTGTCACTTGTTCATTACATTTCTGAGTGATCCTTAGCATTGTTCATTGACTCAAGCATCACACCTCACAACAGAAAGTTTGGTTGCATTATCTTAGCTTGATTTTTGACCAAAACAGGTAAAATCTTTTATAATGCGTTTTTGTATGGGTGTATAATGTTTGAGGGTTTTTGTGCTGGGTCAGATTATGGGTTTTGTGCTGATAAATTGTTAATTACCATAGGGTTTTGTAATGTTTGGTATATTGGAAATTTTTGGTTTGTAAGGTGTTTTTCTGACGGGTTTAATGTTGGTTTTGTGTTGTTAAAGTGTTAATTACCATAGATGTGAGATAGATGAGTTGGTTGTTCATCTGCTGACATAGTACACGGGTGTGTGCTGATTATGTGTTAATTATAATAAAATACAAACAAACACCAAAAGTAGATATAATCAGCACATCTGATGTGCTGATAATGGAGAATGATTGAGGATATTGTTCTATTGTCGTTTATCTTGATAATGGAGAATGATTGAGGATGTTATGCTAATTATATAGTGTAGTGCTGATTGTATTTTTTGTGATAGTTCCTGCAGGTTGGTTTGATCACAAAGAGTTACTAGATCTTGGATATGTTAAAAAAATTAAACTTTAATTTGAATTAAACTTGCATGGATTTAGAGATATTTTAATAATTATTTTTAATTAGTTAAAAATATATAGGGTCAAAATGTCTAAATTACCCCTAAACTAATTTTTATTTGAGAGACACTTGCCAATTATGTGTTGGTTCATACAATTCTTACAAACATAAGTGTTTGAATTTGATCCCATTCCTATGGTATACATTACATCTAATGTCGTATATCACTACATGACAATCATAGCAGCCTTGTATGTAATTATTGTTTAGGTGGGGTTAGGTTTAATAGCAAAGTTATTTGAAGTTAAAGTCGTAATGTCTTCCTTGAGGTTAAGGGTTTAAGATTGTCAATTACGGATCTTTGTAAATTCATTTTGATGTAAATTATATTTTTAGGATCATACTTTGATATAAACTATCTCCGACACCACCATCCACTATCGACAAGCCTCCCTACACCAGTGCAAATGGTAAGCAACCATATCCCTCCCAACTATACCCTCTGCTTTCTTCCTCACTCTCCATAGCAGACCTTACACTACGCTAAAAAAGGCCCATAGCCACACAAAAAAGTATGGCGACATTCCTTCAGCTACACTTTTTTTTCAACTTAAGTTTGACCAAAGGTTGAGTCATCATAGGATTACATTTAGTGGCGGTAGAAGCTTAAAAGTGTGCCTAAATGGTACCAATACTATCTCTCACACGCCATACACACACACTCACTTCTCTTTTTCTTAACTTCCAAGATACCCCACAAGCACAACCCCACACATTCTTTCTATTCACATAAAAGTTGCAGAGAGAAATGGTATTAGAATGAAGGAGAGAGAGAGAACAGGAGAAAAAATATAAGTTTCTTTTAAATTTGTTCGTGAACCCTTGTAGGTGCTTTAAGGCCTAAACACACTATATTCCACATAAACCCATCTAATTAACTTGACATAAAAACAATACGTGTTTTGAGATTATTAAACTAACCGTCGTACTAGCAAAACTTACAATCCGGCCATAGAAGAGGTTCAATTTTTGTTTCACTCAGATTTTCTCTCTATCAGAATCTCAAGTCCATACTCTATTTCTCCCGAATCATGCTGTCCTCTCCAATGATTCCGGATTTATTCGTAATGGATTACAGATGGCCTTAGGTGATCCCTATGGAATCATGTGTATTTCCTACGTCGAAGCAGATCATATGCCTTAAAGTTTTCGACCGTTTATTGCTCGTTGTATGCCCTCTCATTTCAAGCTCTAGAGGTCTTTTCAGGTCTATTTCTCCCTCGTTACAAATTATGAGTATATATTGTTTGATATTTGTTGGAATTGCATTGTAGGAATGACTATTGAGTGTCAGTTGTTTACAACATAGTAAGGGGGCCCGGGGCGCTCTGTTATGGAGGGGGAAGAACAGGTTTTACCGCGTGATACACCATCGCCGGTGGTTTCCACAACGCGTTGATTTTATCACGTGTTTTACATGTTTGAGTGGTGAGTTATTTTTAAATGAAGATGGGTGTGTGATGAGTGATAGGCATTTCCAATAAAATTCATCACTAATGATGGAACAATGATTGATGACATGGCGGAACTTGATTGGAAGTTGTAAGTGACTGATGAGTGATGAGTGTTGGACGCCCCTACCCCCTAATAATGACTATTAAGTGTCAATTGTTTACAACTAGTTTGATTCTCTCACGTTGGGGCGAACAAAGATTTGGTCGGTTTTGATACACTTGCTGTAAAAAAAATTAGAATAAAGAGTAAACTTCCATTTTGCTCCCTGTGGTTTGGTCGTTTTAACGGTTTTGCCCCAAACCTTTAAAAATACCCATTTTACTCCCTGATCTATGAAGCTAATCTCTATTTCACTCCCCGCCCCAAACGCCATCCAATTCAACAGTTAAATCCTGGTCACATGCCCCTCACATGAGGGCATTTTAGTCATTTCCCATCTAGATATTTTTAACATTTTTTTTATTGATAAAACAAAAAGGAGGTGGCCCACCCCCATTATCTGCTTCTTCATCTTCATTAGCTGAAAGTATCTGTAAATCAACATGCAGGAAATAACATTAATAAAAGCGCCAAAAAATAAACAAAATAACCATAAACTAAAATTTTATCACACACAAATTTGACCACAGCGAAGAAATCAAGCAAACCAAACTTGAAATTGTCGAGGAACAAATAGAAAGTTGACAAACTGGAAAGGTATCCACAGCAACCATCCACTTCGAACCCCTACCCAGAGACAATAATCAAAACCTCCGGCACCACACCAACACACCAAATTCAACCTCCGACAAACTAAAACAAGAATCACATAGTTTAAAAAACAAAATTGAACCTGCAAGCGGATGTTTCTAAATCTCTCCTGAGCATCAAACATTCTAAACCCTCGATCCATCTTCGCACAAATCTCCCTCCTCTGCAGCTTCTTAACACTATTCACAAATCCATCACCACTACCACACCGTCGCTTCTTCGCCACCACTTGCCGCCGCTTCTTTGCCACCACTCGTCGCCGGTTACATGGTCGTGGACTCACCGTAATCCTCCCTCTATCCATCGGTCAAATTGAATTCCCCCAAATCTTGAAACCCTAAATCTAATGTGTCTGTTTGTGCAAATAAAGATGAAGAAGAAGATAATGGCGGTTGGCCATCTCTTTTTTTTATCAATAAAAAAAATGTTAAAAATATCTAGATTGGAAAAGACTAAAATACCCTCATGTGAGGGGCATTTGACCTGGATTTAACTGTTGAATTGGATGGCGTTATGGGCGAGGAGTGAAATAGAGATTAGCTTCATAGATCAGACAGTATAAATGGCTATTTTTAAAGATTTAGGCAAAACCGTTAAAATAACCAAACCACAGAGAGCAAAACGCAAAACGGAAGTTTACTTTAGAAAAATGATAAAAAAAATATATATATAGAGTTAGTTCTAGAATTGATTTTCTTGAAGTTTCCTTTTTATTTTCAAAACATGAAGGGCTTAAATGGCAATTAAAGAAATCGATGATACATATATATGTTAGATACCCAGTTACTCATGAAGTTAGTTATTTGGTTTTGCGTTAGGGTTTGTTCGCTATGGCTCGTACAATTACTCATCGTCGCGGATATCATTATCTATCCAGGTAGGTACCCCTGTTCGTTCGTACTCATGCCAAGTTTGTATTGATTGATTTCTCACAAATTGTTTCGTTTCAGAAACAGACTCTCGAGGGAACAAGTGGCTATGGTAACAACACGATCGATTATCATCAATGGATCTTTTGTTATGTTTTGTTTTAACCAACATATATCTCTTTTCTTTTGCAATTAAACATAAAAATAAAAGTTAACTGATTTCATATTCAAGTTTATGTGACCTTAGCCTGTGGCTTTTAACAAAACTATTGATTGCAAAACGAACCAGTTATTGTATGCCAAATTCTTGTTTAGATAAATGAGTCGTTTGCCAGAATGCGGCATAGTATACGCGAAAAATATCGCAAGAAGAAAAACATCAAGAAGGGACCTAGAACAAATTATTCAGACACACAACCTGTTACTGTTTATGTAATGCTACCGGTGAGTCTTCTATTGAAACACCTGTAACCTCCCTCACCTCACCTCAACATTGCATTGAATTTTCATTTTATAATAATTATTTCAGTTGGGTATCATCAACATGGAATGTGAGCTGGTTTATAGTCCTCATGATCTGATGAGTCAACTAACAACACTCGAGTCAATTGGAGTTGATGGTATAACCGTTAATATCTGCTGGGGAATTGTTGAGGCCAAAAAGCCCCGAGACTACAATTGGGAAGGTTACAAGCAACTCTTTTCGATAATCCGTCAGTTGGGTTTTAAGATGCAGGTTTGTTTGTTTTTCAATAAACCCAAGGAAGGAAGGATAAACAAATATAATTACATGATTTGAATTCAGGTTTTAATGTCATTTCATGAATGTGTTGGTGATGATGCTCACATTCCATTGCCTAAATGGATTAAAGAGATTGGCCAACAAAACCCAGATATCTATTTCACAGACAGGCAAGGAACGCGAAACACTGAAACCCTTACTTGGGGAATTGATGAGGAGCGTGTTTTGGGAGACCGTACTGCTGTGGAGGTATACACCGACTATATGAGAAGCTTTCGGGATGAATTTGATGAATTATTCCAGGATTTAAGCATTTTCAAGGTTGAAGTTGGTTTAGGTGCTTGCGGAGAATTGCGTTACCCCCCATCTTGCTCTGGTGAATTCCATTTCCAGGTAGATAGCAAGCATGGTCATGTATCAGAGATAGAAACTGTGATTAAAATAATAAGTGGCTAATTGCTTCTTCTTTTAATTTACCTCGCAGTGCTATGATAAATACCTAAGAAAGTCTCTTGAGAAAGCTGCAGAAACAGCACAAGACTCAAGTTGGGGTACACCACCTGATTGTTCAACATTCTTTTGTGACGATCACGACTACAATAGCCCGCGTGGTACGTTTTTCTCAAAATGGTACTCCCAGTATCTCATTGATCATGTTGTCAGGGTACTAAAGATGGCCGTGCCGTTATTTAAACCTGCTCAGACTTATGTAAAGGTAAGTCAGTTATTCAACACTGGTTTAACTGTAACCAACTAATTCCTAAAATTCTTCATGGATGATCAGTTATCAGGTATGCATTGCGGGTACGCAACTGACAACCATGCTGCTGAACGGGCAGCTGGATTCTGTGATGGCTATGATCCAATTACTACAAGATTAAGGTGGCATGATGCTCATTTAAACTTTACATGTGTTGAACCCGATGAGTTTGTTTGGAAGGTAGCTAGTTAGTTGGTTAGTTATATTCAAACTGATGGAAAATTTCAGGTTTAGTATTACTAGTGATGATTTTTAATACTCTAGGTAGAGGAGGCTGGATGGGTTTCTGGTATAGCTGTTTCAGGTCAAAATGCATTTCCATGCTATGATAGGCAAGGATACGGGAAGATACTAGAAGTTGCAAAACCAAGAAATGACCCTTTTGATAGATGTATATATTCTTTTACCTACCGTGGCCTCGATCAAACTCTCCTTGAACAACACAACTTAAGAGAATTTGAACTCTTCGTCAAGAAAATGCATGGTACCCAATCTCAGTCCGTCTGATATGTGTTGTTAATTTACCTGCATATGCTTTAAGTTCCGTTTTTATAAAACCATGTGGTTCCCTAACTAATCTTGTAATATGTTCTACAGGAACCATAAAGAAATACGAAGATCTCATTGTTGATGATCCTGTTGCTTTGCGCACTAGAGCGGGATTAAAGAAATCTGAACGTGTTTGATGCCTAATTTTCGATAACTTGTTTAGTGTTTAATGGTGTAGGTCCCGTTTTTCTTGGTGGATCCGATACGAAAACCTATCCTTGTTTATCACAAACACGGTAACGGGTGCGGAATCCCTGTGACGGTGCAAACCAAACAAAGTGTAAAACACACGCGTAACCAAAGATTCAATATCTATTGATTAAGGATGAGAACGGATACAAACATATACAAACAATGTTTTACAGACTCTCTCAAAGTCTCACAGCTCTCATAAATAAACTGTTAAACATAACCAGCTATTTATACTGACCTTTGACGAAAACCCTTTGGACGAAAACATGTGTGACGAAATCAGGGATTTCGCCACATATATGACAAAAACAAAAGGATTTCATCACATGAATATTTTGACGAAAACAAACAGATTTCATCATGTTGACATTTAGAATTCTCATTGACATCATTATGACATCACTAAGGTGATGTCATGGTGATGTGTCAACGGGAAAGGTGGCGGCTCTCCGTGTTTCGCGTGTCGAACTCTGGGGCGCACGACGGAGGAATGTCGTTACGTCGGGCTTGAGCCGAACCTAACCGAGTCGAACCGAGCAGAGTCGCGTCCACATAAAGTGTACCAACAAACTCCCCCTTGGACGCTACTCGTGATGGTTCGTCTTCCATGTCTTTTGTGTCGGAGGATCTTCAAAGTCTTCATGTGACTTAATCAGGGAATGTATCAACAAACTCCCCCTTGAATGATGCTCGTGAATCTTTTGAACTTCAATACTTTAGATCCTTGTGGTGTTGATGAGTGATCAACTGCAACCCGATCATCTTGATCTTCTGATTGCATCAACGTCGTGTCTTCACTTTACGGCTTGTCATCTGACACGTTCTCTTCGCCTTTAGCTGATTCTGATGTCGCATCTGCACATACAAGAAAGCTAAACACGTAATGAGAACAACCGCTTGGAATTTAGACAAATTAAACAAAAGACACATATGAGATCAAATCTCATTTAAACACCGATCGGCAACAGTTTGAAAGTTTAGAAAATTGATCAATTTTAACCTTTTAACTTTCAAAACATGTTAACTTCGACTGTTTATGAAGAGGCAATTGTTTTCCGGCTTACAATCAGGATTTTGGGTAAGATAGACTCGAGTTCCAACATCGGTCAATCAAAAATAAACTAGAAACAAAATCTTTTTGGCTTTTATAAAGTTTAAATTAAAACACACCTAAAATCTTTTTGGAATTTTTCATTTTTCAAATGTAAAGACGGAAAGCAATAATTAAATATATACAAAGATGCAGAAACGAAAGCAGTAAACAAATATTTACAGACATTCTTTTTGCGAGTTTCGAGGGTAAGAGAATCATATCAGTGTACGGTCATGTCAAAACGCTCTTTTTGTTCTTATAGTTAACAATTAGATAAGCATCCTATAACAATTATCGGTATTGTTGTCCACTTAAGCTCAACTTATCAGATGTAATCATGGCGAGGGGATACGTTAAGGTATGGTTTATACTTACCGACGGTGTTCATCCACACACGACACATTCCCGTATCAAGGTATGCACGAGAGTTCATCTTACCGGTGAGTATACCGTTTATCATCTGTTTGACCGTATAAAAGATGTGAGAAACTCACTTATTTGATTGAAAACAAGCCCTATGTGATAGAATCACTTATTGATGAGGAAGTTGATTTTCAGATGCATGAGGGCACAGGAGCAAGTCCGTGAACAGGTCAGTACTTTCGTACAGCAAAGAGACGAACTTGACTCCCGGAAAGAATCTGTGATATATTATCACTTATTTTGTTTGGACATGTGATTGTTGATCACTTATTGAGGTCGAATGCAGTATGTACACGTATGTATGGTATCATGGAAGATCTTAGACTTCGTCTCCGTTTGTTTCGGTAAAAGAAACAACCATGATACCCAGATGATAAGACAGCATAAAGACCGAATATCTCAGAACCTCGGCAATCTCTCAAACGAAATTTCGGTACTAAGACCATATGCCAATGTGCGGTTCCCACCTGATCTTCAGTCGATTTAAGATTTATATCACCCTGCACACTTTAAAATGATTGTGAGCCTACCGATACATCTTATATAGAGCTTCTTATCGTTTTTCATTTTGCATTTCAGTTCGAAGAGGTTTAGACGGACCACTGATTTACTATCATTTTCTCTTTTTCTCGCCAGGAAACTCATTTTTGTTTTTCTATTGTTTTTGAGTTTTGAAATTTTTCACTGTTTTTGAATTTTCAAATTTGGATTTACTCCCCCTAAAATCAACAAACTATGATAAATTTAAAAAACACAAGGGTATGAACAAAAACAATTTTCCGATGTCGGTTTAACTCATGGTGTGCCTCAATGCCGTTTACCAAAATTAATTTTTGAATCAGAAATGATTTATCGAATTTTGGAAAAATCAGTTGGCACGTCGGTAAGCGGTGCGGACCATGACAACATTGACGAGTTTCATAGTGAAACAATCACGTGTGAGGTGATATTCGAGTTCAACGTGTCATGCCAAAGAGTGCTGTACGAGATGATAATAATTCATAAAGCAGCTTAAATATCGACAAGTATAGGAGAGATATGAAAGTTAAAACCGTGTCCTGCAACTGCTTCGTGCATTGCAAGGAATCTGAGCGCTCTCCCAAACTGGATATCCACCCGTTGTGGATTTCAAAGTCGATTTTGTAGCTACTAAGAAATCTCTTCACAGCAACAAGATCATAAACCTTTGGGTCCGGCTGGTCTTCCACATTGCACCAGCGAAGGTCTTTGACTTTCTCTTTGAGAAGTAGTGTGCGGTTGTTCAATCCATGCCAAGGTATCCGCACACCCGGTTGGTTTGTTCAACAAACACATTTTCTTCAATCACACCGCGAAGAAATGTACACTGCACGTTCATCTTGTTGATTTTGAACATCAGACGTGCTGCATGTGCGTACATTTTGATTGAATCTATCCTGGGGACCCGATCAAAGCCTTTAACAATCAACTTTGAAATGATTTTCAATTTGTTGAAGCTTTTCAATTTCTTTCGACAGACAATTCTGTCTTCTTTTCTTTTTCTCTCCATCAAAGGCAACAATTTCTTTTGTCGCCGATCTTGTGCATGAGCATTCCACTATCAACAATCCAATGACTATCGATAGTTCCTCCTGGAACATCCTTCACACTCACTCAGAGATTAGTTGGAGAGGGGGACCCAAGCCTTAATAGACTTGGGTCGTCCTTCATCATCGAAAACCTATCCTTGTTTATCACAAACACGGTAACGGGTGCGGAATCCCCGTGACGGTGCAAACCAAACAAAATGTAAAACACACGCGTAACCAAAGATTTAATATCTTTTGATTAAGGATGAGAACGGATACAAACATATACAAACAATGTTTAACAGACTCTCTCAAAGTCTCACAGATCTCATAAATAAACTGTTAAACATAACCAGCTATTTATACTGACCTTTGACGAAAACCCTTTGGACGAAAACATGTGAGACGAAATCAGGGATTTCGCCACACATATATGACGAAAACAAAAGGGATTTCATCACATGAATATTTTGACGAAAACAAACAGATTTCGTCATGTTGACATTTAGAATTCTCATTGACATCATCATGACATCACTAAGATGTCATGGTGATGTGTCAACGGGAAAGGTCGCGGCTCTCCGTGTTTCGCGTGTCAAACTCTGGGGCGCACGACGGAGGAATGTCGCTACGTCGGGCTTGAGCCGAACCTAACCGAGTCGAACCGAGCCGAGTCGCGTCCACATAAAGTGTACCAACAAATGGTTTTATCTTTGGACAACTTGTTCCTAAAGGTCAAACCTTGTGACTGTTGGTGATGATTTGCTTTTTATTGTCAACCCTTTGTTTTAGTTTTAAATTTTCAAAAACCTTTGTAAAACTGGATGTAAACTGACTCTTACCAAAATTCAAAGTGATTTTGTTTGTCACATCACATAATTGGGTATAATCTCCATGGGTTTGCTAATAGTTTGATGGGTTTTTGTTTATATTTTGTTTTTGGGTGGATGAAATTATAACTGTTTGAAATATTTATAGAATTATCTACTTAAGATACAATTGCATAAAAAATATATGTAAAAAATTTTTGGTCTAGTGTTGGAATTTGGAAAATGTCTATGCCTCCAAAAGTTTCAGTCTTCCTAAAAACTAAACAGAATATGTAATTAATTGAATTTGAAATTAGACTAGATTGCAAGCTCAGGCTGTTGGTGTTCCATATCAGAATCTGTACCCTACATGCCAGTTTGAAAAAAAATAGGAGTTTATATAAAATATATATGCACAGGAAGCATTCGCGCGGCTTTGGAAAGGGATGAATGCGAGTTTAGCTGTGGCAGTGCCTACAGTAAGTTTTTTGGTTAATGTCACACCCCAACCGATGGCGGAAACATCGGGGCGTGGCACTGAGCGAAACAGATTGTCCAAGAGAATCCATAACAACTATTAATACAATATATTAATCGTTAACGTCCCATACCATCAACATATAAAGTAAAAACAGTTAATACAGATATTGTTCTCAAAGACAAATAGACTGTTCCGACAACTCAGATTTTATTCGTGGGTTTCAAGACCTCCTAACTTGATTCATCACAGCGAAGTATAGCATCCTAAACACCTGTCACATACGTTAAAATAAAGTAAATACACAGAGTGTAAAGGTGAGTACACAAGTTTGATAACATATAGTATAGCGAAAGCGTTTACGCATAACCAGCATGTAACACGTAGAAATGTGAATCAAGTAAGCTATAGACAATGACGTATGCAACCGACATGACTGCGAGTTGTAGAATGCGGAACACATTATCACCACTGTGACCATGTGAAGTAAAACCCTTAACAACCCCCGTCCACGACAGGTGCTGAGTCCAAACTATAGTACTATCGTTGCTAAGGTGTCAGGCAAACAATCACTGTGTAAACATAACTACAAACATTCATCGAGTCACATATAACATGCGAGAGCGGTTAGCGTTAAAAGTGTTTGCGTTGTGTGTTGATGTGATTTGATATAGGTAACGTATGTACCACCCAAAGTGCGTTAACAAAAAATGGGTTCGAGTATACTCACAGTATGTGTTTAGTAAATAAACACAGCCTTGGATTAAAGGGAGCGCTTTGGAGTTAGCCTGATCAGAGAAAAACAGTGTAAGCGTTGAACAGCGTTAACAGAGTGAAGTGTCGAATGGTGAGTCGATCGGATGATCATCTGGACAGATGGTCATCATTCGGTCGGCTGATCATTCGAGTGAGATGCAAGTGTTTGTAAATTGTTTTGAAACTTCGAAATTTTCGTTGTAGCATTTTGGAAAATGTGACGTATCTCTATATGTCAAGTCGTCCGGTGGGATGGTCATCCGGACGGATGGCCATTCGATCGGATGGTTATTCGTTTAAAAGCGATATTCTTTGAAGTTTTGTCAAGTTGTTTGAGTGCTGAACTTATGGAAAAAGGGTGTGTCACCTGTCGAATAGTCATTCGATCGGCGATCTGTTTTGAAAATTTTACAAGTTTTCTAAGTTGAAAGTTTTGAGTTTTGACGGAGACGGCGTGACGACGTGTCAAACAACGGAACCCACACCAAGTCCAACTCAGTCGATCGGATGGGAATCACCCCATTCGATCAGCCTAACTATTCTCGATGGAGTTTCATGTTCAACCCGTGAATCGGCCGTCTCTTCGGTGGAAATACATTCTCAGATCGGTCCTTAACTAGAATATGAGGAGAAAACCTGAACGAGTCTGAATTTCACAGGTTTTGTAAAGAAAGTGAAGGAAAGTTGAAGATAAGTGTGAAAACAGTTGATAAATTTTGAAATCTTGTTGAGATTTGTGTGAAATCATGTAGAAATCCTTTAGATCTGAAAAAACTTTGATGGGATGAGGTCACACAACAGTTTTCATCGGAACCCGTGATGACATCACCTTCAAAGAGTCCAAATCCGGTGATTTCATGGTGAAAAGTAGTGATTTTAGTGGAGTAGATGATGGAGATGTGTGTAATGAAGATGGAGGTACAAGATTTAGGAAGAAAACTTATGGAAATAGCCTTGAATCGAATGAAATATGCTTGAAAATGAGCTGAGAGCGTGTGAGTCGGACAGGGCTGTCACATCAATGAACAGTTGATGTGACAGGTGAGTATTTATAGGTGGGGAAGAGATAAGGCGGTGGAGTAGTGGGTCGGATGGCCAGTCGATCGGATGGTCATCCGGACGGATGGCCAATCGATCAAAAGGTCATTCGATCAGACGGCTTGTGCCCGTTGGTTTTCCGACTTTCGTTTCGCGCGTTGAGTGTTGCGTTGTGTTTAAGCAAATTGCGAGTGAGCATTGCGATAGTATTAACAAGTAGGTACACAAATAACATAACACATAAAAAGCATAAAGGTAAATTATGTGTTTCGAGCTTGTGATGAGATTGCGATGCGATAGTGTTGCGATTGCGTTTGCGAATAACATCCCAAAACGTATACGAGGCACACACACAAGTAGAGCACATAATAACACACACATAGAACAATATCAGTAACTGCGTTTCGAGTTTTCGATGCGATTGCGATGTGATAGCGTTAAGTAATAATAGTGTTTAGTTGTGATTTCTTCGTTTATCGCATTGTTACTTCACTTAGTAGTAAATCGTAGTTTAAAATATTGTTAACCATATCGTTTATCGAATCTCGAGAGTACAAAGCAATAATTAAGCAAGAAAAGCAATAGTTAAGCAAGAAATGATAGATCTGTCTTTTCTTCTTACAACGACCCGAAAAGTCGGGTTGTTACAGCCTCCCCTGCTTTAGGGAATTTTTTCCCGAAATTAAGGCGCAGGCGTAACGAAGAGATGTGGATATGTATCTTTCATATCACTTTCGAGTTCCCAGGTGAACTCGGCGCCGCGTTTGCCTTCCCAGCGAAGCTTCACTATAGGAATGCGTGAGTGTCGAAGTTTCTTGGTCTCTCGGTCCATGATTTCTACTGGCTTTTCCACGAAGTGTAATGTTTCGTCCACTTACAAGTCTTCGAGAGGGACATGCAAATTCTCTTCGGCTAGACACTTTTTGAGGTTCGAAATGTGAAAAGTCAGGTGTACGTTGCTGAGTTCCTCCGGTAACTCGAGTCGGTAGGCCACTTTGCCAATTCTTTCCAGAATCTTAAAGGGTCCAACGTTTCGAGGCACTAGCTTTCCTTTCTTGCTGAATCGGATCACCCCCTTCCAAGGTGAAACCTTTAGGAGTACGTGATCGCCAACTTCGAACTCAATAGCCTTGCGGCGTTTATCGGCGTAACTCTTTTGACAACTCCGCGCTTTCAAGAGATTGTCTCATATCTGGAGGATCTTGTCAGTCGTTTCCTGTAATAACTCAGGACCAGTAATTTGCGCGTCTCCGATCTCGTGCCATACAATAGGCGATCGACATTTTCTTCCATATAATGCCTCAAACGGTGCCATTTGAATGCTAGAGTGATAACTGTTGTTGTACGAGAATTCGACTAAAGGTAAATGCGAATCCCAATTACCACCAAAATCTATAACACACGAACGAAGCATGTCTTCAAGGGTGCGAATCATGCGCTCAGTCTGGCCGTCGGTCTGGGGATGGAAAGCGGTACTAAGATTAAGAGTTGTACCGAGAGCAGTTTGAAATGTTTCCCAAAGGCGCGAGGTAAATCAACCATCACAGTCAGAGATGATATCACGAGGTGTCCCATGTCGACAAATGACTTCATCGATATAGATTCGTGCTAATCGTTCAACCTTATAGTCTTCTCGTATCGGTAAGAAGTGGGCGGATTTCGCAAGACGATCAGCGATAACCCAAATGCTATCATGACCTGATGGCGTGCGCGGAAGTTTCGTAATAAAGTCCATAGCTATACTCTCCCATTTACACATCGGGATCTCAGGTTGTTCGAGTAAGCCAGAGGGTCGTTGATCTTCAGCCTTAACTTTCGAACAAGTCAGGCATTTTGAAACATAGAGAGCGATATCCTACTTCATTCCAGGCCAGCAATCCCTGGAAAGAAGGTCCTGGTACATCTTATCGGCACCGGGATGAATGTAATATCGAGACTTGTGGGCTTCAGTCAGCAATATCCCCCGCAAGTTATTGCGACTAGGTATCCAAATGCGATCGAGGTAGTGAAATATACCATTCGGTTTATTCACTGGTTGGCTTTCGGTTCCAAGAATTCGTTCTTCCTTCAAAGTTCGTTCGGTGAAACAGGCGTGTTGAGCTTCGCGAATGAGAGCTTCGAGGTCGTTTTGGGCTTGAATATTACGAACACATGTAAATAGCTTCGTCGGCTAAGAGCATCGACAACGACATTTGCTTTTCCTGGGTGGTAGCGAATACGGATATACATGTATGAGACACCCCCATCCTTGGGAAGGAAATACGAATATAAATACTTGAGAAGTATCATTACAAAATATTGTTTAACAATTATTCCAAAAATTCAATAAACGTAATTTAAGTTAAAATATTTATTATTTTAACGAATAATTATATAATTTGGAATAATGATGAAGACACTTGGAAACGTAACTCAAAGGCACTAATTAATACAAAGTCAAGGCACGACCGCTCGTCTAATAAGACCATAGTACATTGTAGGTAGTCGTGTACACCAGAGGACACTTTGAGTTACAGGCGGATTCGAAGAACGCAAAACTATGAGTTCATGTCCCCTTTTTCTTTAAACTGTTTTGTTTATTTACTTTGGGGGTGAAATACATGTTACAAAAGGTTTACTTACAATACAATTGGTATGGTTAGCCTAGGAAAGAACCATAGATCATGTGAATGGGTAGGCGTTTACTTGAGGCCATCAATCCTCTTGTAGGACCGAGGGGCATGAGTGATAGATCTATTTGGGTGTAGCGAGCCCCATCCATGAGTCCGCCGAATGGGCCATGAGGTGACTATGTCTTACAGCCGGAAGCCCGGTACAAAGTCTGCTAGGTTTGAGTCTTCCTGCACCATGTCACGTTTATTAATGTATTAGCTACACATTAATCAACATGTTTCCTTGTTGCTTTCATACCGGGACTTATAAACTTACAAACATACTTACAATGATTTCAAAGGTTTACTCATACACACAAACAAACACATGAACTCGCTCAACTTTTGTTGATGTTTTCAAACTACATGTATTTCAGGGAATTTGTAAGTGGATCTGGCGGGCGTTGGAAGTTTTTATGCTGCGTTAGAAATAAAGATGTCATCCATGGTCTTTGAGTTTGGTCAGTGTGTCTTATTCCTAGATGAGACACGTCTTCCAAACTTGGTGTTATTCAATATCTTTTGACGATTCCATAAGGAACTCAGAAACAAATTGTACGAGTTGTAAAACTTGAATTTAAAGTCTACGTTTTTAAACAATGTTGTTATGATTTAAACTTATTTAATGGATGACAAATCTATGGTTTTATCATGTAGTGGTTGTTATAATTGAATGCAATGATATTAAGAAAGTCACACCATAATCACGCTTCCGCAAAAGTCAGGGTGTGACAACTTGGTATCAGAGCCTCGATCGTAGCGAACTAGGATTCTTTCTCGAGTCTAGACTACGATCATTAGGGCTCTCACGAAAATGTTTTCATAACATACTCTCATTACATACACGAAACGCCTAGATCCAGGAAACAAACATTTTTACAAATAAAAGACACCAAATACATTTCAAAGAATTCGGTTATAATTCAGTCTGAGAGACTGGGGAGTTAGTCTAAGAGACTAGTTGGGTAGTGCAGTCTGAGAGACTGGGGAGTTGGTCTGAGAGACTAGCTGGGTAGTGCAGTCTGAGAGACTGGGGAGTTGGTCTGAGAGACTAGCTGGGTAATTCAGTCTAAGAGACTAGGGAGTTGGTCTGAGAGACTAACTGGGTAGTTAAGTCTGAGAGACTGGGTAGTCTGAGAGACTAGTTGGGGCAGTCTGAGAGACTAGGAGGTTTAGCCTGAGAGGCTGGGTAATTCAGTTTTGGGAAACTGGGAAGTTTAGTGTAAGAGACTAGGGAGTTCAGTCTGAGAGACTGGGTATTTCAGTCTGAGAGACTGGGTGTTTAGTCTGAGAGACTGGGTGTTTAGTCTGAGAGACTGGGTGTTTAGTCTGGGAGACTGGTTGGTTTAGTCTGGGAGACTAGGTGGGTTAGTCTGGGAGACTAGGAAGGATAGAAAGTTTCATAATGTGAATACATTATGAATTATCTTGGCTTGCAATATACTAAGTGATAGTGATTGCTATGAATATACATGCTATGATTTTTACGTACCGGCACACATGTCACTTTATTTTAGAAAGCGAGTTATCAGACATTGATAACCCTATGGCCACCGCCACAGATAATGAGATTGCATCAGCGTCGGAGATATTTACGTCAGACACTGAGAATGATCCTGACATGCTGACCAAGGACGAGGACGACTTCCAACAGTCCGCGCTACCAGATTTTGGTGATACTTTACCCTTGCTGATGGTTTCTCTGACAAGAATCCTTCTGTCACTCTTTTTTCAGTCCATGACCATCTCATCACTGGTCATCCCGATAGTGAGCTCACCATGGCCCCGATCCTCGATAATGCGCCTCCCGTGGACATTCCTTTCGAAGGTGGGCTACTCGACGAGTAGTTGATGATGACGTTGACATGTTTATTGATGGTCCACCTGATGACGCCCATGAAGATGGAAAGTTAGAACAAGAACGTTGTTACTAATTTCACTTCTTGAGACCCATGTTATCAAGCTATTCTCTGAATCTAGTATACACTAGTTTCAGACTCCTTTGAGTCTGCGACATTTTCTGCTTTACAGACGGTCAGGTTACCGCTTTTTGCTACCGATCCAGACGAGGACACTGCTATGACTGCTGCACTAACATCTGCTCGAGATCCCACACCTTTATACGACCCAGAGCCTGCTCCCGAGCTAGCTTCTGCTACTTTTGGGTCAACTTGATGTTATACCTGCTGATCCTGCACCCTTGCCTGATCATCACCCTGTTTCTTTTGGTCTACCAGACAGTGCACCCCTTATACCTAACCCAGTATCTGCACCTGATGATCTTCTCTTTTGGTTGAGACGTTTGTTCCTGCCCCTGCACACACTGCTATTGCTCCTATGGAGACCGACGTCCATTGCACCGACATGCCTATCGCTTTCTTTCGGAACATACCCGCACCCCGGGAAGGTACTCTAGGTCAGCACCCGCATGACGACCCTTTAGCTACAGTAGCATTTTCCCCGACCTCACAGGCCGTACCGTTTGCTACTATCACCTCTACACCGTTGGACGAGCCATTTCGATGGTTCCTATCATACACTATGCTGATTTTAGACCCTTACCATTCCTCACATTATGGAGGCTACACACGGGATGAGTTGCCCCTGTTACTACGGTTACAGTTTGAGGTTTTGAGTTATAGAGTTTTGGAGCCTGAGCTGACACCACGTCCTCCACCCTGTCTATTGCCAAAATACTTTGGTCCTACACATTTATCAAAGATCCATTTGCGCTCTCACCTGCTGCTATTACACTTTTCCCAGGTTTTAATGCTCGCCTCCTTACTACCGAGCAGCGGATCAGTTAATTACTTCGACAGGTATACAAACTCAAGGAGAAGCTCGTTCATGTTAGCAGTTTGCTTTCTTCACTCCTTCACCTCAAATACCAGTATAGTTGGTTTCTGGATTAGGCGGATTGCATTACAATTGGGTAAAGACACTAATGATAAGCCGGGATTGTGGAGACTTTTGAAGACTACTTCTGACTACGTAATTTTGATACACTGATATACTTATTGGACAAGGGTAGGGTGACCCTGTGTCCCTTTTGATGTGATACATTTTGTAAGACAATGCAATTGTGGTCGGAGACTAATGATAGCCCAATCATCATTAAACATATGACAATACTTTGTGGCCAATAACCAATGAAAGCTCAGTCGCTATGTCTTCGTTAAGCACGTTGTTGATCTATATGTGTGTGCTATAATTATAATGCTACGTGCTTACTTGCTATGCTCTCATTAAACATAATTCCCAAATTTACTTGGTTATACTATAATCATGCTATTGCTTGATTGGTTGATATGATGATCTATTAAGGCAGGACGAGAACTATCAAGGCAGGACGAGTGCCAAACAAAAACGTGCTCAAGGTTGCCTCAACTGTGGAAGCAAAAAGCATTTCAGAAAATACTGCCCTAAGAAGAATCAGGCACAAGGATGAAAGCTCAATAGCGGAGCTAGGGAAGCACGCCAGAATCCGAACAAGGTTATCCGTATGTTCCATAATAGTCAACATTATGCATCTGTGCTACTTGATATTATTACAAACTTTAGCTTCGCATCTCTAGAGTTAGAGAGTGTACTTGGTTTAGTAGCAAGTGAGTTAGATAACCCGTACTAACTAAAGGGAACTTCGACGACGTATTTGGAATGGATTAGTTGTCAAGCCATCGAGCGGAGATTGTCATCCACATTCCGATGACGAACGACGAAACGATCATGGTTCATGAAGCAGGATACGCCCTACGGATTATCCGTTGTTGAAGACACGGAGGTTTTCGTACAAAGGATGTGTTGTTTTCTTATCTCATGTCGTGGACAAGGGAGCCGATGAACTAAAACTCGAAGATATCCCTGTGGTAAGGAAATATCTTGAAGTCTTCCCCGAAGACTTGCCAGAATTGTCTCCTCGACGACAAGTCGAATTTCGCATCAATTAGATTTCTAGGCACCGCACCTGCAGTCAATGCACCTTAACGACTTACACCTTCGGAGATGCAAGGATTGTCAGTGTAACCTCGGTAGTTGATAGAGAAGGAAGTTAACAGACCAAGTTTTCCGTTTTGGGTAACCTCAACTCTGCTCGTCAAGAGGAAGGACGATAGTTTCCGTACGAGTATCAACTACCAGGAGCCGAACGAGCTAACCAACAAGAGTCGGTAACTCTTGCCGAGGATTAACAAATTATTTATTTAACTAACTGTGAGGATCCAACTGCTATTACATGACTGATCGACGATCGAGTGCCATTAGCTGTGAATTCAGTAAGAAAGGATACCGGGGAAATTGTGGGACAATAACTTGTTTTAAACACACACAAAAATTATGTTTCCTATACAATGCACAAAAGAGTTTTACACAAAATACGAAACTTTGGGAACATAGAAAACAGATACTTAGGACCCTTGGGAACCCAGGTCCAAACTCGTAAAGGTTGTTGCTTAAGAACCACACCTGTTAACTCAAACAAACCCCATCATCCTGACATATACGCTATTTCCGTTGACCAAACAGAAAGTACTCAAGGTTCCTTTGTTGCAATCATCACTTTTGCTTCTAGCAGTAGATGTTTGCATCTCTACTCCCCTTAATGGTAGTTGCATCGCGTTAATTTTCTTCGCTGAGAGCGAACACACATTTGCTTTGATACTTGGTCATTTTGTCATTTTAGCAATTACTCATTGTTTCATTGCTTGGAAACTTATATGTTACACATGCACCATTTGCTACGCATGTGGTTTCGTTCCGAATAAACGCTTCATTGAAGTACACATATTATTTTGCTAAAAGCTAACTATTGGTTTATGATTCGAATAACCTACATTATTGTAATTGTTGACTCCTTTGCTATCAAGTCAACACACTTTCTTGAAACTTCTTCTCTTTCAAGTTACATTCATGGTTTATTTTCGTGACCATGATGAAATTCCCTTGTTGATACATACGTTTATTGTCGAAATACACTGAAACCAAGTTCAATTGCTTGAACTTATCCACTTCGCATATTCAATTTAAGACGCCATATGATGTATTGGGAACATCATATTCAAATATTTATGCAAAGGTTCTTTTGTTTCGAGTCGTAGTAGACTTGATTGGTCTACGACTCCACTAAATCGTTTGTTGGTTTCAACACCTTGCGGTGATACTTTCACAAAATTAAAGTTTGCGCTAATTTGGTTGCGCACCTCACACACGGATCTAATTGTTTATTTATTGAATGTTCTAAATCCGTTCTGTTTATCACGATTAAAGCGGTCTCAACACAGTTGTGTGTTAAGGCAACGGTACATAGATTCATTTCATATCACGATGTACCTCCTAACGATTATTTCATTGTCGATCACATGCCTTGCAGTACTTAATACTTTTTTATCTTCGATCAGAAACAGTGGTTCTTTGATGTTCCGTATTCAATTGAAAACTCTATGACATTGTGTAAATCGAATCTTCAGATTGTCTCAGTACACTTTCATTTGATTTCAAGCACGGTGAACTTGTTCGGTCGCCACTATATTTGAATTATGTCATTACGACACCTTGTGGTGTCATTACAAATTTGTAGCTTGTGCTAATCATGGTCAACCGTTTCACACAAAACTACACATACTTTTGTTTCACCTGTCATTTAAACATTCCTAACGCAACTACGAATTTAGGCAATGATACACCGGATTCGTTTGTATTTCACTCGGTGTATTTTCGCAATCCAAGAATGTCAACACACTAATCCTTACAATTTAATTATTCGAAAGTTGACAGATCATTTTCATATTCAAGTTGTTGATTTGATTCAGTTTTACGGTTATCTACCTCAGTACTATTCATATACATACACGCATAATGTAACCCTAAGGAGTTAAGGTAGAACAAATTTTGAGGACGAAATTTTCTTAACAGGGGGAGAATGTGACAACCGTCAAATTTGCATGCATCCGTACAATTATAAAATGACGATTAGTGCTTAATGACTGTGTTGATTTACAAATCACTGCTTTCTAATTTCTGTACCATACTTACATGCTCATCACATTACATATTGTCACATCATTTTTACATGCAAACCTTAGTGACATAAACAATGCACAAAGCACGGTTAGCACAGTTAACGGATAACGCAGAAAAATGCTGACGAGGTTCAGTACATAGACAGACAGTATTTTGAGAACCAATATGGGCCAGAAACCAAGTACTACATTAGTATGGTGTGTAGGGAAGTAAGGACCACAAAACTGCTTTTCTAGGAAATAGTTTGAGTGCCGGAAAGTGCCTAAAACTTACCTAAAGTGCAGAATTCTGAAGAAAATTCAGCAAATCAGCTTTTTAATAAGCTAGTAACATGCAAAAACATGACTAAACGGTCCTAAATGCTTTCCTAAGTGTCGGGAATTATAAGTGTCACAAAAGGGTACATAATGAGCACTAAACGGTATAGTTTAGCACTTTAACGAACCAGTATCGAACCGAACAATCGGACATTACCCGAAACACCAAAATTATACTAGAAGCATTGTTTTAATGTTTCTGAGCTAGTTATGATCCCCGAACATCATAACACCCCACTAAAAATATCTAGTAAATAACACTTGCAACTAACACTTGAAATGGAACCTTATCTAACTATATGGTTAAAACTTACACTTAGAACCCCCCCCCCCTTTGTGAGTGGACGGTCACAATGACCCCACCAAAATCACCACTAAATCTCATCAAGATCTTACTTGATCTCCCTAGATATTGCTTGATCTTGTAAGATATTATTGGATTTTATTTGATCTTATTAGATATGGTTAGATCTTTACTTGATCTTACAAGATGTTATTGGATTTTATTTGATCTTATTAGATATGGTTAGATCTTTACTTGATCTTGCAAGATATTATTAGATTTTACTCGATTTATTAGAAGATATGCCTTGTACTAGATGACATAAAATCTATGGAGATTGTTAATGCACTTTAGGTGATAAGTGCATGTCTCCCATTCTAGAGGGTCTTTATTGTACTTTGTTGAAAGTTAGTCCTAGTTTTATCCTAGGGAAAGTTGTCCCAACTTTATCCTAGGGACATTTGTCCAAGTTTTGTGTCTAGGATAATTGTCAGGGGTTTAAGGCTAGGAACTTTGTCTGAGTTTTGTATAGGGATAAAGTTCAGAGTTTTTGCCTTGTGTAGTTGTGTTGTCCGGACTTTATAGTTTGTCTTGAAAGTCCGGGTTTTGCCTTGTATATATACCTTTATGTGGAATAGATAAGGTAAGCGATTCTGTGTGAAATTATGTGCACCTAACCCTAATCATTGTGTGTGTGTCTGGCGGCTACTGTGTGTGAGTGACGTCATTCATCTTCATCATCAAGAATACTCAGTGTATTCTTGATTTCTCTCACAAATCTTGCATTCTAGTGTTTCATCTACAGTGGTTCATCATCAGGTGGATTCCGCACACCTGTTGGTGGCTTTAGCTGAGTGAGATCTTGGATAAGGAGGCCTTACAAGTGGTATCAGAGCAGTGTGCTCATACTACTGTAGGTGTTTCTTAGTTTGAAGGTTTTTGTGAGAAAAGTTCATCTTTGATAGGGTTTAGTGAGTGTTTAGTGAGTTTTTGTGTTTTATTCATGATTCTTCATTCATTTCTAGTGATTTGGTGATGGATTTTGAGTAGTTTGGTGATTATTAGTGTTGTTCTTCATCTGGGTTTTACAGGGGTTTTTGGTTCTTCATCTTACAGAGTTTGAAGGTTGGAAAAGATTCCTAGTTTGATCTTTGGAAGTCTTGTCCGTGGTTTAAAATTCTGTGTTTATGTCTCCGGGGTATTGTTGAACCAATGTGAAGTCACATTGGGGAGATAGTCCCGGGATTGGTTTCTTCTGAGTTTTGAGACTTGTCTGAGTTTCAAATCATTCAGTCCGACCTTTATTCTGTCCGAATTTTAACCTTAGTGTGTTAGAGAGTCCGATCTTTATATCCAAATCCAAAGGAGTCTGACCTTTATCTAGTCTTAGTGTCCGACCTTTTTATAGGTTAGAAGAGTCAGACTTTTTAAGTTAGACTTTTTAACTTATAAGTTGTTATAAGTGTCCGACCTTTTATAATAGATAAAGGTAGTCCGAATTTTATATAAGTTAGTCCCTAGTCCGAGTTTTTATCTATTATATAAGTAGTCCAAATTTTTTCAACCTATTTAAATTGTCCGACTTTTAACCTTGTTTTGGTCCGAGTTTATGGTCTCTAGTAGTGTCCGAATTATTTATATTTAGTTGAGTCCGAGTTGTATATAGTTATCATTAGAGGTCCGAGTTTTTTAAAGTGATTAAAGTCCTACCTTTTCTTTTTGTCTTACCTTGGTTTTGGTTTAGTAGGCAGTGTTTTTAAGTGTCCAACTTTATTTTATTTTGTTTTTTTAGTGTCCAAGTTTTGCTTTTAGTTAATTAGTGTCCGATTATATATTATATAATAGCTTTAGTGTTTGTGTTTTCAACATATGTCAGAACTTTTTACTTTTTAGTTTTTAGTGTCCAAGTTTTACTTTTGTTTTTAGTGTCCAAGTTTTTTTATTAGTCAAATTGTTACATCTTTATTTAGTTATTTAGATTAGTAATAGTCTGAGCTTTAGAATTTTCTTATCCCTTAGTCCGACCTTTAAGGCACTTAATTCAGTCCGAGTTTTTTAATTTATTAAGTCCAAGTTTTAGATTTTATATTGGTCCGAATATTCTAGATGGTTAAAGAAGTCCGATTTTTAAGATGTTGAGTGGAGTCCGACTTTTATTAGTGTTTTAGGTAGAGTCTGTGTCCGAATTTTTATAGAGTTCATTAGAGTCCGAATTTTGTTCTTAGGGGAGTCTGAGTTTACATTTCTAACAGTGTAGTGTCCGAGGTTTTCTGTTGTTTGTGTTTTATTTCAGGTTTGTGTGATCCGGGTTTCGCAACTCTGTTTAAAGCTCAGACACTTCACTCCGTGTTTTCACTCCGAGTTTGAACTTAGAAAAAGTCTTCTGTGACACAGTTCTTGCTTGGAAGTTCTCTGTTGTTTTCTGAAATGGCAAACAACAATCTGACTGCAATGGTGCAAAACCTCAAGCACAATGCTGAGGTAGGGAGTAACGACAAACCTCCCTTGTTGATAAACGAGCTTGATTTTCCTGAGTGGAAGGAGCGGTTCGAAAGGTATGTACGAGCAAAAGACATCAAGATTTGGTTGTGTATCGTTAAAGGATGTGGAGCTACTCCAATACGTAGGTTGACGATTGATACGTATTTGGCACTTCCTGATGACCAGAAGAAATTTTTTGATTGTGAAGAGAAAGCTATGTCAATGATTACGATGGCTATGACACAATCGATACTTCACACTTTCCGTAAGAGAAGTACCTCGAAGGAGTTGTGGAATAGCATGATCAAGCGCTATGAAGGAAATGCAATATACAAGAAACGACGACTCGAACGTTTGAAGACTCAATTCGTTGTGTTTAAAGCTTTAAGTAATGAATCATTTGATGATAGAGTGAACCGGTTTTATCATTTGTTGAGCGAACTTGAAAGGAGTCAAGAGGGTATCTACACTGAATTTGAGAAGGTTGAGAAGTTTCTGAATTGCCTTTCCAGAGATTGGAATATGTACACCGCTTTGATTAGAGAAGGTGTTCTCTACGAGGAGCTCTCATTGGAAGAAGTTATACAAAAACTGAAGGGTTATGCTTGGAATATGGAAGATCAAGCATCCGATTTCGAGAAGATTCAAGATCCTCAGTTATATAAAGCTTCAAACCCGACGGATAAGGGTAGTAATGGAGGAGCCGGTGTTGCCCTATATTCAGAGAATGAAGTTCCCGCTAGTGAACACGCCTTTATAAGCAACAATGTCAATTCAAGTGGAACAACAAATTCCAATCAAGGAATGTACTCTTCCAGTGGAGCTCAGAAATCTCAAGGAACAAGCTTGAACATTCCAAAGGTAGATGCAAGCTGTTTGAAGTTGATTGAAGAAAACATGAGCCTTTTGGCGTCCTTCATGACTGCCTACGAGAACTTCTGTCTTGGAAAGCTCGTTGAACCGTCAAGTCTCGATGAGGACTTTGACCAGATAGACCAAGACGAAATGGAAGAACTTGATCTACAACTCAATATGGCACTGTTAGTCCGTAGAGCGAAGAAGGTTCTGTTGAAGACGGGTAGAAAGTTCATAGGTGGTCAGACAAAGACTCGAATGGGAGTCGACATGTCAAAGGTAAAATGTCACAACTGCAACATCTACGGGCATTTCGCACGTGATTGTCGGAAGCCGAAGATGGAGAGATCGAACAGAGAAAACAACTCTCAAGGAAACAACTCAAGACCTCACAACAATTCAGCAACTACTTCCAACTCAAGTGCTCGTCCAAGTGGTTCTGAAAATCTTACACCTTCAACAAACAATGCTATGGTGGCTCAATCTTTACAAAAGGTGACTGAGCCTTACGACTGGGGTTGTGCATTGGAAGACTTTTCAGGAGCTATTGTGTCACAAGCCTTTATAGCTGAAATTGTCAACGAAGAAGTATGTGAAAAGATTGTCGAAGAGACTAGCATTGAGGAATTTGCGGTTGTAGCTGAAGAAGTGTGTGAAGAGATTGTCGAAGAGACTAGCATTGAGGAACTTACGGTTGTAGCTGAGGTTCTTGGGGAAGAGTTGAATTCGGGAAATGTTTCTGAGAATGAAGATAACCCGAATGAAGAGTTTGTTGAAAAGGCTAACAAAACAGAAGATGGAGAAAAGGGAGAACGCTTTGAATTCAACATCTCCACAGCCGAAATGCAGCAATTTGCGGATGCAGAAGCTAAAAGGTTCGAAGAAAAATCCAGAGAAAACGAAGCATGTGCATTCATGGCTGGCATTGAGGTAAAATCATCTTCTGTAGATAAGCGATGTGCTAGATGTGTTGAGTTTGTGACTAAGATTGATAGATATGCACTTCACAACACAAACTTAATTGCAGATTTAGAAAAATCCAGAGAACTCATTGCTGTTTTGTCTAATTCGGATAAAGAACACCGAATTAAGATAAAAGCGCTGAAAAATGATATCTCTGAATTTGAGAGACGTGTGGCTCAGGGAACTGTTAAAAATCAGGAATTAAAATCTGAACTTGAAATGAACCAAAATTGTGTTTTGGAAAAGAACAAAATTATTTTGGAAAAAGATAATCTGATTTTAGACTTGCAACGAAAAATTGAAAAGTTTGGGGATTCATCTGAAGTGATGAATTTCTGTATTAACAGCCAACGTCTCAAAGAATCTGAGGAAGAAATGTTCGGCATCGGTTATAAGAAAGTGCCTCCTCCGGTAAACCATAATTATACATCGATGCCAAGCATTGATCCTGAATTGGCAAATTTTGTGCCAAAGACCCCTCTGACGGTTGAACCGCAAAGTGAGTCAGAATCTGAGCCAGATGAAGTTACTGACTCAGATCAGTCGAAGATGAGTGGAGTTTCAAAGAAAAATGAAGTAAATCTTGATAACATTGAGAATTTGATAAGCAATAAAATTTTGGAAATTTTCAATCAAGTTCAAAATGCGAAGTCAAAACCAAAGTCACGTGGGAAACCCAAAAAGAATTTGAAAAATGTCCCTAAAACTGAGTTTGTTAAAGGGGAAGATTTTATCAAAGAAGAAGAGAAAATCGAAACAGGTTCAAACTCTCAGTTTGTGAACCAAATTTTGAAAAATCCCAGTAACACCTCATCATCTTCGACCAGTCATGAGGAATGTCTAAAGAATGTTGCGAAAGTTCGCAAATGTTATAAGTGTCGTGGGAAAAGACACTTAGCAGCAGATTGTCCAAATGACAAGGGTAAATCCCATGTTGATCCTGATCAAATGAAACCTTTTGTTGAAGAACCTCAAAATGAAACAGTTAATGTTGAAAAGAAAAATAGTAAAAATCATAAGGTTGAGAAAAACAAAGTGATTAAACAAGAAGTAAAACCGGTTGTCAAAACAAATGTTAAATCACAACAAAATCAGGATCACGGGAAGAAACCAGTTGTTATTAATCGTGGTGAAGGATCGGAAAGTTCATCTCAAAGACATGATACTCGTGAGAAAACCCCTCACAGACGACAAAATCATGTTACTTTCCAAACACATGAGAATGACCAACGTTCTGGAGGTTCGAGCAACAATAATGTTAGACCTCATGCACAGAACAGATTCGTGAATGACCGAAATGCGTCACCCCCTCGATTTCCAAATCAAAGACAGTATTCGGATAATCATCCACGATCATTCTCAAGACACGATGATGTTCCTAGATTTGGTAGGAATTTTGAGCCATCCAGGAAACAAAATTACAGTTACCAAAACTATGGAAGCCGAGGTTATGGAAACTCTGGTTATACCAACAGATCGTCAACTCCGTATAATCCACAATTTGCGGGGAGTCATTCCAACAATTTCCGAAATGGAAATGGAGGACACAATGGCACTGATGGTTATTTCAAAGAGTTCTCTTATGTTGATGAATCGGGACGACCCAAGACCATCATGGCTTGGGTCCCACACTCTAACTAAATTTTCTTGTTGGGGAGTGTAGGAGCAGCTGAAAAGAGCTATCTATATTTGGTATATCGATAGTGGCTGTTCCAGACACATGACGGGAAATAAAGAGTTATTGAACAATTTCAAACAAATTCGTGGTGGTTATGTGAATTTTGCCGGTGAAAAGGGTGGATATATCTCCGGTGAGGGTTCGGTGTCAAATGGAAAAATTACGCTGCATAAAGTAAATTACGTTGAAGAACTGAAGCATAACTTGATGTCGGTTTCTCAAATCTGTGATAACGAGTACACGATGCTTTTCACTGATAAAGCTTGCTTCGTTTTGCGTCCGGGATTTGTTGTTCCTGAAGATTGGATCGTCATGAGGGCTCCAAGGGTGAATAACACATATGTCATGGACATGCGCCCGTTGGTTAACTCATCTGCTCCAGTGACTTGTCTACTTTCAAAGGCGACTGAAGATCAATCGTATCTCTGGCATAGGAGAATGGGCCACGTGCATCTGCGAAAAATGAACCACTTAGTGAAGAACAACTTAGTGTTGGGGGTTCCTTTACGTAGTTTCAATATGCACAACAAATGTGAATCATGTGAAAAAGGAAAAATTAAACGAAAGCCTCATAAACCGAAAACAGTTAACTCAATCCAAAAACCACTTGAATTGCTTCACATGGATCTTTTCGGCCCGATCCATGTTGCTAGCATTGGTGGGATGTCCTATTGCTTAGTTTTCACTGACGAGTTCTCACGTTACTCATGGGTATTTTTCTTAAAAACAAAGGATCAAACTGCTGGTATTTTAAGAGATTTATTCAAACAACTTGAGAAAAATTATTTACTTCCTGTTAAGAAAATCCGAAGTGACAACGGCACTGAGTTTAAAAATCATTATATGGATGAGTTATGTCGAGAAATGGGAATAGTTCATCAGTTCAGCGCTCCATATGTTCCTCAACAGAACGGAGTTGCAGAACGGAAGAATCGTACCCTAATTGAGGTGGCCCGAACTATGCTTTCTGAATCAAAATTGCCAATTTTCTTCTGGGCTGAGGCGGTAAACACTGCATGTTATGTGTTAAATCATGTGCTTACTGTCAAAAGAGAAGATAAAACGTGTTATGAATTGCTTGAACACAAGAAACCGAACTTATCTGGGTTTCAACCTTTTGGGATCAAGTGTGTTATCAAACGCACCAAAGATACTCCTAAAATGGGGGAAGTTGGTGAAATTGGGTTCTTTTTGGGTTATGGCAATGGAACTCCAAACAAACGCGTTTATAACGTTAAGAAGCGTACAGTGGAGATCGTGTTTGATATAACTCCTTTGAGTTTCAATCCTCCACCGTCCGAGTTCGGTCCTAAAAGTGGTTACGATTATGATAAATTATTTGATTCTTTTGATCTTCCTGATGTTTCAGAAGAGGATTCGGAGGTTGTCTACACACATCTTGTGAACAAAGATGAAGTAGATGCAAGCTGGAGAGCAAGTATTCCTACTAATGTGTCTTCGAATGTTCACTCAGGAGATCCAGTCGCTGATTCTTCGACCGTAAATGATGTTGTTGCTGAGCAGATCCCCAATGCAGCTGCTCAAACTACAAGTGGAGATCTATACGTTGACTTTTCAGCATATCCAAATGTTGATGCGTCTTCTGGAAATGCTCAAGCTTCTAGTAGTAATGCAAACGTTGAGGGGGAGATTCAATCGAATTTGGGAAACAATCTTCAAGCTCCAGCAATTCCAGTTCCAAGAACAAATATTCATCATCCTGTTGATAATATTATTGGGAATCCAAATGCGGGAGTGCAAACGCGAAGGAGTATTTCAGAGATGCAATGTCTATTCTCTGCTATCAAGAAAGAAGAAATCTACAATCTTAGCCTGCATGAATGTTTTATCTCTCAAATAGAGCCGAAGAACTATCAAATGGCTCTGAAGGATAATTCTTGGTGTGAGGCGATGCAAGAAGAGTTAGCTCAGTTCGACAAGTTAAAGGTGTGGAATTTGGTCGATCTTCCAAAGGGCCAGCATGCAATCAATACGAAATGGGTTTTCAAGTGCAAGAAAGACGATAAGGGTGTTGTCGCCAGAAACAAAGCACGGTTGGTTGTTCAAGGCTTCAATCAAGAGGAAGGGATTGATTATACCGAAGTTTATGCACCGGTGGCAAGACTGGAAGCTATTCGTTTGTTTCTAGCCTTTGCTGCACACATGCGTTTCAAAGTCTATCAGTTGGATGTGAAAAGCGTGTTCCTTTACGGGAAATTGCATGAAACTGTGTATGTGTCCCAACCACCGGGTTTCGAAGCTCCAGGGTTAGACAACAAGGTCTATATGTTGGACAAGGCTCTTTATGGTCTTCATCAATGTTGGTGCACTTGTGTCTGTACTTTGTCTGTATACAAAACGATGTCCTTGTTAGTCTTGTAAGTTTGACCAAGTCAACCATCCTCCTGGTTTGACTTGGGCAAACAGTCAACATTATGTTTGTAATGTGTTGGGTCGAAGGATGGTCATCGAAGGATCACTTATATCCTTCGATGATGATGAGCTCGAAAGATGGACCTTCGATGGATGGACCACGAAAGATCACATCTTTCGTGGTACATGTGGATCCTTCGAGCTGCTTCTGGTCGACAGATGATCGTTCGATCAGTCTGCCTGATCCTTCGACCAGACCTGCTGTGTTCGGGTATAAATACCCGTGTGTTGTGTTCATTTCGACAAGAAGACAAGAGTTAGACACCCAGACAGATAAGAAATACACACACACACTTAGAGAGAGTTTACAGGACTGATTTGTAAACCTTGTGCTTGTAACGGACCTTTCATACGTTTAATACAAGTGGTGTTAATCGTTGAGTCTTGTGTGTTGATTATTTGCGTGTTCTATCTCGGTTTGCCTTTCCGGTTGGATTCCGCACAACCGGGTTGGTTAGTATACAAGGATTAGGCGACTAGATCCTCCCCTAGCCGGACCTACAAGTGGTATCAGAGCCTTGGCTCTTCTCCTTGTTAAAACCGAGTGTTTTTGGGTGTTTTCCGGGTGTTTGAAGTTTATATTTTCTGGAAAATCTTGTTATTTTGCCTTGTGTTTGACTTAAAACCTTGTTATTCTTCATGTTTACATGTTAGTTGTTGGTTTTTGTTAAACATTTTAGCAAAATCGTGTGTTTGGAGAGTTTCGGTTCACCGAAATTCTTGTATTTCTGGGTTTGTTCTTCATAATATTACACCTTTTGATCTTTGAAATTTGAATATTAAACTTGTTTGTGTGTTGGTAGAGTATTTTGATTAAAATATTGGGATCATTACCCGGTTGGTGAAAAACCTGCATGTTCAGACCTGAAAGATATGGTCTGAACATACTTTCTGCCGAAAGTTCTCACCAACCCGTCAACTTTTCACCTACCTGTCACCATTGTCAACTGTGTCAGAGCAAGTTCGAAAGATATCCTTCGAAGTCGAAAGATCATCTTTCGACCAAAGGAGGTTCGACAGATAGTCATCCTTCGAGCATCCTTCGAAGTGTGAAACTTATCTTTCGTTCCAAGGAATATTTTCGAAACATACATCTTTCGGTCTTCTGCTCATTTTCGAAAGACTAGGATCCTTCGATTGGGGAGTCTTTCGAAGTCATCTTTCGTGTTCATCTTTCGGTCTACAGTACGTTTTCGAAGGATAAGGATCCTTCGTTGGAGAATCTTTCGAAAACATTGTTCGAAACTCAACAGTGATCTTTCGAACCCTGTTGATCTTTCGAACAGGTGTTGATCTTTCGATCCTTAGTCTGTTGTGTTTAACAGTTTGTGTTTTTCAAGTCTTTCGAACAGGTATCTTTCGGCTGGTCCTTGATCAAAAATGAATCCAAGATGGAATACTTTGGTAAATACAGATATGTATTTTGGTACTCCGTCATCTTCCGCATCGGTATCTTCTCAAGCTAATGCAATTTCTACCGGTCAATGGGCATTTGTATCAAATCAAGTTCCAAGTGTTCAAAGCATTCTCTTAAGCGAGAGCGAAACTGGAAGTTTGAATCGGCCTCCAAAGTTGATGCATTTATATGAATATCCAGGATGGATTGATAGATTTCATACATACGTTCTTGGCCAAAATACAGAATTGTGGTTGCGGTTTATTACTGATTTCGATCAAACAATAGAGGTTGTCGCATCATCTGCTGCTACGTTTGCAGATCTCACGGAAGATCAGAAGAAAGTCTATGATCTAGAAAAGAAGGCATACGCCATTCTCACTCAGGCCTTAAGTAAAGATATCTATCATCAATTCGTCAGTTACAAGACAACGAAGAGGTTGTGGGACGCATTGAAAACAAGGGGCGTAGGAAATGAAGCGACACGTCAACTAAGGAAAGAACTGCTAAAGAAAGAGTTTGATGGTTTTACTTGTATGGAGAATGAGTCGTTGGGTGATTTGACAAGTCGATTTAATCACTTGTTGACTGAATTGACAAATTTTGGGGTTGTTACAACTCCTGTAGAGATTGTGAAAAGGTTTGCAGATGCATTGCCACCTCAGTGGAGTACTTTCTTGGAAATCATGAAGTACAATGGTACTTTAGCCACAACGAGCTTCAACGACTTCGTTCAAATCCTGGAAAACAAGAATCAGGAAGAAACTCTCAAGGAAAAACGAGTTCCAGTGCCTCAAAATCCTGAAATGTATTTTGGAACTTCTAGTACTTCTACAAAACCGTCTTCACACGCCCCAATTCAAACAGCCTTTGTGACTAGCACAGATATGTATGGCAATACTATCCAAGTTCCGGTGCCTCCAAAGACAGACATGTATGGAAATCTGCTGGAACCAGTCCCTCAATCAGCACCACAACAGCAACGACCTCTCAGACCAACTGATATGTTCGGAAATCCTTTACCAGTTCGATCTCCCGCAACAACAGACATGTATGGGAATCCACTTCCTCCTCAATCTACCGTACCAACAGATATGTACGGGAATCCTCTTCCTCCTCAACAGCAAGCTTGTTATGGAAGCACATCATCTGCTGGTCAACAATCAAAGCCAAATACAGTACGGCTCGACACCTCAAGCTTCTCGAAAGTCAGTGTGGAAGTAGCAAAGGAACACATGGAGCTGCTAAACACTCTGGTGAGCGCATACTGTGGATTAGTAGAAGGTCAGATTGGCAACATTAATCTGACTCAAGAAGACTATCAGCAGATTGATAAAGAGGAGATGGAAATGATGGATATCAAGTGGGCCTTTGCCAGTGCTGTTAGGCGAGCAAAGGATTTCATGGAAAGAACAGGCCGAACCAGCTTGGAAAGCAAGAAGGACACCAAGTATGGGTTTGATAAACAGGCCGTCAAGTGTTTCAATTGTGGTGAGCGTGGTCATTTCAAGCGTGAATGTACAAGGCCATCTCAGCATGGGAACCAGAATCCTTTCCGAGGTCAAGGCAACAGGGCAAATCAGAACCAAGGAAGGAACAACGAACGAACACTGGTGCCTGTCAACAACCAGAATCAACCAGGACCATCAAATGCCAACCAGGCACTTGTGGTTCAAGTAGACGAAGGTTGTGATTGGTCAATCCAGCTGGGAAACGATGCACCAGATGGAACAGCTTGTTTTGCTGAAGTGGTTAATGATCTTAAACACGCCAGTGGTGGAGAATCTTCCACCAATGGTAGTGAATCTTCTGAAGATGAAGACTCCTCCGGTTATAGTGGAAGTTATTGTTGTTGATAAAAATGGAAGACCCAAGACCACAATGGCTTGGGTCCCCATCTCCAACTAATTATGTGAGTTCATGTGCAGGGTGTTCCAGGAGGAACTATCAGTAGTCATTGGATTGTTGATAGTGGGGCATCCAGGCACATGACAGGCGACATGAAGCTTCTCTACGACGTCAAATCTATTAGAGGAGGTTATGTTGCTTTTGCTGGAGATAAGGGCGGATATATTACTGGTGAAGGAATGATTTCCAACGAGGTTGTTAGTTTTGATAAGATCAACTTCGTACAACAACTTGATCACAATCTTCTTAGTGTTTCTCAAATTTGTGACAAGCAGTTCTCAGTACACTTTGATGCTAATGGATGTTATGTGCTGAAACCCGGCTTCAAAATTCCAAAAGAATGGATTCTCTTGTCGGCTCCAAGGATAAATGATCTGTATGTCCTTGATATGAGCCAAGCTATCACAACGTCTGCACAAGCAACATGTTTCATTTCTAAAGCCACAGAAAAAGACACAATCTCTTGGCACAGACGAATGGGTCACATTCACTTACGCAAAATGAATCATTTGGTTTCAAATGAATTGGTGAATGGTGTTCCTCTTAAAAATTTCCATCTTCAAGACGTCTGTGTTTCGTGCCAGAAAGGAAAACAAACGAAGAAGCGACACCCTACAAAGAAAGTCAACACGGTGGCTGTTCCTCTTGAACGTTTGCACATGGATTTGTTCGGTCCTGTCAAACACAAAAGCATTAGGAATGATCAATATTGCCTCGTGATTACTGATGATTATTCAAGATTTTCTTGGGTGGCGTTCATGGCACATAAGAGTTAAACCTTCGGTATTATCAAAAATTTGATCATTCAGATTGAGAATCTGTATAACTTGAAGGTTAGGCGGATACGTAGCGACAATGGTACTGAATTTAAAAATCATGCCATGGCGGAGTTTTGCACTTCAAAAGGTATTCTTCACGAATTTAGTGCAGCTTATACTCCTCAGCAGAATGGCGTCGCTGAACGTAAGAACCGCACATTGATCGAGACTGCTAGGACTATGTTGGTAGAATCGCAGCTGCCCATTCCATTCTGGACTGAAGCTGTGTCCTCTGCATGCTATACGTTGAACCGAGTCCTTACAGTCAAAAGGCACAACAAGACCTGCTTTGAGCTTATTAACAAACGGAAACCAGATTTGTCATATCTTGAACCGTTTGGAGCTCCATGCACAATAATCGATCCTAATGGAAAGTTTGGGGCAAGAGCAATTGAGGGATACTTTCTTGGGTATTCCACCCCTAACTTAAGAGTCTGGAATGTAGAGACTAAAAGGGTCGAGGAATGGTCTGAAGTCAGAGTACAAAGGCACACTTTACCAGTCAGAAATCCTGGTCAGCCTTGGATGTTTGAGTACGATGACTTTTTCAATTCGATCAATGTTGAAGCAGTTGAAGAAAATGCTGCGGCAAGGATGTTTTTCGAGAGCGATAATGCAACAGATTCACCGTTGGTTCGTCCCATTATTGTCAATCAAGAACCATCTTCGGTGAACAATAATGCTCTCAACAATGAGGATTTTCACGATGCCACCGAGTTGAACGAATCTTCAGAGGATGATGAATTTCTAGATGCAGATCAAGAAGCTCCAACAGCAGTTCATGGTATTTCAGAGGGTACTCCTCCAGTGGATGTCCCTAGAACAGCTGAAGCTACTGCATCATCCTCTTCGTCAATTTCGGGCCTTGAATTGATTGTTGATCTCAATCTCAACAATCTGGGTACAAATATTCCAGTTCAAGATAATCCAGAAACAAGGATTCATAATACCCATCCTCAACAAAACATCATCGGGAATGTACAAAGTGGCGTTCAAACAAGAAACATGTTGCGGAACAACAACAATGCAGGCTTGTATGCAACTATCCGAGAATCTGGTCAACAGAATGATTGGTCTTTCGTGTGTTATGTCTCACAGGAAGAGCCAAGAACTTGGAAAGATGCTTTGAAAGATAGCTCTTGGGTTGAAGCAATGCAGGAAGAACTGCAACAATTCCAGAAGCTTGGTGTCTGGAAACTCGTAGAGAAACCTGCTGGTTATAAGAAGATTGGTACCCGTTGGGTGTTTAAATGCAAAAAGGATGACCGTGGAGTCGTTATTAGAAACAAAGCAAGGCTAGTCGTTCAAGGTTTTCGTCAAATAGAAGGGATCGACTACAACGAAGTGTATGCACCTGTTGCACGTCTAGAAGCAATTCGGATTTTTCTGGCTTATGCCTCATTCAAAGGTTTCAAGGTATACCAGATGGACGTGAAAAGTGCATTCTTACATGGTGTGGTGGAAGAAGAGGTGTACGTCGAACAGCCTCCAGGTTTTGAAGATCCTATCCATCCCGATCGGGTTTGGTTGCTCAACAAAGCTCTCTATGGTCTACATCAAGCACCGCGAGCTTGGTACGCAACCTTATCTAATTATTTGCTGGAGAATGGATTTCGCAGAGGTCTTATCGATTGTACTCTTTTCATCAAAGAACAAGATGGAGATCTTCTTCTGGTACAGGTATACGTTGATGATATTATTTTTGGTTCTACTAATGATGTTTTATGTAGGGATTTCGAGCGTGTTATGCAGGATAAATTCGAGATGAGTGCTATGGGGGAAATGACTTTCTTTTTGGGCCTACAAGTACAACAAACTGAGTCTGGGATATTCATCCATCAGACTAAATATGTTGGTGACATCTTGAGCCGGTTCCAGATGTCTGATGCAACGCCCATCGGTACCCCATTACCACAAAATCACGGAATTACTCCAGACTTGAAGGGTCAAGATGTTAGCCCCTCATACTACCGCGCAATGATCGGATCTCTTATGTACCTCACAGCATCAAGACCTGATATAATGTACCCAACGTGCCTGCTTGCCAGATATCAAGTGAATCCGAAGGCCTCACATCTTGCAGCTGTAAAAAGGATTTTTCGTTATTTGAAAGGTTACCCTGACACCGGTCTGTGGTACCCTAGGGATAATAACTTTGACTTGATCGCATTCAGTGATTCTGATTTTGGCGGATGCAAAATCGACGGCAAATCCACAACGGCTGGATGTCAGTTTTTGGGAAATCGCCTAGTCACATGGCAGTGTAAGAAGCAGACGTGCGTCGCTACATCAACATGCGAAGCTGAATACATTGCTGCCTCAAGTTGTTGCTCCCAAGTCCTATGGATCCAACAACAAATGCGTGATTACGGTTTTGAATTCCTAACTACTCCTATTTACGTTGATAATTCTGCTGCCTTACAGATCACTAGAAATCCTGTGCAGCATTCAAAGACTAAGCACATCGAAATTAAGTATCATTTCATACGTGATTGCTTTGAGAAAAGGCTAATCGATGTTGCTTACGTCCACACCGATGACCAACGTGCCGACCTTTTTACCAAAGCATTTGAGAAATCAAGATTTGACTATTTATTATTGGTAAACGGCATTAAGGTCAAGCAAGAGTAATCCACATCGGAAAATCATTTTTGTAAATACCTTTGTGTTTTAAATTGGTCTTAGTTTATTGATTTTAGGGGGAGTAAATCCAAAATTTGAAAATCCAAAAACATCGAAAAATTTCAAAAACACAAAAACAATAGAAAAACAAAAATGAGTTTCCTGGCGAGCAAAAGAGAATATGATAGCACATCAGTGGTCTGTCCAAACCTCTTTAAACTTTAAATGAAAAATGATAAGCAGCTCTATATAAGATGTATCGGTAGGCTCACAATCATTTTAAAGTGTGCAGGGTGATATAAACTTAAATCGACTGAAGACTGGGTGGGAACCATTCATTGGCATATGGTCTTAGTACCGAAATTTCGTTTGAGAGATTGCCGAGGTTCTGAGATATTCGGTCTTTATGCTGCTTATCATCTGGGTATCATGGTTGTATCTTTTACCGAAAAATAACGGGGACGCAAGTCTAGATCTTCCATGATACTATACATACGTGTACATACTGCATACGACCTAAATAAGTGATCAACAATCACATGTCCAACAAATAAGTGATAAAATATCACAAATTCTTTCCAGGTGTCAAGTTCGTCTCTCTGCTGTACGAAAGTACTGACCTGTTCACGGACTTGCTCCTGTGCCCTCATGCATCGAAAACCAAGTTCCTCGTCAATAAGTGATTATATCACATAGGGCTTGTTTTCAAATCAAAATAAGTGAGAATCTCACATCATATACGGTCAAACAGATGATAATCGGTATACTCACCGGTAAGATGAACCCTCGTGCATACCTTGATACGGGAATGTGTCGTGATGTGGATGAACACCGGTCGATAAGTATAAATCATACCTTAACGTATCCCCTCGCCATGATTACATCTGATCAGCTGAGCTTAAGTGGACAACAATACCGATAATTGTTATAGGATGCTTATCTTAATGTTAACTAATTGAACAACAAGAGCGTTTTGGCATGACCGTACACTGATATGATTCTCTTACCCTCGAAACTCGCAAAAAGAATGTCTGTAAATATTTATTTACTGCTTTCAGTCTTTACATTTGAAATATTCAAAAATACCAAAAAGATTTTAAGTGTGTTTTAATATAAACTTTATAAAAGCCAAAAAGATTTTATTTCTATTTTATTTTCGATCGTACGATGTTGGAACTCGAGTCTTCGTTGCCTGAAACCTGAACGAAAACCGAAAATGACTAAATCTTCATAAACGGTCGATATTTGCAAAGTTTTGAAAGTTATATTGAAATTGATAAAATTTGTTAAACTTTCAAACTGTCGGACGGTGTTTGCTTAAACAATGGTCACATGTGTGTTGTTTGCTTATGATATTCCAAGCGGTTGTTCTCATTACGCGTTTAGATTTCTTGCATGTGCAGATTCTAAAGGCTAGGAGAACATGGTCGATGACAAGCTTCGGAATGAAGACACGACGTGAAGGCACTCAAATGATGAAGATGATCGAGTTGCTGCTGGCCATCATCAACACCACAAGGATCTCACTTCATAAAGATCAAGTCATTCACGAGCATAACTCAAGGGGGAGCTTATGTTAAGGGGGAGTTTGTCAACACACTTCCTACATGATACGGGGAGTTTGTTGATACACTTTCTGCTTTCAAGACGTGAAGACTTTAAAGATCCTCCGACATTGAAGACACGAGAGACTTACAAGAATGAAGATCAAGACAAAGCTACAGCCAAGGGGGAGTTTGTTGGTGCACTTGTGTCTGTACTTTGTCTGTATACAAAACGATGTCCTTGTTAGTCTTGTAAGTTTGACCAAGTCAACCATCCTCCTGGTTTGACTTGGGCAAACAGTCAACATTATGTTTGTAATGTGTTGGGTCGAAGGATGGTCATCGAAGGATCACTTATATCCTTCGATGATGATGAGCTCGAAAGATGGACCTTCGATGGATGGACCACGAAAGATCACATCTTTCGTGGTACATGTGGATCCTTCGAGCTGCTTCTGGTCGACAGATGATCGTTCGATCAGTCTGCCTGATCCTTCGACCAGACCTGCTGTGTTCGGGTATAAATACCCGTGTGTTGTGTTCATTTCGACAAGAAGACAAGAGTTAGACACCCAGACAGATAAGAAATACACACACACACTTAGAGAGAGTTTACAGGACTGATTTGTAAACCTTGTGCTTGTAACGGACCTTTCATACGTTTAATACAAGTGGTGTTAATCGTTGAGTCTTGTGTGTTGATTATTTGCGTGTTCTATCTCGGTTTGCCTTTCTGGTTGGATTCCGCACAACCGGGTTGGTTAGTATACAAGGATTAGGCGACTAGATCCTCCCCTAGCCGGACCTACAATCAAGCCCCTCGAGCATGGTACGAGACGTTGTCAAAGCATCTGTTGGAGCATGGGTTCTCGCGTGGCGCGATTGACTCCACACTGTTCATTTTGAAGAAAGGGGGAGATTTTCTGATCGTGCAAATTTACGTTGATGACATAATTTTTGGTTCTTCAAATGAAGAATTGTGTCGTGAGTTCGAAGCGGTAATGAAGTCCAAATTTGAAATGAGCGCGATGGGCGAGTTATCTTTCTTTTTAGGTCTTCAAGTGAGTCAAGGGAAAACCGGGACGTACGTGCATCAGACAAAGTATGTCCACGAGATTCTCAAAAGATTTGGATTGGAAGATAGCTTACCCTATGACACGCCTCTCCCGACAAATATCAAGCTTTCATCCGATGATGTGAAAGATCCTGAAGTGGATCCGACTCTATATCGAGCAATGATAGGTTCATTGATGTATCTTACTGCTTCACGACCAGATATTATGTTCTCTGTTTGTTTGTGTGCTAGGTACCAATCAACTCCGAAGGAGTCTCATTTGAAAGCAGTCAAGCGTATTTTCAGATATCTGAAAGGGACGCCTAAGCTTGGATTGTGGTATCCAGCTGAAGGTGGTCTGGATTTGATGGCGTATGCTGACGCAGATTTCGGAGGGTGCCGGATGAACAGAAAGTCAACCTCTGGCGGCGCACAACTTCTTGGGAACCGTCTTGTCTCTTGGCAATGCAAAAAGCAAGTTGCCGTTTCTCTATCCACGTGCGAGGCCGAGTACATTGCTGCATCAAGCTGTTGTGCTCAGGTCTTGTGGATTCAACAGCAAATGAGGGACTACGGTTTGAATTTTACTCGAACTCCTATTCTTGTCGATAACAACTCTGCCATTTCCATAACTAACAATCCTGTTAATCACTCACGCACTAAGCACATAGATGTTAGGCATCATTTCATTCGCGACTGTGCTGAGAAGGGTTTAATAGAAGTGGTTAGGGTAGACACCTTGGATAATCTTGCCGACCTGTTTACTAAGACATTCGATCGGGCTAGATTTGAAAATCTGGTCCGAATGATTGGCATGATCAACCCCGAGTAAAATGCTTTACAAAACTCGCATAGAAACTTTATTTTATCTTTTCTGTATAGTTCTTACCGCTTTTCAAAAATTGAAAAACTCCAAAAATATTTTACTTAGTTGTAGGATAATTTCAAGAAAAATACCAAAACATTTGAAAAATATAAAATGAAGTCGTGTTGAGATATAAGGGAAATGATAGTACATCGGTTAGTCGTATCTGGTGCAGGATTATAGTAATATATAAAATTAATCGTTAACTGTAACAGCTTCATTATACGTTGCTGCGGTAGGTTTTACGCGTCAATAAGAACCTGTTTTTGGTATATAAACATAATGAACTGCGTAACTTGTGTGGCACATCTCTCGGATATATGGTCTTGGTACCGTAATTTCGTTTGATAGATTGCCGAGGTTCTGAGATACGTGGTCTTTATGCTGTTTATCATCTGGGTATCATGGTTGTTTCTTTTACCGGAAAACAACGGGGACGCAAGTCTAGATCTTCCATGATACCATACTTACGTGTAAATATCTTTGATACATGATGCATTCGACCCAAATAAGTGATAAACAATCACATGTCTCACAAAATCTTGCGGGAGTCAAGTTCGTCTCTTTGTCTGTACGATGGTACTAACCTGTTCACGGACTTGCTCATGTGCCCTTTGCATCTGAAATTCAAGTTCCTCCTCAATAAGTGATTCTATCACAAAAGACTTGTTTTCAATCCCAAATAAGTGAGTATCTCACATTAGCTTATACGTCAAAACAGATGATAAATGGTATACTCACCAGTAAGATGATCTCTCGTGCATACCTTGATACGGGAGTATATTCTGAGGTGGGTAAACATAGTTACTGTCAGCTTAATACACTTAATTCCATATCTCGAAAACAGTGTTCGAAAGCGTGCTAAAGCTTAAGTGGACCACAATACCGTTGAACGTCTTGAACTGTTAATATCATTCTAAGAGCTTAAACTGATAATCTATGTTCTTGTGTTGGATATTGACAAAAAAAAAAAAACCCGATATGATCCCTTTGCTCCGATTTCACAAAAAGATAATTAGTGTAAATACGTTCGTAGGTTTAATTTCTTTATTCAGTAAAAAAAATACAAAACATCAAAAAGATTTTGCTTTCTTGTTTCTATGTGCGAGTTATCATTTTGAAAATTCTCTAAGGGTTGTGAACATTTTTTAATAAGGTGTTAAACATCAAGTTAGGTAATCTTAAAATAAGTCTTTTTGTATATAAAAAAATCGGTCGTGCAAGATCCATCTAAGTGTGTGGGTAATCACGTCATTTTGAGGTGTTTCGGTAAATCTGCTTCCAAGTTGTGATATTTTTCCCAAAGTATAAGTTTTGAAGTAACTTGTTCTAAATGATCGTGTTTTGAAATACAAATTATTAAATATTGGTTGTTTAATATTTCAATTGTTGATTCAAGGGTATTGGAATTATTTTTGGGATCCAGGTTTGGGCCGAGTGTCTCCGGGGTTAAGATTCTTAATCCGGGGTTAAGTGTTTCAGGTCTGGATCGGTCACCACAAGATGGAAGATTTGCAGAAGCTGTGTGCATCTGGATCGTTCATCACAAGATGGAAGATTTGCAGAAGCTGTGTGCGTCTTGATCGTTCATCACAAGATGGAAGATTTGCAGAAGCTGTGTGCGTCTGGATCGTTCATCTCAAGATGGAAGTATTGAAGAAGCTAAGACGTCTGCCGTTGCTTTCCTTTGAAGAAGATCAATCCGTTAGTTGATCAATTCATCAAAGTCGTGCAGTTCTGTGTGAAAAACCAGGCAGCAAGTTCTCGAAGAAAGGATGAAGATCTCAAGTCCAATGAAGACCATGCACTGATCAAGGGGGAGTTTGTTAATGCACTTTAGGTGATAAGTGCATGACTCCCAAGTTACCAATGAAAGGATGAAGATTTCAAGTCCAATGAAGACCATGCACTGATCAAGGGGGAGTTTGTTAATGCACTTTAGGTGATAAGTGCATGTCTCCCATTCTAGAGGGTCTTTATTGTACTTTGTTGAAAGTTAGTCCTAGTTTTATCCTAGGGAAAGTTGTCCCAACTTTATCCTAGGGACATTTGTCCAAGTTTTGTGTCTAGGATAATTGTCAGGGGTTTAAGGCTAGGAACTTTGTCTGAGTTTTGTATAGGGATAAAGTTCAGAGTTTTTGCCTTGTGTAGTTGTGTTGTCCGGACTTTATAGTTTGTCTTGAAAGTCCGGGTTTTGCCTTGTATATATACCTTTATGTGGAATAGACAAGGTAAGCGATTCCGTGTGAAATTCTGTGCACCTAACCCTAATCATTGTGTGTGTGTCTGGCGGCTACTGTGTGTGAGTGACGTCATTCATCTTCATCATCAAGAATACTCAGTGTATTCTTGATTTCTCTCACAAATCTTGCATTCTAGTGTTTCATCTACAGTGGTTCATCATCAGGTGGATTCCGCACACCTGTTGGTGGCTTTAGCTGAGTGAGATCTTGGATTAGGAGGCCTTACAGAGATCTTGATAGATTGGATAATAGATTATATAAACCCTTAGTCCTTCACTCATTTCATTATCTTCATCACCAACACAAACTCTCTATCTCTCTCCCTCTTGCATACCTACGGCTAAGAACACCCCACCCCTATCCATCATCTTCAATCCTTTTCCAACCATTCTACATGTATACAAAGGTGTAAGGAGCTAAGTTAGGAAGCTTGGAGCTTTCGGAAGTCGAAGGACCTTCACCGTTTGCTTTTATCCACTTCATTTCTCCATTTGTTCATCCCTAGCCTTGAGCTAGTAGTAAGATCTTCTACACACCCTTTTACATCTTGTTTAGATGGTTAAAAGATGATATATGTTGTAAATCACAAGAACACTAAAGAACATAATCTTGAATCTTGAACATAAGCCTAACATATGATGAAATAGTGATGAAACTATGTTGTTTAGTGTGTGAATGATGTTTGCTTGTTATTTACTTGAGATTATGATGTTGATCATCATAAGGAGCTTGCTAGATTGTGATTAAACACATGATCTAGCAAGTTAGAGGATGATTATGTGTTAACACAAGAAGATCATATATAAGCATGAACTTGAATAATAAGATGATTTCTTGAAAAATAATAAACAAAGTAAGCTAGTAATCTTATGAATCTAAGATTTATGAGTGGTTTTCCAAAAGAACCAAGTTCAAAATGTGATTTTTAGAAGATCTTGATGCTTACTTAAATATACACTATTTTTGGTGATGAAATAAGTATAAGGGCACTTTGTTTACAAGAAAAGTTCAAAAGAATGATTTTTGAAAAAATCATCTAACAAGTTGTAAACACGCAAATCTTTCAAGAATGAGATTTTTAAAGTAATAAACACACTTTAAAGGGTAACTAAGTCTACTAAACATACTACCGAGTTACTACAAGTTTTGTGAAAGATCAAGTTCATGTTGTTATGTAAATTGTATAGTTTTTGCACTTGGTAAGTGTGGATTGATTATTGATTGCTTGCGTTGATTTTTGAAAAGAAAATGATATGCTTAAATAGCATGGACACCTCCATTTTTAGGGGAAACTATGGCAAAATTTTCTAAAAATATAAACACTTAGAAAAATATTTTCTAACAAGTATTTACAAGTGTATTTAACTATGGTTTTCAATATAAACTTTGCCATAGAATTTGTTACAAAAACACAAGTATTGGAGGTTGGTTTTTATAAACAATAATGAATAAATATGTATTCAGAATATATATTTACATTAAAGACACTTGTGTGAATATTTGTATACTTGGTGAAATAGTTATATTATTTTAGGGTAAAATAATATAACCTAACAAAATACCATGAAATTTACTATCCGAAATATTACCAAAAATCACACGGAATAAATATATAAGTTACACACATAGTATTGTGGAACCGAATGATAGAACGTAACTTACAAAATATTCCGGAAAATACGTTATGAATATATTTTTGGTAAATACCATTTTGGATACGAAAGAAATGAGAACATGACTTTATTATTATTACAAAGTTATATCATATTTTTGACAAGTAGAAAATATATTTTCTTGGTATATTTAGAAGATATATGATTTTTGGGAAAAAATATATATTTTCTAGAAATATATTATTTTGGACAAAATAAGTTTATATATATATTTTCTAAGTAAGACTTGAAAATATATTGTTTTGAAAATATATTGGGAATATGTTGGCATATTTTTATTTAGAATAATACACCGGAATACGACGCCAATACATGGCAAGTTGTACAAATACAAGAATACAGATATACATGTATGAGACACCCTCATCCTTGGGAAGGAAATACGAATATAAATACTTGAGAAGTATCATTACAAAATATTGTTTAACAATTATTCCAAAAATTCAATAAACGTAATTTAAGTTAAAATATTTATTATTTTAACGAATAATTATATAACTTGGAATAATGATGAAGACACTTGGAAACGTAACTCAAAGGCACTAATTAATACTAAGTCAAGGCACGACCACTCGTCTAATAAGACCATAGTACATTGTAGGTAGTCGTGTACACCAGAGGACACTTTGAGTTACAGGCGGATTCGAAGAACGCAAAACTGTGAGTTCATGTCCCCCTTTTCTTTAAACTGTTTTGTTTATTTACTTCGGGGGTGAAATACATGTTACAAAAGGTTTACGTACAATACAATTGGTATGGTTAGCCTAGGAAAGAACCATAGATCATGTGAATGGGTAGGCGTATACTTGAGGCCATCAATCCTCTTGTAGGACCGAGGGGCATGAGTGCTAGATCTATTTGGGTGTAGCGAGCCCCATCCATGAGTCCGCCGAATGGGCCATGAGGTGACTATGTCTTACAGCTGGAAGCCCGGTACAAAGTCTGCTAGGTTTGGGTCTTCCTGCATTATGTCACGTTTATTAATGTATTAGCTACACATTAATCGATCTGTTTCCTTGTTGCTTTCATACCGGGACTTATAAACTTACAAACATACTTACAATGATTTCAAAGGTTTACTCATACACACAAACAAACACATGAACTCGCTCAACTTTTGTTGATGTTTTCAAACTACATGTATTTCAGGGAATTTGTAAGTGGATCTGGCGGGCGTTGGAAGTTTTTATGCTGCGTTAGAAATAAAGATGTCATCCATTGTCTTTGAGTTTGGTCAGTGTGTCTTATTCCTGGACGAGACACGTCTTCCAAACCTTGGTGTTATTCAATATCTTTTGACGAGTCCATAAGGAACTCAGAAACAAATTGTACGGGTTGTAAAACTTGAATTTGAAGTCTACATTTTAAAACAATGTTGTTATGATTTAAACTTATTTAATGGATGACAAATCTCTGGTTTTATCATGTAGTGGTCGTTATGATTGAATGCAATGATATTAAGAAAGTCACACCATAATCACGCTTCCGCAAAAGTCAGGGTGTGACATTGAAAATTGAAAACCAAAACCCAAGGGTTGAAAATAAAAAGCAAATCATCACCAACAGTCACATGGTTTAACCTTTAGGAACAAGTTGTCCAAATATAGAACATTAAACACTAAACATGTTATCGAAAATTTAGGCATCAAACACGTTCAGATTTCTTTAATCCCGCTCTAGTGCGCAAAGCAACAGCATCAACAATGACATCTTCATATTTCTTTATGGTTCCTGTAGAACATATTAAAAGATTAGTTAGGGAACCACATTTTCCCACATGGTCTTATAAAAACGGAACTTAAAGCATGTGCACGTAAAGTAACACCACATATCAGACGGACAGAGATTGGGTACCATGCATTTTCTTGACAAAGAGTTCAAATTCTCTTAAGTTGTGTTGTTCAAGGAGAGTTTGATTGAGGCCACGGTAGGTAAAAGAAGCTATACATCTATCAAAAGGGTCATTTCTTGGTTTTGCAACTTCTAGTATCTTCCCGTATCCTTGCCTATCATAGCATGGAAATGCATTTTCACTTGTAACACCTATACCAGCACCCCATCCAGCATTCTCTACCTAAAGTATTAAAAATCATCATTAGTAATACTAAACCTGAAATTTTCCATCAGTTTAAAGATAACTAACTACCTTGCAAACAAACTCATCGGGTTCAACACATGTAAAGTTTAAATGAGCATTCTGCTTCCTTAACATTGAAGCAATTGGTTTATAGCCATCATAGAATCCAGCTGCCCATTCAGCAGCATGGTTGTCAGTTGCGTACCCCCAATGCATACCTGATAACTGATCATCCATGAAGAATTTTAGGAATTAGTTGGTTACAGTTAAAGCAGTGTTGAATAACTGACTTACCTTTACAGAAGTGATAGGAGGTTTAAATAACGGCACGGCCATCTTTAGTACCCTGACACCATGATCAATGAGATACTGGGAGTACCATTTAAAAAAAAAGGTACCACGCGGGCTATCATAGTCATGATCGTCACAAAAGAATGTTGAACAATCAGGTGGTGTACCCCAACTTGCGTCTTGTGCTGTTTCTGCAGCTTTCTCAAGAGACTTTCTTATGTATTTATCATAGCACTGCAAGGTAAATTATAAGAAGAAGCAATTAGCCACTTATTATGTTAATCACAGTTTCTATCTCTGAAACATTACCATGCTTGCTATCTACCTGGAAATGGAATTCACCAGAGCAAGATGGGGGGTAACGCAATTCTCCGCAAGCACCTAAACCAACTTCAACCTCGAGAATGCTTAAATCCTGGAATAATTCATCAAATTCATCCCGAAAGCTTCTCATGCAGTCGGTGTATACCTCGACAGCAGTACGGTCTCCCAAAACACGCTCCTCATCAATTCCCCAAGTAAGGGTTTCAGTGTTTCGCGTTCCTTGTCTGTCTGTGAAATAGATATCTGGGTTGTTTTGGCCAATCTCTTTAATCCATTTAGGCAATGGAATGTGAGCATCATCACCAACACATTCATGAAATGACATTAAAACCTGAATTCAAATCATGTAATTATATTTGTTTATCCTTCCTTCCTTCCTTCCTTCCTTCCTTGGGTTTATTGAAAAAAAAAAAACCAACCTGCATCTTAAAACCCGACTCACGGATTATCGAAAAGAGTTGCTTATAACCTTCCCAATTGTAGTCTCGGGGCTTGTTGGCCTCAACAATTCCCCAGCAGATATTAACCGTTATACCATCAACTCCAATTGACTTGAGTGTTGTTAGCTGACTCATCAGATCATGAGGACTATAAACCAGCTCACATTCCATGTTGATGATCCCCAACTGAAATAATTATTATAAAATGAAAATTCAATGCAATGTTGAGGTCAGGTGAGGGAGGTTACAGGTGTTTCAATAGAAGACTCACCGGTAGCATTACATAAACAGTAACAGGTTCTGTGCCTGCATAATTTGTTCTAGGTCCCTTCTTGATGTTTTTCTTCTTGCGATATTTTAAGGGTATACTATGCCGCATTCTGGCAAACGACTCATTTATCTAAACAAAAATTTGGCAAACAATAACTGGTTCATTTTGCAGTCAATAGTTTTGTTAAAAGCCACAGGCTAAGGTCACAAAAACTTGAATCTGAAATCAGTTTAATTGCAAAAGAAGAGAGATATATGTTGGTTAAAGCAAAGCAAAACAAAAGATCCATTGATGATAATCGATCGTGTTGTTACCATAGCCACTTGTTCCCTCTCGAGTCTGTTTCTGAAACGAAACAATCTGTGAGAAATCAATCAATACAAACTTGGCATGAGTACGAACGAACAGGGGTACCTACCTGGATAGATATCGGCGATGAGTAATTGTACGAGCCATAGCAAACAACAAACCCTAACGCAAAACCAAATAACTAACTGCATGAGTAACCGGGTATCCCTTTAATAATAATTAATAAAAATATACCTCCTCCTTTGATTGTAGTCCATTTAGGGGTGTGTTATATGTGGATGGCCGATAAGGATAAACCTAATGATACATTGATGTCTTTAAAGAGACTTGGAACTCACAATCTAATGCTTATAAAGATTCACTTTTATCCCTTATTTTTTATTTATGTTATCCCCTATGTTAATATGAACATTACAAACAAGTTATTGCACCATTGTGGCAGCGTGAAACGTGACAACTATGGCTTTATTGCAGGTTCGGATTGCACGTATTTTTAACACATATGGTCCTAGGATATGTTTGGATGATGTGCGTCAGTGCGTGTTGTTAGAAGCTTTGTTTCACATGTAAAGTTGAAGACTATTTTTAATATATTCTTTAATTAGTAGATAAATGATATAGGATGATTAGGATCACTTACTTACTGGTTATTACAATCACTTTTTAATTACATTTCTTATTGAGATAGCTTGGTTTTTGCAATTATGTTGGTGCACTTGTGTCTGTACTTTGTCTGTATTTTGTCATGATACAAAACGATGTCTTGTGTTAGTCTGAGTTACGTCTTAGGTTTGTTAATATGTGTGCTCGATGTAAGTTTGACCAAGTCAACCATCCTCCTGGTTTGACTTGGCCAAACAGTTAGCACTTTGTTTGTAAGATGTTGTGTCGAAGGATGAGTAATCGAAGGATTGGTTATATCCTTCGATGAGCTCGAAGGATAAACCTTCGAAGGATATAGATGGACCTCGAAGGATATCATCCTTCGAGGTATATGTGGATCCTTCGATAGGCTTCTGATCGATAGATGATCCTTCGATCAGTCTATCTGATCCTTCGACCAGACGTGCTGTGATGGGTATATATACTCATGTAATGTGTTCACTTCATTTTTAGGAGAGAACAAAAGTGTGTGTGAGTTTGAGTGAACTTAGTCTTGTAGAGAGAGTGGCTGTAACCGTGTCCCTGCAATACAAGAGAAAACTTTGATATCTAGTGTGTCTACCCTTTCTCTTTGTGACTTGCGCTCTCATATAAACTACCGGTTTGCATTCTAGCTTGGATTCCGCACTTGCTAGTGTGTTAAACATAACAAGGATAAGGTTTGACCTCATCCTCCGAGGGACCTACAAGTGGTATCAGAGCCGTGGCTCTTTTCCTTGTTAAAAAACCGAGTTTATACAAGACTTTGGAGTGTTTGGACAAGACTCACATGGTTTAGCAACCGTTTTTAGTGTTTTTCTCGCATTTCTTGACGTAAAAAACGTGTTCTAAACTAACCGGGTGTGTTAAAGGACGGGTTGGGTAACTTAAAAACTTGTTTTTAAGAAGTTTGGTAATTTCCGGCCAAACTCCGGCTTACTCCGGTGACCGGTTTTCTGGATAAGATCAGTCTTTTTATCTAATATTTTATTGTTCAAATCTTGTTTTGGTGAAAGTATGGTCTGACCATACCTTTTTGTCGAAAGCTTTCTACCAACCCATCACCTTTTCACCAACCTGTCACTTTTGTCAACTGTGTTAGTGATGGTCGAAGGATATCTTTCGAAGTCGAAAGATCATCTTTCGATCAAAGGAAGTTCGATAGATAATCATCCTTCGAACATCCTTCGAAGTCTGTGACTTTTCCTTCGATCCAAGGAATCTTTTCGAAGGATACATCTATCGATCTGCAGTTCTGGTTCGAAAGATAAGGATCTTTCGATTGGAGAATCTTTCGAACACTGTTGATCCTTCGAACAAGTTTTGATCCTTCGATCCTTGTCTGTTTAAGTTTAACAAGTTTGTGTTTTTCTTGTCTTTCGATCAGGGATCCTTCGGCTGGTTGGTTGTTAACAAGGGATCCTTCGGCTGGTTGGTTCTTCATCTAAAATGAATTCGATGTGGGGTATTCCGATAAATACAGAAATGTATTATGGTACTCCGACTCCGGATTCGGGAAAGTATACAAATACCAGTTTATCTCCTGCATGGGCCGAATCTCCCGTACCTGTATCTTCGCAAGCTAATGCTATATCTACCGGTCAATGGGCATTCGTATCAAATCAAACTCCAAGTATTCAAAGCATTTTGTTAAGCGAGAGCGAAACCGGAAGTTTGAATAGGCCTCCAAAGTTGATGCACTTAAGTGAATATCCGGGATGGTTTGGTAGATTTCATACATACGTCCTTGGTCAAAATACAGAATTGTGGTTGCGTTTCATCACAGATTTTGATCAAACAATAGAGGTTGCCGCTTCATCTGCTGCTACGTTTGCAGATCTTACGGAAGATCAGAAGAAGGTCTATGATTTGGAAAAGAAGGCATATTCCATTCTTACTCAGGCGTTAAGCAAAGATATTTATCATCAATTTGTCAGTTTCAAGACAACAAAGACGTTGTGGGACGCATTGAAGATAAGGGGCGTAGGAAATGAAGCGACACGTCAATTGAGAAAAGACCTGCTAAAGAAAGAGTTTGATGGTTTTACTTGTATGGAGAATGAATCTTTAGGAGATTTAACAAGTCGATTTAATCATTTGCTGACTGAATTGGCAAATATTGGGGTTGTAACAACTTCAGTAGAGGTAGTGAAAAAGTTTGCAGATGCACTGCCACCTCAATGGAATACTTTCTTGGAAATCATGAAGTACAATGGCACTTTAGCTACAACAAACTTCAATGACTTTGTTCAACTCCTGGAAAACAAGAATCAGGAAGAAACTCTCAAGGCGAAAAGAGTTCCAGTGCCACAAAATCCTGAAATGTATTATGGAACTTCTAGCACTTCTACAAAACCTTCTTCACACGCTCCAATTCAAACAGCGTTTGTGTCTAGCACTGACATGTATGGCAATCCTCCTCCAACAACAGACATGTATGGAAATCCGCTTCAACCAGTACCACAACAGCAAAGCCAACGACCTATCAAAGCAACTGATATGTTCGGAAATCCATTACCTGTTCGATCTACCGGACCAACAGATTTATACAGGAATCCACTTCCTCCTCAACAGCAAGCGTGTTATGGAAGCACATCATCTGCTGGTCAGCAATCAAAGCCAAATACAGTACGGCTCGACACCTCAAGCTTTTCTAAAGTCAGTGTGGAAGTAGCAAAGGAACACATGGAGCTGCTAAACACTTTGGTGAGCGCATACTGTGGATTAGTGGAAGGTCAGATTGGTAACATTAATCTGACACAAGAAGACTATCAGCAGATCGATAAAGAGGAGATGGAGATGATGGACATCAAGTGGGCCTTTGCCAGTGCTGTTAGGCGAGCAAAGGATTTCATGGACAGAACTGGCAGAACCAGCTTGGAAAGCAAGAAAGACACCAAGTATGGGTTTGATAAGCAGGCTGTTAAGTGCTTCAATTGTGGTGAACGTGGTCATTTCAAACGTGAATGTACGAGGCCATCTCAACATGGAAACCAAAATCCTTTCAGAGGTCAAGGCAACAGGGTAAATCAGAACCAAGTAAGGAACAATGAGCGCACATTGGTGCCTGTCAACAACCAGAGTCAAGCAGGACCATCTAATGCCAACCAGGCACTTGTGGTTCAAGTAGATGAAGGCTGTGATTGGTCAATTCAGTTGGGAAATGATGCTCCAGATGGAACAGCGTGTTTTGCTGAAGTCGTAAAGGATTTAAAGCACGCCAGTGGTGGAGAATCTTCCACCAATGGTGATGAATCTTCTGAAGATGAAGACAGTTCTGGTTATAGTGGAAGCTCAGATGAAGAATCCTCCACTTCAGGCAATGATCATGTGGATGAGACATCAAGTGCGTCAGTCGATGCAGATATTGATGAGCTTTTGGAAGAAGCTGCAGCAGGAACTGAAAGAAGATCTGTTTTGGTGGATCAAGCTGCTTACTCTTCGTCTTCTCTCCATTCAGCCTTTATGGCTAATGTCGACAGTTCATCAAGTCAGGTATGTGTCGATGAACCCACTGTTGTTAGTTGTGAAAATTGTGATAGTTTAAATGTTAAATGTGCTGATTTAGAGACAAACATGTCTGAGTTGCAAGGCAAACATGATGCTTTACAAGCTAGTTTGTTTGACTTGCAAGACAAACATGCTTCATTGAATGATAAGTGGTGTGAGTTGCAAAGCAAACACGAGGCTTTGCAAGAGAAATATGATGTGACATTCATCCACAATCAGAAGTTAACCGTGGATCTCTCGAAGTGCACTGAAGCCAACATGTTTTATGAAAACCATGAAAAGGAGTTTAAATCGGTAATTGAAAAATTAAAGAAAGATAAAACCGAGTTAACTAAAATGGTTTCCAGAAAACAAACTGACATTAATTTGTATATAACTCGTCTTGAGGTAATGCAAAAAGAAATGGCTTGTGTTAAAACTGAAAGTGAGGCGATCCAACTTAAGCTAGACAGTTATTTGAGCTCTAGCTATGTGTTGGATCACATCATTGACGTACAGAAAGAGAAACGGGTTGTCACATGCATTGGATACAAGAAATGTCCACCACCTGTGAGACATAATTATGATGCCATGCCTGACGAGGAGGATAGAACTTTCTTTGAACCATCTGTCCCTCTAGATGTTAATGAATTTGCAACAGGACTCGGATACAAGAAAGAAATATCATCAGATTCGGATGTGTCAACAGATACATGTGTGTCTTCTGCTGAACAGAATCAGGATCCTCCAGTTGTTGTTGAGGATGCTGATTCTTCTGATGATGAATCTGATGATACTGATTCAGCAAAGTCTGATGCGGTGATAAAAGAAGAGGACATACCTCTTGAGAATCAAATTCTGTGTGATCCTCCTGCAAAACCCGCTAAGACTGTTGCAATCGAGTCCTTGTCTGCACAAGAGTCGGAGAGTGTGGATTTGCTGTATACTCTTGTTGGTGATAATAAAATTTATTCTGACAAAGATTTTCCGATTAAGAACGTAAATCAATCCCTAATCAGTAAAGTTTTTGAAAATTCGACAAGTAAATTTCTGGGAAAGAAAGGATCACACGTTGTGGTAACACAGTGCCCTCCTATCCCAAAGGCTGAAGTTAGAAAACAATTTGGCAATCAAAAATTACCAACAGTGAACACGCAGCAAAATCATACCAAACCAAGAGGTAAAACACCGACTGAAAGTCAAAGGAAGCCGAATAAGAAGAAGAACAAGAATGTGAACTTTGTGAAATCTAAGGGAACGGACAAAATTGAAACGTTTGAAAATCAATCTAACTTAGATTTTGTCAAGAAAGCAACAGTGATGAAAATGAATGAACCAAATAGTTCGAAACCTAGTACCTCGAGATCACAAAGTTCATCATCATCATCGGCAAGACGATCACATGATACTTCGGGGTTTGTTGAACGAAGATCATGTTTTGAATGTGGTACAATTGGACATGTAATTCGAAATTGTCCGTATCTTCATAAATTAAAAGCCAAAGAAGATGATCCCCGTGAACACAATCACCAAAAGCGATCTGTTTCTGTAAAACAAGATCCCCGACTTGTAAGAGAAAGGGAAAAGAAACAGAAACGTCAACAAGTCAAGGTGATTGAAAAGGCACTTAAAACTGATGTGATTCAAAAACAATCTGTTTCAGTTAAGCCAGAAAACTCAAAATTTTCAAAAACTTCAAACAATCACGAAGTTAAATTTTTAAACAATCAAACTGGTATAACAAAACAGACCTGGAAACCAAAAAAGGTTATTGAATTAGGGGGACCATCACAATTTATGAATCATCAAAGAATAGAAGTTATTGTTGTTGATGAAAATGGAAGACCCAAGACCACAATGGCTTGGGTCCCCATCTCCAACTAATCAAGTGAGTTCATGTGCAGGGTGTTCCAGGAGGAACTATCAGTAGTCATTGGATTGTTGATAGTGGGGCATCTAGGCACATGACAGGCGACATGAAGCTTCTCTACGACGTCAAATCTATTAGAGGAGGTTATGTTGCTTTTGCTGGAGATAAAGGCGGATATATTACGGGTGAAGGAATGATTTCCAACGGGGTTGTTAGCTTTGATAAGATCAACTACGTACAACAACTTGATCACAATCTTCTTAGTGTTTCTCAAATTTGTGATAAGCAGTTCTCAATACACTTTGATGCAAATGGATGTTATGTGCTGAAACCCGGCTTCAAAATTCCAAAAGAATGGATTCTCTTGTCGGCTCCAAGGATAAATGATCTGTATGTCCTTGATATGAGCCAAGCTATCACAACGTCTGCACAAGCAACTTGTTTCGTTTCCAAAGCCACAGAAAAAGACTCAATCTCTTGGCACAGACGAATGGGTCACATTCACTTACGCAAAATGAATCATTTGGTGTCAAATGAATTGGTGAATGGTGTTCCTCTTAAAAAACTTCCATCTTCAAGACGTCTGTGTCTCGTGGCAGAAAGGAAAACAAACGAAGAAGCGACACCCTACAAAGAAAATCAACACGGTGGCTGTTCCTCTTGAACATTTGCACATGGATTTGTTCGGTCCTGTCAAGCACAAAAGTATTAGGAATGATCAATACTGCATCGTGATAACTGATGATTATTCAAGATTTTCTTGGGTGGCGTTCATGGCACACAAGAGCGAAACCTTCGGTATTATCAAAAATTTGATCATTCAGATTGAGAATCTATATAAGTTGAAGGTTAGGCGGATACGTAGCGACAATGGTACAGAATTTAAAAATCATGCCATGGCGGAGTTTTGTACTTCAAAAGGTATTCTTCACGAATTTAGTGCAGCTTATACTCCTCAACAAAATGGTGTCGCTGAACGTAAGAACCGCACATTGATCGAGACTGCTAGGACTATGTTGGTAGAGTCGCAGTTGCCCATTCCATTCTGGAGTGAAGCTGTGGCCTCTGCATGTTATACGTTGAACCGAGTCCTCACAGTCAAAAGGCACAACAAGACCTGCTTTGAGCTTATTAACAAACGGAAACCAGATTTGTCATATCTTGAACCGTTTGGAGCTCCGTGCACAATGATCGATCCTAATGGAAAGTTTGGGGCTAAAGCAATTGAGGGATACTTTCTTGGGTATGCCACCCCGAACTTAAGAGTCTGGAATCTAGAGACTAAAAGGGTCGAGGAATGGTCTGAAGTCAGAGTACAAAGGCACACTTTACCAGTCAAATGTCCTGGTCAGCCTTGGATGTTTGAGTACGATGACTTTTTCAATTCGATCAATGTTGAAGCCGTTGAAGAAAATGCTGTGGCAAGGATGTTTTTCGAGAGTGACAATGCAACAGATTCACCGTTGGTTCGTCCAATTATTGTCAATCAAGAACCATCTTCGGTGAACAATAATGCTCTCGACAATGAGGATTTTCACGATGCTACCGAATTGAACGAATCTTCAGAGGATGATGAATTTCTCGATGCAGATCAAGAGGCTCCAACAACAGCAGTACATGGTACTTCAGAGGGTACACCTCCAGTGGATGTCCCTAGAACAGCTGAAGCTACTGCATCATCCTCTTCGTCAATTCCGGGTATTGAATTGGTTGTTGATCTCAATCTCAACAATCTGGGTACAAATATTCCAGTTCAAGATAATCCAGAAACAAGGATTCACAATACCCATCCTCAACAAAACATCATCGGAAATGTACAGAGTGGCGTTCAAACAAGAAACATGTTGCGAAACAACAACAATGCAGGCTTGTATGCAACTATCCGAGAATCTGGTCAACAAAACGATTGGTCTTTCGCGTGTTATGTCTCACAGGAAGAGCCAAGAACTTGGAAAGAAGCTTTGAAAGATAACTCTTGGGTTAAAGCAATGCAGGAAGAACTGCAACAATTCCAGAAGCTTGGTGTCTGGAAACTCGTAGAGAAACCTGCTGGTTACAAGAAGATTGGTACCCGTTGGGTTTTTAAATGCAAAAAGGATGACCGTGGAGTCGTTATTCGAAACAAAGCAAGGCTAGTCGTTCAAGGTTTTCGTCAGATAGAAGGGATCGACTACAACGAAGTGTATGCACCTGTTGCACGTCTAGAAGCAATTTGGATCTTTCTGGCTTATGCCTCATTCAAAGGTTTCAAGGTATACCAGATGGACGTTAAAAGTGCATTCTTACATGATGTGGTGGAAGAAGAGGTGTACGTCGAACAGCCTCCAGGTTTTGAAGATCCTATCCATCCCGATCGGGTTTGGTTGCTCAACAAAGCTCTCTATGGTCTACATCAAGCACCGCGAGCTTGGTACGCAACCTTATCTAATTATCTGCTGGAGAATGGATTTTGCAGAGGTCTTATCGATTGTACTCTTTTCATCAAAGAACAAGATGGAGATCTTCTACTGGTACAGGTATACGTTGATGATATTATTTTTGGTTCTACTAATGATGTTTTGTGTAGGAATTTCGAGCGCATTATGCAGGATAAATTCGAGATGAGTGCTATGGGGGAAATGACTTTCTTTTTGGGCCTACAAGTACAACAAACCGAGTCTGGGATATTCATTCATCAGACTAAATATGTTGGTGACATCTTGAGCCGGTTCCAGATGTCTGATGCAACGCCCACTGGTACCCCATTGCCACAAAATCACGGAATTACTCCAGACTTGAAGGGTGAAGCTGTTAGCCCCTAATACTACCGCGCGATGATCGGATCTCTTATGTACCTCACAGCATCAAGACCAGATATAATGTACCCAATGTGCCTGCTTGCCAGATATCAAGTCAACCCGAAGGCCTCACATCTTGCAGCTGTAAAAAGGATTTTTCGTTATTTGAAGGGTTACCCTGACACCGGTCTATGGTACCATAGGGATAATAACTTTGACTTGATCGCATTCAGTGATTCTGATTTTGGCGGATGCAAAATCGACGGCAAATCCACAACGGCTGGATGTCAGTTTTTGGGAAATCGCCTAGTCACATGGCAGTGCAAGAAGCAGACGTGTGTCGCTACATCAACATGCGAAGCTGAATACATTGCTGCCTCAAGTTGTTGCTCCCAAGTCCTATGGATCCAACAACAAATGCGTGACTACGGTTTTGAATTCCTAACTACTCCTATTTACGTTGATAATTCTGCTGCCTTACAGATCACTAGAAATCCTGTGCAGCATTCAAAGACTAAGCACATCGAAATTAAGTATCATTTCATACGTGATTGCTTTGAGAAAAGGCTAATCGATGTTGCTTACGTCCACACCGATGACCAACGTGCCGACCTTTTTACCAAAGCATTTGACAAATCAAGATTTGACTATTTATTATTGGTAAATGGCATTAAGGTCAAGCAAGAGTAAAACCAACATCGGAAAATCATTTTTGTAAATACCTTGGTGTTTTAAATTTAGCTTAGTTTGTTGATTTTAGGGGGAGTAAATCCAAAATTTGAAAATCCAAAAACATCGAAAAATTTCAAAAACACAAAAACAATAGAAAAGCAAAAATGAGTTTCATGGCGAGCAAAAGAGAAAATGATAGTACATCAGTGGTCTGTCCAAACCTCTTTAAACCTAAACTGATAAACGATAAGCAGCTCTATATAAGATGTATCGGTAGGCTCACAATCATTTTAAAGTGTGCAGGGTGATATAAACTTAAATCGACTGAAGACCAGGTGGGAACCATTCATTGGCATAGGGTCTTGGTACCGAAATTTCGTTTGAGAGATTGCTGAGGTTCTGAGATATTCGGTCTTTATGCTGCTTATCATCTGGGTATCATGGTTGTATCTTTTACCGAAAAATAATGGGGACGCAAGTCTAGATCTTCCATGATACCATACATACGTGTACATACTGCATACGACCTCAATAAGTGATCAAAAATCACATGTCCCTCAAAATAAGTGAAAATATATCACATTTTTCCGGGAGTCAAGTTCGTCTCTCTGCTGTACGAAAGTACTGACCTGTTCACGGACTTGCTCCTGTGCCCTCATGCATCGAAAATCAAGTTCCTCATCAATAAGTGATTCTATCACATAGGGCTTGTTTTCAATCAAAATAAGTGAGTTTCTCACATTATATACGGTCAAACAGATGATAATCGGTATACTCACTGGTAAGATGAACCCTCGTGCATACCTTGATACGGGAATGTGTCGTGATGTGGATGAACACCGGTCGGTAAGTATAAATCATACCTTAACGTATCCCCTCGCCATGATTACATCTGATAAGTTGAGCTTAAGTGGACAACAATACCGATAATCGTTATAGGATGCTTATCTTAATGTTAACTAAAAGAACAACAAGAGCGTTTTGACATGACCGTACACTGATATGATTCTCTTACCCTCGAAACTCGCAAAAAGAATGTCTGTAAATATTTATTTAATGCTTTCAGTTTCTGCATCTTTGTATATATTTATTTACTGCTTTCTGTCTTTACATTTCAAATATTCAAAAATACCAAAAAGATTTTAAGTGTGTTTTAATATAAACTTTCTAAAAGCCAAAAAGATTTTATTTCTGTCTTATTTTCGATTGTACGATGTTGGATCTCGAGTCTTCGTTACCTGAAACCTGATTGAAAACCAAAATCGACTATATCTTCATAAACGGTCAGAATTTGCAAGTTTTGAAAGTTAAAAACTAAAATTGATAAATTTGTTAAACTTTCAAACTGTCGGACGGTAGTTGATTGAGCAATGGTCACATGTGTGTCGTTTGCTTATGATATTCCAAGCAGTTGTTCTCATTACGCGTTTAGATTTCTTACATGTGCAGATTCTAAAGGCAAGGAGAACATGGTCGATGACAAGCTTCGGAATGAAGACACGACGTGAAGGCACTCAAATGATGAAAATGATCGAGTTGCTGCTGGCCATCATCAACACCACAAGGATCTCAAGTTGTAAAGATCAAGACATTCACGGGCATAACTCAAGGGGGAGCTTATGTTAAGGGGGAGTTTGTCAACACACTTCCTACATGAAACGGGGAGTTTGTTGGTACACTTTCTGCTTTCAAGACGTGAAGACTTTAAAGATCCTCCGACATTGAAGACTTGAAAGGACGTCAAAGACTTGAAGACACGAAGATCGAGACAAAGCTACAGCCAAGGGGGAGTTTGTTAGTGCACTTGTGTCTGTACTTTGTCTGTATTTTGTCATGATACAAAACGATGTCTTGTGTTAGTCTGAGTTACGTCTTAGGTTTTTTAATATGTGTGCTCGATGTAAGTTTGACCAAGTCAACCATCCTCCTGGTTTGACTTGGCCAAACAGTTAGCACTTTGTTTGTAAGATGTTGTGTCGAAGGATGAGTAATCGAAGGATTGGTTATATCCTTCGATGAGCTCGAAGGATAAACCTTCGAAGGATATAGATGGACCTCGAAGGATATCATCCTTCGAGGTATATGTGGATCCTTCGATAGGCTTCTGATCGATAGATGATCCTTCGATCAGTCTATCTGATCCTTCGACCAGACGTGCTGTGATGGGTATATATACTCATGTAATGTGTTCACTTCATTTTTAGGAGAGAACAAAAGTGTGTGTGAGTTTGAGTGAACTTAGTCTTGTAGAGAGAGTGGCTGTAACCGTGTCCCTGCAATACAAGAGAAAACTTTGATATCTAGTGTGTCTACCCTTTCTCTTTGTGACTTGCGCTCTCATATAAACTACCGGTTTGCATTCTAGCTTGGATTCCGCACTTGCTAGTGTGTTAAACATAACAAGGATAAGGTTTGACCTCATCCTCCGAGGGACCTACAAATTACAATCCTTTTTAGTTACATTTCTTATTGAGATAGGTTCAACACTGTTATATATTTTACCCAGATGTACCTTTTAAAGAACTCATATATTCATACTTTCAATACATATATACTTATTATATTCATGTTTCCCATTCGTCAATACACAAGTGATTAATGTAAAATTTATATAGAACAATACAGAACAACTGAAAATGAACAATAACACCAGATGTAGTGGCAAAACAGTGACGGAAAAAATTTATTAGTTAACCAACCCTAAAAACTCCCAACCTCCCAAGATCTTACAAATTGTAAGATCTGTAACAAACAATACAAAGAGATATAATCAACTGATTATTATCAGCTGATTAATCAGAACGATACAACCAAAAATACAAAGATCCACTGGATCTACAACAATACTGAATCAACAACTCAACAAGATCTTCAACAGATCTACAACATAACGGGAGAACTTGAAGAAGCCAGAGAAAAGATGAGAGGTAGGTGAAGTGCGTAAAAGAGAGAATGAAATCTTAGCTGACTGATGAGCTCTTTTATACCCAGTCACAACAATGTTACACTTTAGTCTACAAGAATGCAACGATTTGAAATGTCCAATTCTCGCTTAATTTATAGTTGGAGTTCATCCTCGTCGCGTCGCGCAAGCAGATTCCTTTTTCACCTTCGTGTAACGCGAAGGGGCAGTCTAGGGCATAGGTGGCATGAGTCACCACGTAGGCCTGCCAAGTGGCTGCCACATGGTGGCACGTGTCTTCTGTCGAAAATAGAGGCGCCGCGTCACGCGACCGCCTTTTGCCATTGTCGTCGCGTAGCGCGACGAGACCCAAAACTGGGTTTTCTCGTTTTCAGTGCTTCTCGATTATGATTTGTTATAGGGCCTCTTCGAGGGTTTTATAACCCCGTTGTGTGATCAGCCTCCAAGATGAACAACAGAACGAACAAGCTGAACAAGTTGTTGTGCGTTCAGCCTTGAAGCAAACGTCCAGCGATAATCAACAGTTAGCATCATCACTACATATTTGGTAGGTAAAATCTTTTATAATGCGTTTTTGTATGGGTGTATAATGTTTGAGGGTTTTTTGTGATGGGTCAGATTATGGGTTTTGTGCTGATAAATTGTTAATTACCATAGGGTTTTGTAATGTTTGATATATTGGAAATTTTCGGTCTGTAAGGTGTTTTTCTGACGGGCTTAATGTTGGTTTTGTGTTGTTAAAGTGTTAATTACCATAGATGTGAGATAGATGAGTTGGTTGTTCATCTGCTGACATAGTACACGGGTGTTTGCTGATTATGTATTAATTATAATAAAATACAAACAAACACCAAAAGTAGATATAATCAGCACATCTGATGTGCTGATAATGGAGAACGATTGAGGATATTGTTCTAATGTCGTTTATGTTGATAATGGAGAATGATTGAGGATGATGTGTTGATAATGGAGAATGATTGAGGATGTTATGCTAATTATATAGTGTATTGTTGATTGTATTTTTTTTTTTTTTTTTTTTTTTTTTGTGATAGTTCCTGCAGGTTGGTTTGATCATGGAGAGTTACTAGATCTTGGATATGTTAAAAAAAATCAAACTTTAATTTGAATTAAACTTACATGGATTTAGAGATATTTTAATATTTATTTTTAATTAGTTAAAAATAAATAGGGTCAAAAGGTCTAAATTACCCCTAAACTATTTTTTTTATTGAGGGACACTTGCCAATTATGTGTTGGTTCATACAATTATTACAAACATAAGTGTTTGAATTTGATCTCATTCCTATGGTATACATTACATCTAATGTCGTATATCACTACATGACAATCATAGCAGCCTTGTATGTAATTATTGTTTAGGTGGGGTTAGGTTTAATAGCAAAGTTATTTGAAGTTAAGGTCGTAATGTCTTCCTTGAGGTTAAGGGTTTAAGATTGTCAATTATGGATCTTTGTAAATTCATTTTGATGTAAATTATATTTTTAGGATCATACTTTGATATAAACTATCTCGACACCACCATCCACTATCGACAGGCCTCCCTACACCACTGCAAACGATAAGCAGCCATATCCCTCCCAACTATACCCTCCGCTTTCTTCCTCACTCTCCATAGCAGACCTTACACTACGCTAAAAAAGGCCCATAGCCAAACAAAAAAGTATGGCGATATTCCTTCAACTACACTTTTTTTTCAACTTAAGTGTGACCAAAGGTTGAGTCATCATAGGATTACGTTTAGTGGTCGTAGAAGCTTAAAAGTGTGCATAAATGGTACCAATACTATCTCTCACACGCCATACACACACTCACTTCTCTCTTTCTTAACTTCCAAGATACCCCACAAGCACAACCCCACACGTTCTTTCTATTCACATAAAAGTTACAGATAGAAACGGTATTAGAATGAAGGATAGAGGGAGAGAGTTGGAGAAAAAATAGAAGTTTCTTTTAAATTTGTTCGTGAACCCTTGTAGGTGCTTTCACTAGTACAAAAGTAGGTTTTTGGTGCTACGATTTACACCTTTTTGAGCTTTTTGAAAGAGCACCAATAAATATATCATCAAATAATCAATAAGAGCACCATTAAATCTCTAAACACACCATTAAATCTTTAAATACACCACCAAAAAATCAATAATAGAAACCAAATCAGTCTACCATTAAATCTCTAAACACCACCAAAATATCAATATATCAATGATAAAAACTAAATTAGCCCACCACTAAATCTCTAAACACACCACCAAATTGTCGAGGAACAAATAGAAAGTTGAGAAACTGGAAAGGTATCCACAACAACTATCCATCTTCGACCCCCTACTCGGAGACAATAATCAAAACCTCCGGCACCACACCATCACACCAAATTCAACCTCCGGCAAACTAAAAACAAGAATCACACAGTTTAAAAAACAAAATTGAACCTGCAAGCGGATGTTTCTAAATCTCTCATGAGCATCAAACATTCTAAACCCTCGATCCGTCTTCGCACAAATCTCCCTCCTCTGCAGCTTCTTAACACTATTCACAAATCCATCACCACTACCACGCCACCGCTTCTTCGCCACCACTCGCCCCCGCTTCTTTGCCACCACTCGCCACCGGTTACACGGCCGTGGACTCGCCGTCATCCTCCCTCTATCCATCGGTCAAATTGAATTCCCCCAAATATTGAAACCCTAAATCTGATGTGTCTGTCTGTGCAAACAAAGATGAAGAAGAAGATAATGGGGGTGGGCCATCCCCTTTTTTTTCAATAAAAAAGATGTTAAAAATATCTAGATGAGAAAAGACTAAAATGCCCTCATGTGAGGGGCATGTGACAAGGATTTAACTGTTGAATTGGATGACGTTAGGGGCGGGGAGTGAAATAGAGATTAGCTTCATAGATTAGGGAGTCTAATGGCTTTTTTTAAAGGTTTTGGGCAAAACCGTTAAAACGACCAAACCACAGGGAGCAAAACGAAAGTTTAAAATGATAAAAAAAATATAGAGTTAGTTCTAGAATTGATTTTCTTGAATAAAAAAAAATATAGGGTATGTTTGGTATGAGGTAATGGAATGGACGGTGGAATGGAATGGACGAGGTAATGGAATTGATCATTACCATTCCATGTCTTGTTTGGTTACCATGTGTGAATGGAATGAACAATTACTTTTTGTTGTTTGGTATGCGAAAAAAGACGAAGGAATAAAATCAGATGGTGGTGGTCAGTGATGGGCGATTATGGGGCATGGTGCTAGGTGTCAGTTGTAGCAGCGACGGTGGTTGGCAGCGGTGGTGGGTGGAGACGACGGCGGATGGTGACAACGGTGGTAGTGGTGGATGACGGTGGAGGTAGGTGGCGGCGGTGGCGATGGTGGTGGCAGGGGTAGTCGGAGGTGGTAGCAGCGGCGACGGTGGTCGGAGGTGGTAGCGGTGGTGGCGGTTGATAGCGGTGGCAGTGGTGGGTGGCGGCAGGGATCGGAGGTGGCAGTGGAATTGGTGGCGGGGATGATCAAAGGTGGGTGGTGGCGATGATCGGAGGTGGCAGTGGCGACGGTGGGTGGCGGTGACGGCGTTGGCGAAGACGGAGGTAGGTGGCGGCAGTAGGTGGTGGCAGCGGCGGTGGCGGCGGAGGTGGGTGACGGCGGCGGATGACGGTGGTGGTGGTGGTTGTGTATGGTAGCAACGGTGGTGGGTTGTGGTGTTGTTAATGAAGGGGGAATGGAATGAAAAAAAAACTGGGGGGACGGATGGAATGATTTTGAGGGAATGAAATGCATTTTGGAATGGACGATTCCATTCCATCGACCAACCAAACACTCTTTTCTTCATTCCCTCACAACGGTCCATTCTATTCCACTTCTCATTCCTGCATACCAAACGCTACCATAGAGTTAGTTCTAGAATTGATTTTCTTGAAGTTTCCTTTTTATTTTCAAAACATGAAGGGCTTAAATGGCAAGTAAAGAAATCGATGATACATATATATCTTAGATACCCAGTTACGCATGCAGTTAGTTATTTGGTTTTGCGTTAGGGTTTGTTCGCTATGGCTCGTACAATTACTCATCGTCGCGGATATCATTATCTATCCAGGTAGGTACCCCTGTTCGTTCGTACTCATGCCAAGTTTGTATTGATTGATTTCTCACAAAATTGTTTCGTTTCAGAAACAGACTCTCGAGGGAACAAGTGGCTATGGTAACAACACGATCGATTATCATCAATGGATCTTTTGTTATGTTTTGTTTTAACCAACATATATCTCTTTTCTTTTGCAATTAAACATAAAAATAAAAGTTAACTGATTTCATATTCAAGTTTATGTGACCTTAGCCTGTGGCTTTTAACAAAACTATTGATTGCAAAATGAACCAGTTATTGTTTGCCAAATTTTTGTTTAGATAAATGAGTCGTTTGCCAGAATGCGGCATAGTGTACCCTTAAAATATCGCAAGAAGAAAAACATCAAGAAGGGACCTAGAACAAATTATTCAGACACACAACCTGTTACTGTTTATGTAATGCTACCGGTGAGTCTTCTATTGAAACACCTGTAACCTCCCTCACCTCACCTCAACATTGCATTGAATTTTCATTTTATAATAATTATTTCAGTTGGGTATCATCAACATGGAATGTGAGCTGGTTTATAGTCCTCATGATCTGATGAGTCAACTAACAACACTCGAGTCAATTGGAGTTGATGGTATAACCGTTAATATCTGCTGGGGAATTGTTGAGGCCAAAAAGCCCCGAGACTACAATTGGGAAGGTTACAAGCAACTCTTTTCGATAATCCGTCAGTTGGGTTTTAAGATGCAGGTTTGTTTGTTTTTCAATAAACCCAAGGAAGGAAGGATAAACAAATATAATTACATGATTTGAATTCAGGTTTTAATGTCATTTCATGAATGTGTTGGTGATGATGCTCACATTACATTGCCTAAATGGATTAAAGAGATTGGCCAACAAAACCCAGATATCTATTTCACAGACAGGCAAGGAACGCGAAACACTGAAACCCTTACTTGGGGAATTGATGAGGAGCGTGTTTTGGGAGACCGTACTGCTGTGGAGGTATACACCGACTATATGAGAAGCTTTCGGGATGAATTTGATGAATTATTCCAGGATTTAAGCATTTTCAAGGTTGAAGTTGGTTTAGGTGCTTGCGGAGAATTGCGTTACCCCCCATCTTGCTCTGGTGAATTCCATTTCCAGGTAGATAGCAAGCATGGTCATGTATCAGAGATAGAAACTGTGATTAAAATAATAAGTGGCTAATTGCTTCTTCTTTTAATTTACCTCGCAGTGCTATGATAAATACCTAAGAAAGTCTCTTGAGAAAGCTGCAGAAACAGCACAAGACTCAAGTTGGGGTACACCACCTGATTGTTCAACATTCTTTTGTGACGATCACGACTACAATAGCCCGCGTGGTACGTTTTTCTCAAAATGGTACTCCTAGTATCTCATTGATCATGGTGTCAGGGTACTAAAGATGGCCGTGCCGTTATTTAAACCTGCTCAGACTTATGTAAAGGTAAGTCAGTTATTCAACACTGCTTTAACTGTAACCAACTAATTCCTAAAATTCTTCATGGATGATCAGTTATCAGGTATGCATTCGGGGTACGCAACTGACAACCAGGCTGAACGGGCAGCTGGATTCTATGATGGCTATAAACCAATTGCTACAAGGTTAAGGTGGCATGATGCTCATTTAAACTTTACATGTGTTGAACCCGATGAGTTTGTTTGCAAGGTAGTTAGTTAGTTAGTTAGTTATCTTCAAACTGATGGAAAATTTCAGGTTTAGTATTACTAGTGATGATTTTTAATACTTTAGGTAGAGGAGGCTGGATGGGCTTCTGGTATAGCTGTTTCAGGTCAAAATGCATTTCCATGCTATGATAGGCAAGGATACGGGAAGATACTAGAAGTTGCAAAACCAAGAAATGACCCTTTTGATAGATGTATATATTCTTTTACCTACCGTGGCATCGATCAAATTGTCCTTGAACAACACAACTTAAGAGAATTTGAACTCTTTGTCAAGAAAATGCATGGTACCCAATCTCCGTCCGTCTGATATGTGTTGTTACTTTACGTGCATATGCTTTAAGTTCCGTTTTTATAAAACCATGTGGTTCCCTAACTAATCTTGTAATATGTTCTACAGGAACCATAAAGAAATATGAAGATCTCATTGTTGATGATCCTGTTGCTTTGCGCACTAGAGCGGGATTAAAGAAATCTGAACGTGTTTGATGCCTAAATTTTCGATAACTTGTTTAGTGTTTAATGGTTTTATCTTTGGACAACTTGTTCCTAAAGGTCAAACCATGCGACTGTTGGTGATGATTTGCTTTTTATTTTCAACCCTGAATTGGGTTTTGGTTTTCAATTTTCAAAAACCTTTGTAACGGTTTCACCTAAAAGCTATATATCCAAACCAACCTCCTTAGGTGCAGCTGTGGAGGATCTCTAAAACTTTACTGACTCTTACCAGAATTCAAAGTGATTTTGTTTGTCACATCACATATTTGGGTATAATCTCCATGGGTTTGCTAATAGTTTGATGGGTTTTTGTTTATATTTTGTTTTTGGGTGAATGAAATTATAACTGTTTGAAGTATTTATAGAATTATGTAGTTAAGATACAATTTTTGCATAAAAAATATATGTAAAAATTTTTTGGTCAAGTGTTGGAATTTGGAAAATGTCTTTGCCTCCAAAAGTTTCAATCTTCCTAAAAACTAAACAGAATCTGTAATTACTTGAATTTGAAATTAGACTAGATTGCAAGCTCAGGCTGCTGGTGTTCCATATCAGAATCTGTACTCTACATGCCACTTTGAAAAGAAAAAAAAATAGGAGTTTATATAATATATATATATATATATATATGCATAAGAAGCATTCGCGCGGCTTTGGAGAGGGATGAATGCGAGTTTAGCTCTGGCAGTGCCTACAGTAAGTCTTTTGGTTAATTTCGCTATTTGGTTAATCGATTTCAATGATTGGATATTTACAATTGCTGTATGCTTTTTTACTAGGTGGGATATATGCCCTGTTATGACATTTTCAATTAATTCTCACCATGCATTGCACACAGAGTAAAAAGGCAACACAATAAACCCTAGATCAGCGATTTCCGTCGTTCACCTCGTTCCCATCTTCTCGATATCAGTTTGATCACAAATGTTGCAGCCGCTCCTCTCACCGATCGACCTGATCACAAGTGCAGGATTCTGGCGACATCCGATTAGGTCAATTTTTCTCTTCATATCCTTTAATAAATAGTGTCAGTACGATATTAAAATTAGGTTTAATGTATGGATGAAGAATCCGAATACGTGATTGAAGCCGACACTATACTTAATTCTGCGATTTTAGAGCCAATTTAGTTCGGAATCATGTTGTTATGAATGCTGCTGCGTTTTGATTTGATGAATTTTGGATTGATTAGGACTCGGATTAGGTCAATTTGAATTCAGCGTGTGGTTGCAACTGATAAGATCTGATTAGCATGGAACATCGAAAGGATGAGGTATGATTTCACTGTCATTTTGTTTATGATTGTTTTACTCCGCTTTTATATGATTTCGTTACGAGAATTTTGTGAGGTTTAGCTGTAGATAACTCAAGTTTGACCTAATTTTGGTGATTGCTGTTCATTTCATTAGTATGAAGTTGAAGATTTTAGGAAATTGATGTAATTTGAGCTGAGACTGGGGTTTATGCTTCAATTAAAGTGTTGCACTTGAATTGCTGAACAAATAGCTACTAGTTCTGTTTAGATAGAGGATTAGGAAGTTATGTTTTGAGATGTTTGGATGGCCCTCACTATTTGCACACCTTGGCAGGCTATCTACACACTTAGGGTTTACATACGCTGCGTAGAGGTCAATACGCAGCGTATAGGTTACCCTATACGCTGCGTATTGACCTCTACGCAGCGTATGTAAGGGGCAGGTACACGACCAGACAGTCAAACCTAGTACCATGTCAAATCAGTCAGGCCTACGCTGCGTATTGACCAATACGCAGCGTATACTGTTAACCCTATATTCTGTGTATTGACCAATACGCAGCGTATATGTTAGACTGATTTGACACTGATACGATGTTGTCTAGGCACGTGAATAAAGTAATACGGGGAGTAGAGAGCTATACGCTGCGTATTTAAGTAAATTTGAAATTCTATTTATCCATGCATCTCTGTTCACTTCGAGTTCATCTCCTCTGCTTTCTTTTTCATCTTCTTCTCCAGTAAACAATTTACACACCAAACCAAAATCATTTGTTCTGTTTTTTGTTCAATCTTGTTAAAATGTCATCATTTTGGAACGAGAATTATTTCGGTAATCGCTATTCTAACGACACATTGGGAGCAAATGATGCCAATGAGGAGGAGGAGGTTGTGTCTGGAGTCCCTGTTGATCAAAAAACACAGTTGCCAGACTTGAACAAGACTCCCACTCCACCTGTTGATGAACCAAATTACCCGGCGCATCAAGTGTATCCGGATTATGGATACGGGTATGAATCTCCGTACGTGCAACAAAGTGGATACGGTGCTGAGAATGCACTTGTTGATGAACCATATTACCCGACGCAGCAATCGTATCCGGGTTACGGGGTATACGGGGGTGAAGGTGGATACGGATGTTACAGTGGATACGAGGGTGAAGGTGGATACGGGGGTGAAGGTGGATACAGTGGATACGATAGATATGGGGGTGAAGGTGGTTACAGTGGATACGGTGGTGAATGTGGATACAGTGGATACGATAGATCTGGGGGTGAAGGTGGATACGGAGGCTACGGTGGATACAAAGAACATGGTGGATATGGTTATGAGCCCCGTAACACATCACTTTATGAACCATCTACCCCGGGCAATCTGTTTCAAATAAATGAGGTATCGCATTAAAAGAATTATTATTATTATTATTATTATTATTATTATTATTATTATTATTATTATTATTATTGTTAAAAATATTATAATTATAATTATTATTATTATTGTTGTTAAAAATATTATAATTATTATTATTATTGTTATTATTGTTAAAATACTATAATTATAATTGTTATTATTATTATTATTGTTGTTATTATTATTTTTAAAAATATTATAATTATAATTATTATTATTATTAATGTTATTATTATTATTATTGTTAAAAATATTATAATTATAATTATTATTATTATTATTATTGTTAAAAATATTATAATTATAATTATTATTATTATTGTTAAAAATATTATAATTATTATTATTGTTATTATTGTTAAAATACTATAATTATAATTGTTATTATTATTATTATTATTATTGTTAAAAATATTATAATTATTATTATTATTGTTATTATTGTTAGAATACTATAATTATAATTGTTATTATTATTATTATTATTATTAATGTTATTATTATTATTATTGTTGTTGTTGTTAAAAACTATATTTCAAATTAATTATTCACGTAACTTTTTTTTAGCGTTTCATGTCTCTAACTGATTTGAAGAATTGGGTACAAGAAACGGGAAAGGAATATGGTTACGTAATTGTTACCCGCCGATCAAAAAATATTGGCGGTACTACTGGGATGGTATGGCTTGTGTGCGACCGTAGTGGTGAGCACCGTAGTAAAGCAATAGTTAGGAAAACTGGTAGCAAAAAAATCGGTTGCCCATTTTCATTACTCGCCATCCGGGACGTGACGAATGACACGTGGGAGTTAAAAGTGGACAGTGCGAACCATAACCACGAACCTACGACGAGTCTGTTGGGCCACGCTTTTGTGCGAAGATTTACTAAAGCCGAATACAAGCTAGTGGAGCAGCTAACTGCTCAAAACATGGAGCCACATATCATATTTCAAACCCTAAGAAAGAAGTTCCCCGACAGCCTGCATGTTCAGAAAGACGTGCAAAATGCGGTACAAAAAATTAGAGCGACAATAATGGACGGAAAGACTCCTATGCAGGCACTGGAAAGCCTGCTGCATGACCACCGATTCATTTATGACACCCGACAGGAACCCAAAACAGATGTCGTAACAGAGATTTTCTTTGTTCATCCTTATTCAATCACTATGTGGCGTGCATTCCCGCACGTGATGTTGATCGACGCGACCTACAAAACAAACCTCTACAACATGCCATTTGTCCAGGTTGTGGGTATGACGTCGACCAACAAGTCTTTTTGTATCGCACATGTCGTTATTTGTAAAGAACGAAGGGGTAACTACGTGTGGGTGCTTGAGCGAATCAAGTCAATATTGCATGAATGTATGATGCCGCGTGTGATTGTCACGGATAGGGAGCTTGCCCTAATTAACTCGTGTTCTAAAGTATTCCCGAACGCAACCAGGCTTCTATGCCACTTTCACATCCAACAAAATATAGCTAAAAAGTGCAAGAAAGGGTTCAATAAAGAAGATTGGGGGAAATTTATGTCGTACTGGCGGAGATTGTGCGAATCTTCATCAGAGCCCATGTACAAGTACAACTTGGAGAAAATGTATAACCGACTTGTGGTTGCCAACCGAGAAAGTAAGTGTTCCTTCAACAAACGACTCACCCAATCTATTATATTTTACACACGCTTTTACATTTCATTATTTTATTTTTGCAGGTGTATATGATTACGTCTACGAAAACTGGCTCAAAGACTATAAAGAAATGTTCGTTTATGCGTGGACCGATAAGTGTCGCAACTTTGGTCAGCGCACCACCAACAGATTTGAGAGCCAGCACGCAAATTTAAAAAGATACGTTACGCGCGGGAGTTCATTGGAGCGAATAGCAAGATGCGTCATTGATATAGTTGAAACTCAGTACGATGAAATACAAAAAAGTTTCACTGAGAGCATCGAAAAAACGATGAACCACCACAGACACCGACTGTTGGACAACCTACGTGGAAAGGTTTCCCATGAAGCACTTGATTTGCTAGCAAAAGAGCTACTGAGGAAGATGGAGGTGTTGCGGAAACTTAACGCATCTTGTGGTTGCCATATGTGGCTTAGCTGTGGATTGTCGTGTGCTTGTAGGCTGGAAAACTACAAATTTACAGGTAAAAATATTAAAACTACAAACCTTTTGTTATTTTGTACGATTTAGCTGTTTCTCACACCGTATTAACTTAACTGTGCAGGGCGTATGATACAACTCGACGACATAGATGTATTTTGGCGTAAGCTTGACTTGCTCCCGTGTAAACTGGTAGACGAGGAGGTTGATGTTGTAGCAGAGCTAAATAATGTGCGGAAACATTTAGAGGCGCAGTCCCCCGTTCAGCAAAAGAGTTTGCTTTCAAAGATAAAAGCGGTCTTCACCCCGAAATCGTCAACCAAGAAACCACCGATCGTCCAGCAAAATACTCGCGGTCGGCCTACATCAAAGAAAGTACAAGAAAGGCTAGATGAAGTTGCGAGGTTAGACGAAGCTGCGAGATACAGCTCCTATGGCGAGGACAGCAACGTATATACCGCTTCCCCCAAACATAGGTACGATTTACCCCGACAGAGCTCATACGTACCGTCAGAGAGCTCTCGTGGAACTGGTTCGGTTGTAAAGTCTGAAAAACCTAAAATGCAACGAAACAGTTCAACGAGTTATAAAAAGAAGGAGACGCGGGATGATAAGGGTTTTCCATTAATGAAGGGGGACGAGCACTTGTTAAGCATTTAGAGGTTTAAGGATCAAATTCCATCAGAGTTTCACTCTTACATATCGCGTATACAAGATGTGACCCCAGACGGTCATTGTGGGTACAAGTCTGTGGCTGTCGGGTTAGGTTTTCTAGAACACGCATGGCCCAATATTCGAAGAGATTTACTACTGGAGATTGACCATAACGAGGCACGTTGGAAGCATGTATTCGAAACATATAACAAAGGAGACTTTAAACGAATACGTAAGAGCATCGAATGACATTCATTGAAAGCGTGCGGTCCAAGTCACTGGATGGAAATGCCCCAGGTAGGGCTTCTCGTAGCGCAAAGGTATAATATTGTCCTCCACGTGCTAAGCATCGAATGGAGCACTACCATCTTCCCATTAACGGATGCCTCACTAGATCCACGACCTCAAGCGATAACGCTCGTACATGTTGACGGGGGACACTTCATACATGCTAAGTTGGAAGGAGACTACCCCATGCCTTTAGCGACCCCGTTGTGGTCGACACATCGATCAATAGCTGCGGAACGGTGGGAAGAAAAGTATAGACCGCGGTTACAGCACTACTACGAGTTAATCAATCCTAAAGCAGACTCAGACAAAGACAGAGAACCGAGTATAAATGTTATCGAAGATTAACCGGAAACTTGTATTTTTGTAAATTGTAGAATTTTTTTTAATTTATAAAGTTTGTATCATTTTTAATTTTTATAATTCATAATTTTTGTATTATTTATCAAAGGAAAACACAAAAACAAATTAAAAAATGGAACTTTATATACGTTGCGTAGGGATCCCTACGCAGCGTATGTAGTGCAAAGGACAAAAAAGCCCCTGTTTTTGGCTTCGTATTGCCTCAACACAAGGGCAAAACAGTAAAATGAGCATTGTTATACGCAGCGTATGTAAAAGGCGGACAATTTCCCCCCAAACCAAAAATTCAAAACCTATATATGTTAAATTACTATTTTGCCCTTGTGTTTGGGGCAATACGAGGCTGATTATAAGGGTAAAAAGGTCATTTTACCACCTTTGAATACGCTGCGTATGAAGCTCTACGCAGCGTCTTTAAATTTCAAGATTAATAATAATAACAACAACAATAATAATAATAATAATAATAATAATAATAATAATAATAATAATAATTACAATAACAATAACAATAATAAGAATAATAATAATAATAACAATAATAATAATAATAATGATAATACGCAGCATAGAGATCCATACGCAGCTTATATAGGGGATGGTAAATGACCTTTTTACCCTTATTGTCAGCCTCGTATTGCCCCAAACAGAAGGGTAAAATGGTAAACTTATTATTATTATACGCTTCGTAGGGCTCTCTACGCTGCGTAGAGGTACTGATTTAAATCAGGGAAATACCTACGCAGCTCTGTTCTTCCCCAAATCTCAAAAACACACAAAGAAGAGAGCAAACGAAGGCGACTGACAAAATCGACCGTATACGACACGAATTCGAAGTATAAAGCAGGTATTTACTCAACCTATTTAAGTAATTTTGATTTTTTTTTTTGTATTTTATCCGTAAATTAGATGTTTTTTAGGTAAGTTAGGGTTTGGTTAGTGATTGAACTTTCGTAAATTAGGGTTTGGTTAAGCATTGATTAGTGTAATGTGTAATGCAATTTGATAATGTGCAATTTGATACGAATGCTATTTGAAACCTGTATAATGTGTAATGCAATTTGATTCTTGTGTAATGTGTAATGCTATTTGTGTCAACTGTAATGGTCATTGCAGTTGACAGAACCATGGTTTTAAAAAACGTCTGAGGCGTACAAAAACGTTCCTGAGGCGGCGCTTATAGGTATCACAAATTGAAATTTGATAAGTTATAAATATGTTTTTATAAGAAAGCATATAGGTATCACAAATTGAAATTTGATAAGTTATATATAAAGAGCTGCAACGTTTCAATGGAAATCTTTGATATGTTTGAAACAAACGGAATTAGAACTTTGTTTTTAATATAAAATACATGTTCTTTGCAAAACTTTATGTTTAATCCGATTATATATTTTGTACACTGTAAATAGTTTAAATTGTTACTGATATAAACCTACATTTACTCCCATATTTAATGTTTACTTTTTATTGAAGTAGAAACTGTACTTGATTTATATTGATCTCTATGCTTTAAACTGTCATGCTACCAATATGTTTTGTTAGCGCCGAAATTTTAAATTTCTAGTTGTTTTTTTTATATATAATCTAAATCCAGCTCTTTGAGTTTTACAGGTCAAAAGTACAGTTGTTTTGACTTAAAAAGTATACTTTTATTTCCTAGGAACAAATAATATATATTGATATAATGATATTTGGATGGCCCTCACTATTTGCACACCTTGGCAGGCTATCTGCACACTTAGGTTTAAACGGCTGTAAAAGCAGCCGCAAACGGCTGTGATTTCTCGCTGTTGTTTGGGGCGGCGTTTGCAGCAGTAAACGGGCGTTTAAACGGCTGCAAACGCAGCCCCAAACGGCAGCGATTTCGCAGCCGTTTGCGGCTGTGTTTGCAGCCGTTTAAACGGCCGTTTACGGCTGCAAATGCGGCCGCAAACGGCAGCGATTTCGCAGCCGCTTGCGAAATGCAGCCGCAAACGGGTGTTTAAACGGCTACAAACGCAGCCGCAAACGGCTGCGAAATCGCAGAAAACTATTTTATATTAAAATACAGTAAACACTCGTTGGTTTATCTAATAAATTTTTTGGTTTTCAGGACGAGAAAGATGGATGCTGAAATGGAAATAGAAGAAACTAATCCAGAGCAGCCGCAAAAGCAGAAGCGTCCACCGGCGGATCCTCTCCTGAATCACCCGTATTTGGAGTTTCCTCCGGAGTCCGACGCTGCTCTCCGTCGCGACAAGCTTCGGAAGATGCACGTCGGTGCCCATTTTGCGGTTTCTTGGAAAACCCTCCGGGAGCTCGCGGCGGAAGATTGGGCGCGGGAGTTTGTTCCCCGTGATTCACCGTGGGATCGACTGTTTAAGCTAGCGTTTACGCCGAGCTACAGGGAGATACTGATCGAGTTCCTGTCGTCGTTCGAGTTTCATCATCCTCGGCCAAATGAGGCTGTGGACCCTGCGCAGCCCCCTCCCCCGGGCGAGGTTTCGTTTCGCATGGCTGGCCAGGCTTGTTCTATGTCACTTGCAGAGTTTGCGGTGCATAGCGGTTTGTATACGGAGGCTGAGATCGCTACGGATCTATATAGGACGGTACGTTTAACACAAATTTTGTATTGTTATTATTATTATTTTAATATATAAAATTTAAGATTTAATATTAATTTAACGTTTAATAAGCATTCGTGTAAACAGGGGTTGGTAATTGTTGACAAACCCACGCTTTTAGGGTTTAGGGCTCTGATCGCGGACATTGGTCAGTGGGACCACCAACAATCCAAGGGGAGGGTTACGACGATTAAGGATCCGTTCCACAGGTACGTTAGTTATTATTATTTTAATAATAGTTATTATTATTTAAATAGAAAATATATTTTTTTTAAACCTAAATTGTTTTTTTTCTAAACAGAAAACTGTTTTTTTTTAAACAGAATTTTTTTTAACAAATTTTTTTTTAAACAGAATATTTTTTTTTGACGCTCGTAACGCGCGTACGGTCCTAACGAGCGTCGAAACTAAGTTTGGCGTTAAATTTTTTTTTAGTATTTAGTCGAAGTCAAACCGTAAGGCGCGTAGGTCCCTAACGAGCGTCGAAACTAAGTTCGTCGTTTTATATTTTAACGACGAACTTATTTCGACGCTCGTTAGGGACCTACGCGACTTACGGTTCGACATGGACTAAATAAAAAAATTAACGACGATAAAGAAATGTTTTGACGCTCGTAAGGCGCGTACGGGCCTAACGAGCGTCGAAACTAAGTTCGTCGTTAAAAAATAATTTTTTTTGTTATTTAGTCGAAGTCGAACCGTAAGGCGCGTAGGTCTCTAAAGAGCGTCGAAACTAAGATCGTCGTTAAAATATAAAACTTCGATCTTAGTTTCGACGCTCGTTAAGGACCTACGCGCCTTACGGTTCGTCTTCGACTAAATAATAAAAAAAATATTTTAACGACGAACTTAGTTTCGACGCTCGTTAGACCCGTACACGCCTTACGGACGACGTCGCCTAAATAATATTTTTTTTATTATTTAGTCGACGTCGTCCGTAAGGCGCGTACGGGCCTAACGAGCGTCGAAACTAAGTTCGTCGTTAAAATATATATATTTATATTATTTAGTCGTAGTCGAACCGTAAGGCGCGTAGGTCTCTAACGAGCGTCGAAACTAAGATCGTCGTTTTATATTTTAACGACGAACTTATTTCAACGCTCGTTAGGGACCTACGCGCCTTACGGACGACGTAGACGAAATAATAAAAAAAATATAATTTAACGAAGATCCTAGTTTTGACGCTCGTAAGGCGCGTACGGGCCTAACGAGCGTCGAAACTAAGTTCGTCGTTAAAATATATATGTTTTTTATTATTTAGTCGAAGTCGAACCGTAAGGCGCGTAGGTCCTTAACGAGCGTCGACAGAAAACTGTTTTTTTTTTAAATAGAAATTTTTTTTAGAATTAAATTGTTTTTTTTAACAGATAACTGCTTTTTTAAACAGAATTTTTTTTAACAGAATTTTTTTAAACAGAATTATTTTTTTAAACAGAATTTTTTTAATTATTTAGTCGAAGTCGAACCGTAAGGCGCGTAGATCCCTAACGAGCGTCGAAACTAAGTTCGTCGTTTTATATTTTAACGACGAACTTATTTCGACGCTCGTTAGGGACCTACGCGGCTTACGGTTCGACATGGACTAAATAATAAAATATATATAATTTAACGACGATAAAGAAATGTTTTGACGCTCGTAAGGCGCGTACGGGCCTAACGAGCGTCGAAACTAAGTTCGTCGTTAAAATATATATTTTTTTTATTATTCAGTCGAAGTCGAACCGTAAGGCGCGTAGGTCTCTAACGAGCGTCGAAACTGAGATCGTCGTTAAAATATAAAACTTCGATCTTAGTTTCGACGCTCGTTAGGGACCTACGCGCCTTACGGGCGACGTAGACTAAATAATAAAAAAAATATAATTTAACGACGATCTTAGTCGATGTCGTCTGATTATTATTTACTGACTCATTTCCTTTTGTGCAGGTATTTGCACAAAATGATTTCCACTTCGATCACTGCTCGAAACAAAAGCCGGAAGTGGTGCACCAGTGGTGATTTATTTTTCTTATATTGCCTCTTATACAAGAGGCCGTGTGCTCTCGCCTACGGGTTGGCGCAATACTTCGCCTCCGCGCATCATCGACAGGAGCGCGGACAGTTATTCGGTGGGGCCTACGTGACTAGGATAGCCCTTTCGTTGGGCTATCATCCGGAGACTGACCGCGACAATGTAGGCCCGCCGGCACAGCCGAAGCGGATGGGGAAGAACGTTATAACCGGAATGCACGTTACCAAAGACTTCCCAGACGGGAAGCGGTTTAAGAAGCCGGACGGCACGCAATATCAGCTTGAACAGCTGCCGGAACAGTTCCCTCCGGTATATCCCCCGCGTGATCCGGAGCCGCCGGAGCCGCATGAGTCGGCCGTCGTCATTCCGCAGCCACCACCGCCGCGTGGACCACCAGGGGCGCCTCAGTTCCCACGCCATGTTTGGCCCGGTCCTGACCCATCACATCAACGGCAGCTTCGGTTAGCTGAAAGGAACAATTATCTGTTGGAGTGGGTGGCTGCGGCGCTGCAGCAGCAGCGACAGCATGACGGGTTACCTCCACTACCCTTCATTACGGATACGGAATGGGATCAGCATCAGCAGCAGCAGGAGCAGCAGCAGTAGTATTTTATCATTTTATCATTTTGTTATGTATGCACAAACTTTTCTTGTATATATCAAACTCTTGTATATTCTGAAAGGTTATATATATACTATGGTGTACATATAAAATTCTGGCAGGTTATATAAAATTCTGGCAGGTTATATAACATGTTCTGTTGTATAGATAAAGTTCTGGATGTTTATATATAACAGATTATTTAACATATTCTGTGTGCATATAAAATTCAGGAAGGTTATATACGCTGCGTATAGGTCAATACGCAGCGTATAACCTAACTAGTGTATATAAGGAATTAAGTTTCATATGCTAACAGCTCCTAGTAGGAGGATAAAATGGTTAAGGCGTTGCGGTTATAAACGATAGGTCACGAGTTCGATCCTTGCAAGGGCTGGTTCTTTAAAGAAGACCCCCTTTTTTACAGATTTTTGATATATTTACACTTTGGTTCCCGAAGTTTCAATTTTTACACAAATGGTCCCTGCAGTTTCGAAAATTGACATAAATGGTCCCTGATGTTTCCAAGATTTACAAAAATGGTCCCTGAAGTTTAGAAAATTGACAAAAATGGTCCCTGTACTGTTCAGTTAAGTATGCTAACTGAGTTAGTGTTTAAAGAAGAAATCTTTATATGAAAGCTAACCTGGCTAAAACATTCGGTTAAAATAGTTTCAATAATGACCATATTAGTCCCTGAAGTATGAGTTTCATAAAATGACCAAATAGGTCAATACGCAGCGTATATAAAACTGCTGCAAATTTGGGGTCATTTTTGTAGGTTTGAAGTGTCAAATTTTTTCAGGTTTATATACTTATAATTATAATTATTATTATTATTATTAACGTAACTTTTTTTAGCGTTTCATGTCTCTAACTGATTTGAAGAATTGGGTAAAAGAAACGGGAAAGAAGTATGGTTACGTAATTGTTACCCGCTACGCAGCGTATATAAAACAGCTGCAAATTTGGGGTCATTTTGGTAGGTTTGAAGTGTCAAATTTTTGCCAGGTTTGTATACGCTGCGTATTGTACGCAGCGTATACAAACCTGACAAAAATTTGACACTTCAAACCTACCAAAATGACCCCAAATTTGCAGATGTTTTATATACGCTGCGTATTGACCAATACGCAGCGTATATACACCTTGTTTTTTGTGCAATGATTGGTTATCAGGCACTGAGATCTATGGTCTATCTACGCTGCGTATAGATCAATACGCAGCGTAGATAAACCCTAATTTTGCTAGGGTTTGGTGTGCCAATAGGCACACTCGTTTGGATTTAATATGGTTTATTTTCTTTATGAAGATTTGACCTAATTCTGTACTGTACTGTGCAGTATGAGTTATGTGGTGCATCTTTTAGAATAATCAAATCATAATGATATTGAACATTGAAGATGCTTGAAACCTTTAATTTACAACAAGTTAAGATCATAACATACACAATACACTAATGAACTTAGATAACTACAACCTTTACAGCTCAGATTTAACTTTACTAAACTTGTATAAAGCTCAATCTCATATAATATAGGAATATAGGGTTGGTTATTTGGTTACTTTTAATGCTTCAATCTCATGTTTTATTTTCTAGAACTAGTGGAGACAGATTACTTTGCACAATGCACTTTTTTTCTTATATATCAAGCATTTGGTTCATCTTTATATTTCGATCATATATAAAGTTTCAATAAAATTATGAAAATAATATTCTCAGGCTTGATTCCATTTTTCAAGGTGCATAGGTGGTTTTTTTTTTCTTTTTGGCAACAATTGTTTTCAAGGTGCATAGGTGATGTTTTCTTTGCGACTTTATTTTAACATTAAAAGATGGATTGATAAATAGTAAAGTAATTTAAAATATTATAGTCATGAAGTTAAAGCAAGAGACATATGGGATGTGGTTCCTTTGGGGTTCACGACGAAAACAACAATACTGCACACCCCCTTGTCATTAATGGTTATATATGGATATGCATTTTCATAGTGTGTATAGTGATGAATGGGTTAATATGGGTAACGCTTTTGTCACTAACGGGTCAAACAAAAAGGTTAGTCACGAACCAAAAGTTGCTCAAAGTGTATTTCTAATGGATTAAATCTCCTAAAACATTTTTTTCAGCATATATGGATAATTATTTGATTAATATTTATTTTTTAGTCTTATTTGAAATACACAAATTCTGTCCCTAGGTTATTCATGCAGGTTGTTGAGAGGATCAACTTTGCATTGGTTGTTTTTTAGATGGAAAGGTTGAACTTGATCATACAAGAGATGGTGAAAGAAAAAGAAGAGAAAGAAAGGTTGAACGGAAGGATGACAAACGTTGAAGCAATGCTAAAAATTAGGTATCAAAACGTCAAATCATCGAGTCGGTTATAAGCACTTTATTTTGGATATGTATTTTGTTCGGAGAACTCATGTATTTGATGTTTTAAGTGGAATGCTTTATATAGTTTTGAAAACTCTATAAATGCTTAAATTTTAAAAAATATGATATTATAAGCAGGTACAAATAGAAAGAGCTAAAAAAGCTAAAAAAATAAATACAAATAATTTTGCGACCGCAAAACAGTCGCAAGTTTGTAAAAAGCAACCAATCGCAAGAAGGTTGCATAGCAAGCGGTCGCAAAACAGTCGCGATTTGTAAAAGGTTAGCGGTCGCAAAACAGTCGCAACAAGACCGTCGCAGACAAACTCCCACAAAACCAGAAACAGTCGCAAATAATATTTGCGACTGCTCTTATAGTCGCAAATCCGCAGTCGCAAAAGGAAGTAGCGGTCGCAACTCAGTCGCATTAGAGCAATTGCGACGGGTGTTTTTCCGATCACATTTCCGGTCGAAAAACAGTCGCAATAGGGCAACTGCGATCGTTTTGCGACCAAAAATGCGGTCGCAAATACCCAGTTTTCTAGTAGTGAATGTCAATAGATCATCGCTCATTGCCAATATCCTTGGTATCAAAAGACGCTAAGCGATTCCAGTTTTTATATGTTCACTTTATCGATTCCAGTTTTTATATTTGTTGATCACGAATTTGACAAGATGCATGGATATGATCATGGAACATGGATGGAGGAATAAAGGGACTATTCGTAGGAGTCGGTCCACATGTTGCACATGCAGGCCCATCAGTGGAGTAATTAATGCATATCATCATCATCAAAAAAAAACTGACCCGACGCGAAACCCGTTCTGACCTGGACCCGTTCTGACCCGGACCCATTCTGACCCGAACCCGTTCTGATCCGGACCCGTTTCGACCCGAACCAAAACAACCAATTTTATAATTGACCCATTTTGACCCGTACCCGTTTTGACCCGAACCCGTTTTGACCCATGACCCGACCGGACCCGTTTGCCAGGTCTATTTTGCGATAATGATTTTCTATTAGATTTTCCTTCATTTTGTTTATAACATGTCACTTTTTCTAGATCTTTACTTTTTTCTCTGACCGTTCGTTTGCGAAAGGTTGGTCGTTTCTACCTCACAATCCTGCTATTGCGGGGTGTTGGATAAACATTAATAAAATGGAAAACAAATTGGTTATAAATGGTAAAAGCATTCAAATTTCATTAAAGGAAAGATTGGGAATTGAAGGGAAATTCGGTTTTGGATTGATCTTTGGGTGGGGAATATGTCGCTTAGAGATAAGTGGCCTTGACTTTTTGAGCTTGAAACACAAAAATTATGTAAAGTGGCGGATAAGGTGGGGCAGGGTAGTGACAGCTGGAAGTGGTCTAGAAACTCGGATTCAGCTGAGGAGCTGCTAGAATTGCAGGATTTCCAGGGGCTAGTAGCAAGGACAATGTTGTATGGGGTGAAAGACCTATGGATCTGGTTGGGAGACGAGTCAGGGGATTTTTTATAAATCGGTTAAATCTTTACGGGAGAAGGATAGGGGGAACATGGGGCTTTTCAAGTTTAAGTGGTGTAGGTGGGTTCCGCTCAAGTGTAACATCATGGCTTGGAGGGCGAACATGGATAGATTAGCTACTAGGGAGAATCCGCGCAAGAAACAATCAACATTCCATCGACTTCATGTCTATTCTGTGAAGAGGAAGAAGAGTTGGGTGAACATTTGTTTACGGTTTGTCTGTTTGCGAATAGAATTTGAATGTCATTTAGTGCTTGGTGCAACACACCCCTTTTATATGATTTTTCCTTTAAAGATCTCATGGAAGCTCATGGTTTCTTAAACCTTGGATATAAAGGAAAAGAGATCATCCACGGTATCTATTAGACAGAATATATTGTTTCCATATTCTAGATATTAGATTGATTTACATTGATTATGTTTCCATATTGTATTCTATTTAAACTCTGTACATGTTTCATTATGAGGTCAATATATACAAAACACAATAACTCTGATTCACTTGGTATCAGAGCCAATCTCCTAACCCTAATTCCGCTGCCACCCTTCTTCCTCAGATCTGCAGCCTTCTGCGATCTTTCTCCACAACCAATACAATGGCCCTTCTTGCTTCATTCACCACAGCCGAGAAAACCAGCCATAATTCTCACAAATTCGCCTTTACCCTTTCACCCTCTAACTATGGTCACTGGAAAACCATGATACATCCTTTCCTTGTCACAAACAAACTTTTTTATTACAATGATGGGACTATCCCATGTCCAGATCCTGTCAGCATTGTCCCTAACACAGACACTACATTACCTCCTACAACTCGGCCAAACCCTAACCATACAACATGGGTTTCTAATGACGCTCACGTACGAATGTTGCTTATGTCCACCATCTCTGACAGTGCATTCTAGCACGTTCAGGGCACCACTTCTTGGGAGTTATGGCTAGCCCTGGAACACGCCTTTGCCCCGCATTCAATCTCTCGTAAATATACTTTGAAATCACAACTGCTATGAATTCAGATGCAACCAGATGAATCATCCGCTGCTTATCTTACCAAGGCCAAAGAGTATACTTATGCATTAGACAATATAGGTGAACCCTTCAAAGAAAAGGATCTTGTCATGCTTGTTGTGACTGGCCTTCGTGAGGAATATGATGGCTTCAAATCACAAATTGTGGGTCGTTCATCACCCACTCCCTTTTCTGACCTCTTTGCATTACTTGCTGATCATGAGTACATGATAAAGAAACCAGATCCATCTCCTGCTCAAGCATTCACGCTCACCAGCAACCGTCCCACTCCGCCCTCTTCAGCCCCGTCTTTACCAGCCGATACTGTTCAGGCTCTTCAACAGATTATGTCTCAGCTAGGTTTACAGGTTCAGCCTCAAACTTCCTCACAACAACAACCTCAATCTCAGCCACAAGTTTTCTTTGGGTCTCGGGGTCGCGGTCGGAGCCCCTCATATCGTGGCCGTGGGGTCTTGGTAACTCTCGATATAACAACAATCACAACAACTCCTACAACATCGGAAATAACAGAGGTCAATTTAATTGGGCATCTAATCAAAACACAGTTTTTGGTACTTGTAACAGGTGTGGAATCGGGCACATTCCATCTCAGTGTCCTAACCGGGATCCTAGTACCCTAAGGACACCACCACCATCAGCAAACTATGCTGATTCTCGCTCACAAGCTTCAACAACATGGCTGCCCGACACTGGATGCAATGGTCATGCTGCCATGGATCACAACGGCCTTGATCACTCAGAACCATACTATGGTAAGGATTCCCTTCATGTTGGCAACGGTGAAAGTTTACCTATTTTGCATATTGGCTCAACCAAAGTCCATTCTCCATATAAAACCATTACTCTTTCTAATATTCTTCATGTCCCACAACTTAAAAGAAACCTTCTTTCTGTTCAAAAATTTTTGTCAAGATAATAATGTTATCTTTGAATTTCAATCGACTTTTTTTGCTGTGAAGGACACGTGTACATGGAAAACCCTCCTCACGGGTCCATGTAACAACGGGCTCTACTCCATCTGTGTGCCATCCATTCATCCTCTCCACAAAGTTGCTTTTTCTGTTGTTCGTGCTTCTACAGATACATGGCATCAAAGACTTGGACAACCTCATCCAGATCTATTGAAGTCTATGTTATCTATTTTTTCACTTCCTGTTAGTAATAAAAGTTGCTTTCCTCTTGTAACTCGTGTCACATGGGGAAATCCTAAAAACTTCATTTGTTTCCTTCAACTTTTAAGAGTAACAATGTTTTGGATTTAATTTTTTGTGATATGTGGGGTCCTGCACCAATAAAATCATTAAATGGTGATTCTTATTTTTTACTATGTGTTGATCATTTTACTCGTTATATGTGGATTTTTCCTTTAAAACACAAATCTGATGTATGTGCTACTTTCAAAAATTTTCATGCTATGGTTGAATCAGACCAAGTTCAAATCGGTTCAAACTGATTGGGGTGGGGAGTTTCGACCTCTCTCTCCCTTCTTCACCTCCCTAGGTATTATTCATCGTCTCTCCTGTCCCCACACCAGTGAACAAAACGGATTTGTTAAGAGACGCCACCACCATGTGGTGAAACATGGCTTACTCTTCTTGCTCAATCAGGTGTGCGTCAAAAATTTTGGCATTTTGCCTTTGACACGGCGGTTTATCATATCAATCGGATGCCATCTAGGGTTGCTTCCAAAATTTCTCCCTTTGAACATTTGTTTAAACACCCACCTGATTTCTCCTTCTTACGTGTGTTTGGATGTCAATGCTATCCTCACTTACGTCCCTATAATCCTCACAAAATGGATTTTCGTTCTGTACCGTGTGTTTTTCTGGGATATAGTACCTCTCATTACGGATATCGTTGCTTTGACCTGACCATAAATCGACTATATGTTGCCCGTCATGTTCGTTTTAATGAACAGTTTTTTTTTTTACTTTTTCTCAAAAGTCAATCCCAGTCCCTACCCCACCACCCAACGATCACTCTCCATATGTCTCCTTTTTTCCCTCACACCAACCTGACCTTCCCGACTCACTCACCAAACCCGCGACAAACATATCTAGCCCACCACCACAACCGGCACAACCCCAATCCTCAAATGTAGCCAACACACCACCACAAGCGGCCCAACCACCTTCCCACCCGCAACCGGACCAACAGCTTCCACAAACTCAGCCTACACATACAACCACCTCACATGATGTAACGCCCTGCTATTTCATACTTTCTATATTTGGAAACCCTTGCTTGTAATTCTATTTTTGGAAACTTTGTATTCTTGTAATCGTCGTTTCGTTGTAATCTTGTAAAATCCGAGACTTGGATCATAATGAAATTCACTTTTTTTCGTTACATTAATGTTACATACACTTCATACATGTTCATACGTTCAAAAATATTAAACATATGACACTTTGTTCTCAATTTGTGCTAAATGCGTCAAGCTTGCAAACTTGTAATCTATATGCCTAATTTATACAATTTCGACACTTATTTACGACAATTATACATGTTTATACTTGTTTTCTATTTAGGTTATGATATAATTACCTTTCATACCCTTAACTACGATTATTGTGCTTAAAACACCCCAAAATACACTTAAAACAACATTTGATGAAAGTTTAGGGACTAAAATGGACAAAAATAAAAAAAATTGAACCCAGCCACCCTCCCTAGCGGCCCGTGACCCAGCCTAGGTGAGTGCTTCGCGGCCCGCGAGAGCGGCCCAGTCCGCAGAACTTCAAACAGCTCGATTTTTGGTGGACTTTTGTGTTTTGTTTGAGTTTTAAACTTGTTTCATGCATTTAATACTCACCAAACCCAACCCTAAACACTTACCTATAAGAACCAAACATTCTCCAAGATTTTTCCACTTTACAACACTCTCATTTCACTCTTAAATTCAATCCTTAATCTGCTGTTAATCAGGAGCTTGATCAGAATCATCACAAGTTGTTCAAGTGAGCATATCTCACTCATTACTTAGTCTTTTGCTTTGATTCTTTTTCCTACTCACTTGGATCGACCTTAGGAACGTTTCCACAGGTTTTCCATGGAAAACCAAGGTCTGGAACATTGCCAAAAAGGACTCCAAAGTGGACTGAACTTCCTGTTTTTTATTTAAACTTTGTTAAACTTAGTTAAACTTGAGTTATCTCATCTCATTCCTATGTCCTTATGCTTATAATCAATTGAATGGTTAGTTGGGCTTAAAAACTAGGTTAAGACAAGTAAAATCAGAGCTTAAAACCTCATAATCTTTCTGTTTTGTTTAGGGTTTAACCCACAAGTAGTGTTCAAGCTTAAAGCTTGATGTTTGTGTGATTATAGGACAAGCTTGGGCTATCCTACTTAAAAATCCACACACTACTTGATGTTTTCCATAGATTAGTTGTTCTTATTTCATTCTTTACTTGTATGTTCTTGACCCTCCTTGTTATTTATAATGACAAGTGTAGTGGTGCACAAAGAGGTACCTAAATGGAAGATTTGTTCTTCCTACCTCATGCATGAATTATATGATACAAAGAGGTTTCTAAATGGTGGATTTATCCTCCTACCTCATACTTGACCTATATGATTTATGAACACTAATATAACTTATATAATATATTCGAGAAACCAAACTCTTGATGATGAACAAATGGTCATTTGTCAAGATAGTAGGTTACATCATCTTAGGCCTTGATAGCTTGTCACGATTCTAATGGAACCTTGTTCCATGAAAACATTCAAACTCTTTAGAGTTTTATAGTGTCAAGAACAAGTGTCATGTGTGCTAGATCATTATTTTCATATGCTTATTTTCATGTTATTTAAACTCTGAATCTATAATCTTCTGTTAAACTCTCCATACTCACACACCTATGTTTCTTCGTGTAGAAGGACAAGGTGCTCCAAACTAATCAACCAAACACTCACAGGATATCAAGTAGGAAGCTTGCAAAACCGTAAGTATACTTGATCCCGTTTTCCTTTTTATCATTTTTAGGTGCAACATGTATGTTATACAAAATTACACTTCACATGAAATTATTTTAAACTCTATCCATACTTAACATGAAACTATATGATGCTTGTTAGACTTGTATGCTAATGTAAATTATTTGTGTCGATATATGCTTTATTAACTTTGCTAGCCTACCTTAACAATTATAGCGCTATAGGATTAACGCACCGCCCATGAAACTTGGGGTATTGTTAAGTTAAACATGTTAACCTCCAGCTACTCTATTTGGGATAGGCTATTTTAACACGTTGGATTCTTGGGTTTGAACATATAGTACACTTTTTCGGCATACTAGTACACTTGCATATTATGATTCATGTTGGATATGAGACTTTAAACTATTTTATTCTATATTATGCTATGTAACATCACCAACTTTTTGTTGATATATTTTAATACATGTTGCAGGTTGATTGATGAGATGATGTTACAAGATGAAACAAGATTTAGGTGGACTAGATACACACCTAGATTAAATTACTATTTTGATGTTATGTTTGTTTTTGAGACAATGTTGTTCTTTTATTTGAATCTTGTATGACAATTAGTTTTGCAATGAAATTTAAATTTAATCTATATTGTCACATAGTGTGATGAAGTCTCTTGCAATCTCGTTTTCGTCTCATCCCGATGTTTCCGCCATCAGTTGGGGTGTGACACATGATACACCACCCCCTCCACCACCACCCCCTCCACCACCACCACCACTACCACCACCACCTCGTACTCGCCCTACCAATCTTCGCCGAAATCCACCCAACCTAACCGCTACAACCCCTCTGCCTATCATACTACCACTGAGTCCAACAATCTTGAACCAACTACTTTCACTGTTGCTAACAAAAGTCCTAAATGGCGGCATGCCATGTCTAAAGAATACAAGGCTCTCATGAAAAATGACACGTGGACTCTTGTTCCTCCGGTCTCGAATGTTAATGTAGTTGATTGCAAATGGGTGTATAAACTTAAAAGAGATCAATACGGTGCTATAAAAAGATATAAGGCTCGTCTGGTTACCAAGGGCTTTAACCAACAACCTGGCATTGATTACCAGGAAACTTTCAGTCCTGTCGTCAAAGCAACCACCATTCGTGTTGTTCTTTCATTTGTAGTTACATGCGGCTGGTCTCTTAGACAATTAGATGTTCAGAATGCATTCTTACACGGTGATTTAAATGAGACTGTTTATCTGAGATAACCGCCTGGGTTTGTTGATCCTGCTAGACCAAATCACCTAGGTCTTTTACACAAGTCATTATATGGCCTAAAGTAGGCCCCTAGAGCATGGTTTCAGCGGTTATCTCAGGCTCTTCAGCATTTGGGGTTTCAAGGTTCCAAAACGGATCCTTCACTTTTTATCTATTCCTCTGCATGTACTCTTCTCTATATGCTGGTATATGTCGACGACATCATTTTGACAGGAAACAATCCAACAGCGATTAACAGTGTTGTTAAGAGTCTGAGTTCCACCTTTGTTATTCAAGATATGGGTACTCTCTCTTATTTTCTGGGAATTGAAGTTCAGTCTAAAGGTCCTAATTTGATCCTCTCTCAGAGGAAATATATTTTGGAGATTTTAACCAAAGCAGGACTTTCACAATCTAAGCCTGTTAGCTCTCCTTGTTCCCCCTCAGTTCATCTGGTTCCTGGTGACAGTCCAAGCTTTGATAACCTTGTTTGGTATCGCCAGATTGTAGGGGCTCTACAATATCTAACCTTGACACGCCCTGACAAAGCATTTGCAGTAAACAAAGTTTGTCAGTTTATGCACTTTCCGACAGAAAATCATTGGTCCGCTGTTAAGCGGATACTTCGATATCTACAGGGCAGTTTGAATCATGGTCTTCTTTTTCGCCGGTCCTCTAGCTCCACTTTGCATGCTTATACAGATGCTCATTTTCGGTCTCTGACTGCTTACTCTGACGCGAACTGGGCTGGTTGTCCCAATTACCGTCGTTCCACAGGGGGATTTGCTATCTATCTCGGCTCTAATCTTGTTTCTTGGTCTGCTCGAAAACAACGGACTGTCTCTCGGTCATCTACTGAATCTGAATACAAGGCACTAGCTGATACTGTTGTTGAACTTACTTGGTTGGACTCACTGCTGCATGAACTTTGTGTCCCTATGAAGTCTGCTCCAATCTTATGGTGTGACAATCTTGGTGCCACATATTTATCTGCCAACCCTATCTTTCATGCTCGTACCAAACATGTTGAAGTTGATTTTCATTTTGTGCAAGAAAAGGTTGCTCAAAGGAGACTTGTGGTTCAATTTATCTCTACACATGATCAGATTGCCGATGTTTTTACAAAGCCCTTACCTTCAGAGAGATTTGCAACTTTACGGGACAAGCTACAGCTCGTTTCCCGCGCTTAGCTTGAGGGGGAATATTAGACAGAATATATTGTTTCCGTATTCTAGAAATTAGATTGATCTACATTGATTATGTTTCCATATTGTATTCTATTTAAACTCTGTACATGTTTCATTATGAGGTCAATACATACAAAACACAATTACTCTGATTCACTGTATCATAATGTTAGTATGTTGGTGTATTTGGAATGGTAGGATTGAGATAGCTTTCCAAAGTAAGAGAGTATCTACTCAAGATATTACGGGGGAAGTCAAATCGAGAAGTTATGTTTGGTTGAAGAATATGTCTTCCTTTAAATCAATCCGGTTGGTGGATTGGTGTAGATGTCCGTTGTACACGTAGTTTTTCGGCCTATGCCCGTTTGGTTCGGGGCGTGTTTTGTATGTGTATTTTGCCCTTTTGAGTCGGAGGTGTTTGTTTAACGAAGTTGGTTTTCAAGAAAAAAAAAAAGATATTGAAAGAGGAGAGAGCATGCATGTGTTTTTGTTGAAGACACACATAAAGTATTCTAAAGCAATTGGCGTGCTCCGAATACTTTGCTGATTTCAAATAATATCAACTTGTTTAAATCTATTTGTTATTAACTTCTAAATGATCCCCAAACCCCCAATAAGAAAATAACTATCACAATAACAACAATCTAACTTATAATAAAAGACTCCAAATAATGCCACATGGCATTTTCCCCTTCAATTTATTAAATATTAATAATATTATTAGTATCTATACTATATAATAAAAGAAACCACTTTGGGGACACTTGTCATCATATTAGGTCATCTCTTACAGATAATTATTATTTTAATTTAATTTTTTTTAATTAATTATAGATAACCCTCCTATTAAATATTATTTAGTTAAATAACTTATGGATAATTATTATTTAGTTTAATCTCCTTCTCATTTATAATATTATTTATCTAAACTAATTAGAGTTAATTACTGTTTTCGTACCTGTGGTTTGTCAAAAATCACTATTTCAGTCAATTAGTTTAAAAATTGAGATTTCAGTCCCTATGGTTTCACCTTCGTAACTATTTCAGTCCACCTCATTAACTATTTCAGCCCCTATACTTAACAGAATAATTGATTGAAATTGTTACGAAAGTGAAACCACAGGGACAGAAATGGTTACGAAAGTGAAATCACAGGGACTGAAATCGCAATTTTTAAACTAATTGACTGAAATAGTGATTTTTTGACAAACCACATGGACGAAAACAGTAATAACTCAATTAATTATTACTTTTATATTTATCTATTTACTTCAAATTCAAACTTAGTTATCTAATTTGGTCTTAACTATATATTTGAACGTTTTGTTTAGTTTTGTATCAAATAGATTTTACGAAACTTGAAATAAAATTAACTAATATTATTTATCTTATATATATCTATGGAGTTTTAAATAAAGGGTTACATTTATTGAGACTTCGTTAACAAATTTTGCAACAACAGAATAATATATTTTTATCTCGAAAACCAATTTTGTATTAATATATTAAATATTTTTATTTTCACTATACAAAATCACATTTACTAGACCCATGTAATACATGAGGTTTTTAAGATATAACATGAGGTTTTTTAACTTATAACTTTTTATTATTTGATATATAAAAATAGATTTATTCAATTCGTATAATACACCAAGTTTTTTAAGGATATATATATTTTTTATTATTTAGTACAGAAAATTACATTTATTCAAACCGTGTAATACGCATATTTTTTAAGATGTAATTTTTTATTTTTTTGGTATATAAAATCACATTTATTCAACCCGTGTAATAAATGTGGTTTTTTTTAAATATGTATTATTTTATTATTTAGTAAAAAATATTACATTTATTCTACTCATGTAATACACGTGCTTTTAATGATATTACTTTTTTCATTTGGTATATAAAATTTCATTTATTCAACCCGTACAATATGGTTTTGTAGATATAACTTTTTATTATTTAATATATAAAATTATATTTATTCAACCCGTGCAATAAATGAGGTTTTTAAAGATATATTGTTTTATTATTTAGTATATAAAATTTATTTATTCAACCCGTGTAATACACGGGATTATAACCTAGTATCTAATAAGGAAAAAAAGTGTTGAACTAATTTAAAATCTTATCGTCTTACTATATCTACTAAGTTAATTTTACATTTGAATTAATTTAAATATTAATAATATTGATAACTAAACTATATATACCTTGACAATAAAAATAACATTATCTATACTATATAATAAAAGAAACTACTTTTAGGACACTTGTCATCATATTAGGGTATCTCTTATAGATAATTATTATTTTAATTTAATCTTTTCTAATTAATTATAGATAACCCTCCTATTAAATATTATTTAGTTTAATATCTTATAGATAATTATTATTTAGTTTAATCTTCTTCTCATTTATAATATTATTTAGGGAAAATTATGATTTTGGCCCCTGTAGTTATATCATTTTTACCCTTTTAGCTAAAAAGATTTTTTTAACATCTGAGCCCCCAACGTCTTCTTTTCTAACCATTTTGGACCCTAACACTAACCCCATCCATTAAATGTTAGGGGCCAAAAGGGTTAAAAAAAGACGTTAAGGGCAAAAAAGGTTTAGAAAAAAGACGTTGTGGGACTTAGATGTTAAAAATTCTTTAAAGAAAATTACAATTTTGGCCTCTTTAGTTATATCACTTTTAGCCTAAAAAAGAATTTTTTTAACATTTGAGCCCCCAACGTCTTTTTTTCTAACCCTTTTGGCCCCTAACACTAACCTTATCCATTAAATGTTAGGGGCCAAAAGGGTTAAAAAAGACGTTATGGGCCAAAAAGGTTAAAAAAAGACGTTGGGGGTTTAGATGTTAAAAAAAATCTTTTTTTTGGCTAAAAGGGTAAAAGTGATATAACCAATGGGCCAAAATCGTAATTTTATTATTTGATGTATAAAATTAGATTTATTCAATTCGTACAATACACGAGCTTTTTTAAGGATATATATTTTTTATTATTTAGCACAGAAAATTACATGTATGCAAACTGTGTAATACGCATATTTTTAAAGATGTAATTTTTTTTATTATTTGGTATATAAAATTACATTTATTCAACCAGTGTAATAAATGAGGTTTTTTGAAAATGTATTATTTTATTATTTGGTAAACAATATTACATTTATTCAACTCCTGTAATACACGTGGTTTTAAAGATATAACTTTTTTTTATTTTGTATATAAAATTACATTTATTCAACATGTACAATATTGTTCTTATAGATATAACTTTTTATTATTTAATATATAAAATTATATTTATTCAACTTGTGCAATAAAAAAGGTTTTTAAAGATATATTGTTTTATTATTTAGTATATAAAATTTATTTATTCAACCCGTGTAATATACGGGGTTATAACCTAGTTACTATATATCTAATAAATTATTAATATCTCTTGAATTAATATGAATATCTTATATTTGACTTTTATATTTCAAAGTTGGTCTCCCATACTTTTCATCTTTCGCAAGTTTTTTTTTACGTTTCGTTCTAAATTTTGTTAGTTTACACGCCTCAAAGTGCGTGTAAGATTCAATGTTTTTTCGTCTATTTTTTTCCCGTTTGATAGGACCGTCGCAAGGCGCGTATTTCTTCTCGTTTGACATGTTCGTTGTAACACGCGGGTCCTACATCGACTTAGTTATTTCTTATATGTTTTACGTTTCGGACTAATTTGTTCGCATTAACACTCGCAACGGGTGTGTGTGGTTCAATGATTTTACGTCTGCTTTTCGTTCGGTTTTATTTTTTCCCTTTTTTTATTTATTTTGTTTTACAAACTTTTCTAATGTTAGTGGTCGCTGATAGTGTTGTGGCATTGTTGCTACTTGGCACGGTTTTACGATCTCGCCGCAACGCGGGGGCTTAATACTAGTAACAATAATAATACAAGTATGTCTAAACCAATAATGCAACCTCTTTCTTCTTAAAACGTATCAAGCCATTAACCGGAAATTGTCAAATCTTTCTTCCTGCTTTTAACCATGGGGCTCTCATCCGACAACTCATAAATATCGACGTTTATACTGACTATCATTGAGCATCCCACAAAAAAATATTGTATATATGACACTAAAAATGAATATGATACTCTTTTTAATAAGTTTTATGACTAACCAAGCATGGTTTATAATACAATGAGCAATCTAAAACAATAAGATAATTACATTATTAACTCATTGTATTGTTTGGTGATTTGGTGTCGTTCAAACGTCATATATGTAAGAGCATGTTTGGCTAAACTTTTTGAACTAACTTATTGACTTATTGGCTTTTTCAAAAAGTCAATAAGTTAAAATATTGTTTGGCTAATTGAAAAGTCCTTTTCAAAACAACTTTTCAGTGGGGAGAAAAAGTCATTTTTAAAAAGTCAGAAATTTGTGACTTGACTTTTTAGAGTTTTTCAACACAATTACAAATTTACCCCCTACCAAACAACTTTTCAATATGAAGAATGTCCTTTTTAGTAATTTTGCATTTTCCCACCCAATAAGCTAATTCAAACATTTTTTTAAAAACTCCTTTTCAAAAAGTCATAAGTCAATAAGTCATTTTAACAAAAACTCCTTTTTAAGTTAAATAAGCTTAGCCAAACATGCCCAATAACACATAGAAATGGTTATCATATAACTGCGTATTACCCTTTTTTTGAAAAGAAAAAAAAACACTATTTTTATTCTGGTTTTCCAAATTCCCAATACTTATTTTCTTTAGCAAGTTCCCGCTACAATTTTTTTTTTTTTTCTATTAAAAACAATCATGACAAGCAACTCTGTTAAGAATGATATCAACTAGTTGGTGCCCCGCCCGCGTTGCGGGGCGATGACCGAATAATGAGCGAGTGTTAGTCAGCTCATTGACACGAAAAACAATTAAATCGAGTCAACCAATTAAAACAAAACACTTTAATAGTTTTGATAAAAAAAAAACTAAAACAATGGCAATATTATAATTTTTAAGTGAGGGAAAGTTGTATTTTTTGACTGGGGTAAAATCGTAATTTGACAAAAGCTAAAGTAATGGCAGTACTGTAAATTTGAGCCTGGGGCAAAATTGTAAATTTTCACAGGGGCAAATTCTTAATTTTTAACTTGGGGTAACAACGTAATATAAATTTGAACTAAGGGCACAATCATAATTTTAAGCTTGAGGCAAAAATACAATTTTATTTTGAACCGAGGGAAAAATCGTAATTTTGAGCTTGGGGCAAAACTATAATTTTATTTTGAACTGGGGAAAAAACGTAATTTTGAATTGAGGGCGAAATCACAATTTTTAAACGGGGAAAATCACATTTTTGAACAGATGGCAAAATCGTAATTTTTAAGTAGGGGCAAAAACAAAATTTTATTTTGAACTGGGGGCGAAACGGTAATTATGAGCTGAGGGCAAAACCACAATTTTATTTTGAATGGAGGGAAAATCGTAATTTTGAGCTGGGACAAAATTGTAATTTTATTTTGAGCTGGGGGCATAACCGTAATTTTAGAGAGGGACAAAAATGTGATTTTAGAATGGATATAAAATAATAAATTGGTTGGTCCAATGAGAGAGTGTCAGGCAAAGTCGTAATTTTGAATTGAGGGCAAGATCGTAATTTTGCGATGGGGACAAAAAGCGTAATTTTATTTTGAGCTGGGGGCGAAAACGTAATTTTATTTTAAACTTTGAACAAAAACGTAATTTTAAAATTGATATAAAACAATAAACGTGTTGGTTCAATGGGGGAATGTCAGGCAGGTGCCTGGCACTATTCCCCCATTTGGGTTTTATATAGGTAGGAAATTAGAGAAAAATAGGAAATATAATAATTCATATTACGAAAAAAATATATAATATAATGAATCACGTGGCTAAATTACTACCATCCAATACATTTGTTCAATCAATTTTCTTACACAATTCATTTACATAAATTTTGATTTAATTGAAGGAAAACTACAATCACCGACATAGCCTTTTTATCTATGCTAGCAAGATTTTTCCGCGCGTTGCGGCGGAAACTCAGTTGATTTGTGATGATATCAGTATGGTATCAATACTTGGTTTAACGTAATGATATTAATGCAAAATAATGTGTTTTACATCGAAAACTATAAAATGAATGCCGGTTTTATTAATAACAATACCAGTACCAATGACGATAAAAACCATAAAAACGAAGACCGGTTCCAGTTCTGATAATAACAATACAGGTACTGATGTCAGCATAGGTTTGATTCATCAGCGTACTATTTTGAATAAAACTCTTTTTTCAACAAAGTTCATACATGAACGCGGTGAAAAAAAAATATATTAAACATAGTTGCATATTCATCTTAAAAAGGATGTTGAATGTGAGTTATTAGAGTAAAATCAAATTAAATAAAAAACTAAATTGCTTAAAAACGTATATTATTTAAAAGCATAATGGGTGAAACTGGAACATAATTTTTTAATATATTAAGATAAAAAACTTATACTACTATTCATCATAGTTCTAAATTTATAAATTATTATTAGGCACGTGATGTGGCGGGAATTTTGTCGGTACGACTCAGTTTGTAACGGTATCACTATGGTACTGGCATTCGGTTTAAAGTCAATGATATGCACAAATAAATGTGTTTTACACTAAAAAGCATTAAAACGAAAACCGGTACCGGTTTTGATAATAACAATACAGCTATTGATGCCAAATAAAATCATAAAAGCGAAGACCGATATTGGTTCCAATAAAAACAAACAGTACCGGTGTCGATATTGTAACAAACAATACCAGTGCCGATATTGGTTCGGTTCGTCACTGTACTGTCTTGAATAAAACTTTTTTTTCAACAAAGTTTATACTTAAATATCGATAAAAATTATTAAACACGATCACATATTCAGCTTTTATAAAAGATAATGAACGCAAGTTATCGAAAGAAAATCAAATGAAATAAAAGCTAAATGAGTTAGCAATCTATATTATTTAAAACATAAGGGTTGAAATAAAAAATTAAAAAAACTTTGAACATAATATTTGTTTACTATTCATAGAAAGTTTGAATTTGAATTAATATGTATAACTAGTGATATTCCCCCGCACTTCGCGGCGGGGATTAAGTCGGTGTCAATTTGGTTCGTTACAGTACCTGCACTCAATATAGTAATTGAAAGAGAAAGCACTACATCGATCGAAAACAAAAAAAAAAACACATATTAATATGGTACCTATATATGTTCTTCAGTTGATATCTGTTCTGTTCGCTTGCATTTTATGTTTATTTTATTTCAACATTACGATATTTTTTTGATAACGGATATTATGCCGCTATCGTACCAAGCCCAATCGAAACCAATTGAACGACATTTATATCGGTACCAAAAAAAAATTATTTTTAGTTTTTTTTTTTTTGCTTTTAGTAAACTAATACTGTATCGCTACCATATTGTACTGTTTGATAACGGGTACTTTGATCGTATCTTAAAAGTTACATGAGAGAACAAAATATACTTAAATCAATTAAAGTAATAAATCAATAAAATAATAAAACCTTAAAAAAAACAATATTGAAAAAAATCAAAAACTATTGTTCCCTTCTTTTTATTTCAACATTACGATGTATATTTTTTAAACGTATCACTATCATACCAAATTCAATCAAAACCGATTGAATAACATTTGTATCCGTATCAATATTTATTTTTAGTGTTTTTTGCTTTTGATGAATTAATATCGTACCATACCGTACTGAACAACATTAGTACCAGTACACGTTCATTTTTATGATTTCTTGTTTGATAACTGGTACTTTGATCGTATCTTAAAAGTTATATAAAAATATATGTTTAAATCAATTAAACTAATAAAACAATACAATAATAAAAACCTAAAAAAACAATATTAAAAAAAATCAAAAGATACTGTTCATGACCACTTTGGATTCATATAGATAATTGATTACAAGCAACTCTGTCACGAATTATATCAATTTTCTAATAAAGGCATGTTAGATATTTGGCTATAACAGTATTCACATCCTATACCCTAAATTCTGTGTGATAGAAGTTTTTATATGATAAAAAGTGGTTGAAGTGGTTGTGAATGAATGAGAGAGAAAACATGTTAATTACTATTCATCTGTATATTTAGGAGAGGCATTGTTCACCCTGTATAATTTTTTAATATATTTTGAAAGTGGTTGTGAGCAATGTTTTTAAAACCGGACGATGAACCGGACGCCTTAGTGGTTCACTGGTCGGACCGTTTCAACCGGTTTAGCCGGATTTAAGAACCGGATGACGCCATAAATAATTTAGTAAATAAACGTTCAACAAAGGCAAACAAGTTTTAACACTAGTTATTATAAACAAACATAATCTAAAATTAAACAAACTTAATCTTAAGAAAATAATCCAAATTTAAAAAACGTAATTAATAAATAAAAAAAACTGCATAACCTTTTAGAGTATTATTTTATTGGTTTTGTTATTTCCCATAAAATTGTTAAGCTTGGTGGAAATCAATATCAATTTGGGTTTTTGTTTTGTTGTTCCCAATATGTATTAGTTTTTAGAGTAAACTTCAATTTTCGTCCCTGTGGTTTGCTGATTTTAACAGTTTCAGTCCAATAGTTTATAAATAACAGTTTCAGTCCATTAGTTTCCTGATTTTAACAGTTTCAGTCCATTAGTTTTCTGATTTTAACAGTTTCAGTCCATTAGTTTCCTGATTTTAACAGTTTCAGTCCACACTGGTATGGACTGAAACTGTTAAAATCAGGAAACTAATGGACTGAAACTGTTAAAATCAGGAAACTAATGGATGATAACTGTAATTTATAAACTATTGGACTGAAACTGTTAAAATCAGCAAACCACAGGGACGAAAATTGAAGTTTACTCAATAGTTTTTAAGTCAAAACCCTTCATTTTACTTATCTTGAAGCTCTCATACTCTCTGCACATGAGAGTATCTCCATGCTCCAGCTCTTATTCGACCTCAATTACAGGCATCTGATGGAACTCTGCAACTCATATCTCTCCCTCCCCCTCCCCCTCCCCCTCATTCTCAGTTTCGACGGCACCTCCAACAACAAAAATTACCAAAATCTGGTCCGGCCGCCAGTCATCGGCCGACGGGCCAACCGGAAAACCGCAAGAACAGGCCGGTTCAATGCTAAAACGACTCAACTATCATGACCGGACCGTTGGTGACTCCAATTCGCGGTCCGACCGGCCGGTCCGATCCAGTCGTGAAAACAGGTGTTGTGAGTAAAGAAGAGAGAAAATGTAATAATAAAGTATAAAAAATATTATTTAATTGAAAGGAGATAGAATATGTAGTAGTTCTTAGCGTAATTATAAGGTAAAGAATGATGGATAGGATGTGAATGCTCTTAGAACTACATGTTAAAAAAGACAATACCAAAGAATTATGAAATTGGAAGACACTAAAGGAAAACTATTTTAAAACTTCATATTTCCTCTTCCTACATATGTACATATTGTGGTTACACACACTTTTGTTGTGCAAAAAAGGATTTCAACTGTGGAAGAGTTGATGCAAATAGTCAAAAGACGGGTGCAACTAGAATCACCCTATTAAACCTCGTTGTAAACTGAAGAATTTGGCTTTTCCACAAATCGTCCCTGCAAAAGAAAGTAAAATGACAAAACTAAGACACGTCAATGAGTTAAATTGTTTAAAAAAATTAATAATCGTGATTTTACTTCGTTTTTATCATAAGTTATCATTTTATAATTAAGATATAAGTAAAATAATGATTTAATGAAAATATATACGATTACTCGTTGTATGAATAGCATCGAATTAAACCCTTGTCACCATGATAACTTAATTTACCTTAATAGTTCAAAGATATGTTACTTTATGGTTTATATCCTAAGCTTTTACTTTCCAGTCTATTATATAAAAATAACTTTCGATATGGAAATATAATTGTTAAACAATATACCAAAAAAGTACTTTTTTAGATATTTCAACATAGTCAATCACAAATTTTTAAAGAGTTAATTGCCCGGATGGTCTATGTGGTTTTACACGTTTTTTCACGTTTGGTCCCTATCTTTTGAAAATAGCAGGTATGCTCCCTATGGTTTGTTATTTTGTTACTCGGATAGTCCCCTGAGTAGATGTCAGTTAGTTTGAAAATAGCAGGTATGCTCCCTATGGTTTATCATTTTGTTACTCGGATAGTCCCCTGAGTAAATGTCAGGGGACTATCCGAGTAACAAAATGACAAACCATAGAAAACATAACTGTTATTTTCAAAAGGTGAGGATTAAACGTGAAAAAACATGAAACAACGACCATCCTAGCAATTAACTCATTTTTAAATATACATATTAATTAAAAGGGCCGTATTCATGAATTGTGTAAGTTGAAGAAGTTGAAACCTTGCATCTGGGCCGTTTATCAGAGCAGGCATTTTTTACTGGCCGGATCTTCTTGAGATTATTGTTGTCCAAAGAACGCGTTGCACTAGATTCTTTCCACCCACCGTCTTCAGAGAAAATATCAATGTTAGCCGCTTCACCCTGCCAGTAGGCCCAACACATATTTATTTTTTATTTTCACAAATTATATATGGTTTCTTCATATATTTTTAACACAAAATAATAAATTAACTTTTAAACAAATTATTTAAATGCGTAAAAAATATATCTGTATAGAATATTATAGTCTTTTAAGTCAATCATATATATTGAATGTAATTAACTAAATTCTAAACTTTTGTTTGATTTTTGGATTGTGTCCCTGAAAGAATAATTATTTATGTTTAATAAAAAGACAAATTTTAAGGATTTAATCAATCATTAGAAAAGTTTAAGAATTTTAACCTTATTCATTTTATAAATGAGTATTATAAATGAGTATACAATTTTTTTATAACCTTAAACTTGATTGATAAACGAATAATAATAATAATTATAATTATAACTCAATCAAATCAAACAACTTATTTTTCAAAGATGTAATATTTGTTTAATATTATTTTTTATTATAAACCCAACCAAACCTTCCAATTAATGATGCTAGCTTAGAATTAGTACAGGGGTTTGTTGAATGCACCGACAAAGAAATGGACAAAGAGTAACGTTTATTCCAAAAAAAAAATACATACAATTTATATAATTTATGTCAAAACAATTTATAAAAATTGATGTCAAAACAATTATCTGTTTGTATAATTTATGTCAAAACAATTATCTATTTATATAATTTATGTCAAAACAGTTTACAATGGTTTATGTCAAAACAATCATCTGTTTACATAAACAATTTATAAAAGTTTATGTCAAAACAATTATCTGTTTATATAATTCATTTCAAAACAACTCCATGTGCAAAGTTCATGTTAGTCTTTTTTTGACCATTGTATATTTGCATATATAATTATTTCACAACACGTTGTATTTATTTTATACTATTAAAAGAAAGTTACTTTAAACAACAAATGTTAATACTAAGTGATTTGGGTCGGGTTTGGTTAGTAAATAAATAGTTTTTTATTATACTTTAAACATGATTATAAGATGAAAAATGTTTCAAATAATATATATGTTTGATATTACATAAAAATATAACAACTAGCAATGGGACTTGGCCTATTGATACTAAGATGATAAAACAATAAAAAAAAAATTAAAAAAGTGTTTATCACGTTTCTTGTCGCACAAAACTAAAAACTACAAAAGTTATAGCGTATAACGTGTATGAGTTAGTTGTTCTAAAAAATAAAAAACTTACATGAACGTTTCTTGTCGCACAAAACTAAAAACTACAAAAGTTATGGCGTATAACGTGTATGAGTTAGTTGTTCTAAAAAATAAAAAACTTACATGGATAATTTCTTCGGGCACGGGCGACCCTTTTCCCGCCCAATCATTCAAAACGCCGTCGTAATCCAATTTCAAAACCAGCTTCCTCAACGGCACCGTTTTCTTCTTCTTACCGGCCGGAGATGTATTCACCACCTCCACCATCGGAAACTTCCACCAATGCCGGTCATCGGCATTCTTCAATGCCCTCACTCTGTTTCTCACCCCAAACCCTAACCCCACCGGATACCCATAACAACAATTGTGGAATCCAGATAAAACGGTGTCGTTTGTTCCATGATTTTCTGAAATTGCTGTACAATCCCCCATGATACTATCAATCCCCTGTTCAATTTCATCGTTAAGAATCGATTCCGTATCGAAATCGTCTAAATATTCCTTGCTCTGTTCCAATTGACAAGAATTTGTGGTTTTCAAATCGGTTAGAAAACAGGGCTTCTTAATAATTTGGGAATTAAAAAAAATTAATTCCGGTGGCTCATTGCCAAAATTGTCAAGGTGTTTGGTGAATTTGGAAAGATTAGTGGTTCTTTTGGTGAGATGTTTGATTTTGAAAATGTTGGGGGAGGCCATTGAAAGCAGAGCAGCGGCTTCGTTGTACGTTTGATTCGGTCTTTTTCGCGGGGTTCGCGGTTTTTTATTCGATATTGTGACCGGGGAATTGCTCGAATTCGATAAGGTTGAAGATGGAGATGATGTGTTTGAAGTTGAAGCTGTTCTGCTTGAATTACCATATGGTTGCCATTTAATCATGTGTTCAAGATCAAACCCACAAGCTTTTGAACTTAAACAAGATGACATTTTTAAATTTCAAGAATTTAATTCACACCCAATTTCATTGTTGATAAAAAAGTGTTGAAAATGATTAGAACAGAAGAAAATGGCAACCAGTTGAATGAATATATGAAAAACAGAGGATAAACCCTGAACCCTAAAAAGCTCTTGAACTTAAGCAAGATGACATTTTTAGACTTCAAGAATTCAATTCACATCTAACGTCATCAAATTGTGAAAAAAAAACTGTTGAAAAAGATCAAACGGCAATGGGTTTATATAAATATATATGTGAAAAAACAGAGGAAGAAACCCTGAAACCTAAAAAGTGGTTAAAAGGAAATCTTTCTTTGGGAAAAAGGCCAAAGATCACAACAAAAAGTCAAAATCAAACCAGAAACTCAACTGGGGAAAACCCTTTTGGAAAAAATCAAATCTTGAAGTGATGGTATAGGGTACACTGTAACTGTAAAGAAGATAGATTGAAACTATGAGTCTATGAAATAAGAGTCTTTATGTGTGTGTGATTAGTGAGTGAACGGGTATCGAGGAGATTGAATGGTCAGAAGCCTCAATGATGAAATGAGATTTTTTTTTTTTTTTGAAAAGTAAACTTCATTAAAACACGCGAGACCTCAAATCAAGGACCGCAAAGGAAAACCACCAAACCAGCAAACCGAACGGGAAACAGCAGACAACCGAACAACAAAAAAGCTAGACCTAAACAGAACCACACGAACGAGCACGAACCTCTACACCCAAACTGACTAACAAACTACCATAAAAACTACTAAAAACAACCGATATCACAATCAGTCTTTATCCCGCTGTAAACATTCCTTAACAATTGTATCTCTCACCATACCCTTGAAATTGGTCAACCGGACGCCAAGCAATTCACCCAAGGCTATCGTAGCATTTACCTCCTCCTCAACACCATTAAGATGTTCATCTGTCGAAGTCCCATTATCACCCCCAGGAGGGGCATTTAGGTCCAAAGATTCTTCTGTTTCACTGTTGTCATCATCGTCATCTTCCAATCCCAAAAGATCGTTCAACCCAAATGGGTCATTTGTCCTAGCCTTCTTTCCTTGAAGTTTGTGTGAGCCACTAGAAGAGTAATTGCTTGGCCGGCCCATGTCCACCCACTTTTTAATTTTCTTTCGTTTAGTGACGTTGTGTGAGTCGGTAATACAATCACCTTCTCCACCCAAATTATTTTCAAATTCAAAATTGGGACCCGGAATAAATTCCCCATGATTGCCACCTTCTCTAATTAAAGGCTGTTGACATAATGGAGAGTTATTTTCCATGTCTTTTTCACCAGTGGGACCCGGTATACAATCCCCTTGATTAGCAGCTGACCGACCGTTGCCGACTGATTCCTCACCGGAACCCTCGTGAACCGAAATTACGTTACCTTCCTGAACCGACTCACCCGAATTAATGGAAACCTCCTCCAGATTATCATTTACTTTCTGAACATGATCTCGATTCTCTAGACTCTTAGACTGTTGGCTAAGTTCATCAATTAGCTCGGGCACCCAATCTCCCAATTCTTCCATTACCCAGACACAGAATTTCCTATCCTTCCAGTGCAACACTACCTCCTCTGAAATTCTCTTCCCCTCCCCAGTCAAGATCCCGATGTTTTCGAGAGATAAATCGTTATCGGATTCTGACCTATTTGCTTTATGCAATACCTTCCCAAAAAGATTGGCCACCGAATCAATAACTTCATTCGATAGTAAATTAAGAGGAATACCTTGAACTTTAATCCATGCTAGTCGTTCGAATCCCACTACTTGACCCTGCCAGAAATCAACCCTTGAAAAACACTCTGTTAACAACCGAGCCTCTTGTCGTACAGCCAATGCAGTTTCTTGTTTTTCAAAAGTAACTAGCACATCAAGGCCTCCCACATATTGAATCTTACTATACGACGGACATAACTCGTGCATGATCTTTTTAACCTTCTTGAGAGCATCTAAATCAACCATACGCGCAATAATTGCTATCCCCTGCACGCTTGAAAAAGCATTAATATGATCCGGAATCCGGATCGTTTTGGCAGAATTCTGCGGCTTAAGACCCAGAAGCTTATCTCTAAACGACAAACCACCTGCATTCCATATAGGATTCTTTGCTTCTCCATTATCACGTGCAACATTATATGCCGGGCCGTGAACGTTGGACTTGTTTTTACCAGTGTCATTATCATTCCTAATCTCACCTTCTTCTAGTACAAAACGAGCCAGGCTAAACCATAAAAGACAGTCTCCCATACGAATCTTACGTAGACTTTTAAGTAAATCCTCTTTATCTTTAACATCCAACATAGAAATAAAACCAAAACGATTACCTCTTTTGTCTCTTTTTCTCGCAATGTAAAGATCGAAAATCTAGCCAAACTCACGTACAAACTGGGCCAAATCATTACCGCTGCAATTATCAGGAAGATTCGTCACAAAAAACTTGGTAATTCGACGTTGAAACTGATCGGGGATGGCTTTGGGAGGAGGTCGGCGGTCGCCCATCCCTAAGTTTTCAAATGATGGATGAAAACATTAAGATTGGCAGGAGTGGAGGAGATGAATGAGGTGTCAAGATCTGGGTCTTGAACTGATGAAGAAAACAGAGTGTTTCGAGATATGCTGGATCTTGAACGGAACGAAGAAGATGACCGGATCTGAGCGGATCTGCTGGAGGAGATGATCGAGATATGCTGGATCTTGACCGGATCTGACCGGATCTGAGCGGATCTTGCTGGAGCGGGCTTGCGGCTTCAAACGGGTCTTCTAGGGTTTCAGGGGGTGAGACTCTAATGTGGGTGGTGTTTTGGTGTAAAGAAAGCAAGTGGACTTGATCTTTCTCTTTCTGTATGTAAGAACGATCTCTGCAACTGTTTTGTAGTGAAGATGGAAACAGAGGAAGAGACAAAGGCCGCAGGCATTTCAGAACAAGGACCACTCGGTTGTTTAAGAATTCAGAATTGTGCCTCCGTTTTTTGTTTATCTTTAATCCATGCGTACTCATAACGTCCCTTTCTGGGCGTTATGCGACACGTACGGGTGGGCGTTATGGGCGTTATGCATTTAAGCCCGTAGTCATAAAGCCCCTACCCATCAATACCTAATTATTAATTTTCGTTTTTATTAAATAATTATAAAAACATTAACCTTTTTTTTATTGGTCCAAGCATTGAAACCTTTCCCCATGGCGCCGCAATAATTATAGCGCTCCCCAATTTTTTTTTGCCTCATACCACCCCCGTCCCGGTGTTCATGGCGCCATGCGGCGCTATGTTTGGCTTTGGGCGCCATATGCAGCCCCATAACAGGGGGTCTTATACTTTGTACTTGTAGAAATGTATATAAAATGTATGTGCTTTTGTACCGTTTGTATATTTATAATATTTTTAAGTTATAATAGGGAATGTGTTTTTTTATTGCATAGTGTATAACTTCGTTTCATTGCGGTTTATTTAGAGATAACTATTTGGTACTGGATATCGTTATCAAATTTTCCTACTGATTTTTTCGGTACCATTGCTTTTAGTCAAACACTGATACCATACCGTACCGAATATTTCGATACCGGTATCGGTATTCAATTTTGACGAATTTCGGTACCGGTTTGGTGGACTGCGGATGTCACGCCCGTCCCTATTATGGTTGACTGGATCCGGACTTCCGATATCATGTGGGAGTCGAAAGTCAAAATGAACATGAAGTATAATCAATCATTTTACTATTGTTGATTTTACATATAATTTATTTTCAAAACTGATTTATGTATTTTGAAACCGAAAGAACCGATTCAACCTTTGTATATACTTTACATTCACATGCAGGGATGGGCATGAGGGTTGGTGAGGGCCTGATATTTCAAACGGTACGTAATTTAAAAAAAAAAAAAACCTGATATGTTTGTGTAAAATTAGTTTTTTATTAGGGTATATCCATACAAACATCAATTTCATTAAGGGCTAAGAGCACGTTTTTTCGAGTTCGAACAGAGTACACGAATTTTTAGAGTCGGCTGTTCACATAGATAATATAAAAAAAGGGTGAGGAGACAGAATATACTTTTTTTTTTCATTTTATCCTTTCATTCAAAAGATTTATGTACATATAATTATTTAGTTCTCGAGGATCTTAACACAAAATAGTAAAAATTTACAAGTTAATTTTTATAAGTCTAATTGTGATTGTAGACATGAATGTAGTTAACACCTTGTATAAAAGTATATAGATCATTACTCATTAGTCGTCTCATCCTAGTGAAGAAAAAAAAAGGCTAATTGAAAGAAGAAAATGGAAATAATAACGTAAACTCCAATTATCCTACATATACATTTAGAAGTTGGGGGAGAATAATTCTTTGGTACAACCAATTTATTATTTTATTCCTAGTTTAAAATTACAATTTCACCCTCAGTTTAAAAATACGGTTTTGTTCCAGTTCATAATAGAAAAATGTTTTTTCTCTTAGCTTAAAATTACGATTTTACCCTCAGTTCAAAATTACCATTTTGCCCTCAGCTCAAATTTACGTCTTTGTCCCCGGTTCAAAATAAAATTATGTTTTTCCCTAGCTCAAAATTACGATTTTACCTTCGGGTCATACGTTTTTTCTCCATTTCAAAATAAAATTATGTTTTCCCCTTAGCTCAAAATTACAATTTTGACCTCGGTTCAAAATTATGATTTCGCCCTCAGTTCAAAATAAAATTCTGATTTTGCACCCTGCTTAAAATTACGATTTTGTCCCCTGTTCAAAGTTATGATTTTTCCCCCATTTCAAAAATTACGATTTCTTCCCCAATTCAAAATTGTGATCTTGCCATCGTTTTAGTTTTTTTATTTTTTGTTTTTTTACTAAACTATAGAAGTGTTTTATTTTAATTGGTTGACTCAGAGTAACTTTTATTGTGTCAACTAGTTGCCTAGCACTCGCTCATTGGTCCTGACAAATTAGTATTTTACACCCAACTCAAAATTATAAACATGTCATCGTTTTAGTTTTTTTTTTTAGCAAAAATATGGTAGTGTTTTAGTTTAATTGGTTGTCTTGATTTTTTTTTTTGTGAAATCGAGTTATAAGAAGTATGTACAAGTAGGGCTGTAAACGAACCAAACGTTCGGCGAACAGTTCGTGAACCGTTCGGCGGGAAGTTCATTTGTGTTCGTTCGTTTATTAAACAAACGAACACGAACAAGAAATTTCGTTCGTTTAGTTAAATGAACAAACATGAACATAGGTTGTGTTCGTTCGTTTATGTTCGTGAACGTTCGGTAACATGTTCGTTTGTGTTCGATAGTTCATTAGTGTTTTTAGTTTTTATATTTATTTATATACTTCGAAATTTCGAAAAATTAAATATCTAATAAGTGTCAGTGTATTATATATCCTATTCATGAACGATTGTTTGTGTTCGTTTGTTTCCATTTGTGTTCATGAACATTAGTTTGTGCTCATTTGTGTTCGTCAACGTTCGTTACCTAAAATTAACAAACAAACACAAACGAACATGAACAAGTTCATTTCCTTAACAAACGAACACGAACATAATATCTCGTTCGATAAGTGTTCGTGAACGGTCGCGAACACATATATTTCTTAACAAACGAACACGAACAAGGTCTTGTTCGTGTTCGTTTGGTTCGTTTACAGCCCTATGTACAAGTAACATAAATACATACATGTTATGAAACTAAGAAATATTCGATTTAACTCCCTACAATACAGGCGGCCATAAGTGTAATTTTTATTCGTCCAGCCATGCCTGTCTGGCACATGCTCATTTGTCCTGAAAAATTACAATTTTGCTCTCAGTTTAAAATTATAGTATTTCCATCGTTTTAGTTTTTTTAGCAAAAGTATAGTAGTGTTTTGTTTTAATTGGTTGACTCGATATAATTTTTTTTAGATCGTGTTATGAGTAGTATGTACAAGTAATTGAAACACAGACATACATATTATGAGAGATAGATATTCGGCTTAGTGCCCCATAACACAGACGGTGCAAAAACTTATGGATGAGTGATGAGTCATAGACCAAGTCATAAAAAAATAGTTATTATATCATTGTTATAAAGCAATAATATATTATGTTATTATAACAGATCATGATGCAGTATACGGCACAAAGTATATACTATTAAAAATGACAGGTACAACCTACGTGATTTGGAATAAAAGAAGAAAGTTACGTGGGTGATTAGTTTATTACTTATATTAAATATTAAATTAGATGGCTAATGAGATGGTGGTGGAGTGGTATGGGAGAGATTTGGGTGGTGTTTGTTTTTTGGAAGAAGAGCTTCCTGGCCTCTTCTGTCTGCACCGTGCAGACGCGGGAAGAGGTTTAGCCTCAGAAGAGTGTTTGTTTTTTTTTTCGTGAAGTGCTTTTTACCTCTCCCCAACCTCTTCTTGGGGAAGTGATGAGAGGTAAGCTTCTCCAAGCAGAGGTTTACCTCTTCTTGGCACCACCTTCACCTCCGACACTGCTCCGCCACTGCTCCGCCACCACCTCCACCTCCGACACTGCTCCGCCACCACCTCCACCTCCGCCACTGCTCCGCCCTGCTCCGACCCCAAATCGAACCCCCAAATCATCAAATCGAACCCCAAATCATCATCATCAACAACATCACAAACAAAACCCCCAAATCGAAAACCCTAAAATCGAAAACCCTAAATCGATTCGTTGCAGAAAACATTCAACTTACAGACTGAAGATGGCGGTGGTGCTGATGGCGGAGGTGATGATGGCGGTGGTGCTGATGGCGGAGGTGATGATGGCGGTGGTGCTGATGGCGGTGGTGCTGATGGCGGAGGTGCTGATGGCGGTGGTGCTGATGGCGGTGGTGCTGATGGCGGTGGTGAAGTGCTGGCGGTGGTGATGATGGCGGTGGCTAGAGAGAGAGTGGAGGTGCAGATGTGTTAAACCTAGAAGAAGAAGAGGTTTTATATAAAAGAAAAAACAAACCCTCTTCTCCTTGCAGACTGAAGACATTTGGTCCACCTCTTCTCCTGCAGATGCCTGCAGATGTGGCCTGCAGCAGAAGAGGTTTTCAAGAAGAAAAAACAAACAGCACCTTGGTGTTCTAAGGAACTTAAGTTTAATTCTTATTTTTCCATTATTTTCTGCAGCACCTGGTGATGATGGGAGACTAGGCGAGTAGGCGGAGATCACTAGTTCGGTCTTTGAACTGAGCCGGTTTTGCCTCACCGCACTGTCGTGCCTTCAGGCGAGTGTTCACGGGTTTCAGCCCTAGGTGAGGTTTTCCCCGGTTCAGAGACGAGTGTATCCCAATGTGATGAATTTCGCCAGTAGCCCATTGGAATGATTCGTTAGCCGTTTAAAAAAAATTAGATGATTAACACCTAAATACCTTGTAATATAAAAGAGATCATACAGTTAACCATCCGTATTTGAAAATCAAAACCATAAAGTGAACAGAAAATATATAAAAGAGTACATTACTGTTTTGGCCCCTGCGGTTTAGCTAGTTTAATCATTTTAGTCTAAAAATGAATCTTTTAACATATCAGACCCCAATATTGCATTTTATAACGGTTTTGACCCTGACACTAACTTTGTTACTTTTTTGCAGTCAAATGTAAGGGTAATTAGGTTTAGGGGTTGTTTTTTTATAATTACAAAGTTCTTTTAATATTTATAGATTGTTAAAAAAATAAGTTAACAAGTGTAAGCAACTAGAAAATGCACGAATTTAATAAACGAAAGGTGAAAAAATAATGAATTTTGAATAAACAAACGATTCAAAGCAATGGAAGATTTGAAAAGAAATAATCCATTCTAAAAAACGTTTAAAAAATGAACGATATTTTGCAAATTTTTTATTGGAATGTTTCTTTTTTTTTTTCAAATCTTACATTTCTTTTGTTTTTTATACATGTCGTTTTGTAAAATTCAAATAATGAACGACCTAAAAAGAGAAGTTTATACGTGTTTAAAATGACTTTTATAAAAATAAACAATTAATGAAAAATACATATCTATTTGTATATTTAAACGTATTTAATTAAATAATAATCGTGAAAATAACGAAATAAAAAAAACTTGAGTAATTGCATTAATAATCTCTTAAATGTAAAAGAACTTTGTAAATATCAAAACCAGCCCCTAAGGTATATATTGACCTAATTACTTTTACACTTAACTGTAAAAAAACAACCAAGTTAGTGTCAGGGACCAAAACCGTTATAAAATGCAACCCCGAAGTCTGATATGTTAAAAGAATCCTTTTTGGGCTAAAATGGTTAACCTAGTTAAATCACAGGGGCCAAAACAGTAATTTACTCTATATAAAAAAAATATGGCTCTGTTAGCCGAACAAAAGTTTAAAGAAACAATTCGTTTAACCGAATAATTAACATTTTATGGTTTGGTTTGAACACCCTTGTCAATGCAACATCGGGGTCTGATACGTTAAAAGATTCCATTTTGGTCTAAAATGATTAAACCACATGGGCCAAAACAATAATTTACTCTATATAAAAAAATATGGCTCTGTTAGCCTATCAAAAGTTTAAAGAAACAATTCGTTTAACCGAATAATTAACATTTTTTGGTTTGGTTTGAACACCCTTATCTAGTGTGGGTCAAAAACAGAAATTAATGATGGAAAGTCTAGAGAAAGTGACATCCTTTTTCATATGGATGGTTCTTGACTAGAGGAAGGGTTAGGGCATGAATCTAAGATGGAAAATTAAACTAAGAAAACATGCACTAGTAATTCGTCTTTCTATGAACGTAGTTGAAGATTAAAGCCATTTGAGTAACATATGTATATGTCTTAATGTTAATGTTGATGTGTTAACAAGTCATTCCATGGTGACGAATTAGGTGTGTTTGGCATAAGAGTACATCCAGACTTAGGGGATGTTTGTTTCAGCTGTTTAATGGGCTTTTAATAGTTAAGACATCTTATTAGTTCAACACTTAATGGTTCAGACTGTTTGTTTCGCAAGCAGATGTTTGAATGGATTAGACATGTCACACCCTGACTTTTGCGGAAGCGTGATTAATACCATTGCATACAATCATAACAACACTATATGATTAAACCATTAGAGCATTCACATCCAATCTACTAAAAATATACATACATTTCACTAAAAAACAACTCATATATCAATATATTTCCACTAAAAACAAATACTTTTTCCCTCTCCTTTTTGATATATATTACATTTTCTCTCTCCTCCACTCACAACCACTTTCAATATATATTAAAAAAGTATAGGGGGTGAATAGTGTCCTCCCAAATATACAGATGAACAGTAACATTTTCTCTCTCCTCCACTCACAACCACTTTTTATACTTCTTATATTTTAAAAACCCCCCACACAGATTTTGATGGTTTGGATGAGAATGCTCTTAGATGTTCATCCTTAAATTAAGTTTGAAAATATCACAACATAATTGTCTGAAACGTAGACTCCAAATTTAAATTAAAAACCACAACATGTTTTAAAGAGTTCATGAAGACTCGACAAAAGACCTTAAATAGAACCGAGTTTAGGACCATGTATCTCGTCCAGGATTAAGATACATCTCCTAAGCCCTAATGACTTCGGATGACATCTTTTTATTCATAACGGAGCTTGGAACATGCAAACACCCGCCAGATCCACTTAATTCCCCGAAATACATGTAATTTGAAAACATCAACAAAAGTTGAGCGAGTTCATGTGTTTGTCTGTGTATATGAATAACCTTTAAAGTATGTCTGTATGTATGTAAATCCTGGTATGAGAGCAACAAGGAAAACCAGATCACCAATGGTTTGCAAGGCCAATGGTATGTGTGAAGTGATGTAGGAAAACTCAAACCTAGCGGATTTTGCCACGGCTTCAGTATGTGGACATAGTCACCTCATGGGCCACCCTGGTCCTCATGGGTGTGGGCTCGCTACACCCATATAGATCTATCAATCATGTCCCTCGGTCCTACGACGAGGATTAATGGCCTTAAGTGTTGTACCCACCACTCACATGATCAAGCAGTAACCTTCCTTAGCTAACCATACCATGTAAAACCGTTTGTAAACAATTGTAACATGTAATTCACCCTCGAAGTAACAAAACTGAAAACAGTTAAAAGAAAAGGGGGACATGAACTCACTGTCTTGCGTCTTCAATACTCGCAACTCGAATTCCTTCAGCAAACACGACTACCTACAATGTATTAATGTCTATTAGACGGACGGGTCGTGCCTTGTCTTAGTATTTACGTTTTTGAGTTACGTTTCTTTTATGTCTTCGGTATCATCCCAAGTTATGATTACTTGTTAAAATAATAAATATTTTAACTTAAATTATATTTATTACTTTTTGGAATAATCGCTAAACAATATTTTGTAACAATACTTCTCAAGTATCTATACTTGTATTTCCTTCCCAAGGATGGGTATATTTGTATTTGTATATTTTCGCCATGCATCGGTGTCGTATTTCGGTGTGGATTCATACGTACGAGAATACGTATTTTCTTGTAATCGTTAAGTATTCTTATACTTAATTTTTGTGTTACACTTTCCGGAATATTGTTTTTAATAAAAGTCCACCAATATTTATATACTTCCAAAATATATATATTCCTAAGAAGTATGACTTAGAAAATTATTTATAATTTTCTTCTAGGCAAAAATATATGTAGTTCCAAAATAATATATTTTCAAGTCTAACTTTAGAAAATATATATAAACTTATTTTTATCCAAAAATAATGTATTTCAAGTTTATCCAACAAAATATATATTTTCCCAAAAATATTATATCTCCTAGTAATTCCAAGAAAACATATATATTTTTAATCGCTAAAAATTATATATTTCCTTCTTGTCAAAATATGATATAACTTTGTGATAATCATAAAAATCATATTTTCATTTCTTGTGTCCAAAATATCATTTACCAAAAATATATTTTTAAATGTATTTTCCGGAATATTTTTGTAAGTTACATTCTTTCGTTCGGTTTCCCGATATTATGTGTGTAACTTGTATATTTATTCCTTGAGGTTTTCGGTAATATTTTGGATTGTGATTTCTTGGTATTTTGTTAAGTTATATTATTTTAAGTCCTAAAATAATATAACTAATACACAAAGTGTACAAATAATCACACACATGTGTCTTCTAAATATATATCTTTCAAATACATATTTAGTCCTTTTTATTTACAAAAACCAACCTCCAATATTTATACTTTTTGTAATAAAAATCATGGCAAACTTTGTATGAAAATCAAGGTTAAAATATACTTGTAAATACTTGTTTAAAAACATTTTTCTAAGTATTTAATTTTTACAAAAGTTTTACCATAGTTTCCCCTTAAAAATGGAGGTTTCCATGCTTACAAAGCGTATCATTTTCTTTTAAAATCATCCCAAACAATTAACAATTCAATCAACACTTACCAAGTGCCAAAATCATGCAATTTACACTACATCATGAACTTGAAATCTTATAAAAATTTGTAGTAACTTACTATGTTGTTAAGTAAGCCTTGTTACTCTTAAAAATATGGTTATTTGTTTGTAAATCTTATTCTTGTAAAATCTATTCTTTTACAACTTACAAGATGATTCTTCTAAAAATCATTCTTTTGAATTTTTCTTGTTAACAATGTATTTCTATACTTGATTCACCACCAAAAACATGGTTAGTTTCTTTAAAATCCATGATTATGTAAATCTTGCAAATAAACTTGGTTACTTGAGAAAACTATGTTTAAAAATTACTTTTATACAAGACTTCTAACATGCTTCATTCTTCATCATACACAAAATCATTTTTATTTTCAAGTTCATGAGAAACATAAAGTATGATCATCTTGGTCTTTCACAAGATCATCACCTCAACTTGCTAGATCATGTGTTTAATCACAATCTAGTAAGTTCCATATGATGTTTAACATCACAAACACAAATAATCAACCATCAAGAAGCAAAACAACACTTAACAATATGTATTCTTATGTTAGTGAGCTTTATGTTAGAGATTATCATCTTATTCATTAGTTTTTTTTCATGATTAGCAACATATATCATCTCTTAACCAACATTATAAGGAGTAACAAGAGATTATAAGAGCCTTACTACTAGCACAAGGCTAGGGATGAAACTCAAGAAGATGAAGATGATGAATGTGATGGATAAAAGCAAATGAAAGAGGTCCTTGAATCTCCAAGAGCTCCAAGCTTACTTGTATACCTTCTTACACCTTGTGATGAGTATGGAATGGATGAACTAGAGGTGAGAATGATGGTGGTAGGGGTGGTGGCTCACGGCCGTGACAAGGGGAAGGAGGGAGAGAGATGAAAGTGTTGGTGTGTTTGTGAAATGAGGAGTTTGTCATCTTGTGGTTAATTTAAATAAACTTCCAACAAGTGATTAACCATTGTGCATTATGTTTCCAAAGTACCAATCAAGATCTATTAAACAATTGCATAAAATCATGGGTGGGTCCACCCATCCAAACTGTCACACCCCTATTTTCCACGTGTCACCGGTGGGCCCGGTGGGGAGTATCATGACGTAGTTGATATCATCATAGACAAACAACACAATATATAAATGCACAGCGGAAGCAAAGATAGATTTATTTCAACTTTAATAAAGTGTAATATTAAATATCACAATTAGTTGAAACGGATCCACAGGCGGATCAAAATAAAATAAGATATTGTTCAACAGCTTTATTGTCATCCAAGCTTGCGAGACTTATTGTGGACGCTCTAGAAGACAGTCAGCCTAGTACGAGTAGTACCTGCACTTAACCTTTTGGAAAAATACGTCAGTTTACACTGGTAAATACAATTTAACTGACTCATTTTGAAAAGGTTGAAAAATTGATTTGAATGCACGTGGCACAAAACCTTTTTATAACTTGGGATAATTATGTAATATAATCTTGTGAACGAATTACATGTTACTTGTGCGTTCAGTAGCCTGGATCTTGTCCGGGTTAAAGATCAATAGACACACCACATTATAGAGTTATACACTGACAGGTGTACGCCTACACCCCGTGCTCAGGTCGTGGCCATCTCGTAAGATGATGCCAAGGATATCCGGGACATGGTCATTAACCCCCCAAAGGCTTTAAGTGAACAAGACTGTTTAAACGAGCCGTTCAAATTATTCATTTAACCACCCAAAGGTGTAAGATTTGATGCTCGATCAAGCGGTATTTTATATACCGTAACCCAAGCCCGTATAGGGAAAATAAGTGAAAAGTATTTACCTGAGTAAAGTATAAATCACAACTAGCAAGTGAAGGTAGCTTTTACTGGTTCTTCTTATTCTGGAACAAAGGTTTATAATAACCTATTAGATTTCTAACGGGTCTTTATTTAAGGTTAAGCTTAGACCGGCTAGTGTTTAAGGACGATACGGTTCAAACGCACGATTAAGCGAAGACCGGATAGAATGTGATTTAGACCCGACAAGTTTGAAGACTTGTATAATATGGGTATACTAAACACATTCTGGATTTTGAGACAAAAATGATAATGTTTGACCCGTTTCGGTCAATTTATGCAAACTAGTTACATAAACCGAACCGAACGCGAAAAGGGCGTTACGGGTAACCATAAGAGTCATATGCAAGTTCCCTGATTTAATATGCCTTAATTATGTTATAATATCAGTAAGATATCTTCTATTATGCCCAAAACGGATTTAAACACAATTTATGCCTCATAAGGGCATTTTGGTAATTTAAAAGATTATAAAAGAGTTAAATTAGAAATCTGAGTTACAGGTCTGGTTTATACAGTAAATATACTTAATTTAACATGTTATAACAGTAGGGTATGACCCAGATATGAAATTTATCATTTAAAACCAAACTATGCACCTTAGGGGTATTTTGGTAATTTCACAAGGACTAAAAAGGTCAAAACTGGAAACCTGAGTTCAAAAACTTGTACTTACTGTTATTTTATAAAAATATACTAAAAACATCAGTAGGTATCAACCTTATATGTTTAATATGGTTATAATACATACTATGCGTTAAAAACGCTTAAAAAGGCGATTTGGAGCCGTTTCCGGGTTTGTAAAAGAAAGCTGATATTTTTATAATTCCAGAATGCTTAAAATATTTTATTTATCAAATAAAATCAGTAGAAAAAGGTTTGAGGTTAAAAGGATTTGTAAAACTCATTTTATGGCTTAAAAGGGCAAAACTGTCATAACCGAATCAAACCTAGAGACCTATGTTATGCTCAGCCAAAAATTAAATAAAAATCTTCAAAAATCCCAAAATATTATATAACATCAGTGGGTAAAAAGTTTTATGTCAAAAAGTGGGTTTAACTAGGCTATACGCTAATTACGCCAATTAATTAATATAAAGCTTTCAAATTACGATAATGAGCATAACTCTTAGTCTAGACCTCAAACTAATATCAAATTTTAGGTGCAAGTTTATAAATCAATAACTAAGGTTTCTACTCTTTCACTTTTTCAAAAATCACGTTTTATAGTCAAAAGGGCATAATAGTCACATTTAAGCATAAACGGAAACATGCATATGAATCGGATAGGTATTGAACCAAGTTGTACAATCTCAGAGAGTTATACATATATGAAACCTGGTCCAAAATAAGATCTAAGACAGATCTCAAACATGCATGAACGGATCAGAACTGATAGTCAAAGCAAAAGTCAAAATATGCGACTTTCGGTTCCAAACCGATCCTAAACTGAAAATTGTCGAGTTGAACATGTTGGGACATGTTCTTACATTAATTACTAAGTTATATTAATGATCAAACAGGTTGCAAGTATCCTACATTTCTAATTATGCTTAAATTTGAAAATAAACCTCCTGTTGACTTTTTAAAGAAAGCTTTGACTCGACAATTAACATAGTTAGAGTGGGAATCTGGAAATACCCTTCTAAGGGTTTATTACCCATATAAATACCTACCTAAAGGTACTTTTAATTCGTGATTAGACTAAGCACATTTTAATTAATCACGAAGTCAAACCTTAATTACGATGGTTTGACTTTTAGCTAATTAACTAAGCTAAACTAGATTAGAAAAGATAAGAATACTTACAATTATCCTAATTATGATTAGGGACCACTTAGGAAGATGTTGTTGATCAGGAGAGCTCTAGAAAATCAGTTGTGAAAGTTGCAAGTGCAAATGCTCATAAGTTGAAAACTTCCATTCTCTTATATAGCCCCTTTGATTCAAGTAGATCATCACACATAAGTCTAGGAGTGTTACAAGATGTCCCCAGGTGTCCTACAATGCTAAAAACCGGGTATAGGAGCCCCTGGAATCGAAAACCACCCATTTAAGTCGGTGCAACCGGTTATACAGGCACCTGTCCTGAAAATCGCCCAGATACACTGCTTACGCACCGCAACGTTCTGGTTGTTGCGGTGCGCAAGACTGCTTACGCACCGTAAGACTTCCGGTGTTGCGGTGCGCAAGCTATCGCCAGAGAACAAAAGTTTGTTTTTATTCAAGCTATGACCATGCACCCTTTTCAACTCCGAATCTCATGCACTTTAGTCAGTATAGGGACCATGTTTCCAGCCATTGCATGTCATGGCATGTAATTACACTCTTTGGCACTATGTGGGAGATTTAAATTGACGGACAAACCAAGAAATTTGATGTTAAATCCATGTCTAGAGTTTATAACCATTTATTTATTTAGGATGACCAGATTTTAAGTATAATTCAGATGTGGATAACATATATCCTGGTTAGGGATTTATTAATAGGTCGCTCAGAGGTATAAATTAACATGTCGACGTCTTTAAATCCTACCGTACATCTTTATCTGAATCCGTATTTACAACACGTTTGCATAACATAACACGTGTCTTTATTTTATTGGACATGAATTTCCGAGGTGTTACATCCTCACCCCCTTAAAAGAAATCTCGACCTCGAGATTTACTGGAATAAATGAGGGTATTTTTCCTTCATGGTAGACTCCACCTCCCAAGTATATTCGGGACCTCTACGGGCATCCCATTTGACCTTTACAATAGGCACATGCTTCCTTCGGAGCTTCTTTACCTGTCGATCCTCAATCGACAATGGTTTTTCCACAAATTTCAAACTCTCATCTATATGTACATCCGTATGCGGTATGACCAGCGAGTCATCAGCTAGACATCTCTTCAGATTGGAGATGTGAAAAACATTATGGATAGCACTGAGCTCTTCAGGTAAGTTTAACTTATAGGCAACTGACCCGACGCGTTCGATAATCTCGAAAGGTCCTATGTATCTCGGGCTTAACTTGCCCTTTTTACCAAATCGCATCACTCCCTTCCAGGGTGATACTTTAAGCAACACCTTATCACCTACTTCGAAGTGAAAAGATTTACGCTTTGGATCCGCATAGCTTTTCTGCCTATCCCTGGCAGCTTTCAAACGATCGTGAATCTGGACAATCTTGTCCGTTGTTTCAAAGACCAAATCTGGTCCTGATAATTGAACTTCTCCTACTTCTGCCCAACAAATGGGTGTTCTGCATTTTCTACCATATAATGCCTCAAAAGGCGCAGCCTTAATACTAGTATGGTAGCTATTATTATAGGAGAACTCGACCAATGGCAGATGCTTATCCCAACTGCCACCTAAATCAATCACGCATGCACGAAGCATGTCTTCCAATGTTTGGATGGTACGCTCACTCTGTCCGTCTGTCTGTGGGTGGTAAGCCGTACTAAAATTTAAGCGCATGCCCAGAGACTGTTGGAAACTTTTCCAAAAATGAGAGGTGTATCTCGTATCTCTATCCGAGATAATTGACAATGGTACACCATGCAATGCTACAATTTTATCTACGTACAATTGAGCTAACATATCTGAGCTGTAAGTTTCCTTAATGGGTAGGAAATGTGCTGACTTGGTCAGTCTATCTACTATGACCCATATAGTATCGTTCCCATTCCTTGTCTTTGGCAACTTGGTGATGAAATCCATCGTCACCATCTCCCACTTCCACGTGGGAATTTCAGGTTGTTGTAACAAACCTGACGGCTTCTGATGCTCAGCTTTGACTTGCGCACAAGTCAAACATTTAGCTACATAAGCAGCTATAGACTTTTTCAAACCAATCCACCAGTAGTTTGCCTTTAGATCCTGGTACATTTTGTCAGCTCCAGGATGAACAAAATATTTGGAACTGTGGGCTTCCTGGAGGACAACATCCCGAAGTCCTCCATAAACTGGAACCCATATTCGTCCATTCAATCTTAGCATTCCGTCCTTGTCATAGGATAACTGCTCCTCAGTTACTCCTAGTTTTTCTTCAGGATAGTTAGCTTCCAGCACGGCTTCCTTCTGTGCAGCTAACACCCTTTCGTTCAAACTATTCCTTATTTCAATGCGCTTGGCATTGATTCTTATTGGCTTCACTCTTTCCTTCCTACGTAAGGCGTCAGCAACTACATTTGCCTTGCCTGGGTGGTATTTTATCTCACAATCATAATCATTTTGAGTTTCCATCCAGCGTCGCTGCCTCATGTTCAAGTCCTTCTGATTGAACAAGTGTTGAAGGCTCTTGTGATCTGAATAGATCACACACTTGGTTCCATACAAATAATGCCTCCATAATTTCAATGCAAATACAACGGCACCCAGTTCCAAGTCATGGGTGGTGTAGTTTTTCTTGTGTACCTTTAACTGTCGTGAAGCGTAGGCGATAACCTTGCCTTTCTGCATGAGTACACCGCCCATACCAGTGTGGGATGCATCACAATACTCCACGAATTCTTCTATACCATCGGGCAATGTTAACACTGGTGCATTGCTCAACTTTTTCTTCAAAATGTCAAAGGATTCCTGCTGCTTAGGGCCCCAATCAAACTTAACCTTCTTACGTGTCAATGAAGTTAGGGGCGCAGCAATCCTTGAGAAGTTTTCGATGAAACGCCTATAATATCCTGCTAAACCCAGGAAGCTACGAATCTCAGTAGGTGTCTTCGGCTCTTGCCAATTCATAACTGCTTCTACCTTAGCGGGATCCACTTGGATACCACGCTCACTTACCACATGTCCAAGGAATTGGACTTCCCGAAGCCAAAATTCGCACTTCGAAAATTTGGCGTAGAGTTTCTCTTGATGTAGAAGTTTGAGAATACAACGAAGGTGTTTCTCGTGGTCAGCTTGGTTCTTCGAGTAAATATGGATGCCGTCAATAAAGACGATGACGAATTTGTCCAAGTAAGGCTTGCAGACGCGATTCATGAGGTCCATGAATGCGGCTGGTGCATTAGTGAGCCCAAAAGGCATCACTAGGAACTCGTAATGTCCATAACGAGTCCTAAATGCAGTCTTGTGCACATCTTCATCCTTGACTTTCAACTGATGATAGCCTGACCTCAAGTCGATCTTAAAGAAGTAGCTTGCCCCTTGCAATTGATCGAACAGATCGTCGATCCTGGGCAAAGGATGCCTATTCTTGATAGTGACTTTATTAAGCTCACGGTAATCGATGCACAGACGCATCGATCCATCCTTCTTCTTGACAAACAAGATCGGCGCTCCCCAAGGAGACGAACTAGGTCTAATAAAACCTTTGGCTAGCAGATCATCTAATTGCGTCCTTAACTCCTTCATCTCCGTTGGTGCTAACCTATAAGGCGCTCTCGCTACTGGTGCTGCACCCGGAATGATGTCAATTCGGAATTCCACTTGCCTATCTGGTGGTAAACCAGGTAGTTCTTCGGAAAAAAACTTCAGGATATTCTAAAATGACAGGGATGTCTTCAATCTTGAGCTTTGGCTCGTCTATAGTAACTTGTGCCATATAAATGACACAACCCTTCGGCAGACATCTGGATGCCTTGAGCATAGACACTTGCTCAGGCAATCCATGCTGGGTATCTCCTTGGATGGTGAGTGACTCACCAGACGGAGTTTTGACTACCACTTGCTTTCTGTTGCACACAATCTGGGCTTGGTTATGCGATAACCAATCCATGCCTATCACTATGTCAAAGCCGGCTAGCTTAAAGGGAAGTAAGGACAAAGGAAAAGAGTGATTCCTAATGGATATAACACATCCATCTAAAATAGTTGAGGCGGTTTCTATGGTTCCATCAGCTAATTCCACCTCATATTTCACACTTAAGGCTTTTACAGGTAATTTCAACAATTCACAGAACTTATTATCTACAAAGGACTTATCTGCTCCAGAATCAAACAATACTCTAGCAAAAACATCATTTACGAGAAAAGTACCTGTGATCACGTTGTCATCCTGAACAGCTTCCTTAGCGTCCATTTTGAAGACCCTCGCATTGGTCTTTTTCCCATCTTTGGTTTTCTTGGTGTTCTTTGGGCAGTTAGACTTAATGTGCCCTTTTTCGTTGCAACCGTAACATGTTGCATCCTTCAGCTTCTTACACTCCAAAGTCTTATGATCAGTAGATTTGCAAATCCCACAGGATCTCGTGTGAGACTGAGATTTCGACTCAAATCGACACCTCCCAAAATGGTTCTTCTTGCAAGTTTTACATTTGGGCTTATCTCCCGATTGTTGCCCATCTCTCTTAGATCCCGACCCTTTCTTGTGGTCGTCATTTCCTCGGTGTTTCTTACCTGATCTTCGTGAGGTATCGTCCTCACGTTTCCTTTTGTTCTCTTCTGAATTGCTGAGTGCTCTCAACCTGACTACGTCCAGGGTAAGAGAGAGAGATAGACCAGCTGCTGATCTGAAGGTAGCAGGCCTTGATGCCTTAACACTTGCTTTGATCTCTGGGGCTAAACCCCCGATGAAGCGAGCAATCCTCTTAGGTTCTGGGGTTACCAAGTATGGAACCAACCTAGATAGGGTATTGAAAGTGGTGAGGTATGCCTGGCAGTCTAAATTCTTCATCACTAAAGATAGGAAATCTGACTCAATTCTCTCAACTTCGTGCTGCGGGCAATAATTATCTTTAATGAGAGCAATGAACTGATCCCATGATAGATTGTAGAGTGGGAACTTTCCAGCAGCTTGTATGAGAGACTTCCACCACACCAGTGCTTCTCCTTTGAACGATTGGGATACGTACTTTACTACGTCCCTTTCAGCACAACCGTTGATGTCTACAACCGTATCCATTTCGTCCAACCAAGTTATACAATCTACTGCTCCCTTCTCCCCGGTAAAGTCCCGGGGTTTACATGAGACGAAGTATTTGTATGTACAGGACTTATCACGCGGTTCCTGTTTATGCTCGACCTTCCTTGACGGGACACTGTGTTGGTTCGAGGAGTGATGATCATCATCATCCTTCTTTGGCTTATCCATCTTAGGTACATCTTTCTTAGAGCGCGGTTTGCTATGAGCCTCCGAGTGAACTTTTGGCTTAGAGTGAGGAGCTGATCTGGTCCTGGTTCGAGTACCACTCGATTCACTATATTGCCTTTCGATGGCTTTGTTAACAACATTTTCCACTATTGCTTGTAACTCCGCACCAGTTACAAGTATCTTAGCATTTTCAGGATTTTCTGCTGGACGACTGTTTAATTCTTCAGACTTAGCCATGTAGTCTTAATTGCTACATAAAAATAAGGATAAGGTCTATTTAGAAGCCTAAACAGTACTATCGTTCTTGACGATTTATTAACCATGGTAAATAAGAGCCATATTAGTTAATTTGTTAAGAAATTTCATTCAGGACTTTTTATTAGTAACCTTATCCAAAAATGAAATAAAATATTGGCACAACAGGCCTAGTCACGTAGACAAATTTCTAAATTAAAAATTTAGATCTTAAAGGATTAAAGTTTGAATAAATAAGACAAATCAATCCTTTTCTTGGCAGGGAGTCTTATAAGCTACGACTGCCTTTTGTTTTATATGACATTAATTATAACCCGTAGGCATTTTGTCACAATCAAATATATATATAAAAATAAATTTGGATAATTTATTAAAAAGGGTGACATGTATGATTTCACGGATCACACTAGCCAAGAATGTTAACATATTTGCAGATGTTAACAGAGATTTGAATCTTTTTAAACAGGTTCTACCATTTTGGCCAGGTCTTTAATATGACATTCAAGCTAGGTTTTAACTTTTTAAGATTCTTATTATTATCAAAAATGGTAAATCAAAATATGTTATTTTTCATTTATTCAAATATTATATTCATGCATAATTTAAAATGAAAAACTTAAATTAACCATTCCAAATAAAAATTAAACTAGTACAAGTTTGCCCTAAACGGGACTTTTACACAAATAACACGCCCACGCAGGGGCCAAATTAACAACAAACCCACGCAAGGGTCAAAAAGAAAAACATGCCCACGCAGGGGCAGAACAGAAAGGATAATATGCCCACGCAGGGGCAGAGTACGGAAATAAATGTCCTCGCAGGGACATGATTACAACTAAAATAAGTAACAAACAAAGGATTCAGCGATCCTTCTTGCTTTTACCCTTGATCAAATCCACCATCTTCTTGAACATCCCCCGGTTATGCCTTCGTTCTTGCCGCATCTCATGTCGCACCTCATGTATCTCATGAAGGATTTCTTGAAATTGCGGCGGTGACATTACCGGTGCTTGAGGAGGCTGTTGATATTGCGGAGGTCGAGGAGGCGGTTGTTGATACCCATATGGTGGGTATCCATAGGTCGATTGTCCCGTAGCCCAGGGACCTCCGTAGGGACCTTCCTGATGGAGAGTGTTGGAGTTTGCTGCTATCCAGTAGGGATCCTCTGCAAAGTTGTAGTTTGTGTGGATCGGCTGTTCGAAGGGATTGTACGCTGCCACACCAGTGTAAGTGGGAATTGGGTCTCCAAAACCCAATGGTGGCTGTGGCGCGACTGGCACGGAGTTCACTTCTGAGACGGGATGTGAAGATTCTCCCATCTCTGGTTCTTCGTGGACAGGCGAGTACCGGCTGCCACTTGAATGTGGAGGGGTGCTGATGTGTATTCCCCCTCGTGCGGATATCCGCAAGGTCGTTCTCCTTCGCCTCGGGGGCGAGGGAGGCTGAAGCTGAGGTGGTGCTGCCGACGGAGTGACCGCGACAAGTCGGGATTCCTCGGAAGGATTCTGCTGCTGCTGTGGCTGGTGCAAGGGAGAGTGGTGTGGCTGGTGAAGGGGAGAGTGGTGTGGCTGGTGCAGGGGAGAGTTATGGTAACTGGGAGTAAATGCCCAGTCATACTGCTTGAAATTCTCCTCAAAGCTGTCGGGACCATTGTATGGTGATCCCATAAAAGGTGACCCATCAGAAATCTCGATGGGGTGGTTCGGAGTTCCGGATGGTGGCATTGAAGGATCGGTATCTTCATCGATGTCCATCGGGTTGCCACCAGAAAAGTGGTCTTCGGGTCCAAGTGGGTTAAAACCCACTGGTTCTCCAAGGTAATCAGCAGGGTTGAACTGGCCCTGGAAGACGGGTGATAGGTGGTCAAAGGGTGAATTGTGTCCTTGAAGAGGTATGAAGGACTGGTGAGAGTTTTGGGGTTCATTTTGGGAATAAGGTCCAAAAGAGTGTGGGATTGACGGGGAGGTACTCAGTGATCCTGAGCGCCTAGCAGGTTCAGTCAAATCCCTCTAGGGATCTTGAGGGTCTGTGTTATAGGGATCTGAAGGTGTTCGCCCGTGCGAAGGTCCGGCTTCATGATCGTATGGGGCGGTAAGTGGCCCTTTCCCCTTTCCTCTTCCTCTCATTCGCGGCGGCATTTTAACAACCTGTCAAAAACAAACAAGTGATACAACAAGAAATATATAAGACAAAGTTAGAAATAAAACCAAAAATTTGGATAGTTCCTAAGTTCTTTGTCTAGACTCGAGAATCGAGGAATGTGCAATTGTGTAACTGAGATTAAACACAAAAGGCTAGTGTTTAATTCACTCAGAGTTGCCTCTGATACCAACCTGTCACACCCCTATTTTCCACGTGTCACCGGTGGGCCCGGTGGGGAGTATCGTGACGTAGTTGGTATCATCATAGACAAACAACACAATATATAAATGCACAGCGGAAGCAAAGATAGATTTATTTCAACTTTAATAAAGTGTAATATTAAATATCACAATTAGTTGAAACGGATCCACAGGCAGATCAAAATAAAATAAGATATTGTTCAACAGCTTTATTGTCATCCAAACTTGCGAGACTTATTGTGGACGCTCTAGAAGATAGCCAGCCTAGTACGAGTAGTACCTGCACTTAACCTTTTGGAAAAATACGTCAGTTTACACTGGTAAATACAATTTAACTGACTCATTTTGAAAAGGTTGAAAAATTGATTTGAATGCACGTGGCACAAAACCTTTTTATAACTTGGGATAATTATGTAATATAATCTTGTGAACGAATTACATGTTACTTGTGCGTTCAGTATCCCGGATCTTGTCCGGGTTAAAGATCAATAGACACACCACATTATAGAGTTATACACTGACAGGTGTACGCCTACACCCCGTGCTCAGGTCGTGGCCATCTCGTAAGATGATTCCAAGGATATCCGGGACATGGTCATTAACCCCCCAAAGGCTTTAAGTGAACAAGACTGTTTAAACGAGCCGTTCAAATTATTCATTTAACCACCCAAAGGTGTAAGATTTGATGCTCGATCAAGCGGTATTTTATATACCGTAACCCAAGCCCGTATATGGAAAATAAGTTAAAAGTATTTACCTGAGTAAAGTATAAATCACAACTAGCAAGTGAAGGTAGCTTTTACTGGTTCTTCTTATTCTGGAACAAAGGTTTATAATAACCTATTAGATTTCTAACGGGTCTTTATTTAAGCTTAAGCTTAGACCGGCTAGTTTTTAAGGACGATACGGTTCAAACGCACGATTAAGCGAAGACCGGATAGAATGTGATTTAGACCCGACAAGTTTGAAGACTTGTATAATATGGGTATACTAAACACATTCTGGATTTTGAGACAAAAATGATAATGTTTGACCCGTTTCGGTCAATTTATGCAAACTAGTTACATAAACCGAACCGAACGCGAAAAGGGTGTTACGGGTAACCATAAGAGTCATATGCAAGTTCCCTGATTTAATATGCCTTAATTATGTTATAATATCAGTAAGATATCTTCTATTATGCCCAAAACGGATTTAAACACAATTTATGCCTCATAAGGGCATTTTGGTAATTTAAAAGATTATAAAAGAGTTAAATTAGAAATCTGAGTTACAGGTCTGGTTTATACAGTAAATATACTTAATTTAACATGTTATAACAGTAGGGTATGACCCAGATATGAAATTTATCATTTAAAACCAAACTATGCACCTTAGGGGTATTTTGGTAATTTCACAAGGACTAAAAAGGTCAAAACTGGAAACCTGAGTTCAAAAACTTGTACTTACTGTTATTTTATAAAAATATACTAAAAACATCAGTAGGTATCAACCTTATATGTTTAATATGGTTATAATACATACTATGCGTTAAAAACGCTTAAAAAGGCGATTTGGAGCCGTTTCCGGGTTTGTAAAAGAAAGCTGATATTTTTATAATTCCAGAATGCTTAAAATATTTTATTTATCAAATAAAATCAGTAGAAAAAGGTTTGAGGTTAAAAGGATTTGTAAAACTCATTTTATGGCTTAAAAGGGCAAAACTGTCATAACCGAATCAAACCTAGAGACCTATGTTATGCTCAGCCAAAAATTAAATAAAAATCTTCAAAAATCCCAAAATATTATATAACATCAGTGGGTAAAAAGTTTTATGTCAAAAAGTGGGTTTAACTAGGCTATACGCTAATTACGCCAATTAACAGATCTCAAACATGCATGAACGGATCAGAACTGATAGTCAAAGCAAAAGTCAAAATATGCGACTTTCGGTTCCAAACCGATCCTAAACTGAAAATTGTCGAGTTGAACATGTTGGGACATGTTCTTACATTAATTACTAAGTTATATTAATGATCAAACAGGTTGCAAGTATCCTACATTTCTAATTATGCTTAAATTTGAAAACAAACCTCCTGTTGACTTTTTAAAGAAAGCTTTGACTCGACAATTAACATAGTTAGAGTGGGAATCTAGAAATACCCTTCTAAGGGTTTATTACCCATATAAATACCTACCTAAAGGTACTTTTAATTCGTGATTAGACTAAGCACATTTTAATTAATCACGTAGTCGAACCTTAATTACGATGGTTTGACTTTTAGTTAATTAACTAAGCTAAACTAGATTAGAAACGATAAGAATACTTACAATTATCCAAATTATGATTAGGGGCCACTTAGGAAGATGTTGTTGATCAGGAGAGCTCCAGAAAATCAGTTGTGAAAGTTGCAAGTGCAAATGCTCATAAGTTGAAAACTTCCATTCTCTTATATAGCCCCTTTGATTCAAGTAGATCATCACACATAAGTCTAGGAGTGTTACAAGATGTCCTCAGGTGTCCTACAATGCTAAAAACCGGGTATAGGAGCCCCTGGAATCGAAAACCACCCATTTAAGTCAGTGCAACCGGTTATATAGGCACCTGTCCCGAAAATCGCCCAGATACACTGCTTACGCACCACAACGTTCTGGTTGTTGCGGTGCGCAAGACTGCTTACGCACCGTAAGACTTCCGGTGTTGCGGTGCGCAAGCTATCGCCAGAGAACAAAAGTTTGTTTTTATTCAAGCTATGACCATGCACCCTTTTCAACTCCGAATCTCATGCACTTTAGTCAGTATAGGGACCATGTTTCCAGCCATTGCATGTCATGGCATGTAATTACACTCTTTGGCACTATGTGGGAGATTTAAATTGACGGACAAACCAAGAAATTTGATGTTAAATCCATGTCTAGAGTTTATAACCATTTATTTATTTAGGATGACCAGATTTTAAGTATAATTCAGATGTGGATAACATATATCCTGGTTAGGGATTTATTAATAGGTCGCTCAGAGGTATAAATTAACATGTCAGCGTCTTTAAATCCTACCGTACATCTTTATCTGAATCCGTATTTACAACACGTTTGCATAACATAACACGTGTCTTTATTTTATTGGACATGAATTTCCGAGGTGTTACACAAACCGTCTCCAGGGGGTGTTTAGTTGGGTGGTGTTGGTAAGTTAGAGAATTTGGTTAGATTTGAAGTATAAGTTAAGTGTTTTAGTTACTAGATATTTTGTATGATGTATTATGATGTTCGGGGATCATAACTAGCTCAGTAATGTTAAAACAATGCTTCTAGTGTAATTCTGATGTTTCGGGTAGTGTCCGGTTGTTCGGTTAGATACTGGTTCGTTAAAGTGCTAAACTATACCGTTTAGTGTTCTTTATGTACCTTTTTGTGACACTTTTAATTCCTGACACTTAGGAAAGCATTCAGGACCATTTAGTCATATTTTTGCATGTTACTAGCTTGTTAAAATGCTGATTTTTGCTGAATTATGTTGAATTCAGCACTTTGGGTGAGTTTTAGGCACTTTCCGGCACTTAAACTATCACTTAGGAATGCAGTTTTGTGGTCCTTACTTCCCTAGACACCATACTAGTGTAGTACTTAGTCTCTGGCCCATACTGGGTCTCAAAACACTGTATGTCTATGTGCTGAGTTCTGTCAGCATTTTTCTGAGTCATCCGCTAACTGTGCTAACTGTGCTTTGCGCATCATTTATGTCAATATGGTTTGCATGTAAAAGTGATATGACATTATGCAATATGTGATGCACATGTAAGTATGATACGGTAATCAGAAAGTAGTTAATGTAATTCAGCACAGTCATTAGGCACTAATCATGGTTAATTAATTGTACGGATACCTGGATTTTTGACAGTTGTCACATTCTCCCCCTGTTAAGAAAATTTCGTCCTGAAATTTTAGTTCTGCTACTAGCTGTAGTGGAGTTGGGGAACATTTACTTTCATGCAGTCCTCACGCTCCCAAGTGAACTCTGGGCCGTGTCGTGCGTTCCATCGAACCTTGACGAGTTTAACACTACTCCTACGTGTCTTGTTAATCTTCCAATCAGTAACCTCAACAGGTTCTTCGGTAAAGTGGAGTGTGTCGTCAATGTGAACTTCAACAGTAGGAATGACAACTGCTTCTTGAGTTAGACTCTTTTTCAGATTAGATACATGAAATGTATCATGGACTCCATTTAGTTCCGCGGGTAGATCCAACTTGTAACCTACAAGACCAATTCTCCCCAGGATTTTGAACGGTCCAATATATCGTGGGTTTAACTTTCCACGCTTCCCAAAGCGTGCTACACCTTTCCAAGGTGAGACTTTTAGTAAAACCATGTCTCCCACTTCAAACTCTAAAGGTTTCCTTCTTTGGTCCGCATAGCTCATTTGTCGATCACGGGCCGCCTTAATGCGCTCTCAGATCTGTATAATCTTATATGTCGTCTCTTGAACCAATTCGGGACCAACAAGCTATCTATCTCCCGCATCTGCCCAGCATAACGGTGATCTACACTTACGTCCGTAGAGAGCTTCAAACGATGCAGCTTGTATGCTTGCATGGTAGCTGTTGTTATACGAGAATTCTACCAAAGGTAGGTGAGTGTCCCAACTGCCACCCAGGTCCATTACGCAACCTAGCAACATATCTTCTAGCGTTTGAATCGTTCGTTCACTCTGGCCATTTGTCTGTGAGTGAAAAGCAGTACTCAGATTCAACTGAGAACCAAAGGCTTCTTGGAAGGATTGCCAAATCCTTGACACAAATCTTCCGTCTCTATCAGAAATAATCGAGAGAGGCACTCCATGTCGTGTAACTATCTCTCTGAGGTACAACTCGGCTAGCTTACCTATGTTATCTTTTTCTCTGATCGCCAAAAAGTGTGCGGATTTTGTCAGACAGACTACGATTACCCAAATCGTGTCATGACCTCTGAGTGTCTTTGGTAACTTCGTTATAAAATCCATTGAAATCTGATCCCATTTCCACATGGGTATTTCAGGTTGTTGCAGAAGACCTGAAGGCTTCTGATACTCGGCTTTTACCTTGGCACAAGTCAAACATTTCCCAACATAAGTTGCAACATCGTCTTTTAGTCTTGGCCACCAGTAAATCAAGTCCTGGTACATCTTATCCGATCCCGGGTGAATTGAGTACCTTGACTTGTGAGCTTCATCAAAAATCACTTCTCTAAGACCACCAAAGAGGGGAACCCCAAATTCGTTTCATGAAACACAACGTTCCTTCCTCATTGGGTACTAACTGTTTCTCCATCCCACGGAGATATTCATCCTCAAGATTCTCCTTCTTAAGAGCTTCTCTCTGTGTAGCACGAATGCGCAATGAGAGGTCTGTCTGTATAATCATTTCCAAAGCCCTAACCCTTATGGGCTTGATTCTTTATTTTCGACTCAAGGCGTCTGCCACCACATTCGCCTTTCCTGGGTGATACTTGATTTCGCAATCATAATCGTTTAACAACTCAACCCATCGTCGTTGTCTCATATTAAGCTCATGCTGATTGAATATATGCTGCAAACTCTTGTGATCAGTAAAGATCGTGTATCGGGTGCTATACAAATAATGTCACCAAATCTTTAATGCAAACACCACTGCGCCTAATTCCAAATCATGCGTAGTGTAATTCTTCTCGTGAACCTTCAACTGGCGCGAAGCATAAGCTATAACCTTCTGTCGATGCATCAGCATGCAGCCTAGTCCCTGACGCGAGGCGTCACAATATACCACGAAGTCGTCGGTGCCTTCGGGTAGGGATAAGATGGGTGCATCGCAAAGCTTGTTCTTCAGCAACTGAAAAGCTTCTTCTTGTTTATCTCCCCATTCGTACATTTAATCCTTCTGAGTAAGGGAGGTCAAAGGTTGAGCGATTTTCAAAAAATCCTCAATGAATCTACGATAATACCCTGCCAAGCCTAGGAACTGTCGAATCTCGGTTGGCGTCTTTGGAGTTTCCCAATTCTTGATCGTCTCGATCTTGGTGGGATCCACATGGATTCCATCTTCGTTTACTACATGTCCAAGGAACTGAACCTCGCGCAACCAGAACTCGCACTTTGAGAATTTTGCGTACAATTTTTCTTTCTTGAGCAGCTCTAAAATGGCTCTAAGGTGTTGCTCATGCTCTTCCTTCATCCTTGAATAGATCAAAATATCGTCAATAAACACAATTACGAATTTATCGAGATATGGCTTGCAAACTCTATTCATCAAATCCATAAATACTGCTGGCACGTTTATCAGACCGAACGACATTACCAGAAACTCGTAGTGTCCATAACGAGTTCTGAAGGCAGTCTTCGGAATACTCTCCTCTTGAATTCACAGCTGGTGATATCCTGATCGAAGATCGATCTTGGAGTAGAAACTCGAACCTTGTAGTTGATCGAACAGATCATCAATCCTTGGCAAAGGATACCGATTCTTGATAGTTAACATGTTTAGCTCTCGGTAGTCGATACACATGCGTAAACTACCGTCCTTTTTCTTAACAAACAGCACTGGAGCTCCCCAAGGCGAGAAGCTTAGTCTAATGAATCCCTTGTCTAATAACTCCTGAAGCTGCGTCGACAACTCTTGCATTTCTGAAGGCGCAAGTCAATAAGGTGCCTTGGCCACTGGCGCGGCGCCTGGAACCAAGTCAATATGAAACTCGACTTGTCGCTGCGGCGGTAATCCTGGCAAGTCTTCAGGGAAGACTTCAAGATATTCCCTCACAACTGGGATATCTTCCAGCTTCGGCTCAGCGGCTTCCTTGTCCACAATGTGTGCCAAGAAGGCAACACATCCTTTCTGCAAACATCTTCGGGCTTTCAAACAACTGATGATCCTTAGAGGCGTTTCATGCTTCTCTCCATGCACCACAATCGTCTCTCCATTCGCCATCGGAATGCGAATGATCTTCTCGTGACATACGATCTCTGTTCGGTTGCTCGACAACTAATCCATTCCAACTACCACGTCAAAGCTTCCCAACTCGACTGGCAGAAGATCAAGCGTAAACTCACGCTCCCCGAGCTCTACTAGACAGCCTCTAATTACTTCATTTGCTTCTACTAGCTTTCCATTAGCTAGTTCTATCGAGTACGGAATATCTAGCTTACTAGCTACTAACCCAAGCATATTCTTAAACTCTAGGGATACAAAGCTATAATCGGCACCAGTATCAAACAATACAGATACAAAGCGTTGGATGATAGGGAACGTTCCCGTGACTACGTTCAGATCTTGGCGAGCTTCCCTAGCTCCAATGTTGAAAACCCTTCCCTGAGCTTGGTTGTTTCTTGGGCAATCACGCTTGAAATGCCCAACATCTCCACAGTTAAAGCAACCTGGTCCCCGACCATTTCCATTTCCAATTCCATTTCTGCCCTGGTTGTTGTTCGCTCCACGGTTTCCATTACCAGCTGGGTTTCCATTGCCACCACAGTTTCCGTTACCGCCATTTCCTCCTTGGTTGCGGTTTCCATACCCATTTCCACCACGGTTACTGTTCCCATTCCCGTTGCCATTACCTCTCTGACCACCATTACCACGACCAATACCAGCCCAACACGTCTCATTCGAATGACCATTCTTTCCACAAGACTCACATTTCCTAACCCTGCACTGGACGGCTTGATGGAACTGGCACACATCACATTTGGGCAGAGTGCCCATAAATCCTTTTCCTTTGTTTTCAACACCAGTCTTGACTTCGGCCGGTGGGTTCGTATCTTTACGCTTACTGGCACTGCTGGTTCCCTTCTTGAAATTTGAGAATTTCCTTTTGTTCTCACCTGACGACTCAACGTGAATCTCCTTCTTCTTCTGGTCAAAGATCGAAAATTTGTTCAACCTGATCGCTTCTTTAGTTAGCGCCACACTTAGATCAATGGCCTCAGTGATCGTTGCATGCTTTGATGTCGTCACCATGCTCATGATTTGGGGTGCCAATTCCCAAATAAAACGCTCAATGCGCTTGAATTCTGGATCAACCATGTAAGGAACGACGCGAGATAAGTCATGAAATCTCTGCACGTATTCAGCAATCTTTGGACCATCCATCTTGAGGTTCCAAAACTCAGTTTCCAATTTTTGAATCTCAGCCCTTGAACAGTACTTCTTGTGCATGAGTTCCTTCATCTCATCCCATGTCATAGCATATGTAGCCTTTTCTCCCAAGGTTTGAACTTGGAGATTCCACCATGATTGAGCTCCGTCTAAGAACAGTCCAGAAATGTAGGTGACCTGGTGCTCCGACGCACATTTGCTCATTCTTAGCACAGAATCGGTTTTCTCCACCCATCTAACGAAAGCTACAGCACCCCCGGTGCCGTCGAAATTCAGAGGCTTACAGTCTAGGAACTGCTTATAGGTGCAGCCTGTACAAGCAACATCATTCACAGAAAGCATTAGCGAACGCACATGGAATATCCAAATGTAACGTAATGTGTCTTTAATAACTTAAACATTACCATGAGGTAGGTTGTTTCCTGAGGTACCTCCGCTGTGTTCAGAGCGCAAGGCCTCGTGCTGTGATATCGCTTGTGAAATCCGTTCTTGTAGTTCCGCCTCTGTCGTGGGCAACTGATTGTTTCTTCGTGGAGGCATCTTCTAAAAGAAGATTGTATACGTCAGGTCTTATGTATATAAGCATATAGTACGTGTATGTAATAACATTTATCAACGCAAGTTAGCACATAACATCACATTCATATCACCAATGTATAATTCAACAATGTATATAATGAGAATATTGCGATTGAGCTTTCATAAATTATCGACCACAAATACAGTTACATGTTCTACAAATGTATCGTATCACATCAAAAGGGACTACAGGGTCACACTACCCTTGTCCAAAATGTCTATCAATCTACAACAATCATAAAATCAAAAAGTGGTCCTCAAAAGGGCTTTGCAAGCTAGGCTCCATAGCGATACTCTCATCAAAAGTAAGCTACCTGCATAAAACCAAAAACCAGCTATGTTGATGGTGGAGGAGGAGGAGGTGGAGGAACGAAAAGTAAACTTCGCACATGCGCTAACTCCTCCTCAAGAGCATGAACGCGACGCAACAGATAACTAATCTGCTGCTCCATGGTAAGAAATCGAACGTCAAAATCTGGGTAAGGCAGAAGAGGAGCAGGTGGAGTCGCAAAAGGTGACTGACATGAACAAGGTGGAGGACGTGGAGTCCTCTCAAGCTCCATGACTCTACGACACAAGATCTCCTGTTGAAGCTGCAATGACAGGAGTAAGTCATCCCCCGTGTAACCAATAAAGTGGGAGGGGTGGTATGGATCATAAACTGGCATAGTGTTCGGCAGAAACTGTCACACCCCCAAAATCCACCTGCGGAATACCACCGCTTGGAGGCGTGACTGACTAGGATCCAGCCACCAATCATATTGAACAAGCATACAAGTAGTTATAAAATCCAACCAATACAATTGGTGTCCAAACGAAACATAGTTTAAGTTGCAAAGCGGAAGCTTAATGTTCAAAACCAAAACATAAGTTTAAACGTTTCAAAGTTTAACATGGCACACCGCTGTCCATGTCCCACAACGACTTTCTTCCATGCAAGCTCCAGATAAGTACCTATTGACCTGCAAAGCATGTAGTAACGAGTCAACAACAAGTTGAGTGAGTTCACAGTTGGGTGTTCGTTTTAAGTTGTTTCGAAAACAGTTTCCTTTATCTGGCATCCTGCCGTGGGGGTTACCCCATAGTTGAAAACGTGATCTGTTTAACCCAATTACTCTGGCAATCCAGCCGTGGGGGCTACCCCTTGTTAGTTATCTGGCATTTCGGCCGTGGGGGCTACCCCATGTATACACTAGACTCGTTACCATATCGACTGCTGACTGTAGTCATGTTTATGTGCCCTGAAACTGTCAATGTCTATCATCATTGACGTGCCCCAGATCCATTAGTTCACGCCCGTCCTCTGCGGCACGGTGTGAGGTTTGTCAGACCTAAATAGCGCTATCTAACTAATGACCCGCTCGCCATTGGCCCGGCGATTAAGTCGATATAAAAAGGAGGGACTTCGTGATAGAGTTTTGGTCTAGTACGAGTTATCTGTCCATGAGGACGAGGAATTACATTCTTGAACCAATGCTGTCCTACCCAAGGAGGACGAGGAATCCACGTTCCTTAACCCCATTCCCAACCCAGGGAATCCCATGCTTTGTAGAGGGTGTGAACTCACCTTGGTTTGCTCGGCAGATACACAGAAATGTCAATCAAGTTGTAAGTGGTCAACTACGTCCTAACATAGATACCATTCGTGTCAGGTTCATATCCAAGTAGTGCACGTATGTTGTACACGTGTTGTACACAAGTAACAATCATGGCATATATGTCTAGCATGGCAGTTCAACACAGTTCGTAACAAGTTCCACAGTAGCATTCACGTAACAACCAAAGTCCAAGTGTGCGGCCCAAACAGTTGGGCTCGTAGTAGCATGCAGGTCCAAAACAGTGCACGACATACACAATTAGCAATACACGTAAAGTCCATATATTCGGCCCAATGACTTAGGCCCATGGCAGTGAGCAAGTCCAAACAACGTGCACATGTATATGGTCTCGAGTCGAGACTGTGCGGTCTCTAGTCGAGACTGTGCGGTCTCGAGTTGTAGCCTACAAGTTCTCGAGTCGCACTGAGGAGGTCTCGGGTCATGCATGTATTGGTCTCGAGTCGCAACCGGACTCGTAACGATGGTCTCGAGTCATGTTGTTTGTGTGCTGATAAAGCATGGTCTCGAGTCGAGACTAGGGGTTCTCGACTCGCAAGCTGTGTCGCAACCGTGGGTCTCGAGTTGTCATCTATGTGGTCTCGAGTCGAGACAGAAGGTCTCGACAGGCACACCTGTTAATAGCCGACAATTGTACTATCCAATGGAAATCCAATTTCATGCAACAGTGTACTATCCATACAAACATGTTTTGTTGTCTAATAATTAACTAAAATGGATTAAACATATCAATTTTCAAATATCCATATCACATTCAACAAGTTCTTCACATATTCATCATGTTCTTCATTTTAGGGTTTTTAGCATCAATCTCTATGAACTTTAACATGATCATAACATGAACAACAATCAAAACACTCAAACCACTAATCCGATTTCCACATATATGCAGCCTTTTAACAAGCATTCGATTCTTATCATAAGAGTATACAATCCGATTAACATGGACATTACCTAATACGCATATACAAGCCGATTTCATGAACATTAACAACTAATGGTTTAAACCACATTCAAACACAAGATATCATTAACCCATCATGCAATATATCTGAAATCAAGACATGTTAACCGATTATCATCATTATACACATCAAGAACATCATCATGCTATTTCATCAAGGCAAGTAGCATCATTATTCACATAAACACCTAGTGAGTATCTAGAAACACTAACCGATTGTGAAAGGCACCGAGATGGTAAAGAAGATGAATAAAATGGAGTGTCCGAGTGTTGATGATGAGCTTGACCGAGTCCTTGTTGATGCCGATTTGATCCGAGAGATAGGAGGGGGAAGGTGATGTTTGATCTCTAGAGTTTTAGTGAGAGAATGTGGGAGTGTGTGTGTGGATTGCCCAAAGAATGGCAAGGTTAGCTATCACTAAGGATTATATACTTGTTCCACATTGGTGCACCCTAATGGGCTTCGGGAAGACTAAAGGGGTGCGTGGCCCGATCCGGCCCAACTGTTACTGTTCACTCGAGACCGCATGGTCTCGAGTCGTGTTCATGGTTCTCAGCTCACTTAAACATATACACATACTATACATACAATCATACATATAAACATAACACATAATCACATAGAATGTTCACTTATATCATTAAACCAACAAGTTAACTAGTCACATAACGTTTAAGCATGTTACAACGAAAGGTTCTAAATTTCGAGTTGTCATATCATCCCCAAGTTGAAAGAAATTTCGTCCCGAAATTTGGTAAGCACTCACTGAGGAAGCTAGTTAAGTTGTATGGTTTTCCTGGTTTTCCTGGGGTGTCACATCCACCCCCCGTTGATCTGGAATTCCGTCCCGAAATTCCGTAGCTTCAGCCTCAGTAGTGGTTGTACCGTTTTCGAACAGTTGGGGATACTTTTGTTTCATCCGATCTTCGCGTTCCCAGGTGAACTCTGGGCTACGACGTGAGTTCCAACGAACTCGAACGAGAGGTATTCTGGTGCTCTTGAGGACCTTAACATCCCGGTCCGTGATTTCAACTGGTTCCTCGACGAATCGTAACTGCTCGTCGATAGTGAGTTCCTTCAGAGGAACTATGTGGGTCTCATCTGACAGACATTTCTTCAGATTTGACACGTGGAAAACGTTGTGAACTGCACCGAGTTCTGCTGGTAAGTTCAGTCTGTAGGCCACCCTGCCTATTTTCTCGATGATTTCAAAAGGTCCGACGTATCGTGGGTTAAGTTTGCCTCGTTTACCAAAACGAACCACACCCTTCCAGGGTGAAACTTTGAGTAGTACCCGCTCCCCAACCTGGAGCTCAAGTGGTTTCCTGCCCTTATTGGCGTAGACTTTCTGACGGTCACGAGCTGCCGCCATGCGTTGTCGAATTTGAGCAATTCGTTCGGTTGTGTCTACCACATGTTCTGGACCAGTGATCTGACTGTCCCCCACCTCTGCCCAACAAAGAGGTGACCGGCATTTATGCCCGTACAATGCCTCAAACGGAGCAGCTTTAATGCTGGTGTGGTAGCTGTTATTGTACGAGAATTCCACAAGTGGCAGATGCTTTTCCCAGCTGTTGCCAAAGTCGATTACACATGCACGTAGCATGTCTTCTAAGGTTTGAATAGTGCGCTCGGACTGCCCGTCTGTCTGATGGTGATACGCTGTGCTCATGTCTAATCGTGAGCCAAAGGATTTGTGCATCGCCTGCCACAGTTCTGAAGTAAAACGCGCATCTCGATCCGAGATAATAGAGGTGGGCACCCCGTGCCTCGAAACAACTTCCTTGAGGTATACTTCTGCTAGTGTGGAGAACTTATCCGTCTCCTTGATTGCCAAGAAGTGTGCAGATTTTGTGAGTCGATCCACGATCACCCAAATAGTGTCATTTCCGCGCTGGGATCTCGGTAGGCCAGTAACAAAATCCATGGAAATTTACTCCCATTTCCATTGTGGTATCTCTGGTTGTTGGAGTAGGCCTGAGGGTTTCTGGTATTCAGACTTGACTCTCGCACAAGTCAAGCACTTGCTGACGTAAGTTGCTATGTGGGCCTTCATGCTAGGCCACCAATACGTAGTTTTGATATCGTGGTACATCTTATCCGAACCAGGGTGTACCGAGTAGCGAGACTTGTGCGCCTCATCCATCACAAGCTCTCGTAAGTTGCCATAGAGTGGGACCCAAATGCGCCCCGTTACGTAGTAAGCACCGTCTTCCTTCTGTTCCAGGCGTTGCCTTGAGCCGCGTAGGGCTTCAGCCCTGACGTTTTCTGGTTTCAATGCTTCTATCTGAGCGTCTCGTATTTGGGAGGGAAGACTAGAATGTATAGTGAGTTGCAATGCTCGCACGCGCCTAGGCGTAGTGTCCTTTCGACTAAGGGCATCAGCCACAACATTGGCCTTGCCAGGATGGTACTTGATTGCACATTTGTAATCGTTTAACAACTCGACCCATCATCGTTGACACATGTTTAGCTCCTTCTGCTTGAAGATGTGCTCGAGACTCCTGTGATCGGTGTAAATGGTGCACTTGGTGCCGTACAGGTAATGTCGCCATATCTTAAGTGCAAAAACAACAGCTCCCAGCTCTAAATCGTGTGTAGTGTAGTTCTTCTCATGAACCTTGAGTTGGCGTGAGGCGTAAGATATAACTTTATCTCGTTGCATCAATACACAACCAAGACCCTGAATCGATGCGTTGCAGTAGACCACGAAGTCGTCGGTGCCCTCGGGCAAGGAAAGGATAGGTGCACTGCAAAGTCTATCCTTTAAGTGCTGATATGCTACCTCCTGTGCGTTTCCCCATCGATAAACAACGCCTTTCTGCGTTAGTGAGGTGAGAGGCTGTGCGATCTTAGAGAAATCCTTAATGAACCTCCTGTAGTAACCTGCCAATCCCAAGAATTGGCGAATTTCCTTTGGTGTACGAGGCGCAGGCCAGTTCTTAATCGATTCTACGTTGGATGGATCAACGTGAATCCCATCCTTGTTCACCACGTGGCCTAGGAAATGGACTTCACGAAGCCAGAAGTCGCATTTCGAGAACTTTGCGTAAAGTTGTTCTGTTCGAAGAAGTTCCAAAATAAGTCGTAGATGCCGCTCGTGTTCCTCCTGACTCTTGGAATAGATCAGGATGTCGTCGATGAAGACTATGACGAACTTGTCCAGGTAAGGTTTGCACACTCGATTCATCAAGTCCATGAAGATCGCAGGTGCGTTTGTCAGCCCAAAAGGCATGACCAAAAACTCATAGTGCCCGTAGCGAGTTCTAAAGGATGTTTTAGAGACATCCTCTTCTCGGACTCTCAACTGGTGGTATCCTGATCTCAAATCAATCTTTGAATAGTAGCTCGACCCCTGCAGCTGGTCGAACAAGTCGTCGATGCATGGTAGAGGATAACGATTCTTCACCGTCACTTTGTTGAGTTCCCGGTAGTCGATGCACATTCTGAAGGTACCGTCTTTCTTCTTCACAAATAGCACTGGAGCTCCCCAGGGCGATGAGCTAGGGCGAATAAAGCCCTTATACAAGAGTTCTTGTAGTTGCGTAGAGAGTTCTTCCAACTCTGATGGAGCTAATCGGTAAGGTGCACGAGCTATAGGCGCAGCTCCAGGAGCTAGTTCAATCTGAAACTCGACTTGGTGATGAGGCGGAAGACCAGGTAATTCCTCAGGAAATACCTCAGGATAGTCGCGTACAATTGGAAAATCTTCTAGCTTCTTCTCTTTCTCCGAGGTGTCAGTGACGAGAGCCAAAATGGCGATGTGGCCCTTTCTCAAATATTTCTGGGCCTTAAGGAGAGAGATGACGTTCTCAACAGCACTCCTCCTGTCACCACGAATCATGAGAGGTTCACTACCGGAACCAGGAATACGAACAATCTTCTCGTTGCAAAGAATCTCTGCTCTGTGTTGGGATAACCAATCCATCCCAATGACAACGTCGAAGCTACCCAAAACGATAGGAATAAGGTCGATAAGAAAGGTCTGGTTAGCAAGAGCAAGTTTACAACCCTTGACTACGTGTGTGGCCTCTAAACTCTTACCATTTGCTAGCTCTACAGTGTGCTTGTTGTTCAAAGGTGTTGGAATACGCTTAAGCATTTGACTAACTTCTAGTGACATGTAGCTAGTATCGGCACCCGAATCAAATAAAACTGTAACGTAAAAGTCGTCGAGAAGGAACTTACCCGCCACAACATTGGGGTCATTCCTTGCTTCACCTTGGCCAATCACGAACGCCCGCCCCCTGGCACCATTGTTGTTGTTCCCATTGTTACCATTCCCTTGATTGTTGTTAGTGTTGTTGTTGTTGTTGTTCTGGTTCCTGTTCAGTTGGGGGCAATCCCTCTTGAAATGGCCTTCAACTCCACACTGAAAGCACCCTTTGTTATCACCTTGCTGCTGCTGTTGGCGTTGGTTCTGTTGAGCTTGCTGACGATTCTGATTGGCGGGATACAAGCTCCTGCAATCCTTTGCAGCGTGACCTGGCTTGTTGCACCGATGACAGTTACCCCTGGTGCATGGCCCGCTGTGATGCAGGCTGCAGCGATTGCACTTGGGGTGATTCCCTTTGTACCCACCATGACTTTGACCACCAGATGATTGCTGACTAGGGCTCTTGTAGTCATCAGTCTTTCTCTGCTGAGACTGAGATTGCACAGAAGTTGAACCCTTGCTTGAAGCTCCATCCCATTTCCGTTTGTTGTCACTAGGGACACCTGAAGTAGTTGCAGCACCTATGCGCTTTGGTAACCTGTTCTGCTCCACCGCCTGATCCGTGAGACGGTGAGCCAACTGAACAACTTGCTGGATGGTAGCGAGGTTAGCGGAAGTCACATGACTTTGGATTTCTGGCACTAAGCCCTTGAGAAATAGTTCGATGCGTTTGAAGGGAGGATCCACCATAGTAGGACACAGAATTGCCAGTTCGTTCGACCTTTTCACATAAGCTTCAATTTCCGACCCCGTCATCTTGAGGTTGAAGAATTCTACCTCCAGTTTGTGAATCTCATCCCGACTGCAGTATTCTTCCTTGATCATCTCTTTAAAATTCTCCTATGGGGTGGTGTTGGCAGCAACCAACCCCAGCATTTGGACCTGAGCGTTCCACCATGTGAGAGCTAAACCCTCGAGAGTACCGGTAGCATACTTCACCCTGCGCGCCTCAGGGCATTCGCACATTTCGAACACAGATTCTAGTTTCTCAAACCAGTGGAGGAGACCTACGGCTCCTTCAGTGCCACTAAAAGTAGTGGGTCGGCAGTCCATGAAAGTTTTGAAGGTGCACACAGGTGGCTGAGCATGTTGACCTCCTACGTGTGCAGCTGCCAGTGCCGCAGCTACTCGTTCGTTAATCAGAGCCGTCAACTGGGCTTGTGTCATGTTTACGCGTCCAGACATGATCTTCACATCAAGAGGAACGTGAGTGAGAGGGGTTCGCGAAAATGCGATGACAGAAGAGAGTAAGCACACACGTTTCAAGCAACAGTAGTTATACTAACCACGCATACCATGGGCAATGTACTATGTAACTAACAAGTAGGCAATATATACATAGATCATATCACCTAGAATGTCGAGCCTTGCATGTGGAGTGAAGCGTCGTTGTGGATCGTAGAGCACTGTACAGGTTATAATCTGGTTTTAACAAAAACGTTTTCTCTTTATTAAAACCAAGTTCTCTATAACCAATGGCTCTGATACCAATCTGTCACACCCCCAAAATCCACCTGCGAAATACCACCGCTTGGAGGCGTGACTGACCAGGATCCAGCCACCAATCATATTGAACAAGCATACAAGTAGTTATAAAATCCAACCAATACAATTGGTGTCCAAACGAAACATAGTTTAAGTTGCAAAGCGGAAGCTTAATGTTCAAAACCAAAACATAAGTTTAAACGTTTCAAAGTTTAACATGGCACACCGCTGTCCATGTCCCACAACGACTCTCTTCCATGCAAGCTCCAGATAAGTACCTATTGACCTGCAAAGCATATAGTAACGAGTCAACAACAAGTTGAGTGAGTTCACAGTTGGGTGTTCGTTTTAAGTTGTTTCGAAAACAGTTTCCTTTATCTGGCATCCTGCCGTGGGGGTTACCCCATAGTTGAAAACGTGATCTGTTTTACCCAATTACTCTGGCAATCCAGCCGTGGGGGCTACCCCTTGTTAGTTATCTGGCATTTCGGCCGTGGGGGCTACCCCATGTATACACTAGACTCGTTACCATATCGACTGCTGACTGTAGTCATGTTTATGTGCCCTGAAACTGTCAATGTCTATCATCATTGACGTGCCCCAGATCCATTAGTTCACGCCCGTCCTCTGCGGCACGGTGTGAGGTTTGTCAGACCTAAATAGCGCTATCTAACTAATGACCCGCTCGCCATTGGCCCGGCGATTAAGTCGATATAAAAAGGAGGGACTTCGTGATAGAGTTTTGGTCTAGTACGAGTTATCTGTCCATGAGGACGAGGAATTACATTCTTAAACCAATGCTGTCCTACCCAAGGAGGACGAGGAATCCACGTTCCTTAACCCCATTCCCAACCCAGGGAATCCCATGCTTTGTAGAGGGTGTGAACTCACCTTGGTTTGCTCGGCAGATACACAGAAATGTCAATCAAGTTGTAAGTGGTCAACTGCGTCCTAACATAGATACCATTCGTGTCAGGTTCATATCCAAGTAGTGCATGTATGTTCTACACGTGTTGTACACAAGTAACAATCATGGCATATATGTCTAGCATGGCAGTTCAACACAGTTCGTAACAAGTTCCACAGTAGCATTCACGTAACAACCAAAGTCCAAGTGTGTGGCCCAAACAGTTGGGCTCGTAGTAGCATGCAGGTCCAAAACAGTGCACGACATACACAATTAGCAATACACGTAAAGTCCATATATTCGGCCCAATGACTTAGGCCCATGGCAGTGAGCAAGTCCAAACAACGTGCACATGTATATGGTCTCGAGTCGAGACTGTGCGGTCTCTAATCGAGACTGTGCGGTCTCGAGTTGTAGCCTACAAGTTCTCGAGTCGCACTGAGGAGGTCTCGGGTCATGCATGTATTGGTCTCGAGTCGCAACCGGACTCGTAACGATGGTCTCGAGTCATGTTGTTTGTGTGCTGATAAAGCATGGTCTCGAGTCGAGACTAGGGGTTCTCGACTCGCAAGCTGTGTCGCAACCGTGGGTCTCGAGTTGTCATCTATGTGGTCTCGAGTCGAGACAGAAGGTCTCGACAGGCACACCTGTTAATAGCCGGCAATTGTACTATCCAATGGAAATCCAATTTCATGCAACAGTGTACTATCCATACAAACATGTTTTGTTGTCTAATAATTAACTAAAATGGATCAAACATATCAATTTTCAAATATCCATATCACATTCAACAAGTTCTTCACATATTCATCATGTTCTTCATTTTAGGGTTTTTAGCATCAATCTCTATGAACTTTAACATGATCATAACATGAACAACAATCAAAACACTCAAACCACTAATCCGATTTCCACATATATGCAGCCTTTTAACAAGCATTCGATTCTTAGCATAAGAGTATACAATCCGATTAACATGGACATTACCTAATACGCATATACAAGCCGATTTCATGAACATTAACAACTAATGGTTTAAACCACATTCAAACACAAGATATCATTAACCCATCATGCAATATATCTGAAATTAAGACATGTTAACCGATTATCATCATTATACACATCAAGAACATCATCATGCTATTTCATCAAGGCAAGTAGCATCATTATTCACATAAACACCTAGTGAGTATCTAGAAACACTAATCGATTGTGAAAGGCACCGAGATGGTAAAGAAGATGAATAAAATGGAGTGTCCGAGTGTTGATGATGAGCTTGACCGAGTCCTTGTTGATGCCGATTTGATCCGAGAGATAGGAGGGGGAAGGTGATGTTTGATCTCTAGAGTTTTAGTGAGAGAATGTGGGAGTGTGTGTGTGTGGATTGCCCAAAGAATGGCAAGGTTGGCTATCACTAAGGATTATATACTTGTTCCACATTGGTGCACCCTAATAGGCTTCGGGAAGACTAAAGGGGTGCGTGGCCCGATCCGGCCCAACTGTTACTGTTCACTCGAGACCGCATGGTCTCGAGTCGTGTTCATGGTTCTCGGCTCACTTAAACATATACACATACTATACATACAAGCATACATATAAACATAACACATAATCACATATAATGTTCACTTATATCATTAAACCAACAAGTTAACTAGTTATATAACGTTCAAGCATGTTACAACGAAAGGTTCTAAATTTCGAGTTGTCACAGAAACCATATGAGTGGCTCGCCTGACGGTGTAGAAGTAAAATGAGTAGCAGGTGTATATTGTGGCATGTAAGGAAATGCGGCTGATACGTGTGGAACACGGCCAGGCTGCTGGCTGGGCGGACCTTCCCCTTTACGGGGTGGAGGGATATCCTGTAAGAATGTGATCGGCAGGTCAGTGCGGTGAACATCGGATATAATCAGGTGAAATGGGGCGACATCAACAGGTGCAGGTGCATGAGGGGGAGTAACAGGCTCAACAAAAGGGGGCATATCATCATCATCCTCTATCCACCCCTTGCTGGTGAATACGTATCTGGGGTATATCTGATCAGCAAAAGCAGCAGGGTCAGAGGGTGCATGAATCGGATCGGGTACAAGTGGTGCAACAACAGGTATGCCAACAGGTACAGGGACATGGTCAGGCAGGGGATCAGGAGCAGGTATAGGCTCGGGTGCTGGCATCAGCTCAGGAGCATGTGCCTGCTTAGGATCAGCAGGTATCAGCTCAAGATCAGCGGGTGCATCAAAAGGCTGATCATCGGGAACAAAGCCAATCTTATGCCCAGGCTCAATGTCATGATCAAAGTCGTGTGGAATAACAGGTGCAACAGACAGGGCCATGTCAGTATCAGAATCAGTGGGGTAACACTGCAATCCCAGTCCATGCAAAGTGGAAGAAGACACATACTCGAAAGAATCTGGAGCAGAATGATCAGATGAAACCTCAACGATAGGAATCCCAACGAGTGGAACAACAATGACATCATCAGCTGGAACTACATCACCCTGGGCAGCATCAGGGGGACCATCAATGAAAAGATCGACATCATCATCTGACAACTCATCAAAAGGCAAATCCTTGAGAGGAAAAACAGCAAGAGGTAAAGGGGCGAGGATCGGGACCACGGCATGCTCATCATTGGGATGTCCGAGTATGAGGTGATCCTGGTCAGGAATAGGAATAAGAAAGGGATCCTTGTCGGGTAAACCATCGGCATGCGGTACATCGTCGCCAAAATCGGGTAATGCAAAAGGCTGGAAGTCATCATCATCATCCGACATCATCTCCGGGTCACTCTCAGTGTCGGGGGTAAAAATCTCAGGGTCTGGGACAATCTCATCGTCCGAAACAATGGCCATGGGGTCGACAGTATCTAACAGTCCACTCTCAGATGAGGACATAGTGTCTGTAACAAAACAATCACAACATATGCACATATATCAACAAACATTATTAAGCATGTAAGTAATAACAATGAAATCACGTATTCTTCCCAGTCTTCCCAGACTACCCACCTAGTCTCTCAGACTAAGCCTCCCAGTCTCTCAGACTAAACTCCCCAGATTCTCAAACTGAACTACCCAGTCTCTCAGACTGAACTATAAATGAATTCCTTGAAATGTGTTTCGTGTCTTTTGTTTGTAAAAAATGTTTGTTTCCTGGATCTGGGCGTTTCGTGTATGCAATGAAAACATGTTGTGGAAAACATTTTCGTGAGAGCCCTAATGATCGTAGTCTAGACTCGAGAAAGAATCCTAGTTCGCAACGATCGAAGCTCTGATACCAAGCTGTCATACCCTGACTTTTGCGGAAGCGTGATTATGGTGTGACTTCTTAATACCATTGCATACAATCATAAGAACACTATATGATTAAACCATTAGATGTTCATCCTTAAATTAAGTTTGAAAATATCACAACATAATTGTCTGAAACGTAGACTCCAAATTTAAATTACAAACCACAACATGTTTTAAAGAGTTCACGAAGACTCGACAAAAGAATTTAAATAGAACCGAGTTTAGGACCATGTATCTCGTCCAGGATTAAGATACATCTCCTAAACCCTAGTGACTTCGGATGACATCTTTTTATTCATAACGCAGCTTGGAACATGCAAACACCCACCAGATCCACTTAATTCCCTGAAATACATGTAATTTGAAAACTTCAACAAAAGTTGAGCGAGTTCATGTGTTTGTCTGTGTATATGAATAACCGTTAAAGTATGTCTGTATGTATGTAAATCCTGGTATGAGAGCAACAAGCAAAAACAGATCACCAATGGTTTGCAAGGCCAATGGTATGTGTGAAGTGATGCAGGAAAACTCAAACCTAGCGGATTTTGCCACGGCTTCAGTATGTGGACATAGTCACCTCATGGGCCACCCTGGTCCTCATGGGTGTGGGCTCGCTACACCCAAATAGATCTATCACTCATGTCCCTCGGTCCTACAACGAGGATTAATGGCCTTAAGTGCTGTACCCACCACTCACATGATCAAGCAGTAACCTTCCTTAGCTAACCATACCATGTAAAACCGTTTGTAAACAATTGTAACATGTAATTCACCCCCGAAGTTACAAAACTGAAAACAGTTAAAAGAAAAGGGGGACATGAACCCACTGTCTTGCGTCTTCAATACTCGCAACTCGAATTCCTTCAGCAAACACGACTACCTACAATGGACTAATGTCTATTAGACGGACGGGTCGTGCCTTGTCTTAGTATTTACGTTTTTGAGTTACGTTTCTTTTATGTCTTCGGTATCATCCCAAGTTATGATTACTTGTTAAAATAATAAATATTTTAACTTAAATTATATTTATTACTTTTTGGAATAATCGCTAAACAATATTTTGTAACAATATTTCTCAAGTATCTATACTTGTATTTCCTTCCCAAGGATGGGTATATTTGTATTTGTATTTGTATATTTTCGCCATACATCGGTGTCGTATTCCGGTGTGGATTCATACGTACGAGAATACGTATTTTCTTGTAATCGTTAAGTATTCTTATACTTAATTTTTTTTACACTTTCTGGAATATTATTTTTAATAAAAGTCCACCAATATTTATATACTTCCAAAATATATATATTCCTAGGAAGTATGACTTCTAGGAAAAAATATATTTAGTTCCAAAATAATATATTTTCAAGTCTAACTTTAGAAATTATATATAAACTTATTTTTATCCAAAAATAATGTATTTCAAGTTTATCCAAGAAAATATATATTTTTCCCAAAAATATTATATCTCCTTGTAATTCCAAGAAAACATATATATTTTTAATCGCTAAAAATTATATATTTCCTTCTTGTCAAAATATGATATAACTTTGTGATAATCATAAAAATCATATTTTCATTTCTTGTGTCCAAAATATCATTTACCAAAAATATATTTTTAAATGTATTTTCCGGAATATTTTTGTAAGTTACATTCTTTCGTTCGGTTTCCCGATATTATGTGTGTAACTTGTATATTTATTCCTTGAGGTTTTCGGTAATATTTTGGATTGTAATTTCTTGGTATTTTGTTAAGTTATATTATTTTATGTCCTAAAATAATAAAACTAATACACAAAGTATACAAATAATCACACACATGTGTCTTCTAAATATATATCTTTCAAATACATATTTAGTCCTTTTTATTTACAAAAACCAACCTCCAATATTTATACTTTTTGTAATAAAAATCATGGCAAATTTTGTATGAAAATCAAGGTTAAAAATATACTTGTAAATACTTGTTTAAAAACATTTTTCTAAGTATTTAATTTTTACAAAAATTTTGCCATAGTTTCCCCTTAAAAATGGAGGTTTCCATGCTTCCAAAGCATATCATTTTCTTCTAAAATCATCCCAAACAATTAACAATTCAATCAACACTTACCAAGTGCCAAAATCATGCAATTTACACTACATCATGAACTTGAAATCTTATAAAAATTTGTAGTAACTTACTATGTTGTTAAGTAAGCCTTGTTACTCTTAAAAATATGGTTATTTGTTTGTAAATCTTATTCTTGTAAAATCTAGTCTTTTACAACTTACAAGATGATTCTTCTAAAAATCATTCTTTTGAATTTTTCTTGTTAACAATGTATTTCTATACTTGATTCACCACCAAAAACATGGTTAGTTTCTTTAAAATCCATGATTATGTAAATCTTGCTAATGAACTTGGTTACTTGAGAAAACTATGTTTAAAAATCACTTTTATACAAGACTTCTAACATGCTTCATTCTTCATCATACACAAAATCATTTTTATTTTCAAGTTCATGAGAAACATAAAGTATGATCATCTTGGTCTTTCACAAGATCATCACCTCAACTTGCTAGATCATGTGTTTAATCACAATCTAGTAAGTTCCATATGATGTTTAACATCACAAACATAAATAATCAACCATCAAGAAGCAAAACAACACTTAACAATATGTATTCTTATGTTAGTGAGCTTTATGTTAGAGATTATCATCTTGTTCATTAGTGTTTTTCATGATTAGCAACATATATCATCTCTTAACCAACATTATAAGGAGTAACAAGAGATTATAAGAGCCTTACTACTAGCATAAGGCTAGGGATGAAACTCAAGAAGATGAAGATGATGAATGTGATGGATAAAAGCAAATGAAAGAGGTCCTTCAATCTCCAAGAGCTCCAAGCTTACTTGTATACCTTCTTACACCTTGTGATGAGTATGGAATGGATGAACTAGAGGTGAGAATGATGGTGGTGGGGGTGGTGGCTCACGGCTGTGTCAAGGGGAAGGAGGGAGAGAGATGAAAGTGTTGGTGTGTTTGTGAAATGAGGAGTTTGTGATCTTGTGGTTAATTAAAATAAACTTCCAACAAGTGATTAACCATTGTGCATTATGTTTCCAAAGTACCAATCAAGATCTATTAAACAATTGCATAAAATCATGGGTGGGTCCACCCATCCATACTGTCTCCAGGGGGGTGTTTAGTTAGGTGGTGATGGTAAGTTAGAGAATTTGGTTAGATTTCAAGTATAAGTTAAGTGTTTTAGTTACTAGATATTTTGTATGATGTGTTATGATGTTCAGGGATCATAACTAGCTCAGTAATGTTAAAACAATGCTTCTTGTGTAATTCTGATGTTTCGGGTAGTGTCCGGTTGTTCGGTTAGATACTGGTTCGTTAAAGTGCTAATCTATACCGTTTAGTGTTCTTTATGTGCCTTTTGTGACACTTTTAATTCCTGACACTTAGGAAAGCATTCAGGACCATTTAGTCATATTTTTGCATGTTACTAGCTTGTTAAAATGCTTATTTTTGCTGAATTCGGCACTTTGGGTGAGTTTTAGGCACTTTCCGGCACTTAAACTATCACTTAGGAATGCAGTTTTGTGGTCCTTACTTCCCTACACACCATACTAGTGTAGTACTTAGTCTCTGGCCCATACTGGGTCTCAAAACACTGTCTATCTATGTGCTGAGTTCTGTCAGCATTTTTCTGAGTCATCCGCTAACTGAGCTAACTGTGCTTTGCGCATCATTTATGTCAATATGGTTTGCATGTAAAAGTGATATGACATTATGCAATATGTGATGCACATGTAAGCATGATGCAGTAATCAGAAAGTAGTTAATTGTAATTCAGCACAATCATTAGGCACTAATCATGGTTAATTAATTGTACGGATACCTGGATTTTTGACAGTTATCACAAGACATTTGCCTATGAATGGTTAAGCATATACTGAGTCTGAATGTGACAACCAGCACTTTTTCATATATTCCATACAATGTTAAACAGTAATTTGTGCATTAATGATTGTGCCTGATATAATTTATGACATGAAATATTTTCTGAATGCTGTCATATACATACAAGAGCATTACATGTTGCAAGATTATTTATCATTATTGCACACAACACAATATGGTTCAATTAGTGCACGAAACAAAGTTAGCATAGTTAGCAGACAAACTAGAAGTACTGACGGGAGTTCAGTAGTCAGGCAGACATGATGTTAAGACAAAATATGAGCCCGAAACAAAGAGTTGCACTAGTATAGTGTGTAGGGAAGTAAGGATTACAAAACTGTCTTCCTAGTGTTAATTTAAGTGCCGGAAAGTGCCCGAAACACACCTAAACTGCAGAATTCTACAGTAAACAACACATTTCAGCAATTTTCAGCATTTTAACACTAAAATATAATGCAGAATTATAGTTTAATGGTCCAGAATACTTTACTAAGTGTCGGGAATTAAAATTTTCATGAAAGGGAACATAAAGCACACAAAACTGCGCAATTTAGCACCTTAACGAACCGGTAACCAACCGAATAACCAGTCACTACCCGAAACACCAAATTTTCACTAGAAGCATTGTTTTAGTGTTACGAATCTAGTTATGGTCACCGAACATCATAACACATCCTATAAACACCTAATACATATAACACTAACCGATACACTTAGAATCCAACTAAATTAACTAACTAATGTTTGAAACTTAATACATATAACCCCCCCCCCCCCTAGTTCACAGTTCCAACATAGGGGATCCACTTGTGATTTTCTTCTTATATTTTATTTGATTTGTTGAGATGGTTAGGAACATAGTGACCAAGAGTTAATCAAATGTTGGAAACTTGTTCTTATAAACCATGAGGTCTAAACATACTAATCACTTGAACATTTTCACAACTTGAACTCCTTCTTCTTCTCCCCTAACTCACGGCCCCAAGCATTCCTCCCCTTACCTCCATTTTCAATCACCTTCCATCCATTCTAAGCATATCCTAAGGTGTAAGAAGCATAGTTAGGAAGCTTGGAGGCATTGGAACTTGAAGGACCTCTTTCAAAAGCTTTTAACCACCTAGTTCAACATCTTCTTCAACCTTGATCTCTTCCCTAGCCTTGTGCTAGTAGTAAGGCTCTTATAATCTCATTTTACTTCTTATTTTGATGGTTAAAAGTATATCTAAAAGACTAAACATGAAGGACATCAAAGAATCAAGAACACAACTCTTAACATAAAGTTAAAAATCATAAGAATCATTGTTGTTTTAGTGTATGTATGCTTCTTGATCGTTGATTTTTTTGTGTTTATGATGCTAAACATCATATGAAACTTGCTAGATTGTGATTAAACACATGATCTAGCAAGTGAGTGGACGATCTTGTGAAAAACCAAGATGAATATCCTTTATGTAAACATGGACTTGAAATATGAAGTGTTTTTCTTGAATGATGATGATTAAAACATGATGTAAGTCTTGTAGCAGAATGCTTTCAAAAATGATTTTCTCAAGAAACTAAGTTAAATTACAAGATTTGCATAAACATGAGTTTTAAAGAAATTAATCACATTTTTAGTGATTAATCAAGTGTAGAAGCATGCTACTAACAAGAAAAATTCAAAAAGAAATATTTTTAGAAAATCAATTTACAAGTTGTGAAAATCCAAAATCTTCAAGAATGATGTTATTAAACAAATAACCACACTTTAAAGGGTAACTAAGCCTACTAATTAACATGGCAAGTTACTACTGTAACGCCTGCGTCCCTAGACTTTTACCTATTTGGCACTTTTAGTCCCTAAATTATGTGATACTTAATATTTTTAATACTTGGTGAATCTTATGCTGTGAATCTTGATACTAAATACTATGGAGACTATGATTCTTGATACTACATACTATGGAGACTATGATTCTTGATACTATATACTATGGAGACTATGATTCTTGATACTTGATCCTTGGAAACTATGATACTTTGGTGCTTGACTCTTGAGGCTCGTGAAACTTGAGACTTGGTTGAACGAGGGACTAGGGTCTTGTCACTGGCGGAAACTATGAAACTATGGAAACTACGGAAACTATGGAAACTTTTGTGTTAAGGCTATAATCTAGTTATACTATTACCCAATAACACGCAACGCTTAATCTAACTCGCAAAACGAATCAAAGACGGTTAAACGGAAAAGATGGGATTGACCGAATGGCAATCCGATCGGATGACCATCCGATCGGATAGCCATCCGATCGGATGACCAACCGATCGGATGGCCATTAGACCGAGATGCCATCCGACCCGTGCACACCGCCTTCACTCACTCTGACACTATAAATAGGCCTGTCACATCATCATTCTCACTGATGTGACAGCCTCACTCGACTAGACGCACGGACTCCTCTTTTCTTCCATTTCTTGGCGATTCGATACGTTTTACACTAGATTCTTGTACATCTTTGATCTACACGTCATTGTCTACATGATTCTCTTTTGAAATCTCATTTTTCACCATGAAATCTCTAAGATTTGAGCTCTTGAAGGTGATGTCATTATGGTGGTTTGACCAAACTGTAGTGTGATGTCATTCTAGTCAAGATCTAGCTCAGATCTAAGGAATTTCATGTGTTTTTACACTAAATCTGGACTTTTAGCTAGAACTTATGTTTATCTTCATCTATTCTTAAACTTTCACTTAAAACGGTAGAATCCGGATATGAACGGACTGAAGGCTTGACGATTAGTCTTGAGTCGGCTTGGAAATGGATTATTGCCAAAGAAGATGACCGGGGTACAGATTCTGACATAAGCACCATCACGAACAGACGGCTGAACGGACTGGGGTGATTCCCACTTGATCAGATCGGCTGTACACTGATGTGTTTACCATTGTCTCAATACGTACCTGGTTGTCACTGTTTAAATAGAAACTTAGAAACTTTACATGGTTATGAACGGGACAAGGACAACCCGATCGAATGGTAATCCGATCGGATAGCCATCCGATCGAACAGCCATCCGATCAGGTGACACTTGCCTTGTAACCTTAAACACTGGGAATCTTTTGAGACTTTGAATCTTTGAAAACTTGGAACTTTGGATCGAATGGCAATCCGATCGGATAGCCATCCGATCAAGGTGGCCTGAGTTGAACACTTGACTTGACAATTTGAGAATCTCAACACTTGGAATCGAATGACCATTCGATCGAATGGCCATCCGTATGGATGACCATCCGATCGGATGGCATTCCGTCCCACACACTATGTTGCCTCGGTCGAGTGGCAATTCGATCGGATAGCCATCCGATCGGACAGCCATCCGATCCAGTGACTGATCCGACACTTGGTTTGAATCTCATTGTTTTGTCCAACACTTAACTGTTGTAATCTAATCAGGCTAAACCTAAAGAGCTCCCTTTGATCCAATAACAGTTAATCTGTTAAGCAATCACTGTGAGTATACTTGATCCCTTTTGTTTTAAACTTTGGGATATAACATGTATTCTATTAAACTATGACACTTGAGAATTTTGGAAACTAAACTCTATCCTATCTGTATGTGAAACTTGTGATTCTTGTATTCTATTTGTGCTATGTGGATGTTTAATCCAGGGTGTGTAGTTCCGCCTTAACAATAGTAGCGCTATAAAAGATGCAACCTCCCATTATTCTCAGGGGTATTGCTAGGAGGATTCTAGTTTTCCTTGAGACTTAGGAAAACAACAAAGCATCGGGATATTTGGGCTATCACTTGTTGGACTGCGAACACTAGCACAGCTGAAACTATTTTGTTACATTTACATATGGATATGAGACTTTTAATCTATTATTCTATTATTCAAACTTGTATACTCGCCGGTACATTTTCGTACTGACTCTATTTTAATACATGTTGCAGGCTGACAGGATGCTAGGACTCATGAAACATGCTAGGATGCTGCTTAGAAACACATCGTAGCTAAATTAGAAACTTGAAATTGTTTTTATGATGATTTTGTAATTGATACTCGGTGATTGGTACTTTAGACATTGTTATCATGAAATCAATCTAATATTTATTACAACTATTTAGTGTTGTGGATTCTCGTGTGCAATCTGAATGCTTAGTGCTCACACCCCGATGTTTCCGCCATCGGTTGGGGTGTGACAGATTGGTATCAGAGCCATAACTATAGGGAATTAGGATAAATAGGAATACTTACCATAGTCTATAGTTCTAGGAATCTTGACTCTTATTTGTTGTTTAAGACTTATGCATTCTACTGTATCTACTTCCTAGCAGCACATTTTCCTGTTAAACTTACATGTCTTTCCTAAGACTGATACAATATACAGTTGATACTTTGAAAACGCTGTTGATCAATGTTTGTATTTTGCACGAGATTTGCCCTCAAGTCAGGAGTAACATCCAAACCTTGATGGGAAATCTCCATATTATTCTAGTAGGTCTTGTCTGCGGATAAGTACCGACGCTATTAGGGTACGATGTTGTCAAGTTAGAGGTGAAACTCAGATCTTGATAACTAGGCCCACTCTTTGGTATTTTATGTCTCGCCAAAGTCTTGAACTTCCATTCAATTAGGAACGTGAAATGACCAAAAGGACGAATATCGTAGGCCTAACATCGATGACGTATTTGTCTAAGTAAGTCAAGGTGCGTTGCCTCAATTCGAAAGGGGTTTGAATCACTTTGGTTAGTCACCGTTCCTCTACCCGGAACAATCCTATATTTTATGATCCTATCTCTTATGATTATCCCGATTTTATGTGTGGTTTTAAACTCTATTCTTCGATATTCTTGATTCTTCGTTTATTATGATTCCTAGTTTATTTTGAGACTTTTACACGAAACGCACGTATGTCCCCAATCTAAAACGTTAATTCTAATCTCAGGATCAAACTAAATTTATGAAGCTTTATTCTATCATGTTAATCTATGTGGGAATCTTGATCGACTATGATACTATGCGAATCTATCTGAAAAATCTATGTGTTATGGTGGTTGTGAAACACTAAACGTAACATGGCATAGAAATACGAGGGAAAAGTGACGTGTCTGAAACATGGTGGATACGCCGCTGGTACTTCCTATATATAAGTGTTTCTGGCATGTTACCGAACCTTCGTACCATGCGCTAAGTGAAGTTCGTAGTTTTGTAGGCTCGGGTTGAGGTTGTTGAATCTATTTGGTTAATCTATGTAGTTGAAACTATTTGGTCAGTCTATGTTGTAAATCTAATGTTGTGGTTAATGAAGCATGACACCGATGACTAGACGGACGCGACATGATTAAAGCATGGTGGATACGCCACTGGTACTTCCTATATATAAGTGCTTCCGTTATGTTGCCGAACTTTCATAGCACGTGCCATGCAGGATTTCGTTGTTTGTGGATTGTTAACACTAATCTATGTGAATCTATGGGAGTCTATTGGAAACTATTGGAGCCTATTGAATCTATTGGAATCTATGTGAAACTATTGAATCTACTAGAAACTATTGAATCTATTGGAATCTATTGGGATCTATGTTAATTTATTGGAATCTATGTGAAACTATGATGATGAGACGAGTGCGTTTTGCGACACATAACATGACACCGAGTACGAGGCGGAAGTGATGTGCCCGAAGCGTGGTGGATACGCCGCTGATACTTCCTATATATAAGCGTTTCTGACATGTTGCCAAACTTCGTACAACGTGCCATGCGAAGGCCGTGGGTTATGGTGTTGAGTCTACTAGAAATCTATGTGAAACTTGAATCTTTAATCTATGTGAATCTTGTTGAATCTTGAGTCTTAATCTATCATGTGTGAATCTATATCATGAGGCTTTGTGAATCTAGACTTATACGATCCTCTTGTTGGATCTTTAAATGTCTTCTCATAAGCTATCCGACACTCTCAAGAGATCCAAGGAGAAGTCTCAGAAAAAGATGATGTCCTTCATGGTCGACCAGATTGCTCGAGTCGTGCCAAAGATCGTCTCTGAGATCCAAGGATCAAACACTCCTCCATCCTCTATGGACTCAAAGGCCGAAAAGCTAAAGCCTACAAAGTTTAGCTACAAGCATTTCATCTCTTGCAACCCTAAGCCTTTCACGGGCAGTGATGGGGTGACTACTATGCTCGAGTGGTTTGACAGCATCGAAGTTACCTTCATTAACAGCGAGTGCCCAGACCATCTAAAGACTAGGAGTGCGACTGGAATGTTTCAAGGCAGAGCGTTAGAGTGGTGGTCAAATGAGAGAAACATCCGTTCAAACGAAGAAGCCTATGCTCTTCCATGGGCTAAGGTGCGAGAACTAATGATGCTTGAGTTATGCCCTCCTCATGAACAGTTGAAGCTTGAAGAAGAGTTTTGGCACTTTAAGCAGATTGGTGATGATAATCTGGCTTATACTACCCGTTTCAAGTAGCTCAGCTTGATCGTTCCTCACTTGGTTTCTACTCCTAAGCGAATGATAACCAAGTACATCAATGGTCTACCTCCTGCTATGCGTGATTCTATCGAAGTCGCTCAGATCGAAACTATTGAGGAAGTCTACCGTCTCGCAGCTAGCCTCAACAACAACCGCATCCGTGATAAGCAGTTTACTACTCCTGCTTCTTCCAAATCTGCACATCAAGTTACCCAGCAGCCAAGTGGCAGCAAGAACAAGTCATCAAGAGGCGAAAGTCTCAGGGTTCAGGATGCAATGTTGTTGTTCCTGCTGCAAACCCTGCTGCTAAATCTGCTCCTGCTGCTACTCAAAACCCTGTTGTTCCCGAAGTCAAGAGGCAGTACACTGGGTCTTACCCCCAAGTGTACGACTTGCAATTTTCATCATCTTGTTGTCTCTCCATGTCGTTTGTGCACCAACTGTAATCGCTATGGTCATACGACTCCTTATTGTCATCAAGCTAACCCTGCACAGCCAGCTCAGCAAGCCCCAGGTCAAGCAACCCTACCAGCACTTCCAGCTCCTACGCAAAATCCGAGGCCAGTCAACGTTGTTCGTGCATGCTACAAGTGTGGAGATACTACTCACCTCCGTAATCAGTCTCCTCAGCTGAACTAGGATCAACAACCAGCCGCTCGTGGACGAGCCTTCAACCTCAATGCTAATCAGGCTCGTAACGACAATGACGTCGTTAATGGTACGTTTCTCGTGAATAACCTTTACGCTTCGATTCTATTTGATACTGGTGCCGATAGAAGTTTTGTGTCCGTGGAATTTGAATATTTGATAAACTGTGCACGCTCTAAGTTACCTAAGTCGTTTTCGGTGGAGATTGCCGATGGGAAGTCTATTCAAGTTGATTCTATTCTCTGTGGTTATTCCTTGATTCTTAACGACCACGTGTTTACTATTGATCTAATACCCATGCAACTAGGTAGTTTTGATGTCATTATCGGTATGGATTGGTTGCGCAATAATCATGCCGAGATTTCCTGTCATGAGAAGGTTGTTCGTCTACCTCTTCCGTCTGGTGATATCTTGCATGTCTATGGAGACCGACCTTCGAAAGGACTAAGGCTGATGTCATGCACTCAAGCGAACAGATGCTTACGTAAACAGAACTTTGCCTTCTTGGCCCACGTGGTGGAACAAAAGGGCAAGGGGAAGAACATAAGTGACATTCTAGTAGTGTGTGATTTCCCTGATGTCTTTCCTGAAGATCTTCCTCCTCCTAGATCTGTTGAATTTCGTATTGACCTCATACCGGGCGCGACTCATGTCGCCAAGGCTCCCTATCGTCTTGCACCTTCCGAGATGCAAGAGTTATCTAGCCAACTACAAGAACTGCTCGACAAGGGTTTCATTCGTCCAAGTACCTCTCCGTGGGGTGCTCCCGAGCTATTTGTCAAGAAGAAAGATGGTTCGTTTCATATGTGTATCGACTACCGTGAACTTAATAAGCTTACCATTAAGAATCATTATCCTCTCCCTCGTATTGATGATCTATTTGACCAACTACAAGGCATGTCCTGTTTCTCAAAAATCGATCTTCGTTCTGGTTATCATCAGCTTCGTGTACTCGAGGATGATGTACCCAAACCCGCTTTCCGTACTCGATATGGACACTACGAGTTCGTGGTCATGCCTTTTGGATTGACTAACGCACCCGCTGTGTTCATGGATCTCATGAACCGTGTTTGTAAGCCTTATTTGGATCGTTTTATGATAGTCTTTATTGATGATATTCTCATTTATTCTAAGTCTAAAGCTGGTCATGCTCGACATTTACGCTTGATGCTTGAACTCCTACGTGGTGAACATTTGTAGGCTAAATTTTCTAAGTGTGAGTTTTGGATCGATGAAGTGCAATTTCTTGGTCATGTCGTTAGTAAGCAAGGTATTCATGTTGACCCATCCAAAATCGAAGCTGTGAAGAATTGGAGTACGCCTAAGTCTGCATCTGAGATTCGTTCATTTCTAGGATTGGCGGGTTATTACCGCCGATTCATCTCGGACTTTTCTAAGATTGCTGTACCTCTCACTTCGTTGACTCAAAAAGAGAAATCTTTTGCTTGGGGTGCCGAGCAAGAAGAATCTTTTCAGACTCTTAAGACCCTTTTGTGTAACGCTCCTGTTCTTACTCTACCTGATGGGAATGACGATTTCGTGGTATATTGTGATGCCTCGAACAGTGGATTGGGCTGCGTGCTCATGCAGCGGGACAAGGTTATTGCTTATGCCTCTCGTCAACTCAAGGTACAAGAGAAAAACTATACTACTCACGATCTGGAGCTTGGTGCGGTTGTATTTGCGTTAAAGATCTGGCGACACTACCTGTATGGTACTAAGTGTGTGGTCTTCACCAACCATAAGAGGCTTCAACATATCTTTGACCAAAAGGAACTGAACATGCGACAGAGACGTTGGGTGTAATTGCTTAATAACTACGACTGCGAAATTCGCTATCATCCTGGCAAGGCGAATGTAGTGGCCGACGCTCTTAGTCGTAAAACTCATTTTAAGGCTATTCGTATCCCTAGTGATCTGCATGCTTGTAATCGTGAAGCTCAGTATTCGTCAGCGAATGAAGGAAGTCTATCTGTTGAAGTTCTTGGTGCTAACGTGAATCAGCTCGAAACTAAATTTGATGGTCTTCAATACTATCTCAATCGCATCTGGGTGCCAGATCGCGATAACCTTCGTGAGCTCATTATGAATGAGGCCCACAAATCTCGTTATTCTATTCATCCAGATGCCGATAAGATGTACCATGATCTGCGTATGACTTATTGGTGGCCTGGCATGAAGAAGGACATTGTTGTATATGTTTCTAAATGCCTTACTTGCTCAAAGGTAAAGGCTGAACATCAGCGTCCTTCTGGATTCTTAGAACAACCCGAAATCCCAGTTTGGAAATGGGATAGCATTGCTCTGCACTTTATTACTAAACTACCCCGTACACTTTCTGGGCACGATAGTATCTGGGTGATTGTTGATCGTTTGAACAAATCAGCCCACTTTCTTCCTATTCATGAAGATTATAAAGCGAAGAAACTTGCTCGAAGCTATACCGATGAGATTATATGTCGTCATGGCATACCTCTTGACATAATCTCTGACCGTGATGGTCGTTTTACTTCACGCCTTTGGCAAACTTTTCAATCTGCAATGGGTTCTCATTTGAATCTTAGCATGGCCTTTCATCCTCAAACGGATAGACCCACCGAGCGTACTATTCAAACCCTACAGGATATGCTTCATTCATGTGTCATCGACTTTGGTGGTAACTGGGATGTACATTTACCATTGATTGAGTTCTCGTACAACAACAGCTATCATTCCAGTATTCAGATGGCTCCTTTCGAAGCTTTGTATGGACGCAAGTGCCGATCTCCTCTCAGCTGGCATGAGATTGGTGACAAGCAGTTTACTGGCCCTGAAATCATTCAAGAAACAAGGGATATTCTTCAGATCCGTGATAACTTGATCAAGGCTAGGAGCAGACAAAAGAGCTATGCTGATAAAAGGCGCAAGCCACTGGAATTTGATGTTGGTGATCGAGTTTTCTCAAGGTATCTCCCTGGAAGGGAGTAGTTCGCTTTGGTAAGAAGGGAAAGCTCGCTCCTCGCTATGTGGGTCCTTTCACGATACTCGAAAGGATTGGCAAGGTAGCATACAGGCTCGACCTACCACAGGAACTAAACAACGTGCATCCAGTATTCCACGTATCGAACCTACGTAAATGCCTAGCCGACGAGGAACTACAGGTTCCCCTTGAAGACTTGCAAATCAACGAATCTGTACACTTTGTGGAGAATCCGGTCGAAATCATGGATCAGGGCGTCAAGCGACTGAGGCGCAGCAAAATTCCCATAGTAAAGGTTCGATGGGAAGGAAAGTGTGGCGCCAAATTCACTTGGGAGCTGAAAAGTGAGATGAAGACCAAGTATCCGCAGCTCTTCGAGCAGTTTTCGTCTTAGATTTCGGGGACGAAATCTCTTAAAGGAGGGGAGACTGTAACGCCTGTGTCCCTAGACTTTTACCTATTTGACACTTTTAGTCCCTAAATTATGTGATACTTAATATTTTTAATACTTGGTGAATCTTATGCTGTGAATCTTGATACTAAATACTATGGAGACTATGATTCTTGATACTACATACTATGGAGACTAAGATTCTTGATACTTGATACTTGGAAACTATGATACTTTGGTGCTTGACTCTTGAGGCTCGTGAAACTTGAGACTTGGTTGAACGAGGGACTGGAGTCTTGTCACTGGCGGAAACTATGAAACTATGGAAACTATGGAAACTTTTGTGTTAAGGCTATAATCTAGTTATACTATTGCCCAATAACACGCAACGCTTAATCTAACTCGCAAAATAAATCAAAGACGGTTAAACAGAAAAGATGGGATTGACCGAATGGCAATCCGATCGGATGACCAACTGACCGAGATGCCATCCGACCCGTGCACACCGCCTTCACTCACTATGACACTATAAATAGGCCTATCACATCATCATTCTCATTGATGTGACAGCCTCACTCGACCAGACGCGCGCACTCCTCTTTTCTTCCATTTATTGGTGATTTCGGTACGTTTTACACCAGATTCTTATACATCTTTGATCAACACGTCATTCTCTACATGATTCTCTTTTGAAATCTCACTTTTCACCATGAAATCTCTAAGATTTGAGCTCTTGAAGGTGATGTCATCATGGCAGTTTGTACCAAACTGTAGTGTGATGTCATTCTAGTCAAGATCTAGCTCAGATCTATGGAATTTCATGTGTTTTTACACTAAATCTAGACTTTTAGCTAGAACTTATGTTTATCTTCATCTATTCTTAAACTTTCACTTAAAAACGGTAGAATTCGGATCTGAACGGACAGAAGGCTTGACGATTAGTCTTGAGTCGGCTTGGAAATGGATTATTGCCAAAGAAGATGACCGGGGTACGGATTCTAACATAAGCACCATCACGAACAGACGGCTGAACGGACTGGGGTGATTCCCACTCGATCAGATCGGCTGTACACTGATGTGTTTACCATTGTCTCAATACGTACCAGGTCGTCACTGTTTAAACAGAAACTTAGAAACTTTACAAGGTTTTGAAGGTGACACTTGCCTTGTAACCTTAAACACTGGGCATCTTTTGAGACTTTGAATCTTTGAAAACTTGGAACTTTGAATCGAATGGCAATCTGATCGGATAGCCATCCGATCAAGGTAGCCTGAGTTGAATACTTGACTTGACATTTTGAGAATCTCAACACTTGGAATCGAATGACCACTCGATCGAATGGCCATCTGTACGGATGACCATCCGATCAGATGGCAATCAGTCCCACGCACTATGTCACCTTGGTCGAGTGGCAATCCGATCGGATAGCCATCCGATCGGACAACCATCCGATCCAGTGACTGATCCGACACTTGGTTTGAATCTCGTTGTTTTGTCCAACACTTAACTGTTGTAATCTAATCAGGCTAAACCTAAACAGTTCCCGTTGATCCAATAACAGTTAATCTGTTAAGCAATCACTGTTAGTATACTCGATCCCTTTTTGTTTTAAACTTTGGGATGTAACATGTATTCTATTAAACTATGATACTTGAGACTTTTGGAAACTAAACTCTATCCTATGTGTATGTGAAACTTGTGATTCTTGTATTCTATTTGTGCTATGTGGACGTTTAATCCAGGGTGTGTAGTTCCGCCTTAACAATAGTAGCGCTATAGGAGATGCACCTCCCCATTATTCTCAAGGGTATTTCTAGGAGGATTCTAGTTTTCCTTGAGACTTGAGAAAACAACAAAGCATCGGGATACTTGGGCTATCACTTGTTGGACTGCGAACACTAGCACAGCTGAAACTATTTTGTTACATTTACATATGGATATGAGACTTTTAATCTATTATTCTATTATTCAAACTTGTATACTCGCCGGCACATTTTTGTACTGACTCTATTTTAATACATGTTGCAGGCTGATTGGATGCTAGGACTCATGAAACATGCTAGGATGCTGCTTAGAAACACATCGTAGCTAAATTAGAAACTTGAAATTGTTTTTATGATGATTTTGTAATTGATACTTGGTGATTGGTACTTTAGACATTGTTATCATGAAATCAATCTAATATTTATTACAACTAATTAGTGTTATGGATTCTCGTGAGCAATCTGAACGCTTAGTGCTCACACCCCGATGTTTCCGCCATCGGTTGGGGTGTGACAACTACAAATTTTTACAAAATTTCAAGTTCATGTTGTAGTGTAAAATGCATAATTTTGGCTCTTGCTAAGTATTGTTTGATTTGTTGATTGATTGGTGATGATTTTAAAAGAAAATGATATGCTTTGAAAGTATGGAAACTTCCATTTTTAAGGGGAAACTATGGCAAAAATTTTCTAGAATTTAAACACTTAGAAAAATATTTTTAAACAAGTGGTTACAAGTGTATTTTAACCATAATTTTTCATGTAAAAATTGCCATAATTTTTGTTACAAAATTATAAATATTGGAGGTTGGTTTTTGATAAATAAAAGTGACTAAATATGTATTTAGGAAAATATATATTTAGATGTCACAATTTGTGTGATTATTTGTATATTATGTGTATTAGTTATATTATTTTAGGACTTGAAATAATATTACCTACCAAAATTCCAAGAAAATAAATATATAATTTATACCCAAAAATTGGACAAATCGAACAAAGGAATATGGATCACATATATATATATATATATATTCCGGGATTAAGTTCATATATATATATATATATATTGACAAATAAATTAAATGGTATTTTGGAAACCAAAGAAACGGAAATTATGATTTTTACAAGTGTTACAAAAAATATATCATATTTTTGTCAAGAAGAAAATATATTATTTTTTAGTGAAGAAAATATATATTTTCTTAAGCAAATTTTGAATATATTATTTTTGGATGAAAAATGAATTTATAAATATTTTCTAAGATAATCTTGAAAATATATTATTTTTGGGGTTTATATGAGAATATGATTATTTTGCCAAGGAAGGATTATATATAACTTTCTATAAAAGATTTCTTGAAATATATACTTTAAGAATATGAATTGGTGATTTTATTGGTAGAAATAATATTCCGGAAATTTAAATACAAAAATTAAGTATAAGAATACTTGATAAATACAATAAAAATACGTATTCTCGTACGTATAATTACACACCGGAATACACCACCAAAACTTGGCAAAATACACAAGTCTAAGAATACAAGTGTAAGTATACCCATCCTTTGGGAAAATAGTCATGGAAGGTTTACAAAATAAATAAGTTAAAATATATTATTTTAACAAATATTCCAATAAATCATAAATATAATTTAAGTTAAAATATTATTATTTTTACAAATAATTATATACCTTGGAATAATACAAGTACATCAAGGATGTAACACAAAGATACTAAGTCATAACAAACAAGACTAAAAGTCGTGGCACGACCCAACCGTCTAATAAACCATAACACGTGTGTAGGTTGTAGTACGGCGTAAGGATACATACTTTGGGTATACAGGAGACAGGACGCAAATCTGTGAGTTCATGTCCCCCTTTTTCTTTTAACTGTTTTCTTTTTTATAACTTCGGGAGTGAAATACATGTTACAAATATTTCAATGATTTCAAATGGTATGGTTAGCTAAGGAATGAACTGTTAGATCATGTGAATGGGTAGGCGCACACTTAAGACCATTAATCCTTGTATAAGGCCCGCGGGGCATGAGTGATAGATCTATTTGGGTGTTGCAAGCCCCACCCTTGGGCCGGAAGTGGCCGAAGGTGGTGACTATGTCTTCCAGCCGGAAGCCCGGTACAAAATCTGCTAGGTTTGAGCCTTCCTGCACCATTGTCACACATATTAATGACCTTGTAAATCATTAATTGATCTGTTCATAGACGCTTTCATACCGGTTTACAGAGGCATATACACAAATGTTTACAAGATTATTCGAACTCATACAAAAACACATGAACTCGCTTAACTTTTGTTGATGTTTTTAAAATTACATGTATTTCAGGAAACAAGATGGATCTTGGGCGCAGGTGTTGTTTTCAAGACGTAAAGTCCAAGTTTAGATGTCATCCACTTTTGTATTGTAACTTAACTTTTGGTTGAAACTTAAAAGACTTGTGTTTGTAACTTTTCAAACTTATGAATGGATGAACATCATGTTTTAATCATATAGTGGTTTATTATAATTGAATGCAATGGTATTGAACAAGTCACACATCATTACGCTTCCGCAAAAGCCAGGGTGTGACACTGAATGGTTAAGATCTCTTATCTGAATTGGTCAGACATTTGTCTCTAAATGATTAAGCGTTATACTAGCTCTTAATAGTTTAAACCTCTTACAGGTTCGGTGTCACACCCCAACCGATGGCGGAAACATCGAAGTGAGACGAAAACAAATCGCTCAAAGCATCATAACACTAATTGTGACAATATAATCAAATAATGATTTCATAAATGATTAAAGTAATTACATTGTTCCAAACAAAGACAAATTGTAGCAAACATGATCATTGAAGACGAAGATAGAACGATATTTCCAGTTAGTTTGGAACAACAAGGTTTAAACGGATTCTCTCTACGTAACGAGTACACACATCAAAACCTACAAGCGAACTTGGTGGAGTACATTTGGAACAACGCACAAAACGAACCTGACGACCACATGTCGGATGAAGACTAGTAGTTTTTTAATTTTTTCTAAGTTCTTAGGATTTTTTTTATGTTTATGTTTTTTTTAACTTATGTAATGTTTTTTAATATTAATGAATTTATTTTTCTATCTTATTTAATAAATGTTAAAAAAAGTAAATGAATTAAAAAAAAAAAAGTAAACTTGATGAGGTAGGATCATTCTCCCATTTCCAGTGTTTTAGTGTGTTGAAACATCCTCTATACGTGGCAGATCATCCTCCAAGGAAGAATAATCACCATATCACATACCCTTACTACACTTGGTCTAACAGGAAGACTATGGGATTTCCCATTTTTACTTCCAAGCTTCTTAGGTTTCTTGTAATTCGATCCTCATTAATGGTTTCTAGAGTAGAAATCTAATATCCACATTTTGAGAGTTGAGGCTGCAAGACTATGGGGTATGGGGCGGGGTTGGGGCGTGCATTGGCAATAAACGCCCAAGTCACCACCCCGGGTGGGCTTGGGTTTGGGCGTGGCTTCTTGGGCGGGAGTTTAAGGCCGGGCGTGGGGCGGGTCCATCAATATGACATGGCGGGATGTGATTGGCCAACAAAACTAGCCGTTTGGGCTAGCCGTTGGGCATTTAAAAAAAACCTTTTTCCTATATAAATACCTTACCATATTTAACTTTTTTTCTCACACAATATCAAACACATAAAACACAATCTTACCATAAGTTCTTGAAGTTCAAGTGAATCGTCATCATCATCTGACGATGGTGCGGAAATATTTCTACAAACGATCGTGACGGTGGTGAAAGCTATCGTGGAAGACGATGAGAAAGAGACTTCACAACCTAAACGGAGGAGGTACATCGCTCGTGAACGGCACACCGCTAACAATTTGTTGGTAAGCGATTATTTCTCAGCGGAACCTAAGTATGATGAAAAAATGTTTAGGCGTCGTTTTCGTATTAGTAGAAACCTATTTTTAAGGATATCTAGAGATCTTGAGGAGAAGTATGTTTATTTCCAACAAAAACCGGATGTAACCGGCCAATTAGGATTTAGTACGTGGCAAAAGGTCACGGCCGCACTTAGACAGTTAGCGTACGTAAAGACGTCGAGCGAGCGTTCGGTGTTTTAAAGAAAAGGTGGCAAATATTGGCAATGCCTTGTCGTCTATGGAACAAGGATCAGATTGGAAACGTGATGTACACATGTATCATTCTTCACAACATGATTTTGGAGGATGAAGGTAGAGCGGTCGTTACCTACTATGATGACGATGACCCCCAACCAGGTAACGTAACAGTTACAGACGAAGATAAAGCGTCAAATGAATTTTTGATCAAGTCAAGGGATATACCTCACAACCTTCGATCTGATTTGGTGGATCATGTTTCAACGATTCCTGGGTTCGAAACCGTCAAAGACGACGAAGAATGATTGTTTTTATTTTTATACTATGTTTTTGTAATTATTATGTATGTTTATGTAGTTTTTAATGGTTATATATATATATATATATATATATATAGTTAAATGCCATTTTAGTCCCTGTGGTTTGGGCCATTTTGCCAGTTTAGTCCAAAGGTTTCATTTTTAACCTGTGGGTCCAAAAAGGTTTCACAGTTGCCATTTTAGTCCACTTGGTTAACTTCATCCATTTTTTCTGTTAACCAGAAGGCCATTTCGGTCATTTTATATGGCTGAATTGCTCTTTTAGTTAACAGAATTACATACAAAATGACCAAATTGGCCTTCTCGTTAACAGAAAAAATGGATGAAGTTAACCAAGTGGACTAAAATGGCAACTGTGAAACCTTTTTGGACCCACAGGTTAAAAATGAAACCTTTGGACTAAACTGGCAAAATGGCCCAAACCACAGGGACTAAAATGGCATTTAACTCTATATATATATATATTAAAAAAATGAAGTGGCTTGGCCATGCCAGCCCAGTCACGCCCACCATACCCCTAGAACTTGGGTTTGTGTATAGAGTGCCCCACATATCCACGTGTCAACTCATGCCCCAAACCTCCGCCCCACCATACCCTACGGTCTAAGAATCAACTGCCAATCGATTTTCTCGAGCTACGAATACTTATGTTGGGACACTAGGTCATTCTTTATTTCTTTTAATTAGAACTGATAAGTGTGAGTTTGTGATCCGATTATTATGATGAGTTGATTGTGTAATATTTTATCTCTTACGAGTAGATATTGATGAATAATTCACATATTTTGGCTATTTTATAAACAAATAATGTTTTTGTTTAGAATGCAAAGAAAAAACGCTTATGTCTCTTTTTATAAACAAATAATGTTGTTAGAATGCAAAGAAAAAACACTTATATCATTACATCATTTAAAATACCCGTTCATCGGACGGGTATTAAACTAGTTCTTGTTTATTGCTCTATCATTTAGTAATGCTCTGATTGAAACTTCTGAACATTAAGTAGCGTATATATTACAAAATTTATATATTCAAATTATAAAAACATTGAGTACCTAACTAATAATTGCACAATCACATATAAAATAAGAACAATTTCACATATTTCCATATGAAATTAAATGGATAATTAGTAGTTAGCAAGACATTATCATAATCATACAACAAATGCAACATTGCAGGTGTAGTCCGCTTTGCTTTTAACGGTTGATTTTGTTATAAACCGTACACCAATCCGACCAACACGGTTTCAAACATTTTTAAATCGACTCACAAACATTTTTTTGAAAAAAATCTGAGGATCAATTTTAGCGATTACATCGCTTTAATCCAAACTATTAACAAACTTGACAGTCTTATTTGATCAAATAGGAAGTGATGTCATGATGTATCAAAGAAGTTGGTAAGTTTGAATAGATTACTCTCCTAACACAATAAAGAACTAAATAGCTAAATATATCATTCTATTTTAGGAAAAAAAAACGTGATTAAATTCTTCAATAATCAATAGTTAAGACTGTCATTTGTGGGGCGGTATGCAGCCCCATAGCGCCCAATGGCGCCGCTGCATACCGGGACGAAGGGCGCTATGGCCCAAAAAATTTGAGAGGCGCGATCACCATAGCGGCGCTATGGTTTGAAGATTTTGATTTTTTGACCGTTGGTAACGGTTAGAAATGTAAAAAAAATCAATTAATTTTCAAACTTTCCTTTAAATAATTACCCATTCTCCTATATTTTTATAAATCCACACACACTCAAACACTCTTTCTCTCTACCCTTTTTTTAAAAATCCACAAATTTTATACAATGCATCCATTCAACCGTGACTTCATTTCTCCCCGATCAAATGCGGACCCAAACCAAAGTGGTAATCCTACTCGCCCCGTGTCGCCGATTCCCACTCGACCCAACCCTTTCGGCTCTGGTTTTCTCGATTACAATAAACAAAATCTTGGGTTCATGAATCTTTTGAACCAACCACTATCATGGGACCCGAATCTCTACGGGTGGAACCCGAATCAAAACACCGATGGAATGGGGTCGTCTCAAGCATTCGGGCCGGCTCAAGCTTTCGGCTCCCCACTACACGAACCCGATGTTGTTCCGGAAACACAACCCGAAGTAGCGGAAACGCAAAAAAGAAAAGGAAAACGGGCACATAAAAAGAAAGCGGAAACCACCACCCGAGCGGAAAAAAATGTGATATCGTGGGAGTCCGATGAGGAGTATGCGCTAACCCGCGCTTGGATCGATGTGTCGGAGGACCCCGTGATAAGTATTTTTTTAATTTCCTTTATTTTTTTCATTTTTTTTCCTGTTTTTTCCGGGTTTTTTTTTCAGTTTTTATTTTTTATTTTCGAGTTTTTAATTTTTGTTTTTTATTTGTTTTTCAGTTTTTATTTATTTTCAGTTTTTATTTATTTTTCAGTTTATATATTCTGTTTTTATTTCTTTTTCTTTTTTTTTAAATTTTGGACTAATTAATGATATCTTTTTTTATAGCAAACAATTAAAGTAAATCCGTTTTTTGGGGCCGAATACGAGATCTTTTTTTTCGATCTCATGGGTAAAGAAGTCGAATCCCGGCCACCGGACTTAGGGGTGTTCAAAAAACTCGTGGCTCGCAGCTCGCTCGAAACTTGCTCGAAAAAAACTCGAAGAAAGCGCGGCTCGAAATTGGCTCGGTTGTAAACGAGCCAGCTCGGCTCAGCTCGGTTTGTAAACGAGTCGAGCTCGAGCTTGGCCTGGCTCGGCTCGTGAGCTGGCTCGATAAGGTTTACATCCTTCATTTTTTTTGTCCCACATCACTTAGAAAACAAAAACTAAGGGAGTATATCCCCTATAAAAGAAGGTAAAAACAATGGAGAAAGTGAAGTAACTATTTATACTTTCATATTTAGCCATATGGTTAAATTAAATGGCAATTATAGCCCTTAGGCTATAAAGAAATTCATTTTTAAGAGCTTTTTAAGTAATAAATTTTGCGGTTCTTTGTTAGTTCGAGCTAGATCGAGCCAAGCCGAGCTAGCTCGAATTCTAATCGAGCCAAGCTCGAGCCTCAAATCTCAGCTCGATTTGAAATTCGAGTTCGAGCCGAGCCAACTCGAATTGAGTTCGAGCCGAGCTCGAGCTGGGTCTAGCTCGGCTCGGCTCGTTTACAACCTTAACTGGACTCGATATCGGGCAAGTGGACCGATATCAACAAAAAATGCACGAACTTTCAAACCGTGTACCAACGCAATTTTGCCGGATGGAAAAGTGGAAGCAAGGACGAGGACATTACGCAAGTGGCGTTGGTCGAGTATACAAATGCTAATGGCCATTTCCCGTACCTAAGGTGTTGGCAAATCCTTCGTCATAGCCCCAAATGGGCCAACATCTCTACTCCAAGTGGTCGGTCGGAAAATAAACGGCCGTCAAAGAGGTCCGAAACAAACGAGTCGGGTGAACCCGAAACGCCAACCTCCGACGCTCGAAACACCGAGGTGAACGAGGATATTCCGGATGAAGAGCCGGTGGAAGAGCTATCAAGACCGTCCGGAAGAAGAAGCCGGGCGAAAAGGCCCGAGTCGTCGTCGATGGGAACGGAAATGAGTAACGCATTTTCGGAGATAAACAAGCGATTTCAAGACATACACGAACTCAGTATTAAACGTATGGAGGAGAACCACGAAGTTACCGAGATTATGCGGGATAGACAATGGGCTCACGACTTTGATTTCTACTCGAAACCGCACGACCACTTAACGGGAAAAGCGCTGAAGATGGCGTTGGCACAAAAGGTGGATATAAAAAAAATATAACCTTTGATTGTGTAATGTTTTTTTTATTGTATTCTAGTTTAATGTTTTTTTATTTTATTGTACTCTTTTTTTATTTAATGAAATGATTTTTAATTTTAAAAAACTTAGAAATTAATTAAAAAAATTAAAATTAAAATAATTGAGTAATGATGACATGGCATGCCACATATCGTATAACGTCCCCAAAAGGGCCTTATGACTATGGACGACCTAACTTTTGCCATCACTACTTTGGTGAGGTGGTAGAGGCTTTGGGTCTCTTGAAAAGAGATGAGGGTTCAATTCTTGGTATGTAGTAAATTTGGTATAATTTAGGATTAGTGATTATGTAACCTTTGTCGTTTAAAAAAAAGTTAAATTTCCAACTCAAAATCCATTAACTATATTAATTTTTATACCTTTATAATTTGAAATTGTTAAACAAAAAACATACTAAATCTTAATTAACATATTATTAATATATTAATTTAGGGTAAAAAGTTAATTAGTTTTGTTTTAGTGTTAGGGTGGGAGTTGGCTGCAAAATCTATTTTTCCTACAAAGTGTAAAAAGTCATAAAACACCACACTTTTAGCCATAAAATAAAACACACTCAAAACCCACAAATAACAAAGTGAAGATTACTAAAATGCCATATTTGTGGGTTTTGTGTTGTGTTTTGGATGATAAGGGTTTGATTACCGAATGACTAACATTAGTGTGTTTTATGTTGATTATCATGATGTGTTTTATCTTCATAGTTACACAATAATGTGTTTGAAGTTTTTATGGAATGTTAGGGTTTGGAAATTGTGTTTTAGTGATTTTCGCTCTCTTATTTCTTGGTTTGGAGTCCGTTTTATGGCCGAACTTGTGGTGTTTTATGACTTTGTACACTTTGTAGCCGACCACCCTTAAATATTTAATTTAATTTAATGTTAGATATTAAATTAAACGTCATGTTTGTTGGTTCATAATGGTTTGAAATTATTTGGTAGAGTGTGAGAAGGTGAAAGTGGGTTGGTCGTTTTGGACTTCGGTGAAAAATGTAGCATTAAAGGTTAAGAAAAGTCCTTGTACTTTTAAATATATTCTAGTAATAACCTCTCAAGTTCTTTTTTGCACTTTTACATGTTTTAAAGATCTTGTATATACTTTCTTTTTCTTTCTTCTTTTTACCGGTAAGAATTTAAATATATTCTAGTAATAACCTCTCAAGTTCTTTTTTGCACTTTTACATGTTTTAAAGATCTTGTATATACTTTCTTTTTCTTTCTTCTTTTTACCGGTAAGAATATTTAATATGAGAGAGATCTCACATCAAACAGAGGGTTCTAATCCTACTCTGGTCAAACTATGTTGTCTTAACCGGGTCCACTCTGACATTAAAGTTTGACTAACGGCATTCCTCGGGAAACCATACCATCCACTGCTAGTGACAGGAGTTTGCGCCGCCACAAAAGAGAATCTCTCTATCGTAACGCACGGTGGACTAAAATCCGAGGTGGCTCGGACTTGAATTCTTGACTAAGGTCTGGGAGAAAGATCTTGTATATACTAGGTCCGCATGTTCGGCTTTTGTAAACAAAAAAAGGTAACACATTATATCATGTATGTATGTTACAAATCATCTAGTGACGTGTGGTTTGCTGGTATATAAGTTTAGCATTTATTGTATTCATATTTCATAATATCTTCTTCAAATAAATTAACCAAAATATCTTCTATCTTCTTTCTGTTGAAATTTTATTTATTTAATTTTAAACCTGAATACATAAAATTCACTAACAGTTAAATACACAAGTTATATTTTACTTGTGAATTTCATAAAAAATAACAAAACACTTATATTATTTTTAGTGAGCTAATTTGATAATTATGTGCGATCTAATCATTAAATTGTTTATCTATATAACATTCATGTCATTTGTCACTAAACAACCAAATACGTAAGCATTATTGTCTATTTTGATAATTATATCTCTTTTAACTTTGAAGTTGGTAATGAAAACTTTTTCACATATTATTTTTCATGGTTTTCGATTTATTTATCTAGTTCTTGGTAATAAAAGCATTTTGACCCATTACTCACTTATAAGGCTGGAGTGTGTGGTATAAAGTCTCTAGGGGTTTTATCACGCCACCTTAACGCAACGTCAACGTCACATCACACAGGGGGCTTTAAAGCCCGTTCCTTTAACTTGCAGGGTGTGATATAAAGCCCCCTTTACACTATAGCGCCCCCCTTTAAATACCATCAACTTCGAAAATGCCAAATTTGCTCGTTAACGTGCTGACGGAAGGACAACCCCCCCCCCCCCCCTTTACTCGCGGCGGTGTGTTCAATGGCGCGCCAAAGCGCTATAATGGCTGAGGTGACGGGGTGACGTTAACCCACTCCCCTGGTCTAAATTGTAATTGTAAACTTTTCTTCTATCTATGCTCTCCTGACTCCTCTAATCCTCAAAGGTCTCTCGCTATATTTATAGCCGGCTCAAGCCATTTATAGATTAAAATGACTTAAAAAAAAATTTTGTTGATTAAATAAGATTAACTGTTAATATTTCACCATTTTATTTAAAATTATTGTTTGTTTTAATGTAAAGAATCCAAAAACAGCTTTGTAGAGAAAAAAAAATATATATTTTACACATACATGTACATAACCAAATAAATATGAGACATTAAATATTTGCTTTAATAGCTTTACTCTTAAGCCAACTTATCTTCTGTTTTTTTTAACGACAAATCTTACATTTTCTTTGAATTGCCAACATAATGAATCTCGAGCACTCTCGGGCACCCACTGGACCAAACGGAGTACTCCAAGAGTAACTCGAGTCCACCACCAATTCCGGGGAAAACCTGGTAACCCACCCGCCCGTAGGCATGACGGTGAAATTACCAGTAAAACCTGTTTGACTCAACGATCGTCGAACCCACTTTCCTTGGGTCTCCTATCATTGCTCACCAATGCCTCACTCTGCATCAAGTGGAAGTTGTGTTGATCAGTTCTGTTTAAACATAATGGAAAACATGAATTACAAACCTGTTACAGCAGACAGGCCAGCAAAGAATCCAGTCAGAGATGCAGCCATTGAGTTCGACATACTTGTCAGGATGATCTGGTTCCTCCTTAGGGTGTAAGATTATGATGGTGATGTGATGCGTGTGAAGTGTTATATATATTAGGTGTATATTTTAAGCCCCTTTAACACTTATTTTTAGCCAAGTTTTAAATTTATAAAACACGATATTTCACTAACACTAAACACACATATGGGCAAGTGCACCCATCGTGAGCGTAGTATAGTGTTGGCAAGATACCGAGGTCGTCCAAGGACACAAGAGCTTTTAGTACCGGTTTATCCTCAACGTCTAATCAAAATCAAAAGTTTAGAAAAATGTTTTAAGCTAAGAAATATAAAAACTAACTAAAATGCTGAAAATAAAAATAAAAGAAAAATAGATAGACAAGATGAATCACTTGGTTCCGACTCGTATCTAGTATAACCTTTGATTATTTCCGCACTTTTGCACATAATTAAGAGATTATCTTAGTTATTGTAGTAGGCCCCTCTTTTGAAGGTGACGTTACCCTCACCCCAGTAGTTTGAGTCAGCAAGGATACAATCCTAAAAGGGTGTATTATTGGAAGATAATTAATTAAGTTATTAATGCAATATTGTGGTAGGCCCCGCTTTTGGCGGTGACGTTACCCTCGACTAAGTAGTCTGAGTCAGCAGGGATACAGTCCTAAATAGCCGGGTTATAGTATTAATAGTAGTTAACTTATGAGGGGATCAAAGAGTTTGGACCCCCGCCATCCAATACCGTGAAGTATTGAAGGAGGTCCTACTAAATTTGACCCAGGTCCATTGCAGGACCTCTAAACACTGAACAATGGCAAGACCTTTACCAAACCGTTCCCTTAACCCCCGACCAGGTAGCCAACATACCTCCATATAGACCGTGGAGATATGAATGGTGAAAATCCTTTATTTTATATAGACAGTAAAATAATGCCAAGACACCACGGACAAACGATAAGGAAAGATCACCTTCAACATAAGTAACTAGTTATTAAAGTCATTAATACAAAACCAAATAAAAAGTGCAAAAGATTAGAAATAAAAAGTATTATACTAGACACTTTGTCTTCACCAAGTGATGTAAGAGACTTAGGCAAACATGGCCTTGATTGTCAAGAACTCTTACGATCAATCTTGGATCCCGAGACGACTCACACACTCCACGATGGACAATGGATGATGGTGGTGGATGATGGTGTTGTGATGGTGGTGGGTGGTGGATGAAGTGTGAGAGAGGTGGTGTGCCAAGGGATGGTTTGAGCTTGAGCCAAGCACTCCTATTTATAGCCTATACAGAAGCCTGGACACGGCCCCGTGTCCGCTGGACACGGCCCCGTGTCCACCCTTTTCTCTTTCTTCATTAATACAGTTTGTCTTTATTAGCTCCACACGCCCCCGTGTCCGCTGGGCATGGCCCCGTGTCCGTCTGACACTCTCTCTCTTCATTAATTGTAATTCGAAATTACAATTAATGCGCCTGCTGTACTTTCGCCACGCCCCCGTGTCCGCTGGGCACGGCCCCGTGGTGGGCAATAGAAGCTTCTACAGGTTTGTCTTTTGTGCCAGGGCTGACCATTCTGGACACGGCCCCGTGCTGAGCTGGGCACGCCCCGTGTCGAGATGGGCACGCCCCGTGTCGGGATGGGCACACCCCGTGTCGGGCTGGGCACAGCCCCATGCTCAGCTGGGCACAGCCCCATGCTCAGCTTTCTTCTTGTTTTTGCTTTGGGGGTTGTTGTCGAGGGGTCGGGCATGCCACGTTTCTTCCTTTTCTTTGTATTTATGTTGGTTTTGGCTGTATATTTGTTCCTTTTGTTCGTTTAAGCTCATTTGATCCTGAAAGTACAAAAGGAAGACAAAAGCACACTTTTTCCAACATTAGTACTAAAAAAGGGTTAGTTTTATGCCTTATTTGATGTAATTTATATGTTGCATTTTACACACATCATGATGAAACCGAAACAAGGGTTGGTTTCGGTTAGGAGAGAGAGCCGAAATTTGATGTTATGAGGGTTGTGTAATTGTCTAACCCTTAAACTCTCTAATAATCTCCTTATATATACACCCAAGAGGAAACCTAATTAGTTAATAAGGGTAATATGGTCCATCAACAATTACCAACTAATTATTAATAGGTTATTAATATATTTTGATGGCAAATTGGATTTAAATAATCCCAACTTGCTCAATTTGGCCGATAATAATCTCAACTCAGTTATTGGCCGATAATAATCCAAACTGGTCCACTTTTGGCCGATAATAGTCCGCCGTTAAAAATAGCTTAACGGAGTTAAGCTTTTTTCCGAATTACAAACCGATGTTTTATGGATTTTGATCAGAACGAGGATACGAGTTGATTGATATAAAACTTACCTCGAAATGTTGCCTCAAACGACAAAAACGGTGCTTCAATTCGGGTGTTTAAACTTCCAATTAACAAAAATCAAACGGTGCTTCAATTCGGGTGTTTAAACTTCCAATTAACAAAAATCAAGTCGGGTGTTTAAACTTCCAATTAACAAAAATCAAACCGTGCTTCAATTCGGGTGTTTAAACTTCCAATTAACAAAAATCAAGTCGTTTGAAGCACCGTTTCGAGGTAAGTTTTACATAAATCGAATCGTATCCTCGTTCTGATCAAAATCCATAAAACATCGGTTTCTAATTCGGAAAAAAGCTTAACTCCGTTAAGCTATTTTTAACGGCGGACTATTATCGGCCAAAAGTGGACCAGTTCAGATTATTATAGGCCAATAACTGAGTTGAGATTATTACCGGCCAAAATGAGCAAGTTGGGATTATTTAAATCTAATTTGCCTATTTTGATCTATATAATATAAATGATTATAATGGCTACAAGATTAAATAATATAATATTAATATATTTAATCTCACATTCTCCCACTTAGCCGAGTAATCATTTATCATGAGTATTAGATGAGCCTGGCCAGGAGTTAACACTCATTTTAGCCTTAAAACAAGAACTATAGCAGAGAAATACAGCCGTTGAATCATCATTCGACTCAGGACCCCCATTAGTCATACTATAGCCTCAATTTAAAACCTAATAGTTATGATCAAAATACGCATAAGCCCTTTAGCGTCTGATTTGTATTTATATTTGTCTATATGTCATTACACCGGCAGAACATATGTTAGAGACATACAAAATCAAACTGAAGAAATTTTATTAATTAAAACATAAGCTAGTACAATATGCCATTAAATAAGGTCTTTAGCAAGTCCCATATTCGATACACGTTCTTCGAAAACTTTAGGTGGGAGACCTTTAGTCATCGGATCCGCAAGCATATCTTTAGTACTAATATACTCAACACAAAGATTATTTTCCTCAACTCTTTCACGTACGAACATATATTTTGTATCGAGATATAAACCAGCTCCAGTCGAACTGTTACTGTTCAAGAAACTAACGGCAGCTGAGTTATCACAGTAAAGCTTCAATGGTCTAGAAATGGAATTAACGATTTTGAGTCCAGTGATCAGATTTCTAAGCAACATTCCATGACAGGTTGCGTTGTAAACAACAATGTATTCTGCCATCATTGTGAAAGTTGTGGTTAACTGTTGTTTATGACTCTTCCATGAGATAGGTCCGCCTGCTAACATAAATATGTAGCCTGAAGTGGATTTCTTATCATCTTTGCATTTGGCAAAGTCAGAATCAGAATAACCTACCACTTCTAAGTGATCACTTCTTCTATAAGTCAGTTTATAGTCTTTCGTCCCTTGCAGATATCTAAGGACCTTCTTAGCTGCTTTCCAGTGATCTAGGCCAGGATTAGTCTGATAACGGCCTAGCATTCCAGCAATATAAGCGATATCTGGGCGAGTACAGACTTGAGTATACATCAGGCTCCTGACTACTGACGCGTAAGGTATCTGGCTCATTTGCTCCTTTTCAACCTCTGTTGTCGGACACTGGAATGAACCAAAAACATTTTCCATAACTACTGGAGCGACGGAGGGTTTGCACTGTTGCATGTTGTAACGTGTAAGGACACGATCTATGTAAGTCTTTTAGGACAATCCTAAGATCCTTTTATGTCTATCTCGGTGAATTTCAATGCCAATGACGTAAGAAGCATCTCCGAGATCCTTCATGTCGAAGTTATGCGAGAGTAACCGCTTCGACTCATGCAACATGTCTAAACTATTACTTGCCAATAGAATATCATCTACGTAAAGGACAAGTATAGTAAAGTTAATCCCACTCATCTTGAGGTAGGTGCATTGATCCACTTGATTCTTCATAAAACTTTGTCTCTTCATGACTTCATCAAACTTGAGGTACCATTGACGTGATGCTTGTTTTAACCCATAAATGGATTTCTTCAACTTACAGACTAGATGCTCCTGAACTTCAGGTTTAAAGCCTTCTGGTTGTTTCATGTAAACATCTTCGTCTAAGTCTCCGTTAAGGAAAGCAGTTTTGACGTCCATCTGATGCAGCTCTAAATCAAAATGAGCTACTAGGCCCATAAAGATCCTTAATGAATCTTTACGAGAGACAGGTGAAAACGTCTCTTGATAATCAATTTTCTCTTTCTGAGTGTAGCCCTTTGCAACCAATCTTGCTTTGTAGCGTTCAACGTTCCCATTCGGATCCAGTTTTGTTTTGAACACCCATTTACATCCTACAGGTTTGACATCATTGGGTAATTCTACCAAATCCCAAACGTCATTTTTCTTCATGGACTCAAGCTCATCAATCATTGCTTTGTTCCATTCAGAATAGGGGTGTTCAGGATTCGTTTCGATTTCGAAAAATTCGAAATTCGTTTAAATTCGATTCGATTATCAAGAATTCGTTTCGATTATAAGAATTCGAATTCGATTCAATTCGAGTCAAGTAAATCGAATACGAATTTATAATTTCAAATTCGTTTCGATTCGAAATTAGAATAAAAATTATACATTTTTATTTATATTTTTTATATATAATACATATATAACTTTTATTAAGCTATACTATAAATTATTTTCAAAAAAAATTTCAAGTATTAAAATTACCCATTACCAAACCCACTACATGACCCATAAGTAAAACCTAAGTATCTATCAATAGATTTCTAACCATAGAAATATTAACTTCTAATGTGGGGTGATTATTCCCGACTTCTCGTTTTGAATTTTAGACTTGTGGTACTTTATTTGAAACTTTTTAATGTGATATCGTGCTTTATGGCTGCTTTAAAATTTATGTTTCATTTTGATAGTTTTTTACATGTTTTAAAGAATCTGAATTAAATTGAATTTATTCGAATTCGATTCGAATTCGAAACTTTAATCGAATACGAATCGAATACGAATTGGGGCTTTTTACTCGAATTCGATAGGTTTTAATCGAATACGAATTCAAGGAAAAATAAAAATTATTCGAACAATTCGATTTGAAAAATTCGAAAATTCGTTACTCGATTCGATGAACACCCCTAATTCAGAAGACTGATCACTGCTAATGGCTTCATTATAAGAGATAGGATCATTGAGCTTTCCAGCATCCATTTCAGTTAGGTAGGTAATATAATCATCCCAATTAGTAGGCATTCTTTGCCTAGATGACCTCCTAAGTTGATTATCAGGTTCAGCGTTGTCTTGGTTTTGAGCGTTTGATGTGCCTTCGTTATGAGGTATAATGGTTTCTGATTGTGGAGATGGAATTTGTGCAGTAGCTTCAGGTGCAATTGTTGCATTGGGTACAAGAGGAGTAAACGGAGTAATGGTAAGCGACGTGTCTCTCCCCCCGCGTCTTATACTTCTTGCAATTCTTCGTAAGGATTGGTACTGCTCCCACTAACCTTGAAATCCTCTAGGAACGCAACACGCTTGGTTTCAACAATACGGGTGACATGGGAAGGACAATAGAAACGATAACCCTTCTAATGATCAGGATACTCGATAAAGCAACAGGTAACTGTTTTAGGGTCAAGTTTCCTTAGGAAAGGATTATAAAGTTTTGCTTCAGCAATGCAGCCCCATACTTTCATATATTTAAGACTCGGTTTCCTTCCTGTCCAAAGTTCATAAGGAGTTTTAGGGACAAACTTAGAAGGAACTCTATTGAGTATATGAACAGCTGCTTTTAACGCTTCAGTCCAGAGGAATAATAGTAAATTAGTGTTGGCTAACGTACTGCGCACCATGTTCATAAGGGTATGATTTCTTCGTTCAGCGACACCGTTCTGCTGAGGTGTACCAGGCATGGTGTATTGGTTCATAATCCCCCTGGCCTTTACAAAACTCATAAAATGGACCAGGAGCTTGACCCACATCAGTATGTCTTCCATAATATTCACCGCCTCTATCTGATCTCACAACTTTAATATGACGATCTAATTGCTTTTCAACTTCAGCTTTATAATCTTTAAAAGTTGTAAGAGATTCAGATTTTTCCTTAATGAGATACAAGTACATGTAACGAGAATAATCATCAATGAAAGTGATAAATGAAGTATATCCTGTTATGCCAGCGATTTGGTAGGGACCCCTAATGTCAGTATGAATGAGTTCTAATAGATTAGAGCTCCTAGTGGCACCTTTCTTATTCGCTAATTTCATTTTGCCTTTAAGACATTTGACACATGTTCCAAAATCAGTGAAATCGAGAGGAGGTGAGACTTCATCCTTTACGAGACGATTTAATCGTTCTCTTGAGATGTGGCCTAAATGTTGATGCCACAACATAGATGAAGTCCCTAAGTCTCGAATCTGTTTCATCTTTATGAGTGATTCATTAATATTATATGACAACAAAGATTTGGAAAAATTATCATCTAGTTCTAATCTATAGAGACCGCCATCCAGAATGTTAGTACCATAAAGAACGGAATCATAGAGAATAGAGAGTTTGTGATGACCATGGGAAACGACAAAACCGTCCATGTCTAACTTTGGTCTTGATACAAGGTTTCGAGTTACCTCAGGAACATATAAGGTATCATAAAGTTTAATACATAAACCAGTTTACAAAAATAATTGTAATGTTCCTATGGCCTTCACTTCTAATTCCCGATCATCCCCAACTTTAAGTGTTCTTTGGTTTCTTCCCAGCTTCCGGATTGAAAGGAATCCCTGAGTAGAGTTGGTTACATGAACCATAGAACCAGAATCAAACCGCCAAGAATTAGCAGGAACATTTAAATTAAAGGACTCAAGTATCATGAAAAAATCGTTACCTTTCTTAGCCAGCCACTCCTTGAAGTCAGGGCATTCCTTTTGCTTATGTCTTGTTTTCTTACAGAACTTGCAATAGGGTTTGCCTAAGGAGCTCTTAGAGCTGGAAGGTGCACTTGTATTAGGATTTGGCTTTTGAACTTTAGAAGCATCCTTTCTATGATAACTGTTCTTCCTCTTCTTAGAGTTTGAGGTGGTAAAGTTAGCAACATCAGTAGTGCGATCCATCTTCATACGCTCTTCCTCCTGTATGCACATAGCGACCAGCTCACTCATCATCCATTTGTCCTTCTGAGTGTTGTAATTGATCTTGAATGCTTCATAGGACGAAGGCAACGAAGTGATGATGAAGTGAACAAGAAAACCATCACTGATTTCCATCTCTAGCCCCTTCAGTTTATTGGCCATGTCAGGCATCATCATGATGTGCTCGCGAATGCCGCTCCTCCCATCATACTTAGTCATCACCAGCTTGAGGATAAGAGTGCTAGCGTGTGCTTTTGATGTCCCTTTGAATTGTGCCTCCACAGAAGCCAGGTAGGTTTTAGCGTCATCAGAATCAGGAATGGCTCCTCTAATTGCATTGTGTATGGACTGTTTCATGAACATGAGAGACATGCGGTTACACCTAGTCCATTTTTCATGAACTATCTGCTCAGCAGTAGTATTTGAGTGGTAAGGTCCGCTGGCTTATTATCTCTAAGAGCATAATCGAAGTCTAGTAATCCAAGTGTAAGCATGAGGGCATCCTTCCATTCAGCAAAGTTATCACCAGTCAAAGGTGGAATCCCGCAATTTGGTGCTGATAGTGGAAATAAGATGAGCGAATTATGATACTAAGAAAGAAGTCCTAATGTGATCTAAGGGCATGTTATACTAAGACAAACATAAATATTGACCATTTAATTATGAAGCTGTGATATTGTCTATTACTAACATCAAAATAATAGACTTAGTTAAAATTCTACTTAAACGAAGACAGATCAGCTTTTGCCAGAAGTGTAATCATTTAAGTATGTGTGCAAAGTAATCGTGATAAATCAGCTTTGGCCAGAAATGAGACAATCACTTTAGTTATGCACTTGTCAAGCATGCTAGACATAAATGAATTATATCAACTTTGGCCAGAAATTAAGACATTTTACATTCGTATGCATACTCAATATAGCTTTTATAATACTTGAACAATAAATAGATATATTAAATCACCTTTGGCCAGAAATGATACATCAGAAGCTCATTCAAGTTAAGCTATATTTGGTTTTGTGAAAAAATTATCTGATTCTGATTAGGTAATTAAGTGTTTACAAAACCAAGTATTTAATAGCAAACCACCTAATTTTAGTTCACATCAAACAGCCTAAAATAATGAGGTTTCGAGTGAGGTCTCGACTGAGTTATGAGATCTCGAGTCAGTTATGAGGTCTCGAGTCGCAACCTTGGTCTCGAGTCGCAACCTTGGTCTCGAGTTGTAATCATGGTCTCGACTACTGTGTTTTATGAGATCTCGACTCCATAATGAGGTCTCGAGTCGCAACCACGGTCTCGAGTTGTGAAGATTGAAGCCCTTAGTCGAAACCTCAGTGGTCTCGAGTTGAAACTTTATGGTCTCGAGTTGTAAAGATTTGAGGACCCTTATGATTTCGAGTCGAGACCTTGTGGTCTCGAGTCGAGATCTGATGGTCTCGAGTTACAATCTGATGGTCTCGAGTCCAATGTTAACAGCTGTTATTGTGATAATAACTGAAAACTCAAAATTTTAGGGATTGTGGGATAATGTTTCCTGTTTTATTGTAGATCTAAACTTATCAAAAGATTTCAAAAATTATAACTGATTATCTATTAACAGTTTTCGAAAATTTAATAGATAAAAGTCAGATCAAAACAGTAAAAACACTCACTAATCCAAATTATATTCCAAAACATAAGGAATTTTCGAGTTTTCTTAGAACAAATGATGAACCATAGGAAATTAAAACATAATTCTGGAAACCTGAAACCTGAATTTTAATGGTTTTATAATGGATTTCGTAACAACAAGTTTTACCCTTTATGATTTCGAGTCAATTATTTAAAATTCTTTTCCGAAACAGGGATTCGGGACATTATAAAAGGGACTCGAAACCGGCTGTTTTTAAGATTTACAAAATTCTGTTTTCCAGATTTCAATCCCAGAATTAACGGATACGAAAACATAACCGATTTATCAACATATGCTCTGATACCACATGTTGATCAGTTCTGTTTAAACATAATGGAAAACATGAATTACATACCTGTTACAGCAGACAGGCCAGCAGAGAATCCAGTCAGAGATGCAACTATTGAGTTCGACATACTTGTCAGGATGATCTGGTTCCTCCTTAGGGTGTAAGATTATGATGGTGATGAAACCGAAACAAGGGTTGGTTTCGGTTAGGAGAGAGAGCCGAAATTTGATGTTATGAGGGTTGTGTAATTGTCTAATTGTCTAACCCTTAAACTCTCTAATAATCTCCTTATATATACACCCAAGAGGAAACCTAATTAGTTAATAAGGGTAATATGGTCCATCAACAATTACCAGCTAATTATTAATAGGTTATTAATATATTTTAATCTATATAATATAAATGATTATAATGGCTACAGATTAAATAATATAATATTAATATATTTAATCTCACAAGTTGAACTTGCATCTCTTAAGAGAAATGCAAGCCTTCCAACACTTGATCTAGAGATTATTGACAATGACAAATCTTACATATTTCTAAGTTGCACCAAATAAACCATAATTTACACCTTATTTGAGATTGAATCCAGAACCTTCCATGAAAAAGGCAAGAGCCTATGTCAAATAAGCTAGTCTCAAATTTTTGATCTAGAGATCATTGACAATGACAAATCTTCAGCTATCTTAACTCTTATCATCTTCATCGCAGAACTAAACATGCCTAGATCTTTCTCATCTCATTTTTGTCTCGTTAGCATTCATTTGAATTTCTAAATCATTTCCTTTAACACAAATAATCCATTTCAGGGAGTGAGAGCCTATTGTGCTTTTCATGTGAGTACTTCTTTTACGGTCATTGAAATGTAATAGACAAGTTATGTTGTTTTCTTAATTAATGTGTGTATTATATGCTTTTACGTGCTTACTAACATAAGCTATTAAATAAAGGGAAAATCACCATTCTAGCCATTGACCAATCCACTTTTTCAAATTAGCCATATGAAGCCTCTTTAGGAGAGGCCTTACTAAAAACTAAGCAGTTGAGGCCTCTCATGCATAACGTTGAGAGGCTTCAGTAATCATCCAATTAATAAACGACATGTGCCAATTTTGGTTTGAAGCGGCCGAGAAACTTCACAGTGCCGCAAAATCAGGGGAAGCGTATGGCTTGAGCTGTTAGATTAAATATTATTTATTTAGTATTTAATCTTGTAGCCTATATAATCATTTATATTATATTAGATCAAAATATATTAATAACCTATTATAATTAGTTGGTAATTGTTGATGGACCATATTACCCTTATTTAACTAATTAGGTTTCCTCTTGGGTGTATAAATAAGGGGCTTATTAGAGAGTTAAAGGGTTACACACTTTACACAATCAATCAACCCTCATTAACATCAATTCGTTCTCTCTCCCTCTAACCGAACCTTACCCTACTTTCGGTTATCATCACCATCATTACTTTACACCCTAAGGAGGAACCGAATCAACTTGACAAGCATGTCGAACACTATGGCTGGTTCTCTGACTGGATTCTCCACTGCTTTGAATACTATCACAGGTATGTGTTTCATGTTTTCCATTAAGTTTAATCAGAACTGATCAACATGTGGTATCAGAGCATATGTTGATAAATCAGTTCTGATTTTGTATCCATTATTCTCGGATCGAAAATCTGGAAAACGAAAGTTTTAAAGCATTAAAATCAAGAACTGTTTTCGAGTTGTTTGTGACCGAAATCCCTGTTTTCGGATCCTGCTAATTGATAAACCGACTCGAAATTATAAAGGATTAAACTTATTGTCACGAAATCCATTACATAACCATTAAAATCAGGTTTCGGATTTTCAGATTATGTTCTTATTTTTTTAGGGTTCATCATTATGTTCTAAGCAAAACTCGAAAATTCCCTAATATTTGGAATCTAATTTGGATTAGTGGATGTTTTTCTAATGTTTGATCTAAATTTTATCTATTAAATTTTCGAAAACTGTTAAAGATATTCAGTTATTATTTTCGAAATATTGTGATAAGTTTAGATCAGAAATAAAACAGGAAACATTATCTCCACAATCCCTAAAAGTTCGAGTTTCAGTTTTTATCACAATCAGCAGCTGTTAACAGAGGACTAGAGACCATCAGACTACGACTAGAGACCACAAGGTCTCGACTCGAGACCATAAGGTCTCGACTCGAAATCATAAAGGTCATCAAAAGCTTGCAACTAGAGACAAAGGTCTCGACTCGAGACCATTAGATCTCGACTCGAGACCATAACGTGACAACTCGAGATCAGAAGTCTACAACTTGAGACCATCAGGTCTCGACTCGAGACTACAAGGTCTCGACTCGAGATCATAAGGGCTTAAAACTTCACAACTCGAGACCACAGTCTCGACTCGAGATCACTGCGTTTTCGACTAAAGGCATTCGAGACTATGGTTGTGACTAGAGATCTCATTATGGAGTCGAGATCTCATAAAACATACCAACTCGAGACCTGACTCGAGACCCAACTCGAGACCTCATTATTTAGTTCGATCCGCGCTAACAGGTGGTTTGCTATTAAATACTTGGTTTTGTTAACACTTACTTACTTAATCAGAATCAGATAATTTTTGCAAAACCAAAATATAGCTTAACTTGAATGAGCTTCTGATGTATTAATTCTGGCCAAAGCTGATTTAATACATCTATTTATTGTTCAAGTATTATAAAAAGCTATGTTGAGTATGCATTACAAACCTGAAATGTCTTAATTCTGGCCAAAGCTGATTTAATTCATTTATGTTTAGCATGACTTGACAAGTGCATAACTAAAGTGATTGTCTCATTTCTGGCCAAAGCTGATTTGTCACAATTACTTTGCACACATATTTAAATGATTACACTTCTGGCCAAAGCTGATTTGCCTTCATTTAAATAGAATTTTACTAAGTCTATTATTTTGATGTTAGTAATAGACATTATCACAGCTTCATAATTATAATGGTCATTACTTATGCCTGCCTTAGTATAACATGCCCTTTAGATCACATTAAGACTTCTTTCTTAGTATCATAACTTGCTCATCTTATTTCCACTATCAGCACCCAATCAAGGAATTCCACCTTTGACTGGTGATAACTTTGCTGCATGGAAGGATGCCCTCATGCTTACACTTGGAGTGTTGGACTTTGATTATGCTCTAAGAGAGGATAAGCCAGCGGACCTTACTCCACAGAGTACTGCTCCTCAGCAGTTACTTCATGATAAGTGGACTAGAAGTAACCGCATGTCTCTCATGTTCATGAAGCAGTCCATTCATCACTCTATCAGAGGAGCTATTCCTGATTCTGACGATGCTAAAACCTATTTGGCTTCTGTGGAGGATCAATTCAAGGGAACATCAAAAGCACACGCTAGCACTCTTATCCTCAAGCTGGTGACGACTAAGTATGATGGGAGGAGCGGCATTCGCGAACACATCATGATGATGCATGACATGGCCAATAAGTTGAAGGGCCTAGAGATGGAGATCAGTGATGGTTTTCTTGTTCACTTCATCATCACTTCGCTTCCTTCGTCCTATGAAGCATTCAAGATCAATTACAACACTCAGAAGGACAAATGGACGATGAGTGAGCTGATCGCCATGTGCGTGCAGGAGGAAGAGCGTATGAAGATGGATCGCCATACTGATGTTGCTAACTTCACCACCTCCAGCTCAAAGAAGAGGAAGAACAATTATCCAAGAAATGATGCTTCTAAGGTTCACAAGCCAAATCCAAATCCTAATACAAGTGCACCTTCCAGCTCTAAGAACTCCTTAGGCAAACCCTACTGCAAGTTCTGTAAGAAAACAGGACATAAGCAAAAGGAATGCCCTGACTTCAAGGAGTGGCTGGCTAAGAAAGGTAACGATTTTTTCATGATACTTGAGTCCTTTAATTTAAATGTTCCTGCTAATTCTTGGTGGTTTGATTCTGGTTCTATGGTACATGTTACCAATTCACTTCAGGGATTCCTTACAATCCGGAAGCTGGGAAGAAACCAAAGAACACTTAAAGTTGGGGATGATCGGGAATTAGAAGTGAAGGCCATAGGAACATTACAATTATTTTTGAAAACTGGTTTATGTATTAAACTTTATGATACCTTATATGTTCCTGAGGTAACTCGGAACCTTGTATCAGGACCAAAGTTAGACATGGACGGTTTTGTCGTTTCTCATGGTCATCGCAAACTCTCTATTCTCTATGATTCCGTTGTTTATGGTACTGGCATTCTGGATGGTGGTCTCTATAGATTAGAACTAGATGATAATTTTTCCAAATCTTTGTTGTCATATAATATTAATGAATCACTCACAAAGATGGAAAAGATTAAATCGTCTCGTAAAGGATGAAGTCTTACCTCCTCTCGATTTCACCGATTTTGGAACATGTGTCAAATGTCTCAAAGGCAAAATGACATTAGCAAATAAGAAAGGAGCCACTAGGAGCTCTAATTTATTAGAACTCATTCACACTGACATTAGTGGTCCTTATCAAATTGCTGGTATAACAGGACATACTTCATTTATCACTTTCATTGATGATTATTCTCGTTACATGTACTTGTATCTTATAAAGGAAAAATCTGAATCTCTAACAACTTTTAAAGATTATAAAGCTGAAGTTGAAAAGCAATTAGATCGTCAGATTAAAGTTGTGAGATCAGATAGAGGCGGTGAATATTATGGAAGACATACTGATGTGGGTCAAGCTCCTGGTCCATTTTATGAGTTTTGTAAGGGCCAGGGGATTGTGAACCAATACACCATGCCTGGTACACCTCAGCAGAATGGTGTAGCTGAAAGAAGAAATCGTACCCTTATGAACATGGTGCGCAGTATGTTAGCCAACACTAATTTACTATTATTCCTCTGGACTGAAGCGTTAAAAGCAGCTGTTCATATACTCAATAGAGTTCCTTCTAAGTCTGTCCCTAAAACTCCTTATGAACTTTGGACAGGAAGGAAACCGAGTCTTAAATATATGAAAGTATGGGGCTGCATTGCTGAAGCAAAACTTTATAATCCTTTCCTAAGGAAACTTGACCCTAAAATAGTTACCTGCTTCTTTATCGGGTATCCTGATCACTCGAAGGGTTATCGTTTCTATTGTCCTTCCCATGTCACCCGTATTGTTGAAACCAAGCGTGCTGCGTTCCTGGAGGATTTCAAGGTCAGTGGGAGCAGTACCAACCCTTATGAAGAATTGCAAGAAGTACAAGACGCGGGGGGAGAGACTCGTCGCTTACCATTACTCCGTTTACTCCTCTTGTACCCCATGCAACTGCCCCTGAAGTCACTGCACAAAATCCATCTCCACAATCAGAACCCATTATACCTCATAACGAAGGCACATCAAACGCTCAAAACCAAGACAACGCTTAACCCAATAATCAACTCAGGAGGTCATCTAGGCAAAGAAGGCCTACTAATTGGGATGATTATGTTACCTACCTGACTGAAATGGATGCTGGAAAGCTCAATGATCCTATCTCTTATAATGAAGCCATTAGCAGTGATCAGTCTTCTGAATGGAACAAAGCAATGATTGATGAGCTTGAATCCATGAAGAAAAATGACGTTTGGGATTTAGTCGAATTACCCAATGGTGCCAAACCTGTAGGTTGTAAATGGGTGTTCAAAACAAAACTGGATCCGAATGGGAACGTTGAACGCTACAAAGCGAGATTGGTTGCAAAGGGCTACACTCAGAAAGAGGGAATTGATTATCAAGAGACGTTTTCACCTGTCTCTCGTAAAGATTCATTAAGGATCGTCATGGCCCTAGTAGCTCATTTTGATTTAGAGCTGCATCAGATGGACGTCAAAACTGCTTTCCTTAACGGAGACTTAGACGAAGATGTTTACATGAAACAACCTGAAGGCTTTAAGCCTGAAGGTCAGGAGCATCTAGTGTGTAAGTTGAAGAAATCCATTTATGGGTTAAAACAAGCATCACGTCAATGGTACCTCAAGTTTGATGAAGTCATGAAGAGGCAAGGTTTTATGAAGAATCAAGTGGATCAATGCACCTACCTCAAGATGAGTGGGAGTAACTTTACTATACTTGTCCTTTACGTAGATGATATTCTATTGGCAAGTAATAGTTTAGACATGTTGCATGAGTCGAAGCGTTTACTCTCGCATAACTTCGACATGAAGGATCTCAGAGATGCTTCTTACGTCATTGGCATCGAAATTCACCGAGATAGACACAAAGGGATCTTAGGATTGTCTCAAAAGACTTACATAGATCGTGTCCTTACACGTTATAACATGCAACAGTGCAAACCCTCCGTCGCTCCAGTAGTTAAGGGAGATGTTTTCGGTTCATTCCAGTGTCCGACAACAGAGGTTGAAAAGGAGCAAATGAGCCAGATACCTTATGCGTCAGTAGTCGGGAGCCTGATGTATGCTCAAGTCTGTACTCGCCCAGATATCGCTTACATTGCTGGAATGCTAGGTCGTTATCAGACTAATCCTGGCCTAGATCACTGGAAAGCAGCTAAGAAGGTCCTTAGATATCTGCAAGGGACGAAAGACTATAAACTGACTTATAGAAGAAGTGATCACTTAGAAGTGGTAGGTTATTCTGATTCTGACTTTGCCAAATGCAAAGATGACAAGAAATCCACTTCGGGCTACATCTTTATGTTAGCAGGCGGACCTATCTCATGGAAGAGTCATAAACAACAGTTAACTACAACTTCCACAATGATGGCAGAGTACATTGCTGTTTACAACGCAACCTGTCATGGAATGTTGCTTAGAAATCTGATCACTGGACTCAAAATCGTCAATTCCATTTCTAGACCATTGAAGCTTTACTGTGATAATTCAGCTGCCGTTAGTTTCTCGAACAGTAACAGTTCGACTGGAGCTGGTTTATATCTTGATACGAAGTACTTGTTCGTACGTGAACGAGTTGAGGAAAATAATCTTTGTATTGAGTATATTAGTACTAAAGATATGCTAGCGGATCCGATGACTAAAGGTCTCCCACCTAAAGTTTTCGAAGAACATGTATCGAATATGGGACTTACTAAAGACCTTATTTAATGGCATATTGTACTAGCTTATGTTTTAATTAATAAAATTTCCTCAGTTTGATTTTGTATGTCTCTAACATATGTTCTGCCGGTGTAATGACATATAGACAAATATAAATACAAATCAGACGCTAAAGGGCTTATACATATTTTGATCGTAACTGTTAGGTTTTAAATTGAGGCTATAGTATGACTAATGGGGGTCCTGAGTCGCATGATGATTTAACGGCTGTATTTCTCTGCTATAGTTCTTGGTTTAAGGCTAAAATGAGTGTTAACTCCTGGCCAGGCTTACCTAATACTCATGATAAATGATTACTTGGCTAAGTGGGAGAATGTTAGATTAAATATTATTTATTTAGTATTTAATCTTGTAGCCTATATAATCATTTATATTATATTAGATCAAAATATATTAATAACCTATTATAATTAGTTGGTAATTGTTGATGGACCATATTACCCTTATTTAACTAATTAGGTTTCCTCTTGGGTGTATAAATAAGGGGCTTATTAGAGAGTTAAAGGGTTACACACTTTACACAATCAATCAACCCTCATTAACATCAATTCGTTCTCTCTCCCTCTAACCGAACCTTACCCTACTTTCGGTTATCATCACCATCATTACTTTACACCCTAAGGAGGAACCGAATCAACTTGACAAGCATGTCGAACACTATGGCTGGTTCTCTGACTGGATTCTCCACTGCTTTGAATACTATCACAGGTATGTGTTTCATGTTTTCCATTAAGTTTAATCAGAACTGATCAACATGAGCTGCTTCCATTAGCTCAAGACGACTCAAAGTAAAATTGCTTAAATGACTCAATTTTTTTTGCTTAAACAACTTAGACTTATTGAGACGTCTGAATGAGCCGCTTTAGCCATTTTATTAAACCGTTAGGACGTTTCAACATTATTTAACTTTTTTTTAATTTTTAACTAAGACGTCTACATGTTAAACAATTGAGCCGTCTGAACCGTCTGCAACTTATGATGCCTGAAACATCGAGCCAGACGTCTGAGCCGTCTTGAATTGGTGGAAGTGGTTCAAGCAAGAGTGAGTATGCGGCGTTGTGGAGTCTCTCAGCCTCTTCAAACCAAAATTGCCACATGTCGTTTTTTAATTTGTTGATTATTAAAGCCTCTTAACATTATACATGAGAGACCTTAACTGCTTGATTTTCAGTGAGGCCTCTCCCAAAGAGGCTTCAGATGGATAATTTGGAAAAAAAGGGTTGGTTAATGGCTAATTTAGTGATTTTCCCTTAAATAAACCATAATTAAAAGACGTAATCATTTGTGTTATGCTTCACAAGCATTGCAGACATCGAGTTCAAATGATACCTCCACTAGTTAAATAAGTCATATTGTGTACGTTCTTTTAAGTGTATATGCGTGCATGCATTTTTAGTCAAAGCTTTCATCTTGACACAAAATCAAATGTAATCATATGAGTGTATATAAGAGGGCCTCAACTGCTTGGTTTTCAGTGAGGCCTCTCCAAAGAGGCTTCATATGGATAATTTGGAAAAGAGGGTCGGGTAATGGCTAATTTGGTGATTTTCCCTTAAATAAACCATAGCTTAAACACGTAATCATTTGTGTTATGCTTCACAGGCATTGCAGACATCGAGTTCGAGTAATACCTCCACTAGTCAAATAAGTCATATTGTCCGCATTCTTTTGAGTGTATATGCGTGCATGCATGCCTTTTAGTCAAAGCTTTCATCTCGATACTTAATCAAATGTAATTAGGTATTAAATGATAGCACATTTAGTAGCCGATCATTACTTACGTATAAAACCAACTAGACTGAACGTTCAAAAACCTATTACCATTTCTACAAAAAACGGAAGGTAACACCATCATGCTTAATCATGATAAAACGATAGCCCCACCAACTTAACACATAACCATACGTAATTGAATCCTTATCAATAACAGAATCACCGTCATATCATCATTTACATATAAAACCAACCACACCGAGCATTCAAAACCCTACGATCATTTCCACGACAAAAAAAGATAACCCACCATCCTTCCTCGCAATCAAGAGTTTTTTTCGAACGAAAACCTGAAACCCATCCTCAAAAACATAAAAGTCTAGTTAAAACAAAGGATCACTATTGTCAATATCCAAAGATAGAAGCACCCAAAAGAAAAAGAGGGTAGCAACATTTAGTCCACCATAGAGACAGAAAAATGGAGTGCAGTTTTGGCAAGGGTTACTTACAAATCGGTTTTGCAAACAAACAAATCCCCATTTAAAACTCTCTTTCTCGCTCTACTCTCTCTCATGATCAGCATGTTTACACTTGAGGTATGCACAAAATACTAATTTTTTCACTCCCAAAAAACCCCTATAATTTCTCCCCTTTTGAACTCGCTAATTAGGGCTTCTGATCTCACTCAAGAATGTAGGTACATTCTAGAATTCAATTAAAGTTTTGATTTTTATGTTTAATTCGCTGTATTTTTTGCTTGATTGAAATGGGTTTTTTTTTTTTTTTTTTTTATGCAGCAAGTCCGATCTTTTAGGGTCAATGTTTTTGATTTGGATCTTTAACATGTTAGATGTAGCATTTATGTTTGTGAATCAATTGTCTTTAACCCTAAAGTGATTCTGATTTTGCTGTGTTTGTGTTTGATGCTAATTGGATCCTGACATTAAGTTGAATTTTGTTGTTAAAAAGTTGTTTTTTGAGAAAATTATATTTTTTTATTTATGTTTCAGATGTGTTGATTAGCTGATTTTTCTTGACATATCATGCCTCATCTCTGTTTAATCATTGATTTATTATTTTTTAATTTTTTTTGATTTTTTTTGATTTTTTTTTATATATGAATCCAATTCTTGAGTTCTTGAATGATTAAATCACATGAGTTTTGTGATAAATTGGAATTTAAAACTGGAATTTACTTTTAATTTTCTTGAAGTACTTTTACAAGACTTATGATGTTTTTGTTTCTTCTGTAGGTTTTGATTATGCACACAATCTGGTTGCTATAGGCTGAACATTACTAAAGAATTAAACTGTTTACATACACAAGGTTCCATATTCTGTGTACTCGAAAATGAGTTCGCGGTTTCCATCTCATCAGTTGAATAATGGTTTGTATGTATCGGGGCGGCCCGAACAGCCGAAAGAAAGGACTCCAACCATGTCATCCACGGCAGTGCCTTACACTGGCGGCGACATTAAAAAATCCGGCGAACTTGGAAAAATGTTTGATGTAGAAAACGCTAGTTCCCGACCGAGAAAGTCCGGACCTATATCTAACGCCCCGTTAAGAACCGGGTCGTTTGGTGGTGGAAACTCATCTCATTCCAACCAAACATCGTCGAATTCGGGTAACCGAATGGGTTCATCCGGGGCTGGTCCTGGTTCATCGTCAATGAAGAAAGCTAGTTCTGGTCCTTTAAATAAACATGGTGAGCCTATTAGGAAATCTTCCGGACCGCAAGGTGGAGGGATGCCGACTTCTAGACACAACTCTGGACCCATCCCACCGGTTCTCCCAACCACGGGGCTCATCACATCTGGGCCCCTGAACTCAGCTGGTGCGCCCCGAAAGGGGTCTGGTGCAGCAGATGGTGCAGGGACGGGTAAATCGCGAACCACCATGGCTAAAAATCAAGCGGTTACTTACCTTCGCCGTGAAGATTCGAGGTGGTTTTTTTTTGCTGCATTTTTTTTAGCTTTTGGCGGTTTTATTGTCTTTGCTGTTACTGTAATTTATTTGCTGATGTGGCAGCTTGGCTTTTGGTTTGAGTGGATGTTGGGGAAGAAAATCTATGATTGATTTTATTGATGGGTATCCTGATGCTGAACTTAGAACCGCAAAAAATGGACAGTTTGTCAAGGTGTCTGGGGTATGTTGATTTTACTTTTACTCTATATAAATGTCTTACCTTTTACTTATACTTAGTCATGTAATTTTCATATCTATGGCATACAAATAGCTTACGCCTTTATAATATAGTTTAGTTATTAGGGTCTTCATTAGTTCTTTTCGAAGCATGCAACATTGATGACTTTAAGCTATTGACAAAATTAGGTTTGAGGTGGGAATGATTGAATCTTTTGGATTTCATCACGTGCGAGAAGTTATGTGTACTTTACGCATTTGTTATTTTGGATGTGGTATAATGCTACAGTTTCTTCTCAGATAGATATCGGTCATATCGCCCTCTATTTATGGATGATATGCATTGATTTTTTTCTAGAAAAAAAAATTAATATGCTGCAGGTGTAAAGAAAAGTTTTGGAAAATCCTTTTTTAGAACTTACAGTATTTTGGCTGGAAATGAAAATAGGAACTGACCATTCCGTTTTTAACTGTCGTCTTAATTCCAGAGGGTGCCCTTTTTCTTCATTTCGTCAATGAATGAAACAGACTATTTTGCCCAACAGTAGAGGAAACATGTACTGGTTTTGGAAAAAAAAATTACGTAGTATGTAGAAAAGATAATGATTAATTGATTTTCATTGTCAGAAGAGGGTGAGTTCACTGGATTTGATGTAGAGATTCTTCTGCACCTATGGCAGAAATAGCGTGGGAAATCTGATGACAAAACGTCAACGATTGTTGAGTATTAGACTCAGATTTTAGGGATAAAGTCAGGTTGAGGGTAAACATCAATCGAGTGCCTGAACGAAAACCATCTGATGAACTTTGAGAGGCGAAGTGTTCTATTGTTAATCATGATAGTGTATGGACTGTGGAGAAGATAAGTGTAGCTAGGAGGTAGATAAGTTTGAAACTTATACCTGACGGAACGTGATTCTTTCCATTTAGCTGATTTTTGTTCCATGTGCAGGGGGTGTGTTTTTTCATACCTTAAATAAACTTTTATAATATTAATCAGTGTTATTTTTGTAATCCTCAATAAAGTAAATCTTTTTGAAAGTTCACACCTTTTACAAAATGTTCTTATGTTTTACTAAAATAATTAGAGAATATACCTTTTTTAGTAATCTTAGTTGAGGTGTTCATGAGCTTTTATTTTGTTTAGCTTGTATTATTTGTACATAGCCAGTATCTTTTTTCTAAATAATATATAAAGTAGCAACAAAATGTATATTAGGTAATAAGTTTACATTAAAACTTATTCCATTCCTATAGGTCAATTAAACATAGTAGTAAGAATGTAAGATATGATCAATTCCATTCCTATAGCAGTACATTTTAGACCCTTAACATGTAATTTCACTTAACTAATTCATTTGCACATAAATCTATGTTTTTTTTTCTTCGAAAGCCGGTCTATAGCTTAGGAGGCTTTGGTTTGTTATTATCGCCCGTGTCATTTTTAAACAATCATTTCAGTGAAATGTTTCCTTCAATATTGATAAGATGCATCTCACAAATATAGAAATTTAATATATGCTTTTGAACTAATGTTCCATATTGTTACATAATTGCTTCTACTGATCATGAAAATCTTGATTTCTTGAAGGTGGTTACTTGCGGAAACGTTCCTCTAGAATCATCATTCCAAAGGGTTCCCAGATGTGTTTATACATCCACAAGTTTATATGAATATCGGGGATGGGGTTCGAAACCTGCAAATCCCACACATCGACGTTTTTCCTGGGGCCTGCGATCCATGGAGGTTAGAAATCAATTAATATTTAAATTTCAAAATATTAATGTTTGATTGCAATTTAAACCATTAGTTGTCAATCAATTATACTACTTGTTAGGTTTGTTGGACACAAGTCTGTATTTTATTTAGATTTACATGTGTAATCTAGCTTTTGCATAAAGCAAATATTCTCCTATGTATTAAATATCACTTGCTACATTCCAAAAAGAAAATATATAAATTGCCCTTATAGTATCATAAAGATTATTTCACTGATTCATGATTAATTGATAATGAAGATTCTAAACTTTTTATAAAGAAATGATGACCACATCAAACTTTACAGGAAATGATAGAAAATTGAAAATGCCGGCCCTAAATTAGTTACAAAGTCTTTATTAATTATTTTTCCAAGAATTTTGGATACATTTTTAAAAGGTCAACACTCAAGATGTATGTTTTTTAACATATTAGTAAGAAAGTTTTTGCATAATTATCTGCAGAGGCACGTAGTGGATTTCTATATATCCGACTTCCAGTCTGGCTTAAGGGCGTTAGTTAAGACTGGTTATGGGAACCGTGTGACACCACATGTTGAGGAATCTGTTGTTCTAGAAGTTGACCAGTCAAACATAGAATCATCTCCACAATTCCTCACATGGTTGAGTGACAGAAACATCTCTAGGGATGATCGTGTCATGCGCCTCAAAGAAGGGTATATAATATAAACTTTACCTTGTGATCTTTTTACTTATACAATGGTCTTAAAAATGAAATAATATCCAGGTATATTAAAGAAGGTAGTACCGTGAGTGTGATGGGAATCGTGCAACGACACAACAACGTGTTGATGATTGTTCCACCATCAGACCCAGTGCCGGTTGGATGCCAATGGACCCGATGCCTCCTTCCTGTGAACCTGGAGGGAATCGTGTTGAGATGTGATGACTCATCAAAGCTCGACGTCATTCCTGTTTGATGTTCGGTAAGCAAAATGTGGAGGGATGGCCGTATATCGACTATGTTTAAAATAGTTGTATAGTCTGTTTGTTCTTCTTTCATCAAAGTAATGGTGTTGTGTGATAATGGGAGTTAAAAAGGGTAACTTTTTAGACTTAAGATGAGTTTACAGTTTCCCTTTTATTTTTACCTTTTTTACCTTTTATTTTCTTTCTGAGAAATGTTTAGAGAATTTGCACTTTTTCTTTTATAATATACAATGAAGGCATAATTATATACTATATCATGGGTTCTTTTTATCAGTGGTGTTTTTAGTTAGTTTGGTTGTGTTGCCATAAGATACCTGAAGGTGTCACCTTGTAGATTCATACTCGATGTCCAGTGGCGGATTTAGAAAATTTTTATAGGGGCAACGTTTAAAAAAAAAAAGGTAATGAAATCGAAAAAACGTCAAATTTTTCCAAAATTTACACTACCGTCGAAGCGTCAAGGGGCAACGAACGCTACCCCTTCTTCTACTGTATATCCGCCCCTGTCGATGTCACATGACGTCAGTTACACGACCTTCTTAGGTAATGAATCGGAAGTTGTCACCTCAAGGCAGTATTTAAAACTTCCAAGTGAAAAGTTCTTAAATACTTACCTTTCCATCAAGTTAAAAACTAGGATTTATCTCTAGTGGAGTGTTATCTGTTCCTAGATTTTTATTAGGGTATCCGGGGCACTCTCGGGGAGATGGTGAGGTCTAAATGGGGCCCGATGATGACGAAAATAAACTTGTTCAACGGCCTATACCAACAAGCGGTAAAAATTATATTTTTTAACGTTGTATATTTTTTAATTTTGTTTACTAATAAGTAAAAAAATATATTTTTTAACAATTGTTATTTTATAATATGTAGGATCGCACACGAGGAAGCGGGTGTAGCGATCTCCACGTGATGAAAGTCGCTTTAAAGGACTTTAAAGAAAAACATCCGAACGGTTTTCAACATGTCGAGGCATGGGAGGTCGTTCGAACACACGACAAATGGGCCCAAGTCCCATTGTTGGGTGAGGAAGGGGAATGTTCGGGACATAAAAGAAAGCCCGTTGAGGTGGACCCTTCCATACCCGATATGAACGAAGACCCCTCACCACAAAGAACACAACGGCGAGACAAGCGTCAAGCGACATCGTCCGAGGGAAGCTTGATGTGCGATAAAGTGTTATATATATTAGGTGTATATTTTAAGCCCTTTTTTTAACACTTATTTTAGCCAAGTTTTAAATTTATAAAACACGATATTTTACTAACACTAAACACACATATGAGCAAGTGCACCCATCGTTGAGCGTAGTATAGCGTTGGTAAGATACCGAGGTCGTCCAAGGACACAAGAGCTTTTAATACCGGTTTATCCTCAACGTCTAATCAAAATAAAAAGTTTAGAAAAATGTTTTAAGCTAAGAAAAAATAAAAACTATCTAAAATGGTGAAAAATAAAAATAAAAGAAAAACAGATAGACAAGATGAATCACTTGGTTCCGACTCGTATCTAGTATAACCTTTGATTATTTCCGCACTTTTGCACATAATTAAGAGATTATCTTAGTTATTGTAGTAGGCCTCTCTTTTGAAGGTGACGTTACCCTCACCCCAGTAGTTTGAGTCAGCAAGGATACAATCCTAAAAAGGTGGATTATTGAAAGATAATGAATTAAGTTATTAATGCAGTATTGTGGTAGGCCCCGCTTTTGGCGGTGACGTTACCCTCGGCTAAGTAGTCTGAGTCAGCAGGGATACAGTCCTAAATAGCCGGGTTATAGTATTAATAGTAGTTAACTTATGAGGGGGTCAAAGAGTTTGGACCCCCGCCATCCAATACCGTGAAGTATTGAAGGAGGTCCTACTAAATTTGACCCAGGTCCATTGCAGGACCTCTAAACGCTGAACAATGGCAAGACCTTTACCAAACCGTTCCCTTAACCCCCGACCAGGTAGCCAACATACCTCCATATAGACCGTGGAGATATGAATGGTGAAAATCCTTTATTTTATATAGACAGTAAAATAATGCCAAGACACCACGGACAAACGATAAGGAAAGATCACCTTCAACATAAGTAACTAGTTATTAAAGTCATTAATACAAAACCAAATAAAAAGTGCAAAAGATTAGAAATAAAAAGTATTATACTAGACACTTTGTCTTCACCAAGTGATGTAAGAGACTTAGGCAAACGTGGCCTTGATTGTCAAGAACTCTTACGATCAATCTTGGATCCCGAGACGACTCACACACTCTATGATGGACAATGGATGATGGTGGTGGATGATGGTGTTGTGATGGTGGTGGGTGGTGGATGAAGTGTGAGAGAGGTGGTGTGCCAAGGGATGAGTTGAAATGAATCCAAGCACTCCTATTTATAGGCTGAACAGAGAGCTGGGCACGGCCCCGTGTCCGCTGGGCACGGCCCCGTGCCCGTCTGACACTCTCTCTCCTCATTAATTGTAATTCGCAATTACAATTAATGCGCCTGCTGTACTTTCGACACGCCCCCGTGTTCACTGGGCACGGCCCCGTGGTGGGCAATAGAAGCTTCTATAGGTTTGTCTTTTCTGCTGCTTCTTGGGCACGGCCCCGTGCTGGCTGAGCACGGCCCGTGTTCAGCCTTCTGCCTTCTCTATTTTGCTTGGGAAGATGCCGTTGAGGGGTCGGGCAGTCCACTAATGTTCCTTTCCTTGTATTTATGTTGCAATTAGCTGTCTTTTTGCTTCTTTTGTGTTTTTGAGCTCATTTAATCCTGAAAATACAAAAGGAAGACAAAAACACTCTTTTTCCAATATTAGTACTTAAAAAGGGTTAGTTTTATGTCTCATTTGATGTAATTTATATGTTGCATTTTACACACATCAAAGCTCGGCCGAGTTGGCGGAACAATTCAAAGAGTACACCACCATGAAAGAAAAGAAGCACGCGATTGAATTGGAGGCGATTGAATTGAGGAAGAAAAGAGAGTCGCAGGCTCTCGAGCTCATATCGGAACAACGCGAGACGATGAAAAACTACAATTACGATCGAGATATGGAAACATTCATCAAGCCGCACGACGATGCTCCGCCAAATATGTTGCCGTTCATCCTCGCCCGAAAACGCGACATCGCTAACAAGTACGGGTGGCCGTGCGATTTCTAAAATTTTTATTTTCTAGTTTTAATGTAATTTTTATTTTCTAGTTTGAATGTAATTTTAATTTTCTAGTTTGAATTTAATTTTTATTTTTATTTTTATTTTCTACTTTAAAATGTCTTTTGTTAAATTTTATTAATATTTTTTTATAAATATGCATAATTACAACAAATAAAAAAAAATTAAAAAACCAAGTCCCCTAATAGGGGAGTGCCGCCATCAAATTTGGGTGTGAGGAGAGTTTAAGATGGGAGTTGACGTGGCATAATGTAATTGGGTGTGCGTAAGAGAGGGAACTCCCCTAATAGGGGAGTGCCCCTCTCACCCTTAGAGGTAAAAAGAAAGATGGATATGACAGATTGTACATCCCAAATGTCAAACTTTTTTGGATCTAATTTTATAGGCTTTCCAGATATATTGCCCTTGAGGTTATGGGGTAGAAATGGGTGCATTTATTAAGTCCTGAGAATTTGAGTTCTTTTTTGGATCTAATTTTAATAGAAAAAGGGCGAAAAGCGTAACAAGTGTCGGTTTTCGTAAGATTTTCTATTTTTGCAACTTTTTATTTTGATGAAGCTTTTATTCAAACAAAGTTATTTTTGATGAACTTGTTTGTTTTTCTTTTTGCTTCATCAACAACACACATTTTTTTTTACGAAAAACCGAACTTGTTACTAAAACAAAGGGTTAAAAATGAAAAAGGTTTTGGTGGGTAAAAGGGTTTTTGGTTTGGGTGATGAAATGAAAAGGTTTAGGCTCAAAGGGGCTAACTATGGGGATTTTTGGGTAGGTGGTAAAAGAAAAAGAAAAATAATGGTGTAGAAATAAAAAATGGTTAGTCCTAATGCCTCCATCATTTACTTACTCGGGTTTAAGTTGATAAGGACCGGGAATGTATCGTCATGGCAAGTTCTAGAGTCGTAAGAACCAAGCGGCTATTCACACAAGAAACGAAAAATGAGCATTTAGTTTTAATGATATGTAATTGTGCTCAATAAAGGCTCAAAACTCACTTTTGTGGGAATGGGTTTTTATGTGATCAAGTATATATAATCAAATTTTAACTAAGTTTGCCATGCCTTTTTATAATTTTCTTATGTTGGTTCTTTTTATCACTACGCTATCGGTTGTAAATTTGTAAAAATATAACCTTTTTGAGAACTTGAATTTCCCGAGTTAAACCTAGACAAGTAAAAAATGAAATTTTTGAAAATTTTTTTTGGGGTGATTAGCGGTTCCAATAGAGTTTTGTGTAAGGCTTGTATTTAGGACTTGCAAAATTCAAGGTTTTAGCATCCCCCCCACACTTAAATTACACATTGTCCTCAATGTGTCCCAAAAATAAATTTTTAGGTTGATTAGATGTGTAAAATGGTGTTAAGAAGCAAAAATTTATGTTACTGGTAGTCTGGGCACGGCCCCGTGTCCACTGGACACGGCCACGTGTCTGACAAAAATCTGCAGGACAGTAGCCAAAAAGCAGGTCTGGGAGGTGAGCACGGGGGCGTGTTGGCTGGACACGTCCCCGTGTTGACAGTCTGAAAGCCTGAAAAACAGGTTTCTTCCTCCGGTTTTTCCATCCTGGCCCTATAAGTGCTGAGGCTTAGCACCCCAAGCCTTGGTTTGTACCTGTTACAGAAGGTGAACACGGCCCCGTGTCCACTGGACACGGCCACGTGTCTGACAAAAATCTGCAGGACAGTAGCCAAAAAGCAGGTCTGGGAGGTGAGCACGGGGGCGTGTTGGCTGGACACGTCCCCGTGTTGACAGTCTGAAAGCCTGAAAAACAGGTTTCTTCCTCCGGTTTTTCCATCCTGGCCCTATAAGTGCTGAGGCTTAGCACCCCAAGCCTTGGTTTGTACCTGTTTCATCACTTAATACCACACCAAGCAACACAAACATCCTAAATTACCATAGTTAATTGTTCCAAGCATAAAGTAAAAGAAAAAGAAAAATAAAATGCAGAAAATAGTTAGGAAAAGTAAATTGTCTAACACTTGGCACGCAGGCCATCAATTGTTCAAGATTGCATAGGGTTAACCTGGGGAGTCATCCATCAACCGCTTCCTCCTATGCTCCTACTCCATGTCCTCATCGCTATCATCACCTCCATCCCCATGCCCCGCCATATACTCCCGGATGCTTCCGATATCATCTTGTATATCGTTGATGTTGCGTTCAATAGCTCCGACCCGGTGGTAAGTGTTGTTGGCGAGGTTGTAGGCGTTCCTGGTACACATGAGGTTTTCCTGCATAAGATCATGTAAGCTTTGAAAATTAGGAAAACCGCCTCCTTGTGAGGAGGATTGACCCGGATCACCATGGGGTTGATACTGGTGGTGGGGAGGTGGTGCGTGAAGAACTATGGCCTCCTGTGGGTTCCATGCATAGCCTTGCGTTCTTTGGAAACTCACTGTTCCGTCTTCTGCCTCATAAAGTAAGTTCATGGCTCGGCAAATGTGGTAGTCAACTCGTCCCGACCATGGGCTTCTTTCAAAGGCTCTTGGAATTCACGTGTAATGCTTGAAAAGACGGTACACCCATCCTCCGAAGAAGATAGGCGTTGGAGCGCGAGCAAGGCGGCTGAGATGCATGTTTCGTAATAGGAGATACGGAACATCGAGAGGCTTCTGGTTGTGGATACAGTGGAGGACAACCAAATCTTTCAACCCTACAACACCGCTACTGTCGTGACGTTGGTTTAGAGAGTAGGTGAGGATCCTGTGAATGTAGCGATATAGCGGATCCCTTAGCTTCGTACTCTTGGTGCTGCGAGGGTTGTAGATTCCTTCACCGATTTGAGCCCATGCGGCTTGTCTTTCATTTTCATCCAAATCTCTTAATCCCCCGGTATTCTCTTCGTTTCCCGATTCCTCTTCTTGGTATAGCCCTATTATGGCTCCAAACTGTGCCATGGAGATCGAGTACATTGTCCCTCCACACCGAAATACAACCCCTTCATTGTCGAATGGGTCACACCTTGAAGTGAAGTTGAAGGTACTGTAGAACTCCATGGTGCATTGATGCACTGACCGAAGCCTAGTGTTTAATGCAACAGCTAGTGGTCCCGTAACGATGTTGTTGAATCGGTCCAACTGGTTCACCAAGGTTAACAGGTCCGTGCAAGCTCTCCTGGGGTACTCCTCGGGTCTTGTTTGAAGTATCTCGTACCTTGCCCTTGCATCGAGCTCACTTGCATTGAACCTTGTGAACTTTGCCATCTGAAAGAATACATAAAAAATTTCACGAAACAATGAGATTTTTAAAGAAACTGCAAACAGCCGGCTGGACACGACCCCGTGTCCAGTGGACACGGCCCCGTGTCCAGAGGTCTGTTACTCAAAAACTTCATTTTTCGACCCGGTTTCGAAAACTTGAAAATTTTTGGTCCAATAGGTGCGGTTTCCCCCGAAAATGAAACCCTAAACACCGTTTTTCCCAAAATATCCCGTTTACCCCATCAATTTTATCTTTTTCGGTTCAAGAATAAGGGTTTGGGGGTTTTTGTAAGAAATCGGGTGAATCTATGAACAATCTAAGTGTATTTACTTTCCTTAACACTAATCTAACTAAATGCAAACAGATCTAAACAAAAATTTGAGGTTTGATCCGGATGAACTTCAAAACCCTAGATTTTTCCCCAAATTTTTGGTGTTTTAACTACATGTAAGTAACTAATCTAACTACTAAGAGTGATAGAATCATACCTTGATGTTGTTAGATCGATAGGAGACGTCTAAATTTCGCGAAAAATCGCCTGGAACTAGAGCTTTTGTGGGGAAACGGGGCGTGTGGAATGAAGAAACTGTTTTGAAAAAGGGGTTTTATCCCGTCTGTAGCGCGAACACGGCCCCGTGTCCAGCGGACACGAGCTCGTGCCGAGCGAGTTTTTTTTTTGTGCGCGTGTGAGTGCCCCCTTTTCCCATAAGCTATGGTTAGAAAACTTACCGCTTTATTTTGTCGTCTCAATCGTTCGTAACTTACCAGGCATGATGTTTTTATTCTTCCACTGTTTGAAGCGAGATCTCTTCTTCCTCATCCTCAATAAATCCTTGATAGAGTTTCAGCCGTTGGCCATTGACTTTAAATGGTGGCCCATTTCGAGATTTAATTTCTACTGCACCGTGTGGAAAAATGTGGGTGACGGAAAAAGGTCCTGACCACCTAGACTTTAATTTATCAGGAAACAATCGAAGTCGTGAATTAAACAAAAGAACTAAATCTCCTATCCGAAATTCATTAGGTTTAATATGTTTGTCATGCAAATTTTTCATTCTTTCCTTATAAATTTCAGAGTTTGAGTATGCATAATTCCTAAGCTCGTCTAATTCATTTATTTGACAAAATCGATTTTTACCAGCAAATTCTAGATCTAAGTTTACATTTTTGATTGCCCAGTAGGCTTTGTGTGCAATTTCTACTGGCAAATGACAACTTTTTCCATAGACTAGCTTATATGGGGTTGTACCTATTGTTGTTTTATAAGCAGTTCGAAAAGCCCATAAAGCATCGTCTAATTTATCTGCCCATTCCTTTTTATTTACCCCTACGGTTTTTTCGAGTATTCGTTTTAAACCTCTATTAGTCACTTCGGCTTGCCCGTTTGTTTGAGGATGATATGCTATTGAAACCCGGTGATAGACCCCATATCTTGTTAAAAATTTTTCAAGTTGATGGTTGCAAAAATGGGTACCTCTATCACTTATTAAAGCTTTAGGTGTGCCGAAACGAGAGAATAATTTTTTCAGAAATCTTACCACGACTCTTCCATCATTTGTTGGAAGTGCCTCGGCCTCGGCCCATTTAGACAAGTAATCTACTGCCACAAGTATGTATTTGTTTCCTTTCGATGGTGGGAAAGGTCCCATAAAGTCGAGTCCCCACACATCAAAAATTTCACAAACAAGAATGCCATTTTGTGGCATCTCATTTTTGGAAGAAATATTACCTGTTCTTTGGCAAGCATCACATGTCTTTACAAGATTTTGAGCATCTTTGTAAATGGTTGGCCAATAAAATCCTGAATCGAATACCTTTCGTGCGGTACTGGCAGCACCATGATGTCCTCCGTATGGACCTTCATGACAATGGCGGAGAATTCTTCGTGTTTCACCACCATGTACGCATCGTCGGACGAGTTGGTCGGCACACATTTTGAAAAGATATGGATCTTCCCAAAAGTAGTGTTTCACATTGGCAAAGAATTTTTTTCTTTGATGATGTGGCCATCCTTTTGCGACTATACCGCTAGCTAGGTAGTTAGCATAGTCGGCGTACCATGGTTCTTCCTTATATTCCACCATTTCCAGGGACTCAGTTGGAAATTTTTCGTTGATTTGCTCGTCCCTGGTTACCTCTAAAGCTGGGTCTTCTAAGCGTGAAAGATGATCTGCTGCGGTATTTTCTGCTCCTCTTTTGTCCTTGATTTCAATGTCAAATTCTTGGAGGAGTAGAATCCACCTAATCAAACGTGGTTTTGCGTCTTGCTTCTTGAAGAGATATCGAATGGCTGCATGGTCTGTATAGACTATAGTTTTAGAAAGAACAAGATAAGAACGAAATTTATCAAAAGCAAATACCACAGCTAGTAACTCTTTTTCAGTTGTTGTGTAATTTTCTTGTGCATCATTAAGTGTTTTACTAGCATAATAGATTGGGTGGAAATGCTTTTCTTTTCTCTGTCCCAAGATAGCTCCAACTGCAAAGTCACTGGCATCACACATGATTTCGAAAGGAAATTTCCAATCAGGCGCTATTATGATAGGTGCATTGACTAGCATTTCCTTTAGGGTTAGAAATGCTTGATTGCAATCCTTGTCAAAGATGAAAGGGGCATCTTTTTCAAGTAACTTCGTTAGAGGCCTTGAGATTTTTGAAAAGTCTTTGATAAATCGCCTATAAAATCCGGCATGCCCTAGGAAACTTCTGATAGCTCTTACGGAGGATGGAGGTGGTAATCTAGAGATGGTATCTATTTTGGCTCGATCCACCTCCATTCCTTCGCTTGAGATCTTGTGACCGAGTACTATTCCCTCCGTTACCATGAAATGACATTTTTCCCAATTAAGGGCGAGGTTAGTTTCCTCACACCGGGATAGCATTCGTTCAAGGTTATCGAGGCATTGGTCATATGAATCCCCAAAGATAGAGAAGTCGTCCATGAAGACTTCCATTGTCTTTTCTATCATGTCATGGAAAATGGCTACCATGCAACGTTGGAATGTTGCGGGGGCATTACATAGACCAAACGGCATGCGTCGATAAGCAAAAGCTCCATAGGGACATGTGAAAGTTGTCTTCTCTTGGTCTTCGGGTGCTATCGGGATTTGAAAGTAACCTGAAAAACCATCCAAGAAACAGTAAAATTTATGACCGGATAATTTTTCTAACATTTGATCAATGAAGGGTAAAGGAAAATGATCCTTTCTTGTTGCTTCATTTAATCGTCTATAATATATACATACTCTCCATCCTGTGACGGTTCTTGTTGGTATTAGTTCATTCTTTTCGTTAGTTATCACCGTCATACCTCCTTTCTTCGGAACTACTTGGACGGGACTCACCCAAGGACTATCGGAGATAGGATAGATAAGTCCGACGTCAAGTAACTTGATGACTTCGTTTTTAACCACTTCTTGAACATTTGGATTTACTCGACGTTGTGGTTGTATGACCGATTTGTAGTCATCATTCATCAAAATTTTGTGTGTGCACATAGAAGGACTAATTCCTTTTATGTCAACAAGTTTCCAAGCTATTGCATTTTTGTGTTTTTTCAAAAGATTAATTAATTTTTCTTTTTCTAAGTTATTTACCATCTTTGTCTAGAAAAGCATATTCCAAACCTTTTGGAAGTTCTTTGAGCTCAAGTGGTGGGTCTTTAGGAGACTCCTTATTTGGTTGCTCGTTTCGATCAAGAATTTTAAAAGTTTGTTCTATGGCGACCTCTTCTTCAACAAAGTGGTCAATCTCTTCACTTGTATCGGGTGGTTCATCTTCATCTTCAATTAGGGGGTCATTATTGCCGAATGGATATTTCATTGATCGTTCGAGATCGACACTTCTTTTAAATGCCCCTAATTGAAGCGGTAGATTATTGAACTTCCGGTTTTTCAAAGCTTCGTGAGTTTTTACAAATGGTCGTCCCAACACTAGAGGAGCGTCATCAAGGATGACAAAGTCGGTTGGGATTACCATTTGATTTGTTTGAACCAAGACATCTTCAACTATACCGGTTGATTTTATTACTTTCCGTTTGGATAGAAAAATGGGTATTTGAAGTGGAGAAAAATCACTAATACTTAATTTTTCGAAAATGTAGTTAGGCATTATGTTAACACAAAGATCTTTATCGAATGTGACATTACTAATAAACGAATTTTGAAAGAAACATGGAACCGGTGTGATGTTAATTTCAAATGGGTCTTCTTTTATTAGTGAAGTTTGATCATTAGTTAACTTAACACTTACCATTTCGTCAATTTTAGTGTTAGTGTTTAACTCTTTTAAAAACTTAGCATGAGTGGGTACTAAACAATGATTTTCGAAAGAAGGTGTCAAGAGATTAATTTCTTCAAAATTAGACTCTTCTTGGATTTTAACGTTGTCGGACTCACCTTTTTCGTTGTTTAACTCATGTGTCGGTTTTTCACTTATTTGTTCTTCCATTTTTACATTTTCAGTTATCTCTTCTTTTTTTAATTCTTCTCTTGTGCGGGACTCCTCTTCCCTTGCGCGAGCTTCTTTTATACATCGATCGATAACTCTAATGTGTTCTAATATCCTATCGGTCACTTCGGTTATAGAAAAAGAATCGGAATTTTCTAAGCTTGAATCCGGTTGTTCGACCCTTTGTTCCTCATAGTACTCATATGAAGTCGATGGTTCGCACCATTGTTCTTCATTGTAAGCATATGATGGATAAGGTTCGTAATTTTGTTCTTCATAATACTCATATGAGGTGGGTTGTTCACTCCAAGGTTCCTCATAATAAGCATACGAAGGTGGTGGCTCATATCTTGATTCTTCAAAGTACGAGTATGAGGGGTCATACCTTGGTTCATCAAAATATGAGTATGAGGGAGGAGGTTCATACCTTTGGTCTTCATAGGATGTGTATGAAGTTGATGGCTCATACCTGGGCTCCTCATAGTAGGTGTATGAATTGGATGGTTGATATGAGTGATTATTTTGAATCGAACGTGCATTACGACAATTAGTGCAATAATTACCCCTATAATCATCCTCATCATAGGTGTAGTTGTAACCTCCTGAGTATTGATCCATAAGAATCACTCAGCAGACCACAACCAAGTCTCGAGATCAGAAAACAAAAATAAAAACGGAAACAGAGGCTGGACACGGCCCCGTGTTCAGGATCTATATCTGGGCGTTTTAATTAAATTTACTGATTTCGTTGAGCACGGGGCGTGTTCAGTGAGCACGGCCCGTGTTCAGTGAGCACGGCCCGTGTTCAAGCTTCTGTTACTGGGTGTTTTTCTGAAAATGCTGGACACGGCCCCGTGTTCAGTGAACACGGCCCCGTGTACAGGTTACTGTAAATGCAAATCTAAACTAAAATGCAGAAAAAAGTGCGCGCGTTTTAAAAAGGTTTTGAAAAACTGATTAGGCCGTCGATTTTAAGCTTTCTTAAAATCCCTGTGTCCCCGGCAACGGCGCCAAAAACTTGATGTGCGATAAAGTGTTATATATATTAGGTGTATATTTTAAGCCCTTTTTTTAACACTTATTTTAGCCAAGTTTTAAATTTATAAAACACGATATTTTACTAACACTAAACACACATATGGGCAAGTGCACCCATCGTTGAGCGTAGTATAGCGTTGGTAAGATACCGAGGTCGTCCAAGGACACATGAGCTTTTAATACCGGTTTATCCTCAACGTCTAATCAAAATAAAAAGTTTAGAAAAATGTTTTAAGATAAGAAAAATAAAAACTAACTAAAATGGTGAAAAATAAAAATAAAAGAAAAACAGATAGACAAGATGAATCACTTGGTTCCGACTCGTATCTAGTATAACCTTTGATTATTTCCGCACTTTTGTACATAATTAAGAGATTATCTTAGTTATTGTAGTAGGCCCCTCTTTTGAAGGTGACGTTACCCTCACCCCAGTAGTTTGAGTCAGCAAGGATACAATCCTAAAAGGGTGGATTATTGGAAGATAATGAATTAAGTTATTAATGCAGTATTGTGGTAGGCCCCGCTTTTGGCGGTGACGTTACCCTCGGCTAAGTAGTCTGAGTCAGCAGGGATACAGTCCTAAATAGCCGGGTTATAGTATTAATAGTAGTTAACTTATGAGGGGGTCAAAGAGTTTGGACCCCCGCCATCCAATACCGTGAAGTATTGAAGGAGGTCCTACTAAATTTGACCCAGGTCCATTGCAGGACCTCTAAACGCTGAACAATGGCAAGACCTTTACCAAACCGTTCCCTTAACCCCCGACCAGGTAGCCAACATACCTCCATATAGACCGTGGAGATATGAATGGTGAAAATCCTTTATTTTATATAGACAGTAAAATAATGCCAAGACACCACGGACAAACGATAAGGAAAGATCACCTTCAACATAAGTAACTAGTTATTAAAGTCATTAATACAAAACCAAATAAAAAGTGCAAAAGATTAGAAATAAAAAGTATTATACTAGACACTTTGTCTTCACCAAGTGATGTAAGAGACTTAGGCAAACATGGCCTTGATTGTCAAGAACTCTTACGATCAATCTTGGATCCTGAGACGACTCACACACTCTATGATGGACAATGGATGATGGTGGTGGATGATGGTGTTGTGATGGTGGTGGGTGGTGGATGAAGTGTGAGAGAGGTGGTGTGCCAAGGGATGAGTTGAAATGAATCCAAGCACTCCTATTTATAGGCTGAACAGAGAGCTGGGCACGGCCCCGTGCCCGTCTGACACTCTCTCTCCTCATTAATTGTAATTCGCAATTACAATTAATGCGCCTGCTGTACTTTCGACACGCCCCCGTGTTCACTGGGCACGGCCCCGTGGTGGGCAATAGAAGCTTCTATAGGTTTGTCTTTTCTGCTGCTTCTTGGGCACGGCCCCGTGCTGGCTGAGCACGGCCCGTGTTCAGCCTTCTGCCTTCTCTATTTTGCTTGGGAAGATGCCGTTGAGGGGTCGGGCAGTCCACTAATGTTCCTTTCCTTGTATTTATGTTGGAATTAGCTGTCTTTTTGCTTCTTTTGTGTTTTTGAGCTCATTTAATCCTGAAAATACAAAAGGAAGACAAAAACACTCTTTTTCCAATATTAGTACTTAAAAAGGGTTAGTTTTATGCCTCATTTGATGTAATTTATATGTTGCATTTTACACACATCAAAGCTCGGCCGAGTTGGCGGAACAATTCAAAGAGTACACCACCATGAAAGAAAAGAAGCACGCAATTGAATTGGAGGCGATTGAATTGAGGAAGAAAAGAGAGTCGCAGGCTCTCGAGCTCATATCGGAACAACGCGAGACGATGAAAAACTACAATTACGATCGAGATATGGAAACATTCATCAAGCCGCACGACGATGCTCCGCCAAATATGTTGCCGTTCATCCTCGCCCGAAAACGCGACATCGCTAACAAGTACGGGTGGCCGTGCGATTTCTAAAATTTTTATTTTCTAGTTTTAATGTAATTTTTATTTTCTAGTTTGAATGTAATTTTAATTTTCTAGTTTGAATTTAATTTTTATTTTTATTTTTATTTTTATTTTCTACTTTAAAATGTCTTTTGTTAAATTTTATTAATATTTTTTTATAAATATGCATAATTACAACAAATAAAAAAAAAATTAAAAAACCAAGTCCCCTAATAGGGGAGTGCCGCCATCAAATTAGGGTGTAAGGAGAGTTTAAGAGGGGAGTTGACGTGGCATAATGTAATTGGGTGTGCGTAAGAGAGTGAACTCCCCTAATAGGGGAGTGCCCCTCTCACCCTTAGAGGTAAAAAGAAAGATGGATATGACAGATTGTACATCCCAAATGTCAATCTTTTTTGGATCTAATTTTATAGGCTTTCCAGATATATTGCCCTTGAGGTTATGGGGTAGAAATGGGTGCATTTAGGGCTGTAAACGAACCGAACGAACACGAACGAGGCCTTGTTCGTGTTCGTTCGTTAAGGAAATAAATGTGTTCACGAACGGTTCACGAACACTTACCGAACGAGATTTTATGTTCGTGTTCGTTCATTAAGGAAATGAGCGTGTTCACGAACGGTTCACGAACACAAGCGAACACAAATAAATTTGGCGAACGCGATGAAGGATAAAGGTGGATGGCCCAGAGAGTAGCACTAGAACTTGAATCCCTTATTGTGGAACGGAGTAGATCATATTCATTGATGTAAATAATGAGAAAAGAAAGGGAAATGGTGCATAAACAAGGTGAAAGAGGGTTTCCTAGTTTAATTGTTAGGGTAATGATATAAATAAAAGTTTAATAGTATAAAAATTATAGATAAAATATATGAAAGTATAAAAATCTTTAATTAAAACACGAACATACGAACATAAACGAACGAATGTTCATGAACACCTTACCGAACGTTCACGAACACAATTGAACGAACGAGACCTTTGTTCATGTTCGTTCATTTAACTAATCGAACGGAATTTCTTGTTCATGTTCGTTCGTTTATTAAACGAACAAACATAAACGAACTTCCCGCCGAACGGTTCACGAACTGTTCGCTGAACGTTCGGTTCGTTTACAGCCCTAGGTGCATTTATTAAGTCCTGAGAATTTGAGTTCCTTTGGCGAGTAGAAAAAAATGTGTCCCTAGAATATAAACTCAATAACTCATATATTTGAAAAGTTTGGGCCTTGGGCGGTCAATTTATTAAGTCCCTAAAATGCGTCCTAGGGCCGGCCAATTCATTAAGTCCCACAATCTAGACAAATGACAAGTTTAATCTCTTATGTATTATCAAAGGTCTTAAGAGCACCTCCAATGAATATGTTTGTGTATGTGGAGGTGTGGAGCCTATGTGGAGGGGATATAGAGAGAGAGGGGAAAGAGGAGCTCTTCCGTTTTACGGATGGCTACAAATATATTAAGGCTGTGGAGTGTGACTTCGTGGAGCTGAGTTGGCTTCGTGGTCACTAGTGGAACACCGCCCCCTTGATCATGGTTGTGGGGATCTCCACGATTTTCACGAGCTCCCAACAATATATTTATTTGATTTGAATTGATAGTGGAGAAGATGGTGATCGCACCCCTGGATAGTGGAGGAGATAGATGATAGGAGGGGATGTTAACATGAAGCTGAGGTGGAGGATGGTGATGAGTATTCACTAGTGAACAACAAACACCCAATAGCTTTATTTGAGTGGTGGGAAGAGAGAAAAAAGAGTAAAGATAAAAAGAGGATAAACAAATTGGTGATGTGGCATTGTTTGTGGGTTTACTTCCATTGTAATTTGTAAGTGTTAATTTAGGGCTGTAAACGAACCGAACGTTCAGCGAACAGTTCGTGAACCGTTCGGCGGGAAGTTCGTTTATGTTCGTTCGTTTAATAAATGAACGAACATGAACAAGAAATTTCGTTCGATTAGTTAAATGAACGAACATGAACAGAGGTCTCGTTCGTTCGATTGTGTTCGTAAACGTTCGGTAAGATGTTCGTGAACATTCGTTCATTTGCGTTCGTTTATGTTTGTGTGTTTGTGTTTTAATTAAAGATTTTTGTACTTTCATATATTTTATCTATATTTTTATAGTATTAAACTCTTATTTATTTTATTAGCCTAACAATTAAACTAGGAAACCCTCTTTCACGTTGTTTATACGCCATTTCCCTTTCCTTTTTCATTATTTATATCGGCGAATACGATTGACATCCGTTCCACAATAAGGGATTCAAGTTCCAGTGCTACTCTCTGGGCCATCTACCTTTATCCTTCGTCGCGTTCGCCAAATTTATTTGTGTTCGTGAACCGTTCACGAACACGCTCATTTCCTTAATGAACGAACACGAACATAACATCTCGTTTGGTAAGTGTTCATGAACTGTTCGTGAACACATTTATTTCCTTAACGAACGAACACGAACAAGGCCTTGTTCGTGTTCGTTCGGTTCGTTTACAGCCCTAAGTGTTATAACTATAACATCAAACGCTTTTAAATTTGAATTTGGAAGTTGCTTATACGCTTCATTTTGACGGGTTTGCCCCTCTAGAAAAGCACAATGTCAGTCGAAAGGATGGTATATGTGTCACATAGCCTTCAGAAGTGATGGATAAGAACCTACTGAAAGAACTTCTACGCCAATGTGTACGTCGTTTCTCCAACATCTTCTTCTCTAGCATATAGATATAGATATAGATATGAGTCTAACATAATTTGACAATGTTTCCCAATTATTTCAAATCGACCAAACTAGTTGGTTTACAACCAGAATAGAACCACGAACATGAAGTTGATGTCAAAACAATGGGGTATAACACATTGATGGAGAACATACACCAAACAAGGAGAATATAATTCTTTTAGTCTAAGTGGGTGGATGGATGATTTGATCAACCCCACCTCCCCTTAGGAATAATATGTTGCTATTTGTTATCACATTAAACTAAAAAAAGTCATTTCTTAAATTGAGAACAAACCATTCGTGAAAAGATTCTTATTTGCGACCAAAACACACACACACATCCACATATATATAGGGTGAGTTTCTAGAGTAAACACTAGTGTATTTGCGAACCGAGTGAACAAATCTTGGCCATTGATCTACACACGTGTATGGCCATGATCTCATCATCAAATCGTAAAATACACCAGTGTATTTCAACATCAAATTATGGCCATTGATATACACACGTGTATGACCAGGATTAGTTCACTTAGTTCGCAAGCTACACTAGGTTCATGCGAGAACCACCTTTATTGCGAGAACCGCGAGAACCAATGTGAACACAACCTAAAATAGCTAAAAAACCTAAAAAAACCTAACCCCCCCAAGCTAAATGCTAAAAACTAAAACCCAAAAAAAAACCTAAAAAACCCTACCCCCACCCCCCCCCCCCCAAAGCTAAAATGCTAAAAACTAAACCCCCAAAAAACCTAAAAAAATCTAAATTTTTTTTAAAATATTTTTTATGTTAAAATCGCTACTTTTCCTAGCAAAAAAAAAAAAAAAAAAATTTTTTAAATATATATTTTTTTGGCTACGAAAGGTAGCGATTTTTTTATAAAAAAATATTAAAAAAAAAATTGTGTGATTTTTAGCTATTTTTAGGCATTTTTTGTTGTGTTCACATTGGTTCTCGCGGTTCTCGCAATAAGGGTTGGTTCCTAACGGATTTTTGTCCTATATATATATATATATATGATCACGCTAAAATGAGAACCACCTCGAGTTGTAAGAACCGCGAGAACTACACCGTACGGGACGAGGTGGACCAATTTTTTTTTCATAAACGTAGATACATGTATAAAAACAACATTTGTAAAAAAAAAAAAATTCGAAAAAAAAGTTTTTGAGCACCTCAAGTGTGCATTTACGGGTACCGTAAATTTTCCGGCCAGATTTACGGGTCCCGTAAACACAAACTTGTGGCGCTCAAAACTACACACACGACATTTTTTTTCTGATTTTTTTTACAAATGTTGTTTTTATACATGCATCTACGTTTATGAAAAAAAATTTGGTCCACCGCGCCCCCTACGGTGTAGTTCTCGCGGTTCTTACAACTCGAGGTGGTTCTCATTTTAGCGTTCCCATATATATATATATAGGGGATGGTTCAAATGAAAACCACTTTTATTCTGAAAACTCGAAAACTAACTAAAAAAAGCCTAAAAAACACACAAAATTTTGTTTTTTTTATAAATTTCGCTGGTTTTTATATATGAAAAAAAAAATTTCAAAAAAAAAAAATAAAATTTTTTTTTTGGCTGTACTGCACATGTGTAGTACACTAATATGGAAAGCCTAAACCACTTAACCCACCCCCCACCGACACCCCCCAAAAACCTAAACCCCCACCCCACCCCCCAAAAACCTAAATTCACCCTCCCACCAAAAGCCTAACCCCCCACCCCCCAAAAACCTAAACCCCCACCCCCCACCCTCCCGAAAACCTAAAACTAAACCCTAAACATAAACCCGAAAAAAACCAAAACCCCCACCCCCCAAAAACCTAAACCCCCCTCCCCCCACACACAAAAAGCTAATCCTAATCCTAAACCTCCAAAAAAACTAACCCTAAAAGCTAAACTAGACTCAAAAAGCTAATTTTAAGCATGTAATGCAATTGTAGTACATGTTATATTGCACATGTGCACTACTATAATAATAGTATTGAAAACAAGACGACAGCATAAATCTTTTTTTATGTCATAAAAATTATGCTCGAATATACTTGAATGAAAGATACAAAAATTTGTGATCTTATGGTGCCATTTTTGTTTTAAAATGATAACGTATGGAGAAATGAGAAATGTTTGAAAAGTTATATATATATATATATATATATATTTTTTTTCCAATTTTACCCCTCCTTCATTAAAAGTCTCCTCCCCTCCTTTTTAGTGGTTTTTAATTAGTTTTCGAGTTTTCACAATAACTAGTGGTTTTCATTTGAACCTTCCCATATATATATATATATATATATATATATATATATATATATATATATAGGGGAGCGCTAAAATGAAAACCACCTCTAGTTGTAAGAACCGCAAGAACCAGTTCCTAACAACTAAATCAACAAGATAGATGGATTAGATTAAAAGTAACTAAAATTAATATTAAATACATTTTGTCTTTTTATATCTTTAATAATTTAATCCAAAAGGGTAGTTTAGTAAAATTACTCTTTTTTGTCTTTTTGTCTTTATTATTTTTTCATTACTTTTTTTTATTATATTACTTTATTTTTTTAAAAAGAAATTTTTTATTAAAAGCATTTTTAAATTCAAATTTTTTTAACAAGACAATTTTTTTGCTCGTCGGTTTTTGCACGCCGTTTTTACGCCGAGCTTTTTCACGCATCGTTTTTTAACGGGTCGTTTTTGCACGCCGTTTTTTACGCTCGGATTTTTAAGCGTCGTTTTTTTAACGCCCCGTTTTTTATGTCCCGTTTTAACGCGGCATTTTTTACGTCCCGTTTTTTTTCGCCGCGTTTTTATGCGCCGCATTGACACCCCTTGTTTAGGCGCCGTTTTGTCACACGGTTTTTTACGTTTTACAACTTACGTAGAAAAAGTTTTACGTTTTACGTTAAACTTTTTAAACTTTTTACGTTTTACGTAAAAATTTTAAGGTTTTACGTTTTACGTTAAACTTTTTATGTTTTACGTTAAACTTTTTACGGTTTACGTTAAACTTTTCACGTTTGACGTTAAACTTTTTATGTTTTACGTTAAACTTTTTACGTTTTACGTTAAACTTTTTACGTTTTAAGTTAAAAAGTTTACGTTTTACGTTAAAAAGTTTATGGTTTAACCTTTTTTCTTTTACAAAAACTTTTTTACGTAAAACGAACGCACCCAGAAATGACAAAAGTGTATCTCGAAAAAAACGGGGTTTGGCTCAGATTTTCCGATAATCAAAAGGCTGCAAAGTGGGGTTGCAGGTTCAAAAACATACCCTCCACCATCGTTGTCGTGCCATCGTCAACAAAATCTAGGTTTTTTTTCATCATCGCCACCCAAATCCAACCGATCAAATAACCAGCATCATCAAAAAACCAGCCGTATACAACAAAATTACCAGCATCATCAAAAAATCACTAGAACATCAAAAAATCAACCGTAAACATAAAAAAATCACCATAACATCAAAAAATCAGCCGTAAACAGGGATACATGATCAGAACCAAAAATAACCAGCATCATTAAAAAATCAGCCGTAAACATCAAAATAACCAGCATCATCAAAAAATCACCAGAACATCAAAAATTAGCCGTAAACATAAAAAAAAATCACCAGAACATAAAAAAAACAGCCGTAAACAGGGACACAAGATCAGAACCAAAAACATCAAAATCACCAGATCAAACCCCCACCATCAGCTCAAACCCCCAAAACATACCGGAGGTCTGCCGGAGCTGAATCGTTCACCACCATCAGATCAAACCCCCCAATCTTTCTCTCTTCGGACTCTCTCTCTACAACGTTTCTTCCTCGGACTCTCTCTACAACGTTTCTTCCTCGGACTCTCTTTCTCTCTCCTCGGACTCTCTCTCTACAATGTTTCTTCCTCTTTTCTCTGAAATCTGGTACTATGTGCGTCGGAACCCCCAAAAACAAAGGGTTTCAAGGTGGTGAACGAGTGTGACCGAGAGAGAAATAAGGGTGTGAGAGAGAGAGAAACAGGGGTGAAAGAGTGGGAGAGAGAAACAGGGGTGGGTGGCGGTTTCATCCTCTCCATCAAACGTCATCATCACCATCTTCGTTTTAACCGGGCGGTGGTCGCCGGCAGAGACAACCAGGGGGGTTCAAAAATGAGATATGGGTTTTTAGAAAGGTGGAGAGAGATTTCAAAAATGAGAGATGGTTATTTTAAAAAGGTGGAGAGAGAAGAGTTCTGACAATATAAATGAGGAGAGAGTAGAGAAATGACATTTGGTGGTAAATGACCAAACTACCCTTTTGAGTGGCAGAATCTGATTGATTGAGAGTGTTCTCGCAGCTCTTACAACTGGTGATGGTTTCTATTTTAGCGGCTCCCTATATATATATATATATATATGAGTTAAAATGAGAACCACTTCTAGTTGTGAGAACCGTGAGAACTTTTTGATCCGGCGCGAGTTGGGCGAAATTTTTTTGCACAAATGTAGATAAAAACATTATAAACACATCTGTAAAAAAAAAGTAAAAAAAGTTGTCGAGTCGTTAGTTTTGACAGATTCAAGTTTTTCTTACGCCATGATAAAAAAAAGTTATCAGCTGTAAAATTTTACGCCGAAGCGTGCCGGATCAAAAAGTTCTCACGGTTCTCCCAACTCGTAGTGGTTTTCATTTAAACCGAATCTTATATATATACACACACACACACATATATATATATACAAACACGAAGATCAAAACAAAGCATCATGTAAAGAGCATATACATTTTATAAAAAATACCCCAAAACAAAACCCAAAATACAAAATCACATTTATTTACAAAAAAAAGACATTGTTGTAATATACATACCCTTGTGGATTTGAAGCAATCTCTTCAGCATAGTTAGGTTATACTTTACCATTTCACTTTTTTTCTCTTGTCATATCATAAAGTGAGTGTCATATCATCAGATCACTTTCACTTACCTTTTTTCATTCCGGTTTCACAAGTTTTCATCATCCACTACCAATTAAAAATAATATTTAAATTATATAAATTAAAAAAATAAAAAGAAAGAATGGGATTTGATTGGTTGAACACCTTTGGCCCACCATCTGTTTTCCCTCACAAGCGTGACTGCGTGAGTAGCCTCACCCCCCCTTCACGCCACTGGTAACTCCGCTTGGAGCGGTGTATCATGCCAGTCTCACTGCCACCTCACCGGGGCGTGAGACCATAACAGACGGCCTTAGGATTATGATCTCCAATGTTAATACTTAACATGTATTAGTTGTACTTAACATAATATTAATTTGTAAGTTTTGGATGCATAAGGGTGTTGTACATGATGTTGTTTGGTTTTTTTTGTTAGTGGTGTCGCACTTTGGTATTGTTTTGTTGTACATTGGTTGGGTATATAAGCTTATATCCCTCATTTGTGCCCCTTTATTTGTCTCGATCATCTCTCCCACCGCTCAACCTACCGGCCACCATTCCGCCCACTGCTTCACCGCTCCTTGCAGTCTTTTCCGACCATTGATTGTCACAGTGAGGTCATATGCATGCTATGGTTCCGGTTAACACTTTAGGGTTTTTAGGATTGCTTTCATGTTGTTTTTTTGGTAGTCTATACATTCCGACGATGTTTTGTGTCGCTTTCCAGTTGAATCTCCGGTGGGAAAATGGTTAAGCCTTTGAGGTTACGTTAAGCGTTGCCAGATTTCTAACCGTCGTTTGACCGTTTAGGGTTTTATCAGATCCTTTAACATCTGTGACATGCTTCTTTTTCCCAGTTTTTGGCTTTTGTTGCTTCGATGACGTTGAGAGTAGTCTCATCCGAGAGCTAGTTTGCGTGTCTTGATGTTCGATTTTCGGTAATTGTTTGGTTTCATGTGTTTTCTTATGATGTTGGTGTTTGGCATTTCTGGCTTCGATGACAGTGATACTGTCAGTTCGATGATGATGATGAGGATAGTCTCACTAAGAACTGTCGGGTCTGGATGTTTGATTTTCTGTAATTGTTTGGTTTCATGCATTTTTTATGATGATGGGGTTTGGCATTTCTAGCTTTGATGACGATGATTTTGGGTATCTATGAAGATGGATATGGCTTCATCTGAGAGTCCCACATGCTTGATGAAGATGATTATACACTCGTCCGAGAGTTATGCCACTGCATGTCTATAACGGCTATGATGGTATATCATCATTGGGCGTGAAAACCTTTGTTATAACCATGGCGGAAATCTAAGTTGTTACTATTGGAATCATATTGGGTTTTGCTTTGACAAAGAGGCTGTGATTTTGATGTTCATGAGCCTACATTTACCGCTTATAAACCACAACAACTCGTATACTGTTGATTTGTAAGTTTTGGATGCATTAGGGTGTTGTACATCATGTTGTTTTTTTGTGGTTAATGGTGTTGTACTTTAGTATTGTTGTTGTTCATTGGTCGAGTATACAAGCCTTGCTTTGTCAACGAGGCTGTGATTTTGATGCTTATATTCTGAACATATGGTTCCCGCTTACAAACCACAACAACTTGTATACTGTTGCTATATAAGTTTTGGATGCATTAGGGTATTGTACATCATGTTGTTTTTTTGTGGTTAATGGTGTTATACTTTGGTATTGTTTTTCTGTACATTGGTTTGGTTATAAGCCTACATCCTTTATTTGTGCTCTTTCATTTGTGTCGTTCATCAACATACTATATTTTTGGTGATTATAGTTGTTGAACATTGTTTTTTGGTGTTGTATATTAGTTTGTTTATATAATGTGCAAGTATATTGGAAATGATGTGTTTTTTTAGGCATGGCAACTAAGACAACTTGAAATAAGCAATCAGTTGCAGCCAAATTTCTGAGCCTCACGACTAATATTTGTTTTGTTATTTTGTGGTTTCTTATTTGAATTAATATTTGCAAGCTCAAGGGCGATAATAAATCAGTTGTGGTTATGGTTGTAGTGGCTAAGGCAACTTGAAAATAAGCTTCCAGTTGAACCGATATTTATGAGTAATATGCGCAAAATGCAACATATAAATTATATCCAATAAGGTATAAAATCAACCATTTTATGTACTAATGTTGGAAAAAGTTTGTTTCTTTGTATACTTGATTTTTAGGATTAAAAGAGCTTAAATGTACAAAAGAAACAAATTAACGGCAAAAAACCAACATAAGTACAGAAGAATAGAAGTTGACACATCATACCGATCCTCCGAGCTTCACCCCAAGACCAAAAACAGCAAATCAGAAGACAGGCATGAGGCTGTGTGATAGCGGTCAGGGAATCCAGAAAATTACCGACTTTACCATTGGGATTTTGAAAGAATTAATGCTTAAAATATTGAAGTTTGGACCAGCAGCTCTAATTGGGTCATTCACAACAAATGGGTCAGCTGAACCTGGACCCGAATCGGATCATATAGGGACCCATGGTGGTGGTTGATAAAACTAGCTTTAACACCCCACGTTCACCACCTCTTTTTAATTATTTCTGCATGTTTTATTTTCAGTTTCTTTTGATGCTTTATTTAATTGTACTTGTTGCTTATTAGGTAGTACTTTATCTTAGTGTTTAAACGTGGGGGTAGTGCATGAAATCTATATGTATCGAACTTTGTAATGAATGAAAGGTGGTGGTTTTATGTTTGAAAATTCTCTGTGTTTCTCTTCTTCGAGCAAACCACTTTTTATTATCTTCCATTGCTAATCCAAGGTAGCATCTTGGGTGGTGTTCTTTGGACCCTAATAGTGAACTAGGTGGTGTTTCTGTATCTTGGTTCAGTTTTAGGTTTGCCTAACGAATTCGATTGAGTGGTGTTTCTGTATCTTAATCAATCCGTTGTTATTCGATTTCATACTTCATATCCGTTACCTACTCTGTTTCCTAGCATCTGGTATCAGATCCGAAACACGTTCTGTTTCATCTCCAATCCATTCACTAACAAATAATTTGCCACCATTTATATCAGTATTCATTTTACAACCATGGAACAACAGATAAAAGACCTGCAAGATCAAGTGCGGGAGTTAACTTTAGCCGTACAGAGACGAAGAGACAATGACTGAACCCCTCCTCGATACAGACCTGATGATGAATATGATATAGACGAGTTCTCCCAAGCCAGTGACTATAACCCTTATGGTTGTCGATCTCTTAACAACCGAAACCACACCGACATCAAAGTTGACATTCCTGAGTATGATGGAAAGCTTGACCCGGACGAGTTTGTAGAATGGCTTCGAACCATGGAGAGGGTATTTGATTACAAGCACACAGTGGAGGAAAAGAAGGTGAAAATTGTTGCTTTGAAGCTAAGGAAGTATGCATCAACTTGGTGGGCAAATGTGTGTTCACAACGAGAGAAATTGGGTAAGAGTAAGGTCCGTTTATGGCAAAAAATGAAGAAGTTGCCCAAGGCCAAATTCATGCCAGTGTATTACCTCTAAGAAAGCTTTTCAAAACTCCATTTTATTAAGCAAGGTACCAGATCTGTTGAAGAATTTTCTCAAGAATTTGAACATCTTCTTATGAAGTGTGATCTTGGGGAAGACGACCCTCAAACATTGGTATGATATCTCGGTGGTCTAGAGTCAAGAATTGCAAACATTATGGAGCTACAACCGTACTCGACGTTGGCTGAACTCAGGTTAATGGTGCACAAGGTGGAGTCTCAACAAAAAGCACGAGGCAAGATGGAGGCGGCCAAACAAGTTAACAAACCAAGTCTCGCACCGAACGCTTTATCCATGCCAACTTCCTAACTGTCACCTATGAAGACTATAGATGTACCTGATGGTTCTAGTACTACTTCGAAGCATTCAAGGAGTTGTTTCCGTTGCCACGGACTGGGACATATCGCATCGGAATGTCCCAACAAACGGGTCATCACTTTAGCAGAATTTGAAGCCTTGAGCGAGCCCAAGTTCGACGAAGAACCGAACCACCAACGTGATCAAGAAGAGGTAGACCTGATGATGGAGAGTGTTTGGTGATGCGTCGAGCACTCAACGGAACCGCTGTTCACTGTGAAAATCTGCAGCGTGAGGCCCTCTTTCGCACTTGTTGTACAATTCGAGACAAGGTTTGTTCGATAGTTATTGATGGCGAAAGTTGCACCAACGTGGCATCTCAAACCATGATCTCAAAACTGAACTTGCTAACTGAACCCCATCCTTCTCCTTATGACATTCACTGGCTTAATCAAGGAAAAGGTATCCGTGTTACAACCCGTGTTTTACTCTCATTCACTATTGGACAGGAATACAAAGATGAAATCTGGTGTGACGTTATACCGATGGATGCATGCCATGTGCTACTGGGAAGACCTTGGTTGTTTGATCAGAAGGTTATTCATGATGGGTATAAAAATACATATTCGTTTGTTAAAGATGGGAAAAAGATAACATTACTCCCTATGGTCTACACTATTGCAACTGGTCAGCATTCCTTAGTTATCACTAAGGGTATTAACATGTCTTCACAAGATCTTACAGGAACTAACAGAATTATGATTGGATTTAAAAGAAGTAAGTCCCTTGGCATATGTATCGTTCACAAGCTGGAGATTAATCATTTAAGTTTGAGGGCAAACTTTTCCAAAGGAGGAGAGGATGATAGCGGCCAGGGAACTCAGAAAATTACCGACTTTACCGTTGGGATTTTGAAATAGTTAACGCTTAAAATATTGAAGTTTGGACCAGCAACTCTAATTGGGTCATTCACAACAAATGGGCCAGCTGAACCTGGACCCGAATCGGATCATATAGGGACCCATGGTGGTGGTTGATAAAACTAGCTTTAACACCCCACGTTCACCACCTCTTTTTAATTATTTCTGCATGTTTTATTTTTAGTTTCTTTTGATGCTTTATTTAATTATACTTGTTGCTTATTAGGTAGTACTTTATCTTAGTGTTTAAACATGGGGGTAGTGCATGAAATCTATATGTATCGAACTTTGTAATGAATGAAATGTGGTGGTTTTATGTTTGAAAATTCTCTGTGTTTCTCTTCTTCGAGCAAACCAGTTTTTATTATCTTCCATTGCTAATCCAAGGTAGCATCTTGGGTGGTTTTCTTTGGACCCTAATAGTGAACTAGGTGGTGTTTCTGTATCCTGGTTCAGTTTTAGGTCTGCCCAGCGAATTCGATTGAGTGGTGTTTCTGTATCTTATCGGTCCGTTGTTATTCGATTTCATACTTCATATCCGTTACCTACTCTGTTTCCAATCATTGTGCCACCAAAGCATGGGGCCGTGCCCCACTCTAGAGTCCATGAAGAAAAGAAAAACATAAGCAGACAAGAGACAATGGGTCGTGTCCTATGGACACGGGCCATGCTCAACTCCCAGATATGCAAAATATCCTATAGTATAGCAAGTACAAGACCACGGGGCCGAGCCTTTGACACAGATCATTAAATGAAGATTAAGAAGAAGAAGACACTAGCCGTGGTCATCCCCAGATATGCAAAATCTTCTATAGTACAGCAGGTACAAGACCACGGGGTCGTGCCTCTGAAACAAATCATTAAATGAAGACATAGAAGAAGATGACACGGGGCCGTGCCCTGCCTAACACGCCCCCGTTTCAGCCTTCTGAAAGACCACGATACTGGCACTTTTTAGACGGGGTCATGCCTGCCTAACACGACCCCGTGTCTAGTAGCCATTTTCTAAAAATTTGGTTGTTTTTAACCCGCATTTACACATTTAATCAAATGTAACCCATTTTGGACATATTGAGGACAATGTGTAATTTAAGTGGGGGGGGGGGGACTTGAATCGTTTGTCCTAAAACAAGCCTTACACAAAACCCTACTTGGAGCCGTTAAAACACCCCAAATCTTTTTGAAAATATTTTTTAAATATTTTTATTTGTCTTGTTTTTAGTTTAAGTTAGAAACCAAGTTCTAAGATTTTTTGTTTTTACAAATTTACAACCGATAGCGTCGTGATAAAAAGAATCATATAAGAAAAAATTATAAAAAAGCATGACAAACTTTTTAAAATTTGATTATATATACATTTTCACACTTTTTACCCTCTTCCCACAAATTATGAGTTTTGAGCCTTTACCGAGCATTCAATATCATATCTTTACTAAATTTTCACTTTTCATTTCTTGTGTCATAGCTCGTATGATTCTTACTAATCTAGAACTTGACAAGACAATACATTCCCGGTCCTTACCGACTAATCCAAGTAAGTAATGATTGAGGCATTAGGACTATAACACTTTTTCGTTTCAACCTTATTTTTCTTTTTCTCTCCCCACCAAAACCAAAAATAAAAATAAAAATATCCCCTAGTTAACACTTTTGAGCCTAAACATTTCATTTCAAAACCCGCAAAATACAAATTTCAATCACCCATAACCCTAACCTTTTTATTTCTACACCCTTTATTTTATTAAAAATTCAGTTCTTTTGAGATATATAAATATATGACTTAGTCATCTTGTGAATATTTTAGTCTATAAAGAAATCGTTAGTTGCTTGAAATAAAGCAAGAAAATTTCTTGCTTATAAGTCTTTAGTTTGTATCTAAGGCACAAACAAATAAATTTTCAAAAGAAAACCGATATTTTTACTCCCTTAGTCACTTTTCAAATAAAAATCCCTACCCCTAGCCGAAACCTACCCTTTTTAAAGTGCTCTTGATATTTAAAAAGATTACGTCAAAAAGGAGGATGTTTGATTACTTGTCAAGCGTATGGTAAGAGTAAGTTCTATACCGGGACCAAGCATTTCACTTATTCATTTTTGGCTGAGTGTTGAGTAATCACTTGCGAGGTGTGTGGATTTGTAAATAGCTTAATGAAATTTTAAAAGACATGTTATGCCTAGAAATATATAATTTTCTTAAAAGAGTTCTAAATAAATCATGTCGAATAGAAATGTAAATAAAGTAGAAACAATAATAAAAAAAACTTGGATTCCCGACACTCTAAAACAAGATCCAAAAACTTCTTCTCTACCTATTCCATTTGGGTGTGTAAGCAATATTAAAGTGTTTTGCTTGAGGACAAGAAAAGATTCAAGTGTAGGGGTATTTGATATGCGCAAAATGCAACATATAAATTATATCAAATAAGGTATAAAATCAACCCTTTTAGGTACTAATGTTGGAAAAAGTGTGTTTATTTGTATAATTTTGATTTTTAGGATTAAAAGAGTATATGTACTAATGTTAGAAAAAGTGTGTTTCTTTGTATACTTTTTATTTTCCGGATTAAAAGAGTATAAATGTACAAAAGGAACAAATTAACGACAAAAACCAACATAGATACATAAGAAGAGAAGTAGACACATCATACCGACCCTCCGAGCTTCACCCCAAGACCAAAAACAACAAATCAGAAGACATGCACGGGGCCGTGCCACCAAGGCATGGGGCCGTTCCCCACTCCGGAGTCCATGATGAAAAGACAAACAGAAGCAGACAAGAGACACGGGTTCGTGTCCTATGGACACGTTCTGTGGTCAACTCCCAGATATGCAAAATCTCCTATAGTATAGCAAGTACAAGACCACGGGGCTGTACCTCTGACACACGGGGCCGTGTGTGCATATGGACTGACACAGATCATTATATGAAGATAGAGAAGAAGAAAACACACGGACTTGCCCTTCGGGCACGGGGCGGTGAGAAAGGCCTGTTTCCAGCTATAAATAGGGTGCTTGGTTCATTTTCAATCCATCCTTTGGCAAACCACTTCTCTTACACCTGCCACCATTCCACCGCCACAATACCACCATCATCCGCCACATTCCTCCATCATCCATCTTTAGAGTATGTGTAGCAGTCTTGGGATCCAAGATTGATTGTAAGAGTTTTTGTCAAACAAAGGTCATGCTTGGCTAATATCTTACATCACGTGGTGAAGACAAATCTTTTATGTATTACTTTTGATTTCCAAGCTTTGGTTAACTTTTTAATTGGGTATATATTAATGACTTTATTAACTAGTTTTTTTATACTGAAAGTTAACTTTATTCTATCATCTCCTTTTGTTTTGTTTATTCACCCATTCGTGTCTTTACGGTCTATATAAAGCACGTTAACTACCTGGAAGGGGGTTAGAAGGGTGGTTTGGGTAATGTTATTGCGTTGTTCAGTGTATAGATCCCGCGAGGACTTGATTCAACCTTATTAGGATTTCTCTTAAGGCAGATAACATCAAATCGGGGGAAGTAAGAACGGCTTGAATCCCCTATAAACAAACTACTATTAAAACTTTAAACCGGCCTTGCAGGACTGTATCCCTGCTGACTCAGACCAATATAGTCAAGGGTAGCGTTGCCTCCAAAAGAGAGACATGCCACATTTTGTATTAATAACCTATTTAATTATATTTCAATATTCCGGCCTTGCGGGACTCTATCTCTGCTTACTCAGACCCATATGGCCGAGGGTAGCATTGCCTCCAAAAGAGAGACATGCCACTATAACTAAGATAATATCTTAAAAAACCCAAAGTATGGAAATCATCAAAGGATACGTAAAAGAAGAGTCGGAACCAAATGATTCTATCTTGTCTATTGTTTCTTTTTAAAATGTTAGTTTCTTTCTTTACTTTTAATTACCAAACATCTTTTTCCTAAAAATTTGATTAGATTAGACGTTGACGATATTCCGGTATTAAAAGCTCTTGTGTCCTTGGACGACCTCGGTATCTTACCATCACTATACCACGCCAACAGTGGGTGCACTTGCCTTAGCGTGTTGTAGAGAGTGATTGTGTTATATCGTGTTTTATAAATTTAAAGTTTGATAAATGAGTAAAAGTGCTTAAAATATACTAAAGTTTGATAAATTGTGCCAATTATGTGGCAGATTCCATCAAGATTTAGAATGTCCCATTCTAAATTTTGATCCTCACTACATAATAGACCTATCTTTTTCCTGTGACGATCACCTTAAGATGGGCTGTCACACCCCGATATTTCCACGTATTACCGGTGGGCCAGGTGAGGAGTATCGTGACGTAGTTGATATCATTATAGTCAAACAACACAAATTTAAATGCACAGCGGAACCAAAAGATAGATTCATTTCAACTTTAATAAATTGTAATATTAAGTATCACAAAATAGTTGAAACAGATCCACAGGCGGATCAAAATAAAAAGGAACATTGTTCAACAGTTTTATGACATCCAAGCTTGCGAGACTTATTGTGGACGCTAGGAGAAAGCCAGCCTAGTTCGAGTAGTACCTGCACTTAACCTTTTTGGGAAAATACGTCAGTTTACAGTGGTAAATACAATTAACTGACTCATTTTGAAAAGTTTAATACAATTGATTTGAATGCACGTGGCACAAGACTTTTTATAACTTGGGATAATTATTTGAATACAATCTTGTAAAAAAATTACATGTTTCTTATGCGTTCGGTAGCCCGGGTTGACACCGGGTTAGAGATTAATAGACACACCACATTATATAGTCCCGCGGCGGGTTATTCCCGAAACCGGTGGTTATACCTTATTATTTATTTATGCACCGTCGGGTGTACGCCTACACCCCGTGCTTAGGTCGTGGCCATTTCGTGAAATGATGCCAAGGATATCCGGGACATGGTCATTAACCCCCCAAAGGCTTTAAGCAAACAAAACAATTTAAACAGGACATTTCAATGAATTAACCTCTATTCGATTAAAGATTCAATGCCCGACCAAGCGGTATTTTATATACCATACCCCAAGCCCGTATAGGGAAAATAAATTAAAAGTATTTACCTTTGCAAGTAATAATCACAAATAGCAGGTGCACGTAGCTTTTACTAGGCCTCCTATTCTGGAACGAAGGTTTACAATAACCTATTAGATTTCTAACGGGTCTTTAATTAAGCTTAAACTTAGACCGGTTAGTTTTAAAGGAAGATACGGTTCAAACGCATGAATAAGCGAAGACCGGAATAGAATGTGATTTAGACCCGACAAGTTGGAAGACTTGTATAATATGGGTAAACTAAACACATTTTGGATTTTGAGACAAAATGATAAGGTTTGACCCGTTTCGGTCAATTCATGCAAACTAGTTACATAAACCGAACCGAACGCGCAAGATGCGTAACGGGTAACCATAAGAGCCATATACAGGTTTCCTAAGTTAATATGCCTTAAATATGTTGTGACATCAGTAAGATATCTTCTATTATGGCCGAAACGAATTTAAACTCAAGCTATGCCCCGTAAGGGCATTTTGGTCATTTAAAAGGTTATAAAAGAGTTTAAATATAAATCTGAGTTTCGGGTCTGATATAATCAGTAAAAATACTTAATTTAATAAGTTATAACAGTAGGGTATAGCCTATATGTGACATTTATTAATTATAACCATACTATGCACCGAAAAGGCATTTTGGTAATTTCACTTAGGCCGAAAAGGTCAAAACTGGAATCTGAGTTTAAAAACTTTTTCTCACTGTTACAATATAATAATTTACTTAAAATATCAGTAGGCATCAAACCTTATATGTTTAAAATAGTTTTGATGCATACTATGCGTTAAAAATGCTTTAAAAGGCGATTTGGAGCCATTTCCGGGTTCTATATAGAAAGCTGATATTTTGATTATTCTAGAAGGTTTAAAATAATCTATGTATCATATAAAATCAGTAGCAAAAGGTTTGGGGTGAAAAAGATTTGTAAAACTCATTTTATAGCCCAAAAGGGCAAAACCGGCATTAACCGAATTAAAGCTACAACCCTATGTTATGCTCAGCCTAAAATTAATTAAAAATCTTCAAAAATCCCAAAATATTATATTACATCAGTGGGTAAAAAGTTTGATATCAAAAAGTGGGTTAAACTTGGCTATATGCTAATTATGCCGTTTAATTAACAAAAGGCTTTCTAATTACGATATTGAGCATAACTCTTAATCTAGACCTCAAACTGTTGTCAAATTTTTGGTGCAAGTTTATCAATCAGTAACTAAGGTTCCTACTCTTTCACATTTTCAAAAATCACGTTTTAAGGTTATATGGGCATAATAGTCAACATATAAGCAATTAACGAGAACATGCATATGAATCGGATAACTTTTGAACCAAGTTGTATAATCCAAGAGGGTTATACTAACATGAAACCTGGTCCAAATAAAGCACTAAGGTATTTCTAAAACATGCTTAAACGGGTCAGAACTGAAAGTCAAAGAAAAAGTCAAATTATGCGACTTTCGGTTTCGAACCGGGTCTCTACTGAAAATTGTCGGGTTGAACATGTTTAGACATGTTCTTACATTAATTACCAAGTTATATTAATGATAAAACAGGTTGCATGTCTTCTACATTGCTAATTATGCATTAATTTGAATTTAAGCTTTCTGTTGACTTTTTAATATCAAGTTTGACCCGACAATTGTCCTAGTTAGAGTGGGAATCAGAGAGTACCCTTTTAAGGGTTTATTACCCACATAATTACCTACTTATAGGTACTTTTAATTCGAGATTTGACTGAGCAATTATTGATTAATCTCGAAGTCAAACCTTAATTACGACGATTTGACTTTTAGCTAATTAAATAAGCGAAACTGAATTAAGGAGGATTAAGGACACTTACAAAGGTCCTAAGTATGATCTAAGAGCTGATGGAAGTCTGCTAGAAGTCCCAAGAGTTCCAGAGCAAAGCTTGAAATGCAATTGAGTTGAGCAAGTCCAAAAGTTGCAACTTCAACTTCTTATATAGTGAACACAATTGCATGAGATCCTTACAACTAAGTCTAGGACTGATCCCAGATGTATCCCTGTGTCCCTATAATGCCAAAACTAGTTGCAAAGCCCCTGGATTCGAAAACCACTCATGTAAGGCGGTGCAACAGGCTGAACAGGCAACTGTCCATTTTCTGCTGCCAGCGACGGTCTTACGGACCGTAAGAAATAACCCTTGCAGACCGTAAGCACCTCTTACGGACCGTAAGCTTTTGGCCTTGCGGTCCGTAACCGACCTTTATTTGTGTCTCCCAGTTGCAGTGCTTGCGGACCGTAAGCCTAAGGCCATACGGTCCGTATCCGATGACCAGAAGACAAAAATTTGTAAACTTTCAAACTTTGACCATGCAATCTTTTATAACTCGAATCTTGGGTCTTTTTGCAACAGAATGGGACCATTTGACCAGACTTTGCATGGCCTTGCCATGCACTTACACATTTTGGCTTCTTTTGAGAAAGTTTGCATGTAGAATTTGTCGTATGGAACATAGGATCCATTTCTTGTGCCAATATGAATTATACACTATCAAAATAATCGGACTTGAATGTATCAGATGTTTATAATATCAATTTGGGTCTTGGGATTTATAATGAGGTCGTTCAGAGGTATAAATTAACATGTCAACACTTTTAAATCCTGCCATACATCTTTAACTTGGTCCGAGTTTATGACGTGTTTGCTTTACGTGACACGTGTCTTAATTTTATTGGTCATAAATTTTCGAGGTGTTACATCCTCACCCCCTTAAAAGAAATGTCGACCTCGAGATTTACTGAAACAAATGAGGGTACTTTTCTTTCATGGTAGACTCTACCTCCCATGTATATTTGGGACCTCTTCGGGCATCCCATTTAACCTTTACGATAGGTACATACTTCCTTCGAAGCTTTTTAACCCGTCGATCCTCAATCGACAAAGGTTTTTCTACAAATTTCAAGCTCTCATCTATGTGCACATCCGTGTGTGGTATGACTAGCGATTCATCAGCTAGACATTTCTTCAGATTGCAGATGTGGAATACGTTATGAATACCACTGAGATCTTCAGGCAAGTTTAACTTATAAGCTACTGATCTGACACATTCGATGATTTCGAATGGTCCTATGTACCTTGGGCTTAACTTACCTTTCTTTCCAAATCGCATCACCCCCTTCCAGGGTGATACTTTGAGTAAAACTTTATCACCAACCTCAAACTTTAGAGGTTTTTGCCTTTTATCAGCATAACTTTTCTGCCTATCCCTGGCAGCTTTCAGGCGGTCACGAATTTGGACAATCTTGTCCGTCGTTTCAAAGACTATGTCAGGTCCTGATAACTGAGCTTCTCCTACTTCTGCCCAACAAATAGGCGTTCTGCACTTTCTACCATATAATGCCTCAAAAGGCGCAACCTTGATGCTCGTATGATAGCTATTGTTATAGGAGAACTCGATCAATGGCAGGTGGTTATCCCAACTACCACCTAAATCAATTACACATGCACGAAGCATGTCTTCCAAAGTTTGGATGGTACGCTCACTCTGCCCATCTGTCTGAGGATGGTAAGCCGTACTAAAATTCAAGCGCGTGCCCAAAGACTGTTGGAAGCTTTTCCAAAAAATGTGATGTGTATCTAGTATCTCTGTCAGAGATAATAGATACTGGTACGCCATGAAGAGATACAATCTTATCTACGTACAATTGGGCTAACATATCGGAGCTATAAGTCTCCTTAATGGGTAGGAAATGTGCTGACTTAGTCAGTCTATCTACTATCAACCATATAGTATCATTTCCTTTCTTTGTCTTTGGCAACTTGGTGATGAAATCCATTGTCACCATCTCCCACTTCCAGGTGGGAAGTTCAGGCTGTTGTAGCAAACCTGACGGCTTCTGATGTTCAGCTTTGACTTGCGCACATGTCAAACATTTAGCTACATAGGCCGCTATAGACTTTTTCAAGCCTATCCACCAATAATTTGCCTTTAGATCCTGGTACATCTTGTCAGCTCCAGGATGAACGGAGTATTTAGAACTGTGGGCTTCCTGGAGGGTAACATCCCGAAGTCCCCCATAAACTGGAACCCATATTCGCCCATTTAGTCTCAAAATTCCGTCCTTGCCATAAGATAACTGCTCTTCAGTTACTCCTAGCTTTTCATCAGGATAGTTAGCTTCCAATACAGCTTCCTTCTGTGCAGCTAACAACCTTTCATTCAAACTATTCTTTACCTCAATGCTCTTGGCATTGATTCTTATAGGCTTCACTCTTTCCTTCCTACTTAAGGCATCAGCAACCACATTTGCCTTGCCTGGATGGTATCTTATCTCACAGTCATAATAATTCAAAGTTTCCATCCAACGTCGTTGCCTCATCTTTAAATCCTTCTGATTAAACAAGTGTTGAAGGCTCTTGTGATCTGAATAGATCACACACTTGGTTCCATACAAGTAATGTCTCCACAGTTTTAGTGCAAATACAACGGCACCCAGCTCCAAGTCATGGGTGGTGTAGTTCTTCTCGTGCATTTTTAACTGACGTGAAGCATAGGCAATAACTTTGCATTTCTGCATAAGCACACAGCCCATTCCGGTGTGTGATGCATCACAATATACCACAAACTCATCAATTCCATCAGGCAACGCCAATACAGGAGCGTTGCTCAAATTATGCTTCAAAATATCGAAAGATTCTTGCTACTTAGGCCCCCAGTCAAACTTGCTATTCTTGCGGGTGAGTAAAGTCAGGGGTGTTGCAATTCTTGAGAAGTTTTCAATAAATCGCCTGTAGTATCCTGCTAGCCCTAGAAAGTTGCGAATCTCAGTGGGCATCTTCGGCTCTTGCCAGTTCATAACCGCTTCCACCTTAGCGGGATCCACTTGGATACCACGCTCACTAAACACAGGTCCAAGGAATTGGACTTCACGAAGCCAAAATTCACACTTAGAGAATTTGGCGTAGAGCTTTTCTTGATGAAGCAGTTTTAAAATGCAACGGAGATGCTTCTCATGGTCAGCTTGATTCTTTGAGTAAATAAGAATATCATCGATGAAGACGATGGCAAATTTATCCAAGTAGGGCTTGCAGACGCGGTTCATGAGATCCATGAATGCGGCTGGTGCATTAGTGAGTCCAAAAGGCATCACTAAGAACTCGTAATGACCGTAACGAGTCCTAAATGCCGTCTTATGTACATCTTCATCCTTGACCTTCAGTTGATGATATCCTGACCTTAAGTCAATCTTGGAAAAGTAACTCGCTCCTTGAAGCTGATCGAACAAGTCGTCGATCCTGGGCAATGGATACCGATTCTTGATAGTAACTTTGTTAAGTTCGCGATAATCGATGCACAGACGCATCGACCCGTCCTTTTTCTTCACAAACAGGATTGGTGCTCCCCAAGGAGATGATCTAGGTCTAATAAATCCTTTGGCTAACAAATCATCCAGTTGAGTCCTCAATTCCTTCATCTCTGTTGGTGCCAACCTATAAGGCGCCCTTGCTACTGGTGCTGCTCCAGGGATGATGTCAATTCTGAATTCTACTTGCCTGTCTGGTGGTAAACCAGGTAGTTCTTCAGGGAAAACTTCGGGATATTCAGAAATGACGGGGATATCCTCAATCTTAGGCTTCGGCTCATCAATAGTCACTTGTGCCATGTAGATGACACAACCCTTCTTCAAACACCTAGAGGCCTTGAGCATAGACACTTGCTCAGGCAGTCCATACTGGGTATCTCCCTGAATGGTAAGTGATTTACCAGACGGAGTATTGATTACCACTTGCTTCTTGTTGCAAACGATCTGGGCTTGGTTACGAGATAACCAGTCCATGCCTATAACTACGTCGAAACCTGCTAACTTCAAAGGAAGCAAGGATAGTGGAAAGGAGTGGTTCCTAATGGTTATGAAACATCCATCTAATTCGGTTGAGGCAGTTTCTAAGGTGCCATCTGCTAATTCCATCTCATATTTCACACTTAGGGTTTTAACAGGTAAATTCAGTAACTTACAAAAGTTATTATCTACAAATGATTTATCAGCTCCCGAATCAAATAGCACTCTCGCATAAACATCATTTATGAGGGAGGTACCTGTGATCACATTGTCGTCCTGAACAGCTTCCTTTGCATCCATTCGGAAAACCCTTGCATTAGTCTTCTTCCCATCCTTAGCTTTCTTAGCGATCTTTGGGCAATTGGATTTGATGTGCCCTTTTTCATTGCAGTTGTAGCATGTAGCATCCTTGATTTTCTTACAGTCTAAGGTCTTGTGCTCAGAAGACTTGCAAATCCCACATGCCCTTGGCTGTGACTGGGATTTCGACTCATATCTGCACTTCCCGAAATGATATTTCTTGCAGATTTTACATTTGGGCTTATCACCCGACTGATGACCATCTTTCTTGGATCCAGAACTCTTTTTGTGGTCATTGTTTCCTTTATGTCTCTTGTCTGAACGTCGTGAGTTGTCATCCTCACGCTTCCTCTTTTCTGCATCGGTGTTCCATAGCGATCTTTGCCTGACTGTGTCCAAAGTAAGGGACAATGATATATCAGCTGCAGATCGAAATGTAGCTGGTCTAGAGGCCTTCACACTGGCCATGATTTCTAGGGCTAAACCCCCGATGAAACGAGCTATCCTCTTGGGTTCCGGCGTCACAAGATGGGCTGTCACACCCTGATATTTCCTCACTACATAATAGACCTATCTTTTTCCTGTGACGATCACCTTAAGACGGGCTGTCACACCCCGATATTTCCACGTATTACCGGTGGGCCCGGTGGGGAGTATCGTGACGTAGTTGATATCATCATAGTCAAACAACACAAATTTAAATGCACAGCGGAAGCAAAAGATAGATTCATTTCAACTTTAATTAATTGTAATATTAAGTATCACAAAATAGTTGAAACAGATCCATAGGCGGATCAAAATAAAAAAGGAACATTTTTCAACAGTTTTATGACATCCAAGCTTGCGAGACTTATTGTGGACGCTAGGAGAAAGCCAGCCTAGTTCGAGTAGTACCTGCACTTAACCTTTTTGGGAAAATACATCAGTTTACACTGGTAAATACAATTAACTGACTCATTTTGAAAAGTTTAATACAATTGATTTGAATGCACGTGGCACAAGACTTTTTATAACTTGGGATAATTATTTGAATATAATCTTGTAAAAGAATTACATGTTTCTTATGCGTTCAGTAGCCCAGGTTGACACCGGGTTAGAGCTTAATAGACACACCACATGATATAGTCCCGCGGCGGGTTATTCCCGAAACTGGCGGTTATACCTTATTATTTATTTATGCACCGTCGGGTGTACGCCTACACCCCGTGCTTAGGTCGTGGCCATTTCGTGAAATGATGCCAAAGATATCCGGGACATGGTCATTAACCCCCCAAAGGCTTTAAGCAAACAAAACAATTTAAACGGGACATTTCAATGAATTAACCTCTATTCGATTAAAGATTCAATGCCCGACCAAGCGGTATTTTATATACCATACCCCAAGCCCGTATAGGGAAAATAAGTTAAAAGTATTTACCTTTGCAAGTAATAATCACAAATAGCAAGTGCACGTAGCTTTTACTGGGCCTCCTATTCTGGAACGAAGGTTTACAATAACCTATTAGATTTCTAACGGGTCTTTAATTAAGCTTAAACTTAGACTGGTTAGTTTTAAAGGAAGATACGGTTCAAATGCATGAATAAGCGAAGACCGGAATAGAATGTGATTTAGACCCGACAAGTTGTAAGACTTGTATAATATGGGTAAACTAAACACATTTTGGATTTTTAGACAAAATGATAAGGTTTGACCCGTTTCGGTCAATTCATGCAAACTAGTTACATAAACCGAACCGAACGCGCAATATGCGTAACGGGTAACCATAAGAGCCATATACAGGTTTTCTAAGTTAATATGCCTTAAATATGTTGTGACATCAGTAAGATATCTTCTATTATGCCCGAAACGAATTTAAACTCAAGCTATGCCCCGTAAGGGCATTTGGGTCATTTAAAAGGTTATAAAAGAGTTTAAATATAAATCTGAGTTTCGGGTCTGATATAATCAGTAAAAATACTTAATTTAATAAGTTATAACAGTAGGGTATACCCTATATGTGAAATTTATTAATTATAACCATACTATGCACCGAAAAGGCATTTTGGTAATTTCACTTAGGCCAAAAAGGTCAAAACTGGAATCTGAGTTTAAAAACTTTTGCTCACTGTTACAATATAATAATTTACTTAAAATATCAGTAGGCATCCAACCTTATATGTTTAAAATTGTTTTGATGCATATGCTTTAAAAGGCGATTTGGAGCCATTTCCGGGTTCTATATAGAAAGCTGATATTTTGATTATTCTAGAAGGTTTAAAATAATCTATGTATCATATAAAATCAGTAGCAAAAGGTTTGGGGTGAAAAAGATTTGTAAAACTCATTTTATAGCCCAAAAGGGCAAAACCGGCATTAACCGAATTAAAGCTACAACCCTATGTTATGCTCAGCCTAAAATTAATTAAAAATCTTCAAAAATCCCAAAATATTATATTACATCAGTGGGTAAAAAGTTTGATATCAAAAAGTGGGTTAAACTTGGCTATATGCTAATTATGCCGTTTAATTAACAAAAGGCTTTCTAATTACGATATTGAGCATAACTCTTAATCTAGACCTCAAACTGTTGTCAAATTTTTGGTGCAAGTTTATCAATCAGTAACTAAGGTTCCTACTCTTTTACATTTTCAAAAATCACGTTTTAAGGTTATATGGGCATAATAGTCAACATATAAGCAATTAACGGGAACATGCATATGAATCGGATAACTATTGAACCAAGTTGTATAATCTCAGAGAGTTATACTAATATGAAACCTGGTCCAAAGAAAGCTCTAAGGTATTTCTAAAACATGCTTAAACGGGTCAGAACTGAAAGTCAAAGCAAAAGTCAAATTATGCGACTTTCGGTTCCGAACCGGGTCTCTACTGAAAATTGTCGGGTTGAACATGTTTAGACATGTTCTTACATTAATTACCAAGTTATATTAATGATAAAACAGGTTGCATGTCTTCTACATTGCTAATTATGTATTAATTTGAATTTAAGCTTTCTGTTGACTTTTTAATATCAAGTTTGACCCGACAATTGTCCTAGTTAGAGTGGGAATCAGAGAGTACCCTTTTAAGGGTTTATTACCCACATAATTACCTACTTATAGGTAGTTTTAATTCGAGATTTGACTGAGCAATTATTGATTAATCTCGAAGTCAAACCTTAATTACGACGGTTTGACTTTTAGCTAATTAACTAAGCTAAACTGAATTAAGGAGGATTAAGGACACTTACAAAGGTCCTAAGTATGATCTAAGAGCTGATGGAAGTCTGCTAGAAGTCCCAAGAGTTCCAGAGCAAAGCTTGAAATGCAATTGAGTTGAGCAAGTCCAAAAGTTGCAACTTCAACTTCTTATATAGTGAACACAATTGCATGAGATCCTTACAACTAAGTCTAGGACTGATCCCAGATGTATCCATGTGTCCCTATAATGCCAAAACCAGTTGCAAAGCCCCTGGATTCGAAAACCACTCATGTAAGGCGGTGCAACAGGCTGAACAGGCAACTGTCCATTTTATGCTGCCAGCGACGGTCTTACGGACCGTAAGAAATAACCCTTGCGGACCGTAAGCACCTCTTACGGACCGTAAGATTTTGGCCTTGCGGTCCGTAACCAAACTTTAATTGTGTCGCCCAGTTGCAGTGCTTGCGGACCGTAAGCCTAAGTCCATACGGTCCGTATCCGATGACCAGAAGACAAAAATTTGTAAACTTTCAAGCTTTGACCATGCAATCTTTTATAACTCGAATCTTGGGTCTTTTTGCAACAGAATGGGACCATTTGAGCAGACTTTGCATGGCCTTGCCATGCACTTACACATTTTGGCTTCTTTTAAGAAAGTTTGCATGTAGAATTTGTCGTATGGAACATAGGATTCATTTCTTGTGCCAATATGAATTATACACTATCAAAATAATCGGACTTGAATGTATCAGATGTTTATAATATCAATTTGGGTCTTGGGATTTATAATGAGGTCATTCAGAGGTATAAATTAACATGTCGACACTTTTAAATCCTGCCATACATCTTTAACTTGGTCAGAGTTTATGACGTGTTTACTTTACGTAACACGTGTCTTAATTTTATTGGTCATAAATTTTCGAGGTGTTACATGGACGGGAGTGAAAATAATAACTGCCATCCACCTGAATGCCATCAACCATCTTTTCTAAAAGACATAACTTCGGAAGACCTATGTCAAATAGAAAAGAGAATTCTCCAAAAACTCAAAGAAATAGAATCCATGATGAAGGCACGATATTCATCAGAGGATAATAAAGATGGGGAAGAATCAAAAAGTGATTCGATGGAAACACATTCAGAAGAAGACAACACCAATCCCATCGCGTCTACCTCAAACCGTTGTGAACATAAAAGCAATAGTCGTCCCTGTATCGACCATGTAATGAAGGACTACTCAGCGGCTTGCGCCAAGGACTTTATAGACTAGAGCGAGTCAACTCACCCCTTCTTTAACAAGAGCCCGAAAAAGGCAAATAAAGGTTGGTTCCGCCCACCTGTTCATAGCTTAGGTTTCTTCCTTTCCGATAACCTCTTGCATTTTCGTATCCCACACAAGAGCCTAAGGTTCATACGGCATTTCGGTGTTATCCCAACCAGTAAGGAACCCCCTGATAATAAAAGGATCCCTAAAAATTAGACAAAACTTCATAATCCCTACTTAAACACGGGGTCGTGCTTCACAAACACGGGGTCGTGCTTCATCTACTTTCCATACATGGGGCGTGTTAGACAAAATACGAGGTCGTGCCTGTCTACTATGCCAACACGGGGCCGTGTTTCCCTTGGGCATGGCCCGTGTTCACTAGCGAACAACATTCTCCGACTCGTTACACATGACACGGGGTCGAGCCTCCCAGACACGGATTCGTGCGAACGTGCTTGTAACGCCTCGCTTTTTGGAACTTTCCTTATTTAGAAAGTTTACTTGTATTTCTATTTTTGGAAAATTTATCCTCCTTGTAATCGTATTTCATTTCCAGCCTTGTAATCTGAGAATCGATCATAATGAAATTCGTTCTTTATACTTATTTGTTATACATGCAATCAGTCATTTAAATACATGTTTTGATACTCATTATACGTGCAATACTTATACATACATTCACGATACTCAAATTATGGTTGCATACAAGTTACATACTTGAAAATGTGCTAAAAATGGAAATTATGGCTTAAAATAATAAGAATAGCAAAGTACAGGGGCCAAATTGTAAAAGTTAAAAGTTTTCGGCCAGGGGAGCGCCGCGTTACGCGGCACCCCGCCTTCTCTTCGCATGCCGCCAGGTTGCCTAATCCACAACAAGTTGTTTCTTGGCTGCGGGTTGGCCAACTTTTCCACCTTCAAACTCACCCAATCACCTTTAAACTCCGTTAAAACTCTAACCCTAACCAGCCACTATATAAACAAGCACTCTATCACTCATTGCCACTTTCCTAACTCATCTACACTCTTAAATCTCTCTCAAATCAGTTACAAACATCAGAAAAGGCAGATTATTCTAAGTGCAAAAGTAAGCACTTTCTTCACTTTTCTTCATCTTTTCTTCCATTACAAAGATTGGAACACCTCTAGGAGTGTATCCACAATTTTACCATGGTAAACTAAGGTGGAACATCACCATTTTGAGGTCCAAACTCTCTATTTTGGAAGATTATCTTGTTAACTTTATAAAACTTATGATTTCTTATGCAATCTTATGCCTACCTTGCTTCTAATCAAGTCTATGGTTAGTGAGCTTGTATATGGTTGATTCTTATGAGTTTAGAAGTGCAAACACCCTCTAAACTTTCTGTTTTGATAGGTTTGAAGACAACCCACAAGTGTTGAAATCATCCAAGTCTACCATAGTTCATATGGCAAGACTTGTGTTTGATGAAAGTGTGAACCTTGGAAGCCCTGGCTATCCTAACTTGTTCCACACCTCACTTGATGTTTTATCTTGCTATTCCAAGTAGTTTACTAGTCCTAAAGTAACACAATCCCGTCGCAACTCCAACATTTTCCATGATGGGTATGAAACACCCGGGTTGATCTTACTTGGCTACTTGATGAAATATTATATAGTTGTATTTTTCTTTTTCATTCATGACCATCCGAATCATCCTTGTGATGATTTTTTCATTGGTGAATTCATACAATGAGGTTACTCTTACCTCCATGCTTAACTTATATGACATCTATGACACTCTTGATGGACTTAGCTTTACGATTACTATATAATATATATATATATATATATATGTATATATATATTTATATATATAAGGGAGTTGGCTAGAAAGCCTAAGTTTCCTAGAAAGTTCAGGAAGCAATAGGGAGGTGACATGTGGCTTTTAGTTTTTTTATTCAATAGGGCATGATGGTAATTTAATTATTAATTTAATTTTGGAATATTATATATCCTAAACTAACTATCCAGATATTTATGGAAACGTATATCTCTTTGACAATTTCAAATCATTATGATTTCAAAAGGGCAGTTACTTTAAATTACGAAGTTCAAATCATTAACAATTTCTTCACGTTGTGCTTTATCAGTTACGGGGTTCATCACAATGTGTTTTAGCAGTTACTGGTTGATGTGATTTTGGCATTCTTGATGTTGTGTTTTATCAGTTACTGGTTTCATCACAATGTCTTTTATCAGTTACTAGTTGATATGATTTTAGCATTCTTGATGTTGTGATTTAGCAGTCAGTTACTAGTTTGTCACATTGTGTTTTATCGCTAAAACACACTACTATGAACACATCTAGATCTGATTTATCGTTATTTTTTGTATGATTTGGTGTTTTTAAATGTGAGGGATTACAGAGAGAGAGAGAGAGAAAATTGCGACATTTTAGGAGGTGGTTTTATGATTGGTAAGTATTTCCTTATTTAAAACAACTTAAATGACACATTTACCTCCAATCAATTAAATTAGCCTATTTTAAAGACATGTATATTACCAAAATGCAACCAAAATGATCTCAACCATTAAACACACTCATCTGATCTACACTTTCTAGGAAAAACACACTTTCCGCAGGATCCCCACTATATATATATATATATATATATATGACAAAGATCCGTTAGGAACCACCCCTTATTGCGAGAACCGTTAGAACCAATGTGAACACAACAAAAAATGCCTAAAATAGCTAAAAACACACACAATTTTTTTTAATATTTTTTATGTTAAAATCGCTAAAAATTGTTTTGACACAAAAATTTTTTTTTTGGTTAGAGTTTTCTAATATTTTTTATGTTAAAATCGCTACTTTCGATTCTAATGGGCAAACTAAGACCCATGAAATCACATACAAACTTAGTGTCAAAACGAGTACTTAGACAAGATATATTTTATGAATACATACTTTTTGCAATTTAAATTCCAATCCGAATCCTTCGTCAAAACTCTAAATACTCACACACCTTCGTTACCCCATGTAGGGTGACCTGGGTGTTTCCACTTCCAACTAATCAACTCACAGGATTAACAAAGGAAAGCTTTGCAAAACCGTGAGTATACTCGAACGTCCTTTTACGTTTTCCACCTTTGAGTGCAATATGTTTATATTATCAAATTACACATTCACACTTATACTTTATGCAAGCACAAACAATCCAATCATGCATGCTTAAATATGTGATTCTTGATTTGTACTCTTTGAGCATTCTTATGTGATTTACTTGTCATTAACTTCGTACGAGCCTCCACTTAACATGTATTGCGCTATAGGAGTAACACACCACCCGTAGTCTTGTGGTCATGTTAAGTCTTTAAAACATGCGGTAATCAGAGGATTGACTTGTATAGTTGCATGTCAGGTTTACATTAATCTAGTTAACTATTTTTGCCATGCAGATCTGTTTAAATCGTTTTATATACTTATGCTATTATTAAACTTGTGTACTCGCCAATACATTGTGTATTGAACTATACTTTAAAACATATTGCAGGTTGATGACATTGATGCTCATGGAATCTAGTAGGATTGCTTAGATACACACTTAGCTGCTAGATGATGTTATTGTATTTTGTTGAATTATGTTGTATCCTTTCTTGAACAATGTTGTACTTTCTCTATCAAATGTTGTACTTTTAATTTCAAATGGTTGTAACTTGAATTATTTGCAATCATATGAAATCGGTTTTGGGTACTATTGTCACAATAGTGTTATGAAGTCTCGAGCAATCTCATTTTCGTCTCATTCCAATATTTCCGCCATCGGTTGGGTGTGACCGATTGGTATCAGAGCCATAACTATAACGAATTAGGTAGAATTGCCATGTTTGACCTAGTCTATAGTTTAAGTGACCAAACTTGACCATTCTTCCTTACTTGGTTAAATGTTATAATTTCTTCCTATTTTACTTCTATCTTATTTTTTTGTCTTAATTAAATACATGTGTCTTTCCTAAGACATTTTACACAAATACACACTTGAAGACTTGAAGACACTTGTATCATACAAATGAGACGACTTATTGGCGTGAAACCCACACTTTGGTGAATAACTCTCAATCCGCTTATTCGATTTTTGTATGAAATTACGCCATCAAGTTATGAGTGAAATCCTCACCTTGATGGAAAATTTCCAATTCAAACTCTAGTGGACCCTCGCCAATGCGTTGGAATTAACTTTCTTGACCCGTTTGACGAGTACTAACCACACTTAGGGTACCATGTTGTTAAGTTAGGGGTGAAACCCGCATCTTATCAACTGGTCCCACTCCTCGATTTTCAATCCCGCCAAAGTTTCGATTTTCAATCGATTAGGGACGTGTAGTAACTGGAAGGGTAAAATACCGTTAATCGCTTCTCGACGAGAGTATTTTACCTATTAGGCAAAAACACGTTTCCCTAAGTCGAAAGGATCTTCGATTCACTTTGGAATAGTCTTAGTTACGTTCTGTGACATTCCAAGTTTTACGTTAACTCTTTTTTATGCTATCTCAATTTTAAGATGTTTATACTTGATACTTCGTTCATTTCAAAACCGATGCAAAATTCGCACGTCTCTCGCAATAAAAAACATTAATAATTCTCATGAACAAACTAAATTTATACTCCCTCTCGCATTTATACGTGGTAATGCTTATGAATACTCGTTATGCTCATGCAATCTATGCTCATGCAATCTATGTGAATCATACGTGTTATGTGATACTTACATGCTCATACATGCAAAAACATGATTTTATAAACATATTATAATCAAGTCTCATCTTTCCCTCTACTTTTTTTATTCTCTAAATGTCTTCCAGCCGTCTTTCCAACTCAACCAAAGTATCCAAGGCTAGAAAAAAATAAGAAAATGCTCGCGTTCATGGCCAAGCAGATGGCTCAGGTGATACCCGATATTGTAAGCAAGGTTACTGCTGCTAATACCGCCAACTCATCGGTCGATTCTAAAGTCGCCTAACCCAAACCTACATTGTTCAACTACAAGCACTTTGCTTCTTGCAACCCTAGGGCATTCACTGGCACTTAGGATGTTACGAAGATGCTAGAATGGTTCGATAGCATTGAGGTAACCTTCATCAACAGTGAGTGTCCCGATCACCTTAAAACCCAGAGTGCAAACGGTGTCTTTCAGTTGAGAGCCCTCGACTGGTGAAAAAACGAGGGCAACATCCGATCCAACGAAGAAGCATACACCCTCCTTTGGGCCGAGGTTAGGGAAATGATGATGACGGCATTCTATCCTCCCCACGAGCAGCAAAAGCTCGAGGAAGAATTCTGGAATCTTAAATAAGTGGGTGACGATAACCTTGGTTACACCACTAGTTTCAAGAAACTAAGGATCATTGTAGCCCACCTAGTCCTCACGCTTGAGCGTGCGATTATGAAATACCTCCAAGGTCATCTTGTCGCATCCGCGATGTTATTCAAGCCACGAGACCTGACACTATCGAACTAGTTTATCGCCTAGCTGCAAGCATCAACGACAATCGCGTAAGGGATAAACAAACCTCACACCCCACCAACACTAAGTCCGTCTACCAAGCTACCACTGATACCACCGTTGAACCCACGCCTACCAAACCACCCTCCAAGAACAACAACAAAGGCAAGAAGCGGAAGGCCACGAGCTAAAACTGTGCGGTCGTCACTCCGTCAAACCCTCAACCACTCCAACAAGTTGCTCCAAACAATCCCGAGCCAACCAAGAAAGCTTATCCTAGGCATCATCCGAAGTGTAATACCTGTTTATACCACCATCCCATCCACACACCATGCCTCCTATGCATGAATTGAAATAGGTTCGGGCATTTCGCCAACCAATGTCGAAGTGGCCCAAAGCCACAAGGTAACCAAACCCAAACCATCATTGCAACCCAAAACCCCGCACCAAACCAAGCTCAGCCTCAAGAAAACACTGGTCGAACCTGATTCAAATGCGGTGATCCAAACCACTTAGCCAACGTTTTTCCTCAAAGCAACAACAACAACCAGCAGCAGCAGCAAGCACGTTGTCGAGCCTTCGTGAATATAGTAACACAGGCTCAGAACAACAATAACGTCATCAACTGTATGTTTCTCATAAACAATGTCTATGCTTCGTGTTTATTTGATACTTGCATGGATAAAAGTTTTGTATCTGTTGAATTCAAACCTTTGTTAAAGTGTAGATGTTTTAAGTTGCCCAAGTCTTTCGCGGTCGAAGTCACTAACGGTAACTCCGTCACTATCGATTTTGTTCTTCCTAAGTGTTCTTTGAATCTTAATGATCTTACGTTTTCAATTGACCTCATACCCATGCAATCGAGTAGTTTCGATATCATAGCAGGCATGGACTGGCTTAGGCGAGTTCGTGCTGAAGTCGTTTGTTCTGAGAAGTTTATTCGTCTTCCTCTTCCTAATGGCGATTCTCTACATGTCTATGGCGAGAAACCTTCTAAAAGTCTCAAGTTTATGTCGTGTACTCAAACGAACAAGTACTTACGTAAGGATTACTTCGCCTTTCTTGCCCACGTTGTGGAAAAGAAGGACAAGGGTCCGAGCGTGAGTGATGTTCCTGTTGTTTGCGATTTTCCTGACATCTTTCCTGAAGATTTACCTGGTCCTCCTCCTCCTCTTTCAGTTAACTTCTGTGTCAATTTAGTTCCTGGGGCAATGCCAGTTGCTAAATCTCCGTATTGTTTAGCGCCCTCGGAAATGCAAGAGCTATCTAGCCAACTTCAAGAAAATCTTGATAAAGGCTTTATATGCCCTAGTACATCTCCTTGGAGCGCTCCTGTCCTTTTCGTCAAGAAGAAGGATGGATCCTTTCGGATGTGTATTGACTATCGTGAGCTCAACAAACTTACAGTCAAAAAACGATATCTCTTCCTCGCATTGACGATCTCTTCGATCAACCTCAAGGCACGACGTGTTTCTCTAAGATCGATCTTTGTTCTGGTTATCATCAACTTCGAGTCCTCGAAGAAGATATTCCCAAAACTGCTTTTCGTATGCGTTATGATCATTATGGGTTCGTGGTCATGCCCTTTGGTTTGACCAACACACATGCGGTCTTCATGGACTTGATGAACCGAGTGTACAAACTTTACTTAGACCGTTTCATGATCATCTTCATCGACGATATTCTAATCTATTCCAAGACATAAAAAGAGCATGAGCGACACTTGCGTCTTATCCTCAAACTCTTCCGTACTGAACAACTTTACGCCAAATTCTCCAAGTGTGAATTTTGGTTGAAAGAAGTTCAATTCCTTGGTCATGTCGTCAACAAACTTGGCATTCACGTTGACCTCATACCCATGCAATCGAGTAGTTTCAATATCATAGCAGGCATGGACTGGCTTAGGCGAGTTCGTGCTGAAGTCGTTTGTTCTAAGAAGTTTATTCGTCTTACTCTTCCTAATGGTGATTCTCTACATGTTTATGGAGAGAAACCTTCTAAAGGTCTCAAGCTTATGTCATGTACTCAAGCAAACAAGTACTTACGCAAGGATTCCTTCACCTTTCTTGCCCACGTTGTAGAAATGAAGGACAAGGGTCCGAGCGTGAGTGATGTTCCTGTTGTTTGCGATTTTCCTGACACCTTTCCTGAAGATTTACCTGGTCCTCCTCCTCCTCGTTCAGTTGACTTCCGTATCGATTTAGTTCCTGGTGCTACGCCTATTGCTAAATCTCCGTATCATTTAGCACCCTCGGAAATGAAGGAGCTATCTAGCCAACTTCAAGAACTTCTTGATAAAGGATTTATACGTCCTAGTACATCTCCTTGGGGCGCTCCTATTCTTTTCATCAAGAAGAAAGATGGATCCTTTCAGATGTATATTGACCATCGTGAGTTCAACAAGCTTAAAGTCAAAAACCGATATCCTCTTCCTCGCATAGACGATCTCTTCGATCAAATTCAAGGCACGACGTGTTTCTCTAAGATCGATCTTTGTTCTAGTTTTCATCAACTTCGAGTCCTCGAAGAAGATATACTCAAAACTGCTTTTCGTACGCGTTATGGTCATTATGAGTTCGTGGTTATGCCCTTTGGTTTGACCAATGCACCTGCGGTCTTCATGGACTTGATGAATCGAGTGTGCAAACTTTACTTAGACCGTTTCGTGATCGTCTTGATCGATGATATTCTAATCTATTCCAATACACAAGAAGAGCACGAGCGATACTTGCATCTTATCCTCGGACTCTTGCGTACTGAACAACTTTACGCCAAATTCTCTAAGTGTGAATTTTGGTTGAAAGAAGTTCAATTCTTTGGTCATGTCGTCAACGAACTTTTGCATTCACGTTGACCCTATGAAAATCGAAGCTGTGAAGAATTGGATTGCTCCTAAGTCTCCGTCTGAAATTCATTCATTCCTTGGATTGGCTGGTTATTATCGTCGATTCATTTCCAACTTTTCAAAAATCGTCCTTCCTCTCACTTCCTTGACTCAAAGAGATAAACCTTTTGTTTGGGGTCCCAAGCAAGAGGAGCCTTTTCAAACCCTTAAGGACATGCTTTGCAATGCTCCTATTCTAGCTCTTCTGAAGGAAAAGACGATTTTGTCGTGTATTGCGATACCTCGAACTAAGGTCTTGGTTATTTTCTTATGCAATGGGACAAGGTTATCGCTTACGCGTCAAGACAACTCAAGATACATGAGAAAAGCTACACTACGCACGATCTTGAACTTGGTGCAGTTGTTTTTGCATTGAAGATATGGTGACACTACCTTTATGGTACTAAGTGTGTAGTCTTCACCGACCATAAGAGCCTTCAGCACATCTTGAACCAGAAGGAACTCAACATGCGTCAACGTCGTTGGGTAGAATTGTTAAACGACTATATCTGCGAGATTCGCTACCATCCAGGTAAAGCGAATGTCGTGGCTGACGCTCTTAGTCATAAAACTCATATCAAGAGTGTTCGTTTCTTCCAACTCTTAGACGGTCTTTGAAACCGCATTCGAGAAGCTCAATACTCATCTGTTAACCAGGGTAACCTCTATAACGAGATGAAATGTGGTGCAGAAGATTAACTCGTAACCAAATCTGATGGTATTCTATACTATCTCAATACCGTCTGGATTCCTAATCGTGATAACCTTCATGAACTTCTAATGAAGGAGGCACACAAGTCTCGATATTCTATTCATCCTGGTGTTGACAAGATGTACCACAATATGCGTACGTCTTATTGGTGGCCTAGCATGAAGAAAGATATCGCCACCTTCGTTTCCAAGTGTCTCACTTGTTCTAAAGTAAAAGCTGAACATCAACGTCCCTCGGGCCTACTCGAACAACCAAAAATCCCTGTCTGGAAATGGGAGAGTATCACAATGGACTTTATGACTAAGCTTCCTCGTACTTCTTCTGGTCATGACAGTACTTGGGTAATCATTGACTGATTGACCAAGTCTGCTCAGTTTCTCTCCATTCGTGAAGATTACAAAGTCGAGAAATTGGCTCGTATCTACACGGATGAAATCATTTGTCGACATGGTATGCCCATTAACATCATCTCGGATCGTGATGGTCGTTTCACCTCTCGTCTTTGGCAAACGTTTCAATCCGCTCTTGGTACTCATCTTAATCTTAGTACCGTTTTCCATCCCCAATCTGACAGTCAAACCGAGCGTACTATCCAAACTCTAGAGGATATGCTTTGTTCCTGCGTAATCGATTTTGGTGGCAACTAGGATACGCACTTGCCTTTGATCGAATTCTCGTACAACAACAGTTAGGGGTGTTCAAAACCGGATATCGGATATCCGAATTTCGGATATCCGAAATTTTCGGATACCGAATTTCACTATCCGAATCCGTATCCGAAATTTCGGATATCCGGAATTCGGATATCCGAAATTTCGGATACGGATTCGGATACTTAATCGGATATCCGAAAATCCAACTTTTTATTTAATTTTTATTTAATTTTTATTTTTTTTTTCATATTTGGAAACAGATATTTTGGATAGTTTCGGATATCTGAATATAAGTTTTCGGATATTTCGGATATTTCAGATATTTTTCGGATATTTTTGGATATTTTTCGGATATTTCGGATATTTTCGGATACTTCGGATATTTTCGGATATTCGGATATCCGAAAAATGAAAATTAAATTTTCGATATTTCGGATATCCGAAATATCCGAAAATTTTGAAAATCACTATCCGAATCCGAAAAATTCGGATATCCGAAATTTCGGATATCCGATTTTTCGGATATTTCGGATATCGGATATTTCGGATCAGATTTTCGGATACGGATAGTTTTGAACACCCCTAACAACAGTTACCACGCGAGTATTCAAATGGCACCTTTTGAGGCATTGTATGGTCGTAAGTGCGATTCGCCTATTTGTTGGCATGAGACCAGAGAAGCTTAAATCACCGGCCCCGAGCTTATACAAGAGACGACAGACAAGATCTTGCAGATTCGAGACAACTTGCTCAAAGCCAGAAGCCGACAAAAGAGTTATGCTGACAAGCGACGCAAGCCTCTGAATTCAACGTTGGTGAGTTTTTACTTCTCAAGGTATCCCTTTGGAAGGGTGTAGTTCGATTTGGTAAGAAGGGAAAACTCGCTCCTCGCTACGTAGGTCCTTTCAAGATTCTCGAAAGGATTGTCAAGGTAGCGTATCGACCAGATCTACCTCAAGAGCTCAACAACATCCATCCTACGTTCCACGTCCAAAACTTGAAGAAATTTCTAGCTGAAGAAGGACTTCAAGTCCCACTCGAAGATCTTCAAATCAACGAGATTTTGCACTTCGTGGAGAAACCTGTCGAGATCATGGATCGAGGAGTCAAGCAATTGAGGCGTAGTCGAATTCTCATAGTTAAGGTACGATGGGAAAGAAAACGTGGCATTGAAAATGAAATGAAGACTAAGTACCCGCATCTATTCGTTACACCTTCCTCTTGAATAAATTCCGAGGACGAAATTTCCTAAAGGAGGGGAGACTGTAACGCATCGCTTTTTGGAACTTTCCTTATTTAGAAAGTTTACTTATATTTCTATTTTTGGAAACTTTTATCCTCCTTGTAATCGTATTTCGTTTCCAGCCTTGTAATCCGAGAATTGATCATAATGAAATTCGCTCTTTATACTTATTAGTTATACATGCAATTAGTCATTTAAATACGTGTTTTGATACTCATTATACGTGCAATACGTATACATACATTCACGATACTCAAATTATGGTTGCATACAAGTTACATACTTGAAAATGGGCTAAAATGGATGTTATGGATTAAAATAATAAGAATAGCAAAGAACAAGGGCCGAATTGTAAGAAATCAAAGTTTCCGGCCAAGGGAGCGCCACGTTACGCGACAGCCCCCCTTCTCTTCGCGTGCCGCCAGGGTTCCTAATCCGCAACAAGTTGATTCTTGGCTACAGTTAAGCCAATTTTTCCACCTCCAAACTCACCCAATCACCTTTAAACTCCATTAAAACTCTAACCCTAACCAACCACTATTTAAAAAAGTTCCCTATCATTCCTTTTCTTTCTTTTTATTTGGAAGACGGGTCAAATCGCTCTCAAATCAGTTGCAAACATCAGAAAAGGCAGATTATTGTAAGTGCAAATGTAAGCACTTTTTTCACTTTTCTTCCATTACAAAGCTTGGAACACCTCTAGGAGTGTATCCACAAGTTTACCATGGTAAACTAAGGTGGAGCATCACCATTTTGAGGTCCAAACTTTCTGTTTTGGAATATTATCTTCTTAACTTTATAAAACTTATGATTTCTTATGCAATCTTATGCCTACCTTGCTTCTAATCAAGTCTATGGTTAGTGAGCTTGTGTATGGTTGATTCTTATGAGTTTAGAGGTGCAGACACCCTTTAAACTTTCTGTTTTGATAGGGTTTAAGACAACCCATAAGTGTTGAAATCATCCAAGTCTACCATAGTTCATATGGCAAGACTTGTGTTTGATGAAAGTGTGAACCTTGGAAGCCCTGGTTATCCTAACTTGTTCCACACCTCACTTGATGTTTTATCTTGCTATTCCAAGTAGTTTACTAGTCCCAAAGGAACATAACCCCACCGCAACTCCAACATTTTCCATGATGGATACGAAACACCCGGGTTCATCTTACTTGGCTACTTGATGAAATATTAGATAGTTGTATTTTTCTTTTTCATTCATGACCATCTGAATTATCCTTGTGATGATTTGTGCATTGGTGAATTCATACAATAAGGTTAATCTTACCTCCATGCTTGACTTATATGACATCTATGATACTCTTGATGGACTTAGCTTTAGGATTACTATATAAAATATATTAATATATATATATATATATACATATATACATATAGCCGAATTCATGATGCTATTCGGTTTATGATTATGTGTCATGAACTTAGGTTACCTTATCTAATGTTCTAAGTTTCTCGTTTTCGATTCTAATGGTCAAACTAGGACCCATGAAATCACATACAAACTTAGTGTCAAAACGAGTACCTAGACAAGATATATTTTATGAATACAAACATTTTACAATTTAAATTCCAATCTGAATCCTTTGTCAAAATTCTGAATACTCACACACATTCGTTTACCTCATGTAGGGTGACCTCGGTGTTCCAACCTCCAACTAAAGAACTTGCGAGATTAACAAAGGAAAGATTTGCAAAACCGTGAGTATACTCGAACGCCTTTTTACGTTTTCCACTTTTGGGTGCAATATGTTTACATTATCAAATTACACATTCACACTTATACTTTATGCAAACACAAACAATCCAATCATGTATGCTTAAATATGTGATACTTGATTTGTACTCTTAGAGCATTCTTATGTGATTTACTTGTCATTAACTTCGTACGAGCCTCCCCTTAACAGGTATAGCGCTATAGGAGTAACGCACCGCCCGTAGTCTTGTGGTCATGTTAAGTCTTTAAAACATATGGTAATCAGAGGATTGGCTTGTATAGTTGCATGCCATGTTTTCATTAATCTAGTTAACTTTTTTTCCATGCGGATCTGTTTAAACCGTTTTATATACTTATGCTATTATTAAACTTGTGTACTCACCAATACATTGTTTAAACCCTTAATTCTTATTAGTTTTTATTTTCTTTTTGTTAAGTTTAAGTCTGACGAGAATAATATTCTACCACTAGCAATTCATTTATTTTCAAGCCGACCTATTTACTATCTATTATTTGATTGACTAATCCTTTATATTGGAATGGTTGAAGAGTCAAATGGTTTGGCAATTCCTCAGGAGGGGATGAATCGAGAGAATTTTGAATTAGAGCTCTAGATTTTTGTTCATCCCTCGCCGCAATAGTATCTCGGGGTTTGCAGCGATAACTTGGTATATCACTATACGACCATTGACTAAAATATGTCTATGGTTAACTAATTGGCGAGCTCCCAGAATAGTCGGAGCCATACCCAACCGAAAAAGGATGTTATCCAGGCGCATTTCAAGTAATTGTAGTAAAACCTGACCTGTTGACCCCTTTGCCTTTCCGGCGATACGAACGTATTTAAGTAATTGTCGTTCTGTAAGACCATAATGAAAACACAATTTTTGTTTTTCTTCTAGGCGAATTGCAGGTTGATGACATTGATGCTCATGGAATCTAGTAGGATTACTTAGATACACACTTACATGCTAGTTGATGTTGTTGTATTTTTGTTGAATTATGTTGTATCGTTTCTTGACCAATGTTGTACTTCAGCTTTCAAATGTTGTACTTTGAATTTCAAATGGTTGTAACTTGAATTATTTGCAACGAAATGAAATCGGTTTTGAGTAAATATTGTCACAATAATGTTATGAAGTCTTGAGCAATCTCGTTTTCGTCTCACTCCGATGTTTCCGCCATCGGTTGGGGTGTGACAGTGATGTCACTTTCTTTAAAGTCAGCCATGAGCAGAATGTTTGGACCCATTCCTAAGACGAAGATCCTTCCATATTTCACACACATACCAAAAAAAGGTTTGTTCTTAAAATGGTTTCCTTAAACCTTCTTGTCTTTGTCACTTTTAGTCATATTCTTCTTCGTCTTCTTCATCCAACAACCTCCATTGAAGCTTGAAGCTTCAAGCTTCAAAACTTCAATTGTTGGAAATAAAGCATGAATTTTAGCCCAACTTTTGCAAAACTACTATTTTATAACATTATTCTATGTTATTTACGATCAGATATGTAAAAAACCAAAAGATTTTAATTTAAATTAAAGGTTATTGGGCTGAAAAATCAGAACTATTAAAGCAGCACAGGGACATGCCTAGTAGGCACAGGGCCATGTAACTTGTCTGTAAGTCCAAACTTTAATGGTTTGTCTTGTTTAAACTAGCATGTCGAGCCAGCAAAGCGGTACTTCATCAACAGGCTCACGCAACAACAGAAGGGGAAGAAAGCTCTCACTCGAGGCAACCTTTGTTCGCTATGTATGCGCTCTACGAGAGCCCATCAAGGAAATGACGACAGTGGAGGAGGTCCTCATCGACCGTGTTAACTACCTCACACTAGCCTTGGAGAGTAGCTTTATGGAAATCAACCTTCTACACCAAAGGTTGAATATTTTGGTGGTGCCCCCTATGGATCCAATCCTCCCACAAGACGACTGGAACCTCGCTCATGAAGTTATTAACCCTACTGGGTCGGATGAGATACCAACGGAATCTCCCATTGGTGCCTTTTATGAGGTTGGTGGCCGCCGATCCTCTCCCATGAGAGGACATTGATGATGAGCCCTTCATCTTCCTACCAAGGGAGATTGAGGAAATGCTCAACGATATTTGAGGGAGCACACCCGAAAATAGCTCGGAGCCCTTCTCAACCGAAAACTAGTTTTGGGTTTTTGTTGATCTTTCGTTTTTTATTTAGGGAAGAGCTATTTGGTTTAAATCTTTTGGGGTATCCACTAAAATCTATCTATTAGGACTTAAATCTAGTTTGTTTTTCTATTTTTATTTTTCTAGTTTGTAATGGATGATGGGAGGTTTTAATGGAATGACATTTGGTGTTTAAAACTTGTGGAATAATGTGAAAAGATGGAATAACGTTAAACCAGAGCCCCATGCAAGTAAACAGAAGTCCCCCGACTCGAAATCTTCATTACAGTAAGTTCAGCACGAGCAGTGTAAAGTAAGCATGCCTTCGTGCCTCTACACTACTGAAATGATTTTGTTTTTGGACCTGTCACACGGGGCCGTGTCTCTTAGGTACATCCTCGTGCCCACCTTCTGAAATTTTTTTAGTACTGACACTTTTTACATGGGGTCGTGTCTGCCTAACACGCCCCCGTGCCAGCCTTCTGAAAGACCATGATACTGACACTTTTTACACGTGCCCGTGCCTGCCTAACACGACCCCGTGTCCAATAGCCAGTTTCTGAAAATTTTGTTGTTTTTAACCCGTATTTACACATTTAATAAAATTTAACCCATTTTGGACACATTGAGGACCATGTGCAATTTAAGTGTGGGGGGAACTTGAATCGCTTGTCCTAAAACAAGCCTTACACAAAACTCTACTTAGAACCGCTAAAACACCCCAAAATATTTTTGAAAATATTTTATTTGTCATGTTTTTAGTTTAAGTTAGAAACCAAGTTCTCAAAATTTTTGTTTTTACAAATTTACAACCGATAGCACCGTGATACCATATAAGAAAAATTTATAAAAAAAAAGCATGACAAACTTTTTAAAATATGATTGTATATACATTTTCACACTTTTTACCATTTTCCCACAAATTGTGAGTTTTGAGCCTTTACCGATCATTCTATATCATCCTCTACTAAATTTTCACTTTTCATTTCTTGTGTCATAACCCGTATGGTTCTTATGAATCTAGAACTTGACAAGACAATACATTCCCAGTCCTTACTGACTAATTCAAGTAAGTAAATGATTGAGGCATTAGGACTATAACCCTTTTTCGTTTCAACCTTATTTTTCTCCCCACCAAAACCAAAAATCAAAAATAAAAAATCCCCCGGTTAACCCTTTTGAACCTAAACATTTCATTTCAAAACCCGCAAAATACAAATTTTACAATAATCACTCATCACCCTAAACCTTTTTATTTCTACACTCTTGATTTTAGTAAAAATTCAGTTCTTTTGAGATGTATAAATATGTGACTTAGTTATCTTGTGAATATTTTATTCTATCAAAAAAATCGTTAGTTGCTTGAAATAAACTAAGCGAATTTCTTGCTTATAAGTCTTTAGTTTGTATCTTTGTCACAAACAAATAAATTTTCAAAAGAAAACCGATATTTTTACGCCCATTGCCACTTTTAAAAAATCCCTACCCCTAGCCGAACCCTTTTTAAAGTCCTCTTGATATCTACAAAGATTATGTCAAAACGGAGGAGGTTTGATTACTTGTCAAGCATATGGTAGGAGCAAGTTCTATACCGGGACTGAGCGTTTCACTTATACATTTTCGGCCGAGTGTTGAGTGATCACTTTCGAGGTGTGTGAATTTGTATATAGCTTAATGAAATTTTCAAAGACATGTTATGCCTAAAAATATATATTTTTCTTAAAAGAGTTCTAAATAAATCATGTCGAATAGGAATGTAAATAAAGTAGAAACAATAATAAAAAGAACTTGGATTCCCAACACTCTAAAACAAGACCCAAAAACTTATTCTCTACCTATTCCATTTGGGTGTGTAAACAATATTAAAGAATTTTGCTTGAGGACAAGCAAATATTTAATTGTGGGGGTATTTAATAGGCGCAAAATGCAACATATAAATTAAATCAAATAAGGTATAAAATCAACCCTTTTATGTACTAATGTTGGAAAAAAGTACGTTTCTTTGTATAGTTTTGATTTTCAGGATTAAAAGAGTTTAAATTTACAAAAGGAACAAATTCAACATAAATACAGAAGAAGAGAAGTTGACACATCATACCGACCCTCTGAGCTTCACCCCAAGACCAAAAACAACAAATCAGAAGACAAGCACGGGGCCGTGCCACCAAGGCATGGGGCATGCCCCACTACAGAGTCCATGAAGAAAAGACAAACAGAAGCAAACAAGAGACACGGGGCCGTGTCCTATGGACACAGGCCGTGGACGACTCCCAGATATGAAAAATCTCCTATAGTACAACAAGTACAAGACCACGGGGTCGTGCCTCTGACACACGAAGTCGTGTGCGCATACGGAGTGACACAGATCATTATATGAAGGCAGAGAAGAATAAGACACGAGGCGGTGCCCTTCGGGCACGGGGCCATGTGAAAGGTCTGTTTCCAGCTATAAATAGGGGTGCTTGGTTCATTTGCAATCCATCTCTTGGCAAACCACTTCTCTCACACCTGCCACCACTCCACCACCACAATACCACCGTCATCCGCCACATTCCTCCATCATCCATCTTTAGAGTGTGTGTAGTAGTCTCGGGATCCAAGATTGATTGTAAGAGTTTTTGTCAAACAAAGGCCATGCTTGGCTAATCTCTTGCATCACCTGGTGAAGACAAATCTTTTAGGTATTATTTTTGATTTCCAAGATTTTGTTATCTTTTTTAATTGGGTATGTATTAATGACTTTAATAACTAGTTTTTTTATATTGAAAGTGAACATTATTCTATTATCACTTTATGTTTTGTTGATTCACTTATTTGTGTCTTTACGGTCTACATAAAGCATCTTAACTGCCTGGAAAGGGTTTAGAAGGGTGGTTTGGGTAAAGTTTTTGCCTCGTTCAGTGTATATATCCCGCGAGGACTTGATTAAACCTTATTAGGACTTCTATTGAGGCAGATAACATCAAATCGGGGGAAGTAAGAACGGCTTGAATCCCCTATAAACAAACTACTATTAAAACTTTAAACCGGCCTTGCAGGACTGTATCCCTGCTGACTCAGACCAATATAGTCGAGGGTAGCGTTGCCTCCAAAAGATAGACATGCCACATTTTGTATTAATAACCTATTTAATTCTATTTCAATATTCCGGCCTTGCGGGACTGTATCTCTGCTGACTCAGACCAATATGGCCGAGGGTAGCATTGCCTCCAAAAGAGAGACATGCCATTATAACTAAGATAATCTCTTAAAAAACCCAAAGTACGGAAATCATCAAAGGATACGTAAAAGAAGAGTCGGAACCAAGTGATTCTATCTTGTCTATTGTTTCTTTTTTAATATTTTAGTTTCTTTCTTTACTTTTAATTACCAAACATCTTTTTCCTAAAAAAATTGATTAGATTAGACGTTGAGGATATTCCGGTATTAAAAGCTCATGTGTCCTTGGACGACCTCGGTATCTTACCATCACTATACTACGCCAACGATGGGTGCACTTGCCCTAGCATGTTGTAGAGAGTGATTGTGTTATATCGTGTTTTATAAATTTAAAGTTTGATAAACGAGTAAAAGTGCTTCAAATATACTAAAAATTATACCCACGCTCGCACACGTCAATGAGCCTCTTGTTCAAATTTTCATCCAGAGTTTGTTTTCTTTTACACCATTAGTTGAGTTATTATCTTATTCAAATAAAAAATTTTCCTATAAGGATGTCGACTTCAAATGAGGATCAACAAGTTTTTGAAAGTCTCCAAAAGATTTTGGAAAATGTCATAGTGTCTTATCGCCGTGTCACCGAGAAGCTCAACGAACTGACATAAAAGGTGGCTAGCATTTGGAAGAAACAAGCGGAGTTGTAAGTCTTCATTGTTCGCTTAGCGCATGTTACTAAGATACGGATGACGTTAAGAAAATAGATTAGGGTTTAATGTAATGAACTTTGAATGTTCATTGTAAATATTATACTATATTAGTATGCAACCAATGGCACGCTTTTAATTTACGTTTGCATTTAGAGTGTTTACCATAATATTAGTTAGTTATAGTTAGTTAAGGCTCATAGCCATAATAAGTGGGTGTGATAATCACTTATGTACATATTTTCGGTCCTTATATTGTTATCTACCGTTGTTGATGATATGAGAGTGTATTTATTTATCTTATTATATCTTTTTTTTTTCTTTCTAAAACATCAATACAGAAAGAATTATAGAGATAGTCCATGTGGTATGTAGGTTTATAAATTACACATTTGGTCCCTACTGTTCACTTAAAGGTAGCATGTCTGGTCATTATTATATATATCAAATTATAACATGCTATTACTCCAGGAAACTTTCTGGTTTTCCACTTTTGACCACAATTGTTTTGAGGTCTTTTGTTTTCGCACACGTGTTACACTTTTTTACTCACTCACATGGTATGTTGAGAGAGAGAGGATCTAGATAGAGAAAGAGATCGGGAAGTAGCTAGAAAGAGGAGAGAGAAAGAGAAACCGGCAGAGCTTCCGGTGACTACTCCGGCTCGTGCATCATCCATATCCACTTAAATCAAGAACATTGATCACAGTCTGATGTTTGCTTCACCGTTTTAAACGAAGCTTCAGGCGAGACGACTAGGGTTATCTGTCGCGAAGGGAGACGACAAAGGCGATGGTGAGGATGGTTTGTTCGTATGTTCTTTTCGATGATTTCCCATGATTATCTTATTCGTAACCCTAATTTATAGTCGAAGCATCCACTGGCGTTTGAGCTTGCAAGATTCGGATTCGGGTCGCTTTTTGATGTGGGTTTTTAGAGATCTGAAGAAGAAGAAGAAACCTGCAACTTCAATGGAACCTCCAAGAGGGTTTTGGAAATCTGTAGGCCAGTTCTTTCTTTTCTTGCCTTATTTTGTTGGTATTCTGCTTCTTGGCTTCATTAAAGGTTAAACTTTTTTTGATTTCTTTTTTAGTTTGTATTATAATTTGCTGAAATTGATGTATTAAATGCCAATTTTAGTTGGTTTTTGGCTAATTTGTTTTATTATGTGATTGATGTGTTATTTGGGGTTTTTTTTTTTTTTTTTTGTAAAATTCAATTGAAATGAGAACTAAATTAACTCCAATTACATTTCTTGAATGATAACTTTTGTGGGTATGTTGTAAAAATTGAATCTTTGATTTCAGGAATCATTTTTGCTCCAATTATATGTGTTATTATGACAATTGGGAACTCTGCTGTTGCAATTGCCCTTTGGCCAGCACATGTTGTATGGTCTTACTTTTGTATATTGAGGTACATTCTTGATTTTCTAACCACTATACTTCTTGAATTTTTTATTTTTATAATTTTTGTTTGTGTTGATAAAGTTTATGTATCATATTCCTTTACTGGCAGTGCTAAACGATTAGGGCCCGTGATGAAAGTGGTTGTATGCCTGTTGTTTATGCCAGTCTTAGCTTCTTGGCCTGTAGCAGTTGTTGTGGGTAGCATTCTTGGTGGCTTAGCTTACGGTTTCCTTGGGCCGATGTTTGGGACTTTTAAAGCCGTCGAAGAAGGGAAAACCGATCAGAAACTACAATTAGTTACATATGTTGTTTCTGTTTTTCGTTTGTTTGTTAGATTGACGCTTTGTTCAATTGTGCTTGTAAGGATGGAACTTGGGACACTGTCCAATGGAGCTGTACATTTGTCCGTGACTTAAAAGACGTGTGCTTATATTCATACTTCTCAGTGATGAAGGAGCTCAAAGAAGGCCAGCCAGAGGGTAAACTCGAGATTAGATTTGATATTATTTCATTCTTTAAACCTATATATTATATTGGCTGTGCGTTTAAAATTTTAAATAGCAGTTTGTTTGTCGCTTAATATAATAATTCGTATTTACAGGGTAGTTAATCTTCCTATGGCCTTTTTTTCTGGGGTTACTCGGACTACTGGTTGACTTTCCGGTGATCACATTGATAGCCATACTGAAAAGTCCATACATGTTGTTCAAAGGGTGGCACCGTCTGTTTCAAGATTGCATGGGTCGAGAAGGCCCATTCTTGGAGACCATTTGCGTTCCGTTTGCAGGTCTAACCATCTTGCTATGGCCATTGGCTGTAGCTGGAGCCTTGTATGTATCAATTTGAAACAACCATTCAAATCAGGTGACCTTCTTTGGTTTGGGCGGTTTATGAACACCCGTACTGTGAGGTACTAGGTTTGACCTCGATTGTTTAATTGTCATCTCAAGGCATTTACAACAATTTCTAAGTCCATATGTTATGACTTGGTACATTGCTCAAGAAATCATCAAAGAGATAGCGAAAAACAGACCAATTGACAGCAAAGGAAAGAAGGGTTTCAAAGGTTAGCTTAAAAATATTACAAATTTTATTTTAAATTAATTTAAGCTGGGTTAGAGCGCTAAAGCCCCCGCCGCATCGCGGCGGGTCGCACATCTAGTTGTTATTAACCGTTATTTTTTAATGAAAAGGCTTTCCGCTCTAATATTAAAAAATAATAATAACAAACACTTTCCCCCTTATCCCTTAGCTTCTATCTCTGGTCCTCTTTGATGACAACCACTAACACCCTTGTGACCCATTTAAATGATCCACACCACAAGAGAAGGTGTTTACTAGCAGTTTCACGAATCGTTTAATTTGTAATGCCCCAAAACCAAAATTTAAAGGAAGTTATATCTAATGGAATGGGCAGAAGGTTGAAAAGAGGAGTGCATGTGTCGAGAGTTAGAGAGGAGAAACCCTCTGATGAGACAGTGGTTAACTGGGGAGGTTAATTCACTGGTCTCGTCAAGTAGGGTTAATCCTTTCTTTTCGAGGATCGGCGTCCGGATCGTCCGCTGGCCTGTCTTCTGCACAAGGAAACACACCGTGACTCGTAACAAGGAGGATGGGGTGGGGGTGTTCCTTGTTACCATTCTTCGGCGTGAGAATCAGTAGTTGCTTAAAGGCAAAGTGTGTGATTGTAGTAAGTGTGAGGGAGAGCAGATAAGCGATACCTCAAACCTGGTCCGGGATGGGTATATATAGCCGAAGAGTGCAGGAGGATAATTGAGTGGCTAGACTGACAACGCATAGCCCCTTGCAGGTGTGTCAGGCGCGTAGGTCACGTAGGTGATGCCACGTCCTGCTGTGCCAGTCAGTCTGTTCGCCAGCGTTGCATACATGTGGGCTGGATAGGTGACTGCTGTCAGTGCCACTTGCTATTTTGGACACTTGAGCCAAAGTGTCAGTCCCACTTGCATCGTCAATAGGATGCGGTGCTGGCCGCATCCCTATCGTGCGGTAACCGCGGTCGTATCTGCGTCGCTTGTCTTGATGGAAGTATCTATAGGATGCGGTGTTGGGCCGCATCGCTATGTGCGGTAACGGCGGTCGTTACTGCACCCCTTGTCGTGACAAAAACAGTCGTTTTCATACACCATGTAAGTCTACTCATCACTAGACCGATTGGAACAGTTACCCGCGTTCGCGCATGCCCGCACGGATGCAAATAAGTCCTTGTTGATGGGAGTATTTGATAAGGGTGATGGTCACTCGCATCCGCTTTGGTGCATGACTTGGGACCATACCCCTTGAAGTCCCCCCAGTCCAGTGTTGTTTCCTCATGCAAGTTGCAGGTGGGAGGAATACTGGATTATTTGGTCAACTGGGTAGCTTTGAAATCGGTTTGGAGAAGATTCTAGGCTAGGCTCGTTGCTCCTGCTTCAAGTAAATCAATTCGTGGATTAAGTATTATTTGTGTAAGCAGGTGGATAGAGTCGTGTGACATCTCTTCTGGACCGGTGAGCAAGTTCAGGCTGATGCTGAAAACATCACCTGGTAACTCTGGGCTGGTAACGTGGTCTACCTTTTTCTGATGTCATCAAACATGATTGCCACCTGTTAGTGTGTCGAACCAACCTTTGAGACGATAACAGAAGATGAGTGTGAACTTACCGTTACCCGCAACTCCAGATGTAACCTTTGCGGTTGCGAATGCAATGTTCTTGGTGCTTTATGATCATCAACTTGACATGAAACAACGATCCATGTTTTGTGGGGTGTTCGTGTTCACCAGTTTAGCTCTCAAGTAACCGCACATCCTTTGTGGTTACCTCGTTGTCGTGCATTGCCGGTCATGTTTGGTCGAACAATGTGAGTAGTTGAGGTGAAACTATGAGCAAATAAACATGGTCATATGCAGACTTATGCCCACCATTGTTTATTCTATGCAGACAATGGGTGGATAGACAAATTCATAAGCAGACTTGTTACCGCCATTGTTGAGCTTCCTGCTCTTTGAGTCCACAATGATTGTCAGGAGTCTGAGTGAACTCGCCCGCATTCGTTCTGTAGCCACTTTCAGTTTAGGAAATTTGTGATTAGTTTTCCTTGAAGTGGCTTCTGTGCCTTGTTCTATTGGGAGGACATGGTGCGGTGTTGTGGTCCACCATCTTTGTGATGTCTTAGTCATGGCTCTTTGGTAGCCACCGTTTCCATAGTCACAGATCGGCCGCAGCACCTCGTGAGTGTCTGCGGTTTTTAACAGAAGACTCGCTTTAAAGAGTGTTGCACTTGATGTGGCTCTTGAAGGTTCAGGAGCATTGGTTGCTGAGGTGCGGTCGCTCCTTATAACCATTATCTCCTTAGTGAGAAGCCGTTTGTATCCCCTCTGTGGTTATGAACCGGAGATAAGGGATTTGAAGCTTGAAGAGGCTCCAAGGAGCCCTGCTTTGCATGCTCCTAAGGTGCAGTTTTCGCAGTCCAAAGAACATTGCTGGTTCTGAGTATCTGACACACCTGCGTGGGGCGCGTGTGTGTGGGCTCTCCGCATATTCCACGTGTGGAAGTAAAGCTGGAAAGAGCTTCGTTATCCCCCTTTACTAAGTATGTGTATATATATATATATATATATATAAATTCTCTTTTTTGAGGGGGTGTGTAAAAACAACATGCGGTATGGGTTGCGGTGTGAGATACCAGATAAACCGCATGTCGCGTATATGAATTGTCTTCATTTTGTCGCTTATTGTAGACGTTGTAGGCCGCACATGTGGGTTGTGGACGTTGGTAAGATTTAGCTGGCATGTGCTGAAATGAAAGGACGCTTGCACTGCCCTAGGCAATAAATGCACTGTAGCAGGAGTGCAAAAAGGTCGCCTGTTGTCAGGCACGTAGGCGGCTACGCGCGCGTGGTAGATGTCAGAGAACCGTCGTCTGACACGTGGCGGTCTGCGATAGGTGCAGAAACCGCACGTCTGTTCAGTTACCGTGATAGAATTAATTGCGATGGGTATAAAAGGGGAAACCTTTTAAGGTTTCCTCGCACTTATTCGAAATTTCCAAAATTTTCTGGCGAGAAATCCAGTTTTCTCTGTCTTCTCCGACGAAAAACCTTGAGTTTTTCGGTGAGAGTTTCAAAGTTTCTTGTTCTTCTTCATTGTTCTGTAGTTGTGATGGCTAGTCCCTCTAAACCATCTTATCCATCTCCGGTAAATCCTGATCCACCATCGTTGCCGGCGGCGGAGGAGGAGACGAAGGATAATGCTCCTGGTAAGTTTTTGCCACTTTTGAAGTGGAAGAAGTCGGAATTCGTTCATTTGATGATGAATATCCAAATGCCGATAGCCTACGCGGCCTTGTATCCCCAAGAAGGCGATACTGCTGGTTATGCTCCGGCCGGTTATGTCAGTATGTTTGCTAACTAGTTCGAGATTTGCAATCTCCGGCTTCCACTGACGGTTTTCATGGTGGATTTGTTGGAATACTACAACATCCATATTTCCAAACTGAGTCCTTTGGGAATGATACGTGCTCGTCACTTTGAGTACACATTCCGTGCCCAGAATGCGGTACCTTTGGTAGAGGATTTTCGACGTTTCTACCAGATAACGGAGCTGCTTAGCTTCTTTTCTTTCCGTATGCGGGATGGTGCCCCCAAGCTTATGACTGCACCAAAGGGCCTGACCAAGTGGAAGGCCAAATTTTTCTATGGGAAAAACGGGGCAGAAGACGAAGCCTGTGTTGAAGGAGAAAAACGAAGGTAAGTGCCTGTGCGTTCTGCTCTTTTGTTACCGCTTTGATTGTATTAATGATTGAAATAGACGACTTGGCAGTAGAGGCTCCATTATGGAGAATGTTTTGCTCGGACTTCAAGGGGAAGATTGAGATTGTCAAATGCGGTCCGGATGAGGAAGGATGGTATGATACCGTTGTCGAGAAATTCCGAGTCCCTGATGAAGCCGCACTAAATGCCTTGTTACCGCAAGGCAAAGGTAAAGTTTTTTAGTCTGCCTGCATTATTATTCCTTTGGTAATGTTAGCTTATAACAGATTGTATGAACCTCAGGTAATCTTGGGGCGCTGGGAGATCCCGCTACGACGGGTGTTCCGTCCGCACCTGTTACGATGGTAGTTGATAAGCAGAATCGGAAAAAGAAAACACATACTCCACTTACCATTCCTCCACTGGTACTGGATGCATCAGGTACCTTCCGCCCTCGATTACGCAAATATCAAGATTACGTGATTGTGTCTGACACTCTTGAGGGCTTGAGTGTTCCAGGTGCTTCTTCATGCACGGGTAGCGCGGCTACGGGCACTAAGCCTCTTGTTGATAAAAAGAGGAAAGAATATACCGCTGCTGCTGCTGGTGAGAAGCCACCAAAACTCCGGAAGACTAGGGCAGTGGTGCTTCTGAAACATAAGCCTGCGGGCTCTGTTGGTAAGTTGTTACAATATTTTGCAAATTTTATGCCTGCACTTTGGTTGATAGGTATTCCTTGCTTTATAGAAACTATGAAGGAACCAATCTCCGCATCTAGTCTGCGGTCTTCCCCATCGAAGATTTCGGACTCGGAAGCTCAGAAGAAGACTGTGGAGGACCCTGTGGTTGAGGTGTTGAGCAGTGAAGGTACCCTCCTGCTGTGCATGCGAAGTGGTTGTTTAAGAAGACCAAAGGTGATCCAATTGCTAATACTTTGGACGCATCAGATAACTTGATCGACCCGTTTGGTGGTGGAGACAAGGGGGCAAAAAGCCAGAGTCCCATGTTCATGCAAACGTTTCCAGTTCTGCTGCTGCGGGCAAGGAGGGTGAAGATCAACCTCCAATTCAGCTGCATGAAACTGAGTTAGATTATTATTACCTCTCTTACTCAGTAGGGCGTAGTTTTAATGTCCACCATCCCCCTTGGGGTATTTTACAAGGGGATGAGGTGATGAATGATCCCTCGTCTTATAGGGAAGCTCTGAGGGGGTTGGGGACCCCTGCTGAGACCCTTCGTGCTCGGGGTTTGGTCGCCAAAGCTTGCAGAATCAGCTTGCCTCCATGCTTGTTGGGGGTTCCATATTCGAATGCGATTTTGGAGGATTATACCGCCCTGGCTCGCAGGGAAGAAGAGACTATTCAGCTAAGGGAAAAAGCTGAGGCTTTGATGAACACTGCACAAGCGGCTGAGGATCGCTTGGAGAAGCAAAAAGCCGAGTTTGAAACATTGAAGAAAACTGAAGAGTGGGCCGCATCCTCCGGCCTTAAACAGGTTCGTTCTCTTGCCAATCTTCTTACTTAAGAGCGCAAGATTTGGAAGGAAGCTTATGCTAGAGAGAATGAAAAGTTTTTCCATCTTCATCAGGAACTGAATAATTTGAAGGCAGTGAATGTTACTCTGGTTAATGTAACACCCCGAAAACGGGTTTGGTGATCAAACCACATTAGCACTAAAAGACGGGTAAAGTACCGTTAGTGGCAAAATTTACCCGGTAAATATTAGGATTTAAATAATTAATCCTAATATTAAATAAAAAGTGAATAAAAGCTTTTAAGGAAATAAAATGGATAAAAGGGCCGAGTTAACGGGACCTAAAATAAACTTAGTCATAAATATTCCCGAACCCGCTAAGTTAACTAGGAATATTAAACCTAGTTAATAAGTGAGAGTATTGTTGAAAATAATTAGGTTGTGACCTAATTAATAACTAACCAAACACGAGGGACCAAAGCCGGGTAACTTGAAACTAGAATTATAAACTTAAAAATAAAACACAACACACACAAAAAAATGTGTGTGCGTGCGTGAGGATGGTCAGGAGAAGAAGCTCTCATGAGCTCAAACCCTAACTCCAACAAATTGGTCAAATTGAAGCTTGGATCAAGATCCAAATCAATGCATGAAAGCGTAGAAACGATCACCAAGTCATGGGGATCATAAGGTATGTCACAAAACCTAGATTGGTTGAAGTTGAAATTTAAGACAAGTAGGTTACTTGCAAATAAATTGATGGATTATGATCCAAGGATGAAATTAGGAATGATTTTTATGTTTAGAAGTAAACCCTAGCCATTTACTTGTTGAATTGAGGTTCATAATGGTGAATTTGATCATTACCCATATATGTGCTAAGTGGGTTTTGATTTAATAATAAAGATAATGATATGTTTGTGTTAGAAATTATCATAAGTGATGGTTGATGTAAGATACTTGAACAATTTCTAAGTTTGAGTGTTGATCATACATGACTTGAAAAATGGGTTTTTGATGATTTAATGAAATTGATGTTGTATTGGTGTTTATAAACACCATACTAACTTGTATAAATGAACTACTTGAACAAAAAGGGGAAATTGTTAAGAGTTCATACTTGATTTGAAGTGGGTCTTGACATAAGAATTAAACTCATAATTTATGATTTAGTTCAATAAGAAAGTAGTCAAAGATTCATAAGGTGTGAAAGTCATGATTTAGAATGACTAATCTAACAACCTTGTGAATAATGAATGAAAGTAGGCGCTTAACAAGCTAGGTGAAGCTTGGAGTGAAAGCGGGTCGATCGAAGCAAGTGAGAAAAGAAAAGCGTAATTCGGATGCAAGGTAAGTGAAACTTACACCTTTTGTAGAATATTTAGTTATTCTATAAGTTTTAAATTCGATAAAAACAATATTAGGAAATATGGATTTCCGACGCAATTAATACGAGTCGGGACATACGCAAAATTTGGTAAAAACCACGATGAAGGGTAAACATGGGTAAATGGTAATATAGCCGTAAATGACAAGCATACAATGAATCTGGAAATGTTACCGTATGGGGTAACTCATAATAAGGATAGGGATAAAATGGTAATTTAGTCGTGTGCCGACAAATATAAGTAAAAGTTATAAGACACCCTACGGCGTAAGCCGAATTGGGTTAAATAACGAGATGGTATATATATATATATATACCATTCTAAATTCAAATGCAAAATGTTTGGTCGTTTAGACCAAACGGGTCAAAGGGTGACTTGTAGTGCCATTTGACAAATGACGACTAATAAGTATGTGTCAAGTCTTATGCTTACATGATAATAATGGTTTATGGATTAAAATGCTACGAATTAGCATATTATAGAGGCAAGGTATCGAAACGGGTCAATAAGTTGACCCAAGCCAGGTACGTGTAAATATAGTTGTGGATAATATACTTTATGGCCATAATTGTAGCGAAAGCCCTTCGTAGTAAATGAGGGGCTAATGTTGACTAAAATTCCCTTGAAGGGTAAATTAGGCAAACAACCTATAAAGGTTGTTTAGGAACTTATATTATGATCTTGTAACCTTTAGACGCGTATGAAAATAGTAGGCATAAACTATCAAGGGTTAAATGCCTTAAAATGCGTATTGTTGCAAAATAGCATATTTGAGGGGTTAAAATCGGAATAGATAGTCTATCACATTAAACCCACTACATTCATAGTTGTGGTGGAAAAACTAATCAAAATGAACGGGTGGGATTATGAGGCATAAAAGAAATGAGCAAAATAAGGCTTAAAAAGGACATATATGTCCTTAACGGGTCAAAATAAGCACTTGAGCATAAGCGGATTTAGAATGTGTAATAACCCTCGATTTGAGCCTTGTACAATAGGAAATAATCATAATGATATGTTTACAAAAGAAACAAGGACCGCAAACAAGTTGTTAGATGAAATCACTAACGGGTCAAAAGTTGGTAAAAAGGGAATAAGCCGAAGAGTTAAAAGTCTGAAATTTTATTATGTCGGACGTTGGATTTTAACTCCATTAGATGGAGAATTAAATTACAGACGCGTAGGAAAAAGAATCGCGTAAAACGGACAACCGAGTAAAAAGTTATGAACCTTTAAAGTTGGAATTCTGGTTAAAAACGGTGCTGGGCATCTGCAGCATCAAAGAAACGCACCTGCTGGAAAAGGTGCACCCTCGCGCCACACGGCGGAGGAGAAGTTTTCCTTCGCGCCACGCGACGGAGGGTCGCGGCCCGTGTAAAAACTCTCGCGCCTCGCGAGAGAGCCAGAAGCTGGCAAATTGTTTAATTTTATTCGTTTGACCCATATTTCTTGTTAAAACTTGCTAATTAACTATCAAAATTAACTTTTAGGTTGGTTTTGATGATAGGTGAATGTCAAGCGTACCCGGATGAATATCAAGCAGCGTACAAGAACCGAACACAAGAGATAAAAGCTTTCGCATGACGTTTCGTTGTTACTTTTTAATGACGATCTCAATTACATTTTGTTCTAAACTTTTAAATTGTAAAAGTTTTAGATTACTCGTATTTTCTAAGAATACTTAATCGTAATTACATGTTTATTTTCGTTATTTATACGAAAATCTTTAAAATAATAACAAGGGTGTTACAAGTTGGTAATCAGAGCTCAAGGTTGTTGACAAAATGTGTTCGGTTCGAGGCTTGATCGCAAATCCGGTAAGTACATGTATGTTAATAGTTTAGCATGCTAAAGTGTTGTAAACAACACATAGGGCTATCGTGTGATACACGTTACCCCAATTAAAATGATTGATATAGTTGACGAAAATACGCACGTTGACGCGTATAGTAGAAAAAAGCCTTGTATTATAATACGAGCGATTATTGAAGTTGACGTTACTAACTTTTGTGAATGTTTTAATTGAAGGACACTCGCGTTTGAAGACGACGAGAGTCAAACGAATTGTGGATATGATGATGGAACGGTCCGAAGTATGACAAGAGGAGCATGCTCACCGAGGACTAAATCGCGTAATGACCGCGAACAAGGTTAATGGCAAGGAACGCCCGTCGGGGCAAACATTATCAGGTGCACATTTTAAATAATCGTACAAATAGTAATATGCAAAAAATAAGTAGAAATTGAAAGTTGCATATGTAGATTAAAAACTTGGAAAAACCCGAGTAGAAAATGTATTCGGGATATTGTTTCCAAGAGAAATAAATAGAGGCGTTACTTACATAGGGCGTGATGTGAAAACTATAAAAAGGTCATGTGTGTCATGTGTTAATCGCTTACTCTGGCCAAGTAAGTAGTGGCATATGATACCATGAACTTCTTATGGCGGACACGTTTACATCCGATGTAGTAAGGGCGGGATGAATGGGACTAACTTAAAAGTACCCAAATGAATCAAATGAGCAAAATATTTGATAATAATGTAAACGCACAGCCGGGTGACGGAAGCGTATTACATTAGGATGACGAGCCCGAGTGAAGGGACAAAGATTAATGTAAAAGGATTAAGGTATGCAATTGGGAGGGGTGTGCTTACACTCGAACCCGGAGAATGCAAATATGACTCTTAACGGGCCGATTTTGTAAAACACCAAATTTGAGAACAAAGTAGGAATATAAAAGCGAAACGAAGTCATAATGCTTACCGTAAGGGTTGCAATAATAACGACTTCGGTAAAACACCCGGTTGGTGGGTAAGGATTTAAACGCATGCGTAGACTGGGAAACAGGAACGCGAAATAGAAAGTCAAAAGACTCGGAATATGAGTCATGACTAAAAGAAGACAAGAATTTTAGCAAACATAAATTTTGATAAAAAAAATTACGTTTGACTAGTTAAAAGTCGAACGGGTCGAACAAAGAATGAAATTTGACGTTCACCAGTGATGAAATTTCACACGAACAAGTCAAACGAATTAAATAAATGATGACGCTTGCTAATGTAAGTAGGCGCGGACTGAATAAGTGAAAGTGTGAGATGTTAACTAACCTATGTAAAGGATTATGGGCGTTAAGAACGTTAAGATAAAAGAACCCGGGTAATGGGTTGTATAGAAGTATAAGTATGAACCGGGAAACGGTAAGCGTAGAACAAACTGACGCGTAATTAACGTCAGAAGTTATAAAGTCGGAGGATTAGTCCGGAAGTAAACAAATGAAGCCTTAGACTACGGTTAAGGTCAATTGAAGTTCAAGAGCGAAAATAAACGATTCCAAACATAATGAGAGATGCCTTGAAGCTATATATGTATATATACATTTGAATATAGACAAGAATAAAAGATGATCTACGGGATCATCATAACCTACGGGATTAAACACAGTGTTAAGGTCTACGGGACCAAAAAGACCCTCGGGTCATAAAAAGAAGGAAACGAGTTGTTAATGTCTCACCTTAAAAAGGTGAAAAATTTAAAGAAATAGCCTATGAGGCTAAGTGAAAGAACCTACGGGTCAATAGTGTAAAGCAAAGGAACTAGTTATGATTCTCCGCGTAAAATGAGAACGGAAAAGAATAAATTATGGGTTGTCAATTTCCTTAATATGAGTAATTGACATAGTTAAAAAGGAAAAAAAACGTTAAACTAAAATTCAGTTTTAGTAAGAAACAACGTTTTAACAAATATGAATACTATAAGACGAATTTGGAAATAACAAATATCATTGAGTATGGGTCTTAACATCGATAGATGCAAGACGATATATTCGAAAAAGTGGTATTTTCGAAAATGAAAGGTTGATATAAATTAAACATGACGTGACACGATCACGGTCAAGAAATGCAATGTGAAGTGGAATCACATTATCACCAAGCGAGCGGTAAAAAGCAACTGGACTAATAAGTCTAGTTAGTGAGACCGGTTAAGGTCATTTAAGTAAGTTGGTTGCTTGTAAGCGGTGGATTCGGTATAACTGAACCGAATAAATGAATTTGAAAACAAAAGAAATTGTTGCTAAAAGTGAAAGATTTCACTAAAGACCTTTAAACGGGTCAAAGTAACGGATTCATAAGGAAATTCGATAGTATATGAAAGCGATGGATATCGCTAAGTTAACTAAACTAGTGGAAATAACGAGGTTACGTTATTTCGAAATTACACTATGTCGTATGTGATATGTAGACAATTAGTGACCAAAAAGATGTTACCGTACTTTTCGAGTAATACTAACGATTGGTTAAAAAGTATAAGTAATGTTTAAAATATTTCTCGGATCGAATACATTGAATTTAAACTCAATGAATTATGTAAGAAAAGGTTTCGAGGACGAAACCTCTTTAAGGGGGGTAGACTTGTAACACCCCGAAAACGGGTTTGGTGATCAAACCACATTAGCACTAAAAGACGGGTAAAGTACCGTTAGTGGCAAAATTTACCCGGTAAATATTAGGATTTAAATAATTAATCCTAATATTAAATAAAAAGTGAATAAAAGCTTTTAAGGAAATAAAATGGATAAAAGGGCCGAGTTAACGGGACCTAAAATAAACTTAGTCATAAATATTCCCGAACCCGCTAAGTTAACTAGGAATATTAAACCTAGTTAATAAGTGAGAGTATTGTTGAAAATAATTAGGTTGTGACCTAATTAATAACTAACCAAACACGAGGGACCAAAGCCGGGTAACTTGAAACTAGAATTATAAACTTAAAAATAAAACACAACACACACAAAAAAATGAGTGTGCGTGCGTGAGGATGGTCAGGAGAAGAAGCTCTCATGAGCTCAAACCCTAACTCCAACAAATTGGTCAAATTGAAGCTTGAATCAAGATCCAAATCAATGCATGAACGCGTAGAAACGATCACCAAGTCATGGGGATCATAAGGTATGTCACAAAACCTAGATTGGTTGAAGTTGAAATTTAAGACAAGTAGGTTACTTGCAAATAAATTGATGGATTATGATCCAAGGATGAAATTAGGAATGATTTTTATGTTTAGAAGTAAACCCTAGCCATTTACTTGTTGAATTGAGGTTCATAATGGTGAATTTGATCATTACCCATATATGTGCTAAGTGGGTTTTGATTTAATAATAAAGATGATGATATGTTTGTGTTAGAAATTATCATAAGTGATGGTTGATGTAAGATACTTGAACAATTTCCAAGTTTGAGTGTTGATCATACATGACTTGAAAAATGGGTTTTTGATGATTTAATGAAATTGATGTTGTATTGGTGTTTATAAACACCATACTAACTTGTATAAATGAACTACTTGAACAAAAAAGGGGAAATTGTTAAGAGTTCATACTTGATTTGAAGTGGGTCTTGACATAAGAATTAAACTCATAATTTATGATTTAGTTCAATAAGAAAGTAGTCAAAGATTCATAAGGTGTGAAAGTCATGATTTAGAATGACTAATCTAACAACCTTGTGAATAATGAATGAAAGTAGGCGCTTAACAAGCTAGGTGAAGCTTGGAGTGAAAGCGGGTCGATCGAAGCAAGTGAGAAAAGAAAAGCGTAATTCAGATGCAAGGTAAGTGAAACTTACACCTTTTGTAGAATATTTAGTTATTCTATAAGTTTTAAATTCGATAAAAACAATATTGGGAAATATGGATTTCCGACGCAATTGATACGAGTCGGGACATACGCAAAATTTGGTAAAAACCATAATGAAGGGTAAACATGGGTAAATGGTAATATAGCCGTAAATGACAAGCATACAATGAATCTGGAAATGTTACCGTATGGGGTAACTCATAATAAGGATAGGGATAAAATGGTAATTTAGTCGTGTGCCGACAAATATAAGTAAAAGTTATAAGACACCCTACGGCGTAAGCCGAATTGGGTTAAATAACGAGATGGTATATATATATATATATATACCATTCTAAATTCAAATGCAAAATGTTTGGTCGTTTAGACCAAACGGGTCAAAGGGTGACTTGTAGTGCCATTTGACAAATGACGACTAATAAGTATGTGTCAAGTCTTATGCTTACAGGATAATACTGGTTTATGGATTAAAATGCTACGAATTAGCATATTATAGAGGCAAGGTATCGAAACGGGTCAATAAGTTGACCCGAGTCAGGTACGTGTAAATATAGTTGTGGATAATATACTTTATGGCCATAATTGTAGCGAAAGCCCTTCGTAGTAAATGAGGGGCTAATGTTGACTAAAATTCCCTTGAAGGGTAAATTAGGCAAACAACCCATAAATGTTGTTTAGGAACTTATATTATGATCTTGTAACCTTTAGACGCATATGAAAATAGTAGGCATAAACTATCAAGGGTTAAATGCCTTAAAATGCGTATTGTTGCAAAATAGCATATTTTAGGGGTAAAACTCGGAATAGATAGTCTATCACATTAAACCCACTACATTCATAGTTGTGGTGGAAAAACTAATCAAAATGAACGGGTGAGATTATGAGGCATAAAAGAAATGAGCAAAATAAGGCTTAAAAAGGACATATATGTCCTTAACGGGTCAAAATAAGCACTTGAGCATAAGCGGATTTAGAATGTGTAATAACCCTCGATTTGAGCCTTGTACAATAGGAAATAATCATAATGATATGTTTACAAAAGAAACAAGGACCGCAAACAAGTTGTTAGATGAAATCACGAACGGGTCAAAAGTTGGTAAAAGGGAATAAGCCGAAGAGTTAAAAGTCTGAAATTTTATTATGTCGAACATTGGATTTTAACTCCATTAGATGGAGAATTAAATTACGGACGCGTAGGAAAAAGAATCGTGTAAAACGGACAATCGAGTAAAAAGTTATGAACCTTTAAAGTTGGAATTCCGGTTAAAAACGGTGCTGGGCATCTGCAGCATCAAAGAAACGCACCTGCTGAAAAAGGTGCACCCTCGCGCCACGCGGCGGAGGAGAAGTTTTCCTTCGCGCCACGCGACGGAGGGTCGCGGCCCGCGTAAAAACTCTCGCGCCCCGCGAGAGAGCCAGAAGCTGGCAAATTGTTTAATTTTATTCGTTTGACCCATATTTCTTGTTAAAACTTGCTAATTAACTATCAAAACTAACTTTTAGGTTGGTTTTGATGATAGGTGAATGTCAAGCGTACCCGGATGAATATCAAGCAGCGTACAAGAACCGAACACAAGAGATAAAAGCTTCCGCATGACGTTTCGTTGTTACTTTTTAATGACGATCTCAATTACATTTTGTTCTAAACTTTTAAATTGTAAAAGTTTTAGATTACTCGTAATATCTAAGAATACTTAATCGTAATTACATGTTTATTTTCGTTATTTATATGAAAATCTTTAAAATAATAACAAGGGTGTTACAGTTAAGGAGAAAACCGTAGTAGAGGCGACCGCGAAAGAAGCAGAAGCACGCGATGCTGTTGCGCTACAAGAGGCAGAAGCGCATGCTGCGGCTGTGGTGAAGGAGCTTGCAGACGCGAATGCTGATCGCTCCAAGTTGAGCAAAACTGTTGAGGAGCTCCAGGTATAAACTTACTTTTCCTTGAGTTGTTTGCTTGTTTGGACAAGTGTCGGGGATTGCCTCTTCATACTTGTGTATATTTTTTTTTTGCAAACAGGAGGAATTGAAAACTTGAGAGAGTATCCTTGGCGATTTAACTTCCCGTGCTACCGAGGCTGAGGCGCGGGCAAGGCAAGCTGAGCAGGATAGAGATGGGTTGGCCACCTCACTTGCCCAGGTCACTCGTGACCGCGCTTGGATGCAACAGTTTGGTATTGGGCATGTAAGTACCTTGTGTCTGTTTATTCCTTATGTTTGCCTTAGTAATTCTGTTTCTGTCATATGATTAAATTGTGGAGGCCATCCTTGATGCCCCTGAGAACACGTATGCAGTTGCTAATGTGTACGAGTTGCGCGCGTCAGGCTGGGTTCAAGGCTGGCTATAATTAGTGCCTTAATGATGTGAACCCGTTCTTTGTGAGCAAATTTACCGATAAATGATGTGGGTTTCACGGTGCGGATACTGAAGCTGCCTTTGATGCTGCGGTAGATCCGTATAACAGGCCAACCATTCCAGCCGTTGATCAGATTGAAGCATGTTTAGAGGTAGATGGCTATGTGGACCGTTTACGCATGCTGTTTGAACCAAGGAAGGAGGGTGAAGGCACCAGTGGTGGAAATGCAGAATAAGTTGGGCATACGTGCCTTTTTGCTTTCTTTCCTGTCTTTGTAAATTTGTTGAAACGATGTAAAGGTTGCCTTTTATGCACCTGTTAGGTGCATAAGTATGTTGAATATACAACTTTTTTTTGCCTCAAAGTTTATAAGTAAATGGTATTTACTGTTTGATTATGTGTGAGCGCAGGTGAGTTAAATATTATTTAAGGCCAATGTTTAAGATGCGTGTAAATAATAGTAAGTCGAGACTTTGCCTTTTGTATGTCTAGATGACACGCAAGTATGTTAATGTGTGACTCTGTTGGCACTAGAGCGCGAGTGAGTCGACACCTTTCATTATTCCCGTTCCACTGGTTAGGCAACGCGTGAAATAATAAGTGTACTGTACACCATTGTCGTGTAAGTAGATTTCATTTCTTGTTTTATCCCGTTAGGGCCTAGGAGATGTGTTTAGGTTTGAAAAAAACCTTAAGTGTTTTGTTGTATGAACCCGACCGGACACATTGCAACGTTTTCTCTTGTTTCACTATTACAATATTTGTGTGTGACCGCCACTTTGTATAGGTATTGCAAATGAAGATTTTTCCAATCCATTTTTGTAGATACCACAAAGTGTAACACGCATTTGTAATAGAATTAAGAGATAAACAATGTTGGAGCAACTGTCAGTTTATTTATCAACAGATGGCGCACGGGCCATTAAGTACATGGGAAGTGTAATTTACAGGCTTACATATAGCAGCGTCTGAGCTGCTGTGCGTTCCAAGTCCTTGTGATATATAACAACCCTCCTGAAATTTTTCTAACGCCCTAATATATTTTAAAATACCCCTATATGTCTTAAAATACACCCTGTATATGAAAACCAAGCCCAAAAAATGAAATATCATTAAAAATAATTAAAAACAAGAAAAATGAAGTTTACGCGGGGCGCGTAAGCCTTCTCTTGAGCTTACGCGGGCCGCGACAGCTCTAGGGTCAGGCGAGCCCTGGTGTTGACACGTGTCAAGCAACGTGTTGAACCTAGTCATGACCCGGATCAACTACGCCTAGAACCCCCTATTACGCCGGCCGCGTAGGCCTAAGCCTAATCTTACGCGGGCCGTGAGAAACTTGATTTTCAGCCCTATAAGTAGCAGGCATCGGATCTTCAGAAAACTCGTTCAATTCTTTTCTATATCACGAATTTATGAGAATTAGGCATAATATACGGGTATTATATCCCCTAATTAACGAAGTTCTGCTCCGTTGTAAGTATTATAACCCTAGTTACGTATTAGATACGCTGCCCGATTGATCCAGGGTTCCGTAACAACTGTCGTGGTTCTGCCCGACGTAGTTGTTGGAATACCGTCTCGGGGAGGGTATCGTTAATATAATTAAAGGGTTATTATACTAACATATTTACATTTGTGTAAATTATAGATTAACACCAGGAAACCCTAGAAGAAGTCTAAAACAGCAATGTGAGTTTATCCGCATTTTGTAAACCTTTTTGTGAACTGTTTTACAAAACCTTAAATGTTTTACAATGTGATTAAGCAGTGATTGAGTCTTTGTTGTTCTTCAATTACTGCCGGTATGTTGGGGTTTTGTATACAAAATGTGGAACACGTTACAAGTGGACAACGAGTTAGCCAATGTGTAATATGACCCACCAGTCAGGATTGGCAGTACTGTATGAGTAATTGTGTAGAAATAAACAATGTGATCTCTCTCAATACTGTGTTAATTGATAAAACTCTTCTTGATTAAACTGGGATTCGCTCACCAGTATTTCCCACTGACAAATGTTTTTAAAACGCGTTTCAGGTAACACAATGTGAAAGCCAATTAGGAAAAAGCCAGCTGGAGAGCACTGACGGCTTGGAAAAATGTGGCTATAAAAGTTACCTAAAAGGCGATGTTTTAAATTCAATAAAATAGGGTTTATCCCTATGTTGTAATAAGAAACTTGGGTTTTAACCATGTGGTTATTAATATAAAATACGGTGTTTTTACTCTGATAAACATTTCCTAACTACGATCTTGATGTAATTTCCGCTACCAAATTAATAAACAAACTGATACCACCACAAATGATGTTCGCGGCCGCCCGTTCTCGGGACAGATAAGGGGGCGGGGGTTGCGATAGAAGGTGGTATGAGAGCCTAGCCACTGATTCAGCCACAAAAAGTGTTCTGCTGACATCAATATACTATCTAAATTATTAGGAAATTAACTGTGAAAATATGTGCATATCTGTATTTTATTGTTATGTGTTATTTGACTATTTGTTAGTTTACAGTATGAGTGATCAAGGACCCTCAGACGTGTATCGTCAGTTGTCCGATTCACCTAGGAGTGAAGGAACTTCTTCCCAGCCTACCCTCTCTGGTTATTCTGCTGATCAGGAAGAATGGATGTTTGTATTTAAGGCTCAGTCTGAAGAGCCATTCCCTCAGAAAAAGAGAGGATGGTTCAGTAAGGGAGCATTTGAGCGTAGAAAAAGAATGCGAAAGTTGCAACAGCAAAGAGTCCTAGCAGTCGCTAAGCGAGAGTCAGATGCCCATACACAGGATATGCTTAATAGGAGCTTAGCCAATTTTCATATCCTAGCAACAACTGCTGTCGACCCAAATCTGGAACAACTAGTAGCCCCACAACCCTTACCTTTGTTCCCCACTCAGCCAATGGAAGTAGAAATGCATGATTTCAACCCTGAGGAAATACCTAGGATACCAGCCCCTAATCCCTTAGATCCAAATTATGATCCATGGGTTGATGATTATAGGGATTATGTGCCACGCTACCACTTAAACGATGAAACCTTGCCGAACTTAGCAGCATATCCAGGTCTGGACCCTCTAGATCCCTATTACAACAACGATGAATATATTAGGGAGATCTTAGAGAATCCGTACCCTCAGGAGAATCCCATGCCCCAGTACCCAGACCCAGTACCAGCACCTGCACCCCCAATGAGTGCAGAAAATGTGCATGAGCTCCGAACTTTCGGAGAAGAAATCTTAGAGAGTAGTGAGAGTGTAGGATCGTTTTCAGACCCGAACGAGTCGATCAGAAGAGTTTTTCTCAATACGAAAGGCGGAAACAGACGTATTGAGGTCAATTCAGCTAGAATATCACTTTAACTGTCGATATTATTGATTATAAGACGTTTTACAGCGAGATGACACTTCGGCAGCACTTCGTTGCTCTGAATGGAACTATTCCTAAAGATTTCGCTTGAACACATATATATAGAGATCTGATTTCGCTTGAAATGGTAGTGTGTTAGTTCAAGCGGAATTAACTCAGTTAATTTCGCTTGAGTCTGCACATGTCTCTTTCAAGCGGAATTACTCTCTTTCAAGCGAAATAACCTTTAATCTTGAACTACGTGCCCTGATCTAACATTCTAAGAACAAGACTCGATACAAGACGAAGTCGACAGACGCATGCACCAACAGACTCCCCCTCGAATGTTGACGAGTATTAAAGTGTCGAGTCTTCGCATCTTCAGTCTTTATCAGTCCTCTCGAACTCTTTGAAGTATCTTGACACTGTAAAGCATCTTCAATCTCTCTCTTCTCATCTCTTCCTCGAATGTTGATAATCTCTAGGATCCGATCCTGACTCTCAAGCTTTCTAATTCTCTTGATCAGATTCTCTTGAATCATTAAGTTCATCTACATCAGCAGTTTCAGAATCGTAACCTGATTCACATTTTCTACAGGTTCAGAATCGATACCTAGCTCTATCCTGCACAAAAAACTCTACCCGACAATAAATTTTCTGATGATCACTTGTAAATTCAATCTCACACTCTGATGAATCACTTGTGGATAAGATATTCAAACAATGATTTTACAATTTTAAACTTTGATGAACCACTTGCAGGAATAACGTTTTTATTTCAAAAAAAAAAAATTCTCATCTCATTTCAAAAACATCTCAAACAATTTCACCCAAACCATTTGTTCATCATGTTTAGCACTTGGAATTTTGAAAATTAGCTCTCCAACACCAGTTGTCAAAAATCTTTTTGTATTTTTCAAAATTTATACTAAAATACACTGAAAATCTTTTTAGATTTTTGAACATAGAATGAAATGCAGTAGAGAAATATTTACATACAATATTTTTGTGAGTTTGTGTAAGAGGATCATATCAGTTTTTGACAAGTCACAAGTACCGTTGAGCTTAGTTACACATTAAGAATTAAATAATTCACTTAAATTGCCGATATACTGATCCACTTAAATTCTCACACAAATTTCAACTGATTCAGGATATGAATTAGGTGTATTAAGGACTTAAACTCAATCATGTGTCCCACCTCTTGAATATACTCCCGTATCCAGATCCCAATATTCAGTCTTACAGGTGAGTATTCCACAGATGATATCTGTAAGGGGTTAAATTGCGAAACCATGAGAGCTCAGGTCAGAACTTCCGTTCAGCAGAGAGATGACGGCTCGACTTTTGGTGGGTCCCCTTTAGAGGATCTTTTTTACAACAGCAATGATTATCAATTTTATTGTTTCATCATTTTTGCTGAGGGCGGCGCTATATTTCAAGCAAGCGTAAAGTATTCTCCGGGGACTAGGCCATTGCTTCCGCATTATCAGAAGTCCCGGGATAATACCCCAGATATCACTGAGCATAAAGACCTAGTATCTCAGAAAGAGGGATCTTTCAAATGAAATTTCAGGGGTTACCTATATATCCAAGTAGTGTTCCCCACGAAATAAGCAAGTTTGAATTTAAGTTTATATCCAGAAAAAGCTTACTAAATGTGTAAAAACCTATCGGCATATCATCAGTTAGACTGTTTAACGCTATTTAATCATTACATATCTTTAGCATACTGTAACTGTCTACTGATGTACTATCATTTCCTCTTCTTTGACACAACAACTCATTTTTTTCATTTTATCATGTTTTTGTCTTTTTCAAATATTCAAATGTTTTTGGATTTTCTGAAAATTCTTACTCCCCCTAAAATGCAAACACATTTAAAGAAATTTGAAAACAAACTATACAAGTAAATTGACAACTGATATCAAATCACTTCAATTCGCCATTCACTTGGCATAAACAATCAGAACTCCCCCTTACAACAAACTATTTTCCCATTGTGATTTCAAAACACTTAAGTTTGTTTTAATCAAATGGTTTTTCTGGAAAATAAGTTTTGTTGATTGATTTTACCATTTGTAGGTTAGGGTTTGGTTCATCACATTGTTTTTCAAAATACCACTTGTAAGAAAGATAAATCAAGTACAAGTTAATGTCCCTGATTAATCTTGAAAATTAAGTACCACCTGTAAGAATGGTCCAATCAAGTTCAACCCAATGACCTTGATTTTACCACTTGTATCACAAACTCTTTTTCAACCACATGGCTTACCAACCAATATCACATGTAGGTTGAATTCTCAAAATGCCGATACGTACTCGTCACTTACCAACCTGGGAGTTCCGGCAAATCATACTTGTGAACTATTTTCAATTTTTCAAAACAAACAGTATAAGAATGATGCCGATTCCTGCTCCGCGATTACCAACTTGGGAGCTCCGGCAAGTCTAGAATTTTACTGTTCGTAATATGTACCATCCCAGTCACAAACTAGGGATGATACTTTCCCTTGCTTCTTTGTTTTCTTCTCGTAAAATTCCTTAACTCCTTTGACCTTCCTGTCAACCATTTTTCCAAAAATGTTATGAACTGTGGAGTTAAAGGCCTTTTCAATATCAAATTCTTTCTTTTCAGAGAAGAATTGATTTGAAATTTCAACTTTACCAATTTTCTTCTTAAAATTTTCAGCCCGAAGTGGTGGAAAATTCACATCATCCACAGTCGGTACTGTGTTTTCACTTTTAATCTTAATTTGTGGCTCCTCTGACTTTGTGGAATCAGATTCATCGCCAGAAGATAGCTCCTCTGATTTTGACAAATCAGAATCATTGTTAGAACTATCATCAGATTTCTTAACAACCCATTTCTGGTTGTCAAGGTTTGCCCTTTTCTTGTTAAACCTGTTTGAACATTCACCAATCTCAAAAGTTGAATTTTTGAAAAGTTTTGTTCTATCAATTGGTGATTCAAACACAACTTCTTTATCTTTCAGTTTACGAGAAACTCTCTGTTTTGATTGTATTGCCTTAGAACAATTCTTGGCAATATGTCCAACATTGTTGCATTTGAAACAGGTTCTCGTTTCTTTCATCTGATCAGCAAACTTCATCTCTTCTTGCTTCTTTGCAAGGAATTCTTTGTTTGACTGTTTTCTGAATAGATTTTCTTTCTCTTCTTCAGATGATGTACCTGAAACAAATATCATTTTTGATTTAAAATCTCGAACGTATTTTTCATTTTTATGATTTTCTGGTGGAATAAAACCAAGACCTTTCTTTTTGGAATTACCGTTATGGTTTGGTTTCTTGTGAAAACCAGAACCAGAACTATAACCCTTTTTCTTGTTTTCTCTTTGTTGAACTCTTGAGGTGTATTTTTTAGGTTTTTCAGAAAGATTTACATCTTTTATTTCAGAAATATTAATTTCTGTTAGTTTGAAAACCTTTTTGATCAATTCAGGTTTGACACCTCTTATTGGAAATTCCTTATCAAAATATAATTTGTCAGAATCATTCAAAGTATATGCAACTTTAAACGTTTCGTCATCCAAATTAGATTTTGATAACAGGAAGTCGCTATTATAAACCCTTTTGCCCTGTTTGACGGATTGACTCAGAATGCTCAACTCAGACTTTGACTTTGTCATAGACTCTGACTTTGACTCCTCAGTTTCATCTTTATCCAACACCTGATCAACCACTTTCTTTATTAACTCGAACTCATGATTAGTGTCAGATGATGTAAATGTCACATCAATATTTTCTGGCAAGTTAACTGAAGACTCCGACTGTAAATTTGTTGCCTTTTCGACTCTTTCTGAATTTAGATTTCTCGGAGAATATCCATTTTCAAGCGGGGGTGGACACTTGTTATAACTGAAACCTTGTTTCTTACCAGAATCATTTTCTTTAGTATCCTTCTTCTTTACTTTCTTCTTTTCAGGAGTCTTTTCTTCATAAACTTTTTGTTCTTCAGTTACTTCATCATCTTCAAACGCCTTCATGCCTTCAACAGTTGGATAAATCCTGTCAATGACATAAGAAGTGTCACACCCCTTTCTGCGGCGGAAGCACGAGGTGTGATCATGAAAGGTTCTCATTGCATGCGAAGAGTAAACATACTACATGCTCAAAGATAACTTCGAATATTACATTACCAAAAACATATGTCAAGTGTTTACAACACTAGATAACACATTGTCTTAAAAGTCACGACTTTATTTAAAGATAAACAAAGCGACATCCACAAGCATGAGTAAGACCACGCGCACATCCATCCTAGTTACCTGAAATACATGTGAGTTTTGGAAAAACGTCAACATAAAGTTGGTGTGAATTCATGCAGTTTTTGTATTTCACGTTTGTATACTTTGTATGAAAACATAATTTGTCTTTTGTATAAATCAAGTCTTTTGTGTACACCACGTACTCATGTATAAGTCAAATATTTCTGTATGTATCAAGTGTTAATGGGTTGCAAAGCCATTAACATGTGACACGACATAGGAAGTCACCAAACCATAGGCATTTTTCTGTAGTCGATTTACGACCGAGACACAAAAACACTGGTTGGTAAAAGAGTGGCCAAGAGTGGGGCTGCCCGGAACCCATTAGATCTAACCTTTTGTTCTGCGGTCTAAGTATGTACACGATTAATGGTGCTTATGGTACCCTATTCGTGACACGATTTCTCGTATCATTCTTGTATCCATCATACCATTTGTAAACATTGTAATATTTGTAACATGTATTTCACCCCCGAAGGTATAAAACTGAAAACAGTTAAAAGAAAAGGGGGAGCATGAACTCACAACTTTGCGTTCCTGTGCGTCGTAAACTTCACCGGATTTGCTTACTTAACGTCGTAACCTATACGCGTTTTCTTAACGTTAGTCACTAGACTTGTATCGCACAAGTACAGTCACTCTCTTTTGTATTTGTATTGTTGTGTTAAAAATATTTCATATTTTTAACTACGTATCTTACTTATATTATTTCCTCTAAAATAAATATAAGTCTTTTGTGTTTTGCACTTCGCACCCGAATTATGTATCTTGTATTTTGTATGTGTATTTTTATGTTTATACTCCTCACGAGTATTTAGTGTATTTTTAAGTCTTAATACACTAGCACGTATAACACATACTATATACACTTAGCACAAAAGTTGGTGATAAAATAATATATATTTTTCTCTCAAAAAAATATACATACTTATATCTATTTTATTCTTGAAGAAATCCTCATTTCTTATCATCAAAAATTAGGGAAACCTTGGTACTACTTTTAAACACATTTTTAGGGAATAAGTTTCTCAAAACTTATATTTTTCTAAGTGTCAAACTTTATAAAAATTTTGACAGAGTTTCCCCTAAAAATGGAGGTTTCCCATGTTTTCAAAACATGTGTTTATTTTCTTTTAAATCGTCAACAATCTCCTCATTCAACAATGAACAATATGCAACTAGTTAAAATAGATATAATCGCAGAAATACATGAACTTGTGGTTTTTTCCAAAATAGGTAGTATCCTTCCATTATTTTTAGTGGATCTTTGTATAGATCAACTTTGTTTCTTGAAAGTCTCGCTTTTAAAGAAGTTACATCTTTACAACTCCCGGTCAACATTTACAAAAATAGTTATTTTGTCGAAACTTTGTGTTACACAAGTGTTTACATACTCGTGTGTTTGCTAAAATCATTCTTTTTCATGTAAGACTCGGCTTTAGAAAATATGATTTCTTGGACACTTGGTCCTTTGAAAGTACCGCTTGTAGATCCGTAGATCTACTAGTTTTGAACACCATTTCATAAGTAAAATCGATTTTACACAAGTTCAAGTTTGATGTGTGGTAGAGTTTCATCACCTAACCCTTATTACACTTAAACAAGCTTTATGTCATAATCCATGATCATGACCAATCCGGGTTAAACGATGATCCGAGCTACCACAACATAGATCGGGCCCAAATAATCACATAAATCAAATACTACATGATTTACACAATACATGAGCTATTAACCACCATTTTTAGTGTTTTAAGTAGACTTTTATGCTTCATCTTGTAAGTTATCGAGTTTTAACCGTCATATATCGTTTTAACCACATTAGAATAGTTCAAGAAGGTGATTTAAGCAACATACCACTAGCTCGAGGCTAGGGAAGAATCTATGCGAAAAACGCGTGGATAAAAGCAAAGTAGAGAGGTCCTTCGCCTTCCGTTTGCACCAAGACTCCTTATATGCGACCCTTAACACTTGTAGATGATTGGAACTTGCAAGATCAAACTCGAGAATGGATGGGTGTGTGGGTGTGGGTTCGGCCGAAAGCTTATAGGGAGGGAGAGAGTATGTGTGAGTTGTGATGTGTGATGAAATGAGTATAATGTGTTAAGCTAGCAACTTATAGACATTTCTTAACATGTTTAACCAACGGTCCATGTGTCTACTTGATACTAAGCACACAAGATTTAATAATTCACAAAAGTACAAAGTGTGTCCCCCTACATGGGGACGGTTTGTAATGGGGGGGGGTCTTGGTTCAAATCCAACTAAATAGTTAGACACTAGTTAGGTTAATCTAGGTTAGTTAAGTGCTTAACCCGGTTAGTTGTGTGTCGTGTGTTATGACGGGTGTTAGGGTATTCAGGGACCCTAACTGGCTCAGAAAAAGATAAATAATGTTATTAACAATATTTTCATGTTCCGGGTAAAGTCCGGTTGTTCGGTTACATACCGATTCGTTAAAGTGCTAAATTGCACCTTTTAGTGTTTAATAAGTATCTTTTTGTAACACTATCGATTCCCAACACTTAGGGAAATATTCTGGATAATAAAATGACATTTCTGCAAAATATTCATATGTCTAAATGCTGAATTATTGCTGAATTATATGAATTCTGCACTTAAAGTGCGTTTCGGGTGCTTTTTAGTGCTTAATTTTGCTTTCGCCTTGCATATATATCAAACCCTTGTATGTACTCTTGGGTTTTAATGCATTCTTGTTGTCGGACCTACACCTAGGCTCCAATTTTATTGTCTGGCTGCTTTCTGCAGTTCCGTTGACACAGTGTGTCTTACCGGTGAGTTTACTAGTATTTCTGACGCAACGCTCTCGTTTATGCATAAAGCAATATTTTGTAGTATACAACGTGCATGAATTCACTTGTTTAGTACGAAATCAGACATGGCTGACAATTAAGCACATAATTGCAGTCATTAAGCAATAATTAATGTGTACGGAAATTACCGGTTTGGGCCAGTTGTCACAAGAAGTACATGAGTAACTTTTCAACAAACGATTAACTCTTTCAGTTTCAATTCTTTGTGTTTCAAGTTTTTGTTCAAGCACAACACACTTCTCGATGTAGTTGTTCACAACTTTCTGCTTTATCATGAAAGCTCCCTGAAGTGTTTTCATGGCTGTTGCTTGTTCTTCACTTGTTTGGTTGTATTGATTCATTGCTTTGTTCAGAACATCATAAGATTCTTTCAGCCTATTCATGTTGTTCATCAATGTGCTGTTCTGCTTCTTTATAGCTTCACAATTTTCACAAATCACTTGACTCTTCTTTGCATCAACTTCTTCATCAACTTTGAATTTAGGAATATCTTTCATTTTTTTCTTTATCACTGGTACAGCTTCATCATCACTGCTGACCGGTGTTTTGACCTTTTTCTTTTTAGCTTTTTCATCTTCACTATCACTTTCTGCCATCATTTTAAAATAATATGCCATTCGTTTTGCATAATACTCCCTATCATCATCACTATCTTCTTCAACTCGAGCAACAAACGCTTTTTGATGTGAAGTTTTGTTTGGATCATAATCGTCCCAACTAAAACCTTCCCAGTTAAATCCTTCTGGTAACTTTTCATCATCTTGATTTATCAGGTATGCTTTGTTATCAGCTGAAATATATTTGTCCCAACTGAATCCATTTGTTGTCTCTTTATCATCCTGATTCACCATACAAGCTCTCTTTGAAGATTCTTCAATCACTTTTCTTCCATGTGCCACTTGTGGTTCTTATTGTTGTTGTGCAACTTGATGATAGATGGCCTTTCGGTAGTAATCATTGTTGTTGTTGAACGGATTTTGAGCTCCACTTCCTTCGCGGTTTTTGCACTCTCTCTTGAAGTGTCCTTTTTCCCTGCAACGAAAACAAGTGACTTTAGATTTATCAAAACCTAAAGTAGAAACATTAGCTTCACGTAAATCATCTCTTCCTGTGATCTGCTTAAATTTATCAGCTCGTCTTAACACACTAGCCAAACACCACTTTATGTCCATCAATTCCATTTCCTCAGCGTCAATTTGATCGTAATCCTCTTTTGTCAACATAGGATTCCCGATCCGACCTGCAACAAAACTACCATATGATTCCAACACTGTTCCCAACAAAGACATGTGACTCTTAGCAACTTCTGCTGAATAATCCTCATCATTTTCAAGATTCAAAACAATGTTGCATTGTAGCTTCTTTCCATTCTTTGTTGCTGAAATGTTCGGATCAAATGATGGATATGATGAAAAACTTGTGTTGCTGTTTGATCCTTTGGATGAACCTCCCGATGAACCTTTTGCATTGAAAGCAGTTTCGATTTTTGGTGACATGTTGGTGAATTTATCACTGACACCACCTTTGTAATAAAGACTAATGTCTTGTTCACCATCGAAATCTTTCATTCTTGAAATCTTTCTCTGTTCCATCTCCTGAGCCTCAATCTTTTCAATGAATTTGCTCAATGTTAGATTGCTAAAACCTTTCTTGTTCCTCAACATCATGAGATATGTACCCCAAGTCTCAAATGGCAATGCATCAGCTAGCTTCTCAATCAACTCCTCGTTATCTTTCTCGATGCTCAACCTCTTCATGTTAGCTAGCAAATTGCAGTATCTCTCAATGATTTGTTTTGTACTTTCATTTTTCAAACCACGGAACAGATCAAACTCTTTCTTCAAAAGTGATTTCTTGTTCTTGACCATCTCTTGGCTTCCAACAAACTTCGATCTTAATGCTTTCCATATTGAATACAAAGTTCTTTAATTGCAATAAACTCTTCGTCATCATTCATCGGTCTAATGTATTTCGTCTCGACACATTCCCAAGCATCCAGATAATTTGCTTGTACCCAGTTCTCAAAACGTCCTTCCCAACCCTTATACTCCTCGATGTTCATGAGCTTAGGTGGTTTTTGCATAGTCCCCGTTTCATTTTCCAACACCGTGTTCTGTGCGAGAGTAATCGGGGTAGCGAATGCGTTGTAAAATTCCTCTTCCATGATTCAATTTTTCAAATTTCACAAAATAGTTCTTCAAGCGAAATTACAAACTCAAGCGGGATACCCTGTTCAAACGGAATCAACAATCTCAAGCAAAATCTCCTTTGAAGCGGAATCAGCTGGTTCAAGCGAAATTTCTTTTCAAGCGGAATATCTAATTTCTTCAAGCGGAATACTGGTTCAAGCGGAATTAACCAGTATTTTCAAACGGAATCAGATTCAAAATGTGATTCCAAGCGAAATCAACAGGTCAGTTCAAGCGAAATTATGCTGATGTCATATTCTCGAGCTGTTTTTCAAGCGGAATTACAGATTTTACTGATTTTAGATCGAATTAATGACTGAAACTTTCAAGGCTTTGTTAAAACACTGTTGTGCACATTGTGTGAGAAATTTAGCCGATTTTAACCGTGAAAAGTTGTTAAATTTTGAAAGAAAAGGTGTAGAAATCAGAAATTTCAGCTGAATTGGTAAGAACTCTTCTTCCTGAGCTCTGATACCACTTGTAGGATCGTTTTCAGACCCGAACGAGTCGATCAGAAGAGTTTTTCTCAATACGAAAGGCGGAACAGACGTATTGAGGTCAATTCAGCTAGAATATCACTTTAAATGTCGATATTATTGATTATAAGACGTTTTACAGCGAGACGACACTTCGGCAGCACTTCGTTGCTCTGACTGGAACTACTCCTAAAGATTTCACTTGAACACATATATATAGAGATCTGATTTCGCTTGAAATGGTAGTGTGTCAGTTCAAGCGGAATTAACTCAGTTAATTTCGCTTGAGTCTGCACATGTCTCTTTCAAGCGAAATTACTCTCTTTCAAGCGAAATAACCTTTAATCTTGAACTACGTGCCCTGATCTAACATTCTAAGAACAAGACTCGATACAAGACGAAGTCGACAGACGCATGCACCAACAGAGAGGATGAGGCAGGTAGGAGAGTGACTCGTCTGGAAGTACGACGAGCGCAATATGGATTACTAAATGAATCCAGACCAGTAATGTGATGGTGGAGTTGGTAATAATAATAATATAATAATAATATGTGTAATAATAATATATGTTGTAGTATAGACCACTCCGTGGTTAGCGATGCATAGTAGTATTGTACTGTATTTTTTTTAGTATTGGTGTGTATTTGACGCATACTATAATAGAAAAAGTAAAGTCACAATGCCCGACGCTTTTGGTTAATAAGTGTGTTGTGTGGTTGTTACTCAAATGGTTAATTATCTTGTGATATTAATACGTAGTAAATGTTTAAATTCAGATGGCCGACGAAGTGAATCAGGAAAATCTGAATAATGATAACCAGAGTAACAATAACTCGGATAACGGAAATCCAAACAACAATACTGGAAACCAAGTGGATAACAGTGCCATCCAACACATAGTAGCATAAGGAATAATAGATGCAATGCCATATATTCTTCAAACGGTTAAGGATGCTAATAATAAAAGTAGACATGATAGCAAGTGCGCAGAAGAAGATAAGATAATGTTTGCTTCCAATTTATTTAAGAATTCAGCACTAGAATGGTGGAACACTATCCTTCAGTCTAGAGGAAGTGATAGAATTTACAATATGGAATGGGAGGAGTTTAAAAGCATGGTAGAAAGGAAATTCTGCCCTCCTAATGAAAAAGAACAGATCGCAAACAAGTTCTTAAACCTTAGAATGACTGGTGTAGATAGTAAGGGGTACACTAAGTTATTCTTTGAATATGCTAGAATAGTGCCAACCCTTGCTTCACCTGAACCAGTGTTAATCTCCCGTTACATCTGGGGATTAATCGGGGAGATAAGGCATGTAGTCAAGGTAGCTAGACCTCAAACCATGAAGAAGCTGTAGAACTAGCCAATACCTTGACAGATGAATTAGTCCGTACGCGAGAAGAGGATCAAAGAAGAAACATGACCCAGAAGCTTACACAAGAATTTCATTCTGGAAATTCTAACCTTGGGAAAAATGTAGGCTCTACCTCTGCACCATACTGTAAGAATTGCAAAAGGAAGCATTCAGGAAGATGCTCCATATACTGTAACTTCTACAAAATATCGGGACACAAGGAAGAAGACTGCAGGATGAAAGCTAACAACAGGATATGCTACAACTGCGGAGAACAAGGTCATATCAAGACAAACTGTCCAAAGTTAGCTCCAGCTACGAATAACAAGAATACCAAAAATGCTAGAGCATTTGTTCTGACTGCAGAAGAAGCAAAGATGATCCCAGATGTGATCACTAGTACGTTTTTAGTTAATGATATTTTTGCTAACGTATTATTTGACTCTGGTGCAAACCAAAGTTTTATTAATACTTCATTTTGCAAATTTCTCAATCAATCATTAACTAAACATCCACAAGAATGTCTAGTAGAGACAGCAAATGGGGAAACCATTAAAATTTATGAAATCTTGCAGGGAGCAAGAATAGAAATTTTAAATCAGAAATTTATTGCAAACCTTTACCCCATGAATTTGGCAGGATTTGATGTCGTATTAGGAATGGATTGGTTAACAGCCAATAAAGCCAGTATTTTGTGTGATCAAAAGTCAATTCAAGTAAATTCACCAAGGGGTGAAAAGATCACAATTAAAGGAAATAAGTTCACTAAATCCACAAAATTCATCTCTTTGATGAAAACAGCAACTTACATAAGAAAAGGGTCATTAGTGTATTTGATTTCTATAATCACTAACACTAAAGGAAAAGAATTAAAGGATATTCCAGTAGTATCCTAGTTTTCAGATATATTTCCAGAAGAATTACCAGGGCAACCTCCAGACAGGGAAGTTGAATTCAGAATTCACCTAATATCAGGGACTGCACCAATTGCCAAAGCACCTTACCGTTTGGCACCCGCAGAAATGCAAGAACTAAAGAAACAACTATATGAATTGTTAGAGAAAGGATTCATACAGCCAAGTTCATCACCCTGGGGAGCGTCGATCTTATTCGTTAAAAAGAAGGATGGATCAATGCGTAGTGCATTGACTACCGCGAATTAAACAAGGTCACAATTAAGAATCGGTATCCATTACCAAGAATTGATGATCTGTTTGATCAATTGCAAGGAGCATGATTTTTCTCTAAAATCAATTTAAGGTCAGGATATCATCAATTAAAGGTACAGGAAGAGGACATTCCTAAGACCGCTTTCAGAACAAGGTATGGCCATTATGAATTTACTGTCATGCCATTTGGTTTAACCAATGCCCCAGCTGCATTCATGGACATGATGAACCGAATATGTAAGCCATATTTGGATAAGTTCATAATTGACTTTATAGATGATGTTCTCATTTACTCTAAGAGTAAAGAGGAACACGCAAAGCATTTGCATGCACTTCTAAGTTTATTGAGAAAGGAGAAGCTTTATGCTAAGTTTTCGAAGTGTGAATTTTGGTTAGAACAGGTACAATTTCTTGGACATCTAGTTGATCATGAAGGAATTCTTGTAGATCCCACCAAGATCGAGGCAATAACCAAGTGGAAAACCCCTGAGTCACCAACCGAGGTTAGAAGTTTCTTAGGATTAGCCGGTTATTATAGAAGATTTATTCGAGATTTTTCTAGAATAGCCATTCCTTTAACTAAGTTAACCTGTAAATCTGTTAAGTTTGAATGTGGATTAAGACAAGAAGAAGCCTTTAAAATTCTTAAGGAAAGATTAACCAATGCACCCATACTAGCGTTACCAAAAGGAACTGAAGATTTTATAGTCTATTGTGACGCTTCTAAATTAGGTTATGGATGTGTATTGATGCAACGTCAAAAATTTATAGCTTACGCTTCTAGACAGCTTAAGAATCATGAAGAGAATTATTCCACTCATGATTTAGAATTAGGAGCTATAATTTTCGCCCTTAAGATTTGGAGACATTACCTATATGGTAGTAAGTTTACCATTTTCACAGACCATAAGAGTTTAAGGTATGTTTTTGGGTAAACGGAGTTGAATATGAGACAAAGACGCTGGATGGAATTACTTAGTGATTATGATTGTGATATCCAGTATCATGCAGGAAAGGCAAGCGTAGTTGCTGATGCTTTAAGCCAAAAGTATCATGAAAAACCAAAAAGAGTACGTTCACTTAAATTAAATTTGCAAGTAGATTTAAATGAACAGATTAGAATGGCACAAGAATCAGTAATCAAGGATGATACTGAGAAGTTAAAAGGAATGATTAAGGAATTAGGACAAGGAACAGATGGAAATTGGAGATTCCATAAGAAAAGAATGTGGATACCTAAATTAGGAAACCTACGTCACCGTATATTAGAAGAAGCCCATAAGTCTAAATATACGATGCATCCAGGAAGCGATAAAATGTACAAGGATTTAAGAAAGAATTTCTGGTGGATAGGAATGAAAAAGGATATAGCAGCATACGTTGCAAAGTGTTTAACCTGTTCACAAGTCAAAGCTGAATATCAGAAACCTTCAGGTTTATTACAACAGTTAGAAATGCCTGTTTGGAAATGCGAATTAATAACAATGGACTTTGTTACTAAACTACCCAAAACAATGAAAGGTAATGATACAATCTGGGTGATTGTAGATAGACTAACCAAGTCAGCTCATTTCCTATCAATGAAGGAAACTTTCAGTATGGAACAATTAGCTAAATTGTATGTAAATGAAATAGTTTCTTTACATGGAATTCCTATATCAATTGTTTCTGACTGAGATAGTCGTTTTACCTCACATTTTTGGACAAGTTTCCAAAAAGCCATGGGAACCAAGTTGAATCTAAGCACAGCTTATCATCCTCAAACAGACGGACAAAGCAAAAGGACAATTCAGATAATGGAGGACATGCTTAGAGCTTGTGTAATTGATTTCGGAGGTAATTAGGACGATCACTTACCATTGATAGAATTTTCTTATAATAATAGTTATCACAAAAGTATCAATGCTGCACCATTCGAAGCACTTTATGGACGAAAATGCCGAACCCCAGTCTATTGGGTAGAAATTGGGGAAAAGCAACTATATGGACCTGAGATAGTACAAGAAACAACAGACAAAATCATTCAAGTCAAGGAACGACTGAAAGCAGCACATGATCGACAAAAGAGTTATGCTGATAACAGGCGGAAACCATTGGAATTTCAAGTAGGAGATAAAGTGTTATTAAAAGTCTCTCTTTGGAAAGGAGTGGTAAGATTCATAAAAATGGGAAAGCTAAGCCCCAGGTATGTTGGACCTTTTGAGATTATTAGAAGAATAGGACCTGTAGCCTATCAGCTACAACTGCCAGAGGAAATGGCAGGAATACATGATGTATTTCATGTATCTAATCTCAAGAAATGCTTAGCTGATGAATCACTGATAGTACCTCTTAAGGATATAGAGGTAAATGAAGAGTTAAAATTTGTAGAAATACCTCTACAAATTGAAGATAGGAAAGTCAAGAACCTCAAGCATAAAAGATTAGTTCTGGTCAAAGTGAAGTGGGACTCCAAAAGAGGATCAGAATACACATGGGAGCTTGAATCAGAAATGCAAAGGAAATATCCACACTTGTTCCAGTAGACCTCGAGGACAAGTTCTAAAACAAGGTGGGGAGGATATAACAACCCTCCTGAAATTTTTCTAACGCCCTAATATATTTTAAAATACCCCTATATGTCTTAAAATACACCCCGTATGTGAAAACCGAGCCCAAAATATGAAATATCATTAAAATAATTAAAAAACAAGAAAAATGAAGTTTACGCGGGGCGTGTAAGCCTTCTCTTGAGCTTACGCGGGCAGCGACAGCTCTAGGGTCAGCCGAGCCCCGGTGTTGACACGTGTCAAGCAACGTGTTGAATCTAGTCATGACCCGGATCACCTACGCCTAGAACCCCCTATTACGCGGGCCGCGTAGGCCTAAGCCTAATCTTACGCGGGCCACGAGAAACTTGATTTTCAGCCCTATAAGTAGCAGGCATCGGATCTTCAGAAAACTCGTTCATTTCTTTTCTATATCACGAATTTCTAAGAAGTAGGCATAATATACGGGTATTATATCCCCCTAATTAACGAAGTTCTACTCCGTTGTAAGTATTATAACCCTAGTTGCGTATTAGATACACTGCCCGATTGATCCAGGGTTCCGTAACAACTGTTGTGGTTCTGCCTGACGTAGTTGTTGGAATACCGTCTCGGGGAGGGTATCGTTAATACAATTAAAGGGTTATTATACTAACATATGTACATTTGTGTAAATTATAGATTAACACCAGGAAACCCTAGAAGAAGTCTAAAACATCAATGTGAGTTTATCCGCTTTTTGTAAACCTTTTTGTGAACTGTTTTACAAAACCTTAAATGTTTTACAATGTGATTAAGCAGTGATTGAGTCTTTGTATTTCTTCAATTACTGCCGGTATGTTGGGGTTTTGTATACAAAATGTGGAACACGTTACAATTGGACAACGAGTTAGCCAATGTGTAATATGACCCACCAGTCAGAATTGACAGTACTGAATGAGTAATTGTGTAGAAATAAACAATGTGATCGCTCTCAATACTGTGTTAATTGATAAAACTCTTCTTGATTAAACTGGGATTCGCTCACCAGTATTTCCCACTGACAAATGTTTTTAAAACGCGTTTCAGGTAATGATACGTGGTCGAAAACCGGTGATCGTAATTGCTTAATTTGATGTTTTTACACAAGTTTTAGTTTCGAATGGTCTACTTTTGATTAGATATGTGTTTTGTAGGTCTAGCAGAGTTTAAGGAGCTTTTTGGAAGCTTTACGGGTCACCGGAGCGAAAACGGAACCACCGGGATACGAAACGGGTCAACCGGACTCAAGAAACAAGAAAAACAGAAAGTTGAACTTCTGGGCACCGTCGCCGACGCCCAATGGGGCCGTCGCCGACGGTTTATGCATTCTTCCGTCGCCCGCAACACCGTAAGCAGCGAGTTTAGCCGTCGGCACCAGGTGAATATCTACGGACCGTCGCCGACGGGACATCAGGCCGTCGGCGACGGCCTCCCAATGTTGCCGCACGGTTGTTTGGTGTTTTGGGTCAAAATAACGAATGAAAACACATGGGGAGGGGAGTTTTGACAGTTACACTTTGTTTTTGAGTTTTGAACTTGATCTTGGAGCCTAAACAAAGGATCATTCACCTACCATTCACCTCACTTCATCTCTACAACCCGAAATCATCACCATCATCTCAATCAATCCATCATCCACAAACCCTAATCCTTCCACCATCATCATCTTTCACCAAACCTCATCATTCACCATTCTCAAGGCTTCAAGATGACTCCATCCGTATTCCAAGCATCCGGTGATCAAGTTGCATCAACCATGAGCGGCTAATCATCTCGGTTTTACCCCGGTGTAGGTAGTTGTTACTTTTAGGGTTTCAATTTGTTCTTGTTTCATCTTAGTGACAATTTGTATTTGGTTTTTGAAACTTTTGACAATAGTATTACATTTGTTACGAATTCGTGAATTGTCGAACGATGTTAAAAGTTATGACTTTGCGAAATGGTGATATGTAATTGTACGTTGTCGTTGTTAGGATTTACTTGTGTTGATTACAAAGTGTCTTTTTGTCCGTTCTTCGGGGCGTTGATAGTTAGTAGCACCTAAGTCACGGTACACTAAATCCGTTAATCAAATGCATTTGAGTTGAAACTAAAACTTGTAGAAATCCTAGGTTAACAATTACCGAAACCGGGTGTGATTCCTTTTTATTATAATTGTTCGAATATCCAAAATTCTTGCAATCGTTAATTAGTAGTTGATTATTTGATTAATCCAATTCCAGTAGTTCAAATTCACATCTTTCTATTAAACAAAAATACAAAAATATCTTGTAAGCTTCATAATTGTGACAATTGTTCTAATTCATTCGAATCCACACACAAACCACATACTCTTCGTGGTTCGACCCCTTACTACCACTAACACATTGTTAAGGGTAATTTGGGCTTATAAATATTATCTTTGACCGGAGCGCGACACTCCGATCAAATTTTGGCGCCGTTGCCGGGGAGTGCGTGCGCTTTGTGTTTGGATATTGTTTGAATTTGTGTGATTATCTGTTTAATTTGTTTAGCTTTCTTTTTATACTTGTCTTTTTTCCTTGTTACGCGGGGTGTGTTACTTGTGCAGATTACAGGTAGTGCATGCATACGCGGAACTCCGGGAGGACTTCACCTTTAGTCTACGAACCGAAAATCGAACGAGTTGCAAGAAGAAACCTAGCAAGCCGGTTAGAAGCAACACTTGCTTCTAATCAAACCAACCAAACACCACAACATACACCATCCATTGAAATTTGTTCAATGGCAAACCAAAACTCCAATCACCCAAACCTCCACCAAAACCAATTTCAATCCCGAGGAACCTTTTATCCCACTCCAAATATGCAACCCATGCCTCAAGAGCAACCGGGTGGTAACAACAATAATGGACCACCTACACCACCTTTCCAAAACCAAAATCCCAACAACAATCAAAGAACACCTCAACAACAAAATATTCATAGACACAACTCCCTACCCATTAACCTAGATGACCGGAATGTTAATTCCGACCATCGGGGAAATCGTGATCGCGGCAATCCCGCAAATGAAGACCCATTCTTCAACATCGATGACTTGAGGAATGCAATCCCCGATGATGAACCTTATAGTGTTCCCGGTTATCAATCGCCGAAACATGTGAGTGTTCATACGGAAAATTCGGATGACGGGGGATTTTATGATGATAGGGCTAACGATGACGAAGATTGGGGCTACGTGAATAGGGGAAACGTCTACAACGCAAGAAGATATGATGATGAGGAAGTTGGCTACCAATATGCCAATTACGTTGGGGACGACGAATACGGTTACGGAGGTGGAAGAAATGATGGTTATGGGAACAACCGTCAACCACGAAACAATGACCAACGGAATCGGAATGATGGGTTTTATAACAACAACAACAATGCAAACCCTAACCGGATTCCTCGTTTCGTGGGAGGTGGTAACCCAAGGGATAATCGAAGAGATGATCGAAGGGATGATCGAAGAGGTGAAAGACGGGATAATAGAAGACCGGGTGATCAAGAAGTTAATGGTCCACATCGTCGTCAACGACCTCCACGGGGAGTGAATGATCGTTTTAGGCCAGTTGTCACCGAGAACGACTCACCAATCGTTTGTGAGAGGAGGATGTTTGATTGTAAACCACATTACATCAACATACTTCCTCATTTTAATGGAAGATCTAACGACGAACCGTATACACATTTGACGGAATTTTCTTCGGTTTGTAGCACTATTGGGGGTCACAACTTTGCTTTAGATGAGGTCAAACTTCGACTATTCCAATTTTCACTGAAGGATAAGGCAAAGCAATGGTTCCTCACACTTCCCGCAAATAGTATTCGTACTTGGGGAGAAATGCAACAAGCGTTCCTTGATGAATACTACTCAATGGCGAAGACCGATGACGCTCGTGATGAAATTAGGTCTTTTCGCCAATTGTCGGGCGAATCGTTACATGAGGCCTTTACAAGATTTAGAGAAATGATGCGAAGATGCCCTCATCATCAAATTGAGAAGTGGGAGTTGGTTAAATGCTTTGTACGGGGTTTAGAAGACACAACATGGAATCGTCTCGAGTCGACAAGTAACGGGACTCTTTTGAGCAATCACGAAGATGATGATTGGGAGTTTTTAGAGCGGATGAGTAAGCGGTCAAAAGAGAAAGAATCGGCCGATAGAGCTAAAAAACACCCCGTTTCCCGATCACTTCCCGATCTTGACTCTAAAGATCGGATTTCCACTCTAGAGCGGGAAATGGCGCGTATGAAGAAGAAAGAGGTAAATGCGGTTCAATTTGAGGTATGTGAAGGTTGCGGTGATATTGGACATAGAGCAGAACAATGTCCAACGGGGTCAGTTGACTATACGGAGGAAGTCAATCAAGTGTATGGAGATAGGAAGCAATTTGACATGAACTCCAACACTTATCATCCGGGGTTGAGGAATCACCCCAACTTCCGATATGGTAATGCTTCAAATCAAATGAACCCGAATTTTCAATCGGGTAACCAAGGAGGTCAAAGCGGAGCATCATATCAAAACCGTCAAGGTGGTAATCAAGGAGGTTATCAACGAAATTATAACCAAGGGTACCAAGGTAGGGACAATAATTACCAAGGTGGGTACCAAAGGAATTACAATAACCAAGGAGGTAATGGAAGCGGGTCGAACAATCAAACCGGTGGCGATGATTTGGGTGCCAAAATGGATGCTTTGTTGAATATGCAAAAGGAATCTCATCATGATATCAAGGATATAAAGAAGACAAATGAGATTCGGGATAAAGCACATGAGGCATTGGCGAAGCAAGTGGGCCAACTCGCGGAAGAAATGGCTCAAATGAGAGGAAGCACGGGAAGACTCCCAAGTGACACCGCGGTGAACCCTAAGCATCAAGGGTCAAACTCAAGGAACACACGTGAGGTACCAATTAATAAAATTACTTTACGTAGTGGTCGAGTCGTTGATGATGGTGTCAAAACACCATCACCCCAGTTTGTTGAAGGGGTGGTGGAGGATGCTAGTGAGGATGAGAATGAGAATGGTCAAACGGGTCAAAAGAAAACGGACTTGAAAAAGAACAATGATACCCCCGTTATGACCATCCCCGTCCCCAAGGCTAAGGAAAAGGGTGTGGAGGCTAATACCGCCCCTTATCCCGAAGCATTGAAGGGACCCGTGAAAAAAGTTGTAAACAAAAGAGGTCCACAACAAGAAGAGTTGTTGGAAATTTTTAAACAAGTAAAAATCAATTTACCTCTTTTGGATGCAATTAAACAAGTACCGTCGTATGCTAAGTACTTGAAAGATTTGTGTACCCAAAAACGCACTCACAAATTTCCAAAAAAACTAGATTTAACCGAAAATGTGAGTTCGATTCTTTCGGGTGCACTTCCACCTAAGCTCCAAGATCCGGGTGCGCCTATCATTTCAATTCAAGTAGGCGATTTTAAAATCAACCGGGCACTTCTAGATCTTGGTGCTAGCGTGAGCATTCTACCGGGTAGTTTGTATGACCAATACGAGTTTGGTCCACTTCAGTCGTCTAACACCACCGTGGTGTTAGCCGATTTGACACCTAAACTACCCCATGGAATTGTTTCGGATGTGATAGTGAAAATCGAGGATTTCTACTATCCGGTGGACTTTTTAGTGCTTGATTATGTGGCCAAGGACCCAACCAAACAACCTACGGTGATTTTGGGTCGACCGTTCTTAGCAACCGCGAATTCTCAAATTGATTGCAAAACGGGAACGGTTGACATGACATTTGGAAACCGAAGGTTGAGGTTGCATGTTTTTTCCGAACTTATGAACCCTCCAGTTGATGATGAATGCTATATGGCGGACGTCGTTGACACGTGTATACCTCTTTGCGACACAGTCGTAGATGGGGAAAACACAATGGAGGATTGTTATATGTTTGACAGGTCACAGGTGGAGATGGATAAGAGCATAGACGAGGAAATGAGAAGTTTGGAGGTGCTTGCGGTTAGAGAGGGAAAACCGACATGGACGCACCAAGTTGAGAGTCTACCGGAGAGCATCGACACCAAGTTGAAGCCGTCATTAGTAGAGCCTCCGGAGGTTGAATTGAAGGTGTTGCCTAAGCATCTCAAGTATGCTTATGTTGGTGAAGGCAACACGCTCCCGGTTATCATTGCATCAAACTTAACCGTGGAGCAAGAGGATAAATTGATGGATGTTTTGGTTACTAATCGGGCGGCGATTGGATGGACCATTGCTGATTTAAAGGGTATTAGTCCCTCGGTGGTGATGCACAAAATCATCACGGAAGAGAATGTGACTCCCGTTCGAGATGCACAACGGAGATTAAATCCGAACATGCGGGAGGTAGTGAAGAAGGAAGTGCTGAAATGGCTAGATGCGGGTATCATTTACCCGATCTCAGATAGCCAATGGGTGAGCCCAACACAGACGGTTCCCAAGAAAGCGGGCATACAAGTCGTCAAAAATGACGCAGGTGAAGAGGTAGCCACTCGGCCGGTAACCGGGTGGCGAATTTGTATTGACTATAGGAAGTTGAATACCGCAACTTCCAAAGATCATTTCCCTTTACCGTTCATTGATCAAATAGTTGAGAAATTGTCGGGACAAAAATTTTATTGTTTCTTAGATGGCTATTCTGGTTATAACCAAATCGCCATCCATCCGGAAGACCAAGCAAAGACCACGTTTACTTGTCCCTACGGCACTTTCGTATTTAGGCGAACGCCGTTTGGATTATGTAACGCCCCCGCCACCTTCCAAAGGTGTATGATGAGTATCTTTTCAGATATGGTGGGGAAGTCTTTGGAAATCTTCATGGATGATTTCTCAATTTTTGGGTCATCTTTTGAGGCTTGTTTGGATTAACTAGATAAAGTGTTAAGAAGGTGTGTCGAAACTAGTTTGGTCTTAAGTTGGGAAAAGAGCCATTTTATGGTTCAAGAGGGAATAGTGTTGGGACACGTGGTGTCAAGTCGTGGGATAGAGGTTGATCGTGCAAAGGTACAAGTCATATCTACTTTACCGTATCCCACGACCGTTAAAGGTGTTAGGTCATTTCTAGGTCATGCGGGTTTTTACCGGCGGTTTATTAAGGGTTTTAGTGACATAACCAAGCCTTTATGTAACTTGTTGTTAAAAGATCAACCGTTTGATTTTAATGAAAATTGCCAAAATGCTTTTAACAATTTGAAAGAGAAGTTGGTTGAGGCCCCAATCTTGCAATCGCCAAATTGGTCTTTTCCTTTTGAAATTATGTGCGATGCGAGTGATTATGCGGTGGGGGCCGTGTTGGGACAACGGGTCGATAAGAAACCCGTTGCCATATACTACGCGAGTAAGACTCTTTCGGATGCACAATTGAATTACACTACTACCGAAAAAGAGCTACTTGCGGTGGTATATGCATTGGATAAATTTCGGGCATATATATGGGGTAGTAAAGTGATTATTTATTCTGATCACACTGCAGTTAGGTACCTCATGGAGAAGAAAGATGCAAAACCGAGGTTAATCCTATGGGTGTTGTTGCTCCAAGAGTTTGATTTGGAGATACGGGACAAGAAGGGTACCGAGAATGTGGTAGCGGATCATTTGTCCCGGTTGATGGTTGATGAGGATCCTAAATCATTAGAAATCAATGAGTCGTTTCCCGATGAGTATATTATGAAATTGGATAAGTTGCCTTGGTATGCTAACATTGTGAATTATCTTGTTACAGGTGACTTACCGGCACATTGGGATAGACGGAAGAGGCAACATTTCATGTCCCAAATCAAATACTATCGGTTGGAAGAACCGCATTTGTGGAAGGAGTGTGCGGATCAAGTTATAAGAAGATGCATTGATGACGAAGAGATTCCAATCGTGTTGCAGCATCTACACTCATTTGCATGTGGTGGTCACTTTAGTGGTCACAAAACGGGTCATAAAGTGTTAAATAGTGGTCTTTTTTGGCCTACTATCTTCAAAGATGCAAATGAGTTTGCTAAAAATTGCATAGAGTGTCAAAAACTAGGGGGTATTTCAAAAAGGGATGAAATGCCCATGCAACCAATCCTTGTAGTCGACATCTTTGACGTGTGGGGAATTGATTTCATGGGCCCATTCCCCAATTCCTATGGCAATTTGTATATCTTGGTGGCCGTTGACTATGTGTCAAAGTGGGTCGAAGCAATAGCCACCAAGACGAACGACCACTCCGTAGTGTGTAATTTTGTTCAAACCGATATTTTCTCAAGGTTTGGGATTCCTCGGGTCATCATAAGTGATGGAGGGTCTCATTTTAAAAACTTTCGGTTTGGGAAACTTCTTAAACGGTTTGGTGTTGACCATAGGATTGCTACCCCCTATCACCCGCAAACAAGCGGGCAAGTTGAGGTGTCAAATAGGCAAATCAAAGAGATTTTGCAAAAGACCGTGCGGGCGGACCGTAAGGATTGGTCAATTAAATTGAACGACGCCTTATGGGCCTACCGTACGGCACATAAGACACCTATTGGCACTACACCTTACAGGTTGGTTTATGGTAAAAATTGTCATTTACCGGTTGAACTTGTACATAAATTGTTATGGGCTATCAAAGAGGTTAATGTTCAATATGATGATGCAGGTAAGGAAAGGAAACTTAAGTTATGCGAGTTGGAGGAGCTACGGGAAATGGCATATGAATGCGCGTCCAACTACAAGGATGGAATGAAGAAAGCGCATGATGCCAAGTTGAGAAAGAAAGAGTTCGAGGTTGGCCAAAAGGTGTGGCTTTACAATTCGAAGCTCAAGTTCTTTCCCGGAAAGCTCCGGAGCAAATGGATGGGACCCTATGTGATCACCCGGGTCGGACAATTGGGTGATGTTACCATCGAGGACCCGAAGGATGGGGTACGACAAACGGTAAATGGTCATCGGCTAAAACCGTTTCTTGATGGTAACGAGAAGGTAGACGAAAACAAGGAATTGGTGAGCTTCGTGGCAAGCACACCGATTTACGAGCTCGACTAATAAGGACCGGTAACATTTTGTGTAAAGTTATGTACAATTATTTATTTGTTTGTGTGTTTTGTTTGTTAATCGTTTTTGTTCCATACTAATCTCTCTTGATTGTGTGAAGTCCGGACATTCCGAACGGGTCATGAAGACACAAGGTATGTTTTTAGGCTTTGTTATGTGCATTGAGGACAATACACGACTTTTTGGGGGGTGGTAGGGCCGTTGACGGTTATTGCGTTTTCAAAATTTAACTTATAAAAAAAATCACAAAAAGATTTTTAATAATTTTTAGGATTTTTGTATGTACATAGCTCCTTTATTAAAAGTTCATAATTTCTTCCTATTTTGCGAAAAAAAAAATTAATTAAAATTGAAAAATACAAGAGCCGTCGCCGACGGTGGGTTTGGACGTCGCCCACGGTCCTCCAAAATGTCCGTAGATGACAATTGTCCGTAGACAGCCACTTTGGCCGTCGGCTCTCGAACAAAAACCACACACCCTCGCCGATGGTGGATGTGTCCGTCGCCGACGGTCCCCAGATCATCAGCCGACGCTGATCGGTTGTATATGCATAGGATCGAACCCAAACCCACTTGTGGACATCCAAACACAACCCAAGGCCATTATTCACCACACATTTGACCCGAAATCAATTCAGCATCATCCTAACTCTAATAATTTCGTGAAAACACCTGCCAATCTCTTTCTTGCACTTCATCTTCCTCAATCTTCCTCTCTAGAACCCTAATCGTTACTTCACTCATAACTTCCTCAATTCTACACCAAATCAGTCGATTCTTGAGCCTAACTTGTGTAGTTTTTCAAGAGGAACAAAACCCCCATAACGGTTTCCATCAAATCTTGTTCGTTTGCACGATTTCTGGACGTGAATTTTAGGGTTTGAAGAGTGTTCATCCAAGTTTCTTGTTTTGCACTTGTTCATAGTTCTTCTTGTCATCTAAACATCAAAGGTATGAAATTTTAGTAAATTTATGCATGATTATTATATACATTGTTGATGTCGTCCGAAATTTTAAGCATATTGTTTAAGAGTAGGTTGTTTATCATAATGTAGGATGTTTTAGCATAAACTTAAGAATATGTGTTTGATTTGGGTGGGATTTGAGCATGCTTTAGTCTTGGTGATGTGATTACACTAGATTTGTGCATGATTGAACATAGTTGTGATGTTAAATATTGTTGAAAACATGAAATTTTGCGAAATTTTTGGAATAAACATGTTTAATCAATATAGATGCTAAGATGTGCGACTTTGGAAGTTTAAAAAGGCGATTTTACATCTAAAAATTTGACTAAAGTTCAACATTGCACACCATGTTCAAAGTTTGAGATTGTTGAAGGTTTGGAGTGTACTAATTGTTGTTGTCTTTGTCTTGTGATTGTAGCCATGCTCCGAGGAAGTAAGAAAGCAAAGACCTCCGGTCAAGGTTCATCTTCGGGAGCCGGTTCGGGCTCCGGGGTATATCAAAGACGTTTTGAACAACTAAGTAATGTAGTAGAGGGTGATGGGCAACTTATTAGGCAAGATTGGGATTGGGAGGAAGAAAAAAATAGTAGATCGGCTTCGGCATGGAAGGAAGAGAAAACAAAGGCTCTTTCTCATTACAACAATAAGAGGTTAGAAGCCAAGATGTGGAAGATGAAAATGGTTACGGGTGTATCAAAATCCGTACCCGAAAGAACAGTTTGTGAACGTACGGTAGATGTTGAAGAGTTTAGGAAGATTGGTATAGTGAAAAGGTTTGAGAAACTTGGCTGGGAACGGGTGATTGACTGGTGTGAGGATATCACTACTCGGGTATACTTGGGGGCAGTTTGTGAGTGGTTATCCACCCTTCGTTTTGAACACTCTGATAGACCGGCTCATAGGTGGAAGTTGATTGGTAACATTGGGAAAAATCAAATGGTCATGTCTTTCGAACATATGAATGCTATAGCGAGGTTTGACTCACTTGGGGTCGACGCGTATGAATATTATGGGTATGATCAGTTTTTGGACAACAAGAAAAACGATGCTGACCCAGTGAGGCTTTTAGAGGACACCCTACTAGGTTCTGGGGGTGCGGGAGAGTCGAGAAGTGATTTGTCTTTGATGGGAAAGATACTCCAAGGTATCTCATTAGAGAACATTATGGTACGGTTCGGAGACCGTGGAAAGGTGAAGGCACCCGACTGTTGGGTTTTGCATGCATTGTTATATGGGACGCCCAAGCTCTCGTGGCGTCAAATTGTTATGATCAACACATGGGATACACGGGAATCGTATAAACGAAAGATGATTCCTTATGCAAGGTTGATTAGCGCCATGATTCTCCAACAGAATGCATTACCTCAAGACTCACTGTGGGTGTCTAAGCCAATTGATCAATTCAACTTCGCCTCTATGAGGCGACATTGGAAAATAACTGTGAAAGCTTTTGGGCATTTGCATACGGTCGAAGATGAGCAAGGGGATAGTTATCGGGTTAATGACAAAGGGGGTGATGAAGAAGAGGGCGATGAGGAGATGCCCGATGTTGAGGAGGAAATTGATCCTTCCGGTCCGCGGGGACCGAGGCAAAGGTATAGGAGGAAGCATAGGGAAATCTCTGCCAATGTGGCAGATTTTGTGAATCAAAGACAAATACCGTCGTATCGGTTGTGGAACCGTGGAGATCAAGCGATCTACGACAATGTGTCGGCGGGTATTGGTGAAGCAAGAGAGTACCATGCTAGTAGGAACGAATGGGAAGAGGCGCAAGGGGCGTACTCGCAGCAACAATGGGGTTTTCAAACATCTTTCCGCGAGAGGGTGGAAAAACAGTTGGAGGAACAACAGCTGCAACATGCGTTACAACAATCACAAATGGAACGCATGATACAGTTGCAAGAGGAAGAAAGGGCCCATAGACAGGCATGGGAAGAAGAGGCGGCTAGGAACCAAACTGCACAAAGAGAGTTGGATCAACGCCGATGGGGAGCGTTGGCTTTCTCTAACCAAATGGCGATTAATAACTTCAAGGTGCTCCATGATCAAGAACGCCATCAAAGAGATTATCAAGCCGGTCTCCCATATGCTGAACATTCGGGTTGGACCGATTACCCCAACCTTCCTCATCCGCAAGGGCCATCCGATCCAACCCCCCATTGGCCCGAGGCAGTCGGCTCGAGTTTTGTTCCAATGCCATACCAACCGCCACCTCAACAAGAGTCAAGCCCGCTAGATAACTATAGGGAGATGTTCGAGTCCCTCACTGGTTATCAATACCAGCCCAACCCGCCAGTGGATCCAAACGAGCGATATCAGCGGTAGAGGTATGGTATGTCTTTTGTTGTTGTTGTTGTATATTATTTTTTTTTTCTTATTTTCATTTTGTTATTTAAATTCTCGCCTAGTTAAATGAACTTTCTGGGTGTGTTCCCTATATAACCCTCACGAGACCTCTCGTCCTCCCAAGCTATTGGGGGGTTTAAAAGGGCTTGTTGCATAAGCTAAATGCAACCGTGATTCCTACGAAAGTGAGTTAGGTTTGTTGTTGTTGTAATTTATTTTCCACATAAATCAAAGTGAAATAACGTATAGCTTGGTAATATTTTCATAAAAGTGGTAGAACTAGGTAACTAACAAATTTTAGTGGTTGTGAGAAGCATGCTTCTACACAAGGGTTAAGATTTGTAGGTACATTCGGTTCGTGGGACAACCGCTTTCATGAAGAGGAGATGAGCATACGAAGAATGAGCTCACAAACCAGGTGCATACGTTTCTTTTTACTTTTGATCTTTAGATTAGCAAATAAGTGGAGTGTATTTTGTATATTTTTTTTTTCCGGGGTGAAATTTTGGGGGAATTAGCCGTGTCACATCCCTTGTGCGTTTAATACTCTAGTTCTTACACATTGAGGACAATATGTATCTCAAGTGTGGGGATGGGGGAGTAGTAAAAAATTTTAGATTTTGACCCATTCATTTAAATACTACACATTGAGGACAATGTTCACCTCAAGTGTGGGGATGGGGGAAAATTTCAAAAAAAATTTCAAAAATATTTTGTTTCAAAAGCGATCTTAAAAGCACAAGTAACTAAGTCAACGAGGGATGTCACAACCCATTTGGTCTATTGTCATGGTCAAGTTCGAATTAATAGCATGACGGGTACTTAATGGGTGGTTATTTGAGAATAATCCGCCTAAGAAACTAGTCTTTTATGCATGTCACATACCATACCCTTTTAGATATGTGAGGTTTTGAGCCACTTTTATATCATAGATTACATACCTATGTTTCTTTGTTTGAGTGGACCATTAGTCATATATTGTAGAACTTGCAACTTTTGATACGTTTGAGACTATAGACCGAATACAAGCACGAGAATGATTAAGGCATTAGGTAAACCTTTTCTCTTAACACCATTTATCTATCCTTACCCAATTAAATCCCCTAGTCGCCCCTTTTGAGCCTAAACCTTTCGTTTGACCACCCTATAGCCCTTAACCGTTTAAACTTTTTCTTTTAAACCCGTGTGATGGAAATTCGATTATAGGAGTCGTTTTTGTATAGTTGTTCTTGTTTGTTTGCATATATGTCAAAAAAAAATCATCAGAAAATATTATGAAAAAGAATTGAAAATCGTCGAAGAAAAACACAAAAAGAAGTGTTAGTAGTTGTTGAATAAAAGGCGAATGTTGTTGCCTCATATTTGGTGTTTATAGTTAGTTTGTTACAATAATCTTTTGTAATAAAAATCGAATTTTCATCACCTTAGTCACTTTAAAATATCCTAATTCCTACCCTTAGCCTAGCCCCGCTACAACCCTCATAAAGACCTTATGACTTGTGCTTAGTGTTCGTGATCAATAGTGGAGAATGATTGAGTTGCAAGCTTATGCGGGTATGTGTTCTAATCGGTTTCGAGTGAATATTCTTTGAAGCGCTAATACATTATAAACATTAGCCAATTTACAAGCCGAGTGGAGAGAACATTGTGAGGGATGTGCATGAAGTGATTGGTTTCACGGGCGGGTTAATCTTGGGTAACCATTTGTGTACTTGAAATCACATTACTGTTAAATATATTGAAAACTGTAAAGAGTTTGAACTTTAACATGACATTGGACCTTAACCTTCGTCTCGGGAATGGGGAGTGTATTCGTTGTTCGACCCACGTGAAAGTGAAAAACAGATTTGCTTGAGGGCAAGCAAAAGACAAGTGTGGGGATGTGATACGTGGTCGAAAACCGGTGATCGTAATTGCTTAATTTGATGTTTTTACACAAGTTTTAGTTTCGAATGGTCTACTTTTGATTAGATATGTGTTTTGCAGGTCTAGCAGAGTTTAAGGAGCTTTTTGGAAGCTTTACGGGTCACCGGAGCGAAAACGGAACCACCGGGATACGAAACGGGTCAACCGGACTCAAGAAACAAGAAAAACAGAAAGTTGAACTTCTGGGCACCGTCGCCGACGCCCAATGGGGCCGTCGCCGATGGTTTATGCATTCTTCCGTCGCCCGCAACACCGTAAGCAGCGAGTTTAGCCGTCGGCACCAGGTGAATATCTATGGACCGTCGCCGACGGGACATCAGGCCGTCGGCGACGGCCTCCCAATGTTGCTGCGCGGTTGTTTGGTGTTTTGGGTCAAAATAACGAATGAAAACACATGGGGAGGGGAGTTTCGACAGTTACACTTTGTTTTTGAGTTTTGAACTTGATCTTGGAGCCTAAACAAAGGATCATTCACCTACCATTCACCTCACTTCATCTCTACAACCCGAAATCATCACCATCATCTCAATCAATCCATCATCCACAAACCCTAATCCTTCCACCATCATCATCTTTCACCAAACCTCATCATTCACCATTCTCAAGGCTTCAAGATGACTCCATCCGTATTCCAAGCATCCGGTGATCAAGTTGCATCAACCATGAGCGGCTAATCATCTCGGTTTCACCCCGGTGTAGGTAGTTGTTACTTTTAGGGTTTCAATTTGTTCTTGTTTCATCTTAGTGACAATTTGTATTTGGTTTTTGAAACTTTTGACAATAGTATTACATTTGTTACGAATTCGTGAATTGTCGAACGATGTTAAAAGTTATGACTTTGCGAAACGGTGATATGTAATTGTACGTTGTCGTTGTTAGGATTTACTTGTGTTGATTACAAAGTGTCTTTTTGTCCGTTCTTCGGGGCGTTGATAGTTAGTAGCACCTAAGTCACGGTACACTAAATCCGTTAATCAAATGCATTTGAGTTGAAACTAAAACTTGTAGAAATCCTAGGTTAACAATTACCGAAATCGGGTGTGATTCCTTTTTATTATAATTGTTCGAATATCCAAAATTCTTGCAATCGTTAATTAGTAGTTGATTATTTGATTAATCCAATTCCAGTAGTTCAAATTCACATCTTTCTATTAAACAAAAATACAAAAATATCTTGCAAGCTTCATAATTGTGACAATTGTTCTAATTCATTCGAATCCACACACAAACCACATACTCTTCGTGGTTCGACCCCTTACTACCACTAACACATTGTTAAGGGTAATTTGGGCTTATAAATATTATCTTTGACCGGAGCGCGACACTCCGATCAGGTAACACAATGTGAAAGCAAATTAGGAAAAAGCCAGATGGAGAGCACTGATGGCTTGGAAAAATATGGCTATAAAAGTTACCTAAAAGACGATGTTTTAAATTCAATAAAATAGGGTTTATCCCTATGTTGTAGTAAGAAACTTGGGTTTTTCCCATGTGGTTATCAATATAAAATATGGTGGTTTTACTCTGATAAACATTTCCTAACTACGATCCTGATGTAATTTCCGCTGCCAAATTAATAATTAAAATGATACCACCACAAATGAAGTTCGCGGCCGCCCAATTCCCAGGACAGATAAGAGGGCGGGGGTTGCGACACGATAAGGTCACCTTCTAACGTCTGTAGCTTGTACATGCCTTTGCCCAAGACCTCGTGGATGAGGTAAGGGCCTTCCCATTTAGGGGCAAGTTTTCCTGGGCGCTCTGCGTTAGAAGCTTCATTATCGCGAATGACATAGTCTCCCGGGTTGAACGTGCAGATCCGCACACGTGCATTGTAGTATTTTTCTAGCTTTGTTTTGTACTTAGCCTCGTTGATGGATGCGTTTTTGCGTCGTTCCTCCAAGAGGTCTAAGTCAAGCCTGCGCTCGCTGTTGTTGTCAATTTTGTTAACAACCAACATTCTTGGTGAAGGGAGACCAATTTCGGCTGGGATCACCGCTTCAGAGCCGTAGACCAGACTGAAAGGTGTCTCGTCGTTGCTTATCTTTGGGTTGGTCCTATGTGCCCACAGGATACTTGGGAATTCATTGACCCAGTCTCGTCTGGCTGTTCCTAACCTTGCCTTTATTCCTTCGACTGAAATTTTGTTGATGCTTTCTACCTGGCCATTCCCTTGGGGATATGCCATGGAAGAGAAGATGTGTTCGATGTTTAGTTCTTTCAGTCGTTTTTGTAAATCGTAAGCAGCGAAGTTGGTGTCATTGTCGGTTACGATGCACATTGGTAACCCAAAATGGCAGACAATGTGCTCCCAGACAAACTTTCGTGTTATCATAGTGGTGGTGTAGGCTAGCGGTTTTGCTTCCACCCATTTGGTGAAGTAATTGACCGCCACTATGATAAATTTAACCGCACCTGGTGCGTCTGGAAAAGGTCCCACCACGTCTATGGCCCATTTCTGAAAGGGCCAAGTGGTGGTGACTAGAATCAGGTTGTTCTTTGGGCGCAATGTTTTGGGTGCATGTCGTTGACCGTTGCAGCACTTGCGCAAGATCTTAACAACATCCAGGTGCATGCCAGGCCAATAGAACCCAGCATTCATGATTTTGGCCACTATGTTAGTGCATACGTCTGTAGCTTCCGTCAGCATCTAGTCATGTTTTGTATATTTGTGTCTTTGTAAACAATTATGTAATGTATGTGTGTAGATAGATCGACAACTCGGGAAACGGGGCTTAACTATAAAGTGTTGACTTTTGTTGATCAGAGTCATCCGATCAGATTGCTATCCGATCAAACAGCACTCATCCGACCGGACAGCATGTTATCCGTTCGGACAGAATGTCATCCGATCGGATAGCTTGTTATTCGAGCGGACAACACTCACCACTTCCTGAGCTGTCTATAAATACCTCGTACGGGTATCACTTTAGGGACTTTTGACTCTTGAGAGAAACTGATCAGTGTCTGTCTTCTACCGGAACTTTGTACTTTCAGAACGACTAATAGAAAGAACAGACCGTGTTTAATCATTGAATTCTGTGTTGAACATCTGAGATTTGTCATAATGGATTCCGCACATTAGACAAAGTCAATTCATCTAGTTCCTTACGATCAGATCCTGTTCAAAGGGACCAACAAGTGGTATCAGAGCATCCAGGAAGCTGAATCGAGATCAACGACACCGAATTCACCGGAATTCGAGTTTTTCTTGCCGATCAGAGTCAAATTTCACCGGAGATTTGACATTTCTTGCCGATTAGAGTCAAATTTCATCGGAGATTTGACATATTTCTTCTATTTTCTACTCATCTCTTGCATTACTTCTCAGTTTGTCACCATAAAATCAGAAAACCTTAAAATTGGACGTGAATCTACGGATAAAAATTGATAAAATCCATATCATTTGACTCGCAATCAATCAAAGTATAATCATACTAAGTTTCATAATCAAATTCAACCAAAAACGAGATCAAATTCATCAAAAACTATGTTTAGCTGTTCATATGAGCTGACGTCATCCACTCGCTCGGACAGCTGTCCGAACGGATTGGATTAGATAGAACTTGCTAGTTGCTTGCTGACGTCTTGCTGACATCATCAGTGTTACTCGCTCGGATTACCATCCGAGTGGTGTGATTCAGTTTGATCAAAGAGTGTTTGCTTACATCATCATCCCACCCGGTCGGATAGTAATCCGGCCGGATAGGATTTGAAAGCTCCTGATTTCATTTACTCATCTAACCTGTCATCCTGTCGGATTACCATCCGAGCGATGAAAGGTTGAAAGTCAATTTTTCAAACTTAGGCGTATCACTCGAACGGACCACCATCCGAGCGGATCACCATCCGGTCGGATAGCCTGTGTCACTCGTTCGGATAGCAACTCGAACGGATCACCATCCGATCCAGGTGTTTCTGTGCAAAATTTTTGAAACTTGTAAAAATTGTCTAGGTGCTTGATAATTGTTTCAGGTACTTAAAAATGGATGAATTCACGAATCCTTTCAGTGACATGTTTGCTTTCACGAGAAACTCTGCAGATGATACTTCAAACCACACAAATGAAAATACTCCGAGTGCGAAGAAAACTCTGTCCGATGCTTTAAGTGTGGAGAGTGCATATGGTACATATAACAAACCTCCAAAGTTGATGGCGATTGAAGAATATAATAGGTGGGCCAAAAGATTTGATGAGTGGCTAAAAGCATTTGCGTATCCAAGCTGGAAAAGTTTAAAGAATGGTTTCAATAATGGAAGACTAGATTGTGAAAATCTGACAGAAAATGAAGATATAGAAAATTTTGTTGCTGAACAAAAGTGCATTGCATTGACTCATCAGTCTGTGAGAGACGACATAATTTCATTGATTGACTACACAAATGCAAAAGATCTATGGGAAAAGTTAAGAGTGAAATGTGTGGGTAGTGCTGAAATAGTCAAAAACAAAAAGAAACTGTTAAGAAAAGAGTTTGATTTATTTGGTTGTTTAAAAAATGAATCTGTTTCTAAGATGATTGAGAGATTTGGACACTTGAAGTTGGAGCTGGCAAGACATGGGGTTGTGTATTCTCGAGAAGAATTAGTTGACAAATTGTTTGACTCATTGCCGGATGAGATAGATTGGCAATACTTTGCTTTGATGTTGAAGAATACAATCAAGTCTGAGGATCTGACGGTTGATTTGTTGATTGAAAGACTGGAGAGTCACGAGCTGGAGATAAAGAAATCAAACAAAGTCAATCATTCCTCATATCAGCAAAATGTGGAGCTGTACTATCCAAAAAGTATGATTCCAAAGATTACATCTCCTAAGACAGCCTTTTCAGCAGAAAGTTCTAATCTGAAAAATCAAGAAAGCTCAAACAGTGGTTTTCATGGAGGATTATCATCCAATGCTCCAGGTCAAGGATCATCTTCAAATACTTCAAGTCAACAGCAATCAATTCCAAAGAATCTGTTTCAATGCAACATTGCTGTGGATTTAAAAAATGCTCAAAATTTCAGTGAAGAATCCGCAAAGCAGCAGATGGTGTTCTTAGCCTCTATGCTAGAGTCATATGAGAGCCTTGTGGCAGACAATATCGGAAACACTAACCTCACCAAGGAGGACTACGATCAGATCAACCCGGAAGAGATGGAGTTGATCGACATCAGGTGGTGTATGGCTAGTGCAGTCCGAAGAGCCCAAAGGTTCATGGAGATTACTGGTCGACATTCAATTGGAGGACCGTCCACAAAACTTGGCTTTGACAAATCAAAAGTCACGTGCTTCAGGTGTAAACAAAAAGGACATTTCAAAAGAGAATGTCGTAACACACCAGCTGATGATACTGCAAATCCATTTCATGAAGATTACTACAAAAGAGCAATCTATCATCAGTACAAATCAGAACCGCCCAGAATAAAGCAGCTTGAGGATACCCCCAAAGAAAAATCCAGAGCTCTTGCTGTGATTCATGATGACGAAAGTTTTGACTGGAGCGAATTGTTACCCGAAGAGGATGCGGTAGGATATGTATTTGTGGCAAAGATTGTTCCTTTTAAAGAAAACAGAACAGAAGAAGAAAAATTCGTCAACAGAAGGATAAAATCCCAAACTAGGATGAGCAGAATCTATAACACATACAAAGAAGCTAAAAGAGCAAAGAGATGGGATGCCGACAGAGAATGTTACCTTGATCCACAAGGAAACATTGCAGATGATCCAGATTCCATTAGTGTTGATGCTCTCATCCAACAATTTGCCGAAGAAGAAGAAGCCATAAAAAGAGAATGGTGGGGAGGTAAAGAAGATAAAGTAGTAGAGAAAGAAGAAAAAGAAAAAGAAGCAGAGAAGAAGCCGCAGTCAAAGAACATTGATGATGGGATCATTGATACATCACAAGAGTTCACCGCTGAAAACTTGAAGAAGATGGCTGACAAAGTTCTTGCTGCAAAAGAACTAGAGGTAGTTTCTGGTTCTGGAACTGAGTCCAAAAAGAAGGTCAGTTCAAATGATACACATGAGTCAGGTAAGAAAGTTAAATCTGAAAACGACTGCAAAAATTGCATGAAAAAGTGCAAAGTTTGTAGTACAATTGCTTACCTCAATGGTAAGAAGGTTGAAGAACTGACTTGTAGAGTCAGAAGTGTTGAAGATCAGATCTTAAACTGTGATAAATTGTTGAAAGCTTCGAACGACAGATCAAAAGAATTAACTGAGAAAATAGAAAATGATAAAAATGACATAGAAAGAATAAGGAAAGAAAACGAAAAGTTGATTCTTGAAAATTGTCACATTTCAGAAAATTTTGAGCAGCTAAAACGTACGGTTAAAGATTCTGATGAAAGAAATGATAAAACAACCAAAGAAAATCTTCAACTATCAGGTGTTCTTAGAGTAAAAGAAGAGTTAATCAATCAGCAACTGGATGAATTTGCTAAGTTGAAACTTCAATTTCAAGAAGCTAAAATTGAAAATGAATGCATCCAGTTGAAATTGAGCAGTTACAACTCTGCAAGCTTTGTTTTACAACACATTGTTCCCAAACCCATCGGGAAAAACAAAGCAGGCGAAGATGTATATGCTGATGGAACCGGGGTGGGGTATCATCAGGTTCCACCACCAGTTCTAAACAATCTCAAAAAAGAAATCCGGGTTGGTTAAAGATGAAGATGTTCATGAAGTGAAACTTCCAGAGTCAATTGATGTCACATTCACTTCATCTTCCGATGAAGATAGTGTCCAATCTGAAATTGTTAAAAGTATGGCTGAAAATGTTTTAAAATCTGAAAGTGACACTACTGAGGAAGACAAATGTTTTCTGGATAAATACATTCCGAAACCAAAATCCAAAAACAACTTAAGTAAAGAACCTACTCTTGTCATGTACAAGATGTCGGGATCGGATAAGTTGTATTCGGATTGTGAGTTTCCATTAGAGAATGTTAATGTTGCTAAATTGACAAATGTGTTCAAATTGATTGAAATTGATCTGTCTAAAGTAGAAGGTTTAAATCAAACAAAGAGGCAAATGAATTTTGAAAAAGATAAAGCTTACTACAAGAAACCAGTTGTTCCACCACGTTTTTATAACAATAATCAAAACAGATGGTCAGGTGGATATCAGGGTGGTAAGAATTATCAGAAAAAGAATGTTCAAAACAGAAGGTTTGCTGAGAAAAAGGTGTTTTTGAGAAGCTCAAGTTCGAGATCGCTTTCTGATGAAGAATCTAAATTTTTTTCAAAATCAAACAAAGTGTTCTTTGAGAAGAAGGCCTCACAGTCTCAGTCTGAAGGTACAAGTCGGGTTGTTGACACCCGAACATGCTTCAAATGCAACCAAGTTGGACATATTTCACGAAAGTGTACCAACTTGAAGCCTAAGACTGAAGTTGTTGAGAGTCAGAAGCAGAAGGACGATGCAAAAGGAAAAGCTCCAATGGTTGTTGAGAAGAAAGTTTTGAAAAATGAAAACACAAAAATCAAAACTGAACCCGTAAAAAATGTGGTAACTAAAAATGACAAATTTTACAAACGGGTTGCCGCATCTCAACAAACATGGAAGCCAAAATGCGTTGAAAAGAAAGCAAGTTCTCCAAAACCAAAGGTGTCTGAGACCGAAAAATCATCATCTTCAACCAAGAAGATGTATGTACCTTTGGATTTATATGAGAAACTAGAAAAACAAAAATCGACTTCTGAAAAGAAGTATGTGGTAAAGAAAGACCAATCATCCAGTCAACCTTCGAAAAAGGATTTCTCTTTAGACAAATAGGTTGAGATTGGGTCTGAAGAGAGCTTGAAGATAAATGACAAAAATTTTCCACCACTATATACTGCAACAACTCACATCAATGTCAAGTTACCCGAGTCAAAAGAGGCTTGGGTAGCATCAAAATCTAACTAAAGTGTTTTTTATATGTGCAGGGGCTTCCAAGATCCGTTTCACTTTGGATTATGGATAGTGGAGCTTCTCGGCACATGACAGGAGAGAAAGCCCTATTATATGATGTTAGAGGGTTTAACGGAGGTTACGTGGGTTTTGCTGGAAATCAAGGAGGACGTATAATTGGTGAAGGAACTCTATCTAATGGAATTGTCACGTTTGAAAGAGTGAATTACATCACAGAGCTTGAAAACAATCTTCTAAGCATCTCTTAAATATGTGATCGCATGTATACAACACATTTCATGGATAAAGAATGTTTGATCTTGAAACCAGGGTTTGTCATTCCCGAAGAGTGGATTATCATGAGAGCACCTAGAGTCAATGACCTGTACGTATTAGACATGAGTACAGCAACTACTTCAACAGGTCAAGCTCATTGTTTCATATCTCGAGCCACTGAAAAAGAGTCGCAGTTATGACATCGAAAGATGGGGCATATTCACCTTCGAAAAATGAACTACTTGGTTCATAATGACTTAGTCAACGGAGTTCATTTGAAAGGTTTCCATCTGGAAGGAGAATGCATTAGCTGCATCAAAGGCAAACAAAAGAAGAAATCTCATTCACATAAGCAAGTTAATTCTGTTTCTAGACCGTTGGAGAGGATACATATGGATCTTTTTGGTCCAGTAAACGTCAAAAGTATAACTGGTGATCTCTACTGTCTAGTAGTAACAGACGATTATTCAAGGTTTTCATGGGTATCATTTCTAAAGACAAAGGATGAGACTTTCGAAAGTTTGACCGCGTTGTTCAGAAAAATTAAAAACTTGTACCAAGCTCGTATCAGAAGAATCAGAAGTGACAACGGTACAGAGTTTAAGAACAACCGAATGGAAGAATTTTGTGATGAGAGAGGTATATTGCATGAATTTAGTGCTCCTTACACTCCACAACAAAATGGAGTAGCCGAACGAAAGAACAGGACACTAATTGAAACGGCCAGAACAATGCTAGCTGATTCAAAGCTACCAATCAACTTTTGGGCAGAAGCAGTGTCAGCCGCTTGTTATACTCTCAATTGGGTTCTCACAGTAAAGAAATCCAACAAGACGTGTTTTGAGCTGATAAATCACCGCAAACCTAACCTGAAGTATCTGGAACCGTTTGGGTCTCCCTGCACAGTTTTAGAGCTTTTTGGGAAGTTTGGTCCAAAGAGCATTGAAGGAATATTCGTGGGTTATTCTAGTCCACAAAAACGAGTCTTTGTTCCAAGTTTAAAGCGGATCATAGAAGCACACAATGTTGAAGTTCAGGGCCATACAATGCCACCGCAGAATCCCGGTGACTCATGGCATTTCAATTATGAAACTTTGTGGGATTCTTTCGACATGGAGGAAGAACCAGAGTTCTTTGACGAGTTGGATATTCTAAGAGAGTATGAGTCATCACAAGAAAGGTTTCCAGCTGAATCTTATAGACGTCAACGGCAAACTTCAAATGATGATGAAGCCGGACTAAGCAATGCTGGAGAACATGATGATATTCAAAAAAATGAAGTTGCTCAAGATATTCAGATGGTGGAGGATGATAATCAAGAAGCTGAGAACAGACCAATATTTGATCGTGATGATTCAAATTCTGAGGGGGAGCAAATTCAGATTTCAGATCAAATAATTCCAGTCGATGAAAAAGATGCAAATCAAAATGTCACAAATTTGGAAAGCGATGTAGATGTTCCAGGCGAAGTGATGCCAAGAACACTTTCATACCATCTAGAGGAGCTGATAATCGGAGAATTGCAGTCAGGCGTCCGCACTGGAAGACTACTTGATCAAGGGCTTACATGTTTTTATTCAAAAGTTGCTCCATTACAAACTGACTTTTCACTAAGTTGTTTTATCTCGTAGATTGAACCAAGGACTTATAAAGAGGAGCTTACTGAAGATTCTTGGGTCAATGCGATGCAGGAGGAACTGAGCCAATTCGAGAAGTTAGGTGTGTGGAAGTTATTAGATTTGCTTGATGGTCATCGGAAGATCAACACCAAGTGGGTGTTTAAATGTAAGATGGATGATCAAGGGGTTGTTGTTCGTAACAAAGCTCGACTAGTAGTCCAGGGTTTCAGTCAGCAGGAGGGTATAGATTTCACTGAAGTATATGCTCCGGTTGCTAGACTTGAAGCGATCAGAATCTTCCTAGCATTTGCATCGTGGAAAGGATTTAAAGTCTTTCAGCTAGATATGAAGTCGGCATTTCTCTATGGCAAGGTGAAAGAGGAGGTATATGTCGGACAGCCACCGGGCTTCACCGACCCAATTCACAAAGATAAAGTTTATCTCTTGGATAAGGCGTTATACGGCTTACATCAGGCCCCGAGAGCCTGGTATGAGACCCTGTCTCAAGATCTGTTAGCCAACAACTTCATCCGAGGAAAGATAGACGCCACTTTGTTCACAAAAGAAGTCGAGGGCCATCTTCTGATAGTCCAAATTTACGTGGACGACATAATTTTCGGGTCTACAAATGAACTTCTCTGCAAAGATTTTGAAAAAGTTATGAAGCAGAAGTTTGAAATGTCATCAATGGGTGAGATGAAGTTCTTCTTGGGGCTTCAGGCTGATCAACTACCTGAGGGAACGTTCATACATCAAACAAAGTACGTTCATGATGTTCTGGAGAAATTCGGAATGTTAGGAATGTCACCTATGTCCACCCCATTAGCGGCAAACCATGGCATAAAGACCGGATATTATGTATCCAACTTGCCTGGCAGCTCGGTTTCAGTCAAATCCTAGAGCTTCGCATATGGTGATTGTGAAAAGGATTCTACGCTACCTGAAAGGAACTCCATCTCTGGGGTTGTGGTATCCAAAAGCAGGCGATTTCACGCTCGAAGGATATTCTGCTTCCGATTTCGGATGCTGCAAAGTTAACGCTAAATCAACAACAGCGGGGTGCCAGTTTTTCGGACCACGATTGGTCACCTGGCAATGCAAGAAGCAGACCTTTGTCGCTTTATCCACATGTAAAGCCGAATTTGTATCTGCTAGCAGCTGCTGCTCTCAGATCTTGTGGATCCAGCAACAGATGCGAGACTACGGTTTGCAATTTCTTAACTCCCATATCTTTGTTGATAACGAGGCAGCTATAAACATAACAAAAAATCTTGTTCATTACGCTAAAATGAAACACATTGAAATTCGTCATCACTTCATCCGAGACTGTTTCGAGAAGAAGTTGATACGAATAGAAAAAATCCACACCGATGAACAAAAAGCTGACTTACATACCAAAGCATTTGACAAAACACGTTTTCAATATCTTTTGAAACTTAATGGTATGAAGTTACTATCGGATGCGGAGGAAATCATTGGTGTTGATGAAGGTACCACTGTAGATGATGTTGAAAAGCAATCTGCAATGGTTTGTCGATTTTTTACTTGTTTTGGTCTTTAGGGGGAGGGGGTAATATTTTCAGAAAATACAAAAACAGTAAAAAATTTCAAAAATACAAAAACATGAGATATTTCAAAATCCAAAAACAATAGAAAACCAGAAAAGAGCTTGTGTAAAAAGGGAAAATGATAGTACATTGGCTTGACAGTTACGGTATGCTAAAGAAATGTAAAGTATAAAAGTTTTAAACAGTCTCGCTGATGATGTGCCGATAGGTTTTTACACATTTAGTAGGTTTGTTCGGGATATAAACCTAAATCTTTACTTACTTATTTCGTGGGGAACACTACTTGGATATATAGGTAACCCCTGAAATTTCCTTTGAAAGATCCCTCTTTCTGAAATACTAGGTCTTTATACTCAGTGATATCTGGGGTATTATCCCGGGACTTCTGATTTTGCGGAAGCAATGGCCTAGTCCCTGGAGAATACTTTACTGCTTGCTTGAAATATAGCGCCGCCCTCAGCATAAAATGATGAGACAATAAAATTGCTAATCAATGTTGTTGTAAAAAAAGATCCTCTAAAGGGGACCACCTTAAGTCGAACCGTCATCTCTCTGCTGAACGGAAGTTCTGACCTGAGCTCACACGGTTTTCGTACGGTTTCGTAATTTATTCCCTTACAGATATCATCTGTGGTATAGTCACCTGTAAGACTGAATATTGGGATCTGGATACGGGAGTATATTCAAGAGGTGGGACACATGTATAAGTTTAAGTCTCTAATTCATCTAATCCGTATCCTGGACAGATTGAAATTTGTGTGAGAATTTAAGTGGATCAGCATATCGACAATCTAAGTGAATTGTTTAATTCCAAGTATGTAATCAAAGCTTAACTGTACTTGTGACTTGTCGAATAGCTGATATGATTCCCTAACACGCTCACCAAAAATATGTTTGTAAATAGTTTACATTTACTGCATTTTATTTCTGTTTTTCATTTCTAGTTTAGAAACTTTATTAAAAATCCAAAAAGATTTTACATTTCTGCTTTATTTTCCGACAAACCAAAATGGAAAGCTGATCTTCAGATTCGAAATGAAGCAGATGCAGGAAGTTTCTGGGCTGGATGATGAGTTTGGAGCTAATCATGCTAATCATAAAATTGAAAAGTCAAAAACAAGTTCATTAAGTTGAAACTTGTAATTTTCAGAAAAATGATTGAACAAAAATGAAGAAAATGTCAGTACGCTTTGAATCGGGTCAACCAAGGTCATTAAGTTGGACTTGGTCGGCAAATTAAGTACCTAGGGTCATTGACTTGGACCTAGATACTTAAGTGGATTTCTAAAAAAACTGATAAAATTTGAGATAAATGTCAAAAGGTCAAACTGTCAAAGATCTAAAAGTCAATAGTGTGCCTCACTCGGATAGCAATCCGGTCGGATGACAATCCGGACGGATGGCAATCCGGTCGGATGGCAATCCGGTCGGATGACCATCCGACTCATGTGTCACTATAAATAGAGGGTCAAAGGTCAGTCAAAGGTTACTCGCTCGGACAACCTTCATTCTCTCTCACACACTTTGATTTTCTGATCTTGTTTTCTTCGGATTTCTTTGCACGAATCGTTGGATCGTTGGTTAGCACAACTTTTACAATGGCAAAGGTACGTATTTCTTACTCAAATCTGCTAAAAATCGATGTTTGATGTTTGTTCTTGTCGATGACGTCACTGTCAGAGGCTTTAGGATAGATCTAGATAGTTTGAGTTAGTTTTGATGAGATCTAAGCATAGGGTTGTGATCGGAATGATCAGATCTATAGATTCACCGGTTTAATTTGTGCAATAACATGTTAAAATCAAGTAGATCTGATGTTTGGACGTTACGGATGTCGGTAGAGTTTTTGTCGAATTAAACCTTGTTTAGGATGTTATAGACAACATTGAACATAGGGTTTTGATCGCGATGAGATTCTCTGTGTAGATCTGTGTTCAATTAGAGGTTTTGCCTTAGAAAATTTTTGATGATTCTTGAATGTTATTCAACTGTTGCTTGAGTCGGATAGCAATCCGATCGGATGACAATCCGGTCGGATGGCAATCCGTTCCATTACTTGATTCTTGAAATCTGTGCCAATGCGAATCCGGTCGGATAGCAATCCGGTTGAATAGCAATCCGGTCGGATAGCAATCCGTTTCATTGTCATTCATAAAATCTTGCATAGAGATGTGCTATCCGGTCGGACAGCAATCCGACCGAGTGGCAATTCTTTTAATAAATTCATTTCTTCAAATTATTCATATCTTGTCATGACTCGGATGACAATCCGGTCGGATGACCATCCGATCGGATAACAAATGCATTCACATGATACGGATGACAATCCGGTCGGATTACCATCCAATCGGACATCCATTTCATTCTCAAGACTCGGATAACAATCCGGTCGGATAGCAATCCGACCAGACAGCAAAGTCAAATTCATTCAGAAGGCAATCCGCTCGGATGACAATCCGATCGAACAGCCATTCAAGCTATTCATAAGGCAATCCGAACGGATGACCATCCGGTCGGATAACCATCTGAGTCTCTGTACTATGTAGAGGGAGATCTTCAGAGTTAGAAAATTTTTGAGAAATTCAAAAATTTTTAATGGTCAAAATTTCTGCAGGACTGGGAGAAAACGCATAACATTTACTGTCTGTTAGAAAAAGAATATACAGAGAAATTAGTAATTGAAGAGGTTGCTAAATTCTTGAGAGAGAGCAGAATTGCTAAAGCGTTAACTAATAAAACCATAGTTTACGAATCACATGTCAGAAGATTTCGGAATTCTGCAAGATACGAAGAGAAAGATAAAACAATCTACTCTGCAGTAACAAAGAAAGATAAAAATGGAAAGGATGTGGATTTGGAGATTAAGATAACAGTTGGTGATGTGAGACATGTGTTAGACTTAGGTGATTCTGATAATGATCCAACCATTATCTCCGAACGTCTAGCAAAAGGTTTGTGGTGCAGAATGGGATTCACAGGGCATATCAATGGAAAGATCTTAAAAACAAGTTTCAGTCATGCTTACAAGTTTTTGGTACACTGTGTTATTCATGCTTTATCACACAGGAAGGGCGCTTATGATGAAGCTTCAGGCTATATCATGAACATTATCACTTGCCTCGTTTTGAACAGGCCATATAATGTTTCTCAAGTGATATTTGACTATATGACTGAAAATGCAAAGGCTGGAAACAAGAAGTACATCATGTATCCTCGATTTGTACAGATGTTAATTGATGACCAGTTCAAGGATCTTAAGAAGAGTGATGATGATATTTTGGGACTGAGACACATGTGAGCAGAAACAATAAGCAGACTTATTAAGGGTCCGAACACAGGAGCAAAAAATATGATATGCAGAATTAGCAAACCAGATTATGTTGCTCTAGAGAACGATGCTTGGAGACATCAAAACAGTGATTCCGACAATGAAGATGAGAAAATGAGTTTGTTTTCTGAAAAGAACACTAGATGGTGGTGTATAAAAGATGGGAAGAGAATGAGAACTCCCAAGTCATCCCCTACAGTTCAGACTCCAAAGGAACCAGTTCCTAAAATTGTTATTAAGGGTACAGTGAAAGGGGGAGTAATAAGAGAAGTTAGAATGTTAAAATGTTATATTATTCTAATGACATCTTCTATGTCTGTTTTGCAGAACCACAGCAAAGGTTAGTGGATGGCATAGTATTGAAATCGTCTGCAGTTATTCGAGAAGGAGCTGATTTGCTGTCACAATCTTTTGAAGGCTTTCTGAAAAGGAATGAGGATGAAGCTGCTAAAAAGGATCAAGGTTCAAGTGTTCAAGCTAAAGGCTTCAAAGGAAAAGAACCTGAGGGTGTTGTTCAAGATGTCTCAAGTGATGAAGATTCTGAAGCTACTGAGTCAGAAACAGAACTTGACCCAACAACACTTGGCAGAGGGAAAGCTCAACTGAAGAAAAAGCCTACAAAGAAACAGAAAGTATCGGATGAAGAAGACTCTTCTTTTGAACCTGATGAACCAAAGAAACTAATAAAGAAGCGTAAAGCTGTTCAAACCGGAGTCATTCCAAGAAGTGTACGTGCAAAGAAAGGTGAAGCTAAAGCACAAAAAGATCAAGGAGGCAAAGGTAAAAAGCATGCTGAATCATCAAAGGCTCAGGAACCAAGAAGTGGTCACGATGATTATGTTGAAGTGACTGAGGGTGGAATTTTTACTTCAAGATTTCCACCAATACCAGAAAATATTGATTTTCAAGGGTCTTCAAACCCCAAAGCTACAGATGATCCATTTGGAAATCTTCCACCTGCCTTAGGGGATCCTTTAGAAGATTTAAACTTTGGAGATGACTTTGATGTGTTCAACAATGAAGCCGTAAAGATTTTGGCAAAGAAATTTGCTGAGCTTGAGAAAGAAAAGATGAAAGCTGAAGCAGAACGTGATGTTTTAAAGAAGCAAGTTAATCAGCTGATGAAAGCTCATGATCAAATCAGGATGGTGTTAATAGATAAAGAGAAGACGATAAACAAATTGAAGGATGACAGCAATGATAATTCTAAGATGTTTGAACTATTGACAGCAGAAATTTCTTCATTAAGTGTGAAGATAAAGAATCTTCAAGATGTGAATCAAACACTGAATCAGCTTCTCAGTAAAATGAGTGAAGCTTCATCAAATGAAATGAAGGCAATAAAGTTAGAAATGGAAGCCATGAAAGCAGATAAAGTGGTGAAGGATGAACAACTACATATGTTATACTCTGTCATGGAAAGTCACCTGAAGATGGATATTCATGCTGCATTCAATGAGATTCAAGTAAAAAGAGTCGAGGAAAGAAGAATCGAAAGAGAAAGACGACTAGCTGAAGAAGCCATTCAAAAGAACAAAAGTGTTATTGAAGAAACCCAAGAAGCTGGTGGATCTTCAAGTCATGTTGATGTTGAAATGGTTGATGCTGAAGATGAACAGAATCAAGACTTTATGTTGGTTGGAGAGTCTTCTCTATCCATTGATACTGATGAAGTTATTCGTAGAGTTGCTGCTATCCAAAAGAAGAGAAAGGCCAAAGAAGTGTTGCTGCTAGAATGGAAGACACAGCAGTTTGTACTTGTTGGTAAAGCTTCTTCAGTTCCGTATAGTGCAAAAGAAATTGATCGTCAAATAAAGATTAAGGAAAGACGAAGAAAGGAAAAGATAGCACGTGGTGAAACCGTCGATGAAGATTCTGATATAGAATTGTTTGGAGACGATGAAGAAGAAGAAGAAGATGAAAATAATGATAATGAAGAGAAAGATGATAAGAAAGATGATGATGATGATAAAAAGAATGATGATGATGATCAAGGCGCTTCGGGATTAATGGTTGATAATCCTATTGATGAACAGAAAATAGAGGAGTTTCTAAATGATCAGATCAACGAACAAGAAGATGATGATCAGCAAGAAACTTCTACATTCGGAAAATAGTATGTTGATCAAGTATTCCTCACAAATCCTACTGTTATTTACTTACATGATAAACATGAGGAGGTGATTAAGGTTAGGAGGACAAGAGAAGAGATGTTGGAGGAACTGGGTTTAGAAGATAGGAAATTTAAATTCGATATTGAAGATGAGATTCCTCAGTCATCTGAAGATATATTTAAGCCAAGGTATGCTTATGAAGCTGATCACTACAATGATGTAATTGTTGAAGATGCTTCAGATTCATCTGATGAAGAAATTGATTTCCACTATTCTGGAGTTGATGAGACATTTCCCTCTTTGGCGGAAATGTTCAAAGACCGTAATGAAGATGAAATCAGGAGAAAGATTGTTGTAAAGGTGTCTACTGAAGGTGTTCCAGAAACCATAGCCAAAGAAAACCTTGCTGAAGAAAGGAAGAAATGGTTCAAAGTTATGCCAAAGGAGAGAAAGAAACTTAGGGCACTTCAGTTCTTCACTCACAACAAAGATCTTTCTTGGGGTGACATTCTTTCTTGGGGATATCTGGAAGATTTACAAGTTTATGCAATCAGACGGGAACAAGGGGTGCAGTACTTTGAGTTTTTGTCAGATATTAAAACCCTTCCGTGGTGGGATGTAGATGAGTTGGTGAAAACGAAGAACATTAAAGAATTTTACCATGGTTTGGATGTGAAGCAGCATGATCAACATATATGGAACTATGTGAAGCTGCAAGCAAAAGCAAGGTATCCTGATTGGAAACCACACTACCCAGATCAGATTGTTAGAATCTTTGAAAATGGTCAAAAGGATATTACTCTGGATATCAAACCTCCTAGTTGTTTGAAGAATATGCCTTTACGAGCAATGGAGCAAGATTTCCATGAAGAGTTTGAAGGGTGGTTATACAATCAAACGACGGCCGAAGCTATCATCTCGTTATACAACAAGACCACTAAAGAAGCAAGAAGGATTTGTGTGTTAGATCCTATGTGGCTAGTAAATTGTTCAAAGAAAGACAAAGACTGTCTATTCTACAACAAGATAGTCTACGAAAGGCCTGACAAAGAGCAAGCAATGCAATATCAAACAATAGTGGATGTGTGCTTTGCTCAAGACATCAACTCGGGAAGATACTGGAAGACAAAATGGAGAGATCTCGAGATTGATGAATTTCTGAAAAAGTATAAGCGTGAACAAAGGTCTAAAAAGATTGCTGAAAGAGCTGCTGAGCTGGGCAAACAAAAGTTTGGTAGAGTGCCTCCAACAGATCAAACACCTATTGAATCAGAGGAAAACAAGATTCCTAAATGGGATCGAAAGCGTGATGGCGACCCAGTTTACAGAAAATGGTGGATTGAGGAAGGAAGGCATAAAAGGCGTAGAATGTTAGAAGAAAAGGCAGAAAAGAGAAGACAGAAAGTGAGAGAGCGAAGGCGCAACAGGAAGAAATGAAGACTATGCTGGAAGGAACTACAGCTACATCCGAGGGGGAGTCTGTTAGTGCATACGTCTGTAGCTTTCGTCAGCATCTAGTCATGTTTTGTATATTTGTGTCTTTGTAAACAATTATGTAATGTATGTGTGTAGATAGATCGACAACTCAGGAAACGGGGCTTAACTGTAAAGTGTTGACTTTTGTTGATCAGAGTCATCCGATCGGATTGCTATCCAATCGGACAACACTCATCCGACCGGACAGCATGTTATCCATTCGGACAGGATGTCATCTGATCGGATAGCTTGTTATCCGAGTGGACAACACTCACCACTTCCTGAGCTGTCTATAAATACCTCGTACGGGTATCACTTTAGGGACTTTCGACTCTTGAGAGAAACTGATCAGTGTCTGTCTTCTACCGGAACTTTGTACTTTCAGAACGACTAATAGAAAGAACAGACCGTGTTTAATCGTTGAATTCTATGTTGAACATCTGAGATTTGTCATAAAGGATTCCGCACATTAGACAAAGTCGATTCATCTAGTTCCTTACGATCAGATCCTGTTCAAAGGGACCAACACACTACCATGTGCGGTCCTGCATGGATACCACATATGCCTTCGTGTATTTCTCGGACTAGATATGTGGCGTCTTAAGGGTCGACGCATTGCAGAAGTGGCCCTAGGTATGACTTGCGGTATAAGATACCGTCCCCCATTTGATAGTGGCACGCTTTGTATTGCAGTTTGCGTGCTTCCGCTTTGTTTTCTAGGGCGATGCCTGATTGCAGGTATCTTATAATTGGTGTCATACAAGACGTCGCGCCGTATTGGATGACGTTGACCTGGCGTAAGGGTACTGAAGGGTTTTTTAGGACTTCAATACGTATATCTTTCGCCAGGTGTTGGAAGTTGGTTGATGCCAATTTAGAAAGCACATCAGCCTTTTGTTTTCACTCATGTTGATATGTACAGTGTTGAAGGAAGTGAATTATGATGTTAGTTGCTTGGCTTGTTCGAGGTAGAGGATCATGATGTCCCCTTTCACAGCGTAGTCTCCGTTTACCTGCCCCGCAACTAGTAACGAATCGACGTGCGCTTCTAGATGTTGCACGCCGAGTTTGACTGCCAATTGCAGCCCTGCGATCAATACCTCGTATTCAGCCTCGTTGTTTGTACTTTTGAAGTCGAGGCATATGGCGTAAGTAAGCTCTTGGCCGTCAGAGCTGATAAGCCACAGACCTGCACCCGCACCGTCCTCATTAGACGTACCATCTGTGTATAACGCAAAGAAGTCTGACGGGGATGACTGTGGTACAGGGTTTTGTTCTTCCTCGCATTCTTGGATGCGATTCGCTGGTACTTCCGCAGTGAAGTCAGCTAAAACTTGCCCATTGATTGTTGGGCGCGGTTTGTAAACTAGGTTGTGCCCACCTAGTTCAATAGCCCACTTGGCTAGTCGTCCAGAGATTTCGGGCTTGGAGAGGATTTGCCCGATCCTGTAATTGGTTAAGACAGTGATGACATAACCTGCAAAGTATCGGCGCAGCCGCCTAGAGGCATGTACCAATGCTAAGGCCAATTTCTCCATGATGGAGTATGTTGTCTCTGGGTCGTTGAGCATCTTGCTGACGTAGTAGATTGGTGTTTATCCGAGGCGGACAAGTACATGATGAGTGGTTCCTCTTTGCGTAGTGCGGTGAGAGTGGGTAGCTGGATCAAACATTCTTTCATTTATCGAAAGGCGCGTTCTGCCTCTGCAGTCCATTGGAACTGTTCTCTCTTTAGGCAGTTGCGCAAGGTGCTGATAAAGGGATAGGATTTAACCGCGTGATTGGCCAAGAACCTATTTAGCGCGGCTAGCCGGCCGGCCAACCTTTACATCTCCTTTATCGTTGAAGGTGATGGCATGCGCTCGACCGCCTAAACCTTTTCCAGGTTAACCTTGAATCCATCCTTTGTGATGATGAATCCAAGGAATTTTCCTTCTTCCATTCCAAACGATCATTTCCCTGGATTGAGCTTCATGTTAACGCTTCGCAGAGTTTGGAATGTCCTTCCAATGTCTTGGAGCATGTTGTCTTCTTCCATGCTCATGAAGACAAGGTCGTCCACGTAAATCACGACACTCTTGCTGATCTGATCACCAAAAGTGTCGTTCATCAGTTTTTGGTAGGTTGCGCTCGCATTACGCAACCCAAACGGCATCTTTGTATAGCAGTAATTTCCCATAGGGGTGTGGAATGTCGTTTTGTCTTCATCCTCGATTGCCATCAGTACCTGATGTACCCTTTGTAGCAATCAAGGAAACACTTCCATCGGAATGGCGTGAGATTGTCGACCTTTTCGTCGATCTCTAGAAGTGAGTAGCAGTCTTTGGGGCAGGCCTTGTTGAGGTCTTTGTAATCAACGCACATGTGCCAGCCCCTGCTTGCCTTCTCTACCATAACTGGGTTGCACAACCAGGTCTGGTATTAAACTTCCTGCAGGATCCCTGCGGAGAGCCGTTCCTTGACCTGCTCATTCATTGCGTTGTTTTTTTGCGGATCCCAGGTTACGTCTTCCCTGGACCACGGGCTTGATACCTGGTAGGGTATTCAAGAAGTGTTGCACAACCTCACGCGAGACTCCTGTCATATCTGATGGAGTCCACGTGAAGATGTCTTTGTTCCTGAAAAGAAGCTGATTCAGGCGCGCCTTTGTATTGTTAGACAAGGAGTGACTCAATGTGACCGTTTGTTCGGGGTACTTTTGTTAGGATTTGAGTTTCTTAGAATGTGTTGTTTAATTAGAATTAAAAGATGAAACAGAGAATTGAAATGGAAATAAACTTTAATCACAAAATCAAGGACGAATAGCTTTAAGCAGACATGATTTCATTAAGTCAAAAGATTGTATCTATTACAAAAATTCAACTTATGCATGCATGCACTAGACTCCCCCTCAGCCTGAGCTCAGTGATTTGTTCGTACAAGATGACTTGGTGAGAATGAGTTAACAAAACAGTACAGGTACTGTTCTATTTATAGTACAAACGAAACCACTGAGCATCTTTGCTGATGTCACCATGAAAGTGACATCTAACCTCCTAACAAACTCTAAATACTGTTATATATAAACACTGATTACAATAGACACTGATTACATAAACCACTGATTCAGCTTTCCACTGTTGTATTCTAAGCACTGATGTTGAGCATCAGTTCTTTCTTCAAAGGGTGATCAGTCCTTGAATGGGCAGTGCTTTGGTCTTCAACAGTTCTTGGGAGACATCAGTAGTTAGAGCTTTAGTCTTTATTCTTCATCAGTACTTTGGCTTATCAATTGATGAGATGATCAGTTCTTGGAGTTCATCAGATGATAGATAACCACTGTCAATGGGAAAGTCTTGAACAAGCTCTGCATATGATGATAAACTGTTCTGAACCAGTTTTGGCTTTCCTTATTATCTGTTCTTCTGGGCTTGAATGCATGGTCCAACAATCTCCCCCTAGAACAGATGATGCCAAAACACTTCATTATTCTGATCTTTATTCTCTCATCCGCTTTTCCCTAACTTGGCCCTTTAATTGCAGCTCAAAGTTAAGGGAATTTTCATCATCCTCATCCCTGGAAAGTTGAAGCTCTAATATATCTAGGAGATCAGCTGCATCCAGACTTAATGCATCCTCCCTTGAAATGTGTTTAACTTTTCCATTGGACTTGAGCAGAGTCAATACATGGTCTTTTTATCATACTTCCACTTTAGTATTTTTGAGTTCAATGGATTTCTGGGGATGGACTTTATTTGATGAGAGTTTGGAGATGGAGGCCTGCTCATGAATCTTTTGGCAACTTCTTGTAACTTGGCTGAGTCAGGATTCTCTTCAATCATCTGCTTGATGGCCACTTTCATAATGTCAGTTTCTCTTTCTGCATCTTCTTCATCAATCTGCTTTTGCCTTTTTCTTTGATTTAAGGCAATGATGGAAGTGTCAGATGATGTGAACAGTGTTTTTAAAGAGAGGGTCTGCTGCTGTGAATCATCAGCTTTCTTATTCTTGTATGCTGGTTTCTTTGGAGCTGTAGGATCTGTCTCTCTTAGTTTTTCTAGCTTCTCATACACCATGTCAGTGTACTGCCTAGACCACTTAGATATGGTCTTTGCTGAACCTTACTTGGCTGCAACCAACTCAGCCTTCTTTATTTTGTATTCCAGGGTAAGTTCTCCAATAGTCTTTTTGTACTTATTCCAATCTGGTGCAGACCTTTTCATACTAGGATCATTTCTTAACCTTTCAATTCTACTTGCTTCAGCTTTGAGTGAAATGAGTGGCCAGTCTTTAAATTGTTCAACCTTGGCAGGATAGAACTTGTCTCTCATGATTAGCTATAAGAGATCTTTCCTCATCTCCTTTTGCATATCCGCATTGGGTGGTAAGTTTGACATCTCTTTGCTTAAGTCTCTTGCATATTCTTCCAATTTCTTGACTTTACTAAGCCCATGCTGCAATCGACTTGAGATGTTACTATCACCTTTCCCTTCACCTTCATACTTGGCTTGCAACTCAGCTTGTCTGACTTTGAGCTTCAAATACTCATCTATATTCTTTGGAGGTCTAAAGCCTTGAAGGGATGGGAACTTTCTTTTTGCAGGATCATCCACTGTATAGAATTGCTTCGTTTCTCCTTTTACTGCATGCAACTCCAGTGGATAATATGCTGCTAATGTTGCAATTCTTGAAGGATCATGACCTTCAAGTACTTTTGGATCAACAAGTATGTTTGGTGGTGGTGATGGTGGAGGAATGAATGGTTCAGGATTGGTTTGAATGAAAGGTTCAGATGATATAGGAATAGGTGCAGGAATGTCATCATCATTCACCTGGAACTTTCTTTTTCTGGTGTAAACCTTTTTAGGAGAAGGGGTTTTTGTTGGAGATTGGGAAATCGAAATGAGTATGGCTTGGGAAGGGAATTGGAAGGTGGTGATTGGTTGACTAACAACTATTGAAACAACTGGTGTCTCAACCGCTGTTGTCATAACAACTGTTGAAGTGTCAACATTTGTTGCAGCAGTGGATCGTATTGGTGATGATGGTTTTGTTTTGAGCTTTTTGGTGGACTGTTTTTGTGGTGGTGGTGTTGATTTAAGTGTAGCATTAGTTATTCTTTTGGCGCCAACAGTGGTTGTTTTGGGTGATGATAGTGATTTAGGATATGTGCCAAGTCGTGGTTTATTGTGTTTGTGGGATTTTCTTCTATCATAAGTGCCAAGACCCTTTGTTTTAATTTCCCATTCCTTCATTGCCTTTTGTTCCTTCTTCCACTCCCTTTCCTTGGTTTCTTTCTGATTTTGAATAGTCCTTTTATCTTTAGCCACTTCATCTGCTAGAATATTTAGGGTTTCATCAACTCCTTTTTTCTTTTCTTTGTCAGATATTTCATCAATGGCTGCATAGGACTTCTTCTCAAGCTCTGGCTTTTTGGTTGGCTTTTGCCTAGGAGTAGGTCTGCCAAATTTCTTCATGTCATGTTTCTCCCCCTTTTTGGCATCATCTTGATCATCATCATCTTTATAGATAGATGCAGGGGCAGTGCCAGTAATGGTAAACAAGGCCTCTTTGATGGCTTTGATGTCAGCCTGAGTATCCTTGTATCTTGCATCAACCATGTTTCTTAGCAGTGCCATCTGATGGTTGTGCTGAGTTTCTGCTAGTTCCCTTTGAGCTGTGATGATTGGCTGAACTGCATTCCATAGCTCTTGGGAATAATGTTGTGGAGTGGGTTGACTTTTGGAAGCTTGTACCAAAAACTCAATAGATGCATTCATTTTTGTAACCACTATTTCCATAGTAGAAAGCCTCTCCGTCAGATCCTGATATTTTAAACCATCGCCCAAGTGAATGGGATCATCTGATTTCCTACCATTGGTAGTTGTATCAGTGGTTGAGACAGGAGGAGTCTCCAATGTTTCATCCACTGATGCCCTTTTGTCTTGGTACTGGGACCTCCCTCTGCTGTAGTTACCTTGGAAATCACACCAGTAGTTAACTTGAACACACTAGTGGGTACCTTGATAGCATCAGCAGTGGTTGCCTTCAAGGGAGTCTGACTTATGTAACTACTGTCCGGATGTAGATCAGTGGATCCAACACCTGTAGTAGCTGCTCCACTTGAACTACCAACAGGAAATTCATAGAATTCTAGTGGTGTAACCTCCTCATCTATTTGTGGGATAACCAATTGAGGGGATTCAGACACAGCCAATGTTGTGGTTGTACTCTCAGTAATGTGTTGGTGAGAGGGGTTGTTTTGTGTCTGAAGCTCAATGGCATCAAACAGTGTTTTAATGGATGGTGGAAGTTGTGAAGTGGGGATAGGAGTTGAAAGAGAATTAGCCCCGGGAGAAGGACTTGTAAGCATATTCTCAAGTGAGGGTAATACTTCATATTGTGGTGTCCCTGTGCATACAACCTATTCCTTTTGTGAGGAAGCAGGAGGAGTTAAGGCCTTTGGTGGAGATCTTTCCAACTGTTGTGTGGAAGTAGCAACAGTGGTTATTGGTGACATTTGTGTTGTCACTGGAATAACTTCTGGGATCTCATCTTCCAGAAGGTCCTTTTTAGAAAGTTTGGTGGGGCTTTTTGGATTTCTTTTTGGTCTTTTTGAGAAGTTTTGGTGGGGGTTGCACAGCAGTGGTTGTGTTGCTGTGGTCACCATGAGCAGTGGGCTCAACACCAGAAGTCTGAGGAGCAGATGTGGACTCATCCAAAGGTTGCTCAGACTCCTCTGTTTGTGTTTTGGAAGGTTTTGACTCTGACAATCTTGTAAATGTTTCAGCAGAAAGACTGTTCATTTGAAAAGAAGCACCTTGGACAAGCACTTGTGCACTGTCTTTTGGTACTTTCTGTTGTAAGTAGTAGCTCAAAAACCTTGGAAACAACAAAAATGGTTTCTTCTTTTCCTTGATATTATTTACATTTATAACCAAATCATTGAAAATCTCTTGGGAGTAATTGAAATCAGTTTCTGCCATTATAGCATATCCCAAGCATTGAATTTTCAAAGGAATTTCATTGAAAGCTGTTGTTTTATTTGAAAAACAGATGAGCAGGGTATGAAACAGGAACTTCATTGGAGGTGGAAACTCTCCCTTTTGCATTGTAGCTTTAGTGAGTTGTCCTGCATACCCTCTTTCGATCAAATCTTTGATGCTCATCCTTTGAGAAAGAACTTTTACCTGTGAGATCGTTCATCTCAAAAACTTTTGATATGGATTGAGGTGTGATGGAAACCAGAATTTCACCTACTTTAGATGTTATAGCCCAAGGCTTTTTTTCTTGAACTTGCAATTGTGCATTTTTCCTGAAATCTTGTAGGGTATCTTGGTAAATGGGTGCGTTATAGGTCAACAAAGTTTTATACTTTGAAGATGAGAGAGCATCGATGATTGAGTGGAAATCTTTGCTTTTACTTGTTTTCTGAAGTGTACAAAGGTAGTTGTGTGGGTTTTTGAGAACTAGAGCCATGGTGATTTTGAGAGATTAGAGAATGGAAGAAGAAGAAGATGAATGGAAGATGGAAATCGCTTTAGAAGGAATTTTGAATTCGATACGGCAGTGAAAACTCTATTTGGGGTTTTAATCAGGGTTTTATGAAAATGAAAAGTGAATGCTAACGTGGCAGCGGTTACAAAGATCGGATGGCTAAGAACTATCCACGTGACAACCTCTGATGGAAAGATGGAAGACAGTTATTTAGGAAACCACTGATAAGCAATATCAGTGGTTGACAGCAGTGAAAATGAGAACAGGCTGATTTTAACTATCAGTGGATAGCCATCAGTGATTAAAACACTGATGTTTGGTCAACAGTGATTAACAAGGAAAAATGAAGAAACAGAGGTTGTCTTTCAGCAATGGATAATTTTCAACAATCAAATGTTTGCACCAAACAGTGGTTTTAACAGACTTTTAAGGATTAATGAAAATTTTCAACAATCAAATGTTTGCACCAGCTGATCCTTGGTTGGAACATGATGAAGAGAAATCAAACCTTATTCATAGCAATCCCTCACAAAATGATGTCTGATGTCAATATGCATAGTGGTTGAGTGTGAAACTGGATTTTTGATGATATTTTCAGCTGCTTGACTATCCAACATGAGGGGTGTCTTTAAAGCAGTTATACCAAAATCCAGCAGTTGATTTTGAAGCCACAACGGTTGGGCTGTACAGCTTGCAGCAACAATGTATTCTGCTTTAGCAGTGGATGTGGAAACAGCTGCTTGCTTTTTGCTTTGCCAAGACACTAAGCAACTGCCTAGGAATTGACACCCTCCTGAGGTGGACTTCCTTTTTGTGTTACATCCAACAAAGACACTATCTGAGAAACCTGAAAGCTTGATATTTCCATCAGCTGGATACCAGATACCAAGTGTGGGAGCACCTTTTATGTATCTGAATATCCTTTTTACAGCAATAAGATTGGACTTTCTAGGTGCTGATTGGGATCTTGCACAAACACATGTTGCAAACATGATGTCTGGCCTAGATGCAGTTAGGTACAATAAAGACCCAATCATGCTTCTATAAAGAGTTTGATCAACCAAATCATCCTTCTCATCAGACATGACTATCTTGGTGGTTGCCATGGTGGTACTACATGGCTTGCAATCATTCATCTCAAATTTGTTTAAAAGTTCTTTAGCATATTTGCTTTGATGAATGAAAGTGCCATTTTGCATCTGCTTAACTTGAAGACCAAGAAAGCATTATAGTTCACCCATTGCACTCATCTCAAACTCAGCTGTCATGAGTATTCTGAACTCTTCACACATTTTATTACATGTGCTTCCAAAGATGATGTCATCCACATAAATCTGGACAATCATCAAATCTTTTCCTCTCCATTTTAAAAACAGTGTTTTTCAATTTTACCTCTTGTGAAACCAATAGAGATTAGAAAACTGGAAAGAGTTTCATACCAGGCTCTTGGTGCTTGTTTCAAGCCATACAAAGCTTTGTTTAGCTTGTAGACATGATTTGGATTAAATGGATCCTCAAAGCTAGGAGGTTGACAAACATATACCTCTTCTTGAATCTTACCATAGAGGAAAGCACATTTGATATCCATTTGAAACACCTTTATGTTGTGGTTGACAGCAAAGACGAAGAACAGTCTGATGGCTTCCAATCTTGCTATAGGGGAAAAAGTTTCATCATAATCAAGGCCCTCTTCTTGTCTAAAGCCTTGAACCACAAGCCTAGCTTTATTCTTGACAACAATACCCCTTTCATCAGTTTTATTTTTGAAGACCCACTTTGTGCCAATAGGACTCACGTCCTCTGGCAGTGGTACAAGTTCCCATACTTGTTGTCTTTTAAATTGTTGGAGCTCTTCTTGTATAGCTTATACCCAACTGTTGTCTTTCAGTGCCTCTTGGTACTTGACTGGTTGATGGAGTGATAGAAATCCAGCAAAAAGACAAATGTTTTGGGATTGACTTCTGGTGAGAACCCCTTCATTGATGTTGCCAATTATTTGATCTGGTGGATGGGACTTCAAGAAGATTAAATCTCCTTTGTATGGAACAATGGCATTAAATGGTGAAGGCTGCAGATGTGAATCATCTGAGCTAACATCTGTTGGTGACTTTGATGATCCAACATCTGTTTGAAATGGAGGTGGAGGGATAGGAAGAATGGGTGTGACACAATGTTGATTTTTATCCACTGTTGGTAGATTTTTATCAACAGTGGTTGAAGTTATGGTGGCAGAGGTTGAAGGGCTACTTTGGTCAACAACTGTTGATGCAACAGTGGTTGTGCTTTGACAACTGTTTTAAACATCTGCTGCTCTGGTGGTGGATGTGAATTTTTGTTGTGGAATTACAACTTCATATCCATAGTCTGGTGGTGGAGATTATGGTGTACCTGCATAGTTAGTCTTGACAGATACATCTTCAAAAGTGAATTTATCTAAATCAAACAATTCAGTAGGGTTTGCTGGGATTTTCATAGATGAAAGTTCATTGAACTTAACATTCAAAGTCTCTTCCACACACCCAGTCCTTGTGTTAAACACTTTATAGGCCTTGGCAGTGGTTGAGTATCCCAGATGATAACCACAATCTACTTTGGCTGCAAATTTTGAAATTGAGTCTTTTAGGTTTAAGATAAAACATGGGCAACCAAGTATTTTGAAGTATGAGATCAGTGGTTTGATTTTATACAGAATTTCATAGGCAGTCTTTTGATGCCTGGGGTTAATCAAAACTCTGTTCTGCACATAGCAAGCAGTGTTTACAGCTTCTGCCTAAAAAGTTAAGGGTAAACCTGAATTTGCAAGCATTGTTCTGGAAACTTCAATTAGTGTTCTGTTTTTTCCTTTCAACCACCCCATTTTGCTATGGTGTTCTTGGGATGTTGTACTGCCTTACAATCCTTTTTGACAAACAAAACTCATCTAACTCCTTATTTCTAAATTATGTGCCATTGTCACTTCTAAAGACTTTCACTGGCAAGTCAAATTGCTTTTCAACATGTTTGACAAAGTCTTGCAAAATGTCTGCAGTCTCATCTTTAGAATGTAAGAACTAAGTCCATGTAAACCTAGAAAAATCATCTACTTTGGTAATTACCAAACAATATCTTTTCTTTTTCAAGCTCATGATTTTTACTGGGCCAAACAAGTCCATGTGCAGCATTTGCAAACATTTGGTTGTTTTGGACTCTTCAATGGACTTAAATGAGATTTTGTGTTGTTTGCCTTTTAAACAGGAAACACAATGCTCAGTGTCACACCCCGACCGCGTAAAACAACAAATCGCGGCGGAAACATCGGGGCGTGTTGCAACAGAATTAATGTTTCATAACCATGGATACCAAAGAGTGTTTCATTTTATTAAACATTGAATAATTACATCGTCTTGAAATCTAAATATACTATTTAAACATAGTCTATCATTGTTATTGAGTCACTAAGGCCTTGTCCAGTCCTATGTGAGCATGCATCTTATCAATCGATATCATCCAACAATACCTGAAACATATGTGAAAACGAGGTCAGCAAAGAAATGATGGCGAGTACATAGGTTTTGTGAAAATAAGATTCATGACTTCTGTTTAAGAAAATGTTTAGTCATGAACCTTGTAATTTGCTTTGTCTTTGTAAATCATTTGAAAAATAATAAGTTTAGATGATACGTATAAATAAGAGAATAATGCATGATTATATGAATAACCATGTAAAATGAGTTTGTATAAGATAAGTTATTTGCAAATCAATGTCTTGTGAAAAGTATGTTACTTGTATAAAATGTTCTATGTCTCAAACTGAAATGATTCAAATAACGCTACAATATATAATACCATACAAACACTTATATATAGGAAGTACCAGCGGCGTATCCACCATGCTTGTATCATATTACACACGCACCGTTACTCAAATCACTTACCCAAACAAACCACCAATGTAAGATGTCTATGTTTAAACAAATTGTCAAATGTATTGAATAACATAACAAAATGTTTATGTTAAGATGTAAATCATGTCATGTATAATCAATGTCAAAAGTGTTTGTGTCAAATGTAAACCATGTAATATGTAACCAAAATGATATGTATGGCTAGTGAAATGCATCAACTAAACCATAGATGAAACTCACAAAACAAAGTATTGAAGTAAAACTTGGTTTAAATCAATACTATGTTTCGTGGAAATGCATGATTAAATGTAAATCATGTCCAAATGTTTACCCAATCGTTAAACCATCTTGTTTTAATCGTTCAAATCGTTCTTGTTTTAATTGTTCAAATCGTTCTTGTTTTAATTGTGAAACTACTTTATGGTCGATTCTCTAATAACATTCAAACCTTCTTGACGCGTTCCTCGCTCCATCTCGCTCTCGCTCTCGTTCTTAACAAACCCTTACCAAAGGATAAGTTAATAATTACAGATTCAGTCGCTACCCACAACCCCCACACATAACAATGGGTGCAGTAAATAACGGGATTTGTCAGATCCTATGGTACCATAACCTAATACTGGTCGGCTTGATCATTGCTAATGAATGTCATTTGATTATGTAACTATAACCAACAAGTTTGTTCACTTTTTGAAATTTGTAATTAGTTTTTGAACCATTGAAATCGTTCTTGAAACCCTTGTCATTGTTCTTGAAACCACATTGTAATTGTTATTGAAATTATTGTAATCGTTCTTGAAACCACATTGTAATTGTTATTGAAATCATTGATAAAGCATTTAGCACATATGAGTCACCCCAAAACAGTTGAAAACAGTAAAATAGGGGAATAATGTACTCGCCTGAGAGTGCTTAGGAGTCTTGAACAACTACCAAGTAAGCTAGAGGAGTCCCGGAAATCAAACGGTACCTAATATAGGTAACTACATAATTAACCCGGACCTAAATCGGAAGACTGGTAGCAGGAGGGTTCGCAAACCAAATGAGTGTAGGAACTCATGTGATATGGTTTAACAAAGCCTACATACTAAATGGAACTTAACCTAAGTATTTACGACCCATTACGACCCGTTTAGGTAGCTTATGCTACTTTAACGTGTCGTTCGCGTAAAACGCGTTCGGACCGTCTAACTAGTCCTATGACAAGTGTTATATGCCTAAACATGTTACATAATCAGTTATGTGACAAAAGTTTAGGTTACATATGCTTAATTACCAATTATACATGAAAAGGGTATTCTGGTAATTTACCTAAGGCATATAAACTACCTATCATACAACTACTTAAACGATGTGACCATAAGGTATAACCTCGGAAGGTTATGCCCTATACTAGGGTCACCTAATGTATTTGGTCGGATCCTAATGATCGACCAAACTGGGTCGGGTTCGAAGGTATAAGCGATTTATCAGATCGCTTACCCTACGACCCTAGACAACGTGGTAATCAGTAGGCATAGTCCCAAGGACTATAACCATCGTGATTACAATCACGTTGCGAAGTTCAAACGAACTTCGCATTGACCATAAGCTGGTCAACGCTGAAAGTCAAACAAAGTTTGACTTTCTGACTCGAAAAGCAATAAAATAAGGAAAAGAACGAAAGAATACTTACGAAGGGTCCCCGAATGCTAACCTCGATTCAAAAATCTCAGGTATGAAACAATAGTTTCAACTTAGAGTTTCTGAAATCAAAGTTCTTGTGATTTTGAAGCATGGGGGTGGGGTATTTATAGTATTCGGTCCACCGTTGAGATCGTTTCATGGAATCCGTGCTTTAATCGCAACCGTACAAGTGTCGGAACCTTATGGTGGCTAAAAGTTGATCCTTATCAGCGGACTAGACAATTGGGAATGTGTGGAGGAGGATCAAACAGCTGCAATCTGCTGTTAGAAACATTTAACCTGGTCAGAAGGTCTGACGCGGGCCGCCTGAGGATGTTAAGAAACTGAGGCGGGCCGCCTAGCAGTCACAGATCAGAACAAAGTTTCAGAAATGACAGTTTCAGTCCCTGCACGTGTTTAAGCCCATTTCCGACACTTCTAAGGCCCGTAAAGCCAACTTTAAGGCCCTAAAATGTTTCCTAAACATTGTGGACATGAAACATGCTCAAAAATATGCCGGATGTTGGTTCGTTTAGTCGTACGAACGCGATGTTCGCTTAATTACGACGGAATGCGCATAAGCGCGAAAAACGATCCAAATGACGCGACGAATGGATTTTTGGCAAGCCAAACACTAAAGCATAATATAGTCATGCTTACATAAATTTTTGGATGTCCAGATGTATTCAGAACGTAAGTTATGCGCAAAAATGCAAACTTGTGTACTTTTTGACACTTTTAGTCCCTGAATGACCCAAAAGTTTATTTTAGCACACCGAACCTCTCAATGCCTATTTCTAAGATATGTAAAGGATATTTAAGGTGTGTTTAACTTATGGTCATGTTCCGGAATGCCTGTTACAGTTCAAATTGGCATACTTTCGCAGTTTGTCAAGTTTAGTCCCTGTAAGCGAATTAGCTTGTTTTTGCCATACCAAAGCCTTCAAAACTTATTTCTAAGTTAAGTAAGGGTTATTTAAGGTATGTTAAGCCTATTTCACTATTCCAGAGTGTTCGTTGCATTAAACTGGTTATATTTACGCATCAGTGCGTGTATAACCTTCCAGAAAGCGATTTAGAGTTTGAAATCGAACAAGAGTTGATATGTGTAAACGATACACATATTTTTACAAATCCCAAGTATGAAATACAATATTTCATTGGTTTGGCATTTTTTTGATGGCCATGGAGGCACAGGTGTTACAGTCTCCCCTACTTTAGAAAATTTCGTCCCGAAATTTATTTAGAGGAAACTTGTGAGAGCTTGAAAACATGAGGTTGAAAAGATCGAACAATATTGATTAGGGTTCTGAACTTCTAGTAACCTTTAATAACATCATGATTGCAATGTAAGAGGGATACTTATATACAAGTATATGAAGCGTCATTGGTGCGTCCACCGTACCTCCATTACATCGTTCTCATTTTGTTATTGTTGTCGCTATCGGTTCTTACACATAATAAATCTTACTGGGTTTCTGTGCACTAAATTTCATAATTATGTACGCGTCCATAATTAGACAATTCCTTGCATAGTTCACTCAGTCCATTTTATAATGTGTAGGGGAAAACCAAATGAACAATCCTGTGATGAGTGTGACTAGACCGCCATAGAGTCCTTTTAATTAAATCAATAAATGATCTAAAGAGACTATCAAGGAGTCTGTCCAGTTACATCACTAGATGTCATTCTTTAACCAGATTGTGAATCAATCTTTTTTTACTAGACCACTTAAGGTCTCTTAAGAATCATGGAGTGGTACTATATAATCCAAGGGTCTTAACTATTACATAGAAGCCCATTTGGATTTAAGGTAGTACCTTTTTAGTATCCTACTATGAATCCCTCATATGAAGATATGGAAGATTCTATGAGGATTTGAAAATCGTACCACACAAGAACATAGAGGAGAACACATAAACACATATCACATAATCGCATAATTGTTTAATTTGACCTTTAAATTTGTTATCTTTGGACACGGGTATTTAAAGCATACAAGGAATCAAATCCTTAACTGCGGTAATTTGGATTGATCCATATGAATACCCTGCTTGTTGACTACATGACCCAAAAACTGAACTTCTTTAAGCCAAAATTTCCTCTTGGAGGATTTAGCGAAAAGTTTGTTCCTTCTTTAAGGGTTCCAGTGTCAATGAAAGTGTTGTTCGTTATCAGCTCGGGATATGATTAGATCAAGATGTCATTAATAACAATGACGAACTGATCCAAATAAGGCTTGCAGACTCTATTTATTAAGTCCTTGAAGATGGCTGGAGTATTTGTCAACCTAAAAGGCATGACTGTAAACTCGTAATGGCCATACTTCGTGCAGAAAACCGTTTTGGGAATATCTTCTTCGAGAATACAAAGTTGATGATACCCAAAACGCAAATCGATCTTGGAAAAGCATGAAACGCTATGCAGTTGATCGGAGAAATCGTTGATTTAAGGTAGGGGGGATATCGATTCTTGATGGTAAGCTTACTAGGCTTACGTTAATCGATATACATTCGAAAAGATCCATTTTTCTTTTCACAAGGAGAACAGGAGTTTCTCCAAGGTGAAAAGTTCGGACGGATGAATCCTTTATCAGACAACTCTTGAAGCTGTTTTGATAATTCTTGCATCTCGAACGGTGCAAGACGATAAGATACTTTAGATTTAAAAGAAACCAGTGTTTGAGGTTCTTAGGGAGATCTCAAGTGATCGTAAAAATGACAGAACCACCCGAGTAGTTTTGTCTTTGTGTTGACATCACAAGGTTGAATCAAACATTCATACAATTGCATTAGTTAGAAAATAAAACCACAAATTTTTATTTATATAACAACCGCATTGTCTTTAAATGTTACAAGATACCAACCAGAGGAAAAACAAAATACTAATTGTTCACTCCTTCATCATTGAGTGCCTCATTGATGTTAAACACTCTACCACGTGCTGGATTCACATTGACGTTGACATTCGCATTTGGGTTTGCGTTAGCATTTGCATTCACCAGTCTTGGGCAGTTGTGGCGGAAGTGACCAATCTCTCCGCAGTTGAAACATGAACCCAGTGGGAATCTCACAGCATTCCCTTGAACCGGAGCTTGAACCTGAGCAGCCTGATTTTGTCCCAAACGACAAACTTTGGCCAAATGCCCAAGTTTACCACACGTCGTGCATTGCCAACAAGCTTGTTGTATCGCATGATGACCGTTGCAGCGTGCACAATGAGGTGCGGTACCGGCATATGCTTTCTTTGCAGGTGGCTGAGCTGGTGGGTTCCACGGGTTCTGATCAGTCTGTGCTGTAACAGCAAAGTTCTGACCACCCTTTCGCTTTCTTGATTTCTTTGACGTCTCACCTTCCTTTCCCTTCTTGTTTTGACATTTCTTGCTATCCTCCTTGTCAGACCCCTGCTTCTTACCCTTGTCACCCTTTCTGTGTAACTTATTCTTCCGAATATGCGACTCAATCAATGTCGCAGCTAACTCGATCGCCTGACGGAGTGTGGCAGGGCTACTACCAGTAAGGATGTCTTGTACCGAGTCAGGTAGGCCGTCGATGTACCTTTCGATAGCTATGTCAAGTGGGGTAACCATTGTCGGGCAAAGCAGACTCAACTCCTCAAACCTATCAGTATATGCCCTGTGCTCACCACTATCTTGCTTCAACTCATCAAATTCCTTTTCCAAAGCTCGCTGCTCATGACGAGGACAGAATTCCCTCATCATGAGAGCCCTAAGTTCAGCCCATGTCTGTGCTAGAGCAACTTCTGCACCACGATCCCTCATAATCCCGTTCCACCATGTGAGAGCCCTCTTCTGAAACACACTCGAAGAAAACTCGACCTTGCGATTGTCAGGACACTGCACGTGGCGGAAAGTATTCTCAATGCTCTCGAACCATTGAAGAAGCCCAGTCGCTCCTTCAGAACCACTAAACTTGAGTGGTTTAGCCTGGTTAAAATCCTTGTATTTGCATAGAACATTGTTGTTGTTGTTGGCTTGGTTCCATTGAGCAAAGAGGTTTGGGAATTGAGCAGCCATTTGCTGCGCAATGATTTCTGCCAATTCGGCAGTCTCTATCTGGCTTTCGCGTCGAGGAGGCATTCTAAAAGAGGAAACATGAAAGGAAACGAGAGAGAGAATTAGACGAAAAGAATGAGATGAAACAAATCTGATGAAAGCAAGGATAATGGTCATTTGTTTGTTACTACAAAGCAACAAATGACCCACAGTGACTGATCAAAATAAATAGGTCAAAAATAATGTATCGCGAAGACATGCTCGCCTATAAGTGAACACTCATCCCAAGAATTCCCAGGTAAGCACAACTGGTCTCGCGTCTGATGAGATGTATATGAAGTGCTTGCCTAGACAGAAAACCCAGAATACAGGCATTCACCCTTCCAGTTTGCACGTGTTCACATTATTTAAAACCCAAAATCTTTGCCGAGATTTTGAAAATTCAAAGGGGTTCAAAACACAATAACAGAGGGTTCAAAACCTTGTAATTAATCATCCTAGAACAGATGATTAGTTTTCAAAGCGGTTTCGAAAATTGTGTTCTTGTTGTGGTCGTCACCTAAGGATAGGTGACGGTATTGTTTTATGACTAGACGCAAGTAAACTCGCGTTAGGGTCCTAAGAAGGTTATAGACTAGGTCAAAGCATTACTAATAACCTAATTCCCTATAACCATTGGCTCTGATACCATCTTTTCTGTCACACCCCGACCGCGTAAAACAACAAATCGCGGCGGAAACATCGGGGCGTGTTGCAACAGAATTAATGTTTCATAACCATGGATACCAAAGAGTGTTTCGTTTTATTAAACATTGAATAATTACATCGTCTTGAAATCTAAATATACTATTTAAACATAGTCTATCATTGTTATTGAGTCACTAAGGCCTTGTCCAGTCCTATGTGAGCATGCATCTTATCAATCGATATCATCCAACAATACCTGAAACATATGTGAAAACGAGGTCAGCAAAGAAATGCTGGCGAGTACATAGGTTTTGTGAAAATAAGATTCATGACTTCTGTTTAAGAAAATGTTTAGTCATGAACCTTGTAATTTGCTTTGTCTTTGTAAATCATTTGAAAAATAATAAGTTTAGATGATACGTATAAATAAGAGAATAATGCATGATTATATGAATAACCATGTAAAATGAGTTTGTATAAGATAAGTTATTTGCAAATCAATGTCTTGTGAAAAGTATGTTACTTGTATAAAATGTTCTATGTCTCAAACTGAAATGATTCAAATAACGCTACAATATATAATACCATACAAACACTTATATATAGGAAGTACCAGCGGCGTATCCACCATGCTTGTATCATATTACACACGCACCGTTACTCAAATCACTTACCCAAACAAACCACCAATGTAAGATGTCTATGTTTAAACAAATTGTCAAATGTATTGAATAACATAACAAAATGTTTATGTTAAGATGTAAATCATGTCATGTATAATCAATGTCAAAAGTGTTTGTGTCAAATGTAAACCATGTAATATGTAACCAAAATGATATGTATGGCTAGTGAAATGCATCAACTAAACCATAGATGAAACTCACAAAACAAAGTATTGAAGTAAAACTTGGTTTAAATCAATACTATGTTTCGTGGAAATGCATGATTAAATGTAAATCATGTCCAAATGTTTACCCAATCGTTAAACCATCTTGTTTTAATCGTTCAAATCGTTCTTGTTTTAATTGTTCAAATCGTTCTTGTTTTAATTGTGAAACTACTTTATGGTCGATTCTCTAATAACATTCAAACCTTCTTGACGCGTTCCTCGCTCCATCTCGCTCTCGCTCTCGTTCTTAACAAACCCTTACCAAAGGATAAGTTAATAATTACAGATTCAGTCGCTACCCACAACCCCCACACATAACAATGGGTGCAGTAAATAACGGGATTTGTCAGATCCTATGGTACCATAACCTAATACTGGTCGGCTTGATCATTGCTAATGAATGTCATTTGATTATGTAACTATAACCAACAAGTTTGTTCACTTTTTGAAATTTGTAATTAGTTTTTGAACCATTGAAATCGTTCTTGAAACCCTTGTCATTGTTCTTGAAACCACATTGTAATTGTTATTGAAATTATTGTAATCGTTCTTGAAACCACATTGTAATTGTTATTGAAATCATTGATAAAGCATTTAGCACATATGAGTCACCCCAAAACAGTTGAAAACAGTAAAATAGGGGAATAATGTACTCGCCTGAGAGTGCTTAGGAGTCTTGAACAACTACCAAGTAAGCTAGAGGAGTCCCGGAAATCAAACGGTACCTAATATAGGTAACTACATAATTAACCCGGACCTAAATCGGAAGACTGGTAGCAGGAGGGTTCGCAAACCAAATGAGTGTAGGAACTCATGTGATATGGTTTAACAAAGCCTACATACTAAATGGAACTTAACCTAAGTATTTACGACCCATTACGACCCGTTTAGGTAGCTTATGCTACTTTAACGTGTCGTTCGCGTAAAACGCGTTCGGACCGTCTAACTAGTCCTATGACAAGTGTTATATGCCTAAACATGTTACATAATCAGTTATGTGACAAAAGTTTAGGTTACATATGCTTAATTACCAATTATACATGAAAAGGGTATTCTGGTAATTTACCTAAGGCATATAAACTACCTATCATACAACTACTTAAACGATGTGACCATAAGGTATAACCTCGGAAGGTTATGCCCTATACTAGGGTCACCTAATGTATTTGGTCGGATCCTAATGATCGACCAAACTGGGTCGGGTTCGAAGGTATAAGCGATTTATCAGATCGCTTACCCTACGACCCTAGACAACGTGGTAATCAGTAGGCATAGTCCCAAGGACTATAACCATCGTGATTACAATCACGTTGCGAAGTTCAAACGAACTTCGCATTGACCATAAGCTGGTCAACGCTGAAAGTCAAACAAAGTTTGACTTTCTGACTCGAAAAGCAATAAAATAAGGAAAAGAACGAAAGAATACTTACGAAGGGTCCCCGAATGCTAACCTCGATTCAAAAATCTCAGGTATGAAACAATAGTTTCAACTTAGAGTTTCTGAAATCAAAGTTCTTGTGATTTTGAAGCATGGGGGTGGGGTATTTATAGTATTCGGTCCACCGTTGAGATCGTTTCATGGAATCCGTGCTTTAATCGCAACCGTACAAGTGTCGGAACCTTATGGTGGCTAAAAGTTGATCCTTATCAGCGGACTAGACAATTGGGAATGTGTGGAGGAGGATCAAACAGCTGCAATCTGCTGTTAGAAACATTTAACCTGGTCAGAAGGTCTGACGCGGGCCGCCTGAGGATGTTAAGAAACTGAGGCGGGCCGCCTAGCAGTCACAGATCAGAACAAAGTTTCAGAAATGACAGTTTCAGTCCCTGCACGTGTTTAAGCCCATTTCCGACACTTCTAAGGCCCGTAAAGCCAACTTTAAGGCCCTAAAATGTTTCCTAAACATTGTGGACATGAAACATGCTCAAAAATATGCCGGATGTTGGTTCGTTTAGTCGTACGAACGCGATGTTCGCTTAATTACGACGGAATGCGCATAAGCGCGAAAAACGATCCAAATGACGCGACGAATGGATTTTTGGCAAGCCAAACACTAAAGCATAATATAGTCATGCTTACATAAATTTTTGGATGTCCAGATGTATTCAGAACGTAAGTTATGCGCAAAAATGCAAACTTGTGTACTTTTTGACACTTTTAGTCCCTGAATGACCCAAAAGTTTATTTTAGCACACCGAACCTCTCAATGCCTATTTCTAAGATATGTAAAGGATATTTAAGGTGTGTTTAACTTATGGTCATGTTCCGGAATGCCTGTTACAGTTCAAATTGGCATACTTTCGCAGTTTGTCAAGTTTAGTCCCTGTAAGCGAATTAGCTTGTTTTTGCCATACCAAAGCCTTCAAAACTTATTTCTAAGTTAAGTAAGGGTTATTTAAGGTATGTTAAGCCTATTTCACTATTCCAGAGTGTTCGTTGCATTAAACTGGTTATATTTACGCATCAGTGCGTGTATAACCTTCCAGAAAGCGATTTAGAGTTTGAAATCGAACAAGAGTTGATATGTGTAAACGATACACATATTTTTACAAATCCCAAGTATGAAATACAATATTTCATTGGTTTGGCATTTTTTTGATGGCCATGGAGGCACAGGTGTTACAGTCTCCCCTACTTTAGAAAATTTCGTCCCGAAATTTATTTAGAGGAAACTTGTGAGAGCTTGAAAACATGAGGTTGAAAAGATCGAACAATATTGATTAGGGTTCTGAACTTCTAGTAACCTTTAATAACATCATGATTGCAATGTAAGAGGGATACTTATATACAAGTATATGAAGCGTCATTGGTGCGTCCACCGTACCTCCATTACATCGTTCTCATTTTGTTATTGTTGTCGCTATCGGTTCTTACACATAATAAATCTTACTGGGTTTCTGTGCACTAAATTTCATAATTATGTACGCGTCCATAATTAGACAATTCCTTGCATAGTTCACTCAGTCCATTTTATAATGTGTAGGGGAAAACCAAATGAACAATCCTGTGATGAGTGTGACTAGACCGCCATAGAGTCCTTTTAATTAAATCAATAAATGATCTAAAGAGACTATCAAGGAGTCTGTCCAGTTACATCACTAGATGTCATTCTTTAACCAGATTGTGAATCAATCTTTTTTTACTAGACCACTTAAGGTCTCTTAAGAATCATGGAGTGGTACTATATAATCCAAGGGTCTTAACTATTACATAGAAGCCCATTTGGATTTAAGGTAGTACCTTTTTAGTATCCTACTATGAATCCCTCATATGAAGATATGGAAGATTCTATGAGGATTTGAAAATCGTACCACACAAGAACATAGAGGAGAACACATAAACACATATCACATAATCGCATAATTGTTTAATTTGACCTTTAAATTTGTTATCTTTGGACACGGGTATTTAAAGCATACAAGGAATCAAATCCTTAACTGCGGTAATTTGGATTGATCCATATGAATACCCTGCTTGTTGACTACATGACCCAAAAACTGAACTTCTTTAAGCCAAAATTTCCTCTTGGAGGATTTAGCGAAAAGTTTGTTCCTTCTTTAAGGGTTCCAGTGTCAATGAAAGTGTTGTTCGTTATCAGCTCGGGATATGATTAGATCAAGATGTCATTAATAACAATGACGAACTGATCCAAATAAGGCTTGCAGACTCTATTTATTAAGTCCTTGAAGATGGCTGGAGTATTTGTCAACCTAAAAGGCATGACTGTAAACTCGTAATGGCCATACTTCGTGCAGAAAACCGTTTTGGGAATATCTTCTTCGAGAATACAAAGTTGAAGATACCCAAAACGCAAATCGATCTTGGAAAAGCATGAAACGCTATGCAGTTGATCGGAGAAATCGTTGATTTAAGGTAGGGGGATATCGATTCTTGATGGTAAGCTTACTAGGCTTACGTTAATCGATATACATTCGAAAAGATCCATTTTTCTTTTCACAAGGAGAACAGGAGTTTCTCCAAGGTGAAAAGTTCGGACGGATGAATCCTTTATCAGACAACTCTTGAAGCTGTTTTGATAATTCTTGCATCTCGAACGGTGCAAGACGATAAGATACTTTAGATTTAAAAGAAACCAGTGTTTGAGGTTCTTAGGGAGATCTCAAGTGATCGTAAAAATGACAGAACCACCCGAGTAGTTTTGTCTTTGTGTTGACATCACAAGGTTGAATCAAACATTCATACAATTGCATTAGTTAGAAAATAAAACCACAAATTTTTATTTATATAACAACCGCATTGTCTTTAAATGTTACAAGATACCAACCAGAGGAAAAACAAAATACTAATTGTTCACTCCTTCATCATTGAGTGCCTCATTGATGTTAAACACTCGACCACGTGCTGGATTCACATTGACGTTGACATTCGCATTTGGGTTTGCGTTAGCATTTGCATTCACCAGTCTTGGGCAGTTGTGGCGGAAGTGACCAATCTCTCCGCAGTTGAAACATGAACCCAGTGGGAATCTCACAGCATTCCCTTGAACCGGAGCTTGAACCTGAGCAGCCTGATTTTGTCCCAAACGACAAACTTTGGCCAAATGCCCAAGTTTACCACACGTCGTGCATTGCCAGCAAGCTTGTTGTATCGCGTGATGACCGTTGCAGCGTGCACAATGAGGTGCGGTACCGGCATATGCTTTCTTTACAGGTGGCTGAGCTGGTGGGTTCCGCGGGTTCTGATCAGTCTGTGCTGTAACAGCAAAGTTTTGACCACCCTTTCGCTTTCTTGATTTCTTTGACGTCTCACCTTCCTTTCCCTTCTTGTTTTGACCTTTCTTGCTATCCTCCTTGTCAGACCCCTGCTTCTTACCCTTGTCACCCTTTCTGTGTAACTTATTCTTCCGAATCTGCGACTCAATCAATGTCGCAGCTAACTCGATCGCCTGACGGAGTGTGGCAGGGCTACTACCAGTAAGGATGTCTTGTACCGAGTCAGGTAGGCCGTCGATGTACCTTTCGATAGCTATGTCAAGTAGGGTAACCATTGTCGGGCAAAGCAGACTCAACTCCTCAAACCTATCAGTATATGCCCTGTGCTCACCACTATCTTGCTTCAACTCATCAAATTCCTTTTCCAAAGCTCGCTGCTCATGACGAGGACAGAATTCCCTCATCATGAGAGCCCTAAGTTCAGCCCATGTCTGTGCTAGAGCAACTTCTGCACCACGATCCCTCATAATCCCGTTCCACTATGTGAGAGCCCTCTTCTGAAACACACTCGAAGAAAACTCGACCTTGCGATTGTCAGGACACTGCACGTGGCGGAAAGTATTCTCAATGCTCTCGAACCATTGAAGAAGCCCAGTCGCTCCTTCAGAACCACTAAACTTGAGTGGTTTAGCCTGGTTAAAATCCTTGTATTTGCATAGAACATTGTTGTTGTTGTTGGCTTGGTTCCATTGAGCAAAGAGGTTTGGGAATTGAGCAGCCATTTGCTGCGCAATGATTTCTGCCAATTCGGCAGTCTCTATCTGGCTTTCGCGTCGAGGAGGCATTCTAAAAGAGGAAACATGAAAGGAAACGAGAGAGAGAATTAGACGAAAAGAATGAGATGAAACAAATCTGATGAAAGCAAGGATAGTGGTCATTTGTTTGTTACTACAAAGCAACAAACGACCCACAGTGACTGATCAAAATAAATAGGTCAAAAATAATGTATCGCGAAGACATGCTCGCCTATAAGTGAACACTCATCCCAAGAATTCCCAGGTAAGCACAACTGGTCTCGCGTCTGATGAGATGTATACGAAGTGCTTGCCTAGACAGAAAACCCAGAATACAGGCATTCACCCTTCCAGTTTGCACGTGTTCACATTATTTAAAACCCAAAATCTTTGCCGAGATTTTGAAAATTCAAAGGGGTTCAAAACCATATAACAGAGGGTTCAAAACCTTGTAATTAATCATCCTAGAACAGATGATTAGTTTTCAAAGCGGTTTCGAAAATTGTGTTCTTGTTGTGGTTGTCACCTAAGGATAGGTGACGGTATTGTTTTATGACTAGACGCAAGTAAACTCGCGTTAGGGTCCTAAGAAGGTTATAGACTAGGTCAAAGCATTACTAATAACCTAATTCCCTATAACCATTGGCTCTGATACCATCTTTTCTGTCACACCCCGACCGCGTAAAACAACAAATCGCGGCGGAAACATCGGGGCGTGTTGCAACAGAATTAATGTTTCATAACCATGGATACCAAAGAGTGTTTCGTTTTATTAAACATTGAATAATTACATCGTCTTGAAATCTAAATATACTATTTAAACATAGTCTATCATTGTTATTGAGTCACTAAGGCCTTGTCCAGTCCTATGTGAGCATGCATCTTATCAATCGATATCATCCAACAATACCTGAAACATATGTGAAAACGAGGTCAGCAAAGAAATGCTGGCGAGTACATAGGTTTTGTGAAAATAAGATTCATGACTTCTGTTTAAGAAAATGTTTAGTCATGAACCTTGTAATTTGCTTTGTCTTTGTAAATCATTTGAAAAATAATAAGTTTAGATGATACGTATAAATAAGAGAATAATGCATGATTATATGAATAACCATGTAAAATGACTTTGTATAAGATAAGTTATTTGCAAATCAATGTCTTGTGAAAAGTATGTTACTTGTATAAAATGTTCTATGTCTCAAACTGAAATGATTCAAATAACGCTACAATATATAATACCATACAAACACTTATATATAGGAAGTACCAGCGGCGTATCCACCATGCTTGTATCATATTACACACGCACCGTTACTCAAATCACTTACCCAAACAAACCACCAATGTAAGATGTCTATGTTTAAACAAATTGTCAAATGTATTGAATAACATAACAAAATGTTTATGTTAAGATGTAAATCATGTCATGTATAATCAATGTCAAAAGTGTTTGTGTCAAATGTAAACCATGTAATGTGTAACCAAAATGATATGTATGGCTAGTGAAATGCATCAACTAAACCATAGATGAAACTCACAAAACAAAGTATTGAAGTAAAACTTGGTTTAAATCAATACTATGTTTCGTGGAAATGCATGATTAAATGTAAATCATGTCCAAATGTTTACCCAATCGTTAAACCATCTTGTTTTAATCGTTCAAATCGTTCTTGTTTTAATTGTTCAAATCGTTCTTGTTTTAATTGTGAAACTACTTTATGGTCGATTCTCTAATAACATTCAAACCTTCTTGACGCGTTCCTCGCTCCATCTCGCTCTCGCTCTCGTTCTTAACAAACCCTTACCAAAGGATAAGTTAATAATTACAGATTCAGTCGCTACCCACAACCCCCACACATAACAATGGGTGCAGTAAATAACGGGATTTGTCAGATCCTATGGTACCATAACCTAATACTGGTCGGCTTGATCATTGCTAATGAATGTCATTTGATTATGTAACTATAACCAACAAGTTTGTTCACTTTTTGAAATTTGTAATTAGTTTTTGAACCATTGAAATCGTTCTTGAAACCCTTGTCATTGTTCTTGAAACCACATTGTAATTGTTATTGAAATTATTGTAATCGTTCTTGAAACCACATTGTAATTGTTATTGAAATCATTGATAAAGCATTTAGCACATATGAGTCACCCCAAAACAGTTGAAAACAGTAAAATAGGGGAATAATGTACTCGCCTGAGAGTGCTTAGGAGTCTTGAACAACTACCAAGTAAGCTAGAGGAGTCCCGGAAATCAAACGGTACCTAATATAGTCCCAAGGACTATAACCATCGTGATTACAATCACGTTGCGAAGTTCAAACGAACTTCGCATTGACCATAAGCTGGTCAACGCTGAAAGTCAAACAAAGTTTGACTTTCTGACTCGAAAAGCAATAAAATAAGGAAAAGAACGAAAGAATACTTACGAAGGGTCCCCGAATGCTAACCTCGATTCAAAAATCTCAGGTGTGAAACAATAGTTTCAACTTAGAGTTTCTCAAATCAAAGTTCTTGTGATTTTGAAGCATGGGGGTGGGGTATTTATAGTATTCGGTCCACCGTTGAGATCGTTTCATGGAATCCGTGCTTTAATCGCAACCGTACAAGTGTCGGAACCTTATGGTGGCTAAAAGTTGATCCTTATCAGCTGATTAGACAATTGGGAATGTGTGGAGGAGGATCAAACAGCTGCAATCTGCTGTTAGAAACATTTAACCTGGTCAGAAGGTCTGACGCGGGCCGCCTGAGGATGTTAAGAAACTGAGGCGGGCCGCCTAGCAGTCACAGATCAGAACAAAGTTTCAGAAATGACAGTTTCAGTCCCTGGACGTGTTTAAGCCCATTTCCGACACTTCTAAGGCCCGTAAAGCCAACTTTAAGGCCCTAAAATGTTGCCTAAACATTTTGGACATGAAACATGCTCAAAAATATGCCGGATGTTGGTTCGTTTGGTCGTACGAACGCGATGTTCGCTTAATTACGATGGAATGCGCATAAGCGCGAAAAACGATCCAAATGACGCGACGAATGGATTTTTGGCAAGCCAAACACTAAAGCATAATATAGTCATGCTTACATAAATTTTTGGATGTCCAGATGTATTCAGAACGTAAGTTATGCGCAAAAATGCAAACTTGTGTACTTTTTGACACTTTTAGTCCCTGAATGACCCAAAAGTTTATTTTAGCACACCGAACCTCTCAATGCCTATTTCTAAGATATGTAAAGGATATTTAAGGTGTGTTTAACTTATGGTCATGTTCCGGAATGCCTGTTACAGTTCAAATTGGCATACTTTCGCAGTTTGTCAAGTTTAGTCCCTGTAAGCGAATTAGCTTGTTTTTGCCATACCAAAGCCTTCAAAACTTATTTCTAAGTTAAGTAAAGGTTATTTAAGGTATGTTAAGCCTATTTCACTATTCCAGAGTGTTCGTTGCATTAAACTGGTTATATTTACGCATCAGTGCGTGTATAACCTTCCAGAAAGCGATTTAGAGTTTGAAATCGAACAAGAGTTGATATGTGTAAACGATACACATATTTTTACAAATCCCAAGTATGAAATACAATATTTCATTGGTTTGGCATTTGTTTGATGGCCGTGGAGGCACAGGTGTTACACTCAGGATAAGTGAACAATTTTTGTGGAAGACCTCTTACAAGGCCTTGTTTCGACAAAGCAGTGATTGTCTTGAGATTTGTATGCCCCAATCTTCTGTGCCATAATTCTGTCTCTTTGTTAGCGGCAGCTGAGAACAGACAAGCATCAGTCAAAGGGCTCTCTTTTGACAAATCAACTACATAAACATTGCCACTTTTTGAGCAAAAAGTTGGGTTTTTCCATTGGCTATTATTTCTTCAATCTTTTTGACCATTTCTGATCCAACAATCTTGCAACTCTCCTTAGTAAAGAATGACCCATAGCCTTTGTCACTCATTTGTGAGACACTAAGGAGGTTGAATTTCAGATTGTCAATGAGATTAACATTTTCAAACTTGACTTTTCCAGACTGAATTGTTCCAGACCTCAAGACCTTACCCTTAGAATTGTTACCAAAAGATATATCACCCCCTCCATGAGTTTTGAATTCTTTGAGTAGGACTCTACATCCAGTCATGTGCCTGGAGCCTCCACTATCTACATACCAAAGACTTTCTAAGCATGTAGAAGCTCCATGCACATCAAGTAAACAATTAGTTTAGGAGGGTCTCCAAAGCCAATAAGGCTTTGGATGGGATTACAATAGTGTCAAGTCCAGGAACATGGACAGTGGTTAGCTCAGGGGTTTGGACAGTTTTTGAACATTGTTTCTCTAACCACTGTTGTGGACCATTTCCTGTCAGATGTTGAAACCCATAAGGATGTCTGTTCACTTTTGGTTTAGAAGGCCTTTTGTAGGCCTCATAAACATGTGGGACCCTTTAGTATGGTGGTTGGTCTTTTCCTCTTTGGAATTGGTTGGTAGGTGGTGCATCTATCACTTGCACATCTCTTGGAACAGTATTTTTGTTCTTCTGTTTTGTAACAACTGTTTGGACAGACACAAATGGTTGTTGTTTCATGACAGGTTGTTTTGATGAACTAATGGGTGTTTTTGAGGTGTACTCTTTTCTTTTAACCTCAAAAGTTTTGAGGTACACACACTTATGAGTGAGATGGTTGGTTTTTTCACAGATGGTGCAATTGTTTGCAGACTCTATTATGCTTGTTTTGTTAATATCATATACTTTAAGATGAAAACAATCCTTTGTGGAATGGTTTTTCTTTTTACAGAAATCACAAAACAAATTTTTAACTTTTTCTCTCTTCTTCCTCTTTTCAACTTCCTTTACAACAGAGTTTTGAACCACTGTTGGAATGTCTTTAAGAGGAATCACTTTGGCCTTGGGTGCTTTCACACCCTCAACTGTGGAAAAATCCATTGGTTTGAAATTCTCAAGGATGTCACACTCATCTGACCTGGTGGGTTTGAATTGATATTTTTCAATCTCCTCAAAGGTTGATGACCCCTCTAGTTTTTCTAAAATGATTTGGCTACCATTTTTATCAGTTATTTTGATTTCTTGACCATCCTTGTTTGTTGGTATAACTTTAACCAATCCAGACTCATTTACAGCAGTGTTTTCAACTTGGTCATTTTTCCTAAAACCTATGCCAAATTTTACATTGCTTTTGATCTGTTTCTCTAGCATTACTTTATAACCTTTGTAGGATTCCACCCATTTTTCACAAGTGATTTAGGTGGATTCCAACTCCTTTTTACAAGCATGATATTTTTCTATCATGGCTTGAAGTTGGTCCTTGGTTATGCTGTGTTCATGTTTAAGACTGCAGATTTCACTTTCTTTTTCAAACAATTTGTTTTTCAGTTCTTTAACAGACTTTTCAAATTGTATTTCATCTTTTAAGATCTTGTCTCTAAGGTTTTCATTTACCTCTTTAACATTAGCAAATGCTATGATGCATTTGTCTGAACATAGGTTTTTTAAGACCTGAGGTGATACCTTAGCTGCAGCCATCATGGCACAATCACAGACATTCTCACAAGCACTGTTGTTCTCCTTCTCTTCTTCCTTACACCATGGGTCAGCAAGAGGTTCTAACAGTGGTTTGGTTTCCTTCTCCATCAGTTGTTCACCAACAACAACAGTAACCACTGCTTCAGCAATCTCATCCACTGTTTTAACATTGGATTCTCCTTCTTCAGTTTCCAGCCCTTCAGGAATTGACTCTAATATTACAAAACAAAATTCATTAACAGGAGCATCATTATTAGCAAATACAGCAAAGTTTTCATCAGTTAATTCATCAGGCATGTTGCTCCAATCAACAAAGCCTTGGGTAAAGAAGCTTTGTTGACTGGCCTCTGCTGGAGCAGATGTTTGTGCAGCATGTTGTGCAGGTTGTTGCACTTGGACCTGAGAGACTGAGGCTTGGACATACTGTATTTGGGGAACAGTGGTTTGAACATATTGCACTGGAATAGGTGTTACAGGGTGTGCATAATGAGCAGTGTTTACATGAGCAGCAGGGGTATTTTGGTAATTGTACATAGTGGTTTGTGTGTTTTGAGCTCTAGGGCTAGGATGTGTTATGATTGGTCCATTGTTTTGGCTTCTACATTCTCTAGCAAAGTGTCCTAGCCTGTTACAGTTGTAGCACTTTAACTTTGATTTATACAATCCAGCTTTTAAGTTCCCATGTTACCCTGGAAATTTTCTCTCTGTTCTTTTATAAAATTTGCTGGTTCTTACACTCAGCAGTGCCAATTGATGCAATATGTCCATTTCCTCCAAATCAGTGGGATCAAAATGCTGGAGATCATTGAGTTCAAAGGATAAGTTATCAGAACTCTGGTTTTCACTACTAGTTGTGAAAGCATAGTTAGTTGAGTAAGAATCAAAGTTGTTAAAAGCTCCACCAGCAGTTATGTCAATGTAATGATCATAACTCTGATCCGTACTACTACCAGATTCCTCTTGACCAAGAAGTGCTATGCTACCAAATGTGTAGTCATTAGCAACCTTCCCAGACTCTTGTAACTTCTTTTTCTGGTTCAACTCTCTCACATAAGTGAGGAGTCGACCATGAAGTTGAGTCAGACTTAGCTCTTTGAATCCAACGAAATTTCTGGTTACAAAAGCAATTGTGTCCCATTTTTCAGGAAGTGACCTTAGAAACCTACTATTTAGAGTTGATTTTGTAAATTCAACATTAACAAGTTTCAGTTCACTAATGAGACAACTAAAACGTTCAAACTGTTGTGTTAGTGATTCTCCTTTCACATGGCAAAATGTTTCATACTGCTGATTCAAAACATCCCTGTTATTTTCTATCACCTCTTATATTCCACCAAATTGTTCTTTTAAAGCATCCCACAGCTCTTTGGCACTGTTACGGTGTAACAGTCCAACATAAATGTCATTTGGAAGAGCTGAGGCTACTATGCTAAAAGCCTTTGCATCTAATTCAATTTTTTGAAAATCTTGTTCTGAGTAATTTTCAGGGCTTTTAGGCACAAAGCCTTTGGGATCTTCAGTACTAGGCACATGTGGAACATGTGGTCCATAGATGACTGACTTCCAACAGCCGGTATTTTGTTGTGCTAGGACATGACCCATCCGACGTTGCCAGATGTTGTACTCGGATCTGACAAGCATCGGTGGTTTGAAAAGAGTCTCGGTGTTGTGAGGGTCGTGTGATTGTGATGCCATCTTGGTTGATTTTTACAAAAGTTTTCAGAATAATCAACTTTGTACGTGATTACCTCTTTACTCTGTTTTTATCAACTGATACGAACAATTTTGAGTATCAATAAACTTGAGCTGAACTTTTATGTCAAATTGATTGTTAGATCGAATTTGACTGTCTAAAGCTCTTATACCAATTGTTAGGATATGAGTTTCTTAGATTGTGTTGTTTTATTAGAATTGAAAGATGAAACAGAGAATTGAAGTGCAGCGGAAATGGAAATAAACTTTAATCACACAATCAAGGAAGAATAGCTTTAAGAAGACATGATTTCATTAAGTCAAAAGATTGTATCTATTACAAAAATTCAACTTATGCATGCATGCACTAGACTCCCCCTCAGCCTGAACTCGGTGATTTATTCGTACAAGATGACTTGGTGAGAATGAGCTAACAGAATAGTACAGGTATTGTTCTATTTATAGTACAAATGAAACCACTAAGCATCTTTGCTGATTTCACCATGAAAGTGACATCTAACCTCCTAACAAACTCTAAACACTGTTATATATAAACATAGATTACAATAGACACTGATTACATAAGCCACTGATTCAGCTTTCCATTTTTGTATTCTAAGCACTGATGTTGAGCATCAGTGCTTTCTTCAAATGGTGATCAGTCCTTGAATGGGCAGTGCTTTGGTCTTCAACAGTGCTTGGGAGACATCAGTAGTTAGAGCTTCAGTCTTTATTCTTCATCAGTACTTTGGCTTATCAGTTGATGAGATGATTAGTGCTTGGAGTTCATCAGATGATAGATAACCACCGTCAAGGGGAAAGTCTTGAACAAGCTCTGCTTTTGATGATCAAATGTTCTGAACCAGTTTTGGCTTTCCTTATCATCTGTTCTTCTGGGCTTGAATGCATGGGCCAACAACTTTGCATTAAGTACCCATTTTTCCGGTTCGGTGTTGGGGGTCAGCCTTGTCGTCTTGGCTGGCGCAGCTCGTCCGTTGACATGACTTCTCTGCTGGCGTAGATTATCGCGATCCCCGTTTCAGTTGGAAAACCGATAGCAGAGTAGGGAACAGATGTTATCATGTTGAATGTAACATCCGTCAAAATCGGATCTCCGAAATCCGACCCGGATTTCAAAACCGAACATTTTTCAAGTAAATAAAAATTAGAATCTTTAATAATTTTTATTAATTTAATTATTATACTATTAGATTAAACCATCAAGTACTTCATTGGTTTAAAACCGGAATAAAACGAAGGTTTATTAGCGAAACTCGGTGAACTCGATTACTGGTTACAAAGGACATAATTAATTACGTTAAAATTTGTGGTTAAAACAAGTGTTAACTTAAAAGGGTTAAAACCGCCAAAATATAAAAGTTGCGAGTTAAGAAGGTGTTTTTGTAATTAATGGAAATTATATATCTAGAACGGGTTAGCTAACTTTGATAGTAAACCTAGTTAAGTTAGTATATATTTTAATTAACTAGGTTAGTCAGGTTGGTTTTATAAGGGTAAGGCTATGACTTAACCCGGTCAGTTATTTACTTATAAAGTTGAGTTAGTCCAGTTAGCAAAGTGTAGGGACTGTTTGGTAAGAATTGAAACTTTCTTTAAGAAATTAAAAAAAGAGAAACGAATGAACCGGGAGTCGAACCCGGGTACGCGCGTCCAACAACCCACCACGAAAACTTAGCGTGTCTAGTTTAGGTTAATTTGGTAGTTTGTTAGAACCCCCAATCAACAAAACAAATAAGTCGAGCCAGTCTAGTAGTTAGTCAGTCAGGTCTAGTAAACGTAATTAGAGAGTCTCGTGGGTTCGATACTCAGACTTACTTAGGCTATGCTGCATTGATCGGTACACTTGCTGGTTGTGTGGTCTAGGTTTTAGAGAGTCTGTTTTTATAAATTTAAAACTTAGCGTGTCTAGTTTAGGTTAATATCAACTAGTTTTTATTTGACCACTTCGAGCACATCAGTATGCTTGATAGTTGACTTTCTGAAAAGTCAACAGATGTAGGAATAGTATGATTATGCATTCTAACGTGATACTAAGATTGGGGAAATCTGATGATACATAACGGTAGGTCGAAATGTTTGAATTGTGAACAATGTGATTGTCAATTCATGTCTTATGCATGTTAGTGATTGACTAATGAAAGTCAATGTAACTAAGAGTTGGAAATAAATGGTGATATGAATGAACATGCATACTAACATTTTAAGGACATGATGGCACGAAAGGATAGGAATCACATTAGCATGGACTCAAGCATGGAAAGCTAACGGGTAAAGAGGAGGCAAGAAAGTAAACGCGAATATGGTCGCTTAAGGTAAGTGATTCCCGACTCATTTCTTAGTAGCTTAAGGGAGATTTATATGTATGAATATTGGGAACATGTAAGAATGTATAAATAATGGCAGTACTAAGGTAAGTATTGTTGTAGTGGATCAAATGTAGTTAACTATGTCAGTGTCACACCCCGATATTTCCACGTATTACCGGTGGGCCCGGTGGGGAGTATTGTGACGTAGTTGATATCATAGACAATTTATATTATCACAGTTTAATACACAGCGGAAGTCGAAAGATAAAATCATTACAAACCGAATAAATAGTAATATCAAGTGTATTACAAAACGGTTGTAAGGATCCACAGGCGGATCAAAGTTCAAAGGATCATTGTTCAACAGATTTAATAACATCTAAGCTTGCAAGACTCTTTATTGATGCTAGGAGTAGCCAGCCTATTCCGTTTAGTACCTGCACTTAGCCTTTTTGGAAAATACGTCAGTTTACACTGGTAAATACAATTAACCGACTCATTTTGAAAATGTTTAAGAAAATTGATTTGAGTGCTCATGGCACAAAATAATCTTTTATAACTTGGGATAATTATTTATATATAAACTTGTTAAAGAATTATATGCTTATTATGCGTTCAGTAGTCCGGGTTGAAAACCGGGTTAAACATTAATAGACACGCCACATGATATAGTCCCGCGACGAGTTATTCTCGGGCGGTTATATCTTTTTATATTCACACTGGCAGGTGTATGCCTACACCCCGTGCATTAGGTCGTGGCCATTTCAATGAATGATGCCAAGGATATCCGGGACATGGTCATTAACCCCCCAAAGGCTTAGAATAAACAAAACAGATTAAACGGGTCATCTCAATAAATTAACCTTCATATGATTAAAAATTCAATGCCCGACCAAGCGGTATTTTATATACCGTACCCCAAGCCCGTATAAGGGAAAATAAGTTAAAAGTATTTACCTGAGCAAGTATAAATCACAATCAGCGAGTGCAAGTATCTTTTACTGGTCTTCCTAATCTGGAACGAAGGTTTTAATAACCTATTAGATTCCTAACGGGTCTTAATTAAGCCTAAACTTAGACCGTTTAGTTTTAAAGGAAGATATATGGTTCAAACGCACGATTAAGCGAAGACCGAATTAGAATGTGGCTTAGACCCGACAAGTTTGAATACTTATATAATATGGGTAAACTAAACACATTCTGGATTTTGAGATCAAAATGATAAGGTTTGACCCGTTTCGGCTAATTTATGCAAACTAGTTACATAAAACGCACCGAACGCGAAAAATGCGTAACGGGTAACCAAATGAGTCATGAACAGGTTTCCTAAGTTAATATGCGTTAAATATGTTGTGATATCAGTAAGATACCTTCCATTATGCCCAAAATGGATTTAAACTCAAATTATGCCCCGTAGGGGTATTTTGGTCATTTTAAAGGTTATAAAAGAGTTTAAATACTAATCTGAGTTTCAGGTCTGATATAATCGGTAAAAATATTTATTTTTATAAGTCATAAAAGTAGGGTATTGCATATATGTGAAATTTATCTATTATAACCAAACTATGCACCGTAGGGGCATTTTGGTAATTTCACATAAGCTTTAAAGGACAAATCTAGAAATCTGAGTTTAAAACTTTAGCTTACTGTTTAATTATAAAAATTTACTTAAAAAATCAGTAGGTATTAAGCTTCATATGCCAAAAATAGTTTTAACTCATATTATGCGCTTAAAACGCCTAAAAGTCGGTTTTAAGCGATTTTTGGGTTTAGATAGGAAATCTGAGTTTTTGATCAGTTTATAAAGTTCAAAATATTTTATTTATGATATAAAATCAGTAGCAAAAAGTTTGGTATCAATATGATATGTAAAACTCATTTTATTCAAGAAAAGGGCATAACCGACAATTACCGATTTAAAGCAAGATCCCTATGTTATGCTCAGCTTAAAAATAAATAAAAATCTTCAAAAATCCCAAAATGTTATATTACATCAGTGGGTAAAAAGTTTGGTGTCAAAATTTGAGTTTAAATAGGCTTTATGCTAATTACGCCGTTTAATTAATAAAAAGCTTTCTAATTACGCTATTGAGCATAACTCTTAATCTAGACCTCACACTGATGTCAAATTTTTAGGACAAGTTTATAAATCAGTAATAAAGGTTTTTGTCCTCTCACATTTTCAAAAATCTCGTTTTAAGGTAAAAAGGGCATAATAGTCAACATTTAGGCATAATACGGAAACATGCATATGAATCGAATAACTAAGGAACCAAGTTGTGTAACCTCAGAGGGTTACACTAACCTATAACCTGGTCCTAATAGAGCTCTAAGGCATTTCTGAAATATGCTACATTGGGTCAGAACTGAAAGTCAAAGCAAAAGTCTACTTTTGCGACTTTCGGTTCCGAACCGACCCTAAACTTGAAATTGTCGGGTGGAACATGCTTAGACATGTTCTTACATTAGTTACCAGGTTATACAAGTGATAAAACAGGTTTCATGGCTTCTACATTGTTAATTATGTGATTATTTGAAAATTAGCTTTCTGTTGACTTTTTAGCATTAGGTTTGACCCGACATTTGACCAAGCTAGGGTGATAATCAGTAGGTGCCCTCTTAGGGGTTTATTACCTACATAATTACCAACTTATAACTACTTTTAATTTAACTAATGTCTGGACCATTAGTGATTAATCACGAAGTCAAACCTTAATTACGATAAGTTTGACTTATGGTCACTAAGCTAATTAAAACTGAAATTAGGAAGTTAAGGACACTTACAAAGGTCCTAAGCACGATTATGGATCCTAGGGAAACTTGTTGAAGACCAGAGAAGCTCCAGAGATCAGCCTGAAATGATTTTCAAATGGCAAGTCCAAATGTTGCAACTTCAAGTTCTTATATAGGACCTTAAATCTCATGAGATCATTACAACAAAGCCTACAATTGTTTCTAGATGATCCCATGTGTCCCTATGCATGTAAAACCATTGGCGCAACTCCTGTATTTCGAAACCCATGCAACTAAGGCGGTGTAACCGGTTATAACAGGCAACTGCCAATTTTTAACTGGCGCGACGGTCTTACGGACCGTAAGCATAAACCCTTGTGGTCCGTATCCATCTCTTACGCACCGTAAGCACAAGCTAATGCGGTCCGTAACCGTCCTTTATTTTCATTGCCCAGCTACAAACCTTAAGGACCGTAAGCCCTTGGCTTTGCGGTCCGTATCCGCTTTTTAAATTCTATTTGCTCAGCTCTGCCACCTTACGGACCGTAAGGTGGTTTCTTTGCGGTCCGTAAGCTTTCATCAGAAGACAAAATTTTGCAAACTCTTAGGCTTTGACCATGCAACCTTTAGCATTCGAATCTTATGTCCTTTTTCCAATAATGGGACCATCTAATCAGGCCTTGCATGCCCTTGCATGTGTTGCCATGCATTTACAAGTTCTTGGACACTTGTGAAAAGACCATGTGAAGGTTTTGAGATGGAATTTTGTTGTAGACACATATGGGATCCATCCTTTGCAAACTTGAATTATTAATCACATTAGATTACCGGATTTTGGATGTATTTCAAATGTTTATAAAACATATTAAAGTTTGGGATTTATAAAAAGGTTACTCAGAGGTATTAATTAACATGTTGACACTTTTTAATCCTACCATACATCTTTCAACTTATTCCGGGTTCATAACACGTTTGAAGTTTATGACACGTGTCTTTATTTTATTGGGTATGATTTTACGAGGTGTTGCATCCTCACCCCCTTAAAAGAAATATCGACCTCGAGATTTACTGAAATAAATGAGGGTACTTTTCTTTCATTGTGGACTCTACCTCCCAAGTGTACTCGGGACCTCTTCGGGCATCCCATTTAACCTTTACGATTGGTACATGCTTCTTTTGAAGCTTCTTAACCTGTCGATCCTCGATCGACAAAGGTTTTTCAACAAATTTCAGGCTCTCATCGATGTGCACATCTGTGTGGGGTATGACTAGTGATTCATCAGCTAGACATTTCTTCAGATTGCAGATGTGGAATACATTATGAATATCACTGAGCTCTTCAGCCAGGTTTAATTTATAAGCCACTGTTCCGACACATTCGATGATCTCGAATGGTCCTATGTATCTTGGGCTTAACTTGCATTTCTTACCAAATCGCATTACCCCTTTCCAGGGTGATACCTTTAGTAACACTTTGTCGCCTACCTCGAATTTTAGAGGTTTACGCCTTTTATCTGCGTAGCTTTTCTGCCTATCCCGGGTAGGTTTGAGACGATCTCTTATCTGTACGATCTTGTCTGTTGTCTCCAGGACTATATCAGGTCCTGTGAGTTGGACATCTCCAACTTCTGCCCAACAAACGGGCGTCCTGCACTTCCTTCCATATAGAGCTTCAAATGGTGCAGCTTGGATACTGGAATGATAGCTATTGTTATATGAAAATTCAATCAATGGAAGATGTTCATCCCAACTTCCTCCTAAGTCAATAACACAAGCTCGTAGCATATCTTCGAGTGTTTGAATAGTACGCCTGCTTTGACCATCCGTCTGAGGATGATATGTTGTGCTGAAGTTCAATCGAGTGCCTAGGGATTGCTGAAAGCTTTTCTAGAAATGCGACGTATACCTCGTATCCCTATCCGAGATGATAGACACTAGCATTCCGTGGAGAGATACAATCTCGTCCACGTACAGCTGAGCTAACTTATCCGAGCTGTGTGTTTCCTTAATAGGTAAGAAGTGGGCTGACTTAGTCAATCTATCCACTATAACCCAAATAGTATCATTTCCTCGCTTGGTCTTCGGTAACTTGGTGATAAAATCCATGGTCACCATTTCCCACTTCCAGGTGGGAAGTTCAGGCTGTTGCAGCAAACCTGACGGCTTCTGGTGCTCTGCCTTAACTTGAGCACATGTCAGACATTTGGCCACATAAGTGGCTATAGACTTCTTCAAGCCTATCCACCAATAATTTTCCTTCAAATCCTGGTACATCTTATCACAGCCAGGATGAACGAAATACTTGGAGTTATGAGCTTCTTGAAGGATCACATCCCTAAGTCCTCCATAAATTGGAACCCGTATTCGTCCATTCAATCTTAGAATTCCATCATTGCCATATGATAACTGTTCCGCAGTTACTCCCAACTTCTCATTCGGGTAGTTGGCTTCTAATAGAGCTTCTTTCTGAGCGGCTAGCAATCTTTCATTCAAGTTGTTCTTCAATTCAATGCTCTTGGCATTGATTCTAATGGGCTTAACCCTTTCCTTTCTGCTCAAAGCATCGGCGACTACATTCGCCTTGCCTGGATGGTATCAGATTTCACAATCATAATCATTCAAGGTCTCTATCCACCGACGCTGTCTCATGTTTAAGTCCTTCTGATTAAAAAGATGTTGAAGGCTCTTGTGATCAGGATAGATCACACACTTGGTACCATATAAATAATGCCTCCAAAGTTTTAGTGCAAACACAACGGCACCCAACTCCAAATCATGGGTGGTGTAATTCTCTCGTGCACCTTTAACTGTCGAGAAGCATAGGCGATAAACTTGCCTTTCTGCATTAGCACACACCCCATACCCGTGTGTGATGCGTCACAGTATACTACAAATTCTTCTATTCCATCAGGCAATGTCAACACTGGTGCATTACTCAACTTCTGCTTATGAATGTCAAAAGATTCTTGTTGCTTAGGTCCCCGGTCAAACTTGATATTCTTACGAGTTAATGAAGTTAGGGGTGCAGCAATCCTTGAGAAGTTCTCAATAAAGCACCTGTAGTATCCTGCCAGACCCAAAAAGCTGCGAATCTCTGTGGGCGTCTTCGGCTCTTTCCAATTCATGATAGCTTCAATCTTAGCAGGATCCACCTGAATACCACGCTCACTAACCACATGTCCAAGGAATTGGACTTCACGAAGCCAAAATTCACACTTTGAAAATTTGGCGTAGAGCTTCTCTTGCTGGAGGAATTTAAGAATACAACGAAGATGCTTCTTATGGTCAGCTTGATTCTTTGAATAAATAAGAATGTCATCAATGAAGACGATGACAAACTTATCTAGGTATGGCTTGCAGACGCGGTTCATGAGATCCATGAACGCTGCTGGTGCATTAGTGAGCCCAAAAGGCATCACCAAGAACTCGTAGTGACCATAACGAGTCCTGAATGCAGTCTTGTGCACATCTTCATCTCTAACCTTCAGCTGATGGTAACCGAACCTTAGATCAATCTTGGAGAAGTATCCTTGGAGCTGATCGAACAGATCGTCGATCCTGGGCAATGGATATATGTTCTTGATTGTGACCTTGTTTAGCTCACTATAATCGATGCATAGACACATCGATCCATCCTTCTTCTTTACAAATAGGATCGATGCTCCCCAGGGAGATAAGCTAATTAACTAAGCTAAAATGAATTAAGGATGATTAAGGACACTTACAAGAGTCCTAAGTATGATTAAGGATCCTAAGAAGGCTTGTTGCTGATCAGAGAAGCTCCAGAAATGAGTCTTGAGTGAACTTGAAGTGAGCAAGTTTCAAGAGTTGCAACAATGCTCTATATATACAAACTTAGATTGCATGAGATGATGCCAACCAAGTCTACTGATGTTTTATGATGGTCCCATGTGTCCCTATAATGCCAAAACCAGTTTCCAAGTCCCTGATTTTGAAAACCACTCTCTTAAGGCGGTGCAACAGGCTGAACAGGCATCTGTCCATTTTCTGCTGCCAGCGACTGCCTTACGGACCGTAAGCAGGAAGCCTTGTGGACCGTAAGATCCTCTTACAGACCATAAGACCTTGTCTTTGCGGTCCGTAACCGACCCTGGATTAAATCGCCCAGTTGCAGCGCTTGCGGACCGTAAGCCTAAGGCCATACGATCCGTAACCGATGACCAGAAAACAAAAACTTGAAAACTTCCAAGCTTTGACCATGCAACTTTCATAGTTCGAATCTTGGGTTTCTTACAACAGAATGGGACCACTTGATCAGTCTTAAAAAAGTTATAAAACCTTGCCATGCACTTACATATCCTTGGATTCTTATGGAGAGTCTTGCCATGCACTTGAATAAAGTTTAATTCTTTTGAACAAGAATTTTAATTATAAACCTTGTTGTAACATTATTTAGATACCCCAAATCCTTATCACTGAATTTATTCTTTATAGGAATTACCGGCTCTAAGTAGATCAGATGTTTATCATATTGATTTGGATCTTGGGATTTATAATTAGGTCGCTCAGAGGTGTTCATTAACATGTCGACACTTTTTAAATCCTACCATACATCTTCTAATTTGACTCGGTTTCCTGACACGTTTATCTTACATGACACGTGTCTTTATTCTATTGGGTATGATTTTGCGAGGTGTTACATCGGCTATGATTGGGATTTTGACTCATATCTGCACCTCCCCAAATGGCGCTTCTTACAGATTTTACATTTGGGCTTCTCGCCCGATTGTTGGTCATCTTTCTTGAACCCTGAACTCTTCTTGTGGTCAGAGTTCCCTTTGTGCTTCTTGTCTGAACGGTGTGAGTTTTCATCTTCACGTTTCCTTTTCACAATATCAGCATTTGTCAGCGATCTCTGCCTGACCGCATCAAGGGTGAGAGACAAGGATAAATCAGCTACAGACCTAAAGGTAGTAGGTCGGGATGCCTTCACACTAGCTTTGATCTCCGGGGCTAAACCCCCAATGAAACGGGCAATCCGTTTTGGTTCCGGTGTCACCAAATATGGAACCAATAGAGACATGGTATTAAAACTCGTAAGGTACGCCTGACAGTCTAAATTCTTCATAACTAATGTTAGGAAATCGGTCTCGATCTTCTCAACCTCATGTTGAGGGCAGTAATTTTCTTTGATGAGAGTAACGAACTGTTCCCAAGACATGCCATACAAATGGACTTTTCGAGTAGCTTGGATCAGAGACCTCCACCAAGCTAGCGCTTCTCCTTTAAATGACTGAGATACAAACTTCACAACATCCCTATCAGCGCAACCACTGATATCAACCACAGTGTCCATTTCATCGAGCCAAGTCATACAATTGATGGCTCCTTTCTCCCACGTGAAGTCTCTAGGCTTGTAGGAGATGAAATACTTATATGTACAGGACTTACCACGTGGTTCTCGTTTGAGCTCAATCTTCTTCGACGGAACACTATGCTGATTTGAGGAGTGATGATCGTCATCCCTCCTTGATCCATTATGTTTAGGAGGTGGCTTACTATGAGCCTCAGAGTGAGTCTTAGGTTTAGAATGGGGTACTGATAAGGTCCTGCTTCGAGTACCACTTGACTCATTAAACTGCCTATCCATGGCCTTGGTAACAGCATTATCAATCAATGCTTGAAGTTCCGCACCAGTTACGTTGATCCTGGTAGTATCATGATTCTCCTTTGGGTGACTGTTGATTTCTTCAGACTCAGCCATGTAGCTTGTTTGCTACATAAAATGATGACAATGATTTGCTTAGAGGTTTATAATAGAATTGTCATCTTGATAATCTATTAACCATGGCATTTAAAGAACCATATTGGTTAATTTGTTAAGTATTTCATTCAGGATTTTTCATTAATAATCCTTAGTTTTAATTAAATATAATAATGGCACAAAAGGCCAAGTCACATGAACATTTTCAAATTATAGGCCAAGATCTTATAGGATCGATGTATTAAGGCTTGAATCATAGTTCATTACTTTTCTTGACAGGGAGTTATAGGCTACGACTGTCTTTTGTCTTATATGACAATGATTATGGCCCGTAGCCATTACATCACCAATGGATGTTTAAACAATAAAGAAGGAATTGGAATAATCCAATGTAAGGATGACACATGTGATTTTATGAATCACATCAGCCAGGAATGTTAACATGTTTCCAGATGTTAACAAGGATTTGAATCTTTTAAACAGGTTTTACCATCATAGCTAGGTCTTATAATGACATGCAGGCTAGGTTATACCCTTTAAGATTCTTATTTAATATCTAAAGGCAGATCTTATAAAAGGAATGACATATTTTGGATTTATTTATTTATTTCATACATATTACATTTATGCATATAAGGACAAAATTAAATTTAAATGATAACATGCCACTAAGAATTAAAAAGAGTACATATTGCCCTAAACGGGACTTTAACTGAAATAACTTGCCCACGCAGGGGCTAAACAGAAATGACTTGCCCACGCAGGGGCTAAACAGAAACTACAAGTCCTCGCAGGGACTGAATACATAAATAGATGTCCACGCAGGGACTTGATTAAAATTTAAGAAATACAAATAAAGGATTTAATTATCCTTTTTGCTTTTCCCCTTGATTAAGCTTGCTAACCCTTTAAGGAATCCCCGGTGGCTTCTTCGGTCCTCACGAACTTCCCGCTCCACCTGGCTCAACCTTTGGAGAATCTCTTGTTGCTGTTGGGGCTGAATCAGTGGTGGTTGTGGCTGCTACGGCTGAAAAGGTTGAGGAGGTGGCGGGTATTGGTACCCATAAGTCGGGTACCCAGTCTGCTAGGGAGCTCCATAAGGTCCTTTCGGATGTAGGGCATTGTAGTTCGCCGCTGCAAGGTATGGGTCAGCCTCGGCGTGGTTGTAGTTAGTATGGGCCGGCTGCTCGAAAGGGTTATACGCCGATACACCGGCGTATATAGGAATTGGGTTTTTATAACCCACTGGTGGCGGTGCGACTGGCGCAGACTCCACCTCAGAAACAGGGTTCGAAGGCCCACCCATCTGTGGGTCTTCGTATAGTGGCGGATAATGACTGCCACTGGAAGGTTGAGGGGTGCTGATACGGACTCCCCCTCGCACGGACATTCGTGCGTTTGATCTTCTCCGCCTCGGTGGCTCCGGAGGTGGCTGTTGCACTGGTGGTGTTGGCGGTGGAGTAACCGCTACAAAGCGCGAATCCTCCGAGGGATCCTGTTGTTGCTGCTGCTGCTCTGAGTGATAACTGGGTGTAAACACCCAGTCATATTGGGCAAATCTTGCCTGGTAGCTATCTGGACCATGATAAGGTGATCCATGGTATGATGACCCATCTGAGATTTCGATGGGGTAAGTAGGCGTCCCGGTTGGTGGTTCGGCGGGATCCGTGTCTTCATTCATGTCCATTCCCTGAGCTTCAGGGAAGTGGTCTTCTGGGCCCAATGGGTTATGACCCATTGGTTCTTCAATTATGTTTACCAGGTTGAACCGGCTCTGGAAAAAGGGTGTTGGGTCATTGAAGGAGTGGTGTGAGTTCGAGCGTTGGAGAGGGATGAAAGAAGGATGTGAGTTGTGGGGCTCGTTTTCCGACTGCGGCCCGAAGGAATGTAGGTATGAAGGTGATGAACTTAGCGAGACTGATCGCCTCGCCGGCTCCAAATAGGTCCTCCAGTCCTCCTGAGGACTGGTGCTCATAGTCACTGAGGGTGTTCGCCGGTGAGAAGGCCCGACTTCGTGGTCGTTTGGGGCGTTGAGTGGCCCCTTTCCTTTTCCTCCTCCACGAAATCTGGGTGGCATCTTTTTGGACCTGTCAAAACAAACAAAGGACACAACAAAGGAAAATAATAAAGGACAAAATTAAAATAAAACAAATTTAGATTCGTCCTAAGTTCTTTGTCTAGACACGAAAGTCGAGGAATGTGCAAACTGTGTCATTGAGATTAAACACAAAAGGCTAGTGTTTAATTCACTCAATGTTGGCTCTGATACCAACCTGTCACACCCCGATATTTCCACGTATTACCAGTGGGCCCGGTGGGGAGTATTGTGACGTAGTTGATATCATAGACAATTTATATTATCACAGTTTAATACACAGCGGAAGTCGAAAGATAAAATCATTACAAACCGAATAAATAGTAATATCAAGTGTATTACAAAACGGTTGTAAGGATCCACAGGCGGATCAAAGTTCAAAGGATCATTGTTCAACAGATTTAATAACATCTAAGCTTGCAAGACTCTTTATTGATGCTAGGAGTAGCCAGCCTATTCCGTTTAGTACCTGCACTTAGCCTTTTTGGAAAATACGTCAGTTTACACTGGTAAATACAATTAACCTACTCATTTTGAAAATGTTTAAGAAAATTGATTTGAGTGCTCATGGCACAAAATAATCTTTTATAACTTGGGATAATTATTTATATATAAACTTGTTAAAGAATTATATGCTTATTATGCGTTCAGTTGTCCGGGTTGAAAACCGGGTTAAAGAGTAATAGACACACCACATGATATAGTCCCGCGACGAGTTATTCTCGGGCGGTTATATCTTTTTATATTCACACTGGCAGGTGTATGCCTACACCCCGTGCATTAGGTCGTGGCCATTTCAATGAATGATGCCAAGTATATCCGGGACATGGTCATTAACTCCCCAAAGGCTTAGAATAAACAAAACAGATTAAACGGGTCATCTCAATATATTAACCTTCATATGATTAAAAATTCAATGCCCGACCAAGCGGTATTTTATAACCGTGCCCCAAGCCCGTCTAAGGGAAAATAAGTTAAAAGTATTTACCTGAGCAAGTATAAATCACAATCAGCGAGTGCAAGTATCTTTTACTGGTCTTCCTAATCTGGAACGAAGGTTTTAATAACCTATTAGATTCCTAACGGGTCTTAATTAAGCCTAAACTTAGACCGGTTAGTTTTAAAGGAAGATATACGGTTCAAAAGCACGATTAAGCGAAGACCGGATTAGAATGTGGCTTAGACCTGACAAGTTTGAATACTTGTATAATATGGGTAAACTAAACACATTCTGGATTTTGAGATCAAAATGATAAGGTTTGACCTGTTTCGGCTAATTTATGCAAACTAGTTACATAAACCGCACCGAACGAAAAAAATGCGTAACGGGTAACCAAATGAGTCATGAACAGGTTTCCTAAGTTAATATGCGTTAAATATGTTGTGATATCAGTAAGATACCTTCCATTATGCCCAAAATGGATTTAAACTCAAATTATACCCCGTAGGGGTATTTTGGTCATTTTAAAGGTTATAAAAGAGTTTAAATACTAATCTGAGTTTCAGGTCTGATATAATCGGTAAAAATATTTATTTTTATAAGTCATAACAGTAGGGTATTGCATATATGTGAAATTTATCTATTATAACCAAACTATGCACCGTAGGGGCATTTTGGTAATTTCACATAAGCTTTAAAGGACAAATCTAGAAATCTGAGTTTAAAACTTTAGCTTACTGTTTAATTATAAAAATTTATTTAAAAAATCAGTAGGTATTAAGCTTCATATGCCAAAAATAGTTTTAACTCATACTATGCGCTTAAAACGCCTAAAAGTCGGTTTTAAGCGATTTTTGGGTTTAGATAGGAAATCTGAGTTTTTGATTAGTTTATAAAGTTCAAAATATTTTATTTATGATATAAAATCAGTAGCAAAAAGTTTGGTATCAATATGATATGTAAAACTCATTTTATTCAAGAAAAGGGCATAACCGACAATTACTAATTTAAAGTAAGAACCCTATGTTATGCTCAGCTTAAAAATAAATAAAAATCTTCAAAAATCCCAAAATAATATATTACATCAGTGGGTAAAAATTTTGGTGTCAAAAATTGATTTTAAATAGGCTTTATGCTAATTACGCCGTTTAATTAATAAAAAGTTTTCTATTGAGCATAACTCTTAATCTAGACCTCAAACTGATGTCAAGTTTTTAGGAAAAGTTTATAAATCAGTAATAAAGGTTTTTGTCCTTTCACATTTTCAAAAATCTCGTTTTAAGGTCAAAAGGGCATAATAGTCAACATTTAGGCATAATACGGAAACATGCATATGAATCGAATAACTAAGGAACCAAGTTGTGTAACATCAGAGGGTTACACTAACCTATAACCTGGTCCTAATAGAGCTCTAAGGCATTTCTAAAATATGCTACATTGGGTCAGAACTGAAAGTCAAAGCAAAAGTCTACTTTTGCGACTTTCGGTTCCGAACCGACCCTAAACTTGAAATTGTCGGGTGGAACATGCTTAGACATGTTCTTACATTAGTTACCAGGTTATACAAGTGATAAAACAGGTTTCATGGCTTCTACATTGTTAATTATGTGATTATTTGAAAATTAGCTTTCTGTTGACTTTTTAGTATTATGTTTGACCCGACATTTGACCAAGCTAGGGTGATAATCAGTAGGTGCCCTCTTAGGGGTTTATTACCTACATAATTACCAACTTATAACTACTTTTAATTTAACTAATGTCTGGACCATTAGTGATTAATCACGAAGTCAAACCTTAATTACGATAAGTTTGACTTATGGTCACTAAGCTAATTAAAACTGAAATTAGGAAGTTAAGGACACTTACAAAGGTCCTAAGCACGATTATGGATCCTAAGGAAACTTGTTGAAGACCAGAGAAGCTCCAGAGATCAGCTTGAAATGATTTTGAAATGGGAAGTCCAAATGTTGCAACTTTAAGTTCTTATATAGGACCTTAAATCTCATGAGATCATTACAACAAAGCCTACAATTGTTTCCAGATGATCCCAAGTGTCCCTATGCATGTAAAACCATTGGCCCAACTCCTGTATTTCGAAACCCATGCAACTAAGACGGTGTAACCTGTTATAAGAGGCAACTGCCAATTTTTAACTGGCAGTGACGGTCTTACGGACCATAAGCATAAACCCTTGCGGTTCGTATCCATCTCTTACGCACCGTAAGCACAAGCTGATGCGGTCCGTAACCGTCCTTGATTTTCATTGCCCAGCTACAAACCTTGCGGACCGTAAGCCCTTGGCTTTGCGGTCCGTATCCGCTTTTTAAATTCTATTTGCTCAGCTCCGCCACCTTACGGACAGTAAGGTGGTTTCTTTGCGGTCTGTAAGCTGTCATCAGAAGACAAAATTTTGCAAACTCTTAGGCTTTGACCATGCAACCTTTAGCATTCGAATCTTATGTCCTTTTTCCAGTAATGGACCATCTAATCAGGCCTTGCATGCCCTTGCATGTGTTGCCATGCATTTACAAGTTCTTGGACACTTGTGAAAAGACCATGTGAAGGTTTTGAGATGGAATTTTGTTGTAGACACATATGGGATCCATCCTTTGCAAACTTGAATTATTAACCACATTAGATTACCGGATTTTGGATGTATTTCAAATGTTTATAAAACATATTAAAGTTTGGGATTTATAAAAAGGACACTCAGAGGTATTAATTAACATGTTGACACTTTTTAATCCTACCATACATCTTTCAACTTATTCCGGGTTCATAACACGTTTGAAGTTTATGACACGTGTCTTTATTTTATTGGGTATGATTTTACGAGGTGTTACAGTCAGAAACCGTGTGGTAGAAGTATACGGGTCAAAAACTAAAAGTAGTATAATAAAATGTGGAATTTGGTTATGGGGACATGGGGATTAGTGTTAGAATGATTTGGGGGCTTAGAAAAAAAATATTTTATGATTTGGGACTTTTGAGACGTGCGAACGAGGGTCAAAACGCGCAAAAGAATGAAAACCGGGCGCCGTCACTACAAACGGAGTCGTCAACGCCCTGGATTGGAGTTGCCGATGCTGTAGAGGTGATAAACGCCCCAAGTGGCTGTCTACGCCCGTATAGATGTAAGAAAACCCCGTTTCTTCTATCCAGGACCCCGGAGACCCCTTCCCAAGCTCCGTTAAACTTCCAAAATGCACCCCAACATTACCAAATAGTTGCGTGAAGTACGAGTGAGTATGGGACATGTATTTAAGCTCCTGAAATGTACCCCCAACTTACCAAAGAGTGTTTATGAGAGGCACATGGAAGAATGGAGGATGTATGCAAGTATGTGTTGGAACGAAATAAGTATGTAAGCATGTATGTATGGATTAAATTGTATGTTAGTTGATGGAACTCATAGGTGGGCATGATTAAGAATGAATACGTATGTACGTAGTTTGTATGTACGGGATTTGTATGTATGAATGTTTGTGGCTAGGATTTGTATGTTTGAATGTGTTAGAATGTAAGATGTATGTAAGAGTTTGGATAGAGAGATATGTATGCACGTATTGGAATTTAATATATATGAATGAATGAGACTTGTACATATGTATACATGGTTTTAGTACGTACTAGTATTAACGGTGCTAACCATGTTGCTTTGAGAATGAAATGAAAATGCAGGTAAGATATTGTTAGCCTTTTGAAGGTTCGACGCTCGAGATGCAATGATTGAATTTGGAAGGATAATCGAATGGATTATCACACATTAAAAAGAATGTGATATGTCGTTTAAATTATATATATATATATATATATATATATATATATGTTTTAAATTATGTATGATGTCACTGATTACTAATGATGTGGATATAAACGGTGGCTGCATGTTACATGGATCATCATCATCATGATTGTACGAGAGTGAGGTCATGTAGTTTGTAAATGTAGGTTATGGTTTATCTTTTAAATAAGAATAAAGGGAGTAATACTTGTAAAAGTGTAATCCCAAATGGTTTTCCAGCTTGTTAAAATGTTTAAAAAAGAAAAATTTTATGGTTCGTACTTCCGCTGCGTGTTTTTGGTTGAAGAGTTTAGGGTCTTACATGATCCCTCTAAACTATCAACACATCTACTTACGACCTTTTCTCTAAAACACGTCAATAGTTGCCAAAACCATCAAATTGACCCCCAAACTCACTTTCTGCACTTGTTTCAAACATCTTAGTTTTAGAAACAATAAAGACCTTTGTATGAAAATATGACATTTTGACAAGAGTGGAATCTTGTAGCAGTAGCAGTAGTGAGTGGAGGTATACAAATAATCTATAATGTTGTGCACCGAACAAAACTAGAAAAATAGAAGGTCTGTTACATCATTGTTTGTTGCACTAATTAGTCGAAAGTCTCACAAAGGGGTTATGGTGGTCTGGTGGATCTCAGTTATTGGAAGTTTTTAAGGGAATGGATATAAGTAAAGAGCTAGAGGGTTTGAGTGTTTAGGTTAGGAAAAGGGAGATGGAGCATCCATGACAATAAGGTGTTGTTTGTTTTTTTCAGAAGTAAAATGTCTGCAGTCTACGGACCACATCTGCAAACATCTGTAGCAGAAAAGGTGGACCAAACCTCCGCAGTCTGCAAGAAAAAGACTTTTTGTTATTTAACTTCTGCAAGCAAACAACACCTCTCTCTCTCTCTCTCTCTCTTTAAAAACAACCACCACCTCAAATAAAGATCTGAAATAAACCAGTTTGAAATTTCAGAACAAAAACCCTTTCACCACCATCACAAATTTACCAGAATCTTACCATGTTCTGTTCAAGATTCTAGTCGAAGATCCTCAGGTATGTTGTATCTTCCATCTTGTGTCATTTATTTTAAATTTTGTACACATTCCCATCTAGGTTCAAGTAGATTTGTCATAAAGTAGTAATTTACATTCAATTTATCATTGTCGTTGAATATTGAATATGGGTTTGTTGTTAATCGGGGGAAAGTAAAGGAAAACCTAGCTGTGATTGTGCCGGCATTTTAGTCAATGTGTTAGGGTTTTAGTGGGAATGTTGTAAGTTGTAACTTAGCTGGATTTAAGCATTGCATCAGGTTTTAGTGTTCGGGTATTAGTCGAAAACAAAATAATTTATCTCAAGAAGTTAGTTGGATTCAAGAACTGGAGGTTGAGGTTTATAGAACTTATAGAGATGTCTGTGTTTTGAGATTAGGAAAGAAGAAGATGTTAGAAGGGTTGGAAGAGGTTGGAAGAGGTGGTAAGACATTGGACCATGTCTGCCTGGGGAAGAGGACACACAGAGGTTTGAAGACATTTTTTTAATGAAATGTATTCTAAAAGACAAACGGTCTGCAGAGCTAAACGTCTGCGTGTGATCTGCGTTGCGCAGACATAAGAGGCCAGAAGAGGTTTTTCTGAAAAACAAACACCACCTAAGTAAACATTTGTTAACAAGAACCCATTGCCGAAGTGTTGGTAAGCGTCAATTTCATGATACAGACACACTACAATAACTTCTATGTATTTCTCTCTTCAAACTATTACAAGTCATTTCCCATAACAACCAATTCTTAGGCTGGTGGGTACGTGAGTGGCCACGTCATCGTAGATGGGAGGATCACATCACCCAAGTGATGGCCTGGGGTGCGGGTGATGAGCCTCCCCCTTTAATATTCACATCGCAACGTTCAAACACACAACCTCGTACCCTTCGTCTCTTGACCGACGTGCCGAGGACGCACCCCACACCCACCAGCCTTACGAAACTAATCTTATTCAACTAAACACTAAAATTCAAAATTCCAATTGTTTCCAAAACCTAAATGTTAACTACATTTTACATGCATACAACATTACAACTATGATTTATCTTAACTATTCACTCAAATAAATTAAAAATATAGATATCAATTAATCTAAAGTCTTTTTTTTTTTTTGGAAGGACAATGAATCTAAAGTCTAAACTAGTACAAGTGTACAACTTACAACAAAAAAATATACACCAACTTGATCATAAGATCCCTCTTCGTCAAACCCCCCAATAAAAGCCCTAACCCTCAAATCACACACACTAATGGCTTCCACCCTACCCTCAATCAATGGCACGGTTACAGAAACCACTCAATCTGTAACCACCGCCTCAATTCCGCCGGGTATGGCCACGGAGACGGATCCGGCGGCCAAAAATCCACCGGCTACGGCGGAGGGAATGGTATCGCCGGAGAAGAAGTGGCCGGGATGGCCAGGAGACTGCGTGTTTCGGCTCATAGTGCCGGTGCTGAAGGTTGGGAGCATAATTGGACGGAAAGGAGATATTATTAAGAAGATGTGTGAAGATACCAAGGCTCGGATTCGTGTTCTCGATGCTACTGTTGGTACACCTGATCGCATTGTAAGTCGTTTCGAATTTTTTGTGTTGATTGTCAATTGTTGAGAGGATTTTTTTTGTAAAATTGTGTGATTTTAGGGTAGGTTATAGGTGGAGATTTGTGTTATTGAGTGTGAGGATCTTAACTGATGAGTTTAGGGGAATTAGGTTAATGTTTGGTGATTTGACAGTGGTTGCACCATTGTTCTTGATCAGCTGTGTATGTGTTGTTATTATTGTTACAACTAAGATTCAGTTAAGATTTGTGATTTTGAGGATATTAGACCGATGCGATTAGGAAAAATTAGGCGAATATTTGGTAATTCAACAGTGATTACACGGTTACACCATTGTTGTTGATCAGCCATCAGCCTTGTATGTGTTGTTGCTGCAACTAAGATTTAGTTAGGGTTTGTGATTTTGAGAACGAGTGGTCTAAGTAGTTAATGCGGTAAAATATCCGATATCAGTCAAGGACCGATATTTGAGATATCGGTTATCGCAGTGGAATATCGGTGGGATATCGGTAATTTTAATATCATGCTAAATTTATATATATAGCAATTTAACACTAACAGTTGCAACAAGTAAGAACTGACTAAGACTTAAAACACTAATAGCAGGAATAAGAAGAAAAATGAATGGTAGAAATAAGAAGAATGGTACTGATATCGGGAAAATCGGTGATTTATCGATCAAATATTGGTCCTATATTGGTCAAATATCGGACAAAATCGCTGATATTATCGGTACCGATATTCTAACAAATATTTTGTACCGTGATCTCGGCAGGGGACTGATAACCGATATATCACTGATATATCGGGACATTAACTACACAGCGAGTGGTTTGATCTTGTAAAATGACTCTATTTGGTTTTGTTGATTTTTTTATTTATTTATTTTTTTTTTTTTTTTGTGAAATTGTGTGATTTTAGGGTAGATTACTAATTTTGTGTTATTGAGTGTGTGAGGACTAAGTTATGTTGAGGACTTTAGATTGAGGATATTAAACTGATGTGATTAGGGCAAGTTAGGTGAATGTTTGGTTATATAACAGTAATTTACACCATTGTTGTTGATAAGCTGTGTATGTGTTGTTGTTACAACCAAGATTCAGTTAGGATCTGTGATTTTGAAAATTGAGTGGTTTGATCTTGTAAATTGTTTTGTTTGGCTGTGTTGATCCTTCAAGAATATCCTTTATCTTTTTTTATTATTACTACTCTTTTTGTGAAAGTGTGTAATTTTAGGGCAGATTCTATTTTGTGTTACCGAGTGTGCAAAGCCTAAGCTATGTTGAGATTAAGGATATTAGACCGATGCGACTAGGGAAAATTAGGCGAAGATATGGCAATTTAACAGTGATTATACCGTTATTGTTGACCAGCTGTCAGGCGTGTATGTGTTGTTGTTGCAGCCAAGATTTAATTAGGATTTGCGATTTTGAGAATTGAGTGGTTTGATCTTGAACACTTTACAAGTTTTTTAAATTAGTTAAGTCTTAAAGAAGATGAATAAGCTTGGTGCTTGAACACTTTACAAGTTTATTAAATTAGTAATATCTTGAAGAAGATGAATAAGCTTGGTGCTTTTTCGCATTATTGAACTTGGGTGTTGCCAATATGAGTCTGTCGATCAGCAACTCAGCTACCTTTTAACATGGTCAACTTGAAACATAACTTTAGGTTTTGATATCCGGCAAAGAAGAACCAGAGCTACCTTTCTCCCCTGCAATGGATGCTGTAATAAGAGTATTCAAACGTGTTAATGGATTCCCAGAAAACGAGGGTGAGAGTCTAGCATCCATACCATTCTGCTCCATTCGATTATTGGTACCATCAACGCAAGCCATAAGTCTGATTGGAAAACAAGGATCATCAATCAAAGCAATACAGGAGAGCACAGGCTGTTCTGTGCGGGTGCTATCAGGCGGTATGAAATATGAATCTCCTTTTTCATCTTTTAATTCTTTGTTGGAAAATCATATTATAAGTTTTTGTAAACGATGTGAATTGTGTATCTTTCAGATGAAGTGTCAGCAGTGTCTGCCAACTCAGATGAACGGATCGTGGATATGCAGGGTGAAGCTATAAAGGTTTTGAAAGCTCTAGAAGCTGTGGTTGGACACTTGAGGAAGTTTTTGGTAGATCATAGCATTCTTCCTCTCTTTGAACAATCTGTAAGTAGTCACCATTTTCTTATACAGTAATTATAATTAAAACATCGTGATTAGTTATGATTAATTAAGCGCATTATTATTATTATTATCCAGAACAATGCAGCAGTAGCAGCAGCAGCAGCCACACAAGAACATCAAGTGGAGACATCATGGGCTGACAAACCCGTGATGCGTAGTACTAGTGGTTTACAGTCGCAACTCGGGTTAGGTGGCGTGGGTGATTTTTCTCTTCCAATGAGAAGAGAGACACTGTTCGCTGATCGTGAACCACAACGAGAATCACTTTTGACATCACATGGGCTTTCTTTGTACGGTCGCGACCCTGGGTTGCCGCCACCCGCAACGCTTTCTCCTGCACTTGCGCGCACTGGTGGTCCTATTGTCACTCAGGTTAACGGTTTATTTTCATAATTTTGTTAAATCTTGAAAGAATGCGTTGTGGTTGTAATAAGTTATTTTTGGTTTGTGTTAAGCAGATAGCTCAAACAATGCAAATACCACTGGTTTATGCCGAGGATATAATTGGGGTTGGTGGGACAAATATTGCGTATATCCGTCGGACTAGTGGTGCGATTCTTACTGTGCAAGAAAGCAGAGGTTTACCCGATGAAATTACAGTTGAAATAAAAGGGACAGCGTCACAAGTTCAGACAGCTCAGCAACTTATTCAAGTAAGATGCAACCTTTCTTTTTTCGTTATGCCCATACTTGATGTTAACTGCTTTTGTTTGATTACTCAGGAATGTGTCAACAAAGAATCATCGAATCCAAGCAGCTATGGCAAACTAGAATCGAGTTTGAGGTCTTCCTACTCTCAATTGGGGAATTCATCATACCCACCACCATCATCATCAGCTTATGGTGGACCATCGTATGGAGCGTATGGAGCCCCTGGTTTAGGAGGATACAGTAGTAGTTACAGGATGTGAAATGTAAGTGATTGATATAGAAGCTGTTTGGGACCTTTTATTTTCTACAAGCCTGTTTTAATGTACTATTTATTGATATTGATGCCTCAAAACAAGACTAAAACAAAACCTTGGAAAATAATAACTAAATTAGTTTCCTATGGTAAGCTCGTATTCGATTTTGGACACAACTTTTCAGAAATTACACTTATGGTTCTTATTGTTCACTTAGTTGTGACACTTATGGTCTTCTTTATTAGTGCAAAAGTGTCCCCTACTAAAATCCATTAGTATCACCACTGGAACTGCAACTAATTCATGCTAATTTGTATAATGTTGCATAAAACACCAATCTAATGAAATCAAATGGCTTAGCTCAAGTCATGTAGCATAGACCCATGCTCATGTACAATGAATTAAGCTCACTATAAATCGAATCTTCATCAGGATGGGCCCGATCACCCGTCCCAAAAACATGCACCCCGTCTCCAAACTCGATCCAACTGCACCCCGGTGTTTTCTTCACATTCTGTTGTCTCATATTAAGTCTCACATCCGACACCTCCTCATACTGACCCAATGTCCCATACACATTCGACATCAACACATAACTTCCACAATGCTCGGGTTCAAGATCAATCACTTTTCTTGCAGCAATTTTAGCAAGATTCGCATCACCATGAAGGCGGCATGCCGCCAAGAACGCCCGCCACACCACCGAGTTAGCTTCAATCGGCATTTCTGATAGCAACCCATATGCTTGATTAAGCAGTCCAGCACGACCAAGCATGTCAATCACACAAGTATAATGTTCAACCGTTGGTGTAATATTGTACTTTGACTTCATTTGACTTAGAAATTCTTGCCCTTCCTTCACTAGACCCGCGTGGTTGCAAGCCGATAGAACCCCAACGAATGTCACTTCATCGGGCGTTAAACCTTTTTCACACATTTTGTGAAACAAATTTAACGCCTCGTTGCCAAATCCGTGCGTTGCATAACCCATGATCATGATGTTCCATGAAGCCGGATCTTTAGTGCTCATATGATCAAAAACTAATCGAGCTTCTCGCATACACCCACATTTACCATACATGTCCATGATAGCGTTGTTAACGTATGTATCATCCGCTCTATCTTCACCGTCATCTTTCCCCAAACCCTTCGTGATCATGTATGCGTGAATCTCCTTACCATGCCTTAACGCTGCTAAATGAGAGCATGCCGGGAGAACAGTGGTGACAGTGACTAAATCCGGACTGAAAACTTTATCGCGCAGCATTTGGTCAAAAAGCTTTAAAGTTCCTTCATGATCACCAGATTGTTGATGAACACCAATGATCGAATTCCACGAATATATATCCTTAATCGCCATTAACTCAAAAATATCCAAAGCATCAAGAAAGAATTTACACTTTCCATACATATCAATCAACGCATTAGAAACCGCAACACCAGAAAAATAACCCATCTTGATCACAAACCCATGAACGGCCTTACCATTGTAAACATCCCCTTTTACGGTAATCACCGACAATATTCCAGTCACAGTAAACCTACTCGGGACATTCCCATCCGCACGCAGCTTTCGTAAACACTCCAACGCATTACGAAACTCCCCAATCTGAGCATACCCATTAATCATAGCATTCCACAACACAACGTCTCGCTCCGGCATTTCATCAAACACCTGGTGTGCATCCCCCAACAACTCAAACCTCAAATACCCATGAACCACAGCACTTCCCACAAACAAATCATGATCCAACCCAAACTTAAACACCAACCCATGAATCCCCCTCAACCCCACAACATCCCGACAACCCGAATACGCCTTAACCACACAAGGAAAAGTAAATCTATCCATCATAACCTCAGCCACCCGCATTTTATCAAACACCTTCAGTGCAGGTTTTGGCATATCATTGTAAATAAACCCAGCAATGATTGTGTTGTATGTGAAAACATTGGGTTCAGAGGTTGGAAAGGAGGAGTTGAAAACCATAAAGGCGTCGGAGATGTTGTTGCATTTGGAGTACATGTTGATGAGGCTGGTGATGGTTTGTGGGGAAGTTAATAAACCGTTGATGATCATGTATGAATGGAGTTTTTTGCCTTGATGTATGTTGGTGTGACTGGCGCATAACTGGAGAGATGTGATGCATGATTTGAGGTTTGGGAGAGAGGAGAATGTTCGAGTGAGATTTGGGGTTTTGATCAGTGTTTTGTACATTTAAAATGTATGTATAGATTTGGGTAATAATATTCTCTTCTGATTGTTTCCTCCATGCAACCATGAAATGTAGTGTGTTCTTGTTTTCAAAGATGCTACGCTTTCACACCTGGTAGTATTTTAGAGGTGAGGAAAAAAAACCGGTTTGGGATCTGAAACCGAAAGTAAAACCGGTCGATCCGCTGGTTTGAAATCGGTTTGAGAATATATTTATTGAAACCGGTTAAAACCGAACCGTTTTGTTTTCCTTAAGAACTGGTTTTAGATATGAGCGGCTTTGGGCTGATCTGGTTTTGACTTTTGTTTACCAAACTAGTGTTTTACCCTCGCGTTGCGGGTGCGGGGGTCATAAAACCATGCTTAGTAAAGTAAGCAAACGACGACTAAAACCGAGAGAAATTGTAAAACAAAAACACGAATTCTACCGCCACGTAACGTAAAATGTAAACAAAGACAAATGCGAACTTACACTGTAAACTGACATAAAATATAGACAAACTCGAATTTATAGCGAAAACTTTAACTTAAAGACCCAAACAAAACTTTCAGGTCCAAAAATAAAGTTTACAAACTCGAAGGACTAAAATTATAAACCACACTAAAAGGACACGAAAAAAAGCCATCCAATCCTACCTCTTTCTTTGTTGTTGTCTGGTGAAAAAATAAGATTGGAAATTAAAGAAATGGTACTATTGTAATTATCTCTAAAAAGGCGTTTTTGGCCACTGTAGACAAGAGCATACTCTAATTATTATATACTAGTGTGATACCACCGCGCTTTGCGGCGGGTATTTGAGGGTCTCGTTTTGTTACGGTATTGGCACTCGTTATAGCGATAAAAAAAGTATCAAAACGTGTTCGGTTCGTTTAAAAAAACATTTTGAAAGTAAATAAAAGATATTTATTCAATTTCAAGTTAACTAAAGAATACTTTTGTGAAATATAAATACTTTTCAAATTAAACTAAGAGTAAAATGCACGGATAGTCCCTGTGGTTTTGCAAAGTTTCAGCTATAGTCCCCAGATTTTGGAAATTACACTCATAGTCTCTGTGGTTTGACAGTTTGTTACGCGGATAGTCCCTGAAGTGGATGAGGGTTAGTTTTCTCAGTTAAATTGGTGTGAAATGACTATAATACCCTTAATATAAAATAAAATAAACAAATCAAGTATTTAAATATATAAAACATATATGTATGTATATACACACACTTACGATCATCCTCAACAAGGTCATACCGCGAAGACAACGAAGACGACAACCCCTTCTTCCCACTTTCAGACTTATAATGAAAAGTTCTATGAGAACCCGACTGATGCAAACTCGAATCATCATCCTTTCTTCCCCAATCCTTAAACACACCTTTTTCCCCTCCATAAGAGTTCAAATCATCACTAGATTTCAATCTCTTCATATTATATCAAAAACAACAACTCACAATAACAGATTAAACACCTTCAAGTACCAAACTGCTGTTTCTAAACCCTAGATTCGAAAATAATCAAATTAAGCCAGATGCAAAAGCTAAATCAAGCTACGGATCTCAATATATCATCTAACAGAGGTTAATCGAGAAACGCACATAACAATTACAGATTTACAAGCAACAACAATCTCAATTTAGGGTTTCTTAACAAACAAAACCCTAAGTTAATAAATAGATACAGATGTATAGAGACATGATACCAGTACACATTCAGGAGGATAGAATAGGGACGCCGGTGGAATACATGATCGGAAAACAGTATTCCGGCGAGAGAAAGAGGTGAAATTTGTAGGTTTTTGACAAAGAAAGAGTTCAGTCAACGTGTAGCCTTTAACAAATGAGGAAAATGACTTGGATACGCAAGGTGCGTAGTGCGCATATACATACATATATGTTTTAACGTTATTTTACTAATTTCGTGAAAATAACGTTAAAAAGAGGGGATCGTTAATCAGGCATCATGTGGTGGCGTTGATAGCCGAAAGACAAGGGGGTACATGCACCAATTGGCGTTTGTCTCAATTGCTGAGTGTTATGTGCCTTATGTCCAAGGCTTGATGCAAAACCACAATCGAGCCGGGGGTCTCATTGGAAGCAGCCTCTCTATTTCTACGGGGTAGAGGTAAGGCTGTCTACATCCCACCCTCCTCAGACCCTACCTTAGCTTTGCTATAGGTGGGATATACTGAGTACGATGATGATGATGATGATATTTAAATACTTGATTTGTTTATTTTATTTTATATTAAGGGTATTATAGTCATTTCACACCAACTTAACTGAGAAAACTAACCCCCATCCACTCCAGGGACTATCCGCGTAACAAACTGTCAAACCACAGGGACTATGAGTGTAATTTCCAAAATCTGGGGACTATAGCTGAAACTTTGCAAAACCACAGGGACTATCCGTGTATTTTACTCTTAAACTAATAACACAACTAAATAATGATGGCTGTAAAGTGTAATAAGACGAATGTGACTATCGAAAATAATTACAAGTAAAACTTAATCATATATTTATTATTATTTAAACTAGAGGTCACTAATTAATAGAAAACAACTATCAGTATTTTTAGCAAGTTTGAACTATACAGTTCAAAGGCAGAACACAGTCACACCCACTATCTTTTCCTCACTTTCTCACTTATGCAGCAAAAAACGACGTCGTAGCAAAAAAGTCGTTCAACTAAACAACCAGTTAGCAATAAACGCGTTCAACTAAACGAACTCGCAGCAATAGGCAGAGAGGGACTATATTAATCCAATATACCATCTGATACAAAGGGTTTACGACGGTTGCGCACGACGGTCCTCTTTCCTACCACCAATCAAACCGTCGTCAACCATGAGCGGGGATGCCGGTGTATGGATTCGCGTCACATTCTAACTAAGCTCAATGATGCTCCGACGGGATGAACAACAGTTGGATGCTAATAGAACCAATTTCGCATGTTTTTTTTTGTAACAATTTCACATGTTGGTTTTTTAACATGCGATTTCATCAAAAGTACCACATGCGAAATTGTTAGAAAAAAACAACATGCTATTTCATCAAAATTATCTCATGCGAAATTGGTACAAAAAACAGCATGCGAATTCATTAAAAATTATCACATGCGAAATTGTTATAAAAAAACAATATGCTATTTCATCAAAATTATCACATGCGAAATTGGTACAAAAAAACATGCGAATTCATCAAAAATTATCACATGCGAAATTGTTATAAAAAAACAACATGCGATTTTAAAATGCGGGAAGATGATCTGACGGCTGAGATTGTAGCGTACGTAATGTACGATAAGGGCATTTGTACAGAACTCTTTACCTATATATATATATATAGGAGAAGGATGTATAGAAAACCCACTTGTGGTGAGAAAACCTGGGAAACTCAAAGCTCCAGTAATTTTTTTTTAAATGTACACATGTTATATACATGTTTTACGGGTTTTGGGCAAAAAAAAAATCTAAAAAGCGCCGAGTGGATATTTAAAAAAAATAAACAAGTTAATGCAAGAAATTCTTATTGAATTATGGGATGATTTTTACAAATGCAATCTATGCATTATATAGGCAAACAGAAAAGCTATCCTACAAATAAAACATTGTTCAATATATATATATATATATATATATATAGGGTAATGCTAAACAAAAAACCCTATATATCTTAGGAAACTCTGGAAACTCAAAGCTCCCGACTTTTTTTTTTTGAAAAAAATAACACATGTAATATACATGTTTTTAAGAGTTTTGGGCAAAAAAAAAAAAACAAAAAAGCGCCGAGTACTTTTTTTAAAAAAAATAAACAAGTTCCAAAAACTTCGGTGACTAACATGTGTTAGACAAAAAATGCTGAAAGTTGCTGAAATTTGTTTTTAAAAAAAAAAAAAACCGTTCGGCGCTTTTTTGATTTTTTTGGCCCAAAACTCTTAAAAACATGTATATTACATGTGTTATTTTTTTCAAAAAAAAAAAAAAGGTCGGGAGCTTTGAGTTTCCCGGGTTTCCTAAATATTTAGGGTTTTCTATATAGCCCAACCATATATATATATATATATATGGACCTATTATTTTTAAAAGTCATGCCCGTTAAACAGTCATTTTTTGAAAAACCAACTTTTGTCCCATATAATTTTCACTGGAGGTGGGGGGAAGGGGCATAGCGTCCTTAGGGGTGGTGTAGCTGGGCGCCGTAGGGGGTTATAAGGTGGGGGTGCTACATATAGTCCCACCACGGATGAATTTGGACCAATGGGGGTGGTGGTTCATTGGCAAAGTCAAAACCTTTAAACACCTTAGAAAGGGGATGTATTGCATTCATGTCCCACAGATGACAGGAATAAAAGAAATTTTCAATTAAAAAAAAAACAACTTTGTTTAGGTATTCTAATGTTCATGTATTCCATGCAGTTTTTCAATAATCACGAACTCCGACATTTTGTTGACTTGATCTAAATGCACCCCTTAATTATTAAGTTCAGAAATTCAAAGTAAAAAAGAAATTGATGTTATTTGAATCAATTAAAAATTAAAATAGTTACTAATTAGTTATTTTAGACTTGATCTAAATGCACCCCTTAATTATTAAGGGGTGTTTGGGATTGCTTATTTTAACGATTTATTAGTTTATTGACTTTTTGAAAAGTTAAAATGTGTTTGACATAAAATTATTATGTGGGGGGAAAAGTCAATAAGGCTGCTCGATGTGGGGGACGGCCCTGACCCGTCCAGTCACGACGCCGGTCCCCAATACCATTTCCCCTTGTGCGTGGTCGTCTTTAGCGTCTTCTCAAGACGGGCCTCCCCCTTCTCACACACATATACATACAACACACACACACACACACACACACATATATATAGGTCTATTCTCCATTTCCTTTGCTCCATTATTGGAGGGGCATCATCATTGGATGTTGATGAGGTGCTAAGGTGGAGGGGAATCCTCCAAAGACCTGCCTCCTCCCACACCGAGTAGCCTAAGTTATTCCATTGTGACTTATTAACTTTTCCAAAAAGTTATAAGTTATTTTAAAAAGCTAAGCCAAACATGGCCGTCTCACACGAGCCCCACCTGTAAATATATAAAAGGAAGAGAGTCTATTGAGTAACTAAAGAGGGTGTATCTAGTATCACCCTTATTTTAAGCCCAAACGTACTTTTCTTTCAATAAGTGACTCAATGGCTGAGATGAGTTTATAAGGTTTGCACATGCTTATTAGAGTTATTTATTGATTCCTTCCATGCATCGGCTGTTTTATATTGAATAACCAGTAAGAACACTGGCCAAGAAAGTTAAAAAATACAATAATCATATTGAATAACCAGTAAGAACACTGGCCAAGAAAGTTAAAAAATACAATAATCACCATCCATGATTTAATTCTAGGGAAAATTACAAGTTTTGTCCTTTATCTTTATACCCTTTTTCAGACGGTATCATTTTCAACGAATCTTGACGGGTTTTGCCCTTTACAGAGCAAATTGTTGCACGTATTGTCCTTTAGCCCTAACCAGTTAGATTTTCTAGTTAAATCTCATCATGTGCAATTCACATGAGGGTAGTCTAGTCTTTTTACCTATAAAGGACGATTTTTTGTAAATACACACATATTATAATAACAAATGATTATATCTCAAACACACAATCTATGATCAAAAGTATAAGCAAATTCAATCTCTAAAGGTAATAACAGATTCAAAACCATGTAATCATTAGCAATAAAACCTAATGGATCAAGTGACAAATCACAACAAAAATGAAATCAAATTAACATCAACTTAAATCGCAAGATCCAACTTTTTCCGATACAGTTCAGAACACCCGAAGCTTCTTTTTCATACCCAGCCCTATACTGTCGACATGCCTCTGTTATATTCTAATGACTTTTACTCAACTTTAAGCCATTGGTTACACACCAAGATAAAAAATTACTCAACTTTAAGCATATAAAGATAAAATCTTAACAGAAACATGTCTTATATACACTAACTAAATCTATACATACACATACTACATAACTCCACACGACTAATTCCACCACCGCCACTGCAGCCAGACGATCTCATGATCTTTGTAAAAACAGCAGCTGGAAGCGGTAACTCCACCGCATCCATGGAATTCACCACCGCGAAATCAAATTTATCGTGTATGTTTCCGATTAGGTCAAGTTCGGGCTACAAAAGTCAAGATAGAGGACTCAGTTTAGACCATTGTGGAAGATGAAACAGAAACTGAAGGAGTAATTAGGGTTTATGAAATGAAGAATTGGGGGTTTTGTAGAGAGAGAAGGGGGAAAGGGGTAGTTGCGGCTGAGTTATAGAAAGAGGCGGTGGATCTATGACGTGGTTGTGGTGGTGAGTGGTGGCATGTGATGGCGGGGGTGGGTGACAGTGGTGGAGGTGGATCTGTGACGTGGTGGTGGTGTGTGTGGTGGCGTGTGATGGCGGGGTGGGTGACGGTGGTGGAGGTGGATTGGATCTGTGACGTGGTGGTGGTGTGTGGTGGAGGTGGTGGGTTGTAAAGAGAGATTTAAAAAATCTGGATGGATTGGGTTTATATAACAAAAATAATATTCTTTTTATTAATAAAAAGAGTAAAATATATAAATAAAGTAAAAAAGAATAGAAAAATAAAAAGATTAAAATACCCTTGGGTAACTAGATTTAACAAGAAAATCTAACTGGGTTAGAGATAAATGACAATACGTGCAATAATTTTTTCTACAAAGGACAAAACCTGTCAAGATTCGTTGAAAAGAACACCGCCTGAAAAAAAAAAGTACGAAGATAAAGGCCAAACTTGTAATTTTTTCTTAATTCTAAGAAAGCAAAACAATGGGTCAGGGCATGTTTGGCTTAGCTTATTTTCAACTTTTCCAAAGGGTGATACTATTCCCACCCCCCCTAATTCCTGATTACACCCCCCCTACAAAAACATCACATCCATCAATCCATCAATCAATCATTTGCTTTTTGTTTTTAGTGTTTTTTGTCTTTTTATTGTCCTTTTAGTATATTTTAGTGTTTTTTTGTTTTTGTTTTTTTTTTTTTTTACAAACTTTGGGTGTAAAAAACTATCCCCTCGGGCGCGCCGTTTGAAATTTTTTTTTTTTACGAATGTTGTTAAAATATACGGATCTAGTTGTAAAAAAAAATCGTGGTCAACGCCCCTCCGTGGCACGTGGTTCCCGAGGGGGTAGTTTTTTACACCCAAAGTTTGTAAAAAAAAAACAAAAAAAACAAAAAAATAATAAAAACACCAAACTTTGGGTGTAAAAAACTACCCCCTCGGGCGCGCCGTTTGAAATTTTTTTTTACGAATGTTGTTAAAATATACGGATCTAGTTGTAAAAAAAAAATCGTGGTCAACGCCCCTCCGTGGCACGTGGTTCCCGAGGGGGTAGTTTTTTACACCCAAAGTTTGTAAAAAAAAAACAAAAAAATAATAAAAACACCAAGTCAAGAATAAGGTGCTACTGCCTACTATAATTGGTGCTACTGCCTCAAAACAGAAAACAAATATCAAGTCAAGAAATGCCTATTATTATTATTATTATTAAAAAAAAAACGTGGATCATATAATTGGTGCTACTGCCTACTATAATTGGTGCTACTCTCTCAAATTTCAATCTAAAATTTTACAAAGTGACACAAGAGCCTTGGAGACATAGTTCATTCGGGTATCTAGAGACTGCTGATTATGTTGGTTACATCAGTCCAGACGTGAACTATCAAGTGCCTGGTGAAACAAGTTCGTTCATAAATCAAGATATTTACGGAAAAAAACCATTCAAGGACGATCCTGGTGAACCAAGTCCGTTCATGACACAAGATACAGACGGACAAGGTTTTTTTACCAACCTTTTAAACACACCGGGATATGATTTCATGGGGTTGAACCAAGATATTGTCGGACAAAGTTCTTTCGCCAACTCTACAAGTGCGCCAGGCTATGACTTCATGGGGTTGAACCAAGATCAAGCATCACAGGTGATACACAACTATATTCATCTAATTCCAAAAATCTTCCATGCGTATGTTACACGCATACATAACGTGTTAGGTGATGGAAATTGTGGGTTTCGGGCGACAGCTTCTGCTCTCGGGTACGGTGAAGATGAATGGTTATTTATCCGGAGATCACTGTTGGAAGAGCTACTCGAGTTTAGAAATAAGTACACTAAGGCTTTCTTAGGCTCATTCAAAGATGTGTTCACGTCCTTGGCTTGGTCAGGATCGGGGTTTGCACCTGAAAAACACTGGATGATTATGCCAGAGGCAGGATTCTTGATTGCGAACAAGTTTAATGTGATCGTTCATTTTTTATCTCAAGAAAAAAGAAACAGTTCTACTTGTTTTCCGCTTTGGAGAGGCCCTCACGAGTTCCCAGAAAAAAAAATAATTACAATTGCACACGTGAATGGTAACCATTTTATAATGGTAGAATTGCAAGGAGAGTATCCAGTTGCCAGCACAAACAACCTATGGAAATTAATGAGAGAAAATGATGCAGCTGGCTGGGAGAATATATTTGAATCACGTCAAAATATGTATAAGTCTTGGATAGCACAACCTGCTACATTTGGGGGGTGTATCGATTAAACCTCTGTATGTAAATTATTAAATGATAATAATTTTGTAAAAAAGTACTTATTTTTATATAGCTTTTGTTACAGCTATAAATATAATTTGATAAATTATAACAATAAAAACTAATAATAAATACTATATCATTACTACTACTAATAATAATAAATATAATAATAATAAATATAATAATAATAATACTAACTAATTAAATAATAAACAAATACTAATTAATAATAATAATAATACTAACTAATTAAATAAATGAATAAAAAAGACAACAAAAAGACAAAATAGGCTAGAAACAAAAACCAAGTGATTGATGGATGTGATGTTTTTAATAGGGGGGGGTTGTAATTAGTAATTAGGGGGGGTGGGAATAAAATGACCCTTTCCAAAAGTTCTTTTGCCAAAAATAAGTCAGGAAATTCTGACTTTTGGCTTTTGCTTTTGCCCTTCAAAAGGAAGGCCAAACACTTTCAAAAGTCCTTTTGCCCCTTCAAAAGTCCCTTTTTCTTCAAAATAAGGAACCCCTAACACCCTCTTAGTTTCGATAGATAGCTCGTCCTGGTCAACATAGAAAGCAGGCAAACACCAGTTTTTTAAATTTTTTAATGCTTCCTGCTTCACAGAGCCACAGTGGGACACTCTGCCGGAATGATGTGGAGTCCGGTGGTGGAAGTAGCGGCGGATATGAGTTGGTTGATCCTTTTGACATTGCTCGTACCAAGGGTGCTCCAGCTAACCGCCTTAGAAGATGGAGGGTATTGCCCTTTTGTTTTCTCATCGCTTTGCTTACTGTTTAATCTGTTGTTCTTCACTGTTTATCGTGCTTTTCAGTTAGGGCTTGCTCATTACTCTTTAGGTAGGACTTCCAACTGTTAATATTTGCGAACAGAGTGAACAAATCCTCACCATTGATTTATACACGTGTATGGCTAGGATTTCATCATCAAATCGTAAAATACACTAGTGTATTTCATCATCAAATTCTGGCCATTGATTTACACACATGTATGGCCAGTATTAGTTTGCTCAGTTCGCAAATACACTAGTGTTCTCTTGAACCTAATCATGTAGCAATATGTTTGATATGTTGTCAATGCGCAATCAAAATATATTTCTTTATGCATGTTGACGATTAAATTCATCTGGCTGGCTAACAATGTTCTGTATTGTGTTCCCCTAGTTGGTTCATGAATTGGCAATAATAAGGTTTTGTTACAAGTAAGAGCTAACAGACAAATTGGCAAAATGTTGACTCGTGAACTAGTTCGTCATGTTAGACTATTAGTTAATGTGGTTATGCTAATGTAACTAAAGTAAAACAATCATACTGTGATTGTATTCTATCTTCATTACTCTTGTTTCCTTTCATTGCAATTATGCAACCGATTTTTTTAACTAATTTTCCTTTGATTTAGCAAGTCACACTCGTATTAAATGCTTCCCGTCGATTCCGCTACACCTTGGATTTGAAAAAGGAGGAAGAGAGAGTAGCAAACGTCAGAACTCACGCTCACATCATACGAGTAAGTAATGTTATCTCATCTTTATACTATATAACATGAACCAACTTATGACCCACTATTTTTGTTTTTCAGGCAGCCTATCGTTTTCAAGCAGCTGGAGGAAAACCAGATGGTATTTTTCTTTTCATATGTTTTTGCTGATAGAAATTTAGACCTTTTAGCTGCTGTTGATATTGGATTGGCTTTGCAACAGGAACCCCAAAAGCAACTGTATCTCCCATTCCTACTGGTGATTATGGTGTTAGTCCTGGACAGCTTGCTACAATGACACGGGACCATGATTTTTCTGCTTTGCAAAGCTTTGGTGGAGTAAGTTTATAATAGATTCAGATTCCCTCTCATACACACACATAAAGCACTCTGTTCATAATCATGTGGTTGACGTTCTTCTTTGTTTTCTCTTCATAAACACAAAAGGTTAAAGGATTGGCTGAAAAGTTAAATACAAACCTAGATAAGGGAATTCATGAAGACGATTCAAACATATTAGATAGAAAAAATGTATTTGGATCAAATACATATCCACGAAAAAAGGGGCAAAGCTTTTGGGTACTTACTCGTTATCTGTGTTCTTTTTTACTGAGCTATATTGATACTATTAGGCATTTAATTATTCGGAAATGTATTGTGTTTTATAGAGGCTTATGTTGGATGCTTGTCGAGATACAACCTTGATCATTTTGATGGTAGCTGCTGCTGCTTCTTTGGCAATAGGCATTACAACAGAGGTTAGTGAATCAGAACTTGTTACCGCATTTAATTACCCATGTTTATAGTAGGATAAATAGTTTCTGTTTTTAATGTGTCAGGGAATTAAACAAGGGTGGTATGATGGGGGAAGCATAGCTTTGACTGTTATAATTGTTATACTTGTTACAGGTACCTCATTAACTAGATATGAATATCGCCAGTTGTTGTGTTACGGGCAGAACTTAATTTCTGAAAACTTGTTTCCTGTTCTGTAGCCATGAGTGACTATAAACAATCACTTCAGTTTCAAAGCATAAATGATGAGAAGCAGAACATACAACTGGAGGTTTGGTATTTTGTACAGTTTTTTTTCTGTATTAGTTTTGCTGATAAATAAAGATGACATTTGTAGGTCGTAAGAGGTGGAAGAAGGGTGAAAATTTCAATATTTGATATCGTTGTGGGTGATGTCATACCTTTAAATATTGGAGACCAGGTCAGAGTATATGTTATCAATTATTTTTAGTAACATGGCCATTATGATATCCATCTTACATTGGTTTGACACTTTAGTTATAATTCAGGTTCCAGCTGATGGGGTTTTGATTTCTGGTTACTCACTTGCTATTGATGAATCAAGCATGACTGGGGAGAGTAAAATTGTGAGTCTTTGTGGATTTTTACGTATACTGCATTCTTTGTTATCTTCATGTATTTGGGAGTAGGACATTAGGTAACATAGCTTTTAAAATGGTCAAACAGGTTACCAAAGATCACAAATCGCCATTTTTAATGTCTGGATGCAAGGTGGCTGATGGCTATGGTACTATGCTGGTATGAAAGATGATATGTCCTTTTCCAAATCACCTGCACTTCGTTTTTAAGATATTCAAGATATCTGTATAATCTTGTGATTTCATAAATATAATAACTTCTACCTCTTTTCAATTCTGTGATGACATTTTCAATCTTTTCTACATGAAAGTAAAATTTTCTTTACATAATCTGATAGAAACTCGAAATTCAGCAGGCATTTTGATTGAATTGAAAGAGAAACGGCCCGATTCGAGATGGGCAAATCATCTCAAATCTCAGATACAAAGCACAACGTGCTTGAGAATTAACAAAAACAAGAACAAAAAACAAAGTCTAACATAAGCCTGCTAAATACTGGGAAAATTAAACTAATAACTGCTCCTGCAATTCAACTTGTAAACTGCTTCCCACTCCTTCATTTTCCCTCTCATTTGTGGCCCAAACCCGACACATCTGCTCCGATCCGCTTCTTTCCTCTTTGTGAATATATTTTTAACGGGTTCGTATCATAATCATTTTAGGCAACTAGCGTTGGAATAAATACAGAATGGGGATTGCTTATGGCTAGCATTTCAGAAGATAACGGCGAGGAAACACCGTTACAGGTAGTCCTCGGTACAAACTCTTTTTCTTTTTGTAATGAGCAATAAATTATCTTTTATAATATTTACAAAAGCACTCAAAGCTTTAAAGTTTTGACTATGACTTTTACCAGGTGCGTTTGAATGGGTTCGCAACATTTATTGGTATAAATGGGCTTTTGGTTGCTGTATTTGTTCTTATCATCCTTCTCGCTAGGTAATGTGACATTAAACATGACAACCATACCTTTTAATGCTTCCCGAAGCTCTGAGATGATAATATTCTGTTTGTTAGGTTTTTTACTGGACACACAAAGGATGAAGATGGTAAAGTAGAGTTTATTGCTGGCCAAACTAGTGTAGGGGATGCTGTTAATGGTGTAATCAAGATTTTAAAAACTGTGGTATGTATCTTCTGCATGTATACTTAATGATCATTTTTGGTATCTTTTGAGAACGATAGAAAATGCATGCTTTTGACTTTGAAATTGATCTGAGTTGGTGTTAACATGTAAGATGGTTTTTCGTCATGAAAAACAGTACAACTGAAAATTCGGAAGTGTAAAATAGTTTATGGTCGCTTTGACACCGGGTAGTCAAACCAGGACATGGATTGAGGAGACGCATTTTCGTTTGAGCGTACTAATTTTTGAAGAATGTCTAGGTGACTGTTGTTGGGGATGCTGCTGATAGTGCAATCAAGATTTTAACTGTTGTGGTATGTATCTCCTGTATGTATACTTAATGATCGTTTTTGGTGTCTTTTGAGAACGGAAGAAACTGCTCGTTTTGACTTTGAAAGTGACTGAGATGGAGTTAACTTGTGAAATAGTTTTTCTACATGAATAACATTGCAACTGAAAAGTTGAAGCGTAAAACAATTTATGGTAGTTTGAACACCGGGTAGTCAAACCAGGACATGGATTGAGGAGAAGATGCATTTGGTTTTGTATCCTTTTCAGCATACTAATTTTTGAAGAATGTATAGGTGACTATTGTAGTTGTTGCGGTTCCAGAAGGGATTCCATTGGCTGTCACCTTAACGTAAGTTATCTGTTTCTATAGTCTATTTGTATTTTTCTTTCTTTTACATGATATTTAGTCCTTTTCTTTGATACTTAAATTGTTAACCTCATGTTGTGCATAATTACAGGCTTGCATACTCAATGAGGAAAATGATGGCAGACAAAGCATTGGTATGTTTGATAACTCTTCCTCAAAATCTCCCGGCTTTGACTTGTGTTTTTTACTTCGCTTAGTTTCGTTGGTATTGTGCAAATGCAGGTTAGGAGGCTATCTGCTTGTGAAATAATGGGTTCTGCAACTACAATTTGCTGCGACAAAACTGGAACCTTGACATTGAATTTGGTGGGATATTTGACAAATATTTTGTTTCTTGCTGATCACGCCTTCTCTCTCTTATCATCAAATGATAATGTTTCTTTTTTTTTTGCTTTCTTAAGATGACTGTGGTAGACGCTTATATATGTGGGAAAAAAATCGATCCGCTGAACATGTCAGAATTACCATCAGGGGCTACATCTCTTCTCATTGAAAGTGTTGCTCAGAATACAACTGGCAGTGTATTTCTGCCTAGGGTAACTATTTTTTTATTTTTTTTTATTTTTAACATTTGTAGAGTATGTCATGATAAGTATTTCTATAGGTGTAGTAATGTTCTTCAACTTATTTTGAGAACGACAATTACTTTGTCACGTTTTTGTGCTTAACAGGATGGCAAAGACGTTGAGGTTTCTGGATCACCGACCGAGAAGGCCATTCTTCAGTGGGGCGTTAATGCAAGTTGCTCATTCATAAATTTTTATAGTTTTCTCTATTGATTCTTGTATCTGACTTATCTGTTTTTGTAACAATTGCAGCTTGGAATGAATTTTGAAGCTGTCAGGTCAGAGTCTTCCGTTATTCATGCATTTCCATTCAACTCTGAGAAAAAACGAGGTGGTGTTGTGGTCAAACGAGTAATTATACAGCCTTTCCAGACTTCCAGTATTCATATATCTACTTTCAATAAGCCTGTAGCAAAATCAAACTTGGGCAGCGACAAGAAAACCCCAAGTATTTTTCACTTTCAGTAGGTGTTATGGATAACCTGAAATTTATTTATTTATTTGTTTAATTTTCTGACAGCCTGATTCTCAAATTCATATTCACTGGAAAGGTGCTGCTGAAATTATCTTGGCTGCATGTACAACATACATGGACAGTAACGGGCAGCTTGTTCCCCTTAATGATGGAAAGGTAATTTAGTTATTCGCAAAATTTTTATGGAAGTAGATATATGCTTGTTCTCTTGCTTATGTGTCACGATCAATAGTTAACCATTTCTAAACTTGCAGGTTGAATATTTTAAAAAGGCGATTGAAGATATGGCTGCTGGAAGTTTGAGGTGTGTTGCTGTTGCCTACCGACCACTGAAGGGAGAAACTGTGCCAACAGATGAAGAAGAACTGTCATTTTGGAACTTGCCTGAGGATGATCTTGTTTTGCTTGCAATAGTTGGTTTGAAGGTATATGATATTTTGATGGTTGTGCCACTTGATCAGATTGTTAATGTATGGTATAAAGTTATTTATACAGGATTGTTTTTTAATAAATGGTTTGCAATGTAGGATCCTTGTCGGCCGGGTGTCAAAGATGCTGTCCAACTCTGTATAAAGGCTGGTGTGAAGGTAATTTACACGGTTCTTTTTTCAGATACGTTGATCATTATTATATAGTATGTATCATTCATGTGCAAATAGTTGTCAGTTTACTTTAATCCATGCAGGTGAGAATGGTGACTGGGGACAATCTCCAAACAGCAAGAGCAGTTGCATTAGAATGTGGAATACTTGGCTCGAATGCAGATGCTACTGAGCCAAACGTAATTGAAGGGAAAGCATTTCGTGTCATGTCTGAAGCACAAAGAGTAGAAATAGCTGATAAGATATCCGTATTTGATCTTACAATAAAACTCTCTTACTAATAAATATGATTTATTTGTTTGGCATCAGTTTTTATTTTTTACATTAATTTATATATGTGTGTGCATGGCCAACAGGTGATGGGGCGGTCTTCTCCCATTGATAAATTGCTACTTGTGCAAGCACTGAGGATGGGAGGACATGTTGTTGCAGTTACTGGAGATGGGACGAATGATGCCCCTGCTTTACATGAGGTAATTAGAATTCTTTATTACTATATGTTTTCATATTTTGAAATCAACATAATTTGTTTACATACTTTTAACATTTTTTCTTGTAATTTATAGGCTGATATTGGTCTTGCGATGGGGATTCAAGGCACTGAAGTTGCAAAAGAGAGTAGTGACATCATCATTTTGGATGATAATTTTGCCTCAGTTGTAAAGGTGATTAGTTATATGACTTATATCTTCTGCTTCTACTTGGATAAAATCACATTTTAAAATTCATTAATCCAACTAGTATATCGAAGATCAATATATTTCTGTCCTGTCACATAACAGGTTGTTAGGTGGGGAAGATCTGTATACGCAAACACTCAGAAATTTATCCAGTTCCAGCTTACCGTGAATGTGTCTGCACTTGTAATTAACGTTGTGGCGGCAGTTTCCAATGGTGATGTCCCCCTCACTGCAGTGCAGGTATCTCTCTTGTTCTATTAAGTCATGCAAAAGTATGGAGTCCATTTGATGCAAGGTTCATTTTTTTTATTTTTATATATTTTGGTTTCTGTGTAGCTTCTTTGGGTGAACTTGATCATGGATACTCTCGGTGCACTTGCGCTGGCCACTGAACCACCCACTGATCAACTCATGGACCACAATCCTGTTGGGCGCAGGTTATATTTTGCAATAATATTTATTGTTTTATCCACTAATTATTACTTCTGTTTCATGTTATTAATTTTAATCCCTTTTTCTCCTCAGGGAGCCTCTTATTACAAATATCATGTGGAGGAATTTGTTAGTACAGGTATTTCCATTTTTCAAATATTAGATTTCGCGTTAAAAAGTGTACCGCTACTAATGACATGTTTGTTGCAACGAAACTATAGGCTCTTTATCAAGTGTCGGTTCTGCTTGTTCTCTATTTCAGAGGCAGAGAAATCCTACATTCACAGCATGACCCCTATAAACATGCTAATAAAGAGAAAAATACTCTCATATTCAATGCCTTTGTCTTCGCTCAGGTACTTATTTCAACTTATAACGCGATGGGGTATACTTTATTCCCCCTTAACAACACCTAGACGCCACATCACCCACTTTACCCCTTTTCACTCCACCTCACCCTAAGAAATAGTTGACCCCTATATCAACTATTTTGTCTTAACGATAAACTAAATAATAAATCAAGAACGTGGTTGAAGGAGGATACACACATAGATGAAACAGAGGTTTGAAAAACTGTATGTATACACACACACAACCCCTTTACACGTCCGTCAACATCTTGGCGCCCCCCTTGGTTAACTCTTGTAACTCCTTTGAAGGAGTGGTGTTAACGGCCGTTAAGGGGCCACGTCGTCACTAACGCCCCTTGGCGTGAGAGTATATCGATGCCTAACAAGTCAATAATCTTTGTAACTGCAGATATTCAATGAATTTAATGCACGGAAGCCTGCTGAAATGAATGTTTTCAAAGGTGTTACTAAAAACCGTCTGTTCATGGGAATCGTGAGCTTTACTGTGGTTCTTCAGGTCATAATAGTCATGTTTCTTGGGAAATTCACCTCAACTGTAAGGCTGAGTTGGCAATTATGGCTGGTCTCTATCGCAATTGCGTTTATCAGGTCAGTTGTATTTTGAAATCACCCAGAGAATAAACTTTTGGGTTAATACCGTAAAAAACCAGTATACTTTCTATAAATAAGATGGTATATGTATATTTTTCTTTGCATGATTTTGAATGCCACTTTATTAGATTATGACCAGTTAATCTGTTATAGTTTTTTTTTCTCAAGTACGTTACAAAAGTTAGTTTAGTGGCTTTTTCTTGTGTTTTTTTACTAGGTTATATACCAAAATTTGGTTGCGAGATTTTTTCATGAAAAACAATGAAGTATATTAGTTTTTTTACCGAGTTAAACCTAAACTCTTCATGTTTATGCACTCTCATATTTCATTTGTTGTGTTTTCGATCCGTCACAAGTTGGCCTCTTGCGGTTGTTGGGAAATTGATACCCGTCCCTGAAAGGCCCTTCGCTGATTATTTTGTTGACATGTTTGCATTTTGCATACAATGTAGAAACCGAGGTACGCTTTTGGGACAAAAAATGTTTAAAAGGCGGTTTTGAGTAATGAAAGATTGGAAGCACATGGTTATAACTTATGAACTTGCATTTCTTATTATCACAGGTTCATTTGCTAGTTGGCCTCTTGCGATTGTTGGGAAAACAATACCCATCACTGTGATTATTTTGTTGACATGTTTGCATTTTGTGCATAGCATAGAAACCGAGGTACGCTTTTGGGACAGAAATGTTTATAAAAACCGGTTTTGTTTAATGAGAACACATGGTTATAACTTATGAACTTGTTTTTTCTTATTATCATAGGTTCATCTGCTAGAAGAAACGAGGATGATACTTGAACATAACCGGTGTGCATGGTCGGTTTTTTCCTGAAACTATGTATAACCATAACCGAGATGTCGGTTAACAGATAATCATAACCACAACTAGTTGGTCTTGGTTAAGTGGTCTAGTGTAGTGGGTTATTGTTGGTTAGCCGTTAACTAGATTTGGTCATGAAATGAAATGTTAATCATTATAAAAGAATTACAACCTTTATTGGTTACAAATAACATTGAACTAATTAAAACGATAAAATCTTTGGCATTCATATATACAAATTTAAATAATAAAATTTGGGATTCATACAATCAAATTTAACAACACCTAAAGTATTTATTTCTTTTTTTTCCTATTCTTTTTTTTTTTCTTCCTATCATCTTCAACAATGAACAATTACAAGTACAAAATTTTAAATTTTATTTGAATGAACTGCTAGCTGAATTTTATTTGCATGTGAGCCTTTGGGTTCGAAATAAATGATATATGAATTGAGTTTCTATCTACCTTCTATAATCATGTATCCATATATAAATGTTATTTTCTAATCTGAAACAACTCACAACTTTTAAAGTGGTTTCTAACAAGCTCAAAGAAATATTTATCATTTGGAACATTTTGTCAGTTTAGTTCAAATGTTTCATTTTTTTGTCTGTGGGTGCAAAAAGGTTTCACTGTTGCCATTTTAGTCTACTGAGTTAACTTTATTCATTTTTTCTATTAACGAGAAGGGCAATTCGGTCATTTTATACATTCGACCATATAAAATGATAGAATAGCCCTTCTCGTTAACAGAAAAAATGGATGAAGTTAACCTAGTGGACTAAAATGGCAACAGTGAAACCTTTTTGGACACACGGACAAAAAATGAAACATTTGGACTAAACAGACAAAATGGTCTAAACCACAAGGACTAAAATGACATTTAACTCTTATTTAAATTATTTAAAAGACAAAACATTTGCCATGATGTATTCTCGACTCCTTATATTTTTGGTTCAACAATACCCAATGAAACATGCTTAGGTGAAATGTTAGACGACTCATCTTTTTTTGAACAGCTAACTTCTTTTAATCATCGTCGTCGTGTGTAACTTGAACTTAAGACATTCTCTTCTCAACTTAGGTTTTTTTTTTTTTTTTTTTTTTTTTTTGAAAAGTAAACTTCATTAAGGACACATCTCCGATCAAACGGGCAAAAGGCCAAACAACACCCCCGACCCAAACGGGAAAAGGGCAAACAATTACAACATATATATCGGGTATTTACATCAATCCACCCAACTAATATAATTACAAGAAGATCTATTTCTAACCCACCCAAAACCCCTCGATTTTACCTCCCCTAAAATATCTTGCGGGCTTCGTCTAATCTGCTTGAAGACCAAATCCATTTCTTCCTTTCCAGATACACCAACACGAAATAATCACCAAACCTTGGATGATACTTAACTTAGGTGTTTAAAAGTTTTGTCTTTGCCAATGAAACACCACCCTGTTAAGCTATGGGGTGTGGGATAAAGCCCCTAGGGGCTTTATCAGGCCACGTCAACGCCACATCAGCAAGAGGGCTTTATCACACCCTCCCTTAACTTGCAGGTAGGGCTGCAAACGAACACGAACAACAGCTTGTTCGTGTTTGTTTGTTAAGAAATATATGTGTTCCCGAACTGTTCACGAACACTTATCGAACGAGATTTTATGTTCGTGTTCGTTTGTTAAGAAAATGGACTTGTTATTGTTCGTTTGTGTTTGTTTGTTAATTTTAGACAACGGACAAAAACGAACGTTGACGAACACAAATGAGCACAAAATAATGTTCATGAACACAAATAGAAACAGACGAACACAAACAATCGTTCATAAACAAAATATATATACACCGACACTTATTAGATATTTAATTTGTCGAAATTTTGAAGTATTTAAATAAATACAAAAATTAAAAACACTAATGAACTATCGAACACAAACGAACACGTTACCGAACATTCACGAACATAAACGAACGAACACGACCTCTGTTCATGTTTGTTCATTTAACTAAACGAACGAAATTTCTTGTTCGTGTTCATTTGTTTAATAAACGAACAAACACAAACAAACTTCCCGCCAAACGGTTCACGAACTGTTCGCCGAACGTTTGGTTCGTTTGCAGCCCTACTTGCAGGGTATGGGATAAAGCCCCCTATTAAACAAAATTAAAAAAAAAAAGATTTTATTGGATTAAATCATGTGGGCCCCACGTAAACATCTCCTTCTTCCTCATTACCATGGTAGCGGACAACCCATGGCTCCCCTTCCTTAAACTCGGCGGTGTGGGTGGTGGCGCCCTCTAGGCGCTATCGTCGGTGAGGTGGCAACGGTGGCGCCTCCACACCCTCTAGCCTTAGTAACATTAGACAACTCATGGGAAAAGTCCCCTAAACTTTGTTACTTCATCAAGATCAATAATCGAGATAAATTGTGTTCCTCCTGAGTATGTGGTGGAATGGAACAACTGGATTCCTAAAAAAGTTGGCGTAGCATGGTGAGCTCAAAAAGAAAGACTTCCAACCAGGATAGCGTTGTCAAGAAGGGGTATTCCGGTTCAAATCTGGAATGTGCAGTATGTGGGGCGTATACCGAAACTAGTGAACACTTGTTTGTCTCCTGTGAATTAGCTCAAATTGTTTGGCAGCTTGTTTACCAATGGTGTAAGGCACAATTCTTCATGGCTTTTAGTATCAAAGATATCCTTGAAGATCATAAACTGTACCATGGTTCAGTAAAGAGGAAAAAAGCCTTTCATGCGGTTTGTTTAATCACAATCTAGTGTCTCTGGAACTTGCAAAATGAGCTAACTTTTTCGGGGAGGACAAAGACGATAACAAACATATTGGAAGAAATTAAGGCGAAAATTTATGTGGGTAAAGAATCGAGCAAAGACGGCGGCGATCACTTGGGAACAATGGAATCGTTTCGATGTATTTTAGAGCATTTAACGTTTTGATTCCTTTGGATGTAAGTTTTGTTTGGAGTTTGTAAGTATGGTGTTAGCCGCTGGCTAGACTGATAATAAAATTTCTTTTGTTGCCGTTAAAAATATTGGATCAAAAGGCGCATGTGCCTCGTGAATCAAGAGCCCCATTATAAAAGTAACCTAGCAACTACGTTATGTAGTCCTTTATTCTTGGAAAGTGGCACACTATAATTAGTGTTCCTATCAAGATATGAATAACCCTCACCTTTTCCGATGTCTCATAGGAAAGGGAGGGAACCCTACAACTCAACATTCAAGTATCTTTTTATTTTTTGGAACCACGAAAGTTCTATTAAGAAAAAAAGTTTACTAAAATACTAAAATCATCCATGAGATTTGATTATTTTTGTCACTCCAGTCCAAGTAAAATAATAAAATCGTACTTAAGGGTTGATTACTTTTGTCACTTCAGTCTAAAAGTTCAAAAATGAAACTTTTTGTACCTGGATCCTTGAGTTTCATTTTTTTTTTGTTATTTTTATCCAAATTACTAACTGAGTTAAAATGTATCGTTAACTCTCATGAATGATTTTTGAAAATTCTCATACCTCATGGACGATTTTGGCACTTTCCCAATTATTTTTTTTATAAATTTTATTTTTATTTTGAAATAAAAGCAATAAAAATAATTATACATAAATTATATATACATACACACATTTATATATTTACACACCTGTTTTTTTAATTTTCTCTTTTTATCTTTAAATAAAAAATAATAACAAATTACTAATGTTTGGTACGACGAGTCGACGAGAGGAGATGAAGTATGAGTGTCAAGATAGAGGTGGAGGTGGAGAAGAGAGAAGGGTAGAAGAAAATAGCGTGTATGGTGTGCGTATAGCGGCAGAGCTTGAACGAAAGCTTCGTAGGGGCGGACTCTCAAAATCCAAATCGGTGGGGGCTGGACTCAAGAATCCAATATTTTACACTACAAAAAAAAAATCAGCAATTTTTGATAAAATTATCACTATGAGCGAAAACTCAATGGTGGCCAGGGGTAAGCTTCGCTAATGTGTGTATATACATAAAGTTATAAATGTGTGTGTATATATGTATATATATTAATGATTAATTTTTTATTTTTTATTTTAAAGGTGAAAATTAAAATTAAAAAAAAGAGTGAGTATATATAAATGTGTGTATATATATTATATATAATTATTTTTTTGTTTTGTTTTTTTATTTAAAGATAAAAAAAGAAAATTAAAAACTAAATGAATAAATGGGTAAATTGTAAAAATCGTCTCTTAAAATTTTATATAAATTCATAAAACATTATATTATATTATTTATCAAATCATACTTTATAACAAACTAGTGTTTATTACTCGTGCTTTGCGGCAGATGATTAGGTAAATTAAAAAAGTGCCTCCTTAAAAGTGATAGTTTATTACAAATAAACGCACTATTAAAAAGTTTGTATGTATTTCTTTTTTTTATCAAAAACAAATTTCACATCTATATCTATATTGATATAATAAATGAGATGCATTTGGGACATTGGGCATATTATGGTGGAGCCTCAAGGTGCTTTTAGGAGAGAAGCAATATTAGGTAATATGGAGGCGGGATTTGTTTGTTAATGGGTACCGCGCCTTGCTCCATACCAAGTTATGACCCGACTATATAATTGTTCCCAGAAACCTAAATCTCTCATTCTTCTCCTTCACGCCGCTTTCTAGATACTCATATGCTCTGCATTTAATCGATTCAATTCCTTGGTATTGACGTGAGTGAGGGTGTATTGATTTTTATTATAATTTTTAAGTACTTTTTACTCTTTTATCAAGCTTTAAATTTATAAAACACGATATAACACTATCACTCTCTACAACATGCTAGGTCAAGTGCACCCATCGTTGGCGTAGTATACTGATGGTAAGATACCGAGTTCGTCCAAGGACATAAGAGCTTTTAATATCAGATTATCATCAACGTCTAATCGACCCAAATTTTGAGAAAAGATTTTTTAACAAGTGAAAATAAAGAAAGAAACTAAAGTAATAAAAGAAACAAATAAACAAGAGAGAATCACTTAGTTATGACTCATCTTTTATGCATCCTTTGATGATTTCTGCACTTCGGGTTTTTTAAGAGATTATCATAGTTATAGTGGCATGTCCCTCTTTTGGAGGCAACGCTACCCTCAGCCATATTTGTCTGAGTCAACAGGGATACAGTCCCCCAAGGCCGGAATATTAAAAGATAACTAAATAAGTTATTAATGAAAAATGTGGCATGTCCCTCTTTTGGAGGCAACGCTACCCTCGGTCATATTGGTCTGAGTCAACAAGGATACACTACAAGACCGGTTTAAAGTTTTAATAGTAATTTATTTATATGGGATTCAAGCCGTTCTTACTTCCCTCGATTTGATGCTATCTACCTCAAAGGAAGTCCGAATAAGCTTGAATCAAGTCCTCGCATGATCTATACACTGAACGAGGCTAGAACTTTACCCAAACCACCCTTCTAACCCCCTTCCAGACAGTTAAGGTGTTTTATATTCAACTTAAAGATATAATGAGTGAATCAACGAAACATGAAAAGATGATAGGATAAAATTAACTTTCAATATAAAAAGCTAGTTATTAAAGTCATTAATACAAACCCAATTAAAAAGTTAACCAAAGATTGGAAATCAAAAGTAATACATAAAAGATTTTGTGTTCACCAAGTGATGTAAGAGATTAGCCAAGCATGGCCATAGTTTGACAAAAGCTCTTACTATCAATCTTGGATCCCGATACTACTACCCACTCTAACTCTAATGATTGTGGTGGATGGTGGTGGTGGATGTGAGAGAAATGGTTTGCCAAGAGATGGTTTGCTATTGAAGAAAACACCCCTATTTATAGCTGAAAACAGAAGCTTTACATGACCCCATGCCTTCCTTTTTCTCTGTCTTCATTTAATGAGCTTGTCAATCTGGATGCTCACACGGTCCCGTGTGTCAACGGCACGACTCCATGGCCATTGTACTTGTTGTACTATCCAAGATTTGCATATCTGGAAGTTGACCACGGCCCCGTGTCTCTTGTTTGCTTCTGTTTGTCTTCTTCTTCCTGAAATCTTAGGTGGGGCACGACCCCATGCCTAGCAGGCACGGCCCGTGCTTGTCTTCTGATTTTTTTTTTGTCTTGGGATGAAGCGCGGAGGGTTGGTATATTGTATCAACTTCCCTTCTATTGTATTTATGCTGTTTTTTGTCGTTAATTTGTTCCTTTTGTACATTTAAGCTCTTTTAATCCTGAAAATTAAAAGTATACAAAGAAAGCACTTTTTCCAACATTAGTACTAAAAATGGTTGTTTTTATACCTTATTTGATATAATTTATATGTTGCATTTGGCGCATATCAAATACCCCCACACTTGAATCTTTGCTTGTCTTCAAGCAAAACTCTTTAATATTGCTTACACTCCCAAACGGGATTGGCAGAGAAGAAGTTTTCGGGTCTTTTTTGTAGAGTGTCGGGAATCCAAGTTCTTTTTATTCTTGTTTTTATTTTATTTACAATCCTATTCAACATGATTTATTTAGAACTCTTTTAAGAAAAATAAATATTTTTGGGCATAACATGCCTTTTAAAATTTTATTTAGCTGTATACAAATTCACAAACCTCACAAGTGATCACTCAACACTCAGCCGAAGATGAATAAATGTAACGCTCAATCCCGGCATGGAACTTGCTCCTACCATATGCTTGACAAGTAATCTAACGCCCTCCTTTTTAACATAATCTTTGTAAATATCAAGAGGACTTTAAAAATGTAGGTTTTTGGTTAAGGGTATGGTAGTTTTATTTGAAAAGTGGCTAAAGGCGTAAAATGTTGGTTTTCTTTTGAAAATTTATTTGTGACTTAGGTACCAACTAAATGCTTATAAGCAATAAGTTTGCTTATTTTATTTCAAGCAACTAGAGATTTTTTTATAGAATATTCACAAGAAAATTAAGTCACATACTTTTGCCTATTTCAAAATAACGGAATTTTACTAAAATAAAGGGGTGTAAAAAATGGTTTTAGGTGATGGGCGATTTATGCAAAACGGTGTTTTGCGGGTTTTGAAATGAAAAGTTTAGGCTCAAAGGGGTTGACTAAGGGATATTTTTTGTGGGGAGATAAAGAGAAAATAAGGTTAAAAAAGAAAAAAAAGGTTTATGGTCCTAATGCCTCAATCATGTACTTACTCAGATTAGTCGGTAAGGACCGGGAATGTATCGTCTTGTCAAGTTCTAGATTTGTAAGAACCGTACGGGCTATTCACACAAGAAATGAAAAGTGAGCATTTAGTAAAGATATGATATTGAATGCTCGGTAAAGACTCAAAACTCACAATTTATGGGAAAAGGGTAAGAGTGTGAAGGGTAAATTACTTTTTGAGTCTCTGTGTTTTATGAGTTTTAACTAGTTGAGTCCAAAACCAAAAAGTTTAATGACTTGAGTCCCTATAAGCATTTTCTTGAACCATTTGAGTCCATTTTTTGGATGTTTGTTAAGTCAGCTGTTAAGTCCCCCTGTGTGCAGTCCACGTGAGGGGTATTTTCGTCCATTTATGCCTATTAAGCCTTAATTGCTCCTGTATTTATCTCACCAACCTCAATTAAAACCATATTTTTACCCCCAAATGTTACTTCACAATTCCACTGATAAACTTCAATTTATCTCGTTAATCATCATCTATATTCGAACGAAGAACAATGGCGAATCTTCATGACATCTCAACGTGGTGTATTCATGGTTATGGACAGCATTTCGATCCGTATGTGGAGTATGGCAAGCAACTGAATCTCATCTCTGTTTTAACATGAAAATTTTCACAGTAATTTCACCTCTGTTTTACTTCATTTCAGTTGGTGAGCCTACAATGTTCAGCATTCACATTTTCTATGATGGGGAGTTTATGGTTAAACCTGTGTTGAAGTATGTAAAAGGTAAAAGCAACCATATTGATTACATAGATGCTGATGAATTCTCAGTTATTGAGTTTAACACGATGTTTAAGATGCTGCATTATCCGGAGGATGAAGTTGTGTATTACCATTATAGGATTCCGGATAAAAGTTTGGATGAAGGTATTAGGGCTTTAGGGACTGATCAGAATGTGATGGATATGTGTCAATATGTTGGTAGGATTAGAGAGATTGAGGTGTATGTTGAACATTGGATGACAAAACTTGACACGTATTTTGTTTCATCACCTAAAGCAACATCAAATGTGGTAATTGAAGAAATTGTTGAAGATGCCCCATCAGATGGGAATGTTCCTGTTCGTGCTAGAACTAAACCTAGAGCGTGTGTTAGAAGACTTGCACTTGAGTGGATGGATGAAAGTGGCCCATCAGGTGTGAATGGTGTAAATGACTTAGGTGTGAATGAGGGGAATGACTTAGAAGGTGGTATTAACTTAGGACTGAATGGTGTAAATGACTTAGAAGATGGCAATGACTTAGGTGTGAATGGTGTAAATAATGAGCAATTTAAAGATATTGAACAACATGATAAGCAGGATAATCAAAATGCAAAAGATAGTGAACAAGTAGATGAGCAGGATAATGAAAATGCAAATGCAATTGATGATACTGAAGAATCATCTTTGAAGTTTACTAATGATGAAGAGGATTCCGACGATCCGGATTACAGGATCGAACATGAGGCACCTAATACGGATGAGGATGATGACCAAAGAGTGCATGAAGGTAACAAGCATAGTAAAAACAATAATGATGATGGTGATGACTTAGATTACAATATTGATAAACACAATGTGATTCAAGAACTTGAAATGGATATGGAGACATTTAGAGTAGTTGTTGAAACAGAAGGTAATGATCTAGAAAATCAAGATGATGAAGAAAATCAGAATGATGAAGAACAAAATGAAGAGGAACCCACTGAGATTGACCATGAAGACTTTGAAAGTGCTGATGAAATGACCCTCCATTAAAGAAGGGTCTGAAGAAGATGAGAAAGATGAGAAAGGGGGTCAGGGGTGGAAGAGGGCCATTCTATGTTGGGCCGTTGTTTACTAATAAAGAAGAGTTGAAACATGTCACACCCCAACCGATGGCGGAAACATCGGGATGGGACGAACACATTGCTCAAAACTTCATAACACTATGTGACAATATAAATTAAATTTGATTTCATAAAAGTTGCTAAAAATGTCATACAAGAATCGAATAAAACAACATTGTTTCAAACATACATTGACAAAATAAATTAATCTAAGTGTGTTTCTAAGTCCACCTAAATCTCGTTTCTTCACTTAGCATCATCTTTTCTATCAAACCTGCAACATGTATTAAAATATGATCAACAAAAAGTTGGCGAGTATACAAGTTTGATACATAGCATAAAATAGTTTAAAAATAGTCTAACGGCTCTTATCCAACATGAATCACAATATGCAAGTTACTAGTATGTTGAAACGGTGTCAAGTATATGTTCAAACCCAAGAATCCAATGCCTTAAAATAGCCTATCCCAAATAATAACGGGAGGTAACATGTTTAACTTAACAATACCCCAAGACTCGTGGGCGGTGCATTACTCCTATAGCGTTATAATTGTTAAGGTAGGCTTGTACGAAGTTAATGAGCATACAGACACGAAAAGTTTACATAACATACGAGATTAACAATCATCATATTGTATCATGTTTAACATGGATAGAGAGTGATTCAAATAGTTTCAAGAGTTTTGTGTGTTTATATAGAATACATGTTGCACCCAAAAGTGTTAAAGTAAAATGGGTTCGAGTATACTCACAAAATTGCATATGCTTTCCGATTTATCCAACGTGACGAGGTTGTTGAGACTAGAAAGTTGAATGTGTTCGATTTGGAGTTTAAGAGGTGTTTACATATGGTTTAAGGGTTTGGAGCTTAAGGTCATGAAAATAACTTATGAAAGTAATCATCTTGTACACATAACACATGTTCTTGACACTACTGAAACTCAAAAAGAGTTTGTATGTTTCCATGGATTAAAGTCCATTAGAATCGTAACATGTGTATGGTCATAGGTGATGTAACATATTCTTGACAAGTAACTATTAAGTTATCATCAAGTCTAGCTACTTAGATATATACAGATTATATAGATAACATATGAATATTTTATAAAGATTACAAATCCTATAGATCAAGCATGAGGTAGGAGATTAAAGTCTCCATCTAGGCACCTCTTAGTGTCATATAATTCATACATGAGGTAGGAAGAACAAAGCTCCCATTTAGGTACCTCCTTTGTTCACCATTACACTTGTTGTCATAAACAACAAGGAGAGTCATGAACTTACAAGTATTAATGAAATAATAACAACTAATCTATGGAAAAAAAATCAAGTAGTGAGTGGATTTCTATGAAGGATAGCCCAAGCTAGTCCAACTATCATACATTCATCAAGCTTCAAGCTTGAACACTACTTGTGGGTAAAACCCTAACTAAAACAGAATGTTTGTGAGGTTTTAACCTCTGATTTAACATGTCTCAGCCTTGTTTTTAAGCCCAACTAACCATTCAATTGATTATGAGCATTAGGACATAGGTTTGAGATGAGATAGACTCAAGTTTAGCTAAGTTTAACAAAGTTAAAGTGAAAACAGAAAGTAACAGTCCACTTTGGAGCCTTTTTGGTGACATTCCAGAGCTTGGTTTTCCATGGAAAACATGTGGAAATGTTCCTAAGGTTGTTCCAAGCAAGTGGGAAAAAGAATCAAGTGAAAAGGCTAAGTATTGAGTGAGTTATGCTCACTTGAAGAACTTGGTATGGATCTGGCCGAACTTCTGATTAACAGCAGATTAGAGGAAGATTTGAGAGTGTTGTGGATGTTTTGAAAAGTGTAAAATGCTTGGAAAACACTTAGGTTTTATAGGGGAGGATTAGGGTTGGGTTAGGTGAGTTATTAAATGCTAGAACAAGTTTAAAAATCAAACCAAACACAAAACAGCGCCAAAATTCGCGTCTGATCGAAGTGTGGCGGATAGGGCCGCTCTCACGGGCCGCGTAAGCCTAGGACCATATGGTTCACGGGCTGCTACTCTCCCCCAAGTGGCTAAAGTTTGATTTATTTACAATTTGGCCCCTAAGTTCTATGTTTTGATGTTTTGAGTGTGTAATAGGATGTTTTAAGCACGATTATCATAGTTCAAGGTATGAGATGTAAATAAACCATAAACCAAACATAAAACAAGTATAATTATGTTTATTTGTCGAGGAATAGCATCGAATTCACGTAATTTAGTATATAGATCAATAGTTTGCAAATTTGACGTTTTTAGCACAAAGTATGAATAAAGTGTCACATGAATGATGTTTTTGAACGTATGGACATGTATAAGACGTATATAACACAAATGTAACAAAACACGGATTTCATTATGATCCAAGTCTCGGATTTTACAAAGATTACAATGAAACGACGATTACAGGAATACAAAGTTTCCAAAAATAGGATTACAAGTAAGGGTTTCCAAATATAGAAAGTATGAAAATGCAGGGCGTTACAGTCTCCCCTCCTTTAGGAAATTTCGTCCCGAATTTACAATAGGAAGACTAGAAGAGTTTTGGCAAAAAAGGTGATTATTTAAAATTGAGACTTGAAAAGTTTGAAACGTAAGAAGTAAAATTGAGATTTGATTAACGCAATGGGTTAAAACTATATTTTAAATGCATTATTAAACGCATATTACAACGCTTATTCAATCGAAGATATCGCATTTAAACACTACTTATAACCCCTACAACTTAAACGCATTTAATCGCATTTTACATCGCTTATTTAGACTAAACGTTATCGCAACGCAAACCCAACGCAGAATTGAAACACGGATTTAATTACATTATGTGTGTTGTTTGTGTAATTATTTATTGAACGTTATGTGGTTATCAAAACGTAACGCTTTTACGCTCAAACGCTCACTCGTAACTCGATTAAATGTAACACAACGCTTAACAAACGAACCAAAGTTGGAAAACTAACTCGCGCAAATACAGCCGTTCGAATGGCCTTCCGTCCGAATAGACATCCGCCCGGATGACCATCCGACCGGATGGAGCCATCCGAACGCTGCCCCTCACGCACCGCTTTAAAGTTCCCCTTCCCTTATAAATACTAGTCCTACGCCCTCATTCTCACACTTTGACACCCTCATCCGCTCCCCAAGACTCTGTCGCGATTCAAGGCTAATTTGTAAGCTTTTTCCCTCAAATCTTCCACAATCTCCATCCCTAATCACTTCTACTCCATCTTCTTCACCAAAATCACACACACACTTGAACTTTTTCTCGAAATCATCTGATTTGGACCTCTTGAAGGTGGTTTACACGCATTTTGCTTAGGCAAGCTGTTGTGGGACACCATTCAATCGAGATTGGTTCAAGATCTAAAGGATTTCACACTTTTCAACTTGATTATGAAAGAATTCAACACTTTTTCATCGTTGTCAACTTTCTGTTAGTGCATTACGTCTATTGACTTCGTCTTGTATCATGTAATAGGATAGGATAGGATATCCAGTGCACGAGATTCGGGAAACAATTGTTAGAGAGTTAGGTTGTGATTTCGCTCATATGTACATGCCATATAAGCGAAATCAGAAACATCAGATTTCGCTCATATGGACATGGTCATATAAGCGAAATCATGGCTAGTATATATAGGTGCACTGTTCATTCATTTGGTATCGCGACTTCCGAGATTGTAACGAAGTGCTGCCAAAATCTGTCCAGGTTGTAATCTTTGTTAAATGCAATATAAGTGACAGATATTATAGTATCAAGCTGTTTTCGCGTCCAGTTCTCTGTTTCCGCCTTTGAACCGGATATAAAGCTCTTCTGATCGACTCATTCGGGTCATACAACGATCCCACAAGTGGTATCAGAGCTCAGGAAGAAGAGTTTAGCTTGATATCATCCTCATTCTGACTTCTACACCTTCTTTTATCATTCCAGGAAGTTTTATCGGACAAAACCGGATCAAAATTTCACAGATAATGGATAATTGGACATAGATAAATCCTTGAAAGTTTCATATCTAAATTCGGACTAAAAATGGACCAAATTGACCTTCGAACTGATTTCGCTTATATGAACATTTAGTGATTTCGCTCATAATTCTCATCAGATTTCGCTCCTGTGGACATCATTCCTTGAGGTTTCGCTCCAAAGACATCTAATTTCGCTCATATGTCAATCTAATTTCGCTTTTGTGGCACAATACCTTGAGGTTTCACTCCAAAGGCACCTGATTTCGCTTTTGAGACACAAAGACACATAATTTCGCTCCAAGATACATGTGATTTCGCTCCAATGGCAGTCTAATTTCGCTCTTGTGTCAAACTTTGAGTTGATTTCGCTTCAAGGGTCCTTAAGTGATTTCGCTCCAAGTGTTAAAACCTGATTTCGCTCTTAAGTGCTATTTCGCTCAAAAGAAAGATTTTTGTATCGAAATCATTTCGCGTCGACTGAGTGTCAGTCAGTTTCAGTTTATTTGATATTGATTGTACTGATTGTATGTGTTTGTTTGTTTCTATCCAGGTTTGAAGATTAAAGTGAGAGATTCAAAAAACATTTTAAAGATGAAGCTAAAGCAATGACTGCTGAAGTAACACTTACTCGTGAAGAAAGACATGCACGTCTTAGATTGGATGATGTGTATGATGCTTATAAAGAAGCAACACTAGCAGGCAGGTGGAGCAAAGAAAAAGAATGCTATGTTGATCCTCATGGAAACCCGACGGTTGATCCGAAGACGGATGACCTTGATGCATTAGTTGCTGCTATACCTACTGTGAGTGTTTGGTGCAAAGGCCTTAGGGAGATTCCAAGGTATAAAGAGCAGGTTGAGAAGGTATTCGGAAGGTGATATTTGCTAGTCTGGAGAAGAAGAAGAAGAAGAAGAAGAAGACAGTTGAAGAAATTGTAACTGAGAGTGAGAAGATGGTGAATGAAGTGAAGAAGGTTGAAGAGGAAGCCGAGGAAGTTGTTGAAGAGAAAACGCAAGTGGCTGAAGAAGATCAGATTCAGAAAGCAGAGGAAACCACAGTGCCAGTCACTGAGGTAATTATTCAAACTGATACTTCTGATAAAATTGATAATGAAGCTGAACGACAATGCAAGAAATGCATGGAAACGTGCAGTGCTTGTATTGGGAAAGACGAAAAACTCAACAACAGAGACATTGAATTCACTAAAATAGAAAAAAAATTCAAAGAAAAATGTCATGAGATGATTGAAAATGAAAAGTTTTTGAAACAAGAAAATGAAAAATTGAAACAAAAATGAGTTTTGTTCAAGGAGACAGTTTAGCAAAAGAAAAAGAACTTAAAATTGGACGACAGTCTAATTCTGAGTTTGATACTCAAAAGAGAAAGCAACAACCACAGGTCAAAGATGTGTTCATGAGAACATGTTTCAAATGTGATCAAAAAGGACATCTTGCACGCAAGTGTCCAAATCTAAAACCTGTGGATGTTGACAAAAAGAAGATTGATGTTGAGAAACAAAAATCTGAGAATGTTCGACAAAGGTCAACAAAATTTGATTCGAAACAAACTTGGAGGTACAATACAAACAAGTTTGTTTCAAATCAAAATTGGAAATCAAACCAGAACAGGTTCGATTCAAGACAGACTTGGAATTCTCACACACCCAGATTCAGAACAACACAGAGTTGGAAAACATCAGTTGATATGACAAAACCCCAACAGTTTTGGAAACCAAAAGTTGTTCAAAATCAAAATGTTCAAAAAGATTCACATTTTTACAAACGTGGTACACCAAAAGGTCAGACATGGTCTATTAAGAAACAAGTTGATTTGGTACAAGATGAGAAAGTTGTAGTTAAAATTGAGAAAGTTTTTGTGAAAAATGACAAAGAATTTCCAGCATTGAATGAAAATTATTGTGTTGAAATGCCTAAGGTTCAACAAACTTGGGCTAAATTGTTCAAGTAATTGAGTTCGTTAAATGTGCAGGTGCTCAAGAATTCTGAAGATTGTGAAAATGGAGATTGGAGCAGCCTGGCACAACAAGAGGAGGAGGCTGCTGCTGGACCCTGTTTTGTTTGAACATGGAGTTTATTTGTTTTTCTGTACATAAATAAACAATATTTCAAAAATCCTAAAAATTGAAAAATTAAAAACCAAAAATATGTTTTTAGTTTTTTAGAAGTTGAAAAACCAAAAATATGTTTGTTTTTAATTTTTTGTCAAAAATAGAAAATTACAAAAATATGTGTTGATTGAATACGCCGAAACCCTCACGGCTGAACAAACATGATTCCTTTCACCAGATTGAAAAACGGTTTTCAAACTGTAAAAATCAATGTGTTGTAAATCATGGGGGTAATTAGTATTATATGTTATATTTTCTGTAATTCAGTACACGAGAAGCATAAAATGGATGGCGAGACAAAGCTATCAGTATCGGGTTGTCAAAATTTTTAATGGTTTTGCATTTTAGGGGGAGAAAAATTGTCAGAAAATAAAAAAAACATTAGAAAATTTGAAAAAGCCAAAAACATGATAAAATTTAAAAAAATTTGAGTTGTTGCGTAAAAAGAGGAAATGATAGTACATCAGTAGACAGTTACAGTATGCTAAAGAATTGTAATGATTAAATAGCGTTAAACAGTCTCACTGATGATATGTTGATAGGTTTTTATACATTTAGTAAATTTTTTTTGGGATATAAACTTAATTTCAAACACTTACTTATTTCGTGGGGAACACTACTTGGATATATAGGTAACCCCTGAAATCTCGTTTGAAATGTCCCTTTTTCTGATATACTAGGTCTTTATACTCAGTGATATCTGGGGTATTATTCCGGGACTTCTGCTGAATGGAAGTTCTGACCTTGTCCTCGAATAATACTTTTCGTAAATGCTTGAAACATAGCATCACCCTCAGCATATATGATAAGACAATAAAATTGCTTAGCAATGCTGTTGTAAAAAAGATCCTCTAAAGGGGACACGCCCAAGTTGAGTCATGATCTCTCTGCTGAACGGTAGTTCTGACCTGAGCTCTCATGATTCTTCATAATTTATTAACCCCTTACAGATATCATTTGTGTTATACTTACCTGTAAGACTGAATATTGGGATCTGGATACGGGAGTATATTCAAGAGGTGGGACACATGAATGAGTTTAAGTTCTTAATACACCTAATTTGTATCCTGAATCAGTTGAAATTTGTATGAAAATTTAAGTGGACCAGTATATCGACAATCTAAGTGAATTGTTTAATTCTTAATGTGTAACCAAGCTCAACGGTACTTGTGACTTGTCAAAAACTGATATGATCCTCTGACGCATACTCAAACAAAAATATTGTCTGTAAATATGTTTGTAAATATTTCTTTACTACTTTATATTTTCAGAAAAATACAAAAAGATTTTTGATTCTGCTTTGTTTTCGACAACTGATGTCTGAAATGCTAAGTTTCAAAATCTAAGTAAGCTGATTGTGTTTCTGAAAATAAAACAAGTTCATTAATTTGAAACTTGTATTAAAAATTCAAAAACAGTTTGTGATATCTCCAAGATCATTAGTTTGAACTTGATTGATTAACTGTGAGGGAGTTGGATTCTTTAATGCTGCTAAATCATTTAGTTTGTTGACAGGGGGAGTGAATTAGAGAATTTGATTGATAATATGAAAGCATTGTATTTATAAATGTTTGAGTGATTGCAGACGTACCAGATTACGATCCCGAGAGCAGAGTCTAAGGGGGAGTCTGAAGACAGGCTTGAAGCATGGAAAAGCTAGTAGATGGAAAGCTAGGTGTCGATCCCAAAATCACGGAAGCTTGACGAAAGGGGGAGCCTGAAGCTGATAAAAGAAGAGAAAGACGGTTGGATGCTTACAATGTTACAACTTGAAAAGAAAAGGCAGAATGATCAAGACTGAAGATGTGTCATATTGAAGATTAGTCACTGAAGACTTCGTCAATATTCGAGGGGGAGTCTGTTAGTGCATTACGTCTATTGACTTCGTCTTGTATCATGTAATATGATAGGATAGGATATCCAGTGCACGAGGTTCGGGAAACAATTGTTAGAGAGTTAGGTTGTGATTTCGCTCATATGTACATGCCATATAAGCGAAATCAGAAACATCAGATTTCGCTCATATGGACATGGTCATATAAACGAAATCATGGCTAGTATATATAGGTGCATTGTTCATTCATTTGGTATCGCGACTTCCGAGATTGTAACGAAGTGCTGCCAAAATCTGTCCAGGTTGTAATCTTTGTTAAATGCAATATAAGTGACAGATATTATAGTATCAAGCTGTTTTCGCGTCCAGTTCTCTGTTTCCGCCTTTGAACCGGATATAAAGCTCTTCTGATCGACTCATTCGGGTCATACAACGATCCCACACTTTTCTTCGGTTTATACACAAATTTCGATGGAATCTGGACTCAATCTGACTCTCGAATCGTTCCTTAGTCGAGAGCCGGCTTGAAAACAGGTTTCCACCTGAGAGATGGACCAATTAACGGGTCAAACATGAATCTTCATCAAGAACAGCTCGTCGTCCGAATGGGATGGGCCCATCCGGCCGAATGGACTGGATCTAGGTGTGTTTCTGTTGTTTGACACGTCGTTACGCCGTCTCCGTTAACTTAAAACTTTTACTTAGAAAATTTTACAAAACTTCCAAACACAGACCATCCACCTGAATGGCCATCCGTCCAGATGACCTGACCCTTATAATATTCGTTGTTTAAACGCTTTTAAACTAAACTCCGAATTTTAACAATTTCACAAATAATTACATCTTATTCGAATGGCCATCTGCTCGGATGACCATCCGTTCGGATGGGACCCATCCGCTCGGATAAGTCTGGTGAACACTTAAACCGTTCAACACTCAACTCAAAGACTTATGCTTCTGTTTCCGTACACAAGCTAACTCAACGCGCTCCCTTCAATCCAATCCAGATTGTGTTTACTTGCCAAACACACACTATGAGTATACTCGAACCCATTTTCATTTAACGCACTTTTGGGTGTTACATACGTTCTATATCAAAATGCAACGCAAACACCTTACAAACGCTAACCGCTCCCGCATGTTATACGTGATTTATTGAATGCCTGTTACTATGCTTATACAGTGTTACACTAGAACGTCTCTAGCAACGATAGTACTATAGTTTGGACTCAGCACCTGTGTGACAGGGGTTTCTAGGGATCACATTACTTTACTTCTCATGTTTGCTTCGGTGGACATGTGTCGCGTATACTCTACAACGCAGTCTCGTGGTTAGGTTGTATCATTGTTGATAGTTACATGCTTCGCCCGTTACGTGTCCCATGTTGGTTAAGCGTAAACGCTTTTCGTACTATTATCTACGCAAACTTGTGTGCTCACCTTTACTTTATCTATTGACTTTTATTTTAACGTATGTGGCAGGTTGATGGAATGTTATGCTGAAATCAAGATAGGCAGTCTAGAAACACATCTAATAGAAATCTAGGTTGTCGGACTTGTTTTGTTTAAGAGATGTGACTCTGTGATAACTATTTGTGGAATGTTTGTTTATTGGTATAGGACAATGAACGTTTTAAATATTGCTATTTAATAGTTGTTATAGATTCTCTTGAGCAATCTGGTTTGCCTAGTGTCGCGCCCCGATGTTTCTGCGATCGGTTGGGATGTGACAGATTGGTATCAGAGCCATAACTATAGGGAATTAGGTCGAGTCGTGTAGAATTGACCTAGTCTATAGTCTAAATACCAACAGACCAGCTTCATGCAAACCCAGTAGGGGTTACGTACGAACTCGCTTTTGATACTCTCGTTCGAACTTGCGAAAACTACATCTTCGTGCGAACCCGCATACCACAACTTCGTACAAAGGAGCCTTTCCTAAGGTGAAATACTACATGCCTTCCCTAAGGCCAACAAAATATACACCTATTTTCGAAAATGCTCGCATAACACAACCGAGTGATTGGGGTCGAGATTAGGTGTGAAAACCAAGAACTCTCGATAAGGTCACTCACTCTACGCGTATTTTTACTCTCAACACGAGAACCTCTGTTGAGTCAGGAGTGACATCCATACCTCGACAGAGATCTCCATCTCTATCTAGTGGTCGTTTAACCATAGTTAGGAGCAAAGTTGTTAAGTTAGGGGTGAAACCCGCATCTTAATAACGCGTTCCACTCCCTACTTTGATTTTACAAAACTCTCACCAAAGTCTCGACTATTCCAATGACTCGAGTCACGTAGTAACTGGAAGGATGAGTGCCATTCGCCGTAATTTGGTGAGAGCACAGTCTATTAGGCCAAAGCGTGTACTCGAACTCGTTAAGAATAATCGAATCACTTTGGGTAGTCGATGCCTAACACCCAAGGCACTCTATTTTCGATTTCAAGCCTGCAATCTCCGATTTTATGCATTATCGATTTTATGTGTTTATATGTTTATATGTTTCGATTTTGGAGATTTTACGCTTTATCGCTTTCCGCTCCCCATTTTACAAAACATGCACAACTCACACAACCCTCTTAATCTAAAACGCTAACTAGTCGTGAACAAACTAAGAACTCTCGTACGCTATACTCGCCGCTTACGCTACTCTCTATCGCTCGCAACTCTCACAGGCACTACGCAACCTTGAAAGATAGGTGAATACGTGGAAAATATGTAGGTGAATACATTCAAAATATGTGCTTACGTGAATTATGTGCACATACGTGCTTACGTGCTTATGTGAATACGTGCTTATGTGATTTATGTGCCTACGTGACTATGTGTTTATGTGCCGACGTGTTCCTTAGCTTTACCTAATAATAATAATAAGTATGTTGAATAAACGCTAAACTTCTCAAAATATAACCCGATATAATCGAATCTCGTCTAATTCATTTGACGACGTCTGCTGCAAAATTTGCACTCGGCAATGTCGTCATTTGGATCCCACACTCAACGTGCTGCCCGCCGAAACCATGCTGACAAGCGTATCGCTTCACTTGTGGCCAAGGAAATGGCCAAGGTCATACCTCAAATTTTCAGTGAAATCAATGAGGTCAGCAGCAAATCTTCTGTCAAGTCAAAGAGCGACGCACCTCGAACTCCTTTCAGCTTCAAGCAATTCAAAGCCTGCGGTCCTGCAAACTTCACTGGCGAAGATGGACCCAGTGCTATATTCCAGTGGTTTGACTCTATCGAGGTCACCTTCAGGCAAAGCGGATGCCTAGAAAACCTCCGCACTGTGAATGCTATCGGAGTTTTCCAGTCCAGGGCACTGGATTGGTGGACTGCTGAGCGCAACCGGCTCGGTAATGATGCAGCTTATGGCCTCTCATGGGAGGAACTCAGGGAGCTTGTGATGAAGGAGTTATGTCCTCCTCATGAAGTCTAGAAACTGGAGAATGAATTATGGCACATCAAGCAGGAAGGAGGTGACAACGCTGGTCTCACCGCTCACTTCAAGCAGCTGAGTATTATATGTCCTAGTCAGGTGGACACGCCTGATAAGACAATCAAGAAGTACATTCGAGTTCTCCCCAATTTTGTAGCCGACTTTGTTCAGGTAGCAAAACCTGTTACTATCGAGGAAACCTATCAACTCGCAGCTGAGATCAACGATAAGTGAGTCTTGGTTGGATATTTCAAAACCTCGACCAAGAGTCTCAGTCAAGCAATTGCTACTCCCGCTACCGACAATGCAGCATCCCAAGGTTCAAAGTCTTCACGCCAAATCCGCAAGCAAAAGAACAACAACTATGCTACTACCGCCGCTCCACTCAACGTCGTCCCTGTACAACCCAGCAACCAGAACCGACAAGCTACCACCTACTAAGCGTGCGTACACTGGTATCCACCCTCTGTGCCCTACTTGCACTTATCATCATCCTACTGGGGGCAACTGTCATTTCTGTGCAAACTGCAACATCTATGGGCATTTTACTGCTCACTGTCGTTCCGGCCCATGCTAGCAAGCTGCTCAAGCTCCTCCAGCACCACCAGCTCAACCCCTTGCTCTTCAGGGTAACCCAGCGGTTCCGGAACCCGCTGCTAATGCTCGAACTTGCTACACTTGTGGTGACCCTAATAATTTTGCTAACGTTTGCCCACTCCGTGTTGTGAAACAAGAACCGCAGCAACAACCACAGCAGCAGCAACAACAACAACCGCAATAGTAGACTCAGCAGCAACAATATCCACAACAAGCAGCCCGCGGAAGAACCTTCAACATCAACGTCCGCCAGGCTCAGACTGACAACAATGTTGTCAATGGTACATTCCTTGTTAACGGTATTTATGCTTCTTGCTTATTTGATACTGGAGCCGATAACTGTTTTGTGTTGTTTGAATTCAAAAAGCTCCTAAAATGTAAACGCGCTAACCTCCCAACGACCTTCAACGTGGAAATTGCCACAGGAAGAACCGTCACCATCAGCTCCTTTCTCCGTGATTGTACCCTCGAACTCAACAATTACGTCTTTCCAACCGATCTCATTCCTATGCAACTTGGTAGCTTCGATATCATAGTAGGAATGGATTTTCTTCGTGAAAATCATGCTAAAGTTGTTTATTTCGAAAAGATGATTCGTTTTCTTTCAAACGGTGATCAACTATGTGTTTATGGCTAAGTATCTTCGAAAGAACTGTAGCTTATGTCGTGCATTCAAGCAAGCAAGTATCTCCGCAAGGTATACTCGGCTTTCTTAGCCCATATTGTAGTAGCGAAGGAGGAAAAGAAAACTGTGAAGGACGTTTCCTTTGTTTGTGATTTTCCTAAAGTCTTTCTTGATGATTTACCTGGTTTACCCCCTACTCATGAAATCGACTTTCGTATTGACCTCATCCCTAGAGCTAACCCTGTCGCTAAAGCTCCTTATCGCCTCACACCCTCCGAAATGCGTGAACTCTCTAGCCAACTCTAGGAGTTACTTAATAAAGGCTTCATACGCCCTAGCACATCTCCATGGGGCGTGCCTGTCCTCTTCGTGAAAAAGAAGGATGGATCGTTCTGAATGTGCATCGATTATAGGGAACTTAATAAGCTTACCATCAAGAATCGCTACCCTCTACCCCGAATTGATGATTTATTTGATTAGCTGCAAGGCGCTACCTGTTTCTCTAAGATTGATCTACGTTCTGGTTATCATCAACTGCATATTCAGGAGCAAGACATTCCTAAAACCACTTTTCGTACCCGCTATGGCCATTATGAATTCGTGGTCATGCCTTTTGGTCTCACAAACACACCCGCGGTCTTCATGGATTTGATGAACCGTGTGTGTAAACCCTTCCTTGATCGCTTTGTTATTGTGTTTATCGATGATATCCTTATCTACTCGAAGTCGAGAGCCAAACATGCGCAACATCTCCGTTTAATTCTCGAGCTGCTCCAAGGAAATCGCCTCTACGCCAAATTCTCCAAGTGTGAATTTTGGCTCGAGGAGGTTCTATTCCTCGGTCACATTGCTAATAGTCAAGGAATTCACGTCGATCCTGCGAATATTGAAGCAGTTAGGAGTTGGATTACACCGAAAACCCCGTCTGAAATTCCTTCTTTCCTCGGATTGGCGGGTTATTACCGTCGATTTATCACCGATTTCTATAGAATCGCCATTCCTCTCACATCCCTAATGCATAAAGACAAGCCTTTTGTTTGGGGAACCGAACAAGAGGATGCCTTTCAAACTCTTAAGCGTATGCTTTGCAACGCTCCCGTACTAGCACTACCCAATGGAAACGATGACTTTGTCGTTTACTGCGATGCCTCTAACCTAGGTCTTGGTTGTGTTCTTATGCAACGAGACAAGGTTATCGCGTACGCAGCTTGCCAACTCAAGGTCCACGAGAAGAACTACACAACCCACGATATCGAACTCGGTGCAGTTGTTTTTGCGTTAGTATGGCGACACTACCTGTATGGTACCGAGTGTACTGTCTTCACATACCATAAGAGCCTACAACACATCTTGAACCAGAAAGAGCTGAATATGCACCAACGCAGATGGGTTGAACTTCTCAACGACTACGATTGTGAGATACGCTACCACCCAGGCAAAGCAAACGTCATTGCTAATGCTCTTAGCCAACGAAGCTATTTACATAGTGTTCGAAATGTTTAAGCCCAACACGACCTCGAAGCTCTCATTCGCGACGCTCAACACGCCTATTTTCTCAAGAACACTTTGAAGGAAGAAAGAATCTACAGAATCGAAAATCAATTAGTGAATAAACCGAATGGTATTTTTCAATATCTTGACCGCATTTGGATCCCTAGTCGCAATAATCTCCGAGAGATTTTGTTGACTGAAGCCAACAAATCACGATATTCCATTCACCTCGGTGCCGAAAAGATGTACCAGGACCTTCATGCCAGGTATTGGTGGCCGGGAATGGAAAAGGATATCGCGTTGTACGTTTCGAAGTGCCTAACTTGTTCGAAAGTTAATGCCGAACACCAACGACCCTCTGGCTTGCTTAAACAACCCGAGATCCCGATGTGGAAATGGGAGAGTATAGGTATGGATTTCATTACGAAACTCCCTCGCACGCCATCAGGTCACGATAGCATTTGGTTATCGTCGATCGTCTTACGAAATCCGCTTACTTCTTACCGATATGAGAAGACTTCAAGGTAGAACGATAAGCACGAATCTATACCGACGAAGTCATTTGTCGATATGGGACACCTCGTGACATCATCTCTAACCGCGATGGTCGATTTACCTCGAGTCTCTGGGAGACATTCCAATCTGCTCTCGGTACGACCCTTAATCTTAGTACCGCATTCCATCCCCAGACCGACGGTCAGACTGAGCACACGATCCGCTCCCTTGAAGACATGCTTCGTTCGTGCGTTATAGATTTTGGTGGTAATTGGGATTAGCATTTACCTTTAGTAGAATTCTCGTACAATAACAGTTATCACGCTAGTATTCAACTGTCACCGGTCTTGAGTTATTACAAGAAACGCTCAAATCACCGGTCTTGAGTTATTACAAGAAACGACTGACAAGATCCGCCAAATACGAGACAATCTCCTGAAAGCTCGGAGTCATCAAATGAGTTATGCCTATAAAACGCCGCAAGCCCCTTGAGTTTGAAATTGGTGATCACGTACTCCTAAAGGTTTCGCCTTTGAAGGGGTAATCCAATTCGGCAATAAAGGAAATCTAGCGCCACGATACGTGTGACCCTTTAAGATTCTGGAAAGAATTGGCAAAGTGGCCTACCGACACGAATTACCGGAGGAACTCAGCAATGGACATCTGACTTTCCACGTCTCGAACCTCAAAAAGTACCTAGCTGAGGAAAATCTTCACGTGCCTCTTGAAGATTTGCAAGTAAACGAGACTCTACACTTTGTGGGAAAGCCAGTAGAAATCATGGATCGAGAGACCAAAAAACTTCGACGCTCTCACATTCCTATAGTGAAGGTTCGCTGGGAAGGCAAACGCGGCGCCAAGTTCACTTGGGAACTCGAAAGTGATATGAAAGCTAAATATCCAACCCTCTTTGTTACGCCTGCTCCTTAATTTCAAGACAAAATTTCCTAAAGTAGGGGAAGCTGTAACATCCCGACTTTTCGGATCGTTACCTATCGCTGTCATTCCTTTCATAACCACTTGTACTCTCGAGATTTGATTAACGCAATGGGTCAAAACTATATTTTCAACGCATTATTAAACGCATATTACAACGCTTATTCAATCACAGATATCACATTTAAACGCTACTTATAACACCTACAACTTAAACGTATTTTATCGCATTTTACATCGCTTATTTAGACTAAACGCTATCGCAACGCAAACCCAACGCAGACTCGAAACGCGGATTTAATTACATTACGTGTGTTGTTTGTGTGATTATTTATTAAATGTTATGTGGTTATTAAAACACAACGCTTATACGCTCAAACGCTCACTCGTAACTCAATTAAACGCAACGCTTAACAAATGAACCAAAGTTGGAAAACTAACTCGCGTAAATACGGCCATTTGAATGGCCTTCCGTCCGAATGGACATCCGCCCGGATGACCATCCGTTCGGATGACCATCCGACCGGATGGAGCCATCCGAACGCTGCCCCTTGCACATCGCCTTAAAGCTCGCCCTTCCCCTATAAATACTAGTCGTACGCCCTCATTCTCACACTTTGACACCCTCATCCGCTCCCCAAGTCTCTGTCGCGATTCAAGGCTAATTTGTAAACTTTTTCCCTCAAATATTCCACAATCTCCATCTCTAATCACTTCTACTCCATCTTCTTCATCAAAATCACACACACACTTAAATTTTTTCTCGAAATCATCTGATTTGGACCTCTTGAAGGTGGTTTCCATGCATTTTGCTTTGGCAAGCTGTTGTGGGACACCATTCAATCGAGATTGGTTCAAGATGTAAAGGATTTCACACTTTTCAACTTAATTATGAAAGAATTCAACACTTTTTCATCGGTTGTCAACTTTTCTTTGGTTTATACACAAATTTCGATGGAATCTGGACTCAATCTGACTCTCGACTCGTTCCTTAGTTGAGAGCCGGCTTCAAAATGGGTTTCCACCGGAGAGATGGACCGATTAACTGGTCAAACATGAATCTTGATCAAGAACAGTTCGTCGTCCGAATGGGCTGGGCCCATCCGGCCGAATAGACTGGATCTAGGTGTGTTTCCGTTGTTTGACACGTCGTCACGCAGTCTCCATTAACATAAATGTTTTACTTAGAAAATTTTACAAAACTTCCAAACACAGACCATCCTCCCGAATGGCCATCCGTCCGGATGACCATCCGACCGGATGACCATCCGACCGGATGACCTGACCCTTATAATATTCGTTGTTTAAACGCTTTTAAACTAAACTCCGAATTTTAACGATTTCACAAACAATCACATCTTATTCGAATGGCCATCTGCTCGGATGACCATCCATCCGGATGACCATCCGTTCGAATGGGACCCATCCGCACGGATAAGTCTGGTGAGCACTTAAACCCTTCAACACTCTGCTTAAAGACTTATGCTTCTATTTCCGTACACAGGCTAACTCAACGCACTCCCTTCAATCAGACACACAGAGTGAGTATACTCGAACCCATTTTCATTTAACGCACTTTTGGGTGTTACATACGTTCTATATCAAAACACAACACACAATGCAAACACTTTCCAAACGCTAACCGCTCCCGCATGCTATACGTGATTTGTTAAATGCCTGTTACTATGCATATACAGTGTTAGCCTAGACCGCCTCTATTAGTGATAGTACTATAGTTTGGACTCAGCACCTGTGTGACAGGGGTTGCTAGGGATCACATTATTTTACTTCACGTGTTCGCTTCGGTGGACATATATCGCGCATACTCTACAACGCAGTCTCGTGGTTAGGTTGTATCATTGTTGATAGTTACATGCTTCGCCCGTTACGTGTCACATTCTGGTTATGCGTAAACGCTTTTCGTACTATTATCTACGCAAACTTGTGTACTCACCATCATTTAAATTCGCCAATTAATGTGGACTTGCCACTTTGCTTGTGTAAACTATTAAGAAGATCTTTTTGAATTATTTAGCGGATCGATAAAGTTCGAATTAAAATCGAGATAATCGCTTGAAAATGATGTAACGAATACATAATATAATAATAATTCCATAATTTTCCATTAAACAATAGCAAATTACAATACGTGCCTTAAACATTACTTTTAAATAAACTTAAACTGACTTGTCCATGCGGGGACTAAAAAGATAAACATGTCCACGCATGGATTAAAAAGGAAATACAAGTCCACGCAGGGACTAAAAGATAAACATGTCCACACAGGGACTTTTGGAAATTAAACAAATACAATACATGATAAATAAAGAAAGCCTTCACTTGTCTTTCTTTCCCTTGATCAGTTTAGTGAGCTTCTTGAAAAATTTACTTGTTTTCTTCTCACTTTTCTCAGCACGTCACTGAACGTCTTCCACCCTTTCCAAGACCTGATTAATGGCCTCTAGTTGTTGTGGTGGCAGTGGCTGACGTACAACTGGATACTGGTATCCATAACTTGGATAACCAGTAGGTGGATAAGCAGGTGGGAAAAGAGATGGGTATAAGGCGTTGTGTACGGCTGCTTACATGTATGGGTCGTACGAGGGTGCCTGGTAGTTAAAATCTACCGGCGGAGAAGGTTCAAAAGGGTTATACCCAGACGTAGCTGGATACGAAGGAATTGGGTTATCAAAACCCACTAGCGGTGGTGGTTGAGCAAACGTCACAGGCGTTGGGTCAACCACGGGTGTAGTGTTGGAGGGTCCACCCATTTGTGGGTCCTCAAGAATAGGTGGGTAAGATGGTGGGAATGGTGGTAGCGGACTTGTCTGCGGTCCCATGCGCACAGACATGCACGCGCCACGTTTTCTCCTTGGTGACTCAAGAGGTGGTTGTGGTTGCTCCACAGCTGGTGGTGGTTGTGGATGTTCCACTGGTTCCATGTGCACATCCTCTTATGGAGGTCACAGAGGCGGTGAAGGAGAATGGTAGGAGGGCGTGTATTCAAAATTAAATTGGCCCCAGTATTGGTCCCATTCATTAGGACCTTGGTATGCTGACCCCGCATAAGAAGCGGAACCACTTGAAATCTCGATGGGGTGAGCTGGCGACCCCGATGGTGATCCATGTTTTGGTTCACGTTTTACTCCAACTGATTCTGCGCGGCTGGAGGAGTGTTAATATATTGATTCGGGTCAAGAGACCCGTTGAAGGAATGCAAATGAGAGTGGTGTGAAGAATGGTGAGAATGGGAATGTTGTGAGTGGTATGAATGGTGTTACGAAGGTGACGAGTCAACAGAGTGTCTTGCGGATGAATAGGAATTCCCCCAATCTTGAAAGGGATCCGAGTCGAAAGAGGGGGATGGTATGTATCTCGAAGGTCCTACGTGTCCCAAAGGTCCTCCCCTCATTGGACCTTTGCTCTTCCCATTCCTCAGTGTATCGGCGACATTTTCAATTTAGCAACTTGTCAAAAACCAAAGAAAACAATATATATAAACTTAATAAGGATAAGAGTTAATCCTAGGTCATTTGCCTAGACTTAGAAAGTCTAAGGAATATGCTACTGTGTCATCTGAGATTAAACACAAAAGGCTAGTGCTTAATTCACTCAAAAGTTGACTTTGATACCAACGTGTCACACCCTGATATTTACCACAAATCCTGGTGGGCCCGGGTGGGAGTATCATGACGTAAGATTGGTATCGTCATAGTCAAACAATCACAGATAGCACAGTGGAAGTCTTGGAGTATAAAATATTATTACAAATGCAAGTGTCCGAAAGTTCAAAAATAAATATACAGACTTGTTTGTAATAAAATCCACAGGCGGATCAATAAATGTACAAAAGGGAGAACATTAGACTACTAGGATTTATGCAAATGAGTTGCAAATTCCACTTATAGCATTACCGAGCAACTTCCAGCCTATTTACGTACTTGCACCTGTCACTTAGTCTTTTGAAAATACGTCAGTTTACACTAGTAAATACAATCAACCGACACATTTTGAAAACATTTTCAAAATTGTTTTAAGTGCACAAGGCACATGATTTTATAAATAACTTGGGATAATTCAAAATGATCTTGTATATAGTTTTACATGCCTGTCAATACATATGGGGCCCAGTACTAAACACTGAGACATGATTAACCGACACACCACTTAAACCCACGGAGGGGTATCCCCACGTAGTGGGTAAGAAATACATTTTATATTAGCATTAAGCCTCTATCGGGTGTATGCCTACACCCCGAGCTTGGTCGTGGCCATTAGTACAATGTTTAAGTTATCACACAAAATAGATTAAAACGGGTTATGAATATTTTGTAGCCACAATCGGGCATATGATCCCATACCCGACCAAGCGGTAATAATTTACCGTATCCCAAGCCCGTATAGGGAAAATAGGTTAAGAGTATTTACCTGAGTTAACACTTATCTTAATATGCAAGGTTTATAAATAACTCAGTCCTTAATCAATTGACTAAGGTAGGTAGCAATTTACTGGAAGGCCCTAGTCTGGAATGATGGTATAAATAACCAATTAGAATGCTAGCGGGTCCTATTCAAGTCGTAGACTTGGACCGGTTAACTTAAAATATCGAAAACGGTACGATATGCTTGATTAAGCGATGGCCGGAATAGAATGTAGTTTAAACCCAAAAAGTACTAAGACTTGTATAATATGGGTAAACAAATAACATTCTGGAATTTGAAGTGAAAATGATAAGGTTTGACCCGTTTCGGTAAAGTTACGTAAACTAGTTACATAAGCTTAACCGTACGTATATAAGCGATAACGGGTAACCAGATGAGTCATGAACAAGTTCTATATGCCAATATACTTTAAATAAGTTGTAATATCAGTAGGATATCAACTTATATGCCTGTTAAGGTTTAAAATCAAACTATGCCTCATAAGTGCGTTTTAGTCATTAAGCGACGTATTAAAGGAACTTGCGCATAAACTGATGTTATGACCATGATCATTCTGTAAAATACTTTATTTATGATATAATATCAGTAATTAATCAAACATATGTTAGTTTTATAGTTTAAGACCAAAGTATACACCGAAGGGGCATTTTGGTCATTATGGACATAGTTTGAAAACTTAATTATAAGTCTGAGTTAAGATCATGTACCTACTGTGAAAACATTATAAATAGATTATAATATTAGTAGGTATCAAGTTTTAATTGATAGTTATGATTTAAAAGCATATTATGCGCCAAAAGGGCGTTTTTGTCGTTTTGTGACATAATTTTTGATCTTATATCAAAACATATGTTATGAACATGTTCATACTGTTAAAATATGTTATTTAATTTAACATAACAGTAGGTAATTAGTTTTGTATAAAAATTATGGTTTAAAACCATGTTATGTGCCAAAAGGGCATTTACGTCATATTAGGACATAATTTAAGAAGTTGTACATAAACTCAGGTTCTAAATCATGGTTGTAAAACAAGGTTTCCAAGGCCGAGTACTTCCCGAGTAGTCGCTACAAGGTAGGCTGCCGAGGCGACTTTCTCTAACTCCACCTAATTACTCGAAATGGATAAAAAGCGGTCAAACTCGGCCAAAATCAGATCTAGTAGGCCAATTCGGGCCGAGTTTGACTTAAAATATAATAAAACATAATTTATATGACTATCATATTAGATAATGAATATCATTTTCACGTATTTTGTGATAAATATTAGTAAATTTATGTTATTAGACATATATTTAATTTCCGAAAACTAATTTCTTTATAATTTAACATGTCCGGGTACTCCTCGAGTACTCTCCGCCTATGCAGAGTACTCTCAACTCCCCGGTCGACCGACTAGGGAGCGCCTAGCGACTTTTGCAACCATGTTCTAAATAGATTTGATATTCCAAAATATTTTAAATTTTTATATTAGATCAACAGACCATAAGTTTGATAAGATAAATTATGTTTAAAACCTTTCTATGTGCCGAAAGGGCACTTTGGTCATTATAAACATAATTTACGATCTCATATGAAAATTCAGTTTATGATCAGTTTAATAACATCAAAATATGTTAATTACATTAAATATCAGTACATAATTCATTTGCAAGTTCGTTAATGATTAAAACCTTATTTATTGCAAAAAGGGCATTTTAGTCAAAGTATGGCATAATAACAAAACTTGTACAGAAACTCGGAATACGATTATGATCATGTATTATGACCTCAGAGGGTTATGCTACATTAAAGTATGATCATAATGCAACCTTAAATCAGTAGCAAACTAATCTAAATTGGGTCAGAATCTAAAGTCAAAGCAGAAGTCAAACTTCGCGACTTTCGGTTGCGAACCGACTTTAGAACTTGAATTGATGAGCCGAACATGTTTATACATGTTCTAATAAGTATTACCAAGTTGTTTAAGTATCAAAACATGATTTATAACATCTACATTATCAGATTGCAACATTTATGAAATCTGACCCGTTTGACTTTTTATACATTAAAACTTTGACCCGTCAATTGAACTAGTAAACGTGATTTTTCATGAGGTGCCCTTTTTGAGGGATTAACACCTACCTAATTACGATCACGTAGCCATGTTCACCTCGAACAATGGCTGGACCATTAAGGTCTAAACCGAAAGTCAAAGCATTTATAAAAAATGCTTGACTTTTGGCTTTAAAAGCCAAATAAACGAAAGTGTAACTGAAAGGAGCACTTACTAGTGATCCTCAGATGAAAAAGAATTTGATTAGGAAGTGATGTGTGTAAAATGCACATATAAACTATATCAAATGAGGCATAAAACTAACCTTTTTTTAGTACTAATGTTAGAAAAAGTGTGCTTTTGTCTTCCTTTTGTATTTTCAAGACCAAATGAGCCTAAACGAACAAAAGGAACAAATGTGCAGCAAAAACTAACATAAATACAAAGAAAAGGAATAAACGTGGCATGCCCGACCCCTCAACAACATCTCCCCAAGCAAAAAAGGAAACAAAAGGCTGACCACGGCCCGTGTCCAGCGGACACGGGGGCGTGGTCAAGTGTCTGCAGAAATGGACAAAGGTGTGGAAGCTTCTATTCCCACTACAGGGCGTGTCCAGCTCAGCACGGGGCGTGGTCAATGCTAAGATTCGCAGAATCTTGCAAATCTTGATAGTACAGATATGCTTCTGTACACGGGGCCGTGCCCAGCGAACACGGGGCTGTGCGGAGCCTAATTCAGACAAGAGCAATTAATGAAGGAAGAGAAAGAGGATGGCCACGGGGCCGTGTCCAACGGACACGGGGCCGTGGCCGAGCTTCTATTCAGGCTATAAATAGGGGTGCTTGGCTCACTTCAAAGGCATCCATTGGCAAACCACCTCTCTCCCACTTTGCCACCACTCCACCACCACCACTACAACACCCACATCCACCACCATCATCCACCTTAGAGTGTGTGTAGTAGTCTCGGGATCCAAGATTGACCGTAAGAGTTCTTGTCAATCCAAGGCCATGTTTGGCTAAGTCTCTTATATCACTTGGTAAAGACAAGCATTTAATGTAATACTTTTGATTTTTAATCTTTTCACACTTTTTATTTGGTTTTGTATTAATGACTTTAATAACTAGTTTCTTATGTTGAAGGTGAAACTTCTTTATCATTTGTCCGTGGTGTCTTGGCATTACTTTACTGTCTATATAAAGTAAAAGATTTTCACCATTCATATCTCTACGGTCTATATAGAGATATGTTGGCTACCTGGTCGGGGGTTAAGGGAATGATTTGGTAAGGTTCTTGCCTTGTTCAGTGTATAGATCCTGCAAGGACCTGGGTCAAGCTTACTAGGACCCCCTTCAATACCCACTGGTATTGGATGGCGGGGGTGCGAATGGCTTGATCCCCTCATATGTAAACTACTATTAATACATTAAACCGGCTACTTGTGACTGTATCCCTGCTGACTCAAACCACTTAGCCGAGGGTAACGTCGCCTTCAAAAGAGGGGCCTATCACTTTACGCATTAATAACTTAATTAATTATCTTCCAATATTCCAACCTTTTGGGATTGTATCCTTGCTGACTCAAACCACTGGGTTGAGGGTAACGTCACCTTCAAAAGAGGGGCCTACTACTATAACTAAGATAATCTCTTAAAAACTGCAAAAGTGCGGAAATCATCAAAGGTTACATTAAAGGAGAGTCGGATCCAAGTGATTCATCTTGTCTATCTGTTTTTATTTTTATATTCAGCATTTTTGTTTTTATTTTTCATGTTTAAAACCTTTTCTAAAACTTTGATTTGATTAGACGCTGAGGATAACCCGGTACTAAAAGCTCTTGTGTCCTTGGACGACCTCGGTATCTTACCAACGCTATACTACGCTCACGATGGGTGCACTTGCCCATGTGTGTGCTTAGTGTAAGTAGAATATCGTGTTTTATAATTTTAAAACTTGACTAATGTGTAAAATGGGCTTAAATTGCTAATAATAACATAACACACTCAACACGCATCAAGTTTTTGGCGCCGTTGCCGGGGACACAAGGATTTTAAGAAAGTTAGAAATCAACGGCCTAATTGTTTTTTCTGTTTTTCTATTTTTTTGGGGGATTTTCTAAATTTTCCAGCTTCTGCAGACTTCAACACGGGGCCGTGCCTGGTCGGACATGGGCCGTGCCCAGCATCCTTACTGGGAGTTTTTGTTTTCTGAGTTACGGAGAAGTAACCACGGGGCCGTGTTGGTGCAGCACGGGGCCGTGTTGAACTCTCCAGTAACTAGGATCCAGAAAACAATCACTGTAACCACGACCACGGGCCGTGGTCAGCGACCACGGAGCCGTGGTGAGACTTCTGACCAACAATCTTTTTTTGTTTTTATCGCAGGACTTAGAACCCAGGCCCAGCACCTGAACTTCTTACGCAGTGCATGAGCTCCAGTTCCAATAAAGACATAAAAGAACATCTAGACGAACCTGAACGCTTTCTAAGAAAAAGACTTAAAGCTAAAATCCAAGAGAAAGTTTCGGGGGACCCACTTCCAATGGCGGATCAATGTACCCTAATGGATTACCTACGACCTACAATGGGTAATCTCGGCACCGTTATCAATGCACCAAATGTCGATGCCAACAACTTCGAACTTCGGCCGCATTTGATACAAATGCTCTAGAACTCCGCAACTTTCCATAGGCTTGCGGACGAAGATCCCCATTTACATATTACCAATTTTTTGGAAATATGTGATACTTTTCGGATCAATGGGACATCAAACGATGCCATCCGCCTCCGAATCTTCTTGTTTTCATTAAAAGACCGAGCTAAGGCTTGGATTAACACCCTCCCAAGTGGTTCGGTAAACAGTTGGGATGAACTAGCCCAAAAGATTTTATATAAGTATTTCCCTCCTTCTAAAACGGCTAAATTAATGACTGAAATTAATACATACTCACAAGAGGACGGGGAATCCTTATATGAAACTTGGGAAATTAAGAAAATTTCCTCATCATGGTCTTGCAGTATGGCAACAAGTATCCACTTTCTATAATGGGTTGTTGCCACACACAAGACAAACGCTCGACTCTAGCTCCAAGGGACTTCTAGGTAATTGTCGCCCAAATGAGATTTATAATCAAATTGAGGAAATTGCTCAAAACAATTTTCAATGGCACACTCCCTGAGGCACAAAATCTATTGCCCCGGGCGCCCATAAGGTTGATGAGAGAATTTCTTTACAAGCCCAAATCGAGGCCCTCTCTTCAAAATCAAAAAGTTAGAAATGGCAAAAACGGCCTCGGTTATGGCTTGCGAAGGGTGTTGTGGGCCACATGAAAATTGGAGTTGTATGAAAGAAACGGATAATCAAACGGAAACGGTAAGCTACATTGATAATAGACCTAGGTCGTCGGGTCCTCCAACGGGTATCTACAACCAAGGATGGCGTAACCACCCTAACCTTGGTTGGAGAGAACCCGGCAATAGTAGTAATCAACAAAACCAAAACCAACGAACAAACTTTCAACAACAAAGAAATGAGTCACAAAATTTCTCTCAACAACAACAAGGGGGACGAGAGAGGCTTGAAGATACTATCTCACGCCTCATCTGTGACACCGAAAAGAAAAACTCGGATCGATTCCAACAAATGGAATCAAGTTTTAGAAATCAACAAGCTAGCATTCAAAACATTGAAAAACAACTAAATCAACTAGCTCAAAATTTCCCCGAGAGACCACAAGGCGCGTTACCCAGCAATACTGAGACCAACCCAAAGGCGCAAGTACATCTCATAACATTAAGAAACCGTACCGTAGGTCCGGAGGAGGCTCCGCCACCTCCATCCAACAAAAGTCCACCCATGCAAACCACGAACTCATCAACGCCTCAAAAAGAAACAACTCCTCCGCCAAATCACGAACCTACTAAGAACCCCCCGGTGCCCTACCCCAGTCGGTTACTTCGCCAAAAGACCAATGAGCAATTCACAAAATTCGTAAACTTACTAAAACAGTTGCACATCAATCTTCCATTCGTGGAGGTCCTCACTAAAATGCCTAAATATTCAAAATTTATGAGAGACTTTCTCACTCACAAAAGGAAAATTGAAACATTGCAATTAGTTAATTTAAGTGAACAGTGCTCCGCCATACTACTCAATAAACTCACACAAAAGAAAATCGACCCCGGAAGCTACACCATCCCTTGTTCCATTGGGGGATCACCTATACAGAATGCGCTAGCCAATCTTGGGGCTAGCATCAATCTCATGCCCGCATCAATGTTCGACTGACTCGGACTAGGTAAAACAAGTCCCACAAAGATGAGCATACAACTCGCCGATAGGTCAATCAAATATCCGCAAGGTGTCACCGAAAATCTATTGGTAAAAGTCGGAGACTTTGACTTCCCGGCCGACTTTGTCATACTCGATATGGAGGAAGACACCGAAGTGTCGCACATTCTAGGAAGACCATTCCTCGCCACCGCTCACGCAATGGTAGATATGAGTGGTGGGAAATTAACATTGAGGGTCGGGGACAAAGAGATGGAGTTCGAGGTTGGAAAAAGAGTAGAAGACTACGACCCGGACAACTACATGGATGTCATAGACTCAAGCATAGATGATGCTCTCTGACGGTGCAACATGGGATGCAAAACATCTCACTTGGGTAACATAAGACTGACTTTGGGTCTAGCCAAGGACCCTTATAAACGTGGCGCACCACGGAGGCATTCAGTGGAACTATCTTTAGTTTTAATTTAGATTAACTTTTATGTTTTCTAGTTTAGCTTTACTTTTCAAGAATAAAACACACTCGAAATGGTGGAGGTTACTAAGGGAACCTTGAACCCACACCCCATGCACGAAAACAGAGCCTCCTGACAATTTTTCTTCATCCCAGCAAATTCAGCATGGGGCCGTGCTCAGCCCAAGACGCCCCCGTGCCTGAGGTTCTGCAGCAAATGCCTAGTACAGGTAACTGGACACGGGGCCGTTATCACTGAACACGCCGCCATGCCCAGCCTTCTGTTTAATATGATACTGGCGATCTGAGCACAGGGCCATGCCTGGACCAACACGGGCCCGTGGCCAGACGCCCAGTAACAAAAAAATTTGTTTTTCAACACCTTTTTACACATTCAATCATCCTAAAAACTTATTTTTGGGACACATTGAGGACTATGTGTAATTTAAGTATGGGGGGATGCTAAATCCTTGAATTTTGCAAGTCCTAATAACAAGCCTTACACAAAACTCTATTTGGAACTGCTAATCACCCTAAATTTTTTCAAAAACTTTTCGTTTTTTTTACTTGTCTTGGTTTAATTTGGGAAAAATAAGTTTTAAAAAGGTTATATTTTTACAAATTTACAACCGATAGCGTCGTGATAAAAAGAACCAACATAAGAAAATTATGAAACGACATGACAAATCTAGTTAAAATTTGATTATATATACTTGATCACATTATAAACCCGTTCCCACAAGAAGTGAGTTTTGAGCCTTTATTGAGCATACAAGCACGCATCTTTAAACTAAATGCTCATTTTTTTCGTTTCTTGTGTGAATAGCCGCTTGGTTCTTACGACTCTAGAACTTGCCACGATGATACATTCTCGATCCTTACCAACTTAAACCCAAGTAAGTAAATGATGGAGGCATTAGGACTAACCCATTTTCCTTTCAACACCATTATTTTCATTTTTTTTATCACCTACCCAAAATCCCCCTAGTTAACCCCTTTGAGCCTAAACCCTTTCGTTTCTAAACCCACAATACAAACACCCTTTACCCACCAAAACCCCTTTTTCTTTTAAACCCCTTATTTTAGTAAAAAGCTCGATTTTCTTGTGACATTCCAAATGAGCTTAAACGAACAAAAGAAAAAAATATGTAGCAAAAACTAACATAAATACAAAGAAAAGGAATAAATGTGGCATGTCCGACCCCTCGACAACATCTCCCCTAGCAAAAACAGGAAACAGAAGGCTGACCACGGCCCGTGTCCAGCGGACACAGGGGCGTGGTCAGGTGTCTGCAGAAATGGACAAAGCTGTGGAAGCTTCTATTCCCACCATGGGGGCATATCTAGCTCAGCACGAGGCGTGGTCAACGCTAAGATTCACAGAATCTTGCAAATCTTGATAGTAAAGATACGCTTCTGCACACGGGGTTGTGCCCAGCGAACACGGGGCTGTGTGGAGCCTAATGCAGACAAGAGCAATTAGTGAAGGAAGAGAAAGAGGATGGCCACGGGGCCATGTCCAGCGGACACGGGGCGGTGGCCGGGCTTTTGTTCAGGCTATAAATAGGGGTGCTTGGCTCACTTCAAAGGCATCCCTTGGCAAACCACCTCTCTCCCACTTTGCCACCACTCCACCACCACTACAACACCCACATCCACCACCATCATCCATCATCCACCTTAGAGTGTGTGTAGTAGTCTCGGGATCCAAGATTGATCGTAAGAGTTCTTGTCAATCAAAGGCCATATTTGGCTAAGTCTCTTACATCACTTGGTGAAGACAAGCATTTAATGTAATACTTTTGATTTTTAATCTTTTCGCACTTTTTATTTGGTTTTGTATTAATGACTTTAATAACTAGTTTCTTATGTTGAAGGTGAAACTTCTTTATCATTTGTCTGTGGTGTCTTGGCAATACTTTACTGTCTATATAAAGTAAAAAAAATTCACCATTCATATCTCTACGGTCTATATAGAGATATGTTGGCTACCTGGCCGGGGGTTAAGGGAATGGTTTGGTAAGGTTCTTGCCTTGTTCAGTGTATAGATCCTGCAAGGACCTGGGTCAAGCTTACTAGGACCCCCTTCAATACCCACTGGTATTGGATGGCGGGGGTGCGAATGGCTTGATCCCCTCATATGTAAACTACTATTAATACATTAAACCGGCTACTTGTGACTGTATCCCTGCTGACTCAAACCACTTAGCCGAGGGTAACGTCGCCTTCAAAACAGGGGCCTACCACTTTACGCATTAATAACTTAATTAATTATCTTCCAATATTCCGACCCTTTGGGATTGTATCCTTGCTGACTCAAACCACTGGGTTGAGGGTAACGTCACCTTCAAAAGAGGGGCCTACTACTATAACTAAGATAATCTCTTAAAAAGTGCAAAAGTGCGGAAATCATCAAAGGTTACATTAAAGGCGAGTCGAATCCAAGTGATTCATCTTGTCTATCTGTTTTTATTTTTATTTTTATTTTCAGCATTTTAGTTTTTATTTTTCATGTTTAAAACCTTTTCTAAAACTTTGATTTGATTAGATGTTGAGGATAAACCGGTACTAAAAGCTCTTGTGTCCTTGGACGACCTCGGTATCTTACCAATGCTATACTATGCTCACGATGGGTGCACTTGCCCATGTGTGTGTTTAGTGTTAGTAGAATATCGTGTTTTATAAATTTAAAACTTGACTAATGTGTAAAATGGACTTAAATTGCTAATAATAACATAACACACTCAACACGCATCAGGAAGCTCCTATAGCTCAGGAACCTCCAGAAGTGAAGAGAGGAATGCTTTTGAGAAGGTGCGAGTTGGTTTGATGTAAATAAGCATCTATTTATAGTCGTGGAGGGTTAAGGAGGTGATCACATGTGTTAAGGGGAGCTAGAAAGTGAGGACAAGTGTCCTTGTACGTGGCATAGCAGCTGGGAAGCCCATGATTTCGAGAAATGAAGGTTTTGGCAGCATGTGTGGGCTGCAAGCAAAAGTTTATCGCTGGCAGGTCTTTACGGACTGTAAATACCTTGCCTTGCGGTCCGTAAATGGTCTCGGCCACAAACCCATTTTTACAACTTTGCACTTTTGGTCCCTCAACTTCCATACTTTATATAATAAGCATAATTAGCATAAATAGCCCTTCATAGCCAATGTTTGGCACACTTGAGAGTATGACCGAGCATCATCAAGCTCTCAATTCGTTAAAGGGTCACTCAGAGGTATAAATTAACATGTTGACGCCTTTAGTCCCTCCAATTATCAAACTTCCATATAACTTCACAAATTGTCCCTCTCGTCCAACAAGTGGCTCATTTGAGAGTACGAACACCGTAAAGGGTCACTCAGAGGCATAGTTCCAGCATTTTGACACCTTTAGTCCCTCCACATTCATACTTTCATCATTTGCAAAATTACTCCCTCCTAGCCAACATTTGGCATAATCAGGAATAGGGACACATGTCAATACATTACTGGATACGATTTTATGAGGTGTTAAATCGCTACACATTGGAACTATAACCACCTGCTAGTCGGCCGTCTTGAGTAAACGGTTTGGCGAGAAACTTTCTAGCACAGGGTGGGTTATAGGCTCATGCGGGCATGTTACTTTGTCGTACGCAGAAATTGACAGATATACAATTTTTACAAACACAAGGTTTTCAAATGACTTGCCAAAGAAAATGTTTTATTACTTTCTCTCAACATTACTTAAACCAGTTATCGAAGAGATTTATTTCAAATATTTTTCAAATAAACTATGAACTCGCCAATTTTTGTTGATTTTCGCATGTTCTTTCTCAGGTTGCATAAACAAACTATGGAATAGTTGGAATAGGAGAACCCATGGGGATTCGAGTGCTTAGCGGGCGTTCAACTATTTAGAAGTCTTAACTCAAATACTTATGATGTGCAATGAAGATACATATAGATCACACCGACTCTGATAATTAGCGGGTGTGACACTTTCAGCTAGGAACTTCCAAAGGAGAGAGATAGAATGATTTAAAGAAAGGTGCAAGGAAATGAGGTTGCATTCAACCTTTATTTATACTTGAGGAGGTTTAATAGGATCATCATAGGTGTTAGCAAATGTGTTAGAAGATGAGTATAAGTGGTATACTTGGAGCCTAAACAAATTTCTTACACTTGCACCTCTTTACGGACCTTAAGGGGTAACCCCTTGTGGTCCGTAAGGACCATGCGCGCACCAGGTTCTAGCTGGCTTACGGACCGTAAGCCATAAGGCTTTGCGGTCCGTAACCGAACCTCAAGACTCAAAAATTTCCTTGTTTGTGGTTCGTACACCACGAGGCTATGCGGTTCGCAAAGGTCACTCAGAGGCAATAAAAATTGCATGTTGACACTTTTAGTCCCTCCACATTCATACTTTTAATTATTGTCAAAATTACTCCCTCCCTGCCAACACTTGGCACAAATGAGAGTATGGACACATGTCAGTACATTACCGGACACGAATTTACGAGGTGTTACAATAATCGACAAGTATTTATGAATAATGAATAACACAAGTATGTAAAAGATAGGATTTTCATTATGATTCAAGTCTCGGATTACAATGTTTGAAATGAAGTACGAATACAAGGGAATACAAGTTTCCATAAATGGAAAGTACAAAAAACTTGCTAAATAAGGAAGGTTACAAAAATGTGAGGCATTACATCGCCAACATTAAGATTTGAATGCACAAAAGGATTAAGACTAGGAGACCCAATATCTCCTTTTCGTTTTATTATTGTTATGAAAGTACTCTCATTTATGCTTGATAGAGCTATAAATACGAGATAAATCATCGGTATGAAATCCCCAAACGAAAGACCTGTGATTTCTCTCCTCTTATATGCGGATAACGCCATGATTCTCGGTGAATGGTCTATGGAAAATATTTCAAATGTTGTTAGAATCCTTTGGATTTTTCATATGTGCTCAGGTCTCAAAATACATCTCTCAAAGTCGAATCTGTATGCCATTGGTATTGGGTCGGTGGAGCTTGCTAGCACGGCCTCTATAATCGGGTGTCAAGCAGGGAGTTCCCGTTCATATATCTTAGGTTAAAAATGTAATGCCTGCGTCCCTGAACTTTTGGCTATTGACAGTTTTAGTCCTTATACTATGTGACCCTTGACATTTTTGACACTTGTAAATCTTTATGCTATGATACTTGAATCTTATCGATACTTGATACTTAATTCTATGAAGCTAGATTCTTGAAACTTGATTCTTAATACTAGATTCTTGATACTTGAAACTTGATTCTTGATACTTAATACTATGAGATTTTGATGCTTAACTCTAGACACTTGATTCTTAATATTATGATGCTTGATTCTTGATTCTTGAGACTTGATTCTTGATACTTGATTCTTGAGACTTGATTCTTGATACTTGATTCATGACACTTGATTCTAGATACTTGATACTTGGAAACTAGATTCTTGATTCTTGATACTTGATACTTGGTGCTTGACTCTTGAGACTCGTGAAACTTGAGACTTGGTTGAATGAGAGACTGGAGACTTGTCACTGGTGGAAACTTGGAAACTTTTGTGTTAATGATATAATCTAGTTATGTGATACTATTACACAATAATATGCAATGGAACGCTTAATCTAACTCGCCAAACGAACCAAAGACGGAAAAATGGCAAAAGGATTGGACTGTCCGAATGGCAATCCGATCGGATGACCATCCAATCGGAGGGCCATTCGATCGAACAGCCATCCGATCCGTTGCCACATCGCCTTAACTTCTCTCTTGCACTATAAATAGGACCTGTCACATCATTCTTCACTGATGTGACAGACTCCTTCGATCCAGATGCACACACTCTCATTCTTGGGCACTTTTCTTCAATTCTAGGCCGATTCTTGTAAGTTTTCAACCTAAATCTTATACAACTTTGATCTACACACTATTCTCTACATGATTCTTCTTTAAAATCACACTTTTTACCATGAAATCTCTGAGATTTGAGCTCTTGAGGATGACGTCATCATGGCGGTTTATACAAAACAGTTGTGTGATGTCATGTCAGTCAAGATCTAACTCAGATCTGAGGAATTTCATGTGCTATTGTACCAGATCTTTATAAATCACGGTTTTGTCAGTTGATTTCATGTTTATCCTCAAAATTTTCTTAAACTTTCTACTTAAAACAGTGGAATCCGGACCCAAACGGACTGTAGACTTGATGATTAGTCTGAAGTCGGCTTGGAAATGGAGTATCGCCGGAGAAGATGACCGGATTACGGATTCAGACATGAATACCGTCAAGAACAGACACCTGAACGGACGGGGTGATTCCCACCGATCAGACAGGCTGAGCCTTGTTGAGTTTTCCATTGCCTTAATATGTACCATGCCGTCATCGTTAAAATCGAAACTTAGAAACTTTACAAGGTTGTAAAAGGGACAAAGTCATCTCAATCGAATGGCAGTCCGAACGGACTGCCGTCCGATCGAACGACCTTCCGATCGAAGTGACATGGGTCTTACAACCTCTAATACTTGAAACTATTTTTGAATCAGAAACTTCGAACTCTGAAACTTGCACACGAAGGGTCATTCAACCGAACGGCCATTCGATCGAATGACTTGGTATGAACACTTGGTATAAAAGTTAATCATTTTGGAAAACTCAACCTTGGATCGAATGACCATTCGATCGAATGGCCATCCGTACGGATGACCATCCGATCGGATGGCGATCCGTCTGAATCACTCAAGTCATCCGACCGGATGACCATCCGTCCGGATGGCCATCCAATCAGGAGACTGATCCTACACTTTGCACAAATCTCGTTATTCTGTCCGGCGCTTATCTATTGTACTCTAATCAGGCTAACTCTAAGAGCTCCCTTTGATCCAATAACCGTTTTACTGTTAAGCAATCACTGTGAGTATACTCGATCTCTTTTCGTTTTAAACTTTTGGGATTCAACATGTATTCTATGAAACTTGAAACTTTTGAATCTAAACTTTATCCTCTGTGAATGTGAAACTTGATACTTGTGATTCTTGATTCTTGATTCTTTATGTAACACCCCGTGTTTCAAAAGTCAAAGTCTAAGTCAAGATTGAAGTCAAAGGGAGACAAGATTGCTAATTGCGATCTGTCACTCCTTGCTCAATTCCTGTTTTAACTTCTTCGACTTGTAATTAGTCTAAGTTTATTATCGCTTTATTTGTATTATGTGGAGTATCTATTAATAATCGCATAGTAATCGCTATTTATCGCATGTTTAATCGATTTATCGCTTATCGCAATCGCACTCGCAACTCGAATTACGCGCTCGGGGTATTGTTATATGTGTGTGTGTGTGCCTTATGTGTTACTTGTGCATGTTTATTTACGTTTATGTTGTGTGATTAGTCGAAACGCAATCGAAACTCAATCGCAATCAAATCGCAAACACTAAACGAATATGAAATAAGGATGATCGTATATTGATATAGTAGTTGGGATTATAAGTAATTTGACTAGGAAACTCTATCGCATCGCAACGCTCGCAATCGCAATCAAAACGACAAAACTCGTCGCACCGAACACTTGAATCAAGTGGCTAATCAACCAAGTGACCAGCCGCTCGATCGAGCTACCACTCGATCGACCAGCCATTCGATCGGGCTGCCACCTGATCGATCAGCCCATCTCCTCCCCTTTCCTTTTTGGGAAAGCCTATAAATACCCCTGTCAACATCACAACTTACCACTTTTGCACTCTCCTGTCCGACCAGCGCCCCAATCTCACCTTTTCTTCAATTTCTCGCTATTCCGGTAAGATGTCAACCTAAATCTTGTACTTTCTTAATCTACACGCACTCCTACACCTTTCTATCTTTTGAATCTTAACTTTTAACCGTGAAATCACTAGATTTGACGTGTTCTAGGATGATGTCATCATGTTGTTCTTATGAACTTCATGTTTTGGCTTCAATCCACCAAGAACAACTTAGATCTGAATGATTTCCACACAAATAAACAAAGATCTTGCATAGATCTAAACATATTCATGGTGAAAAAGGATTGAAAGATGGTTTCTAACTTTCTTTCAACTCTTTACACTCAAAACCGATAGAATCAGAGCTTGTCCTGACCTTCTACTCATTCTTGTGGTTGTGTTGGTTCAAGATCTGGATTCTATCCACGAGATTACCGATTTCGGGTTAAACATGGAACACCGTCTCGAGCAGTTAGCTGATCGGATTTGGGTGATTCATGTCCGATTAGGTTACTAGGTCGTGACGAGGTTTTTGTTATCTAATACGTTATCAAATCATCTCGATAAAACGACAAACTATCAAAATGACCAAGGAAGAAAATGATCAGGTCGACCAGGTTTGAGTGTCGCCCGATCGGACTATTGTCCGCTCGGATTGTCACCCGATCGGGTTGCCACCCGATCGGCTTACACTTTGGCCCCACACTTAACTATTATTTCAAACTTTAAGAGTTTTGGAACACCGAACAGATCGCCGTCCGAACGGGTTGCTACCCGATCGACCAACCATCCGACCATGTGATGTTTTGGAATTTCAACACTTAAATAATTTTCAACATGTTCAATGCACCAGGGTTGCCACCCGATCGGACTACCATCCGACCGAGTGACAAACTGTTGTGAACTTGTTCTTACCAAAAGTGTCCAACCAATCGGTTTGTCGTCCGATCGAACGGTCGTTCGGTCGATCGACCTGAAAGGTAGAGATACTTCTCTGTTTTTAAAATGCTACAACGAAAACTTCAAAAGACAAGCCATCATACACAAACACATCCTTTCCAAAGGAAAAAACAATCCACTCGAAAGGTCACCCAATTGGATGACCATCCGAGCGGATTGTCACCCAAACGACCGGCTAACCGAACGGACTGTCGTCCGATCGGACTGCTGTTCGACCTACTGACACTTGCTTTGTTTCACACGTCGCTTATCGTTATGCTATCAATCTGTTCAGGCTAAGCCTACTCTCTAGCGCTCCCTTCAATCCATCAATCGCTATGAGTATACTTGGTCCCTTTTTGCTTTACGCACTTTTGGGTGTTACATACGTTACTTATACAAAATCATATCGAACACACTACGCAATACTTTAAACGCTAACCGATTACCGCATGTTATACGTGACTTAATGAATGCTTGTTTGTTATGTTTACACATGGAATGCTATCTACCTGCCTTAGCAACGATAGTACTATTTGTTTGGACTCAGCACCTGTTCACTCAGGGGTTGTTAAGGACAATTTGTTACATGGCTCACAGTGGTGAGTGTGCATTACAAACTGCCTTGGGCAGTCAACCCGCAGTCATTGGTATCGATAGGTTCATGTCGATAACTAACATGCCTCATTTTACACTGTGTACGTGCTCGTTATGCGTAACGATTTCGAACTCTATATGTTATTGTCAAACTTGTATGCTCACCTTTACACTATGTGTATTGAATTTTAATTTAACGTATGTGACAGGTGCTTAGGATGCTTATTTGCTTAGCTTGCTGTGAAATCGTGGCTAGGAAAGACCTAGAACAATAAACAATTGTCTGTAATAAAAATCTGAGTTATCGGAACAGAACAATTTGACTAGATCTTGTCTGTAATAATTATGTTATCTTTTATGACATGGTATGGGACATGTTGCTTTAAATAATTGGTAATTATAGTTGCTATGGAAACTTCTGGACAATTTGTTTCGCTTAGTGCCACGCCCCGATGTTTCCGCCATCGGTAGGGGTGTGACAGATTGGTATAAGAGCCATAACTATAGGGAATTAGACAAGACTCAACCTAGTCCAGGTCGATGTCTTAGAAACGACCTAGTCTATAGTTAGGAAACCAACAGACCGACTTGTGCATACCCTGTAGGAATTATGTACGATAGGAATAGCAGGTAAGCATGTACAAACTGAAAGAACTGCTACTTCTCGCTATTCTAGCCTACGCTACACTATCACTGCACTCGAATTTTCAAAGATGAACGAGCGATTAAGTCGAGATTAGGTGTAAAAACCGCAAATTCTCGACTAAATTGCTTGTTCGACCTGCATTTTATCTACAAACGGGAGAATTTACGTCGAATTAGGAGTGAAATCCATACTTCGACGCATAATTCTCCTTTATTTCATCAAAACAGGAACGAAGTTGTTAAGTCAGGGGTGAAACCCGAACCTTGACGACTTGTTCCGATCTCTATTTGGTTTTACAAAACTCTCACCAAAGTCTCGACGGACTCCAACGACTTGAAGTCACGTTGAAACCGAAAGGATGCGTGCCATTCGCCCATAATCGAGGCGAAAGCACAGTCCCGAAGGTCAAAGTGTGCACAGAAAGTCCTTGTGAATAGTTGAACCACTTTGGGTAGTCGATGTCTATCAGCCTAAGACAATCTATATTCAATTTCAAGCTCGCAATCGCTGATTTTTGTCGTTTTATGTGGATTTTTATGTGTTTTATTTGGTTATACGCTTATTTGTTAGCGTTTTGAGATAATCATTGGTTTTGATCTAACGCTTCTTGCTCCGCTCATCACACAACACACTACACAACCGCTAACAAATCACTGCTACCATGAGGAACCACCGTACGTTATGTTGCTTGCTATGCTATACGCTTATACTGTACCACTCGCTATGTTATTCGCAATCGTTATTCTTGAACACGCGAAATTTGAAAGATAAAGGAACACGATCATGCATGTGGGTGAATATGTGCAATATAGGAAAGTGAATACGTGCAAATATGTGCTCTGTGCTTCTGTGCCTTACGTGCTTATGTGCTTCTGTGCTTATGTTAATCTGTGATTATGTGCCTATGTGTTTATGTGATACATGTTTCACTGTGTTCCTAAGCTTTAGTAATATTAGACGTGTGAGGTGAGATCCGATGGTACTGTGTCTGAGACTCATGAGCATGTCTGTTGCAGACAATGTCAACTGGACCCCGTCACCTACGAATCACTCGCCAAGAACAGAGAGACAAACGCCTTACTGCTATTGTCGCTAAGAAAGTAGCAAAAGTCATCCCTCAGATCGTGAGTGAAATATACGAGAATGTGAGCAAATCGTCTGAAGAGTCCAGAACCGAAGCTCCTAAAGCTACCCCCAAAGCTGCCTTTAGTTTCAAACAGTTTAAAGCATGCGGACCGAAAGAGTTCACTGGAGAATATGGCCCTACGGCCTTGTTTCAAGGGTTCGACTCGATCGAGGTCACTCTGCGTCAGAGTGGATGTCCTGAGGATCTCCGCACTCTGAATGCTACCGACGTCTTCCAGTCCCGCGCACTAGACTGGTGGACGGCCGAGATGAACAAACGCGGAAATGACGCAGCTTATGGTCTGTCATGGGACGAGTTGAAGAACGTCATGCTCGAAGAGTTCTGCCCTCCCCATGAGCGCCAAAAGTTGGAGGACGAATTCTGGCATCTGAAGTAGAAGGAAGGTGACAACACTGCTTTAACTGCTCGCTTCAAGCAGCTCAGTATTATCTATCCCGATCAGGTGAAGACTACCGACATAACGATCAAGAAGTACATTCGAGTTCTGTCGGACTGTGTTGCAGATTTTGTGCATGCCGCAAAGCCAGCAACAATAGAAGAAACCTACCTGCTTGCCGCTGAAATCAACGACAAGCGAGTCAAAGCTGGTTTTTGGGATAAAGCTTCGAAGAATTTACATCAAGCTACCGCCGCACCAACCGCTGAAACCGCCACCGCTCAACCATCAAAGTCCTCACGCCGCAAGAAAAAGAACAACAACAGCAGCTCTAGCAACAAGAACTGTGCTGTCACTACCACTGCTGCTCCACTTCAAGCCGTACCGGCTCAGCAACAATCACAGCATCGATCAGCACCAGTTATCTATGCACCACCTGCAAAGTATGCATACACTGGTCCCCACCCTGCTTGCCCGATATGTACCTATCACCATCCAGTGGGTATCGCCTGCAGATTTTGCGTACATTGCAACATGTATGGCCACTTCACTGCTAATTGCCATACTGGTCCCCGACAAGTGCCAGCTCAAGCCACTGCTCATCAAGCTCTACTTCCAGCTCCTCAAGGCCAACAAGCGGCTCAGGCACCCGCGGTCAACGCCAGAGTCTGCTTCGCGTGTGGTGATCCCAACCACTCCGCGAACATGTGCCCGAACAGGGTTGTGAAACAAGAGCCCCAGCAGCAGCATCCTCAGCAGCAACAGCAACAAGCCGCCCACGCCAGAACTTTCAACATCAATGTGCGCCAAGCCCAGGCTGACAACAACGTGGTCAATGGTACGTTCCTTGTGAATGGTATTTATGCTTCGTGTTTGTTTGATACTGGAGCCGATAACTGTTTTGTGTCGTTCGAATTCGAGAAGCTCCTTAGTCGTAAGCGCTCTCATCTCCTCTCGACGTTCGATGTCGAAGTCACCACCAGAAGAACTGTCACCGTTAATTATGTTCTTTGTGATTGTACTCTTGAGCTCAACAATCACATCTTCCCAATCGACCTTATCCCGATGCAACTCGGAAGTTTCGACGTCATAGTAGGCATGGACTTTCTTTGTGAAAACTATGCTGAAGTTGTGTGCTTCGATAAGATGATTCGATTCTCGCTCGCGAATGGTGATTTATTATGTGTTGTGTTTATGGCGAAACTGCTTCGAAAGGTCTCAAGCTCATGTCGTGTGTCCAATCTAGCAAGAATCTCCGTAAGGAATACAGAGCTTTCTTGGCTAACATTGTAATAGCAGAGAAGGAAAAGAAAGGAAAGACAGAAGTGAAAGATGTTCCTGTGGTTCGTTAATTTCCCAATGTGTTTCCCGATGATCTTCCTGGATTGCCGCCAAGTCGTGATATCAACTTTCGTATCGACCTCATTCCTGGAGCGAACCCTGTTGCCAAAGTTCCTTACCGACTCGCACCGTCCGAAATGCGTGAACTCTCGAGTCAGCTTCAAGAATTACTTGATAAAGGCTTCATTTTCCCGAGCACCTCTCCTTGGGGCGCACCGGTCCTTTTCGTCAAAAATAAGGATGGGTCGTTCCGGATGTGCATCGACTATCGGGAATTGAATAAGTTAACTATCAAGAATCGCTATCCCCTGCCTCGCATCGATGATCTGTTTGACCAGCTACAAGGTGCTACATGTTTCTCGAAGATTGATCTACACTCAGGCTATCACCAGCTACGCATTCAAGAGGAGGATATACCCAAAACCGCTTTTCGCACTCGATACGGCCACTATGATTTCGTTGTTATGCCTTTTGGTTTAACCAACGCACCCGCGGTTTTCATGGATCTGATGAATCGTGTGTGTAAACCTTACCTCGATCGCTTCGTCATCGTGTTCATCGATGATGTCTTGATCTATTCCAAGTTGAAAGCCGAACACGCGCAACATCTACGTTTGGTTCTCGAGCTACTCCAGGGAAATCGACTCTATGCCAAATTCTCCAAGTGTGAATTCTGGCTGGAGGAGGTTCAATTTCTTGGTCACATTGTTAATAGTCAAGGTATTCACGTCGATCCCACGAAGATTGAAGTTGTTAAGAGTTGGATTACACCTAAGAACCTTCCGAAGCACGTTCTTTCCTCGGATTGGCGGGCTATTATCGACGATTTATCGAAGGATTCTCAAAAATCGTTGTGCCGCTTACCGCTCTCACGCATAAAGACAAGCCTTTTGTTTGGGAAACTGAATAAGAGTCTGCTTTCCAAACCCTCAAGCACATGCTTTGCAATGCTCCCATTCTCACATTGCCCGACGGAAGCGACGACTTTATTGTCTATTGTGATGCCTTGAACCTTGGTCTTGGCTGTATTCTCATGCAACGGGACAAGGTCATTGCTTACGCATCTCGTCAGCTCAAAATCCACGAGAAGAACTATACAACCCATGATCTCGAGCCAGGCGCAGTTGTTTTTGCGTTAAAGATTTGGCGACACTACCTGTATGGTACCAAGTGTACGATCTTCACCGATCATTGGAGCCTACAACACATCTTTGACCAGAAGGAACTTAATATGCGTCAACGCCGATGGGTAGAACTTCTTAACGATTACGACTGTGAGATTCGTTATCATCCTGGCAAAGCAAATGTCGTTGCCGACGCCCTCAGCAGACGGAGTTATCTGCTTAGCATTCGTAATACCCAAGCCCAATACGATCTCGAGACCCTCATCCGCGAAGCTCAGCATGCCTGTTTTAATGAACACACTCTAAAGAATGAACAAATATATCACGATGGAGCCCAGCTTGTGAATAAGTCGAATGGGATATTCCATTTTCTGGATCGAATTTGGATCCCTAAGCGGACAAATTTACGACAAATTTTGATGGACAAGGCCCACAAATCTCGGTACTTTATTCATCCCGGTGCCGACAAAATGTACCAAAACCTTCGCTACAAGTCCTGGTGGCCGGGCATGAAAAGGGATATCACTCTCTACGTTGGAAAATGCCTGACTTGCTTAAAAGTTAAGGCTGAACACCAAAGGCCCTCTGGCTTACTCGAACAACCCCCGATCCCTATGTGGAAGTGGGAGAGTATAGCTATGGACTTCATAAGGAAACTTCCACGCACGCCATCAAGTCACGACAGTATCTGGGTTGTTGTTGACCGTTTGACCAAATCTGCTCACTTTTTGCCAATACGGGACGACTACAAGGTAGAAAGATTAGCCCAAATCTACACCGATGAAATCATTTGTCGACATGGGACGCCTCGCGACATCATCTCTAACCGAGATGCTCGGTTTACCTCGCGCCTGTGGGAAACATTCCAAGCGGCTCTCGGTACTACGCTTAACCTAAGTACCGCATTCCACCCTCAAACCGACGGTCAGACTGAGAGAACGATACGTACTCTTGAAGACATGCTCCATTCGTGTGTCATAGATTTCGGTGGTAATTGGTGTCACGACCCCCGACCCACCCTGGACGGAATCGGGAACCGCGAACAGCCCAGTGGTACCGGTGATTTAATTTGAAAAATATTGCAGCGGAAATTTCATCAGCACCGTGAGTTAGGAAAAATATCAGAGTTTAGAAAACACCGGATTTTATTTATTAAATAGATGGAATAAACCCATGTTTTAAAAAGGTAGCTTTAATAAGGGATAACCCCAATTACACAAAACAATCTTTCTTAATTTAATTTAATTAATAAAATAAGCCACTTCTTGAAGCCTTTCAGTGTCGTATTCATCTCTTACTCCAATCTACTGTAATTACCTGAAACATGTTTGAAAAAGGTTTTGTCAGCGGGAAATACTGAGTGAATCATTCTTTTTACTAAAAAGACTCATTTGTTATAATTCACAGTATTAAGAGAGATTACAATGTTTCCAGATATCAAACCAACTACCCACGGTATTTTGTCACTCGACCCATTGGCCCTCCCATAGTCCAATGGTGTCTGTGACTATGGTCATATCACCTCTTGGCTGCCCCAATGGTGAAGATTATCAAGTAATGTATACAAAACCCCACATACCGGCTGTAACTTGGTGATTACATAAACTTAATCACTGTAATTATAACCTTTGAAAATAACCATAATTTTGAAAGTAATTTGATAAAAAGAGAATGACTCACATTATAAGCATACAGATTCATACGGCCAAAGTCTACAGATAAGCCTTGATATATTGCAGATTTATATAGGCAGAGCTTAGCCTATTGATTTAGCCTTGTAACCTAGTGCACACGAGCTAGGTAGGTAACTTAATACAGCAATTACGATAACTCATGAGATTAAAACCCTCACGACAAATGACAAAGTGCAATCACTTAAACATCCATCGGATTCACAACGAATGACAGAGTATTCCCCGAGTTCGGGTGGTACTCAAACATCCTGTCGGAATCACGACTAATGACAAAGGATAGCGCTTAAACATCCGGTCGGATAGTTTCAATCGATCGGACATTGAATCGTAGCAGCGATCGAGTTAATACCTGGTATCTTAGCAGTGCTTTGCTAATTTTAAGAGTAATATTCGAAATTGGACAACCAAACTTAGTTTCTGTGAAATTATTTCGACACCATCGAACTGTACAGGAGCTAGGCTATTTATAGCTGATTATAAGGCCTGTCGCGGCCCGCGTAAATCCTCAGACGACCCTTACGCGGCCCGCGTGGCCGCCCAGTCTACGATTAGGGTTGATTAGTCACGCGTAGGGTCCCCAGCTGGTCAACACGTGGATCCGGAATACTTATCCGGTCAACAGAGAGTTGACGCGGCCAGCGTAGGGGCTCTCTTGTTCTTTACGCGGCCCGCCTGAGAACCAGGAATCTTGATTTCTTGATTTTGGATATGGATTGGGGTTTCAAGGGTCCGGGTTTTTACTTATGGATCAGTTTGGGATATTTTTTAATATAATTATATTATAAAGAAAAAGGGAATAAAATAGTGAGAAAAGAGAATGGACCCGCTATGTAACTTTAGGGTTCAACTAGAAAATCTTTTGGTATAAATTTTGGGTATAACTTTTGGACTATTTAAAAATATATAATGCACTTGTGTTAAGTATAGTACCCCTAATTCAACCTTGTCCTTATGTCACGAGACAGAACCCCCAACGAACTTAGTCAGGCAGAGCCTTGACATGTGTTATGAGGCTCAGATCAATCAGACCGGGTAGCGGTGATCGGGAGTTAAAACACTTAAAACGAGCCAGGGCTTTATTATTATTATAGGGAAAAATAAATAAAAGAGTATGAATGAGAGGAAGAGTTCGAGAGAGAGATATGGTGAAAGACATAACAGAAGAAAGAAAGAAAAGAAAGTATGGGAATTTGTTAACAGACTGTGTAGTAATTTATACTAGAATGTTGATATCTTTGAAGTCAGGTATACCCTCCACATACACCCATACCATAAATGTAATTTCATGATTTTCTCATATAGATGACACGTATACTAAAGGATTTCTTTGTAAATTTAGATTTAATATTAGTTTGATTCTATCTTCCACTTAATTGATTAAATTCATATTATTTTACTTTATTTATTGTATTCATATGTTTATCTTTTATTTATTAGAAGGGACACGAAACCATGTCCCAATTTCAAATATATACATATTATTATATTGAGAAATGGGACACAAAATATGGTTAAATTTTAAATATATATTTTATTATATATATTATAATTAATTTAACTGCTTTACTTATTTGGCGCTTATAACTTATAAAATATGACATTTTATAAAACAATAAATATGTTTTTAGAATAAGAATATTTTTGTCTACATTTGGGTCTAAGTTTTATTAAAAATAGAGTATGTTCAAAATACAATGTATTTTTATATTTTAATTATTATATGGTTCCTAGGTCCGTCTAGGAACTTCATATTTCTAATAGTCAACTTACCCGTAGACTACCCGTCTATTAATATAAGTTTTTATATACTTTTATTTTATTTTAGAAAGGTGACCCATATACAGGCCAATTATTTATTTCAACCAACTATATAAAATAGTGTTTAAAACTATTTGGGTTGAATAATTTTATTAAAAATAAACTATTTACTAGTTACTAGTGGTTAATAAATTTAACCAAACCTATAATTTATATGATAAAATTAGGAATGTTACATTCTCCCCACCTTGTTTTAAATCTCGTCCTCGAGATTTGGGTTACGATATGTCGTTTAGACTTAGGTCATATTTTAGTCAATAAAAACAATATTAAGATAGATGACACATAATTAGAATATCTAATTTTGTGAATACGAGTTGTACCATAAGTAAGATTCAATGGTTCTACTGAATTAGTTGATGAAAAACGAATGAGATGAAATAATATAATTTCCCAAAGTGACTAGGTTCAAGCCAAAAGATATATGATCAATAGATATTTAAAATGAATGTGAAGGACTTTTAGAATCAATAAAATTCTTTGTCAAAAGAAAGCTTACTTTGATTGGCAACTGAGGAAGACTTAGAATTGACAGGTTCCAAATGAAATAAAAGTATGAAAAATGATTTGTCAAATATTTAATTATGTTATGAGAAAATTAATGTGCTGAGATGAGTGAATTACAAAAATACACCAAAAGACAATAGAGTTAGTGTATCATTGTTTAGAGTTCCAAGTTGTTTTAATTGTGAAATAATGTGATAGTATACTATTAGTGACCATATTTTTCATACTATGTCTTAGAGGTTGAAATATAATAAGAACAAGTTGTTTTGGCATGACCAACCATTATATTATATTTGTAAAGCAAATGTAATATATATTATTTTTTTTTACGCATTTTTACTATATGTAAATGGTCACCACTTTTAAATAAATATTATTTTAGTATTTTACTATACTATGTAAAATAACTTATATGTACAATGTAATATAGATTACAAAATACCGCAATGAAGTTATTACATTACAAAATATTTTAGTATTATAATTTTGTAAAAGAAATCACTATTATCTATAACGTTAAATAAAAATTGTAAATAAAGGTGTAAAAATATTTATTGTACAAAAATATTTATAAAATATTTTGTAAATATATAACACTTAATGGGTCGATTTTATGTGATTACTTATTTTTATTTTGAAATCATATAACGTTGTGAATGTGTTTACAAATATTGTAAATAAGTGAAAATGAGGACTATTCTTTATATATTACAATGTTCCCCTAACCCAACGTAGTTGATGACTACCCTATTATTTTTATATGGTTATTTTCTTGCCAAAGCGTTACGGTACATAGTTACCACAAAACATGTGATAGATAATTATTTATATAATTTTATTCGTCCCTCTAATTCTTGTATTGTTTTATGGAAATATGTCTTCTCCTTACAGTATAAAGTAAAATATTTTTATATATAATTAAAATTTACTTAATTAAGTATGATGACTTAATTTATATACATTAACTAGTTATTATCATGGTTGGATATTGGTTAGTGCTGCCTTGTTTAAGCATAGGTGATCAGTCCATGCCTAACTAAGGCTAGGCTATCCAATACATGCCCTTGACAATAACCCTAGTACTTAAAAATAATACTAACACTATGACTATTCATATATTATTACTAATAATAAAACTAATATTAATTACCAATAATAAATAACTAAACATAAACTTAAATGAGAGTATACCTCAACATAATTTTATACATATATATATAAATATAAATTCTTCACCTCAATGGTTTAACAAAATTCATTGACTCGATATCAAAAAGTCATCGTTTTGCAATAATGCGGTTCACAGTGTAAAAAGCGGAATGATATTTGAGTTTGGATAAAATAACAAATTAGAATGAAGCCCTCCAGTGGTCTTCATAAATCAGACAAATCACATGCGCAACAAACAGTGCATGTGTAATGTGGGAATTTACCAGGAAATGAAATAGATCAATATTCGCTGTTATAAAAGAAATCTTTATGGTATGATGACCATTAGGGGAAGTAGAAACACGAAAGTCAACTTATTATAGATGTCCCAATTTCAACGAAAGAAATATAAGAACTTCTATCTGGAATTTCTTGTGATAACTGTTATTAAGTGACATTACCAGGGAATGTCGAATAAAATGAAATAGGGAATTTGCAAAGGTATGTGACTCCTTTTGCAGTGATAATAATTATGACTCTGATTAGACTGTGCACCGATGGTTGTGAAATCTTGTTACAACGTACCTCAGCGATATTCATGTCGTTTGTAGGATTACTTGGCAAAGTGCTGCTTTTTGATTAGTAGTTCTTCCACTGACAGGATTCGTATTGGTATCGTCGTGCCTAATCATATTTTCAAAAGGTCTTGCCTTGGAAGTCGTGTGTGATATACTTCAACGTCTGTGGACGGATAATTTACGTTTCATGTGTTTTCCTTTGTGCACTAGCACAACTTTATATGCTTATTACTTGCGTTAATAGTTTATATTGTCGCACGAGTTTACGAGACATATGATCAAACGAAATAATGTTTGATATCGGAAAAGAGATTCCTGATAAAGAAATCTAGACACAGATGCTTGTGCTTTATTCCTAATTGACTTTTGGAATTTCTTATAGATATACATATCTATATAATCATATATTTCACATGCTGTAATATACATACCCGACATAAGGTTAATGTATTTAACATATTCATATTTCCAAAACAAGTCAGATATCAGGTCATGATACTATTTAGGGAAATCTTGTCACTTGTTTGACATATCATATACCCCGTCTTATCCGGTTCTCGCCGGAGCGGTAACTTCAGTATATCCGGACAAACTGGAGAGTCTGCTACACCATACCCAGTCTTGTCGGAGAAAATTTTCTAATTCCCATAAATAGTATTTTTAAAAGTGCCTCTTTTATTAGGCTTTTATCCAGAACCAAGGAAATTTTGTATTCCCGTAACATATCTTTTTCTAGACCAAGTAATATCAATAAGCAAGAATTAATAGCAATTAAATGTTATTGCTTATTTATCGTATCTTGCAATATTCTAATTATTATCCTCAAGGCATACCAAAACCTACCACACTTTATTTACACACGTATTTAGTTTATCTCGAAGCTTATACTAAGGCATCTTTTCTTAAGTTCAAGTCTAAATCTATCCTGAGTGCTACCATAAAATATCAAGTTCCTAACTCTTCGTTTAAAATTAGGTATTATTATCACAACACCTATAGGCTTAAAGCAGTGGCTCTGATACCACCTTCTGTCACGACCCCCGACCCACCCTGGACGGAATCGGGAACAGCCCAGTGGTACCGGTGATTTAATTTGAAAAATATTGCAGCGGAAATTTCATCAGGACCGTGAGTTAGGAAAAATATCAGAGTTTAGAAAACACCGGATTTTATTTATTAAATAGATGGAATAAACCCATGTTTTACAAAGGTATCTTTAATAAGGGATAAACCCAATTACATAAAACAATCTTTCTTAATTTAATTTAATTAATAAAATAAGCCACTTCTTGAAGCCTTTCAGTGCCGTATTCATCTCTTACTCCAATCTACTGTAATTACCTGAAACATGTTTGAAAAAGGTTTTGTCAGCGGGAAATACTGAGTGAATCATTCTTTTTACTAAAAAGACTCATTTGTTATAATTCACAGTATTAAGAGAGATTACAATGTTTCCAGATATCAAACCAACTACCCACGGTATTTTGTCACTCGACCCATTGGCCCTCCCATAGTCCAATGGTGTCTGTGACTATGGTCATATCACCTCTTGGCTGCCCCAATGGTGAAGATTATCAAGTAATGTATACAAAACCCCACATACCGGCTGTAACTTGGTGATTACATAAACTTAATCACTGTAATTATAACCTTTGAAAATAACCATAATTTTGAAAGTAATTTGATAAAAAGAGAATGACTCACATTATAAGCATACAGATTCATACGGCCAAAGTCTACAGATAAGCCTTGATATATTGCAGATTTATACAGGCAGAGCTTAGCCTATTGATTTAGCCTTGTAACCTAGTGCACACGAGCTAGGTAGGTAACTTAATACAGCAATTACGATAACTCACGAGATTAAAACCCTCACGACAAATGACAAAGTGCAATCACTTAAACATCCATCGGATTCACAACGAATGACAGAGTATTCCCCGAGTTCGGGTGGTACTCAAACATCCTGTCGGAATCACGACTAATGACAAAGGATAGCGCTTAAACATCCGGTCGGATAGTTTCAATCGATCGGACATTGAATCGTAGCAGCGATCGAGTTAATACCCGGTATCTTAGCAGTGCTTTGCTAATTTTAAGAGTAATATTCGAAATTGGACAGCCAAACTTAGTTTCTGTGAAATTATTTCGACACCATCGAACTGTACAGGAGCTAGGCTATTTATAGCTGATTATAAGGCCTGTCGCGGCCCGCGTAAATCCTCAGACGACCCTTACGCGGCCCGCGTGGCCGCCCAGTCTACGATTAGGGTTGATTAGTCACGCGTAGGGTCCCCAGCTGGTCAACACGTGGATCCGGAATACTTATCCGGTCAACAGAGAGTTGACGCGGCCCGCGTAGGGGCTCTCTTGTTCTTTACGCGGCCCGCCTGAGAACCAGGAATCTTGATTTCTTGATTTTGGATATGGATTGGGGTTTCAAGGGTCCGGGTTTTTACTTATGGATCAGTTTGGGATATTTTTTAATATAATTATATTATAAAGAAAAAAGGAATAAAATAGTGAGAAAAGAGAATGGACCCGCTTTGTAACTTTAGGGTTCAACTAGAAAATCTTTTGGTATAAATTTTGGGTATAACTTTTGGACTATTTAAAAATATATAATGCACTTGTGTTAAGTATAGTACCCCTAATTCAACCTTGTCCTTATGTCACGAGACAGAACCCCCAACGAACTTAGTCAGGCAGAGCCTTGACATGTGTTATGAGGCTCAGATCAATCGGACCGGGTAGCGGTGATCGGGAGTTAAAACACTTAAAACGAGCCAGGGCTTTATTATTATTATAGGGAAAAATAAATAAAAGAGTATGAATGAGAGGAAGAGTTCGAGAGAGAGATATGGTGAAAGACATAACAGAAGAAAGAAAGAAAAGAAAGTATGGGAATTTGTTAACAGACTGTGTAGTTATTTATACTAGAATGTTGATATCTTTGAAGTCAGGTATACCCTCCACGTACACCCATACCATAAATGTAATTTCATGATTTTCTCATATAGATGACACGTATACTAAAGGATTTCTTTGTAAATTTAGATTTAATATTAGTTTGATTCTATCTTCCACTTAATTGATTAAATTCATATTATTTTACTTTATTTATTGTATTCATATGTTTATCTTTTATTTATTAGATGGGACACGAAACCATGTCCCAATTTCAAATATATACATATTATTATATTGAGAAATGGGACACAAAATATGGTTAAATTTTAAATATATATTTTATTATATATATTATAATTAATTTATCTGCTTTACTTATTTGACGCTTATAACTTATAAAATATGACATTTTATAAAACAATAAATTTGTTTTTAGAATAAGAATATTTTTGTCTACATTTGGGTCTAAATTTTATTAAAAATAGAGTAGGTTCAAAATACAATGTATTTTTATATTTTAATTATTATATGGTTCCTAGGTCCGTCTAGGAACTTCATATTTTTAATAGTCAACTTACCCGTAGACTACCCGTCTATTAATATAAGTTTTTATATACTTTTATTTTATTTTAAAAAGGTGACCCATATACAGGCCAATTATTTATTTCAACCAACTATATAAAATAGTGTTTAAAACTATTTGGGTTGAATAATTTTATTAAAAATAAACTATTTACTAGTTACTAGTGGTTAATAAATTTAACCAAACCTATAATTTATATGATAAAATTAGGAATGTTACAATTGGGATGCTTACCTGCCGTTAGTCGAATTCTCGTATAATAACAGTTATCATTCCAGCATTCAAATGGCACCATTCGAGGCTTTATACGGAAGAAAATGTCGATCGCCTATTGTATGGCACGAGATCGGGCACTCGCAATTAACCGGTCCTGAGCTATTGCAAGAAACAACTGACAAAGTCCTCCAAATTTGAGATAATTTGCTGAAAGCTCGGAGTCGATAGAAAAGTTACGCCGATAGACGACGCAAGCCCCTTGAATTTGACGTTGGCGACTACGTACTCCTAAAGGTATCACCTTGGAAGGGTGTGGTCAGATTCGGCAAGACAGGGAAACTAGCGCCTCGATATGTTGGACCTTTTAAGATTCTGGAAAGGATCGGAAAAGTCGCCTACAGACTCGAACTACCGGAGGAGCTTAGTAATGTCCACCCGACTTTCCATGTGTCGAACCTCAGAAAGTGCCTGGCTGAGCATGATTTAATTGTACCGCTTGATGACCTCCAAATAAACGAAACACTACACTTCGTGGAGAAGCCTGTCAAAATCATGGATCGCCAAACCAAGCAGCTCAGACGCTCGCGCATTCCTATCGTGAAAGTCCGATGGGAAGGCAAACGAGGCGCAGAGTTCACTTGGGAACTCGAAAGCGACATGAAGGCAAAGTATCCGCAATTGTTTGTTACGGCTTCGGCCTAATTTTGGAACGAAATTCCCTCAACTAGGGGAGGCTGTAACACCCCGTGTTTCAAAAGTCGAAGTCAAAGTCAAGATTGAAGTCAAAGGGAGACAAGATTGCTAATTGTGATCTGTCACTCCTTGCTCAATTCCTGTTTTAACTTCTTCGACTTGTAATTAGTCTAAGTTTATTATCGCTTCAGTTGTATTATGTGGAGTATCTATTAATAATCGCATAGTAATTGCTATTTATCGCATGTTTAATCGATTTATTGCTTATCGCAATCGCACTCGCAACTCGAATTACGCGCTCGGGGTATTATTATATGTGTGTGTGCGCCTTATGTGTTACTTGTGCATGTTTATTTACGTTTATGTTGTGTGATTAATCGAAACTCAATCACAATCGAATCGCAAACGCTAAACGAATATGAAATAAGGATGATTGTATGTTGATATAGTTGTTGGGATTAAAAGTAATTTGACTAGGAAACTCTATCGCATCGCAACGCTCGCAATCGCAATCGAAACGGCAAAACTCGTCACACCGAACACTTGAATCAAGTGGCTAATCAACCAAGTGACCAGCCGATCGACCAGCCGCTCGATCGAGCTACCACTCGATCAACCAGCCATTCGATCGGGCTGCCACCCGATCGATCAGCCCCTCTCCTCCCCTTTCCTTTTTGGGAAACCCTATAAATACCCCTGCCAACATCACAACTTACCACTTTTGCACTCTCCTGTCCGACCAACGCCCCAATCTCACCTTTTCTCCGATTTCACGCGATTCCGGAAAGATCTCAACCTAAATCTTGTACTTTCTTAATCTACACATACTCCTACACCTTTCTATCTTTTGAATCTTAACTTTTAACCGTGAAATCACTAGATTTGAGGTGTTCTAGGATGATGTCATCATGTTGTTCTTATGAACTTCATGTTTTGGCATCAATCCACCAAGAACAACTTAGATCTGAACGATTTCCACACAAATAAACAAAGATCTTGCATAGATCTAAACATATTCATGGTGAAAAAGGATTGAAAGATGGTTTCTAACTTTCTTTCAACTCTTTTACACTCAATACACTCAAAACTGATAGAATCGGAGCTTGTCCTGACCTTCTACTCATTCTTGTGGTTGTGTTGGTTCAAGATCTGGATTCTATCCACGAGATTACCGATTTTGGGTTAAACATGGAACACCGTCTCGAACAGTTAGCTGATCGGATTTGGATGATTCCTGTCCGATCAGGTTACTAGGTCGTGACGAGGTTTCTGTTGTCTAATACGTTATCAAATCATCTCGATAAAATGACAAACTATCAAAATGACCAAGGAAGAAGACGATCAGGTCGACCAGGTTGGAGTGTCGCCCGATCGGACTACTGTCCGATCGGATTGTCACCCGATCGGGTTGCCACCCGATCGGCTTACACTTTGGCCCCACACTTAACTATTATTTCAAACTTGAGTTTTGGAACACCGAAACGTAGAGATACTTCTCTGTTTTCAAAATGCTACAACGAAAACTTCAAAATACAAGCCATCATACACAAACACATCCTTTCCAAAGGAAGAAACAATCCCCTCGAAAGGTCACCCGATCGGATGACCATCCGAGTGGATTGTCACCCGAACGACCGGCTAACCGAACGGACTGCCGCCCGATCGGACTGCTGTTCGACCTACTGACACTTGCTTCGTTTCACACATCGTTTATCGTTATGCTATCAATCTGTTCAGGCTAACCCTACTCTCTAGTGCTCCCTTCAATCCATCAATCGTTGTGAGTATACTCGATCCCTTTTTGCTTTACGCACTTTTGGGTGTTACATACGTTACTTATACAAAATCACATCGAACACACTACGCAATACTTTAAACGCTAACCGATTACCGCATGTTATACATGACTTAATGAATGCTTGTTTGTTATGTTTACACATGGAATGCTGTCTACCTGCCTTAGCAACGATAGTACTATTTGTTTGGACTCAGCACCTGTTCACTCAGGGGTTGTTAAGGACAATTTGTTACATGGCTCACAGTGGTGAGTGTGTATTACGAACTGCCTTGGGTAGTCAACCCGTAGTCATTGGTATCGATAGGTTCATGTCAATAACTAACATGCCTCATTTTACACTGTGTACGTGCTGGTTATGCGTAACAATTTCGAACTCTATATGCTTTTATCAAACTTGTATGCTCACCTTTACACTATGTGTATTACTTTAACGTATGTGACAGGTGCCTAGGATGCTTATTTGCTTAGCTTGTTGTGAAATCGAGGCTAGGAAAGACCTAGAACAATAAACAATTGTCTGTAATAAAAATCTGAGTTGTCGGAACAGAACAATTTGACTAGATATTGTCTGTAATAATTATGTTATCTTTATGACATGGTATGGGACATGTTGCTTTAAATAATTGGTAATTATAGTTGTTATGGAAACTTCTGGACAATCTGTTTCGCTCAGTGCCACACCCCAATGTTTCCGCCATCGGTTGGGGTGTGACACTTTATGCTATGTGAACGTTTAATCCCTGTGTGTAGTTCCGCCTTAACAATAGTAGCGCTACAGGAAGATGCACCTCCCCATTTCTATCCTCTGTGAATGTGAAACTTGATACTTGTGATTCTTGATTCTTTATGCTATGTGAACGTTTAATCCCTGTGTGTAGTTCCGCCTTAACAATAGTAGCGCTATAAGAAGATGCACCTCCCCATTATTCTCGGGGGTATTGTTAGGAGGATTCTATTTGCTTTCCTTTATTCTTGGGAAAGTGGTTAAAGCATCGGGACACTTGAACACTAGCATGGCTGAAACTATTTTTATCGTTTACATGATGGATATGAGTCTTTTAATCTATTATGCTATATACTCAAACTTGTATACTCACCAGTACGTTTTGTACTTATTTTATTTTAATACATGTTGCAGGCTGATAGGATGCTATGATCAAGTAACGTGCTAGGATGCTGCTTAGAAACATATCATAGCTAAACTAGAATCTTTTGAACATTATTTGAAATGGTTGTACTTGACGTTCGATGGTTGCGCCATTTGATGTTTAGACAATGTTTGAATCTACTTAATCTATAATGAAACGATAGTGTTATGGAATCTCATGAGCAATCTGAACGCTTAGCGCAGCACCCCGATGTTTCCGCCATCGGTTGGGGTGTGACAGATTGGTATCAGAGCCTTGACTATAGGGAATTAGGAAAAGTAGGAATACTTTGCCTAGTCTATAGTTCTAGGAATCTTGACACTTATCTGTTGTTTAAGACTTATGCATTCTACCGTATCTGCTTCCTAGCAGCACATTTTCCTATTAAACTTACATGCCTTTCCTAAGGCTGACACAACATACACTTGGATATTTTAAAAACGCTGTTAACCAGTGTTTGTATTTTGCACGAGGTTTTACTTTCAAGACAGGAATGACATCCGAACCTTGATGGGAAACTTCCATATTATAATCTAGTAGGTCTTATCTATTGATAAGTATCGACGCTATTAGGGTACGATGTTGTCAAGATAGAGGTGAAACTCAGACCTTGATAACTAGTCCCGCTCTTTGATTTTATGTCTCGCCAAAATCTCGAAATTCCCAATCAATTAGGAACGTGAAATGACTGAAAGGACAAATCACGTAGGCCTAACATCGATGACGTATTTGTCTAAATAAGTCAAGACACGTTGCCTCAGATTTGAAAGGGGTTCGAATCACTTTGGTTAGTCACCATTCCTCTACCCGGAACAATCCTATGTTTTATGAGCCTATCTTTTATGTTATCTCGATTTTTATGTGTGGTTTTTAAGCTCGATTCTTTGTTTATTTTGAGACTTTTTATACAAATCGCACGTATGTCCGCAATCTAAAACTCTTATCATAATCTCTCAGGATCAAACTAAATTTACAAAGCTTTACTCATCATGATAATCTGTGTGGGAATCTTGATCGCCTATGATACTATGTGAAACTATCAAATGAATCTATGTGTTATTGTGGTTGAGAAAACACTAAACGTAACGTGGCACTAAAATACGAGACATAAGTGACATGTATGAAACATGGTGGATACGCCGCTGGTACTTCCTATATATAAGTGTTTCCGACATGTTACCAACTTTCGTACCACGTGCCATGCGAAACTTAGTGTTTTGCAGACCGGTGATGAAAAGGTGGACTCTAAACTATGGGAAACTACTGGTGTAATCTATGTGAAATCTATGTGTACTCAAGTGTGTATGCGTTGTTTTGAGTAACAAAATACGAAATGTAGCCTAGCGCCGAAGACGAGGCGGACGTGGCATGTTCGAAACATGGTGGATACGCCGTTAGTACTTCCTATATATAAGTGTTTCTGGTATGTTACCAAACCTTCGTACCACGCGCTAAGTGAAGTTCGTAGTTTTGCGGACTCGGGTTAGAGGTGTTGAATCTACTTGGTTAATCTATGTGAAAGTATTGTGAGAGTGATGGAAATCTAATGTTGTAGTTAGCGAAGCATGACACCGATGACGAGACAGACGTGGCATGATTGAAGCATGGTGGATACGCCGCTGGTACTTCCTATATATAAGTGCTTCCGTCATGTTGCCGAACTTTCGTAGCACGTGCCATGCGGGATTTTGTTGTTTTGTGGACTGTGGTGAGATCGTTGAATACTAATCTATGTGAATCTATTGGGTTAATCTACTTGTGTATGGTGATGATGATGGGTGTGTTGTTATGTTTGGCAATTGCGACACATAACCTGACACCGAGTACGAGGCGGAAGCGATGTGCCCGAAGCGTGGTGGATACGCCACTGGTACTTCCTATATATAAGCGTTTCTGACATGTTGCCAAACTTTGTACAACGTGCCATGCGAAAGTCGTGGGTTTGCGGAAGTTGAATCTATTGGAATCTATGTGAAACTTGTTGGAGACTTGAATCTTTAAACTACGTGAAACTTGTTGAATCTTGAGTCTTTAATCTATCGTGTGTAAATCTATATACCGTGAGACTTTGTGATTTAGACTTATACGATCCTCTTGGTTGATCTTTAGATGTCTTCTCGTAAGCTATCCGACACTCTCAAGAGATCCAGGGAAAAGTCTTAGAAAAAGATGATGTCCTTCATGGCCGACCAGATCGTTCGCGTCGTGCCAAAGATCGTCTCTGAGATCCAAGGATCGAACACTCCTCCATCCTCTATGGAATCGAAAGGCGAGAAACTAAAGCCTACTAAGTTCAGCTACAAACATTTCATCTCTTGCAACCCTAAGCCTTTCACGGGCAGTGATGGGGTGACCGCTATGCTCGAGTGGTTTGACAGCATCGAGGTTACCTTCATTAACAGCGAGTGCCCAGAGCATCTAAAGACTAGGAGTACAACATGAATGTTTCAAGGCTGAGCTCTGGAGTGGTGGTCGAATGAGAGAAACATCCGTTCGAATGAAGAAGCCTATGCTCTTCCATGGGCTGAGGTGTGAGAATTGATGATGCTTGAATTCTGCCCTCCCCATGAACAACTGAAGCTCGAAGAAGAGTTCTGGCATTTGAAGCAGATTGGTGATGACAATTTGGCTTATACTACCCGATTCAAGCAGCTCAGCTTGATCGTTCCTCGCTTGGTTTCTACTCCGAAGCGCATGATAACCAAGTATATCAATGGTCTACCTCCTGCTATGTGTGATTCTATTGAAGCAGCTCAGCTCGATACTATTGAGGAAGTCTACCGTCTTGCAGCTAGTCTCAACAGCAACCGCATTCGTGATAAGCAGTTTGCTACTCCTGCTCCCTCTAAGTCAGCAAATCAGGTTACCCAACAGCCAAGTGGCAGCAAGAACAAGAGGAGAAAGTCTCAGGGTTCAGGATGCAACGCTATTGTTCCTGCTACAAACCCTGCTGCTAAACCTGCTCCTACTGCTGCTGTTCCAAACCTGCCTGCTCCTGAAGTCAAGAGGCAGTATACTGGGCCTCATCCCAAGTGTGCGACTTGCAATTTTCATCATCCTGTCGCTTCTGCATGTCGTTTGTGTACCAACTGCAATCGCTATGGACACACGACTCCTTATTGCCGTTAAGTTAACCCTACCCTACCCAACAAGCTCAGCAAGCCCCAGTTCAGTCAGCCTTACCAGCTCTTCCAGCTCCTCAGCAGAATCCTAGGCAAGTAAATGTTTTTGGTGCATGCTACAAGTGTGGAGTACTACTCACCTCCATAATCAGTGTCCTCAACTGAACCAGGACCAACAGCCAGCCGCTCGTGGACGAGAGTTCAATCTTAATGCTAATCAGGCTCGTAACGAAAATGACGTCTTTAATGGTACGTTTCTTGTCAATAACCTTTACGCTTCGATACTATTTGATACTGGTACCGATAGAAGTTTTGTGTCCATAGAATTTGAATCTTTGTTAAACCGTGCACGCTCTAAGTTACCTAATTCGTTTTCGGTGGAGATTGCCGATGGTAAATCGATTCTAGTTGATTCTATTCTAAGTGGTTGTTCCTTGATTCTTAACGACCACGTATTTACTATTGATCTAATACCCATGCAATTGGGTAGTTTTGATGTCATTATCGGCATGGATTGGTTACGTAAGAATCATGCTGATATTGCTTATCACGAGAAGTTTGTTCTGCTACCTCTTCCTTCCGGTGATATTTTGCACATCTATGGAGACCGACCTTCGAGAGGACTGAAGTTGATGTCATGCACTCAGGCGAACAGATGTTTACGTAAATAGAACTTTGCTTTCTTGGCCCACGTAGTGGAACAAAAGGGCAAGGGGAAGAACATAGGCGACGTTCCAGTAGTGTGTGATTTCCCTGATGTCTTTCCTGAAGATCTTCCTGGTCTTCCTCCTCCTAGATCCGTTGACTTTCGTATTGATCTTATACCTGGTGCGACTCCTGTCGCCAAGGCTCCTTATCGACCTGCACCTTCCGAGATGCAAGAGCTATCTAGTCAACTGCAAGAACTGCTCGATAAGGGATTCATTCATCCAAGTACCTCTTCGTGTCCCGTGCTATTTGTCAAGAAGAAAGATGGTTCGTTTCGTATGTGTATCGACTACCGTGAACTTAATAAGCTTACCGTTAAGAATCATTACCCTCTCCCTCGTATCGATGATCTATTTGACCAACTACAAGGCGCGTCCTGTTTCTCGAAGATTGACCTTCGTTCTGGTTATCATCAGCTTCGTGTTCTCGAAGATGATGTACCCAAAACCGCATTTCGCACTCGTTATGGACATTACGAGTTCGTGGTCATGCCTTTTGGCTTAACCAACGCACCCGTTGTGTTCATGGATCTCATGAATCATGTCTGTAAACCCTATTTGGATCGTTTTGTTATAGTCTTTATTGATGATATTCTCATTTATTTGAAATCTAAAGCTGATCATGCTCGTCATTTACGTCTTATGCTTTAACTTTTACGTGGTGAACATTTGTATGCTAAATTTTCTAAATGTGAGTTTTGGATTGACGAAGTACAATTTCTTGGTCACGTCGTTAGTAAGCAAGGTATTCATGTTGACCCGTCTAAAATCGAAGCTGTGAAGAATTGGAGTACGCCTAAGTCTGCATCCGAGATTTGTTCCTTCCTAGGATTGGCGGGTTATTATCGCCGTATCATCTCGGACTTCTCTAAAATCGTCGTTCCTCTAACTTCGTTGACCCAGAAAGAGAGACCTTTTACTTGGGGTCCCGAGCAAGAGGAATCTTTTCAGACTCTTAAGACCCTTTTGTGTAACGCTCCTGTTCTCACTCTCCCCGACGGGAATGACGACTTCATGGTATATTGTGATGCCTCGAACCGTGGCTTGGGTTGTGTTCTCATGCAGCGGGACAAGGTTATTGCTTATGCCTCTCGTCAACTCAAAATACATGAGAAAAACTATACTACTCACGATCTGGAGCTTGGTGCAGTTGTGTTTGCGTTAAAGATTTGGCAACACTACCTGTATGGTACTAAGTGTGTGGTATTCACTGACCATAAGAGCCTTCAACATATCTTTAACCAAAAGGATCTGAACATGCGACAGAGGCGTTGGGTGGAATTGCTAAACGACTATGACTGCGAAATTCGCTATCATCCAGGCAAGGCAAATGTCATGGCCGACGCTCTTAGTCGTAAGGCTCATGTTAATACTATTCGTTGTTATCATATCTCTAGTGATCTTCATGCTTGTATCCGTGAAGCTCAGTACTCGTCAGCTAATGAAGGTAGTCTATTTATTGAAATACGATGTGCTACTGTGGATTAACTCGAAACTAAGTCTGATGGACTTCAATACTATCTCAATCGCATATGGGTGCCAGATCGCGATAATCTCCGTGAGCTCATTATGAATGAAGCTCACAAGTCCCGATACTCTATTCATCCAGGTGCTGATAAGATGTACCATGACTTACGTATGACTTATTGGTGGCCCGGTATGAAGAAGGACATTGCTGCTTACGTCTTAAAATGCCTTACTTGCACGAAGGTAAAGGCTGAACATCAACGTCCTTCAGGACTTTTAGAACAACCTGAAATCCTTGTTTGGAAATGGGATAGCATTGCTATGGACTTTATTACCAAACTACCCCGTACACCTACTGGTCATGATAGTATTTGGGTAATCATTGACCGTTTGACCAAATCCGCTCGCTTTCTTCCTATTCGCGGAGATTATAAAGTGGAGAAGCTTGCTAGAATCTATACCGATGAAATTATATGTCGTCATGGCATACCTCTCGACATAATCTCTGACTGTGATGGTCGTTTTACTTCACGTCTTTGGCAAACCTTTCAGCCGCTATGGTTTCTCATTTGAATCTTAGCACGGCCTTTCATCCTCAAACAGATGGACAGACTGAGCGTACTATTCAAACCCTAGAGGATATGCTCCGTTCTTGTGTCATCGACTTTGGTGGTAACTGGGATGTACATTTACCATTGATTGAGTTCTCGTACAACAACAACTATCATTCCAGTATTCAGATGGCTCCTTTCGAAGCTTTATATGGTCGCAAGTGCCAATCTCCTCTCAGCTGACATGAGATTGGTGATAAGCAACTTACTGGCCCTGAAATCATTCAAGAGATAACGGATAAGATTCTTCAGATCCGTGATAACTTGATCAAGGCTAGGAGCAGACAAAAGAGCTATGCTGATAAAAGGCGCACGCCACTGGAATTTGATGTTGGTGATCAGATTCTTCTCAAGGTATCTCCCTGGAAGGGAGTAGTTCATTTTGGTAAGAAGGGAATGCTCACTCCTCGCTATGTGGATCCTTTCACGCTACTCGAAAGGATTGGCAAGGTGGCGTACCAACTTGACCTGCCATCAGAACTACACAATGTGCATCAAGTGTTCCACGTATCTAATCTATGTAAATGCCTAGCCGACAAGGAACTGCAGGTTCCCCTCGAAGACTTGCAAATAAACGAAGCTTTACACTTCGTGGAGAAACCGGTCGAAATCATGGATCGAGGCATCAAGCGATTAAGGCACAACAAAATTTCCATCTTCAAGGTTCGATGGGAAGGAAAGCGTGGCGCTGAATTCACTTGGGAGCTAGAAAGTGAGATGAAGACCAAGTATCCGCAGCTCTTCGAGCAGTTTTCCTCTTAGATTTCGGGGACGAAATCTCCTAAAGGAGGGGAGACTGTAACGCCTGCGTCCTTGAACTTTTGGCTATTGTCAGTTTTAGTCCTTATACTATGTGACCCTTGACACTTTTGACACTTGTAAATCTTTATGCTATGATACTTGAATCGATACTTGATACTTAATTCTATGAAGCTAGATTCTTGAAACTTGATTCTTAATACTAGATTCTTGATACTTGAAACTTGATTCTTGATACTTAATACTATGAGATTTTGATGCTTAACTCTAGACACTTGATTCTTAATACTATGATGCTTGATTCTAGATTCTTGAGACTTGATTCTTGATACTTGATTCTTGAGACTTGATTCTTGATACTTGATTCTTGACACTTGATTCTAGATACTTGATACATGGAAACTAGATTCTTGATTCTTGATACTTGATACTAGGTGCTTGACTCTTGAGACTCGTGAAACTTGAGACTTGGTTGAACGAGAGACTGGAGACTTGTCACTAGTGTAAACTTGGAAACTTGGAAACTTTTGTGTTAATGATATAATCTAGTTATGTGATACTATTACACAATAATACGCAACACAATGCTTAATCTAACTCGCAAAACGAACCAAAGACGGAAAAATGGCAAAAGGATTGGACTGTCCGAATGGCAATCCGATCGGATGACCATCTAATCGGAGGGCCATTCGATTGAATAGCCATCCGATCCGTTGCCACACCGCCTTAACTCCTCTATTGCACTATAAATAGGACTTGTCACATCATTCTTCACTGATGTGACAACCTCTTTCGATCCAGACGCACGCACTCTAATTCTTGGGCACTTTTCTTCAATTCTAGGCCGATTCTTGTAAGTTTTCAACCTAAATCTTGTACAACTTTGATCTACACACTATTCTCTACATGATTCTTCTTTAAAATCACACTTTTTATCATGAAATCTCTGAGATTTGAGCTCTTGAGGATGACGTCATCATGGCGGTTTGTACAAAACAGTTGTGTGATGTCATGTCAATCAAGATCTAGCTCAGATCTGAGGAATTTCATTTGCTTTTGTACCAGATCTTTATAAATCACGGTTTTGTCAGTTGATTTCATGTTTATCCTCAAAATTTTCTTAAACTTTCTACTTAAAATGGTGGAATCCTGACCCAAACGGACTATAGACTTGATGATTAGTCTGAAGTCGGCTTGGAAATGGAGTATCGCCGGAGAAGATGACTGGATTACGGATTCAGACATGAATACCGTCAAGAACAGACACCTGAACGGACGGGGTGATTCCCACCGATCAGACAGGCTGAGCCTTGATGAGTTTTCTGTTGTCTCAATACGTACCATGACGTCATCGTTAAACTCGAAACTTAGAAACTTTACAAGGTTGCAAAAGGGACAAAGTCATCTCAATCGAATGGCAATCCGATTGGACTGTCGTCCGATCGAACGACCATCCGATCGAAGTGACATGGGTCTTACAACCTCTAATACTTGAAACTATTTTTGAATCAGAAACTTGGAACTTTGAAACTTGCACACGAAGGGCCATTCGACCGAACGGCCATCCGATCGGATGACCATCCGATCGAATGACTTGGTATGAACACTTGCTATAAAAGTTAATCATTTTGGAAAACTCAACCTTGGATCGGATGACCATTCGATCGAATGGCCATCCGTACGGATGACCATCCGTCCGGATGGCCATCCGATCAGGAGACTGATTCGACACTTTGCACAAATCTCATTATTCTATCCGACGCTTATCTATTGTACTCTAATCAGGCTAACTCTAAGAGCTCCCTTTGATCCAATAACAGTTTTACTGTTAAGCAATCATTGCGAGTATATTCGATCCCTTTTCGTTTTAAACTTTTGGGATGCAACATGTATTCTATGAAACTTGAAACTTGAAACTTTTGAATCTAAACTCTATCATCTGTGAATGTGAAACTTGATACTTGTGATTCTTGATTCTTTATGCTATGTGAATGTTTAATCCCTGTGTGTAGTTCCGCCTTAACAATAGTAGCGCTATAGGAAGATGCACCTCCCCATTATTCTCGGGGGTATTGTTAGGAGGATTCTATTTGCTTTCCTTGATTCTTGGGAAAGTGGTTAAAGCATCGAGACACTTGGGCTATCACTTGGACTGCGAACACTAGCATGGCTGAACTATTTTTATCGTTTACATGATGGATATGAGTCTTTTAATATATTATGCTATATACTCAAACTTGTATACTCGCCAGTACGTTTTGTACTGATTTTATTTTAATACATGTTGCAGGCTGATAGGATGCTATGATCAAGTAACGTGCTAGGATGTTGCTTAGAAACACATCATAGCTAAACTAGAATCTTTTGAACATTATTTGAAATGGTTATATTTGACGTTCTATGGTTGTGACATTTGATGTTTAGACAATGTTTGAATCTACTTTATCTATAATGAAACGATAATGTTATGGAATCTCATGAGCAATCTGAACGCTTAGCGCCGCACCCCGATGTTTTCGCCATCGGTTGGGGTGTGACAAAAAATTGGAGCAAATATGAACCGGGTCGCCGACTGTATTCCGATTTAAAATGTTTTTCATGCAAGGTTGTCTAAATGGAAAACCTCTTAACTGTCAATAGGAGGTCGGGTCACTCTCATCAAGTCTGTGCTCAAAACTCAAAAGTTTACTTAACTATTACTTCTCCTTGTTTAAGGCTCCAGTGAAAGTCATTAACGATTTGGAAGCTAAGATATGGAGTTTTTTTTGGGAGGTGGTGACTCATCTAATAAGTTTCATTGGGTTGCTTGGGATAGGGTGGCTCTTCCTAAAGATAGTGGGGTCTCAGTTTAAGTAAACTAAAAAATGTAAATATCGCTCTTTTTACGAAGTGGGGGTGGATGATCAAGTCGGATAAAAATAAGCTTTGGGCAAAGGTGATAAAAGCGATTCATAATACTAGGTTGTGTTGGGACTCTTTCCCAGCCAGAAAATCTATGGGAGGAGTGTGGTGTGAAATTATGAAAGTGCTTTCAAAAACTTATATTGAGAGTATCCCCCTAAGAAACTTTTTCAAACGTAAGGTTGGTAATGGAGAAGAGACGAAGTTCTGGCTTGATTATTGGTTAGGAAATGAACACTTGAAAGATAAATTCCTGAAACTCTTCAAACTGGAAAAGGGATAAAAGACGTAGAGTCTCGGGTCGGCTGAAACCCGATACAATTGGGCCCTCTTATACCTGGGCCTGGTCTAGAACCATCTCGGTTGGTGTAGAGGTTAATGAAATGCTGGAACTTTGTAGCATGCTTCTCAATATTAGGCTTAACAACTGTGATGACACTTGGGAATGGACCGGTAATGACAACAAGGAGTTTAGTGTCGGCGCCATTAAAAATTTGCTGATTAAAGGCAGTTGTCGGAACAGTTTTTATGCTTTGGAAAGTTGCAAATGGATTCTGTCTAAAGTTAATATATATAGAGGGCGGAAATGGAAAAAATAGCAAAGTTGGATGCGTTAAGGAAACAGAGCATTGAAATTGAAGATTCTGTGTGTTCTTTATGTAGAGACGGTGTGGAATCGATTCCTCATATTTTTTCACATTGTTACGTTGCTTTGGTGATCTCGGATCAGATCAACAAGTGGTGCAAAGTCTTGAATATTTTTTTCTTTGCTTGTAGAGACATTTTAGAGATCCATAATCATGTGGGATTAAAGGGTTAAGAGAAGGAAATTCTGAGGAATTATAAGGATAAGATGCTAGAGTTATGGAGAGCTAGAAATGAAGCCCGGTTTAAAAACAAAGATGCCAAAATCGAAGACATTCTTAGCGAAATAAAGGCAATGGGCTTTTTATGGTTAAAGAATAGGTCAAAATTTAAAGAAATATCATGACAAGATTGGTGTAAATTTATAATTATGTAATGTTGTAGTTGTTCGGTCGAGAAGATCAATTGTACCCATCATCTCCAACACTTCCTTGGCTTGGGGTAAGAAGTCGAAGACGAAGATTTTAATTTTTAAAGTCGACTTCGAGAAGGCGTACGACTCGCTCAATTGGAAATTTTTATGCCGAATGATGGATTATATGGCCTTTCCTGTTAAGTGGATCGAGTGGGTCAAGGGGTGTCTTGTTTCCGGGACGGGTTCGGTCCTCATTAACGGGTCTCCTACGAAAGAATTCAAGTTTAAACGGGGTTTGAGACAGGGAGATCCCCTTTCCCCTTTTCTATTCATTATCGCTATGGAAGTTGTTAATATGTTTTTGTTGAGAATGCGTGATATGGGTTTGTTTAAAGGAATCCAACTTCCGAACGGTGGCCCGACTATCTCGCACCTTTGCTATGCGGACGACGTCATTTTCTTAGGGGAATGGTCAGAGCAAAATATAGTTGCTCTTAATCGCATGCTTAGATGGCTCAATCTTGTTACCGGTCTCAAAGTGAATTATCGGAAAAGTAAACTTTTTGGGGTCGGAGTGGAGGATGATGAGGTGTCTCGATTAGCCCAGATGCTCAGCTGTGATGCTGGTTCGTTCCCGTTCTTCTATCTAGGAATCCCTATTGGCGTGAATATGAAGAAATCTCGTTTTTGGCAACCCGTTATCGACAAATTTCAAAATAAGCTCTCCAGGTGGAAGGCCAGGCATCTCTCTTTCGCGGGGAGGTTGACCCTGGCTAAATCGGTTTTAGGGAGCCTTCCTTCCTATTACCTTTCTTTTTTTTTCCGGCTCCAAAGGCTATAATCAACAAGCTTGACAAGATTCGCAGGGAATTTATATGGGGTAAAACCGGGTCGGGTCATAAAATCCGTTGGGTTAAATGGAACCTCTTGGTCCACCCGAAGAAAGGAGGTGGTTTGGGTATGGGGGGGATCCAAGACTTTAATCAAGCTATGCTGACCAAATGGTGGTGGCGATATAAGATGGATCCTAACCAATTATGGGCTAAGGTAGTGTGTGCGATTCACAAGACGAGAAATACGACTAAGTTAATCCCGTTGAAGAAGACGATTCCGGGAGTTTGGAAGGATATAGGAAGCATGGAGAAGGACCTTTTGAAGTTTGGGATTCGAATTCAAGAGAAGCTTATTGCGGAAGTTGGCAATGGTAGCAATGTTCGATTCTGGTTGGATACGTGGCTGTACACTCGGCCTCTAAAAGATTTATACCCGGAAATTTTCAGCTTAGCTAAATTAAAAAACGCCTCTGTTGCGGATTGTGCTCCTAGTGTAGATGGCTTTAGATCGTGGAGATGGGAGTGGGTGCGAGACCCGAGTTCAGCAGAGGAATGGATTCAAATTGGGACGCTTATGAATAAACTGAGACAAGTTAATTTAGAAGACAAGAAAGATAGATGGAAGTGGGTTAATGAGTCTGGTGATCTTTTCTCAACCAAACAGGTTCGTGCGGACATCCTTAAAGCTGGAATGGGGGAACCGACTCATAACAGGGATTTTAGTTGGAATTCTTGGGCGCCTCCGAAGCAAAACGTTCTGTTTTGGCGGGCGATGTGGGGCAGCGTTGCGTCAAAGTCTGGGCTGGTTCGTCGGGGTGTTGTTTTGCCGGATTCCCTTTGCTCTCGGTGTGGGTTTCAGACCGAAGATCCTGACCACATTTTCCTTAATTGCTTGTGGGCTAGGTGCATTTGGTGGCAAGTGTTAACCTGGATGCGCATCAAATTTCCTGTTAATTGCAGTTGCTTGAAGGACCTTATAGATTTATTGAAGGATAGCCCGGGAAGTAAAGGCTGGAAGCGCACAGTATACACGGTCAGTATGGCTGCAGTCTGGAGAATTTGGGAAGCAAGAAACCTCAAGACTTTCGAAGACTCTTTTGTTCCGGTAAAAAAGTCGATGGATCTCATCAAGGAGGATGCTTTTTCTTGGATTATTAATCGAACCAAGATGAAGGCCCTCGCATGGGAAGACTGGATGGAGTTCAATATTGTTAACTTGTTATAATGTGTGTTTTCTGCGCCTTGTCTGTTTTGTTCTTGTTTGTTCCCAGTTTCTTGCTGGCTCTTTATATATATATATAAAGTGTTGTTGCCGTTCAAAAAAAAAAACTGCTTGTTATAATGTGTGTTTTCTGCGCCTTGTCTGTTTTGTTCTTGTTTGTTCCCAGTTTCTTGCTGGCTCTTTATATATATATATAAAGTGTTGTTGCCGTTCAAAAAAAAAAACTGCAGAGTATAAAAAGTTTAAAATTCATCTCAAAAAAATAAAATACAAAATAGTAGAAAAAAAGTAAAAGAAGTCAAAGCTTCTATAGAAAGTTTTAAAACTGCAGCAAGAAGTATAAAAAGTATAAAATTCAAAAAACACCACACACAAACACACATTCCCCACACACACAAAACCCTCACCGATCAAAAATGTCAGGGGAGACGAAATTCAGCGTGATGTGCAGCCTATTCAACTGGATCCAGAAATCAAAATCTTCAAAGCAAAAGCGATCAAAGTTCCGGAAGTTTCTGGACACCTACTGTAAACCCTCGGATTACTTCGCCGCTGTCAGACTGATCCTCCCGAACCTCGACAGAGAACGAGGATCCTACGGCTTGAAGGAGTCCGTGCTCGCCACTTGCATTATCGATGCTCTCGGTATGTCCAGAGAGTCTGCGGATGCTGTTCGACTCATCAATTGGCGTAAAGGCGGTGCGAAAACCGGTGTTAATGTTGGCAATTTCTCACTTGTTGCTTCTGAGGTTGTTAAGCTCTAATCTCTTTTGTTTTTGTTGTTTTTCGGTGTTCGGTTTGATTGATGAGTTTACAATAAGATAGGTTTTTATGTTGTTGTATCTATGAGAAGGTAGAATAACAAATAAGAAAGTGGAAAAATGGAAATGTAACTCAAGTGGTATTTTTGGCAGGTTGCCGTTTACCGGTTAACTTGTTCCCAAAGTCTTTAACCCTAAGTTATTTACTGTTGTATATAGATGGTAGGCCCTTTGGAATTCTGTGTGAGCAATGAATAATAGAAATACTGGCTAGTTGCACTTGTGGACATAGGTTAGATTAGACTGAACCATGTAAAATACTTGTGTTTGTCTTCTTATCTGATTGTGTGTGCGTGAGAGTGTTTGTGTGTGTGCATCAGTTCCGGCCAACAGTCGTAGAACCGCTGCCACAGTCAACACCGCCGGTAGCTTTACGCTGCCTGTTGGACGCTGCACTGCCCGGAACAGCAACAGCAGCTGCGGTGTTTCATGTTTGTGTATCAGTGTATGGTCTGTACTCCAACCCTAGTAGTTCCACTTCACTGTCGTGATACCCTAACAAAATTAACTCAGAGAAATTTTGTGCTATTTATAAGAATACGGAAGTTTTCATGAATATTTTGGTCATTTGGGCTCTGTGAAAGGAAGTTGAAGGGTACAAAGTAATGCATTGCAACTTTAAGGTTTTAAATAAAAAATTAGAACGTGGTTCATTAAAGCAATTTTAGCTGTGTTAATAGTGAACTGAACTACTGAAGATGGAAGGATATCGTCCGTTATTTGAGATGAACTTTCAACTTTGAAAGTATTCAATTTTCAGGAAGTATTTTTCATAGGATAAGTTATTTATCTGTAAATTTGTTTCTGAGCTTATTTAAAAAGCAGTAATACACTTTGGCTATTGAGGAAGAAGCCCGGTATATTTTAATTTGGGAATGGTATTGCTTTTAAACTATTCATAAAGATTGCCAACCTTGCTAATTTTGCAAGTACAAGGAATGCTATGATGTTGGTGTTAGTTTTGTAGCGATAAATAGCGGGCGGCTATATACACTAGGAAAAAAAATTAAAAATTTTTATATGTATATTATATCAAAACTTATAAGTGCCCCCGCGTTGCGGCGGGGGCATAAACTGTGCCAAGTAGCACTAATGCTGCACAATTACCAGCGACCAACAACATCGAAAAAGCTAGTAAAAACAAAATAAACAAAAAAGAAAAAATAACACCGAACAAAAAGCATGAGTAAAATCGTTGAATCACGCATGCCCGTTGCGGCATGATAATGCGAATAAATTATACTGTAACGTGAAAATAGAAAAGAATAACTAAGTCGATCTAAGACCACGCGCATTACGACGAACATGTCAAACAGGGAAAAATAGACGCGTTGTGACAGTCTTGTCAAACGGGAAAAAATATACGAAAAAATGTTGAAATCCACACGCACGTTGCGGTGTGTTCACTCGCAAAATTAGAACGAAACGTAAAACGAAAAATTTGTAAAAGATGAAAAATACGGGGATCAAAGTTGAAAATAAAAATATGTTGGGGTTAAATTGTAAAAGATAGAAAATTTTGTGTTAAAAGTAAAAAAATAAAACCAAAGATGTTAAAATGCAAAAAATGAAAACATTAGGATTAAAAGTGAAAACACATTTTTTTTTTTTTGAAAAACTCCCTAACCTTATATTACAACCCACTAAAGCACCAACATATTACAAATTTATAGTATGGTAATACCCTGGTATATATGCTATTTTACATGTATGTTTAACAAAAGTTTAAAATCCAGCTATTTTATAGCTATATTTAATTGCTATTTATACTTTAAAAAACAAAAACAAAATAAATTGTCGCTATTATCGCTATCTATCGCTACAGCCTAATAGCGAGCCTAGACCTATACGATACGTAGCGCGCTATAGCGATCGCTACGCTTGCTATCGACAACTATGTTGTGGAATGAATGGCGTATATATTATGTAACTTATGTTTGCTCCGTTCTGCTTAAAAATGCTCTTTGCTCTTTATGATCAAAGATGATGATAGTTTATATCACGTATGGAGTTTGGATTGCCAGATTATAATTATAAATCCATAAAGATTTCTTCATATTCGAAAATGGGTGTTAAACTGATATAATTGTGCAATGTATTAAGTTCTGATAGCTACTTGGTAATGCAGTTTGAGTTCCTATCTGATTGCTAACCTGTGCATCGGTTTTACTTGTGGGTCTGTGCAGGTTTTACAGAGGAGGCAGGGCATGATGTCTGGTGGACTAACAATTAAAGAGCTAAATGACTTGCTTGATCGATTAGCATCTAATGAAAATAGGTATGCTGATATAGTGATATTTACTATTTACCAAAAAAACGGTCCCAAGAAATTCAGAAATAACCAGGGCATACATGTTTATTTATTATTACTTCTACAATACTGGATAACTAATAGTTTTTTTATTGGTTTTGTTACTCCTTAATTTTATGTTATTACAGAGCAGAGAAGACTTCTGTTCTTTCTGATCTGATCAAGAAAACAAACGCACAAGAAATGAAGTGGATCGTTATGATTATCCTCAAAGGTATGGTAGTTATTTGTTAACTTTTTATGGTCCTCTACTATATGTAAGAGCCTGGATTGTTTTTGGTCTTAACCTCTTTGTCAAATACCTCAAAGATCTCAAGTTGGGAATTAGTGAAAAAAGCATCTTCCATGAATTTCACCCGGACGCTGAGGACTTGTTCAATGTCACATGTGACCTAAAACTAGTTTGTGAAAGGTTGAGGGACCCACATCAACGGCACAAGCGTCAGGTATAATTTAGAAGATTAAAAGTTCTCAGTACACACATGTGTGTGTGTCTGCAGATAAGTATATTTGAACTGTTGATATGCTTCAACTTCCATTAACAATCATGTGTCATTTGTTAATGCGAATTGGGTTACTCCAACTTTTGATCTGATGATGTTTAGTCCTTGCCATCTCCTTTTTGTAATAACATAATACTTTTAAGTCTAATCTTATAATAACAAATCTAAAATTTGATTTTTGAAAATCTCTTAATATGCATAAAATGAGTTAGATAATTGGAAATACATAATTGCGTGATTTTCATAAATGGTTTAATTTACTGAAAGACCGAAAGAGTTGCTGGTTTAACAGATCCTAGTCGATTTAGTAAAAAGAAAACAATGTCATTTCTGAAAAGTTCAGATTTCATTTTGAGTATTTGTAATAAAATCACAACTTTTTAGTTACAGAATTATTTTACAGTGTCTTTTAGTGATTTCTTATAGTTAAAAATACTAAACAAGATTAAATTATGATGCGACAAAAGAATCTCATGTATGAGAAAACTATAATTGCTTACTGTAACTATATCATAAATAAATATTGGGGTGCTTGAAGTAAAGCTTTTACTAAATGATATATAGAAACATAAAGGAAAAATAATAAATAAGTTTGTACGACACAAAATTAATTCATTAAAATGAGATTCAAGTAAATGTTTAAGCAAACTCTCATCAAGATTCCGCATAATCATCATATCATCTAAAATTGATGTTCTCAAAACTTAAGTGATATGATGCTCTTATGTGCTTTCAAGAGTTGAATACAAAAGCTAATACATGATGGTAGAAGTATCAAAAGAACTTTGCTATTTCATCACTAATGTAAAAGTATTATATAAGTATTTATCCAATATAATCATGCCGATACTTGGTGTATACATCTGTAAAATCTTGATAAGAGTTGATTTAATGTATTAAGGTTTCAAATAAAATACTAAATGAATGAATTATATCTATTACTCTATTGTAAATAATGCCTTTGACTTTGTAAAATTTTGAGAAATATGTGGTTAATATATCATTACTTTTAGATGAGTTTCTATCATTGGTTAACAAACATGTCGCTTTCTAATTATCATAAGATAACTGCTATAGTGATATGTATTAAAATTATAAGCATTTCTGTTTGCAGGATATAGAGGTTGGAAAAGCTGTACGCCCTCAGCTGGCTTTGAGGGTTGCTAATGCAGCTAGTGCATGGAAAAAGGTATATTTCGTTACTTTTTTATATGATAATTTATTTTTTATAACAATATGTTCTTGACCTATTTTTGGTCAAATTTTTTTTAATTTTCCTCGTTCTACAGCTTCATGGGAAGGAAGTTGTCATGGAGTGCAAATTCGATGGTGATCGCATCCAAATTCATAAGAATGGCCAAGAGATACACTTCTTTTCAAGGTATATTTCTTTCATTTCTTGTTTAGTTTTAGAACTTTTAGGGATTTTTCTTTTGCTTCTATGCTACAACTCTAGTTTTCTTCATGTTGCAGGAATTTTCTTGATCACTCAGAATATACTCACGGGATGTCAAATGTAATTATGGAAAATGTTCTTGTTGACAGGTAAATATAGTTTTCATGTTGTCACTTGTATAGATATTATATCCGAGTTCCAACCACATCTTTTATATTTCGTCATATGTGATGTTTCATAAAAGTTTTCCAAACTCTTTTTAGGTGTATACTTGATGGTGAAATGTTAGTTTGGGACACATCAACTGACCGCTTTGCTGAATTTGGTTCAAATCAAGAAATAGGTTTGTCCCTATATGTTCTCTTTGCATAATGTTGCATATTATATATGTATTCTGACTGTGGTTTTATAATCAGCCAAGGCAGCAAAGGAGGGACTTGCTAGTGAGCGACAGGTTACTTACTGTAACATTGATTTAGCTCATGTTCCTTGAAAGAAAAAAACACTCACTATTTTTTTCTTTTCTCTTTTTTTTTTCTAATGCAGTTATGCTGTATCCTTTGCTTATATATAATCTATAACCGTTTAAAAACTGAACCACCATGTTTGTTTCTTTGAATATGTTAAACTTTGACTCTGGAAACTTCTAGATGTTGCATTTGATATTCTATACGTTGGAGACACTAGTGTTATCCATCAAAGTTTAAAGGAAAGACATGAGCTACTAAAAAAGGTTGTGAAGCCAGTCAAAGGTCGTCTTGAGATCTTGGTTCCTGATGGGGGTCTTAATGCTCATACAACTGCCGGTAAATACATAGTCGTTTCTATAAATTATTCATACTTTACTTTCACTCACGTGGAAACACTTTCTTTCAGAATTTACTATTTCACTATTATTGTTTGCATGCAGGGGAACCGTGTTGGTCACGTGTTGCTCGTAATGTGGATGATGTTGATACATTTTTCAAGCGAACCATTGAGAACAGGTGAGTGAGTTCACCTTTTCATCATTCTGTTTAAGAAGCATTCAATATGCATGATATTGTGAATTATATACGCATAATCAAACACAGAGATGAAGGAATTGTTTTGAAAGACCTTGAGTCTAAATGGGAACCTAGTGATCGGAGTGGCAAGTGGTTAAAGTTGAAACCTGACTATGTTAGAGCTGGATCTGATTTGGATGTTCTCATTATAGGTTTGTAATGTTTTCCTATTTCCAATGATGTTTATTGGTCTCCGGGTGTTTGGTTCACAAAATGTTTTGAACTAATTTTACTCCGTCAAAGGAATTGAACTACCATGCATTTTTCTAGAATTAAATGGAATTCAGATTCTATTCTTTGGTATTTATACTGTTTGGTTTGTAATTCCATTAAAGGGACTGGAATGTAAATAATAATAAGTGACACAATTCCATTTAGTCATTAATAACCTTCTATGAACTTTTCACATCCTTTTAATTTTATAAACGATCTTATAAATCTTTCATGCTGATATAAAAAGAGTTATTAACCTTTCAATCGTTATTATTATTTTTAATTTGAAAACATGTGTATAAACCTGTTAATATTTTTTAGTTCAACTTTCAATTAAATCATGTATTTTGAAATTTTGTTTTTTTAGTTCTTAAAACATTTATTTATTTATTTATTTATTTATTTGTAGGGGGATATTATGGATCTGGTCGCCGTGGTGGACAGGTGAGGATTATATTATAATAATATAATTTTCAATTTTCATGGATTTGCATGCTCAGTTATTACAATTTTTAAAATTATTTACGAACAAGTTACTAATTTGAAGGTTGCTCAATTTTTGGTGGGCCTAGCAGAGCGCCCAGCCCCAAATACATATCCTAGGCGGTATGTCGAATACGAATGTTTTCTTATAAAAATCTCTAACATTGAAATTCTCAACATAATACTTTTTTATTTGCAGGTTCGTTTCCTTTTGCAGAGTGGGTACTGGGCTCTCCGATGAGGAGCTTGATGCTGTTGTAAATAAATTAAAGCCTTATTTCAGGTAATAAATGATACAATTTGTCCATGCAATGCATGTTTCTAATAATAAAATTCACTGCAGGAAATACGAATACCCGAAGAAGGGTCCTCCTAGCTATTATAAGGTCACAAATAGCTCCAAAGAGAGGCCAGATGTCTGGATCGACAGTCCCGAGAAGTAAGCACTTTTTTCCTTGTAACGTATTGACACAATATCATGAAAATTGTAATATTTTAATCATTTCCCTGTCTTTTACTCAAACGCAGATCAATAATACTTTCTATCACCAGTGACATCCGTACAATCCGGTCTGAGGTAGTTTGAGTATTTTGAATTATTCCATTTTTTGGCAGCTTCATGAATTTGTAAGACGATGGCATCTAATTCTTATATTATAATTTGAGTAAAATGTCATTTTCGTCCCTAAGGTTTGGCTACTTTTGTGACTTTCGTCCAAATGTTTGTTTTTCCGCATCTGGATCCAAAAGGTTTGAAATTTTGCCATTTTCATCCAACTCGTTAACTCCATCCATTTTTCTCCGTTAAATGAGAGGCAATTCTGTCTTTTTAGACATTTTTTTTATTAAAATAGAAAACGCTATAAGCCTATAAGAAATAAAGAACCTATGTTGGCTTTCTCCTCACCCAAACCCTTTAATCATCACAAAAAATGTCTAAAAAGACGAAAATACTTTGACTTAACGTTAAGAAATGGATGGAGTCAATGAGTTGGATGAAAATGGCAAGATTTCAAACCTTTAAAATTCAGATTCGGAAAAACAAACCTTTGGATGAAAGTCGCCAAACCTCAGGGACGAAAATGTCATTTTACTCTTATAATTTTTTAGGTTTTTGCTGCTCCATACAGCTTGAGATTTCCTCGTATAGACAAAGTGAGAGATGATAAACCTTGGCACGAATGCCTTGATGTGGAATGTAAGTTGATAAATTGTTATTTCGCATATTAAATTGAAGTCTTGAAAATAGGTGCTTTAAGTATACAAGTTGATTTTTGCAGCTTTTGTAGAATTGGTGCATTCTAGTAACCACACAACACAATGGGGAGAAACTCAACATGAAAATAAATCAAAAAGATCAAAATCATCAAGGACCGCAGATAAGAAGAGTGGCTCTTTGGTTCCTTTTCATCTTCTTCAGACTGATGTTTCTCATATTAAGGGAGAAACCAAAATATTCTCGAATATGATGTTTTGTATCCTGATCCTCATACCAAATTTATTAAACTGTTCTCACGTTATCTTGGATATCGTCTTTTTAGCCTTTCCTTAAACTTTATAGACTTTGCAAATGTACCTTCCACGCATTCCTTGGATTCATTGCACAAAATGGTGGCTGAAAACGGTGGTACTTTTTCAATGAATTTGAATAATGCGGTTACTCACTGTATTGCGGCAGAAAGTAGAGGTGCCCCTTCTTTCCCTTCCATCTTCCGGTGAAAATAATACCGAAATAAAAAAAGATGATGTCTTTTGCAGGGATCAAGTTTCAAGCTGCAAAACGTCATGGTGACGTTATCCATTACTCATGGCTGATTGATTGTTGTTCACAGAAGAAACTTGTTCCGTTACAACCAAAGTAAATTACAGCTTTACCCTTCTACCGTTTTTTTATCTTTTTTATTCGAGTAAAATGCCATTTTCTTCCCTGAGGTTTGGCCAGTTTTGCGACTTTTGTCCAAAGGTTTGTTTTTCCGCATTGGGATCCAAAAGGTTTGAAATCTTGCATTTTCATCTGGCTCGTCGACTCCATTCATTTTTCTCCGTTAAGTCAGGGGTATTTTCGTCTTTTTACCTACTTGTTTTTATTTTTTGTTAAGGGTATTTTGAATACTTGGTACATTAAGTGAAAAAGACCGAATTGCCCTTTAAGTTAACAAAAAAAGATGGAAATACCCATGAATTAACGGAGAAAAATGGATGGAGTTAACGAGCCGGATGAAAATGGCAAGATTTCATACCCTTTTGGACCCAGATGTGAAAAAACAAACCTTTGGACAAAAGTCGCAAAACTGGCCAAATCTCAGGGACAAAAATGTCATTTTACTCTTTTGAGCTTTAATTTTTTATGGAAGTGTGATATATTGTTATCGGATACAACAGGTATTTCCTTGTGCTTTCCGAATCATCAAAGAAGAAACTACAGGAAGAGATTGATGAATTTTCAGATTCTTACTTTCTGGATATTGATATCAAAGATTTGGAACAGCTTTTGGCTAACATAAATAGGTCTGAGGAATCTAAAACCATTGACTATTATAAAAAGAAATACTGTCCTCTGGATAAATGGTCACGTTTCAGCGGGTGCTGCATGTACTTCTACATCCCAGCAAACTGTCCGTAAGGCACCGTTAAAGTTTTTTAAATTTTCGTTTTTATAATAAACTTCCTAACATGTATAGTCAACCATGGGTTTGACTTTGACCTGAAGGAGTTTGGATTGGGAAGCTTTACTTCAAGTTACCATGAAGAGGATGAAGCTTGAGGTTTGCTTTAACGGTGGCAAAGTCACAAACTGTATTTCTAATGCTACTCATTTCGTAGTCATGTCTTTGCTGGGATTTAATGTGGACTTTAATACTATACTAAAAAGGTAACGAACGTTAAACAATTTATTGGCGTGTCATATTTTGTGCGTCTAATCGTAATATTCACCTACAGTTTCTCACCCTCTGAGAGGCGCTTTATAAGGAACACGAGTTTACATCTGGTCAACTGTCAGTGGCTAGAAGACTGTTTTGAGAAGGACCAGATACTGCAGGAAGAAGAATACAGTTTGAGGCCCTCTGATTTATCCGAATCAACTTTATCTGAGTTAGTATAAACATGCCTTCTTATTACTTGATGTCTCTAACAATGTTGACATGGCACATGTTAATGCCATGTCATCTGCCACGTGTATAAATAATTGACCGTAGAAAAATGTTTAAAATTGTAGTGAGCATGCACTTGAGACGGAAACATTGACTAGCTTGAAGGAAGAAGATAAAAATGAGAAGAAAAAAACAGTAAATGTAGAAGCACCATCTTTGGATAATGATGGCAGAAAGAGAAAAGGGAGACCACCTAAAGCGAGAGTAAATACTAGACGGAAAACGGGTCCCACCCAGCCTCGTAGAACGAGGGCAAGATCTGGAAACAAGGCTGTGAAAATACATGAATATGTATCGGACGAAGATGAGGCTTCTGCAGATGAAAGTTATGTGAAACTTGATGACGAAGAAAAGCATCACGAGTTAATGCAAGATGATACCATTGTAGAAGATACAGAGCCATTAGAAAAAGGCATTAATGATACACAGATAACAACAGAATATGTTGACAATAGGGATGGTGATGATGATAAGAATAATTATAATAACAGAGAGAGTGATAAACTGGAGATCATGGTTGACCCGGTTCAGGCCATGTTGCTAGACATGATCCCCAGTTTGGAACCCAGGATTAAGGAAACACCCGTCTCTGACCTGCCTGCTCCGAAGATGGAAACCCCTAGTTTAGACCCTAATCCGAATCATGGTCCTGATCCTGGTCCAGAGCCTTCAAAGAAGAAGAAAGTCAGTTACAGGGATTTGGCTATGGATTGGCTCAAGGACTAATACTGTAGTTCAATCACTTGTGTTTTTCTGTCGCTATGTAATCTGTAAATTGTAAAAGCATTTGTAGTTTTAAATTTATCTTCACGTAATCTTTAACGTCGCTGGACCGTGATTTTGTTTTTGTACATATAACTATTGTGCGTGGTAATCCCTAACACGACACAAATAATCAAGTTTTGCATCGTCATATCTTATCTGTTTAATAAATGGGTCATATTCAAATTGACATGTTTAATGTGTTTAATTAAACGTGCCGTGTTTGGGCTTACTCGTCTAATATGTTCGCAGCTTGGTCATAACACTAGTGACTTGTTTAGATAAATGGGCTAAACTAGATGTGCACAAATCGGGTATTTTAATAACCGGTTTTGGTTTCTTGTTTTAAGGGTTGGAATCTATTGCTATAATCAGTTCGGTTCTGGTTTGGGTTAATTGACCAAAAAACCACACCCTATGTGCCCGGTTCTGGGTAGGGTTCCGTTCCGGTTCTTAAGAACCGGGTATTAAAATACCCTATTTTCGGCCTTTTATATTATTTTCAGGTTAATTTTTGTTTATTATTATTAATAAATAGGCTTTATATAATGTAAAAAAATTAAAATAAATGCACTATCATAAATTTAAAGATAGATATTAGAATCACGTATCAGGTATAATCGGTTTTGGTTCCGGTTCTTGTCCGGTTTCAGGTATTAATCGGGTATGATCGGTTCTTGTTCCAGGTATTGAGATCAAAATGCATACCCTATCTATACCCTACAGGTAGGGTCGGGTTCGGTTTCGGGTATAGAATACCCGCGTATTAAAAAACCGCTTCCGAATTTTTTTTACCCGGTCAGGTTTCAGGTACGATTTTTTTGTGCACCTTGATGCTAAATAGGCCATGTTTGGGTCATACAATTTTAAGTACGTCCAGATAGAGTTGATATCTTTGACATGAATAAGTATATGGGTAGTGTACGGGTTCAATTGATTATCCTGTGTAAATAATCGAAACTGTCCTCTCTAATTTCAACTCATGCATACTACAAAGGAAAACAGAATACAAAAAAACTATTGCCATCCTCAGATTAACCATTATTTATTTATATGAAAATTAGTACATATTATCCAAATAACATTTTTATAAAATTTAACTAAGTGCACTTTACATCCAATATCGCAGGTAAGCGAGCAACAAGCTGCGCCGCTACCCCTTTCTGAATAGCAAACCCTAGCTTATTAAAGACAAACCCCTGCCCCCTGTTGATAAGCAACTGCTGTGGACAACCTTTTGGACCCTAGTCAACAAACGGATAGCTTCTGGAGCTAGGGAGCCAAAGGTGTCGAAGGCGAAGGGTTCAAATACATATTATTATATTTATATTTTCTTAATTACAGTCACGTCTTTATTATTAATTTTTACATAGTGAAATGAGTTTGAGGATCATTGAAGACCTTTATGGTTGTTTCTATTTTCATCTTCAATACATCCATCTCTTCCTCGTCACCCTGTTACACAAATCATTTTCCTATAAGAGAACTTTAAAATATCATCAAAATGAATTATTATATCTGCGCCATAATACCAACATATATTGTTTGCTTTGGATTGCTATAGACCATACACCCGAAACGCAATATTGCATTAGTGATATTTAATTTCAGACATTTTTTATATGTCCTTTCACGATAGATATAGAATGTAAATTATGTGTAATGTATATCCTCAATTTATAAATTTATGAAGACATATGGTACCAGTCCCGGTGTTCCTGACTACAAGGCCGTTCCAACTTTTTTGGAGACCCAGGCGAAATGAAATTTTAAGGCCTTTTTTCTTTTTTGATTATTATAAACGGTGCTCCTTTATCCGTGTTTGGAACCAAGCAAAAATCTAACACAATTATAACACATAGTGGTTTTACTTGTATAAGAAATCAAACAAATTTAAAACAATAAATTTGTACTAATATTAATAGTTAGCATATAAATTTTCTTTTAATTAGAGGCCCTCACCCAGTGATAAGTATATTATTTCTAACATTACCAAGCCCAAATATGTCTGATAGTCTATACTACATATTTCTAAACTTTAACCTAACTTACATGGCTATCATTAACTAGGCTAACTTCTAAATTTTGGTCTTTTTTAAGATTAGTATTTTTGATGTTCAATATAATTAGTTTATAGTAGTTTAAAAAATATAAGTAAAATAATTTATTGTTTAGGATGAATTTGAATTAAATCGAATTTATTTGAATTTGAGTTTCAAATACAGATCGAATCGAATAAAATCAAATGTAGATCAAATACGAATTTAAATAAGAAAAATTAATATTCAAAATTTTTTATTCAATTAATATAAAAATTCGTTATTCGATTAGCAAAATACCCTTGCTGACACCATCGTCCTACAAATGGAAAAAATTGACAGAAAGATATATTATAACCTTTATGTCAATTCATTCAATAATAGAAAAAACAATGATCAAGATGTGTGACCACGATGTGGCGACAACACTACGTGGTGCTCTTTACGAAAGAAAAATGAATTTATTATAGGCGCTTTAGTTGATTATCCAAGTAGTTTAAAACAAAACTTTGATTCAATTTTTCCAAAAAAATACATATTTAAGATAACTATATAGTACATAATTTTTCCAAAAATATACATATTTAAGATAACTATATTAGTATATATGGGGAAGATTCAAATAAAAACCACTAATTATCGCGAAAACTCGAAAACTAACTAAAAAAACCTAAAAAACATACTGTTGGATATTTTAGTGTAATTTGAGATTGCGTGTGACATACAAATAAGAGTGCACGCTTATTTGAATGTTATCGGGACTAACGGGGGATCCAAGGGGGCAGCGCCCCCGAGAGAAGCGGGGTCCAAGAGGCGGCAAGCAATTGTGGAAACTGCAAATACGCTCTCAAACGGTTTTTAGAAAACCCTAGACGAATTTGCAGTTCGTCAGAATCCCTAAAAAAAAAAAATTCTCTCAACCAAATTCTCATACAGAAATATAGAATCAATCTGATTTTATCCGATCAAAGATTGGTAGCCACTCCAATTGTTTGATCTGAAAGTGATTACACGACTTTAGATTTATCCAAGCAATTTCGAATTTCCCCAACACATACCAATTTTTTTTTTTTTGCATACCAATTTTTGCTATTTAAATTATATATAAAAAAAAATCAATTTTTTTTTGTAGTGTATGTGTACTACACATGTGTAATATTACACATGTGCACTACAATTTTTTTTTTGAAAAAAAGTTTTTTTTATATAAAAAATCCTGCGATTTTTATAAAAAAATTGAAAAAAAAATTTTGGTGTGTTTTTTTAGGCTTTTTTAGTTAGTTTTCGAGTTTTCGCAATAAAAGTGGTTTTCATTTGAACCATCCTCTAGTATATATTTACTATATAGATAACTAGGTTAGAACCTCGTGTATTACACGGGTTGAATAAAATAAATAAAGTTAATAATGAAGATTAAAATATGATAAAAATAGTTTTTGTGATAAGATATTATTAATTTTTTAATTAAAACTTCAAAGATGAATAAAAGAATCGTAAAGAGAGTGAAATAAGAGGGGAAATGCATCTTTGACTCACTAAATTATAACATATGACGCAAAATGATAATAATAACAACAATAATGATAAAAGTAATTTATACAATTTGATAGATAATTTGTAGGAATACATTTATCACACGTCATAATAGCTCTAGAATATAAGCCGCTTATCTTTAATGTAGTTTCATTTGTGTGACATCTTATCTTGATTATAGAACTACACAATAATAATAATAATAATAATAATAATAATAATAATAATAAAAAAAATCATGAATGAACTGAATTTTCTTTAGTTGGAATATAAAAGAAAAACATAACCTTAACAATTTTAATAACATTATGAAATTTGTAAAGTAATCAAATGAATCCAGTTAGGAAATATATAAATAATATCTAAACATAAAGAATACATAAAATAAAAATAAAAACTTATCTATAATTATGGTTTATCACTTATCGGTTAGAAAATATATAAACAATATTTAAACCTAAAGAATACATAAAATAAAAAATAAAACTTACCTATAATTATGGCTTATTTTATGGAAAAAGAATTAGTTATTTAAAAAAGATAAAAGATCATGATTAATTTAAGGATATTAACTAAATTAATAATAATAATAAAATAATGAATTAATAGATTTTTCTTTAGTTGTTGGAATATAAAAGAAAAACATAACCTTAAAATTTAATAACATAGTGAAATTTGTAAAGTAATCAAATGAATTCAGCTAGGAAATATATAAATAATATCTGAGCATAAAGAATACATAAAATAAAATAAAAAAAACGTATCTATAATTATGTCTTATCACTTATTAGCTAGGAAATATATATAAATAATATTTAAACCTAAAGAATGTGAAAAAATAATTATTTATTTAAAAAATAATTACTTATTTAAAAAATAAAAGATCACGAGTAATTTAAGAATATTAACTAAATTAGAGAAAAAATGGCGGGAAAACAGGTTTGAGGATGTATAATAATACGACAGGTATTCCCTATGGATTTACTTTATTATATAGTATAGATTTATATTAGATTTTAAGCTAATATTTTTTTTTGAACGGCTAACTGTTTTCCACGTGTAAACCCACCCTTTCGGAGCTATGTCCAAAGGCCGACTATTCGACCACCGCTAGAAAGCGTAGCATACCCCTGATGCGCAGAAACCCCGTGTAATAGGTAAAACTGCCCCCCCCCCCCCAGACTCGAACCCGGGTAAAACTCCAGGCCAAGCCTTCACCGAGATGGGAACAACCACGACGCTGCAATGGAAGACCCTTAATATTTTTTTTAAACGAGCCTTTAAATACTTTGGAGGAATTAAAAAAATTGTCGTTCAATTTTCTTTTTGAATGACTTTTTGTCCTTACTTTTAAAGAACGAAATTGCAATTTTCTCAATTTCCACCTTTCTTTTTCTTTTATTATACATATCATTTTTATATTATTAACTCATCTAAAATTTTCATTAATTAAGTATTTAATATTTGGTTCACCCATAACATTATAGTCAAGTGGCATCTTAGCCTTTAGGGGTAAGATAAGATTTAGGAATCATGAAGTCATAAGTTTGATTTTCACAATGGGGGTTTTCTCTAACTTTGCCGTTAAAAAAATTAATTTTTGGTTAAGTTGATTATTAGAGTTCATGGTTGTTTGCGTGTGTGATCCTAGTTATTAATTGCTTTTTTCATTCTATGATCATTTAATTTTTGGTTGACACTTTTATGTCATTTGTGGGTGTGTTTTAATGATGATGGTTGTTAGGACGATTAATTTTTCTAAGCAACAAATTTTCACATCTAAATACAATATAACCTTGCACTTAAGATGTTATAATATGTAATAATGATACCAACTTGAGATGTGATGGTTAAGACCGAGCAAGTTATGACATTTCAGTTAATGAATTTAAATAATCTGAGATGAGAAATGTGAAAACATTTTTTTCTAATTTATATTCTTAATAAAGTAAAATATTCATCTGATATTAGATTATATATTATGAGTCAGGATTTAGAAACAGCGGTAGAAAGTGTGAGAACGGTGAGAACGCTTATGGATCGTCCGATCAAAACAATTTATGGACTAGATGAAGCGGTGACGTTTTCGTAAATAACATAACTTTTATTGTTGTGGCGCGCTTCATTAAGGGTAAAAAAGTCTTTTGACTTCTCTACACAAAACGTCATCTCATGAAATAAAACGCCATTAAAATTACCGCCTTAACCTACAATAGCACACACCATCATAATCTAAAAAACGCCATTAGATATAAAATGCCAAACTTAATTATAATAATATCCCGCCTAAAACACACAAAAACACAAACGCCATATTAATATATACCATTCGTCTTAAAAACGCCAAAAAACTCAAACATCAAATATCCTCTAAACCAAAACGTTTATTTGAAATTCAGTTTGGTTGTCGGTAAGGTTTCGCTCAATGTAATGGACAAAATCCTTAAGTGAGGATACTGTCTATTTCATTGAGTAAAATCTTATTGACTTTATCCTCAACTTCCATTCAATTTATAACGCCAAAAATACAAAAACATTATTGAGGTTTGTTGTCAATATAGTTTAGCTGTATAGGATGGACAACATTGTCAGACATCTTTCTTAACTAAGGATTAACAATATTGTCCATCACCATACAGCAAAACATTATTGATTTAGCATGATCAAATTTAGAGTTTTAAGGTGCTTTTATTTAGTGGCGTTCTTTTTCTCGGTAAAACGCTAAAGTTTTAAGGTGTTTTTATTTAGTGGCGTTCTTTTTCTCGGTAAAACGCTAAAAAGTTAAAAAATCAAACACCGTTCATTGGAAATTCAAAGATTGTTGGTTGAAGGGTGTAAACTCAATAACATTTTGCTGCATGAGATAGACAAATATTCAAGAAAAAAGGCTGATTTCAGACTTTGTGCTCCCACACGGCGACAAAAAAACTACTTCAAAAAACAAAAATCAAAATAAATCATACGAAAGTCGAAACAGCCAGTGAAGATGCTTCAAAAGAAGAAAGAGACTAGTGACAGTGAAGATTTGGAAGATCAATTGTTTATATATATATATATATATATATATATATATATTTTAATTTTCTTTTTCAGTTGATTGTTATATAATAAAAACGCCATATGTAATAAAAATGCCACACAACCAAATGCTTGTCAAAACGCCATCATGCCATAAAACGCCTCAAAAACTACCAAACTATAATACAATTACTTTGGACAAGTATTATAAAAAAACTCAAAAATTAAAAAAAATAAAATAAAATAAAAAATAAAAACCAAACTTGAAAATGTAACTAGAAACAGTAACTACAAAACAGTAAAACAGCCAAACTTGAAAGATGGGACGTGTTACAGACTTCATAGATAAAAGCTTATAAAAAACAATAATTACAAACAGTAACTGAAACGACGAATACTTTATTATAATAATGCACCGCCTAACCTACGCTCCAAAAAGACATCCTATAAAATGATACGTCTCAGCAACTTCCATTTGATCAAACCAAAAAAACAAACGCCAATACTACTAAATACCACTCACTGTAAAAAGCCAAAAAAAAAAATAAAAAAATAAAAGATGGCTAACATGCTTTCTTCGATATTCAGTATTGTTCTTCGTGGAGTTTCACTGAATGGATTGTTAGGTGAGGGGAGTAACTCAGTAAGATTTTGCTGCATGAGATGGACAGATCTTCAAGAAAAAGATACCGACGACAGTCATATGTCATTTTGTGTTCTTTGTTCTTGAAGAAGGCTTGGATGAGGAGAAGAGATCAATGACACTGAAGAGTGGAATGATTATAAAGATGAAGATCAAGTTGAAGAACAAAAGCGAAAAACCCACCCATACGTCATAGATCTATGTCCCCAAACATCCATAAAAAAGCCACTTCAACAGACGAGCAGGCAAAATAATCAAACCGATGGGTTTGTTAAGTTTTACATAAAACACCATATATTTGGTGACAGTTCTTGTAGTATTAAAGAATAGAGCGACTGATGACAGTGAAGATTGTGAAAAGAGACCCGATTAGGATTTTTAATTTATTTTCTTCGCTTCTATTTTTTTTCTCTATGGTTGTAATATAATTTTACAATTGTAAAACGCCAAGATACCACAAACGCCAAAATGTATATAAAAAATAATAGAACAATGAGTCATCTTGTCTAAAACGCCTTGAAAAACGCCATTCAGAGAGATATTCTGACCCCCTTGGGGGTTCCAATGACATACGATTTGAAAAACGCCATAAACGCCAAAATGTTAATACAATGAAACCATTAAAACGCCATTAATTATTGAAATTTTGTTAACGCCAAAAATCTTAAACCCCAAAAATAAAACAATATTGTGAAAAGCGGAACTGGAAAAGCGGAAGATAAAATGACAAAGAAGCCCATACACCCTAATTATATCGCGCGCCACGTGTTGGGCCAGGATGCGTTCTCACCGTTCTCACACTTTTGGACGTTTTCTCCTGATCCCGTTTCTATATATTATTGTATGTTTAAGAATAAAACCATTAGTATATAAAGAAGTTAATTACATGCTTGGTTTATACGCTAACTTGAAATTTCACCTATTTCCATAATATAAATTAGCAACACATTGACATTGTTGTATTGTGTTATTTTATCCCAAGCATAGGGTTTTTCTCAATTTTTTTTTTGTGATTTTTCACTTTTAACCTAAAGGTTTTCATCTTTTGTATTTTAACCCTCTTAATTTATTTACTTTTAACCCAAAACTTTTCATCTTTTATAATCTAACCCAAAACTTTTTATTTACAACTTTGCCCCCCATACTTTTTATCTTTCTCAAGTTTTTCGTTTTACGTTTCGTCCTAAAATTTGTGAGTTAATACGTGGCAACGTGCGTGTGTGGTTCAACGTTTTTGGTCTATTTTTTCACATTTGACAGGTATGTCGCAACGTGTTATATTTCCCCCTTTAGCAAGTTCGCCGCAACGGGCGGATCCTACATCGACTTAGTTATTCTTTTCTACGTTATTTTGCGAGTTAACACGGCGCAACGTGCGTGTATGACTCAACGTTTTTACGTCTATTTTTTCCATTTAACAAGTTTGTCGCAACGCGTGGGGTCCTAAATCGACATAGTTATTTTTTATATGTTATATGTTTTAGTCTTATTTTTTCGCATTAACACGCCGCAACTTAAGTGTTGGTGGTCGATATCAGCGGTGTGACATTGATGTTATTTGATATAGTTTTAGGCCCCCGTCGCAACGTGAGGATGCTTAATTCTAGTTGTTTTGATTTTTAATAAATAATGCATACCGTACCCAATTGTTTGCTCATAGCAACACATTTCGTTTATATAATAGTGTGTATAAAGCTATGGTATTACAAAAAACAAAGACTCAAGAAAATATTATATACCTGAACAAAGAGTGTGTTGAAAAGACTTTCTGGAAAAGCATTGATGTTGGCAGTGACAATATTGAGATTCAAATATTCAAACACCTTACAAAGCTTCACAATTGTGTCTCTTCTTTTGCTACATTTTAGGCTCACCAACATTGTTTTGTTTCCCACATATGACACATTAAGCTGCCAAAATTTCATTTTCTTTTAATAAAATTTGCATCTTCAAATCAATATTATTTGCATAGCAAAACTCAAGACTTACTTCCATTATTTCAATCCTTGATCCACTCAAATCAACTCGTTTCTTCATCGGTGACAAATCCAAATTCTGGAGCTCTAATTTCCGAGACTCGAGTTCAGTTAACTCGGCTTGGATCGTTCTTTCTTGATCATTCAACAATTCAATATAATCAATCGCATCTTTGATTATTGATGCCTTGTCCATCTTCAAAAAGCAAAAAAAAGTTAGTAATTCAACTTAATAAAATCATGACAATGTTTTGATAACCAGACCAGTTCACTGGTCAGACTGGTTGGAACGCTCCAAAAACCTGGATGACTATTTTTTAACCATCATTTTACAACCATCTCATACTAGGATTTTGACCCACCGCGCGTTGCGGCGGCGTCGAAAGTTAAAGTAACTCGTATTTATACTGTATATTTGACCCGACTCTTAAAAAAATTACATCGCCATCAAATGAAAACGTAGTATATTTGACCCGACTTGCTTTCAAATACAGTTTACGAACGTACACAATAAGTAGAACATAGATAAAAAAACGTATAATAATTTGTCCACGTTGCGGTGTAAAGTCGTAAAAGTCATTTAAACCAAAGGAGGTGTCAAGTTATTAAGTAGAAAAGATTAAGAAGATCAAAATTGTCAATTACTGAAACTTAGAAGTGAATGTGCAACTTACTTAAAGATAAGGGTTAATAGTGTTTTATGTCAAAAAATTAAGGGTGTAAAGTGGAAAAACTTGAAAGTAAAAGGGCCTTAAAGAAATGAAAAAGTCAAAAACTTGAGGGTTAAAAGAGAAAGGTCTCCATCGACCTTTCTCTTTAATAGTATATAAATATCTTACTGAATATAAACACCAACTTTAAATGTTTAACACCCTTTAAATAATTAAGAGTAAACTGCTAAAATGGTCCATGAGGTTTGGTCACTTTTATCACTTTAGTCGAAAACTTTAACATTTTGAATCTGGGTCCCTGTGGTTTCAATTTTGTTGCCATTTTCATCCAAAAGCAAAATCTGATCAGATTTTCAGTTAATATCCAACTAATTTTTTTTTGTCTTTTTCCGCCCTTTTAATGAAGGATAAAATGGTCAGTTTTTTTAATTTGTTATAATAAAACGTTAAAAGACCATTTTGCCATTCATTAAAAGGGAGGAAAAATACAAAAAATTAGATGTTAACTGAAAAATCTGACCAGATTTTGATTTTGGATGAAAATGGCAACAAAATTTAAACCACAGGGACCCAGATTCAAAAGGCAGGACCGGCTCATCTTTATGTTCAACCTAGGCTACCGCTTTAGGCCACCCAATTTTTAGGGCTCCATTTATTTAAAAATTCTATATATGTCTTATATACTTTAAGTGGATATTATGAGAACTTTGATAAATTTATGTTGTTGTGGCTTGTTGCCTTGTTGGCAGCGCCTTAATACATCACTTTCAATACCCAAGTTAGAACCTCAAAACCCTTTTTATTTTTGCTTCCATGAATTTACTTTAAGCATTTTAAGGATTTCTTTTAAAAACTAATTTGAAAACCAAGACCCAATAATTTTTTTCCCAAAATTATTTTATAATTTACCTTGGTTCCGTACTTTTAAGTTCCAACTCTGGAAAAGGTTACTTCAATGAATATACGTTAGATCTATAAAGGCTTTCTTTTAAAATTAAATGAATAACTTTTTTTTTTGAACGGAAAATTTCTTTTATTCCTGTCGTCTGTGGGACTTGAACCCAAGACCCCCTCCCAAGGTGTTTAAAGGCTTTGCCTTTACCAATGGACCACCACCCCATTGGAATTTAACTTAAATGAATAACTAGGCTCAATCTATTTTTTTTCTTTTTCATATCCTTTTAGAATTTAACTTAGTTCCAGACTTCCGACTCTAAAAAAGTTTCGGACTCGTTTTTCGGATTTCAATTGTAATAGTTCCCAAAACGACATCATATTTGATATTTCAAATAGGTTCATACTCGCCTTTTCAGTTCATGCTTCACGGCGTAAACATCAAATCTTGTTTTGTATTTACAATGGTTTGTTGTGGACTTGATGTATAATTCACTTGTACATGGATGAAATTGTGTATATATTTGTATTGAGATGAGATGCAGGCAAGTTTAAAGTTAGATAGAAGAAGCAGTGAGCAGTAATAAATTTTGGCTTAACAGATTTGCTAATTTTACGTCAATAACTATTTGTCAACTTGCGTATTTGTGCTATATTTTTTTTGATTGTTTGTATTGTGACCTCTTTGTTTAGATGTTTATATTATATAACAGATCCTTCTATAATTGTTATACAACAACATCATTTTAATTTAAAATCGAAAGTTATGTTGGTCATTTAGAGAGGTAAACAAAGTAAGACTAGAGGGCCTCAACGCTTAGCTAGGGCCTTCAAAAGGCTTAGGCCGGCCCTGTCAAAAGGTTTGAGTTTTGGACTAAAGTGGTAAAAGTGACGAAACCTCAAGGACCATTTTGGCAGTTTACTCAATAATTAATCTTTTATTGGTCTAACCTTATACTACTTATGATTTGATTAAAAAAATAGCAACTACAAAACAGTAGCACCTTAGTAATATTGGGTACGACTGCTCTAAGTGCAAAGAGCTTATCGTTCAGCTTCTTCCTCCTGTTCCTCTCGGTGACGATGTTTTTGGAAGTCGTTAGAGTTCCTTCTGGCGAGCTTGAATCGTAGTAGCCGGAAAAAGTTTCTTCCAACCCGCCCCAACTATTGGGTCAAAGTTATGAAATGAGATACTTGAACTATAGAATTCAGAATTTGAGATCAAAAGCAATGAAGAAGACAGAAGAACCTGTAATCATCGAGTTGATGGATGTTTTCCCAATAGTTTTGGTTGATTTCTCCAATGTTTTCCATGAAAGAATTCGAATAGCAATGAATGGAGTGGGGGAGGGTTTGGTGATATGTTTATATCTACAGGCTTTTATAGGACGTTATGGTGTTGTAATCGTTCTACTATACCCTACCAACTTAAACTGATTTTTTGGAATAAATATTTTTTGGGTTGAAATTTCTATTTATACTCTATTAATATTACTCACTTTAATTTATTATTAGAAACACTAAGATGGGTTTAATATATTATTATATATATAGAAACGGGATTTGGAGAAGACGTCCTAAAGTGTGTAAACGGTGAGAATGATTCCTTGAGCGACACATGGCGTAGGCGTTAAATAACATGCGTGGGTATGATTGTCATTTCCACGTTATATTTTGAAACATTCCCTTTTTTGTCAGGGCATTTATTCCTTTTGAAATAAACTCCAAAATTTTCGTTATTAGCTATTACCTCCTCTCTAAGTTTGTGAGATTTATGGCGTCTGATATGGATTACAAGTTACAAAGTAATTATGTTCATATTTTAAATTAATTTTTCTGTGCTAGATATTCGTTCGAGCAATTCATGTTAAAGAGCTGGCGTTTTTTAATTACTCGGCTTATAATGGCGTTTATTTTGGTATTTCATAAATAATATCAACATCAATGTTAGTTTTGGCATTTGTTTTTTTACTCATTATTTGATATGTTTAATGACCTTTTAATTTATATAATTTTGGCGTTTTTCACGTTTACATTAGTTTTTGTATTCATCAAACAGAAAGAAACATAAAACATAAAACGCCATAAAACATGAAAACATTATCCAGAACTCATCATCCGATGAGATTACGTCTGAGAAGTACCCATCACTCCCCTCATCTTCTTCTTTCGATTCTTGTTCAAAGTACGCATCTTCATCTTCAGTTTTAAGTTTTAACGGCGTCCTGGTCCTCAAGTGCTCGACGCCTTCATTTAAACATTCCCTCCAACGAAGCCACTGTCGCGGTCATATCAATGCTCAAACATCTTGCACTGCAAAACTGTTCTTTAAACCCAAGTCTCTCATTGGTCAGATGGTCATCAACTGTGTGGTCATCTTCATGCCCATCGTTTCCACACAACCATTACCAATTCATAATCTCAATCATAACGCCATAATTCGATGATTGGCTCGACACTTTGATTCTGATTATTCCCTTGAAATTTTCTTGTCAATCTTCTTATCATAGTCTGTGTTTTGTTACACAAGTTATCCAGAGGAACACCAAGTTCTAGTATCCCCCTCTGAACATCTTCTTCCATGTTCAGTATGGCCTTTACAATTTTCACTATCACTTTTCTTCTGTTGTCGAATTTGATAACAAACATATTGATTGATGCGTTGAACCTCCAGGAGATGATGTTTGCCAAACCTCAAAAACTTTAAAACACACAACAAAAAATGGATTGTCCTTTTATATAATGATGTTTTAGGCGCGTATTTTTGGGCGGGAGTTCTTTACAATAAATGAAAAGCAATAAAGTCTCTGGCGTTTCAGAGACTTTATCATTCTGGCATTTCAGAGGCTTTTATCATTTATGTGACAGCGAGTGGCGTGTTTAACGTTTCCTTTTTTCAGTCAAGAGACGCTTTTACCCTAAATGAACCCCGTGCATTTACGAAAGCCGCTGATATTTACATAAACGTCACTGCTTTGTTTTGGTCCACAAATTGTTTTGAACCAATGGATGGGAACCGTTCTCACTGATTTCACACCTTAGGGCATTTTCTCCGGATCCTGTAGGGGATGGTTAAAATGAGAACCAAGCTAGTTGTGAACACTGTAAGAACCATTAGTAACCATTGATCTAATCTGACTGAATGGTTGAGATTGAATCTTGGGTTGTTTTTTTTTATTTTAGTGTTATTCTTAACAAAAAGTAAGAAAAAGTTGTCAGAGGAGTTATTTGGTAATTTGCCACCCATGTACTTCCTGCAACTGAACATTAAAGACATTACATCCACTTTGTGTCAGCTAAACAAAGTACAAAAACCAACACACTCTCTTTCCTCTCGTCTATTTAAGGTGGTGTAAATACAGTGTGTACTAGTGTAAAAAACACAAAACATATGCTAACACAAAACGGAAAACCTTAACACCTATAAACAAAACACAAAATAGCATAAAATCAACAAAACACAAAACAGATAGGTTATATACGCCACAATAAGGGTCGATTACACCGCCGTAAGAGAGTATTTACATTGCTAAAAACGACAGGGTGAAATTTACATTCATGTTTCAACTAGATGAAGCAAACTCCTATAAACTCATCTTTGAAGAAAACCTTCGTATCATCTTTGAAGAATAAAACTCCAACACCTATAAACACAAACAAAAATAACATAAAATATCAAAACACAAAGGGGAATTACACCACTTTAAAATGGCTATGTAAACCATTGTAAAAGACTTTTTTTCATGTAATAACAATGCACAAAAATGAAGCTAATGGGGATATAGTTTTAAAGCAGACAAAAGATGCAACTCAAAAAATATCTAGCTTATTGTAACACCCTAAAACCGGGTTTGGTAATTTAAACCCAGTTAATATAAAGGAACGAGTAAAAGTACCGTTAGTGGTAAAGGTGAAACCGTAAACAAAATAACTAGGAACAAATTAACTTAGTGGTAACATGAATATAAGTAACAAGATAAGAGTTTCAGTCTCATTTATTATCAAATGAAACTTAAGGGACCAAAACCGTTAAAAGGGAAACAAGAGTTTTAATAAATAAAATTAAAACACAACACACACACATAGTGTGTGTGTGTCGATGTCCATGAGAAGAAAGAACAAGGGTTCAAACCCTAGTTCCCGAAGAAGCTTCAAATTGAAGGAAAATTTGGAGCTCAAACTTATGATTAAACATGAATTACACCTACACAAGGGGATCATGAGGTATGTCTTAAAACTTAGATTGGTGATCTTGTATGAAGTGGGTTATGTTTAATCCGTGAATTAGGTTGAAATTAGAATGAATACTTGTTAATGCTATCATGTTGAAGTTGAATCATGGTTAAATTTTTAGTTAGAGTAAACTGCCATTTTGGTCCATGTGGCTTGGGCAGTTTTGTCATTCTAGTCCAAATCTCAAACTTTTTAAATCTGGGTCCCTGTGGTTTCACTTTTATTGCCATTTTAGTCCAAAATTCAAAAACTCCCATTTTTTACTGTTACCATCTGCCTATTTTATCTTTTTGTGCAGGGGTATTTTTGTCCAAGTGTTTTTCATTTAACATTTTCTTAATTAAAAAACTAAATTAAATACATTAATAATTCCTTTATATACCCTTTTAATATTCATTCCCCATTTACATCATCTTCAACCCCTCGATCAAAACCCTAACCAGAGACATCTTCAACCCCCTAGTAAAACCCTAACACACAGGAGATCGAAGCACATCATCTCCCCCAAATAAAACCCTAACCCACAGGAGATCGAAGTAACGACAATGGTGGTTTGCACATGTGGAGCCTCAACCCAACTGAGAACTTCAAGGACAACACAAAACCCAGGTCGTCGATTTCACCGGTGCAACAAACCATCAAGCTGTGGATTTGTTGCTTGGGCTGAGCCACCGAAGATTGAGAACCCGGCTGTGATGATTCCTGCACTGTTGGACACCATCAAGCAACATGAAGAGAATGCAAGACAGATGTTTGCTCGGAACATGAAGCTTGAAGAAGAAGCTAAAAATTGGCACAGGAGAAGAAGATGCTAAAACTTATATTGGGTTTCAGTTTTTTCTTGTTCATGGTCTAATGTGTTAGGTCTGCTTAGGGTTTGTCTTTTGTGGGGATTTTGTAAGTTTGGTCTGTAAGTTTGCTAATATGGTTGTTTTGTAAGATTGTAAAGAAATGTATGGGGGCTTTTGTAACAGAATTATGACCAAAGTTTGTAATGGAATGTATGAGGCTTATGACCAAAATGTCTTGTGCATCTAATGTCTTATGACAACAACCAAATGACCAACATGTGCCGATGCTTACATACCAAATCTGCAGTGTTTAAATGACCAAATGTGCAGTGTTTAAATGACCAAATGTGCAGTGTTTAAATGACCAACATATGCCGACATGTGCCGATGCTTACATACCAAATGTGCAGTTTTAAACATACCAAATGTGCAGTGTTCAAATAACCAAATGTGCAGCCAAACAGATATGCAAAGTGCAGTCTTTAACATTACAAATGACCAACATGTTCCAACCAAAATATAAGTACAACACCAAACATACGTAAATAGTTTTCATCCTACCAAAACATAAGTACCAAACAACCATTAACACTAAAAGTTAAACATAGTTAAGCAGTTTGACATGAACTAATGTACCAAAACAGTTTGACACAAACTGTAAACATCATGATATTCACCAAAATACATATGTTTTATTCCCCCATTTTACCCCCTTTTTACGCATTTTTGGCCATAAAACCGAGAAGCGGATACTTAATCGGGTTTATTTTTGTTTACAGGCCTAAAACAACATGCCAAACATGAAGATGACGAAAACGAGGATTTGTCGGGCGTAACGACTGAGTTACAAATATTCTGTGAAGAAAACTGATCTGGGCGAGTGGCACACCCGTGCCGATCTGATGAAATTTCTCAGCCCGGCAGTGCACGCCAGTGCGATCAGGAGTGCAAGGGATCTTTGGGAACGCACAACCGTGCGACTGGAGGAACGACCGTGCATGGTCTGTGATCTCGGATGCACTGCCAGTGCAGTTGGTCATGCCAACCTCATCTCGGTGATGCACGCTCGTGCAACTCATGGCACGCCCGTGCCGATCTGAAGACCGGTCCAAGATTCACTGATGTCACATGGTATGGTGAACAGTACATTAAAGTGCACGACCGTGTGATCTGAAAATGTTATAAAAAACAGAAGGGAGCAATCAGTTCGCAACTCTGGACTTTGGGAGCTTTTCTGGTGATTTATCAGGCTCCAGAGGCTTTGCTTTCACCCGGAATCAAGCCATCATCGTGCCGATTAGCTCCGTTATCATCCAGATTCTCAATCTAGTACTTGTTTATGGTTTGATTCTTGAATCTTTCCCTGATTTTGTTTATTATTCAAGCATTTTGGTTGATGATTATGTATTATTGTAAGCCTAAGGGCAAAAACACTAGTATTCCTTGCTTAACAACAACCATTAGTATGTTAATTATGTTTGTAATGACACTTGAAGCATTTTCTATGTTAATCCTTGATGATTAGTTTGCAACCTTGTTTATTGATGTTGAACTCTTGATTATAGTTAATTATATTGGATGATTAGTATGTGGTTAGTTGAGATATTTGCAAAAAGAAGCTTAATTAATCATGTATTAGTAGACTTTGAACTTGTTTAACATATTTACACCATGATACTAGAAATGGTTAGTGGTTTAATAAGGGGTAATTAATGTTAATTAAGAAGGCTTTCCCTCACAGAAGGACCTTAACGGGTTAAATGGTGTTGTTATGAATTCTTGACATAAGTTGTTAACTTAGTTAGTAGTTTAGGCCAAAATTGCTTGCTTGGTGAATTTATGTTCAAGATTTGTAAAATGAACTCGGTTGTGATTTAATCTAGTTAATGCTTGTCTCGATGGTTACATTGTGTTTATCGGTGTCACTTTCCTTGATTAAGTGAAGTTAGAAAACTCCTAATGGATGACTAACTTTTCTTTAGGGGGGGTTTTCATAGAAATATATCAACTGGGTGTTAAAGAACAATTTTAGGTGGTTAAAGTGTGTTTATCGTTTTAGCTTTCCAAAGAGTTGTCATGTTAGGATTCCCGAAAGGGATACTAATTGTCTTAAAAAATGGAAAATTGACCAAGTGTTTTAAGTGGCAAAACCGACTTAGTTTACATACTTTGGTTGTGCATAAAGCAAGGCTATATATTTATTTTCATATTTGGAGTCTATTATGTTTATGAAAGTTTATGTTTAAGTCTTATTTTTAGTTTAAAAAAATTACCCACTTATCTTTCTACCGGTAATTTAATGACAAAGGTTTAGTATTATTCCTCCGCCCACATCCTTGGATCGACACTTGGTTCTTACCGATACTTTACTACATATATGACGGGGTACACTTGCCCTTTCGTGTGTGTTTTAATGTTGAAGTATAAATCATTTTTTTAAATTTAAAACCGAATCGTGTGCAGAATTCATTGTAAAAACATGTATATACACGCACATGTCAAGTTTTTGGCGCTGTTGCCGGGTATGTGGCGAGCTTTAGGAATGACTCGAGTCAATATCTTATCGGTGCACATACTTGTGAATATGCGTAAATATTTTCTTGATTATTTATTTGTTTATTTATTTGTTAATATTTCTTGTTTTTGATTCAATTCATCCGTCTTCAAGCTTATTTTAAACACTTGTAAATTTTTATTTCATTTAATTGTTCGAATTTGAACTAATTATTCGTTTATTCTTTGAGTTTTTGGCCCCGAAAAATTATTTTTATACTGGCCGATTTGATTATTTTATTTGTTTTGATTTTTATAAAATTCCGGGCCTACTTTTGAATTTTTATAAAAAAAATTTAGCCCTTTTTACAGAAAATCTGTTTTATTACAGCAAAAAAAAAAAAAAAATTTGTTATAATAATAAAATATTCATGTGTGTCAATTTTTCGTTTTCAGGTTGATGTCCTCAACCCCCGCTCCCGACGCTGTTGAGCCTTCAGACGAACCCGAGTGTGATCTGAGGAGACGTCTTCGTGAGAGATCCCATGCGGTTGCGCTGCAACTCGCAGCAGCTGCGGATGAGCATGTGGTACCCGCTGAAGCCGAGGGCTCAGGGGACGCAGGAAACATAAACATGGCGGACGACGAACGACCACTGAATGAGTCAAATCAGCCCGGAGGTGCAGGCTTGGAACCAAGCATAGCCCGACCTACGGTAGTCGCACCTACTTTTGAAATTAAATATAGTATTATAAATATGGTGCAGAATTCGATGCAGTTTGACAGGCGTGAGCATGAGGATCCCGGACGGCATATAGCTACTTTTCTTGAAGTATGTTCAACTTTCAAGATTAGGGATGTTTCAGATGACGCTATTCGGTTACGGTTGTTTCCGTTTTCGCTTCGTGACAAAGCTAGAGCGTGGCTTATGTCACTTCCTGTAGGGTCCATCATGACCTGGGATGAGCTGGCAGAGCTATTTATGCAGAAATACTTCTCGCCTGAGAAATCAACCAAGTTAAGGAACAGGATTGTGACTTTTTGTCAAGACAAAGGAGAGTCGTTGCACGCGGCCTGGGAGCGATTTAAGGATTTATTACTTGATGTTCCACACCATGGTTTCTCCAAAAGACAGTTGGTTCTGACGTTTTACCAAGGGCTTAATTATGAGACGCAGGAGAGATTGGATGTTGTTAGTGCATTACGTCTATTGACTTCGTCTTGTTTCATGTTATGTTATAGAATAAGTTAGAATTTTCAGTGCACGAAGTTCGAGAGTCAAAGATTAGAAGTTAAGGAGCTGATTTCGCTCATATGTACATGACATATAAGCGAAATCATAACATCTGATTTCGCTTATATGGCAGGTACATAAAAGCGAAATTAACTCTAGTATATAAGGGGCACTTGTTAGTTCATTCGATACGCGACCTCTGAAAGTGTAACGAAGTGCTGCCGGTTTTCTGTCAGGTTGTAATCATTGTTAAACGCTATATAAGAGACAGATTAAAGATTAACAAGCTGTGTTCGTGTCTAGTTCTCTGATTCCGCCTTTGAACTGGACTTAAACTCTTCTGATCGACTCAATCGGGTCAAACAACGATCCAACAAGTGGTATCAGAGCTAGTGAAGAAGAGTTCTATACGATTTCAGCCGAAAATTTCTGTTTTTCTACACTTTCTTAAAAATTTCAAAAATTTTTTACGGTAAAATCAGCTCAAATTCACACATTTTGTTCGGAATCATGAAGTAACAAAGCCTTGAAAGTTTCATAACTAAAATTGACCTAAAACCTTGGATTTTTGAGATTTCGCTCATACGGATTCGTGATATTGATGATGTCAGCAGCTATTTGATCTTAATTTCGCTCTTTAGTCACAAAGTTTGTCAGGAGATTTCGCTTTTGTGGACGTTTAAAGAGTGATTCCTCTCATAAGTCACTTTGAAATTTCGCTTTTATGACAGATTGGGTCTCGCTCTTGTGACACTTTGGAGATTTTTTTTTTGTGACATTTGGGATTTTACTCCAAGTTTGAAAAGTCTAATTCTGCTGTAAAAGAAAGTTGTCAGTTCGCATGTGTGTTGGACAGTTTGCATGTGATAACAATTAATTCAGTGTGTCATTGTCATGTGATCATGTGAATGTTTGGTTCAAGAATAGTATGAGAATATATAAAATTGTCGACTAAGTGGTTGTGTGTCAGTCACATGTGAGTTGGTATAAGTTTGCATGAGAAGTTCAAAGTAATCACATGAAATTCTTGGCCCAAGTTTAATCATTATCCATTATCAGTATGCGGCCCAATTAGAATTAAATAAGTATCCAGCTCATATTCAGTTGTTATGTGATAATATCATTGTTGCATGTGTTGTGTCAGATTACATATGATTTTCATATAGTGTAATGATCCTTTCATGTGCTGTTGGTTTGCTACATTATTTGAACCAATCATAGTATTTTGACATTTCTTATATACAGTCCTATAAAATTGTTTGGTACTTGTTCTAAAAGTGATTTTGTCGACCCAAATTGTTTCAAGAAAATTGTTTAAAAATTAGATCTTTTGTTAAAATTGATATAGGTAATAATTGAAATTGTTTGTAATATACCGAATTGTGAGGTTGTATAGTGAGATCAGTTTGCGTGAAAAGGTCCAGTTCTTATCAAAGTCGACAGCTCACTTGTCAGGGCGTGGTTTGAGTCGTGGTTTCTGTCAGTTCGTACAATATGAAGTTCAAAAGTTTCAAAGGGTCAACTCGTTTGAAAACGATTTGGGTCAAAGCTGTCCGCACAGTGTGTCTATCTTCAATCCGCTCAAAATAGTCACCAGTTCGAGTATCAGTCTTATTCAGTTAATTGATGAGTGTTTAAACTGATTGTGTTTTGTTTGTTTTTTTGTCAGGTTTGCATCATGGCTGAGGAATTTTTCAATACGTTTTACAACGCGTTCGCAACCGAATCGTCTGAGGCTACAAATATTACACCAAAAACCATTTCTAAAGTGCTCAACGAAAACATCAAGCATGATAACTTTTACGGAACTCACTCAAAGCCACCAACTCTGGAAAGCATTGAAGATTATACCTGGTGGAAAGAACGTTTCATCAACTGGGCGAAAGCGTATGCTCATGAAAGCTGGTTTTGCTTGGAGTATGGTTATGAAAAACCAAAAGACGAGAAAGGCGAAGATCTAGTATTCAAGAAGTTTTCCAGAGAAGATAAAGCTGAATACGGAGCTGAACAGAGAATGATAGCATTGATTCAGTCAGCAATCAGAAATGATATTTTTGCTTTACTAACTCATGATGGGTCATCTAAGTCTGTCTGGGAAGCTTTACGTGTTAAAGCTGAAGGGGGTAAACAGATTAAAAAGAACAAAATTGCTTTAATAAAGAAAGAATTTGATCTGTTTGATAACATAAAAGGAGAGTCGGTGAGGCAAATGATTGAGAGATTCTGTCATCTTAAAATTGAATTGGAAAGATTACAGATAAATAAAACAAGAGAGGAATTGATAGACAAAGTGATTGAAGCGTTACCACGAGCTGATCAGTGGCAAACGTTTGTTTTTATTTTGAAAAATGATGCTGTGTATGATACAATTACTCTTGATGCTTTATTTGAAAAGATTGAAAGTCATGATCTGGAGCTACAAAAGCAAAACAAGATGACTGATTCTTCACATCAACAGAACGTTGGCTTGTACTACAAAAGCAATGTGCTTTCTGATAAAGGCGTTGGTTCACCAAAAACAGCATTTAGTGGTGAAAAAATGAAAGAACCATCAACAATGCCAACAAGTCATCATTCTGGATATCATTCATCTTCAAAGACAAATTCTGATGATTCTGAAGAAATTCTGTGCAACATTGCTCTTAAACTGAAGAATTCTCCTGCAATGAGCATCAATGCAGCGAAGCAGCAAATGAGTTTTCTTGCATCTGTTCTGGAGTCATATGAAGGTCTTGTAGCTGGAAAAATTGGAAATTCTGAATTGACCAAAGAAGACTACGACCAGATTGATCCGGAAGAGATGGAGCTCATTGACATTCGTTGGTGTTTAGCTAGTTGTATTCGCAGAGCTCAGAGGTATATGGAGATTACCGGGAAACAATCTCTTGGAGGTGCGTCAACAAAGCTTGGATTTGAAAAATCCAAAGTGACCTGCTTCAAATGCAAGCAAAAGGGTCATTTCAAAAGAGAATGTAGAAACTCTGAAGTTGGTGAAGGAAGTGAACGTCCTTTCAACGATGATTATTATCGAAAGGTGATTTACCATCGAAGCAGAGAAGAACCAAAGTTGATTGAAGATAAACCAAAAGAAAAATCAAGAGCTTATGCTGTAATTTACGAGGATGAAGGATATGATTGGAGTGAGGTTCTTCCAATAGATGACATTGTTGATGAACAGTTCAAAGCTAAAGCCAAACAGGAAGAATTAAATAAACATTATGTTTTTGTTGCTAAGATTCAAGATGAAGAAAAAGACAAAGACACTGCTGAAATCCGCGAAGAAAAAGTTGAGATCAAAGAGAAAACTCGAGAAGAGATCTTGAGTGAGAAGACCTACAGAGAAAGAAACGTGGTCTACAACAGAATGGATGACATGCAGGAAGAGTATGAGATGGCTGTCGGTAGCAAAAGATGGGATAAAAAGAGAGAATGTTATTATAACAGAGAAGGAGAACCGGTTGTTCCCAAGAAAGATATAATCTTCGATGATATTCTTCTCAAAGTTCCGTTGAGAGCTGAATATTATAGAAATGTGATGAAAGATGACACATACGTTAAGAGGTATGAAAAAGAGATCAGATATGCCATGTTATCGTGTCTGAGAAAAAGGGATGAGGAGAGGATGAAGAAGAATGTTGAAGAAATGGTGAACAATCTGAAGAAAGATGCTGAAGAGGTTAAAGCAGAAACTGTTGAAGTTGAAGCTGTGAAGGAAATCAAAAGTGAAGAAGTTGTTGTGAATGAAGAGGTTGAGAAAGCTGTTACTGAAGAACAGCAGATTGAAGAAGAGGTGAAGAAAGAAGAAAAAGAGGAAAAGAATGAGAATGAGGAAGCTGATAATGTTGGTGATGAAGTTGGTGTTGAAGAAAAGCAGAATGTTGCTGAGCAGACAGAGGTTGCTGAAAACACCGAAGTGCCAATCACTGAGGTAAATTCTGATTCTAAAAACTTGAAACAGATTGATCAGTGCAAGAAATGCATAGAATCGTGCAGAGCTTGTACTGAAAAAGATGAGCAATTTAGAACAAGAGATCTTGAGTTCACAAAAATTGAAAAGATTTTCAAAGAAAAATGCAAAGAAATGCTAGAAAAAGAAAAAGTTTTTAAAGAAAATGATGAAAAACTTTCAGAAAAATGTAACAAATTAGAGAAAGAAAATGAAGTTTTGAAAGAAAATGTTTTGAAAATGTCATATGAATGTGAACAAAAAGAAATTGCTTGTCAAGAAATGAAAAAGGAATATGATTCAATGAAATTATCATATCACATTACGAAAGAGTCATATGATAAAATAAAAGATGAAATGAAATATGCTCAATCAAGAATGAATTATATGTCTGAAACAACCAAAGAACTTAAACGAATGTATGCTATAAAACAAGATGTTGTTAATTCCTATATTGAGGATGTTGCTAAGTTGAAGCGACAGATTGCTGATTTAGAACAGGATAACAACAAGTTAAAGAGTTATCACGTGTCGTCATATGTGCTTGAATGAATTTTCAATATAAAACCGGGTGATGGTGAGTCTGAGCAGAACAAGAAAGGCATTGGCTCAGAGTTTCATCAAGTTCCACCACCGGGAAAATTTGCATTTTATGATGAGGAAAAGGTCGAAAAAGCTTTCAACATGGTAGATCAATTGCCAGACAACATTGACATAACCTATTCCAAATCTGACGATTCTCATGATTCAGAGGTGGTAGGTAAAGTCGTTGAAAGTGTGTTGAAAGAAGAGTCAGTTGTTACAGGTAAATCTGAATCACAGGATGAAGATGAAGGAAATCTTCATGATGGTTATCTGAAAAACACAAAATCCGAGGAAAATTTGAATGATGATTCAAAAGGATTGGTTTATACCATGATTGGATCGGACAAATTGTTCTTAGATGTTGTATTCCCGATTCAGAATGTGATTTCAGAAAAGGTTGATAAAATTTTCAAAATGGTTGAGATTGAGAAGTCTGAGATTTCAAAGTTTGTTGGTAAGAGTCATAGAGGTTCGTATACCAAACCTGGTTTCAAAAAGAAGAACATGAAGGCTGGGTTGGGTTATAAGAAGAAACAACATTGGAACAAAAATGATACGCCGAATTTTCAAGCAAAAATGAGTTTTGTTCAAGGAGGCAGTTTAGAAAAAGAAAAAGAACTCAAAATGAGATAGTCTAATGATGAGTTCTTTGCTAAAAAGAAAAAGCAACAACCACAGGTCAAAGATGTGTCCATGAGAACATGTTTTAAATGTGATAAAAAAGGACATCTTGCACGCAAGTGTCCTAATCTAAAACCTGTGGATGTTGACAAAAAGAAGATTGATGCTGAGAAACAAAAATCTGAGAATGTGAGACAAAGGTCAACCAGATTTGACTCAAAACAAACTTGGATTTACAACACAAACAAGTTTGCTTCGACTCAAAATTGGAAATTAAACCAGAACAGGTTTGATTCTAGACAGACCTGGAATTCTCACACACCCAGATTCAGAACAACACAGAGTTGGAAATCAACAGTTGATATGACAAAACCTCAAGAGTTTTGGAAGCCAAGAGTTGTTGTTCAAAATCAAAATGTTCAAAAAGTTTCACATTTTTACAAACGAGGAACACCAAAAGGTCAAACATGGAGTGTTAAGAAACATGTTGAATTGGTAAACGATGAGAAAATTGAAGTTAAAATTGAGAAAGTTTTTGTGAAAAATGATAAAGAATTTCCAGCATTGAATGAAAATTATTGTGTTGAAATGCCTAAGGTTCAACAGGCCTGGGCTAAATTGTTCAAGTAATTGAGTAGTTTGTTTGTGCAGGTGCTCATGGAATTCAAAGATTGTGAGATTGGAGGTTGGAGCAGCCTGTCACAACAAGGAGAGGAGGCTGCTGGATCCTGTGTTGGTTGAAACAGGAAGTTTATATGTTTTCTGTAAATAAATAAACAATATTTTCAAAAACCCTAAAAATTGAAAATTTTGAAAAACCAAAAATATGTTTGTTTTTAATTTTTGTCAAATATTCAAAAATACAAAAATATGTGTTGATTGAATATGCCGAAACCCTCACGGCTGAACAAACATGATTACTTTCATCAGATTGAAAAACGGTTTTCAAACTGTTAAGATCAATGGGTTGTAAATCATGGGGGTATGTTAGATTTTCTGCAAATCAGTACACTTTTAGAAGAAAATGGATGGCGAGACAAAGCTATCAGTATTGGTTGTCAAATTTTCTTTATATGATTTTGCATTTTAGGGGGAGTAATGTTGTTAGAAAATACAAAAACATTTGAAAAAGTCAAAAACATGATAAAATTCAAAAATTGAGTTTTTGCGTAGAAAGAGGAAATGATAGTACATCAGTAGACAGTTACAGTACGCTAAAGAATTGGAAAGTTTAAATGTGTTAAACGATCTCACTGTGGATGTGCCGATAGGTTTTCGCACACTTAGTAAACTTTTTCGGGATATAAACCTAAATTCAAACTTGCTTATTTCATGGGGAACACTACTTGGATATATAGGTAACCCCTGAAATCTCGTTTGAAAGGTCTCATAATCTGATATACTAGGTCTTTATACTCTATGATATCTGGGGTATTATTCCGGGACTTCTGCTGAACGGTAGTTCTGACCTAGTCCTTGGATAATACTTGCTGCAATGCTTTAAACATAGCATTACACCCTCAGCATGCCGATGAAACAATAAAATTGATAGTCGCTGCTGTTGTAAGCAAAAAGATCCTCTAAAGGGGACATACCGTAAAGTCGAAGCTGATATCTCTCTGCGTATACGGAAGTATCGACCTGAGATCCCTCGGCCCTCGCATACCTAATTTATATACATATATCATTGTAGTATACTCACCTGTAAGACTGATTATTGGGATTCTGGATACGGGAGTATATTCAAGAGGTGGGACACATGAATAGGTTTAAGTTCCTAAAATACCTAATTCGTATCCTGAATCAGTTGAACTTTGTATGAAAATTTAAGTGGATAAGTATATCGACAATCTAAGTGAATTGTTTAATGCATAATGTGATTTTAAGCTCAACGGTACTTGTGACTTGTCAGAAACTGATATGATCCTCTGACGCATACTCAAACAAAAATATTGTCTGTAAATATGTTTGTACATATTTCTTTACTGCTTTATATTTTCAGAAAATACAAAAAGATTTTGATTTCTGCTTTATTTTCGACAACTGATATCTGAATTGCTGAGTTTCAAAATCTAAGTAAGCTGATTGTGTTTCTGAAAATAAAACAAGTTCATTAATTTGAAACTTGATTTAAAATAAAAAAATTCAAAAACAGTTTGTGATATCTCCAAGGTCATTAACTTGAACTTGGATGATAAACTGTGAGGGAGTTGGATTCTTTAACACTGCCAAATCTGTAAAGTTTGTTGATAGGGGGAGTGGATTAGAGAATTTGATTGATAATACGAAAACATTGTATTTATAGATGTTTGAGTGTTGCAGATGTACCAGACTACGATCCCGAGAGCAGAGTCTAAGGGGGAGTCTAAAGACAAGCTTGAAGCAAAGAGAAGCTTGTAGATGGAAAGCTAGGTGTCGATCCCAAAGCACGGAAGCTTGATGAAAGGGGGAGCCTGAAGCTGATAGAAGAAGAGAAAGATTGATGGATGCTTACAATGTTACATCTTGAAAGAAAAAACAGAATGATCAAGACTGAAGATGTGTTATAACAGAGAATAGTCACTAAAGACTTCGTCAATATCCGAGGGGGAGTCTGTTAGTGCATTACGTCTATTGACTTCGTCTTGTTTCATGTTATGTTATAGAATAGGTTAGAATTTTCAGTGCACGAAGTTCGAGAGTCAAAGATTAGAAGTTAAGGAGCTGATTTCGCTCATATGTACATGACATATAAGCGAAATCATAACATCTGATTTCGCTTATATGGCAGGTACATAAAAGCGAAATTAACTCTACTATATAAGGGGCACTTGTTAGTTCATTCGATACGCGACCTCTGAAAGTGTAACGAAGTGCTGCCGGTTTTCTGTCAGGTTGTAATCATTGTTAAACGCTATATAAGAGTCAGATTAAAGATTAACAAGCTGTGTTCGTGTCTAGTTCTCTGATTTCGCCTTTGAACTGGACTTAAACTCTTCTGATCGACTCAATCGGGTCAAACAACGATCCAACAGATGTATATGAAGGAGGCGATCTGGGGACAGAGACGCCAAATGAAGCTTATGCTATCATCGAAAAAGATGCGTTAAAGTCGAGCTCGCGTCGAGATGGAGAGAGAGGCCGGATATCATCATCTCGCGCTCGCCCAGGAGTTCAAGCTGTGGACGACTACATAACCATCATTGCACAGATCTCGGCGCTTTCGGCAAAGTTTGATAGGTCCCAGATAGCTGCACAGGCTAGTTCTGGATGTGACCAGTGCGGAGTGTCGCATGAGCCGGGTGCATGTCTTCAGGGAGTTATGTATGAGGGCGATGAAGAAGTTGACTTTGTAAGCAATCAAGTGAGGCCGCATAATAATCCCTACAGTAATACATACAACCCTGGATGGAGGAATCACCCAAATTTTGGGTGGCGAGCAAATGTGGGTAATCAAAACCCATTAGGATTTGCTCAGCGGGCTCCAGCACCGTAACAGGCTCATGGTCAGCAATACCAGCCTTCCAATCAATCTTTCCAGCCACGTCCTTACTCGTATCAGAATCAGGGTGCCAGGAGTAGTTCCCATCAACAAGCCCCTTAATCAAGTTCCAAGCTGGAAGAAATGATGGCTCAACTTTTAAGCAGCTCCACTAGTGTAAATCAGCTAGCTGAGAAACGATATCAACAAAGCGAAGATCGTTTCTTGGCTCACGAGGGAGAAATGCGGAGTCAGAAGGCCTCGATTCAGAACATCGAGAAACAGGTTGGTCAGCTAGCTAAGATGATGTCGGAGAGACCCCCAGGTGTTCTTCCAGGAAACACTGAGCCAAATTCGCGAGGGCATGTAAATGCCGTTATGACCAGGAGTGGTAGAACCACCGAACCTGAGACATCGGACTCAACACCAATCACTGAAGTGGTCCCGACTGATTCTTCAGACGAGGTGCACGCTAGGCGAGGCCCAGCAAGTACAGAACAATTCCAGGAGGCAGTCAAAGATTACACTCCTCCAGTTCCGTACCCGGGCAGGCTGAAGAAACAAAAAAAAATGAAGAATGGTATGGTAAGTTTCTTGAAATGTTTAAACAACTACACATAAACATACCATTTGTTGAAGCCTTGGCCCAGATGCCGAAGTACGTGAAATTCTTAAAGGACATCTTCTAGAATAAGCAAAAGCGCGAGGATATGTCCTGTGTGGTGATGAATGAAACTTGCTCTGCCATTCTTCAAAATTGTCTGCCCATGAAGATGGGAGACCCAGGCAGCTTCACGCTTCCTTGCCTGATTGGAAATATGTCTGTTAGCCATGCATTGGCTGATTTGGGAGCGAGTATCAACCTCATGCCTTATAAGGTTTTTACTAAGCTAGATCTAGTTGAGCCGTCACCTACAAGAATGAGCATTCGACTAGCCGATCGTTCTATCAAGTATCCACGTGGGTTTGTTGAGAATATGCTTGTTAAGATTGACAAGTTTGTGTTTCCCGTGGACTTTGTTATCCTGGATATGGATGAGGATTCTAGGGTGCCTTTGATACTCGGGCGTCCATTCTTGAATACCCCAAACCATTGTAGATGTAGCTGCGGGCCAGATTACACTCCGAGTGAATGATGAGCATGTGACCTTTGACATCAAGCGGTCAATGCAGCACCCAGAGAGTCAGGATGATGCGCTCTACTATGTTGACACTTATGTGAGCACACGTTTCCAGGGTACGATTGAGGAGATTGATTCGAACACACATCTGTTGTGTGGGGACCTAGATGGCATTATGCAGGAGGGCCACGATTTCGAGCTGCCAGTCTGTCAGATTGGTGATGATGGTTCCCAGAGTCCGGATCGATTTACAGAGATTGATCGTGAGGATGAAGAAAAGTCAAAGCCTTCAGTTGAAGATCCCCCGTCCTTGGAGTTTAAGGAGCTTCTTCCCCATTTGGAGTACGCATTTCTAGATGAGAAGCGCCGTCTGCCGGTTATTATTTCATCATCTTTGTCGGACGAGGAAAATAGGAAACTTCTCAGTGTTCTACGACTTCATAAGAAAGAAATCTCTTGGAAGATAATGGAAATTAAAGTGATCAACCCCTCCTTCTGTACTCATAAAATTCTCATGGAGGACCATTACAAGCCATGTGCACAGCCACAGAAACGACTGAACCTGAATATGCAAGAAGTTGTCAAAAAGGAGGTGATAAAGTTGCTGGATGCAGGTTTGATCTACCCCATATCCGACTCAGTCTGGGTTAGTCTTGTTCAGGTAGTGCCCAAAAAGGGAGGCATGATTGTAGTCACAAATGATAGGAATGAGCTTATTCCAGCCCGGACGGTTACAGGATGGCGTGTTTGCATCGATTATCGCAAACTCAATGATGCCACCCGCAAGGACCACTTCCCGCTTCCATACATCGACCAGATGTTGGAACGTCTGTCGGGGAAGTCTAATTACTGTTTTCTGGATGGGTTTTCTGGCTACTTTCAGATTCCTATTGCTCCTGAGGATCAGGAGAAGACTACCTTTACATGTCCCTTTGGCACATTCGCCTACCGGCTTATGCCTTTCGGGTTGTGTAATGCACCAACTACCTTCCAGCGATGCTTGGTTGCAATTTTCCATGACATGATCGAGGATTCTATGGAAGTATTCATGGATGACTTTTCAGTATTTGGAGACTCCTTCGATCAGTGTTTGGAAAATTTGAAGAAAATGTTAAAGAGGTGCGAAGAAACGAATCTTGTCCTGAACTGGGAAAAATGCCACTTTGTGGTAAGAGAGGGCATAGTTCTGGGACATAAGATTTCGCAAGCTGATATGGAGGTCGACCCAGCTAAAGTTGACATCATTTCACGACTTCCACCTCCCACCTCTGTGAGAGCGATACGGAGCTTCCTCGTTCATGTCGGATTCTACAGGCGATTCATCAGGGATTTTTCAAATATCACCAGGCCCATGACCCGTCTGTTGGAAAAGGATGCTCTGTTTATCTTTGGAGATGATTGCTTGAAGGGTTTTGACCTTCTCATTCAAAAACTGATTGAGGCCCCTATTTTGGTCGCACCTGACTGGAGTCTGCCGTTTGAAATTATGTGCGACGCGAGCGATTTCGCTATAGGGGCCGTTCTGGGACAAAGGAAGGAAAAGCACTTTCACCAGATCTACTACGCGAGCAAGACTCTTCACGATGCACAAGAGAATTACACTACGACAGAAAAAGAGCTCTTGGCGGTAGTTTTCGCATTTGACAAATTCAGATCGTATTTGGTGCTTTCAAAAACAATTGTGTATACTGATCATGCAGCCATCAGATACCTGTTCAACAAGCAAGACGCTAAAATGCGTCTTATCAGGTGGATCTTATTGCTGCAAGAATTTTGATATTGAAATTCAAGGACACATGTTGGGATTCAATAAATGACAATTTCTCACACGAGTCGTTGATGAGTGTCGAGGTGTGCGATGAGTCGCCCTGGTTCGCCAATTTTGTGAACTATCTTGCTTGATGGATCCTGATTAAAGGATTGACGCACCAACAAAAGAGAAAATTCTTTGTGGACCTCAAGCACTACATTTGGGACGACCCTTTCTTGTTTAGAGTTGGAGCTGATCAGGTGATTAGGAGATGTGTGTCTAGAAAGGAGGCGACTAACATTCTGCACCACTGTCACGAGGGATCTACCGGAGGTCACCATGGAGCCAATTTCACCGCTAAAAAGGTGCTTGATTTAGGGTTTTATTGGCCCACAATATTTCGTGATGCGCATAAATGGATCAGTGCGTGCGACGCTTGCCAGAGGGCAGCAAATATATCGGCCCGCGACGAAATGCCTCAAAATTGGATCCAAGTGTGTGAAGTCTTCGATGTTTGGGGAATAGACTTCATGGGACCATTTCCCTCCTCGCGAGGAAACAAATATATCCTGGTTGCTATTGTTTATGTATCAAAGTGGGCGGAGGCACATGCCTTACCCACCAATGATGCCAGGGTTGTCGTGAGGTTTCTGAAGAGTTTGTTTGCCCGGTTTGGTGCACCAAAGGCGCTGATTAGTGACAGAGGGACACACTTTTGCAACACTCAGCTTGAGAGAGCTCTGTCCCGTTATGGTGTGCACCACAGATTATCCACGCCCTATCATCCACAAACAAGTGGGCAAGTGGAGGTCACGAACCGGGGTTTGAAGAGAATCCTTGAGCGGTCGGTGGGTACAAACCACAAGGATTGGTCAGAAAAATTGGATGAAGCACTTTGGGCTTTCCGTACGGCGTACAAGACGCCTATTGGGACTATTCCCTTTAGGCTTGTTTACGAAAAAGCGTGCCATTTGCCCGTGGAGCTGGAGCACAAGGCGATGTGGGCTCTTAAAACTGCAAATCTGGATCTTAAGGCCGGAGGTGAAGCCCGGTTCCTTCAGATTTGTGAATTGGAAGAGCTACGACATCACGCTTATGAAAGCTCCGTGTTATACAAAGAACGCACCAAGAGATTGCATGACAAATGCTTGAAGGACCATAAACAATTCCAAGCGGGAGACCTTGTCTTACTCTACAACTCAAGGTTGCGTTTATTTCCAGGAAAGTTGCACTCGCGTGGACAGGGCCGCATACGGTAAAGGAGGTATTTCCGTATGGGACCGTCGCGGTTGAGAACGCGTATGGGGTAACTTTCAAAGGGAATGTGCATCGTTTAAAGCTCTATGTGGCCGGGCCGATCGAGTCGGCGGTGGAGGTTGTCGAACTCTACACCCCACATACATCATAAGTGTGGGGAAGAGATTCTACGCTACTGACTCAATGATAAAAAATGTAGCAGGCGCGTCTCACGCGCTTAGGGGTAAAATTGTCCTAGTTTTTGTTTTTGTTTTTGTCGTTTTTCCATGTTTTTGGTGTGTTTGGTAGGTTTTCGTAGGACCGTACAGTTTTCGATCATGTCGGACGAGGAATTTAAGTTAGAATATTGTTAAATCAGCTTGGGTATTGCAAAAGTGGCGAAAACAGGTTGAAACAACCCTGAAAAATGAGTTCTGTGAAGAAATTACTGATCTGCAGGTGTTGCACGATCGTGCAGCTGGTCGCACGTCCGTGCGGATTCAAGCCAGCACCCTGTGTTGCACTCCCGTGCATTCCGAGGTCTTCGTGCCAGGATCAGTCAATGTCGGAGATGCACGACCGTGCGGATAGCCAGGGGCAGTTTTGTCCAGTCACTATATAAAGGCCTTTCCTGCACTCCCCTCTTCAAAACTCGCGAACCCTAGTCGCACAATCGTTCCAGACCAGTTTCCTCTCCAAAATCCCACCATTTTTTGCAAGATTTCTTAGATTCTTCAAACAAGGTATGTAATTCCTCTTCATTTTCTGTTCTAATCTCGTTCTAGGCTTAGGTATTTCAGATTTCTTCAGGGATTTTAGGGTTCTCTTCATAAATACAAACGAAACCCTAATCCTTGCAAGATTGAAGCGAATCATGAACACCTAGTCGGTTTCCTAACCCCAATTCACCAGAAATTTGTTGATTTTCAAAGAAATTTTACTGTCATGTGATGGGGGTTGAAAAACTGCTGGAAATCAATTCGCACGGTGGTGCCATTAATAGCACGGTCGTGCATATGCGGTTGTTCATGATTGCTTGCAGTGATGTCGGTGACGCACGGTGGTGCAACTCGTCACACGTCTGTGCCATTCTGATATGTTCCGATCACATATACTGTTCTCGGTGACGCACGACCGTGCGTCAGGTCGCACGCCAGTGCGTTTTGCCCAGATCAGTTTCACAGTAGCTTCATAAGTCTGTGCCAGGCTGCTCCGTTCGATATTTTTTCTGTTCCTCTTTGTCTAACAATAATTTCTAGTGCAGATGAACCATCCTTTCCTCTACTTTGATTAAAACAATGCGCGGTACCATCTTTGCCTTACCAAACTAAATGAACTTTGGCAGAGGCGGGATCAAATTGGTATCCCAAGGAGATTGAGTTGGGATGTCATGGAAGAGCTGAACCAATCAGACCGCCTGGAAGATATGTTAGCACTTCCGTTTTCCCGATTGGTTAACATTAACCGACCCATTTACTTAGAGTTCATTTTGGAATTCTTTGCCACGTACTCCTACGAGAAACCAAAGGTGAGCCGAAACCCAGATTTCTGACACAAGAAACGAGTTAATTTCAGATTGGGTGGTCATTGGCATAGTTGGACCGTCGGAAGGTTGGGAAGAAGACTCGGAATCTACACGGGGGATGAGATGGATTCCAAGTTTTTCACTGATCAGTACACTTTTCCCAGCGAGTAGGAGCGGATTGATTTTTGGGCACGGGTTGCTGTTGGTCCACCATATGATCCTCAAGTGGCAAAAGCGTCACGACTGAGAGACCCTCTACTTAGGGTCATGCATCATATTTTCAGCCATACTATTGCGGGGCGCATGGACAGTTTGGGAAACTGTCCCACACCTGATGTCATCTTTTTATACGTGCTCGTGGAGGGGGTTGATATTAACCTTGGCGCGCATATGGCTGAGTATTTCGTGCAAAGTTCAGGCACGACCCCCAGCAGCCAAATCCACGGGGTTCAATATGTCACTCAGATCGCTTACGCATTGGGAATCATGACAGATGAAGTGGTGACAGGTCTGACTTTGGTTAATGAGGGAACGTATGTGGACATCCGCTCATTAAAGGCTATGGGGCTAATCGTGGATACCGATAATGGTGATAGGTTAAAAGGGTTAAACAACGAGGTCTGGGACCCGTTACTACCAGAGCCGGCTGACGAGGAGGATGAGGTTATGCACGAGCATGAGGACGAGGAGCACGAGCATGAGGACGAGGAGCACGAGCAGCCGCCACACTCACCACAGCACCAGGAGCCCCTGTAGTACCAGCATTGGCCACCCGGCATCCCGTCTTACCGTGAGTTTTATGGGCAATTTCAGCAGATGTAGATTAACCAGGAGTAGCTGCGAGTTAACCAGGAGCAGCTGAGGGCTAACCAGGAGCAGATGCGGGCGAATCAGGAGTTCATGCGCCAAGAGCTGCATGCCGGGTTTTCATATATCTTTGGGGGTCTTCAGAACACTTACCTCAACTACTTTGGTGAGCCTCCACAGTTCCCATTCGGGAACCCCAGTGACCATGGCGGGGCAGGCCCATCGGGTACATGTGGAGGTGCCGATGACGAGTAATGGAGGAGTTCTAAGCTGGTGTTTATTTCAGTATTTTAGTAGTTGTTGTTAGGGTGTTCATTTTGGTTTTTATTGTAAACACCCGCGGACATGTTTTTAGTTTTTCAAACATTATCGTTTATTTGCTTAGTTTATGTATGGATACTTAGTACTTTTATTATTTATTTAGATCATGGTTTATGTTGCAACCAGATTCTCCCTTGTACTGTGTTTTGCTTTGCTTTATGACATCTATGCAAATTTTTGAAGCACATTTTGGACTGAAAAGAAACAACAGAATCAGCTTTGGAGCCTCGTTTCATCTTTAGTCATCTTCAGGGGAGTGTTATTCTCCCTTTCTCTATATTCTGGGTTTCGCATTGGGGACAATGCGAAGTTCAAGTGTGGGGAGGGGGTTTAACATTTTGATTTTGTTTGCCCTAAATTAAATTAAAAAAAATCAAAGCTATTGTATATAATTTTAGTAAATAAACAGGTTAGTTGTTGTTTTAGAAAACATCGGATATGATAAAGAATCGACAAGCCAAATAAATTTTGAAAAAGATAACTAAAAAACGTGACAAACAAAGAAAGACTTGCATGATAATTTTCACACTTTTACCCATTCCTTCCGTTATGTGAGCATGTTTGAGCCTTAAATTCGTTATATGTTTGTTCATTTCGGAGTAGGAGTGAGCCGGATGTCACGTGTAGTTTAGAACTTGTCACTAGCATGCTTTTTAAGACCATAAATGTGTGAAGTTGTGTAGAAATGATAGAGGCACCTAGAAAACCCTTTTTAATTAGCCTTGTTCTTTGTTTTATGTTTCCCTAAACCCTACACTACCCACTAGGATTAACAATGTCGAGCCTTTTCCGTGTTTTTCTTTCATTTACTCAACCAATTAACCCACTTAGCCAAATTTAGCCTTTTTATTTTTAACCCTTTTATGTTACAACTCGGTTAAAATTATTGTTTAACTAGCGTTCCTTGTAATTAGTTGTTCATTGTACAAAGTCATTAGAATATTTATGAAAAAAAACCAAAAAATAAAATGCCCTAAAATAGGGTGAAGTCGACAAAATTCGAGCAATTTTAAGTGCTAAAATGATGAAGTTTCGTTGATGAGCTCAATAACACAAAAAGTCGGCTTTTTAAGGCATTAGTATATATATAGTTTAGTTGTATTACGCTTGTTAAACGTGATCACCGAGTTTTAACCGTTTAGTCACTTTAAAATTTCCATTCCACACCCTTCACCCAAGCCTTTCGTTATAACCCGTAAAGACCTCTTGATTTACACTTTTTCACATGTTAGTTGGTGCAGATAAGATCTTGTGACAAGCTTATGATACACATTTCATTATCTAGGCATTGAGTGTTTACACATACACATCTTATGTATGTTTCACAAATATAACCGAGTGTGTGTGTGAATATTGTGAGGTGTGTGAAAATTAGCGTGCTAAGTCAATCGGAAGTGAAGTCACGATTTTTTGGTTATCTATAGATATATTTGCATGTGCTTGTTTGGTTTGAGTCATTTGGCGTTGCCTTTCGAAAAACCGGCTAACCGTATGTATGTATATTAGTAGGTAATTTGTAAATTCTTTTTCTCGCTAGAAACTACCTTTTATGACGTTTTAATTTTAGCTTGCTTGGGGACAAGCAAGGTTCAAGTGTGGGGAGGTTTGATATTCACCAAAATACATATGTTTTATTCCCCCATTTTACCCCCTTTTTACGCATTTTTGGCCTTAAAACCGAGAATCGGATACTTAATTGGGTTTATTTTTGTTTACCGGCCTAAAACAACATGCGAAACAAGAAGATGACGAAAACGAGGATTTTCCGGGCGAAACGACTGAGTTACAAAGATTCTATGAAGAGAACTGATCTGGGCGAGTGGCACGCCCGTGCCACAATCGGCACGCCTGTGCCGATCCGATGAAATGTCTCAGCCCGGTAGTGCACACCAATGCGATCAGGAGTGCAAGGGATCTTCTCGAACGCACGAGTGTGCGACTGGAGGAACGACCGTGCATGTTCTGTGATCTCGGATGCACTGCCAGTGCAGTTGGTCATGCCAACCTTATCTCGGTGATGCACGCTTGTGCAACTCATGGCACGCCCGTGCCGATCTGAAGACCGGTCCAAGATTCGCTGATGTCACATGGTATGGTGAACAATACATTAAAGTGCATGACCGTGCACTTTATTGGCACGACCGTGCGATCTGAAAATGTTATAAAAAACAGAAGGGAGCAATCAGTTCGCAACTCTGGACATTTGAGAGCTTTTCTGGCGATTTATCAGGCTCCGGAGGCTTTGCTTTCACCCGGAATCAAGCCATCATCGTGCCGATTAGCTCCGTTATCATCCGGATTCTCAATCTAGTGCTTGTTTATGGTTTGATTCTTGAATCTTTCCATGATTTTGTTTATTATTCAAGCATTTTGGTTGATGATTATGTATTATTGTAAGCCTAAGGGCAAAAACACTAGTATTCCTTGCTTAACAACAACCATTAGTATGTTAATTATGTTTGTAATGACAGTTGAAGCATTTTCTATGTTAATCCTTGATGATTAGTTTGCAATCTTGTTTATTGATGTTGAATTCTTGATTATAGTTAATTATCTTGGATGATTAGTATGTGGTTAGTTGAGATATTTGCAAAAAGAAGCTTAATTAGTCATGTATTAGTAGACTTTGAACTTGTTTAACATGTTTACACCTTGATACTAGAAATGGTTAGTGGTTTAATAAGGGGTAATTAATGTTAATCAAGAAGGCTTTCCCTCACGGAAGGACCTTAACGGGTTAAATGGTGTTGTTATAAATTCTTGACATAAGTTGTTAACTTAGTTTGTAGTTTAGGCCAAAATTGCTTGCTTGGTGAATTTATGTTCAAGATTTGTAAAATGAACTCGGTTGTGATTTAATCTAGTTTATGCTGTCTCGGTGGTTACATTGTGTTTATCGGTGTCACTTTCCTTGATTAAGTGAAGTTAGAAAACTCCTAACGGATGACTAACTTTTCTTTAGGGGATTTTCATAGACATATATCAATTGGGCGTTAAAGAACAATTTTAGGTGGTTAAAGTGTGTTTATCGTTTTAGCTTTCCAAAGAGTTGTCATGTTAGGATTCCCGAAATGGATACTAATTGTCTTAAAAATGGAAAATTGACCAAGTGTTTTAAGTGGCAAAACCGACTTAGTTCACATACTTTGGTTGTGCATAAAGCAAGGCTATATATTTATTTTCATATTTGGAGTCTATTATGTTTATGAAAGTTTAGGTTTAAGTCTTATTTTTAGTTTAAACAAATTACCCACTTATCTTTCTACCGGTAATTTAATGGCAAAGGTTTAGTATTATTCCTCCGCCCACATCCTTGGATCGACACTTGGTTCTTACCGATACTTTACTACATATATGATGGGGTACACTTGCCCTTTCGTGTGTGTTTTAATGTTGAAGTATAAATCATTTTTATAAATTTAAAACCGAATCGCGTGTAATGGGCCTTTGCACTTGCCAATCTTGTTATTCACCGCAACAATCTTCTTCATAAGGTACTCTCTGATATACTCAAGGCAGGTTATTATAGGCTTGTCCCTACCTTGTATCAATTGCCTATTGAATACCTCACAGATGTTATTTAGCAAAATATCACAACTAGCCCTACTTGGAATATGTTCAATTCAATTAATTAACAAGGTAAAAACAAGTCAACTGAAAACAATTCAACTGGTAAATTACATACCTGTGAAGTAGGCTCTGACCCAATGTTTGCTTGGAATTTCTTTTAGCCAATCATGTAGTCCTTTGTCCTTATCAAGAACTGCCTTCATAGCCTTTTCAAACTCTGGAACTATTGATGCAGATGCACAGTTCCACAACATGTTTTTGTATTCATCACCACCCCATTTTGATTTCATATTTTCATGTATATGTCTTAGGCAATATCTGTGCTCTGAACTTGGATACACTTTCAATATTGCAGGTGTTACTCCCTAACATCATAGGTACAAAATGGGTTAATATTGTTATAAGAAAATGCAAACATAACAAGTAAATCATTGAACAATAGTTACCTTTTGCCTGTCAGTTATGAAGGTGAAATTACTGTTATGTTCCAGTTCAAGATCATCACCTAAACACTGAAGAAACCATGTCCAGCTTGAAGTTGTTTCAGCCTCCACCACTGCATAGGCAATAGGATAAATCCCATTGTTGCCATCCACTCCTACTGCTGTCAGAATCTGGCCAGGGAATGGCCCTTTCCAAAAACATCCATCAAGCCTTAGTATAGGTCTCCCTATCAATTTAAATCCAGCCCGATGTGTGCAAAATGCAACATATAAATTTCATCAATTGTGGCATAAAACTAACCCTTTTTTAGTACTAATGTTGGAAAAAGTGTGCTTTTGTCTTCCTTTTGTATTTTCAGGATTAAATGAGCTCAAATTAACAAAAGAAGCAAAAAGACATCAAAATCTAACATAAATACAAGAAAAGGAACAAGACTGACATGCCCGACCCCACGACAGCATCTTCCTAAGCAAAACAAGATAACAGAAGACTGAACACGCCCCGTGCTCAGCCAGCACGGGGGTGTGCCCAAGTGTCAGCAGAAAAGACAAAGTGGTAGAAGCTTCTATTGCCCACCACGGGGCCGTGCTCAGCGGACACGGGGCCGTGGTCAACTATAAGATTCGTGCAATCTAGCAAATCTTCATAGTACAAAGATTCTTCTGCACACGGGGTCGTGCTCAGCGGACACGGGGGCGTGGTCAACTAATAAGACAAAGCTGCATTAAATGAAGAAAGAAAAGGATGTGGACATATGACTTTCCTCAAAAAAAATTATATATATATATATATATATATATATATATATATTGAGTATTGATGATGAAGCAAAAGAAAATAAACAAACAAGTTCATCAAAAATAATTTTGTTTGAATAAAAGCTTCATCAAAATAAAGTTACAGAAAAATAAAAAAGTCTTACGAAAACCGACGCTTGTTACGCTTTTCGCCCTTTTCTACTAACCACTAACCCAACCACCTACCTTTATCCCAAGCCTAACCCTTCACCCAAAAGCCCTCTTGATATTCACAAAGGTATATAAGTTAAAAAGGAGGAGGATTGATTGCTTGGCAAGCCTATGGTAGGAGTAAGTTCCATGCCGCTCTCGAGTGATCCACAAAAATACATTTTCGGCCGAGTGTTGAGTGATCCCCGTGAGGTATGTGAACTTGTATATAAATAGAATTTTAAAGAAGCATGTTATGCCCTAATAAGTAATTTATCTTCTGAAAAGTTTTAAATAAATTATGACGAATAGGATTGTAAATAAATAAAAATAAAACTGAATAAAGAATCTTGGAAATCCCGACACTCTATGACAAGCCCAAAAACCTTCTTCTCTACCCATTCCATTTGGGTGTGTAATAGCCACATATTAAAGAGTTTTGCTAGAGGACAAGCAAAGGTTTAAGTGTGGGGGTATTTGATGTGTGCAAAATGCAACATATAAATTTCATCAATTGTGGCATAAAACTAACCCTTTTTTAGTACTAATGTTGGAAAAAGTGTGCTTTTGTCTTTCTTTTGTATTTTCAGGATTAAATGAGCTCAAATTAACAAAAGAAGCAAAAAGACATCAAAATCTAACATAAATACAAGAAAAGGAACAAGACTGACATGCCCGACCCCACGACAGCATCTTCCCAAGCAAAACAAGATAACAGAAGACTGAACACGCCCCGTGCTCAGCCAGCACGGGGGCGTGCCCAAGTGTCAGCAGAAAAGACAAAGTGGTAGAAGCTTCTATTGCCCACCACGGGGCCGTGCTCAGCGGACACGGGGCCGTGGTCAACTATAAGATTCGCGCAATCTAGCAAATCTTCATAGTACAAAGATTCTTCGGCACACGGGGTCGTGCTCAGCGGACACGGGGGCGTGGTCAACTAATAAGACAAAGCTGCATTAAATGAAGAAAGAGAAGAATGTGGACACGGGGCCGTGCCCACTGGACACGGGGCCGTGCCCGAGCTTCTGTTCAGCCTATAAATAGGAGTGCTTAGCTCAAGCTCAAACCATCCCTTGGCACACCACCTCTCTCACACTTCACCCACCACCACCATAACACCATCATCCACCACCATCATCCATTGTCCATCGTAGAGTGTGTGAGTCATCTCGGGATCCAAGATTGATCGTAAGAGTTCTTGACAATCAAGGCCATGTTTGCCTAAGTCTCTTACATCACTTGGTGAAGACAAAGTGTCTAGTGTAATACTTTTTATTTCTAATCTTTTCGCACTTTTTACTTGGTTTTGTATTAATGACTTTAATAACTAGTTGCTTATGTTGAAGATGATCTTTCCTTATCGTTTGTCCGTGGTGTCTTGGCATTATTTTACTGTCTATATAAAATAAAAGATTTTCACCATTCATATCTCCACGGTCTATATGGAGGTATGTTGGCTACCTGGTCGGGGGTTAAGGGAACGGTTTGGTAAAGGTCTTGCCATTGTTCAGCGTTTAGAGGTCCTGCAATGGACCTGGGTCAAATTTAGTAGGACCTCCTTTAATACTTAACGGTATTGGATGGCGGGGGTCCAAACTCTTTGATCCCCTCATAAGTTAACTACTATTAATACTATAACCCGACTATTTAGGACTGTATCCCTGCTGACTCAGACTACTTAGTCGAGGGTAATGTCACCTCCAAAAGAGGGGCCTACCATAATTTTCATTAATAACTTAATTAATTATCATCCAATAATCCACCCTTTTAGGATTGTATCCTTGCTGACTCAAACTACTGGGGTGAGGGTAACGTCACCTTCAAAAGAGGGGCCTACTACAATAACTAAGATAATCTCTTAATAAGTGCAAAAGTGCGGAAATAATCAAAGGTTACACTAGATACGAGTCGGAACCAAGTGATTCATCTTGTCTATCTGTTTTTCTTTTTATTTTTATTTTCAGCATTTTAGTTAGTTTTTATTTTTCTTAGTTAAAACATTTTTCTAAACTTTTTGATTTGATTAGACGTTGAGGATAAACCGGTACTAAAAGCTCTTGTGTCCTTGGACGACCTCGGTATCTTTCCAACACTATACTGCGCTCACGATGGGTGCACTTGCCCATATGTGTGTCTAGTGTTAGTAAATATCGTGTTTTATAAATTTAAAACTTGACTAAAAAGTGTTAAAGGGGCTTAAAATATACACCTAATAAATATAACACTCGACAACGCATCACAGCCTTTAATGCACCTAAGCAAACATATATCCTCCTAAATTGCCTTGTTGGACTGCTAGGATTGCCACAAGGTTCAACATCTAACTTACCTGTGCTTCCAGGATTAGATCTTAGAAGCTCCTCACAATAATTCCTGAGATTCTCATATTGAGCCCTATAGTGACCCTGCACTTTCTCTGTTGCCTTCATCTTAGCCCTAAAAACTTGGTGCAAAGTCACTTCCACTTGATATTTCCTTTGTAGATCTTCCTGTAGAGCTTTAAGTGGTATCCCAGGATTGTTTTTCACAGTGTGTTGGATTTTTTGGATAACCATGCAACTGTGCACGGTCTAACATCTCTGGTGTTCAGACATACATGTTCTTTGTTTAGGGTTTCCACAACCCAAGAGCCTACCTTTTTAACTTTAGAAACATAAAGCATCCAAGGGCAAGTGGGTGGTATATTCTTTTTAGGGTTAGGCCTATCTTCATTTGTTTTTCCCACTTATGAGGGCCCAGTTGCATTTTGGCTATTTCCAGATTTACCCTTAAATGCAGTTGGTTGTGAGGGTCCTTCAACATTTATTTCACAACTACTCAGTTTTGGAATCCCACCCATACATATGACCCGGATCTGGTGTTGTCATTCCTTGTAATATGGAGTTATCTCTGAGTATCAATTGCATGATTCTTGACCATCATCTTAATACTGCCCTTATCAGGAAATGACTGGCCAAGATAAAAGGGATATTCACCAGATGTCTTAGACCTTCTCTTGTCTTTCCTAACACTCCTACAAGCTCTTTCAAGAGCTGTGTCACCATCTGAGTCAGTTAAACCATACGATTTCTATTAACGAGTTAATACGAGATGTTTTACAATTTGGTTTACTAAAACAAATGCTTTTGGGTTAAGAATCATGGCTACGAGGTCTTATAAATTATAACCCACTTTATTTGAGTTGGTTAATTATGTTGCAATATTATACTCTTTTCAAAACAAGGTCTTTAATAAGGTATTGCAACATGCAAACTAGCCATGAATCCGATACTCTTGTAAAACCTATGTACTCGCCAGCATTTCATTGCTGACTTTGTTTTTACATATGTTTCAGGTGATGTTGATTGCTAGGATGCATGAGTCACATAGGATCTGGATGAGGCCTTAGTGACATAATAACAATGATAGTCGATATATAACCTGTTTGTTTCATGCTAAAACAATGTAAATTATTTAATGAATAAATAAAATGAAACTCTTTTGTATCCATGGTTGTGAAACAATAATTTTGTTACAACACTCCCCGACGTTTCCGCCATGATTTGTTGTTTTACATGGTCGAGGTGTGACACAATCTTCCACTACATTATCTTTATCAAAGATGTAATCTGGATCTTCATCATCCTCATCCTGACCCACCTTATCAGTTTTATCTTTCCTATTCTTAGCCACACGCTTTTCCTATGAAATGACTTTACACGTTTGCTAGGGGTGGTCTGTACACCTTATGCCTTTTCACCCTCACCTGCACTACCTTCACAGGATCCTTCATAACTACCATCAACACTCTCAGTTTCACTATCTTCATCCTGCTGATCACTATCCTCACTATCTTCATCCTGCTGATCACTACCCTCATCACTAAGGTCTACATATTCAGGTTCCTTTTCAACATCCTTTTAGAAAACCTGCTAACATGTTGAATATACACATCTAGCACCTTGTTTGTTTCAACAGAGCTAATCAATCTCAATACATCACTGTCAGTACCTAGAGGCCTTAAACCTACCATAAATCTTCCCCTGGAACCCTAAAATGGTAAACCACAATATCCTCTTCTGAATAACCAAATGCTAACAATATATCATTCATAACTATCAATGAAAACATATCAGAATTCACATTATCAACCTAGTCTACCTTACCCCCACCGTATTCAAAATCATCCTTGTCAGTGAAATCACCACCATTGTGCAGTTTCAGGGTGAATAATTCAGGATGATTTGCTGTGGAATAAGAAAAAAAGTTTCAATCAGAAAAAAGGGTTTTCCAATCCAACTTATCAACGACAAATACGTACCGTATTTTACTTCTGGATCAAAATTGAAGTCTTCTTTTCAAACACAACAGCTAAAATCATCCCCATCGTCGTCCATCGGAAACGTCTCTGGTGTTGGCAAGATTGCAGATGTCGGCGATGATTTTTAGGGGTGAAGATGATTGGAGATAATGTCTATAATTGGGGTGTTGAAGATGATGAAATAGGGTTTATGAATTTAAATAAGGGTATTTAAATGAGTTAATAATTTATTTACTTTAGTTTTTAAATTAAAAAAAATGTTAAATTTAAAGCAGTTGGACAAAAATACCCCTACACAGAAAGACAAAATAGGCAGGTGGTAACAGTAAAAAATGGGAGTTTTTGAATTTTGGACTAAAATGGCAATAAAAGTAAAACCACAGGGACCTAGATTTAAAAAGTTTGAGATTTGGACTAAAATGGCAAAATAGCCCAAACCACAGGGACCAAAATGGCAGTTTACTCTTTTAGTTATTTGGATGAATTAGAATGAAACCCATTGCATGAGTGTGCAGAAGATGATCATGATGAACTTGTAGGTGTTATATTGTGATTATGTGATGTATAAGGTGTTATATGATAGATAAACTTGATGTGGAATTGATGATTATGAGATTTTGCTTGAATGTGATGGTTCATGAGATGAAATTGGGACGGACATGCTTGAAACACTTGTACATTATACTTATAAAGTGGTATGCACACCAAGTGTTTGATGAAATGCTTAGGTGAAAATGATAAGTGAAATTGTATGCTAACAATGGATAAATATATGTAGAATGTGATAATGATGTAATAGATAATAGGTTTGCAAAGGGAATGTGTTCTAGATGGATTACAAGGGGGAAATTAGTTTGATAAGATCATATGGTAAGATACATGCATTAGAAGGTTGTACTACATGCTTTGAGGATGTGATGCACACCGTATGTGAGATTAAGTGTTTGAACATAACTAGTAAATGATCATGTACGAATTACTAAGCGTATGAACTCACAGGCAAGTAAAGATGGTAGAGTTATGTAAATGGATTAACTTTGAATATGGTGGTTAATTTGTAGGATCATGAAGAATTAGCATATGTAGGATTAACAATGTGATTATATGTGCATATAACTAGGTGATCATGCGGTATGTGTATCATCACATGAGTATGAAATGCATATGATGTTATTACTATGGTCTACCTTATTAAGAATAACAATATGAAAGTATACATGTAAGTTGGATCGTTGACTTTTGAAAGTCGACAGTGTATGAATGTAATGGATGGGCTTTTGGACAAAAATGTAAGAGTAAAGAATTCGTGTGTTATGTACTAGATGATTTATATGCTATGTGTGATGCTAATCGAGTTGCGTGAGATTTGAATGAGGTAACTATTGGTATATGTCTTAAGTATGCGAAATGTGACTAATGAAAGTCAAATAATATGTAAATGAAAAGAAATGAACGTTTGTATGTATGTATGATCATATATATATATATATGCTAATTTTGATTCGAACATGATGACATGTTAGGAAGGGAATCGTATAAATTGACTCAAGTACGGAGGACTAACACGACGAGATGAGACAAGGAAGTAAGCTCTAATACGCACGCTTAAGGTAAGTGATTCTGATTCACTTCTTAGTATGTATGTAGAATTTTAATATTTATGAGTGTGAAAAATTATGCAAGGATTATGTAATGAGTAAGAGTATTAAGATAAGTGTTATTTTAGTATAGCAAAGGAGTTATCTATAACGAAGGTAAATTAGTAGGTTTAAACGGGTCAAATAATAGTATAAAGGATTTATAAGCCGTTTGCTTATAAATAAGCTCTTGATGCGACCCGAGGTGATAAACGGATCCGAATTAAAATTACGGTCGTAGAGAAACAAGAATCATGTAATTTGGATATGTAGATCAAAAGTTATGAAACTTAGAAGTTGGAATTTTGGTTAAAATCATGGCTAGGCAAATGTGCAGCAGAAATAAGGAACCTCCTATCGAAATCAGGGCGTCACGTCACGCGACGATGAGTCTACAACACGGTTGCGCACCGCGACAGTCGACGCGCCCCGCGTGAGCCGGGGGCTGCATCTGTCGCGCCCCACGAGGAAGCCAATAGCTGGAAATCGTTGTTTTCTTGTTTGATTTCGTATCCGGACTCGATGTTTTAAATGATGTACAATGTTTCATAACTTATATTAAAGTCGGTTTTGAATATTAGTGATGATATGAGCCTCCGGATAGTGAGAGTATGGTTTTTTCCTTCGTGTTAGTGAAGGAATTCTATAAGTAATAGAGTCTAGGAACGAGTAGGTATGTAGGACGATAAGTATAAAACTTATATTATGGGAAGTTGCGATCATGAAAAGAAGCATAGGTATATGTGAATAAAAGTGGTATGTGTGAGCTCGTATGAATGTGTGCGTATATATGTAGGTGTATATGTTTGTATGTACGTAGGAATTAGGAATGTATACATGTAAGAATGTGAGATGTTATAAATGTATGAAGGAATGGTTTCAACATGTTTGGGCATTGACGATTACTAATGCAGGTATGACTTATGAGATCGTCGGGTTTATGAGGGATTGAAGCCGAAATTGGATTAAGAGAATTTAAGAGAATGCTTGAATGAACCTAAGTTTACATCATGGATTGTTATACGACTTCCTATTATATAGAATAATGTCGTATGGTGTGTTAATGACTAATGGTTAAGTTGTATGTGATGTCCACAGGTATCGCACGGATTTCCTCTACCACTAACGTAGATAAGCAAGCGTTGATCGAGTCAAAGAACAAGGGTTGTACGGAAGAATAGTCCCATAGTTCGAATTATATATCGCCTAGAAGTATCAATTTAAGTATGAATGTTGTAAATTCCTTTTATAAGACTTTTGACATTTTGTAATTTTGCCCTTACGTAAGTAATGTCGTTAATAATGAAAGAAATTTTTGGGCTCATATTTCCGCTGCGTCGTTTTTAAGTTATTACGTGTTAGGGTGTTACACTTATGCGATACTTTAGCAACTTAAAGTGTTACTCTTACCACAAACACACGACTTATATTAGGTTCTCGTTCTTATGAAGCATGCAAAACAGAAAGCGGTCAAATACGTCTGATTCCTAACATGATTCACCTTCCCAAAGTTTCCTTAAACTACAAGACACAGTTATCTTAATTAACAGAAAATTATGAAGCACATTAATTACATACAAAAATAATGTCAAATACAATTACAAAAGTTGGGTTATATCTATAATAATCTTTGTTTATCCGTAAAATGATTTTGGAGGTCTTATACATTAAAAATGCACTTAGGCAACTAAAATCCCGTTCAATCCTGACTCTCCCAATTTTATTTATACTTCCTAAATTTAAATTAGCACAGTCTTTGTAACATCCCACCTCTCGCACCACCAATATTGTCCACTTTGCACCTGATAGGTTGGCCATCCAAGAACGCACGAATTTGTTTTGGTTTGCCCTAGTGGAGACTTTCCAGGAGGTCACCCATCCTAGTACTACTCCCACCTAAGCATGCTTAACTGTGGAGTTTTCATATGCTCCACAACCAACTAAACCCAAAACGCGTTTGTGATTTAAGAGGCATGGGATTTCTTATGAACCTTGGATCTCTCCTTGTCACAACTGAAGTGGGATTTGCCTTGGGTGTTACAATGGTCCATGTTAATCTTCTTGATTTCGGTATCGGTATCGGTATTGTTACAGTCCTTCTAAAATATACAGGAGTAAATCCAAATTTTCTTATGGCACATGCGTTGGATCTGAGAGTGTGTTAATGGCGGTCATTTCATCCACGTCAAACTTGAAGGGGACTATCCAATGCCGTCACCGAATTATCTCTGGAGAAGACACGCGGGCGAAGAAGGAGCACTTTGGACGGAAAACTACACGGGATGGATATCGTGGTATGAAACGACAATGAAGCCTAACATTGACAGGACTGAGAATTATATTGATTTATTTGTATAGTTAAAGAAAAATTTATTTGTATAGTTTATTCCATTTGTATAGAATACGTAAAAATATGCTAAATACGTTAAAATATGTCAAAATGCGTTAAAGTACGCCAAAATATGAGAAAATACGCTAAAATACTCTAAACTACGCTAAAATATGTCAAAATACGCTAAAATACTCTAAAGTACGCTAAAATATGTCAAAATACGCTAAAATACTCTAAAGTACACTAAAATATGTGAAAATACGCTAAAATACTTTAAAATACGCAAAACTACATTAAAATACGCTAAAATACTCTAAAATACGCAAAAATACGTTAAAATACGCTAAAATACATGAAAATATGCTATTATACGTTGCAATATGCTAAAATACGTCAAATTACGATAAAATACGTTAAAATACGACGAAATACATTAAAATACTCTAAACAACGCTAAAATATGTCAAAATACGCTAAAATATGCGAAAATACGCTAAAATACTCTAAAGTACGCTAAAATATGTCAAAATATGCTAAAATACTCTAAACTACGCTCCAATATGCGAAAATACTCTAAAATACGCAAAACCACGTTAAAATATGCTAAAGTACATTTAAATATACTAAAATACGTTGCAATACGCTAAAATACGTCAATTACGATAAAATACGTTAAAATACAACGAAATACGTTAAAATACGTCGAAATACGTTAAAATAACCTAAAAACAGGTTAAAATAAGCTAAAATACGTCAGAATACGCTCAAATATGTCAAAATACGCAACTAATCATATTTCCACGTGCGTATACATATAACACGACACTATACAATACAGGTGGATTTCAAACAAAACTGTACATAATCATAGAATACGATAATCGCACGTAACCGAACATCACCGAAACGACGCATGTTGAAGGTATACGTCATAAAATGACAAAATATTGCGAAAGTTCGTAAAAACGACACGTATACGCGTCGAACCGAGGAAAACACGTTAAAAACAAATTTTCAAATTATGCCCTATACGATCGTATAGGCCTATGTTGTATAATTTAGTAGCCTAGTATGCATCGTATAGGACTATACGATACGTATTAAATTCTGAATTTCTCAAAAATACCCCAGAATTTATAAAAAAAACAGGGGTATTTCAGTAATTTCAGGGATATAATACGCATCGTACAGGCCTATACAATGCGTATTAACCCCTGAATTTTAGGAAAATCGTCCGTAACGCGATTAGGTCTGTAACGAGCGTCGAAACGTAAGTCGTAGTAAATATATAATATTTTATATTCTTAGTCGAAATTGTCCGTATCGCACGTAGGTCCGTAACGAGCATCGAAACCTAAGACGTCGTAGATATATAATATCTATATTATATAGTCGAAGTCGTTCGTATCGCACGTACGTCCATAATGGGCGTCGAAACGTAAGTGATCGTAAATATATAATTTTTATACTTTTAGTCAAAATCGTCCGTATCGCACATAGTGTCACACCTCGACCGCGTAAAACAACAAACCGCGGCGGAAACGTCGGGGAGTCGTGTGGCAGAATTATTGTTTCAAAACACATGATAATTAAAGTTAAGTTTTACAGGCTTAAATTATTACATTGTCTTAGTTCAAACAAAACACATAACATAAAAGATGATAACTTTCTTGATTTTAGATTGCTAAGGCCCAAGTCGCCCTAAGTGTAGCTTGCTCACATCAAATATTCGCTCCTGAAACATATGTGAAAGTAAATACGTCAGCATAAAAATGCCTGTGAGTAACATAGGTTTAGTGTTGAAGATTCATGACTTTGAATGTTAAAAGAAATGTTTAATGAAAAGTATTCATGAACCTTATAAAATATTTTCTTTTATAAAATCATATGAAAATTAAATGACATAAAAGAATGATGTATGGCTAAGTAAATAACCAAATGAAAATAATATGTATAAAATATGTCATGTCTTGTCTTTGTTGAAGTGGTTTAGACATATTACACACGTCTCGTTACATAAATCACTTATTAATAATCATGAGATAATGTCTTGTTTAAATGTCAATGTCCAATGTCAAATGTCATGTGTAAACAATGTCAAATGTCAAATAAACCATGTCTTGTATGGCGAATAAATAGTATTTACTCAAGCCAAATGCATAATGTCATGTATAAACAAATGTCTTATGTAATCAAAATGTCATGTACAAAACAAAAGTTATGTTTTGAAAACCATTGCTTTTATCGATATGAACATTTATGTGGTTTGTCTATCGCATACACTCAAGCCTTGAGACTGTCGGATAAACCCTTATCAGGATCAAGGTTTATCAAAAAAAAAATGTATTCGGATTCTGTCATTTCCCTTCCGAAATACCTAGAAAGCGGGAACGGGATTTGTCAAGTCCTATAGCGCTATTACATACTACCGAGCGGCGTGATCAATGTTAATGAATGTACTACTCCGTTAAGCATACCAAATGTCTTTTACAATGTAAGCATGTCATGAAAATGTCTTTGTAAAACCATAAAATAGGCATACTAAGTCAATATGCCAAGTAAAATGTCTTTGAAACCAAATGTTAGGTATACTAAGTCAATATACCATAAAAATGTCTTTGAAAGGAGGCATTATATGTAATATGTAATAAAATATGTATAATGTCATGAAATCGAAAAGTAAAGTTATGCACATATGTTTCACCCCAAAACATTTGAAAACGTAAAATAGGGGAACTATGTACTCACCTTTGGGTGCGTTTTTATATGTTAACACAATCCCTCAAATTGTTTATTCGTCCTAAATTAAACAAGAACGATTTAATAACCAAAAACCCACAAAAATACATAAGTTTCTCCGATACTTAGAATTTTCACGTAACTTTGAGATTTTCTCGAAAAGTTATTATTTTTATTATATTGGTGTATATATATATATATATATATATATATGAGTTCATATATATTTTAAAAACTTTGCGACTTGAACGATTTTATTGGTGACCCTCATCATGTTATAAGCAATATCTACGATTTGCGCGTCGTTATATGTATACTTATTGTGACATAAAATAATAGCGTAATACACATAATCTTGTCAAGTATTAACATGTCATCATACACATATTATAAAACACATAACACATTGTAACACATAAAATTTACCCATGAACAACCCATTATAGTGTATGTTGAAAAACACGTATTTTAGCGATTCAGTAACGTTTTTGGGCACCGGAAGTCACGTATGACTAACCAAACACCAAGTAAACTTAATATAAGTTAAAATAATTATTTTTATATCAAAAATATCAGTTTACCTACTGATCTTAAACAATTTATAAAAATCTTCCGAAAAGCCGATTTTTAACCGTTTTACCGCATAGTTTTGCATCAAACGTTACCCTAACCATCCCAAATCGAAACGACTTGATATTTTAACATAAATCATGTTATTTACTGAATAAAATAGTGGTTATACTCATGATAGTGCAGGTTGTCACACCCCGAAATTATCAGAGCTGGAGTGACCGGACTGGTATCTTCATTGCACAGCGGAAGCAAATAAGCTAAGACTTCTAGAAAATGAACGCCACTAAGTACTCGACTCCACATGGTTCTCCTATTCCAACCGTGCCATAGTTTCTGAAAAGTAACCTGAGAAAGAAACATGCGAAAAAGTCAACATAAAGTTGAGCGAGTTCATAGTTTGTTTGTAAAAGATTTGAAATAAATCTTTTGAATAACCGGTTTGTGAAATAATATTGAGTAAACGAATTTAGAAATCATTTTCTTGCCAAGTTATATGGAAACTTTGTATTTGTAACGCGTTATGTTCGTGAAACCATGTATTTGTAAACTCTCGTATTTGTAATGTCCGTATAACCGTCAATGCCCACCCTGACTTTGACTCCATGCCCGCATAATCCTATGCTTTGAATTTGTATAAGAACATGGTATTTAATTTGTATAAATCAAGTATTTCTGTAAATATGTATGTCTCTGGTATGTAGCAATAAGGAAAAAGAGATCACCAATGGGTTGCAAAGCCACTGGTATGTGTCAAATGGTACGGGAAAACTCAAACCTAGCGGAGTTGCATCGGGCTTCCGGCTGTAAGACACAGTCACCACTATGGGCCGCCCCGACCTCATGGGTGTGGGCTCGCTACACCCAAATAGATCTATCACTCATGTCCCTCGGTCCTACGACGACGATTAATGGCCTTAAGTGTTGTGCCCACCACTCGCATACCCTCCTTAAGCTAACCACACCATGTATAAAAATATCTGTAATAATTGTAACATGTATTTTACCCCACCCTCTAAGACTGAACCTCCCCAGTCTCTAAGGCTGAACGTCCCCTGCCTCTAAGGCTGAACCTCCCCAGCCTCTAAGACTGAACCTCCCCAGTCTCTATATATTATCACCACACGATCCATCCCTAGTCATGAAAATCATTCACATTTCGATAATACGCATTTGTTTTGTAAAAACCGGTATATTTAATATGATTCGTTCGTAAACCATTTGAGTTCCTTGAAATCCGTTCGTAACATGTCTTAAAAATATGAGTTTTCATTCATTCAAAACCTCGTATGTTCCTGCAAAACGTGCTTTGTCTAAAATATGCGGTCTTTGTTCATCGAAAACTTTGTGTGTTTTCTGCAAAACGTGCATGTCTTTCCACCCCGAAAACATTTACAAAAATGTAAAACCGTAAAAGGTGGGGTTATGAACTCACCTGAATTTCCTTGTGCAAAGCTAGCTAATAACGACTTCGTGATGTCGTTTCCAAGACTTGACTTGCTAGCGTGCATTCTACAATATTCCTAACACGGAATATCTAATAAGTTTCTAAATAAACACGGTAACTAAACTACGTGTTATCGAGCTCTACCGAATCGTTAACCGAACGATTCAACGGTAAGTTGTTAACGATGAAGTTATACTTTGTTTAGTTCGTCTATTCGTCGGTAATAATTAATAAGTCTTGTAGGACTTAGTTCCGCGTTAGTTGCCTCAAGAAGCCGCACGTGTATGTAAAGTATATTTACATGAATATAATGTATACAAAATGTTCGTATGAAAGTAGTATATAATAACCTTGTATTATATATGTTGCGTCTTGAATATATTTGCCAATACATACGTATATGTCGTTTCGGCGTTTGAAATAAATATAAAAAGTTATATTTATTTTACAAAAGCACCATCAAGTTGTTTGTGTTTGAAAATAAATATATAATTATATTTATTTTTATAAATGAATACGAGTCGCTTGATGTTTGTAATAAACATAAAACTATGTTTATTTTTATAAAAGAATTCGTTTTTGTTTGTACTTGAAATAAATATACAAGCTATATTTATTTTTATAAAAACGAATTCGTGTTGTTCGACATTTGAAATAAATATATAAAACTATACTTTTATATAAAAGAAGTCGTATTATCGGCGTTTGAAACAATATAAATAGTTATATTGATCTTATAAAAGAATTGTCGAAATTTGAAGTTTAAAATAACTATATTCATTATAGTATACAATTTGCCGAATCGTCGTTTGTTGTAAGTTGTAAAGTGTTGTCGTAAGTAACTATATATTTGTAATTGTCTTTATAAAAGATTATTCGAATCCGATAACTTTGTTTTATAATAAAACGCCTTTTGTGTTTACGGATTTTCTCGAAAAACGGGCAGAGTTTCCTCTGTTTTTGGACGATCCCGACAACTAGGTGTCGATATATTTTTCAAGATTCAACAATATAACACTATATGTAATTTGTCAAATATATCGAAACGTAAACTATATTTTAATCGTTCGGTTCAAGCTCGTTTTCACGAAATAAATAAAAATAATGTAAATATAAATCGCGACGCTAAATTCTTTACCAAAACTTTCTCGTCGGGACGTTTGACCGAGTTGACTCGGTTTGACCGAGTCACGAACCCGAACCATTCGGTTGACTGCTTTGACCTGTTGACCGAGTTGTTGACTTTGACTTAATCTGACCCGAAGCATTGACTGAGTTGACTCGGTGAGTTGACCGAGTCAACTAGGTTAACGGAGTTAACTGATTTAACTGAGTTAACCGGATGTGACCCGAGTGAACGGATCTGTCGACTGAACCAAATCCCGAGACCCAAACCGAACTACTAACTGTCCCGAACCTGTCGACCAGCCGACCCGCTGCAAAACCCGAACCGCAATGAATCTGAATTGAGGAGCTCGAACCAAGAACCAACTGGAACCACAAACCTGAACCTGTTGCACCAAATCTGAACCGGAGACCACCTCTGCTGACCTGAGCAGCTTGTCGGAACAACAGCACCACCACAGCTGACGGCGGATCGTCGCCGGAAAACGGCACCGCGTCGTTTCTCTCTCTTTCCTCATCGACTCTTCTCTCTCTCTTATGTCTCTCTCTCTCTCATCTGTCTCTCTCTTGTCTCGTGCTCGAACCTTCCTCCGGCACCACCCACCACAGTGCCGCCGCCTGTGGTGGTGGTGGTATTGCTGCCTCCATTAATCGTCCGCCGCCACCAAGAGGAGGGTGGTGGTCGGCAACGATTTAAGAAGAGAGGGGGGGGGGTTTCGGCTTCCTCGTTCACCATCGCCGGCTCACATGGCCGGTCGTCTCCTGTGGTCGCCGGACATCGATCAGAGGGAGAGAGTAGGTGTGAGATCTGTGGGTATTGTTTGTGAAGAGGAGAAGGTTTTATTTGTTTGTTTGTTTATGGCTTGGAGAAGATAACATTCTCTGTGTTTGTATGTAATCGGTCAAGAGAGAGGGTGAGGGTAGGATGTGAGAGGATAAGGTTTTCTGCATTTTGTGTGTGTGTATATAGATAAAAATCAGGTATAGGCATGGATATTTATAGATTGTAGAGATCTTGTGACGATCTAGTTGAGAGATTTTGTACAGATTGTGTGTATTTGTATAGATTTTATGAATCTTAAATAGATTTTGAAAAATCTTGATAAGATTCTAATATATTATGTGCAGGTTTAGGCTTGGGCCCAGGGCCCACAAGCCCATCTCGTGTGTAAGTGGCCCGTAATTCCTACGAGACCCGTTGTCAAAACCCGAACTCCTTTTAACATCAAAAGATAAAATTTTAGTATTAAAATACATAAAATACGGTCGGTAGTCGTTGTTTGCACGCCCGTTCGTCGATTACGGTAATAATCGCGAAAAATTGTATCGTTGTCGTCTTTAATCCGTTTTTCGAGCCGGTTTCAACTACGATTGGTAAAATTTAATTACAAAGCTAGAATATATCGTAAAAATTTAATATTTGTCGGCGTTGTCAGTATTTCGTACGGTATCAGTTCGTTGTCGCGTAATATTCAACATGTTTCCCGTAAATCACCATACGCGCATTGTACAACCGAATAAACGTTCCTGGGCACTCCAAAGGCCTAATTAAGTTCATTTGCGTCTTAAACACTATTTATTGTCGTGTTAATCATCTGTTAATCTTGTAATTAGGAGCCGTAAATCACCGGTTGTCACATTCTCCCCCAGTTGGAGAAATTTCATCCTCGAAATTTACACTATGTTATCTCCTCATAATTGTGTTGTTCGCAGGTAAGTCCGAATAATAACAAGGTGAATGACCGCGTAATCGAAACAAGACTTATTCGAATCATGTGAATTTAATGACATTCCTCGACAATAAGAACCCAACGGTTTAAAAGAAATGTGTTTCAAAAATTGATGTCAAAGGAAACAAGATGTATAGGTACAGTCACTGATGTGACTAAGTTAACATGGATCCAACAATGAACAGGAATTTCGACCAATCGAATTCCATATGAACGTTTATAACAGGTAAATAAGTTCTAGAAGCAATAACATCCACTGGATGAACTTGGAATCAACAATCTCAAATATAATAGTTTGCATGAAACGCTCGATCGTGATCAGCACAAGCTGCAAGTTATACTGACGCCACAAGGTGTCGTAGTGAATGAAGAAATTCGAATATAACGGTGATCGAACAAGTATCACCTGTTGTTTTGCATGAAACGCTCAATCCTATGATTAGCCCAAGCTACAAGTTTGTTCTGACACCACAAGGTGTCGTAGTGATTTAAATAATTTTATAATAGCGGTGATCAAACAAATTCACCGTGTTTGAAATCAAATGAAGGCGTAATAAAGGGAATCTGAAAGTTTGTTTCAAATGACATCATAGAATTTTCAATTGAAAGTGGAACATCAAAGAAATAATGTTTTCGATCGAAGATGAAGAAGCAATGAGTTTTGCAAAACATTCGATCGATAATGAAAGAACCGTTAATAGGTACACCGGAATATAGAAATAAGTTTGTGTACCACTGTCTTAACACACGATTGTGCTAAGACTGCTTTAATATGATAATCAAAGCGGATTTAAAGCAAATCAATAAATAGATGATTAAATCCGTGCATGGGATATGTAAACTAGTTTAGCGCAAGCTTCAAATAAGTGAAAATACCACCACAAGGTGTCGAAATCAACAACAATTTAATGGAGTCGAATGCCAAACAAGTTTACTTCGACTCGGAACAAATGAAACACTTGTTAAAACAAATTTTGAATATGATGCTCCCAATACATCATATGATGTCTTGAATCGAATATGTGTAGTGAACAAGTTTAAACAAACGAACTCGGTTTTGGCGCAGTCCGACAATAAATACATGTATCGACAAGAAAGACTTTCGGCATGGTCACAACGAAAAACCATGTATGTAACTTGAAAAGAAAAGAAATTTCAAGAAAATGTGTTGACTTGATAACAAAGGATCAAACAATTATAATAATGCGGGTCATTCGAATCACAAATCAATAATTAGATCTAGCGAAATAATATTTGAAAATTGATGGAACGCTTATTCGAACGAAACCACATGCGTAACAAACGATGCATGCGTAACATATAATTTTTTTCAAGAAGTGAACCAATGAGTGTTCGCTATAATGAAAGAAATGATCGTGATACAATGACCATTAAGAGGAGTAGAGATGTGAAACTCTACTCATTAGATGCAAAAGTCGGAATTTCTATAAAAGAAATTTAAGGACCTTACCTGGGGTTTCATGTGATGACCGGTTGTTAGGTGACATTACCATGGAATGTCGAACATATCGTATTCGTCATTAATGAGATAGGGGGAATGTGAAGAAATACGTCTTCTCCCTGGCGTGATCCGTGTCGTTGCAGGATCGCGTGACATGTTGCCGTTTCCTGATCGTTAGTTCTCCCGCTGACAGGAATCTAGTGTCGTCATTGAATTGCGTCATCGTGTCTTTTCAAAGGCCTCGCCTTGATAGTCGTATGTGTCGTACTTCAACCTCCGCTGATGTATAGCTTAAGTTTCACATATACTTGTGCACTAGCGTTTCGTTTCGCGTAGAATGTGATGTACTCCGACATCCGTTGACGTAAAATTTGAGTTCCATGTATTCTTATGCCCTAGCATTTCGTTATGCGTAGGCTGCCTGCTCGGGAAGTTAAAATATCATAGACAATATGGATAATAGTGTGTGCCCGAGTTTATATTCGCGGTTACTACGTGCTGACCTTTAATGAACTTCAACATAAGTTTTCCAAAGGTCCTAAATGCATGTTATCAAAACTCTCAGGGTTTTGCTTACTGTATGCGACTGTTTTGTGTACCGTGTGTAAAACATAACTTTAGTGTATGTTTGAAAACAAAATTTATGACTGTTTGTTTTTCGGCAATGGTTGGAGACCATATTCGAGTCTTAGGCGTTCTGTATGTATTTAAAGTCTCAGTAGTCTAAGTCCCAGAGAAGGGTGAGGTTAGAGCCTAGGTATTCCTACAGAAAACCTTATTCACTGTAACCTATAGCTCTGATACCAATCTATCACACCCCGAAATTATCAGAGCTAGCGTGACCGGACTGGTATCTTCATTGCACAGCGGAAGCAAATAAGCTAAGACTTCTAGAAAATGAACGCCACTAAGTACTCGACTCCACATGGTTCTCCTATTCCAACCGTGCCATAGTTTCTGAAAAGTAACCTGAGAAAGAAACATGTGAAAAAGTCAACATAAAGTTGAGCGAGTTCATAGTTTGTTTGTAAAAGATTTGAAATAAATCTTTTGAATAACCGGTTTGTGAAATAATATTAAGAAAACGAATTTAGAAATCATTTTCTTGCCAAGTTATATGGAAACTTTGTATTTGTAACGTGTTATGTTCGTGAAACCATGTATTTGTAAACTCTCATATTTGTAAACTCTCGTATTTGTAATGTTCGTATAACCGTCAATGCCCACCCTGACTTTGACTCCATGCCCGCATAATGCTATGCTTTGAATTTGTATAAGAACAGGGTATTTAATTTGTATAAATCAAGTATTTCTGTAAAATATGTATGTCCCCGGTATGTAGCAATAAGGAAAAAGAGATCACCAATGGGTTGCAAAGCCACTGGTATGTGTGAAATGGTACGGGAAAACTCAAACCTAGCGGAGTTGCACCGGGCTTCCGGCTGTAAGACACAGTCACCACTATGGGCCGCCCCGGCATCATGGGTGTGGGCTCGCTACACCCAAATAGATCTATCACTCATGTCCCTCGGTCCTACGACGAGGATTAATGGCCTTAAGTGTTATGCCCACCACTCACATGATCTAAGTAGTATACCCTCCTTAAGCTAACCATACCATGTATAAAAATGTTTGTAATAATTGTAACATGTATTTTACCCCAGCCTCTAAGGCTGAACCTCCCCAGCCTCTAAGACTGAACCTCCCCAGCCTCTAAGGCCAACTCCCCAGTCTCTATATATTATCACCAGACGATCTATCCCTAGTCATGAAAATCATTCACATTTCGATAATACGCATTTGTTTTGTAAAAACCGGTATATTTAATATGATTCGTTCGTAAACCATTTGAGATCCTTGAAATCTGTTCGTAACATGTCTTAAAAATATGAGTTTTCATTCATTCAAAACCTCGTATGTTCCTGCAAAACGTGCTTTGTCTAAAATATGCGGTCTTTGTTCATCGAAAACTTTGTGTGTTTTCTGCAAAACGTGCATGTCTTTCCACCCCGAAAACATTTACAAAAATGTAAAACCGTAAAAGGTGGGGTTATGAACTCACCTGAATTTCCTTGTGCAAAGCTAGCTAATAACGACTTCGTGATGTCGTTTCCAAGACTTGACTTGCTAGCGTGCATTCTACAATATTCCTAACACGGAATATCTAATAAGTTTCTAAATAAACACGGTAACTAAACTACGTGTTATCGAGCTCTACCGAATCGTTAACCGAACGATTCAACGGTAAGTTGTTAACGATGAAGTTATACTTTGTTTAGTTCGTCTATTCGTCGGTAATAATTAATAAGTCTTGTAGGACTTAGTTCCGCGTTAGTCGCCTCAAGAAGCCGCACGTGTATGTAAAGTATATTTACATGAATATAATGTATACAAAATGTTCGTATGAAAGTAGTATATAATAACCTTGTATTATATATGTTGCGTCTTGAATATATTTGCCAATACATACGTATATGCCGTTTCGGCGTTTGAAATAAATATAAAAAGTTATATTTATTTTACAAAAGCACCATCAAGTTGTTTGTGTTTGAAAATAAATATATAATTATATTTATTTTTATAAATGATTACGAGTCGTTTGATGTTTGAAATAAACATAAAACTATGTTTATTTTTATAAAAGAATTCGTTATTGTTTGATACTTGAAATAAATATATAAGGTATATTTATTTTTATAAAAACGAATTCGTGTTGTTCGACATTTGAAATAAATATATAAAACTATATTTTTTTATAAAAGAAGTCGTATTATCGGCGTTTAAAACAATATAAATAGGTATATTGATCTTATAAAAGAATTGTTGAAATTTGAAGTTTAAAATAACTATATTCATTATTGTAAACAATTTGCCGAATCGTCGTTTGTTGTAAGTTGTAAAGTGTTGTCGTAAGTAGCTATATATTTGTAATTGTCTTTATAAAAGATTATTCGAATCCGATAACTTTGTTTTATAATAAAACGCCTTTTGTGTTTACGGATTTTCTCGAAAAACGGGCAGAGTTTCCTCTGTTTTTGGACGATCCCGACAACTAGGTGTCGATATATTTTTCAAGATTCAACAATATAACACTATATGTAATTTGTCAAATATATCGAAACGTAAACTATAATTTAATCGTTCGGTTCGATGTCGTTTTCACGAAATAAATAAAAACAATGTAAATATAAATCGCGACGCTAAATTCTTTACCAAAACTTTCTCGTCGGGACGTTTGACCGAGTTGACTCGGTTTGACCGAGTCGCGAACCCGAACCATTCGGTTGACTGCTTTGACCCATTGACCGAGTTGTTGACTTTGACTGAATCTGACCCGAAGCATTCACTGAGTTGACTCGGTGAGTTGACCGAGTCAACCAGGTTAACGGAGTTAACTGATTTAACTGAGTTAACCGGGTATGACCCGAGTGAATGGATCTGTCGACTGAACCAAATCCCGAGACCCGAACCGAACTGCTGACCGTCCCGAACCTGTTGACCAGCCGACCCGCTGCAAAACCCGAACCGCAATGAATTTGAATTGAGGAGCTCGAACCAAGAACCAACTGGAACCACAAACCTGAACCTGTTGCACCAAATCTGAACCGGAGACCACCTCTGCTGACCTGAGCAGCTTGTCGGAACAACAGCACCACCACAGCCGTCGCGGCTCCGCCGCTGACGGCGGATCGTCGCCGGAAAATGGCACCGCGTCATTTCTCTCTCTCTCCTCATCGACTCTTCTCTCTCTCTTATGTCTCTCTCTCTCTCATCTGTCTCTCTCTTGTCTCGTGCTCGAACCTTCCTCCGGCACCACCCACCACAGCGCCGCCGCCTGTGGTGGTGGTGTTGCTGCCTCCGTTAATCGACCGCCACCACCAAGAGGAGGGTGGTGGTCGGCAAAGATTTAAGAAGAGAGGGGGGGTTCGGCTTCCTCGTTCACCATCGCCGGCTCACGTGGCCGGTCGTCTCCTGTGGTCGTCGGACATCGATCAGAGGGAGAGAGTAGGTGTGAGATCTGTGGGTATTGTTTGTGAAGAGGAGAAGGTTTTATTTGTTTGTTTGTGTATGTCTTGGAGAAGATAACATTCTCTGTGTTTGTATGTAATCGGTCAAGAGAGAGGGTGAGGGTAGGAGGTGAGAGGATGAGGTTTTCTGCATTTTGTGTGTGTGTACATAGTTAAAAATCAGGTATAGGCATGGATATTTATAGATTGTAGAGATCTTGTGAGGATCTAGTTGAGAGATTTTGTACAGATTGTGTGAATTTGTATAGATTTTATGAATCTTAAATAGATTTTGAAAAATCTTGATAAGATTCTAATATATTATGTGCTGGTTTAGGCTTGTGGGTTTTGGGCTTGGGCCAAGGCCCACAAGCCCATCTCGTGTGTAACTGGCCCGTAATTCCTACGAGACCCGTTGTCAAAACCCGAACTCCGTTTAACATCAAAAGATAAAATTTTAGTATTAAAATACATAAAATATGGTCGGTAGTCGTTGTTTGCACGCCCATTCGTCTATTACGGTAATAATCGCGAAAAATTGTATCGTTGTCGTCTTTAATCCGTTTTTCGAGCCGGTTTCAACTACGATTGGTAAAATTTAATTACGAAGCTAGAATATATCGTAAAAATTTAATATTTTTCGGCGTTGTCAGTATTTCGTACGGTATCAGTTCGTTGTCGCGTAATATTCAGCAGGTTTCCCGTAAATCACCATACGCGCATTGTACAACCGAATAAACGTTCTTGGGCACTCCAAAGGCCTAATTAAGTTAATTTGCGTCTTAAAAACTATTTATTGTCACGTTAATCATCTGTTAATCATGTAATTAGGAGCCGTAAATCACCGGTTATCACACAGGTCTCACATAAAGCACATAAATCATGCAAATTTCACATATTTTACCACTTTCTAAGCTATATGTACAACATGCAAAGCTATCAAACCTATGACAAAGTCTCATGCCATTATAATAAACCAAATAATGTTATTTTTAGTGTTTATAATCTGTTCTAAAACATTTTTGTCATACAATCATTTTTAATCATTTCTTGAGCTTTAAATCAACATGTATTCTTATGTACAAGTGTCTAAAGCACACTATCATATCATCATCATTTCATATGAACTTAAATGCATCAAACATGTAATTTATTCATGTTTATTTAGTGATTTAGTTGAACATTCATCATATCATACACAAATCATCAAACACTTGCATTTTAACTATCATTCAAGAACATGCAACAACATAAAAATTCTCAAATATGTCTAATAAATTTTTGGCCATTTACATGTCAAAATACTAATATTATTTCAAATTATAACTCATGATTCAATCACTCCTTATATCTCTAACATATTTGCACATAATCTTGTTCATGCAAGCAAACATCCTAAACAAGTATTTATCGAAAATCAACTCAAAACTCAAATCTCTCTCACACACACACACATATATATATACACACACACATATATACCACCATTTTTATTTTGTATCAAGACGCATTTCTTTTTAGATTTCAAGTTTGTGAAAAATTCCAAGATTCAAGAGAAACTTCCAATCATCAAGAACAACCATGAATCAAGTGTATGATTTAAACATAAACTTTATACCTTCAAGATTCAAGAGAGTTTTTGATAAGATTTTGATGATATGGAGCTTGAAATCACTTGAAAACACCTTGGAAACTCCTTTGGATCTTCACACCAACTTGAAACTAGCTTGGAATGGGGTTTAATCTTGAAGACCAAGGTTGCAAAGTTGAAGATGGGAGTGGTGATGGTGTTTACGGTTATGGAGGAGAGAGAGGGAGGAAGATTTCTTTGATCTTGTGTGATCTTGAAAGATATAAATAGAGATATGGAAGATTTATGAAGATGGCATGCATCAACACTTGTCCATACAATTAAGCAAGATCCACATAAAATAAAAATAAAATATTTGAGTGGATGGTGGGTCCTAGTGACCGAAAATCATATGGGGGGGGGTTAAATGTAATTTTTGAATGGTAAAAATAGATAAAAACAGGTATTTAACTGGATACCGCGTATTTTATCTGGCGTTTAAATCCCGGTTTATGGCGTTCTAAATTATTTTTATTATTCTATAAAAATAAACTCGCCAAAATATTACTGAAATAAATATCAGTTGCCGAGACTGGTTGCGTTGTCTGCGTTTTGTAGTAGAAACACGGTGTTACGCAGTAACTCGCGGTACGCGCTTAAACTTGAAAAATGACGTTTTTAAGCGTTTTAATTTATTTTTCAACACGAACATGATTAAAAATAAAATTTTAATCATAACAGAATATTTTTAGAATTTAAATATTATCCGGGGGGTCACCAACGTTCGTTACGCAGTTTTGTCGAAAAAAGTTCTAAAGTTCGAATAAACATGTTTTTGCCATACCGAATCATTCGAAACTTATTTCTAAGTTATGTTAAGGGTATTTAGGGTATGTTTGGCTTATGTCACAGTTCCGGAGTGTACGTCGCGGTAAACTGATTATGTTTACGTAATGGTTTATGATTTCACTTCCAGAACAGGTTTGAGAGTTCGGAATTGAACAATGATTGAAAACGTGTTAATGTCACAAATAATTAAACAAATATTGAAATTAAAATACACAGATGTCACAGTCTCCCCTACTTTTGGAAATTTCATCCCGAAATTTAATTAGAGGAAATTTGTGGGAAAAGGTGTGGATACTTCGCCTTCATTTGATCATCTCATTCCCAAGTAAACTCTGGGTCACGTTTGGATTCCCAGCGAACTTTGACTATCCGTATGCGCTTGCGCTTGAGCTTCTTGACTTGATGGTCCAATATTTCCACAGGTTTCTCGACGAAGTGCATCGTGTTATCGACACGAATTTCATCAAGGGGGACGTGGAGGTTTTCATCAGCCAAACACTTTTTCAGATTGGACACGTGGAAAGTTGGATGAACATTTCCAAGTTCAGGAGGCAGCTCAAGTCTGTAGGCTACTTATCCGATTCTTTCAACGATCTTGAATAGTCCAACATATCGTGGTGCAAGTTTTCCTTTCTTCCCAAATCTGATTACACCTTTCCAAGGAGATACCTTGAGTAGGATGAGATCACCGACTTGGAATTCCAAAGGCTTGCGTCGTCTATCCGCGTAACTCTTTTGACGGTTTCTAGCTGTTAAGAGGTTGTCGCGAATTTTCTTGACTTTGTTTGTAGTCTCTAGCATGAGTTCAGGTCCAGTGAGCTGAGCTTCACCAATCTCATTCCAGCAGACCGGCGAATGACATTTTCGACCGTATAAAGCTTCGAAAGGAGCCATGTTGATGCTGGAGTGATAACTATTATTGTAGGAGAATTTGATCAATGGAAGATGCGAATCCCAACTACCACCAAAATCGAGCACACAAGCTCTAAGCATATCCTCCAATGTCCGGATTGTTCTTTCAGATTGTCCATCCGTTTGAGGATGATAAGCTGTGCTCATATTGAGTTGGGTTCCCATAGCAGATTGCATGGTTCTCTAAAAATGAAATGAGAATCGAGCATCTCGGTCTGATATGATGTTCAAAGGAACACCATGTCGGGATACAATTTCATCTACATAGATCTTGGCAAGCTTTTCAGCAGAGAAATCCTCACGGATTGGCAAGAAGTGCGCTGATTTTGTCAAACGATCAACTACCACCCAAATGGCATCATGACCTCTATTAGTGCGCGGTAGTTTGGTAATGAGACATGGTAATTCTTTACCCATCAAGCTATGTGTAACACAAGTAAGTTAAGCTTGAAAGATGCGGGTTTGAATATCAGATCGAACTCGAACACAATGAAGCTTGACTCTTTCTTTTCGACTTCACGCATCGGCTACGACATTCGCCTTACCAGGATGGTAGCGAATCTCGCAGTCGTAGTCGTTTAGAAGTTCTACCCAACGTCATTGTCTCATGTTTAGTTCTTTCTGGTTGAAGATGTGTTGGAGACTTTTGTGGTCAGTGAAAACCACACATTTTGTTCCGTAAAGGTAGTGTCTCCAAATTTTGAGAGCAAAAACCACAGCGCCCAACTCAAGATCATGAGTTGTGTAGTTTTTCTCATGGATTTTCAATTGTCTTGACGCGTAGGCTATGACTTTGTTCCTTTGCATGAGAACACAACCAAGACCTAGATTCGATGCGTCACAATATACGACAAACTCGTCGTTTCCCTCAGGTAAAGACAACACAGGAGCGTCGCAGGTTTTATGTTTCAAGGTCTAAAAAGCTTCTTCTTGTTTGGGTCCCCACTCAAAAGGTTTATTCTTTTGAGTTAAGGCTGTGAGAGGAACCGCAATCTTGGAGAAGTTTGCAATAAAGCGGCGGTAATAACCCGCGAGACCCAGAAATGAACGAACCTCGGTACGAGTAGTAGGTGTATCCCAATCTTTAATCGCGCTGATTTTGGCACGTATACCTTGTTCGTTAACAATATGTCCCAAAAATTGAACTTCCCTAAGCCAAAATTCACACTTGGAGAATTTAGCAAAAAGTTGTTCCTTCTTTAGGAGTTCCATTGTTAGACGGAGATGTTGTTCATGGTCAGCTCATGTCTTGGAATAAATCAAGATGTCATCAATGAAGACGATGATGAACTTATTTAAATAAGGCTTACAAACCCTATTCATTAAGTCCATGAAGACGGCAGGAGCATTCGTTAAACCGAAAGGCATAACAGTAAACTCATAGTGGCTGTATCGTGTGCAGGAAGCAGTCTTGGGAATATCTTCTTCGGATACGCGAAGCTGATGATACCCAGAGCGTAGATCAATCTTCGAAAAACAGGTAGCACCCTGAAGCTGATCAAAGAGATCATCAATGCGAGGTAGAGGATATCGATTTTTGATGGTGAGTTTGTTAAGCTCACGGTAATCGATACACATTTGGAATGATCTATCCTTTTTCTTTACGAATAGGACAGGTGCACCCCAAGGGGAAAAACTCAGACGAATAAATCATTTATCAGATAACTCCTGCAGCTGCTTTGACAACTCTTGCATCTCAGACGGTGCAAGACGGTATGGAGATTTAGCAATCGGGTTAGCACCAAGTACAAGATCATTACGGAACTCGATTTGACGTGCTGGGGCTAAACCAGGTAAGTCTTCAGGAAAAACCTCAGGATAATCCCGAATGACAGGGATGTCTTGAACAGTTTTACCCTTGTCTTTCTCCTCTATGACACGTGCCAAGAAAGCCACATAATTCTTTCTTAGGTATCTCTGGGCTTGGGTGCTTGTCATCAATTTAAGGCTACTAGCGGGTTTATCTCCACGAACTTCTAAGACTTCACCAGAAAAAAGAGGCACACGAACAATCTTGTCAAAACAAACCACCTCTGCACGGTATTGGGTCAACCAATCCATCCCTACTATAATGTCGAAACTCCCAAGTTGCATTGGCGTGAGATCAATGGGAAAAAGATGATCGTTGAGGTTCAACTGGCAATTTCGAATGACGGAATCGAGTACAAAGGATTCACCACTGGCTAACTCTAATGTCAAGGGTTTTCCTAGTTTTGTTCTAGGCTTTGCAAGCAATGGTTCAAAGGCTAGGGATACAAAACTCTTGTTGGCACCCGAATCAAAAAGAATAGAAGCAAGTTGGTTGTTAACATAGAACGTACCATTGACCACCTCATTGCCGGCACGCGCTTCATTGGCATTGATGGTGTATACTCGTCCACGAGCCAGGTTTGCATTAGCCAACTTCGGGCACTTGTTCCTGTAGTGAGTCAGATCTCCACAATTGTAGCAAGACCCAGGCTGAAAAGGAGGTCGTGTAGGATTTGCTGGCTGTTGGGCAGGGTTTTGTGCCGCTTGATTCGGAGCAGGAGGAGAGCGACATGTGTTAGCCAAATGGCCATATCTTCCACAGTTGTTGCAAAAACGACACTGAAGTTGTGGTTGATGATGACAATTGCACTTGTTACAAAGAGGTGCAGTACCAACATACTGTTTCTTGGCAGATGGTTGTGCTGGCTGGGTAGGTTCAGCTTGATTGGTCTGTGCAACAACGGCAAAGTTCTTGGAAGCCTGACGCTTCCTAGATTTCTTTGAGGTTTCAGCTTTCTTTCCCTTCTTCTTCTCTGTCTTGTTAGATGGTTTCTTGTCACCCTTGCGGTGGAGTTTACCCTTCTTGACTTGAGACTCAGTCAAGGTTGCTGCTAGCTCAATGGCTTGTCTCACCGTGGTAGGGTTGCTGCCGGTGACAATATCCTGAACGGGATCAGGAAGAACATCTATGTACTTCTCAATCGCCTTGTCCAAAGGTGTGACCATGGTGGGACACACCAGGCTCAGTTCTTCGCATCGGTCCGTGTAGGCACGGTGCTCTCCACTATCTTGTTTGAGATCATGGAATTCGTTTTCCAGTGCCCTCAGTTCATGACGAGGACAAAACTCCTTCATCATAAGTGCGCGAAGCTCTTCCCATGTTTGAGCCATTGCCACGTTTGCACCTCTGTCCCTCATCACACCATTCCACCAAGTAAGCGCCCTTTTCTGAAACACACTTGACGCAAACTCAACTTTTCGCTCATTCGGGCATTGAACATGACGAAACGTACTCTCGAGACTCTCGAACCACTGAAAGTCTTAAACTCAACTTGACGCAAGCCCAGTTGCTCCTTCTGACCCAGAAAACTAAAGCGGTTTAGCCGAATTGAAAGTCTTAAAGTTGCACGGAACAGGTGCGTTGTTATTGTTGTTTGCTTGGTTTAACTGAGTTACTAGGTTCGGGAGTACAGCAGCAATTTGCTGAGCGATCAAGGCTGCCATGGCGGCGTCTTGAGTTTGATCACGTCGAGGAGGCATCTAAAAGAAAAGGAACACAAGGAAATGTGTGAGATGGACTTAAGACTAGGGCTGTAAACAAACCAAACGTTCGGCAAACAGTTCGTGAACCGTTCGTCGGGAAGTTCGTTTGTGTTCGTTCGTTTATTAAACAAACGAACACGAACAAGAAATTTCGTTCGTTTAGTTAAATGAACAAACATGAACAGAGGTCGCATTCGTTCGTTTATGTTCGTGAACGTTCAGTAACGTGTTTGCTTGGGTTCGATAGTTCATTAGTGTTTTTAGTTTTTATATTTATTTAAATATATCAAAATTCTGACAAATTAAAAATCTAATAAGTGTTAGTATATTATATATTCTGTTCATAAACGATTGTTTGTGTTTGTTTGTTTCCATTTGTGTTCATGAACATTAGTTTGTGCTCATTTATGTTCGTCAACGTTTATTTCCTAAAATTAACAAACAAACACAAACGAACATGAATAAGTTCGTTTCCTTAACAAACGAACACAAACATAAAATCTCGTTCGATAAATGTTCGTGAACGGTTCGCGAACACATATATTTTTAAACAAATGAACACGAACAAGGTCTTGTTCGTGTTCGTTTGGTTCGTTTACAGCCCTACTTAAGACAATCAAAGGAGTATTGAAAATATCGACAAAACAAAGGAAGGTGGTCATTTGTTTGTTACTTAAAACAATCAAACGACACATAGTGACTAATCAAAGTAAATGGGTCTATATAATGCATAATAAAGACATGCTTTAGCCTATAAGTGGACACTCACCCCAAGAGTTCCCAGGTAAGAGTGACTGGTCCGGTTATGTGGATTTGTACGAACACTCTAGCCTTAGACAGAAAACTCAGGGTACAGGCAACCACCCTTCCAGATTGCACGTGTTCACATTATTAAGACCCAAACTTTGACGAGATTTGAAAACTTTAAAGGCGTAAAGCCTAAAAATAAATCATCTAAGGATAGATGATTGATTTTCAAATGGAATTGAGATTTATGTACTTGTTTTGGTAATCACCTAAGGATAGGTGATGGTATTATTTTAAGATCTAAACACAAGGTAACTTGTGTTAGGGTCCTAGAAAGGTTATAGTCTAGGTCAAAAATTTACTAATAACCTAATTCCCTATAACCATGAGCTCTGATACCAACTCTTCTGTCACACCCCGACCACGTAAAACAACAAACCGCGGCGGAAACGTCGGGGAGTCGTGTGGCAGAATTATTGTTTCAAAACACATGATAATTAAAGTTAAGTTTTACAGGCTTAAGTTATTACATTGTCTTAGTTCAAACAAAACACATAACATAAAAGATGATAACTTTCTTGATTTTAGATTGCTAAGGCCCAAGTCGCCCTAAGTGTAGCTTGCTCACATCAAATATTCGCTCCTGAAACATATGTGAAAGTAAATACGTCAGCATAAAAATGCCTGTGAGTAACATAGGTTTAGTGTTGAAGATTCATGACTTTGAATGTTAAAAGAAATGTTTAATGAAAAGTATTCATGAACCTTATAAAATATTTTCTTTTATAAAATCATATGAAAATTAAATGACATAAAAGAATGATGTATGGCTAAGTAAATAACCAAATGAAAATAATATGTATAAAATATGTCATGTCTTGTCTTTGTTGAAGTGGTTTAGATAACGCCACGATATGCAATAAAATAAAAGCATTTATATATAGGAAGTACCAGCGGCGTATCCACCATGCTTTTATCATATTACACACGTCTCGTTACTTAAATCACTTATTAATAATCATGAGATAATGTCTTGTTTAAATGTCAATGTCCAATGTCAAATGTCATGTGTAAACAATGTCAAATGTCAAATAAACCATGTCTTGTATGGCGAATAAATAGTATTTACTCAAGCTAAATGCATAATGTCATGTATAAACAAATGTCTTATGTAATCAAAATGTCATGTACAAAACAAGGTTTTTGAATAAACAAAAGTTTAAAACAAAAGTTATGTTTTGAAAACCATTGCTTTTATCGATATGAACATTTATGTGGTTTGTCTATCGCATACACTCAAGCCTTGAGACTGTCGGATAAACCCTTATCAGGATCAAGGTTTATAAAAAAAATGTATTCGGATTCTGTCATTCCCCTTCCGAAATACCTAGAAAGCGAGAACGGGATTTGTCAAGTCCTATAGCGCTATTACATACTACCGAGCGGCGTGATCAATGTTAATGAATGTACTACCCCGTTAAACATACCAAATGTCTTTTTCAATGTTAGCATGTCATGAAAATGTCTTTGTAAAACCATGAAATAGGCATACTAAGTCAATATGCCAAGTAAAATGTCTTTGAAACCAAATGTTAGGTATACTAAGTCAATATACCATAAAAATGTCTTTGAAATGATGCATTATATGTAATATGTAATAAAACATGTATAATGACATGAAATCGAAAAGTAATGTTATGCATATATATTTCACCCCAAAACATTTGAAAACGTAAAAAAGGGTAACTATGTACTCACCTTTCGGTGCATTTTTATATGTTAACACAATCCCTCAAATTTTTTATTCGTCCTAAATTAAATAAGAACGATTTAATAACCAAAAACCCACAAAAATACATAAGTTTCTCCGATACTTAGAATTTTCACGTAACTTTGAGATTTTCTCGAAAAGTTATTATTTTTTATTATATTGGTGTATATATATATATATATATATATATATATATGAGTTCATATATATTTTAAAAACTTTGCGACTTGAACGATTTTATTGGTGACCCTCATCATGTTATAAGCAATATCTACGATTTGCGCATCGTAATATATATACTTATTGTGACATAAAATAATAGCGTAATACACATAATCTTGTCAAGTATTAACATGTCATAATACACATATTATAAAACACATAACACATTGTAACACATAAAATTTACCCATGAACAACTCATTATAGTGTATGTTGAAAAACACATATTTTAGCGATTCGGTAACGTTTTTGGGCGCCGGAAGTCACGTATGACTAACCAAACACCAAGTAAACTTAATATAAGTTAAAATACTTATTTTTATATCAAAAATATCAGTTTACTTACTGATCTAAAACAGTTTTATAAAAATCCTCCGAAAAGCCGATTTTAACCGTTTTACCGCATAGTTTTGCATCAAACGTTACCCTAACCATCCCAAATCGAAACGACCTGATATTTTAACATAACTCGTGTTATTTACTGATTAAAATAGTGGTTATACTCATGATAGTGCAGGTCTCACATAAAGCACATAAATCATGCAAATTTCACATATTTTACCACTTTCTAAGCTATATGTACAACATGCAAAGCTATCAAACCTATGACAAAGTCTCATGCCATTATAATAAACCAAATAATGTTATTTTTAGTGTTTATAATCTGTTCTAAAACATTTTTGTCATACAATCATTTTTTTATCATTTCTTGAGCTTTAAATCAACATGTATTCTTATGTACAAGTGTCTAAAGGACACTATCATATCATCATCATTTCATATGAACTTAAATGCATCAAACAAGTAATTTATTCATGTTTATTTACTAATTTAGTTGAACATTCATCATATCATACACAAATCATCAAACACTTCCATTTTAACTACCATTCAAGAACATGCAACAACTTAAAAATTCTCAAATATGTCTAACAAATTTTTGGCCATTTACATGTCAAAATACTAACATTATTTCAAATTATAAATCATGATTCAATCACTCCTTTATATCTCTAACATATTTTCACATACTCTTATTCATGCAAGCAAACATCCTAAACAAGTATTTATCAAAAATCAAATCAAAACTCAAATCTCATACACATACATATATATATACGGTTATAGGGGAAGGTTCATTTGAGAAGAAATTTTATTGAGAAGAAAAAGAATAAAAGGGTATAATTGTAAAACATTAAATAGTTTATTTTTTTCTCATCTCATTTATTATTATGTTTGACTAATTAATTAGTCATTAAGACTATAATCCTCCACACTAAATATTTTTGCCTACACACATCAAAAGTTATCCTACACATTTCGAAATTTATCTTACACATATTGAAATTTATCCTACACAACTCGTAATTTATCCTACACGCCTCGTATTTATCCTACACTTTAAATGAATTTTTATTTTTATTTTATTGCGAAAAATATATATCTTAAAAATAAGTTACAAATTTAATATAGTTAGTTATTAAAGATGAAACTACCAATTAATGATGTATGTAAGTTTACTAATATACCCTTATAGTTACATTAAGTACAAATATTAAATGAAGTCTAATGAAGCATTCCTATTGGTTGAAATTTCTTCTTTTTTCCTCTTACAAAGAATTTCTTCTCAATTGAACCCTCCACTACGGTTATATACACACATATATACCACCATTTCTATTTTGTATCAAGAACCATTTCTTTTTAGATTTCAAGTTTGTGAAAAATTCCAAGATTCAAGAGAAACTTCCAATCATCAAGAACAACCATGAAACAAGTGTATGATTTAAACATAAACTTTATACCTTCAAGATTCAAGAGAGTTTTTGATGAGATTTTGATGATATGGAGCTTGAAATCACTTGAAAACACCTTGGAAACTCCTTTGGATCTTCACACCAACTTGAAACTAGCTTGGAATGGGGTTTAATCTTGAAGAACAAGGTTGCAAAGTTGACGATGGGAGTGGTGATGGTGTTTACGGTTATGGAGGAGAGAGAGGGAGGAAGATTGCTTTGATTTTGTGTGATCTTGAAAGATATAAATAGAGATATGGAAGATTTATGAAGATGGCATGCATCAACACTTGTCCATACAATCAAGCAAGATCCACATAAAATAAAAATCAAATATTTGAGTGGATGGGGGGTCCTAGTGACCGAAAATCATATGGGGGGGGGGGGGTTAAATGTAATTTTTGAATGGTAAAAATAGATAAAAACAGGTATTTAACTGGATACCGGGTACTTTATCTAGCGTTTAAATCCCGGTTTATGGCGTTCTAAATTATTTTTTATTATTCTATAAAAATAAACTCGCCAAAATATTACTGAAATAAATATCAGTTGCCGAGACTGGCTGCGTTGTCTGCGTTTTGTAGTAGAAACACGGTGTTACGCAGTAACTCGCGATATGCGCTTAAACTTGAAAAATGACGTTTTTAAGCGTTTTAATTTATTTTTCAACACGAACATGATTAAAAATAGAATTTTAATCATAACAAAATATTTTTAGAATTTAAATATTATCCGGGCGGTCACCAACGTTCGTTACGCAGTTTTGTCGAAAATAGTTCTAAAGTTCGAATAAACATGTTTTTGCCATACCGAATCCTTCGAAACTTATTTCTAAGTTATGTAAAGGGTATTTAGGGTATGTTTGGCTTATGTCACAGTTCCGGAGTGTACGTCGTGTTAAACTGGTTATGTTCACGTAATGGTTTATGATTTCACATCCAGAACAGGTTTGAGAGTTCGGAATTGAACAATGATTGAAAACGTGCTAATGTCACAAATAATTAAACAAATATTGAAATTAAAAGACCATATTTTATTAAATACAAAGTTGTTCGGAACAGTACAAGGGTTAAAATACACAGATGTCACACGTAGGTCCGTAGCGAGCTTCGAAACCTAAGATGTCGTAAATATATAATATTTATATATTTAGTCGAAATCGTCCGTAACGTGATTAGGTGCGTAACGAGCGTCGAAACGTAAGTCATCGTAAATATATAATTTTTATATTTTTAGTCGAAATCGTCCGTATCGCGCGGAACGAGCCTCGAAACCTAACACACCGTAGATATATAATGTTTATATTATATAGTCGAAGCCGTCCGTATCGCGCGTAGGTCTGTTGTGACAACTCGAATTTCCGACATTCTCTATTCGCATTTAATGCACGTTGACTGTCTAGATAATTGTTTACATGAATGATTTACCTTGTAATTGTGCACACTGAATGATAAGTTGAGATGATTATTTTTACTTTTGGGTGATGATGTGTAAGTACTTAACTGCATGAATATTGTAAACTGTTTAAGACTTGTGCAACTCGACGAAACACAAGTTGTGTTTCGCCAATAACAACTCGACAAAACAAAGATTTGTTTCGCCATTTCACTTTTGACGAAACAAGTGTTTCGCCGGCCCAACTGTTACGCCGAAGCCCAGTTACGGGCCCAACCTTGTTACGTGAGTTATATCTTACAAAACCGTTCATTCGTAAAACTCATCACCACAATCGAAAACCCTAGAGCTCTCTTAGTGTGACGGCAGCCTTGTGTACCCCAAGCTCTCGTGAACGATCAAACCCTCGTACCCTCTACCGCGGTTAGTTGCGTGTTTGTTAACTCGGTTTCGTTGATGTTTTAATTATTCGTTATATGTTGCGTATGTATTGATCCGTATGATAAGAATGCGTAGGAGCCGATATAAAAATCTGTTGTGTGATGAATGCTGTTATGTGGATTAGATTGTTTGACATCATGTGATGAATCTTGGTGACTTGTTAGAATAGATATGTCATGTATAAAAAGCTGCAGCCCACTTCATGTATTAGGTCATTTTATAGCAGGTAAACACTAACTATTGTCAGCCATATTGACAAAGAATGGTGATTCTTTATGTTTTGGAATAATCTCTGACATTGCAGCCACTAAATATATTGGTCAAATGACAACATGACAATAATATAAACTTGTCGGCAAATGATAAATTATTGCTGAAACCGATTTCTTATGTTTGACGATTTAAATATATTCCAATCATTCTGATTATATGAGCCATGATGATGATTATGAATTCTGTGCTGTATGATGATTACATGATATTACGAAACTGCAGAATATGATGATTAGGGTTTACATACGTAACTGACTTGATGATGAACTGCTACCCTCGGCGAAACTGATTATGACGAAACTGAGTGTGTTTCGTCGAGGTGATCACGACGAAACACAATATGTGATTCGCCAAGGACTGTCGACGAAATAGAAGCTTGTTTCGCCAAGTATTGTGTTTCGCCAACATGTGTGTTTCGCCGAGCTGTGCTGTAACTTGAGTTAATTCTGTTGAGTGTTAACTGGAATATTTAACTGCTGTTATATGTTAAACATGACTGGTATGATTGTGATTACGTGTTACATGCTTATACGTGAACAACTTAAACACAAACTGATTTCACATACGTGCATACTTTAGGACGGGATTGATTACTTGCGAACATATACTTAGCATACCGAGCAAACCCAAGGTGAGTTCACACAAGCCAAGGCATGGGGTTCCCAGGGGGGAATGGGGATTTGATGATTTACTATACATACGTAAATGATGGAAACTACTGCTAGACTAGTAACACTTATTGAACGATCTTCGCACACCTGCCAAGGATTGGCCGCGATATTATGACTGTCTTCGCACACCTGCCATATGATGGCCGCGAACTAAACTTACAAATCTTCGCACACCTGCCTGGAGAGGCCGCGATACAAATAAACCTAGTCTAGAATACTTGGGGAATAACATTCCCCAACATCTTCGCACACCTGCCTGGAGGGCCGTGATGGGAAATAATACGATACTTTGTAACGAACGAACATACTACTACTCACGCTATACTAATACTGAACTATTAACTGTGAACTCGCTCAACTAGTTGTTGACTCTCTCTTACATGCCTTGCAGGACCTTAGGTACATATGGAGCTTGCACAGGGAGGAGCAGGTCGTTGTGGGACATGGATCGATGATGCCATGTTATCTATCTAAACATTTGAATTTACTATTTACTTTGGGTTTACATACTTATGCTTCCGCTACATACTTGTTGACGTTTGGTTTTTGAACACACCTTTCGTATTGATGAATGATTTTACTACTTACTTATATGTTCAATATGATTGGTGGCTTGATCCTGGTCAGTCACGCCTCCAAGCGGTGATACTCCGCGTGTGGATTTTGGGGGTGTGACAGATTGGTATCAGAGCCATTGGTTATAGAGAACTTGGTTTTAATAAAGGGAAAACGATTTTGTTAAAACCAGACTATAACCAGAACAGTGCTCTCAACGATCCACAACGACGCTTCGCTCCACGTGCAAGGCTCAACACCATAGGTATTACTATTCATGTTACATTACCTACATGCTAGAACTACATAGAACTTTGCTCGTGGTATGCCTAGAGTACAGAACTCACTATATGCTATTACTTGAGAACACTTGTGTACTCACTCTCTTCTGTCATCGCACTATTCGCGAACCTATCTCACTTACGTTATCTTTACTATGAAGATCATGTCTGCACGTATCAACATGACCCAGGACCAATTGACGGCCCTCATTAACGAACGAGTTACTGCGGCAGTTGCAGCCGCACAAGTAGGAGGTATACCCTGCAGTTACAACTCACACTAGGATCCTTAGATCCTACATTCCTAAATCAACTCTCGTGTTTAAACTTGTCCAAATTCTTTACACAACAGGTCAAGCACCTGTTTGCACTTTCAAGACTTTCATGGACTGTCGTTCATCCACTTTCAGCGGCACTGAAGGAGCCGTAGGTCTCCTGCACTGGTTTGAAAAGATAGAGTCTGTGTTTGAGATGTGTGAATGCCCTGAGGCACGCAGGGTGAAATATGCTACCGGTACCCTCGAGGGTTTAGCCCTCACATGGTGGAAAGCTCAGGTCCAAATACTGGGGTTGGTTGCTGCTAACGCCACCCCATGGAACAATTTCAAAGAGATGATCAAGGAAGAATACTGCAGTCGAGATGATATTCATAAGCTGGAAGTCGAGTTTTTCAACCTCAAGATGACGGGGTCTGAGATTGAAGCATATACCAAAAGATCGAATGAGCTTGCGTTACTGTGTCCTACTCTGGTGGACAAACGTATCGAACTATATCTTAAGGGTCTGGTGCCAGAGATCCAAAGTCATGTGACTTCAGCAAATCATGCTACTTACCAGCAGGTTGTTCAGTTGGCACACCGTCTCACTGATCAGGCGGTGGAGCAAAACAGGTTGCCTAAACGCATCAGCGCTACTGCTACCGCTACCACTTCGGTTACTCCTGCTACTCCCAGCGACAATAAGAGGAAATGGGAGGGGGATTCTAGCAAAGGTTCAGCTACTGTTCAGTCTCAAGCTCAGCAACGCAAGACAAATGACTACCAGAGTCCGAATCAGCAATCATCAGGTAGTCAAGGGCAGAGTGGCTATCGGGGAATTCACCCATGGTGTAGAAGGTGCAACAAACACCACAGCGGAAGATATTCCTGTAGTACGTGACTTTCCTCAAGTGTTCCCTGAGGAATTACCTGGGTTACCGCCTCATCGTCAAGTCGAATTCCAGATCGAGCTCGCTCCAGGAGCAGCACCCATAGCTCGAGCACCTTATCGTTTAGCTCCAACTGAATTGGAAGAACTGTCAAAGCAGCTACAAGAACTCTTGGAAAAGGGTTTTATACGTCCTAGCTCTTCGCCCTGGGGAGCTCCAGTGTTATTCGTGAAGAAGAAAGACGGTACGTTCAGGATGTGTATAGACTACCGCGAACTCAACAAGGTGACGATCAAGAATCGTTATCCTCTTCCGCGCATAGATGATTTATTCGACCAGCTGCAAGGGTCGAGCTACTACTCCAAAATAGACTTAAGGTCAGGATATCACCAGCTGAGAGTCCGGGATGAGGACGTCTCTAAAACAGCATTTAGAACTCGCTACGGCCACTACGAGTTTATGGTCATGCCATTCGGGCTAACGAACGCGCCTGCCGTATTTATGGATCTTATGAACAGGGTGTGCAAACCCTATCTCGACAAGTTTGTCATTGTTTTCATCGACGACATCCTGATTTATTCGAAAAGTCAGGAGGAACACGAGCAGCACTTACGACTTATACTGGAACTTCTACGAACGGAACAGCTATACGCTAAGTTTTCCAAATGTGACTTCTGGCTTCGTGAAGTCCACTTCTTAGGCCACGTGGTAAACAAAGATGGGATCCATGTCGATCCATCCAAGGTAGATTCGATCAAGAATTGGCCTGCGCCTCGTACACCAACGGAAATACGTCAATTCTTAGGTTTGGCAGGTTACTACAGAAGGTTCATCAAAGACTTCTCAAAAATTGCTCAGCCACTTACACTACTGACGCAGAAGGGTGTTGTTTATCGTTGGAGTAATGCACAGGAAACAGCATTCCAACACTTAAAGGATAGACTCTGTAGCGCACCTATTCTCTCACTGCCTGAAGGCACGGACGATTTCGTAGTCTACTGCGACGCATCTATCCAAGGTCTTGGATGTGTATTGATGCAGAGGGATAAAGTTATTGCTTATGCTTCGCGCCAACTTAAGATTCACGAACGGAATTATACGACACACGACCTAGAGCTGGGAGCGGTTGTTTTTGCACTTAAGATATGGCGACACTATTTGTATGGTACCAAGTGCGCAATCTACACTGATCACAGAAGCCTCGAACATATCTTCAAACAGAAAGAGCTGAATATGCGACAGCGACGATGGGTTGAACTGTTAAATGACTACGAATGCTCAATCAGGTATCACCCAGGCAAAGCCAACGTTGTGGCTGACGCCCTCAGTCGAAAAGACACTGCGCCTAAGCGCGTACGAGCTTTACAACTCACTATACAGTCTCGTCTTCCTTCCCAGATACGAAATGCTCAGGTAGAAGCATTGAAACCAGAAAATGTCAGGGCTGAAGCCCTACGTGGCTCAAGACAACGTTTAGAACAGAAGGAAGATGGTGCTTACTACGTTACAGGACGCATTTGGGTTCCACTTTATGGCAACTTACGTGAGCTAGTGATGGATGAAGCTCATAAGTCTCGCTACTCGGTACATCCAGGTGCGGATAAAATGTACCACGACATCAAAACCACATATTGGTGGCCTAGCATGAAGGCCCACATAGCCACATACGTTAGCAAATGCTTGACTTGTGCGAGAGTCAAGGCAGAATATCAGAAACCGTCAGGACCACTCCAACAACCTGAGATACCACAATGGAAATGGGAGCAAATTTCCATGGATTTTGTTACTGGCTTACCTAGATCTCAGCGCGGAAATGATACTATTTGGGTGATCGTGGATCGACTCACAAAGTCTGCTCACTTCTTGGCTATCAAAGAAACAGACAAGTTCTCTACCTTAGCAGACATCTACTTAAAAGAAGTGGTCTCGAGGCACGGGGTGCCCACCTCCATCATCTCTGATCGTGACGCACGTTTTACTTCAGAACTGTGGCAAGCAATGCATAAATCTTTTGGCTCTCGTTTAGACATGAGCACGGCGTATCATCCTCAGACCGATGGGCAGTCTGAGCGCACTATTCAAACTCTAGAAGACATGCTTCGGGCGTGCGTAATAGATTTTGGCAATGGTTGGGAAAAACATCTGCCACTTGTGGAATTTTCGTATAACAACAGCTACCACACCAGCATTAAAGCTGCACCATTCGAGGCATTGTACGGGCGTAAGTGCCGGTCACCTCTCTGTTGGGCAGAGGTGGGGGAAAGTCAAATCACAGGTCCAGAAATGGTAGTTGATACTACTGAAAAGATTGCACAAATACGACAACGCATGGCGGCAGCTCGTGACCGTCAGAAAGTATACGCCGATAAAGACAGGAAACTACTCGAATTACAGGTTGGGGATCGAGCGCTACTTAAAGTTTCACCCTGGAAGGGTGTGGTTCGTTTTGGCAAACGCGGCAAACTAAATCCACGATATGTTGGACCTTTCGAGGTTATTGAGAAAATAGGCAAAGTGGCTTACAGATTGAACTTACCACCTGAACTCAGTGCAGTTCACAACGTCTTTCACGTGTCGAATCTGAAGAAGTATACGTCAGATGAGACCCACATAGTTCCCTTAAAGGAACTCACTATCGACGAGCGGTTGCACTTCGTCGAGGAACCTGTGGAAATCACGGACCGGGATGTTAAGGTCCTCAAGAACACGAGAATCCCTCTTGTACGAGTTCGTTGGAACTCCCGCCGCGGCCCAGAGTTCACCTGGGAGCGTGAAGATCAAATGGAACTCAAATATCCCCAGTTATTCGGAAACCAAGCAACTACTACTGAGGCTGAAGCTACCAATGCAGAATTTCGGGACGAAATTCCAAATCAACGGGGGGATAATGTGACACCCCAAGAAAACCAGTAATCTTCGCAAACCTGCTCGGGGAGCCGCGATACGATACAGGTAAACAACGTCACACTACTAGCTTCCTCAGTAACTGCATGCTAAATTTCGGGACGAAATTTCTTTCAAGTTGGGGATAATGTGACAACTCGAATTTCCGACATTCTCTATTCGCATTTAATGCACGTTGACTGTCTAGATAATTGTTTACATGAATGATTTACCTTGTAATTGTGCACACTGAATGATAAGTTGAGATGATTATTTTTACTTTTGGGTGATGATGTGTAAGTACTTGACTGCATGAATATTGTAAACTGTTTAAGACTTGTGCAACTCGACGAAACACAAGTTGTGTTTCGCCAATAACAACTCGACAAAACAAAGATTTGTTTCGCCATTTCACTTTTGACGAAACAAGTGTTTCACCGGCCCAACTGTCACGCCGAAGCCCAGTTACGGGCCCAACCTTGTTACGTGAGTTATATCTCACAAAACCGTTCATTCGTAAAACTCATCACCACAATCGAAAACCCTAGAGCTCTCTTAGTGTGACGGCAGCCTTGTGTACCCCAAGCTCTCGTGAACGATCAAACCCTCGTACCCTCTACCGCGGTTAGTTGCGTGTTTGTTAACTCGGTTTCGTTGATGTTTTAATTATTCGTTATATGTTGCGTATGTATTGATCCGTATGATAAGAATGCGTAGGAGCCAATATAAAAATCTGTTGTGTGATGAATGCTGTTATGTGGATTAGATTGTTTGACATAGGGCTGTAAACGAACCGAACGAACACGAACAAGGCCTTGTTCGTGTTCGTTCATTAAGGAAATAAATGTGTTCACGAACGGTTCATGAACACTTACCGAACGAGATTTTATGTTCGTGTTCGTTCATTAAGGAAATGAGCGTGTTCGCGAACGGTTCACGAACACAAACGAACACAAATAAATTTGGCGAACGCGACGAAGGATAAAGATAGATGGCCCAGAGAGTAGCACTCGAACTTGAATCCCTTATTGTGAAACGGAGGTCGATCGTATTCGTGGATGTAAATAATGAGAAATGAAAGGGAAATGATGCATAAACAAGGTGAAAGTGGGTTTCCTAGTTTAATTGTTAGAGAAATAAAATAAATAAAAGTTTAATAACATAAAAAGTACAAATAAAATATAAGAAAGTACAAAGATCTTCAATTAAAACACAAGCATACGAACATAAACGAACGCAAATCAACGAATGTTCACGAACACGTTCACGAACACCTTACCGAACGTTCACGAACACAATCGAACGAACGAGACCTCTGTTCATCTTCGTTCATTTAACTAATCGAACGAAATTTCTTGTTCATGTTCGTTAATTTATTAAACGAACGAACGTAAACGAACTTCCCGCCGAACGGTTCACGAACTGTTCGCTGAACGTTTGGTTCGTTTACAGCCCTAGTTTGACATCATGTGATGAATCTTGGTGACTTGTTAGAATAGATATGTCATGTATAAAAAGCTGCAGCCCACTTCATGTATTAGGTCATTTTATAGCAGGTAAACACTAACTATTGTCAGCCATATTGACAAAGAATGGTGATTCTTTATGTTTTGGAATAATCTCTGACATTGCAGCCACTAAATATATTGGTCAAATGACAACATGACAATAATATAAACTTGTCGGCAAATGATAAATTATTGCTGAAACCGATTTCTTATGTTTGACGATTTAAATATATTCCAATCATTCTGATTATATGAGCCATGATGATGATTATGAATTCTGTGATGTATGATGATTACATGATATTACGAAACTGCAGAATATGATGATTAGGGTTTACATACGTAACTGACTTGATGATGAACTGCTACCCTCGGCGAAACTGATTATGACGAAACTGAGTGTGTTTCGTCGAGGTGATCACGACGAAACACAATATGTGATTCGCCAAGGACTGTCGACGAAATAGAAGCTTGTTTCGCCAAGTATTGTGTTTCGCCAACATGTGTGTTTCGCCGAGCTGTGCTGTAACTTGAGTTAATTCTGTTGAGTGTTAACTGGAATATTTAACTGCTGTTATATGTTAAACATGACTGGTATGATTGTGATTACGTGTTACATGCTTATACGTGAACAACTTAAACACAAACTGATTTCACATACGTGCATACTTTAGGACGGGATTGATTACTTGCGAACATATACTTAGCATACCGAGCAAACCCAAGGTGAGTTCACACAAGCCAAGGCATGGGGTTCCCAGGGGGGAATGGGGATTTGATGATTTACTATACATACGTAAATGATGGAAACTACTGCTAGACTAGTAACACTTATTGAACGATCTTCGCACACCTGCCAAGGATTGGCCGCGATATTATGACTGTCTTCGCACACCTGCCATATGATGGCCGCGAACTAAACTTACAAATCTTCGCACACCTGCCTGGAGAGGCCGCGATACAAATAAACCTAGTCTAGAATACTTGGGGAATAACATTCCCCAACATCTTCGCACACCTGCCTGGAGGGCCGCGATGGGAAATAATACGATACTTTGTAACGAACGAACATACTACTACTCACGCTATACTAATACTGAACTATTAACTGTGAACTCGCTCAACTAGTTGTTGACTCTCTCTTACATGCCTTGCAGGACCTTAGGTACATATGGAGCTTGCACAGGGAGGAGCAGGTCGTTGTGGGACATGGATCGATGATGCCATGTTATCTATCTAAACATTTGAATTTACTATTTACTTTGGGTTTACATACTTATGCTTCCGCTACATACTTGTTGACGTTTGGTTTTTGAACACACCTTTCGTATTGATGAATGATTTTACTACTTACTTATATGTTCAATATGATTGGTGGCTTGATCCTGGTCAGTCACGCCTCCAAGCGGTGATACTCCGCGTGTGGATTTTGGGGGTGTGACATCTGTAACGACCGTCGAAACGTAAGTCATCGTAAATGTACAATTTTTTTATATATTTTTAGTCGAAATCGTCCGTATCGCGTGTAGGTCCGTAACGTGCGTCGAAACCTAAGACGTCGTAAATATATATTATTTATATTCTTAGTCAAAATCGCCCGTAACGCGATTAGGTCCGTAACACGCATGTGTTATATTTTTTTAAAATTAATTAAAAATTGTTATATTTAGCATAAAATTGATTAACAAATTGTTTAATCATGCAGATATGGATGTCGTTATTGGTAGAGGGAGAGGCTGGGGTGCTAGCTGTGGAGGTATCGGCCCTGGTGCGAGAGGTGGCGGTGGAGGAGGCCTACATGGCAGAGGTGGACGAGCGGCGGGGACAGGGATGGCGGTGGTGGTGGGAGTGGCCATGGGCGTGCGCGTGACGTTGGCCCAGAGGATCCGTTGCTAGATAATCCTTATCTAGCGTTCGAGGTAGGGAGCGAGGCTTTTCACAGATGTGAAAAGTTTCACCGTGCGCAGATTGGTGGCCACGCTGCCCTCGATTGGGGAGCTCTCGAGGAGGCTGACAGGGCGGCAAGAGCCCGAGGGTTCATAGGACACGATACTCCATGGGAGAGGTATACTATTTGTTACAGTTTTTTCTTTGTTTTGTACACGACATGCATACTAACCATACTGTGTGACAGGTTGTTCGATATTGCATACAGGCCGTCGTGCAAGATCATGGCATGTGAGTTTTTGGTGTGTTTCGACTTCGCTCCCAGGCATGCAGATCAGCCGGAGGAGCTTGACGACCCTGACGACCCGTGGATAGAGGTCAGCTTCCGTCTAGCCGGCGAGTGGCATGAGATGTCAGTCAGAGAGTTTGCCGTGCACTGCGGCCTTTACAGGATGGAGGAATTAGACACCGCCATCTACACCGAGGGCATCCATATAGCCCCCCGTACAACTCTCTTGAGGTTCTGGCAGGCGATCAATGACCGTCGCTTCGGCCCGAAGTCGAAGTCGAGGGCTTCCTGGATCACTGATCCCCTGTACCATTACCTGCACAAGCTTATTGCCACATCTATTGCAGCACGCGAGAAGAGTCACGAGTGGTGCAATCAGGGGGATCTCTTTTACCTGTACTGCCTTGTATGGGGGGAGACGTGCGCCCTCTATCGCTACTTAGCCCAGTGGTTCGCGGTGGCGTACCAGAGGCAGGACAGGTCTGTGTTGTACAGGGGGGCGTACATCACACGTATCATCGTCTCATTGGGCCTTGTTCCCCAGCAGGACCCAGTATTCGGAAGGGGCGTGATGGAGCTAGTCAGGTTGAATTGTTAAACCCTGATCGGCATGCACGTGACGCGTGACTTCCCTCGGCTCGGGCTGCGATTTATAGGGCGTAACGGGCAGCTGTTCATCCCCGCCGCTCTACCAACCGAGTTACCAGAGTTGTCTCCAGATCTGGCACAGGGTCGGAAGATGGTGATGCTGCAGAGGACGACGACGACGAATCCTCCTCCGATGACGACGATGGTGACCACGCTGACCCAACATTTCCGCCACCATTTCTGATAGGTGGTCCGCCACCGGAGCCGTGGCCACATGGGGTGCCTCAGTACCCCCAGCACGTACTCGACGACCAACTCCATGCAGTTGTGGCGCTTGCGTTAGAGTTGTTGGAGGTGCGGCTGCAGGCGTGGATGGACGCCGCTCACCGTTGTACTGAGCGTCTTCTTATGCGGGCGATCCAGGGTGATATACAGGCGGCTATCGCGTGTTGTGATGCACCATTGCCGATATCGACTTTGTCGCCTGGCCCAGGAGAGGATGCGGATCAGAGGGCGTGGCCCTCTGATCCTCATGGGGCGGGGACCTCAGGCACCAGTCAGGATCCATAGGTTTAGGATCGTTGTACTTTTCTTGTATTTTGGCGTTTTATGTATTTTGAATGATAACTTGTGTATGTACAAACTTATTATGTAATTAAATTTGCAGTTTCAGTTTATTTGTATTTGTGATTGTTTATTTTAACTGTTTAGATTGGTATGCTTGGTTACGTACAATATTAAGTTAAAAATGTGATACGACAGGATACGCTATAATACGATACTTAACGTTATAAAAATAATAAAGATGTGATACGATATGATACGATACGACACGATACGCTATAATACGATATTAAGTTGAAAATGTGATACGATACGACATGATACGCTATAATACGATACTTAACGATATAAATATAATAAAGATGTGATACGATACGACATGATATGCTATAATACGATATTAAGTTAAAAAAGTGATATGATACGACACGATACGCTATAATACGATACTTAATGACATAGCATAGCATTTGCTAACATTAAAGAGGTAAATGAAAACCTTAGGGATAGGTTGTTAACTTCTGAAATTCAATTTTAAAAGTCATTAAAAGAAATGAAAAACAAATTGAGTGAAAAAGAAAGTGAAATCTGCAGCATCAAACAAGAGCATAGCATAACCAAGGACCAACTCCAGACCATGATAGAAAAATATCATGCCTGCAAAAAGGAGTTGGAATCCACCTAGATCACTTGTGAAAAATGGGTGGAATCCTGTAAAGGTTATGAGATCATGCTTGAAAAACAACTTGAAAGTAAGGTAAAATTTGGCATTGGGTTTAGAAAAAATGACCAAGTTGAAAACACTACTGCAAATCAAGCTGGTTTTGTTGAAATCATTCCCACAAACAAGGATGGCCAAGAGGTTAAAATAACTGACAAACTTGGTAACAAGATCACTTTGGAAGGATCTGTGGGGTCCTCAACTTTTGAGAAAATTGAGAAATACCAATTTAAACCCACATGGTCTGATGAGTGTGACATCCTTGAAAATTTCAAACCCATGGACTTCACAACCACTGATGGTGTAAAAGCTCCCAAGGCAAAGGTCATTCCTCTTAAGGACATCCCAACGGTGGTTCAAAACTCTGTTGCAAAGGAGTCTGACAAGAAGAAAAAAAGAGAAAAGGTTAAAAACTTGTTTTGTGATTTCTGTGAAAAGAAGAATCATCTACCAAAAGATTGTTTTCATCTAAAAGCATATGATATTAACAAAACAAGTGTCATTGTGCCTACTAAGAGTTGCACCATCTGTGGTAAATCAAACTACATCACTCAAGAATGTGTGTACCTCAAATCCTTTGATGTAGAAAAGAATGAGTACACTGCAAAAACATCCTTGAGTTCATCAAAACCACCAATCAAGAACCAACCACTGTTTGTGCCAGTTGAAACAGCTGTTACCAAACAGTTGAACCAAACCTCTGTTAAAAGAGATGTTCAGGTGACTGATGCACCCCCTGCTAACCAATACCGAAGAGGTAAAGGTCAACCACCATACCCAAGGGTCCCACATGTTTATGAAGCCTACAAAAGGCCTTCTAAACCAAGAGTGAATAGGCATCCCTTTGGGTATCAACAGCTGATAGGGCAAGACCCCCAACAGTGGTTAGAGAAAAACAGTTCCAAAACTGTCCAAATCCCTGAGCTAACCACTGTCCATCCACCTGAACTTAACATAGACACTATTGAGACCCCATCCAAAGCCTTATTGGCTTTGGAGACCCTAATGAACTTAACATTTTACTTGATGTGCAGGGAGCTTCTGCATGCTTAGATAGTCTTTGGTATGTAGATAGTGGAGGCTCCAAGCACATGACTGGATGTAGAGCCCTACTCAAAGATTTCAAAACTCATGGAGGGGGTGATATATCCTTTGGTAATAATAGTAAAGGGAAGGTGATGGGGTCTGGTACAGTTCAGTCTGGTAATGTTAAGTTTGAAAATTTCAATCTGATAGATAATCTAAAATTCAACCTCCTAAGTGTCTCACAAATGAGTGATAAGGGCTATGGCTCATTGTTCACCAAGGAGTGTTGTAGGATTGTTGGACCAGAAATGGTTAAAAAGATTGAAGAAATAATAAAAAAATGAAAAACCCCAACTTGTTGCTCAAAGAAGTGGCAATGTTTATGTAGTTGATTTGTCAAAAGAGAACCCAATAACTGATGCCTGTCTGTTCTCAGGTGCCTCTAACAAAGAGACAAAACTTTGGCACAGAAGATTGGGGCACACAAATCTCAAGACAATCACTGCTTTGTCAAAACAGGGGTTAGTAAGAGGTTTACCTCAAAAACTGTTCACATGTCCTGAGCATTGTGTTTCCTGCTTAAAAGAAAAACAACATAAAAATTCATTTAAGTCCATTGAAGAGTCCAAAACAACCAAGTGCTTGCAAATGCTTCACATGGATCTGTTTGACCCAGTTAAAGTCATGAGTCTCAGAAAGAAAATATATTGTTTGGTAATTGTAGATGCCTTTTCTAGGTTTACATGGACTTATTTCTTACATTCCAAAGATGAGACTGCAGGCATTCTGCAAGACTTTGTCACACAGTTTGAAAAGCAGTTTGACTTGCCAGTAAAAGTCTTCAGGAGTGACAATGGCACAGAGTTCAGAAATAAGGAGTTGGATGAGTTCTGTGTGTCAAAAGGAATTGTAAGGCAGTACAGCATTCCAAGAACACCGGAGCAAAATGGGGTTGTTGAAAGAAAGAACAGGACATTGATTGAGGCTGCCAGAACCATGCTTGCTGATTCAGGTTTGCCATTAACTTTCTGGGCAGAAGCAGTAAACACTGCTTGTTATGTCCAGAACAAAGTTTTAATCAACCCCAGGCATCAAAAGACTGCCTATGAATTGCTGTATAAAATAAAACCACTGATCTCATATTTCAAAGTTTTTGGCTGCCCTTGCTTCATTTTAAACTTAAAAGATTTTATTTCAAAGTTTATAGCCAAAATTGATTGTGGTTATCATTTGGGATACTCAACCACTGCTAAGGCCTACAAAGTGTTTAACACAAGGACCAAAATAGTGGAAGAGACTTTAAATGTGAAGTTCAATGAACTCTCATCAATGAAAATCCCTGCAAACCCTAAAGAATTGTTTGATCTTGATAAATTTACTTTTGAAAATGTTTCTGTCAAGACTAACAGTGCAGGTCCATCAGAAAATCCTTCATCAGACTATGGATATGAAGTCATCATTCCACAACAAAAGTCTATTTCAATTGGAAGAGCAGCAGATGTTCAAAACAGCTGTCAAAGCTCAACCACTACTGCCTCAACAGTTGTTGACCAAAGTAGCCCATTAACCCCTGCTTCCACATCATCAAGCACTGTTGATAAAAATCCCCAAACAGTGGATAAAAATCAACCTGCTTTCACACCACTTCCTCCTATTCCTCCACCTCCATTTGAAACCACTACTGGATCATCAAAGTCACCAGCAGTGGTTAGCTCAGATGATTCACATCTGCAGCCCTCACCATTAAATGCCATTTTTCCATACAAAGGAGATCTAATCTTCTTGAAATCTCATCCACCTGACCAAATCATTGGCAACATCAGTGAAGGGGTGTTAACAAGAAGCCAATCACAAAACATCTATCTTTTTGCTGGTTTTCTATCTCTCCATCAGCCAGTCAAGTACCAAGAGGCACTTAAAGACAACAGCTGGGTAGAAGTCATGCAAGAGGAGCTCCAATAGTTTAGAAGACAACAAGTATGGGAGCTTGTACCATTGCCAGAGCGTGTGAGTCCTATTGGCACAAAGTGGGTCTTCAAAAATAAAACTGATGAAAGGGGTATTGTTGTCAAGAATAAAGCAAGGCTCGTGGTTCAAGGGTTTAGACAGGAAGAGGGCATTGACTATGATGAAAATTTTACCCTTGTAGCAAGATTAGAAGCTATCAGATTAGTCTTGGCCTTTGCTGTCAACCACAACATAAAGGTGTATCAAATGGATATCAAATGTGCATTCCTCTATGGTAAGATTCAAGAAGAGGTATATGTTTATCAACCTCTGTGACATCTGTGCTTGTGTAATCATTGTACAAACTCTATACAATTCAATATGAATAAAACAATGTATTTTGATCCCAATGTTTGTTATTTATGTTTGACATTTTTCTCATTTTGAGTTTTGATCGATTTTGAACTCTATATCGCTTTCTGGGAAGTTATACGCAAACTGATGCGTAAACGTAATCACTTTAACACAACAAACACTCCGGAATAGAAAAATAAGCTTAACATACCTTAAATAATCTTTACATAACTTAGAAGTAAGTTTTGAAGGCTTTGGTATGGCAAAACAAGTTTATTCGCTCACAGGGACTATTTGTGTCAAACTACAAAAGTCTGCCGTTTCGTAAGACAATGTACAGTCCGGAACTTGATCATAAGCTAAACATACCATAAATAACCTAAAAATATCTTAGAAATAAGCTTTGAGTGGTTCGGTGTGCGAAAACATGCTTATTTGATCTTACAGGGACTAAAAGTGTCAAAAACGACGTAAGTTTGAATTTTCGCGCATATCTTACGTTCTGACCCCATTTGGACACCCAAAATTTTTGTACACACTAAAATATTTTTATTTTAGTGATCGGCATGCAAAAATACCATTCATCGCTTAATTTGGATCGTTTTCGCGTCCGTTTAAGTTTCGTCGTAATTAGACGAATAACGTGACCGTACGACCAAACGAGCCGACATCCGAGAGTTTTCCGAGCACATTTTGAGTCCTCTAAACTTTAATGACCTTGTAGAGCCTTGAAAATGGCTTAACAGGTGTCAAAAGTGCCTGAAATGAGCTTAAATACATTGCAGGGACTGATCTTGTAAATCCTCAAACCTGTGCCGATCTGCTGAGTTCACACGGGCCGCGTAAGCCATTCCCTCAGCTTACGTGGGCCACCTAAAAATGCCCAGTTCCAGATTTTTTATTTTTCAGCAATCTGTTGCAACTTCAGGGGTTTTTCTTGCAATTTTCTTGTGTGGAAGCCAAGTTTAAGTGTTCTCCAAGTCCACAAATCAATTCCTAACACTTGTAGGGTCATGATCTTTGCTTGGTGGCCAAACAAACACATGTCTTGATCTTGTTCTTCATCAACTAGTTTAAATACCATGCCATTTCATTTGTTGCAACTCACCCTTGATCTAAATTCTCTAAGTTGAGGTTTTATAACTTCATACCTGAGAATTATAAGATCAAGTTCTAGCAAGGACCCTTTGTAAGCTTCCTTCGTTCTTTTATCGCTTTCCTAGCTTAAAAGTCAAATAGTGTTTGACTTTCAGTTTTGACCAGTCAATGGTCAACGCAAAGTTCGTTTGAACTTTGCGACGTGATTGTAATCACAATGGTTATAATCCTTAGCGATTATACCTACTGATTACCACGTTAACTAGGTGTAGTGACGAGTCAAAGTTTCGGTCAAAATGCGTTTTATCACGCATTTTGCAACGGAACTACTTTTAGGTATCAAACACTTTGTTTTGATACCAAATTAGTTTTCGAAGTTAGTTAAACATGTTTTGACATCTTTAACTCGTCACTATTAGTTTAGTGCTTGTTTAGGGTCGTAAAGTTAAGCGGTCTAAACAACCGCTTAGACTTTTGAACCCGACCCGTTTGGTCGATCATTAGGATCCGACCAAGCATGTTTAGTGATTATAGTTGCATAGGGAATAACCTCCGAGGTTATACCTTATGATCACATAGGATTGGTTAGTTATCCGTTAAGTAGTTTACATGCCCCTAGAAAATGACCAAAATGCCCTTTTGAAGCATAAATCTGTATTTTGCCTATGTGATCAACTTTTTGACATATAATCTGATTTAGTAACATGTTTAGGCATATTTGGGCATGTAAGACTTGACATAGCATCTAGATAACCATCCGACCATAGTTTTACGCAACCGACGCATTATAGTAGCTCATACTACCATAATGGGTCGAAACAGGTCAAAAGCACTTAGGTAGACTTCCAAATCAGAATGTTAGCTCTATTAAATCATACCACATGAGTTCAAATACTCATTTGATTTATAGAACATCATTTTATCCTATCTCCCGATTTAGGATCTGATTATTAACATAGTTACCTATATTAGGTGCCGATTGAATTTGTGATCCTTGGAGCTTTAATTGGTCTTATTCTCAAGACTAATAAGCAATCCCAAGTGAGTACATAGTTCCCCTCTTTTACCGCTTTCAAATATTTTGGGGTGAAACACTTGTGCTTACATGTTACTTTCATGCTTTCATTGCTTTTATGACATAATCATGCTAGTTTCATCTAGTACACATATAGTCAGTGTTGAAAGAATCGCTAGGCGCTAGTCGGGCGGTAGGGTACCGACTAGCGATTAATCGGGATTAATAGGGATTAATCGGAATTAATCGGATTGAGATTTTCATATGTAATTTTTAGTTACATATACACACACACATTTTTATATGTAGTTTTTTAAAGTAGATATGTTTTAACCCCTCATTAACCCATTTTTTAAGTAATTGGAAGGAATTTATATGGTTTGGTCAAAATTTGGCTGGCATCTAGCCAAAATTTGGCCAGAATAGCACCGCCGTTGACTGCCTAGCTATTAATCGGCCATTAATCGGTGAACCTCTGATTAGTGATTAATCGGCGACTAATCGGAGACTAGTCGGGATTTTTACAACCATGCATATAGTACATGCTTTCAATTATGTTTTGCTATGTATGTTAAGCATGCTAGCACATTGATTTATTACACATTTGTTGCATATGTTTACTTAGCATATGGACACATTGATTTACATAACATTTTGCTATGTATGTTTACTTAGCATGCTAGCACATTGATTTCATGAACATTTCTACTATGTATGTTTACTTAGCATACTTAATACATGGTTTTCACATGCTACATTGGTTATGACATTTGGTATGTTTAATCGGGACAATAATACATTCATTAACATTAGCTACGCCGCTCGGTAGTATGTAATGGTACCATAGGACTTGACAAATCCCGTTTCCGACTTCCTAGGTTTGTTTGGAAGTTGGGAATGACAGAATCCGATATACATAACTTAGATAAACCTTTAATTTGTTTAAAGGTTTGTCGCCACAGTCACAAGGCTTGAATGTATGCGATTAACATTACTGCATAAATGTTTGTAATCATAAAGCATTATTTTCTGCAAAACATAACATTTGATTTAAACTTAGGTTTATTCAAAAACTTTGTTTTGTACATTTCCTATGGGGTTGAGTAATTACTAGTTATTCACCATACATGACATTTGTTTTCACATTGACATTATCACATAGTTTGAGTAGATACTTTCTACTTGCTATGCATTACATTTGGTTATACATGATACATTTCACACATGACATTGAACATGGTTTACACATAAACATTTTGACATTGAACAAGACATTTTGGTTGGTTATTAATAAGTGACTTATGTAACGGGGCTATGTAATATATGATAAAAGCAAGGTGGATACGCCGCTGGTACTTCCTATATATAAGTGCTTTTATTGTAATATACATTGTTGCGTTACCTAAACCACTTGACAAAGACATGAAACATTTTATACAAAGACACGACATTGTTTTACAAAATACATATCTTGTACAAATTCACTTTTACTTGGTTATTCATTTAACCATGCATTATCCTTTTATTGTCATTTGATTTTCACATCGATTTTCACATGATTTTATAAAGGAAAACATTTTACAAGGTTCATGACTATTTTTGTTAAACACTTCTTTTAAACTACAAGTCATGAATCCTGCATAAATAAAACCTATATATCTCACAGGCATTTTTATGCTGACGTACCTATTTTCACATGTGTTTCAGGTGCTAATGCATGATGATGTTTATGCTACACTTAGGCGGACTTGGGCCTTAGTGACTTAAAAGACAGTTATTTATGTTATGTTTAGTTTGAATTCCAAGACAATGTAAACTCTTTAATCAATAATGCAAAACTTTAATTACCATGGTTGTTGAAACAATAATTTTGTCGCATCACTCCCCGGCGTTTCCGCCGCGGTTTGTTGTTTTACGTGTCCGGAGTGTGACAAAAGAGTTGGTATCAGAGCCAATGGTTATAGGGAATTAGGTTATTAGTAATGCTTTTACATAGACTATAACTTTCTAGGACCCTAACACAAGTTTACTTGTGTTTAGATCTTAAAACAATACACGTCACCTATCCTTAGGTGATTACCAAAACATGAACACAATTTTCCGAGTCGATTTTTGAAATCAATCATCTATCCTTAGATGATTTCTTTTGGCTAAATGCCTTCCAAATTTTCAAAATCTCGTCAAAGTTTTGGTATAAATAATGTGAACACGTGCAAACTCGAAGAGTGAATGCATGTACCCTGAGTTTTCTGTCTAAGGCTAGAGTGTTCGTACAAATCCGCAGTATCGGACCACTCACTCTTACCTGGGAACTCTTGGGGTGAGTGTTCACTTATAGGCGAGCATGTCTTCGGTGGTACATTATTATGACCCATTTACTTTGATTTGTCACTGTGCGCCGACTGCTTGTTATGAGGTAACGAACCAATGACCACCATCCCTTCATTTTGTCGATTTTATTGATATCTCATTTTTCATCACATCATCTCACTCGTTTTCTCTCATGTTTCCTCCTTTAGAATGCCTCCTCGATGTAACGTTCAGCAACCTGATGCCGAACTGGCAGCTATTATAGCACAGCAGATGGCTGCTATGCTATTGAATCTCATAACTCAATTAAACCAAGCCAACAATAACAATAATGCACCTGCTCCGTGCAATTTAAAACTTTTAATTCGGAAAAACCACTCAAGTTTAGTGGTTCTGAAGGAGAAATTGGGCTCTTACAGTGGTTTGAGAGTCTTGAGAGCACTTTTCGCCATGTTCAGTGTCCTGATAACCGTAAGGTCGAGTTTGCTTCGAGTGTATTCCAGAAGAGGGCTCTCACCTTGTGGAATGGGGTAATGAGAGACCGAGGTGCTGATATTGCTTTGGGTCAAACATGGGAGGATCTTAGAGCTCTCATGATGAGAGAATTTTGTCCTCATCACGAGCAGAGGGCACTTGAAAATTAGTTCCATGACCTGAAACAAGACAGTGGTGAACACCGTGCTTACACTGACAGATATGAGGTGTTATGCTTGCTCTGTCCTACAATGGTCACGCCTTTGGATAAGGCTATTGAAAAATACATAGACGGTTTGCTAGATCCTGTTTAGGATATTGTCACTGGCAGCAACCCTACTACCGTCCGACAGGCCATTGAGCTAGCTGCAACCCTTACTGAATCGCAAGTCAAGAAGGGTAAATTCACAGAAAAGGTGACAAGAAGCAGAAACAGTCTGATAGCACCAATGAGAAAAAGGGCAAGAAGGCTGCTGAGTCTTCCAAGAAATCTAGGAAGCGTAAGGCTTCCAAGAACTTCACAGTAACCACTCAGGCAAATCAGGCTGCTCCTAATCAGCCTGCACAACCTGCTGTCAAGAGGCAGTATGCTGGGAATGCACCTCTGTGCAACAGATGTAACAGCCATCACCAGCCACAGGTGCAATGCCGCATCTACACAAATTGTGGTAAATCTGGTCATCTTGCTAACACCTGCCGCTTTGCTCCTAACCAAATTCAGGCAGCCCAAAACCAAGTAGCAAAAAACCTGCCCAGAATCCTGCACGACCTCACTATCCGCCTGGTTCATGTTTCAATTGTGGGGATCTAACCCACTACAGGAAAAACTGCCCGAGGTTGGCAAATGTGAATCAAGTACCGGCTTGTGGTAGAGCTTTCAATCTGAATGCTAATGAGGCGCGTGCGGATAACAAAGTGGTGAACAGTACGTTCCTTGTTAACAACCATCCTGCTTCTGTTCTATTTGATTCGGGTGCTGATAAGAGTTTTGTGTCCTTAGCATTTGAGCCTTTGCTTTCGATGACTAGAACAAAACTAGGAAAGCCCTTGACAGTAGAAGCAGCTAGTGGTGAACCTGTTGTACTCGACTCTGTTATTCGAAAGTGCCAGTTGAACCTTAATAACCATCTTTTCCCTATCGACCTCACACCGATGCAACTCGGGAGCTTCGATGTAATAGTAGGAATGGATTGGTTATCCAAGTACCATGCGGAGGTGGTTTGTTTTGAGAAGATTGTTCGAATTTCGCTTTCGACTGGTGAGATCTTAAAAGTTCCTGGGGAGAAACCCGTTAAACTCATGTCTTGTACCCAAGCCCACCTACGAAAGAAATATGTCGCCTTCTTGGCACATGTTGTAGAGGATAAAGGCAAAGGCAAGACTATTCAAGATATCCCTATTGTTCGGGATCATCCTGAGGTATTTCCTGAAGAATTACCTGGTTTACCCCCTATGCGCCAAGTTGAGTTCCGCATCGATCTTGTACCTGGTGTAAATCCTATCGCTAAATCCCCTTACCGTCTTGCACCGTCTGAGATGCAAGAGTTGTCTAAGCAGCTTCAGGAGCTTTCTGAAAAAGGATTCATTCGTCCGAGCTTTTCACCGTGGGGCGCTACTGTCCTATTCGTGAAAAAGAAAGATGGATCTTTCAGGATGTGTATCGATTATCGTGAGCTTAACAAGCTTACCATCAAGAATCGATATCCCCTACCTCGCATTGACGATCTCTTTGATCAGCTACAGGGTGCTACTTGCTTTTCATAGATTGATCTACGTTCTGGGTATCATCAACTTTGAGTTCTCGAGGAAGATATTCCCAAGACAGCTTTCCGAACGAGATATGGTCATTACGAGTTTATTGTTATGCCTTTCGGTTTAACAAATGCTCCAACTGTTTTCATGGACTTGATGAATAGGGTTTGTAAGCCTTATTTGGACAAGTTCATCATTGTTTACATTGATCATATTTTGATATATTCTAAGACTCGAGCTGATCATGAGCAACATCTCCGTCTTACAATGGAGCTCCTAAAGAAAGAACAGCTTTTCGCCAAATTCTCCAAGTGCGAATTCTTGCTTAAGGAAGTTTAATTTTTGGGGCACATCGTCAACGAACAAGGTATACATGTAGATCACGCCAAAATCAGTGCGATTAAGGATTGGGATACTCCTACTACTCCTACCGAGGTTCGTTCATTTCTTGGTCTAGCGGGTTATTACCGCCGTTTCATTGAAAACTTCTCCAAGATTACGGTTCCTCTCACTGCTTTAACTCAAAAGAATAAACCTTTTGAGTGGGGATCCAAACAGGAAGAAGCTTTCCAGACCTTGAAACAGAAACTCTGCGATGCACCTATTTTAACTTTACCTGAGGGCAACGACGATTTTCTTGTGTACTATGATGCATCAAATTTAGGCCTTGTGTTGGTACATACGTCTATCGACTTCGTCTTATATCGAGTCTTGTACTAGAATTGTTAGATCAGGGTACGTTGTACGAGACATAGGGTTTTGGTGTGTTTGGGCTAATTTCGCTTGAAAGTGGCAAGTGCCATTTCAAGCGAAATCAACATTGTTAATTCCGCTTGAAATGGCCAGTGCCACTTTCAAGCGAAATCAGCAACACTATAAATACCCAAGCTGTCAAGTCATTTGTAACTTTCATGTTTCCGATACCGAGGTGCTGCAGACGTGTCTACTGATCTGTAAACTTGTTATAATCAATATACAAGACATTTAGAAGTGAAATAAGCTGTTTTACAAGTCAATTCATCTGTTTCCGCCTCTTGAATTGATAAGAACTCTTCTGATTGACTCGTTTGGGTCACAAAATGATCCTACAAGTGGTATCAGAGCTCAGAAGGAAGTGTTCTTGCCAAAACAGCCATATTTTCTGACTTCTACACCTTCTTTTACAAAATTCACAAGTTTTTACGATCAAAATGGATTGAATTTCATACATGTCATGCGAAACAGTGTTTTAAAGAATCCTTGAAAGAATTGGACCTTAATTCAGCTTAAAATTGGTAAAAAAAATTTTAATTTCGTTTGAAAATGATTTCGGATTAAGTGACGTCAGCAGCATTTCACACGAAATTAGCACTTGATTCCGCTTGAGATTGCTATTCCGCTTGAAAAGTACCTTTGATTTCACACGAAATTACCTGATTCTGCTTCAGAGTGTGATTTCGTTTGAACAGTTTCACACGAAATTAGATAATTTCGCTCCAAAGTGTTATTCCGTTTGAAAATCCATCTGTTTCACACGAAATCAGGTATTCCGTGTGAGAGTGTATTCCGTGTGAAAAGGTATTCCGCTTGAAAGAGGTTATTTCGCACCAAAAGTGTTATTTCACTTCAAAGGGTTATTCCGCTTCAATAGTTGATTCCGTTTGAGTTTGGTATTGCGTGTAAAACTGAATTTGTGAAACTTGAGTTTTTGTGAAACAATTTTCCGAATCATGGAAGAGGAATTCTACAATGTGTTTGCTACACCAGTTGCTCCTGTTACAGCTGCTGAAACTCTTTATAGCGAGAATGAAACGGGAACTCATCAAAAACCGCCAAAGCTTATTTACATTGAACATTTTAAACGATGGCATAATCGATTTGAGAACTGGGTGCAAGCTTACAAGTTTGACGCATGGTGTTCATTAGAGAAAGATTATGAGAAACCGAAAAATGAATGTGGGCTTGAAAAAGCTTTTTGTGATTTTTTAGAGAATGATAAATTGAAGTATAAAAGTGAGAAAATGATGATTAGTATTCTTCAACAAGCGATTAAAGAAGATATCTTTATTTTGCTTCAACATGAGGGTACAGCTAGGTCAATTTGGACGGCATTGATTCAAAAGTTCAAAGGAAGCGCAAATATGATCAAAAACAAAAAGGCGTTGTTGAAGAAATCATTTGACAAGTTTGTAGCTTTTGACCATGAAACAACAAAGATGACCATTGATAGATATTGTCATTTAGTCTTGGAAATGGGAAGGTTGGACATAAGGAAAGAAGATGACGAATGGGTTGACAAATTATCCGATGCATTACCACAGCAGAAATGGGGAACTTATTTGTTGATCCTTAAACACATGAGAAAATCTGAAAATATGAATCTGGCACAATTTATTCAGAAGATTGAAGAGCACGAGTTGGATATTCAGAAAACGGCAAGCATGAAGAATCCAAATGCTCAACAAGATGTCAGTTTATACTACAGAACAAATAAAGAAGAATGTGAAGAAATTTGCTCCAAGAGTTGACAGAAGAACCTGTTTTAAGTGTAAAAAAACTAGACACATTGCTTGGAATTGCCACGAGTCCACTTATTCAAAACAGGGAGTTTCTTCTAACTTTGAAACAAACAAGAAATGTGTTGATAAAAAGAAACAACCAACTGAGAAATCTAAGGTGTTTGAGAATTCGACTTTCGAAACTAGTGATGGTTAAAAACGTTTTTACAAAAGAAATGTTGATTTAAATAAACAAAAATGGGTTGTCAAAAGTTCAGATGAAAGTTCTAGTGATGAATCTGATTCCATAAAATCAGAGGAGCTATTTGTTAAGAAAAATGTTGAAAATTCTGTTCCGCCATTGGATGAAGTTAACTTTCCACCATTGCAAGCAGAAAATCTGAAATCAAAAGGTAGATTTGAGATTTCAGATCAATTCTTTGTTGGTAAGAAAGAATTTGATGCTAAAAAGGTGTTTAATGAAAATGTCAAACACATCTTTGGGAAGATGGTTGATGGAAAGGTTAAAAGTGCAAAAGATTTTTATCAATCAAAAAGATGGTGGGATAGATGTGTGCCAAAATCACCCAAAGCTGTTCAGGCTTGGGTGACAGGATTTTTAAACTAAAAAAAACTGACTTGCCGGAGCTCCCAGGTTGGTATTCGTGGAGCAGGAATCGGCATCATTCTTGAATATGTTTGGTTGGTAAATCAATAGGTGGTATATTTATATTGTTATATTTTGATTTACAATTGGTTTTGATTGATAAGTGAACCCACAAGTGGTTGAAGAAAGGTTTTCACTTACAAGTGGTAAATCAAGGACATTAATTTGTACTTGTTTTTCCTACAAATGGTATTTTGGAGAACAATGTGATGAACCCCTAACTTACAAGTGGTAAAATTAACGAAACAAATTTTCCGGAAAAAACCATTTGATTAAAACAAACTTAAGTGTTTTGAAATCACAATGGGAAAATAGTTTGTTGTAAGGGGGAGTTCTGATTGTTTATGCCAAGTGGATGGCGATTTGAAGTGATTCGATATCAGTTGTCACTTTGTTTGTACAGTTTGTTTTCAAATTTCGTTTAAATGATTTTGAATTTTAGTGGGAGTAAGAAATTTCATAAAATCCAAAAACATTAGAAAATTTGAAAAAGTCAAAAACATGATAAAATCAAAAATGAGTTTTGTTGTGAAAAAGAGGAAATGATAGTACATCAGTGGACTATCACAACATGCTAAAGAATTGGAAAGTCAAATGTGATAAACGGTCTCACTGATGATATGCCAGTAGGTTTTTGCACATTTAGTAGATTGTGACGAGATATAAACCTAAATATCAAACTTGCTTATCTCGTGGGGAACATCTCTCGGATATATGGGTAACCCCCGAAATCTTGTTTGAAAGACCCCTCTTTCTGAGATACTAGGTCTTTATGCTTAGTGATATCTGAGGTATTATCCCGGGACTTCTGATTTTGCGGAAGCAATGGCCTAGTCCCCGGAGAATACTTTACGCTTGCTTGAAATATAGCCCACCCTCAGCATAAAAAATGATGAAACATTGCAAAATGCTAATCATGTGCTGTTGAAGAAAAGATCCTCTAAAGGGGACACACCAAAAGTCGAAGCCGTCATCTCTCTGATTTTGCGGAAGCAATAGCCTGAGCTCTCACGGCCCTCGCATTTAACCCCTTTACAGATATCATCTAGGTATACTCACCTGTAAGACTGAATATTGGGATCTGGATACGGGAGTATATTCTGAGGTGAGACACTCGAATAAGTTTAAGTCTCTAAAACATTAATCTCGTATCTCGAAACAGTTGAACTTTGTGTGAAAATTTAAGTGGATCAGTATACTCACAATCTAAGTGAATTGTTTAGACGTTAAAATGTTTAAAGCTTAACGTTGTTGGTGATTTGTCTCAAAAACTGATATGATCCTCTTACACAAACTCACAAAAATATTGTTTGTAAATATTTATTTACTGCATTTCATTAATTTCAAAAATCCAAAAAGATTTTCGGAGTGTTTTAGCATAAATTTTTGAAAATATAAAAATATTTTCGACAACTGATGTTGAAAAGCTGATTTTCAAAATTCTGAGTGCTGAACATGACGAACAGGTTTGGGAGTGTGTGGTTAGAAAAATGATATACATACATGTGGTCATCAGAAATTTAAATTGTTATATCAATAATTGATGTTTTAAATTGAATTTTTCAAGTGGTTAGCAGAGTTTAAATTTGTCAAATTGTTAATTTGTGAAATTTACTTTGAGGTAGAGTATGTCCAGGTTATGGCTATGAGAGAGCCAGGTTGCGATTCTAGTACCTGAGCAGGATGTGAGCCAGGTCACGATTCTAGAACTTGTGAAAGCCAGACTACTATCCCAGCACAATTCAAGGAGGAGTCTGCTAGTAGATCAACATCCGAGGGGGAGAAGAGTTGAAGATGCAAGAGCCAGATTTAATTCCTGAGGATCACGCTAGTTGCTGATACTAAGAGATCTGATCAAGAGAATTAGAGAGAGATAAGAGCCACATAGAGATTCTGAAGATAAAAAGAAGAGAGGATTTGAAGAAGCCCGAAGACTGATAAAGACTGAAGACGTTGAAGACTCGACACTGAAGACTCGTCAACATCCGAGGGGGAGTCTGTTGGTGCATACGTCTGTCGACTTCGTCTTATATCGAGTCTTGTACTAGAATTGTTAGATCAGGGCACATTGTACGAGACATAGGGTTTTGGTGTGTTTGAGCTAATTTTGCTTGAAAGTGGCAAGTGCCATTTCAAGCGAAATCAACATTGTTAATTCCGCTTGAAATGGCCAGTGCCACTTTCAAGCGAAATCAGCAACACTATAAATACCCAAGCTGTCAAGTCATTTGTAACTTTCATGTTTCCGGTACCGAAGTGCTGTCGACGTGTCTACTGATCTGTAAACTTGTTATAATCAATATACAAGACATTTAGAAGTGAAACAAGCTGTTTTACAAGTCAATTCATCTGTTTCCGCCTCTTGAATTGATAAGAACTCTTCTGATTGACTCGTTTGGGTCACAAAACGACCTTGGCGGCGTTCTTATGCAAAGAAACAAAGTTATAGCCTATGCATCAAGACAGCTGAAGGTACATGAAAAGAACTACACAACTCATGATCTTGAGTTGGGTGCAGTAGTTTTCGCTCTCAAAATCTGGAGACACTACCTGTATGATACAAAGTGTGTAGTGTTTACTGACCACAAGAGTCTCCAGCATATTTTCAATCAGAAAGAACAAAACATGAGGCAACAACGTTGGGTTGAACTTCTAAACGACTACGATTGCGAAATTCGCTACCATCCTGGTAAGTTGAATGTCGTGGCTGATGCATTAGGTCGTAAGGAACGTGTCAAGCTTCACTGTGTTTAGGTTTGATCTGAGATTCAAACCCGCATTTCTCTGGCTCAACATACTTGTGTTACACAAGACTTGATGGGTAAAGAGTTACCGTGTCATACTAAGCCTGAGCTTGAACTGAGAGAATTTGGGATATTCTATTTCATGGGCCGTTTATGGGTCCCAAGTCTAGACAATCTTCGCACCTTGCTAATGGATGAAGCTCATAAGTCTTGTTATTCTATTCATCCTGGTGCAGACAAAATGTATAAGGATCTTCAAACCCAGTATTGGTGGTCGGGTATGAAGAAAGACATTGCCTTATATATTTCCAAATGCCTTACTTGTCTTAAGGTTAAGGCAGAACACCAACATCCCTCTGGACTTTTAGAGCAACCAGAGATTCCGGTTTGGAAATGGGAAAACATTGCCATGGATCTCATTACCAAGTTGACATGCACTAAGAGAGGTTACGATGCCATTTGGGTAATCATTGACCGTCTAACAAAGTCAGCACATTTCTTGCCGATCCGTGAGGATCTATCTGCTGACAAGCTTGCCAAGATCTATGTTGATGAGATTGTATCTCGACATGGTGTTCCGTTGAACATTATATCTGACAGAGATGCTCGATTCTCGTCTCGCTTTTGGAGAACCATGCAATCTGCCATGGGTACCCAACTTAATTTGAGCACAGCATGTCATCCACAAACGGATGGTCAATCTGAGAGAACAATCCAGACACTGGAGGATATGCTTAGAGCTTGTGTGATCGACTTTGGTGGTAGTTGGGATTCGCATCAACCATTGATCAAATTCTCCTACAACAATAGTTATCACTCTAGAATCAACATGGCTCCTTTCGAAGCTTTATACGGTCGAAAATGTCGTTCGCCGGTCTGCTGGAATGAGATAGGTGAAGCTCAGCTTACAGGGCCTGAACTCATTCTTGAGACTACAGATAAGGTCAAGAAGATTCGTGATAACCTTCAGACAGCTGGAAGCCGTAAAAAGAGTTACGCGGATCGACGACACAAGCCCTTAGAATTTCAAGTTGGTGATCACGTCCTACTCAAGGTATCCCCTTGGAAAGGTGTGATCCGATTTGGAAAGAAAGGAAAACTTGCACCACGCTATGTTGGACCATTCAAGATCATTGAAAGAATCGGAAAAGTAGCCTACAGATTAGAGCTACCTCCTGAACTTGGAAATGTTCATCCAACTTTCCACGTGTCCAATCTCAAAAAGTGTTTAGCTTATGAGAACCTCCACATACCACTTGACAAAATTCGTGTTGATAAAACGATGCACTTCGTTGAGAAACCTGTGGAAATCATGGACCGTGAAGTCAAAAAGCTCAAACACAAGCGCATACCTATTGTTAAAGTTCGCTGGGAATCTAAACGTGGCCCAGAGTTTACTTGGGAACTTGAAGATCAGATGAAAGCGAATTATCCGCATCTATTCTCATAAGTTTCCTCTAAATAAATTTCGGGACGAAATTTCCTAAATGTCACACCCCAATATTTCCACGTATTATCGGTGGGCCCGGTGGGGAGTATCGTGACGTAGTTGATATCATCATAGTCAAACAACACAATTTAAATGCACAGCGGAAGCAAAAGATAATTATATTACAACCGAATGAGAATATCAAAGTATTACAAACGGTATGTAAAGGATCCACAGGCGGATCAAATAAAAGAAAACTGTTCAATAGACTTTAGGTATCTAGGACTTGCAAGATTCCCTATTAACGCCCTGAGCTCCCAGCCAATTACGTACAGTACCTGCCACTTAACCTTTTTGGAAAATACGTCAGTTTACACTGGTAAATACAATTAACTGACTCATTTTGAAAATGTTTAAGAAAATTGATTTGAATGCACAAGGCACAAAACTTTTTATAACTTGGGACAATTTTATTAATAAAAATCTTGTATCTGATTTACATGTTTGTCCAACATTTAGGACCAGTGATTATACAAGCCAGTCAAGATTAATAGACACACCACAAATATAATCTCACAAGAAGACACCCTTACGTGTGAGTATATCTTTTACATATGCAACAGGAGGTGTTCTGCCTACACCTTGTGCTTACGTTGTGGCCATTCACTTTTTAAAATGAGCCAAGGATATCCAGGACACCGTCATTAACCCCTAATGTTATTTGTTATCAATCAATACAGATTAAAACGGGATTATGCAATTCAATCATCTCCGATTAAAATGTTTCTACACCCGACCAAGCGGTATTTTTATAATACCGTATCCCAAGCGCGTATAGGGAAAATAAGTTAAAAGTATTTACCTGAGCTAGCAATGCAATTTATACTCAGCCGTATATCCTAATCAGCAAGCACAAGTACCTTTACTAGGGCTCTTAATCTGGAACGAAGGTTTTTAATAACCTATTAGATTCCTAACGGGTCTTAATTAAGCTTATGCTTAGACCGGTTAGTTTTAAAGGATGATACGGTTCAAAACGCATGATTAAGCGCAGACCGGATTAGAATGTGATTTAGACCCGACAAGTACGAAGACTTGTATAATATGGGTAAACTAAACACATTCCGGATTTTGAAGTGAAAATGATAAGGTTTGACCCGTTTCGGTTAATTTACGCAAACTAGTTACATAAACCGTACCGAACGTGAAACATGCGTAACGGGTAACCATAAGAGTTATATACAGGTTTCCTAAGTTAATATGCCCTAAATATGTTGTGATATCAGTAGGATACCTTCCATTATGCCCAAAACGAATTTAAAACCAATTTATGCCCCATAGGGGTATTTTGGTCATTTAAAAGGTTATAAAAGAGGTTTAATATAAATCTGAGTTTCAGGTATGATTTAATCAGTAAAAATACTTAATTTAATAAGTTATATCAGTAGGGTATTACACATATGTGAATTTTATCATTTATAACCAAACTATGCACCGAAGGGGCATTTTGGTAATTTCACATAAGGTTTAAAGGTCAAATTTGGAAATCTGAGTTTAAAACTTTTGCTTACTGTTAAAGTATAAAAATTTACTAAAAATATCAGTAGGTATCAAGTCTTATATGATAAAAATAGTTTTAATACATACTATGCGTTTAAAACGCGTAAAAAGACGGTTTTAAGCGATTTCCGGGTTTTATAAGAAAAGCTGATGTTTTTATCATTCCAGAAGGCTTAAAATGTTTTATTTATCTTATAAAATCAGTAGCAAAAGGTTTGGGGTCAAAATGTTTTGTAAAACTCATTTTATAGGCCAAAAGGACAAAACCGGCAATTACCGAATTAAGCTTAAAACCCTATGTTATGCTCAGCCTAAAAATAAATAAAAATCTTCAAAAATCCCAAAATATTATTTAATATTATTAGGTAAAAGTTTGGTATCAAAAATTGGGTTTATATAGGCTATATGCTAATTACGCCGTTTAGTTAATAAAAAGCTTTTCATTTACGCTAATGAGCATAACTACTAATCTGGACCTCAAACTGATGTCAAATTTTAGGGGCAAGTCTATAAATCAGTAAGGAAGGTTTCTATTCTTTTACTTTTTCAAAAATCACGTTTAAAGGTCAAAAGGGCATAATGGTCAACAATTAGGCATATAACGGAAACATGCAAATGAATAGGATAACTAAGGATCCAGGTTGAATAACCTCAGAGGGTTATACTAACCTATAACATGGTCCTAAAGGAATCCTAAGGCATATCTAAACTAAGCTAAATTGGGTCAGAACTGAAAGTCAAAGAAAAAGTCAACTTTTGCGACTTTCGGTTCCGAACCGAGCCTAAGCTTAGAATTGTCGGGTTGAACATGCTTAGACATGTTCAACTAATATTTACCAAGTTATTAAAGTGAGAAAACTGATTTTATGACTTCTATATTAATAGTTATGAATTTTATTTAAAACAAACTCGCTTGACTTTTATTTTACCCGACAATTAAACTAAGTAAACGTGGTAATTAGGAGGTGCCCTTTGGAGGGTTTAACACCTACCTAATTACGGTCACGTAGCCATGTTCGTTGCGAACCATGGCTCGACCATACAAGGTCTAGCTAAAAGTCAAAGTGTTTATCGAAAACGCTTGACTTTTTGGCTTTAAGAGCCAAACAAAAAAAAGCTAAGCAAAGAGAGGACACTTACAAAGGTCCAAGAGGCAGAAGACCACTCAAAAGGAGGTTCCCAAAGGTAAGGACCCTCAGATTTAAGTAGGAGAGCAAGAATGAAGAAATGATGAGCAAAGAGAGCCAAGATCAAGGGGGTATATATAGGTTTTTGAGATATGTTAGGATCGTTCCTCGATAAACGGGTTTCGATCTCAGCCCTACAAGTATGCCCCCTGATTTAGAAAACCATCAAAGGCCCCTTGAATCAATTATGTGAGACAATGGAGGCAAACCAAGGCTGGTTTCCAGTTTTCTGTTACTGGGCATGGCTTACGGACCGCAAGGGTCCAGCCATACGGTCCGTAAGGACCAGGCCAGCTCACCAGAACTTTCAATTGTTGACATAATTGGCCCCTGCACTTCCAAATGCCATTTCTGACACATCTAAGGCCTGTTAAACCATTTTTAAGGCTCTATAATGATGCCTAAGCATAGGAAACATGTAACATGCTCAAAAACATGCCGGATGTCGGTTCGTTTGGTCGTACAGCCACGTTGTTCGGCTAATTACGACGAAACACGGACGGGCGCGAAAAATGATCCAAACGACGTGACAAATGGAATTTTATCAAGCCAAACACTATAAAATATTTTAGTGCTTACATAAATTTTTGGGTGTCCGGATATATTCAAAATGTAAGATATGCACGAAAATGCAAACTTGTGCACTTTTTGACACTTTTAGTCCCTACATGACTTAAAAGTTTATTTTTTCGCACCAAACACCTCTAAGCCTATATCTAAGCTATATAAAGGATAATTAGGGTATGATTAACTCACAATCATATTCCGGAAGGTCCAATAACTTACGAATCGACATACTTTTGCAGTTTCATGCAAATAGTCCTTTAATCGCACAAGGTAGCGCAAAATGTCGTTCACTGACATCCAAGCCTTCCATGGCCCATAATGGGCATTCCCAAACATATACTTAAATATTACTACACTCCTGTTTGCTTAAATGGTCACCGAAAGGCGTAGATTCAAAAGTTGACGCTTTAGGTCCCTCTATTGCGCAAACTTGCGCATCTCATCATTTAATAGCATTGAAGTCTCATCTAATCCATATTATACATTCTTGAAAGTATTATTAAACATCACGATGCTTTGGGTTCGCTAAAAGGTCATTCAGAGGTATAATTAAACATGTTGACACTTTTAGCCCCTCTAACTTGCAAAGTTGTGGTAACTTTACTTATAGGCATAAAAACCTTAGACGGCCAATAGTTGGCATTCCCGAGAGTATAATCAAATATCATGAAGCTCCCGATTTGTTAAAAGCTCACTCAGAGGTAAGAATTAACATGTTGACGCTTTTAACCCTTCATTGCGCAAACTTTCAATTAATTATGCAAACGGCTACACTTGATCGACAAGTGGCTCATTTGTGAATATAATCATCGTGAGATGTTATTTACAAACTTATTTTAGGTATGTTAACCTTCCAGTCCTTACATAATCAAAGTTTTCGATTCTTCGAAAAATTAGTCCCTTAAATTCAAGGTTTGACTTTATTAGGGTTTATTACACGTGTCAATACATCATTGGACGTGATTTTACGAGGTGTTACATCCTCACCCCCTTAAAAGAAATCTCGACCTCGAGATTTGCTAGAATGATGAAGTACTTTTTGTCGCATTGTGGACTTAACTTCTATAGCATATCTGGGGCCTCTCCAAGCACCCAATTTGACCTCTATAATAGGTACATGTATCCTTTTGGAGCTTTTTAACCTGTTGATCGTTAATCGATACGGGTTTCTCATCAAATCATAATTTTCATTAATCTGCATATCATTATGTGATAATGCGTCTCGACTTATCGATGATACCTATTCTTAAATTATTAATGTGGGTCGCATTGCGAGCTCCACTAAGCTCCTTATACAGGTTCTAGCTTATAAGCTATTGATCTTTTTGATGTATTCGATTTCCTCGAATGGTTCTATATACCAGAATTTGACTAGCACTAATAAAATAATTTTTTTAGCAAACCCTTCTTAGGGCGATACTTTCAATTGAACCTTATTCCTTATTAAGGGCTTAAGAGGGTTACGACTTTCATTAATCCTTGATTTTCTGCCGACTACTGGCAACTTCAGATGATTATGGATTCGAATTATCTTATTTGTTGTTTCTAATACAACTTTCAGATCCTGATAATTAGACTTACCAATCTATTATTCTAATAATAGATGTTTAACATTCCATCTATACAAGGTCTCCAAAGGAGTAGCCTTGATACTTACATAATAATTGTTATAGAAAAACTTATTTTATGGTGAGATGGTTATTCCAACCACTGCTTAAAACTAATCTGAAGGAATAGCTAATCCTTACAGCTAATCGACGATCCTGGGCAGCTAATGGCGATTCTTAATTGTTGCCTAAATAGGGTTGCGGTAATCAATGCATAAGCAAAATGAACCGTCTTTCTTATTTAACGATATCAAATTCTCAGAATATCGAGTCAGGCTATATGAATCCTCTATTTTAAAACTTACTTAATCAAAGTTTCGATTCTTCCAATGATGGTACTAGCCGTCTTGGAGATTTCATAATAATACAGCCCTAAATGGGGTATAAATCTTAACTCTACTTGCCTCAGGAGGTAAACAGGGTAATCTCTGGATAAGATAATCAAGGTACAAGGAGATTACAGAGATTTTCCAAATCTCAGGCTCTAATTCATCTATCATAGCCTGTGTCAGATAGGTGACACATTTATGTTACGAGTCCTCGAATTCCTTAATCGAAGACATTTACTTAGGCAATTCCATTCTGGATATCGTCTTTGAATACCATTAGTTGACTTTAGTACCATATGACCATTGGAATATCCTTGGGGTTCCATGCATTAAACCTCCATACTGATCAGGCATGGAAGCAATCTATGGAACTTATTAAGATACATCAATTCTCATACGGCGCTTTTATCATACCATCTGGTATTCGCAATCGATAGAGATTAAAGAGATATCAACTATATGCTGACGCACTTCTTCTAGAGAGAGGATACTTCTAGAATTCTTACGATTGGAGGCTTCTGATAAGAACAGAAGAAATAGTTCTTATGGTTTTGCCTGTAAGTTTTACCTTACACTTAACATCTGGGGTTCTTACAGGAAAATTTCTAAAAGTTTGCTAAGCTTATGGTTTTTGAGAGACTTAGCAACATCTGAAACCGAACGTAACTCTTAGCAATAAAATCACAATAAAGGATTTATCTAGTGTCATTATTAATGTGAACACCCTCTAATCATTTATCAGGAGGGTTAAACGCCTCCATTCTTAATCCTCTTAAACTTAGCTGTAACATCTTTAACAAATTTAGAGCAGTCTCAGCTTTGACTGGTTTTTTCTTAGTCTATACAACGTGAGTAGCTGAGGTAGATCCAAAGTGGATTTATAATAGGCAGGCTTTGAAACCTGAATGTGCCCTCATATTTTCGATGCTAACCACCAACAATTATTGCATTAAGCTTAGGTTTTGGGTAAAATAGGATAGAGCACTATCTCAGCCAATGAATTAAAATTTGTCACATACTGTCGACAGTCTAGGACTTTTATGGTGAGAGTCAGAAAATTCTTATTCCATCTTTTTCCATTTCGTGAAGCGGCTAATAGGTCCTTCTAATAAGGCCCTTAAAACTCGGACCATCCCATATTGTATAAAAAGATCTTTCTTGTGGACTTTATTAATGTCCTCACTAATTAAGGGTATTGCCATCGAATGATTGTGATGCATACTTCACCGTGTCCTTTCCAACACAATCGCTGATACACCTAATGGTTTCTACTTCATTCAATCATTCCCTGCAATCGATGGTCCCTTTTTACTATTGAGGTCTCTTGACTTCCAAGAGAAGAAGTACCTTTAAGTACATCCTAAAAGGAATGGGCTCCTTGCCATATATGATTTTGTTCGAGTTATTCTTCGCATTTGAAGTATGAATAAAGCTCTTCTTATGAGCAGCGACGTGAGTTTTTTTTTAGAGTAAGCAGCATCCGGCTTCTTGAATCTTTTCATGACTTTTTCTCATAGCCTTTCTAACAGCTGTGTTAATTACAGCTCTGGAGATTAACTCCATTAACATTGAGGTTCACATTTGATGCATCATTAACATTTGTCGCATCTCTAGCATCGCGACTATTGTTTGTCTCTTCTGAGTTTTCCATACTCGAAGCTTTGGTATTAAATACCAAATTCAACAAGTGCTTAGGCAATTCGTACCATGTGTCTCCTTGAATTGCCAAAAGCTCACCATAAGGAGTCTTGATAACTATTTGCTTCTTATCACTCACAATATGGGCTTGGTTACAAGACGACCAATCAATTCCTATCACAATATCGAGTCCCTTTATTCTAATGGAAACAAAGACAGCGAAAAAAAATGGTTCCTAATGGATATAAAAAATCCATCTAATATTGCTGAAGTAGTTTCTGAGGTACTAACGGCCAATTCCACTTCATACTTAACGCTTAGAGTTTTAACAGACAGATTTAATAGTTTACAAAATCCATTGTCTACGAAAGACTTATCTGAACCTGAATCAAATAATACTCTAGTATAAACGTCACTGATAAGGAAAGTACCTGTTGTGACATTTTTATCCTGAACGGCCTCTTGAGTATTCATTTGAGAGCTTCCAGCTTTGGCCTTCCTAGCCTCTCCAGGCTTCTTGGTTTTATCTGGGCAATTAGTCTTGATGTGCCCTATTTCCTTACAACCATAGCAGGTTGCGTCCTTTATGTCTTGGCACTCCAAAGTTTTGTGCCCTTCCTTATTACAAATCCCACAAGGCCTAGCTTATGACTCTAAAGTGCGTTTCCCTTTAGTCGCCTTCTTTGGGCAGCGGGTCTTTATGTGCCTCTTCTCGCCACAACCATAGCATGCGGCGTCCTTCAAGTCCTTGCATTCATGGGTCTTGTGATCCATCTCTTTACAGATGACACGTCCCCTGGTCTGTTTGTAGAAACATTTTCCGAAGTGCTTCTTCCCACAGGTTTTACATTTGGGTTTTGCCTCCTTTGGCTTGGACTGGTTATAGTTTGAACCGGTCTTACCCTTTTTGTAACCCTTATTTGGGGTATTATCGCACTTTCGCTTACGATCCTTTAATACTCGGTCCACAACTTTGTTTACGGCTGTATCTATCATAGCCTGTAACTTGGTGCCTGTTAAATTCAGTCTTGCATCATCATTCTGATCAACTGGATGATTGTGAGCTTCAGAGGAGTCAGCCATGGTGAAGCTTTGAAGGCTACTAACCAAGTAGTAATAATTTGCTTAATTATAGTGAATTATCGAACTTGACGATTAAATAGCCATGGTATAACTCAACCATATAGGCCAATAGATAGTATTAAATTTATTTGATTATGCTTGGCCTAGGTTTTTAAATAAACCGTCTTTGGCGTTTAAACGGAATATAATCCTTCATATTTATTAGACAGGAAACATAAGTCATGACTGTCAATGTCGTACCGACATTTTATATAGCATAAGGGCTTGTCCCAAGGACTTTTTGATGGCACAGAGGCCTTGTCACTAGGGAAATTTTAAAACATAATCAATGATTCCTTTGGATCGGATAATTTCATAATTCATTGTCTTGACAAGAAGTTTATGAAATAAATCTATCTTTTCATGTATACATCTTTGCCCGTAGGTATACATCCCAATGGACGTTTTGATGTGTTCAACATGTTCGACGTTTATTAGCCATGATTCCTCTTGATCATTTATTCTAAATAAGGGGTTTGGAAAATTTCCTAATATAAGGGTGACAAGTGTGATTTTATCGCATCACCCATTGTCAGGAGTGTTAACACGTTTTCAGGTGTTTAACAAGGATCTGAATCTCTTTTAAACAGGTCTTACCACCATAGCTAGGTCTTTATTGACCTTCAAGCTAGGTTATACCTTTTAAGATTCTCTTTTAATATGTATACTGACAGGAAAGGAATGATACTTATTTTATTCAGGATTTTCATTATATTTATCCTAGATTTAATTAAAATATAACTATGGCACAAAAAGGCCAAGTCACGTGGACAAGTTTAGTTTATAAGCCCATATTTTATGGAATCTAGGCATTACGGTTTGAATCAAAGCTCATTACCTTTTCTTGACGGAGAGTTGTAGGCTACCACTGTCTTTTGTCTTTTAGGACAATAGTTATAGCCCGTAGGCATTTCCCTTCTAAGGGATGTTTATGGTATGATCATCTTTTCAGATGCTATTAGTCGAGATCGTATGGATCCTACCGACTATTATGCTTGGACGTAGTCCAACATCTTTAGACAGGGGTCAAAGGCCACCACTGTCGTTGTCTTATCGGACAACAAGTTTAGCCCGTAGGCACTTCATCACTAACGGATGTTTATAATATGATCATCTTATAGGATGATATAAGCCATGATTTCTGGATCATTAGGCCAAATTAGGACATTTGAAAAATTCCAATATTGGGATGACTATTGTGATTTTCTCGAATCACTTTTGTCAAGAATGCTAACACGTTCTTAGGTGTTAACAATATGATCATCTTTATTTGATGATTTAATCCATGATTTCTAAATCACTAGGCTAGATAAGAAAATTGGATGAATCCAATATAAGAATGACTGTTGTGATTTTCTCGAATCACATTTGTCAAGAGTGCTAACACGTTCTTAGGTGTTAACAAGGATCTAAATCTCTTGAATAGGTTTCACCATCTTGGCCATGTCTGAAATGACATGTAGGCTAGGTTTCACCTTTAAGATTATTTTTAATATTAAGCACAGAACAATCCTAAATTGAGATGTTAATAAGGATCTGAATCTAATTGAGGAACTACCATCTTAGCCCTGTCTTAAAATGACACGTGGCTAGGTCTTGTCCTTTTTAGATTTTGCCATTTTATTATAATGGTAGATCTTATAAAAGGAATGTTATTTTTTATTTATTTCATATTTCATGTTTAGAATGAAAAATTAAAATTAATCATTCCATTATAAAGTTAAAAAGTTCAGGTTTGCCCTAAACGGGACTTGAAAGGAATAATGTTGTCCTCGAAGGGACTGAAAGATAAATATGTCCTTATAAGGACTATTAAGGAGACGATCTTCAGCAAAAGGAGTTTTCTTCTTTACTTTATTTCTAAATGTTTTCTCCCTGGATGCACGTTTCATCCAAGCCGCGGTACGAAGCTCAGCATTTCAAGGCTCCGGGTGTGGAGAATTTCCATTACGGCTTCTTTGCTTGGCAATATATCCAAAATATATAAAATCGGAAGCAATATTTTACAGATTAGGGTTGAGAGTATTCCTATGTTAAGTCTAGACTCAGAAGGTCGAGCAATGTGCTACTGTGTCATTGAGATTAAACACAAAAGGCTAGTGTTTAATTCACTCAATGTTGGCTCTGATACCAACCTGTCACACCCCGATATTTCCACGTATTACCGGTGGGCCCTATGGGGAGTATCGTGACGTAGTTGATATCATCATAGTCAAACAACACAATTTAAATGCACAACGGAAGCAAAAGATAATTATATTACAACCGAATGAAAATATCAAAGTATTACAAACAGTATGTAAAGGATCCACAGGCGGATCAAATAAAAGAAAACTGTTCAACAGGCTTTAGGCATCTAGGACTTGCAAGATTCCCTATTAACGCCCTGAGCTCCCAGCCAATTACGTACAGTACCTGCCACTTAACCTTTTTGGAAAATACGTCAGTTTACACTGGTAAATACAATTAACTGACTCATTTTGAAAATGTTTAAGAAAATTGATTTGAATGCACAAGGCACAAAACTTTTTATAACTTGGGACAATTTTATTAATAAAAATCTTGTATCTGATTTACATGTTTGTCCAACATTTAGGGCCGGTGATTATACAAGCCGGTCAAGATTAATAGACACACCATAAATATAATCTCACAAGAAGACACCCTTACGAGTGAGTATATCTTTTACATATGAAACAGGAGGTGTTCTGCCTACACCTTGTGCTTACGTTGTGGCCATTCACTTTTTAAAATGAGCCAAGGATATCCAGGACACGGTCATTAACCCCTAATGTTATTTGTTATCAATCAATACATATTAAAATGGGATTATGCAATTCAATCATCTCTGATTAAAATGTTTCTACACCCGACCAAGTGGTATTTTTATAATACCGTATCCCAAGCCCGTATAGGGAAAATAAGTTAAAAGTATTTACCTGAGCTAGCAATGCAATTTATACTCAGCCGTATATCCTAATCAGCAAGCACAAGTACCTTTACCGGGGCTCTTAATCTGGAACGAAGGTTTTTAATAACCTATTAGATTCCTAACGGGTATTAATTAAGCCTATGCTTAGACCGTTAGTTTTAAAGGAGGATACGGTTCAAAACACATGATTAAGCGCAGACCGGATTAGAATGTGATTTAGACCCGACAAGTATGAAGACTTGTATAATATGGGTAAACTAAACACATTCCGGATTTTGAAGTGAAAATGATAAGGTTTGACCCGTTTCGGTTAATTTATGCAAACTAGTTACATAAATCGTACCGAACGCGAAACATGCGTAACGGGTAACCATAAGAGTCATATACAGGTTTCCTAAGTTAATATGCCCTAAATATGTTGTGATATCAGTAGGATACCTTCCATTATGCCCAAAACGAATTTAAAACCAATTTATGCCCCGTAGGGGTATTTTGGTCATTTAAAAGGTTATAAAAGAGGTTTAATATAAATCTGAGTTTCCGGTCTGATTTAATCAGTAAAAATACTTAATTTAATAAGTTATATCAGTAGGGTATTACACATATGTGAATTTTATCATTTATAACCAAACTATTCACCGAATGGGCATTTTGGTAATTTCACATAAGGTTTAAAGGTCAAATTTGGAAATCTGAGTTTAAAACTTTTGCTTACGGTTAAAGTATAAAAAATTACTAAAAATATCAGTAGGTATCAAGTCTTATATGATAAAAATAGTTTTAATACATACTATGCGTTTAAAACGCGTAAAAAGACGGTTTTAAGCGATTTCCGGGTTTTATAAGAAAAGCTGATGTTTTTTATCATTCCAGAAGGCTTAAAATGTTTTATTTATCTTATAAAATCAGTAGCAAAAGGTTTGGGGTCAGAATGTTTGTAAAACTCATTTTATAGGCCAAAAGGGCAAAACCGGCAATTACCGAATCAAGCTTAGAACCCTATGTCATGCTCAGCCTAAAAATAAATAAAAATCTTCAAAAATCCCAAAATATTATTTTATATCAGTAGGTAAAAAGTTTGGTATTAAAAATTGGTTTTAGATAGGCTATATGCTAATTACGTCGTTTAATTAATAAAAAACTTTTCATTTACGCTAATGAGCATAACTCCTAATCTGGACCTCAAACTGATGTCAAATTTTAGGGGCAAGTCAATAAATCAGTAAGGAAGGTTTCTATTCTTTTACTTTTTCAAAAATCACGTTTAAAGGTCAAAAGGGCATAATGGTCAACAATTAGGCATATAACGGAAACATGCAAATGAATAGGATAACTAAGGATCCAGGTTGTATAACCTCAGAGGGTTATACTAACCTATAACATGGTCCTAAAGGAATCCTAAGGCATATCTAAACTAAGCTAAATCGGGTCAGAACTGAAAGTCAAAGCAAAAGTCAATTTTTACGACTTTCGGTTCCGAACCGAGCCTAACTTAGAATTGTCGGGTTGAACATGCTTAGACATGTTCAACTAATATTTACCAAGTTATTAAAGTGATAAAACTGATTTTATGACTTCTATATTAATAGTTATGAATTTTATTTAAAACAAACTCGTTTGACTTTTATTTGACCCGACAATTAAACTAAGTAAACGTGCTAATTAGGAGGTGCCCTTTTGAGGGTTTAACACCTACCTAATTACGGTCACGTAGCCATGTTCGTTGCGAACCAAGTCTCGACCATACAAGGTCTAGCTAAAAGTCAAAGCGTTTATTGAAAACGCTTGACTTTTTGGCTTTAAGAGCCAAACAAAAAAAAGCTAAGCAAAGAGAGGACACTTACAAAGGTCCAAGAGGCAGAAGACCACTCAAAAGGAGGTTCCCAAAGGTCAGGACCCTCAGATTTGAATAGGAGAGCAAGAATGAAGAAATGATGAGCAAAGAGAGCCAGGATCAAGGGGGTATATATAGGTTTTTGAGAACCGTTAGGATCGTTCCTCGATAAACGGGTTTCGATCTCAGCCCTACAAGTATGCCCCCTGATTTAGAAAACCATCAAAGGCCCCTTGAATCAATTAAGTGAGACAATGGAGGCAAACCAAGGCTGGTTTCCAGTTTTCTGTTACTGGGCATGGCTTACAGACCGCAAGGGTCCAGCCATACGGTCCGTAAGGACCAGGCCAGCTCACCAGAACTTTCAATTGTTGACATAATTGGCCCCTGCACTTCCAAATGCCATTTCCGACTCATCTAAGGCCTGTTAAACCATTTTTTAAGGCTCTATAATGATGCCTAAGCATAGGAAACATGTAACATGCTCAAAAACACGCCGGATGTCGGTTCGTTTGGTCGTACAGTCACGTTGTTCGGCTAATTACGACGAAACACGGACGGGCGCGAAAAATGATCCAAACGACGTGACAAAGGGAATTTTATCAAGCCAAACACTAAAATAAAATATTTTAGTGCTTACATAAATTTTTGGGTGTCCGGATATATTCAGAATGTAAGATATGCACGAAAATGCAAACCTGTGCACTTTTTGACACTTTTAGTCCCTACATGACTTAAAAGTTTATTTTTGCGCACCAAACACCTCTAAGCCTATATCTAAGCTATACAAAGGATAATTAGGGTATGATTAACTCACGATCATATTCCGAAAGGTCCGATAACAAACGAATCGACATACGTTTGCAGTTTGACGCAAATAGTCCTTTAATCGCACAAAGTAGCGCGAAATGTCGTTCACTGACATCCACGCCTTCCATGGCCCATAATGGGCATTCCCAAGCATATACTTAAATATTACTACACTCCTGTTTGCTTAAATGGTTACCGAAAGGCGTAGATTCAAAAGTTGACGCTTTAGGTCCCTCTATTGCGCAAACTTGCGCATCTCATCATTTAATAGCATTGAAGTCTCATCTAATCCATATTAGACATTCTTGAAAGTATTATTAAACATCACGATGCTTCGGGTTCGCTAAAAGGTCATTCAGAGGTATAATTAAATATATTGACACTTTTAGCCCCTCTAACTTGCAAAGTTGCGCGTAACTTTACTTATAGGCATAAAAACCTTAGACGGCCAATAGTTGGCATTCCCGATAGTATAATCAAATATCATGAAGCTCCCAATTTGTTAAAAGCTCACTCAGAGGTAAGAATTAACATGTTGACGCTTTTAACCCTTCATTGCGCAAACTTTCAATTAATTATGCAAACGGCTACACTTGATCGACAAGTGGCTCATTTGTGAATATAATCATCGTGAGATGTTATTTACAAACTTATTTTAGATATGTTAACCTTCCAGTCCTTACATAATCAAAGTTTTCGATTCTTTGAAAAATTTGTCCCTTAAATTCAAGGTTTGACTTTATTAGGGTTTATTACACGTGTCAATACATCATTGGACGTGATTTTACGATGTGTTACACTAAAGTAGGGGATACTGTAACATCTGTGCTTGTGTAATCATTGTACAAACTCTAGAAAATTCAATATTAATAAAACAATGTATTTTGATCCCAATGTTTGTTATTTATGTTTGACATTTTGCTCGTTTTGAGTTTTGATCGATTTTGAACTCTATATCGCTTTCTGGGAAGTTAAACTGATGCGTAAACGTAATCAGTTTAACGCGACAAACACTCTAGAATAGAAAAATAAGCTTAACATACCTTAAATAATCTTTACATAACTTAGAAATAAGTTTTGAAGGCTTTGGTATGGCCAAAAACAAGTTTATTCGCTCACAGGGACTATTTGCGTCAAACTGCAAAAGTCTGCCATTTCGTAAGACAACGTACAGTCCGGAACTTTATCATAAGCTAAACATACCATAAATAACCTAAACATAGCTTAGAAATAAGCTTTGAGTGGTTCGGTGTGCGAAAACATGCTTATTTGATCTTACAGGGACTAAAAGTGTCAAAAACGACGTAAGTTTGCATTTTCGTGCATATCTTACGTTCTGACCACATCTGGACACCCAAAATTTTTGTACACACTAAAATATTTTTATTTTAGTGATCGGCATGCAAAAATACCATTCGTCGCTTAATTTGGATCGTTTTCGCGTCCGTTTGAGTTTCGTCGTAATTAGACGAATAACGTGACCGTACGACCAAACAAGCCGACATCCTAGAGTTTTCCGAGCACATTTTGAGTTCTATAAACTTTAGTGACCTTGTAGAGCCTTGAAAATGGCTTAACGGGTGTCAAAAGTGCCTGAAAAGAGCTTAAACACATTGCAGGGACTGGTCTTATAAATACTCAAACCTGTGCTGATCTGCTGAGTTCACACGGGCCGCGTAAGCCTGTCCCTCAGCTTACGCGGGCTGCCTAAAAATGCCCAGTTCCAGATTTTTTATTTTTCAGCAATCTGTTGCAACTTCAGGGGTTTTTTTTTGCAATTTTCTTGTGTGGAGGCCAAGTCTAAGTGTTCTCCAAGTCCACAAATCAATTCCTAACACTTGTAAGGTCATGATCTTTGCTTGGTGGCCAAACAAACACATGTCTTGATCTTGTTCTTCATCAACTAGTATAAATACCTTGCCATTTCATTTGTTGCAACTCACCCATGATCTAAATTCTCTAAGTTGAGGTTTTATAACTTCATACCTGAGAATTATAAGATCAAGTTCTAGCAAGGACCCTTTGTAACCTTTCTTCGTTGTTTTATCGCTTTCCTAGCTTAAAAGTCAAACAGTGTTTGACTTTCAGTTTTGACCAGTCAATGGTCAACGCAAAGTTCGTTTGAACTTTGCGACGTGATTGTAATCACAATGGTTATAATCCTTAGCGATTATACCTACTGATTACCACGTTAACTAGGTGTAGTGACGAGTCAAAGTTTCGGTCAAAATGCGTTTAGTAATTATAGTTACATAGGGAATAACCTCTGAGGTTATACCTTATGATCACATAGGATTGGTTAGTTATCCGTTAAGTAGTTTACATGCCCCTAGAACATGACCAAAATGCCCTTTTGAAGCATAAATATGTATTTTGCCTATGTGATCAACTTTTTGACATATAATCTGATTTAGTAACATGTTTAGGCATATTTGGGCATGTAAGACTTGACATAGCATCTAGATAACCATCCGACCATAGTTTTACGCAACCGACGCATTATAGTAGCTCATACTACCATAATGGGTCGAAACGGGTCCAAAACACTTAGGTAGACTTCCAAATCATAATGTTAGCTCTATTAAATCATACCACATGAGTTCAAATACTCATTTGATTTATACAACATCATTCTATCCTATCTCCCGATTTAGGATCTGATTATTAACGTAGTTACCTATATTAGGTGCCGATTGAATTGGTGATCCTTGGAGCTTTAATTGGTCTTATTCTCAAGAAGAATAAGCAATCCCAAGTGAGTACATAGTTCCCCTCTTTTACCGCTTTCAAATATTTTGGGGTGAAACACTTGTGCTTACATGTTACTTTCATGCTTTCATTGCTTTTATGACATAATCATGCTAGTTTCATCTAGTACACATATAGTACATGCTTTCAATTATGTTTTGCTATGCATGTTAAGCATGCTAGCACATTGATTTATTACACATTTGTTGCATATGTTTACTTAGCATATGGACACATTGATTTACATAACATTTTGCTATGTATGTTTACTTAGCATGCTATCACATTGATTTCATGAACATTTCTACTATGTATGTTTACTTAGCATACTTAGTACATCGTTTTCACATGCTACATTGGTTATGACATTTGGTATGTTTAATCGGGACAATAATACATTCATTAACATTAGCTACACCGCTCGATAGTATGTAATGGTACCATAGGACTTGACAAATCCCATTTCCGACTTCCTAGGTTTGTTTGGAAGTTGGGAATGACAGAATCCGATATACATAACTTAGATAAACCTTTAATTTGTTTAAAGGTTTGTCGCCACAGTCGCAAGGCTTGAATGTATGCGATTAACATTACTGCATATAATTCATGTAGACACATTAGTTAATTTATAATCGATTTATTAGTCTCATACAATCCTTAGTTCACCCATAAACACTTCATGATCAACCATACCACATTGACACCATCCGATCGCTACCCGACTTACTAACCCAGCCTTAATACTCGTGCATTTGATCAAAACCCTAACTGATTAAACTCACATGCATACATATCATCGAATACTTAAAAGACAACAGTTAGCCATAATCATCATGTTACATATATCATCCTCCAACCAATAGTGTTGTTTCTCATAAGATTTGTGGCATCAATGGTTCACATAAAACAATTACAATCTAGCATGTAAATCACGAAACACAAATCACCACATAACACAAGACTATTCAAGAATCTTAATTAATGCGTTAATCATACTAACCAGAATTGAGGAGGTACAACTAGAAGGCTTCGATGAAGAGGGGGGTCTCCTGCCGCACGCAAACTTGGGAGAGGTAGGGTTATATTTGAGTTTTGGGTTAAGCAAGAACATACTACGTATACATATATGATAAAGGTTTGAGCGGTTTATTCTTTTGGCCATAATAATGGGCTTAAGCCCATGTACTTGGGCTGCCGAACCCAATGGCAGAACTGCCAACATAGAGGGGGAAGGGTGGTGGGTTTAGGCTTCATTCAGTTGGGTTTCTTTGGGCTTCTCGGATTTGGGATGCGGCCCACTAAATCAACGGTCTATACAAAACACAAAGGTGTGTCCCAAATATACTAACATATATAAGTCTAACAAGGTTATCAAAATTGTTAAACAGAATTATACAAGCACGGAGCGTGTAACACATCAAAGAGGAATAACGAGGAGTTGATAAACTTGATACATCTGTTGCAGAAATTAACTTGGGTGATGATTTAATGTACCGAGAATTGACGGAGAGGGTTGATAAACTTGATACATCTGTTGCAGAAATCAAAGACATACTGCAACAGTTGTTGAAAGCTCAAAAGGCCACACCCACTGCTGCACCAACTCAAACAGTTGCTCCATCCTCTGCTCCTACTCCCACTGAGCTCTGGAGTTTATGTCAACCTATGCTTATTCAACAAAGACAATATGTTGATCAGCAACATGAAACTCAAGTTCAAAAGATCAAAAATTTAATGGAAGCTAGGTTCAAGGATACACAGGCAGATATAAAGGCAATCAAGGCCCATTTGCTGAACACCACTGGCACTGCTCTTCCCTCAATCATTTTTGTGGACAACCCACCACCTAATGATGCCAAAAAGGGGGAGAAAATGAAGCAATTAAAGAAAAAGGGATATGAAGATGACCTATACATTGCACCAGATAACTCCAGTATGCTTGCAGAAATCCCTAGGCCAGATGGTTCCAAAAAGGTTGATATAACCTTAAATGCCTTTGCTGATGAAAAGACAAGGCTGAAAAAGGATATGGAGGCAAAGGGTAAGTCAAGGTTTAAAGAGGAGAAGAAAGTTATTATGGCAATGGAAGATCAGGATATTTCTGAGCCCAAGGATGAAGAAAATCCTAAGCCAAAAAGAAGACAGCCCACTAGAAAAGTGAGGCAACCTAAATCCACACCTTCCAGACTCACAAAACATGCTCCCCAAACTCCCAAAAACTCCACTCATCAAACCTCCAAACCAACAGATGTTAAAACACCTGTTGTATCAACAGTTGTTGGTACTTCAGTGGTTTCAACAGCTGTTACCCAAACAATTGCCACCAATACTACCACTTCAACACACACTTCAACCACTGCCCCACCAAAAATCTCATCACCACCAAAACAGCCACCTACCAAAAAGCAGAAGACAGCTGATGACACATCATCAGTTGTAATGACAACAGTGGTTGAAACACCAGTTGTTTCAACAACTGTTAGTCAGCCACCTTCCACTTCAATCACCACCACTCAAATCACCACTTCTCAACCCACCAAAACACCAGCAACCTCTCCTAAACCCAAAAGGAGAAGGATAATCTTGGAAGATGATTCTCCATCACCTCCAACATCTTCACAACAACTGACCCTTGCTATCATTCCAAACCCTGATCCACTCTCTTCAGTAAAAGCTCAAAATCCAAACACTGCCATTGTTCCTGCAGCTGTCCAGTATCCATTAGATCTTCCAGCAGTTAGAGAGGAGATAAAGTCCTTCTACTCTGAAGATGACCCTGCAAAAAGGAACCTTCCATCTCTTCAAAGGTATCCTAGGCCTAACAACATTGAAGAATATTTGAAGTTAAAAGGTCAAGAAGCAGAGGATATCTCTTAAAGAAATACACAGGGAAAATCTGACAAAGAGATTCAAAGATACTACCAATATCTGCTTACTCAAGTCAGAACTTTGGAGCAGTTTTCAAAAGATCTCTGACAGAAACTTTCAGAAAGAGATGATGAAAGCCTGAGAAAAGATTACATTGAACACATTATGGCTTTCAAGAAATACAGGACAGAAAAGGCTCAATATAAAGAATGGACCCTTGGTGAGCTCAAAGAGGAGTTAGAAAGAATTAAAAAGATGAACAAAGATAAAGTAAAACACACTCCTCCTAATTGGTCAAAATATAAGAAGAATGTACCAGAAAAGGTTTTAAAGCTGAAGAGAATGAAAGAAGAGCTGATAACAGCTAATTTTGGGACAAGGAATCAGGTGACAAGATGGTCAGAAGATAAGGTCATAGCATCTTACAAAAAGTTGGAAGAGTTGAGAAAGAAGAATCCAAATGTGCCTCAAAAGCCTGAATATCCTGAAGCAGTGCTTCCAAGAAAGCCACAAAGGCTACAAGTCAGGAAATCCACTGCTCCTCCTGCTGCCATCCTTTATCAAAGAAGGAAACAAAAGCAGATGGATGCAGAAACAGCAGAGGATATAGCACAAGGGGATTTCATTATAAAAATGGTCCTTCAACAGATGATAGCAGAGAATCCTGAACTAGAAAAATCTTCAAACACTGCTCAACCTGTTATCACCAGACCACCATCTCCAAACTCATCATCAATAAAACCTCTCCCAAGAAACCCACTGGATTCAAAAATACTAAAGTGGAAATCTGACAAACAGACCCACGTATTGACTTTGCTCAAATCCAGTGGTGAAGTGAAGAACATATCAAGGGAACAAGCATTGGGCCTGGATGTTAAAGATTTCAAGATCTCCTTGATCTTACACTGTGCAGGGATGAGGATAAAACGGATTCCTTGGACTTTGAATTACAATTCAAAGGTTGTTGATGAGGCAATAAAGATCCATAATAATGAAGGGAATTGTTGATGAGGCAATAAAGATCCATAATTGAACCCTACCAGAGGAACAGTTGATAAAACCAAAACTGGGTCAGAGCAGTGGATCAGGAATAAGCAAATGTTGTATTCAATCTTTCCCCTTGAAAGTGGCTTAACAACTGATGACCTCCATCCAATGTTCGTCTACAACTGCTGATCTTCAAACAACTGCTAAAGATTGTTAAATGCTATTAAAGACTAAAGCACTGATGATCAATCTACTAATATGGGTCAAGCACTGCTGAAGATATAAAGTACTGATGAAGTCACAACAGTGTAATGAGAAGCAGTAGTTTAGTTTACTTATTTGTATTGTAATGTAATCAGTGGTTAAGATAACAGTGCTTGTATAGAACAGTAGTTGTAGGTTGTTAGGAGGTTAGATGTCACTTTCATGATGATGTCAGCAAAGATGCTTCAGTGGTTTGCTCGTGCCTATAAATAGAACAGTTCCCTGTACTGTTCTATTAGCTCTTCTTCACAAACTCATTCTGTACGAACAAACCAGTGTGAGCTCAGGCTGAGGGGGAGATTGTAATACATGCATGCATTGTAATTGAAGTTTATAATAAATATAAGCATTCGGTTTCATGTTAACATGTATGTTGAAAGCATTTCTTCCGTTTGATTGTGTTGAAAGTTTGTTTCCATTATTCCACTGCACTTTGTTTCTAATTCATCTTCATTTTAATTAAACAAAACACAATCATAAGAAACTCAGATCCTAACAGGATGTAAATTAATGGGGTGTAACAGTACGATTTCAACAAATCTTTTCAACGATCAGTAAGTAAATACACAACGGTTCTCCAATTCCAGATCAGTAATGTAAGGAGAAGCATTGAGATAACGGACATCCATCAAGCTCAAAAAGAAAACTTTTGTTTCCCATAGCCACCATTCCCAAAGTCACAAACGATTGCAGTTTATATTTCCCATAGCCATCATTCCCATAGTAAAAAACGGTTGCGATTGCAATTCCCGGTTGAACCGCGAGTGTTGAAGAAGGTTGGTTAATTTTGTCGTGTTCCGATCTCATCCTTCTTATCTATTACACAATCAAATCAACTCATCCTCTGATTTAAGTGGCGTGTTTCGATCAGTGTATAGTGTTCATTAACTTAATACAAACACATAGACAACAAACAAGACCCAGTACAATTAGCCACAAACTTGCAAGATCTTTATCTATCATGTTATCGACCAACTGCTCATAATCCTTAACCAGCTTTGAAACCGGACTGAATCTATGAAGAAACTGTTCGATTTCACGGTGATTGGAGAAATTAGCGACGAATAAAACTTTGTCGTAAAAACTTTGAACAAAATCATGGAACTTGACACGGAGGTGGTGGTTGCCGTCGTCGAGAACGACAGCGCAGGTGTACCACACGTCGTCTGTCAGGCACCGATACTCCAGGTTGTAGTCAGTGATGGAAACCGCCATTCAAGGTCCAGGTGATGAATGATTTGAAATATTAAGTAGTTTGTGCTTTTAATAGTTTTTGTAGGTTTTGGTTGTTTATGAGTTGCTTTGATTGTGAAATAGATAAGAAGGATGAGACATCGGCAGTTAGCACGAAAAAGTTTCTCTCGATTATTCAACACGTGACCCAAATTGATTTCGGAGAACGTGTAATCCAGAGGTCGGTCTCGGGTGGGTATAAGATCCGTGGGCCATATTGTCAGATCTGTGATTCCATGGAAGATGTGGTTAAGGTAACTGCCGAATCACACGAATTCGTTGAAACCACACATTCGTGTCTTGCAGTTTGGAAAGATGACCGAATAGAAACTAAATAAATTATGCAACATTTCCGCATTTTTTGCACCGGCTTTCATTGCAAGATCATTATCTATCATGTCATCGACCAACTGCTCGAAATCCCTTTCGTTTCTCGAGCTCACGTTCGAAGATCCTCGCATTGGACACGACACACCAAAAAATAAACTTCAAAAATTAAAAAAATAATATGATACGCCATGATACGCTATAATACGATACTTAACAATAAAAAAATAATAAAGATTTTAAAACTCATTAAAACAAAAATAACCAATAATAAACATCAATAACAAACCCAAAAAACTAAAAACCAAACACAACACACCAAAAAATAAACTTCAAAAATTCAGTGCCTTAATACGCATCGTATAGGCCTATACGATACGTATTATGCCAGCCGCCAGACAACACATGCACTTGTCAGTCTGCCATGTCTTTTACTTTATTCAATACGCATCGTATAGGCTTATACGATGCGTATTGAAAAAGTAAAGTGTGTGGATAGATAATTAGGTGTACCAATAGAATTTCCCATAAAAAACAGAGGAGCAATTATTTCAACTACTTTTAATCTACTTATGTACCAAGGATCTCGTACCAAACTATTATTACTATATATTAATAAACCAAATGAAATGAACAGTGATTTTAATATATTATAACAATATATTAATATTATTATTATTATTATTATTTTCTTTACTTTCTAAGTTGGATAAGCTTGGTGTCAACCAATACTGGTATCGAAAATACCGGTACGGTCCGGTTCATTATCGGTACATGAAGGTAAAAATCGGCACCAGCCTGATACAGAAAACGCCAAAAGTCGGTACCGGATTGAGTTTGAAAATCTTTTAGTTCAGGAAATTCGGTACTGCTACACGGTACCATTTGCTTGTCGCAACCCCGACCCTTGCCTCGGGAGGCGGGCGGTTGCGGCCTACTCAGAGATGGTGGTATCGGTGTTTATTAGTTTGGCAGCGGAAATTTCATCAGCATCGTAGTTAGGAAATATTTTATCAGAGTAAAATACCACATTTTTATATTAATAAACATATTGGGATAAAACCCAAGTTTCCATTACAAACTTGTTTATAGGAATAAACCCTAATTTATTGAATTAAAACATCTTTCTTTATTTAGGTAACTTTTATAGCCACATTTTTTCCAAGCCTTCAGTGCTGTCCAACTGGCTTCGAATTGGCTTTCACATTTTGTTACCTGAAACATGTTTAAAAACATTTTTGTCAGTGGGAAATACTGGTGAGTGAGTCCCAATTTAATCAAAACGGGTTTTATCATTTCATAGTATTGAGAGCGATTACAATGTTTATATCTACACAATTACTCATTCAGCACTGTCAATCCTGGACTGGTGGGTCATATTACTCATTGGCTATCTCATTGTCCAATGGTAACGTGTTCCACATTTTGTATACAAAACCCCAACATACCGGTAGTAATTGAAGAATTACAAAGACTCAATCATTGTTAATTAATTTGAAATATATAAGGTTTTGTAAAAACAGTTTGCAAAAAGGTTTACAAAAAGGAGATTACTCACATTGCTATTTTAGACTTTTTCCCTGTGGTTTCCTGGTTATAATATAATAAATTAAGTAATACACATGCGTTAGTATAATAACTCAATATTTACATTAGTTATACCCTCCCCGAGACAGAACTCCAACGACTGCGTCGGGCAGAACCTCGACAGCCGTTACGGAGCACTAGATCAACCGGGCAACGTATCTAATACGTAACCGGGGGTTAAAATACTTACAACGACGCAGAGCTTCGCTATTTTACGGGGGTATTATACCCGATATTAATTCTAATATTCAGAAAATAGAGAGATAGTTCGAGATTTGAACGGATTCCAAATGAACACCGATGCTCCCAATTTATAGGGCTGCTTCGGCAGACCCTTGCGCCCCGCGAAGGATTCACAAGGGGACTTCCCGCCTCGCGACATAGGTCGGGTAGGCCTTAGCCTTGTCTGGTCACACGCATAGGCTCGACACAAGGCTGCCACGTGGCAGCTCAGGGTGTTGCCTCGTAGCCGGGCTGTCGCGCCCCGCGTAAGAGACCTTAAGGGTCTTAGCGGCCCTCGAGCGCTCCTCAGAAATTGTTTTTATTTTATTTTTGTAAAATTAAAGGTATTTAGGACGTATTTTCGTATACGGGGTGTATTTTAGGACGTATTGGGTTGTTCTAAATATTTTAAGGGTGTCAGAAATATTTTAGGAGGGTTGTTATATCCTCCCCAACTTGTTTTAGAACTCGTCCTCGAGGTCTACTGGAATAGGTGTGGTTATTGCTTCTGCATCTCTAACTCAAGCTCCCATGTGTACTCTGGTCCTCTCTTGGAATCTCATTTTACTTTTACTAGAACTAATCTCTTGTGTTTGAGATTCTTGACTTTTCTGTCTTCAATTTGTAGTGGCTTCTCTACGAACTTAAGCTTCTCATTTACCTCTATATCCTTAAGAAGTACTACTAATGATTCATCAGCTAAGCACTTTTTGAGATTACACACGTGAAATACATCATGTATTCCTGCCATTTCTTCTGGCAGTTGTGGCTGATAAGATACTGGTCCTATTCTTCTAATAATCTCAAAGGGTCCAACATACCTGGGGCTTAGCTTTCCCCTCTTGATGAATCTCACCACTCCTTTCCAAGGAGAAACCTTTAATAATACCTTATCTCCTACCTAAAATTCCAATGGCTTTCGCCTGCTATCAGCATAACTCTTTTATCGATCGTGTGCTGCTTTTAGTCGTTCCTTGACTTGAATAATCTTGTATGTTGTTTCTTATACTATCTCTGGTCCAGATAATTGCTTTTCTCCAATTTCTGCCCAACAGACTGGAGTTCGGCACTTCCGTCCATAAAGTGCTTCGAATGGTGCAACATTGATACTGGTATGATAGCTATTATTGTAAGAAAATTCTATTAATGGTAAATGATCATCCCAATTTCCTCCAAAATCAATTACACAAGCTCTAAGCATATCCGCCATTGTCTGTATTGTCCTTTCGCTTTGTCCATCCATTTGAGGATGATAAGCGGTGCTTAGATTTAGCTTGGTTCTCATTGCTTTTTGGAAACTTATCCAAAAATGAGAAGTAAAACGGCTATCTCTATCAGAAACAATAGATAAAGGAATTCCATGTAATGAAACTATTTCATTTACATACAACTTGGCTAATTGTTCCAAACTGAAGGTTTCCTTTATTGGCAAGAAATGAGCAGACTTAGTTAATCTATCTACAATCACCCAGATTGTATCATTACCTTTTCATGATATTTTCGACTTAAAGCATCGGCTACTACGTTAGCTTTTCCTGCATGATACTGGATACTACAATCGTAATCACTAAGAATTCCATCCAGCGTCTTTGCCTCATATTCAATTCCTTTTGCCCGAAAACATATCTTAAACACTTATGATCGGTGAAAATGGTAAACTTACTACCGTAAAGGTAATGTCTCCAAATTTTCAGGGCAAAAATTATGGCTCCTAATTCTAAATCATGAGTTGTATAATTCTCTTCATGATTCTTAAGTTGTCTAGAGGCATAGGGTATAACCTTTTGACGTTGCATTAACACACATTCATAACCTAACTTAGAAGCGTCACAATAGACTACAAAGTCTTCAGTTCCTTCTGGAAACGCTAGTAGGGGTGCATTGGTTAGTCTTTGCTTAAGAATTCTAAAGGCTTCTTCTTGTTTTGGTCCCCATTCAAACTTAACAGACTTACAGGTTAGTTTTGTTAAGGGAATAGCTATTCTAGAAAAATCTTGGATAAATTTTCTATAATAACCGGCCAATCCTAGGAAACTTCTAACCTCTGTTGGTGACTCGGGGACTTTTCATTTAGTAATCGTCTCGATCTTTGTGGGATCCACATGAATTCCTTCATGATTAACTAATTGTCCAAGAAATTGGACTTCCTCTAACAAAAAATCGCATTTTGAAAATTTAGCGTAAAGCTTTTCTTTTCTCAGCAAATTTAGGAGTGCATGCAGATGCGCTGCATGTTCCTCTTTACTCTTAGAGTAAATGAGAATATCATCTATAAAAACAATTATGAATTTATCCAAATATGGCTTACATATTCGGTTCATCATGTCTATAAATGCGAAGGGGCATTGGTTAAACCAAATGGCATGACAGTAAATTCATAATGGCCATACCTTGTCTGAAAGCAGTCTTAGGAATGTCCTCTTCGTGTACCTTTAATTGATGATATCCTGAGTGTAAATCGATCTTAGAAAAGAATCAAGCTCCTTGTAGCTGATCAAACAAATCATCGATTCTTGGTAATGGGTACCAATTTTTAATCGTGACTTTGTTCAATTCTCGGTAATCAATGCACATACGCATTGATCTGTCTTTCTTTTTGACGAATAAGATTGGTGCTCCCCATGGGGATGAGCTTGGCTGTATGAATCCTTTCTCCAGCTGTTCGTCTAACTGCTTCTTTAGCTCTTGCATTTCTGCGGGTGCCAAACGGTAAGGTGATTTGGCAATTGGTGTTGTTCCTGGTAGCAGATGAATTCTGAATTCGACTTCTCTATCTGGCGATAGTCCTGATAGTTCTTCTAGAAATACATCTGAAAATTGAGTACTACGGGGATATCTATTAATTCCTTTCCTTTAGTGTGAATGATTATGGAAATCATATACACTAGTGACCCTTTTCTTGCACATCTTGCAGTTTTCATCACATAGATGAATTTCGTGGATCTGGTTGGCTTATCTCCTTTGATTGTGATCTTTTCACCTTTTAGTGAATTTACTTGTATTGACTTTTGATCACATAGAATATTAGCTTTATTGGCTATTAACCAATCCATTCCTAATACAATATCAAATCCTGCCAGATTCATTGGGTAAAGATTTGTAATAAACTTTTGATTTAAAAATTCTATTCTTGCTCCCTACAAGATTTCAGTAATATTAATGGATTCTCCATTTGCTGTTTCTACTAGACATTCTTGTTGGAGTTTAGTTAATGGTTGATTGACAAGTTTGCAAAATGAAGTATTAATAAAACTTTGGTTCGCACCAGAGTCAAATAATACTTTGGCAAAAACATCATTAATTAAAAACGTACCGGCGATCACGTCTGGAATCATCTTTGCTTCTTCGGCTGTCAGAACAAATACCCTAGCATTCTTAGTAGTTTTGTTGTTCATGGTTGGAGCTAATTTCGGATAGCTTGGCTTAATATGACCTTGTTCTCCACAATTGTAGCATATCTTATTGTTGGGTTTCTTCCTGCAGTCTTCTTCCTTGTGTCCAGATATTTTGCAAAAATTGCAGTATTTGGAGCATCTTCCTGAATACTTTCTTTTGCAATACTTGCAGTAAGGAGTAGAAGTAGAACCTACATTATTCCCACGATTGGAATTTCCATAGCAAAATTCTTGGGAGAGCTTTTGAGCTAGGTTCTTTCTCTGATTTTCTTCTTGGGTACGCACTAATTCATCAGTCAAGGTATTTGCTAGTTCTACAGCTTCTTCTATAGTTTGTGGTCTAACTGCCTTGACTACATGTCTAATTTCACTGATTAATCCCCAGATGTAACGGGAGATTAACACTGGTTCTGGTGATGCTAGGGTTGGCACTATTCTAGCATATTCAAAGAATGTAATAGTGTAACCCTTGATGTCTACTCCAGTCATTCTAAGGTTTAAGAATTTATTAGCTATCTGCTCCTTTTCATTGGGAGGACAAAATTTTCTTTCCACCATGTTCTTAAACTTATTCCATTCCATATTATAGACCCTGTCACTTCCCCTAGACTAGAGAATAGTGTTCCACCATTCTAGAGCTGCATTCTTAAATAAATTGGAAGCAAACATGATTTTATCTTCTTCTGCACACTTGCTTATTTTTAAGACTGCTTCAGTCTTTTCTATCCAGCGTAGAGCTGCAATGGCCCCTTCATTGCCAGAGAATTCTATTGGTTTGCAGGACCAGAATTCTTTGTAAGAACAACCATAAGACATGGTTTTTCTTCTTTTTAGAATTGGCATTTGAAGTAATGGTCCATTGTTCACGCTGTGACTAGGTTCAGTATGTGTTCACTTACTTCCACTATTACTGTTATTATTTTCCGCTTCTTTAACATTTTGGATGATATATGGCATAGCATCTCTAATTCCTTGGGTTACAATGTGTCGAATTGCACTGTTATTTATTTGATTATCATTATTCTGGTTTTCCTGATTTGTTGCGTTGTCCATCTGGATTGTAAACATTTACCAAGTATTAATATCACAAAACAATATTAAATGCAAACAATCTCACAACACAAACAGATTGGTCAAAACCGTCGTACATTGCGACCTTTACTCTATTTTTTATATATGCGTCTATTACAAACCACAACTGGAATTTAAAATACAATACTAGTAGACATCAGTAGCTATAAGATTATCTATATCTATATATATATATATATATTTTCAAGTTACACACAAACACACACATGTATATATATATATTTATATTATTATTATTATTACTATTACTTAGTGAAGGTCCATCCAATACTGCATATTACGCTCGTCATACTTCCAAACGAGCCTCTCACCTATCTGCCTTATCCTCTCACTTTCATTTAACAACTCCACACCAAACGTTCGGAGTTCCTGCACATTCTCAAGACTCATGGGTGGTGCAGGTGTTGGTATCAGTTCAGGGTACTGGGGCACCGGTTCCTCCCGTGGGTATGGGTTCTCTAGGATCTCCCTGATATATTGGTCATTATCAAAATATGGGTCTAGAGGGTCCAAATTGGGATAGGGTACTACTGGGTTTTGTATGGGTTCCTCTATTGGGTAAAGTTGTTGGTAATCCTTATGGTCGTCAAACCATGGGTCATAATCTGGGGGATGGGGTGCTGGGACTCTAGGAATTTTGGCTGGGTCAAAAGCAGGTATTGGAGGCTGGTCTACTGGGTTTCGTTCAATTTCCATGGGTTGTGTGGGAAACAGTGGTAACGGCTGAGGTGCAATAAGTTGTTCTAGATTTGGGTCAGCAGCTGTGGTAGCTAATATGTGGAAATTAGCTAATCTCCTATTGAGTATATCTTGAGTTTGAGAGTTCATCTCCCTATTCGCAGCTGCTAAAGCTCGCTATTGCTGTAACTTTCTCATTCTTTTTCTACGCTCGTGCGCTCCCCGACTGAATCATCCTCTCTTCTTAGGAGGGAATGGTTCTTCGGACTGTGCCTTAAATACAAAGATCCCTTCTTCTGTGTCAGCAGAGTACCCCGAGTGGGTAGGCTGGGAAGAAGTTCCTTCGTCCTTAGGTGAACTAGACAGTTGACGGTAAGCGTCCGAAGGTCCTTGATCACTCATACTATAAACTAACAAATTGTCAAATAACACAAAACAATAATATATGCACATAATCCCGTAGATAATTTCCTAACATAACAGATAAAATTTTGGTGTCAGCAGAACACTTCTGTGGCTGAAATTAGTGGCTGTAGCTCTGATATCACCTTCTGTCGCAACCCCCGACCCTTGCCTCGGAAGGCGGGATGTCGCGGCCTACTCAGAGATGGTGGTATCGGTGTTTATCAGTTTGGCAGCGGAAATTTCATCAGTACCGTAGTTAGGAAATATTTTATCAGAGTAAAATACCATATTTTTATATTAATAAACATATTGGGATAAAACCCAAGTTTCCATTACAAACTTCTTTATAGGAATAAACCCTAATTTATTGAATTAAAACATCTTTCTTTATTTTGGTAACTTTTATAGCCACATTTTTTCCAAGCCTTCAGTGCTGTCCAGCTGGCTTCTAATTTGCTTTCACATTTTGTTACCTGAAACGCGTTTAAAAACATTTTTGTCAGTAAGAAATACTGGTGAGTGAGTCCCAATTTAATCAAAACAGATTTTATCATTTCACAGTATTGCGAGCGATTACAATGTTTATATCAACACAATTACTCATTCAGCACTGTCAATCCTGACTGGTGGGTCATATTACTCATTGGCTATCTCATTGTCCAATGGTAACGTGTTCCACATTTTGTATACAAAACCCCAACATACCGGAAATAATTGAAGAATTACAAAGACTCAATCACTGCTAATTAATTTGAAATATATAAGATTTTGTAAAAACAGTTTGCAAAAAGGTTTACAAAAAGGAGATTACTCACATTGCTATTTTAGACTTTTTCCCTGTGGTTTCCTGGTTATAATATAATAAATTAAGTAATGCACACGCATTAGTATAATAACCCAATATTTACATTAGTTATACCCTCCCCGAGACAGAACTCCAATGACTGCGTCGGGCAGAACCTCGACTGTAACGCCCGGCGTTTTCATACTTTCTATATTTGGAAACCCTTGCTTGAAATTCTATTTTTGGAAACTTTGTAACTTTGTAATCGTTCTTTTGTCATAATCGACGTAAAAACCGAGACACGAATCATAATGAAATTGGTATATTAGTTACACTTATGATATATACACTTCATACATGTTTATACATTTAAAAACATCTTTCATACGACACTTATTTCATATTTTGTGCTAAGAACGTCAAACTTGCAAAGTATCGATCTATATGCCAAACTAATACAAATCCGACTCTTAGTCATGACACATATACGTATTTATACTCGTTTTATATTTGTTTTATGATATAATTACATTCCGTACTTGTAAATATGATTCTTATACTTAAAACGCATTGAAAACAACCTAAACATCAATATACCAAAGTCTAGGGGTCAAAAGTGGCAAAAAACCCAACATCTTTCTCGGCTTCATGGAGCCGCCACCCGCGACGGGTGTAGGAGAATTCCTCCATGGGTCGCCACAGACTCTAATCTGAGACCAGCTCAATCAGCCTACGGGATTGGTCACATTTTGTTGGTTTTATTGCTTTCTAAGTGTGTTTTCTTCATTAAACACACCCAACCAACAACCACCACCATCCCATATATAAACCAAGCCTAACCCAAGCATTTTACACTTTACAAATCTCTCCAAACTCCCTCAAATCTGTCTCCAAGCAGTTGCCAATCTGAAGTTCGAGTAGAATCACCTTCCTTCACTAAAACTAGCATAACTTTCTCATTTCTTGTCTGATTTACTCGATTCTTTTTCCTACATGCTTGGATTGACCTTAGCTTCGATTCCATGGGTTTTTCACAGTAAATCAATCCCTGGAACGTCGCCAAAAAGGCTCCAAAGTAGGTTGTTCATTTCTGTTTTCATTTAATCTTTGCTAAACTTGTGTAAACTTGAGGAAACTCATCTCAAACTTATGTCATTATGCTTATAACCACATCTATGGTTAGTTAGGCTTAAAAACAAGGTTGAGACATGTAAAATTAGAGGTGTAAACCTCATAAACTTTCTGTTTTGTTTAGGGTTCTTACCCACAAGTGATGAACAAAGCTTAAAGCTTGAAGTTGTGTGACTATTAGGATAGCTTGGACTATCCTACCTTCAATCAACACATCACTTGATGTTTTCTTAGTTAGATAGTAAGTATTTCCATTTATTATTGTATGTATTCATGACCATCCTTGTTGTCCATGACAACTTGTGCATTGGTGAAACACGAGAGGTACCTAAATGGAAGATTTATCTTCCTACCTCCTACATGAACTCTATGACACTTAAGAGGTACCTAAATGGAGGATTCATCCTCCTACCTCATGCTTGAACCATTGGATTTATTGATACATTACATAACCTAAATAATATCTCTATATACCATTCAACATTCGAACCTTTGATGATGAATTTGTGTTCATTCGTCAAAGTATTAGACTTACACCATCTATGACCATACACTTGTTACGACTCTAATGGACCTTTGATCCATGAAATCCTACAAACTCTTTTGAGTTTTAATAGTGTCAAGAACATGTGCTATGTGTACAAGATAGTTACTTTTCATATACTTACTTTTCATGCACTTTAAACTCCATATCCTTATACCGAATGTACCCGTCTCTTAAAATCCCCAAACCGAACTTACTCAACCTCCTAAACTCAACAACTTCGTCAAATTGGATAATCGGAAAGCATATGCAATTTTGTGAGTATACTTGACCCATTTTACCGTTTTTACACTTTTGGGTGTAACATGTTTTTATATACAAACACACTTAACATACATATTCTTATGAAAATACTTAAACAACAATCCAATACATGCTTACTATTTGTTATGCTTGATTCGTGTTTTCTGGGTGATTCTTATGTGATGAACTTGTCATTAGCTTCGTACAAGCCTCCACTTAAAATGTATAGCGCTATAGGAGTAACGCACCACCCTTGAATGGGAGGTCATGTTAGGTTATTCATTCAGACTTGCGTAAACAGAGGGTTGACTTGTAAATTGCATGCCAGTTTAATACGCTAATCTTGATAACTAGGTTTGCCATGTGGATTGTTCCTTATCATTTTTTTATATACTTATATAATACGCGCCAAACTTGTATGCTCGCCAATACTTTTTGTATTGAACTACACTTTTAAAACATGTTGCAGGTTTAGCGATGATGTTGGTGATACGTAGAATCTAGTAGGATGCCTAGATACACACTTTAAATTTTGTACTCTTTTTGTATTGTATTTCATTATTCATGTTGTTGTATTTGTTTTCAAATCCTTGTAATTGACTCTTTAGAAATGGAATGAAAATTTATTATTTAAATACTTGTCACAAACAATAGCGTTATGAAGTCTCTTGCAATCTGTTTCGTCTCACTACGATGTTTTCGCCATCGGTTGGGGTGTGACAGATTGGTATCAGAGCCATAACTATAGGGAATTAGGAAAAAAAAATGCCATGCTTTTGACCTAGTCTATAGTTAAGCACCAAATTCGACCATACTTGCTTGACATGCTATTTTTATGAAACATCTTTATGTGCTATTCTTGCAATGTCTTTTACGTGTTAATTTCTGGAAATGCTTTATGTGCTTATACTTGTTATTATTATTTTGAACATACGTCTTTTACACGTTCATACTAAAATCGAAACCACTCATAATACACAAACGAGACGACTTCACCAAAACAGGCGTGAAACCCACAATTTGGTAAACAACTCTCAATCCATATACTTTCCTTTTTACATGAAATTCACCATCAAGTTAGGAGTTAAATCCTCACCTTGATGGAGAAATTCAAATTTCAAAATTCTAGTGGACCCTCGTCAAAGTGTTGAAATTAAATTTTGACCCGACGAGTACCAACCACACTTAGGATACAAAATCGCCAAGTTAGGGGTGAAACCCGCACCTTGTCGACTCGTTCCACTCCTTGATTTTCATAAATCCCGCCAAGTCTCGAAATTTCAATTGATTTGGGACATGTAGTAACCGGAAGGGTAAATACCGTTAACCGACTTGTCGGCGAGAGTATTTTACATATTAGGCCAAAGCATGCTCCTCAAATTCAAAAGACTTTTCGACCACTTTGGTTAGTCAAAGTTCTGGTTTGGAACCATCCAAATTTTAATCAAACGTGTGTTTCTATTATCTATCTTATACGATGCAATCTTTCAAATTCAAACTTATTTCCGATATCCTCTTTTCACACACACAACATATTAAATCATTTCATACATTTATACATATGCATGATTTCATATAATTAAATTCTTATTCCTTGTAACGACAAGTGGAGACATATCATCGAGATAGGAGTGATTTTCTTACCTTGACGATTAACTCCATTCCCTCTTTCTTAAAACAACCTCACCAACGAGTTAGGGGTGATTCCCTTACCTAGGTGATCGTCACCAAAAAATTTCCTTCAAAATATCTTATTATGCAAACCCGATCATGTTTTATACCTAAATCGTTTTTCATTATTCAAAATATCTACTTACACCGATTTCAAAATACATTGTTTTTTCAAACCTACTTCTTATCCTACAATCTATTTTCACATAACTCACATACACGAAATTCTTAATCATACCTTAAAATGTTTTATTTCCCGAATTTCAAAACCTTATGAAATGCTACCTATCAATTTAATCGGTCCAATGAATCTTTGGCCAATGAACTTCATATTCGACTTAATCACTACAACACACTCACATTATATCACCATACTAAACTTTCCTCATATACTTATAAGATCTTATAGATGTTATATGATTGTTTTACTGTAAGATGTTTTCTCAAAGTTGATCCTTCTCATTGATCTTTCCGTAATTTATAATACAAAATAATTACAAGGTAAATCTTCTATGATCTTTACAATAATGAGTAAATCAATGCCTAAATATACAAGATACTATTACACCCCCGCAGTTGAAACATCGGGAGGACCGATGTTGAGACTGGAACGAAAGTCATCGAATAAAATACGCGGGAGCCCCTTGGTAAAAATATCGGCAATCTGATGACGAGAAGGAACATGCAAGACCCGAACGTGACCGCGTTGAAAAGCATAAGAGATGTCTGGTCGAGTAAAAGTTAGATACTGTAACGCACCAGCAAGACTGCGAAATGTCGAAGGATCATCATGAAGCGGGCCGTGGTCAGCAGACAGCTTTGATTGCGTATCAACAGGAGTAGCAACCGGTTTGCAAGAGTCCATAGACGCCCGATGGAGAATGTCACGAACATAAGCTTGCTGAGATAAAAACATAGTATCACCTGTCCGAGTTACCTGTATACCCAATAAATAAGACAGTGGCCCCAAATCTTTCATAGCAAATTCTCCGGACAACTTGTGAAGCAACCGTATGCGAAGATCCTCGGAGGACGTGGTAAGAATAATTTCATACACATAAATTAGAAGATAAGCAATCTCATGACCATAATGATAAATGAAAAGAGAGTTGTCAGATTTGCTTTGACGAAACCCATGTAAAGTGACAAAATTGGTGAACCGCTGGTACCATGCTCGTGGAGCCTGTTTGAGGCCATATAAGGACTTCCGTAGCAGACAAACATGGTCAGGAAAATCACGATGTCGAAACCCCATAGGTTGATGCATATAAACTGTTTCTTCTAAATTGCCATGCAAAAAGGCATTAGTAATATCCAACTGATGAATTTTCCATGACTTGGACAACGCAAGTGAAAGGACCAACCGAATAGTAGAGGGTTTAACTACGGGGCTAAACGTATCACCACAGTCAACCCCTATCTACTGCTTACGGCCATCACAAACCAAACGAGCTTTGTACCGTTCCAAAGTACTGTCAGACCGAAATTTATGTTTAAATAACCACAAGCTGCGTATAATGTTCATGTCTGGTTTTCTGGGTACAAGCTCCCAGGTCTTGTTTTTAAGAAGTGCACTAAATTCATTGGACATGGCATTATACCACTCTGGAGAGGACAAGTCAACCTGAGGATTCTTGGGGATGGGTACAATATTTGATGTGTGAAGTGTAAAAATTTGTTTGGGTTTGATAATACCACTCATAGAGCGGGTATGAATTGTGCGAGTGATAGGAGGGGGGAGGTAGACTGATCAGGAACGGTTTGAGATTGAGGGGGCTGAGTTTGTTGGACGGTTGAGGTTGGCGGGTTTAGTTGGGCTTGAATGGAGTCGGGGTGGGTTGGGCTTAGGTGTGGGGACGAGGCAGTGGGTTCAGTGGGAGTGGCGGAAGGTTGGTGTTGGGTAGGTGAAGTAGGTGGGCCGAGAGAGTGGGCTTGGGTATTTGAGGTAGGTCGGCCGATATGGTGAGTTCGGGTAGAGGCGGTATGCGGTCTGTGGGCCGATATTTGGGCTGAAGAGGAGGGGTGAGAAGTTGAGGGTGGGCTAGTGGGTAAAAGAGGAGAGACAGCAGTGGGTGGGAGAGTGGTTGGGTTAGTGTTGATGGATTGGTGGGCATTTTGTAAATATTCCCACACTAAGGGATTAATGGTCTGGTTTAGGAAGTCGTAAGAGGGTGGCTTAGATGGGGATTGTATAGTGTAAGGAAAGATAGATTCTTCAAAGTGAACGTGACGAGAAATAATTATTTGGTGAGAGGTTAAGTCGAGACACTTGTAACCACGATGATTGGAAGGATAACCAAGGAAAACACAAGGGTGTGACCGGTAATCAAGTTTGTGAATGGATGTGGAAGGGGTTAAGGGGTAACACAAGCAGCCGAAAACACGAAGATGATCGTATTCCGGTATGCAATTATAAAGCAAGGTGGTGGGTGATTTAAAATGGTGAGTTTTGCTTGGTGGAATGTTTAAAAGATAGGTGGCATGATGCCACATGTTAGGGGGAAGGGAAGCTTGGGCTAGAAGCGAACGAACCATGTTATTAATGGTGCGGATTTTGCATTCCGCTTTACCGTTTTGAGAAGACGTGTAGGGGCAAGAAAAGCGAAACTGCATGCCATTATGATTGCAAAAATTGTAAAAATTTTGGTTTGCATATTCTTTTCCATTGTCACATTGGAACTGTTTGATTTTACGTTCAAATTGAGTGTTAATTAAATTGTGGAGGGTGGTGAATATGTGGAACACTTGGGACTTAGTTGCGATTGGAAAAGTCCACAAGAAGTTGGTAAAATCATCCAAGAAGAGGATGTAATATTTGTGACCACCCGTGCTAAGTACGGGTGAGGTCCATAAGTCACTGTGAACAATGTCAAAAGCAGAATGAGTACAATTAACAGAATTATAAAATGGCAATTTAACACTTTTACCAAAAATGCAAGATTGACAAAGGGTTTTATTAAATTTTCCAAAATCAACAAAAGAAGATAGTTTCAAGGACTGTAACAATTGTTTGCCAGGGTGGCCCAAGCGTTGATGCCAGCGATCTTGAGACACAGCAGCAAAAACAGAAGGTGAGGTAGATTGAAGTGGGAGAGGTGCAGTCAAAGGATAAAGATCGCCTGTGCTATTGCATCGTAGGATAGGTGCCCGAGTTTTGAGATCCTTCACAAGAAAACCAAAAGGATCAAATTCAATAGAAACTAAATTATCGGTGGTAAGGCGACGAACAGAGATAAGATTTTTGATTAAGTTGGGTCCAAATAAGACATTGTTAAGTTTAAGTGGCGGATAGGGAGGGGGTAGGACCTGGTTGCCTTGTGCCAAAACAGGGATAGTCATGCCATTACCAACAATTATATTTTTATTAGTGCACCTATTAAAATTAGACGGGGAGTATATACCTTGCTCATTAGCCGAGTGAGAAGTAGCTCCAGTATCCATCACCCCATGGTCGGACTGATTAAGTGCCAACGAGTAGAGGGCCTGTTCGATGTCGACAAGAAGCAGCCGACGGCAGTAATAGGGTTTAGGGGGAGGGGGATCGAAAAAGGCTTGATACCATGTAAGATGTTTTCTCAAAGTTGATCCTTCTCATTGATCTTTCCGTAATTTATAATACAAAATAATTACAAGGTAAATCTTCTATGATCTTTACAATAATGAGTAAATCAATGCCTAAATATACAAGATACTATTATTTACCAAAGACTCTTTTCAACATCAACAAATAAATTGTTAAAACTCTTTTCAATGATCACTAAGTCCATTTGGCTAAATTTCTTTTCTAAGAATCAACGTTTCCCAAGAACCTCCACAATTCAAAAACTTCTTATTTTGATACCAACGAAGCGAACCTATTATTTTTGAAAATCTTTTCCTACACCGCTCAATTCGTCATTCAAATCTCAAAACGCGTGGGCAAGAAGACTTCATGGGGACCGACAATCTTCAACTTACGTAAATTATTAAAAAAAAAACAAAAGTAGCATTTCCGTTCATTACAAAAGACGTTATGCATAACCATTGAGTAATTTATATCCTCTTACATTTACAAACTACATTCTATCTTCCAAACCAAACTCAATCTATTTTGATTCGATAAACTCGACGTTTTGCTTAAACAACTATACATGTAAATCATCATGCACGTTTTAATCGTTACCTCGCGACGAGTTCGCTCATATCATTCGTCTTACATATTCAAATTTCTCGAGCATTTTATATGCCCGAATTCGTTATACTTCAACATACACTATATACGTAATTTTTATTAATCGTGCCTGCATTCATACTCATACGTTTATGTCTATACTCATACTTATGTGCATATTCATACTTAAACTTATATCTATGCTCATACTTTCATTCATACTCATGATTCATACATTCGTACCCGTAAGCGAGTGGAATCCAAGGGATTCGCTTGCGTGGGTCCCATACATACTTAAGCATGGACTTGCTTATATACATTCCTATACGTACTCATTCATATTTTCAAATACCTTAATTCATATACAACTAGTACAAGTTATGCAGATCATGCGACAATCGGTATAATCGCGGGTGCATACGGGATTATAGTGATAAGCGCATGAGAACCATAGAGTGTACTGTTGTATATGGTAGGACACGGAACGTAACATGACACCGGATACGAAACGAACATAATATGGTCGAAACATGGTGGATACGCCGCTGGTACTTCCTATATATAAGTGTTTTCACCGTGTTACCGAACTTTCGTAGAACGTGCCATGAGAAATTCAGTGTTTTGCAAACCTTTGGACCTAATACAAACTTTAGACAACTCACAAACGCATTATATCCGATTATCCTCGACAAGACCACATTCTTAACGTACTACTTTTGTCTACCCGATACTTATGCTATTCGAATACTCACATTCGTTATTAAAATCAATCGTTCACTCTTATACTTACCTTATTCCCCATTTTACCCCGTTCTTGTACGAGCCCTCGTTTACAATCAAGTCTGTTTAAACGTTCGAATCCTAACTTACCTCCTTACCTTTAAAACTATCCTTCTATTCTTTATTCTTGTGCAAACGTAACTTGTATACCGTTGACGCTTTATTTAAAGCACCAAACTTTCTCATTCCTCTCAAAAAGAAATTTTTATAAATATGTGGTTTTACACTATCCTTAAAACTTCCTATATCGAATACAAATCGTTTTTGATACAAAGATCTCCCTCGTAAATATGATACATTTTAATACATCCCCCAATTTAAGTTACTCCAACTTGTTTAAATCTGCTTTACCTATACACACACCTATACGTTTTCAATTATGCTTGGTACTTCAAGTCTATTTTAGCCGAACAAAATTCTTTTGCAAACCCACCTTGTCGTTTTTCAAAATTTCATACTTTTCACGTTTCAAAACTTTCGAGTCTCAATTTTTAATAATCACCTTTTGCCAAAACTCTTTCAAGTGTTCCTCTTGAATAAATTTCAGGACGAAATTTCCTAAAGGATGGGAGACTGTAACGCCCTGCGTTTTCATACTTTCTATATTTGGAAACCCTTGCTTGAAATTCTATTTTTGGAAACTTTGTAACTTTGTAATCGTTCTTTTGTCATAATCGACGTAAAAACCGAGACACGAATCATAATGAAATTGGTATATTAGTTACACTTATCATATATACACTTCATACATGTTTATACGTTTAAAAACATCTTTCATACGACACTTATTTCATATTTTGTGCTAAGAACGTCAAACTTGCAAACTATCGATCTATATGCCAAACTTATACAAATCCGACGCTTATTCATGACACATATACGTATTTATACTCGTTTTATATTTGTTTTATGATATAATTACATTCTGTACTTATAAATATGATTCTTATACTTAAAACGCATTGAAAACAACCTAAAACATCAATATACCAAAGTCTAGGGGTCAAAAGTGGCAAAAACCCAACATCTTTCTCGGCTGCATGGCGCCGCCACCCGCGACGGGTGGAGGAGAATTCCTCCATGGGTCGCTACAGAATCTAATCCGAGACCAGCTCAATCAGGGGCCTTCGCGCCCCGCGACATAGGTCGTGTAGGCCTTAGCCTTGTCTGATCACACGCATAGGCTCGACACGTGGCAGCTCAGTGTGTCGCCTCGTAGCCGGGCTGTCGCGCCCCGCGTAAAAGACCTTAAGGGTCTTCGCGACCCGCGAGCGCTCCTCAGAAATTGTTTTTATTTTATTTTTGTAAAATTAAAGGTATTTAGGACCGGTTTTCGTATACGGGGTGTATTTTAGGACGTATTGGGGTGTTTTAAGTATTTTAAGGGTGTCAGAAATATTTTAGGAGGGTTGTTATATTGCTCATCCCTGATCATGGGTGTCGTACAAACAACAACGGTGTCGTACAACTTTTTCTTGTTGATTTTCTTCAACTTTTAATGATTTCTTTTTTTAGTTTCAGGGGTAGGGATGAGCTAGGTGGCAACTAATATCGAAAATACCGGTTACGGTACCGGTATATGAAGGTAAAAATCGGTAGCGAACCGGTACTAGGAACCCCAAAAGTCGGTACTGAATTGGTACTTAGGATCCTTCGGTTCGGGAAATTCGGTACCGGTACCCAGTATTATTTGCTCATCTCTGACCACGGGTTTCATACGAACATCATTAACATAGAATTTTTTTGGTTGATTTTCTTTCGATTATTTTTTACTGTTTTTTACATTTTCTTTTTATTCTTGTTAGAGGTTCCGTGTGCAACGCGCTCGTAGTGATTTCAAAACACATGTAAACACAGACTAAATAATAAAATAAGTTCGCCGCAACGCGGCTAAGGTGATAAACTAGTTTAGAGTAAAATTACAAATAAAGCCATCATTTGTATCAGTTTACCCAATTCCACTCCCTCAACCTTAGATCTTTTAATCATCCACCATAAGCTTCAAACATCCCTCAACACAGAACCCATGATATACCTATTTACACTTTTGCAAAACTTTAAAAAATATATTTTTGACCAAGGATAAAAACACTCTCCAAACCTTTAAACATCTGAGCAACAAAACAAATTTACATCTAGAATTTTTGAAACAATCAAAATCCATTTTGAACACAAAAACCCATTGTAACTTGATTTACATATGGACCATTCAAAGAGTAAATTGTGTAGTGTATAAAATGAAAAAGAAAAAACAGAAATTACATCTCACTTTCATTGGAGCCGTCGTCGCACCACCCAGGTCAAGAACCCCCACCGCCGCCTCCAAATCAGTAACCCCCTCTGAGTGAACCAGAGCCATCGGGCTCTCTCTAACATTGTCTCCGGTCACCATCTCAAAATCCTAATAACTATTATATATAAATATATGACAAAAATAAGTAAACAATAATACTATATATAAAAACTATAATAATAAATAAATATAAATAATTATAAATGTACACAATATAATTAATAAATAATAAAATTAGCCGAGGTTCGACTTGAAAGACTACTCATGAACCAAGTTTGAGTTTTAAAAATAGAGCTCGCTCTCGTAAGTTAAACGAGTCGAGCTCGAACTTCATTGAGCTCGGCTCGGCTTGGCTCAGCTCGTCACGCTTACACCCCTGCGTAGTTATAAATTAATTTTTTTATTCCTTATTATCGTTTGCATTCATATATTTTAAATTTTGTAAAATTTTTCTTGGTAAATTGCACATTACAAATATATAACTAGAATGGTAACAAATTACGAAATATATTTATTTGTAAAATGTAAGAATAATTATACGAATAGCGTTGGTTTCTAAGGTCCTTTTTTTTGTGTAACATCTAAAAATATAACGCGACTCCATTTTATTAAAAGATGATCTTCATATATTCGTACTACGTTTCTTTTAGTTTTGTTAGACGATGTGTGCCTTCTTGTCCTAAAATTTAATAAACTATGATTGTTGTGTTATTCTAACAACTAGATTTATCATCCGCCGCAATGCGACGGGACGTAAAACCGTGCCGAATAGCACCAATACCATACCACCGCCAACGCCAACCAATGCTAAAGTTACGGTGTACTAATGTAAAGAAATTAGACTGCAACGTAAAACATAGAAAATAATAATTAAGTCGATTTAGGACCCCGCACGTTGTAACGAACCCGTCAAACAGGGAAAAGATAGACGACGTAAAAACGTTGAATCACACACGCACGTTGAGCCGTGTTAACTCGCAAAATCTAGTACGAAGCGTAAAATGAAATGTTAAAACGTTGAACCACACACACGTTACGCCGTGTTAACTCGCAAAATTTAAAATCAAAAATCACCGAAATATGAAAAGAGTTGGAACCAAAGTTGAAAGTACAAAAGTTGTAAGGTTGAATTGCAAGAGATGAAAAAACTTTTTGTGTTATAAGTAGAAAAACAAATAGCTTTGGGTTAAAAAAGAAACATCAAATTTTATTTTATTTTTTGAAAACAATCCTAAGCATAAGGTATACACCTATATGCATACAAATGTTTATTTATAGTTTGTTAATTTGTTAATAGTTTTGATATAAAATAATCTCCTCGTGCGGGTACTAGTTAATGACAATAACATGATCCGATTACGGTGGAAGTTGTAGTTGTCTTGTCCACACTCCAAAGTCTTCATGATGGACCATTTCGGATGAAAATTACACGTGTCACCTTCAACGCTCCAATTATTGCAAGAAAGTTAGTTTGCATGTATTTACTTTTTTTTTAAAGGAAAATTTCATTAAACCAACAAAACCAACTCGAAACCGAGAGGCCAGCCCTAAAACAAACTACATAATTACATATTTACACCAATCATCCCACGATATACTCCTATCTTTAGATCTATTACGATACCAAACAAAACCCAAAGATCTAATTTGGCTAAAAACACCATTTACACTAAAATCCTTCCCCGAGAAGATCAACCGGTTTCTAGCATTCCAAATACATCAACAAGAGAGAATAACAATACCGTGGAACACATCTTTCCTAAGACCATCCAGGCCGCACCAATTGTGAACTTCCAAAACATCCCGAAAAGAAAATACGAACAAGTTAGAGGTCTTGCACCATGCTTGAATTTTCTGCCATATAGCCGACGAAACCCCACAAGAGGTGAAAAGATGATCAACCGACTCTACCCCCATCTTACAAAGAGGACAACTAGAATTTTTTAACGACCAAATAAATTACTGGATAGGCATCCTGAGATGTACTCAATCGAGCAAATATCCACTCCTATATAACGGTCAGAGTTGGATGTATACCCGAGCCACCAAGCCACCAGTTCCGGAGAAAACCCGCCCGCCCGAAGGCCCACTGCGGTAAAACTAGGTTCGGCTCGGTTTCGAACTGGTGACCTCTATAGAGGCCTAATTCTAAACTTCATTGCCACCACAAATGTCCTTCAAAGTGATGCTAGTGGGAGTTGAACTCGGGACATCAAAAAGAGAAATCAAGTGACTAACCACTAGACCTACTTATTATGACATTTACGCAATAAAATAAGTGACATTACACTATTTGTGTTTGCCGAACATTTTTTTAATAACAAAAAAATCTCACGTGTAAACGCATCATACTCGAGGCTATGTCTAAGGTCAACTTCTCGACTGTCACGAGACCGTGCTTCTAGATGCACGAGAAATGGATGGAATACGTCTCTACTAGAGAGGGCAGACCAATTAACCGCTGAACCAAATTCTCAGGATGAATTGAACCTACGTCTCCATCGAAAATGACCCCGATTTGTGTTTGCCGAACATAACAAAGTGTTGTCCGTTCATAGTAGATGTGTTATAATCTACCCATTAATGTTACAATAATATATTCATTAAGGCTTAGTTTTGTTTATGTTCCGTAGTGTTTATTAATATACTAGGTTATAACCCCGTGTATTACACGGGTTGACTAAATAAATTTTATATACTAAATAATAAAATAATATATCTTTAAAAACCTCATTTATTGCACGGGTTGAATAAATATAATTTTATATATTAAATAATAAAAAAGTTATATCTACAAAACCATATTTTACGGGTTGAATAAATGAAATTTTAAATACCAAATGAAAAAAGTAATATCTTTAAAAGTACGTGTATTACATGAGTAGAATAAATGTAATATTTTTTACTAAATAATAAAATAATACATCTTTAAAAACCCCATTTATTACACGAGTTGAATAAATGTGATTTTATATACCAAAAAATAAAAAAATTACATCTTTAAAAATATGCGTATTACACGGTTTGAATAAATGTAATTTTCTGTACTAAATAATAAAAAGAGTAAAATGCAATTTGCGTCCCTGTGGTATGTCCCAAACATCAACTTGAGTCCCTAAAAATAATTTTTTGCATTCTGAGTCCATGTGGTATTCATTTCATAACACTATGAGTCCTTCTGAGTCCCTGTGTGAGTCCCTGTGGTATTCATGCAAAAATTGTTAACAGGGACTCAGAAGGACTCATAGTGTTATGAAATGAATACCACAGGGGCTCAGAATGCAAAAAAATATTTTTAGGGACTCAAGTTGATGTTTGGGACATACCACAGGGACGCAAATTGCATTTTACTCTAATAAAAAATATATATCCCTAAAAAACTTCATGTATTATACGAATTGAATAAATCTATTTTTATATATCAAATAATAAAAAGTTATAAGTTAAAAAACCTCATGTTATATCTTAAAAAACCTCATGTATTACATGGGTCTAGTAAATGTAATTTTGTATAGTGAAAATAAAAATATTTAATATATTAATACAAAGTTTGGTTTTCGAGATAAAAATAGATTATTCTGTTGTTGCAAAATTTGTTAACGAAGTCTCAATAAATGTAACCATTTATTTAAAACTCTGTAAATATATAAATGATAAATAATATTAGTTAATTTTGTTTCAAGTTTCGTAAAATCTATTTGATACCAAACTAAACAAAACATTCAAATATATAGTTAAGACCAAATTAGATAACTAAGTTTGAATTTGAAGTAAATGGATAAATATAAAAGTAATAATTAATTGAGTTATTACTGTTTTCGTCCCTGTGGTTTGTCAAAAAATCACTATTTCAGTCCATTAGTTTAAAAATTGCGATTTCAGTCCCTGTAATTTCACTTTCGTAACCATTTATGTCCCTGTGGTTTCCTTTCGTAACAATTTCAATCCATTATTCTGTTAAGTATAGGGACTGAAATAGTTAATGAGGTGGACTGAAATAGTTACGAAAGTAAAACCATAGGGACTGAAATCTCAATTTTTAAACTAATTGACTGAAATAGTAATTTTTGACAAACCACAGGGACGAAAACAGTAATTAACTCTAATTAATTCAGATAAATAATATTATAAATGAGAATGAGATTAAACTAAATAATAATTATCCATAAGTTATTAAACTAAATAATATTTAATAGGAGGGTTATCTATAATTAATTAAAAATATTAAACTAAAATAATAATTATCTATAAGAGATTGCCTAATATGATGACAAGTGTCCTCAAAGTGGTTTCTTTTATTATATAGTATAGATTAATAATAAGCACCAAGTTCTGGGCCCAAGGCAAACACAGGGTGTCATTAGGGTGTGGGGGGCGCCTTCGGGGACCCCTCTTGCCGAGCGGGAGAGACACCGCCATCAAAGCGGTGAGGTAGAGAGAGGGAGGAAAGCGGTGGGGCTTCACCGAAGAGAGGGGGAGGAGAGAGGATGAGTGGACCAATCAAATCATTTTGTTTGTTTTTTTTTTTTTTTTGAATAAAAAAACAAGGGGAGTGGCGCCATCAAATTGGGGTGTTATGGGAGTTTAAGAGGGGAGTTGACGTGGCACATGAGGATTGGGTGTGCGTAAGAGAGGGGACTCCCCTCTTAGGGGAGTGCCCCCCTCACCCTTACACAAAAAGTGAAAGGTAAAGTGTCCTTATGTAATTTGAACCAAACCACTGGGTGATAAATTGCACTTTAAATTTTATTTATTTATTTGGATGTAACAATGAAACTAGTTAGAAAAGTAAGATTTTTTGGAATTATGTTCATATTATGCATTTTTAAGTTTTATTTTAAAGCTTAATCTTCCTTCGTGCGGTGCTTTATAAGGAGACATGGATGTTTGAATGGAATCGACGATTTTGGTTCTTCAAAGCTAATTTAACAAAGTATCTTGTTTCAGGGTAGATCAATTTGGCTAAAAACTTAATTATTAGACTTAAAATGCATCACAAAAAAAATGCTCAAATCGTTTCAGTTCCATATTTTAAATTTTCTCTTAATGGATAGTGAGTTCATCTTGATTCCTAACTAAACCTTTGTACTTTCTCATAGGAAATCGATCTTTCTTCTTGTTAGTGCCAACGATATGTTTACTAATGTCTAGTTCACTAGCAATCTAACTGAGTTATAACAACCTTTTGGAAAGAAACTTCTTCAAGAAGGACTTGGTTCAACTTCTAATAACAAAAGCTTTATTCTTGGTGAGATGATAGATATTTTTAATTCTGAACAATAAGGCTCGGAGTTGTGGTTTGGCGCCCCCATGCCACATCACCATGTTAAAGTCCCAAACATCATGCCGCGGGCGTTAAAAGGTGTGTGTGTGAGGGGGGGGGGGGGGGGGGGGGGTATTTCCGTTGACCATTGCTGTGTGTGTGGGAGCCACCTAAATCAACCGGTCACTTTTATAAAAAAAAAAAATCTAGTTTAAACCGTTTAAACCACAACGCGATAGTTAAAGGATGAATTATTTAAAATTCATTTTTTATGTGACAGAGACGCATCGGTAGCTTGTAACCGTGCAAACCTTCCAAAAACTAATAAAAGCCAACATACAAATTTTAGCCAACGAAATAATAAAGACAATGCTTTCTCCGTATGCATTGTTACAACTTTTTAACAACTAAATAATAAAGACAAAACCTATAGCCCTTTAAATGTAATCCACAGAAGATTCATAGTATTGAGTCAATACTATTGACAATGCTTTCTCCATATGCATTAATGTTACCACTTTTTAACAACTATAATAAAGATAAAACTGTAGCCCTTTAATATCACCATCATATTCATAGTATTGACAATGCTTCATATGCATTAATGTTCCCCTTTTTAACAACTATATAATAAAGAAAAAACTGTAGCCCTTTAAATGTAATGCACAGAAGATTGATGGATAAAACTAACCAAAATAAAACAAATGAAAATCTCTAAAGGGACTCTTAAGTGGTGTTCTCCACAATCAAAAGGTTAAAATTCTAAATTTTACGAAACATTAGTATTGAGTATTTATTCTAGAAAATATGGGGATTTGTTGTTAAAACAAATGAAACATCTTTGCATTGTGTTCTTATAAAAAAAATCTTAGATCTGAAAACATCCAAAAAAGCATATTTTTGCACCTAAACCATAATAGAAAATTAGGGTTTGTTTTTCTGATTTTTATGCATATGTTACTTTAAATATTATATTATGTAAGTAGGTCATATAATCATGTATCACACGAGTTTAAGAATAGAAATTATACAAGTGAGTAACTTCTACAATAATATACGTATTTTTTAGATGGTTTGGTTGGCATTTAATAAAATATAAACATTTATTATATAGGGGATGGTTCAAATGAAAACCACTTTTATTGTGAAAACTCGAAAACTAACTAAAAAAAGCCTAAAAAACGCACAAATTTTTTTTTTCAATTTTTTTATAAAAATCGCTGGTTTTTATATATAAAAAAAAACTTTTTTTCAAAAAAAAAAAAAAAATTTGTAGTACACATGTGTAATAATACACATGTGTAGTACACATACACATATGTAGTATTACACATGTGCACTACACAAAAAAAAAAAAAAAAATTTGAAATTTTTTTTATATAGAAAAAGCTGCGAAAATTGGGTTGCAAAAAAAAATGGTATTTTTTTTTGCTTTTTTTAATTAGTTTTCGAGTTTTCACAATAACTAGTGGTTTTCATTTGAACATTCCCCTTATTATATTTATATAAGGTATATATTTACATGAATGTTATATATATTGACCTATGGTATTTTTGATGTGAGATACGACCAACAGACATTTTTTATCAGACTTATTTCTCGTATATAAGACCATCCGTAGTGGGGCGGTATTTTAAAAAAAAATTGAAAAAAACGCCCCCCCCCCCCCCCATTACGGTAGGCGTTTTATGGCGTTATTTTTGAAAAAAAAAATGAACATGGCGTTTTAAAAAAACGCTGAATATTGCTTTGGGCCAAGAGATGACCGTTTGACAACGGTCAATTGTTTAATAATTTTTTTAATCCAAAATTTACCCACTGTATATATATATCACCCACTTTCTCCTATTTTTTTATAAAAAAACCTCACTTTCTCTCCTACTTCTTTTATATTTTATACAAACATGCATCCATTCCGACTCCCCTTTGGTGTCCCCGCAAGACCCATGAACCCGAACACAACCCAACCGCAACACACGTTTAACCTTCAAGAAATGGACCCGAGCATGTTAACGTACGCGGCTTACTTGAGTGGCGCCACTCCGTTCGTGCCTCCCACCTTCGGATATGGTCAAGCCGGCGGGTCGCAACCGTCACAAGAACAAGCCGAACCCGAACCCGATGTCGATGTCGTGCCGGAGACGCAACCCGAACCGGTGCAAGAGAAATCGAAACGCGGCAGAAAGTCGCATAAGAAGAAGGAAAAGGACGAACCTCGACGTACAAAAACTCACCTTAAATGGACGAAGGATGAGGAATTCGCGTTGACTCGGGCATGGCTCGACATTTCGGAGGACCACGAAACCGGTAACTTTTATATTTTTTTTTACTTATATTTTTACTTTTATTTTTAACATACAACTTATATTTTTATTTTTTAAATTTGTAGCAAACTTTCAAACGGGCCCCGTTTTTTGGGATAGGGTTCGTGCACTCTTTTATAGCACGTGGGGTCAAGGCGAACATCGGGACAAAGATTCCATTTCTAGCAAATGGACCGACATCAACAACAAGTGTCATGCGTTCCAAGAAGTGTACCAACGTAACTTCGATAATCGCCCAAGCGGTGAAGGTGACGTCAGGGTTTTAAAGAGGACTTTGGACGAGTTCGAGAAAACGAAATGCCCTTTCGCGTACTATAAGTGTTGGGATCTACTACGAAAAAAGTCCAAAGTGGGCACGAGTAGGTACCATGACGTCTAGTAGTAGACGTCGAGCTAAACGGTCAAAAACATCATCCTCCGTTGACCCTGAAACACCGACATCGGATGCCCGCAATGTCGATCTAAATGAGGTGGTGGACGTTGACGAGGAATGATGCGTGTGAAGTGTCGTATATTTTAGGTGTATATTTTAAGCCCTTTTTAACACTTATTTTAGCCAAGTTTTAAATTTATAAAACACGATATTTCACTAACACTAAACACACATATGGGCAAGTGCACCCATCGTTGAGTGTAGTATAGCGTTGGTAAGATACCGAGGTCGTCCAAGGACACAAGAGCTTTTAGTACCGGTTTATCCTCAACGTCTAACCAAAATAAAAGTTTAGAAAAATGTTTTTAAACTAAAAAATAAAAACTAACTAAAATGCTGAAAATAAAAATAAAAACAGATAGACAAGATGAATCACTTGGTTCCGACTCGTATCTAGTATAACCTTTGATTATTTCCGCACTTTTGCACATAATTAAGAGATTATCTTAGTTATTGTAGTAGGCCCCTCTTTTGAAGGTGACGTTACCCTCACCCCAGTAGTTTGAGTCAGCAGGGATACAATCCTAAAGGGGTGGATTATTGGAAGATAATGAATTAAGTTATTAATGCAGTATTGTGGTAGGCCCCGCTTTTGGCGGTGACGTTACCCTCGACTAAGTAGTCTGAGTCAGCAGGGATACAGTCCTAAATAGCCGGGTTATAGTATTAATAGTAGTTAACTTATGAGGGGATCAAAGAGTTTGGACCCCCGCCATCCAATACCGTGAAGTATTGAAGGAGGTCCTACTAAATTTGACCCAGGTCCATTGCAGGACCTCTAAACGCTGAACAATGGCAAGACCTTTACCAAACCGTTCCTTAACCCCCTACCAGGTAGCCAACATACCTCCATATAGACCGTGGAGATATGAATGGTGAAAATCCTTTATTTTATATAGACAGTAAAATAATGCCAAGACACCACGGACAAACGATAAGGAAAGATCACCTTCAACATAAGTAACTAGTTATTAAAGTCATTAATACAAAACCAAATAAAAAGTGCAAAAGATTAGAAATAAAAAGTATTATACTAGACACTTTGTCTTCACCAAGTGATGTAAGAGACTTAGGCAAACATGGCCTTGATTGTCAAGAACTCTTACGATCAATCTTGGATCCCGAGACGACTCACACACTCTATGATGGACAATGGATGATGGTGTTGTGATGGTGGTGGGTGGTGGATGAAGTGTGAGAGAGGTGGTGTGCCAAGGGATGGTTTGAGCTTGAGCCAAGCACTCCTATTTATAGCCTGTACAGAAGCCTGGACACGGCCCCGTGTCCACCCTTTTCTCTTTCTTCATTAATACAGTTTGTCTTTATTAGCTCCACACGCCCCCGTGTCCGCTGGGCACGGCCCCGTGTCCGTCTGACACTCTCTCTCTTCATTAATTGTAATTCGCAATTACAATTAATGCGCCTGCTGTACTTTCGCCACGCCCCCGTGTCCGCTGGGCACGGCCCCGTGGTGGGTAATAGAAACTTCTACAGGTTTGTCTTTTGTGCCAGGGCTGACCATTCTGGACACGGCCCCGTGTTCGCTGAGCACGACCCCGTGTTGAGCTGGACACGCCCCGTGTCGGGCTGGGCACGCCCCCTGTCGGGCTGGGCACAGCCCCATGCTCAGCTGGGCACAGCCCCATGCTCAGCTTTTCTTCTTGTTTTTGCTTTGGGAGGTGTTGTCGAGGGGTCGGGCATGCCACGTTTCTTCCTTTTCTTTGTATTTATGTTGGTTTTGGCTGTATTTTCGTTCCTTTTGTTCGTTTAAGCTCATTTGACCCTGTAAATTCAAAAGGAAGACAAAAACATACTTTTTCCAACATTAGTACTAAAAAAGGGTTAGTTTTATGCCTTATTTGATGTAATTTATATGTTGCATTTTACACACATCAAGGAACTTGAAGAAGAGTTGACCCGACCGCCCGGTAGAAGAAAGGATAAGCGAACCGGGAAAAAACGGTCGAGTCGTCTTCCGATCTCGAGTTAAAGGAAGATTTCGAGGAGATGAACCGTCGTCTCTAAGACATTCGCGACCTCGGCCACCAACGTTATGAGATTATGAAAGAACGAGTGGCCGAAACCAAAAAGTTTAACGAGATGCAAGAGGCGAGGCAAATGGAAAAGGACATTGAGTTTTTGTCCAAACCGATCGACCACCTCCAAGGCGACGCGTTGATCCTTGCGCAAATGCGTCGCCAAAAAATTCGAGAAAAATATGGACTCTAGATCATCTTTTTTTTTTAACTTTATTTTTTTCGGTTTTTTTATTTTCTGTTTTTTTCGGGTTTTTTTTTATTTCAAGTAGTGTAATTTTTATTTTAAATTAATGAAGATTTTTATGTTTTAAATTAAAAAAAATAATTCTAAAATGATTGCATGGGCGTTATTGGATTAATGCCCCACTACGCCACTTTTGGAATAATGCCCCATGCTGACTGGACTGCCATGTGTCGAATAATGCCCCATGGTGGGGGCATTATTTTGTTTCACCACTACACATTGTCTAAGGTGATAATTTATAAAAGAGTTAAATGCTTGGTTGGTCCCTGTGGTTTGCAAAAATTGCAGACTTGGTCCTAGTGGTTTACTAATTACACGCTTGGTCCCAAAAGTTGTCAAAAATGCACTCGGTTGGTCCCCAGCCCTAACATCAGTTAAATATCTCAGTTAAGTCCATGTTAAATGACCAAAATACCCTTGCTCATTAACAAAAGGATTTCAACACCTTTCTGACTTTATAATCATCTTCATCACCATCATCATCTTCATCTTCTTACTGCTATGTTTAACCCACCACCATCTCACCCACCTCCGCCACCATTTCGTCATCTTCCTCATCGCGTTAATCATCATCATCATCGTCATTTCGTCAGCGGCGGGTCGCCGGAAAGACGACCAGCGTCGATCGGACCCAGGAGTGTAACACCTCGAAAATTCACGTCCTATAATGTGTAGACACGTGTCGTATGTTTAAACGTGTGGAAGAATATTATGAAAGGACTAAAGTTGACAAACATAGAAAGTATGTGAATATACGTATTCTAAGTGTCAACAGTGAATAAATATATTGTATATTAACCCTTCAAGATGCTCATACCTTCAAACGAATAAATCATGGATCATACGAAGCTAAAAGTGAGAGATTACAAACTACGGAGGCTAAATGTGTCAACATGTTTAAGTTATACCTCTGAGTGACCTTTTGACAAACCCGAAGCTTCGTAACGGTTAATTATGCTCACTAGAATACACGGTTTAAATTTCGTAAAGTTTCGTTAACGTATGAGAAAGTTATGATCGAATTCGTGTGCGAAGGGTTAAAGTGCAAACGTTGAAAGTTAAGACTTTTCGGGTTAACCGGAAGTGTTCAGGGACTTGGCAAAGTGGGTATAGGTCCTAAAGCCCTTGTGGGTAATTATAAGGGGGTCAAAATGCAAGAAATAACCTTGGTTGCCCTTTCGAAGAGCCAAGGGTCAACATTGCAATAAATAGAAAATTTAAAAATCTGATTCGCAGGCTCAGGCGGCCCGCGTTGGGTTCTGCTAAACGGGAGGCGGGCCGCGTCAGGCCGCCAGATGCAGAAAACGGGGACAGACCCCTGGAAACGCGCAGAATCGATCTTAAACGACATTTTAACATGGTGGGCGACCCCTAAACTGTACTAGGGCACTAGAGACACATGTTGGATGGTTGTGGTCGATCATAGAGTTACGTGTCAACATATTGTGGTGATAATTTCACTATAAAAGGCCATTGTGTGCAATGTTGTTCTTCACACCATTCTCTGCCTTATCTGATCAATTCTGGAGCTCTCAAGCAGGTCCAACGGATCATATCTCGTGCATAGGACTCTTGTAAGTCTGCTAGTCCTTCTTTAATTGAGTTTAGCTTGTTTAATTAGCTAAAAGTCAAACCGTCGTAATTACGGTTTGACTTCGAGATTAGTCAACAATGGCTCAGTCATATCTCGAATTAAAAGTGGTTATAAGTTGGTATTTATGTGGGTAATAAGACCTTAAAAGGGCTCCCCCTGATCACCACTCCAACTAGGTCAAAAGTCGGGTCAAACTTATATTTAAAAAGTCAACAGGAAGCTTAAAATACCGTTTATGCATAATTAACATTGTAGATCATTTACAACCTGTTGGATCATTGTTATAACTTGGTAATAAGTGTAAGAACATGTATAAACATGTTCAACCCGACAATTTCCTGTTTAGACCCGGTTCGGAACCGAAAGTCACATAGTTTGACTTTCACTTTGACTTTCAGTTCTGACCCGTTAAGGCATGTTTTAGAAATGCCTCAGAGCTTTAATTGGACTAGGTTACATGTTAGAACAACCCTCTGTGATTATACACCTTGGTTCATTAGTTATCCAATTAATATGCATGTTTCCGTTAATTGCTCATATGTTGACCGTTATGCCCTTATTACCTTAAAACGTGATTTTTGGAAATATAAAAGAGTAGAAACTTTAATTACTGATATATAAACTTGTATGCAAAGTTTGACATCAGTTTGACTTGTAGATTAAGAGTTATGCTCATTATCGCAAATTTAAAACTTAATGTTAATAAAACGGCGTAATTAGCGTATAGCCTAGTTAAGCCTACTTTTTAATACCAAATCTTTTACCCACTAATGTAATATATTATTTTGGGATTTTTTAAAGATTTTTAATTAATTTTAGGCTGAGCATAACTAGTAGTCGTAGGCTTAATCCGGTAATTGTCGGTTTTGCCCTTACGGGCCATAAAATGAGTTTTACATATCTAAACGACTCCAAACCTTTTGCTACTGATCACATATGATAAATAAATTATTTTAAGCCTTCTGGAAATATAAAAATATCAGATTTAAGTATCGAACCCGGAAGTGGCCTTTAATCGCCTTATTTAGCGTTTTTAACGCATAGTATGTATTAAAATCATATTGAACATACCCGGGTTGATACCCACTGATATTTTAGGCAAATTAGAATATTTTAACAGTAAGCAAAGGTTGATTAACTCAGACTCCGGTTTTGAGCCTTTCGGCTTATGTGAAATTACCAAAATGCCCCTACGGTGCATAGTTGGCTATAAATGATAGAATTCACATAAATACTTTCACCTACTGATATAACTTAGCAAATTGAGTATATTTGCTGATTACATCAGACCTGTAACTCAGATTGTTACTTAAACTCTTTTATAAACTTTTAAATGACCAAACTACCCCTACGGGGCCTAGTTTGTGTTTAAACACGTTTCGGGCATAATGAAAGACATCTTACTGATGTCGCAACATATTTGAGGCATAATTAACTTAGGAAACCTGTATATAGCTCTCATGAATACCCGTCACGCTTATTACGCGTACGGTTCGGTTTATGTAACAAGTTTACATAAATTAGCCGAAACGGGTCAAACCTTAACGGTTTTATCTCAAAATCCAGAATGTGAATAATAAACCCATATTAAACAAGTCTTCAAACTTGCCGGGTCTAAATCACATTCTATCCGGTCTTCGCTTAAACGTGCGTACGTACCGTATCTTTGAAACTAGCCGGTCTAAGCTTAAGCTTAATTAAAGACCCGTTAGGATTCTAATAGGTTATTATAAAACATTCGTTCCAGATTAGGAGGACCAGTAAAAGCTACGTGCATTTTGCTTATTGTGATTAATACTTGCTCAGGTAAATACTTTTAACTTATTTTCCCTATACGGGCTTGGGTTACGGTATATAGCATACCGCTTGATCGGGCATCAAATCTCCACCGTTAAAGTGGGTAGTTGAATAATTTGATTGGCTCGTTTAAACAGTCTTGTTACTTAAAGCCTTTGGGGGGTTAATGACCATGTCCCGGATATCCTCGGCATCATTTTACGAAATGGCCACGACTTAAGCGCGGGGTGTAGGCGTACACCCGTCAGTGCACAAAAGAACATTGTGGTGTGTCTATTGATCTTTAACCCGGACAAGATCCGGGCTACTGAACGCACAAGGAACGTGTAATTCGTTCACAAGATTATAATATTAAATAATTCTCCCAAGTTAAATAAAATGTTTATGCCATGTGCATCCAAACCAATTTTCAATTATTTTCCAAAATGAGTCAGTTGAATGTATTTACCAGTGTAAACTGACGTATTTTCCCAAAAAGATTAAATGCAGGTACTATGCGTAATTGGCTGGGATTTCTCCTTAGCATCATTAGAAGTCTCGCAAGCTTAAGATGCCTGAAGTCTGTTGAACCATTAATGTCACACCCCCAAAATCCACACGCGGAGTATCACCGCTTGAAGGCGTGACTGACCAGGATCTTAACCATCAATCACATTGAACTCATAAGCATAGATAAATAATACTTTCATTTATAAACAAGTGTTACAATGTTACAATATTTCACAGTTTACAGCGGAAGCATATTTGACTCGTTAAGTGTTTATAAAACCATATGTAAGCTCTTAGTCTTATATTGCGTTTCCATGTGTCTCGACCCATGACCACTCCAGCTTCTCAGACAGCAAGTCCCTTTGATATGCACCTAAAGGCCTGCAAGGCATGTAGCAACGAATCAACAACAAAGTTGAGCGAGTTCACAGTTGGTTGTTTGGTTATAGTATTCATTTCGTAAATCGTATGTTCGTTTTATAAATCATGTATCGTATTAATCCTTATCGCGGCCAATCCAGGCATCCGTGCGATGATTAGTGGGGGCTTCCCATGTGTTACTAGACCATGCGTATCGACTGCTACGAAAATATAAGAGGTGCCCTAAGTCAATGTCTATCAGCATTGACCCTTTGCCCATAGTCCATTAGTACACGCCCGTTCGGACGGCACGGTGTGAGGTTTGTTAAACCTAATAGCGCTATCTACTAATGACCCGCTCGCCATAGGCCTCGGCGATTAAGTCGATAAATGAGGGACTTCCTTTGATAGAACTGATGGTCTTATGATCGTGTACGTAGGTTTTACGTACGTGCCCTTCAATCCGAGGACAGTAATAAGTATAACTGTACGTAGGTTTTACGTACGTGCCCTTCAATCCGAGGACAGTAATAAGTAGTTTAATAGTACTGGTTGTACGAGTAGTTATTCAATCCCATTCCCAACCCACCGGGAATCCCATGCCTTGGCTAGTGTGAACTCACCTTGGTTTGCTCGGTATGCTAAACTATGTGCTCACAAGAAATCAATCAAGTCCTATAGTTAAGCATGTATACTTAATCAGTACATGTTTGTAATGTTTCACATACGATCTATGTCACAGTAATATCACAGAGTGCCTAGACATTAGCATCTTGTATCATGTAAACAGTTAATCCAACTCATGCAATTCATGTTTCACATAAAGGCTTTCACAGTCTATTTTGACAAGGTTATCCATTAACAGACTAACAAAAGTAATAGACTTAACAAAGTTACCAACTTAACAGGGTTAACTAGTTTATTAAGGTTAGCATATCTAACCAAGTTAATAAACTAAACAGCCTTAACATCCATAACCTGGTTAATATAACATATTTAACAGTATCATGTTAAATAGAATTTACAACTAACAATATTATCAATTATTAAGGTTACTCACCTAACTAAGTTACTTATTTCCATAGAGTTAACTTAACTAACTGAGTTATCATACTAACAGAATTAATAAGGTGAGTAAATAAACTAACTGGGTTAACTAACTAACACAGTTAACAAGCTATCAGATCAATTGGACGAAAACCACATTTGGGGCGAAATTCCTTTTTGGGCCGAAATCCACTTATGGGCCGAATACACTTATTTTTGGGCCGAAATCACTTATGGGCCGAATACACTTATTATTGGGCCGAAATCACTTAGTGATTTCGTCCAGCTTTCACGTGGTTGGGGTTTTCGTCGAATCCATGTTTGACGAAAACACATAGTGTTTTCGTCTGCTCCTGATTTCGTCTAGTACATCATCTTCTTTAACACAATACACAGAACTCTAAATAATCTTCTGATAATATGCCGATTACTACACTACACACTAATCCATATCATCAAACGATCACCCACACATACATAACAGTAATACTTAGTCATTAAACATCAGATTTATATAATCATCAAACATTACAGTGAACATGCAACGAGATCTAAACAATCATTACGATATGCACAGCTTGATTCAACACATAATGTCACCCAATCTAATTATGTTTCGCATACAAATATATACTGATCTGGTTATGTATTCGAAATTTAGAACTAAACTACGGAACGTATAATTCACTAACCGAAACTGAGAATGATCAAACAAAGTCTGGTTTTCGAAGGAGAGAGGCAGCCGTCGGTTTAAAGCAAAACGAGAGAGAGAGAGAGTGACAAGTTTGATGTCAGTTCAAATGGTAGAGAGAATATGAGCAGTGAGATTTCGAAAGGATTTATGTTGCTTAAACTTAACGTAAAGGTTATAACTGCTCCATTATAATAATTACACCTGCTCCATCATAACAACTACACCTGCTCCACTAGTAGGTCTAAAACCCATTATTGATTTGCCCATGTGCAGGTGACGAAAGCACTTTCCAGAATGTTTTCATAAGGTCTAAGTTTTCAGCTATGGTTCCTTTTATTAATTATAATATCACCAATATATATTAACACAAAAATCATTATATTAACACATAAATATATAAACACACTTAGAAATAGTTACTAGATAAATCGAGTAAGGACCTTGAAACTTGAGTTGTCACAATTAATACTATTTTTATTTCGATCCGACTGTGGATAAACTTCCGGATATTGTGACATTGATATACAATATTAAATTCGGTTGTATCATATTTTAAATTTGCTTCCGCTGTGCATATTGATATTGTGTTGTTTGACTATTATGTTGCCAACCACGTCACGATACTCCCCCACCGGGCCCACCGGTGACATGTGGAAATCGGGGTGTGACAAGGAGAGATCGAGAGAGAGGAGATGGGTGTGTGCTTTGTCGGATTCACAGCGTCGATCGGACCATCCGCCCTGTTTGGGTGTCAATCGGTCCTTAAGTATGGTGGTCGGCGCTGATGGTGGTGGCTGGCACTGATGGCGGCTTCAAGGTAAAAATGGAGGTGTTCAGATTAAAGGTTTGGTGGGATTAATTGGAATAAAAATGCATCATCAGTTCTTGTTATACGCACGATTTGGAACGATAAATGAATCAGCCGATGATGCCCAATCCAATGATGTCTTCATCCTTTCCTCCTACAAACATCACCACCGATCAGATCCAAAAGGTTTCTTTTTCAATTAACTTGTTATTGTTCGAATTTGCTTTTGATTATGAAGTTTACCTGCTTATTGTTGTTTTTAATTGAAAGTAGATAGAATCTGATGTTATGAGTTAGTTGTGTTAAGAAAGTTAGGGTTTTTTTATTGCTTGCTGGTGGAAATTGTGTGTTTATGAACCCTAATTTTAGTTAATGAAACATGAATTGGTTTAATTTAGGGGAAATGAATGCTTTTGGTGTAAAATATGAGAGAGGTTTATGATTTCCACAAATGGGTTTCAACAAGATCTGATTTTGAGCTTACAGGCGAATCTTTAGCTTATGATGGGGTGTGGGTTTATGATGAAGATGATGATGGTGATGGTGATGAAGATGATGGTGTCCTACTGATGAAGATGATGATGGGTTTAACCAAGTCAAAAGTAAAACTAAACAAAAATTATAAAGAGAGTTAATAAGCAAGGGTATTTTGGTCATTTAACATGGACTTAACTGATGTTAGGGCTGGGGACCAACCGAGTGCATTTTTGACAAGTTTTAGGACCACGCGTGTAATTAGTAAACCACTGGGACCAAGTCTGCAATTTTTGAAAACCACAGGGACCAACCAAGCATTTAACTCTTTATAAAGGTATTAACAGTTTAATTGAGGTGTGTTTACGCTTCGGAAGACGTGGTCTCATACTCAATTACTTACTGACAATAGGCAAGGCCAAACTCAGCCGCCGAGAGATTGCGAGATTCTCTAAGAAAAATGTTGTTCCATAATTTAATTCATAAAATTCCCATGTGGTTTGGGTTGGACCGGCTTTCTCCTTGGAGGTCGCTGGTTCGATTCCGGGGTGTTGCATACGGGGGGTGGGACGTCCCAATGATAGATCGTATCCTACCGAGGCATGGTGCGGTCTTGAGGGCAACCCGGTTTTACCCAGCTGTTACCCCAGCGAGTTTCTCGTGTGGGGGCAGTATGGTTTCCGAGCGGAAGTCAGCTTGCGCGACGGCCGGGGCCCGATCGAACATCTCGTCCGAGAGTGCGGGGCTGACGGGGGATTGTCTTCGACATGAACCCGGTGACCAATAGGTCCAGTACATAAAAAGTCACCTTCCAAAAAAAAAAAAAGCGGGTAGTGTTAAATGTACTCACAAGTCAACTTTCTTTTATATATTATTTTCTCACTCCTAATTTTATTGGACATAATACAATGCAATAACTAGATATCATTTTCTCACTCCTAACTTTATTGGAAGAAATATACCCTCCTTTTATTACTTTATATACATTAAATTTTATCATGTTTCCCCATAGATTTTTTTTAGATAAAGAAAACTAAATACATGTTCCAAAAAAATAAGAAATGAACTTTTCTGAACAAAAAAATACACTTTTAAGTTTTTTTTTTATAAAATAAGTATGATGAAAAAGTTATATCTAAATATTAGAGTTAAAGATTGCCTTTAGTAAAGATTGCATAGAACAACAAGACCCAGATGCTAAAATGAACTAAAACAACATGCCCTTTAACAAAGTTTGGATCTTTTTATGGATTTAACTTAAATTTATAAGAAAACCAAAATACCCAGTACTAAATCAAACTTATTTTCTTAATTTTAGGGCATTTGATGGAATTATATACCCAACTTTATCGTCGTGAAAGTGGTTTTGTCGATCTAGATGATTAATTGTTTTAATGTTTGCACGTTTACTATTTTATTAGAGACTCGTTATTTATGATTAACTTTTTCACTTTCGTATCTAAATTCTAATACTAAATCCAAATTTTTTTTATTAAGTTTTATATTTTTGTTTTGTTTTTATATTCAAAATAAAATAACGTTTATCTATAGAATCATAATTTAAAATTTCGATTAGCTTAATAATACCATCTAAGTTGTCTTTTTTTAGGATATATATTTCATTTACACCCCCTGATATTTAATAAATTTATCATACAGTCCATCAACTTTGATAATGATATATTTAGCATCTCAACTTAATTTATGTTTTCCCTTTTTGTCTTTTTTTTTGTTTTAACTCAGCGTCGACACTTGCACCCCATCGACATTATAAAAACTTTGTAAAATGTCATTTTAATCATCTCGAGTTTTACGTGCTTATTTTTATGTTCAATTCCGTTGGTCTACGTTTTGATATAAATTTTGTAAGAATACAAGTAGACAGTATAAATTCGAGTTTCTTTACGTTTTGATGTCGTTGCAATGTGTGGTACCATATTTTAATTTTTAACTTAAAAATACTATTTTTACGTGCTTATTTTTAAGTACGTTTCGGTACAAATCTAAGTTGATTTATGTTTGACGTAAATTTTTTTAGCCGGGTTACATATAATACGTTTTCATGTTTAGTTTATGTACATTTTCAGTTGGTCTGTGTTGTGACGTAAATTTTGTTCGGAAAGGAGTGGATAATTCGAGTTACTTTTGTAACACCCCGAAAATATAAAACCTTATATTTAAAATTATAAGGTTAAATAACGAGAATTCACTAATTAGGAATTTTAACCTAGTTAGATAAATTCTTTGAAATGGGTCATTACATGGCAAAAAGTTAACAAACTATAGGTTGAATATAGTAGAGGGGCCATAGTTGTTAAAAATTGAAAACTATAATAAAGTTTTTAATAAAAACAAAAACAAAACCCCATTTTTCTAATCCTGGTCGCACAAGAAGAAGAGCAGGGCGACACCCCACTCTCACAAAACCTAAACTTCACTAAAACTCTCAATTGAAGGCTAAATCCAAGTCGAAATCGAAATTTAATCATAGATTCGTGATCCTCATTGCGAGAGGATTCTAAGGTATGTAAAATCTGATGAAATCCTTCAACTTGAATTTCTCATGATTTTGTAAAATCTGGAATTTGAGGTTGCATGTGTGTTATGTAGTTAGATTAGGGTTGATATGGTGTCTAGATGTGAAATCTAGCCAACTACATGTGAAAACACTACCAAATTCAGGAAATTCCATGAACACCTTGAAGGTGGATTGTGGGTTTTACAATATGATGATGAACACTAGGATTTGGAATGGATATTTTAGTGTAATTTGATCTTAGAAAATGATTTCAGAAAATGCATGATGTGTAAATGATACATGAAGGTTATATTGATGATTTAGTTAGCTAACTAACAAGCTATAAACTTGAATATGAAAGATATAAAATTCTGCCCTTAAAGTGTTCGATGAAATGCCTCTATGAAGGCCTAAAACAGAAATTCTGAGCTTAAACGCATAATCATGATGTTTTGGTGAATTATGCGAATCATGATTTCAATAGAGTTCTAAAACGCATTGTGAATGAACTCTATAGGATCGGACGCAGGAGCGTCAAGTGGACAAGCGGGAGGCGAACCACGTTCGAAGGGCAAACTTTGAAGGTATGTAACTTGATTAGTTACGTTAATCACATTGTTGATAAGTTTCGTAAATCTTACTATTATATTGACATTATGTTGAAATTGTATCCGTTTGATTGAATGTTTGTTTTGTTAGACCTAGTATAGGCAATGAACCCATTTGGTAGTCATCATAAGTGGATGGTTCCACAAGATGAGCCAATGGACTACTAGTTGTGAATGTTGTAGTTTAAGCATTCTAGGCACCGATAATGGTGATATAATCACGCAAGTATCAAACCGGGAATTTTGGTAAGACATGTGGGTGTTAACAAGTTACAAATTTTGGGCGTATGGCGCCATAAAGTTATTAGATAAAAGTTAGCAAAAATGTGTAAGTGTAGAATGGGTCGAATAATTATGAAATGACCTATGTTTTCTCGGTCCGTAAATAAGATTTCCAATATGATAAATAAAGTAGGCATGTTGGTAGAGGAATTACGGATGAATGGGAACAAGAATCATATAAAACGGGCTTACGAGTCGATAGATATGTCCTTAAAACGAAAACAAAGGAAATCTGCCAAGCTGAAAAAGGAGCTGGCGTCGACGACGCAAGATATGGCGTCGCCGACGCCTAATGGATTGTCGACGCCAACGTCCCCTGGACGACGCGACTTGAACCCCAGCCGACGCCTTTAGGCGTCGCCGACGCCGGGTGTAGCGTCTCCGACGCCACCCCTGTTACACACTTCTGAAATTTGACTTTTGACTCGTTTCGCCTGATTCGATCGTACGTTATAAATCCCGTTTATTTCCATGATTCTTGAAATGTTGTTTTTAATTAACCCATTGCCCTAGATGTAAATTATACTTGTTATATATGTTGTCAAAACTAACTTTTGTTGCGTTTTGACTTTAGGTTATGACATGGTAAATTAAGGATGGCGATCAAGCACTGGATAAAGAACCGAACACTACATTTTGAGCTTCCGCAACGTTTTTAAATCTCTAGTACTTTTGTGTATGGGTTGTAAATGATTGTTAAACAACTTTTGAAACAATGTTCCTTAGTCGGGTTTGACTAAAACTTTTGTTACTTATGAATTTCGTGTATAAACTTTATGTTAATTAAGCACGTTTATTTACAGTAGTATACGCTATTATTCTAAAAAGAATCATTAAAATCAACTTTAAATTGACGGGTGTTACACTTTAACTTTCGATGCCGCCGCAACGCGCAACAGGTGAAAATACTAGTTTATAATAAAGTGTCTTGATTATTTATTTATTAATATTGATATTAATACTAATAATAGTATAACAAAATATAAAAAAGTAACAAAAATATTATAAAATAAAATAACATAAAAAAGATAATTATTACTTTTGACTTTATAATAAAACATAATTATTACTTTTAACTTTATAATAAAATAATATAATAAAGTAGTTAATTATTACTAAATTTGACTTTTAGGTATATTAATCTTTATCTTGGGTGTATTTATCACACCCCTTTTAAGCATTAGCTCTTTAAACTAAAAGTTGTTTTGACGCGGAATTCGAGTGAATTTAAACTAAATTAGTGTCATTAACAAAAAGTGAATTGAATCCTTATTCTAAAAATGTACATAACTGTTTCATCAAGATTATAAACAATAAGCACATGACCTAACAACGAATTTATTGATTAAATATTTAGTTGGATATCGATTTTTTTCGACGGGATAAACATATGTAAATTAGTTTTGACATATGTATAAACGTTATTTATAGTGTTATCTAGTACTAACAGTTTAAGCATATATAATATTAATGCTTGTAACTTTATTGATCGTAACTTTATTGTTTTTATCTAATAATTTGTTTAATATTTATTATTCTTATTTATCAGTTATTATGTTTTTTTTAATACAAAGAAGAGTATTTCATATGTTAAATCCATTAACTATTGGGCCGGCTGGTTTCCCATGTGGTGGTTGGGCCGGCTTCCTCCTTGTGAGGTCGCCGGTTCGACTCCCGGCTGAGGCATTTTTGGGGGTGGTTCCAATGATGGATCGTTCCTACCGAGGTATGGTGCGGTCCTGAGGGTAACCCGGTTTTACCCAGCTGTTACCCCAGCGAGTCTCTCGTGTGGGGGCAGTATGGTTTCCGGGCGGAAGTCAGCTTGCGCACCGGCCGGGCCCCGATCGAACATCGCGTCCGTAAGAGCGGGGCTGACGGGGGAATATCTTCGACATGACCCTGGTGACCAATTCGGTCATGTATAGAGAAAGTCACATTCCAAAAAAAATTCCATTAACTATTGATGATCATATGATAAAAATATAATTAAGTATTTTGAAATTCTTTATTAGAATTAGAACATGATTAATAAATAGTAGACATAAATATTAATATATTTAATTATTAATATTAATAAATCTAACTAATAATATAATAGTATAGGTAGAGGATCCTGTAAAAAAGGCTTAAAGTGTGAGAAGGGTAAGAAAGAATCTCAACCATTAGATCTTTTGATCTAATGGTTGAGATCAATAAGGACCAAATTGTAAAATATTTTCATTAATTTGGACTGATTTGAAATATCTATGGGCAGTATAGTCTTTTAAACCCACTAGAAATTAGGTAATGCACATGTAACTTCCCCCGTCTTTTTTAAACGTCAATAACTTTTTATACGTAACTTTTGTTTTTAAAAAATTACACCATAATAACAAGCGTTTTTTTTATCTTTAATATGAGTACCATATTGCTATACTTATATAGAGAAAAAAATATGTTTCGATCAGATGTTTAGTCAATGAATGGTGTTATATACTTGCTGAATGGTGTTATATACTTGCTGAATGGTTTATATACTTGCTGAATGGTGTTATATACTTACTGAATGGTGTTATATACTTGTGTTATATACTTACTGAATGGTGTTATATACTTGCTGAATGGTGTTATATACTTGCTGAATGGTGTTATATACTTGCTGAATGGTTTATATACTTACTGAATGGTGTTATATACTTGCTGAATGGTGTTATATACTTACTGAATGGTGTTATATATTTGCTGAATGTTGAATGGTGTTATATACTTACTGAATGGTGTTATATATTTGCTGAATGCTGAATGGGGTTATATACTTGCTGAATGGTGTTATATACTTCCTATAATTAAGGTGGCGGTTATGGAAAGTTTTTAATTAATTGAATTAATGATAAAATTACTTGTTTACCCTTTTCAATTAATTTAGATCTAATGGCTGAGATTATTTCTTACCTTTCTCACACTTTTAGTTTTTTTTACAATAACCTTACCCAGTATAGTATATTAATATATTAATCTAATTAATATAATAAATTAAAAATTAAAGAAAGAAGGTTACAAATTCACCTTATTATAAATTAACCTAATGTATTTATAAGATAACAAAATATAAAAAGCAATATTGATTGCAAAAACCTCATACGATTATGCTAAACAAATTTATATAATATATTAATAAAATCTATACCGCATGATAAAGTAAATCAACATATGACAGTATTATTTATCAGAAGCATTTATTTTTAGGTTTTCCTGCCTCTCTTTCCTAAATATTATCTACAAATTTAAATTGTTAACTTAACAATTAATAAGAAAAAAGGACATGACATACTTTATTTGTTTTAAAATGCAGAGTTTTAGGTTTATATTTATTTTATTTAAAATGTATAGTTTTATGTTGATAAATTAAATATTTATAGTAAAGATAAATTTATAATTTCAAATTAGGAAAATCACTTTAAAAACGTAGCCAAGTTCGAACAATTAATACATCTGTTGGTTTACATTCTTATCATAATCATAATAGATAAATAGATAATCTACTTTTTTATAACAGCAACGAACGATATGTCAACTTTCGTGACATTGGGTGATGTGGTCAAGGTCGACTACTTGACCACCATCAGCCCCTTGACTCTCCCAGATGCGCGGAAACCCGACCTCCACCCGCCCAAAGGCACGACAGTGGAATAGTTGGTAAAACCTCACCTTCCATCCAAGACGAACCGCCGCCACCGGTATTCACCCTTCGCCTGGATGCCGCAGAAAATAATGGGGAGAGTATGAGTAGAACCTGGGTTACAAGGAATACCAAATCTTTTCCTCAACCACTCCACCACTACCTCATTGGCGTTTAGATAAAAAAGGCAAAAAAATCCCAAAAGTGAAAGGCAATTTGATACAAAAAATTTGTTTTGGATGAAACTAACAAATATGATCAAAACTCGGGGACGATTTTGGCAATTTACTCTTTAGATTATTATAACAAAAATATTAAAAATTTCTATCAGATGATATATTAATAACAATAATCTTTTTATTCTCATTATAAAAAAAATTATTATATCAACTTTATTGCATAATTTATAAATCAAATTGTATATAACTTTCAATATTATTTGATATATAAAATTAGATTAATTCAACCCATTTAATACACAGAGTTTATCTATCTACTATATTAAAAGAAACCAATAAGTGACACGTGTCATTCATTGAAGACGTCTACATTTGTAATTTCCTGCATTTTCATACTTATCTTATATCAATTAATTAAATAGTAAATAATCAATTAATATTAAATCTTATCTTACTTTGAATGTCGGATAGAATCATTCTATTTTTTCTAATAATATATTATCTTCAAATTTAAGTTATAAATTAAAGATATTTTTTAAATAATAACACAAAACAATAATGTTAAACTTAGAAAAATAATAATACGCTCATATAAAAAAAATTAAAGTACAAACAAAATATACAAAATAACTTATTAGACATTAGATCAAAATTAAAAAAAAAACACTAATTAGGAAGAGAAGCTAATAATATAATTCTATTTTTTATTTTTCTAATTGAGGTTCTAATCAATTCGAATTAAACTTAACCAAGTTTGTGAATTGATTCGAATTAAAGGGAACCAAATTTATGATTTTTTAAACGAATCCAATAGCATATTATTTACTTTACAAAATTACATATATTTAACCCGTGTAATACACAGTGTTTTTAAAGATATAATTTTTATTATTTAGTATATATAATTAGATTTATTCAACCCGTACAATATACGGATTTTTATTATTTGGTATATAAAATTACATTTATTAAGTATTATACATGGGGTTCTTAGAGATATAATTTTTTTTATTATTTAATATATAAAATTACATTTGTTCAACTCGTGTAATAAACGAGATTTTTTAAAGAATAACTGTTTTAATTTAGTATATAAAATTATATTTATTCAACCCATGTAATACACGGGGTTCTAACCTAGTTTAAAGATATGACTTACATTTTATCAATCCAATCAATTGACTGCTAATTTACTTCTTGAATAACGTGTTTGACCATTGTATCGTCTTTGAAAAATCATCTTCGCAATCACCCTATCTATCGCGTATCGACTATGTCCGTTAGTTTTTTTTTATTTTTTTTTATTATTTGCTATATAAAATAGATATATTCAACCAGTGTAATACACATTGTTTTTTAGTTTTTTTAAAGATATAACCTTTTTTATTGTTTAGTATACAAATAAATACGTGGTTTTGTAAAGATATAGTTTTTTTATTATTATTTGGTATATAAAATTACATTTATTCAACCCATACAATACACGAGGTTCTTAAAGATAGAATTTTTTTATTATTTAATATATAGAATTACATTTATTCAACATGAGTAATAAATGGGGTTTTAAAGATAAATTGTTTTATTATTTAGTATATAAAATTACATTTATTCAACCTATATAATACACATGATTAACATACTAGTATATATATAACGATAATTAATAATTATTTATAAATTATAGGATAGAGTGTCCTTTGACGTTAATTGAAAACCCTTAAACAGTAGATATATATATCGATAATTAATAATTTATATAATAAAAATCATGAAGGCTCTTATGAATAGTGTTATTTTTTTCTTTTTTGTTTTTTTTACTTTTAGTGGTATTTTTTTGTTTTTTCAATGGTATCATTGTAACTGCTATTGATACTTGCTTTTGTCGATTTTTGCTGTTTTGGTTTTTCGATGAGTTGAGCCGATAACGATCAAAGTCATGTCGCGTAACAAGAGGGAAAACCGATCATACTTCCACCATGTTGACGAGGGAAAAACCTGGTATCGATATTCGCTTTATCGATCTTTGCTTTTACGGTTTCCGATGAGTCGAGCCGATAAAAACCAAAGTCATGACGCGTAGCATGGGGATAACGATCAAACTCCCGCCACGTAACGCGAGGGAAAAACTTTTTTTAACTAGTATTTTCGAAACAAGTGTCTATATTCGTTTTCATCGTTAAAATTAAACTACGATAAATAGTAACTTAATTTTTTTTTATATTATTGTAGTGTGTACATACAATATTTTTTAATTATATTTCATTTATTATTTAATTTGTATTTTTCTACTAGCTTGTATTCATTAACTTTAAAAAAAAATCTACATATGATGTTAAGTTTTATTGTTTTTTTTTTACATTTCGTGAAAACGAAAAGGCTTAATATGCAGCCACATTTCATTTTTTTCTTGACATTGTGGCATAAATTTGAAACCATAGTTATATATATATATGGGGAGGTTCATTTGAGAAGAAAATTAAATTGAGAAGAAAAAGAACAAAGGGTACAATTGTAAAATGTTAAATAGTTTTTTTCTCATCTCATTTATTATTATGTTTGACTAATTAAATAGTCATAAAGACTATCATCCTCCACACTAAAATTTTTTCCTAGACACATCAAAATTTAGCCTACACATACTGAAATTTATCTTACACAACTCGTAATTCATCCTACACACCTCATAATTTATCCTACACTTTAAATTGATTTTTTTCTTCTTTGAAAAGATATATTTTTTTTTTGAAATTAAGTTACAAATTTAATTTAGTTAGCTATTAAAAAGGAAGACTAATAATTAATGATCTATCTAATTTTACCAATATACCCTTACACTCATATTAAATACAAAAATTAAATGAAGTAAAATGAAGCATTCTTATTGGTTGAAGTTTGTTCTTTTTTATTCTTACAAAAAATTTCTTCTCATTTGAACCCTCCACTATATATATATATATATATATTCCTCTGTATTCAAGCTATACAGTGTCAGTAGCGTACTGATATCGTGACGAACCTAACCTATTCAGAGAGAACAACATTGATACTGCTATCGGTATTATGGAACTGGTATCATTTTTATGATTTTCGATTGATGGAAATATAGCTCGATATCCTTTTGGGCGTAGTAGACTTTCGTTTTTAGTTTTTTATCGGTTGTTATTGCAAGTGTCGTTACCGTAACGAATCAAACAGATGCTAACCGAACTCCTACCGCGTAGCGCGAGGAGTCCCACTAGTTATTATTAGAGGTGAGAATATTATGTGACATGAATTGGAATCTTTTATTATGATTAGATTAGATATAATCCAATTTTAAATTTTTTTTTTGAAGATTAGACTTTCATTAAAACACCGGGACTACTATCTCCAAGACAGAAATAGAGCCCAACAACAAACACTTACATCAATTCGATTTTACACCATTTATCCCATCCAACCGTGTCCTTTTAAAATCTAAACCTATATCACAAAAAACCCAAAGCTTTGACATCGGACACAATATCTATAAACTTGCATCTTTTCTTTTGAAAAATAACCTCATTTCTCCACTTCCGAATCCTCCAACACGTAATGATGACAACTCCTTGCAAAACCGTCTTCTTCAAAGTACATCCTGAAATATTGTTATGTAGCTCTAACAAACTTTTACTGAGAAAGCATAAATGATTGGAATTCTACACCAAGTAGAGATACAATGCCACACCCAGGCCGCAAGACCACACGCCATAAATAATAATCTTTCCAACTATATTTCTGATTAAATATTTTAACGATATTAAAAAAAGGGTTGGGGTATAATAGGAGGTTTTTTTGGCTAGGAAGTAATCTTGACTATCAATTGATTTAATCAATGGCTAAGATTAAATGAGTGAAATTGAAGAGAAGAAAAGAGGCTCGTAGGTTTGTGTAAGGGTATTCTATTTATCCAGGACAATAGTTTCCCTCTCCTCCAATTACCCCTCATTTTTTAAACGTTAATAACTTTTTCATACAACATTATTTTTTTATAAAAATTCCACCAAAAAAAACGAACGTTTTTTTTTAATCTTTAAAACGAGTATATATTCACATAAGAAAGCAAGAATTTAAATCCCCCCTAAACCATCGAGTTCATCAATAACAAAACAAATTGAAGCCTTTAACGTTAAAATCAAATACTTACGTGAAAATAATCTACGGTGATAATAATCTTTGTAGACGGTTTAAATCCGTTGCATTAATTTTCTACCATCTCCAAGCGATTCTGTTGACAGATTTATATAGCTACTAGCTAGTATCACTTCAATTTTGAAGAGCAAATAATGCTGACAGATTTATACAGCTTTAGGCACGTGCATCACCGTGAATACTCAAGCTCTGCTCGGCGTGGGAAATCATTAGATTTTTTATTTAAATTATGTGTTTTTAGTTTCGTTTTTTTATTTTATGTAATGTTTTTAACATTTATGTAATGTTTTTTTAGTGTTATGTATTTGTTTACTTACTAGTAATATTTTTATAAGTTTTTAAAAATGTTATATAATTTTAGTTATAAAATAATACAAAAGGTGTGTGACACGTGTCGAAAAAAATCACGTTTACACGCCCCGGGCCACACCGTCCATTATAACACCACGCCCCATTCTGACGCGTGGTCCACATGTCGCATAATGCTCCATCTTCAAGCCCTTCACACCGTGTGGTCTAAGCAAGCCAAACTTATAAAATAAGGGAGCTCGATTGAAACACTGACCCAATTGATTAGATTAGCCAAAAAATAACACAACTACGTATTGCGTCAAGCTGGAAGAAAACCAAACGTCGCTCTGACCTCTCGCTCAGACTCAGACGCTGCATTCTTCGACCTTCGTTCTTGTTGTTTTTAATAATATTGTATGATTGTACGGTAAAAGAAAAATTTAGGATACCCTTGATTTAACAGGCTAGTTACGCCACTGAATGCTGTTGAGAATTCTAACCTTTGCATGTGAGAACTTAATTTGCAAGTTAATCAAGAACCATCTACAATTAATCTTATAACTATAAAAGGTAACTAGATAAATAATTATCTTGTATAATTATTTTCAAAAGCTTCAATACTAGAAATTGTATTTTATCTTTCAATATGTCAATTTTTTTTATTATTTAATTTTGTATAATTATTAGATAATTATTTATGTATCTCATGTAGATCCCCCAACACGGCAACACCTATGATCGACTAAACTCGAATTACACATGCACATGATGTGCGAATCCATCACATACACGTATAGACATACACACAAACGTAAATAACTGCTTTGTCTTGCTTATAAAGAATTTACAGTGATTCAAAGAGATCATACACACTCTCACTAAGCTCTCCAAAAGTTCTGCTAGAAAAGACATACCTAAAACTATATATAGGCATGCGCTAAAGCCTTAACCTCGTTAACATGCTAGCCAGGTTAATCAGACAACATTGCTACTTGGGTTATTTGCGCTAACATCCTAGCGCAGATAACTCTGTTACGTTCTATTTTCCTTACCATGATGAAATATGTATGCATTAGAATGAACGATCTGGATGGCATCATGGTGCATGAGATTTGCAATATTTAATTCTACATAATAATTTATTTTACTTGTTATTTTATTAAGAAGGCGTTTAAATCTTAATTTTAGGAGAACATGAGTAGTGGGTAGTTTAAATCTTTGTTTCTATTTATTATCCATGTACGTGGTTTGTTTGTTTTATGAATGAAAGTTATTAAGGTCTAAGGGGAGGCGGGGTGGTTTGCATTTTTCCCCGTGATGAAGTTTTCCACGCGTGGTGGTTTGCATTTTCCCACCGCCACCAAATTGTTCATCACGTTGGAATATGGTTTCCGTGAAGTTTTTCACGCGTGACAAAGGTTTGAGTGATGGAACATGTGAGGGGGTGTAGGGTTTATTGTTGGGTGTTGTGAGTGATGACCATTGCCACTAAAAAAGGTTGTGAGTGATGGAAAAATGGTTGATGACATGGCGGAACTTGATTGGGTGTTGTGAGTGATGAGTGATGACCACCCCACCCCCTAATTATCTATCTATTTTCTTTGATGAATTAATCTAGAATCATAACAAACTCTTAGGTGCTCTAGCACTTAGGTAAATTACAAAACTTGACAAGCTACAATCTATTACAAAAGTTCTAACAACTCGAACATTGTATATCAAACCTTCGTCACCAGGTGCATCAACTTTGCACAAATAGATATTGAGTTGAGTTAAGTTATCTCATAAATAAACTTTATTTGAAGTGATCTCATATAATAATATCTCATATGTATTAGTATATTACTAATGAGGAAGATTCATTTAAGAAGAAATTAAATTAAGAAAAAAAAAGAACAAATAGTATCATTATAAAGCATTAAATAATTTTTTTCGCATCTCATTTATTATTATCTTTGACTAATTAATTAGTCATAAAAACTATCATCATCCACACTAAAATTTTTGTCTACACACATCAAAATTTATCCTAAACATTTTGAAATTTATCCTATAATTCATTCTACACACCTCGTAATTTATCCTACATTTCAATTTATTTTTTGAAAATAAGTTACAAATTTAATATAGTTAGCTATTAAAAAAGAATACTACCAATTAATGATCTATCTAAGTTTACAAATATACCCTTACACTAATATTATATAATCCTGCAAAAAGCAACTTAGGTTGCCTCTCTAAAATGAAAAGTTACAACTTTTAAAAAACCACACATATACCCAATGGTTTGGATATAGACACGATGGTTTTGTGACAACCCTCACTAAACCAGGTATCCGTACGACTTAATTAATAATTAATTACTGCTTAATTACTGTGCTTGTTTGAAATTACTGATGAACTGCTACTTGATTTCTGATACATGCATATACCTGCATCATACTTTACTTACCGTCACTACGTTATTTACATGCTGAACCTTAGTGACAAACATGATGCACAAAAAGCACAGTAGCACTATAAACGGATAACCTATTGAACATGCTGATAAAGCCAACATCAGGCAGACACTACCTCTAAGGCCTGTATGAGCCAGAAATATTTTACTACACTAGTGGTGAGTGTAGGGATACAAGGGTTGTAGAACTGCGTCTCTAGGAATAAGTTACAATGACTGGATGTGCCTAAAACGTGCTCTAAGCACAAAAACTCAGCACTTTAATAAACAATCCAGCTTTTGGCTAACTAATAAAGTGCCAAGACATGAGGAAAATATTCCCGACACTTTGGAGGAATAAGTTGTGTCACTAAAAAGGGTATTAACGACACTTTAAAGCTTGTTTAACGCTTTAACGGATTACTATCCAACCGAACAACCGGACTATACCCGGAACATGAAAATATTGTTAATAACATTACTTATCTTTTTCTGAGCCAGTTAGGGTCCCTGAATACCCTAACACCCGCAATAAAGCACAACACACTACTAACCGGGTTAATCCCTAAACTTAACTAGATTAACCTAACTATTAACTAATGTTTAGTTGGATTTGAACCAAACTACCCCCCCCCCTTTACAAACCGTCCCCAAGAGGGGGGACATCCTTTTGTCCTTTTTGATTATTTAATTACATTTGTTTAATATCAAAGTGACATGAAATCCAATGGTTAAAGAACTTAAGTTTGTCTATTAGAGCTAGAGATTACACACTTGATCATTCACCACTTAGCATTCACCAAACACTTCCTCTCTCTCTCTCTCTCTCTCTCTCTCTCTCTCTCTCAAAGGCTTCGGCCGAACACCCCCTATATCATTCCTCCACTTTTCGATTTTGATCTTCACATTCCAAGTCCATACAAGCGTTAAGGATCGCGGATAAGAAGGCTTGGTGCATTCGGAAGGCGAAGGACCTCACTCTATTGCTTTTATCCTCTCATTTTGCGTCTAGATTCTCCCCTAGCCTCGAGCTAGTGGTAAGTTGCTATAACCACCCTCTCGAACTATTTTGAAGTGGTTAAAATGATTTGTAACGGTTAAAACTCGTAAACATGCAAGTTGAAACATGAAAGTCTACTAAAAACACTAAAAGTGATGGTTAAAAGCTTGTTTGTTGTGTAAAACTTGTAGTATTTGATTTGTGTAGTTATTTGGACCCGATCTATGTTGTGGTAGCTCGGATCATCGTTTAACCCGGATTGGTCATGATCTTGGATCATGACATAAGGTTGTTTTGGAAGTAACAAGGGTTAAAGGATGAAACTCTACCACACACGAATCATGAACTTGTGTAAAAGCGATTTAGCTTGTGAAATAGTGTTTAAAACTAGTAGATCTACGGATCTACAAGCGGTATTTTCAAAGAACCAAGTATCAAAGAAATTATGTTTTCTAAAGACGGATCTTACACTAACAAAAAAAATGATTTTTAGAACACACAAGTGTGTAAACACTTGTGTAGCACAAAGTTTCGACAAAATAACTATTTTTGTAAAAGATGACGAGAAGTTGTAAAAACGGAATTTCTCTAAAAACGAGGTTTTTACAAAATCGGATGGATTTATATAGAGATCCGCTAAAAGTAATGGGGTTTACTTCATAATATTAGAAAACCACAAGTTCATGTGATTTTTGCGACTTATATATATTTGTTGACTAGTTTGTTGTCTTGAACATTGTTTTGGTTAAATAAGGAAATTGTTGGGTTGATTTATAAAAGAAAATGATACGCTTGAGAGCGTGGCCACCTCCAGTTACAGAGGAAACTCTGGCGAAATTTTTCTAAAAACCTAACACTTAGAATTATTTTCACTATAAGTGTTAGAAATACTTCTCGACATGTTTTCAAAATATAAGTTTCGCCACGACTTTATTTACAAAATATCGGAGGTGGGATTTTCACAAAAATTAAACGTGATAAATATATTTAGTAAATATATTTTTTTTCACAACGTTACTTGTCATTATTTGCGAAGATACATAAATATTATTTTTAGGGTAAAAATAATATTATCGAATGTTAACGAATCCAAAATAATACGAGCGCTTTCACGATAAATATATAAGTTACACCGGTAATTATTATTATCACTCGATCGTTAAAACGTAACTTACACATTTTTAAGGAAATATTCATGAACGCGTATTTTTGTTAAAGTATTATTTTAGGGAAAATTATGTGTAATAGAAAATATAATATTTTTGAGAAGAATATTTATATTTGGGATTAGAAATAAAATATATTTTAAGTGAGACTTAATAATATATTTCGAAATTATACGAACACACATGTATTAAATCCCCCATCCTTGGGAAGGAAAATGATTACCAAGCATACAGAATGTAAACACGAAATAGTTGTCTGACTATTTCCCGAAAACTTAAACCTTAAAGCTAAGGCACGGCCGTCCGTCTAATAGAGTTAGTACGTGTAGGTCGTCACACAGCTGCTTGATTTGGAGGTATACTTGGTAGAGACGCACCACTGTGAGTTCATGTCCCCCTTTTCTCTTAACTGTTTTCAGTTTTCTAAACTACGGGGGTGAAATACATGTTACTTTGATTACAAGTACTTTATACATGGTATGGTTAGCGTAAGGAGGTTTACTACTTAGATCATGTGAGTGGGTAGGAGCAACATGAGGCCATTAGTCCTCATGGTAGGACCGAGGGACAGGAGCGGTAGATCTATCTGGGTGTAGCGAGCCCAGCCCCAGGCCAAACTAGAAACGGACCTCGGGGTGACTTTGTGCCCGACGCATAAATCTGCTAGGTTTGAGTCTCCCTACTTGCACTTCACACATATCAGTGGCCTTGCAAACCATTGGTGATCTCAATTCCCTTATGTGCTACATACCAGGATTTTTTTTATACTTACAAGTGTTTTACATACTCACTACACATGAACTCGCTCAACATTATTGTTGATTTTTCAACTTACATGTATTTTAGGGAATTAAAGGATCTGGCGCGGTATGACACGTTTTCCCGCTGCACTAGTTACGAGGTCATCCGGGTTTGGGGAACGTGACTCTTTCCTGGACAAGTCACAGTCCTTAAACTGTGTTTATGTCATGTTGATGTTTGTGTTTGTTGAACAATGTCGTTAGGATGTGTTTCCGTTAAGACAATGTTGTTGTATTTGGTTTTTAAAACTTAATTAAATGGATGATCTTGCATGATTTTATTTCATATAGCTTTGTTATGGTTAAGCTATGGTATTAAGAAGTCACACCAAAATAACCACGCTTCCGCAAAGCCAGGGTGTGACAGGTTTGGATGAAAGGTTTTAAATATATAACACCTCTTCAATAAAGTCAAAACCTTTCAAACTACTTTTAAATATATCACACTCTTTCAAAAAGTCACACCCCATTAAACTACTTTTAAATATATCACGTCCCTTACAATAAAAAACCCCTCTTGTATATACATACGAAAAGTCACAACACTTCAAATTAATTTTAAATATATCACACCACTTACAAAAAGTCACAACTCTTAAAAATATTACACCCCTTCAAAAAGTCGCAAACGTTTAAACTACTTTTAAATATATCACTCCCCTTACTTTTAAATATATCACTCCCCTACTTTTAAATATATCATTCTTATTTTTGTTGATGCATCAATTTAATCAAAAGCTGCAAATTTTTTTTTAACCGACATGCACAACAAATGATGTAACAATATTTTCTTCAAACGGTGCATAAATTTTTTGCAACCGACATATTTAGAATGAAAGAATGTATATGATGGATCGTTCCAACCGAGGCATGGTGCGGTCTTGAGGGCAACTCGGTTTTACCCAGCTGTTACCCCAGCGAGTCTCTCGTGTGGGGGCAGTATGGTTTCCGGGCGAAGGTCAGCTTGCGCAACGGCCGGGGCCCGATCGAACATCGCGTCCGGAAGAGCGGGGCTGACAGGGGATTGTCATCGACATGAACCCGGTGATCAATAGGTCCTGTACATAGAAAGTCACCCTTCAAAAAAAAAAATTAAATTACCAACACTTTCGTTAAATGGTGCATCACTTATTGTTATTTTTTTTGCAACCGACATGCATAACAAATTATGTAAATAATAATTAATTCACCAACACTTTCTTCAAACGGTGCGTCACTTTTTTTTTTGCAATCGACTAACATGATTCGCGACTATTTAGAATGAAAGTCGCAACTCTAATCTAAACCACAGATGGCATCGTCTTCAAATACCATCTTGCTTAGAGAACAAAATTAAAGAATATTCGCTTCTATCTGACATAGTAATAATAAACATTCATAATCAACATCCAGCCGCAATGCGCGGGTAGCATCAATTCTTTAAATACAAAGATTAAATGAAGTATTCTTATTCGTTGAACTTTCTTCTTTTTTATTTAAAAAAAAAATTCTTTTCATTTAAACTCTCCACTATTACTAATTTCATTTATATATATACTAGTGGGAAACCCGCGCGTTGCAGCGGAGTCCACAATACGAAGCGGAACATAATCCAAACAATAAAAAAGCATACATAAGTTGAGGTTTTTTGCATCTTTTGAGTACCACAAAGAACCTGATACATATTCCCGGTATTTCATGTTATATATCATACATCTTGAAAAAAATTATAACATCATACATAAGTTGAGGTTTTTGCGTCCTTTGAATACCACAAAGAACCTGATACATATTCCCAGTATTTCATGTTATATATATGTTGAAAAAAAATTATAACTTTACGAAGGTTATCATACCTGAAAGCTAGAATTATAAAATAAAAAAAGCACAATCCATATAGCTTAAAGTCCCACCTCAAGGTGTGTTTCACTTTAGAAACATGGAATAGTCATCATGGGTTAGGTTCTATACAGAACTCACATTTTGTGCAGAACTATTAAGAACTCTTTAGAACCATTGATCTATTAATCAATGGTTGAAAATTGATCAGGGTAAATTGTAATTAATTGAAAATTTAAAGGATAAATTATAGGTTATATAAGGGTACAAGTAAATAATGTTTAATTGAATTCAAAGATCCCTCAAATATATGCCCTTTTTTCTCACCTTGTTCACGTTCTTTTTCAACTTCTCTCTAATGAATCCGGATTTTGAGTTTATCGATGGAGTGCATCAAATATAAAAGTGGAAATGGGATTTTTATAATCATTGCTGAAAATGGATCTCCTTCAAGTTTATTTGGTGATTTTGAAAGAACGTGTTTGTAACATATATGTAATTCTTTTTTGAAGTATAATAATTGCATATATGCACCGACTGTGACATTCAATTCGATAACCATTCCTAGGATTTTATGTCTCTTGTATATGTGTAAAGTGCTTCTTATAGAAATGGATTTAATGTTGTGTAAAAGTACTAATTTTGTGTCTAAAACAGGGGTGCAAGTAACGGAATTCCATATATGTAAATATATCAATTGCACATATGTAAATATCATATTTACATATGTGTAAATATCATATGCATATGTTTATAAAACGAGTGAAACATGTTTAAAGTGAATCACGAAACCAACAACACAATAAAAGCAAAAATGTTTATATGTAAAAGATATATATAACAAATCAATTAAAAATGACAAAAAAAAACAATATATTGGATGTATATACATGATATAGCTAGAGATTGCGTACGTAGTGCTTGAATGTATGAGATCAAATAAGCATGATTTATTTTTCTCTGAATTAATGCATTTGAGGTATTAGCAATTTATGGTAATTCTGTAATTGATAAACCAGTCATCTTGTTTTTCAAAGGTAGATCGAATACTGAATTTCAAAGGGAGGAATTTTAAGGATAAAAAGTTGATCTAATACTAAATTTCAAAATGTAGATAATTTAGGAAACTTTAGGGATAAAGAATTCAACTATCGTTCATTGAACTTCCAGATAATCTGGGAGGTAAAAAACATGGATGATTTGGAATAGTTGAATTTACCATAATACCCTTTAATCAAATAATAATAATAAATAAATGTTAAATAAAATGATTGGTTATGATGAGTTTTGTAAGTTCTGAAAATATTTTGGGTTCTGAAATGATCTTGATCCTAGTCATCATTACCCGACATGCCCAACATGAAGCACAAGCACATCTACAAGAATGAAACTGACTGGTTTTTGGCTGGTTTAGATTGTTAGAAACTATTTTTGAGTCAGTTCAAGGCAATGTTTTTTTTTTCCGATTTGTGCCTCGCCTAGCGCATGGTCACCCAGGCGTGTGCGTTTGGCACCTTTAACTACATAGATGTGGGGTATGATTGATTTTCTCTTGTCACCAAAAGTTTAAATGTTGACAAATTTTGGAGTGACAGACTAAGTTTAACAAATATGAGAGCTGATGATCGATTTTTGACAAATTTAGGGACCCAAATATATTTCAATTTTGAAAAAAAATTCTTAACTATGAATGAAGGTGTCAAACATACATCAGCCAACAGCATACGGTGGCAGTGATCACAGAAGTGAGGTGGAAGCTGCACCATAAAGAATATGAACCAATAGTCAATAAGATATAAAAAAAAAACAATTATTATAATGTAATATGAACCTAAGATAACATTAACAAGTATAAGTTAAGAAAGAGAGTTTATGATTCGCAACACACTCTAAAGAGTATGTAATAAATATTACCCAAAAATACCCATCTTAATCTAAAATTATGAAAAAGGAACATGTTTCGATCTACCTCAAAAACAAGAAACCTAAGTTGGCCGGTACCAAAAAAAAGTATTATGAAGGCTTGGTTGTTGGAGAAATCAAATGTTGGTACATAATCATGCAAGAAAAAAGGTCATAAATATGAAAACTTCATATAAAGGCATGAACCGCAAAAATTGAACCAAGTTGAGAAACAAGATCAACCGAGGAAAGCAAGTGCAGATCACTAAAACAGCTATATAATTTATCTGGTCTCGCTTTTAAATAGAAATTCAAGAAGACTTACCTTAATTTTAAGAAAAAATTAATATCTTTAAACCACTTGAGCAAGTTCGCTTTATATTTTTCATTTTCAGCATCCTTGGTAGATTGTGGTGTCACACCCCCAAAATCCACCATGCGGAGTACCACCGCTTGGAGGCGTGACGTGACCAGGATCAAGCCACCAATCATATTGAACAAGCATGTAAGTAGTTTGTAAAATCCAACACAATACAATTGGTGTCTAAACAAAACATAGTTTAAGTTACAAGCGGAAGCATAAAGTTTAAAACCAAATTATAAGTTTAAACGTTTCAAATGTTTAGCATAGTACACAGTTGTCCAAGTCCCACAACGACTCTTCCCACTCCGATGCAAGCTCCATAGATACCTAACGACCTGCAAGGCATGTAACAACGAGTCAACAACAAAGTTGAGTGAATTCACAGTTGGTTGTTTAGTTATAGTGTTCATGAATCATTTGTTTATTTCGTAAACCAAGTATCTTAGTTATCTGTATCGCGGTTTCCCAAACATGTGTGCGATGATTAGTGGCCGGATCGCGATTTCCAAAACATGTGTGCGATGATTAGTGGCCGTATCGCGGTTTCCCAAACATGTGTGCGAAGATTAGTGGGGGCTTCCCATGTGTCGACTAGTCGTATTTGTACGTGCCCTTCTTGATCCAAGGACCGTAGCGAGTGTGAGTGTACGTAGGTTTTACGTACGTGCCCTTCAATACGAGGACGGTGAAGAGTATGAGTGTACGTAGGTTTTACGTACGTGCCCTTTTATCCGAGGACAGTGAAAAGTAGTTTAGTAGTAATGATAGTACGAGTAGTTATTCAAATCCCATTCCCAACCCACCGGGAATCCCATGCCTTAGAAAGTGTGTGAACTCACCTCGGTTGCTCGGTTTGACTCTCAAAAGTAGCTAACAGTCAAGGTCGGTCAATCACGTCCTAATAAGGTACGGATAACAATCAGTTTCATGCATAACACGTATTCCTACGTATGGTTTATTTGCACATTACTTCGTCCACATAACAGGTACACACTTTAACGATTTATGCCCATATATACTTCCCATCCATTCCCCACTCAAAATCAAACATATGATAATGCACATAACATATATAACATGTTAGATCATTCACAGATAGCATACTCGACATTTAGACACGCGAGTCACAACTTATGTCTTTTCAGCATTTATATTCAAAACCGGCTGTTTTCGGACATTTTAATAAAATAGTTAACATCTTCCAAAAATTTCCAAATTTTTACAGAATGTCATAAACATTCCATATTTTACTGTGTAAAAATATCGGGGTCCGTTTCATTACCAATATTTTATAAAAATTCATATTCCGGACTGAACTCAGATTTATGTATTTCTGACCACAGTCCACGGAACAATTTATTAAAAATTCATCGAGTGTCCGATTTACGAAATTCCAGTGGGGTAATTACAAATGCATCGGTTTTCATCTACTGTACAAATTTCATGGTCCGATTCATCACAAAACTCAGGTTATGACTAAAAGTACGACACCCATTTATTGCTGTCAAAACTCAGCCTAAGCTGCTGTTACAAATCGGTTCTTTAAAAATAGTAAACGAAGTCCAAAAATTACGATTCCGGTGCCATTAGAACCGTATTTTATAACACATAAATCTAGGCTTCAGAAAACACATTTTTCGTTAAGTTATGGTCTGTTTACAGCCTGATGAAGTCGGCTGAAATCATTACTCAGCTTGCTGTTTTGTGGTTTAAATATTACTAAATCGCATCAACGAGTGTCCGAACAACGGATTTAACAAGAAAACAACAATTAACTATCAAGTATGATTTAACCAACCCTCAAACCAACAAGATTCCGCTTCATGATTCAGACATAAGTAAACTTTTATGTAGCTTTTATGTTCATAACTCATGTTTCACATTTTCTAGCATTCTCATTATTTAGTAATTTAAACAACAACACATCATACTACATATCATAAATTCGAACAAGATGAAACCAAGTGTGAAGAAACTTACTACTAGCACTAGGCTAGGGTAGAGATTCTAATGTGAAAAAGATGAGGAATTGATGGTGAAAAAAGACTAGAACAAGTTCCTTAGAAAGTCCTTCAAGATGCACCCTCCATAGATGAACTTCAAGCTTTGAATGGCACTTGTAATGAAGAAGATGAGGTTGTGAAGTGATGGTGGTGGATTCGGTTTAGGGGAAACCGAAATGAGAGAGAGGGAGTGAGGTTGGAGGATTTAGAATGATGGTTGTGATCTAAGTGCCATACTCTTGTAAGATTGGCCATATATCATGGCAACTTCTACAAGTAAGAATCAAATAAATAAATAGGGCAAATACCACAAAAAACCAATATACTTTATGTATTTTCTCACAAAAGTCCCTCAACTTATATTTTACATATAAAAGTCCCTTAACTTGTTAAATTTAAACATTATTGTGATTATTTATAAAAAACCCAACAATAACCACATAATAAAGAGAAAAAAAACAAAATGTCTAAATAATTTGGTTTCGTGTTATTTTACACGTAGATTGTCCATGTCAAGATTGTATATTTTACTTATATGCCACATCAGCATAAATAAATAGACTATTATAAGTCATTTCACAATAATGTTCAAATTTAACAAGTTAAAGGACTTTTATATGCAAAAAATAAGTTGAGTGACTTTTGTGGGAAAATACAAAAAGTATATTGGTTTTTTGTGGTATTTGCCCAAATAAATACAATATATAATCTAATGAGATCTACACAAATCTATCAACAAATCTACCAAATCCTCTAATTCAGCACATGACCGATTTTATTAGGAGGTGGAGAGGGGTCTAAGTGTAATTTTTGAGCATAAAGTTATCTTATGGTATTGATGTATTGCAAAAATACATACTTATATCATGTATAGTTTGTTATATTTATCGTTATTTTCAGTTTAGTTTAGTTTAGAATTGCGTACTATTGATAAAAGTTCGGTTTTCCAGGTTTTGATGCGATAATTGGCTGGAAATTTAGTGGAAACGAGCTTGGTGTTGGAAGTGTATGCATTGGAATGAGCTAAAAAGAGTTAGAATAATTTTAGAGATTTTTGGAGACATAAAGCTGAGTTTTGGAACAAACATTCTGTGAAAAATTACTCAGTCGCGTAGCGCTACGCTTAGAGGGCATATTAGTCGCGCTACGCTACCCTTAATCATGGATTTTCTGAATTGTGAATCACTCGCGTAGCGCGAGAGTGAAGGTGAGACCAGTCGCGCTACGCGACTGGTAGGAGTTTTACGTCTGACTTGCTGTTGACTAGGGTTTGATATAAAAAGCAAAGAAACTTAATGAAACGGGAGAGGACGAACGAACACAACCCTAGGCGACGTCTGGAGCTGTTTTCAAGCATTACGAAGATCTTTTGCTTGCGGGAATCATACGGTTGAAGCTAGGAAGCGTGGAAGTGAAGATTGTTCGGGTTTTATCTCCCGGTTTTCTTTAATTTCGTGTTTTCAATCTTTTGCCATGAATTCTTGTTTTGAATTTGATTTGTTTTTGTTAGACAACATGTTTCTTGGCTAAACCCTAGATACTACCTAGACGAGATGAATGTTTGATTAAAGTTTGGATTTTTAATGGTTTTTATTGTTTGTGTATGGATTGATTTCTGAAAGTAAAGTGTTTTAGGATTTCTGATTTGGTGTACATGCATGCTTGACGATTGTTTTACTACTGTTTATTGCTTCGCTTGAATCTTGGTGACGGTCTTTATCACGGAATAGAATCGAGCTAGGGTTTTAGGTTTTGGTGAGTGTCTATATCACATAATAAACCTTTGATCCTTTAGGGTGAAAATCATGTAAGTAACTTTAGAAGTAACATTCGGTAGTTTAATAAAATCAAGTGTTCTGCTTAACTTGTCGCTGAGAGGCTCGAGTTAGTTATTAGGTCGCTGTGCAATATATATCTAAGATAGGTTTTGAGAGAAGTCGATCTTAGTTCTCTAATTGCATCCGTGTCTAGTAAACCAAGTCAGAACCTAGAATTGCCTTAGATTATCGCGCTGAGAGGTAGATAGTCATATTAGGGCACTTTTAGAATCGTTAGAGGACTGAGAGGAAGTCTAACAGTCGGTAATCACAACAGCCTTGTAGGGTTTCCTAGGTTTCTTCCTGAGAAGGGTCGGGAAGTCTTAGCATTGAAATACCTTAAGGTTTAGTATCTTAAGATCCCGGCTCCATACAACAATAATACCATTAGGAGTCCATTCCCATTCAAACTGGATTCGAGTCTAGGTAGTCCTTAATCTCATCTGAATACAAACCTCAGTTTTCGTTCGTGTTTTAGTCTAAGTCTAGTTAATTAATTAGTTAATATAGATTTCCTTAGTTTTCAGTAACCCCCCCCCCCCAAAATAAATAAACAGTTTAAGTCGCGTCTGTCAGAGTCTATTAGAGTCTAGTTTACGTAATACATAGAGTCTTTGGGTTCGATACTCGGACTTGCTTAGGTTATACTACATTGACCGGTACACTTGCCGGTTGTGTGGTTTAGGTTTTAGAGAGTCCTAGTCTATAAATTTAAAGCTTTATAGTGTCTAGAATAGAGAGTCTAATTTAGTTTGTTTTTATAGTCTGTTTAGCACACATCAGGTATTTACAAGATCCAAATCAAATCCCTATGAGATCCATGGAAGATTTAAGAAGATATTGAAGATATCTTTGAGTGGGGCCCCTTATGTGAACCGTATACATATATGGGGGGGGGGGGGTAAAGTGTAAAATCTCATGGTAATTGGTAAATGTTAGTTTAATTCCAAGTATTTGGTTACATGCCTTAGTTAGTAGATATCTAGTAGGTGTTATGGTGTACGGGGACCATAACTAGCTTAGAAACATTAAAACAATGCTTCTAGTAATATTTTTATGTTCCGGGTAAAGTCCGGTTGTTCGGTCGGATACTGTTCCGTTAAATTGTTTAATTGTTCCGTAAGGCGTCTTATACATATATTTTTGTAACGCAATTTATTCCTAACACATAGGAAAATATTCAGGACCATTTAGTCAAGTTTTCTGCATACTACTAGTATGCTAACACGCACATGTAAGTATAACACAGAAATCAGAGAGTAGTTAAATATTTCAACACAGTCATCAAGCCCTTTAATTATCATTAATAAATTGTACGGATTACATATAATTTTGAGGGTTGTCACATTCTCCCTCTGTTAAGAGAATTTCGTCCCAAAATTTAGCGCGTGGTTACTGAGGAAGCTAGTTAAGTTGCGTTGTTTTCCTGATTTTCCTGGGGTGTCACATCATCCCCTCGTTGATTTGGAATTTCGTCCCGAAATTCTACAGTAGCTTCAGCCTCAGTAGTGGTTGCGTTTTTCTTAAACAGTTGGGGATAATTGAGTTTCATTTGGTCTTCTCGTTCCCAGGTATACTCTGGGCCACGACGAGCATTCCAACGAACTCGGACCAGAGGTATCCTGGTATGCTTGAGGATCTTAACATCTCGATCCGTAATCTTTACAGGTTCCTCGACGAATCGCAGCTGGTCGTCGATAGTGAGTTCCTTCAGAGGAACTATGAGGGTCTCATCTGACAGACACTTCTTCAGATTCGACACATGGAAAAACATTGTGAACTCCGCTGAGTTCTTCAGGTAGATTCAACCTGTAGGCGACTTTGCCAATTTTCTTGGTGACTTCGAATGGTCTGACATAACGCGGATTGAGTTTGCCTAGTTTGCCAAAGTGGACTACTCCTTTCCAAGGTGAGTCTTTGAGTAGCACCCGGTCCCCAACCTGGAACTCGAGTGGCTTTTCTTCGCTTATCATCATAGCTTTTCGGTCACGAGTTGCCGCCATTCGTTGCCGTATCTGAGCAATTCTCTCGGTGGTATCTACCACAAGTTCTGGGCCAGTGATTTGGCTGTCACCAACTTCCGCCCAACAGAGAGGTGATCGGCATTTGCGTCCGTACAATGCCTCGAACGGAGCGGCCTGAATGCTGGTGTGGTAGCTGTTGTTATATGAGAATTCCACTAGCGGGAGGTGCTTTTCCCAGCCATTACCAAAATCGATTACGCATGCCCTAAGCATGTCTTCCAGGGTTTGGATGGTGCGTTCAGATTGCCCATCCGTCCGTGGGTGATAAGCGGTGCTCATATCTAAATGTGAGTCAAAGGACTTGTGTATAGCTTGCCACAGTTCAGAAGTAAAACGCTCGTCACGATCAGATATAATAGAGGTTGGCACTCCGTGCCTTGATACCACTTCCTTTAGGTAAATGTCTGCAAGAGTAGAAAACTTATCCGTTTCTTTGATAGCCAGAAAATCTGCAGACTTGGTCAGTCGGTCTACGATCACCCAAATGGTATCGTTTTCGCGTTGAGATCTGGGCAGGCCGGTAACGAAATCCATGGAAATTTGCTCCCATTTCCATTTTGGGATCTCCGGTTGTTGAAGTAGGCCTGATGGTTTCTGATATTCAGTCTTGACTCTCGCACAAGTCAAGCACTTACTGACGTAGGTTGCTATGTGGGCTTTCATGCCAGGCCACCAGTATGTGGTCTTTAAGTCGTGGTACATTTTATCCGAACCAGGATGTACCGAATAACGAGACTTATGTGCTTCATCCATTACAAGCTCGCGTAAGTTGCCATAAGGTGGAATCCAAATACGCCCTGTTACATAGTAAGCGACGTCTTCCTTTTGTTCTAGCCGTTGCCTCGATCCTCGTAAGGATTCAGCCCTGATGTTTTCTGCTTTCAATGCTTTGACCTGGGCATCTCGAATTTGAGCGGGAAGGTTGGATTGGATGGTAAGCTGTAAAGCACGTACACGCTTAGGTATGGTATCTTTTCGACTGAGGGCGTCGGCCACAACATTGGCTTTACCCGGATGATACTTGATTGCGCATTCATAATCGTTCAAGAGCTCAACCCATCGGCGTTGACGCATGTTCAACTCCTTTTGCTTGAAGATATGCTCGAGTGTTAGACCCTAATTCGTATTTGACAAAAAGTCGCAGCGGAAATTCGTGCCATAAAATTTCTTTCATTATAAATACCTCAACTTATTTCAAATTTAACTTTAACATAAATCTTATTCATAAATCCGTCATCCTCTTATTTACTAATTAAAAACATAGCTTACGTTTTCTACATTTTACATTCTACGTCCCCGTACAATCTCTCTAGTGACTCGGTCTTCGATCTCTAATCCTCGTGATAATCGCTCATTATCCGTACAACCTGCATTACCACATACATTCAACACATTAGTATACAAGACATAAACAAGAATACAATACATGTACGCTTTCCATTCAGCTTCTCCCTCCTTTTTTAAGCATATCATTCGCGTATTCATTCTCTTGTGAGCCTTCAATAATATACCTGCGTAACACTCAATACATGCATACATACATTCATACGTGTCTTCATATGTACATAAATACACACCTGCATACGTACATACATCCCTATGCCTTCACATATATACATACTATCATACGCATCTTCATATATACATAAGTACGCTTCGTAAGTATCTACATTCATACATCTCTACATACATGCATACATTCATATATATCTTTATATAAAAACGTACATATCTTTCCTACAACTTACGTGCGTGCATACACTCATGCATACTTTATACAATCTTGCATACATACTTACATACATACGTACATACATACACATTTGCATAGGTGCATACCTTTCCTACATCTTTACGTACATACATGCCATCATACGTATTTTCATATATACATAAATACGCATCTACATACACGTAACACATCTTGCATACCTCTCACATACTCATACGATATTTACATGGGACTTAAACTTTGATTTATAGCCCATAAATATCTAAGGATTGATGCGTGGTTAAAAACCGGTGCTCGTAATCATATAACTTTATGATTTCATATGAGTCTTAGATCTTGAACGACCTACTTTTAATTAGATTTGCGTTTATGCAGGTTTGACAGAGTTAAGGAGCTTTTCGGGAGCTTTACATGCTACCGGGTCGAAAACCGGAGCACCAGGACACGTTACGGGTCAACCGGAAACACCAGACGCGAAAAATAAAAGCTTACAAACAAGTGCCCGTCGCCGACGGGCTTCAAGCCGTCGGCGACGGGTTGTAGATATGCCCGTCGGCAATGTGTTAACCCGTCAGCAAAAAAAGTGGTTTTCCCTTGCCCGTCGGCGACGGGTTCCCTACCCGTCGGCGACGGCCTCTAGTTTTTGCAGTTTTCTGCAGATACGTTTCGTCGTCCGTACGCACCTAAACGCACGTAACTTTTGAACCGTTTACCCGTTTAACCTCCCGTTTCTTCCTACATGCTTGTAAATTCATATTCTATCATATGAACTTAAAATCCCTCATCCGGATTAAGGAAATTCCTAACTTATGCATTTACGCCTATATTTTCATTTTCGGACAATTTTACCCATTCTTGTTTTCATCACACAACTCATTTGTTTTAGCTCAAAACTTGCATGAACATTACTACCATGATACTTTTACATTGTCCGGAGTTTCGTACTTGGGGTTTCCACACCCGATCCCCGTTATGCGTTATTTCATTCATTTATTCGATTATACTAAAACCAACCATGTCAAACAAAGTTTTATTCATGAAATTGCTTACCCATCAGTCATAACTTACAACTAAGTCCCTTGACTACTTATCCGTACCTCCGTTTACTAACTAGCGCACTTATGTGCAAATCATACACGTTACCCGGTTATCCTACCGTAACCCTTTACTACCCTTCATTCCGATATAACAACAATCCCATCTTTGATTCGTTATATTTACTTAACGAAAATCATCGATACATAACCTCCATCCTTATAAATCCTCAATTATCATACTTTAGTTAACTAACACATATCTTTACATAAACAACTAAGAAGTGATTACGGAAATCACTTACCTCATGCATCCGTGTTCGCATCCGTTTCCACGCCTCTTCTTGACCCGTTAGCCTTTCGCGCTTGAGTCCATCTCCGCATGATTCCTATACTTTCATGTCATCGAAATCACGCTATCATTAGCATACTCTTTTGTACATGATAACAATCATATCAATCCCATATTTCACACTTAACTTTCATTAGTCACAACTAACAAGCATATGACATATAATCCAATTCATATCCTTTCACACTCATGAAATTCATCATGTAATCGCAAATAACGCATATTAACATAACATGTATCATACCACTTCCTATAATTCTACCTTTGTGACAACAAACCAAATCATGCTTCTTATGCGTAGTTGACCTTTTAAAAGTCAACAGTTAATCATACAAACTTTCGGCTTATCCTCATGTATCCGTATCATCATATCAACTACACGCATGGGGTGTACAATATCTTCCAGCATAGAGTACAAACTCCTAATACATGTTTCTACCATATCATCATAATTATTCAGATTTCCACATGAACTCCATCTAAAACACACTTCACATATTAGTTAGCTAACAACTACTTCATTATCATTTTCTAAAACTTATTTACTCACAACTTGCATATAATTCCCCATTTAATTGTCACTTAAGCATTTCATCAAACACTTGGTGTGCGTACACCTTTCAATGCACAATTTACAACTAACTTATGCATGATCTTCCAACTTCATGTATCATTCATCAAATACTTCCTACTAATCATAAAGTATCATTCACACATAAACATCAACACCATATTTCTTTCAATTCATCTAACAATAGTTCATCATAACACAACATAATTCATGAATATTCAACAAGAATTGGACATGATGAACACCCATGTCATCCTAATCACCCACTAGTGGGTTTACATCCTTAAACATCAAATTAGTCAAAATTATGCATAATACATGTTCCCTATGATGATGTTAACACATAATCATGCTTAATTTCATACAATTTCGTGGATTGATCATAACCCACTCCTTACAATATCATCAAATCTTAAATTACAACTTACCACATGTTTGCTAGGGCTAGATTATCAAGAAAACGAGTTCATGCATCGGATTTGAGACTAATCTCCTTGTCAATTTGAAGCTTCTTGTGATCTAGGGTTTACACCCATTCTTTCTTCCTCCTGCTTGAACTCACGCACACACACCCAGTGTGTGTGAGAATTCTTGTTTTAATAAAACTCATACTCAATTTGGCAATCTTAGTCCCTCATGTTCCCTCTCTTATTTATAATTGGCACAACTCTTGTCTCTAATTGTTTCTACCATACTTTTTAACTAGGATAAATAACCTAGTTATTATTTCTTGATGTACCATATTAGAACATTTAACTAGTATAGACATTCGGGTTTTGGGGTGTTACATCGAGACTCCTGTGATCGGTGTAAATGGTGCACTTGGTACCGTACAGGTAATGTCTTCATATCTTAAGCGCGAAAACAACTGCTCCCAGCTCCAGATCGTGAGTAGTGTAGTTCCTTTCGTGAACCTTAAGTTGGCGTGATGCGTAGGCAATGACCTTGTCACGTTGCATCAATGCGCAACCCAGTCCTTGTATGGATGCGTCACAATAAACCACAAAATCATCTGTGCCTTCAGGAAATGAGAGAATAGGCGCGCTACAAAATCTATCTTCCGAGTGTTGAAACGTAGATTCCTGTGCATCACCCTAACGATAGGTGACGCCCTTCTGAGTCAGTGAAGTGAGAGGTTGCGCAATCTTGGAGAAATCCTTGATAAACCTTCTGTAATATCCCGCCGAACCCAAGAATTGGCGGATTTCTGTGGGTGTACAAGGTGCAGGCCAGTTCTTAATCGAGTCAATCTTGGATGGATCAACATGAATCCCATCCTTGTTTACCACATGGCCTAGAAAATGGACTTCGCGAAGCCAGAAGTCACATTTCGAAAATTTAGCATACAGTTGCTCTGCTCGAAGAAGTTCCAGCATAAGTCGTAGATGCTGCTCGTGTTCCTCCTGACTCTTAGAATAGATCAGGATGTCGTCGCTGAAAACGATAACGAACTTATCCAGGTAAGGTTTGCATACTCGGTTCATAAGATCCATGAAGACCGCTGGTGCATTCGTCAACCTGAAAGGCATAACCAGAAACTCGTAATGGCCGTAGCGAGTTCTGAATGCTGTTTTGGAGACGTCTTCCTCTCGGACTCTCAGCTGATGGTATCCCGATCTCAAATCAATCTTGGAGTAATAGCTTGACCCTTGCAACTGGTCGAATAAATCATCAATGCGCGGGAGAGGATAACGATTCTTTACGGTCACCTTATTGAGCTCGCGGTAGTCGATGCACATTCTGAAGGTACCGTCCTTCTTCTTCACGAATAACACTGGAGTTCCCCATGGCGAAGAGCTAGGGCGTATGAAACCCTTTTCCAAGAGTTCTTGTAGTTGTGTGGATAGGTCTTCAAGTTCTGATGGAGCTAGACGATAAGGTGCTCGAGCTATGGGCGCTGCTCTAGGAGCTAGCTCGATTTGAAACTCGACTTGTCGACGAGGCGGAAGACCAGGTAATTCCTCAGGGAATACCTCAGGAAAATTACGTACAATAGGTATGTCTTCTATCTTCCTTTCTTCCGAAGATGTATCAGAAACGAGGGCTAGGATAGCAGTGTGGCCCTTCTGCAAACACTTCTGGGCCTTAAGGAAAGAGATAATGCCTACAACAGCACCACTCTTGTCGCCATGAATCATGAGAGGTTCTTTACCAGAACGAGGGATGCGGACAATCTTCTCGTTGCAAAGAATTTCTGCTTGCTGATGAGATAACCAATCCATCCCATTAACAACGTCGTTCCCCGACAGGAGTGTTACATGGTTGGCACAACAAGAACTAGCTGAAGAAGGATGACCGTCGTACCGGTCTGTAGTGTTAAGGTTCACTAAAATTTCCATCGAAGTTGTTGGGCTCCCCTCATGCGAAGGGGGATGATTCACCTTGATCGATGAACTTAGATGAGTTTGCAGTTTATCGAGTTGGTAAGCAACCAAATTCAGAGGAGTTTCCTTAGGTCGTGCGAATGAATCCAAAATACGTCTGCGTAGTCATAAGGTTCCAAAGAAAAGACTTGAAAACGTGTTCAAGAGATTATGATCGTATCAACAATGCATCACCATCCTCAGGGTTTCGAGGGGGGTCACCAATGATCGGGAGTCGAGCCTTCCAACTTTTCTAAACCAGAGGGTGTTCGTTTCGGTGCCTCAGCATGGGGAAGCGAGAACGTAATGTCACTGTAGTGAGAGAGTGATGGTTTGGTCTAAGCCAATGGTAGAAATTGGACATATCATTAATCAACAATCATGTATCGGTGCAAAAGCTAGCGCAAGGATTTTGCCTATTAAAGAAGACTATCATGGAATTTAAAATACGACTCTTGTAGTGTTGGATGGATAAGGTAGACGTATAGATCATCGTGTTCACCTGTAGGTTGTGTGATCCATAACCCCGTCCTCGAATGTCCTGAAGACAATCCCATCAGGACAGGCATCCATTCGTTAAGTGGGGAATACGAGAGAGCTAATCAAGTAGAATTAGAATAAACCATTCAACAGGGTAGTAAGATGGTCTTGTGACTGGTGAAAATCGTGGTATGGTTGTTGGTTTTCATTAAATCGTGGTATGGTTGTTGGTTTTCATTAAATCGGTTGTCAATCGAAGCGATAGGAAATTAACGAGGTTCATGCGAAGAATCGAGTGAAATAGGGATCCAACAATAACCGAAGGATTTGACCAGCTAATCTATTGTCTAGAGGTAATCTCCAGTAGTGGTGCGGGGCGGCATGGCACAAAAGGGAAGTTCATTGCATCGCGGTCGCGCGAGTGTATCACTTGTCCAAAACAGAGTAAGGTTTCGTGTTGCATAACGACAAACGCGTGTAACTGTGACTGCTTCGCTTCTGGCGACTATGACAGGTGAAGGTAACAAAGTTCGTCAACCGGGATGCGTGGGTATTGTTCTCCCAAGCCCGAGTTCGTGCAAGCCAAGTCTGGTCTTCGCGGATGTTGACGTACGAACCGGCTGTACGGAGGATCTGATGGCGACGTCGTGTCGAGGTAAACGTGCGAGTAGATAGAATGCATAAGCAGTCGTTGTAGCGGGGTGTCAAGAGATCAGGAAAGAATTTGATCACTATGCGTCAGTTTCAAGTAAACAGTTGGGTGTCATAAAGAACGCAGTAGGGCTAGTAGACAACATGTTATTACCCTAAAAAAACATACCATATACAGCACACCATGCAAAAGTAATATAGCAAGTAGGCAATATAAACTTAGATCATACCACCTAAAGTGTTGAGTCTTGCACGTGGAGCGAAGCGTCGTTGTGGATCGTTGAGCACTGTACAGGTTATAGTCTGGTTTTATCAAAAAGCTTTTCCCTTTTTAAAACCAAGTTCACTATAACCAATGGCTCTGATACCAATCTGTCACACCCCCAAAATCCACCATGCGGAGTACCACCGCTTGGAGGCGTGACGTGACCAGGATCAAGCCACCAATCATATTGAACAAGCATGTAAGTAGTTTGTAAAATCCAACACAATACAATTGGTGTCTAAACAAAACATAGTTTAAGTTACAAGCGGAAGCATAAAGTTTAAAACCAAATTATAAGTTTAAACGTTTCAAATGTTTAGCATGGTACACAGTTGTCCAAGTCCCACAACGACTCTTCCCACTCCGATGCAAGCTCCATAGATACCTAACGACCTGCAAGGCATGTAACAACGAGTCAACAACAAAGTTGAGTGAATTCACAGTTGGTTGTTTAGTTATAGTGTTCATGAATCATTTGTTTATTTCGTAAACCAAGTATCTTAGTTATCTGTATCGCGGTTTCCCAAACATGTGTGCGATGATTAGTGGTCGGATCGCGGTTTCCAAAACATGTGTGCGATGATTAGTGGCCGTATCGCGGTTTCCCAAACATGTGTGCGAAGATTAGTGGGGGCTTCCCATGTGTCGACTAGTCGTATTTGTACGTGCCCTTCTTGATCCAAGGACCGTAGCGAGTGTGAGTGTACGTAGGTTTTACGTACGTGCCCTTCAATACGAGGACGGTGAAGAGTATGAGTGTACGTAGGTTTTACGTACGTGCCCTTTTATCCGAGGACAGTGAAAAGTAGTTTAGTAGTAATGATAGTACGAGTAGTTATTCAAATCCCATTCCCAACCCACCGGGAATCCCATGCCTTAGAAAGTGTGTGAACTCACCTCGGTTGCTCGGTTTGACTCTCAAAAGTAGCTAACAGTCAAGGTCGGTCAATCACGTCCTAATAAGGTACGGATAACAATCAGTTTCATGCATAACACGTATTCCTACGTATGGTTTATTTGCACATTACTTTGTCCACATAACAGGTACACACTTTAACGATTTATGCCCATATATACTTCCCATCCATTCCCCACTCAAAATCAAACATATGATAATGCACATAACATATATAACATGTTAGATCATTCACAGATAGCATACTCGACATTTAGACACGCGAGTCACAACTTATGTCTTTTCAGCATTTATATTCAAAACCGGCTGTTTTCGGACATTTTAATAAAATAGTTAACATCTTCCAAAAATTTCCAAATTTTTACAGAATGTCATAAACATTCCATATTTTATTGTGTAAAAATATCGGGGTCCGTTTCATTACCAATATTTTATAAAAATTCATATTCCGGACTGAACTCAGATTTATGTATTTCTGACCACAGTCCACGGAACAATTTATTAAAAATTCATCGAGTGTCCGATTTACGAAATTCCAGTGGGGTAATTACAAATGCATCGGTTTTCATCTACTGTACAAATTTCATGGTCCGATTCATCACAAAACTCAGGTTATGACTAAAAGTACGACACCCATTTATTGCTGTCAAAACTCAGCCTAAGCTGCTGTTACAAATCGGTTCTTTAAAAATAGTAAACGAAGTCCAAAAATTACGATTCCGGTGCCATTAGAACCGTATTTTATAACACATAAATCTAGGCTTCAGAAAACACATTTTTCGTTAAGTTATGGTCTGTTTACAGCCTGATGAAGTCGGCTGAAATCATTACTCAGCTTGCTGTTTTGTGGTTTAAATATTACTAAATCGCATCAACGAGTGTCCGAACAACGGATTTAACAAGAAAACAACAATCAACTATCAAGTATGATTTAACCAACCCTCAAACCAACAAGATTCCGCTTCATGATTCAGACATAAGTAAACTTTTATGTAGCTTTTATGTTCATAACTCATGTTTCACATTTTCTAGCATTCTCATTATTTAGTAATTTAAACAACACATCATACTACATATCATAAATTCGAACAAGATGAAACCAAGTGTGAAGAAACTTACTACTAGCACTAGGCTAGGGTAGAGATTCTAATGTGAAAAAGATGAGGAATTGATGGTGAAAAAAGACTAGAACAAGTTCCTTAGAAAGTCCTTCAAGATGCACCCTCCATAGATGAACTTCAAGCTTTGAATGACACTTGTAATGAAGAAGATGAGGTTGTGAAGTGATGGTGGTGGATTCGGTTTAGGGGAAACCGAAATGAGAGAGAGGGAGTGAGGTTGGAGGATTTAGAATGATGGTTGTGATCTAAGTGCCATACTCTTGTAAGATTGGCCATATATCATGGCAACTTCTACAAGTAAGAATCAAATAAATAAATAGGGCAAATACCACAAAAAACCAATATACTTTATGTATTTTCTCACAAAAGTCCCTCAACTTATATTTTACATATAAAAGTCCCTTAACTTGTTAAATTTAAACATTATTGTGATTATTTATAAAAAACCCAACAATAACCACATAATAAAGAGAAAAAAACAAAATGTCTAAATAATTTGGTTTCGTGTTATTTTACACGTAGATTGTCCATGTCAAGATTGTATATTTTATTATATGCCACATCAGCATAAATAAATAGACTATTATAAGTCATTTCACAATAATGTTCAAATTTAACAAGTTAAAGGACTTTTATATGCAAAAAATAAGTTGAGTGACTTTTGTGGGAAAATACAAAAAGTATATTGGTTTTTTGTGGTATTTGCCCAAATAAATACAATATATAATCTAATGAGATCTACACAAATCTATCAACAAATCTACCAAATCCTCTAATTCAGCACATGACCGATTTTATTAGGAGGTGGAGAGGGGTCTAAGTGTAATTTTTGAGCATAAAGTTATCTTATGGTATTTACAAGATCCAAATCAAATCCCTATGAGATCCATGGAAGATTTAAGAAGATATTGAAGATATCTTTGAGTGGGGCCCCTTATGTGAACCGTATACATATATGGGGGGGGGGGGTAAAGTGTAAAATCTCATGGTAATTGGTAAATGTTAGTTTAATTCCAAGTATTTGGTTACATGCCTTAGTTAGTAGATATCTAGTAGGTGTTATGGTGTACGGGGACCATAACTAGCTTAGAAACATTAAAACAATGCTTCTAGTAATATTTTTATGTTCCGGGTAAAGTCCGGTTGTTCGGTCGGATACTGTTCCGTTAAATTGTTTAATTGTTCCGTAAGGCGTCTTATACATATATTTTTGTAACGCAATTTATTCCTAACACATAGGAAAATATTCAGGACCATTTAGTCAAGTTTTCTGCATACTACTAGTATGCTAACACGCACATGTAAGTATAACACAGAAATCAGAGAGTAGTTAAATATTTCAACACAGTCATCAAGCCCTTTAATTATCATTAATAAATTGTACGGATTACATGTAATTTTGAGGGTTGTCACATTCTCCCTCTGTTAAGAGAATTTCGTCCCGAAATTTAGCGCGTGGTTACTGAGGAAGCTAGTTAAGTTGCGTTGTTTTCCTGATTTTCCTGGGGTGTCACATGTGGAGTAGCCATGATGAGCGAGATCGCTCCAGCACTATGCAAAACCCCAAAACTTTATCTAACCAAAGTCGTTGGTGAACAGCTGAACATACATATACCTCCTTAATAGCTTTTTCTCTCAGTCGTTGAGATAACCAGAGTGTTTTGATCTCAGCTTGTGATTTGCGTAACTCTTGATCATTATCTGCAAAAATAAATAAAAAATCGAGTAAAACCTTAGCCGGTAAATAATATTTGGACGGTAAATTTTTTTTAGATAAGCACAACCAAAACCGTCCCATAAAAGAAATAAGATGTTTTGACTCGTTACCTTGCCCAACCGGGTCAGACGACAAATGGAGAGACGTCCAACTTTAGAATGATTAATACTAAGCTTCCATAGCTTTTTATATGTTAAAAAAGTAAATTTATATTATTAGCGCTATGCGAAACCAGAATCACACAACCCGAAATGGTTCCGTATACCAGGCCGACCCGTTTATAATGCTTAATTCAGCTGCACCAACCATTGGGTCTACAGCATAGACATGAGAACTGTTCGAGCATGTCCTTGTGATCATAAGCCAATACTTTAAAACAAACTGGGTGATAAAAACATATTTAATGATTGATAGGATTACTACACAACTACTTGATTGAATCACAGAAGTTGAAAAGTATGGCATATGTATGAAACTAAGAAAGATCGAAACCATATTTTGCTTACAACTGCACTCAAATATTTCCACTTCTCTCCACCAGCTTTCTCGACATATACGAGCAAAAATATCACACATAAGATGTAAAACCAAGCAAAAAACCTGACAGCAGTCATGTAACCCTGATAGGAAGTACTTACAGCTGAAACAATTTTCACATTTGGATTCTCTTTCTTGAACGTCTTCCTGAACTCTTCGCTGTAACCATAACGAAACACTCAATCAGAAACGATATAATAAAAGTTGATTTAGATTTTACAATACCAGAAAAGCCCTTCTAAAAATGATACATACAGCAAGACAAAGAAACCACTTGAAAGTGGAATTGTTTTATTCAACTTCATCGTAATGAAGTTAAAGAACTTTGCTACTAATAACAATCTTTCCCCATCACTATTACATATGCTTAACATTTTACCCAAGAAATACACCATATTATGATGCTAAGCTTATTTCAATAAACAAGAACTATAAATGAGTACGATAAAACATATTAATCATTTTAGAAAAGATGCAAAAGCTTGCAACAAGTCACTTTCAGTACGGGTCAAAACGAGTCAGTTAAATGAGTTGCAATTAGAAGATTGTAAAGTTATGAATATTTGGTTATGACATTGATTAAAATAATACAAAATGAATTTCATGCTAAAATCCGTCCCGACTCGAAACTCGTCCCGTGCGAAAACTCATGTCGGCCCGAAACCCGTCCCATGCGGAAACCCGTACCGACCCGAAATCCGATCCGAACCAACTACGTTCTGATCCGAAAGCCGTCTCGGCCGCCCGAAACTAAATCCGAACCGAACCCGTTTCGATCCGAAACTTGTCCCGTTTCTTTAAGACACCAACCCACATTGAACCATTTCTTTGAAGTTGTCGGCCCGTTTTGACCCGAAAATATATGAGATGGAATTTTAATTGACCCATTTTGACCCATTGAGTGAAAATATCTTACCCAAACCAACCCATATAATTTAAAAAGCAACCCAAAGTGACCCACTTGGAAGGCTTTGGGTCAAGATTGCCCCCTCTAGTCAAATGTTTGCCAAAAAGTGGACCTCAGCTGCGCTGTATGTAAACACTACGCCTTTTGAAGCGATGGGGGTTTTTTAAAACCCATATCATTTTTTTTCACCCTTTCAACGTAAAAACAGTGCACTAACATACCTGAGGACCTCCTGGGTAACTTAACAGTGTGTCACAGATGAGAAGAATGTCCGCAAAAATAAATTCTTGGGTCCATATAAGTGTGATCCATTTAAATGCATAAAACTCTGGATTGACCAGTCATTAAACAACCCAACATAGATAAATTTGGTCATGAGGAACGTAATTTGCAACTTTTAATGTAAAACGTATCTTAGAATGGTTCCGAATAACCGAGAATTATATAAGTTCGATACTTATATAACAAAAACCAGGCAACACAGTCCGAATTATCTAATCACCCAGATTAACAAAAATGAAAAAGTGTTCTTTACACACAAGTATGATAATACCTGCATTACGTTTATAACCCCCAGACTACCATGTATTTTGTACACACTCAAAACCCATAAAAAAGTAACAAAATAAAAGAAATCAAAACTTTAAGCATTTGCTGACATCAAGTTTTTCCTTCAACAAACTATTTTCATCATTCAATCAAGAAACATAATCCTACATATAAAACCTTAAGATCAATTCTAAAGAACTTAAAATCATAAATAGGAACAGGATGAGAGACGAAGTGATCTTACTTCGGTCACCAAAATACCCGTGGGAATTCTATTTCGCTGTCACCGTCGGTGTTCAATCCACCGTTGTTTCCATTCACCACCACAACCAAGTTCCTCACTAAATCGACCCACCATCGCCGCCAGGTGTTCATTGTCGTCGCCTAGAATCCATCAGTCGTCTTCTGTGGAAACCAATGATTGAAGATGATGGTGAAGCAAGTGGCAGAAGCCAAAAGATAATGGGGAATGCGAGACTCCTAGATTTACACCCTTCGATTTATGCTGAAACTGAAGGAAGAAAGAGAATCAATAGGTTTGTTGCTTTTAAGTTTCCAAATGAACTGCAACATTGACTCAGATATTAAAATTCGCATTCATGAGATGAGATTAGGGGTGGAGATGGAACTGACTGTTGGGATAAATAGTTGTTTTTGCAAGAATCGTGTAGGCTGCATACATTAATTTGGGGTCAAAGGCATGAACATTGGGTTGCCATCTTAAAATTTGGGGAGTAAAGGTAATCGATCGGTTCATCTGGTGAAATTCATGAGGTAGTATTAACAAAGAATTAAAGAAAGAAATAATTAAAAGACAATTAACTAAAGAAATAAATAGCATTAACAATTTTGTGGGTAGAGAAAGGGTCAAAAGGGTAAAAATGAAAATGAAATCTTGATTTTAACTATAGGAACATGATTAATTTACAATTATATCCCTCTAGTATCTTAAAAATTAATGCTATTTACTATTATATCCCTCTCAAATATGTTGTTTTTATTTGTATATATTGCTTTTAAAGTTGTATGTGATGTAAAATTACATTCATGTCCATCACTTCTCCTTTTTATAGTATTATAGATATAGAGTTGTATAGAAAACATTTAATTCCTAAGTTGTTATTATAAATCATTGCCATCAATAAATTATATTTATACGTCATCTAATGATAATTCTAGTCAGGTTTTGGTCGTTTTAACAGGTTAGATAAGCATACTTAGTAATTGACAATATTTGGTTTATGTATGTTGATGGAACCACATATATGATTTTGTTGGATTCTGTTGATGCAACAAATAATAGACCAAGGATAGTAGCGGGCCTGGTTAGGCAAAAGGGTTGAAGGGTTCAACTTTGCCTAACGCAGGTCGTGGGGTCCCCCCACGTTTGCAAGACGTGGAGAGAGGTTCACTAGTTTAATATTGTTGTTTGCTCGAGATCCTCCACTGAAGTGTGTTCAGTTTCGGATGTGGGAGCAAAGGGAATGTGTGTGTTGAATGTGAAAGAAAGTGACTTGCATGAAGCAAACACTTAAGAACAATGACCAGAGATTCGCCAGGAATCAGAGCTGATCTCGCAATGTTTTTTACACTTAATGAAGTGTCACATTTATAGGAAAAACCATCGCTCAAAGAGGAAGCTGTTTGACTAGTGGACATGCTTGCAGTGGGGGTTTTGCCCTTTTGGGGGTTGAAGCCTTCTGACCTGCGGATAAAAGGTTGTGCTCTGTGGACTTGTGTCACTTTTGCGGCTGGAGAGTTTGGTGAAGCAATCAGAGATGTGACTGCCTACTGTTCACGTACTATTTTATCTAGTCTCCCGGGTTTCCAACTTTTTAACCTTTTAAGCTTTAATGTGTCTAAGTCATTTTATCTGTTCTTGGGCTACCCCGTCATCAAATGCTATACGATATTAAATGGTGTGTGTTGTTGTGTAACTTGTTTCTTTACAAGTAATCCATTCAAACAAATAACGCATTACTTATGTACTATGTCTCCTTTTAGGACATTCATGGACACTTAATATTCCGGCTACTTATTGACAATTTATTCATAATTAAACTATTTGCCAATTGAGAAACATGTTAGCAGTTATCAACTTTCAAAGTATGACCAAGGTTATCTTGACTTGGTGAACCAAGATTTAGCGTATGTAAGCATATTAGAACGTTTATAACGTGATATTCACTTGTTTTGGAAGCGCTTCAAGCTCGTACGCTTCTTTTTATGAGGCAAGAATAATCTTCGCGTAATAATGAAAAAAAATTGGTGGGTCAATAAATCAAGAAATTTTTACTTTGATTATTATGAAGGAAAAATTCGACACAAGTCACATTGAACAAAACCAAATGTTTTACAAGCATAAAATTGGTGTTCCAAATTTGTATATTCCATATCCGCCACGTAGGCGCCAAGTCATAGTCCTCCCAAGGATGGTCCATCCCACAAAACTAGAAGGTATGGAGGATGGTCCTAGATGATCCTACCCACCATTTTTATGTTTTTTATTTTTTTAATCTTCTACTTTTTTTTAACATTAAACAAATAAACTAACAAAATATTTTCATTAATATTAAAAAACATTACATAAACTTAAAAAAAACATACACCAAAAACAACAATTGTATTATTTTTTATTTTTAATTAAAAAAAACCTAAACCTAAACCAAAAAAGTAAAATTAAAAAAAAATTAAAATATTCTCCACCACCCCTTTTTCCCCTCAAAAGAAGCAAAACATCTTGGCATCTTCTCTCTCCCTCTCACTCGTCTTCTCCGAACATCACACCCTCTCTCTCTCTAAAACCAGACATTCTCTCTCTCTAAAATGCAAAATATTGTAATTGTTTTTTTTATTTTAACGGTCACATTTGAAGGGGGGCCCACCAAAATTGGATCGTTGCCACCGGCAAGAAGTCGACACTGAGGATGGAAGGGGGGCGGGGATGGTGTGCCGGCGTCGACGGAGCTCGACGGGGTGGGGGACGGTCCCCATACCCTATAGCCTGAAAAGAGAGGGAAGCGATACAAAGAGGGGCTGAATTAAAAAATGTCACATGTAGTAAAATCTAAACAAATTCTATTCTATATACTTACATTTATAATGTCACATGTAGTAAAATCTAAACAAAATCTATATACTTACATTTATAACATGTGCAATGGTAGTGCATGTGGTTTTTTTTGGAAAGGGGACGGGATCCCAGGCAAACTTTATTAGAATAAATAAAAGAATACATAAAGAGCCATGCCGCTAATCTAGGACAAAACCCGTAGACTAGGAAACAACATGGCCCGCAAAAAGGGCACTCACAAAATACATAAAGAGCATGTGGTTTTTGATCTTTTTTCTACGTGTTTGTCACATTTTCTAAGCCATTTAGTGAAATGGTGTAGTGGTTCACCCACATCTTCAATGATTAGTTATTAATTACCTAACTATTATTATTTGTGTTTTTTTATTTATATATTACACAATATTCTTCAAAACAATGTAATAAATAAAACATTTCATTAAACTAGAATTAAAAAGATTACAACCCAACTAACTTAAAAACAATACATAAAAAGTTTATTAGAGTAAACAGTCTAATTGTTAAAATGTGGATGCAAAATTCTCTAAGCCACAAGATGATGGAAGTTTGTGTTCTTATGTATTTCGTATTCGGCACGTGCCGCATCAATCGCTAGATCTTCAGTCATGCCCTCTTCGCGGTTGAGGGCATTGATAAACAGTCTTTCAAAAAACACACAAGTTGCTCGCATCATAATAAACCTTCCGATAATGTGATCCAGATTATGATTGTTTGCACCCACTTGATGACGAAAGTACGTCAAAATCATGTTCCAAATAGTAGCATTATTTAGAGGGTGCCCGAACTCCGCAACATGCACCCAACTCGTAGTCAAAGCGATGTCTTCTTTCTAGGTCCATGGCCCGCCATAAAAATGGATGAAAATATAAAAGATATTATATTTTTTAGAGTGTTTTGTGAATACGTTTGTGAGTTTTAGAATGGTAGAAAGAGTATATATATAGATACTAGGTTATATACCCGTGAGCTTCACGGGTTATGGGTTGTATTAAAAAAATATATATATACGCAAAAGAATTTTTTTATATGATTTCTTATAAGTGGATAAACATTCATGTTTAACAAACATTACAAAAAAAAATTGTACAAAAGATTGAATGGATTTGACACGGGATCCGAGTATATGGATTTAAGGCTCAAGCTCGGCTCGGGCTCCATAAGGCTTGCCTCGTTTAGAGCTTTTTCTCGATTTTGTCTCGAGCAGCTTGCGAGCCGCTCAGCTCACTTGCACCTAAGCACTGGTAATCACACATAACATGCTAATTTAAAAAAAAAAACTATAGCAATACCAAACTCAACTAAAGAGAATGAAATGCTCGTTTTTATGGTGTAATTCAAAAAAAATATATACGAAAAAGTTATTGCCATTTAAAAATCGCAAGGGCGTCAAGTACCTACAACACAAGAAAATAGATGTGAGGCAAGATCGAGCAAAAAAACGACTTGGGAGAATAGAGAAGAAACAAACCTATCATCGACCGTGTTCCCGGATTAAAAGCGAATAAATATAGTACATTGTTTTTATAATCATAACTACCACATCAGTTATTTATAAAATGACCATAAAAGTGCCCAAACCCATTTCACTCCATCTTCTTTCGGGCCATGGTTGAACCATGCGGGTACCCAACACATTGGAACTCTATTTTTTTTTTAATTTAAGATGGTTTGAAGACGTCATATGTTGCATCATTTTTTAAGGTTTATAAGATACAATCCAGGTTTTAACGTTTATTTACACATATGCGGCGGCGACCACAATTTTCAATGCGGTACTCATTTTATGTGTCACACCCCTTTCTGCGGCGGAAGCACGAGGTGTGATCATGAAAGGTTCTCATTGCATACGAAAGGTAAACATATTAATTGCTCATAAAAATAACTTTAAATGCAACACATTACATAACTGAAATCGTAGTTTAAGTGTTTACGACACGAGACGACATATTGTCTTAAAAGTTACAACTTTATTTAACGATAAACATAACGACATCCACGAGCATGAGTAAGACCGCGCGCACATCCATTCTAGATACCTGAAATACATGTGAGTTTTGGAAAAACGTCAACATAATTTTGGTGTGAATTAATGCAATTTTTGTATTTCACGTTTGTATACTTTGTATGAAAACATAATTTGTATCTTGTATAAATCAAGTCTTTTGTGCACACCACGTGCTCATGTATAAATCAAGTATTCTTGTATAAATCATGTATTTCTGTATGTATCAAGTGTTAATGGGTTGCAAAGCCATTAACATGTGACACAACATAGGAAGTCACCAAACCATAGGCATTTTTCTAGTTGTCGATTCACGACGGAGACACAAAAACACTACTCGGTACTAGTTGTCACCAAGAGTGGGGCTGCCCTGGAACCCATTAGATCCAACCTTTTGTTCTGCGGTCTTAGTATGTACACGATTAATGGTGCTTATGGTACCCTATTCGTGACACGATTTCTCGTATCATTCCTCAATTCTTGTATCCATCATACCATTTGTAAACATCGTAATATTTGTAACATGTATTTCACCCCCGAAGTTATAAAACTGAAAACAGTTAAAAGAAAAGGGGGAGCATGAACTCACAACTTTGCGTTCCTTGCGTCGTAAACTTCACCGGATTTGCTTAATTAACGTCGTGACCTATACGTGTTTTTTTAACGTTAGTCATTAGACTTGTATCGTACAAGTACAAGTCACTGTCTTTTATGTATATGTTTTCTTGTGTTAAAAATATTTCATATTTTTAACTAAGTGTCTTACTTATATTATTTTCTCAAAAATAAATATAAGTTTCTTGTATTTTGCACTTTTCACCCGAGTTATGTATCTTGTATATTGTATGTGTATTTTTGTTACAAAAATTTTGGCGAGGTTTATATTCGAAAAGCATAGTTTAGAACACACTAGTAAACGTTTGTCTAGAAAATATTTACTAAGTGTTAGGATTTTCAGAAAGTTTCGCCATAGTCTCCTTTGTAAATGGAGGTGTCCATGCTTAATAGTATATCATTTTCTTTTACATATATCCCGTAGATTGTTCTCACATAACCAACCCGACAATCAGACATGCAATATACTACTTATGTCATTTCAGCTTTTATTCATCAAAACTGGTCCGTTCTGGAGCATTTTAATAAAATAGTTAACCTTCTCCAAAAATTCCCAAATTTTTACAGAATATCATATACGATCCAAATTTTATTGTGTAAAAATTTCGGGGTCTAGTTCTTTACCAATATTTTAAAGAAATTCATTTACCGGACTGCAATCAGATTTGTCACTTTCTGACTGCAGTCTACAGAATAATTCACTAAAAATTAATCGTAAGTCCGATTGACGAAATTCCAGTGGGAGAATTACGGCGACAATAGTGACCATCTACAGTAAAAATTCCATGAGCTGATTCTACTCAGTTTTTAAGTTATGACTCCGAATACAACACACTTTTTCAGCAGTAAAATCGCAGCTTGACCTGCTGTCCAAAAATAGTTCTTTAAAAATAGTAAACGACCTCGAAAAATTACGATTTCAGTGCCATTTGATCCGTTTTTCAAAAATACATAATTTATGCTTCAGAAAGTCAGTTTTTCGACTTATAATGATCCAGTTACAGCCTGTTGAAGTTGGCTGAAAATACTAATCAGCATGCTTTTTATAATGTAAATGTTACTAAAAACGCATCACCAAGTGTCCTAACAATGGTTTATCAATAAATTAATGATAAAACATCATGCATGCTTTAACCAAACCTAATCCAACCCGATTTCATCTTCATGCAAACCTTTTATGTAGGATTTTATGTAAGGTTTCATGTTCATCTTTTTAGTGTTCTAGTTCTTGTGATTCAACATAATAACATACTATAACTTGTGATTACAACAACAAGATGAACAAGGGTGTACAAGTAACTTACTACTAGCACAAGGCTAGGGTAGAATCTTAGTGAAGATGATGGTGAGAAAAGGTGATGAACAAGACTAGAACATAGCTCCTTTGAATGCTTCTCAACTTGCAACCTTCATGAATCACCTTCAAGGCTTGAATGGAACTTGAATATGATGAAGATGGTGATGTTAAATTGGTGATGATGGTGGCGGTTTGGGGGAGCCGAAAATGAGAGAGAGAGAGAGTGTGAGTGAGGAGTGTAAATCTTGAAGTGATGATGATAATCTAAGCCACCCTATTTGTAAAGAGTGTGATTTCTTGGCCAATGTAGCAAATAAAGGAGGCCCAATCACAAATTAGAAGTATAATTTGGTAGGGATTTGAAATGATTAGGGGTGGGGTCCATGGGGCCAAAAATCGGTTAGGGGGGGGGGGGTTGGATGTAAAATTTGTAACTAAATTGTAAATGGTAGTTAGATTCCAAGTATTATATTTCCATATGTTATTTATTTGATTTTTAGTGGGTGTTAGGGTAAACGGGGATCATGACTAGCAAAAAATAATAAAACAGAGTATTTGACAAAAACTTGGTGTCCCGGGTAATGTCCGATTGTTCGGTTGGATACCGTTCCGTTAAAGTGCTTAATTATTCCGCAAAGTGTCTTTTATGTACCCTTTCAATTCTTGACACTTAGGGAAATATTCCGGACGATAAAACGTAATTTCTGCATGGTATTTTATTGTTTAAAAGCTGGTTATAGCTGGATTTAATAAAATTATGCTCTTAAAGTGCGTTTCGGGTGCTTTTTAGTGCGTATTTTAGTCTCCGGAAAGTCTATATATTAACCCTTGCATATACTTCTTGGGTTTTAATGTATCCTTGATGTTGGACTTACACCTAAGCCTCAGTTCTAATGTCTGACTGCTTTCTGCAGAGCTGTTGACATATTGTGTTTTACCGGTGAGTTTACTAGTATTTCTGACGCAACGCTCTTGTTAATGCATAAAGCAATATTTTGTAGTATTAAACGTGCATGAATTCACTTGTATATAATGAAATAAGTCAATGTTGACATTTAAGCACATAATTGCAGTCATTAAGTAATAATTAAAGTGTACGTAAATTACCGGTTTCTGGCCAGTTGTCACAGTCTCCCCCCGTTAAAAGAATTTCGTCCCGAAATTCAGGCTGAACTAACTCTCGCAGGAGTCTCCTTGAATAGGTGGGGATACTTTTCTTTGAACTGGTCTTCACGTTCCCATGTGTACTCGGGTCCGTGCTTAGAGTTCCAACGTACTTTGACAAGTTTAACAGTGCTCTTCCTGGTCTTGTTGACTTTCCAGTAGGTAACCTCAACGGGTTGTTCTGTAAATCGGAGGGCGTCATCAATACGTACTTCATCCGCAGGGATGATCACGTCTTCTTGTGTTGGACTCTTCTTGAGGTTGGATACATGGAACGTATCATGTACTCCATTCAGTTCTTCCGGTAATTCCAACTTGTATGCCACGATACCAATTCTTTCCAAGATTCTGAATGGTCCGATGTATCGTGGATTCAGCTTTCCACGTTTTCCAAATCTTACTACGCCCTTCCAAGGTGAGACTTCTAACAACACTTTGTCTCCCACCTCGAATTCTAATGGCTTTCGTTTTAGATCAGCGTAGCTCTTTTGTCGATCTCGAGCCGCCTTAATGCGCTCTCGGATCTGCGTGATCTTGTCGGTTGTCTCTTGTACAAGTTCAGGACCAACCATGCGCTTATCTCCAGCGTCTGCCCAACATAAGGGCGATCGGCACTTGCGGCCATACAGAGCTTCGAACGGTGCGGCTTTTATACTTGTATGGTAACTGTTATTGTAGGAAAACTCAACTAAAGGTAGATGAGTATCCCAGCTGCCGCCAGGTCCATGACACATGCGCGAAGCATATCTTCTAACGTTTGTATGGTTCGTTCGCTCTGGCCGTCTGTTTGAGGATGGAATGCTGTGCTTAGATCTAACTGCGATCCAAAGGCTTCCTGAAAGGATTGCCAGATTCTTGAGACAAAGCGTCCATCTCTGTCTGAAATGATTGAGATAGGCACTCCATGACGTGCCACAATTTCTTTTAAGTATATCTCGGCAAGCTTTCCTGTGCTGTCTTTTTCACGGATCGGTAGGAAGTGCGCAGACTTCGTTAACCGATCGACTATCACCCATATCATATCGTGCCCTCTTGGGGTCTTGGGTAATTTTGTGATGAAGTCCATTGAGATTTGCTCCCACTTCCACATGGGTATCTCTGGTTGTTGTAGTAGGCCGGACGGTTTCTGATATTCAGCCTTAACCTTAGCACAGGTTAGGCATTTTCCAACATAAACAACAACATCGCTCTTGAGTCTCGGCCACCAATAGTATTCTTTTAGGTCTTGAAACATCTTGTCCGATCATGGATGGATCGAGTATCTCGATTTGTGCGCTTCACCAAGAATGACTTCTCGTATGCCACTATAGAGCGGAACCCAAATGTGCTTCTTAAAGTACAAGGTTCCCTCTTCATTTGGCACCATATATTTCAATGCACCCCGGAGGTATTCAGCTTTACGGTTTTCTTCCTTAAGAGCTTCTTGTTGTGCGTCACGAATACGTGTAGTGAGGTTCGTTCGAATCGTCATTTCCAATGCTCGAACCCTTAGGGTCTTAACCCTTTCTTTTCGGCTTAACGCATCTGCTACAACGTTTGCTTTTCCAGGATGGTACTTAATCTCACAGTCATAATCGTTCAGTAACTCGACCCAACGTCGTTGACGCATATTTAATTCCTTCTGATCAAATATGTGTTGTAGGCTTTTGTGATCTGTGAAGATTGTACATCGAGTACCATATAAATAGTGTCACCAAATCTTCAAGGCGAATACTACCGCGCCGAGTTCCAAGTCGTGCGTGGTATAATTCTTTTCGTGTACCTTCAATTGTCTTGAAGCATAAGCGATGACTTTCTGGCGTTGCATGAGCACGCAACCCAAGCCTTGTCGTGAGGCGTCACAGTATACCACGAAGTCTTCCGTGCCTTCGGGTAACGATAGTATCGGTGCATCGCATAGTTTGTTTTTGAGCAGTTGGAAGGCTTCTTCCTGCTTGTCACCCTAGTCGTACTTCTTGTCTTTCTGCGTAAGGGTAGTTAGTGGTTGAGCTATCTTGGAGAAATTCTCAATGAATCGCCGATAATAGCCCGCTAAGCCCAAAAATTGACGAACTTCAGTTGGGGTTTTGGGAGCTTCCCAATTCTTTATTGCTTCAATCTTGGATGGGTCTACATGAATACCCTTCTCATTCACAACATGACCCAGAAATTGTACTTCGCGAATCCAGAATTCGCATTTCGAGAACTTTGCATAAAGCTTCTCTTTCTTCAGTAGTTCCAAAATGGTCCTGAGATGTTGCTCGTGCTCGTCTTCCGTTCGTGAGTAAATCAGGATATCATCGATAAATACAATCATGAATTTATCGAGATATGACTTGCAAACGCGGTTCATCAGATCCATAAAGACCGCTGGCGCGTTCGTCAATCTGAATGGCATCACAAGAAACTCGTAATGCCCATAGCGCGTTCGGAATGCAGTCTTTGGTACGCTTCCTTCTTGTATCCTTAGCTGATGGTATCCAGATCGAAGATCGATCTTGGAATAGTAGCTTGATCCTTGCAACTGATCAAATAAGTCATCAATCCTCGGTAGCGGGTACCGATTCTTGATTGTGAGCTTGTTCAGTTCTCTATAATCGATACACATCCGCAGAGTTCCATCCTTTTTCTTCACGAACAATACTGGAGCTCCCCAGGGTGAGAAGCTTGGCCTAATGAACCCTTTATCCAACAACTCCTGGAGTTGTGTAGATAATTCTTGCATTTCGGATGGTGCAAGCCGATAGGGTACCTTGGTTACAGGAGCGACTCCTGGAACCAAGTCTATACGGAATTCGACTTGTCGTTGCGGAGGTAGTCCTGGCAGATCTTCGGGAAAAACATCAAGGAATTCCTTCACCACAGGAATGACTTCGAGTTTCGGCTCCTCAACCTTTATGTCTACAACATGTGCCAGGAAAGCGACACATCCTTTCCTTAAGCACTTATGTGCCTTCATCCAACTGATGATTCGCAGAGGCGCATCTCGTCTTTCTCCATGTACGATGAGAGTTTCATCATTTGTCAAAGGAATGCGAATGATTTTCTCATGACAAATAACTTCAGCTTTGTTCTTGGACAACCAGTCCATTCCAACCACTACATCGAAGCTACCCAATTGAATAGGTAAGAGATCGATGCTAAATCTTCGTTCACCAAGCTCTAATGTGCAGCCTCTAACAACTTCGCCCGATTCAACAAGTTTGCCATTGGCTAGTTCTATAGAATAAGGAATGTCTAACCTACTAGATTCTATTCCAAGCATACGTTTAAATTCCACAGACATGAAACTATAATCGACACCAGTGTCAAATAATATGGATGCAAAGTGATTGTTAATGAGAAACGTACCGGTGACCACATTAGGGTCCTCGCGTACGTTCTTTGCTCCAATCACAAATGCTCGAGCCTGAGCATTGTTTCCTTTTGGGCAATCTTTCATGAAATGTTCGTTGCTTCCACAACTGAAGCATACTTGATTTCGCCCAGCTCCATTCCCAATCCGGTTACCATTACCATTTCCACCATTCGCATTACCAGCACCGTTGCGATTTCCATTTCCGTTCCTTCCTTTTCCCCAATAGTCTTCAGTGCGATGACCCAACTTTCCACACTTGTCACACTTCGGAACGCGGCAAACCCCGTCGTGATGACGCTTGCAATGATTGCATTTGGGCAGAGTGCCCAGGTATCCCTTAGTTTGAGTGTCATTCATGGCTGCAAGGGATCTCGCCCCCTGAGACGGGTTGGTGTCACGCTTCTTGTTGGAACCCCTATTGTTTCGAGTTGCTTGGTTCAGGTTTGCATGTTTCCTTTTCTTGTCGCCGGACGACTCAGCATGCGTCTCGGTCTCTTTTGTTAGGTTCAGTGATAGCTTCTTCATACGAACACAATCTTCAGTAAGGCTGACAGCTTCTTCAGCATGCGCCTCGGTGATCGTTTGAGGTTTGGCCGAAGTTACCATGCCGCGAAATTCTGGGGCCAATCCCTAAATGTAGCGTTCAACGCGCTTAAATTCGGGAGTCACCATGTAGGGAAGTACTCTAGACAGGTCGTGGAACCTTCGAGTATACCCATTAATATCAGCACCTTCCATGGTCAAGTGCCAGAACTCAGTTTCCAATCTTTGGAGTTCAGCACGGGAGCAATACTTCTCTCTCATTCTTTCCTTTAGTTCATCCCAAGTCAGGCCATAAGCGGCATCATCACCCAAGGTTTGGACCTGTAAGTTCCACCAGGTCAAAGCTTCATCGACAAACAACCCAGTAGCAAAAGTGACTTGCTGATCCGCGGTACACTTGCTCATGCGGATAGTAGCTTCAGTTTTCTCATGCTGATATTAATGGGTATACTCGAAGGTTCCACGACCTATCTAGAGTACTTCCCTACATGGTGACTCCCGAATTTAAGCGCGTTGAACGCTACATTTAAGGATTGGCCCCAGAATTTCGCGGCATGGTAACTTCGGCCAAACCTCAAACGATCACCGAGGCGCATGCTGAAGAAGCTATGTCAAGTGCCAGAACTCAGTTTCCAATCTTTGGAGTTCAGCACGGGAGCAATACTTCTCTCTCATTCTTTCCTTTAGTTCATCCCAAGTCAGGCCATAAGCGGCATCATCACCCAAGGTTTGGACCTGTAAGTTCCACCAGGTCAAAGCTTCATCGACAAACAACCCAGTAGCAAAAGTGACTTGCTGATCCGCGGTACACTTGCTCATGCGGATAGTAGCTTCAGTTTTCTCAGTCCAGCGTACAAACGCTACTGCACCTCCTGTGCTGTCATAGTTCATTGGTTTGCAGTCGAGGAACTGCTTGAAGGTACAGCCCTGAGCTGCGTTTCCTCCAGATGAATCTCCATTCCCATTACGTCTGGCTTTGCTTGGTCCACCACTGTCTGCAGTACGGGTTGCCTCGTAGTGGGCGATAGCTGCAGAGATTCTTTCCTCCAGTAGAGCGTTCAGCTCTTCAGCAGTCTTTGGCAGTGGGGGAGGAGGAGGTTGATCACGTGCGTTCACAGCTTTCCTGGGTGCCATGTTCTGACAGAACATAACACAACAGCGTTAGATATTTGTTTGATATCGTCGTACTAGACAGTAGTAGTATATATTTACACAGGTATATACCACATAAGTGACATCAAACAATTATTACTCTAGCAGAGTATTTAATAGGCTGGTGTTCATGTTTGACCTTTTCTTATACTGAGGGAATCTATACGTGACAAGACTTGCTGTGATTCCTGTGCACTGAATTTCATAATTATGTATGCATCCATAATTACGTAACACCTTGCACAGTCCGCACAGTTCGTTTCATCCTCGTATCTCTTCCTTCAGATAGGCCATTGTTTTCAGGTAAAGTCATGTATACTAGTGGTATCCTACTTCTAGTATAAGTAAATGCTAATTATCTCACATAATTGCAAGTAATTTCTCAGTTAAGGCCAAGTGCTACTTCTGTGCACTCTAAGCCTCGTAGTGTCTTTTCTTGACTCATGTAAACAGTTTCAAGTAGTGGATGTCGCGAGAAGTTTTATGCAATGAAAACTTTTTGAAAAATCGTTTTCGTGAAAGGATCCTAGTGATTATAGTCTAGACTCGAGAAGGAATCCTGGTTCACTACAATCGCAGCTCTGATACCAATCTGTCTCACCCCTTTCTGCGGCGGAAGCACGAGGTGTGATCATGAAAGGTTCTCATTGCATACGAAAGGTAAACATACTACATGCTCATAAAAATAACTTTAAATGCAACACATTACATAACTGAAATCGTAGTTTAAGTGTTTACGACACGAGACGACATATTGTCTTAAATGTTACAACTGTATTGTTAAGATCGGAGGCTGTCATGATAGTGTTTGTTTGTTTGAAATGAATGATCAATGAATATGAAAACATGTTAGGTGCAGCGGAAATGAAAACAAACTTTGTAAACACAATCAAAGGAGAAAATAGTTTGATAAACAATTGCTTCACATAGAGTCAAAAGATTACAAACTAAAGCAAACGATTACAGTCATGCTTACAAACTATACTCCCCCTCAGCCTGATGCCCCAAGGTTGGTTGCACACAAGATGAAAGGATTAGACATGAGGAGAAGAACCCGCTCAGTCAATCAAATGTAACAGTACAAGGTACTGTTACATTTATAGGCAAACCAAACCACTGAGGTATCTCAGCTGACGTCACCATGAAAGCGACGTCTAACAGCCTAACAACCTGTATCTACTGACCTTACACAAACACTGCTAACCTAACCACTGACTATACATAAGACAAACAATTTACTAAACAGCTGCTCTCCCTTTATGTCAGTGCTTTCCTCAAGGTTGATCAGTCCTTGACTGGGCAGTGCTTTAACATCAGTAGATAGGACCAGCAGTGTTGAATACTTCAGGGTTTTCATCAGCAGTTGAAAGGACAGCAGCAGTTGAATATGAGCAACAGATAGAGACCATCAGTTGTTATAAATCACTTTCAAGGGGAGAGCAAAGTGTAAACCGCTGCTTATTGTGAATCCTCTGTTGTGACCTGGTTTTGGCTTTACATTATCTGTTCCTCTGGTAGGGTTCGATCCCAACAATCTCCCCCTGGAACAGATAATGCCAAAACCTTTCATTATTCAGGACCTTTATTACTCATCAAGAGTGCCTTAGCTTGTTCTTTGAATTCAGCTTCAAATTCCTTTGCACTCTGGTCATCCTCATCCCTACACAGTGAAAGCCCAAGGAGATCCTGCAAATCTTGAACACTAAGGCCTAGTGCTTCTTTCCTTGATATTTGCTTTACATCGCCATTGGCTCTGACCAAGGTCAATACGTGAGTCTTTTGATCAGACATCCACTTTAGTATTTTTAAGCCAAGTGGGTTTCTTGGGAGAGACTTATTTGAAGATGAGTTGAGGGATAATGGCCTTGAAAACAACTGCAGACTTTCAGACATTCTTTTGAAAGCTTCTTCAAAGACTTTGTCAGCTGCAGCTATATCTTCTGCAGTTTCTTGTTCAATGAGTTCTTGTTTTTCAGCTTCTGTCTTGTCTTTAGCAGTGTTTGGAGATGCAGTTTTGTTTAATGCCTTAAAAAGGCTTTGAAGCTTTGTTGAAGTTTCTTCTTTTAGACCCATTTTCGTGATGGTATCTTTGAAGTACTCTGCTTCCTTTTCTATTACCTCCTCTTCAGTCAGCTGCTCTCCCTCTTCTTGATTTGTTACAAAAGTAGACCGGAACAGTGTGTCGAGGTTTCCCATCTTCTGTTCAAGCTTCATCATTTGTTCTTTCTTCTTAGAAGTGCCTGAAACAGTTATCTTTCTTTTCTTCAGCCTTTCGTAGGCTTCATCGGTTTGCTGTTTTGACCATTTTGATATGGCTTCAGCAGTATCCATTTTTGCATCCACCAGCTCCCTTTTCTTTCTCTTATATTCAGCAGTTAAATCAGCAATGAGCTTTTCATATTTTCTCCAGTTAGGAGCATTCTTCTTCTTCGTAGGATCATTCTTAATCTTTTCAATCCTTTCTGCCTCACGCTTAAGAGCTACTACTGGCCATTCTTTGAACTGTTGTTCTTCAGCAGGATAAAATTTCTCTTTCATGATGTAGGCTAGATATTGTTTTCTTAGCTCTTTCTTTTGATCAGCCTTTTCTTTGATTAGTTCCCTGTGCGAAATCTTCCATCTGTTTTACCTTTTCAAGGAAGAAATCCAGTCTTTGAGCAATGCCTTCTTCGCTTAGACGTTCACGTTCACTTTCAAATTTAGCTCTTGCTTTAGCCTGTCTTGCCTTAAGTTTGAGGTAATCATCCATATCCTCTGGTGGCATGTAGCCTATGAGTGAGGAGAATCTCCTTTTTGAAGGATCTTCTTCTATATAGAATTGCCTCATTTCATTTTTGATAGCTTCAAGTTCCAGTGGATATTTTGCAGCATTAGGATCATGTGTACCCTCATCGACAGAGATTGGCTTTCTTATTCTTTTGAAGAGCTTTGGTTGTGATGTAGAAAGGATGAGAGCAGTGATGGATGCCTGACTAACAGCTGTTGAAACAACTGGTGTCTCAACATCTGTTGTCATTACAACTGCTGATATGTCAGCAGTTGTCTTCTGCTTTTGAGCAGGGGATGGAAGTGGTGATGTTGGTGGTGATGGTGGTGAATTATCATCTGATATGAGATTTCTTCTCCTTTTTAATGAAGAAGAAGCAGATGATGTTTTGGGTGGATCAGTGGTGGTAGATTGGTTAGCAGTGGTTTGTGGCAGTGATTGACTGACAGTGGTTGAAACAACTTGTGTTTCAATCACTGTTGTCCTTACAACAGATGTTGTAACATCTGTTGTCTTCTGTTTTATGATAGGAGGCAATGGTGATGGTATGATTGTAGATGATGGTGGTGGAGCAGTAGTTGTAGTGTTGTGTGGTAGAGTGGTGTGTGTTGAAGATGTGTGTGTTGATGTCATGGCAGCTGTTTGGCTACTAACAGCAGTTTTTGTAACTACTGCTGTATCAGCTGTTTGGCTAACAGGTTTTGAGACCTGTTTTTCTTTTTCTTTTCTTTTTTCAGGCTCAACATGAAGGCCATGTTCTATTCCCCTCCTATTCATTCTTCCCAACAGCTTGTTATTCTCCCCCTTTTTGGCATTATCTGAAGGGGGGTTTACAAGAAATGGTATGGAAGAAGGAACTTTGCCAGAAGCATTTTGAATGCTAGCCTTTATAGCCTTGATATCTGCTTGAGTGTCTTTAAATCTTGATTCAACCATGTTGGTCAGCATTTGTACTTGAATAGCATGCTTTTTGTCAGCCATAAGTTGCTGTGCTTCAAGCATGGGTTGAAAAATATTCCAAAGCTCATTTGCAGCAGGTGCTTGTTGTGGAGCAGATGCTTGAGCAGGAACAACAGAGGATTGTGCTTTCTGAGCTTTTAAGATCTCTTGCACCATCTCTTTTATTTCAGAAACTGATTCTTCTAGTTTTTCAACTCTGTCCGTCAATTCCTGATATTTTGAATCATCACCTACTTTAGTAGGATCATCTGAATCCCCACCAGCAGTGGTTATATCAATGTTTGACTTAGGAACAGAGTCCCAAAAATCACCCATTGATGCCCCTTGTTCTTGGTACTGGGGACTTCTTTCTTCAGCACTTGATAAACCTTTGATGTTACTAGTGGTCAAAATAGGCTCACTAGTGGTTAACATTGGTGCTATTGAAGAAATTGCCTTCAAGGGAGTCTGATTTATGAAACAACTGGCCAACTGGAGACCTGTTGATCCACCAGTTGTAGTTGCTGCTCCACTTGAACTACCACCAAGAGTTATATGTAACTCAGGGGGTGTAACCTCCTCAATTGTTGCTGGGATAGCAGAAGTAGTAGCATCAGACCCAGTCACTTGTGGAAGTATGCTCTCAGTGATAGGTGTTAGAGAGGAACTGGTTTGTGTCTGAGCTATATCAGCTGCATGCAACAAAGGTAGCATGGTTTGTGGTAATATGATTGGTGAGGGGATGGGAGTTGAAAGAGACATGTCCTTGGGATCAGGACTGAGGAAGATGGATCCAAGTGGATTCAGAGCTTCATAGTGTGGTGTCCCTGTGCTTACAACCTGATCCTTTTGTGAGGATGCAGGAGGAGTTTTAGGCATGGGTTGAGATCTTTCTTCCAACTGCTGTGAGGAAGTAGCAGTGGTTTGTGGTGACTTTTGTGTTGTCACAGGCATTTCCTCTGGGATCTCATCTTCCAGAGTTGCCTTTGTTTTGGGATTGGTGGTTTTTCTGGATGTTTTCTTTTTGGTCTTTTTAGTGGTGGCAGGTGTGGGTTTCAAAGCAGTGGGAGTGCTGCTATGATCACCTGGAGCAGTGGGCTCAGCAGCTGATACCTGAGGAGCAGTTGTAACCGCTAAAGTCTACTCAGGTACCCCTGCTTTTGTTTTTATTGGTGCCATCATCCTTGAAAATGTTTCTTTTGTTATGCTTTTTATTTGACAATGAACACCTTGTTTGAGCAAATTTACATTTTTCTTTTCAAATTTTTGTTCAAAATAATAACTCAAAAATCTTGGAAAAAGTAAAAATGCTTTACTTTCAACGTTTTTCACCATGTCATTGAAAATCTCATGGGAGTAGTTATAGTCTTTATTATTCAAAATAGCGTAACCCAGGCTTTGAATTTTCAATGGTATTTCGTTGAAAGATGTTGTTTTATTTGAAGCACACATCAAGAGTGTGTGAAATAAAAACCTGGGTGCAGATGGAAAATAACCCTTTTGTAGGGTATCTACCTTTGGTTCTTCTGCATAACCCCTTTTCAGAAAATCAGCTTTTAACTCGTTTTTGTCAAAAGAGGTTTTACCGTTCTGATCTTCGAGTATGAAGACTTCTGATATCGATTTTGGTGTGATTTTGATCGCTTTTCCCTGTATCGAGGAGTTAATGGCTATGACTTTTCCGTCTTGTTTTTCAAGCGACGCCTTTTTCCAAAACTCTCTCTGGGTTTGCAGATAGATGGGAGCATTTGCTGTCAACAAAGTTTTGTACTTTGATGCAGATAATGCATCAATGATGGTGTCAAAGGTGTGATTATCAATAGGTTTTGTGAATAAACCCAGATAGTTGTGAGATTGTTTGAATGGTATTTCGATGGGTTCTTCGGTCGTTTGAGCGACCTCTTTGGAAGGTGATGGTGATTTAGGTTTTGGTTTTGATTTTGTCATTTTTGTGGAGAAGAATGAAGGAGGATTTTGGAGATTTTGAGAAGAAGGGTTGGAAACTGCTATGAGAAGAGAATTTTGGAATTCAATTCGACAGTGTAAAACCCTGTTTGGGGTTTAGGGCAGGTTTTATTTTAAAAAAAATGATCGCTGATGTGGCAGCGGTTATTAAGATCTGAGGGCTAAAAACTGACCACGTGTCAAACACTGATGGAGTGGATGAAGTATGGAGAACAGTTGTTTTAAGGGCCACTGACGTATCAAGCATCAGTAGTTACAACGGTAAAAATTATGGGCAGTGAATGATTTTTACTATCAGTGGATAGCATATCAGTGGATAAGACACTGATTTTGAGCATCAGTGCTTTTCAAGAAAATGAGGGATCAGAGATTAACTTTCAGCAGTGGACAGTGTTTAGAGATCAGACGTTGGAACAAAACAGTGGTTAGGGTAAATGGTGCAAATCTGAAGAACAGGTGTTTCAGCAATAGTTTTGAGGATTTTCATTCAAGGTTTTGCCACATGTCAATTTTGAAAGACAGTGGTTTAGTACCCCAGATGATGAAAACTTTTTACTAAGGCAACTCATTTTCGTTTAATATTCAATTAACACATGAGTACCCTAGTAATTTAATCACAGTTTGCAATCAACCTTTGATTAAAATTTAGGAGCAAACCTGAGTATGACATGATCATGACATATGCACCATTTCCTTTTGACCCATTTCTGAGGACACAAATACCATGCAAAAATAAGGTATTACATCCTGACAGGAGCTGAAACTATTGCCAACAAAAACAAGCAAAAGTTCCAATTATATTATAAAAAAAATAATATATCCTGGTTATTCGAGAGAATCCTTTGAACACAACAAAAAATGGTTAAAGGATTTTCTAAGAATAATGTCAAAAAGATCTGGTATAATTTCAATAGAGAATGTAATCACATCACTCACAGGTTTTTGAAAATGGTCAGTGGTTTGACAACAGTGGTAGGAAACTTTTGGATACATTTTGACCACTGTTTGGAACCATTTTCTTTGTCAGTTGATTGCAAACATGAGGACACATGGATAAATTTTTGAACATTTGTCTAGTCCTCTTTGGAGTTCATTCATTGGAATCAAAACCTTTCCCTGAACAGATAAATGCACATAGTTGCTTAATGACCATTATTACCCCAATCTTTGACTCTTAAGTGTTTTATGTTTATTCCCTTTTCTTCTGAGTTCAAAAGTTTTGAGATAAACACACTTCAGAGTTTTTGTGAATATTAGTCCAAAATCATTTTGCAATAATGTTTTGAGAGACTTGGTCAAGTTTTCACAAGTTTTTCACCCAATCTCACATTACATATGATACGGACTATGTTGACCCCTGTTTTTCTTAGTGTATTTAGACAAAGTTGATTTGTTCCTTTTGAGGATCTCAACCTGTTTTTCTACACATAAGATCAAAATAACTAAAGTCTTAATTCCCTCTTTATAGAAAATCAAAACACTAATGTCTTATGAATCATAGGTTTTGTTATTCTGAGGATCATACTTTAGTATTTAATGAAAACATCACAAATATCAAGACAACAGTTGAAATCAATTTTGAGAATATAGACCAATCCCATAATTTATCAGATACGTTTACAGATCTGAAAACTATGAGTGACTTGTGCATGATATCACTTGTTGTATGAAATTTGTGTGTCATATGACATCTTGGTTGATTTACAGAGTTTTTGAATAACCACTTTGAACATGATCTACTCGTTACTCTGTTTTTCAACTGAATACAACCAACCTTAGTATCAATGAATTTTGAGCCGAACTGTTATGTCAAATTGATTGTTAGATCGAATTTGACTGTCCAGGCTCTGATACCAATTGTTAAGATCGGAGGCTCTCATGATAGTGTTTGTTTGTTTGAAATGAATGATCAATGAATATGAAAACATGTTAGGTGCAGCGGAAATGAAAACAAACTTTGTAAACACAATCAAAGGAGAAAATAGTTTGATAAACAATTGCTTCACATAGAGTCAAAAGATTACAAACCAAAGCAAAAGATTACAGTCATGCTTACAAACTATACTCCCCCTCAGCCTGATGCCCCAAGGTTGGTTGCACACAAGATGAAAGGATTAGACATGAGGAGAAGAACCCGCTCAGTCAATCAAATGTAACAGTACAGGGTACTGTTACATTTATAGGCAAACCAAACCACTGAGGTATCTCAGCTGACGTCACCATGAAAGCGACGTCTAACAGCCTAACAACCTGTATCTACTGACCTTACACAAACACTGCTAACCTAACCACTGACTATACATAAGACAAACAATTTACTAAACAGCTGCTCTCCCTTTATGTCAGTGCTTTCCTCAAGGTTGATCAGTCCTTGACTGGGCAGTGCTTTAACATCAGTAGATAGGACCAGTAGTGTTGAATACTTCAGGGTTTTCATCAGCAGTTGAAAGGACAGCAACAGTTGAATATGAGCAGCAGATAGAGACCATCAGTTGTTATAAATCACTTTCAAGGGGAGAGCAAAGTGTAAACCGCTGCTTATTGTGAATCCTCTGTTGTGACCTGGTTTTGGCTTTACATTATCTGTTCCTCTGGTAGGGTTCGATCCCAACATGTATTTAACGATAAACATAACGACATCCACGAGCATGAGTAAGACCGCGCGCACATCCATCCTAGATACCTGAAATACATGTGAGTTTTGGAAAAACGTCAACATAATGTTGGTGTGAATTCATACAATTTTTGTATTTCACGTTTGTATACTTTGTATGAAAACATAATTTGTATCTTGTATAAATCAAGTCTTTTGTGCACACCACGTGCTCATGTATAGATCAAGTATTCTTGTATAAATCATGTATTTCTGTATGTATCAAGTGTTAATGGGTTGCAAAGCCATTAACATGTGACACGACATAGGAAGTCACAAGTTTGCGTTCCTTGCATCGTAAACTTCACCAGATTTGCTTAATTAACGTCGTGACCTATACGTGTTTTCTTAACGTTAGTCACTAGACTAGTATCGTACAAGTACAAGTCACTGTCTTTTATGTATATGTTTTCTTGTGTTAAAAATATTTCATATTTTTCACTAAGTGTCTTACTTATATTATTTTCTCAAAAATAAATATAAGTTTCTTGTATTTTGCACTTTGCACCCGAGTTATGTATCTTGTATGTTGTATGTGTATTTTTGTTACAAAAATTTTGGCGAGGTTTATATTCGAAAAGCATAGTTTAGAACACACTAGTAAACGTTTGTCTAGAAAATATTTACTAAGTGTTAGGATTTTCAGGAAGTTTCGCCATAGTCTCCTTTGTAAATGGAGGTGTCCATGCTTAATAGCATATCATTTTCTTTTACATATATCCCGTAGATTGTTCTCACATAACCAACCCAACAATCAGACATGCAATATACTACTTATGTCATTTCAGCTTTTATTCATCAAAACTGGACCGTTCTCGAGCATTTTAATAAAATAGTTTACCTTCTCCAAAAATTCCCAAATTTTTACAGAATGTCATATACGATCCAAATTTTATTGTGTAAAAATTTCGGGGTCCAGTTCCTTACCAATATTTTAAAGAAATCCATTTACCGAACATCAATCAGATTTGTCACTTTCTGACTGCAGTCTACAGAATAATTCCCTAAAAATTAATCATAAGTCCGATTGACGAAATTCCAGTGGGAGAATTACGGTGACAACAGTGACCATCTACGGTAAAAATTCCATGAGTTGATTCTACTCAATTTTTAAGTTATGACTCCGAATACAACACACTTTTTCAGTAGTAAAATCTCAGCTTGAGCTGCTGTCCAAAAATAGTTCTTTAAAAATAGTAAACGATCTCGAAAAATTACGAATTCAGTGCCATTTGATCCTTTTTTCGAAAATACATAATTTAGGCTTCAGAAAGTCAGTTTTTCGACTTATAATGATCCAGTTACAGCCTGTTGAAGTTGGCTGAAAATACTAATCAGCATGCTTTTTACAATGTAAATGTTACTAAAAACGCATCACCAAGTGTCCTAACAATGGTTTATCAATAAATTAATGATCAAACACCATGCATGCTTTAACCAAACCTAATCCAACCCGATTTCATCTTCATGCAAACCTTTTATGTAGGATTTTATGTAAGGTTTCATGTTCATCTTTTTAGTGTTCTAGTTCTTGTGATTCAACATAATAACATACTATAACTTGTGATTACAACAACAAGATGAACAAGGGTGTACAAGTAACTTATTACTAGCACAAGGCTAGGGTAGAATCTTAGTGAAGATGATGGTGAGAAAAGGTGATGAACAAGACTAGAACAAAGCTCCTTTGAATGCTTCTCAACTTGCAACCTTCATGAATCACCTTCAAGGCTTGAATGGAACTTGAATATGATGAAGATGGTGATGTTAAATTGGTGATGATGGTGGCGGTTTGGGGGAGCCGAAAATGAGAGAGAGAGTGTGAGTGTGAGTGAGGAGTGTAAATCTTAAAGTGATGATTATAATCTAAGCCACCCTATTTGTAAAGAGTGTGATTTCTTGGCCAATGTAGCAAATAAAGGAGGCCCAATCACAAATTAGAAGTATTACTTGGTAGGGATTTGAAATGATTAGGGGTGGGGTCCATGGGGCCAAAAATCGGTTAGGGGGGGGGGGGGGGTTGGATGTAAAATTTGTAACTAAATTGTAAACGGTAGTTAGATTCCAAGTATTATATTTCCATATGTTATTTATTTGATTTTTAATGGGTGTTAGGGTAAACGGGGATCATGACTAGCCAAAAATAATAAAACAGAGTATTTGACAAAAAACTTGGTGTCCCGGGTAATGTTCGATTGTTCGGTTGGATACCGTTCCGTTAAAGTGCTTAATTATACCGCAAAGTGTCTTTTATGTACCCTTTCAATTCCCGACACTTAGGGAAATATTCCGGACGATAAAACGTAATTTCTGCATGGTATTTTATTGTTTAAAAGCTGGTTATAGCTGGATTTAATAAAATTCTGCGCTTAAAGTGCGTTTCGGGTGCTTTTTAGTGCGTATTTTAGTCTCCGGAAAGTCTATATATTAACCCTTGCATATACTTCTTGGGTTTTAATGTATCCTTGACGTTGGACCTACACCTAGGCCTCAGTTCTAATGTCTGACTGCTTTCTGCAGAGCTGTTGACATATTGTGTTTTACCGGTGAGTTTACTAGTATTTCTGACGCAACGCTCTTGTTAATGCATAAAGCAATATTTTGTAGTATTAAATGTGCATGAATTCACTTGTATATAATGAAATAAGTCAATGTTGACATTTAAGCACATAATTGCAGTCATTAAGTAATAATTAAAGTGTACGGAAATTACCGGTTTCATGCCAGTTGTCACATTATGTTAGTTTATTAACTCTCTCGGGATATATTGTATGGTAGTACAATTAGTTTTTTAGGTTTATTGTTTTATTTTTCTTAAAGTATTTGAGTTAGTAGCATCATATAACTATGTATGCCATAAACCATACTCATCTCAATTAAGTAATAATTTAATATTAAAATTATCAACTCTTTCCATAAACCATTTTTGCAACATGGTGCAATAAAACTTACACACAAATAAGAAGGTATAATTTATAAACATAGTAAATCAACACATGAGGTAAAAAGGAACACAAAATAAATTGAGCCCGATCACACTACTAAAAACCCATACTTGCAAACAAAAAAAAAAGGATCAAAGGTATTGCACACCAAAATACACAAAAAATGTTGTATTCATAGGTATGCATGCTGCCATAACGACATCAAAGGAACTTATTTCCATAAAAAATTATGTCCGTTAATGCAAAAAAAATCACGAATCAATGGCGGAGGTTCAATATCCACAAAGAATGGTATGCTGCATCAATAGTTCGAATAGTAGCGATTTTGAATTTTAAATAACAGCTTATAAGGAGCATACTGTTACTGTGAAAAAACACTGATTTCAATTGTTGGTTTAATCCAGGACAAACGGCAAGAATAAACCCCATGGACTTTTACCTACATTTTACAGATAAATACTTTTAATGCAAGGGAAAAAATGGGGACAACCAGTTGGTACCAGTACCGAATTATTTTCAGTACCGATTTGGTACCCACTTTTACCGGTATTTTACCGGATTTTACCTTCAAATACCAATACCGGTATCGTACTAAGCATTTGCTGTACCGGTAACCTATTTAGCGATTTTCGATACGGCTACTGAGCTCAACCCTAGGGAAAAACCGAAACTACCTAGCAATCGGCATGGACTAAAAGCAGTTGACAAAAAAGAAGCAAATATCAATACATAACGTAAAAGGACCCAGAATTGATGTCGAAATCAGTTCATATTTCTTATATTGCATCTTCACAAATATTTATTAAAGATTAAAAAAAGGTACCATGTCAATTTTCATCTTTAGTTATCCTTCTTGTATTTCTTTTGTTTGACTGTTTCCTCACTCCACCGCCACGGTGCTGCCAGTTCTGGGCGAAAAACAATAAACATAAAGATAACGATTTAGGAAAGATGGGCCGAAAGCCAGGTTAGGAAACAGGTCAAAAGAGTAATTATGTGTGGGTTGAGACTATTCAGGTTGATTCGGGTCAGCTTGATTGACCGAGAGTACTTTTTATCCAAATGTAATGACATCATATGTTCACCTCATGTGATGGACACGTTAGAAGCTGCTTAAATTTTCATATTTGCAGTAGCTGAGGTGGCACCTGGAAGTCTAGTGTTCAGGAGTTCTTATGGTATCTGTCATAAGATGCTCAAAAACCTTTTCCCATTGTCAACTGCAACTCTTCCTATTGTTTATTAAGCCCAAATACAACAGATTGAATAAGCATAAAGTGAATTAAGTTATTAGTATATCGATTTCAGTATATATTAATAAATTTACCTTCTTAAATCATTAGCAGCTGACTTTTTGAGGTATGGGTTGTTTGAGAACAAAACTCCACGAAAAGGCTTCCCATCTTTAATGGTCTCAATTGTATAGCAATTTGCCAATTTGTGATAAACCTAAATCTTGTTGGAAGTTGCATTGATTTGCTTCACGTATGACATAAGTGAGTCAGGGTGATCCCACTACAAAACTCAGTTGGAATATTAATAATAACCTCAAAGCAGCCTCAGAAAAGCATTTAGAACTTACAAATTTGGTAACGTCTAACTCAACTGCGCGTAGAGGATGAGTTTGGTGTAGCCAAGGGTGCAGAAGCGACAGACAACAACAGACCCAACCAATCCGCAGTGGCCAGTGACATATTTGTCCAGTTTGAGGTCAACGAGTTGTCACAATGAAAATTATTAAGCAGCTAGATGGAATAAGAGACAAATAGGGAGGGGGTCATACCAACAACATGAGTGGTATATTTTGCAAGATTCCTTAAATCGGCAAACATATTTTTTTTAACTATTTGTTATTTTTGTGACCCCTTGGCTTCATCCTCTTCGTAGGAAGGATAAGGGGCTTGAATGACGAAGTCGCCCACCACCAGAAGGAGCGATTAACACAACTTAAACACATTTAAATCAGAGCTTCAAAGATGGCGGTGATAAATCATCATAAGTTTTCACAAAGTCGCCATAACCATCATCCTCGTCTTCTTCCTCTTGATCGTTCACCTACTCAATCTTGCCTCCTAAAAAAAAATACACCATGATCATATAGAAATCTTAAACATAAATCCTAAAAATGCACATATTTCGTGAAAAAAGTCATAGGACAGGTGTTGAAACGGGCGAGAAAATTAAAAAAAAAGAATACAAACCTCATCATAAACGACCTTTTGGTTGCACCAGAATTCCAAAGGCGGAAGGACCACTCTTCCTGCATGAAATAAACCATTTAATTGTCTTATGTTTTAGACATCCAAGTACTTGTATATATGGTTGCCTGTTTATGATCTCTAACCTGATCTAGATTTTTTTTCCAATAAAATATTCTACGAACAAAATGTTTGCATATATACAATTTTATTGATGCAGTTTTTAACAAATCCAATTACCGGTTTAAGATCCACGTATCAAGTTGTTCGTTAGTGATTCAGCAAAAAACTCACATAACAATTCAATTACCGGAGAACTCTTCATCATTATACACACAACGAACACAAAAAATTCTTTATCTCATCCATAATATTGTTAGCATCTCTTAGGTTACCAATAGAAAGATACCTACACAACATAAATTAAAAAATAAATGAAAAAATCTGATGATAATCTATTGACAAAACAATTTTACTTACATTAAAACGGCCCGTGCAATCGCCAAGTCATCTTCACCTGGATAACACTGCAAAGCCAACAATGGAAGATTGAAGAAACACAGTTGCGTGATCCATCAAATAACAGTAAAATAACATGAGTTGGTTAAGTTCAACTACCGTTGAACTAAACAACTCATATCTATTATAAAATAAATGAAAATAAAAAATAAGAGAGAGAAAAAAAACTAACCTTGCCCATACAGTTCACAAGGGTTGAAGCGAACCTGTTTGGATTTCTACCCCTTGCAAAATGGTAACACACTCTAGTCATATCCTGAAAATTAATTAGTATAATAGTTAATGGAAAAGATCTTTCCTTCAGGGCCCGGGATATAGAAATAAAAATTTTAGATGAATAACATACTTACATGCTCTGGTGATTCGGAGTATATGTATTCAGCCAACATATCATGTAGTTCGGGAGATCCAATCTTACGTGGACCAGAGTCTGCAGACCACCTAGGAACACAAAAAAACGGTCAGAGGCTTAAATTCCAGTAGAGGAAATATTAACTTTATACATATTTATTGATGAACTTTCATAGTGTCATTCATAACTCCCTTTATATATTGAATTTCACATGCTTGACGTTCAATCCTTTTCTCTAATAGTCCTTTATCTTTAAATTTTTGGTGACGAAGTGAATTGCGTATAGATGTATTAAAAGTTCCTTGTAGGTATAAAGTAGTAAAACAGTAATAGATGTTCTAAACACTTGTGTTTTTAGTAGAAGGTTCATTTGATAGCAGTCACTCACTTGATAGCAGCTTTCAAAAATGATGAGCAGCTCTCAAAACGTATTTTTGCAGCTCCAAATGTTTCAGATCGATGGATTGCATCATCATCATCAACCATGTCCAATTTTTGAGGAACAGGAATCCGAGGAAACCTTTTGTAGATTTTCCTGATACGATCTAAGATTGGTGGTCGCAACAGTACAAAATGAAGTTTAAACAACGATTCCTTGCATCATCAAGCATTTACCTACCGTTTACTTAAAACTTACTAAACCTCTCAAAAGCAAACTTAACCACAAAGAAATCAAATTCCCTAAGTGAAATAGAAACTTCTCATAATCACATATAATAGATGAACAAATCACACATTCACACACTTCTAACTTCAATTTTCGACGAAAAATTGAAGGAAAAACGCTGAATCAAACGCAAATTGAAACGTATGCATCTCACATTCAATCAATCAACAAAAATGTTGCGAGTATCAACAATTATCGTACACACATACAGTGAGTGATACAGATATACGTTCACATAAACATTCAATCTCGTAATAAATAGGTATAAATCGAGATTTAAACTGCCAATAAATCCCTGAAAATGTTGCTAGTATCAGCAGATTACTGAACAGTTATAGAACGCACACACAGATATACCTTCACATAAACTGATCAACATTCAATCTCGTCATAAATAGGTATAAATTGTGATAAAATTTGTCGATCAATTGTGCATACAAGCAGATATACACTCACATGAACATTCAATCTCGTAATATATGTGTGTACAAAATGTGAATTAATCTGCAAACCTTTGCGGAAACAGAGCTTGATTCCATGTCAATTTCTATGTCCTCATTAATGTTCTTTGACATTTAGTAATTGTTTAAAAAAAAGAAATAACCGAAAAAAGGAGGAGTGGACACGTGCACAACATGAAACATGGGATGGACATATAGGAGAGATAGAGAAGGGATGGCTTGTGGTGTTGACACCTCAGCCATTCCCACTTGATTTATTATAATAGAGAGATATAGTTTTAAAAAGAAATGAAATTGATTTTTTATTAATGCATAGTTACCGTTGCAAAACGGTAACTTACCTTGAAATACACAACAACACCGCATGTTCTGAAGCACGAGCGAGAACCAATTTTGCCCAACCACTAACAGGGAGCGGTGTTCCCTCATGGTTGGTTCGTGGAATGCCCATCAACGAGACCATTACGAATGGTCTTACAAATGAGATTTATGGTTGTCGTCTCTTATTGGCAGGGGCAGATCTATGTAGTGGGTTACTGTTTCACACGAACTCACTCGATTTCGTTTCTTTAGTAGAAACTATATATAAGAAACTGGAATGAACCCATTAATCTATTTGGTAATGAACCCACTAATGTAAAATGAAAGTAGCTCGGCGGATAAGCTTCTAATTCTCAACAAAGTAACCCTGGGTTCGATGCCTGCTCTTCTTAGGTTTTCACTTTTTTATGGTTGCTGAACAGAGTATTACAGATTTAATTTCATTTTCCATTAATTTTGAGAATATTTAGTTCATTTGTCATTCGTCAGTAATTTGATTTTAAATGCATATACAGATTTAATTTAATTTCATTTCAAATTATACATAATGAGAGTATTATAGCTTTCTATCTGGTTGATAGGACTCCCATCAATTTAAATTGAAATGGATTTCACAAAAATGGTAGTGTTCTTCAAATTCTACTTGTTTTCCTATAAACCAAACAAATTTGTATCGTTTCAGTTGTTGTTTTGTATTATCCGGTATAAGTTGTAGTTTTGTTCTTCACTACTACCGTAAAAGAAAAACTCTTTGTTTTGATAAAACTACTCACCAAATTGTGTTTTTTAACAACTTTGCTATTACTTTGATTTTTGAACTTTTTATTTGTGTACTAGTTTGAAATTGTATATCAGTTTCAAATTCTTTATTTTGCTATTAGTTTGCGTTTTGAAGTTTGAAATAGTTTGAACTCTGAAATTATGAAATGTGAAATTTATGAAATAGGAAATTATGAACTGAATTAGACTTCAAGTAGTTGAATTAGTGATGTTAATATGTTAAAAGTTTAATTAGTTGATTTAGAACATTTGTTGAAACTTGAATTTGATTTAGTGAGTTTGTTGAAACCCGAAATGTCGAATCGACCCGACCCGAACAACTGACCCGGAATCTTTGTATGTCATGTTCTTTGGAATTTGCGCATTTAAAAATAGTTAACCCACTGAAAAAATTACTGGATCCGTCACTGCTTATTAGTCGTTGAAGCAGTGGCATCAACCAGTAAATACCACGTGACAGCAAATAACTTCTTGCATTTTTTTTCTTTGCGTTTATCAATATTTATATTTTTTTGTTGCTTCCATACGCAAATTAGTAGTTGGTGGCTTGGAAAGATACTTCTTTTGTTTACAAAAGGCAACAACTGTTCTCTTCTGACCTCTAGTGTTATTTTTATCAAAGAAATACATATTAAAATGGAGAATTATTTTCTTTTAGTTTTCCATTTTAGTTTAATTCTTTTATATTTAACTAAAAGTTTTGTGTTATTGTTGAATCTGACATTGTGTGTGTTTTTGTATAGAAACGGTTTGATAATTCAAAGATAATCAATACAAGTGAATGTTAAACATGCCATTAAATACACAAGCTGAATTTATAGAATAATTATCAAATGATTCATATATATATCTCTTATTTAGCAATACATCATACTTACATGACACTCCCCCTCACCAGACGTACTTTCTCTCTCTTACTTGTTATGTTTTTCTCTATCTAGATACTTTGATCAGAGGATATTTAGATGTAAGAGTTAGCAAATTACATTGTGTACTATTCTATTTATAATAGGAGAGAACTGTTGGTAACGTCACCATAAAATTGACCCTAAACAACCTAATAAATGATGTAACTATCTGGATAGTTGACTAAAAACAACTTAATATAAAACAACTGAAAATACAAAAGGAAACAACTAGAAAAGTAACCTGCTAGAGGATTCTAACACTTTTGGTTTCCAACTCTTTGGTCTTCATGTTGACCATCACTTGTCTTCAGCTTAACTAGTTGACCCAACACTTTATCTTCACTTGTTGACTTGTTAACCAGTACTTTAACAATCCAGCTCTTTGATTTCAGAAGTTCTTTTCTAGTAGTTTTGGTTGGTTGGTTGTTTGTGATGCTTTCAAGAGGGAACTTCTAGTACTTTGAATCATGCTTCAACCTTATTCAATCAGGAAAGGAAGATGGTTCCTTTGGGTTTTGAATTTCAACATTAGCAGATCTTATATAACCCAACAATCTTCCCCTAGATTTGCTGATGCAAAAAATCACACTTATTAGGGCTTGGCTTTTATTCTTTTATAAATGATGAGAGTCCTATAAACAACTTTCTTCAAGTCTAGCTCTTGGACATTTCATTTTCTCATTATGGTCATCTATCTAGACCTCAGAGAAAGGTTCTTTGATATGATCATCACATCTTTTAATCCTTAAGTGTTTGGAATCTCTCAATCTCAGGGTTAGGCTAGATTGGAGGCAACTCTTTGGAGTTCAAAAGAAGAACATAGGATCGTCTCTCTATTCATAGACAATTGAGAGACGTGGAAAACATTTTAACCCTTAAGACCTTTATCAACACATGATTCATCAGACTATTAAAATTCATGACAAAGCAGAATATCTTTTGAGCAACTTCATATTTTTATGAGGTGTTGGATTTAACACTCTGTTTTTATATGCTTCTTGTATATCTTAATCAGTAATTTTGAGTTTGGTGATTAATCCTAGGCCCTTAATCAAGTTGATGTGAAGCTTCATGGAAGAACCAACATCTTAACTCTTATTGTCCTACCATCGTAACACTTCTTTGCCTTCGTAGTGATTGGTGAAAACTTTTAGAAGATGTTAATTTGAGATTTATGGAGCAGGTAGATGCAAAGAACACTGGCTTTTCTTGATTGTTTTCCAGATTCTTTCTTTTGTGTCTCTTGAAAGATGGGTTTGAAATGAGAAATGGGTTTGAAATATAGTTTTGTTACGTAAGCTCATTCTCCCCCTTTTTGGTATCAGCAGATTTTGGAAATAGTGAATAGCACCCTTACTAGTAAATGAAGAGGTGGTTATGCCCCCACCAGTAGTTTGGCTTTCTGTGGTAGGTGGCAAAGTTTCTAGTGGCTATCTGTTTAGTGTAACACACTCCTTTTGTAAGGAGGCCAATTATTGGGTATATTTTTGGCTCAGCTAGACTTAGCTTGAGGCATGTTGGTGACCATCTGCTTGAGATTGGAGACCTCAACTCTTAGCTTGTTCCATCAAGTCCTCAAGTTTCATATTCTGGGCATCATCCAAATTAATGGAGTCATTTGCTCCCCCACCAGAGGTGGTTGTATCATGAGTTTATTTGAGGTAGTAACTACCACAGGGACAGACTGCGATGCTCCTTTTTCTCGGTACTGTGGACTTCATCTTTTATGACTTTCATAGAAAGAATAGTGTTGTTGCATGCAAGGTAGTCTTACTTATGTTTCTACTGTTAGTCTGTAATCCAATGGGATCAATCAGAAGAGTAGAAGCCACACATGTAATCTCAATAACAGGATATACTTGTTATTGATTTCACCTCTTCTTCATGTGGGTAAGGATATGAACTCTATAACATATGAGCATTGATCTGGAGTGTTATCTCTTTGTAAAGATGTTTATAAATGTTTGCAAAGATTAAACATATTTATTGATTTCACCTCTTCTGCATGTGAGTGAGATTTTCTCTTTTGAAGATCTCCAGATGTTCTTCTTTCATGAAACATATTTATGATGTCTTTGCAAAGATAGACAGAAGTTTGGAAGATTAAGCAAGTAGTTTTAGGTCTATTTTGCAGACATTTATAAACATCTAAAAGGTTTCAGGTTTTGTGTAGATATTAAGGTCGGGTGTGAAGAAGTAACACATGTCTTTTGTTGAGTGAATATATGTTTTATTCATGTTCCTTTTGAGGGTAGTGGGCTTAGAGGTAGAATATATCATGTCAACTTCTTTGTGGAGTGATTATACCTTGGGATACCTGAGGATAGGAATGTTCCTTAGGTGGGCAGGGGAAGTGGTCCCATTAGATAAGAAATCATACCTAAGCATACCCGTGTTCTTTTAGTTTTGATGTGGAAGCTGCTGGTAAAGAAAACTACTTGTTTAGAGATAAACTACTGGTGTATAACGAAAAGTTTTTATTTTTGAAAAGTAATTGTTTTTGAAGTTTTGTTAAGGATATATATATATAGAGTAGGAGTTGGGTAGAAAGTGTATTTTTCCTAGAAAGTCTAGGAAGCAATGAGAATTGGACATGTGGCATTGAGTTATTTTAACTAGAAGGGAAATTATGTAATGTCACATTTTAATTTTATTTTTGGAATTTATATTACATTAACTAACATTGCATGATCTCGAAGGTAACTGATTATGTCCATGATTTTCGGAATTTTGGTTGTGTTTCGAATCCAAATCTCATTCAAATCATATGTATATACAATTCTTTCTATCGTTTTCTTCTTCACCAGCAGTATTCGTATTCAATAAATTTTTCAGAGAGAAAAATCATGGCTTCAAACACACTTGTTGATTGTGGAGATGGTTATTCACATTTAACTGCAAAACCATCAGCTTGTTCTTGGTGATGTGTTTTAACAGCAAGCAGATTCATATAGTTGTGTTTTAGCATTCAGATTCATACAGGTGTGTTTTAATAGCAAGCAGATTCATACAGTTGTGTTTTAGCATTCAGATTCATACAGTTGTGTTTTAGCATTCATGTTGGTAATGCTGGAGGATTTCTTGACGCTGTGTTTTATTATTCAGATTCATAAAGTTGTGTTTAAATAGCAAGCAGATTCATACAGTTGTGTTTTAGCATTCAGATTCATACAGTTGTGTTTTAACAGCAAGCAGATTCATACAGTTATGTTTTAGCAGCAAGCAGATTCATACAATTGTGTTTTAACAGCAAGCAGATTCATACAGTTGTGTTTTAGCATTCAGATTCATACAGTTGTGTTTTAACAGCAAGCAGATTCATACGTTGTGTTTTACCATCCATGCTGGTAATGCTGGAGGATTTCTTGACGCTGTGTTTTAACAGTAAGCAGATTAATACGATGTGTTTTCTTGATGTGTTTCTTCATGAAGGATAGAAGGAAGAGAGAGAGAGAGAGAGAGAGAGAGAGAGAAAGGGATAGAGAGAGAGAGAAATCGCAAGAAATGTGGGGTGGTTATAGAATGACAATTATTTCCATATTTAAAACAAGCTAAATGACATATCTACCCCTGATTAATTAAATAATCCTATTTTTAAGAAACACATTACCAAAATGCCACCAAGATGATCTCAACCATTAAACACACCCATTGGATGGCCCACATCGCTTCCTAGACTTTCTAGGAAAAACACACTTTCCGTAGGATCCCCACTCTATATAGTTGGGTAGAAAGTGTATTTTTCCTAGAAAGTAGGGTTCTAGAGTGAACATTAGGTTGAGAGTGAACTGTGTGAACTAATCTGAACCATTAATTGTTTAGATCTTGTAAATTTTAATAATGACAGTTTTGTAATTATTTATATATAAAAAATAAATGAAAATGGTATAAAGGTAAATTGTTAACTACTTCTCTCTCCAGTTAAATAATTAATTACATTCTCTCTCTGTGAGTGCAGTATGTCTATCACTTCCGTTAATCACGTGTCGTAGCTTAATCAGATGAGACAAGACTGGTGCTGAACAGAGGGAAACTTAAAGTTCAAGTGTGCTGAAACAGCTTCGTACAAGGGAGTATCAGGCAACTTTGTACGAAGGGACTCACTTCGTATGAACCAGAGCTCGTTCGTAAGTGGCTTCGTACGAAGGCACTCTGTCTATATATACTAGTGTTGAGTCTTGTTCATTTGTAACTTTGAGCATTAGAGAGGCAAAGCTCTGCTCGTTTGTTTTCGTGGTTGTAAACTATTATATCAGTAATAGAAAACAACTTATAATTACTTCTTTGTGTCTGATCCATACACATACTTGGATTCCGCACAAGATACGTGTTCATTGCATTCAACGGTTAAGGAATCGATCCTCGGAGCGAATCCACAAGTGGTATCAGAGCGGGTGATTGTCTGCACGGATTGAAGACACGAAGATTCAAGTTGTTTCATCACTTTCATAGCTGTAATCATGGCTGAAGAATTTTACAACGAGTTTTATAACGCGTTCACTTCCGAGTCATCAGAAACAACAACAGTTACACCAAAAAGCATTTCGAAAGCTATAACTAATAATATAAAACATGAAAACTTTTATGGAACTCACTCAAAACCACCGAAACTTGATAATATTGAAGATTATTCCTAGTGGAAAGAGAGGTTTATTAACTGGGCAAAAGCGTATGCTCATGAGAGTTGGTTTTTTATGGAATTTGGTATCATAGGCCAATAAATGATAAAAATGAAGAAATTCCGCTTTCAAGTTTAGGACAAGAAGATAAACTGAAATTTTCTTATGAACAAAGAATGATTGCATTAATTCAACAGTTGATCAGAGATGATTTCTTTGCATTACTTAATCATGACGGTTCATCAAAGTTGGTGTGGAAAGCGTTAGGTGTGAAAGCCGAGGGATGAAAGCAAATAAAAAAGAACAAGATATCATTACTTAAGAAAGAATTCGATATGTTTGATTGTATAAAGGGTGAAACTGTGAGACAAATGATTGAGAGATTTTGTCATCTTAAAATTGAACTTGACAGGTTTGGGATTATAAAAACTAGAGAAGAAATCATTGACAAAGTTATCGAAGCCTTACCACGTACAGATCTCTGGCAGACATTTGTCATAATTTTGAAAAATGATTCACAGTTTGATGAGATTACCCTGGATATATTGATTGAGAAGCTTGAGAGTCATGAACTGGAGTTGCAAAAATAGAACAAAATGAGCAGTTCTACCTATCCGCAAAATGTGGGTCTTTATTACAGAGGAAGCTTACCTTCAACCAATCAATCATCAAAGATTGGTACTGCTTTCAGTGTTGAAAAGTCAAAGGATTCACCGAAAGGTAGTTCATCAAGTTACAATCCAGTGAAAAATGATTCACAGTTTGATGAGATTACCCTGGATATATTGATTGAGAAGCTTAAGAGTCATGAACTGGAGTTGCAAAAATAGAACAAAATGAGCAGTTCTACCTATCAACAAAATGTGGGTCTTTAGTACAGAGGAAGCTTACCTTCAACCAATCAATCATCGAATATTGGTATTGTTTTCAGTGTTGAAAAGTTAAAGGATTCACCGAAAGGTAGTTCATCAAGTTACAATCCAGGTTATCATTCCTCCTCAACAACATCAAATACAGCAAAACCCGATGAGATTCATTGCAACATTGCTTTGAAGCTGAAAAATTCTCTAACAATGAGTATCAATGCCGCTAAACAACATATGAGTTTCTTAGCATCGATTCTGAAATCTTATGAGAGTCTGGTGGCAGGGAGAATCGGAAACCCCGAAATGACAAAAGAAGATTATGACCAGATTGACCCAAGGAGATGGAACTCATTGACATCAGATTATGTTTGGCTAGTGGTATTAGAAGTGCGCAACGCTTTATGGAGATTACTGGTAGGCAGTGTTTGGATGGTTCGAATACCAAGCTGGGGTTTGATAAATCAAAAGTTACATGTTTTCGGTGTAAACAAACGGGGCATTTTAAAGAGAGTGTGCGAATCGGGAAGTGAATAATCATGTTAATCCATTCCATGACGATCACTACAAGAAGGCCATTTATCATCAGAACAGTGAACAATCGTCAAAGCCGGTTCAAAAACATATTGCTGAAGGTCCATCCAAAGAAAGAAAACAAGCTTTGTTCACAATTCATGATGACGAAGGGTTTAACTGGAATAAATACTTAAAGGAAGAGAAAAGGGTGTTGGTTCTGAAGTGAAAACGAACGAAGAAGTTCTTCAAGAGAAAACAATCAGAGAAAGACATTTTGCAGATTACAAAATAGAAGAAATGCAAAAAGAGTACGATGAAGCTAGGAGAATGGGTCGACGGGACAAGAAGAGAGAATGCTACATCAATCACAAAGGAGATCCAGTTGTTGATTCAAGCAAAGTAATTTACAATGATGTACTTGCAGTTATTCCTCTGTCTGGAGAATATTATTCAAAGAAAGAAGCAGATAAAGATTATCTCAAAAAGCTAAATAAAATCATCAGAGATGTGATGACAGCTAGCTTGAAGAAGAGAGATGAAAAGAGAATGAAGAAAAGTGTTGAGAAGCTAGTGGATGAGTTGAATAAAACTGCAAAAGAAGGCAGTGGTGAACAGAAGGATGAAGAGATGAAGAAAGAAGAAGAAGCTGGAAAAGAAAGTCAGAGAACAACTTATGAGAAGCTGATGAAGCCAGCAGAAGAAGTTGTAGTTGAAAAACAGCAGAAGAAGGAAGAAGATCAGAAGTAGACGACAGAAGAAGACGAGGTGCCAGAAACTGAGGTAATAACTCCAACTGAATCTTCTGAAATGTTAAATAAATCTGATCATAAAACTGGTGTGCTGTGCAAAAAATGCTTGGAGACATGCAGAGTTTGTACTGAAAAGGACGAAAAATTTAGAACCAGAGATATGGAATTTTCTAAAATCGAAAAACTTTTCAAAGGTAAATCTAAAGAAATGTTTGAAAACGAAAAAGTTTTGAAGGATAACGATGAAATGCTGACACAAAAATGTAAGGTTCTTGAAAAAGAAAATGAGATTTTGAAACAAAAGAGTTCAGCAATGACTGAAGAATGTTTGCAAAAAGAAAATGCGGTTCAAGAAATGAAAAAAAAAGTGTATGATTTAATAAAACTTGCATATCATATTACAAAAGAGTCATATGAACGGTGAAAAGCCAAATGAAACTTGTTCAATCGAGATTGACACAATGTTCTGAAACGTCACAAAAGCTTAAACAACAGTATGAAATAAAACAACAAGTTGTAAATTCATATATTGAAGAAGTTGCTGAGCTTAAACGTAAAATGGCAGATATAGAACAAGATAATAGCAACTTACATAGTTATCACGCTTCTTCATATGTTCTTGAACGTATTTTTAACATAAAACTGGATGATAAAGATTCTGAAAGAAACAAGAAAGGAATTGGTTCAGAATATCATCAGGTTCCACCACCGTTTGAGAAAAAGTTCACATTCTATGATGATGAGAATGTGAAAAAGCTTTCAACATGGTTGATCAATTGCTAGACAATATTGACATAACCTATACCAAATCTGATGATACTGGTGATTCAGAGGTGGTAGGTAAGGTCGTTGAAAGTGTTTTGAAAGATGAGTATACCAAAACAGATAAGTCCGAGTCACAAGATGAAGATGAGAAAAGTTTCCACAAAAACTATTTGAAAAATTCAAAATCTGAGAAAAAAGCGAATGATGATTCAATAGGATTGGCATATACCATGATTGGATCGGACAAATTATTCTCGGATATTGAAGTTCCGATTCAGAATGTGATTTTGGAAAAGATTGACAAAGTTTTCAAACTTGTGGAAATTGAGAATCTGAAATTGACAAATTTGCCGGAAAAGTGAGCAAGAAAACTTTTTATAACAAACCTGGTTACAAAAAAAATATATGAAGGCTGGGTTGGGCTATAAAAAGAAACAAAATCAGAAAATGTTTGACAAGAGAAATCTTCACAACAAGATGAACTTTGTTCATGGAACAAGTTCAGAAGAAGAGAAAGAACTCCAATTTAGTCGACAGACTAATGAAGAGTTCTATGCTCAAAAGAAACAACAACATGTTAAAGATGTTTCGAAGAAAACATGTTTTAAATGTGATCAAATTGGACATGTTGGTAGCAAATGTCCAAATCTGAAGCGTGTTGATGTTGTGAAAAAGAAAATTGAGGTTGTAAATCAGAAGTTAACCAAGTTTGAATCAAAACAAACTTGGAAACCAAAGGCACCCAAAGTTGTGCCACAACAGATTTGGAAACAAAAAGTTGAGGTTTCAAAACCAAAACAAATCTGGAAACCTAAAAATGATTTGTCAAATCAAAACATTCAAAGTGATTCAAGGTTTTATCAAAGGAATGTTTTAAAAAGACAAACTTGGGTGGTTAAGAAACAAACTTCTATGAATGAAAAACGGAAAATCGATTCAACCAAGAAGGTTGAAAATAAGAATGTAAAATTTTTTGTTAAAAATGACAAAGACTTTCTGAAATTGAGCAGTTCGTATTGTGTCACAATACCCAAGGTCAAACAGGCCTGGGTTGCATTATTCAAATAATTGAGTTGTTTGAATGTGCAGGTGTTCCAGCAATCAGATGAATGTCAAGATGAACAGAGGAGCAGTCGGGCACAGGAGGACGAGGGTCCCTGCAAATGAAAAACATGGAGTTTGTTTGTTTTTGAACATAAACAAACCATAACTCAAAAACCCTAAAAATAGAAAAATTTAAAAACCAAAAAATATGTTTTTATTTTGTCAAAAAGTGAAAAAATGAGAAAAAATATGTTTGTTTTTAAATTTGTTAAAAAAATAAAAAATTTGAAAAATTTGTTGATTGAATACTCCGAAACGCTCACGGCTGAACAAACATGATTATTTCACAAATGATTAAATGTTTTTAACATTGTTAAAAATCAATGTGTTGTAAATCATGGGGGTACTTTATGCTAAATAGAGTATGTGAAGCAGAAAATGGATAGCGAGATAAAGCTATCTGCTTCGGGTTGTCAAATTTTCTTAAATGTTTTGGATTTTTTTTGGGGGGGGGGGGGTAAATATTTTCAGAAAATACAAAAACATTTGAAAATTTGAAAAAGCCAAAAACATGATAAAATTCAAAATGAGTTTTTTTGTGTGTAAAAAGAGGAAATGATAGTACATCAGTAAGACAGTCACAACATGCAACGGTCTCACTGATGATATGCCAGTAGGTTTTTACACACTACGTAGATTGATTTCGAGATATAAACCAAAATATAAATAACTTGCTTATCAGGTGGGGAACATCTCTCGGATATATGGATAACCTCCGAAATCTCGTTTGAGAGGTTGCCTGATTCTGAGATACTAGGTCTTTATACTTATTGATATATGGGGTATTATACCTGGTCTTCTGATTTTGCGTCAGCAATGGCCTAGACCTCGTATAATACTTTGCGTGCTTAAAAAGGTTTCCCTCTGCATAAAAATTGAAAAAGATCGAAAGATGTAATTCAAGTGCAGTTGTAAAGAAGATCCCTAAGTGGGACACACCTCAAAGTCGAGAGTTCATGTCTTTAACTGAACGGTAGTTCATACCTGAGCTCTCAAGGTCTCACACTAACCCAGAGTACAAATATCAATATAGTATATTCACCTGTAAGACTAAATCTAGGGAATCTTGATACGAGAGTATATTCCGAGGTGGGACACGCGAATAAGTTAAGTTCTTAAAACACTAATCTCGTATCTCGAATCAGTTGAAGTTTGTGTGAAAATTTAAGTGGATCAGTATACTGACAATCTAAGTGAATCGCTTAGAACTTAAAGTGTTTATAGCTCAACGATGCTAGTGATTTGTTATAAACTGATATGATCCTCTGACACGAACTCAAACAAATATATATCTGTAAATATTTCTTTACTGCTTTATGTTAAAGAAAAAATACAAAAAGAATACGTTTTAGCATAAAATTTGAAAAATTCAAAAAGATTTTGCTTCTACTTTATTTTCGACAACCGATGTTTGAAAGCTGAGTTTCAAAATCTAAGTATGCTGAACATGTTTCTGAAAATAAAACAAGTTCATTAATTTGAAACTTAAGGGTTTTACTCGAAAAATCTAAAAACAGTTTATGAAAATCTCCAAGGTCATTAATTTGGACTTGGATGATTATATGTGAGGATTTTGGACACTTAAGTGTTAGATATAGAGATATTTGATAGGGGGAGAAGAGTCGGGCAATACTGGGTAATTACATATTGTTACATCTATGCTTAAAGCCAGGTTACCGATTTTGAAAGACCAAAAAGCTTTCACTGTTAAATATGTGTATTTCAGATGATTGAACCAGATTACGATCCTGATAGCTGAGGCTAAGGGGGAGTCTGAAGACGAGCTCAAACCAAGGGGGAGCTTGCAATCAATGAGCCAGGTAACTATCCTGGAGGAGCTTGTAGAGATAGAACCAGGTGTCGACCCTGAAAAGCACAGAAGCTTAAAGAAAGGGCGAGCCTGGAGAAAGAGTCAACTGAAAGGGGGAGCAGCTGAAGCTGTAAGCAGATCCAAGGGGAGTCTGTTAGAGAAAAAGGGAGAGTCTGTGGTGCTGAGAATGTCAACACTTCTAGAAGACTCCGAGAGACATAGAAAGCTACGAGATTGACTGTAGTAATATCCAAGGGGGAGTCTCTATGAGTGCAGCATGTCTATCACTTCCGTCAATCACGTATCGTAGCTTAATTAGATGAGACAAGACTGGTGCTGAACAGAGGGAAACATAAAGTTCATGTGTGCTGAAGCAGCTTCGTATGAAGGGAGTATCAGGCAGCTTTGTACGAAGGGACTCACTTCGTACGAACCAGAGCTCGTTCTTAAGTGGCTTTGTACGAAGGCACTCTATCTATATATACTAGTGTTGAGTCTTGTTCATTTGTAACTTTGATCATTAGAGAGGCGAAGCTCTGCTCGTTTGTTTTCGTGGTTGTAAACTGTTATACCAGTAATAGAAAACAACTTATAATTATTTCTTTGTGTCTGATCCACATACGTACTTGGATTCCGCACAAGATACGTGTTCATTGCATTCAACGGTCAAGGAATCGATCCTCGGAGCGAATCCACACTCTCTTTTTGTTTCTCTCACCAATTAACTAATTTTTTTATTCTAAAAAATGTAACCATTATATACTATATTGTTCAATCTAGAACATGATTAAAAACACCGTAGAAGTGAATGTACATATTTGTATTATATATATTCACAATTTAAAAACGTATGTACATATATGTACCTTAACAAATATTGTTCCATCTAATCATCTTCTTTAAGTATACATGTCTTATTTGTAATGTGCACATATGTACATTCATAGTATACTTCTAAAAAGAAGTTAATGATATGGTTATTCAACATGGTACATATATGTAATAGAAAGTATCTGAGATGATTGTTCGGCATCATACATATGTGTACATAATAGTCTCAACACGTATATACATACATATATGTACATTAACAAGTCATATTCTTAACACGTATGTACACATATGTACATTATCACACCTATGTTCAGAACAAGTGTACATTATCACACAAGATTCATGATGAGTACATGAAGAATAATCATGGATATGAAATTGTAAAAAAAATTGAATATTTAATCCAAAAATAAAAAAATGTAATCAAACGTTCTGTAAATAATCCATTCTTGCTTGAATATGCAATTAAAATTTCCATTATTTTGAATTAAGAGAGATGGAGAAGATACATATGCGATGTTAGGATCTGAGTTTCTTTAGATTGTGTTGTTTATCAGAAATGTAAGATGAAACAAAGAATAATGTGCAGCGGAAATGGAAATAAACTTTATAACACAATCAAAGAAGAATAGTTTTCAGCAAACATGATTTCATTAGTCGAAAGATTGTATCAATTACAAAGATCAACTATGCATGCATGCAACTAAACTCCCCCTCAGCCTGAGCTCACTAATTTGTTCGTACAAGATGACTTGGTGTAAAAGAGCTAATAGAACAGTACAGGTATTGTTCTATTCATAGTACAAACCTAACCACTGAGCATCTAAGCTGACGTCACCTAGACAATGACATCTAACAACCTAACAACCTCTAAACACAGATCATACAAAACACTGATTACAATAAACACTGATTATATAAAACACTGATGCAACTTCCCACTGTTGTAGCCTAAGCACTGTTGTTGGAGATCAATGCTTTCTTCAAAGGGTGATCAGTCCTTGAGTCAGCAGTGCTTTAGTCTTCATCAGTACTTGAGAGACAGCAGTTGTTAGGGCTTCAGTCTTTATATCTTCAGCAATTCTTTGACTAAACAGTTGTTGAGAGGATCAGCACTTAGGAATCATCAGCTGATAGAAAACACTGTCATTGGGGAGAATCTAGGACATGCACTGCTTATTGTGATCAACTGTTAAGAACAGTTTTGGCTTTTCATATCATCTGTCTTCTAGCTTGATTGCATGGGCCAACAATCTCCCCCTAGAACAGATGATGCCAAAACACTTCCTTATTCATGATCTTCATTCTCTCATCAAGTTTTCCCTAACTTGCCCTTTGAATTGTAGCTCAGAGTTAAGGGAATCTTCATCATCTTCATCCCTGCAGAGTTGAAGGTCTAAAAGATCTGGGAGATCAGCTCTATTCAGACCTAATGCATCCTCCCTTGAAATGTGTTCAACTCTTCCATTGGACTTGAGCAAAGTCAATACTTGGGTCTTTTTATCAGACTTTCACTTTAGTATTTTTGAGTCCAATGGATTTCTTGGGTGAGATTTTATTTGTGATGAGCTTGGTGATGGAGGCCTGCTCATAAACCTTTTCGCAATTTCTTGTAGCTTTGTTGAGTCGGGATTCTCTTCAATCATTTTCTTGATGGCCACTTTCATAATATCAGCTTCTCTCTGTGCATCTTCCTCATCTATCTGCTTTTGCCTTTTTCTTTGATTTAAGGCAATGGTGGATAAGTTAAATGATGTGAACAGTGTTTTTAGAGAGAGGGTCTACTGCTTTGGCTCATCAATGGTTTTGCTCTTGTATGCTGGTTTCTTTGGTGCTGTAGGATCTGTCTCTCTTAGTTTTTCCAGCTTTTCATAAACCATATCAGTATACTGCCTGGACCATTTTGAGATGGTCTTTGCTGATCCATACTTAGCTGCAACCAACTCAGATTCCTTCCTTTTGTATTCTAGGGTAAGTTCTACAATGGTCTTCTTATACTTATTCTAGTCTGGTGCAGACCTCTTCATCTGAGGATCATTCTTTACCCTTTCAATTCTGTTAATTTCAGCTTTGAGTGCAATGAGTAGCCAGTCTTTGAATTGATCAACTTTGGCAGGATAAAATTTCTCTCTCATAATAAGCTCTAAAAGATCTTTCCTCAGCTTCTTTTGCAAATAAACATTTGGTGGTAAGTTAGACATCTCTTTGCTTAAGTCTCTTGCATAGTCTTCCAATTTCTTGAATTTACTAAGCCCATGCTGCATTCGACTTGAGATGTTATTATCACCTTGCCCTAAACCTTCATATTTAGCATGCAATTCAACTTTCCTGGCTTTGAGTTTCAGATACTCATCCATGTTCTTTGGAGGCCTGAAACCATGAAGGGATGGGAACTTTCTCTTTGCAGGATCATCCTCTGTGTAGAATTGACTCATTTTATCTTTCACTACATGCAATTCAAAGGATAGTTTAAAGCTAGTGGAATGGTTCTTGAAGGATCATGCCCTTTAAGTATTTCTGGTTGAACAAGTGGGTTTGATGATGGTGATGGTGGAGGAATAAATGGTTTAGGGTTGGTTTGAATGAAAGGTGAAGATGATATAGGAGTAGGTGCAATGATATCATCATCATTCACTTGACACTTTCTTTTTCTTGTGTAAACCTTTTTAGGAGAAGGGATTTTTGTTGGAGATTTGGAAATAGGTATGAGGATAGCTTGGGAAGGAAATTGAAAGGTTGTGGATGGTTGACTAACAACTGTTGAAACAACTGGTGTTTCAAACGCTGTTGTCATAACAACTGTTGAAGTGTCAACATTTGTTGCAGTGTTGGATGGTATTGGTGAGGATGGTTTTGGTGAAGATGGTTTTGTTTTCTGCTTTCTGGCAGGTTGTTTTTGTGGTGGTGGTGTTGGTTTGGGTGTTGCAGTGGAAGGTCTTTTAATACCAACAGTGGTTTTGGGGTCATCAGTGGTTGATTTTGGTGGTGAGGGTGATTTTGGATATGTGGCAAGTGGTGGTTTATTGTGCTTATGATATTTTCTTCTTTCTGAAGTGCCAACATTCTTTGTTTTTATTTCCCAATCCTTTATTGCCTTTTGTTCCTTTCCCCACTCCCTTTCCTTTGTTTCCTTTTGATTTTGAGCAGTCTTTTTGTTTGTTTCCACTTCATCTGCTAGAATGTTCAGATGTTTCATCAGTGGTTGCAGAAGACTTTTTTCTCAGGCTCTGGCATTTGAGATGGCTTTTTCTTTGGAGTAGGTCTGCCAAACCTTTTCATGTCATGTTTCTCCCCCTTTTTGGCATCATCTTGATCATCATCATCTTTGTAGATAGATGCAGGGGTAGTGCCAGTCATTTTTGTAAAGGCTTATTTGATAGCTTTGATGTCAGCCTGAGTATCTTTGTACCTTGCATCAACCATGTTTCTGATCAGTGCCAATTGATGATTGTGTTGAGTTTCTGCAAGTTCCCTTTGAGCAGTGATAATGGGTTGAACTGCATTCCATAGCTCTTGGGAGTATTGTTGTGGAGTGGGTTGACTTTTGGAAGCTTGAACCAAAAATTTAATGGATTCATTCATCTGAGCAACAATGGTATCCATGGTTGTTAGCCTCTCCATCAAATCTTGGTATTTTAAACCATCACCCAAATGAATGGGATCATCTGATTTCCTACCAGTGGTAGTTGTATCAGCTGTTGAACCAGGAGGAGTCTCCAATGGTTCATCCACTGATGCCCCTTTTTCTTGGTACTAGGGACCTCCCTTTGCAGTGGTTATCTTTGCAATCACACCAGTGGTTAATTTGAACACACCAGTGGATACATTGATAGCATTAGTAGTGGTTACCTTCAAGGGAGTCTTACTTATGAAACTACTGTCCAGATGTAGATCATTGGATCCAACACCTGTAGTAGCTGCTCCACTTGAACTACCAACAGGAATTTCATGAAATTACTGTGGTGTAACCTCCTCAGGTGTTTGTGGGATAACCAATTGAGGTGATTCAGACTCAGCCATTGTTGAGGTTGTACTCTTAGTAATAGGTTGGTGAGAAGGGCTGCTTTGTGTCTGAAACTCAATGGCATCCAACAAAGGTTGAATGGATGGTGGAATTTGTGATGAAGGGATAGGAGTTGAAAGAGAATTTGCCCAGGGAGAAGGGCTGTTAAGCATATTCTCAAGTAAGGATAATACTTCATGATGTGGTGTCCCTGTGCTTACAACCTGTTCCTTTTGTGAGGAAGCAGGAGGAGTTAAGGCTTTGGGTGGAAATCTTTCCATCTGTTGTGAGGAAGTAGCAACAATGGTTATTTGTGACATTTGTGCTGTCGCTAGGTTAACTTCTGGGATCTCATCTTCCAGAAGACCATTTTGGGTGGGTTTGGTGGGCTTTGTGGATTTTTTTCTTGGTCTTTTTGGTGGGTTTTGGTGGGGGGTTGCACAACAGTGGTTGTGCTGTGTGTTCACCAAGAGCAGTGGGCTCTGCAGCTAAAGTCTGAGGAGCAGATGTGGACTCATCCAAAGTTTGCTCAGACTCCTCTGCTTGTGTTTTAGAAACTTTTGATTCAGACAATCTAGTAAAAGTTTCAGCAGACAGGCTATTTATTTGAAAATGTGCACCTTGTACAAGTACATGCGCACTTTCTTTTGGTATTTTCTGCTGTAAATAAAAACTCAAAAACCTTCGAAATAATAAGAAGGCCTGTGGCTTCTTTTCTTTTATGTTTTTGACATTTTTGACCAAATCAGTGAAAATTTCCTGGGAGTAATTGAAATCAGTTTTAGCCATTATAGCATACCCCAAGTATTGTATTTTCAAAGGAATTTTATTAAAAGCAGTTGTTTTATTAGATACACAGGTGAGCAGGGTATGAAATAGGAATTTCATGGGAGGTGGAAATTCTTTCTTTTGCATTGTTGCTTTTATTAACTGTCCGGCATACCCTCTTTCGATCAAATCAGTTTGATACTCATCCTTAGGAAAAGAAGTTTTACATGCTTGATCATTCATCTGAAAGGTTTCTGAGATGGACTATAGTGTGATTGAAACCAGAATTCCACCGACTTCTGAAGAAATTGCCCATGGTTTCTTATCTTGAATTTCAAGTTTGGCATGATTCCAGAAATCTCTTAGGGCATCTGGGTAAATGGGTGCATTGCAAGTCAACAAAGTTTTATACTTTGAGGATGAAAGGGTGTCGATGATGGAATGGAAATCTTTGTTTTTGCTTGTTTTCTCAAGTGTAAAAAGGTAGTTATGTGGGTGTTTAAGTATGAGAGTCATGGTGATTATTGAGAAATTGTAGGTCCCCTTGTTCGTACGGATCGTCACAGAATCGTATATCTAACCTAGAGTGCGGAATCTTCTAGACCAGATTTGTTACAGAAACGAGTAGAAAAACAGAAATCACAATTAAACGGTCTTCTATTGATTATCCAACTTGCAGTTTACAATCAATTCAAGACCTCACAACCTCACAGCCTCTGTCTGTGATCTTGCCTCACACAAATTCGTCTCTCTCTCTCTACACGTTTTTCTCTCTCTAGCCTCCAAGAACTCTTCTAACTACTGAAATCCTAATCAGAAAACATGTTTATATACCACATGTATGTGAACTGGGCTTCCTACTGGGCTAGGCCATTTTCCAAGCCCATTACAACAAATAACTCACTAACCAATAAGCTAAGCCCAATACAAAATATCCAAAGACTAAATAATCAAACTATTAAGCTGTTGTCACAGAATATGCACCAACAGACTCCCCCTTGACAATAGCTTCATAGTGTAACTTTGTCTTCAAACATCTTGTGTTCTTTTGTTCTTTGGATAGCGTCAGCTACACAGTTTCTGACATCAACAGACTCCCCCTTAGCTGATGCTTCCAATCTCCAAAACTTTAATTCCTTTGTAGATCAGTTAGCTAGCAATCTTTGGTTAAGCAAGTTAGCTCCAACTCTTCCATATCTCTGTCTCTCTATGCAATGTAGTAGAAGGATCCTACCATGCATCTTCACACGTTCTTTACTTCACTCTCAATCTGTACTTTAATTGTATTCTGTACTTCATTTTGATAACTGCATCAATCTATTTAGCAACACAAGCAAGTATCTCGAAAAACCATTAGTCTTTTTCACATTTAAAGATAAACCAATATTTTATCTTATCATGCAAAAACAACAATCTGTCAATTCAAAATGGAAGTCCTTTAAAAAGAAAATATTTTTGGTTTTTTTGATATTTTCAAAACAAACTAAACTAAACCAAAAAATATTTACAATACTTCTTTTTGTGAGAATCATGTGCAAGAAGATCATATAAGCAAAATCAAACTGTTTTCACACTATTAGATAATTCTTTATGTATTTTTTTATGAAAAGCAGTCCAAGACGATTACCAGTATGTTCGTCCACTTAAACAAAATGCATGCACATTTCAAGTACCATTACCCTATGATATGTTAAGGTAATTTTATACTGATATACTAGTGTGTCCCACTTCAGGATGTACCCCCGCGATCAAGGTATGCACAAAGATTCGTCGTAGTAGGTGAGTATACTGAATTCATCCGTTTTGTTTTTCAACGTTTAGATAATTGGTGATCAGGTCAGTACTTCCGTACAGCAAAGAGACCAAAATATCTAACGAGGGCTATGACAAATACCATTTTTTGCTACGATTTATGCATTTTGCACTTTTTGAATGACTCTCTAGGAGAGCTTCTTCATTTATGGGATTTGGCATTTTTTGCTCTTTTAAGATATACTGGTTGTGCCTAGGTCAGCATGTATCTGGATGCAGCAGAAGGACAACCCTGATATCCCCAGATGAAATAACAGTATAAAGACCCAAAACTTCAGATTTTGGCAATCTATCAACGCAAGATTTAAGGTCATTAAACCATACACCACTAATGTGTTCCCCACTCATATTCAGTTCATTTAGGTTTATATTACATTGGTAAGTTGATTATTTCATGCTTTTTGCCTACTGGTACATCGTATGATGAAGCTGCTATCACACTTAAGCAATTTAATTTCAGTTTCAGTGTGACAGTCTAACTTGCTGATGTACTAACATTTCTCCTTTTTCACACCATGAAATCTCTTTTTTCAATTTTTCATTTTTTTTATGTTTTTCATTTTTCAATGTTTTTGTATTTTTTTAATTTACTAACTTACTCCCCCTAAACTCACACACTATCTAAACTATTTTTGGCTTAGGGAAATTTCTCCCCCTAAATTTTCGTTTTTATGGAGTAAGTTTTGAAAACACAAATTTTAAACACAAACAGACTCCCACTTCAATCTGACAATAAGTTTTTCACCAATAAATCATCAATCAATCACTAAAGTAAATAGTTAGTTACCAATGTCAACCTACTATTCACCTCAGACACTTTACAGGAACAACCATTGTCGAACACATCAACAGTCCTTCTTGGTCATCCTGCACACACTCAACAACTCAGTTAGACTTAACAACCCAAACCTGACCGGTTTTGGGTCGACCATGTAAATCCACATAAGATGCTTCTAACCAATATCCATCACACCTTTCTGGTGTCTTGGATGTTTTACCTGTTGTTGAACAAGATTTATAACTTCCACTAGGTCTTTGATCATAAGAGTACCAATAAACTCTCGGATTTTCTGACCTTTGAAAATTATTATCTTGATACCTTATTCTCCCATTATCATACCATGAATTTTGAAAATTTTTTGGATGTTGTTGAACATTTGAGTTACTAAAACCCCTATGTTCGTTTCTTCTTTGAAAATTTCGATTACCAAAGGTCTGGTATCGATTTTGATATCCAAAATTTCTATTTTGACTTTAAAACTGATTTGATTTACCATTAAAATGACTAAATTGTGTAAAATTTCTTCTTGGTCTATCATATCGTCTTGATGTTGAAGTTTTAGATTGAAATCTTGGTTGATTATATTGACAATGTTGTTGAACATTATTATTGAAACCAACCCTATTCCCTTCCTTAACTTCATCAACTTTTTGCTTATTTTTCTTTAAAGGACAACAACTCACCACATGCCCTTTAGTGTGACATTTAAAACAAGATTTTGTCTTATAAATTCTCTTTTTGTTAAATCTCTTTTTAAATTTTTTCTTCTTTTCCTTTTCAGTATCCTCATCCGATTTATGACGTGTACTGTTAGACCCTACAGATTCTTTCAAAGAAACTGGACTATTTGGCAAGTCCACAACAGTCGGATCCTTAGCACCCATGTCCATGACATAAGTGTCATTTCTCCTTGGCGCTCTCATCACTATCCAATCATCCGGAATCACCAAACCTGGTTTCAACACTAATGCTTCATTCTTGGTAAAATGGACCGAGTGACCCTTGTCGCAGACTTGTGACACGCTCATCAGATTGTGTTTAAGTTGCTCAACATAGTTCACTTTGTCCAGTGTGATATTCCCATTGGTCACTTTTCCTCGTCCTGTAATTCTACCACCTTTAGCACCAGCAAAATTAACATGTCCACCATCATAATCTTCAAACTCAGTTAACAATCTCGCATCCCCCGTCATGTGCCTGGAGCAGCCACTATCAACATACCATAAGTTGATAATCTTCCTTAGCAGCTCCTGCACACACCAACCAAGAAATTAGTTAGATTGGGGGACCCAAGCCTTAATGGTCTTGGGTCGTCCAAATTCACCAACTACTGGAACATCCACCCAATATCCATTACTCCTAACTGGAGTCTTGGATCTCAGACATGTTGATGGAATTTGATTTTGATTTCCACTAGGTCTTTGGTCCTGAGGGTTCCTATATGTGTTTGGACTATTTGACCTTTGAAAATTTTGATTTTGGTACGTTGAATTTTGATTCCAAGAAGCATGATTGCTATAATTTCTAAAGCCATTGTTATAAAAAGTTCGACCACCATTATTTTGGTATCGATTTTGATATTGACCTTGACTCCTGAAATTATTTGAATTATTGTTGTTCATTCTTGGTGAACTGCTTCTAGGTCTCTCATATCTGCCTGGTGGAGATTTAGGCTGAAATCTTGTTTGATTTCTTTGAAAACGAGGAACTTGTGGAGTTCCTTTTTCAGCCTTATCTACACCAACAGCAACACCCTCTGGTTGCTTGGGAGCAGATTTCTTTGGAGAATTTGTAACTTTCTCCTCATTATCACCTTTCTTCTCAGGTGATTTCCCTCTCTGTTTCTCACTAATTTGTGTTTCATTCTTTTTGTTAGGACAGCAGCTAGCTACATGTCCCTTGGTGTGACATTTGAAGCACGATCTCTTTTTCGATGACTTCTTCTCAGAAGCCTTTGAACTAGATTCGGGTTTTGATGATGATGCCTTAGAAGGATTTGGTTCAGTTTGCTTAGTTTCAGAATTTTCGTTGTTCTTGTTTTTAGCAAACTCTACATTAGATTCGTTTTCAATAACAGTTGTTTCGTTTTTCATGTCACTTCCTTGAACAAAATTAACCCTTTTAACAAACGTTGGATTTTTATTCTTAGGATGTGATGTTTTCTTTTTTCAAAACAGGTTTGCTGTTATTATCCTTCTTAGCATCATCACTCTCAGACGCATTTCCTTGACTTGATGTGGAACTACTTGGTGATGTTGACACAAAGTCCATGAGCTCATCTTCATCAGGCAAGAAAGAATAGTCATGACTAACAGGAGGTGGAACTTCATTGAAACCATGGAATCCCACACTGGTTTTGTCATTACTTTTCTTCAAGCCACCCATCATATGTTTCATAACAAAAGTAGAGTCCCTGAATTGACCTAATTTCTTTTCAAGTTCAACAATTTTGAGTTGTGCATCAGACAACTCTTTGCATTTTTCAGAAATCTCTTTTGTTTTTTCAGCCATCATGTCAAGAGCTAAGTCTATGACTTGAAGTTTTTCGTTTTGTTTGTAGGTTAAAGCTTCAATTTCACTTTCATAACCTTTTATCTTCTTCACGTATGAAGATTCGTTTCTTTTAGCAAAAAAGTTTGATTCTTTAATGTTAGACATCTCACTTACCAAACTTTGGTTTTGTGTGGACAACCTGTCAACCTCACCCTATAATTCACAACATTTTAAACACACAGAATTAGACTTTACCTCTCCAGTTTGTTTGTCAAGGTTGGCCATTAGAGCTGCAAGTTGAGCTTCCATTATTTTGTATTTAGCATCCTTTTCTTCAGGTTCCCTTTCATGGTCAGACTTTTGCTTTTCCTCTTCAGCATCTTTTGTCTGATCACCCTTCTCTTCTTCAGCTTTGTAAGTCCCGAAAATACGGATCAAACAACGATATCAAACAATCACCAAGGATGGGCGGAATCCAAACTTGATGATGATCAAGAAATCAAGAACACAAAGATGAAGATTTGAATATACTCAAAGGCTTAAACTTGCATACAAAGAGCTTGTCTAATACGAGTTTCTAAAACCAATCAACCAACCAACATTAGCCCCTAATTATCATTTTCCTATTTATAGTAAGGGGTTTCCCCCAAAACCCTAGGCCCATTATTACCCCAAAGCCCACTCTAATACCCCCACTTCTAGAACTTGATCCATTAAGCAATTAATCTACTAATCCATAAACCTATAGGGCCTAACAATCTCCACCTAGGTTTACTGGATTAGTTGTTGAATCCGTCAAGAGGACCACCAGGCAACGGAGCCGGATCAGCAAACACACGATTCTTGAACTTACTTTTCAGCTTAGCTTTCAACAAATATCAGCATACCCACATCACTTTGTAGTTGTTCGATCGTCTGATCTTTGCTTGATTTTTGAGCTTGCAAAGATGAGATCTGAGCTTCTTTCAGGGCAGCATCTTGTTCCAACACAATCATTCTTCTCTACACATTCGCTACATCAACAGCTGTATCATCATCACTATCTCTTTCTTCAACAAATTTCATCTTGCTCGCGGCGAAACGCATGGCTGCTTCATCATGCTCGGAGAAACTGACACCACTGGAACTTTCTACATTGAACCTGATGCCGCTTGATCTTTCTGGTTGCAAATGAGTTGTTTCAGGCAGATCGAGATCGAAATCGAATTTTAAATCAAAATCGAGATCTTGCTTGCTTGTTTCTTGAGTAGCAGTAGTGACTTGTGGATCAGTGGGCATAGTAGGCTCTGGTTCTGAGATTGGGCTTGTAGAATGAAAGTCAGGAGTTGTTTCAGTTCTTCGTTTCTTGTTGGATGATTGTTCAGCATCATCTGTCAAATTATCTTCAATCTCAGGAACAGATACAGAAGGAGGGTTTCTGACACTATCCTTCAAAGACACGATCAGGGCTTGAAAGTTTTCAGTCGTCATTTACGTTGATTCTCGAACGAGTTCCTCAACATTCTCAGAGACAAATGCTTCCACATCACTGTCTTCGTCAGATTCATCTTCGTATGAATCTAGAATTTCTGTTTCTATCTCAGCTTTCTCATCAGCAAGTGTCTGTTGCACGTCATGCTCTTCGGCAATTGTGGCATTCAAAGGCTTTGGTTTGAAAATTATAGGAACCTGCAAACCTCGTAATTCGAATAAGTGATCCGCGAAGATGATGAGAGGTTCCGAAATAATTAGGAGATGAGATTAGTCCGAATATGCGACTCGTATGAGAAATGTTTGACAATTTATAGAGTTTCGGATTGGGCCTGAGATCAAACAGCCAAGCCCCAACTCGGAACAATGGTCCGAATTACATTTGAGAGCAATGAGCCGGATCTGATTCGCGTTATCCACGACAGTGGGCCCTAATCCGAAACAGTGGGCCAGACTATTACTTTAATGATTTGCTTGATTTTTAGGACAGAAAACATCTTTCTCAAAGTCAACGATGCAACCAACTGAGCAACCTTTTTAGTAAAGAGATAATCAAAACAAAACAAATTGATAATAGAAAACTAATGAGGAGTAATATAGGGAGAACCTGCCATGGGATCAAAATCGTTCTCGAACTGATTAAGGGACACTTTTCAGCTCTTCGTTTACTCAGGCTGGTCCACGCAATTGTTGATATGCTTGTCCTCTTAAATCCACCGCTCAAACTTCAACTTTTTGCTTTGTGATACGCTTTTAGGTAGGTTTATACTGTGACATCTGTGTGTCCCATTCCAAGGCATACCCCCGCGATCAAGGTAAGCACAACATTTCATCGTAGCAGGTGAGTATACTGAGATCATCCTTTTATTATATTTTTGATTTTTTTTAACGCCAGACTTCCTGGTGAACAGGTCAGTACTTCCGTACAGCAGAGAGACCAAGGAAGATCTGACGAGAGCCCTTTTATTCTATTTTTTTTTATATATTTTTATATTTTTTACAATGCCAGACTTCCTGGTGAACAGGTCAGTACTTCCGTACAGCAGAGAGACCAAGGAAAATCTGACAAGGGATCTTTTAGCAAGATATCCTGACTGTGTCCAGGTCAGTACTTTCGTACAACAGAGGGACAGCCCTGATATCCTGGATGAATCATCAACATAAAGACCTGAAACTTCAGATGTTGGCTATCTATCAATGCAGGATTTAAGACCATGAAATCATACACCGTTGGTCTGTTACCCACGAGATGTCCAGTCCATTATGTTTGTATCACTTTTGCTTCTTTTGCTTTTCGAGCGGCAGACCTATCAACACATCGCAATGGATCCTAGCCTGTTCAGCTTCAAACCTTACATGTGTTAATCAAGTTCTTTAACACGAAAATTCATTTAATTTCCCAAGCAACTATTTCTCCCCCTCAAACGATACGTATGTACATATATATATTTTTTTGTTTTTTGCTTTTCTCCCCCTCAAACTATGCATATGTACATATATGTCCCTCTCCCCCCCTAAATTTGTGCATCACACTTTATGCGCAAATTTACTTATTTATTTACATAAATATAGAAACCCATTTTTTTTTGTAGTCGCTCAGTCGGTGAAAACGCATCATTTTTAAAAGATCCACAAGCACATTGAATCTCGAGATGCTGACAGGTTTTATATAAAAAAAATCCGCTGTAATAGCATCAGTATGGATCTGTTCAAGTTTAAACAATCCTCTGTCATAGCAGTCTCGAATAGAGTGCACCTTGATGTCAATGTGCTTGGTTTTAGAGTAAAAGACAAGGTTTTTGATAATCTGGATAACGGCATCATTATCAAAATAAGTAGTAGAGTTTAGATAAGTCAAACCGTAATCCTTGAGCTGGTGTTGTATCCAAAGAACCTGAGAGCAGTAGGCAGCAGATGCTGTACCGCACTTTGCTTCCGCTGCAAAAGTGAGCTGTTGCTTCTTGCACTGCCATGAGATGAGACTGTCCCTCAAGAATTGGCATCCAGCTGATATACACTTCATATCCCTGTTTTGACGAACTTGCATGCCCAGAAACATTTTCACTTCTCCCAACGAGCTCATTTCGAACTTCTTTCTCATCACCAATGCATGTTCCTCATCATGATCCAGACCTTTAACTTGCTCGAAGCAACTTTCTCATACCCGATTCGTTGTGGGACTGCACACCAGCAGCTTGAGATAAAGAAACTTCTAGATATTATACCAGATTGCTCCCCCTCACTTGATGCAGTAGCGTTGTTGATCACCGGTGGATCTACAGTGCAATATGAGGGAATTGCTCCCAGAAACAGAGAAGTTCCTTGAGCATTTAAGGGTCCTAAGGAGACTTCAATGTTACGGACTACACTATCAGGGATAGCTACAGCAGGTTCAGAAATCGGCTTCTGAATTGGTCGAAGAACGAAATTGCGAGTCACTCTCGGTGAAGAAAACCTCCATCCCTTTGTTGCACATCAGAGATACGCTCAAAAGGTTGTGCTTCAGTTCTGGGACATAATTGACGTCTGAGAAGATGAGAACCCCGTTTCTGACAGTGCCCTTCATGGTAATTCTTCCAGTTTCCCCTCCCGCGAAGCTGACAAATCCACCATCGAATATTTTTTTGTTATTCAACTGGGATAAGTCTTCTGTCACGTGTCTGGAACAACTACAATCGATAAACCAAGGTCTAACGATCGCCCTCCATAGCCGTTCCTGCACACTTAGCAGAATTAGTTAGAAACTGGAACCCAGGCCATTGTGGACCTGATTTGACCATTACTATCTGTGTATGAGACTTCGCGAAAGATCATTTGGCTCTTAACATTGCTTGTGGTTTTTGGCGATGAAGTGGATGTCGATGGTTGTGAACATGGAGACTGGCATCCAACAGGAGTTTTAGGTTTCCAATTTATGGTGTTTGAAACACTTCCATTTGGTGGAAAAACTTTTGTTTTTCTTTGAAACCTGTTTATATTTGAAATTTTTTGATTTTCCTGTTTTGCCAGATTCCAGTCTCTATCAGAAGGCCTTGCTTTGGGAGGACCGTTTTTGGTAAAGTGAGAGTGCATAGCCTTCTTATGATACATGTTCCCATGGTGGTAAGGACGATGAACACAATTTCTTGCAATGTGTCCCGGAACGCCACAATTAAAACACGTTTGCCTTTTCGAGAAAAAGACATTTAGTTTTGCTTGTGTTATTCTCGAGAACTGAGCAAGTCTCTTCTTTTCTTTTGGTGCTGATTGCTTTTGTTCATGTTTGATCTTGGATGGACCCTTCTCACGGTTGTCAGCAAGAGAGTAAGCCTCCTCAACTTTACCCTTTAGTTTTGATTCAGTTTGCTTAAGAGTCGGGTTTTCCTTTTGAGTCTTCTTTTTGCGTGGTTTTCTGTTTCTACGTGACCGTCTTTTCTTTAAAGGAGCAGATTCAGTAGATTTTGCTTCATTTGAAACACTTTCTTCAGAATCTAATCCTTTGGGATCAAGAGTTGAATCATCTGTTGAATTGACTTCCATAGATTCTTTTTCCTCAAAAACTATGTTTTCAGGAGTTTCTGCAGAATTGGTTTCCACAGATATCTCTTCTTCAGGTTCATCAGTTGAATCAACTGTTGAATTGATTTCCGTGGATCCCTTTTCTGCAGGCTCCAAGATCTCATGAGTTTCTTCAGAATTGGATTCTACGGATATCTCTTCTTCAGATTCATCAACCTCTGAGTCCTTGACATCAACTGATTCTGGTTTCTCACTCGAAGAGCAGTCTATGTTTGAAACTGTTTGACTATCTTCGGGCGTTGCACTACTTGATTCTGAGTGTTTGTCACACTTGGAATTTTCAGAAGTGCTACATTCATTATCTGATGTACCAGAATCTGCAGCTTGAGTGTCAGGTTCATCAGATGATCCCTGTTCATCATTATCAGCTTGAGTTTCTGTTGTATCAGTTGATGTTTCAGGCACACTAGAATAGTTGCCCGAATCATCAGAATTGATCTCTGAGTCACTTGAAACAGATGTCTCAAGTTTATCAGTCGATACATCAGATTTTCCTGTTAAAACATTTTCATCACCACAATTATAGTCTAAAACCACAGCACCTGAATCATCAGTTTTAATAGGAATACCCCGACTCTCAGCATACCAAGACATAACACAGTTCCAAGCGTAATTATCGCATTCGGCAGCATTTGAATTATTTGCAGCATCAGCAACATCAGTAGCGTTTGAATGTGATTTATCATCTACTGCAGACTGCTCTTCAACTGTTACTGACTCTGCACACAAACTAGAACAGTTAGTATTTTTAACAGAATTAGAATTTGGTAAAATTTCTTGTTGCTCATTTGCGGATGTTTTCACTGGTTCTGTTTCATTCTTTGGTTCATTTTCCTTTTCAGATTCGCCAGCTGATTCGTTTGAGCAATTTTTATCCGCATTTTTAACAAAATTCATTGGTTTTTGAAAATCAGCTGGTCTGGCATTCTTTGGTCTGAAGGGCTCCCATGGAACATAGTCACTAGGTTTGCCATACATCATAGTGTCATAATTTTCCATTTCCTGCTCAGTGATTGGCAATCTAGAATAATTATGATTGTATGGTGGCGGAGCCTGTTTATACCCCAAACCCTTTCCCTTGTTTTCTTGATAAGCAAGTTGCACATCGCACAGATTACGAACAGTGTCACTAGAAGTATCAAACTTTTTGATGTTTAACTCGTTTTGTTTATACTTTCCAGTGAGGAGCTCTAGCTCACCCTTCACAGAGTCACATTCAAGAGTTTTGACTGTGAGTCTATGTTTGTAGTCGTGAACCCAACATTGCTGTTGATTCACGTCCCTGTGAAGTTGAGCTATGTCCTTCTTAAGTGCTTCAATCTTTTCATAGAGAATCTTATTATTCTCTCGAAGACTGATGCACTTTCCCATGACACTGTTATAATCCGTGATCAATGCTGAGTTTTGTGATCTCAGAAGAGCAACTTTCTTTCTACAGTGCTCTGTACACAACAGAGAATTTAGCGTTTCAGAGAGAGATTTCGGTTCTTAAACTTGGGCCTGGGGTGCTGGTTTGGCCACCTCATCGGGATGAGATCCTGTTGATTGTGGGCTCTTCACATCAGATGATGAAGTTTCCACGGGTGAAGGTGAGGGAATTTGAGCAGCGTTGGGATTAGTAGCAAATGGCGAAGTACCAACGACCTTCTGACAGTTAGACGTAGATGACGATGTGTTTGCGTGATTCTGACTCCTCTGCTTGTCTTCCTGGATATATTTATTGACTAAGGAGATCACATCTTTGGTTTCCGTTGTAGCATGATTGTATGTCCCCATGATAACTGCAACACGATAGTCCCATGTCTTGCTACGTGGCAAACCGTACAGAAAAGCCCTGTTAATCCTACCAAGTGTCACATTTAACCCGCTCTTCTGTATTTCAGAAAGCAGTTGCGTAAACCTTCTGATCACGTCTTCTACATTTTCACCCTCAATATATCCGAAACTATCGAGTTGTTTCCAGACCAACTCACGTTGAGATACAGTGCTTGGAGAATTCATCGTTGAATCAAGCGATAACCCGTAAACTTGCTAACTCAAGCACTCCGCAAACGTATGAACCAGTTTCCTTTGCTGCACCTCAAAAGCTTGTCAAGACTTATCAAAACGATCAAACCCCTTCCCCTTTTTTAAGATTTCAAAATAATTTTTTAACTTTTAAAATATAATAATTAATACTTTTTAATATATTATATATAAAAAACCTTTTTAATTAATATTAAAATAAACTTTTTATAATATTATAATTATATATTTTAATATAAACTTTTAATATTAATATATATTAATGATTATGTAATGATTACCTAATTATTATTATTAAATATAATATTATTATTATTAAAAAAAAATCAATTCATATATCCGTACGTTCTTCTTCGTAAAACCAACTTCCCCGAAACCCTAATTTTAGCTCCGGCGCCACCAAATCGGAGATGGTGAATGAAGATGGACGGAGTGAAGGAGACAGCGGCGACTGGAGTAAAATGATGAAGATGGAGGATAGTGCAGTCGCCGGCTATAACAGTGGTCGTCAAAGGAACGGTGGTCGGAGGTGGTGAGTTGCAGGTTTTAGGGTGAACGATGATAAAGGTGGTGACCGGAGGTTGAGGGAATGATCGGAGAGGAAGTTGCAGGTTTATCAGAGGCGGTGTTCGGTAGTTCGCGGTGAAAGATGGAGACTGTATATGATGATGAACGGACAGGAGATTTGAACAGAGGATGATGAACGGAGATTCTGGACGGAGAATGACAGAGATGTCGGAGCACGATGGTGGTCGTGTGTGGTTGACGGAGAAGAACAGTGGAGGTTGACTATGGTGCACGGTGGTGAGAGGTAGTTTGCGTCGGTAACGGTGTCGGAGGATATGTGTATTGTTGATTGCGGATGACTACGGATGATATTGATTAAGAATGATGCGATGTCCGATGATCTTGGATACTGATGGATGATTACGGATGGATGATTACGGATGAGTGTGATGATCACGGATGAAGATTTGGTCCGAAATGATGATTCCGGATAGAACAGTGTGTGTCGGATAGAAGAAGGCTGTATTCCGGATGAAAACGAAACGATCACGGATGGAAGGTTTGATGAATGAAGGTTTCGTAGTGACGATTCCGGATGATTTCGGATATGATTCCGGATGAAAATTGTTGATTCCGTATGGAATTGAAGATGTATTACGGATGAAACCGTGATGAATTATGATGATGACGGCTTATGATGTCTGACCATGAAGTTTGAAGATGATGATTGACTAATGATTGTTACGTATGAGATGATGATGTACGATGATTTGATAATGTCAGAGGATGTCACGGATGATGGATGATGTCTGATGATGATGTTAGTCTGCTGTTGATGATGAATTTGATATTTTAAAGATTTTTAACACTTTTTAAGTGAATCACCTAACCACAATATGAAGGTTTTTTAAACAACGCGAAGAACACGATGAAGATCGCGAAGAACACGATGAAGATCTTCAACAAAAACTCAAAATTTCTTGAAAGTTTGATATCAAATTGGCACTGATACCAATTGTAAGTCCCGAAAATACGGATCAAACAACGATATCAAACGATCACCAAGGATGGGCGGAATCCAAACTTGATGATGATCAAGAAATCAAGAACACAAAGATGAAGATTTGAATATACTCAAAGGCTTAAACTTGCATACAAAGAGCTTGTCTAATACAAGTTTCTAAAACCAATCAACCAACCAACATTAGCCCCTAATTATCATTTTCCTATTTATAGTAAGGGGTTTCCCCCAAAACCCTAGGCCCATTATTACCCCAAAGCCCACTCTAATACCCCCACTTCTAGAACTTGATCCATTAAGCAATTAATCTACTAATCCATAAACCTATAGGGCCTAACAAGCTTTGCTCTCTATCTTCACCTCAGCATCCACTTTGGCTTCAGCATCTCCCACAGTAGCTTCATCATCAACTGGCACTATCTCTGCCATGAATGCCTGAGTGGCATTCTCATTATCTTCTAGATGAATACTCCAATCATATGAACCTTCTCGTGCTGTAGAGATCAAGGCCTTTGAGCTAGAATTGTTTGATGCATTCGTGTTGTTTGAACTCTGACTCGAAGTCTCTTGCTTTTATTTTTGACATTCCCTAGCGAAATGCCCATAACTTTGACAGTTAAAACACCTCACTTTGGTCTTGTCGAAACCAACAGTCCTCCCTACAAACTTCCTTCCTGTTCTGTTCATGAACCTCTTGACTCTTCTAGAAATCATGGCCATCTGCCATTGTAAATCCATCTCTTCTAGATCATCAGGGTCAATCTGATCATAATCTTCATCTAAAGTAGCTGGATCAGATATCTTCCCCTGAATGTAGTTTTCATATGAAGCAACAAATGAAGCAAGTAGAGCAAGATGTTCTTCAGCAGACTTCACACTCATAGGCATCGACTTAGCACTACTACACTGCTTAGAAGATGATGTTCTCTTGGCTCCTGTTGATCCTCCTGAAGCGGGTACAAAACACACATCACCTTCCTCATTCACTGTGACCTGCTTATTCTCACACGATAGAAACGCAGTAGCAGAGTCGCTAGAAGCGTTGTGAGATGAAGAAGATGTAAGCCTATTGTAAATTGCTGGATCTTTAACCTGATCATATCTAGTGTCTTTCTTCTTCATACTGAGCTCATAAGCTCTCAGCTTTCCTACCAATTCTTCAAGCTCTTTTGTCTCATAATCTGCTTCTCCCTTGATCATGAGAGTGTAGATATCCCATTTAGTAGGTAAGGCATCGAGCAGCTTGTCATTCTTTTCGACGTCAGTATAGCACTCTATCTCATCATTTTCCATTTCCGACATCAGATGGTAGTATCGAGTGATGATGTCCTCAAGTGACTCATGTTTCATGTACTTGAAAATAGCAAACTGCTTCTTCAGTAGATCAACTTTGTTTTTCTTAACATCTTCATTTCCCGCATATCACTTTTCTAATGCATCCCACATATCCTTTGAATTTGTGTACTTCTTGAAGGTATGCTTGATGCTATCAGGTAAGGACATTTTTATTGCAGCCAAGGCTCTCTTTTCAGCCTCATACATCTTTTTTGTCAGCCTCTTCCATGTTTACATAGGCAGTTCTATGTGGTCTGCCCTCAAAGTCATGTGTTGGGTTTGTGTACCCATCTTTAATACATATCCACACGCGTGTGTCCTGATATTCAATGAAGGATTGAAAACGATCATTCCATGTCAAATAATTTTCCACCTTCATCATCTTAGGCGGTTTGTTGGTAGTGCCAACCTCATGCTCCATTCTCAAAAGCTCATTCAAACTTGACATGTTCAACATTTTAACATAACAGACTGATAAAACCGTACAAAATTTCTCCGAAAACAGTGGTTACCAAATTACACCGTTAGAATCGTCTTGAAAAGACGAATCCAATGATATATAATGTCAAAAACCGAATTTGGGATTCAAATGAGGCTGACGGTTTCTTCAGATGAGTTACGGTTCACTTTCTATTTTCGAAAACGTGAATTTTTAGTTACGCTTGCCAAAAAATCTTCCACCTTTTTAATTCCTCTAATAATTTCGCTAGGAAGTCAAATTAAATTCGCTGGCGCTAGTTCTCAGTTCAAGTAGGTTAAGTTCGCTGGTCACCAAGGTTAATTTCGCTGCTCAAGTTCGCTGATCAATTTCGCTCCAAATTCGCTGGTCAATTTCGCTATTACGATGACCAGTAAAGTCGCCGATCACTGTAATAATTTCGCTGTGGAAAATTATACGGTTACCAAAGTCGCCTTTGGATTTTAAATTCGCCGATCACCGAGTTATTAAGTCACAAGTTCGCTGGTTTGTCAATTTCGCTGGTCCAGTAAATTCGGAAACTTAATCTTTTCGAAATTCTGATGATTTTCCTGATTCTCCTAACACTTTCCTACAGAATCGAAACAGCAAAATATCAGTAGTTTTCGAAAAACAGCGAAGAACAGAACGAAAAACGTGAAGAACACGAAGAAAAATCTTCGAATTTTCAAGCTTTTCTAGTCAAAATTCTTCAGCCAATCAACCAGAACTATCTCTAAAACCTTTAAAACAGTAAATAAACAATGCAGAAGATCAAAACAGCCAAAGAATTCGAAAATCTGTATCAAACCAACAAAAAATTTCGAAACCCTAATTTTTTAGGTTTCAAAATTTTCGAAAATCTCCCTGTTTCTGCCAAGCACAATTCTGAACCGAGCCTTCAAGAGCCTAATGCTCTGATATCAATTGTAGGTCCCCTTGTTCATACGGATCGTCACAAAATCGTATATCTAACCTAGAGTGAGGAATCCTCTAGACCAGATTTGTTACAAAAACGAGTAGAAAAACAGAAATCACAATTAAACAGTCTTCTATTGATTATCCAACTTGCAGTTTACAATCAATTCAAGACCTCACAACCTCACAGCCTCTCTCTGTGATCTTGCCTCACACAAATTCGTCTCTCTCTCTCTACACGTTTTTCTCTCTCTAGCCTCCAAGAACCCTTCTAACTACTTAAATCCTAATCACAAAACATGTTTATATACCACATGTCTGTGAACTGGGCTTCCTACTGGGCTAGGCCATTTTCCAAGCCCATTACAACAAATAACTCACTAACCAATAAGCTAAGCCCAATACAAAATATCCAAAGACTAAATAATCAAACTATTAAGCTGTTGTCATAGAATATGCACCAACAGAAATCGCGAATGGAAGAAGAAGATGAATGAGAGATGGAAACCGCTTTTAAGGAATTTTTGAATTCGATACGGCATTGAAAAACTCTGTTTGGGGGTTTTATCAGGGTTTTATGAGAGTGAAAAAGTGATTGCTGACGTGGCAGCGGTTACAAAGATCGGACGGTTAACATCTACCCATGTGGCAACCTCTGATGGAAAAGTGGAAGACAGTTGTTGGAGAACTACTGATGAACAATATCAGTTGTTGACAGCAGTGAAAGTGAGAGCAGTGTCTGATTTTAACAATCAGTGGATAGACATCAGTGGTTGAAGCACTGATGTTTGGTTAACAGTGGTCAACATGGAATATGAGGAAACAGAGGTTGTCTTTCAGTAGTGGGTGAATTTTCAACAATCAGATGTTTGAACCAAACAGTGGATATGACAGACTTTTAAGGATTAATGAAATTTTTTCATTTTAACTATTTTTAAGGATTAATTATTGATTTTTTGAAAACATTTTAATGCCTTATATTCATAGAAAAAACAAGATTTTGCTTGTTATTCCATGTTAAGCATTCCAATCCTAGAGATCAAGCTTTCAAAGGTGGATGTGTCTAATGCTTTTGTTAGAACATCTGCCAGCTGATCCTTAGTTGGAACATGATGTAGAGAAATCAAACCTTTTTCATAGCAATCCCTCACAAAGTGATGTCTGATGTCAATATGCTTGGTGGTTGAATGAGAAACTGGATTTTTGATGATATTTTCTGCTGCTTGACTATCCAACATGAGAGGTGTCTTTAAAGCAGTTATACCAAAATCCAACAGTTGATTTTGAAGTCACAACAGTTGGGATGTACAGCTTGCAGCACAATGTATTTTGCTTCAGCAGTGGATGTGGAAACTGTTAGGGGTGGATTTCTAAATGATCAGTGATCCTTATTTGCTGTTGGATTTAGTGATCCTCAATTCTGTCTGAAGTAGTGATCCTCAGAAGTGTTACAGGATCAGGATCATGGATCACTATAAGGATCCCAGTACTAACGATTGTCTACTTTGAATTCGTAAATGTTTTGCAGGAATATCAACTTGGACTTAGTCTTGGCGACATTCCTGGAGAATATTCTTAGTCTATTCCGCACGTGCTTGGCCAGAAATGGACGTTGTGGAGTCATGGAAGACTTGCACCATTTGCGGAATGTTAGTTAGGCTTGATATTTTCTATTTGTAAAGGGGTAGCGAGCTATTTTGGAGACACTTAGCTATTTTTGGCTACACACACACTCATACAACCGTTCTCACTAACTCTCAACAAAACACTTAGCATTTTTCATACATTTCTACACGTTACACTATAGTGATCCTTGTACTTAGCTCGCTATCATCCGAAGTTGTAACAGATTGTTTGTTTAATTTGAGTTGGTGATCGGTAGTTTCCATCACCCGGGGTTTTTTGTGCCGGAGATCAACTCTTGATCAAGGGCTTTTTCCCCGTATAAATCTTCGTGTCATTTGTTCATTATACTTTATAGTGATCCTTATTGTTGTTCATCAATTCAAGCATCATACCTCACAACAGAAAGTTTGGTTACATTGTCATTGCTTGATTTTTGACCAAAACAGTTTGGCGCCCACCGTGGGGCAATTGGTGCTTCATTCTTAGAAAGATTCGTGTTTTCGTGGTTATTTCGGTTCGCTACGACCAAACAAATGGCTTCCTCAGTGAAGAACACTTCAAGTTTGATGCCCTCATTCAGTTCCTCACAAGGCGTTCCGCCTTTGCCTCCACCACCTTCTGGATCCCAGAAGAATGCTGAGAATGCTGCGAAGAAACCAACTCCTATTTTCCAAAAACCACCTACTTCTTCTGTTTCAACTAATCCTACTACTAATCATCTCTATACCTTGATTTTGCAGATGAGGAATCATGCACAAGAGCAGGATAAGACCAACGAAAGGATCCTCCGGGAAATCGATGAAATCAAGAAACAGAAGAAATCAGTGGAGGATCACTCCCCTCTGATGCCAAGATCGCTGAACTTCGACACTCCGGTCATAACCTCACAATACTCAGCAGTTCCGGATGTGCAATACTTGGGTGAACTATCAGGAAGGCGTTATGGGACGACAACAATGAGTGAGGCATTTGGCTCTTGCTTCCAGCCTCAGGGATCCTCTTCTCAACCATTAGGATCCTCTTCTCAGCATCAGGGATACTTCACGTCAGGAGGATATGTGGGAATGCATGCAGTACAAGGATCCTCCCAGGTCCAAGGATCCTCCCAGGTCCAAGGATCCTCCCAGGTCCAAGGATCCTCCCAGGTCCTAGGATCCTCTCTGGTCCCAGGATTCTCCCTTGTTCAAGGATCCTCCCTGGTCCCAGAATCCTTTCAGGTTGAAGGATCATCGTAATTCCAAGGATCCAACCCCCTTCAAAATCAAGGATCCTCGAAAAATATGCAACCTCAGAACTCAGACGTCCATCAAGGAGACTTCATACCAATGCAGACCATTGCCTCCTCTGGTCCTTCAATCATGCTAGAGTCTCGACAAGATGGATTCACATCCGCAATTCCAAACTCGAATCCTGTGGGAGGTAACACTTTTAATAATTTATATAACACTAACCATGGCTTTATGCAGGATACAGGTATCAATCAGGCCATGGCTAGGGAACTGCAAAAGCTTAAGGATATGATATCCAGTGTACCAGGAGTGGTTAAACCCATTCCTGAGATTGCGGATGGTAGCCATAGAATATCTCTTTTTGCACCACCTTTGTGTGATGCTGAGATACCTAAAAGATTCCAGATACCATCAATGAAGCTATATGATGGTTCAACGGATCCAGAAGAGCATGTAGCTCAATACAGGGAGAGGATGGAGATCAATCCAATTCCGGAAAGGTTGAAAGAAGCATGTCTATGCAAGGGATTTGGGTCCACACTTACAGGATCTGCTCTTAAATGGCTGCTAAGACTTCCCCTTACTCTATTACTTCATTTGCTAATTTAGTTAACTTGTTCAATAGTCAATTCTCTTGTAGCAGAAAGTTTGAACGATTAACTAGTGATCTATATAGAGTAACACAAGGTCAAAATGAATCACTTAGAGATTATATCACTAAGTTTAGTAAAGAATCCTTAGACATTCCCAATTTGGATATCGCTACGGCTGTTGAAGCCTTTAAAATGGGATTGCTTAGGGATTCATTATTCTATGATGATCTTGTTATGACACCTTGCAGGAATCTTGATGAAGTAAGGACTAGGGCCCTTACGTTCATCCGCCTAGAGGATGAGAAAAGGATCCAGGACAGATTAACAGGATCCTCCAAACAGGATAAGCAAGGATCCTACTTCAGGAACAACAAATCCAAGTCCTATAACAGATCTGATAACCAGAATGTGCACGCAGTGGAACAAGAAGAGGATGATGAGAATTATCCTCCTATTTCTGAATATTGTTTCTCTGTTGATAACAATGAACTAATCCTTGCAATGCAGAATCTAGGTGAGAAAGCTAGGTGGCCAAGGAAAAGTGATAAACCAGCTGCTACAAAGGATAAATCCAAGTGGTGTGCATATCATGAGGATTTTGGGTATCTCACTGAAGAATGTATTGCACTTAGAAAGGAAATTGGTTATTTGTTGAGCAAGGGGCATTTAAAGGAACTCTTGGGACGAAAGAAGTCAAGAACCTAGGATCCTGAAAGGATCCCGGAAAGGGCTCCTGCTCCTCCGGCAGATGCACAAGTCATAAATTTCATATCCGGTGGATCAGACATCTGTGGTACATCCTTCTCAACAGCAAAAAGACACGCTAAGGAAACCAAGATGGATAATGGAGACAGACCCGTCAGGACCTCCGTTTTCACCCAGGATAAAGTCATTAATTTTGATGAGGATGATCGTGTTGACATCCAGGATCCTCACCTTGACGGTCTCGTAATTACATTGTTTATTTCTAACCACTTTGTTCGCAGGATCCTTATAGATGGAGGAAGCTCTGTGAACATCATTCAGCTGGATGTTCTCAAGAAAATGAATATCCCAGAATCCGATATTATCCCAAGATCCTCAGTAATTACATTGTTTATTTCTAACCACTTTGTTCGCAGGATCCTTATAGATGGAGGAAGCTCTGTGAACATCATTCAGCTGGATGTTCTCAAGAAAATAAATATCCCAGAATCCGATATTATCCCAAGATCCTCAGTACTTGTGGGATTCAGTGGAGAAACAAAGAATATCCCAATCTATATTGAAGGATTGCATTCTTATCAAAAGTTTTGTGTTATTGATTGCTTATCGTGTTGTAACGTTATCCTTGGCAGGCCATGGATACATGATATGAAGGCAGTTCCATCCACCTATCATCAGTGTGTAAAGCTTCCAAGTCTATGGGGAGTGGTGAAAATTGAGAGTGATCAACAGGAGGCTAAGAATTGCTATACCTCATCAATGAAACCAGCCTCAAGACCAAGGGAGCAATAGCAATTAAAGTATCCTTCAAGAGACGTCTTGGAGGCAAGAGAACAGGATTTGAAAGAAATCCTCATGGATCCTGATGATCCTGAATCCAAGATCTTCATAGGGTCAGGGATCCTTAGCGATATTGAACAAGAGCTAGTATCCTTTCTCAAAAGAAGGAAGACCACCTTTGCCTGGAAACATGAAGACGTGACAGGTATATCTAAGGATATAATTACTCACAAACTTGGCATTGACAGGTCATTCAAGCCAATTCATTAAAAGAGGAGGAAGTTTGCACCTGAAAGAAATGCTATTATACAGGAAGAGGTAGATAAGCTACTTCGAGCAGGTATGATTAGAGGGGTTGAGTATCCAAGATGGTTAGCCAATGTGGCTGTTGTTCAAAAGAAAAATGGAAAGTGGAGGGTATGTGTCGATTTTACAGATTTAAACAAGGCATATCCTGTTAGGGGAGGATTTTCTAACAATTAGTGATCCTTATTCGTTATCCTAACTAGTGATCCTTACTTCTGTAACAGGTGGTGATCCTCAGAAGAGCTTTAGGATCAGGATCATGGATCACTTTAAGGATCCTCGTACTGACGATTGTTTGTTTATGTTTTGAACTATCTCGCAGGTATAACCAGCTTGACCAAGTCTTGGCGACATTCCTGGAGAATATTCCCAAACTATTCTGCACGTGCTTGACCAAAAATAGACGTTGTGGAGAACGTGGAGGCATGGCACGAAAGTCGGATAGTTAGTTTGGTAGTTAAATTTCTATTTTAAAGGGGTAACGAGCTAGTAGAGAAACACTTAGTCATTTTTTACAGTTACACACACTCATATACTCGCACACTTGAAGCTCTCGACGAACAGACATTCATTTCCACTCACATTTACACTTTTCACGATAGTGATCCTTGTACCTAGCTCGTTACTATCCGAAGTTGTGAACATTTATTCATTTATTTGAGCTTGGTGATCGGTAGTTTCCATCACCCGGGGTTTTTTATGCCGGAGATCAACTCTTGATCAAGGGCTTTTTCCCCGTATAAATCCTTGTGTTGTTTGTGCAATTTACATTGAAGTGATCCTCATCGCTGTTACACATTTTAAGCATCATTCCCCGAAACAAAGAGTTTGGTTGCAATATCCTCATCAGATTTTTTGACCAAAACAGTTTGGCGCCCACCGTGGGGCAATTGGTGCTTTGTCCTTAGAAGAATACGCGCTTCTGTGCTCATTCCGGTTTACTACAACCAAGCAAATGGCTTCCTCGGCGAAGAATGCTTCAAACTTGATGCCCTCATTCACTTCTTCACAAGGCGTCCCTCCTTTGCCTCCACCACCTTCTGGATCCCAGAAGAATACTGAGAATGCCGCGAAGAAACCAACTCCCATTTTCTCAAAACCACCTACTTCTTCTGTTTCAACTAATCCTACTACTAATGATCTCTATGCCTTGATTTTGCAGATGAGGAATCATGCACAAGAGCAGGATAAGACCAACGAAAGGATCCTCCGGGAGATTGACGAAATTAAGAAACAGAAGAAAACGGCAGAGGATCGTTCCCCACTGATGCCCAGATCTCTGAATTTTGATACTCCGGTGATTACTTCTCAGCCATCAGTGGTTCCAGACATTCAATATGTAGGTGGACCAAAAGGAGTGCACTACGGAACAACAACAATGACCCAGGCATCAGGTTCATATTTCCAGCCAGCGGGATCCTATCCTCAGCATATGGGATCCCTCACGAGTTCAGGAGGATATTCAAGAATGCAGCAGTTTCAAGGATCCTCCTTCGTTCCAGGATCATCCCAGGTTCAAGGATGCTCCTTTGTTCCAGGATCGTCCCAGTTTCAGGGATCCTTCCAGATGCCAGGATCCTTGAGGAGTTTGCAAACAGGAAGTTCAGATGTCCATCAGGGAGATTTTATTCCAATGCAGACCAATGCTTCTACTGGTCCCTCGATCATTCCAGAGCCCCAACAATATGGATTAACATCCATTCTTCCTAACTTGAATCCAATGGGAGGTAACACTTTTAATAATTCTTATACTACTAACCATGGTCTTATGCAGGATCTAGGTGTCAATCATGCCTGTTTTGGTCAAAAATTACCGAAGCAATTTAGTGATCAAATTAGTAATGTGAGGTAGTGTGCTAGAAAGTTTATAGAAAATATGCTTGGTGAGTTATTTAGAAAATCAGTATTCAGGATACGGCTCAGGATATTGAGCTGTATCTGCGATTAAACAGTGAGCAAATAGTAAGCAAAAAGTAAAGGAAATGACACGAGATGTACGAGGAAAGCCCTTGATCAATCTAGATCGCCGGCATAAAACTTCGGGAGCTGACAATCGCAGCTGCCTTGTTCTTCTTATTGCTTTAAACTTCAGGATACAGTGCAGGATATCAACCAGATCGCTAAGTGTTACAATGAATTCGTGTGAGAGTACAAGTTGCGAAAGAACAAGTATTAGTGTGTAGTGAGTGTGATTGCAGTGAAATTGTTGTGTCCTATTCGATCTGGTGTTCCTCCTATTTATAGTAACGAAATACAAACAAATATCCCTATAAATATGGGATGCTCCGAATATTCCATCACGAACGTTGTAGACCGAGTAATAAGACTTCAACGTCTTTCTTTGAACGGTTTGGACCGAGTCTTCCGCAGAATAAGTCTTTGTGAACGTTGTTAGCTTCCAGCCCACGTACCTGCACATAATCCGTTAGTGATCCTGAGGATACCATTCAGGATGTTACCAATACCCTGAATCTGCACCCCGGATATGAACAGACATTATTTAATCAAGATATAATCCAAGATATTTCTCAGGATATGAGCTCAGAAATTAGCCCACAACAATTGTCCCCAAAAATGTTACCGTTTAGTATCCTCATTACTAACGGTTACATTTTTTACGCAAACCGAGGCAATTAAGAGATAAGACCTGTGATGTGACCGTTTGCAACTACTCAGCCTATATCTACTCATCATGCCCTATATCTTCTCATCTTCATCCCTTTTTTAATGATAATCGACAAGGAAAAGGTACATTTTCTCTCTATCTTTCATACTTATCTTTTCTCTCCGGCGAAAAATTCAGGCGATCAAATGCCGCGCCAAACAAGATCTAGTTCAGGTGACTCGGCCCCTACGTTCTTCCAACAAAACCTTCTCCAAGAACCGGAGAAGGAAGCCTGTACCTTTGATAGTGCCCACCTGTCAGCCTTAAAATCCTCCGGTATCTTCCCGGAAGGAACCGTATTTAGACCGTTTGACCGTGAAATCCGGTCAGATATGGTCTCCAACGAGTGGATATGCTTTAGTGCTTTCCCTTTTACCCTAGGGCTACGATTCCCCTTTCCGGACTTCATTACCGAATTCTTCAATATCACAAAAATCTCTTTTAGCCAGACAATGCCAATGCTCTGGCGTGTTTTATCTGTCCTTGACCAGATCAAGAGAAACCACATTCCTGATCTTTCCATCCATGATCTTCCCCTGGCTTACAAGCTTAGATGCCACGGATCATATAGATTTCTGTTTTATTCTACTTCCGGTGACCCATTGATACTTCGTGCCACCAGGAACGAGGATGGTTGGCAATCCAAGTTTTTCTTTGTAAAAAGGGACTCAATCCCTGGTGGAACGGAATATCCGTTACAATGGTTGAAAAAGGGTAGGATTTAGGGTTTAAGAATGATCCTGTCGCTTATCCTGTTCCATATCCTGAACTAATTTATCTTCTTTATTGTGCAGCTGATTTCAGGAAGATTGCTCCTCCTCTTGCTAATTCCCAAGAAAGAATAGACGCCATCAGACTTCTCCCAGAGGCAGAAAGAAGCTTCAACCCTTCTCCACCAACTCCAAGTCCTCTTTCAAGTGCCAACATGTCTGGTAAGGATCCTGTAAGATATCCTGCACACATATGCTTCTTATCTGTTATTTATAGGAGGGATTTAGAATTTACTCCCTGTGTGTAGATTCCAGCAAAGTCCCAGTTTATCTAGACCTGGATGAACTTGACAGCTATCCAACTCCAGCCATAGTCAAGAAGGAGACTCCTGCTACCACCAGCTCCAAGCCACTCCCGGCTCCCAAGGCCAATCCAAGAACCCGTGCTTCCGCAGCGAAAAAGAGAAAGGGCCTTGAGGTCAGTACTCCAGGCTCAGAAGGGTTCTCCTATGATGAACTCAGCTTCTCCGACTCCTTAGAGCCAATGACATCCTTCCTCAACAAGGTAATATCCTGACGCATATCCTTCACGTATATCCTGCACATATATCCTGCACGTATATCCTAACAAGATATCCTGGTAGGATGTCTTAGTCAGTATACATTCTAACCCCCATACCTGTGATCAATGTACAGGGCCTCCAGCATTTGCTCCACTTGTACAATGACGCTTGTGGTACTGTGGCACTTCATGAAGCCAGGATCAAGCAGCTCGAGAGCACCGTTGCTGACCAAGGTGCTATTGCCGAAGCAAAGAGCCGGCACTATGAAAGCTTGCTAAAGAAGGTCACCCAAGATGCCGAGGTCAAACTTGCCAGCGTTCAAATGGACCATGATCAGGCCTTGATCAGCTTTCGAGAGGGAATCAAGGCTTCTGCTATCGTCTCCCTGCTACAAGCACGCATCAAAATGGCCTATGAGGCCAAGGAGACGGGCCTTGTTTGTCCATCTTGGCCAGTCGAATCCTGGGTGGCTAAATTGAAGGAGCTCGGAGGCAAAGCTGTGCCACTTCCTGCTGAAGCCGGTGAGTCTTCCAAGTCAACGGAGGTGGTGGTCCAAGCTGGAGAGAAGAAGGATGCTGGAGGTGATGCTGAAATGGACATTGGTCAGGATGCTGCGCAGGATGCCGGTCAAGATGCTGGAGCGGAGAAGTCTGAGAAGGTCGGAGGTGATGCCGCTGTGTGAGGGCATTTAGGTGGGCGATGACGGATATACGTGCCAAGGCCAGAGCCCACCTTTTTGAATCTGAATGTTGGTCTGTAGTTCCACAAACAATTTACTTTTCTGCATTTTACTTTCCCGTACCTGAACAATTTACATTTCCTGCATGCTTTTTAAACAATACAACAGTTGAAGGTGGATGGGTCTCGGTTTGAGACGAAGCCCTCAACTGTTGGGTAAATATGGTTATGAACTACTAGTGCTCTTAGTGGATGGGCCTTGTTTTGAGGTGAAACTAAGAGCACATCTTTTGGTATGTTAATCATATAACTACCCTTTTGACTTTATTATTATTGTCACACAAATTTTACTTGTGAAAACTATTTGGTTTGAACATTCTTAGGAACACATATCATAAATGTATCCTGGGAGATATCCTGAAAGATATCTTAAAAGGGATATTGAAATATAACCTATAAATTATCCAAATAAAAAGGAGAGATCATACCAAAGATTCTTAGAGAATCAGTCCCAATCCTTTATCATAAATTTGTCCCCAATGCATACTTATAAACTTGGATCCATCCTTTGAATTAGAATAATGTGCGTCCCCTGCGTTTGACAAAGACACAAATGTATTTACCTTTTGACTCGAATGAATTCCGAATGCCCAAGGGCAGAACCCCTGATATCCTGAAGAGAATCCTTAGCATATTGGGGATAAACCCTGATATCTGGGGATAAACCCTGAATTTCGTGCGCTACAGGCGAGAGTGTATAAACTCCTAGACTTAGAAAGGTGAAAACCTTTAAACCTTTGAGAGTATGAAAATACTCTTTCGTGAGAGAGGGTGATCAATCCTCATATACCTTTAGGATCCAGGATATAGCCAATAGTAACGAAATTGTCAGCCACTTTTACATGAACTGGTCCCGCTACCTTGAACTACACCTAGATAACTTGCGCTCCAGGCGAGGTGTTTAAACCCAATTCGAAAGAAAGGTGAATACCTTTAAACCTTTGAAGGGATCAGGATCCCTTAATCGTGAGAGAGGGGGCCAATCCTCTAATCCTTCGACTTATCCTGAGTATATATTCTAGAGCTATATCCTGAAACATATCCTGCAAAACAGTTCTAAACTAAGGTGGGTGTTAGCTTGGCTAACACCCCTCCGATGCTTAAGTCAGTATTGGGTTCAAGATAATAAACAAATATATTTTAAAGAGATAGAACACATACCATTCCGAGATAGAAAATAGATTCTACTCTTACTTGAAACAGAGCTTCAAATGTATTGCATTCCAGGATCTTGGTAGCATATCTCCTTCCACATTCCTGAGTCGATATGCTCCTTTCCCTGCTTCTGACTCGACTTCATAAGGTCCTTCCCATTTCGGAGCTAGCTTGCCATCGGCAGGATTAGTGGTATTTTGAAAAGCCTTTCTCAGCACCCAATCACCAACTCGAAATCTTCTAGTCCTTATGTTCTTATTATATGCTCTAGATATTCTTTGTTGATATGTTGCTATCCTCAGCCTTGCTGCATCTCTTTTTTCATCTATAGTATCCAAATCCTGACATAAGACTTCAGGATTCTGTTCAGGATCCTGTAGCATAGATCTTGCAGTAGGTATCGTCATTTCTGTTGGAATCGTTGCCTCTGCTCCAAATACCAAGGAAAACGGGGTTTGGCCAGTTGCATTCTTCACCGTTGTCCTATCAGCCCACAAAACAAAGGGTAACTCATCCGCCCATCTTCCTTTTTTGGCTCCAAGTCTCTTCTTTAAGTTATTGACTATTATCTTGTTCGAGGATTCGGCTTGTCCATTCGCTTGAGGGTGTACCGGAGTAGATGTGATCATTTTGATTCCCCAACTCTTGCAAAAGTCAGTAGTCCTTTTGCTTATAAACTGGGACCCATTATCACAAATGATCTCAGCTGGTACTCCAAACCTAGTCAGGATATTCCTCTTTATGAAGGATACTACTTCTTGATCTCTTACTTGAACGAATGCTTCAGCCTCGACCCACTTAGAGAAATAATCCGTCATTGCTAACATAAATACTTTTCCTCCCGGAGCCTTTGGTAACTTCCCTACTATATCCATCCCCCACTTCATGAATGGCCAAGGGGAAACTACAGGATATAGTGGTTCAGCTGGTTGATGTAGTATGTTACTATGCCTTTGACATGCATCACATCTTCGAGCATATTCTGCAGCATCTTTTCTCATTGTTGGCCAAAAGTATCCTGTCCTCAATACTTTCGAGAATAATGATCTGCCCCCAGTGTGATTACCACAGTCCCCTTCATGTATATCCTGAAGTACTTCTTTGGCTTCATGATCCTCCAAGCACCTTAAATATGGTCCTGCAAGAGATTTCTTGTACAGAATATTATTTATAATAGTGAATCGTGATACCTTCATCCTAAATGCCTTAGGATTTTCATTTTCGGGGATGTGTCCATCTTTAAGATATTTCATAATTGGAGTTGTCCAGGATTCAGGATCCTGTTCAGGATATTCCACTCCAGGATCCCGAATATCCGCTACTTCTTTACCCTGAGGATTAGTTGCAGGATATAAGACATGTATTATTGGCATTTGGGTCCCTTCCGGTATCCTGATTGATGATCCCAGATTTGCTAAGGCATCCGCTTCAGCATTATCCTCTCTTGGTACCTGTTCAAGTGTAAAAACATCGAAATATCCTGCTAATTTTTTGAGAATATCAAGATATTCAGTCAATTTCTCACCCTTAACTGCATATGATCCATTAAAATGGTTAGTAATTAACAAAGAATCAACATATGCTTGTAAATTTTTTATACCCATATTCTTAGCCAATTCTAATCCTGCAATTAAAGCTTCATATTCTGCCTCATTATTGGTAGCAGGAAATTCACACCTAATAGCCTGGGGTAATATGTCCCCCTGTGGCGATTTTTGTAGTATTCCCAATCCTACTCCTCTTATATTAGATGCACCATCAGTATATAATGTCCAGGATCCTGGGGATTCTCCTAATTGTTGAACTTCTAGGTCTACCTCATCCTGGATGTCACTACTAAAATCAGCCACAAAGTCAGCTAAAGCCTGAGATTTTATGGCATTCCTAGGTTCATATACTAAATCATAAGCACTCAACTTTACGGACCACTTAGCCATCCTGCCTGACATTTCTGGTTTCCTAAGCACATTTTTGACAGGATAATTTGTTTTAACATGAATCCTATGAGTCTCAAAATAATGTCTAAGTTTTGTTGATGCCATGACTAATGCTAGTATTAATTTTTCTAAGTGAGAATACCTAGTTTCAGCATCTAACAAACTTTTGCTAACATAATAAACAGGATATTGCTGACCTTCATGGTCCTTTACAAGGATGGCACTTACAGCGTTCCCTGATACCGCGAGGTATAGGGATAATGGTTCACCATTCTCAGGCTTCATCAGTAGAGGTGCGGTTGAAAGATATTGCTTTAACTCCTGTAGGGCCGCTTCATGCTTCTCACCCCACTCGAATTTTTTGTTCTTCTTCAGGATATCATAAAAATCTTTGCATTTCTCTGAGGATCTTGAGATAAATCTGTTTAATGCTGCCACTCGCCCCGTTAATCGTTGAACATCTTTCATATTTGAGGGTGATTTAATATCCAAGATGGCTTTAATCTGCTCCGGGCTTGCTTCTATTCCTCTTTTGGTCACCATATATCCTAGAAATTTTCCTGCCCCACTCCAAAATGGCACTTAGCAGGATTCAACTTCATATTATACTGATCCAGGATATCAAACGCTCCTTTAATATCCTGGAGGTGATCCTGAGCTTTCTTTGATTTTACCACCATATCGTCAATGTACACTTCCATGGTGTCCCCCAGTTTGTCTTTGAACATCATGTTTACCAATCTTTGGTATGTTGCACCTGCATTTTTCAAACCAAAAGGCATAGCTGTATAACAATAAATACCTGTTGGTGTCATGAAGGCAGTATCCTCCTGGTCAGAAGGCTCCATTTGGATCTGTTGAAATCCTGAGGATGCATCCATGAAAGTCAGCATTTCATGCCCAGCAGTAGCATCTACCATTGCATCAATATGGGGTAGAGGAAATGGGTCTTTAGGACAAGCTTTATTCAAGTCTGTGTAATCCACACAGACTCTCCATTTTCCGTTTTTCTTCTGTACCACAACCACGTTCGCTAGCCACCTTGGGAACTTGACTTCTCTAATCATTTTGGACTTCAACAATCTTTCAACTTCTTCTTGAATAATTGTATTGCGTTCAGGAGCAAACTTCCTTCTTTTTTGTTGCACTGGCTTGAATGATTTATCAATTCCAAGCTTGTGAGTGATAATATCTTTGGATATGCCTGTCATATCCTCATGCTTCCATGCAAACGTTGACATCCTGCATCTTAAAAAGTTAATTAATTGCTCTTCAATATCCTGAGGGATATTGGTTCCCACGAGCACCGAAATATCGGGATTATCCTGGTCCAGGGCAATTTTCTTCACATCCTGCTCCGGATCCTCCACAATATCCTGGGCCCGCGTCTTTAATTGCTATGCTGCACTAGGTTTGGTTGAGGATTTCATCGAGGATGAGTAGCATTCTTTCGCCTCCTGCTGATCGCTATCAACTTTAACAACTCCCCAAGGGGTAGGTATCTTGATGCATTGGTGATATGTTGATGGCACGGCTTTCATGTCGTGAATCCACGGTCTTCCCAGTATAATGTTATAGCAGGATAAAGAGTCCATCACACAGAAACGTTGTATCGAGTTGACTCCTTCAACGTACACCGGCAACTTTATCTCTCCCACTGTGTTTCTGGCCTCTCCACTGAACCCAACAAGCACGGTGGACTTCGAAGTGATATCCATTGGAGATACATTCATCCTTTTAAGTGTCTCTAGTTGGATTATGTTGACGGAGCTACCATTATCAACCAATATCCTGCGTACAAAATGGTTAGCCACATATAACGTTATTACCAGAGCATCATGGTGGGGATCCTGGACAGTATCCCTGTCATCAGCATCAAATGTGATCACTTTGTCAGTTGTGAGTGTAGTCATCCTGACAGGTTTGTCTCCCCTTTCGGCCTTAGCTTCTTTTGCATGTCTCTTTGCTGCCGAATACGAAGGCCCACAAATGTCGGATCCTCCCGAAATGAAGTTGATTATCTTGGCATCCGCGGGAGGTGAGGCTGCTCGCTCAGGATCCTTCTCAGTATCCTGACCCTTATTCTTCTTTCTTCCTAAGAGATCTTTCAAATATCCCTTGCTTAGAAGATAGCTTATCTCTTTCCTCAAAGCAATGCAATCCTCGGTCATATGTCTGAAATCTTCGTGGAAAGCACACCATTTTGATTTGTCTTTCCAATCCGCTTTTTGTTGATTCTTTCGAGGCCATCTTGCCTTGTCCCCTAGACCCTGCATGGCATACATCAATTCAGGAATGTTAACAGAAAAGCAATATTCAGATAATTCAGGATATTCTTCAGGATCCTCATCTTCAACAGCATTCACTCCCTTGTTCTCATTCCTGCCATATGGCTTGGACCGATACGACTTGAATGAGGATTCCGACTTCCTGTTAGTTGACTCATAAGTGTTGGATGAGTTCATCCCTTCTTGCATCTTTCTGTCATCTTCCAACCGAATGTATCTTAGGGCCCTGTTCCGAGCTTCATCCAGGTTCCTGCATGGGTTCATTACAAGGTCTTGGTAGAATTGAGAATCTTTTTGCAACCCCATCTTGAAAGCTTGCACAGCTGTTGCAACATCAAGATGAGGAATGTCTAGTGATTCTCGGCTAAACTTGTTCACATAATCCCTAAGGGATTCCTGAGGCCCCTGCGTTATCCTGTAGAGATCACTTGTTAATTTTTCAAAGCTCCTACTACAAGAAAACTGACTATTAAATAAATTTACTAAATGAGCAAAAGATGTAATTGAATGTGGAGGAACATTCAAGAGCCACTTCAAAGCTGATCCTGTCAAGGTTGAACCAAAACCCTTGCACAAGCATGCTTCCTTGAGATCCGGAGGGATAGGGTTGATCTCCATCCTCTCCCTATACTGAGCAATATGCTCCTCAGGATCCGTCGTTCCGTCGTAAAGCTTCATGTTGGGGGTTTGGAACCTCTTTGGAATCTCAGCATCACAGATAGGATATGCAAAGCGAGATATCTTATGGCTGTCTTGAGACACTTCCGGGATTGGCTGGACCACCCCGGGTACACTTGATATCATGTCCTTCAACTTTTGAAGTTCCCTGGTAAGTGCTGACGTCACACCTGTATCCTGCAAGGATCCACTATTGTTAGTAGTATGAGTATTATTATTATTTATTATGTTACTCGTTGGAGGATTCTGCCCATATCCTGAAGCATATCCTGAGCTCCTTATGGTCGATATCCTGACCGAGGAGGGTATTTCAGGGGTATGATTCTGAGGAAGGCTAGGCACAATATTCCCCCTGTTATCCTCTGTATACACGGCTGAACTGAAGTTCAAAGCTCTGGGTTGTAATGGAGTGACAATATCCTCAGCGGATCTGCTTGAGCCAGACTTCAGGAGTTGTATTTCCCTTAAGAGCATTTGGTTCGTTTCCTGATGCTGCCTCATTTGTTCCTGCACACTTCCAAACAAGGTTAAAATTTCGTCGTTAGATGCTAAAACAGGGGCAGATTCCTGAACACTGCGGGTAGGGATAATATCCTGAGGTCGTGTAGAGGCTGGCATTCTTGGAGGAGGTGGTGGAAGCACCGAACCTGTAGTAGCAGAAGTCGTAGCAGACATAGTAGAGGAACTCATGTTTGATCGTGAGGCCATTGTGGACAATGTAGCAAAAAGTTTTGAAAATAAGAAACCGATTAGCGATTTAACAAAAATTTTTAGTAAAGAGAGCACCACTTGCCCCACGGTGGGCGCCAAATTGTTTTGGTCAAAAATTACCGAAGCAATTTAGTGATCAAATTAGTAATGTGAGGTAGTGTGCTAGAAAGTTTATAGAAAATATGCTTGGTGAGTTATTTAGAAAATCAGTATTCAGGATACGGCTCAGGATATTGAGCTGTATCTGCGATCAAACAGTGAGCAAATAGTAAGCAAAAAGTAAAGGAAATGACACGAGATGTACGAGGAAAGCCCTTGATCAATCTAGATCGCCGGCATAAAACCTCGGGAGCTGACAATCGCAGCTGCCTTGTTCTTCTTATTGCTTTAAACTTCAGGATACAGTGCAGGATATCAACCAGATCGCTAAGTGTTACAATGAATTCGTGTGAGAGTACAAGTTGCGAAAGAACAAGTATTAGTGTGTAGTGAGTGTGATTGCAGTGAAATTGTTGTGTCCTATTCGATCTGGTGTTCCTCCTATTTATAGTAACGAAATACAAACAAATATCCCTATAAATATGGGATGCTCCGAATATTCCATCACGAACGTTGTAGACCGAGTAATAAGACTTCAACGTCTTTCTTTGAACGGTTTGGACCGAGTCTTCCGCAGAATAAGTCTTTGTGAACGTTGTTAGCTTCCAGCCCACGTACCTGCACATAATCCGTTAGTGATCCTGAGGATACCATTCAGGATGTTACCAATACCCTGAATCTGCACCCCGGATATGAACAGACATTATTTAATCAAGATATAATCCAAGATATTTCTCAGGATATGAGCTCAGAAATTAGCCCACAACAATGCCATGGCCAGAGAATTACAAAAGCTAAAGGATATGATATCAAGTGTCCCGGGAGTAGTCAAACCTATCCTAGAGATTGCAGATGGGAGCCATAAGATATCTCGTTTTGCACCACCAATCTGTGATGCTGAGATACCCAAGAGGTTCCATGTGCCTAGAATGAAACTGTGTGATGGTTCAACGGACCCTGAAGAACACATAGCACAATACAGGGAGAGGATGGAGATCAATCCAATCCCAGAAAGGTTAAAGGAAGCATGCCTGTGCAAAGGATTCGGATCCACTCTTACTGGATCAGCTCTCAAATGGCTGCTAAGTCTTCCTCCCTATTCTATTACCTCATTTGCTAATCTAGTTAATCTATTTAATAATCAGTTTTCTTGTAGTAGGAAATTTGAACGATTAACTAGTGATTTATATAGGATAACCCAGGGTCATAATGAATCATTAAGGGATTACATTACCAAATTTAGTAAAGAATCCTTAGACATTCCCAACTTAGATATAGCCACGGCTGTTGAGGCCTTTAAAATGGGATTGCTTAGGGATTCGTCTTTCTATGATGATCTTGTTATGACACCGTGCAGGAACTTAGATGAGGTAAGAACCCGAGCACTTAGGTTCATTCGACTAGAAGATGACAAGAGGATCCAGGAGAGGTTAGCAGGATCCTCAAAGCAGGATAAGCAAGGATCCTCATTCAGGAACAACAAGTTCAGATCCTACAACAGATCTGATAACCAGAACGTGCATTCTATTGATCAAGAAGAGGATGATGAAGATTATCCTCCAATTTCTGAATATTGTTTTAGTGTTGATAACAATGAACTAATCCTTGCGATGCAGAGTCTAGGTGATAAAGCTAGATGGCCCAGAAAAAAATGATAGGCCAGCTGCGACTAAGGATAAATCAAAGTGGTGTGCATACCATGAAGATTTTGGGCACCTCACAGAAGAATGCATTGCACTAAGAAAGGAAATTGGATACTTGTTGAGCAAGGGACATCTAAAAGAATTGTTGGGAAGAAAAAAGTCAAGGACTCAGGATCCTGAAAGGATTCCTGAGAAGGCTCCAGCCCCTCCAGCGGATGCACAAGTGATAAACTTCATTTCTGGAGGATCAGACATTTGCGGCACATCCTTCTCAGCGGCTAAAAGGCATGCAAAGGAAACTAAAATGGATAACGGAGAAAGACCTGTTCGAACATCAAGTGTCTCGGAAGGGAAAGTCTTAACCTTTGATGAAGAGGATCGTGTTGATATCCAGGATCCTCATCACGATGGTTTAGTTATTACTCTTTTCATATCTAACCATTTTGTCCGCAGGATCCTTATAGACGGAGGAAGTTCAGTGAACATTATCCAGCTTGATGTCCTAAAGAAGATGGGTATTCCTGAATCAGAGATCATACCAAGATCCTCTGTGCTCGTGGGATTTAGTGGTGAAACTAAGAATACCCTGGGGGACATTAAACTCCCAATATACATTGAAGGCCTACACTCTTATCAAAATTTTTGTGTTATTGACTGTTTATCTTGTTGTAATGTTATCCTTGGCAGGCCCTGGATACACGATATGAAAGCAGTCCCATCCACTTACCATCAATGTGTGAAGCTCCCTAGTCCTTGGGGAATAGTGAAGATTGATAGTGATCAGCAGGAGGCTAAGAATTGCTATACTTCATCGATGAAACCAGCTTCGAAGTCAAGGGAGCAATAGCAATCAAAGTATCCTCCAAGGGATGTCTTGGAGGCAAGAGAGCAGGATGTGGTAGAAATTCTCATGGATCCTGATGATCCTGAATCCAAAATCTATATCGGATCAGGGATCCTTGGCGAAATGAAAGAAGACCTCGTATCCTTCCTCAAAAGGAGAAAGACTACCTTTGCATGGAAACACGAAGATATGACTGGTATATCCAAAGATGTTATCACTCACAAACTCGGCATCGACAGATCCTTCAAACCAATCCATCAAAGGAGAAGGAAGTTTGCACCGGAAAGGAATGCCATTATCCAGGAAGAGGTAGAGAAATTGCTCCGGGCAGGTATGATTAGAGAGGTCAAGTATCCAAGATGGATGGCCAATGTGGTTGTTGTTCAAAAGAAAAACGGAAAGTGGAGGGTATGTGTCGATTTTACCGATTTAAATAAGGCATGTCCCAAGGATCCTTTCCCATTACCCCACATTGACTCCATGGTGGATGCAACTGCGGGTCATGAACTGTTAACTTTTATGGATGCTTCATCTGGATTCCAACAAATCCAAATGGAACCATCCGACCAAGAGGATACAGCCTTCATGACTCCAACTGGTATATACTGCTATATTGCTATGCCGTTCGGATTAAGAAATGCAGGTGCAACATACCAAAGGCTGGTGAATATGATGTTCAAGGATCAGATTGGACAAACTATGGAGGTTTACATAGATGATATGGTGGTAAAATCCCTAAAAGCTGAGGATCACCTAAAAGACTTGGAGGAAGCATTCGATATCCTTGACAAATACAACATGAAACTTAATCCTTCAAAATGTCACTTTGTTGTTAAAGCAGGTAAATTCTTAGGATATATGGTGACAAAGAGAGGCATTGAAGCTAGCCCGGAACAAATCAAAGCAATAGTGAACATCAAATCTCCGGTCAATGCTAAGGATGTTCAAAGGCTAACAGGCAGGATAGCAGCTTTGAACAGATTTATATCCAAATCCTCAGAGACGTGCAAAGAATTCTATGATATCCTAAGGAAGAACAAGAAATTTGAGTGGACTGAGAAGCATGAAAATGCTTTAAGAGCCCTCAAAGATTACCTATCCTCAGCCCCAGCCTTGATGAAGCCAGAAAAAGGCGATGTGCTATCCTTGTATCTTGCAGTATCCTCAAAAGCAGTAAGTGCGGTCCTTGTTAAGGATCATGAAGGTACACAACATCCTGTCTATTATGTAAGTAAAAGTTTACTTGATGCCGAATCCAGGTATTCACACCTTGAAAAGCTTATTCTTGCATTAATTATGGCATCTACTAAGTTAAGACATTATTTTGAAACTCATGTTATCATAGTTAAAACTAATTTTCCAATTAAGAATGTCCTCAGGAAACCAGAGATGTCAGGAAGGATGGCTAAGTGGGCAGTGAAGCTAAGTGCATATGATATAAGATATGAGCCTAGGACAGCCATCAAATCCCAAGCATTAGCTGACTTTGTGGCAGATTTCAGTAGTGATTTACAAGAAGAAGCTGAGTTAGAAGTCCAGCAGCTAGAAGAGACCAAGGATCCTTGGATACTCTACACTGATGGATCCTCAAATGTCAAAGGCACAGGGCTTGGAATACTACTAAAATCGCCACAGGGGGACATAGTACCCCACTCTATAGCTTGTGAGTTCCAAACCACTAACAATGAGGCTGAATATGAAGCCTTAATTGCTGGTTTGCAAATTGCAAAGCATATGCGGATCAGGTATCTTGAGGTACATGTAGATTCATTGTTAATTACAAACCACTTTAATGGATCCTATGCTGTTAAAGGTGAAAAGCTAACCAAATATTTAGAGATAGTCAAAAGTTTGGCACTCTCTTTTGTTTCCTTTAGTTTGACGCAGGTACCAAGGGAAGAAAATACAGAAGCTGATGCATTGGCTAATTTAGGATCATCCTTGAAGATCCCGGAGGATATCAAGATTCCTATTATCCATATCCTGACCCCGGCTATCGAGGATCACCAGACTATGGAGATAGGAAGTGATTCTGCAATGATCCCTAGTGAGGATACTCAATCCCATTCACGATCAGGATCATGGATCTCACCAATTATAAGATACTTACAACATGGAGAGATTCCTACAGGAGAAAACCCTAGGGCTTTCAAATCTAAGGTATCTCAATTCATAATTTTAAATAATATGTTGTATAGACGATCTCTTGCAGGACCATACTTGAGATGCATTAAGGATCCTGAAGTCCAAGAAGTTTTAAAAGACTTCCATGAAGGAGATTGTGGAAACCACACTGGGGGCAGGGCATTATTTTCAAGGATCTTGAGGACAGGATACTACTGGCCAACCATGAAGAGAGATGCTGTGTAGTATGCTAAAAGATGTGATCCTTGTCAGAGACACCGCAATATCCTTCATCAAACAGCTGAATTATTGCATCCTATATCCTCCTCTTGGCCATTTATGAGATGGGGTATGGATATAGCTGGAAAGCTCCCTAAGGCACCTGGTGGAAAAGTATTCATGCTAGCTATGACTGATTACTTCTCCAAGTGGATAGAGGCTGAAGCTTTTGCCCAAGTCAGAGAAAAGGAAGTTATATCCTTCATTAAAAGAAATATTATCACTAGATTTGGAATTCCTTCTGAAATTATATGTGATAATGGTTCCCAATTTATTGGGGGCAGAACCACTAACTTTTGTGACAGCTGGGGGATTAAGATGATAACATCAACACCAGTCCACCCACAAGCTAATGGTCAGGCAGAATCATCCAACAAGATCATCATCAACAATTTGAAGAAGAAGCTTGGATCCAAGAAAGGGAAATGGGCAGAAGAACTACCCAATGTGCTTTGGGCTGATAGGACAACCCCCAAGAATGCTACTGGTCAAACACCATTCTCTTTGGTGTTTGGGGCAGAATCAGTGATCCCAACAAAAATGGTGGTTCCAACTGCAAGAATAAGTACCCGTGATCCTGAGGAGAATGATGAGAACTTGGCTCTAGATGTCACACCCCGACCACGTAGAACATACGAAACGTGGCGGAAACATCGGGGAGTGTTGTAACAGAATTAATTGTTTCAAATCCATGGCAATTGAAGTTTCGTTTTATTGATTAAAAGTGTTACAATGTCTAATCAATCAAGGGAATACAACATAATTAACTAGTCTTGCATCTTTTATTGTCACTAAAGCCCAAGTCTGCCTATATGTATCTTGATCATCTTATGCAACAGTTCCTGAAAAACACATGTGAAAATAGGTACGTCAGCATAAAAATGCCTGTGAGATACATAGGTTTTGTGAAAATAGGTTCCATGACTTATGTTTGAGAAAATGTTTAGTCATGAACCTTGTAATTTGCTTTGTTTTGTAAATCATTTGAAAATCGATAAGATCAGATGATATGTATAAATAAGTAAATAATGTATGGTTTAATAAATAACCATGTAAGATGAGTTTGTATAAGATAAGTTGTTTGTAAAACAATGTCTTGTGAAAAGTATGTTATTTGTATAAAATGTTCTATGTCTCAAACTGAAATGATTCAAATAACGCTACAATATGTAATACCATACAAACACTTATATATAGGAAGTACCAGCGGCGTATCCACCATGCTTGTATCATATTACACACGCATCGTTACTTAATCACTTAATCAAACCAAACTAATGTCAAAATGTCTATGTCAAATATCCATGTCAAATGTCTATGTCAAATATCCATGTCAAATGTCTATGTCAAAATATCCATGTCAAATGTCTATGTCAAATATCCATGTCAAATGTCTATGTCAAAATATCATGTATGGCAATTGAAATGTCTCAACTAAACCATATACACAAGAACAAAGTATTGAAGTAAAACTTAGTTTAAATCAAAGTTATGTTTTGTGGGAAATGCATGATCAAATGTCAATCATGTTAAAATGTCTATGCCGAAATGTCTATGTCAAATACGGTTCACACGGTTCACAGATACAAACGGTTCACAGATATCAACGGATCACAGTCAAATGATTTCAACGGTTCAATATGTAGTATAATGTGTTCATATGCTGGATAAGCATATGCAACAGAAAAAGCAATGTAACACAATGTACTAAGTACGCACACAATGGGCATACATAGCATGAGATGTAATGTAAAACAATGTACTAAGTACGCACACAATGGGCATACATAGCATAAAATGTAATGTAAAACAATGTACTAAGTACGCACACAATGGGCATACATAGCATGAAATGTAATGAAATCATGTACTATAATGTACTAATGAACATAGCAAGTATATGATGTCAAAACAGGAAAGCATGAAAGTAACAAGTAGGCACATGTGTTCCACCCCAAAATAGTTTGGAAAACAGTAAAAGAGGGGTCTATGTACTCACCTGAGATTGCTCAGTAGTCCTTGAGTAACAACCAAACAATACTAGAGATCGCGGATATCAAACGGCACCTAGTATAGGTAGCTACATTAATAAACCGGACCTAAATCGGAAGATCGGGTAGCATTAGGGTTTGTAAACCAAACGAGTGTAGAGACTCGTGTCTTTTGGTTTTAACAAAGCCTACATACTAAATGAAACTTAACCTAAGTGTCTACGACCCATTACGACCCGTTTAGGTAGCTTATGCTACTTTAACGCGTCGTTCGCGTGAAACGCGTTCGGACCGCCTAACTAGTCCTATGACAAGTAATATATGCCTTAACATGTTACATAATCAGTTATGTGACAAAGGTTTAGGTTACATATGCTTAATTACCAATTATACATGAAAAGGGTATTCTGGTAATTTACCTAAGGCATATAAACTACCTATCATACAACTACTTAAACGATGTGACCATAGGGTATAACCTCGGAAGGTTATTCCCTACCTACTATGGTCACCTAATGTATTTGGTCGGATCCTAATGATCGACCAAAACTGGGTCGGGTTCGAAGGTATAGGCGATTTATTAGATCGCCTACCCTACGACCCTAGACAACGTGGTAGTCAGTGGGCATAGTCCCAAGGGACTATGACCAACGTGATTACACTCACGTTGCGAAGTTCAAACGAACTTCGCATTGACCATTACTGGTCAACGCTGAAAGTCAAACAAAGTTTGACTTTCTGACTCGAAAAGCAGTAAAATAAGGAAAAGAACGAAAGAATACTTACCCAGGGTCCCCGAATGCTAACCCAGATCAAAATAGCTCAGGTATGAAACGAAGGTTCCAACTTAGAGTCTTTTCAATCAGATTTGTGGGTTTTTAAGCCAAAGGGGGGGTGGGTATTTATAGATAAAGTAGAGCCGCTAGGATCATTTCTTGAATATCGTGCCACGATCCGAGCCGTACACTTGTCACAAAGGTTATGGAGCCACATATGCTCCTAATCTTAGTGATTAAGCAAGTTGCAAACATGTGGTTGTGGTTAATCAGCTGAAATCTGATTGCAAATACACTTAATCTGGTCAGGTTAGGCAGTCGCGTAGCGCTAGTGCAAAGGCACTATGCAGTCGCGCTACGCTAGCACCTCCCTGTTTCAGAAATGTTTCAAAAGTGGCAGAAATGGTCCCTGCACGTGTTTAAGGCCTTTTTCGATGCGTTTGAACCCCGTTAACCTCATTTCAAGGCTCTAAAATGAAGTTAAAGTATAGGGAACTCAAAACATGCTCAAAAATATGTCGGATGTCGGTTCGTTTAGTCGTACGATCGCGATGTTCGCTTAATTACGACGGAATGCGCATAAGCGCGAAAAACGATCCAAATGACGCGACGAATGGATTTTTCTTATGGCGAACACTAAAACATAATATAGTCATGCTTACATAAATTTTTGGATGTCCAGATGTATTCAGAACGTAAGTTATGCGCGAAAATGCAAACTTGTGCACTTTTTGACACTTTTAGTCCCTGAATGACCCAAAAGTTTATTTTAGCATACCGAACCCCTCAAAGCCTATTTCTAAGCTATGTAAAGGATATTTATGGTATGTTTAACTTATGGTCATGTTCCGGAATGTCTGTTACAGTTCAAATTGGCATACTTTCGCAGTTTGTCAACTTTAGTCCCTGTAAGCGATTAAACTTTGATTTCACCACACCAAACCTTCCAAAACTTATATCTAAGTTATGTAAAGTTTATTTAAGGTATGTTAAGCCTATTTCACTTTTTCGGAGTGTTCGTTGCATTAAACTGGTTATATTTACGCATTAGTGCGCGTATAACCTTCCAGAAAGCGATTTAGAGCTTGAAATCGAACAAGAATTGATATGTGTAAATGATACACATATTTTTACAAATCCCAAGTATGAAATACAATATTTCACTGGTTGGGCATTTGTTTGATGGTTGAAATGACACAGGTGTTACAGTCTCCCCTACTTTAGGAAATTTCGTCCCGAAATTAATTCGTAGGAGTCTGTCTATGACTTTGTTTCAAATAGTCATCAAAGATATGTAAAGCATAATCTGATTATTTTCCTCAACGGATATTTTTCAGAAGCGAAAATGAATGGATGATTCATTCTTTCTCAACGGATTCTTTGTCAGAAATGGGAATGAAGGAATAATCCACGGATATTCATTTCTCTCAACGGATATTCTTCAGAACGAAAATGAACAACGGGGTCATTTTCCTCAACGGTTTGTTCTTCAGAATTTGAAATGAAAGAAAAATCAACGGATATTCATTTCTCTCAACGGATATTCTTCAGAACGAAAATGAACAAACGGGGTCATTTTCCTCAACGGTTTGTTCTTCAGAATTTGAAATGAAAGAAAAATCAACGGATATTCATCTCCTCAACGGATAAATCTTCAGAAACGAAAATGAACTAACGGAGTCATTTTCAACGGTTATTTCCTCAGAGTTGGAAATGAAGAATTACACAACGGATATTCATTTCTCTCAACGGATATTCTTCAGAACGAAAATGAACAAACGGGGTCATTTTCCTCAACGGTTTGTTCTTCAGAATTTGAAATGAAAGAAAAATCAACGGATATTCATCTCCTCAACGGATAAATCTTCAGAAACGAAAATGAACTAACGGAGTCATTTTCAACGGTTATTTCCTCAGAGTTGGAAATGAAGAATTACACAACGGATATTCATTTCCTCAACGGATAAATCTTCAGAAACGAAAATGAACAAACGGGGTCATTTTCCTCAACGGTTTGTTCTTCAGAATTTGAAATGAAAGAAAAATCAACGGATATTCATCTCCTCAACGGATAAATCTTCAGAAACGAAAATGAACTAACGGAGTCATTTTCAACGGTTATTTCCTCAGAGTTGGAAATGAAGAATTACACAACGGATATTCATTTCCTCAACGGATAAATCTTCAGAAACGAAAATGAACTAACGGAGTCATTTTCAACGGTTGCTTCCTCAGAGTTGGAAATGAAGGATTACACAACGGATATTCATTTCTTCAACGGATATTCTTTAGAACGAAAATGAATGGATAATTCATTTTCCTCAACGGTTATTCTTCAGAATGGAAATGAAAAGATAAACAACGGATATTCATTTCTTCAACGGATATTCTTTAGAACGAAAATGAATGGATAATTCATTTTCCTCAACGGTTATTCTTCAGAATGGAAATGAAAAGATAAACAACGGATATTCATTTCCTCAACGGATATTCTTCAGAAGTGAAAAATGAATAGCTAGTTCATTTTTCCTCAACGGATGCTTCATCAGAATTGGAAATGAATAGGGTTAACTCTTGATACATGATAGAACTTGCTGTGATTTCTGTGCACTAAATTCCATAATTATGTATGCATCCATAATTACGTAATTCCTTGCACAGTCCGCACAGTTTGTTTTGAAATGTTGTGGGGAAAGATATCAAACCTGAGATGAGAGTGACTAGACTACCATAGGGTCCTTTTAATTAGATCAACAGAGGATCTTCTTAATTAGGCCACTAAGGAGTCCTTTCAGCTATATCATCACATGATATCCCTAATCAGATTTTTGGATCAATCTGTTTAACTAGACCACTAAAGGGTCTAATTATGAAGTAGTACATTATAATCTAAGGGACTTTAACTACAACGTAGAAGTCCATTAAGGATTTAAGTAGTACCTTTGGGTATCCTACTATGAATCTCTTGCACAAAGATATGTAAGATTTTACGAGGATTTGAATAACATAAATTGGATCACATGACACATAAATGATAACACATAAGCACATAACCACATAATTGTTTAATTGTTATCTTCTTGTTATTGATTGCTATTAACTTGGCGCCTCGTACATCGTCTCTCTTGGAAGAAACGGGTACTTAGGATTTTCGTGGAAACGCAAGAGATTATACAAGGGAAGAAATTTGGAAGTAGTCTGTTCTTCAAGGAATGCGGTTCCTTGATTGTCGGTATTGTAGGGGATATGTTTATACATGCAACCACATAAACATATTGAAATGTAAATGAAAGATTTATTTATAAACAACAATAACAACAACTGTTTCATAGATTGATAAAAGAAAATAATACACAAGGCTCGATTATTTTCTAAACAGCGTTATCTTCTGTCGGTCAGATACTCATCCCTGCGCTGGATTTGCATCAGCAAGTCTTGGGCAATTTCTACTAAAATGGCCCATCTCGCCACAGTTGTAGCAAGATCCCAGTGGGAAACGAGCTTGAGCAGGATTGTTGTTAATCTGATTTGGTGCTGCTGCTGTTGAGCAAACCCTCGCTGTATGACCTATAAGTCTGCAAACTTGGCATGTGCGGCACTTCACACCAGCATGATGATGTAGGCCATATTGGTTGCACAAGGGTGTAGTTCCTTTGTAGGGTTTCCTGGCAGGGGGTTGAGCTGGTTGGTTGGGGACGGCTTGATCATTGTGAGTGACCACGACGAAGTTCTGAGAAGCCTTTCGCTTCTTTGACTTCTTAGAGGATCCAGTCTGTTCATCCATGGTCTTTGATTCCTCGATTGGTTTCGATTCCTCGACCAGTTTCTTGTCACCCTTTCGGAAAAGCTTACGTTTCCTGATCTGCGATTCAGTCAAGGTTGCAGATAACTCAATGGCCTGCCTAACAGTAGTAGGGTTGCTACCAGTCAAAATGTCTTGTATTGAGTCGGGAAGGCCATCAATGTACTTTTCGATCGCCTTATCCAAAGGCGTGACCATGTTTGGGCATAACAGACTTAACTCCTCATAACGGTCCGTGTAGGCTCGATGCTCACCGCTGTCTTGCTTAAGATCATCAAATTCCCTTTCCAAAGCCCTGATCTCGTGACGAGGACAAAACTCCTTCATCATAAGGGCCCTAAGTTCAGCCCATGTCTGTGCTAGAGCAACTTCCGCACCACGATCTCTCATAACCCCATTCCACCACGTAAGGGCTCTCTTCTGGAACACACTCGAAGCAAACTCGACCTTGCGATTGTCAGGACACTGCACATGGCGGAAAGTATTCTCAATGCTCTCGAACCATTGAAGAAGCCCAGTCGCTCCCTCAGAACCACTAAACTTGAGTGGTTTCGCCGAGTTAAAACTCTTGAAATTGCATGGACCATTGTTGTTGTTGTTGGCTTGATTCCATTGAGCAAAGAGGTTTGGGAATTGAGCAGCCATTTGCTGCGAAATGATTTATGCCAATTCGGCAGTCGCTATCTGGCTTTCGCGTCGAGGAGGCATTCTAAAAGAGGAAACATGAAATGAAACGAGTGAGAGAATTAGACGAAAAGAATGAGATGAAACAAATCTGATGAAAGCAAGGATAGTGGTCATTTGTTTGTTACTGCAAAGCAACAAACGACCTCGGTGAAAAATCAAAGTAAATAGGTCAAAAATAATGTATCGCGAAGACATGCTCGCCTATAAGTGAACACTCATCCCAAGAATTCCCAGGTAAGCACAACTGGTCTCGCGTCTGGTTGAGATGTATACGAAGTGCTTGCCTAGACAGAAAACCCAGAATACAGGTGTTCACCCTTCCAGTTTGCACGTGTTCACATTATTTAAAACCCAAAACCTTGACGAGATTTTGAAAATTCAAAGGGGTTCAAAACCATATAACAGAGGGTTCAAAACCTTACAATAGAGGGTTCAAAACCTTGTAATAAATCATCCTAGAACAGATGATTAGTTTTCAAAGCGGTTTTGAAATTTATGTTCTAGTTGTGATTGTCGCCTAAGGATAGGTGACGGTATTGTTTTATGACTAAACGCAAGTAAACTCGCGTTAGGGTCCTAAGAAGGTTATAGACTAGGTCAAAGCATTACTAATAACCTAATTCCCTATAACCATTGGCTCTGATACCATCTTTTCTGTCACACCCCGACCACGTAGAACATACGAAACGTGGCGGAAACATCGGGGAGTGTTGTAACAGAATTAATTGTTTCAAATCCATGGCAATTGAAGTTTCGTTTTATTGATTAAAAGTGTTACAATGTCTAATCAATCAAGGGAATACAACATAATTAACTAGTCTTGCATCTTTTATTGTCACTAAAGCCCAAGTCTGCCTATATGTATCTTGATCATCTTATGCAACAGTTCCTGAAAAACACATGTGAAAATAGGTACGTCAGCATAAAAATGCCTGTGAGATACATAGGTTTTGTGAAAATAGGTTCCATGACTTATGTTTGAGAAAATGTTTAGTCATGAACCTTGTAATTTGCTTTGTTTTGTAAATCATTTGAAAATCGATAAGATCAGATGATATGTATAAATAAGTAAATAATGTATGGTTTAATAAATAACCATGTAAGATGAGTTTGTATAAGATAAGTTGTTTGTAAAACAATGTCTTGTGAAAAGTATGTTATTTGTATAAAATGTTCTATGTCTCAAACTGAAATGATTCAAATAACGCTACAATATGTAATACCATACAAACACTTATATATAGGAAGTACCAGCGGCGTATCCACCATGCTTGTATCATATTACACACGCATCGTTACTTAATCACTTAATCAAACCAAACTAATGTCAAAATGTCTATGTCAAATATCCATGTCAAATGTCTATGTCAAATATCCATGTCAAATGTCTATGTCAAAATATCCATGTCAAATGTCTATGTCAAATATCCATGTCAAATGTCTATGTCAAAATATCATGTATGGCAATTGAAATGTCTCAACTAAACCATATACACAAGAACAAAGTATTGAAGTAAAACTTAGTTTAAATCAAAGTTATGTTTTGTGGGAAATGCATGATCAAATGTCAATCATGTTAAAATGTCTATGCCGAAATGTCTATGTCAAATACGGTTCACACGGTTCACAGATACAAACGGTTCACAGATATCAACGGATCACAGTCAAATGATTTCAACGGTTCAATATGTAGTATAATGTGTTCATATGCTGGATAAGCATATGCAACAGAAAAAGCAATGTAACACAATGTACTAAGTACGCACACAATGGGCATACATAGCATGAGATGTAATGTAAAACAATGTACTAAGTACGCACACAATGGGCATACATAGCATAAAATGTAATGTAAAACAATGTACTAAGTACGCACACAATGGGCATACATAGCATGAAATGTAATGAAATCATGTACTATAATGTACTAATGAACATAGCAAGTATATGATGTCAAAACAGGAAAGCATGAAAGTAACAAGTAGGCACATGTGTTCCACCCCAAAATAGTTTGGAAAACAGTAAAAGAGGGGTCTATGTACTCACCTGAGATTGCTCAGTAGTCCTTGAGTAACAACCAAACAATACTAGAGATCGCGGATATCAAACGGCACCTAGTATAGGTAGCTACATTAATAAACCGGACCTAAATCGGAAGATCGGGTAGCATTAGGGTTTGTAAACCAAACGAGTGTAGAGACTCGTGTCTTTTGGTTTTAACAAAGCCTACATACTAAATGAAACTTAACCTAAGTGTCTACGACCCATTACGACCCGTTTAGGTAGCTTATGCTACTTTAACGCGTCGTTCGCGTGAAACGCGTTCGGACCGCCTAACTAGTCCTATGACAAGTAATATATGCCTTAACATGTTACATAATCAGTTATGTGACAAAGGTTTAGGTTACATATGCTTAATTACCAATTATACATGAAAAGGGTATTCTGGTAATTTACCTAAGGCATATAAACTACCTATCATACAACTACTTAAACGATGTGACCATAGGGTATAACCTCGGAAGGTTATTCCCTACCTACTATGGTCACCTAATGTATTTGGTCGGATCCTAATGATCGACCAAAACTGGGTCGGGTTCGAAGGTATAGGCGATTTATTAGATCGCCTACCCTACGACCCTAGACAACGTGGTAGTCAGTGGGCATAGTCCCAAGGGACTATGACCAACGTGATTACACTCACGTTGCGAAGTTCAAACGAACTTCGCATTGACCATTACTGGTCAACGCTGAAAGTCAAACAAAGTTTGACTTTCTGACTCGAAAAGCAGTAAAATAAGGAAAAGAACGAAAGAATACTTACCCAGGGTCCCCGAATGCTAACCCAGATCAAAATAGCTCAGGTATGAAACGAAGGTTCCAACTTAGAGTCTTTTCAATCAGATTTGTGGGTTTTTAAGCCAAAGGGGGGTGGGTATTTATAGATAAAGTAGAGCCGCTAGGATCGTTTCTTGAATATCGTGCCACGATCCGAGCCGTACACTTGTCACAAAGGTTATGGAGCCACATATGCTCCTAATCTTAGTGATTAAGCAAGTTGCAAACATGTGGTTGTGGTTAATCAGCTGAAATCTGATTGCAAATACACTTAATCTGGTCAGGTTAGGCAGTCGCGTAGCGCTAGTGCAAAGGCACTATGCAGTCGCGCTACGCTAGCACCTCCCTGTTTCAGAAATGTTTCAAAAGTGGCAGAAATGGTCCCTGCACGTGTTTAAGGCCTTTTTCGATGCGTTTGAACCCCGTTAACCTCATTTCAAGGCTCTAAAATGAAGTTAAAGTATAGGGAACTCAAAACATGCTCAAAAATATGTCGGATGTCGGTTCGTTTGGTCGTACGATCGCGATGTTCGCTTAATTACGACGGAATGCGCATAAGCGCGAAAAACGATCCAAATGACGCGACGAATGGATTTTTCTTATGGCGAACACTAAAACATAATATAGTCATGATTACATAAATTTTTGGATGTCCAGATGTATTCAGAACGTAAGTTATGCGCGAAAATGCAAACTTGTGCACTTTTTGACACTTTTAGTCCCTGAATGACCCAAAAGTTTATTTTAGCATACCGAACCCCTCAAAGCCTATTTCTAAGCTATGTAAAGGATATTTATGGTATGTTTAACTTATGGTCATGTTCCGGAATGTCTGTTACAGTTCAAATTGGCATACTTTCGCAGTTTGTCAACTTTAGTCCCTGTAAGCGATTAAACTTTGATTTCACCACACCAAACCTTCCAAAACTTATATCTAAGTTATGTAAAGTTTATTTAAGGTATGTTAAGCCTATTTCACTTTTCCGGAGTGTTCGTTGCATTAAACTGGTTATATTTACGCATTAGTGCGCGTATAACCTTCCAGAAAGCGATTTAGAGCTTGAAATCGAACAAGAATTGATATGTGTAAATGATACACATATTTTTACAAATCCCAAGTATGAAATACAATATTTCACTGGTTGGGCATTTGTTTGATGGTTGAAATGACACAGGTGTTACACTAGACCTGGATACTATTGAAGAAATCAGGGATATGGCTAGGATAAGGATGGCCAGTTATCAGCAAAGAATGGCTGGTGCTTACAACAAAAATGTCAGGATCAGGAGGTTTCAAGTTGGAGATATGGTATTAAGGAAAGCATTCCAAAATACCACCAATCCTGCTGATGGGAAATTGGCTCCAAAATGGGAAGGCCCTTATTTGATTGAAGCTGAAGCAGGAAAGGGGGCATATAGATTGCTAACCATGGAAGGTGATTTGCTACCAAGAGATTGGAATGCTGTCCACTTAAAGAAATATTTCATGTGAGCAGGATCCTCATGGCATAAATGATCCTCACGATAGGGATATCCTTAAAGGATCCTCAAAGTATCGGTGATCCTTACTTAGGTAATATCCTAAACTTGAACTATTTCATTTCATTATTTTCCCATGTAAGGATAAGGATCATGTATCCTTTATCCATCTCTCACGTGAGTTCAAGTTTTGAAAGTTCAGGTATCCTTAGCATAACGTTGGTTATCCGCAGAAGCAATCCGTCCTTTGGGTATAACCCCAGTTATTCGGGCTTGACCCCAGTTCCGCCTGTAGCGCACGATGATCCTGGTATAGTTGGCCATGGGACCAGTACTCGTTTTAGGGGCTGATAATTCCATTGTACTGGCTATGCTTAGGATCCTACGTATAATGGTAGACGTACCATACATCCGTTCCTAAGGTTTCTAACGTTTTCACGTTAGCTAAGGTTTCTAACGTTTTCACGTTAGCTAAGGTTTTGGCATTTTCATGCCACTAAGTTTGGATAGTCGCCAGTTAGGGCCATACTCCAGTTTACATACGATCCTTGGGCTTGTCCCTAGTTATCCTTAGGCTTGTCCCCAGTTATCCTTGGGCTTGTCCCCAGTTGCTAATCCTTATCTTATATTGGCTTAGTCCCAAGTTATGCTCTATTTCAGGTTCTTGAAGATAGGCAACTAAGGATCCTTGATCCTTACTTTATTCTAAGGTTTATCTTATAGTTATCCTTATTATGGATAGGATCCTAACTTGGATCCTCAGGTATGAACCTTAACTATTTTTAATTCTATTCATTATTTATTTGAATAACCCTTATACTTGACAACTGAACTTGTGATTCTTAAACCATATCATTTTTAGAACTTATCGGTTATGGGATATGTGATCCTTGATCATATCCTAAGCTTTTTGGATATATTTTTTAATTTTTCAAGGCTTGATAAGTATAAACAGAATGAACATTACAACAGTTGGAAAGTAACATATTGAAAAGGATAACAACACGAGATAAGCAACAAAAGGTTAAGTTTTTATTTATAAACAAAAGACTAACCCTTAAAAGGTTGTCAAAATTACCTACCCGAGCATCTACCAGCAAAACGTGGCTCGTCCGCTGGGGTAGGTAAAGGGTGTCCATGATAATAAGTTCAAGAGTAGTGTAGGAATATAAAGGCGGCAGGATCACAATGGCTTCATCCCCCAAACAGAGGATCCCTCCACCATATGCAATCCTGCCTATTGTCCAAAGGATCATACATGATCCTTAATCCTAAAACCTATTGTTCAAGTACAAACCATTAAATTGTTTTAAACATCACAACCACAAAAAACTACCACCAAACTAAAAAATTGGGCTCCGGCTATGTCTAGAAGTTTCCATCATCGCCCAATCATGCAGCCTAAGCCTTCGCTGCATTGTCACCTCCAGCTCCACTTGTTTCACCACCTTCACCTTTGCCTCCAGCTTCGATGGTCAGGATCTCTTCAACCTCCTCAGCCTCTTCATCGTCCAGTTCAGCAAGCCTTGCCTTCCAACCTTCAATATCCCAGGTGCTCTTGTCAAAAGCAGGATCCTGAGCTTCCAAGGCCATTTGAAGCTTGGTCTTGTACATTGTAATGGCGGCAGAGATTTTGGCATCCTCGGTGATCTCACTCTTCTCATAGTCAACATTAACCAGCACCTTGGCCATCTGCTGTTTGGTATCCCGGACTTCCTTCTGAAGATCAGCAATTGTGAGATCCTTCAATACCGCAACCTGCTGGAGATCAGCAATCTTCCTATCCTGATCCTCAACGTGGCCCACATAGTCCTCGATCTCAGCGAATTTCTGTAAAAAGGATAGGGTCAGGATCAAGTAATAAGCAGGATATACCAGCAGGATATGTCAATAGGATATAAGAGCAAAGACAGTGATCCTCACCTCATTAAAATACTCGAGGAATTGATGACGGATCAGAGGAAGACCCTGCAAATCCCCAGCTTCAGAGGCTTTTCTCTTCTTGATTGCCTTCCCTTTGAGGGGTGCCTTGGGGACCGAAGCTGCCAGACTGGTAGGAGCTTTCCTCTTGGAAGATCTGACAATGGTGAGATCAGCAACGTTGAACTTGGAAGCGGACTTGGTGGATTTTCCAGCACCTACACAACCAAAACAAGATAAGTATCTTTTCCTAATTCATATTTCACTATTTATTTAAATTTTAAACAAGGATACTTACTTGACATTGTGACAGAGCCTGAGGATACCTCCTGTGAATCTTGGGTTGTTGTCTTGAAAGTTCTTGTCTCAGGATCAAGTTTCTTGAAAGCAAGGAGCCTCCCCTTAGCAGCAGGGGACAGTTTGAGGTGCGAGACGGTGATAGCTGCATAACAAGAAAGCAAAAATATAAGTTATCCTTACATCAAAAGAAAGTTCCTGGTGATCCTTCTCAGGATCCTCCACCCTACCATGGGTAGCCCATTTTTTGGGTAGATCATTTCCATCCTCGATGGAATCTCTCTTGATAAAAAAGAAACGCCGTTTCCAATTAGCATCATTCTTGGTGGCTTTGAAGATCGGGTGTTCCTCGCCGGGTTTACGTTTAAACAGATAACGATGAGAACCAAAGGTGGTAAGATCATACAGCTCTCCTAGCTCTGCCATTCCTAGATCTATTCCCTCCTGATCGATGATCCTTTCAAGGGTGTACAAAACCCTCCAAATCATTGGCATGGCTTGGATATACGAGATGCCGGTTAGGGAAAAGAAAGATTGGGTGAAGGTTGGAAAAGGATATGTATAGCCTATGGTGAAAGGAGTGACGGGGAAAGCAACCCACTTATCGGAGATATGATCGCTCAAGGCATTGGGGTCAAAAGGCCTAAATTCGGTGTTCGCCGGGAAGCAGTGGCGGATCCTATCTATCTAAGCATCATTGAAGAAGCAGCGTTCTTTAATGGAGTCTTCAATGATCCCCTGGCTTTTCGGAGGACTGTTCTTTGGGTGATCCTTGGCCGGTGAACTTAGGAGCAACATTTTCGGAGTGACGGAGATAAAGAAAGAAAAACAGAGTAAGAGAGGAAGAAAGAGGAGAAAGAAATACCTGGTTGATCGTCGACTGAGAATTTAAAGGGGGTTTCTTTCGAATTTGAATGCATGATGATCCTATCTATATCTCTATTTATAATTATGATTCTGCAGGATTGTCACTTCCGTGACGTCATGATCGCAACGGCTAGTTCTATATTAACGGCTATATATCCGTTAGTTAGTTGCGGATAAGATCAAGAAAACATAACTCGCTAATTTTACAAATTACTCCTTATATTTTGGGGGCAATTGTTAGGGGAGGATTTTCTAACAATTAGTGATCCTTATTCGTTATCCTAACTAGTGATCCTTACTTCTGTAACAGGTGGTGATCCTCAGAAGAGCTTTAGGATCAGGATCATGGATCACTTTAAGGATCCTCGTACTGACGATTGTTTGTTTATGTTTTGAACTATCTCGCAGGTATAACCAGCTTGACCAAGTCTTGGCGACATTCCTGGAGAATATTCCTAAACTATTCTGCACGTGCTTGACCAAAAATAGACGTTGTGGAGAACGTGGAGGCATGGCACGAAAGTCGGATAGTTAGTTTGGTAGTTAAATTTCTATTTTAAAGGGGTAACGAGCTAGTAGAGAAACACTTAGTCATTTTTTACAGTTACACACACTCATATGCTCGCACACTTGAAGCTCTCGACGAACAGACATTCATTTCCACTCACATTTACACTTTTCACGATAGTGATCCTTGTACCTAGCTCGTTACTATCCGAAGTTGTGAACATTTATTCATTTATTTGAGCTTGGTGATCGGTAGTTTCCATCACCCGGGGTTTTTTATGCCGCAGATCAACTCTTGATCAAGGGCTTTTTCCCCGTATAAATCCTTGTGTTGTTTGTGCAATTTACATTGAAGTGATCCTCATCGCTGTTACACATTTTAAGCATCATTCCCCGAAACAAAGAGTTTGGTTGCAATATCCTCATCAGATTTTTTGACCAAAACATATCCCAAGGATCCTTTCCCATTACCCCACATTGACTCCATGGTGGATGCTACCGCGGGTCATGAGTTGTTAACTTTTATGGATGCTTCATCTGGATTTCAACAAATTCAGATGGAACCATCCGATCAAGAGGATACAGCCTTCATGACCCCAACTGGTATATACTGTTATATTGCTATGCCATTTGGATTAAGGAATGCAGGTGCTACTTACCAAAGGCTTGTCAATATGATGTTCAAAGAACAAATTGGATACACTATGGAAGTCTATATTGATGACATGGTGGTTAAGTCCAAAAGAGCTGAGGATCACCTTAAAGACTTGGAGGAAGCATTCAATATCCTTGATAAATTTAATATGAAACTAAATCCTTCTAAGTGTCATTTTGGTGTAAAGGCAGGTAAATTCTTAGGATATATGGTAACAAAGAGGGGCATTGAAGCAAGCCCATAGCAAATTAAGGCCATCGTGAATATCAAATCTCCTGCCAATGCTAAGGATGTGCAAAGGTTGACTGGCAGGATCGCAGCCTTGAACAGATTCATATCCAAATCCTCAGAAAAGTGCAAGGAGTTCTATGACATCCTGAGGAAAAACAAGAAATTTGAATGGACTGAGAAGCATGAAAGTGCCCTTAAAGCTCTTAAAGATTACCTATCCTCAGCCCCAGCCTTAATGAAACCAGAAAAGGGAGATGTGTTATCCTTATATTTGGCGGTATCCTCAAAAGTAGTAAGTGCGGTCCTTGTTAAGGATCACCAACGTACACAACATCCTGTTTATTATGTAAGTAAGAGCTTACTTGATGCTGAATCCAGGTATTCACATTTAGAAAAACTTATCCTTGCATTAATTATGGCATCTACTAAATTAAGACATTATTTTGAGACTCATGCCATAATTGTTAAAACTAATTTCCCAATTAAGAATGTTCTCAGGAAACCTGAAATGTCAGGAAGGATGGCTAAGTGGGCAGTGAAGTTGAGTGCATATGATATAAGATATGAGCCTATGACAGCCATTAAATCCCAAGCATTAGCTGACTTTGTGGCAGATTTCAGTAGTGATTTGCAAAAGGAAGCTGAACTAGAAGTCCAACAGCTTGAAGAAACCAAGGATCCTTGGATACTGTTTACTGATATAAGATACTGTTTACTGATGGATCCTCCAATGTGAATGGAACAGGGCTCTACTAAAATCGCCACAGGGGGACATAATACCCCACTCCATAGCTTGTGAATTTCAAACTACCAACAATGAGGCTGAATATGAAGCCTTGATAGCTGGTTTGCAAATTGCAAAGCATATGAGTATCAGGTATCTTGAGGTACACGTAGATTCTTTATTGATCACTAATCACTTTAATGGATCCTATGCTGTTAAAGGTGAAAAGCTAATCAAATATTTGGAGATAGTCAAAGAATTGGCACTCTCTTTTGTATCCTTTAGTTTGACACAGGTACCAAGGGAAGAGAATGCAGAAGCTGATGCATTAGCCAATCTAGGATCATCTTTGAAGATTCCTGAGGATATTGAGATCCTTATTATCCATATCCTGACCCCTGCTATCAAGGATCATGTAGCTATGGAGATAGGAGAAAATTCTGCAATTATCCCTAGTGATGATACCCAATCTCATTCAGGATCATGGATACTTCCAATCATGAGATACATACAACATGGAGAAATTCCTACAGGAGAAAACCCAAGGGCTTTTAAAATTAAGGTATCTCAATTTACAATATTAAATAATATGTTGTATAAACGATCTCTTGCAGGACCATATTTGAGATGCATTGAGGATCCTGAAATTCAAGAAGTCCTAAATGATTTCCATGAAGGAGATTGTGGAAACCACACTGGGGGCAAGGCATTATTCTCAAGGATCCTGAGAACAGGATACTATTGGCCCACTATGAAGAAGGACGCTGTGGAATATGCCAAGAAGTGTGATCCTTGTCAGAGGCATAGTAATATCCTTCACCAACCAGCAGAGCTCTTGCATCCTATATCTTCTTCTTGGCCATTCATGAGATGGGGAATGGATATAGTTGGAAAGCTTCCTAAGGCACTAGGTGGAAAAGTATTCATGCTTGCTGTGACTGATTACTTCTCTAAGTGGATAGAGGCTGAAGCCTTTGCTCAAGTCAGAGAAAAGGAAGTTATATCCTTTATTGAAAGGAATATTATTACTAGATTTGGCATCCCTTCTGAAATTATTTGTTGTTTTGGTCAAAAAATCAGATGAGGATATTGCAACCAAACTCTAGATTACGGGGTATGATGCTTAAAATGTGTAACAATGATGAGGATCACTTTAATGTAAAATTGCACAAACAACACAAGGGTTTATACGGGGAAAAAGCCATTGATCAAGAGTTGATCTCCGGCACAAAAAACCCCGGGTGATAGAAACTACCTATCACCAAGCTCAAATAGATAAAATAATGTTTACAACTTCGGATAGTAACGAGCTAGGTACAAGGATCACTACGGTGGAGTGTGTAAAAAGTGTATGAAATTGCTAAGTGTTTGAACGAGAGCTTGTATGAGCGTTTGTACGAGTGTGTGTTACTGAGAAAAAATGACTAACTGTTTTCTACTAGCTCGTTACTCCCTTTTTAAAATAGAAATAACCACCTAAACTAACTATCCGACTTTCGTGCCAAGCCTCCACGTTCTCCACAACGTCTATTTTTGGTCAAGCACGTGCAGAATAGTTTAGGAATATTCTCCAGGAATGTCGCCAAGACTTGGTCAAGCTTGTTATACCTGCGAGATAGTACAAAACATAAGTAAACAATCGTTAGTACGAGGATCCTTAAAGTGATCCATGATCCTGATCCTGGAGCTCTTCTGAGGATCACCACCTGTCCTAGAAGTAAGGATCACTAATTAGGATAACGTGTAAGGATCACTAATTGTTTTAAAATCCTCCCCTAACAATTGCCCCCAAAATATAAGGAGTAATTTGTAAAATTAGCGAGTTATATTTTCTTTGATCTTATCTGCAACTAACTAACGGATATATAGCCGTTAAAATTGAACTAGCCGTTGCGATCATGACGTCACGGAAGTGACAATCCTGCAGAATCATAATTATAAATAGAGATATAGATAGGATCATCATGCATTCAAATTCGAAAGAAACTCCCTTTAAATTCTCAGTCGACGATCAACCAGGTATTTCTTTCTCCTCTTTCTTCCTCTCTTACTCTGTTTTTCTTTCTTTATCTCCGTCACTTCGAAAATGTTGCTCCATAGTTCACCATAGGCTATACATATCCTTTTCCAGCCTTCACCCAATCTTTCTTTTCCCTAACCGGCATCTCTTATATCCAAGCCATGCCGATGATTTGGAGGGTTTTGTACACCCTTGAGAGGATCATCGATCAGGAGGGAATAGATCTAGGGATGGCAGAGCTAGGAGAACTGTATGATCTTACCACCTTTGGTTCTCATCGTTATCTGTTTAAACGTAAACCCGGCGAGGAACACCCGATCTTCAAAGCCACCAAAAATGATGTAATTGGAAACGGCGTTTCTTTTTCATCAAGAGAGATTCCATCCAGGATGGAAAGGATCTTCCTAAAAAATGGGCTACCCATGTGTCACACCCCGACCACGTAAAACAACAAAACGTGGCGGAAACATCGAGGCGTGTTGTAACAGAATTAATGTTTCATAACCATGGATATCAAAAAGTGTTTTGTTTTATTAAACATTGAATAATTACATCGTCTGGAAATCTAAATACACAAATTAAACATAGTCTATCATTGTTATTGAGTCACTAAGGCCTTGACCAGTCCTATGTGAGCATGCATCTTATCAATCGATATCATCCAATAATACCTGAAACATATGTGAAAACGAGGTCAGCAAAGAAATGCTGGCGAGTACATAGGTTTTGTGAAAATAAGATTCATGACTTCTGTTTAAGAAAATGTTTAGTCATGAACCTTGTAATTTGCTTTGCCTTTATAAATCATTTGAAAAATAATAAGTTCAGGTGATATGTATAATAATAGAATAATGCATGATTAAATGAATAACCATGTAAAATGAGTTTGTATAAGATAAGTTGTTTGTAAATAAATGTCTTGTGAAAAGTATGTTACTTGTATAAAATGTTCTATGTCTCAAACTGAAATGATTCAAATAACGCTACAATATGTAATACCATACAAACACTTATATATAGGAAGTACCAGCGGCGTATCCACCATGCTTGTATCATATTCCACACGCATTGTTACTTAATCACTTAATCCAAACCAAACCACCAAAGTGATGTTCATGCCCAAATGTAAATCATGTAATATGTATAACCAAAATAATATGTATGGCTAGTGAAATGCATCAACTAAACCATAGGTGAAACGCACAAAACAAAGTATTGAAGTAAAACTTGGTTTAAACCAATACTATGTTTCGTGTAAATGCATGATCAAATGTAAATCATGTACAAATGTTTACCCAATCGTTAAAACATCGTGTGAAACCCAATCGTTACCCAATCGTTAAAACATCGTGTGAAACCCAATCGTTACCCAATCGTTAAAACATCGTGTGAAACCCAATCGTTACCCAATCGTTAAAACATCGTGTGAAACCCAATCGTTACCCAATCATTAAAACATCGTGTGAAACCCAATCGTTTAATTCGTTTTAGGTCGTGAAACTACTTATATGATCGTCTCGCTAATAACATTCAAACCTTCGTGACTCATCACTCGTCGCTTCTCGTTTTCGTATTAACAAACCTCCATAGGGTAAGTTAACAATTACAGATTCAGTCGCTACCTACCATACCCACACATAACCACGGGTGTAGTAAATAACGGGATTTGTCAGATCCTATGGTACCATAACCTAATACTGGTCGGCTTGATCATTGCTAATGAATGTCATTTGTTATGTAACTACAACCAACAAGTTTGTTCACTTTATGAAATCGTTATTAGTTTTGTATAAATCGTCTTAATCGTTTTTGAAACCATCGTTATAACATCGAAAACATTTAGCACATATGAGTCACCCCAAAACAATTGAAAGCAGTAAAATAGGGGAATAATGTACTCGCCTGAGAATGCTTGGAGGTCTTGAACAACAACCAAACAAAGCTAGAGGGAGCACGGAATCAGTCGGCAATCTAAAACTATATAAATAAACCTGACTTAAATCGGGAGATCGGATAGGATGAGGCTTGGTAACCCAAATGAGTATTGGAACTCATATGATATGGTTTAACAAGGCCTACATACTACATGAAACCTAACCTAAGTGCTTTCGACCCATTGCGACCCATTAAGGTAACATATGCTACTTTAACGCGTCGTGCGCGTGAAACGCGTTCGGACCGTCTAACTAGTCCTATGACAAGTGTTATATGCCTAAACATGTTACATAATTAGTTATGTGACAAAAGTTTAGGTTACATATGCTTAATTACCAATTATACATGAAAAGGGTATTCTGGTAATTTACCTAAGGCATATAAACTACCTATCATACAACTACTCAAACGATGTGACCATAGGGTATAACCTCGGAAGGTTATTCCCTACCTACTATGGTCACCTAATGTATTTGGTCGGATCCTAATGATCGACCAAATGGGTCGGGTTCGAAGGTATAGGCGATTTATTAGATCGCCTACCCTACGACCCTAGACAACGTGGTAATCAGTAGGCATAGTCCCAAGGGACTATAACCAACGTGATTACACTCACGTTGCGAAGTTCCTACGAACTTCGCATTGACCATATGCTGGTCAACGCTGAAAGTCAAACAAAGTTTGACTTTCGGACTCGAAAAGCAATAAAATAAGGAAAAGAACGAAAGAATACTTACCCAGGGTCCCCGAATGCTAATCCCGATCCAAGAATCTCAGGTATGAAACAATGGTTTCAACTTAGAGTTTCTCAAATCAGAATTCTTGTAATTTTGAAGCATGGGGGGTGGGGTATTTATAGTAAAAGGTCCACCGTTAGGATCGTTTCATGGAAAACGTGCCTTAATCCCACCCGTACAAGTGTCGGGAAGTTGTGGTGGCTCAAAATGGTCCTTATCATCTGACTAGGCAATGGAGAACATGTGGTTGTGGATTAAACAAGTGCAAACAGGCTGTTTAAAACATTGAATCTGGTCTGCAGACTGCTTTACGGACCTCAAAGCTGCCAATGTTGAGGTCCGTAAGGTAACAACTTTGGCAGATTTACAGTTTTGGTCCCTGCAGCCCCTAAACTTGGTTTTCGATGCATTTTTGACACGTTTAAGCCCCGTTAACCCCATTTCAAAGCTCTAAAATGAAGTTAAAGTATAGGGAACTTAAATTGTGCTAAAAAATATCTCGGATGTCGGTTCGTTTAGCCGTACGGTTGCGTTGTTCGGTTAATTGCGACGGAATGCGCATAAGCGCGAAAAACGATCCAAATGACGCGACGAATGGATTTTTCTTATGCCGAACACTAAAATAAAATATTTTAGTGCTTACATAAATTTTTGGATGTCCGGATGTATTCAGAACGTAAGTTATGCGTAAAAATGCAAACTTGTGCACTTTTTGACACTTTTAGTCCCTGAATGACACAAAAGTTTATTTTAGCATACCGAACACCTCAAAGCCTATTTCTAAGCTATGTAAAGGATATTTATGGTATGTTTAACTTATGGTCATGTTCCGGAAGGTCTGTTACAGTTCAAATTGGCATACTTTCGCAGTTTGTCAACTTTAGTCCCTGTAAGCGATTAAACCTTGATTTCACCACACCAAACCTTCCAAAACTTATATCTAAGTTATGTAAAGGTTATTTAAGGTATGTTAAGCCTATTTCACTATTCCGGAGTGTTCGTTGGATTAAACTGGTTATATCTACACATCGGAGCGCGTATAACCCTCCAGAAAGCGATTTAGAGTTTGAAATTGAACGAGAATTGATATGTGCAAATGATACACATATTTTTACAAATCCCAAGTATGAAATATAATATTTCATTGGTTTGGTATTTGTTTGATGGCCGTGGAGGCACAGGTGTTACACCATGGTAGGATGGAGGATCCTGAGAAGGATCACCAGGAACTTTCTTTTGATGTAAGGATAACTTATATTTTTGCTTCCTTGTCATGCAGCTATCACTGTTTCACGCCTCAAACTGTCCCCTGCCGCTAAGGAAAGGCTCCTTGCTTTCAATAGACTTGATCCTGAGACAAGAACTTTCAAGACAACAATCCAAGATTCACAGGAGGTATCCTCAGGCTCTGTCACAATGTCAAGTAAGTATCCTTGTTTAAAATTTAAATAAATGGTGAAACATGAATTAAGAAAAGATACTTATCTTGTTTTGGTTGTGTAGGTGCTGGAAAATCTGCCAAGCCTGTATCCCAATTCAACACGGCTGACCTTGATGTCGTACGATCCAGGAAGAAAAGACCCACTACCAGTCCTAGCATCTCCATTCCAAAGGCACCCACTAAAGGAAAGAGTGTCAAGAAGAGGAAAACTTCTGATGCTGAGGATCTTCAAGGTCTACCACTGATCCGCCACCAATTCCTTGAATACTTCAATGATGTAAGGATCCTTTATTCTGCCTAGGTATCCTACTCGTATGAGGATCACCTAATCTTGAACTGCTTTATCCTTTTCTTTGCAGAAATTTGCTGAGATTGAGGATTACGTGGGGAATGTTGAGGAGCAGGACAAGAAAATTGCTGACCTCCAACAGGTTGCCGTGCTCAAGGACCTTGCACTTGCTGATCTTCGGAAGGAACTCCTAGATGAGAAGACTAAGACAGCCAAACTTCTGATCGACCTTGACTATGAGAAGCATGACCTCATTGAAAATGCTAAGGTCTCTGCCGCCATTACGATGTATCAGACAAAATTGAAGATGGCCCAGGAAGCTCAAGAACCTAGCTTTGACAAGAACAGCTGGGATGTTGAGGGTTGGAGGGCAAGGTTGGCTAATCTTGAGGATGATAAGGAGGAGGCTACTGAGGTCTTGGCGATTGAAGCAAGTGGCAGTGGGAAGGATCTGACGAAGGATATCGCAGCTGGAGGGGATGATGATGCAGCGAAGGCTTAGGCTGCATGATTGGGCGATGATGGAAACTTCTAAACATAGCCGGAGCCCAATTTTTTTATTTTGGTGGTAGTTTTTTGTGGTTGTGATGTTTAAAACAATTTAATGGTTGGTACTTGAACAATAGACTTTAGGACTAAGGATCATGTATGATCCTTTGGACAATAGGCAGGATTGCAATTGGTGGAGGGATCCTCTGTTTGGGGGATGAAGCCACTGTGATACTGCCGCCTTTATATTCCTGCACTATCTTTGAACTTATTATCATGGACACCCTTTACCTACCCCAGCGGACGGGCCACGTTTTGCTGGTAGAAGCTCGGGTAGGTAATTTTGACAACCTTTTAAGGGTTAGTCTTTTGTTTATAAATAAAAACTTAACCTTTTGTCGCTTATCTCGTGTTGTTATCCTTTTTAATATGTTACTTTCCAACTGTTGTAATGTTTATTCTGTTTATACTTATCAAGCCTTGAAAAATTAGAAAAGATATCCAGAAAGTTTAGGATATGATCAAGGATCACATATCCAATAACCGATAAGTTCTAAAAAGTGATATGGTTTAAGAATCACAAGTTCAGTTGTCAAGTATAAGGGTTATTCAAATAAATAATGAATAGAATTAGAAATAGTTAAGGATCATACCTGAGGATCCAAGTTAGGATCCTAACCTTAATAAGGATAACTATAAGATAAACCTTAGAATAAAGTAAGGATCAAGGATCCCTAGTTGCCTATCTTCAAGAACCTGCAATAGAGCATCACTTGGGACTAAGCCAACATAAGATAAGAATTAGTAACTGGGGACAAGCCCAAGGATAACTGGGGACAAGCCCAAGGATAACTGGGGACAAGCCCAAGGATAACTGGGGACGAGCCCAAGGATCGTATGTAAACTGGAGCATGGCCCTAACTGGCGACTATCCAAACTTAGTGACATGAAGATGCCAAAACCTTGGCTAACGTGAAAACGTTAGAAACCTTAGCTAACGTGAAAACGTTAGAAACCTTAGGAACGGATGTATGGTACGTCTACCATTATACGTAGGATCCTAAGCATAGCCAGTACAATGGAATTATCAGCCCCTAAAACGAGTACTGGTCCCAATGCCTTGAACTATACCAGGATCATCGTGCGCTACAGGCGGAACTGGGTTAAGCCCGAATAACTGGGGTTAAACCCAAAGGACGGATTGCTTCAGTGGATAACCAATGTTATGCTAAGGATACCTGAACTTAAAAAACTCAAACTCACGTGAGAGATGGATAAAGGATACATGATCCTCATCCTTATATGAGTAAATAAAGAAACGAAATAGTTCAAGTTTAAGATAATACCTAAGTAAGGATCACCAATACTTCGAGGATCCTTTGAGGATATCCCTATCATGAGGATCATCTCTACCATGAGGATCCTGCTCACATGAAATATTTCTTCAAGTGGACAGCATTCCAAGCTCTTGGTAGCAAATCACCTTCCATGGTTAGCAATCTATATGCCCCCTTTCCTGCTTCAGCTTCAATCAAATAAGGGCCTTCCCATTTTGGAGCTAACTTTCCATCAGTAGGATTGGTGGTATTCTGAAATGCTTTCCTTAATACCATATCTCCAACTTGAAACCTCCTGATCCTGACATTTTTGTTGTAAGCACCAGCCATTCTTTGCTGATAACTGGCCATCCTTATCCTAGCCATATCCCTGATTTCTTCAATAGTATCCAGGTCTTGAGCCAAGTTCTCATCATTCTCCTCAGGATCACGGGTACTTGTTCTTGCAGTTGGAACCACCATTTCTGTTGGGATCACTGATTCTGCCCCAAACACCAAAGAGAATGGTGTTTGACCAGTAGCATTCTTGGGGGTTGTCCTATCAGCCCAAAGCACATAGGGTAGTTCTTCTGCCCATTTCCCTTTCTTGGATCCAAGCTTCTTCTTCAAATTGTTGATGATGATCTTGTTAGATGATTCTGCTTGGCCATTAGCTTGTGGGTGGACTGGTGTTGATGTTATCATCCTAATCCCCCAACTGTCACAAAAGTTAGTGGTTCTGCCCCCAATAAATTGGGAACCGTTATCACATATAATCTCAGAAGGAATTCCAAATCTAGTTATAATATTTCTTTTAATGAAGGATATAACTTCCTTTTCTCTGACTTGGGCGAAAGCTTCAGCTTCTATCCACTTGGAGAAGTAATCAGTCATAGCTAGCATGAACACTTTTCCACCAGGTGCCTTAGGGAGCTTACCCACTATATCCATACCCCATCTCATAAATGGCCAAGAGGAGGATATATGATGCAATAATTCAGCTGGTTGATGAAGGATATTGCTATGTCTCTGACAAGGATCACATCTCTTAGCATACTCCACAGCATCTCTCTTCATGGTTGGCCAATAGTATCCTGTTCTTAGGATCCTTGAAAATAATGCCCTGCCCCCAGTGTGGTTTCCACAATCTCCTTCATGGAAGTCTTTTAAAACTTCTTGGACTTCAGGATCCTCAATGCATCTCAAGTATGGTCCTGCAAGAGATCGTCTATACAACATACTATTTATAATTGAGAATTGAGATACCTTAGCTTTAAAAGCCCTAGGGTTTTCTCCTGTAGGAATCTCTCCATGTTGTAAGTATCTCATAATTGGTGAGATCCATGATCCTGATCCTGAATGGGATTGAGTATCCTCACAAGGGATAATTGCAGAATCATTTCCTATCTCCATAGCCTCGTGATCCTCGATAGCCGGGGTCAGGATATGGATAATAGGAATCTTGATATCCTCCGGGATCTTCAAGGAGGATCCTAAGTTAGCCAATGCATCAGCTTCTGTATTTTCTTCCCTTGGTACCTGTGACAAACTAAAGGAAACAAAAGAGAGTGCCAAACTTTTAACTATCTCCAAATACTTGGTTAGCTTTTCACCTTTAACAGCATATGATCCATTAAAGTGGTTTGTAATTAACAAAGAATCTACATGTACCTCAAGATACCTGATCCCCATATGCTTTGCAATTTGCAAACTAACAATTAAGGCTTCATACTCAGCCTCATTGTTAGTGGTTTGGAACTCACAAGCTATAGAGTGGGGTATTATGTCCCCCTGTGGCGATTTTAGTAGTATTCCAAGCCCTGTGCCCTTGACATTTGAGGATCCATCAGTATAGAGTATCCAAGGATCCTTAGTCTCTTCTAGCTGCTGGACTTCCAACTTAGCTTCTTCTTGTAAATCACTCCTGAAATCAGCCACAAAGTCAGCTAATGCTTGGGATTTGATGGCTGTCCTAGGCTCATATCTTATATCATATGCACTTAGCTTCACTGCCCACTTAGCCATCCTTCCTGACATCTCTGGTTTCCTGAGGACATTCTTAATTGGAAAATTAGTTTTAACAATGATAACATGGGTTTCAAAATAATGTCTTAACTTAGTAGATGCCATAATTAATGCAAGAATAAGCTTTTCAAGGTGTGAGTACCTGGATTCGGCATCAAGTAAACTTTTACTTACATAATAGACATGATGTTGTGTACCTTCATGATCCTTAACAAGGACCGCACTTACTGCTTTTGAGGATACCGCTAAATACAAGGATAGAACATCGCCTTTTTCTGGTTTCATCAAAGCCGGGGCTGAGGATAGGTAATCTTTGAGGGCTCTTAAAGCATTTTCATGCTTCTCAGTCCACTCAAACTTCTTGTTCTTCCTTAGGATATTGTAGAATTCTTTGCACTTCTCAGAGGATTTGGATATAAATCTGTTCAAAGCTGCGATCCTGCCTGTTAGCCTTTGAACATCCTTAGCATTGGCCGGAGACTTGATGTTTACTATTGCTTTGATTTGTTCCGGGCTAGCTTCAATGCCTCTCTTTGTCACCATATATCCTAAGAATTTACCTGCTTTAACACCAAAGTGACATTTCGAAGGATTAAGCTTCATATTGTATTTATCAAGGATATCAAATGCTTCATCCAAGTCTCTTAAGTGATCCTCAGCCTTCAAGGATTTCACCACCATATCATCTACGTAAACCTCCATAGTTTGTCCAATCTGATCCTTGAACATCATATTCACCAGCCTTTGATATGTTGCACCTGCATTTCTTAATCCGAAGGGCATAGCAATATAGCAGTATATACCAGTTGGAGTCATGAAGGCTGTATCCTCTTGATCGGATGGTTCCATTTGGATTTGTTGGAATCCAGATGAAGCATCCATAAAAGTTAACAGTTCATGACCCGCAGTCGCATCCACCATGGAGTCAATGTGGGGTAATGGGAAAGGATCCTTGGGACATGCCTTATTTAAATCGGTAAAATCGACACATACCCTCCACTTTCCGTTTTTCTTTTGAACAACAACCACATTGGCCAACCATCTTGGATACTTGACCTCTCTAATCATACCTGCCCGGAGCAATTTTTCTACCTCTTCCTGGATAATGGCATTCCTTTCCGGTGCAAACTTCCTTCTCCTTTGATGGATTGGTCTGAAGGATCTGTCGATGCCGAGTTTGTGAGTGATAACATCTTTGGATATACCAGTCATATCTTCGTGTTTCCATGCAAAGGTAGTCTTTCTCCTTTTGAGGAAGGATACGAGGTCTTCTTTCATTTCGCCAAGGATCCCTGAACCGATATAGATTTTGGATTCAGGATCATCAGGATCCATGAGGATTTCTACCACATCCTGTTCACTCGCCTCCAAGACATCCCTTGGAGGATACTTTGATTGCTATTGCTCCCTGGATTTCGAAGCTGGTTTCATCGATGAAGTATAGCAATTTTTAGCCTCCTGTTGATCGCTATCAATCTTCACTATTCCCCAAGGACTAGGGAGCTTCACACATTGATGGTAAGTGGATGGGACTGCTTTCATATCGTGTATCCAGGGCCTGCCAAGGATAACATTACAACAAGATAAACAGTCAATAACACAAAATTTTTGATAAGAGTGTAGGCCTTCAATGTATATTGGGAGTTTAATGTCCCCCAGGGTATTCTTAGTTTCACCACTAAATCCCACGAGCACAGAGGATCTTGGTATGATCTCTGATTCAGGAATACCCATCTTCTTTAGGACATCAAGCTGGATAATGTTCACTGAACTTCCTCCGTCTATAAGGATCCTGCGGACAAAATGGTTAGATATGAAAAGAGTAATAACTAAACCATCGTGATGAGGATCCTGGATATCAACACGATCCTCTTCATCAAAGGTTATGACTTTCCCTTCCGAGACACTTGATGTTCGAACAGGTCTTTCTCCGTTATCCATTTTAGTTTCCTTTGCATGCCTTTTAGCTGCTGAGAAGGATGTGCCGCAAATGTCTGATCCTCCAGAAATGAAGTTTATCACTTGTGCATCCGCCGGAGGGGCTGGAGCCTTCTCAGGGATCCTTTCAGGATCCTGAGTCCTTGACTTTTTCTTCCCAACAATTCTTTTAGATGCCCCTTGCTCAACAAGTATCCAATTTCCTTTCTTAGTGCAATGCATTCTTCTGTGAGGTGCCCAAAATCTTCATGGTATGCACACCACTTTGATTTATCTTTAGTTGCAGCTGGCCTATCGTTTTTTCTGGGCCATCTAGCTTTATCACCTAGACTCTGCATAGCAAGGATTAGTTCATTGTTATCAACACTAAAACAATATTCAGAAATTGGAGGATAATCCTCATCATCCTCTTCTTGATCAATAGAATGCACGTTCTGGTTATCAGATCTGTTGTAGGATCTGAACTTGTTGTTCCTGAATGAGGATCCTTGCTTATCCTGCTTTGAGGATCCTGTTAACCTCTCCAGGATCCTCTTGTCATCCTCTAGTCGGATGTACCTAAGGGCCCGGGTTCTTACCTCATCTAGGTTCCTGCATGGTGTCATAACAAGATCATCATAAAATAACGAATCCCTAAGCAATCCCATTTTGAAGGCCTCGACAGCCGTGGGTATATCTAAGTTAGGAATGTCTAAGGATTCTTTACTGAATTTGGTAATATAATCCCTTAATGATTCATTATGACCCTGGGTTATCCTATATAAATCACTAGTTAATCGTTCAAATTTCCTACTACAAGAAAATTGATTATTAAACCAGTTAACTAGGTTAGCAAATGAGGTAATAGAATAGGGAGGAAGACTTAGCAGCCATTTGAGAGCTGATCCAGTAAGAGTGGATCCGAATCCTTTGCACAGGCATGCTTCCTTTAACCTTTCTGGGATTGGATTGATCTCCATCCTCTCCCTGTATTGTGCTATGTGTTCTTCAGGATCCGTTGAGCCATCATACAGTTTCATTGTAGGCACATGGAACCTCTTGGGTATCTCAGCATCGCAGATTGGTGGTGCAAAACGAGATATCTTATGGCTCCCATCTGCAATCTCTGGGATAGGTTTGACTACTCCCGGGACACTTGATATCATGTCCTTTAGCTTTTGCAATTCTCTGGCCATGGCATGATTGATCCCTGGATCCTGCATAAGACCTTGGTTAGTAGTATAAGAATTGTTAAAAGTGTTACCTCCCATTGGATTCAAGTTAGGAAGAATGGATGTTAATCCATATTGTTGAGGCTCTGGAATGATCGAGGGACCAGTAGAGGCATTGGTCTGCATTGGAATAAAATCTCCCTGATGGACATCTGAACCTCCTGTTTGCAAACTACTCAAGGATCCTGGCATCTGGAAGGATCCCTGAAACTGGGACGATCCTGGAACAAAGGAGGATCCTTGAACCTGGGATGATCCTGGAACAAAGGAGGATCCTTGAACCTGGGATGATCCTGGAACGAAGGAGGATCCTTGAACCTGGGATGATCCTGGAACGAAGGAGGATCCTTGAACCTGGGATGATCCTGGAACGAGGGAGGATCCTTGAAATTGCTGCATTCCTGAATATCCTCCTGAACTCGTGAGGGATCCCATATGCTGAGGATAGGATCCCGCTGGCTGGAAATATGAACCTGATGCCTGGGTCATTGTTGTTGTTCCGTAGTGCACTCCTTTTGGTCCACCCACATATTGAATGTCTGGAACCACTGATGGCTGAGAAGTAATCACCGGAGTATCAAAATTCAAAGATCTGGGCATCAGTGGGGAACGATCCTCTACCGTTTTCTTCTGTTTCTTGATTTCGTCAATCTCCCGAAGGATCCTTTCATTGGTCTTATCCTGCTCTTGTGCATGATTCCTCATCTGCAAAATCAAGGCATAGAGATCATTAGTAGTAGGATTAGTTGAAACAGAAGAAGTAGGTGGTTTTGAGAAAATGGGAGTTGGTTTCTTCGCGGCATTCTCAGTATTCTTCTGGGATCCAGAAGGTGGTGGAGGCAAAGGAGGGACGCCTTGTGAAGAAGTGAATGAGGGCATCAAATTTGAAGTATTCTTCGCCGAAGAAGCCATTTGCTTGGTTGTAGTGAACCGGAATGAGCATAGAAATGTGTATTCTTCTAAGGACAAAGCACCAATTGCCCCACGGTGGGCGCCAAACTGTTTTGGTCAAAAAATCAGATGAGGATATTGCAACCAAACTCTAGATTACGGGGTATGATGCTTAAAATGTGTAACAATGATGAGGATCACTTTAATGTAAAATTGCACAAACAACACAAGGGTTTATACGGGGAAAAAGCCCTTGATCAAGAGTTGATCTCCGGCACAAAAAACCCCGGGTGATAGAAACTACCTATCACCAAGCTCAAATAGATAAAATAATGTTTACAACTTCGGATAGTAACGAGCTAGGTACAAGGATCACTACGGTGGAGTGTGTAAAATGTGTATGAAATTGCTAAGTGTTTGAACGAGAGCTTGTATGAGCGTTTGTACGAGTGTGTGTTACTGAGAAAAAATGACTAATTGTTTTCTACTAGCTCGTTACTCCCTTTTTAAAATAGAAATAACCACCTAAACTAACTATCCGACTTTCGTGCCAAGCCTCCACGTTCTCCACAACGTCTATTTTTGGTCAAGCACGTGCAGAATAGTTTAGGAATATTCTCCAGGAATGTCGCCAAGACTTGGTCAAGCTTGTTATACCTGCGAGATAGTACAAAACATAAGTAAACAATCGTTAGTACGAGGATCCTTAAAGTGATCCATGATCCTGATCTTGGAGCTCTTCTGAGGATCACCACCTGTCCCAGAAGTAAGGATCACTAATTAGGATAACGTGTAAGGATCACTAATTGTTTTATAATCCTCCCCTAACATTTGTGATAATGGATCCCAATTTATTGGGAATAGAACCACTAACTTTTGTGACAGTTGGGGAATTAAGATGATAACATCAACACCAGTCCATCCACAAGCTAATGGTCAGGCAGAATCATCCAACAAGATCATCATCAACAATTTGAAAAAGAAGCTTGGATCCAAGAAAGGAAAATGGGCAGAAGAACTACCTTATGTGTTGTGGGCTGATAGAACAACCCCCAAGAATGCTACAGGCCAAACTCCATTTTCTTTGGTATTTGGGGCAGAGTCAGTTATCCCTACAGAGATGGTGGTTCCAACTGCAAGAACAAGCGTTCGTGATCCTGAAGAAAATGCTGAAAACTTGATTCAAGACTTGGATACTATAGAAGAAATCAGGGATTTAGCAAGGATAAGGATGGTCAGTTATCAACAAAGGATGGATGGAGCTTACAACAAAAATGTCAGACTCAGGAAATTCCAAGTTGGGGATATGGTATTAAGGAAAGCATTTCAAAACACCACCAATCCTGCTGATGGAAAGCTAGCACCAAAGTAGGAAGGACCCTATTTGATTGAAGTTGAAGCAAGAAAGGGGGCATATCGATTGCTAACAATGGAGGGTGACTTGCTACCTAGAGCTTGGAATGCTGTCCATTTGAAGAAATATTTCATGTGATCATGATCCATGATCCTTACCAGACAAGTATCCTTGAAGGATCCCCGCTGATAGATGATCCTCTTTCTGGTAACATTCCAATCTTAAACTATTTCATTCTTTTTATTCTTACAAGGATAAGGATCTTGCGTCCTGTATCCTCCTTTTACTTGATTTCTGAGCTTTGAAGGTTCAGGTATCTTTAACTAAGCATTGAGTATCCACAGAAGTATCCAGTTGTTTGGGCTAGTCCCCAGTCTGGGCATGTCCCCAGTTTCGCCAGTAGCGCACGATGATCCTGGTATAGTTCATGGCAATGGGACCAGTACCCGCTTTAGGGGCTGACAATTTCGTTGTACTGGCTATATTCAGGATCCTACGTATAATGGTAGACGTACCATACATCCGTTCCTAAGGTTTCTAACGTTTTCACGTTAGCTAAGGTTTTGGCATTTTCATGTCACTAAGTTTGGATAGTCGCCAGTAAGGGCCATACTCCAGTTTACATACGATCCTTTGGGCTTGTCCCCAGTTATCCTTTGGGCTTGTCCCCAGTTATCCTTTGGGCTTATCCCCAGTTATCCTTTGGGCTTGTCCCCAGTCACTAACATTCATCTTATGATGGCTCAGTTCCAAGTAATATCTTATTTCAGGTTTGTGAAGATAAATGGCCAAAGATTCTTGACCCTTACTTTCAACTAAGGTTTGTATCTTGGGTTATCCTGATTTTAAGTGTTGAAGGATAGGATCCTAACTTGGGTTCTCAGGTATGATCCTAAACTGTTTTGATTTTATTCATTATGTATTTAAGTGACACTTATCCTTTGACAACTAAAATTATGATCCTTAAATTATTTTTATGTGATCCTTGATCTATCCTTAACTCTTAAGGGATATTTTTTAAATTTTTTCCTTACTTGATAAGTTTAAACGACATGAACATCAAAATAGATTGAAAAATAAAATAACAATAAGGATATCAACACAGGATATAGCCAAAAAGTTAAAGTCATTTTATTCACAAAAGCTTAAACCCTTTTAAGGTTGTCAAAATTGCCAACCCACGTTTCTACCAGCAAAACGTGGCACGTCCACATGGGTTGGCAAAGGGTGTCCATTGTTTGTAGGTCTAACAAGTGCAGGAAAATAGAGACGGTAGGATCACAGTGGCTTCATCCCCCAAACAGAGGATCCCCCCACCATTTGTAATCCTACCTATTGTTCAAAGGATCATCCATGATCCTTAACCCTAATTACTATTGTTCAAATACAGACCAACCATTGTTTACCAAAACATCATCAAAATAAAAAAACCATAACCAAACTAAAAAAAATGGGCTCCGGCTACGTCTAGAAATGTCCATCATCGCCCATTGTTGCAGCCTACACCTTCGCTGCACTACCATCTCCAGCTCCACTAGCTTCACCACCATGATCCTTGCCACTGCCTCCAGCCTCGATCGTCAGGATCTCCTCAGCCTCATCTTCATCATCCAGTTCAGCCAGCCTTGCCTTCCAGCCTTCCACATCCTAGTTGCTCTTGTCGAAGTCAGGATCCTGAGCTTCCAAGGCCATCTGGAGTTTAGTCTTGTACATGGCAATGGCAGCGGAGACTTTGGCGTCATCTGTGATCTCCTGCTTTTCATAATCAAAGTTGATCAGAATCTTGGCCATTTCAGTTTTGGCATTTTGGAGGTCCTTTTGGAGGTCAGCAATCTTGAGATCCTTAAGCAATGCGACTTGTTGGAGGTCAGCAATCTTCTTGTCCTGCTCCTCGACATGCCCAACATAGTCTTCAATCTCAGCAAATTTCTGCAAAGAAGATAAAGAACAGTTTAGGAACAAGTGATCCTCAAATAAGCTGTATACCTAAAGCAGGGATAAGGATCTGTTGGTGCACTACATCTGTCGACTTCGTCTTGTATCGAGTCTTACTTTAGATAGATTAGATCAGGGCACGTAGAACAAGAAAATGTGAGAGAATTAGAAGATTTCGCTTGAAAGTGTGTAATGTATTTGAGTTTTCGCTTGAAGCCTCAAGCGAAATCATCATATCAGATTTCGCTTGAGTGATGCTGAAGCGAAATCTCAAAGTCTATATATAGGAGGTTAGTGTCAAGCGAAATCAGAAGTTGTTTTGTGTAATTTCCATACCGAGGTGCTACCGGTGTGAGAACTGATTGTATTTGTGTTCATATCAATACAAATCAGTGTTAAAGTGAAGATTCAGCTGTTTTATAGGTCAAATACTTGTTTTCCGCACCTGTATTTGATGGAATTCCTCTGAACCGACTCGTTTAGGTCGCGAACACGGTCCTTACAATTGGTATCAGAGCTCAGGAGGAGGAGTTCTGCAAAATTCAGCCGAAATCAATCAAAATTTCTTACTTCTACACCTTCTTTTCTTAGTTCAGAAATTTTTCACGGTCAAAATTGATTCAATTTCTCACGGATTGTTTAAAAGTACTAGATAACAAACCCTTGAAAGTTTCACAGCAAAATTCGACCTAAAAGTGATCAAAATCGACATTTGAATGGAGTTCGCTTGAACAGTTCAGTATTATTGGACGATTTCGCTTGAAACTTCAAGTGACACTTAACATTTCGCTTCAAACAGAGTTCGTTTTCGCTTCAAGATTTTCGCTTCAAGGTGTTCGCTTCAGGGTTCTTTCTTCAGGATCGCTTCAAAGTATTTCGCTTCAAGAACTTCGCTTGAGAGTTGTTCAGTTTAATTGTTTCGCTTGAAGGATACCGCTTGAAAGATAGTATTTCGCTTGAAAGTGTTTGAAACATGGACAACGATTTCCACAACGCTTTTGCAACATCGTCTAGTTCATCTTCCATTGCTCAGAACATGAATTCTGAAAATGAAATGGGGACTACTCAGAAACCCCCGAAGCTAATGGGAATTGAGGAATACTATGGGTGGAAAGATAGATTCGAAAACTGGGTACAGGCAAATCATTTGAGATCATGGGAATGTATTTTAACAAAGTATGCTCTACCACTAACCGAAATGCAGACTGAAAAACAGCTTTCAGATTTTAGTAAGGAAGAACGGGAAATATACCGAGCTGAAAAGATGATGATCAGTTTACTTCAACAGGCCATCAAAGAAGACATCTTCATACTACTTCAACATGACAAAACATCACAATCAATATGGGATGCTCTAAAAATTAAGGTTGAAGGCAGTACGAGTATGATTAAAAGCAAGAAGGCATTGCTTAAAAAGGAATTTGATTTGTTCACAAGTTTGCCCGGAGAAGATACGAAGAAACTCATTGAACGATATTGTCACTTAGTGAGAACAATGTCAATGATGAACATTAAAAAGGAAAATGAAGAATGGGTGGATAAACTTGCTGATGCATTACCTCAGAAAGAGTGGGGAACTTATTTGATGATATTGAAGAATACCGGAGTTTATGATAGGTTGTCGATCTCTCAGTTCATTGAAAAGATTGAAAGTCAGGATTTGGAACAGCAGAAGATCGCAAGGATGAATAATCCAAGTGGTCAACAAGATGTAAAGATGTATTACAAGGGTAGTGTTCCGAATTCAGAAGCTGAGAGAAGTCCGAAAATTCAGACTGCTTATAGTGTTGGAGATTCTACAGAAAAGACTGATCAAAACTCAAACAAAAGCAACAGTGGTTTCTCATTGTATCCAAGTGTTAATCCGAAAAGCCCATCAGAAAGTTTTCAGTCTCAAAGCACAAAGATGGGAAATGGTTGTGTGATTCAATGCAACATAGCTTTAAATCTTCCAGAAGGTCAAAGTTTTTCTGAAGACATTGCAAAAGATCATATGGCATTACTTGGTTCCGTGCTTATCTCATATGAAGGTTTAGTGGCTGGTCGAATTGGAAATCCTATGCTTACCAAAGAGGATTACGACCAAATAGATGCTGAAGAGATGGAACTAATGGATATCAAATGGTGTCTTGCAAGTGTTCTTAGACGTGCTGAAAAGTTCAAGACAATTACCGGGAGAAATGATTTTCTTGATGCTTGTGTTTCTACTTTAGGTTTTGATAAATCTAAAGTTACTTGTTTCAGGTGCAGGGAAAAAGGTCATTTTAAGCGGGAGTGCAAGAACAGAGAAGTTAGTGGTGCTCAGAATCCATTTGGAAAAGATGACTACTATCGGAAAGCCATTTATCAGCAAGTTGGTCAGACACAAGAATTACAGACGGCTCATGGTAGAAAGATTGAAGATTCAAAGAAAGGATGTTTGGTAGATTTCAACTGGAGCAACTACATTTCTTCTAACAGCACAGCAAGTATAGTGGACCAAAATGATGAACAACTACCTGAAGGATTCAGCTGGGATATGTTTGTTGATGAAAAGGGTGATTTTAAAGCTTTCATTGCAAAGATTGTTAGAGAACCAGATTTGTTTGCTACTTGGATGAGATCAATTGGTGAAACAGTGAAAGATCAATCGATTACATCTGAAGAAAGTTCAGAAAGTGTTGATTCTGAATCATTAACTACAGATGAGAGTGTGCAAAATGAGGATACTTCAGAAAAAGAAGTTGTTTTTGATCAAACACCATCTGATTCTGGTATTTCAGATGCTGATTCTGAAAAATCCGTAGAGTTTGATCAAACACCGATTGAGATTAGCAGTGATGATGAGGAAGAGAAACATATTAATATTGCTAAAAATCATCTTTCTCCTAAAAGTTTTCATTTTTATTTTGCAGATCGCATGAAGAAATTAAAGGAGAAACAAGCTGCAAAAGAACAACAACAAGATGAGAAGGTTGAAAATGTTGTTCAAACTGAAGAAGTTAAAAGTGTGGATGAAGAAAAGGTGATTGAAACTAAGAAAGTAACTGGAGAAGAAAAAGTAATTGAAGTGGTAAAAACAATCGAGGTTGAGAAGATTGTTGAAGTTGAAAAGCCTTGCAAGAAATGTTTGGAAATTTGTAAGAGTTGTGAAGAAAAAGATGTTACACTGTTTGATAGAGAAAGACTGATAGAAAAGCTATTATCTGACATCAGCTATGTGAAAGAATCGTATAGCGTGTTGAACAGAACTGTGACAGGTCTTCAAACAACGAATTCTGAAAGAGAAAAATCTTTAACGATGACGAATTCTACGTTGATGGCAAAGCAAAAGGCAATTAATCATTATATCGAAGAAAATGCTAATCTAAAGCAAGAGTTGGAGAAAGAAAAGATCGAGAATGAAAGGATCAGAAGATTATTACTGAGTTATTCTTGTTCTGATTATGTTATTGATCGAGTTTATCCTACTGTTGCAGGTTTTGAAGCATTTCAGGATGAAAAGCAAAAGAATGAGACTGGTAAGAAATCGACTGTTAAATACAACAAGTGTCCGCCTCCTATCTGGGAAGGGTATTCTCCTAGAAAACCAAATGAGGAGCAAGTCGAAAAAGCAGTCAATATAAAGTTAAAATCCGAGACAACTGACGTTTTACCAGATAACATTGATATCACGTTTACCTCGTCTGATACTGATCATGAGTCTGAGTTAATCAAAAAGGTGGTCGATCAGGTGTTGGATACTGAGGAGGTGTCTGAGTCAAAGTCTGAGTCTGGGGGTTCAAGTTCGTCAGTCAACAGTTCAAAGTTATCGGAAAAACGGTCTTACAGTAAAGAATTTTTGCTATCAAAGGCAAATTTGGATGATGAAACGTTTGAAGTTGCATATACTTTAAATGATTCGGACAAATTATACTCTGATAAAGAGTTTCCGATTAGAAGTGTTCGTTTTGACATGATTAAAAAGGTTTTCAAAATGACGGAAATTAATTTTTCTGAAATTAAGGATCTAAAATCTACTGAAAAACCTAAAAAATACACTTCTAGAGTTCAACAAAGGTTAAACAAGAAAAAAAGGGAAAAAGAATTACAATTCTGATTCTAGTTTTCAAAAGAAAACAAATCAAAATTGTAGTTACAAAAAGAAAGGTCTTGGTTTTACTCCACCTGAAAATCGTAAAAATGAAAAATATGTTAGAGATTTTAAATCAAAAATGACATATATTGCAGGAAAAAGCTATGAAGAAGAGTCAAATAGCTTATCAAATCAAGAGTTCCTTGCTGAAAGGAAAAGGACAGGAACTGGAGTTTTTCATCCAACTGGAGTTTTTCAAACTAGAGACACAAGAACTTGTTTTCAATGCCAAGTGGTTGGACACATTGCTCACAATTGTCCAAACAAAGTCAATAGAAAACAGGGAGTATCTGAAAAACTTAAAGAAAAAATGGTTGAAAAGAATGATTCACCAACTACAAACTTCAAAAATTTTGAAAATTCAAAGAATGAAGTTGGTGAAAATTCTAAAAGATTGTACAAAAAGAGTGCAAAAGACAATCAAAAATGGATTGTTAAAAAATCAGATGTACAATCTGGCGATAAATCTGATTCTACAAAATCAGAGGAGTCACAAGATGAGATCAAAGATTTGATGAATGATGATGACATTAAATCACTGAGTGTGAAAGAGATTAAACAAATGGTTGGTAAAATAGAAATCTCAGATTTTGATATTGAACAAACATTCAATGGAAATGTTAAGAAAATTTTCAAGAAAATGCTTGATGGGAAAGTAAAGGGGGTTAAAGATTTTTATGCAACTAAAAAGGCAACTTACAACCCTACTGCACAAGAATTGGAAGCCACCAAGTCTAAGAAGACTTGGGTGGAAGCTTGCTTTCCTTAAAGTCTTAGGACTTGCCGGAGATCCCAAGTTTATATCGTGGATCAGGAATCGGCATCTTTCTAATATTTGAATTTTTTGGTAGAAAGTTTTTGATAGTGTTTGAATGTTTACAGGTTGTATGACTACGCCGGAGCTTCCAGGTTGGTAAGTGCGAAGCAGGAATCGGCATTTTGATTGGTAAAATGGTGATGTAGACGTAACATTCCTACAAGTGATATTGTGTTCTACATGTGGTAATTTTTACAATTGATATAGATGGTGCATATTTGCAAGTGGTAAATCAAGGACATTAATTTGTACTTGATCTGCTACAAGTGGTTACGAATAGACAATGTGATGAACCACACCCCGAATCTACAAATGTTTATATCATAAAAACTTATTTTCCGGAAAAATCATTTTGATTAAAACAAACTTAAGTGTTTTGAAATCTAAATGAGAAAATAGTTTTGTGATAGGGGAGTTCTGATTGTTTATGCCGAGTGAATGGCGATTTGATGCGATTCGATATCAGTTGTCACTTTATTGTATAGTTTATTTTCAAATTTCCTAAAATGTGTTTGCATTTTAGGGGGAGTAATTTTTTTAGAAAATCCAAAAACATTTGAAAATTTGAAAAAGACAAAAACATGATAAAATTAAAAAAATGAGTTTTTGTTGCATATAGAGGAAATGATAGTACATCAGTGGACAATCACAACATGCTAAAGAAATGTAAAGTAAAAATGTGATAAACAATCTTACTGTGGATATGTCAGTAGGTTTTTGCACATTTAGTAAATTGTGACGAGATATAAACCTAAATTTCAAACTTGCTTGTTCTGTGGGTTAACGCAAACTTGGATATATAGGTAACCCCTGAAATCTTGTTTGAAAGGTCCATTATTCTGAGATACTAGGTCTTTATGCTCAGTGATATCTGGGGTATTATCCCGGGACTTCTGCTGAAAGAAATTTCTGACCTAGTCCCCGGATAATGCTTTTTACATTTGCTTGAAATATAGCATCGCCCTCAGCAAGCTGATGAAACAATAAAATTGATAGTCGCTGCTGTTGTAATGCAAAAGATCCTCTAAAGGGGACACACCAAAAATTCGAAGCCGTCATCTCTCTGCGTATACGGGAGTATCGACCTGAGCTCTCACGGCCCTCGTACTATAATTTATTCCCCTGACAGATATCATCTGTGGTATACTCACCTGTAAGACTGAATATTGGGATCTGGATACAGGAGTATATTCAAGTAGTGGGACACACGGATAAGTTTAAGTTACTTAAAACATTAACAATGTATCTCGGATCAGTTGAACTTTGTGTGAAAATTTAAGTGGACAAATATACTGACAATCTAGGTGAATTGTTTAGAACCTAATATGAAATGAAGCTTAATGGTGTTAGTGATATGTCTCAGAAACTGATATGATTCTCTTGCACAAACTCACAAAAATATTGTTTATAAATATTTCTTTATTGCATTTCTTTACAATCAAAAATTACAAAAAGATTTTTAGTATGTTTTAGCATAAATTTTGAAAAAATCAAAAAGATTTTCGACAACTGATATTGGAAAGTTGATTGTCAAAATTTCAAGAGCTAAACATGATGACTTGGTTGTGAAGGGGAAGTGAATCTTAAAATGTCAAAAGGTTTGTTAAAATTCTCACAATTGATATTTTAAAACCTACATTTGGTTCATCATTGGTTTGTGATATGAGAGAGATTTATCTGATTATATCAGATTGTTGATGCATTTAAATTGTTAAATTTAGAAAATTTATTTCTGGGTTAAGATTGTTACAGGTGAGCCAGGTTAATTCATTCAAAGCTTACAAAAGTCAGAATCTGATCATGAATCTAAAAGTTTGCTAGCTGCTGATGCTGATGAACTTAAGGAATCAAGAGATCTGATCAAGAGAATTAGACAAAAGCCAGGCAATGATCTTGTAAACAACATTTGAGTCAGACATCGATCCTAAAGCAGATGTTGCTGAAGAACAAATGAATACCAGCAAATCGTGAGGGGGAGTCTGATAGAGCCAGGTGATTCTGAAGAAGAAGATAGAGAGAGAAAAGCCCGGAGACTGATCAAGAATGAAGATGTGAAGACACACCATTGGTGTGACTCGATAGTCGACTCGTCAACATCTGAGGGGGAGTCTGTTGGTGCACTACATCTGTCGACTTCGTCTTGTATCGAGTCTTACTTTAGATAGATTAGATCAGGGCACGTAGAACAAGAAAATGTGAGAGAATTAGAAGATTTCGCTTGAAAGTGTGTAATGTATTTGAGTTTTCGCTTGAAGCCTCAAGCGAAATCATCATATCAGATTTCGCTTGAGTGATGCTGAAGCGAAATCTCAAAGTCTATATATAGGAGGTTAGTGTCAAGCGAAATCAGAAGTTGTTTTGTGTAATTTCCATACCGAGGTGCTGCCGGTGTGAGAACTGATTGTATTTGTGTTCATATCAATACAAATCAGTGTTAAAGTGAAGATTCAGCTGTTTTATAGGTCAAATACTTGTTTTCCGCACCTGTATTTGATGGAATTCCTCTGAACCGACTCGTTTAGGTCGCGAACACGGTCCTTACAGGATCCTTACCTCGTTGAAATATTCAAGGAACTGGTGGCGGATCAGGGGCAGACCTTGCAGATCCTCAGCTTCAGAGGCTTTTCTTTTCTTGCCACCCCTTCCTTTAGCGGGTGCCTTGGGGATCGAAGCAGTTGGGCTGGCAGGAAGCTTCTTCTTGGAGGATCGGACGGTGTCTAGCTCAGTGACACTAAATTTGGAAGCGGATCTTGATGATTTTCCAGCGCCTACACACCCAAAACAGATAAGTGTCCCAATTCTATTCATATATAATTATTTATTTAAACATTTGAATATAAAAAGAACAGGATACTTACTTGACATGGTGACAGAGCCTGAGGATACCTCTTGTGAATCCTGGGTGATTGTCTTGAATGATCTTGTTTCAGGATCAAGCTCTCTAAAGGCAGCAAGTCTCCCCTTGGTGGCAGCTGAAGGAATGATATGCGAGAATGTGATAGCTGTACAAAAAGAAACAAAAGCATATTAGTAAGCATTATCAGAATGAGCTTACTTAGTGATCCTTCTAAGGATCCTCCAATCCTACCATCAGTGCTCCATTTCTTCGGCAAATCCTTTCCATCCGGGATAGAATCCCTTCTGACGAAGAAGAACCGCCGTTTCCAGTTGGTATCGTTTTTAGTAGCCTTAAAGATGGGATGTTCTTCTCCGGGTTTACGTTTGAACAAATATCGGTGGGATTCAAACGTTGTGAGATCATACATCTCAGCCAACTCCGACATTCCTAGGTCAATTCTTTCCTGCTCGATGATCCTTTCAAGGGTATATAGGACCCTCCAGATCATCGGCATAGCTTGGATGTAGCAGATGCCGGTAAGGGAGAAAAAGGATTGAGTAAAGTCCGGGAAAGGATAGGTGTATCCTATGGTGAAAGGTGTAACTGGGAAAGTTACCCAAGTTTCAGAGATGTTGTCACTGAGAGCAGTGGAATCAAAGGATCTGATAACAGTATTTGCTGGAAAACAGTGGCGGATTCTATCAATTTGTGCATCGGTGAAACAACAGCGTTCTTTTGTGGAATCTTTGATGATCCCTTGACTTTTTAAGGGGCTGTTCTTCTTGTGATCCTTGCCCGGTGAGCTTCGGAGCATCATTTTTGAACAAGATGATGGTAAAGAAAGAAGAGCAGAATATGAGAAAGGAGAAAGGAAAAGAATTACCTGTTTGATCGTCGAAGTAGAATTTAAAGGGAGTTCTCTTGAACTTAAATGTGAAATGATCCCTATCTCTAACTCTTATTTATAATGATGATTCTGCAGGGTAGTCATCTCACTGACGTCATGATCGCAACGGCTAGTCCGCTTATAACGGCTAGTTATCCGTTGGTTAAATACGGATAAGATCGACAAAATATAACTCATTTATTTACATATTTACTCCTTATATTTTGGGGGCAATTGTTAGGGGTGGATTTCTAAATGATCAGTGATCCTTATTTGCTGTTGGATTTAGTGATCCTCAATTCTGTCTGAAGTAGTGATCCTCAGAAGTGTTACAGGATCAGGATCATGGATCACTATAAGGATCCCAGTACTAACGATTGTCTACTTTGAATTCGTAAATGTTTTGCAGGAATATCAACTTGGACTTAGTCTTGGCGACATTCCTGGAGAATATTCTTAGTCTATTCCGCACGTGCTTGGCCAGAAATGGACGTTGTGGAGTCGTGGAAGACTTGCACCATTTGCGGAATGTTAGTTAGGCTTGATATTTTCTACTTGTAAAGGGGTAGCGAGCTATTTTGGAGACACTTAGCTATTTTTGGCTACACACTCATACAACCGCTCTCACTGACTCTCGACAAAACACTTAGCATTTTTCATACATTTCTACACGTTACACTATAGTGATCCTTGTACTTAGCTCGCTATCATCCGAAGTTGTAACAGATTGTTTGTTTAATTTGAGTTGGTGATCGGTAGTTTCCATCACCCGGGGTTTTTTATGCCGGAGATCAACTCTTGATCAAGGGCTTTTTCCCCGTATAAATCTTCGTGTCATTTGTTCATTATACTTTATAGTGATCCTTATTGTTGTTCATCAATTCAAGCATCATACCTCACAACAGAAAGTTTGGTTACATTGTCATTGCTTGATTTTTGACCAAAACAGAAACAACTGCTTGCTTTTTGCTTTGCCAACATACTAAGCAGTCACCTAGAAATTGGCACCCTCCTGATGTGGACTTCCTGGTTATGTTGCATCCAGCAAAGTCACTGTCTAAAAAACCTGAAAGCTTAACATTCCCATTAGCAGGGTACCAGATACCAAGTGTGGAAGCACTTTTTATGTATCTGAATATCATTGTCACAGCTATGAGGTTAGACTTCCTAGGGGCTGATTGGGATCTTGCACAAACACATGTTGCAAACATGATGTTTGGCCTAGATGCAGTTAGGTACAATAAAGACCCAATCATGCTTCTATATAAGGTTTTATCAACCAAATCATCATTTTCATCAGTCATGACTAACTTGGTGGTTTTCATGGGTGTACTACATGGCTTGCAATCATTCATCTCAAATTTGGTTAAAAGTTCTTTAGCATATTTGCTTTGATGAATGAAGGTGCCATTTTGCAGTTGCTTAACTTGGAGACCAAGAAAGCACTGTAGTTCACCCATTGCACTCATCTCAAACTTAGCTGTCATGATTTTTCTGAACTCTTCACACATTTTATTACATGTGCTTCCAAAAGTGATGTCATCCACATAAATTTGGACAATCATCAAATCTTTTCCTCTCCATTTTAAAAATAGTGTTTTGTCAGTTTTGCCTCTTGTGAAGCCAATAGAGATTAGAAAAGTGGAAAGAGTTTCATACCAGGCCCTTGGTGCTTGTTTCAGGCCATACAAAGCTTTGTTTAGCTTGTAGACATGATTTGGATTAAATGGATCCTCAAAACCAGGAGGTTGACAAACATATACCTCTTCTTGAATCTTACCATAGAGGAATGCACATTTGATATCCATCTGAAACACCTTGATGTTGTGGTTGACAGCAAAGGCTAAGAACAGTCTGATAGCTTCCAATCTTGCTACAGGGGTAAAAGTTTCATCATAATCAATGCCCTTTTCCTGTCTAAAGCCTTGAACCAAAAGCCTAGCTTTATTTTTGACAACAATGCCCCTTTCATCAGTTTTGTTTTTGAAGACCCACTTTGTGTCAATAGGACTCACATCCTCTGGAAATGGTACAAGTTCCCATACTTGTTGTCTTTTAAACTTTGGAGCTATTCTTGCATAGCTTCTACCCAACTGTTGTCTATTAGTGCCTCTTGGTACTTGACTGGTTGATGGAGTGATAGAAAGCCAGCAAAAAGACAAATGTTTTGCGATTGACTTCTAGTGAGAACCCCTTCATTGATGTTGCCAATGATTTGATCTGGTGGATGAGACTTCAGGAAGATTAGATATCCCTTGTATGGAACAATGGCATTAAAGGGTGAAGGCTGCAGATGGGAATCATCTGAGCTAACATCTGTTGGTGACTTTGATGATCCTACATCTGTTTGAAATGGAGGTGGAGGGATATGAGGAATGGGTGTGGCACAATGTTGATTTTTATCCACTGTTGGCAGATTTTTATCAACAGTGGTTGAAGATGTGGTGGCAGAGGTTGAAGGGCTACTTTGATCAACAACTGTTGATGTAGCAGTGGTTGAGCTTTGACAGCTATTTTGAACATCTGCTGCTCTTGTGGTGGATGTGAATTTCTGTTGTGGAATTACAACTTCATATCCATAATCTTGTGATAGAGATTGTGGTGTACCTGCAGGGTTAGTCTTGACAGACACATCTTCAAAGGTAAATTTATCAAGATCAAACAATTCAACAGGGTTTGCTGGGATTTTCAGAGATGAAAGTTCATTGAACTTGTTGGGATTGAACCCTACCAGAGGAACAGATAATGTAAAGCCAAAACCAGGTCACAACAGTGGATTCACAATAAGCAGCGGTTTACACTTTGCTCTCCCTTTGAAAGTGATTTATAACAACTGATGGTCTCTATCTGCTGCTCATATTCAACTGCTGCTGTCCTTTCAACTGCTGATGAAAACCCTGAAGTATTCAACACTGCTGGTCCTATCTACTGATGTTAAAGCACTGCCCAGTCAAGGACTAATCAACCTTGAGGAAAGCACTGACATAAAGGGAGAGCAGCTGTTTAGTAAATTGTTTGTCTTATGTATAGTCAGTGGTTAGGTTAGCAGTGTTTGTGTAAGGTCAGTAGATACAGGTTGTTAGGCTGTTAGACGTCGCTTTCATGGTGACGTCAGCTGAGATACCTCAGTGGTTTGGTTTGCCTATAAATGTATCAGTACCCTGTACTGTTACATTTGATTGACTGAGTGGGTCCTTCTCCTCATGTCTAATCCTTTCATCTTGTGTGCAACCAACCTTGGGGCATCAGGCTGAGGGGGAGTATAGTTTGTAAGCATGACTGTAATCTTTTGCTTTGGTTTGTAATCTTTTGACTCTATGTGAAGCAATTGTTTATCAAACTATTTTCTCCTTTGATTGTGTTTACAAAGTTTGTTTTCATTTCCGCTGCACCTAACATGTTTTCATATTCATTGATCATTCATTTCAAACAAACAAACAAACACTATCATGAGAGCCTCCGATCCTAACAATTGGTATCAGAGCCTGGACAGTCAAATTCGATCTAACAATCAATTTGACATAACAGTTCGGCTCAAAATTCATTGATACTAAGGTTGGTTGTATTCAGTTGAAAAACAGAGTAACGAGTAGATCATGTTCAAAGTGGTTATTCAAAAACTCTGTAAATCAACCAAGATGTCATATGACACACAAATTTCATACAACAAGTGATATTATGCACAAGTCACTCATAGTTTTCAGATCTGTAAACGTATCTGATAAATTATGGGATTGGTCTATATTCTCAAAATTGATTTCAACTGTTGTCTTGATATTTGTGATGTTTTCATTAAATACTAAAGTATGATCCTCAGAATAACAAAACCTATGATTCATAAGACACTAGTGTTTTGATTTTCTATAAATAGGGAATTAAGACTTTAGTTATTTAGATCTTATGTGTAGAAAAACAGGTTGAGATCCTCAAAAGGAACAAATCAACTTTGTCTAAATACACTAAGAAAAACAGGGGTCAACATAGTCCGTATCATATGTAATGTGAGATTGGGTGAAAAACTTGTGAAAACTTGACCAAGTCTCTCAAAACATTATTGCAAAATGATTTTGGACTAATATTCACAAAAACTCTGAAGTGTGTTTATCTCAAAACTTTTGAACTTAGAAGAAAATGGAATAAACTTAAAACACTTAAGAGTCAAAGATTGGGGTAATAATGGTCATTAAGCAACTATGTGCATTTATCTGTTCAGGGAAAGGTTTTGATTCCAATGAATGAACTCCAAAGAGAACTAGACAAATGTTCAAAAATTTATCCATGTGTCCTCATGTTTGCAATCAACTGACAAAGAAAATGGTTCCAAACAGTGGTCAAAATGTATCCAAAAGTTTCCTACCACTGTTGTCAAACCACTGACCATTTTCAAAAACCTGTGAGTGATGTGATTACATTCTCTATTGAAATTATACCAGATCTTTTTGACATTATTCTTAGAAAATCCTTTAACCATTTTTTGTTGTGTTCAAAGGATTCTCTCGAATAACCAGGATATATTATTTTTTTTATAATATAATTGGAACTTTTGCTTGTTTTTGTTGGCAATAGTTTCAGCTCCTGTCAGGATGTAATACTTTATTTTTGCATGGTATTTGTGTCCTCAGAAATGGGTCAAAAGGAAATGGTGCATATGTCATGATCATGTCATACTCAGGTTTGCTCCTAAATTTTTATCAAAGGTTGATTGCAAACTGTGATTAAATTACTAGGGTACTCATGTGTTAATTGAATATTAAACGAAAATGAGTTGCCTTAGTAAAAAGTTTTCATCATCTGGGGTACTAAACCACTGTCTTTCAAAATTGACATGTGGCAAAACCTTGAATGAAAATCCTCAAAACTATTGCTGAAACACCTGTTCTTCAGATTTGCACCATTTACCCTAACCACTGTTTTGTTCCAACGTCTGATCTCTAAACACTGTCCACTGCTGAAAGTTAATCACTGATCCCTCATTTTCTTGAAAAGCATTGATGCTCAAAATCAGTGTCTTATCCACTGATATGCTATCCACTGATAGTAAAAATCATTCACTGCCCATAATTTTTACCGTTGTAACTACTGATGCTTGATACGTCAGTGGCCCTTAAAACAACTGTTCTCCATACTTCATCCACTCCATTAGTGTTTGACACGTGGTCAGTTTTTAGCCCTCAGATCTTAATAACCGCTGCCACATCAGCGATCATTTTTTTTAAAATAAAACATGCCCTAAACCCCAAACAGGGTTTTACACTGTCGAATTGAATTCCAAAATTCTCTTCTCATAGCAGTTTCCAACCCTTCTTCTCAAAATCTCCAAAATCCTCCTTCATTCTTCTCCGCAAAAATGACAAAATCAAAGTCAAAATCAAAACCAAAACCTAAATCACCATCACCTTCCAAAGAGGTCGCTCAAACGACCGAAGAACCCATCGAAATACCATTCAAACAATCTCACAACTATCTGGGTTTATTCACAAAACCTACTGATAATCACACCTTTGACACCATCATTGATGCATTATCTGCATCAAAGTACAAAACTTTGTTGACAGCAAATGCTCCCATCTATCTGCAAACCCAGAGAGAGTTTTGGAAAAAGGCGTCGCTTGAAAAACAAGACGGAAAAGTCATAGCCATTAACTCCTCGATACAGGGAAAAGCGATCAAAATCACACCAAAATCGATATCAGAAGTCTTCATACTCGACGATCAGAACGGTAAAACCTCTTTTGACAAAAACGAGTTAAAAGCTGATTTTCTGAAAAGGGGTTATGCAGAAGAACCAAAGGTAGATACCCTACAAAAGGGTTATTTTCCATCTGCACCCAGGTTTTTATTTCACACACTCTTGATGTGTGCTTCAAATAAAACAACATCTTTCAACGAAATACCATTGAAAATTCAAAGCCTGGGTTACGCTATTTTGAATAATAAAGACTATAACTACTCCCAGGAGATTTTCAATGACATGGTGAAAAACGTTGAAAGTAAAGCAGTTTTACTTTTTCCAAGATTTTTGAGTTATTATTTTGAACAAAAATTTGAAAAGAAAAATGTAAATTTGCTCAAACAAGGTGTTCATTGTCAAATAAAAAGCATAACAAAAGAAACATTTTCAAGGATGATGGCACAAATAAAAACAAAAGCAGGGGTACCTGAGCAGACTTTAGCGGTTACAACTGCTCCTCAGGTATCAGCTGCTGAGCCCACTGCTCCAGGTGATCATAGCAACACTCCCACTGCTTTGAAACCCACACCTGCCACCACTAAAAAGACCAAAAAGAAAACATCCAGAAAACCCACCAATCCCAAAACAAAGGCAACTCTGGAAGATGAGATCCCAGAGGAAATGCCTGTGACAACACAAAATTCACCACAAACCACTGCTGCTACTTCCTCACAGCAGTTGGAAGAAAGATCTCAACCCATGCCTAAAACTCCTCCTGCATCCTCACAAAAGGATCAGGTTGTAAGCACAGGGACACCACACTATGAAGCTCTGAATCCACTTGGATCCATCTTCCTCAGTCCTGATCCCAAGGACATGTCTCTTTCAACTCCCATCCCCTCACCAATCATATTACCACAAACCATGTTACCTTTGTTGCATGCAGCTGATATAGCTCAGACACAAACCAGTTCCTCTCTAACACCTATCACTGAGAGCATACTTCCACAAGTGACTGGGTCTGATGCTACTACTTCTGCTATCCCAGCAACAATTGAGGAGGTTACACCCCCTGAGTTACATATAACTCTTGGTGGTAGTTCAAGTGGAGCAGCAACTACAACTGGTGGATCAACAGGTCTCCAGTTGGCCAGTTGTTTCATAAATCAGACTCCCTTGAAGGCAATTTCTTCAATAGCACCAATGTTAACCACTAGTGAGCCTATTTTGACCACTAGTAACATCAAAGGTTTATCAAGTGCTGAAGAAAGAAGTCCCCAGTACCAAGAACAAGGGGCATCAATGGGTGATTTTTGGGACTCTGTTCCTAAGTCAAACATTGATATAACCACTGCTGGTGGGGATTCAGATGATCCTACTAAAGTAGGTGATGATTCAAAATATCAGGAATTAACGGACAGGGTTGACAAACTGGAAACCTCAGTTGCTGAAATTAAGGAAATGGTGCAAGAGATTTTAAAAGCTCAAAAAGCAAAATCAACTGCTGCCCCACCACAACCTGATGTACCTGCTCAAGCACCTGCACAACATGCATTTGCTACAAATGAGCTTTGGAATATTTTTCAACCCATGCTTGAAGCACAGCAACAAATGGCTGACAAAAAGCATGCTATTCAAGTGCAAATGCTGACCAACATGGTTGAATCAAGATTTAAAGATACTCAAGCAGATATAAAGGCTATAAAGACTAGCATACAACAGACTGCCCATGGTGGAAAAGTTCCATCTTCTATCCTCTTCATGGATACACCCCTGGCAGATAATGCCAAAAAGGGGGAGAAAATCAAGTTGAAGAAAAAGGGATTAGAGGATGGTGTCTTCATTGAAACTGATAAAGAAAAAGAAAAACAGGTCTCAAAACCTGTTAGCCAAACAACTGATACAGCAGTAGTTACAAAAACTGCTGTTTGTAGCCAAACAGCTGCCATGTCATCAACACACACCACTCTACCACACACCACTACAACCACTGTTCCACCATCATCACCATCTACAATCATATCACCACCACTGCCTCCTGCCATAAAGCAGAAGACAACAGATGTTACAACATCTGTTGTAATGACAGCAGCGGTTGAAGCACCAGTTGTTTCAACCACTGTCAGTCAACCACAATCCACTGCCACACAATCCACCACCACTGATCCACCCAAAACATCATCTGCTTTTTCTTCATTAAAAAGGAGAAGAAATCTCATATCAGATGATGATTCACCACCATCACCACCAACATCACCACTTCCATCCCCTGCTCAAAAGCAGAAGACAACTGCTGACATATCAGCAGTTGTAATGACAACAGATGTTGAGACACCAGTTGTTTCAATAGCTGTTAGTCAGTCATCTTCCACTGTTCCCACCAGTCTTGCATCACAACCTCCTAAGCTTTACAAACGAAAAAGAGAAACAACTCAGGACACTGATGAAAAGTATGATCTTGTTGCTGCTAAGAATCCACTGGAATTAGAAGCTGTAAAAAATGAGATGAAACAATTTTACACTGAAGATGATCCTTCAAAAAGGAAATTTCCTTCTCTCATAGGTTTCATAATTCCAGAAGACATGAATGAATATCTTGAAATGAAAGTAAGACAAGCAAGGATAAGAGCCAAAATTGAATGCAAGAATCAAGGCAATGAAGCGATTTTGAAAAAAAGAGAATTCCTGCTCAACAAGGTTAAACAAATAAAGGAATATGCAAGTGATTTGAACAAGGAAATGTCAAGCATATCTCCTGAAGCAGATCAACGAAATGAATTGAGGAAGGAATATCTTGCATACATAATGAAAGAGAAGTTCTATCCTGCTGAAGAAACAGATTTCAAAGATTGGCCAATAATTGCATTAAAGCATGAGGCAAAAAGAGTTGAAAAGGTAAACAATGATCCAAGAAAGAAGAATACAGCTCCAAATTGGAATAAATACAAGAAGCTCATAGCTGATCTTATTTCTGAATACAAGAGAAAGAAGCAGGAGTTGGTAGATGCAAGAGTGGATTCTGCAAGTGCCATAGCAAAATGGACCAAGCAGCAAACAGACGAAGCTTATGAAAGACTTAGGAAAAGGAGGGACACTCCTAAAAAGTCTGAATACAAAAAGCTGAAAGAACAGGTCAAGACCTTTGAAACACAGATCAGCACAGCAGAAGCCTTTGTTACAAGGTTGAGAAAAGAAAGGAAGGAAATGCTGACTGTTGAAAAAGAAAGGCTTGAAGAAGATGATCTGATTGAAGAAGCTACCAAGAAATTGGCTTCAGATAAAGAAAACTTAGCAAAACTACAAGACCTTACCAAAAGGGTCAAAGTAGTAAGCAAACAATCATCAGCAGATATCACAGACAGTGAGCTTGATCAACAACAGAAACAAGAGCTGCTTGACAAAGAAGTTGCAGAAGATATAGCTGCAGCAAACAAAGTCATAGAAGAAGCTTTTAAAAGAATGTCTGAAGTTCAAGATACTGTTGTACAGTTTTTCTCAAGGCCAAATGCATCCAGCTCATCAGGAAATAAATCTCTCCTAAGAAACCCATTTGGTTTAAAAATACTAAAGTGGATGTCTGATCAAAAGACCCACGTATTGACCTTGGTCAGAACCAATGGAGAAGTGAGGCATATATCAAGGAATCAAGCACTAGGCCTGGGTGCTGAAGATCAACTAGATCTCCTTGAGCTTACACTGTGCAGGGATGAAGATGACACAAGTTCCAAGGAATTTGAAGAAGAATTTAAAAGACATGTAAGGGAACTTCTGATGAGGAATAAAGATCCAGAATAATGACAGGTTTTGGCATTATCTGTTCCAGGGGGAGATTGTTGGGATTGAACCCTACCAGAGGAACAGATAATGTAAAGCCAAAACCAGGTCACAACAGTGGATTCACAATAAGCAGCGGTTTACACTTTGCTCTCCCTTTGAAAGTGATTTATAACAACTGATGGTCTCTATCTGCTGCTCATATTCAACTGCTGCTGTCCTTTCAACTGCTGATGAAAACCCTGAAGTATTCAACACTGCTGGTCCTATCTACTGATGTTAAAGCACTGCCCAGTCAAGGACTGATCAACCTTGAGGAAAGCACTGACATAAAGGGAGAGCAGTTGTTTAGTAAATTGTTTGTCTTATGTATAGTCAGTGGTTAGGTTAGCAGTGTTTGTGTAAGGTCAGTAGATACAGGTTGTTAGGCTGTTAGACGTCGCTTTCATGGTGACGTCAGCTGAGATACCTCAGTGGTTTGGTTTGCCTATAAATGTATCAGTACCCTGTACTGTTACATTTGATTGACTGAGCGGGTTCTTCTCCTCATGTCTAATCCTTTCATCTTGTGTGCAACCAACCTTGGGGCATCAGGCTGAGGGGGAGTATAGTTTGTAAGCATGACTGTAATCTTTTGCTTTGGTTTGTAATCTTTTGACTCTATGTGAAGCAATTGTTTATCAAACTATTTTCTCCTTTGATTGTGTTTACAAAGTTTGTTTTCATTTCCGCTGCACCTAACATGTTTTCATATTCATTGATCATTCATTTCAAACAAACAAACACTATCATGAGAGCCTCCGATCCTAACAATTGGTATCAGAGCCTGGACAGTCAAATTCGATCTAACAATCAATTTGACATAACAGTTCGGCTCAAAATTCATTGATACTAAGGTTGGTTGTATTCAGTTGAAAAACAGAGTAACGAGTAGATCATGTTCAAAGTGGTTATTCAAAAACTCTGTAAATCAACCAATATGTCATATGACACACAAATTTCATACAACAAGTGATATCATGCACAAGTCACTCATAGTTTTCAGATCTGTAAACGTATCTGATAAATTATGGGATTGGTCTATATTCTCAAAATTGATTTCAACTGTTGTCTTGATATTTGTGATGTTTTCATTAAGTCCATGTAAACCTAGAAAAATCATCTACAATGACCAAACAATATCTTTTCTTTTTCAAGCTCATGATTTTTACTAGGCCATACAAATCCATGTGAAACATTTGCAAACACTTTGTTGTTTTGGACTCCTCAATTGACTTGTATGAGCTTTTATGTTGTTTACCTTTTAAACAGGAAACACAATGCTCAGAACAAGTGAACAATTTTTGTGGAAGACCTCTTACAAGGCCTTGTTTTGACAAAGCAGTGATTGTCTTGAGATTTGTGTGCCCCAATCTTCTGTGCGATAATTCTGTCTCTTTGTTAGAGGCAGCTGAGAACAGACAGGCATCAGTCATAGGGCTCTCTTTTAGCAAATCAACTACATAAACATTGTCACTTCTTTGAGCAATAAGTTGAGTTTTTCCATTGGCTATTATTTCTTCAATCTTTGTGACCATTTATGGTCTAACATTCTTGCAACTCTCCTTAGTAAAGAATGACCCATAGCCTTTGTCACTCATTTGTGAGACACTAAGGAGGTTGAATTTTAGATTGTCAACGAGATTGACATTTTCAAACTTGATTTTTCCTGACTGAACTGTTCCAGACCCCAACACCTTTCCCTTAGAATTGTTACCAAAAGATATATCCCCCCTCCATGATTTTTTTTGAATTCTTTGAGTAGGGCTCTACATCCAGTCATGTGCTTGGAGCCTCCACTATCTACATACCAAAGACTATCTAAGCATGCAGAAGCTCCCTTAGCTGCAGCCATCATGGCACAGTCACAGACATTCTCACAAGCACTGGTGTTCTTCTCCACTTCTTCTTTACACCATGGGTCAGCCAGAGGTTCTAACAGTGGTTTGCTTTCTTTCTCCAACAGTTGTTCACCAACAAAAGCAGTAACCACTGCTTCAGCAATTTCATCCACTGTCTCAGCACTGGATTCTCCCCCTTCAGTTTCGAGCCTTTTTGGAATTGACTCTAAAGTTGCAAAACAAAATTCATCACAAGAAGCATCATTCTTAGCAAATAGAGCAAAGTTTTCATTAGATAACTCATCAGGCTTGCTACTCCAATCAACAAAGCCTTGGGTAAAGAAGCTTTGCTGACTAGCCTTTGCTGGAGCAGATGTTTGTGCAGCATGTTGTGGTGCAGGTTGTTGCACTTAGACCTGAGAGACTAGGGCATGGACATACTGAATTTGTGGGACAGTGGTTTGAACATATTGCACTAGAACAGGTGTTACAGGGTGTGCTATAATGAGAAGTGTTTACATGAGCAACAGGGGTATATGGGGAATAGTGCACAGTGTTTTGATTGTTTTGAGGTCTAGGGCTAGGATGTGTTATGATTGGTCCACTATTTTGGCTTCTACATTCTCTAGCAAAGTGTCCTAGCCTGTTACACTTGTAGCACTTTAGCTTTGATTTATCCAACCCCACTTTTAGATTCCCATGTAACCCTGGAAATTTTCTTCATGTTCTTTTATAAAACTTGCTGGTTCTTACACTTAGCAGTGTCAGTTGATGCAATATGTACATTTCCTCCAGATCAGTGGGGTCAAAATGCTGGAGATCATTGAGTTCAAAGGATAAGTTGTCAGAATTCTGGTTTTCTCCATTTGTTGTAAAAGCATAGTTGGATGAGTAAGAATCAGAGTTGTTAAAAGCTCCACCAGCAGTTATGTCAATGTAATGATCATAACTCTGATCCTTACTACTACCAGATTCTTCTTGACCCAGAAGTGCTGTGATACCAAAGGTGTAATCATCAGCAACCTTCTTTGATTCTTGTAACTTCTTTTTCTGGTTCAGGTCTCTCTCATAAGTGATGAGTCGACCATGAAGTTGGGTCAGACTTAACTTTTTGAATCTGTAGGTCCCTCGGAGGTTGAGGTTCAACCTATTCCTTGTTATATCTAACACACTAGCGAGTGCGGAATCCAAGCTAGCATGCAAACCGAGAAAGAACAAGCATAAACACAACACACAAGGTTCACCGATTAACACCACTTGTATTAATACGTATGAAAGGTCCGGTTACAAGCAATGTTTGCAAATCAGTTTTGCAAACTCTCTCAGTGTGTGTGTTCTCTCTGTCTAACTTTCGAACTCTCTATCTCTCCTGTCTACTACTGAAAGTGAACACAACACATGGGTATTTATACCCGACACAGCATGTCTGGTCGAAGGATCAGATAGAATGATCGAAAGATCATCTATCGATCTGAAACAGCTCGAAGGATCAACATGGACCTCGAAGGATGACATCCTTCGTGGTCCATCTATCGAATGCTTATCTTTCGAGCTCATCGAAGGATCTGAACTATCCTTCGATAACCCATCTTTCGACCCAGCCATATTACAACCATTGTTCGAACTGTTTGGCCAAGTCAAACCGGAGGATGGTTGACTTGGTCAAACTTACATCAAAGACATCGTATCGTATCAAGACTAAATACAGACAAAGTACAGACACAAGTGCACCAACAAACTCCCCCTTGGCTGTAGCTTTGTCTGGCTGTAGCTTTGTCTCGATCTTTGTGACTTCAAGTCTTTGACGTCTTTTCAAGTCTTCAATGTCGGAGGATCTTTAAAGTCTTCACGTCTTGAAAGCAGAAAGTGTATCAACAAACTCCCCGTTTCATGTAGGAAGTGTGTTGACAAACTCCCCCTTAACATAAGCTCCCCCTTGAGTTATGCTCGTGAAAGTCTTGATCTTTATGAATTGAGATCCTTGTGGTGTTGATGATGGTCAGTGGCAACTCGATCATCTTCATCATTTGAGTGCCTTCACGTCGTGTCTTCATTCCAAAGCTTGTAATCGACCATGTTCTCCTTGCCTTTAGAATCTGCACATGCAAGAAATCTAAACGCGTAATGAGAACAACTGCTTGGAATATAGTAATCATAAACAAACGACACACGTGTGACCATTGTTTAAACAAACACCGTCCGACAGTTTGAAAGTTTTAACAAATTTTATCAATTTCAAATTTTAACTTTCAACACTTGCAAATTTTGACCGTTTATGAAGATTCAGTCGTTTTCGGTTTTCGTTCAGGTTTCAGGTAACGAAGACTCGAGCTCCAACATCGTACGATCAAAAATAAGATAGAAATAAAATCTTTTTGGTTTTTATAAAGTTTATATTAAAACACACCTAAAATCTTTTTGGTATTTTTGAATATTTCAAATGTAAAGACTGAAAGCAGTAAATAAATATATACAAAGATGCAGAAATTTAAAGCAGTAAATAAATATTTACAGACATTCTTTTTGCGAGTTTCGAGGGTAAGAGAATCATATCAGTGTACGGTCATGCCAAGACACTCTTGTTGTTCAATTAGTTAACATTAAGATAAGCATCCTATAACAATTATCGGTATTGTTGTCCACTTAAGCTCAACTTATCAGATGTAATCATGGCGAGGGGATACGTTAAGGTATGATTTATACTTACCAACCGGTGTTCATCCACATCACGACACATTCCCGTATCAAGGTATGCACGAGGGTTCATCTTACCGGTGAGTATACCGATTATCATCTGTTTGACCGTATATGATGTGAGATTCTCACTTATTTTGAATTGAAAACAAGCCCTATGTGATAGAATCACTTATTGATGAGGAACTTGATTTTCGATGCATGAGGGCACAGGAGCAAGTCCGTGAACAGGTCAGTACTTTCGTACAGCAGAGAGACGAACTTGACACCCGGAAAGAATTTGTGATATTTTATCACTTATTTGTTTGGACATGTGATTGTTGATCACTTATTGAGGTCGTATGCAGTATGTACACGTATGTATAGTATCATGGAAGATCTAGACTTGCGTCCCCGTTATATTTCGGTAAAAGATACAACCATGATACCCAGATGATAAGCAGCATAAAGACCGAATATCTCAGAACCTCGGCAATCTCTCAAACGAAATTTCGGTACCAAGACCATATGCCAATGAATGGTTCCCACCTGGTCTTCAGTCGATTTAAGTTTATATCACCCTGCACACTTTAAAATGATTGTGAGCCTACCGATACATCTTATATAGAGCTGCTTATCGTTTTTCATTTAAGGTTTAAAGAGGTTTAGACAGACCACTGATGTACTATCATCTTCTCTTTTGCTCGCCAGGAAACTCATTTTTGTTTTTCTATTGTTTTTGTGTTTTTGAAATTTTTCGATGTTTTTGGATTTTCAAATTTGGATTTACTCCCCCTAAAATCAATAAACTAAGACAAATTTAAAACACAAAGGTATTTACAAAAATGATTTTCCGATGTTGGTTTTACTCTTGCTTGACCTTAATGCCGTTTACCAATAATAAATAGTCAAATCTTGATTTGTCAAATGCTTTGGTAAAAAGGTCGGCACGTTGGTCATCGGTGTGGACGTAAGCAACATCGATTAGCCTTTTCTCAAAGCAATCACGTATGAAGTGATACTTAATTTCGATGTGCTTAGTCTTTGAGTGCTGCACAGGATTTTTAGTGATCTGTAATGCAGCAGAATTATCAACGTAAATAGGAGTAGTTAGGAATTCAAAACCGTAGTCTCGCATTTGTTGTTGGATCCATAGGACTTGGGAGCAACAACTTGAGGCAGCAATGTATTCAGCTTCGCATGTTGATGTAGCGACGCACGTCTGCTTCTTGCACTGCCATGTGACTAGGCGATTTCCTAAAAACTGACATCCAGCCGTTGTGGATTTGCCGTCGATTTTGCATCCGCCAAAATCAGAATCACTGAATGCGATCAAGTCAAAGTTATTATCCCTAGGGTACCATAGACCGGTGTCAGGGTAACCCTTCAAATAACGAAAAATCCTTTTTACAGCTGCAAGATGTGAGGCCTTCGGGTTGACTTGATATCTGGCAAGCAGGCACGTTGGGTACATTATATCTGGTCTTGATGCTGTGAGGTACATAAGGGATCCGATCATCGCGCGGTAGTATGAGGGGCTAGTAGCTTCACCCTTCAAGTCTGGAGTAATTCCGTGATTTTGCGGCAATGGGGTACCGATGGGCGTTGCATCAGACATCTGGAACCGGCTCAAGATGTCACCAACATATTTAGTCTGATGGATGAATATCCCAGACTCAGTTTGTTGTACTTGTAGGCCCAAAAAGAAGGTCATTTCCCCCATAGCACTCATCTCGAATTTATCCTGCATTACACGCTCGAAATCCCTACACAAAACATCATTAGTAGAACCAAAAATAATATCATCAACGTATACCTGTACCAGTAGAAGATCTCCATCTTGTTCTTTGATGAAAAGAGTACAATCGATAAGACCTCTGCGAAATCCATTCTCCAGCAGATAATTAGATAAGGTTGCGTACCAAGCTCGCGGTGCTTGATGTAGACCATAGAGAGCTTTGTTGAGCAACCAAACCCGATCGGGATGGATAGGATCTTCAAAACCTGGAGGCTGTTCGACGTACACCTCTTCTTCCACCACACCATGTAAGAATGCACTTTTCACGTCCATCTGGTATACCTTGAAACCTTTGAATGAGGCATAAGCCAGAAAAATCCGAATTGCTTCTAGACGTGCAACAGGTGCATACACTTCGTTGTAGTCGATCCCTTCAATCTGACGAAAACCTTGAACGACTAGCCTTGCTTTGTTTCGAATAACGACTCCACGGTCATCCCTTTTGCATTTAAACACCCAACGGGTACCAATCTTCTTGTAACCAGCAGGTTTCTCTACGAGTTTCCAGACACCAAGCTTCTGGAATTGTTGCAGTTCTTCCTGCATCGCTTCAACCCAAGAGCTATCTTTCAAAGCATCTTTCCAAGTTCTTGGCTCTTCCTGTGAGACATAACACGCGAAAGACCAATCATTTTGTTGACCAGATTCTCGGATAGTTGCATACAAGCCTGCATTGTTGTTATTTCGCAACATGTTTCTTGTTTGAACGCCACTTTGTACATTTCCGATGATGTTTTGTTGAGGATGGGTATTGTGAATCCTTGTTTCTGGATTATCCTGAACTGGAATATTTGTACCCAGATTGTTGAGATTGAGATCAACAATCAATTCAAGGCCCGGAATTGACGAAGAGGATGATGCAGTAGCTTCAGCTGTTCTAGGGACATCCACTGGAGGTGTACCCTCTGAAGTACCATGTACTGCTGTTGTTGGAGCTTCTTGATCTGCATCTAGAAATTCATCATCCTCTGAAGATTCGTTCAAATCGGTAGCATCATGAAAATCCTCATTGTCGAGAGCATTATTGTTCACCGAAGATGGTTCTTGATTGACAAGAATTGGACGAACCAGCGGTGAATCTGTTGCATTGTCACTCTCGAAAAACATCCTTGCCGCAGCATTTTCTTCAACTGCTTCTACATTGATCGAATTGAAAAAGTCATCGTACTCAAACATCCAAGGCTGACCAGGATTTCTAACAGGCAAAGTGTGCCTTTGTACTCTGACTTCAGACCATTCCTCGACCCTTTTAGTCTCTAGATTCCAGACTCTTAAGTTCGGGGTGGAATACCCAAGAAAGTATCCATCAATTGCTCTTGCCCCAAACTTTCCATTAGGATCGATTATTGTGCACGGAGCTCCAAACGGTTCAAGATATGACAAATCTGGTTTCCGTTTGTTAATAAGCTCAAAGCAGGTCTTGTTGTGCCTTTTGACTGTAAGGACTCGGTTCAACGTATAACATGCAGAGGACACAGCTTCAGTCCAAAATGGAATCGGCAATTGTGACTCTACCAACATAGTCCTAGCAGTCTCGATCAATGTGCGGTTCTTACGTTCAGCGACGCCATTCTGTTGAGGAGTATAAGCCGCACTAAATTCGTGAAGAATACCTTTTGAAGTGCAAAACTCCGCCATGGCATGATTTTTAAATTCAGTACCATTGTCGCTACGTATCCGCCTAACCTTCAAGTTATAGAGATTCTCAATCTGAATGATCAAGTTTTTGATAATACCGAAGGTTTCACTCTTATGTGCCATGAACGCCACCCAAGAAAATCTTGAATAATCATTAGTTATCACGAGGCAATATTGATCATTCCTAATGCTTTTGTGCTTGACAGGACCGAACAAATCCATGTGCAAACATTCAAGAGGAACAGCCACCGTGTTGACTTTCTTTGTAGGGTGTCGCTTCTTTGTTTGTTTTCCTTTCTGGCACGAGACACAGACGTCTTGAAGATGGAAGTTTTTAAGAGGAACACCATTCACCAATTCATTTGACACCAAATGATTCATTTTGCGTAAGTGAATGTGACCCATTCGTCTGTGCCAAGAGATTGTGTCTTTTTCTGTGGCTTTGGAAACGAAACAAGTTGCTTGTGCAGACGTTGTGATAGCTTGGCTCATATCAAGGACATACAAATCATTTATCCTTGGAGCCGACAAGAGAATCCATTCTTTTGGAATTTTGAATCCGGGTTTCAGCACATAACATCCACTTGCATCAAAGTGTACTGAGAACTGCTTATCACAAATTTGAGAAACACTAAGAAGATTGTGATCAAGTTGTTGTACGAAGTTGATCTTATCAAAACTAACAACCCCATTGGAAATCATTCCTTCACCCGTAATATATCCGCCTTTATCTCCAGCAAAAGCAACATAACCTCCTCTAATAGATTTGACGTCGTAGAGAAGCTTCATGTCGCCTGTCATGTGCCTGGATGCCCCACTATCAACAATCCAATGACTACTGACAGTTCCTCCTGGAACACCCTGCACATGAACTCACATAATTAGTTGGAGATGGGGACCCAAGCCATTGTGGTCTTGGGTCTTCCATTTTCATCAACAACAATAACTTCTATTCTTTGATGATTTGAAAATTGTGATGGTCCCCCTGAATTTGTGGTTATTTTAGGTTTCCATGTCTGTTGAAGTTTACCAGTTTGATTGTTTGAAAGTTTAACTTCGTGATTGTTTGAAGTTTTTGAAAATTTTGAACTTTCTGGTTTAACTGGAACCGTTTGTTTTTGAACCACTTCATTTTTAAGTGCTTTTTCAACCACCTTGACTTGTTGGCGTTTCTGTTTCTTTTCCCTTTCTCTTACAAGTCGGGGATCTTGTTTTACAGACACAGATCGCTTTTGGTGATTGCGTTCACGGGGATCATCAACCTTAGCTTTCAACTTATGAAGATACGGACAGTTTCGAATTATGTGTCCAATGGTACCACATTCAAAACATGATCTTCGTTCAACAAACCCCGAAGAATCATGTGATCGTCTTACCGATGATGAACTTTGTGATCCCGAGGTACTAGGTTTTGAACTACTTGGTTCATTCCTTTTCATCACAGTTGCTTTCTTGACAAAATCTAAATTAGATTGATTTTCAAACTTTGCAATTTTGTCCATTCCCTTAGATTTCACAAAGTTCACATTCTTTTTCTTCTTCTGATTCGGCTTCCTTTGACCTTGAGCCGGTAATTTTCCTTTTGGCTTGGTATGGTTTTGCTGTTTTTGCACTGTTGGTAATTTCTGATTGCCAAATTGTTTTCTAACTTCAGCCTTTGGGATAGGAGGGCACTGTGTTACTGTAACACGTGATCCTGTCTTTCCCAAAAACTTACTTGTTGAATTTTCAAAGACTTTACTGATTAATGATTGATTAACATTCTTAATAGGAAAATCTTTGTCAGAATAAATTTTATCATCACCAACAAGAGTGTACAGCAAATCCACACTTTCCGACTCTTTTTCAGACAAGGACTCGATTGCAACAGTCTTAGCGGGTTTTGCAGGAGGATCACATAGAATATGATTCTCAAGAGGTATGTCCTCTTCGTTTATCACCGCATCAGACTTTGCTGAATCAGTATCATCAGACTCATCATCAGAAGAATCAGCATCCTCAATCACAACTGGAGGATCCTGATTCTGTTCAGCAGTTACAAATGTATCTGCTGACACATCTGAATCTGACGATACTTCTTTCTTGTATCCGAGTCCTGCTGCAAATTCCTCAACGTCCAAAGGAACAGATGGTTCAAAATGAGTTCTATACTCCTCATCAGGCAGTGCATCAAAATTGTTTCTCACGGGTGGTGGACATTTCTTGTAACCTATGCATGTGACATCCCGTTTCTCTTTCTGTACGTCAATGATGTGATCCAACACATAGCTAGAGCTCAAATAACTGTCTAACTTGAGTCAGATCGCCTCACTTTCAGTTTTAACACAGGCCATTTCCTTTTGCATTACCTCAAGACGAGTTATATAAAGGTTAATGTCAGTTTGTTTTCTGGAAACCATTTTTGTCAGCTCTGTTTTATCTTTCTTTAACGTTTCAATCATTAACTTAAATTCCTTTTCATGGTTTTCATAAAACATGTTGGCTTCTGTGCACTTGGAAAGATCAACGGTCAACTTTTGATTGTGGATGAATGTCACATCATATTTCTCTTGCAAAGCCTCGTGTTTGCTTTGCAATTCACACCACTTATCATTCAACGAAACATGTTTGTCTTGCAAGTCAAACAAACTAGCTTGTAAAGCATCATGTTTGCCTTGCAACTCAGACATGTTTGCATCCAAATCAGCACATTTAACATGCAATCTATCACAATTATCACAGATATCAGCAGTGGGTTCATCAACACATACCTGACTTGATGAACTGTCGACATTAGCCATAAAGGCTGAATGGAGAGAAGACGAAGAATAGGCAGCTTGATCCACCAAAATAGATCTTCTTTGAATTCCTGTTGTAGCTTCTTCCAATAGTTCATCAATATCTGCATTAACTGACGCAGTTGATGTGCCATCTTCCTGATCATTCCCTGAACTCGAGGACTCTTCATCTGAACTTCCACTGTAACCGGAGCTGTCTTCATCTTCAGAAGATTCACTACCATTGGTGGAAGATTCTCCACCACTGGCGTGTTTAAGATCCTTGACAACTTCAGCAAAACAAGCTGTTCCATCTGGAGCATCATTTCCCAACTGGATTGACCAATCACAGCCTTCATCTACTTGAACCACAAGTGCCTGGTTGGCATTAGATGGTCCTGCTTGGCTTTGGTTGTTGACAGGTACCAGCGTACGAACATTGTTCCTGTTCTGGTTCTGTTGGTTGCCTTGACCTCCTCTGAAAGGATTTTGGTTCCCATGTTGAGATGGCCTTGTGCATTCACGCTTGAAATGACCACGTTCACCACAATTGAAACACTTGACAGCCTGCTTATCAAACCCATACTTGGTGTCTTTCTTGCTTTCCAAGCTGGTTCTGCCTGTTCTTTCCATGAAATCCTTTGCTCGCCTAACAGCACTGGCAAAGGCCCACTTGATGTCCATCATCTCCATCTCCTCTTTATCGATCTGCTGATAGTCTTCTTGTGTCAGATTAATGTTACCAATCTGACCTTCCACTAATCCACAGTATGCGCTCACCAAAGTGTTTAGCATCTCCATGTGTTCCTTTGCTACTTCCACACTGACTTTAGAAAAGCTTGAGGTGTCGAGCCTTACTGTATTTGGCTTTGATTGTTGACCAGCAGATGATGTGCTTCCATAACACGCTTGCTGTTGAGGAGGAAGAGGATTTCCATACATGTCTCTTGGACCGGTAGATTGAGGAGGAAGTGGATTCCCATACATGTCTGTTGTTCCGGGAGATCGAACAGGTAATGGATTCCCGAACATATCAGTTGGTCTGAGAGGTCGTTGGCTCTGCTGTTACTGTTGAGGAACTGGTTCAAGCGGATTTCCATACATGTCTGTTTTTGGAAGGACCGGAACTTGGATGGTATTGCCATACATGCCAGTGCTAGTCACGAACGCTGTTTGAATTGGAGCATGCGAAGAAGGTTTCGTAGAAGTGCTAGAAGTTCCATAATACATTTCAGGATTTTGTGGCACTGGAACTCTTTTTGACTTGAGAGTTTCTTCCTGATTTTTGTTTTCCAGGATTTGAACAAAGTCATTGAAGCTTGTTGTAGCTAACGTGCCATTGTACTTCATGATTTCCAAGAAAGTATTCCATTGAGGTGGCAACGCATCTGCAAACTTTTTCACAATCTCTGCTGAAGCTGTAACAACCTCAAAATTTGACAATTCAGTCAGCAGATGATTAAATCGACTTGTCAAATCACCTAACGACTCATTCTCCATACAAGTAAAACCATCAAACTCTTTCTTTAGCAGTTCTTTTCTCAATTGACGTGTCGCTTCATTTCCTACGCCTCTTGTCTTCAAAGCATCCCATAACCTTTTCGTTGTCTTGTAACTGACAAATTGATGATAAATGTCTTTACTTAACGCCTGAGTAAGGATGGCATATGCTTTCTTTTCCAAATCGTAGACCTTCTTCTGATCTTCCGTTAGATCTGCAAATGTAGCAGCAGATGATGCGGCAACCTCTATTGTTTGATCGAAATCTGTGATGAACCGCAACCATAATTCTGTATTTTGACCAAGAACGTATGTATGAAATCTATCAATCCATCCTGGATATTCGTATAAGTGCATCAACTTTGGAGGCCGATTCAAACTTCCAGTTTCGCTCTCGCTTAAGAGAATGCTTTGAACACTTGGAATTTGATTTGATACAAATGCCCATTGACCGGTAGAAATTGCATTAGCTTGAGAAGATACCGGTGTGGAAGATGACGGAGTACCAAAATACATATCTGTATTTACCAGAGTATTCCACCTTGGATTCATTTTTGATCAAGAAAAATAAGAACCTGAAAATCACAAACTTGTTTAAGCATAAACAGACTAAGGATCGAAAGATCAAAGCTTGTTCGAAGGATCAACAGTGTTCGAAAGATCACTGTTGAGTTTCGAACAAAGATTTCGAAAGATTCTCCAACCGAAGGATCCTTATCTTTCGAAAAAGAACTGTAGACCGAAAGATGTATGCTTCGAAATGATTCCTTGGTTCGAAGGATGATGATCTATCGAACCTCCACTGATCGAAAGATGGTCTTTCGAAATGATTCCTTGGTTCGAATGATGATGATCTATCGAACCTCCACTGATCGAAAGATGATCTTTCGACTTCGAAGGATATCCTTCGATCGGTTCTGACACAGTTGACAAAGAGTGACAGGTTGGTGAAAAAGGTGATGGGTTGGTAAATCTTTCGGCAGAAAGTATGGTCAGACCATGATTTTCTGCAAAAACAGATTTGAACAAATAAAATATAACCCAAAAATGACAAACTTTATCCAGAATCCGGTCACCGGAGAAGCCGGAATTTGGCCGGAAATGACCAAAACAACTTAAAAGCAAGTTTTCAAGTTACCCAACCCGTCTTTTAACACACCCGGAAGTTTAGAAACGTTTTTACGACAAGAAATACGAGAAAATCAGTAAAAACGGATGCTAAAAACAGTGAGTTTTATCCAAACACTCCAAAGTCTTGTAAAAACCCGGTTTTTAACAAGGAAAAGAGCCACGGCTCTGATACCACTTGTAGGTCCCTCGGAGGTTGAGGTTCAACCTATTCCTTGTTATATCTAACACACTAGCGAGTGCGGAATCCAAGCTAGCATGCAAACCGAGAAAGAACAAGCATAAACACAACACACAAGGTTCACCGATTAACACCACTTGTATTAATACGTATGAAAGGTCCTGTTACAAGCAATGTTTGCAAATCAGTTTTGCAAACTCTCTCAGTGTGTGTGTTCTCTCTGTCTAACTTTCGAACTCTCTATCTCTCCTGTCTACTACTGAAAGTGAACACAACACATGGGTATTTATACCCGGCACAGCATGTCTGGTCGAAGGATCAGATAGAATGATCGAAAGATCATCTATCGATCTGAAACAGCTCGAAGGATCAACATGGACCTCGAAGGATGACATCCTTCGTGGTCCATCTATCGAATGCTTATCTTTCGAGCTCATCGAAGGATCTGAACTATCCTTCGATAACCCATCTTTCGACCCAGCCATATTACAACCATTGTTCGAACTGTTTGGCCAAGTCAAACCGGAGGATGGTTGACTTGGTCAAACTTACATCAAAGACATCGTATCGTATCAAGACTAAATACAGACAAAGTACAGACACAAGTGCACCAACAGAATCCAACAGAGTTTCTAGTCACAAAAGCAATTGTGTCCCATTTGTCAGGTAGTGATCTTAGAAACCTACTATTTAGAGTTGATTTTGCAAATTCAACATTAACAAGTTTAAGTTCACTAATGGGACAACTAAAACGTTCAAATTGTTGTGTTAGAGATTCTCCTTTAACATGGCAAAACGTTTCATATTGTTGATTCAAAACCTCCCTGTTATTTTCGATCACCTCTTCTGTTCCACTGAACTGCTCTTTAAGAGCATCCCATAGTTCTTTGGCACTGTTACAATGTAACAGTCCTGTATAAATGTCATTTGGAAGAGCTCAGGCTACTATGCTAAAAGCCTTTGCATCTAATTCAATTTTCTGAAAATCTTGTTCTGAGTAATTTTCAAGGCTTTTAGGCACAAAGCCTTTGGGATCTTCAGTACTAGGCACCATTGGAACGTGTGGTCCAAAGATAACTGACTTCCAGCATCCGGTGTTTTGCTGAGCTAACACATGGCCCATCCTACGTTGCCAGATATTGTACTCGGATCTGACAAGCATAGGTGGCTTGAATAGTGTTCCAGTGTTGTGAAGGTCGTGTGACTGTGATGTCATCTTGGTTGAATTTACAAAAGTTTTCGAATAATCAACTTTGTACGTGATTAGCACTTACTCTGTTTTTCAACTGATACGAACAGCTTTAAGTATCAATAGATTTGAGCTGAACTTTTATGTCAAATTGATTGTTAGATCGAATTTGATTGTCCTATGCTCTGATACCAATTATTAGGATCTGAGTTTCTTTAGATTATGTTGTTTATCATAAATGTAATATGAAACAGAGAATAATGTGCAGCGAAAATGGAAATAAACTTTATAACACACTCAAAGAAGAATAGTTTTCAGCAAACATGATTTCATTAGTCGAAAGATTGTATCAATTACAAAGATCAACTATGCATGCATGCAACTAAACTCCCCCTCAGCCTAAGCTCACTCATTTGTTCGTACAAGATGACTTGGTGTAAAAGAGCTAATAGAACAGTACATGTACTGTTCTATTTATAGTACAAACCTAACCACTGAGCATCTAAGCTGACGTCTGTAAGGATCGGTTTTCGACTCCGAAACGATTGCGTGTGACACGTTCGACGTGCGGAATCCGTGAGCGTGAGTGACCGAACACACGAGATGTAATATAAACTGTGATTCTATAGATGAATCTGAAAACGTACAACACCTGAATCACGTACACGGAACTTTCTCTCTCTAGGTTTTCTCTCTCTAGCTCTAGATCTCCAAAGCTCCTAAATGCCAAATGAGCAAAAGTCACAAAAGTTCTAAACTTTAACCCTTAGACTCCTATATATAGGCCAAGGCAATAAGGAATCTTTCCTTATTTACAAATATGCCACCTTGCCCTTTTCTATCTAATATTACAATATAAGGCTAGAATAAAACTGTTTCTGCTACGGTCTTGAGATGACGGAGGCGATAGACATACTGCACTAACAGACTCCCCCTTGGATATTACCGCAGTCAATCTCAAACATTTTGTCAAACTCGTAGCGTCTGGTCTTTCTCTCTCTAGATTGAACAGAATCCCCGTGGATCTGTCTTCAGCTTCAGCTTCCTCTTTCAGCAGACTCTTCAGGCTCCCCCTTTCGTCAAGCTTCCATGCTTTGGGATCGACACCTGGCTTTCTGGTTACAAGCTCCTCTGGGATAGTTACGTGGCTCCTTGAATGCACGCTCCCCCTTTCGTTGAGCTTGTCTTCGGACTCCCCCTTAGACTCAGCTGTCGGGATAGTAGTCTGGTACAACATCTGCAATTCTCAAACGTTCATAAGTAACAATATTTTGATTGACCAATTGTCCAGGAATCGTATCCTGGCTCTATTAAACTTTCTAAATCAAGATCCTGGCTCTATGATATAATAATATGAATATATCCAGAAATACTTGATTCCACTCCTCCTATCAACAATCTTCATGGATTTGGCAGTTTTAGCGAATAAGATTGAAAACTGGTTCTTTATAACAGATTTTAACAATCTAAGAATCCAAATCCCTCACAGTTTATCATCCAAGTCCAACTTAATGACCTTGGAGATATCACAAACTATTTTTGATTTTTGAAAATTTCAAGTTTCAACTTAATGAACTTGTTTTATTTTCAGAAACACGTTCAGCATACTTAGATTTTGAAACTCAGCTTCCCAGACATCGGTTGTCGAAAATAAAGCAGAATCAAAAATCTTTTTGTATTTTTCTGAAAATATAAAGCAATAAAGAAATATGTACAAACATATTTACAGACAATGTTTTTGTTTGAGTATGTGTCAGAGGATCATATCAGTTTTTGACAAGTCACAAGTACCGTTGAGCTTAGTTACACATTAAGAATTAAACAATTCACTTAGATGGTCGATATACTTGTCCACTTAAATTTTCACACAAAGTTCAACTGATTCAGGATACGAATTAAGTGTTTTAAGAACTTAAACTCATTCATGTGCCCCACCTCTTGAATATACTCCCGTATCCAGATCCCAATATTCAGTCTTACAGGTGAGTATACCTAGATGATATCTGTAAGGGGAATAAATTATGAAACCATACGAGTTCAGGTCAGAACTTCCGTTCAGCAGAGAACTCAGGTTTGACTTTCGGTGTGTCCCCTTTAGAGGATCTTTTATTTCAACAACAATGACTATCAATTTTATTGTTTCATCAATTTGCTGAGGGCTGCGCTATGTTTCAAGCAATGCGAAAAGTATTATTCGGGGACTAGGCCATTGCTTCCACAAAATCAGAAGTCCCGGAATAATACCCCAGATATCACTAAGCATAAAGACCTAGTATCTCAGAAAGAGGGGTCCTTCAAACGAGATTTCAGGGGTTACCTATATATCCAAGTAGTGTTCCCCACAGAATAAGTAAGTTTGAATTTAGGTTTATATCCCGAAAAAGTTTACTAAATGTATAAAAACCTACCGGCATATCATCAGTGAGACTGTTTAACGCTATTTAATCATTACATTTCTTTAGCATACTGTAACTATCTACTGATGTACTATCATTTCCTCTTTTTACACAAAAACTCAATTTTTGAATTTTATCATGTTTTTGGATTTTTCAAATTTTCTAAAGTTTTTGCATTTTCTGACAATTTCTTACTCCCCCTAAAATTCAAAACCATTTAAAGAAAATTTGACAACCAACACTGATAGCTTTATCTCGCCATCCATTTTCTGCTTCTCATGCACTGATTTGCAGAAAATCTAATGTACCCCCATGATTTACAACCCATTGATTTTCGACAGTTTGAAAACCGTTTTTCAATCTTGTGAAAGTAATCATGTTTGTTCAGCCGTGAGGGTTTCGGCTTATTCAATCAATATATTTTTGAAAATTTTGATTGATTTTTTTTTTACAAAATAAAAACATATTTTTGGTTTTTACATTTTTCAATTTTTAGGGTTATTGAAATATTGTTTATTTATTTACAGAAAATGTTAAACTCCCTGTTCAACCAAACCAGGGTCCAGCAGCCTCTTCCTGTGCCAGGCTGCCCCAACTTCTACTCTCACAATCTTCGGTTTTGTTGAGCACCTGCACATTCTTAAAAACTCAATTACTTGAACAATTTAGCCCAGGTCTGCTTGACCTTAGGCATTTCAACACAATAAGCTTCATTCAATTTTGGAAAATTTTTGTCAGTTTTCTCAAAAACTTTTTCATCTTTGACTTCAACCTTTTCATCATTCTCAGAAGTCACTTGTTTCTTAACCACCCAGTTCTGTCCTTTTGAAGCACTTCTCTTGTAAAATCGTGACTCGTTTTGATTATTTTGACTTTGAACAACAACTTTTGGTTTCCAAAATTGTTGGGATTTTGTCATATCAACTGATGTGTTCCAACTTTGTGTTGATCTGAATCTGGGTGTGTGAAAAATCTGTGTTTGTCTTGAATCAGACCTAGTCTGTTTTGGTTTCCAAGTTTGATTCGAAGCAAACATGTTTGTGTTGTACCTCCAAGTTTGTTTTGAATCAAATCTGGTTGACCTTTGTTTCACATCCTCAGATTTTTGTTTCTCAACATTTTCGGGCTTCTTCTTGTCAACATCCACAGGTTTCAGATTCGGACACTTTCGTGCAAGATGTCCTAATTGATCACACTTAAAACATGTTCTTTTTAAAACATCTTTAACCTGTGGTTGTTGCCTTTTCTTTTGAGCACAAAACTCTTCATTAGACTGTTGTCTAAATGTGAGTTTTTCCTCTTCTTCAAAACTTTTTCCTTGAACAAACCTCATTTTTGCCTGATAATTTGGCATTTCATTTCTTTTCCAACTTTGTTTCTTCTTATAACCCAACCCAGCCTTCATGTTTTTCTTCTTGTAACCAGGTTTGTTATAAAAAGATTTGTGACCTTTTCCAGCAAATTTTGAAATTTTAGATTTTTCAATCTCAACCATTTTGAAAACTTTATCAACCTTTTCTGAAATCACATTCTGAATCGGGAATACAACATCTAAGAATAATTTGTCCGATCCAATCATGGTATAAACCAATCCTTTTGAATCATCATTCAAATTTTTTCGGATTTTGTCTGTTTAAGATAGCCATCATGAAAATTTCCCTCATTTTCAACATGTGATTCAGACTTACCTTTGTTTGACTCGTCTTTCAGAACACTTTCAACAACCTTACTTACCACCTCTAAATCATTAGTTTCATCAGATTTGGAGTAAGTCACATCGATGCTTTCAGGTAATTGGTCAACTATGTTCAGGCCTTTTGCCACTTTTTCCTCATCATAAAAAGTATAATTGTTTCTCAATGGTGGTGGTACCTGATGAAATTCTGAACCAATACCTTTTTTATTCTTGTCAGTATCTTTGTCATCTGGTGTGATGTTGAAAATGCGTTCGAGAATGTACGAAGAGTTATGATAACTTTGAAGTTTGGTAACAACCTTTTCTTTTTCAGCCAGAACTTGTTTGAGATTAGCAACTTCATCAACACACTTGTTTAATTCCAGTTTCTTTTCTTTAAACTTTCTCTCATACAATTCTTTAGTTATTAAAGTTTCAGACAATCTTTGATCAAAACATTTGACTTGGCTCTTCAAAGTATCATAAGCTTCTTGTACTCTCTGACTCGACCACTTCAAATTTTCATACTCCTTTTGAAAATCTTGAAACTTATTATCTTTCTCCACACAACCAACACATTTAGCTGTACACATTTCTTTCAAAATCTTATTTTCTTCTTCAAGACCATGACATTTCTGTGTTAGCTTTTCAACCTTTAGTTTCAAAATTTATTCTTTTTCAATAATTTCTTTACATTTTCTGTGAAAACATTTTCAAGTTTATCTATTTCATTATCTTTTGTTTTTATGATGTCATCTTTTTTAGTACAGGCTTTGCACATTTCTATGCAATTCCTGCACTTGTTTTCATTGTTATCAACAGTCTCAACATTCGACAAGTCAGAAGATTCATTTACCTCAGTCTCTTTCAGCACTGGTTCTTCTGTCTCAGCTTTCTGATCTTCCTCATTCTTCTGTTCTTCTTCAGCAGCAAGCTTTGCAGTAATCTTCACCTCTTCAACCATCTTTTTCAACTCTTCTTCTTTTCTCTTCTTCTTTTCTCTTCTTCATTTCTACCACTTTTGGTAGACTCGCTTCGCAAACTTCCTTTATCTTGCTCACCAAATCTGGCAAATATTCTTTATCAGATAACCTTCTTGTGTTGAAAGTAGCCTGACTTGGAAGCAAATTTGTTACAGCTTCAAAGTCCACCTTTGATGGGTCAACAACTGGATTACCCCGTGGATCCATGTAACATTCCAATTCATCATTCCATCTTTTGGCTCTTTGGGCTTCTTTGAATGGTTCCCTGAATTTTTCGATTTCCCATCTTGCGTAATCATTTTTCCACCATCTATCATGATCAAAAAATCCTTCACCGCTGCTCGACATCTTCAAACAGTTTCTTGAAATTCACAATTTGTATATCTTGAATCACCTTTTTTCGGACACAAAATTTCAGATTTCTCTCAAACGGCTTGGAATTTAGATCTGAAAATTTGTAGGCTTGTAGATCTGGTAATTTCGCACAACATATCCGAAAATCAGCAATTTTCGACCGTAAAAACCTGTTCAAATTGACAAAAATCAGATAAAAACGTGAAGAACAAGAAAAATATGAAGAATTTTGACAAATCTGTATGATTTTGGCTCTGAATCTGATCAAATCTTGTACGAATCTGTGCGTTTAATCTTCGCAACCGAGCACCTGCTCTAATACCACTTGTAAGGATCAGTTTTCGACTCCGAAACGATTGCGTGTGACACGTTCGACGTGCGGAATCCGTGAACGTGAGTGACCGAACACATGAGACGTAATATAAACTGTGATTCTATAGATGAATCTGAAAACGTACAACACCTGAATCACGTACACGAAACTTTCTCTCTCTAGGTTTTCTCTCTCTAGCTCTAGATCTCCAAAGCTCCTAAATGCCAAATGAGCAAAAGTCACAAAAGTTCTAAACTTTAACCCTTAGACTCCTATATATAGGCCAAGGCAATAAGGAATCTTTCCTTATTTACAAACATGCCACCTTGCCCTTTTCTATCTAATATTACAATATAAGGCTAGAATAAAACTGTTTCTGCTACGGTCTTGAGATGACGGAGGCGATAGACATACTGCACTAACAACGTCACCTAGACAGTGACATTTAACAACCTAACAACCTCTAAACACTGATCATACAAAACACTGATTACAATAAACACTGATTATATAAAACACTGATGCAGCTTCCCACTGTTGTAGCCTAAGCACTGTTGTTGGAGATCAGTGCTTTCTCAAAGGGTGATCAGTCCTTGAGTCGGCAGCGCTTTAGTCTTCATCAGTACTTAAGAGACAGCAGTTGTTAGGGCTTCAGTCTTTATATCTTCAGCAGTTCTTTGACTAAATAGTTGTTGAGAAGATCAGCACTTAGGAATCATCAGCTGACAGAAAACACTGTCATTGGGGGGAATCTAGGACATGCACTGCTTATGTGATCAACTGTTGAGAACCATTTTTGGCTTTTCATATCATCTGTTATTCTGGCTTGATTGTGTGGGCCAACATGCAATTTAAAAAAAACTACCAAAATTAAAAGTGTAACTGAAATTCAGTAATTAAAATAAAGATTTAAAACCAATTTACTGTATAACTACAATCTTATCCTTAACAACTAAAAAGAAAATCAATGGTCCTGATTAGTTTACACAGTTTACTATGAAGATGTTGTTCACAAATAAACCTAATCCTATATATATATATATATATATAGTGTGTGAGTTACATTGGGGAACACTAAAAAAGTGGGGAACTATAGAACACTCTTAAAAAATTAACTTAACATGTTAAAAATCAATTTAAAAAAATTTGGCGCTTTCTCTTATAAATACTTGTAGAAGCATTTTTAATAAAAAAAATTAAGAACTAAAAATATAAAAAAAAACAGTTAAAAAAAGCTTAAATTTTTTTTTTACAAAAATGATTTTTTTATTAGAATAGTTTCTACCCATTTTTATAAGGAAAAGCGCTGAAAAAAATAATTTAAAAAAATTATTTTCAACATGTTAAGTTAATTTTATAAGATGTATTCTTTTAAACATATTTTTATATTTTTAGTTTTTTTTTATTAAAAAATGTTTCTACATGTATTTATAAGGAAAAACATTGAAAAAAAATTAGAAAAGGTTAATTTTTAACATGTTAAGTTGTATTTTTAATAGTGTTTCCCGTTTCCCCATTTTTTTAGTGTTCCCCAATAAACCTTCTGTTATGTATGTATATATATATATATAGAGGAGGGTTATCTTGAGAACGCTAAATATTGCGAGAACCGTGAGAACGAATGAAAAAACCAATCAAAACCAATTTTTTTAATACAAATCTCATTGTAATTAATATACAACATCAAAATAATACATTTCTCCTTTCAAAATGACTCTTTTTAGATTTTTTACACATGTGTAAATATAACAGATTTACACATGTGTAAATGGCAAACTTACACGTGTAAATTTTCTTTATTTACGAATTCACGTAAATTTAAACGTGTAAATTAAATTTCTAACATTGTATTCAAATAATAATGATAAGTGTAGAAAAATTTTTTGAATTTGAATTGTTTTTGACCAAGTTCTCACGATTTTTTCATTTGTTCTCACGGTTCTCGCGATATTTAGCGTTCTCATTTAAACCCTCCCCTATATATATATATAGGGGATCGCTAGAATGAGAACCACCACGAGTTATGAGAACCACGAGAACCGCGCCCCGCGGGTGGCCGTCGGCGACGAAATTTTTTTTACACCTAGATCCGTATATTTTAGTGGGGGGGTTTAAATTTTCGGTTCAAACGGCGCGCCCGAGGGGGTAGTTTTTTACGCCCAAAGTTTGGGTTTTTTTAATTTTTTTAATTTTTCTTTTTTTTTACCAAACTTTGGGCGTAAAAAACTACCCCCTCGGGCGCGCCGTTTGAACCGAAAATTTAAACCCCCCACTAAAATATACGGATCTAGATGTAAAAAAAATTTCGTCGCCGACGGCCACCCGCGGGGCGCGGTTCTCGTGGTTCTCATAACTCGTGGTGGTTCTCATTCTAGCGGCTCCCTATATATATATATATATATATATATATATATATAGATGTCAATAGTTTGTTGTATTTGAACCATAATATAACTTTCACATTGTTGGGCCTCTTTTAGTACATTGCAATTTGCCAAGATCATATGGGCCTTGTCAGGTGGGTCTAAAGTCAACGTGGTGGGCTGGTATTATGATGCATTCATCGATCCAATCAACAATAGAAAAAAACAAAGAGATGGCAATCTAGTAACTAAAAGAATTCAATAGGGGCAGACTTGTAATTTCACATGTTCTTTAAAACATAGAAGCATTGACGTTTGTTTTTTCCTACCCTATGTATTTTAATCAACTTTGTAAGTTTGTCAACTTTAGTCTCTATTCTTATTATTTTTCCTAGTTGCTCGTTTAATCATCGCTTCGGCTTGTTTTTAATATCTTTTCATATTGGGACCTGTAATAATATAAAATAATAAAATACCAACCTATAAAAACTAAAAATGACCAAAAACTATTAACATAATATACAAAATACATGGATATATGATAGTGTTGAGTTAACTGCCATTTTCGTCCCTGTGGTTTGGTCACTTTGGCCATTTCAGTCCATTTTTCAAAAATGTGCCATTTTCGTCCCCCACGTTCTGGAAAGGTGCCATTTCAGTCCAAATATCATAACCCAGTTAAGTCAGTTTGTAAATAAGGACTGATTGTGTAAATTTGTAACATAAAGGACTGATTGTGTAAATTTGAAAAATGGACTGAAATGGCAGTTAACACCACCACCACTAGCCCTGCCACCACCACCACTCCGCTGCCACCACCACCACCACCGCCACCACAGCCACCACCACCACCGCCACAGCCACCACCGCCACCACAGCTACCACCGCCACCACAGCCACTACCAGCTTCCAGGAGAGGATCTTGATGCTCTTATATCTGTTTCCTCTAATGAGGACCTTCAGAATATGATAGAGGAGTACAATGCGCTTGGAAATCTTGACGGGTCCACTCGACTCAGATTATTTTTGATTCCTTTAAGTGAATCTGAAATTGATTGCATGATTGAAGCCAATCCTAATCAGCAGCAGAATCCAGATTATCAATTTGTAGTTGCGGTCAATGGAATAGTTGATCATAATCTAACAAGAAAAAACGATTCACGGTGTTTGACAAATGAAGTTAACTAGTTGATATCTGCTGATTCAACAGACGTACTTTTGGGATCTAATGCTAATGAGACTCAAGATGGAAAAACTTTACCTTCTACACTGAGCTTTGTACCACCCGAGATGCCAGCTCAGCCGGAATCTGTTGTCTTGCAAGAGAAGTATGTTGAACAAAATGAAAACGTGCATCCGCAACTTGTAACTGAGATACCGAGTACGAAACAACCTGTTTTGTACAGTCAGACAGATCAATTGAAGACAATACATGCTGATGCAAATTGCATAGATGAGAAACTACAAACAGCAAATCAAGACGTAAGGAAAAATGCTGGAGTGAACAAAGTTTCAAAGGAAAACATACCAACTTTTTATCAAGCTGATTTTGTTTCAAACAATACATCATCTGCAACTACCGATGGTGACATCAATAAAGCATCGAAGGTAAACTCTGAGCAGATATCTGTTCTGCATAAAGCACAAGTCCCGGACCACATAATCCCTGTATTAACCTCAACAAATCTCAAGCCTGTTCCAGATGCTGTGATGCATCCGATCTCAAGCAGTCATTTAGAGAAGCCTCCAGCCGAGCCTGCTCTTAGCACGCAAAGAAGTTATGTGGTGGCGGTGGTGGTGGTGGTGGCAGTGGCTGTGGTGGCGGTGGTGGCTGTGGTGGCTGTGGTGGCTGCGGTGGCTGTGGTGGCTGTGGCGGTGGTGGTGGTGGCTGTGGTGGCGGTGGTGGTGGTGGTGGTGGCAGCGGAGTGGTGGTGGTGGCAGGGCTAGTGGTGGTGGTGTTAACTGTCATTTCAGTCCATTTTTCAAATTTACACAATCAGTCCTTTATGTTACAAATTTACACAATCAGTCCTTATTTACAAACTGACTTGACTGGGTTATGATTTTTGGACTGAAATGGCACCTTTCCAGAACGTGGGGGACGAAAATGGCGCATTTTTGAAAAATGGACTGAAATGGCCAAAGTGACCAAACCACAGGGACGAAAATGGCAGTTAACTCGATAGTGTTTTACAACACATCAAATATCCTCACACTTAAAAAATTTCCGTCCCTAAAAAAACTTTTCAATGGAATCATAACAAGGATAAATGACTTCAAAAACTTTAGATTATTTATTTAAAAGATATAAGAACGTATAAACTACGATTACCGGTATTATTAGCTGCTTAAACCCAACCGCCAACTCATTAGGCCTCATTTATGCTAGCTTTATGTTTAAGTTAACATTCAATCTAAGGGTCTCACACACAAGGTCCACAAATCCACCTAATCTCATATCAAGCTTATAAGGAAATGATTAAAAATCTATCACTTTATATAAATAAATCTTTTGTATCAAAAATTAAATTTTTGATGGAATGATGGATGATATTTAGGAGCTTTAGCAATTTTTTCCCATGTCTAACTCAGATGGCTTTATCACTAAGTTGCTATCCTAGTGGGAAACACCACGAGCTTCACATTTTTTCTTTTCTTTAACTTCAACCTAGCTAGTATACCCCAACGAGTCACCATCTCAATGGTTAATACCATAGGCTTCAGTTACTTTTTTTTTTAATTTAGATCATATAAATGGATGATAGGCTTTTTTCTCGTGCCACTAGATCTTAAGTTAGTCTCCTAAAAAGGAAAAAAAGCGTACCAATTTAATTAAAAATACTTATAGGTTATTTGCTTATAGTATTTCCGTACATACTATTAACAGTTTCAACTTTTTTATTTCTCCTAAGATGATGACCCACAAGATATTATGATTTTTAATAATGTATATTGAAAGCAATTTAGGGAACCCTCTAAGTCTGTTGGACCTACCAGTACATCTTAGAAAATACGTCTTCTATCTATTTTTATCTCCTTTATATATATATATATATATATATATATATATATATATATAGGGGAAGGTTAAAATGAGAACCACCTCGAGTTGTAAGAACCAGTGAGAACCACCCCCGCGGGGGGCCGTTGACCACGATTTTTTTTTTTACAACTAGATGTGTATATTTTAACACCCTACGTAAAGTTTGGGTTCAAACGGCGCGCCCGAGGGGGTAGTTTTTTACGCCCAAAGTTTGGGTTTTTTTAATTTCTTTTAATTTTTCTTTTTTTTAACCAAACTTTGGGCGTAAAAAACTACCCCCTCGGGCGCGCCGTTTGAACCCAAACTTTGCGTAGGGTGTTAAAATATACACATCTAGTTGTAAAAAAAATTGTGGTCAACGGCCCCCTGCGGGGGTGGTTCTCGCTGGTTCTTACAACTCGAGGTGGTTCTCATTTTAACTTATTCATATATATATATATATACTATATATAAAAGCATAGTAGAAGGACTTCTTAAGGTCATTGTCATTCTCTTATAACACCCCTAAAGCATGATGTACAAGTCTTTTAAACACTAGAAAAAATCACTTTCCACTTATACCCTTCTACTAAAACACTGGATACATTAGGTTTTACATTCATTTCAAAATCGCCCGCTCCCTGCTCCTCTCTCTCTCTCTCTCTCTCTGGCGATTCCAGATCTAGATCTAGGGTTTTTCTCCAAGACGATTCAAGATCTAGCTTTTCTCATTAATACCGGATCGATAAACAAATCACAATGTAGTGAATAAAGCTTTGAACTCTTCCCCACCCAACTTCAAATCTGTAGATGTTTGATTTTCCTTCTAGGGTTTCTCATACTCCACAACCCGTCGTCGCTGTTGAAGGATTGATCAATGTTTTAATAGCAAAGTCTAGCTGCACATACTCTGGTCTTTTTGGCAATGAGGGATCCTTTTTTCTTGAATCTTCCAACTGTTTATAGCTTGATAAGGTTGTTGACTCATTCCATTTGGCCAGAGTTTTCATGGTGCCTCTGTTTGCAGCTGTCCGTTCTTCTTTCATTCTTCTCATCTTCAGACCCCTTTTGTCATTTGGTTTTTTTTCCATCTTTCCAATTTGGGGTTGAAGGAGGGATGTTCGGGAAGAGATTCAACTTTTATATCCTTACTATTTCGTCTAGTCGGGATTCTATTGGTCATAAATTAAAATCTTCCTTTTTAGCATCATATAGCTTTGTTTCCATGATGTTATTAAGGTAATCCTCTCTGAGCATCTTTATGAGATATGCATCAGTAATGGGATCATGGGATAGGTTTTTGCAGAACATGCAGGCATAGCCTTTTAATGATTCTACCTTTGTGTATTCTAAGGCTGGAATCTGCATAATTTGCTTATCATCTTTCCACTGATTTCTTTCAAGCACCATTCGTTTGACCTGCCTTTTCTTCAGTTCCAAGTATTCTTCAACATTGGTTGGGCTAGCAAGGCTTACAGATGGTACTGATGATGAGATTGATGATGATGATGATGATGGGATAAAAGGTGTTGTGGTTATGGAAGAAAAATCTGTAGGTGGGTGTTTTGATAGGTGAGGTGATCATTTTCTTTTCTTTATTTTTGGTATAGGTGGGAGTGATTTTAGAAGTGGAAGTGTTGTAACATCTGTTGGTCTTTTTGTATTACCAACAGATGTTTGGGATGAAGGAGCAGCTGTTTGAGTGATAGGTAGAACAGTGATTTGAGTGGTAATGAAAGTGGTTTGAGAAGTGGATGGAACAGTGGTGTGAGTGGTTGGTGGAACAGTGGTTTAAGTGATTTTAGCCTTTTTGGCTGGATTTGCAGGTGGTGGAAGCTTTCTCAGGCTATCACTACTTTCCCCCTTTTTGGCATCATCTGTAGGATGTCTGGGAGTTGGAGTAGCACATCTTGCTTGAAGGAGATAGTCTTTTATGGCATTGATTTCTACTTGGGTGTCTGTAAACCTAGCTTCAACCATATTTCTTATCATCTCCATGTGTAAATTATGAGTGGCATCAGCAGACTGATTTTTTAGTTGAAGATAAGTTTGGGCATGAAACCAAACTTTTTTCTGCAAGTTCTGCATTTGTGGGAGGTGTAGAGTTTTGTATCAGAATCTTCATCATGTCTTTTATCTCACTCACTGATGTTTCAAGATTGGATACGCTAACCGTCAATTCTTTGTGTCTTAATTCATTACCTAAACAAATAGGATCATCTGAATTCCTACTAGAAGTGGTTGCATCAAGTTTTGAACCAGATGCCCTTTTTTCTTGGTACTGGGGACTTCCAATTGTTTTTTAGTGTACAATTCTAGACTCAACAATTGTTGCCTTCAAGGGGGGTCTTAGAAATGTAACCACTTTCCAACTGTGAGAACATTCTGTAACACCTGACTTAATAAATCAAGATTTTATTAATAAAATACACATTTAAATGCTAAAATGTGACTTTACAAAAAAACTTTTCATACTAACATTTCCACATGTTAACAACATTTCAAAAAATACAACTTAATGTAATTGGATTAGTCGTTTTAAAGATACGACGAAACGCCGCGCGGAAGCTTGTATTTTATCGTGTTCGGTTCCTCATCGAGCTTGATCTTTATCCGGGCACTCTTGGCGATCACCTATGATCAAAACCAACTTAAAAGTTAGTTTTGATAGTCAAATATTAAGTTCAAAAAGTTAGTTTTGATCTTCATCCGGGCACTCTTGGCGATCACCTCGCTTTTATTATCACATATTCTATGGCGACGCAATATTCCGAATCGCTAATCGCTCCTGTTAACACAAGGCTTGACAACCACATTAGTCGCTATTGTCAAATGGTGTTATCACCACCATTCGACCCGTTTGGACTATATGCCCAACGTTATCTATTTAAATCAAGAACATCGATTTTGATTTCCAATTCATACATCCATCCCATCTCGGATTTTATTATCATACCCCTTTTCTTTTAAACTCTTTTCTTACAAATTCAACCCATTTCGGCATACGCCATGGGTATTCTTTTAACTTCGATTTACATTAGTCAACACTTGACCAATTTCCATTTTATCCTTTTTATCATTGTTAGATTACACTACAAGGTAATCTTAACGGGAATTCATAATTTCTTAAATCATTACATGATTTATTTACCGTTGTGCCCTTTTTGCCATAAACCAAGGTTTTTATCATCTTTATATGTTCCGACTCGTATCGATCGCGTCGGAAATTCATATTTTCTATATTATCGTTATCGTATTTATATCGTATAGAATAAACAAGTATTCTACATAATTGTGTAAGTTTCACTTACCTTGCATCCCGAATACGCTTTTCCTTTATGCTTGACTCGTTCGACCCGCTTCCTCCCCAAGCTTCACCTAGCTTGTTAAGCGCCAACTATCATTCATCATTCACAAGGTTGTTAGATTAGTCATTCTAAATCATGACTTTCACACCTTATGAATCTTTGACTACTTTTCTTATTGAACTAAATCATAAATCATGAGTTTAATTCTTGTGTCAAGACCCACTTCAAATCAAGTATGAACTCTTAACAATTCCCCATTTTGTTCAAGTAGTTCATTCATACAAGTTAGTATGGTGTTTATAAACACCAATACAACATCAATTTCATTAAATCATCCAAAAACCCATTTTCAAGTCATGTATGATCAACACTAAAACTTGGAAATTGTTCAAGTATCTTGCATCAACTATCAACTATGATGATTTCTAGCATAAATATATCATCATCTTCACTACACAATCAAAACCCACTTGTCTAAAAGTGGTAAATCATCAAATTATTCAAATCATAGAAACTTTACTTCAAATTTCTACTTAGGGTTTGTTCCTAAGCAATCACACTTCACTAATTCGGCCAAAGCCTCTACGATTCATACATAGATTGCATCATGCAAAGTTAATCGATTTTCACAACTTCAAGAATGTTAGAAATTCGACATACCTTACGATCCCCTTGACTTGGTGACCGTTTCTATGTGTTCAAATCCAAATTTGGCCCTTGTTTGATCCTCCAATTTGAAGATCTTGTTGAAATTAGGGTTTGGCTCCATGGGAGCTAGCTCCTGTCGATTACAGAACACACACTTCAAGTGTGTGTTTTGTTTTGATTTTTCTTTTATTTTATAACTTGTTAAGTTATCCCAATTTAACCCCTCATGTTTGGTTCGTTATTAAGTAGGCCACAACCTACTTATTTTCCACAATATTCCCACTTATTAACTAGGTTAAATACTCCTAGTTAACTTAGCGGGTTAGGGAATATTTATGACTAAGTTTATTTTAGGTCCCGTTAACTCGGGCCTTCTATCATTTTATTTCTTAAAAGCTTTTATTCACTTTTTATTTATTATTAGGATTAATTATTTAAATCCTAATATTTACCGGGTAAACTTTTTACCACTAACAGTATTTTACCCGTCAGTAATATTAACGTGGTTTGATTACCAAACCTGTTTTTGGGGTGTTACAAGTCTACCCCCCTAAAGAGGTTTCGTCCCCGAAACCTTATTTACGTAGTTCATTGGTTTAATTAAACGAACCTAGTTTCGTTTTTAAGGCTCCCGTTTCCTTTGGTCAAAAGTTTTCGTGTATACGACGCGTACGTCTTTCATGTGTAAGGCCTCGCGGGCCGTTACTTACAGCTTTTAACCCTTTATCTTTATTGACTGAGTTGTCACTTGACCACTTGGTCTCGTTAGTCTTTTAACAGGTCTATTTCGCGCTTGTGTTATATTAACAAGCGCTTGTATTTGTTATGACGATTTCTTATCTTTGAACAGTTTTACCGGCTAGACTAATTAGTCGCCGTCACTTCATACCCCGTAACTCACGTTACAACGTGATCATTTTCTATGTTTCTTTTCTTGTCCGTGAGCGTGTCACGTCACGTTTAAGTTTAATTCAACGTTTCTTTATAATACTTTTTCTTTTCGAATGCATCGTCTCGCACCTATCGATCTTGAGACCCATACTCTTTGATATTTGTTATTTCCGAATTCGTCTTATAGTATTCATATTTGTTAGAACGTTGTTTCTTACTAAAACTAAATTTTAGTTTAACGTCCTTCTCTTTAACTATGTTAATTACTCTCATCGAGGAAATTGACACCTATAATTTATCCTTTTCGTTCTCGTTTACACAAAAAATTGTATCCCGTTCCCTCGCTTTATACTGTCGACCCGTAGGTTCTTTCACTTAGCCTCATAGACTATTTCTTTTAAATTTTTCACCCTTTTAAGGTGGGATCTCAACAGTTCGTTTCTTTCATTTATGACCCAAGGGTCTTCTCGGTCCCGTAGACCTTGACATTTCTTTGAATCCCGTAGGTTATGATGATCCCATAGATCATCTTTTATTCGTGTCTGTATTCAAATGTATATATGTATACATGTATAGCTTCAAGGCATCCCTTGTTATATTGGAAATCATTTATTTTTGCTTTTTTTAAACTTTAGTTGACCTTGACCGTAGTCTAAGACTTCATTTGTTTACTTTCGGACTAATCCCCCGACTTTATGACTTCTAACGTTAATTACACGTCAGTTCGTTCTACGCCTATCGTTTCCCGGTTCATTCTTATACCTCTTGACAACCCTTTACATAGGTTTGTTAACATCTCACACTTTTATTTATTCAGTCCGCGCCCACTTACATTAGCAAGCGTCATCATTTATTTAATTCGTTTGACTTGTTCGTGTGAAATTTCATCACTGATGAACGTCAAATTTCATTCTTTGTTCGACCCGTTCGACTTTTAACTAGTCGAACGTAATTTTTATCAAAATTTATGTTTGCGAAAATTCTTGTCATCTTTTAGTCATGACTCATATTCCGAGTCTTTTGACTTTCTATTTCGCGTTCCTGTTTCTCAGTCTACGCATGCGTTTAAATCCTTACCCACCAACCGGGTGTTTTACCGAAGTCGTTATTATTGCAACCCTTACGGTATGCATTATGACTTCGTTTCGCTTTTATATTCCTACTTTGTTCTCAAATTTGGTGTTTTACAAAATCGGCCCGTTAAGAGTCATATTTGCATTCTCCGGGTTCGAGTGTAAGCACACCCCTCCCAATTGCATATCTTAATTATTTTACATGTTTCTTTGTCCCTTCCCTCGGGCTCATTATCCTAATAAAATACGCTTCCGTCACTCGGCTGTGCGTTTACATTATGATCAAATATTCTGCTTATCTGATTCATTTGGGTACTTTTTAATTTGTCCCTTTAACCCTGTCCTTACTACATCGGATGTAAACGTGTCCGCTATAAGAAGTTCATGGTATCATATGCCACTACTTACTTGGCCAGAGTAAGTGATTAACACATGACACGCATGACCTTTTTATAGTTTTCACATCACGCCCTATGTAAGTAACGCCTCTATTTAGTTTTCTTGGAAATAATATCCTGGATAGGTATTCTATTCAGGTTTTCCAAGTTTCTAATTTACATATGCAACAATCATTCTCTACATGTTTGTTGCATATTGTTACTTGTGCGATTATATTTAAAAGCACGCACCTGGTAATGCTTGCCCCGACGGGCGTTTCTTGCCATTAACTTTGTTCGCGGTCGTTACGCGATTTAGTCCTTGGTGAGCATGCTCCTCTTGTCATACTTCGGACCGTTCTTCTATCATATCCGTAATTTGTTAAACTCTCGCTATCCTCATATGCGAGTGTCCTTCAACTAAAACATATACAACAGTTAATAATTTCAACTTCAATAATCGCCCGTATTATAATACAAGGCTTTTTCTACTATACGCGTCAACGCGCGTATTTTCGTTGACTATATCTATTCTATATCGTTTTTATTGGTGTAACGTGTATTACACGATAACCGTATGTGTTGTTCTCAACACTTTAATCATACTAAACCATTGATATACATGCACTTACCGGATTTGCGATCAAGCCTCGAACCGAACACCAATCTTTATCAAGAGCGTAAGGTTTAAGTCCAAGCATAGCTTTCCCACCATACTTGAATCTCTTAAACCAAGGCTCTGATACCAACTTGTAACACCCGACTTAATAAATCAAGATTTTATTAATAAAATACACCTTTAAATGCTAAAATGTGACTTTACAAAAAAACTTTTCATACTAACATTCCCACATGTTAACAACATTTCAAAAAATACAACTTAATGTAATTGGATTAGTCGTTTTAAAGATACGACAAAACGCCACGCGGAAGCTTGTATTTTATCGTGTCCGGTTCCGCATCGAGCTTGATCTTCATCCGGGCACTCTTGGCGATCACCTATGATCAAAACCAACTTAAAAGTTAGTTTTGATAGTCAAATATTAAGTTCAAACAAGTACAGGGGTTAAAAAGACAAAATTTAACAATTTTCCGGAGTTAGGGGGCGTCGCGTGATGCCAAGGGCCTAGGCGTCACGCCTAGCCCTTGTTTTCACAGACTGTTGCCTTCAGCTGTTGCTGTACATTCCCAGCATGATCCGATTTCACGGAAACGAGCATAACTCACTCGTTTTTAATCCGTTTTACCCGATTCTTTTTCCTACGCGTCTGTAATTTAATTCTCCATCATATGGAGTGAAAATCCAACATCCAACATAATAAATTTTGAGACTTCTAAGCCTTCGACTCGCTACCCTTTTACCGAATTTTAACCCGTTTATGCATTTTATCAAACAAACATATTTGTTTGACCCCCATTTCTCATGAACCCTTTAATTCCAATATTACCTTTCATATTAGGTTCCAATTACGGATTTCTACGCATTATTGACCCGTTTTTACTTAAAATCTTATTTTGACCCGTTAAGGGTATTTATGTCCTTTTAGGCATAAATCTCGCTCATTTACTTTTAGCACCATAATTTTCACATTAGTTTTTCAAATGGTCTTCCACCACAATTATATTTGTGGTGGATTTGATGTAGTAAACTATTTATGTCACATTTTACATCTCGGTTTGTCATTTTACGAAAAGACCCATTCTTAGGCATTTGACCCACAAAGGTTAATGCCTATAACCTTGATGCTTATCTAGGGATTACATGATTATAATACGTGATTCCCAAACCACCCCGAAGGGCCGTTTGCCTGATTTACCCATCAAAGGCATATTTATCAACATTAGTCCCTCATTTACGACGAAGGACTTTCACTACTATTATGATCAAAATCGCACATTTAAAATGTAATCTCATTGATGCGTACCTAGCTCGGGTTAACAAATAGACCCGATTTATACCTCGCTTTTATTATCACATATTCTATGGCGACACAATATTCCGAATCGCTAATCGCTCCTGTTAACACAAGGCTTGACAACCACATTAGTCGCTATTGTCAAATGGTGTTATCACCACCATTCGACCCGTTTGGACTATATGCCCAACGTTATCTATTTAAATCAAAAACATCGTTTTTGATTTCCAATTCATACATCCATCCCATCCCGGATTTTATTATCATACCCCTTTTCTTTTAAACTCTTTTCTTACAAATTCAACCCATTTCGGCTTACGCCATGGGTGTTCTTTTAACTTCAATTTACATTAGTCAACACTTGACCAATTTCCATTTTATCCTTTTTATCATTGTTAGATTACACTACAAGGTAATCTTAACGGGAATTCATAATTTCTTAAATCATTACATGATTTATTTACCGTTTTGCCCTTTTTGCCATAAACCAAGGTTTTTATCATCTTTATATGTTCCGACTCGTATCGATCGCGTCGGAAATTCATATTTTCTATATTATCGTTATCGCATTTATATCGTATAGAATAAACAAGTATTCTACATAATTGTGTAAGTTTCACTTACCTTGCATCCCGAATACGGACCCGCTTCCTCCCCAAGCTTCACCTAGCTTGTTAAGCGCCAACTATCATTCATCATTCACAAGGTTGTTAGATTAGTCATTCTAAATCATGACTTTCACACCTTATGAATCTTTGACTACTTTTCTTATTGAACTAAATCATAAATCATGAGTTTAATTCTTGTGTCAAGACCCACTTCAAATCAAGTATGAACTCTTAACAATTCCCCATTTTGTTCAAGTCTCATACAAGTTAGTATGGTGTTTATAAACACCAATACAACATCAATTTCATTAAATCATCCAAAAACCCATTTTCAAGTCATGTATGATCAACACTCAAACTTGGAAATTGTTCAAGTATCTTGCATCAACTATCAACTATGATGATTTCTAGCATAAACATATCATCATCTTCACTACACAATCAAAACCCACTTGTCTAAAAGTGGTAAATCATCAAATTATTCAAATCATAGAAATTTTACTTCAAATTTCTACTTAGGGTTTGTTCCTAAGCAATCACACTTCACTAATTCGGCCATAGCCTCTACGATTCATACATAGATTGCATCATGCAAAGTTAATCGATTTTCACAACTTCAAGAATGTTAGAAATTCGACATACCTTACGATCCCCTTGACTTGGTGACCGTTTCTATGTGTTCAAATCCGAATTTGGCCCTTGTTTGATCCTCCAATTTGAAGATCTTGTTGAAATTAGGGTTTGGCTCCATGGGAGCTTGCTCCTGTCGATTACAGAACACACACTTCAAGTGTGTGTTTTGTTTTGATTTTTCTTTTATTTTATAACTTGTTAAGTTATCCCAATTTAACCCCTCATGTTTGGTTCGTTATTAAGTAGGCCACAACCTACTTATTTTCCACAATATTCCCACTTATTAACTAGGTTAAATATTCCTAGTTAACTTAGCGGGTTTGGGAATATTTATGACTAAGTTTATTTTAGGTCCCGTTAACTCGGGCCTTCTATCATTTTATTTCTTAAAAGCTTTTATTCACTTTTTATTTATTATTAGGATTAATTATTTAAATCCTAATATTTACCGGGTAAACTTTTTACCACTAACGGTATTTTACCCGTCAGTAATATTAACGTGGTTTGATTACCAAACCCGTTTTTGGGGTGTTACACATTCTCTCTACAATTGTAGTGGCTGCCCCACTTGAAATACCTTCCAGTGTCTCTTGAGACACTGGATGTGTAACCTCCTCTACTTGTGGGCTAACACTGATTCCTGACCTTGCCCTAGTCACATGTTTGGGTAAACTCTCAGTGACTTGCTATTGAGAGGAACTAGGTTGATGCAAGTCAGGATTATCAAGTGCATCAAGAAATATCTGTAATGGTGATGGACATGTTGAAGTGAGTGGTGATGTAGAAAGAGAAGCAGCCCTGGGAGAGGGGCTTGAGTAGAGATAATCAAGTGATGTATCCCCCCCTTGATGTGGGTCCCCGGTGCTTACGACACTCTCCTTTTGTGAGGATGAGTAGGGAGTTTGGATCGGTAGGTGGATGTGTTTGCATATGTTGTGAAGAAGTAACAACAGATGTGCTTCTTTTGTGATACAACAGGTTCCTCTGGCACCTCATCTTCCAGAGTAACCTTTTTTGGGGTTTTCTTTTTTATTTTGGGCTTGCGGATAGATTTAAGCTTTTTGGAAATGGCTGGTGTGGGTTCCATAGTGTTGGGATTTGCACCATGGTCACCAGGAGCAGTGGGCTCTGCAACAGATCTTGTAACATTTGTTGATGGATTTTCTAAAACATTTTCTTTAGTCACATTTTCTTGACTTTTGGTCAGCATGTGAGTAAGAGTTTTGTTAGAAAGACTTTTAATTTGGAGGCCATGCCCTCTTGCAAAAATATTTTCCGCCAAGACCCTTTTTAAAAGATAACTGATAAGTCTTGGGTACAAGAGAAAAGCTTTGGGATTGTTTTCTTTCTTAGCTTTCACATTAGCAACCATATCCAAAAACAAAGCATTTAAAAGCTTGAAAATTGATTTTGTTAAAATGGTATATCCCAAATACTGTGTTTTCAAGGCAATTTCATTACAAGCGATGGTTTTGGGTGAAATGCATATAAGTAAGGTATGGAAGAAAAATTTCATGGCAGGTGGAAAATTAGGCTTAAAAATTGTTGAACTTGCTAACTGGCTTTCATACCCCTTTTCTATGAATTCATGATAAAGATCAGTTTTTGGAAAAAAATTCACTACCTGTCTCATCGTCTAGGGCAAATGTGGCGGAGATTAGTTGAGGAATGATCTGAACGGCAGTACCGATTACTGTTGTTATGATAGTGGTGGGCTTTCCGTCATGAAACAGGGTATCTGATGTTGCCCAAAAATCATTGATGTTTTCTAAATGAATCGGTGCATCATCGATGAATGTGTTGTAATATTTTGATGCGGTAATGATGTCGATGATCGAGTGAAACTCTGTATTTGCAAAAGTTTGCACGAGATATGGAGGATAATTGTGGGGTGATTTCAACGTAAGATCCATTTTGTGAACAAGAAAATACCCTTTTGAAAATCTTTTAATAAATAATCTTTTGAGTGCAATGAGAGAATCTTTTAGAGAATCGCTGAAAAACAATAATCTTTTTTATTGAAGAGAGGGAATTTTTGTTTTTTGAAAAATCAGTGTTTATCGCACAAGTGAGGATAACCTCTCTTTGGTTAGGGTTATTACAGGGTTTTTTCAGCAGAGGTGATGACGTGGCCAAACGATTACCTTTTTGATGACGTGGTGGGTTTTTATTTGTTAAACCAAAGCTCTGTTTGATCAAAGCTTTGTTTAAGAAAACCCTTTGATAAAGAAAGATAAGATCTCTTTTCAAATATCTAAAGAAGTTATGTAAAAAGACAAAAGGATATGTCTGAGGAAGACATGAAGATGTATCAAGACTAGTACAGAAAGGAAGGAATTAGAAATGAGCTGATATATGGTCATACAGACACTAACCTTGTTGATCCAATTGGAAAAATCTTAGGTAGACCACATTCCCCAAATAATAACGTTTGCCCCCACCAAATCTAGAAAGCTCCAAAATCTAAAATGGAAATCTGACAAGATAACCCATGAATTGACTCTGCTTAGAGCTAATGGAGAAGTGCAAAAGATTTCCATGAATAGTGTCTATGCCCTACAGAATGAAGATCTATAAGACCTACTGGTTAACGAGAGCCTTACAGACAGTAACTTCAACGACTGGATCCAGGAGATGACGAACTTTTTAATTGCTAAAAATAAAATAGGGTTCGTGGATGGATCCTTGGCGAAACCAAAGAAAACTGACAATAAATATATGAATGATGTGGTGTGATGCCATGATAAAGGGATGGCTCACCACTGCAATGGAGAAGGAGATAAGAGCAAGTGTCAAGTATGCAAACAGAGCGGCAGAAATCTGCAAGCACCTTCAAGAAAGGTTTGGTAAAGAAAGTGCACCAAGAACGAATGAGATCAAGCAGTTGATCACCATGACTCGTCTAGAAGGACCCATTGTGTCAACTTATTTCACAAAGCTACGTGGATTATGGGATGAATCAATATTATTTTGCCAACTCCTACATGTGACTGTGAAGGATGCAAGTGTGACATAGGAAAGAAACTAGTAGAGCTAAAGAAATAGGAAAGGTTGTATGAATTTTTTTAAGGGGCTAAACACTGACTTTGCAGTGATTAGAACCTAGATCCTCTCTATGAAGCCTACACCAACACTTGGTGCAGCCTACCACTTGGTTGCGGTAGACGAGCATCAAAGGAGCATCATTTCAGGGAATAAAACAATGTCTGAGTCAGTAGCCTTCCAAACCTCACAGTAGGGGAGACGAGATGGGCAGAATCAGAAGAAACCTTGGCAAAAGAACCTAAAAGGGAAACCAAGAAATAAAGGATAGCATTGCATGTTTTGTGGAAGAGATGGACATGTCCGTGAAGGATGTTTCAAACTAATTGGATATTCTGATTAGTGGTCTGAAAATGGAAAGAAAGAAGGTGTGAAGCCAAAGGCAACTATAAAAGAGAAAACATCGTGTCCTGTACCAGGTCTTAGCAATGAGCAGTATGGGATGTTCCTCAAGTTCTTCAACAAGAAAGACGATCGGAAAGACAAAATGGACCACTTTCCAGCTGTGAACATGGCAGGTAGAATTGGTGGCGATATTGATTGGATCATTTTTTCAGGGGCAACCGAGTCCATAGCCCACATATGGGAATTGCTCGATAATGTTTCCACTAGTGTCAATGAATTATCAGTTATAATCGTGACAACTGGCACAAAACCGGTAATTTCCATGCTATTATTTATTATCTGCAATTATGTGCTTAAACGTCAACATTGCGTGATTACTTGGTTTACATATGAATTCATGCATGTTTTATACTTCAAATATTGCATTGTGCATTACATTAAGCGTAGCGTCAGAAAGACTAGTAAACTCACCGGTAAGACACACAGTGGCAGCACTTCCGCAGAAAGCAGTCAGACAATAGATTTAGGGCCTAGGAGTAGGTCCAACATCAAAAACACATTAAAACCCAAGTATGGATACAAGGGTTAACATATACACCTTCCGGAACCTAAAATATGCACTAAAAGCAGTGTTGTAAAAGTCGCTAGGCGGTCTCTAGTCGGCCGACTGGGGAGTTCGGAGTAATCGGAGTACTCAGAGAGTACTCGGGGAGTACGCGGACATGGTAACTATAAAGAAAATTAATTGTTATATATTATACATAAGTTAAAATAAGCATAATTCATGTCAACTGAGTATAATTTAAAATGAAACATGTTTAAAGTTCAAATATTCTGAATACAAGTCCGAGTAGTCCGAGTACAAGGCCGAGTAGTCCGAGTACAAGGCCGAGTAGGCCGATTTTGACCGATTTTGACTAATTAAAAGTCAACAAACCACGTTGACCGCCTAGACCAACTAGGCCGACTCTTTCCGACTACGTCCGACTAGGCGCCGAGTTTGACCGAGTTTGACCGAGGCCGACTAATTCAGTCCGCCTAGGAGGAAGTCGCCTCGGAGGGGTTCCGAGGACCGAGTACTCGGCCTTGGAATCCGACTTTTACAACACTGACTAAAAGACACCCGAAACTCACTTTAAATGCTGAATTCTGCAGAATTCAGCAATATTATGCAGAATTGATGTTTTAGTGTCCAGAATAACTTACAAAGTGTCCGGAATTAAAACTGTCACTAAAGGTGCTTCATACCTAGTAAAACTGCGCAATTTAGCACTTTAACGAACCGTTAACCGAACAAATAACCGAGGTTTCCTAAAAATATTTACCAAGGTTTCCTAAAAATATTTACCAATGTTTGATGAAACTTATTTCCCAAAAATTCACCTAAAAATATTTACCAAGGTTTCCTAACTTTTGTATGAAATTTCAAGTTAAGAAATAATGATTTCTTCAAGTTAAAAATTAATATTAGTTATGTATATTTTTAGGAAAAATATATATATTTAGTGATCACCAAATTTTGTGCTAAGAGTATATTATGTGTATTATACGTAGTAGTGTATTAGGAACTTGAAAAATACACTAAATACTCCCAATAAGTATAAATACCAAAATACACATACAAATACATAAGAATACGTAAGTATACAAAAATCCTCACAAGAGGAATATATGGACAAATACAAGAAAATATATTTGTATAAATATATTCCACAAACATATGGACTTTGGTCAATTTTTGGACTTATATATATATATATATATATATAGGGTGGGGTTCTAGAGTGAACATTAATGTATTTGCGAACTGAGTGAACAAATCCTGGCCATTGATCTACATACGTGTATGGCCAGGATCTCATCATCAAATCGTAAAATACACTAGTGTATTTCAACACCAAATCCTGGCCATTGATCTACACACGTGTATGGCCAGGATTAGTTCACTCAGTTCACAAGCTACACTAGTGTTCACTCTTGAACCTATATATATAGGAGAAGGATCCATTAGGAACCACTCTTTATTGCGAGAACCGTGAGAACCAATGTGAACACAACCAAAAAATACCTAAAAAACACCCAAAAGATTTTTTTACCATTTTTTTTTGGAAAAATCACTATATTTCGTCAATAATAAAAAAAATTCAAAAAAAAAAATTCGAGTAACAGTTATCCATGCACATGTGCATTTGTATCATTTCTTTGACAAATTCTGTAATTCATTACAAATATCAGACAATTGCACTTTCATTTACACTACCATTCATAATACACTACTTTTTACATTAACAATAATAGAAATGCACATGTGCATCTATATGTATGAACTTGTTATAACATTAACAACACTAGAAATTCACATGTGCATCTATATATATGAACATGTTATAACGTGTTTTAGTACACCACTTTGAATACACATTCCCTTTCATCTATCATACCATCCATAATACACTACCATTACCTCCTACCATCCGTAATACAATAGCATTGCTTTTTACCATCCATAATACAATATTATTACCAATATTTCACTTTATCATATGTACATCAACACCCTTTATACCATCGAAACAACATATTACATCATAAAGTGACAAATATATTCAAACCATCAAGCACTAGATATAATAAACAAAACACATGTATATGGGCCTACTTCATCATTTAAAATCACAAACTTTTTGTACTAAAACACCTTATTTCATGTTGATACATATAGATGCACATGTGCATTTCTAATATTGGTAATGTAAAAAGTAGTGTATTACATATGGTAGTGTAAATGAAAGTGCATTTTTCTACTACTGGTAATATATTATGGAATTTGTCCAAGAAATGATACAAATGCACATGTGCATCCATAACTGTTACTCGAAAAAAAAAAACATTTTTTTTTGTAACAAAATATAGCGATTTTTATTAGAAAATGTAAAATGTAAAAAATTATGGGTTTTTTGGATTTTTTTTTAGGTATTTTTTTTTTTTTTTTGTGTTCACATTGGTTCTCGCGGTTCTCGCAATAAGGGTGGTTCTCAAATGAACCTTACTATATATATATATATTATATATAATAAATGAAAGTGATTTGGGCCACGTGTCACTTGATTAGGGCATCCTCAATTCTATTTTCCCGCCCAACAGTGCTCCGTCCCCTTTTTTTCCTTTACCATCTCTTCAAATTAGATTTTGGCCTACATCCTTCAATTATTGAGATCATTCTCTCCATCCAAACCCTAATCTTCTTCCAGACGCCACCATAAAATATTCTTTTGTTCATCGATTATCTTTATTCAAAAGGTTTGTTCTTCTTTTTTTATTGAAATACTTCCATGATTTCCTCTTATTTATACTAATCCTTTGTGTTTTGGGTCTTTTCATGTAACCATTGCTAGGGTTTCGTTCGAGAGATAGATCGAGAGATGGGGCGCCGACTAAGGGTTCTGCGGTGTTTCTCTTACAAGATTCTTTCATCTTGAGGTTTGATTTGTATGTTTATAGATCTGTGTTGATTTTTCTTAACGGTGATGATATGAGTACAACATCTGTTGATTATTCATCTGTGAATATGTTCACAGATTATTCTTTTTGAAATTAGGGTTTCATTTGCTTGAGATTTGAATCTTCCGATTGTTGAAGCCTTTGAAGTCGATCCTTTTAAATTTCCAGTTCCCGAAGTATGATCTGTTTGTAACAGCAGTGGTTCAGCATCTACAGTGGATTCAACATCCACAGTGGATTCAACATCAAGTGTTTGGTTAATTTTTGGTCAGGTTTTCTGTTCAGTTTTGATGTTCACTTATCTAATTTTCATTTTATTTTTATTTTTAGGCTTCTATATGATTATGAGGTTGATTGATTGGTCACTTGCTATTGTATGTTTTTAGGGTTTGATTTTATATTGGTCATCACATTAATGGTGAGTACTCAAGAATATTGGATGGTTTAATTAGTTTTATTTTGGGTATTTTTGGATGATTTCATCCATTTATTTAGATAGTTCATGATTGAAGATGCAGTTGAAGTTATCATTTGAGTGAAATGAATGTTGATTTATCAGAAGATGCAGTTGAAGGTATCTTAAATAAGGTAATGATTGCATTACATCCCTGTTGAAAAATAGAATTGATAAATTTTGGGAAAGTGAGGTTGAAAGATGATGACCCAACAATGGAGATCTCATTCTACAGCTTCGATAAATTGACCGGTATTCTCATGTAATTCTTCCTAGATGCTTCAAATGAAGCATCACTTTGGACATCTGTTGTCCTCAAACATCTATTATCTATTATCTATTCTATCTATTATATATAATAAATGAAAGTTATTTGGCCCAAATAACTTTCATTTATTATATATAATAGATAGAATAGATAATAGATAATAGATGTTTAAAGAGCAACAGATGTACAAAGTGCTGCTTCTTTGGAAGCATCCAGGAAGTATTATTTGAGAATACGTTTGAATTTATTGAAGCTGTAGAATGAGATCCTTCACTGTTGGGTTATCATCTTTCAACCTCACTTTCCCTAAATTTATCAATTCTATTTTTCAACAGGGATGTATGCAATTATTCCTCTCAATTAAATAGACTGACCCTTGCTTCCTCTCAAAGTGTTATGGAATGGTTATAACAGCTGATCATGCTAAGGACTATTATAACTAACCACTGCTCCTTATAAAGACTGATGGACTTAAAGACTGATGAGGCCTATCCACTGTTGAAGACAAATCCCTGTTAAAGTTGCATGTGCTAAGGACTGTTATAACTAACCACTGTTCCTTATATAATCGTCGTTTCAATGAAGCTTCCCATCACACATCAACCTTTCAATATCGATGTTGCAGTATAATTGTTGCAACATCGTGAAAAGTTGCATGTGCTACCTTCTTTGATGGGAGAGTTGCAACTTGAACGGACGATATGTATCTCTCCCTCAAATCTCTTCTTCTCAATACTCGGCATTTGTTCATAAAGGATAAGAGAAAACTGAAGCTCTCTCTGACCCACTTTCAGAAAAAATTTTGGTGATATGTGGTTTGCCTTGATCATGGTATGTGTTTTTCTTTTTGATTTTTACTAAAGTTTTGTTATCTTAGTTGTGACTAAATGATGATTGTGAATGATCTGCTGCAGATGATGATGATGATTGTTCTACGGTTGTTTCCAGTATCATTGTTCCAACATCGTTTAAAGTATGTGTTTTTTGCTACTCCAATTTTGAAATTTTGAGTTTTTAATTTTGAAGTGATATACTCTAATTCTCGCTTTATATTTCAGTCTAATCACAGTTGTTTGAAATTGATACAATCTGTTGCGGGTTATTATAGGTTTGCATTAAAAGAAGCATAAAGTTAAATTAAACACAAAGAAATATTTTTAAATGTACATTTAAAAAAAAAATTGCTGGTGACTAAATGATGATTATATATGACTCTGGGCAGATGATGATGATGTAGAAGCCGGAGTAGTTCCTACTAAACGTAAGAAAGGATCTGCTACTGCTGTAAGATAAGATTTTATCTTACTAGAGTAATGGTCTTTCCTGCCTTTTTTGTATTAAAAGAAGCATCAAGTTTGGTTTAAACCAGCTCTTTATGAACAAAGTTAAGGATTAAGTATATGAGGACAGGGCTACTCTTCAACAGCCGAAGAAGTGTTTTCATGTACTGCATCTTGGTCTGTTCACGAGAGATCAGGTTTCTATAAATCCTGATGTCGATGCATTGAGTACTTCCGTGGAGTTCATGGAGATTGTCGAAGATATACATTGATGGAGTTTAAAGCTAAAAGCACTAAATTTTAAGCTATGATGTTGTGTTTCATGTTGTAAAAACCAGGGAATTGTCAGATAATAGATTGCTTTGCCCGATTAGATTATGTGTTAAATTATAGATCTTTAAGTCATTGTTTCGTTTTTGAATTCTATGTAATTTTGTAAAGAAGTACAATAACAAACAGTGGTTTGAACATCTGTTTGCATTTTGGTCAATAGTTAATGGAAACCCATGTTAGGTTGAACAGTGTTTTTAAGAGGAAAACAGTGTGAGAAGATAATAGATCTTATTAAGTTAAACATATGTTCAGGGTTAAACAGATGTTTGGCCTTTAACAGATGTTTGGCCTTTTATATCAGAGGTTTGGACTTAAACAGTTGTTTGACCTTAAACAGATGTTTGGCCATAAACAGATGTTTCGCCTTCTATATCAGATATTTGTACTTAAACAGATGTTTGACCTTAAACATATGTTTGGCCATAAACAGATGTTTGGCCTTAAACCAAACATCTGTTTAAGGTCAACATCTATTTGACTATTGGTCAACATTTGATTGACTTTTGGTCAACATCTGTTTGAATTTTGGTCAACATCTTATTTTGTAAAGAAGTACAAAAACAAACATTTTTACAAAATCCCAAATCACCCTATCATTTAAGTGCATTGAAGTAAAAGCGGAAATGATATTATGTTGATGCAGAAGAATGTCTGTTGACTGCATCTTCATCAAGTCTTAAATCAAGAAAGTCAAGATTGGATCTTAAAAGTCAAGATTAGGGTTTTTATATTGATTTCGCTTTAATGTACATATTGCTAGATGGGATTTCGTTTTAAGGTACATGTTGATTTCGCTTTAATGTACTTGACATATAAGCGAAATCAGATTCATGTTGATTTCGCTTATATGGCTTGACATTGAAGCGAAATTAGCAATAGTATAAATACCTAGCATGTATCATTAGTGTAGGACATTGGAGCGAGACCTGATCATTAGCATTGTAACCAAACTCTGTCAAAATTGATTCAGAAAGCTAATAAAGTGAAGGAATTGAAAGGAACAGTTGTGTTACTTCATCTACATTGATTCCGCCTTTGTTTTTGAAGATGAACTGCCTTATACTGACTATTTAGGGTCGGAACACGGTCCAACAAGTGGTATCAGAGCTTCAGGACGAGGAGTTCATACTACTACAGCTGAATCTACAAAAATCTCTCATTTCTACTCACTTTCTTTGATACTTTTTCGATTTGAGATAGTTCCTACGGTTAAAATTGTCTAAAATTCAAGTATAACGTGTAAAACCAACTAATAACAAACCCTAGAAAGTTTCAGGTTGAAATACGGATTAAAACTTGGTCAAAAATGGTTAAAAGGTGATTCCGCTTTTACGGACATCATCACTTGATTTCGCTTTAACGGACATAAATAATTTGATTTCGCTTCAACAGACTTAGTTGATTTCGCTCCTAAGGACAGTCTTCTTATTTCGCTCTTGTGGACATACTTGATTTCGCTCTTACGGACAACATTTGATTTCGCTTATACGAACATAAGAGATTTCGCTCAAGTGAACATTGTGATTTCGCTCGAGTGAACATTGTTCTTGATTTCGCTTTTGTGTCACTATTAGTGATTTCGGTTCAGTGTCAGCATTTGTCAAAATTTCGAAAAATTTTACTAAGTAATTTCTGATTTTACAGGTACATTCATGATGGATGATATTTTCATGAACCCGTTCAGTGACATGTACGCGTTTGCTGGAAACTCGGGAGATGTTTCATCTACAAGCAATGAGAACGAGAATCCACCGAAAGAGAAGAAAAAGGAAGCTTGGGAATCTGAAAGCGCATTCGGAACGTTCAATAAACCCCCAAAGCTTATGGCTATTGAGGAGTACAGTAGGTGGTCCAGAAAGTTCGAAGACTGGTTGATGGCATTCGCATTTCCTAGCTGGAAAAGTTTGAAAAACGGTTATGAACATGGAAAGAAATATGGTGAAACTTTAAGAGCAGCAGAGGAAATTGATTCGTTTGTAGCTGAACAAAAGTGTGTGGCGTTGTTATTCCAGTCAGTCCAGGAAGACATTATTGCTTTGATCGACTATTCAAATGCAAAAGATCTTTGGGAAAAGTTAGAAAAGAAATGTATTGGTAGTCAAGAAATTAAGAAAAACAAAAAGAAACTTCTTAGAAAAGAGTTTGATCTGTTTGGATGTCTAAAAAACGAATCAGTTTGTAAAATGATAGAAAGGTTTGGTCATCTGAAGCTGGAATTAGTAAGACATGATATCGACATTCCTGAAGAAGATCTTATCGACAAATTGTTCGATTCGTTGCCTGACGAGATGGATTGGACATATTATGCGCTGATGCTGAAGAATACCATCAAATAACCAGAAAAGTTGACATTAGATTTGCTGATTGAGAAATTCGAAAGTCATGAGTTGGAGTTGAAGAAGACGTACAAAGTCAATCATTCATCTTACCAGCAGAATTTGGATTTGTATTATCCAAAGAGCATGATGCCAAAAGCAACTTCTCCAAAAACTGCATTTTCTGCTGAAAATGTTTCGACAACCGGAAAAGAAAATCAAAGTGGTCAAAGCAGTGGAAGTCACAGTGGTTATCACAGTGGATCTTCATCTTCTGGATGTCATTCTGATACAAAAAATCGTTTTCAATGCAACATCGCAATAGACTTAAAGAATGCTCAGAACTTTGATGAGGAATCGGCTAAGCAGCAGATGATCTTCTTAGCATCGGTGTTGGAATCGTATGAAGGGTTGGTAGCTGGGAAGATAGGCAACACAAATCTGATGAAAGAAGATTACGATCAGATTGATCCGGAGGAAATGGAACTGATTGATATTCGTTGGGCTATGGCAAGTGTTGTTCGTCGTGCACAAAGATTCATGGAAATTACCGGAAGAAAAACAATTGGTGGTGCATCTACCAAGCTGGGATTCGATAAATCGAAGGTGACTTGCTTCAAGTGTAAGCAGAAGGGTCATTTCAAACGAGAATGCAGAAATGCTTATGCTGATGAGTCAGAGAACCCTTTCAGAGATGATTATTACAAGAAGGCAATTTATCACCAGAATAAATACGAGTCGCCTAGATTGAAGCAGGTTGAAGACAACAAAGATAAATCTAGAGCTCTTGCAGTGATTTACGATGATGAGGGTTATGATTGGAGTCAAGAGGTTCTACCAGAAGAAGATGCGGTTGGTTACGCATTCATGGCGAAAAACGATGAACCTATTCCATGGAAAGACGATCGAACTGAAGAGCAAAAGTACAGATACAGAAAAATGATAGCTGAAAACAAAATCATTAGAATATCTCGTATCTTTCTGGAAGCAAGGAGAGCCAATAGATGGGATCCAGATAGAGAGTGCTATCTTGATGAGTATGGAAATATTGCAATTGACGATAGTACACTTGATATTGAAGCCATAATCCAGCAATACAAAGAAGATGATGAGTATTGGCAACACAAATGGTGGGGAACTCCAACCGAGAAAATGAAAGAGGAAGCAAAGAAAGAAAAAGAAGAAAAAGAGATGAAAGAGAAAGAAGAGATCGAGAAAGCAAAGAAGATTGATATTGGAGTTATTGACACAACGCAGGAGTTGACTGCTGAAAATCTTGGAAGAATGGCTGACAAAGTGCTAGCTGCTAAGGCACTTGAGGTAGACTCTAACTCCGTGTCTGAGTCAAAAAGCCAGGTCAGTCCAGATGTGTCAACAAATGTGTCAGGTAAGAAAATAGATGGAAATGCTGATTGCAAAAATTGCAACAAAGAGTGCAAATTTTGTAGCACAGTCACGTATCTCAACGGAAAGAAAGTTGATGATCTGACAGCTAAGGTCAGAAGCGTTGAGAATCAGATTCTTGATCGTGACAAAACAGTTAAAGCTTCAACTGAACGGATAAGAGAATTAACTAAACAAATTGAAAATGATAAAATTGATCATGATAAAGTTAAAAATGAAAATGAAAAGTTGATTCTTGAAAACCGTCAGATTTCTGAAAAATTTGAAAAACTCAAAAGCACAATGAAAGATTGTGATGATCGAAATGGTAAAACTTTTAAAGAAAATGAACATTTAAAAGCAGTGCTTAGAGTCAAAGAAGAATCAATCAACCAACAACTGGATGAAATCGCTAAACTAAAACTTAAATTTCAAGAGGCTGAAATTGAAAATGAGCGAATCCAGTTGAAGCTTAATAGTTATAGCTCCGCAAGCTTTGTTTTGCAACATATCATTCCCAAACCCATTGGGAAAGACAAAGCAGGCGAAGATGTGTATTATGATGGAACTGGAGTGGGATTTCATCAAGTTCCACCACCTGTTCTTGATAATTACACTAAAAAGTAGTCTGGGTTGGTTGAAATTGAGGGAGAAAAAGAAGTTAAACTTCCGGAAAACATTGATGTTACTTTTACATCATTTGATGATAGTGTTCAGACAGAGATTGTTAAGAGCACAGCCGAAAGTGTTTTGATGTCTGATTCAGCTGAAGATGATGGGTGTTTCTTGGACAAATACATTCAGAAATCAAAGTCCAAAAACAACTTAAGTGATGAACCGGGTCTTGTGATGTACAAGATGGCTGGATCTGATAAGTTGTATTCGGATTCTGAGTTTCCGATTGAGAATGTTAATGAGAAAAAGTTGACAAATGTTTTCAAATTGGTTGAAGTTGAGTTATCGGAAGTGAACAGTTTGAAACAAACAAAAAGGCAAATGAATTTTGAGAAAGATAAAGCTTACTACAAAAAGCCTGTTGTTCCACCAAGGTTTTATAATAACAATCGAAACAACTGGTCGGGTGGTTATCAGGGTGGTAAGAGTTATCAGCAAAGAAGGTTTCAAAACAAAAGGTTTGCTGAAAAGAAGGTGTTTGTGAACAGTTCAAGTTCACTTTCTGATGAGGAAAATGAATTTTTTTCAAAATCAAATAAAGAGTTCTTTGAGAAAAGAGCTTCACAGTATCAGTCTGAAGGCACAAGTAGAGTTATTGATACTCGAACATGTTTTAGATGTAATCAAGTTGGTCACATTGCACGAAAGTGTACCAATGTGAAGCCTAAGACTGAAAATGTGAAGATTCAACAAAAGAAAGTTGATGTGAAGGGTAAAGCACCAATCGTTGTTGAGAAAAAGAATGTGAAAAATGACAACATCAAAATGAAAAATGAACCCGTAATGAAAGTGGTAACTAAAAATGACAAATTTTATAAGCGGGTTGCATTATCTCAACAAGTTTGGAAACCAAAAACTGAAATGAAAATTTCAACTTCTGAAGTGAAAAAGGCTGAAGAATCAATCTCGGTTGATTATGATGCAAATTTTCCACCTTTGAAGGCTGAAAATTTCAAAATTCAAATTGCGAGAGTCAAGGTTACACCTAAGGCTGATGAGGCCTGGGTGGACACCATGTTCGAATAAGCAGTTTGAATTGCCGGAGCTTCCTTGTTCGCGAAGCATGAATCGGCATCTTTATTGTAGTTGATTAAATTGAAGTGTGTTTTTGTGCAGGATCTTCCACAACTGGTATCCAGATGGATTATGGATAGTGGTGCATCTCGACATATGACAGGAAAAACCGCATTGCTGTATGATGTGAGAAACATTAATGGTGGTTATGTGGGATTTGCTGTTCATGAAGGTGGTAGAATTGTTGGTGAAGGAACGTTATCCAATGGGATTGTGACATTTGAGAGAGTTAACTACATCACTGAGCTGGAGAACAATTTGCTTAGTATCTCGCAGATTTGTGACAACATGTATACTACTCACTTCACTGATAAAGAATGTTTGATTCTAAAACCTGGTTTTGTTATCCCTGAAGAATGGATTATCATGAGGGCACCTAGAGTGAATGATTTATATGTGTTAGATATGTCTGTAGCAACTACAACTACTGGTCAAGCACATTGTTTTGTGTCTAGAGCAACTGAGAAAGAATCTAGATTGTGGCACCGAAAGATGGGGCATATACATCTTAGAAAAATGAATCACTTGGTGCACAATGATTTGGTATTGGGAGTTAATATCAAAGGTTTTCATCTGGAAGGGGAGTGCATTAGTTGCATCAAAGGCAAGCAAAAGAAAAAGTCACACCCTACAAAGCAAGTCAATTCAGTTTCGAGACCGCTGGAAAGACTTCACATGGATTTGTTTGGTCCGGTGAATGTCAAAAGTATTACAGGAGATAAATATTGTTTGGTCGTTACTGATGATTATTCCAGATTTTCGTGGGTTTCTTTCTTGAAGACGAAAGATGAAACATTTGACAGTTTGATGGGGCTGTTCAGGAAGATTGAGAATTTGTACCAAAGGCGTATCAAGAGAATTAGAAGTGATAATGGTACTGAATTCAAGAACAGCAGGATGGAAGAATTTTGTGATGAAAGAGGTATTTTGCATGAATTTAGTGCTCCGTACACTCCGCAGCAGAATGGAGTTGCAGAACGCAAAAACCGGACACTAATCGAGACGGCTAGAACTATGCTCGCAGATTCAAAGTTACCAATTAATTTTTGGGCTGAAGCTGTTTCAGCCGCATGCTATACGCTCAACAGGGTTCTCACTGTCAAGAAGTTCAACAAAACATGCTTTGAGCTAATCAATAACCGTAAACCGAATTTGAAGTATCTAGAACCGTTCGGGTCACCCTGTACAGTTATAGAGCCTTTTGGAAAGTTTGGTCCGAAGTGCATTGAGGGAATATTTGTTGGTTATGCAAATCCGTTGCGACGTGTCTTCGTTCCAAATGAGAAGCGGATTATTGAAGCTGCAAATGTTGAATGTCAAGGTTATACTATGCCGCCGCAGAATCCTGGTGATTCATGGCGTTATCATTATGACAAACTTTGGGATTCGTTTGACATGAGAGAAGAATCAGAGGATGATGAAGATTTCTTTGATGAGTTGGATATTTTGCGTGAATATGAGTCACAGCTAAGGTTCCCAGCTGAGTATTCGAGGAGACCACGGAAAACTTCAAATGATGATGAAGCAAGTCCAAGTAATGCTGGTGAACATGATGATGTCCAACAGAATGAAGTTGCTCAAGATAATCAGTCGGCTCAGAATGATAATCTAGAAGCTGAAAATATGCCAGTATTTGATCATGGTGATTCAGATTCAGATTCTGAGGGGGAGCAAATTCAGATTTCAGGTCAAACAAACCAAGTTGGTGAACAAGATGCAGAGCAGAATGTTACTAATCTGGAGGGAAATGTAGATGTTCCGAGTGAAGTGATGTCGCGAACTTTTTCATATCATCCATAGGAGTTGATCATAGGAGAATTGCAAGCTGGAGTTCGCACTCGAAATCAGATTGATAAAGGGCTTACATGTTTTTATACAAAAGTTGCTCCTTTGCAAACTGAATTCTCATTAAGTTGTTTTATCTCGCAGATTGAACCAAGAACTTACAAAGAGGCGCTTACTGAAGACTCTTGGGTCAATGCAATGCAGGAGGAACTTAGTCAATTTGAGAAATTGGGAGTGTGGAAGTTAGTTGATTTGCCGGATGGTCAAAGAAAGATTAACACTAAGTGGGTGTTCAAGTGTAAGAGGGACGATAGAGGAGTTGTTGTAAGGAACAAAGCTCGACTCGTTGTTCAGGGATTTAGTCAACAGGAGGGAATTGATTTTACTGAAGTTTATGCTCCTGTAGCACGACTAGAGGCAATCAAAATTTTCCTAGCATTTGCGTCTTGGAAAAACTTCAAAGTTTATCAGTTGGATGTTAAATCGGCGTTTCTTTATGGGAAGGTTAAAGAGGAGGTTTATGTCGGTCAGCCACCGGGCTTTACCGATCCAATCCACAAAAACAAGGTCTACTTATTGGACAAAGCGCTGTATGGTTTACACCAGGCCCCGAGAGCTTGGTACGAGACTTTGTCTCAACACCTACTAGCCAACAAGTTCATTTGTGGAAAAGTAGATGCCACTCTCTTCACTAAAGAGGTCGATGGTCATCTTCTGATAGTTCAGATTTATGTGGACGATATAATCTTTGGGTCAACAAATGAAAATCTATGCAAAGATTTTGAATCAGTGATGAAGCAGAAGTTTGAAATGTCATCAATGGGGGAGATGAAATTCTTTCTGGGTTTACAAGTTGAACAACTTCCTGAGGGAATTTTCATTCATCAGTCAAAGTATGTTCATGATATTCTAGAGAAATTTGGGATGTCAAGTTCTACTCCAGCTGCTACCCCACTTGCAACAAATCATGGGATTCACCCAGATCTCACCGGAGACAGGGCTGATGAAACGTTTTACCGTTCCATGATAGGTTCTTTAATGTACCTAACTGCTTCACGTCCTGATATCATGTACCCAACGTGCCTCGCAGCAAGATTTCAGTCTAACCCGAGAGCATCGCACATGATCATTGTGAAGAGGATATTGCGCTACCTGAAAGGAACTCCTTCATTGGGGTTGTGGTATCCTAGGAAAGGCGACTTTACGCTCGAAGGGTATTCCGATTCGGATTTCAGATGCTGCAAAGTCAATTCAAAATCAACAACTACAGGATGCAAGTTCTTTGGTCCTAGATTGGTTACCTGGCAGTGAAAGAAACAAACGTCTGTGGCGTTATCTACTTGTGAAGCGGAGTACGTTTCTGCTAGCAGTTGCTGCTCTCAGATCTTGTGGATACAGCAACAGATGCGCGACTACGGTTTGCAGTTTCTTAACACACCTCTTTTTGTTGATAATGAGGCCGCAATTAATATAACTAAAAATCCAGTACATCACGCTAAAACTAAACACATAGAAATTCGTCATCACTTTATTCGTGATTGCTTTGAGAAAAAGTTGATACGAATTGAGAAAATCCACACTGACGAACAGAAAAGTGATTTACATACCAAAGCTTTTGATAAAAATCGGTTTAAATATTTGTTAAAACTGAATGGTATGAAGCTTTTGTCGGTGTCGGATGGCATAATTGGCGTTGATGAGAGTACTGTTGCGGATGAAAACGAGAAACAATCTGCAATGGTTTGTCGAATTTTTACTTGTTTTGGTATTTAGGGGGAGTAGATGTTTGTACATAGTTATATTTTCAGAAAATACAAAAACAGTAAAAAATGCAAAAATACAAAAACATGATAAAACGAAAAAGAGCTTGTGTTTATAGGGAAAATGATAGTACATCAGCTAGACGATTACAGTATGCTAAAGATTTGTAAAGTATAAAAGAGTTAAACAATCTCATTGATGATGTGTCGATAGGTTTTCACACATTTAGTAGATTTATTCGGGATATAAACCTAAATTCAAACTTGTGAATTTGTGGGGAACACTACTTGGATATATAGGTAACCCCTGAAATCTCGTTTGAAAGGTCTCTTAATCTGATATACTAGGTCTTTATACTCAATGATGTCTGGGGTATTATTCCGGGACTTCTGCTGAACGGTGGTTCTGACCTAGTCCTTGGATAATGCTTGCTGCAATGCTTGAAACACAACATTAAACCCTCAGCATGCTGAAACAATAAAATTGATAAATGCTGCTGTTGTAAGCAAAAAGATCCTCTAAAGGGGACACACCGAAAAGTCGAAGCTGATATCTCTCTGCGTATACGGAAGTATCGATCTGAGATCCCTCGGCCCTCGCATACCTAAATTATATACAGATATCATTGTAGTATACTCACCTGTAAGACTGATTATTGGGATTCTGGATACGGGAGTATATTCAAGAGGTGGGACACATGAATGATCTAAGTTCATAATTCATCTAAATCGTATCCTGAGTAGATTGAAATTTGTATGAGAATTTAAGATGGATCAGTATATCGACAATCGAGGTGAATTGTTTAAGTCTGAGTATGAAATGAAGCTTAACGGTACTTGTGATTTGTCTGAAAAGCTGATATGATTCCCTAACACGCTTACCACAAATATGTTTGTAAATAGTTTACTTTGTGTACTTTCTGAAATTTAAGTTTTCTGTATTTCATTTCTTAGTTTAGAACACTTTATAAAATCCAAAAAGATTTTATTTCTGCTTTATTTTCCGACAAACCAAAGTAGAGAGTTGATTGTTGGATTCTCAGATGTTTGAAGCAGATGAAGGAGATTCTGGACTGAAGAATGAGGAGAGCTTATATTTGATGAAGTTTGAATTGTTTGAAAAGTCAAACACAAGTTCATTAATTTGATACTTATTATTTTCATAAAATATTTGAAATTGTTGTTTTAAATCAGTTTGATTCGTCAAATGATCAACCAAGGTCATTAATTTGGACTTGGTAGATTAATCAAGTAATTAGGGTCATTAATTTGAACCTGAATACTTGAGTGGATAGATAAAGCTGATTAAGTTTATGAGTTATGTTTGAAAGATAGATTTGTAATGTTTATTGGTTGAGTAACAGGTTTTGAACTTCATAATTCCCAATGGAAGCTAAATGTCAAAGCTTGAACCAGATATCTTAGATTCTAGCATATCGAGAGGGGGAGTCTGTGAAAGAGGGAGTCTGGATCAACATTCAAAGGGAAGAAAGAAGTTAGAGCCAGAAGGACAAGATCCTGAAACCTGTGAAGATAGAGTGCTTATGATGAGACGACAGAGAGTTAGAGAAAAGACTAAGACTGAAGACTCAAGATCTGAAGACTACGTCAACATCCAAGGGGGAGTCTGTTGATGCACAAGAATCTCTGTTGACTGCATCTTCATCAAGTCTTAAATCAAAAAAGTCAAGATTGGATCTTAAAAGTCAAGATTAGGGTTTTTATATTGATTTCGCTTTAATGTACATATTGTTAGATGGGATTTCGCTTTAAGGTACATGTTGATTTCGCTTTAATGTACTTGACATATAAGCGAAATCAGATTCATGTTGATTTCGCTTATATGGCTTGACATTGAAGCGAAATTAGCAATAGTATAAATACCTAGCATGTATCATTAGTGTAGGACATTGGAGCGAGACCTGATCATTAGCATTGTAACCAAACTCTGTCAAAATTGATTCAGAAAGCTAATAAAGTGAAGGAATAGAAAGGAACAGCTGTGTTACTTCATCTACATTGATTCTGCCTTTGTTTTTGAAGATGAACTACCTTATACTGACTATTTAGGGTCGGAACACGGTCCAACATATTATTCATGTGGTCCTGTTGTGCTTTTGTTTGACCTCTAATATGGGTTCATGATCTAATCCAGTGATTTGAAGACATTGTTGTTTCATCTTTATACTAATAAATAAAAATCAAGTACACTTGGATGATTATTAAGCTCCTCATTTTGATTGTTTTGGTATAGTATTCTTCAAATTGGTCTTTTTTTGCAAACAGATGTTTATGGGCAAACATTTGTTTAAGCTCAAACATTTGTTTAAGGCCAAACATCTGTTTATGGCCAAACTTCTGTTTATGGGGAAACATCTGTTTAAGCTCAGACCTTTGTTTATGTTATCAGTGTTTATATGTAACAGTGTTTTTCACATCAGTGTTTTATAGTCTGTTAGTTGTTAGATGTCATCACCTCAGTGTTTTATATGTAACAATTTTATGACATCAGTGTTTATATGTAACAGTGTTTATGACAACAGTGTTTATATGTAACAATATTTATCACATCACTTCAGTGGTTTGATCTGTACTATAAATTGAACAGTTGTTTCATTTTTATACTAATAAATAAAAATCAACTACAGTTGTATGATTATTAAGCTCCTCATTTTGATTGTTTGGGTATATTATTCTTGAAATTGGTCTTTTTTTGCAAACACATGTTTATGGGCAAACATTTGTTTAAGCTCAAACATTTGTTTAAGGCTAAACATCTGTTTATGGCCAAACTTCTGTTTATGGGCAAACATCTGTTTAAGGTCAAACTTCTGTTTAAGTCCAGACAACTGATATATAAGGCGAAACATCTGTTTAAGCCCCAACATCTGTTTAAAAGCCTGTTACAACCACTGTGTTGGTTCAAACATTTGATTGTTAAAAGTTATCCACTGTTGAAATACAACCTCTGTTTCATTAAATCTTCGTGTTGACCGCTGACAGACCAAACATCAGTGTTTAAAAAACTGTTGGGTATCCACTGATAGGAAAAAAATAGCCACTGCTCACTTTTTTATTGTTGACATCCACTGATTTTGACCATCAGCGGTTTTCCTAAAAAACAGCCACTGCTCACATTTTTATTATTGATGGTGTTAATTAGTGATAGATTGAAATTATCAAATAAAAACTAGAATTACAATGAAATTACCATTTTACCTAATCGTTACATTCCAATGAGATAAGAGTTCCTCCAACATTGTTTTTATGATAAAATTTAAAGTTAAATTAAAAAATAAAAAAAAATCTTGATGACTATTTGTTGCAAATCAAATCAGTAATTAATGCTAATTTCTTGAGCTTTGGACATTTAAAATATGCAAAATGTGAATTTCAAACTAACGGTTATTAAAATCCAAACTACTGTATATTCGCAATAAACATCAGTTCCCAATAAATATTAGTTCCCAATAAATATTAGTTCCCAATAAATATCAGTTCCCAATAAACAACAGTTCCCTATTAACATCAGTTCCCAATAAACATTTGCCCTCAACATTTTATAATCAAACATCACTTCCTAATATATTTCAAAATTCAAACCATATATTCTAAAATTCAAACCATATATTCTAATCCTATGAATAAGATATAATTATCTGGTTTCATATTCAAATCTCGCTCGCTCATATATCTGAGCGTGTCTCTCTCTCTCTCAAATGTATCTTTCTCGTGATTCAGCCGCTAATCTCCGATTACACTTCTTTGTTCGAATGTTTGTTGATTATGTTTACATGTTATCGTTCCAATATCATTGTTCCAACATCGTCGTTTTAATGAAGCTTTCCATCACACATCAACCTTTCAATATCGATGTTGCAGTATCATTGTTGCAACATCGTGAAAAGTTGCATGTGCTACCTTCTTTGATGGGAGAGTTGCAACTTGAACGGACGATATGTATCTTCTATCGTGAAAAGTTGCATCTGCTATCTTCTTTGATGGGAGAGTTGCATTGTTCGATTTTCGTTAAATCGAAAGTCAGCTTTTCTTGCGTCAGGAAGATTTTCTCCTTTTATAGAAAGTATAGATTCGTGCAATATCGTCAAAAGTCAGATGTGCTACAACAGTTGAGAAGAGACCTTTGCATTTTAGGTTTGTTTCTTATTTTGATTAACTGTTGATGATGTTGAGAGTTTTTATTTACACTGACATTTTAGAAAATGTTAAGATGCATGCTTATATTATTAAAATGAACTACTACATAGAAAAATAGAAATTTAATGAAATATTTATAAAGTATTACACGCTAGAGTTAACACTCGCTAGGATTTCGTAGACTCTGTCCTTTCTCCATGTGATTTCATGCTCTCTTTTGAATTTCAGGTCAGTTAGCATGTGGCAGATTTTCTGATCCTGTTTTAGAAATTATGTCAGAAACTCTTCGGCATTCTTCTGGAACTCTGATGGAGGAGAGTGGAGGACTTCATCGAGCAATGCTATGCTGTTCCAGGTTTTGTTGTAATTAGTGTCATTGATGTTGTTGACTTTCCTGTTTAGTTCTTCGTTTGTTCTTTGTTCTTTGAGTGACCACATCGAGAATTGTGTTTTAACATCGCTGGTGTCTGACCAGTGGTAGAAGCTGAAGTTTGCCATGTAGATTTTTTGTTGGTTTTGTGATTTGTAGGACAATTTGTTGATGTTTTGAATCAAAAGTAATCATCGGTCTTTTATAGAGTTTAAAAGCGCGTCTACTTGGTAAATGAAGAGGTTAATTGTAATTGTGATAATATGCTTTTGTTCTTTGAACTTCTAAATTTTGTCCCTTGGGTTTCTTGGTATTTAATTTTACAGTTTTCCCATAAAAGTTGGGGTTTGAAAAGGTTTGTGCATTAAAGTACTCCTGTTTTGAAAGGGTTATGGTGTGGTTATAACAGCTGATCATGCTAAGGACTGTTATAATTAACCGCTGCTTCTTATAAATACTGATGGACTTAAAGACTGATGAGGCCTATCCACTATTGAAGACAAAGCCCTGTTAAAGACAAGCACTTATGTACCTAAAGCCTGATCAACGAAAGGAAATCCACTGCTCAGTAGCAGCAGTGCTTCAGCATCTACAGCGGATTCAACTTTAGTATTTATGTATCAGTGTCTCTTATGTAACAATGTTTAGTGTAGCAGTGGTTCGCTATAGTTTATCTCTCGAGACAAACCCTATACAAACTCAAAGATGAACCACTACCCAACAACAATAGTGGTTCAGCATCAACAGCAGATATTCTACCTTTGTTTATGTTAACAGTGTTTATATGTAACAGTATTTATCACATCAGTGTTTTATACTCTGTTAGATTGTTAGATTTCATATCACTGAGATGTTTATATGTAACAGTATTTATCACATCACCCCAGCATGCTAACTGATTATTAAGCTCCTCATTTTGATTGTTTGGGTATAGTATTTTTGAAATTGGTCTTTTTTTGCAAACAGTTGTTTATGGGCCAACTTCTTTTTAAGGTCAAACATTTGTTTAAGCGCAAACATCTGTTTATGTCCAAACAGATGTTTAAGGTCAAATATCTGTTTAACGTCAAACATCCACAAAATAGTTAAAAATGATAGTTTTCACTAATCCTTAAAAGTCTGTTACAACCACTGTTTTGGTTCAAACATCTGATTGTTAAATGTTATCCACTGTTGAAAGACAACCTCTGTTTCTTCATTTTTCATGTTGACCACTGAGTGACCAAACATCTGTGTTTCAATCACTGTTGGCTATCCACTGATAGTTAAAAAATAGAATTACAATGAGATTACAATTTTACCTAATCGTTACAATTTTACTTACGAAATCGTAACAAGTGTTAACTCTAGCGTGTAATAGTTTAAAAATATTTCATTAAATTTCTATTTTTCTATGTAATAGTTTATTTTAATAATCTCAACATGCATCTTAAAAATAGTTAAAATGAAAATTTTTCATGAATTATAAGCATCAAAATGTTTTCAGGAAATCAAAAATCCATTGTAATAGTTCATTTTAATAATCTCAACATTGCACCATCAGGACTGATAGGCTATCCACTGATAGCTTAAAGTCTCCCACTGTTTTCATTGTAACCATTGCAACCACTGATATTATTCAATCAGTGGCTTCATAAAACAACTGTCTTCCATTACTCATCAGGGGTTGGCACGTGGACAGTACATAGCGGTCTGATCTTTTGTAACCACTGCCACGTCAGCATTCACTTTTTCCCCTATAAAACCCTGATCAAAACCCCCAAACAGGGTTTTTACTGTCGAATCGAATTCAAAATTCCTTTCTCAAAGCAGTTATCCTCCATTTCTCTCAAAATTCCTCATCACCCTTTTTCCTTAAATGGAAAAATCACCGTCTTCATAATCTGAGAAATCCACTCAAAAGGCCATAGAAATTCCATACAAAGCTCCCCATAACTACTTGGGTCTCTTGACAAAACCAAGTCACACTGAAACCTTCAATTCCGTCATAGATGCTCTTTCGTCTTCAAAGTACAAAACTTTGTTGACTTCTGATGCTCCGATTTACTTGGCAACCCAGAGGGAATTTTGGAAAAATGCAAAACTTGAATCTAAAGATGAAACACCCATAGCCATCAATTCCTCGATAAAGGGTGTTAAAGTTAAAATCACACCACAAACCATCTCTGAAGTGTTTGAACTCAATGATCTTCAAGGTAAAACTTCTTTCCCTAAAATAGAGTATCAAACATATTTTTTAGAAAGAGGGTATGCAAAGGAAATGAAAAAAGAAACTTTGCAAAAAGGCAGTTTTCCCCCTGCCACAAGGTTTTTGTTTCATACCCTCTTAATGTGTGTTTCTAATAAGACCACTGCTTTCAATGAAATTCCATTAAAGATCCAATACCTGGGTTATGCTATCTTGCATGGGGAAAACTTTAACTATTCCCAGGAGATCTTTGATGACTTGGTCAAAAATGTTACTAGCAAATCATTTTTACTATTTCCAAGGTTCCTAAGCTTTTATTTTCAAAAAGAAATTTGGAAAGGATGATGCTCATGTACTCATCCAGGGTGAACCTTTTCAAATAAATGGCATTACACCTGAAACATTTACAAGGCTATCAAAAGTGTCCAAAATAGAAGCAGAGGCTCCTGAGCAGACTTTAGCAGCTACCACTGCTCCTCAGGCACTTGCTGCTGAGCCCACTGCTCAAGGTGATCACAGCAGCAAAACAACAGCATGCTTGTTTTGAGAGAAGTGAACTCACCTTGGTTTGCTCGGTATGACTAGTTACTTGTTCACACTTAATCAGTCAAAGCCTATGGTGTTCATGTACACGTAATCAGTTTACATTCACGTTGTTCACGTATATTCATAGTGTGCATTCATAGCAAAGATCATCGCATAACAGATAGCAATCATTCAAAACTCATACATATTATAAACTGTATAAATCGCCAAAACTGTTCTGTTTGTTCACTAACAGCATCTCCACGAAGAATCAATTCTTCGTGGGATGCTTTCACGGCAAAGATTCATCATGGCGAAGAATCCCTTCTCGGTGAAGAATCAGTCTTATTCGGGAGTGATTGTGACGAAGCTCTATGAGTGTTCGTCTTAGGCTTGTCGACGAAGAATCAACCTCCGTCGACATGGGTACTTCGTGGGGAGGGGAAATCTTCATCACTGTATCTCAACGGTTTCACGATTTCCTACAAAACCTAATCCCTAACAGTTTCATCTTCGCTAACAAAATCAACGACAAATTCTATGATTTTCAATAACTCCAATCATCATTAGCACAAAATAACACTCTGACCGAATTCATGCACATCGTTGGCACTAGCATTATGAACACGTATTTTAACATCATCAACCTCTCAAAATCATGACCCTAATCCATAAACGGCCACTTATGATTACATAGCAGGATGTTTGAACCATCATATTTGGTTGAAAAGAATCCTAGTTTCTTATATTCATCAATTATCATCATAATCACAACAACATTTACATCGATTCAAGCATCATGTTTCAACATACAACACCATGTCGATTTATAATTAATCTCATGCTAACGAATATAAACCAGTAAACCTAATCTCAGCCAAGAAAACTCGGATTAAACTGGAATTATAGACTAACCAAGGGTGTTAAGGTTGCTCAGTTGAATCAGAGAAGGAGATAATGCTTCGTAGAATTGAGGCTTCGATGAACACACTGATTACCGTCGGCCGAGAGAGAAAGGGAGGGGTGTTAGGGTTTGATGAAGTCCTTAGGTTTTATGTGCAGATGTATGTTTATATGATGTGAACAGGGCCTAGTTTCATTTGGGCCGAAGGCCCTCTTGGCGAACAATACCCAGGACGAAGAATCAAACTTCGTCGATGAAGAATCAAACTTCGTCCAAAATGTTGATGACGAAGGTTCGTGATGAAGAACCATCTTTGTTGTGATGAAGAACTATCTTCATGTGTGACGAAGAACTATCTTCGTGTGTGATGAAGAACTATCTTCGTCAAGAAGTGGGGTTGGTGAAGGACCTTAGTTATGAAACATGCACAATACAACCAAACATAACAATACATTAATCATTTATCCAACATTCACAAGTTACAACGCAAAACGAATTATGAAAACAGAGTTTTGAACAAGTAATGCGTAGAGGAAAGACCATGAAATCTCGGGTTTTCACAAACAATCTTTGTTTCATTGTTTCATTGATTGCTTACGTGTGAATTGGTTGGATAAATTCTAGGCTGCACCTACTTGCAGTTTCTCGACTGCAAGCCACTGAATTACGACGGCACAGGAGGTGTAGTGGCTTTCGTGCGCTGGACGGAGAAAACTGATTCCACGATCTGCATGAGCAAGTGCACCATGGACCAGCAAGTCATTTTTGTTACTTGTTTGTTCGTAGACGAAGCTTTGACTTGGTGGAATTTACAAGTCCAAACTCTGGGTGATGATGCCGCTTACGGTATGACGTGGGATGAGTTGAAGGAAAGAATGAGGGAAAAGTATTGCTTGTGTGCTGAACTTCAAAGACTGGAGACTGAGTTTTGGAATCTGTCCATGGTTGATGTGGACATTGTTGGTTATACTAAGAGATTCCATGATCTCTCGAGAGTGATCCCCTACCTAGTGACTCCTGAATTTAAGCGCATCGAGTGTTACATCTAGGGATTGGCTCTGGAGTTTCGCAGTTTGGTGACGGTGACAGAACCCACAACAATCACTCAACCTGTAACTCTGGCACTCAGCCTTACTGAAGATGTTGTTCGTATGGAGAAGTTGTCGTTAAAGGCTACTGAGAATACCGAGACGCATGTCGAGTCGTCTGGTGACAAGAAAAGGAAACATTCGAATTTGAATCAAGCAACCCGTAATAACAAGGGTTCCAACAACAAGAAGTGTGACCCCAATCCACCCAAGGAGACAAAAACCTTTGCAGCTACGAATGACACCGCCACTAGAGGGTACCAGGGCACCATGCCCAAATGTAACAACTGTAAGCATCACCATGATGGAGCTTGTCGCATTCCAAAATGCGACAAGTTTGGAAAACTGGGTCACCGTTCCGAAGACTGTTGGGGAAAAGGAAATGGAAGTGGTAATAGGAACGGGAATGGAAACTTAAATGGTGCTGGTAATGGGAACGGTAATGGAAATGGCAATGGTACTGGTAACAGAAACAGAAATGGAAATGGAAATGGAAACGGACAAACCAAGGACGCTTTGGTTGTGGTAGCAAAGAGCACTTTAAGAAAGATTTCCCAAGGGAAAATAACGCTCAAGCTCGAGCATTCGTGATAGGAGCAAGGAATGCCCGCGAGGACCCTAATGTGGTCACCGGTATGTTTCTCGTTAACAATCACTTTGCATCCATATTATTTGACACTGGTGCCGATTATAGTTTCATGTCTGTGGAATTTAAACGTATGCTTGGAATAGAATTAGTAGATTAGATATTCCTTATTCCATATAACTAGCTGAAGGTAAACTTGTTGAATCGGGCGAAGTTGTTAGAGGATGTACATTGGAACTTGGTGAACGAAGATTTAGTATCGATCTTTTGCTTATTCAGTTGGGTAGCTTTGATGTTGTAGTCGGAATGGACTGGTTGTCCAAGAATAAAGCCGAAATTGTTTGTCATGAGAAGATCATTTGCATCCCTCTTGTGAATGACGAAACACTCATAGTCCATGGAGAGAAAAGAGACACGCCCTTGTGGATCATCAACTGTATAATGGCGCAGAAATGCTTGCGAAAAGGATGTGTTGCATTCTTGGCACATGTAGTAGATAAGAAGGTTGAGGAGCCGAAGCTTGAAGACGTTCTTGTGGTAAAGGAATTCCCTGATCTTTTTCCCGAAGACTTGCCAGGATTACCTCCACAAAAACAAGTCGAGTTCCATATTGACTTGGTTCCAGGCGTCGTTCCTGTAGCCAAGGCACCATATCTACTTGCACCATCCAAGATGCAAGAATTATCTACACAACTCCAGGAGTTGTTGGATAAAGGATTCATAAGGCCAAGCTTCTCGCCTTGGGGAGCTCCAGTATTGTTCGTAAAGAAGAAGGATGGAACCTTGCGGATGTGTATTGATTACAGAGAGTTGAATAAGCGCACTGTTAAGAATCGGTATCCGTTACCGAGGATTGACGACTTATTCGACCAGTTGCAAGGATCGAGCTATTACTCCAAGATTGACCTTCGGTCTGGCTATCATCAGTTGGGGATTCAAGAGGAGAGCATACCAAAGACTGTGTTTAGGATTCGTTATGGACACTACGAGTTCCTTGTGATGCCGTTTGGATTGACGAATGCACCAGTAGTGTTTATGGATCTGATGAATCGTGTATGAAAACCGTATCTCGATAAATTCATGATTGTATTTATCAATGATATTCTGATTTATTCACGAAGGAAGGAAGAGCACGAGCAACATCTCAGAACCATTCTGGAACTACTGAAGAAAGAGAAGCTTTATGCAAAGTTCTCAAAATGCGAATTTTGGATTTGCGAGGTACAGTTCCTTGTCCATGTGGTAAACGAGAATGGTATCTATGTAGATCCGTTGAAGATTGAGGCAATAAAGAATTCGGAAGCTCCCAAGACACCGACTGAAGTTCGACAGTTTTTGGGATTCGCGGGCTATTATCGAAGATTTATCGAGAATTTCTCCAAAATCGCTCAACCGCTAACTTCCCTTACACAGAAGGACAAAAAGTATGATTGGGGAGACAAGCAGGAAGAAGCCTTCCAACTTCTCAAGGACAAGCTATGCGATGCACCGATACTATCTCTACCCGAAGGCACTGAAGACTTCGTGGTATACTGCGATGTTTTACGTCAGGGATTGGGTTGCGTGCTCATGCAATGACAAAAAGTCATCGCTTATGCATCACGTCAATTGAAAGTACATGAGAAGAATTATACTACCCACGACCTGGAGCTGGGCGCGGTGGTGTTTTCCCTAAAGATTTGGCGACATTATCTATACGGTACTCGATGTACTATCTTCACATATCACAAAAGCTTGCAGCATATATTTAATCTGAAGGAGTTAAATATGTGTCAGCGACGATGGGTTGAGTTGCTGAACGATTATGACTGTGGGATTAGCTACCATCCTGGAAAGGCAAACGTGGTAGCAGACGCTTTGAATCGAAATGAAAGGGTTAAAACCTTGAGAGTTCGAGCATTGGAAATGACGATGCGGACAAATCTCACTTCACGCATTCATGATGCACAACAAGAAGCTCTTAAGAAGGAAATACTTAAAGTTGAATATCTCCGAGGTATGGAGAAACAATTGGTGCCAAACGAAGAGGGAACCTTATACTTTATGGGACGCATTTGGGTTCCGCTCTATGGCGGTATTTGAGAAGTTATCTTTGATGAAGCTCACAAGTCAAGATACTCGATCTACCCAGGATCGGACAAGATGTAACAGGATTTGAAAGAGTATTATTGGTGGCTAAAACTCAAAAGCGACGTTGCTACTTATGTTGGAAAGTGCCTAACCTGTACTAAGGTCAAAGCTAAATATCAGAAACCATCTGGTCTACTGCAACAACCTGAGATTCCCGTATGGAAGTGGGAGCAAATTTCATACTTCATAACGATATTACCCAGGACCCCTAGAGGGCACGACATGATATGGGTAATAGTTGATCGATTAACAAAGTCTGCACACTTCCTACCAATTCAAGAGAAATATAGCACTGGAAAGCTTGCTGAGTTGTATCTTAAAGAAATTGTGGCACGTCATAGAGTGGCTATCTCGATTATTTCAGACAGAGATGGACGTTTCATATCAAGAATCCGGCAATCCTTCCAGGAGGCCTTTGGATCTCAATTGGATCTAAGCACGACCTTCCACCCGCAAACAGACGGTTAGAGCGAGCAGACTATACAAACACTAGAAGATATGCTCTGCGCATGTGTGATGGATTTAGGCGGTAGCTGGGATACTCACCTACCCTTAGTTGAGTTTTCCTATAATAACAGCTACCATACGAGCATAAAAGCCGCATCGTTCAAAGCTCTATATGGCCGAAAGTGTCGCTCACTGTTGTGTTGGGCAGACGTAGGAGATACACAGTTGATTGGTCCCGAACTTGTTCAAGAAACGACTGAAAAAATCATGCAGATCCGAGAAAGCATCAAGGCGGCTCGTGATTGATAAAAGAGCTACGCCGATCGAAGACGAAAGCCTTTTTTTACTTCGAGGTGGGAGACAAAGTTTTGTTGAAGGTCTCACCTTGGAAGGGTGTAGCAAGGTTCTGGAAACGTGGAAAGTTGAATCCACGATACATTGGGCCATTCAAGATCTTGGAAAAGATTGGTACCGTACAAATTAGAGTTACCGGAAGAACTGAATGGTGTTCATGATACGTTCCATGTGTCAAACCTTAAAAAGAGTCCAACCCAAGAAACAGTTATCATCCCTATGGATGAGGTACACATCGACGACAAACTCCGATTCACTAAAGAGCCTGTTGAGGTAATGGATTGGAAAATCCGGAAAACAAGGAGGAGTCGCATTAAACTTTTCAAGGTACGTTGGAACTCTAAACACGGACCCAAGTACACGTGGGAACGCGAAGACTAGTTTAAAGCCAAGTACCCCCATCTATTAGAGAAAACTCATGCGAGAGATAACTCAGCTTGAATTTCGGGACGAAATTCTTTTAACGGGGGGAGACTGTGAAACTGGCACAAAACCGGTAATTTCCGTGCTATTTATTTATTATTTATTATCTGCAATTATGTGCATAAACATCAACATTGTGTGATTGCTTGCCTGACATATGAATTCATGCATGTCTTATACTTCAAATATTGCATTGTGCATTACATTAAGCATTGCGTCAGAAAGACTAGTAAACTCACCAGTAAGACACACTGTGTCAGCACTTCCGCAGAAAGCAGTCAGACGATAGATTTAGGGCCTAGGAGTAGGTCCAACATTAAAAACACATTAAAACCCAAGTGTGGATACAAGGGTTAACATATACACCTTCTGGAACCTAAAATATGCACTAAAAGACACCCGAAACTCACTTTAAATGCTGAATTCTGCTGAATTCTGCTGAATTCAGCAGAAAAACAGCAAAACACGATATTTTAACACCAAAATATTATGCAGAATTGATGTCTTAGTGTCCAGAATAACTTACAAAGTGTCGGGAATTAAAACTCTCACAAAAGGTGCTTCATACCTAGTAAAACTGCGCAATTTAGCACTTTAACGAACTGTTAACCGAACGAATAACCGGACACTACCCAAAACATCAAAATTAGGCTAGAAGTATTGTTTTTATGATATTAAGCTAGTTATGGTGATAAAACACCTTAAAAATCATAAAAACACCTAAACACACTTAAACTAAGTTAAACCTTCTAGTTTACATTTAAACCCCTCAACTTCCAAAACGTGACATAATACCCCCCCCCCCACATTCGAAAACCGGCCCCAAGGGCCCCAACCCACCTTTTGAATATAATATTTGTGAATGTTTCTAAGATATTAAGCACATGATCTCTTGGATAATGAAGTGTTGGAAGAATAATATAAAAGACCTAAAGTTGTTGAAACAAGATCATTCTTCACATTTCAACACTCCATCTTCTTCCTCTTCTCCTCTCAATCTCATGGCCACACTACCATACATACACACCTTCATTTTCATTTTCATTCATCCTACAACAATTCCAAGCTTTTTCTAAGGTGTATGGAGGCTATCTAAGAAGACTACAAGTGCTAGAAGTTGAAGGACCACTTTGTGGAGCTATTAACCTCTCATATACTTCATTCTTCATCTTCATCCTTCTTGTGCCACTTCCCTACCCAATAGAACTAGTTTTAAGCCTTCTAAACACTATTTTAGTTCATGTTTATGTTATGTACAAGTCACACCATCTAACAAACTAAACTTTAAAAGATGAAGATGTAAAGATCTAACATAATCATGAAGAAAACAAGTGATTTTAGTGTTATTTGGTGTATGTGATGAAGTTGTGGTTGTTGAATCTTGTGTGTATGTTTAGATCTAGCATGTTAAGCTTGTTAGGAGCTTAGATCTAACAAGTTTAAGCATGGATCTTGACAGATCCATGATTAAACTTGAAGATGACTTGTGAAACCCTTATGTAAACTTGAAAGATGATTTTTGAAGCATGATCTTGTATTCTTAAAGTCACAAAGTGTATGTAAAGCTAACTTTTGAAACTAAAATCCATGAAAAGTTTGTTTAGGATTCATCAAGAAGCTTGTTTTTGAAAGATTCAAGGATGTAAGTATGGATCTTGAAAGATCCATGATGAAGCATGGTTTAAATCATAAAGATCTTTTTAATGAACATAAGAATGATGTTAGAACATGATTTTCAAGACTTTGAAACATTAAAACTCATGGATGGTTTGATTAGTAAGTTAAAGTTTCCTAAAAAGTTTGTTTAAAATTTACAAAGACACTTGATTTTGAAAGATCATGGTATGTAAAGTGTAGATCTAAAAGACTACACATTTTTAGCAAAAATCAAGTTCATCATAATGTTTTACATGAAGTAATTAGTGTATGTTACTTGTGAAAATCGTTGGAAATTATTTTTGGTGATGAAAAGAAAATAAACACATGTTTTGAAAACATGGGAAACCTCAATTTTTAAGGGAAACTATGTCAAAATATAAAATTTTGACACTTAGAAAAATATAAGTTTTGATGAAACTTATTCCCAAAAAATTCACCTAAAAATATTTACCAAGGTTTCCTAACTTTTGTATGAAATTTCAAGTTAAGAAATAATGATTTCTTCAAGTTAAAAATTAATATTAATTATGTATATTTTTAGGAAAAATATATATATTTTGTGATCACCAAATTTTGTGCTAATTGTATATTATGGGTATTATACGTAGTAGTGTATTAGGAAGTTGAAAAATACACTAAATACTCCCAAGGAGTATAAATAACAAAATACACAAACAAATACATAAGGATACTTAAGTATACAAGTATACAAAAATCCTCACAAGAGGAATATATAGACAAATACAAGAAAATATATTTGTATAAATATATTCCACAAACATATGGACTTTGGACAACTTTTGGACATATATATATATATATGACTATTACCAAGTAATGGAAATTATACAAAAATCGGGAGAATAACAAAAATAAATATATATATTTTCAAGCATGACAAAATATATATATATATATATATTCCACACAAATCTTAAAAATATATTATTTTTAAGAAATATAATTCCGGAAAGTAATAAAAATCAAAGTATTTATTTTTGGCAAATAATGTAAAATACACAAGTATTTACAAAAAAATACAAGTATACTTTCCTAAGTATACTTGTGCAAAAATAATATTGAGAATATTATTTCACAAAATACTTATATTTATTTTTGGAAAAAATAATATAAGTAACATATATGGACAAGTTAAAAATAAAGTTTATTTTTTTAACACTTATTATTTTGGCAAAGACTACATACACAAATATATATTTATGTGAAATAAAATATATATTTACAAATAAACAACACAAATTCAAAGTGGAAAGACACGACGTACGGGCAAGACCCGACAAACAAGGGGACGACCCTCACAAGAGTTGAACATACAAAGAACCAATACATAAACTTAAGATGGTGACTTGTACTTGTGTGATACAAGTCTAGTGACTAATGTACGTAGAACAATTATAGGTCATGACCCTTACAAACACAGCCGGTGAATTTACGACGCGAATTAAGCAAAACTTTGAGTTCATGTCCCCACTTTTAAACATTTTCTTGTTTTCTTAACCTGGGGAAATACATGTACTGTGGTATGTAGAAACAAAACTAAGGAATGATGCTATAGATCATGTCACGAATAGGGTGTCATAAGCACCATTAATCAACGTAAGTCCTAGACCGCGGAACAAAAGGTTAGATCTAATGGGTTTCAGGTAGCCACACTCTTGGCCACTTTGTTACCGAGAATGCTTTTGTGTCTCTAGTCGTGAATCGATAAGAAAAATGCCTATGGTTTGGATGCTTCCTATGTCGTTACATATGTTAGTGGCCTCGCGAACCATTAGCGATCTTGATTTTCTTACATTTACAGAATACTTTTTCAAGTACAATTTGTGTAGGATCGTTTGCATGACCAAAATGAGTCGTTCAGAAGAGTTCTAATCAATACGAGAGGCGGAAACTAACGTATCGACTTAGAATCAGCTTGATATACACTCTAATTGTCTTGTTTATTGATAAAACAACGTTTTACAGCCTGGAGACACTTCGGCAGCACCTCGGTACCAGAATCAGAAAGTTACAAATGAAATGATCAAGGCCACTATTTATAGGCGTGCCATTTCGCACGAAACAGCTTCACACGAAATGGTCATTTCGTGCGGAATGAACTCACACGAAATGGCTTTTGCATTTCGTACAAAATGGGCACATCCATTTCGTGCGAAATGAACTATCTACACTAAAACCCTAAAATCTCGAATAACGTGCCCTCAACTATCATTTCTAATACAAGACTCGATACAAGACGAAGTCGACAGACATATGCACCAACAAACTCCCCCTTGGATGTCGACGAGTCTTCAGTACAACTCTTCATTATGTCGAGTCTTCAATCTTTATCAGTCTTCGTGCTCTTTTCCAAAGTATCTGACAGTGTAAGCATCCTTCAATCTCTATCTCTACTTCTCTCTCTCTCTTCCAGAATCTCAACCTGTGTCTGTCTTCTCTTGATCAGATCTCTTGATTCCTTAAGTTCTTCAGCATCAGCAGCTAATCTTCCCCTTGGATGTTGATCTAATCTTTAAATTCTTCAGAATCAATCTGGCTCTACTATCTTCTGACTCCCCTTTGCTAGTAGACTCCCCCTTAAGTTGTTCTGGGATAGCAATCTGACATAGTATTTCCACAGGTTCAGGTCGTCTCCTGGCTCTCCGTAGCAACAGGATCAGGAACCTGGCTCAAACTCTTATTAGCTATATGCGGAAAGTCTTCAGAAATCGAACCCTGGCTGCTTCTGCCTGCACAAACTCTACCTCAAAATAAATTTCACAAATTTAACAATTTGACGAATTTATATACCACTAGCATATATCGTTCACAATGATTTAACATATATAATTTTTGATAACCACTTGTAAGAATAAAATTTAGACTTGACATTTTTATTTCGAAATCTTTTCTCATTTCAAACAAACTCTCCCAACCCTGTTGTTCATCATGTTCAGCACTCGGAATTTTGAAAATCAGCTTTTCAACATCAGTTGTCGAAAATCTTTTTGTATTTTATCAAAAATTTATGCTAAAACACACTGAAAATCTTTTTGGATTTTAGTTTTTAAAGAAATGCAGTAAAGAAATATATACAGACAATATTCTTGCGAGTTTGTGTAAGAGGATTGTTGGGATTGAACCCTACCAGAGGAACAGATAATGAAAGCCAAAACCGGATCACAACAGTGGATTCATAATAAGCAGCTGCTTGCATTAAGATTTCCCCTTGACAGTGGTTATATGGCAACTGACAGACTTCAAAGCACTGCCCAAAAGACAACTGTTACTAAAGTACTGATGAAGATCAAAGACTGAAGATCAATCTACTGACAGAATCCAAGCACTGCTAAAGAGTTAAAGCACTGCCCATTTAAGGTCTGATCACCCTTTGAAGAAAGTATTGATGCTCAACATCAGTGGTTAATTACATCAGTGGAATGAAGAATCAGTGGTTATATATCAGTGCTTAGAATGTAATCAGTGTCTGTATGGTCAGTAGTTATAGATTAGTAGATAGAGTTTGTTAGGCTGTTAGATGTCACTTTCATGGTGACGTCAGCTGAGATGCTTCAGTGGTTTGGTTTGCCTATAAATGGAACAGTACTCTGTACTGTTACATTCGATTGATTGACTGAGCGAGTTCTTCTCCTCTAGTCCAATCCTTTCATCTTGTGTGCAACCAACCATGGAGTATCAGGCTGAGGGGAGTTTAGTTTATAAGATTGCTTTGTAATCTTTTGATTTGCTTTGTAACCTTTCGGTTGATGAAAAGCATGTGTTTATCAAAACTATTTTCCTCTTTGATTATGTTTACAAAGTTTTTGTTCATTTCCGCTGCATAACTCATTGAATTATGTTTATTAATCGTTCATTTATTACAAACAAACACAATCATGAGAGCCTCCGATCCTAACAATTGGTATCAGAGCTTGGACAGTCAAATTCGATCTAACAGTCAATTTGACATAACAGTTCAGCTCAAAATCATTGATACTAAGGTTGATTGTATTTAGTTGAAAAACAGAGTAACGAGAAATCATGTTCAAAGTGACTACTCAAAAGCTCTGTAAAACAACCAAGATGTCATAGGACACACAAACTTCATATAATAAGTAATGTCATACATAAACCACCTATAGTTTTCAGATTTGAAAATATGTCTGGTAACTATGGTAAAATTATTTACAAAAATTGATTTTAAATGTTGTTATGAAGTTTTTGTTGTTTCCATCATGTTTGCTACTAAGGTGTGAACCTCAGGTAAACAAAAACCTATGTTCATAAAAACATTAGTGTTTTTGTTTACATATAAAGAGGGAAATTAAAACTTTAATTATTTAGATCTTATGTATTGAAAAATAGGTTGAGAATCCTTCAAAAGGACCAAAATCAATTGTGTTAAGAATACATTAAGAAATTCAGCTATAAAAAATGTCCAGATCATTGGTAATGTGAAATTTGGCATAAGCATGTGCAGAAATGACCAAATCTCTCAAAACATTACTGCAAAATGATTTTGGAATAAGTATTCCTTCAATAAATACCTCCCAGTAAGTATTTCAGTACTTATGAATGGGAAGGGTAAAAAAGGAAGAAGAAAATCATAAAAACTCAAAAGTGTGTTTATCTCAAACCTTTTGAAGTAAAAAGTATAAGTATAAAACACTTAAGAGTACAAAAATAGGGTGGACAATGGTCATCAAGCAACTGTGTGCATTCATTGGTACAGGAAAATTCAGATAAAAATTGTATCACCAATGGTTAAACTTAAAAGAGGACTAAACAAGTTTTTCAACATCATCACATGGTAAAGTCTATGTCAGGACTCTCAAAACCTATGTGTACATGTCTCCTCATTTTTGCAATCAATTGACAAGGAAATGGTCCCAAACAGTGGTTATTACAATGTATTCCAAATCATTAACCATATTCCTAAAACTTGAGAATGATGTGACTATGAGTTTTAATTGGAAAATATACCAGATCCTTTTTTATGTTGTTTTCAGAATAACCTTTAATTATTTTTTCTTGAAAAGGTTTTTCTCAATAAAACAGGATATATTATTCTTTATTTTTCTTTAGAATGATATATTTTGTACTTTTACTTGTTTTTTATAGTAAAAGTTTCAATCTCCTGTCAGGATATAAAACCTTTATTTTTGTTGGTGATATTATCCTTAAAAACAGATCAAAAGGAAATGGTACAAGTGTCAAGGTCATGTCAAACTCAAGTTTGTTTTAACACTGATTAAAAGATTGATTGCCAACAGACCCTAAAAATACTTGGGGTACTCATGTTCTAATTAAAATATTATGACACAAAATGAGTAGCCTTAGTAAAAGGGTTTTAATCATCTAGGATACTAAACCACTGTCAGGAATCTATAAAAGCTTCAAAATGTGTAATTGACATGTGGCAAAACCTTGAATGCAAATTCTCATAAAAGTTGCTGACATGTTGAACTTGACAATTTGCATCTAGAATGTATTTTGTTGAGGATAGTAATCTTGCAGACATTTCAGAATCAACATCAACAGATGTTAGAGATGATATGGTGATTTCACAAGATAAAATCATTCCTTTCATCAGAACAGCAGATGCTCAAAATACTTGTCAAAAGCTTATCCACTGATGCACTAACAGTTGACGACATACTAGTCTTTCAAATCTTTACCACTTCCCCTAAATATTGTTTTGCTCAAACATCTGTTTCCTAAATACTGTCCACTACTGAAAGTCAACCCCTGATTCTTCATTTTCTTGGCAAGCACTGATGCTCAAAATCAGTGTCTTATCCACTGATATGCTATCCACTGATACTAAAAATCACCCACTGCTCTCATATTGTTACCGTTGTAACCACTGATATTTGCTTCATCAGTGGTTCTCCAAAACAACTGTCCTCCATTATTCATCTTTTCATCAGCGGTTGACACGTGGTTAGTTTTTAGCCTTCATATCTTTTGTAACCGCTACCACATCAGCATTCACTTTCTTCCTAAATAAAACCCTGACCAAAACCCCAAACAGGTTTTTACACTGTCGAATTGAATTCCAAAAATTCTCTTCTCAAAGCAGTTTCCAACCTTCCTTTTCAAATCATTCTTCGTATTTCTTCATCAAAATGACGAAATCAAAATCAAAGTTAAAATCACCATCATCTTCCAAAGAGGTCGCTCAAACGGCAGCTGAACCCTTTGAAATCCCTTACAAATCCCCTCACAACTACTTGGGTCTACTCACAAAACCCACCAACAACCACACTTTCGATTCCATCATCGACATCATGACTGCATCAAAGTATAAAACTTTGCTAACAGCAGATACTCCAATCTACCAACAAACCCAGAGAGAGTTTTGGAAAAATGCTACGCTTGAAAAACAAGACGATAAAGTCACAGCCATCAACTATTCCATACAGGGTAAAACAATTCAAATTACTCCACAATCCATTTCTGAAGTCTTTAAACTCGATGATCAGCAAGGTAAAACTTCTTTTCTTAAAAACGAGTTGAAAACTGTTTTCTGAAAAGGGGGTATGCAGAACAAACAAAAAGAGATACCTTTCAAAAAGGTTTCTTTCCTTCTGCACCTAGGTTTTTATTCCACACACTTTTGATGTGTGTTTCAAATAAAACAACTGTGTAGGTCCCCTATTCGTATGGATCTTTCACAGAATTGTCTTTCCAATCAAGAGTGCGGAATCCTCCTGATCAGAATATAACAGAAACATGTAGAAAACAGAAATCAGCAATCACTTTCAAACCGGTCTTTATTGATTATCAATCTTAACGAATTACAATCAATCAAGACCACAAATTCGTCCAAACCCTAGAGCCTTCACGAATTCTCTCACACAAACTGTTTTGGCTGATTAGCTGATTAACCTAAACCCTAAAGCCTAACCTTGTTTATATAACACAAGGTTACTACTTGGGCCAAGGTTTCCAACATGGACTGCGAATTGGACAGGCCCAATTCGCCCCCCATCCCCATAAGTATGGGTTTGGTTAGCCCAAACATTACAACTAACTATTACAAAGCTAAACCCGCTAACTGTTTATCGTTTAACTAATTACAAGATATCCAAAGACCAAATCTAAGCTGTTGTCACAAACATGCACCAACAAACTCCCCCTTGACAATAGCTTCATAAAATAACTTTGTCTTTAGTTGTCTTGCAATCTTCATGTAGTCTTGCACTGTCTTTGGTCTTTGGATAGCTTCAGCTTCAATAGCTTCTGTCAGCAACAGACTCCCCCTAAGCTGATGCATCCAATCACCAAATCTTCAAAAACTTTAGCGTTTGAGTAAACTCCAGTTCAGCATTTGAATAGCAATCTTCAAACTCTTCAACTTGTCTGCAATGTAGAAAGGAGGTTCTACCATGCATCCAATCAAACTCTCATCTTCACAGCAACTCATCACTTTAACTTCTCAGCAACACACTGCTTCAATATGTTTACTATAAAACAAACATCTCGAGAAACCATAAGAATTTTTCAACATAAGTTAAACAAATTATTATTATTCAAGAGATTTGTTTAACTGTATAACAGATTAAGCAATTTCCACTTTATCACCAACACGCAAAACTTTTTAATCACACCCTATAACCCGCATGATTTAAAATTTTGAACTCACTTTCCAACACTGTCTCCCCCTATCAGTAACAATTCCTCCAAGAATAACAGTTTTCCGTACGTTAAGAATTTTAAACAGAAAAAGACACTATTTTTGGATTTTTATATTTTTCTGAAAGCAAGTAAAATAACAAAAGCAATAAACACTCTATTTTTGTGAGAATCACTGGTAAGAAGATCATATCAGCATAATCAAACTATTTCACACTATGAGATAATTCCTTATTTAATTTTTCGTGAAAAGCAGTTCAAGACGATTACCAGTATGTTTGTCCACTTAAACAAAATGCATGAACATTTCAAGTACCATTACCGTATGATACGTTAAGGTAATATTATTACTGATATACTAGCGTGTCCCACTTCAGGATATACCCCCACGATCAAGGTATGCACAAAGATTCATCGTAGTAGGTGAGTATACTGATTTCATGCTTTAAGATATCCTGAAAATGTCTAGGTCTGCATATAATCTGTTTTATCATGTTTTGATTGCTTAACAATGAACACCCAAATAAATACTAATCAAATCCTGGAAATATAAACAACACACTCTATCATGCAAGTATCTTCCCTACCACATATTTCACAAGTCCAATCCAGATTTCTGAAATCTTAACTGGGAATAGGTTGTGAAGAGAACAGAATAGATCTTTAGGAGAGATGGTATAATATACAGATCAAATGAGTTTTCTCAGTTTGATATAGGTTTATTGGGTTTCATTTGGGCACTTGAGGGCCTCTTTCGGGTGTATTAGATCTATAGCGCGACAACGTACAGCTAGGTCAGCATGTATCTGGATGCAGCAGAAGCTGTCGTTGCCTAGCACCTCCAGGTCAGCATATATCTGGATGCAGCAGAGGAGGTACACGACTTTTTCAGAGAAGATTTCAGAATCAGATCAAAATTGTGTGTATCGGGACAACATACAGACATTCAAATAGAAATGTGCAAATTCCAAGTGACTTTCTTTCCTGGGGTCATGTACAATTTTAGTTCTGAACAGACAGACAGTCAAGATATCCCCAGATGAAATAACAGTATAAAGACCCAAAACTTCAGATTTTGGCAATCTATCAACGCAAGATTTAAGGTCATTAAACCATACACCACTGATGTGTTCCCCACTCATATTCAGTTTATTTATGTTTATATCACATTGGTAAGTTGATTATTTCATGCTTTTTGCCTACTGGTACATCATATGATGAAGCTGCTATCACACTTATGCAATTTAATTTCAATTTCAGTGTGACAGTCTAACTTGTCGATGTACTATCATTTCTCCTTTTTCACACAGTGATAACACATTTTTGATTTTCTAATTTTTTTATGTTTTTGATTTTTCAAATTTTTTTTTATTTTTGATTTTTAAGAAAAGCAGTAATCTATTTACAAAAATTCTTATGAAAAACCAGTTATTCAGGATTCCTCATCCCGTTGAGTTCGACTAAGTGTTCAAAGCGAGCCCTGTGAAAAGCTTTAGTATAAAGATCTGCCAGGTTATCTTCAGTGTCAACTCTATGTAATTCAATTAGTCGTTTTTCAGCACAATCCCGTATAAAATGATGACGTATGTCAATATGTTTTGTGCGACTGTGTTTCACGGGATTATTAGTTATAGAAATTGTGGCATTATTGTCTATCATAATAGGAGTACGAGTGAAATCCAAACCGTAATCGCGCATCTGTTGTTGAATCCAGAGAACCTGAGAGCAGCAGCTACCCGCAGCAATATATTCAGCTTCACACGTAGATGTAGACACACAGGATTGCTTCTTGCATTGCCAAGACACGATCCTGCCTCCTAAGAACTGACAACCACCTGTTGTAGACTTCCTGTTCGACTTGCATCCTCCAAAGTCTGAGTCAGTGTAAGCGACAAAATTCAAATCACTATCAGCTGGATACCACAACCCAAGTTTAGGTTTCCCCTTCAAGTAACGAAGAATCCGCTTCACTGCTTTCATGTGTGACTCTTTTGGATTAGCCTGATATCTGGCACACAAGCATACTGCAAACATAATGTCAGGTCTTGAAGCAGTCAAGTACATTAGAGAACCAATCATCGCCCTGTATTGAGTAGGATCAACGTCTTCAGTACTTTCATGATCTGGGCCAAGATTGTGATTTTCGCAAATGGGTGTGTTGAAAGTAGAGCAATCATTCATTTTAAACCGACTCAAAATGTCATACACATACTTAGTTTGATGAATAAACATCCCATCCTCCTTCTGTTCAACTTGTAATCCCAGAAAGTAAGACAACTCACCCATAGCACTCATTTCGAACTTGCTCTTCATCACCTGCTCGAACTCTTTACACATGCTCTCATCTGATGACCCAAAGATGATGTCATCCACGTACACCTATACTAGCAGAAAATCTTCCTTCTTTCTCTTGATGAACAGTGTACTGTCAATCTGACCTCTTTCAAAACCATTCTTGATCAGATGTGTAGACAGTGTCTCGTACCACGCCCTGGGAGCTTGATGTAACCCATACAAAGCCTTATCAAGTTTGTACACTCGATCTGGATAATCTGGATCAACGAACCCATCTGGTTGTGAGACATACACAACTTCTTGGACTTTCTCGTAAAGAAATTCACTCTTCACGTCTAGTTGGTAAACTTTGAAGCCCTTGAATGTTGCGAAAGCTAGAAACAAACGAATTGCCTCCAACCTTGCCACTGGTGCAAACACTTCATTATAATCAATCCCTTCCTGCTGATTGAAAACTTTTACCACCAATCGAGCCTTGTTTCGCGTCACTATCCCTCTGTCATCCTTCTTGCACTTAAACACCCATTTAGTGCCTATCTCTCTTTCACCTTTAGGAAGATCAACCAACTCCCAAACCTTCAACTTTGCAAACTGGGCCAATTCCTCTTGCATAGCCTCAACCCATGAATTGTCTTTAAGAGCCATATGAATGTTCTTCGGCTCCTCTTGGGAAATAAAACAGCTATACAAGCACTCATTCACAATCCCAGTCTTCTCAATCGAAACAAATAAGCCAGAATTCGCTGCTATGTTTCTTCTTGTCTGAACACCTGCATTAGGATCTCCAAGTATCATGTCAACTGGATGATCTCTATTTGCTCGTGTAGTAGCAACGGTATCCACTTCTAAATTATCACCCAGGTTTGATCCAATCTCCCCCTGAATGTTCTGATCTTCAAATGGATTAATGAAATCCTCCCCCTCAATGGGTTCAGAGTCACTATCACTTGAATCAGGATCAGCAGCACCATGGGAAGTTTCCACAGCATCTGTCATATCAACATTCGATCTAGGCATGAACTCGCCTTCATCGTCTCCACCAATCATTGTTTGAATCAACTGAGAATCATCTGCATTTGGAAACTCAGGAATATTAAATGACTTAAAAGTGCTTTCATAATCATATAATATAGCTGGACCACTCGTTGATTGTTGAGGTTTGTATGAAGTAATTTCCACATTAAACACAACCTCAATTTTACCAGTTTTTAGATTAAAAACCCTTTTATTCGGTGCGCCAGGTACGTAACCTAGAAAGTAGCCTTCGTCAGCCACCTCACCGAATTTTTGTTTATCTTTATTACGCACAATGGTACAGGGTAATCCAAATGGTTCAAAGCCTTCTAAGTTTGGTTTCTTGTTAAACATTAATTCATGACAAGTTTTGTTAAAACGTTTAACAGTCAAAACTTTGTTTAGGACGTAGCAAGCTGTATTCACAGCTTCTCCCCAGAAAAGAACTGGTAGCTTTGAATCTGAAAGCATCGTCCTAGCGGCTTCAATCAACGTCCTGTTCTTCCTCTCAGCAACTCCATTTTGTTGAGGTGTATAAGGAGCAGAATATTGATGTTCAATTCCCTTTCGAAGACAGTAGAGATCCAGAACTCGATTCTTGAACTCCGTGCCATTATCACTCCTTATCCTCTTTATCCTTGCATCATGGACGTTTTCCAATTTCGTAAAAAGATCTATCAGCATCTCCGCCGTCTCATCTTTTGTACCTAAAAAGAAAACCCATGAATATCGTGAGTAATCATCAGTGACAACTAAACAATAGTACTTTCCACCTATGCTCCTTACGTTCACTGGACCGAATAAATCCATGTGAAGTAATTCATAAGGGGCATCTATGGAATTTACTGTTTTTGATTTGTGAGGTTTCTTATGTTGTTTTCCCTTTTGACATGGAAGACATTTATCTTCCACGTGAAACCTCTGCATTGGAACCCCTTTCACTAGCTCATTTTTAACAAGGTAATTCATTTTTCGATAGTGAATATGGTCCATGCGTCTGTGCCACAACATCGATTCAGCTTCTGATGCTTTTGATAGTAAGCACGCCACCACAGCAGTTGGATCCTTAGCACCCATGTCCATGACATAAGTGTCATTTCTCCTTGGCGCTCGCATCACTATCCAATCGTCCGGAATCTTCAAACCTGGTTTCAACACTAATGCTTCATTCTTGGTAAAATGGACCGAGTGACCCTTGTCGCAGACTTGTGACACGCTCATCAGATTGTGTTTAAGCTGCTCAACATAGTTCACTTTGTCCAGTGTGATCTTCCCATTGGTCACCTTTCCTCGTCCTGTAATTCTACCACCTTTAGCACCCGCAAAATTCACCTTTCCACCATCATAATCTTCAAATTCAGTCAACAATCTCACATCCCCCGTCATGTGCCTGGAGCAGCCACTATCAACATACCATAAGTTGATAATCCTCCTTAGCAGCTCCTGCACACACCAACCAAGAAATTAGTTAGATTGGGGGACCCAAGCCTTAATGGTCTTGGGTCGTCCAAATTCACCAACGACTAGAACATCCATCCAATATCCATTACTCCTAACTGGAGTCTTGGATCTCAGACCTGTTGATGGAATTTGATTTTGATTTCCACTAGGTCTTTGGTCCTGAGGGTTCCTATACGTATTTGGACTATTTGACCTTTGGAAATTATGATTTTGATATCTTGAATTTTGATTCCAAGAAGCATTATTGTTGTAATTTCGAAAGCCATTGTTATAAAAAGTTCGACCACCATTATTTTGGTATCGATTTTGATATTGACCTTGACTTCTGGAATTATTAGCATTATGATTGTTCATTCTTGGTGAACTGCTTCTAGGTCTCTCAAATCTGCCTGGTGGAGATCTAGGCTGAAATCTTGGTTGATTTCTTTGAAAACGAGGAACTTGAGGAGTTCCTTTTTCAGCCTTATCTTCACCAACAGCAACATTCTCTGGTTGCTTAGCAGTAGATTTCTTTGGAGAATTTGCAACTTTCTCCTGTTTATCACCACTCTTCTCTGGTGACTTCTCTCTCTTCTCCTCACTCACTTGTGCTTCACCTTTTTTGTTAGGACAGCAGCTAGCTACATGTCCCTTGGTGTGACATTTGAAGCACGATTTCTTTTTCGAAGACTTCTTTTCTGAAGCCTTTGAACTAGATTCGGGTTTTTCTTCTGATGATGCCTTAGAAGGATTTGGTTCAGTTTGCTTAATTTCAGAATTTTCTATGTTCTTGTTTTTAGCAAACTCTATATTAGATTCATTTTCAATAACAGTTGTTTCGTTTTTCATGTCACTTCCTTGAACAAAATTAACCTTTTTAACAAAAGTTGGATTGTTATTTTTAGGATGTGATGTATTCTTTTTCAAAACAGGTTTGCTGTTATTATCCTTCTTAGCACCAGCATTCTCAAAAACATTTCCTTGACGTGACGTGGAACTACTTGGCAATGTTGACCCAAAGTCCATGAGCTCATCTTCATTAGGCAAGAAAGAATAGTCATGACTAACAGGAGGTGGAACTTCATTGAAACCATGAAATCCCACACTGGTTTTTTCATTACTTTTCTTCAAGCCACCCATCATGTGTTTCATAACAAAAGTAGAGTCCCTGAATTGACCTAATTTCTTTTCAAGTTCAACAATTCTTAGTTGTGCATCTGACAACTCTTTGCATTTATCAGAAATCTCTTTTGTTTTCTCAGCCATCATTTCATGAGCTAAGTCTATGACTTGAAGTTTTTCATTTAATTTACAGGTTACAGCTTCAATTTTAGTTTCATAACCTTTTATTTTCTTCAAGTATGACGATTCGTTTCTTTTAGCAAAAAAGTTTGCTTCTTTTATGGTAGACATCTCGCCCACCAGACTTTGGTTTTGTGTGGACAACCTATCAACTTCACCCTGTAATTCACGACATTTTAAACACACAGAATTAGACTTTACCTCTCCTGTTTGTTTATCAAGGTTGGCCATGAGAGCTGCAAGCTGATCTTTCACTCTTTTGTATTCAGCTTCCTTTTCTTCAGCTTCCCGTTCCTAGTCAGACTTTTGCTTTTTCTCCTCAGCATCTGATGTCTGATCAGCCTTCTTTTCTTCAGCTTTACTCTCTGCCTTCACCTCAGCCTCATCATCCATTTTTGCTTCAGCATCTTCCACAGTATCTTCACCGTCATCAATTGGAGTTATCTCTGCCATGAATGCCTGTGTGACATTGTCATCTTTTTCCAAGTGAATACTCCAGTCATATGAACCTTCTCTAGCAGTAGAGATCAGCGCTCTTGAGTTAGAGTTGTTTGTTGCATTCCTATTGTTTGAACTCTGACTCGAAGTCTCCTGCTTTTGTTTTTGACATTCCCTAGCAAAATGCCCATAACTTTGACAGTTGAAGCATCTCACTTTGGTCTTGTCGAAACCAACAGTCTTCCCTATAAAATTCCTTCCTGTTCGGTTCATAAATCTCTTCACTCTTCTAGTAATCATGGCCATTTGCCACTGCAAATCCATATCTTCAAGATCATCAGGGTCAATCTGATCATAATCTTCATCCAAAGTAGCAGGATCAGATATCTTCCCCTGAATGTAGTTCTCATAGGAAGCAACAAATGAAGCAAGTAAAGCCAGATGCTCTTCAGCAGATTTCACACTCATTGGCATTGACTTAACACCACTACTCTGCTTAGAAGCTGATGTTTTCTTGGCTCCTGATCCTCCTGAAGCAGCTACAAAACACACATCACCATCATCATTCACTGTGACCTGCTCATTCTCACACGAAAGAAAAGCAGTAGCAGAGTCGCTAGAAGCGTTGTGAGATGAAGAAGATGCAAGCCCATTGTAAATCGTTGGATCTTGAACCTGATCATAACCAGTATCTTTCTTCTTCATACTGAGCTCATAAGCTCTCAGCTTGCCAACTACTTCTTCCAGCTCCTTTGTCTCATAATCTGCCTCTCCCTTAATCATGAGAGTGTAGATATCCCACTTAGTAGGTAAGGCATCGAGCAGCTTGTCATTCTTCTCTACGTCAGTATAGCAATCGATGTCATAATTTTCCATTTCTGACATCAGATGATAGTAGCGAGTGATGATGTCCTCAAGTGACTCATGTTTCATGAACTTGAAAACAGCAAACTGCTTCTTCAGTAGATCAACTTTGTTTTTCTTGACATCTGCATTTCCCGTATATCTCTTTTCCAATGCATCCCACATATCCTTGGAATTTGTGTACCTCTTGAAAGTATGCTTGATGCTATCAGGTAAGGACATTTTAATTGCAGCCAAGGCTCTCTTTTCAGCCTCATACATCTTTTTCTCAGCATCGTCCATGTTCACATAAGCAGTTTTACGAGGTCTGCCTTCAAAATCATGTGTTGGGTCTATGTACCCTTCTTCAATGCATATCCACATGCGAGTATCCTGATATTCAATGAACGATTGAAAACGATCCTTCCATGTCAAGTAGTTCTCCACCTTCATCATCTTAGGTGGTTTGTTGGTAGTGCCAACCTCATGCTCCATTCTCAACAGCTCATTCAAACTAGACATGTTCGACATTTTTAACGTAACAGACTGATAAAACCGTACAATATTTTTCTGAAAACAGTGGTTACCAAATTACACCGTTAGAATCGTCTCGAAAAGACGAATCCAATGATATCTAATCGTTCGACATTTTTTTTTTTTTTGCCCTAAAAATCCAAGGAATCTAACGGTCCAAACGGTTCTGTCAAACTAGCTACGGATCAATTTCTATTTTCGAAAACGTGAATTTTTTGTTACGCTTGCCAACTGAAATTCCACCACTTTTAAATTTGCTGGTTTTTAAATTTGCTGATAATTTCGCTGGGAAGCAGTTAATTTCGCTGGGAAGCAGTTAAATTCGCTGGTCAGATGGTCTATTTTGCTTGCAAGTTCAAGTTCGCTGTCAAGTTCACTGGTCAAATTCGCTGCAAATTCGCTGGGCTATTTCGCTATTACGACGACTAGTGAAGTCGCTGAAACCGTGATGATTTCGCTGTGGACAATCACACGGTTACCAAAGTCGCCTTTGGATTTAACTTTGCCGATAAATATGCTGGTCTCACTTAATTTCGCTGGTCTACCAAATTCGCTGGTTCTGTAAAACTGGAAACTTAATCTTCTCAGAATTCAGCAGATTTCGTATCAACTTCCTGCAAAATCGAAACAGCAAAAATATCAGTATTTTACGAAAATCAGTAAGAAACAGAACGAAGAACGTGAAGAACACGAAGAACAATCTTCGAATCTTCAAGTTTTTCCAGCCAAAATCCTTCAAACAATCAACAGAAAACTGTCCTGGAAACCCTAAAACCTGCAAAACAACGATCAAACAAACCAGAAGATCAAAACAGCCAACAAAATTTGAAAATTTTATCAAACCAACAGAAAAATTCGAAAATTTTAAAACCCTAATTTTCAAAAATTTCGAAAATTTCTTCCTGTTTCTGCCAAGCACAATTCTGAACCGAGCCTTCAAGAGCCTAATGCTCTGATACCAATTGTAGGTCCCCTATTCGTATGGATCTTTCACATAATTGTCTTTCCAATCAAGAGTGCGGAATCCTCCTGATCAGAATATAACAGAAACAAGTAGAAAACAGAAATCAGCAATCACTTTCAAACCGGTCTTTATTGATTATCAATCTTAACGAATTACAATTAATCAAGACCACAAATTCGTCCAAACCCTAGAGCCTTCACGAATTCTCTCACACAAACTGTTTTGGCTGATTAGCTGATTAACCTAAACCCTAAAGCCTAACCTTGTTTATATAACACAAGGTTACTACTTGGGCCAAGGTTTCCAACATGGACTGCGAATTGGACAGGCCCAATTCGCCCCCCATCCCCATAAGTATGGGTTTGGTTAGCCCAAACATTACAACTAACTATTACAAAGCTAAACCCGCTAACTGTTTATCGTTTAACTAATTACAAGATATCCAAAGACCAAATCTAAGCTGTTGTCACAAACATGCACCAACAAACTGCTTTTAACGAAATACCATTGAAGATCCAATGTCTGGGTTATGCTAACTTAAAATAATGAAAATTATAACTATTCCCATGAGATCTTTGATGATTTGGTGAAAAATGTTGATAGCAAAGCATTTCTACTTTTTCCAAGGTTTCTAAGCTACTATTTTAAACAAAAAATTGGAAAAGAGAATGAAAATTTGCTTGAACAAGGTGTTTATTTTCAAATAAAAGGTTTAACACATGAAACATTCACTAGAATGTTAACACCTTTAAAAACAAAAGCAGAAGTGCCTGAGCAGAATTTAGCAGCTACCACTGCTCCTCAGGTATCAGCTGCTGAGCCCACTGCTCCAGGTGATCATAGCAGCACAACCACTGCTTTGAAACCCACACCTGCCATTACCAAAAAGACCAAAAAGAAAACACCCAGAAAGCCCTCCAAACCCAAAACAAAGGCAACTCTGGAAGATGAGATCCCAGAGCCACTGCCAGTGACAACACAAATGTCACTTACAACCACTTCTGCTACTTCCTCACAGCAGATGGAAGAAAGATCTCCACCATTGCCTCAAACTCCTCCTACATCCTCACAAAAGGATCAGGTTGTAAGCATAGGGACCCCACAATCAAATCCATCTTCCTCGGTCCTGATCCCAAGGACATGTCTCTTTCAACACCCATACCCTCACCAATCACATTACCAGAAACCATAATACCCTTGTTGCATGCAGTTGCTATAGCTCAGACACAAACCAGTTCCTCTCTATCACCTATCACTGAGAGTACACTCCCACAAGTGACTGGGTCTGATGCTACTACCCCTGCTATCCCAGCAACAACTAAGGAGGTTACACCCCTTGAGTTACAAGTAACTCTTGGTGGTAGTTCAAGTGGAGCAGCAACTACAAATGATGGATCAACAGATCTGCATTTGGACAGTTGTTTCATTAGTAAGACTCCCTTGAAGGCAATCTCTTCTATAGGACCTCTGGTAACCACCAGTGAGTTTGTTTTAACCACTGGTACCCTCAAAAGGTTATCAAGTGTTGAAGAGAGAAGATCCCAGAACCAAGAACAAGGGGCATCAATGGATGATTTTTGGGCTTCGTGTCCTAAGTCACACATTGATACAACCACTGCTGGTGGGGAATCAGATGATCCCATTAACTTGGGTAATGATTTAAAATATCAGGAATTGACGGACAGAGTTGAAAATCTTGAAACATCAGTTGCTGAAATAAAGGATATGGTGCAACAGTTGTTAAAAGCTCAAAAAGCACAATCCACTGCTGTTCCAGCTCAAGCACCTGCACAACCTGCACTTGCTGCAAATGAGCTATGGAATGAATTTCAACCCCTGCTTGAAAAAAAACAAATGGCTGATCAGCAGCATGCAATACATGTACAAATGCTGACAAACATGGTGGAGTCAAGATTTAAAGATACTCAAGCAGACATCAAAGCTATCAAGGCTCATATACAAAGCACCACTGGAAAAGTTCCTCCCACTATTACCTTCATGAATAACCCCTTCCCAGATAATGCCAAAAAGGGGGAGAAAATCAAGTGGAAGAAGAAGGGAATTGAGGATGGTGTTTATATTGAACCAGAAAAAGATAGCCAGACTAAAGCTGCCATATCAACACATACTACTTCACCACACACCACCACAATCACTGTCCTACCACCATCATCATCTATAATCACAACACCACCACCACCACCACCACCAAAACCAAACTCACCACCATTACCTCCTGCCATAAAGCAGAAGACAACAGATGTTACAACATCTGTTGTAATGACAACAGTGGTTGAAACACCAGTTGTTTCAACACCTGTTAGTCAGACACTTTCCACCATTCAATTCATTACCATTTCAACACCTGCTCAAAAGCAGAAGACACCTACTAACACATCAGTAGTTGTAATGACAACAGAGGTTGAAACACCAGTTGTTCCAACAACTGTTAGTCAATCATCCACCACTGTTCTCAACATTTCTACATCACAACCAAAATCCCCTTCACCCAAAAAGCTTTACACAAGGAAAAGGAAATTTCAGAAAAATGTTGATGATATACCAGCATCTATTCCTTTATCCTCTACACCCACTCAAATATCCTCCACTAGAATTGAATCTGTTGCTGAGAAATATCCACTGGAATTGGAGGCTGTAAAGGATGAAATGAAACAATTTTATACAATAGATGATCCTTGGGAAAGAATATTTCCTTCTCTCATTGGCTTCAGGAATCCATTAAACATGAGTGAGTATCTAAAACTCAAAGCCAGGCAAGCAGATATAAGAGCCAGACTTGAATGCAAAGATCAAGGTGATAAAGCCATTTATGAAAGAATGGAGTTCTTACTCACAAAGGTCAAACAAATGGAAGATTATGCAAAAGACCTGAGCAAAGACATGTCAAATATGCCACCTGATGCTGCCCTACAAAAGGTAATGAGAAAGGAGTTTCTTGAATTCATCATGAAAGAAAAATTTTATCCAGCCAAAGAAGAACAATTCAGTGAATGGCCACTCATTGCACTAAAGCATGAGGTGAACATAATCAAGAGAATTCAAAATGATCCAAGCAAGAAAAAGACAGCTCCAAACTGGAGTAAATACAAACAGGCCATTGATAACCTCACTTCAGAATACAAGAGAAAGAAACAGGAGTTAGTGGATGCAAATATGGGAACTGCTAAAGCCATAGCAAAATGGACTAAGCAGTATACAGATGAGGCTTATGAAAGGCTGAAAAGAAGAAAAATGACAAATCCTGATTCACCAAAGAAGCCAGAACACAAAGAGCTAAAACAGGTCATTGATTCTGAACCACTGATCACATCAGCAGATACCTCTGTCACTGTGATTGACCAAGAAAAGAGGAAACATCTGACTGTTGTAGAAGAAAAGGAAAAGGAAGCTGAATACTTTGAAGAAGCCATCAAGAAAATGGTTTTAGATAAAGACAGATCAGCAAAGCTTCAAAACCTTGTCAAAAAGGTATTGAACAATCCATCATCACCAAACACATCAGCAGATATTTCAGACATTGAGCTAGATCAAAAGAAGAGACAAGAGCAGATTGATAAAGAAGTTGCAGAAGATATAGCTGCAGCTAATGATGTCATAAAATTAGCTTTCAAACAAATGTCTGAAAACTCTGAGCTAGCAAAAGCTCAGGATACTGCTTCACAAATATTTACAAGGCCAAAATCTCCCAACTCATCAGTAAATAAACCTCTCCTAAGAAACCCATTGGGTTCAAAAATACTAAAATGGATGTCTGATCAAAAGACCCATGTATTGACCCTGTTCAGATCCAATGGAGAAGTGAAGTACAAATCAAGGAAACACGCACTAAGCCTTGGTGTTGAAGATCTACAAGATCTCCTTGAACTTACACTGTGCAGGGATGAGGATGATTCAAGTTCCAAGGATTTTGAAGAAGAATTTTAAAGACAAGCTAAGGAACTTCTGATGAGAAAATAAAGAACCAGAATTATGAAGGGTTTCGGCATTATCTGTTCCAGGGGAGATTGTTGGGATTGAACCCTACCAGAGGAACAGATAATGAAAGCCAAAACCGGATCACAACAGTGGATTCATAATAAGCAGCTGCTTGCATTAAGCTTTCCCCTTGACAGTGGTTATCTGGCAACTGACAGACTTCAAAGCACTGCCCAAAAGAAAACTGTTACTAAAGTACTGATGAAGATTAAAGACTGAAGCTCAATCTACTGACAGAATCCAAGCACTGCTAAAGAGTTAAAGCACTGCCCATTTAAGGTCTGATCACCCTTTGAAGAAAGTACTGATGCTCAACATCAGTGGTTAATTACATCAGTGGAATGAAGAATCAGTGGTTATATATCAGTGCTTAGAATGTAATCAGTGTCTGTATGGTCAGTAGTTATAGATCAGTAGATTGAGTTTGTTAGGCTGTTAGATGTCACTTTCATGGTGACGTCAGCTGAGATGCTTCAGTGGTTTGGTTTGCCTATAAATGGAACAGTACTCTGTACTGTTACATTCGATTGATTGACTGAGCGAGTTCTTCTCCTCTAGTCCAATCCTTTCATCTTGTGTGCAATCAACCATGGAGTATCAGGCTGAGGGGGAGTTTAGTTTGTAAGATTCCTTTGTAATCTTTTGATTTGCTTTGTAACCTTTCGATTGATGAAAAGCATGTGTTTATCAAAACTATTTTCCTCTTTGATTGTGTTTACAAAGTTTGTGTTCATTTCCACTGCATAACTCATTGAATTATGTTTATTAATTGTTCATTTATTACAAACAAACACAATCATGAGAGCCTTCGATCCTAACAAGGATCATATCAGTTTATGAGACCAATCACTAGCACCATTGAGCTTTAAACACTTTAAGTTCTAAACGATTCACTTAGATTGTCAGTATACTGATCCATTTAAATTTTCACACAAAGTTCAACTGTTTCGAGATACGAGAATTAGTATTTTAAGAACTTAAACTTATTCGCGTGTCCCACCTCATAATATACTCCCGTATCCAGACTCCTATATTCAGTCTTACAGGTGAATGTACACTAATGATATCTGTAAGGGGTTAAATGCGAAACCATGAGAGCTCAGGCTATTGCTTCCGCAAAATCAGAGAGATGATGGTTCGCTTTTCGGTGGGTTCCCTTTAGAGAATCTTTTCTTCAACAGCACATGATTAGCATTTTTCAATGTTTCATCATTTTTTATGCTGAGGGCGAGCTTTAAGATTAAAGCAATGCAAAGTATTATACGAGGACTAGGCTATTGCTCTCGCAAAATCAGAAGTCCTAGTATAATACCCCAGATATCACCACGCACAAAGACCTAGTATGTCAGAAATAGAAAGCCCCCTTTAAACAAGATTTCAGGGGTTACCTATATATCCGAGAGATGTTCCCCACCAAATAAGTAAGTTTGATATTTAGGTTTATATCTCGACAACAATCTACTAAGCGTGCAAAAACCTACTGGCATATCATCAGTGAGACCGTTTGTCACATTTTAACTTTCCAATTCTTTAGCGTGCTGTGATAGTCTACTGATGTACTATCATTTCCTCTTTTTCGCAACAAAGCTCATTTTTGAATTTTATCATGTTTTTGCCTTTTTCAAATTTTCTAATGTTTTTGGATTTTCCGAAAATTCTTACTCCCCCTAAAATTCAAAACCATATAAAGAAAATTTGAAAACAAACTGTACAAATAAAGTGACAACTGTTGTGAATTGCTTCAAATCGCCATCCACTTGGCATAAACAATCAGAACTCCCCCTGACAACAAACTATTTTCCCATTATAAGTTTGTTTTAATCAAAATGGTTTTTCTGTAAAATTAGTTTTGTGGGGTTTCATCACTTTGTTTTTTCAACCACTTGTAAGAAAGTTAACTCAAGTTCAACTTAATGACCTTGATTAACCACTTGTAGGTTCTCATCAACTATACCACTTGTAAAACAGAAAATAACAATTTTCAAGAATGAAAATACCACATGTAGGTCGAAACTTCACAGATGTGAATTTCTCAAGAAAGATGCCGATTCCTGCTCCACGATTACCAACTTGGAAGCTCCGGCAAGTCAGGATTTTTACATATAGAGTATAGACACCCAAGCCTGACCAGCTTTAGGTGTGACCTTCTCAGTTTCATTTGGGGTTTCAACATTTCTTTTTGATTCATAAAAATCTTTTACCCCTTTGGCCCTACCATCGACCATTTTTCCAAAAATATTTTTCACTTTGTCATTGAAAGCCTTTTCGACATCAAATTATTTCTTTTCAGAATAGAATGGATTCGAAATTTCCACTTTACCAACTTTTTGTTTAAAATTTTCAGTTCGCAATGGTGGAAAGTTCACATCATCCATTGGCGGAACTGAATTTTCTCCTTTTGGCTCAACTTGTGGCTCCTCTGACTTTGACGAGTCAGATTCATCGCCAGATTTCACATCAGATTTCTTAACAACCCACATTTGGTTGTCAAGATTCACCCTTCTTTTGTAAAACCTTTTCGAACACTCACCAACCTCAAATTTTGAATTTTTGAAAACTTTAAATTGTTTGGTTGGTGGTTCATTTTTATCAATAACTTTTTCTTTGAGTTTAGAAACAACTTCCTGTTTTGTGTTGGTTGCCTTTGGACAATTCCAGGCGATGTGACCAACTTCTTGACATCTATAACAGGTTCTTGTCTCCTTTTTCTGATAAGCTCCATTCTTCTCAAACTTTTGTTTTTCTGCAAAGAACTCTTTGTTCGATTGTTTCCAAAATGAGTCTTCTCTTCTTCTACAGAATTTGACCCTGAAACAAATATTGTTTTTGTTTTAGAAATTTTCTCATTTTTATGATTTACGGGTTGAATAAAGCTTAAACCTTTCTTTTTGAAATTACTGTTATGGTTTGGTTTCTTTTGAAAACCAGAACCAGAACTGTAACCTTTTTCTTGTTCAATCTTTGTTGAACTCTTGAAGTGTATTTTTTAGGTTTTTCAGTAAGATTTACATCTTTTATTTCAGAAATATTAATTTCTGTTAATTTGAAAACCTTTTTAATCTTTTGAATTTGAACACTTCTTATTGGAAATTTTTCATCAAAATATAATTTGCCTGAATCATTCAAAGTATATGCCACTTTGATTGGTTCGTCATTCAAATTAGATTTTGATAACAGAAATTCTTTATTGTAAACCCGTTTGACCGATGATTTTGAACTGTTGACTGCTGAACTCGAACTTCCAGACTTAAACTTTGACTCTGACTCCTCATCCTTATCCAACACCTGATCAACCACTTTCTTTATTAACTCAGACTCGTGATCAGTGTCAGACGATGTGAATGTGACGTCAATGTTGTCTGGTAAATTATCAGTTGTTTCGGACTTTAACTTTATATTGACTACCTTTTTTACTTGTTCCTCATTTGGTTTTCAGGGAGAATAACCTTCCCAGATCGGAGGCGGACACTTGTTATAATTTGCACTTTGTTTCTTACCAGTATCCTTCTCTTTCAAAATTTGTCTTTTGCAGACTATTCACCGTTCTGTTCAACACATCATACGATTCTTTCACATACTTGACATCGAACAATAATTTTTCTTTCATCTTGTCAAGCTCACTATACTTCTCATCTTTTTCTTCACAATGTTTGCAAGGTTCCAAACATTTTAGACAAGGTTTCGTGATCTCAACAATTGTTTCAACTTTGATAATCTTTTCAACTTCGACCACCTTTTCAGCTTCAATCACCTTCTCAGCTTCAACCACCTTCTCAGCTTCAAACTTCTCTTCCTGAGCAACATTCTCGCATTTTTCCTTTTTCTGATCTTTTGCTGCTCGCTTCTCCTTTAGTTTCTCCAATCTATCTGCAAAATAAAATTTAAAACTTTCAGGTGATAATTGAGATTTTCCAATGTTTATTTGTATTTCTTCTTCATCATCACTGCTATCAGTTGATGATTGATCAAAGACTGTTGTCTTTTCTGAGCTTTCTTCTGAAGAGACAGACTCTTCATCATGACTTTTCTCATTATTAGCAAACACATCCATCCACTCTTTCATCAAATCTGGTTCTTGAACTATTTGTGCAATGAATGCTCTAAAATTTGAATCAGCCGGAACGTATTTGTCCCAGCTAAAACCTTCTGGCAATTTTTCATCATCTTGATTAACCAGATAAGCTTTCTTCTTTCCATCTTCAATAGCATTGGATGATGGTGGTTGTTGAGCAACCTGTTGATATATAGCTTTCTGATAATAATCATTATTCCCAAATGGATTCTGAGCTCCACCTGCTTCTCGATTAGTACATTCCCTCTTGAAATGTCCTTTTTCCCTGCATCGAAAACAAGTAACTTTAGATTTATCAAAACCTAAAGTAGAAACATTAGCATCACGGAAGTCATCTCTTCCTGTAATCAGCTTAAATTTCTTAGCTCTCCTCAACACACTCGCTAAACACCACTTTATATCCATAAGTTCCATTTCCTCAGCATCAATCTGATCGTAATCCTCTTTTGTCAACATAGGATTTTCGATCCCTCCTGCAACCAAACCCTCATATGATTCTAACACTGTAGCTAGTAATGCCATATGACCTTTAGCGACTTCTTCAGAGAAATTTTGACCGTTCTGAAGATGCAACGCAATGTTACAGTGTAACACATGACCATTACCATTGTTTGAGCTTTGAGACTGATAACTTGAGTTTGAAACATTCGGATTAACATTCGAGTATGAAGAAAATCCACTGTTGCTGATTGAACTTTGATTAACTGATCCAGATGATTTTTCTGCGCTAAAAGCGGTTTGGACCTTCGGACTTGTTTCAACATTCTGAACATTTCCTTTGTAATACATCTTGATGTCTTGTTGACCACTTGGATTGTTCATTCTAGCAATCTTTTGTTGTTCAAGATCTTGTCCTTCAAGTTTTTCAATGAACTGAGAAATTGTCAATTTATCGTATTCTCCAGTGTTCTTTAAGATCATCAGATATGTACCCCATTCTTTCTGAGGTAAAGCATCAGCTAATTTGTCAACCCATTCTTCTCGATCATTGTTTATGTCTAACAGGGACATTGAACGCACTAAATGACAATATCTTTCAATGAGTTTCTTTGTAGTTTCTCCCTGCAAACTTGTAAACAAATCAAATTCTTTCTTTAATAATGATTTTTTACTCCTGATCATCTCCGTACTTCCTTCAAACTTAATTCAAAGTGCTTCCCAAATCGAACGTGAAGTATTATCATGTTGAAGTAATATGAAGATGTCTTCTTTCACAGCTTGCTGAAGTAGACTGATCATCATTTTTTCTGCCTTGTACATGTCTCTCTCTTTGTCTGACAATTCAGAAATAGTTTTGATAACTCCCACATTTGTACGAGGTTTAACATACTTTTTCTCAATACACTCCCAAGACCTCAAATGATTTGCTTGAACCCAATTTTCGAATCGGTCTTTCCAACCATAGTATTCGTCGATGCCCATTAACTTTGGAGGTTTCTGTAACGTTCCTGTTTCATTTTCCATGTTCACACTCTGAGCAATGGTAACAGGAGTACTCGGGGCAGTAGCAAACGCGTTGTAAAACTCTTCTTCCATGTTTCAGTAAAATGTTTCACAAACTTAGCCTTCAAACGAAATGGTGAAGTCTCAAACAAAATAGACAAGCGAACTGGTTCACACGAAATGGATGATTTGGTGTGAAATGAACAACTTCAAGCGAAATGATTCTTTTTCAAACGAAATGGATGATTTCGTACGAAATAAGACAACTTGATGCGAAATGGGTGATTTCGTACGAAATGAGTCAACTAAGTCCAATTCGTGCGAAATGGAAGTCAATTTCAAGCGGAATGAAGCTTTGGTGCGAAATGGAGTCCAAACTTATCAATTCGTGCGAAATGGATGTATCAATTCGTACAAAATGCTGCTGATGTCATACAATCGGCCATGTTTTTGTCAAATTGAACAGGTTTTAGGTTGATTTTAGGTCTAATTCTTTCAAGGATTCGTTAAAACAGTGTTTCGCACGTTATATGTGAAATTCAATCCATTTTAACCGTAAAATCTTGTTTAATTTTGAAAATTCTTGTAAAAGAAGGTGTAGAAGTCAGAATTTTGATGAAATCAGCTGAATTCAGTAAGAACTCTTCCTCCTGAGCTCTGATACCACATGCAGGATCGTTTGCACGACCAAAATGAGTCATTCAGAAGAGTTCTAATCAATACGAGAGGCGGAAACTAACGTATCGACTTAGAATCAGCTTGATATACACTCTAATTGTCTTGTTTATTGATAAAACAACGTTTTACAGCCTGGAGACACTTCGGCAGCACCTCGGTACCGGAATCAGAAAGTTACAAATGAAATGATCAAGGCCACTGTTTATAGGCGTGCCATTTCGCACGAAACAGCTTCACACGAAATGGTCATTTGGTGCGAAATGAACTATCTACACTAAAACCCTAAAATCTCGCAATTTGCATACCATGATTCTTACAACGAATACTTAAATGTTTTACACAAAACAGCATGAATTCACACCAACTTATGTTGACGATTTTCCAAAACTTACATGTATTTCAGGTAACTAGATGGATGTACGCGCGGTCCCTCTTTGCTCAAGGATGTTGTTTATGTTTTTAGCTATTTTGGGTCGAGGCTCCAATGTTACTTTTGCAGGATTTTGTTGTTATATCCCACCTCCTGTGGTGATATAGTGATCAAAACCTTGATATTTGTTTTTGGAACGAAGTTGTAAACTTTTCAAACAATTATCTTATTTGGGATGTAAACTTAAAACTTAACCTTTGTCTTGGATATTTATTATCAATGGCATTGTGGAGTTGTTTTATGATCATGTAGTATGTTTACCATTCGTATGCAATGAGAACCTTTCAGGATCACAACTCGTCCTTCCGCCTTAGAAAGGAGTGTGACAATAAGACCCAGCGGTCAAATCGTTCCAGTAAAAGGGAATGGTGAAGTCATGTTTAAGGAATGTGTTAAAGTAAAGGGCGTACTTTTTGTACCAAATTTTAAATGTAACCTTTTGTTTGTTCGTTGACTAATGAGATATTTACAATGTGTTGTCACATTTTCCCCGATTTCTTTGTGATACATGGCTTAAGGATGAGTAGCTTGATTGAAGCGGGTATATGCAGTGGTGGTCTTTTCCATAATGGAATCCAAAGGCGATGATGGCTGAAGTGATGAATGTGTGGCATAAGAGTCTTAGTCACCTATCTAATACCAAACTCTTTCATATTAGTTTTTTAAAGGATGTTACTTGTAATTCTGAAAAAAGAACTTTGTGATTCATGTGTTAGAGCAAAGTTAACTAGATTACCATTTTCAACAAGTTCAATAAAAACAAATGAATGTTTCGACATCATTGTGATATTTGGGGAGGATATAGAATTCTTTCGCTTTTAAATGGAAGTTATTTTCTTATTCTGGTTGACAATTTTAGTAGAGCATTATGGCTATATATGCTCAAAAATAAACATGAAGCTAGTGATTGTTTGATTACTTTCCATAACATGTTTGAAACTCAATTTCAAAAGACGATAAAATGTATCCGGTATGACAATGGGGGGAGTTTACTTGAAATAAAATGAAAGCGTTCTATAAGACCATGGAATTATTTTGGAGACAATGTGCCCACACAACCCACAACAAAATGGGGTAGTGGAGCACAAGCAAAAACATCTTCTAGAGGTCGTTAGATCCTAATGATTTGATGCAAATTTGTTGTTGAACTTGTAAAAGAGCAGATGATTGAAAAGCCAAAATGTACTATTCTTATCAAGAAATAAAGACAATTTATAAACATCAACTCCTCCCAAAGTTGTGAATCTTGAACACTAACAAAAGATTTGTTTGAAAACTCAAAGATCTGTTTGAAGACATGAAAGCTCTGTTGAAAAAGTATCAACGTCTGTTCAAGGCGAAAGCCCTGTTGAAGGTTAAAGCAGTGATGAAGAAGACTAAACATCTATTTGGGCCTGAACAGATGTTTAGAAACAACAAACAGAACAATGTCTGTAAAACAGTGTTCATGAGTTTTAGAACAGTTGTTATGATTCATCAGATGTTTCTAACATCCGAGGAATCTTTGTTGTTAGGAATGTCAGATGTCTCTATTAGGGTGATGTTAACCATGATTGCTAACAGATGTTTGTACTTTGTATAAATAGATTTCACATGTTAGAGATCTATTTCATCACTTGGCATTCCTTTTGTACGAATAGAAGTATAGTGATCAGGATGAGGGGGAATGATAGTCATATTTGTATTTTGTAATCTTTTAGTTATAATTGAAAACATTATGAAAACTTTCCAAGCTCGTGTTTGTGTTTAATCTTATTGCATTCATACTATTTCCATTTATATCTCACATATTTTATCAACACTTTACTTTTTCACACACTAAAACACACACAAGTTAAAACTCAGATCCTAACATTTGCCTGTTAGGTTTTGGGTAGAATGTGTGTTGACGGCGACATACATAATTAAAGGCTCCCATCAAAAGTTAGAAAGCACAAAACACCCTACGAGCTCATGTTTAGAAGGGAGCCAGCGTATAGCCACATGAAAGTGTTTGGGTGTTTGGCATATTTTTGAAATATTGACACAAAAGGTGACAAACTTGAATCGAGGGCCAAAGCGGGAGTTTTTATGAGTTATCCTTTTGGAACTAAAGGGTATAAAATTTATGATTTTTAAAAGAAAAAACTTGTTATTTCTAAAGATGTGCTCTTTTTTGAAATAGTGTTTCCATACTCAATTAATGGACCTCCTACAACCCAAGGTGATAAAGAAATCGTGGATGAGTAATAAGCATATTTTGATACCCATCCTCGTGAAGCGGGCACAGATCAAGAAACATCAAATGATGAAGATAAAGTTGGTGAAGCTGAGGGACCCACAATGGGTGATGACTTGTTCATACAAGAAGATATTGTGCATACACCAACTACAACGACATCTTCCATGCTGGATGAATTGCATGAAGCCCATGCAATTCATGAGCCCATCAACGATCAACAAGGGCCTAATGAAGTAGAAAGGGAACAAAGACACCAAAGAGTTAAAGTGCAACCTCAACATTTAAGAGATTATCACGTGATGCTACCTCCTTCTGCTGACCATGCACACCCGTCTTCCGAGAAAGCATCCTCTACGGTACATCCTCTAGCTCATTATATCTCTTACGATAAATTTTCTACCCCTCACAAAAAGTTTTTTGCGACCATCACTAGTCATGATGAGCCAAAAAAAATTATCAAGCATCACAGGATAAACGGTGGAGAGAGGCGATAAAGAAAGAAATAAAGGCACTTGAACAAAATGGGATATGGACACTTGAAAAATTACCTCATGGAAAGAAAGTGACTGAATCAAAGTGGGTGTATAAGATCAACTACAAACCAAATGGGAATATTGAAAGACACAAAGCAAGGTTAGTCGCCAAGGGTTTCACTCAAATGGATGGAGTAGGTTATCATGAAATGTTTACACCGACTGCAAAGTTGGTGACAATGAAAACTTTGCTTTCTTTGGAAATAAGGAGGAGTTGGATCATTCATCAATTAGATGAAAACAATGCATTTTTACATGGAGACCTAGAAGAAGAAGTGTACATGAAGATTCCTTAAGGGTTCTGAAGAAACACGAAACTAATTTTAGGTTTATTAGTTGGGTTTATGTTTCAACCATAAGGGTTAATCTTCTTAATCCTTCCTGAGCTTGGTTGTGATACTTCCTGCAAAACAATCAACACCCCACTAAGCTCGTTAAGAGGGGAATATGGGGGTTTCCCTCTTAACCACTCTCCGGCATGAGAATAAGTATTTGTTTTGAGGAAATAAGTGTGTGTTAAGAGTGAGAGAGTAGAGAACAGAATGGTTTAACCTGTGTATGAAGGACCCTATTTATAGCCAGAGTAGTGTAGAAGGAGATGGGCTGATGGGCCTTGGGCCTGAAGATGACAACAAGGAATATCCGCCTTGTCCCTTCGATGACAACCGTTAGTGTCTTCTAGAAGATCTTCAGTGCTGGTGCACCTTGATTGGAGCCACGTGTCCGGGTAGTCGTCCTTGTTGTCTCTCTGACATCAGCAGGTGAGTGGAGATCATGGGGCAGTTGTCGTCGCCCCCTGATTGGGGCCACGTAGGCGTCCTTGTGTACTTCTTGTCTCCTGCACGATTGCTAATCGTGGAGCACGATAGAATACAGCCTGTTGGACGCTTATTGGCTTATTCCTCTGCCACTCGTACCTTTCATGCCTCCTGGAATGAACCTGCGCTGCTACCCTCACGTGGTCTTTAGCGTGTGTTCTGTGAGCCTGCGCGAGGTCTAGGCATTGAAGGCTCTCATTCAGGATGCTAAGTGTGGAATTTGAGCTTTATCCTTGATTGGGCCCCGCGCGGGGCTTAGGCTTTGTCTAAGTAGTCCGCACAGGGTCTGTGGACTAGCCAGATTAATGTATAAGGAGTATGGTCCTGCGCGCGACCTGAATTGGTCTGCGCGGCTTTTTGGGACAATACCCCTTCAAGTCCCCCCAGTCCAGTGATGCTTCCATGCGCGAAGTAATTGGTTGGAGCTCTGGACTTAGAAAAAAGAAGTGGATTGCTTTTGGAGCATTTGTTGAGTCTTGGTGGCAGGCGCACGTGTAAGTGGTTGTGAATTACTACGGCACGGCTACCAGGCTTGCTTAGTGATAGTTGTTTCTTTTGAGGGTTGGCGCACATGATCATTGACTGATGATGTATGCGGCGCAACTCTTGCTATCTTCAGTATGAAGTTTCGTTGTAAGTTTTGGCGGGAAGTTCCTCGAATTTTGAATTCTGACAGGTTGGTGCAAATGTCATTGATGGTGACCCTTAAGTTGACTGCTCACACGGCGATCATCATGTTGTCACTAACAGTTCGTCTTTTGTCAGGCGAGTGAGGCCCACACGCGCGTGGTAACCGTCACTCCGGAAATCCCGCCTTACGTGGCGTTCTCTGGTTGGTTACGTGCATGGTGTATTCGGCACGTTTACCCATCGCATTAAATGCGATGGGTATATATATTCGAAGATTGAGAGAGAACTTCACATCCATTCCTTCAAATTATCTCTCTTCTCCCTCTGGTCTTCATATTTTCTTCGAATCTTCAAAGATTTCTTGAGACAATCTTCAAGTTTTTCCAGAAATCTGGGTAGATCTTCATCCTTTTTTCTATCCACTCGCATATCTGATACTCATGGCTGAAGAAGAGGCAGTTCCGGTTAAGGAAGGTGTTGGACCGGTCCCCGTTCTCAAATGGGACCAAGGATTGTTCGAGCAGATAGTCAGAGGATTTCAGTTTCCAACTGAATGGGATGCACGTTATCCTCAGTAAGGCCAGACGGCGGTTGATGCACCACCGGGCAATATAACTTTATTTGCTGATTTCTTTCTTGACGGCAACTTTCGTTTGCCAGCCACCACCTTCATGGCATCGATATTACATTTCTATGGCTTCCACATATCCCAGATGAGTCCTATGGGAATGGTCAGGGTTAGACACTTCGAGTTTCTTTGTAGATCTCAGGGACTGGAACCCTCTGTTGAGAAGTTCAGGGCCTTTTACCAGTTGATTAGGAATATCGGTTTTTACTCGTTTGGTCTTCGTGCTGCGAAGAAGATCTTGATAAACCCACTCAAGAGTTTCCATGACTGGAAAATGAACTTCTTCTTCATTAGAGAAGAAGTTACTCCGATCCCGATGATCTTTCAGGAGTCTGACAAGATTGAAAAGGAAGAACTTCTGATTCCCAAAGACGGCTGACTAGTATATGCACTTGTTTGCGACACCAAACAGGATTTTTGGTGAACAGGTGTTGGTTGCCGCATGCATGAGTGATAAATAGCCAGAGCATAGTGAAGAAGTTCCTGTCTTGATGTTCAACGGCGAAGGTATGCTTTAACATTTTTGTTCTCTTTTATTTTAGTAGCACATGCGCCTGATTGTTGTTCCTTGTTGCAGTTGCTCAGCTCTATCAGGCTGCATTCCTTACTTTTGGTGGGGCGATGGGCGTACGTCCATTGGAAGCTGGTGAAGTGTATTGGTACAAGCAAATCAAAGCTAACTTCTTATATCCACCAGCCGGAGCTTTTGCCAATCCTTCTACTGCAACCGAAGGTGCGCAACTTCCCAAACCAAGACCTTTGCGAGGCGTGACTTCTGCTGGAAAAGAGATTTTGTATCTTTCTAGCGAGGAGTTCGTAGGCTCGTCGCATGAAGAGTTGAGCTCATGGTCTAACATATTTGCAGGTGTGTTGCGCGACCTAGGGATAGATCAGGAGGAGAAACCAAAGAAGGCCCCGACGAAGAAGAAGGCAACTTCAAAGAAGAAGGTGACTGTTGAAACTGGCGTGACGAATAAGAATGCGGGGGCTAGCCGTGCGATTCCTGAAAAAGGTACTCTTCGATTTCAACATAGTAACCTTGAAGACTATGTTGTTGCAAGTGACTCACTAGAGGGTTTATCACGTATAAGTGAGAAGAAGAAGAAGAGCAGCGCGGCTGGGTCAAAGAGCTCTGGGAGCGCAGGGTCTAGGGCTCCTGAGTCCGGTGCGACTCTGTCCTCTCTTCATAAGGAAGAAAAAGAAGAAGTAGAAGAAGAAGGTGCTAGGTTGGTGACCAGAAAGAGGTTGCGCGAGGAGACCACTGCTGGTGACACTCCACCAGCACGAAAAGTTGCTGCGACCTAAGCTATAGGATAACAGGGTAGCTTGCAGAGTCTTTACAAATTTTCACCAGGTTGGTGTTTTATCCTTTTTGTTTTATGTGTCCTGCCTTAGTAAAATTTCTAACACTTTTCCCTTTTGCAAAGGCATTGAAGAAGGCTTCGGAGAAGGTTTAAGGTCCTGAGCTAAAAAAGGCTAAGGAGCCAGAGGCCAAGAAGACCAAGTTTTTTATTATCCACCCGAAGACAACCGCTGAGAAGAGGGTTGAAGAGCCTGTGGGCGATCTTATTCCTAAGAAGGAAGTTTTTCAAGAGACAGTGACTACTGCTACTACCACTCAAGATAAGGCGCAAGGTCGGGAAGTCATTCATATTACCGGGCTTGACCAGCCCTTGAAGAGTAAAGGACCATAAATTTCTACTCCTAGCGTAGCCGCGCAGCACGACGCCCTCACCCAAACTGCACAAGTGACATCTGTTGCTGGGGGGGGGGGGGGGGGGGTCTGTGATGTGGTCTAAAATATACATATTATATATTATTATTCCTACACTTTTGAGTGGCTTTACGGTTGTTTTTTATTAAAATCCACTCATAGTTGGTTCGTGGTCGAAGTTTGATGATTTTAAGTGAAAACGAGCTAAAATAATGTATTTGGTCTATAATAAATTTGATGATGCCATGTCAAAGACAAAAATATGCTTAGTGAATAAATATTACATTTATTGGTTAGTGGTTAGTAATGGTATTATATTAAATTTGGTTAACATGTTTTAGTATTTGTGAATTGTAAATGTGCAATTAAATGAGAAATTAAATGATACATTTACTTTTCTTGTTTTAATTCATACGCAGGACAAAAAGAAATTTGAAAAGTGAGTGCAAAACCTTAAGGAATCATTAATTTACTTGGATAAAAAAAGAAAAGCATACGGAAGAGTAGAAGGCCACAGGGATTTAAAAGAGTATTATTATTTTCGAAGAAAAGAGGCAGTGGTAATTCCCATTATATTCGACAACAACAGTGGGCAAGAGAAAAAAAGGAAAAACTGGAAGGAATTTGGATTCCTATTATTTTCGAAATCAGAATTGGGCCGCCCACTGCCAGCCATGCATTCGTAACATTTAGGTGGGGAGTTGTTTTGGGCTTTGAAGCAAGAAACCTAATGGAATTAGTGGAGGTAATATATATGGACGTAAAAGAGGATTGTTTAAAAGAAAAAAAAAGAACCTTACGGCTGGACGAAAAGAACAAATATATATTAAGAGAAGGCCGCACATCAGAGGAGATATCATTCTAGGAAGCACGCAAGGCAGGCGACTTTGGAGCATTCTTGGACGAATTTGAGGCATCTCGAAGCTGTGCAAGAGGCTTGGAAGCTTTCGGTTCGAGTTTTGGGCGTATTCGGTTCGTAAAACATTAGTTTTTCGGTTTCTTTTCATCTTGAACTATGAATTCAGTTTGTTTCAGACCTTGTTTTGTTGGTTTCTTGAATATTATGAGTAGCTAAACTTCATAACTACCTAGGTTTTGATGAACTAGAGGATTGTAATGCGTTTGTGACATGTTTTCGGTTATTTGATGTGATTTACATAACTTTTCTTTGATATTGATCTTGATATTGCATGTTGATATGTTTTGGATATTTTATTAGTCAATAAATTCAGCGGTTTAGGCACGAAGAAATTCCCCCTACACTTAGAATTTAATTTAATTCGGTTATCTTAGGATTTTCGGGTTGAATATTGTGTTGAGAAATTGACCAAGTTGACTAATAATTAAAATCACTATATTAAAACTTGCATCCTCATCTTGTGACTCGAAAGACGATTAGGATGAGCTAGGTTATTAGCTAATTATTGGTGGGTAGATTGGGTGACCGATAGCTCGGGCTCGTTTATTGCATCGTAATTAAGGTTTCATAGGATTTCAATTATCAAAGTTGGGTTTGCTTTGCGATTTGAGGGTTTTGGGGGTAAGTTGCTTTCATTGCTTGATCTTCGTAGGAATTGGTATCGATAGCTCGAGCCGGTTCGTTCTAGCACTTCACATTTAGTCTTGTTTCTTCATTTGGGACATCTCTAGCGGGGGGTCAATTGAGGGAAATAGATATTTAACCGTTATCATTGTCACATTAGCATTGCATGATCCTAGGGATTCGACACCTAGGTAGCCTTTATCTCATATATATTTGATCACAATTTGCTCGCGTGTTTGCTTCGTTTGTTGGCTTTGTTTCCTACATTTTCTTATTTAATTTAGTTATTATTTAAAAATAAAAAAAATCACTTCAAAACAATTCTAAGATTTGACTACTTATTCGATAGAGGTTCATTATCTAAAGTTTGCATATAGTGTCCACGGATTGATATCCGGTCTTGCCATCTACACTACACTGCGACCGGTGCACTTGCCGATTGTGTGTGGTTTAGGTTGTGATTCCATTTTTAAAACTTGTTCGAATTTAATATACACATTTTCACACATCAGTCTGCTGCCAACGTACAGGCGCAAGTGGTTCATCAAGATAATACTGCTGCTGCGGCTGGTACGGGTGCCTGTGGTTCTAGCGCGGCTAGCCAGAAAGGTGATGGGAAAAATATTCCAAGGCCACGATCCCCCATTGGTGCGGAGGACACATTGGGGGATATTTGCTATAAGACTTACACTGAGGAGCAGCGTGGCGAAGAGAAACATATCCCCGTCTGGAGTTTGAAGCAAAAAAGATACTTTTGTTGAATTTGGAACACGGAACTAATTTTAGGTTTATTAGTTGGGTTTATGTTTCAACCATAAGGGTTAATCTTCTTAATCCTTCCTGAGCTTGGCTGTGATCCTTCCTGCAAAACAATCAACACCCCGTTAAGCTCGTTAAGAGGGGAATACGAGGGTTTCCCTCTTAACCACTCTCCGGCGTGAGAATAAGTATTTGTTTTGAGGAAATAAGTGTGTGTCAAGAGTGAGAGAGTAGAGAACAGAATGGTTTAACCTGTGTATGAAGGACCCTATTTATAGCCGGAGTAGTGTAGAAGGAGATGGGCTGATGGGCCTTGGGCCTGAAGACGACAACAAGGAATATCCGCCTTATCCCTTCGGTGACAACCGCTAGTGTCTTCTAGAAGATCTTCGGTGCTGGCACACCTTGATTGGAGCCACGTGTCCGGGTAGTCATCCTTGTTGTCTCTCTGACATCAGTAGGTGAGTGGAGATCATGGGGCAGTTCTCGCCGCCCCTTGATTGGTGCCACGTAGGCGTCCTTGTGTACTTCTTATCTCCTGCACGATTTCTAATTGTGGAGCACGATAGAATACAGCATGTTGGACGCTTATTGGCTTATTCCTCTGCCACTCGTACCTTTCGTGCCTCCTGGAATGAACCTGCGCTGCTACCCTCGCGCGGTCTTTGGCGTGTGTTCGGTTAGCCTGCTTGAGGTCTAGGCGTTGAGGGCTCTCATTCTGGATGCTAAGTGTGAAATATGAGCTTTATACTTGCTTGGGCCCCGCGCACGGCTTAGGCTTTGTCTAAGTAGTCCGCGCGGGGTCTGTGGATTAGCCAGATTAATGTATAAGGAGTATGGTCCTGCGTGTGACCTGATTGGTCTACGCGGCTTTTTGGGACCATACCCCTTCAAGTTCTCAAAAGAAAATGAATTAGAGTGTACATGCTAAGAAAATCTATCTATGGGCTCAAGCAAGCTTCACGCAATTGGTATCACAAGTTCACTACCGTTCTTTTAGGATTGGGTTTCATACAGTCAAAGGCCGATCATTCGTTATTCCTTTACAAATAAGAAACAGTTTTTGTGGCAGCGTTAATCTATGTTGATGATGTGATCATAGTTGGAGATGACATGCAAACAATACATAATATGCAAACACATACCGACGCCAAGTGGGAAAGCTACTCTACTTGCAAGCCGCTCGTCCGGATCTTACCTATTCAGTAAACGTATTGAGCAAGTTTGTCTCTGATCCTCCTTAAAATCATATGGAGGCAGCCATCAGGGTCTTGAGATATCTCAAAATGACCTCAGGTCAAGGTATTCTCCTACCAAAAGAGGGAGGAACTAGACTTGTGTCCTATTGTGATGCAGATTGGCTTGGTTGTCCTCTATCGAGACACTCTAGAACTGGTTATTTATTGTTGTTGGGAGGTGCTCCAATTTCATGGAAGTCAAAGAAGCAGTTGGCTGTTTCTTGTTCCTCGACTGAAGCGGAATATAGGGCAATGGCGACGACGGTCAGTGTTGTCTTATGGGTTTGTTGGTTTTTGTCTGAACTTGGTGAGCCACAACATGGTAGTACTACTCTATTTTGTGACAATCAAGTTGCTCGGCATATCGCAAATAATCCAGTTTTTCATGAAAGAATGAAACACGTGGAGATGATTGTTATTTTGTTCGTAAACGAGTCGAATCAAAAGGAAGTGGAACCAATGTACATTGATACAAATCTTCAGATTGTTGATCTTCTTACAAAGCCCCTTAGAACTAACAAGCTTTAAGAATTACTTGTCAAGTTGGGCATGAAAGACTTACACGCTCCAACTTGAGGGGGAGTATTAGATAATATCGATATATAGTTGCATACTTATCTATTATCTCTTATTTTCGTTTATCTCTAATTTGTTAGCTTTTGTTAGCTAGTTAGTTTTGTTCCTATTTTACAGTTTACTTCTCTATATGTATGGACTTATTTTGTTTTAATGAATAAGAAACGAGTTGTAGCTCTCTGATTACCGAATTTTTCTCTCTGATTACCGAATTCTTCAGTTTAAACCTCTTCTTTATCCATCTTATATTCAACAAACCCATTACCTTAGTGTATGTATTCTTTTTTATTCCGTTTCAGAAGTATTCAAACAAATTTTATAATAACAAATAATGAAAAAGACCATTAAGTTCAAATCTCTTCTACCCTCTAATGCACCAAAGATGAACATCCATGATATAAGTTGCTTGTTTCATACAATTGTAATGAAAAGGATAAAATAGAAAACCAAACTCCAATTACTTACAAATTTTACGAGGTAGACGACAAGGGTTAATTTAAGAGGCGTTAACATATAGTGAGAGACCACTTTCGTAATAAACAAAGTATAAGAATAATATCTGTAATATATAGTTCACCAAATTATATTATTCTTATAATTAACTTAAACGTTTATAGGCCGGCTTTATTTATATTTTGATTATTGTACGAGTTTTTTTTTTTTTTTTTTTTTCACTTTTTTGCCCAATAATTATTTTACCGGCCAAACTTTGTTTTTTTCTACCGACACAAATTTGCTTTTGGTGCTATCGACATAATTTTTAAGCTTTTCTTTTACCGTGTATCTTGGCAAGAATTATATTGTTGTTTATTGGCACCCTTTTTAAGCTATTGCATATTTGTGTACGTGCGTAAGTTGAGTTTCCTCACTTTCCTTAAAGATAGTCTTCAAGACTAAGGTTAACAAAATATTTTTCTTTATCATCATCTCAATCATGAATGACTTTTTGGATTGATAACATTTAAAAAAGGACTTTCATTGCGAAATCAATTTTAAGTAAACAAATATGAAAAGCATATATATTACACTAATTATAATGGTGTCATAGGAGTAGAATCAAATACAAACCATATTTCGTATACAAACTTTAATAACCATTTAAAAAATGTCATGTGACATCCAATCAATTATAGAAAAATGGTAAAATGATAACCTAAATAATATCTATTATCTTGAATTCCTTATAATTATGCTGACAAGCAATTAATTCTTTATTTGAATCTTTATTTTATTTTCAATGTGCTGATAAAGAAAAGTGTTGATATCATTTCACATATGTGCTAAAATCAATTATCTTGATTAATTTTTATGTGCTAATATAATTCAAAAGTGCTACTTTTATGTATTTATTGTTTTAGTATGTGCTAATCTAACTTTTTTTAAATGCTAGGATCTGTTCTTACGGTTTGTAGGATAAATATGGTTTGTACTCAAGGGCGAAGTATTGTGGGTGCCCGGTCCCAATGTTTCGGTTAGAAGTGTATAAGTTCCGATTTTTCTTCCGAAAATTTTAAAATTATATAGGATCTCCCCCCCCCCCCCCCAATTATTTTTCCTAAATTGTATATCCTAAATATTTATAAACTTTGTATATAAATGATGGGTAGTTTGGTAAATATACACTTTGTTTTATTTGGAACTATTATTATTTGACCCGACTTGAATCAAATAGCCAACCCGACCTGACCCGAAACATAACGATAGGAAAAAAAATTGAGTCTCATCACTTTACGTCCCCTCGAAACTTTTGGTCAAGCTCTGCCACTGTTTGTACGGAAACCAACCCCTGATGTCATATAAGATATTAATATGTGGGAATAACAAAGTGAATGAGATAAACGGTTACATAACAACTTTATTTATTACAATAAAAACCAAAAGATGTATGTTTTTATATAATTTTCACTATTTTCCACTAATTCTTGGTTGTGTCCGAAAAACTTAGGTAGTATTTGGTATGCAGGAATGAGAGGCGGAATGGAATGAATTATTATGAGGAAATGAAGAAAGGGGTGTTTGGTTGGTCAATGGAATGGAATCACCTATTCCATAAGGCATTCCATTCCCTTATCAGCATTTCATCCTCTCCCCATGTTTTTTTTTCATTCCATCCCATCTAGCACCATTCATCACCAACACCACAACCCACCACCTTCGCCACCACCCACCACCACCATCGACGCCATCGTCGTCTCCACCCGCAACCCGTCAACGCCTCCATCGCCACCCCGACAGCCACCACCACCACCGCCACCCACCCGCCACCGTTGCCACCCGCCATCGTTGCCAACCACCCCCGCCACCAACGCCAGTCGCCACCCAACCCACTGTCAACGCCACCACCACCGCCACAAGCAACCACCGCCGCCGCCGCCACCCACCGCTACCTTTGCCTCCACGCACCCCGCGGTCACCACCACCAGCCACCGCCACTCGCCGCCGCCGCCCACCGCCACTCGCCGCCGCCGCCACCCACAATCACTACCATCGAACACCACCACTCACCGCTGATTTTTGTCACAACCCCCATCCCCTAGTTACCCGGGAATGGGCGGCCGCGACCAGTTTTAGTGGTATCGGTGTTTATCATTTTGGCAGCGGAAATTACATCAGGACCGTAGTTATGAAATATTTTATCAGAGTAAAATACCACACTTTTATAATATTAAACACATGGGAAATTCCCATGTTTTCAATACACACATTTTTATAGGGATAAACCCTATTTTATTGAATAAAACATCTCTTTATTTAGGTAACTTTTATAGTCACTTTTGCCATTCCTTCAGTGCTGTCAAGCTGGTTTCTATTTGGCTTTCACATGTTGTTACCTGAAACGCGTTTAAAAACATTTTGTCAGTGGGAAATACTGGTGAGTTAATCCCAGTTTAATCAAGAAGAGTTTTATCCTTTAATAGTATTGAGAGCGATTACAATGTTTATATCTACACAATTACTCATTCAGTACTGTCAATCCTAACTGGTGGGTCATATTACACATTGGCTATCTCGTTGTCCAATGGTAACGTGTTCCACATTTTGTATACAAAACCCCAACATACCGGCAGTAATTAAAGAACTACAAAGACTCAATCACTGCTAATCACATTGTAAATTATTTAAGGTTTTGTAAAAACAGTTGGTAAAAAGGTTTACAAAAAGGAGATTACTCACATTGTTGTCTTAGGGTTTTCCTTAAGGATTTCCTCGTGATTATCTATTAATTACACAAATGCACACGCGTTAGTATAATAACCCAATATTTACATTAGTAATACCCTCCCCGAGACGGTATTCCAACAAATACGTCGGGCAGAACCACGATAGCCGTTATGGAACCCTGGATCAATCTATCTAATATGTAACCGGGGGTTATAATACTTACAACGAGGCAGAACTTCGTTATTTAGGGGGGTATTATGCCCGAAAATTACTATTGCTATGCAGAATTTCGAGAGAGAAAAGAGTTGTGAGCGGTTTAGGACTGAAGCCGATTACATCTATTTATAGTGCTGATTTCGGACTTCCTCGCGGCCCGCGTAAGCCGAAGGATGATCCTTCGCGGCCCGAGATATAGGGTTGTAGGGCCTAGCTATGACCGGTCATCACTTATAGGCTCAACACATTGCACGACACGTGGCAGCATCGGGTGCAGCCTGATTGCTTATCTGTCGCGCCCCGCGTAGCCTGAAGGCAAAGCCTTCGCGGCCCGCAAGCGACACTATTTTCTTGTTTTTATTTTATTTTTAATTATATAGGGTATTTAGGGTCCGGTTTTCGCATACGGGGTGCATAAGACATATAGGGACATGTTAAATATATTAGGGGCGTTGGAAATATTTTAGAGGGTTGTTATAATTTTATTCCTTCGTTTTTTCTTGCCTACCAAACTTACACAATAATAATTCATTCCATTCCCACATGGTAACCAAACAAGACATGAAATTGTAATTATCCATTGCATTCCCTTGTCTATTCCATTACTTCGTCCATTTCATTCTCTCGTCCATTCCATTACCCCGTACCAAGCAGACCCTTGGTTTTCTTTGGAGACCAACTTCAATCTTCACTAGTGCCACATTTGGTGGATAAAGGCAATGAAGGCTTGTTCTTCCAGACCCTACGTCAAGAGGTCGAGCCCGAGCCACCCCAGGTTTTAGTCCACCGTGCGTTACGCTAGAGAGATTCTCTCTTGTGGCGGCGTAAGCCCTTGTCACTGGCAGTAGGTTGTATGGTTTCCCGGGGAACGCTGTCAGCCAAACTCTGGCGCCAGCATGGGCCCGGTTAAGACAACAGAGTCTGGCCAGAGTAGGATTAGGTCCCTCTGTTTGGGAGGGTGTCAACCTATGCCCCAAACCCCCGCCCCACCATACCCCACGGTCTCACAACAAGTTAAAGATTCTCACGGTTCAAAAGAAGTAGTAGTAATAATAATAATAATAATAATAATAATAATAATAATAATAATAATAATAATAATAATAATATATTACTATCTTACCCCTCTTCATAACCATCTCATGATTTAAACATTAAAGATTATGTTTAATAAAACTCAAATTTTCATTACTTGTGTATATAAATGGAAATCTGATTTTTTTATCTTATCATACTCTTTAACTAGAAAATGGCATCATTAAGTTCAATGTATAATACTCTTTTAATACAAAATTTCACCAATTATTTGTAATGCTTATTTCCCTTTTCGTTATTTTCAATATATAATATATATATTTTTTTTTGGACGGCGACTTTCACAACAGACGGCAAGGCCGCTACTACCTATAAATCGGTAGCTACCATCGCCCCACTCCCGCAACCAAGACTATGTTGTCTTAACCGGGCCCACGCTTGGTGCATTAGAGTTTGGCGTCCCCCGAGAAAATTTCCAGCCCCCTGCCACTTGACAGGAGTTGCACCCTCCGCAAGAGCTGACACTCTCCGGAGTAAATACACTGTACTAGAAAACTCGGGCGCTCCTCGGGATCGAACCGGCGCCAAAGGCCCCAAATCCTATCCTTCATTGTTGCTGGCCACTGGGCTGGGAGCCAGTGGTTTTATATATAATAATACTCTTTTAATACAAAATTTCACCAATTATTTGTAATGCTTATTTCTCTTTTCGTTATTTTTTTAATCGTTAAATGTCTTTGAAACGTAAAGTTTCGTATTTAAACAACATATAATAAAAGAAATGTTTATAATATTTTTTTTCTCAGCTATTTTTTGAATATTTAAGAAAATCGGGAAGAAGAGCGTTTATAATATTTCATTTGTGATTATTTGCAAGCAAAATAATTTGTTTAGAAACCTTAAACAAATTTCACATCGATATATTTAGTCTACATGAGATATATTGACCCATAAGGAATACACTGCATCAAATGTCACCAATGCGTGATGAACGTAATGGTTGTTCATGAGATAAGAACTCCACCATTAAACGTTTATATGTGGAAGTAATCTAGGGATCAGTAAACTCCTATAAAGTTTCCACATGGGTAACTAAAAGCAAAGTGACAATCTCCTTGTGGGTTAATTAGACAATATGGGGGTGTTAAAACAGAAACAATATTGGTTAGTATGATTGATAGAATGTTATAGACGGTATCAAAGTCACTCGTGTTATGTATCTAGTGGTGGGGCAAAGCTTAGTATGGCCAATGAGTTCAAGGGGTGTTTCTGGTGCTTTAGGCAAACCCCACATCGTCCTTTTATATATTCGTCAACACAAGAGATGAAAGATCATAAGCAATACATCCTCTCAAATATCATCGGTATGTTTTGGACACAATGATTGTGGGTGGGAGGCAATGAGCGGCTCAATGTTTTTAAAGGCTCAAAGCGAACTAAAATGTTGATGCCCTTTTCAAAAAGGCAAAAACTCATATAAACCCTCTTTCTTTACCTGGGCTTGAGATTGACAGTAATAAACTAAAAAGTTTATAGTTGGCAGAGTTAAGCAATCAGATTAAGCAATAAAATTAAAGCATTAATCATATTAACTATTAAACACTAGGTAAAATAAACTAGGGATGAGCTCGGTACCGTGCCGGTATCTTTAGTACCGATCCCGAAAATCGCAAAAAATGGTACTGGTACCAGTACTGAAGGTTCTCAATATGGTACATTATTCGAAGGTAAATCAACCCAAAATACCAGTATCACACCAAACTAGGACGTACCTCAAAAATGGCAAAAAAAAAAAGGATACCGAATTGGTATTGAAAATGGTCTGGTACGGTATCGGTTCAATTTCATGGCTTCAATCATAGTTCTCATTTAAATTGTTCTAAAAAAGAGTAATTAGGAATTTAGGATCTAATTTTGCTTGATGTTTATACTTACAAATGGAAACATAAATATGAATCTCAAACAATATTAATATGCAAAACTATCAAAAAAGATTTAAATAAAACTGATTTTTAAAATGTTAAGTTGAATTTTTAACATGCTAAATGTATAATTCTTCGGTGCCCTACTTTTTTAGTATTTCACAATAAACCCCTCCACATGAATAAAAGATCAATTTTTAATAGTTTTGATAGAAAAATCACATTTAGAAAAAGAAAACATGGATGGCAAAAAATAGAAAATAAAGTATGAGCCATGAATGATGGAGCAAAACGCGTGATATTCACTGGCATGAGCTATCATATTGTTTGATCACCCTTTCTTTCTCATCACCTTTAAATCTGTTAATAAAATATTAATTAAAAAGAGTCGACTTTACAAATCGTCTTCAACGTGCGTGGACGGCGAAGAGAGAAGATGACATGTTCGTGGGGATGTACGCCACATATTTTTTTTAAGGGTGACTTTCAATATCTACATGGACCATTGGTCACCGAGTCTCCGTCAAGGATGGTTACCCGTCAGCCCAGCATTCTCAGACGCGATGTTCGATCGGGTCCCGGCTGCCGCTCTGACTGACCTTCGCCCGGAAACCATACTGCCCCCACACGAGAGACTCGCTGGGGTAACAGCTGGGTAAAACCGGGTTGCCCTCAGGACCGCATCATGCCTCGGTAGGAACGATCCATCATTGGGACGTCCTCCCCCCATAACGCCGCAACCGTGGATCGAACCGGTGGCCTCTAAGGAGGAACCGGCCCAACCCCACCACATGGGACCAACTGGGCTAGGGGTAATGAGAGAGGATTCCAGAGGGTGAGGGGTTGTAATTGGATTGGAGAGTGATAACCACACGTTTACAGGCGATGCATTAATGATGCTCAAACAAAAAGACAAATTCATGTTGTAAAACACAACTTAAATAAAATATTCAAGTTTTATAGAGGTGCTCATGAAATACTGTATTAAAGAAGGAAGCGTGCACATTAAACTAAGGGGTTGTTTGAAAATTTTTGAATGGTTAAGTGTTAAATTAATAAAGGTAAAGGCATACTCAGAGGTATTATCATGCAGTGGCGGAGCTTGACCAAAAGTTTCGAGGGGCGTAAAGTGATGGGACCCAATTTTTTTTTTCTATCTTTATGTTTCTGGTGGGGTTGGGTTGGCTATTTGATTCAAATCGGGTCAAATAATAATAGTTCCAAATAAAACAAAGTGTATATCTACCAAACTACCCATCATTTATATACAAAGTTTATAAATATTTAGGATATATAATTTAGGAAAAATAATCAGGGGGGCGATCCTATATAATTTTAAAATTTTCGGACGAAAAATCGGAACTTATACACTTCTAACCAAAATATTGGGGTGGGCGGGTGCACCCTCGGGCATCCACAATACTTCGCCCCTGTTATCATGGTGAGCTGGTGATGCATTTGGAAAGTGAGGAACGAAAGAAGGTTCTCCAATAAACAAAGATCGGTCGTCAATATTGTTCAAGATTTTAAGTCTTTGGGTTTTTTGGGTATAGTAATAGGTCCAAAACTCCAGATGTTTCTTGGGACAATTGGGTTTCTTTCTCTGTTATGTAACAGGTTTTGTTTCGGTGTTTGGCTGCCCTTGTTGTTGAGGGTGGTGTTTTTGTGAATAATAGTTACTTTTCAAAAAAAAGTGCTAAACTAATAAAAGGTCCGAATCATTAAGTACTGAACCAGTACGAGGTCTGAATCATTACGAGCCTGTATAATGCTTAATCGTTCAGAGGAAAATGTCTGACCAATTCCGATTAGAGGTCTTAACCATTCGGACTCAGTATAATGTTTAACTATTCAGAGATAAAAGTCTGAACCATTCAGACATTTATTCGCGAAACAAACAATCTGAACCATTAAGTGTTGAATTAGTAAGAGGTCTAAACCATTAATAGTCACACTAAAAGCTAAACAAACAACCAATAAATTATTTGTTTCTGTTAATTTTAAGTCATGTAGCTTATTTCATACATTTTTATATATGGAATTCATGATAATGTTATTTATTATTATTATTATTATTACTATTCCTATTCCTATTCCTATTCCTATTCCTATTCCTATTAAAAAGCAACTTGGTTGCTAGACTAGATTTTGTGTTGTTTTGATTTTGACCATTATATTTTTTAATTACTAAACCCCGTGTGGTTTGACCTAAAAACTATTATTGACACCTCTAAGAAACTTTTGTCCGTTTATTCCCTCAACATTTCTAACACCCTACACTTTGCAACCTTATGTTAGCTGACCGTTATTTTGACTGGTTGGTGTGCGTTAGATATGATATGATTTTATTAATATTTTGAGCCCGTTTTACGCATTAGTCAAGTTTTAAATTTATAAACACGATATTATACTAACACTAAACACACACTTGGGCAAGTGCACCCATCATGAGCGTAGTATAGTGTTGGTAAGATACCGAGGTCGTCTAAGGACACAAGAGCTTTTAATACCGGTTTATGCTCAACGTCTAATCAATCTAATTTTTTGAGAAAAGTTTTGAAACATAAAAATAAAACTAAAAAAAAGATAAATAAAATAAAAACAGATATACAAGATAGAATCACTAGGATCCGACTCGTCTTTAATGTATCCTTTGATGATTTTCGCACTTTCAGACTTTTTAAAAGATTCTCTTAGTTATAGTAGCAGGCCCCTCTTTTGAAGGTGACGTTACCCTCAACCCAGTGGTTTTAGTCAGCAGAGATACAATCCCAAAGGGTCGGAATATTGAAAGACAATTAAATAAGTTATTAATGCGAAAAGTGGTATGCCCCTCTTTTGAAGGTGACGTTACCCCCGGCTAAGTGGTTTGAGTCAGCAATGATACAATCCCAAGAAGCTGGTTTAAAGTATTAATAGTAGTTTACATATGAGGGGCTCAAGTTATTCGCACCCCCGCCATCCAATATTGTTGGGCATTGAAGGAGGTCCTAGTAAACTTGAGCCAGGTCCTCGCAGGATCTATACACTGAACGAGACAAGAACTTTACCAAACCATACCCCTAACCCCCTTCCAGGTAGTTAACACGCTTTATATAGCCCGTAAAGATACGAATGATGACATCTTTTACTTTATATAGACAATAAAGTAACCTCAAGACACCATGAAGAAATGATAAGGAAAATTCACATTCAACATAAAAAACTAGTTATTAAAGTCATTAATACAGACCCAAACAAAAAGTGCCGAAATTTTAAAAATCAAAAGTAATACATTAAAAACTTGTCTTCACCAAGTGATGTAAGAGGCTTAGCCAAACATGGTCTATGATTGGCAAGAACTCTTACAATCAATATTGGATCCCGAGACTACTACACACTCTAAAGATAGATGATGGATGATGGTGGTGGGTATTGGTGTTGTAGTGGTGGTGGTGGTGGAGTGGTGGCAAAGTGGGAGAGTAGTGGTTTGCTAAGGGACGCCTTTCAAGTGAACCAAGCACCCCCTTTTATAGACAGAACAGAGCCCTGGCCACGGCCCCGTCTCCAGTGGGCACGGCCCGTGGCCATCCTTTTCTCTTCCTTCATTAATTGCAATTGTCAGTAGAGGGCCCCACACGACCCCGTGTCTCCTGGGCATGGCCCCGTGGTCAACTCTTTATTGTGCTATCAAGATTCTGTGTATCTTAGAGTTGACCACGCCCCGTGTAGAGCTGGGCACGGCCCCGTGGTGGGCGTAGAAGCTTCTGCAGGTTTGTCCTTTTGTGCAGGCCCCTGACCACGCCCCATGCCCAGCTGGGCACGGCCCCGTGGCTAGGCTCTGTTGCCTTGTTTTTGCTTTGGTAGATCTGCCGAGGGGTCGGGCACGTCACGTTTATTCCTTCTTTTTGTAATTATGTTGGTTTTGGCTGCTTATTTGCTCCTTTTGTTCTTTTAAGCTCGTTTGGTCCTATAAATTCAAAAGTAAGAAAGAAACGCGCTTTTTCCAACATTAGTACTAAAAAGGGGTTAGTTTTATGCCTTATTTGATGTGATTCATATGTTGCATTTTGCACACATCAAATACTCCCACACTTGAATCTTTGCTTGTCCTCAAGCAAAACTCTTTAATATGTGGCTTACACACCCGAATGGAAGAGGTAGAGGAGAATTTTTGGGCTTATCTTGAGTGTCGGGAATCCAAGATCTTTTTTAAGTTTCATTTTTATTTTATTTCCAATCATATTCGTCATGATTTATTTAGAACATTTTATAAGAAAAATTATTTATTTGGGCATAACATGCCTCTTTAAAATTCAATTTATATACAAGTTGACATACCTCACGGGAGATCACTCAATACTCGGCCGATTTGTGTATTTTTGTGAAACACACGAGACCGTCGTGGAACTTACTTCTACCATATGCTTGCCAAGCGATCAAACATCCTCATTTTTTAACTATAAACCTTTGTAAGTATCAAGAGTACTTGGGGAAGGGTTAGGCTTGGGCTAAGGGTATGTGGTTTTTGGTTAGTGGTTAGTAAAGCGTAAAAGGCGTCGGTTGTCGTAAAACCTTTTGTTTTTGTGACTTTTATTCAAACTAAGCATATTCAAACAAGATTTCTTTGAGGAACTTGTTTGTTTATTGCAAGACTTTCATTTTTTTAGGTCACAAGATAACCAAGCTTTCTACTAAAACAAATGGGTTTAAAAAGAAAAAGGTTTTGGTGGGTAATGGGTGTTTGTTTTGTGGGTTTTGAAACGAAAAGGTTTAGGCTCAAAGGGGTTAACTAGGAGGATTTTGGGTAGGTGATAAAAAAATGATGAAAAAATAATGGTTTTGAAAGAAAAATGGGCTAGTCCTAATGCCTCCATTATTTACTTACTTGGGTTCAAGTTGGCAAGGACCGGGAATGTATCGTCTCAGCATGTTCTAGAGTCGTAAGAACCAAGCGGCTATTCACACAAGAAACGAAAAATGAGCATTTAGTTTAAAGAGATATGCTTGTATACTCAATAAAGGATCAAAACTCAATTGTTGTGGGAATGGGTTTATAATGTGATCAAGTATATATAATCAAATTTTAAATAGATTTGTGATGCCTTTTCATAATTTTCTTATTTGGTTCTTTTTATCACGATGCTATCAGTTGTAAATTTATAAAAATATAACATTTTTAGAACTTGTTATTCCCGATTTAAACCAAGATAAGTAAAAAAATGAAAATTTTTGAAAAAATTTAGGGTGATTAGCAGTTCCAATAGAGTTTTGTGTAAGACTTGTTATTAGAACTTGCAAGATTCAAGGTTTTAGCATCCCCCCACACTTAAATTACACATTGTCCTCAATGTGTCCTAAACATAAGTTTTTAGGTTGATTCGAATGTATAAAAGGTGTTGAAAAACAAGGTTTTGTGTTACTGGGCGTCTGGCCACGGCCACGTGCTGGCTGAGCACGGCTCCGTGGTCAGAATGCCAGTAACAAAACTTACAGAAAGTTGGCCACGGGGCGTGCCTGGTGGCCACGACCCGTGGTTATAACAACCCTCCTGAAATTTTTCCGACACCCTAGTATATTTTAAAATATCCTAATATGTCCTAAAATACCCTCCATACGAAAAACGGACCCCGAATACCTTAATTTTTATTAAATTTAATTAAAAAACAAGAAAATAAGGGCCCTGGCGGGCCGCGACAAACTCCACTTGAGTCTACGCGGGCCGCGAGCGCCTGGGCAAGTGGCTCAGCCCGATGCCGCCACGTGTCACCTGCGTCTTGAAGCTATACCGGGTGACGAATCAACCCTAAGCCCTAGCCACCTATGTCGCGAGCCGCGAAAGAGACAGTTGTGGCTGTCGTGAGCCGCGAGGAAGTCAGATTACAGCCCTATAAATTGAGGGCATCGGCTTTCAGTTCTGATCGCTCATTTCCTTTTCTTAAATCTCAATTTTCTTATAGTAGGCATTATACTCGGGTATAATATCCCCCTAAATAACGAAGTTCTGCTCCGTTGTAAGTATCATAACCCCTGGATACGTATTAGATACTCTGCCCGATTGATCCAGGGTTCCGTAACGGCTGTCGTGGTTTTGCCTGACGTAGTCGTTGGAATACCGTCTCGGGGAGGGTATTACTAATGTTAAAATGGGTTATTATACTAACACGTGTGCGTTTGTGTAATTTATAGATTGTCACCAGGAAACCCTTACAGAAAATCTAAGACAGCAATGTGAGTAATCTCCTTTTTGCAAATTGTTTTTACAAAACCTCACACGATTAATTATATATTAAACAGTTATTGAGTATTTGTAAGGATACAATTATCGTCGGTATGTTGGGGTTTTGTATACAAAAATGTTTTTAAACGCGTTTCAGGTAATAAAATGTGAAAGCCAAATAGAAGTCAGTTGGACAACACTGAAGGCTTACCTAAAATAAATAGATGTTTTTATTAAATAAAATAGGGTTTATCCCTATGAAAATATGTGTACTTGAAACTTGGGTTCTTCCCATGTATTTAACATATTAAAGGCATGGTATTTTACTCTGATAAATAATTTCCTAACTATGATCCTGATGTAAATTCCGCTGCCAAAATGGATAAAATACAGATACCACCAAAATTGGCCGCGGCCGCCCGTTCTCGGATTGTTAGGGGACAGGGGTTGCGACAGAAGGTGGTATCAGAGCTAAGCCACTGATTCAGCCACAGAAATGTTCTGCTGACACCAAAATATTATTCAAAGTGTTAGGAAATAAATTATAAAACTACGTGCATAATTGTATATTATTGTTATGTGTTATTTGACTATTTGTTAGTTTACAGTATGAGCGACCAAGGACCATCCGACGCGTATCGTCAGTTGTCTGGTTCGCCTAGAAGCGAAGGCGCCTCTTCACAGTCTGCCCTCTCAGGGTACTCTGATGATAATGAAGAAGGAATATTCGTGTTTAAGGCTCAGTCTGAAGAGCCATTCCCTCAGAAAAAGAGAGGATGGTTCAGTAGGGGAGCACATGAGCGTAGGAAACGTATGAAAAAGTTGCAAGAACAACGAGTGCTAGCAGCAGCTAAAAGAGAAACTAATGCCCACACCCAAGACATGCTTAATAGGAGTTTAGCCAACTTCCACATTTTAGCAACCACATCAGCCGACCCTAACCTGGAACAACTGATAGCGCCCCAACCATTACAGCCCATGGAAATAGAAAATAACCCTGAAAATCAAGTAGAAATGCATGACTTTAACCCGGAGGAATGTAACACCCACCCCGTAACCCGGGTGATTATGCACAATTGATACACTTACAGCGGAAACAAACTAAACTTTCATTAAAACTTATAATAGTCTGAGTACAACACTTTATTTATTTACAAAGTTTTGGCAACTAAGAACTCCTTGATCTTCTAAAACTCCACAACTGTCAAGTAGTTCCTATAGCTTTCCTCATGACTCACCTGAGATAAGTATACTCAAAACGACGTCAGATATATACTGGTGAGCTCATACTATACAATTTTTATAAAGACAGACCACTGTTTACATTATATGCATACACAATATGGGCATGTGCCCACATTATAGTCAAGTTGGGCCTCATTGAACCTTATAGGTCACATTTGACTTGTCACAAATCACCGTACAAGAGACATACTGGTCCTCCAGTTGTGTTCCCTTATGGCCGTCACATAGGTATGAGTGTGTGTCGCTGGACCTTATAAGCACGAAGTGCCTGTGGGTACAACACCTTATTACCCTTCCCAGAGTGACACACCTCATTAAGCATAATAGGATCCCATATACCCCTACTGACACATGCATACTGCAGCATTCTCATTATTACCAGTTATGGACGAGTATACTATCACAGTTTAAAAGACAAGTATGATGACTCACCTGATTAGCAATTGCTTAACAGCCGCTAGTACGACTGGGTTATGTCTCAAGGTCCTGACACAATTACATAATCCTAGGTTAGGTAATGGTACACCTAACTAGTCATTATCATGGTTGGATATTGGGTAGTGCTGCCTTGTTTAAGCATGGTTGATCAGTCTATGCTTAACTAAGGCTAGGCTATCCAATACCCGCCCTTGACAATAACCCTAGTACCTAAAAATAATACTAACATTACCACTACTACTAATAATAATATTACTACTATAATAATACTCCTATTAACTACTAAAATTGAATAATAAATAACTAAACATAAATGTAAACGAGAGCATACCTTAAAACTATCTACGGCAAGTTGATGTAGAGTTTCCCTACTCCTGCTCCTACTCGCGCTCCAAAAGCGACTATTAACAACACCCAACGGGGTATCGTATACTCGGGATTCTCTATACTAGAGCGTTTCCATTAAAGAAACTGGTACCTAAACAAACTACTGAGACTCTTATTTAAAGCAAGCAAGCAAGCACCTCAAAACCTTTTCTGGTCGATGTGGGATTCAATTGACGTGCCTACCTGCCTGCTTGACCTGCTAGCTTGCTTGCTTATATATATTAATTCAGCTACTTCACTCGTTTTTCTCGTATAACTTTTAAAATATGACATTTTATAAAACGACGAATATGTCATTAGAACGAGCATATTTTTATCTACGTTTTAACCTAAGTTTCATTAAAAACGGAGTAAGGTCAAAAATAATATATTTAATTATTAATATTAAACGGTCTCATATATTAGCCAAGGCTTGTCAAGATATTTCACCTTTCACACAATCATCTTACTTGTTTAACAATATATGAAATATAAATTACATAATTCGTATGTTTATAACCAGTACATTAAGGTTCAGGGTATTACAAGGAGATACCTAGGGTACCAGCACCTAATCCCTTAGACCCGGATTATGATCCATGGTTCGATGATCATAGGGATTATGTGCCACGCTACCACCTAAACGACGAACCCATGCCGAATATAGGAGCTTACCCAGGTTTGGACCCTCTAGATCCCTATTACGATAACGATGTATTCATTAGGGGGATTTTAGAGAATCCTTACCCATACCAGGCACCCACACCCCCATACCAGGAACCCGAACTCCAAATTCCAAACCCAGTCCTAGAACTTGCACCCCCAATGAGTGCAGAAAATGTACAATAACTCAGGACATTTGGTGAGGAAATTTTAGAGAATAGTGAGAGGATGAGACAGGTGGGAGAGCGACTCGTCTGGAAGTACGACGAGCGCAATATGGATTTCTGGATGAATCCATATCCGTAGAAATGATGGTGAAGATGGTAGTAATAATAATAATAATATATAATATGTGTGTTTGGAAAAAAAACTACGGATGCCTACTACTATTAGTGTAATTTTTATTTCAGTTAGTATTGTAATTCTAATTTCCAAGTGTTGGTTTGTATTAGATGCAAATTATATTATAAGAAAACGTAAGTCGCAATGCTCGACGTTTTTGATCAACATGCGTGTTGTGTGAATGGTTGTATCAACTATTATTTTGTAATATTAATATGTGGTAAATGTTTAAAATTCAGATGCACAACGAAGTAAACCAGTTAAACCAGAATGATACCACCCGAATAACGATAATCTGAACAATGAGAATCCAAACAACAATAACAATGGAAACCAAGTGGATAATAGTGTCATCCAACACATAGTGGCACAAGGAATAATAGATGCGATGCCATTTATTATTCAAACTGTTAAGGAAGCCGATAACAAAAGTAAGCATAGAAGTAAGCGACCAACTGAACCTGAACACAGCGTGAACAATGGAACTGTACTTCAAGCGCCCATTCCCAAAAGAAGAAGAACCATGCCTTATGGTTGTTTTTACAAAGAATTCTGGTCCTGCAAACCAATAGAATTCTCGGGCAATGAGGAACCCATTGCAGCTTTACGCTGGATAGAAAAGACTGAGGCTGTCTTAAAAATAAGCAAGTGTGCGGAAGAGGATAAGATAATGTTTGCTTCTAATCTGTTTAAGAACTCAGCCTTAGAATGGTGGAACACTATTCTCCAGTCAAGGGGAAGTGATAGGATATACAACATGGAATGGGAGGAATTTAAGAATATGGTGGAAAAGAAATTCTGCCCTCCCAATGAAAAGGAACAGATAGCAAATAAATTCCTAAACCTTAGGATGATTGGGGTAGATAGTAAGGGTTATACTACTACATTCTTTGAATATGCTAGAATAGTACCAACCCCTGCATCACCTGAACAAGTATTAATCTCCCGATACATCTGGGGATTAATCGGGGATATTAGGCATGTAGTCAAGGCAGCTTGACCTCAAACCATAGAAGAAGCTGTAAAACTTGCAAATAACTTGACAGATGAGTTAGTGCGTACACGAGAAGAAGACCAGAGAAGGAATTTAGCTCAAAAGCTTACCCAGGAATTCCGCTACGGTAATTCCAATTGTAGGAACGTAGGTTCTACCTCTGCACCATACTGCAAGGTTTGCAAGAAGAAGCATTCGGGAAAATGCTCCACTCACTGCAATTTCTGCAAGATGCCATGACACAAGGAAGAAGACTGCAGGAGGAAATCTAGTACTGGACTGTGCTTCAACTGCGGAGAAAAAGGTCACATCAAGCCAAATTGTCCGAAACTAGTTCCAGCCATGGGCAACAAAAACACTAAAAATGCTAAAGCATTTATCCTGACAGCAGATGAAGCTAAAATGATTTCAGATGTGATAGCCGGTACGTTTTTAGTTAATGATGTTTTTGCTAAAGTATTATTTGACTTTGGTACAAACCAAAGTTTTATTAATACTTCATTTTGCAAACGTCTCAATCAACCATTAACTAAACTCTCACAAGAATGTTTAGTAGAAACAACAAATGGAGAAACCATTAGAATTTCTGAAATCTTACAGGGAGCAAGAATATAATTTTTAAATCAAAAATTTATGGCAAACCTTTACCCAATGAATCTGGCAGGATTTGATATTGTATTAGGAATGGATTGGTTAATAGCCAATAAAGCCAGTATTTTATGTGATCAAAAGTCAATTCAAGTAAACTCACCAAAAGGTGAAAAGATTACAATTAAAGGAGTTAAACCATCAAGATCCACAAAATTCATCTTTGTGATGAAAACAACAAGTTGTATAAGAAAAGGATCTATAGTGTATTTGATTTCCATAGTCATTAACACTAAAGGAAAAGAACTAAAGGATATTCCAGTAGTATCCCAGTTTTCAGATGTATTTCCAGAAGAGCTACCCGGACTACCGCCAGACAGGGAAGTTGAATTTAGAATCCATCTGCTACCCGGAACAACACCAATTGCCAAAGCACCTTACCGTTTGGCACCCGCAGAAATGCAGGAACTGAAGAAACAATTAGACAAATTATTGGAGAAAAGATTCATACAGCCAAGCTCATCGCCATGGGGAGCACCGATTTTATTCGTTAAAAAGAAAGACGGATCGATGCGTATGTGTATTGACTACCGTGAATTGAACAAAGTCACGATTAAGAATCGGTACCCATTACCGAGAATTGATGATCTGTTCGATCAGTTGCAAGGAGCTTGATTTTTCTCAAAAGTCGATTTAAGGTCAGAATATCATCAGTTAAAGGTACAAGAAGAGGACATTCCAAAAACCGCATTCAGAACAAGGTACGACCATTATGAATTTACTGTCATGCCATTTGGTTTAACCAATGCCCCCGCCGCATTTATGGACATGATGAACCTAATATGTAAGCCATATTTGGATAAATTCATAATTGTTTTTATTGATGATATTCTCATTTATTCTAAAAGTAAAGAGGATCATGCAAAGCATTTGCACGCAGTTTTAAGTTTATTAAGAAAGGAAAAGCTTTATGCTAAGTTTTCGAAGTGTGAATTCTGGTTAAAACAGGTACAGTTTCTTGGACACTTAGTCAATCATGAAAGAATTCATGTAGACCCCACCAAGATCGAGGCGATTACCAAATGGAAAACCCCTAAGTCACCAACCGAGGTTAGAAGTTTCTTAGGATTGGCCGGTTATTATAGAAGATTTTTCGAGATTTTTCTAGAATAGCCATTCTCTTAACTAATCTAACCTGTAAATCCATTAAGTTTGAATGGGGACCAAAACAAGAAGAAGCATTTAGAATTCTTAAGCAAAGATTAACCCATGCACCCATATTAGCGTTACCAGAAGGAACTGAAGACTTTGTAGTCTATTGTGACGCTTCTAAGTTAGGTTATGGATGTGTGTTAATGCAACGCCAAAAGGTTATAGCTTACGCATCTAGACAACTTAAGAATCATGAAGAGAACTATTCAACCCATGATTTGGAATTAGGAGCTATAATTTTTGCTCTTAAGATTTGGAGACTTTACCTTTATGGTAGTAAGTTTACCATTTTCACTGATCATAAGAGTTTAAGGTATATTTTCGGGCAAAGGGAACTGAATATGAGGCAAAGACGCTGGATGGAGATACTTAGTGATTATGATTGTAATATCCAGTATCATGCAGGAAAGGCAAATGTAGTGGCTGATGCTTTAAGTCGAAAGTATCATGAAAAACCAAAGAGGGTACGTTCTCTTAAGTTAAATTTACAAGTAGATTTAAATGAACAAATTAGAAAAGCACAAGAATCAGTAATCAAGAATGATACTGAAAAATTAAAAGGAATGATTAACGAGTTAGAACAAGGAACAGATGGAATTTGGAGATTCCATAAGAAAAGAATGTGGATACCTAAATTAGGAAATCTACGCCACCGTATATTAGAAGAAGCTCATAAGTCTAAGTATACGATGCATCCTGGAAGTGATAAGATGTATCAGGACTTAAGAAAGAATTTTTGGTGGATAGGAATGAAAAAGGATATAGCAACTTATGTTTCTAAATGTTTAACCTGTTCACAAGTTAAAGCTGAACATCAGAAACCCTTAGGATTGCTGCAACAGTCTAAGTCAACACATTTCCTACCAATGAAGGAAACTTTCAGTATGGAACAATTAGCTAAGTTATATGTAAATGAAATAGTTTCATTACATGGAATTCCTTTATCAATTGTTTCTGATAGGGATAGCCGTTTTACCTCTCATTTTTGGGCAAGTATCCAAAAAGCAATGAGAACCAAGTTAAATCTAAGCACAGCTTATCATCCTCAAACGGACGGACAAAGCGAAAGAACGATTCAGACAATGGAAGATATGCTTAGAGCTTGTGTAATTGATTTCGGAGGTAATTGGGATGATCACTTACCCTTAATAGAATTTTCTTATAATAACAGTTATCACACCAGTATCAATGCTGCACCCTTCGAAGCACTTTATGGACGAAAGCGTCGAACCCCTGTCTGTTGGGCATAAATTGGGGAAAAGCAACTATCTGGACCTGAAATAGTGCAAGAAACAACCGACAAGATCATTCAAGTCAAGGAACGACTGAAAGCAGCACGTGATAGACATAAGAGTTGTGCAGATAACATACACAAGCCGTTAGAATTTCAGGTAGGAGACAAAGTGTTATTAAAAGTCTCTCCTTGGAAAGGAATTGTACGATTCATCAAAAGAGGAAAGCTAAGTCCCAGGTATGTTGGACCTTTTGAGATTATTAGAAGAATAGGACTAGTAGCCTATCAGCTACAACTGCCAGAGAAAATGGCAGGAATACATGATGTGTTTCATGTATCTAATCTCAAGAAATGCTTAGCTAATGAATCACTGGTAGTACCTCTTGAGGATATAGAAGTAAATGAACAACTTAAGTTTGTAGAGAGGCCTCTACAGATTGAAGACAGGAAAGTCAAGAATCTCAAGCACAAGAGATTAGTTCTGGTCAAAGTAAAATGGTACTCCAAAAGAGTACCAGAATACACATGGGAGCTTGAATCAGAAATGCAAAGGAAATATCCACACCTGTTCCAGTAGATCTCGAGGATGAGCTCTAAAATAAGGTGGGGAGGATATAACAACCCTCCTGAAATTTTTCCGGCACCCTAATATATTTTAAAATATCCCAATATGTCCTAAAATACCCCCATACGTAAAAACGGTCCCCAAATACCTTAATTTTTAATAAATTTAATTAAAAACAAGAAAATAGGGGCCCTGGCGGGCCGCGACAGACTCCGCTTGAGTCTACGCGGGCAGCGAGCACCTGGGCAAGTGGCGCAGCCCAGTGCCGCCACGTGTCACCTGCGTGTTGAAGCTATACCGGGTGACGAATCAACCCTAAGCCCTAGCCACCTATGTCGCGGGCCGCGAAAGAGACAGCTGTGGCTGTCGCGGGCCGCGAGGAAGTCAGATTACAGCCCTATAAATTGAGGGCATCGGCTTTCAGTTCCGATCGCTCATTTCCTTTTCTTAAATCTCAATTTTCTTATAGTAGGCATTATACTCGGGTATAATATCCCCCTAAATAACGAAGTTCTGCTCCGTTGTAAGTATCATAACCCCTGGATACGTATTAGATACTCTGCCCGATTGATCCAGGGTTCCGTAACGGCTGTCGTGGTTCTGCCCGACGTAGTCGTTGGAATGCCGTCTCGGGGAGGGTATTACTAATGTTAAAATGGGTTATTATACTAACACGTGTGCGTTTGTGTAATTTATAGATTGTCACTAGGAAACCCTTACAGAAAATCTAAGACAACAATGTGAGTAATCTCCTTTTTGCAAATTGTTTTTACAAAACCTCACACGATTAATTATATATTAAACAGTTATTGAGTATTTGTAAGGATACAATTATCGTCGGTATGTTGGGGTTTTGTATACAAAATTTATTACTGCCTTGCGAGGAGTAACATTTCCACAAGTCGGGTTGACAGTACCGTGGGTGGTAATTGATATAACTTGGAAACAATTGTAATTACGAGACCGCCCTCAATACTGTACAATGGTTTTTATTTAAACTTGATTAAACTGGGATTCACTCACCAGTATTTCCCACTTACAAAATGTTTTTAAACACGTTTCAGGTAACAAAATGTGAAAGTCAAATAGAAGCCAGCTGGACAGCACTGAAGGCTTGGAAAAGTGGCAATAAAGTAATAAATAGATGTTTTTATTAAATAAAATAGGGTTTATCCCTATGAAAATATGTGTACTTGAAACTTGGGTTCTTCCCATGTATTTAACATATTAAAGGCATGGTATTTTACTCTGATAAATAATTTCCTAACTATGGTCCTGATGTAAATTTCACTGCCAAAATGGATAAAATACAGATACCACCAAAACTGGCTGCGGCCGCCCGTCCCCGGGTTGTTAGGGGACGGGGGTTGCGACAGTGGTGGACAGGGTTAAGACAAACAGCAGGTCAGGGGTGTTGGCACGGGGGCGTGGTCACTGACCACTGCCCCGTGGTGGCAATCTGCAATTCATGATTCACAGGTTTTGGCTTTTGGTTCGGGTTTCCGGGTTTATGTAGCTCTAATGCTTAGTGCATCCAAGTCTCCTGTGTACCTGTTTTGCTAAACACTACACCACAGATAACATAACAACATCCTAATCTACCAAAGTTTAACATCCATCACCACAAACATAAAAAGAAAATAAAATGCAGAAAATAAAAACTTGTCTAGGAAAGTAGAGTGTTTAAACCATGGCACGCAGGCTAGAAATTGTTCGTAGGGTAAAAAGGGTTAACCTGGAATACTGCATCTGTCACCACACCACATCACCTCCATCGCCTTCGCTCAGTCCATATCCTCATCATCATCGCCCTCCTCATCTCGATACGCCATAGGTTCCCGGATGTACGTGATGTCATCCTGCATAGAGCAGATGGTGCGCTCCACTGATCTGATCCGAGTAAAGGCGTTGCTAGCCATATTGTATGTGTTCCGGGTGCATAGTAGGTTGTCCTGCAGAAGGTCATTTAAACTTTTAAAATTAGGAAAACCACCTCCTTGAGAGGAGGAACCCGTATGGTAGCTATGATGTTGAGGAGGAGGACGGGTTGGGTCAGCATGTAGGACTAGGGATTCTTCCGGGTTCCAAACATTTCCTTGGGTGTTTTGGAAGCGGACCGAACCGTCACCCATCTCATGGATGATTCCCATTGAGCGGCATTGGGCTAGATCTACTTTCCCCGACCTTGGACGCTTATGGAATGACTTTGGCATGCGTTGGACATAGGTCTTGAAGAGGCGGTAGATCCATCCCCTGAAAAAGATCGATGTCGGGGAGGAAGCTAACTGGTTTAGATGCATGTTCTTTAGGAGTAGGTGGGTGACATCGAGAGGTATACGGTTGTGGATGCAATACAGGATAGTAAGATCACGTACGTTTACAACACCCGTACTATCACGCCTTTAACATAGGGAGTTGCTAAGGACCCGGTGAATGTAGCGGTAGAGGGGGTTCCGCAACTGAGAGCTCTTTGTGACGCTTGGATCATACAGCCCTTCTCCAATTTGAGCCCATGCCGTTTGGCGCATGTTGTTTGGGAGTTCACGGAGACCACCCATGTACTCCTCTTCAACGGACTCTTCTTCGGTGAATAGACCCACGTTCACCCCAAATTGTGCTATGGAAATTGAAAGTAGCTCCCCAACACATATGAATTAAACCCCTTCTTCGTCAAACGGCTCGGTTTTGTCTTTGAACTTGAAAGAACTGTAAAACTCCATGTTATATTCATAAACTGAATGGAGTTTTGCGCCGAGAGCCACCCGTAGTGGTCCCGTGACTAGTGTGTTGTATCGGTCTTATTTCCCCATGGCTTCCAGAGTTTCGTTGCATGCTTGTTTCGGTGCTTCTTCTGGCCTAGTTTGGTGTATGTCATAGCGAGCTTGGTACTCCCATTCTGATGGTTTGAACTTGAGGAACTTGCTGGCCATTTCTGCAAAAGAAAACCATAAAACAAACAGCATGTTATGATAAAATTTCAGAAAAAAACTGAAAACAGGGAGCTGGACATGGCCCCGTGGCCACTGATGACGCATCATGTTCAGCATGTTCCCCTGGCAACGCCCCGTGCTCGCTTACCACGCCCCGTGGTCAGGCTTCTGTTCCCTCAAACTTCCATTTTTCGACCCGGTTTTGAAAACTTGAAAATTTTTGGTTGAGTAAGGGCGGTTTTCCCCGAAAATGAAACCCCAAGTGTCGTTTTTCCAAAAACAAACAGTTTACCCCATCAATTTTAACTTTTTCGGTTAAAAAACAAGGGTTTATAGTTTATACTTGAAATTGGGCAAATCTACGAACAATAATGGTTGGTTTACTTCCTAAAACATACATATATACTAATACTACTAGATCTAAACAAAAATTTGGGGTTTGGTTTCGTTCAAGTTCAAGAACCCTAGATTTTTTCCCAATTTTTTTATGTTAATCTACATGCAAATCGTTAAACTAACTACGGAAGATGATAGAATCATACCTTGTTGATATTGAACGGAAGGAAAACGTAAAAATATGCAGAGAATCGCGGAGGAACCAGAGAGTTTTTGGGGAAACAGGTCGTGGTGAAATGAGAAAATGAGAAGAAAAGGGGTTTTATTCCCGTCCGTATGCCGAACACGCCCCCGTGGGTAGCACCTTTTTTTTAGTGCTCGTGTGAGCGACCTGTTTCCCGAAGTCCATTACCTACAAGACATGATGTTAGTACATAAACCTTCGTTTAATCATTCCTCAACTGTTTGTAGCGAGATCTTTTCCTCGTCATCCTCAATGAATCCTTGATAGAGCTTAAGCCTTTGTCCGTTGACTTTGAATGGAATACCAATTCGAGATTTAATTTCAATTGCACCGTGTGGAAAGATATGGGTGATGGAAAAAGGTCCCGACCACCTAGACTTTAATATTCCGAGAAATAATCGAAGTCGTGAATTAAACAAACTTGATCTCATACTCAAAATTCATTAGGCTTAATATGTTTGTCATGCAAGTTTTTCATACGTTCCTTATAAATTTCGGAGTTAGAGTGTAAGGACCTGCAAAAATGCCCAAAAACGACCCGTAAATGAAACCCGGACCCCTGAAACCCTAGTGCTCATGAAAAACCAAGAAATCAAGATTTTTAGGCATCACGCGGGCCGCGTTAGCCATAAGGCTAAGCCCACGCGGGCCGCGACAGCTCAACAAGGTGACGGGGACACGTTCCAGGCCACGTGTCAGCCACTTGGCGGGCCTACACGTGACAGGGTAGCCCTAGTTGTAGACTAGGTGGCCCTCGCGGGCCGCGTAAGGTTTATGTGAAGGTTTACGCGGGCCGCGCAAAACCCAAAATATGGCTATAAATGGGACGATGCATGGCATTGCTTCTGTACTCGAAAAATTTACTCAAAAACGAAGTATTCTGCTGAAATTCGTAGAATTGGGTATCGAGACGCTGCTACGATTACAGGATAATAACTCAATAACTGCTACGATACAATGTCCGATCGATTGAAACCGATCTGATGGATGTTTAAGTGCTGCCCGAATCCGGGCAATACTTTGTCTTTCGTAGTGATGGTTTTGATTTCGTGTCGTAAATGTTGTATTAGGTTACTGACCTAGTTTCGTGTGCATTGTTATTTAATTAGGTTAAAAGGCTAAAATCAGTAGGCAAAACTCTGCCCATCTAAATTTGCAATGTGAGTCGTTCTCTTTTTATCAAATTGCTTTTCCAAAACCCTATTTATTTTCAAAGTTATAATTACAGGGATTAAGTCTTTGTAATCTTCAATTACAGCCGGTATATGGGGTTTTGTGTACATTACTTGATACCCATCACCATTGGACAACGGGTTAGCCAATGGGTGATCTGACCATAGTCACAGATACTGTCAAGTGACAAATACCGATTTTGGGTAATTGGTTGATAAAAACAATGTAATCACCCTTAATACTGTATATTATAATAATGTGTCATTTTGTACAAATTAAGTAACTCGCCAATATTTCCCCGCTGATAAAATCTTTTTAAACATGTTTAAGGTGAATTACTGTGAACCAAGGAAAAAGTGCCACGTAGCACTACAACTTAAAGAAGGTGGCTCAGTAAAATAAATAAACATGTTTTGTAAAATAGGGAATTTCCTCGTGAAATTCCTTTATTGTAAATAATGGGGTTTGTCCCAATTTGTGAAATAAAATAAATTGGGCATTTTCAGTATTAAACGATCCTATTAATATTTCCGCTGCCAAATTAAATATAAATACCACGGGTTTCTGTCCCGTGGCTTCTGGATCGGATAAAACCGAGCCGGGGGCCGTGACAGAGAAAGGTGGTATCAGAGCCACTGATTTAAGCCAATTAAGTATTTAGAATTGCTTAATTTTCAGATTGCCATTTTTGTGATTCTGTGAATTTAAGTTGATAAATAAAATTTTAAATTAGAATTGTGTGTGTTTCTTCATGTATGCTAACAACATGAATGAACTATCGGAGGCACTCCGAAACTTTACTATCCATAGCACTAATATGGATACCACCGGCTCCGGCACCTTAACTGGCTACCAGGCTGCTACTGAAGAACCAGCAGTATTCCAGGCCCAGCCGCAGGAGAAACCAAAGCCGAAAATGAGAAGGAGAATCTTAGACTGGAAACGTGGGCGTAGGAAGAAGCCAGCTGCACAGAAGGTTAAAAAGAATGAGGATCCAAAGGATAAAGGGAAAGGAAAAGAGATCGGGGAAAGTTCCGGGCAAGCTCAAGAAATGCCACCATGGGAGGAGCTGGATCGCAAACTGGCAAATTGTGACCTCATCGGTCCTGCCAATGAAAACCTCTTCAATTACCCCGCTGAATCCCAACTTCCAGTTAATGTAGAACCAGCTATCCCAGATCCTATTGTCAACCCCCATCCTGTTATCGGCCAACTAGAGGAATGGTGGACAAACGACTGGCAGTTTCAGAATTTCATGAATAATCCCAACGTCTATTTTCCCCAATTTGACCCTGAGCCTGCACCAAACCCACCTATGAGCGCAGAAAACTTAGCTGAACTCCGTCATTATGGCGAGGAGCTGGTGGAGGCATGAAATAGAATTAGGGATGTGGGGGAGAAAATTACAAGGAAATACGACGAGAGGGGGCATCGTTTCTGAGAAGCCAGTCATCTGTGGTTGTATGTTTAATAATAATAATAATAAAATAATAACAATAAAATAATAATAATAATAATAAATAATAAAAATATAATCATGTAAAATAACTTAAAATAAAACTTTTGTAATATATCTGGTTTGTATGGATGCATACTAATATATATATAAAATATGAAAGTCGCAAAGTCGACAATTTTGGCTATACGTGTTGACGTGCTTATGTGTGATTGCTTTATTGCATTTGGTTGTTAATTATTTTATACCAATAACTTATATATATTGTTAATTATCAGATGGAACATGCCGTTAATGAACCACTTAACGAAGTTAACCAATCTGAGCAAAACAATGAGGATCACTTTCTTAACAGGCAAGATATAGAAAATATCGTTGCCCAGGGAATAGCCAATGCTATCCCAGCAATCGTCGCTACTGTTAAAATCCCTGTTGAGCCTTCACAAGCCAACCCCAGTAAACGCACGCGCGGCGATACTTTCAGTAACAGTGTTAACGAATGCGGCAATAATGACGACAACGTGATTCAAGCCCCAATACTTAAGAAAATGAAAGTTGCAACACCTGGTTGCACGTATAAAGAATTTCTTGCCTGTAAACCTGTTGAATTTGCAGGCAATGAAGGGGCGACTGCTGCACTGCGTTGGTTGGAAAAGACCGAGGCAGTAATTAAAATAAGTAAATGTGTCGAGGAGGATAAGGTCATGTATGCTTCTCACCTTTTAAAGGAAGAGGCATTAGAATGGTGGAATACGGTATTACAGGCCAAAGGAAGTGACATGGCTTACGCTATGAATTGGGAGGAATTTAAGCAATTGGTGGAAAGGAAATTCTGCCCCGAATATGAAAAAGAACAAATGGCCAATAAGTTCCTGAGTCACCGAATTGTGGATGTTGACTGCCGAGGGAATACTTCGAAATTCTTCGAATATGCCAGAATTGTACCAACTCTGGCTTCGCCAGAACCGGTGCTTATTTCTCGCTATATTTGGGGTTTAATTAGCGAGATTTGTGACATCGTCAAGGCTGCGAGACCCCGCACAATTGACAATGCGGTGGAATTAGCCAACACCTTAACCGATGGGCTGGTGCGTACGAGAGAAGAAACCAGGAAAAAAGAATTAGCCCAAAAGATTACCCAAGGATTTCGTATGGGTAATAACTTCAAAAGAAAGGGAACAGGGCAATCTGCCACCCCTCCATTCTGCAGGAATTGTAAAAAGAAACATTTTGGAATGTGTAATGAAACCTGCAACTTCTGCAAAGCTATGGGGCATCGAGAGGAGGAGTGCAGAAAGAAAACAAAGATCTGCTACAACTGCGGTGAAGCTGGACATTTTAGACCAGAATGTCCTAAGCTGGTCAAACCAGCTGACAATAAGGCCAAACCTGCTGAAGGGACTACTAAGAAAAACGCAAGAGCCTTCCAGCTGACAACCCAATAAGCAGATCTGATTCCGGATGTGATAGCTGGTACGTTCCTAGTTCATGACGTTTACGCAAAAGTATTATTTGACTCTGGTGCATATCAAAGTTTCATAAATACTTCATTTTGCCAAGCTCTTAAGCAACCTTTAACCAAACTTAGACAGATTTTTACGGTAGAAAAGGCAGATGGGAATTCTGTTAATATCGACAAGGTTTTGCAAGGAGGAATAATAGAACTCTTAGGCCATAAATTTTTTGCAAACCTGTTACCTACGAATTTAGCTGGATTCGATGTTGTGTTAGGAATAGATTGGTTAATAGCCAACCATTATCAAATCCTCTGTGATAAGAATTCCATAGAAATTCATACATCCACAGGAGAAGTAATTGTGGTTACAGGAGATAAGCCATGAAAGCCAATGAAATTCATTTCCGTAATGAAAGTGGCCGGCTATTCAAGAAAACAAGGAATAGTATATATGATTTCTGTAGTTATTAATGCTAAAAGTAAGGAACTCAAGGAAATCCCAGTAGTATCAGAATACCCTGATATATTCCCAGAAGAACTACCTGGATTACCACCCGATAGGGAAGTAGAATTTAGAATTCATCTAATTCCTGGAACTACACCGATAGCTAAGGCACCTTATCGGTTAGCCCCCACCGAAATGTTAGAATTGAAAAAGCAGTTAGATGAATTATTAAGCAAAGGATTCATACAACCTAGTTCACCCCCTTGGGGAGCACCAGTGTTGTTTGTGAAAAAGAAAGATGGTTCAATGAGAATGTGTATCGATTATAGGGAATTAAATAAGGTTATCATTAAGAATCGATACCCATTACCTAGGATTGATGATTTTTTCGATCAACTCCAAGGAGCTAGATACTTTTCTAAGATAGACTTGCGCTCAGGATATCATCAGTTGAAGGTACAGGAGGAAGACATACCTAAAACAGCTTTCAGAACTAGGTATGGTCACTACGAGTTTACAGTCGTGCCATTTGGATTAACGAATACTCCTGCAGCATTTATGGACATGATGAATAGGATCTGTAAGTCATACTTGGATAAATTTGTGATTGTATTCATCGACGATATACTTATTTATTCCAAAAGCCAGGACGAGCATTGTGAGCATCTACGAGCACTCTTAACTCTGTTAAGGAAAGAGAAGCTTTACGCTAAATTCTCAAAGTGTGAATTTTGGCTACAGGAAGTGCAATTCTTAGGTCACATGGTGAATCATGAAGGTATTCACGTAGACCCCTCCAAGGGAGAAGCGATCACCCAATGGAAAGTCCCGCAATCAGCTATGGAAGTTAGAAGTTTTCTAGGATTAGCTGGGTACTATAGACGCTTCATTAAGGATTTCTCTAAGATAGCAGTACCATTAACTAAACTAACCTGTAAAACAGTTAAATTTGAATGGAGACCTAGGCAAGAATAGGCTTTTAAGATTTTAAAGCAAATGTTAATAAACGCCCCAATTCTTGCCTTACCAAAAGGAACAGAAGATTTTGAAGTCTACTGTGATGCTTCTAAACTAGGGTTAGGATGTGTGCTGATGCAACGCAAAAAGGTAATTGCGTATTCCTCAAGGCAATTGAAAAAGCATGAAGAAAATTATACGACTCACGACTTAGAATTAGGAGCAATAATTTTTGCCCTTAAGATTTGGAGACACTACCTGTATGGAAGTAAGTTTACAATCTATACAGATCATAAAAGTTTAAGGTATATATTCGGGCAAAAAGAATTAAATATGAGGCAAAGGAGATGGATGGAAATTTTAAGTGACTACGACTGTGATATCCAATATCACGAAGGAAAGGCAAATGTAGTAGCAGATGCCCTAAGTCGTAAGTATCAAGACAAGCAAAGGCGAGTTCGTGCTCGTAGATTAAATCTACGGTTAGATTTAATGGAACAACTGAAGAACGTTCAAGCGACAGCAATTGAGGATGATACTGAAGGGATGAAAGGAAGAATAAAAGAATTAGAACAAGGGACTGATGGAATTTGGAGATTCCACAAGAAAAGGATTTGGGTACCTAAGCAAGGAAATTTAAGAGAGAAGATTTTAGAAAAAGCCCTAAAATCTAGATATACCATGCACCCTGGAAATAATAAGATGTACCAAGATTTAAGAAATAATTTCTGGTGGATAGGAATGAAAAAAGACATAGCTAAATATGTATCTAAATGTCTAACTTGTTCACAAGTTAAGGCAGAACACCAGAAACCTTCAGGATTACTCCAACAACCAGAAATGACTGTATGGAAATGGGAACTAATAACAATGGACTTTGTTACTAAGTTACCCAAAACCAGAAAAGGTAACGACACAATTTGGGTAATTGTGGATCGATTAACCAAATCAGCTCACTTTCTGCCAATGAAAGAAACCTTTAGTATGGAAAGGTTGGCAAAGTTATACATGGACGAGGTGGTGTCTTTGCATAGAGTCCCACTCTCTATTGTATCGGATAGGGACAGTCGTTTCACTTCGCATTTCTAGACAAGTTTCCAAGAAGCAATGGGGACCCGACTGAATTTAAGTACTGCTTACCATCCCCAAACAGACGGACAGAGTGAAAGGATAATCCAAACCCTGGAAGACATGCTCAGGGCATGTGTGATAGATTTTGGAGGAAACTGGGACAACCATTTACCCTTAATTGAATTCTCCTATAACAATAGTTATCATACAAGTATCGAAGCTGCCCCATTTGAAGCATTGTAAGGACGGAAGTGTCGAACTCCAGTTTGTTGGGCAGAAATAGGAGAAAGTCAATTATCAGGTACTGAAATCGTTCAAGAAACCACCGACAAGATAACTCAAATCAAGGAAAGACTAAAGATAGCTCGAGATCGCCAAAAGAGTTATGCAGACAATCGACGCAAGCCGCTAGAATTTCAAGTTGGAGACAAGGTACTCTTGAAAGTTTCTCCTTGGAAAGGGGTAGTTCAGTTCGGAAAGAAAGGAAAACTAAGTCCATGGTACATAGGATCATTCCTAGTGATCCAGCGGATAGGACCAGTTGCCTATCGCTTACAGCTACCTGAAGAGCTAGCTGGAGTACATGACGTATTGTATCCAACCTCAAGAAATGTCTATCTGATGAATCCCTGATAATACCTCTTCAAGACATAGAGGTAAATGAAAAATTAAAGTTCGTGGAGAAACCACTCCAAATAGAAGACAGAAAGATTAAATTCCTAAAGCACAAAAGATTGATAGTAATCAAGGTCAAGTGGGATTCAAAAAGAGGACCTGAGTACACCTGGGAACTAGAATCGGAAATGAAGCCAAAGTATCCTCACTTATTTCAGTAAATCTCGAGGACGAGATTTTAAAATAAGGTGGGGAGGATGTCAGGACCTGCAAAAATGCCCAAAAAACGACCCGTAAGTGAAAACACGGACCCCTGAAACCCTAGTGCTCATGAAAAACCAAGAAATCAAGATTTTTAGGCTTCACGCGGGCCGCGTAAGCTATAAGGCTAAGCCCACGTGGGCCGCGACAGCACAACAAGGTGATGGGGACACGTTCCAGGCCACGTGTCAGCCACTTGGCGGGCTTACACGTGACACGGTAGCCCTAGTTGTAGACTAGGTGGCCCTCGCGGGCCACGTAAGGTTTATGTGAGGGTTTAAGCGGGCCGCGTAAAACCCAAAATCTGGCTATAAATGGGACGATGCATGGCATTGCTTCTGTACTCGAAAAATTTACTCAAAAACGAAGTATTCTGCTCAAAATCGTAGAATTAGGTATCGAGACACTGCTACGATTACAGGATAATAACTCGATCACTGCTACGATACAATGTCCGATCGATTGAAACCGATCCGATGGATGTTTAAGTGTTGTGTGAATCCGGGCTATACTTTGTCATTCGTCGTGATGGTTTTGATTTCGTGAGTTATCGTAAATGTTGTATTAAGTTGCTGACCTAGTTTCGTGTGCATTGTTATTTAACTAGGTTAAAAGGCTAAAATCAGTAGGCAAAACTCTGCCCATCTAAATTTGCAATGTGAGTCATTCTCTTTTTATCAAATTGCTTTTCCAAAACCCTATTTATTTTCAAAGTTATAATTACAGGGATTAAGTCTTTGTAATCTTCAATTACTGCCGGTAAATGGGGTTTTGTATACATTACTTGATACCCATCACCATTGGACAACGGATTAGCCAATGGGTGATCTGACCATAGTCACATATACTGTCAAGTGACAAATACCGATTTGGGGTAATTGGTTGATAAAAACAATGTAATCACCCTTAATACTGTATATTATAACAATGTGTCGTTTTGTACAAATTGAGTGACTCGCCAGTATTTCCCCGCTGATAAAATCTTTTTAAACATGTTTCAGGTGAATTACTGTGAACCAAGGAAAAAGTGCCACGTAACACTACAGCTTAAAGAAGGTGGCTCAGTAAATTAAATAAGCATGTTTTGTAAAATAGGGAATTTCCTCGTGAAATTCCTTTATTGTAAATAATGGGGTTTGTCCCAATTTGTGAAATAAAATAAATTGGGCATTTTCAGTATTAAACGATCCTATTAATTTTTCCGCTGCCAAATTAAATACAAATACCACTGGTTTCTGTCCCGCGGCTTCTGGACCGGATAAAACCGAGCCGGGGGCCGTGACATAGAGTGTGCTTGATTTCTTAATTCGTCTAATTCGTTTAATTGATAAAATTGATTTTTTACGGCGATTTCAATGTCTAAGTTTACGTTTTTTAATGCCCAGTAAGCCTTGTGTGCTATTTCTATTGGAAAATGACAACTTTTTCCATAGACAAGCTTATATGGGGTGGTAATTGTTGTTGTTTTATACGCGGTTCGAAAATCCCATAAAGCATCGTCTAATTTATCGTCCCATTCTTTTTTATTTAATCGTACGGTTTTTTCAAGTATTCTTTTTAAACCTCGATTAGTCACTTCGGCTTGTCCATTTGTTTTAGGGTGATATGCGGTTGAGATCCGATGATAGACCCCATATTTTGTTAAAAAAAATTTAAGTTGTTGATTGCAAAAACGGGTACCTCTATCACTTATTAATGCTTTTGGAGTTCCGAAATGAGAAAATAGTTGTTTCAAGAATCTTACCACAACTCTTCCATCATTTGTTGGAAGAGCTTCGGCTTCGGCCTATTTTGACAAGTAATCCACGGCCATTAGTATATATTTGTTTCCTTTTGATGGTGGGAAAGGTTCCATAAAGTATAGTCCCCACACATCAAAAATTTCACAAACAAGAATGCCGTTTTGTGGCATTTCATTTTTGGAAGAAATATTACCTGATCGTTGGCATGATGCACATGATGTCCACCGTACGGACCTTCATGACAATGGCGGAGAATCTTCCTTGCTTCACTACCATGCACGCATCGTCGGATAAGTTGGTCGGCACACATTTTGAAAAAATAAGGATCTTCCCAAAATAATGCTTTACATCGGCAAATAACTTTTTTCTTTGATGATATGACCATCCTTTCGCGACTATCCTACTAGCTAGGTAGTTGGCGTAGTCGGCGTACCATGGTTCTTCTTGGTATTCCACCATTTCTAAGGATTCCGTTGGGAATTTTTCATTGATGAGCTCGTCCCTAGTTGCCTCCAAAGCTGGATCTTTCAAGCGGGATAGATGATCGGCAGCGGTGTTTTCAGCTCCTCTTTTGTCTTTTATTTCAATGTCAAATTCTTGGAGGGGTAGAATCCATCTGATTAAACGCGGCTTGGCATCCTGTTTTTAAAGAGATAACGAATGGATGCATGGTCTGTATAAACTATCGTGATAAGAACGAAATTTATCAAAAGCAAATACTACAACTAGTAACTCTTTTTCAATTGTTGTGAAATTTTCTTGTGCATCGTTAAGTGTTTTACTAGCATAGTATATTGGGTGAAAATGCTTATCTTTTCGTTGTCCCAAGACAACTCAAACCGCAAAGTCACTTGCATCTCACATGATTTCGAAAGGTAATTTCCAATCATGCGCTATCATGATTGGTGCATTGACTAGCATTTCTTTTAGTGTTAAAAATGCTTGGTTGCAATCCTTGTCAAAGATGAACGGTGCATCTTTTTCAAGTAATTTTGGTAGAGGTCTTGAAGTTTTAGAAAAGTCTTTGATAAATCATCTATAGAATCCGGCATGCTCTAGGAAACTTCTGATAGCTCTAACAGAGGATGGAGGTGGTAATCGGGAGACGGTGTCTATTTTAGCCCGATCAACCTCCATTCCTTCGCTTGAGATTTTGTGACCGGGTACTATTCCCTTTGTTACCATGAAATGGCATTTTTTCCAATTAAGGGCGATGTTAGTTTCCTCACATCGGGATAGCATTTGTTCAAGCTTATCGAGGCATTGGTCGTATGAATCTCCAAAGATAGAAAAGTCGTCCATGAAAACTTCCATGGTTTTTTCTATCATATCATGGAAGATGGCCACCATGCAACGTTAGAAGGTTGCGGGGGCATTGCATAGACCAAAAGGCATGCGTCGATAAGCAAAAGTTCCGTAGGGGCATGTAAATGTTGTTTTTTCTTGGTCTTCGGGAGCTATCGGTATCTGAAAGTAACCTGAAAAACCATTTAAAAAACAATAAAATTCATGACCGGATAATCTTTCTAACATTTGATCAATAAAAGGTAGGGGAAATGGTCTTTCCTCGTTGCCACATTTAATCGACGATAATCTATACAAACTCTCCATCCGGTGACAGTTCTTGTTGGTATTAATTCATTTTTTTCATTACTGACCACCGTCATACCTCCTTTCTTGGGCACTACTTGAACGGGACTCACCCAAGGGCTATCGGAGATTGGGTAAATGAGTCTGTCGTCAAGTAGTTTGATGACTTCATTTTTAACCACTTCTTGAACATTTGGATTTACTCAACGTTGTGGTTGTATTACCGATTTATAGTCATCATTTATTAAAATTTTGTGCGTGCACATGGAAGGGCTTATTCCTTTAATATCTACAAGCTTCCATGCGATCGCGTTTTTTGTGTTTTTTCAAAAGTGTAATTAATTTTTTTCTAAACTAGTTAATTTTGAAGAAATAATTACCGGTAACTTACCATCCTTGTCGAGAAAAACATATTATAAACCTTTTGGGAGTTCTTTGAGCTCAAGTGGTGGGTCTTTAGGAGACTCCTTATTTGGTTGCTCATTTCGGTCAAGGACCAAAAAGGTTTGTTCAATGGCGACCTCTTCTTCGACAAAGTGGTCGACTTCGCCTTCCATATCGGGTGCTTCATCTTCTTCGATAAACGGTTTATTCCTTTAATATCTACAAGCTTCCATGCGATCGCGTTTTTTGTGTGTTTTCAAAAGTGTAATTAATTTATTTTCTAAACTAGTTAATTTTGAAGAAATAATTACAGGTAACTTACCATCCTTGTCGAGAAAAACATATTCTAAACCTTTTGGGAGTTCTTTGAGCTCAAGTGGTGGGTCTTTAGGAGACTCCTTATTTGGTTGCTCATTTCGGTCGAGGACCAAAAGGTTTGTTCAATGGCGACCTCTTCTTCGACAAAGTGGTCGACTTCGCCTTCCATATCGGGTGCTTCATCTTCATCTTCAATTAGGGGGTCTTCATTGCCGATTGGATATTTCATTGATTGGTCAAGATTGGCATACCTTTTGTCGGCCCCTAGTTAAATGGGTAGGTTGTTTTGCTTCTGATTGATCAATGCTTGATGGGTTTTAACAAAAGGTTGTCCCAACACAAGTGGAGCATCATCAAGAATGACGAAGTCGGTTGGGACTATTGTTTGATTTGTTTGCACTAACACATCCTCAACTACTCCCGTTGATTTTATTATTTTTCGATTAGAAAGAAAAATGGGGATTTGAAGTGGAGAAAAATCACTAATACTTAATTTTTCAAAAATGTAGTTTGGCATTATATTAACACAAAGATCTTTATCAATTGTAATATTACTAATAAAGGTGTTTTGAAAGAAACATGGAACCGGTGTAATGTTAATTTCAAATGGATCATCTTTTTTTGTGTAGTTTGATCGTTTGTTAATTTAATGCTTACCATTTTGTCAATTTTAGTGTTAGTGTTTAACTCTTTTAAAAACTTAGTATGAGTGGGTACCAAACAATGATTTTCGAAAGAAGGTGGTAAGAGATTAATTTCTTGAAAATTGACTCTTTTTGAAAATTGTCGTTTTCGGACTTACCTTTTTCGTTGTTTGGTTCATGTGTCGGTTTTTCACTTGATTGTTCTTACATTTTTACTTCTTCTATTATTACCTCTTTAGTACAAATTGCCTCTTCCCTCTCGCGGGATTCTTTTATAAAGCTTTCGATATCTTTGAGGTGTTGTACTATTCTCTTGGTTTCGGGGAGGATAGTTGGTGGTTCGTGAAATTGAGCGGGATAGGTGTCCCAAAAGCTTGAGTATGGAAGTTCAAACCTTGGTTTCTCATAATACTCATATGAGGTAGATGGTTCATACCTTTGTTCCTCATAGTGAGTGTACGAAGGAGATGATTCATACCATGGTTCCTTATAGTATGTATATGAGGTGGATGGTTCATACCTTGTTCCTCATAGTATATGTATGAGGTGGATGGCTCGAAAAGATCACAATATTGCACCGAGTGAGGATTACCGCAAATGGTACAATATTCTTCTTCGTAATCATCCTCTTCATAGTAGTAAGTGTAACCTCCTGAGTATTAATACATGAGAATCACTCAGCAGATCACAAAGTCTCGGGACCAGAAAACAAAATTAAAAAGCTAAAACAGAGGCTCACCACGGCCCCGTGGTCAGATCTTGTATCTGGGAGTTTTAAAATTTTTTTACTGGTTATGTGCAGCACGGGGTCGTGTTCAGTGAGCAAGGCCCCGTGTTCAGACTACTCTTATGCAAAAATTCCTAAAAATAAAAAAAAAATGTGCACGCAGTTTTGAAAAGGTTTTGAAAAATGCTTAGGCCGTTGATTTTAAGCTTTCTTAAAATCCGTGTGTCCCCGGCAACGGCGCCAAAAACTTGGTGTGCATTAGGTGTGATATGATTTTATTAATATTTTTGAGCCCATTTTACGCATTAGTCAAGTTTTAAATTTATAAAACACGATATTATACTAACACTAAACACACACTTGGGCAAGTGCACCCATTGTGAGCGTAGTATAGTGTTGGTAAGATACCGAGGTCATCCAAGGACACAAGAGCTTTTAATACCGGTTTATCCTCAACGTCTAATCAATCGAAATTTTTGAGAAAAGTTTTGAAACATGAAAATAAAACTAAAACAAAAAAATGATAAATAAAATAAAAACAGATAGACAAGATAAAATCACTTGGATCCGACTCGTCTTTAATGTATCCTTTGATAATTTTTGCACTGTCGGACTTTTTAAGAGATTCTCTTAGTTATAGTAGTAGGCCCCTCTTTTGAAGGTGACGTTACCCTCTAACTAGTGGTTTGAGTCAGCAGGGATACAATCCCAAATGGTGGAATATTGAAAGACAATTAAGTAAGTTATTAATGTGAAAAGTGGTAGGCCCCTCTTTTGAATGTGACGTTACCCTCGACTAAGTGGTTTGAGTCAGCAAGGATACAATCCCAAGAAGCCGGTTTAAAGTATTAATAGTAGTTTACATATGAGGGGCTCAAGCTATTCGCACCCCCACCATCCAATACCGTTGAGCATTGAAGGAGGTCCTAGTAAGCTTGAGCCAGGTCTTCGCAGGATCTATACACTGAACGAGACAAGAACTTTACCAAACCATACCCCTAACCCCCTTCCAGGTAGTTAACGCGCTTTATATAGACCGTAAAGACGCGGATGATGACATCTTTTACTTTATATAGACAGTAAAGTAACCTCAAGACACCATGAATAAATGATAAGAAAAATTCACCTTCAACATAAGAAACTAGTTATAAAAGTCATTAATACAAACCCAAATAAAAAGTGCCGAAAGATTAAAAATCAAAAGTATTACATTAAAAACTTGTCTTCACCAAGTGATGTAAGAGGCTTAGCCAAACATGGCCTTTGATTGGCAAGAACCCTTACAATAAATCTTGGATCCCGAGACTACTACACACTTTAAAGATGGATGATGGTGGTAGGTGTTGGTGTTGTAGTGGCGGTGGAGTGGTGGCAAAGTGGGAGAGTAGTGGTTTGCCAAGGGATGCCTTTCAAGTAAACCAAGCACCCCCTTTTATAGTCAGAACAGAGCTCTGGCCACGGCCCCGTGTCCAGTGGGCACGGCACGTGGCCATCCTTTTCTCTTCCTTCATTAATTGCAATTGTCAGCAGAGGGCCCCACACGACCCCGTGTCTCCTGGGCACGGCCCCGTGGTCAACTATTTGCTGTACTATCAAGATTCTGTGTATCTTAGAGTTAACCACGCCCTGTGTAGAGCTGGGCACGGCCCCGTGGTAGGCGTAGAAGCTTCTGCAGGTTTGTCCTTTTGTGCAGGCCCCTGACCACGCCTCATGCCCAGCTGGGCACGGCCCTATGGCCTGGCTTTTTTGCCTTGTTTTTGCTTTGGGATATGCTGCCGAGGGGTCAGGCACGTCATGTTTATTACTTCTTTTTGTATTTATGTTGGTTTTGGCTCCTTTTTTGCTCCTTTTGTTCTTTTAAGCTTGTTTGGTCCTGTAAATTCAAAAGGAAGAAAGAAACACGCTTTTTCCAACATTAGTACTAAAAGAGGGTTAGTTTTATGTCTTATTTGATGTAATTTATATGTTGCATTTTGCACACATCACTGGTACAAATATTATTTTGCCATTATTTCATATCATTACTTACTTATAGTTTAAACTTATTCTCATATTACTTATGGTTTACTCGAACAACCTGAAATCCCGGTGTGGAATTGGGAAAGTAATGCGATGGATTTCATAACCAAACTCCTTCGAACCTCATCCGGTCACGATAGCATTTGGGTGATCATTAATCACTTGACCAAATCCGCACACTTCCACCCCATTCGTGAAGATTATCGAGTTGAGAAATTAGCTTGTATCTATACCGAAGAAATAATTTGTCGTCATGGTATTCCCATCGACATCATTTTGAACCGCGATGGTCGTTTAACTTCTCGCCTTTGGCAAACATTTTAAACCGTAATGGGCACTCAACTTAATCTCAGTGCGGCTTTCCATCCCGAATCAGATGGTCAAACTGAACGTACATTTACCGTTGGTTAAATTCTCGTACAATAACAGTTACCACTCTAGTATCCAAATGGCCCCATTCGAAGCATTGTATGGTCATAAATGTCGTTTGCCTATTTGTTGGCATGAGATCGGTGAAGCAAAAATCACTATTCCAAGCTCATACAAGAAACGACAGACAAGATCCTACAAATTCGTGACAACCTCCTCAAAGCTAGAAGCCGACAAAAGAGTTACGCCGACAAGCGACGCAAGCCTTTGGAATTCAGTATTTGTGATCAAGTACTCCTCAAGGTATCCCCTTGGAAATGAGTCATCCGTTTTGGTAAGAAAGGAAAACTCACTCCCTGTTTTGTCGGTCATTTCAAGATTCTCGAGAGGATTGGAAAAGTAGCTTATCAACTTGACTTATCTTAAGAGCTCAACAACGTTCATCCAATGTTCCATGTATGAAATCTCAATAAGTGCTTAGCCGACGAAGGACTTCAAATTCCACTCGATGACATATGCATCGATGAGTCCATGCACTTCATTGAAAAACCGCTCGAAATCATGGATCGTGAGACAAAGAAACTTAGGCAAAGTCGTATTCCTATAGTCAAGGTTCGTTGGGAAGGAAAACTCGATGCTGAATTCACTTGGGAACTCGAAATCCATATGAAGGCCAAGTACCCGCAACTTTTTTCTAAGTCTCCCTCTTGAATAAATTTCGGGATGAAATTTCCTAAAGTAGAGGAGACTGTAATTATTCATATTTCATACTTTCTAATTTTAGTAAGTTTGTATTCGTATTTCATTTCAATCCTTGTAATCTTGAGACTTTGATCATACTCTAAAAAAATTTTTGTTCACACTTATTTATTTATACATACATGATACTTAATCAATCACGAAATGCGTGTCACATATGAAACCTTATACTTTATGGTTATTTTATGTTCGGAATATTATACATACTCATTCATAATATACACATGCTCATTCATGCCTTAGAATGCCCTAAAAACACTTAACATATTTAAGATATTGCATAAATGAACAAGCCACCAAACAACAAGGGCCAAAGATGAAAAAAATGGAATCTGACATGCCTTACAGACCGTAAGACATAGTTCATACAGTCTGTAGGTCCTTGGAATGGATCTAAGAAAACCTATTCCTTGTTGTATGATATACTAACAAGCGCGGAATCCAAGTTTGTATACAAACCAAGCAAGAACACAATCACTAACACAGGCATATCACTTCAAAGATTCACTGTATTGATTTTAACTGAGTAACATTACATAAATCATCAAAATGCTCTCCTACTTTCTGAGTGTGCTCACCCCTGAAACAGGTTGACAACTGCTGGTATTTATACAACATACCAGGAGTGTCTTACATCGACACTAAAAAGCACTTCGATACACATCGATGTAAGACTAATCTCATTTTATCAAAAGGAATCTATCATATTCACATTTTCATTATGGAAAATACGGGTTTACAAAAACTTTCCGTTAGGTTTCAAGTTCCTACTAAATAAGGTATAATACCTATTCTATTAATTTAACAAAATGCATAAGAAGCTTCATAGGTCGTGAATACTTAACCTAATTAGATTAGTTTACAAACTTTAAATTCCTATTTTAAACATCCAAAGGATAACATATGATAGTTTTAGTTTAACAAAAACATCTTAGACCATTGCGGAAGCTTGAGTTTCTTTGTGTTCGGTTCTCTTTGGAGCTTGATCTTCACCCATCCTAAGTTTAAACATACCAACATTATAAATTTATCATAAAAATTAGTAATTGAGACCTTAGAACCCGTCTATACGGACCCGAAACCTCAAAACAATCAAACAAACAAAATAAAATTTTTTGTTTCAAACCGACCGTAGGTTACGGTTTGCCAACCATAGCCTACGGTTGATGTTAATGTCCATTTCATAGTTTCTAAACCGTAAGTTACGGTTCTGAACCATAGCCTACGGTTGCCTAACTAAAAAAACAGAACTGCCAAACTGTAAGCCACGGTTCAGAACCGTGGCCTACGGTTCGCCCAACTCAAAACAGAACTGCCAGACTATGAGCCACGGTTCAGGGCCGTGACCTATGGTTCGCCCAGCTCAAAACAGAACTGCCAGACTGTGAGCCACGGTTCAGGACCGTGACCTACGGTTCGCCCAGCTCAGCCTTCTTATATATATATTTTTTCGCTTAATTCCTCATAACTTTTTATTTATATATCCGTTTTAGCCGATTCTTTTTCCTATATGTCCGTATTAAAATTACGGATCTAACCATATAAATTTCACTTAACGAAACTTATATTATGAACGAATGGCCTACAAAATCCTTGTTTCGATTATTCGACCCATTAACTACGTGTGCAAATTGTTGGCCAATTTATTCTTTGGCATTCTAATCTTATTTACCCATTACCTGGGATTAAAATTCTTGGTGTATCCATACCATTACATGGCTTTATGCTCGTATTCGGATTTCATGCTTGTTTTCTATAAATTCAAGCATTGCCACTTTATGCAATTCTTGCAACTAGTTTCTACCATTCGACCCGATAACACAGATTCATAACCTTAACTTAGTATAACCATTCATTACTAAAATTGCTATCTAGCACCAGCGCAATATGAGGCTTTCAAATCTTTACGCGCAAGAATCGATATAAGGACATAGTTTTGACCCGTTTGGTTGACGAGTGAAAATCCTCACTTTAATGTCAAGCCAAACTATTTCTAACCAATATTTTGACCCGTTTGAATGTCGAGTGGGCTTCGCCACTTAAATGACACGTTAAACGCATATACTACATTATGACACTATTAACAAGCTAAAATCAAACGTTTATACGTAATGTAACGGGACCAAAGTCACGTACCTTTAGAGCACCCCCTTCAAGCGTGTATCCCCTCCGGCTTGTCCACTCGACGATCTGGATTCTTTGCCTAAAGAGTTCAATTCACAACCAATTTAGAACTCTTTTCATAATCTTTAACGCATAATTCGCTATAAAAATCAAATATGTGTTTTATCCGATTTTTAACATTTTAATCCTCACTTAGGCATTTTAACGAACACCTAGCGGGTCTAAATTTTACATAGCTAGAATCAAGTTCATGACTTGTTATTTTCACCAATTTCAATCATATATTTCGATTTCCTCATGTCAAGCATGCATGCAATCACCAAAATTATCATAGAGAAATCAAGTAAATACTAATTTTAAAAATCATAATTCTTGTGTTCATCTGCTTAGTAAAACCCATTTAACCTATGAATGGGTTATCACAAGTTTCATAATTCTAAGCATGATTCTTGTAAATTGTCAACTAGAATTCAGTCTTAAACTTGTTTTCATTACAAGTTTCCTCTAAACATCATGTATTAAAGCTCAATTTCGATTTTCACAATTAACCAAGATGAATCAAAACATCAAGATTTTGCACACCTTATGATCCCTTCAACAAGGTGATCACTAATCCGTACTTGAAAATCGATTTGGAACTGATTTGAACCTCCAATTTGATCAATTTGGCACAAGTTGGGGTTTGGTGGGGGAGTTCTTGTTCGCCCCTGTGTTTATGATCGACCAGAAACACACACTAAGTGTGTGTTTGGTGTAGATTATTTTCTTTTAATCATTCAAGTTTCCCATTTAACAACTTAAGTCCCTCAATTTTATTGAATTTATGTTTTAGGTGTTTTAATCCTATTATATGTTACTACAAGACTCGTGTAGGATCGTTTTCTGACCCGAACGAGTCGATCAGAAGAGTTATCTCTAAACGAAAGGCGGAAACAGACATGTAGAGTTCAATTCAGCAAGATTCACGCTTAAAACTGTTGTATTATTGATTCTATAACGTTTTACAACCTGACAACACTTCGGCAGCACTTCGTTGCTCTGGCCGGAAAATTTCTGAAAGTTACAAATGATGAAAGTTTGAAGGCTATTTATAGGATAAGACCCTGACCGTTTGAAGGTGACATGCCACCCTTCAAACGGTCACCTCTTCAAACTGTGACCCCTTCAAACGGTCATGACAATATCAAACAATTACATACTCAAACGGTCATCATTCCTCAAACGGTTAACATACAATTTCATATTTCATGATGTCACTTGTGATATCACCTATGTGATGTCATGATTGTTCAGATCCATAATGAACCCGAGACTCGATATAAGACGAAGACGACAGATGTGTGCACCAACAGACTCCCCCTCAGATGTTGACGAGTCTTAATTGTCGAGTCTTCGCATCTTCAGTCTTTATCAGTCCTCTCGAATTCTTTGAAGTGTCTGATGTTGTAAGAATCCTCAAATCTTATTTCTTCTCTTTTTATCATCAACAGACTTCCCACGAACAATCTCTACTCGGATGTCTTCAGACTCCCCCTTTCGATATGCTGGGATCGCAGTCTGGCTTGTTAAAAAAACAGAGTCCTCAGGTATCGGAACCTGGCACTCTATCTTCAGGTTCAAGATCGAAACCTGGCTACACCTGCACATTCTTAACCCAGAAATAAATTTCACAAATTTAACATTTAACAAATTTATAAACCCAGATTCTCTCTCAAATTAAACCAGAATGATTTATCAATGATAAATTCTGATGAACCATTTGCAAAAATTAATCATTTTTCTTTTCAAAACACATTCTCCCAAACCATTTGTTCATCATGTCTAGCACTTAGGATTTTGAAAATCAGCTCTCCAACATCAGTTGTCGAAAATCTTTTTGTATTTTTCAAAATTTATGCTAAAACACACTAAAAATATTTTTGGATTTTTGAATGAAATGAAAAGCAATAAAGAAATATTTACAGACATTATTTTTGTGAGTTTGTGCAAGAGGATCATATCAGTTTTTGACAAGTCACAAGTACCGTTGAGCTTAGTTACACATTAAGAATTAAACAATTCACTTAGATTTCCAAAATACTGATCCACTTAAATTCTCACACAAATTTCAACTGATTCAGGATATGAGTTAGGTGTATTAAGAACTTAAACTCATTCATGTGTCCCACCTCTTGAATATACTCCCGTATCCAGATCCCAATATTCAGTCTTACATGTGAGTATACCACAGATGATATCTGTAAGGGGTTAATTGCGATGGCCGTGAGAGCTCAGGTCGATACTCCCGTATACGCAAAGAGATGACGGCTTCGACTTTTGGTGTGCCCCCTTTAGAGGATCTTTTCTTCAACAGCAATGATTATCAATTGTATTGTTTCATCAATTTGCTGAGGCGAGCTTATATTTCAAAGCATTTGCAAAAAGTATTATACGGGGACTAGGCCATTGCTTCTGAAAAATCAGAAGTCCCGGGATAATACCCCAGATATCACTGAGTATAAAGACCTAGTATCTCAGAAAGAGGGACCTTTCAGACGAGATTTCAGGGGTTACCTATATATCCAAGTAGTGTTCCCCACGAAATAAGCAAGTTTGAATTTAAGTTTATATCCCGAAAAAGCTTACTAAATGTGTAAAAACCTATCAGCATATCATCAGTGAGACCGTTTAACGCTATTTAATCATTACATTTCTTTAGCATACTGTAACTGTCTACTGATGTACTATCATTTCCTCTTCTTTGACACCAAAACTCATTTTTGATTTTATCATGTTTTTGGCTTTTCAAATTTTCTAATGTTTTTGGATTTTCTGAAATTTTACTCCCCCTAAAATGCAAACACATTAAAGAAATTTGAAAACAAACTATACAAGTAAATGACAACTGATATCGAATCACTTCACTTCGCCATCCACTTGGCATAAACAATCAGAACTCCCCCTTTCAACAAACTATTTTCTCATTATGATTTCAAAACACTTAATTTTGTTTTAACCAAAATGATTTTTCAGTAAAATAAGTTTTGTTGGGATTACCATTTATAGGTTAAGGGTTCATCACATCGTTTATTCAATCACATATATGAGGATTACACCAAGTTCAAACTAATGACCTTTACGAATCACTTGAAAGATCCAACCTCTTACCACTTGTAAAACTATCCAAATCATATAACCACATGTAGGAATAAAACATCTACACAAACCATTTTACCAATCAAGATGCTGATTCCTGCTTCGCACTTACCAACCTGGAAGCTCCGGCAAGTCACACTTAACCTGTAAAAATTTAACCATTATAAAATTCATTTACAAAATCAATTATCAAGAAGAATGCCGATTCCTGATCCACGATTACAAACTTGGGATCTCCGGCAAGTCAGATTTTTCAAGTAAAGAACACAGACACCCAAGCCTGACCTGCTTTGGGTGTAACTTTCTCAACTTCACTAGGGGTTGGGCTGTAAGTTGCCTTCTTTGATTCGTAAAATTCCTTTACCCCTTTTACTTTTCCCTCAACCATTTTCCCAAAAATGTTTTTAACATTTCCATTAAAAGCTTTTTCAACATCAAATTCATTCTTTTCAGAATAAAATTGATTTGAGATCTCAACCTTTCCAACCTTTGATTTAAAATTCTCAGCTCTCAATGGTGGAAAATGAACATCATCCATTAGAGGCACTGAGTTTTCACTTTTTACCTCAACCTTTGGCTCCTCCGATTTTGTGGAATCAGATTCATCGCCAGATTTTACCTCTGATTTCTTAACAACCCAAGCTTGGTTGTCAAGATTTCCCCTCTTCTTGTAAAACCTTTTCGAACACTCTCCAACTTCATATGTTGAATTTTTGAACACTTTGAATCTTTCAGTTGGAGGTTCAACATCAACAATCTTTTCTTTAAGTTTTGAAGAAACTTCCTGTTTTGTTTGAGTAGCTTTAGGACAGTTCCATGCAATATGACCAACTTCATTGCATTTATAACAGGTTCTTGTCTCTTTCCTTTGAAAAACTCCATACTTCATCTTTTCAGCAAGAAACTCCTGATTTGACTGTTTCCAGAATGAGCTCTTTGCTTCTTCTTCATGGCTAGTTCCTGCAACATATGTCATTTTTTATTTAAAATCTCGAACATATTTTTCATTTTTATAGTTTTCAGGTGGAATAAAACCAAGACCTTTCTTTTTGAACTTACTATTATGATTTGGTTTCTTTCGAAATTCCGAACCATAATTGTAACCCATTTTCTTGTTTAACCGTTGTTGAAATCTTGAAGTGTATTTTTTAGGTTTTTCAGTAAGATTTAGATCTTTTATTTCAGAAATATTAATTTCTGTCATTTTGAAAACCTTTTTGATCAATTCAAATCGAACACTTCTTATTGGAAATTCTTTATCAAAATATAATTTGTCAGAATCATTCAAAGTATATGCAACTTCAAATGTTTCATCATTCAAATTAGATTTTGACAACAAAAATTCTTTACTATACACCCGTTTTCCCGACGACTTTGAACTCTTGACAGACGAACTCGAACTCCTGGACTCAGACATTGACTCGGACTCCTCATCCTTATCTAACACCTGATCGACCATTCTTTTTATTAATTCGGACTCATGATCTGTGTCGGATGCTGTGAACGTGACGTCAATGTTGTCTGTTAATACATCGGTTAACTCGGACTCTAACTTTAGATTAACTGCCTTTTGGACTTGTTCCTCATTCGGTTTTCTAGGGGAATACCCTTCCCAAATTGGAGGCGGACACTTGTTATAACATACACTCTATTTCTTACCAGTATCCGTTTTCTTCTTTGACTTCTTATCTTCGTCTTTAAACGCCTCAAAACCTTCAACCGTTGGATAAATTCTATCAATTGTATAATCACAACTTGTATAACTTCGCAGCAATCTTCTGATTCTTTCATTTTCAGCTTTCTCAGTTTCCAACTCTTGCTTCCATTTTGCACATTCTTCAATGTAAAAATTTATCTCTTTCTGCTTTGACATCATAGTAGCATTCAACATCTTCAAAGCTTTCTCTCTTTCAGAGTTAGTCTTTTCCAGACTATTCACAGTTCTGTTCAATACATCGTATGATTCTTTCAAAATTTTCACATCAAACAACAACTTTTCTTTCATTTTCTCTGATTCACTAAACCTCTCGTCTTTTTCTTCACACTGTTTGCAAGATTCCAAACATGTGAGACATGGTTTCGTAACTTCAACAATCTTCTCGACCTCCACAATCTTTTCAACTTCAACTATCTTTTCCACTTCCACTATCTTCTCAATAACTTTGGCTTTCTTCAATTCGTTTGCAGCTTTTCTCTCTTTGAGTTTCTTCAATTTATCTGCAAAATAAAATTCAAAACTATCAGAAGATAAATGAGATTTCCAATGTTTATCTGTTCAACTTCTTCATCATCACTAGTATCTGTTGAACTATTTTTAGAAGAAACAGATTCTTCATCTTCACTTTTCTCATCATCAGATAACACAGCCATCCATTCTTTCACCAACTCTGGCTTTTGAACAATCTGAGCAATAAAAGCTTTAACATTGGGATCAGCCGGAATATACTTATCCCAGCTAAAACCTTCAGCCATTTTCTCGTCATCTTGATCAATAATGCAATAGTAAGCTTTCCTGTTTGCATCTTCGATCATTTTTCCATGAGCTGTTTGAGAATCTTTTTGTTGATGTGGTAGATGGGTAATTTGTTGATATATGGACTTCTTATAATAATCATCTTTTCTAAAAGGATCTTTTACTCCTTTTAGCTCCTGATTCTTGCACTCTCTTTTAAAATGGCCTTTCTCCCTGCAACGAAAACAAACAACTTTAGATTTATCAAAACCTAAATTAGAAAGATTTGCATCCAAGAAATCACTTCTTCCTGTAATCATTCTAAATTTTTCTGCTCTCCTCAAAACACTAGCTAATGCCCATTTAATGTCCATCAGTTCCAACTCCTCTGCATCATTCTGATCATAATCTTCCTTTGTGAGTATCGGATTACTAATTTTTCCAGCAATCAACCCTTCATAAGATTCTAATGTAGTGACCAGTAATCCCATATGACTTTTCACAACTTCTTCAGAATAATTTTGTCCATTTTGAAGATGTAAAGCCACATTACACTGAATCAGATGCCCATTTCCAACATATCCACTTTGAACACTTGGAGAATTCACATTTGAAAATCCACTAGTATTGATTGAACTTTGACTGCTTGTTCCGGATAAATTTCCTGCACTAAATGCTGTTTGGATTTTTGGACTTGCTTCAAATGTCTGAACATTTCCTTTATAGTACAGTTTGATATCTTGCTGATTACTTGAACTGTTCATTCTGGCAATTTTCTGCTGTTCAAGATCCTGTGCCTCCAGCTTTTCAATAAACTGAGCAATTGATAATCTACTAAACTGTCCAGAATTTTTTAGAATCATTAGATATGTACCCCATTCCTTTTGTGGTAATGCATCAGCAAGCTTTTCTACCCATTCTGCTGGAGTTTTTGTAATCTTCAACTGTGACATGGTGCGTACAAGATGACAATATCTCTCAACGAGAGTCTTTGTTGTCTCACCAGGCATACAAGTAAACAATTCAAACTCCTTTTTCAACAAGGCTGCTTTACTTTGTAGCATTTCTGTACTTCCTTCAAATTTCTTTTTAAGAGCTTCCCAGATAGAATAAGCATTGTCATCATGTTGAAGCAACACAAATATATCCTCTTTAACAGCTTGTTGTAATAGATTGATCATCATTTTCTCTCCTTTATAACTTTCTCTCTCTTGCTCTGTGAATTCTGAAATGATTTTATCAACTCCCACTGAGCTTTGTGGCCTCTCATATTCAGTTTCAATGCTTTCCCAAGCTTTTAAATGATTTGCCTGAACCCAATTCTCGAAACGTTTCTTCCATCCATGATAATCTTCAATTCCCATAAGTTTCGGGGGTTTTTGCATTGTTCCGGTTTCATTCTCCATGTTCATGTTCTTAGCAATGTCACTCGGAGTAGTCGGAGATGTTGCGAATGCGTTGTAAAAATCTTCACTCATGATTCGATATCGAAGAATTTCTCAAACTAGCTTTCAAACAAACTGGTTCACCTCATGAAACACCTGACAATAAACAAACAAAACACAATCAGTTTAAACACTTATCAAATAACAGAATAAAACTGGTACTCGAACTGATGAATATTCTGTGCGGATTGAAGGTTGACACACTGTGCGGACTGCTATGACCCGTAATCAAATTCAACGACCTGACCCTTTGTAACCTTTGAACGATCAAATCGTGAGACTTGGACCTTTGACACACCGATTTATTGGGCTTTGACACACAATACAAATCTCTATCACGTGCAAACTAACAAACCTTGATATTACTCTGATTGGGCCGACAAACTTGATCTTACACGATTACTGATTTGGCCTAGATGATCACATGGGCTGTAGACACTTAACACATTCAAACTGTGATTGTGCCGATTGATTATATAATGTTGATTTGGCTAAGAACTATTTTTCAATTTCAAATCACATGAGACTTTAAAATGACCGACCACCCTTATGATATTACCGAGACATTGTGTTTATCAGCAAACGCATTCAACTTTGACTAAATTTCATGGATATAACAAGTGACCGACATCTATTATGTATAAACACTTAAACCGAGACTATTCACCTGTTTCGATAACATTTAACACACCATCACATGCAAGACTTTGACCTTATAAATTCTCATTTGACTACCCTGTTATCGAATAAAGAATCACATGTATTCTGAAAAACACTATTTTGGGCAGATGATCACATGCACATATATACTTTTATCAAGTTTCAAGACTTATTGATTGAACCGATCAAGACAAGTGGGTCGGTGTTCACATAACAACAAGATTTTTTTTATTGAAGCCGACAACAACACATGCAACTTTGGAATTATAATTCTTCCACTATCAGATGACAATTTATCAGATTAAAAACAAATATCACGTGAACTACTCAACCACTTTCAAACGAGAACCATGTTCAAACTGTCATGTCCAGTTTCAAACGGTAAGGTGTAACTTTCAAACGGTCAGACCAGTTTCAAACAGTCATGTCCAGTTTCAAACGGGAAGGTGCTAGCTTCAAACAGTTAACCCAACATTTTCAAACGGTCATGTGCATTTTCAAACTATAAGGTGCCTTTTCAAACGGTCAGGTGCTGGACTCGTTCAAACGGTCACCAATTTTCAAGCCATTTCTACCACTTTTACTTCGAATTTAGGTCTGATATTCTCAAGGATTTGTTAAAACACCATTACGCACACATTGTGAAAGTTTTAGCCGATTTTATCCGTGAAAACTTGTTCAGTTTTGAAAAGAAGGTGTAGAAGATAGAAAAAGAAACTGAATTGGTATGAACTCTTCCTCCTAAGCTCTGATACCACTTGTAGGATCGTTTTCTGACCCGAACGAGTCGATCAGAAGAGTTTATCTCTAAACGAAAGGCGGAAACAGACGTGTAGAGTTCAATTCAGCAAGATTTGTTGGTGCACTAAATGTCTGCTGATTACGTCATTATCAAGTCTTGTGTCTAGGATTGTTTGAATGATTACACATTAGGTTTTAAGTTAGGGTTTTTATGTTGAACACACATGATTTCGCTTGAAAGGATATGTGGATGCTTGAAGCGAAATCAACATAACAGATTTCGCTTCAGACAACCTCAAGCGAAATCATGCTGCTCTATATATAGGTGTGTTGGTCATTTGAAGAGAATCAGAGTTGTCATTGTACGTGTGACGAAGTGCTGACGGATTTGTATCAGAAAACCTTGTACAAGCACTCATATTAATCAGAAAAGAAAGATTAAAAGGATTAGAGCTGTTATGACTTAGTTTACTTTGATTCCGCCTCTGTAAACTGAGATGAATTGCCTTGACTGACGTTTAAGGGTCATAGAACGGTCCAACAAGTGGTATCAGAGCTCAGGACGAGGAGTTCATACCATAGCAGCGGATTATCTTCTTTCTACTCATTTCTTTTTACATTTTTCAGATCTGAACTATTTCCAACGGTCAAAATGGTCTAATTTTCGAGTATAACGTGTAAAACGAAGTTTTAACAAAGCCTACAAAGTTTCGGACTAAAATTCAGATTAAAACATGATAAAAAAGACCTAAAACAGGGTTTCGCTTGAAAGAGTTCGTAGGATAAGATAGATTTCGCTTGAAAATCAGACATATTTCACTTGGTTTTTGGACTATTTCGCTTGAGTAGTTCAAGCGAAATTAAGTTGTTAAGGATTTCGCTTGAATAGTAGACTTGTTGTTTCTGATTTCGCTTGAGATCATTTGAAGCGAAATAGTTCATCTAGTTTTCGGTTGAAAGTGTTAAATCTGATCTGTTGTGATTTCGCTTGAAGCTTCTGATTAGCTGAAGCGAAATAGTAGTTTTCGCTTGAAAAGTGATTGGATCAGATTTCACTTGAACAGTTTTATTAAACTGATTTCGCTTGAAGTTGCTGAATTTTCAAAACTTAAAATTTTTCTAATAGTTTGGTGATTTTGCAGGAACATTCACGATGGATGATCTTTTCATGAACCCATTTAGCAATATGTACGTGTTTGCAGGAAATTCCGGAAACGATGATACTTCATCAAGTAATGTGGATGATAACTCGCGAAAAGAGAAGAAAAAGGAAGCTTGGGAATCAGAAAGTGCTTTCGGAACGTTCAATAAACCTCCAAAACTTATGGCTATTGAGGAGTACAGTCGATGGTCCAGAAAGTTTGAAGACTGGATGATGGCATTCGCGTTTCCAAGCTGGAAAAGTCTAAAAAATGGTTATGACCAAGGAAACAAGAATGGGGAAGTTTTAACAGGATCTGATGAGATTGAATCATTCGTAGCCGAACAAAAGTGTGTGGCATTGTTATTTCAGTCTGTTCGGGAGGATATCATTTCATTGATCGATTATTCAAACGCTAAAGACCTCTGGGCAAAGTTAGAAAAGAAATGTTTAGGAAGTACTGATATAGTGAAAAACAAAAAGAAACTTCTTAGGAAAGAATTTGATATGTTTAGTTGTCTTAAGAATGAGTCAGTGTGTAAAATGATTGAAAGGTTCGGTCATCTGAAGCTGGAATTAGCAAGACATGATATCAGATATTCTGATGATGAGCAAGTAGACAAGTTGTTCGATTCGTTGCCAGACGAGATGGAGTGGAGATATTATGCTCTCATGCTTAAGAACACTATTCCTTCAGCATTGCTGAAACCAGATTTGGTGATTGAGAAACTTGAAAGTCATGAGCTAGAGTTGAAGAAGACGTATAAAGTTAATCATTCATCTTATCAGCAGAATTTGGATCTATACTATCCAAAGAGCATGATGCCGAAAGCTAATTCTCCAAAAACTGCATTTTCTGCTAAAAATGTGTCGACAGCCGGCAAAGAAAGTCAAAGTGATCAAAGCAGTGGAAGTCACAGTGGTTTTCACAGTGGATCTTCATTTTCTGGAAATGCTGATGCAAAGAATCGTTTTCAATGCAATATTGCAATAGACTTGAAGAATGCTTAAAATTTTGACGAAGAGTCGGCAAAGCAGCAAATGATCTTTCTAGCATCGGTGTTGGAATCGTATGAAGGATTGGTAGCTGGGAAGATTGGCAATACAAATCTGACGAAAGAAGATTACGATCAGATTGATCCAGAGGAAATGGAACTGATCGATATTCGTTGGGCTATGGCAAGTGCTGTTCGTCGTGCACAAAGATTCATGGAAATCACTGGCAGAAAAACAATTGGTGGTGCTTCTACTAAGCTAGGATTCGATAAATCGAAGGTGACTTGCTTCAAGTGTAAGCAGAAGGGTCATTTCAAGAGAGAATGCCAAAACGCTTATGCTGATGAATCAGAGAACCCTTTCAGAGATGATTACTACAAGAAGGCGATTTATTACCATAATAAATCCGAGCCACCGAGATTGAAGCAGGTTGAAGACAACAGAGAGAAATCTAGAGCTCTTGCAGTGATTTATGATGATGAAGGGTATGATTGGAGTCAAGAGGTTCTACCTGAAGAAGATGCGGTTGGTTACGCATTCATGGCGAAAAATGAACCTATTCCATGGAAAGATGAGAGAACTGAAGAGCAGAAGTATAAATACAGAAAGATGATTTCAGAAAACAAAATTACTAGACTTTCTAGAATTTATTTGGACGCAAAAAGAGCCAAAAGATGGGATCCAGACAGAGAGTGTTATCTTGATGAGTATGGAAATATTGCAGTTGATCACAAAACTCTTGATATAGAAGTCTTAATCAAGGAAATGAAAGAAAATGATGAGTATTGGCAACACAAATGGTGGGGAACTCCAACTTCGAAAATGATTGAAGAGGAGAAAGAAAGAAAGGAGAAAGAAGAAATCGAAGGAAAAGAATCCAAGAAGATTGATACTGGAGTTATCGATACTACGCAAGAGTTGACTGCAGAGAATCTGGGAAAGATGGCTGACAAAGTGCAAGCTGCCAAAGCACTTGAGGTAGACTCTAACTCCGTGTCTGAGTCAAAAAGCCAGGTCAGTTCAGATATGTCAACAAATGCGTCAGGTAAAAAGATCGAAGGAAATGCTGATTGCAAAAATTGCAACAAAGAGTGCAAATTTTGTAGCACAGTCACGTATCTCAACATTAAGAAAGTTGAAGATCTGACATCAAAGGTCAGATATGTTGAGAATCAGATTCTTGATCGTGACAAAACGGTTAGAGCTTCAACTGAACGGATAAAAGAATTAACTAAACAGATGGAAAATGATAAAATTGATCATGAGAAAATTAAAAAGGAAAATGAAAAGTTGATTCTTGAAAACCGTCAGATTTCTGAAAAATTTGAAAAACTCAAAAGCACATTGAAAGATTGTGATGATCGTAATGGTAAAACTTTTAAAGAAAATGAACATCTAAGAGCTGTTTTGAGATTAAAAGAAGAATCGATTAATGAACAACTGAATCAAATTGCTAAATTGAAACTTAAAGTTCAAGAAGCTGAAATTGAGAATGAACGAATCCAGTTGAAGCTTAACAGCTATAAATCGGCAAGTTTTGTTTTGCAGCATATTGTTCCCAAACCTATCGGGAAAGACAAAGCAGGTGAAGATGTGTATTGTGATGGAACTGGGGTGGGTTTTCATCAAGTTCCACCACCTGTTCTTGATAATTACACGAAAAAGCAATCTGGGTTGGTTGAAATTGAGGAAGAAAGTGAAGTTAAACTTCCTGAAAACATTGATGTCACGTTCACATCTTCCAATGACGAGGGTGTCCAAAGTGATGTGGTGAAAAGTGTGATAGACAAAGTGCTTAAACCGGATTGTGACACTTCTGAGGAGGATGGGGGTTTCTTGGACAAATACATTCAGAAATCAAAGTCCAAAAACAACTTAAGTGATGAACCGGGTCTTGTGATGTACAAGATGGCTGGATCTGATAAGTTGTATTCGGATTCTGAGTTTCCTATTGAGAATGTTAACATGAACAAGCTGACAAATGTTTTCAAGTTAGTTGAAGTTGAATTGACAGAGGTGAACAGTTTGAGTCAAACAAAAAGGCAAATGAATTTTGAGAAAGATAAAGCTTATTACAAAAAGTCTATTGTTCCACCACGTTTTTATAATAACAATCGAAACAATTGGTCGGGTGGTTATCGGGATGGTAAGAGTTATCAGAAAAAGAGTTTTCAAAACAAGAGGTTTGCTGAAAAGAAGGTGTTTGTAAACAGTTCAAGTTCACTTGCTGATGAAGGGAAAAAGATTTTTTCAAAATCGAATGAAGAGTTCTTTGAGAAAAGAGTTTCACATTATCAGTCTGAAGGCACGAGTCGAGTAGTTGATACTCGTATTTGTTTTAGATGTAACAAAGTTGGCCACATTGCAAGAAATTGCACCAACTCCAAGCCTAAGACTGAAAATGTGAAGTTTCAACAGAAGAAAGTTGATGTGAAGGGTAAAGCACCAATCATTGTTGAGAAAAAGAATGTGAAAAATGACAACATTAAATTGAAAAATGAATCCGTTAAGAAAGTGGTAACTACAAATGACAAATTTTACAAGAGGGTTGCTTTATCTCAACAAGTTTGGAAACCAAAAACTGAAATGAAAATTTCAACTTCTGAAGTGAAAAAGGCTGACGAATCAATTTTGGTTGATTATGATGCAAGTTTTCCATCTTTGAAGGCTGAAAATTTCAAAATTCAAGTTGCTAGAGTCAAGGTTACACCTAAGGCTGATGAAGCCTGGGTGGACACCATGTTCGAATAAGCAGTTTGAATTGCCGGAGCTTCCTGAGTTGCGAAGCATGAATCGGCATCTTTCTTGAAGTTGTTTAAGTAGTAGTTTGTTTTGTGCAGGATCTTCCACAACTGATATCCAGATGGATTATGGATAGTGGTGCATCTCGACATATGACAGGAAAAACTGCATTACTGTATGATGTAAGGAACATTAATGGTGGTTATGTGGGATTTGCTGGTCATGAAGGTGGTAGAATTGTTGGTGAATGAACGTTATCCAATGGGATTGTGACGTTTGAGAGAGTTAACTACATCACTGAGCTGGAGAACAATCTGCTTAGTATCTCGCAGATTTGTGACAATCAGTATACTACTCACTTCACTGATAAGGAATGTTTGATCTTGAAACCTGGTTTTGTTATTCCTGAAGAATGGATTATTATGAGGGCACCTAGAGTGAATGATTTATATGTGTTAGACATGTCTGTAGCAACTACAACTACTGGTCAAGCACATTGTTTCGTGTCTAGAGCAACTGAGAAAGAATCAAGATTGTGGCACCGCAAGATGGGGCATATTCACCTTAGGAAGATGAATCACTTGGTGCACAATGATTTGGTATTGGGAATTAATATCAAAGGTTTTCATCTGGAAGGGGAGTGCATTAGCTGTGTTAAAGGCAAGCAGAAGAAGAAGTCACACCCTACAAAGCAAGTCAATTCAGTTTCGAGACCTCTGGAAAGACTTCACATGGATTTGTTTGGTCCGGTGAATGTCAAGAGCATTACAGGAGATTACTATTGTTTGGTCGTTACTGATGATTATTCCAGATTTTCGTGGGTATCTTTCTTGAAGACGAAAGATGAAACATTTGACAGTTTGATGGGTCTGTTCAGAAAGATTGAGAATTTGTACCAAAGGCGTATCAAGAGAATTCGTAGTGATAATGGTACTGAATTCAAGAACAGCAAGATGGAAGAATTTTGTGATGAAAGAGGTATTTTGCATGAGTTTAGTGCTCCGTACACTCCGCAGCAGAATGGAGTCGCAGAACGCAAAAACCGGACACTAATCGAGACGGCTAGAACTATGCTTGCAGATTCAAAGTTACCAATTAATTTTTGGGCTGAAGCTGTTTCTGCCGCATGTTATACGCTCAACAGGGTTCTTACTGTCAAGAAGTTCAACAAAACATGTTTTGAGCTAATCAATAACCGCAAACCGAATTTGAAGTATCTAGAACCGTTTGGGTCACCCTGTACGGTTATAGAGCCTTTTGGGAAGTTTGGTCCGAAGTGCATTGAGGGTATTTTTGTTGGTTATTCAAATCCATTGCGACGTGTCTTCGTTCCAAGTGAGAAGCGGATTATTGAAGCTGCAAATGTTGAATGTCAAGGTTATACTATGCCGCCGCAGAATCCTGGTGATTCATGGCGTTATCATTATGACAAACTTTGGGATTCGTTTGACATGAGAAAAGAATCAGAGGATGATGAAGATTTCTTTGATGAGTTGGATATTTTGCGTGAATATGAGTCGCAGTTAAGATTCCCAGCTGAGTATTCAAGAAGACCAAGGGAAACTTCAAACGATGAAGAAGCAGGTCCAAGTAATGCTGGTGAACATGATGATGTCCAACAGAATGAAGTTGCTCAGGATAATCAGTCGGTTCAGAATGATAATTTAGAAGCTGAAAACATGCCAGTATTTGATCATGGTGATTCAGATTCAGATTCAGATTCTGAGGGGGAGCAAATTCAGATTTCAGGTCAAACAAACCAAGTTGGTGAACAAGATGCAGAGCAGAATGTTACTAATCTGGAGGGAAATGTAGATGTTCAAAGTGAAATGATGCCGCGAACTTTTTCATATCATCCAGAGGAGTTGATCATAGGAGAATTACAAGCAGGAGTTCGCACTCGAAATCAGATTGATAAAGGGCTTACATGTTTTTATACAAAAGTTGCTCCTTTGCAAACTGAATTCTCATTAAGTTGTTTTATCTCGCAGATTGAACCAAGAACTTACAAAGAGGCGCTTACTGAAGACTCTTGGGTCAATGCTATGCAGGAGGAACTTAGTCAATTCGAGAAATTAGGAGTGTGGAAATTAGTTGATTTGCCGGATGGTCATAGGAAAATTAACACTAAGTGGGTGTTTAAGTGTAAGAGAGACGATAGAGGAGTTGTCGTAAGGAACAAAGCTCGACTCGTTGTTCAGGGATTTAGTCAACAGGAGGGAATTGATTTTACCGAAGTCTATGCTCCTGTAGCACGACTAGAGGCTATCCGAATTTTCCTAGCATTTGCGTCTTGGAAGAACTTCAAAGTTTATCAGTTGGATGTTAAATCGGCGTTTCTTTACGGGAAGGTTAAAGAGGAGGTTTATGTCGGTCAGCCACCGGGCTTTACCGATCCAATCCACAAAAACAAAGTCTACTTATTGGACAAAGCGCTGTATGGTTTACACCAGGCCCCGAGAGCCTGGTATGAGACTTTGTCTCAACACCTACTAGCCAACAAGTTCATTCGTGGAAAAGTGGATGCCACTCTCTTCACTAAAGAAGTCGATGGTCATCTTCTGATTGTTCAGATTTATGTGGACGATATAATCTTTGGGTCGACAAATGAAAATCTATGCAAAGATTTTGAATCAGTGATGAAGCAGAAGTTCGAAATGTCATCAATGGGGGAGATGAAATTCTTTCTGGGATTACAAGTTGAACAACTTCCTGAGGGAATTTTCATTCATCAGTCAAAGTACGTTCATGATATTCTAGAGAAATTTGGGATGTTAAGTTCTACTCCAGCTGCTACCCCACTTGCAACAAATCATGGGATTCACCCAGATCTCACCGGAGACAGGGCTGATGAAACGTTTTACCGATCCATGATAGGTTCTTTAATGTACCTAACTGCTTCACGTCCTGATATCATGTACCCAACGTGCCTCGCAGCAAGATTTCAGTCTAACCCGAGAGCATCGCACATGATTATTGTGAAGAGGATATTGCGCTACCTGAAAGGAACTCCTTCATTGGGGTTGTGGTATCCTAGAAAAAGGCGATTTTATGCTCGAAGGGTATTCCGATTCGGATTTCGGATGCTGCAAAGTCAATTCAAAATCAACAACTGCAGGATGCCAGTTCTTTGGTCCTAGATTGGTTACCTGGCAGTGTAAGAAACAAACGTCTGTGGCGTTATCTACTTGTGAAGCGGAGTATGTTTCTGCTAGCAGTTGCTGCTCTCAGATCTTGTGGATACAGCAACAGATGCGCGACTACGGTTTGCAGTTTCTTAACACACCTCTTTTTGTTGATAATGAGGCCGCTATAAATATAACAAAAAATCCAGTACATCACGCTAAAACTAAACACATAGAAATTCGTCATCACTTTATTCGTGATTGTTTTGAGAAACAGTTGATACGAATTGAGAAAATCCATACTGACGAACAGAAAGCTGATTTACATACCAAAGCTTTTGATAAAAATCGGTTTAAATATTTGTTAAAACTGAATGGTATGAAGCTTTTGTCGGTGTCGGATGGCGTAATTGGCGTTGATGAGAGTGCTGTTGCGGATGAAGACGAGAAACAATCTGCAATGGTTTGTCGAATTTTTACTTGTTTTGGTATTTAGGGGGAGTAGATGTTTGTACATAGTTTATTTTCAGAAAATACAAAAACAGTAAAAAATGCAAAAATACAAAAACAGTAAAAAATGCAAAAATACAAAAACATGATAAAATGAAAAAGAGCTTGTGTATATAGGGAAAATGATAGTACATCAGCTAGACGATCACAGTATGCTAAAGATTTGGAAAGTATAAAAGAGTTAAACAATCTTACTGATGATGTGTTGATAGGTTTTCATACTTTTAGTAGATTTATTTGGGATATAAACCTAAATTCAAACTGGTGAAATTCGTGGGGAACACTACTTGGATATATAGGTAACCCCTGAAATCTCGTTTGAAAGGTCTCGTAATCTGATATACTAGGTCTTTATACTCTATGATGTCTGGGGTATTATTCAGGGACTTCTGCTGAACGGTAGTTCTGACCTAGTCCCTGGCTAATACTTGCTACAATGCTTGAAACACAGCATTAAACCCTCAGCTGCTGAAACAATAAAATTGATATATGCTGCTGTTGTAAGCAAAAAGATCCTCTAAAGGGGACACACCGAAAAGTCGAAGCTGATATCTCTCTGTGTATACGGAAGTATCGATCTGAGATCCCTCGGCCCTCGCACACCTAAATTATATACAGATATCATTGTAGTATTCTCACCTGTAAGACTGATTATTGAGATTCTGGATACGGGAGTATATTCAAGAGGTGGGACACATGAATGATCTAAGTTCTTAATTCATCTAAATCGTATCCTGAATAAGTTGAAATTTGTGTGAGAATTTAAGATGGATCAGTATATCGACAATCGAGGTAAATTGTTTAAGTCTAAAGTATGAAATGTAGCTTAACGGTACTTGTGATTTGTCTAAAAAAGCTGATATGATTCCCTGACACGCTTACAAAAAATATGGTTGTAAATAGTTTACTTTGTTTACTTTCTGCAATTTAAGTTTTCTGTATTTCATTTCTTAGTTTAGAACACTTTGATAAAATCCAAAAAGATTTTATTTCTGCTTTATTTTCCGACAAACCAAAGTGGAAAGTTGATTGTTGGATTCTCAGATGCTTAAAGCAGATGCAGGAAATTCTGGACTAAAAAATGAGGAGAGCTTACTTTGAAGAAGTTTGAATTGTTTGGAAAGTTAAAAACAAGTTCATTAACTTGATACTTGTTATTTTCAGAAAATATTTGAAAATGTTGTTTTAAAATCAGTATTGTTTCGTCAAAAGATCAATCAAGGTCATTAATTTGGACTTGGTAGATTAATTGAGTAATCAGGGTCATTAACTTGGACCTGAATACTTGAGTGGATTGTTAAAACTGATTGAGTTTGTGTTTTATTGTTGAAAAGATAGAATGGTTATGTTTGTTGGTTGAGTAACAGGTTTGATCTTCATTATTCCCAACGGAAGTTAAATGTTAAAGCTTGAACCAGATTTCTCAGATTCTAGCATATCGAGAGGGGGAGTCTGTGAAAGGGGGAGTCTGGATCAACAGTCAAAGGGAAGATTGAAGTTTAAAGTTTAAAGCTTGAAGATAGAGATTGATGAGAGTTTTTACAATGTTTGAAGATTGTTAAAGACAAAGACTTGAAGCCAAAGACTTCATCAACATCCAAGGGGGAGTCTGTTGGTGCACTAAATGTCTGCTGATTACGTCATTATCAAGTCTTGTGTCTAGGATTGTTTGAATGATTACACATTAGGTTTTAAGTTAGGGTTTTTATGTTGAACACACATGATTTCGCTTGAAAGGATATGTGGATGCTTGAAGCGAAATCAACATAACAGATTTCGCTTCAGACAACCTCAAGCGAAATCATGCTGCTCTATATATAGGTGTGTTGGTCATTTGAAGAGAATCAGAGTTGTCATTGTACGTGTGACGAAGTGCTGACGGATTTGTATCAGAAAACCTTGTACAAGCACTCATATTAATCAGAAAAGAAAGATTAAAAGGATTAGAGCTGTTATGACTTAGTTTACTTTGATTCCGCCTCTGTAAACTGAGATGAATTGCCTTGACTGACGTTTAAGGGTCATAGAACGGTCCAACAAGATTCACGCTTAAAACTGTTGTATTATTGATTCTATAACGTTTTACAACCTGACAACACTTCGGCAGCACTTCGTTGCTCTGGCCGGAAAATTTCTGAAAGTTACAAATGATGAAAGTTTGAAGGCTATTTATAGGATAAGACCCTGACCGTTTAAAGGTGACATGCCACCCTTCAAACGGTCACCTCTTCAAACTGTGACCTCTTCAAACGGTCATGACAATATCAAACAATTACATACTCAAACGGTCATCATTCCTCAAACGGTTAACATACAATTTCATATTTCATGATGTCACTTGTGATATCACCTATGTGATGTCATGCTTGTTCAGATCCACAATGAACCCGAGACTCGATATAAGACGAAGACGACAGATGTGTGACCAACAACTCGTAACTAACTGGGTTATTGATTCCTAGTTAGTTTGTTCTTGTTTATTTAATACCTTATAATTCTAATATAAAGTTTTATATTTTTGGGGTGTTATAATCGATACATGATAAGTCACATCAACACATCAAATGACCAATCGATATACATATGCTTCCCTTATCGATACGGTATATATATATATATATATATATATCCCTTCGATGTGTGTCATATCGAAACAAAACAGACTGTTGTCAAATAGGATATGAGGATATCACTACTTGATTAACTTACAACCCCGTAAACATAACAAGATACTAGTTCATTGATCGAGGTACAAAATACGATAAATGTTACGACAAGCTACAGACACATAATGCACTAACACGTTCTGTAAGCATGTCTGACAGGTAGAAACTTGGACAGCTCGCGAATTAAGTCCGGATACACCCTTTGCAACCACTTTTTGCACCTCCCTTCTCCTCCAATCACATTCTAACTTAATTATGACTTAAACCATACTTCCCCACCATAAATCCAAGCCTTCTCTAACACATTCTCACTTTCCACAACCTCATTTCACTCTCAAATACTCCAAGATCTTCAAGAAAGCTCTAACTTTGGGCAGATTACTACAAGTTAAAACTTGTGAGTTTTAACTTGCTTCTTCAACCCTTTCTTCCCATGTCTTGATCTATAAATCTTTAGATAACCTCTAGGATGTTAACCAATGTTCACTACGGCGTAACAAGGAGGTACATCACCACATTTAAAGTCCAAAGTGAGGTTTAAATTTTGTTTTTATACTTGAGGCCCAAAGGTACCAAGTGACCTACAAAGTGTTGAAATCATCCAAGTCCTCAACTTTCATTGTTTTAAGACTTGTGTTTTGGTAAGGTGTGAATAATGGAAGCTTTGGCTTCCTCCGTGATTCCACTGTCACACCCCAACCGATGGTGAAAACATCGGAGTGAGACGGAAACGAGAACGCAAGAGGCTTTATAACGACTATTTGTGACAAGTACTTAAAGTAATGACTTTCATTTCATACTAAAAGAAATACATTGTTTCAAAGGAAATTAAAACAACTAGAACATAACAATTTTAACAACAAAACATAATTTTAACTAAGTGAACATTGTTTTTCAACGCGTTTAACCCCCGTTAACCCATTTTCAAAACAAGTCCCTGCAGCTCTGAAACTTGTTTTTCAACGCGTTTAACCCCCTTTAACCCATTTTCAAGGCTTTATAAGGACGTTAAAGCATAGGGGAATTGAAATATGCTTGGAAATATCATGGATGTCGGTTCGTTTGGTCATACGCTTGCGTTTTTCGGTTAATTACGACGAAACTCGAACGGACGCGAAAACGATCCAAATTGCGAGACGAATGGTATTTTTGATACCCATCACTAAAATACAATATTCTAGTGATTACAAAAAAATTTGGATGTTCGGATATGGTCATAACGTAAGATATGCACGCATTTGCATACTTTGACAGTTTTGACGCTTTTAGTCCCTGTGATCAAATAAGCGTATTTTCGCATACAAACCCCTTCAAAACTTATTTCTAAGCTATTTTAAGGGTATTTAGGCTATGTTTAGCTTATGATCTTGTTCCGGAGTGTACGTTGCTATACGAATTGGTAGACTTTTGAAGTTTGTCGCAAATAGTCCCTTTGATCGAATAAACTCGTTTTTGCCATACCAAACCCTTCAAAACATATTTCTAAATTATGTAAAGGTTATTTAAGGTATGTTAAGCTTATGTCACTATTTCGGAGTGTTTGTCGCGTTTAACTGATTACGTTTACGTAACAGTTTGCGTATAACTTTCCAGAAAGTGATTAAGAGCAAGTGTCGCTCGTGTTTGGCTTGTGTTTTAGATTAAATGAGAATGTCGTCTATGAATACCATCACAAATCGGTCCAAGTATAAGTTTACATGGTTCATCAAATCCATGAAGACCATGGGTGCATTGGTCAAACAGAAAGGCATGACCACGAACTCGTAGTGATCGTACCTAGTACGAAAAGTGGTTTTTGGAATGTCATCTTCGAGAACTCGAAGCTGGTGATAATTAGAATGAAGGTCGATTTTGGAGAAACAATTTGCGCTTGGAGTTGATCGAAAAGGTCGTCGATATGAGGAAGTGGGTAGAGGTTCTTGACGGTGATTTTGTTGAGTTCATGGTAATCGATATACATAAGGAAATAACCATTTTTCTTCTTGACAAAGAGAACTGGAGCGCCCTAAGGAGAAGTGCTAGGGCATATGAAACCTTTATCAAGTAGTTCTTGAAGTTGGCTCGATTGCTCTTGCATCTCCGAAGGTGCGAGACAATATGGAGATTTCACAATGGGTATAACACCGGGTATGAGATCGATGCAAAAGTCAACAGAATGAGGGGGAGGATGACCAGGTAGGTCTTCGGGTAAAACGGCAGGAAAATCGTAAATGACTGTAACGTCACTCATGCTTTTTCCTTTTTCCTTTTTTTCCACAATGTGGGCTAGAAAGGCAAAGTACTCTTTTCGCAAGTGCTTGTCCGCTTAAGTACACGACATGAGTTTGAGACCCTTTGAGGGTTTCTCACCGTAGACTTGCAACAGGTCACCGGATAGAAGAGGGAGACGAATGAATTTTTCAGAGCAGACAATTTCGGCACAAAATTTTCGAAGCCAATCCATGCCTACTATGATGTCAAACTACCCAATTTCATGGGTATGAGATCGATCGAGAATTGGTGTTCGTTGAGATTAAGGATGCAATCACGAAGAATGGAATCAACGGTTATGGATTTTCCGTTAGCGACTTCGACGGCGAAAGATTTTGGCAACTTAGAGCGTCTATATTTAAGCAATTGTTCGAATTCCACGGATATAAAACTTTTATCCGCATCGGTATCAAATAAACATGAAGCATAAACATCGTGTACAAGGAATGTACCATTGATAACGTCGTTGTTCTTTTGCGCTTGGGCGGCGGTGATGACGAAAGCTCGTCCACGAGGAGCTTGAGCTTGAGTTTGATTGTTGCGTTGCGGACATTGGTTGCTGAGATGGTTCGGGTCACCACATTTGCAGCATGTATGCCCATTGTTGGCCGGCAGTTGGTTGTAGTTTTGGTTTTGAACTTGGGTTTGGGCTTGGTTGCCTTTTGGCTTTGGGCTACTTCGGCATAGGGTATTAAAGTGTCCAAACCGATTGCACGTAGTGCAAAGGTGACATGGCATGTTGGTTGGGTAGTGGTGGGTGCAAGTGCTACACTTGGGAAAAGTCCCGGTGTAGGCTCGCTTTGTCGGTTCGGGGTTTTGGGTAAGGGAGTGTTGTTGTTGTTGTTGTTGGGGAGGTGGGTTTTGTGGAGTACCATGGCAAAGTTTCGGTTCGAAGCCTTCCGCTTCTTACCATTTGAGTTGGTTTGGGTGGTGCTTTGGATGGAGTGGGTTCGACGATTGGTTCGGTGGTGGCTTGATGGACCGTTGTGGTAGAACCCTTGGGTTTTAGGGTTCCATCCACGACTTTGTTGTGGGAGAATTTGGCGGCTAGGCGGTAGGTATCCTCGATGGTTTTCAGTTGTGCGGATTCCATGTGATCATGAACGGATGGTGGAAGAGCACGGATGTACTTGGCGATGGTCTTTGTAGTGGTGCTAACTTGACCATGACATAAGGCACTAAGTTGTTTGAACCTAGCGGTGAGTGACGTGTTGTCGCCCTCAACTTGCTTGATATTCCAGAACTCATCCTCGAGTTTTTGGAGTTCATGAGGAGGGCAAAACTCATCGCTCATGAGTTGTTTCATTTCGGCCCAAGTTAAGGCATACGTGACATCGTCTTCGCGGGCGTTATGCTCAGCTGTCCACCAATCGAGTGCCCTTGATCGAAACACGTCGATGGCGTTGGTGGTTCGAAGATGCTCAGGACACCCGCTCTGACAGAAGGTGACCTCAATGGAGTCAAACCATTGGAGAATCTTAGTAGCCCCATCTTCGCCCGTAAACGGAATTGGGCTACACGAGTTAAATTGTTTAAGGGTAAAGGTGGACTTTGGAGGGTTATCCTTGGAGTCCACAGAAGTATTAGGGATAGGGGTTGCGTTGATTTCGCTAACGATGTCGGGTATCACTTTGGCCATCTGCTGGCCATAAACGTCATCATTTTCTCGTTGAAGCTTGTCTTGGAGCTCGACTTGGAGCTCTTCTTGGAGTGGAAGGATCGGTTAGAAGACATCTACAAAATCGAATAATGATAGAGGATGAGACTTGACCATAAAGTGTTTAGAAAATAAAGCTTTCTTTGCATGTATTTAGCATGGTAGTATATCACATAGCATGTAAGTTCGCATAGATCACTTAAGCATATCACGTATCGTCATGTGCATAATCAAAAAACAAGGATTGAGTTGTAAATTTAGTTGGTTCTCGAATATTAGTATCATTTTTATTGCGAGTAACACGCGAATCGGGTCTTCAAATCTGAAATGAACGAGGTATCAAGTATAAAACACATTAAAATGGATGTCACATAAAAGAGATTTAATGTAAAACTTGGAGTGTCTTAGAACGAAACTAAGACTATTTCAAAGTGTTCAAAAATCCTTTTAAGTTAGGGAAGCATGCTTTCGCCTAATAAGTAGAATACTTTCGTCGGAAATTTTGGTTAACGATAATCACCCTTCCGGTTACTACATGTCCCTAATCAATCGAAAATTCGAGATTTTGGCGGGATTGAAAATCGAGGAGTGGGACTATTTATCAAAATGCGGGTTTCACCCCTAACTTGACAACGTCGTACCCTAAGTGTGGTTAGTACTTACCGAACGAGACGAGAAACAAATTCCAACTCGTTGGTAAGTCCACTAGAATATGAATAGGAAATTCTCCATCTAGATGCGGAAATCACTCCTAACTTGATGGTACAATTTCATGAAAAATCGGTAAATGTGGATTGAGTGATTCACCAAAAGGGAGAGTTTTCACGCCTATTTTGGTGGATCATCTCGTTTGTGAAAAAAGGGTGTCTTCACGTCTTTGAGTGTTTATTATTGTTAGTCTTAGGAAAGACTTGTATAATTGAGACAAAAGATGAGATAGAAGCAAAATAGGAAGAATTCAAGTATTTTAAGGATATACGCAAGAATGGTCAAGTATGGTTCCTAAACTATAGACTAGGTCAAATCATGGCAAATTTTTCCTAATTCCCTATAGTTATGCCTCTGATACCAATCTATCACATCCCAACCGATAGCGAAAACATCAGAGTGAGACGAAAATGAGATTGCAAGAGACTTCATAACGACTATTTGTGACAAGTATTTAAAGTAATGACTTTCATTTATACTAAAAGAAATACATTGTTTCAAAGGAAATTACAACAATCAGAACATAACAATTTTAACAACAAAACATAATTTTAACTAAGTGCGTATCTAGTCCAACCTACTAGATTTCTTTTTCAACGCATCAACATCAAACTCTTGCAATATATATTAAAGTAACATGTCAACACAAAAGCATTGGAAACCTTCAAATTTCAAGTAACATATGCAAGAAATAAAAAGATGTTTCAAAACAGAATTTATAACTACTTTGGACCTCAAATGTGGTGAGGTTCCACCTTAGTTTGCCATGGAAAACTTGTGGAAACCTTCCTAGAGGTTATCCAAGTAGTTTGAAAGAAGAAATGAAGAAGAAAGTCGAAGAAAAGTGAGTGAAAACTCACTTAGAACACTAAGTGTTTACTACCCAAAATGGAGAATTCTTGAGAGTTTTTGGATGTTTAGAGTGATTTGTAGAGTATGTAAAGGTGTTTGGAAGGTGTGGGAGGCATGTATTTATAGTGGGGGATTAGGGTTTGTGTTTAAAGAAGGTTGGAAGGTGATTGGGGGAGGTTGGAGTTGGAAAAGAGTGAAATTCGTGGTCTTTTAAACATTCTGCCCGCCCAAAACCATAGGCTATGGCTTACGGTCCGTAGGCTATGGTTGTTTTTTTGGGCATCTTAAAGGAAATATAAGTGTGTGAATACCAAGAATGTGTATGAGTATGAGTCTGAATAAATTAAACATCAAGTATAATTCGGTTTCGTATAAAAAGCACGTATTCGAGATTGATTAAGTATCATGTATTTATGCATAAATAAGTGTGAATAAAAATGTTTTCCATTATGATCAAAGTCTCGAGACTACGTAGATTGGAAATGAAATACGAATATAAGTTTCCAAAATAGAAATACGAATGCAACTTTCTAAATATGGAAAGTACAGAAGTGCGAAACTTTACATCCACCTCATCACTTGCATACTTAGTCGTTTATTATGTCATTCTTAGTCACCAAACAATTTTTAAGAAAATAAAGTGAACAAACTACACCAAATATTCAAACACTCTCCATGTTTGAAATGTACTCGTCTAGTTTACTCACTTGGCTGTCTTGGTGAATTAGGAGATTTCACATTCATGACCAACCGAGATCATCAATTAAATTGATGATTTTATGCATTGGTGAATCCTAATAATGAGGTTAAATGGATGGAATTCATCCTACCTCCATACATGACTAGCTATACTAACATATATACGTAATATACTTACAAAACCGAACCCTAACTTCAACTAATTCATGGTTGAAAGTTATGAGTTATGGTGTTCATCATCCTAGTTGTTGATTCCTCATTTCGGATTCTAATGGGTGATTTGGTACCAATGAAAACACACTAGAACGTAGTGTCCGAATGAATGTCTAGACAATATATATTTTCATACAATATCATACTTTCTTGTTATAATCCTTAAATTCCGAAACTAACTCATAATTAAACTCCATTGACTCACACACTTTCGTTTCCCATTGTAGGGAAACTTTGGTGTTCCAATCATCCCATTCATATCAACTCACGTTTCGAAGCATTAGCAATCCGTGAGTATATTTGAACCTTTTTACGCTTTAATGCACTTTTGAGTGTAACATGTATATCAAAATTCATATTGCACACAATCAATCATATTCAATAACTAAATCCACCAAACATGTTATTTGTTATGCTTAGGTTTTTTTATACTAGAAACACATTCATGCACTTTATTTTTCATTTACTTAGCTAGCCTACCTTAACAATTATAGCACTATAGGAGTAGCACATCGGCTGTTTGTTGGGTATTGTTAAGTATTCAATCAACTTTTACGGTCTCGTTCACTTTGGTGACGAGGATTCGCACAATATTAAGTAGACATAAGGATTTGACCTATAGTTAGGCATGCTAGCATCAACTTAGTAGCATTTTGTTATGTTGGATTAGAGACTTTTCATGATATGCTATGTAAATCAAACTTGTATGCTCACCGACCATTATGTGTTGAAAAATTATTTTATTGCAGGAAATTTGCCTTGATGATTTGAAGAAATTGCTTAGGGTGAACTAGATACGCACCCAATTTTCATGTTATGTATTTCATTTGTTTCATTATGTTCAAGTTGCAAAAAATGTTGTATTTTCCCTTCAAGACTATGTACTTCCTTTTAAAATAAAATGAAATATTTAAATTTATTTTCATTATTATCAAGTTATGGAGTTTCGAACAATCTATTTCGTCCCAATTTGATGTTTCCACCATCGGTTGAAGTGTGACAAAAAGTTTCTTAGGGACATCTAAAATGTCAGTGGAGTCTAAGCACAAGGTTGTAAATTGAGGTTTACTCTTTTTAAACCTAGACAGATGGTTAAGCTTGCAGTACAACTTTCTATTCATTGTTTGGTTTGATTGCCAATTTTGCCACTAAATAGATGCTAGGTGAAAGGTAATCGTTGAGACGTTAGAGCATTCGCATCTGAGTTCTCATCCATATCCTTATAATTTAACTAAAAACACATTTACCTTAGATTTTTAAAGATTTTCAAAAAAACCTTCCAAATTTTATTCCTTTAATCTATCTATGTTTAGTTAAATATACTCTTTTAATCAAATTTTATTCTCTCTCTTCCACTCAAAAAAAAATAAAAAAAAATACAAGGGATGAATAACGAGTTGGTGAATTTATAGATTGATTATAGCTTTCCTTAAATTTCGATGGATGATCTTATTACTGTCATTTTATTTAAATTTGTTTATATAAACGATAAAGCATATATATTACTGTGTGACAATTAGCAACGCTAGGGGATTTCTACTGCCTTTTCACATTTCAAGCTCCCATTGATCTGTAAGCAATTATTTTTCTTTTTTTACTTTGTTCACATTTTGTTACATGCTATATTATTTCTTACTTCTTGGCTGGTGGAGTTAACAAAGATACCCTCTTACATGTTGGTAGAGTGCCTCTGTTGGGGCTCACAGATCGGGTTCAATTTTTGGGACTGGTATTTTGCAATTTCTTTGGCGATTTGTTTTTTTTTACAAGTTTAGTTTCTTACGTTTCGTTTTAAATCTTAGTTAGGGAGAAAATTTTGCCGCAAGGCATGATGGTGAAAAACTAGTTTCTTATATTCCATTTTAGTTTTCCTAATACAAACTAAAAATATAAAAATAACATATTTAACCGTTTTAAACCCCTAACCCATTTGATTTGGTTTATCATAATCTACTTCATACCGTAATTTATATCCTGGTCTCCTCATCGTAGGTATAAATCTTGCCACACATTCAAAGCTGAAATTTTGTGTTCAAAATTCTCTTTCCTCACGGACCTCACCTATTTTGAATAATGTTATTTTACAAAATCCTACCTAGATTAAAACACACGTAGTTTTTATATATTCAGAAAAACTGCCTTCACGTATATTACGCTTTTATTCCTTCTCATATGACCTATAGCCGACATCCCCCACTTTTTTATACGCGTTTTAACCTTAAAAATAAAGAATAAACACAAAAACAATAACCTCACAGGTAATGTGATAAATAATATAATAAATAACCATTATACAACCATCACTAGTGCTCTAGTGGTGGCTACGGGTATTTAAGTTTCACCTGTGAGTTTTCCCCTCTAGGTCTCAAGTTCGAGCATGAGTGACATGGGTTTCTCAAATTGGGATCTATTGTGTGAGGAGGCTTTCTAGTGCAGACTCAGTTAAGACAACGTATGCTAGGCTCCTCATATTCGCGAATAATTCACACATTAAAAAAAAACTATATACGTGTCAACCTTACACGCAATTTAATTTTTTTTTTGAAGGGTGGCTTTCTATGTATAGGACCTGGTGGTCACCGGGTTCTTGTCAAAGACAATCCCCCGTCAGTCCCGTCTTACGGACGCGATGTTCTATCTGGCCCCGGCGCCACGCAAACTGACCTTCGCTCGGAAACAATACCCCCACACGAGAACCTCGCCGGGTAACCACCCAAAAATAATCTCTCAATTAAAAAAAAAACCATTATACGTGTCATAACCTTACAGGCAATTTAAAACCTCAACCACCCAAAAATAATATCTCAAATCCACTCAAAAATAATATCTCAAATCTGAATCGCTCAGAGATTACAACTGAAATCAATCCTATAACAACTGAAATCAATCCTACATTTTCAGATATTTCTTCACCGATTTCTTCATCCAGTGTTAATGCGAAACCCTAACGACTCCGTATTACTGTAATAATCGAACAATTGCTCTTGATTTTCAGGTTCACTTGATGAACATATCAGTTGTTATGATTTATGTGTTTGATTTTTGGCAGATTTGTGCATGAGAGCGGAGAATTGAGGTGTCATCTTTTCTGCGACAGTCGTTGATTAAGTTACGGTGATGAGTAGCGGTGAATCACCGCAGCTGTGGCACCGGAAAGATGTGGAGTCCGGTGGTGGAAGTATCGGAAAATATGAGGAGTACGAGTCGGTTAATGATCCGTTTGATATTGTTCGGACTAAGAGTGCTCCTGTTGATCGCCTGAGAAGATGGAGGGTATGGTTGTTTTGTTTTATTATTGTATACTTGATGTTGATGTTTTGATTGAAAGTTTTTTTTTGAATTATGTTTTTGATTTGTGTTGTGTTGTGTTGATAACATTTATTTGCAGTTTTCAGTATTGTTTCTGTTGAGGTTTCAGGGGAGGAGATAGTGTAGATTTTGGTTTTTTAGTTAGTTGTTAAACGGTGGCGTTTAACATACCAGACTGATAACTATAGGGACAAGATTTTTGCAATGATAATATTGGTTTAATGATGTGTTTTTATATAAATGGTTCATTATATGAAGGATTTGAGGTTTTCAGCGACACGATATCACATAATGTGCGTGGTTAGCTAAATGTTTTTATATTACTAATTCTGTTCTTCAGAGTGTATGATAACAAGTGTGCCTTATTAATGAATGTACACTCTTTAGGATAGGCAACTGTTAACGTGTAGCAAAACATTTGATATGTTGTTAATGAGTAATTATAGTATATCTATATGTGTTTGATGAATGATGATAAGTAGTTTCGTTGGGCTACGAATGTAGGTTTCATAAATGATCAAATCGTAAATTCAAATGGCTACGTGTAATCAAACTTTTTGTTTTTGATGCTTTCTATTTTTGTACATGATATATCGATCCTTGATTAAACACAGAAAGAATCTACTTTTCAATTTGATTCCTGTGTTCTGTATTGTGCTCCTCTAGTTGAGTAGTTGGTTCATGAATTGGCGACAATGTGGTTTTGTGACGAGTAAGGGCTAGCAGACAAATTGGCAAAATGTTGACACATGAACCCTAGCACTCCATGTTAGACTATTATTAGTTATTAAATGATAAAATGCAACATACTAGACTGGTAACTATGGGACAAGGTTTTCACAAGAACAACATTGGTCTAATGATATGTTCTACATGAATGGCATATTATATGAGGGATTAAGGTTTTCACCGACACACTAAAACGTAATGTGGGCGTTTAGCTGAGTTTGTTTTTTTATACTTCTTCAGAGCATATGATAACACGTGCGCCCTATTAATGAATGCCCTCTTTAGGATAACCCAACTGTTTATGAGTAGCAAAACGTTAATCATAGTATATCTATAAATGTTTGATGACGATTAATTTCATTTGGCTACGAATGTAGGTTTTGTAAACAATCTAATCTTAAGATTCAAATGACCATGTATTATAAAACTTTTTGTTTCGTGCTTTCTATTTTTGTATACGATACACGTCAGATTATATTAGATAAAAATCGGAAAGAATCTACATTCCAATTTGACTCATGTGTTCTGTATTGTGTTTCTCTAGTTGATTCATGATTTGGCAACGACATGATTTTGTTATGAGTAAGGACAAACAGACAAATTAGCAAAATGTTGACACCTGAACCCTAGAGTTCCATATTAGACTATTAGTTATGTAATCAAATAAAAACAACCATAGTGTGATCATATTGTATCTTAACCAACTTGTTTTTTAATGTCACTGAATCTTCTAACTAAATTTTATCTGATTTAGCGAGCGGCACTTGTATTAAATGCTTCCCGTCGATTCCGCTATACTTTGGATTTAAAAAAGGCGGAAGAGAAGAAAGAAATTATAGCAAAGATCAGAACTCATGCTCAAGTCATACGAGTAATGTTATCTTATCTTTATACATATTCTAATATAGCATGAACCAACTTACGACCCATTAGTTTTGTTCTTCAGGCAGCCTATCTTTTTCAAGCAGCTGGAGAAAAACCAGATGGTATTTTTCTTTTCGTATGTTGTCGCTGATTTGAATTTAAACCTTTTAGGTGTTGATATTGGTTTAGCTTATTAACATCCTCTTTGCAACAGGAACCCCAAAAGCTTGCTAGTCCTGCACAGCTTGCTACAATGACAAGAGACCATGATTTTTCTGCTTTGCAAAACTTTGGAGGGGTAAGTTTATGATGATCCATCCACCCCGCACCCACTCACCCACACACACACACCACATATATCCAAACACAAACACAAACACAAACCATGACATTGTTTTTTGTTTTCTTTCCGTGAACACAACAGGTTAAAGGACTGGCAGAAAAGTTAAAGACAAACCCAGATAAGGGAATTCACGAAGATGATTCAAACATATTAGATAGAAAAAATGTGTTTGGGTCAAATACATATCCACGAAAAAAGGGGCGGGGCTTTTGGGTACTTAGACGTTACATGTTTTTTTTCCGAGCTATATTGATAGTGTTAAATATTTAAATATTCGGAAATCTAAATAATGAGGGAATGTGTTTTATAGAGTTTTATGTTGGATGCTTGTCGAGATACAACCTTGATTATTTTGATGGTAGCTGCCGCTGCTTCTTTGGCGCTAGGCATTAAAACAGAGGTTAGTGAATTAGAACTCGTACCACATCTACTTTTACCCTTGTTTATAGTAAGATAATAAATTTCTATTTTTAACTTGTGTAATATTTTCAGGGAATTAAAGAAGGGTGGTATGATGGGGGAAGCATTGCTTTGGCCGTTATAATTGTCATACTTGTTACAGGTATTTCATTAAATAAATATTAATATTGTCAATAATCGTGTTACTGAACATAGTGTATGTAATCTTGGTTTTTGCTCTGTAGCCATAAGTGACTATAAACAATCACTTCAATTTCAGAACTTAGACGAGGAGAAACAGAACATACAATTGGAGGTTGGTTTTCAAGAAAGTATTTTCATTTTGTACAATTTTTTTATTAGTTTGCTGACAGATATAGACGACATTGGTAGGTTGTAAGAGGTGGAAGGAGGGTGAAAATTTCAATATTTGATATTGTTGTCGGGGATGTCATACCTCTAAAAATTGGAGACCAGGTTAGAGAACATGTTATCAATTATTTTTTGTAAATCGTAACATGGTTCTTATGATATCCATTCTTGCATTTGTTTGACACTTTGTTTATAATTCAGGTTCCAGCTGATGGTGTTTTAATTTCGGGTCAGTCCCTTGCTATTGATGAATCAAGTATGACTGGGGAGAGTAAAATTGTGAGTTTCGTGGATTTCTACATATATTGTATTTCTCCTTATCTCCATGTCTTTGTGAGTAAGTAGTAACATAGCTTTTTACATGGTCAAACAGGTTACCAAAGATCACAAATCGCCATTTTTAATGTCTGGATGCAAGGTGGCTGATGGCTATGGTACTATGCTGGTATGAAAGATGATATGTCCTTTTCCAAATCACCTGCACTTCGTTTTAAGTTATTTATTATGGAATCTGGTCAATGTTGTGATTTCATAAACTTTTTACATAATCATTTTCAGGCAACTAGTGTTGGAATAAATACAGAATGGGGATTGCTTATGGCTAGCATTTCTGAAGATAACGGCGAGGAAACACCGTTACAGGTTAGTGCTCAGTACAAACTCTTTTATCTTCTTGCAAAGGGCAATAATTAAATTTCTTTCAGACTAAACAAAGCACCCAAAGTTTTAAACTATTGACTTTTATCAGGTGCGTTTGAATGGGGTTGCGACGTTTATTGGTATAGTCGGGCTTGTGGTTGCTGCATCTGTTCTTGTCATCCTTCTCGCTAGGTAATTTAATACTAAGGCATTACAAACGTACTTTTTACTGCTATTCGTAGCATTGTGATGATAATTTTCTGTTTGTTAGGTATTTTACTGGACATACGAAGGATGAAGAGGACAAAGTAGAGTTTATTGCTGGCAAAACTAGTACTGGAGATGCTGTCGATGGTGCAATCAAGATTTTTACTGTTGCGGTATGCGTCTTCTATATGTAATATTTAATGATTGCCTTTGGTGACTTTTGAGAACCGGACAAGTAACCATTCTTCGTTTTGCTTTGAAAATCATCTGAAATGGTGTTAAAATGTAAAACGTTTTTCTACATGAGAAACATTACAACTGTAAGTTGGAAAGTCAAACCGTATATGGTAGTAGTCAAACCAAGGACATGGATTGAGGAGAGGATGCATTTAGTTTCCTTTTCTTTTTCAGCATACTAACTTTTGAAGAATGTATAGGTGACTATTGTAGTTGTTGCGGTGCCAGAAGGGCTTCCGTTGGCTGTCACCTTGACGTAAGTTATCTGTTTCTATATCATTTGTGGTTTTCTTTCTTTTTATTGAGAGTTAGTCGTTTTTGAATTTTGACATTTAAAAGGTTAACCTTCCCATCATGTTGGGCATAATTACAGGCTTGCATACTCGATGAGGAAGATGATGGCTGACAAAGCATTGGTACGTCGATAATTCTTCATCAAAATCTCTCGGGCATTGACATGTGTTTTTTTTACTTCGCTTAGTTTTGTTGGGAATTGTGCAAATGCAGGTTAGGAGGCTATCTGCTTGTGAAACAATGGGTTCTGCAACTACAATTTGCAGTGACAAAACTGGAACCTTGACATTGAATTTGGTAGGATGTTTTGCTTTATGTTGAGACAATTTATTCCACCGATCAAACTAACTAAACTCAAGTTGAATTCCTGCCGCATTGTGCGAGGGATTCCACTATTTATAACTTTAAAGTATATCTTTAAATTATGTACATTCATAATTCATGATTTTTATCACACTGGTTGAGGAAATATAAACTATATTATTATAAAAAATGTGTAACACCGTTAATAAACGTAAGCTCTAAATGTAATAATATTATAAAGTTAAAATTAATTTATGATTTTAGTTTTAGAACATGTTTTTTAATCTCTATATATTATGTATATTTCACGTAACATATTTATAAAGATTTCTTGTTTCTTAATCTTTATATATTATTGATTAGTTATAATTTGTCACATAATGATACTTGATCAGTAAAGTCTCAATTAATTAGAGACGATTGAAATTCGTCAAACATAACCATACTTGACCATGAGTAAGCATACATAATCAAAATTCACCATTTATCAAAAGGAGTTTCAATGAATTAGTGAAAAGCTCTATTAGTTTTATTTTTATTTATAAGAGGTTAAATAAACCATAATTTCCTAATATCTTTATATAATATTAGGAAGATGCTTTAATATATAGTATTAATTAAAGTTTGACGGATAGATCATAAAAATTAAAATTGAGAATTTGAGATAAAGTATAGTAAATAACAATAGCAACAACAATATTATTTTTAAATAAACTAAAAGTAAAATTGTGAGGTTGAAGGAGAGATTGCCATGTGGCATTAATTGGAGTCTTTTATTAATATTTAGATGTTTTTGCTTACTTATTGCGTGTTTTTGTCTTTTGCAGATGACTGTGGTTGAGGTTTATGCATGTGGGAAAAAAATCGATCCACCAAACAACACGTCAGAATTATCATCAGGGGTTACATCTCTTCTCATTGAAAGTGTAGGTCAGAATACAACTGGCAGTGTATTTGTGCCTGAGGTAATTAATGCTCTTTTTAAATATTTGTCGAGTAAGCCATGATTAGTATTTCAATAGGTGTAGTAGCGGTCTTCAACATTATTTTGAAAATGGAAATTCTCTGTTATTTTTTGTGTTTAATAGGATGGTAAAGACGTTGAGGTTTCTGGATCACCAACTGAGAAGGCCATTCTTCAATGGGGCGTTAATGCAAGTTGCTCATTCAAACATTATCATATTTTTTAATATTTTTTCTTGTATCTGACTCTTTATCATTTTTGTAATAATTGCAGCTTGGAATGAATTTCGAAGCTGTCAGGTCAGAGTCTTCAGTTATTCATGCATTTCCATTCAACTCTGAGAAAAAACGAGGTGGTGTTGCGGTCAAACGGGTAATTATACAGCCTTTCCAGACTTCCAGTATTCATATATCTACTTTCAATAAGCCTGTAGCAAAATCAAACTTGGGCAGCAACAAGAAAACCCTAAGTATTTTTCAGTAGGTGTTATGGATAACCTGAAATTTATTTATTTATTTGTTTAATTTTCTGACAGCCTGATTCTCAAGTTCATATTCACTGGAAAGGTGCTGCTGAAATTATCTTGGCTGCATGTACAACATACATGGACAGTAACGGGCAGCTTGTTCCCCTTAATGATGGAAAGGTAATTTAGTTATTCGCAAAATTTTTATGGAAGTAGATATCAGCTGGTTCTCTTGCTTATGTGTCACGATCAATAGTTAACCTTTTGTAAACTTGCAGGTAGAATATTTTAAAAAGGCAATTGAAGATATGGCTACTGGAAGTTTGAGGTGTGTTGCTATTGCCTACCGACCACTGAAGGGGGAAACTGTGCCAACAGATGAAGAAGAATTGTCAATATGGGAATTGCCTGAGGATGATCTTGTTTTACTTGCAATAGTTGGTTTAAAGGTATGTAAATCTAAGCTTTTGATGCTTACGCCACTTGATAATTTTTAATGTGTGGCGTAAAGCTATTTGTACAAAATCAATTCTTTTTTTAATAAATGGTTTGCAATGTAGGATCCTTGTCGGCCAGGTGTCAAAGATGCTGTCCAACTCTGTGTGAAGGCTGGTGTGAAGGTAATTTACACAGTTCTTTTTTCAGATATGTTGATAGATGTTACATTATCGTATCCGTTTATTCATATGCAAATAGTTTTCAATATACATTAATTAATTTCAGGTGAGAATGGTGACTGGGGACAATCTCCAAACAGCAAGAGCAATTGCATTAGAATGTGGAATACTTGGGTCAAACGCAGATGCTACTGAGCCAAACCTGATTGAAGGAAAATCTTTCCGTGCAATGTCTGAAGCACAAAGACTAGAAGTAGCTGATAAGATATCTGTATGTGATTTTAAAAAAATACCTTCTTAACGGTAGATAAGAATTCATTTGTTTGGCGTCAACTTCTACGTTAAACTAAACACGTACATGGTCAACAGGTGATGGGGCGGTCTTCTCCTAATGACAAATTATTACTTGTGCAAGCACTGAGGAAGACAGGACATGTTGTTGCTGTTACTGGAGATGGAACAAATGACGCCCCTGCTTTACATGAGGTAATTACAACTCTTCACTGCTATATGTTTTCAGCTTTTCATATTTCGAAATCAGTTTATTACATATTTTTTAATATTTTTTGTAACTTATAGGCTGATATTGGTCTTGCGATGGGGATTCAAGGCACTGAAGTAGCAAAAGAGAGCAGTGACATCATCATTTTGGACGATAATTTTGCCTCAGTTGTAAAAGTGATTAGCTATATCTTTTACTTCTGGTTGGATCGATAATTTTTAAAAACAAAACCGAATCGTATATAGCGAAGATCAATATGTTTCTGTTCGTCATATCACAGGTTGTCAGGTGGGGAAGGTCTGTTTATGCAAATATACAGAAATTTATCCAGTTCCAGCTTACTGTGAATGTGTCTGCACTTGTAATTAACGTTGTCGCTGCAGTTTCCTCTGGTGATGTCCCCTTAACTGCAGTGCAGGTATCTCTCTCGTAATATGGAGTCAATTTTGTGCAAAAAATAATATTTTTAATTTTGTATATTTTGATTTCCGTGTAGCTCCTCTGGGTGAACCTGATCATGGATACTCTCGGTGCACTTGCATTGGCCACCGAACCACCCACTGATCACCTCATGGATCGCACTCCTGTTGGGCGCAGGTTATTTTTTGCAATAACATATATTGTTTTATCTACTAATTAGTAATTCGTATGCCTGTTTCATGTTATTAATTTTTTCTTTATTCTCCTCAGGGAGCCTCTAATTACAAATGTCATGTGGAGGAATTTGTTAGTACAGGTATTTGCATTTTTTATTTATTAATTTTTTGGTTAAAAGTGTATTATTAATGATATGTTTGCTGCAATGAAACTCTAGGCTCTTTATCAAGTGTCGGTTCTTCTTGTACTCAATTTTAGAGGCAGAGAAATCCTACATTCACAGCATGACCCTGACGAACATGCTAATAAAGAGAAAAATACTCTCATATTCAATGCCTTCGTCTTTTCTCAGGTAATTATTTCGGATTGTGCCAGATTTCATGTTGCTACTTGACTAAAACAAGTCACTAATCATTGTAACTATCTGCAGATATTCAATGAATTTAATGCACGGAAACCTGATGAAATGAATGTTTTCAAAGGCGTTACTAAAAACCGTCTGTTCATGGGAATCGTGAGCTTTACTGTGGTTCTTCAGGTCATAATAGTCCTGTTTCTTGGGAAATTCACCTCAACTGTAAGGCTGAGTTGGCAATTGTGGCTGGTCTCTATTGCTATCGGAATTATCAGGTCAGTGGTGTTTTGAAATCAACTCTACAGAATAAACTTTTGTGTTAATACCTCATAAAACCAGTATACTTTCTATTTTTCACTAAAAAAGTCTCTCAACCTACTTTTGGTATATTATAGTCTCTCAACTAGTATAAATTGTACGAAAAATGTTGAATTCTACATTTCTACTTTGTCAAATTCTGACCGATTTAAGAGTTAACAAGTCATAACTAAAATTCGCAAGTTCATGCATTTTAGACAAGTTTAGGGACTTGAATATACAAAATTTAGTTTAGTTACTTTTTGTGTATTTGTTACAAGTTGAGGGATCTTCTTGAAAAAAACAAGAAAGTACAATGGTTTTATATGATATTAATCCTAAACCTTTTCATGTTTTGCCATCTTATTGTTTCTTGGATTGTTTTTTCAATCTGTCACTAGTTGGCCTCTTGCGATTGTTGGGAAATTGATACCTGTCTCTGAAAGGCCCTTTGGTGATTATTTTGTCGGCATGTTCGCATGTTGCATGCCGCGTAGAAATGGAGGTACATACGTGGTACATAAAAAGCCGATTTTGGGTGATGAAAACAGAAGGTTATAACTTATAAGCTCGTGTTTTTGTTATCACAGGTTCATCCGCAAGAAGAAACGAGGACAATACTTGAACATAAGCGTCTCTTGAAAGGGTACTTGGTCTTTTTAGTAGTGTTCTACCCTTCTGGACATAAAATCAAAGGAACACACATCTAACGATACTATGGTTTTGAGAGCTCTTGAGCATAAAATCAAAGGAACATACCGTTAATGATACTATGGCTTTTTGTGAATGGGTGGTTTTTTCCCAACTAGAATCTTTGTCGATTGGCATTTTAGGGGCTTGTTTTATTATTTTCTTTTCAAATATTCAAACTTTTTTTTAAGTTCTATCTTCGTACATAGCATGAAATGATGAAAATCATGAATTTCTTATTTCATACTCAAGTGAAATTTGTTTTCGAACAATGATTGATACTTAAGTCGAAAAACAGGTTTTATTCATATAGGAAATAACGTTTTATCTCGTTAATGTTTTAGTGACTATAGTTGGGTGTTCTTTTGGATGTTTCTAATCAGTCCAATTATTAGGTGAATTTCGATTTCTAGATTCGGATCCGAATATTCAAACTACCTCAAAAACCAAATCAATCCAAATGACAATTAGGTTTTTACTTAAATATGCTAAAATGTATGAGTTATGGTTATAGACACCCTCTATGCAAACATTCTTTTGTAAAATACAAGGTCAGATCAAGATTACCATGGAACTAGTGGTGGTATTCAACCCCACGGGGTAGCAATTTGTTAGATACCAGGTTTGTTCGGTAACACCAAGCTAAATTCATAAGATATGTGAATAATCAATTGAGAAACCGGACCGTCTGTAGCCAACATGGTCCAACCATGGAGAATCGTGGGTCGTATAATGGGGTTGTACACAGGTTCTAGGTCGTTCATCGCTGATTAGGCTCGGAATAGTAAGAGCCCTATGGCTGCAAAATTCGACTATAATGTTTGCCACGCCTATAATATTTCAAAAACCAGACCGTTAACAATCTACACTGACAATTAAAGACAATTTACGATTTTTCAACTTCCGCTTGTTACCCCTCCGACGATGCACACCAACAATCCACTCCCACTTTCTTCTTCCTAAATTTACTCTACCGCTCACCACCAACCCGTTCCGCTCCTCTTCGAAGATGACAGTCCAAAACACCGAAGATAATATCAAGAACTTTGAAGTGAAGTGTTTAGGGTCCCTCTAAGCTCGGTCGCTCACCAACATACACACTAGAACTTCGAAGATGACCGACAACACATCGACAACCCTCCATTGTGTAGGAATTAGGTTCACCTTTTGTAAAATATAATTACAAAACATATAATAACGAGACTCTCGTTATTCGTAGGAAATATCATAGTACAATATCGGTTGCAATAACTAAATAAAAAGAGTATATAATATAATTATATATACCAATCTTGATTCAAGCCGCATCTCTGGTGGGTCCTTCACGCGCACTTGATAGCATCCTAGACTCGGGTATTCATCATCTTGAGTCTTGAAAAATACTCCTTGACTGCAACAAAGAGAACACTAAAACGTTGATGATTTTGGTTGAGGCACGTGTTCAACACGCTTCCCTTAAAACAGATTTCGCGCCTCTACTAAAGACGACGCGTCTGTCTCCCAGGGTACAACAGCCGAAGCAGTCTGTACTGCCGGAAATGGCCACACGCCCGAGGTTACACCGAATAGAATTATAGTGTTTGAACTTGTGGAAAAATAATGATATGAAGGTGATGGAATCGAGTAGAGAAAACTTATCTCTCTATAATTCCCAACATATGGATGTTCAAGTCTTCACCACTTCTCCAAGAATTCATCATACATATTATCTTTCTCTTGTAGTTTTCTCATAATTCCAATGAGTCACATAGCCTACCATTTTTTACAAGAGTTGTGTGTTGTGAATAGTTTCTCTTAAGTGGTGATTTTATTAGAGACATAAAACTCTAATAAAAGTTTCACTTAATTAGTGATTTAATTAGAGCCATAAAACTCTAATAAAAGCTAATCAAGTGATATAAAACTCTACTCAAGAGTTTCAACATATGAAGGAGTTTAATTAGTAATTATAATTTCACTAAATTATAAATTAACTAAATATCCATTCACTAATTTTCCCAACAATCCCCCACATGAATGGAGATTGTTCAAAACACATAAAATCTCCAATGGAACCTCGACAGTTGAGTTTTGCATACGATAGGTAGGTGTTACCCTTTGAACCTTCGCTCATGAAATGCACTTAGCCCACTAGCTCTGAGTAGATCTCGATGTCTTTGAACTCGTCTGCCGTTTGTGTAGACGACAATACACTTCACACAAGACTCTCCCTAGCCGGGTCATCTCCTCATAGTCGTGTCCAATAATGGTCGTGGAACACTTTCCTGGTTCTGCGAGAGCTCTAGGAATTATGCCCTCAATTCCATTCGAAGCGACCCCACTTCTCTCTAACATAGGTGATTCTCCTTAGATCATTAAAAGCATTGTGGTTATCGTGATCTATCCAAATCATTTACCACATATTATGCTTAGCCTCACACTTGTCACTTTTAGGAATGGACTAGGAAGTTTATTAATCTTTATAATAAACTACCTTATTAAATGCGTAGGGTTATTCCCCCACAGTGACCTCGCTTATTCATACAATTAGGTTTTCCTATTGAACTCAATTCTTGGGATCTTCAGTCTACTGAGTTAGGTTTCCATCATATGAACTTCATTTTTCAAGGGCTTCAGTCTCATTCCACAACTTGATCTCTAATAAACCCTCAGGTTGTTGGATCCATAACATTAGCAAATAACTTTGCGTATTTGAGATCAGTTGTCATGATGTGTTCTTAACTCGTAAGTTAATTTTGCCTATTGTCAACTTCTAAGACTATAACCTCAGTGGCCATCTGAATCTGGTTATAACATATGTCTTCGTAAGATACGTGTATCATTTAAGGCAAACACATCTCCATTATGCACTACGACATTTGTGTCCTCCACTTAGTCGTCTATTTGCAATGTTAGATTGGATTACAAAATCCTTATTGCTAAAAACAAATGCAAGACACCCCCAACATTTAAGTGTTATTGGATAACATTTAGATGTGTTAATGGGAACCATTTCTACATACCCTTATAGGGTTGTTTCTTAAATGGTTCATCCCCCACATTTCTTGCCATTTGATCAACATTTCCGTGACACCACTTATGGCGACATTTATACACATATGATTGAACAAGACCAACCTTATTGTATCAGTGAATTCAACTCATATTGCATTAGCTTACACAAGCTTCCGAGCTGACCAAAGCAACACATGCCATTGTCATAAGTTTGTCACCAACTTAGAATAATTCTAATTTAACATCTAGAATAAGCTTAGACAATGAGTTCTCCTCATTAGCTTTTCGAACAAACTTTTAAAAGTTACATGTCATTTCCTTATAATGAATGAAAATTCTCTCTCAACTTTGTCCATACACAAATTCTTTTTGTGTTCATACACATTTGAATGTTTAGAGTTAATTAGTCTCCGTCAAGACCCATAATTAACCAAGTACTAGTCTAGTATGCTTTAGACTACATTACTATAGCATGTGAACAGAAGATGCATCATTCTGATTCTTCACAGCCCTAAGGATATCATAATATCACTTTGCAACATTCATCCCTTGTTAAGACAAAATAATGAGACTTATTCATAATCCTAAAACATCAATATTTAGGAAGGTCTCACAAATTATTGTATATAGCACAAAGCTAAATTTCATCATTCATTTAAGGAACATAACTTGTTTACCTTTGATTTCCAACGATCTACCATTGACTCATAAGTACTTAAACATAAGTCTTAATCCAAGTCACTCGGTGAACACATTCATCACCAACAAGATAAATGTTTCTAGTCTACAATCACTATTATGTGTGAGATAGAGTTAACTAGATCGCCACTCAACAACATGGCATTCATAATTTTGCCATAAGTGATTTGCACACATGTATTGTTATTCATTAGGAGATATGTATATTTAGGATGCTCTCCTAAATGAAGGTAAAATCTCCATATGGATCTAACAATAATCAAGTGGTAGACGCATCTACTTATAAATCTCGCAAGATTTATTAAAGGTATACAATAACATATAGTACTTTTACTTTCATATGTTAGAATTCACACTTGTGAATTTTCCAAAGACTTCTAATGAAGTATGTCGACATGAATGTCGTTAGTGTATTTCATCTCAATACACTCACTACGTTCTTTCATTACTCACTCATGATGTGGTTATACATTTGATGTTTCGTTTTTGACTTTTAGTCAATGTAACAACTCTCAAGTTGTTTATGTCCAAGTATTTTCATGTACTATCCGTTTAAAACCATATTTTTTAAACAATGTATAACCGACGTTATAATTATTTTCCACAAAAATAATTAATACGTCACAACCATTAGTGATTTATTTCTTTTTAAAAAATTGCATGTGTTATCCGAAGATTTTGAACACAAAACAATAAAATACATTGGAAACTAAATCATAAGTGCCAATCACTTTTGAAATTTAAACGGAAGCATAGATAATATGTAGACATCAAATAGCAAAGTGCTTTTATCTTCTATACTTTATATTTTGACCGAAATCTTCTCAACGATATCGTCCCATGGCATGTCTTGAGGTACTCCCTCAATAAGACTCCATGCACTTGTAAGTACAAGTTCCCCATTTCATCTTGAAATTTTGAACTTGGACAAGTTTACTCAAAACAACACCAAGTTGTTACAAAGGCTACATTTAAGTAGCAAAATTGAACAATTAAATTTGTTCACAACAACACCAAGTTGTTTTCCACCAAATCATATTCACGAGATTGTTACTTTGTTCAACAAATGCTACTTCTAGCAAGAGTAGCAAACCATTTGAATTCTAAAACTATGCAAAATAGGCAATTAAATGTTTACATAAAACATTTCCATTCCTTATGGCTTATACAAAGTACAGTCTCTAACCTTGTATTTGTGACACACATTTTCTAACACACGTGTTAGAAAATTTAAGTTATTTTATATAAAACATGACAAGTCACAAATTAAAGTTGGTGATAAAATCACACACAACTACACCATCACTTTATGGTGATTGAATTCTTGTATTCTTACTCTTGTATTTTTTTTTTCTAATCTCATCAAGTTAGGCACATAGCCTACTTTTAATACAAGAGACATGGGTGGAGATAATTCTCACTTAATTAAAAATTTTATTAGAGACATAAACTCTAATAAAAACTAATAAATTGACATGAAACTCTCCTTAAGAGTTTATCTTCCATATGAAGAGTCTAGTAAATGATTTTAATTTCATTAAATTCATATAAATACCACACCATCACTTTATGGTGATTTAATTCCTTGAAGCCCATCAAACATCAACTTCAATGTATGACATTTTATTTCTAAATCATACAAAACATTAAAACAATGCTACAACAAATTGCTTATATAAAATGTCTACATAAAACATTTCAAAGCATTTGTATCTTAACCATTTTTAACAATCATGTTAAAATGAAAGAAATTCTAACGCGCACGTTAGAAGTATTAACATTTCCACAAAATGTTAATTCGACTTGCTAAAACACATATATGGTCCAAATGAATAAGTCATACACACGTTAGAAACTAAACAATTAAAAAATTGCTTCCAAACTAACGTTTTTCATGAACGTTTCCAACACACATGTTAGAAGACAGATGATTACAAAAAGCATTATAAGACTTATTTGTTCATATCAATCAATGCTTGGATGAAGAGTCTACTTTAAATAGAGACTTAATTAGAGACATAAAATTCTAATCAAGTAACATAAAACTCTTATTTAAAGACATAAAAAACTCTACTTAAGAGAATTTAACGTTTACAAAAAACGTATGGTTTACACCAATAATTCCGGTCTAACACACATGTTAGAGAATTTAACGTTTACAAAAAAACGTATGGTTTACACTAATAAACCCGATCTAACACAAAAGTTAGAAAAATTAACGATTTTCAAAATCGTTTCAAAACCAAACGTTGGAACCAAAACTATTCGGTTTGTACCATGGTATAGGATTTAAGATTGTATCTCAATCTCAAAAATCCAAACACAACAAGTTGTACTACATTCATATTTCCAAAAAAAAATATATTTATAAGATCATAACCTCTAAAATATTTTTTTTATTCTATTATAAATCCTTTCATAAACCCAAAATCCTTATAAATAAGGTTTTTAAGATTGTACCAACAATCTCACGAAATCTGTTTTAAGTTTGTAGGAATTAGGTTCACCTTTTGTAAAATATAATTACAAAACATATAATAACGAGACTCTCGTTATTCGTAGGAAATATCATAGTACAATATCGGTTGCAATAACTAAATAAAAAGAGTATATAATATAATTATATATACCAATCTTGATTCAAGCCGCATCTCTGGTGGGTCCTTCACGCGCACTTGATAGCATCCTAGACTCGGGTATTCATCATCTTGAGTCTTGAAAAATACTCCTTGACTGCAACAAAGAGAACACTAAAACGTTGACGATTTTGGTTGAGGCACGTGTTCAACACGCTTCCCTTAAAACAGATTTCGCGCCTCTACTAAAGACGACGCGTCTGTCTCCCAGGGTACAACAGCCGAAGCAGTCTGTACTGCCGGAAATGGCCACACGCCCGAGGTTACACCGAATAGAATTATAGTGTTTGAACTTGTGGAAAAATAATGATATGAAGGTGATGGAATCGAGTAGTGAAAACTTATCTCTCTATAATTCCCAACATATGGATGTTCAAGTCTTCACCACTTCTCCAAGAATTCATCATACATATTATCTTTCTCTTGTAGTTTTCTCATAATTCCAATGAGTCACATAGCCTACCATTTTTTACAAGAGTTGTGTGTTGTGAAGAGTTTCTCTTAAGTGGTGATTTTATTAGAGACATAAAACTCTAATAAAAATTTCACTTAATTAGTGATTTAATTAGAGCCATAAAACTCTAATAAAATCTAATCAAGTGATATAAAACTCTACTCAATAGTTTCAACATATGAAGGAGTTTAATTAGTAATTATAATTTCACTAAATTATAAATTAACTAAATATCCATTCACTAATTTTCCCAACACATTGATGGTTCGTTCCAACTCTGTTTGTTTGTTCCGTAGTTTCATTTTTGTTCGTTTATAGATATGGTTGTGAAACAATTAATTCCTTTGTTCGTTATTCGTTTCATTTTGCTTGTAGATTTGGCTTTTCCCTTCTGAAACACCGAATAGAAAAACGATCTTGCTCAGTTTTGCAAATGAGGCACGCACAAGATTAAGTTGAGTATTTTAAGCGGAATTGAACTAACTCATTAAAACTTCTAACCGAGCTTGAGCTAACCCTGACTTAGTCTGAACTCGGTTCATGAACAACACTAGGGGCTGTTTGTTTACCTCTTAATGAGGCACTTAATGGTTCAGACCTTTTACTGGTTCAACACTTAATGGTTCAGACCTCTTACTGGTTCAGCACTTAATGGTTCAGACTGTTTGTTTCATTAGCAGATGTCTGAATGGTTCAGACATTTGCCTCTGAATGGTTAAGATTTATACAGAGTCTGAATGGTTAAGACCTCTAATCTGAATTGGTCAGACATTTGCCTCTGAACGGTTAAACATTATACAGGCTCTTAATGGTTCAGACCTCTTACTGGTTCAGCACTTAATAGTTTAGACCTCTTACTGGTTCAGCACTTAACCATTCAGATATTGCCAAACAGCCTCTGGATCTAACTAACGACCACTATGGTGGTCTAAATATTAAATTGATGATGTCTGTGAGCATTCACAGACTGTCTATCATCCTTTATCCTATAACTACACTAAAAACAACTACTTTTTTTCTCTCATTCCAATTAAATAATATTTATTATACCTTTATTATTATTACATTTTCTCTCACTTCCACTCAGAATCACTTTAAAAATATATTAAAAAATTATAAAGGGTGAACAGTGTCCCCTCAAACAGAAAGATGAACAGTAACATTTTCCCTTTCTTCCACTCACAACCACTTTTTATACATTTTATAATATGAAAACCGGGTTAACTTATCCTATAAAGGCTCCTAATTGTAAGAAGTGTAAGAAGGCTTTATAGAGTGACAGGTGTCCAATAACATAAAACCTAAACACCCCTACCCCACCCCGCCACTACCCAAAAACTTAAACCCCCCACCCCGCAAAAAAAAAAAAAAAACTATACCTCACAAAAAAAAAACCCCCTCCACCCCACCCCACAAAAACCTAAAAAAGACCTAACCTCCCCCCCCCTAAAAAAAAAGACCTAACCTAAAACCTAAACTCACTACACCAGCACCCAAAACCTAAACACCCCTACCCCACCCCGCCACTACCCAAAAACTTAAACCCCCCATCCCCACCACGCAAAAAAAAAAAAAAAACTATACCTCACAAAAAAAAAACCCCCAAAAAACATAACCCGCTCCACCCCACCCCACAAAAACCTAAAAAAACCTAACCTCCCCCCCCCCCCCCCCCCCCCACAAACAAAAAAAAATTAATAATAATAATAATAATAACCCTTGAAAAACCTAACCCCACCCCACCCCACCCCCCAAAAACCTAAACACCCACCATCACTCAAAAACCTAAACCCCCACCCTCGGCAATTTTTTTGTTGTGTGGGTGAGAGGGGGGGGGGGGGGGGTTAGGTTTTTTGGGTGGGGGTGGGTGTTTTGGTTGTTTTTTTTTTTTTTTTTTTTTTTTTTTTTGGTGTAATGGGTTTATTTTTAGGAGTGTTTGTACAATTTAAGGAGCCTTTATATTTGATCTTAATCTATGAAAACGTCTTCTTACATGTTTTGATGGGTAGGATGTGAATGCTCTAGTTCTAGGAATATTATCCATTTAAACGGGGTAAATGGTTTATATGTAACATGATATTTTAATCGGATAAAAATATTGAGAAAGTTCTTGAATGTTTTGCAAAACTTACCTTTCTACAAAGAGTTGTAAGTACTAGGTTTCATATAATTGAATATCAAGAGATTTTGATTTAAAGTAATAAATAAACAGTAGATAGATACACGATTCTTGATGAATATTGATATGTAGGGTTATATAACCGAGTAATATTGTGTGTAGCCGGAAATATAATAAACTAGTAAGCATATCAAAAGAACGAACTTAAATAAAAGACAATGATATTGGAACTTAAATAAAAGACGATGATATTGAAGTGCATCTTGACGTTTAGAGGAGTCGGTTTACATTTATATTTGTGATTTGTTCGTTATTAAGTCACAATATTTATATATGAAGTTATGGTACTCTCTTGAAACTTCTTGATTACATTCTACTAGTGGAGAACCTGCGTATTGCGGCATAGTCGATAATTTACAGCGTTATATTTGTTTTTTTCTTTGTTTATCAATTGTTTCGGTTTTTATTAGGTTCTGAATTACTTAAGAGAATTGGTATAACATGTTTTGTTTAGGGTTATAATGATGTATGTAAGACATGTTTTTTTTTTTAAATCTCATGGTATGGACTATGTCATAAATACCAAAATTATTATATATAGGGATTCGTTACTTCCTGGGTGAGTTGGTTTTATACATTTTATTGTATGAATATATTTACTCTTTTTGGTACGAAATGTTTGGCATTCGGGCATTACGGCTTCTAGAAGTTCTAATTAACAATATTTTGTTTTTTATTTGATATCGAACTCCATTCGTGAACAAGCTTTGTTTTGCTTCTAGCCAGTCAGGCTTGTCTTAAATAGACCTTTATTGATGTTATACTTATTATAGCATGTTCAAGTACTTGCTACGAATTTTGAATTATCAATCCAAACTTCCGAGTTTGGTTTATGTTAAGTAGATACATGTATGTAGGACTAATCTTGATGATTTACCATAGCGCTGATAAGATACGCCTTCAGATATTTACTATTTTATGGATCCCACTAACTTTTATGATTTATTGTAGTGCTCCTAAGATACGTATTCCTGTTTTTCTCCACTTTTGTAATTGACGTATTTTAAAGAGTTAGGCAACCTTGTTTGGACATTTGTTTTGAATCCGAAATCTTAGCAAGTCTCACCGGAGGTGATTCCATAAATGTGTCATTGAGGTGTCAGTGGCGCAACTCCTCGTTAGGTAGGATATTAGATCGACTAGTGGCTATCTCGTTTAGCAAAAATTACTACCTCATCGGAATTCAGATCCATACGAGTTCTTTTAGACTTTTAGTTTACATGGTTTAGAACGTGAACAACGTGAATGTGATCTCTTTCACACATTAAATGTAGGGGAGGCCCTGGTGAAACAAGTGTTGTTATCACATCCTTTCATTTTGTAATATACTATATTATTTGTGTGACATGGGTGTAACAAATAAAATTTGTATAAAGTTTAAAACTATAAGTAACCGAGGTTACATATTAATGTGTAATGCTTGGGACAATATAAGACAACCAAAGTGATCAAGTAATCTCTCCCCAACACTTAAGTTATACACTGCGTAAAAGAAATGTAATGCAATGTAATGTAATTATGCGATAATGTATAGAGGTAAGAGATACTGATACTACACTAATCTTATAGGATTATTGTGCGTAATAGACGCCACTAATTATGCCCGTATTTATAGTATTGTAATTAGTGTTTATTGTATCAATTATCTCCATAAATATGAGATCGCTTTGTATCATTATATATTGTTTATTGTGAATGAAAGAAGGCAAGGGATTATCATAATTCTACATGGTATCACCCTAAAGATCCTCTTTCTCCTTTCGAAAACCTCCTGCCCTCTCCAAACCCTTGCCGCCGCCCCTTCTTCTTTGTCAGCCACCACCTTCGAACCTTTCTCTTCAATGGCCGATAACAAGTTGCACCCTGCTGTCACTGTTTCCAACATCCGAACCTCTGTCCCTATCACCTTAGACAACGACACCGCCGACTATAACACATGGTCGGAACTCTTTCGAATCCACTGTACGGCGTTTCTTGTGGCTGACCACCTTAAGCCTCGTGACCCACTCGCTGCTTCCTCGTCTTCCGATAAGGAAAAGCAATCGGCTCCCCCTGCTGCCGACTCGTGGGAATGTCTTGATGCCATAGTTCTCCAATGGATCTATGGCACAATCTCTCCCGGCCTTCTAAAAACTGTAATAAAAAAGAGCACCACCGCATATGATGCTTGGAAAGCCATTGAGAACATCTTCCAAGACAATAAAGCCACCCGAGCCCTCTTTCTCAAACAAAAATTCGCAAACACTCGTCTTGAAAATTTTTCTTCCATGCATGAATATTGCTAAGAGATCAAGGTTTTGGCCGATCAATTGAATAATGTTGATGCCCCGGTTGACGAACAAGATCTCGTTTTGCAAACCATAGCCGGTCTCACCGAACAATACGAAACCGTAGGCACCATACTCCAAAACACCAAACCTTTGCCCTCATTCTTTGAGGTCCGTTCCCAGTTATGCATGAATGAAACTACCAAAGCTAACCAAGCCATCCACTCTGCCCATCAAGCCGCAACCACTCTACAAGCCCACAACCAAACCCGCTCCCCTTCGGCCACGTCCAACACCACCGCCCCTCAACCCACATCCGACACCACCCGCGGCCAAGGCCGTTCCTGTGGACGCGGCAGAGGCCGTTCATCATCTTCTCAGCTGAACCGTTCCAGGGGACAACCCAATTATCCGGCCCAATCCCAACACCCCTACATAATATTTCCTAACAATTGGGCCACTACCCAATGGGCTTCACTCCTCAACAATACCTACAACCCACCATTCAATCAAACACCTCCCTTCCCTTACCCATCAACCCCTCGGCCGAATGGTTCACAGGGCATTCTGGGCCCATGGCCTGCACAGGCCCACATGGCTACTTACAGCCCGACGCCGACCGACATTGCACAGACGCTCTACACTCTCTCTATGAGTCAGCCTTCTGACCCAGTTGGTTACATGGACACCGGTGCCACTGGCCACATGGAACAACCAGGTATGAATTCCTTGTCTATTTTTAATACTTGCACTAATAAGCAAATAATCGTTGGCAATGGCACAACCATTCCCGTAATTGGACAAGGCAACAAGACATTACCACCGCCTTTCCCGCCCTTAAAACTAAACAATATCCTTTATGCTCCTAACCACATCAAAAACCTCATCTCTGTCCGTCGCCTAACGACGGACAATTTACTTTCCATTGAATTTGACCCGTTTGGTTTTCTTGTGAAGGATCTCAAGACCAAGGAACCTATCCTACGATGCAATAGTTCGGGAGACCTCTACCCTCTCACCACCAACTTCATCAAGCCTCCCTCCAAACCTACTGCTTTAGCTGCTGTGACTCAAGACCGTTGGCATCAACGCCTTGGGCACCCGGGCAACTCTTTATTGCATTCGTTAAAGTCTAGTTCTTTTATTAATTTGAGCAAACCAAACAATACACTTTGTCAGTCATGTGTTTTTGGCAAAAGTGTTAAACTTTCGTTTTATGATTCTATGAATAAAACTCATTTACCTTTTGATATCATTCACAGTGATTTGTGGACCTCCCCGGTTTTAAGCACCGGCGGTCACCGCTATTATATATTGTGTCTTGATGATTTAATAGATTTTCTATGGACTTTTCCCCTAACCAATAAATCTCAAGTTTACAACACCTATACTAACTTCCATAACCGTATTTATACACAGTTTGAACGCAAAATTAAACAGTTTCAATGTGACAATGGCACCGAATACACAAACAATAATTTTAAACAGTTTTGTCACATCAATGGAATGCATTTTTGTTTCTCATGTCCCCACACCTCCTCCCAGAATGGCAAAGCCGAGAGAAAAATACGAACCATCAATAGTATGATTCGTACCCTTTTATCTCAAGCCTCTTTACCTCCCTCATTTTGGCATCATGCCCTTGAAACTGCCACCTACCTACTCAATATTCTCCCTAAGAAAACACACAAATTTTTATCCCCCACTACCCTTCTATACAATGTCCTCCCAACCTACACACATCTTCGCGTGTTGGGTTGCCTATGCTATCCCATCACCCCCTCCACCACCATAAATAAACTCACCAACCACTCCAAACCTTGTGTCTTTCTTGGTTACCCCTCAAACCATCGCAGATATAAATATTTTGACATCTCTAATAATCTAATATTTATATCTCGTCATGTACAGTTTGAGGAAGTCATTTATCCCTTCTCCATACAATACTCCAATACCACCCTAGACTACACTTTTCTTTCCCCTCCATTTAACCCACTGTTGAGGGATCATGTTCACTCATCCCAACCCACTGTCCCACCCAACGGCCCACTTCTCACTTCTCTCGGCCCAACCCCAGCCGGCCCAACCCCCTCACACCAACCTTCACCATCTCCTCCCCAATCATCTGGCCCACGTACATCTTCCCCTGGCCCATCTACCGCCCCTTTAACCCAATAAATTTCTTCACCGTCCGCCCACCCTTCGGACCCAGTACCAAACACTCACACTCCACCTTCACCGTCACCTCAACCCACCCCCTCACTTGGTCCCACAACAACCGACCCGTACCATGCGTACTAGAGCGATGGACGGTATCACCAAACCCAAACAACTCTTCAACCTTAACACTACTTCCATTGTTCCAATCCTAAAAACTCCCCACCTTGCATTGTCCACACCTAAATGGTACGATGCCATGCAATACGAATTTAGTGCACTTATTAAAAATGAGACTTGGGAACTAGTACCACGTCACTCGGACATGAATATTATTCATAGTATGTGGCTCTTTAAGCACAAATTTCGTTCCGATGGCTCTTTAGAACGTTACAAAGCAAGGTTGGTATGTGATGGTCGTAGTCAACAGGTTGGGGTTGACTGTGGTGACACATTCAGTCCGGTGGTAAAACCAACCACTATACAGACGGTTCTCACTCTGGCTCTCTCTAAATCCTAGCCCATCCACCAATTAGATGTTACAAATGCATTTTTACACGGCCACTTGCAGGAAACCGTTTACATGCACCAACCAATGGGATTTCGCCACCGGGACTACCCTGATCATGTTTGCCGCCTCAAGAAATCTCTTTACGGCCTCAAACAGGCACCCAGGGCCTGGTATCAACGATTCACTGATTTTGTCCTTCAGCATGGATTTACTCAGTGCAAAACCGATAATTCCTTATTTATTTATCACCACGGTTATGATGTCGCCTATCTTCTAATCTATGTCGACGATATCATCCTCACCACCTCAACTACGCCAACGGCTCATGACTATTCTTGCAGGTGAATTTGCTATGAAAGATTTGGGACCCTTATCCTATTTTTTGGGCATCTCGGTCACTAGATAGGGGGACACACTTTTCCTGTCACAACATGCATATGCCAAAGACATAATTCATCGTGCAGGTATGGACTCATGCAAACCTGCAGCGACCCCGGTAGACACTCAGAGTAAATTGGCCAGTGAACCGGATTCATTATTTGATGACTCTACCACCTATCGAAGCCTTGCAGGTGCATTACAATACCTAACTTCACAAGACCCGGCATAGCATACGCCGTTCAGCAAATATGTATGCACATGCACTCTCCTTGTATGGCTCACTGGAACGCTCTTAAGCGTATTATCGGGTACTTACAAGGCACTGCTGACTATGGTCATCATCTCAACTCTTCTTCGACACTCTCCATTCGTGCCTACACAGATGCTGACTGGGCATGTTGCCCGGATACTCGTCGCTCTACATCCGGGTACTGCGTCTACCTCGGCGACAACCTAATTTCATGGTCCTCTAAGAGACAATCCACCATTTCCCGTTCTAGTGCAAAAGCCGAACACCGTGGAGTTGCCAACGTGGTTGCAGAAATATGTTGGTTACAAAATCTTCTTCTTGAGCTACATCGTCCATTGACCAAAGCTTCCTTAGTCTACTGTGACAATGTCAGTGCCATTTACTTATCGGGTAACCCAGTCCAGCATCAACGAACCAAGCATATCGAGCTCGACATCCACTTCGTCAGAGAGCACGTTCAAAAAGGCTTGGTTCGTATCCTTCATATACCTTCCCGCTTTCAGATTGCCGACATCTTCACCAAGGGTCTTCCTCGGGTTCTCTTCGATGATTTTCGATCCAGTCTAAGCATACGTTCGCCTCCCGCTTCGACTGCGGGGGTGTAATAGACGCCACTAATTATGCCCGTATTTATAGTATTGTAATTAGTGTTTATTGTATCAATTATCTCCATAAATAGGAAATCTCTTTGTATCATTATATATTGTTTATTGTGAATGAAAGAAGGCAAGGGATTATCATAATTCTACAGTGCGTGTGCTCGATTCCTGTCGCAACCCCCGCCCCCTATCTGTCCCGGGAACGGGCGGTCGCGAGAATCAGTTTCGGTGGTATCGGTGTTTATCAATTTGGCAGCGGAAATTACATCAGGACCGTAGTTAGGAAATATTTTATTAGAGTAAAACACCATATTTTATAATATTAAACATATTGGGATAAAACCTAAGTTTTCATTACAAACTGATTTATAGAGATAATCTCCATTTTATTGAATAAAAAATCTTCTTTTATTTAGGTAGCTTTTATAGCCATTTTTCCAAGCCTTCAGTGCTGTCCAGCTGGCTTCTATTTGGCTTTCACATTTTGTTACCTGAAACGCGTTTAAAAACATTTTGTCAGTGGGAAATACTGGTGAGTGAATCACAGTTTAATCAATAAGAGTTTTATCTTTTAACTGTATTGAGAGCGATTACAATGTTTACATCTATACAATTACTCATTCAGTATTGTCAATCCTGACTGGTGGGTCATATTACCCATTGGCTAACACTTTGTCTAATGGTAACGTGTTCCACATTTTGTATACAAAACCCCAACATACCGGCAGTAATTGAAGACTACAAAGACTCAATCACTGCTTAATCACATTGTAAAATATTTAAGGTTTTGTAAAAACAGTTTACAAAAAGGAGATTACTCACTTTGCTGTCTTAGGGTTTTCTTTAAGGATTTCCTGGTGATTATCTATAAATTACACAAATGCACACGCGTTAGTATAATAACCCAATATTTACATTAGTAATACCCTCCCCGAGACAGCATTCCAACGACTACGTCAGGCAGAACCATGACAACCGTTACGGAACCCTGGATCAATCGGGTAGCGTATCTAATACGTAACCAGGGTTATGATACTTACAACGAGGCAGAACTTCGTTATTTAGGGGGGGGGGGGTATAATACCCGAGAATAGCTTTAACTATGTGAAATTTCAAGAGAGAAAGAAATGTGGTGCGAGTTGGGACTGAAGGCCGAAGGTATCTATTTATAGGGCTAGATTCGTAGTTCCTCGTGGCCCGCGAAGGATGTAGCCAAAGGCTACGCGGCCCACGACATAGGGTCCGCAGGCCCTAGCTGATCTGGGTCACCGCTCTAGCTTCGACGTGTGGCTGCCACGTGGCAGCTCAGGGTCTTGCCGTTTGGCCTATCGCTCGAGCCCCGCATAGACCAAGGAGGGGACTTACGCGGCCCGCGACAGAGTAATAAAATTAGTTTTTAATTAATTTTAATAAAAATAAAGGTATTCGGGGCCCGTTTTCGTATTCGGGGTGTATTTTGGAGCGTCTAGGGTCACGTTAAAGGTTCCGGGAGAACTGCTACATCTGTGGAGGTAAAGAAGTACATGACTTTAAATTTTATGTTAGATTTGTTGTCATATCTATTTGCCTACCTCTGTTTAGTTATCTTCAAACATGTATATATATATATATATAAGTGTATTTTTGGACATATAGGGACACTCTAAATATTTTTAGGATGTGGGAAATTATTTAGGAGGGTTGTTATATCCTCCCCTCCTTGTTTTTAGAGCTCGTCCTCGAGATCTACTGGAACATGTGTGGATATTTCTTTTGTATTTTTAATTCAAGTTCCCATGTGTACTCGAGTCCTCTTTTGGAGTCCCATTTTACTTTGACCATAACTAATCTCTTGTGCTTGAGGTTCTTAACTTTCCTGTCTTCAATCTGTAGAGGCCTCTCTACAAACTTTAACTGCCCATTTACCTCTATATCCTTAAGAGGTACCACCAGTGATTCTTCAGCTAAGCATTTCTTGAGATTAGATACATGAAATACATCATGTATTCCCGCCATTTCCTCTGGCAGTTGTAGTTGATAAGCTACAGGTCCTATTCTTTTCATAATCTCAAAAGGTCCAACATACCTGGGGCTTAGCTTTCCCCTTTTAATGAATCTTATCACTCTTTTCCAAGGAGAGACTTTCAATAATACTTTGTCTCCTACCTGAAATTCTAACGGCTTTCTTCTGTTATCAGCATAACTCTTTTGTCGGTCACGTGCTGCTTTCAGTCGTTCCTTGACTTGAATGATTTTGTTGGTCGTTTCTTGTACTATCACTGGTCCAGATAATTGCTTTTCCCCAATTTCTGCCCAACAGACTGGGGTTCGACACTTTCGTCCATAAAGTGCTTCGAATGGTATAGCATTGATACTTGTGTGATAACTGTTATTGTAAGAAAATTCTATTAATGGTAAGTGATCATCCCAATTACCTCCGAAATCAATTACACAAGCTTTAAGTATATCATCCATCGTCTGAATTATCCTTTCGCTTTGTCCGTCTGTTTGAGGATGATAGGCTGTGCTTAGATTCAACTTGGTTTCCATTGCTTTTTGGAAACTTGTCCAAAAATGAGAGGTAAAACGGCTGTCCCTATCAGAAACAATTGATAAAGGAATTCCATGTAATGAAACTATTTATTTACATATAGTTTAACTAATTGTTCCATACTGAAAGTTTCCTTCATTGGTAGGAAATGAGCTGACTTAGTTAGCCTGTCTACAATCACCCAGATTGTATCATTACCTTTCCTTGTTTTGGGTAATTTGGTAACAAAATCCATTGTTATCAATTCCCATTTCCATACTGGCATTTCTAACTGCTGCACCTGAGGGTTTCTGGTGTTCAACTTTGACTTGTGAACATGTTAAACACTTAGAAACATAAGCTGCTATATCCTTTTTCATTCCTATCCACCAGAAATTCTTTCTTAAATCTTGATACATCTTATCACTTTCGGGATGCATCATATACTTAGACTTATGGGCTTCTTCTAATATACGATGGCGTAGGTTTCCTAATTTAGGTATCCACATTCTTTTCTTATGGAATCTCCAAATTCCATCTGTTGCTTGTTCTAATTCCTTAATCATTCCTTTCAATTTTTCAGTATCATCCTCGATTACTGATTCTTTTGCTTTTCTAATCTGTTCATTTAAATCTACCTGTAGATTTAATTTAAGAGAACGTGCTCTTTTCGGTTTTTCATGATATTTTCGACTTAAGGCATCAGCTACTGTATTTTCCTTTCCTGTATGATACTGGATATTACAATCATAATCACTAAAAATTTCCATCCAGCGTCTCTGTCTCATATTCAACTCCTTTTGCCCAAAAACATACCTTAAACTCTTATGATCTGTAAAAATGGTAAACTTACTACCGTAAAGGTAATGTCTCCAAATTTTCAGGGCAAAAATTATGGCTCGTAATTCTAAATCATGGGTTGAATAATTCTTGTCACACCCCGATATTTCCACGTATTACCAGTGGGTCCAGTGGGGAGTATCGTGACTTAGTTGATATCATCATAGTCAAACAACACAATTTAAATGCACAGCGGAAGCAAAAGATGGGCACAGCGGAAGCAAAAGATGGAATCACATTATAAACTGAATAAATAGTAATATCAAAGTATTACAACCGTACTGTAAAGGATCCACAGGCGGATCAAAAGATAAAAAGATCATTGTTCAACAGACTTTAACATCTAAAGCTTGCAAGACTTGATTAATGATGCTAGGAGTAGCCGACCTATTTCGTCTAGTACCTGCACTTAGCCTTTTTGGAAAATACGTCAGTTTACACTGGTAAATACAATTAACTGACTCATTTTGAAAAGAGTTTAAGAAAATTAGTTTGAATGCACACGACACAAAATATCTTTTATAACTTGGGACAATTATTTAAAAATAATCTTGTATACAGTTTTACTTATTTGTCGTCCGTCAGGGCCGGTTAGAAGAGCCGGACAAGATTAACTGACACGCCACAGGTATAATGCCCACAAGGTTGATTCCTTTAAGTGGATTACCAGTTTTTACATAATGCAACAGTCAGGTGTATGCCTACACCCCGTGCTTAGGTCGTGGCCATTTCTCTGAATGATGCCAAGGATATCCGGGACATGGTCATTTAACCCCTAAAGGCCATACACCAAATAATACAGATTAAAACGGGTTATGTAAATACATTAATCACAATCCGATTTAAATGACTACACACCCGACCAAGCGGTATAATTATAATACCGTATCCCAAGCCCGTATAGGGAAAATGAGTTAAGAGTATTTACATGTGCAAAGTATAAATCACAAAAAACAAGTGCACGTAGCTTTTACCGGGCTCCTAATCTGGAACGGAGGTTTTTAATAACCTATTAGATTCCTAACGGGTCTTTAATTAAGCCTAAACTTAGACCGGTTAGTTTTAAAAGAAGATACGGTTCAAAACGCAAGATTAAGCGAAGACCGGATTAGAATGTGGTTTAGACCCGACAAGCTTGGATACTTGTTTAATATGGGTAAACTAAACACATTCTGGATTTTGAGACAAAAATGATAAGGTTTGACCCGTTTCGGTTATTATATGCAAACTAGTTACATAAACCGATCCGAACGCGAAAGATGCGTAACGGGTAACCAAATGATTCATGAACAGGTTTCCTAAGTTAATATGCCTTAAACATGTTGTAATATCAGTAGGATACATTCCATTATGCCCAAAATGAATTTAAACTCAAACTATGCCCCGTAGGGGCATTTTGGTCATTTTAAAGCTTATAAAAGAGTTTAAATGTAATTCTGAGTTTTAGGTCTGATATAATCAGTAAACATACTTAATTTATTAGGTTATATCAGTAGGGTATTACATATATGTGAAATTTATCATCTATAATCAAACTATGCACCGGAGGGGCATTTTGGTAATTTCACCTAAGGTCTAAAGGTCAAATCTGGAAATCTGAGTTTAAAACTTTTTCTTACTGCTAAAGTATAATAATTTACTTAAAATATAAATAGGTATCAATCCTTATATATTTAAAATAGTTTTAATACATACTATGCGCTTAAAACGCGTAAAAAGACGGTTTTAAGCGATTTCCGGGTTTTATATGAAAAGCTGATATTTTTATTATTCTAGAAGGCTTAAAATATTTTATTTATCATATTAGATCAGTAGAAAAAGGTTTGGTATCAAAAAGATTTGTAAAACTCATTTTATAGGCCAAAAGGGCAAAACCGACAATTACCGAATTAAAGCTCTAACCCTATGTTATGCTCAGCCTAAAAATAAATAAAAATCTTCAAAAATCCCAAAATATTATTTTATATCAGTAGCTAAAAAGTTTGGTATAAAAAATTGGGTTTAGATAGGCTTTATGCTAATTACGCCGTTTAATTAATAAAAAGCTTTATAATTACGCTATTGAGCATAACTCTTAATCTAGACCTCAAACTGATGTGAAAATTTAGGGACATGTTTATAAATCAGTAATAAGGATTATTGTCCTCTCACATTTTCAAAATTCTTGTTTTAAAGTCAAAAGGGCATATTTGTCAACATTTAGGCATATAACGGAAACATGCATATGAATCGGATAACTAATGTACCAAGTTGTATAATCACAGGGGGTTATACTACATAAAACCTGGTCCTAATAAAGCTCTAAGGCATTTCTAAATCATGCTACATTGGGTCAGAACTGAAAGTCAAAACAAAAGTCCACTTATGCGACTTTCGGTTCCAAACCGAGCTTAAACTGAAAATTGTCGGGTTGAACATGTTTAGACATGTTATTACATTAATTACCAAGTTATATTAGTGATAAAACAGGTTGCATGGCTTCTACATTGCTAATTATGCATTTATTTGAAAATTAGCTTTCTGTTGACTTTTCTGTCGCTGACAGGCTGAGGCGGCCCGCGTAAGGGTCCCCAGAAACCTTACGCGGCCAGTATGAGGCCCATAACAAGTTAAAACAAGTTTCAGCTATTTGCATTTTGGCCCCTGGTCCTTTTAAAAGTGGTTTTAAGTTCATTTCTTGCACTTTTAACCCTTTAAATTGATTTCTAAGGACCTTAAGAGTTAACCAAACTTTGTTAAGTCCTTGGTTAGTTTTATGATCACCCGAAAATCCTTGAATTTCAACGTTGACGCTTTTAACCCTTCATATACGAATGTTATCATAACTTTTTCATACGATAACGAAACCTTGTGAAATTTTTATCACTTATTCTAGTGAGCATAATTAATCGTTACAAAGCTTTGGGTTCACTAAAAGATCACTCAGAGGTATAAATTAAACATGTTGACACTTTTAACCCTTGTAGTTTGTAATCTCTCACTTTCTTTCACAATTGGCTTCGTATGATCCATGATTCATTCGTTTAAGGTTATAAACACCTTGTAGGGTTATTGAAAGGCATATTTATCCATTGTTGACATTTTGAATCCTTTTACCTACGTAAATTCTTTGTTTGTCAACTTTAGTCCCTTTTAACTTAATTCTTTACACGTTTAAAGTCCATGACACGTGTCAATATAATATTGGACATGAATTTACGAGGTGTTACATCCTCACCCCCTTAAAAGAAATATCGATCTCGAGATTTACTGAAATAAATGAGGGTACTTTTCTTTCATTGTGGATTCTACCTCCCACGTGTACTCGAGACCTCTACGGGCATCCCATTTAACCTTTACAATCGGTACATGCTTCCTTCGAAGCTTCTTAACCTATCGATCCTCGATCGACAAAGGTTTTTCAACAGATTCTAAGCTCTTATCTATGTGCACATCCGTATGTGGTATGACTAGCGATTCATCGGCTAGGCATTTCTTTAGATTGCAGACGTGGAATACATTGTGAATACCACTGAGCTCTTCAGGTAAGTTTAACTTATAAGCCACTGTTCCTACACATTCGATGATCTCGAATGGTCCTATATACCTTGGGCTTAACTTACCTTTCTTACCAAATCGCATCACTCCCTTCCAGGGTGATACATTAAGCAGAACTTTATCACCTACCTCGAACTTTAGAGGTTTACGCCTTTTATCTGCGTAGCTTTTCTGCCTATCTCTGGCAGCTTTAAGACAATCTCTTATCTGCATAATCTTGTCTGTCGTCTCCAGGACTATATCGGCTCCTGTTAGTTGGACATCTCTAACTTCTGCCAAACAAACGGGCGTTCTGCACTTTCTTCCATATAAAGCTTCAAATGGCGCAACTTGAATACTGGAATGATAACTATTATTGTATGAAAATTCGATCAATGGAAGATGATCATCCCAACTTCCACCAAGATCAATAACACAAGCCCTTAACATATCTTCCAGTGTTTAAATTGTTCGCTCGCTTTGACCATCCGTCTGAGGATGATATGCTGAGCTGAAGTTCAATCGAGTGCCTAGGGATTGTTGAAAGCTTTTCCAGAAATGCGATGTATACCTGGTATCCCTATCAGAAATGATAGATACTGGCACTCCGTGAAGAGATACAATCTCGTCCACGTATAGCCGAGCTAACTTATCTGAGCTGTGTGTTTCCTTAATAGGTAAGAAGTGGGCTGACTTAGTCAGTCTATCCACTATCACCCAAATAGTATCATTTCTTCGTTTAGTCTTTGGCAACTTGGTGATAAAATCCATAGTCACCATCTCCCACTTCTAGGTGGGAAGTTCAGCTTTGACTTGCGCGCACGTCAAACATTTGGCTACATAAGTAGCTATAGACTTCTTCAAGCCTATCCACCAATAATTTGCCTTTAGATCCTGGTACATCTTGTCAGCTCCAGGATGAACAAAGTATTTAGAACTGTGGGCTTCCTGGAGGATAACATCCTGAAGTCCTCCATAAATTGGAACCCATATTCGTCCATTTAATCTCAGAATCCCGTCCTTGCCATAGGATAACTGCTCAGCAGTTACTCCTAACTTTTCATCAGGATAGTTAGCTTATAATATAGCTTCTTTATGCGCGGCTAACAACTTTTCATTTAAACTATTCTTTAATTCAGTGCTCTTGGCATTGATTCTTATGGGCTTAACCCTTTCCTTCCTACTTAAAGCATCAGCAACTACATTTGCTTTGCCTGGATGGTATCTGATTTCACAATCATAGTCATTTAGAGTCTCCATCCATCGACGCTTGTTAGAACTTTTGAGATCGTTCATACTTGTGCTGGATAAGTTTTATAGTGGTCAGTAGCAAATTAGAATGTACAAGGGCTTGTTTTGTAACTCTCTAATAGTAATGTTCCTGACCTAGTGTAGATAAGATTCCAGCAAATTTATAAATTTGCTGGCAGATCAGGAACACACTATAAATAGCCCTCACATTGTAACCTTGGCAAGCTTTTGGCTCTTTGAATGAATATTGGTGTTGTTACTTTCTTTTGCTGATCTAGTGCTTAAATCTGATATCCAAGGTTGTTTATTGCTATATCTCATTGTTTGGATTCAATACAACACTTGTTGTATTCATTAATCCATTAGCTTCCCTTCATCTTTGATATTTCTTAACTTTTCATATCTCAAACACCTAATCAATAGGTGTTATGGGTTAAAACAACCAACCACTGTGATCCGGATTCGTTTTGGGTTCTACAACGCTGTCTCATGTTTAAGTCCTTCTGATTAAACAGATGTTGAAGGCTCTTGTGATCAGAATAGATCACACACTTGGTACCATACAAATAATGCCTCCATAGCTTTAATGCAAATACAACGGCACCCAACTCCAAGTCGTGGGTGGTGTAATTCTGTGCACCTTTAATTGTCGAGAAGCATAGGCAATGACCTTGCCTTTCTGCATAAGCACACATCCCATACCAGTGTGTGATGCGTCGCAGTATACTACAAATTCCTCTATTCCATCAGGCAATGTTAATACTGGTGCATTGCTCGACTTTTGCTTAAGGATGTCAAAGGATTCCTGCTGCTTAGGACCCCAATCAAACTTAATATTCTTACGTGTCAACGAAGTTAGGGGTGCAGCAATCCTTGAGAAGTTTTCAATAAATCGCCTATAATATCCTGCCAGACCTAAAAAGCTGCGAATTTTAGTGGGCGTCTTCGGCTCTTGCCAATTCATGACAGCTTCAACCTTAGCGGGATCCACCTGGATACCACGCTCACTAACCACGTGTCCAAGAAACTGGACTTCACGAAGCCAAAATTCACACTTTGAAAATTTGGCATAGAGTTTCTCTTGTTGAAGCAGTGAAAGAATACAACGAAGGTGTTTCTCATGGTCAGCTTGATTCTTCGAGTAAATAAGAATATCATCGATGAAGACGATGACAAATTTATCCAAGTAGGGCTTGCAGACGCGGTTCATGAGATCCATGAATGCTGCTGGTGCATTAGTGAGCCCAAAAGGCATCACTAAGAACTCGTAATGACCATAACGAGTCCTAAATGCAGTCTTGTGTACATCTTCATCTTTAACCTTCAGTTGATGGAAGCCTGACCTCAAGTCGATCTTGGAGAAGTAACTTGCCCCTTGCAATTGATCGAACAGATCGTCGATCCTGGGTAATGGATATATATTCTTGATAGTGACTTTGTTAAGCTCGCGATAATCAATGCATAGACGCATCGATCCATCCTTTTTCTTTACAAACAGGATTGGTGCTCCCCAAAGAGACGAACTAGGTCTAATAAAACCTTTGGCTAACAAATCATCCAGTTGAGTCCTCAACTCTTTCATTTCAGTTGGTGCTAACCTGTAAGGTGCTCTCGCAACAAGTGCTGCTCCAGGAATGATGTCAATTCTGAACTCTACTTGTCTATCTGGTGGCAAACCAGGTAGTTCTTTGGGGAATACTTCGGGATACTCAGAAATGATAGCGATGTCTTCAACCTTGGGCTTCTGCTCATCAATAGTTACCTGTGCCATATAAATGACACAACCCTTCTTCAAGCACCTTGATGCCTTGAGCATAGACACTTGCTCGGGCAGTCCATACTGGGTATCTCCCTGAATGGTAAGTGGCTCACCAGACGGAGTCTTGATCACCACTTGCTTTTTGTTGCAAACGATCTGGGCTTGGTTATGAGATAACCAGTCCATGCCTATAACTATGTCGAAACCAGCTAACTTCAGAGGAAGTAAGGATAACGGAAAAGAGTGGTTCCTAATGGATATAACACATCCATCTAATACAGTTGAGGCTGTCTCTGGGGTACCATCAGCTAATTCTACCTCATATTTCACGCTCAGGGTTTTAACAGGTAAATTCAGCAACTTACAAAACTTATTATCTACAAATGACTTATCCGCACCCGAATCAAATAACACCCTTGCATAAACATCATTTATAAGGAAGGTACCTGTTATCACATTATCGTATTGAACAGCTTCTCGTGCATCCATTCGGAAGACCCTTGCGTTGGTCTTCTTGACCTCTACAGGCTTTTTGGCATATTTAGGGCAATTGGTCTTGATATGCCCTTTTTCATTATAGTTGTAGCACGTAGCATCTTTTACTTTCTTGCAGTCTACCGTCTTGTGCTCCTTGGACTTGCATAACCCACATGCAGCTGGTCCTGACTGAGACTTAGATACTAACCTGCATTTTCCAAAGTGACGTTTCTGGCAAGTCTTGCACTTTGGCTTCTCCTATGCTTGTTGACTACCCTTTCTAGACCCAAACTTCTTTTTATGGTCTGTGGTTCCCTTAAACTTCTTCTCAGACCGTCGTGAGTTATCATCCTCACGTTTTCTCTTACCTTCTTCCGAGTTCTTAAGCGATCTTTGCCTGACCGCGTCCAAGGTAAGGGATAAAGATAGGTCAGCTGCTGACCTAAAAGTAACAGGTCTAGACGCCTTAACACTGGCCTTGATCTCTGGGGCTAAACCCCCAATGAAGCGAGCAATTCGTTTGGGTTCCGGTGTTACTAGATACGGAATCAGCCTAGACAGGGTATTGAAACTGGTGAGGTAAGCTTGACAATCTAAATTCTTCATCACCAATGATAAGAAATCTGACTCAATTCTTTCAACCTCATGCTGAGGGCAGTAATTTTCTTTAATGAGAGCAACAAACTGATCCCATGTCAGATTATAGAGTGGGACCTTTCCAGCAGCTTGAATGAGAGACTTCCACCATGCTAGTGCCTCTCCCTTGAATGATTGGGATACATACTTTACCACATCCCTTTCAGCACAACCGCTGATATCGACCACGATGTCCATTTCATCTAACCAAGTCATACAGTCAACTGCTCCCTTTTCCCCAGTGAAATCCCGGGGTTTGCAAGAAACAAAGTATTTATAAGTACAGGACTTGGTACGTGGTTCATTATCAAATACTATCCTTTTGGATGGAACACTGTGTTGATTCGAGGAATGTTGAGCATCTTCTTTCTTGGGCTCATGTTGCTGAGATGGTGGCATACTGTGTGCCTTAGATTGAGTCTTAGGTTTAGAGTGTGGTGCAGATAGGGTCCTGTTTCGAGTCCCGCTAGATTCATTAAACTGCTGCTCCATAGCTTTTGTAACAACATTATCTATTAATGCTTGCAGTTCCGCACCGGTCACATGTATCTTAGTATTTTGATGGTTTTCTAATGGATGACTGTTTACTTCTTCTGACCTAGCCATGTAACTTAAATGCTATATAAAAGAAAAATAATGACAAGGTTTATTTAGAAGCTTATACAGTACTATCGTTCTTGACGATTTATTAACCATGGTATTAATAACCATTTTGGTTAATTTGTTAAATATATTTATATTCAGGATCTTTATTATAGTCCTTAATTATAATCAAATAATAGCACAAAAGCCAAGTCACAGGTACATAGTTAATTTATAAGCCAGGATTTTTTGGAATCGAGGCATTAAGGTTTGAATCAAATTCATTACCTTTTCTTGACAGGGAGTCGTGGACCACCACTGTCTTTTGTCTCAAAGGACGGTAATTATGGCCCGTAGGCACTTCATCCCTAATGGATGATTATATAAATAAGGAGGGAATTGGAATAATCCAATTTAAAGATGACTTATGTGATTTTATCGAATCACATTTTGCCAAGAATGTTAACATGTTTACAGATGTTAACCAGGATTTGAATCTTTTAAATAGGTTTTACCATCTTGGCCATATCTAGAATGACATGTGGATAGGTTTTACCTTTAAGATTCTTTTTAATATTTAATGCAGAACAATCCTACATTGAGATGTTAATAAGGATCTGAATCTAATTGAGGAATTACCATCTTGCCCCTGTCTTAAAATGACACATGGGCTAGGTCTTGTCCTTTTTAGATTTTGCCATTTTATTATAATGGTAGATCTTTTAAAGGAATGTTATATTTCATTTATTTCGTATTTTATGTTTATGCATATAATTAAAATGAAAATTTAAATCAAACCATTCCACTACAAAATGAAACAAGTACAGGTTTGCCCTAAACGAGACTTCTATAGAAATAACATGCCCACACAGGGGCTAAACAAACCTAACATACCCACGCAGGGGTTAAACAGAAAGACATGCCCACGCTGGGGCTGAATACGGAAACAGATGTCCACGTAGGGACTTGATTACAACATAAATAAATAAACAAGGATCTTCAAAAATCCCTTCTCTTGGTCTTCCCCTTGGTTGTTCCTACGTTCTGCTTGAACTTCCCGCTCAACTTGGTCCAACCTATCGAGAACCTCTTGTTGTTGCTCTGGTGGTATCAATTGCGGCTGTGGCGGCTGCTGATGTAGAGGTTGAGGAGGTGGCGGCTGTTGGTACCCATAAGCTGGGTATCCAGCTCCCTAGGGAGCTCCATAGGGCCCCTCTGGGTGAAGAGCATTGTAGTCCCATGCTGCCTGGTACAGGTCAACATTAGTATTGTTGTAGTTGGTGTGGGCCGGTTGCTCAAAGGGATTATACGCCGCTGAGCCGACGTATGCAGGAATTGGGTTACCAAAACCCAATGGCGGTGGCATGATAGGCGTGGAGTCTACCTCGGAGACGGGGTTTGAAGGTCCCCCCATCTGCGGGTCTTCGTGGAGTGGCGGATAGTGGCTGCCACTTGAAGGTTGAGGGGTGCTGATATGCACTCCTCCTCGCACGGACATCCGTGCGTTCGATCTTCGTCGCCTCGGTGGCTCCGGAGGTGGCTGCTGAACTGGTGGTGGTGGCGGTGGAGTGACCGCGACAAAACGAGAATCCTCGGAAGGATCCTGCTGCTGCTGCTGATGAGGCGATGAGTGCTCGGAGGGGGTAAAATACCATTCATATTGGGCGAATCTCGCCTGGTAGCTGTCTGGACCACGGTAAGGTGATCCGTGAAACGATGACCCATCAGAGATCTCAATGGGGTGTGTAGGGGTTCCAGATGGTGGCTCTGCGGGATCGGTGTCCTCGTCCATGTCCAAGGCATGGTCGCCAGAAAAATGGTCATCGGGTCCCAATGGGTTAAAACCCACTGGCTCTTCAATGTAGTTTGCCGGGTTGAACTGGCTCTGGAACAAGGGTGTCGGGTCAATGAAAGAATGGTGAGAATTGGATCATTGGAGAGGGATTAAAGAATGGTGTGAGTCGTGGGGCTCATTTTCAGTTTGGGGCCCGAAAGAATGGTGATATGATGGTGACGAACTTAGCGAGATGGATCGCCTCACTGGCTCTATATAGGTCCTCCAAGGTTCCTGTGGGCTTGTACTCATAGTGATGGATGGGGTTCGTCTGTGTGATGGCCCGGCTTCGTGGTCGTGGCCTGTGATTGGTGCCTTTCCTCTTCCTCTCCTGAATCTTGGTGGCATGATTGATTGATGTCAATATAAACAAAGATAACAACAAAGAAATATAAAGGACAAAATAAAACGAAGTAGGATTAGTCCTATGTTCTTTGTCTAGACTCGAAAGTCGAGGAATGTGCAACTGTGTAACTGAGATTAAACACAAAAGGCTAGTGTTTAATTCACTCAGTGTTGGCTCTGATACCAACCTGTCACACCCCGATATTTTCACGTATTACCGGTGGGCCCAGTGGGGAGTATCGTGACGTAGTTGATATCATCATAGTCAAACAACACAATTTAAATGCACAGCGGAAGCAAAAGATGGAATCACATTACAAACCGGATAAATAGTAATATCAAAGTGTTACAACCGGACTGTAAAGGATCCACAGGCGGATCAAAAGATAAAAAGATCAGTGTTCAACAGACTTTAACATCTAAAGCTTGCAAGACTTGATTAATGATGCTAGGAGTACCTGCACTTAGCCTTTTTGGAAAATACGTCAGTTTACACTGGTAAATACAATTAACTGACTCATTTTGAAAAGAGTTTAAGAAAATTAGTTTGAATGCACACGGCACAAAATATCTTTTATAACTTGGGACAATTTTTTAAAAATAATCTTGTATACAGTTTTTACATAATGCAACTGTCAGGTGTATGCCTACACCCCGTGCTTAGGTCGTGGCCATTTCTCTGAATGATGCCAAGGATATCCGGGACATGGTCATTTAACCCCCAAAGGCCATACACCAAATAATACAGATTAAAACGGGTTATGTAAATACATTAATCACAATCCGATTTAAATGACTACACACCCGACCAAGCGGTATTATTATAATACCGTATCCCAAGCCCGTATAGGGAAAATAAGTTAAGAGTATTTACCTGTGCAAAGTATAAATCACAAACAACAAGTGCACGTAGCTTTTACCAGACTCCTAATCTGGAACGAAGGTTTTTAATAACCTATTAGATTCCTAACGGGTCTTTAATTAAGCCTAAACTTAGACCGGTTAGTTTTAAAAGAAGATACGGTTCAAAACGCAAGATTAAGCGAAGTCCGGATTAGAATGTGGTTTAGACCCGAAAATATTGGATACTTGTTTAATATGGGTAAACTAAACACATTCTGGATTTTGAGACAAAAATGATAAGGTTTGACCCGTTTCGGTTATTATATGCAAACTAGTTACATAAACCGATCCGAACGCGAAAGATGCGTAACAGGTAACCAAATGATTCATGAACAGGTTTCCTAAGTTAATATGCCTTAAACATGTTGTAATATCAGTAGGATACATTCCATTATGCCCAAAATGAATTTAAACTCAAACTATGCCCCTTAGGGGCATTTTGGTCATTTTAAAGCTTATAAAAGAGTTTAAATGTAAATATGAGTTTTAGGTCTGATATAACCAGTAAACATACTTAATTTAATAGGTTATATCAGTAGGGTATTACATATATGTGAAATTTATCATCTATAATCAAACTATGCACCGAAGGGGCATTTTGGTAATTTCACCTAAGGTCTAAAGGTCAAATCTGGAAATATGAGTTTAAAACTTTTGCTTACTACTAAAGTATAATAATTTACTTAAATTATCAGTAGGTATCAAGCCTTATATATTTAAAATAGTTTTGATACATACTATGCGCTTAAAACGCGTAAAAAGACGGTTTTAAGCGATTTCTGGGTTTTATATGAAAAGATGATATTTTTATTATTCTAGAAGGCTTAAAATATTTTATTTATCATATTAGATTAGTAGAAAAATATTTGGTATCAAAAATATTTGTAAAACTCATTTTATAGGCCAAAAGGGCAAAACCGACAATTACCGAATTAAAGCTCTAACCCTACGTTATGCTCAGCTTAAAAATAAATAAAAATCTTCAAAAACCCCAAAATATTATTTTATATCAGTAGATAAAAAGTTTGGTATCAAAAATTGGGTTTAGATAGGCTTTATGCTAATTACGCCGTTTAATTAATAAAAAGCTTTCTAATTACGCTATTGAGCATAACTCTTAATCTAGACCTCAAACTGATGTGAAAATTTAGGGACATGTTTATAAATCAGTAATAAGGATTATTGTCCTCTCATATTTTCAAAATTCTTGTTTTAAAGTCAAAAGGGCATATTGGTCAACATTTAGACATATAACGGAAACATGCATATGAATCGGATAACTAATGTACCAAGTTGTATAATCACAGGGGGTTATACTAACATAAAACCTGGTCCTAATAATGCTCTAAGGCATTTCTAAATCATGCTACATTGGGTCAGAACTGAAAGTCAAAGCAAAAGTCCACTTATGCGACTTTCGGTTCCAAACCGACCTTAAACTGAAAATTGTCGGGTTGAAACAGGTTGCATGGCTTCTACATTGCTAATTATGCATTTATTTAAAAAATTAGCTTTCTGTTGACTTTTTATGATTAAGTCTGACCCGACATATGACCTAGTTAGAGTGGGAATCAGAGAGTACCCTTTTAAGGGTTTATTAGCCACATAATTACCAACTTATAGGTACTTTCAATTTGAGATTTGACTGGACAAATTATGATTAATTGTGAAGTCAAACCTTAATTACGACGGTTTGACTTTAGGCTTGTTGGTGCATACGTCTGTCGACTTCATCTTGTATCGAGTCGTGTAATAGAATAGATGAAACAAGTCACATAGTTCGAGATTAACAGGATACAGAGGTGAACAAGCCAGTTCAAGCGAAGTGGTCAGTTCAAACGAACTGGACCAGTTCATACGAACTGGAGATGCTTGTTCAAACGAACTGGATTTAGTATAAATAGTGGACTTGTTGTTTTCATTTGGAACTTTCCGGTTTGTGCAACGAAGTGCTGCCGAAGTGTTGTCAGGTTGTAAATCTTTATAAAATCAATCATACAACAGTTTAAAGTGTAAATCTTGCTGAATTGACCTCTACACGTTTGTTTCCGCCTTTCGTATAGAGATAAACTCTTCTGATCGACTCCTTCGGGTCTGAAAATGATCCTACAAGTGGTATCCGAGCTCAGGAGGAAGAGTTCTACCGATTCAGCTTGTTTTTTCATAAAAATTCTGATTTCTACTCATATTCTTCACATTTTTCAAAATTAAACAAGTTTTACTGGATAAAATGGCTTGATTTTGATATATAACGTTCGAAACAGTGGTTTAATCAACCTGTGAAAGTTTCAGATCTTAAAACAGTTGAAAACTTGTTTAATTTGGTAAAAAACCAACCAGATCGTTTGAGAGATATCCAATGCACACGAACAGAACTGTAAACTCAGATCTACAACAATTCAGTGGACGTTTTTGAACATTTTATACATCATTGTGATCGGAATCCATTGAACTACAATCCTTGAACATATCAGATCCTAATTCAATCGAAAACATGATAATATTTGGCAAAATATCATCAGATCGTTTGAACAATGGCACAATTCGTTTGAGATTTTGAATCCCAGTTCGTATCAGTTCAGACGAACTGAGTTTTGAATCTCTGTTCGCATCAGTTTCCTGATCGTTTGAAGAGTTCAGTTCGTTTGTTCTTCTTCCAGGTCGTCTAAAACAGTTGATTCAGGTCGTTTGTATCATAATGATCAATTTGTCAAAAGCTACACCAGTTCGTATGAAGTGATTCATCCAGTTCGTCTGAAAGGTCATATGAAGTGACCAGCATACCAGTCCGTCTGAATTTACCTCGTGTGAACCTTAGGTCTTTTGAATCACAGTTCGTCTGAATTTTAGTCCGTTTGAAACTTTCAGGTCACTTGGAAGTTGGTCAAAACACTTGAAAATTTATTCAGGTCATTTGTTGTCAGTTTGCATGTGAAGACATTTAGAAAATTAAAGTTCATCATTGAGGTCAACAAGTCAAAACGTTACCCTATCGGTCAACACTGTCACCTGATTGTTATTACTGTTGATTCACTCGTTCAAACATCCGTCCGATTCAAATTGTTTGATAAGTGTTTAAGCTAATCATTTTTGTTTGATTGTCAGGTGCTTCACTAGGTAAACCAGTTCGTTTGAAAGCTTGTGTGAGAAATCTTTTGAAAACGAAACATGGAGAACGAGTTTTACAATGCTTTTGCTAGTCCGATATCAATTACGCAGAACACGATGCTTGAAAATGAAATTGGAACAACTCAAAAACCGCCTAAGCTTTTGGATATTGATGATTTTAGTGGATGGGCTGAATGATTTGGTAACTGGGTTGAAGCTTATCATTTAGATGCATGGGAACATACTGAAGTTCAATATTTTAGACCAGTTGGTAGCGATCGAGAGAAAATACCAGTTAGAGATTTGAGTGCTGAGGAGAAAAAGAAATACAAAGATGAGAAGTTGATGGTTAGTTTGTTGCAGCAGGCGATTAAAGAAGACATCTTGATTTTACTTCAACATAATGGAACTGCACATTCTATATGGACAGAATTAGAAACAAAGTTTCTTGGTAGTGATGACATGCTTAAAAACAAAAAGTCTTTGATGAAGAAGGAATTCAATTTGTTTCGAGGTTTAAGAAATGAAAGCACCAAGCAGATCATTGAAAGATACTGCAATTTATTGAAAAACATGAACAGATTGAGTATCAAAAAGGATAAAGATGAGTTGATTGAAAAGTTAGCTGATGCGTTGCCACATGATGAGTGGGGCACGTATCTTATGATGTTGAAAAACAAACCGGGTTTTAATGATCTAACATTGAGTGATTTTATTAAACAGCTTGAAGCTCAAGAAATGGAGCAACGAAAGATAGCGAAAATGAAGAATTATGATGGAGAGCAAGACATTGGTTTGTACTACAAAAGTGGTGTTAATGACAAAATCAAGTTTTCGCCAAAAGTTGAAATTGCTTACAATGCAAAAAGTTCTTCAGAAAGTTCATCTCAGGGATCAAGCAGCAAAACTGGATTCACTTCATTTCCAACATTTGATCCACATTTTTCTACAACAAAAAGTGGCAAAGTTCTTCAATGCAACATTGCTTTGAACCTTGAAAATGATCAGAATTATACCGAGGAAGTTGCTAAAAGCCACATGTCTTTGTTGGTGACTGTGCTTGAATCCTATGGAGGATTAGTTGCAGGAAGGATCGGGAATCCAATGCTAACAAAAGAGGATTACGATCAAATTGATGCTGAGGAGATGGAATTGATGGATATAAAATGGTGCATGGCTAGTGTATTGAGACGTGCTGAAAAGTTTAAAGAAATTACAGGCAGAGATGATTTTCGCGATGCACATGTTTCAGCTTTAGGATTTGATAAGTCTAAAGTTACTTGTTTTCGATGCAGGGAAAAAGGGCATTTCAAGAGAGAGTGCACAAATCGTGAAGCAAGTGGAGCTCAAAATCCCTTTGGAAACAATGATTATTATCGAAAAGCGTTATATCATCAAGTTGCTCAACAGCCACATCAACAACAACAGCCACAAACAGCTCATGGTAGGAAAGAAATTGAAGATTCAAAGAGAGCATGTCTTGGTAACCAATCTAATGGAAAAGGTTTCAGTTGGGATAAATACATTCCAACAAATAGTAAAGTATGTGTGGCAGAACAAGAAGATGAAAAATTGGCAGAAGTTTTTAGTTGGGATGATTATTGCCCAGACAAAGAATTCCTGAAGAAAGGATTTGTTGCTCAGGTTATCAATAATTATACTGATGATTATTGGGCAGAAAAAGTCAGAAAACGTTTAAATGGTGAAGCTGAGAAAAAGAAAGTAGTTGCAGAAGAAGTTCAAGTGAAAGTAGTTAAAGAAGTTCCAGCATTTGAAATCAAAACAGATGATGAGGTAGTCAAAGTTGCTGGGAAGTGTATGAATTGTGACTCTCTGATAATGCAGAACAATGAATTGCTGCACAACATAAAAAGATTAAAAGAATCATATGATACTTTGAACAGAGAGATGAATAAGTACAACGAGTCAAGTAGTGAACAAGTTGTAGCAATGAATACACTCAAAGGAGCTTACATGAGATAGCTTGACGATGTTAACTACTACACATAGAAGTGTGCTGAACATGAATTGAAGTTGGCAACACAAAGAATTGAAACTGAAAGAGTTAACAATTTATTAAAAAGTTACTCATGTTCTACTTTAGTTGTTGACAGGATTTACCCTATAGTGGAAAAATTGAAGACATTTGAAGAAGAGAAGAATTCGGAAGATGAAAAGTCTGTGACAAAAGAAGATGATGAAGTGAATACATCTGGTAAGAAATCAAGTGTGGTTTATAACAAATGTCCGCCACCTGTTGAAAATGCATATTCTCCACGAAATGCTAATTCTGAAAGAGTAAAAAAGGCAACGAACTTACAGTGGGAGTCTAAGTCGTCAGACAATTTGGCAGAAAGTATAGATGTCACTTTCACGTCGTCCGATACTGATCATGAGTCCGAGTTAATAAAAAAGGTGGTCGATCAGGTGTTGGATAAGGATGAAACAGAGGAGTCAATGTTGGAGTCCAAACCAAAGTCAAAGTCTGAGTCCAAATCGTCAAAGTCAACAGTCAAAAAGGACAAACATGTGTATAATAAAGAGTTCTTGATATCAAAATCTAATTTGGATGATGAACCGATCAAAGTAGCATATACTTTGATAGATTCTGACAAATTATATTCTGATGAGATTTTTCCAATAAGAGGTGTTAAACCGGAAATGATTAAAAAGGTTTTCAAACTGACAGAAATTAATATTTCTGAAATAAAAGATGCAAATCTTTCTGAAAAACCTAAACCTTACACCTCAAGATATCAACAACGTTTAAACAAGAAAAAGGGTTACAGTTCTGGATCGGGTTTTCAAAAGAAATCAAACCATAACGGTGATTTCAAAAAGAATGGATTAGGTTTTATTCCACCGAAAAATTATAAAAATGAGAAAACTTATAAACCAAAAACTGTTTTTGTTTCAGGAACAAGTGCTGAGAAAGAACAAAAGAGTTCATTTTGGAAGCAGACAAATCAAGAATTCCTTGCAAAGAAGTAAGATGAGATGAAGAAAAGTGTTGCTCAGAAAAAGACAGAGACGAGAATCTGTTTTCAATGTAAAACAGTTGGTCATATTGCCAGAAATTGTCCAAAGACAATACAGACAAAACAAGAAATCTCTGGTAAACAAAAAGAAAAAAATGTTGAGAAAACTGAACTTAAAACCAGAAAATTTACAGGTTTTGAAAATTCAACTTTTGAAGTTGGTGAATGTTCAAGGAATGTTTTAAAAAGAAAAGAAAATCTGAAAAATCAGAAATGGGTGGTTAAAGGTTCAGGGAATAGTTCTGGTGATGAATCTGATTCCACAAAATCAGAGGAGCCAAAAGTTGTTATGAAAGAAAAGAATTCAGTTTCGACTGTGGATGATGCAAACTTTCCATCACTGCGGGCTGAAAATTTTAAAAAGAAAGTTGGAAAAGTTGAAATCTCAAATCAATTCTATTCTGAAAAGAAAGAATTTGATGTTGAGAAAGTGTTTAATGGAAATGTTAAAAAGATATTTGGTAAAATGGTTGATGGAAATGCAAAAGGGGTGAAAGAATTTTATGAAACTAAAAGAAGTGTTCAAACCCCTGAAGAAGTTGAGAAGGTTACACCTAAAGCTGGTTAGGCTTGGGTGTCTGTATTCTTTACTTAAAATCCTGACTAGCCGGAGCTCCCAAGTAGGTAATCGCGGAGCATGAATCGGCATCATTCTTATATTGTTTGTTTTGAAAAATTGAAAATTTGGTCACAAATATGACTAGCTGGAACTCCCAGGTTGGTAAGTGAGGAGTAGGAATCGGCATCTTGAGAATTCAACCTACATATGGTAACTTACAAGTGGTATTGGTTGGTAAGTCATGTGGTTTAAAAATTGATTGAAAAAGGTTTTTACCTACAAGTGGTAAAATCAAGGTCATTAGGTTGAACTTGATTGAATTATTCTTACAAGTGGTAAATCAGGGACATTAAGTTGTATCTGATTTCCTACAAGTGGTTGAGAAACAAAATGCCGAGTTTATCCCCTAACCTATAAATGGTTAAAATCAATCAACAAAACTTATTTTCCGGAAAAACCATTTGATTAAAACAAACTTAAGTGTTTTGAAATCATAATGGGAAAATAGTTTGTTGTGAGGGGGAGTTCTGATTGTTTATGCCAAGTGGATGGCGATTTGAAGCGATTCGATATCAGTTGTCACGTTACTTGTACAGTTTGTTTTCAAATTTCCGTTAAATGTGTTTGAATTTTATGGGGAGTAAGAATTTTAGAAAATCCAAAAACATTTGAAAATTTGAAAAATCCAAAAACATGATGAAATAAAAAATTGAGTTTTGTTGTATAAAAGAGGAAATGATAGTACATCAGTGGACTGTCACGACATGCTAAAGAAATGGATAGTCAAAATGTGATAAACGGTCTCACTGATGATATGCTAGTAGGTTTTTGTACATTTAGTAGATTTTGACGAGATATAAACTTAAATTTTAAACTTGCTTATATCGTGGGGAAACATCTCTCGGATATATGGGTAACCTCCAAAATCTTGTTTGAAAGGTCCCTCTTTCTGAGATATTAGGTCTTTATACTCAGTGATATCTGGGGTATTATCCCGGGACTTCTGATTTTGCGGAAGCAATGGCCTAGTCCCCGGAGAATACTTTCCGCTTGCTTGAAATATAGCGCCGCCCTCAGCATAAATGATGAGACAACAAAATTGCTAATCAATGCTGTTGTAAAAAAGATCCTCTAAAGGGGACACACCGAAAGTCGAGCCGTCATCTCTCTGCTGAACGGAAGTTCTGACCTGAGCTCTCACGGTTTCGCAATTTAACCCCTTACAGATATCATCTGTAGTATGCTCACCTGTAAGACTGAATATTGGGATCTGGATACAGGAGTATATTCTGAGGTGGGACACGCTATTAAGTTCAAGTATCTAAGACATTAATCTCGTATCTCGAAACAGTTGAACTTTGTGTGAAAATTTAAGTGGATTAGTATACTGACAATCTAAGTGAATCGTTTAGAACTTGAAATGTTTAAAGCTTAACGATGTTGGTGATTTGTCTCATAAACTGATATGATCCTCTTGCACAAACTCACAAAAATATTGTTTGTATATATTTCTTTATTGCATTTCTTTACATTTAAAATTTCAAAAAGATTTTCAGTGTGTTTTAGCATAAATTTTGAAAAATACAAAAAGATTTTCGACAACTGGTGTTGAAGAGCTAATTTTCAAAATTCCGAGTGCTAGACATGATGAACAGATGGTTTGGAAGAGTGTGTTGTTTTGATAAGAAAAACGATATTTCTTCAAATATTTCATCAGAGATCTACATTGAAAAATTATTCTTTGAGTGTTTTATTCCTGAAAGTGTTTTATTAGATGGTGAGATTGTTTTTATAAGTGATCATCAGAAAATTTATTTTGAGGTAGAGATTTGTGCAGATAATGATAGAGTCAGGAATCGACCTTGAACCTATGGAAAGAGCAAAGAGCCAGGTTACTATCTTGGAAATAAGAATTCCAGACTACAATCCCAGCTTACTGAGAGGGGGAGTCTGAATGTTAAAGAGCCAGGTTCTGATCTTGAGGTTGTGATTTGTAACACCTCGAAAATTCACGTCCTATAATGTATTGACACGTGTCATAAGCTTTGAACGTGTGAAAGAATACTCTAGAAGGACTAAAGTTGACAAACATGGAAAATATGTGAATATAAGGGTTCAAAATGTCAACAATGGATAAATATACCCTACAATATCCCTACATGATGTTTATACCCTTAAACGAATGATTCATGGATCATACGAATCTAATTGTGAAAGAAAGTGAGAGATTACAAACTACAGGGGTTAAATGTGTCAGCATGTTTAAAGTATACCTCTGAGTGACCTTTTAGCAAACCCGAAGCTTTTTAACGATCAATTATGCTCACTAGAATACATGATAAAAATTTCACCAAGTTTCACTAGCATATGAGAAAGTTATGACAATATTCGTATACGAGGGGTTAAAAGCGTCAACATTGAAATTTATGACTTTTCGGGTAACCATAAAGTTACCCAAGGACTTAACAAAGTTTGGTTATGTCTTAAGGCCCTCAAAAGTCAAGTTAGAGGGCTCAAAGTGCAAGAAATCATGTTAAGATCAAGTGTAGAAGGACCAGGGACTAAAAGCGTCAAAAAATGCATAAGTTTGCATTTTCGCGCATAACTTACGTTCTGAATACACCCGGACATCCAAAAATTTATGTAAGCACTAAAATATTTTATTTTAGTGTTTGGCATGAGAAAAATCCATTCGTCGCGCAATTTGGATCGTTTTTTGCGCTTATGCGCATTCAGTCGTAATTAACCGAACATCGCGATCGTACGACCAAACGAACGTTGGTGACCGACCGGATAATATTTAAATCCCACAAATATTCTGTTCTGATTAAAATCTTATTTTAATCAGGTCCGTGTTGAAAAATAAATTAAAACGCCTAAAAACGTTATTTTTCAAAGTTTAAGCGCGTACCGTGTGTTTCTGCGCAACACAGTGCTTCTATTGCAAAACGCAGACAACGCAGCCAGTCCTGGCAACTGAAATTTATTTCAGTAATATCTTGGCGATTTTATTTTTATAGAGTAATAAAAATAATTTAGAACGCCATAAACCGGGATTTAAACGCTAGATAAAATACCCGGTACCCAGTTAAATAGCCGTTTTAGCCATATGCCAGGAATATGCTAAGGTATATGTTAAGGAATATGCCAGGAATATGCTAGGAATATGCTTGGAATATGCTAGGAATATGCTTGGAATATGCTAGGAATATGCTAGGAATATGCTTGGAATATGCTAGGAATATGCTTGGAATATGCTATGAATATTCTATATGGAAGATCCTATAAATACCCAACCCTTTCAACCCCAAAAACCCACACCTTTGAAATATGAATTTGCTCTCTAAGTTGTTGTGTTTAACACTTCATACCTGAGAGTATTCGGATTCAAACCTTCCGTTCTTGGACCCTTTGTAAGTGTTCCTTCGTTCTTTTATTCGTTTTAGCGTTAAAGTCAAACTTTGTTGGACTTTCTGCATTGACCAGTTTATGGTCAATGCGAAGTTAATTTGAACTTCATAACGTGAGCATAATCACGATGGTTATAGTCCCTTGTGACTATACCTACTGATTACCACGTTATCTAGGCTCAGTGACGAGTCGTAGTTTCGGCCAAAATGCGTATTCTTGCGTATTTTGTAACCAAACTACTCTTAGGTATCAAAACCGTTTGTTTTGATACCAAACCTGTTTTCTAAACATAGTTAAGCATGTTTTAACATGCTTAGCTCGTCACTTTTAGTTTAGTGCTTATGTAGGGTCGTAAGGTAAGCGATCTAAATAATCGCTTATACTTTCGAACCCGACCCGTTTGGTCGATCATTAGGATCCGACCAAACACATTAGGTGACCATAGTATATAGGGAATAACCTTCCGAGGTTATACCTTATGGTCACGACGTTTAGTTAGTTGTATGACAGGTAGTATATATGCCTTAGGTAAATGACCAAAATACCCTTCGGGGCTTATATTGAGATTAAACTCGTTTTGGGCATATTGGAAGGTATCCTATTGATATCACAACATATTTAAGGCATATTAACTTAGGAAACCTGTATATGACTCTTATGGTTACTCGTTACGCGCTTGTCGCGTTCGGATCGACTTATGTGACTAGTTTGCACAAATTAGCCGAAACGGGTCAAACCATATCTTTTTGGTCTCAAAATCCAGAATGTGTTTAAGTTACCCATATTAAACAAGCATACAACCTTGTCGGGTCAAAAACCACATTCTAAACCGGTCTTCGCCTTATCATGCGTTTGAACCGTATCTTCCTTTTAAAACTAACCGGTCTAAGCATAGGCTTAATTAAAGACCAGTTAGAAATCTAATAGGTTATTAAAAACCTTCGTTCCAGATTAAGAGCCCCAGTAGAAGTACTTGTGCTTGCTGAATTGATATACGGCTGGGATTGAATTTATATTTAGCTCAGGTAAATACTCTTAACTTATTTTCCCTATACGGGCTTGGGATACGGTATTATAATAATACCGCTTGGTCGGGTATTGAATGTTTAATCGTATTCTGATTAAATTATTGAGGTAACCCGTTTTAATCTGTATTGTTTGAAATAAAAGCCTTTAGGGGTTAATGACCATGTCCCGGATATCCTTGACATCATTGTATTATAAAATGGCCACGCCTTAAGCACGGGGTGTAGGCATACACTGAAAGTTGTTTAAGGGAAACGGTATCTCACTCTCTTGTGGGCTTATACTTGTGGCGTGTCTGTTAATCTTGACTCGGTTTCTACATCGGGCCCTGAACGTATAACGAACCTGTAAATCTGTATACAAGATTATAAACATAATTGTCCCAAGTTATAAAAGATTAATTTTGCCTTGTGCAGTTTAATCAAAGTGTCAAAATATTTTGTGCCTGGTGCATCTAAATCAATTTTCTTAAACTCTTTTCAAATGAGTCGGTTGAGTGTATTTACCAGTGAAAACTGACGTATTTTCCAAAAAGGTTAAGTGACAGGTACTGAACGTAATTGGCTGGAAGCTCAGGACGTTAATAAGGAATCTTGCAAGTTCTAGGCGTCCAAAGTCTGTTGAACAGTTTTTCCTTTTATTTGATCCGCCTGTGGATCCTTTACATTCCGTTGTAATACTTGGATATTACTTTTTATTCGGATTGTAATATATTTATCTTTTTCTTCCGCTGTGCATTTATATATTGTGTTGTTTGACTATGATGATATCAACTACGTCACAATACTCCCCACCGGGCCCACCGGTCAAACGTGGAAATATCGGGGTGTGACATGATTCTGGATAGAAAGAGAAGAAAGAGATTTAAGGATGCTTACATTGTCAGATACTTTGGTGAGAGCTTGAAGACTGATTAAGACTGAAGATGTTCTGAAGGCATACCGAAGACTCGTCAACATCCGAGGGGGAGTCTGTTGGTGCATACGTCTGTCGACTTCCTCTTGTATCGAGTTGTGTAATAGAATAGATGAAACAAGTCACACAGTTCGAGATTAACTGGATACAAAGGTGAACAAGCCAGTTCAAACGAAGTGGTCAGTTCAAACGAACTGGATTTAGTATAAATAGTGGACTTGTTGTTTTCATTTGGAACTTTCCGGTTTGTGCAACGAAGTGCTGCCGAAGTGTTGTCAGGTTGTAAATCTTTATAAAATCAATCATACAACAATTTAAAGTGTAAATCTTGCTGAATTGACCTCTACACGTTTGTTTCCACCTTTCGTATAGAGATAAACTCTTCTGATCGACTCGTTCGGGTCTGAAAACGATCCTACAAGGCTAATAAACTAAGTAAAACTGAATTAAGGAAAGTTAAGGAAGCTTACGATAGTCCTATGCACAACTAATGACTTCTAGGAGCAGGTCTTGAGCTCCAGGAATCTTTAGAATTGAAGTTGTGGAAGTTTGCAAGTGAATGACAAAATGTTGCAACTTTGGATTTCTTATATAGGAGTTTTAATGCAACAAGATGGTGCCAAACAAGTCTACAACTGATGTTAGATCACCCCCAAGTGTCCCTATGCATGTAAAACTACTGTCCACGCTCCTAGAATCCAAAAACCATGCATATAAGTCGGTTACACAGCTGAAACAGACACCTGTGCAATGTTTCTGTCGATGGCAGGCTGAGGTGGCCCGCGTAAGGGTCCCCAGAAACCTTACGCGGCCGGTATGAGGCCAGAACAAGTTAAAACAAGTTTCAGCTATTTGCATTTTGGCCCCTGGTCCTTTTAAAAGTGGTTTTAAGTTCATTTCTTGCACTTTTAACCCTCTAAATTGATTTCTAAGGACCTTAAGACTTAACCAAACTTTGTTAAGTCCTTGGTTAGTTTTATGATCACCCGAAAAGCCTTGAATTTCAACGTTGATGCTTTTAACCCTTCATATACGAATGTTATCATAACTTTCTCATACGATAACGAAACCTTGTGAAATTTTTATCACTTATTCTAGTGAGTATAATTAATCGTTACAAAGCTTTGGGTTAGCTAAAAGATCACTCAGAGGTATAAATTAAACATGTTGACACTTTTAACCCTTGTAGTTTGTAATCTCTCACTTTCTTTCACAATTGGCTTCGTATGATCCATGATTCATTCGTTTAAGGTTATAAACACCTTGTAGGGTTATTGAAAGGCATATTTATCCATTGTTGACATTTTGAATCCTTTTACCTACGTAAATTCTTCGTTTGTCAACTTTAGTCCCTTTTAACTTAATTCTTTACACGTTTAAAGTCCATGACAAGTGTCAATATAATATTGGACATGAATTTACGAGGTGTTACAATTCTCTTCATGATTCTTAAGTTGTCTAGATGCGTAAGCTATAACCTTTTGAAGTTGCATCAATACACATCTATAACCTAACTTAGAAGTGCCACAATAGATTACAAAGTCTTCAGTTCCTTCTAGTAACGCTAGTATGGGTGCATTGGCTAGTTTTTGCTTAAGAATTCTAAAGGCTTCTTCCTGTTTTGGTCCCCATTCAAACTTAACAGATTTACATGTTAGCTTAGTTAAGGGAATGGCTATTCTAGAAAAATCTTGAATAAATCTTCTATATTAACCGACCAATCCTAAGAAACTTCTAACCTCGGTTGGTGACTCAGGGGTTTTCCATTTAGTAATTGCCTCGATCTTGGTGGGATCTACATGAATTCCTTCATGATTGACTAAATGTCCAAGAAACTGTACCTGTTCTAACCAAAACTCACACTTTGAAAACTTAGCATAAAGCTTTTCTTTCCTTAGTAAACTTAGAAGTGCATGCAGATGCGCTGCGTGTTCCTCTTTACTCTTAGAGTAAATGAGAATATAATCTATAAAGACAATTATGAATTTATCCAAATATGACTTACATATTCGGTTCATCATGTCCATAAATGCAGCTGGGGCATTGGTTAAACCAAATGGCATGACAGTAAATTCATAATGGCCATACCTTGTTTTAAAAGCGGTCTTAGGAATGTCCTCTTCCTGAACCTTTAATTGATGATATCGTGAGCGTAAATCGATTTTAGAGAAAAATCGAGCTCCTTGCAATTGATCGAACAGATCATCGATTCTCGGTAATGGATATCGATTTTTAATCGTGACTTTGTTCAATTCGCGGTAGTCAATGCACATACGCATTGATCAGTCTTTCTTTTTAATGAATAAGATCGGCGCTCCCCATGGCGATAAACTTGGCTGTATGAATCCTTTCTCCAACAATTCGTCTAACTGTTTCTTCAATTCTTGCATTTCTGCAGGTGCCAAACGGTAAGGTGCTTTGGTAATTGGTGCTGTTCCTGGTAGTAGATAAATTCTGAATTCAACTTCTCTATCTGGCGGTAGTCCTGGTAATTCTTCTGGAAATACATCTGGAAACTGAGATACTACTGGAATATCTTTTAGTTCTTTTCCTTTAGTGTTAGTGATTATGGAAATCAAATACACTAATGATCCTTTTCTTATATAACTTGCTGTTTTCATCACAGAGATGAATTTTGTGGATCTAGATGGCTTATTTCCTTTAATTGTGATCTTTTCACCCCTTGGTGAATTTACTTGGATCGACTTTTGATCACATAAAATACTGGCTTTATTGGCTATTAACCAATCCATTCCTAATACAACATCAAATCCAGCCAGATTCATTGGATAAATATTTGCAATAAACTTTTGATTTAATAATTCTACTCTTGCTCCCTGCAAGATCTCAGAAATCCTAACGGTTTCCCCATTCGCTGTTTCTACTAGACATTCTTGTGGGAGTTTAGTTAATGTTTGATTGAGAAGTTTGCAAAATGAAGTATTAATAAAACTTTGGTTCGCACCAGAGTCAAATAATACTTTAGCAAAAACATTATTAACTAAAAACGTACTGGCTATCACATCCGGGATCATTTTGGCTTCATCTGAAGTCAGAACAAATGCTCTAGCATTTTTAGTATTCTTGTTGTTCATGGCTGGAGCAAGTTTCGAACAATTTGGCTTGATGTGGCCTTGTTCTCCACAGTTGTAACATATCCTGTTGTTAGGTTTCTTCCTGCAGTCCTCTTCCTTGTGTCCAGATATTTTGCAGAAGTTGCAATATATGGAGCATCTTCCAGAATGCTTCCTTTTGCAATACTTGTAGTAGGGTGCAGAAGTAGAACCTACATTTTTCCCACGGATGGAATTTCCTGAGCGAAATTCTTGGGTAAGCCTTTGAGCTAGGTTCCTCCTTTGGTCTTCTTCTCGTGTACGTACTAATTCATCAGTCAAGGTGTTTGCTAGTTCTACGACTTCTTCTATAGTTTGAGGTCTAGCCGCCTTGACTACATGTCTAATCTCACTGATTAATCCCCAGATGTAACGAGTGATTAATACTGGTTCTGGTGATGCAAGGGTTGGGACTATTCTAACATATTCAAAGAATAACGTAATGTATCCCTTACTATCCACTCCAGTCATCTTAAGGTTTAAGAATTTATTTGCTATCTGTTCTTTTTCACTGGGAGGGCAAAATTTCCTTTCTACCATGTTTTTAAACTCCTCCCATTCCATATTGTAAACCCTGTCACTTCCCCTAGACTGGAGGATAGTGTTCCACCATTCTAAGGCTGAGTTTTTAAACAGATTAGAAGCAAACATTATCTTATCCTCTTCCGCACACTTGCTTATTTTTAAGACTGCCTCAGTCTTTTCTATCCAGCGTAAGGCTGCAACGGCCCTTTCATTGCCCGAGAATTTATTGGTTTACAAGACTAGAATTCTTCATAAGAACAACCATAAGAGATGGTTCTTCTTCTTTTAGGAATGGGCACTTGAAGTATGGGTCCATTGTTTATGCTGTGTTCAGGTTCAGTGGGTCGTCTACTGCTATGGTTACTTTTATTATCAGCTTCCCTAACTGTTTGAATAATATATGACATCGCATCTATTATTCCTTGTGCCACTATGTGTTGGATAGCACTGTTATCCACTTGATTTCCATTGTTATTATTGTTCGGGTTATCGTTATTCGGGTTATTATCATTCTGGTTTTCCTGTTTCACTTCGTTGTCCATCTGAATTTTAAACATTTACCACGTATTAATATCACAAGATAATATTTATTACAATAAATCACATGATACCCATATTGATCAAAAACGTCGAAAATTGCGACTTACTTTTTTTTATATTATGCATCTAGTACAAAATGAAACTGGAATTTAAAATTACAATACAACTGAAATTGAAATTACACTACTAGTAGGCTTCTGTAGCTATTGTTATATTATATTTTTTTTATTTTTTTTTTCAAACATACACACATACTATATATTATTATTATTATTATTATTATTATTATTATTATTATTATTATTATTATTATTATCACCACCACCTTCACTGATATGTGTTCATCCAGAACTCCATATTATGCTCGTCATAATTCCAGACGAGTCGTTCTCCTACCTGCCTCATCCTCTCGCTATTTTCTAAAATCTCCTCACCGAAGGTTCAGAGTTCTTGCACATTTTCTGCACTCATTGGGGGTGCAAGTGCTGGGACTGGGTTTGGGAACTGGGGCATGGGTTCTTGGTACGGGTAAGAATTCTCTAAAATTTCCCTGATGTATTGATCGCTATCATAGTAGGGATCTAGAGGGTCCAAACCTGGGTAGGCCGCTAGATTTGGCATGGGTTCATCTTCTGGTATTGGGTAACGTTGCACATAATCCCTATTGTCATCCAACCATGGGTCGTAATCTGGGTCTAAGGGATTGGGTGCTGGTACCCTAGGTATCTCTTCTGGGTTGAAATCAGGGAATTGGTTTTCTGGGTTGTTCTTGATTTCCATTGGCTGTATGGGGAATAGTGGTAATGGTTGGGGTGCTATTAGTTGCTCCAGGTTAGGGTCGGCAGCTGTAGTTGCTAGGATATGGAAGTTTGCTAAACTCCTATCGAGCATATCCTGTGTGTGGGCATCTGTTTCTCTCTTGGCGGCTGCTACATCACGCTGTTGTTGTAACTTTTTCATCCTTTTCCTACGTTCATGCGCTCCTCTACTGAACCATCCTCTCTTTTTAGGAGGGAATGGCTTTTCAGACTGAGCCTTAAACATGAATATCCCTTCTTCATTGTCAGCTGAATACCCTGAGAGGGCAGGCTGTGAAGAGGTGCCTTCGCCCATAGGTGAGCTGGACAACTGACGGTAGGCGTCAGAAGGTCCTTGGTCGCTCATACTGTAAACTAACAAATAGTCAAATAACACACAACAATAAAATACAAATATGCACGTAGTTTCGTAGAAAATTTCCTAACATTTTGAATAATACTTTGTTGTCAGCAGAACACTTCTGCGGCTGAATCAGTGGCTTGGCTCTGATACCACCTTCTGTCGCAACCCCCGCCCCCTATCTGTCCCGGGAACGGGCGGCCGCGAGAATCAGTTTTGATGGTATCGGTGTTTATCAATTTGGCAGCGGAAATTACACCAGGACCGTAGTTAGGAAGTATTTTATCAGAGTAAAACACCATATTTTATAATATTAAACATATTGGGATAAAACACAAGTTTTCATTACAAACTGATTTATAGAGATAATCTCCATTTTATTGAATAAAACATCTTCTTTTATTTAGGTAACTTGTATAGCCACTTTTCCAAGCCTTCAGTGCTGTCCAGCTGGCTTCTATTTGGCTTTCACATTTTGTTACCTGAAACGCGTTTAAAAACATTTTGTCAGTGGGAAATACTGGTGAGTGAATCCCAGTTTAATCAAGAAGAGTTTTATCTTTTAACAGTATTGAGAGCGATTACAATGTTTACATCTACACAATTACTCATTCAGTATTGTCAATCCTGACTGGTGGGTCTTATTACCCATTGGCTAACTATTTGTCCAATGGTAACGTGTTCCACATTTGGTATACAAAACCCCAACATACCGGCAGTAATTGAATACTACAAAGACTCAATCACTGCTTAATCACATTGTAAAATATTTAAGGTTTTGTAAAAACAATTTACAAAAAGGAGATTACTCACTTTGCTGTCTTAGGGTTTTCTTTAAGGATTTCCTGGTGATTATCTATAAATTACACAAATGCACACGCGTTAGTATAATAACCCAATATTTTCATTAGTAATACCCTCCCCGAGATGGCATTCCAACGACTACGTCGGCCAGAACCACGACAGCCGTTAAGGAACCCTGGATCAATCGGGCAGTGTATCTAATACGTAACCGGGGTTATGATACTTACCACGAGGCAGAACTTCGTTATTTAGGGGGGGGGTATAATACCCGAGAATAGCTTTAACTATGTGAAATTTCGAGAGAGAAATAAATGTGGTGCGAGTTGGGACTGAAGGCCGAAGGTCTCTATTTATAGGGGCTGATTCGCAGTTCCTTGCGGCCCGCGAAGGATGTAGCCAAAGGCTACGCGGCCTGCGACATAAGGTCTGTAGGCCTTAGCTGATCCGGGTCACCGCTCTAGCTTCGACGTGTGGCTGCCACGTGGCAGCTCAGGGTCTTGCCGTTTGGCCTATCGCTCGCGCCCCGCGTAGACCAATGAGGGGTCTTACGCGGCCCATGACTGACTAATAAAATTTGTTTTTAATTAATTTTAATAAAAATAAAGGTATTCGGGGCCCGTTTTTGTATTCGGGGTGTATTTAGGAGCGTCTAGGGTCACGTTAAAGGTTCCGGGAGAACTGCTACATCTGTGGAGGTAAAGAAGTACATGACTTTAAATTTTATGTTAGATTTGTTGTCATATCTATTTGCCTACCTATGTTTAGTTATCTTCAAACATGTATATATATAGGGAGTCGCTAGAATGAGAACCACCACGAGTTATGAGAACCGCGAGAACCAAGTGCCACGGAGGGGCGTTGACCACGATTTTTTTTACAACTAGATCCGTATATTTTAACAACATTCGTAAAAAAAAAATTTCAAACGGCGCGCCCGAGGGGGTAGTTTTTTACACCCAAAGTTTGGTGTTTTTATTATTTTTTTGTTTTTTCTTTTTTTTTACAAACTTTGGGTGTAAAAAACTACCCCCTCGGGCGCGCCGTTTGAAATTTTTTTTTACGAATGTTGTTAAAATATACGGATCTAGTTGTAAAAAAAATCGTGGTCAACGCCCCTCCGTGGCACTTGGTTCTCGCGGTTCTCATAACTCGTAGTGGTGCAGTCCCCTATATATATATATATATAATAGTATTTTAGGACATATAGGGACACTCTAAATATTTTTAGGATGTCAGAAATTATTTAGGAGGGTTGTTATAATTCCCACAACCGCCTAATATGCGCTCCCATTTATCTCAAATCTTGTTTCTTAATTCGTTGTACAATTAATCAAAAATCTCAATTGATAGAATTTTTTGCAACAATACTTATTTGTATTTGGCTCTAAGTTTACTAATTAACCAGTGAGCCAAAACGTACTATGTAGTTGACTAGTTTTTGCCCCGTATGCGTTGCGAGACGCTAAACCGAATATTTCTCTTTCATAACATGTATGTCTGTGTTTCGGTTACTTATACATATTTCTTATAACACAATCTCAAAAAAATACATAGAGTCAATCAATTAAAACAAAACATTAGCATACTTTTGCTAAAAAAACAAAAACGATGGAAACATTATAATTTTAAACTCAGAGCAAAATAGTATGCCAGACAATCGTCTGACACAAATAAAAATTACAACGAGTCAAACAATTAAACCAAAACACTACCATAGTTTTGTTAAAAAAGAAAAATTAAAACGATGGCATGACTATAAGTTTACACCGGGGGCAAAACCATAATTTGACAGGGAAAAAGAAAACAAAAACGATGACAAAACTGTAAATTTGAACTGAGTGTAAAATTGTAATTTGGCTGGGAAGAAAAAAAAGAAAACAAAAACAATGACCAAACTGTAAATTTAAAAAGGGCAAAATCGTAATTTGGCTGAACCAATGAGAAAGTGTTAGCCAGCTGTCTGGCACTATTTCCAGCCCACGTTGCAGGGAGCTAGGCCAAATATTTCTCTATCAGTTAAAAGAAATACTATCATAGTTTTGCTAGAAAAAAATACAACCATAAGAAAACTGTAATTTTAAACTGATGGAAAAATTATAATTTGTCATGACCAATGAACGAGCGCTAGCGAATAAAAATTACATTGAGTCGACCAATTAAAGCAAAACACTATCATAGGTTTGCAAGAAAAAAAACGAAAACGAAGGCAAGACTGTAATTTGAATCGGGGGGAAATTATAGTTTTGACAGGGGTAAAATCGTAATTTGTCAAAATCTACAACTATGGCAAGACCGTAATTTTGAACGGGGGTAAATCGTAATTTATCAGGGGATAAAATCATAATTTGTCAAAATCTACAACGATAGCAATGCCATAATTTTGAACCGGGGGCAAAATTGTAATTTTAAGTTAGGGCTAAATCGTAATTTATTTGGGCTAATGGGGGAGTGTGAGACAACTACTCCCCATCTTGTGTTTGTATGTATAGTAAATATGTTTTTTATGAATTTCTATATATATATATATAGGTAAAGAGTAAAATACAAATGCGCTTATCGTACGATAAGTACGCGATCTTCCCAGCCGTTCGATCAGGTGCAGATCTGGTGCGAATTCAATACATATCGCATGTGAAAAATGGTTAGCATGGGGTAGTGTGAAAAATGGCATGGGGTGTGTAGATGGACAAAATCGCATGTGGAAGATTTGAATATCGCATGTGAAAAAATGGCATGGGGTAATGTGAAAAATGGCATGGGATGTGTAGAATCGCATGTTGAAGATTGAATATCGCATGTGAAAAAATGGCTATCATGGGGTAATGTGAAAAATGGCATGGGGTGTGTAGAATCGCATGTGGAAAATTGAATATCGCATGTGAAAAAATGGCTAGCATGGGGTAATGTGAAAAATGGCATTGGGTGTGTAGAATCGCATGTGGAAAATTGAATATCGCATGTGAAAAAATGGCTAGCATGGGGTAATGTGAAAAATGGCATGGGGTGTGTAGAATCGCATGTTGAAAATTGAATATCGCATGTGAAAAAATGGTTAGCATGGGGTAATGTGAAAAATGGCATGGGGTGTGTTATTTTCCACATGCTAACCATTTTTCACATGCGATATGTATTGAATTCGCACCAGATCTGCACCTGATCGAACGGCTAGGGTTATCGCGTACGTAATGTACGATAAGCCCTATTGTACGTTAACCGGCCTCTATATATATATATATATATATATATATATATATATATATATATATATATATATATAAACCAATCAAACACTCTCGCGTGACGACTAACACTGTTCAAAGTTAAGATTGTTTTTTGAACTATCAGTAAGTTGATTCTGTAAAATGCATATGATTAAGAGGTTGGAATACTCTTTTCGGAAAGAAAACATATACACGATTTGATAAACATATAATTTTATAACATATAAGAATTTGTCCCCATTGATAATTTTATAACATATAAGAATTTGGCTTCCCCAGTAGATTCAAATGCACCTGTAACCTCCTTAATTGAATTAAGTCCACCTGCAGTTTGAAAATGATCGATAGGGGCCAAATTCTTACAAATTGGAATCGTTGAAGGGAATTTTAGAGTTAAGATTATTTTCGACCAGCAGGTGAAACTTAGGATTCTTATTATCCAATAACCCTTTTTATTAATATCTAAATATATATATTTTGACCACATAGATTTCTTTATACATAGAAGAAGAATCTAATCTAATCCTAATTCGAAATCATCAGACAGTGTATTGAATAACAGAGACACAAATTTACACATGTTGATATAATTAGCATAGCAAAAGGCCTTTAATGAATCACACAAATAACATATTCATGTTATGAATCAAGCAAAAGAAATTCGGATGTAATTAGACAACCACGATAAAACTTACCTATTCAATTAAAGGATTCAAAATTAATGTAAGGAACATGTTCGATTAGCCTGTTAGTTCACGACAACCATCATTTTCAAGTAGGGCTGTAAATTTTGACACGAACACGATAACACGACACGAACCTACACGAAGTTAACAGGTTTCGTGTCTATAACACGTCGACATGCTAAGACTTGTTTAATTTCGTGTCGTGTTCGTGTTTACCTATTTCGTGTTGGTGTTTTATCGTGTTCGTGTTTTAATAGGTCGTGTTCGTGTCTTTACAAGTCATGCCATGCATGATATGACCTGTTAAGACTTAAGCACATTATACAATACCTGTTAGGACATGTTAATGGCTAAATATCAAACATGGAGTAACAGGCCGTGTTCATGTCCTAACTTGTCGTGTTCGTGTCTTAACAGGTCGTTTCGTGTAACCCGTTTATTATCAGGTTTGTGTTTGAAAAATCTAACACGATAAGATATCGTGTCGTGTTCATGTTAACCTGTTTCGGGTTCGTGTCTTATCGTGTTCGGGTATTAATAGTTTGGGTTGACACGATATGTGTGAGTGCATATGTCTATTGCTTGCGTCAATAACAAATCGTAGCTAATCGAATGATCAAGACAAGGTGATTACATGTTAGATATAATGTTCAAGTATATAAGTGTTGATTCGTACGAATCAACATATATGGATTCATACGAATGGAGTTTGAAAGAGTTGGTTCGTGTTTAGTAGTCCATCCGTAAGTATTAGTTCATACGAACCTAGGTCCATTCGTACTTAGTCTTATACGGATCTAGGAACTCTATAAATAGATCTTAGTCTTGTTCATTTGTAGAGCTTTTGCTGATTCAGAGGGGAAACTCTGTCAGTTTGATTTCATGGTTCTGTATTGTTACTATATAAATAGAAATCATAGTTTAATTACATCCTCGTGTTCAATCTACTCTAGTACACGGATTCCACACGTGATACTAGAATAAGCATTCAATCGGAGTGTTACGAGATTGATCCTCAAGACGCACGTACAATATGCCAGCCCTGTTTTCAAGGGTTTTGAAATTTATCAATAGATCAGTCCCAAGCTAGGCTATTTATAGCCACATTTGACCAGCCCCGTGCGTCGCGACCCCCACCCCTTTCCCCTCCCGCCTGTCGCGGGCCATGCCCATTGGTCCTAGACTAGCCTTGTTGCATGTATAGCCCTGCATGTCGATCTTATCCAGTTATACACGTCCTAATTTGCTATCTAGTGTCGCGGGAGATTTAGGGGATCCCCCCATGAGTCTCCAGGGGTCCCTGTTTCTAGTTTCTTTTGTTTTCTCATTTCGGGTCGCACCGTACAAGTTTAGGGTCTCAATTAGGGTTCCTTAAATGTATTTTGGGAATGGTTAATATGAATTGTTGCAGGTTGTTACATCCTCCCTACCTTGTTTTAAATCTCTTCCTCGAGATTTACTAGAACAAGTAAGGATACTTTCGTTTCATCTCAGATTCTAACTTCCATGTGTATTCTGGTCCTCTTTTCGAATCCCATTTTACTTTGACTGTTACTAATCTCTTGTGCTTGAGATTCTTGATCTTTCTATCTTCGACTTGTATGGATTTTTCCATAAACTTGAGTTTTTCATTTACCTTTGTTTCTTGAAGAGGTACCACCAATGATTTGTCGGCTAAACATTTCTTTAGGTTACATACATGAAATATATCATGTATTCCTTCCATCTCTTTAGGTAACTGTAGCTGGTAAGCTACCGATCCTATTTGCTTTATAATTTCAAAAGGTCCAACATACCTTGGGTTTAACTTTCGTTTCTTACCAAATCTGACGACTCCTTTCCATGGCGAGACTTTTAATAGTACTTTATCTTCGACTTGAAACTCTAATGGTTTTCGCCTGTTATCTGCATAATTCTTTTGACGGTCTTGTGCTGTTTTCAGTCTTTTCTTGACTTGAATTGTTTTATCAGTTGTTTCTTGTAACATTTCAGGTCCTTACAATTGCTTTTCTCCTATTTCAGCCCAGCATACCGGTGTTCGGCATTTCCATCCATAGAGTGCTTCAAATGGTGCAGCCTTAGTGCTCGTATGATAACTATTGTTGTAAGAAAATTCTATTAATGACAAATGTTCATCCCAACTTCCTCCAAAGTCTATCACAAAGGCTCTGAGCATGTCTTCCATAGTATGAATCGTCCTTTCACTTTGTCCATCTGTTTGAGGATGATAAGTTGTACTTAGATTTAATCTAGTTCCTATAGCTTTTTGAAAACTTGTCCAGAAATGAGAAGTAAAATGACTATCTCTATTAGACACAATAGATAAAGGGATTCCATGTAATGAAACTATTTCATCTACATACAGTTTGACTAATTGTTCCATACTAAAAGTTTCCTTCACCGGTAAGAAATGTGCAGATTTGGTTAATCTATCCACAATCACCCGGATTGTGTCATTACCTTTTCATGTCTTGGGTAATTTGGTAACAAAATCCATGGTTATCAATTTCCATTTCCAAATTGGCATCTCCAATTGCTGAAGTAATCCTGAATGCTTCTGATGTTCAACTTTAACTTGGGAGCAAGTTAAACATTTAGCAATATAACTTGCTATGTCCTTTTTTATTCCTATCCACCAAAAGTTTTTTCTTAGATCTAGATACATTTTGTCACTTCCAGGATGCATCGTATACTTGGATTTATGAGCTTCTTCTAAAAGTTGGTTTCGTAGGTTCCCTTGGATAGGTACCTAGATTCTTTCTTATGGAATTTCCAAATTCCATCTGCTCCTTTTTCGAATTCCTTAATCATTCCTTTTAATCCTTCAGCATCATCCTTGATTGCTGCTTCCTGTACCTTTTTTCAATTGTTCATTTAAATCTATCTGCAGGTTTAATCTGAGAGCACATATCCTTTTTGGCTTCTCATGATACTTTTGGCTTAACGCATTAGCTACTATGCTAGCTCTTCCTGCGTGATATTGGATATCACAATCATAACCGCTAAGGATTTCCATCTAGCGTCTTTGCCTCATGTTTAATTCTTTTTGCCCGAAAACATATCTTAAACTTTTATGATCTGTGAAGGCCACTTTACTACCATAAAGATAATGTCTCCAAATTTTGAGGGCAAAAATTATCGCTCCTAGTTCCATATCATGCGTTGTATAATTTTCTTCATGCTTCTTTAATTGTCTAGAGGCATAACCAATCATCTTTTGACGTTGCATCAACACACATCCAAATCCTAATTTAGATGTATCACAGTAGACTATGAAGTCTTTAGTTCCTTCTGGTAAAGAAAGTATTGGTGCGTTAGTTAATATTTGCTTCAGAATCTTGAATGCTTCCTCCTGTTTTGGTCCCCATTCAAACTTAACTGATTTACATGTTAGTTTGGTTAATGGAATGGTTATTCTAGAAAAATCTTGAATGAAATGCCTATAATATCCTGCCAATCCAAGAAAACTTCTTACTTCTGTTGGTGAATCAGGGACTTTCCATTTGGTAATGGCTTTGATTTTTGTAGGATCTACATGAATTCCTTCATGATTAACTAAGTGTCCAAGAAATTGTACCTCTTGCAACCAGAATCCACATTTTGAGAATTTAGCATAAAGCTTTTCCTTTCTCAATAATGATATTGTAAATGCTCGGCATGCTCTTCTTTACTCTTGGAGCAAATCAGTATATCATCTATGAAGACAATTATGAATTTATCCAGGTATGGTTTACATATCCTGTTTATTATGTCCATAAATGCTGTGGGGCATTTGTCAAACCGAATGGCATGACTGTAAATTCATAATGACCATACCTTGACCTGAAAGCAGTCTTAGGAATTCCTCTTCATGTACCTTTAGTTGATGATATCCAGAGGGTAAGTCAATCTTTGAGAAGAATCGAGCTCCTTGAAGTTGATCGAATAGATCATCGATTCTCGGTAGTGGGTACTGATTTTTAATCGTAATCTTATTTAATTCCCTGTAATCAATACACATGCGCATCGATCCATCTTTCTTCTTGACAAATAGCACAGGCGCTCCCCAAGGCGATGAGCTAGGTTGTATAAAACCCTTTTCTAATAATTCGTCTAATTGTTTCTTCAATTCCAGCATCTCTGTTGGCGCTAAGCGATACAGTGCTTTGGCAATTGGTGCAGTTCCTGGTATTAGGTGAATTCTAAATTCAACCTCTAGATCTGGCGGTAGTCCAGGTAGCTCTTCTGGGAAGACATCTGAGAAATCAGATACTATAGAGATATCTTTTAACTCTTTTCCTTTGGTGCTAATGATAGCAGAGATCATATACACCATTCCTCCTTTTCGTGCATAGCTTGCAGCTTGCATCACTGAGATGAACTTTGTGGATGCTGTCGCTTGTCTCCCTTAATTGTGATCCTTTCTCCAGTTGGAGTACGAACTTCTACAGAATTTTGATCACACAAAAATCACGCATGATTGGCCACTAACCAATCCATCCCTAATACGACATCGAATCCGACTAGATTCATTGGTAAAAAGTTAGCGGTGAACTTATGTCCTAAAAATTCTATCTTTCCTTTCTGAAGGATTTCGCTTATGCTGATAGAACTTCCATTTGCCATTTCCACATACAAGCTTGGGGTAGTTTAGTTAGTGGTTGATTGAGTAATTGACAGAAAGTAGTATTTATAAAACTTGGGTTTGCACCAAAGTCAAATAATATTTTAGCATAGACATCATGAACGAGAAACGTACAGGTAATCACATCCGGAATTAACTCAGCTTCCTTGGCTGTCAGTACGAAGGCCCTAGCATTCTTCTTGGGTCCTTTTCTGGTCTTTGCTTTGTTGTTAGTTGCTGTAGCTAGTTTTAGGCAATTTGGTTTGATATGGCCTGCCTCTCCACAGTTGTAGCATATTTTGGCATTCATTTTCTTTCTACACTCCTCTTCCCTGTGTCCCGGTATCGTGCAGAAGTTGCAAAACACCGTGAACTTTCCTGAATGCTTCTTTTTACAGGACTTATAGAAAGGCGATGAGGAGGATGAATCTGCTCCTTTCCCATGATAGAATTTACCAGAACTTAGTTCCTGGGTAATCCTTTGGGCTAGATCCTTCCTCTGGTTTTCTTCCTGTGTGCGTATCAGTCCATCTGTCAGAGTGTTAGCAAGCTCCACTGTTTCTTAATTGTTTGTGGTCTAACTGCTTTGACCATATCCCTGATTTAACTAATTAATCCCCAGATGTAACGGGGGATTAATACTGGTTCTGGCGAAGCCAGAGTTAGTACTATCCTTGCATACTCGAAGAATTTGGTAGTAAATTCACGACAATTTACTCCAATCAGTTTATGGTTTAGGAATTTATTGGCTATCTGCTCTTTTTCGTGAGGAGGGCAAAATCTTCTTTCAATTATTTTCTTAAAATTATCCCTTTCCATATTATAGACCATATCACTTCCTTTTGATTGAAGAATGGTATTCCACCATTCTAATGCTTCATCCTTGAAAAGGTTAGATTCATACATGATTTTATCTTCTTCAGTGCATTTACTAATTTTTAAAACCGCTTCAGTCTTTTCTAACTAGCGTAAGGCTGAAATGGCTCCTTCATTACCCGAGAATTCGATTGGTTTGCATGACAGGAATTCTTTGTAAGAACAACCACAAGCGATGGTTTTCTTTCTTTTTGGAAATGGCGCTTTGACAAGAATGTCGTTATCTCCACTAACGTTGTGACCCGGCTTGGTTTGCATACGTTTACTGCCTATTATAGTATTATCGTTTACCAGCTTAGGTTTTTCAATAGCATCAATAATAAATGGCATGGCGTCTATTATTCCTTGTGCTACTATATGTTCTATAGCACTTTTATCCACGTGGTTTCCGTTATCGTTATTATTCTGGACTTCCTGATTTACTTCGTTTGACATCTGAATTGTAAACATTATCATGTGTTAATATCACAGAATAATTTAAACAAACAAATATTTAAACACATTTAATCAAAACCGTCGATCATTACGACATTTACTCCTTTTATATATAGATACTTCATCCATACAAACTACAACTATAATTCTATATGTTAGTATTTATATGTGTCGATATATATATGTATAAGTGATATATATGTATATATATTATATTATTATTGGTATAGATTTTATATCTTTTTTATCAAATTAAAAGAAAAGTATATATATTTTAGTATATTAGGTTTTGTTGTTTCTCAGAACTGCATCTCCCTCTCGTCGTATTTCCAGACGAGATTCTCTCCTATGGTACGAATCCTGTTTCCTTCGTCTATAAGTTCTTCGCCATAGTGATGAAGTTCAACTACATTCTCAGGATTCATAGGAGGGAGTATGTCTGGTATGGGTTCATTGTATGCAAGTATGGGTTCTCCATATGGTAAATAGGGATTTGGTTCGTTTATCATGTTTCGGGAAGCCCAGTCGTGAGTCCACCATTGTTCTAGTGGATTTGGAGCTGGTATTCTGGGTATTTCCTCGGGGTTGAATTCTGGTATAGGTAGTGGATTTGCTTGAATAGGTTCAGGGTACAATGGTATTGGTACTAAGGGTTTTTCTGGGTATAACAGTAGTAACTGGGGTTCTGCTAACAGATTTAGGTTTATTTCATTTCCTGCAGGTTGGAAAAGATCACAATTCGCTAATCTTCTATCTAATTCCTCCCATAGAGGTTTTGTCACGAGTATCTGAGCACTTCCCTCTACTAAGGTTATTCTTGGGTTTTCTTTTTTCCTTCTCTTTTCTCTTTTTCCTTTGTTGAACCATCCCCTCTTTTTGGGTAGAAAGGTTTCAGTTGAGTTTGCTTGGAACACAAAGGATTCTTCCGTGTCTGCTTCGTATCCTGATGCAGTTTTGGATGGTCCTTCATCTACTTATGAGTCAGACATGTGGCGAAAGATATCGGACGTATTTTGGTCACTCATACTGTGAACTCAAAAATTATAAAATCGTTCTACAAGTATATGATTGATATATTCATAGAAATAACATATGAATTATTATATTAATTTCCTAACAATAATGTTTAAGTTTAGGTATTTAAAGAACACCTAAATAGCTTAAACCAGTGTCTCTGATACCACTTCTGTCACAGCCCCCAACCCCACCCTGGACGGGAGCCGTGAATCCAGATAACAGGTGGTATTGGTGTTTATTAATTTTGCAGCGAAATAAATCATCAGGATCGTAGTTAGGAAATAATTTCAGAGTTTGTAAAACACCAAACTTTTTAATATTAAATAAATGGGCTAAAACCCATATTCTATTCAACCGTTTTTTAGGGATAAACCCTAGTTGCTAAAACATAAATTCTTCTTTTATTCAGGTAATCATAGCCACTTTATTTAAGCCTTCAGTGCTCTATAGCGGGCTTCTATTACCTTCACAACAGGTTACCAGAAACACATTTGAAAACATTTTACCAGCAAAAAAATACTGGTGAGTTCATTCCATTTTATAAAAAGACACATTGTTATATTTTACAGTATCAAGGGGGATTACAATGTTTATATCTAACAACAACTCCAAAGTATTTGTCACTTCAAGGCTTATCCTATCGGACGCCCATTTTAGAATTTTGGCGCTGAATGGATTTCTTAGGGCAGATGTTATTTGATGAGTTGAGGGAAATTGTTTTCTCAAGAATTGACTAAGCAGTTCTTCTAGCTTTGCATCTCGATGCCCAAATTTCAATTCATTTCTGAACCTTTCCTTCCTTATTTCATCTTCATACATCTTCATGTCTTCTACAGATATCTCTTTTTTCCTTTTAAGGTAGCTTTTAACAGCTGAAGAGATATTCTTTGTAGTGGGAAGCTCTGAGGGATCAACTAAAGAACTGATAGAGAAGTCTACTTCTTCATAGTTTGGCCTTTTGGGGACTGAGGGATCTTTTGTTCTTAAAGCTTCAATTTTCTTGTAATTTTCTTTGATTGTAGGCTCATCCCATTTGGCCATTAATTACATAGAGCCAAATTTGGCTTCTACCATTTATTCCTTCATTCTCTTCAATTGGAATACCTTTTGCCAACATGTTTTTTACCTGCTCATCAGTAGGGAGGAGTGGGTTTTAAATCAGGATTGAGTTTTAACTTTTCAATCCTCAGAGCTGTTCCAACGTTTTTAGAGGCCCAAAGCGAAATATAATTTTGAGGCCCTTTTCGGATTCTCATTGTTATTAAACCCCCATCATCCGTGATTCCTTGCTAAGATAACATGCTCTAGAATGTCGTTGCTGTCGAGTTCCATTGTGATTGTTAAAAGATTTGTTTTGAATTACTTTAGGTTTCCACAAGTAATTCCAATGGGCTTTTCAAATCTTATATCCAATTTCAAAAATCTTACCTTACCTACTGAAATGAAATTTTAAACTAGTTCAGGCTATTTGGCTAGTCTGTATATATTGGTTTTCCTTTTTCTAATCAAACAAAGTTATAATGAATAAATGTAACTGAAAGAACAAGTTCCATGGAAACCCCATGGTGTAGCCAAAAAATGAAATGATTACGGAAACCTGAACAACTTAGGCAAAATCAACATACAACACAAGAAAAATCAAGAAGCAAAACCAATTAATTTAACTCTTAGAAAAACCAGTGAACCAATAATTTCATAAGATTATAAAAATCAAAATAACAAGAAAAACAAGCAAAGATAAACATGATTACCTTTAGGAGATTACAGAACAAAGAACTCATCGATGAATAATTGTAGAAGGCAAATGAAGTGATCGTTGAAATTTTTACGGAACTGATGAACACTGAAGTATAAAGTATTGAACCAATATATGGACTGATGAATTAAATATCCACATTAATAAGATTGAGATAAGCATCGATGATTTCTCCATCTAACATTGATCAATATTCAAGAGAGGAAGCCTTGATTCTGCAAATTTTTTGCTTGAAACTCAAATCACTTTTTAGCCTAAAATTAACCGCGCTACAGCGTGTCTTCTAGTATGCCCTGTTTCTTTTAGTTCCCTTTAGTGCATTGGCCCAGCATCAAGCAACCCAAGCCCAATATTGTGTATAAAAAGATTGTTAATATGGAGGCCCTTAAAAAGTGGAGGCCCTAAGCGATTGCCTAGGTCCATTAGCCTATTGGGTCGGCCCTGTCAATCCTCATGATTTCTTCTAGAAGGTCTTCTATAGACCATCCAGAGAATTGGGCTCTTGTTGCATTGTAAGGATTGTTCATCATTATGTGCTCCATGTAATCTTACCTTAATGCTCTTCGGAGATTAGGGTCACTTACATGGCCTTGTGAAGCCTGTTTGCTAACATCCTTGGCAAATCTTCTAATATGTTTACTTTACTGAACTCTTTAGATAGAATTTGTTGAGCCTCCTTATCCCCTTTCCCTTTGCTTCTTTCTACTGCAATCTCTTCTACCTGTTTAAGCTTTAGTTCCAGATATTCTTTCACATTTGCAGGCTTTGGAAGATTATGCAAAGATGGGACGGTGAGTTATTCTGGAGCTTTTGTGGAATAGAAAGACTGTATCTCTAGTGATACATTTTTTAATTCCAATGGGTGTGAGTAGATGGTTATGGCTGCGGTGGTTGATGGTAAGGTTGATGGAAGAGATGTGGTTTCACAGCCCCCGGCCCCACCCTGGGCGGGAGCCATGAATCTAGATGACAGGTGGTATCGGTGTTTATTAATTTTGCAGTGGAATAAATCATCAGGATCGTAGTTAGGAAATAATTTCAGAGTTTGTAAAACATCAAACTTTTTAATATTAAAGAAATGGGCTAAAACCCATATTCAATTCAAACGTTTTTGTAGGGATAAACCCTAATTGTTGAAAACATAAATTTCTTCTTTTATTCAGGTAATTATAGCCACTTTATTTAAGCCCAGGGCTCCATAGCGGGCTTCTATTACCTTCACAACAGGTTACTTGAAACGCGTTTGAAAACATTTTATGAGCAAAAAAATACTAGCGAGTTCATTCCATTTTATAAAAAGACACATTGTTATATTTTACAGCATCAAGGGGGATTACAATGTTTATATCTAACAAAAACTCCAAAGTATTTGTCACTCGACCGGATCTGAGACTATGGTCATATCACACATCGGCTAACCCGTTGTCCAATGGTGAAGATTATCAAGTAATGTATACAAAACCCCACATACCCATAGTAATTGCAGAATACAAAGACTTAATCATTGTAAGTAGAACTTAAAACATTTAGGGTTTTGTAAAACAATTTGATAGAAAGAAAGAATGACTCACTTTGTAACTTTAGGGTTTAACTAAAAGCTTCCTGATAATATTTCCTGCTAAAATTTATGAGTTCCTATTAAAATATACAATGCACACGTGTTAGCATAATAACCCAATTCAAACTTTATCGGCACATCACGAGATCAAAATCCCAACGTAGTTAGCAAAGTATAGCCTTATTCAGGCAGCACCTTGACATCCTTTACTGGGTTTAGGATCGATCAAATAGGGTATCGAATTAGTGATTAGGGGTTAAAGTACTTACACGAGGCAAAATTCTATCGAAATGGTACAACAGCTTCAGTCCCAAGCCAGACTATTTATAGCCACATTTGACCAGCCCCGCGCGTCACGACCCCCACCGCCTTCCCCTTCCGCGTGTCGTGGGCCATGCCCACTATTCCTAGACAAGCCTTGTTGCATGTATAGCCCTGTATGTCGATCTTATCCAGTTATACACGTCCTAATTTGCCATCATGCGTCATGGGAGATTTAGGGGATCACCCCGTGAGTCTCCGGGGGTCCCTATTTCTAGTTTCTTTTGTTTTCTCATTTCGGGTCGCGCCGTACAAGTTCGGGGTCTCAGTTAGGGTTCCTTAAATTTATTTTGGGAATGGTTTATATGAAATGTTGGAGGTTGTTACAGTGGTGGTTGTGAAAGATGTTGTGGTAGTAGTGGTTTTGATGGATGATGAATAAGGTATTTCTTCATCATTATCTTGAATAATGGATTTGGTTTTTCTAGATCTGGTTTGAGGTGTAGGTTTTTTTTGTTGGTGGTAATGGGATTTTTATGGGTAGTTTTCTTTTGACAAGAAGACCTTTAGGAGTCTTTTGTGTTGGTGAAAGAGTAGGTGTAACATCTATTGTCACTTTTGTAGTGCCAACATATGTTTAGGCAATGGAGGCAGTGGTTTGGGTGGTTGATGTTGGTTTTGTTAAAACAATGCTTTGAGGGGCCTCTATTGAGGAACCTTGCTTCTCTTGAATTCTTTTTCTTTCAATAATCTCCTGCATAGTCAACATTTCATTAGCTTCTCTTGTGTCTTTCGTCTTTTCTTTATCAATTATTTCTTGTCCGACCTTTTTGGCTGCAGAAGTATCATGCCTCTTTTGGGATTTCTTTACTAGAGGTGGAAGCTTTCTCATGCTATCACTCTCACCCCTTTTGGCTTGGAGAAGATGGTCTTTAATGGCCTTAATCTCTGCTTGAGCATCTTTGTACCTAGCATCCACCATATTTCTTATCAGCTCCATTTGCATGTTGTGTGTTGCCTCTACCGATTTTTTTTGAAGAGGAAGATACATTTGTGTATGCACCCATAGAAAACTCTATTTCTGCGTTGGTTGGTGGACTTCTTGAGTTTTGAACCAAGGTCTTCATCATATCTTCAATTTCCTCAACTGAAGACTCTATCTTGGATACTCTCTCCGTCAATTCTTGATATTTTAACCATCACCTAATTTATTAGGATCACCTGAGTTCCCACCGGAGGTGGTTGTACGTGGTTTTGAACCAAGTGCCCCTTGTTCTTGGTATTGGGGACTTCCAACTCATATTGAATGAACTATTGTTGATTCAACAGTTGTTGCCTTCAAGAAGGTCTTAGTTATGTGCTATACGGTTATAGCGGTCCAAAATCAAATAGCGGTCAAGGTCTGCTATATGATTTCAAGGTTTGTATATGATATTGATGTAGCGCGTGATACGGAAACGAAGATCAAACACGTTGATTCAAAGAATACCCGTGTGTTCTTCCCCAACCCCCAAATTGCAACCCAAAGGCCACGGAATTTGAAGTGAAAAATTCAATAGTTTCAAAATTCAATTCTGATCATTCATATTACTAGAGGGACATATAAATAGAAACCGAAATTCGAAATGGGCCTAAAAAAGATAACGGGCCAAACACACGACCTAAAACAAAATGCCCAAAATAGATTAAAAAAACATAAAAATGCAAATAAGTAATAGAAATAAGCGTTTTTTGGCCCGGACGATGACCCAAACCGCCATAGGCGGTTTGCAGCAAGATGGAGCTCATTCTCACGTTCGTTTCGCCTGGTCGCACGCCCAAAACGGACCCCCCGTAGCCCAAGTTAGAGCCATTTTAGTGAAGCCCCTTTTGTTACGCTGTCTTGGGCCTCCAAATACAAAATAGCCCGTTCCTCCACACTTGGGCCCGCATCAGATATATAGGTTATAGTGGCGGTATAATGGTGTTATAACGGTAATTTTTTTATCATGCATATTTAATGTGTGTGTATATATATATATATATTGAAAAATATTAATAATAAAAAAAGTTATAGTAATATCATATTATCATGAAAAATATTAGTAGTAATATCAAAATCCAAAATATGACCTAAGGAAGCACAACGATTTAGATATTTAGGTTTTGTTTTGTTGAATTATGAACTGATGAAGAACCAGCGAATGAAGACTTTTGGTCTCGATTTAGGTTTAATTTTGGGTTGGGCCTTTACTTTTAAGTTTATTTATAAACAAAAAGTTGATTACTGTGCGCTTTACCTTACTTTTGGGCTGAAATAAGAAAAATTGCTAAAAGCAGTGCTACGAATGTATACGGGTTTCAAAATAGTGGTCCAATAGCGGGACCGCTATAAGGGACCTCTATGGGTTTGTATGTCTGCTAAGCGCGATAGCATGCTATTGACTGCATAGGTTATGTAATGTCACACCCCAACCGATGGCGAAAGCATCAGAGTGAGACGAAAACGGATTGCAAGAGACTTTATTACGCTAATTGTGACAATATTTAATAATCGAGATTTCATTTCATACTAAAATAAAGTACAATGTTTGGAAGCAAAGATACGACATTTGGACAAAGAAAATAAAATACAACAAGTACTAAAATAAAAAAATGGGTTTCTAGTCAATCCTACTAGATTCTGTTCATCATCAATACCCTGCAATACATATTAAGTACATGTCAACACAAAAGTATTGGCGAGCGTACAAGTTTGGTTAATAGCATAAGTATAAACGTTTAAACAAATCCACATGGCAAAATTTGAATACTAAGACCTAACATGGCAATACTATCATGCAATTTATAGTTGTCAACCCAAAAATTCCCGCTAGCATAATCCTATCATAGCAATGATAAGACCGTTTTGTTTACTTAACATGACCTAAAAAATACGGGCGGTGCGTTAGTCCTATAGTGCTATACATGTTAAGGGAGGCTCGTACGAAGTTAATGGCAAGTATAAAGTAACAAGTATCATGTATGAGTTTCAGTATATCGTATCAAGCATGTATATTGGATTGTTTGTTTATAAACATGTTTATAAGTGTATGTGTGCGTTTTTGATAAGTTACACGTATTGCACCCAAAAGTGTAAAAAGTAAAAAGGGTCATGTACACTCACAGTTTTGCAAAGCTTTCCGATTAAACCGTGAATTTGACGAGTCGTTGAGATGGGAACACTAAAGTTACCCTACATGGGGGAAACGAAGGGGTGTGAGTATTCGGATGTGGTGAAGGATTTGGATTCGGGATTTAAATATATAAAAAATATGTACATGAAAATATATCTTGTCTTAAACACTCGTTTTGACACTAAGATTTTATGTGATTTCATGGGTCCTAATTTGCCCATTAGATTCATAAACGAGAAATTTTAGAACGAAGATAGTATAACCTGCGTTCATAACACTTAACCATAAACCGGTTAGTATCAAGAATTTGGTTAAGTATATAATATATAATATAGTCCATCATGAATGTCATAGAAGTCAAGCATGGAGGTATGTATACCTCATTATATGATTCACCAAAGCACAAAGTTACCAACGTAGTTGATAATCAGGTGGTCATGAATGAAAGCAAAATTACAACTAATCTACTAATATACTAAGTAGCCAAATAAGAACAACTCGGGCATGTCATACCCAACGTGGCAAATGTTGGAGGCGAGGCAGGGTTAACTTATTTTGGGTCTAGGAAATTACTTAGTTGAACATAAATAAAAACATCAAGTGAGGTGGTGGCACAAGTTTGGAAAACCAAAGCTTCAATGGTTCACACCTTTACCAAAACACAAGTCTTGCCAAATGAACTATGGTAAACTTGGATGGTCTCAACACTTCTCGGTTGTCTAACCCTTGTCAAAACAGAAAGTTTAGAGGGTGTTTGCACCTCTAAACTCATAAGAATCAACCTTAAACAAGTCCCATAACCATAGATAAGTTTAGGAACGCGCTAGGCACAAGATTCAAGCAAGAAAGTTAAGTTTATAAAAAGTTATATATCTTCCAAAACAGAAAGTTTGGACCTTAAAATGGTGATGTCCCACCTTAGTTTACCATGGTAAACTTGTGGGAACACTCCTAGAGGTGTTCCAAGCTTTGAAATGGAAGAAAAGATGAAGAAAGGTGCGTTTGAACTCACTTTAGGACTTAGAGTTTTCAGCCCTTTTCTTATGTTTGCAACTGAATTGAGAGTGTTTTGAGAGTGTAAAGGAGTTGGGAAAGTGAAATTGGGGTGATGGAAGCTTGGTTTTATAATGGGGAGGTAGGGTTTTGTGTTAAAGGAGGTTTGATGGTGATTGGGGAAGGAGAAAGGTGACCAATGCAAGAGCTGAAAACAACTCGCTGGTGATCCATAGGCTTGGCGTCACGCGACGGCAAAGGGGAAAGAGGTCGCATGACGCGGTGCCCTCCTTAGCAATTCGAGTTTCATTTTCACACTTTGGCCCCTGAACTTTGATTAGGTTAACATTTTATGCAATAACTTAGTATTTTTCATTTTTTTAAGCATGGAACGTGTATGTTAGTATAATTCGTGTATCGTGAATGTATGTATGAGTATTTGCACATATAATAAGTATCAGTTTGCAAGTGAACACGTATGTAATAATTGATTGTATGTATAACATGTATGGATAAAGTATGAGTTTCATTATGATATGGATAAATTAGGAGTTTCATTATGATCAACGCCTTGAATTACAAAGTTGGAAACGATATACGATTACAAGGTGATTATAAGTTTCCAAAAATAGAAATACGACACATCATTCTAATTAAGGAAATTACAAAAATGTGGAGCGTTACATGTAACCACTGTCCATCTGAGAGACAATTGTCTCTAAAGTTGTAGTGGCTGCCTTACTTGAAATACCACCAAGTGTCACTTGTGACATAAGGGGTGTAGCCTCATCAGCTTGTGGGCTAGCAATTACTTGACTTAGACTTGTCACTTTCTATGGCATGCTCATAGTAACTGGGTCTATCCAAGTCACTATGGTCAATTACATCAAGCCTTGTTTGTTTTGTGGGATGTATTATTTTTGTGGGTAGTAAAAAGAGAAGTAGCACTGGGAGATGGGCTTGAGAAGAAATGTTCAAATGAATCATCTCCCTCTTGACTTGCCCCCCCCCCCCCCCCCCCCGTGCTTACAGCATTATCCTTTTGTGAGGATATGTGAGGAGTTTGTCTGGGTGGATATGTTTGCATCTGCTGTGAGGAAGTAACAACAAATGTTTGATGTGTTTGTGTTACAGTAGGTTCCTCTGGCATCTCATCCTCCAGAGTGACATTCTCTTTGTTTTTCTCTTAGATTTACGGATATGAATGGAAGTGATATGTGTGGAAATAGACGATGTGGGTACCACAGTGGTAGGTTGATCACTGTGGGCATCGGTAGCAGTGGGCTCAACATTAGATGTTGTAACATTTGTTGCCTGGTTTTCTAAAACATTTTCTTCTGGTGCATTTTCTTGATCTTTTATGGCCATCATGCATGTAAAAGTTTCATCTGAAAGGCTATTCATTTCAAGGGCTTCATCCTGTCCAATTTTTTTTATGTTTCAAAACCTTTTGAAGGTAAAAACTCATTAGGCTTGAGTATAAAATGAAAGCTTGGTAGTTTGCCTTTTGATTGCCTTTATGTTTTCCACCATATCCATAAACAGTATTTGGGATGGCTTGTAGTCTGTATTTGTCAGAATAACATATCCCAAATACTGAGTTTTTAGGGGTATTGACGTGTGCGGGTGTGTATATAATTTTAGATATATTTTAAGCTCCTTTTACTTGCGAATCAAGTTTTAAATTTATAAAACACGATACAATACTATCACTCTACACACGTTAGGGCAAGTGCACCCATCGCGGACGTAGTATAGTGATGGCAAGATACCGAGGTTGTCCAAGGACACAAGATCTTTTAGTACCGACTTATCGTTAACGTTTAATCTAACCAAATTTTGATAAAAAGTTTTGAAAGTTATAAATAGATAAACTAGAAAATAAAAATAAAATATAAGGAAAAACAAATAGACAAGAAGGAATCACTTGGTTCCAACTCCTCTTTTATGTATCCTTTAATGATTTATGCACTTTGGGCATTTTAAGAGATTATCTTTAAGTTATAGTAGTAGGCCCCCTTCCAGTCAGCGTTACCCTCAACCTATTGGTCTGAGTTAGCAGGGACACAGTCCCGCAAGGTCGGATTATTGAAAGATAATTAAGTAAGTTATTAATGTGAAAAGTGGTAGGCCCCCTTCCAGGTAGCGTTACCCTCAACCTATTGGTCTGAGTCAGCAAGGATACAGTCCCCCAAGGTTGGTTTAAAGTTTTAATAGTAGTTTATAGATAAGGGATTCAAGCGGTTCTTACTTCTCCCGTGGTAGATTTTACCGCCCACTAGTGAAGTTAGGCTTGAACCAGGTTCGCAGGATCTATACACTGAACGAGACATAGAATTACCTAACCACCCTTCTAACCCCCTTCCAGGCAGTTAACGTGCTTTATATAGACCGTAAATACATGAATGAGTGAATCAACAAAACATGAAGAATGGTTAAATAAATTCGCATTCAATATAGAAAACTAGTTATTAAATTCATTAATACATACCCAGATAAAAAGGAGCCAAAGGTTGGAAATCAAAAAGTAATACATAAAAGATTTGTCTTCACCAAGTGATGTAAGAGTTTAGCCAAGCATGGCCTTTGTTTGACAAGAACTCTTACGATCGATCTTGGATCCCGAGACTACTACACACTCTAAATGATGGAAGATGGATGATGGTGGTGGTGGGTGTTGGTGATGTAGTGGTGGTGGAGTGGTGGCAAGTGTGAGAAAAATGGTTTGCCAAGGGATGGATTGGAATGAAACCAAGCACCCCTATTTATAGCTGAAGTCAGACAGTTCACACGGCCCCGTGCCCGCCTGGCATGGCCCCGTGTCCATCCTTCTCTCTCTTCCTCATTAACTGTAGTGTCATATCTTATACTAACACGACCCCGTGTGTCAACGGCATGACCCTTGGCCATTGTACTTGCTGTACTATCTCAGATTCTACGAATCTTAGAGTTGACCACGCCACGTGTTGCCTTAGCACGACCCCGTGTTGATGTGTCTGGTTTGTCTTTTGCTATTGTCTTTTCTTCTGCAGAGAATCTTGACTGGGCACGACCCATGCCTGGTGGACACGGCCCCGCGCCAGAGCTTCTGTTCTTGTTATTTTGTTGGTTTGGATGTGGATGGGGGCTTGGCGAGTCGTGTCAATCCTTCTTCTTTGTATTTATGTTGGTTTATGTTGTTAATTTGCTTCTTTTGTGCTTTTAAGCTCTTTTAACCCTGTAATTTAAAAAGGAACAAAGAAACATGCTTTTTCCAACATTAGTATCGAAAAGGGTTGATTTTATGCCATATTTGATATAATTTATATATTGTATTTTACGCACATCAGGTATTTCATTAAAAGAGGTGGTCGTGGCAGACACCAAAAGTGTATGGAAAAAGAATTTCATTTATGGTAGGAAATGTGGTTTGAAAATTGTTGCTCCCACCAACTGAGCATCATATCCTCTTTTTATGAACTCATTTTGAAGATCATTTTTAGGGAAAGTTCCCATACCTGCCATGTTGTTGAGGTTGAACATTGTAGAGATGGATTGTGGAGTCCGAATATGTTCTCATTTAATCTTTGAAGTGATTGTGAAGGGCTTTTTGTCTTTGAGTAAAAAGTCTGTATGTGCCCAAAATTTATGGAGGGTATCCAAATAAATAGGTGCATTGATGGTGAGAGTTGTATGGTATTTTGATGATGTAATAATATCAATGATGGAATGAAAATGACGATTGTAGACTACCTTTGTGAGGTCGAACTCTCTTTCCACATCTCCGTTTTCCGGTAGGAAACCCATGTGAGTCTGGTGCAGAATTGTCCGTACCGATGAGGTCCTTGTAGATTTTCCAATATGTTTCGAACCTTCACTGCTTCAAGTTGCCCATAGAGCATCTTTCATCTCTATAGAGGGGAACTGGTGCTTTTGTAACGCCCTGCTTTTTCATACTTTCCTTAATTAGAAACTGTCACTTGTTTTTCTATTTTAGAACTCTTGTATTCTTGTAACCGTCGTTTCATTGTAATCATTTTAAAATCCAAGACTTGGATCATAATGAAATTTATATTTTGGAAGTATTACTTGTTTACATTTGTTTTATGACGATTATTTCATTTCATACCCTTAAAGTATGATTCTTTATACTTAGGATGCATTACAACATCTTAAAACATCATGATTTGGAAGTATAAGGACCGATCTTAGCAAGAAACAAACAAAATCAACTAGCACGTAGGCTCGCGAACTGCGACCCTACTAGCCGGCCGAGTCACGCCCCGCAACGGTCTCGGATCCGCAGATCAGCTGATCTGGTCGCGGACTGGGTAACTTTTGTTGAGTTTTATAGTTGTTTAGAGTGTGTTTCTTGTAATAAATTCTCACCAAACCTAACCCTAATCATCCCCTATAAAAACTAAGCATCCTCCACACATTTTCCACTTTACAACTCACGCAAAACACTCTCAAATCTCTCCTTAATCAGCTGTTAATCAGAAGCAAGATCAGAATCATATCCACTTGCTTAAGTGAGCTTAACTTCATCATTTCGCATCCTTTTTCCTTGATTCTTCTTCCTAATCACTTGGAACAACCTTAGGGATGTTTCCACAGGTTTTCCATGGAAAACCAAGACCTGGAACATCACCAAAACAGGCTCCAAAGTGAAGAAACTTTCTGTTTTGATTTAAAAACTTGTTAAACTACTTAAACTTGAGGTTTCTCCACATTCCTATGTCCTTATGCTCATAATCAATTCTATGGTTAGTTGGGCTTAACAACAATGTTTTGACATCTAAAATAAGAGGTTAAAACCTCATAAACATTCTATTTTGTTTGGGTTTTAACCCACAAGTGATGAACAAGCTTAGAGCTTGAAGATTGTGTGATTACAAGGTTAGCTTGGGCTATCCTACTTGAAAATCCACACATCACTTGATGTTATCTTAGATTAGTTGTAGTTATTTCTTTACTTATTGTATGTTCATGACCCTCCATGTTTTCTATGACAACATGTGTAGTGGTGAACACCAAAGAGGTCCCTAAATGGAAGACTTGTCTTTCCTACCTCATGCATGACTTATGTGAAATACCAAAGAGGTTCCTAAATGGAGGATTCATCCTCCTACCTCATGCTTGACTTTTATGACAATATGATAACTATATAACTTATATATAATACTCAAGTAACCAAACTTTTGACGATGAACTAGTGGTTATTCGTCAAGATAGTAGGTTACATCATCTAAGACTTTAATAACTTGTTATGATTCTAATGGGTAATTTGACCCATGAAAACATTCTAACCCTTTTGGGTTCATAGTGTCAAAACAAGTATTATAAGACTAGATGATTATTTTCCTCATATGTTTACTTTTATGTATTTTAAACTCCAAATCTTTAATCTTCTGTTAACTCTCCATACTCACACACCTATGTTTCTTCGTGTAGAAGGACACGGTGTTCCTCATTAATCAACCAACAACTCTCGCGGGATTATCAATTGGAAAGCTTGCAAAACAGTGAGTATACTCGATCCCGTTTACCTTTTTACACTTTGGATGCAACATGTATGTATATAAATCACACGCCTCTTAAACTATTTTAATCTCGATCCATGCTTAACATGAAACTATATGATGCTTGTTAGACTTGTATGTTATGTAAACTTTTTGTGTCGACATATGCTCATTAACTTTGCTAGCCTTCCTTAACAATTATAGCGGTATAGGATTAACGCACCACCTATTATTCTTGGGGTATTGTTAAGTTAAACATGTTAACCTCCCATTATTCTTTGGGATAGGCAAAATTAACGCGTTGTATACATGGGTTTGAACATATGGTACACCGTTTCAACATACTAGAAAACTTGCATATTGGTTATTCATGTTGGATATGAGACTTTAAACTTTTATTCTATATTATTCTATGTATGAAAACTTGTATACTAGCCAACTTTCGTTGATATATTTTAATACATGTTGCAGGTTGAGACGAGATGATGCTAAGTCAAGAAACGAGATTTAGGTGGACTTAGTTACACACTTAGATTAAATTGTTATTTGATATTATGTTTTGGAAAACAATGTTGTTCTTTATTTGAATTTGTATGAAATTTTTAGTCTTGCTATGAAATGAAATTTAAATTATATTGTCACATAGTGTTATGAAGTTTTGAGCAATTTATTCGTCTCATCCCGATGTTTCCGCCATCGGTTGGGGTGTGACAGCGTTGACTTCCTTATATTACCTTTCCAATTCATTATTGGAGACATCTGTTGTGATATAACTTTGGGTGAAGTGGGGGGGGGGGGTGTTGTTTAAGTCAATAGGTTGCACCTTTTCATTTACATGTTGTAATAGTTCCCCGAGATTAAAAGGGTCAAGGGATAATGGGTCCACCGTATTGATGTATTGTAAAATACATCCTTTATTCATGTATAGTTTGTATATATCTCGTTTAGTTTAATTCATTTTTTAGTTAGAATTCGTTACTTTAGTTAGTTTTCGTGTTTTCAGGTCATTTGTGCTGAAAGTCGAAGAAAACAGTGAATAGTCTGCTGATTATGAAGCTAAAATAAAAGTCGGATCGTCACATAGTTGAACCAGAACGAAAATCAAAGAATTTTGGATAAAATAGGAATTGGTGCTACACGACGAAGATTTGGATTCACCTTGGCGTAGCGTGACGATTAAAATATAATTTCTGGAAAATTGAGGCTTCGCGCTACGCGACCACATTTAGGGTTTCCCATCACATAGCGCGACAGTGTTGATTGTCGGCAATGATTCGCTATTTGAACAAGGGTTAGCTATAAATTGTCATAAATTTTCAAACAGCGACAACTTACAAATCAGCAGAGCTTTGGACGAATTTTGGACATTCCTTAGAGCGTTTTCGAGAACTTGAAGCTGCTGGATGAACTCTTGAGGCTTAGGAACTCACCCGGGTTGCCGTTCTGCTATTTGGGTGTCTTTATTCTTTGTTTCTTACTTTAATCATGTTTCTTGAGATTGAAAATACTTTGTTTGTGATTTGTTCCATGACTTTGATTGGCTAAGTACCTAAAACTACCTAGATTAGATGAATGGTTTTGCAAAGTTTTGATTTTTAATGGATAATTAATTATTTATGGATTGTTTATGAAAGTAGTCGACTCGATTATTAATTAGATGTATATGCATGCTTAAAATTGTTTGAAATTGTTTGTTGCTTCGTATGATTCTTGGTGACGGTCTTTATCACATAATAGAGTCATACTAGGTTATAGATTTTGGTGAGTGTCTATCACGGAATAAATTTATAATCTTTAGGGTTAATCGGCCGATACACCTTAGAAGTAATATTCAATAATCAAATAAATTTAAGTGTTCTACTAATTCTCAATAACTGAGAGGTGCGAGGTTATTGTTTGGTCTAGGTCATTAAATTGCTAGGTAGGAGCTTCGAGAGGAGTCTGAACTAGTTTACCTTTTGGCCGTTATCTAACAAGTCTAATCAAGGACCTGAGTCTATCCTAGGTTTATGTCCTGAGAGGGAGTGAATCAAATTAGGGTACTTTTGGAAACCCCTTACATGTCTTGAGAGAGAGAGAGAGAGAGAGAGAGAGAGAGAGTCTAACCAACCGGTGTTCGTAACAACCTTTAGGGTACCATAAGTGTCTTCCTGAGAAGGTTCGGGGGTCTTATTCGGTATCTCGAAAGGTTTAGTATTAGAAGATTCCGGTTCTATAATAATTAATATCCTAATAAAATCATTACTGATGTAAACTAGGATTCCAGTCTAGGTAGTTGTATTCACCATCTGAGTAAAATCCAAAGCTAATTCGTGTTAGTTAATTTAGTTAAATAATTTAATTTAATTGCTATTTTTAGGATTTTTAGAAACCCCCCAAACATAAAAACAGTTAGTGCTGTGTCAGTGTATGTTTAAATAGAGTCATTAACGTAATTCAATAGAGTCTCTTGGGTTCGATATCCGGACTTACTTTGCTTTACTAGAGTCGATCGGTTCACTTGCCGGTTAGTAGTTTAGTCGAGTTTAGAGAGTCTAGAGTATTACTTTTATTTCTAGATTAGGTTAATTTTAGTTGTTTTTATTAAACTAGTTTTAGCACATCAAGTTTTTGGCACCGCTGCCGGGGACTCTTTGACAATTGCGTTGATTACTTTATTTGGACTTAATTGATATCATACATGCTATTTGTGTGTTAGAGTTGTAGGAATTGATGTGTGTCGGTGTGTATATATATTTATGTATATTTTAAGCCCTTTTTAACACTTTGGTCAAGTTTTAAATTTATAAAACACGATATTTTACTAACACTAAACACACATATGGGCAAGTGCACCCATCGTGAGTGTAGTATAGCGTTGGTAAGATACCGAGGTCGCCCAAGGACACAAGAGCTTTTAGTACCGGTTTATCCTCAACGTTTAATCAAATCAAAATTTAGAAAAAGGTTTTTAAACAAGAAAATAAAACTAACTAAAAATGCTGAAAATAAAAATAAAAATAAAAACAGATAGACAAGATGAATCACTTGGATCTGACTCGCCTTTAGTGTAACCTTTGATTATTTCCGCACTTTTACACTTTTTAAGAGATTATCTTAGTTATAGTAGTAGGCCCCTCTTTTGAAGGTGACGTTACCCTCAACCCAGTAGTTTGAGTCAGCAAGGATACAATCCTAAAGGGTCGGATTATTGAAAGATAATTAATTAAGTTATTAATGCATAATGTGGTAGGCCCCTCTTTTGAAGGTGACGTTACCCTCGACTAAGTAGTTTGAGTCAGCAGGGATACAATCCTAAATAGCCGGGTTAAAGTTTTAATAGTAGTTTACATATGAGGGGATCAAGGAGTTTGGACCCCCGCCATCCAATACCAGTGGGTATTGAAGGAGGTCCTACTAAACTTGACCCAGGTCCTTGCAGGATCTATACACTGAACAAGGCAAGACGCTTACCAAACCATTCCCTTAACCCCCGACCAGGTAGCCAACATATCTCCATATAGACCGTGGAGATATGAATGGTGTAAATATTTTATTTTATATAGACAGTAAAATAATGCCAAGACACCACGGACAAATGATAAGGAAGTTTCACCTTCAACATAAAAAACTAGTTATTAAAGTCATTAATACATAACCAAATAAAAAGTGTGAAAAGATTAAAAATAAAAAGTATTACACTAAATGCTTGTCTTCACCAAGTGATGTAAGAGACTTAGGCAAACATGGCCTTTGATTGTCAAGAACTCTTACGATCAATCTTGGATCCCGAGACTACTCACACACTCTATGATGGATGATGGATGATGGATGATGGTGGTGGATGTGGGTTGTGATGGTGGTGGTGGGTGGGTGAAGTGTGAGAGAGGTGGTTTGCCAAGGGATGATTTGCAAGTGAGCCAAGCACCCCTATTTATAGCCTGCACAGAAGCCCGGACACTGCCCCGTGTCCACCCATCTTCTCTCTCTTCATTAATTGCAATTTGTCTGCATTAGTTGACCACGCCCCCGTGTCCGCTGGGCACGACCCTGTGTACAGAAGCGTATCTGTACTATCAAGATTTGCCTAGATTCTGCGAACCTTAGCATTGACCACGGCCCCGTGTCTGTTGGCCACGCCCCCGTGTTGGGAAATAGAAGCTTCTACAGCTTTGTCTTTTCTGCAAACACTTGGGCATGCCCCCGTGTTCAATGAGCACGGGGCGTGTTCAGCCTTCTAATGTCTTGTTTTTGCTTGGGAAGATACTGTTGAGGGGTCGGGCATGCCACGTTTATTCCTTTTCTTGTATTATTGTTGGATTTGGCTGCATTTTTGCTTCTTTTGTTCCTTTAAGCTCATTTAACCCTGAAAATACAAAAGGAAGACAAAAGCACACTTTTTCCAACATTAGTACTAAAAAAGGGTTAGTTTTATGCCTTATTTGATGTAATTTATATGTTGTATTTTGCACTCATCAAATACCCCCACACTTGAATCTTTGCTTGTCCTCAAGCAAAACTCTTTACTTTGTGGCTTACACACCCAAAACTCATTATTAGGTTTTATTTTTATGTTATTTACAATCCTATTCGTTATGATTTATTTTCAACATTACATAAAAGAAATTACTTATTTGGGCAGAACATGCCTCTTTAAAATTCCATTTATATACAAGTTCACATATATCACGGGGGATCACTCAACACTCGGCCGAAGATGTATTTTTGTGAAACACTCGAGAGCGGCATGGAACTTACTTCTACCATATGCTTGCCAAGAAATCAATCCTCCTCCTTTTTAACTATAAACCTTTGTAAATATCAAGAGGACTTTGGGGAAGGGTTAGGCTTGGGTTAAAGGTAGGTGGTTGGGTTAGTGGTTAGTAGAAAAGGGCGAAAAGGCTTAAAAAGCGTCGGTTTTCGTAAAACATTTTGTTTTTGTGACTTTTTATTCTAATGAAGCATTATTCAAACAAGCCTTCTTTTGATTAGCTTTGTTTGTTTATTGCTAACTTCATTTGTTTTCTCTATAATTTTTTTAAGGAAGTCACAAGAAAACCGAGCTTTGTACTAAAAAAGGTTTAAAATGAAAAAGGGTTTTGGTGGGTAAAAGGGTGTTTGTTTTGGGTTTAGAAATGAAAAGGTTTAGGCTCAAAGAGGATAACTAGGGGGATTTTGGGTAGCTGGTAAAAAAAAAAAATAATGGTGTTGAAATAAAAAGTTAGTCCTAATGCCTCCATCATTTACTTACTTGGGTTTAAGTTGGTAAGGACCGGGAATGTATCGTCGTGGCAAGTTCTAGAGTCGTAAGAAACCAAGCGGCTATTCACACAAGAAACGAAAAATAAGCATTTAATTTAAAGATGTGTATTTGTATGCTCCATAAAGGCTCAAAACTCACTTTTTGTGAGAATGGGTTTTTATGTGCTCAAGTATATATAATCAAATTTTAACTAGATTTGTCATGCCGTTTCATAATTTTCTTATGTTGGTTCTTTTTATCACGACGCTATCGGTTGTAGATTTGTAAAAATATAACCTTTTTAGAACTTGTTATTCCCAAATTAAACCAAGACAAGTAAAAAAAATGAATTTTTTTTTGAAAAAAATTGGGGTGTTTAGCGGTTCCAATAGAGTTTTGTGTAAGGCTTGTAATTAGGACTTGCAAAATTCAAGGTTTTAGCATCCCCCCACACTTAAATTACACATTGCCCTCAATGTGTCCCAAAAATATGTTTTTAGGTTGATTGAATGTGTAAAAGGTGTGTTAAAAACAAAATTTTATGTTACTGGGCATCTGGACATGGGCCCGTGGTGTCCAGGCACGTCCCCTTGTTCAGGTTGCCAGTAACAGAAATTATCAGAAAGTAACAGAAGCCTGGGCACGGGGGCGTGTTCAGCGAACACGCCCCGTGTCCAGTTACCTGAACTGGGCATCTTCCTGCAGACCTTTCAGTACGGGGCCGTGTTGGCTGGGCACGACCCGTGCCGAACTTGCTGTAATGAAGAAAAAATGTCGGGAGGCTCTGTTTTTATGCATGGGGTGTTGGTTCAGGTTTCTCTTAGTATCATTCACCATCCCGAGTGTGTCTTATTCCCGAAAATTAAAACTAAACTAGAAAGCAAAAAAAAAATCTACACTAAACTAAGGATAGTTCCGCGGAATGCCTCCGTGGTGCGCCATGTTTATAAGGGTCCTTGGCTAGACCCAAAGGCAGTCATATGTTACCCAAGTGGGATGTTTTGCATCCCATGTTGCACCGTTGGAGAGCATCATCCAAACTTGAGTCTATGACTTTCATGTAATTGACCGGGTTATCATCTTCTACTCTCTTACCAACTCCAAACTTCATTTCCTTATCTCCAACCCTCAATGTTAGTGTCCCGCCATTCATGTCTACCACTGCGTGGGCCGTAGCTAGGAAGGGCCTCCCTAAGATGAGTGGTACTTCGGTATCTTCCTCCATATCTAGTATGACAAAGTCGGTTGGGAAGACAAATTCTCCGACTTTGACTAGTAGATTTTCAGCGACACCTTACGGGTATTTAACTGACCTATCGGCGAGTTGTATGCTCATTCTTGTGGGGCTTGTTTTCCCTAGGCCGAGTCGGTCGAACATCGATGCGGGCATGAGGTTAATACTAGCCCCGATGTCAGCTAGTACGTTACGAATGGGTAACTCCCCAATTGAACAAGAGATCGTGAAGCTCTCGGGATCGATCTTCTTTTGCGGGAGTTTGTTGAGTAGCAAGGCGGAGCATTCTTTGCTTAAATTAACTAATTGCAATGATTGAATTTTCCTTTTGTGAGTGAGGAAGTCCCTCATAAATTTTGAATATTTAGGCATTTGGGTTAGGACTTCAACAAATGGAATATTAACATTTAATTGTTTTAATAAATTTACGAACTTTGAGAATTGCTCATTGGTCTTTTGGCGAATTAACCGACCGGGGTATGGCACCGGAGGATTCTTGGTAGGCTCTTGATGTGGAGAAGCCGTCTCTTGTTGGGGTGTTAGAGGAGTTGGGGATTGGCTAGATTGGCTCTTTTCAGTTGGAGGTAACGGAGCCTCCTCGGGGCCCACGGTACGGTTTCTCAATGTGATGAGATGCACTTACGCCTTTGGGTTGGTTTCGGTATTGCTTGGTAACGCGCCTTGTGGTCTCTCGGAGAAATTTTTAGCTAGTTGATTTACTTGTTTTTCAATGTTTTGAATACTAGCTTGTTGATTTCGAAAGTTCGATTCCAGTTGTTGAAATCGATCCGAGTTTTTCTTTTCGGTGTCGGAGATGAGGTGAGATACGGTATCTTTAAGCCTCTCTCGTCCCCCTTGTTGCTGTTAAGAGAAATTTTGTTACTCGTTTCTTGGTTGTTGAAATTTTGTTCCTTGGTTTAGATTTTGTTGGTTACTACTATTGCCGGGTTCTCTCCAACCAAGGTTAGGGTGGTTACGCCATCCTTGGTTGTAGGTACCCGTTGGAGGACCCGACGGCCTAGGTCTATTATCAATGTAGTTTACCGATTCTGTTTGATTATCCATTTCTTTCATACAAATCCAATTTTCATGTGGCCCACCAAACCCCTCTCAAGCCATGACCGAGGCCGTTTTTGCCATTTCTAACTTTTTGATTTTTGAAGAAAGGGCCTCGATTTGGGCTTGCAAGGAGGTGCTTTCATCAACCTTATGGGCGCCCGGGGCGATAGATTTTGTGCCTCCGGGAGTGTGCCATTGAAAATTGGTTTGAGCAATTTCCTCAATTTGATTACAAATTTCATTTGGGCGACGATTACCTAAAAGTCCCCCGGAGCTAGAGTCAAGTGTTTGTCTTGTGTGTGGCAACAACCCATTATAGAAAGTGGATACTTGTTGCCATACCGCAAGACCATGATGAGGACACTTTCTTAGTAGCTCCTTGAACCTTTCCCAAGTTTCATATAAGGATTCCCCGTCCTCTTGTGAATATGTGTTAATTTCAGTCATTAATTTAGCCGTTTTAGCGGGAGGGAAATACTTATATAAAAACTTTTGGGCTAGTTCATCCCAGGTGTTTACCGAGCCAACTGGGAGGGTATTAAGCCAAGCCTTAGCTCGGTCTTTTAGTGAAAATGGAAACATTTGAAGGCGGATGGCGTCATTTGATGCTCCATTGATCCGAAAAGTATCCCATATTTCCTAGAAGTTGGCAATATGTAAATGGGGATCTTCGTCCGCAAGCCCATTGAAGGTTACAGAGTTTTGGAGCATTTGTATCAAATGCGGCCGAAGTTCGAAGTTGTTGGCCTAGACATTCGGTGCGTTGATGGCGGCGCCGAGATTACCTACGGTCGGTCTAGGTAATCCATGAGGGTACGTTGATCCGCCATTGGAAGTGGGTCCCCCAGAACTTTCTCTTGGTTTTTAGATTTAAGTCTTTTTCTTAGAAAGCGTTCGGGTTCGTCTAGAGGTTCTTTTATGTCTCTACTAGAACTGGAGCTCATACACTGCGAAGAAATTTCAGATGTGGCGCCTGGGTTCCAAGTCCGGCAATAAAAACAGAAAAGAACGTTGGTCAGAAGGTTCACCACGACCCCGTGCTCAGGTGAACACGGCCCATGGTCGGAGATACAGTAGTTGTTTTCCGGATCCCTGTTGCTGGGGAGCTCGACACGGCCCAGTGCTGCACCGACACGGCCCCGTGCTCAACTCTCCGTAACTCGGAAAATAAAAACTGCCAGTAACAATGCTGGGCACGGCCCGTGTCCGACCAGGCACGGCCCGTTCTGAGCTCTGCAGAAACTGAAAATTTAAGAAAAATCCTAAAAAAATAGAAAAATAAGAAAAACGACTAGGCCGTTGATTCCTAACTTTCTTAAAATCCTTGTGTCCCCGGCAACGGCGCCAAAAACTTGATGTGTGTCGGTGTGTATATATTTATGTATATTTTAAGCCTTTTTTTAACACTTTGGTCAAGTTTTAAATTTATAAAACATGATATTTTACTAACACTAAACACACATATGGGCAAGTGCACCCATCGTGAGCGTAGTATAGCGTTGGTAAGATACCGAGGTCATCCAAGGACACAAGAGCTTTTTGTACCGATTTATCCTCAACGTCTAATCAAATCAAAATTTAGAAAAAGGTTTTTAAACAAGAAAATAAAACTAACTAAAAATGCTGAAAATAAAAATAAAAACAGATAGACAAGATGAATCACTTGGATCCGACTCGCCTTTAGTGTAACCTTTGATTATTTTCGCACTTTTGCACTTTTTAAGAGATTATCTTAGTTATAGTAGTAGGCCCCTCTTTTGAAGGTGACGTTACCCTCAACCTAGTAGTTTGAGTCAGCAAGGATACAATCCTAAAGAGTCGGATTATTGAAAGATAATTAATTAAGTTATTAATGCATAATGTGGTAGGCCTCTCTTTTGAAGGTGACGTTACCCTCGGCTAAGTAGTTTGAGTCAGCAGGGAGACAATCCTAAATAGTCGGGTTAAAGTTTTAATAGTAGTTTACATATGAGGGGATCAAGGAGTTCGGACCCCCGCCATCCAATACCAGTGGGTATTGAAGGAGGTCCTACTAAACTTGACCCAGGTCCTTGCAGGATCTATACACTGAACAAGGCAAGACGCTTACCAAACCATTCCCTTAACCCCCGACCAGGTAGCCAACATATCTCCATATACCGTGGAGATATGAATGGTGTAAATCTTTTATTTTATATAGACAGTAAAATAATGCCAAGACACCACAGACAAATGATAAGGAAGTTTCACCTTCAACATAAGAAACTAGTTATTAAAGTCATTAATACATAACCAAATAAAAAGTGCGAAAAGATTAAAAATAAAAAGTATTACACTAAATGCTTGTCTTCACCAAGTGATGTAAGAGACTTAGGCAAACATGGCCTTTGATTGTTAAGAACTCTAATGATCAATCTTGGATCCCGAGACTACTCACACACTTTATGATGGATGATGGATGATGGTAGTGGATGTGGGTTGTGATGATGGTGGTTGGTGGGTGAAGTGTGAGAGAGGTGGTTTGCCAAGGGATGATTTGCAAGTGAGCCAATCACCCCTATTTATAGCCTGCACAGAAGCCCGGACACGGCCCCGTGTTCACCCATCTTCTCTTTCTTCATTAATTGCAGTTTGTCTGCATTAGTTGACCACGCCCCCGTGTCCGCTGGGCACGACCCCGTGTGCAGAAGCGTATCTGTACTATCAAGATTTGCCTAGATTCTGCGAATCTTAGCGTTGACCACGGCCCCGTGTCCGCTGGCCACGCCCCCGTGTTGGGAAATAAAAGCTTCTACAGCTTTGTCTTTTCTGCAGACACTTGGGCACGCCCCCTGTGTTCAATGAGCACGGGGCGTGTTCAATGAGCACGGGGCGTGTTCAGCCTTCTGATGTCTTGTTTTTTCTTGGGAATATGTTGTTGAGGGGTCGGGCATGCCACGTTTATTCCTTTTCTTGTATTATTGTTGGATTTGGCTGCATTTTTGCTTCTTTTGTTCCTTTAAGCTCATTTAACCCTGAAAATACAAAAGGAAGACAAAAGCACACTTTTTCCAACATTAGTACTAAAAAAGGGTTAGTTTTATGCCTTATTTGATGTAATTTATATGTTGCATTTTGCATACATCAGGAGTCTAAATGGTATTACTTTATTTTATATTTTTTGAGACTTTCGTTAGAGTCGTCTTAATTGTTTATTATCGTTTTTGTAGTGGATGCCCCATACACATTCGCAAGGACCACCGAAGCTGCTAACGGACAAGCTTGTTTTCTCGTCTTCAAGTTTTAAGGTTAGTAAAACTTCTACTTCATCTTTTGCCTCTTCTGACTCTACTTTCCAATCTAAACCACCAGCCTTTGACTTCACTCTAAAGTCGTTACCCTATAATTTCCCACCACCCACCTGTCCTCCGAGTCTGCTACCCGTAGTCCAAATGGCTGCAAATCAGACCAACCACCAACGCTCCACCACCGGTTTTACCGGTGCGAACTCACCCATCACCTTTCCCGTTATCGATAATGAGAAATCCTGGCAAATCTCGTCTTACATCATGACCGCTATCTCCAACTCGTGTTAATTTCATGGTCCTGATGACGAGGATGTGCCAGCTCACATCAACCGCCTCACCCGCCTTTGCGGTACCTTCTCTATAGAAGGTGACAATCTCGATGCCTGTTTCCTTCAAGCCTTCCCATTCTCACTTGCGGGCCGCGCAGCCACCTGGTTTGATTCGCAGCCCGCAGGTACGTTTACCACCTGGGTTCCCCTTCGTGATGCCTTCCTTGCTAAATACTTCCCACCCACCAAGACATCCAGACTTCGTGATTAGATACATTCGTTCTAGATGGAGCCTGACGAACCTTACCACTTAGCCTGGGAAAGATTCCAAACCTTGCTATCCCGTTGCTCTCAACACGGTCTATCTGATTGGGCACTAGTAGAGAAATTCTACAACAGTCTCACTCCCGAGACTCGGGCCTGGTTAGACACTTCGGCAGGAGGCCACCTCATGGGTAAGAAAACATTGGCTGAATGCAATGACCTTTTTGAAAGTTTCGCACATTCGGAAATTGATCATCGCACTACCACTAGGACTTCCATTCCTGTGTCTAGTACTCCCTCGGCCTGTCGAGGGATACACTAAGTTAGCTTGGAAACATCGGTAACTGCGGCGATGGAAAATCTTGTGAGAAACCTTACCAAAGAGATTCACGAGTTAAAAGCTAAGGTAGATAGCTTACCAAAGAGATTCACGAGTTCATCGCATGATAAAACCGAGGTCCAACGAACCCTTTCAACAACTCAAACTTTGGTTCGAACTGGCGTAGTAACAACAACACATTTCGTTCTTTGGGTAACCACCCCTGGTTTCCAAACAAGTTCAAATCAAAATAGGGGGCAGGGTTATTATTCTAGTGGGGGTTCAAACCAGCAGGGTCAGTTTGGTAGTTCAGGTTCAGGAGGCCAGTATGCTAATGGGGGTTCAGGTAGTAGTCCAGATAGAATTGAGGAACTTCTTTCTCAATTACTGGTTAAGGACCAGGTCACTCAGAAAACCTTAGCAGACCACAACCTTCTTTTGAAAAATCAAGACCTTATGTTGAAGAATCAACAATCCGCACTCTTAGATCTTCAGCGGTCTGTAGGAGCCGGGTCACTTCTCGGGCAACACACAACCCAACCCGGCTCATCAATCCAAAGCAATTACCACTCAAAGTGGTAGGTCGTTAGGAGAGGTAGTTAGAGAGAGTTGAAGATGAGGAGGAGGAACAAGTAGATGAGGAGATCGAGATGGAGACTCCTGGTAAGGTGCACATTAGGCTAGACCCAGCAAGTACCGTACACATCGAGGAGCCTCAAGTAGAGAAGAGCGTAGAAAATCGACCAATAGGGGTTAGGCCGTCACCACTCATAGATCATTCGCGCGTCCCATACCCTGCCCGCCTAAAGCATCAGAAACATGCTAAGGAATATGGGCAATTTCTCAAGATGTTCAACCAATTAAAAGTCAATCTGCCATTCATTGAGGCCCTTCAATCCATGCCAAAGTATGCAAAATTCCTCAAGGACCTTCTCAAATGTAAGGATAGGATAGGCGAGCTTTCGAACATTCCATTAACCGGAGGTTGTTTCGCGGTGGTTTTTAACAAACTACCGGAGAAACTAACCGACCCGGGCATATTCACCATTCCGTGCCTATTCGGGGGTGTCGTTACTCCCGCTCATGCTTTAGCCGATCTAGGTGCTAGCATCAACTTGATGACATTCTCTCTTTATGAGAAATTAGGATTTGGAGAGCTCACTCCCACTCGTATGACATTGTCGTTGGCCGATCACTCGGTCAAATATCCTTGTGGGATCATAGAAAATTTGCTCGCTAAGGTCGATAAGTTTGTTTTCCTCGTATACTTCGTTATTCTAGACATGGAGGCCGACGAGATAGTTCCCATCATATTAGTTCGTCCATTCCTTCACACCCCAAAGGCAATCATAGATGTCTTTGACGACAAGATCACACTCCACGCTGGCGACAGGATCATCACATTCGAGATCGTAGGGCTATGCAACGCCCAAGTGGTAGAGATGCGAATAGTGGTCTGTGTCACTCCGTTTACTTTCTAAACTCATTCATTTCGTGCGTCAATACGTGTCTCGAGTATATTAGTGGAGCTGACTTGGAGAGTGAGGGAGTAGTTGACGAGGAGGTTGAAAAAGAGCCCCACGTAGAGGATGATGAGTTGTGGGTTCCCGAGATGTTGGAACTCAAGGAGATTAGTGAGGAGAGTGCTCCCGAAGAGATTCTACCCCATTTAGAGCTTAAGGTCCTTCCTTCACACTTAGAGTACGCATTCTTAGGAGAGAAATTGAGTATACCCATCATCATTTCTTCTAAGTTGACGGAGGAGGAGAAGTTGAAACTACTTAAGGTGTTAAGGACACACAAGGAGGCAATTGCATAGAGGCTATCAGACATAAAGGGGATCAGCCCCACTTTTTGCACGCACCGGATTCTTATCGAGGAGGTTTACAAACCGGTGGTGCAACCGCAGAGGCGCCTCAATCAAAACATGCAAGAGGTCATGAAGAGAGAAGTGATGAAGTTGCTAGATGTCGGGTTGATATACCCGATTTCCGATTCCGCATGGGTGAGTCCGACTCAAGTTGTCCCGAAGAAGGGAGGGATGACGGTTGTTATGAATGAGAAGAATAAGCTCATCCCATCACGCACGGTCACCGGTTGGCGAGTATGCATTGATTACGAAAATTAAATGACGCCACCCGAAAAGTCCTTTTCCCGTTTCCGCTCATTAACCAAATGCTAGAGCGTCTGGCGAGGCAACAATACTATTGTTTCCTCGATGAATTTTCAGGTCACTTCCAAATCCCCATCGCACCAGAGGATCAAGAGAAGATGACCTTTACATGTCCCTATGGCACGTACGCATACCGATGCATGCCGTTTGGACTATTTAACGCTCCAGCTACTTTTCAACGGTGTATGGTTGCCAACTTCCAAGATATGGTTGAGAGTTCCATGGAAGTCTTCATGGACGACATTTTGGTTTATGGCAATTCACTCGATCAGTGCTTAGGAAATCTCGAGAGGATGATGAAGAGATGTGTGGAGACGAAATTGATGCTAAATTGGGAGAAGTGTCACATTATGGTGACGGAGGGGATAGTTTTAGGACACAAGATTTCCCGAGCTGGCATAGAGGTGGATAGGGCTAAGATAGACACCATTAGTAAGCTTCCCCCACGACAAGTGTGAAATCAATTCGAAGTTTCCTTGGTCATGCTGGCTTCTATAGGCGTTTCATTAGGGATTTTTCCAAAATCACACGCGCCATGACCCGACTCTTAGAGAAATACGTTCCTTTTATCTTCGACAAGGAGTGTCTCAAAGCATTTGAATTCCTAAAAGAGAAACTCGTGAGTGCCCCCATTCTTATATCGCCGAATTGGAGCTTGACTTTTGAGCTCATGTGTGACGCGAGTGATTACGCGGTCGGTGTGGTTTTGGGGCAAAGACGGGAGAACCATTTTCACCTAATCTACTATTCGATTAAAACCCTTAATGACGCCCAAGAAAACTACATCACCACCGAGAAAGAACTTCTAGCCGTCGTGTTCGCATTTGATAAGTTCCGTTCATACTTCATGAATGCTTTCGAAAACCATCGTGTTCACCGATCATTCGGCTTTGCGTTACCTTTTCCAAAAGAAAGATGCTAAGCCTCGTCTCATACAATGGATTCTCCTACTTTCTGAGTTTGACAAAAAAATTAAGGATAAGAAAGGAGCTGAGAACGTCGCGACCGATCATCTTTCACGATTAGAGGATCCGAGAGGAGATTCGAGAGGAGGCGATAGGAGATAGATTACCTCACCAATCCATTGATTTTATTGCGGCAGACAAGGAAGGTATGCCATGGTTTAGCGATTTGGCAAATTACCCTGCAAACGGGATTGTGATGAAGGATATGAGTGCTCAACAGAAGAAGTTGTTTTGGGATGCGAGGAAGTACATATGGAATGACCCATACCTCCTTAGGATAGGAGGAGATTGAATACTTAGGAGGTGTGTCCCAAAAGAAGATGGGCTAGAGATCCTTAGGCATGTTCATGAGGGATTAACGGGAGGTCACCACGGTCCACACGCTACCGCACAAAAAGTCTTTGATTGTGGTTTCTATTGGCCTTTGGTAGTTCAAGACACCTTAGATTTGTTAGGAAATGCGATGCATGCCAACGTACCGGCAATATCTCATCCAAGGACGAGATGCCCCAAAATCCAATTCAAGTTCTCGAAATCTTTGATGTGTGGGGCATCGACTTCATGGGACCTTTCCCCTCCTCTAGTGGGAATAGGTACATCCTCGTGGCAATCGATTATGTCTCAAAGTGGGTTGAAGCTCAAGCTTCACCTACAAATGATGCCCGAGTGGTGGTGAGATTCCTTAAGAAGTTATTCACGTGCTTCGGTATACCAAAAGCCATCATAAGTAACTGTGGCACTCATTTTTGCAATGTCGTGATGGAGAAGGCATTAGAGCGTTACAGAGTCACACATTGTTTATCTACCGCATACCATCCTCAAACAAACGGTCAAGTTGAGAACGAAAATCGAGGGGTGAAGAGGATCTTAGAGGAAACGGTAGGAAAAAGTAGAAAGGATTGGTCGGATAAGCTCGATGACGCATTGTGGGCATTTCGGACTACCTACAAGACACCATTAGGTACCACTCTGTTCATGATTGTCTATGGCAAAGTGTGCCATCTTCCCGTGGAATTGGAGCATCGATCGCTTTGGGCTCTTAAAACCGTCAATTTAGATCTTACCGAAGCGGCTAGGAAACGTTTCTTCCAAATTCATGAGTTAGAAGCGCTTAGAGATGCGGCGTATGAGCGTTCATGGAGTATTAAGGAAAATACGAAGGCATTGCATGATAGGAAGATAAAGGGGTTGAAAGAGTTTAAAGCCGGTGACAAGTTACTTCTATACAATTCGAGGTTTAAATTATTTCCCGGTTAGTTGAAATCCAAGTGGGTTGGGCCATACGTGGTGAAAGAAGTGTTTCCGTATGGCACCGTAGAGTTGCATGATGAGGCCGACGGAGGTACTTGGAAAGTGCATAGCCACAAATTGAAGCACTACTTAGGAGGGCCGATCGATACTATCGAGAAGGAGGAAACTCCTCTCGAAGACCTACCAAACACCACCATTTAGAGTCTTGAGGGAACTCTCAAGTGTAGAGCTTGTACCGTTTGTATCGAGTCATTATTTGAGTCATTTTGTAGTTAACGGTAGTTTTTTTATATTTTCATGTCTTTGTTTTGTGTGTTTGATTATTTTGTAGGAAATCATTACCGACGAGGAGCGAAAATTGAAGAGAAAACGACATTCCAGGTAAGTCCCAGTGTTAGAAAATATCTGGGGTGAGTTTTGGGGAAAAACAAGAATTTTTTGGCATGAAACCTCCAAAACTTCAAAACTTTCTGTTAAAAATGGGCCTTCGCGTCACATGAAGATAAACAACACTTACAGTCGCGTAGCACGATACCCCGGGTCAAATTCAGCTGAACCTTTAGGGCTTCACGTCGCGCGAAGCCATTAGACATTCTCTGTCGCGTAGCGCGACGACCCCGTTAAATTTGAACCTTTTGACCATACAGGCCTGGCATTACGCATAGCCAAAATAGGTTTTCCGTCACGTAGCACGACGACATGTAAAACGAATTAAAACTGGTCTGCTTCTCTTTTCTTCCCCATTCTCTCAAAACCCTAAGTGACGAATTACCAGCCGCAAAACACCATTATCCCACCATATCTCCACCAAATCACCACCATTTTCAACCCACATCACCTAGACCACTTCCCTAACAATACCCACCATTAGTTTACCGTTCTATCCGCTAAATAGCTCGCATTGAGGACCTTCCATACGACTTCGTGTTTCAATTTTTCTCTACTTTTCTCAATGAATCTGGTATGTTTTCTTGATTATACTCTGCACATTACTTGTTTAGATTCTAGTTTGAGTCTTGTTTCGAGTCGTAGTGTCGGTTTTTGTCGGGTCCAGTATGAGTCTAGTATAGTATGTTTAGTGTTTTTTAAAGGGTGCGGATGGCTTGGTTGGGATTGTTGAACATTGAACTGAGATTATTGGTTGTTACATTGTCATAAAGTTCCAATCTTGTGTTTTGAAAATCGAATGAATTAACCGAATTCAAACCTCCTTTAATTAGGCAGAATTTTTCAAGTTAAAAATCTGTTTTGACATTAAAGTTACTATATTTACGCAAGTTTGGACTCAATGTTTGGTTTTTGGTAGGCACTTGGTTTTAATTGGGGCAATTAAAGTGCCGGGAGGAGGTAGTGTACATTGAGTTGTAGTTAATGAGTCGGTCTTAGCATAATCTAGTCTTGGTATGGGGTTTACTTATATGCACGTACAAGTTTGATATAGCTCGCCCGTACTCAATCTCCATTTGGGCGAGTTTGTTCATCACTTATGCTTTTGTAAACAGTAACCCCCATTTTTATTTCAAATTATTTTTTCGGTTTCAGCCGCGAATGTAATGCTATACGACTGTTTCCATTTCTTTGAAAATTTTCAAAAATCCAAAAAAATTAAAAATACCAAAAATAGTTAGTAAGCACTAATGGTTTGCCTGTTTGTCTTTGTTTAAACATTGTTTGTGCAGAGATGTCAGGTGAAGGAAGTAGTAGTGGGGATCGTCCACGCAAGAGAGGGCCGGCTGCACGTCAATGAGGGGACCCTAGCATGTAAGTTGATGATCTAGACCCTCAAAGAAGAAGAATCAATTATCACACTCGTGAACGAATTCCTATTAGCAAAACACGAAACAGAGCTGATCACCCGTTGCTACAATTCGAGTTAACTACAAAAGAATGGGCAAAGTTTGACAAGTTCAGGAACACAGAGTTCCTAGAACACAGGGTTATTGTAGGACCGGTTTTGACACCGTTCGATTGCGTAACGAACGTTCGACGTGCGGAATCCGTGAACGTGCATGACCGAACACACAATAACGTACTAGAACCGTGAATCTATTGAAAGATATGACGTGTACGATACAAGAATCACGTAGAGAGTACTTTCTCTCTCTAGACTTTCTCTCTCTAGACTTTCTCTCTCTAGACTTGAATCTCCTAAATCACCAAATGAGCAAAAGTCTTACACTTTACAACTAAAGCTTCTATTTATAGGCCTTGGAATTAATGAGATTTCTCATTAATTACCAAAATGCCACCTTGCTAATACTATCTAAATATTACAATAAAATCCTAGATTTCTACAGTTTCAGCTACGGTTTGAATTGACGGAGGCGATATACATTAATGCATCAACAAACTCCCCCTTGGATATTGCCGCAGTCAATCCGTAGTTAAACTCGTAGCGACTTGTCTTTCTCTCTCTCTTGAGTCTTCTTTAAGATTTAATGTCTTCAGTAAACACAGACTCCCTCTTGCTCGAACAGAATCCCGGTGGATCTGTCTTCAGCTTCAGCTCCCCCTTTCAGTAGTCTCTTCAGGCTCCCCCTTTCGTCAAGCTTCCGTGCTTTTAGGATCGACGCCTGGCTTTCCGTAGCAACAGAATCAGAAACCTACACATCTCAACCTTTCGTAAGACAAAATAATTTTGACTCTAAAAGAATTCACTCAAAATTCTCAAACATATAACACATAATATTGTGATTCAAATTAATGAATCATCTAAACATTTGAGGATTATCTTGCAACTTCTCATCATCTTAACCAAACCAATTTTTCATCTTGTTTAGCCTTTGAGATTTTGAATATCAGCTTTTCAACATCAGTTGTCGAAAATCTTTTTGGATTTTTCAAAATTTATGCTAAAACACACTAAAATCTTTTTGGATTTTGATTTTAATGAAAAACAGTAAAGAAATATTTACAAACAATATTTATGTGAGTTTGTGTAAGAGGATCATATCGGTTTTTGAGACACATCACTAGCACCGTTAAGCTTTTAATCGTTTTAAGTTCTAAACGATTCATGTTGATTGACGATATAATTGTCCTCTTAAGCTCAAACTAAAAACTTTCGAAATGCTTACCGATACGTTAAGGTATATTAATTTTGCACTAAATTCTTATGGACCCCACGATCTCAGCATATCCCCTCATCATGCAATACACTAACTCAAGTAATGCCTTTAAACTTTCATCAACTGTGATATGTGCGAAAACAACGCAGAATGTTTAAACATTAACAATCAGGTCGATACTTCCGTATACGCAGAGAAAGTCCAATGTTTAAACAAAATAAGAAAATAAAACAAGTTGAAGTTGTTTAGGCTTTAACCACCAAGTCGATACTCCCGTATACGCAGAGGTGATCCAAAGCTTAAACGAAACACCAAAGAAAATAAAGCAGAATGTTTAGGCAATAACATCCAGGTCGATACTCACGTATACGCAGAGGATGTCCAATGCTTAAACAAAATAAAGAAATAAAACAAGTTTAAATCTTTGCAAAATGAAATGCACAATCACAGTGATTTTTCAGCAAAGTAGTGAAAGTTCACAAACTTAACCAGTTTTATGCTTTTTGGCATTCAGCGATTACTGAGTAAGTACACAATCACGAATGACAAAACTAAGTACTATGCTTTCAACCATGTTTCCCACTAGAACTAGGCTTTTTCATTTAAGTTTGTATCGTTATCGCAAATCTACTAGTCTAGCTGAGCCTATCGTCACATCTTTAGTGAGACCGTTTATCACATTTGACATTTCATTTCTTTAGCATGCTGTGATAGTCCACTGATTTACTATCATTTCCTCTTGTTTCAGCAAAACTCATTTTTAAATTTTTCAATGTTTTTGACATTTTCAAATTTTCAATTTTTTTTAAAAAATTTTCTCCCCCTAAAATCAAAATATGTTTCAATTTTGTTTTTTTAGGAAAATTTGAAACAAACTGTACAAACTTGAAAACTTGATGAGAATCACTTCAATTCTTCATCCACTTGGCATAAACAATCAGAACTCCCCCTGACAACAAACTATTTTCCCATTTAGATTTCAAAACACTTAAGTTTGTTTTAATCAAAATGGTTTTTTCGGAAAATTAGTTTGTTTACCAAACATTTGTAGGTTCAGGGTCACTTCATCACTTTGTTTTCTTTTAACCATTTTGAAAGATTTAACAGTTCAAGATTCTATCAACACAAACACTTGTAGGAAATCAAGTACAACTTAATGTCCCTGATTTACCACATGTAAGGCAAAAAATCACCAAAGTGAAATTTCTCAAGAAATGTGCCGATTCATGTTCCATGCTTACCAACCTGGGAACTCCGGCAAGTCAGGTTTTTCTATTTAAACAGATTCACCCAAGCCTGACGGTCCTTGGGTGATTTCGAATTCTTGTTCAACAATGGTGGAAAGTTTGCACCATCCATTGTTAAACTAGAATTCTCCTTTTTTACCTCAACACCAGGTTCCTCTGGTTTTGACAACCCAGAATCATTACCTGCACATGGCTTGTCTGACTTTGACCTGTCAGATTCATCTCCTGAAGGTGGCTTGTCTGATTTCGACATGTCAGATTCATCGCCGACCATTTTCTTCTTTTTCTTTTCTTCTTTCGTCCTCAGATTTGTATCTGATGAATTCGTCTTGCTTGACTTTGCAATCGAAGGAGTCGATTCATCAGAACTCTTATTTTTATCAACAAATGAACCCGAGGACACAATCTTCTCTAGATACTCTCTAGCCTTCTTTCTCTTCTTTCGCAGTCTGTCTTTCTACCCTTGAGAAAGCTTTACTTTCGTCTCTTGAACTTTAGGTTCTTGAACATTTTGTTCTTTGGGCTTGACGTTGACTGGAATCTTTGCCAATTTCTGAGAATTAGCCCTCAATCTTTCATTTGATCTCCTTGGGCAATCTCTGACAATGTGACCTTTGATGTTGCAGTTATAGCATCTTCTCGATTCAAAATTCCAACTTTGACAGTTAACAGCAATGTGTCCTTGATAACCGCACTGGTAACACACCCTGTTATCGTACCAATCACCATTTTCACACCAAACGCTCAGATCAAAGCACTGTTTGGCTTGGTGATACTCTTTCCTCCTCTTGATTGCTGGATTTGACTTTTGAGCACTGTGGTCCCACCTGCACTACTTATTACCAACCGTTTTTGAGTTTTCATTTTTCAATTTTTGTGGTTTTTTATAACGATTGGATGACTGAACTGATAACCTTTTATTGTTGTTTTGAAACTTTTTCGAATTTTTAACATTTTGTTTTTGTTCTACATTCTTCTTAACAGATTTTTGCTTTGAGCATTCACCTATTTCAGTCGAATGTAAAACAGTTTCTTTAAATTTTTCTTTTAATTCTAAAAATATTTTCTTTTTCTCTTTTTCATCATCAGTTTTCTCATCACAATCTTCAACTTTGACTTTGTCAAAGTTTGTGACATTGTCACTTATTGGAACAAAATTGATCGGTTTTGGACAGATATAATCTGGTACTGATGAATTCACAAAACCTTTCAATTTCTTTTCAAGCTCATCAATTTTATTCCGAGCAATTTCAGCTTCATTTTCAAGCCTAATGATTTTCTGAAGATGAGAATTTATTTCAATCTGTTTTTCAAGATTATTTTTAAAAATAACAGATTTTTCATCTTCTAAAATATTCATTTGACTTTGAAAATCTTTTTCAATTTTTATTTTTTCTTTTTCAAAATCTTCTTCTTTTTCTTTCAAAATTTTGTTTTCTAATGTCAAACTGTTCAAATCACCCAGCATTTTGTCATTTTCAGTTTTCAACTTCCCACAATTTTCTTTCAAAATAAGAATCTGCTTACCATCAGCTTGCTTATCATTGTTCAACTTCTTAATCTCCAACGCCAAAGTTTCCAAATCCTGCAAAAATTTGGCATTGTCTGCTTTGAATTTATCACATTTTGAGCACACTGGTTCAGAACTTGAATCTTCATTTTTCTCGGATTCTTCATTTTTTGACACTATCTATGTCTCTATCTTGTAAGTGTCTGCACAAAAATTTTTAACAAAATCAAGAGGATTCATACTTTCATCTAGATAACAACCCCTCTTAATATCATATTTCATAACATTTTTTGCTACAAGACACATATTGACTCTTCTTCTCATTTCAATAATCACATCCAAACTTAATTTTTCCAATTCCTTTTCTATTCCATTCATCAACTCTTTCTTTTTCTTTTCATTTTTATACTTGAGTGTTTTGAGCTCATTGATAAATTCATTTAGATAAAAATTTGAGAACCTAGAATCTTTTTTTAGTTCACTCAAAAATTCATCCCACTCAGAAGGTAACGCGTCAGCAAATTTTGATACCTTTTCAGCATTTGATATCCTTATCTCGTACCTTGATAAATTTTCAATTAGACAATTAAATCGTCTTTTCAACACATCCACTGTTTCATTTTTCATACACAAAAAACATTCAAATCTTTTATCCCAAATATTCGTATTCTCATTCCGATATTCACTACCCCAACACCCATCAAACCAATCATTTAACCTTTCAAGGTTATAATTTTCCTCTTCGTCAAACATTCTAACCACACTTTCTTCGTTAAACGACATGATTCAAAAATTATTTTTAGTTCAAAGTCCACAATGTTTCAACTTCTCGGTATTTGCACCTTGTAAATCACCTCAGGTCGCCTGCAAACAAACAAACAAACAAACAATCAGTTTTAAACAAACTGAATATGTAAACGTGTGTGTTTGTGAAATCAATCTAAGACTCGTTGTCGAAGATTCGCGAATTCGTTCAATGTGAATTGAGTACAATCACTAGAAAATGGACTATAGATTCAAGCAATATGATCACATGGGCCAGCCAACAACTTACCTATCAATTTTAATCTGGGCCGAGATTTTGTATTGGGTTAACACTTCACGTTTTGTTTTAACTGTTGATTGGACCAACAAATCCACTAACCTGATATGAATTAAATGCTGTCAAAAATTAAGTGAAATCAAATTTAATTTGACCGCCCAATTAATTCAACTTTTATCCAAACCTTGTATCACCTCACTTAACCGACAACTTTTAGAGTATGATTTGGTGATTGGGCCGCATTATCCATCAAATGGTCAAACATGTCAGTTGTCCACATGATAGTAATAGCAGACAACAAAATTTTTATCTGGGCCGATTATTACAGCTTTTTGGATCCTTAATCACCTTCACATTCAGCCGACAACTTTTAGTACAAACTTGATTCTATTGGACCTTGAACTCCACTAAACCATGTGACTGACAAATTACAAATTCCCAACAAATTGTTTTTAAAATACGACAACCACTTAAATGATTTTACAATTTCGATGTGTGTGACCAACAATCAACGCAATCTTATTGAACCGAAGAACCGAAACCACAGTGATGACTGATAAGCGGACCTAATGAGCGGACCTAATGAGCGGATCTAATGAGCGGACCTAATGAGCTGATCTAATGAGCAAACCACTGATCTGACTAATAAGCGGACCTATTATTACACCTATGAGCGGACCTGCACAATGAGCGGACCTCTTAATGTCACTATAAGCGAACCACAAAAGCGAACCACACAAGCGAACCTGTTTAATGACACATGAGCGGACCTGCCTGATACCCTAAAAGTGAATCTATCTGATTTTTGAAGCAAAAACAGACCGAAAAACTTCGATTTCTCCTAAACGGCTAGGAGTTTGGATCTGAAACTTGGTAGGGTTATAGATCAGGTGTTTTCGCACAATATATCAAAAATTCAGCCGATTCGGACCGTAAAATCCCGTTCAATTTGACGAATTTCAGTAAAAACGTGATAAAAGTGAAAAAAATGATGAAATAGATGAACTTTGGATCTGAAATTGCTGAAATCTGGTACGAATCAATGCGTTTGATCAGTGCAATCGAGCTCCTAGCTCTGATACCACTTGTAGGACCGGTTTTGACACCGTTCGATTGCGTAACGAACGTTCGACATGCGGAATCCGTGAACGTGCGTGACCGAACACACAATAACGTACTAGAACCGTGAATCTATTGAAAGATATGACGTGTACGATACAAGAATCACGTAGAGAGTACTTTCTCTCTCTAGACTTTCTCTCTCTAGACTTGAATCTCCTAAATCACCAAATGAGCAAAAGTCTTACACTTTACAACTAAAGCTTCTATTTATAGGCCTTGGAATTAATGAGATTTCTCATTAATTACCAAAATGCCACCTTGCTAATACTATCTAAATATTACAATAAAATCCTAGATTTCTACAGTTTCAGCTACGGTTTGAATTGACGGAGGCGATAGACATTAATGCATCAACAGTTATGGATTGGGAATGGCTTGAAAGTGTGGGTTCACGTCAAAGGGTCGAAGAGATTTTGGGTCCAAGATTGAGAGTGACGCTTGATTGTTACTGGGATCAATATGAAGAGTTGGTTTTAGAGTTCCACAACACCTTTAAACATAAAGAATGTGCTTTTGCATAGCGAAACGCAATATCATTTAGTCTGGGTAGGACAATGCATGAGATGGACATGGCAAGGTTTGCAGTGGCATCGGGTTTTTACACGGCTGAAGAGACTCAGGCTCCTGAGTTTGCGACTAGTTTGAGGGGTGCATATCAGACCCCTAGGCCGGTCAGTGTTGCTCCTGCTGAATTCTCTCAGTTTTGGTCTACGATTTCAGACCTTCCATTTGATACAACAAACCTCATCACCTCGGTTCGTGACCCGGTTCACCGCTATATGTTGAAGATTATTTGTACTACTCTAGTTGGGAGGAAATCGGGGGAGAACAAAGCGAATTGGACAGATTTGTTTATTTCGATGTGTCAGTTGGAGAACAGGGAGATGAACTTGGCAAGTGTGTTAGCTTGGTCCTTTAGTAGGACCCGTCGTCGAGGTCATCGGGCTGCTTTGGATATGGGCCCATACATTACTCGTCTTGCTATGAATTTGGGCGTGTTTGATAAGTACAACACGCAATTTCTTCACAAAGGACCGACGACGGTGATTTTTGGGATAAAAGATTTGCAGATGGCTGGCATAGTTACATGGACTGACCCGATCACCTGGGAGGGTGTTCGTCAGGGGGCTCAGGTCCAACCACCAGATGGACATCCGGCTGCGGATGTGATGCACTAGATTGAGCTTACTCATAGGCAGCGACCTAGGAAGAGGCATCAGAGGCCGGCACCGCAGTACGCCCTCGACAGCCGCCCCCAGATCCGCTTACTTTGGAGTCTTTATATACGCGTATGGATCAGGGGTTTAGAGTGAAGCATGACTGGGCATCTCAGTAGTTTAGGGAGGCCGGACAGGTGATACAGACCAGGCAGGAGAGGCAGGAGAATGCACTGAGGTACATGATGAATCGTATAAGTATGAATGTTCCTGATTTCTTTCAGCCATACACACAGCCAGGTCAGTTTAGGTCGTGTGGTGAGGGTGGTTCTAGCTAGTTTGCTGGGTAGGGATACGGTTCAGGGCAGTATGGTTATGGGGATCCGAATCCCGCTTTTACGGTTTATGGGCAAAGTGGTTCTGGTGCTAGTGGAGGTGGTCATGAAGAGGAGGAAGAAGAGAGTGATGACAAGGATTAGTGTGGGGATAGAGGATGCAGCTGGAGCTAGAACAAATATCTTTTGTTTGTTTTTATATTTTATGCTGTTTTAATCCTTATCTCAGTCTGTATTAAATTTTGAATACTTTGAACTGGTTGGTGGGACGGGTTGTATAACAACCCTCCTAAAAATATTTATAATACCCCTATACATCCTAAAATATACCCCGTATACAAGAAATATGGCCGAAATACCTTTATATAATTAAAACTCAAATAAAAACAATAATTTAAGTCTGTCACGGGGCGCGACAGACTGTTCTTGATCCTTCGCGGGCCGCGAGCGAGGGGACAGGTGGTGTAACCCGGAGCTGCCACGTGTCATGTGCGTGTCGAATCTATGCGTGTGACTGGTCCAATGTAACGACTCTCATCAAAATTCATAATTATTAAATTAATTTGACTAATAGGAAAACCTAATTGAGACACCCAAGTGATTCTGTGCAAACCCTAAAATTTTCATAATTTTCAGAATCAGGATTAGGGCCCCTAAAACTCAGGGGGGGCATTCCCTACTTGACGATTATCCGAATTACGTGCTCTCCAAGTTGAATTTTTAGAATGTGTCGACTCATCTGAGCTAGTCCCACACGTGGCAACAATATAGGCATTTTGTATACCTTACGGACCGTAAGGTCATCAAGCTTACGGTCCATAAGCTTGACCAAAATCGTGTATAAATAGAGGACATTGGCACTTGAATTCTGGAATTCGTTCGACGAAGAAATTCGCTTCAGGCTCTGATATATCGTCTGTTTATCACAATTAACACACACAAAACACTAATTAGAGGGGGGATGCTGCTACAAAACAGGGTATTAGCACAATCGCTGCTACGATTCATTTTCCGACGATCAATATATCCAATGAATGATTAAGTGCCGCCCACATTAGGGTTATACTTTATCGTTCGTCATTAATTTGACGGATTGTCGTTAATTCGATAGGTAAAGTATTATACTTTATCGTTCGTTGTTAATTCAACGGATCATCGTTAATTCGATGGGTAAAGTATTATACCTTGTCGTTCGTTGTTAATTCAACGGATCATCGTTAATTCGATGGACAAAGTATTGCATTTTGTCATTCATTGTGAGAATTTGATCTCGTAAATTATCGTAAATGCTGGATTGATTACTAACCCCAAATTGTGTGCTTGTTATTGAAATTAGGATAAAAGGCTAATCAATAGGCTAGGCTCTGCCCGTATAAATCTGCAATGTGAGTCATTCTCCTTTTCTCACAGTTTGTGAGTCATTATCTTTCTATCAAATATTTTACAATACTCCAAAATTATTTTCAAGGTTATAATTACAGGGACTAAGTCATGGATATCTTGAATTACTGGTTAGTGGGGTATTGTGCACATTACTAATTTTCTCCCAGTTAGGTTCATTGACCTACTCGGGATAATCACTGTTGGGTTCATTGACCTACAGGGATAATCGTCACTATTTAGATTCATTGATCTAAATAGTGGTATGACCATCGTCACCATTGTGACATGTCACCATTGTGACAGAATGCCAGATAAAAATAAGATAGAAGCCATTGTAATCGCTCTTATGCTGTAATTAATAACTATGCATCATTATGCAAAATAGAATGATTCACTCAGTATTTCCCGCTGACAAAACCTTTTTCAAACATGTTTCAGGTGATCTGTTGTAAATCAGGAAAAGTGCTGTGGAGCATTTCAAGCTTAAGATAGTGGCTCAATATAAAATAAATAAATGATTTTGTAATATCACACTTTTATAGTAAAAATATAATATTGTAAATTATCGGGGGTTTATCCCGAATTGTGAAATAAATAATCGGGGAAAAATTTTAGCTTTAAGCGATCCTGTTTCCGCTGTTAAACTCAATTAAATCAATACCGCAGTATTTTCTGCCGCGGCTCCTGAAACGGGTCAAACCGGGTCGTGGGCCGTGACAGGAAAAGGTGGTATCAGAGCCACTGGGTTAAGCTAATTAAGTATTTAGAAATACTTAAATTTTTCCTGATTACTATTATATGATTATGTGTTTTATTAACTGGCTATTTGTTAATGTTAATATAGGCAGATTTTTATTTGTTGCTCTATTATTGTTAATTGAAAAACATTATATATTTGATTAATATATGGAATTACCTAATATAGTATTACTATATTGTGGTAAAGAAATTATATTTTTATATATAAAGTATATTTTTATTTAAAATTATTGTTTAGTTAATTATTATTAATAATTTTATTATTAATAATAATATATTAATAATAGTGGTATTAAGATTATTTTTAAATACTATGATTATTATCAAAGGCAGATATTGGATAACCTAGCCTTAGTTATGCATGGACTGATCACCTATGCTTAAACAAGGCAGCATTAACCAATATCCACAATGATAATGATTAGTTAATATATGTAAATTAAGTCATCATACTTACTTAGTATATAGATTTTTATATATTAACTACTGTAATAGTAAATATAAATCTTTAAATATTCTGATTTAAAATTTAGTATTTTTATTATCTACAGTCAAGAAAATTTATAAATAAATTACAAATAAAACCTAGTATGTTTTAATTTGTATTTGTTTTGGTAGTATGAAATACTATTTTTGTTCTATAAAATTTTGTTATGACTTAGTAATTGTATGTATGTTACTAAACAGCATGAGTGATCTGTCGGAAGCCCTTCAGAATTTAAATCTCTATCCAGTAAGAATAGAAGTTTCCAGAGATTTCAATAGGTATATACCAGATATAGAAGAACCTATAGAATTCAATGCTTTACCTCTCGAGAAACCTAAGCCTAAGAAAATGGAAATTGGGGAAAGTTCTAGGCAAATGGAGGAATTACCATCTCAAGAAGAACTAGATTTTATAATAGCAACAGATGATACTATTGAGCCTGTTAATGAAAATAATTTTATGAACTTAGAACCATCTATTCCAAACTCTTCGAATCATTGGAATATAGAAGAATGGTTGGATAATGAAATACTGTTACAAAACCATCCCTATAGGCTTTTTCCTAAGTACAATCCAGAACCTTTATCAAATTTACCAATAAGTAATGAGAATAGGACTAAACTCCATCATTTTGACAACATAAATGCTGGGAATAGGATCCAAGAGACTTTGGGACAAATCTCCTGGAAATACGATGAAAAGAAACGCCGCTACTAGAACATCATATGACAAAGGATAGGGGATTATGAAACTGTGTTTGTGTAATAGTAATAGTAAAATCAGTATGTGTAAAATAATAAAACGGGTGTATATAGAAATATGATATAAGGAAATATTAGAAAAGTTACAATTTTGTTTGTATATTCGTTTATGTGATTATGTGCAACTAAATTGTGACATTGGATTATTTCCTTTATACTAATTATGTATCTATAAAATAGATATCAGATGGAAAACGCTAATAATGAACCAGTTAATGAGGGTAATCAATCTGAGCAACAATCGGGGAATCAATATGTGACTAGGCAAGATATAGAAAATATCATTGCTCAAGAGATAGCCAACACTATTCCAGGAATAGTTGCTCAAGGGATAGCCAATGCTATACCAGCAATCATTGCTGCTGTTAAAAATCCAATCGAACCGCAACAAGTTGTTCCTAGTAAACGCATTTCTGAAGATAATTTCAGTAATAGCGTAAATGGAGGCGGTAATCATGTTAACCATGATAATGAACCACGGCAAGCTCCGCTCCCTAAGAAAAGGAAAGTTGCAACGCCTGGTTGCACTTATAAGGAATTTCTTGCTTGTAAACCCACTGAGTTTGCAGGCAATGAAGGAGCAACTGCAGCACTGCGTTGGTTAGAGAAAACCGAGGCAGTAATTGCCATAAGTAAATGTGCTCAGAATGATCAGGTTATGTATGTATCAAACCTTTTCAAAGAAGTGGCACTAGAATGGTGGAACACAGTGTTGCAGGCAAAAGGAAGAAGGATGGCGTATGCTATGAACTGGGAAGAATTTAAAAATCTTGTAGAAAGAAAATTCTGTCCTGAATATGAAAAAGATCAAATGGCAAATAAATTTCTGACCCATCGGATGGTGGATGTAGATTGTCGAGGGTATACTACGACATTCTTCGAATATGCTAGAGTGGTACCAACCCTGGCTTCGCCAGAACCGGTACTTATTTCTCGTTATATTTGGGGATTAATTTCCGAGATCCGTAATATCGTCAAAGCTGCGAAACCTCGCACGATTGATGATGCAGTAGAATTAGCCAATACTATGACTGACGAGCTAGTACGAACAAGAGAAGAAAATAGAAGGAAGGAAGTAGCCCAAAAGATTACCCAAGAATTTCGTTCGGGTAACCATAACAATTTCAAGAAAGAAGGGAATGGGCAATCTTCTATTAGTCCATTTTGCAATTTTTGCAAAAGGAAGCATTTTGGAAGATGCAAAGGATATTGCAATTTTTGCAAGATTCCAGGGCATCAAGAAGAAGATTGTAGGAGGAAGAAATTTTCAGTTTGTTACAACTGTAGAGAAACTGGACATCTTAGGCCAGATTGTCCAAAACTGAATAAACCATTTGACAATCAAGTCAAACCAGCAGAAGGAGCAAAAAGGAATGCGAGAGCCTTTCAGCTGACTACTCATGAAGCCGAGATGATTCCAGATGTGATAACCGGTATGTTCTTAGCTTACAACGTTTACATAAAAGTATTATTTGACTCTGGTGCAAACCAAAGTTTTATAAATACTTTACTCTGCCAAACTCTTAACTTACCGTTAACCAGCATTAGATAAGTTTCTACATAGAAACGGCAGATGTGAAATTAGTTAAAATTAATAAGGTTATGCAGAACATAGAAATAAGTTATAAGTTTTCTGCAACCCTATTACCTATGAAATTAGTTGAATTCAATGTTGTGATCATTATCTGTGATCAGAATTTCTTAGAAATTCAATCAACCATCGGAGAAGTAATTATGATTACAGGAGATAAACCATGTAAACCTATGAAGTTCATATCAGTAATGGAAATTGCTAATTATGAACGAAAGCAAGGAATAGTATATATGATTTCAGTAATCATTAAATACTAAAGATACAGAATTTAAGGAAATTCTTGTAGTTTCAGAATAACCAGATGTAATTCCAGAAGATTTACCTGGATTATCATCAGATATGAAGATAGAATTTAGGATTTATCAATTCCAGGAATTTTACCGGTAAGCTAGGGAACCTTATCGGTTAGCACAATATTGGTTGTTAAGAAAAGAAAAGCTTTACGCCAAATTTTTTTGAAGAATGAATTTTGGCTGATAGAAGTACAATTCTAGGTCATATGGTGAATCATGAAGGTATTCACATAAATTATGCTAAGATAGCAGCAATTACCAAATTGGAAGTATCTCCTTGGAAAGGAGTAAGAAAGGAAAACTAAGTCCAAAAGTAGGTAGGATCATTTCCAGTAAATTCAACGTATTGGATCAGTTACTTATAGTTTACAACTACCAGGAAGGTTAGTTGGAATACATGATATATTTTATATATCCAATCTCAAGAAATGTCTATCAGACGAATCTTTGGTAGTACCTTTCTAAGATGTAAAGGTAAACAAAAAAGTGTTAGTTTAAGTAAAGTAGGATTCAAACACAGGATCCTAATATACTTGGGAACTGGAATCAAAAAGAAAGAGAAAGTATTCTCAATTATTCCAGTAAATCTCGAGGACGAGATTTTTATTAATTTGGGGAGAATGTAACGACTCTCATCAAAAGTCATAATTATTAAATTAATTTGACTAATAGGAAAACCTAATTGAGACACCCAAGTGATTCTGTGCAAACCCTAAAATTTTCATAATTTTCAGAATCAGGATTAGGGCCCCTAAAACTCAGGGGGGGCATTCCCTACTTGACGATTATCCGAATTACGTGCTCTCCAAGTTGAATTTTTAGAATGTGTCGACTCATCTGAGCTAGTCCCACACGTGGCAACAATATAGGCATTTTGTATACCTTACGGACCGTAAGGTCATCAAGCTTACGGTCCGTAAGCTTGACCAAAATCGTGTATAAATAGAGGACATTGGCACTTGAATTCTGGAATTCGTTCGACGAAGAAATTCGCTTCAGGCTCTGATATATCGTCTGTTTATCACAATTAACACACACAAAACACTAATTAGAGGGGGGATGCTGCTACAAAACAGGGTATTAGCACAATCGCTGCTACGATTCATTTTCCGACGATCAATATATCCAATGAATGATTAAGTGCCGCCCACATTAGGGTTATACTTTATCGTTCGTCATTAATTTGACGGATTGTCGTTAATTCGATAGGTAAAGTATTATACTTTATCGTTCGTTGTTAATTCAACGGATCATCGTTAATTCGATGGGTAAAGTATTATACCTTGTCGTTCGTTGTTAATTCAACGGATCATCGTTAATTCGATGGACAAAGTATTGCATTTTGTCATTCATTGTGAGAATTTGATCTCGTAAATTATCGTAAATGCTGGATTGATTACTAACCCCAAATTGTGTGCTTGTTATTGAAATTAGGATAAAAGGCTAATCAATAGGCTAGGCTCTGCCCGTATAAATCTGCAATGTGAGTCATTCTCCTTTTCTCACAGTTTGTGAGTCATTATCTTTCTATCAAATATTTTACAATACTCCAAAATTATTTTCAAGGTTATAATTACAGGGACTAAGTCATGGATATCTTGAATTACTGGTTAGTGGGGTATTGTGCACATTACTAATTTTCTCCCAGTTAGGTTCATTGACCTACTCGGGATAATCACTGTTGGGTTCATTGACCTACAGGGATAATCGTCACTATTTAGATTCATTGATCTAAATAGTGGTATGACCATCGTCACCATTGTGACATGTCACCATTGTGACAGAATGCCAGATAAAAATAAGATAGAAGCCATTGTAATCGCTCTTATGCTGTAATTAATAACTATGCATCATTATGCAAAATAGAATGATTCACTCAGTATTTCCCGCTGACAAAACCTTTTTCAAACATGTTTCAGGTGATCTGTTGTAAATCAGGAAAAGTGCTGTGGAGCATTTCAAGCTTAAGATAGTGGCTCAATATAAAATAAATAAATGATTTTGTAATATCACACTTTTATAGTAAAAATATAATATTGTAAATTATCGGGGGTTTATCCCGAATTGTGAAATAAATAATCGGGGAAAAATTTTAGCTTTAAGCGATCCTGTTTCCGCTGTTAAACTCAATTAAATCAATACCGCAGTATTTTCTGCCGCGGCTCCTGAAACGGGTCAAACCGGGTCGTGGGCCGTGACATCCAAGCTAGGGCCTACCCTGCCTAGCTTACGAGGCGCGAAGACCCTTGTGGTCTCTTTCCGGGGCGCGAGGAAGTCGAGATCAGGCACTATATATAGGATCGATCCATTTCATTTGCAGATTGTTCAAAACTTCGAATTCTCTCTAAATTTCTGAATAGCCATAATAATATCGGGTATTATGCCCACTAAAATAGCAAAGCTCTGCCTCGATGTAAGTATCATAACCCCCGGTTACGTATTAGATACGCTGCCCGATTTATCTAGTACTCCGTAACGCCTGTCGAGGCTCTGCCTGTTGGATCGTTGTTTGACCCGATTGAGTCGTTCAGAAGAGTTGTAAGTCCAGTTCAAAGGCGGAATCAGAGAACTAGACACCGAAACAGCTTGATACTTTAAGATCTGTCAATTATATTGCTTTTAACATCTATTACAACCTGACAGAAATTCAGCAGCACCTCGTTACAGATGTGAAGGTCGCGTGCCAAATGAAACAACAAAGCACCTATTTATACTAGTGATGATTTCGCTTATGTGTACATGCCATAAAAGCGAAATCACTTGTATCTGATTTCGCTTTTATGGCCACTGTTCATATAAGCGAAATCACTTGCTTAATCACTAAGTTTCGACTCTCGAACCTCGTGCACTGGATATTCTAACCTATCCTATTATAACACATGATACAAGACGAAGTCAATAGACGTAATGCACTAACAGACTCCTCCTCGGATATTGACGAAGTCTTCAGTGACTATTCTCTGTTAAGACACCTTCTTCAGTCTTGATCATTCTGTCTTTTCTTTCAAGATGTAACATTGTAAGCATCCAACAATCTTTCTCTTCTCCTATCAGCTTCAGGCTCCCCCTTTCATCAAGCTTCCGTGCTTTGGGATCGACACCTAGCTTTCCATCTACAAGCTCCTCTTTGTTTCAAACTTGTCTTCAGACTCCCCCTTAAACTCTGCTCTCGGGATCGTAGTCTGGAATTTTCCTGCAATCACTCATACAACTATAAGTAACAACATTTTAATCTTCCAGATATCGTAATCTGACAATACAAACTCCTCAAAATCACTTCTCATGAATATGGCAGTTTCATCGAATCGTATCGGAAACTAGCTCTATAACAATATAAGCATCCAAATCCCCCACAGTTAATCATCCAAGTCCAAATTAATGACCTTGGAAATATCACAAACTGTTTTTGAATTTTTGATTTTAAAACTTCAAGTTTCAAAAGAATGAACTTGTTTTATTTTCAGAAACACGATCAGCTTACTTAGATTTTGAAACTCAGCACTCCAACATCAGTTGTCGAAAATAAAGCAGAAAACAAAATCTTTTTGTATTTTCTGAAAATATAAAGCAGTAAAGAAATATGTACAAACATATTTACAGACAATATTTTTTGTTTGAGTATGCGACAGAGGATCATATCAGTTTTTGACAAGTCACAAGTACCGTTGAGCTTTAAAACACTTTATGTTCTAAACAATTCACTTAGATTGTCGATATACTGATCCACTTAAATTTTCACACAAATTTCAACTTGTTTTCTTTGTTATCAAAGATTTCAACATTCGATAAATCAGAAGATTTTCTAACCTCAGTCTCTTTCAGAACCGGTTCTTCTGTCTCAACTTTCTGATCTTCCTTCTTTTCTTCTTTCTGAGCTTCTTCATTCTTATGTGTTTCTTCAGCTCTCTGTTCCTCTCCAGCAAGCTTTGCAACAGTCTTCACTTCTTCAATTCTTCTTCTTTTCTTTTCTTCAGTTCTACCACCTTCGGTAAACTTGCTTCAAAAACTTCTTTTAACTTGATCATCAAATTTGGCAAATAGCTTTTATCAGAAAGGCTTCTTGTGTTGAAAGTGCCCTCACTTGGAAACACATTGGTTACAGCATCAAAATCCACTTTTGATGGATCAACTACTGGATTACCCTGTAGATCCATGTAACACTCTAATTCTTCATTCCATCTCTTGGCTCTTTGTGCTTCCTTAAATGGTTCAGACAATTTGCCAATCTCCCATCTTGCACTGTCTCTTCTCCACCAATTATCATGATCATCATTTGCAACAAATGCATATCCGACTGCATCTTCTTCAGGGCAAACTTGACTCCAGTCGTAACCTTCATCATCATATATAACTGCAAGAGCCCTTGATCTTTCTTCTGGTTGCTTTAATCTTGGTGGTTCAGACTTGTTCTGATGATAAATTGCTTTCTTGTAGTAATATTCATTGAACGGATTTTCAGAATCATCAGCAGCATACGCATTTCTGCACTCGCGCTTAAAGTGACCTTTTTGTTTACATTTGAAACATGTCACCTTGGATTTATCAAATCCCAATTTGGTAGATGATCCACCAATTGACTTTCTCCCCGTGATCTCCATGAACCGCTGTGCCCGACGAACCGCACTGGCCATGCACCATCTTATATCCATTAATTCTATCTCCTCGGGGTCTAATTGATCATAATCTTCTTTAGTCAAATTGGTATTGCCAATCTTCCCTGCAACGAGGCTTTCATACGATTCAAGTACAGATGCCAAGAAAACCATCTGTTGTTTTGCCGACTCTTCGCTGAAATTCTGCCCATTCTTCAGATCCACTGCGATATTACACTGAAACAAATTCTTGGAAGCAGATTGACTTGAAGTGTTTGAAGAAGATCCACTGTGAAAACCACTGTGAAGACTTTCATTGTTCACTGAACTTGAACTTTCTGCAGAAAATGCTGTTCCTGGAGACCCAGCCTGTGGTGAATTTCCTCTGTAGTAAAGCTCCACATTTTGCTGATAAGCTGGATTGTTAACTTTAGATCTCTTTATCTCCAACTCATGGCTTTCAAGTCTTTCAATCAGCAAATCCACTTTCAAATCTTCAGGCTTGATAGTGTTCTTCAACATTAAAGCGAAGTATTGCCACTCTTGATCATTTGGCAATGAATCAAACAATTTATCCACCAGCTCCTCTTCAGAAGGTAAGATTTTGTGTCTGATCATCTCCATTTTCAGATGTCCGAATCTCTCAATCATTTTACAAACAGACTCATTTTTCATACAATTGAATAAATCAAACTCTTTACGCAACAATTTCTTTTTGTTTTTAACAATTTCATTACTTCCTACACATTTTCTCTCTAACGCTTCCCACAAACTCTTTGAAGTCTTTTCTTGTTCGAGCAATGAAATAATATCCTCTCTTACTGACTGTTTGATCAATGTTATCATTCTATGTTCAGCCACAACATTTTTTATATCTTTTTCTGTAAAATCTTTTGCATCTATTAACTCTCCTCCTTCTTTTACTGGTGCAACGTATTCATGTGTCAGTTTTAACCAGCTTTCAGTAGCAAAAGCTTTTATCCAACCCTCAAATCTGTTTTTCCACCAATTATAATCTTCAACTTTCATTAACTTTGGTGGCTTCTGTTGACTTCCGTACATGTTCTCGAATTTCAAATTCTCCGAAATCTCCTTTGAATATTCTTTCATCTCAGATCTTCTATCTGATGATTCGGAATTGAATGCGTTGTAAAAAGTATTGTAGAACTCTTCACCGTTGTTTGACATCTTCAAACACCTGACAGCTTACAAACAAACAATCTATCAGTTAGAAAAATTTCCGAAATTTTGACCAACCGTAACAAATAAGTGAAATCAGCTTTAATAACCACAAAAGCGAAATCAGTCAAAATCCACAAAAGCAAAATCACTCAATATGACTGATAAGCGAAATCAGTCGATATGACACAAAAGCGAAATCACTTTTGTCCGTATAAGCGAAATCACTTGATGTCCCTTTGAGCGAAATCACTTATGACCGTATAAGCAAAATCAGTAAACTGTCCTTAAGAGCAAAATCACTAAGTCCACAAGAGCGAAATCACTTGTATCAGGTTGACGTTGGAATGAAATCTCACTGAATGTGTGACACAAAAGCGGAATCTGACTGACACAAAAGCGAAATCATACTTATCATGTGACATAAGAGCGGAATCAACATGACTAATAAGCGGAATCACTGAATGTTCATATGAGCGGAATCAGGTTCGAAGCCATTTTGATCCATTTTTAGTCTGAATTTTTATATGAAACTTTCAAGGATTTATCTTTGTCCAATACTACACACTCTGTGAAATTTTGATCCGGTTTTGACCGATAAATTTTTATGAAATTATGAAAGAAGGTGTAGAAGTCAGAATATAATCGAAATCAAGCTAAACTCTTCATCACTAGCTCTGATACCACTTGTTGGATCGTTGTTTGACCCGATTGAGTCGTTCAGAAGAGTTGTAAGTCCAGTTCAAAGGCGGAGTCAGAGAACTAGACACCGAAACAGCTTGATACTTTAAGATCTGTCAATTATATTGCTTTTAACATCTATTACAACCTGACAGAAATTCAGCAGCACCTCGTTACAGATCTGAAGGTCGCGTGCCAAATGAAACAACAAAGCACCTATTTATACTAGTGATGATTTCGCTTATGTGTACATGCCATAAAAGCGAAATCACTTGTATCTGATTTCGCTTTTATGGACACTGTTCATATAAGCGAAATCACTTGCTTAATCACTAAGTTTCGAATCTCGAACCTCGTGCACTGGATATTCTAACCTATCCTATTATAACACATGATACAAGACGAAGTCAATAGACGTAATGCACTAACACTGCCCGACGTAGTCGTTGGAGTTTCTGTGACATATGTGTCTCTACGACCATCAAACAAATACCAAATCAATGAAATATTGTGTTTTATACTTGGGATTTGTATAAATATGTGTATCATTTGCACATATCAATTCTAATTCGATTTCGAGCTCTAAATCGCTTTCTGGAAAGTTATACGCAAACTGATGCGTAAACGTAATCAGTTTAACATGACAAACACTCCGGAACAGTGACATGGGCTTAACACACTTTAAATAACCTTTACATAACTTAGAAATAAGTTTTGGAGGGTTTGGTGTGTCGAAATCAAGTTTGTTAAATCGCAGGGACTATTTGCGTCAAACTGCGAAACTATACCGATTTGTATAGTAACGAACATTCCAGAACTTGATCATAAGTTAAACATGTCCTAAATATCCTTTATATAGCTTAGAAATAGGCTTTGAGGTGTTTTGGTGAGCAAAAATAAACTTATTGATCAACAGGAACTAAAAGCGTCAAAAAGTGCATAAGTTTGCATTTTCGCGCATATCTTACGTTCTGAATATATCAGGACATCCAAAAATTTATGTAATCATTAAAATATTTTATTTTAGTGATTGGCATGATAAAATTCCATTCGTCGCGTAGTTTGGATCGTTTTTCGCGTCCGTTCGTGTTTCGTCGTAATTAACCGAACAACGCAACCGTACGACCAAACAAACCGACATCCGAGATGTTTTTGAGCATAATTTAAGTTCCCTATACTTTAACTTCATTTTAGATCCTTGAAATGGGGTTAACGGGGCTTAAACGTGTCAAAAATGCATCGAAAATCAAGTTTCTGGGCTGCAGGGACTAAAAGTGTAAATCTGCCAAACTTGCTTAGGCGGCCCGCGTAAGCCAATCTTATTTCTTATGCGGCCCGCGAGTGCCCATCAGAAAGAAACATTGAATTTGGACTTCCAGCCTGTTTTTTATGGTTTTAACCCAAGGTTTTGCACTCTATGGGCTAGATTTGATGGTTTTTAGTGTGCCCCTTGTATTACAATACCATGTGCCCACATGGAGGGTCAAGATCGAAGCACGTTTTGCGAGGAACGATCCTAATGGTTGTGGGTTTTCTATAAATACCCAACACTTTCATTCTCATTCGTCACAAATCTGATTCAAATGCTCTAAGTTGGGGTTTAGCACTTCATACCTGTGCAATTTGAATCAAGATTTCGTTGCTTGGACCCTTTGTAAGTATTCTTTCGTGCTTTTATCACTTTTCAAGCGTGAAAGTCAAACAGTGTTTGACTTTCTACTTTGACCAGTCTATGGTCAACACGAAGTTAGTTTGAACTTCGCAATGTGAGCGTAATCACGATGGTCATAGTCCCTTGTGACTATACCTACTGATTACCACGTTGATTAGGTGTAGTGACGACTCATAGTTTCGGTCAAAATACGCGTTTATGCGTATTTTGCAACCAAACTATTCTTGGGTATCAAAACCCTTTGTTTTGATATCAAACTTTTTTTCTAACTTCGTTAAACATGTTTTAACATGTTTAACTCGTCAGTTTTAGTTTAGTGCTTATATAGGGTCGTAAGATAAGCGGTCTAAACAACCGCTTAGACTTTCGAACCCGACCCGTTTGGTCGATCATTAGGATCCGACCAAACATATTTTGTGACCATAGTTGTATAGAGAATAATCTTCCAACGTTATACCTTATGGTCACATCGTTTAGTTAGTTATATGATAGGTAGTTTATATGCCTTAGGAAAATGACCAAAATGCCCTTTTTACGCATAAATTCATTTTAAGAATATGTAACCTAAATTTTTACATCTAAACTGATTAGGTAACATTATTAGATATGTTAAGGCATATAATACTTATCATAGGACTAGTTAGGCGATCCGAACGCGTTTTACGCGAACGACGCGTTAATGTAGCGTAAGCTACCTAAACGAGTCGTAATGGGTCATAAGCACTTAGGTTAGGTTTCGATTTAGTATGTAGGCTTTGTTAAACCATATCATATGAGTTTCAATACTCATTTGGTTTACGAAACCTCATCCTATCCGATCTTCCGATTTAGGTCCGGTTTATTAATATAGTTATCTATATTAGGTTGCCGATTGATTCTGTGCTCCCTCTAGCTTTGTTTGGTTGTTGTTCAAGACTTCTAAGCATTCTCAAGTGAGTACATAGTTCCCCTATTTTACTGTTTTCAATTGTTTTGGGGTAATTCATATGTGTTAAATGCTTTCGATGTTTTAACGATGGTTTTGAAAATGATTAAATGGTTTATATTAAATTAATAACGATTTCGATAATGTGGATAAACTTGTTGGTTGTAATTACATAACGAATAACATTCATTAATTTTGGCCGAACCGACCAGTATTAGGTTATGGTACCATAGGATCTAACAAATCCCGTTATCAGACTGCACCCATGGTTATGTGTGGGTTAGGTGGGTAACGACTGAATCTGTGATTGTTAATTTACCCTTTGGTGGTTTATTAATGTGAGTTTCGAGATAGTCGAGTCACGAAGGTTTGGATGTTATTAGCGAGGCGACTAAAAGTAGTTTTCACAATTAAAACGAGAATGATTTAAACGACTGAAGCATTTTAATGAGTTAAACGATTTGGGTAAACGATTGGTTTTTGGTTAGTGTTTAGATAACGAGACGGGTGTAATGTGATGAAAACATGGTAGATACGCTGCTGGTACTTCTTATATATAAGTGTTTTCATCATATTAAATACCGTGGCGTTATTTAGTTCACTTGGGTAAACGATTTTGAAACGATGTCACACAACGATGTTTTCTGAATAATATAAACCATACGAGTTTTATTAACGAGTTTTTACGAGATGTTTTACAATTTGATTTAATTAAACAAATGTTTTGGGGTTAAGAAGCATGGCTACAAGATTTTACAAATTATAACCAACTTGATTTGAGTTGGTTAATTATGTTGCAATATTAAATACTTTTCAAAACAAGGTTTTTTTTTTAATTAGGTATTGCAACATGTAAACTAGCCATGAATCTTGCTGACTTTTTTTACATATGTTTCAGGTGTTGTTGCATGATGTTGAATGCTAGGATGCATGCTCACATAGGACTGGACGGGGCCTTAGTGACTTAATAACAATGATAGACTATGTTTAACTTGTTTGTTTAGATTTCAAGACGATGTAAATGGTTAATCTTTAAATAAAATGAAACTTCAAATTTCCATGTGTTATGAAACAATGATTCTGCCACGACACTCCCCGACGTTTCCGCCGTGGTTTCGTTGTTTTAACGCGGTCGGGGTGTGACAGTTTCTATCTCGGGGACGGTATAACTAATGTAAATTGAGTTATTATACTAACGTGTGTGCATTGTTTAATTAATAGATTATAACCAGGAAACCACAGGGAAAAACCTAAAATAGCAATGTGAGTAATCTCCTTTTTGTAAACCTTTTTGCAAACTATTGCTACAAAACCTCAATGTTTTAAACTTGTATTTAACAGTGATTGAGTATTTGTAATTCTACTATTATCGTCGGTATGTTGGGATTTTGTATACAAAATTTGTTACTACACTGTGAGTAGTAACATGACCACAAGTCGGGTTGACAGTACCGTGGGTGGTAATTAAAGTAGATGTAAACAAATGTAAATACTGGATTGCCCTCAATACTGTACAAGGATAAAACCTGTTTTGATTAAATTGGGATTCACTTACCAGTATTTCCCACTAACAAAATGTTTTTAAACGCGTTTCCGGTAACAAAATGTGAAAGTCAAATTAGAAGCCAACTGGACAGCACTAAAGGCTTGAAAAAAGTGGCTATAATAGTTACCTAAATAAAGAAGATGTTTTATTTCAATAAAATAGGGTTTATCCCTATAAACCTATTTGTAATAGAAACTTTGGAATTTCCCATGTGTTTATTATTATAACTATGTGGTATTTTACTCTGATAAAATATTTCCTAACTACGGTCCTGATGTAAATTTCGCTGCCAAACTGATAAACACCGATACCACTAAATCTGAGTTCGCGGCCGCCCTCCCAGGTGACTAGGGGCCGGGGGTTGCGACAGAGAGTGGTATCAGAGCCACAGCCACTGATTTCAGCCACAGAAGTGTTCTGTTGTCACCCAAATTTTATCCATTATGTTAGGAAATAATCTATGTGATTACGTGCATATTTGTATATTATTGTTTTGTGTTATTTGACAATTTGTTAGTTTACAGTATGAGTGATCAAGGCCCGTCAGACGCTTATCGTCAACTGTCTAGTTCTCCTAGAGATGAAGGAACTTCTTCCCAGCCTACCCCCTCGGGGTATTCAGCTGACACAGAGGAAGGGGTTCAGTCGGGGAGCTCACGACCGTAGGAATAGAATGAGGAAGTTACAGAAGCAGAGAGCCTTAGCAGCTGCAAATAGGGAGATGAATGCCCAAACTCAAGATATAATCAATAGGAGACTGGCCAATTTCCACATACTAGCTACCACAGCCACAGACCTGAACTTAGAACAAATCATAGCTCCACAACCATTACCCATATTCCCAACACAACCCATGGAAATCGAGCCTAACCCAGGAGACCAGATTCCATTACCTGTTTTCGACCCAAACGAAATCCCTAATCCTAGCACCCTATCATCCAGATTATGACCCATGGTTTGATGATCATAGGGATTACCAAGAACTTTACCCACAGGAGGAGCCCATACAAAACCCAGTAGCACCCTACCCAAACCTTGACCCTCTAGATCCATATTGGGATAATCACCAGTATATTCGGGAAATCCTAGAGAACCCATATCCACATGAGGAACCGATGCCCCAATACCCTGACGCGATACCAGCACCCGCACAACCCATGAGCACAGAGAACGTGCAAGAACTTCGCACCTTTGGTGAGGAGTTGTTAGATGAAAGTGAAAAGATAAGACAAATAGGGGAGAGGCTCGTTTGGAAGTACGACGAGCGTAACATGCAATACAGGATAAACCCCTATCAGTAACAATAATATATATATATATATATATATATATATATATATATATATATATATATATATATATATCAAGAGAGAAAGTATAATGTACAAAAAGGCTTATCCTACATTATCGTACGCGACAAAGGATATAACATGCGTAATTACATTTTTGATCAATATAACGTGCGTTATTTTTGGTTCCATGCGTGATTTCCCCAAAAAAACTAACCCCCATGCGTGATTACATGTCCAAAGCGTGATTACATGTCCAAAGCGTGATTATTCCCCTGATCGGACGGTTGGAAGCGTAGCGTACGTGAAGTATGATAAGCCCTTTTGTATGTTAACCTACCCCTATATATATATATGTGTGTGTGTGTGTGTGTAGTTGAAAAAAAATCAATTAAAATCCAATACCTACTGATGCATACTAGTATTATATTTTAAATTCCAATTGTGTTTGTAATAGATCCATATATAAAATAGAGTAAATGTCGCAATGCACGACGATTTTGATCAACGTGTTGTTGTGTGATTGGTTGCATTAAATATTGTTTTGTGATATTAATACCTGATAATTGTTTGTAAATCCAGATGGACAACAAAGCAAATTAGGAAAACTAGAATAATGATAATCAAATAAATAACAGTGCCATTCGACACATAGTAACCCAAGGAATTAGAGATGCTATGCCATATATCATCCAAAATGTTAAAGAAGCGGAAAATAATAACAGTACTAGTGGAAGTAAGCGTCCACCTACAGAACCGAGTCACAGCATAAACATAGTAACCCATGGAATTAAATATTGTATTGGGATTACTTCAATTGCCTATTCCAAAAAGAAGATAAACCATGTCTTATGGTTGTTCTTACAAACAATTCTGGTCCTGCAAACCGATAGAATTCTCAGGCAATAAAGGAGCCATTGCAGCTCTACGCTGGATAGAAAAGACTGAGGCAGTCTTGAAAATAAGCAAGTGTGCTGAGGAAGACAAAATCATGTTTGCCTCCAATCTGTTTAAGAATGCAGCTTTAGAATGGTGGAACACTATTCTCCAGTCTAGGGGAAGTGACAGAGTCTATAATATGGAATGGACTGAGTTTAAGAATATGGTTGAAAGGAAATTCTGTCCTCTCAATGAAAAAGAACATATAGCTAATAAGTTCTTAAACCATAAAATGACTAAAATAGATTGTAAGGGTTACACTACTATATTCTTCGAATATGCTAGAATAGTGCCAACCCTAGCTTCACCAGAACCAGTATTAATCTCCCGTTACATCTGGGGATTAATCAGTGAGATTAGACATGTAGTCAAGGCATCTAGACCACAAACCATAGAAGAAGTTGTAGAGCTAGCAAATACCTTGACTGATGAACTAGTACGTACACAAGAAGAAAACTAGAGGAAGAAACTAGTTCAAAAGCTTACCCAGGAATTTCGCTACGGTAATTCCAAGCGTGGGAGAAATGTAGGTTCTACTTCTGCACCTTATTGTAAGGCCTGCAAGAAGAAGCATTCAAGAAGATGCTCCACATACTACAATTTCTGCAAGATACCAGAACACAAGGAAGAAGACTGTAGGAAGAAACCCAGTAATGGAGTGTGCTTCAATTGTGGAGAAAAGGGGAATATTAAGCCAAATTGTCCGAAACTAGCTCTAGCCGTGAACAACAAGACTACTAAGAATGCTAGAGCATTTGTTCTGACAGCCGAAGAAGCAAAGATGATTATGGACGTAATTGCCGGTATGTTTTTAGTTAATGATGTTTTAGCTAAAGTATTATTTGACTCTGGTGTGAACCAAAGTTTTATTAATACTTCATTTTGCAAACTTCTTAATCAACCATTAACTAAACTCCAACCAGAATGTCTAGTGGAGATAGCAAATGGAGAGTCCATTAAGATTACTGAAATCTTGCAAGGAGCAAGAATAGAAATTTTAAACCAAAGTTTTATTGCTAACCTTTACCCAATGAATCTGGCTGGATTTAATATTGTATTAGGAATAGATTGGTTAGTAGCCAATAAAGCCAGTATTCTATGTGATCAAAAGTCAATCCAAGTAAATTCACTAAAGGGTGAAAAAATCACAATTAAAGGAAATAAGCCATCTAGATCCACAAAATTCATCTCTGTGATGAAAACAACCAGTTATGCAAGGAAAGGGTCACTAGTGTATGATTTCCATAATCATTAACACTAAAGGAAAAGAATTGAAAGATATTCCCGTAGTATCTAATTCTCAGATGTTTTTCCAGATGAACTACCAGGACTACCGCCAGACAGAGAAGTCGAATTCAGAATTCATTTGCTACCAATTACAACACCAATCACAAAAGCACCCTACCATTTGGCACCAGCAGAGATGCAAGAACTAAAGAAACAGTTAGACAAACTTTTGGAAAAAGGATTCATACAGCCAGGTTCATCACCATGGGGAGCACCGATCTTATTTGTCAAGAAGAAAGACGGGTCAATGCATATGTGCATTGATTATCGAGAATTGAACAAGGTCACGATTAAAAATCGGTACCCATTACCGAGGATCGATGATATGTTCGAACAATTGCAAGGAGCTCAATTCTTTTCTAAGATCGAATTACGTTCAGGATATCATCAATTAAAGGTAAAGGAATCGGACATTCCTAAGACTGCTTTCAGAACAAGGTATGGCCATTATGAATTTACTGTCATGCCATTTGGTCTAACCAATGCCCAGCCGCATTTATGGACATGATGAACCGAATATGTAAGCCATATTTGGATAAATTCATAATTGTCTTTATAGATGATATTCTCATATACTCTAAGAGTAAAGAGGAACATGCAGCGCATCTGCATGCACTCCTAAATTTACTGAGAAAAGAAAAGCTTTACGCTAAATTTTCGAAATGCAAATTTTGGTTAAAAGAAGTGCAATGTCTTGGACATTTAGTTAATCATGAAGGAATCCATTTGGATCCCACAAAGATTGAGGCGATTAGTAAATAGAAAGTCCCTGAATCACCAACGGGGATTAGAAGTTTTCTAGGACTGGCAGGTTATTATAGACGGTTTATCCGAGATTTTTCTAGAATAGCCATTCCCTTAACAAAATTGACCTGTAAATCTGTTAAGTTTGAATGGGGACCAAAACAGGAAGAAGCCTTTAGAATTCGTAAGCAAAGATTAACCAACACACCCATACTAGCTACCAGAGGGAACTGAAGATTTTGTAGTCTATTGTGACGCTTCTAAGTTAGGATATGGATGTGTGTTGATGCAACGTAAAAAAGGTTAAAGCATACGCTTCTAGACAACTTAAGAATCATGAAGAGAATTATTCAACCCATGATTTAGAGTTAGGAGCCATAATCTTTGCCCTGAAAATTTGGAGACATTACCTTTACGGTAGTAAGTTTACCATTTTCACTGATCACAAGAGTTTAAGGTATGTTTTCGGGCAAAAAGAGTTAAATATGAGACAGAGACGCTGGATGGAAATTCTTAGTGGTTATGATTGTAATATCCAGTATCACGAAGGAAAGGCTAATGTAGTAGCCGATGTTTTAAGTCGAAAGTATCACGAAAAGCCAAAAAGAGTACGTTCTCTTAAATTAAATTAGCAGATAGATTTAAATGAGCAAATTAGAGCCGTACAAGAATCAGTAATCAAGGACGATACTGAAAAATTGAAAGGAATGATTAAGGAATTAGAACAAGGAACATATGGAATTTGGAGATTCCATAAGAAAAGAATGTGGATACCAAAACTAGGAAACCTATGCCACCGAATATTAGAAGAAGCCCATAAGTCTAAGTACACGATACATCCTGGAAGTAATAAAATGTATCAAGACTTAAGAAAGAATTTCTGGTGGATAGGAATGAAAAAGGATATAGCAGCTTATGTTGCTAAGTGTCTAACCTGTTCACAGGTTAAAGCTGAACATCAGAAACCCTCAGGGTTATTGCAGCAATTAGAAATGCCAATATGGAAATGGGAATTGATAACAATGGATTTTGTTACCAAATTACCCAAGACACGAAAAGGTAATGATACAATCGGGGTGATTGTTGATAGATTAACCAAATCTGCTCATTTCCTACCAATGAAGGAAACTTTCAGTATGGAACAATTAGCCAAGTTATATGTAAATGAAATAGTTTCATTACATGGAATTCCTTTATCAATTGTGTCTGATAGAGATAGTCGTTTTACTTCTCACTTTTGGACAAGTTTCCAAAAAGCAATGGGAACCATGCTAAATCTAAGCACCGCCAATCATCCTTAAATGGATGGACAAAGCGAAAGGACAATTCAGATAATGGAAGATATGCTTAGAGCTTGTGTAATTGATTTCGGAGGAAATTGGGATGATCATTTACCATTGATAGAGTTTTCATATAATAATAGCTATCATACCAGTATCAATGTTGCACCATTCGAAGCACTTTATGGATGAAAGTGTCGGACTCCAGTTTGTTGGGAAGAAATTGGAGAAAAGCAATTGTCTGGACCAGAAATAGTACAAGAAACAACATACAAGATTATTCAAGTCAAGGAAAGACTAAAAGCAGCACGCGATCGACAAAAGAGTTATGCTGATAACAGAAGAAAGCCATTGGAGTTCCAAGTAGGAGATAAGGTATTGTGAAAAGTTTCTCATTGGAAAGGAGTAGTGAGATTCATCAAGAGGGGAAAGCTAAGCCCCATGTACGTTGGACCCTTTGAGATTATTAGAAGAATAGGACCAGTAGCTTATCAGCTACAACTGCCAGAGGAAATGGCAGGAATACATGATGTATTTCATGTATGTAATCTCAAAAAGTGCTTAGCCGATGAATCATTAGTAGTACCTCTTAAGGATATAGAGGTAAATGAGAAACTTAAGTTTGTAGAAAACCTCTACAGATTGAAGACAGGAAAGTCAAGAATCTAAAACACAAGAGGTTGGTTTTAGTCAAAGTAAAATGGGATTCTAAAAGAGAACCAGAATACACTTGGGAGCTTGAATCAGAGATGCAAAGGAAATATCCACACCTGTTCCAGTAGACCTCGAGGACGAGTTCTAAAATATGGTGGGGAGGATATAACAACCCTCCTAAAAATATTTATAATACCACTATACATCCTAAAATATACCCCGTATACAAGAAATAGGCCCGAAATACCTTTATATAATTAAAAATCAAATAAAAATAATAATTTAAGTCTGTCGCGGGGCGCAACAGACTGTTCTGGATCCTTTGCAGGCCGCGAGCGAGGGGACAAGCGGCGTAACCCGGAGCTGCCACGTGTCATGTGCGTGTCGAACCTATGCGTGTGACTGGTCCAAGCTAGGGCCTACCATGCCTAGCTCGCGAGGCGCGAAGACCCTTGTGGTCTCTTTTGCGGGGTGCGAGGAAGTCGAGATCAGTCACTATATATAGGATCGATCGGTTTCATTTGCAAATTGTTCAAAACTTCGAATTCTCTCTAAATTTCTGAATAGCCATAATAACATCGGGTATTATACCCACTAAAATAGCAAAGCTCTGCCTCGATATAAGTATCATAACCCCCGGTTACGTATTAGATACGCTGCCCGATTGATCTAGTACTCCGTAACGCCTGTCGAGGCTCTGTCCGACGTAGTCGTTGGAGTTTCTGTCTCCGGGAGGGTATAACTAATGTAAATTGGGTTATTATACTAACGCGTGTGCATTGTTTAATTAATAGATTATAACCAGGAAACCACAGGGAAAAACCTAAAATAGCAATGTGAGTAATCTCCTTTTTGTAAACCTTTTTGCAAACTGTTGCTACAAAACCTCAATGTTTTAAATTTGTATTTAACAGTGATTGAGTATTTTTAATTCTACAATTATCGTCGGTATGTTGGGGTTTTGTATACAAAATTTGTTACTACACTGTGAGTAGTAACATGACCACAAGTCGGGTTGACAGTACCGTGGGTGGTAATTAAAGTAGATGTAAACAAATGTAATTGCTGGATTACCCTCATTACTGTACAAGGATAAAACCTCTTTTGATTAAATTGGGATTCACTCACCAGTATTTCCCACTGACAAAATGTTTTTAAACGCGTTTCAGGTAATAAAATGTGAAAGCCAAATTAGATGCCAGCTGGACAGCACTGAAGGCTTGGAAACGTGGCTATAAAAGTTACCTAAATAAAGAAGATGTTTTATTTCAATAAAATAGGTTTATCCCTATAAACCCGTTTCTAATAGAAACTTGGGAATTTCCCATGTGTTTATTATTATAAAAATGTGGTATTTTACTCTGATAAAATATTTCCTAACTACGGTCCTGATGTAAATTCCGCTGCCAAACTGATAAACACCGATACCACTAAATCTGAGTTCACGGCCGTCCGTTCCCAGGTGACTAGGGGCCGGGGGTTGCGACAGGTTGGTTGGCTGGGTTTGTTGATCTAAACACTTATCTATCTATATATATTATGTTTTGGTATGTCTTATGCTTGATGATATGTATGGTGTTTGGTTGTCGCTTCAGTTCGCGTATGAGAGTTACGAATTGTTTGCTGAGCGTGTTCGGATTGGAGGGCATATGTGAAATTGACTGGCACATTAACAGTATCACATATCAGCTAAGTCATTTTTCACTTGTATATTTTGTATATTTTATTTGGTATTTAGTTTATTTTAGTAGTAGTTTAGGTAGTTTGAGCCATGTTTTCATTCTTGCATTAGGGACAATGCAAATTTTAAGTGTGGGGATGGAACATTTGAGTCGTAGTCTTAGTTTAGTTAATTTAGGTAGTGGGTCGTTGAGTCATAAAAAAATTGAAAAAATACAAACGAAATTTAAAAATCCAAAAAATTGAAAAAATAGAAGATGCCTCTCGTTTTAAGAAGTTTGCAAAATAAAAACGGAAAATGATAGAAAAATTAGTTTTGTTTAGGTTTCAAATAATAATAATATGAGAATAAAAAGTTAAGCTTGTGTCTAATTTGGGATGTGTGAGTAGGCCTGACACGGTTTTAGGTTCCTTTGAGCTAAATATACCTAATTATTAGTTTGCTAGTGGGTTCTCATCTAGCAAAAATAGGGAAGCCGAGACCGCCAAAAATAGTATAAGGGATGCCGTTATAATCTAAAATTTTTAGAATAAAAAATGCAATAAATGAGCTAGACCGAATAAATGAGCCTATGTAATCTTTGTTGGGGATGGTGACTCTGACTTAGATTATATAACAACCCTTAAAAACACCCTATAATGCTCCAGAGTCACAAAACCAAACCCGCATAACGTTTATTTTAACAAAAAAATAAAAAATCATGAAAAATACACCTGTCGCGGGCCGCGACAGGTTTGAAGGAGGTCGATCGCGGGGCGCTTTCAATTCTCGTTCAAAAATTTGAGCAGTTCAGGCACTTTCAATTCTCGTTCAAAAATTTCTTTCTCTCTCAACATATATAATCCGAAAATAATTGCTAAAATACCCCCTAAATCACGAAGCTCTGCCTCGTTGTAAGTATTTTAACCCCCGATCATTTATTCGATACCCTGTCAGATTGATCTGGAACCCAGAAACCAATGCCAAAGCGCTACCTGGGGTTCTGTCTCCTGACGTATTGATAAGCTGAATTTGGGTTATTATTCTAATGCGCATACATTGTATGTTTTTAATAGGAATTCAAGAAAATTTACAGAAAATATCACTAGAAAGCCTGTAGAAAAACATAAGATTACAAAATGAGTCATTCTTCTTTTTATCAACTTACTTTACAAAACCTCAAATGTTTTTCAGTTATACTTACATCGATTAAGTCTTTGTAATCTATAATTATTGCTAGTAGTTGGGGTTTTGTATACATAACTAGTCCACAGTCACCAAGGGTGTGACAGGAAGCGTTACTGTTGGGTGACAGGACCCAAAGTAATATGACCACGAGCACAGGGGAATATCCAAGTCGCATATTGTGTTGAATAATTGATAGAAATTTACACTGTAATTACCCTTAATACTGTAAAGTTATAACAATGTATCTTTCATAAAAATGGGATGAACTCGCTAGTATTTCTTGCTGATAAAATATTTTTAAAACGCGTTTCAGGTAACTTGATGTGAAGCTAAAAAGCCAGCTATGGAGCACTGAAGGCTTAAAGAAAGTGGCTTTAATTTACATGAATAAAAGAAGTTATATTTTCAGCAAACTAGGGTTTATCCCTATAAAGATATTATAAATGAAATATGGGTTTTACCCCATTTGTGTAATACAAAGCGTTTGTTGTTTTGAAAACTCTGAATTTATTTCCTAACTACGATCCTGATGTCTCATTTCCGCTGCCAAATTAATAAACACCGATACCACCGGCTCGTGTTCGCGGCGCCCCGCTTCTACGGTGGGGTCGGGGGTTGCGACAGAAGATGGTATCAGATCCACTGGTTTAAGCCATTTAGGTGTTCTTTTAATACCTAAATTTTAAACAATTGTGTTAAGAAATATCCATAACTTACGTGTTATTTTACATAAATATGTATAGTATGATTTTGTGTATTTTGATGATTTTTGAGTTTGTAGTATGAGTGATCAGAATACATCTGACGCTTATCGTCACCTGTCCCACTCTCCAATGGATGAAGGAGCATTCGAGATAGCCTCAGGATATGTAGCTGACTCTGAAGATACCTTTGTTTTTAAAGCCAAATCCAAGGAGGCATTCCTACCTAAGAAGAGGGGATGGTTTAGTAAAGAAAAGAGGGAATGTAGAAAAAGAATAAGGCAACTCCAAAAACAAAAACAAGCCACAATAACCATAGCTGGGAGAACTGCCCAGATTCCAGTGACTAGGCCTTTATGGGAAGAATTAGATAGAAGACTAGCAAATCTGGATATGTTTAGAACTTTCGAAAATGCACCCGATCTTAACCTTGTAGCAGCTCCAGAACCACAACTACTACCGTTATACCCTGACCAACCCATGATCCCAGAACCAAACCAGTAAAACCCACTTCCAATCCCAGCCGTTAATCCAAACAAAATACCCAGGATACCAGCACCAAATCCCTTAGAACAGTGGTGGACCAACGATTGGTCATTTCAGGATTTAATGAATGATCCCTATCCATACATGCCTTACGGAGAACCAGAACCAGTTTACCCTAAACCTATACCAGCTCAGATGCCACGAATGAGCCACGAGAATGTAGAAGAACTTCACCACTATGGTGAAGATTTGATTCAGGAAGGAAATAGGATCTGTCGTATCGGGGAAAATCTCGTCTAGAAATACGACGAGAGGAAGATGCGTTTTTAGAAAACCACCGCTTAATATATTATATATATATATATATATATACACACTTATTTTCTTTTAATTTGAAAATAAATCCCCTAATATATATGTATTGATACATAACTACTAACGTTTAAATTTCAGTTCTAGTTTGTAAGAGATGCATATATATATATATATATATATATGGGATGGTTCAAATGAAAACCACTTTTATTGTGAAAACTCGAAAACTAACTAAAAAAAGCCTAAAAAACACACAATTTTTTTTTCATTTTTTTTATAAAAATTGCTGGTTTTTATATATGAAAAAAAAACTTTTTTTCAAAAAAAAAATTGTAGTACACATGTGTAGTATATAAAAAAACCTGCGAAATTTTTTTTTTTTTGCACTACACAATTTTTTTTTTTGAAATTTTTTTTATATAAAAAAACCTGCGAAAATTATTATGCAAAAAAATAAAAAAATTTTGGTATGTTTTTTTGGCTTTTTTAATTAGTTTTCGAGTTTTCACAATAACTAGTGGTTTTCATTTAAACCTTCCCCTATATATATATATATATATATATATATATTTATGAAAAAGAGTAAATGTCGCAATGCTTGACAATTTTGGTTAAATATGTTTGAATGTCTGTTTATATTAATTTATTCTGCGATATTAATACCTTATAAATGTTTATAATTCAAATGGCAACTGAAGTAAATCAGGAAGTCCAGAATAATAATGATAACGGAAACCAAGTGGATAAAAGTGCTATAGAACACATAGTAGCTCAGGGAATCATAGATGCCATGTCATTTATTATCGACACTATTAATAAAAAGGCAGAAAATAATAATTCTATAATAGGCAGTAAATGTACGCCCATTGAGCCAAGTCACAGCGTGAATGGAAACCACATACTATTTATCCAGGCTCCAATCCCAAAAAGAATAAGAACCATCTCATATGTTTGTTCTTATAAAGAATTCTTATCATGCAAACCGATAGAATTCTCAGGCAATAAAGGGGTCATTTCAGACTTGCGCTGGATAGAAAAGAAAGAAGCAGTCTTAAAATAAGTAAGTGTGCAGATGAGGATAAAATCATGTATACTTCTAATCTTTTCAAGAATGCAACATTAGAGTGGTGAAATACTATTCTCCAGTCCAGAGGAAGTGATAGGGTTTACAAAATGGAATGGCACAACTTTAAGGAAATAGTTGAAAGGAAATTCTGTCATCCTCATGAAAAGGAACAGATTGCCAATAAATTCCTAAATCATAGAATGATTGGGGTAGATTGTAGAGAATATACTACCACATTCTTTGAATATGCTAGGATAGTACCAACTTTAGCCTCACCAGAACTAGTATTAATCTCCCGTTACATCAGGGGATTAATCAGTGAGATCAGAAATATAGTCAAAGCAGCTAGACCACAAAAAATAAAAGAAGTAGTGGAACTTGATAACACTCTAACAGATGAATTGGTACGTACGCAAGAGGAAAATCAGAAAAAGAATCTAGATCAAAAGATTACCTAAGAACTACGTTATGGTAATTCCTATCGTGGGAAAGGAACATGTTCATCTTCTTCACCTTTATGTAAGTCATGTAAAAAGAAACATACCGGGAAATGTCGGGTATTCTGCAACTTCTGCAAGATACCAGGGCATAGGGAAGAAGAATGTAGGAAGAAATCTAACGCCCGAGTATGCTACAACTGTGGAGAAGCTGGCCATATCTAACCGAACTGTCCGAAAATAGCTCTAGCAACGAACAACAAAGCAAAGGCAGTAGAAGGACCCAAATAGAATGCCAGAACATTCGTTCTGACGGCCGACGAAGCTAAAATGATCCCAGATGTGATTGTCGGTACGTTTTTAGTTAATGATGTTTATGCTAAATTATTATTTGACTCTGGTGCAAACCAAAGTTTTATAAATACTTCTTTCTGCAAACTTCTCAATCAACCATTAACTAAACTTCACCAAGACTGTCTGGTGGAGACAACAAATGGAAGTTCTATCAAAATAAGCGAGATCCTTCAGGAAGGAAAGATAGAAATTTTAAATCATAACTTTACTGCTAACCTCTTACCAATGAATCTAGCCAGATTCGATGTCGTGTTAGGAATGGATTGGTTGGTAACCAATCATGCACGTATTTTATGTGATCAAAAGTTAGTAGAAGTACGTTCACCAACTGGTGAAAGGATCACTATTATGGGAGATAAGCCGACAAGATCAACAAAATTCATCCTGTGATGAAAACTGCAAGCTACGCACGGAAAGAAGGAATGGTGTATATGATTTCCGTAATCATTAACACTAAAGGAAAAGAATTAAAAGATATTCCCGTAGTATCTAAGTTCTCAGATGTTTTTCTAGAAGAGTTACCTGGATTACCGCCAGACCGAGAAGTTGAATTTATAATTCACTTGTTACCCGGAACGACACCGATTGCCAAAACACCCTATCGCCTAGCGCCAACGGAGATGCAGGAATTGAAGAAACTAGACGAATTGCTAGATTAACGTTTCATACAACCTAGTTCATCGCCGTGGGGAGCACAACTGTTATTTGTCAAAAAGAAAGATGGATCGATGTGTATGTGCATTGATTACCGAGAATTGAATAAGGTTACGATTAAAAATCGGTACCCATTACCGAGAATCGATGATCTATTCGATCAACTTCAAGGATCCCGATTCTTTTCTAAGATCAATCTACGCTCAAGATATCATCAATTGAAGGTACAGGAAGAGGACATTCCTAAAATTGCTTTCAGAACAAGGTACAGTCATTATGAAATTACAGCCATGCCATTTAGTTTAACCAATGCCCCATCCGCATTTATGGACATGATGAACAGGATATATAAACCATGTCTGGATAAATTCATAATTGTCTTTATAGATGATATTCTAATTTATTCTAGAAGTAAGGAAGAGCATGCGGAACATTTACATATACTTCTGACATTGTTGAGAAAAGAGAAGTTTTATGCTAAATTCTCAAAATGTGGATTCTAGTTACAAGAAGTGCAATTCCTTGGACATTTAGTGAATCATGAAGGAATTCATGTGGATCCCACAAAGATCGAAGCCATTACCAAATGGAAAGTCCCTGAATCACCTATAGAAGTGAGAAGTTTTCTTGGATTGGCAGGATATTATAGACGTTTTATTCAAAAAAATTCTAGAATAGCCATTCCATTAACCAAACTAACTTGCAAGTCAGTTAAATTTGAATGGGTATCAAAACAAGAGGAAGCATTCAAAACATTGAAGCAAAGATTAGCCCACGCACCAATACTCGAACTGAAGACTTTATAGTCTATTGTGATGCATCCAAGTTAGGATTTGGATGTGTATTGATGCAACGTCAAAAGATAATTGCTTATGCCTCTAGACAACTTAAGAAGCATGAAGAGAATTATATAACCCATGATCTAGAATTAGGAGCGATAATTTTTGCCCCTAAGATTTGGAGACACTATCTTTACGGTAGTAAGTTCGTTGTATTTAGGGATCATAAGAGTTTAAGATATGTTTTTGAACAAAAGGAATTAAACATGAGACAAAGACGTTGGATGGAAATCCTTAGTGATTATGATTGTGATATTCAGTATCATCCAGGAAAAGCCAAGATAGTAGCGGATGCTTTAAGTCGAAAATACCATGAGAAGCTAAAAAGAGTACGTGCTCTCAGATTAACCTGCAGGTAGATTTAAGTGAACAAGTGAAAAAGATACAGGAAACAGCGATCAAGGATAATGCTGAATGTTTAAAAGGAATGATCAAAGAATTAGAAAAAGGAGCAGATGGAATTTGGAGATTCCATAAGATAAGGATTTGGATACCTATCCAAGGGAACCTACGAAGCCGAATTCTAGAAGAAGCTCATAAATCCAAGTATACGATGCATCCTGGAAATGATAAGATGTATCAAGACGTAAGAAAGAATTTCTGGTGGATAGGAATGAAGAAAGATATAGCAAATTATGTTGCTAAATGTTTAACCTGCTCACAGGTCAAGGCTAAACATCAGAAACCTTCAGGATTACTGCAACAATTAGAAATGCCAGTTTGGAAATGGGAATTGATAACAATGGACTTTGTTACCAAATTATCCAAAACACGAAAAGTTAATGATATAATCTGGGTGATTGTAGATAGATTAACTAAATCTGCCCATTTCTTACCAATGAAAGAAACTTTCAGCATGGAATAGTTAGCTAAGCTGTATGTGAATGAAATAGTTTCATTACATGGGATTCCTTTATCTATTGTGTCTGACAGAGACATTGGTTTTACTTCTCATTTTTGGACAAGTTTTCAAAAAGCAATGGGAACCAGATTAAGTCTAAGTACCGCTTATCATCCTCAAACAGATGGTCAAAGTGAAAGGACAATCCAAACGATGGAAGATATGCTTAAAGCTTGTGTGATAGATTTTGGAGGAAATTGGGATGATCACTTACCTTTAATATAATTTTCTTACAACAATAGCTATCATACCAGCATCAATGCCGCACCATTTGAAGCACTCTGTGGTCGAAAATGTCGAACACCAGTATGTTGGGCAGAAACTTGAGAAAAGCAATTGTCAGGTCCTGAGATTGTGCAAGAAACAACTAACAAAATTACTCAAGTCAAGGAAAGACTGAAGGCAGAACGAGATCGTCAAAAGAGCTATGCAGATAACAGACGAAAACCTTTGGAATTTCAAGTTGGAGATAAGGTACTGTTAAAAGTTTCACCTTGGAAAGGAGTCGTAAGATTCGGCAAGAAAGGAAAGTTAAGCCCAAGGTATGTTGGACCTTTTGAAATTATCAAACGAATAGGGCCAATAGCTTATCAGCTACAGTTACCAGAAGAAATGGTCGGAGTGCATGATGTATTTCATGTATGTAACCTCAAGAAATGCTTAACAGATGAATCATTGGTGATACCTCTTCAAGACATAGAGGTAAATGAAAAACTTAAGTTTGTAGAGAAGCCCACTCAGATTGAAGATAGAAAGATCAAGAATCTCAAGCACAAGAAATTAGTTCTAGTCAAAGTAAAGTGGGATTCGAAGAGAGGACCCGAATACACATGGGAGTTGGAATCTGAAATGAAAAAGAAGTATCCACACCTATTTCCAGTAAATCTCGAGAAAGAGATTTAAAACAAGGTGGGGAGGATATAACAACCATTAAAAACACCCTATAATGCTCCGGAGTCACAAAACCAAACCCGCATAACATGTATTCTAACAAAAAAAATGAAAAATCAAGAAAAATACACACGTCGCGGGCCGCGACAGGTTTGAAGGAGGTCGGTCGCGGGGTGCGACGACCCATTTCTTGCCGGAGACACATTTTGCCATGTGTCGCACACGTGGCACACCTAGGTGTTAACGAGGCAACCCTAGCCGTAGCTAGGGTGCCCTCGCGGGGTGCGACAGGATCGGATGGGGGCGCTCGCGGGGTGCGATAGGCTTCGGTTTCAAGTATAAATTGAGCAGTTCAGGTACTTTCAATTCTCATTCAAAAATTTATTTCTCTCTCAACATATATAATCCGAAAATAATAGCTAAAATACCCCCTAAATCACGAAGCTCTGCCCCTTTGTAAGTATTTTAACCCCCGGTCACTTATTCGATACCCTGTCCGATTGATCTAGAACCTAGAAACTGATGCCAAAGCGCTGCCTGTTTAGGGCTATGCTTTGTAAACTAAGTTGGGGTTCTTTCTCGTGACGTATTGATAAGTTGAATTTGGGTTATTATTCTAACGCGTGTACATTGTATGTTTTTAATAGGAACTCAAGAAAATTTACAGAAAATATTACAAGAAAGCCTGTAGAAAAAACATAAGATTACAAAGTGAGTCATTCTTCTTTTTATCAACTTACTTTACAAAACCTCAAATGTTTTTCAGTTATACTTACAGGGATTAAGTCTTTGTAATCTAAAATTATTGCCAGTAGTTGGGGTTTTGTATACATAACTAGTCCACAGTCACCAAGGGTGTGACAGGAAGCGTTACTGTTGGGTGATATTAGGACCCAAAGTAATATGACCATGAGCACAGGGGAATATCCCCAGTCCCATACTGGGTTGAATAATTGATAGAAATATACACTGTAATTCCCCTTAATACTGTAAAGTTATAACAATGTATCTTTCATAAAAAATGGAATGAACTCGTCAGTATTTCTTGCTGATAAAATATTTTTAAAACGCGTTTTAGGTAACTTGATGTGAAGCTAAAAAGCCAGCTATGGAGCACTGAAGGCTTAAAGAAAGTGGCTTTAATTTACCTGAATAAAAGAAGAAGTTATATATTCAGCAAATTAGGGTTTATCCCTATAAAGATATTATAAATGAAATATGAGTTTTACCCCATTTATTTAATACAAAACGTTTGGTGTTTTGCAAACTCTGAATTTATTTCCTAACTATGATCCTGATGTCTCATTTCTGCTGCCAAATTAATAAACATCGATACCACCGGCTCATGTTCGCGGTGCCTGCTCCCAGGGTGGGGTCGAGGGTTGCGACAGATTGCCTCTGGGATTGTTTAAAAGAAAAAAATGCAAAAATACTGATGCCTACGTTGTCGCTCTCGGGGATGGTGACTCTGGTTGAGACAACCTCTAGGATAGGTATGCATAGTCTAAAAGCTCAAAAAAAAAAAGAAAAAAAAAGAGATGAAAAATTTGATGTTAAATTCTTTTGATTTTGGTATAAAACGGTTAGGAAATACCACAATGACTGTTCCTTTTGTTCTATAAGCTTGAGGTGGGATTAGGTGAAACGACAAATTTTAGTGTGAGACCCTAGGTAAATTAACCGAACTTGAACCTAAATTACATGATAAGGGCTTGGAACCGGGTTTGGGTTTAAGAGGACAAGTATACTTGCAATCGCGGTTAACACAGGTTTTAATTTTAATAAGTAATCTAGCTTTTTGATCCCGAATATTTATCTGATTTTGATTCTGTTTGCATAATTCTTTTTCGGGGATGAAAAAAGAGTAAGTGTGGGGATATTTTATGTATTGTAAAATACATCCTTTATTCGTGTATAGTTTGTATATATTTCGTTTAGTTTAATTCAGTTTTTAGTAAGAATTCGTTACTTTAGTTAGTTTTTGTGTTTTCAGGTCAATTGTGCTGAAAGTTGAAGAAAACGATGAATAATCTGCTGATTATGAAGCTGAATAAAATTCGGATCGTCACGTAGCTGAACCGGAATGAAAATCGAAGAATTCTGGATAAAATAGGCCTTGGCGCTACACGACAAAGAGTTGGATTCACCTTGGCGTAGCACGACGATTAAAATCTAATTTCTGGAGAATTGAGGCTTCGCGCTACGAGACCACATTTAGGGTTTCCCGTCGCGTAGCGCGACGAGATTGATTGTCGGAAATGATTCGTTGTTTGAACAAGGGTTAGCTATAAATTGTCATAAACTTTCAAACAATGATAACTTATGAATCAGCAGAGCTTTGGATGAATTTTGGACATTCCTTAGAGCGTTTTTGAGACCTTGAACCTGCTGGTTGAAGTCTTGAAGCTTAGGAAGTCATCCGGTTTACCCTTCTGCTCTTCGGGTGTCTTTATTCTTTGTTTCTTACTTTAATCATGTTCTTGAGATTGAAAATACTTTGTTTGTGATTTGTTCCATGACTTTGATTGGCTAAATACTTAAAACTACCTAGATTGGATGAATGGTTTTGCAAAGTTTCGATTTTTAATGGATAATTAATTATTTATGGATTGTTTATGAAAGTAGTCGACTCGATTATTAATTAGATGTATATGCATGCTTACAATTGTTTGAAAATTGTTTGTTGCTTCGTATGATTCTTGGTGACTGTCTTTATCACATAATAGAGTCATACTAGGTTATAGATTTTGGTGAGTGTCTGTATCATGGAATAAATTTAGAATCTTTACGGTTAATCGACCGATACATCTTAGAAGTAATATTTAGTAATCAAATAAATTTAAGTGTTCTACTAATTCTCAATAGCTGAGAGGTGCGAGGTTATTGTTAGGTCTAGGTCATTAAATTGCTAGGTAGGAGCTTCAAGAGGAGTGTGAACTAGTTTACCTTTTGTTCGTTGTCTAACAATTCTAATCAAGAACCGAGTCTATCCTAGGTTTATGTCTTGAGAGGGAGTGAATCAAATTAGGGTACTTTCATAAATCCCTTAGATGTCTTGAGAGAGTGTCTAACCAACCGATGTTCGTAACAACCTCTAGGGTGCCATAAGTGTCATCCTGAGAAGGGTCGGGGGTCTTGTCGGTATCTCGAAAGGTTTAGTATTAGAAGATCCTGGTTCCATAATAATTAATATCCTAATAAAATCATTACTAATGCAAACCAGGATTCCAGTCTAGGTAGTTGTCTTCACCATCTGAGTAAAATCCAAAGCTAATTCTTGTTAGTTAATTAATTTAATTTAATTGCAATTTTTAGGATTTTTAGAACCCCCCCCCCCCCAAACATAAAAACAGTTAGTGTCGTGTCAGTGTCTATCTAAATAGAGTCGTTAACGTAATTAAATAGAGTCTCATGGGTTCGATATCCGGACTTACTTTGCTTTACTAGAGTCGATCGGTTCACTTCTCGGTTAGTAGTTTTGTTGAGTTTAGAGAGTCTAGAGTATTACTTTTATGTCTAGATTAAGTTAATTTTAGTTGTTTTTATTAAACTACTTTTAGCACATCACGTATCATGTGAGGTATGTTTAGGATTGGGAATATTAACGTTGGGCCTGAGTTGGGGGTGTTTCCTTGATGCAAACCTCCTCATTAAAGCGTTCATGTAAGCCCAATGTTGAGTCTTTGGCGAAGGTCGACAAGCGTGATGCATGGTGGAGTAAGAGGCATTTCATATGGGCCCATTGAGGAATCTCATGTATTTGATGAAGTGCCCCCCACATTAGTTATATGACTGTTGGAGAGAGATTTTCCTGGAGATTGTGAGACAGCCGCCAAGTTTGGTGAAGTAATAATTGTGTTGTTGTCTACCGACTTTTGAGTACCCAAGGAGACCGTATCTGCTTCCCTACCTGCAACTTTCAACCTTTCTTCAGCCCTCATCGAAGCTTTTTCTGATTCATTATTCGACACGTGATATTGAAAATCCGGCACCGAGTATAGTATATCTTCTGAGATCCATATCTCATAGGTATTTCCATCCCACTCAATAATAAGTTTACTGTTTATTCTGCCAACAGTCGATGTAAGGATACATATATTATCAGTGGATAAGTCAAAGCCTTCAGCTGAAGTAGTTTGGGGAGAAACAACTCTCCCCAGCAATCCACTGATCTGGTTAAAGACCGAGGGGTCCCAAAGATGTAGAGGCACTCCTTTGATGGAGATCCATGCAAGCCTTTCAAAGGCCATATATTGCCCTTCCCATGGGTTCAACGAGGAGAACCAAATTGACCAGGCACCATCCATGTTGTTACGAAATTCTGTTTCCAGTTCCCATGTAGGGAAGGTGAGTAGTACTCTAAGCCCCCCAAGATATTGTAAAAACAATCCCTTTAGATCCACCGAGTTCAATTGTAACAATCCTAAATAAACCGACACCCTCGAATAATTTCTGACATCCTAATATATTTTACAATATCCCAATATGTCCTAAAATACACCCCATATGAGAAAACGGACCCCGAATACCCTAAATAGTATTAAAAATAATTAAAAATTGAAATTTTGGGATGAGGCGGGCCGCGTAAGCCCCACCCCAACCCTAACGCGGGTCGCGTCAACTTAAAACCTGGCACGACCCTGGGATGCCACCTGGCCCAACACCCGGCAGACCTATAAGCTGACCCAGCCAAGCTACGACGTTGACCGGGTTTGACGCGGGCAGCGTAGCCCCTTGGCTACATTTATGCGGGCCGCGTAGAACCCAAACTCAGCACGTATATATAGAAGGCCTTGGATCTTCAGTCGAACTCGCTCACAAACGTTTTCTTTCTCTAAATTCTGAATTGTAGGCATAATCTACGGGTATTATACCCCCTAAATAGAGAAGTTCTGCTCCGTTGTAAGTATTATAACCCCTGGATACGTATTAGATACGTTGCCCGATTGATCTAGGGTTCCGTAACGGCTGTCGTTGTTCTGCCCGACGTAGTCGTTGGAATGCCGTCTCGGGGAGGGTATTACTAATGTTAAAATGGGTTATTATACTAACACGTGTGCTTTTGTGTAAATTATAGATAATTCTCAGGAAACCCTTACAGAAAATCTAAGACAGCAATGTGAGTTTATCCGCTTTTTGTAAACCTTTTTGTGAATTGTTTTTACAAAACCTTACACAATTAATTATATATTAAGCAGTTATTGAGTATTTGTAAGAATACAATTATCATGAGTATGTTGGGGTTTTGTATACAAAATTTGTTACCACCTGGTCAAGGAGTAACATTTCCACAAGTCGGGTCTGACAGTACCATGGATGTTAATTGGTATAACTTGGAAACAAATATAATTGCGAGATCGCCCTTAATACTGTACAATGGTTTTTATTTAAACTTGATTAAACTGGGATTCACTCACCAGTATTTCCCACTGACAAATGTTTTTAAAACGTATTTCAGGTAACAAACTGTGAAAGCCAAATAGAAGCCAGCTGGACAGCGCTGAAGGCTTGGAAAAGTGGGAATAAAGTTACCAAAAATAAAATAGATGTTTTATTAAATAAAATAGGATTTATTCCTATGACAACGTGTGTACTACGAACTTGGGTTTTATCCCATGTGTTTAATATTATGAAAATGTGGTATTTTACTCTGATCAAACATTTCCTAACTACGGTCCTGATGAAAAATTCCGCTGCCAAATTAGACAATACATGATACCACCAAAACTGGCTCGCGGCCGCCCGTTCCCGGGGATTAGGGATCGGGGGTTGCGACAGAAGGTGGTTTCAGAGCTAAGCCACTGATTCAGCCACAGAAGTGTTCTGCTGACATCAAAATTCAATCTGTTAGGAAATAAATTGTGGGAATACGTGCGTAATTGTATTTAATTGTTATGTGTTATTTGACTATTTGTTAGTTTACAGTATGAGCGACCAAGGACCATCTGACGCGTACCGTCAATTGTCTGGTTCGCCTAGAAGCGTAGGCACGTCCTCTTCTCAGCCTGCCCTCTCGGGGTACTCTCCTGATACGGAAGAAGGAATCTTTGTGTTTAAGGCTCAGTCAGAAGAGCCATTTCCTCATAAAAAGAGGGGATGGTTTAGTAGAGGGGCACACGAGCGTAGAAAACGTATAAAAAAGTTACAAGACCAGAGAGCACTAGCAGCAGCCAAGAGAGAGACAGATGCCTATGCCTAGGACATGATCAATAGGGGAATAGCCAACATCCATATCCTAGCAACCACTACAGCTGACACTAATCTGGAGCAAATAATAGCACCCCAACCCCAACCACCAATCCCTGACCATCCGATGGAGATAGAAAACGCTGAAAACCAAGTAGAGATGCATGACTTCAATCCGGAAGAAATACCTAGGGTACCTGCACCAAACCCCTTAAACCCAAATTACGACCCCTGGTGGGACGACGTTAGGGACTATGTGCAACGCTACCCGATACATGAAAACACACCCATGCAGAACATAGGAGCCTACCCAGGTTTGGATCCTTTTGATCCCTATTACCACGATGAATACATTAGGGAGATTTTAGAAGATCCTTACCGATTCCAGGCACCTACACCCCCATATCAAGAACCCGCACCCCAGATTTCGAACCCAGTCCTAGAACCTGCACCCCCAATGAGTGTAGGCAATGTACAAGAACTTAGGACTTTTGGTGAGGAAATTTTAGAGAGTAGTGAACGAATGTGACAGGTGGGAGAGCGACTCGTCTGGAAGTATGACGAGCGCAATATAGATTTCTGGATGAATCCATATCCGTGAATGTGAGAATGGAGACAGTAGTAGTAATAATAATAATAAAATAATATAATATAATATATGTGTGTATGTGTAAAAAAAAACTACGGATGCCTACTACTAGTAGTGTAACTTTAAATTTCAGTCGGTATTGTAATTTTTATTTCAGTACTGGTGTGTAATAGATGCATAGTATATGAATAGAGTAAGTCGCAATGATCGACGCTTTTGACCAAAATGCGTGTCATGTAATTGACTATATTAAATATTATTTTGTGATATTAATACATGGTAAATGTTTAAAATTCAGATGGCCGACGAAGGAAATCAAGGAAATCTGAATAACGATAACCAGAGTAACATTAACTTGGTTAATGAGAATCCGAGCATCAATAACAATGGAAACCAAATGGATAATAGTGTCGTTCAACACATAGTAGCACAAGGAATTATAGATGCAATGCCATTTATTATTCAAACGGTTCAAGAAGCGAATAATAAAAGTAAGCGACCAACTGAACCAGAAAACAGCGTGAACAATGGACCCGTACTTCAAGCGCCCATTCCTAAAAGAAGAAGAACCATGATTTATGGTTGTTCTTACAAAGAATTCTGGTCCTGCAAACCGATATAATTTTCAGGCAATGAAGGACCCATTGCAGCTCTACGCTAGATAGAAAAGACTGAGGCTGTTTTAAAAATAAGCAAGTGTGCTGAAGAAGATAAGATAATGTTTGCTTCTAACTTGTTTAAGAACTCAGCCTTAGAATGGTGGAACACTACCCTCCAGTCAAGAGGAAGTGATAGGGTATACAACATGGAATGGGAGGAATTTAAAAATATGGTAGAAAGGAAATTTTGCCCTCCCAATGAAAAGGAGCAGATAGCAAACAAGTTTCTGAACCTTAGGATGACCGGGATAGATAGTAAGGGTTATACTACTACATTCTTTGAATATGCTAGAATAGTACCAACCCTTGCATCACCAGAACCGGTATTAATCTTCCGTTACATCTGGGGATTAATGGGAGAGATTAGACATGTAGTCAAGGCAGCTAGACCTCAAACAATAGAAGAAGTTGTAGAACTAGCCAACACCTTAACAGATGAGTTAATCCGTACTAGAGAAGAAGACCAGAGGAGAAACCAAACCCAAAGGCTTACCCAAGAATTCCGTTCTGGGAATTACAACCGTAGGAATATGGGTTCTACCTCTGCACCATTCTGCAGGGTTTGCAAGAAAAAGCATTCGGGAAAATGCTCCACTCTTTGCAATTTCTGCAAGATGCCAGGACACAAGGAAGAAGATTGCAGGAGAAAATCCAGTAATGGACTGTGCTTCAACTATGGAGAAAAAGGTCACATCAAGCCAAATTGTCCGAAATTGGCTCCAGCTGTGAACAACAGGAACACTAAAAATGCTAGAGCATTCGTTCTAACTACAGATGAAGCCAAGATGATTCCAGACGTGATAGCTGGTACGTTTTTAGTTAATGATGTTTTTGCTAAAGTATTATTTGACTCTGGTGCAAACTAAAGTTTTATTAATACTTCATTTTGCAAACTTCTAAATCAGTCATTAACTAAACTACCACAAGAATGTCTAGTAGAAACAGCTAATGGAGAAACGGTTAGGATTTCTGAAATCTTGCAGGGAGCCAGGATAGAATTTTTAAATCAAAAGTATATTGCAAATCTTTACCCAATGAATCTGGCAGGATTTGATGTTGTATTAGGAATGGATTGGTTAATAGCCAATAAAGCTAATATTTTATGTGATCAAAAGTCAATCCAAGTCAATTCACCAAAGGGTGAAAATATCACAATTAAAGGAGATAAACCTTCTAGATCTACTAAAATCATCTTTGTGATGAAAACAGCAAGTTACATAAGAAAAGGATCATTAGTGTATTTGATTTTATAATCACTAACACTAAAGGAAAGGATTTAAAGGATATTCCAGTAGTATCCCAGTTTTCAGATGTATTTCCAGAAGAATTGGCAGGGCAACCTCCAGATAGAGAAGTTGAATTTAGAATCCATTTAATACCAGGAACAACACCAATTGCCAAAGCACCTTACCGTTTGGCACCTACAGAAATGCAAGAACTAAAGAAACAATTAGACGAATTGCTAGAAAAAGGATTCATACAACCCAGTACATCACCCTGGGGAGCGCCGATCTTATTCGTTAAGAAGAAGGACGGATCAATGCGTATGTGCATGGACTATTGTGAATTAAACAAAGTCACAATTAAGAATCGGTATCCATTACCAAGAATTGATGATCTGTTTAATCAATTGCAAGGAGCACGATTTTTCTCAAAAATCGATTTAAGGTCAGGATATCATCAATTAAAGGTACAGGAAGAGGACATTCCTAAAACGGCATTTAGAACAAGGTATGGTCATTATGAATTTACTGTCATGCTATTTGGTTTAACCAATGCCCCAGCCGCATTTATGGACATGATGAACCGAATATGTAAGCCATATTTGGATAAATTCATAATTGTCTTTATAGATGATATTCTCATTTACTCTAAAAGTGAAGAGGAACATGCAAAGCATTTGCACGCACTTTTAAGTTTATTAAGAAAAGAACAGCTTTATGCTAAATTTTCAAAGTGTGAATTTTGGTTAGAACATGTACAATTTCTCGGACACCTAGTTGATCATAAAGGAATTCATGTAGATCCCACCAAGATCGAGGCAATAACCAAGTGGAAAACCCCTGAGTCACCAACTGAGGTTAGAAGTTTCTTAGGATTAGCTGGTTATTATAGAAGATTTATTCAAGATTTTTCTAGAATAGCCATTCCCTTAACTAAGCTAACCTGTAAATCTGTTAAGTTTGAATGGGGATTAAAACAAGAAGAAGCCTTTAGAATCCTTAAGCAAAGATTAACTCATGCACCCATATTAGCATTACCAGAAGGAACTGAAGATTTTGTAATATATTGTGACGCTTCTAAATTAGGTTATGGATGTGTGTTAATGCAACGCCAAAAGGTTATAGCTTACGCCTCTAGACAACTTAAGAATTATGAAGAAAATTATTCCACTCATGATTTAGAATTTGGAGCTATAATTTTTGCTCTTAAAATTTGGAGACATTACCTGTACGGTAGTAAGTTTACTATATTCACTGATCATAAAAGCTTAAGGTATGTCTTTGGGTAAAAGGAATTGAATATGAGACAAAGATGCTGGATGGAATTTCTTAGTGATTATGACTGTGATATTCAGTATCATGCAGGAAAAGCTAATGTGGTTGCTGATACTTTAAGTCGAAAATATCACGAACAACCAAAAAGGGTACGTTCTTTTAAATTAAATCTACAAGTAGATTTAAATGAGCAGATTAGAAAAACACAAGAATCGGTAATCAAGGATGATACTGAAAAATTAAAAGGAATGATCAAGGAATTAGAACAGGGAACAGATGAAATTTGAAGATTCCATAAGAAAAGAATATGTGTACCTTAATTAGGAAACCTACGTCATCATATATTAGAAGAAGCCCATAAGTCTAAATATACGATGCATCCTGCAAGTGATAAGATGTATCAAGATTTAAGAAAGATTTTCTGGTGGATAGGAATGAAAAAGGATATAGCAGCTTATGTTGCAAAGTGTTTAACTTGTTCACAAGTTAAAGCTGAACATCAGAAACCTTCAGGTTTATTACAACAATTAGAAATGCCCGTTTGGAAATGGGAGTTAATAACAATGGATTTTGTTACTAAATTACCCAAAACAAGAAAAGGTAATGATACAATCTGGGTGATTGTAGATAGACTAACCAAGTCAGCTCATTTCCTATCAATGAAAGAAACTTTGAGTATGGAACAATTAGCTAAATTGTATGTAAATGAAATAGTTTCTTTACATGGAATTCCTCTATCAATCATTTCTGATAGGGATAGCCGTTTTACCTCTCATTTTTGGTCAAGTTTCCAAAAGGCAATGGGAACCAAGTTGAATCTAAGCACAACTTATCATCCTCAAACAGACGGACAAAGCGAAATGACAATCCAGACAATGGAAGACATGCTTAGAGCTTGTGTAATTGATTTCGGAGGTAATTGGGACGATCACTTACCTTTAATAGAATTTTCTTATAACAATAGTTATCACACAAGTATCAACGCTGCACCATTCGAAGCACTTTATGGACGAAAGTGCCGAACCCCAGTATGTTGGGCAGAAATTGGGGAAAAGCAACTATCTGGACCTGAGATAGTGCAAGAGACAACCGACAAGATTATTCAAGTCAAGGAATGACTAAAAGCAGCACGTGATCGACAGAAGAGCTATGCTGATAACCGACGCAAACCGTTGGAATTTCAAGTAAGAGAAAGTATTGTTAAAAGTCTCTCCTTGGAAAGGAGTGGTAAGATTCATCAAAAGAGGAAAGCTAAGTCCCAGGTATTTTGGACCTTTTGAGATTATTAGAAGAATAGGACCTGTAGCCTATCAGCTACAACTGCCAGAGGAAATGGCAGGGATACATGATGTATTTCATATATCTAATCTCAAAAAGTGTTTAGTTGATGAATCACTAGTAGTGCCTCTTAAGGATATAGAGGTAAATGAACAACTCAAGTTTGTAGAAAGACCTCTACAGATTGAAGACAGGAAAGTCAAGAATCTCAAGCACAAGAGATTAGTTCTGGTCAAAGTGAAGTCGGACTCCAAAAGAGGACCCGAGTACACATGAGAGCTTGAATCTGAAATACAAAGGAAATATCCACACTTGTTCCAATAGATCTCGAGGACGAGCTCTAAAACAAGGTGGGGAGGATGTAACAATCCTAAATAAACCGACACCCTCGAATAATTTCCGACATCCTAGTATATTTTAAAATATCCCAATATGTCCTAAAATACACCCCATACGAGAAAACGGACCCCGAATACCCTAAATAGTATTACAAATAATTAAAAATTGAAATTTTGGCTAAGGCGGGCCGCGTAAGCCCCACCCCAACCCTGACGCGGGCCGCGTCAACTTAAAACCTGGCACGACCCTGGGCCGCCACCTGGCCCAACACCCGGCAGACCTATAAGCTGACCCAGCCAAGCTACGACGTTGACCGGGTTTGACGCGGGCCGCGTAGCCCCTTGGCTACATTTACGCGGGCCGCGTAGAACCCAAACTCAGCACCTATATATAGAAGGCCTTGGATCTTCAGTCGAACTCGCTCACAAACGTTTTCTTTCTCTAAAATCTGAATTGTAGGCATAATCTACGGGTATTATACCCCCCTAAATAGCGAAGTTCTGCTCCGTTGTAAGTATTATAACCCCTGGATACATATTAGATACGCTGCCCGATTGATCTAGGGTTCCGTAACGGCTGTCGTGGTTCTGCCCGTAGTCGTTGGAATGCCGTCTCGGGGAGGGTATTACTAATGTTAAAATGGGTTATTATACTAACACGTGTGCTTTTGTGTAAATTATAGATAATTCTCAGGAAACCCTTACAGAAAATCTAAGACAGCAATGTGAGTTTATCCGCTTTTTGTAAACCTTTTTGTGAATTGTTTTTACAAAACCTCACACAATTAATTATATACTAAGCAGTTATTGAGTATTTGTAAGAATACAATTATCATGAGTATGTTGGGGATGTATACAAAATTTGTTACCACCTGGTCAAGGAGTAACATTTCCAAAAGTCGGGTCTGACAGTACCATGGATGTTAATTGGTATAACTTGGAAACAAATATAATTGCGAGATCGCCCTCAATACTGTACAATGGTTTTTATTTAAACTTGATTAAACTGGGATTCACTCACCAGTATTTCCCACTGACAAATGTTTTTAAAACGCGTTTCAGGTAACAAACTATGAAAGCCAAATAGAAGCCAGCTGGACAGCACTGAAGGCTTGGAAAAGTGGCAATAAAGTTACCAAAAATAAAATAGATGTTTTTATTAAATTAAATAGGATTTATTCCTATAACAACGTGTGTACTACGAACTTGGGTTTTATCCCATGTGTTTAATATTATGAAAATGTGGTATTTTACTCTGATCAAATATTTCCTAACTACGGTCCTGATGAAAAATTCCGCTGCCAAATTAGACAATACATGATACCACCGAAACTGGCTCGCGGCCGCCCGTTCCCGAGGATTAGGGATCGGGGGTTGCGACATCAATAGCTCCCCGATGTGTTTTAGGTCATATGGATTTCTTATGTCTCATACCAAGGATCCATGTCTCCAGTTCTTTGATGCCACTCCTTCCTGCAAGTGAAGTTCAAGTTCAACCTCCTTGACTCTCATGTCTTGAATACTGGTGACCACGTCACATCTCTCTTTGTCAATGGGATCCTAATGGTGCTAGGTCTTGCGTTGAGTTTTCACCGGAGCCATGGGTTTCCTCGTTTTCTTTGGTGGACCGTTGTTATTAGCCACCCTCCAAGTTTGAGGAGCCTTACCTTTACTAGGTCGTTTCACTTTCCTGTTTGTTTCCTTTTCGAATTTGGCCAACCTTACAAACATCATTCTTCTGTCAAATATTACCATCCCAAGTTCTTTTTGCAACGAGATAGCATCTATGACCTCTGAGAAACGGATGAAGCCGAAAGTGTTTCCAAGCTTGTCTTTTTTCCTTGGTACGTATGCGTATGTCATGGAGCCAAAAACTTCGAACATCTCCTTGAGAAGATAACTGGAACACTTCGCCAAGAGATTCCCGATGTAGTATGTTGTTTCATTAACTTTCTATTTTCCATGGTTTGGTTGCCCAACGGTGTCTTTGATAAGTTTTCTGCCTTATTATCTTGCCACTTTCCATGGTTCTTCCCTAGGATGATCATCAAAACCCTAGTCTTCTTCATAACCCCAGTTGCCGCCTTGCTTGTCTTCGTATCTACAATCTCTGTCGTATCCCAATTCGGCGCTGTCGTATCCCCAGTCTCCCTGCATCGCCCCATTTTGGTTAATGACAAGTACTTCATTCCGTTTAAGGAGGAAATACTTCATTTAGTTTAAGGAAGAACAATACATTAACTACATCATTAATTTTGCTCACTATAACTAAACAATTACGTTCTATAGAAGTTGAAACCAACGAGTAATTTAAATAAACTAATGAGTTTACCTAAAATCCATGGGTATACCCGATAGATAATTACCTGATAGAAACCAACGGGTTTTGGGTCAGGTTTAGGACAAGATTTACCCAAATCCATTACATTGGCCATAACAAATGGTTTATGGTCACAGATTTAAGCCTGGGTTGTACATGATCACATGATTTTCTTTTGTTGTGCAAAATGTGAAATTATGAGACCATAGGAATCAAACCTGGATCACTTTGTTTAAAAACGAAAGCTCTGGTTAACTTAGCCAGGAGACTATTTGTTTTTGTAACTAACGAGCATAGGAACTTGCGCTTCGCGGCAGGATCGTAGGAGGGTGCTGGCGATGATTAATTCATTACATGATATATCGATGGGTTATAATAGACTATGCAGACTTTAATCTATATGGCGGTAAAAATAAGCTATCAATAAGGTATTACTTTTTTTAACAGCCAACAGAATCAATCCCGAGCACTCTCGGGGCACCCACTGGACCAAAGGGAGTACTCCGAGAGTAGCCCGGGTCCACCACCAATTCTAGGGAAAACCCGATAACCAACCCACCCGTAGACATGATGATTAAATTACCAGTAAAACTCGTTTGGGTCAAGGATCGAACTTAGCTTTCCCTGGGTATCCTATCTTTGCCCACCAATGTCTTACTCTACATCTAGTGGGAGTTGAACATGCATCTCTCAAAAGAAATGCAAACCTTCCAACACTTGATCTAGAGGTCATTGGATAGTATTACTACAAAATAAAGTCACATAAAGCAATAAAAATTATTATATTAAACAATACTATTCACATTTATAAACTATAAATGTTAGTATAGAATGTCTATTTTAGTTGCATCGAATAAATTTTTAGAAGGGGGTAGTGGCGCAATTTGTTGCTCGTCTGTAATCAATTACATTGAATAAATTTTCCGAATATGTATATGTAAAAAAAATTATAAAAAAAGAAAAAAACGTTAGCTAATATAATGGTTCGATTCCTTACACCTACTTTTTATTTATTTATTTATAAGGTTTCTTCCTTTTTTTTGCTCAAACATATACATGTCATTCACTACATCAATACTTTTTTTTCTCTTTAGCTCTCTTTAATACAAATATAATATTTGCAGATATTTTTGTTAATAAAAACTTATAAAATATACTAAAACATCTATATCTATACTATATAATAAAAGAAACAAATAAGTGACACGTGTCATTCATTGAAGGCGTCTACATTTGTAATTTCCTCCATTTTCATACTTATCTTATATCAATTAATTAAATAATAAATAATCAATTAATATTAAATCTTATCTTACTTTGAATATCGGATAGAATTATTCTATTTTTTCTAATAATATTTTATCTTCAAATTTAAGCTATAAATATTCTATTTTTTCTAATAATATATTATCTTCAAATTTAAGTTATAAATTAAAGATATTTTTTAAATAATATTTTCTTTCTGTTCGTATTTTATCTTTCTTATTTTTTTCATAATATTGAATTGATTCCAAACATTTAAGATGTTGCACATATTATATATTTTTTTATAAACATTGAACATCATATATTCGCCCCGCTTGCGGTATGCGCATATAATATATATGTGTGGACGCTCGGAGGGCAAAAATGAAATTGCACTAATTTTAACGTTATTTTACTAAGTTCGTGAAAATAACGTTAAAAGCGGCGGACGGTTAATAATGCATCATCATCATGTGGTGGCGTTGATAACAGAAAGACAAAAGGGAACATGCACTAATCGGTCTTTGTCCCGATGGCTGAGTGTTATGTGCTTTATGTCCAAGGCTTGATGCAAAACTACTATCGAGCCGGGGGTCTCACTGAAAGCAGCCTCTACATCTTACCCTCCTCATACCCTACCTTAGCTTTGCTATTGGTGGGATTTACTGAGTATGATGATGATGATTTAGTACATATAATTAGATTTATTCAACCCATATAATACACGAGATTTATAAGGATATAACTTTTTTATTATTTAGTTTATAAAATTACATTTATCCAACCCGAGTAATATACATGGTTATAAAATTACATTTATTTAACCTGTGTGATACACAGTGTTTTTAAAGATATAACTTTTTTTATTATTTAGTATATATAATTAGATTTATTCAACTCGTACAAATCACGAGTTTTTATTATTTGGTATATAAAATTACATTTATTCAGTACAATAAATGGGATTCTTAGAGATATAATTTTAATATATAAAATTACATTTGTTCAACCCGTGTAATAAACGAGATTTTTAAAGAATATTTTTTTTTTAATTTAGTATATAAAATTACATTTATTTAACCCGTGTAATACACGGGGTTATAACCTAGTTATATTTTATATTACATTTACAATCCATCATCTTAATCATCTAATTATATCATATTATATTATATGTATATATCCGCCTCCCGTGGCCCTGTGGGTTATTCCCATGGGGTTAAGTCGGTCGGCTTCCTCCTTGGAGGTCGCCGGTTCGACTCCCACTTGTGGTCTTAGGGGGGGACGTCCCAATGATGGATCGTATCCTACCGAGGCATGGTGCGGTCTTGAGGGCAAGCCGGTTTTACCCAGCTGTTACCCCAGTGATTCTCTCGTGTGAGGGCAGTATGGTTTCCGGGCGGAAGTCAGCTTGCGCAACGGCCGGGGCCCGATCGAACATCGCGTCCGGAAGAGCGGGGCTGACGGGGGATTGTCTTCGACATGAACCCGGTGACCTAAAGTCCTGTACATTGAAAGTCACCTTCCAATATATATATATATATATATATACAGATGAGCGCTAAAATGAAAACACATCCAGTTGTAAGAACTGAGAGAACGACTTTTCAACCGTTAAATCATCAAGATCAATGGATGAGATTAAAAGTAATTAAAAAGTATTATTAAATATTTTTTGTCTTATTATGTCTTTAATATTTTAATCCAAAAGGTTAGTTTAGTAAATTTACTCAATTTTGTCTTTTTTTTTTTAACGGCAAATTTAGATCACTGACGGACCACTGGAGTATCATCGTGCCACCAGCGGAACCACCCGATCATATCCATCTCTACTAGGCAATAATGCCTATAAACCAATTCAGGAGGAAACCCAATAAATCTGGAAAAAAAACCCCCCTTGTGGGAATCGAACTCATAACCTAATGGTCATAAGCCTTATCTCACCCCCAAAATACCACTAGGCTATAATGCCATGGGTTCAATTTTGTCTTTTTATCTTTATTGTTTTTATTACTATTTTTGTATTATTATATTAGTTTTTATTTTTTTAAAGGAACTTTTTTTATTAAAAGCTTTTTAAATTCAGAATTTTTTACATATTTTTTTACATTTTTACGTTTCACGTTAAAATTTTTACGTTTTACGTTAAACTTTTTACGTTTACGTTTTACGTTTCACGTTAAAACTTTTTACGTTTTACGTTTTACGTTTTACGTTAAACTTTTTATGTTTTACGTTTTACGTTAAAAAGTTTACGGTTTAACTTTTTTTTTTTACAAAAACTTTTTTACGCAAAACGAACGCACCCAGAAATCGCAAACTCGGTAGGTGTCTCAGATAGATTGTTATCGTTATCGACTGGGGAAAAAAATATAAAAAACCAACAACATCAAAACAAAAGTGTATCTCGAAAAAAAAAAGGGCTTGGCTCAGATTTTCCGATAATCAAAAGGCTGCAAAGTGGGGTTGCATGATCAAAAACCTACCCTCCACCATCCTTGTCGCGCCATCGTCATCAAAATCTAGGTTTTTTTATTTATTTATTTTTTTGCATCATCGCCACCCAATCCAACAGATCAAACCCACATAGTTCACTGATCAAAAACCACCAGAAAAATTACCAGACAACCACCACTTCAACCACTATTTTATACACAACCCCTGGCTTCCAACCATCAAAAGGTACCAATAAGCACAAAATCATCATGTGAAACACATGTATGTAATTCAAGACAAAAACAACAGCATGACGAAACATATTCAATTTTAAACTAGTAAACTTATAAAACCCATTGCCCTTTTGCAACCTTTAAACAAGGGAAAACCCAAACTTTAAGCAGAAAAAAACCCAAACTTCAAGCAGAGAAAAAACCCAAACTTTTTGAACACCAAAACCCACCGAACCTTCAACATATGTGCAACCAAACCCACCCCAAGATGTGAACATTTTGAACAACAAAATCCAGCCCATTACCTGTTCAATCGCAAAAGTAGAAAAGAAAATAACGAACAATCGCCTTCAACGCCACCGCCCTCTTTCTCTGCCGGAGCTGCAACGCCACCGCCGCCGCTGCAACGCCACCGCCTCCGTCCTCTTTCTCTCTCCTCGGACTCTCCTTCTCTCTCCTCGGACTCTCTCTCTCTACAACGACTGTGAACGAGTGTGAGATACAGAGAAACAGGGGGTGGGTGTGCCGGTGGTGAACGAGTGTGAGAGAGAGAGAAACAGGGTTGGCGGCGGCAGTGTGCAGAAGGGGGGTTTCATCACCGGTAGAAGAGGATTAGGTGGGTTTCATCGTCGGCATAAAGGGAGCTTGAGGAAGAAGGGGGTCGTGATGTGGGTTTACGAAGGGAGGTGTACAGGAGAGGTTTAGGTGGGTTCCATCGCCGGCAGCCGGCCGGTTGCTGGCACCTCCCTATGCTTGGCAGATCTTGAAAGGAGAGGGAGAGAGTTTATATGTGTGAGATGAGAGAGGAGAGTAAATGTGAGATAAGAGAGGAGAGAGGTAATATATAAAGTCAGTGGCTTTAAATAAAGAGAGAAGTAGATTTGACATTTGGGGTAAATGACCAAAATACCTCTTTTTCTGATTGGTTGAGAGTGGTTCTCGCGGTTCATACAACTGGATGTGGTTTTCATTTTAGCGATCCCCTATACATATATTATATATTAAAAATAGAAGTCAATAAATAGTGTTTTAAATATTAAAATAATATATATAGTTTTTTAATACTTTTATTATCTTCGTTACTTTTTAAGTTGGATAAGTCAATGAATAGTGTTTTAAATATTATAATAAGATATATAGTTTTTTAATACTTTTATTATCTTCGTTACTTTTTAAGTTGGATAAGTTTGTGTCAACTTGTACTGGTATCGAAAATACCGGTACGGTTATCGGAATAATATATATAGTTTTTAATACTTTTATTATCTTCGTTACTTTTTAAGTTTGATAAGTTTGTGTCAACCTGTACTGGTATCGAAAATATCGGTACGGTTATCGGTACATGAAGGTAAAAACCCGCACCAGTCTGGTACAGAAAATGCCAAAAGATACTTTTATTATCTTCTTTACTTTTAAGTTGGATAAGCTTGTGTCAACCTGTACTGGTATCGAAAATACCGGTACGGTTATCGGTACATGAAGGTAAAAACCGACACCAGTCTGGTACAGAAAACGCCAAAAGTCGGTATCGAATTGATTTTGAAAATCTTTTAGTTCGGGAAGTTCGGTACTATTACCCGGTTCCATTTGCCCATCCCTGATCACGAGTACCGTACAAACAACAACGGTATTGTGCAACTTTTTTTGTTGATTTTCTTCAACTTTTAATGATTTCTTTTTTAGTTTCAGGGCAGGGAAGAGCTCAGTGCCAACCAATACCGAATCGGTCCTGGTACCGAAAATACCAGTTATGCTAACGGTATATGAAGGTAAAAACCGGTAGCGAACCGGTACCAGGAACGCCAAAATTCGTACCAAATTGGTACTTACGGTCTTTCGGTTCGGGAAACTCGATACCGGTACCCAGTATCATTTGCTCATCTCTGACCACTGGTTTCATACGAACAACATCATTACCATACAACTTTTTTCTTGATTTTCTTTTGGTTATCTTTTAGTATTTTTTCTATATTTTCTTTTTATTCATGTCAGCAGTTCCATGCGTAACGCCCTCGTAGTGATTTCAAAACACAGGTAAACACATAGTAAACAACAAAAGTCATTCGCCGCAACACGGCGATAGTAGAAACTAGTTTTAATTAAATTTTGATTGCTATAGCATCGGCCAGTGTTGTATGAATAGATATTAAGACTGGTCAAATTCCTGTTACAAAGCCTACGCTATAAGAATACCGTAATGAACTAAAATGATTCCGATCAAACTTTCTACACGTGACATGACCGAATTACTGCGGCATCGTACCAAAATTGTTGCGTGCTTCGAATCACAGACTTATCTAGTTAGTTGTTATTATTTCTTTGTTTTTAAATGTTAGGTTCATTCAGTCGGTTTCAAGTTGGTGACTTGATGGATGCGAAAGCAAAATCATTCAAATTATCATTCTATAAAGAGTTAATTACCAAAATCGTCCTTGTGGTTTGGGCACATTTGCCATTTTCATCCAAAATAACACTTTTGTACCAAATTGCCCCTAACTTTGTAACTTTTTGCCATTTTCATCCAAACACTACTACAAAAACAGGTATTTGCTATGGTCAAATCCGTAGCACATCCGTAGCTAACACTCATTTTGCTACGGATTTGCCACGGATTTGGTCTGTAGCTACAAGTCTCGTCGTGAATTTATTTGCTACGAACTTTCGCTACGAAAATTATATTTGTGACGGGTTTAGCTACAAAAAATGACGTCGCTATTGATTAATAATTTGGATTCCTCCCACTAAAACTTTAAATTGTTTATTTTTAACTTTTATTGAATGACAATATGTATTTAGTTAATTGGTAAGACTCATATACGTTGTCACAAAGCAAACTAGCAAGATGCTAGAAGCAGGACACGAACTCAATACATTTTACTTTACAGCATAAACAAACTTAAAGTTACACAGTTGTCCCCAATCTAAATTCTTAAGTTTGGATCTCTCAAAGAAATCTCATAATTCTGATCTCATCGATAAGCTTTGTGACCGAGACTTGTTTGTAAGAAAAAACAAAATCATTCCTGTCTTTTCATATGCACCACACCACCAGCATGCTGGATTGTTGTCATCAGCACCGCTTGTAATGTTCGTTTCGCCACTTGGATGAGATTGATATGTTTGTGTATCTCCAAAAGGGGGTAAACCGCACCAGGAAGATACATATCACTTAGGGGGTGTTTGGGTTAGCTTATTTTGGAGCAACTTATGACTTATTGACTTATAAAAGTTAATAAGTTGTTTTTTGACTATTTGGGTTAGCTTATTTTGGAGGGTTTTGTGTGTTGAGAAGTCATTTTTTTAGAAGTCATAAACTTCTAACTTATGAAAGTTAATAAGTCATTTTTAGAAGGAATCCCAAACACCCACTCAGAGTATGTTGAAATCTTAATGGTTCAAATCTAAATGGAACCATTAGTTTGGGGGTTTAGTTTTTAGTATTTAGCTTGGAGGGGGGGTTAGGTTTTTTTTAGGTTTTTTTGGTTGTGTTCACATTGGTTCTCGCGGTTCTCGCAATAAAGGTGGTTCTCGCATGAACCTTACCCTATATATATATATATATATATATATATATATATATATATATATATATATATAGGGATATAGGGTAGAGTTCATGCAAAAACTACCTTTATTGCGAGAACCGCGAGAAAACAATGCGAACACAACAAAATAAACCCACTACACCACCCAAAATCTAAAAAAAAAACCTAACTTCCCCCCGCCCAAAAAAAAGCCTAACCCCCTTCCCCAAGCTAAATGCTAAAAACTAAACCCCCAAAAAACCTTAAAAAATATAAAAAAACACACACACACACACAAAATTATATATTTTTTTTCACAAAAATCGCTAGTTTTAGTCTCCAGTTTTTTTTTTATTTTTTTTAATAAACGAAAAGTAGCGATTTTTGTGAAAAGAGTATTTAATTTTTTTTTTGTGTATTTTTTAGATTTTTTTAGGTATTTTTGGTTGTGTTCACATTGGTTCTCGCGGTTCTCGCAATAAAGGGTGGTTCCTAACGGATCCTTCTCTTATACATATATATAGGGGATGAATAGAAAGAAAACTCATATTAGATAAAAAAAAAAACTAAGAAACCCAAATGAATGGATCTCCTTTGAAAAAAATCTGATATATATGTATAGGGGAGGGAAATTTGGACTTCGTTGCCGAACCCCACCCCACATATATATATATATGGGAAGAATTTAGAGAAAATGCTTATAAGTGTGAAAACGGTGAGAACGCCCCTCATCCGTTGGATCAATACAATCTATGGACTAGATTGGAGCGTCGACGTTTTAGTAAATATATTCAACTTTCGAATGTGGGCACGCTATATTAAGGGAAAAAAGGTAAATGTGCATCTACAAACCCCATCAAAACATGACTGAAACATATATACTTCCTAGAGAAACCTCCCCAATTCCAACGAAAAACGCCAAAACCCTAGAAAACGCGAAACCACAATATTATGGCGTCTAAAGATCAAACAAGATCCAGAGGCCAAAAACAAAGTGAGTTAACTTCGATTTACATTATGCTAGTTTTATGATGTTTTTGGCGTTTTAATTTTATCAATAAATGTGCAATTTCTATGGGTGTGGAATCCAGAGAGTCACCTGCTCCAAAACGCCAAAGAACCGCCGAGCAATGAAAGAAGACAACAACAAAACATGGTACAAATGGTTACTTTTTATGCGATTTATTAAGTCGGAAACGCCAACAATTTTATAATGTTTGTTTATAAAACTCCATATAAAAGGCAGAACTTAGTGTTTGTGAAGATGTGTTGTTAAACTACATATATCATGTAATATACTTTGATAGTTTGCTACTAAACGCCAATACATATATCGTTTGTATAATATTGTTTGACTGTCTGAGAACGCCATTTTACATATATCGTTTTTGTTATTAAACGCCATGTATCAAAATGGGTTATTGGTTGGAGTTTGGATGAACAATCAAGGACAGTGAAAGTGACTTATCAAAACGGGGAGGAGGATTCATTGACGATGGACGAAGTGTTGAACACACATAGACTACGCCTTCTTGAACAACTCTGTGATTTAGCACATTCGCACGTTGTAACACCTAAGATTGTGATTATGTTTAAATCTAGGATGCGAGGCAGGCTAAACCAGTTGATGGCGTTATACGCCAATGACCTAGATGATGACGAGTCTGAAGAAAGTGATGAGCAAAGCGATGGGTATATCTCTGATCTAATACAATCCACAGAAGAATATTAGTTTAGTTTGATTTCGTCTTACTTGTAATGTTTTGAATTATTAATGAATTATAATGAATTTGGGAACGCCATGAACGTTAAGATATTTACTTTTATAAGAGAAAAAGGATTAATTTATCGCGACAGATCTACAAAAAACAAAGAAAACGCCAAAAAATGTGATGTTTGAATTATTAATAATTTATAATGAATTTGGGAACGCGATGGATGCCAAGATGTTTACTTTAGAAGACAAAAAGAATTAATTTATCGCGGCAGATCTACAAAAAAAAAAACAAGAAAACGCCAAAAAATTGTAATATTTGAATCATTAATCGATTATATGGAATTTGGGAACGCCATAAACGCCAAGATATTTACTTTGTATGACAAAAAACGATTAATTCATCGCGGTAGATCTAAAAAACAAAAAAACGTCAAAAAGTTTTTGTTTTTAACTATACGCCAAAAAATCCTTCACGCCACAAATGAGAAACGGTGTGTGAGATGCATTGGAAAAATAAAAATAAAAAGATAACAAAGCCCTCCGCCTTGATTATATCGCGCGCCACGTGTTAGTCCAGGATCCGTTCTCACCGTTTTCAAACTTTCAACCGTTTTCTCCTGATCCGGTTTATATATATATAGGGTCAGGATCTAGAGAGAACGGTGAAAAGTGTAAGAACGGTGAGAACGATTTTAGTGGTGACAGGTGGCATTGATACTAAATTACACTAAGGGGTAATATTGTCAAAAAACCCACTCACATGAACTGGGTGTTCAAATAAAACGCCAAACACCCAATTCAGAAAAACGCCATAAAAATTACCCAGTTAAAAACGCCATAAAACACCCAGTTAGAAAAACGCCATGAAAAAACTCAGTTGAAAACGCTATAAAACACTCAGTTCAGAAAAACGTCATGAAAATACCTAGTTAAAACGCCATAAAAACACCTAGTTCATATGCTCTAGTAGATGCTTTATCAGATGCTCTAATAGATGCTCTAGTACTAGATGCTCTAATATGTGGCATGCGTTATTATGTGGGATGCGCTATTATGGAGCAAGTTCAGAAAAACGCCATGAAAATATCTAGTCTAAAACGCCATAAAACACTCAGTTCAGAAAAACGCCATAAAACCCATTTTTTTTTTTTGAAAAGTATATCAATAGTATACTCGTTGGAAATATAAAAAAAACGCTGAGTTTTATGGTGTATTTTTTATCGAAAAATAATCACGTATAAAAACGTTATTGTCGTTTAAATATGATGGGGGGAAAATGGCATGTGATTAGCATGTGCACATTTGCTTGGATCTTCATATTTTACCCCTGCTGGTAGTTCCAAGACCCCTATTATTTACAAAAATGTCACCGCATCAATCTAAGCGACAAACAACTAAGATCTTGTGGCTGAGAATCGTTCTCACCGTTCTCACACTTTGAGGCGTTTTCTCCTGATCCTGTTCCTATATATATATATAGGGGACCGCTAGAATGAGAACCATCACGAGTTATGAGAACCGCGAGAACCAAGTGCCACGGAGGGGCGTTGACCACGATTTTTTTTTACAACTAGATCCGTATATTTTAACAACATTCGTAAAAAAAAAATTTCAAACGGCGCGCCCGAGGGGGTAGTTTTTTACACCCAAAGTTTGGTGTTTTTATTATTTTTTTGTTTTTTCTTTTTTTTTTACAAACTTTGGGTGTAAAAAACTACCCCTCGGGCGCGCCGTTTGAATTTTTTTTTTTACGAATGTTGTTAAAATATACGGATCTAGTTGTAAAAAAAAATCGTGGTCAACGCCCCTCCGTGGCACTTGGTTCTCGCGGTTCTCATAACTCGTGGTGGTTCTCATTCTAGCGGCTCCCTATATATATATGTTAATGTTAATTTTTTTAAGTAGTATAATCATACCAGCTTCGATATAGGCCCATTTACAAATCAATTTTTATGGTTTATAAGTTAACCCATTAGCATTAGGTTTAGTGAGCCTATTTTTATGGTTTAAATAGTAATTGCATTGTTTATCGTTAAGGGATAAGAGCACATCTTTTTCGAGCTCGAACATGGTATATGAATTCTTAGAGATATCACTGGGTAAGGAGACCGGTTCGACGTCCAGTTAGATTTTGAAAACATTGCTCATGACATAAGTACTCGGATTACACTTTATTTTTATAGAAAAAATAGTATTACAAATAAATACATTCTTTTTTAATATAACTTGGCAAATATGAATGAGATTGGCAATGTGTTGAAAAAAAATATCTTAAACCGATATATGTTTTGACTTGTATATGATTAGATTGAAAAAAGAGTATATATCATCATACCGATAAGGACAATAATAGACACAAAAACTAAAAGAAAAAGAACAACGAGCGCGATAAAAACATTCTGAAGGCTTTTTACAACAAAAGTTAAAAAGGATAAAAATCGATAAGGACAACAGACGCAAAAACTAAAAAGAAAACGAACAACTAACGCGATAAAAACATTATAAAGGTAGTAAAAAAGATTAAAAAAACACAAAGAAATACAAAATTATGTAAAGAATTATACTAAAATCAGTGTCTATCGTGATCGAATGTGACCGTTTTCATTTTTAATTCTTTTATGATCACATGTACACGAAGTCAAAACAACAAAACGTATAAAGTTTTGATCGAAAGCTATTTTCCTTAAATACAATATATTATTCTTCTTCAAAATTAGAGTTAAATGTCATTTTAGTCCCTCTGGTTTGGACCATTTTACCATTTTAGTCTAAAAGGTTTCATCGTTGCCATTTTAGTTCACTGAATTAAATTCATCCATTTTTTCTGTTAATGAGAAGGGCAATTCGGTTGGGAGGGCGGGAAACATGCTTATGTCGATCTCAAAGGTGTATCCCACTAGTCGGGTTCCAGGAAAATGGGTTTGTGGCGGGGCAAGCGGTGCTGAAAGCAGAGTCAAAGAAGGTGGAAAAGCACACGAAGGCTTGTGAGAATAATCAGCATGCCTTTGTCCCCCTGGCGTTTGACACGTTCGGCTCCTTGGCGCCGGAGGCAGTTCGGTTCTTGTCTAGAGTTCAGCGTGTGGTCCATAGCAACTTTTCGACCCCTCAGGGGCGGGGCTTTGTTTTTAGTAGATTAGGTTTTTCTATTAAAAAATGGATGGCGGCGCAGTTTGTTGCTCGTTTACCTGCTATCCTTATGTAATTTGCCATGATGATTGGAATGAAATAAAAATGCTAATTTACTTTGGAAAAAAAAATCGGTTATTTTATATTTAATTCTGTTAACTAGAAGAACAACTCAACCATATAAAATAACCAAATTACCCTTCTCGTTAACAGAAAAAATGAATGAAGTTAACCAAGTGAATTAAAATGGCAACGGTGAAAACTTTTTGAACTCAAATACGAAAAATAAAACTTTTAGATTAAACTGTTAAAATGACCCAAATCATAGAGAATAAAATCCCATTTAACTCTTAAAATTAAATACATTATATTTTGATTCTTCTTCTTCTTCTTCAAAATATTGTGATTTTCAATGGTCAACCATCTTAATACGTAATATACGGCCTATTGTACTTTTACACCTACTAAAAAAACCGATTCTTATCCTCCTCCTCCTCCTCCTCCGTACATCTCTTTCCTCATATTTCAATTTCAACTTCATTTTCTTTCTTTAACACAAAAGTCAAATATTTCTCTTTCAATTTCTTCATTTCCCTTTCATTCATCCCCTTCAATCCACATCCAAATTATCATAATAATCCACGTATTGGGTGTCTTGAATATTGAAAATTGGTGTCCTCTAAGTATATAATATACGTATGCATATATATATATATGTATATGTTTAAATGTTTTGTTGGTTGGAAAAGATAATATAATAAATAAGATGATGATGAATGGTGAGCAGATGATGATGAAGGCTGACTATTCAAAGTCAAGAAGAAAGCCTTTTGGAAATAAAAAGGTTTCTTCTTCTTCTTCTTCTTCTTTTTCTTTGTCATCTTCACAAAAAAACATGGACGCAGAAGCACAAGAAATGCATGAGGTTGTGGATTTGAGTGCTATGTCTTTAGACACCCTCCCTATCTCATCTAATATTAATTTAGCTATTATTCATGTTTTGGATATCTCCAATAACAACCTTCAGGTACTCATATTGTTATGTAACTTTTTTTTTTCTAAGTTTGATAATACATGTTTTAAAGATTATATGTGTAAGTTAACAATTTACAGGTGATACCCGAGTCGTTAGCGGCGCGGCTGCTAAATATTGTGGTGTTGGATGTTCATTCAAATCAACTAAAAACTCTACCAAATTCAATTGGTTGTTTGTCAAAGCTCAAGACTCTCAATGTTTCTGGCAATCATCTTGAGTTACTACCAAAAACTATTGAAAATTGCAGGTTTTTTCCTTTTCTACTTCTTCAATTCTTCTTTGATTTACTTTATTGTTTTTTTTTTTTTTTTTACAAAATAATAAATGGATTTAAATGCTTTTAGATTCTTAGACTAATAAATTTGTTTCTTTCTGGTTGGATTTTTATTAAACTTGTTAAAAATATTAAAAGGTTTCCGTACTTGTTAAAAATATTAAAATTTTTCCGTACTTGCTGATCTGGTGTAGATTAAAAAAGGATCACCATGTCGAATTATGTTTTATATATATAATGATTATATATGCTTTAAAAAAAATACTTGAACCACTTTACTTTTGAAAAGGTTAAGTTTAATATCATCCTATAATATATCAAATAGACGAGAAGAAGGTGATAAGATTGGGATATGAAGGATTATGAATTTGATCAGATTTTGATTTTTAATATTACTTCTGAAATACAAGGTTTTAACTACTTAGGGGGGAGGGGTGGTTCACTAGTGATAGAAACTATCACTCACATTGTCCAATAAAATCGTGCCATGTCATCAACGAAATTTCTATCACTAGTGATAGAAATGTAGGGGGGGTGGTATCACTAGTGATGAAATTCTATCACTCCCAATTTTTTTAATTTTCATTAATTTTTAAATTTTTTATTTTAAATTAGAAATTAACAATAAAACACTAAAATTAAAAATTTCATTAAATTAAAAAAAAAATTACATAGGAAAATAAAAAAACAACTAAAATTGGGAAAAAAATAAACTAAAGTGGCATCTCCCAACCCCACTTTGCTAAAATTTCACGCTTTTGTTGAATGACAACTGACTTAAACGGTTCGTCGAGATGGTCGTGCTTTTCACACAAGATTTTTAAATCATTTTGTCTTTCAATCGTCTTCAAGTGATCCTTGTACGCCTGCTCGCGTTCAATTTTTAGGGACAAAATTGTTTCTTTTCTTTGCTCGGCCTTCTTGAATTGGGTCATTTTCTCCTCTTCGATTCTGGAGATCGACTCCGCCACCACCTCCTTCCCTTTGGTTGACGATTCACCACCTCTCCTGCGTCGTGGCCTTGTAGGTGTAACTTCTTCAAGGGGGTCGTTAACGGGTTGATCGGGTTCGTCAAGGGGGTCGTCGTTTAAGTTCATTTGGGGCAAGTTATCCGACGCGGAAGTCGTGTAGTTCCCCGAATCGGATGTTTTTGATCTTTTACCTCCTCCTCGTTTTTTTGGAGCCGTAGGACCATGCTTGTCAACCAACTCAACGGGGACCCACTTCGGGTGATTTCTCGCAACTTCCCATGCCTTCACGTGTGGAAAAGTCCTCTTGCTATAGACTTCGCAATACATTTCGGTTGCTTGTTGCATGATTGTCGCCTCGCTCGCTCCACTTTGTGGGTTTCGGTTCTACAAAATATATAAAAGGTTATGTTTATTTTTTTTAAAACTGTTCTGTTTTATTTTTTTTAAAACTGTTCTGTTTTATTTTTTTTTAAAACTGTTCTGTTTTATTTTTTTTTAAACTGTTCTGTTTTATTTTTAAAAACTGTTTCTGTTATTTTTTTAAAAACTGTTTCTGTTTTATTTTTTTTTAAACTGTTCTGTTTTATTTTTAAAAACTGTTTCTGTTATTTTTTTAAAAACTGTTTCTGTTTTATTTTTTTTTTAAACTGTTCTGTTTTTTTTTTAAAAACTGTTTCTGTTATTTTTTTAAAAACTGTTTCTGTTTTTTTTTTTTTTTTTTTAAAAACTGTTATGTTTAAAACTTTAATAAAAAACGTACCTTTTGAATGAAACAAGCGTTGAACTTACTAATTTTCCCATTCAAATCCGTCCACTTCGACGTCATTTGGTCCATGTTTCGTATCTTTGCACCGGGAAGTTGCCTAAAATGTTTAATGACTCGTCTCCAAAACGCATCCTTTTTTTGCTCGTTGGCATGTTTCCTGTTCTCCGAGATGTGCAAATACGCCTGCGTCAAGGACACCTCCTCCTCGCTCGTCCAAGGTTGTCGGCCGGTTTGGACGATTTCGTGAACGGCATCATTTTCTTCTTCTTCATCTTCCTCTTCTTCGACCGGTTGTTCTTGATCGTAATCATCATCATCGTCGTCAAGACTTTGTTGTGGTTCACGATACGCGGTTGCAAATTGATGGATGAGGGTGTTGTCTTGTAGTGGGTCGAGTTGGTGGGGTTGGGTTTGAAAGTTTGGAAATTGGTGAGGTTGAAACGGTGGAACGAACGGTTGGTTTTGGTACGTTTGCGATTGAAAGGGTGGATATTGTTGGGTTTGAAAGGGTGGATATTGTTGGGTATGAAAGGGTGGGACTTGGTCGGGTTCGTCTTGCGACCTAAAGCGCGTCGGCTCGCCAAGATTCGCTCGAACCTTGGGTCTCACGGGATTTTTCTTCGTACCCGAACCTCTTTTTTTCGAACCCACACCTCTCTTGCTTGAACCTTCCATGTTTCTTGTAAAAATATTTGGAGAGTTTGCTGATTTTTTGAATTGAGTTTGAGATAAATTTCTTTTTTTTTAATTGAGTTTGAGAATTTGTTGTTTGAGATAAATGTTTGAGATGAGGATTTATAAATAAAAGGTTTCAAACGGTCAAAATATCACAAACGGTCAAAAACCCAACGTTCCAATTTCAAAACTCAACGCGTGATGTGATTAACGCGTTCAAAACTCAACGCGTTATTAAACCACCGGCGGCGGTGTTCCGTGAACTTTCAACGCGTTTTGGGGTGGTATAACGGACCACCCCGTCCCCCCTTACAAATATTGATTTTACTTTTTTTAGATAAATACAGTACTTACAGTTTTCAATAATTTTCAAAACAAATCATTCTGCAAGACTTTTTTAATATTTCGAAGTTTTTGTTATTACTTCTTTACTATATAAGACTTTTTTAATATTTAGAAGTTTTTGTTATTACTTCATTACTATATAATAAACTTCTGAAAGTATTAAAGGTTTTCTAGAATAAATCGATTTCGGCAAATTTCTTTTATTCCTATCATCTGTGGGATTTGAACCCAAGACCTCCCCTCCCAAGGTGTTTAAAGGCTTTGCCTTTGCTAATGGACCACCACCCCATTTGGGGTTTTTTTTTTTTTCATATTACAGTTAATCACCATATATTATTATATGATTAAAAAACAAGCCTCTAGAATATGTTTGATTATATTTATAATTCATATGATTAGTTATATAAGAAATTCGAAACTACATAAAGTCTACCAATCAATGCATGATTAAAAAATTTGATGATGACACTTTGCATAAAAACGGTTAACAGCTCATGACTTACTATAATATACTGTAATTGATATTATATTATCTTTAAAACATGTTTCAAATATTATCATAAACTTTATAAAAAAAAAAGCAAGAAAAGGGCTGCTTTTGGAAATAATAAAATATGAATAAATGAGTTTCACTAAACCTTAATGTTTTATATTACTTTCCAGGTTAAACTTGTTGTCCACTTACATATATTTCTTTCTATTTTAAATAAATATATAAATAAGTGCTATATCTAAGTTCTTATGATTTTTGTTAGAAATATGGAAAATAAACGAATTTAAAGTTGAATATTTTGATTTAATTTTTTCTATAGCAATTAACTTTTGCAAAAGAAATTAATTTTCCCTTATGTTTTCACTTTCTAACAATATTAATTTTTATTTTATTAGTTTAAGCCAGCTATTCATCAATTCTTCTCATGTGACTTTTATAATCTCAAGCTAAATATATACATACAACTTTGTCAAAAGACATGGAAATGAGATACAAAACAAAAACAATTAAAATGACACAAGTGTTTCGTTGAGTCAGTTTTATTAATTCATCAGTTATTATTCATATTCAAAACCGAACATTAAACATGTCAATTCGAACATGACATGATTTTAAATAAGTCTGATATGATATGAACACGACACACATAAAAATATAAATCAATATAGATCATTTAGGATTAAAGATTTCAACTCACCAACATGAAATCTATTAGCCTCCAAACCTTACACACATTAATCTTTCTAACATGAAAAATTTACATGCAAATTTCAGGGCACTGGAAGATTTAAATGCAAATTTTAACCAGCTGACAACACTACCGGACACCATCGGATTTGAGCTGGTCAACCTCAAGAAACTCTCAGTCAACTCAAACAAACTCATCTTCCTCCCTTCCTCCACCTCTCACCTCACCAATCTCCACCACCTCGATGTCCGTCTCAACCGCCTCCGATCACTCCCTGATGACCTCGAAAACCTTATCAACCTCGAAATATTTAACGTCAGCCAAAACTTTCAGTACCTTGACAAACTCCCCTACTCCATTGGTCTCCTCATATCCCTCGTCGAACTCGACGTTAGTTATAACAAACTAACCTCCTTACCCGACTCCATCGGCTGCTTGAAACGGCTCCAGAAGCTCAGTGTCGAGGGGAACCCGCTGGTGTCTCCGCCCCATGAGGTGGTGGAGAGGGGGGTTCAGGCAATTAAGGAATATATGAGTGAAAAGATGACCGGATCCCATCAGAACTCCCCAAAGAAAAGGTCATGGATTGGAAAATTGAAGAAGTATGGGACGTTTAATGGGATTAAAATGACGCCGGAGAGAGAAGGGTACTTGATGCCGAACTACCGGACGATAGACGGACTTGCTTCGCCGAGGTACATGGGCATGTTCTCGCCGCGACGGCTTTTCTCGCCGAGGAGCCATTTTGCAAGATGAAGAACGTTGTGGTGGTTTGTAAAATAAAAGACTTGATTAACGTGTTGGTAATTACGTACGTATAAGTGCTGACATGTTATGCATGTGCATGGGCATATGCTATGTGTGTGTAATTTTTTTTTTTTTTTTTTTTTAATGTTGTAGGCGTGTTAAAAACCTTATCATTGTGGAAATTATGATGGGTAACAGATAATGTAAGATATGCTGTATTGGTGAATTCAAACTTTATTATGGATATGAATTTAAGATGATGTAGAATTTGAAAGTATGAGCCATTATTCTAAAAAAATGTATGTAAACAAGATATAATTATATTTGAAACTTTAATTATAAGTTGGTTTGTCACTTGGACATTAGCTTATTTTCATGACCCATCTTAAATGTGGTTTTAAAAAATAAAGATCCTGGAAATAATTTTTTTAGGTCACTTTGAATCAAATGTCATTTAAAGAATTTACCCAAAAAAAAATGTCATTTAAAGAAGAATTTAAAGTTTTCATGAACATCACGGGGATTTCTTTAAGATGGCGTAAAGGTACGGAGACATTTGGAATTGAAGTTCCATGAAAGATTCTAGAATAATAAAAGATTTATATAAAATTAAGTGGAATAGGAACCTCAAATGTAACTTACAATCTATCTTGTGTCCTTTAAAACAATATATAGGGTTATAATTCCTTACAATCATTTCTCCCCTTTATATAAGTCGTGTGAATTGGTGAGAGCATTAGAGTTAGACTCACTTAGTTAAACTACTAAGCACCGCACATAGGCCTATAAATGAGTCAAACATTCATGATCTGATCGACTGAAAGTTCGTTTATTTAATAAATGAAAGTACATGAAAAAAGTTTCTTGATCACTTTTTTAAATGAATGAACATGAACATATGTTTTGTGTAAAGAACAAAGGTTTTTATTGATATAAACTATAAGAGAGATTAAGATGTTCAAATACAAAGATAATCAGATGCAAATTGTTTGAATACAAGAGAAAATCAAATAGTTTGCTGAAAAAAAAAAAACAAGACAAAAAGACACTGATTCAATCAGAGAAGGTTGCAATAGAAGACTGGGTGTTCGATGATGAAACAGAGCCGAGACCACCTCTATATATACAAGAGGGCATAGATGAATCTTCCCCTTTACGTGAGAGAAGATACGTAATTCCGAACAGCTGGGAGCGAGATTGACGGCCAGAAGACGGAACCGTGAATGAAGGCTGGTAGAAAGGAATGGAATAGAACATGCCGTATTTACTTCTTTAGAGTTTGCACTTTAAAACTTGGACACAAAAGCCCTTGGATATTCACCAGCTACATAACAATCCTTTTAATTTGAAAAGGAACTTGCAATACACCTTAAACTTATAAATAAACAAAAAAATGTTTACCGTTGAATTGATTTTAACATCCCCTCAGTTCAAGTGGTAAACATATCCAAAAGACCAAGCTTTTTACAAAGAAACTCTTGTTGACATATACTCAAACCTTTGGTAAATATATCTGCAATTTGAAGTTTTGTATCTATGCTTTCAATTTTAATAACTCCTGCAGAAACTTTTTCACGAACAAAATGTAGATCAATTTCAAAATGTTTTGTTCTATCGTGAAAAACTTGGTTAGCTGCTATAGCTATAGCAGCTTCATTATCACAATAGATTTTGACTGGTAATTTCACATTTATGCGTAGTTCCTTGAAAAGATTTTGTAACCTAATTAATTCACATGAGGTAGAACAAAGAGCTCGGTATTCTGCTTCAGTAGTGGACCGAGATACAGTGCTCTGTTTTTTGTTTTTCCAGGAAATCAAAGAGTTGCCCAGAAAAATGCAAAAACCAGTCACTGATCTACGAGATACAATGCACTTTCCCCAATCTGAATCCGAATATGCAATTAAATTAAAACAACTTCCCTTACTGAATAAAACACCTTTACCAGGAGAAGACTTCAGATATCGAAGGAGTCTTAAAGCAACTTGTCGATGATGCGTGTGTGGTGGTATATAATTTTAAGTATATTTTAAACCCTTTTTACACGTTAGTCAAGTTTTAAATTCATAAAACACGATATTTTACTAACACCAAACACACATATGCGCAAGTGCACCCATCGTGAGCGTAGTATAGTGTTGGCAAGATACCGAGGTCGTCCAAGGACACAAGAGCTTTTAGTACCGGTTTATCCTCAACGTCTAATCAAATCAAAAGTTTAGAAAAAAAAGGTTTTTAAAATAAGAAAAATAAAAACTAACTAAAATGCTGAAAAATAAAAATAAAAATAAAAGAAAAAACAGGTAGACAAGATGAATCACTTGGCTCTGACTCGTGTTTAGTGTAACCTTTGATTATTTCCGCACTTTTGCATTATTTAAGAGATTATCTTAGTTATTGTAGTAGGCCCCTCTTTTGAAGGTGACGTTACCCTCAACCCAGTAGTTTAAGTCAGCAAGGATACAATCCTAAAGGGTCGGATTATTGAAAGATAATTAATTAAGTTATTAATGCATATTATGGTAGACCCCTCTTTTGAAGGTGACGTTACCCTCGGCTAAGTAGTCTGAGTCAGCAGGGATACAGTCCTAAGTAGCCGGGTTAAAGTATTAATAGTAGCTTACATATGAGGGGATCAAAGAGTTTGGACCCCCGCCATCCAATACCGGTGGGTATTGAAGGAGGTCCTACTAAATTTGACCCAGGTCCTTGCAGGATCTATACACTGAACAAGGCTCACTCTTACCAAACCGTTCCCTTAACCCCCGACCAGGTAGCCAAGATACCTTCATATAGACTGTGGAGATATGAATGGTGAAAATCTTTTATTTTATACAGACAGTAAAATAATGCCAAGACACCACGGACAAACGATAAGGAAGAATCACCTTCAACATAAGAAACTAGTTATTAAAGTCATTAATACATAACCAAGCAAAAAGTGTGAAAAGATTAAAAATAAAAAGTATTACACTAGACACTTGTTTTCACCAAGTGATGTAAGAGACTTAGGCAAACATGGCCTTTGATTGTCAAGAACTCTTACGATCAATCTTGGATCTCGAGACGACTCACACACTCTTTGATGGACAATGGATGATGTGGATGATGGTGTTGTGATGGTGGTAGGTGAAGTGTGAGAGAGGTGGTGTGCCAAGGGATGGTTTGCAAATGAGCCAAGCACCCCTATTTATAGCTTAAACAGTAGCTCGAGCACGGCCCCTTGTCCATCCTTCTTCTCTGTCTTCATTAATTGCTCTTGTCTGCATTAGTTGACCACGACCCCGTGTCCGCTGGGCACGACCCCGTGTGCAGAAGCATATCTGTACTATCAAGATTTGCCTGGATTCTGCGAATCTTATAGTTGACCACGGCCCCGTGTCCGGTGAGCACGACCCCGTGGTGGGCGATAGAAGCTTCTACAGCTTTGTCTTTTATGCTGACACTTGGGCACGCCCCCGTGTTCACTGAGCACGGGGCGTGTTCAGCCTTCTGTTCTCTTGTTTTGCTTGGGAAGATGCTTTCGGGAAGGTCGGGCATGCCACGTTTGTTCCTTTTCTTGTATTTATGTTAGATTTAGCTGTCTTTTAGCTTCTTTTGTTAATTTGAGCTCATTTAATCCTGAAAATACAAAAGGAAGACAAAAGCACACTTTTTCCAACATTAGTACTAAAAAGGGTTAGTTTTATGCCACAATTGATGTAATTTATATGTTGGATTTTGCACACATCAAATACCCCCACACTTGAATCTTTGCTTGTCCTCAAGCAAAATTCTTTATAATGTGGCTTTACATCCCAAATGGAATGGGTAGAAGAGAAGGTTTTTGGGCTTGTCATAGAGTGTCGGGATTTCCAAGATTCTTTATTAAGTTTTATTTTTATTTATTTACAATCCTATTCGTCATGATTTATTTAAAACTTTTCATAAGATAAATTACTTATTAGGGCATAACATGCCTCTTTAAAATTCTATTTATATACAAGTTCACATACCTCACGGGGATCACTCAACACTCGGCCGAAGATGTATTTTAGTGAATCACTCGAGAGCGGCATGGAACTTACTCCCACCATAGGCTTGCCAAGCAATCAATCCTCCTCCTTTTTAACTATATACCTTTGTAAATATCAAGAGGATTTTTGGGTGAAGGGTTAGGCTTGGGTTAAAGGTAGGTGGTTGGGTTAGTGGTTAGTAGAAAAAAAGCGAAAAACGTAAAAAGCGTCGGTTTTCGTAAGACCTTTTATTTTTGCAATTTTTTTTATTTTTATTTTGATGAAGTCATAATTCAAACAAAGTTATTTTTAATGAACTTGCTTGTTTATTTCTTTTGCTTCATCATCAACATTTTTTTTTGAAAGTCATACGAAAAACCGAGCTTGTTACTAAAACAAAGGGTAAAAAAAATTAAAAAGGTTTTGGTGGGTGAAATGGTGTTTGGTTTGGGTTAAGAAATGAAAAGGTTTAGGCTCAAAGGGGTTAACTAGGGGGATTTTGGGTAGGTGGTAAAAAAAATAATAATAATGGTGTAGAAATAAAAAGGGTTAGTCCTAATGCCTCCATCATTTACTTACTCGGGTTTAAGTTGGTAAGGACCGGGAATGTATCGTCGTGGCAAGTTCTAGAGTTGTAAGAACCAAGCGGCTATTCACACAAGAAACGAAAAATGAGCATTTAGTTTAAAGATATGTATTTGTATGCTCAATAAAGGCTCAAAACTCACTTTTGTGGGAATGAGTTTTTATGTGATCAAGTATATATAATTAAATTTTAACTAAGCTTGTCATGCCTTTTCATAATTTTCTTATGTTGGTTCTTTTTATCACGACGCTTTCGGTTGTAAATTTGTAAAAATATAACCTTTTTTAGAATTTGAAATTCCCAAGTTAAACCTAGACAAGTAAAAAAAAATTGAAAATTTTTGAAAAAAAAAATTGGGGTGATTAGCGATTCCAATAGAGTTTTGTGTAAGGCTTGTAATTAGGACTTGCAAGATTCAAAGTTTTAGCATCCCCCCCCCCACACTTAAATTACACATTGTCCTCAATGTGTCCCAAAAATAAGTTTTTAGGTTGATTAAATGTGTAAAAGGTGTGAAAAAGCAAAATTTTATGTTACTGGGCGTCTGGACACGACCCCGTGGTGTCCGAGCACGGCCCCGTGTTCTGGTGCCAGTAACAAAAAGTTGAACAAAAGAAACAGAAGCCTGGACACGGGGGCGTGTTGGGTGAACACGGCCCGTGTCCAGTTTACCTGAACTGGGCGTTTTCTGCAGACTGTGCAGCACGGGGCCGTGTTGGGCAGGCACGGCCCGTGCTGAACCTGCTGTAATGAAGAAAATTTGTCGGATGGCCCTGTTTTCGTGCATGGGGTGCTGGTCCAAGTTTCCCTTGTTATCCTTCACCATCCCGAGTGTGTTTTATTCCTGAAAATTAAAACTAAACTAGAAAACATAAGAATTAATCTAAACTAAACTAAGGAAAGTTCCGCGGAATGCCTCCGTGGTTCGCCACGTTTATAAGGGTCCTTGGCTAGACCCAAAGCCTGGTCATATGTTACTCAAGTGGGATGTTTTGCATCCCATTCTACACCGTCGGAGAGCATCATCCAAGCTTGAGTCAATGACCTTCATGTAGTTGACTGGGTCTTCGTCTTCTACTCTTTTTCCGACTCCAAACTTTACTTCCTCGTCCCCAACCCTTAATGTTAGTGTTCCATCATTCATATCTACCACTGCTTGGGCCGTAGCTAGGAATGGCCTTCCTAGGATGAGTGGTACTTAGGTATCTTCCTCCATATCTAGTATGACAAAGTCGGCCGGAAAGACAAATTCGCCGACCTTGACTAATAGATTGTCAGCGACACCTTGTGGATATTTGACGGATCTATCGGCGAGTTGTATGCTTATTTTTGTAGGACTTGTTTTTCCTAAGCCGAGTCAATTGAACATTGAGGAGGGCATGAGGTTGATGCTTGCCCCGAGATCGGCTAGTGCATTACAAATGGGGGATTTCCCAATCGAGCAAGGAATTGTGAAGCTTCCAGGGTCAAGCTTCTTTTGCGGGAGTTTGTTGAGTAGTAAGGCCGAGCGTTCTTCGCCTAAGTTAACTAATTGCAATGATTCAATTTTCCTTTTATGAGTGAGGAAGTCCCTCATAAATTTTGAATATTTAGGCATTTGAGTTAGGACTTCGATAAATGGAATATTAACATGCAATTGTTTTAGTAAATTTTCTAACTTTGCGAATTGCTCATCGGTCTTTTGACGAATTAACCGACCGGGGTATGGAACAGGAGGAGTCTTAGTAGGCTCTTGAACTGGTGGAGAAACCTTTTCTTGTTGGGGCGCGGGTGGAGTTGTGGTTTGGCTAGATTGGCTTTTTTCAGTTGGTGGGAGTGGAGCCTCTTCGGGACCCACGGTACTGTTTCTCAATGTTATGAGATGTACTTGCGCCTTTGGGTTGGTCTCGGTATTACTTGGTAACGCGCCTTGTGGTCTCTCGGAGAAATTTTGAGCTATTTGATTTAATTGTTTTTCAATGTTTTGAATGCTAGCTTGTTGATTTCTAAAATTCGATTCCAATTGCTGAAATCGATCCGAGTTTTTCTTTTCGGTGTCAGAGAAGAGGCGAGATACAGTATCTTCAAGCCTTTCTCGTCCACCTTGTTGTTGAGAAAAATTTTGGGTTGTTGAAAGTTAGTTCGTTGGTTTTGTTGGTTACTACTATTGCCGGGATCTCTCCAACCAAGGTTTGAGTGGTTACGCCATCCTTGGTTGTAGGTACCCGTTGGAGGACCCGACGGCCTAGGTCTGTTATCAATGTAGTTTACCGTTTCCGTTTGATCATCTAATTCTTTCATACAACTCCAATTTTCATGTGGCCCACCACACCCTTCACAAGCCATAACCGAGACCGTTTTTGTCATTTCTAACTTTTTGATTTTTGAAGAAAGGGCCTCGATTTGGGCTTGTAAAGAAGTGCTTTCATCAACCTTATGGGCGCTCGGGGCAATAGATTTATTGCCTCGGGGAGTGTGCATTGAAAATTGGTTTGAGCAATTTCCTCAATTAGATTATATATTTCATTTGGGCGACGATTACCTAAAAGTCCCCCGGAGCTAGAATCAAGTGTTTGTCTTGTGTGTGGCAACAACCCATTGTAGAAAGTGGATACTTGTTGCCATACCGCAAGACCATGATGAGGACACTTTCTTAGTAGCTCCTTGAACCTTTCCCAAGTTTCATATAAGGATTCCCCATCTTCTTATGGATATGTATTAATTTCAGCCATTAATTTAGCCGTTTTAGCAGGATGGAAATACTTATATAGAAACTTTTGGGCTAGTTCATCCCAGGTGTTTACCGAGCCAACTGGGAGGGTATTAAGCCAAGCCTTAGCTCGGTCTTTTAGTGAAAATGGAAACATCCGAAGGCGGATGGCGTCGTTTGATGCTCCATTGATCCGAAATGTATCACATATTTCTAAGAAATTAGTAATATGTAGATGGGGATCCTCGTCCGCAAGCCCATGGAAGGTTGCGGAGTTTTGAAGCATTTGTATCAAATGTGGCCGAAGTTCGAAGTTATTGGCTTCGACATTCGGTGCATTGATAGCGGCGCCGAGATTACCTACAGTGGGTCGTAGGTAATCCATGAGGGTACGTTGGTCCGCCATTGGAAGTGGGTCCCCCGAAACTTTCTCTTGGTTTTTAGCTTTAAGTCTTTTTCTGAGAAAGCGTTCGGGTTCTTCTAGAGGTTCTTTTATGTCTCTACTAGAACTGGAGCTCATACACTATGTAGGAAGTTCAAATGTGGCGCATGGTTTCCAAGTCCTGCAATGAAAAGAGAAAAGAACGTCGGTTAGAAGGTTCACCACGGCCCCGTGCTCGGAGATACAGTGATTGTTTTCCGGATCCTTGTTACTGGGGAATTGGACACGGCCCCGTGTTGCACCGACACGGCCCCGTGCTCAGCTCTCTATAACCCGGAAAATAAAAACTGCCAGTAACAATGCTGGGCACGGCCCGTGTCCGACCAGGCACGACCCGTGCTTAGCTCTACAGAAGCTGAAAAACTAAGAAAAATCCTAAAAAAAAAACAAAAAAAAAATAAGAAAAATGATTAGGCCATTGATTCATAACTTTCTTAAAATCCTTGTGTCCCCGGCAACGGCGCCAAAAACTTGATGCGTGTGTGGTGGTATATAATTTTAAGTATATTTTAAGCCCTTTTTACAGGTTAGTCAAGTTTTAAATTTATAAAACACGATATTTTACTAACACCAAGCACACATATGCGCAAGTGCACCCATCGTGAGCGTAGTATAGTGTTGGCAAGATACCGAGGTCGTCCAAGGACACAAGAGCTTTTAGTATCGGTTTATCCTCAACGTCTAATCAAATCAAAAGTTTAGAAAAAAAAGGTTTTTAAAATAAGAAAAATAAAAACTAACTAAAATGCTGAAAAATAAAAATAAATGAAAAACAGATAGACAAGATGAATCACTTGGCTCTGACTCGTTTTTAGTGTAACCTTTGATTATTTCCGCACTTTTGCACTATTTAAGAGATTATCTTAGTTATTGTAGTAAGGCCCCTCTTTTGAAGGTGACGTTACCCTCAACCCAGTAGTTTGAGTCAGCAAGGATACAATCCTAAAGGATCGGATTATTGAAAGATAATTAATTAAGTTATTAATGCATATTACGGTAGGCCCTTCTTTTGAAGGTGACGTTACCCTCGGCTAAGTAGTTTGAGTCAGCAGGGATACAGACCTAAGTAGCCGGGTTAAAGTATTAATAGTAGCTTACATATGAGGGGATCAAAGAGTTTGGACCCCCGTCATCCAATACCGGTGGGTATTGAAGGAGGTCCTACTAAATTTAACCCAGGTCCTTGCAGGATCTATACACTTAACAAGGCAAGACTCTTACCAAACCGTTCCCTTAACCCCCGACCAGGTAGCCAACATACCTCTATATAGACCGTGGAGATATGAATGGTGAAAATCTTTTATTTTATATAGACAGTAAAATAATGCCAAGACACCACGGACAAACGATAAGGAAGAATCACCTTCAACATAAGAAACTAGTTATTAAAGTCATTAATACATAACCAAGTAAAAAGTGCGAAAAGATTAAAAATAAAAAGTATTACACTAGACACTTGTCTTCACCAAGAGACTTAGGCAAACATGGCCTTTGATTGTCAAGAACTCTTACGATCAATCTTGGATCCCGAGATGACTCACACACTCTATGATGGACAATGGATGATGGTGGTGGATGATGGTGTTGTGATGGTGGTGGGTGAAGTGTGAGAGAGGTGGTGTGCCAAGGGATGGTTTGCAAATGAGCCAAGCACCCCTATTTATAGCCTGAACAGCAGCTCGGGCACGGCCCCGTGTCCATCATCTTCTCTTCCTTCATTAATTACAGTTTGTCTGCATTTGTTGACCACGCCCCCGTGTCCACTGGGCACGCCCCCATGTGCAGAAGCATATCTGTACTATCAAGATTTGTCCCGATTCTGCGAATCTTATAGTTGACCACGGCCCCGTGTCCGCTGAGCACGGCCCCGTGGTGGGCGATAGAAGCTTCTACAGCTTTGTCTTTTATGCTGACACTTGGGCACGCCCCCGTGTTCACTGAGCACGGGGCGTGTTCAGCCTTCTGTTCTCTTGTTTTGCTTGGGAAGATGCTTTCGGGGAGGTCGGGCATGCCACGTTTGTTCCTTTTCTTGTATTTATGTTAGATTTAGCTGCCTTTTTGCTTCTTTTGTTGATTTGAGCTCATTTAATCCTGAAAATACAAAAGGAAGACAAAAGCACACTTTTTCCAACATTGGTACTAAAAAGGGGTTAGTTTTATGCCACAATTGATGTAATTTATATGTTTCATTTTGCACACATCAGTAGATGAGAATTAGTAGGTGAGTGCATAAACTGACTAAGATATTGAATTGTATAAGATATATATGGACGAGTTAGTGAAAGATAAATTAGTTTTCCCACTAGCTTTTGAAAACCAGTGACGTTAGACAAGGTACTCTCATCATTTTTTGATTTAGACGAAACTATAAAACTTTGTTCAATTGGTGTACCAACGGGCTTGCAACCCAAATACCCAAACTTAGACAATAGTACTTTCTCTGAGACTGACAGACACCTTTCTCAGAGTACAAGACTTCAATACCTAAGAAATACTTTAAAACTCCTAAGTCTTTAAATAAAAAAAATTCACTTAAGAATTTCTTGACTTTTGAGATTTCAGTTTTATTATTACCTGTGATCACTATATCATCAACATAAACTAGAAGGACAATAAACACAGAGTCAATTGATTTTATGAACAAAGAGTGATCACACATGCTTTGGACCGCCAAACGAAACAAGCGTGGTACCTCTGCAGCTTATGCTTTCTCTTGGGATGAGCTGAAAGAGCTCATGAAGAAAGAGTACTGTCCCCCTCACGAAATTCAGAAGCTGGAAGACGAATTCTGGAAAATCAAGCAAGTCGAAAGTGACAACGCTGGCTACACCGCAAGGTTCAAACAACTTAGCATAATCTGCCCAAGTCAAGTCAACACTTTAGAAAAAGCCATTTCAAAGTACATTCGTGGCTTGCCTGAGTGTGTGGGTGATTTTGTCGAAGCTGCAAGACCTGCTACCATCGAAGAAACCTACCGCTTAGCCGCATAAATCAACAACAAACGACTCATGGAAGGGTTTTCCTCCAAGAATCCTGTCAAGCAAGTTTATCAAGCAACCGCCATAAATTCTTCAGACGATCCTGTCGACGATTCCCCTGATGAATCTGCTGACGATTCTTCTGATGAATCTGCTAACGATTCTTCTGACGAATCTGCTACCGATTCCTCTGACAAATCTGCCGACGGATCTTCCGACAACTCGGCCAAAGATTCTGCAAGTGATTCCTCAGACGAATCCTCCAACGACGACACCTCTTCGCAAGACACCGATAAACCCAGCCGCAAACGAAAGATCTCAAGCCTGAGCTCATCAACAACTGAACTGCTGCAACCGAGACCTCTTCAAGCAGTTCCGGTGTTTCCCAAACGAGCTTACACTGGAGCTCATCCTCAGTGCTACTCATGCACCTATCATCATCCAGTTGGGGCTGACTGTCGCTATTGCAGTAACTGCAACCGTTACGGTCACTTCTCCCGCAACTGCCGCATCGAACCGCGAACTTGAGTACAACAACAACAGCTCCAGCAAAAGTCTTCAGCATTAAACATCTAGCAAGCGTAGGATAAAGTTGTAATGATACGATTTTCGACGTTAATTTCTAAGTTTTGAACCTACTCCGTTACTTGATGATGCCACTATGCGTAACATTAACTCTCGTTTTCGTTTTCTCTCTCACACACTCTAGTCGTCGCACTTAGACTAGATTCACACACATACTATATACTATGTCATGAAATAATGTGTTTTACCCTCACTACACTCTTAGAACGAGGTACGATAAACGTGCAAGGAACGATTAATCACGGGTGCACACGGGATTACTTGGGTCAGTGCATGGAGGTCGTAGTAAATTCTAAGGTGCCATAAGCGTTTCAAAAAGGTATGACACTGAGACACGAGATTTAAGTAATAGGGGTAAAGCAAGGTGTGCTTTACCATGCTACCGAAGTTTCGTGCAGAAAGTGCCATGAGGAGTTGAACGTTACTAGACCTATTATATTATTGTGATTATTTTCAACACACTACACTTAATCACAAGGCGTAACAACTGAATCGCATCATCGAAAGACTTTTCGTAAGTCTGCAACGCAATGCAATCGCCTTATCGATGGACTCTGGAGAGTCTACCTCGCAGGACAATTGCATCGACGCAAGACTGGTCGTAAGTCTGTCTCAACCAATCTCATCAAGTACATTAACGCTCACGATGCGGTTGAGTGAGGACCTATTCTACCCTCCTCGATAATCGTGATGCGTCGCAACGTAACGTTAAGCTTATTCGAAATAAAGCTCGGCTAATCCCAATTGCTTATCATGTGTAACTCGCCATCTCCATTGATTATTCCGAGGATCACTACCGCTTATTATTATGTGAATCTATATCGCTGTTGTGTATCAATCTATCGCTGTCGCCTACCATTATCTGTGATGTTTGTGTTAAGATTAGCACACATGACCTCGCTTCACGAGATGAAGCTCATATGGCTAAAGCAAGGTGTTTTAGTCATATCAGCGTGCTTTCGTGGAAAAAGGCCATGTGGGGTCTGATGTTAGTAAACTCTGTGGTGCTAATCAATCAAATCGAACCGTATAAATCACGCATACCTCCATCGCTTGCAACGCAACAACTGCCGCTTATCGTAATTCGATTATCGTCGCCGTCATTGCTAGTATTGTGTTTATGTTAGTCATGTAATCACCTAATCGCTTATCGTTTATTGTGTGTAGTCTACCGCTTATTCGCGTATCGCGTACCGCTTATCGCTCGCTTGGTATTCACTGCATTCTGTGTGTTATTAGTACGCATGACATCGCTTCACGAGGCAAAACTAACCTGGTTAAACGTGGTGTTTCACCATGTTAGCAAACTCTCGTGGAAACGTGTCATGTGGGTTCAAAGTGGAATCTAATCGAAAACGCGCTATTCGCTTATCGCTTATCGCTCGATGCCTACCCAGACATGACGCATAAATGTTTTGTGTCATCAGGCTACTCGCACACGCTGTTGTAGCTAAGTTCGCAATTCAACTCGCCAGTCTAACCTATTCGATTCTATCTTATACTCGGTCTGACATTCTATCGATTGGACTGAGTGAGCGCAATTCTATCCGTGTCGTATCGACGCACATGACACCGCCTCGTGAAACGGAAGTAATATGGGAGAAACATGGTGGATACGCCGCTGGTACTTCCTATATATAAATGTTTTAATCATATTAACGAGTCCTTAGAATGTGTAAAACCTAAACTTCCTTGCAACGTTGGTTAACGATCGACTCTGTTAATTCTACGTCATGAGAAACCTTTAAAGTTCTTTAAAGTTTTAATCGCATCGAACTAACGAATCCTTCGCGACTCGAGGTACTTTGGAACGCCAACTCGTGGGATATTACTTTTGTATTTACGTCGCCTTCTCGCTGTAGCAATCGATCTCTTATTCGAAGCACTCTCGCTTGCCAACTCACGGTCAAATCACTCGCTGTATCGCTACTTATGCAGGATCAACTCTCAAAAGTCTACCTGTTGGATTAATTTCGGGACGAAATTTCCTAAAGCAGGGGAGACTGTAACAACCCGCACTTTCGTGCGTCGTTACTACTCGATATACTCGTTACGCCTAGCACCAGAGATTCGGATCATAATGTAACTATATCGCATACATTGCTATTCGAAGGATAATCACATATTTACGCAATATATATTATAGCTACATCACATCACAAACACTAACACTCACGAGTGAGGACCTATTCTACCCTCCTCGGTGGCCGTGATGTGTTGAAATGCAGACGACTAACGCAAACAAAGACTCTCGGGTGAGTGCTATAGCTGCAGTCGTCGTGACGATGATGACAATACGAGTGAATGGTACCCCGTCAGTCATTGTGGCACATCACACAATAACGTTCACGATGACATCAAGAAAGGACCTATACTACCCTCCTTGATGGTCATGGAACGTCGCTAATAATCGCACACTCGAAACGAAAACCGATTGTTATATCGAAACTTTGGAAAGTGGATACGTAAATACGACCCCTTGTGATATATGTACATATATAATAATAATATAAATTAACTATAGAAAGCGCGTACCCCGAAACTATCGCAACGCTAAAAAACGGAGAAATCCACCACGCCGGAGTGGCCATCCGAATGGACAGCCTCATCCGAACAGATGGGCCATCCGACCCAGAAACCATCCAACTCCTCATTTTGCCTATAAATAGTATGCCATATCACTGTTCAAGTGATGTGATAGCTCCCACTCGACCAAGCACGCTTCAGGACCCTTTTTCCTCGATTCCTCGTGATTCCGGTAAGATTTCAACCTAAAAACTTGTACTTCTACGATCTACACTCAATTCTACATCATTCTGTCTTTCAAAACTCAATTTCTAACTGTGAAATCTACTGATTTGAGGTGTTTTAAGGTGATGTCACCAAGAGTTCATATGAACTTCAAAGTGTGACCTCATCCCACCATAAACGACTCAGATCTGGGTGATTTCCACATGTTTTGATAACAAATCTCACCTAAATCTATGTATTTAACAAAGGAACTGTGCGATTTCGAGTTAACCACGAGAAACCGTCAAGAACGGCTAGATCTGAGGGAACGGGGTGATTCCCGGCCGTTAGAACGGGTCGGAACTGATGGAATTTCAAGTGAGAGTACGAAAATACACTGTCCCAGTAAAACCGCATGTATTCCTTCCAAAAACACTCGAAAACAGTTGGTCGGAACGTTAAAACAGACGTGTCATCCGAACGGACCACATGTCATCCGAACGGACCACATGTCATCCGAACGGATGACAGCAATTAGACCCAGTCAACAGGTTATCCGACCGGATAGCCTGTCATCCGACCGGATGACAGCCATCCGACCCTAACAACATGTCGTCCGACCGGGTGAGCACCATCCGACCAGATAACTGACATTTTTACGCTACTCCCGCTTAATCGTGCATCGTTTACAATACCACTCAATGTTAACGCAGACGAACTCGCAACTGACCCAATCAAGTTGTATTCTCGCTAAACGTGCACTGTGAGTATACTTGAACCCTTTTTAATCGCATTTTGGGTGTAACATACGTTTCTAAGAAATCAAACTTATTAAACGAATTATTCAATAAATCGAATTATCACTTGCGAATAACTGTTATGCATAGATATACGTGATGCTAGTTGCATATGTGCTAGGGCTTATACTCGTGACGTCCCACCACGACTAGTATAGTACTATTACGCCCGACGGGGTCTAGTTTGCCATCGCATATTCGAGCATCGAGGACTTAGTTGGTAGTATCAGCTTTGTGAGTATATATGTCGTGTGTTACGTTTATGGATGTGGAAATTCGCTACACATTTCAATCTATTACGTTATATATCAAACCTGTATACTCGCCAATACTTTTGTATTGACAAATATTTTAACGTATGTTGCAGGTTAGATCGCAGGCTATTTCAAATCAAGCTAGGAAGTCTAGAAACTCAACTAAAATATAGGTTGTCGGATTTGTATTGTTCGAGAGGACAAGAAATCTGTGATAACTTATGTGATTGTATTATTTGTTAGTATGGGATAACGAATCTATTACATATTATCGCAATATAGTTGTTATGGATTCTCTTGAGCAATCTGATTCGCCTAGTGCCGCGCCCCGATGATTCCGCCATCGGTTGGGGTGTGACATGACATTTGGTTAGCATATGCCGTTTTGCTATCCAAAACAAAGCTGCTATAAACCTTGCTGCTACCCAACTCCAAGTCAACCCTACTCAAGCCCGTTTTCCGTCTGGTACTTGCTACAACTGTGGAGAGACGAGCTATTTCACGAACAAATGCCCAAAGATTGTCAATGCAAATCCAACCCTTGGATGAGCATTTGGCTGGTTAGAAGAAGCTGCTGCTTTAAATAATTTGTATATGTTGCTTTTGTTTCTTTTGTTGAACTCGGAAACAATGTGTTCAGTTTATAAATAAATCGTTGATCACAAATTTTGATATACAAATGTAGTTACATGTGTGTATGGCATTTCCCTATAATACCTGCATTAAGGAACTATGTTCCTTACAAACTACTCTTGTGAATTTCCCATTCTTGTGTTTACTTATGATTCCCTTAGAAAATTCTAAGTACTCGTTTCATTCTAAGAAACGAAGTACAGAAAATAAAGTGACATTATGAGTAATCATGCTTCTGCACATCTGTGCCTTTGAATCCTTGGTTAGATAACTAAGGGTATTTTCAAATCTCATACCCATTACGTTCTGATTTTTCAACATGCATAGTATGAGTATTTCAAAAACAACCTTCATGATTTCAAAACATTTCATATAGTTTGAAAACAATTTTTCAAATGCATTGTCTATATTTCAAAAACAACCTCCATGATTTAAAAAAAAACATTGTCTATGTTTTCAAAAACAACCTTCATGATTTCAAAATGTTTCATATAGTTTGAAAACAATATTAATACAGTATAATTACTTATATCAAGTGCATGATTTCAAAAGCATCATTCATGTTTTCAAAAACCTTATACATAATTTCAAAATTCATCTCGCATGATTTTAAAACATTTTTATAAATATACCTACCTAATACACCTACTTTATGATTTCAAAATTATTATATATAAGGTTTCAAAAACATTGAACACATTTTTTTAGAACTCCATGCATAGTTTTCAAAAATATTTTTCTCATACATTGACTTAACCTCCAAATTCTGCTTCATATGTCGCCTTGACATATCTAGCATCTCAACTTCATAAGCATTTTTACTTCATGTTTTGACATAAGCACATCCAGTGCAAGGTTTCAAAACATCTTCGATTTCTAAAATCCATATAGGATCTTTTTATCTTCACATTAGACCCTTATGGATGATTATCATTCAAATCAGAGTCCTTAATTGGATTCCTTGTGTACCTAAATTCGAACATTTCGGTTCCTTATAATCGAAATCAAATTTTCTCTTTAAAAGATCTTTCTATCTTCATAGTTAGATTCTTGCTAATGTTTAAAGTACCAAATGAAATCCACGGAATGGATTCCTAGTGTGCTTTAAATACATGTACGCAATTAACAAATTAAAGATCTAGATAAACAATTTTGTGGTTGTGTGACTATGTGTTTATGCATTTTGCGTTTTCTTTTATGCATTTTTGTGTTTTTGTATACTCTGGATATTCGTTATCCAAATCCTCGTAGAATCTTTCATATCTTCATATGAGGGATTCGTAGTAGGATATTCAAAAGGTACTACCTTAAAATCCTTAATGGGCTTCTACATGATAGTTAAAACCCTTGGATTATATAGTACCATTCCATCTTTCAAAAGAGACCCTTTGAGTGGCCTAGTAAAAAAGATTGATTCAGAATCTGGTTAAAGAATGACATGTGGTGATATGGCTGAACAGACTCCTTGATAGTCTATTTAGATCATTTATTTATTTAATTAAAAGGACTCTATGGTGGTCTAGTCACACTCATCACAGGTTTGTTCATTTGGTTTTCCCTACACATTATAAAATAGACTGTGTGAACTATGCAAGGAATTGTGTAATTATGGACGCGTACATAATTATGAAATTCAGTGCACAGAAACCCAGTAAGAATTATTATGTGTAAGAACCGATAGCGACAACAATATGTAATGGAGGTACGGTGGACGCACCAATAACGCTTAATAGACTTATATATAAGTGTCCCTCCTACATCATAAGCATGATGTTATTTAAAGTTACTAGAAGTTCAAGAACTCTAACCAGTGTTGTTCGATCTTTTCAACTTCATTTTTCAAGCTCTCACAAGTTTCCTCTAAATAAAATTTCGGGATGAAATTTCCTAAAGTAGGGGAGACTGTGATACCTGTGCCTCCACGACCATCAAACAAATACTAAATCAATGAAATATTGTATTTCATACTTGGGATTTGCATAAATATGTGTATCGTTTGCACATATCAATTCTTGTTCGATTTCGGGCTCTAAATCGCTTTCTGGAAGGTTATACGCGCCCTGATGCGTAAATATAACCAGTTTAATGGAACAAACACTCCAGAATAGAGAAATAGGCTTAAAATACCTTAAATAACCTTTACATAACTTAGAAATAAGTTTTGGAAGGTTTGGTATGCCGAAATCAAGTTTATTCGCTTACAGGGACTAAATTCGACAAACTGCGAAAGTATGTCAATTCGTACTGTAACGGACATTCCGGAAAATGACCATAAGTTAAACATACCCTAAATATCCTTTACATAGCTTAGAAATAGGCTTTGAGGGGTTCGGTGTGCTTAAATAAACTTTTTGGCCATTCAAGGACTAAAAGCGTCAAAAAGTGCATAAGTTTGCATTTTCACGCATAACCTATGTTTTTAATACATCCGGACCTACAAAAATCTATGTAAGCATTAAAATATTTTATTTTAGTGTTTGGCATGATAAAACTTCATTCGTTTCACAATTTGGATCGTTTTCGCGTCCGTTACGACTTCCGTCGTAATTAACCGAACAACGTAACCGTACGGCCAAACGAACCGACATCCGACATATTTTTGAGCATATTTCAAGCTCCCTATACTTTAACTTCATATTAGAGCCTTAAAATGACGTTAACGGGGCTTAAACGTGTCAAAACGCATCAAAAATCAAGTTTGGAGTCACAGGGGCCAGTTCTGCCAAAAATCAAACTTTGCTGGTCTGCACAAGGCTTACGAACCGTAAGAACTTATCCATACGGTCCGTAAGGACCTCCCAGTTCAGAAAAAATGTGTTCCAGCCATTTCCAACCTGTTCCAGCTAATTCCAGCTCTTGCAAATGGTTTTTGGGCTTTCTAGGGGCTGGTTTTGGGTTCCCATGGTTTCATAAATCTATGGGTGCAAGTGTAAGGCCAAGATCAAAGCTCGTTTTACTAGGAACGATCTTAACAGCTCTCCGAAAACTATAAATACCCCACCCCCTTTTGCACTTGAAACCCACATTTGATCAGATTTTTCCCTAAGTTGAAGGATAAAACCTTCATACCTGGGAATTATTAGATCAAACCTCCATTCTTGGACCTTTTGTAAGTCCTCTTTCGTTCTTTTACGCGTTTTTAGCGTGAAAGTCAAACTTTGTTTGACTTTCTGCATTGACCAGTTTATGGTCAATGCGAAGTTCGTTTGAACTTCATAACGTGAGCGTAATCACGATGGTTATAGTCCCTAGTGACTATACCTACTGATTACCACGTTATCTAGGCTTAGTGACGAGTCGTAGTTTCGGCCAAAATGCGTATTCTTGCGTATTTTGTAACCAAACTACTTTTAGGTATCAAAACCATTTGTTTTGATACCAAACCTGTTTTCTAAGTTCGTTAAACATGTTTTAACATGTTTAACTCGTCACTTTAGATTTGTGCTTATGTAGGGTCGTAAGGTAAGCGATCTAATCAATCGCTTATATTTTCAAACCCGACCCGTTTGGTCGATCATTAGGATCCGACCAAGCACATTAGGTGACCATAGTTGTATAGGGAATAACCTTCCGAGGTTATACCTTATGGTCAAGTCGTTTAAGTAGTTGTATGATAGGTAGTATATATGCCTTAGGAAAATTACCAAAATGCCTTTTTTACGCATAAATTCATTTTAAGCATATGTAACCTAAATTTTGACATCTAAACTGATTAGGTAACTATATTAGACATCTTAAGGCATATTTTACTTGTCATAGGACTAGTTAAGCGGTCCGAACGCGTTTTACGTGAACGACACGTTAAAGTAGCATAAGCTACCTAAACAGGTCATAATGGGTCGTAAGCACTTAGGTTAGGTTTCATTTTAGTATGTAGGCTTTGTTAAACCATATCATATGAGTTCCAATACTCATTTGGTTTACGAAACCTCATAGTATCCAATCTCTCGATTTAGGTTCCGGTTATTTATGTAGTTATTTATATAGGGTGCCGTTTGACTTCTGTGATCCCTCTAGCTTTGCTTGGTTGTTGTTCAAGACTTCTAAGCACCCTCAAGTGAGTACATAGACCCCTCTTTTACTGTTTTCCAAACGTTTTGGGGTGAAACACATGTGCCTACTTGTTACTTTCGTGCTTTCCATGTTTTCATATCATATACTTGCTATGTTCATTAGTACACTATTAGTACATAAATTTCATTTTGTCTTGCTATGTATGTTTACTTAGCATGCTAGCATATTAATTTACATTACATCTTCTTTTGCTATGCATGTTTACTTGGCATGATAGCACATTGATTTACATGACTTTTTCTGCTTTATATGTTAACTTAGCATATTTAGCACATTGATTTACATGACTTTTCTGCTTTGTATGTTGACTTAGCATACTTAGTAGATTACTTTCATTACATGTTTGTTTTTGGTATGACATTTGGTTTGTACAACGGGACTAAACTACATTCATTAACATTAGCTACGCCGCTCGGTAGTAAGTAATGGTACCATAGGACTTGACAAATCCCGTTCCTGACATCCTAGGTTTGTTTGGATGTAAGGAATGACTGAATCCGAAAACATTTTACTTTGATAACTTTTACTCTAAGGTTATCCTGCTGTCTCAAGGCTTGAATGTAGGCGTTTAACATTACCGCATAAATGTTGTATCAGTAAAGCATGCATTATTCTACAAAGCATAACTTTTGATTTATTCAAATACTTTGTTTTGTACATTTTTACTTGTGGTTTAAGTAGTCTCATTTTACTTACCATACATAACTTTTGATTACACATTACATGATTTACATTTGATGGTTTTCACACAAACATTTGACATTTGACTATACATAAACATTTTTACATTGGTGATTGGTTTTGTTTAAGTGACTTAAATAACGAGGCGGGTGTAATAAGATAAAAGCATGGTGGATACGCCGCTGGTACTTCCTATATATAAGTGCTTTTATAGTATTACATATCGTAGCGTTATTTAAACCATTTCAATATTTGACATATTACATTTTACACAAATGACGTATTTTCACTAAACAATTGTTTTACAAAACAACTCATTTTATACAAACTCAATTTACTTGGTTATTCATTTAACCTTACATTACTCTTTTACATATCATCTACTTTATCATCGATTTTCAAATGATTTATAAAACAAAACATTTTACAAGGATCATGACTGACTTTTTTGTTAAACAACTTCTTCTAAACTTATAAGTCATGAATCCTATTTTCACAAAACCTATGTATCTCACAGGCATTTTTATGCTGACGTACCTATTTTCACATGTGTTTCAGGAAATGATGCATAGGGTTGATCAGGATACATTTAGGCGGACTTGGGCCTTAGTGACAATAAAAGATGCAAGACTAGTTAATTATGTTATGTTTCTTTGTTGTTAAGACATTGTAACTTCTTTTGATTCAATAAAACAAAACTTTAATTTCCATGTGTTATGAAACAATGATTCTGTTACAACACTCCCCGACGATTCCTCCACGATTTGTTGTTTTACGTGGTCGGGGTGTGACAGAAAAGTTGGTATCAGAGCTCATGGTTATAGGGAATTAGGTTATTAGTAATGCTTTGACCTAGTCTATAACCTTCCTAGGACCCTAACACAAGATTCTTGTGTTTAGATCTTAAAACAATACCGTCACCTATCCTTAGGTGACAACCACAACAAGAACATAAATTTCAAAACCGCCTTGAAAACCAATCATCTATTCTAGGATGATTGATTACTAGGTTTTGAACCTCTCTAAGTTTTCAAATCTGGTCAAAGTTCGGGTCTTTTGATGTGAACACGTGCAAACTGGAAGGGTGAATGCCTGTGCTCTGAGTTTTCTGTCTAAGGCTAGAGTGTTCGTACAAATCCGCAGTATCGGACCAGTGACTCTTACCTGGGAACTCTTGGGGTGAGTGTTCACTTATAGGCCAGCATGTCTTCAGCAATACATTATTATGACCCGCTTGCTTTGATTTGTCACCGTCTCATTTGTTTGCCTTAGGTAACAAACAAATGATCGCAATTTTTATGCATTGCCATTCTGTTTTGTTTATCCGGTAACATTTCACTTGTTTCTTCCTATGTCTTTCATTTTACTCTAGAATGTCTCGCCATCTCGGCAACGACGGTCAAATGTCCGAGCAAACAGCCAAATTTGCCCAGCAAATAGGCGAAGTAATTCTGAAGTCGGTATATTTAAGTATCGCCATGTCTCGTCTAAAAAATGGAGCCACTCAAGAGTCACCGAAGGAAGCAGAAGTCAAGCCTGCACCAAAATCAAGAAAGCGTAAGGCTTAAAGAAAGCCTAATGCCTCTATCATTTACTTACTTGGGTTTAAGTTGGTAAGGACCGGGAATGTATCGTCTTGGCAAGTTCTAGAGTTGTAAGAACCAAGCGGCTATTCACAGAAGAAATGAAACTAAGCATTTAGTTTAAAGGAGTATCAAAGTATGCTCGATAAAGGCTCAAAACTCACTTATTGTGGGAATGAGTTTATAGTGTGAACAAGTATATATAATCAAATTTTAAAAGGAATTGTCATGCCTTTTTATAATTTTCTTATTTGGTTCTTTTTATCACCATGCTATCGGTTGTAAATTTGTAAAAACATAATCTTTTTAGAACTTTTTATTCCCAAATTAAACCAAGACAAGCAAAAAAAATGAAAAAAATTGAAAAGATTTGCGGTGATTAGCGGTTCCAATAGAGTTTTGTGTAAGGCTTGTTATTAGGACTTGCAAGATTCAAGGTTTTAGCATCCCCCCCTCCCACACTTAAATTACACATTGTCCTCAATGTGTCACAAAATAAGTTTTTAGGTTGATTCGAATGTGTAAAAGCGTGTTTTAAAAACAAGGTCTTGTGTTACTAGGCACCTGGCCACGGCCCCGTGTGATCCGGGCACGGCCCCATGGTCAGAGTGCCAGTAACAGAAAGGAACAGAAGGCTGACCATGAGGCGTGTCCACTGGGCACGGCCCGTGGTTAGTTACCTGTCAAGAAGTTGTTTTCTGCAGAGTTCCGGGCACGGGGTGTGTTGGGTTGGGCACGACCCCATGCTTCACATGCTGGTAAGTTGAAAAAGTTGTCGGGAGGCACTGTTTACGTGCATGGGGTGCGGTTTTAACGTCCCTTTGATAGTTTTCACCTTTTTGAGTGTGATTTATTCCTGAAAAGTAACACTAAACTATAAAGCATAAAAGTTAAACTAAATTAATATTAAGGATAGTTCCACGGAATGCCACCATGGTGCGCCACGTTTATAAGGGTCCTTGGCTAGACCCAAAGCCAGTCATATGTTACCCGAGCGGGATGTCTCGCATCCCGTGTTGCATCATCGGAGAGCGCCATCTAAGCTTGAGTCTATGAAATCCATGTAGTTGACCGGGTCGTCCTCTACTCTTTTTCCAACCCCAAACATCATCTCCTTCTCTCCAACCCTCAATGTTAACTTCCCGTCACTCATATCTACCATGGCACAAGCGGTGGCGAGGAATGGTCTTCCTAGAATGAGGGGAACTTCGGTGTCTTCTTCCATGTCGAGTATGACAAAGTCGGCCGGAAAGACAAATTCTCCGACCTTTACCAATAGATTCTCGGTGACACCTTGTGGATATTTGACAGACCTATCGGCAAGTTGTATGCTCATTTTTGTGGGGCTTGGGTTTCCTTGTTCGAGTCGGTCAAACATTGATGCGGGCATAAGATTGATGCTAGCCCCAAGGTTGGCTAGTGCATTCCGTATGGGTGATCCCCCGATGGAACAAGGGATGGTAAAGCTTCTAGGGTCGATTTTCTTTTGTGGGAGTTTGTTGAGGAGTACGGCTGAGCATTCTTCACTTAGGTTAACCAATTGCAAAGTTTCAATATTTCTTTTGTGGGTGAGGAAGTCTCTCATGAACTTTGAGTATTTTAGAATTTGAGTGAGAACTTCTACAAATGGGAGATTGATATGCAATTATTTTAGTAAGTTTATGAATTTTGTGAATTGTTCATCGGTCTTTTGGCGAAGTAACCAACCGGGGTAGGGTACCGTGGGCTTTTTGGTAGGTTCGGAATTTTGTGGGATGGTTGCTTCTTGGTTGGTGGAGGGTGAGTTTGTGGGTTGATCGGGTGGATTGTTGTTAGTGGGGGGCGGGTAGTGGTGTTTCCTCGGGACCTACTTTACGATTTCTTAACGTAATGAGGAGTACTTGCGCCTTTTGGTTGGGTTCGGTATTGCTAAGTAATGCGCCTTGAGGTCTCTTGGAAAAACTTTGGGCTAGTTGGCTTAGTTGTTTGTCAATGTTTTGAAGACTAGCTCGTTGGTTTCTAATGTCGGATTCTGTTTGTAGGAACCGATCCGAGTACCTTTTGTCGGACTCCGAGATGAGTCGTGTGATGAGGTCTTCAAGCCTCTCTCGCCCCCTTGTTATTGTTGAGTGAAATTTTGTGACTCATTTCTTTGCTGTTGTTCAAAGTGTGGTCGCTGATTTTGATTTTGTTGGTTACTACTATTCCCGGGCTCCCTCCAACCAAGGTTAGGGTGGTTACGCCATCCTTGGTTGTAGGTACCCGCTGGAGGACCCGACGGTCTAGGTCGATTATCAATGTAGTTACCATTTCTGTTTGGTTTTCCAGTTCTTTCATACAACTCCAATTTTCATGTGGCCCACCACATCCTTCACAAGCCATAACCGAGGCCATTTTTGCCATTTCTAGTTTTTTGATTTTTGATGATAGGGCCTCGATTTGGGCTTGTAAGGAGGTGCTCTCATCTACTTTATGGGCGCCCGGGGTAATATACTTTGAACCTCGGGGGGTGTGCCATTGAAAATTGTTTTGAGCAATTTCCTCAATTTGATTTTAGATTTCATTTGGGCGTCTATTACCTAGGAGTCCCCCGGAGCTTAAGTCGAGTGTTTGTCGAGTGTGTGGCAATAATCCATTATAGAATGTGGATACTTGTTGCCACACTGCAAGACCATGATGAGGGCATTTCCTCAATAGCTCCTTGAATCTTTCCCAAGTTTCATATAAGGATTTCCCGTCCTCTTGTGAATACGTATTTATTTCAGTCATTAATTTATCGGTTTTAGAGGGTGGGAAATACTTATATAAAAACTTTTGGGCAAGTTCATCCCAAGTGTTTACCGATCCACTTGGGAGGGTGTTGAGCTAGGCCTTGGCTCGGTCTTTTAGTGAGAATGGGAACATTCAGAGGCGGACGACGATGTTTGAAGCTCCGTTGATCCGGAAAGTGTCACATATTTCCAAAAAGTTGGTAATATGTAAATGAAGATCTTCATCGGGTAGGCCGTGGAATGTTGCAGAATTTTGGAGCATTTGAATCAAATGCGGCCGAAATTCAAAGTTGTTGGCATCGACGTTTGGTGCATTGATGGCAGCTCCAAGGTTACCGACCGTGGGTCATAGGTAATCCATTAGGGTACGTTGATCAACCAACGAGATTTGATCCCCCAAAGCTTTCTCTTGATTCTTGGCTTTTAGTCTTTTTCTTAGAAAGCGTTTGGGTTCGTCTAGAGGTTCTTTTATGTCTTTATCGGAACTGGAGCTCATGCACCGCGTAGAGTTTTCAGGCCCTGCAATTGAGTTCTAAGTCCTGCGATCAAAACAAGAAAAGAATGCTGGTCAGATTCTTCACCACGGCCCCGTGGTCAATGAGCATGGCCCGTGGTCGTGTTACAGTTGTTGTTTCATGGATCCCTAGTTACTGGGGAGATCAGCACGGCCCCATGGTGCATCTCCACGGCCCGTGGTCACTCTTCTGTAATTCAAAAATCAAAAACTGCCAGTAAAGATGATGGGCATGGCCCTATGTCTGACCGGGCACGGCCAGTGCTGAGTTCTGCAGATTCTGAAAAATTAAGAAAAATCCAAAAAAAAAAAAATAGCAAAAAGGCTAAAAGTAATTAGGCCGTTGATTTTAAACTTTCTTAAAATCCTTGTGCCCCGGTAACAGCGCCAAAAACTTGGTGTGCGTTAAGCGTGATATGATTTTATTAATATGTTAAACCCGTTTTACGCATTAGTCAAGTTTTAAATTTATAAAACACGATATGATACTAACACTAAACACACAATTGGGCAAGTGCACCCATCGCGAGCGTAGTATAGTGTTGGTAAGATACCAAGGTCCTCCAAGGACACAAGAGCTTTTAGTACCAGTTTATCATCAACGTTTAATCAGTCTAATTTTTTTTAGAAAAGAGTTTTAAATATGAAAGTAAATCTAAAAATTAAAAGATAAATAAAATGAAAAACAAATAGACTAGATAGAATCACTTGGATCCAACTCATCTTTAATGTACACTTTGATGATTTTCGCACTTTCGGACTTTTTAAGAGATTATCTTAGTTATCGTAGTAGGCCCCTCTTTTAAAGGCGACATTACCCTCAACCCAGTGGTTTGAGTCAGCAGGGATACAATCCCAAAGGGTCAGAATATTAAAAGATAATTAAATAAGTTATTAATGCAAAAAGTGGTAGGCCCATCTTTTGAAGGCGACGTTACCCTCAGCTAAGTGGTTTGAGTCAGCAAGGATACAATGCCAAGAAGCCGGTATAAAGTTTTAATTGTAGTTTACATATGAGGGGTTCAAGCTATTCGCACCCCCGCCATCCAATACCCTTGGGCCATTGAAGGAGGTCCTAATAAGCTTGAACCAAGTCCTCGCAGGATCTATACACTGAACGAGACAAGAACTTTACCGAACCACCCTCCTAACCCCCTTCCAGGCAGTTAACGCGCTTTATATAGACCGTAAAGACACGACTGAGCAAATCAATTACATCATGAAGAAATGGTAAAGAAAATTCACTTTCAACATAAGAAACAAGTTATTAAAGTCATTAATACAAACCCAATTAAAAAGTTTCGAAAGATTAAAAATCAAAAGTAATACATTAAAGACTTGTCTTCACTAAGTGATGTAAGAGATTAGCCAAACATGGCCTTTGATTGACAAGAACTCTTACGATCAATCTTGGATCCCGAGACTACTACACACTCTAAAGACGAAAGATGGATGACGGTGGTGGGTGTTGGTGTTGTAGTGGAGGTGGAATGGTGGCAAAGTGAGAGAGAAGTGGTTTGCCTAGGGATACCTTTGAAGTGAACCAAGCACCCCTATTTATAGCCAGAAAAGAGCCCCGGCCATGTTCCCGTGTCCACCCTTCTTCTCTTCCTTCATTAAATGCAGCTGTCAGTAGGGGGCCCCACACGACCCCGTGGCCTCTGGACATGGCCCTGTGGTCAACTCTTTGTTGTACTATCAAGATTCTGTGAATCTTAGAGCTGAGCATGCCCCATGGTGAGCTAGGCACGGCCCCATGTTGGGCGTAGAAGCTTCTGCAGAGTTTGTCTTGTTATGCAGGGTCTGACCACGCCCTATGCCCAGCTGGGCACGGCCCCGTGGTCAACTTATGTTTCTTGTTTTTGTCTTGGGAGATGCTGCTGAGGGGTCGAGCATGTCACGTTATTTCTTCTTCTTGTATTTATGTTGGTTTTTGGCTGCTTATTTGTTTCTTTTTTCTTTTAAGCTCGTTTGGTCCTCTAAATTTAAAAGGAAGAAAGAAACGTGCTTTTTCCAACATCAGTACTAAAAAAGGGTAGGTTTTATGCCTCTATTGATGTAATTTATATGTTGGATTTTGCCCACATCAAATATCATAACAGATCCATATAAGGGATGTTAACAAATATTTGTAAGATTGTAACAAGAATGAGCATTGTGGATGGTAATGAGAGACATGTTCGAGGAAAGTCTCGATAAGAAGCTAAGAAGAGTCGAAGTGGGCCCAAGACATGGTGGTCAACATGGATAAGAGGATCATGGATATGGAGTCACCAATTTTTTCGATGGCATGAGTTGAAGATTCACTCCAACAATTGGATGGGTAGATATTGTATGTTGTGAATTCAGTGGACGAATTTAGGAGCAGCAACTTAAAACGCAAGCTCTTTGAATTGAGAGAATTTGTCAGCAACAAGATTGTGGAATTACGCAAAGGAGTTAAGAGGGAGATATCATATTGTCATAAACGCTTTAAAGAGTTGGAAGCTAATGTATCTCGGCAAAAAAGCAATGGTTAGTGGAGTTGGTGTTGTGACTCCCGTCTTGAAGGTCGAGATACCAAATCTATCACTGTCCTACGCAAGAGAGTAGTCTGGGCGGTTGATGACTTGGTGCGATATATATTGGTACATAGAGGGTTACATATCACATATGACACGCCTTATATTAAATGGTTATGATATACTTGGATGATACATCTAACTATGTTATGGTGGAAACGTCAACATGTAGACATCTGGTGATGTACATGCACGACCATGTAACACCCTAAATTTTAGTATATAATTTTAGGATTTGTTTTCATTTATAGAATAATATATAATTATCATCAACAATTTGTTGACATGATTGTAACAATTCGTATTTCATACTTTCTATTTTTAGCAAGCTTGTATCTGTCACACCCTCAAATTTCCACATGCGGAGTACTACCGCGAGGCATGTGACTGACCAGGATCAAGCCACCAATCATATTGAACAATCATAATAATAAATAGTTTTATAAAAAAAATACGATTAGTGACTAATAAAGTCTAAGTCCATAGTTTTGAGTTCTAGAACAATGTTTAAGGTAACAGCGGAAGCATAAATTAAAGGAGTTCAAGCATAAGTTTCAAAAGTTCATAATTATTGAAGAACCCGACATGCGTTAAGCAACTACTACACTCCCCAGATACAGGCTCCCGATCCATCACTGATTACCTGCAAAGCATGCAGTAGGGTGTCAACATAAAGTTGGCGAGTTCATGAGTTATCCAATTTTTAATTCCAAAAACGTAAGTTGTTCGATAATGTATTTATAATCACGTTATGGGGAGCTACCCCATCTGTAAGCTCACTAAATTGTAGATACCAAATACTGGTGATGTTTAAGTTCTTGTGCCCTAAGTCAATGTCTATCATCATTGACCAAGTTGCAAGGCCTACTAGTTCATGCCCGATCCCCCCGGTCACGGTGTGAGGTTTGTCAAACATAATAGCGCTATTAACTAATATCATGTTCGCCCCCGGCGACTAATTGGTATTGTAAGTGGGGACTTCATGATAGAGTTTCGTTTAGTTTTCTAAGACATGATTTATAAATAGTATCCAAACGTATTCCCCTGAGGAACAGTAGTTTAAAAAGTATCGTTCCAAAGATTAGTAGTTCATCCGTGTGCCCCCCCCTCAGGAAACATGCTTTTAGTGTGTGTGAACTCACCTTGGTTTGCTCGGGTGGTTAGTTACTTGTTTTAAAGTTGATCAATCACATCCTATGATAGTTACTGTATCTAATTAGATGCGTATTCAACTAACATCATGTATACACGTATTCAACATGTAGCACATAAGTAGCACGTATTTCATAAAACGGTCATGATAATTCAACTTAATTATGTGAACAGTAATATGCCTAAATCAAAGGCAGATATTCTTAGTGTGCGGCCTGTGCTATGTGTGTGGCATAATAAGAGAGTGTGCGACATGTTTATAGGTGTACGGTCCAACTTAAAGTATATGGGTATATAGTGTGCGGCCCAACGGATTAGTCCAGTCAATATGTCAGTTTATTAAGGGTGCGCGGCCCACCAAGGAATGGCCCACATAGAGTGTGCGACGCACAATCTAGTGTGCGGTCACTCTGAGTGTGTAATGTGCTTAAACCTGGTAGTACGACGTGCTAGGCAGGTTGTACGAGACTGTGCGACCTCACCTTGCATACCAAGTTGGCGATGTGCCACACGAGTTTGTACATTATGCAGGAAAGGTTGTACATGTTCAGATTGTATGGTAAAAACATATTTCATTTGTGACTGTCAATCCTAAACAAATCAAATGCACAGATTTTAGATGTAATCATTATGTTCATCAGAATGTCCATTATATCAATCATGTCATCCCTATACTTCACATGATTTTTCAAAACATATTTAACATCAGACATCAATGGATCCACCTTCCTATATTCATCTAGAATCATCATTGCATCAAGAATAAGCACCAAAACATGTTGTTAAAAGTATAATTCATCAAGCAAATCATTCTTTCTTTTAACCATTTTCATGAACCGATTCAAATAAAAACCTCCATTAACATTTATAAAGTTCTAAACTTTAGGTGTCATAACAGCTCCTAGTCTTTCTCTTGTCAACATTTATCAACATCCAAATCCTTTACAGAAACATCATCATATGAACGTAAATCAAGTCAAGTTCCTTAATTATTTAGCATAAAACAAACACTACTCAAGCATAACACCTAACTCTTCAATACTCACTAATCAAGTAGGCACCTTTATCTCCCTAACACACCAAACATGAATATACTAACCTGGATTGAAGACTGATAGTGTGCGAGTATGTGGAGAGTTGTGATCTTCAAGGAGCAACTTCTAGCAATGGAAGAAATGGCTTGATGTTGATGAGGATGATGCGCCTTAGAGATAGAAGGAGGAGAGGATGTGATGTGTTTTAGGATTTTCTTAGAGAGAGAAAGTTAGAGAGAGGGGAGGAATGTTTTTAGGGATTTGTGCCCTAAATGTTTGCTTCCAAATCTCTCAATTGTCAACTGAATGACAACTTTTATACCAGCTTAGGATAGTACACACACTAATAAGTGTGCGGCATCATAGGGTTTCTTATGGGCTGGCTTGGGCCTGGTTTCAATAAGTATGCGGGCTTGATTTGCAGCCCAAACCAAAAAGGATTAAGGGAATGTGCGACTAGGAGTGGGGTGTACGAGTGGCGAGGTGTGCGGCCAAGACTAAGTCACAAAAATAATTTATTTCACTAACCAAAAATCACATAACACACATATAATATGTAATCAAGCAATTAATCCATTTAATAGTTATCAACTAAGTCTCATACATTAGATTCACATGATTAAAACATTTAAGAAACATGTAGGAAACCCGAAGTGTCACATTATCCCCAAGTTCAAGGAAATTTCATCCCGAAATTTAGAGCACAGCCACTAACAAGCAAGTGTGTTTAGACGTTTCGTGGGATGTCACATCATCCCCCTGTTAGTTTGGAATTTCGTCTTGAAATTCCGCTGTAGCCTCAGTGCTGGAAGTATTGTTTGCAAACAACTAGGGATACATGTGCATCATCTGGTCTTCCCGTTCCCAGGTAAACTCTAGGCCACGGTGCGAGTTCCAACGAACTCGAACGATAGGTATCTTGCTACGCTTGAGGGTTTTGACATCTCGATCCATGATCTCAACCGGTTCCTCAACAAAGCGTAGCTGATCGTCGATTATGTGCTCCTTAAAAGGAACTATGAGTGTTTCACCTAACAGACACTTCTTCAGATTTGATACATGAAAAACGTTATGTATCGCACTCAGTTCTTCAGGCAGGTTTAGTCTGTAAGATACCTTACTGATTTACTCGGTAATTTCAAAAGGTCCAACATATCGCGTATTAAGCTTGCCCCTTTTTCCAAAGCGTACCACACCTTTCCAAGGTGAGATTTTTAGTAGAACCCGGTCCCCGACCTGGAATTCTAGAGGTTTCCTACGCCTATCAGCGTAGCTTTTCTGATGGTCTCGAGCCGCCGCCATGCGTTGTTTAATCTGGGCAATCTTATCTGTGGTATCGAGCCCGAGTTCTAGGCCGGTAATTTGGCTTTCGCCAACTTCCGCCCAACACAAAGATGACCGGTATTTACGTCCATACAATGCCTTAAATGGAGCTGCCTGAATGCTAGTGTGGTAGTTGTTGTTGTAAGAAAATTCTACCAGAGGTAAGTTTCATTCCCACCCGTTTCCAAAGTCAATAACATATGCCATCAGCATATCTTCAAGTGTTTGGATGGTACGTTCAGTCTAACCATCCATCTGCGGGTGACAAGCGGTGCTCATGTCTAACTGTGAGCCAAAGGATTTGTGCATTGCCTGCCATAAGTCGGATGTAAAACGTGGGTCACGATCAGAGATGATAGAAGTTGGCACTCCGTGCCTAGCAACCACTTCTTTCAAGTAGATGGCTGCAAGTCTCAAAAACTTATCGGTTTCTTTGATCATGAGGAAGTGCACAGACTTGGTTAGACGGTCTACGATTACCCAAATGGTATCATTCCCGCTTTGGGACCTCGGTAAGCCAGTAACAAAGTCCATGGAAATTTGTTCCCATTTCCATGTTGGTTTTTCAGGTTGCTGTAGTAATCCCGACGGCTTTTGGTATTCAGTCTTAACTCTAGCACATGTCAAGCATTTGCTAACGTACTTTGCAATAATAGCTTTCATGTTAGGCCACCAATACAAGGCCTTAAGGTCGTGATACATCTTGTCGGAACCGGGACGTATCGAGTAGCGAGACTTGTGTGTTTCTTCTATCACAAGCTCTAGGAGATTTCCGTAAGATGGAACCAAGATACGTTCCATGAAATAGTCAATGCCATCGTTTTTAAGTTCGAGCTGCTTTTCCATGCCCCACATAGATTCAGCTAGAAGGTTTTCCGCTTTCAGTGCTTCGACTTGTGCGTTTCGAATCTGGTTAGGGAGGTTCTAGTGAATAGTAAGTTGTAAAGCGCGAACACGCTTAAGTTTGTTTTCTTTTCTGCTGAGGGCATCGAGCACAACGTTTTCCTTGCCCAGATGATATTTGATTGGGCACTCGTAGTCATTTAAGAGTTTGACCCATCGGCGTTGTCGCATGTTCAACTCTTTCTGGTCCAATATATGCTGGAGACTCTTGTGATCGGTGTAAATCATGCACTTGGTACCGTACAAGGAATGTCTCCATATCTTGAGTGCGAAAACTACTGCTCCCAGTTCCAAATCGTGCGTTGTCTAATTCCGTTCGTGGATCTTGAGTTGTCGAGATACGTAAGCTATAATTTTCTCATGCCGCATTAACACGCAACCGAGTCCTTGAATCGATGTGTCATAGTAGACAACAAAATTGTCGATACCTTCAGGTAATGAGAGAATAGGAGCACTACAGAGTTTTTCCTTCAGTTTCCGAAAAGCAGATTCCTGAGCATCGTTCCACTTGTAAGCAATACCCTTTTGGTTTAGAGTTGTGAGGGGTTGTGCAATCTTCAAAATTCCTCGATGAATCTATGATAGTAACCCGCCAATCCCAAGAATTGACGGATTTCGGTTGGAGTTTTTGGTGTAAGCCAGTTCTTGATGGAGTCAATCTTAGCTGGATCAACGTGGATCCAGCTTCGTTGACCACGTGTCCAAGAAAATGAACTTCTCAAAGCAAGAAGTCGCATTTCGAGAATTTAGCGTAGAGTTGTTCGTTGCGTAAGAGTTCCAGAATAAGATGTAGATGTTGCTCATGTTCCTCTAGATTCGTCGAGTAGATTAAGATGTCGACGATGAATACAATCACGAATTTGTCGAGATACGGTTTGCACACTCGGTTCATGAGATCCATGAAAACCGCAGGTGCGTTTGTCATTCCGAAGGGCATAACAAGGAATACGTAATGACCATAGCGTGTTCGGAAGGCTGTTTTAGAGACATCCTCATCCCAGACTCTTAACTGATGATAGCCTGATCATATGTCGATCTTAGAATAGTAACTCGACCCTCGCAACTGGTCGAACAGATCGTCAATACGTGGGAGTGGGTAACGATTCTTGAAAGTTACTTTGTTCAGTTCGCGATAATTGATGCACATACGAAAAGTGTCATCCTTTTTCTTGACAAAAAGTACTTGGGCTCCCCAGGGTGACGAGCTCGGACGAATAAAACCTTTATCCAACAGTTCCTCTAATTGCGTAGACAATTCTTCCAGTTCGGCTGGGGTTAGTTGATAAGGTGCATGAGCTATTGGTGCCGCTCCAGGAGTTAGCTCGATTTGAAATTCAACTTGACGGTGAGGAGGAAGGCCAGGTAATTCCTCAAGGAATACCTAGGGAAAGTCGCGTACGATGGAAAAGTCTTCAATCTTCCTTTCTTTCTCCTGAGTATTAGTGACGAGTGCTAGAATAGAGGTATGTGGTGTGCGTTAGGTGTATTATGATTTTATTGATATTTTAAGCCCATTTTACACATTAGTCAAGTTTTAAATTTATAAAACACGATATTCTACTAACACTAAACACACACTTGGGCAAGTGCACCCATCGTGAGCGTAGTATAGCGTTGGTAAGATACCGAGGTCATCCAAGGACACAAGAGCTTTTAATACCGGTTTATCCTCAACGTCTAATCAATCTAAAAATTTTTGAGAAAATATTTTTAAACATGAAAAATAAAAACTAAAAATGCAAAAATAAAAATAAAATAAAACACAGATAGACAAGATGAATCACTTGGATCCGACTCGCCTTTAATGTATCCTTTGATGATTTCATCACTTTTTAAGAGATTATATTAGCTATAGTAGTAGGCCCCTCTTTTGAAGGTGACATTACCCTCAACCCAGTGGTTTAAGTCAGCAAGGATACAATCCCAAAGGGTCGGAATATTGAAAGATAATTAATTAAGTTATTAATGCGAAAAGTGGTAGGCCTCTCTTTTGAAGGTGACGTTACCCTCGGCTAAGTGGTTTAATTCAGCAGGGATACAATCCCATGTAGTCGGTTTAATATATTAATAGTAGTTTACAAATGAGGGGATCAAGCCATTCGCACCCCCGCCTTCCAATACCAGTAGGTATTGAAGGAGGTCCTAGTAAGCTTAACCAGGTCCTTGCATGATCTATACACTGAACAAGGCGAGAACCTTACTAAACCGTTCCCTTAACCCCCGACCAGGTAGCCAACATATCTCTATATAGACCGTAGAGATATGAATGGTGTAAATCTTTTACTTTATATAAACAGTAAAGTAATGCCAAGACACCACGGACAAATGATAAAGAAGTTTCACCTTCAACATAAGAAACTAGTTATTAAAGTCATTAATACAAAACCAAATAAAAAGTGCGAAAAGATTAAAAATCAAAAGTAATACATTAAAGACTTGTCTTCACCAAGTGATGTAAGAGACTTAGCCAAACATGGCCTTTGATTGACAAGAACTCTTACTATCAATCTTAGATCCCGAGACTACTACACACTCTCTAAGGTGGATGATGGATGATGGTGGTGGATGTGGGTGTTGTAGTGGTGGTGGAGTGGTGGCAAAGTGGGAGAGAGGTGGTTTGCCAAGGGATATCTTTGAAGTGAACCAAGCACCTCTATTTATAGCCTGAACAGAAGCCCGGCCACGGCCCCGTGTCCAGCGAACACGCCCGCGTGGCTATCTCTTTCTCTTCCTTCATTTATTGCATTTGTCAGCATTGGGCTCCACACGGCCCGTGTTGGCTGGGCATGGCCCCGTGTGCAGAAGCGTATCTGTACTACCAAGATTTTGCAGGATTCTGCGAATTTTAGCGTTGACCACTCCTCGTGCTGGGCTGGGCACGCCCCCGTGGTGGGCATAGAAGCTTCCACAGCTTTGTCCTTTCTGCAGACACCTGACCACGCCCCCGTGTCCAGTGGGCACGGGCCGTGGTCAGGCTTCTGTTTCTTGTTTTTGTTCTTGAGGATGTTATCGAGGGGTCGGGCATGTCACGTTAATTCCTTTTCTTTGTATTTATGTTAGTTTTTGCTGCATATTTGTTCCTTTTGTTCGTTTAAGCTCATTTGGTCCTGAAAATACAAAAGGAAGACAAAAACACACTTTTTCCAACATTAGTACTAAAAAGGGTTAGTTTTATGCTTCATTTGATGTAATTTATATGTTGCATTTTACACACATCAAATACCCCCACACTTGAATCTTTGCTTGTCCTCAAGCAAAACTCTTTATTATGTGGCTTATACACCCAAATGGAATGGGTATGAGAGAAGTTTTGAGCTTGTCTTGAGTGTCGGGAATCCAAGATCGTTATTGGGTTTTATTTTTATTCTATTTACAATCCTATTCGTTGTGATTTATTTAGAACGTTTCATAAGAGAAATTACTTATTTGGGCATAACATGCCTCTTTAAAATTCCATTTATATACAAGTTCACATACCTCACGGGAGATCACTCAACACTTGGCCGAAGATGTATTTTTGTGAAACACTCGAGACCGGCATGGAACTTACTTCTACCATATGCTTGCCAAGCAATCAATACTCCTCCTTTTTAACTATTAACCTTCATAAATATCAAGAGGACTTTGGAAAGGGTTAGGCTTGGGCTAAGGGTAGGTGGTTTTGGTTAGTGGTTAGTAAAAAGGGCTAAAAGCGTAAAAGGCATCGGTCGTCGTAAAACTTTTTGTTTTTGTGACTGTTATTCAACTAAGCATCTTCAAATAAAGTTTCTTTGGGGAACTTGTTTGTTTATTGCTAGACTTTCATTTTTTTTTTATAAAGATATGTCATAAGATAACCAAGCTTTTTACTAAAACAAAGGGTTGAAAAGAAAAAAATGGTTTTGGTGGGTAAAAGGGTGTTTGTTTTGTGGGTTTAGAAATGAAAAGGTTTAGGCTCAAAGAGGGATTTTGGGTAGGTGCTAAAGAAAATGAAAAATAATGGTGTTGAAAGGAAAATGGGTTAGTCCTAATGCCTCCAACATTTACTTACTTGGGTTTAAGTTGGCAAGGACCGTGAATGTATCGTCGTGGCAAGTTCTAGAGTCGTAAGAACCAAGCGGCTATTCACACAAGAAACGAAAAATGAGCATTTAATTTAACGATGTATGTTTGTATGCTCAATAAAGGCTTAAAACTCACTTGTTGTGGGAATGGGTTTATAATCTGATCAAGTATATATAATCAAATTTTAATTAGATTTGTTATGCCGTTTCATAATTTACATATGTTAGTTCTTTTTATCACGACGCTATCGGTTGTAAATTTGTAAAAATATAACCTTTTTAGAACTTGTTATTCCCAATTTAAACCAAGACAAGTAAAAAAATGAAAATTTTTTAAAAAATTTGGGGTGATTAGCGGTTTCAATAGAGTTTTGTGTAAGGCTTGTTATTAGGAATTGCAAATTTCAAGGTTTTAGCATCCCCCCACACTTAAATTACACATTGTCCTCAATGTGTCCCAAAAATAAGTTTTTAGGTTGATTGAATGTGTAAAAAGATGTTGAAAAACAAAAGTTTGTGTTACTGGGCATCTGGCCACGACCCCGTGTTGGTCCAGGCACAGCCCTGTGGTCAGGTTGCCAGTACCATAATTAAACAGAAGGCTGGGCACGGGGCATGTTCAGTGAGCACGGCCCCGTGTCCCGTATCTTACCAACGCTATACTACGCTCACAATGGGTGCACTTGCCTAAGTGTGTGTTTAATGTAAGTAGAATATCATGTTTTATAAATTTAAAACTTGACTAATGCGTAAAATGGGCTTAAAATATCAATAAAATCATAACACACCTAACGCACACCAACCATCGATCTGGTTGGTCCTTTTCCGGATGCGCCCGTGATATGTGCAAAATGCAACATATAAATTACATCAATTGTGGCATAAAACTAACCCTTTTTAGTACTAATGTTGGAAAAAGCGTGCTTTTGTCTTCCTTTTGTATTTTCAAGATTAAAAGAGCTCAAATTAACAAAAGAAGCAAAAAGACAGCAAAATCTAACATAAATACAAGAAAAGGAACAAACGTGACATGCCCGACCCCACGACTGCATCTTCCCAAGCAAAACAAGAAGACAAAAGACTGAACACGCCCCGTGCTCAGCCAGCACGGGGGCGTGCCCAAGTGTCAGCAGAAAAGACAAAGTGGAAGAAGCTTCTATTGCCCACCACGGGGCCGTGCTCAGCGGGCATGGGGCCGTGGTCAACTATAAGATTCGCAGAATCTAGGCAAATCTTGATAGTACAGATATGCTTCTGCACACGGGATCGTGCTCAGCGGACACGGGGGCGTGGTCAACTAATAAAGACAAGAGCAATTAATGAAGAAAGAGAAGGATGTGGACACGGGGCCGTGCCCACTGGACACGGGGCCGTGCCGAAGCTGCTGTTCAGCCTATAAATAGGAGTGCTTGGCTCAAGCTCAAACCATCCCTTGGCACACCACCTCTCTCACACTTCACCCACCACCCACCACCACCGTAACACCACCATCCACCACCATCATCCATTGTCCATCATAGAGTGTGTGAGTCGTCTCGGGATCCATGATTGATCGTAAGAGTTCTTGACAATCAAGGCCATGTTTGCCTAAGTCTCTTACATCACTTGGTGAAGACAAAGTGTCTAGTGTAATACTTTTTATTTTTAATATTTTCGCACTTTTTAATTGGTTATGTATTAATGACTTTAATAACTAGTTTCTTATGTTGAAGGTGATTCTTCCTTATCGTTTGTCCGTGGTGTCTTGGCATTATTTTACTGTCTATATAAAATAAAATATTTTCACCATTCATATCTCCACGGTCTATATGGAGGTATGTTGGCTACCTGGTCGGGGGTTAAGGTAACGGTTTGGTAAGAGTCTTGCCGTTGTTCAGCGTTTAGAGATCCTGCAAGGGACCTGGGTCAAATTTAGTAGGACCTCCTTTAATACTTAACTGTATTGGATGGCGGGGGTCCAAACTCTTTGATCCCCTCATAAGTTAAACTACTATTAATACTATAACCCGGCTACTTAGGACAGTATCCTTGCTGATTCAGACTACTTAGCCGAGGGTAACGTCACCTTCAAAAGAGGGTCCTACAATAATTTTCATTAATAACTTAATTAATTATCTTTCAATAATCCGAACCTTTAGGATTGTATCCTTGCTGACTCAAACTACTGGGTTGAGGGTAACGTCACCTCCAAAAGAGGGGCCTACTACAATAACTAAGATAATCCCTTAAATAAGTGCAAAAGTGCGGAAATAATCAAAGGTTACACTAAACACGAGTCAGAACCAAGTGATTCATCTTGTCTATCTGTTTTTCTTTTATTTTTCCGCATTTTAGTTAATTTTTATTTTCTTAGTTTAAAACATTTTTCTAAACTTTTAATTTGATTAGACGTTGAGGATAAACCGGTACTAAAAGCTCTTGTGTCCTTGGACGACCTCGGTATCTTGCAAACACTATACTACCCTCACGATGGGTGCACTTGCCCATATGTGTGTTTAGTGTTAGTAAATAACTTGTTTTATAAATTTAAAACTTGACTAAAAAAGTGTTAAAAAGGGCTTAATAAATATATTAAAAACTAACGACACTTCACACGCATCAAGTTTTTGGCGCCGTTGCCGGGTACACAAGGATTTTAAGAAAGTTAAGAATCAGCGGCCTAATCGTTTTTCTTATTTTTCATTTTTTTTAGGATTTTTTCTTAGTTTTTCAGCTTCTGCAGAGCTCAGCACGGGCCGTGCCTGGTCGGACACGGGCCGTGTCCATCCTTGTTACTGGCAGTTTTTATTTTCCGAGTTACAGGGAGCTGAACACGGGGCCGAGTCGGTGCAACACGGGGCCGTGCCCAACTCCCAGTAACAGGGATCCGGAAAACAATCACTGTAACTCCGACCACGGGCCGTGTTCACTGAACACGGGGCCGTGGTGAACCTTCTGACCAACATTCTTTTCTGTTTTTTTCAGGACTGGGAACCCAGGCGCCACATTTGAACTTCCTACATAGTGCATGAGCCCGAACGCTTGAGACAGAAAAAGACTTAAAGCTAAAAACCAAGAGAAAGTTTCGGGGGACCCACTTCCAATGGCGGACCAACGTACCCTCATAGATTACCTATGGCCCACTGTAGGTAATCTCGGCGCCGCTATCAATGCACCAAATGTCGAGGCCAATAACTTTGAACTTCGGCCGCATTTGATACAGATGCTTCAAAACTCCGCAACCTTCCATGGGCTTGCGGACGAGGATCCCCATCTACATATTACTAATTTCTTAGAAATATGTCATACCTTTCGGATCAATGGAGCATCAAACGACGCCATTCGCCTTCGGATGTTTCCATTTTGACTAAAAGACCGAGCTAAGGTTTGGCTTAACACCCTCCCAGTTGGCTCGGTAAACACCTGGGATGAACTAGCCCAAAAGTTTCTATATAAGTATTTCCCTCCTGCTAAAACGGCTAAATTAATGACTGAAATTAATACATATTCACAAGAGGATGGGGAATCCTTATACGAAACTTGGGAAAGGTTCAAGGAGCTACTAAGATAGTGTCCTCATCACGGTCTTGCGGTATGGCAACAAGTATCCACTTTGTACAATGGGTTGTTGCCACGCACAAGACAAACACTTGATTCTAGCTCCGGGGGACTTTTAGGTAATCGTCGCCCAAATGAAATATATAATCAAATTGAGGAAATTGCTCAAACCAATTTTCAATGGCACACTCCCCGAGGCAATAAATCTATTGCCCCGGGCGCCCATAAGGTTGATGAAAGCACTTCTTTACAAGCCCAAATCGAAGCCCTTTCTTCAAAAATCAAAAAGCTAGAAATGATAAAAACGGTCTCGGTTATGGCTTGTGAAGGGTGTGGTGGGCCACATGAAAATTGGAGTTGTATGAAAGAATTAGATGAACAAACAGAAACGGTAAACTACATTGATAACAGACCTAGGCCGTTGGGTCCTCCAACAGGTACCTACAACCAAGGATGGCGTAACCACCCAAACCATGGTTGGAGAGATCCCGGCAATAGTAGTAACCAACAAAACCAACGAACTAACTTTCGACAACCACAAAATTTTCTTAACAACAAGGTGGACGAGAAAGGCTTGAAGATATTGTATCTCGCCTCATCTCCGACACCGAAAAGAAAAACTCGGATCGATTTCAGCAATTGGAATCGAATTTTAGAAATCAACAAGCTAGTATTCAAAACATTGAAAAAAAATTAAATCAAGTAGCTAAAAATTTCTCCGAGATACCACAAGGCGCGTTACCTAGCAATACCGAAACCAACCTAAAAGCACAAGTACATCTCATCGCATTAAGAAATCGAACCGTGGGTCCTGAGGAGGCTCCATTACCTCCAGATGAAAGAAGCCAGTCCAACCAAACCACGACTCCACCACACCCCAACCAGAAAAGGTGTTTTTACCGAATCAAGAGCCCACCAAGACTCCTCCGATTCCATACCCCGGTAGGTTAAATCGTCAAAAGACCGATGAGCAATTCGCAAAGTTCGAAAATTTACTAAAACAATTGCATGTTAATATTCCTTTTATTGAGGTCCTTACCCAAATGCCTAAATATGCAAAATTTACGAGGGACTTCCTCACTCATAAAAGGAAAATTGAATCATTGCAATTAGTTAACTTAGGCGAAGAATGCTCCGCCTTAGTACTCAATAAACTCCCACAAAAGAAAATTGATCTCGGAAGCTACACGATTCCTTGCTCGATTGGGGAATCCCCCGTTCGTAATGCATTAGCCGATCTTCGGGCTAGCATTAACCTAATGCCCACATCGATGTTCAAACGACTCGGCCTAGGAACAACGAGCCCTACAAAGATGAGCATACAACTCGCCGACAGATCCGTCAAATTTCCACAAGGTGTCGCTGAAAATCTATTTGTCAAAGTCGGCAACTTCGTTTTCCCGACCGACTCTGTCATCCTAGACATGGAAGAAGACGCCGATGTCCCTCTCATTCTTGGGAGGCCATTTCTAGCCACCGCCCAAGCAATGGTGGATATGAATGACGGAACACTAACATTGAAGTTTGGGGACGAGGAAGTGAAGTTTGGAGTGGGAAAGAGAGTAGAAGACGAAGACCCGGTCGACTACATGAAGGTCATAGACTCAAGCTTGGATGACGCTCTCCGACGGTGTAACATGGGATGCGAAACATCCCAATTGAGTGACATATGACCAGGCTTTGGGTCTAGCCAAGGACCCTTATAAACGTGGCGCACCACGGAGGCATTCCGCGGAACTATCCTTAGTTTAATTTAGATTAGTTTTTATGTTTTCTAGTTAAGTCTTAATTTCCAGGAATAAAACACACTTGAGATGGCAAAGGAAGCAAGGGAAGCTTGAACCAGCACCCCATGCAGGAAAACAGGGCCATCCGACGATTTTCTTCATTAACAGTAAGCTCGGCACGGGCCGTGTCCGCCCAACACGGCCCCGTGCTGCACAGTCTGCAGAAAAGACCCAGTTCCGGTAACTGGACACGGGCCGTGTTCACCCAACACGCCCCCGTGTCCAGGCTTCTGTTTCTCTTGAATTAATTTTGTTACTGGCACTTAAACACGGGGCCGTGCCCGGACAACACGGGCCGTGTTCAGCGCCCAGTAACACAAAATTTTTGCTTTTTCACCCTTTTTACACATTCAATCAACCTAAAAACTTATTTTTGGGACACATTGAGGACAATGTGTAATTTAAGTGTGGGGGGGGGGGGATGCTAAAACCTTGAATCTTGCAAGTCCTAAATACAAGCCTTACACAAAAGTCTATTGGAACCGCTAATCACCCCAAATTTTTTCAAAAATTTTCATTTTTTTTTACTTGTCTAGGTTTAATTTGGGAATTTCAAGTTCTAAAAAGGTTATATTTTTACAAATTTACAACCGATAGCGTCGTGATAAAAAGAACCAACATAAGAAAATTATGAAAAGGCATGACAAACTTAGTTAAAATTTGATTATATATACTTGATCACATAAAAACCCATTCCCACAAAAGTGAGTTTTGAGCCTTTATTGAGCATACAAATATATATCTTTAAATTAAATGCTCATTTTTCGTTTCTTGTGTGAATAGCCGCTTGGTTCTTACGATTCTAGAACTTGCCATGACAATACATTCCCGATCCTTACCAACTTAAACCCGAGTAAGTAAATGATGGAGGCATTAGGACTAACCCTTTTTATTTCTACACAATTATTTTTTCTTTTTTTTTACCACCTACCCAAAATCCCCCTAGTTAGCCCCTTTGAGCCTAAACCTTTTCATTTCATAACCCAAACCAAACACCCTTTCACCCACCAAAACCTTTTTTTCATTTTTAACCCCTTGTTTTAGTAACTAACTCGGTTCTTCGTATGACTTTTCAAAAAAAAAATTGTGTTGATGATGAAGCAAAAACAAATAAATAAGCAAGTTCATCAAAAATAACTTTGTTTGAATAATAGCTTCATCAAAATAAAAAAGTTGAAAAAAAATAGAAAGTCTTACGAAAACCGATGCTTTTTACGCTTTTTCGCCCTTTCTACTAACCACTAACCCGACCACCTACCTTTAACCCAAGCCTAACCCTTCACCCAAAAAGTCCTCTTGATATTTACAAAGGTATATAGTTAAAAAGGAGGAGGATTGATTGCTTGGCAAGCTTATGGTAGGAATAAGTTCCATGCCGCTCTCGAGTGATCCACTAAAATACATTTTCGGCCGAGTGTTGAGTGATCCCCCGTGAGGTATGTGAACTTGTATATAAATAGAATTTTAAAGAGGCATGTTATGCCCTAATAAGTAATTTATCTTATGAAAAGTTTTAAATAAATCATGACGAATAGGATTGTAAATAAATAAAAATAAAACTTAATAAAGAATCTTGGAAATCCCGACACTCTATGACAAACCCAAAAACTTTCTCTTCTACCCATTTCATTTGGGAGTGTAAAGCCACATTATAAAGAGTTTTGCTTGAGGACAAGCAAAGATTCAAGTGTGGGGGTATTTGATGTGTGCAAAATGCAACATATAAATTACATCAATTGTGGCATAAAACTAACCTTTTTTTAGTACTAATGTTGGAAAAAGTGTGCTTTTGTCTTCCTTTTGTATTTTAAGGATTAAAAGAGCTCAAATTAACAAAAGAAGCAAAAAAGACAGCAAAATCTAACATAAATACAAGAAAAGGAACAAACGTGACATGCCCGACCCCACGACAGCATCTTCCCAAGCAAAACAAGAAGACAGAAGACTGAACACGCCCCGTGCTCAGCCAGCACGGGGGCGTGCCCAAGTGTCCGTAGAAAAGACAAAGTGGTAGAAGCTTCTATTGCCCACCACGGGGCCGTGCTCAGCGGGCACGGGGCCGTGGTCAACTATAAGATTCGCAGAATCTAGGAAAATCTTGATAGTACAGATATGCTTCTGCACACGGGGTCGTGCTCAGCGGACACGGGGGCGTGGTCAACTAATAAAGACAAGAGCAATTAATGAAGAAAGAGAAGGATGTGGACACGGGGTCATGCCCACTGGACACGGGGTCGTGCCGAAGCTTCTGTTCAGCCTATAAATAGGAGTGCTTGGCTCAAGCTCAAACCATCCCTTGGCACACCACCTCTCTCACACTACACCCACCACCCACCACCACCATAACACCATCATCCACCACCATCATCCATTGTCCATCATAGAGTGTGTGAGTCGTCTCGGGATCCAAGATTGATCGTAAGAGTTCTTGACAATCAAGGCCATGTTTGCCTAAGTCTCTTACATCACTTGGTGAAGACAAAGTGTCTAGTCTAATACTTTTTATTTTTAATCTTTTCGCACTTTTTAATTGGTTATGTATTAATGACTTTAATAACTAGTTTCTTATGTTGAAGGTGATTCTTCCTTATCGTTTGTCCGTGGTGTCTTGGCATTATTTTACTGTCTATATAAAATAAAAGATTTTCACCATTCATATCTCCACGGTCTATATGGTGGTATGTTGGCTACCTGGTCGGGGGTTAAGGGAACGGTTTGGTAAGAGTCTTGCCGTTGTTCAACGTTTAGAGATCCTGCAAGGGACCTGGGTCAAATTTAGTAGGACCTCCTTCAATACTTAACGGTATTGGATGGCGGGGGTCCAAACTCTTTGATCCCCTCATAAGTTAAACTACTATTAATACTATAACCCGGCTACTTAGGACTGTATCCTTGCTGACGCAGACTACTTAGCCGAGGGTAACGTCACCTTCAAAAGAGGGGCCTACCATAATTTGCATTAATAACTTAATTAATTATCTTTCAATAATCCGACCCTTTAGGATTGTATCCTTGCTGACTCAAACTACTGGGTTGAGGGTAACGTCACCTCCAAAAGAGGGGCCTACTACAATAACTAAGATAATCCCTTAAATAAGTGCAAAAGTGCGGAAATAATCAAAGGTTACACTAAACACGAGTCGGAACCAAGTGATTCATCTTGTCTATCTGTTTTTCTTTTATTTTTATTTTTCAACATTTTAGTTAATTTTTATTTTCTTAGTTTAAAACATTTTTCTAAACTTTTAATTTGATTAGACGTTGAGGATAAACCGGTAATAAAAGCTCTTGTGTCCTTGGACGACCTCGATATCTTGCCAACACTATACTAAGCTCACGATGGGTGCACTTGCCCATATGTGTGTTTAGTGTTAGTAAATATCGTGTTTTATAAATTTAAAACTTGACTAAAAAAGTGTTAAAAAGGGCTTAATAAATATATTAAAAACTAACGACACTTCACACGCATCAACCCGGTGCAGTGAAATTTATCATAGTTGCTATGGATTACTTCACAAAATGGGTGGAGGCAAAACCCCTGGCGTCAACCACCGCAATGGTTATCAGGTGTCACACCCCGACCACGTAGAACATACAAAACGTGGCGGAAACATCGGGGAGTGTTGTAACAGAATTAATTGTCTCAAATCCATGGCAAATGAAGTTTTGTTTTATTGATTAAAGGTGTTACAATGTCTTAACAAACAAAGAAATACAACATAATTAACTAGTCTTGCATCTTTTATTGTCACTAAAGCCCAAGTCTGCCTATGTGTATCTTGATCATCTTATGCAACAGCTCCTGAAAAACACATGTGAAAATAGGTACGTCAGCATAAAAATGCCTGTGAGATACATAGGTTTTGTGAAAATAGGTTTCATGACTTATGTTTGAGAAAATGTTTAGTCATGAACCTTGTTATTTGCTTTGTTTTGTAAATCATTTGAAAAACGATAAGATCAGATGATACGTATAAATAAGAGAATAATGCATGGTTAAATGAATAACCATGTAAAATGAGTTTGTATAAGTTAAGTTGTTTGTAAAACAATGTATTGTAAAAAGTATGTTATTTGTATAAAATGTTATATGTATCAAACTGAAATGATTCAAATAACGCTACAATATGTAATACCATACAAACACTTATATATAGGAAGTACCAGCGGCGTATCCACCATGCTTGTATCATATTACACACATATCGTTACTTAATCATTTAATCAAACCAAACCACCAAATTAATGTTTAACAATAGAAGAAATGTTTATGTATGGTCAAATACGGTTCACAGATACAAACGGTTCACAGATACAAACGGTTCACAGATACAACCGGTTCACAGATACAAACGGTTCACAGATACAAACGGTTCACAGATACAAACGGTTCTCAGATACAAACGGTTCACAGATACAAACGGTTCACAGATACAAACGGTTCTCAGATACAAACGGTTCACAGATACAAACGGTTCTCAGATACAAACGGTTCACAGATACAAACGGTTCACAGATACAAACGGTTCTCAGATACAAACGGTTCACAGATACAAACGGTTCATAGTTATAAACGGTTCACAGATACAAACGGTTCGCAGGTACAAACGGTTCACAGATACAAATGATTACAACGGTTCACATAGTCAAATAGTTATAAACGGTTCAAAATGTAATATAATGTGTTCATATACTGGATGAGCATATGCAACAAAATGTAATGTAAAACAATGTACTAAATATGCACACAATGGCATACATAGCATGAAATGTAATGAAATCATGTACTATAATGTACTAATGAACATAGCAGTTATATGATGTCAAAACAGGAAAGCATGAAAGTAACAAGTAGGCACATGTGTTTCACCACAAAACAGTTTGGAAAACAGTAAAAGAGGGGTCTATGTACTCACTTGAGATTGCTTAGTAGTCCTTGAGTAACAACCAAACAATGCTAGAGATCACGGATATCAAACGGCACCTAATATAGGTAACTATGTTAATAAACCGGACCTAAATCGGAAGATCTGATAGAATGAGGGTTCGTAAACCAAACGAGTATAGAGACTCGTGTCATATGGTTTAACAAAGCCTACATACTAAATGAAACCTTAATCTAAGTGCTTTCGACCCATTACGACCCGTTTAGGTAGCTTATGCTACTTTAACGCGTCGTTCGCGTGAAACGCGTTCGGACCGCCTAACTAGTCCTATGACAAGTGTTATATGCCTAAACATGTTACATAATCAGTTATGTGACAAAGGTTTAGGTTACATATGCTTAATTACCAATTATACATGAAAAGGGTATTCTGGTAATTTACCTAAGGCATATAAACTACCTATCATACAACTACTCAAACGATGTGACCATAGGGTATAACCTCGGAAGGTTATTCCCTACCTACTATGGTCACCTAATGTGTTTGGTCGGATCCTAATGATCGACCAAAAGGGTCGGGTTCGAAGGTATAAGCGATTTATCAGATCGCTTACCCTTACGACCCTAGACAACGTGGTAATCAGTAGGCATAGTCCCAAGGGACTATAACCATCGTGATTACAATCACGTTGCGAAGTTCAAACGAACTTCGCATTGACCATAAGCTGGTCAACGCTGAAAGTCAAACAAAGTTTGACTTTCTGACTTGAAAAACAATAAAATAAAGAAAAGAACGAAAGAATACTTACGAAGGGTCCCCGAATGCTAATCCCGATCCAAGAACTCAGGTATGAAACAATGGTTTCAACTTAGAGCTCTCAAATCAAGATTCTAGTGATTTTAGCTATGGAATGGGTTGGGTATTTATAGGAATACCCGAACCGTTAGGATCGTTTCATGTAAAACGTGCCATGATCCAAGGCGTACACTTGTCGGAAACTCATGGTGGCTAAATGTGATCCTTATCAGCTGACTAGACAAGTGTGAGTGTGTGGTTGAGGATTAAACAGCTGAAATCTGATGAACAAAACATTGAATCTGGTCTGATCATGCAGTCGCGTAGCGCGACGGGTAGGCCCTTAGGGCTCGCGCTACGCTACTGCCTCCCAGTTCCAGAATTGTTTCAAAAGTGACAGGTTTAGTCCCTGCAGCCCGTTTAAGAGATTTTCGATGCGTTTGAACCCCGTTAACCTCATTTCAAGGCTCTAAAATGAAGTTAAAGTATAGGGAACTCAAAACATGCTAAAAAATATCTCAGATGTCGGTTCGTTTGGCCGTACGATCGCGATGTTCGCTTAATTACGACGGAATGCGTATAAGCGCGAAAAACGATCCAAATGACGCGACGAATGGATTTTTCTTATGGCGAACACTAAAATATAATATAGTCATGCTTACATAAATTTTTGGATGTCCAGATGTATTCAGAACGTAAGTTATGCGCGAAAATGCAAACTTGTGCACTTTTTGACACTTTTAGTCCCTGAATGACACAAAAGTTTATTTTAGCATACCGAACACCTCAAAGCCTATTTCTAAGCTATGTAAGGGATATTTATGGTATGTTTAACTTATGGTCATGTTCCGGAAAGTCTGTTACAGTTCAAATTGGCATACTTTCGCAGTTTGTCAACTTTAGTCCCTGTAAGCGATTTAACTTTGATTTCACCACACCAAACCTTCCAAAACTTATATCTAAGTTATGTAAAGGTTATTTAAGGTATGTTAAGCCTATTTCACTATTCCAGAGTGTTCGTTGCATTAAACTGGTTATATTTACGCATCAGTGCGCGTGTAACCTTCCAGAAAGCGATTTAGAGTTTGAAATTGAACAAGAATTGATATGTGCAAATGATACACATATTTTTACAAATCCCAAGTATGAAATACAATATTTCATTGGTTTGGAATTTGTTTGATGGTCGCAGTGACACAGGTGTTACATCAGGAAATTCATATGGGAGCATATTATTGTCGATTTGGGTTACCACTTCACATCATTACAGATAACGGTACCAATTTTGCTTCCGACGATTTACAAAAATGGATGAAAGAGATGCGCATCGAACACAGTTTCGCCTCCGTGGCGCATCCACAGGCAAACGGTCAAGTTGAGAGCATCAATAAGCAGATTGTGGATGGTATCAAGGCAAGATTGGGAACCGCAAGAAGAGGCAGGGTTGATGAGTTGCCAAGTATTCTTTGGGCTCATCGCACCATGCCAAAGACTAGCACGGGTGAAACACCGTTCAGCCTTGTCTACGGAACGGAGGTCGTGATCCCAGCAGAGATCAGTCTTTCGTCACCCCGCATGCTAGCTATGGAGAAACAAAACAATGAACAAGAGCGCCGGCTTGACTTGGACCTCCTTGAAGAAAGACGAGAAAATGCAGCCATTAATGAGGCCAAGTACAAATCAAAATTGGAAAAATATTATAATGCGCGAGTTCGCATATGCACCTTCCTACCTGGGGATTTTGTCTTGGGACATAATGAAGCATCAAATGCCAAGCGCCCTGGGAAGTTCGCGCCTAAATGGGAAGGGCCTTACGTGATCAACGAGGTCCTGGGCAAAGGAGCATACACCCTGCGCAGGATTGATGGAACGGATGTTCCGCGGACGTGGAATGCTCAGCAGCTGCGCATGTGCTACATGTAATCTTAGCATCCTTTGTACTTGGAAGGTTCCCTGCACCTTACCAACGCACAATGCAAGGACCGTTACTTACATATGCATCAATCTTAATTATCTTATTTATCCTAAATGTAATCTTAACAGCTTTGTAACTATCGGCCTCTGCGCCTTATCAAAATCAATGCAAAGTTTGTTACTTAAATCATACCTTATTTTTATGTTTTATTACAAATGCATGCAATTTTTTTTGGTAAGTACAAAAACATTATGGTAATCTAATACAAGTCTCATGAACACTCTGCAGTCACATGTTACTACGCAAGGTCAACTCCTATGTTCACACATGATCTTTGTTTGTCTCACCTAAACAAAGTAATTGTACTCATGCAAATATTGTAACTAAAACATGTCATATATTAACAATAAATTTACTTGCGCGCCAGCGCATTAACAAGTTACAAGAAAGGGGATCCGACATCCTAAGCATGTTCAACAACAAAAATAACTTCCACAAGTTACAACGACCTAATCTAGGTCTTCTTCATCTGAAACATCCGACCCGTTAGGAAATATTTCCTTCAACTGGTCCACATAGTTCTCAGACTTAAGCGCAGTGGTTACTAAATACATCACCGAGAGGCGCAGGTTATTGTATTCTTCTTTAGCAGCAGCATGATCAGCACTGGTGTCAACCCCACAGGTGGCAGACCTGCTGGTGTCCCAGTCAACCTTCAAAGCGCTGGTAATGTGCTGAGTACATTCCGCATAACCCTGCGTATACCCGTCGTTGCGCACAGCCACCGTCAGGTTGGCGACAGTTTGGTCTAGATCAATTGAGTTCAGAATTGAATTTGCAACCTGTGCAGACAAAGTCATAAAATGAGTTTATGCAAACTTTTTCAAAATACTACAAGGGGTTGAGATACTTACATTTATGATCCCATGATGTTGCATCCATAACAGGTTGTTTTTCATAGGATTAACCAAGCACTCCGCCATCACCCGGGCAGTCTCAGAATTTTCAAGTTTCTTTTTGGTTTCGGTGAGGCGGCGAGTAGATTCAGCTTTTTCAACCTTAGCAAGCTGCAAATCTTTCTTGGCAGGCTCGAGTTCCGCTTTGACTTGTTCTTGATCATTTAATAAAGATGTAAGTTCTTCAATCTCCTTATTTCTAAGGGAAAGAGTTGCGCAAGTTTGTACCTCTATCTGCTCACTTCTTTCTCTATGAGAACGAGCTTCATCGTGGGCAGCTTTCGCATCATCTTTTTCTTTTTTCAACTTTTCAATCTCCGCTTTGATATTGTTCACATTGTTTTCAAGAACCATGTTTTCGTTGTTATCTTTCTCACATATTTCTCTTCATCTCTTGTGTTCTTCTGAAAGGAGAGCAGCTTCAGCTTCTGCTTTCTTTTTCCAACTCATAGCTGACCACTCTTCTGTCTTTTGTTCACCCTTAAATTTCGCTTGATCAGGGTCAAGTTTAGCTCTCAAAGCAACAATCTTTGCCTTCTCCTCAGCAACTTCTTTCTTTGAAGCTTCAACAGCGTCCCACTCCTTATGCCTACTACGCCATTCGCGAACTATCCTGTGAGTTGTTGAAGTTGAGCTGGCAGTCTCTTGAAGATATGCCCGGTAAGTACGTTCGTGCATTTGCTCTTCTTGGAACTTAATTTCTGCTGGAGGGAAGGCACCTTGAAACCATTCCTGGCAAACTTGCCAATCAGAAAAAGCATCTCCTTGCTTCAACTTCCATACAGGCGTATGGATGTCAGAAGCTCTCTTCTCAGAGTAAGTCCTATAGTAGTAATCCCCCGGAGTCTCATCCGGGCGGATAGAAGTTTCTTCTTCCGCATCATGCACCACAAAGCCCTGCTCAACATGAACTGGATTTTCTTCAACATTAGCTCGGGGAGGCTCGGAAGTGGGTGCAGAGGAAGAAGGAATGGTTATCACAGGAACTTCTTCTTCAATAATAGATTTTGTCTTTTCAGACCCCTGCGCCACAACCTCGGGAGAAAATGGCTTGGTAACACCAGCGTCAGCCACTTCCACCTCCGCCTCCGCCTCAACAATTTTCTCTGTTTCAACCTCCACAGTTTTCTCTACTTCCGCTTCCACAGTTTTTGTACCCTCTAATTTTTCTTTAATAGACACACGGGGAGGTAACGGTGGAAGGTCATCATTGAAAGCAGATGATGATTCCTGGTGAACAGACAAAACAGGTTTTTCTGCAAAGGAAAGTTTACAAAGTTATTTCATCATATGATAAAGTGGGAACCTGAAACAGGCACTTACCAGGGGAAAGTTTCGCATCAAAGGCATCAAAATTGCCTTTCTTACCAATTTTCTTCCTCGATGTCTTTTTTGGAGGCTGCGCTGCAGTTTCACCCTCAGGCTTCTTTCTCTTACCCGCTTTGGTCCTCACCAACGGTTCCGGGCTAGACTCCACGTCGATTGGATCATCAGAGTTTAGAGCTGGGATATCCTCGGTGTCTCAGGGCTCCGCTTTTGGCTATTTAGCAGGTACAGGCACAAGACCCTCTAATGAGTCAGACACCACTACGTAATGACACCAAGAGTCAGACACAAGGCGCGTACCTTTCTTCTTCTCTACCTTTGGAACGTCCACCTTTGGCAAGTCGGTTTTCTTAGGCGCAGTAATGGCAGCTGGTGCATGTTTCTTCTTTTTCATCTTCGGGCCTATGCCTAAATTGATCAACTCACCTATCCAAAAGAATTCATATTGCAATATTACCCAAAGCGCAATGTCAGCAAAGAGTAATATTGCATCCAAGATGTAAAAAAGAAGAACTTACCAACATCACCAGCAGGTTGCGCTTCCAGATCTGAATCCTTGGGGAGCGCAAAGTTCTTCACAATCTGATGATACCACGGCCTTTCATCAGCACCTATGTTGTCATCTTCCCTTTCTCTCATTCATACGCTACCACATATAAGGAAACATCTGCAAAAGGGAGACCGATAACAAACAAGTTCATATAATCCAAACAAAGGGTTTGTGTGACTTACTGATTTTATCTTCCATGTACACTGGCTTGTCACGGCGATCTGCTCTCCATAATAAACTCATTTTAGCAGCAAGTAATGCCCTCTCCGGCAGCTGGATAGAAGGAATCTCTTTAATATCCTAATGCCAGATCTCATTCACCGAAGTTTCAAGCGTTTCCACCAGAATATCTTCTGCACCTTGGAAGTTCATCTTCACCAGTATTACTCCTGATTTAATAAAAAAGAACTTGCCTTTCCATTCGTGGAATGATTTTGGAGGAACGAGCAGAATTTTCTTGCCTGACGAACGTTGCATAAATGAGTATAAACCTTGAGAGCAATGTAGCTGATAAAATACCCGAAATCGATTGACCAAGGGTTCAATACCCATCGATTGAGAAAGAAACACAAAATGTCGGATTCGAACCATCCCCATGGGATTTAGCTGAGATATATGAAATTGATAAAAAGCCAGTATGTCGAGAAGAAATTTGGTGACCGGAAATCGAAAATTCCCATCCACGAAATAATCCCAAAACAAGGTAATATAACCGACCGGAGCCTGTGCAGCCGTCTGTCCTTCCCTTGGGTAAATGGCACCCCAACTATCTAGAAACTTGAAACCTTTAACCAGACCAATTAAAGGTCTCTTCGGACCACTTTAGCGGTGGCAAGGACGAAGACATTTCTTCTGTTGAAGTTTCTTGATGTTCTCCGGTAGACATAAAGGATACAAGACGCAGTTGCAGGAATCTTTTAAAGAAGATTGAAAAAATGAGGAAGACGAAAGGATTTGAAGATAAGTGCTAAAAAGAAGTAACCGCGCAAGGGTTTGTATACCCATCGCCATTAATGCTCTGGAAAAACGTGCAGCCCCTTTTTCAGGAAAACACGTTTATCGAGGCAATAAGGGCGAGTGGGGAAACAAAAAGGGCTTCACGCGTGCGTGGAAACCATGAATGACGACGCCCAATTAATGCTTGACGTCTGACATGGGGACAGCCTGTCACCTAACCATCACATGTCAACATCAGTACAATACCTTTTACCAACTAGACTGCCACAAACAAGCATTTTCAAATTCAAATCATGAGAACTTTAGCTTGAAGAAAGGGAAAATATCTTCTCCAAGAAGTTTGTTAATACCCTGCGCCGAGCAATTTGTGTATTACTTAACAGCAAAAGCGCACACTACATTTTTTATAGTCCAGTGCTCCACCTACTTGCCATTCACACACAGGATCACCACTAGACTGGGAGGACTTGAAGAGGTATGGTCCCAAAAACCATGCGCAAGAACAGAGGACCATACCATAATTACACTCCAAATTCACCTCAAACAGACCTTGCGCGGCCGCACAACGAGTCCAAGGAAGATTTGGAAATATTAGTCTTTAATAACCATGCGCTGGAGAAAAGAAAGACAAATGTTCAATTAACTCCCTTACGCGGGCTCGCGCAAGGGTATGGTTAAGCTTGAAGTTTTGACAGCAGAAGACAAGTCTTGAACTCATCCACGCACATAAAAATAATGACTTGAGCCAAAGAATTTTTTCTGCTATAACATAATGGACACGTGATGTGTGCAAAATGCAACATATAAATTACATCAATTGTGGCATAAAACTAACCCTTTTTTAGTACTAATGTTAGAAAAAGTGTGATTTTGTCTTCCTTTTGTATTTTCAGGATTAAATGAGCTCAAATTAACAAAAGAAGCAAAAAGACAGCAAAATCTAACATAAATACAAGAAAAGGAACAAATGTCACATGCCCGACCCCACGACAGCATCTTCCTAAGCAAAACAAGAAGACAGAAGACTGAACACGCCCCGTGCTCAGCCAGCACGGGGGCGTGCCCAAGCGTCAGCAGAAAAGACAAAGTGGTAGAAGCTTCTATTGCCCTCCACGGGGCCGTGCTCAGCGGACACGGGGCCGTGGTCAACTATAAGATTCACACAATCCAGGAAAATCTTCATAGTACAAAGATTCTTCTGCACACGGAGTCATGCTCAGCGGACACGGGGGCGTGGTCAACTAATAAAGACAAGCTGCATTAAATGAAGAAAGAGAGGATGTGGACACGTGGCCGTGCCCACTGGACACGGGGCCGTGCCCGAGCTTCTGTTCAGCCTATAAATAGGAGTGCTTGGCTCAAGCTCAAACCATCCCTTGGCACACCACCTCTCTCACACTTCACCCACCACCCACCACCACCATAACACCATCATCCACCACCATCATCCATTGTCCATCATAGAGTGTGTGAGTCGTCTCGGGATCCAAGATTGATCGTAAGAGTTCTTGACAATCAAGGCCATGTTTGCCTAAGTCTCTTACATCACTTGGTGAAGACAAGTGTCTAGTGTAATACTTTTTATTTCTAATCTTTTCGCACTTTTTACTTGCTTTTGTATTAACGACTTTAATAACTAGTTTCTTATGTTGAAGGTGATTTTTCCTTATCGTTTGTCCGTGGTGTCTTGACATTATTTTACTGTCTATATAAAATAAAAGATTTTCACCATTCGTATCTCCACGGTCTATATGGAGGTATGTTGGATACCTGGTCGGGGGTTAAAGGAACGGTTTGGTAAGAGTCTTGTCATTGTTCAGCGTTTAGAGGTCCTGCAATGGACCTGGGTCAAATTTAGTAGGACCTCCTTCAATACTTAACGGTATTGGATGGCGGGGGTCCAAACTCTTTGATCCCCTCATAAGTTAAACTACTATTAATACTATAACCCGCCTATTTAGGACTGTATCCCTGCTGACTCAGACTACTTAGTCGAGGGTAACGTCACCTCCAAAAGAGGGGACTACCATAATTTGCATTAATAACTTAATTCATTATCTTTCAATAATCCGACCCTTTAGGATTGTATCCCTGCTAACTCAAACTACTGGGTTGAGGGTAACGTCACCTTCAAAAGAGGGGCCTACTACAATAACTAAGATAATCTCTTAAATAAGTGCAAAAATGTGAAAATAATCAAAGGTTACACTATACACGAGTCGGAACCAAGTGATTCATCTTGTCTATCTGTTTTTTCTTTTATTTTTATTTTTCAGCATTTTAATTAGTTTTTATTTTTCTTAGCTTAAAACATTTTTCTAAACTTTTTGATTTGATTAGACGTTGAGGATAAACCGGTACTAAAAGCTCTTGTGTCCTTGGACGACCTCGGTATCTTACCAACACTATACAACGCTTACGATGGGTGTACTTGCCCATATGTGTGTTTAGTGTTAGTAAATATCGTGTTTTATAAATTTAAAACTTGGCTAAAGAAAGTTTAAAAGGGCTTTAAATATACTTAAATTCATATACACACTTCACACGCATCAAATTTTTGGCGCCGCTGCCGGGGACACAAGGATTTTAAGAAAGTTAGGAATCAACGGCCTAAATGTTTTTTCTTATTTTTTCATTTTTTTAGGATTTTTCTTAGTTTTTCAGTTTCTGCAGAGCTCAGCACGGGCCGTGCCTGGTCAGACACGGGCCGTGCCCAGCATTATCACTGGCAGTTTTTATTTTCCGAGTTACAGAGAGCTGAGCACGGGGCCGTGTCCAACTCCCAGTAACAGGGATCCGGAGAACAATTACTGTAAATTTGACCACGGGCCGTGTTCACTGAGCACGGGGCCGTGGTGAACCTTCTGACCAACATTCTTTTCTGTTTTTTATCGCAGGACTTGGAACCTTGGCGCCACATTTGAACTTCCTACGTAGTGCATGAGCTCCAGTTCTAGTAGAGACATAAAAGAACCTCTAGAAGAACCCGAACGCTTTCTCAGAAAAAGACTTAAAGCTAAAAATCAAGAGAAAGTTTCGGGGGACCCACTTCCAATGGCGGATCAACGTACCCTCATGGATTACCTACGGCCCACCGTAGGTAATCTCGGCGCCACTATCAATGCACCGAATGTCGAAGCCAATAACTTCGAACTTCGACCGCATTTGATACAAATGCTTCAAAACTCCGCAACTTTTCATGGGCTGGCGGACGAGGATCCCCATCTACATATTACTAATTTCTTAGAAATATGTGATACCTTTCGGATCAATGGAGCATCAAATGACGCCATCCGCCTTCGAATGTTTCCATTTTCACTAAAAGACCGAGCTAAGGCTTGGCTTAACACCCTCCCAGTTGGCTCGGTAAACACCTGGGATCAACTGGCCCAAAAGTTTCTATATAAGTATTTCCCTCCTGCTAAAACGGCTAAATTAATGACTAAAATCAATACATATTCACAAGAGGATGGGGAATCCTTATATGAAACTTGGGAAAGGTTCAAGGAGCTACTAAGAAAGTGTCCTCATCACGGTCTTGCGGTATGGCAACAAGTATCCACTTTCTACAATGGGTTGTTGCCACACACAAGACAAACACTTGATTCTAGCTACGGGGGACTTTTAGGTAATCGTCGCCCAAATGAAAAATATAATCAAATTGAGGAAATTGCTCAAACCAATTTTCAATGGCACACTCCCCGAGGTAATAAATCTATTGCCCCGAGCGCCCATAAGGTTGATGAAAGCACTTCTTTACAAGCCCAAATCGAGGCCCTCTCGTCGAAAATCAAAAAGCTAGAAATGACAAAAACGGCCTCGGTTATGGCTTGTGAAGGGTGTGGTGGGCCACATGAAAATTGGAGTTGTATGAAAGAATTAGATGAACAAACAGAAACGGTAAACTACATTGATAACAGACCTAGGCCGTCGGGTCCTCCAACGGGTCCCTACAACCAAGGATGGCGTAACCACCCAAACCTTGGTTGGAGAGATCCCGGCAATAGTAGTAACCAACAAAACCAACGAACTAACTTTCAACAACCACAAAACTTTTCTCAACAACAAGGTGGACGATAAAGGCTTGAAGATACTGTATCTCGCCTCATCTCCGACACCGAAAAGAAAAACTCGGATCGATTTCAGCAATTGGAATCGAATTTTAGAAATCAACAAGCTAGCATTCAAAACATTGAAAAACAATTAAATCAAGTAGCTCAAAATTTCTCCGAGAGAGCTCAAGGAGCGTTACCTAGCAATACCGAAACCAACCCAAAAGCACAAGTACATCTCATCACGTTGAGAAATCGAACCGTGGGTCCTGAGGAGGCTCCATTACCGTCAGATGAAAGAAGCCAGTCCAGCCAAACCACGACTCCACCCGCACCCCAACCAGAAAAGGATTCTTTACCAAATCAAGAGCCCACCAAGACTCCTCCGATTCCGTACCCCGGTAGGTTAAATCATCAAAAGACCGATGAGCAATTCGCAAAGTTCGAAAATTTACTAAAACAATTGCATGTTAATATTCCTTTTATCGAGGTAATTACCCAAATGCCTAAATATGCAAAATTTATGAGGGACTTCCTCACTCATAAAAGGAAAATTGAATCATTGAAATTAGTTAACTTAGGCGAAGAATGCTCCGCCTTAGTACACAACAAACTTCCACAAAAGAAAATCGATCCCGGAAGCTTCACAATTCCTTGCTCGATTGGGGAATCCCCCGTCCGTAATGCATTAGCCGATCTTGGGGCTAGCATTAACCTCATGCCCACATCGATGTTCAGACGACTCGGCCTAGGAACAACGAGTCCTACAAAGATGAGCATACAACTCGCCGACAGATCCGTCAAAATTCCACAAGGTGTCGCTGAAAACCTATTGGTTAAAGTTGACAATTTCGTTTTCCCAACCGAATTTGTCATCCTAGACATGGAAGAAGACACCGATGTTCCTCTCATCCTCGGGAGGCCATTTCTAGCCACCGCCCAAGCAGTGGTTGACATGAATGACGGAACACTAACGTTGAAGTTTGGGGACGAGGAAGTAAAGTTTGGAGTTGGAAAGAGAGTAGAAGACGAAAACCCGGTCGACTACATGAAGGTCATAGACTCAAGCTTGGATGACGCCCTCCGACGGTGCAACATGGGATGCGAAACATCCCACTTGAGTGACATATGACCAGGCTTTGGGTCTAGCCAAGGACCCTTATAAACGTGGCGCACCACGGAGGCATTCCACGGAACTATCCTTAGTTTAGTTTAGAATAATTTTTATATTTTCTAGTTAGTTTTAAGTTTCAGGAATAAAACACACTTGAGATAGCAAAGGATACAAGGGAAGCTTGAACCAGCACCCCATGCAGGAAAACAGGACCATCCGACAAAATTCTTCGTTTACAGTAGGTACGGCACGGGCCGTGTCCGCCCAACACGGCCCCGTGCTGCACAGTCTGCAGAAATACCCAGTTCAGGTAAACTGGACACGGGTCGTGTTCACCCAACACGCCCCCGTGTCCAGGCTTCTGTTTCTCTTGATTTAATTTTGTTACTGGCACTTGAACACGGGGCCGTGCCCGGACAACACGGGGCCGTGTTCAGCGCCCAGTAACACAAAATTTTTGCTTTTTCACACCTTTTTATACATTCAATCAACCTAAAAACTTATTTTTGGGACACATTGAGGACAATGTGTAATTTAAGTGTGGGGGGATGCTAAAACCTTGAATCTTGCAAGTCCTAAATACAAGCCTTACACAAAACTCTATTGGAACCGCTAATCACCCCAAATTTTTTCAAAAAAAAAAATTCAGTTTTTTTTACTTGTCTAGGTTTAATTTGGGAATTTCAAGTTCTAACAAGGTTATATTTTTACGAATTTACAACCGATAGCGTCGTGATAAAAAGAACCAACATAAGAAAGTTATGAAAAGGCATGACAAGCTTAGTTAAAATTTAATTATATATACTTGATCACATAAAAACTCATTCCCACAAAAGTGAGTTTTGAGCCTTTATTAAGCATACAAATATATATCTTTAAATTAAATGCTCATTTTTCGTTTCTTGTGTGAATAGCCGCTTAGTTCTTACGACTCTAGAACTTGCCATGACGATACGTTCCCGGTCCTTACCAACTTAAACCCGAGTAAGTAAATGATGGAGGCATTGGGACTAACCCCTTTTATTTCTACACCATTATTATTTTTTTACCACCTACCCAAAATCCCCCTAGTTAGCCCCTTTGAGCCTAAACCTTTTCATTCCATAACCCAAACAAACACCCTTTCACCCACCAAAACCTTTTTCATTTTTAACCCTTTTGTTTTAGTAACTAGCTCGGTTCTTTATATGACTTTTCAAAAAAAAGAATGTTGATTATGAAGCAAAAGAAAATAAACAAACAAGTTTATCAAAAATAACTTTGTTTGAATAATAGCTTCATCAAAATAAAAGTTACAAAAATAGAAAGTCTTACGAAAACCGACGCTTGTTACGCTTTTCGCCCTTTTTCTACTAACCACTAACCCAACCACCTACCTTTAACCCAAGCCTAACCCTTCACCCAAAAAGTCCTCTTGATATTTACAAAGGTATATAAGTTAAAAAGGAGGAGGATTGATTGCTTGGCAAGCATATGGTAGGAGTAAGTTCCATGCCGCTCTCGAGTGATCCACAAAAATACATTTTCGGCCGAGTGTTGAGTGATCCCCGTGAGGTATGTGAACTTGTATATAAATAAAATTTTAAAGAGGCATGTTTTGCCCTAATAAGTAATTTATCTTATGAAAAGTTTTAAATAAATCATGACGAATAGGATTGTAAATAAATAAAAATAAAACAAAATAAAGAATCTTGGAAATCCCGACACTCTATGACAAGCCCAAAAAACCTTCTTCTCTACCCATTCCATTTGGGAGTGTAAAGCCACATTATAAAGAGTTTTGCTTGAGGACAAGCAAAGATTCAATTGTGGGGGTATTTGATGTGTGCAAAATGCAACATATAAATCACATCAATTGTGGCTTAAAACTAACCCTTTTTTAGTACTAATGTTAGAAAAAAGTGTGCTTTTATCTTCCTTTTGTATTTTCAGGATTAAATGAGCTCAAATTAACAAAAGAAGCAAAAAGACAGCAAAATCTAACATAAATACAAGAAAAGGAACAAATGTGACATGCCCAACCCCACGACAGCATCTTCCTAAGCAAAACAAGAAGATAGAAGACTGAACACGCCACGTGCTCAGCCAGCACGGGGGCGTGCCCAAGCGTCAGCAGAAAAGACAAAGTGGTAGAAGCTTCTATTGCCCACCACGGGGCCGTGCTCAGCGGACACGAGGCCGTGCTCAACTATAAGATTAGCACAATCCAGAAAAATCTTCATAGTACAAAGATTCTTCTGCACACGGGGTCGTGCTCAGCGGACATGGGGGCGTGGTCAACTAATAAAGACAAGCTGCATTAAATGAAGAAAGAGAGGATGTGGACACGGGGCCGTGCCCACTGGACACGGGGCCGTGCCCGAGCTTCTGTTCAGCCTATAAATAGGAGTGCTTGGCTTAAGCTCAAACCATCCATTGGCATACCACCTCTCTCACACTTCACCCACCACCCACCACCACCATAACACCATCATCCATTGTCCATCATAGAGTGTGTGAGTCGTCTCGGGATCCAAGATTGATCGTAAGAGTTCTTGACAATCAAGGCCATGTTTGCCTAAGTCTCTTACATCACTTGGTGAAGACAAGTGTCTAGTGTAATACTTTTTATTTCTAATATTTTCGCACTTTTTACTTGGTTTTGTATTAATGACTTTAATAACTAGTTTCTTATGTTGAAGGTTATTTTTCCTTATCGTTTGTCCGTGGTGTCTTGACATTATTTTACTGTCTATATAAAATAAAAGATTTTAACCATTCGTATATCCACGGTCTATATGGAGGTATGTTGGCTACCTGGTCGGGGGTTAAGGGAACGGTTTGGTAAGAGTCTTGCCATTGTTCAGCGTTTAGAGGTCCTGCAATGGACCTGGGTCAAATTTAGTAGGACCTCCTTCAATACTTAACGGTATTGGATGGCGGGGGTCCAAACTCTTTGATCCCCTCATACGTTAAACTACTATTAATACTATAACCCGGCTATTTAGGACTGTATCCCTACTGACTCAGACTACTTAGTCGAGGGTAACGTCACCTCCAAAAGAGGGGCCTACCATAATTTGCATTAATAACTTAATTCATTATCTTTCAATAATCCGACCCTTTAGGATTGTATCCTTGCTGACTCAAACTACTGGGTTGAGGGTAACGTCACCTTCAAAAGAGGGGCCTACTACAATAACTAAGATAATCTCTTAAATAAGTGCAAAAGTGCGGAAATAATCAAAGGTTACACTATACACGAGTCGGAACCAAGTGATTCTTCTTGTCTATCTGTTTTTTCTTTTATTTTTATTTTTCAGCATTTTAATTAGTTTTTATTTTTCTTAGCTTAAAACATTTTTCTAAACTTTTTGATTTGATTAGACGTTGAGGATAAACCGGTACTAAAAGCTCTTGTGTCCTTGGACGACCTCGGTATCTTACCAACACTATACTACGCTCACGATGGGTGCACTTGCCCATATGTGTGTTTAGTGTTAGTAAATATCGTGTTTTATAAATTTAAAACTTGGCTAAAGAAAGTGTAAAAGGGCTTTAAATATACTTAAATTCATATACACACTTCACACGCATCAACACGTGACAAAGGATCAATGGTGTGCAACTGTAAATCTTCTAGACGGCACTAAATGCCTATCGTGCACAACCTCATTCGGTTATAACCGAATGTGATGTTGCACAATCCAGAGCCTTCATTTAAATCACGATGATGGCAACAATTTACATGCAAATCTAGATCAAGTTACTTTCCCCGTGGCATCTCTCCAGCCGTTGATCAAATCCGCGATCCGTGTGCATGGATGCGGAGATAACTAATTAACAAAAAAGGAGATTCCGTTAATACCTCCATGATATCTTTAGCGCCAAAATTTCGGTTATAAATATGAGAATTCAGGTACAATCTCTCCATTCACTTTCACTTACTTTCACTCTTACTACTTCATCTTCTTCTTGAGATCACTGTACTTATTCTCACGTCGGATGGTGGTCACGTAGAGAACCCCCATTCTCCCCGTGGCGAGTCTAACGGCTTTCTGTTTTGCAATGTTCTCTGGTGAAGTAGCTCCCATCAGCAATCGGCGAGAGGATTAACCCTTTTATGTAGAAACCCTATCCCCAGATCTGATTGATTCCGGTCAATTAGATTTGGTGTTTCTTCAGTTGTGGTTGCCTATCTCCCATCTACAACTACTGCCTAGACTCATTCTTCTATACTTCGCAGGTATTTAATAGGTCCTATATTTCCTTATGGGTGGTTTACTTGAACATTAAGTATCAATGAAAGCCACCTTGGTGCTGCTCCTATTATGTTGTGGGTCATGTTTCTTCCACGTGTGCTTCTACTCCTCCATCCGGGGCAACCAACTTCATTAATGAGATAACTAATTGGAATTCAAAGTCACGTATGACTTGTATAGAAATTCCAATACTGATTGCACTACATATAGAAAACATGGGTGGAGAAGTACGTTATCATAATCTCCAAACTCCACCAACAAGATTCCATCTTTTTTACGTCTTCACAAGTCATGATCCAGCTACAAACCATGTGCATCAGCCTTGTGACTCATCTACGAAACATATTGTTGGAATTCTTCGAGCTCCACATGCTGATGGGAATGAAGCTCTAGTTCTCGTGAACCCTTGTAACCCAGTAAATCTTAGTCAAAATGAAGCCATCTCTATAGGATTTGCATACCCTGTAATTTTCTCATTGACTCCAGTTAGTTGGTTGGCCAAAGAATTTATTTGGCTTCTTGGAACCTCACAACATGGGCAATATCACTCGGTTGCAGCTTGGTTAAACGATTTTTATTCTACTTCATTTGGTGGTTTGGGAATCTACATGGTTACGGGTGTCCAAGAAGCATTGTTGTGCTTGCATCAAAGTTAGTTATGATTTTTTAAGCTGGAGTATCTGAAAATCTTAGAACTGTGGAAATTGATTTATTAACTGATAAACTATCTTCTATTCACATAGGAAGATAACCAGAGTTTTTGTTTCGAAGTGGGAGGTTGATTGAACGAATTATATGGTTCGTCTATTACCTCTTAGAGAAGTTTTATCAATCCTTCTTCTTGTTCTTATTAACATCATCGAATAAATTCATATATGTTGGCGTCTACATGTCCCTATACCCGAACCCCAACCAACATGTCACATTCTTATCCGGTCCCTTTTGAAATTGTTCACGATCTCAACTGCATTTATCGGGTTGTGTTTGATTTTGGTTAACACCTTTGCACATGTTGAAAGTGGTGCGCTATTGTTAGGTCCACTGTGTTTGATGATTAAACCATGGCAGGTAGTAGGTACAGTTCGGTCCACTTTAAATTTAGTAATGGCGATCATTGAGCGCCCTGGTGCTACATTTGTGTCATGAAAGACGCATCCAGGTTTCAAAAATTGGGTCTTATTTAGTCGAGTTTTGGTACTTTGTGGAATCTTTATGGGCCTGGCTAGGGGTTCTCAACATCACTCTATTGGTTCATCCAATGATACTAATTCCAGCCCTATATGGTCGTAAGCCACCCATCATAGCTCTTTATAGCATGATATTTCCACCAAGGCAGCAATGTGGGAGCATAATTCCAGCCTACTCTACTGAGTTCCTAACTTAGACATTGAGGACAATGTGAATTTGAAAGGGTAGGGTAATGTTGTGAACACTAATTATCCATGCCTAGCTTATGTTTGCAACACCACCACAGATCCAACTAAACAGCCTAATTCAAGAATTAAACAAAGGGCCCACCAAGTGAACAAGCCCATCTGATGGATACCCCTCAGGTTTTTAAGCATGATGGAACAAAGAGAGGGGCATCATGAATTGAATTATGTGAATATCTAGTTTCCCATCTCAAATTATCTTTCTGTAATTCTCATTCCCTTCTTTGATTAAGTAATCTGTGATAGCTTCTTTAAATTCCTGCATGGATTGACTAATTGAAAATCGGCGCACTTCAAAAAGTCTAGTTTTAGACAGTCTGATGTGGTTAATGGATGCCTATGGTTAGACTAGTTATTGTTAATCTGGCTCTAAAATTACAGTGAAGTTGCTGAATTACAAATTAGTAGTAGGTTGTGCTCAAGGATCACACCAGTTGTATTCGGCCACTTGGGTTTACAGATAGATATTGCAACTTTAGAGTTTAAATTGCCAAGGTGAATGCATAGTTTATTGGAGGGTCAAATTTAAGTTTTGAATTGAATATTACATGAGGTTTTCCATTATCGAAGTAGTTCATATCAAGATATTTTTGTTCATTCAAATGTTACCAAACTACATATCAACGCTTGAAAACTGATTATTAGCCACATGTGCGTAATGTTATATTACATATTTGGAAGGATCAAGTAGTGAATCTATCGGTACCATACCTATGGCATAGAACTTTGGACCTAACGGTCGACCCAGTAACCTTTCAGAACTACTATCAGTGTACGGACACCAATCTTAATGTCTTTCTGAAGAAACTAATGGTATCAACAATACACAAGACTGGAACACACAAATATAACGACAAAACAGTGTGAAAATCTTATTATTAACTCAAACAAAAAAACACCCAGCCAATACCCTAGATGTTACAGGATGTAACCTATAAGATCTGATGAACAACAATGTTCAGATCAACTGATTAATCAATCAGTTGATCACAATACAACACAATAAAAGTATACAGAAGGAAGAATACAACTAGATCTAAACAATCTCACAAGAGAGATGATCAACAACACATAAGACCTATCTGATCGCCATATATCAAGACAAAATGGCACAGAGAACAAGTGCAGAAGAGGATGAACCAGAAGAATGATCTGGAAACAAGGGTTTCCACTTACAAGTTATATGGCTTGTTACTTATTCGTTTGGTTTAGTGGCAAGGCAAAGCCTTTTAATACACTTAAGTACAGTATGAGGTCTTGGGTTCAAGTCTCGCAAAGAGCAAGAAATTCGCCGTTCAAAAAAAAACTTGTAACATTATAACATAACATATAACATATGAATGATAATTAGATCATTCTTTTACCACTTTCTCTCCCTTTTCGAGGTTTTTTGATTGAGTCTCTCAACTGACTTACAACTTTCCCCCTGCCCCCTCATCCATATAGTTGACAAACCTTTCACCTCTTAATAAATGTTGTTGAATCTATCACCATAGTTGGCCAAGAGTAACCCGGAGCTACTAAAGAATTAAGGAGTCACAAACCTTCAACTCATCTAGGAAAATATTTTGTTTTGATTTTATTTGCTCTTGATACCAGCAATTTCTCTAAGACTAAGGACCAGACGATATTAGGATCGCAACTCATTTACTTACTCTTTTACGTTACCTACTTACAAGTGAATATTTGGAGTATATTTTTATTTTATTTATTTTGTATTATTTGTAACTATCTTGTTGTAATTGTATATGTGCATGACTCTCAGTTAATGGAAATCGATTCATCAAAATTACTTTCAGTGAAAGTTTAGGGTCGTTCCAACGTTTTTAGAGACCGTAAGCAAACTATGAAGTAGATGCCCTTTTGCAAAATTATCATTTTCAACATATTAAATAACTAAACCCTCCTCCTTTACCCGGGCTTGAGACTAGCAATTATAAATATACTTGTTGGATCTGAGTTTGTTTCTGATTGTATTTTCGTTTGAAATTAAGATGGAAATGAAAGAGTTGTGCAGCGGAATTAAGATGAAAACAAACTTTGCATACAATCAAACGAGAGTAATACTTTAATCAAACATCTTTACACAAAGAATCGAAAGATTGAATTTGTTTCAACAACGATTACAATGATTGATGAATGAATGCAAACTCCCCCTCAGCCAGAGCTCAGTAGTTTGTTCGTGCAAAGAAGACGATGTTGCAAAAGAGCTAATAGAACAGTACAAAGTACTGAACTATTTATAGGCACTTGCAAACCACTGAGCATCTTAGCTGACGTCACCATGAAAGTGACATCTAACCTCCTAACAAACTCTAACTTCTGATCTATACAAACACTGATGTACTAACTACTGCTACTACATTTCTTTACATAAAAGACACTTAAACAGCTGCTGCATCCTTCCACTGTTGTGAACCCAGCAGTGCTTGTCCGGATCAGCAGTACTTGACTCAAGGCGGTAGATTGAGTCAGCAGAGCTTTGTTCTTCCATCAGTCTTTGACATTGGGCAGTAAATGCAAGGCAGCAGTTGTAGGTCAGCACTTAGTAAGATCAGCAGATAGGAGGTCAGCAGATATGAAACCACTTTCAAGGGGAGAGATTTGTATGAACCAACTGTAATCGTCTGCTTATTCTGGATCCACTGCTCTGATCCAGTTTTGGCTTTAATTATCTGTTCCTCTGATAGGGTTCAATCCCAACAATCTCCCCCTAGAACAGATAATGCCAAAACTCTTCATTATTTGTGGAAGACTTTATTGCCTCATCAACAGTTCCCTTATTTGAACTTTAAATTGTAATTCGAAGTCTAGGGCATCTGTATCTTCATCATCCCTGCTAAGTGGAAGATCAAGGAGATCCTGCAAATCTTCAAGACTCAGGCCAAGAGCTTGTTCCCTTGATATTTTCTCCACTTCTCCACCAGACCTGAGCAAAGTCAATACGCAGGTCTGTTTGTCAGTTTCCCACTTTTGTATTTTTGAGCCTGGTGGGTTTCTTGGGAGATGTTTATTTGCAGAAGTATTTGGTGACTGACTGACTGAGCAGCACTTGCGGATTGTTCCAATTCAAGATCTTCTTTTATCATTACTTTCGTGCCTGCTTTTACAATGGCATCTCCGGCTAAAAGATCTTGAATTGTTTCCATACTAAACTGGTTTTTGCTCCTTCTTTTGTAGATGGCAGCACCAGCTGGAGCGGTGGTTCTTTTGACTTGCAGCTTTGGTGGTCTTTTAGAAACCTCTGCTTTAGAATAGTCAGGCTTTTGAGGAACATTTGGGTCTTTCTTTCTTAGTTCCTCCAACCTTTTGTAGGTGGCCCTGACTCTATCTTCTCCCCACTTTGTCACAGAGTTCTTTGACCCATAATCAGCTGCAATCAGCTCCTCTTTCATTCTCCTCAACTCTAACATCTTCTCAGCTTCAAATTGTTTGAATTTTTCAGGAGGAGTCTGCTTGACCTTATTTTTGATCATGTCTTGAATCCTGGCTGCTTCTTTTTCAAGCTCAGGAATGGTCCAGTTCTTGTACATGTGTTTCTCCCCCCTTGTATTTCTTGTAGGTCATGATATTTTCAAAGTAGTCTTTTCTCAAGGACTCATCTGCCCTTTCTGAAATTTGCTGACATACATTTTTAGCAAAACGCTCCATAGCATTGACCTGTGAGAGTAAAAACTGATAGTTTTGTTGAAATTCTCTATCAGATTTCCCTTTTCTGTTTTTGATTGCAATATCCTCTGCTTGTTTGGCCTTGAGTTTCAAGTATTCTTCAATATTGTTAGGCCTGGGATATCCTGCAATTGATGGCAAACTCCTTTTGGCTGGGTCATCCTCATGATAACATGATTTTATTTCTTCCCTAACTGCAATGAGTTCTAGAGGAAATGAGACACCAGTAGGAGGTAGTGGTTTTAAAATTTGAGCTGAAGAGAGAGGTATGGGTTTTGGAATAGTGACAAGTGATAGGGATTTTGAAGATGTTGGTGGTGGTGAAGGTGAATCATCATCTGATATATAAATCCTTCTCCTTTTTGTTTTAGAAGAAGCAGATGATGTTTTGGGTGGATCTGTGGTGGTAGATTGTATGGCAGTGGTTTGTGATTGACTAACAGTTGTTGAAACAACTGGTGTTTCAACCACTGTTGTCATTACAATAGATGTTATAACATCTGTTGTCTTCTGCTTTTTGTCAGCAGGTGAAAGTGGTGGTGAAATGGTTTTTGATGGTGACAGTGGTGGTAAAATAGTGGTTGTGGTGTGTGTTGAGGTGGTGTGTGTTGAAGAGAGAACAGATGTTGAAACCACTGAGGTACCAGCAGTAGTTGATACAGCAGGAGTTACAACAGCTGTCTGGATGGAGGTTTGATGCTGATGGCTTTTGGATGGTGGTTTTGGAGGCTTTGGAAATCTGGATGAGGTGGACTTAGGCTTCCTTTTTGTCTTAGGATTTTTAGTATCCTTTGAACCAGAACAACCCTGCTCATACAGCTCCATGAAAGCTCTTTTCTCCTCATTCCATCTTGAGATATCCTTTGCCATTCTATCTCTTTTAACACTTGCTACTCCTTCATCAAGTGCTTCTTGAGTAGCATCAACCTTTTTACTACCATCTGGCACAGGAATTTTTCTGGTCATAGCATCCTTTTCAGGTTCAATGTAGAGACCATCATCTATTCCTTTCTTCTTCCACTCCTGAATTTTCTCCCCCTTTTTGGCATTATCGTCTGGGAGTTGATCAATGAAAAGTACTGTTGGAGGAGCAGTGCTAGTGGTTTGCAGGATCTGAGTTTTGAGAGCCTTCAAATCAGCCTGAGTGTTCTTGAACCTTGACTCCATTGCATTTCGCAGCTGTTGAACATGTTTTTCATGTTGCTGATCTGCTAGTTTTGCTTGTTAATGGAGAAAAGGTTGAAATAAATCCCAGAGCTCATTTGTAGCAGGTGCCCTTTGTGGAGCAGGTGCTTGAGGTGGAATAGCAGTTGATTGTACCTTTTGTACTTGTAACACCTGTTGTAGCATATCTTTGAGTTCTGCAACAGAGTTATCAAGTTTTTCAATGCGATCCGTCAATTTCTGGTACTTTAAACCATCACCCAAGTTAATGGGATCATCTGATTTCCCACTAGCAGTGGTTTTATCAGTGGTAGATGTAGGGAGTATACTCCAAACATTAACCACTGATGCCCCTTTTTCTTGGTACTGGGGTCTTCTTCCTTCAACACTTGACAACCGTTTGATGTTGCCAGTAGGATAAATAAATCCACTGGTGGTTGGCAGAGGTGCTATACAAGGAATTGCCTCCAAGGAAGTCTTATTAATGTAACCACTGTCCAAATGTAACCCAGTGGGTGTAACAATTGTAGTGGCTGCTTCACTTGGATTACCACCAAGAGTTACTTGTAACTCAAGGGGTCTAACCTCCTCAGGTTGTGTTGGTGGGTTAGCAAAGATTGATACAGCAGACCCAGTCAGTGGTTGAGGCATATTCTCATTGATAGGTGATTGAGAAGGACTGGTTAATGCCTGTTTCAAATCAATTGCATCGAACAGCAGTTTAGTTGGTGGGGGAATTGTGGATGTGAAGGGTGGTGTAGAAAGTGGATTTGCCCCGAGTAATGAGCTGTGGATGATAGAAACGAGTGTTTCCAGAGCATCATGATGTGGAGACCCTATTTGTACAACCTGTTCTTTTTGTGAAGAAGCATGAGGAGTTTTGGTTATGGGTTGAGATATTTGTACCAACTGTTGTGAGGAAGTAGCAACAGTGGTTTCTTGTGACTTTGGTGTTGTCACTGGCAGAAGCTCTGGTATCTCATCCTCCAGAGATGCCTTTTTGATGGTTTTGGGGGGGTTTTGTGTTTTTCTTTTTGTTGGCTTTTTGGTGATTTTAGGTGTGGGTTTCAAAACAATTGTGCTGCTGCTTTGATCACCTTGAGCAGTGGGCTCAGCAGCAGATACCTGAGGAGCAGTTGTAACTGCTAAAATCTGCTCAGGCACCTCTGCTTGTGTTTTGCAAGGTGCTAACATTCTTGAAAAAGTTTCAGTTGTTAAACTGTTTATTTGAGTAGAATCACCTTGGTTTATTGTAACTAAATCATCCTTACTGAATTTCTTTGTAAAATAGTAACTTAAAAACCTTGGAAACAGTAAGAATGATTTTGTTTCAACATTATTAACCAAATCTTTAAAAATTTCCCGAGAATAGTTAAAATTTTCTCCTTGAAGAATTGCATATCCCAGATTTTGAATCTTTAAAGGGATTTCATTGAAAGAAGTGGTTTTGTTTGAAACACATAGTAGGAGGGTATGAAATAAAAATCTGGTTGCAGACGGAAAATAACCTTTTTCTAAGGTAATTTTCTTCATCATTGTGGCTTCATACCCTCTCTCAATGAAGTCAGTTTGTAACTTGTTTTTAGTGAAAGAAATTTTACCTTCCTGATCACCGAGTTGAAAGACCTCTGAAATGGATTGTGGCGTGATTTGGACAGCTTTACCCTTTATAGAAGAGTTTATGGTGGTTGCAGTGTCTCCTTGTTTTTCAAGGGTGCATTCTTCCAGAACTCCCTTTGGGTCGCCAAATAGATTGGTGCATCGGCGGTGAACAAAGTTTTGTACTTTGATTTTGCCATGATATCAATGATGGAATCGAAAACCTTTGTGGTTCCTGGTTTTGTGAGAAGACCCAGGAGATTGTGAGATGGTTTATGTGGAATTTTAGTGGAGATTGCCTTTTGAGAGGCTGTTTTCGATGATGATTTGGAGGAGGGTTTTGAAGATGACTTCGATTTTGTCATTTTGAAGATGAATGATCGAAGAAATTTGTGAGGAAATGAGATGAAAAACTGCTTTGAGAAGAGAATTTTTAAGAATTCAATTCGACAGTAAAACCCTGTTTTGGTGGTGAGTGGGGGATTTTATAGAGAAGAAAGTGAATGCTGAGGTGGCAGCCGTTACAAAAGGTCTGACCACTAAGTACTGCCCATGTGACAACCCCTGGTGAAAGTGAAGGACAGTACTTTTATGAAAGTGACTAATGAAGGCAGTGGTATGAAAGCAGTGGATGATTTTCACTATCAGTGGATAGCATATCAGTGGATAATACACTGCTTTTGAACAACAGAGTTTATCAAAGGAATGAGAGAACAGGGGTTGACTTTCAGCAGTGGACAAACTTTTGAAGTAGAGCAGACTTTTGAACAATCAGTGGTTAATGGCAGACTTTTAAGGATTTTAATGAAAAATATCATTTTTAGCTATTTTTAAGGATGGAGTTTTGATTTTCTGAAAACATTTTGTTGCTTTTATTCATAGAAAAACAAGATGTTGCTTGTTATTCCATGTTCAGCATCCCAATTCTAGAGACCAAGCTTTCAAAAGTGGCTGTATCAAGTGCTTTTGTGAGCACATCTGCCAGCTGATCTTTAGTTGGGACATGATGCAGAGAAATCAAACCTTTTTCATAGCAATCCCTCACAAAGTGATGTCTGATGTCGATGTGTTTGGTAGTTGAATGGGAAACTGGATTTTTGATGATATTTTCTGCTGCCTTGCTATCCAACATAAGTGGTGTCTTTAAGGCAGTGATACCAAAATCCAGTAACTGATTTTGAAGCCACAGGAGTTGGGCTGTACAGCTTGCAGCAGCAATGTATTCAGCTTCAGCAGTGGATGTTGAAACAGCTGCTTGCTTTTTGCTTTGCCATGAAACTAAGCAATCACCTAGAAACTGGCACCCTCCAGATGTGGACTTCCTTGTGGTGTGACATCCAGCAAAGTCACTGTCTGAGAAACCTGAAAGCTTGATGTTCCCATTAGCTGGATACCAGATACCAAGTGTGGGAGCACCTTTTATGTATCTGAAGATCCTTTTTACAGCAATGAGATTTGATTTTCTGGGAGCTGATTGACTTCTTGCACAGACACATGTTGCAAACATGATGTCTGGTCTAGATGCAGTTAGGTACAATAAAGACCCAATCATGCTTCTATAAAGTGTTTGGTCAATCAGCTCATCCTTTTCATCAGACATGACCAGCTTATTTGTTGCCATGGGTGTGCTGCAAGGTTTACAATCATTCATATCAAATTTGGTTAAAAGTTCTTTAGCATATTTGCTTTGATGAATGAAGGTTCCATTTTGCAATTGCTGTACTTGGAGACCAAGAAAGCATTGCAGCTCACCCATTGCACTCATTTCAAACTCTGCTGTCATGAGTTCTCTAAACTCTTCACACATTGAGTTACATGTGCTTCCAAAAATAATGTCATCCACATAAATCTGGACAATCATTAAATCCTTCCCTCTCCATTTTAAAAACAATGTTTTATCAATGGTACCTCTTTTGAAACCATTTGAGAGTAGGAAGTTGGAAAGAGTTTCATATCAGGCCCTTGGTGCTTGTTTCAGGCCATACAAGGCTTTGTTTAGCCTGTAGACATGATCTGGATAAAATGGATCCTCAAAACCTGGAGGTTGACAAACATATACCTCTTCTTGAATTGTACCATAGAGGAAAGCACTTTTGATATCCATTTGAAACACCTTCATATTGTGGTTGACAACAAAGGCCAGGAACAGTCTAATGGCTTCCAATCTTGCAACAGGGGCAAATGTTTCATCATAATCAATCCCCTCTTCCTGTCTGTAACCTTGAACCACAAGCCTGGCTTTATTCTTGACAACAATACCCCTTTCATCAGTTTTGTTCTTAAAGACCCACTTTGTGCCAATGGGACTAACCTCTTCTGGCAGTGGTACAAGCTCCTATACTTGTTGTCTTTTAAACTGTTGGAGCTCCTCTTGCATGGCTTCTACCCAGCTGTTGTCTTTCAGTGCCTCTTGGTACTTGACTGGCTGATGGAGTGATAGAAAACCAGCAAAAAGACAAATGTTTTGGGTTTGGCTTCTTGTGAGCACCCCTTCATTTATGTTGCCAATGATTTGATCAGGTGGATGAGATCTCAAGAAGATTAAATCTCCTTGGTATGGTATGATGGCATATGTTGGTGAAGGCTGCAAATGTGTATCATCTGAGCTAACCACTGCTGGGGACTTTGATGATCCAGCAGTGGCTTCAAAAGGTGGTGGAATAGGAGGTAATGAAGTGGACAACTGCTGACTTTTATCCACTGTTTGAGGACTTTTGTCAGCAGTGTTTGAGGATGTGGAAGCAGTGGTTGATGGGCTACTTTGGTCAACAACTGTTGAGGTAGCAGTGGTTGAGCTTTGACAACTGTTTTGAACAGCTGGTGCTTTTCCCTTTGTGGCAGACCTTTGAGGAATGATGATTTCATACCCATAGTCTGGTGTTGTATCCTCTGATGGACCTGCACTGTTAGTCTTGACATCAGTATTTTCAAAAGTAAATTTTTCAAGATCAAACAGATCTACAGGGTTTGCTGGGATTTTCATTGATGAAAGTTCATTGAATTTTACATTCAAAGTCTCCTCCACTGCCTTGGTCCATGTATTGAACACTTTGTAGGCCTTGGCAGTGGTTGAGTATCCCAGATGATAACCACAATCAATTTTGGCTGCAAATTTTGAAATGGAATCTTTTAAGTTCAAAATGAAGCATGGACAGCCAAACACCTTGAAGTATGAAATCAGTGGTTTAATTTTATACAAAATTTCATAGGCAGTCTTTTTGTGCCTGGGGTTTATTAAAAATCTGTTCTGAACATAGCAAGCAGTGTTTACTGCCTCTGCCCAGAAAGTTAATGGCAAACCTGAATCTACAAGCATGGTTCTGGTAGCCTCAATCAGAGTTCTGTTCTTCCTTTCCACTACCCCATTCTGCTATGGTGTTCTAGGGATGTTGTACTGCCTTACAATCCCTTTCTTCACATAGAAAGCATCCAACTCCCTATTTTTGAATTCTGTGCCATTGTCACTCCTGAAGCTTTTCACTGGAAGGTCAAATTGCTTTTCAACCTGTGTTACAAAGTCTTGGAAAATGCCTGCAGTCTCATCTTTTGAGTGTAGAAAGAAAGTCCATGTAAACCTAGAAAAGTCATCAACAATAACCAAACAATATCTTTTCTTTTTGAGGCTCATGACTTGAACTGGTCCAAACAAATCCATGTGTAGCATTTGCAAACACTGGGTTGTTTTGGACTCTTCAATGGACTTGAAAGAACTTTTGTGTTGTTTTCCTTTTAAACAGGAAATGCAATGTTCAGGACATGAAAACAATTTTTGTGGTAGGCCTCTCACCAAACCATTTTTTGAAATTTCTGTGATTGTCTTAAGATTTGTGTGCCCCAGCCTTCTGTGCCAAAGTTCTGTCTCTTTGTTAGAGGCAGCTGAGAACAGATAGGCATCAACTCTGGGACACTCTTTTGACATGTCAACAACATAAACATTGCCACTTCTTTGAGCAACAAGTTTAGTTTGACCAGTTTTGAATATTGCTTCAATCTTTTTGACCATTTCTGGTCCAACAATCCTACAACAGTCTTTTGTGAAGAATGACCCAAATCCCTTGTCACTCATTTGGGACACACTCAGAAGGTTGAATTTTAGATTGTCTATTAGATTGACATTTTCAAATTTTATATTTCCAGATTGCACTGTTCCAGACCCCAGAACTTTCCCTTTACTATTATTCCCAAAGGATATATCACCCCCCCCCCCCCCCATGGATTTTAAAGTCTTTGAGGAGGGCTTTACATCCTGTCATGTGCCTGGAGCCTCCACTATCTACATACCAAAGACTATCAAAGCATGCAGAAGCTCCCTGCACATGTAGTAAAAGGATTAGTTCATTAAGGTCTCCAAAGCCAACAAGGCTTTGGATGGGGTCTCAACAGTGTCTGGGATGGATGCAGAGTGATGGACAGTGGTTAGGTCAGGGGTTTGAACTGTTTTAGGACAGTGTTTCTTTAACCACTGTTGTGGGTCCTGACCAATCATCTGCTGGTAACCAAAAGGATGCCTGTTCACTTTGGGTTTAGAGGGCCTTTTGTAGGCCTCATAAACGTGTGGAATCCTTTGGTAAGACTGTTTTTCTCTGCCTTTTCTAAACTGATTAGCAGGGGGTGCATCAGTAACCTGAACATCTCTTTTGACAGATGTTTGGTTCAGCTGTTTTGTAACAGTTGTTTGAACTGGCACAAACAGTGGTTGTTTCTTGGTGAACTTGGCAGATGATGATGATGATGATGATGATGATGATGATGATGATGGGCTCAAGGATGTTTTAGACATTTACTCATTCTTTTTCACATCAAAGTTTTTGAGGTACACACATGCTTGAGTTTTGTGGTTTGTTTTACCACAAACAATGCAACTTTCTGCTGAAACAATGACACTTGTTCTGTTTAAATCATAAGCTTTCAAGTGGAAACAGTCTTTTGTTAGATGATTCCTTTTCTCACAGAATTCACAAAACAAGTTGTCAATTTTTTCTTTCTTCTTTCTCTTTTCAGACTCCTTTGCAGCAGAGGTTTTAACCACTGCTGGGATGTCCTTGAGAGGTATGACTTTAGCTTTTGGAGCTTTAACACCATCAGTTGATGTAAAGTCCATTGGCTTGAAATTTTCAAGAATATCACACTCGTCAGACCAGGTAGGTTTAAACTGATATTTTTCAAGTTCTTCAAAAGTTGAGGAACTCCTTGTTCTGCCAAGTGTGATTTTGTTACCAAGTTTGTCAGTGATTTTCACTTCTTGGCCATTCTTGTTTGTGAGGATGAACTCAGTGGTTACATCAGTGTTTTGAACAGATTTTTCACAAGCAATGTGTTCATCATCATATTTTCTATACCCAACCCCAAATTTCACATTACTTTCAATCTGTTTAGCAAGCATCACCTCATATCCTCTGCAGGATTCCACCCATCTTTCACAAGTAATCTGGGTGGATTCCAACTCCTTTTTGCAAACTTGGTATTTTTCTACCATAGTTTGAAGTTGGGTTTTGGTGATGCATTGCTCTTCTTTTAGACAGCTGATTTCTTTTTCCTTTTCAGTCAATTTGTTTTTAAGTTCTTTTAAAGACTTTTCAAATTTGACCTCATCAGTCAAGATTTTATCCCGAAGGTTTTCATTCACCTCTTTGATGTTAGAAAAAGCAATTATGCAATTGTCAGAACACATTTTTTCAAGAACTTGAGGAGATACCTTGGCAGCTGCCATCATTGCACAATCACATTGATGATCTTCTTCATCATCAACTTTCACCTTCTTTTCACCAGCCTTTTCTTCTTTCTCTTCTTCTTTGTCCTCTTTGGACCATGGGTCTGTCAATGGTTCAATCAGGGTACCTGAACTTTCTCCCAACAGTAGTTCACCAGCCACAGCAGTAATCACTGCTTCAGTCACCTCTTCCACTGTTTCTAAGCTCTGTTGTTCCTCCTCAGTTTCAACCCCCTCCTGTATTGACTCTAATGCCATCAAACAAAACTCATCATGTGAAGAATCATTAGAAGCATAGAGTGCAAAATTTTCATCACTAAGATCTTCAGGCATACTGCTCCAGTCAACAAACCCTTGAGTGAAAAAACTTTGTTGATCTAGTTGTGCTGCTGCTGGAGCAGTGGTTTGAGGTGCAACAGGTTGCACTTGAACCTGTGGAGCAGGGGTTTGAACATATTGGATTTGTGGAACAGTAGTTTGGACATAGTGTACTGGCACAGGGGCAGCAGCATAGTGAGCAGTGTTCACTTGAGCTGCTGGGGTATACTGGGCATAGTGCACAGTGCTTTGGTTTTGAGGTCTAGGATTTGAGCTAGGATGAGTAATTATGGGACCAGTAGTTTGACTCCTACATTCCCTAGCGAAATGTCCCAACCTATTACACTTGTAGCACTTGATTTTCGATTTATCCAACCCAACCCTTAGATTCCCATGCAACCCTGGGAATTTTCGCCCTGTTCTTTTGTAAAATTTGCTAGTTCTAACACTTAGCAAGGCCAGTTGGTGCAAGATGTCCATTTCCTCTAAGTCAGTGGGATCGAAATGTTGTAAATCATTGAGTTCAAAGCTTAGATTATCTGACATCTGGTTTTCGTTTGCAGTGAATGCATAACTTGCAGAGTGAGGATCAGGGTTGTTGAAATTTGCACCAGCAGTTATGTCAATGAGGTGATCATAACCCTGATCCTTACCACTGCTCCCAGATTCTTCTTGACCCAGAAGAGCAGTATTACCGAAAGTGTAATCATCGGTAACTTTTCCTGACTCTTGTAACCTCCTTTTCTGGTTCAACTCCCTTTCGTAGGTCAGGAGTCGACCGTGGAGTTGGGTCAAGGTCAGATCCTTGAATTCAGGTGAGTTTCGGGTGACAAAAGCTATGGTGTCCCATTTTTCTGGCAGTGACCTGAGGAACCTGCTATTTTGAGTTGAGTTTGTAAAAGTGGTGTTAACAAGCCTCAGTTCACTGATGAGACAACTGAAACGCTCAAATTGTTGCGTTAGTGATTCACCTTTAACGTAGCAAAATGTTTCATACTGTTGGTTCAGGATTTCCCTGTTGTTTTCTATGACTTCTTCAGTTCCCCCAAACTGTTCCTTAAGTGCGTCCCATAATTCTTTGGCACTGTTACAGTGTAACAGTCCAGCATATATCTCATTGGGCAGCGCTGATGCTATGATGCTAAAAGCTTTAGCATCTAGTTCGATCTTTTGAAAGTCGGTTTCGGTATAATTTTCAACTGGTTTTGGAACGAACTTTTTAGCATCTTCAGCGCTTGGCACTGAAGGAACATGGGGACCATAAATGACAGACCTCCAACAACCTGTGCTTTGTTGAGCAAGGATGTGACCCATCCTTCTCTGCCAGATGTTGTACTCATTTCTTTTTAGCATAGGTGGTTTAAAAAGTGAGCCGATGTTGTTTTTATCATCCTGAGATTGTGACGTCATTCTTGTTGTTTTACAGACACTGAGAAATCAACTTTAATGGTGATTAATCCTTGCTCTGTTTTTCAACGGACGAACAAACGATCAGTATCAACTGTTATGAGCTGAACTATTTACGTCAAAATGATTGTTAAATCAAATTTGACTGTCCAAGCTCTGATACCAATTGTTGGATCTGAGTTTGTTTCTGATTGTATTTTCGTTTGAAATTAAGATGGAAATGAAAGAGTTGTGCAGCGGAATTAAGATGAAAACAAACTTTGCATACAATCAAACGAGAGTAATACTTTAATCAAACATCTTTACACAAAGAATCGAAAGATTGAATTTGTTTCAACAACGATTACAATGATTGATGAATGAATGCAAACTCCCCCTCAGCCAGAGCTCAGTAGTTTGTTCGTGCAAAGAAGACGATGTTGCAAAAGAGCTAATAGAACAGTACAAAGTACTGAACTATTTATAGGCACTTGCAAACCACTGAGCTTCTTAGCTGACGTCACCATGAAAGTGACATCTAACCTCCTATCAAACTCTAACCTCTGATCTATACAAACACTGATGTACTAACTACTGCTATTACATTTCTTTACATAAAAGACACTTAAACAGCTGCTGCATCCTTCCACTGTTGTGAACCCAGCAGTGCTTGTCCGGATCAGCAGTACTTGACTCAAGGCAGTAGATTGAGTCAGCAGAGCTTTGTTCTTCCATCAGTCTTTGACATTGGGCAGTAAATGCAAGGCAGCAGTTGTAGGTCAGCACTTAGTAAGATCAGCAGATAGGAGATCAGCAGATAGGAGGTCAGCAGATATGAAACCACTTTCAAGGGGAGAGATTTGTATGAACCAACTGTAATCGTCTGCTTATTCTGGATCCACTGCTCTGATCCAGTTTTGGCTTTAATTATTTGTTCCTATGATAGGGTTCAATCCCAACAATACTAAAACAATACACACACCTCTTCACATTAGTATTCCAACGTTATGTTGTTATTAGTAAAAATTACTATTTGTATATTAACGAATGCTAATGCATAACGTTTCGTACTTTAACAACTAAATTTCAACTTTCGTAATCGTGTTTTAGTATGCTAAAAAGAGAGTAAACACATTTTTGCTTGCGGTTTTAGAAATCTAATTTTGTAAAGGACCAATTGATCAGGATCACTAAAACTCTTTTTTTTTTGTTGACAAAAAGTAAGTACCTTGACTTCCTTTACTAAACTCCTATAGTGAACATATGAAGCAAGTGCAAAGATCAACCACACTTAATCAAACAACAAAATTCCCAATTTAAAGCAACAAAAAACCACCAAACTAATTTGTTGGTAAGTTAAAAAATTGTTGTATCAATCAATCACACGACCCACACAATATAGCAACCATGTACTTAAAATCCGGAATAAAGATTTGTACTTAAAAAAATGTACCTATCGGAGCCCTGATAATCTGAAAAAAAAACATCACTTGGCATGTGGTATTGTGGTTACTCAATCGACGGAGAAGATTTGAAATTGAAGATTTGATCCATCGTTAGGTTACTCAATCGATGCAGCAGATTACGAGGTTCAATCGCACGTCAGTTTAATTAGCCGCCCTTTTAGTCTTTCACGTTTCTGGAACTTGGGTTCAGCGATTATCAGTATTTGGAGGATTGGAGGCCTTTGAATTGGGGTTGTGTTTAGGGTATGTTTGGCAAAAGTAGTTGGTAGTTGTAGGTGGTAGCTGGTGGCTGTAGCTTTTTAGATATATTTAGGTGTTTGGCAGAGTAGCTGAAGCTTTTAATGAAATATATAAAATGACTAAAATGGATATAACTAAAAAAACATAACTAAAAAGTTCATTATCTTTAGAGCTTAAAATAGTCATTTTTTCCTAAAAGCTTGTAGTTCATTCTAAACGCTACTTGTAGGAGCGTTCAATCAAAATCTTCAAGCTCCTAACCTAGAAGCTTCAAGCTCCTTCAACCAAACAAGGTTTTTTATTGAGTATGAGCTTTTCCTTAAAAGCTTAAAGCTAGAACCTCCATGCCAAAGTACCCATAGTATAATACTACATAAATGGGCCTTGCATAAAGAAAATATATCAGAAATTTGGAGGCCTTAGAAATTTGGAGGCCTTTCAAATTTGGTGGCCCTAGGCCGGTGCCTAAGGTCTTAAGCCCATTGAGCCGACCCTGACAGTGAAAGTCGAGTATGAAGACCATCCGATGTGTTGATTCTTTGGAAGTTCCTATGATAGATGGTTAGGGCTGTTCAAATTGCTCGTCGCTCGACGCTCGTTCGATGTTCGCTCGAAAAATGCTCGGAATTTGCTCGTTCAATTCAGCTCGATTGAAAAAATGATCGGTTCAGTTTGCAAACGAACTGAGCACGAGCAAAGGTCCGCTCAATTCAGTTCGGCTCGGTTGGCTCGATTTAATTTTTAATACATATATATATATATAGGGGAAGGTTCTATGCAGAACACTAAATATTGCGAGAACACGCAGAACAAAATGAACCACTCATTTTTTCAATCCTAAAAACCTAAAAAGTAAATGGAAATGTTATAAATGTAAGATTTATTGTTTCTCACACTAGAATTGGAAACAAAATATAAAAAATCTTCAGTTTTTAAAAAACCTACACACATGTAGGTTATGTGTAGGCTAAATGTAACACCTCGAAAATTCACGTCCTATAATGTGTTGACACGTGTCATAATGTTTGAACGTGAGAAAGAATATTCTAGAGGGACTAAAAGTTGACAAACATGAAAAGTATGTGAATATACGTGTTCTAAATGTCAACAGTGAATAAATATATTGTACATTTGCCCTACATGATGCTCATACCTTCAAACGAATAAATCACGGATCATACGAAGCTAAATAAGAAGGAAAGTGAGAGATTACAAACCACAGGGGTTAAATGTGTCAACATGTTTAAGTTATACCTCTGAGTGACCTTTTAGCCAACCCGAAGCCTTGTAACGGTTAATTATGCTCACTAGAATGCACGATATAAATTTCATAAAGTTTCGTTATCGCATGAGCAAGTTGTGATCAAATTCGTTTACAAGGGGTTAAAAGCGTTAACGTTGAAAGTTATGACCTTTCGGGTTAACCGGAAGTGTCCAGGGACTTGGCAAAGTGGGTATAAGTCCTAAAGCCCTTGTGGGTAAATATAAAGGGGTCAAAATGCAAAGAATAAACTTAGTTGACCTTTCGTGAAGCCAAGGGACAAGTTGGAAAAACAAAAAAATGAAAATTCTGATTTTTGGGGTTAAGGCGGGCCGCGTAAAGGTTAACATACCTTTACGCGGGCCGCGTCAGGACGTTAGATGCAGCATCAGCGAACAGCAGCCTGTATATGCGCAAACTCGACCCAAAACGGATATTTTCACTTCAAGTGCGACCCCTAGGCAACCCCTAAGCCTTAGGGACACATGTTAATGACTTATGGTCAGTAATAGAGTTGTGTGTCAACTTCTTATGGTGGTTTGATTCCTATATAAAGCCATGAGTTACAACCATTGTTCCACACACTTCATTCTTGCAATCTGATCATTTCTGGAGCTCAAGGCTGCTCTCAAGTGATCACATTTCGTGCATAGGACCTTGGTAACTATGCTAAACCTTCCTTAATTAAGTTTTAGCCTAGTTTTAGCTTAAAAGTCAAACCGTCGTAATTAACGGTTGACTTTAAGATTAATCACTAATGGTCCAGTGATTAGTCGAATCAAAATTAGTTAAAAGTTGGTAATTATATGGGTAATAAACCCTCATAAGGAATCCCCCTGATTCCCACTCTAACTAGGTCAAACGTCGGGTCAAACTTATTAAGAAAACGTCAACAGAATGTTTAAATTACAATTTATGCATAATTAGCAATGTAGAACACTTATAACCTGTTTGATCATTAAAATAACTTGGTAATTAGTGTAAGAACATGTCTAAACATGTTCCACCCGACAATTTACTATATAGACCCGGTTTGGAACCGAAAGTCGCATAGTTTGACTTTCACTTTGACTTTCAGTTCTGACCCGTTATGGTATGTTTTAAAAATACCTAAGAGCTTCATTTGGACCAGGTTACATGCTAGTATAACCCTCTGTGATTATACACCTCGGATCATTAGTTATCCAATTAATGCGCATGATTCCGTTAATTGCCCATATGTTGACCATTATGCCCTTTTCACCTTAAAATGTGATTTATGAAAATGTAAAAGTGTAGAAACCTTAATTCTGATATATAAACTTGTATACAAAGTTTGACATCAGTTTGAGGTATAGAATGAGAGTTATGCTCATTAGCGTAAATTGAAGGCTTTATGTTAATTAAACGACATAATTAGCGTATAGCCTATTAAAACATATTTTTTGATATCAAATATTTTACCCACTGATGTAATATATTATTTTGGGATTTTTAAAGATTTTTAATTAATTTTACGCTGAGCATAACTTATAGTCGTAGGCTTAATCCGGTAATTGTCGGTTTTGCCCTTACGGGCTATAAAATGAGTTTTACATATCTAATCGACTCCAAACCTTTTGCTACTGATTACACATGATAAATAAATTATTTTAAGCCTTCTGGAATAATAAAAATATCAGCTTTATGTATATAACCCGGAAATGGCTCCTAATCGCCTTTCTAAGCGTTTTTAACGCATAGTATGCACTAGAACTATTTTAGACATACAAGGGTTGATACCTACTGATATTTTAGGTAAATTATAATATTTTAACAATAAGTAAAAGTTGTTTAACTCAGACTTCAGTTTTGAGCTTTACGGCTTATGTGAAATTACCAAAGTGCCCCTTCGGTGCATAGTTTGGTTATAATTGATAAATTTCACATATATACTTTATCCTACTGTTATAACTTATCAAAATAAGTATTTTTGCTGATTATACCAGACCTGTAACTCAGGTAAATACTTAAACTCTTTTATAACCTCTTAAATGACCAAACTGCCCCTACGAGGCCTAGTTTGTGTTTAAATACGTTTTGGGCATAATGAAAGACATCTTACTGATGTCACAACATATTTGAGGCATAATTAACTTAGGAAACCTGTATATGACTCTCATGATTACCCGTCATGCGCTATTCGCGTTCGGTTCGGTTTATGTAACTAGTTTGCATAAATTAGCCGAAACGGGTCGAACGTTATCGTTTTTATCTCAAAATCCAGAATGTGTTTAGTTTACCCATATTATAAAAGTCTCCAAACTTGTCGGGTCTAAATCACATCCTATTCCGGTCTTCGCTTAATCATGCGTTTTGAACCGTAAACATTTCCTTAAAACTAACCGGTCTAAGTTACGACTTAAATAAGACCCGTTAGGAATTTTATAGGTTAATAAAACCTTCGTTCCAGATTGAGAGCCCCAGTAGAAGTACTTGTGCTTGCTGATTAGAATATACGGCTGAGTATAAATTGCATTGCTAGCTCAGGTAAATACTTTTAACTTATTTTCCCTTATACGGGCTTGGGATACGGTATTATAAAAATACCGCTTGGTCGGGTGTAGAAACCTTTTAATCGGAGATGATTAAATTGCATAATCCCGTTTTAATCTGTATTGATTGATAACAAATAACATTGGGGGTTAATGACCGTGTCCTGGATATCCTTGGCTCATTTAAAAACTGAATGGCCATAACTTAAGCACAAGGTGTAGGCATAACACCTCCTGTTGCGTATGTAAAAGATATACTCACTCGTAAGGATGTCTTCTTGTGAGTTATATTTATGGTGTGTCGATTAATCTTGACCGGCTTGTATTGTATAATCACCGGCCCTAAATGTTGGACAACCATGTAAATTGGATACAAGATCTTTATTAATAAAATTGTCCCAAGTATAAAAGATTTATTTTGCCTCGTGCATTTTAATCAAATTATAAAAGATATTTTGTGCCACGTGCATTCAAATCAATTTTCTTAAACTCTTTTCAAAATGAGTCCGTTAATTGTATTTACCAGTGTAAACTGACGTATTTTCCAAAAGGTTAAGTGACAGGTACTATGCGTAATTGGCTGGGAGCTCAGGGCGTCATTAGGGAATCTTGCAAGTTCTAGATGCCTAAAGTCTGTTGAACAGTTTTCTTTTATTGATCTGCCTGTGGATCCTTTACCTTCCGTTGTAATACTTTGACATTTCTTATATTCGGAATGTAATATATTTATCTTTTGCTTCCGCTGTGCATTTATATATTGTGTTGTTTGACTATGATGATCTCAACTACGTCACGATACTCCCCACCGGGCCCACCGGTGACACATGGAAATCGGGGTGTGACAGGTTGGTATCAGAGCCAACATTGAGTGAATTAAACACTAGCCTTTTGTGTTTAATCTCAATGACACATTAGCACATTCCTTGACCTTCTGAGTCTAGACTTAACATACGATTACTCTCAATCTGTAAATTTTGCTTCAATTTTTTTTTATATTGGATATGTCGCCAAGCGAAGAAGCTGTATTAGAAATTCTCCACATCCGGAGCCTTGAAATGCTGAGCTTCGTACCGTGGCTAGAATGAAACAAGCATCCAGGGAGGGAACATTCAAAAGTAAATTGATGAAGAAAACCCCTTTTTGCTAAAGATCGTTTTCTTAAGTAGTCCTTATAAGGACGTATTTATCTTTCTGTCCTTTCTAGGACAACATTATTCCTTTCAAGTCCCGCTTAGGGCAACTCTGTACTTTTAGTTTTTATATAAGTGGAATGATTAAGATTAAATTGTCATTCTAAACTTGAAATATTAAATAAATGGAAAATAACATTCCTTTTATAAGATCTACCATTATAATAAAATGTCAAAATCTAAAAAGGACAAGACCTAGCCACGTGTCATTTTTGACATGGCCAAGATGGTAAGACCTATTCAAGAGATTCAAATCCTTGTTAACACCTAAGAACGTGTTAGCACTCTTGACAAATGTGATTCGAGAAAATCACAACAGTCATCCTTATATTGGATTCTTCCAATTTTCTTATCTAGCCTAGTGATTTAGAAATCATGGCTTGTGTCATCCTATAAGATGATCACATTATAAGCATCCGATAGTGATGAAGTGCCTACGGGCTAAACTTGTTGTCCGATAAGACAACGGCAGTGGTGGTCTTTGACCTCCTGTCTAAAAATGTTGGACCAGGTCCAAGCAAAATAGTCGGTAGGATCCATACGATCTCGACTAATAGCATCTGAGAAGATAATCATATTATAACCATCCCTCAGAAGGGAAATGCCCACGGGCTATATCTATTGTCCTAAAAGACAAAAGACAGTTGAAGTCTACAACTCCCTGTCAAGAGAAGGTAATGAACTTGATTCAAACCTGTTGGTGCACACATCTGTCGTCTTCGTCTTACATCGAGTCTTCGGTTCGTTGCGGTTCGAAACAAGAATGATGTCATCATTCTTGATGATGACATCATCCAAATGAAATCATGCTTGCATCATCATTATCAAATTCACGTGAATATGTTCTATTGAAATCAGTTTGCATGTATTTCACTAGAAGACAAAATTAGATTGCATGTATTTTAGGATGATTTCGCTTATATGGTTCTTGATAGATTTCACTTTTATGACCTGATGAGGTTTCGCTTTTATGGTCTTGACCATATGAGCGAAATCAGAAGCACTATATATAGTGCACTCATGAGCGAAATCATTAAGAGTCCCTTGTATTCCATACCGAAGTGCTGCCGGTGTGAAGAACGATTGTACACAACGTCTAATCAATATAATCAGTGTGTTAAGGTGAAGATAATGCTGTTTTCTACCTTTGTTTCTTAGTTTCCGCCTCTGAAACAGAGTATAACTCCTCTGAACGACTCGTCCGGGTCGGAACACGATCTTACAAAACCTTAATGCCTCGATTCTCTGAAATCATGGCTTATAAAATTTAGAACTGTCCTTGTGACTAGGCCTTTTGCGCCACTTCAATATCCTTAATGTTTTATAACTAGGATAAATTATCATGGAAAATACTAATTAAATATAACTAACAAGTTAACCAATATGGTTTATATTACCATGGTTGATGAATCGTCAAAGATGATGATTCCATAAAAACCTCTGAATAAATCATTGTTAATATTTATGTAGTAATCAAGCTACATGGCTGGCTTAGATGAAGTTAACAGCCACATGAAAGAGAACAATGATACTACCAGAATTAATGTAACTGGAGCAGAACTGCAGGCAATAACAGATTATGCTGTTACTCGAGCTCTTGATCGACAGTATGACGAATCAAATGATACCCACTCTAAGACTCTATCTGTGGCTCGTAGTAAGCCCACTCCTAAAATACATGAGTCAAGGGAGGACGATGTTCATGACTTGTCAAATCAAAGGAGTATTCCGTCTAGACAGGTTGTGTTCCATCAAGAGGCACCGGTTAAGACCTGTTCATATAAATATTTTGCCTCCTGCAAGCCTAGAGACTTTACAGGAGAAAAAGGGGCCATCGATTGCATGACATGGCTCGATGAGATGGACGCTGTTGTTGACATCAGCGGTTGTGCGGAGCAAGATGTTGTGAAATTTGTTTCACAATCATTCAAAGGAGAAGCGTTGGCATGGTGGAGATCATTGCTCCAAGCCACGGGAAAAGTTCTACTCTACAACTTATCTTGGGAATAATTTGTTGCATTAGTCAAGGAAAACTATTGCCCCCAGCATGAGGTAGAAAAGATAGAATCAGACTTCTTGACTCTGGTCATGGAGGACTTGGATTGTCAGGCGTATGTGACAAGTTTCAACACTATGTCCCGCCTAGTTCCTTATTTAGTCACCCCTGAACCTAAACGCATAGCGCGTTTCATTGGAGGCCTAACACCAGAAATAAAAGGAAGTGTTAAAGCATCTAGGCCAACCACATATAGGTCTGCGGTGGACTTATCCTTATCTCTCACCTTAGATGCAATCAGAATTAAGTCTGTTAAGGCTTCTGGCGAGGGAAGAAGAGAAAGAGAGGAGGAAAACTCTCATCGATATAACAAGAAGAAGAAGGGAAACTCTGAGCGCAAGAAGGATTCCGAGTTTAGGAAGAACTCGAGTCAGTCTGATAACAGACCCAAATGCAGTAACTGCAAAAGTAACATTTTGGAAAATGTACAATCGACCCACGTGCTAAATTGTGTGGAATTTGCAAGACCAAGGGTCACAAAACCTTAGATTGCAAGGGGTTAAAGAACGCCACATGTTACAATTGTAACGAGGAAGGGCACATCAAAACTAACTGCCCAAAGCTTATAAAGAAGCTGGGAGAGGCCAGGAAAATAAACGCATGAGTCTTCTGGATGAACGCCAGGAAATGGTGCAGAAGGATAACTATATAGCAGGAACCAATAGAAAGTATGGCAAACTCGGATAAGACAACAGTCGATCGCGCCATTGATGGCACGACGCATGCTAATGATGCTGAAATTGTGAACCTTAGAATTTCCAAAGATGTTCTTCAAACTATGATAGACGCAGCTGTTGGAAAAGCTGTGAAGAAGGCTGTGAAAAAGTTCAAGGAGCCCCATGCTGCTCGGTCCAAATTTTATCTAGGACCACACTTCCTTACTCTTAAGGAGGATCCCGTTCATGCCTCTGATGCAAAGGATGAACTAAAAAGGAAAAGGGAGGTAGATAACTCCCAGAGTTCTAAGAAAAATAATAAACAAAAGTCCAATCAGAAACCTGTATGCAAGATTTGCAAGAAGCGCCACTACGAGAAATGCAGATTTGAGCCTCGACCTCTACATTGTGGGATCTGCAAGTCTAAGGGACATAAAACGTTGGACTGCAAAAAGACATGAAGAATGCAGTCTGTTTCGGTTGTAATGAGAAAGGCCACATCAAGACTACGTGCCCTAAATCTGTCAAAGGAAATGCGGCGGAGGAAGTAAAGCCTAAAATTGAAAGTGCCTAAAATGCCTGAGCTAGTCCATAAATAATGGCATCAGGTACATTCCTTGGCATTTTATCAGTAATTTAAATGCTAAGAGTTTTTATTTTGGTTCGGATACTAGTAAATCCTTCATAAACTATAAGTATAACAAGTTTTTAAAACTTTTCATAAGAACCCTATATATATTAAGTGTAAGGAAAAAACTTACAGGTAGAAAATTCACCAGAACTATTCTTCTGTTCCTGTCAGAAATCTTCAGTCATAAAATTCCAATGTACTCTCTCTCCAGATAAATGCATTCAAATGAAATAGATATCTCTTTGATCTCTATACGATTGCGAATACCAAATAGCATGATAACAGCGCCATATGAGGATTGGTATATCTTAATATGTTCCATAGATTGCTTCCATGCCTGATCAGTATGGAGGTTTAATGCATGGGACCACAAAGATATTCCAATGGTTATAGAGTACTAAAGTCGGCTAATGGTATTCAAAGAAGATATCCATAATAGAATTGTCCAAATAAATATTCCCGATTAAGGAATCCGTGGACTTATAACATAAATATGTCACTTATTTGATACAAGCAATGATGGATGAACTGGAGCTTGAGATATGGAAAATCTCTGTAACCTTCTTGTATCCTGATTGTCTTCTCCTAAGACTACCCTGTTTACCCTTGAGAAGCAGGTAGAGTTAAGGTTTATATCCCATTTGGGGCTGCATTATTATGAAATCTCCAAGACAGCTAGTACCATTATTGGTAGAATCGAAAACCTCGGTTAAGTAAGTTTTAAGATATGGATTCATATAGCCTAACCTAATTCGGTGTAGTTAGTTATGAAAGACGGTTCATTTCGCTTATGCATTGATTACCGCAACCCTAATTAGGCAACAATTAAGAATTTGCCATCGGCTGCCCAGGAAGGGTGTACCAAATTTATTAAATTATCAGGCTAGTTAAGCTCTGAATATATAGAATCACTCGAAGGAAATCGAATGTATCAAGATCAAGTAGCTTAGAAGCTAAAACCTATATAAGGAACTTAGTGGAGCTCGCAATACATTACACACTAGTAACTAAAGGATGTGTTTTGCCAATAAGTCAAGAAGCATTATCACATAATGATATGCAGATTTATAATATGATGAGCAACCTGTGTCGATTAAGGATCGACCGGATTAGAAACGCCAAAAAGATACATGTACCTATTATAAAGGTCAATTGGAGTGCCTTAGAGGCTCAAAGGTACTAGGAAGAGTAAGCCCAATATGTGGTAGAAAATACTTCCTTTACTTTAACAAATCTCGAGGTCGAGATTTCTTTTAAGGGGGTGAGGATGTAACACCTCGAAAATTCACGTCCTATAATGTGTTGACACGTGTCATAATGTTTGAACGTGAGAAAGAATATTCTAGAGGGACTAAAAGTTGACAAACATGAAAAGTATGTGAATATACATGTTCTAAATGTCAACAGTGAATAAATATATTGTACATTTCCCCTACATGATGCTCATACCTTCAAACGAATAAATCACGGATCATACGAAGCTAAATAAGAAGGAAAGTGAGAGATTACAAACCACAGGGGTTAAATGTGTCAACATGTTTAAGTTATACCCCTGAGTGACCTTTTAGCCAACCCGAAGCCTTGTAACGGTTAATTATGCTCACTAGAATGCACGATATAAATTTCATAAAGTTTCGTTATCGCATGAGCAAGTTGTGATCAAATTCGTTTACAAGGGGTTAAAAGCGTTAACGTTGAAAGTTATGACCTTTCGGGTTAACCGAAAGTGTCCAGGGACTTGGCAAAGTGGGTATAAGTCCTAAAGCCCTTGTGGGTAAATATAAAGGGGTCAAAATGCAAAGAATAAACTTAGTTGACCTTTCGTGAAGCCAAGGGACAAGTTGCAAAAACAAAAAAATGAAAATTCTGATTTTTGGGGTTAAGGCGGGCCGCGTAAAGGTTAGCATACCTTTACGCGGGCCGCGTCAGGACGTCAGATGCAGCATCAGCGAACATCAGCCTGTATATGTGCAAACTCGACCCAAAACGGATATTTTCACTTCAAGTGCGACCCCTAGGCAACCCCTAAGCCTTAGGGACACATGTTAATGACTTATGGTCAGTAATAGAGTTGTGTGTCAACTTCTTATGGTGGTTTGATTCCTATATAAAGCCATGAGTTGCAACCATTGCTCCACACACTTCATTCTTGCAATCTAATCATTTCTGGAGCTCAAGGCTGCTCTCAAGTGATCACATTTCGTGCATAGGACCTTGGTAAGTATGCTAAACCTTCCTTAATTAAGTTTTAGCCTAGTTTTAGCTTAAAAGTCAAACCGTCGTAATTAACGGTTGACTTTAAGATTAATCACTAATGGTCCAGTGATTAGTGGAATCAAAATTAGTTAAAAGTTGGTAATTATGTGGGTAATAAACCCTCATAAGGAATCCCCCCGATTCCCACTCTAACTAGGTCAAATGTCGGGTCAAACTTATTAAGAAAAAGTCAACAGAATGTTTAAATTACAATTTATGCATAATTAGCAATGTAGAACACTTATAACCTGTTTGATCATTAAAATAACTTGGTAATTAGTGTAAGAACCTGTCTAAACATGTTCCACCCGACAATTTACTATATAGACCCGGTTTGGAACCGAAAGTCGCATAGTTTGACTTTCACTTTGACTTTCAGTTCTGACCCGTTATGGTATGTTTTAGAAATACCTAAGAGCTTATTTTGGACCAGGTTACATGCTAGTATAACCCTCTGTGATTATACACCTCGGATCATTAGTTATCCAATTAATGCGCAGGATTCCGTTAATTGCCCATATGTTGACCATTATGCCCTTTTCACCTTAAAATGTGATTTATGAAAATGTAAAAGTGTAGAAACCTTAATTACTGATATATAAACTTGTATGCAAAGTTTGACATCAGTTTGAGGTATAGAATGAGAGTTATGCTCATTAGCGTAAGTTGAAGGCATTATGTTAATTAAACGACATAATTAGCGTATAGCCTATTAAAACATACTTTTTGATATAAAATATTTTACCCACTGATGTAATATATTATTTTGGGATTTTTAAAGATTTTTAATTAATTTTAGGCTGAGCATAACTTATAGTCGTAGGCTTAATCCGGTAATTGTCGGTTTTGCCCTTACGGGCTATAAAATGAGTTTTACATATCTAATCGACTCCAAACCTTTTGCTACTGATTACACATGATAAATAAATTATTTTAAGCCTTCTGGAATAATAAAAATATCAGCTTTATGTATATAACCCGGAAATGGCTCCTAATCGCCTTTCTAAGCGTTTTTAACGCATAGTATGCACTAGAACTATTTTAGACATACAAGGGTTGATACCTACTGATATTTTAGGTAAATTATAATATTTTAACAGTAAGTAAAAGTTGTTTAACTCATACTTCAGTTTCGAGCTTTACGGCTTATGTGAAATTACCAAAGTGCCCCTTCGGTGCATAGTTTGGTTATAATTGATAAATTTCACATATATACTTTATCCTACTGTTATAACTTATCAAAATAAGTATTTTTTCTGATTATACCAGACCTGTAACTCAGGTAAATACTTAAACTCTTTTATAACCTCTTAAATGACCAAACTGCCCCTACGAGGCCTAGTTTGTGTTTAAATACGTTTTGGGCATAATGAAAGACAGCTTACTGATGTCACAACATATTTGAGGCATAATTAACTTAGGAAATCTGTATATGACTCTCATGATTACCCGTCATGCGCTATTCGCGTTCGGTTCGGTTTATGTAACTAGTTTGCATAAATTAGCCGAAACGGGTCGAACGTTATCGTTTTTATCTCAAAATCCAGAATGTGTTTAGTTTACCCATATTATAAAAGTCTCCAAACTTGTCGGGTCTAAATCACATCCTATTCCGGTCTTCGCTTAATCATGCGTTTTGAACCGTAAACATTTCCTTAAAACTAACCGGTCTAAGTTACGACTTAAATAAGACCCGTTAGGAATTTTATAGGTTAATAAAACCTTCGTTCCAGATTGAGAGCCCCAGTAGAAGTACTTGTGCTTGCTGATTAGAATATACGGCTGAGTATAAATTGCATTGCTAGCTCAGGTAAATACTTTTAACTTATTTTCCCTTATACGGGCTTGGGATACGGTATTATAAAAATACCGCTTGGTCGGGTGTAGAAACCTTTTAATCGGAGATGATTAAATTGCATAATCCCGTTTTAATCTGTATTGATTGATAACAAATAACATTGGGGGTTAATGACCGTGTCCTGGATATCCTTGGCTCATTTAAAAACTGAATGGCCATAACTTAAGCACAAGGTGTAGGCATAACACCTCCTGTTGCGTATGTAAAAGATATACTCACTCGTAAGGATGTCTTCTTGTGAGTTATATTTATGGTGTGTCGATTAATCTTGACCGGCTTGTATTGTATAATCACCGGCCCTAAATGTTGGACAACCATGTAAATCGGATACAAGATCTTTATTAATAAAATTATCCCAAGTATAAAAGATTAATTTTGCCTCGTGCATTTTAATCAAATTATAAAAGATATTTTGTGCCACGTGCATTCAAATCAATTTTCTGAAACTCTTTTCAAAATGAGTCAGTTAATTGTATTTACCAGTGTAAACTGACGTATTTTCCAAAAGGTTAAGTGACAGGTACTATGCGTAATTGGCTGGGAGCTCAGGGCGTCATTAGGGAATCTTGCAAGCTCTAGATGCCTAAAGTCTGTTGAACAGTTTTCTTTTATTGATCCGCCTGTGGATCCTTTACCTTCCGTTGTAATACTTTGACATTTATTATATTCGGAATGTAATATATTTATCTTTTGCTTCCGCTGTGCATTTATATATTGTGTTGTTTGACTATGATGATCTCAACTACGTCACGATACTCCCCACCGGGCCCACCGGTGACACGTGGAAATCGGGGTGTGACACTAAATTACCTACATGTATGTAAACTATGTGTAGGAAAAAATAAATGATTTTTTTATGTATATATAATACACATGAATGTAAGAAACATAAAATTTAAGAAATATGAATCTTAAATCCCAAAATTTAGTGATTTAGAGTTGTTCTTTTTGTTCTCGCAATAATTAGTGTTCTGTAATGATCCTTATCCTATATATATATATAGGGCCAGGATCATTTCAGAACCATAAATATTTACAGAACTCGCAGAACTCCTAATAAACAATCTTTTTATTTATATATTTTTATGTTTAGGATAATTTTATCATTTATTATGTGTATTTTTACGATTACATACATGTTAAGAGTAATTTTATCATTTTTTATATGTAATTTTATAATTACACATATGTAAACTAGTTTTTTTACATATATGTAATTAGTTATGACACATATATAATTTTGGTAATTAAACATATGTAAACTACTTTTAACATGTATGTAATCAAAGAAATACATATAATAGATGATAAAAAGATCCTAAATACAAAAACTTATATATAAAATGATTGTTTATTAAGAGTTCTGAAAGTTCTGTAGTTATGACACATATGCTGTAAAATACAATATAGCTTAACCCTAGGGTTGAGTTCATTTCAGAACTCTAAATAACTACAGAACTTTTAAAACTCCTAATAAACAATCATTTTATATATAAGTTTTTTGTATTTAGGATCTTTTTATCATCTATTATGTATTTCTTTGATTACATACATGTTAAAAGTAATTTACATATGTTTAATTGTCAAAATTATGTATATGTGTGTTAATGCACTTTAGGTGATAAGTGCATTTCTCCCATTTATTAGGGTCTTTATTGTACATTGTTGAAAGTTAGTCCCAACTTTATCCTAGGGACATTTTGCCAAGGTTTAGGATAGTATTTTGTCTGAGGTTTATGTTAAGGACAAAGGTCAGGGGTTTAAGGCTAGGTCTTTTGTCTGAGTTTTGTATAGGGCAAAAGGTCATAGTTTTGTGTTGTTTGTTTTGTCCGGGCTTTCTAGTTTGTCTTGAAAGTCCGGGTTTGCCTTGTATATATACCTTTATGTGGAATAGACAAGGTGGCGATTTTGTGTGAAATTCTGTGCACCTAATCCTAATCTTTGTGTGTGTTTTGTCTGGCGGCTGCTTTGTGTGAGTGACTTCATTCATCTTCTTCATCAAGAATACTCAGTGTATTCTTGATTTCTCTCACAAATCTTTGCATACTAGTGTTTCATCTGCAGTGGTTGATCATCAGGTGGATTCCGCACACCTGTTGGTTGCTTTAGCTGAGTGAGATCTTGGATTAGGAGGCCTTATGTAACACCCCGAAAACGGGTTTGGTAATTAAACCCCGTTAATACTAAAAGACGGGTAAAGTACCGTTAGTGGTAAAATTTACCCGGTGGAATATTAGGATTTAAATAATTAATCCTAATAATAAATAAAAATGAATAAAAGCTTTAAAGAAATAAAATGGACAAAAGGCCCGAGTTAACGGGGCCTAAAATAAACTTAGTCATAAATATTCCCGAACCCGCTAAGTTAACTAGGAATATTAAACCTAGTTAATAAGTGAGAGTATTGTTGAAAATAATTAGGTTGTGACCTAATTAATAACTAACCAAACACGAGGGACCAAAGCCGGGTAACTTACAAATGGTTTTATAAACTTAAAAATAAAACAAACACACACACATATGTGTGTGTGCGTGCGTGAGAAGCCAGGAGGGAGCTCCATGGAGCAAACCCTAGTTCTTCAACAAAATCTTCAAATTGGAAGATCAAATGAAGGCCAAATTCGGAAGTTAATACATAGAAACGATCACCTAGTCGTGGGGATCGTAAGGTATGTCGAATTTCTAACATTTATGAAGTTGTGAAAATTTGTTAAATTTGCATGATGCGATTTATGCAAGAATCATAGAGGCTATGGCCAAATTAATGAAGTATGATTGCTTAGGAACAAACCCTAAGTAGAAATTTGAAGTAAAATTTCTAGGATTTGAGTAATTTGGTAATTTACCACTTTTAGACAAGTGGGTTTTCATTATATAGTGAAGATGATGATGTACACATGTTTAAAATCATCATAGTTGATAGTAGAAGCAAAATACTTGAACAAATTGTAAGTTTGAGTATATGATCATAATTGCCATGAAATGGGTTTAGTTGATTTGATGAAATTAATGTTGTATGGGTGTTTATAAACACCGTAGTAACTCGTACGAATGAACTACTTGAACAAAATAAGGATTTTGTTAAGAGTTTATAATTGTTTAGAAGTGAGTCTTAATACAAGAATTAAACTCAATGATTTATGATTGAGTTTAATAAGAAAAGTAGTCAAAGAATCATAAGGTGTGAAAGTCATGATTTGGAATGACTAATCTAACAACCTTGTGAATAATGAATGATAGTTGGCACTCAACAAGCTAGGTGAAGCTTGAGGAGAAAGCGGGTCGAACGAATCAAGAATGAAAAGGAAAACGTAATTCGGATGAAAGGTAAGTGAAACTTACACACTTTTGTAGAATACTTGTTTACTTTACAAGTAATAAATGCGATAACGATAATAATGAAAATATGGTTTCCGACGCGATTGGTACGAGTCGGAACATATAAAGATGATAAAAACCATGGTTTATGGTAAAAAGGATAAATCGGTAAATCGGTCATGTAATGACTAAGAGATTATGAGTTTTGATAAGATTACCGCGTAGTGTAATCTAATATTGAGAAAAGGGGTAAAAAGAAAATGGAAATTTAGTCAAGTGTCGACTAATGTAAATTGACAATAAAAAGGGCACCCATGGCGTAAGCCGAACGAGTCAAATTTGTAAGAAATGAGTTAAAGAGAAAAGGAGGGGTCAAGTGGTAACATCCGACGTGGGCCGGATGTGTAAATTTGAAATTGAAAACCTCGTTTTACTACATAAGTAAATGTTTGGTCATATGAGCCAAACGGGTCAAATGGTGATGATAACACCATTTGACAATAATGACTAATCTTGGTTGTCAAGTCATATGCAAACAGGAACGAGTAGCAATTCTGGGATAATTGCGACGCTATAGAATATTGGTTAATAAATGCGAGGTATAAACGGGTCTATACGTTGATCCGAGCCAGGTACGCACAAATAAGTTGTAGTAAGAAGTGCAATTTGGTCAAATATTAGTGGAAGTCCTTTATTGTAAAAATGAAGGATTAAATGTGACCAAAACGCCCTTGTTAGCTAATTCAAACAAACAACCTTTAAAGGTTGTTTGGAAACAAGTTATATGATTTAGTAAATACTTAGATTAAGTATAGAGGTGGAAAGAAGTATTATATTAGTCAAACGGTACTATTTGAGTTTTTGCCGTAAAATAATGATTCAAGAAGTAAAATTTGGTTTATATAGATCACCACATCAAACCGCCATAAACACAATTGTGGTGGGAGATTATAGGATAAGGAATGTGGTGATGAAATGCTAGAAACAATCGAGAGCGATTTTAGGCTCGAAAATGCTTAAATACCCTTAACGGGTCAAAATAAGCATACGAGCGAAAACGGGCTTAAATTGTGAAATAAACTTGAGATTAGAACCTAAAATGGTAGTTAATAACAAATTGAGAAGTGTAGGTGATGTAGGAATCAAACAAATGTGTTCGTTTGATAAAATGCATAAACGGGTCAAAATGTAGTAAAAGGGCGATAAGCCGAAGACTTAAAAGTCTGAAATTTTATTATGAAGGTTGTTGGATTTTAACTCCATAAGATGGAGAATTAAATTACGGACGCGTAGGAAAAAGAATCGGGTAAAACGGATCAATAACGAAGAAGTTATGGCCGTTTCCGTGAAATCAGATCGTGCTGGGAATATGCAGCAACAGTCTGCTGAAAAGGGGTCCTAGCGTCACGCGACGCCCCTTGGCGTCACGCGACGCCTCCAAACTCAAAAAAATATTATTTTTTGTCATATTTAACCCCTATACTTGTTTGAACTTCATATTTAACCCCTGTACTTGTTTGAACTTCATATTTAACCCCTGTGCTTGTTTGAACTACATATTTGACTATCAAAACTAACTTTTAAGTTGGTTTTGATCATAGGTGATTGCCATGAGTGCCCGGATGAAGATCAAGCTCGATGAGGAACCGAACACGATAAAATACAAGCTTCCGCGCGACGTTTCGTTGTACCTTTTAAACGACGAATTCATATACAATGTGTTGTCAAACTTTTAAACTGTAAAAGTTTTAGTAAACCCGTTTTTCCGATGTATATGTAATCTAAATTACATGATTGTTTTCGTAAATAATACGCTAAACCTTGATTTATAAGAACGGGTGTTACAAGTTGGTATCAGAGCCTTGGTTTAAGAGATTCGAGTATGGTGGGGAGAAACCGTGCTTGGACTTAAACCTTATGCTCTTAATAAAGATTGGTGTTCGGTTCGAGGCTTGATCGCAAATCCGGTAAGTACATGTATGTTAAGAGTTTAGCATGCTAAAGTGTTGTAAACAACACATAGGGCTATCGTGTGATACACGTTACCCCAATTTAAATGATTGAAATAGTTGACGAAAATACGCGCGTTGACGCGTATAGTAGAAAAAGCCTTGTATTATAATACGGGCGATTATTGAGGTTGACGTTACTAACTTTTTTGAATGTCTTAATTGAAGGACACTCGCGTTTGAAGACGACGAGAGTCAAAGGAATTGTGGATACGATGATGGAACGGTCCGAAGCATGACAAGAGGAGCATGCTCACCGAGGACTAAATCGCGTAACGACCGCGAACAAGGTTAATGGCAAGGAACGCCCGTCGGGGCAAACATTACCAGGTGCACATTTTAAATAATCGCACGAATAGTAATATGCAACCAATACGTAGAAATTGAAGGTTTCATATGTAGATTAAAAACTTGGAAAAACCCGAATAGAAAATGTATTCGGGATATTGTTTCCAAGAGAAACAAATAGAGGCGTTACTTACATAGGGCGTGATGTGAAAACTATAAAAAGGTCATGTGTGTCATGTGTTAACCGCTTACTCTGGCCAAGTAAGTAGTGGCATATGATACCATGAACTTCTTATGGCGGACACGTTTACATCCGATGTAGTAAGGGCGGGGTGAATGAGACTAATTAAAAAGTACCCAAATGAATCAGATAAGCAATAATGTAAACGCACAACCGAGTGACGGAAGCGTATTACATTAGGATAATGAGCCCGAGTGAAGGGACAAAGAAGCATGAAAAATGATATAGACAAGTATTGGGAGGGAGTGTACTTACACTCGAACCCAGAAAACGCAAGCATGAAAAATGATATAGACAAGTATTGGGAGGGAGTGTACTTACACTCGAACCCAGAAAACACAAGCATGAAAAATGATATAGACAAGTATTGGGAGGGAGTGTACTTACACTCGAACCCAGAAAACACAAGCATGAAAAATGATATAGTCAAGTATTGGGAGGGAGTGTACTTACACTCGAACCCAGAAAACGCAAGCATGAAAAATGATATAGACAAGCATTGGGAGGGAGTGTACTTACACTCGAACCCGGAAAATGCAAATATGTCCCTTAACGGGTCGTTTTTGGTAAAACGTCAAACTTAAGGGCAAAGTAGGAATATAAAAGTGAAGCGAAGTCTTAATGCATACCGGGAGGGTTGCAATAATAATGACTTCGGTAAAACACCCGGTTGACGGGCAGGGATTAAACACATGCGTAAACCGAGAAACGGGAACTCGGATGGAAAGTTAAAAGATTCGGGTTTTGAGTCATAACTAAAAGACAACAAGATAATGTAAATAGAAATTTAAAAAAAAATGGTGTTCAACTATTTTAAAGTTAAACGGGTCGGATGTAATATCATGTCGGACAGCATGAGTAAACGCAAGCGGGATACTAGTAGCGTAAAAAGCAAAAGGATAATGAGCCCGGTAATGGGACATAATCAAATACGAATGTATGTAAACTAGATAATGGTGAGCATAAGATAAACCGATGCATAAATGACGTGAGAAGTCATAAAGTCGGAGAATTGTTCGAAAGAAAACGATGTAGCCTTAGACTACGGTCAAGGTCGAACGAAATCCAAAAAGTAAAGGTGAATGATTCTAAAAATAAAAAGGGGTATCTTAACGCCATATGCGTATATATAAACGTATACATAATTGAATAAAGACTCGAATAAAAGATGATCTACGGGATCATCATAACCTATGGGATATCAATTAGTGTAAAGGTCTACGAGGCCTGAATGACCCACGGGTCATGAACTGAAGCAAAGGGATCATAAGGGCCTCGCCTTAAAGAGGCAAAAGCTTAAGGAAATAGCCTACGAGGTTAAGTGAAGGAACCTACGGGTTAATTAGATAAAGCGAGGGAATCGGTTGAGAATCCCCGCATAAAACTAAGGCTGTAAAAGAATAAATTATGGATTGTCAATATCATGGTATGGATAATTGACAAAAGTTAAAGAAAAGATCCTACAACTAAAACCTCGGTTTTAGTAAGAAATAACGTCTTTACAAATATAAATTCTGGTAGGAATTTGAATAGTAAGTATGAAAGATTCAAGTCTTGACACTAATAGGCGCAAGACAACATATTCGAAGAGTGATACTTTCGAAAATGAAAGGTTGATACAAACTAAACATGATGTGACACGATCACGGTTAGGAAATGTAATGCGAAGTAAAATCACATTATAACCAAGCGAGCGGTAAAAGTAACGGATTCATAAAGAATTCAATAGTACATGAAAGCGATGGATATCGCTAAGATAACTAAACTAGTGAAAATAACGAGATTACGTTATTTCAAGTAGCACTATGTCGTATGAGTTATGTAGACAATTAGTAACCAAAAAGATGTTACCATACTTTTTGGTAATACTAACTATTGGATTAAAAAAATATAAGTAATGCTTGAAAGATTTCTTGGATCGAATACATTGAGCTGAACTCAATGAATTATGTAAGAAAAGGTTTCGAGGACGAAACCTCTTTAAGGGGGGTAGACTTGTAACACCCCGAAAACGGGTTTGGTAATTAAACCCCGTTAATACTAAAAGACGGGTAAAGTACCGTTAGTGGTAAAATTTACCCGGTGGAATATTAGGATTTAAATAATTAATCCTAATAATAAATAAAAATGAATAAAAGCTTTAAAGAAATAAAATGGACAAAAGGCCCGAGTTAACGGGGCCTAAAATAAACTTAGTCATAAATATTCCCGAACCCGCTAAGTTAACTAGGAATATTAAACCTAGTTAATAAGTGAGAGTATTGTTGAAAATAATTAGGTTGTGACCTAATTAATAACTAACCAAACACGAGGGACCAAAGCCGGGTAACTTACAAATGGTTTTATAAACTTAAAAATAAAACAAACACACACACATATGTGTGTGTGCGTGCGTGAGAAGCCAGGAGGGAGCTCCATGGAGCAAACCCTAGTTCTTCAACAAAATCTTCAAATTGGAAGATCAAATGAAGGCCAAATTCGGAAGTTAATACATAGAAACGATCACCTAGTCGTGGGGATCGTAAGGTATGTCGAATTTCTAACATTTATGAAGTTGTGAAAATTTGTTAAATTTGCATGATGCGATTTATGCAAGAATCATAGAGGCTATGGCCAAATTAATGAAGTATGATTGCTTAGGAACAAACCCTAAGTAGAAATTTGAAGTAAAATTTCTAGGATTTGAGTAATTTGGTAATTTACCACTTTTAGACAAGTGGGTTTTCATTATATAGTGAAGATGATGATGTACACATGTTTAAAATCATCATAGTTGATAGTAGAAGCAAAATACTTGAACAAATTGTAAGTTTGAGTATATGATCATAATTGCCATGAAATGGGTTTAGTTGATTTGATGAAATTAATGTTGTATGGGTGTTTATAAACACCGTAGTAACTCGTACGAATGAACTACTTGAACAAAATAAGGATTTTGTTAAGAGTTTATAATTGTTTAGAAGTGAGTCTTAATACAAGAATTAAACTCAATGATTTATGATTGAGTTTAATAAGAAAAGTAGTCAAAGAATCATAAGGTGTGAAAGTCATGATTTGGAATGACTAATCTAACAACCTTGTGAATAATGAATGATAGTTGGCACTCAACAAGCTAGGTGAAGCTTGAGGAGAAAGCGGGTCGAACGAATCAAGAATGAAAAGGAAAACGTAATTCGGATGAAAGGTAAGTGAAACTTACACACTTTTGTAGAATACTTGTTTACTTTACAAGTAATAAATGCGATAACGATAATAATGAAAATATGGTTTCCGACGCGATTGGTACGAGTCGGAACATATAAAGATGATAAAAACCATGGTTTATGGTAAAAAGGATAAATCGGTAAATCGGTCATGTAATGACTAAGAGATTATGAGTTTTGATAAGATTACCGCGTAGTGTAATCTAATATTGAGAAAAGGGGTAAAAAGAAAATGGAAATTTAGTCAAGTGTCGACTAATGTAAATTGACAATAAAAAAGGCACCCATGGCGTAAGCCGAACGAGTCAAATTTGTAAGAAATGAGTTAAAGAGAAAAGGAGGGGTCAAGTGGTAACATCCGACGTGGGCCGGATGTGTAAATTTGAAATTGAAAACCTCGTTTTACTACATAAGTAAATGTTTGGTCATATGAGCCAAACGGGTCAAATGGTGATGATAACACCATTTGACAATAATGACTAATCTTGGTTGTCAAGTCATATGCAAACAGGAACGAGTAGCAATTCTGGGATAATTGCGACGCTATAGAATATTGGTTAATAAATGCGAGGTATAAACGGGTCTATACGTTGATCCGAGCCAGGTACGCACAAATAAGTTGTAGTAAGAAGTGCAATTTGGTCAAATATTAGTGGAAGTCCTTTATTGTAAAAATGAAGGATTAAATGTGACCAAAACGCCCTTGTTAGCTAATTCGAACAAACAACCTTTAAAGGTTGTTTGGAAACAAGTTATATGATTTAGTAAATACTTAGATTAAGTATAGAGGTGGAAAGAAGTATTATATTAGTCAAACGGTACTATTTGAGTTTTTGCCGTAAAATAATGATTCAAGAAGTAAAATTTGGTTTATATAGATCACCACATCAAACCGCCATAAACACAATTGTGGTGGGAGATTATAGGATAAGGAATGTGGTGATGAAATGCTAGAAACAATCGAGAGCGATTTTAGGCTCGAAAATGCTTAAATACCCTTAACGGGTCAAAATAAGCATACGAGCGAAAACGGGCTTAAATTGTGAAATAAACTTGAGATTAGAACCTAAAATGGTAGTTAATAACAAATTGAGAAGTGTAGGTGATGTAGGAATCAAACAAATGTGTTCGTTTGATAAAATGCATAAACGGGTCAAAATGTAGTAAAAGGGCGATAAGCCGAAGACTTAAAAGTCTGAAATTTTATTATGAAGGTTGTTGGATTTTAACTCCATAAGATGGAGAATTAAATTACGGACGCGTAGGAAAAAGAATCGGGTAAAACGGATCAATAACGAAGAAGTTATGGCCGTTTCCGTGAAATCAGATCGTGCTGGGAATATGCAGCAACAGTCTGCTGAAAAGGGGTCCTAGCGTCACGCGACGCCCCTTGGCGTCACGCGACGCCTCCAAACTCAAAAAAATATTATTTTTTGTCATATTTAACCCCTATACTTGTTTGAACTTCATATTTAACCCCTGTACTTGTTTGAACTTCATATTTAACCCCTGTGCTTGTTTGAACTACATATTTGACTATCAAAACTAACTTTTAAGTTGGTTTTGATCATAGGTGATTGCCATGAGTGCCCGGATGAAGATCAAGCTCGATGAGGAACCGAACACGATAAAATACAAGCTTCCGCGCGACGTTTCGTTGTACCTTTTAAACGACGAATTCATATACAATGTGTTGTCAAACTTTTAAACTGTAAAAGTTTTAGTAAACCCGTTTTTCCGATGTATATGTAATCTAAATTACATGATTGTTTTCGTAAATAATACGCTAAACCTTGATTTATAAGAACGGGTGTTACACCTTACAAGTGGTATCAGAGCAGTGTGCTCATACTACTGTAGGTGTTTCTTAGTTTGAAGGTTTTTGTGAGAAAAGTTCATCTTTGATAGGGTTTAGTGAGTGTTTAGTGAGTTTTTGTGTTTTATTCATGATTCTTCATTCATTTCTAGTGATTTGGTGATGGATTTTGAGTAGTTTGGTGATTTTTTGTGTTCTTCTTCATCTGGGTTTTACAGGGGTTTTTGTTTCTTGTTCTTACAGAGTTTGAAGGTTGAAAAAGATTCTGAGTTTGATCTTTGGAAGCCTTGTCCGTGGTTTAAATTATGTGTTTGTGTCTCCGGGGTATTGTTGAACCAGTGTGAAGTCACATTGGGGAGATAGTCCGGAGATTGGCTCTTCTGTGTTTTGAGAAACTCTTGTCCGAATTTTATCTTTATTGTAGTCCGAAGTTTATAAGCTTAGATTGTCCGAACTTTAAAACTCCCTTAGTTTATAATCAGTTTATAAGCTTAGATAGTCCGAGTTTTGTGTTTTGAGTTTGCTGTTAGATAGTCCGAACTTTCAATACTAGTGTTTAACTCTATTAGTAGTCCGACTTTTAATGTGTTATTAGAGTCTGAGTTTTAGTTTTTAGATTAGTCCGATCTCTTTATTTAGTTTTTTAAATTTAGTTTCTCAAGTCCGAGTTTAGCTTGTCCTAGTTTAGTCTTTCTCCGAGTTTTGCCTTACCTTGAGTCCGTTGTTTTAGTCCTTCAATAGGTCCGAATTTTATTAAATCTGTGTTTTAGGTGGTCCGAATTTCAGGTATTTTGTTTATTATTATTATACTAGTCCGAGTTTATTGATTGTCGTGTGTCTGAGTCTTGAGAGTCCAACTTTTAACTTGTATTATGCAAGTAGGTCCGAGTTTTTTATGGCTTAGTAGGTCCGAGTTCTTTCAAGAGAGTAGGTCCGAATTTTTCAACTATATTTGAGTCTGAGTTCTTTCAAGGTAGTAGAGTCCGAGTTTTATTTTAGGGAGTCCGAAATTTGTCTTTATTTTATCATCTTTCCGAATTTTTAACCTCTATTAGTGTCCGAGGTTTTGTTTTCCTTTCCTTAGTGTGCTTGTCCGAATCTTTCTTAAAAAAAAAAAACTCTAAGTGTGTGTCCGAGGTTTGAGATTTATTTCAGGTTTTTGATCTGGGTGTTACACTCTGATTAAAGCCTCAGACATTTCACTCCGTGTTTTCTTCTCCGAGGTTTGGACTTGGAAACTCTCTCAGTAACTCTTTTGCTTGGAAACCTTCTTGTTAACCTTCTGTGAACTTCTGTTTCATTCAAACATTGTTCAAATGGCGAACAATCTTACTGCAATGGTTCAGAATCTCAAACACAATGCTGAAGTGGGGAGTAACGACAAGCCTCCTCTGTTGATTAATGAATTGGATTTCCCAGAATGGAAGGATCGGTTCGAAAGATATGTACGAGCAAAAGACATCAAAATCTGGTTGTGTATCGTTAAAGGATGTGGAGCTACTCCAGTACGTACGTTGACGATTGATACGTATTTGGCACTCACTGACGACCAAAAGAGATTTTTTGACTGTGAAGAGAAAGCTATGTCAATGATAACGATGGCAATGTCACAATCCATACTTCATACGTTCCGTAAGAGAAATAGCTCGAAGGAGTTGTGGGATAGCATGATCGAGCGATATGAAGGAAATGCAATTTACAAGAAACGACGACTCGAACGGTTGAAGACTCAATTCGTTGTGTTTAAAGCGTTAAAGAATGAATCATTTGATGACACTGTGAACCGTTTTTATCATCTGTTGAGCGAACTTGATAGAAGTCAAGAAGGTATCTACACTGAATTTGAGAAGGTTGAGAAGTTTCTGAATTGTCTTCCCAGAGAATGGAATATGTACACCGCATTGATTAGAGAGGGTGTTCTCTATGAGGAGCTCTCATTGGAAGAAGCTGTTCAAAAGCTGAAGGGTTATGCCTGGAATATGGAAGATCAAGCATCTGATTTCGAGAAGCTCCAAGATCCTCAGTTATATAAGGCTTCGAAACCAATGGAGAAGGGTAATGATAGTGGAGTCGGTGTTGCTTTATATTCGGAGAATGAAGGTTCTGCAAGTGAACACACCTTTATAAGCAACAATGTTAGTTCAAGCGGAACAACCAATTCCAGTCAAGGGATGTACTCTTCTAGTGGAGCTCAGAAATCTCAAGGAACAAGTTTGAACATTCCTAAGTTAGATGCAAGCGGTTTGAAGATGATTGAAGAAAATATGAGTCTGTTGGCGTCCTTCATGACTGCCTACGAGAACTTCTGTCTTGGAAAGCTCGTTGAACCGTCAAGTCTCGATGAGGACTTTGACCAGATAGACCAAGACGAAATGGAAGAACTTGATCTACAACTCAATATGGCACTCTTAGTCCGTAGAGCGAAGAAATTTCTGTTGAGAACGGGTAGGAAGTTCATAGGAGGTCAGACAAAGACTCGAATGGGAGTCGACATGTCAAAGGTGAAATGTCACAACTGCGGCATCTACGGGCATTTCGCACGTGATTGTCGGAAGCCGAAGATGGAAAGATCGAACAGAGAAAACTACTCTCAAGGAAACAACTCAAGACCTCACAACAATTCAGCAACTGCTTCAAACTCAAGTGCTCGTCCAAGTGGTTCTGAAAATCTTGCACCTTCAACAAACAATGCTATGGTGGCTCAATCTTTACAAAAAGTGACTGAGCCTTACGACTGGGGTTGTGCATTGGAAGACATTTCAGGAGCTATTGTGTCACAAGCCTTTATAGCTGAAATTGTCAACGAAGAAGTGTGTGAAGAGATTGTCGAAGAGACTAGCATTGAGGAATTTGCGGTTGTAGCTGAAGAAGTGTGTGAAGAGATTGTCGAAGAGACTAGCATTGAGGAACTTGCAGTTGTAGCTGAGGTTCTTGGGGAAGAGTTGGATTCGGGAAATGTTTCTGAGAATGAAGATAACCCGAATGAAAAGTCTGTTGAAAAGGCTAACAAAACAGAAGATGGAGAAAAGGGAGAACGTTTTGAGTTCAACATCTCCGCAGCTGAAATGCAGCAATTTGCGGATGCAGAAGCTAAAAGGTTGGAAGAAAAATCCGGAGAAAGCGAAGCGTGTGCATTCATGGCTGGCATTGAGGTAAAATCATCTTCTGTAGATAAGCGATGTGCTAGATGTGTTGAGTTTGTGACTAAGATTGATAGATACACACTTCACAACACAAACTTAATTGCAGATTTAGAAAAATCCAGAGAACTCATTGTTGTTTTGTCTAATTCGGATAAAGAACACCGAATTAAGATAAAAGCGCTGAAAAATGATATCTCTGAATTTGAGAGACTTGTGGCTCAGGGAATTGTTAAAAATCAGGAATTAAAATCTGAACTTGAAATGAACCAAAATTGTGTTTTGGAAAAGAACAAAATCATTTTGGAAAAAGATAATATGATTTTAGACTTGCAACGAAAAATTGAAAAGTTCGGGGATTCATCTGAAGTGATGAATTTTTTTATTAACAGCCAACGTCTCAAAGAATCTGAGGAAGAAATGTTCGGCATCGGTTATAAGAAAGTGTCTCCTCCGGTAAACCATAACTATACATCGATGCCAAGCATTGATCCTGAATTGGCAAATTTTGTGCCAAAGACCCCTCTGACGGTTGAACCGCAAAGTGAGTCAGAATCTGAGCCAGATGAAGTTACTGACTCAGATCAGTCGAAGATGAGTGAAGTTACAAAGAAAAATGAGCTAAATTTTGATAACATTGAGAATTTGATAAGCAATAAAATTTTGGAAATTTTCAATCAAGTTCAAAATGCGAAGTCAAAACCAAAGTCACGTGGGAAATCCAAAAGAAATTTGAAAAATATCCCTAAAACTGAGTTTGTTAAAGGGGAGGATTTTGTCAAAGAAGAAGTAAAGATCGAAACTGGTTCCAACTCTCAGTTTGTGAACCAAATTTTGAAAAATTCCACCAACGACTCATCATCTTCGACCACTCATGAGGAACGTCCAAAGAATGCTGTGAAAGTTCGCAAATGTTATAAGTGTCGTGGGAAGGACACTTAGCAGCAGATTGTCCAGATGACAAGGGTAAGTCTCTTGTTGATCCTGATCAAAGGAAACCTTTTGTTGAAAAACCTCAAAATGTAGTAGTTAATGTTGAAAAGAAAATCGGTAAAAATCAGAAGGTTGAGACAAACAAAGTGATTAAACAAGAAGTAAAAACAGTTGTCAAAACAAATGTTAAATCACAACAAAATCAGGATCACGGGAAGAAACCAATTGTTATTAATCGTGGTGAAAGATCGGAAAGTTCATCTCAAAGACATGATACTCGTGAGAAAACCCCTCACAGACGACAAAATCATGTTACTTTCCAAACACATGAGAATGACCAACGTTCTGGAGGTTCGAGCAACAACAATGCTAGACCTCATGCACAGAACAGATTCGTGAATGACCGAAATGCGTCACCCCCCCCCCCCCCCGATTTCCAAATCAAAGACAGCATTCGGATAATCATCCACGATCATTCTCAAGACACGATGATGTTCCTAGATTTGGTAGAAATTTTGAGCCACCCAGGAATCAAAATTACAGTTACCAAAACTATGGAAGCCAAGGTTATGGAAACTCTGGTTATACCAACAGATCGTCAACTCCGTATAATCCACGATTTGCGGGGAGCCATTCCAACAATTTCCGAAATGGAAATGGAGGACACAATGGCAATGATGGTTATTTCAAAGAGTTTTCTTATGTTGATGAATCGGGACGACCCAAGACCATCATGGCTTGGGTCCCACACTCTAACTAAATTTTCTTGTTGGGGAGTGTAGGAGCAGCTGAAAAGAGCTATCTATATTTGGTATATCGATAGTGGCTGTTCCAGACACATGACAGGAAATAAAGAATTATTGAACAATTTTAAACAAATCTGTGGTGGTTATGTGAATTTTGCCGGTGAGAAGGGTGGTTACATCACCGGTGAAGGCTCTGTGTCAAATGGGAAAATCACGCTGCATAAAGTGAACTACGTTGAAGAACTGAAGCATAACTTGATGTCGGTTTCTCAAATCTGTGATAACAAGTACACAATGTTCTTCACTGATAAAGCTTGCTTCGTCTTGCGTCCAGGGTTTGTTGTTCCTGAAGATTGGATTGTTATGAGGGCTCCAAGGGTGAATAACACATATGTCATGGACATGCGCCCGTTGGTTAACTCGTCTGCTCCAGTGACATGTCTACTTTCAAAGGCGACTGAAGATCAATCGTATCTCTGGCATAGGAGAATAGGCCATGTGCATCTGCGAAAAATGAACCACTTAGTGAAAAACAACTTGGTGTTGGGGGTTCCTTTACGTAGTTTCAATATGCACAACAAATGTGAATCATGTGAAAAAGGAAAAATCAAACGAAAGCCTCATAAACCGAAAACAGTTAACTCAATCCAAAAACCACTTGAATTGCTTCACATGGATCTTTTCGGCCCGATCCATGTTGCTAGCATTGGTGGGATGTCTTATTGCTTAGTTGTCACTGACGATTTCTCACGTTATTCATGGGTATTTTTCTTAAAAACAAATGATCAAACTGCTAGTATTTTAAGAGACTTATTCAAACGACTTGAGAAAAATTATTCACTTCCTATTAAGAAAATCCGAAGTGACAACGGCACTGAGTTTAAAAATCATTATATGGATGAGTTATGTCGGGAAATGGGAATAGTTCATCAGTTTAGGGCTCCATATGTTCCTCAACAGAACGGAGTTGCAGAACGGAAGAATCGTACCCTAATTGAGGCGGCCCGAACTATGCTTTCTGAATCAAAATTGCCAATTTTCTTCTGGGCCGAGGCGGTAAACACTGCATGTTATGTGTTAAATCATGTGCTTACGGTCAAAAGAGAAGATAAAACGTGTTATGAATTGCTTGAAAACAAGAAACCAAACTTATCTGGTTTTCAACCTTTTGGGATCAAGTGTGTTATCAAACGCACCAAAGATACTCCTAAAATGGGGGAAGTTGGTGAAGTTGGGTTCTTTTTGGGTTATGCCAATGGAACTCCAAACAAACGCATTTATAACGTTAAGAAGCGTACAGTGGAGATCGTGTTTGATATAACTCCTTTGAGTTACGATCCTCCACCGTCCGAATTCGGTCCTAAAAGCGGTTACGATTATGATAAACTATTTGATTCATTTGATCTTCCTGATGTTTCAGAAGAAGATTCAGAGGTTGTCTACACACATCTTGTGAACAAAGATGAAGTGGATGCAAGCTGGAGAGCAAGTTTTCCTACTAATGTGTCTTCGAATGTTCACTCAGGAGATCCAGTCGCTAATTCTTCGATTGTAAACGAAGTTGTTGCTGAGCAGATCCCCGATGTAACTACTCAAACTACAAGTGTTGATCTTTACGTTGATTTCTCAGCATATACAAATGTTAATGCATCTTCTGGAAATGATCAAGCTTCTAGTAGTAATGCAAATGTTGAGGGGGAGATTCAATCGAATTTGGGAAACAATCTTCAAGCTCCGGCAATCCCAGTTCCAAGAACAAACATTCATCATCCTGTTGATAATATTATTGGGAATCCAAATGCGGGAGTGCAAACGCGAAGGAGTATTTCAGAGATGCAATGTCTGTTCTCTGCTATCAAGAAAGAAGAAATCTACAATCTCAGCCTGCATGAATGTTTTATCTCTCAGATAGAGCCGAAGAACTATCAAATGGCTCTGAAGGATAATTCTTGGTGTGAGGCGATGCAAGAAGAGTTAGCTCAGTTCGACAAGTTAAAGGTGTGGAATTTGGTCGATCTTCCAAAGGGCCAACATGCAATCAACACGAAATGGGTTTTCAAGTGCAAGAAAGACGATAAGGGTGTCGTTGTCAGAAACAAAGCACGGTTGGTTGTTCAAGGCTTCAATCAAGAGGAAGGGATTGATTATACCGAAGTTTATGCACCGGTGGCAAGACTGGAAGCTATTCGTTTGTTTCTAGCCTTTGCTGCACACATGCGTATCAAAGTCTATCAGTTGGATGTGAAAAGCGCCTTCCTTTACAGGAAATTGCATGAAACTGTGTATGTGTCCCAACCACCGGGTTTCGAAGCTCCAGGGTTAGACAACAAGGTCTATCTGTTGGACAAGGCTCTTTATGGTCTCCATCAGGCCCCTCGAGCATGGTACGAGACGTTGTCAAAGCATCTATTGGAGCATGGGTTCTCGCGTGGTGCAATTGACTCCACACTGTTCATTTTGAAGAAAGGGGGAGATTTTCTGATCGTGCAAATTTACATTGATGACATAATTTTTGGTTCTTCAAATGAAGAATTGTGTCGTGATTTCGAAGCGGTGATGAAGTCCAAATTTGAAATGAGCGCGATGGGCGAGTTATCTTTCTTTTTAGGTCTTCAAGTGAGTCAAGGGAAAACCGGGACATACGTGCATCAGACAAAGTATGTCCACGAGATTCTCAAAAGATTTGGATTGGAAGATAGCTTACCCTATGACACGCCTCTCCCGACAAATATCAAGCTTTCATCCGATGATGTGAAAGATCCTGAAGTGGATCCGACTCTATATCGAGCAATGATAGGTTCATTGATGTATCTTACTGCTTCACGACCAGATATTATGTTCTCTGTTTGTTTGTGTGCTAGGTACCAATCAACTCCGAAGGAGTCTCACTTGAAAGCAGTCAAGCGTATTTTCAGATATATGAAAGGGACGCCTAAGCTTGGATTGTGGTATCCAGCTGAAGGTGGTCTGGATTTGATGGCGTATGCTGACGCAGATTTCGGAGGGTGCCGGATGAACAGAAAGTCAACCTCTGGCGGCGCACAACTTCTTGGGAATCGTCTTGTCTCTTGGCAATGCAAAAAGCAGGTTGCCGTTTCTCTATCCACGTGCGAGGCTGAGTACATTGCTGCTTCAAGCTGTTGTGCTCAGGTTTTGTGGATTCAGCAACAAATGAGGGACTATGGTTTGAATTTTACTCGAACTCCTATTCTTGTCGATAACAACTCTGCCATTTCCATAACTAACAATCCTGTTAATCACTCACGCACTAAGCACATAGATGTTAGGCATCATTTTATTTGCGACTGTGCTGAGAAGGGTTTAATAGAAGTGGTTAGGGTAGACACCTTGGATAATCTTGCCGACCTGTTTACGAAGACATTCGATCGGGCTAGATTTGAAAATCTGGTCCGAATGATTGGCATAATCAACCCCGAGTAAAATGCTTTTCAAAACTCGCATAGAAACTTTATTTTATGTTTACTGTACAGTTCTTACCGCTTTCCAAAAATTGAAAAACTACAAAAATATTTTACTTAGTTGTAGGATAAATTTTAAGAAAAATACAAAAACATTTGAAAAATATAAAATGAAGTCGTGTTGAGATATAAGGGAAATGATAGTACATCGGTTAGTCGTATCTGGTGCAGGATTATAGTCATATATAAAATTAACCGTTAACTGTAATAGCTTCATTATACGTTGCTTCGGTAGGTTTTACACGTCAATAAGAACCTGTTTTTGGAATATAAACATAATGAACTGCGTAACTTGTGTGGTACATCTCTCGGATATATGGTCTTGGTACCGTAATTTCGTTTGATAGATTGCCGAGGTTCTGAGATACGTGGTCTTTATGCTGTTTATCATCTGGGTATCATGGTTGTTTCTTTTACCAAAAACAACGGGGACGCAAGTCTAGATCTTCCATGATACCATACATACGTGTAAATATCTTTAATACATGATGCATTCGACCCAAATAAGTGATAAACAATCACATGTCCCACAAAATCATGCGGGAGTCAAGTTCGTCTCTTTGTCTGTACGATGGTACTAACCTGTTCACGGACTTGCTCCTGTGCCCTTTGCATCTGAAATTCAAGTTCCTCCTCAATAAGTGATTCTATCACAAAGGACTTGTTTTCAATCCCAAATAAGTGAGTATCTCACATTAGCTTATACGTCAAAACAAATGATAAATGGTATACTCACTAGTAAGATGATCTCTCGTGCATACCTTGATACGGGAGTATATTCTGAGGTGGGTAAACATAGTTACAGTCATCTTTTAAAACACTTAATCGCATATCTCGAAAACAGTGTTCGAAAGAGTGCTAAAGCTTAAGTGGACCACAATACCGTTGAACGTCTTGAACTGTTAATATCATTCTAAGAGCTTAAACTGATAAACTATGTTTTTGTGTTGGATATTGACAGAAAAACCGATATGATCCCTTTGCTCCGATTTTACAAAAAGATAATTAGTGTAAATACGTTTGTAGTTTTAATTTCTTTATTTAGTCAAAAATTCAAAAAAAAAAAAACAACAACAACAAAAAGAATTTTCTTGTTTCTATGTGCGAGTTATCATTTTGAAAATTCTCTAAGGGTTGTGAACATTCTTTAATAAGGTGTTAAACATCAAGTTAGGTAATCTTAAAATAAGTCTTTTTGTATAAAAATCGGTCGTGCAAGATCCATCTAAGTGTGTGGGTAATCACGTCATTTTAAGGTGTTTCTGTAAATTTGCTTCCAAGTTGTGATATTTTTCCAAAAGTATAAGTTTTGAAGTAAGTTGTTCTTAGTGATCGTGTTTTGAAATACAAATTATTAAATATTGGTTGTTTAATATTTCAATTGATGATTCTGGGGTATTGGAATTATTTTTTGGATCCAGGTTTGGGCTGAGTATCTCCGGGGTTAAGATTCTTAATCCGGTGTTAAGTGTTTCAGGTCTGGATCGTTCATCACAAGATGGAAGATTTGAAGAAGCTGTGTGCATCTGGATCGTTCATCACAAGATGGAAGATTTGAAGAAGCTGTGTGCATCTGGATCGTTCATCTCAAGATGGAAGATTTGAAGAAGCTAAGACGTCTGCCGTTGCATTCCTTTGAAGAAGATCAACCGTTCAATACATCAAAGTCGTGCAGTTCTGCGTGAAACCCGGCAGCGAGTACTCGAAGAGAGTATGAAGATTTCAAGTCCAATGAAGACCATGCACTGATCAAGGGGGAGTTTGTTAATGCACTTTAGGTGATAAGTGCATGTCTCCCATTTATTAGGGTCTTTATTGTACATTGTTGAATGTTAGTCCCAACTTTATCCTAGGGACATTTTGCCAAGGTTTAGGATAGTATTTTGTCTGAGGTTTATGTTAAGGACAAAGGTCAGGGGTTTAAGGCTAGGTCTTTTGTCTGAGTTTTGTATAGGGCAAAAGGTCATAGTTTTATGTTGTTTGTTTTGTCTGGGCTTTCTAGTTTGTCTTGAAAGTCCGGGTTTGCCTTGTATATATACCTTTATGTGGAATAGACAAGGTGGCGATTCTGTGTGAAATTCTGTGCACCTAACCCTAATCTTTGTGTGTGTTTTGTCTGGCGGCTGCTTTGTGTGAGTGACGCCATTCATCTTCTTCATCAAGAATACTTAGTGTATTCTTGATTTCTCTCACAAATCTTTGCATACTAGTGTTTCATCTGCAGTGGTTGATCATCAGGTGGATTCCGCACACCTGTTGGTTGCTTTAGCTGAGTGAGATCTTGGATTAGGAGGCCTTACAATGTGTCATAACTAATTACATATATATATAAAAACTAGTTTACATATGTGTAATTATAAAATTACATATAATAAATGATAAAGTTTCTCTTAACATGTATGTAATCGTAAAAATACTCATAATAAATGATAAAATTATTCTAGACATAAAAATATATAAAAAAAGATATTGTTTATTAGGAGTTCTGCGAGTTCTGTAAAAATTTATGGTTCTGAAATGATCCTGGCCCTATATATATATATATATATATATATATAGGATTAAGATCATTTCAGAACCATATATTTTTTCAGAACTTACAGAACTCTTTTTTAGCGACTCATTTTAGTTTATTTTATTTTTCTTTGTATTATTAGGGTGGAGATATAATAGGAAGTTTATTTGGCTAGGAAGGCTAGGAAGTGATCTTGACCATCCATTTACTTAATCAAGGGCTAAGATTAAATCAGGGAAATTGAAAGTAAAAAAAGAGGCGCGTGACTTTTTTCAGGGGCAATCTAGTCAATCCAAGCCAATAGTTTCTCTCTCCTCCAATTCCCCCCCCCCCCCATTTTTTAAACGTTAATAACTCTTTCATACAACATTATTTTTTTATAAAAATTGCACCAAAAAAACGAGCGTTTTTTTATCTTTAAAACGAGTATACTATTGCTATATTTTGAAAAAAAAAATTTAAAACCCAGTTGCGTAAAACGCAATAGAAAAAACCCCAGTATCGTAAAACGCAATGAAAAAAAAAACCCTAAAAAATGACATTTTTCTAAAACGCAATGCACCAAAAACACAAAGAAATGATTTTTTTGTAAAACGCAATGGCCAGAAAACACATAAAAATGTGTTTTACCTAAAACGCAATACACCAAAAACACAAAAAAATGACTTATTTGTAAAACGCAATGGTCAGAATACACTTAAAATGTCTGTTTTCTAAAACGCAATGGACTGAAAACACATAAAAAGGTGTTTTACCTAAAACGCAATGCACCAAAAACACAAAGAAATGTCTTATATGTAAAACGCAATGGTCAGAAAACACTTAAAAATGACTCATTCTAAAACGCAATGGACTGAAAACACCTAAAAAATGTGTTTTACCTAAAACACAATGACTAAAAACACTTAAAAATGTGTTTTTTCTAAAACGCAATAGCCAGAAACCACATAAAACTCTCTTATTTCTAAAACGCAATGGACACATAAAACTGTCTGTCACTATGAACTGTCTGAATTGTCTACGAATGACTGTCTTCGAAATAAGCCAATTTATGGCAATTTAATTTTTCAACCCCAGCCAGGGGCTCTGCCCCTTGGACCCCGCCAGGGGCTGCCGCCCCTGGGACCCCGCTACCGGACCCCCGCAAAGATCGTAAAACGCAATGACTAAATCAAAAACCCAGATCATGAAAATGAAATTAAAGAATTTCTTACATGGATCGAAGCCGATTTCTTCATCAATTGACGGAATTTGAATGATAGAAACACTTATCAACGCTCGAATCGAACGAATCGAGTGATTATCTCCAAAATCACCGGAAAAAACGAGATTTTTTTATGAAATTAAACTGGGTTTTCTTCAAAAAAAAAAGCTGAAGAACACGTTGATCGGGTTCTGAATCATTGATTTGTGATGAAAATCGCACTATAATGTAGTGATTATTGAGATAGAAAGTGAAGAAATAGTTGAAGATGGTGGATTTTGAAAATGATGGGTTTTTGAATTTACTGGGTTTTGAAAAAGGAAGAAGAAGGAGTTGGATTGACTAAAATACCCTTTCTCTTTATTTTAAAATTTGCCACATGTCATAATCCTATGGCTTCCTATACTTCCTAGAGAAAATTAACTTCCTATTTGATCTTTACCCTGTATTATTAATAAAGGGTATAAAAGTAATGTTTTCATATTTCCTTATATATCTCAATTTTAGTTGCTAGTTATTGACTCATTGTTGCATTACTTCCTAATTTATTTCATTTAGAAAGTAAGTGTTAGACCTACATCATGCGTAAAACGGAAAGCACGTAATTGTTGAAAATCATACTAATAGTAAGATTTCACATAGGCCATAATTTCCATTTCATATACTTTGTATATATTTAAAGACTACAGCCATGATTCCATATATTTAATTACAATATGCAGTTCTTCTATTTACATAGATATGTAATTCATTATTTACATTTACACGTGCAGTTTCTTTTTATTAAATTTATAAGTTTGTGTGATTTACTTATTTATAAGTTGTAAAATACAATATAGCTTAACGTACGAGCATATGTTGTGAAGTCACGCATGTTGAAAACATAATTACACATGTTGAAAGAACGAAGATTCCGAGTTTGTGAAGTCTTCCGAGTTTATGATGTCCGGATTTATGTTTTTTCAACATGCGTGATTATGGTTTTCAACATGCGTGATTATGGTTTTCAACATGCGTGATTAGGGTTTTGAATTTTATAAAGTGCGTAATATGAAGATTCCGAGTTTGTGAAAGAATGAAGATTCAGAGTTTGTGAAGTCTTCCGAGTTTATGATGCCAGATTTATGTTTTTTCAACATGAGTGATTAGGGTTTTGGGTTTTATAACGTGCGTAATTTCATATCGTATGCTCGGACGTTATGGAACATTGTACATGAACCGGTCTGTTTACATATAAGTAGTCGACTATTTTACATGTATGTAAGTTGCATTTTACACATGTGTAACTTATGATACATTTAATTACTTATATGTAATTCTTTTTTTAACATGTATAATTAAATAAATTACATATGTACAAGTGACCTATAATTATATATATATATATATATATATATATATATATATATATATATATATATATATATATATATATATATATATATAGGGGCTGGTTAACGTACAAATGCGCTTATCGTACATTACGTACGCTACAATCTCAGCCGTCAGATCATCTTCCCGCATTGAAAATCGCATGTGAAATTGAATTACTACATGCGAAATTGTTACCAAAATTATCACATGCGAAATTGAATTACCACATGCGAAATTGTTACAAAAAAAACAACATGCTATTTCATCAAAATTATCACATGCGAAATTGAATTACCACATGCGAAATTGTTACAAAAAAACAACCTTCTATTTCATCAAAATTATCACATGCGAAATTGAATTACCACATGCGAAAACACCTGCTATTTCATCAAAATTATCACATGCGAAATTATTACAAAAAAAACAACATGCGATTTTCATTGCGGGAAGATGATCTGACGGCTGAGATTGTAGCGTACGTAATGTACGATAAGGGAATTTGTACAGTACCCTTTACCTATATATATATATATATATATATATATATATATATATATATATATATATATATAGGTAAAGAGTACTGTACAATATTGTTTATCGTACATTACGTACGCTTCAATCTCAGCCGTCAGATCATCTTCCCGCATTTTAAAATTGCATATTGTTTTTTTTTATAACAATTTCGCATGTGATAATTTTTGATGAATTCGCATGTTGTTTTTTTGTACCAATTTCGCATGTGATAATTTTGATGAAATACCATGTTGTTTTTTGTAACAATTTCACATGTGGTAATTTTGATGAAATCGCATGTTAAAAAACCAACATGCGAAATTGTTACAAAAAACAACATGCGAATTCAATGCGGGAAGATGATCGGACGGCTGAGATTGTAGCATACGTAATGTACGATAAGGGCATTTGTACGCTACGCTACAATCTCAGCCGTCAGATCATCTTCCCGCATTGAAAATCGCATATTGTTTTTTTTTTGTAATAATTTCGCATGTGATAATTTTGATGAAATAGCAGGTTGTTTTTTTGTAACAATTTCGCATGTGGTAATTCAATTTCGCATGTGATAATTTTGATGAAATAGCAGGTTGTTTTTTTGTAACAATTTCGCATGTGGTAATTCAATTTCCCATGTGATAATTTTGATGAAATAGCATGTTGGTTTTTTGTAACAATTTCGCATGTGGTAATTTTGATGAAATCGCATGTTAAAAAACCAACATGCGAAATTGTTACAAAAAAACAACACGCGATTTTCAATGCGGGAAGATGATCTGACGGCTGAGATTGTAGCGTATGTAATGTACGATAAACGCATTTGTACGTTAACCCGCCCCTATATATATATATAGGGTTGAGTTTATTGCAGAACTCACATGTTATGCAGAACTAGTTAGAACTCTTTTGATCCTTTGATCTATCTATCAATGGCTGAAAATAAGTCATGGTATAATTGTAATTAAAGAGAAATTTAATAGGTCGTTTTAAATCATGTAAGGGCATAATTGTAAAAAAAAACATCACTTGAATTTGGTAAAACCCAGTGTATCCCGTTCTTTCCTCTCAATCCTATATTCACGCACTTCTTTTCCTCATGATTCCTGTATCCACAAACTTTGTAGCCAATGATTTTTTTATTTGTTTTCTCCATGCATTTATTTTTGTATGAATATTAAACCTACACAGTACTTCAATTTCACATTTATAGAATTACATATATGTAAATGTACAAATATTTAGCGACATATATGTAAATGTTGGATGAATTTAAATTCTTGAATTTACATATATGTAAATGTTATATATATATATATATATATATATATATATATATAGGTAAAGGGTACTGTACAAATTCCCTTATCGTACATTACGTACGCTACAATCTCAGCCGTCAGATCATCTTCCCGCAATGAAAATCGCATGTTGTTTTTTTTTTTTTTGTAATAATTTCGCATGTGATAATTTTGATGAAATAGCAGGTGTTTTTTTGTAACAATTTCGCATGTGGTAATTCAATTTCGCATGTGATAATTTTGATGAAATAAAAGGTTGTTTTTTTGTAACAATTTCGCATGTGGTAATCCAATTTCGCATGTGATAATTTTGATGAAATAGCAGGTTGTTTTTTTTGTAACAATTTCGCATGTGGTAATTCAATTTCGCATGTGATAATTTTGGTAACAATTTCGCATGTGGTAATTCAATTTCACCTGCGATTTTCAATGCGGGAAGATGATCTGACGGCTGAGATTGTAGCGTACGTAATGTACGATAAGCGCATTTGTACGTTAACCAGCCCATATATATATATTTGTGTGTGTTTCGTTTTTAATGAAATGACTAGAGACCAACATCAACAATGTTTGGTCCAATATCCAAATAGACCTCATTTAAGTATTTTTTTTTTCGAAGGGCAATTGTAGGGGCCAAAGGACCCACCATCCTATAGGGCGAGACAAGCTCTTAAACCCTGCCCAGACCCAACTCCATACTGAAATTCCAATATGTACACAGCAGGAGTTGAACCTGAGACCTCCCCAGAGGAGAAACCTTATAGAAAACTCCCCTGATCAACTGGGTTATACCATGTTGGCGCTCATTTAAGTAATTAGAATTCAAATCCAATATCAATAGTCCATTGTCCAATACTTAAATGTCTATTTGAGTATTGAGTCAAAATGTCAAATACTAAAATGTGAAGCGTCGATCAATACTCAAGTCTCAACCCGTCATTCGATTCAGAAGTACAAGACCCTAATCAAAGCCCCCCATTGGCCATCGTGATTTGATTTCTCCATCGCCACTCGCCAAGATGGCAACTCGCCAGGGGTTTGCTTCAATTGTTTCTTTCAATTTCAAACTTTCGATAAAACAAGGGTATGTTTCAATCGGTCGACATTTTATCGTCCCGCTTAGCTAATCTCGATACAACTAGTTGAATGTTTTTGTATTCCTTGTTATTTGTTAAATTTTTACTTGTGTTCTATTGTACGAAACGTCAGGGACAAAAACTGCACTTTATTCTAATAACTAGCTCTCCCATCGTCATTTTCCTTGTTTGTTCTGTGACGCTCGATACTCGCTCGACGTTCGTTCGAAAAAATGCTCAGATCGAAAGACGCTCGCTCGACTTTGGCTCGGTTGAAAAAACGCTCGATTCGGTTCGGATCAGTTTGTAAACGAACCGAGCACGAGCAAAGATCTGATCGGTTCGGTTCGGCTCGTGAACAGCCCTATAGATGGTTCATGTGTGCATGATTCTCTTTGCGTTCACATTCCTCTATTTTAGTTAACTTACATTTTTCGTCTTAATCTTTAATATCTGACAATGTATTGTAGTTTATTATATATATTAATAGAAACTCTTCATAAACAGTGTTTTGAAAATTATTTAATAGTATTTTGACTTTTGTTTATTATATTAAGTGATGAACATAATAGTAAGGATGAATGTTTAGTATATTATATTAAATTAATTATTGATATTATTTTATTGAGTAAATGTAATATTTTAAGTATTTTCTTTTTTTAATATTTTATTTGTTATTATTTGATTTTTTAGAGTGTTTTGAAAATTATTTAATAGTATTTTGACTTTTGTTTATTATATTTTTAAGTGATGAACATAATAGTAAGGATGAATGTTTAGTATATTATATTAAATTAATTATTGATATTATTTTATTGAGTAATTGTAATATTTTAAGTATTTTCTTTTTTTAATATTTTATTTGTTATTATTTGATTTTTTAGTAACAAATAGTAACTAATAATTCTTTATGTTATTGGTAGGATTTTATTTAGCAATCAATTTGATATTGGTTTTGTTCATTACAATATTGGTACGATTCATGCATTCGGTATAGAAGTCAACAAATGTTTTACATCGACCGAAAATGATAAAAACAAAAACAGGTACCGACACCGATATTGTTCGAACGGTATCGTGGTTTAAATTGTCACGGTACTGGTACCAATGTTTATTTATCATTATAGACAGAGTTGTATAAATGAAAAAAAAATTGAAAGACAAAACCATAAAATGTATACATGTATCAGTACAAATGTTGTTATGTACGGTACGCAAGCGATGTGATGTCAATTTATCGAAATAAAAGTCAGTAAAAATAATTATCGGTACCGAATTGATGTTGTTCGTGGTTATGTACCGATGTTGTTCGGTTTGGTACGGTATGGTAGCGATGTGATGTTAGCTTATTGAAAGCAAAGCAAAATAAAATATAAAAATAAATAATGGTACCGAACAACTCAGTCAGTGTCGATTTGGTACGACAATGTTGAAAAAATAAGCATAGAACGCAAACCAACTAAACCAATATCAATTGAAAAACATCAGTACCGATTTTCGTTTTTATTTTTTTTCAGTCGCTATATGTTTTTTTCTTTCGATAACTATAGCGAGTGTCGATACCGTAACGAATCAAATAGAAACCGATCGAATTTCCGCCGCGAAGCGCGGGGAAAATATCACTAGTTTGTAAGATCTGTAAATGTAATATAACTTATTTGTAAATCTGGACATGTATTCTAATATAATTGTTAGATTAGATCTGGAAATGTAATACATTTTATCCATGAGATCTAAAATTATAACAAGAGTTAAATGCCATTTAGTTACTGTGGTTTTGGCTATTTTGCTAGTTTAGTCCAAAGGTTTCATTTTTCGTCTGTGGGTCCAAAAGAGTTTCACCGTTGCCATATTAGTCCACTGGGTTAACTTCATCTATTTTTTCTGTTAACGAGAAGGGCAATTCGGTCATTTTATATGTACTTCTGTTAACTAGAATGACAATTTAGCCATAAAAAATGACCAAATTGTCCTTTTCGTTAACAGAAAAAATGGATGAAGTTAACACAGTGGACTAAAATAACTTGTTATGACATAATGAGTGTTTGTTTAACCTAAACAAACCCACCAATATGACAAGACCTATTAAGACGTGAAAGTGTACCATTAATCATACACAAATCCTTAACACCAAAATGACTTGTTATGCCTTAATGTGGCTTTGGGTAACCTATGCGAACCCACTAACACATGGTAAAACCCATTACGGCCTAAAAAACTTGTTACCATAAGGAGTCATCACTAATCCTTAGCTAATCTCTCACAATAATATTTTTTTATTATTTTTTTAGCTTTAAAAAACTATTTTGTATTACCAACATGACATCAACACTCAACTCTATTTTTTTTCAATTGTGTGGATTTGCAAACAAAAAACATGTAACATTCAGTCTCTCATACCAACCAACATTGTTTATTTTGTCTATGAGAAATTCACATATTTGTTTTTTGTTACTTGATTGAAAATTGTTGGAACTACTTCATCCAAACATGTTGGAAATTGTTGGAAGTACTTCATCCAAACATGTTTAACCGTGAAGTTTTTCTTTATCATTATCAATGTTTTAAAATCTAGTTTTTATATTGTATCGGATTTGGCTCAAAAACGGTTTAACCAGGTGTATCGGGAGGTTCAACCAGGTGTACCGGGCGATTTAACTGGTTTTACCGGATGGTTCAACCGGTACAAACGACCGGTTTTTAAAACATTGATCATTAACCAATTACACTAAAAACGTGTTAGTGGCACTTAATGTTAGACACTCATTATGACTTGATATCTCTAAATATAAATGAAAAAATATAAGATGTCAATAAAAGTAACTAAAATCTCACGTTGTATGTAAAGTCACTTCTCATTTCTTTCTTCCTGCATTTCTCTTTTCCGGCAGCCGGATTGGCTCGACGAAGTAGTGGTTATAGGGTTAGCGTGAAAGGTCGCCTATCCTTCCGGCTTGATGATACGTGGTTGAAAACCGGTGCTCGTTATTGTTTAACTTGACGTTTTTACGTAAGTTTTAGTTTCGAATAGCCTACTTTTAATCAAGAATGTGTTTTGCAGGTTTAATGGAGTTTAAGGAGCTTTTCGGGAACTTTACGGGTCACCGGGTCGAAAACCGGAGCACCAGGATGCGTTACGGATCAACCGGGAGTGCAAGAATCGAAATTTGAAGAGTTGGTGTTCAAGAACCCGTCGGCGACGGGGTATAACCCGTCCCGGACGGGCTCCAGATAGTCCCGTATGCCAGAAATAGCCGTATCCAGGAATATAAGCCGTCGGACAGATTTCGGTTTTTGGGAGCCCGTCGGCGACGGGGTGGGACCCGTCGGCGACGGGTAGTAGTTTTCTGAAACGGGAATTTTTGTGATTTGGGGGTTTAGCTCGAATTCTATTGGCTTGGGGGCATTAACTCGTAAGTTACACAACACTTTGAAGTTTGAACTTGTTCTTGGAGCCATTACTATCCATCATTCACCAACCATTCCATTATCTATCATCTACACAACCGAATTCACATTGATTCATCCCCAATTCACCATCAAAACCCTAATTCATCCAATCCATCATCCTTCTCACCATCACCATTCCATAAACCCTAATTCTCCATCATTCCTTCATCCTACAAGCTTCAAGATGACTCCATCCGCATTCCAAACATCCGGTGATCAAGTTGCATCAACCATGAGCGGCTAATCATCTCGGTTTCACCCCGGTGTAGGTAGTTGTTAATTCTAGGGTTTCAATTTGTTCTTGTTTCATCTTAGTGACAATTTGTATTTGGTTTTTGAAACTTTTGACAATAGTATTACATTTGTTACGAATTCGTGAATTGTCGAACGATGTTAAAAGTTATGACTTTGCGAAACGGTGATATGTAATTGCACGTTGTCATTGTTAGGATTTACTTGTGTTGATTACAAAGTGTCTTTTTGTCCGTTCTTCGGGGCGTTGATAGCTAGTAGCACCTAAGTCACGGTACACTAAATCCGTTAATCGAATGCATTTGAGTTGAAACTAAAACTTGTAGAAATCCTAGGTTAACAATTACCGAAACCGGGTGTGATTCCTTTTTGTCATTATTGTTCTAGTAATCATTTTTCTTGCAATCGTTAAATAGTAGTTATTAACCATTCGCATCAATTCATTTAGTTAAAAATCATATCTCTCTATTAAACGAAAATACAAAAATACTTTAGCAAGCTTCATAAACTGTGACAATTGTTTTAATTCATTCGAATCCACACACAAACCACATACTCTTCGTGGTTCGACCCCTTACTACCACTAACACATTGTTAAGGGTAATTTGGGCTTATAAATATTATCTTTGACCGGAGCGCGACACTCCGATCAAATTTTGGCGCCGCTGCCGGGGAGTGCGTGCGCTTTGTGTTTGGATATTGTTTGAATTTGTGTGATTATCTGTTTAATTTGTTTAGCTTTCTTTTTGTACTTGTTTTTTTTCCTTGTTACGCGAGGTGTGTTACTTGTGCAGATTACAGGTAGTGCATGCATACGCGGAACTCCGGGAGTACTTCACCTTTAGTCTACGAACCGGAAATCGAACGAGTTGCAAGAAGAAACCTAGCAAGCCGGTTAGAAGCAACACTTGCTTCTAATCAAACCAACCAAACACCACAACATACACCATCCATTGAAACGGATTCAATGGCAAACCAAAACTCCAATCACCCAAACCTCAACCAAAACCAATTCCAATCCCGAGGAACCTTTTATCCCGCTCAAAATGTTCAACCCATGCCTCAAGAGCAACCGGGTGGTAACAACAACAATGGACCACCTACACCACCTTTCCAAAACCAAAATCCCAACAACAATCAAAGAACACCTCAACAACAAAACCTTCATAGACACAACTCCCTACCCATTAACCTAGATGACCGGAATGTCAATTCCGACCGTCGGGGAAATCGTGATCGCGGCAATCCCGCAAATGAAGACCCATTCTTCAACATCGATGATTTGAGGAATGCAATCCCCGATGATAAACCATATAGTGTTCCCGGTTATCAATCGCCGGAACATGTGAGTGTTCATACGGAAAATTCGGATGACGGGGGATATTATGATGATAGAGCTAACGATGACGAAGATTGGGGCTACGTGAATAGGGGAAACGTCTACAACGCAAGAAGGTATGATGATGAGGAATTTGGCTATCAAAATGCCAATTACGTTGGGGACGACGAATACGGTCACGGAGGTGGAAGAAATGATGGTTATGGGAACAACCGTCAACCACGAAACAATGACCAACGGAACCGGAATGATGGGTTTTATAATAACAACAACAATGCAAACCCTAACCGGATTCCTCGTTTCGTGGGAGGTGGTAACCCAAGGGATAATCGAAGAGATGCTCGAAGAGGTGAAAGACGGGATAATAGAAGACCGGTTGATCAAGAAGTTAATGGTCCACATCGTCGTCAACGACCTCCACGGGGAGTGAATGATCGTTTTAGGCCGGTTGTCACCGAAAACGACTCACCAATCGTTTGTGAGAGGAGGATGTTTGATTGTAAACCACATTACATCAACATACTTCCTCATTTTAATGGAAGATCTAACGACGAACCGTATACACATTTGACGGAATTTTCTTCGGTTTGCAGCACTATCGGGGGTCACAACTTTGCTTTAGAGGAGGTCAAACTTCGACTATTCCAATTTTCACTGAAGGATAAGGCAAAGCAATGGTTCCTCACACTTCCCGCAAATAGTATTCGCACTTGGGGAGAAATGCAACAAGCGTTCCTTGATGAATACTACTCAATGGCGAAGACCGATGACGCTCGTGATGAAATTAGGTCTTTTCGCCAATTATCAGGCGAACCGTTACATGAGGCCTTTACAAGATTTAGAGAAATGATGCGAAGATGCCCTCATCATCAAATTGAGAAGTGGGAGTTGGTTAAATGCTTTGTACGGGGTCTAGATGACAATACATGGAACCGACTTGAATCCACAAGCAATGGGACCCTCCTAAGCAACCATGAAGACGATGATTGGGAGTTCTTGGAACGAATGAGCAAGCGTTCGAAAGAGAAAGAATCGGCCGACCGAGCCAAGAAGCATCCCGTTTCCCGGCCACTTCCCGATCTTGATTCTAAAGATCGGATTTCTACTTTAGAGCAGGAAATGGCTCGAATGAAGAAGAAAGAAGTGAACGCGGTTCAATTTGAAGTGTGTGAAGGTTGTGGTGATATTGGACATAGAGCAGAACAATGTCCAACGGGGCCGAGTGATTACACCGAGGAAGTCAATCAAGTGTATGGGGACCGAAAGCAATATGACATGAACTCCAACACTTACCATCCGGGCTTGAGAAATCACCCTAATTCCGGTATGGTAATGCTTCAAACCAAATGAACCCGAATTTTCAATCGGGTAACCAAGGAGGTCAAGGTGGGTCTTCGTACAACAATCGTCAAGGTGGTAACCAAGGGGGTTACCAAAGGAATTACAATCAAGGGGGTAACCAAGGGTATCAAAACCGTGAAGGTAATTATCAAAGAGGTTACAACCAAGGCGGAAATGGGAGTAATACTTCAAACTCTCAAGGTGATGACTCGATCAATTCGAAATTTGATGCTATTATGAATGCTATCAATCATTCAAATCAAGAGATGAAGAAAGAGTTTGAGGTACGAGATAAATCCCATAAGGCGCTGGAGAAGCAAGTGGGCCAACTTGCGGAAGAAATGGCTCAGATGAGAGGAAGCACGGGAAGACTCCCAAGTGACACCGCGGTGAACCCTAAGCATCAAGGGTCAAACTCAAGGAACACACGTGAGGTACCAATTAATAAAATTACTTTACGTAGTGGTCGAGCCATTGATAATGGTGTCAAAACACCATCACCCCAGTTTGTTGAAGGGGTGGTGGAGGATGCTAGTGAAGATGAGAATGAGAATGGTCAAACGGGTCAAAATAAAAATGACTTGAAAAAGAACAATGATACCCCCGTTGTGACCATCCCCGTCCCCAAGGATAAGGAAAAGGGTGTGGAGGCTAATACCGCCCCATATCCCGAAGCATTGAAGGGACCCGTGAAAAAAATTGTAAACAAAAGAGGTCCACAACAAGAAGAGTTGTTGGAAATTTTTAAACAAGTCAAAATCAATTTACCTCTTTTGGATGCAATCAAACAAGTACCGTCGTATGCTAAGTACTTGAAAGATTTGTGTACCCAAAAACACACTCACAAATTTCCAAAGAAATTAGATTTAACCGAAAACGTGAGTTCGATTCTTTCGGGTGCACTTCCACCTAAGCTTCAAGATCCGGGTGCGCCTATCATTTCAATTCAAGTAGGCGATTTTAAAATCAACCGGGCACTTCTAGATCTTGGTGCTAGCATGAGCATTCTACCGGCTAGTTTGTATGACCAATATGAGTTCGGTCCACTACAATCGTCAAACACCACCGTGGTGTTAGCCGATTTGACACCCAAACTACCCCGTGGAATTGTCTCGGATGTGATAGTAAAAATCGAGGATTTTTACTATCCGGTGGACTTTCTAGTACTTGATTATGTGGCCAAGGACCCAACCAAGCAACCTACGGTGATTTTGGGTCGACCGTTCTTAGCAACCGCAAATTCTCAAATTGATTGCAAAACGGGAACGGTTGCCATGACATTTGGAAACCGAAGGTTGAGGTTGCATGTTTTTTCCGGACTTATAAATCCTCCAGTTGATGATGAATGCTATATGGCGGACGTCGTTGACACGTGTATACCTCTTTGCGACACAGTCGTAGATGGGGAAAACACAATGGAGGATTGTTATATGTTTGACAGGTCACAGGTGGAGATGGATAAGAGCATAGACGAGGAAGTGAGAAGTTTGGAGGTGCTTGCGGTTAGAGAGGGAAAACCGACATGGACGCACCAAGTTGAGAGTTTACCGGAGAGCATTGATACCAAGTTGAAGTCGTCCTTAGTAGAGCCTCCGGAGGTTGAATTGAAGGCGTTGCCTACGCATCTCAAGTATGCTTATGTTGGTGAAGGCAACACGCTCCCGGTTATTATTGCATCGAACTTAACCGTGGAGCAAGAGGATAAATTGATGGATGTTTTGGTCACTAATCGGGCGGCGATTGGATGGACCATTGCTGATTTGAAGGGTATTAGTCCCTCGGTGGTGATGCACAAAATCATCACGGAAGAGAATGTGACTCCCGTTCGAGATGCACAACGGAGGTTAAATCCGAATATGCGGGAGGTAGTGAAGAAGGAGGTGCTGAAATGGCTCGATGCGGGTATCATTTACCCGATCTCGGATAGCCAATGGGTGAGCCCAACACAGACGGTTCCCAAGAAATCGGGTATACAAGTCGTCAAAAATGACGCAGGTGAAGAGGTAGCCACTCGGCCGGTAACCGGGTGGCGAATTTGTATTGACTATAGGAAGTTGAATACCGCAACTTCCAAAGATCATTTCCCTTTACCGTTCATTGATCAAATAGTTGAGAAATTGTCGGGACAAAAATTTTATTGTTTCTTAGATGGCTATTCTGGTTATAACCAAATCGCCATCCATCCGGAAGACCAAGCAAAGACCACGTTTACTTGTCCCTACGGCACTTTCGCATTTAGGCGAATGCCGTTTGGATTATGTAACGCCCCCGCCACCTTCCAAAGGTGTATGATGAGTATCTTTTCAGATATGGTGGGGAAGTCTTTGGAAATCTTCATGGATGATTTCTCAATTTTTGGGTCATCTTTTGAGGCTTGTTTGGATCAACTAGATAAAGTGTTAAGAAGGTGTGTCGAAACTAGTTTGGTCTTAAGTTGGGAAAAGAGCCATTTTATGGTCCAAGAGGGAATAGTGTTGGGACACGTGGTGTCAAGTCGTGGGATAGAGGTTGATCGTGCAAAGGTACAAGTCATATCTACTTTACCGTATCCCACGACCGTTAAAGGTGTTAGGTCATTTCTAGGTCATGCGGGTTTTTACCGGCGGTTTATTAAGGGTTTTAGTGACATAACCAAGCCTTTATGTAACTTGTTGTTAAAAGATCAACCGTTTGATTTTAATGAAAATTTCCAAAATGCTTTTAACAATTTGAAAGAGAAGTTGGTTGAGGCTCCAATCTTGCAATCGCCAAATTGGTCTTTTCCTTTTGAAATTATGTGCGATGCGAGTGATTATGCGGTGGGGGCCGTGTTGGGACAACGGGTCGATAAGAAACCCGTTGCCATATACTACGCGAGTAAGACTCTTTCGGATGCACAATTGAATTACACTACTACCGAAAAAGAGCTACTTGCGGTGGTATATGCATTGGATAAATTTCGGGCATATATATGGGGTAGTAAAGTGATTATTTATTCTGATCACACTGCAGTTAGGTACCTCATGGAGAAGAAAGATGCAAAATCGAGGTTAATCCGATGGGTGTTGTTGCTCCAAGAATTCGATTTGGAGATACGGGACAAAAAGGGTACCGAAAATGTTGTGGCGGACCATTTGTTCCGGTTGATGGTTGATGAGGATCCTAAATCGTTAGAGATCAATGAGTCGTTTCCCGATGAGTATATTATGAAATTGGATAAGTTGCCTTGGTATGCTAACATTGTGAATTATCTTGTTACAGGTGACTTACCGGCACATTGGGATAGACGGAAGAGGCAACACTTCATGTCCCAAATCAAGTACTATCGGTTGGAAGAACCGCATTTGTGGAAGGAGTGTGCGGATCAAGTGATAAGAAGATGCATAGATGATGAAGAAATTCCAAGCGTGTTACAGCATCTACATTCGTTTGCGTGTGGTGGTCATTTTAGTGGTCACAAAACGGGTCATAAAGTGTTGAACAGTGGCCTTTATTGGCCTACTATTTTTAAAGACGCAAATGAATTTTCTAGAAATTGTGTAGAGTGCCAAAAACTAGGGGGTATTTCAAAAAGGGATGAGATGCCCATGCAACCAATCCTTGTAGTTGACATTTTTGACGTATGGTGAATTGATTTCATGGGCCCATTCCCAAATTCTTATGGCAATTTGTACATCTTGGTGGCCATTGACTATGTGTCAAAGTGGGTCGAAGCAATAGCCACCAAGACGAACGACCATTCCGTAGTGTGTAATTTTGTTCAAACCAATATTTTCTCAAGGTTTGGGATTCCTCGGGTCATCATAAGTGATGGAGGATCTCATTTTAAAAATTTTCGGTTTGGGAAACTTCTTAAACGGTTTGGTGTTGACCATAGGATTGCTACCCCCTATCACCCGCAAACAAGCGGGCAAGTTGAGGTGTCAAATAGGCAAATCAAAGAGATTTTTCAAAAGACCGTGCGGGCGGACCGTAAGGATTGGTCAATTAAATTGAACGATGCTTTATGGGCCTACCGTACGGCACATAAGACACCTATTGGCACTACACCTTACCGGTTGGTTTACGGTAAAAATTGTCATTTACCGGTTGAACTTGTGCATAAATCGTTATGGGCTATCAAAGAAGTTAATGTTCAATATGACGATGCAGGTAAGGAAAGGAAACTTAAGCTATGCGAGTTGGAGGAACTACGGGAAATGGCATATGAATGCGCGTCCAACTACAAGGATGGAATGAAGAAAGCGCATGATGCCAAGTTGAGAAAGAAAGAGTTCGAGGTTGGCCAAAAGGTGTGGCTTTACAATTCGAAGCTCAAGTTCTTTCCCGGAAAGCTCCAGAGCAAATGGATGGGACCCTATGTGATCACCCGGGTCGGATAATTGGGTGATGTTACCATCGAGGACCCGAAGGATGGGATACGAAAAACGGTAAATAGTCATCGGCTAAAACCGTTTCTTGATGGTAATGAGAAGGTAGAGGAAAGCAAGGAATCGGTGAGCTTCGTGGTAAGCATCCCGGTTTACGAGGTCGAATGAAAAGGACCGGTAACAAATTTTGTAAAGTTATGTACCATCTATTTAATTGTTTGTGTGTTCTTGTGTTTAATCGTTTTTGTCTCGTACTAATCCTCTTGATTGTGTGAAGTTCGGATATCACGAATAGGTTTGGAAGACAAAAAGGTATGTTTTAAGACTTATTTGTGTGTATTAGGGACAATACACGACTTTTCGGGGGGTGGTATTTGTGTGTATTAGGGACAATATACGTTAACGGTTTCCGCGTTTTTAAAATTTAACTGATAAAAAAAATCACAAAAAGATTTTTAATAATTTTTAGGAATTTTTATTGTACATAGTCCCTTTATTAAAAGTTCATAAAAATCCTCCTATTTTTCAAAAAAAAAAAAAAAATTCTTGGGAAGCCGTCGGCGACGGGCTTTAAAAACCCCCGTCGGCACACTTTTACCCGTAGACAGATCATTAAGCCGTCGCCCCCACTTCCGTTTTCCCTTGCCCGTCGGCGACGGGTTGTCCTTTGCGATCCGCTGCCAGCTCGTTTTTGACACAAGGATTCGATCCAAACACCTTCTAAACTCCCTAAAACAGGTCCTAAACCCAAATTTCACCACATATTCGACCCATTGCAACCTCATATCACACATTACACCTATATCCCTGCCATCTCTCTCTTAAACACCCACCTACCATATCCATCTTCTCCAAAAACTCCAAGAACCCTAAAAACTTCTAGTATCCATAACTCCTTCAATCTTCCATCAAATCACCTGATTCTTGAGTCCATTTTGAGTAATTCTTCGAGAGGAACAAAACCCCCAACACGGTTTTCATCAATTCTTGCTATTTTGCAAAATTTCTGGGTGTGTTACTTAGGGTTTTTGAAAGGGTGTTCATCAAGTTGCTTGTTTGCCATCTTTTCTTAGTTCTTCTTGTCTAACAACATCAAAGGTATGGATTCTCCTTAAATTTATGCTTGATTATCATATGTTAGTGTTTTTCTTCCGAAATTTTAAACTTTTTAGTTTAAGAGTAGGTTGTTTAGATAATGTATGTTGTTCTAGCATGATTTTGAGTAAGATTAGTTGCTTTGGATGGAATTTGAGCATGTTATAACTTTAGTGATGTGATTACACTTGTTATGAACATGATTGAACATGAAGGTGATGTTGAATATATTGTTGAATTTATGAGAAATTGTAAGATTAACAAGAAATTGATAAGTTTATGATAAAGTGAGCGACTTTAGAAGTTTAAAGAGGCGATTTTACATTCACTTGTTAATTAAAATGTCAACATCACACATCATGTTCAAAGTTTGAGAGTTTAGTAAAGGTTTGGGTTTATATTGATGGTTTGCTTGTTTGTGATTGTAGTGATGGCCGGTGGTAAAAGACAAAAGACTACAGGGCAACCTTCATCATCAGGAGTCGGTTCTTCTTCCGGTTTACTACCGAGGAAGTGGGAGCAATTAAGCTCCATTGCAAAGGGTGATGCAAGACTATACAGACAAGATTGGGCGTGGACAAAGTTCAAGGATAGCAAAAGCGCCGAAGTTTGGGATGAGGAGAAGAGAAAACTTTTATCGGAATACCAAGATAGGAAGTTGGAGGCCAAGCTCTGGAAATGGAAAATGGTCAACAACGTGAGTACCTCAGTTCCGGAAAGGAGTTTATGTGAAAGAGTGGTGAATGTCGAAGAGTTCAAACAAATTGGAATAACACAAATGTTTGAGAGGTTGGGATGGGAAAGAGTGCTTGATTGGTGCGAGGATAACACTTCGCGGATTTATTTGTCGGAGGTATGTGAATGGTTGTCGACACTAAGGTTTGTGAATAAGGATAGTTCTCCCGCGGAATGGAATTTGGTCGGGAAGACAACTCGAGGGACAATGAAGATGTCTTTTGAAACCATCAACCGCATTGCACGCTTTGATTCCTTGGGGGTACAAGCATATGACTATCCAACCATGCAACAATTTTTGGATAGTCATGCGAATAATGGTGATCCGGATCAGATGACCGCAGTTATTTTACCTTATCATGATGGGGGAGAGACAAAGAGAAAGCACATGACGATTGAGGGAAAGATTCTCCAAGGGGTTAATGTGGAGAACATTTTGGTGAGGTTTGGTGATCGTGGAAGTGTTAAAGCGGGCGACTGTAGGGTGGTGCATTCTTTGCTATATGGGACCCTGACATTGTCATGGAGACACATAGTCATGATGAACACGTGGGCTACTCGGGAGTCGTTCCAGAGGCGTTTTATTCCATACGCACGCCTCATTAGTGCTATGATTGTTCAACAAAGTTGCCTACCTGCGGAAGCACTATGGGTAACTAAACCGTTGGAGGAACTTAACAAGGCCTCCATGAAGAAGAACTGGAACATAGAAGTTAAACTCTCGAGGAACAAGTATGTTGTGACCGACAAGTTGGGTAATAAGTATGAGTTCCTTACTTCAGGGGCACCACCGGAATCGGAGGAAAATGAAGAGATGGGTGATGAAGAGGAGGGAGTTGAACCCTCCGGTCCACAAAGACCACGACAAAGATACATGAGGCCGCATAGAGAAATTAATGCAGATGTGGCGGGCTTTGTGACCACTAGACGGGTGCCCTCCTACAAAAATTTTGATCGGGGACAGCAGGAGATATATGACAATGTCTCTGCTTGCATAGGTGAAGGACGGGAATATAATCGAAGAAGGGAAGCTTGGGAGGGATCCCATGGATCCTCAATGCAAGAGTATTGGGCAGCTCAAGAAGCCCAGAGGGAAAGAATGAATCAGTTTATGGAAGAGCAACAACTGTTCCAAGCAATGCAGAGGTCACAAATGGAACAGTTGGCGAAGAGGCAAGAGGATGAGGAAGCCCGGAGACGGGCATGGGAAGAAGATGAGGTTAGGCGCCAAACCGCACAGAGGGAGTTAGAACAACGTCGTTGGAGTGCTTTGGCTGTCTGTCACCAAATGGCGATTAACAACACCAAGATACTCCACGATCAGGAGCGCCATCAAAGAGACCTTCAAGCCGGTCTCCCATACGCCGAACACTCGGGGTGGACTGATTACCCCAATCTTCCTCATCCACTAGGTCCATCTGATCCCACCCCTCATTGGCCCGAGGCAGTCGGTTCTAGCTTTATCCCGATTTCGTACCAACCGCCGCCTCAAGGGGAGCAGAGTCCCCTCGATAACTATAGGGAGATGTTCGAGTCCCTCACTGGTTATCAATACCAGCCCAACCCGCCAGTGGATCCAAACGAGCGATGTCAGCGGTAGAGGTATGGTATGTTTTTGTTGTTGTTGTTGTATATTATTTTGTTTCCGTTATTTTTATTTCATGTTATTTGTTTTCGCCTAGTTAAATGAACGTTGTGGGTGTGTTCCCTATATAACCCTCACGAGACCTCTCGTCCTCCCAAGCTATTGGGGGGTTTAAAAGGGCTTGTTGCATAAGCTAAATGCAACCGTGATTCCTACGAAAGTAAGTTAGGTTTATTGTTGTTGTAAATTATTGTCCACGTAAATCGAAGTGAAATAACACATGGCTTGGTAATATATTTCATAAAAAGGGTAGAACTAGGTAACTAACAAATTTTGATGGTTGTGAGAAGCATGCTTCTACACAAGGATTAGAATTTGTAGGTACAACATGTTCGCGGGACAACCGTTTTTATGAAGAGGCGAAGGAGATATGAGTATCAAGCGACAAAAAACAGGTGCATGTGTTCCCTTTTACTTTGATTCTTAGTTAGGAATAAGTGGATTGTACATTGTATTTTATTTTCCGGGGTGAAATGTTGGGAAGGGTAGTCGTGTCACATCCCTTGTGCGTTTTAAAAACTCTAGTTCTTACACATTGAGGACAATATGTACTTCAAGTGTGGGGATGGGGGAGTAGTAAAAGTTTTCGATTTTGACCCGTTCATTTAAATTCTATACATTGAGGACAATGTGTACCTCAAGTAGGGGGATGGGGGAAAATTTCAAATTTTTTTTAAAAATTCTTGTTTCAAAAGCGATCTTAAAAGCACAAGTAACTAAGTCAACGAGGGATGTCACAACCCATTTGGTCTTTTGTCATGGTCAAGTTCAAATTAATAAGCATAACGGGTATTTAGCGGGTGGTTATTTGGGAATAATTCGCCTAAGGAACTAGCAATTTGTGTATATCACATATCATACCCTTATACGTGAGGTTTGAGCCACTTTTATATCATAGATTTACATTTACATGTTTCTTTGTTTGAGTGGACCATTATTCGTGTATTGTAGAACTTGCAACTTTTGATACGTTTCAGACTATAGACCGAATACAAGCACGAGAATGATTAAGGCATTAGGTAAACCTTTTTCTCTTAAAACCATTTATCTATCCTTACCCGAACAAATTCCCTAGTCGCCCATTTTGAGCCTAAACCTTTCGTTTGACCATCCTATAGCCCATAGCCTTAAACCTTTTCTTTTTAAACATGTGTGATGAAAATTCGATTATAGGAGCTTAAGTTTGTATAGTTGTTATGATTCAAAAAAAAAAACAGAAAATATTGTGAAAAAAGATTGAAAAAGCGTTGAGAAAAACACAAAAAGAAGTGTTAGTAGTTGTTGAATAAAAGGCGAAAGTTGTTGCCTCATAGTTGATGTTTATTTTTAGTTTTGTTTAGTTTAGTGGTTTGTAATAAAAATTGAATTTTCATCACTTTAGCCACTTGAAAAATATCCTATTTCCTACCCTTAGCCTAGCCCCGTTACAACCCTTCAAAGACCTTTTGACTTGTGCTTAGTATTCGTGTTCGGTGGTGGAGAATGATTGAGTTGCAAGCCTATGCGGGTACGTATTCTAATCGGTTTTGAGCGATTAATTGTTGAAGTGCTAATACATTATACACGTTAGCCAATTTTAAGCCGAGTGGAGAGCACATTGTGAGGGATATGCATGAGTTGTTAGTTTTACGGGCGGGTTAATCTTGGATAACCATTATTATATGTGATTATTCACGTAACCGGTAAATATGTGAAATTTGTAAAGAGTTTGAACTTTTGTATGACAATAGACCTTAACCTCTGTCTCGGGAATGGGATGTGTATTCGTTGTTCGACCCACGTGAAAGTGAAAAACAAATTTGCTTGAGGACAAGCAAAAGACAAGTGTGGGGATGTGATATGTGGTTGAAAACCGGTGCTCGTTATTGTTTAACTTGACGATTTTACGTAAGTTTTAGTTTCGAATAGCCTACTTTTAATCAAGAATGTGTTTTGCAGGTTTGATGGAGTTTAAGGAGCTTTTCGGGAACTTTACGGGTCACCGGGTCGAAAACCGGAGCACCAGGATGCGTTACGGATCAACCGGGAGTGCAAGAATCAAAATTTGAAGAGTTGGTGTTCAAGAACCCGTCGGCGACGGGGTATAACCCGTCCCGGACGGGCTCCAGATAGTCCCGTATGCCAGAAATAGCCGTATCCAGGAATATAAGCCGTCGGACAGATTTCGGTTTTTGGGAGCCCGTCGGCGACGGGGTGGGACCCGTCAGCGACGGGTAGTAGTTTTCTGAAACGGGAATTTTTGTGATTTGGGGGTTTAGCTCGAATTCTATTGGCTTGGGGGCATTAACTCGTAAGTTACACAACACTTTGAAGTTTGAACTTGTTCTTGGAGCCATTACTATCCATCATTCACCAACCATTCCATTATCTATCATCTACACAACCGAATTCACATTGATTCATCCCCAATTCACCATCAAAACCCTAATTCATCCAATCCATCATCCTTCTCACCATCACCATTCCATAAACCCTAATTCTCCATCATTTCTTCATCCTACAAGCTTCAAGATGACTCCATCCGCATTCCAAACATCCGGTGATCAAGTTGCATCAACCATGAGCGGCTAATCATCTCGGTTTCACCCCGGTGTAGGTAGTTGTTAATTCTAGGGTTTCAATTTGTTCTTGTTTCATCTTAGTGACAATTTGTATTTGGTTTTTGAAACTTTTGACAATAGTATTACATTTGTTACGAATTCGTGAATTGTCGAACGATGTTAAAAGTTATGACTTTGCAAAACGGTGATATGTAATTGCACGTTGTCATTGTTAGGATTTACTTGTGTTGATTACAAAGTGTCTTTTTGTCCGTTCTTCGGGGTGTTGATAGCTAGTAGCACCTAAGTCACGGTACACTAAATCCGTTAATCGAATGCATTTGAGTTGAAACTAAAACTTGTAGAAATCCTAGGTTAACAATTACCGAAACCGGGTGTGATTCCTTTTTGTCATTATTGTTCTAGTAATCATTTTTCTTGCAATCGTTAAATAGTAGTTATTAACCATTCGCATCAATTCATTTAGTTAAAAATCATATATCTCTATTAAACGAAAATACAAAAATACTTTAGCAAGCTTCATAAACTGTGACAATTAGCTTCATAAACTGTGACAATTGTTTTAATTCATTCGAATCCACACACAAACCACATACTCTTCGTGGTTCGACCCCTTACTACCACTAACACATTGTTAAGGGTAATTTGGGCTTATAAATATTATCTTTGACCGGAGCGCGACACTCCGATCACTTGACCTCGCATTCTAACAACATTTCCATTCCTTCCATTCGCCGTCTGTGGCCGGCTCTCGGGGTGCTGAGGTATATTGGTGAACATTTCGACGGGTGCTCGACGAAGGTGGGGACCTTGGGATAGAGGTGGAGGTTCAATCGGATTCACATATTGGTTGTCGAATCCACCCTAACCTGCTCTTCTATCTTGAGGTTGCTCTTGTTCCATTCGCTTCCCGGGAAGTGTTTGCTCCGTCATATGGAAGAGGAAGGGCCGTGGTTGGATCCTCATCACCTCCGTAATAAAGGCAGAGGTTATCGCAGTAATATGGTGCCAAAGGTGGATGTTACGAAGTTCTTTTTCACAAACCTTCCGGAGGGGTGTAGGCCATGGGATGTGGCTGATTTCGTGGCTGGATGCGGAGAAGTGGCAGGCATGTACATTGCGAGAAAGAAGGATAAAGCAGGTAGAAGATTTGGTTTCTTGAGGCTCAGAAACGTGAAAGACGCCAGGGCTACGGAGAAAGCTCTTAATGGTCTGAAGATGGGGGGATATAACCTCCAGGTGAATATTGCTAAGTATGCTGTGGAAAATGCCGAACTGCGGGTAGAGGAAGATAATGGTCTGAAGAAGGGTAAAAAGCCAGTGGTTGCTGACCATCCATCCGTTGGAGGTGACGGTGTGAACTTCAGGAACAGTGTTAATGACGGTTGGGTGAAACAAGGGGTGTCTTTTAAAGATATGTTGAAGAAGGATGGTAACTGTTATGGTGGGGAAGTTTCGGAGAAGACGATTGAGGTTCACAGTGAAACAAGTGCTTTTTTTGACCTTCAAGGGAGAGCCGTGGTCGGTAGAGCATTAGATATTTACTCTATTAGGAAGATGAAGTCGTTTCTCTATGAGGCGGGTATTACCGGCTTTAACATCCATTATCTAGGTGGGCTTTGTTTGTTAATTTCATTTGAAGATGACATAGATGCTGCGGATTTTTTGTTGAATGTTAGTATTTGGAGTAGGTGGTTCTCGTCGGTTGATATGTGGGCAGGGCAATCCATGCAGTATGAAAGGGTGGCTTGGCTTAAGTTTCACGGGATGCCGCTTCACCTAGCAGAGAACAAGCTATTCGACGATATAGCGGGATTGTTTGGTAAGGTGATTCAAAAATCTCAGTTGTCTACGGAGGATAATAACCTCTCGGTGAATTATGTGGGAATTCTGGTGGATCATGGGGACAGAATCTTGGATTCGGTTACGGTTAAGTGGAAAGATAAAAAGTACAAGATTTGGATCCTTGAAGAACGGGATGAATGGGTGCCTGATTGTTTATCGGAAGATGACTGGCCGGAGGATAGCGTCGGCGACGATGAGTCGGTTGACACCCCTAAGTCTGGTAACGAAAAGTCAGAAAACGCGGGAGTAGAAGTTGAAGAGCCTGTGGTTCAGGACCTAAGGAATGTGGATATCGAGGGGACTAGTTATGGTCACGAGGTGGGAAACTCGAAAGGTGGAGGTAAGTCCTAAGATTTGGCTGGTGGGTTTATTCCTTTTTCCTCGGTTCCTAGGGAAAAGTCTCGATTTAGAAAAAAGCCATTTAATATTATTAAAGACACGCATAAATGTAAGCCCATAGCTGTAAGCCCAATTTTACATTCCAGGCCCAAAAAAAGAACTCGATTGGACCTTGAAGATTCTTATGAGAGTTTGGGTATTTTGGGCCGTAACCCTGTGGATAACGTCCAAGTCGAACAACATTCGGGGAAGTTTGTGGAGAGTAGCGATAGAAGCAAGTTGGATCTGAATAAAAGTGGTAGTGAATCCGGTGGTGGTGAGAACTGGGGAGAGGAAATCAGACCGGAATCTCAGCTGAATGATAATGGGACCGTGGTGACTACGGCAGTTTTGGTGGATGAAGGCAATGAGATTTTGAATGAAATCGAAGCCACGGTGACGCTTGGCAATAGTATTGGTGTCAATCTGAGGAATTATAATTCGCTGGTTGAGGAGGCGATCATCAAAGAAGGTAACAATGTTGTTAATCCATGATTTTTTTGTCAATCAATGCTTGTGGTATTGGAGGGGGTTTAAAGGATAGGTGGATTAGGGGGTTGAAACAGGCCCAAGATATTGATTTTCTGTTAATACAAGAAACTAAGAAGGAGGAGTTATCTAGGGTCAATCTCGCAAATTTCTGGGGGAATGGGGAATTTGGTATGGATTTTGTTAGCTCTGTGGGGTTGTCGGGAGGTATTTTATGTATATGGGATCCTGGGAAATTCAAAGCTCTGTCTGTGGTTAAGAACAGGCATTTTCTTATCGTTGCGGGAAAGATAAAAGGCAGTGGTTTAAAGTTAAATGTGGTTAATGTGTACGCGCCGCAATCGGTGAGTGCTAAGCAAGTGGTTTGGTCTGAGCTCCTGTCGGCTATGGAGGATCTCCCCGGTATGTGGGTTGCGGGAGGGGATTTTAATGCGGTCAGGGTTCCTAGCGAGAGGAGAAATTCCAGGTTTAACAATCGATGTGCCTTGAATTTTAATAATTTTATTCTGAATTCAGGTCTTATTGAGTATGATTTGAAAGGAAGAAGGTTCACGTGTATTAGAGGTAACGGTAAAAAGTTGAGTAAAATCGATAGATTTTTGGTCTGCTCGGAGTTCTTTAATCGGTGGCCTAATGCAACTTTTAGGGCTCTCTCGGCCAGCTATTCTGACCATGGCCCTATCGTTTTAATTGCTCACTTAAGTAATTTTGGTGCCAAACCTTTTAGAGTGTTTAACTCTTGGCTGGATAAAGAAGGGTTTAAGGGAGCGGTTGAAAAGTCAGTGGAAGGTTTTAATGTCACCGGTCCTCCAGATTCAGTTTTGATTCAGAAGTTAGCGGAAATCAGGAAGGGTATTAAAATTTGGAGAGTTGAGATGAAAAAGAAGGAAGGGGAAGCAGCTAGTAGGGCTTTAGAAGAATTGGAAGTTTTGGAAAGTATTATGGAAGCTAGAGAGGTGACAGAAGAGGAAGAATGGGCCTTTATGGAAAATAAAAAATTATTGTTGGAAATTGAGAAGGGTAAGTTGATGGACTTGAAGCAAAGATCGAGAACGAAGTGGGCTATGGACGGTGATGAAAACTCAAAATTTTTCCATGCTCATGTTAATGCTAGGAAAGCCATTAATGGTATCCCGGGTTTAATTATGGGGTCGACTTGGATTAATAAAACGTCTTTGGTGAAGAGGGAAGTTTTGAAGTTCTTTAGGAGCAGATTCACAGAAGAAGTTAGCAATAGACCGGGCTTGGTCTGTCATGGGCTCCGTCTCTTGTCGGAAACGGATAAGGCTAGTCTGGTGTCGTCGTTTTCGTTATCGGAGATTAGGGACGCTTTAAGGGACTGTGGCGATGATAAAGCGCCCGGCCCGGACGGATTTAATATCAAATTCATTAAGGCTTTTTGGCAGTTATTTGAGTCGGACTTTGTGAAGGTTTTTGACCGGTTCTTCGAAGATGGGATTTTTAGTATGGGTTGTAGCTCGTCGTTTATTACGCTTATTCCCAAGATCAAAGACCCGGTGGATCTAAATAATTACAGGCCTATTAATCTGCTTGGAATTCTCAGCAAGTTGGTGTCCAAGGTTCTTGCGGATAGATTGAAAGGAGTGATTGGGTCGGTGATTTCGGAGTCCCAGTCGGCTTTTTTGAAAGGTAATTACATTCTAGATGGCCCGTTGATTGTTAATGAGTTGTTTAATTGGAGCAAAAAGTTCAAGAAAAAAGTGTTCTTTCTGAAAATTGACTTCGAAAAAGCGTACGATAACGTAAACTGGAAGTTTTTGATTTCGGTAATGGAACAAATGGAGTTCCCATCGAGATGGTGCAAATGGATTAAAGGTTGTGTGGAATCGGCTAGATCGTCCGTTCTAGTTAATGGTACGCCTACTTTCGAATTCAAGTACTCTAAAGGATTAAGACAGGGTGATCCGATTTCCCCATTTTTGTTTATTTTGGTGATGGAAGCTTTATCTTTTATGATCGAGAAGGCGAAAAATGAAGGTTTAATGGTTGGTATTCAAACTCCGTTGAATGGTCCGATGGTGTCCCACTTGTTTTATGCTGACGATGCTATAATCATGGGGGAATGGTCAAGGTCAAATATTACCAACGTGGTTCGTATTCTTCGGGTTTTTCATCTATGCTCAGGATTGAAGATAAATTTAGAGAAGTCAAATATGTTCGGGGTTGGAGTCAATAATGGGGAATTAAATGATATGGCGAACTTAGTTGGGTGTCAAGCGGAGGAGTTCCCGTTTAGGTATCTTGGTTTGTCAGTTGGTGCTAACATGAATAGGGTTGTTAATTGGAAACCGGTTTATGACATATTCGATACTAGACTTGCGAAATGGAAAGTGGGGATGCTCTCGATGGGCGGGAGAATCATTTTGATTAAGTCGGTCTTGGAAAGCTTGCCGAATTACTATTTCTCTTTATACAAAGCTCCAGTACAAGTTATTAAAGATTTGGAAGCAAAAATTAGGAATTTCTTGTGGGGTGGGGACATAACGAGTAACAAGGTTCATTGGGCGGCTTGGGATCGGGTGGCGCTCCCGTTGGATAAAGGTGGTTTGGGGCTTTGTAAGCTCAAGACTATTAATACGTCTCTTATCGCTAAATGGGGATGGAGGTTTTTAGAAGATAAACAAAAACTTTGGGTCAAAGTTATTGAAGCGGTGCATAAATCCAAAACCAGATGGGATCGGTTTCCGGTTAGGAAAACGTTGGGAGGGGTGTGGTGCAACATTATAAAGCTGTTAGAAAACACGATGTTGGACAATAAATCGTTAAAAAGTTTTTTTGTAGGGGAGGTGGGGAATGGGAAGTCTCTTAAATTATGGATAGATCCCTGGCCGAGTTTCGGTCCTTTGTGGAGCCGGTTCCCAGCCTTATTCGATCTAGAGGAGAAAAAAGACTGCAGAATTGATGAAAGAGTCTTAAGTGGCAGCAGCATGTCCAGATACGCGTGGAACTGGAAACGTCCTCTGTTGGTGGATCAGGAGATCGATGAGTTGATTCAGCTGTGTACTTTTCTGCATGGTTTGGAGTTAAAGGAAGTCCCTGATAGATGGCAGTGGTCTGGTTCCAAGGATAATCAATTTTCTGTCGGTTCGGTGAAGTCCTCTCTGATTCGTAAGATCGAAACTCCTGTGGATTATTGGCCTAGTATTTGTAAGTGGATCCCTCGGAAGTGTAAGGTGTTTATTTGGAGACTCGGTGCGAACAAGTTGGCTACGTTGGATGCTCTTAGGAAAAGGAATATTGTTATGGAAGATTGCGCTTGTGTGATGTGTGGTGAAGCGGACGAAACGGTGGAACATTTATTTACTTCATGCGGGTTTACTTCGACGATTTGGGCCTTAGTTAGTATCTGGTGTAAAATCCTGAATTTTTTCGCTTTTTCGGTTAAAGATCTTCTGGAAATGGACGAGCACTTGGGCTTAAATGGTAGGAAAAAAGAGATGATTCAAGGCATTATCAGGATCAGTTGTTGGTGTATTTGGAAGGCGAGGAACGAATATAGATTCAACAATAAAGATATAAAAGTAGAAGGTCTTATTCGGGAAATCAAGTCGGTAGGTTTTTTTTGGTACAATAATAGATCGAAAGGTAGTGAAGTTAGCTGGGAATTTTGGCGTAGTTTTGTAAATATGTAATCTTGTTTTCCTGTTTGTTTGGGCCTCCTCGTCTTGAGGTTGGTGGCTGTTTAATGAAGTTCTCCTTTCAAAAAAAAAACTAAAATCTCACCTGAAAATTAAAAGTAAAGCTTTAATGAGGCAACAAAGTCTAAACTTTACAAACTTCCACCTTTAAAATATAAAATGTTTTAAATAAGAAAACATTCAAATGTATGTTTGATGTTTCAACTTGCAAGTACAAATCTGTGTAATCAAATGTTCAAAAGTAAACAAAAAGGTATAAAAGAAGGAACTAGAAACAAACATGGAGGCCCCTCTTAACTGAAAAATAAACAACCAAACATGTCGGTCCCTCTAACTGAAAAATTATTCAAAAATTGCAGGCTCTCATTTTGAAACACGGATGTCCGGGGACATACCAAAATATGATTCACATTTCTTTTAGGGTATATTTGGCAAAAGTAGCTGGTGGCTGAAAACTTGTAGCTAGTAGCTATAGCTTTTTAGATATATTTAGGGTTTGACAGAGTAGCTGGAGCTTTTAATAAAATGTATAAAGTGACCAAAATGAACATAACTAAAAATTTAAAAAGCTTGTACATTAAAAAGTTAATTATCTTTAGAGGTTAAAATAGTCATTTTTTCCCTAAAAGCTTATAGCTCCTTCTAAACGCTACTAGTATGAGCGTTCAACCAAAAACTTCAAGCTCTAACCTAAAAGTTTCAAGCTCGTTCAATCAAACAAGACTTTTTATTGAGTAGGAGCTTTTTCTTAAAAGCTTAAAGCTAGAAGCTACTAAAAGCTTCATACCAAACTTACATATAAAAAGAGGTTAGAGGTAAAGATACAATTTACATTATTAAAAGAGTTGAGTATCATTTACGTCCCTGTGATTTGTCTAATTTTATTATTTGAGGTCAAATTTCAAAATTGTATCATTTTTCTTCCTGACATTTTCGAAACGTGTTATTTCAGTCCAAAAATCTAACCTAGTTAGAAAAAACTCATAACTCAGTTAGCGCATGATTAGACCTGGCAAACGAGTCGGGTCGGGTTGGGTCATGGGTCAAAACGGGTTCGGGTCAGAACTTGTTCGGGTCAAAACGGGTCAATTAAAAAACAGGGTTGTTTTGATTCGGGTAAAAATTGGTTCGGGTTGAAACGGGTCCGGGTGGGAACAAGTTTCGGGTCGGGTCGGGTCTGTTTTGTTAAAAAATGTTTTTTTTAAAGATAGATTGTACATCAAGGGGCAATTTTATCGGGTTGAAATGGGTCAGGGTCGGTTCGAGTTGATTAAAGAGCTTAGTTGATTATATTTCATCATTCTATCCTGTATGATTTGTTGTTTCCTAAGACTAGAAGTTGTTGGAATGGTATAAAGCTGGCTTAGAGTTTGTTTTCTTTAACAACCAGATATCTTAAATTCAAATATGTGGAACATTATTTTGAATTTATTAAATATTTTCCATATTCAAATAAAATAATAATTCACGGACAATAACTGCTGTGGAGGAATGACCCGATTCGGTTATTCTGGGTCAAATACTAACCGTTAGTAAATCATAAATAAGGAAGATATTCTCATATATCTTCGTACATGTATATCTCCGATAAAACAGGAGTCGCCTAACTGACTTCCCAAAATATGGAGAAACCCTAAAAACCACCCATAAGTATAAATAGGGGAGTTTATCGGGACATTGTTCTTTCTACTCACTCTCTTTACTCCCATAAACAAATACTTATTCTCACGCCGGAGGGTGGTTACAGGAATAACATCATTCCTGTAACGAGTCCTAACGGTGTCTTGTTTTGCAGACCGAGGATCGGATCACTTCTCGTTGGATTACCCAGTTCAAGGACGTGCTCGGGTACTGTTCTTACATTGGCGCCATCCGTGGGACAATTGTACGTTTTTGCACCATGGCATTTTTTGCTGTGGGTTTTTTCGCTTTTCTAAGTCCCACCCCATGCAAATCCCCATAGACTCGGACTGGGGGGACATGTGAAGGAATGTCCGGATTTGGTCATTCCGGGTAAAATACTAACCGTTAGTAAATTATGAATAAGGAAGATATTCCCATATATCTTCGTGTATGTATATCTCCGATAAAACAGGAGTCACCTAACCAACTTCCCAAAATATGGAGAAACCCTAAAAACCACTCATAAGTATAAATAGGAGAGTTCATCTGTAACACCCCAAAAACGGGTTTGGTAAATTAAAACCAGGTTGATATAAAGAAATGAGTTTTAATCTCTTATTTAACCAAAATGAAACTAGAGGGACCAAAACCGCTAAGTGGGAAACATGATTTTATAAAACAAAAAATTAAAACACCACACACACATAGTGTGTGTGTGTGTGTGTGTGTCGATGATCAGGAAGGAGAAAGAGGGTTCAAACCCTAGTTTCTTCAAAATCTTCAAATTGAAAGGCAAGATGAAGCTTAAACTCATAACCGAGCATAGATTAATGATCACCTTCACAATGGGATCGAAGGTATGTCTTAAAAGTTAGATTGGTGATTATGCACGAAGTGGGTTATGTTGTAAATCACGAATTTGTATGAAATTGAGCATGAGTATGTGTTAGATTCATCATTTAGAACATGGATTATGCATGGTTTGGGTTAATTTGATGTTTTTAAGTGAAACCCGTTGATTATGGTGATGATGACGACTTGAAAGATCACCCAATTCCAACTTCTTGCTTAAGATTGATGTATTATGATGTGTATGATGGATTCTTGCTAGAGGAATTGAAAGAAATGTGATGCTAATATGTTTGATGTTCATACATGGATGATTTATGTTGATTAGTAGAAGGATTTGGATGAATTATGTATGAGATTAGGAGATTGTGCATGAACTAGTTGTACTTTATGTTTAGAAGGTAGTACATACACCAAGGGTATGATGATATTATGAAGAACTTAAGTAGATCACTAGTAAGTGATTAATAATGTAGTTATGAAGTGGGTTTTAGATAATGTGATGTAAATTGATGATTTACTTATGTTAATGATGTTTGGAATCAAACATGTGTGTGAATCTTTAAAGAAATCAGATAAGAAATGATATATTAGCATGTTATAAAGTTGAATGATAAATTCCATATAAGATCCGTGTAATGAAAAGGTTGTGATGAATGATGAATAAGCTAACTATCTTGAGAATGATATATGATAGTTGATGCTTGATAAGCAACATGGAAGCTTGGGAAAGAAGCGGGTCAAATGGAACTTATGTGCACGGGAAGCGTACTCGGATGCAAGGTAAGTTAAGCTTACACCCTCCTTGTAGAATACCTCTTCATTGTATAGATTATGAATATGATAAGTTTATAAATGAGGTATGAAGTTCCGACAAGTTTTGATACGGGTCGGAACATGTGTTCATGACAAGAAACTAGGTTTGATGGTTAAAAAGGGATAAAAGGGTATTATGGTAATTTTGGTTGCGAATTAGCGAAGGAATAAGTTACATGGATGGGATGATGGATAATTAAAATCCCACAAGGATAAAATGGATATTTAGATTTAACGGGTCAAATGGTGAAGATATCACCATTTGACAATATCGATTAATGAATTGTTTTGTCAAGCGTTGTGAATTCACAAAATGAATAGCGAAAGGAAATTCGATGCTATTAACGAGCAATTTAGCGGATGAAGTATTAAAACGGGTCATAGCGTTGATCCGAGCCAGGTATGTGTAATTAGAGTTATAGTTAAGTAGTGAGATTGGCTAAATATGAAATGAAGTCCTTTGTTGTAAAGGATGGAGCGAAGTTGACAAAAATGCCCTTGATAGGTATATCGGGCGAATGACTTTAAAAGGTTGTTTAGAAATAAGCCATTAGATTAAATGATTACTTTGGACATGTATGAAAGCGAAAAGTATGATCTTTGCGAGTCAAAGTCCTTAAAAATGTGTAAATACCCTTAACGGGTCAAAATAACATTTAAGTGGAAATAGGTTGGGATGTTGTAAGAAACCTGTGTTTGGAACCTTATATGATAGACGACGTCGAAATTATAAGGTTCATGGGGAATTTAGGTCAAACAATCAAGTTATGTTGATGAATGCATGAACGGGTCGAATAAGTGAAAGCGGGTATATAAAGCCGAGAGCTTTAAGTGAATATTTTCCTTAACCGGATGTTGGATTTCAAGTTCATATGATAGAATGTGAATTTACAAGCATGTAGGAAGAAACGGGAGGTTAAACGGGTAAACGGTTCAAAAGTTATGCGCGTTTTAGTGCGTACGGACGACGAAACGGAACTGCAGAAAACTGCAAATTCTAGAGGGCGTCGCCGACGGGTATGGGGACGTCGCCGACGGGCTCCAGAAAGTGAGTTTTTGGCTGACGGGTTATTTGACTGTCTACGGGGATTTTTGGCTACGGGTAATTGCAAGGGCCGTCGCCGACGACCCTAGGGCCGTCGCCGACGCCCTCCCCAAGTTCAAAAACCTAAAAATTTGTTATTTAAGTTGATTTATGTATCTTAGGCTTCGGTTTGTTATCCGTGGACTACGGCGGACTTTCCAAACATGATTTTGATGGTTTCTTAGATGTCTATGGGCTATAAATCTAAGTCTAAGTCCCATGTAATTAATGTATGATTATGTAAGAAGTATGTGAGAGCTTGTATGTGTATATATGGGTATGTACATCTGTAGATGTGTATATATATGTATGTGTGAAGGTAAGTTTGAGTGTATGTATGCATGTGAAGATATGGGAAGGTATGTATGCATGTGGATGTCTACGTATGTAAGCATAAAGGTATGTATGAATATACAAGGGTTCGGTAAGATCTTGAATGTGTAAATGTGAGTATGCAAGTAAGTAGAGATGTAGTAATGTATGTACGTATGTAGATATGCAATTATGTATATGTGAAGATACGTATGTGTATATGTATGTATGTATGTATGTAAAGACGTAGTAATGTATGTGCGTATGTAGATGTGTGTTTGGTATATATGAAAGTACGTATGAGTTTATGCATGTTTGTAGAGATATAGGAAGGCATGTACGTATGCAGATGTGTATGTATGCATGTAAGAATGTAGGTACGCGTGATTTAGGTACATTGAGTAATACGTTATTAATAGTGTGCCTTGAGAATGAAAGGTAATGCAGGTACATTATTGAAGACTCACCAGGACATGGATATGCAGATGAAATGCTTAAAGTTAGAAAGATAAGGAAATGGGAAGTGTACGAGATTGAATCATGTTTATGTATTGTATACTAATGTTATGAATGCATGTGGTGAGTGCGAGTTGTACGAATCGCAGGCGGTTATCACGAGGAATAGAGATCGAAGATCGGGTCACAAAGTAGATTGTACGGGGATAATTGAGTATGTACTTTAGTAAACATGACTTATACCTTATTTATGTAAAAGATTCATATTAAAACAAACTTTCAAGTAAGTCAAGATGTTTGTAATGAAAGAAATTTTATGGCACGTATTTCCGCTGCGTCTTTTCAGTTAAAGCGTGTTAGGGTCTTACAAGTTGGTATCAGAGCCCTGGTTTGAGAGAATTAAGTACGAGAGGATAGGTACTTGAACTCAAACCTATGTGCTCTTGTGATAAGAAACCCGTACAATCCATGACTCGATCAAGATCTAAAGGTAGAAATGGAATGAAAACGTGCATGTATGCATTCATATGAAGAAACTAACGGTTATATTATGTGTCAGGTAAGCATAACTGCTTGGAAAGGATGATCCGTGAATGCGGTCTAGACCGGCATCAAGGCAAGTGATAAGACATATGAACCCCAGGTACGTAAATTCAACGTGTGGGCGTATGAAGTGTATAATTAAGCAAGCGAAAGAAAATTATAAATGAAATATAATAGTGACATGGCAATGAAGTTTTGAAAATGTTACACGTGCCGAAACTTAATTCTTCGAACATAAGGTGGCGATTACACGAAGACACGAAACTAGTATGTGGATTGTGAACCTGGCCAGTACACAAGAAACGTATGACGTTCGTGAGACCGTGATAATTGTTACAGGTATGTCCATTAGAATTAAGTAGTAGGTGGACGTGAGGGTGAAGAGAAATGTAAGACTCTCAGGAATGAAAGTATGAATGCTATGTTAGAATCCGCGAGACGGATTCGAAACATGAAAGAAGTTAAAGTATGAATGCTATGTTAGAATCCGCGAGACGGATTCGAAACATGAAAGAAGTTAAAGTATGAATGCTATGTTAGAATCCACGAGACGGATTCGAAACATGAAAGAAGTTAAAATATGAATGCTATGTTAGAATCCGCGAGACGGATTCGAAACATGAAAGAAGTTAAAGTATGAATGATGTGTTAGAATCCGCAAGATGGATTCGAAGCATGAAAGGAATAAAGTATGAATTACCTGTTTGAATTCGTGAGGCGGATTCAACACATGTAAGGAAGAAAAGGTACGAATGATATGTTTGAAACCGCTAGATGGATTCAAACATAGAAGGAATGAAGGGTATGGATGTTATGTTTAAATCCGAGGGACGGATTTAAAACATAAAAAAGGATGTAATGAATGCCTTTATAAGTAAGCATGAATGGAAGGAAGTACGAATGTGTACCCCAATGCATCTATGATAAGTAAGAAAAGTCAGTTTACCTTAAAAGGTCAAACTGCAAAGATAGGCAAAATAAGTAACCAGAATAAAAGAATTGCATGTAAGGAATGAAACATGGAATGTGTAATAGCATGTACATAAGAAGTTGTGAAAGGATTATAGATGAGTAATCATCTAGTATAATGAATGTTTGAATGAAATATGCTAACTGCTAAATTGTTGATGATTATGTTAGAACTCTTGATGTGACTAATAAGTCAAACATAGATGTGTATGTGTAAGAGGAGATGAGAAAGGTTTCGGGGACGAAACCTCATTTAAGGGGGGTAGACTTGTAACACCCCAAAAACGGGTTTGGTAAATTAAAACCCGGTTAATATAAAGAAATGAGTTTTAATCTCTTATTTAACCAAAATGAAACTAGAGGGACCAAAACCGCTAAGTGGGAAACATGATTTTATAAAACAAAAAATTAAAACACCACACACACATAGTGTGTGTGTGTGTGTGTGTGTGTGTGTGTTTGTCGATGATTAGGAAGGAGAAAGAGGGTTCAAACCCTAGTTTCTTCAAAATCTTCAAATTGAAAGGCAAGATGAAGCTTAAACTCATAACCGAGCATAGATTAATGATCACCTTCACAAGGGGATCGAAGGTATGTCTTAAAAGTTAGATTGGTGATTATGCACGAAGTGGGTTATGTTGTAAATCACGAATTTGTATGAAATTGAGCATGAGTATGTGTTAGATTCATCATTTGGAACATGGATTATGCATGGTTTGGGTTAATTTGATGTTTTTAAGTGAAACCCATTGATTATGGTGCTGATGACGACTTGAAAGATCACCCAAGTCCAACTTCTTGCTTAAGATTGATGTATTATGATGTGTATGATGGATTCTTGCTAGAGGAATTGAAAGAAATGTGATGCTAATATGTTTGATGTTCATGCATGGATGATTTATGTTGATAAGTAGAAGGATTTGGATGAATTATGTACGAGATTAGGAGATTGTGCATGAACTAGTTGTACTTTATGTTTAGAAGGTAGTACATACACCAAGGGTATGATGATATTATGAAGAACTTAAGTAGATCACTAGTAAGTGATTAATAATGTAGTTATGAAGTGGGTTTTAGATAATGTGATGTAAATTGATGATTTACTTATGTTAATGATGTTTGGAATCAAACATGTGTGTGAATCTTTAAAGAAATCAGATAAGAAATGATATATTAGCATGTTATAAAGTTGAATGATAAATTCCATATAAGATCCGTGTAATGAAAAGGTTGTGATGAATGATGAATAAGCTAACTATCTTGAGAATGATATATGATAGTTGATGCTTGATAAGCAACATGGAAGCTTGGGAAAGAAGCGGGTCAAATGGAACTTATGTGCACGGGAAGCGTACTCGGATGCAAGGTAAGTTAAGCTTACACCCTCCTTGTAGAATACCTCTTCATTGTATAGATTATGAATATGATAAGTTTATAAATGAGGTATGAAGTTCCGACAAGTTTTGATACGGGTCGGAACATGTGCTCATGACAAGAAACTAGGTTTGATGGTTAAAAAGGGATAAAAGGGTATTATGGTAATTTTGGTTGCGAATTAACGAAGGAATAAGTTACATGGATGGGATGATGGATAATTAAAATCCCACAAGGATAAAATGGATATTTAGATTTAACGGGTCAAATGGTGAAGATATCACCATTTGACAATATCGATTAATGAATTGTTTTGTCAAGCGTTGTGAATTCACAAAATGAATAGCGAAAGGAAATTCGATGCTATTAACGAGCAATTTAGCGGATGAAGTATTAAAACGGGTCATAGCGTTGATCCGAGCCAGGTATGTGTAATTAGAGTTATAGTTAAGTAGTGAGATTGGCTAAATATGAAATGAAGTCCTTTGTTGTAAAGGATGGAGCGAAGTTGACAAAAATGCCCTTGATAGGTATATCGGGCGAACGACTTTAAAAGGTTGTTTAGAAATAAGCCATTAGATTAAATGATTACTTTGGACATGTATGAAAGCGAAAAGTATGATCTTTGCGAGTCAAAGTCCTTAAAAATGCGTAAATACCCTTAACGGGTCAAAATAACATTTAAGTGGAAATGGGTTGGGATGTTGTAAGAAACCCGTGTTTGGAACCTTATATGATAGACGACGTCGAAATTATAAGGTTCATGGGGAATTTAGGTCAAACAATCAAGTTATGTTGATGAATGCATGAACGGGTCGAATAAGTGAAAGCGGGTATATAAAGCCGAGAGCTTTAAGTGAATATTTTCCTTAACCGGATGTTGGATTTCAAGTTCATATGATAGAATGTGAATTTACAAGCATGTAGGAAGAAACGGGAGGTTAAATGGGTAAACAGTTCAAAAGTTATGTGCGTTTTAGTGCGTACGGACGACGAAACGGAACTGCAGAAAACTGCAAATTCTAGAGGGCGTCGCCGACGGGTATGGGGGCGTCGCCGATGGGCTCCAGAAAGTGAGTTTTTGGCTGACGGGTTATTTGATTGTCTACGGGGATTTTTGGCTACGGGTAATTGCAAGGGCCGTCGCCGACGCCCTCCCCAAGTTCAAAAACCTAAAAATTTGTTATTTAAGTTGATTTGTGTATCGTAGGCTTCGGTTTGTTATCCGTGGACTACGGCGGACTTTCCAAACATGATTTTGATGGTTCCTTAGATGTCTATGAGCTATAAATCTAAGTCTAAGTCCCATGTAATTAATGTATGATTATGGAAGAAGTATGTGAGAGCTTGTATGTGTATATATGGGTTTGTACATCTGTAGATGTGTATATATATGTATGTGTGAAGGTACGTCTGAGTGTATGTATGCATGTGAAGATATGGGAAGGTATGTATGCATGTGGATGTCTACGTATGTAAGCATAAAGGTATGTATGAGTATACAAGGGTTCGGTAAGATCTTGAATGTGTAAATGTGAGTATGCAAGTAAGTAGAGACGTAGTAATGTATGTACGTATGTAGATATGCAATTATGTATATGTGAAGATACGTATGTGTATATGTATGTATGTATGTAGAGACGTAGTAATGTATGTGCGTATGTAGATGTGTGTTTGGTATATATGAAGGTACGTATGAGTTTATGCATGTTTGTAGAGATATAGGAAGGCATGTACGGATGCAGATGTGTATGTATGCATGTAAGAATGTATGTACGCGTGATTTAGGTACGTTGAGTAATACGTTGTTAATAGTGTGCCTTGAGAATGAAAGGTAATGCAGGTACATTATTGAAGACTCACCAGGACATGGATATGCAGATGAAATGCTTAAAGTTAGAAAGATAAGGAAATGGGAAGTGTACGAGATTGAATCTTGTTTATGTATTGTATACTAATGTTATGAATGCATGTGGTGAATGCAGGTTGTACGAATCGCAGGCGGTTATCACGAGGAATAGAGATCGAAGATCGGGTCACAAAGTAGATTGTACGGGGATAATTGAGTATGTACTTTAGTAAACATGACTTATACCTTATTTATGTAAAAGATTCATATTAAAACAAACTTTCAAGTAAGTCAAGACGTTTGTAATGAAAGAAATTTTATGGCACGTATTTCCGCTGCGTCTTTTCAGTTAAAGCGTGTTAGGGTCTTACATCATCACAAAGGTACAGGACATTGTTCTTTCTACTCACTCTCTTTACTGTCACACCCCCAAAATCCACCATGCGGAGTACCACCGCTTGGAGGCGTGACGTGACCAGGATCGAGCCACCAATCATATTGAACATCGTAATTAAGTAAATAAGACCAACCACAATACGATTGGTGACCAAAGCTAGTTAACCATGTTTAGTTTAAACAGCGGAAGCATAAAGGTAAATCCAAAAGCATAAGTCCATAGTTTATAAGTTAAAGTTCAAAACGCAAGTTTAGTAAGTTCATGAGGATTTAAATAATAAGCACGGAACATAACAGTTCGTACGCCACAACGACTCCTTCCTTGTGCAAGCTCCATCTAGCGACCTGTAAGGCATGTAACAACGAGTCAACAACAAAGTTGAGTGAGTTCACGTTTGGTTGTTTGGTTTTAAGTTGCTTCAGAAAAACGTGGTTTGACTTTCGTTGGCTTATTTGTCGTGGGGGTTACCCCGAAGTTGAAAGTATGTTTAACCATTTCCTTTTTCTTTACCCAAACCGTATCCATAATTAGTGGGGGCTTTCCCCGTGTGAACTACTAGACGGTATGATATCGACTACTACGAACAATAGTTGTGCCCTACATCAGTGTCTATCATCACTGACAGTTTGCCATAGTCCATTAGTACACGCCCGTCCGAACGGCACGGTGTGAGGTTTGTTAAACCTAATAGCGCTATTAACTAATGACCCGCTCGCCATTGGCCTCGGAGATTAAGTCGATATGAAGAGGGACTTATTGATAGAGTTTTGTCTAGCTAGTTTTAAGGTTGTTGTCCTGCACCAGGAGGACGAACGTATGTATTCTGCACCAGGAGAATTCGTAGGATCAATAATGGCATCCACTCTATGGAGAATGGCCGTACATATCCTACCCAAGGAGGATATGTAGATTTAGTTTTAATTCTTTAACCCATTCCCAAACCACCGGGAATCCCATGCCTTAGAAAGTGTGTGAACTCACCTCGGTTTGCTCGGTTAGATTCTCAATATAGCTAACAGTCAAGGTCGGTCAATCACGTCCTAATATGATTTACCAGTTAGTCATTTAGTGGTTTTCAAATAGAACACAAAGTTCCTACACGTATCTATCACACAACATGCATCATTTTAACGGTTTATGCCCATCTAAGTTTCCCATTCATTCCCCACTCAAAATCAAACATACGATAATGTACATAACATATATAACATGTTAGATCATTCACAGATAGCATACTCGACATTTAGACACGCAAGTCACAAATTATGTCATTTCAGCATTTATATTCCAAACCGGCTGTTTTCGGATATTTTAATAAAATAGTTAAATCATTCCAAAAATTCCCAAATTTTTACAGGATGTCTTAAACGTTCCATATTTTATTGTGTAAAAATATCAGGGTCCGGTTCATTACCAATATTTTATAAAAATTCATATTCCGGACTGAACTCAGATTTATGTATTTCTGACCACAGCCCACGGAACAATTTATTTAAAATTCCTCGAGTGTCCGATTTACGAAATTCCAGTGGGGTAATTACAAATGCATCGGTTGTCATCTACTGTACAAATTTCATGGTCCGATTCATCACAAAACTCAGGTTATGACTGAAAGTATGACACCCATTTATTGCTGTCCAAATTCAGCTTAAGCTGTTGTTGCAAATCGACACATTAAAAATAGTAAACGAAGTCCAAAAATTACGATTCCGGTGCCATTAGAACCTTATTTCATAATAACATATTTTAGATTCAAAATATCGGTTTTTCGTTGAGTTTACGACCTGTTTACAGCCAACTGAAGTTGGCTGTAAAGTATGGACAGATTGCTGTTTTTAGTCTCTAGCTTACTAGTTTGTGTTCGGTTGATTTCCGTTAACATGTTTAGTGATCATAACAACATCAAACATCAATATTGACTAACAAATGATCAGATAATCACAACTATGCAAGATTCATAAGATTTACACACATATCTTTCCTTTATCCATCATTAAACACTTATGTTCAAGACTTTGAGTTTTGCTCTTTAGTGTTCTTAACTTTCAACCATTATATCACCTATTAACCACCATAAACAAGATCAAGATGATGATTAGGGACACTTACTACTAGCTCAAGACTAGGGAAGAAACAAGGCGTAAAAGTGGTGGTTAAAAGAAAACGAGAGCGGTCCTTCAACTTCCGAGAGCACCAAGCTTCCTTAGGTGCCTTCTTACTCCTTAATATCACCTTAGAATGCTAGATAATGGAATGGAAATGGGGATGGTATGGTGGTGGTGAGTGGCCGTAGGTAAGAAGGGAGGAGGGTGATATGTGTTGGTGAATTATGATGGAATGGATGAGATGATACAAGTGGTTATATATTAAATCCTCCAACATCCTTTTACATGTAGGTTAATGTGTTGGTGAAGGACTAGACAAGATCAAATTAAATATTCAAAAGTGTGGAGTGTTGTCTCCCATGGGGGGGGGGGGGGCGATTTGGACTAAGGGGTTGGGTTAGGATTGTGTTTTGAACCATCTAGTTAAGGTTTAGTTAGTTAAGTTGGGGATTAATTAGTGTATGATGTGTGTTGTAATTTACAACGGGTGTTAGGGTATTCGGGGACCCTAACTGGCTCAGAAAAAGATAAACTATGTTACTGGCAATATTTTCATGTTCCGGGTAAAGTCCGGTTGTTCGGTTTGACACTGTTCCGTTAAAGTGCTTAATTAATTCGTAAGGCGTCCTATTTATATATTTTTGTAACGTTTTTAATTTCTAACACTTAGGAAATCACACAGGACTATTTAGTAATTTTTATGTACATTACTAGTGTGTTAACATGCGCATGTAAATATAACACAGATGTCAGAAAGCAGTTAAGTAATTCCACACAGTCGTCAAGCACTTTAATTATTATTAATAAACTGTACGGTTACATGTAAATTTGAGGGTTGTCACATTCTCCCCCTGTTAAGAGAATTTCGTCCCGAAATTTCGCGCGTGGTTACTGAGGAAGCTAGTTAAGTTGCGTTGTTTTCCTGATTTTCCTGGGGTGTCACATCATCCCCCCCGTTGATTTGGAATTTCGTCCCGAAATTCTGCAGTAGCTTCAGCCTCAGTAGTGGTTGCGTTTTTCTTAAACAGCTGGGGATACTTTAGTTTCATTTGGTCTTCGCGTTCCCAAGTATACTCTGGGCCACGACGTGCATTCCAACGAACTCGGACCAGAGGTATCCTGGTATGCTTGAGGATCTTAACATCTCGATCCGTAATCTCTACTGGTTCCTCGACGAATCGCAGCTGGTCGTCGATAGTTAGTTCCTTAAGAGGAACTATGAGGGTCTCATCTGACAGACACTTCTTCAGATTCGACACATGGAAAACATTGTGAACTCCGCAGAGTTCTTCAGGTAGGTTCAACCTGTAGGCGACTTTGCCAATTTTCTCAATGATTTCGAACGGTCCAACGTATCGCGGGTTGAGTTTGCCTCGTTTGCCAAAACGGACTACACATTTTCAAGGTGAGACTTTGAGTAGCACTCGATCCCCAACCTGGAGCTCTAGTGGTTTTCTTCCCTTATCAGCATAGCTTTTCTGACGGTCACGAGCTGCCGCCATTCGCTGTCGTATCTGAGCAATTCTCTCGGTGGTATCTACCACAAGTTCTGGGCCAGTGATTTGGTTGTCACCCACTTCTGCCCAACAGAGAGGTGATCGGCATTTGCGTCCGTACAATGCCTCAAATGGAGCAGCCTGGATGCTGGTGTGGTAGCTGTTGTTATACGAAAACTCCACTAGTGGGAGGTGCTTTTCCCAGCCATTACCAAAATCGATTACACATGCCCTAAGTATGTCTTCAAGGGTTTGGATGGTGCGTTCAGATTGCCCATCTGTCTGTGGGTGATAAGCGGTGCTCATATCTAAACGTGAGCCAAAAGACTTGTGCATTGCTTGCCACAGTTCAGACGTAAAACGCGCATCACGATCAGAAATAATGGAGGTTGGCACTCCGTGCCTTGATACTACTTCCTTTAGATAAATGTCTGCAAAAGTAGAAAACTTATCCGTTTCTTTGATGGCCAGAAAATGTGCAGACTTGGTCAGTCGATCTACGATCACCCAAATGGTATCGTTTCCGCGTCGAGATCTAGGCAGGCCGGTAACGAAATCCATGGAAATTTGCTCCCGTTTCCATTTCAGGATCTCCGGTTGTTGAAGTAGGCCTGATGGTTTCTGATATTCAGACTTGACTCTCGCACAAGTCAAGCACTTACTGACGTAGGTTGCTATGTGGGCTTTCATGCCATGCCACCAATACGTAGTCTTGAGATCGTGGTACATTTTATCCGAACCAGGATGTACCGAATAACGAGACTTATGTGCTTCATCCATCACAAGCTCGTGTAAGTTGCCATAAAGTGGAACCCAGATGCGTCCGTTTACATAGTAGGCACCGTCTTCCTTTTGTTCTAGCCGCTGCCTCGATCCTCGTAGGGATTCAGCCCTGATATTCCCTGCTTTCAATGCTTCAACCTGAGCATCGCGAATCTGAGCGGGAAGGTTAGATTGGATGGTAAGCTGTAAAGCACGTACACGCTTAGGTATAGTATCCTTTCGACTGAGGGCGTCGGCCACAACATTGGCCTTGCCCGGATGATACTTGATACCGCATTCATAATCGTTCAAAAGCTCAACCCATCGGCGTTGACGCATTTTTAACTCCTTTTTCTTGAAGATATGCTCTAGACTCCTGTGATCGGTGTAAATGGTGCACTTGGTACCGTACAGGTAATGTCTCCATATCTTAAGCGCGAAAACAACTGCTCCCAGCTCCAGATCGTGAGTAGTGTAATTTCTTTCGTGAACCTTGAGTTGGCGTGATGCGTAGGCAATGACCTTGTCACGTTGCATCAACACGCAACCAAGTCCTTGGATGGAAGCATCGCAGTAAACCACAAAATCGTCTGTGCCCTCAGGCAATGAGAGGATAGGCGCGCTACAAAGTCTATCCTTCAAGTGCTGAAATGCGGACTCCTGTGCATCACCCCAACGATAGATGACACCCTTCTGAGTCAATGAAGTGAGAGGTTGCGCAATCTTGGAGAAATCTTTGATAAATCTTCTGTAATATCCTGCCAAACCCAAGAATTGGCAGAGTTCTGTTGGTGTGCGGGGTGCAGGCCAGTTCTTGATCGATTCAACCTTAGATGGATCCACATGAATCCCATCCTTGTTTACCACATGGCCTAGAAAGTGGACTTCGCGAAGCCAGAAGTCACATTTTGAAAACTTGGCATACAACTGCTCTTTTCGAAGAAGTTCCAGCATAAGTCGTAGATGCTGTTCGTGTTCCTCCTGACTCTTAGAATAGATCAGGATATCGTCGATGAACACAATAACGAACTTATCCAGGTAAGGCTTGCATACTCGGTTCATGAGATCCATGAAGACCGCTGGTGCATTCGTCAGCCCGAATGGCATAACCAGAAACTCGTAATGGCCGTAACGGGTTCTGAATGCTGTTTTGGAGACGTCCTCATCTCGGACCCTCAGCTGATGGTATCCCGATCTCAAATCAGTCTTGGAGTAATAGATCGACCCTTGCAACTGGTCGAACAAGTCGTCAATACGTGGAAGAGGATAACAATTCTTCACAGTCACCTTGTTAAGTTCTCGATAGTCTATACACATCCTGAAGGTACCGTCTTTCTTCTTCACGAACAAGACTGGAGCTCCCCAGGGCGAAGAGCTAGGACGTATAAAACCCTTTTCCAAGAGTTCTTGTAGTTGTGTGGATAGTTCTTCGAGTTCTGATGGAGCTAGACGATATGGTGCTCGAGCTACTGGCGCTGCTCCAGGAGCTAGCTCGATTCGAAATTCAACTTGACGATGAGGCGGAAGACCAGGTAATTCCTCAGGAAATACCTCGGGAAAGTCATGTACAATAGGGATGTCTTCAACTCTCTTTTCTTTCGTTGATGTGTCAGTAACGAGCGCTAGAATGGCAGTGTGGCCCTTTCCCAAACACTTATGGGCCTTAAGGAAAGAGATGATGCCTTCGACAGCACCACTCTTGTCGCCACGAATCATGAGAGGTTCCTCACCAGAACTAGGAATGCGGACGATTTTCTCCTTGCAAACAATCTCCGCTTGATGATGAGATAGCCAATCCATCCCAATAACGACGTCGAAACTACCCAGTGTGATAGGAATAAGATTGATAGAGAAAGTCTGACCAGCTAAGACAAGGTTACAACCTTTAACTACGTGTGTGGCTTCAAGACTTTTACCATTTGCTAGCTCTATCGTGTGTTTGGTGTTCAAAAGTGTTGGAGTGCGCTTAAGCATTTGGCTAACTTTTAAGGACACATAACTAGTATCGGCACCCGAATCGAATAAAACAGTAACAAAGAAGTCATCCAGAAGAAACTTACCCATCACAACGTTGGGATCGTTTCTTGCTTCTCCCTGACCAATCACGAACACACGACCCCTTGCTCCATTACCATTGTTATTTCCCCCATTGCCGCCTCCATTGTTGCCTCCATTGTTATTCCCATTTCCTTGGTTATTGTTCTGGTTTTGGTTCAGCTGGGGGCAGTTCCTCTTAAAGTGGGCTTCAGCGCCACACTGAAAGCATCCTTTATTTCCCTGCTGATGTTGCTGCTGGTGGTTCTGTGGGGCTTGTTGTTGTTGTTGGCGATTCTGATTTGCTGGTCGGGCGCTCCTGCAATCCTTTGCTTCATGACCAAACTTGTTACACCTCAGGCAACGACCTTTGTTGCACTGCCCGCTGTGATGTTTGTTGCACCGGTTGCACTTGGGGTGGTTCCGTCGGTATCCACCCTGTCCTTGGTTACCAGAAGATTGCTGACCAAGACTCTGGTAGTCATCAGTCTTTCGCTGCTGAGACTGAACTGAAGTAGAACCCTTTCCGGAGTTCCCATCCCATTTTCGCTTGTTATCGGTAGGTGCATCAGAAGTAGCTGTGGCACTGATTCGTTTGGGCAGCCTGTTTTGCTCCACCGCCTGGTCAGTGAGTCGATGGGCCAACTTGATGATTTGTTGTATGGTACCCAGGTTGGCTGAAGTCACGTGACTTTGGATCTCTGGTACAAGGCCCTTGAGATACAACTCAATTCGTTTGATGGGAGGGTCCACCATGGTAGGGCACAAGATGGCCAACTCATTTGACCTTTTCGTATACGCCTCAATCTCAAATCCCGTCATCTTCAAATTGAAAAATTCCACCTCTAGTTTGTGGATGTCATCCCGACTGCAGTACTCCTCTTTAATCAGCTCTTTGAAACCATTCCAGGGGGTGGCATTAGCAACTGCCAGCCCTAGTAATTAAACCTGTGCCTTCCACCAGGTTAACGCAGCTCCTTCAAGTGTTCCGGTAGCATATTTCACCCTACGGTCTTCGGGGCATTCGCACATCTCGAAAACTGACTCAAGCTTCTCGAACCAGTGTAGAAGGCCCACTGCTCCTTCGGTGCCACTGAAAGTAGTAGGTCGGCAGTCCATGAACGTTTTGAATGTGCACACAGGAGGTTGAGCATGTTGACCTCCTGCAGGATTAGCTGCGAGTGCCTCAGCGACTCGTTCATTGATCAAAGCCGTCAACTGGGCTTGAGTGAGGTTGATACGTCCTTCGCGTCCGCTCATGATCTTCATAATGAAGCAACGTAAGTGAGGAAAGTGTCGCGAAAGTGCGTAAGTGTGGGACGACATTAGAGAGTAAGCACACAAGGTTCAAATAGCAATTATCACATTATCTAATGCACAGTGAGAAATATCTAACCGACATAAATCATACCACTTATGGTGTCGAGTCTTGCACGTGGAGCGAAGCGTCGTTGTGGATCGTTGAGCACTGTTCAGGTTATAGTCTGGTTTTATCAAAAAGCCTTTCCCTTTTTAAAAACCAAGTTCACTATAACCAATGGCTCTGATACCAATTTGTCACACCCCCAAAATCCACCATGCGGAGTACCACCGCTTGGAGGCGTGACGTGACCAGGATTGAGCCACCAATCATATTGAACATCGTAATTAAGTAAATAAGACCAACCACAATACGATTTGTGACCAAAGCTAGTTAACCATGTTTAGTTTAAACAGCGGAAGCATAAAGGTAAATCCAAAAGCATAAGTCCATAGTTTATAAGTTAAAGTTCAAAACGCAAGTTTAATAAGCTCATGAGGATTTAAATAATAAGCACGGAACATAACAGTCCATATGCCACAACGACTCCTTCCTCGTGCAAGCTCCATCTAGCGACCTGTAAGGCATGTAACAACGAGTCAACAACAAAGTTGAGTGAGTTCACGTTTGGTTGTTTGGTTTTAAGTTGCTTCTGAAAAATGTGGTTTGACTTTCGTTGGCTTATTTGCCGTGGGGGTTACCCCGAAGTTGAAAGTATGTTTAACCATTTCCATTTTCTTTACCCAAACCGTATCCATAATTAGTGGGGGCTTTCCCCGTGTGAACTACTAGACGGTATGATATCGACTACTACGAACAATAGTTGTGCCCTACATCAGTGTCTATCATCACTGACAGTTTGCCATAGTCCATTAGTAGACGCCCGTCCGAACGGCACGGTGTGAGGTTTGTTAAACCTAATAGCGCAATTAACTAATGACCCGCTCGCCATTGGCCTCGGCGATTAAGTCGATATGAAGAGGGACTTATTGATAGAGTTTTGTCTGGCTAGTTTTAAGGTTGTTGTCCTGCACCAGGAGGACGAACGTATGTATTCTGCACCAGGAGAATTCGTAGGATCAATAATGGCATCCACTCTATGGAGAATGGCCGTACATATCCTACCCAAGGAGGATATGTAGATTTAGTTTTAATTCTTTAACCCATTCCCAAACCACCGGGAATCCCATGCCTTAGAAAGTGTGTGAACTCACCTCGGTTTGCTCGGTTAGATTCTCAATATAGCTAACAGTCAAGGTCGGTCAATCACGTCCTAATATGATTTACCAGTTAGTCATTTAGTGGTTTTCAAATAGAACACAAAGTTCCTACACGTATCTATCACACAACATGCATCATTTTAACGGTTTATGCCCATCTAAGTTTCCCATCCATTCCCCACTCAAAATCAAACATACGATAATGTACATAACATATATAACATGTTAGATCATTCACAGATAGCATACTCGACATTTAGACACGCAAGTCACAACTTATGTCATTTCAGCATTTATATTCCAAACCGGCTGTTTTCGGATATTTTAATAAAATAGTTAAATCATTCCAAAAATTCCCAAATTTTTACAGGATCTCTTAAACGTTCCATATTTTATTGTGTAAAAATATCAGGGTCCGGTTCATTACCAATATTTTATAAAAATTCATATTCCGGACTGAACTCAGATTTATGTATTTCTGACCACAGCCCACGGAACAATTTATTTAAAATTCCTCGAGTGTCCGATTTACGAAATTCCAGTGGGGTAATTACAAATGCATCGGTTGTCATCTACTGTACAAATTTCATGGTCCGATTCATCACAAAACTCAGGTTATGACTGAAAGTATGACACCCATTTATTGCTGTCCAAATTCAGCTTAAGCTATTGTTGCAAATCGACACATTAAAAATAGTAAACGAAGTCCAAAAATTACGATTCCGGTGCCATTAGAACCGTATTTCATAATAACATATTTTAGATTCAAAATATCGGTTTTTCGTTGAGTTTACGACCTGTTTACAGCCAACTGAAGTTGGCTGTAAAGTATGGACAGATTGCTGTTTTTAGTCTCTAGCTTACTAGTTTGTGTTCGGTTGATTTCCGTTAACATGTTTAGTGATCATAACAACATCAAACATCAATATTGACTAACAAATGATCAGATAATCACAACTATGCAAGATTCATAAGATTTACACATATATCTTTCCTTTATCCATCATTAAACACTTATGTTCAAGACTTTGAGTTTTGCTCTTTAGTGTTCTTAACTTTCAACCATTATATCACCTATTAACCACCATAAACAAGATCAAGATGATGATTAGGGACACTTACTACTAGCTCAAGACTAGGGAAGAAACAAGGCGTAAAAGTGGTGGTTAAAAGAAAACGAGAGCGGTCCTTCAACTTCCGAGAGCACCAAGCTTCCTTAGGTGCCTTCTTACTCCTTAATATCACCTTAGAATGCTAGATAATGGAATGGAAATGGGGATGGTATGGTGGTGGTGAGTGGCCGTAGGTAAGAAGGGAGGAGGGTGATATGTGTTGGTGAATTATGATGGAATGGATGAGATGATACAAGTGGTTATATATTAAATCCTCCAACATCCTTTTACATGTAGGTTAATGTGTTGGTGAAGGACTAGACAAGATCAAATTAAATATTCAAAAGTGTGGAGTGTTGTCTCCCATGGGGGGGGGGGGGGGGGGCGATTTGGACTAAGGGGTTGGGTTAGGATTGTGTTTTGAACCATCTAGTTAAGGTTTAGTTAGTTAAGTTGGGGATTAATTAGTGTATGATGTGTGTTGTAATTTACAACGGGTGTTAGGGTATTCGGGGACCCTAACTGGCTCAGAAAAAGATAAACTATGTTACTGGCAATATTTTCATGTTCCGGGTAAAGTCCGGTTGTTCGGTTTGACACTGTTCCGTTAAAGTGCTTAATTAATTCGTAAGGCGTCCTATTTATATATTTTTGTAACGTTTTTAATTTCTAACACTTAGGAAATCACACAGGACTATTTAGTAATTTTTATGTACATTACTAGTGTGTTAACATGCGCATGTAAATATAACACAGATGTCAGAAAGCAGTTAAGTAATTCCACACAGTCGTCAATCACTTTAATTATTATTAATAAACTGTACGGTTACATTAAATTTGAGGGTTGTCACATTTACTCCCATAAACAAATACTTATTCTCACGCCGGAGGGTGGTTACAGGAATGACCTCATTCTTGTAACGAGTCCTAACGGTGTCTTGTTTTGCAGACCGAGGATCGGATCACTTCTCGTTGGATTACCCGGTTCAAGGACGTGCTCAGGTACTGTTCTTACAACTACGGTTTTGAAAAAATATAAATCAAATTGGCCGAGTTGGTAGGGTCAGCTGAACCTCCCGGTTTTACGGATTTACAGTTTGACGGTTTAGCTTTACTCGTTATGGTCAAAAAAAATTTTTTTTTTTTTTTGAAAAAAGTACATTTGTATTAAATTTCTAAAAACCGGTAAGGATTGTTGGTTCTAAGTTTCATACAGTAAACCGTTAAAACCAAACTATGAACCGGACTGCACATATCTTAAACCAACCAAACCGACAAACTTATTTCGATTTGAGTGATTCGACCTGTTATCGAAAGTTTACGAACACCCAAGTTAACAGAGTTGTTGATGTATAATGTTGGGTGTCGTCTCAAACACGGGTCAGGTCGGGTCGGGTGACGGGTCAAAACGGGTTCGGTTCAGAATGGGTTCCCATATATTTAGAGATGAACACTAACTTTCCCATATATTTAGAAATGAACACTAACTTTCCTATATATTTTCTCTCTTCTCCACTCATAACCACTCAAAATACTAACAAATATTTTTTATAATATAACTAAAACTCCCTTATATATTTTTAAGCTTTTCATTGTCAATAGGTTATCTGTTGTCGAACTCAAAAGTGAAGAAGATGAAAAGCATATTGAATATTTTATTAATAAAAATTAACAAAAGAAAAACATTGTATGGTTACCACTTACCCACGTGTATTTTAATCTTCTTTTCATTACCCATCGTGTATTTTCATTTACCACTCATTTCTCTACTTGAACTTCAAGTCTTCAACTCTCCCTCTGATTCTCACACACAACACAGAGATTGTGAAGAACCAATTACTAAACAAGATGTTATTTTTTGTTGCTGATTCGCTCAAAGAAATGTGAGCATCAATTTTGTGACGACAACGGTGGACGATGGCGGTTGAACCTGTTCTTCTCTGTCTTGACCCGTTGGTCACATGCCTCAACCCATTCTGACCCGTTCTTCTAGATTAAGAATTTCTTAGATATCCATTTTGACCCGTCCTTTACTTTTGCCACACCCAAAGGAACCCGAAGGTAGAAAAAAATACCCAATCCAACCCATAAATGACAGTTCGGGTTGTGATTGCCAGCAGCATGATGTAAATGACACTTAAACTCTAGAGACATAAATGACATTTAACTCCTATATTTTTTTACCTTTTTAAACTTTTTATTATTATTATGGCACCTAACTCCTAATTTTTTTTTTAACTTATTATTATTATTATTATTAAATGGCACTTAACCTCTAGATTTTTATTATTTAAACTTCTTTTTTATAATAATAATAATAATAATAATAACAATAATAATAAAAAGAAGTTTAAAAAATAAAAAATCTAGAAGTTAGGTGTCATTTAATAATAATAATAATAATAATAATAATAATAATTTTAAAAAAAAATTCTTGGAGTTAAGAGCCTTTTACGTCCCTAGAGTTTAAGTGTCATTTACGTCTCTACGCTAACTGAGTTATGAGTTTTTTCTAACTGTGTTAGTTTTTTTGACTAAAATATCACGTTTCAAGAATGTTAAAAAGGAAAATAGTACAATTTCAAAATTTAACCTTAAATGGTAAAAGTGAACAAACCAAAAGGACGTAAATCACAGTTAACCCTTTTTAAAATCTAACTATTACTTCAAACATATTTTAGTAGGTCAATTGTGCTAGTTTAAACAAACAGAGATCGAGTAGAAAGATAAAGTGATTTGGTTATATCATCATAATATCTTTAATAGGAAGTAGCATCAAATACAAACCACATCTCGCATACAAACTGTAAGAACCATTTAAAAAGTGTCACGTGGCATCCAACTAATTATAAAGAAATAATAAAATAATATCCTTGAATTCCCTATAAATATGCTAACAAGCAATTAATTCTTTATTTGGATCTTCCTTTTGTTTTCAATGTGCTGATTAAGAAAAGTGTTGATATCATTCAAATATGTGCTAAAATCAATTATCTTGATTAATTTTCATGTGCTAATATAATTCATAAGTGCTACTTTTATGTATGTATGTATTGTTATGATATGTGCTAATTTAACTTTTTTTAAGTGCTATGATCTTTTCTTAAGGTTTGTAGGATAAATATGGTTTGTACCGGAACCAACCCCATATATATAGTTATATTTGATGCATTACCAAACACAAATCCTCCTACTAAATCTTCCAGATTTGGGGCTGTTTGTTAACTTTTGAATGGTTAAGTGTTGAACTAGTAAGATGTCTGAACCATTAAGTGTTGAACCAGTAAGAAGTCTAAACCATTAAGAGTCAGTATAATGTTTAACAGTTCAGAGGCAAATGTCTGGCCAATTCAGATTAGAGGTCTTAACCATTCAGACTCAGTACAATGCTTAACCATTCAGACTCAGTATAATGCTTAACCATTCAAAGGCAAATGCCTAAACCATTCAGATATTTGTTCGCGAAACAAACAGTCTGAAGCATTAAATGTTGAACCAATAAAAGGTCTGAACCATTAAGAGGTTCATTAAGAGCTAAACAAACAGCCCCTAAGAGTTCTAGTCTTATGATAAACATTAGTAGAGATTTAGTAGATTTCGAGGATGTGTGAGTTATTTACATATGTCCAAGGCTTCATGCAAGACTAATACTAAAAAAAATAAGTAAAGTGACAAAAAAGCCCTCACATACTTTGCATGTGAGGTGACTTAACCAAGAATATTAACAGAGTTTGTGTTAAAGGTTGAACCTGTAGCAAAACATAAACATAAAGATTGGTTTTTGCCGATTTCATAGTGAAAGATACGAAGTATAGTTTAGATATAACATAAATGTTGATTTCTGCAAGGTCTTTTATATATTTACATAAGTGATAATGCATAAATCATCATCTCATAAGTCAAATCGTATGACCACACATCCTTCTTACTTCTTCCTTGGAAAAACTTGACAATAAATAAAATTAGATAAAAAGTTGTATAAGCAATAATAAAAATACTAACATTTATTCTAATTCAATCAACTATTGTTGCATTTAGGATTTGGAATAAAAATCATGAAATGAAGAATAGTTTATGAAAAATATAACAGTGTTTGATAGTAAAACCATTGGTGCAAATACAAGGGACTATCCTAAATTTTGAATTACCGACGATATAAAGAAAACTTTGATTCAAATACAATCTGTTCAAAAATTTGATTTGAAAAAAGAAGACGAAAAAGAAACACGTATTTTTTTTTATTACAAAAATCACAAATAAGCGCCTAAAAGCACGTTGTTACTATTTGTGGTCAAACATTTCTTATAAACCCAACACCTCTCCACCATGGTCGATGTGAGATTCGTCTAGGATGTTACAATCCCCCTTATGGAGTCAAGGATGAGTATATTGTACAGGGTACCGAAACTGAATCAAGACTATGCCAGTACCGAATTTACCATACTGAATCATTTTCGTTACCCACTTTTTGAGTTTTTCGAGATCGGTACTTTCAGTTGGGTAACGGTACCTGTTTTTCACAATTTTCGGGATCAGTACTTTCGGTACCGAGCTCATCCCTAGGACTCGTCATCCTTGTGATATTTGTCTCTACATCCAAATCGGGGATGTGGGATTCGCTAAGGTGTCTCAAACACCTTGGGACCAGACTCATCGTCAGTTTTCCCCACCATCTCGAACAGTCAAACAATGCCTCTAATATCATTTGAAAAATCCGTCATTTCATACCAGTTAATATTGTCTATTTTGACCACAAGAAACTCATGATTTTTTTTTGTTGTCCTGCTGTGTAATCACTTACGTAATAACCTAATTTGAATCTTTGATTTATCACCCATGCAAATCCCTTTCAAATAGATAGATTATTATTAAAATAATGATAGAATCTTTGACAGAAATCTGGGTAGTTAGACCTCTTATTTTTCAACTAGAGACATAGTTTTCATTGGGTTCAAATTGTCGTGTTTCTTTTTAGTCAATGAAGCTTAGTTTGGACCGTATGCATTGGTTTGAAAAACATGCACTTACGTATTTCTTTTTGCTCCATTGTATAAACCGGCCACTAAAATTTAGATATTTGTATTTATCTATTACTATTACTATATACACAAGTAATAATGCATAAACCGTCATCTCACAAGTCAAATCCTATGACCAAATATCCTTCTTACTTTTTCCTTTGAAAAACATGCCAATAAACTTAGTTTAAAAATGTAAAAATTCATAATTCAATTAATATTCGTTTAAAAAATGTAAAAAATTCATAATTCAATTCATCTTCATCATCAGGATACTTAGTAAATCCCACCAATAACAAAGTTAAGGTAGGGTCTGAGGAAGGTAATATGTAGACACTCTTACCTCTACCCAGGCCAAGGGTGGACCCACATAGAGCCGGTCGGGGTCCCCGGACCCTAATGTTTTTAAAAAAATTAATAGATCCGGTATGTTAAATTTTATAAGGACCCAATAAATACAATTAGGTGGACACCATAGAAAGAAAAGGAAAGCTGGTGTAGTGGTAAACCCGTCTCTTTACCAACAAGAGGTTAGGGATTCAATCCTTGTATAGCCCGTTTTTTCTATTTTTTAATCTAATTCAAACCACGCTCTAACCCGACCCAAACGAGGATCGACCAAAAAATTTTAATTTTTTTTATGAAAATTTTGAACACCGAAAAAATGGACCCCAATGGAAAAAAAATCCTAGGTCCGCCACTCTCTCTACCCTGTAGGAATAAATAGATTGCTTCTAGTGAGACCCCAGGCTCGATAGTAGTTTTGCATAAAGCCTTTGACATAAGGCACATAACACTCATCAATTAAGGCAAAGGCCAATTAATGCATGTACTCCCGATGTCTTTCGACTATCAACACATCACATGATGCATTGTCACACCCTCAACTTCTACATGCGGGGTACTACCGCGAGGCGTGTGACTGACCAGGACATTGCCACCAATCATATTGAATAGTAAATATAATAAAGTAAACACATCATTACCAATACGATTAGTGACTAATGTCCAAAGTTTAAAGTTCAAAAACAACGTTTAAATTTAACAGTAGGGGCATAAGTTTAATAATTCAGACAATAGTTTAAAAGTTCGTAAGCTATTATTAAGAACCCAGCATAGATTCGATGCAACCACCATACTCCTCCGCTGCAAGCGCCCGAGTTGTTCTTAAGTACCTACAAAGCATGCAGTAGGGTGTCAACATAAAGTTGGCGAGTTCACGGTTTATCCAGTTTTTATTTCCAAAACTCATGTTGTTAAATTACTCGTTTATATCATGGCATGGGGAGCTACCCCATCTATAAGCTACTAAACTCCGTAATACCGAATACTTGCGACTTCTGTATCATAGTTGCCCCGTTTGTCAATGTCTATCATCATTGACGGTTGCCAAGGCATAGTAGTTCATACCCGTCCTCCAAGGCACGGTGTGAGGTTAGTGAAACCTAATAGCGCTATCAACTAATATCCCATTCGCCAGGCCCCGACGATTAATCGGTATAGTAAGTGGGGACTTCGTGATAGAGTTTCGTTTAGTACGCTAGTTCATGAAATATAAATAACATTTAACAGTATTCCAAACCAGGAATACTAGGCAATCCCAAATGAGGGAAAGTGTTTGTCCATTCTGTTCCCAACCACCGGGAATACATGTTTTTAGTAAAGTGTGTGTTGCTCGACAGGTTATTTACTTGTTTTTAAGTTGGTCAACCACGTCCTATTATGGTTACCAATATCAATTAGGTTGGCATGCAAATAATCCACGTATTTTCTACACGTAACTAACAAGTAGCACATAAGCATCCCGTTCACGTATCACGTAATAAACATGCGGCCCATATAGGAGCTTAGAACACAAGCCCAAATTAGTGAACTGTAACATAAAACAGTCCAATTTCGTATATTCTAAGTGTGTGGCCCAAACAAAATAACAGCCCAATAGGAGTGTGCGGCCCACCAGCAAGTGTGCGACACATCTGTGAGTGTGCGGCCTCTTGCTGGTGTGCGGTCATGCAAGTAATGGTTGTACTATGTGCTTTACATATTTGTACGAGAGTGTGCGGCCCACACTAGTGTGCGACCTCGCATAAATTAGTGGTACGTTGTGCAGTCCAGGTTTGTACAAAGTAAAAGTGTGCGTCTATGCATCGCATCACTTGTACATTGTGCTTTGGTGGGTGCACTATTCACGAGTGTGCGGCACACCAGGCACACAGGTGTGCAGTGTGCTGTGCTGGGTTGTACAGTACGCTATTTAAGTTGTACCTTGCATGAGTGTTCGGCATTATTTTAATCCAAACAATATTCATTCAGATTGTATGATCAAACAACAAAAACACAGATTTATACATCATTCCTATTGTGGCATTCATCATCCGTACACATTAATATCAGACAACCCTCAAATCAAAATCTACATCTCCACATCCTTGATGATCATTCTAACAACCTATCATACAGAGATCATCTAACATTCATCATACAAAGTTTATCCAACATGTTCTAGATTTCACATCTTTCAACAGATTCAAGTTAAGCAATTAGTATCATACAAAATTATATTCTCCTTGAAGTATTCGAAAGTCTAGTTCATATATCCTCAATATTCATCAAATAGCACATCATACCAAACACATATTAGCATTTTATTACTCATCATTATGATTTATAACAAGATCCGAGTCACAAGGTTTTGTCAACATCTTTTATTAATTAGACATGTTATGAATCATTATATCTTCATTATACTAACATCAACAACCATAGTTCATGTCATTCAAGCAAGTATTCTAACAAGCTTGCACATCATTATGTGTAACATCCAAATAATGAAAAGCACTAACCAGGAGTTTGGAAATGGAGATTGTGCGGGATTGAGAAGAAGAGATGAAACCCCTAGAGAGATGAAGAAAGCTGCTGTGGACAGATTTGGGAAGGTGGTGCCACCGTCAACTTCCCAAAGAGGAAGGAGAGTGTTTTTAGGGTTTTTCAAAGAGATGAGAATGTTGGTGAAAAGTTGCCGTCACAATGATTGCCAAAAGCATTCCCTAATGTTGGCCGGACATGGGTATTTATACAGACCCAAAGATACCGCACACAACTAGTGGGTGTGCGGCTTCACTAGGGTTTGTTGTGGGCCGAGGATTGGGCCCGGACTAGAGTGTGCGGTCTAGAGAGAAGATGCATGGGTGGATTGTGGTGTGCGACCTGGTTACATCCACCAATCACGAATATCATTCATCTGTACATGTGCATATAGTGTGCGGCTGACATTGTATTCACACATATAGGAAGTGTGCGGTTGTAATAATAATAATTATAATATTATATCTTCAAACATACATTCCACGTAACATTTATATATAACAAATTTAATTTAATAACTCACATTTATTAACTTCAAGTAGTTATAACATATAATGGAACGTGAAGGGAAAGTTCGGGTTGTCACATGCATGATCAACCATCCTCCTCTTTTAATGTTATTTTCACGAAATTGATAAAATAACGTTAAATTTAGTGCACTTTCACTTTTGCCCCTTGAGCGCCCACACATAATATATAAATTATATGCGCATACCGCAAGCGGGGCATAAAAGTAATTCAATTAATAACATTATTTTTATTAAATTACTTGTTATTGAATTCAGGATTTGGAATAAAAATACCTTGAAAAAAATAATACACCTTATGAAATATAACTTTGATAGCAAAATCAAAGGTGCAAATACAAGGGACTATTCTAATTTTCTAACAAAAGAAATATGAATCATATATAATGTGTTCAAAAAATGGTTTGAAAATAGGAAGAGGACAAAAAAAAATTGTTTGCAAAAGATCACAAGTAACTTTTGTTCTTCGATTTGACCAATGTTTGAACGAATAGCTCGCCTGCCCTATACGAGGATCGAACTAGAGGTCCGCTTGCTACATAACGAAACCCAATCGACTCTCCGTACTCTTTCCAGAAATCGAATTTCTCAGGTGTAACATATTCTTTCACAGTAAGGTGCAATGGAGTTGGCTGCATGTATATAAATTTCAGTATTAATATTAGAACTAAAAAAAAATTAAAAAAGAGTATATTACATAGATGGTATAGTAAAAAATGTCAAATATGTTAATACTAATCGAACAGTGAGTACCATATATGTGTAATTTCTGAAAGAAATGATCACAAACTCTTTTGATACATTGATCAGTTGGGCAATTAAACTCTAATAATCAATATAATAGTAAATAAAGAAAAATAACTAACCTGTAAATATTGTCCAAGAGTCAAAATATCGACATCAATGGCGCGTAAATCAGCCATGGCTTGCTTCAACTCTTCATCAGATTCTCCAAGTCCCAGCATTATTGAAGTTTTAGTAATCATCCCTTTCTTACTTAACTTTGCATGTTTTAGGACTGATAAACTCTGTTCATATCTACACATACAAAACGTGATTTAGTAATATAATTCATAGTAATAGCAAAATTTGTTATTATTTTGTTGACCATGAGAACCCGTTAGGGGAAACTCACAGGCCTCACCAATACCCTGATATCCGGTGGGACCATATAAGATTTTGATTTACTCACCCAGCTCGTGGATCTCTTACGATTCGTTGCAGTCGTTTGACTGTTTCGATATTATGGGCAAAAACATCCAACCCAGAGTTTGCCAAGATGGATACGGCTTCTAAATCACCCCGAAAATCCGAAGTCAAACACTCAACCATTATCTCTGGCTTGCTTTTCTGCCATGCATGTACTTTAATTACATATTTAACATTTTTGCATTCTACAGAGTTTCAGAAATGAAGATGATATTATTAATTATTATTTATGTACCTTCATTGCTTTTACAGTTTCAGCAAAGTGACCGCTCCCGCCATCTGGTAGATCATCCCGGTCCACGCTCGTTAAAACGATGTAATCCACACTGCAATGGAAAACACGAAAAGAAAACATATGGAATTTTTTCAGCTAAAATCACGTATTTTCTTTTTGGTAACCGTGAGAACGCATTGCTACTAAACTCACCAATATATTGCTAACCAATGGGGTCATGTAAAACACGGACTTCAAGGGGTGGTTAAAGGTAGAAACCAATAGAATCTGGATTCAAACATAATCCCTTTGAGGTGCTTACCACCCACTTGAAGGCTTCTAAAAGTAAATATTTGCTCATTGCATAGTTGTTAATAGCGAATAGCGACAAGGGACTTACATGCTACATAGCGACAAATAGCGACCGCTATTTTATAAATAGCGATACACTAGGAAAAGAATTTTGAAAATTTTTATATGTATATTATATCAAAATACCTTGGTATATATGCTATTTTACATGTATATTTAACAAAAACCTATAAATCCAGCTATTTTATAGCTATATCTAATTGCTATTTACATCAAAAAAAAAACTGTCGCTATTCACGCTATTGGTCGCTATGACCCAGATAGCGACACTTGGTCGACTCGCTACATAGCGCGCTATAGCGGTCACTATAGCTGCTATTGACAACTATGGCTCATTGTAGTTTAATATAAAGTGTGATTAGGAATTACCCCCAACTAACAATGGCTTGAGCAGTGTTTTGTGGTTCCATAGGATCTGGCGGTGCAGGGTTTCTACTAGTTTTAACGGCACAAAATCGACATCCTCTGGTGCAAGTATCACCAAGAAGCATGATGGTGGCAGTTGCAATACCGTCTCCACCTCCATTCCAACACTACCAGAAATGTTACAAAATACATAGGCATTAAAAAATACTGACTTGATAGTACCATTTTTTGTTTTTGTGCAAATGTCTCGATTTATTGAACAGTGAAAGAAGAAAATTGTGTTGAACAAATTTGTGTCTTGTGAATGTATTAAGTATCATTGAACAATCGCAGAAAACAGTATTTTTGTTGCATAAATCTATTAGTTCGATAGTAAATGTCTCACATAGCATATAATAATGACAGAAGAAGGGAATGTCGTTGACAAAATCAAGAAAATCAGTTTCGCCGGAGATAGTTCTAACTAGTTACTTTGCATCGTAACCAAAATGGCAAATTGGATTTAAATAATCCCAACTTTCTCAATTTGGCCGATAATAATCCCAACTCAGTTATTTACCGATAATAATCTGAATTGTTCCATTTTTGGCTGATAATAGTCTGTTGTAAAAATAGCTTAACAAAGTTAAGTTTTTTTTCCGAATTACAAACCGATGTTTTAGGGATTTTGATCAAAACGAGGATACGAGTCGATTTATGTAAAACTTACATCGAAACGGTGCTCCAAACGGCTTGATTTTTGTTAATTGAAAGTTTAAACACCCGAATTGAAGCACCATTTTTGTTGTTTGGGGCAGTATTTCGAGGTAAATTTTACATCAATCAACTCGTATCCTCGTTCTAATCAAAAGCTTAAAACATCGGTTTGTAATTCGGAAAAAAAAACTTAACTCCGTTAAGCTATTTTTAATGCAGACTATTATCGGCCAAAAGTGGACCAGTTTGGATTATTATCGGCAAATAACTGAGTTGGGATTATTATCGGCTGAATTGAGAAAGTTGGGATTATTTAAATCCAATTTGCCTAACCAAAAATACTGATGAAATGGTTCAGCGTGGCATACTTATAGTGCTATTTCCTATGTTAGTAAGAACAATGATTAGTTTGCTTTTTATAGGGGTGTCAATCGTGTCAGCATGGCGAGTTTAACCCCATCACAACCCATATTTTTATTCTTATGAAAAACATCAACCTAACCCCGAACACAACCCATTTAACCCACTTATCTAAACGTGTCAAACTGGTTGATAGGTAGTAATCAAGACGTAAATTTGTTAATCTTGTCGGTGGGCTGTAAAATACTGGTCAAAACGGACCAAAGGGTCGACCTGTTGTCCTTTTTTAACGGCTAATTTCTTTAATACCTTGTCGTCTCTGGGACCTGTTATCCTATTTAGCTAAAAAGGTCAACCAACACGACCCTCTTAATAAAAACAGGTCAACCCAAACACAAAACAAGTTAGACAGGACAGCCCAAAACTTTTACTAATTTTGTGCAGGAAATTGCCACCCCCTAATTTGCAGTAATTATGAGAATTACCTCACCAATGTTAGGGCATTGAGCTTCTTCACAAACAGTATTGAGTTTAAGGCGGGACAAAGATTCTTTAACCTCCTCATACTTAACTCCTTGTGGAGCCTTTTGCCGGAGCCAACCCGGTTTCTTCACATTCGGATCCCTACCCGTAAACGGCGACGTTTTAGTGGAGCTAGAATCAGCACAAGAAATGCAATTGTTGTTTATTGGAAAACGAATGATATTGTGATTTCGAAAAGGGGTTGTTGAATTGGAAGTAGAAATTGGGAAATTGCAAGATGTGGGTGTGTTGAATTGTTGAATAAGCATCGTGATTTTTAATAAAATCAAGAATTTGGGAAAGATGATGGAAATGAAAGGCGATAAAACCCTGGAAGAACAGTTTCTAGGGAGGGGGCAGTTACCCTCTTTCTTTCTTCCTTCTTTTTTTATTACAAATATAAATAAACAAAAAAAAAATACATTTATTTATATTTATACTAGGTTATAACCCCGTGTATTACACAGGTTAAGTAAATAAAAAATCAAATAGTTAATAACAAAGATTTAACAATTATAAAACGATATTTTTAAGACGCTTTTCTGATATCCAAACAAAATTTTGTGTCATGTATGATCAAAACTTGTGATGTTTGTCAAGTTAATAAATATGAAAGCATTTGAACCACAATTAGAAGGCAAACTGTGTCATCGACTTTCTCACAAGTTTTAATAGTCATGTGAACATACATTTAATAACCCAAGTTTTATTTAAATAATAGTGGTCTTAATTTATTAGTTCTAAAAAATGTTGAAATGTCCAGATTAGGCATATAGCAATTATTCAATTTGAAAAACTTATATAAAAAAATAATGTTTCAATTTTTATTAATTAGATAAGTATAAATTATTGGTAATTTTTAAATTATATAACTTTAAATTTAAATATCTGGACGCGAGTTGCATCTTAAAAGAATGGTTGTTTTTGGATAAATTTATTAGTATGATAAATGTAATTATTGTTCTTCTTGCATTTTAAACATATATAAAATTTAAGAGTAAAATGCAAGGTTAGTCCCTGTGGTTTTGTAAACTAACAACTATAGCCCCCCAACTTTTGTAAAATGGACGAAGAAGGCGTGTATCGATGAGGGAGTTACAGGTGGTGAGGGTGAGGGTGGGGTGGAGCCACTTTAGTTAACTTTATCTTTTAATATTTTTTTTAATACAGTAAGGGCATTAAGGTCATTTTACACCCATTTAACTGATAAAACTAACCCTCATCCACTCTAGGGACTATCCGAGTAACAAACTGTCAAACGAAAGGGAGCACCAGTGTAATTTCCAAAAGTTGGGGACTATAGGTGTTATTTTACAAAATCATGGGGACAATCCGTGCATTTTACTCTAAATTTAATAATTTAAATTAAATAATACTTATCTACGATTAAGAATTAAGATATAATTTCTAACTGAGTAATTAATATAAATAAATAATAAGATATTTTATGGAACTTTATCCGTAATTTCTTAAATGTTTGAAACATATTAAATTTAATAATTTAAATTAAATAATAATTATATACAATTAATGACGGTCTAGAAAAATGACAAGTGTCCCTCTATTGGTTTCTTTTATTATATAGTATAGATTTATATTTATATTTATATTTATATTTATATTTATATTTATATTTATATTCATATTCATATTTATATTTATATTTATATTTATTAATAGGCCAAGTTAAATGAACAGTAGCTTATTTAACTGGTTGGTTTAACCAATGGATTATCTCCACCTAGAGAATACATGTCTTCTTTTCCTCAATCCACGGGTACACCACGTGTGTGTTTCTTAACAACATTAAAGAAAGATTAAGACCCAGATTTTGACACGGTGAATCACCTGACTAGCGAGATACCACCGGCGACCTCAGATGGCGATGACAACGGCGACCTCATTTCAAGACAAGACAGCAGGAGATGCAAGAAACAGAAGCTGATGTCCGTGGTTTTGCAGAATAGGGAGATGCAAGACAAGAAACAGAAGCTGATGCCCGTGGTTTTGCACAGTGGGGGAGATGTCAAAATCAATCAACGGTGGCAGTGGTTGTGGCTGAATTCGTTTTTTTATATTTCTTGCTATGTTTTCAGTCTCACCTCCAACCGAACTCCGATATTGATTTTTGAACAACTTTGATTATTGTTTATCTATGAACAAAACTGGGTTACCCTGTGAAAAAAACTTTGTTATGGTTAGGTTTATGTTTCTCGATTTCTGCAACCAATTTCTAGGGTTCTTAGTTTGAATTTGGGGATTTCTGAATATTTGCTGAAATTATATGTTACTAGTGTTTTTCAATGACGCGCGTTGCGCGAAAGGCATTGGTGTTTTCGACCGACATCGTTCTTCAAACGATTCAAGATAAACGATGCGTAACCAGCCATATCCTGCATCGTGGAGTGTATTAAAAATGGAGCAATTGGACGATTGGATGCTGGGCTAGGTGTTTCTTGGAATGCCCACGGATTGTTAGGGTCAAAACCACGATTATGAGGATTCATTTTTTGTATTGTGGTTGGATGGGGATTTAAAAAAAAAATAAGATAGAGATGATTATAGAAGAGGTGGAGTAGTTGTGGTAAAAAAAATGAATAGAAGTGTGAGTATTTATAGTGAATAAATTTTTTTTAAACACATAGCCTTTGGCCAACGGCTAGCCCAAACGGCTACTTGTCTTGGCCAATGAGATCCTTCCATGTCATCTTGATAGCCCCGTCCAACGCCCGGGCTGAAACCCCCGCCCAAGAGGCCATGCCGAAACCCAAGCCCACCCGGGGTGGTGACTTGGGCGTTTGTACCCAACCCACGCCACAACCCCCGCCCCCAGGCTGAAACCCCCGCCCAAGGGGCCACGCCGAAACCCAAGCCCACTCGGGGTGGTGACTTGGGCGTTTGTACCCAACACACGCCACAACCCCCACCCCATACCCCATATTCTAATATACCCTAAATTCACTGTTCATTTAGTTTGATTTTTATCATATATGAATTGCTATCATCATGAGTAAAAAACTTTGTTTATATGGATTATGTTGTTTTACAAAATCTAAACAAATCTTGCCTTATGAATTTTGCTTTATACATGCATAAGCTTGCAAGTAATTGGTTGAATAGCCCCACAAAGCATTATATGAATTAAATGTACCCTTTAATTCATGAGTTTTTTGTTTCCTTTTATTCCTAATGGAGATGTGTTAATCTTCCATACCTGATCATATACACGTACTTGTATAATTAATTAATCATTACATTTTTCTATGATTTTAAAAATTAAACTAATAATCTGTTGGATTGTTGTCTTTTAGGTTGCATGTTGGTTGTCGATTTTTGTGATAACATCGCCTATTGCTTTAATCTGAAGGCTTGAAGGTAATGCACTAAATAATTAACATTTCTGGTCTTTTGGGGATGGATTTATTGGTCATCTAAGGTCATCCGTAGTCATAACGCCCCTTTGTGGGCGTTATGCGACACGTGGCGCGCCACGTCAGCGTGTGGGCGTTATAGGGCCTTATGCATTTAAGCCCGTAGTCATAACGCCCCTACCTCATCATTACCCAATTAATTAAATAAACCCTTAAATTATACATATATATGTATATATATATGTCTGTGTGAGTGGAGGGAAAACAAACAAGCAGCATGGCGCCGCGATACACATCGCGCCTCCCCCATTTTTCCGACTGATGGCGCCCTCCGTGGCGGTGTTCCGGCGCTATGCCGTCGCTATGAGGGCATACCGCCCAATTATGCCGCCCCACTACGTTCGGACTAAGGATTGTCCTTGATTTATGTTGCAGGCTGCTGCTGGGAGGTTGCTGGGATTTATGACAGTTGGACTTATTCACGTATTCTCACAAGCTGGTACCTCTTGACTGACCTCTGCTGGTATGCATGATCTTCCAATGTTATGGTTAAACAATATATGCTATTACACTTAGACCATGGGGTATGGTGGGGTGGGGGTTTGGGGCATGGGTTGACACGTGAACTTCGAGTCGGTATGGCGGGGCGTGGCTAGCCCGCGTGGGCTGGTCACGTGTTCTAATTTTTTTTTTCAATTATTATAAAAATACACACAAAATTAAAAAAAAGAATAAAATTATTATTAAAATTTCCTAAAAATTACAAAATCCTACAAAAAAAGGATTACAAATCTAAAAAAAACATAATTAGACATATAAAAAAACACCTGACTAGCGAGATACCACCGGCGACCTCAGATGGCGATGACAACGGCGACCTCATTTCAAGACAAGACAGCAGGAGATGCAAGAAACAGAAGCTGATGTCCGTGGTTTTGCAGAATGGGGAGATGCAAGACAAGAAACAGAAGCTGATGCCCGTGGTTTTGCAGAGTGGGGGAGATGTCAAAATCAATCAACGGTGGCAGTGGTGATGGCCGAATTCGTTTTCTTATATTTCTTGCCATGTTTTCTGATGCAGTTTCGCGTGCGATCAAATGGCTCAAAAGCGTAATGATTAGTCAAAGGCGATAAACGAACCAAAGGGTTCAAGAACAATGTTCTTTTCTATTATAATCAACTAAAAACTAACTAACAATAAGCTCCAGACCCTAATTTATAGACTAGGAAATAAAAAGATAAATTAGGAAATTTGAACTTTAAATAAATATAAGATATAATAAAAGATATGCCTTCTGCATCATACTCCTCCTCTTCGAAAAAACTTGTCCTCGAGTTTTGTTCTCAAACCAAAGCCACCCGGATCAAAAGGAACATCAACCTGACGATCATATATTATTATCATGATGATCCGTCTAAATAGCTTAAGTTTACAAGTCGCCTCCCTCGATCCAAGACTCGTACCACCTGTTGTTGAAATATTGAGATGCGACAATAGGTTGCCATCACCATTGGAATTAAATTTATTGGTAACTTTGTCATAAAGCTGCCCCATATGTGTGTAGCCATCATCTTGAAATCCACGTGTATGTCCACTATGAAGAGGTTCATAATTTTCATTTAAATCATCCCTATCCACATTAATAACTTTATCTCCTTCCTTATGCAGAACAACCATGCAATCTCTAATTTTGTTTATATCCTTATCTTTGGTAACTTGAATTTGTTCTTTATTTTGAAATTTTAAAGTCTCGTGAGACCCCAAGTTTCGCAAGCTTCCAGTCAATCTCCCCATAATTTTCGGCAATACTATTGGAACTTCCAACACCACGTTCGTACCTCCACCCAATCCATCGACACCAGCACCCACCACCGCATCACCCCCGGTATCCATTGCAACACCAATATTATTTTTATTTTGAATTTTTAAATCCAAAGGTGATCCCAAAGTTTCTGTAATTCTAATAACATGAGACCTTAGCCGGACCATATAATCACCGAGATCACACCTCCCGAAGAAACGTAAATGAATATGATGACGGTTCAAAAAGGAATCAAAAGCAGTACCTTCATCAGATTCAAACTGTTTTGATCGGCTACAAAAGGTTGGGTATTCAAGATGGTGATGAAACTCATCAATTTTCCTGAATTTGACATCGCTTATCTGACGGACTTCCAAGGTTTAGATCGCACACCCGGTCATCCAAGAATACCATTCCTCGTCCTCGTATTCATCATACCCGGGAGGAGAATCAAAGATAGTGTCGTCGTTGGCAGGATGCTCCTCATCCCCGGATAACTCGTCCCGGACAAGTTCTTCCGGTTCCGTTTCCTTCCACGTCGACGGTAATACTAATCCCAATCCAGGGATTAGGGGTTGTAGTTGTCCAACCCGCTCAACCGATCCCAATCCAGGGGTAAGCCATGCGAGTTGTCGGTTATGCTCAACCTCATGATTGAGCAAATCCGAAGCATCTTCACCGTTGCCTCTATCGGCGGTTCTACGATTACGCGAATACTAACTTCCACAACGAGCCATTTGAACAACCAAAGCTCTGATACCAACTGATGCAGTTTCGCGTGCGATCAAATGGCTCAAAAGCGTAATGATTAGTCAAAGGCGATAAACGAACCAACGGGTTCAAAAACAATGTTCTTTTCTATTATAATCAACTAAAAACTAACTAACAATAAGCTCCAGACCCTAATTTATAGACTAGGAAATAAAAAGATAAATTAGGAAATTTGAACTTTAAATAAATATAAGATATAATAAAAGATATGCCTTCTGCATCATTTTCAGTCTCACCTCCAACCGAACTCCGGTATTGATTTTTGAACAACTTTGATTATTGTTTATCTATGAACAAAGTTGGGTTACCCTGTGAAAAAAACTTTGTTATGGTTAGGTTTATCTGTCTCGATTTCTGCAACCAATTTCTAGGGTTCTTAGTTTGAATTTGGGGATTTCTGAATATTTGCTGAAATTATATGTTATTGCTATCATCATGAGTAAAAAACTTTGTTTATATGGATTATGTTGTTTTACAAAATCTAAACAAATCTTGCCTTATGAATTTTGCTTTATACATGCATAAGCTTGCAAGTAATTGGTTGAATAGCCCCACAAAGCATTGTATGAATTAAATGTACCCTTTAATTCATGAGTGTTTTGTTTCCTTTTATTCCTAATGGAGATGTGTTAATCTTCCATACCTGATCATATACACGTACTTGTATAATTAATTAATCATTACATTTTTCTATGATTTTAAAAATTATACTAATAATTTGTTGGATTGTTGTCTTTTAGGTTGCATGTTGGTTGTCGATTTTTGTGATAACATCGCCTATTGCTTTAATCTAAAGGCTTGAAGGTAATGCACTAAATAATTAACATTTCTGGTCTTTTGGGGATGGATTTATTGGTCATCTAAGGATTGTCCTTGATTTATGTTGCAGGCTGCTGCTGGTGGGTTGCTGGGATTTATGACAGCTGCTGGTGGGTTGCTGGGATTTATGACAGCTGGACTTATTCACGTATTCTCACAAGCTGGTACCTCTTGACTGACCTCTGCTGGTATGCATGATCTTCCAATGTTATGGTTAAGCAATATATGCTATGGCACTTAGACCATGGGGTATGGTGGGGTGGGGGTTTGGGGCATGGGTTGACACGTGAACTTCGAGTCGGTATGGCGGGGCGTGGCTAGCCCGCGTGGGCTGGTCACGTGTTCTATTTTTTTTTTCAATTATTATAAAAATACACACAAAATTAAAAAAAAAGCATAAAATTATTATTAAAATTTCCTAAAAATTACAAAATCCTACAAAAAAAGGATTACAAATCTAAAAAAAACATAATTAGACATATAAAAAAACCCCCTAATTACGCGTTAGGTAGATTTCGAACAGGACGAGCTTGTCAAACGGCTTCCGCTCCTTGCCCTGGAACTCGATGTTGGCCACCACCACCCGGTCTTTGTGACTTATATCACCTCCCAGGCGGTGGGGGGTTTTTATAGAAGTTGGGGTATGGGTTTGGCTTGGCCAAACGGTTGTTTTTTAAATTTAAATCCTAGCCACCTATAGCCTAGCCAACCTAGCCAATGAGAGCCGGCCACGGAAGACCGCTAGTCCCGCCCAACGCCCAGGCTGAATCCCCCGCCCAAGGGGCCACGCTGAAACCCAAGCCCACCCGGGGTAGTGACTTGGGCGTTTGTACCCAACCCACGCCCCAACCCCCGCCCCATACCCCATAGTGTTATGTGAAGATCATGTTAGTTTGAAATTAAACCACTATGAGTCGTTCATATTTTACAAACAACTATTATTGTTAATTAGTTTGACAAATCTTTCTTATAATCGCATGTATGATTAACCCTGAACCACCTTGATGAGTAAAAAGGTAAATCATGAAAAGGTTCCGAACAACGCCAATGAGGTTCCAAAAACGCTGAGGTAAGTTTTTATTTCACATACATGTCTCCTTTTTTACTTGATCAATTTACTACAGGGCTGATTTGGGGATATTTGTTTATCCAGGGACCTCACAGAACTCCGGCATGGGAGGCATACTGTTTTCGGTGACCTTCCGACGTCATCGGAAACAATGGGGATGAGGCGCCGACGAACAAGGTAAACCTTAGCTTTCCCTTTCATTTACGTATCACCGAACACTGTATTGTTTCCTCCATCGATTCAACTACTAACCCAAGTTAAATATCATTACAAAAAACACTTTTTGCATGTAATGGTTAGCGAGGTCTGAATACATTACCGCATCTAAATAGTACACTCAAAATGTTCTTTGATCAATGCAGATCAATTTGGAAGTCATTTTATTCAACAAAAGCATGAAACTGTTACAATAGAAGAGAAAGACATGGTGTTTACTGGAATTATGCATAAGCTAACTCACTAATGACTGATGTATTCAGTGATTATGTAGTTCAGAACTATGTAGCACGGGAACGGGTACGGGACTGGGGTACGGGGACGATACGGGTACAGGGAAAGTAAGAGTATGGATATCTGTTTAAACTTTAAATTAACTTGTGTTTTGGAATAAATCAATCAATATAAATTTTCTTTTACCTTTCAATGCGTATGGTTTTTATGACATGGAAGTGCTACTCAGATAAGAAAATTGGCTGACCAGCTCACAGGGCATGTTCTAACACTTAGTCTTCAGATGTATGGTTGCCGAGTTATCTAAAAGGTAAATTGAACACTTTGGTTTTGTGAAATTGGCAAACCTTCAATTGACAGAAACATTGGTGGTATAGGTGGTGTGTATGGGTTCAACGTAGGTGGTTTGGGTAATGGTTCAAATTGGGTTCAGGTCAAAGGGGGACGTTTTTTAGTACAGGTCGACAGGTGTGGTCAGGTCGGGTTGACCTACTAATCACTAATACTCATTGTCCATTGTTTTGTTTTTTAATTTAAATAAATTGAATGGTATAGTTATGATTAAAATCTAAACTTTTTAAGTAGAATGATTTAGGAGGTTGTGTCATTAAAGATAGACTTTGGCAAATTTCTATTTCATTTGATCTGTTGGGCCAATTTTTTTGACCCTTTTAAGAGAAAAACCTAACCAGGTTTGGTGCGTTTGTTAATGCGTGGGTCAAAATTGCCACTAGGGGATGGTATGGATGGTCTGAGTCCCAGTTCTAGGTACAAAATCTTGCATCATAACTTTACAAACTTTTGTCAAATTAATTGCCAGTTTACATGTTCTTTTCACCTATAGTTTGTGCTATATGAGACTTTAAAATTTCATGTTCTTGTCAACTTTAATTGCCAATGTTCTTGTCAACTTTAATTGCCAATTACATGTCTGTTATGCTCTTCCCATCCAGAAACTGCCGACCTTTTGTTCCTAAAGTGTTATGTTGCAGAATTAGTGTGGGTACAGATTGGGTTGTGGACTAGAACATCGTTAAACACAAACGCAAGCTTGATTAGGGAGATGCTGACGCATGATGAAAGTCTCGGCTCTACAAAAAGAGGTAAAAAAGCGATGCGTCTTATCGCCTTGGCGGTGGTTTGTAGGCTGTGGATATCAAGAAATGACTGTGTGTTCAAACAAAAATCGACAGAGGTGGGAAGTTTGGTGAGAGGAGTGAAAGAATTATCATTCCTCTGGATGGCAGGTAGGTGTAAGAGTGAAGGTATGCACCGAGATTATGGGGGAGAGCAGAATCTGGATCTTAAATTTTGTGTTTTTAGTGGCTAATGCAATGTTTTGTTATTTCACTCTTTTTTATACTTTCCAGCTTCTTCTCTTCTTGCAGGTGCTTTTGAATGAATTGTTGGCTTTGCAGTTAAAAAATGACTTTAAAATTTCACATTTTAGTTCTTTATTTTTTTTATTTCTTTATTTAAGGGTGATGGCGTAGATGGTCTGATTCCCAGTTTTAAGCCCAAAATCTTGCATCATAAGTTTACAAACGTTTGTTGAATTAAGGCCATCAAATTTTATACAATATTTTGATTTCGACTTTAATTGCCATCTATATTGCCACGAATCACAATGAACCGAATCGAACCCCTGCTAATCCCAAGACGGAACGCGCGGGGCTGATAGCAATCGAACCCCTGCTAATCGCCAGGCGCAACGCGCTTGGTTGATAGCACAAGATAAAAAGTAAAAAAGGTTACATTCCTAAAAAAATTAAAATCCTTTAAACAATAAAAATTACATTCCTAAAATTAGAAAAAATCACATTCCTAAAAAATAATAAAAAGGGTAAATTACTTTTTGAGTCTCTGTGTTTTAGTGGTTTTAACTAGTTGAGTCCAAAAGCAAAAAGTTTAACGACCTGAGTCCCTATAAGCATTTTCATTAACCATTTGAGTCCTTTTGGGTTCAAATTTTAACCTTTTGAGTCTAATTTTTTGGACTCAAATTGTTATAAAATGAACAAAATTGGACCCAAAACGTTATAAAATAAATGGCTAGGGACTCAAGGCGTTAAACTTTTTTTATTTTGGACTCAAGTGGTTAAAACCACTAAAACACAGGGACTTAAAATGTAATTTACTCTCTAATAAAAATTACAATTAATAGTCCTCGTTTCCAAATAGCACTCCCAACCGTATGTGGCCCGCCAATTCACGTTTACGTGTTAGCATTACTTCCAACATTGGACCTCCAACATATGATCATGTGGTTTCATAAACGTTTCGAGGTTGTAGTTAAATTGACGTTTCTTTGGAACTCTTGTTGTTGTCTAACAAGGTGACTCTTTTCTTACATTCATCGGTTTGAATGTCTACCAACTATTCAAGCATTTCTTGCTTTATAGTTCTATACGCCCCAAGTTCCTCGGCTATGAAGGATTTTCTTGACTCGGCCGCCCTTTTATGTTTTTGTTGAGGTGTTGTTGGTGTGTTGTTTTCATGTAGATATGACATACCACCACTGAAGAAGGCTCCGTCGGGTGTTGTAGGTGTGGATGCTTGGTAATTGTCGGATTCGGATGACTTTTGCCTCTTCTTGGAATGACCACTCGACATGTCATCCATTGTAGGAACTTTGGACCATTTCGCATTTTATCGAATAATCTTACATGCGTCAACGTGCATAAAACTACGGCGACGATTTTTTTTGTAAACCTTAAAAGCTTGGTTCATCACTTGAAGATCGTTACAATCACTTCCTTTAAGACATTCCTATATATATATATATAAAATTCAAAGTAAAAAAGTACATATTAGTAATACTACCACTTGAATATAATAATCGTTGTACGCATTTATTTGCTTGTTCATAGCTTTCCATTTCGAATTGAGTTTGTCACTTGTGCGCTCTGATACATCCATATGTTGTTTGTAATCTTTTAGAACCGCTTTCCAAAAAGCTTCGCCCGGTTGCTGATTTCCTTAATTTCGTCTTGGTTTCAGACGCGTAACACCAAGCTTTCGCCAAAGCTACATCTTGTTCGTTCGTCCATTCGCACGGTTACGGAACCTACCACTTGCTTCACGTTGTGGCCCCTATTCATCTTCACCTTCATCATCTTGGTGAAAATTTTCATCATCACCTTGTTCATCTTCACCCAAATTATATTGCTCATATTGACTTTCGGGCACAAAGCCATTATCATCGTCTACAAAAGCATTGGAGTTTATCTCGTCTTCTTGATCGATACTCGTACCGACCCGATACTAGATTCTTCGGTCGTGTGGTAGGTTTTGTGGTTGAAGTGGTGGTTGTGAAAAAAAGGATTAGCGAATATTGACCAAACTCGTAAGGATATTGATTATATCCGGCTTGTGGTTGTTGCATGAAAATTTGTTGTTGTGGCTGAGGCCTATACTTGTCATCACCCAAACCGCCTACTCTACCCCGTGACCTGCCATCTCTTAAAGAAGAACCACCACCTCTCTAACTATATTTTTTGTGGTTCCCTTCTCTTTGTTTCTTTGATCCATAGTGATACTGTAGAAATTTTGGTATGTATGTATTTAGAAAGTGTAGAAATTGGTGTGGTATGTATGTATGTATGTATATATCTAATGTTAATAATTTATTTAAAACAAAAAACTTTTTATAAATATAGTTGTTCAAGAAAAAGACCAAAAAAAACGACCGTTACACATCAAACCCTTCATCTTTGCAGCGGCAACATCTTAACCCAACCCTTACCAGCCCACCCCTACCCGCACCACCGGCGGGTAAGGGTTACCCGCTGATGGATAACTGGGTGCCCTGACCCCCTTTAGAGTTAGATTAATGTTATACTTAAATGCACACTCCTATCTTATTTGATACCCTATATGATTCGTATATTTATATACGAGTGCCATAGGGTGTATTATGCAAATATACGACCAATATATATGTATATGAGTCGTATATACAATCCATATACATATCTACAAACCTTATATATGACCAATGACTCGTATATACAATCCATAAACATATACACGAGCATTATATATGACCAATAAAGTGTGCCACAGAATGCACAATTGATACAACTCCACTTGCTCGCTTCAAACCCCATTTAACATAAGAATGTGATTGGGCTTGTGATAAGGAGTATGATATAGAGATTGAGGCTGATCAGTTGAATATAACTTACAAGAATAGTGCAGGTGTGGATATTAACTTACCATTTGTTGAAGAATTGAACAAGTTAATGAAACATTTGAAAAACCTTAAGTTGAAGAGTTGAATCCTAATCCTTATGATGAGGTGTTGAGAAATGGATTTCCAAGAGTTAAGATGAGTAAATGGTTCAAGGAAATACCAAAGTCACATCCAACGCACAAGTTAAAGCTGAACTATGTTTCTAAGAATGAAAATGGTGGGAAAATCTTGAGTTGGATGTATGAAGATGAAATCTAATTATTCTTGATCAAAAGAACTGATGGTGTTCAGTATTTGCTACTAGTTTTGAAGGCTTTCAGTTCGTTACCTGACTGTGAACTTTATAATCTAGCTCAAAGAGAGCCTACCAATAGAAATCATATTGGGTTAGCGAATGAGATTCATAATGTAACGGGGAGAGAGTCTAGAGAATCAAAGTGGGTTAAACTGAATCCTCAACCTGGAAGATGAGTCAAAGACAGATCTAGAATTGATCCCATCATCAAGACGCATTTGATAATAGATATGTACAAACTAGTGAAGTGTTTAAGGAAGATACTTCTTAGAAAGTATCAAATTGACTTTCTTGATGAGATGAAGTGTGGTGGTGTGTTGATGGAGTGACTGGTGGAGCTTTTATTACAAAAGCAAGTTACAAAGATGAACTGGCTCGAGTTTATGATCCGATGTAATTGATCAATTGCTCTCTTGAAGACTTGAAGAAGTTAGATATATCTGAGATCGTGCAAGAACAAGGGTTGTAGTATAAACGTGTTGTTGTATTGTGCATTTTTTAGCTTAGTTCAACGGTCCTGCTGCAACACGCATGTCATAAAAACTAGTTTTACTTTAAAAGTGGCGTTAAAGAGCTCAATGAACAACTAATTAACTTTTTAACAAGATTATTGATGTAGATAGATATATCCATCGGATTTGTAGAAAACTAAATGTATTATATAAAATGTCTATAAAATAAAATATAGCATATGTATTTATATTTATAAATCGTATATATAATGTTGGACATGCTTGTAGAAGTAACACATAGTTACATATTTTTTAGGTTGCGGGTTGATGGCACACTATTTGATTATTTGGATACAATGAAAATCATTAAATTAAACAAGTTGACTATATATAAATGTCAAAAATAAAATTGGACAAATAAGTTTATGGAGGTCAGGAGCCAATCACAAACTAACACCTAAAATTAGTAGCACAATTTAAGGCTTATTTACAGGCTCGTATGAGACGACTCCACTTTCTAACAACAAGATTGAGCAAGGTGTGCAATAGAATTCACAATTGATACAACTCCACTTGCCCGCTTCAATTACATTCGATGGGCATGTGGGCTCAACTACGCTAACTCAACATAGGGGACACAACTTAGAAGGGAAAAAAGGAAACGGTGGGGTGGGGGGTTCAGTCGCGAGACCTTAATGTATTCACATAACGAGTGGGGCAAATTTATTAATTTTAAACCCCTAAGAACCATTAAATCCTAGTACCCCCAATTCTTGATTCTTTTCTAAGTAACACTCTTATGGTGAGTTGGCGTATTTAAGACGTAAGTGGACCCGACGTATTTGTTTACTTTGTGCCCACTAACGCTAGGTGTCATCTTGTGATTTATTCTACAACCCAAAATCTAATTTTTTAATTTCTGTATCCGACTAATTCACTCTTGAAAATAATTAAGTAATATAAAATGCATAATATTGAATAAAGAATTAAAATAATAATATACTTATTTTTGTTATCTGAATTAGTAGTATAATAGACCATATGTAGCGGTCCACGACCAGGGCGTTACCACCTTCACAAATCAGATTCAGCATAAAGTTGTCACAGTAACTCCAAACCTTCCCCTCCGCCCTTTCATGTGTGGTTAAAGCTATTGAACTACACCTACTTCCTCGACACCCGATTCACATTTAAAGGTTGAAAAAGCCACACCACGTCGTCCATGAATCCACACCCCTAGACATGGACCACTCCAGATGACCTTACTTAATTGATGTTTAAACAAATTGTTATTATCTACCAGAAACACTAATACATGATACATTTTTTTTTTTCCAGAACAATAAGATACAAATTTGAAAAAGTGAAAATAAAATTGATAAACACATGGACAATTGAAAACAATAAATTCCAGCACCTCAAAGTCATAGTCAAGGACAAGGTAGGGTAGCGTGATATCTTCTTCATCAGTCTGTTAAATTCCAAAAATCAATCAATCAATCAATCATGTTTTTGTCGGTGCGTGATTTCCTCCGCCTTCTCACTCCACCCATCCAATTCATCAAATCCAAAACATGAATTTTACACTCTGACTCATTATTCATACCCCCCATTTACTTACTACACTACTAATTTAGGGCTTTTGTAGCCCAACCAAGTTCAATGCTGGGTGGTAGCAAAGCTATGTTCAGCTTCCTCACCAGAAAAGATGCTAGAAAGATTCTCAAGCGCAAAGACAGCGATGCTGGTGAAAAAGGTATCTGCTTGCTTGCTTTACAACAATTTTCCTTATTTGGTTGGTAGGTTGTTTATATTATGTTAAATGGGGTTTGAAAGATTTTTGGAATAATGTTAGGTTTTAGGCCAATTTCTTTATATGTTTATATTGTATTAAGGGTTAGGTTTGATTCACTATCTGTTGTTTGACTTAAGTAGGTGTTGAATAATTAATGAAATTGATCTGTTTCAATTATATGACATTGTCATTAGTAGTAGTAGGTATTGGTTAGTAGTTTTGAATCTTGACCGACAACGTTGGTTGGTTCGGTTATTCTCTCTTGAGGCTTGATTGGGTGTGTGTTTGTTTGATAAACATAAGAAGCATATGATACGAGTAACCAACGGGTGGAAAGGGGGAACACTAACTATGTGGAGGATGCTTGATTATTCTTGATTGATAGTGTAACCGAAAGCCATTTTGGTTCTTGAGTTTGTGAATAGTGATAAGTGTTTGTTGATTAATGTTAATGTGTTGCTTGTGAAGGGTGATTTGAAGCTAATCCAGTCATCAGGGCCTTGGTTGGGGTCGTGGGTCGTAATTTGTTTGTTTTATTTGATATAAGTTAGATGGATATATGCCATTTTTAAGCTGCCATTTTCGTCCTAGTGGTTTGTCCAATTATGCCATTTCAGGCCAAATTTCAAATTTGTACCATTTTCGTCCCTGACATTCTTGAAACATGTCGGTTCCATCCAAAAAAGAAAGGTTGAATCGAATAATTAGACAAACCACAGGGACGAAAATGATAGTTAACTCATGTTTTTTTGGACGGAACTGGCATGTTTCAAGAATGTCAAGGACGGAAATGGTACAAATTTGAAATTTGGTCTGAATTGACATAATTGGACAAACTATAGGGACGAAAATGGCAATTAACTCCATTATGAATGTAATAATAGAGGTGTTTATGGTTTGTTAGTTTAAAGTTGTGGAATTTAAGTGCTATGTTTTTTAAAGATACATGATCCGACACACATTAATGGAATGTCTAAAATACCAGTTGGGCGACACTCGAATAGACAAAATAAGGAATCTCCTGGACCAAGAGTGATTGCATTCTATGATGCCAACGGTTTGATTGGTTGTTATAGCTTGAAACATTGCAAAAATGAAACTTTCAAATAAGATATGCCAACATGGAAATGGTTTCAATTTTCCAGAGGCATAAGGGACAGTCTTTTTGCTCAGACCCTACCTTAGCTTTGCTATTGGTGGTATTTACTGAGTATGATGATGATGACTAACGCTGACATGAATGTGTACACTATGAACTAGCGTCGTAGATGATTCTGGTTGGTGAAACTAGTTTGACTGACTATAGTGGAACTCATCAACCTAACTTTAGTAATTAGTGGATTATATATTGTTTCACAATAGAAATTACCCCTCAATGTTCATAACCTTGTATATGTATCATATAAGTAGCTGCAACTAGATTAACCTGTATATAAAAAAAAAATCCTAAAATCTTTTGAGTTGGTGACCTACATTCACTATTATGTTTTTGACTTAAATATTAATAAGATTGATCTCCAAGCTCTATCCAAACATTAATGGCTTTCTTCTACTTACTTTCTGTTATGGAGGTCAATCAATACTACCGAAACACCTAAATAGTCAAACTTGTGTTCATGAACAATTAAACTAATAATATATCCAAAAATAGCTTATATAGCAAAATAGCTTTTAACGAGCTTTTGTTTGTTACCCAGGAAGAGCAATGGAGGAACTACGAGCTTCTTTATTTAGCAAGTTACGTCGTCAACACCAATCCTTGTTGGGACCCACACTTGCTCTTACATTCAACTTTGTCGCTTCTGTTAGTATTATCTTGATGAATAAATTGGTAAGTTACATAACTTATCGGTGTCATTATAGATGGCAATACTTTTGCTTATTTACATTTCTAACCCCTTGTCGTCTTTCAGGTACTTGTCAAAGTTGGGTTCAATTATCCAATCTTTCTCACTTTCATCCACTACATTTGTAGCTGGTTGATAATGGCCCTATTAAAGGCGTTATCTATCCTTCCTCCACCCCCTTCTTCAAAGTCAACCAAATTTTCGTCATTGCTCGGTCTTGGTATAGTCATGTCGCTTTCTACTGGTTTGGCTAATGTTAGTTTGAAGTTCAATAGGTAAGTCAACCTGTTCTTTATACTATTTGCATTGGCCATTTATTTTTGAGTTGAGATAAGTGTCATTTACGTTCTCCTGTGGTTTGTTCACTTTTGCCATTTCATACCAAATTTTAAAATTTTACCATTTTCCTCCCTGAAATTCTCGAAACGTGCCATTTCAGTCCAAAAAACTAACTGCAGTTAAAAAAAATCAGTTAACTCAGGGACGAAAATGACACTTTATTCAGGATTTTTTGGACTGAAATGACACGTTTCGAGAATGCCAGGGAGGAAAATTGTATAATTTTGAAATTTGGTCTGGAATGGCAAAAGTGGACAAACCACAGGGACGTAAATGGCACTTAACTCTTTTGAGTTTTTCTAACCAAAAATGTGTTTTTTAGCGTCGGTTTTTATCAGATGGCTAAGATCGCAGTAACTCCAGCAATTGTTTTGGCTGAATTCATGCTCTACCGCAAAAGAATATCTTTCCAAAAGGTAAATATGGAACTCTCATGTCCCCAAAAGTCAAACATAGCTAAAGTGTACTTTTCGTTCAAATGAGTTTTTATTTGTAATCTGTAACAATTGAATGTTTCAGGTGCTTGCACTAACTGTAGTGTCAATTGGTGTTGCGGTCGCTACAGTAACGGATTTGCAATTCCACTTTTTTGGTGCATGTATAGCAGTTGCTTGGATAATACCAAGTGCAACTAATAAAATACTGTGGTCAAACCTTCAACAACAGGAGAGCTGGAATGCATTGGCGTATGTTGCTTAATTTCGTCATCATTTTATTTATCTCTTCATGTTGACTTTTATTTCAAACTAATTACTTCATAAACTCAAAATTGGCATGAGTGTTACGTCAAATCCGACACCATTTCTTTCCAATACTCGAACTTAATGCTTCCACAAAAAAAAAAAAATAAAAATTGTTGATATTTATTTAGGCGCTTACCATTCTTTTATTTTATTATCATTTGAGTATATTTTAAACGTTTAACGCTCGTGTGCAGGTTAATGTGGAAGACTACACCCATCACTGTATTTTTCCTAGTGATGATGATGCCATCACTCGATCCACCTGGCGTCCTTTCCTTCGACTGGAGCTTCTACAATTCCTCTATTATCGGAGCTTCCGCAATACTCGGCTTCTTGCTTCAGTGGTCTGGTGCTCTTGCACTTGGGTATGTCGCATCCTTACGTTCCCTAAACAAAATACGTATATAAATAAAAGATGATATAATTCTCTACATCTTTTGTAACGTTAACAGGGAAACATCGGCAACAACTCATGTTGTTCTTGGACAGTTCAAAACATGTGTGATTCTTCTAGGAGGTTTCATTCTGTTTGGTTCTAACCCAGGATCAACGAGCATATGTGGTGCGGTTACGGCTCTAGCCGGTATGTCTTTCTACACGCACCTTAACCTCCGACCACATCAACAGTCGATGAAAACGTCTTCCAAACAATCGTCTTTACCAAAGTCTAAGCTCAGTAGAGAAAACGTAGACGTTCTTGATCATGCCAACCATGGAGACGAATCCGTCTAACAACTCGTATGGATAAACAAAAAAAAAAAAAAAAAAAAAAAACAGTTTACTATAATTGATTAAATTCATTTGTTCACAATTCCTTTTCATGTTGTTTTCTTTTTCCTTTTTTTTTTCTTGGTGTTTTAGACTGCTTTAGGATGATGTAAATTGAGTTAGCGTAGTTATGGCTAGTTAGCTACCGTGCATAACTGGTTTCAGTGTGACTTGCATTGGATTGCGAATATGTATCGCTTAGTGTATATATGTGTTATGTTAACTGGCTGATATGTTATTTCAACATCTATAGCAAATATCGTTTCCCCATTCCGCCAATATCTTGCCATCTCAACCAGCTCTGCGGTTAGGTACAGATTCTGATGTATGTGTATGTAGAATGGATATATACTCGTATGTTGATGTGTGTATAGATATGTTTGCAGAATGTATATATTGCAAGCCAAATGTATGGACCTGTGGAAACCAACAATTCGGTTTCAGTTCTGGGCCAGGTTTGAACCGATAATCACCCGTCGTGGGAATACAGACCAACCCATTGCCACATTCTAAATTTAAATCGCAACGACCCAAAACGACAATAGTTTAGGCTGGTTGCTCATTTTGTTCGTTTCCAAAACACGACGCACATAACCATTCCCCTTATTTTCATAATCACTAGCCTAAGTTATTAGACCATGTGTAGTGGGAGGGGGAAGATCCTTGCGCATTTTGCGCTATGTGGCGGTCCAGTCATACGCTATGTGGCGTATTTATTTCTATTAGAATATCTAATCGTTGCAAGATTTCAAGCCCCACTACACCCCTTTTAACATAATGCGTAACAATACGCCCCGCTTGAGGTGTACACATATAATGTATATATGTGTGGGCCATCGGGGGGCAAGTGAAAGTACACTAAAATTAACGTTATTTTACTAATTTTGTGAAAATAATGTTAAAAGCAAAGCTAAGGATGGTTAATCATGCATCATGTGGTGACGTTGATAGCTGAAAGACAAAAGGGTGCATGCACTAATCGGTCTTTGTCCCGATTGCTGAGTGTTATGTGCCTTATGTCCAAGGCTTGATGCAAAACTACTATCGAGTCAGGGGTCTCACCGGAAGCAGCCTCTCTATTCCTACAGGGTAGAGGTAAGACTGTCTACATCTTACCCTCCTCAGACCCTAGCTTTGCTTTGCTATTGGTGGGATTTACTGAGTATGATGATGAATTAAAACCGTAACAAAATGTCAATTTTACGATTAAAAAAGAAACATCTTTAAGTTATTATCCTGAAATTAGTTAACACCATACAAGTTACAACTACTTCCTAGATTAACTGGTAGATGGTTATTACTAGGGATGAGCTTGGTATCAACTGGTACCAAAAATACCGGTACTGAAAATTCCAAAAAACGGGTACCGGTACCGAAAATACCTACAGTTGGTTTTGAACCAGTACACGATACCATTTGCTCATCCCTAATTATTACACAACAAATATGCCTTTTGAAATTTATTATTATAGGGGAAGGTTCATTTGAGAAAAAATTTAATGTGAGAAGAAAAAGAAGAAAGGGCAATAATGGTAAAACATTAAATAGTTTATAACTCCTCCCATTAATTATGTTATCTCTCACTAATAAAGCAAAAAACATTTTATCCTACACATTTCAAAATTTATCCTACATATATCTTACACTTACTAAAATTTACCCTATGCATATCTAAAATTATCATACACATTTCGGAATTTATCCTACACATACTAAAATTTATCCTACACATGTCGAAAATTGTCCTTCACCCTAAATTATTTTATCTTGAAAGAGTATATTTAACAAGGAGTTACAAGTTTAATTAGTTAGCTAAATTACAAATTTACCTATATGCCCTTATTAATAACATTATATACACACATTAAATGAAGTAAATGGAGCATTCTCATTTGAACTCTCCAGTATTATTATATGTCCTCTTTTATATATTGTAAATGTCATGTACAATGTAAATACGTTACTCATAAGTAATAATACAACACCTACAAATGAAGTTTACAATCTATACTATATAATAAAAGAAACCTAATCTATACTATATAATAAAAGAAACCTAATTTTGTACACGTGTCATTCATTGAAGATGTCTACATTTGTAATTTCCTACCTTTTACCCTTATCTCTTATTTTATGAAAAAAAATATCTATTATTCTATCTCTTATTTTCATATTGCATTTTTTTGAGTAAAAATTCATATAAAACTATTATGCGAGTAACTTAAATTATCAGATAAAGGTAGTTTCAATTTCTTCTTATTTATTTATGATTCATCCATTATGCTAAATCAACACACGAATTTATATAAATTGATAATATTATAAAACCATTAGTTGCTATGAATAATATAAAATCTTGTGAGTAATAAAATATGTGAATGATAAATCAACTTAATATAAATTATTTATAATCTATTATTTTATGATATTAGATTTTCTTAGAACACATGTTAACATCGTATTATCTCTTAAATAATTAAAATTGTTTTTTATTACTTTTTTAAATAAGGGTAATATAAAAAAATGTAAAATATAAAATTACATTTATTCAATCCATGTAATAAACGAGATTTTAAATATATATTATTTTATTATTTGATATATAAAATTACATTTATTCAACCCGTGTAATAAACGAGATTTTTAAAGATATATATTTTTATATTATTTATATATAAAATTACATTTATTCAACCCGTGTAATACACGGGGTTCTAACCTAGTTAATAACATAAAAAAAGATATGAAAAGAGAGCAAAAGAATAAATTATTATAAATTTTGATATATATTTTAAGTTGTCATAAATTAACGTCCCAAATTTCCCCGGCATATGGAACTCGGAAGTCACGAAAAGAGACATAATCTGTAGTGGTATCATTTTGATCAATGAGAAGATATGACAAACTAACTGATGGAGATGCTGCCGGTCTCCTCTCTTTCACAAAATAGCAATTTTATTTGTAATATTGATACATCTCTATTTTCCAGACATGCATAGTCTGTCAACAACGACATGCATAGTCTGTCAACAACGATACAATCTATGACCCATATTGTTTTTATTTTATTATTTATTATTTATGTTACTATGAGCCAGAAACACATGAGCATCGTGTTTCTACTTTTCCAAATAAGTCAAGAACAGATGAATATTTTTTTTTAACATCAAGGAACGACGTATTAATCACTGTGATATCGGGCGTTGTGGTCAATGTCGACTACTCGACCGTAGCCCCTTGGCTCTCCCTAGATGTGCGTAAACCCGACCTCCACCCGCCCGAAGGCACGACAGTAGAATAATGAGGAGAGTGAGAATCAAACCTGAGTTCATAAGGAACACCAAATTTTCCCAAACCACCCCACCACTACCTCATTGACTATGAATATAGCTTTCTAGTTTTCAAATATCGGTTTTCAGTTTTCCAAAAAAGCCAATAACACAACACATGAACATTGCGTATCTAGTTTCTGGGGAAGGATCCACTAAAAAATGGATTTTGCCTAAGTAGCCTAAGAAGGATTGTGATGATGACATGTGACACTCCTTTTAAGTAGGAATGAAGAACATTTTGGTCCTTACAAATAGGAGTGAAAATGACATGTGACACCCCTTTTGTTTTTTAAAAATACAACAAAAAAATCTAGTACAAAAAAATCTAACACAAAAAAACTAGTACAAAAAAATCTAGTACAAAAAAATGTACAAAAAATATAGCACAAAAAATATAGTACAAAAAAATATAACACAAAAAAATCTAGTACAAAAAAAATATAGCACGAAAAAATTTAGCAAAAAAATGTAGTACAAAAAAATCTAGCACAAAAATTTGAGGAAAAAAAATTTAAAACAAAAAAATTCAGCACAAAAAAAATTAGCACAAAAATATAGTACAAAAATTCAGCATAAAAAATGTTATACAATATAGAAATACAACACATTTAAGTGGGTTTTTTTAGTCTTCATATTTTATATAGCAATACGGTAGTCAAATTAAAGATAAAAAGACGCTCGATTTTACGGTGAAAGTTTTATGAAAAAATAATGTCGTATAAAAAAGTTATGAACGTTTAAAAAATGAGGGTGAAATATGCATGTGCCTTGCATGTGAAGAGAGAAAGTCCATAAATATGATTTTTCCAAGATACCCTTGCACTCCTCCTTTCTCCTACCTTTTCATCTTAACCATTGATTTGAAAAATGAATGGTTAAGATTACTTCTTATCCTACTTAGAGAAAATTAACTTTTTATTTGATCTTACCCCTCTAGTTTCTAAATAAGCCAATAACATATGAACATCATGTTTCTAGTTTTCTAAATGAGCCAAATGACGGTGTATATGATAGCCAAGACTTTTCAATTTGTACTTAAAAATTGTTATAAAATTTGATTACTTTTAAGAAAGGTAATGAAATAAAGAAATATCATAGGTTAAGATATTATACCGTTTACTCTTTTTCTTTATTTTAATAATATAACTAGAAATTGACTCGCGCACGTAGCGCCGCGGCCAACGAAATTTACATGTTGATCAGATTTACATTTACAATGTGTTTAAGATGTTTTTGTCAGTTAAGTCTCTATAACTATCTTATACTGGCCAAATAAGCTCAATACAATTAATGGTATCATAAATACTACGTTACATGACTTGTATCCATACAAATAACCTATCGTATTAACCCCCTGCGTTGCGGCGAGAGCGTAAAACAGTGACACATAGCACCAATGCCACACTATAGACAACGACCACCAACATTGAAGTTGTGGCGTCTTAACGTGGAGAAATTAGACCGACATATAAAACATAGAAAATAATAACTAAGACGATTTAAGACTCGCGCGTTGTGACGAACTTATTAAACGGGAAAAAAATAGACGATGTAAATACACTGAATAACACACGCACGTTGCGCCATGTTAACTCGCAAAATTTAGAACAAAGCGTATAACAAAACGTAAAATCGTTGAACCACACACATTGTGCCGTTTTAACTCGCAAAATTTAGAACCAAACGTAAAACGAAAATTTTTGCAAAATATGAAAAACATAGGGGATCAAAGTTGAAAGTAAAAAAAGTTGTGAGGTTAAATTGAAAAACTAAAAACTTTTGGATTAAACCTACAATATCAAGTAGATTTGGGTTTAAAGTGAAATATCAACAATTTTTTTTTTTTTGAAAAACCCCCAAAACATGGGGTACAACACCTAATGCCTCCATTTGTTGCTAATTTATATGATGTAAATGTAAATGTAATGTTTTATAAAAAATTTATCGTTACGACTTGCTTATTTTTATTTACAATTAGATAAAAATTTTGTTTAAAATCGAATGGGTCAAACATAAGTGGGTTTTTACTTTAGCGTAACAACAAACTGACGGTTTTCGATTCTCTCTCTTTCTGTTGCTATACCGAGTTCCGGTATCGTACCAAAACTGTAATGAATCAGACTGATACCGACCAAAGCTTGTTGCGAACGTTTTTAGTTTTTATTCAAATATCTTGTATAAATTTTGTTGAAAACGGTGTTGTATTAAAAATAGAGTATTGTTTTTGACTTTTTGGTATCGTAATGTCACGGAGTGATTCTCGAACTCTCGTGTGGCACTTAGAATGCTTCTAAGTTCAGCCTTATGGTTGGTTTTGGTTATGTTTTGCAGCGGAAGTCTTTGTTTGTGTGAACACAATAACGATTTTGTAGTGTAATACTACAAGAAAGGTGGTGTTTATATTACTTGGACAAGTATTACAAGTGAGAGTGATTACAACAAGTTGGGTCCTTACAAACGAGGCCACTTATGCCTATTTATACTAGTGCCTCATGTCTAGATGGTTCCTAATCTAGATAATTCCATACATAATATATAGTTGCTGAATTCTAGAGATTTGCATGCAAATATCCAGCTTTGTGGTGATTAAGGGCTGATCTAGAGACTTCTTTGGCAGCCCTTAAAACCAGCATTTCTTAGCACCTTCCTTGGAAATATCTTGGTCCATTCATATGATTTCAACTCTTTTTTAGATGGTTCTTGGCTGGGACTTTTGGTGCTGAATTTCCAGCCCATTCTATAGAGTTCCGCAACTTTGTAGCATGGTCTTTGAGGCCAGATTTGTGTAGTTTTCTCTGGAATGTTCCAGCAACCCCTAGTGTGCCTTGAATAGCCCGGAAGGTTCCGGAATCGCGATGAAAAGATCTGATTTTTAAGCGGGATGTGACATTCTGGTGCGTGTCTATGTACACATATTATTTACATTGATTTTCCACACACGAACTCGGTTTTAATATTTATAAAAATGGTTTATACCTTAACATTAAAACACACACAAAAGGACAAGTGTATCCCGTTGTATATGTAGCAAAGTATTGGTAAGAGCCAGATATCGATCCATGGAACACGGGCGGAATAGAGTACTAAATCTTTGTCATTATTTTACCAGATAAAAAGATATGTGAATGGTTGTTTAACTATATTATCTAAAATTATATCTAAAACATAATAGACTCCAAATATGAAAAATAAAAATAAATGATACATTTGGTTCCCTAGCCCCAGAGGCTGTGGAATTTCTAAACAGGGTCCAACAGGTTGTGAATAGTAATCTCTCAATCTTTAAGGGTCGTTTCGTCTTTAGTAGGATTGGTTTTGCAATTCAAAAGGGGATTGCGGCGCAGCTTGTTGTCCGTTTACCTGCCACTTGTTTGTAAATTGCTACTTTGGTTCAAATATATAATAGTTTTATTTAAAAAATAATAATAATAATAATAATATCTTGTTTCACAAACAACCTAAACATGTTATCTACATCAGATATGTCACAAAAGCACTTAATCAATTTTCCAACTTCAAGACAACTAGTTATCGGGTCTGGATTTCTAGCATTATGATTCTTCGGAAAGTAAATGCGATGGTCACACGTTAACCACCTAAAATCATTCATTAGCGAGCTATTGATATTTATTCATGCGAATCTTTAAAGATAGGTTATTTACCGGGTCTGGATTCCTAACCTCACTTATCAAAGAAAGCAATACTGATGGTCACAATACAGCCATGAGGATAAGCATTTAAGTAGATCATATAACAAAATATTTCATCTTACAAGTCTTGATCACAAATCTACCAAGATAGCAATTTCAGACCAAAACTACTAAACAAAGATCATAAACCGTGTCAAGAACATGTAACAACACCATATAATTCGTTAGAACCCTTACGTGTAAGAAAGCATTCTCAATCAAAATAAGATTTATCTTGTATAAAACCAATACCCTGGTCCGGTTTCATGGTGTAAACAAGTTTACAAATAAGTGATTAATCAAGGAATTGTTAACAATCTTAACTAATCACAGATTCATTATCCAAGACAATCAAACATAATCAAGAACTCAACATCAATGAAACATTCATCATATAATCATCAAGATTCAAACATGAAAAAGTACTAAAGATTCATACAAACAAGATTACAACATACAAATTATTCAAGAAACAAGTTCATTACTACTATTACACAATACTACAATAAACATAAACTAAGATCAGCTCAAAACTTGAATAATGATCAGAATACATGTATAAGAACAAGGAATCAAACCATAAACAAGCAAGGAATTGATGGGTTGGATCAGTTAAGCTTCCACTCGATCTTTAGGCTTTAAATCGGTCTGATCTGGAGAGCTTTGGAACCCAGAAATCGCCCAGAAACATGAAGAAAAACCCAACACTTTGATCAGTAGCGAATGCTGTTATTTATAGTGAAATTTTCGATCCGCACGGCCGTGCAGTTGGCCGCACGGTCGTGCACTGGCACTTGTTGGGTGACGTCATTTATTGGATTCGGGTCCAGACAAGTGGACAAGTTGTCTCGGTCATGATATCGACACGGTCATGCGTCTGGTCGCATGGTAGTGCGAGGTCATCAGATTGTCTGGTCCAGGTAGTGCACGGCCATGCACTGGGTCACACGGTTGTGCGTTCCGAGTAAACATTGGCACTATCACTTGCACTGGCAGTGCTTCCGGGGTCGGAGATCTTGCATGGTCGTGCATGTGGATCGCATGGTCGTGCGTGTTCTGACAATTTCAACAGAATTTTGCCAATTTCGTCAGAATTGTATCAGAATTGCCCCGTTTTCACCAGATTTGTCTTTCGCACTTTGTTTAAGACCTGAAAAGTACCTGATTTGGTACCTAAACATCGCAGTTTCGGTAAAAAATGCTTAAAATGGAAGTAAATTGTGGGATAAAAACATATATAATTTAACGTATATCAAACATCCCCACACTTGAACTTTGCGTGTCCTCAAGCAAACTTAAAACAAAACAAGGAAACAAATCTGAATATTTACAAAGTTATTAATTTGTTTGGTGGTCAAATTGGTTTTCCAAGAAGTCATCATCAAAGATTTAAAACAAACAAGCTTATTCGGATGTATGAAAAGATAACTGAAAAGCAATGATTCTACTTCCGATTGACTTTAGCATGCAAATCTTTACATTTCTCACAATGTTCACACACACTCGGTTATATTTCTGAATCATACATGTAATGTATATGTAAAACACTCGGTGCTTAGTCAATGAATCATGCAATATCATAAGCTTGTAAAAAGATCTAATCTCCAACAATTAACATGTGAAAAGCATAAATCAAGAGGTCTTTGATGGGTTGTAATGACAGGCTTTGGTTAAGGGTATGAAATGAGTATTTGAAAGTGGCTAAACGGTTAAAAACTCAGCGGTTATTTGTAACTAGCGTAAATGAATCAACAACTATACATAAATAATACTTAAAGACGATTTTACCCTTTTTGAGCTAAATAACATATTTTTACTATTCAGTGCTTAAAATTGCTCTAGTTTGATCTGTTTTTCGATCTCTATTTTATGTTTTTTTTTCAGAAAATAATTACAAACAGGCTAGTTGGATAATAACTTTGATCGAGTATTAACACAAAGGTTTAAAAATAAAAAGGCTACATTTGGTTAAGTAGGCTAAATATTTGGGAAAATTTTGAAAAAAAAAATACGAAAAATAGGCTCAACATGGTAAACTAATGGATAATGTTGGGTGTGGGATATAAACAAAGAAAAATGCTAACACAAAAGGGTATCCTAAGTGCCTCTATCATTTCTATGTAATTTTACATATTTATGATCTTGAAAAGTATAAAAATGACAAGTTCTAAATTACATGAAACATCCTGCTCACTCATTTTCCGCAAAAACAAAGAAGCATTGTCAAGAAAGCAGTAAAGGCTCAAAAATATGCTCACGTAAACGGAATGAATGGGTATGAATGTAAAGATAAATATGCAAGTCTTTCTTTTTGTTTTGTCACGCTTTTAGTTATCTTTTTCAAAATCAATTTGGCCTGTCGATTTTGATCAAATCTGATGCTTTCTAAAGAACACAAGTGACCATTTTTGTTTTATTTTCTAAAATAAATATATACAAAAATGAGGATAATCAAGGAAAAACAATGTTAAACCTTCAAAAATGAGGGTAATCAAGGACAAACAAAGTTAAACCTTCAAACCCCTCCCCACACTTGAACTTCACATTGTCCCCAATGTGAAATACATATTAGTTAAGCGATTATGAAGAGCTAAACTAATAATGTGAAAAGGGATAGATGTACAACCTCAGAGTTGAAATGGATTCGTATGAATAGACTTTTGAATAGAAATCTTCTCAACTCTGTGTGCATTCTTTACAAACCTGCCAAGTATGTCACTAGCTAAAACAACAAACAATATTATTGATTAAAACGTTAGATAACTAAAACCAAATCTATTATTCAAAACAAAAACAAACACACTAAAATGTTTTAAAAACAGACAGAAAGGATTTTTAAAAACCCAAAATAAAATAAATTACTAAGATAAGATTACAATAAAACACCAGTGTCTCTGAATGGTGCTCTCCACCTCCTCCTAATCATCATCGTCATGGCAGCGTGCTCCAGATGAACCCACCCCGTGATTGCCTGGGTTTCCAAATGGAAACTGTGGAGGATCTCCGAAATAGTTTGGATAGGCGTTCTGTAGCCCTCCAAAGATATAAGAAAAGCCTGCGTACATCTCCTCCCTCATAGTGTCCTGAGTCGCTCTCATAGTGTCCTGAGTTACCTGCATCTGTTGGAACTGCTGATATAGCTCTGGATATGAAGGGATACCTGGAGGGCAATTCTGCTGTGGCGGATAATCGTACTGGTATTGATGTTGGTGCTGCTCATGCTGGTGGTCTGGTGGTGGTCCTAGTACATGCTGTGCTGCATGAACCTCTTCTTCTTCATGCATCTCGATGTCTTCGTCCTGTGGTGGTAGTGGATCCCATATCTCTCCATTAAGGCTCCTTAGTCTCGGGCCATTGTCCATGTCTACTACTAAACCCATTGCTTTCAAAGACCTAATGTCTACATCCCCTCCTGTATGAACTAATGTAAGACCATTGACTACCTCATCTGTCATGATCCCCATGTTGTATGCTAGTTGAGTCACGTATTCACCTCCGTGGATCTCGCTGCTTGCGTTCATTCCCACGCTATTCAATAAAAACTCAGCCATTCTGGCGGCGAGGTTCACATGCACTCCATTAACTATTGAATATAAGAAAAATACATCTGGAGTGGGACAATTTCCCGAACTGTCCACGCGTCCACATATGGTGTAGCTCATAACCTGATGAATGACCCTATGAAGCGGGTCTCGTAGCCTTGATGCTTTCGCTTTCCTAGCATCATATGGTGGCCCATCTGCCACCTGTGCCCGTAAATCAGCCCTCTGTTGGTCACTGCTAAACTTGTATATTTTGGTAAAAAGCTCGGAATTGATTTCTTCATCCGTGTAGATTCCTAGCCTTCTTCCGAGTTTAGCAACGAACCATTTGTGCCATTTCCTACCCAACCTGAATTGTACCATATGTGCATGTTTGAAATCTGAATGATCGCTTCTTGGTTTATCATAAGTAAAGGAAGCGAAAAACTCAAGTGTGAGCTCAAGGTACACGGGTTTTTGAATGTTCAACAACCAAGACATTGGATATGAGATCATGTCAGATAGTCTCTCTTCTTAGTTTAGGTCTGTCATGGTAGGCCAACTTAGCCTTCTTGGTTCCCTGATTTTCCCCCTTCGGTTCCATAAGGCCTCCATTTTGTTAACACATGGACGGTCCTTTGTTTTGTTTTGGTCAAATTCGAGAAAACGGTGGTTCATTTGCATACATGAATACAGCAAAATAAGAGCAGAATCAAAGATTTTAAGTGCTGCCACCGGAACAGTGTTTTTACGACGTTCTGTTGTCGTTACAGCACACACACGGTCGTGCGTTTCAATCTCACTGCCATGGGGATCCGAGATCGGTGACTTGTCAGTGCTGGAAATTGGTTTTGCACTACCGTGCAGTTTGTGGCACTGTCGTGCATCACGGGAACGTGGTTCTGAATCACTGATTTGGCTATGTTATCGGATCTGCACTGCCATGCCCGTCAAATGCATGACCGTGCACGACGGAAAATTATGAAAAATCAGTTCCATTCACTGATTTTAACCTTTATAACACAAATTTCAACTTTTAAACAGTTAATGGACATCAAATCAGTGTTTAGAACTAACGATTAGCACCAAACATTCAAGAACAAAGGTTTATTTGAGTTTATGAAGAAAACCCCCAATTGTTCTTGAATCAAAACCCTAAATCTACACTAGAAACTAGATTAAAATTGAAAAACAAGTGGGAAACATACCTTGAATGAAGATTGGAGTGAAATCTAAGCAAAAATTGGTTGGTTTTAGGATGTGGGCGACCAGGAACTGCCGTGCGGCTGCTAGGGTTTCGAGAATATGAAATATTTTTACTGCAACTTCGTTTAAATACCCTAGATTTACTGTTGCAAAATTTACTCGCACGGTCGTGCAGCTATCGACACGGGCGTGCGGATCAGTGTTGCACTCTGGTTTGCAAGGTGATGCCGCTGTGCACGGTAGTGCAGTTGGCTCACACGGGAGTGCGTGACCGACGACTACTAGGTGCACGATGGTTCTGGTCTGGTGCGATTACGGAGTACACGACCGTGGTGCACGGTCGTGCGTTATCTGTGCATTTTGTGGAAAGAAGTAACAGTAAGCATTTAACTCCGTATTTTCACCCAAATTTTTCCATTTTTGCAAGGTTTTGGTATGTTTTAACTGTAACCCAACTTCAAAACTTCAAACTTCATTTAGCTGGTGTTCTCGAACAAACTTCTTCGGTATCGCCTATAAAAGAAAATTCTTTCTTTGGTTATTCATTCAAAACAGCAATTACTTTAAGTAACAGATAAATCCAACATTATAAGTAAAATAAACCATATTAAAAGTAGATATGTAAATACCAGGCTGTGTGTCTCTATGACATGATATTCAAACTGTTTCTTATAATGTGGATGCTTTTTGCAGTGTCGGTGGTTGCTACGGCTGCAGTGATGTTTAGTCCCCCCGTGAAGTCCAATCCCGTCTTTGTTAAAAATATTGAAAGTGAAGTTAAAGTGGTCTTCAGGAGTACTTCCCATCCATTGAAACAACAGTTGACAGCTTTTCTCAATGTCATTTTCAAAGCAAAAAGTTGTCCATCTTGATCCCATAAAACCAGCAGCCAATCCCTTTTCGTTTTTAGGAGAGAAACATAATACACATCAACTTTACTACTCTACTTTGGTCCATGTGCTTTTGCAACCAAGTTATCAATTTTTAATCTCCTCTCTGACAACAGCCACAGCAAATCGTGTGATAAATCCTATAATTTTCATACATTTCAGAAATGTCATATTAGACTTTATATAGGATACAAAATATAAATTAGAAGTTTTTCTAACAGCTCAAAAGAAACACTGGCAATATATAAAAACAAGGTAGCAATTTTTAACCTGCTTGTAGTATGTTTCTTCTTCAGCCTTTATCAAGCAACCATGAACATAATCTCTGTCCGAGGCATCCTTTCTAATCACCAAATCCTCATTGATCAAAACACTTATCTCAAATTTTACTTCTTTCAATTTTTTAAACACAGCTTCTCTATATTCTTATTTTTGTAAGTTTCAACAAACCGAATCCATTCTGGCCCGTTTATCCTCTTACTTTTACGACCGATGCTCTATACCGCAACCTTATACTTAAATCCTGTATAATCAACCAACTTTATTACTTCACACTTTCTTGGTAATTGGTTACTCATTATCCTTGGAAGTACCTATGTATATAAAATACACAACATTTAATTTTATATTTTCATTATAAATACAGTTTTTAGCATACAATTGTGATTTGAGTTAAGTTGTTCTAAGAATATAGCTTACCAATCCCTCACTTAGCTCTGTCAATTCAGAGACATTGATAATTATCATAAACTCCATCTGAAAGTAAAAAATACAATAACAATTAAATACTTAAACATAAAATCAATTGTATCTGAAAAGCATGCTATATAAGGTATAAAAAATATCCAACAGCCTGTAGGACCAAAGTTATATGTTGTGTACTTCAATATGGTCCCTACAAGCAACAATATGAGTCTAACACCGTGTAAGACCAGATTTATATTATTGTATAATAAAAAAGTATTATATGACATTAAACTTTCTAAATATCCATGTTTGTGTCAACTTCAAAGTTCAAACTTCAATTTTTTTCAGCAGCCAACACTATATTCACTTACAAATTAGACATATGAGTACTATAGACTGATTGCATAATATTTTATCCAAAATAAGATTGATAGAAGAAATATATCAATACTACATCGCAGTTCATACAATAATTCTAAAACTATTTGGAAAATATACAACCAAATATTTATGAAACAACATTATCTCAGATTCTTATTTAGATGGAATGTATCAAAATATAACTAAATAAGTTCATGTAAATCTTATTATAAAACAAACAAAACAAGTTCATATAAGTTTATCTATTTTAACAACAGATTATGATTTTGATGTCTATATAATTTGAAATGAAGAAACCGAAACGAACATGTCAAAACATAACTGTAAAATACACAAGAGAACAAAAAAATTCCTGATCTAAAACTTTAAACTTCTGATCGTCAAGCCTGAAGAAGAAGAAACCGTAGAGTTTTTTTGCCGGAGAAGAAGAGAAAAGATTGTATTGGGATTGTTGAAAGTAAGATACTTATATATTATGTAATTGTTTATTTATTTGACTTATAATAATCTTTAATATCGGGATTTAAAAACTATTTGTAATTATGTAAATACATGAATTAATACGTAAGCTTTTGTTATTAATATTAAATTTATATTGAAGCAGTGGTTGATGCAGTGCTAAAATTACATTATCTTAAAGAAAAAGGGGCAAAGTATAAATTTTACAAAACTTAAATCCAACCAACCAGTGTAAATGGAACATCTGTATTAACTCCATTTAATATTCTTTTCATCTCCATTATTGAACATAAGCATCAGAAAACACATTCGGAAGTTTTCTCACATAAGTTTTTTTATCAAAATCGGAAAGGTTCTATTGCATAATATAGATTACACACTATAAAACCAAGTATTGTTTCTTTGAAGTTATTGTTTGTATTATAAATGTTAGATTATTATTATTTGATGTTATGAGCTTGTATTTCTCATAAATGGCGTTTCATATTCTTTGTTTCGCTCATAATAGTTGATGTAATCTGGTGTACTTTTATTGATTAAGTACTGCATTAACTTAAATGAAGTTATTGATAGCATTCTCTGTGACAATTTGTGCATGCATCTTCTTGATGTTGTCTTCTACATTACGATTGATAAATCAACCATATAATTTTTGGTTGTTGTTGATTTGCTTAATTGTTGTGAGAGATGATGATTTTCGTTTTGTGCTTTGTTTTTGTAAAACCTTAAGTGTGTGATTATACAAATAGTCCCGTTAATATTTGGTACTTTTGTTTTTTAAGTGTTGGTTTAGTTTAAGGGAAGTTAGTGATTTTTTTATGATGTTGTTTATCTATAACTTTTCTTGGATGTTGATCGTCTTTATAACTTGTAAGTTTAAATTCTTTATTGCAGATATGAATTCATCCAACCAAACACCATCATTTTTAAAATTCCTTAATGAAGATGATTTTATATTTTTGGTATGTTTTTAACTTTCTTGCTACTATTAGGTGTAAGATTAAATATATTTTATGTTATATTTAATCTAGTAGCCATTATAATCATTTACATTATATAGATCAAAATATATAACAGCCTATTAAATAATTAGTTGGTAATAGTTGATGGGCCTTATTACCCTTATTAACTAATTAGGGTTTCCTCTTGGGTGCATATATAAGGAGACTTATGTAGAGGTTCTAGGGTTAGACACATAACCTAATTACTCTCATAACATCAATCGACCTCCTCTCCTCAACCGAACTCCCTATTCGGTTTTCTTCATCACCATCATTAGATTGCACCCTAAGGAGGAACCAGATCAAGCTAACAATCATGTCAAACACTGTTGCTGCGTCTCCATCTGGATTCTCTGCTGGCCTGTACTGATGCAATCAAAGGTATGTTTTCATGGTTTCCATTATGTCTAAACAGAACTGTTCAACATGTGGTATCAGAGCATATGTTGATTAATCAGTTCTGTTTTCCTATCCATTATTCTGGGATTGAAATCTGGAAAACAGAGTTTTGAAAACTTAATAAAATTTAAAAGCCTGTTCGAGACCAAGTATCTCGAAATCACTGTTTTCGGGAAAAAGAATGTTTTATAATTGTCTCGAACTCAAATAGTAACCTTAATGTTCCGAAATCTGTTTTAAAACCTTAATATTCAGGTTTCGGGTTCCAGAATTATTATTTTATTTTTTAGGGTTCATCATGTGTTCTTAGGAAAATTCTAAATTCCTTTATGTTTTGGAATATGATTTGGATTATTGAGTGTTTTTCCATGTTTTGATCTGTTTTAACTATTAAAAAATTTCGAAAAACTGTTATTAGATCAACAGATAAAATTTTTGAAATATATGATAAAATTAGATCATCACTAAAACAGGAAACCATATCTCAAAATCCCTTACAATTCGAATTTTCAGTTATGCTTTTACATTAACAGCTGTTAACAGGAGTTTCGAGATCACTTTTAACGACCCGAGACCAATATCTCGACTCGAGACCACAAGGACTCGACTCGAAATCATAAGGGTTCTCAAATCTTTATAACTTGAGACAACGGTTTCGACTCGAGACAACGGTTTCAACTCGAGACCACGATTTCGACTCAAGACCATAACTCATAAGGTTTCGACTCGAGACCACTGAGGTTTCGATTGGCATTAGTGACTCGCAATCTGATGGTTGCGACTCGAGACCTTAATGACTCGAAACCTCATAATGATTCAAGATGAGTCGAGACCTCACTCGAGATCTCACTCGAGACCTCATAACTGAGTCGAGATCTCATAACTGAGTCGAGACCTCATAAATGAGTCGAGATCTCACTTGAGACCTAAGACTTAGTTAATGTGATTTGCTACTAAATAATTGTTTTTTGTAAATACTTAGTTAATTAATCAGAATCAAATAATGTTTTACAAAACCAAAATGGCTTAACTTGAATGAGCTTCTGATTTATCATTTCTGGCCAAAGCTGATTTAATACATCTATTTATCGTTCAAGTATTATGAAAGCCATGTTGAGTATGCATTACAAACGTGAATGTCTTAATTTCTGGCCAAAGCTGATTTAATTCATTCATGTATAGCATTCTTAACAAGTGCATAACTAAAGTGATTGTCTCATCTCTGGCCAAAGCTAATTTGTCACGATTACTTTGCACACATGCTTAAATGATTACACTTCTGGCCAAAGCTGATTTGTCTTCGTTTAAGTAGAATTTTAACTAAGTCTATTATTTTGATGTTAGTAATAGACATATCACAACTTATTCATATAATGATCCTCACATTAATGATCCTTCATTAATCTTATGATCATTTTGTCTGCTTATTTTTGGTACCCATAATTTTACTCAGTGTAATTTTCTTCTATAAATCAATATCTCATCCACTCTAATTCTTAAACCTAAAATGTTTTATTTTATTTAAAGTTTCTATAAGATTAGCTCTTCAATTAAATCCTTGATTATCTCTTAAGACACGCTAATCCTATTGCTCTCTTCTGATAAAGATACTACAGAAGAAAATTAGAGCATGATGAATAGGATGAATCGAACGTGATGTCTCTTATGATAATAAAGAACTCTCTAACATAAATGCTATCACTAAAGTTATTGCATATTAAGTTTTTCCTAAGACTAATCTATTATTGTAGAATAATCACAAGAACTCCTAAGATGCATGCCTTCATTTAAAATGATAAACTATAAAGCTAAGTGGTATATGTGAATACATAATAATGTACAATACAATGACCCATAAAGTTAAGGGCTTACACATGGAAATAAGTACATTTTCTAGTACATTACATACTAAGATTTTCACTTGTACAATTTGATGCCTTATAAATCAATATAACACTCAAAAGTACCAAAGTATAATGAGGTGTTGATAAGCAACATATGTACAGAGAAATAAATGTTTTGTTAGTGCATTCATCTGTCAACTTCGTCTTAGTTCGAGTCTCAGTCTCGGTGCGGATCCGAAAGAAGATGATGTCATCATATTGGATAATGACATCATATTGGTGAAGTAATCATGACATCATCCCACATGAGACAAAAAGGTTTAGGATGTTAAAGATTGGATTTCGGTCAAAACGTAATTCCGCTCATGTGACAAGATAAGGTTCCGCTCATATGTCAAAGACAGGTCCGCTTTTGTGTCATGTATTAGAGGTTTCGCTTATACGGCTGCCATATAAGCGAAATCATGCATACTATAAATACCTGTCATGTGTATTCATTTATGTACATTGGAGCGAAATCCTCTCATGCTTGTGGTGTCGAAACTCTGTCAAATTGTTATCTGAAAGCATCAATAAAGAAGATATTGAAAGAGAAAAGCTGTGTAACTTTGCGTGTATTGATTCCGCCTTTATACGTGAAGGTGAACGTCCTTACCTGATCGTTTAGGGTCACGACACGGTCCAACAAGTGGTATCAGAGCTCAGGACGAGGAGTTCATACTACTACAGCTGATTCGACTGAATTTTTCTTACTTCTACTCACTTTCTTTCATACGTTTCTGATTTGAACTGGTTCTTACGGATGAAACGGTCTGATTTTTGAGTATTACGTGTGAAACATACGATTAACAAACCCTAGAAAGTTTTAGGTTGAAATACGGACTAAAACATGGTGAAAACTAGTTAAAACCTGATTTCGCTTTTATGAACATCGAGAGATAGTTGACTGATTTCGCTTTTACGGACACTTTAAATCTGATTTTGCTTTTACGGACACTTTAAGTCTGATTTCGCTTATTCGGACATTTGATTTCGCTTTTACGAACATAAGTGATTTCGCTTATTTGAACATACCTGATTTCGCTCATTCGGACATTGACAGATTGTAACTGATTTCGCTTATCTGGTCAAAATTGATTTCGTTTATTTGTCACTTAGTGAACATTAGTCAATTATGTCAGTAGCACTTATCGAAACAAGAAATCTATCTGATTAAGAGTGATCATGTATGTGAAGTTGGTACATGTGAATACATCGAGTCATGTGAATTTCATTGAACTGTGTGAAACTTTATAGAATGTTGACGGTTTACATGTGATTTTGGGTTTGCATGTTATCTTTGCTAGAATCGATAATCAATTGAATAATATCAATATTATCATCACTTGTTAAGTCTCGTAAATTGTTGTGCATGTGAGTGTTATCTGACAAGTTTTAAAGACCCAAGAGAATTGTTGGCTATCATACTTCTGATCTGGCGGTATTACTACTTGATTATATCTTTGGTGAATGTGAACAAGAATGTTGGCCCAATCATAGTCTTAAGCCCATGTGATGTCCACTTAGTGTAATGGTCCAATGAGAATTTAGATAACATTGAGATTGTCGACCAACTTTAATTGTTTGATATTAAGATTGCATGTGAACTGAAAATTGAGCATATTGAAATGTGTGAAGTCATTGGATATTAAATGTGTATGTTGGCATTTGAATTAATAGTGCATATGAGTTTTTCAGAAGTGCATGAGATTTTGTTTAATTCAAAGTTCATTGTTGTATAGCATATCATTCTAACCGATTGATCAGCATATTGATTTGTCAGTATAGTGTGCATCAAGTGAACAGACTATCTGATCGTACAACACATTTGTTGTTTAGTGCCATACCGGATACCCGTCCGATTCATTTGTTTGATATTGATTAAACTCACTGTGTTTATATGCTAGGTAATTGAAGATGTCAAACAACGGTGAAGAGTTCTACAATACTTTTTACAACGCGTTCAATTCCGAATCATCAGATAGAAGATCTGAGATGAAAGAATATTCAAAAGAGATTTCGGAAAATTTGAAGTTTGAGAACATGTACGGAAGCCAACAGAAGCCACCAAAGCTAATGAAAGTGGAAGATTATCACTGGTGGAAAAACAGATTTGAAGGTTGGGTAAAAGCTTTTGCTAATGAAAGCTGGTAAAAACTGACAAATGGATACAATAAACCAGTAAAAGAGGGAGGAGAGTTAATAGATCCAAAAGATTTTACAGAAAAAGATATAAAAAATGTTGTGGCTGAGTATAGAATGATAACATTGATCAAACAGTCAGTAAAAGAGGATATTATTTCATTGCTCGAACAAGAAAAGACTTCAAAGAGTTTGTGGGAAGCATTAGAGAGAAAATGTGTTGGAAGTAATGAAATTGTTAAAAACAAAAAGAAATTGTTGCGTAAAGAGTTTGATTTATTCAATTGTATGAAAAATGAGTCTGTTTGTAAAATGATTGAGAGATTCGGACATCTAAAAATGGAGCTGATCAGACACAAAATCTTACCTTCTGAAGAGGAGCTGGTGGATAAATTGTTTGATTCATTGCCAAATGATCAAGAGTGGCAATACTTCGCTTTAATGTTGAAGAACACTATCAAGCCTGAAGTTTTGAAAGTGGATTTGCTGATTGAAAGACTTGGAAGCCATGAGTTGGAGATAAAGAGATCTAAAGTCAACAATTCAGCTTATCAGCAGAATATAGAGCTTTACTACAGAGGAAATGTACCGCAAGCTGGGTCTCCAAGAACAGCATTTTCTGCAGAAAGTTCAAGTTCAGTGAACAATGAAAGTCTTCACAGTGGTTTTCACAGTGGATCTTCTTCAACAACTTCTGATCAATCTGCTTCAAAGAATTTATTCCAGTGTAATATCGCAGTGGATTTGAAGAATGGGCAGAATTTCAGCGAAGAATCGGCAAAACAACAGATGGTTTTCTTGGCATCTGTACTTGAATCGTATGAAAGCCTCGTTGCAGGGAAGATTGGCAACACCAACTTGACAAAAGAAGATTATGATCAATTAGACCCCGAGGAGATGGAACTAATGGATATCAGATGGTGCATGGCCAGTGCGGTTCGTCGGGCACAGCGGTTCATGGAGATAACGGGGAGAAAGTCAATTGGTGGACCATCTACCAAACTGGGATTTGATAAATCTAAGGTGACATGCTTCAAATGCAAACAAAGAGGTCACTTTAAGCGCGAGTGTAGAAATGCGTATGCTGATGTTGAGTCTGAAAATCCGTTCAACGAAGATTATTACAAGAAAGCAATTTACCATCAGAACAAGTCTGAACCACCAAGATTAAAGCAATCAGAAGAAAGATCAAGGGCTCTTGCAGTTATATATGATGATGAAGGTTACGACTGGAGTCAAGTTTGCCCTGAAGAAGATGCAGTCGGATATGCATTTGTTGCAAATGATGATCATGATAATTGGTGGAAAAGAGACAGTGCAAGATGGGAGATTGGCAAATTGTCTGAACCATTTAAGGAAGCACAAAGAGCCAAGAGATGGAATGAAGAATTAGAGTGTTACATGGATCCACAGGGTAATCCAGTAGTTAATCCATCAAAAGTGGATTTTGATGCTGTAACCAATGTGTTTCCAAGTAAGGGCACTTTCAACACAAGAAGGCTTTCTGATAAAAGCTATTTGCCAAATTTGATGAACAAGTTAAAAGAAGTTTTTGAAGCAAGTTTACCGAAGGTGGTAGAACTGAAGAAAAGAAAAGAAGAAGAATTGAAGAAGATGATTGAAGAAGTGAAGACTGTTGCAAAGCTTGCTGGAGAGGAACAGAGAGCTGAAGAAACGCAGAAGAATGAAGAAGCTCAGAAAGAAGAAAAGGAGGAAGATCAAAAAACTGATTCAGAAGAACCGGTGCTGAATGAGACCGAGGTTAGAAAATCTTCTAATCTATCGAATGTTGAATTAGTTGATGAAAATGAGAACAAGTGCAGGAATTGCATAGAAATGTGCAAAGCCTGTACTGAAAAAGATGATATAATCAAAACCAAAGATATTGAAACAAGCAAACTTGAAAATGTTTTCAAAATGAAATGTAAAGAAATGATTGAAAAAGAAGAAATTTTGAAACTAAAAGTTGAAAAATTGACACAGAAATGTCAAGGTCTTGAAAAGGATAATGATGTTTATAGACAACTGTGTTCTACAAAATGTGTCGATTGTGTTGAAAAAGAATCGAAATTTCAAGATTTACAAAAACAGTATGATTCTTTAAAGTGGTCGAGTCACAGAGTACAAGAAGCTTATGATACTTTGAAGAGCCAAGTCAAAAGTTTTGATCAAAGATTGTCTGAAACTTTAACAACCAAAGAAATGTATGAGAGCCAGTTTAAAGAAAAGCAAATTGAATTAAACAAATGTGTTGATGAAATTGCAAATCTTAAACAAGTCTTGGCTGAAAAAGAAAAGGTTGTTACAAAACTTCAAAGTTATCATAACTCTTCGTACATTCTTGAACGTATTTTCAACATCACACCAGATGACAAAGATACTAAAAATTGTAAAAAGGGTATTGGTTCAGAATTTCATCAGGTACCACCACCATTGAGAAACAATTATACTTTTTATGATGAGGAAAAGGTGGCAAAGGGTTTGAATATAGCTGACCAGTTACCTGAAAGTATCGATGTGACTTACTCCAAATCTGATGATGCTAATGATTCAGAGGTGGTAAGTAAGGTTGTTGAAAGCATTTTGAAAGATGAGTCTACAAAAGGTAAGTCTGAATCACAGGATGAAAATGAAGGAAATCTTTATGATGGTTATCTGAAAAACACAAAATCCGAGAAAAATTTGAATGATGATTCAAAAGGATTGGTTTATACCATGATTGGATCGGACAAATTATTCTTAGATGTTGTATTCCCGATTCAGAATGTGATTTCAGAGAAGGTCGATAAAGTTTTCAAAATGGTTGAGATTGAGAAGTCTGAGATTCCAAAGTTTGCTGGTAAAGGTCATAAATTTTTTTATAACAAACCTGGTTTTAAGAAGAAAAACATGAAGGCTGGTTTGGGTTATAAAAAGAAACGGAATTGGAATCAAAGTAAAAAACCAAATTTGCAACAAAAGATGAATTTTGTTCAAGGGAAAAGTTTGAAAGAAGAGGAAAAACTCAAAATTGGACAACAGTCTAATGAGGAGTTTGATGCTATGAAAAAGAAACAACAACATGCCAAGGATGTTTCAAAGAAAGTGTGTTTCAAATGTGATCAAATTGGACATGTTGCACGAAAGTGTCCAAATCCAAAGCCTGTTGATGCTGAAAAACAGAAATCTGAGGATGTGAAATCAAGGTCAACCAGATTTGATTCGAAACAAACTTGGAGGTACAATACAAACAAGTTTGCTTCAAATCAAAATTGGAAATCAAACCCGAACAGGTTCGATTCAATACAGACCTGGAATTCTCACACACCCAGATTGAGAACAACACAGAGTTGGAGAACATCTGTTGATATGACAAAACCTCAAGAGTTTTGGAAACCTAAAAATGTTATTCAAAAACAAAAGGTTCAAAAAGAGACAAATTTTTACAAAAGAGGTACTCCCGAAGGTCAAATGTGGAGTGCTAAGAAACAAGTGACGTCGGTAAAAGATGAGAAAGTTGAAGTCAAAATTGAAAACGTTTTAAGTGACAAAGAGTTTCCAAAATTGAATGAACATTATTGTGTTGAAATGCCTAAGGTCCAACAGACCTGGGCTAAATTGTTCAAATGATTGATAAATTTTGAATGTACAGGTGCTCAACGAAGCTGAAGATTGTGAGAATGGTAGTTGGAGCAGCCTGGCACAGGAAGAGGTTGCAGGACCCTGGTTTGGTTAAACAGGGAGTTTAGTTTGAGTGTTTTCTGTACATAAATAAACAATATTTTCAAAATTCTAAAAATTGGAAAAATTAAAAACCAAAAATATGTTTTTAGTTTGTTAAAATTTGAAAAACCAAAAATATGTTGTTTTTAATTTTGTTTTGATTGTATGTTGATTGAATACGCCGAAACCCTCACAGCTGAACAAACATGATTACTTTCATCAGATTGAAAAACGGTTTTCAAACTGTTAAGATCAATGGGTTGTAAATCATGGGGGTACGTTATATTTTCTGCAAATCAGAGCACTTGAAGCAGAAAATGGATGGCGAGACAAAGCTATCAGTGTTGGTTGTCAAATTTTCTTTAAATGATTTTGCATTTTAGGGGGAGATATGTTGTTAGAAAATACAAAAACATTTAAAAATTTGAAAAAGTAAAAAACATGATAAAAATTCAAAAATTTGAGTTTTTGCGTAAAAAGAGGAAATGATAGTACATCAGTTGACAGTTACAGTATGCTAAAGAAATGGAAAGTTTAAATGTGTTAAACGATCTCACCGTGGATGTGTCGGTAGGTTTTTATACATTTAGTAAACTTTTTCGGGATATAAACCTAAATTCAAACTTACTTATTTCGTGGGGAACACTACTTGGATATATAGGTAACCCCTGAAATCTCGTTTGAAAGGTTTCGTATTCTGATATACAGGTTTTATACTCAATGATGTCTGGGGTATTATTACAGGACTTCTGCTGAACGGTAGTTCTGACCTAGTCCTCGAATAATACTTTCCGCAAATGCTTGAAACACAGCATCACCCTCAGCATATATGATAAGACAATAAAATTGCTTAGCAATGCTGTTGTAAAAAAGATCCTCTAAAGGGGACACACCTACAAATTGAGTCATGATCTCTCTGCTGAACGGTAGTTCTGACCTGAGCTCTCATGATTCTTCATAATTTATTAACCCCTTACAGATATCATTTGTGTTATAATTACCTGTAAGACTGAATATTGGGATCTAGATACGGGAGTATATTCAAGAGGTGGGGACACATGAATGGGTTTAAGTTCTTAAAATACCTAATTCGTATCCTGAATCAGTTGAAATTTGTGTGAAAATTTAAGTGGATCAGTATATCGACAATCTAAGTGAATTGTTTAGAACATAAAGTGTTTTAAAGCTCAACGGTACTTGTGACTTGTCAAAAACTGATATGATCCTCTGTCGCATACTCAAACAAAAATATTGTCTGTAAATATGTTTGTACATATTTCTTTACTGCTTTATATTTTCAGAAAATACAAAAAGATTTTTGATTTTGCTTTATTTTCGACAACTGATATCTGAGTGCTGAGTTTCAAAATCTAAGTAAGCTGATCGTGTTTTTGAAAATAAAACAAGTTCATTAATTTGAAACTTGAAGTTTTAAAATTAAAAATTCAAAAACAGTTTGTGATATCTCCAAGGTCATTAAGTTGGACTTGGATGATTAACTGTGGGGGATTTGGATGCTTATATTGTTATAGAGCTAGTTTCCGATACGATTCGATGAAACTGCCAAATTTATGAGAAGTGATTTTGAGGAGATTGAATTGTCAGATTACGATATCTGGAATATTAAAATGCTGTTACTTATAGTTGTATGAGTGATTGCAGGAAAAGTCCAGACTACGATCCCGAGAGCAGAGTTTAAGGGGGAGTCTGAAGACAAGCTGAAAGTTAGGAGGAGCTTGTAGCTAGAAAGCTAGGTGTCGATCCCAAAGCACGGAAGCTTGATGAAAGGGGGAGCCTGAAGCTGATAAAGACTGAAGACTGAGAAGACTCGACACTTAAGACTCGTCAACATCTGAGGGGGAGTCTGTTAGTGCATTCATCTGTCAACTTCGTCTTAGTTCGAGTCTCAGTCTCGGTGCGGATCCGAAAGAAGATGATGCCATCATATTGGATAATGACATCATATTGGTGAAGTAATCATGACATCATCCCACATGAGACAAAAAGGTTTAGGATGTTAAAGATTGGATTTCGGTCAAAACGTAATTCCGCTCATGTGACAAGATAAGGTTCCGCTCATATGTCAAAGACAGGTCCGCTTTTGTGTCATGTATTAGAGGTTTCGCTTATACGGCTGCCATATAAGCGAAATCATGCATACTATAAATACCTGTCATGTGTATTCATTTATGTACATTGGAGCGAAATCCTCTCATGCTTGTGGTGTCGAAACTCTGTCAAATTGTTATCTGAAAGCATCAATAAAGAAGATATTGAAAGAGAAAAGCTGTGTAACTTTGCGTGTATTGATTCCGCCTTTATACGTGAAGGTGAACGTCCTTAACTGATTGTTTAGGGTCACGACACGGTCCAACATGTTTGAAACTGGAAAATAAGATGTTGTTCACCTTACAACCACTGAAATCTTAAAAGAGGATTGTTCTAAGGTCCATAGTCAAAATACAAGAACAAAATCTCAACTCTAACGTTCTTCAAGGGAGAATCTCACAGCATAATTATACCATTAGACTAGGCATAAGCAACGAGACTATCCATTATTCAGAAGAACAGTTGGATAAATTAATTAGGTAGTCACTTATTAATGATATTTAAGTCTGCTAATTTTAATATTCCAATTAACACATGATTAGTTGACTCTAGTTCCATACGTTCCTTACCAGAACTTGACAAATAACTAACATGAGAGTTAGTGACTAAATTAAAAGTTAAGGCTATATGAACCATAATAAGTAGTCTTCTAACAACGTTTTTTGATACCTTATATATATTCTGAAGATTAGTCAGAATATACTATCATAATAAAGCATTGTTATGAAGGTTGTGAGGTTTGCATAGTCAACATAAATTCACACTTACCTTAAACTCTCTATTTATTTGTTCTAAATATCTGGATAGAAACATTACTAAGATGAAACTATATGATACCTTACATTTTCACAACTTTTGTTGTCATGCAAATGAGAATTTGACAAAAGAAAAATGAGACCTATAAATTTCATCCATTACAACTGAAATTCATGAGAAATCATGACATGGTTAATGAGGATGATTATTCAACTAATCTCATTCTAAGTGATTTTAAATCATGACGTTAAAGCCCTAAAATATGACTTGGCTTAAGGAATAAGTATGGGTCCATCATAAGTCATTCATTCACATTCGTGGAACTTATTCCAAATGGAATATTCAGACATAATTCATTTATCAATTAAAGACTATCTGCTTGTATCTAAATTAGTCTCATATGGCCCATGGTCTTAAAGAAATCTATTCATATATGTGCTTAACATTATTTCTATTAAATATGTCCCTAAGTTTCTTATGACATCTGGACATTAAGGAAATCAAGTAAAGTCTAACATATATATGATAGGTTCCCATGTCACGTACCTCATTGAAACTTCTCTTATAGCATTTTAGAGATATCACTGATCAGTGGGAGCATTAAGTGTCTTAATAATAACTTGTAATAGTTGCAAGAGGTGGGGGAGTGAAAACTTCATATTACTTCAATTTACACCTCTTGTACAAGACATTGCTCCATCTCGACACTGTTCTATCAAAACTTGTCTCCTTAAAATCTAATGCTTCACTTACAAAAGTTCCATTGTTGCTTAATTGTGGGCACACTTAGATTTCTTACCTAAACTAACATAATCCTCAACAAGAAAAACTACAATGATTAACGTCATTAATTTGTGTTTCTCTATTAGAATTTGTTTCTCGTTAAATGTGACACCCCAGGAAAACCAGGAAACCACGCAACTTAACTAGCTTCCTCAGTAACCACGTGCTAAATTTCGGGATGAAATTTTCTTAACGGGGAGAGAATGTGACAACCCTCATGATTTCATGTATCCGTATGATTTATTAATGATAATTAAAGTGCTTGGTGACTGTGTTGAATTACTAAACAACTTTCTGATTACTGCGTTATACTTACATGTGCTTGGTGACATACTAGTCTTGTGTAGAAAATTGACTAAATGGTCCTGAATGTTTTCCTAAGTGTTAGGAATTAATCGTGTTACAAAAATATATATATAAGACACTTTACGGAATAATTAAACACTTTAACAGAACGGTATCCAACCGAACAACCGGACATTACCCGGGACACTAAAATTTTGCCAAACACATTGTTTAATTATTTCTTGGCTAGTCATGATCCCCGAACACCCTAACACTCACTAAATATCAAGTAACTAACATATATAGGTATACACTTGGATTCTAACTTATGATTACCAACTAGTTACAAAATTTACATCCAACCCCCCCCCCCCCCCCCATACCCGAATTCGGTCACCATAGGACCCACAAAATATCCCCACCATACTTCATATCTTGTATCTAGATTTCCTTCTAATTTTATATTGGATTGGTTACTTGATCTTGTAAACAAAATAATGAGAAGATATCTTTATAAGCATGGCACTAGATCATCACCATCATTTCACAAAATTCACACCACTCCTTCACTCTCCTCTCTCTCCCTCTCGGCCACACATAACCACCACCACCACCACCACCATATCACAACCATCTTCATCCATTTTTGAGTTCCATTCAAGCTTAAAGGTTGATACAAGGAAGCTTGCAACTTGTGGAGCTTCAAAGGACTTTGCTTCTTGCTTTTTCATCATCATTTTTCATCATCTTCTTCACTAGAATCATCCCTAGCCTTTGTGCTAGTAGTAAGTCCTTGTTACACCCTTGTTCATCTTGTCTTTGTAGTTAAAAGTTGTAGTATGATGGTTATGTTCAAAACACTAAAGAACAAGAACACTAAAAAGGGGTTAGACAAGAAACTTGAACATAAAAGTTTACATGAAGATGAAATCTTGTTGGGTTAAAGTGGGTTAAAGCATGCATGATATTTGATCATTGATTTCTTGATAAACCCGTTGTTAGGACATTTGTTGATACATTTTAGTAACATCTAGACTATAAAAAGCATGCTGATTAGCATTTTCAGCCAACTTCAACTGGCTGTAAACGGATCATAATAAATCAAAAAACTGATTTTCTAAAGCCTAAATTATGTATTTTCGAAAAACGGATCAAATGGCACTAGAATCGTAATTTTTCGAGGTCGTTTACTATTTTTAAAGGTCTGTTTTCGGACAGCAGCTCAAGCTGCGTTTTACTGCAGAAAACGTGTGTTATATTCTTCATCATAAATTGAAATCTGTGTAGAATTAGCTCATGAAAATATTACTGTAGATGACCACTGATGTCATAGTAATGCTCCAACTGGAATTTCATAAATCGGACTTATGATGAATTTTAAATAAATTATTCCGTGGACTGCAGTCAGAAAGTGATGAATCTAATTGTAGTCCGGTAAATGAATTTTTATAAAATATTGGTAATGAATTGGATCCCGAGATTTTTACACAATAATATTTGGATCATTTAAGACCTTCTGTAAAAAGTTGGGAATTTTTGGAACAGGTTAACTATTTTATTAAAATTCCCGAAAACAGCCCAGTTTTGAAGATTAAAGCTGAAACGACATAAGTGGTAAATTGTGTGTCTAAATGTCGGGTAGGTTATTTGAGAATAATCTAACATGTTATATGTCAATAAATGTGTTATGTGCAATGTTTTATGTTTGCTTATGAACGGGAATAGATGGGAAGTTTATATGGGCATGAACCGTTAAAGTGATGCATGCTATGTGATAGATGCGTGTAGGAAATTTGTGCTCTATTTGAAACCACTAAATGACTAACTGGTAATCATATTAGGACGTGATTGACCGGCCTTGACTGTTAGCTATCTTTGAGAGTCAAACCGAGCAACCAAAGGTGAGTTCACACCCTTACTAAGGCATGGGATTCCCGGTGGTTGGGAATGGGATTAAATAGCTGAGACAGAACTTGTACTTTCACCACTTCTAGACTACTTACCTCCGTCCTCGGATTGGGAAGGACGCCAACGCTAAACCTACGTACTCACTACGTACCACTGTCCTCGGATTGGGAAGGGCACCAGCGCTAAACCTACGTATTCTTATACGTACCTATGTCCTCGGATTGGGAAGGGCACCAGCGCAAACCCTATGTATTCACTACGTACCACTGTCCTCGGATTGGGAAGGGCACCAGCGTTAAACCTACGTATTTAATATGTACCTCTGTCCTTGGATTGGGAAGGACACATATATACACATCTAGTCTAGTGGTTTACAACATGGGGTAGCCCCCACCGTTTATGGTTTGGGAAAATAAGGAAAGTTGATTTAACCTGCAGATGCAAACAAACTCATAGTTCTTGAAAAACTACTTTATAACGAACACCTACTGTGAACTCGCTCAACTTTGTTGTTGACTTGTTGTTACATGCCTTGCAGGTTGTTAGATGCTTATGGAGCTTGCACGAGGAGGAGGTCATTGTGGGATATGGACTGTCGAGTCCCATGTTAAACATTTAAACTTATGAACTTATTAAACTTATGTTTTGGTTTCACGTCTTATGCTTCTGCTGTTTAATTTGAAGTTGATTAACTAGTTTTGAAACACCAATTATATTGTGTGGTTGGATTTTATCTTTTTTAAATACATTGTTCAATATGATTGGTGGCTGGATCCTGGTCATGTCACGCCTCCAAGCGGTGATACTCTGCGTGTGGATTTTGGGGGTGTGACAGATTGGTATCAGAGCCATTGGTTATAGCGAACTTGGTTTTAAAAAGGGGAAAAGCTTTTTGACTAAACCAGACTATAACCTGTACAGTGCTCAACGATCCACAACGACGCTTCGCTCCACGTGCAAGACTCAACTCTATAGGTGGTATGATTTATGGTTATATTGTTTGTTTGATAGTTCACATAGTGTATTAGTTAACGTGATAACTGCTATTTGAGCCTTGTGTGCTTAATTTCTTCCGTCGTCCCACACTTACGCACTTTCTCGACACCACTTCTTACTTGTGTTTCCTTCGATGTGAAGATCATGAGTGGACGCCTGAACTTGACTCAAGCCCAGCTGACGGCTCTAATCAACGAACGAGTTGCTGAGGCACTCGCAGCAGTTCCAGCAGGAGGTATAACCTGCCATTTCGACCTATCCTAGGGTGATTAGATCTTACTCTCGCGAACCAACTCTTGTGCTTAACCTTGTCTTTTATTCTCGCACAACATGTCAACATGCTCAGCCTCCTGTGTGCACGTTCAAAACATTCATGGATTGCCGACCTAGTACTTTCAGCGGCACAGAAGGAGCTGTAGGCCTTCTTCACTGGTTCGAGAAGCTTGAGTCTGTTTTTGAGATGTGTGAATGCCCTGAAGATCGTAGGGTGAAATTTGCTACTAGAACGCTTGAAGGTGCTGCGTTGCACAGGTTCAACTGCTAGGGCTAGCGGTTGCTAATGCCACCCCATGGAATGATTTCAAAGATTTGATCAAAGAAGAGTACTGTAGTCATGACGACATCCACAAGCTAGAGGTGGAATTTTTCAATTTGAAGATGACGGGGTCTGAAATCGAAGCATACACAAAGAGATCGAATGAATTAGCTATCTTGTGTCCCACTATGGTGGACCCTCCTATTAAGCGTATCGAGTTGTACCTTAAGGGTTTGGTGCCATAAATTCAAAGCCACGTGACCTCAGCTAATCTTGGCACCATTCAGCAAATCATCAAGTTGGCTCATCGTCTCACTGATCAGGAAGTTGAGCAGAACAAGCTGCCCAAGCGTATTAGCACTACTACTACTACTGATGCTCCCAGTGATAACAAGCGCAAGTGGGATGGAAATTCGAGCAAGGGTTCTACTTCAGTTCAGTCTCAGCAGCGAAAGACTGATGAGTACAGGAGCCCCAGTCAGCATTCTTCTGGGAATCAAGGTCAGGGTGGATACAGGGGAAATCACCCTAAGTGCAATCGATGTAATTTGCACCATAGCGGGGCGTGCAACAAGGGTCGTTGTCAAAGATGTAACAAGCCTGGACAAGAAGCCAAAGATTGCAGGAGCTCACGTCCTGCGAATCAGAATCGACAACAGCAACCACAAGCTCCACAGAACCAACATCAACACCAGCAGGGTAATAAGGGATGCTTCCAGTGCGGTGCTGAGGGTCACTTCAAGAGGCACTGTCCACAGCTGAATCAGAATCAGAACCACAACCAAGGAAACGGGAACAACAATGGAGGCAACAACTGGGGTAACGATAATGGCAATGGTGCCAGGGGACGTGTTTACATGCTAGGTCAGGGCGATGCAAGGAACGATCCCAACGTTGTGATGGGTAAGTTTCTTCTGGATGATTTCTTTGTTAGTGTTTTATTCGATTCGGGTGCCGATACTAGCTATGTTTCCTTAAAGGTTAGTCAAATGCTTAAGCACACTCCAACACTTTTGAACACCAAACACACGGTAGAACGGGCAAACGGTAAAAGCCTTGAAGCCACACACATAGTTAAGGGTTGTAACCTTGTTCTTGCTGATCAGACCTTTTCTATCGACCTCATTCCTATCGTTCTGGGTAGTTTTGACGTTGTTATTGGGATGGATTGGTTATCTCAACATCAAGCGGAAATTCTTTGCAACGAGAAGATTGTCCGCATCCCTCGTTCTGGTGAAGAACCTCTCATGATTCATGGTGACAAGAGTGGTGCTGTTGTGGGCATCATCTCTTTCCTTTAGGCCCAGAAGTGTTTGCGAAAGGGCCACACTGCCATCCTAGCCCTCGTTTCTGATACATCCTCGGAAGAAAGGAAGATAGAAGACATACCTATTGTACGTGATTTTCCTGAGGTATTTCCTGAGGAATTACCTGGTCTTCCGCCTCATCGTCAAGTTGAATTTCAAATCGAGCTAGCTCCTGGAGCAGCACCGATAGCTCGTGCACCTTATCGTCTAGCTCCATCAGAACTTGAAGAACTGTCCTCGCAACTACAAGAACTCTTGGAGAAGGGTTTTATTCGCCCTAGCTCTTCGCCTTGGAGAGCTCCAGTCTTGTTTGTGAAGAAGAAAGACGGTACTTTCAGAATGTGTATTGACTATCGCGAACTTAACAAGGTGACAGTGAAGAATCGTTATCCTCTTCCACGTATTGACGACTTGTTCGACCAGCTGCAAGGGTCGAGCTTTTACTCTAAAATTGATTTGATATCGGGATACCATCAGCTGAGAGTCCAAGATGAGGATGTTTCCAAAACAGCATTCAGAACTTGTTACGGCCATTACGAGTTTCTGGTCATGCCTTTCGGGTTGACAAACGCACCAGCGGTCTTCATGGATCTCATGAACAGAGTGTACAAACCTTACCTGGATAAATTTGTCATAGTATTCATCGACGATATCCTGATCTATTCAAAGAGTCAGGAAGAACACGAACGGCACCTGAGACTTATTCTGGAACTTCTTCGAGCAGAGCAACTGTATGCCAAGTTTTCGAAATGCGACTTTTGGCTTCATGAAGTACATTTTCTAGGCCACATGGTAAACAAGGATGGGATTCATGTTGATCCATCCAAGGTTGACTCGATCAAGAACTAGCCTGCACCCCGTACACCAACAGAAATCCGCCAATTCTTGGGTTTGCAGGATATTATAGAAGGTTTATAAAGGATTTCTCAAAGATTGCGCAACTTCTCACCTCACTAACTCAGAAGGGCGTCACCTACCGTTGGGGTGATGCACAAGAATCTGCCTTTCAGCACTTAAAGGATAGACTTTGTAGCGCGCCTATCCTCTCATTGCCATAGGGCACAGATGATTTTGTGGTTTATTGTGACGCGTCCATCCAAGGACTTGGTTGCGTGTTGATGCAACGTGACAAGGTCATTGCCTACGCATCGCGCCAACTTAAAGTTCATGAAAGGAACTACACTACGCACGACTTGGAGCTGGGAGCAGTTGTTTTCGCACTTAAGATATGGAGACATTACCTGTACGGTACCAAGTGCACCATTTACACCGATCACAGGAGTCTCGAGTATATCTTCAAGCAAAAGGAATTAAACATGCGACAACGCCGATGGGTCGAGCTCTTAAATGATTATGAATGTGCGATCAAGTACCATCCGGGCAAAGCCAATGTTGTGGCCGACGCTCTCAGTCGAAAGGATACTATACGTAAGTGTGTACGTGCGTTACAGCTTACCGTTCACTCTAGCCTTCCCGCTCAAATTCGTGATGCTCAGATTGAAGCATTGAAAGCAGAGAACATCAGGGCTGAGTCTCTACGAGGATCAAGGAAACGGTTAGAACAAAAGGAAGACGGCGCCTACTATGTTAGCGGACGCATCTGGATTCCACTTTATGGAAACTTACGCAAGCTTGTGATGGATGAAGCGCATAAGTCTCATTATTCAGTACATCCTGGTTCGGATAAGATGTACCATGATCTAAAGGCTACATACTGGTGGCCTAGCATGAAAGCCCACATAGCAACCTACGTCAGTAAATACTTGACTTGTGCTAGGGTCAAGGTCGAATACCAGAAACCATCAGGCCTACTCCAACAACCAGAGATACCTAAATGGAAATGGGAGCAAATTTCCATGGATTTCGTTACTGGCCTGCCTAGATCTCAGCGCGGAAATGATACCATTTGGGTGATCGTGGATCGACCAAGTCTGCACATTTTCTGGCTATCAAGGAAACGGATAAGTTTTCTACTCTAGCAGACGTCTACCTGAAGGAAGTAGTATCAAGGCACAGAGTGTGATGTGTTCAAAATGTAACATATAAATTACATCAATTGTGGCATAAAACTAACCCTTTTTTAGTACTAATGTTGGAAAAAGTGTGTTTTTGTCTTCCTTTTGTATTTTCAGGATTAAATGAGCTCAAATTAACAAAAGAAGCAAAAAGGCAGCTAAATCTAGCATAAATACAAGAAAAGGAACAAATGTGGCATTCCCGACCCCCTTCAACAGCATCTCCCAAAGCAAAAACAAGAAAAAAAGCTGAGCATGGGGCTGTGCCCAGCTGAGCACGGGGCGTGCCCAGCTCAGCACGGGCCGTGTCCAACTCAGCACGGGGCAGTGCTCAGGATGGACAGCCCTGGCACTAAAGACAAACCTATAGAAGCTTCTATTGCCCACCACGGGGCCGTGCCCAGCGGACACGGGGGCGTGGCGAAAGTACAGCAGGCGCATTAATTGTAATTGCAAATTACAATTAATGAAGAGAGAGAGTGTCAGACGGACACGGGGGCGTGCCCAGCGGACACGGGGGCGTGTGGAGCTAATAAAGACAAACTGTATTAATGAAGAAAGAGAAAAGGGTGGCCACGGGGCCGTGTCCAGCGGACACGGGGCCGTGTCCAGGCTTCTGTACAGGCTATAAATAGGAGTGCTTGGCTCAAGCTCAAACCATCCCTTGGCACACCACCTCTCTCACACTTCATCCACCACCCACCACCATCACAACACCATCATCCATTGTCCATCGTAGAGTGTGTGAGTCGTCTCGGGATCCAAGATTGATCGTAAGAGTTCTTGACAATCAAGGCCATGTTTGCCTAAGTCTCTTACATCACTTGGTGAAGACAAAGTGTCTAGTATAATACTTTTTATTTCTAATCTTTTGCACTTTTTATTTGGTTTTGTATTAATGACTTTAATAACTAGTTACTTATGTTGAAGGTGATCTTTCCTTATCGTTTGTCCGTGGTGTCTTGGCATTATTTTACTGTCTATATAAAATAAAAGATTTTCACCATTCATATCTCCACGGTCTATATGGAGGTATGTTGGCTACCTGGTCGGGGGTTAAGGGAACGGTTTGGTAAAGGTCTTGCCATTGTTCAGCGTTTAGAGGTCCTGCAATGGACCTGGGTCAAATTTAGTAGGACCTCCTTCAATACTTCACGGTATTGGATGGCGGGGGTCCAAACTCTTTGATCCCCTCATAAGTTAACTACTATTAATACTATAACCCGGCTATTTAGGACTGTATCCCTGCTGACTCAGACTACTTAGCCGAGGGTAACGTCACCGCCAAAAGCGGGGCCTACCATAATACTGCATTAATAACTTAATTCATTATCTTCCAATAATCCACCCCTTTAGGATTGTATCCTTGCTGACTCAAACTACTGGGGTGAGGGTAACGTCACCTTCAAAAGATGGGCCTACTACAATAACTAAGATAATCTCTTAATTATGTGCAAAAGTGCGGAAATAATCAAAGGTTATACTAGATACGAGTCGGAACCAAGTGATTCATCTTGTCTATCTGTTTTTCTTTTATTTTTATTTTCAGCATTTTAGTTAGCTTTTATTTTTCTTAGTTTAAAAACATTTTTCTAAAGTTTTTATTTTGATTAGACGTTGAGGATAAACCGGTGCTAAAAGCTCTTGTGTCCTTGGACGACCTCGGTATCTTACCAACACTATACTACGCCCACGATGGGTGCACTTGCCCATATGTGTGTCTAGTGTTAGTAAATATCGTGTTTTATAAATTTAAAACTTGGCTAAAATAAGTGTTAAAGGGGCTTAAAATATACACCTAATATATATAACACTTCACACGCATCAAGTTTTTGGCGCCGTTGCCGGGGACACAAGGATTTTAGGAAAGCTTAAAATCGACGGCCTAATCAGTTTTTCAAAACCTTTTCAAAACGGGCCCACATTTTTCTGCATTTTAGTTTAGTTTTGCATTTACAGTAGGTTGAACACGGGCCATGCTCGCTGAACACGGGGCCGTGCTGCATATTTTTCATAAAACACCCAGTAACAGAAGCTTGAACACGGGCCGTGCTCACTGAACATGCCCCGTGCTCAACGAAATCAGTAAATTTAATTAAAATGCCCAGATACAGATTCTGAACACGGGGCCGTGTCCACTGAACACGGGGCCGTGTCCAGCCTCTGTTTCCGTTTTTATTTTTGTTTTCTGATCTCGAGACCTGGTTGTGGTCTGCTGAGTGATTCTTATGGATCAATACTCAGGAGGTTACAACTACACCTATGATGAGGATGATTATAGGGGTAATTATTGCACTAATTGTCGTAACTCACGATCGGTTCAAAATAATCGCTCATATCAACCATCCAATTCATACACCTACTATGAGGAGCCCAGGTACGAGCCATCAACTTCATACACATCCTATGAAGACCAAAGGTATGAACCTCCTCCCTCATACTCATATTTTGATGAACCAAGGTATGAGCCTTCATACTCATACTTTGAGGAACCAAGATATGAGCCACCACCTTCGTATGCTTATTATGAGGAACCATGGCGTGAACAACCCACCTCATATGAGTATTATGAAGAACAAAATTACGACCCTTATCCATCATATACTTACAATGAAGAACAATGGTGCGAACCATCTACTTCATATGGGTATTATGAGGAACAAAGGATCGAACAACCGGATTCAAGCTTAGAAAGTACCGATTCTTTTTCTATAACCGAAGTGACCGATAGGATATTAGAACACATTAGAGTTATCGATCGATGTATAAAAGAAGCTCGCGCAAGGGAAGAGGAGTCCTGCGCAAGAGAAGAATTAAAAAAGGAAGAGATGACTGAAAATGTAAAAATGGAAGAACAAATAAGTGAAAAACCGACACATGAGTTAAACAACGATATAGGTGAGTCCGACAACGTTAAAATTCAAGAAGAGTCTAATTTTGAAGAAATTAATCTCTTGTCACCTTCTTTTGAAAATCATTGTTTAGTACCCACTCATGCTAAGTTTTTAAAAGAGTTAAACACTAACACTAAAATTGACGAAACGGTAAGTGTTAAGTTAACTGATGATCAAACCTCACTAATAAAAGAAGACCCATTTGAAATTAATATTACACCGGTTCCATGTTTCTTTCAAAATTCATTTATTAGTAACGTTACAATCGATAAAGATCTTTGTGTTAACATAATGCCTAATTACATTTTCGAAAAATTAAGTATTAGTGATTTTTCTCCACTTCAAATACCCATTTTTCTATCCAATCGGCAAGTAATAAAATTAATCGGTATAGTTGAAGATGTCTTGGTTCAAACAAATCAAATGGTAATCCCGACCGACTTTGTCATCCTCGATGACGCTCCTCTAGTGTTGGGGCGACCATTTGTAAAAACTCACGAAGCTTTGAAAAACCGGAAGTTCAACAATCTACCTCTTCAATTAGGGGCATTTAAAAAGAGTGTCGATCTTGAGCGATCAATGAAATATCCATTCGGCAATGACGACCCCCTAATTGAAGATGAGCCAGAACCACCTGATAAAGTGGGTCTAGCCAAGCACCCTTATAAACGTGGCGCACCACGGAGGCATTCCGCGGAACTATCCGTAGTTTTTAATTTTCAGGAATAAAACACACTCGGGATGGTGAAGGATGCTAAGGGAAGCTTGAACCAACACCCCATGCACAAAAACAGAGCCTCCCGACAATTTTTCTTCATTACAGCGAGTTCAGTACGGGGCCGTGCTCACCCCAACACGCCCCGTGCCCAAGGTTCTGTAGAAAATGCCCAGTTCAGGTACCTGGACACGGGGCCGTGCTCACTGGACACGCCCCCGTGCCCAGCCTTCTGTTTACTTTTGGTACTGGCAGTCTGGACACTGGGCCGTGCTCAGCCAACACCACCCCGTGTTCAGCTACCCAATACCATAAAATCTTGTTTTTAACCCACTTTTACACATTCAATCAACCTAAAAACTTATTTTTGGGACACATTGAAGACAATGTGTAATTTAAGTGTGGGGGGGATGCTAAAACCTTGAATCTTGCAAGTCCTAAATACAAGCCTTACACAAAACTCTATTGGAACCGCTAATCACCCCAAATTTTTTCAAAAATTTTCAATTTTTTTTTACTTGTCTAGGTTTAATTTGGGAATTTCAAAATTCTAAAAAGGTTATATTTTTACAAATTTACAACCGATAGCGTCGTGATAAAAAGAACCAACATAAGAAAATTATGAAAAGGCATGACAAGCTTAGTTAAAATTTAATTATATATACTTGAACACATAAAAACCCATTCCCAAATAAGTGAGTTTTGAGCCTTTATTGAGCATACAATTACATATCATTAGACTAAATGCTCATTTTTCGTTTGTTGTGTGAATAGCCGCTTGGTTCTTACGACTCTAGAACTTGCCATAACGATACATTCCCGGTCCTTACCAACTTAAACCCGAGTAAGTAAATGATGGAGGCATTAAGACTAACCCTTTTTATTTCTACACCATTATTTTTCTTTTTTCTTACCACCTACCCAAAATCCCCCTAGTTAACCCCTTTGAGCCTAAACCTTTTCATTTCTTAACCCAAACCAAACACCTTTTCACCCACCTAAACCCTTTTTATTTTTTACCCTTTGTTTTAGTAACAAGCTCGGTTTTTCGTATGACTTTCCTTAAAAAAAAAAGGGTGTTGATGATGAAGCAAATAAACAAGCAAGTTCATCAAAAATAACTTTGTTTGAATACTGGCTTCATCAAGAAAAAATAATAATAATAATTTTTTTTTTTGCAAAAATAAAAAGTCTTTCGAAAACCGACGCTTGTTACGCTTTTTCGCCCTTTCTACTAACCACTAACCCAACCACCTACCTTTAACCCAAGCCTAACCCTTCACCCAAAAAGTCCTCTTGATGTTTACAAAGGTATATAGTTAAAAAGGAGGAGGATTGATTGCTTGGCAAGCCTATGGTAGGAGTAAGTTCCATGCCGCTCTCGAGTGATTCACTATAATACATCTTCGGCCGAGTGTTGAGTGATCCCCGTGAGGTATGTGAACTCGTATATAAATAGAATTTTAAAGAGGCATGTTATGCCCTAATAAGTAATTTATCTTATGAAAAGTTTTAAATAAATCATGACGAATAGGATTGTAAATAAATAAAAATAAAATTAAATAAAGAATCTTGGAAATCCCGACACTCTACGACAAGCCCAAAAACCTTCTTCTCTACCCATTCCATTTGGGAGTGTAATAGCCACATATTAAAGAGTTTTGCTTGAGGACAAGCAAAGATTCAAGTGTAGGGGTATTTGATGTGTTCAAAATGTAACATATAAATTACATCAATTGTAGCATAAAACTAACCCTTTTTTAGTACTAATGTTGGAAAAAGTGTGCTTTTGTCTTCCTTTTGTATTTTCAGGATTAAATGAGCTCAAATTAACAAAAGAAGCAAAAAGGCAGCTAAATCTAGCATAAATACAAGAAAAGGAACAAATGTGGCATGCCCGACCCCCTTCAACAGCATCTCCCAAAGCAAAAACAAGAAAAAAAGCTGAGCATGGGGCTGTGCCCAGCTGAGCACGGGGCGTGCCCAGCTCAGCACGGGCCGTGTCCAACTCAGCACGGGGCAGTGCTCAGGATGGACAGCCCTGGCACTAAAGACAAACCTATAGAAGCTTCTATTGCCCACCACGGGGCCGTGCCTAGCGGACACGGGGGCGTGGCGAAAGTACAGCAGGCGCATTAATTGTAATTGCGAATTACAATTAATGAAGAGAGAGAGTGTCAGACGGACACGGGGGCGTGCCCAGCGGACACGGGGGCGTGTGGAGCTAATAAAGACAATTTGTATTAATGAAGAAAGAGAAAAGGGTGGACACGGGGCCGTGTCCAGCGGACACGGGGCCGTGTCCAGGCTTCTGTACAGGCTATAAATAGGAGTGCTTGGCTCAAGCTCAAACCATCCCTTGGCACACCACCTCTCTCACACTTCATCCACCACCCACCACCATCACAACACCATCATCCATTGTCCATCGTAGAGTGTGTGAGTCGTCTCGGGATCCAAGATTGATCGTAAGAGTTCTTGACAATAAAGGCCATGTTTGCCTAAGTCTCTTACATCACTTGGTGAAGACAAAGTGTCTAGTATAATACTTTTTATTTCTAATCTTTTGCACTTTTTATTTGGTTTTGTATTAATGACTTTAATAACTAGTTACTTATGTTGAAGGTGATCTTTCCTTATCGTTTGTCCGTGGTGTCTTGGCATTATTTTACTGTCTATATAAAATAAAAGATTTTCACCATTCATATCTCCACGGTCTATATGGAGGTATGTTGGCTACCTGGTCGGGGGTTAAGGGAACGGTTTGGTAAAGGTCTTGCCATTGTTCAGCGTTTAGAGGTCCTGCAATGGACCTGGGTCAAATTTAGTAGGACCTCCTTCAATACTTCACGGTATTGGATGGCGGGGGTCCAAACTCTTTGATCCCCTCATAAGTTAACTACTATTAATACTATAACCCGGCTATTTAGGACTGTATCCCTGCTGACTCAGACTACTTAGCCGAGGGTAACGTCACCGCCAAAAGCGGGGCCTACCATAATACTGCATTAATAACTTAATTCATTATCTTCCAATAATCCACCCCTTTAGGATTGTATCCTTGCTGACTCAAACTACTGGGGTGAGGGTAACGTCACCTTCAAAAGAGGGGCCTACTACAATAACTAATATAATCTCTTAATTATGTGCAAAAGTGCGGAAATAATCAAATGTTATACTAGACACGAGTCGGAACCAAGTGATTCATCTTGTCTATCTGTTTTTCTTTTATTTTTATTTTCAGCATTTTAGTTAGCTTTTATTTTTCTTAGTTTAAAATCATTTTTCTAAACTTTTTATTTTGATTAGACATTGAGGATAAACCGGTGCTAAAAGCTCTTGTGTCCTTGGACGACCTCGGTATCTTACCAACACTATACTACGCCCACGATGGGTGCACTTGCCCATATGTGTGTCTAGTGTTAGTAAATATCGTGTTTTATAAATTTAAAACTTGGCTAAAATAAGTGTTAAAGGGGCTTAAAATATACACCTAATATATATAACACTTCACACGCATCAGAGTGCCAACCTCTATCATTTCTGACCGTGACTCACGTTTTACATCTGAGTTGTGGCAAGCTATGCACAAGTCCTTTGGTTCTCGATTAGACATGAGCACAGCATATCACCCGCAAACGGATGGGCAGTCTGAACGCACCATCCAAACCCTTGAAGACATGCTTAGGGCATGTGTGATTGATTTTGGCAATGGTTGGGAAAAGCACGTTCCATTGGTGGAGTTTTCGTATAACAACAGTTACCACACCAGCATCCAGGCCGCTCCGTTCGAGGCATTGTACGGACGGAAGTGCCGATCACCTCTTTGTTGGGCAGAGGTTGGTGACAGCCAAATCACAGGCCCAGAACTTGTGGTAGACACGACTGAGAGGATTGCTCAGATACGACAACGAATGGCGGCAGCTCGTGACCGTCAGAAAAGCTACGCTGATAAGCGCAGGAAACCACTCGAGTTCCAGGTTGGAGATCGAGTGCTACTTAAAGTCTCACATTGGAAAGGTGTAGTTCGTTTTGGCAAACGGGGCAAACTCAATCCGCGTTATGTCGGACCGTTCGAAATCATTGAGAAAATTGGCAAAGTCGCCTACAAGCTGAATCTACCGGCAGAACTCAGTGGAGTTCACAATGTTTTCCATGTGTCGAATCTGAAGAAGTGTCTGTCAGATGAGACCCTCATAGTTCCCTTAAAGGAGCTCACAATCGACGACCAATTGCGATTCGTCGAGGAACCAGTTGAAATCACAGACCGAGACGTTAAGATTCTCAAGCGTACTAGAATACCCCTTGTTCGAGTTCGTTGGAACTCCCGTTGTGGCCCAGAGTATACCTGGGAACGAGAAGACCAAATGAAACTCAAGTATCCCCAGTTGTTTAAGAAAAATGCAACCACTACTGAGGCTGAAGTTACTACAGAATTTCGGGACGAAATTCCAAACCAACGGGGGGATGATGTGACACCCCAGGAAAACCAGGAAACCACGCAACTTAACTAGCTTCCTCAGTAACCAGGTGCTAAATTTTGGGATGAAATTTTCTTAACGGGGAGAGAATGTGACAACCCTCATGATTTCATGTATCCGTACGATTTATTAATGATAATTAAAGTGCTTGGTGACTGTGTTGAATTACTAAACAACTTTCTGATTACTGCGTCATACTTACATGTGCTTGGTGACATACTAGTCTTGTGCAGAAAATTGACTAAATGGTCCTGAATGTTTTCCTAAGTGTTAGGAATTAATTGTGTTACAAAAATATATATATAAGACACTTTACGGAATAATTAAACACTTTAACAGAACGGTATCCAACCGAACAACCGGACATTACCCGGGACACTAAAATTTTGCCAAACACATTGTTTAATTATTTCTTGGCTAGTCATGATCCCCGAACACCCTAACACTCACTAAATATCATGTAACTAACATATATAGGTATACACTTGGATTCTAACTTATGATTACCAACTAGTTACAAAATTTACATCCAACCCCCCCCCCCATACCCGAATTCGGTCACCATAGGACCCACAAAATATCCCCACCATACTTCATATCTTGTATCTAGATTACCTTCTAATTTTATATTGGATTGGTTACTTGATCTTGTAAACAAAATATTAAGAAGATATCTTTATAAGCATGACATTAGATCATCACCATCATTTCACAAAATTCACACCACTCCTTCACTCTCCTCTCTCTCCCTCTCGGCCACACATAACCACCACCACCACCACCACCATATCACAACCATCTTCATCCATTTTTGAGTTCCATTCAAGCTTAAAGGTTGATACATGGAAGCTTGCAACTTGTGGAGCTTCAAAGGATTTTGCTTCTTGCTTTTTCATCATCTTCTTCACTAGAATCATCCCTAGCCTTTGTGCTAGTAGTAAGTCCTTGTTACACCCTTGTGCATCTTGTCTTTGTAGTTAAAAGTTGTAGTATGATGGTTATGTTCAAAACACTAAAGAACAAGAACACTAAAAAGGGGTTAGACAAGAAACTTGAACATAAAAGTTTACATGAAGATGAAATCTTGTTGGGTTAAAGTGGGTTAAAGCATGCATGATATTTGATCATTGATTTCTTGATAAACCCGTTGTTAGGACATTTATTGATACGTTTTAGTAGCATCTAGACTATAAAAAGCATGCTGATTAGCATTTTCAGCCAACTTCAACTAGCTGTAAACGGATCATAATAAATCAAAAAAACTAATTTTTTGAAGCCTAAATTATGTAATTTAGAAAAATGGATCAAATGGCACTGGAATCGTAATTTTTTGAGGTCGTTTACTATTTTTAAAGGTCTGTTTTCGGACAGCAGCTCAAGCTGCGTTTTACTGCAGAAAACGTGTGTTATATTCTTCATCATAACTTGAAATCTGTGTAGAATTAGCTCATGAAAATTTTACTGTAGATGACCACTGATGTCATAGTAATGCTCCAACTAGAATTTCATAAATCGGACTTACGATGAATTTTAAATAAATTATTCCATGGACTGCAGTCAGAAAGTGATGAATCTGATTGCAGTCCGGTAAATGAATTTTTATAAAATATTGGTAATGAATTGGATCCCGAGATTTTTACACAATAATATTTGGATCATTTAAGACCTTCTGTAAAAAGTTGGGAATTTTTGGAACAGGTTAACTATTTTATTAAAATTCCCGAAAACAACCCAGTTTTGAAGATTAAAGCTGAAATGACATAAGTATTAAATTGTGTGTCTAAATGTTGGGTAGGTTATCTGAGAATAATCTAACATGTTATATTTCAATAAAAGTGTTATGTGCAATGTCGTATGTTTGCTTATGAACGGGAATAGATGGGAAGTTTATATGGGCATGAACCGTTAAAGTGATGCATGCTATGTGATAGATGCGTGTAGGAAATTTGTGCTCTATTTGAAACCACTAAATGACTAACTGGTAATCATATTAGGACGTGATTGACCGGCCTTGACTGTTAGCTATCTTTGAGAGTCAAACCGAGCAATCAAAGGTGAGTTCACACCCTTACTAAGGCATGGGATTCCCGGTGGTTGGGAATGGGATTAAATAGCTGAGATGGAACTTGTACTTTCACCACTACTAGACTACTTACCTCCGTCCTCAGATTGGGAAGGACGCCAGCGCTAAACCTACGTACTCACTACGTACCACTGTCCTCGGATTGGGAAGGGCACCAGCGGTAAACCTACGTATTCTTATACATACCTATGTCCTCGGATTGGGAAGGGCACCAGCGCAAAACCTATGTATTCACTACGTACCACTGTCCTCGGATTGGGAAGGGCACCAGCGCTAAACCTACGTATTTAATATGTACCTCTGTCCTCGGATTGGGAAGGACACATATATATACATCTAGTCTAGTGGTTTACAACATGGGGTAGCCCCCACCGTTTATGATTTGGGAAAATAAGGAAAGTTGATTTAACCTGCAGATGCAAACAAACTCATAGTTCTTGAAAAACTACTTTATAACGAACACCTACTGTGAACTCGCTCAACTTTGTTGTTGACTTGTTGTTACATGTCTTGCAGGTCGTTAGATGCTTATGGAGCTTGCACGAGGAGGAGGTCGTTGTGGGATATGGACTGTCGAGTCCCATGTTAAACATTTAAACTTATGAACTTATTAAACTTATGTTTTGGTTTCACGTCTTATGCTTCCGCTGTTTAATTTGAACTTGATTAACTAGTTTTGAAACACCAATTATATTGCGTGGTTGGATTTTATCTTTTTTAAATACATTGTTCAATATGATTGGTGGCTGGATCCTGGTCATGTCACGCCTCCAAGTGGTGATACTCCGCGTGTGGATTTTGGGGGTGTGACATTAAATATTGACCCTAAGCATGCTGAGTTCCTAAAGATTTCTAAGGTCAGTGGGAGCAGTCAAAGTCCTTATCATGACTTGCAAGGAATACAAGAGGTGGGGGGAAAATTGTGATTAAATTTCACTCCGAATTTAACTCCGATTACACTTCTTGTACACCATATTGCACCAACTCTTACAAACTTAGAATGAAAATGATAGCAACCTAACCAAGAGCTAATCTATAAAACTAAAACTTCTAACAAACCCAATACTCAACTCAGGAGGTCATCTAGGTTTAAAAGCCTACTAACTTTGATGATTACATAACCTCCCTAACTGAAGTTGAAATGGATTTTGGAAAAGTTTACTGATCCTATCTCTTCAAATTAAGCCATTAGCGTTAATCAATCTTCTAAATGGAATAAAACCGTTTTCTAGTAAAACTGTTTTTATGTGTTCGTATAACGTTTGGGATTTGATTGAATTACCTAAGAGTGTTCATAACTAAACCAAATTGTAGGATCGTGTACGGACCCGAACGAGTCTATCAGAGGTGTTCTACACAATATGAAAGGCGGAAACATACATATTGTGTGTGATTCAGCTAGAATATCAATTTTAACTGTCTTTCTATTGATATGGTAACAATTACAAGTCTGTAGACACTTCGACAGAGCTTCGCTGTCGGAAAACCTCAACCTAATTCCGTTTGAAATGAAACGGCCTAGCACCTATTTATAGACTTTGTAATTCCGTTTGAACAAGACTCAAACAAAAATAATTACAAACGGAATTACACCTTCAAACGAAATTACATGGTTCAAACGGAATTAGCTAATTCAAGCGGAATTAGCCATCTCAAGCAGAATTAACCATTTGACTTGATTTCTCGATCTTCGTGCCCTTAATAATGCAAGACTCGATACAAGACGAAGTCGACAGACGTATGCACCAAGAGACTCCCCTCGGATGTTGACGAGTCTTAAGTGTCGAGTCTTCAACGTCTTCAGTCTTTATCAGTCTGATCGCTCTCTGAAATATCTTACACTGTAAAGCATCCTTTATCTTCCTTTCTCTACTCTTTTCATCAGCACCAACATACTCCCTTCGAACAAATAATCTTTCCTCAGATGTTGATCGCAATCTGTCTTTCACAGGATCAGGATTGTGATCTGGCTCTATGCTCAGACTCAGAATCCAGGCTATCCTGCACATCCTCTATCCAAAAGTAAATTTCACAAATTTAACATTTAACAAAATTATATATCCAAACTCCCCCTCAAATTCAACCAGAATGATTTTTCAATGTTAATAACTGATGAACCACTTGTAAGTAAATATTCAAAACCTTTTCTCATTTAAACATAAACTCCCCCTAAAAAAATACTCATCATGTTTAGCACTTGGAATTTTGAAAATCAGCTTTCCAACATCAGTTGTCAAAAATCTTTTTTGAATTTTTCAAAATTTTATGCTAAAACACACTAAAATCTTTTTGTATTTTTGAATAAAATAATAATGCAATAAAGAAATATTTACAGACACTATTTTTGTGAGTTTGTGTAAGAGGATCATATCAGTTTTTGACAAGTCACAAGTACCGTTGAGCTTAGTTACACATTAAGAATTAAACAATTCACTTAGATTGCTGATATACTGATCCACTTAAATTCTCACACAAATTTCAACTGATTCAGGATATGAATTAGGTGTATTAAGAACTTAAACTCATTCATGTGTCCCACCTCTTGAATATACTCCCGTATCCAGATCCCAATATTCAGTCTTACAGGTGAGTATACCACAGATGATATCTGTAAGGGGTTAGATGCGAAGACCGTGAGAGCTCAAGTCAGAACTTCCGTTCAGCAGAGAGATGACGGCTTCGACCTTTGGTGGGTCCCCTTTAGAGGATCTTTTTTACAACAGCACATGATTTGCATTTTTTCAATGTTTCATCATTTTTTATGCTGAGGGCAGGCTTTTATTTCAAGCAAGCGTAAAGTATTCTCCGGGGACTAGGCCATTGCTTCCGCAAAATCAGAAGTCCCGGGATAATACCCCAGATATCACTGAGCATAAAGACCTAGTATCTCAGAAAGAGGGATCCTTCAAACAAGATTTCAGGGGTTACCTATATATCCAAGTAGTGTTCCCCACAAAATAAGCAAGTTTGAATTTAAGTTTATATCCCGAAAAAGCTTACTAAATGTGTAAAAACCTATCGGCATATCATCAGCGAGACCATTTAACGCTATTTAAACATTACATTTCTTTAGCATACTATAACTATCCACTGATGTACTATCATTTCCTCTTTTTCACAACAAACTCATTTTGAATTTTATCATGTTTTTGTCTTTTTCAAATTTTCAAATGTTTTTGAATTTTCTGAAAATTAATTTTTTACTCCCCCTAAAATTCAAACACATTTAAAAAAAATTTGAAAACAAACTATACAAGTAAATTGACAACTGATATTGAATCACTTCACTTCGCCATCCTCTTGGCATAAACAATCAGAACTCCCCCTTTCAACAAACTATTTTCTCATTATGATTTCAAAACACTTAAGTTTGTTTTAATCAAAATGATTTTTCCGGAAAATAAGTTTTGTTGATTTTATCACTTGTAGATTAGGGGTTCATCACATTGTTTTTCTCAAAATCACTTGAAAAATTTAACAATTTAAAATTTTATCAACGATATCACTAGTAGAAAATCAAGTACAACTTAATGTCCCTGATTTACCACTTATAAGTCGGAATATCACACATGTGAATTTCTCAAGAAAGATGCCGATTCCTGCTCCACACTTACCAACCTGGGAGCTCCGGGAAGTCAGGTTTTTCAAACAAATAATATGGACACCCAAGCCTGACCTTCCTTGGGTGTGACTTCCTCAGATTTAGTTGGAGTGTAAGTTGCCTTCTTAGATTTATAAAAATCTTTAACCCCAGTAACCTTCCCCTCGATCATCTTTCCAAAAATCTTCTTCACATTTCCATTAAACGTTTTCTCAACATCAAATTCATTCTTTTCAGAATAAAATTGATTTGAGATAGCAACTTTCCCGACTTTTGATTTAAAATTCTCAGTCCGCAATTGTGGAAAATGAACATCATCCAAAGGCGGAACTGAGTTTTCACCATTTTTAGCAACTTGTGGCTCTTCTGATTTTGTGGAATCAGATTCATCGCCAGATTTTACATATGATTTCTTAACAACCCAAGCTTGATTGTTAAGATTTCCCCTTCGCTTGTAAAACCTTTTCGAACACTCACCAACTTCATATGTTGAATTTTTAAACACTTTAAATTTTTCAGTTGGTGGTTCGGTTTTATCAACAACTATTTCTTTGAGTTTTTCTGAAACTCCCTGTTTTGTGTTTGTTGCCTTAGGACAGTTCCAGGCGATGTGACCAACTTCTTGACATCTGTAACAGGTTCTAGTCTCTTTTCTCTGATGAGCTTCAGTTTTCTTCTTTTCAGCAAGAAATTCCTGATTTAACTGTCTCCAGAATGAGCTCTTCTTTTCATCCTCAGCAGAAGTACCTGAAACAAATTTTGTATTTGTTTTAGAAATTTTCTCATTTTTATGATTTTCTGGTGGTATAAAACCTAATCCTTTCTTTTTGTAATTACCGTTATGGTTTGGTTTCTTTTGAAAACCTGAATCAGAACTGTAACCTTTTTTCTTGTTTAAACGTTGTTGAACTCTAGAGGTGTAAGGTCTCGGTTTTTCAGAAAAATTTACATTTTTTATTTCAGAAATATTAATTTCTGTTAGTTTGAAAATCTTTTTTATCATTTCTGGTTTAACACCTCTTATTGGAAAGTCTTTATCAAAATATAATTTGTCAGAATCATTCAAAGTGTATGCCACTTCAAATGTTCCGTCATTCAAATTGGATTTTGACAACAAAAATTCTTTATTATACACCCGTTTTCCTGACGACTTTGAACTCTTGACAGACGAACTTGAACTCCCGGACTCAGACTGTGACTCTGACTCCTCATCCTTATCCAACACCTGATCGACCATCTTTTTTATTAACTCAGACTCATGATCTGTGTCGGACGCTGTGAATGTGATGTCAATATTGTCTGGTAACACGTCGGTTATCTCGGATTCTAACTTTATATTGACTGCCTTTTTTACTTGTTCTTCATTTGGTTTTCTAGGCGAATACCCTTCCCAAATCGGAGGCGGACACTTTTTATAATTGACACTCTGTTTCTTACCAATATCTTTCTTCTCAGACTTCTTGTCCTGAAACACTTCAAAACCTGCAACAGTTGGATAAATTCTGTCAATTAAGTAATCAGAACTTGAATAACTTTTCAGTAATCGTCTGATTCTTTCATTTTCAACTTTTCACTTTCCAACTCTTGCTTCAACTTCGCACATTCTTCAATGTAGTAATTGATCTCCTTTTGTTTTGACATCATTGTTGCATTCACCATTGTCAAAGCATCTTCTCTATCAGAGTTTGTCTTCTGCAAACTATTCACAGTTTTGTTCAATATATCGTACGACTCTTTCACATTCTTGACATCAAATAACAACTTTTCTTTCAACTTTTCAAGCTCACTAAACCTTTCATCTTTATCTTCACATTGTTTGCAAGGTTCTAAACATGTAAGACAAGGTTTTGTGACTTCAACAATCTTTTCAATCTCCACAATCTTCTCGACTTCAACTATCTTTTCCACTTCAACAATTTTCTCAACAATCATAACTTCTTCCATTTCTTTTGCAGCTTTTCTCTCTTTAAGTTTCTTCAATTTATCTGCAAAATAAAATTCAAAACTGTCAGAAGATAAATGAGTTTTTCCAATGTTTATCTGTACAATTTCTTCATCATCACTAGTATCTGTTGAACTGTTTTCAGAAGAAACAGATTCTTCATCTTGACTTTTTTCTTCATCAGCTAACACTGCTATCCATTCTTTCATCAATTCTGCCTTTTGAACAATTTGAGCAATGAAAGCTTTAAACTCCCTATTCTCATCCACAAACCTATCCCAGCTAAATCCTGGAGCCATTTTCTCATCGTCTTGATCAATGATACCATAATAAGCTTTCTTGTTTGCATCTTCGATCATTTTCCCATGAGCAGTTTGTGAATCTTTTTGTTGATGTGGTTGATGAGCAACTTGTTGATATATGGCTTTCCGATAGTAATCATGACACCAAACGGATTCTTTGCTCCATTTGCTTCTTGATTTTTACATTCTCGCTTAAAATGTCCTTTCTCCCTGCATCGAAAACAAGTAACTTTAGATTTATCAAAACCTAAAGTAGAGACATTTGCATCTAAGAAATCATTTCTTCCTGTAATCATTTTGAATTTCTCAGCTCTCTTTAAAACACTTGCTAAACACCATTTAATATCCATAAGCTCCAATTCCTCTGCATCAATCTGGTCATAATCTTCCTTGGTTAGCATAGGATTACCAATTCTTCCAGCAATCAATCCTTCATACGATTCAAAAGCAGTAACCAGTAATGCCATATGACTTTTAACAACTTCTTCAGAAAAATTCTGACCATTTTGAAGATGCAATGCAACATTGCACTGAATCAAATGTCCATTACCAACATTTGTATTTTGAACACTTGAAGGATTAACATTTGAAAATCCGCTAGTGTTGATTGAACTTTGACTGACTGATCCAGATGAATTTCCTGCACTAAAAGCAGTTTGGATCTTTGGACTTGCTTCAAATTTCTCAACATTTCCTTTGTAATATAACTTGATGTCTTGTTAAATATTTGAATTATTCATTCTTGCAATTTTTTGCTGTTTAAGATCTTGTCCCTCAAGTTTCTCAATGAATTGTGCAATTGATAATCTACTAAATTCTCCTGTATTCTTTAAAATCACGAGATATGTACCCCTTTCTTTCTGAGGTAAAGCATCAGCTAACTTCTCAACCCATTCTGCTGGAGTTTTAGTAATTTTCAACTGAGACATGGTACACACAAGATGACAATATCTCTCAATGAGAGTCTTTGTAGATTCACCTGGCATACTTGTAAACAACTCAAATTCTTTCTTCAATAATGATTTTTTGCTATTGATCATTTCCGTACTTCCTTCAAATTTCTTCTCAAGTGCCTCCCATATTGAAAAAGCACTACCATCATGCTGAAGCAACACAAATATATCCTCTTTGACAGTTTCTCTCCTTTATAACTATCTCTTTCTTTGTCTGTAAATTCTGAGATGATTTTATCAACTTTCAAAGCGTTCTGTGGTCTAACATATTTTGTTTCAATGCTTTCCCAAGCTCTTAGATGGTTTGCCTGAACCCAATTCTCAAAACAATTTTTCCAGCCATGATATTCTTCAATTCCCATGAGTTTCGAGGGTTTTTGCAAAGTTCCAGTTTCGTTTTCCAAGTTCATGTTCTTAGCAATGTCAGCTGGACTAGTCGGGGATGTAGCAAACGCTTGTAGAACTCTTCTTCCGTGATTCGGTAAAAAGTTTCACAAAAAGACACTTTCAAACGAGATTAGGTCTTTCAAACGAGATAACAACTCAAGCGAAATCACCCCTTCAAACGAGATTAACCTGCACACCAACTTCAAACGGAATCAAGATTCAAGCGAGATTAGAATTTCAAACGAGATTACCTGATTTCGTTTGAAAATTCAAGCAAAATAGCACACTGAAGCGGAATCACTAATTCCGTTTCAAACTTTCAAACGGAATATCAACTTTCAAGCGAAATAAGGTGCAAATTCAAACGGGATTATGTTTTCAAACGGAATTAACACCAACTTTCAAACGGAATTAAGCTGATGTCATCATTTCGCTCCAACTTTTCAAACGGAATTACAATTTTTATCAGTTTTAGAATGAATTAAAGTCCAATTTTCTCAAGGATTTGTTAATATACTATTTCGCTTATGATGTGAGAAATTCAGATCATTTTGACCGTGAAAAGTTGTTCAATTTAGTAAAGAAGGTGTAGAAGTAAGAAAATGAGATGAAATCAAGCTGAAATCTGCAGAACTCCTCCTCCTGAGCTCTGATACCACATGTAGGATCGTGTACGGACCCGAACGAGTCTATCAGAGGTGTTCTACACAATATGAAAGGCGGAAACAGACATATTATGTGTGATTCAGCTAGAATATCAATTTTAACTGTCTTTCTATTGATCTGGTAACAATTACAAGTCTGTAGAAACTTCGACAGAGCTTCGCTGTCGGAAAACCTCAACCTAATTCCGTTTGAAATGAAACGGCCTAGCACCTATTTATAGACTTTGTAATTCCGTTTGAACAAGACTCAAACAAAAATAATTACAAACGGAATTACACATTCAAGCGAAATTATATGGTTCAAACGGAATTAGCTAATTCAAGCGGAATTAGCCAACTCAAGCGGGATTAACCATTTGCCTTGATTTCTCGATCTTCGTGCCCTTAATAATGCAAGACTCGATACAAGACGAAGTCGACAGATGTATGCACCAACACAAATCCTAATATATAAACGTTAAGACACTAAGAAGCATGATTGATTGTCAAAGGTTATACTTAGAAATAGATAAATTATCAAAGATTTCTTTGAGGATCATCACTGTTCTAGTAGCTTATAATAGTTTAAAGCTACATTAGATGAACATTAAAAACATTTTTTTCCTAATAACTGGCTGGCATATTTACATGTTCATAAAACAACCTGAAAGTTCCAAACTGAAGGTTAAAGAACACTTTATTTGTAAGCCTATAAAATCCATGTATGGGTTAATGCAAACATCATAATGTGATGAAATCTTAACGTAATTATTTTCATCAAGAATCAACTGGATTAATGTACCTCCCTCAAGATGAGTGGGAGCAACTAAATTAAACTTGTCTACATAGATGATATTCTTTTGACAGGTATATGTTACATAAGTCAAGGCATTGTTAACACAAACTTTGATATAATAGATCTCAGAAATATCTCTTACATGATAGATATCATAACATGCCGAGATAAACCTAATGGGGCATTAGTTTTGTTCCATAAGTTTAACCTTAAATGGGTCCTTACATATGTAACAAATATTAATGCTCTCATTTAGAGGATAATAGGATAAACGGGATTATTTACTTACGCTTCATTAATTAGAAGCCTTATGTAAGTTTAAGTCTATACTCGTTTAAATATTGCTCACATTGCAACACACTAGATATGTCTAGATTAACGTGAAGCATTTAATAGAGTATTACAATATCTTTAAAAGAAACAAGAGGCTATAATTTAAAGAAGAAGTGAGAACTAAAACCGGTTGATTACTCTAACTTTGTAATATTCAAAGATGACAAAATGTAATGTCGGGTATATCTCTATGTCAGCAGACAAAATCTATCTCATGGAGGAGTCATAACGGACTGATATCAACAACCTAAGTTATAACGACATAATATAGTCACAAAATGTTGTTAGAAATTTATTAGTGGACTCATAAGTTTATTAACTCTATATAATTAATATTTTGAAGACTTAGGGGCTGTTTGGCAACATCTGAATCAATAAGTGCTGAATGAATAAGAGGTCTGAACGGTTAAGAGACTCTGAACCAGTAAGTGCTGAACCAGTAAAGTGTTGTTTGGTTTGCACCTCTGAATGACTATGTAAAGTGACATTTTTACCCCTCAAAACAGAATGTATAACTTCAAAATTAATCAGTTCAACGGAGATAGACTAAACAGAATACAACAGACATTATATACACAGAGAATCAGTTCAATTCAATCTACCTTCACATAAAACGATGAATGAGTTCAAATAAAACCACAAATGAAACATAATATTCAAACAAGAAACAAAACCACAAATGAAACATAATATTCAAACAAGAAACAGAGAATCAGTTCAATTCAACCTTTCACATACAACGATGAATCAGTACACATAAAACCACAAATGTAACATACTTGGTGTAAAATGGTACCTTAATCAACGGCGGAGGTGTCGGCTGAGGTCCGATTGAGGGGGAGGGCGGCGCTGTTGAGGTCCGATTGAGGGGGAGGGCGGCGCTCTGTGGAGGTTCGGCCGTGGAGGAAGGTGTCGGCTGTGGAAGTTGGGCCGTGGAGGAAGGTGTCAACCGTGGAGGAGAGGAGAGGAGAGGAAGATGGGGGTGCTGGAAGAAGAAGAGGAGAATGTCGTTGTTTTGTTTTTGTTAGGGCACAATTGTCATACTTTTCATTCAAATATCATAACTAGCTGAACCATTCAGTCTGAATGGTTCCATTAAGAGTTGGCTATTTGATGAACCAAACACCCTAACCTTTGACCGATTCAGAGGCTTGCCTCTTAATGGGGTCATTCAGTTGTAAACAAACAGCCCCTTAGTGTGATAAAGTCAGCTACCTTGACTCCTTGAACAGTAACAGTTCGAGAGGTGCTGCATTAAATTTCGATACACAATTAATTATTCGTTTATGAACGAATTGAGGAAACTAAGTCTTTGTATCGAATACATTCATGATATGATTAAGTGAAGAAACACGGAACTAATTATGGGACTAATCAGTTTGGTTTATGTTCCTATCATAGTGGTTAATCTTCCTTAGGATTTCCTGAGCTCTTTAATGATTGAATGATCCTGCAAAACAGAACACTGTTACTCGTTAAGAGGGGAATATGGGGGTTTCCCTCTTAACCGGGCTCCGAAATGAGAATAAGCGACTGCTTTGGGGAAGATAATTAAGTATTAAGAGTGAGAGTAGAGAGAATGGAATGTTTAACCTGTGAAGTGAGGCCCCTATTTATAGCCGACGAGGTGTAAGAGGATACGGGCTGATGGGCCTTGGGCCTGAAGGCGACAACATAAGGGATATGCTCCTTGTCTCACTGGTGTCGACCGTTAGTGGTTAGCAGGAGCTCTTGGGAGTTGGCGCAATGTGATTGGATCCACGTGTCACTGTTGTCGGCCTGGCCGCCTTTCTGCCATCAGCAGGTAAGTGGAGATCGTGGGGTAGTTGTCTCTGCCCTGTGATTGGTGCCATGTAGGCGTCCTTAAGTACTTTTTGTCTCCTGCATGTCAGAAGATCGTGGAGCACGATTGAGCAGGGCCAGAAGGACGCTGATTGGCTCTTTACTTGTACCTTGTGTACTATCTGAAACATCATGGCGTTGCTTCCCTGCGCGATTCTTACTGAGCACGTAACTACCCCGCGCAGGAGTATAGGTTACTGCATGCTCGTTCTGAATAATAAGTGTTGAAAATTGAGCTTCCTATTGCTTAGACCTCGCGCCACATCAAAGAATGTTGATGTAACCGCGCGACGTTAGCGACAAGAAATTTACTAAATAAGGAGTATGGTCCTGCGCGCAACCTTGACGGAGGTTTGCGCGGCTTTTTGGGACCATACCCCTTCAAGTCCCCCCAGTCCAGTGCTGCACCATGTCACACCCGCTCATAGCGGAAACGCAAGGTGTGATCTGTCTGGTTTTCATTGCATAAATATCGATGTACATGAACAAACTATATGAATAAAGCATACTCCATTTCCATTACATAGTGTTTCAAAAGATTACAACATAAGTTTAGTGTGTCGGTTACAAACCATTAACATGAAAATAAAGCGTTATTGTTTCATACATTAACTTGAACTAAACTACAAAGGTTTAAACCATCATATTTCCGCAAAGAGGCGGAATATAATAGTTAAACCCTTCAAAAGATGGCATGGAGTTCCAGTACTTGTTATCTTGACTGGGAAATCCGACATGGTCCTTTAATTCCCTGAAATACATGTTAAGTTTGGAAAACATCAACAAAAGTTGGTGAATTCATGCAATTTAGTTGTAAACGATGTATGAAAAATGTGAGTTGTAGTATGTAAAGCGTCAATGAAATCGTTGATCATTAATGTTTTGCAAGGACATTAATATGTGTGACGAAATAGGAAGCAAACCAACCCTAGACGATTTTATGCCGATTCCTATCGACTGGGACACAAACGCACTCTTCCGTAGGGGTCCATGACCAAGAGTGGGGCTCGCCAAAACCCATTAGATCTAAGCCTTTGTTCCTTGGTCCAAACTGGATTAATGGTGCTTATAGTATGGCCCTAATTCGCACATGATCTATGGTGTTTCATTACCTAACTTTAACATACTCTGAACATGTATCTTCCCCGATAGTTGTAAAGTTGTAAAACATTTAAATGAATAGGGGAACATGAACTCACTGTATTGCGTCCTGAAAATAGATGTAAATAAGATCTCACGTGCGGTCGTCCTGAATAGCGTGGCGACCTACAAACGTTCTTATTTTTGTTAGACACTTCGGTCTTTGAAAAGAACTTGAGTACAAGTCTTGTGTCTTGAGTATATGTAAGACTTGTATATCTTTACTGTTCGTTAACTGGGTATTCGATGTATGAGTTGTTCAAATGTTCGTTAACTGTGTATTCGATGTATGAGTTGTTCAAATGTTCGTTAACTGGGTATTCGATGTATGAGTTGTTCAAATGTTCGTTAACTGGGTATTCGATGTATGAGTTGTTCAAATGTTCGTTAACTGTGTATTCGATGTATGAGTTGTTCAAATGTTCGTTAACTGTGTATTCGATGAATGAGTTGTATAGTCGGATCTCGTCCGCTGAATCTCGTGTCTTGTATGTATCACTTGTATAGTTGTGTTTCCAATAATAGTATCATTGGGCCAAGCCCATGTTTTCAAGTTATTGGGCTTAAATAGTGCTGGGCCTCAAATAGTGTTGGGCCTCAAATAGTGTTGGGCCTCAATAGTGTTGGGCCTCAAATAGTGTTGGGCCTCAAATAGTGTCGGGCCTCAAATAGTGTTGGGCCTCAATAGTGTTGGGCTTGAATAGTGTTGGGCTTGAATAGTGTTGGGCTTGAATAGTGTTGGGCCTCAATAGTGTTGGGCTTTGGCCCATATGTTTGGTGTTTGGGCTTAGCCCATGAATTTATGTTAAGCCCATAATGAAGTTAAGCCCATTAAGAAAACTAAGCCCATTAAGTGTAAGTAGCCCATTTGTAAAAATAGTCTATTAAGTATATTAAGCCCATTTGTAATAAAAATAGCCCACTAGTATAATAAGCCCATTTATTTTTATAAAAACCTTTTTATAAAAATTTACTAAGTACACTTGTTAGTAAATAAAACATACTAGTTTTTATAAGTTTATAAACATCCGAATTTTTGTTATCGATGACATATTTATATTTCGTGTCGAAAGATCGTCTAAACGTCGTAGTAACTCCCCGGATTGGTGACTCGTTTAAGGATTCGTCCGTTGTCCGTTTTGACCATAATTGGTGTCCGATTATTAGAATCGTCCGTAACTCGTTTTAAGGCGTAATTATGTGAAGTCTCGTAGGACTTTTGTTATAACGTGTTTTGAGTTTAAAGGCGACATGAGATTCAAGTTCCTACAATGATATATATAACTAATATACCAAGTAATATATCACACAAAAATTGTTTAAAGTACCCAAATATATATTTTCTAAAAAAAATATATATTTTTCTTGTCTTTTATTTTATAAACCCTTCTTTAATAACTTTTATAAATCTTGTAGAGATTTACCCAAAAATGTTGTTATTTTATAAAATAAAGTTTTTATAAAAATTTGCCATATAACCTTTGTATTTTTATCTTAACCATGTTTCATTAAACATATCATTTTCTTTATTACATCAACAACAATTTATACAACATCTTAACTAAACATTATGAGACTTTTATAACATGAATTTATTAAGATGTTATGCAAATCATGTAGGGTTTTAAACATGATCCTTTCATATGTTAACTAGTTCAAAAACCAAGTTAAATTCTAGTTTTAACAACTTTTATAAAAATCTTTAGTTGTATGTTAATTTTTATAATCTTGTGAAAGTCTTGTTTTTAAACATAAACCCTATATACTTTCACAAGATCACTAGATATGATCATTCCTTTAATCCTTTATGTTAAAACCCTTTAACATAAACATGTATAATTTTTAGATCATATCTATCAACATCTTCTAACACTTTATTTGTAGCATAATCATCATAACAAGATCTAAATAAGCATATATCAAGTCTTAGATCATAATATAAACAATCATAATTATATCATGATTTTTATTCTTTGCTTCTTTGTATTTTCTTCATGTTTATTATGTATGATTTCCTTGGTTATTATTAGTAATAATAACAATCATAGGCATAATATTTGTATAAAAAAATAGATATAGAAGCTTACTTATAGCACTAGGCTAGGGATGATCTTAGAAGATTATTAAGACTAAGAAGATGATGATCTTGTTGGTAGAATACTTTTGTATGGATGGAAACCCTTCCTTTTACTTCCAAAAGCTTTAGATCCTCTTATGTTACTTGGAAATCCATATTGATCATGAAGGAGGTAATAAAAATAATTGGGTTTTTGAGGGTGTTCTTGTGAAAAAGATGAAGATGATGAGATAGTTTTTTTTTTTTTTTTGAAAGATAAGTTGAAAAGGGTGGTAAAATGCTAGTAAACTAAATGAGACATAATGTTATAATCATCCACTAACATCATCCACTTGCAACCAACAAATAATATCTAGATATTTGCATGTGAAATATGGGTATGGGACCCACTAAAAACGTTCACCACATGTGGGGGGGGGGGTTAAAGTGTAACATTTTTATAAAAATGTCTTAAACATGTAGATATTTTGGTAATTAGGCTAAGTATGGTGATTAGGGGTAATCTTTCACCATTAGGAGGTAATTAGTGATTCGGAATGTTAATTATCATTAACAAATTCACTAAACTAGTAGAAATGGTATTTTGATATCTTAAACGACTTCCGTTTGGTCGTCGGTTCAATAAAAGCACTTTTAATTCCTACCGACGAAGTTTTTCCGTAAGTTGTAAATCCGCAACCAAGAGATGTATAAAGGGATTTCCAAATGTTTTCAAAATGTTAGGTGATCATTACTAGTTTAAAATGATCCAAATAATGTTAGATGGTTACTAAAAAAAAAGATCCGATATCGTTCGGATAATCGTTACGCTTTGTTTCCGTTTGTCGGTATTTGAACGCTAAGCTTGTGTATTTTGTGTGAACTGATGTGATTATGGTTCGGATGATACCCGAAGGTATCTTCATATGAATTCTATGTTAAATAATATTTTTACATGTCGTAAAAATATTACAAAGCTGATTTCTGCAGAATTTCTGCGGAAAAGTGTAGAAATCGTCGCTTTTAGTGCTTTTCGGCAGTTTTCGGTGCTACCGGACATTGGTAGTATATTAAACCAAACCCTTGCATTCCCATATAGGGTTTAATGTTCATTTGATGTTGGACTTCCGTCTAAGTCCTAAAGATGTAATTTAGATGGTTTCGCTGGATCCTGAGTTTTCGTCAGCACGCTAGTTCACTAGATACTGCTCTAGTTGTTTCGATGCATTGTTTACATTGTTTCAAAGGTAACCAATAAAATGAATCATGTGCATCATAATTGAATATTCCATAAGTATTCTAAGATGTATATTATGTAATACGCAGTTCGAGTGTTCGAAATGCATAAAAATGTAGCCAAAATGAGTACTTTAAGTGTAAGAAAGTTACCGAAAAGTGTCAGTTGTCACACACCATGTGCGAGGCAAGTGGTTGGAGCTCTGGACTTAGAAAAAAGAGTTGCAGAGAGTGCTTGTTTTTTGTTTGGCAGGCGTGCGCATGCAAATGTTTGACATTTGTTACGGCGCGCCTACATATCTGGGCAGGTGATGATTCTTTGCTTTGTGTTGTTATGGCGCGTGCCTTGGGTAACTTCTTCATTAAGTTTGTAATGATTTTAGGCGGGAATTCCTTGAAATTTGAAATCTGACAAGTTGGTGAGAAACGTCGTTGATGGTGACGTTTGAATTGACCACTTAGACGGCTGTCATCAAGTTGTCTCTGACGGTTGGTCATCTCGTCAGGAGAGTGAGCTCCACGCGTGCGTAGTAACCGTCACTCCGGGATTCCCGCCTTACGTGTCATCTTCTGATTGGTCACGTGCGCGGCGATCCCGGCACGTTTACCCATCGCATTAAATGCGATGGGTATATATATCCGAAGAGATGTGGGAGGTCATCACTTTCTCTTCTACTATCGCTCTATTTCTCCCTATTCATCTCCTTTGTATCTTCAAACCTTCAAGTTTTGTAGCAGATCTTCAAGATCCTTCTTCATATTTTCAAGTTCTTCCAGAAAACTTGAAGTTTATTCACTATGTCTGAAGAACACCAAGAGGATATTCCCGGAGAAGAAGGCCCTGTTCCCGTTCTCTGGTGGGACTTAGGTCTTTTTGAACAAATTGTACGGGGTTTCCGGTTTCTACCGAAATGGGATGCCTGATATCCCGGCCAAAATCAGACGGCCGCCGATGCACCGCCGGGCTATATCAAGTTATTTGAAGATTTCTTCCATCAAGGCAACTTCCGGTTGCCGGCGACGAACTTTCTGGCCCATATTCTTCAGTTTTATGGTTTTCATATATCGCAGATGAGTCCACCGGGGATGGTGAGAGTTCGACATTTCGAGTTTTTATGTCGTTCTCATGATATCGAGCCAACGGTTGAGAGATTCCGGGCATTTTACCAGTTTATCCGGAATACGGGCTTCTATTCCTTTGCTAGTCGAGGCGCTGCGAAGAAGATACTCTTGAACCCTCCCAAGAGTTTCCATGACTGGAAGCCAAAGTTTTTTTATATTCGGGAGGAGGTGATCCCGATCGCCATGACATTCCGCGCTTGGTCTGAGCCGATTGTGAAAGAGGATCTGACGATTCCAAAAAATGAGGCTTGGTATCAGCAGCTTACTTCAACCCCAAACCGAGTGTTTGGTGAGAGTGTCCTTGTCGCGGCGCAGATGAGTGATCAATGGCCGCCCGAGAGCGAGAACGTTCCTGTCTTGAAGTTCCAGGATAAAGGTTAGTTATTTCGTTCGTTTTGTTGGTTTTCTGTTTCGCAACTTTGTGTTTATTTATATAATTTGTCATGTAGAGGCGCGTCTGTATCAAGCTGCCTTTTCCACCTTTGGTGGTTCCATGGGTGTGCGCCCGCTCCGAGCTGGGGAGGAGTATTAGTATGAACAGATTAAGGGTAATTTCATGTACCCAGTTGCTGATGCTTTCGCCGCTCCGCCTACTGCAACCGAAGGTGCGCATATACCTAACCCTCGCCCCTTGCGCTCTGTGACTTCTGCTGGGAAAGAGATTGTCTATCTTTCCAGCGAGGAGTCTGTGGGATCATCAAACGGAGGGCTAAGTTCGTGGTCTAACGTCTTTGCAGGTGTGTTGCGCGACCTGGGTATTGACCTTGAAGAGAAGAAGAAAAAACGTACCAGGAAGAAGAAGGTGATCATCCTTGAGCCTGAGGTGATAAGCAAAAAGGGCGGGAGTAGCCGCGCAGCTTCTGGTGCTGCTGATAAAGGTACTCTTCGGCTTCGTCAGAGTAACTTGAAAGATTATGTGATAATTAGTGACTCACTTGAAGGCTTGTCGCATATAGGCGTAAAAAAGGTTGGAGCTGGTGGCTCAAAGAGTTCTGGTAGTGCGGGTTCTCGCAACCCAGATGCTGGTGCTACTCCGCCCTCTGTTGCGCACGTTGAAGAAGAGGAGGAGGAAGAAGAGGAGGAGGAGCCCGCTGCAAGTTTGATTGTTAGGAAAAGGAGCCGGAGCGAGACCACAGCAGGTGGGTTTGTTGCAATAGGCGCGGGTTCTAGTTCGGCGGCTGGTCAGGGTGGTGTAATACACGGCGCGCCGCCGCGCTCTCCGATAGGCCCCCGGGATACTTTGGGGGATATTTATTACAAGTCTTACACTGAAGAGAGCCGTGGTGACGCTCCGCACCAACCGCCATGGGGCTTAAAGCAAAAGGATACCTTCCTCGAGTTCGCGCCTTGCCGCGACTGGTTGTTGAATTCCATTCCTCCAGGTGAGGTTGATCGCCAAAGGGCGCACACCCACATCGGGTTATATCATGCTTATGTTGTTGGTGAGGCCAACACCCGCACTGCTAACCAGGAAATTGTTCGCGAGTGGCGAACACTGGTTAGGGAGAGGGATGATTGGGAGAAATACCGCGATCGGATACTAAGGCGTGCTACTGAGTTGGAAAAATCTAGAGTTGCTTTTGACGAAGAGAAAGCGAATTTCGAGGCTGACCGGAAATCGGAAGAGTGGGGGCGCGAGGGCCTGAGGGGCGAAAGAGAAGGCCGAATGGAAGAAAATTTGCGCCGAGGATCTGCTGGCGAAAAAGAAGGCCGAATGGAAGAAAATTTGCGCAAAGGACAACGAGCGCATGTATGCGGCTCGAGCTAAAATTACCGATCTTGAGAGTCAGGTTGCGGAGTTGAAAGGGAAGGTTGAAGATGCGCAAGCTGCCAAGGAGCAGGCTGAGGTTAGAGACTCTTCTCTTTCAATTTGTGCTTTTGTTTAGCAGGTTAACTGAGTCTTTTATCCCTTGCAGGTTCAGCTGGCTGAGGTGAAGGTGCAGCTGTCAAGTAGGGACAAGGATTTGATTGCCAAGGATGTCGAAATCGCTGAGCTGAAGCGCCGTTTGCAAGAACAAGTTGACAGAAGCGAGTCCCTGGAAATCGACCTTGAGGCCGAAAAGTCAAAAGTTGCTTTAGCTGAGAAAGCCAGGCAAAAAGCCGAGGAGGCGCGAGCCATAAGCTCTTCCGCCTTGAATGTGGCGCAAAATAATTATGCTGAGGTTCAGGGTATTGTTGACACGCTATCCTCAGATACTGAATGGCTGCGCGGCAGGGGAATAGTTCTGGTATTTGTCTCTTTTTAACTTAGGTTTTATTTACTAAGTCAGCTCCTCATTTGCTCGTTCTTGTGTAGATAGCCAACTCGATTTTGAACGCTGGCGAACTGGATAAGACTGTTGCCGCTCTCATAGATGCTTCTCGGGCCGTTGGTCATCGCGGGGGTTATATGGAGTGTGCGCAGCATGCCGAAGAAATGTTTGGTCAAGAGTTTGATACCAGTCATTGTTCGGTGATCAATGAAGCTGACGCCGAGTTGGCTCGTGCTGAGAATGCTTACAATCATCTAGCCTTGCCTGTAATGGACTTGGTCGCGAAGGCTCTAGAGAATGATGACTGGTGCGCACGTCTAAAGGGTATTCTCGACCCACCAGAGCATGTTGAGCTGTCTGACGAAGAGGAAACGGCGGGCAATGATGGTGGTGATGAAGGCGATGATGGTGGCGACAAGCATGATGATGATGATGCTGGTGATGGTTTCGAGTAGATAGTATTGACAGGCTTTTTGCCTTGTGATTTTTCTTCTATCTTTGCGATGTTAGTAGTTGTGCGGTTGCGCTTGTTTTTGGGTCAAATGAATGACACTTTGTTTTTATGTAACTGTTGCGCGGTCGCGCTTATTAAATATAAAGCTTGCTTATTCTTTCCCGTTACAATTATTGCACTGTTGTTAGAAACTTTGGTTAAGTTAGCGCGAATAAATGTAAGTGTAGCCATGGTCTCGTGTTGTGTTCGCGGCGGACCTCGGAGGTATAACTCAAGAGCTCATAATTCACTGAAGTGTTTTCGTGCTAATCAAAAGTTTAACATGCATTTGTAACTCAAGGAGCAAGGTGATAAAAGAAAACATGTCGTATGCTTTCATTAATTGGGAAACAGGCGCTTAGGCCAATCATACATTGCAGATAAGTAACATAGGGGCGTTTAGCCAACATAGGAGATTTAAATGGCGCGTGGCCTGCATGAAATAAATGGCGCATGGCCCAGAGTATTTACATATAACACTTGCGCAGTTGTTGCGCATTCCATGTGCAGGGGATGATGTGTCCATCCAATGTGCGCAATTTGTATGCCCCCTTTCCTAGCACTTCATGAACCAAGTATGGGCCTTCCCATTTGGGTGCTAGCTTGCCGGCGCGTTCAGCGTTTGAAGCTTCGTTGTCACGGAAGACGTATTCTCGTAGAGTGAAGGTACAAATGCGGACTTTCGCATTGTAGTACCTTTCCAGTTGTGTCTTATATTTCGCTTATTTGATACGCGCGATCTCGCGTCTTTCTTCCAATAGGTCCAAATCGAGACTTCGCTCTGCTTCATTATCGACCGTGTCGACTGCTGTCAAGCGCGGTGAGGGGAGTCCAACTTCCGCCGGGATAATTGCCTCCGAGCCGTATACTAGGCTGAAGGGAGTTTCGCCGGTGCTTGTCTTCGGCATGGTTCGATGAGCCCACAGGATGCTTGGGAGCTCATCTACCCAGCCTCTTCTCTTTGTGCCCAGTCGGGCTTTGATCCCCTCGATGATACTCTTGTTCACACTTTCAACCTGCCCGTTACCTTGGGGATGCGCAACGGAGGAGAAAGTGTGCTCGATTTTCATCTCTTTCATCCACTTCTGGAGGTCTTCCAACGCAAAGTTGGTGCCATTGTCAGTTACAATCTTGAGTGGTAGGCCAAATTGGCAGATGATGTGCTCCCAAATGAACTTACGCACCATCATGGCTGTGGTTGAGGCGAGGGCTTTGGCCTCCACCCATTTCGTAAAGTAGTCGACGGCCACTATTATGAACTTGACGGCGCCAGGAGCCTTTGGGAAAGGTCCCACCATATCAATTCCCCACTGCTGAAAGGGCCAAGCAGTGGATACAGGGATAAGATCGTTTTTTGGGCGCATGGTTTTTGGAGAGTGTCGCTGACAGGAGTCGCACTTGCGCAGCTCCTTCAGGGCGTCGACATGCATCCCTGGCCAGAAATATCCAGCGTTCATAATCTTCACGACAACCATGCGTGGCCCTGCATGGATGCCGCAGACTCCTTCATGAATCTCCCTTATCAAATAGTTTGCATCTTGGGGGTCCACGCAGCGCAGTAGTGGTCCCAAGAAGGATTTTCGGTACAAAATACCACCATTCATTTCGTACTGCAGGGCCTTGTTTTGAATCTTCCTTGCCTATGCTTTGCTCTCAGGGAGGATTCCTTCTTGCAGATATTGAATTATAGGGGTCATCCAGGATGGCTGCCCTATTTCGATCACGTTGACTTGTCGTAGCAGAACTGATGGATTCTTGAGTACTTCAATCCTTACATCTTTGGCGATATGTTGAAAGGAGGTTGAAGCCAGTTTCCTTAAAGCTTCTGCTGGTTTGTTTTCAGAGCGGTTGATGTGAACTACCTTGTAGGACTTGAATTTTTGGAGCAACTCTTTCGCCTGATCCAAATATAAGGCCATAACTTCTCCCCTTGTATCATAGATTCCGTTGATTTGACTGGCGATCAAAAGTGAGTCAACGTGCGCTTGAAGATTCTTGGCTCCCATTTTTATGGCGAGGCGTAAGCCTACCAGAAATGCCTCGTACTCCGCCTCGTTGTTGGTGTTTTTAAAATCCAACTTGATGGCGTAAGTAAATTCATGATTTTCGGGGCTCACAAGGCGCAATCCTGCTCCTGCGCCATCCTCGTTTGAAGCCCCATCAGTGTACAACATCCATAACTCATTCGTCGATTCTTTCACAGGGGTCTCAACAAGCTCACAATCCTTGATTTTATCAATTGGGACTTCTGTGATGAAGTCCGCTAGAACTTGACCCTTGATGGCTGGGCGCGTACAGGATGTTATGGCCTCCCAGCGCGATTGCCCATTTTGCTAACCGCCCAGATGTTTCTGGCTTTTGCAATATCGTGCCGATGTGGAAATTGGTAAGTACGGTGATCACATGCCCTGTAAAGTATCTGCGCAGCCTCCGAGAGGCGTGTAGCAGCGCAAACACCAATTTCTCCATTGTGGAGTATCTTGTTTCTGGATCGGTAAGCACCCTGCTGACGTAATAAATTGGAGTCTGTATTCCGTTTCTCTCTGCAAGTAATACCGAACCTACTGCCTTATCCGAAGAAGATAAGTACAGTGTGAGCGGTTCTTTTTCGAACGGCGCGGTCAGGGTAGGGAGTTCGATCAAGCACTCCTTCATTTGTTAAAAAGCGGCCACTGCTTCAGGCGTCCATCTGAATTCTTGCTTCTTCACACAATTGCGCAAAGTGCTGATAAAGGGATATGACTTTGCGGTGTGGTTTGACAGAAAACGGTTAAGCGCGGCTAGGCGGCCAGCCAACCATTGCATCTCTTTGATTGTTCGTGGCGATGGCATCCGCTCTATCGCCTGGACCTTTTCTGGATTCACGTTAAAGCCGCTGTTTGTGACTATGAAGCCTAAGAACTTCCCTTCTTCCATACCAAAAGAACACTTGGCTGGATTCAATTTCATGTTTACGCTGCGCAGTGAGTTGAATGTTTTTTCAATGTCTTTCAACATTTGGTCCTCTTCAGGGCTCTTAATTACCAGATCATCGATGTAAACCTCGATATGCTTCCCGATATCTCCAACGAAGGTCTTATCCATCAGGCGTTGATACGTTGCACCAGCATTTTTCAGGCCGAAAGGCATCTTTGTGTAGCAGAAGATCCCTAGATCGGTTCGAAAAGTCGTCTAATCTTCGTCTTCTAACTTCATTTGAACCTGATGGTACCCTTTATAGCAATCTAAGAAGCACTTCCATCTGTATGGCGCGAGAGAGTCTATCTTTTTATCAATCTCAGGCAAAGAGTAGCAATCTTTAGGGCATGCCTTGTTGAGATTGGTGTAATCAACGCACATTCGCCATCCTCCACTAGACTTCTCCACTATTATTGGGTTCGCAACCCAACTTTGATAACGGAGCTCCCGCAAGATCCCTGCTTTTAGCAACTCACATACCTGCTCATTCATCGCTTTGGTTTTATCCGCCCCTAGACTGCATCTCCTTTGCACTTTTGGCTCAACGGAGGGGTAAGTGTTTAGACAGTGTTCGGTGATGTCGCGCGGGACACCGGTCATGTCAGCCGGAGTCCAGGCGAAGATATCCATGTTTCTGAATAGGAGTTGCTTGAGATGCGTTCGGATGTTTGGTGAGATTGCGTGGCCTATCGTCACCATTTGCTCCGGGTATTTGCGGTTTAATACCCACTTCTCTGGCTCAGTTGTTGAAACCTTCGCCGCTTTCGTTGGGCGCATCTCTTCCGCTGACATCACTTCTTTATTGGCGTAAATAATTGCCACCCCTGTCTTGGTTGGAAACCCTATCGCCGAGTGGGGCGTGGAGGTTACCATGTTCAATTCGCCTTGGGTTTCTCTCCCAATCAACACATCATGCCTTGATTTGACAGGCATGACCATGAAGTTTACATTTGTTGTTCTTGAGTGCTTTCCGTCAGAGAGAGTGACGGGGAAGCTGATTTGGCCTAGCGGGAAGACCATTTCGTTGCAAAATCCGGACAGTGGATAGTCAACTGGCTCGAGTCTCGCTTTGTCATCCTCATCAAACTGATTAAAACACTGCTCGTAGATGATATCGGCCGTACTACCTGGATCAATGAAGACATACTCCGTCTCATAATGGACGATAATACCGGTAATGCCGACGGGTAGAGTGGCGTGAGGGCCTCCGCGTACTACCAGGAAAATGACCTGTTGCTCTTGCCACGAGGGTTCGTACGGGCGCTTGCCGTTCTCTTTTGCGCTGTATCTGGGTCCATTGACCATATGGGTCTCTAGGCGTCTGACTTTCTTGTGATTCCCCTCATCGTGGCGTTGGAGCTGTCGAGTTTCCTTGGGCACGTTTTTCACTAGGTGGCTTAGCTTCCCACTTTTTAATGCTCTTTCGATCTCCTGACGTAAACTGTAACAGTCGTCTGTCAGGTGTCCCGTATCTTTATGGAAGTCGCAGTACAGGTTGGGGTCTTGCCCCTTTTTGTTTGTCATAGGCCTTGGCGCCTTGAAATCATGATTCTCCGTCATCAGCACCTCTTTTGGTGTTTTTATGAGCGGAGTCCAGTGTTTGTCTCGGTTGTCATCCCTGACTGCCTTTCGATATCCAATTCAATCAATAGTGTCTCGCGCATCTTCTCTGTAGCGCGGCCGTTCTTCATAACGAGGTCGTTCACCATAACCGCTGGAGTGGTTGGCTTTCCACCCAGGGTTCTTGCCTTTGTTCCGTTTGTTTTCGTCGCGCGAATGGCCCCCTTTAGAAAATCGATCTTCAGTACAATAACTCTTGTTTCTGGCCAGTGACTCTTCAATTTGCGCGACTATCTTCGCGGCCTCCATGAGCTTATCCCATTCTTTGGGCATTCCATCCTTCCCAGTGATGGTTCTAATTAGGCTATCGCAGCGAATGGCTTTCTTGAAGTGGCAGCGCATGAGTTGTTCACTTACGCCACCGATTTCCAAGCACTCCTTGTTGAAGCGAGTGATGAAATCTTCGAGACCTTCGTTATCTCTACGCCAGATGTCCTCTACCTCGGCTGTGTCGCGCTGGTAACGTCTCTGTTGACTGAAGTGACTCAAAAACTGTGTCCTAAAATCCACCCATGATTTGATTTTTCCCGGAGGAAGGCTGTCGAACCAGGTGCGAGCAGCCCCGGTAAGCGTTTCAATAAACAAATGGCACCACATGGGCATTTTCCATCCTCCCATGCAACCCACGCTTGTGAAAACTCTGACGTGATCATCGGGATCAGTCAATCCGTTAAACTTTCCGACTGTTGGAGGTAACTTCTCTCTTTTAAGCGGCGCCAGTGCGATTTTTGGAATGAACTTTGAATGTTCTACAGCTTCAGCTGGTCGATAGGCGAGGCGAAAGTCTTACTCTGCCTCTTCGGTGTAGCCAACATGTTGTCTTGGTTTGTAGTATTCATGGTTCCTTTGCAAGCGATTGAAGACTGACGAACCCTCATCATCTTGCCAAGTTGGGTCATCCGGGTCAGTATCTTCCCATTCATTGTTCATGTTGCGCGGCGTGAGCCGGCTATGAACTGGGCCTCTTTGGACGTTTGACGGATAGTCATAATAGCTTTCTGTTTCTCCCCGTGTCTCGTGCGTGTCCTGCACGCTTAGTCTTCGGGTAGGGGGAGGTCTGTTAGTTCTTCCTTGGATGTTTTGCGTTGGTGGTATCTGGCGCGCCCCATGACTGGGGCCGGTTGGTGTAACCAAGGACGGTTCTGCCGTTAAGACTGCTTGTTGAGTGCTCAAGGATTGGTATGCCTCGTTAATGGTGGCAAGTTGCTTAGCGTACCATGAGGCTGGGGTTTCGCCCTCTGGTAGCCCTAGTAGCGCCGAGATGTTCTGAGGTGGAGCTGGGTTTGAAGGTCCAGCGCCGTTGTTTCCTGGGGTTACCGTTTGAGTGATGCGGGTGATGCTCCCACGCGGTCCCCCCCCCCCCGTATTGGTTACTTCGATTTTGCCAATGTCTTCGATGTGTTGAGGTTGGGCGTTTTGATTACTCTCCCCCAACACTGTATTAGAGTTTGCTCCGAGACCAACAAACTCAGGAATGATTCCTTGACCAGCCATGATCGAAGGAAGAAGAACAACGAAAACTCAGGTACAAAGAAGATGAAAGTGATTTGTTAAAAACCGGTGGGCGGCAATGAAGAAACACGGAACTAATTATGGGACTAATCAGTTTGGTTTATGTTCCTATCATAGTGGTTAATCTTCCTTAGGATTTCCTGAGCTCTTTAATGATTGAATGATCCTGCAAAACAGAACATCGTTACTCGTTAAGAGGGGAATATGGGGGTTTCCCTCTTAACCGGGCTCCGGCGTGAGAATAAGCGACTGCTTTGGGGAAGATAATTAAGTATTAAGAGTGAGAGTAGAGAGAATGGAATGTTTAACCTGTGAAGTGAGGTCCCTATTTATAGCCGGAGAGGTGTAAGAGGATATCGGCTGACGGGCCTTGGGCCTGAAGGTGACAACATAATGGATATGCTCCTTGTCTCACTGGTGTCGACCGTTAGTGGTTAGCAGGAGCTCTTGGGAGTTGGCGCAATGTGATTGGAGCCACGTGTCACTGTTGTCGGCCTGGCCGCCTTTCTGCCATCAGCAGGTAAGTGGAGATCGTGGGGCAGTTGTCTCTGCCCTGTGATTGATGCCATGTAGGCGTCCTTAAGTACTTTTTGTCTCCTGCATGTCAGAAGATCGTGGAGCACGATTGAGCAGGGCCAGAAGGACGCTGATTGGCTCTTTACTTGTACCTTGTGTACTATCTGAAACATCATGGCGTTGCTTCCCTGCGCGATTCTTACTGAGCACGTAACTACCCCGCGCAGGAGTATAGGTTACTGCATGCTCGTTCTGAATACTAAGTGTTGAAAATTGAGCTTCCTATTGCTTAGACCTCGCGCCGCATCAAAGAATGTTGATGTAACCGCGCGACGTTAGCGACAAGAAATTTACTAAATAAGGAGTATGGTCCTGCGCGCAACCTTGACGGAGGTTTGCGCGGCTTTTTGGGACCATACCCCTTCATTAAGTATCCTATAACTGAAGGGCTATTACCCATAAGTCTTATTAAGAGAGCTCGACGGGTATTAATTGATGGCCGTGCGCAACTGCATATCGTACTATGAATGACTAAGTATTAGTTAATTTTCCTCATCAATTTGATTTTGTATGTCTCTAAGAATATGTCAAGCCGGCATAATGGCATATAGATAAATAAAGTTACAAATCAAACAAAGGGATTATGCGTATTTTGATCATAACGATTAGGTTTTAAATTAAGGCTATAGTATGACTAATGGGGGTCCTGAGTCGCATAATGATTCAACGGCTGTATTTCTCTGCTATAGTTCTTGTTTAAGGCTAAAATAAGTGTTAACTTCTGATCAGGCTTATCTAATGCTCATAGTAAATGATTACTCGGCTAAGTGGGAGAATGTAAGATTAAATATATTTTATGTTCTATTTAATCTAGTAGCCATTATAATCATTTACATTATATAGATCAAAATATATAACAACCTATTAAACAATTAGTTGGTAATTGTTGATGGGCCTTATTACCCTTATTAACTAATTAGGGTTTCCTCTTGGGTACATATATAAGGAGACTTATGTAGAGGTTCTAGGGTTAGACACATAACCTAATTACTCTCATAACATCAATCGACCTCCTCTCCTCAACCGAACTCCTTATTCGGTTTTCTTCATCACCATCATTAGATTGCACCCTAAGGAGGAACCAGATCAAGCTGACAATCATGTCAAACACTGTTGTTGCGTCTCCATCTGGATTCTCTGCTGGCCTGTACTGATGCAATCAAAGGTATGTTTTCATGTTTTCCATTATGTCTAAACAGAACTGTTCAACATTAGGATTGTACATTAACTACTGTCGCAGAATATACCACTTGATTTTGAGAGTTTGTTGTGGAGCAAGGAGGTCCCGTACGGTCAAACTGTAGAACTACTTGATGGCGATAAATCATGGTCAGTACGAGTAAGGAAGAGAGATGATCATTGTATATTTACGGATGGATGGACAAAGTTGGTTAGAGATTGTTGTTTGAAAACCAAAGATGTTGTATTGGTAAAAGCTATTGGAAGTTTGTCATTCGTTGTCTCATGTTTTAAAGAAAATGTCTACGAGAACTCTTACATTTCAGCAAATATTAGATCTGAACTTTGCATGACTGTAAGTAACTATATATTATTTTGTTACTTACTGTTAATATTTTTTGCTAGCTCAACAACTTGCTAACATCTATTTGCCCTTTTAGCGTCTGTTTCTTTATCCTTTTAATGTCTGTTGACTAACGTTTTTAACTTCTGTTGACTTTGCTAGCTCCACAACTTGCTAACATCTTTTTGCCCTTTTAACGTCTGTTTCCTTATAATCTTAACATCTATTGACTAACCTTTTTAACTTCTGTTGGCTAACTCTTTTAACGCCGGTTGACTAACATCTGATATTTAACATATGTCCACGTTGCAACCTCTGTTGGGCATAATGGATGACGGTTGTTACGAAACTTCTGTTGTATAGCAACAGAGGTATGTAACAATTGATAGCCACAGTGGTTAGGTTGTGTGTAAATACTGTAACTCCTGTTGACTAACCCTGTTGACTAATCCTCATTTTAACTTTTGTTGACTAACCTGTTGTAACTTCTGTTGATCATTAGTTCATATCAAATTTGTAAGTCTGCACTAATTATTTTTTTACCTCTTCTATAGCTAATTGCTGACAAATTTTGGAAAGAATTCTATGGTAAAAATTACGAGTATGGGATGGCAACTATCTATGTTGGCGAAAGGTTTTGGAATGTGATGATGAAAGGATGGACTGATGGATGGTTAAAAGTGATTGAAGAAGTTTCGATAGTAGTTGAATCTTCGTTGGTTTTCACCATGATTGCATCTAAAACGTTTGAGCTTTCTGTTTTCCATCCCGAAACTGGAACCGAGGTTTCTTTCAAGAAAGCTGATGTTGTTGTTTTGGATGATTTAGTTTATGGAGATGATGGGTTTGACTTATTGGCTGCGGTATAAAAATTTGATGATAAAATACATTGTTTGATAACATGACGGTGATAAGTAAGTTTTATTATATTATGCTAATAACTTTTGAAATGCCATATTGTAGGCTAAACAGAAACAAGTTCTGGATTCCGGGAAGTTTCTTTAGATGATGATGAGACTGGAGCCACGGTTGGTAATCCTAAGCAGTTTACGAGTTTTGAGGATATTTTTAATGTATGTATACACATGTAATATTTACTTATTATTATGATTTAAAATATGGTTTCTTATACATGATCATTCTTATAAATATAGTCTGTTGATAATGGGCTATTTGATTCAAAGGTTACGCGTCTGGTTGATGAGTCAGATGTTAAAAATGCTATAAGTTTATATTTTCCTACTTTTCTTATCTATTATATATAAACCTATACAGATATATTTTATTGTATAATAAGTATAACAAGGTTTTTTAAAATTTTGTTGTAGCCTCAAGATCATTCTGTAAAAATAGCTGACGATGTTAACGATCCTCAACTTCAGTCTAAAGATTTTTCTGTTCATGACATTCCTGCCTCTTCAAGTGTTGTATCTAATGTAAGCGTTTATTAGTTTTACACTGTCCATTTTATTATTGTCGCAGTATGTTGATATTCTTCTGTATGATTGAGTCTTAAACTTCAAAGCTGAGTTGAGAAGATAGTTTGTGTTGATAAAGAAAGTTACAAAATTTCAAGAATTCAGAGTTGTTATAGTCTAAATTAATTTACTTAGGTTGAAAAGATGCGCAATCTTCGTGGCAAGACAATTGTAGAGGATAACCAAGCTGTTGATAGACCGTGTAAAGTTCAAAAGGTTCATTTAGTATCATCCACTTCAGAGCCAGTCTTACACTTCACCACATACGCTGAAGACAGGCTTGTAAGTTTTTGCAGTCCTTACTTTGTTTTGTTATTTCAACAATTTCAGTTATGTATCAATATTTTATAAAATTCATTATTCAATTTTCTGTTTTTTAGCATCTGCCATCAGATGTATCCTCTGCGTTGGATCTGCATACTGATAATCCTAAGCCTGTCAAGATCCAAAATCTCAAATGTGAAGTCCAGGAGCTGCTTACAAGATCTCAAAAAAACCAATACTGGATTCAACTACACTGTTGTTGGATGGTCTGGTTATCTGAGATCTTGCAATATTGCTTTTGGTGATGAACTTTTGTTTGAATTTTACAAGTCTACTCAATTGCAAAAGTTAACAAAAGTTGTGCATTTTATGACAAAGATAAAGTCATCTTAGTTTGTGTTGCGTTGATTGAAGATTTATAGACAATGTTTCATGGGGTGATGATTGTTTGTGGTTGTACAGTTGGTTCCTCGGTGGCACTAATTTTGCTTCTTAGACATGTTCTATATGTAGTTATGTCTATAAACAGGTTTCATTGTCAATGGGTGGGTACTCCTTTTTTTGGATAGGACAATGGAAATACTCATATGTATCTTATATATTAACTGATGATGTATGTTTATTGTTGTCTATTATCTATAATAGATAACAAGTTTTGGTACAATATCTATACACGTATCTATACTTTCTTTTAATATATGTTATTCATGATTTTCTAAGAAACCACCCGTGTTTGCACACGGGCCTTACTACTAGTATAGAAATAAAATAAAAAATTTCACTTTTATTAGGTTTTCTTTGTATTGTGTTAAATGTTGTGGTCATTGTGTCTTTCAATTGGGTTTTAGTTCTTACTTTTTTTCTCAGGTTTCTATATATTGTGTTATTATCAAAACTTATAACACAGTGTTAATTAGGGTTCAGTCCATTGCATTTTTATTAGAACCTATAACACAGTGTATGACACAATGAAGATGGTGTTATATTTGGGTTTATTATACATTGTGTTATAGGTTCTGGTCATTGTGTTTATTTTGTTATCCATTGTGTTTTAATCTGTTTTTCATTGTGTTTTAGTCTGTTATCAATTGTGCCTTTTATCTGCTGTCATCAATTGTGTTTTTAGTTTACTTTCCATTCCGATTTTAGTTTGATACTGATTGTGTTTTACGTAAAGTCCATTGTGTTTAGTCTGTTGTCCATTATGTATTTTATCTGTTGTCATCGATTGTGTTTTTTGTCTACTTTCCTTCGTGTTATTACTTTGATACTCATTGTGTTTTACGTTATGTCAATTGTGTAATACGCAATAGGGTTTTCTCATTGTGTTTTATGTTATGTCCATTGTGTAATACACATTGATTTTTTTAAGTTAACAATAGGGTACTCATATTAAAGATAAAAGGACGCTCGATTTTATGTTAAATTTTTTAAAAAAATGACGTATAAAAAAAATACAGACATTCAAAAAATGGGGGGGGGGAATAGCATGTGACTTGCATGTGCATAAATTTTTTATTCTTTTTCACAAAATTACCCTTCCTACTTGATTCCTTCTTGGATACTTGTCAATATATAGTGGCTTCTTATACTTCTTTCTTTTAAACCCCTTTGTACTATAACTCAACCTTGTATTGTTATTTGAAGCGGCCACACCAAAGAATACATGTCAAAACCAAGGATCTTGTGATGCAACCGCTTCAAGCATCATAGCCCTTTTTTTATTATGTTCACTTGTCTGTTGGGCGTGCCACAAAGTTGGACAAACTTCCTACTCCCATTTCATACAATCTATACTACCACTTATCTCGGGAAAACCATGTCTATCATCATGAAACTCCAAAATTTGTTGTGTGTTACTAAACATAGGTTTTCTCAAATATTTTTTTTTAAGTATAGTTCAATAACATACTCACAAAAATATTGAAATTTCCGTCGCCACTTGTTCTGACATTTTTAATTTGTCATTCGTTATGTCGAAACTAGTGCCATAAGCCAACTATCTAATCGCGGCCATAAATTTTTGCAACATGCCAAATCCCATACAACCACGCGCATCAGGTTTATGTGGGAAAAAAATCATATCATATTTACTTTTTAAATCGTTTACTATTTTTAGAAATAAACTTTGGCTCATACGAAAAAGTCTCCTAAAACTCTTATCATCATATGTTGGATTGAGTGAAAAATAATCACTTACCAATAATTCATGTGCGGTGAGCCGATTGCGTATTATATATTTCCTCCTTTTGGGTTGTGAACTCCCGACAACACGACTTTCTAAACAGATGATAGATAAAAGAAATTCGTCAAATGAAGATGATGATGATGATAATGATGATGAACTTGATGTTTACATTTTTTTAAGTAATAAGGAATTTGAGGGTGATGAAGGTTGTTTATGTGGATATATAGGTTAAATAGGTTATTGAGTAAATGTGTGTATATAATAGAATTTTAAGGATTTTTTTTAATAATACTATACGTTCAATGGCTAGTTTTTTTTAAACCTCACAAAAGTCAAAACCAAGTCAAAGAGCAAATGCCCCATGTTAGGATCTGAGTTTGATAAGATTGTGTTTGTTAATTAAATGAAGATGAACAATAAACAATTGCAGCGGAATTAGATGAATAAACTTTCAACACAATCAAGGAGAGAACAATTTTCAGCAAACATGTTTATCATAGAATCGAATGATTGTATTTAGTTACAATAATCAACACTACCGCATGCATGCACAAAGTATCGCCCTCAGCCTAAGCTCACAGTGATTTGTTCGTACAGAATGACTTGGTGAAGAAGAGAGCTCATAGAACAGTACAGGGTACTGTTCTATTTATAGTACAGAACAAACCACGGAAGCATCTTTGCTGACATCACTATGAAAGTGACATCTAACCTCCTAACAACTTACATCCACTGCCTATTACAAAACACTGCTAGACTAAACTACTGATTACATCAATACAAAGAAATGAACTAAACTACTGCTTCTCATTCCACTGTTATACTCCTAGCAGTGCTTTGTGTCTTCAGCAGTACTTGAACCATGACAGTAGATTGAGCATCAGTGTTTCATCTTCAACAGTCTTTAAGTCTCATCAGTTGTTGAAGATCAGCAGTTGTTGTAGAAGGGCAGTAGATAGAGGTCATCAGGTGTTAGGCGACATTCAAAGGGAAAGAACTGTTGCAAATAACTGCTTATTGTGAATCCACTGATCTGGTCCAGTTTTGGCTTTATCAACTGTTCCTTTGGTAGGGTTCAATCCCAACAATCTCCCCCTGGAACAGATGATGCCAAAACTCTTCATTATTTTGGATTTTTATTGCCTCATCAAAAATTCCCTGACTTGTCCTTTGAATTGTAATTCAAAGTCCATGGAATCTGTATCATTTTCATCCCTGCACGGTGGAAGCTCAAGGAGATCCTGTAGATCTTCAACACCCAGGCCAAGTGCTTGTTCCCTTGATATATGCTTCCCCTCACCATTGGATTTGAGCAGAGTCAATACGTGGGTCTGTTGATCAGACTTCCACTTTAGTATCTTTGAATCCAATGGGTTTCTTGGGAGAGTTTTTATTGCAGATGAGTTTGGAGATTGAGGCCTGGTGATGACAACTTTGGCAGGGTTTTGGGATTGTGTTGAGTCTTGATTTTCTGCCATAAGTGTCTGAAGAACCATCTTCATGATATATTCTTTTGAGGCCTGGTCTTCTTTTGTTATTGCATCCATCTGTTGTTGTTTCCTTCTTTGATAATAGATGGCAACAGTTGGAACAGTGGGTCTCCTGATTGGTAACTTTTGTTTTCTGACTGGAACCACTGCTTGTGGATAATCAGGCTTTTTAGGAGCAGTGGGATCACTTTTCCTCAACTCTTCCAACTTTTTGTAAGTGGCTAACACTTTATCCTCTGACCACCTTGTGACCTGGTTCCTTAACCCATAATCAGCAGTTATCAATTCTTCTTTCATTCTTTTCAGCTTTAACGTCCTTTCTGGTACATTTTTCTTGTACTTGGCCCATACTGGAGGAGTCTGCTTTACCTTGTTTTTAATCATTTCTTGAATTCTGGTTGTCTCCTTTTCTAGCTCACTGATGGTCCATTTCTTGTACTGGTGCTTTTCTGCCTTGTACTTCTTGTATGCCATGATATATTCAAGGTAGTCTTGCCTCATGCTTTCATCATCCTTTTCAGACAGTTTTTGGCAAAGATCTTTTGAGAACTGTTCTAAAGTTTTGACCTTGGTGAGTAGGTATTGCAGATTTCTCTGAATCTCTTTATCAGACTTTCCCTCTGTATCTCTTTTAGATATATCCTCTGCTTGTTGATCTATTATCTTGAGATATTCTTTTATGTTCCTTGGGAAAGGATAACCTTGAATGGAAGGAAGTTTCCTTTTTGCAGGGTCATCTTCAGAGTAAAATGATTTTATCTCCTCTTTGACTGTTGGAAGATCCAATGGGTATTGTAATCCCACAGGAACAATAGGAGTGTTTGAATTTAGAACTTAAGCTGAAGATAATGGAACAGGGTTTGGAATGGTGACAAGGGACAGTGGTTGTGTAGATGTTGGTGTTGGGGAAGTGTCATCTTCCAGTACAATGTTGGTTACCCTTCTCCTTTTGTGCTTAGGAGAGGTTGGTGGTGTATTTGTGGGTTGAGTGGTGGTGATTGAGGTTATAGGTGTCTGACTAACAGCTATTGAAACAACTAGTGTTTCAACCACTGTTGTCACTACAACAGTTGATGTGTCAACTGTTGTCTTCTGCTTTTTGGCAGGTGGTTTTTGTGGTGGTGAAGTTGTTTTTGGTATGGCAGTGGATTGGTTGTGAGTTGATGTGGTAGTGATGGCAGTTGTTGGGGTAACATCTGTTGAAACAACTGAAGTACCAACAACTGTTGATACAACAGGTATCTCAACATCTATTGGTTTGGAGGTTTGATGAGAGGAACTTTTGGGGATTTTAGGAGTATGTTTTGTGCTTTGGAAGGTGTGGTTATGGGTTACCTTACTTTTCTAGTAGGCTGTCTTCTTTTAGGTTTAGAACTTTCCTGCTCTTCCTTGGGTTCAGAAGTACCCTGCTCTTCCTTTTCCATCAAAACTTTTTTCTCCTGCTCAAACCTTTTAGACCCTTTTATTTCCATTGACCCTTTCTTGTTTGCTTTTAATGCAGCAAATGCATTTTGAGTCTCATCAACCTTTTTGGAACCATCTGGCCTTGGGATTTCCACAACCAGTTTAGACAATGGATCTGGTTTAATGTATAGACCATCTTCATATCCCTTCTTCTTTTTCTTCCCCTTTTTGGCATCATCAAGAGGATTGTCAACAAAGATGATTGAAGGAGGAGCAGTGCCAGTGGTTTGTAGTAAATGGGCCTTAATTGCCTTGATATCTGCTTGTGTATCCTTGAACCTAGCTTCCATCAGATTTATGATCTTTTGAATTTGAACTTCATGTTGTTGATCAGCATATTGTCTTTGTTGATGAAGCATAGGTTGAAATAAATTCCAGAGCTCAGCAGAGGATGGAGTAGATGTTGCAGATGTTGCGGCAGTCGGTGTAGCCTTTTGAGCTTATAACAACTGTTGCAGCATGGTTTTGATTTCTGCAACAGATGTGTCAAGATTATCAACCCTCTCCGTCAATTCTCTGTATTTTAAACCATCACCCAAGTTAATGGGATCATCTGATTTCCCACCAGTGGTGGTTGTATCAGTGGTTGACTTAGGGAAAGTTTCCCAGAAATCATCCACTGATGCCCCTTTTTCTTGGTCCTGGAGACTTCTTTCTTCAGCAGAGGTTACCATTTTAAGTGAAGCAGTGTATAAAGGAAGCACACCAGTGGACACTATGGTTCCCAAAGAAGAAATTGCCTTCAAGGGAGTCTGACTTATGAAACTACTGTCCAGGTGTAAACCAGTGGGTTCAACACATGTAGTAGTTGCTCCACTTGAACTACTGACAGGAATTACTTGTAATTCCTGCAGTGTAGCCTCCTCAACTGTTGGTGGGTTAGCAATGATAGAAGCACCAGACTTAGTCACTTGTTGGGGTATATTCTCATTGACAGGTGATTGAAAAGAACTGATTTGTGTCTGAACTATATCAAGTGGATCCAACAGAGGTATCATGGATGGTGGAAGTTGTGCAGTGAGGATAGGGGTAGAAAGAGAATTTGCCCCGGGAGGAGGGTTGTGGATGATGGAATCAAGTGATTACAGAGCATCATAATGTGGTGTCCCTGTGGATACAACCTGATCCTTTTGAGAGGATGCAGGGGAGTTTTAGGCTCAGGTTGAGATATTTATTCCATCTGCTGTGAGGAAGTAGCAGCAGTGGTTATTGGTGACTTTTGTGTTGTCACAGGTATAACCTCTCGGACCTCATCTTCCAGAGTTACCTTTTTAGTGGGTTTGGGGGGCTTTTGGACATTTTTCTTTTTAGGACTTTTGGTGATTTTAGGTGTGGGTTTCACAGCAGTGGTTGTGCTGCTGTGATCACCTTGAGTAGTGGGCTCAACAGCAGGAGCCTGAGGAGCAGTGGTTGCTGCTAAATTCTGCTTAGGAACCTCTGTTTGTGTTTTTGAAGGTTTTGACAGCATTGTAAATGTTTCAGAAGAAAGGCTGTTCATTTGAATAGGGTTTCCTTGGATAAGCACATGTGCATTATCCTTTGAAAATTTCTTTTGTAAGTAAAAACTTAGAAATCTTGGAAACAATAAAAATGGTTTTTTATTAACATTTTTCACCATATCATTGAAAATCTCCTGGGAGTAGTTAAAATTTTCTTCAGACATGATAGCATAACCCAGGTATTGGATTTTCAATGGTATCTCATTGAAAGCTGTTTTTTTATTAGACACACACATGAGGAGGGTATGGAATAAAAACCTCATGGCAGGTGGAAAACTGCCTTTTTGTAAAGTGTCCTTTTTCATTTCTTCCTCATACCCTCTCTCAAGGAAATCAGTTTGATACTCAGACTTTGGGAAAGAGCTTTTACCTTCAAGATCATTGATTTCAAATACCTCTGAAATGGTTTGAGGTGTGATTGTAACTGGAATTCCCTTTATTGAAGAATTAATGGCTAAGGGCTTTTTGTCCTTAATTTCTAGTTTTGCATTTTTTCAGAATTCTTGTTGGGTATCCAGGAAGATGGCTTCATTGCAAGTCAACAAAGTTTTGTACTTTGAAGACGAAAGTGCATCAATGACTGAGTGAAAATCTGTGTTTTGAATGGAAGAGACATGATGAATCGAAGATGGTTGAGAACGAATGAAAAAGATGAGTAATTTGTGAGAGAATTTTGGAGAAACTGCTTTGTGAAAGGAACTTTGAATTCGATTCGACAGTGAAAACCCTGTTTAGGGTATTGATCAGGGTTTTATAGGTGGAAAAAGTGAATGCTGACGTGGCAGCGGTTACAAAAGATCTGACGGCTAAGTACTGTCCACGTGACAACCTCTGATGAATAATGGATGACAGTTGTTTTAGGAAACCACTGATGGAGCAATATAAGTGGTTTACAACGGTAAAAAAGAAAACAGTGGCTGACTTTTAACTATCAGTGGATTAAAACACCGAGGTTTACCAACAGTGATTAACAATGAAAATGAGAGAACAGAGGTTGACTTTCAGCAGTGGACAACATTCAGCAAAACAGATGTTTGAACCAAAACAGTGGTTATGGCAGACTTTTAAGGATTAATGAAAATTTTAATTTTTAGCTATTTTTAAGGATGAGTTTTTGATTTTCTGAAAACATTTTAATGCTTTTATTCAAAGAAAAACAGGATTTTGCCTGTTATTCCATGTTCAGCATGCCAATCCTAGAGATCAAGTTTTCAAAGGTGGATGTGTCTAAAGCCTTTGTTAGCACATCTGCCAGCTGATCTTTAGTTGGAACATGGTGCAGAGAAATCAAACCTTTTTCATAGCAATCCCTCACAAAGTGATGTCTGATATCAATGTGCTTGGTGGTTGAGTGAGAAACTGGATTTTTGATGATATTTTCTGCTGCCTGACTGTCCAACATGAGAGGTGTCTTTAAGGCAGTGATACCAAAATCCAGCAGTTGATTTTGAAGCCATAACAGTTGGGCTGTACAGCTTGCAGCAACTATATACTCTGCCTCAGCAGTGGATGTTGAAACAGCTGCTTGCTTTTTTGCTTTGCCAAGACACTAAGCAATTGCCTAGGAATTGGCACCCTCCTGAAGTGGACTTCCTTGTTGTATTACATCCAGCAAAGTCACTGTCTGAGAAACCTGAAAGCTTGATATTTCCATTAGCTGGATACTAGATACCAAGTGTGGGAGCACCTTTGAGGTATCTGAATATCCTTTTTACAGCAATAAGGTTTGACTTTCTAGGGGCTGATTGGGATCTTGCACAAACACATGTTGCAAACATGATGTCTGGCCTAGATGCAGTTAGGTACAATAAAGACCCAATCATGCTTCTATAAAGAGTTTGATCAACCAAATCATCCTTTTCATCAGACATGACTAACTTGGTGATTGCTATGGGTGTACTACATGGTTTACAATCATTCATATCAAATTTTGTTAAAATTTCTTTGGCATATTTGCCTTGATGAATGAAAGTTCCATTTTGCAATTGCTTTACTTGGAGACCAAGAAAGCACTGTAGTTCACCAATTGCACTCACCTCAAACTCAGCTGTCATGAGTTGTCTGAACTCTTCACACATTTTAAGACATGTGCTTCCAAAAATGATGTCATCCACATAAATTTAGACAATCATTAAGTCTTTCCCTCTCCATTTTAAAAACAGTGTTTTCTCAATTTTACCTCTTGTGAAACCAATGGAAAGAAGAAAAGTGGAAAGAGTTTCATACCAGGCTATAGGTGCTTGTTTCAAGCCATACAAAGCTTTGTTTATCTTGTAGACATGATTTGGATTAAATGGATCCTCAAAACCAGGAGGCTGACAAACATATACCTCTTCTTGAATTTTACCGTAGAGGAATGCACATTTGATATCCATTTGAAACACCTTTATGTTGTGGTTGACAGCAAAGGCCAAGAACAGTCTAATAGCTTCCAATCTTGCTACAGGCGCAAAAGTTTCATCATAATCAATGCCCTCTTCCTGTCTGAAACCTTGAACCACTAGCCTTGCTTTATTCTTGACAACAATGCCCCTTTCATCAGTTTTATTTTTGAAGACCCACTTTGTGCCAATAGGACTCACACCCTCTGGCAGTGGTATAAGCTCCCATACTTGTTGTCTTTTAAACTGTTGGAGGTCCTCTTGCATGGACTCTACCCAGCTGTTGTCTTTTAGTGCCTCTTGGTACTTGACTGGCTGATGGAGAGATAGAAAGCCAGCAAAAAGACAGATGTTTTGGGATTGGCTTCTTGTGAGCACCCTTTCACTGATGTTGCCAATGATTTGGTCTGGTGGATGAGACTTCAAGAAGATTAGATCTCCTTTGTATGGAATAATGGAATTTAATGGTGAGGGCTGCAGATGTGAATCATCTGAGCTAACAACTGTTGGTGACTTTGATGATCCAGCAGTGTCTTGAAATGGAGGTGGTGGAATAGGTGGAATTGGTGTGGAAACATGTTGACTTTTATCCAATATTTGAGGACTTTTATCAACAGTGTTTGATGATGTGGAAGCAGGGGTTAAAGGGCTACTTTGGTCAACAACTGTTGAGGCAGCAGTGGTTGAGCTTTGACAACTGTTTTGAACATCTGCTGCTCTAGCAATGGATTTGAAGTTTTGTTGAGGAATGATCACTTCATACCCATTGTCTGATGGAGGATTTTGAGATAGACCTGCACTGTTAGTCTTGATAGAAACATTTTCAAAAGTAAATTTATCAAGATCAAACAATTCTGCAGGGTTTGCAAGGATTTTCATTGAAGAAAGTTCATTGAACTTTACATTCAAAGTCTCTTCCACTGTCATAGTCCTGGTGTTAAACACTTTGTAGGCCTTAGCAGTGGTTGAGTATCCCAAATGATATCCACTGTCTACTTTGGCTGCAAATTTTGAAATTGAGTCTTTTAAATTCAAAATGAAACATGGGCAGCCAAATACTTTAAAGTATGAGATCAATGGTTTGATTTTATACAGAAGTTCATAGGCAGTCTTTTGATGCATGGGGTTGATTAAAACTCTGTTCTTGACATAACAAGCAATGTTTACTGCCTCTGCCAAGAAAGTTACTGGCAAACCTGAATCAGCAAGCATGGTTCTGGCAGCCTCAATCAGTGTCCTGTTCTTTCTCTCAACAACCCCATTTTGCTCTGGTGTCCTTGGAATGCTGTACTGCCTTACAATTCCTTTTGACACACAAAACTCATCCAACTCCCTATTTCTGAACTCTGTGCCATTGTCACTCCTGAAGATTTTTACTGGCAACTCAAACTGCTTTTCAACCTAATTGACAAAGTCTTGCAGAATGCTTGCAGTCTCATCTTTGGAATGTAAGAAATAAGTCCATGTAAACCTAGAAAAGTCATCTACAATTACCAAACAATATCTTTTCTTTCTAAGACTCATGACTTTTACTGGGCCAAACAGATCCATGTGCAGCATTTGCAAGCACTTGGTTGTTTTGAACTCTTCAATGGACTTAAACGAGCTTTTATGTTGTTTTCCTTTTAAACAAGAAACACAATGCTCAGGACAGGTGAACAGTTTTTGAGGACGATCTCTTACTAACCCCTGTTTTGACAAAGCAGTGATTGTCTTGAGATTTTTGTGTGCCCCAATATCCTGTGCCAAAGTTTTGTCTCTTTGTTAGAGGCAGCTGAGAACAGACAGGCATCAGTCCTGGGGCTCTCTTTTAACAGATCAACTACATAAACATTGCCACTTCTTTGAGCAACGAGTTGGGTTTTTCCATTTTTTATTATTTCTTTAATCTTTTTAACCATTTCTGGTCCAACAATCCTACAACACTCCTTAGTAAAGAATGACTCATACCCTTTGTCACTCATTTGTGAGATACTAAGAAGGTTGAATTTTAGATTGTCTATTATATTGACATTTTCAAACTTAACATTTCCAGACTGAACTGTACCAGAACCCATCACCTTCCCTTTACTATTATTGCCAAAAGATATATCACCCCCTCCATGAGTTTTGAATTCCTTGAGTAGGGCTCTACATCCTGTCATGTGCCTGGAGCCTCCACTATCTACATACCAAAGAATATCTAAGCATGCAGAAGCTCCCTGCACATCAAGTAAAAGGTTAGTTCATAAGGGTCTCCAAAGCCAATAAGGCTTTGGATGGGGTCTCAACAGTGTCTGTGTTAAGTTCAGGTGGATGGACAGTGGTTAGCTCAGGGGTTTGGACAGTTTTTGAAACATTTTTCTCTAACCACTATTGGGGGTCCTGTCCTATCAGCTGTTGATACCCAAAAGGATGCCTGTTCACTCTTGGTTTAGAAGGCTTTTTGTAAACCTCATAAACATGTGGGACCCTTGGGTATGGTGGTTGACCTTTACCTCTTCGGTATTGGTTTGCAGGGGGTGCATCAGTCACCTGAACATCTCTTTTAACAGAGGTTTGGTTCAGCTGCTTTGTAACAGCTGTTTGAACTGGCACACACAGTGGTTGTTTCTTGACTTTTGGTTTTGATGAACTCATTGGTGTTTTTGAAATGTGCTCTTCCTTTTTTACCTCAAAGGATTTCAGGTACACACACTGCTGAGTAGAATGGTTTGTTTTACCACAGATGGTGCAGCTGCTTGAAGGCACAATGGTACTTGTTTTGTTAAGATCATAAGCTTTTAAATGAAAACAATCCTTGGTCAAATAATTTTTCTTTTCACAAAAGTCACAAAACAAGTTTTTAATCTTTTCTCTTCTTTTCTTCTTTTCAGACTCCTTAGCAACAGAGTTTTGAACCACTGTTGGGATGTCCTTAAGAGGAATTACCTTGGTCTTAGGAGCTTTGACACCATCTACAGTTGTGAAGTCCATGGGTTTGAAGTTTTCAAGGATGTCACACTCATCAGACCATGTGGGTTTGAATTGGTATTTCTCAATCTCCTCAAAAGTTGAGGACCCCATAGATCTTTCCAAAGTGATCTTGTTACCAAGTTTATCAGTTATTTTAACCTCTTGGCCATCCTTGTTGGTGGGTATGATTTCAAAAGAACCAGTTTGATTTGCTGCAGTGTTTTCAACTTGGTTATTTTTTCTAAACCCTATGCCAAATTTTACATTGCTTTCAAGTTGTTTTTCAAGCATGATCTCATAACCTTTGCAGGATTCCACCCATTTTTCACAAGTGATTTGGGTGGTTTACAACTCCTTTTTATAGACTTGATATTTTTCTATCATGGTCTGGAGTTGGTCCTTGGTTATGCTATGCTCTTGTTTGAGGCTGCAAATTTCATTATCTTTTTCAGACAATTTGATTTTCAATTCTTTTAAAGATTTTTCAAATTGTATTTCATCATTTAACACTCCATCCCTAAGGTTTTCATTCACCTCTTTGATGTTTGCAAATGCTATGATGCATTTGTCTGAACAAATGTTTTTAAGAACCTGAGGTGATACCTTAGCTGCAGCCATCATGGCACAATCACAGACATGTTCTTCTTCAACTGGCACTTTCTCTTCTTTTTCACATTGTTTCTTCTCTTCTTCTTCTTCTTCTTCTTCTTCAGACCAGGGGTCAGACAGTGGTTCCAACAGGGGTTCTGAATTTTCTCCCAACAGTATTTCACCAGCAACAGCAGTAACCACTGCTTCAGCAATTTCATCCACTGTTTCTTCATTTGACTGTCCTTCTTCAGCTTCCAGCCCTTCTGGTATAGACTCTAGTTCTACAAAACAGTAATCATCATTAGAAGCATCATTGTTAGCATAGAGTGCAAAATGTTCATCACCTAGCTCATCAGGTAAGCTGCCCCAATCAACAAAGCCTTGGGTGAAGAAGCTTTGCTGATCTGGTTGAACCACTGCTGGTGTAGCTTGTTGAGGTGCAACTGGTTGCACTTGAACCTGAGGGACAGGGGCTTGGACATACTGAATTTGAGGAACAGTGGCTTGGACATACTGCACAGGAATATGGGTTCAAGGATTTTCATAATGAGCAGTGTTTACATGGGCAGCAGGGGCATATTGGGAATACTGCACAGTGTTTTGGTTATTTTGTGGTCTTGGGCTAGGGTGTGTGATAATTGGTCCACTGTTTTGACTCCTACACTCTCTAGAAAAGTGACCTAACCTGTTGCACTTGTAACATTTGATTTTTGATTTATCCAACCCTACTTTTAAATTCCCATGCAACCCTGGAAATTTTCTTCCTGTCCTTTTGTAAAACTTGCTGGTTCTAACACTCAACAGTGCAGGTTGGTGTAATATGTCCATTTCCTCTAAATCAGTTGGATCAAAATGCTGGAGATCATTGAGTTTAAAGCACAGATTATCAGAATTCTGGTTTTCCCCATTAGTTGTAAAAGCATAATTGGATGAGTAAGAATCAGAGTTATTAAAAGCTCCACCAGCTGTTATGTCAATGTAATGATCATAACCCTGATCCTTACTACTACCAGATTCTTCCTGACCCAAAAGAGCTGTGTTGCCAAATGAATAGTCATCTGCAACTTTTCCAGACTCTTGTAACTTCTTTTTCTAGTTTAACTCCCTTTCATAGGTTAGGAGTCTACCATGAAGCTGGGTTAGTGTCAGATCTTTGAACCCAACTGAATTCCTGGTTACAAAAGCAATTGTGTCCCATTTATCAGGAAGTGACCTAAGAAACTTGCTATTTTGTGTAGCATTACTAAATTCAACCTTAACAAGTTTTAGTTCACTTATGAGACAACTAAATCGCTCAAACTGTTGTGTTAATGATTCACCCTTAATGTGACAAAAGGTTTCATACTGTTGATTCAAAATTTCCCTATTATTTTCAATTACTTCTTCAGTCCCCCAAATTGTTCCTTAAGTGCATCTCACAATTCCTTGGCACTGTTACAGTGTAACAGCCCAGCATAGATCTCATTTGGTAGTGCGGATGTAACTATGCTGAATGCCTTGGCATCTAGTTCAAGTTTCTGAAAATCCTGTTCAGTGTAGTTCTCTAATTTCTTAGGAACCAAGACCTTTAGATCCTCAGCACTCAGCACCATTGGAACATGTGGTCCATAGATAACCGACTTCCAACATCCGATGTTCTGTTGAGCTAGGATGTGACTCATCCTTCGCTCCCAGATGTTGTATTCAGTTCTCTTCAACATAGGTGGTTTGAAGAGGGAACCGATGTTATTATTAACATCCTGTGATTGTGACGTCATTCTGGTTGTTTTCAGGTACTGAATAATCAACTTTGTACGTGATTAGTCCTTACTCTGTTTTACAACGAAACGAACAATTAAAAGTATCAACGATTTTGAGCTGAACTTTTACGTTAAAATGATTGTTAGATCAAGTTTGACTGTCCTAGCTCTGGTACCAATTGTTATTGTGCGAAATAAAAATAAAACATTTAAGTTATTGTGCCCTCTAGACAGTGATTGGCCCTGGATAAGCTAAACACATACTTTGCAAAAATAAAATAAAACATTTAAGTTATTATGCCCTCTAAATTCACTATTAGGTAAACTTTAAAGCCATACCTAAACATGAAATATATCAAATAGGTAATCTTTACGCTACTGCTCAAGGTCTTCCAAACCCGTTGAATAGAAAACAAAAATTGTTGACAGGTCAAACTAACCCATTTTGACCCGTATAGAAAAAATACTCATCAAATATGTAATGACTGTAGGTACTACATTATGGGCAAACACCGGGTCATCCTAATAAGTATCAAATGAGATTCTTTATAGAACTATAAAACATGTAAACTTTTTTTCTGAATTTTGAATAATATAAGGTCACCCAGTAAAAGAGCTAATGGAAACCATATTCATAATTTAAAACAGTACATTTAAAAGAAACAATGACTCATCGAGATCTTCAGATTGTTGAGCCGGTTCTCAGTCTAGGTACTGCTAGAGAATTATGTGGTCATCTTCGTGCATAACTCATACTAAATAAATTTGTTACCATATATGATAAGGATATGACCCTGAAAATAAAATTCCAGTTAAGTTAGATAAGGTACAAATCACCAAGAAAATAAGTTTTCACATAAGAGAAAAGGCAATATACCTGAAGTGGCAGAGAGTATGAACACTAATGTGGACTTTAGTGGTGCAGAAAGATTGAACTTGACACTTAAATCCTAATAAATCTATTTCTTGTAGGAAGGCCATTGATTCAAAGTATACATAGGAAGGATTTAGCAAACTAAACTCACTTGACATTTGAATCCTTAACACCCTTTTACATGAAAGAAAGAATTGACACTTGAATACTTAAGGATCTGTGGTAGAACACTTTACTGGATCACGGGTCAATTTTAGTTCCTTTTAATCTCATAATCTCACACGAGTCAAATGAGCCAAATCTAAAAATTTAACTAATAAGAGGACAGGTCAAACAGGTTGAAGGTTTCCCAATGTCTATTTCTAGTGCATACAAAATCCTGAATCTTTCTATATAAAGATCCAGATTATTATTGTAAAAGGATTGTTTTTATAACCATAATTAGTGCATTAGTTGTTTATAAAAATAACACCAAACATACTCGGTATGAAAAAAGAAAAAAATAATAATAAAAAGAAAGATGAAAAAAAGGATAGCAAGTCAACCCAACCCGGCTAAAATTTATCCATACCATATTCTACCGGAACCTATTTTGACCCGTTATCCAACCCGCCCACTAATTATAATTTAAATCACTTGAGAACCAACAATTCTTTCAAATAAAAAAAACAACTTACTTTGACTCTAATACACTCAACTTTAGCATCTTGAGATCCGTTACCATCAATACGAAGTCTGTAACATAAGAAAAATGTAAGCTAGTTGCTTTAATGTTGCATGGCTTGTTTTTTTTAATTATAAGCACAATCACAATATACATAGCTTTCTCTTTCTCTATATTAGTGTCTAAATTAACTTAGTTTAAATAAATTTTGGTTTAAAACTACTATTTGCAACCATTTGATCCAATACTTCAAAGATATATTAAAAAGTGGTGATGCACTTGGAACCGACACCTTATCTAATGAAACTGATCCGTTAACACTGACATCATCATCACTATCAGATGCAACTTTTGAACCCTCTACAAATGTAGCAAAAGATAGTTATATTGTTTAAAAAACGAACATTAAAGTTTGCATGTTAAATATTAAAGTTCCATCAAACTCACCCTATGACTCCTGATTGAGTTATCTATTTAAAAAGACACCAGCATCATATATTAGCGTTTTATAAATGAATCAAAGTTTATGTTTATTGTTCTTGTTTTAAAAATTATGCAATTTTTTCAACAAAAAACACCAAAACGGCTGCTTTTTTCGACAAAAAAAAATGCCGTTTTTTGCCTGAAAAAAACTGCCCAAAATACTGCAGTTTTTTCGACTAAAAAATGCCCAAAACTCTGCATGTTTTTTCGTGTAAAAACTACCAAAAAATCTGCAGATTTTTACAACTAAAAACCCCCAAAAACTGCATGTCTTTTCGACTAAAAACTGCCCAAAACTCTGCAATTTTTCGTGTAAAAACTGCCCAAAACTCTGCAGATTTTTGCGACTAAAAACACCCCAAAACTGCATGTTTTTTTGCTTGAAAAATGCCCAACAAAATGTAGTTTTTTCGACGAAATATGCAACGTTTTAAATAAATTCTGCAGACCGGTTTTTTTCTGCATGTTTATTTCTGCAAACCGGTTTTTTTCGACAAAACTGCCCAGCAAGTTTTTTCTGCTTTCGACTAAAAACTGCCCAAAACTGCATGTTTTTTCGACTAAAAGCTACCACTTAAATGGGTTGAAGATTGCTCAAACTCTATATTCAATGGACACACACGCCTTAATCTTTTTATTAAAAGAGTTAGATTATAATTATAATTGTAATAGTATTGTTTTAGTAATCATAATAATGCATTAGTTATTTATATAAAAAATAGAAAAAAAGGTTAGTGAGCTAACCCAACCCGACCGGTTGTTAGCCGTACCAAAATATAACCCATTTCCACCGGCACCCGTTTTCCAGCTCAACCCACTAACTACTGGTAATTTTCATGCCCTGTAGCGTAGTTAAATTTGTGAGATAATTTAAAGAGTTTTAAGTAGTTATGTATCACATACACGTCCTCAATGGCTTACCATCTCCCTTGAACCGAGTCAATTAGGTGGTGAGGTATTAAGAAGGCTGGTACTGAAGCCTGAAGAGAATCCTCTGCTTGGCCATGCTGGTAAATGATGTAGCTTTAAAGTTGATTCTATCCAGCTAATACTTGGCGATTAAACAATTTTTAAGGGCATGCCTACATCTCATTTAGTTGACTTGTTGATGAATGACATACATTGGATAAGCTCAATAAGCTGCAGCATACATACTTGGGTCATTGAGTGGCGTCATCGTGTACTCATAGCCATCATAAATATGCCCTCCATAGTATAGTGTGGCCTGGCCCACCGGTTCCCAAAATCGTTCCTCATCTGCAAATTTTTATATAAATTTTGAGAGATCGGTTTAAAGAATGTGTAAACGTGACATCCATCCTCCGTTAACATAAAAGAAATTAATAAAATGGTCAATGTTTTAACGTAGTCAAAGATAAATGATTCAAACGGGCCGAGCAGGTTTCATTGGGTCAAAGTCGCCTATGTTCATGTAAATGCTGATCTTATCTTAAATCATTTTATTTAGAAGAAGTTAATATGATATTTAGGCTAAACTAATCAGAATCAATCGAATTCAGTAATCCATAGACATCGAACTTACACTTGAAACTACAACATCCGCGTAGAGCCAAACCAGTTTCGAATTTTGATTTTTCTTTCAAGCTTCAAGTCTGGTGATTTTTTTTAAGTATGGCCGAACTAAGAACGATATATATTAATAATCAACTAACTTCAAATATAAGGATCATGGACAACACAAAGACCAACCTATATTCTGCCACATCTATGTCTCTCATATCGTTGAGTCTAACCTTCAACCACTTGCACCTTGAGCAACGGTGGTGCCATGTCACCAGCCCACTGAGCATTTGGAATTTGAGCAGATCATTGGTCACCCATACCAAGTGCACCTGCTGCAGGAACTGCCACATAATCATCGACATGTTCAATTACCAGAGAATTGTGCAAATAATTGAGCATTTTAGTGAAAAACAATTACTAACTTTCATGCCTCTAACGCAATAATAACATCAAATATCGTCTACTCTTCAGCCAAATCTTCGGTTTGACATCCTTCAGATCTTGTTGAACAATCACATGACTATTCGCCTACACACCATAAATGAAAGGTAAATTCTGAGTCCAATTTAAAAAAAAAAAATGAATATTAACAAAAACAAATGCATTTTGAAAGTGATCATGTAATTGGCAGTAAGTAAAGTCAAATAATTAACTTCAGAAAATAGACTTTTGATGAAAATAATTAGATAATTAGTTAAAGAGTGCTTAGTGGAAAATTATTGTACCATATTGTTTTGAAATTTAGCAAGATTTTCAATTGCAAACACCACCTGAGAATAAAAACCCCAAAAGTTTTGAAATTTACACACCCCATATGACACATATGAACATAAATCATTGAAAACATCTTATTTTACACAAAACAAAACATAATCTCCAAAAAAACAAATAAGAGTAAACGATTAAAATCACGAGTAATATCGATGTAAATAAGAGTAAACTTACCTAGATTTGCCTCAACTGGTTCCAATTTAGGGTTTCGATAATCACTTTGATGAGAATCGCAAAGTATAGATGTAACTACCAAAGTGTTTCAACAACTATATCTGTAATTTATTTATTTTATGTTACTAATCTATATCTTAGATTTTAAATTTAGGGGCAATTTCATAAATACCCTTACAAATATTGAAAATATCATATATACCCGTGCAAAACTAAAAACATCATATATATACCCTTATAAGATAGTTAAAATATCATATATACCCACTTCACTAAAAATTTTTATTAAATTACCATCTTACCCTTGATTCAACTAAAATATTTTCTTTCACTATCAAACAAAAAAAAATCTCTTTTAACTCTCTACTCCTCTCTCTATCCAACTTTCCGGCCACACAATCTCAAATTAATCAAAGGTGTCAATCGAGTAGAACCAGATCACAATTTAGTCTCCATATCATTTCTCAAAGGACTTTAATTTATTTAGAGACAAAACCAAATATAAATATATTATGATGGCATATGGAAGAAGAATGTGTGCAAAACAATTACATCATTGAACAACACTTTTAGCAATGTATACAGAATAACCCGGCTTGGAAATCGTTAAACCGAATATGTCTAACACTAATCATGATATTTGAAGTAATGTTTTGTAAATACTTGATCCCTAGAGGTTTAAATGAACACTCTAAATGAACACTCTGAATGAAACTTAACGTTATAAAAACGAAAAGGTTTTATATTTTGAACCCGCAACAAATATATTTCTAACGAATTGCACCAAGTTGCTATCATCAAACCACAGATATAGCCAAAGACAATCCTACGAAAAAAAACTTGTGTTCAATACATATAATGATCAAAAGAGCATTAAGTGACAATTGACTAATTAACCGTAAGGGATCGCAAACATCTTTTAAATTAAGAAAAAGTTCAATTGTAAATAAATTAAAACAGAGGCATATAAACAGCTTAGTTGTATCAAATAAACCTTTGTTTATTATCTTGCAACCCCCTAGAACTGCAGATAAACATAAGCACATGAAGAAGCTAAATCACTAAAGTATTATAGTTTTCCAACAATTCCATCAATCAACTCGATATGTACGCTTGTGTATGGCTAAATATATGAAACTGAAAGCGCCCAACTATAATATATTAACTATGAACCCTAATTTACTCTAGAACATGCTTCCACATAGAAAAAAACATAATCATATCTTCAGGATCATAAGATTTAAACAAACATAAGCATTAACATCAGGGTGGTATTTATAATTGATTATTTTAAAGTTATCAGAACCTAGCACACAATTGGAGGGTCTTAAGTCTGACTTACCATTAGTTTTCACGTGTTCAACAATTAAACTATGAAATAGAGGGAAAAAATAAAATAAGAATAGCAGATAAACTGACCTTGATTACAGGCAATGAGTGGTATAAGTGAATGCCAAGTGGCCAAAGATGTTTTGTTTTAATATAATGTATAGATGATTGTACTACATACCTATGTCCCAATAGGGAAGGTATGCTTCCATAAGTACTACTGCAAGGAAAAAAACAAATTAGAAACAACATTAAACCATGCCTTATCCATAATAAACTAATACTTTATATTATGTGTTATTTTTAAAAACAACCAGAGTTCAAGTGTGTACATCATAGGATGAGACATAGGCCTATTCAGATAGTTTAAATACTGTTTTACACTATCTGTGGAGACCAAAATTTCAATTTCCCAGTTTACACAGAATTATCTCAGCTTCACCAATTTTGATTTGAGATAAAGAAGTGCATAATCGATCAAATAACAAAGTAAATGGCAGTACAAATAACAAAATAAAAAGTTTTACCAGGTCAATGAGGTAAAATTTCAAGACTCAACTTTTGCTTTTAGAGTTCTTAACGAAAAGAACAGGCGTATGATTAATATCCCAATCAACCGTTACCTAATTCCTCTAGGTTTGATAAACTGCTAATACAAAGATGAGAATAGAAATGACCTGTAGACCGCGATATCATTTTTAAGAAGGCAGATGTAAACGCAAAGCTGGGCCCCAAATATTAATATTCCAACGGACATTTTTAACACCATAAGTCGAGCTCATGATAACCCAATAAAACCGAAATAACCCCCCTATAATTTTACCATGCACGAGTTAAACTATTTCTTAGACCATCAATCATCATAGTGCACGCTAGGCCCTAAGCTTTCTTCTAACAATCACCAGAGAGTAGTGAACAAATAGTGTTAACACATGTAACAGTTTGCCATAAAAACAACACAAAAAATAAAAAATAACCATATATTTACAAACCTCGAACCCTTTAGCTCCATTGTCCATAACAAACCTCAGAACACCATAGCAAGCTGGCGAAAACAGGTCAACATAGCATCAACTGATAGATTCTTATCAAGCTTTACCTGCTTTATTATACCTATTAAACTCATAAACCGTTAATGATAACTTAGATCATGATGGATTAGCATTTTATTGGTTGGGAGAAAAAGCTTGTAACGCAAAGACTCAGCAAGGCGTCCAAGAATCTTGTATATTATGATTGAAATAAAATGTCTGAATACTTCATAGTTAAGAACTATGATAATTTAGATGGTTCACCTCAAGGAGGTATTTAGCACACCAGATATGGTCTCTAGTTTCAATTTCCACAATTGGACAAACTTTTCCCACTGAAAATAATTGCTGATATGATATTTATGTTTAAATTTATTAATAAATAAGGAGAATGAGTAGGGAAAACCTGTTCGGGCATGGCTTCTCTGTTGATCAGTGCTCTCAATTTCTGTCGTGACCTAGATTTGCCTCAAATCTACCACCGTGCCACCTTTAAATCGACCCCATCGCAGCTGCAACCCACTAAATAACGATGATTGAAAGTCTGATTTGTGACCAGCTCCATCACTCAGCCTAAACGATGAACAAATCGAACCGGCGAATTATTCAAATGTGAAACACAAATCAAGTTTCTAAACCCTAAACAATGAATAAATCCAAAACAAAAATATTGTTTATAAACCCTAAACGATGGAAAAAATGAACAAATGAAAAAAAAACACTGGAAATAGAGAAATTAATAGATCACATAACCATATACATCATACACACTATAACCACAAAAACAGACAACACGAATCATAGCAGAAATATAATAAAAAATGCATCTACAGATAGAAATTACTAACCTTCGGAATCAACCAGGTGACCGATGATTAGGGTTTTTGAATTGAAGGTCTGTAGTTGAACACGAACATCCCCGTCGTCAATCAGACTTAGATGAAAAACCTAGGATTTGAAAAATCGCCATAGATGCAATCAACAATACTGGAATAGAAGAACCCTAAAATTGGAATCAGTATTTTCTGAAAATCAAGATGAGAGAGAAAGCGGTGGAAGATGAATGTGAATAATGTGCGTGTATGGAAGATGAAATAAAAATGGAAAAAGAAGAGAGAGAGATGGCGGTTTGAAGAAACGTACGTGAGAAGGATTGATGGAGTATAGAGGAAAAGAGATTGCCGCCCATAGTGAATTATCAGCCTTTAGAGCATGTCCACATCATCAAAATGATTGGCTAAGAATAGCCCTTGTGGTCTAAGAGAATTCATTTAGTATAATAGATAGATGTTTTACTAGGGTTACATACCACAAGATAGATTCACACTTGAAAGAGAAAAATATGTCAACATGTACATATGAAATAAAGCTATTTTTCTTGTCCCGAGACAATTTTAGATACCAATGTTTAATTATCCAATTTTAAAGAGACAGTAGATTTGGTCGAGTTTTATAATCAATGTGTACATAAGTAAAGTTATGTATTATTACAGTTTAAAAAGGCACGCTTCGGAATATATTTGCATTAGAGCAACCCTTTCATGAATTTTGAATGCTTGTTCCCACATGCCAATAGGGAGTAAAACCAAGTAAAAAAAAACATTGTAATTATCAATCAATCTATCAAGATTGGAAGGTCTTATCAATGTTTTAAAACCTGTAAATACAGGCCGGTTATACCGGTATTACCATTTTCAGATTTAAATCCGGTCCGAAAGACCCCGGTAAGTAGGAGAAACGGCATCGACTTTGTACCGCCGGTAAAATCCGGTATACCGGTTTGAACCGTTATACCAGTAACGGCTCAGGTCTGTTTTTGGGTTAAGATTTTACTTTTTATCGGCCCATCTTCATGTTTACTCTCAACTTTAACCTAACGACTTTTAATATTTTATCTCCATCGATAAAAACTCAAAACTTGTTTCATCAATCCATCATCTGTGACTTGTTCCAGACTTCTATCACTCTATCATTCGTTCCAGATTTACATCTACATCCAATTTCGGATTATTTTTTGAGTTGATATTGTTAATTTATGGAATTATACAGTTAACTAGTCAACCCGGTTGAACCGCCCGATACAACCCGGTTAAACCATTTTTGTGCCTAATCCGATATGGTTAAAAAACCGGATTTTAAAACATTGGGTGTTATTGTATAGATTTTCAATTCAGTTTCTAATGTTTGACATCATATCAAGTCATCAACTCAAATTGTGTTTGTAACAAAATCCACTCTTGCCTTCATTTGTAAAAGTATTTTATAGTCTATGGGTTGGGACATTATTTGTCACGTATGATCATTAATCAAATGGTACAAAAATATATTAAAAAAATAAAGGGAATAGTGATTTGGATCATAACCATACCCTTAGGGCAGTGGTTTTGGATGGTGGATTAGAGGTTGGTGACATAGCGTCTATGTGAACGGTTATGGTGGTTATGAGAGTTATGACCACACCTTTTAGCCTATTGTTCAAAAGTTTTGAACCACGGAACTTACTAATTCGGTTCAGTTTGAGGATCTTTACGACTCGACATGTTCGATTTTCAAAGGTTAATACTGAGTAGGAATCGAATTGCTACTTCGTTTTTAAAGACGGATATGTTTTGCAAATAATCTAAGTATAACGGTTACGAATACGTGTCTTGAAATTGTTTTAAAATAGTGATTATTCTATAGGAAGGAAAATAATGTAAAGATGTTTTGTTAAGTTAAATTTGACACTTTTTGACTTTCATTTCATGTGATATAACAAGAAAATAAGAAATTGAAGATCTCAAAGAAAGAAAATTAAAATTGGGATCTACAATCGAAGACTTATCTAATTTAAAATCTATGGTAAATACAAAATGAAGTGTTTTCAGGGATATTGCAGTTAATTGTATATATAAAATAAAACATATGTTAATATTCCTTGACATGAATCTATTAGAATATATGAGATCATACGGATGTGAATAAAAAGGGAAATTGGATTTAAATAATCCGAACTTTCACCTGTTGGCCAATAACACTCCGAACTTTCAGTTTGGCCAGCAGCACTCTCAACTTTCATCATATTTTCCCAAAACACTCCCAGACATGCTTTCAGACATGTCTTGTTCTGTACCCTAAAATCGTTTGGGAGTGTTTTGGGAAAATAGGATGAAAGTTGAGAGTGCTGCTGGCCAAACTGAAAGTTCGGAGTGTTATTGGCCAACAGGTGAAAGTTCGGATTATTTAAATCCAATTTCCCGAATAAAAAAATAACAAAAAATTTTCTATTTCAAGATCCTTTTTTTGTGTATTGAGTACTGAAAAGCAAGGTTTGTTTAAGTACTCAAACAATAAAAAGAATTATAGAGTAACACTTTTTATAAATAGAATGAAGGGCCAATTCTGGTCCTAAAACACAAACTCTTACATTTTTTTCAAAATACAAAAAAAAAAAAAAAAAAAAAACTAGTACAACAAAATATAAGACAAAAAAATTCTAGCATAAAAAAATCAGTACAAACAATCAGCACAAAAAAATATAGTACAAAAATTCAGCAAAAAATAATGTTATACAACATAGAATCACAACACATTGTTTTTTGGTTTTTTAGTTATCATATTTTATATAGTAATATGATACTTAAATTAAAGATACAAAGATTCTTTATTTTATGGTGCAAGTTCGTTTAAAAAAATAAGTTCGTATAAAATGTTATGAATGTTTAAAAAACGAGGGGTAATACGCATGTACCTTGTATCTGGAGAAAAAAACCAGCAAAATGGCTATTCCAAAAATACCCTTACGCCACTTTCAGCATGCACTTTCATTTGAAATATAAAAGGTTAAGATCTTTTTTGTCCTACTTAGCCCAAAGAGTAAATTACACTTTGTGTCCTTTATGTATTACACAAATTCTGAAACGTGACATTTAAAAAAAAAACAAATACACATTATGTCTAAAATCACCATGTTATGTAACATTTTATGTCCTTTTAACCTAACTGAGTCAATTATCTTAGTTAGGTTAAATCAAGGTAAGGACATAATTAAAATTTTTATCTATCCTAATTAACAAAATGGCCATGGAGATTCAAGACATAGCAAAGTAACTTATGGAGGAGGGTTATACCGACAATTCATGGTCATAGATATAGATGGTCACTGTTTCCAGTGAATAAAGTATTGGACTATGATATTATTAGGTTTATTATTATGAGCCCACAGGCCCATTAAGTATTTAAGGTTTGCATTTCGTTTTCTATATAATGTAATGTATTATTCAATAATAATCAATCAAGTGATTTCACCATTGTACATAGTATCAGAGCCTTGGGGTTTTAGTTACCTTCCTTTTCTTATCCACCGCGCCACCACAAAAATACAAACTCTAGCCGTCACCACTTTAGAAAAAAAAAGCCCTAGACAGGGCGGCGTGCTGCCGCTGCTGCTCTGTACGACCACCATTTGTTATTGTTTTTTTGTTTTACCTTTGTCTTTTTTCCTAACCTCCTTAGGTTGGAATATGAGAAATTGTGCATGGTACAAGATCAAGTTAAGTAGAAAAATAATTCTCTTCTTTGGAAGTGGGAATGGAAATGGGATCCATCTTCTCCCGAGGAAATAACATAGTGGGAAATATGAGTGTGATTTTTCAGTTGGGTGGCAAGATAAGAAAGACGCCTGGATTTGGCTAGGCTCGTTAGGGGCATTTTCAGTGAGGTCTATCAAAAGGGTGTTAATGTCTGGTCTGGTCTGGATGTTAGTAGTTTTTTATGTCTTAAAGTGGTGCAAATGACTGCTTATTAAATGCAACATTATTATTTGGCGGGTGGAGATTGATAGGCTGCCTACTATTGAAGCATTGAAACCAAGGAACACGCAAAATTGAGACTTATTGTACATACATACTATCATTCATACACACACGATACGTAACACATGCGTAACATACAGTTTCTATACTTGAAAACCCCCAAAAATACAAACTTTTAACAAAAAATAATGAATGCATAAAAGTTGAGGGACTAAACTTGAACAAAACCAAAACTCGGCTGCCAAATGAACACGCCGCATCGCACGGCGATCAAGGACAAGGAGCCCGCGCGACGCGTGGAAACGTAATCCACAGAAAGTTATTTTAACCAATCCGGATTTCACCTTTCTCACCTCCTTTCTTCCCCAATCACCTTCAATCTTCATTAAAACACAAACCCTACTCAACCACCATATAACCAAGCCTCCCACACCTTCATTTCACTTTTCTAAACCTCCAAACTCACTCAAAACACTCTCAAACTATTGAAAATACAAGCTTGGGGCATATTTTGCAAAGTTCAAAAGTGAGCTTCAGACTCACTTTTCTTTCTCTTCTTCATGAATTCTTGCTTCAAACTCATTTAGAACACCTCTAGGAGTGTTTACACAAGTTTACCACGGTAAACTTAGATGGAACATCACCATTTTGAGGTCCAAACTTTCTGTTTTGTTTTAACTTTTACAAACTTTCTATAAACTTGTTATCCACGTGGTAATCTTGCACCTACCTTGCTTCTAACCAAACCTATGGTTATGGGGCTTGAGTATAGTTGATTCCTATAAGTTTAGAGGTCCAAATACCTCCTACACTTTTTATTATTAAGGTTCCAAGTAACCTAGACAAGTGTTGAAACCATTCAAGTTCACCACCTTTAATGTGGTGAGACTTGTGTTTTGATAATGTGTGAACCATGGAAGCCTAGGCTTTCCAACTATGTTTCCAATACCTCACTTGCTTGCTTTTATTAGCCAATCTTATATCTTTGTTACCAAGTGAACTTACTAGCAACAAAGTGACCAAACTACACTAAGTCTCCAAACATTTGCCATGTTTGGAATGCACTAGTCTAATTTGAGCTCACTTAGTTACTTGGTGAATTAGATGTGTACTTTTATTCTATGTTTTATTCATGACCAACCGAAAACATCAACTAAGTTGATGATTTTGTGCTTGGGTGAATCATATAATGAGGTTTAATGGATGGAAATCATCCTACCTCCTTGCTTGACGTACTTGAAATTACTTGACCATAAGACTTAATGTATATAAATGTATATATACTATAAACCTAATAACCGAACTCTAAACACTAACTAATTCATGGATTGATGTTAAGGGATTAGGTTATATCATCTTAGATAAAAATACCTCATTTATGGACTTCCAATAGGCGAACTTGTGCCTATGAAAAACACATAATCATGGTGTCCAAATTCGGGTGTTTTTATCAAGATAACTTTTATGTACTCTCATACCAAACTACGCATCTCATACATATTCCAATTCCAAATCCGTCGAACTCATATGCCTCGCTTATCCTTGTAGGATAACCTGGCGGTTTCCCAAACTCTCAACACACCGACTCACGTACGTGGAAATTACTTCTCAAACCGTGAGTATACTCGAATCCCCCTTTTACGCTTTAATTACTTTTGGGGTGTAACATGTATGACTTAATCAAATACACTTATGCACACAATCAAACTTATAAATTCACTCAATCCTGTAGGTCCCGATTCTCGGAGGATCGATACACGAAACCAAATCACTTGTTTATCACAAACACGGTCACGAGTGCGGAATCCCCGTGACTATGCCAAACCAAACACAGATAGAAACAACACAAGGTAACCAATGAATCACAGTCAATTGATTAGATGAGAACAATGATCAAACAGATACACACACAGTTTGACACTAAACTCTCAGAAGGTTATGCTCTCATAGTTTCAGTGTGAAACTATGAGGTGTTTATATAGGCAGCTTGACACAACATCGACGAAACTCAAATGAGGGAACCACGAAACTTCAAAGTTGATGAAACTCTAGGGAGTTTCGTCACTTATCATGGTGAAACTTAGAGTTTCATCACAAAGGACGTTTTACCATACATTATACGACGAAACTTGGATGTTGTGACCAAAGGGAGTTTCGCCATGTATGTCTTTGATGAAACTTGGGAGTTTCGTCATACATGAGCTTGACGAAACTTGGGGTTTCGTCGAGGGCTGCCAAACAGGATATGCTGTAAACTGTTAACAGTTTGCTGCAGACTGATATAAACACACAGACATAATAACCAATATGCAACATGCATTGTTCATTTAACATTACAAAAACAGACGAGACAAACTGTCGAACCCAAGTAGGATAGGAGGATATCCGACTTGGTCTTCATTCCGTAACAATGTCGAACCGAACGTGTCGCGTCCACACAAAATGTATCAACAAACTCCCCCTTGGACGCTGCTCGTGATGGTTCGTCTTCCGTGTCTTTCATGTCAGAGGATCTTCCAAGTCTTCACGCTTCGTAAGATGAAAGTGTATCAACAAACTCCTCATTTCATTTAGGAAGTGCGTTAATAAACTCCCCCTTAAAGTAAACTCTCCATTGAGTTATGCTCGTGAATCTTTTTATCTACAATTCTTCAGATCCTTTTGGTGTTGATGAGTGATCAACTGCAATCCGATCATCTTGATCTTCTGATTGCATCAACGTCGTGTCTTCACTTTACGGCTTGTCATCTGACACGTTCTCTTCGCCTTTAGTTGATTCTGATGTCATATTTGCACATACAAGAAAGCTAAACACGTAATGAGAACAACCGCTTGGAATATAGAAAAATTAAACAAACAACACATATGAGATCAAATCTCAATCAAACACCGACCGACAACAGTTTGAAAGTTTTGAAAATGTTCAGTTTTAATCCTTTAACTTTCAAAATCTGTCAACTTCGACCATTTATGAAGATGCAATTGTTTTCCGGCTTACGATCAGGATTTTGGGTAGGATAGACTCGAGTTCCAACATCGGTCAATAAAAAAACTAGAAGCAAAATCTTTTTGGCTTTTATAAAATATAGATTAAAACACACCTAAAATCTTTTTGGTATTTTTCATTTTTCAAATGTAAAGACTGAAAGCAATAAATAAATATATACAAAGATGCAGAAACTGAAAGCAGTAAATAAATTTTTACAGACTTTCTTTTTGCGAGTTTCGAGGGTAAGAGAATCATATCAGTGTACGGTCACGCTAAAACGTTCTTGTTGTTCAATTAGTTAGCATTTAGATAAGCATCCTATAACGATTATCAGTATTGTTGTCCACATAAGCTCAACTTATCAGATGTAATCATGGCGAGGGGATATGATTAGTGTATGATTTATACTTACCGACCGGTGTTCATCCACACACGACACATTCCTGTATCAAGGTATGCACGAGAGTTCATCTTACTGGTGAGTATACCGTTTATCATCTGTTTGACCGTATAAAAGAATGTGAGATACTCACTTATTTTTTAATTGAAAACAAGCCCTATGTGATAGAATCACTTATTGATAAGGAACTTGATTTTCGTATGCATGAGGGCACAGGAGCAAGTCCGTGAACAGGTTAGTACTAACGTACAACAAAGAGACGAACTTGACTCCCGGATAAATGTGATATTTTATCACTTATTGATTGGGACATGTGATTGTTTATCACTTATTGAGGTCGAATGCAATATGTACACGTATGTATAGTATCATGGAAGATCTAGACTTCGTCTCCGTTATTTTTTGGTAAAAGATACAACCATGATACCCAGATGATAAGACAGCATAAAGACCGAATATCTCAGAACCTCGGCAATCAATCAAACGAAATTTCGGTACCAAGACCATGTGCCAATGAGTGGTTCCCACACAGTCTTCAGTCGATTTAGGTTTATATCACCCTGCACACTTTAAAATGATTATGAGCATACCGATACATCTTTATATAGAGCTGCTTATCGTTTTTCATTTTAAGTTCAGTTCGAAGAGGTTTCGACAGACCACTGATTTACTATCATTTTCTCTTTTTCTCTCCAGGAAACTCATTTTTGTTTTTCTATTGTTTTTGCGCTTTTGAAATTTTTCGATGTTTTTGAATTTTTTGAATTTGGATTTACTCCCCCTAAAATCAACAAACTATGATAAATTTTTAAAAACACAAAGGTATATACAAAAAGGATTTCCCGATGTTGGTTAACTCATGTTTTACCTCAATGCCGTTTACCAAATTTAATTTAATCAGAAATGATTTATCGAATTTTTGGAAAAATAAGTTGGCACGTTGGTAATCGGTGCGGACCATAACAATGTTGATGAGTTTCATATTGAAACAATCACGTGTGAGGTGATATTTGAGGTCAACGTATTTGGTCAAAGAGTGTTGTACGAGATGATAATAATTCATAAAGCAGCTTAAATATCGACAAGTATAGGAGAGATTAGAAATTCAAAACCGTATCCTGCAACTGCTTCGTGCATTGCCAGGAATCTGAGCGCTCTCCTAAACAGGATATCCACCCGGTGTGGACTGTAAAGTCGATTTTTGTAGCTACTTCACTTAATCCGAGAAAAACTCTTCACAGCAACAAGATCAGAAACCTCCAGGTCCGGTTGGTCTTCCACATTGCACCAGTGAAGGTCTTTGTCTTTCTCTTTAAGAAGTAGTGTACGGTTGTTCAATCCACGCCAAGGCATCCGCACACCCGGCTGATTTGTTCAACAAACACATTTTCTTCAATCACACCGCGAAGGAAATGTTCACTGCACGTTCATCTTTTTGATTTTGAACTTCAAATGTGCTGCAGGTACGTACATTTTGATTAAATCTATCCTGGGGACCCGATGAAAGCCTTTAACAATCAAACTTTGTAATGATTTTCATTTTTTTGATGTCACACCCTGACTTTTGCGGAAGCGTATGATGCGTGACTGGTTTAAAATCATTGCATTCAATCGTAGGCCATTCCAAGGTGTAACAAGGTGATTAATGAAGCTTGGAACTCACAGAACTTGAAGGACCTCCTTTGTTAGCTTTTATCCACTCGATCTTCATCATTGTTTCTTCCCTAGCTTGAAGCTAGTAGTAAGCTTCTTGTAACTCTTGTTACTTCATAGTTTTAGTGGATAAAAGATATATTGTGTTGAAAATCATATGAACACTAAAAGACTTGAACTTGAATCTTGAAACATAAGATGAAATCTTGTTGAAATGATGTTGTTTAGTGCATGAATGATGTTTGCCTGTTCATTTCTTGAGATGATGATGTTAATCATCACATGAAGCTTGCTAGATGGTGATTAAACACATAACCTAGCAAGTAGGAAGATGATTATGTAACAACATAAGATAATCATCTTCTAGTGAAGACATGAACTTGAAAATAAAATGATTCTTGTAAAATAATAAACAAAGTGAACTAGTAAACTTATAGATCCAAGATTTGTGAATGATTTTTTCTAAAGAACCAAGCTTAAAAAGGTGATTTTTGAAAGATCATGGTTTTTTAAAGAACCAAATTTGATTTTTGAAAGAACCAAATTTCGCCATAGTTTCCTTTGAAAATGGAGGTGTCCATGCTATTTTAGCATATCATTTTCTTTTCGAAAAATCATTCAAACAATCAACAATCAACTCTAAACAATATTATTCTTACCAAGTGCAAAAACTATACACTTTTCATATCAACATGAACTTGATCTTTCACAAAAATGTGTAGTAACTTGGTTAAGTGTTTAGTGGGTTTAGTTATCCTCCAACATATATTTACTTCTTGATAAACTTCATTCTTGGAAATTTTAGATGTTTACAACTTGTAAACATGTTTTACAAAAATGTTTATTTATAATATCTTCTTATTTTAAAAGTATTTCTACACTTATTTTATCACTAAAAATAGTGCAAGTTTAGTAAAAACCATGATCTTTCAAAAATTACCTTTTTAAACTTGGTTCTTTTAGAAAAATCATTCACAAATCTTGGATCTATAAGTTTACTAGTTCACTGTGTTTATTATTTTACAAGAATCATTTTGTTTTCAAGTTCATGTCTCCACTTGAAGATGATTATCTTATGTTGTTACATAATCATCTTCCTACTTGCTAGGTTATATGTTTAATCACCATCTAGCAAGCTTCATGTGATGATTAACATCATCATCTCAAGAAATCAACAAGCAAACATCATTCATGCACTAAACAACATCATTTCAACAAGATTTCATCTTATGTTTCAAGATTCAAGTTCAAGTCTTTTAGTGTTCATATGATTTTCAACACAATATATCTTTTATCCACTAAAAATATGAAGTAACAAGAGTTACAAGAAGCTTACTACGAGCTTCAAGCTAGGGAAGAAACAATGATGACGATCGAGTGGATAAAAGCTAACAAAGGAGGTCCTTCAAGTTCCGTGAGTTCCAAGCTTCGTTAATCACCTTATTACACCTTGGAATGGCCTTGGATTGAATGGATGATGATTGAAATTTGTGATGGTGGGGAGGGGGTTTACGGCCGAGAATGTGGGAGGGAGGAGAAGGATTTGTGAAGTGTTGTGAAGAGGATGGTGAGTAGGTTACTTATAATCCACTAAACTCTATTATCCATTGGTCTTTATGTCCCTCATAGTACACACAAGATCAAAGCAAATCCCATGGGGATCATTAGGAGATTTAAGAAGATTATGGTAATCTTGTGTCGGGGCCACTTCATTTGGGCCGTAAATATCATATGGGGGGGGTTATTTGTAAGTTGATGGTAAAACTAGATAAATAATGGAGGTTAAATGTAAAAATCTAGTGTTTTAAGTATATGATGCATTATATAGTATGTTAGGGTGTTCGGGAGCCATAACTAGCTCAGAAAAAGTAAAACAATGCTTCTAGCAATATTTTAGTGTTCCGGGTAATGTCCGGTTGTTCGATTTGATACCGGTTCGTTAAAGTGTCAAGTTATTCCGTATAGTGTCCTTTATGTAACGTTTTGTGACACTTTTAACTCCCGACACTTAGAAAAGCATACAGGACCATTTTGCCATATTTTTGCATGTTACTAGCTTGTTAAAAAGCTGAATTTTGCTGATTAATGCAGAATTCTGCACTTGAGTGGGTTTTAGGCACTTTCCGGCACTTAAACTATCACTTAGGCATGCAGTTTTGGGGTCCTTACTTCCCTACACACTATACTAGTGTATCACTTGGTCTCTGGCTCATACTGGGCCTCAAAATATTGTCTGTCTATGTACTGAACTTCATCAGCATTTTTGTTTGTCTAATAACGGTGCCAATTCTGTTATGTGCATCATTAGAACTATCTGGTGTGGCATGTAGCAATGATAAAAGTCTTGCAACATGAAATGCCATTGTATGTAAATAACGGTAATCAAAAATTCATTTGTCTTGTAAACTAGATTATGCACAGTTATCAAAGCACAGATTACTGTTCAATTAGTGTACGGAATGTACGGAAAAGTGACGGTTGTCACAGTCTCCCCCCGTTAGAAGAATTTCGTCCCGAAATTCAAGCGATGCCATCGGTCGCAGAGGAGTTGTGAATCAAATATGGTCACTTAGATTCATGATTTGTCTTTATGTTCCCATGTAACTCTGGGTCATGATGTGAATTCTATCGTGCTCAAGTAATTCAATTACGTTTTCTCTGTATCTTGTGGACTCTTGGTCCGCAACCTTAACAGGTTTTATAGTAATTTTGTTGTTTGTCATTGACGTGAATCTTGTTTGTGGAAACAACGACTGTTCCTTGAGTCGGACTCCTCTAAAGACTAGACACATGGAATGTGTTGCGATCACTACTGCTCCTTTTTTTATGGAAGTTTCATCTTGTGAGCAATGGTTCCGATCCCTACACCGGGGGTCCAACCTTTACGTTTTCAAAAGCACACCACGCCTTCTCTAGGCGAGGCTCCCATTAAAGTCATACTTCTTATCTCAAATTTCTATGATTTCTGCCACTCGTCGGCGCAATCTTTCTGTATTCCACGGGCTGTCATGATATGATCACATATCTGAATGATCTTTCCTCTAGTTTTTCCTAGACCAACTTGGGCCAGTAGATTGTTTATCTCCGGTCTCCATTCAACACGACGGGGATCGACTTATTATGTTCCATCTAAAGCTTCACATGAAGCGGTTTAAATGGCGGTGTGGTAAATACTGCTGTAGGAAAACTCCACTAAGGGCAAGTGAGTGTTCCAACTTTTCATCAAAGTTTATCACACAAGCACGTATCATGTCCATACAGTCTGCATCGTTCAGTAGCTCAGTCCATCTTCGTTAATATTCAAGTTCTTACGATCAACTGTGTGCTGCAACCCTTGTGATTAATAGGTCGTGCAGCGTTTTCTTACAGGTAATGACATCAAATTTGCGGTGCGCAATCACTGTATCTAGATCATGGTCTCTTCTCTTGATCCTTTAATCAACGTGACGCGTATGCAATGTTGTGGTCTAGTTGCATTGACACGCAATCGAGGCTTTGTCGAGAAGCGTCACATAATTTCAACTCTAACTCCTTAGCTCTTGATTACAGGGTTGGCATATATCTCGTTCTTATCCACCATGGATCCCAAAGTTCTTTCCTTGCGAATTTGAAATCCGCTTTTCGACGTCTTAGCACATAGTTGTTCTTTCTCTAAGAGTTGCAAGATAAATTGCAGATGTTGCTCACGACCTTCCTTGGTCGTTGGCCATTTAAGAATGTAGTCAATAAGTATAATCATGATCTATCCAGGTATGGCTTACACGTTCGATTCATGAGGTCCATGAATATTGTCGATGCATGTGTTAAGCCAAATGGTACGACAAGGAACTCGTAATGCTCGAAGCGAGTCCTAAAGGTTGTTTTAGGGATATTTCCTTCTTGTATTTACAGTTGAAGACATCATGTCCTCAAGTCGATCTTTGAGTTGTAACTAGAAACTTACGATTGGTCTGTTCATGTCATCAATCCTTGGCAAAGGATACCAATCCTCGATATCCAATTCTCTAGAATTTATGCAAAATGGAAACTGTCAACTTTCTCTTTGTGTCCTTAACTAAGGGTGTCATGTCCTTAATTTCCTCTGTCTAGCAGCTCTTGCAGTTATATCGGAGGCTCATGTTTCTTGGACGAAACTAGTTGGTAAGGCGTCATCTTGTCACTGGTGCCTCTTCTGGTACGAGGTTCATCTTAAACTTCTCTTGTCGTTGTGGGGGGGGGTATTTCTGGCAAGTCTTCAGAAAAAGCTACTGGATTCTTCCGTCACAGGGATGTTCTCATGCTCTGCAGTCTACTCGGAGGCGTTTCTGTGTCTGTTCGACAAATGAGAGATGTCGCAGATCCGCTGCCTTATGGGGTCTAGCACCCCTGCACCTATTGCAGGAAGGTGGTGTACTATAAATGTTTCATCATTCTCAAGAGGGATGCGACTGATTTTCTTATATCGAACGACTTCAACTGTATACTTGGATTTCCAATCCATGCTGACTACCATATCATGACTTTCCAAGGCAATGGTAACAGAAAGTTCCGGCCTTCTGAGTCCCAAAATATAATCCTTAATTGCTTCGTCTGCTAACCTTCTATATGCCCATTTCTAAAGAATACGGTACGTCTATTCTACTCGAAACTAGGCCAAGCAGTTTCTTAAGTTCTAAGCATACAAGGTTAAAGTTGTGCCTGTATAAATCAGAAATAGATGCATAAGGTTGGTTAATAGGGAACGTACCCTTAACCACATCTGGATCCTGGCGTGCTTCACGAGCTTCGATCGTGAAAACCTTTCCTTGCTTGTTTCTTCCTAGGGCAATCTTTCCTGAAGTGCCCTGCTTCACCACATCTGTAGCAACCTGGTACTCTACCTTTATTTCTTTTGTCTGGATCCTTTGCCCAACAGGCATCCTTGCTGTGTCCTTCTTTCCCACACTTTTCGCACTAAGGCCTCAGACATCGACCTTCATGGTGAAAATTGCATTCCCCGCACCTTGGCTTAGTCCCCGAGTAAACTTTACTACCAGCCTTATTAGTGGCTCCATCAGCTTTCCTACCATGCGGCGGGTTCACTTCCTTTATTTTGTTAGCTTTAGAGCTTCCATAGCCGATTCGGGTGCCTATCTTTAGGTTTGAAGACTTCCTTTTCTTGTTGCCTGATGACTCCACATGAGTCTCTTTCTTGTTATTCTCAGATTCCGAAAATTTTCCCATGCGTAGCGCTTATTCAGTAAGAGTGACACTCAAATCAATAGCCTCTGCAATGGTTGAGGGCTTTGAGGTAGTAACCATGCTCCTAATTTGAGGTGCAAGTCCCCAAATGAATCGTTCAATCCTCTTGAATTCTGGCTTGACTAAGTAGGGGACGACCCTAGACAAGTCGCGAAATCGCTGGACATACTCAGAAATCATCGGCCCGTCCATTTTCAAATTCCAAAACTCCACCTCAAGCTTCTGGATTTCAGCCCTAGAGCAGTATTTCTTTTCCATCATTTCCTTGAGCTCGTCCCAGCTCAGTGCATAAGCAGCATCTGCACCAAGGGTCTGAACCTGAAGGTTCCACCAGGAGAGTGCGCCATCCAAAAACAACCCTGAGATAAAGGTAACTCTCTGCTGGGGTGAACAGTTACTCATTCTTAGAACGGACTCAGTCTTTTCTACCCAACGAACAAATGCAACGGCACCTCCTGTGCCATCAAAATTCAATGGCTTGCAGTCCAGGAAATGTTTATAGGTGCAGCCAGTTGGAGGGTTATTCCCGGAAGTGCCATCGCTGTGCTTAGAGCGGAGGGCTTCATGTCGTGCAATTGCCTGTGAGTTGAATTCTTGTAGCTCGGCTTCTGTTCTTGGTAACATACTTGTGTCTGTGTCACGTCTGGGCGGCATTCTCTTCTGTCAAAATGGTATGAAGTAGGTTAGACAACATTCCATAATTGTCTATGATGCACATAGCACCGTAAGCCATCATGTAATCACCCGATTTCACATGTATATATAATCAACAATGTATGAGCGAGGAAACAATTACTGAGCCTTCACACAGGCTTGCCACTTGGCTTATTGTTTTTCCTTCTACATAACTTTACAAGACGAGTATACTTTCCTTGAGATGGGGGTTGTCTATGTAATGTCACTGAATTTCTCATAATGTTACCCATCTTTACTTGCTTAAATATCGTTTCTCAACCGTCTTGTACACGGGTAGAAGTATCAGACACGAAGTAGGCAAAGTTAGGTTTCCTACTTTATAAAGTGCTAAAGCAATGGTCTATGTATTGTTCTACCATATGAAGGTGTGAACACCTAGAGTTCATTTTTGTGTAGTGATCGTTAGCTTGGCCCGCAGAGTCCACCAGGATTTCCATGCACTACAAGTCGTTATTACATGGGCCCCCGTAATAATAAATTGTCTTGCACAGTTACCCTAATTTTCTCTCGTCCAAGCAGATGATCAATCAAAGAGGGGACACTACTGTCCTTATAACTCTGTCATGAAAAGGACCATTGCGGTGGTCCACGCGCTAACACTCGTAATCGTTACGCGCGAATAGGCACGATGATTAAATGAATTAGGAATAAAGAGAATTCCTAGTAGTTGGAGGGGCACCTTCAAGATGAATACTTCATCTTCCTTTTCTGGTCAAGTGTGTCGTCAATCTTGCTTCACAAAAGCCGCAGGGATCTCGTCCTGCTGATTAAGAATTCGTTCAAGGTTGCCGCCTCTGCCTCGCCGTCACTATCGTAGTCAGGTACCTTCACGATCGAGAGAGAAGAGCAGCCATTTCCTACGGAAGCAAGCTCAGAATCTTGTTTGGTAATCACTCTAGCCATGAGCTTTGCAATGAACACGAGGTCGATAGCTTCATCGTGCGTGTAAGTACATTGGTAGGAGTCGGAGTCGAAAGTATCTTATTCACGTCAATAATCATTCCGTACACTTATTCGTATGTATATATTAGTAAACAAATACGTTACTTAGCATAAACAGGCATTTCGATGCATCATATCTCGTATAACTCTTGTTTATCCTTTGGGGGGTTCATTTTGTCTTTGGCAAGTCTAACTCGTGTAGACTATGCCTTAGTTGGCACCTTATCTTGAGGGTATTCCCTACTAATGTCCTTGCCTTGTCTCTTCTTTGAAAAATGTTTGACTCATGGATCTTGACGCTTACGTGAATGCAATGAAAAAAACCTTTTTGTAAAAATGTTTTTTTGTGAGAGAACTCTAGTGATTGTAGTCTAGACTCGAGAAGGAATCCTAGTTCACTACAATCGAAGCTCTGATACCAAACTGTCACACCCTGACTTTTGCGGAAGCGTATGATGTGTGACTGGTTTAATATCATTGCATTCAATCGTAATAAACAACTACATGATCAAAACGATGTTCATCCATTCATAAAATTTGAGTATTCCAACACTGGTTATTTAAGTTTTAAAATGCAACCTTCGACTCAGTTACAAACCAATCAAAAGTGGATGACATCTAAACTTGAAATCTACTTCTAGTTACGACACCCGCGCCCAAGATCCATCCTATTACCTGAAATACATGTAATTTTGGAAAACATCAACAAAAGTTAAGCGAGTTCATGCGTTTTGTGTGAGTACTGTATTCTTGTAAATCTTTGAGAGACTCCTTTGTAAACAGGTATGAAAAGCGTGTCTGAACATGAATATTTTATAAGGACTTTAAGGCATGTGAGGACATAGGGAGCACTCTTAATGTGTAAGCATATACCCTTGTCGATTAACCTCGACTGTGTCGATTAACCTCGACTGTGTCGATTAACCTCGACTGTGTCGATTTCCCTCGACTGTGTCGATTAACCTCGACTGGGACTCCGAAGCACTACTTGGTACTAGTTGTGACCATGAGTTGGGTTCGGCCATACCCGTTAGATCTTACCCTCGTCCCTAATTAAGTATTAATGCCATTTCAATATCTTGTCTATGTTCACATTATCTAGTATTTCATAGGCATTTCATACCGTTTAAGTATTCGTAACATGTATTCCACCACCGAGAGTTATAAAACCAAAAATAGTTAAAGAAAAGGGGGAGCATGAACTCACTGTTTTGCGTCTTCGGTACTCGTAACTCGAATCTCGTTAGCAAACACGACTACCTACAATGTGCTAGGGTCTATTAGACGAGCGGGCTTTGCATTGCCTTAGTATTCATGTTTTGAGTTACGTTTCATTTATGTCTTTAACATTATCCGAAGTTATAATACTTCTCAAGTATTTATTTTCGTATTTCCTTCCCAAGGATGGGAGTATTTCATACATGTGTATTTGTATTCTCGTATTTATAGTTTCCAAGATAATATATTTTCAAGTCTTACTTCAGAAAATATATTTAAACTTGTTTTGTTCCAATAATGTATTTCAAGAAAGTATAATTTAACTTCCGAAAATAATATATTTTCTACTTGTCGAAAATATGATACACTTTGTAATAATAATAAAATCATACTTTCATCTCTTCTGTATCCAAAACAATGTTTACCAAAAATATATTTGTAACGGTATTCTCCGGAATATTTCATAAGTTTCGTTTTATCGTTCGGTTTCACAATATTAAGTGTGTAACTTATATGTTTACTCCTTGTGATTCTTGGTATTATTTTGGAGTTGTAATTTCATGGTATTTGTTAAGTTATATTATTTTACCCTAAAATAATATAACTAGCCCACAAAAAATACAAATATTCACACAAGTGTCTTAATATAAAATATATATTCTAAATATATATTTATCCATTTTTATTTACAAAAACCAACCTCCAATACTTGTATTTTTGTTACAAAAATTATGGCAAAGTTTATATTGAAAATCATAGTTAAAAATACACTAGTAAACACTTGTTTAGAAAATATTTTCTAAGTGTTTGAATTTTTAGAAAATTTTGCCATAGTTTCCTTTGAAAATGGAGGTATCCATGCTATTTTAGCATATCATTTTCTTTTCGAAAAATCATTCAAACAATCAACAATCAACTCTAAACAATATTATTCTTACCAAGTGCAAAAACTATACACTTTTCATATCAACATGAACTTGATCTTTCACAAAAATGTGTAGTAACTTGGTAAAGTGTTTAGTGGGTTTAGTTATCCTCCAACATATATTTACTTCTTGATAAACTTCATTCTTGGATATTTTAGATGTTTACAACTTGTAAACATGTTTTACAAAAATGTTTATTTATAATATCTTCTTGTTTTAAAAGTATTTCTACACTTATTTTATCACTAAAAATAGTGCAAGTTTAGTAAAAACCATGATCTTTCAAAAATCACCTTTTTAAACTTGGTTCTTTTAGAAAAATCATTCACAAATCTTGGATCTATAAGTTTACTAGTTCACTTTGTTTATTATTTTACAAGAATCATTTTGTTTTCAAGTTCATGTCTTCACTAGAAGATGATTATCTTATGTTGTTACATAATTATCTTCCTACTTGCTAGGTTATGTGTTTAATCACCATCTAGCAAGCTTCATGTGATGATTAACATCATCATCTCAAGAAATCAACAAGCAGACATCATTCATGCACTAAACAACATCATTTCAACAAGATTTCATCTTATGTTTCAAGATTCAAGTTCAAGTCTTTTAGTGTTCATATGATTTTCAACACAATATATCTTTTATCCACTAAAAATATGAAGTAACAAGAGTTACAAGAAGCTTACTACTAGCTTCAAGCTAGGGAAGAAACAATGATGAAGATCGAGTGGATAAAAGCTAACAAAGGAGGTCCTTCAAGTTCCGTGAGTTCCAAGCTTCGTTAATCACCTTGTTACACCTTGGAATGGCCTTGGATTGAATGGATGATGATCGAAATTTGTGATGGTGGGGAGGGGGTTTACGGCCGAAAGTGTGGGAGGGAGGAGAAGGATTTGTGAAATGTTGTGAAGATGATGGTGAGTAGGTTACTTATAATCCACTAAACTCTATTATCCATTGGTCTTTATGTCCCTCATATTACACACAAGATCAAAGCAAATCCCAAGGGGATCATTAGGAGATTTAAGAAGATTATGGTAATCTTGTGGTGGGGCCACTTCATTTGGGCCGTAAATATCATATGGGGGGGGGGTTATTTGTAAGTTGATGGTAAAAGTAGGTAAATAATGGAGGTTAAATGTAAAAATCTAGTGTTTTAAGTATATGATGCATTATATAGTATGTTAGGGTGTTCGGGAGCCATAACTAGCTCAGAAAAAGTAAAACAATGCTTCTTGCAATATTTTAGTGTTCCGGGTAATGTCCGATTATTCGGTTAGATACCGGTTCGTTAAAGTGTCAAGTTATTCTGTATAGTGTCCTTTATGTAACTTTTTGTGACACTTTTAACTCCCGACACTTAGGAAAGCATACAGGACCATTTTGCCATATTTTTGCATGTTACTAGCTTGTTAAAAAGCTGAATTTTGCTGATTAATGCAGAATTCTGCACTTGAGTGGGTTTTAGGCACTTTCCGGCACATAAACTATCACTTAGGCATGCAGTTTTAGGGTCCTTACTTCCCTACACACTATACTAGTGTATCACTTGGTCTCTGGCTCATACTGGGCCTCAAAATATTGTCTGTCTATGTACTGAACTTTGTCAGCATTTTTGTTTGTCTGATAACGGTGCCAATTCTGTTATGTGCATCATTAGAACTATCTTGTGTTGCATGTAGCAACGATAAAAGTCTTGCAATATGAAATGCCATTGTATGTAAATAACGGTAATAAAAAATTCATTTGTCTTGTAAACTAGATCATGCACAGTTATCAAAGCACAGATTACTGTTCAATTAGTGTACGGAATGTACGGAAAAGTGACGGTTGTCACAGTTCAAACACTTGGAAAATATTTTCTAAACAAGTGTTTACTAGTGTATTTTTAACTATGATTTTCAATATAAACTTTGCCATAATTTTTGTAACAAAAATACAAGTATTGGAGGTTGGTTTTTGTAAATAAAAATGGATAAATATATATTTAGAATATATATTTTATATTAAGACACTTGTGTGAATATTTGTATTTTTTGTGGGCTAGTTATATTATTTTAGGGTAAAATAATATAACTTAACAAATACCGTGAAATTACAACTCCAAAATAATACCAAGAATCACAAGGAGTAAACATATAAGTTACACACTTAATATTGTGAAACCGAACGATAAAACGAAACTTAGGAAATATTCCGGAGAATACCGTTACAAATATATATTTGGTAAACATTGTTTCGGATACAGAAGAGATGAAAGTATGATTTTATTATTATTTCAAAGTGTATCATATTTTTGACAAGCAGAAAATATATTATTTTCGGAAGTTAAATTATACTTTCTTGAAATACATTATGGGAACAAAACATGTTTAAATATATTTTCTGAAGTAAGACTTGAAAATATATTATCTTGGAAACTATAAATACGAGAATACAAATACACATGTATGAAATACTCCCATCCTTGGTGTTAGTGCATTCATCTGCCGACTTCATCTTATATCAAGTCTCAGTTGAGTTGAGGATTTAAACAAGTGTGACATCATCATATACAATGATGACATCATCAATTGCATCATAACACAAGAAGACAAAACAATATGCATGTTTCACGTGATTTCGCTCCTAATTGTAAATTTTGATTTCGCTCCTACGTAATTGTTTGATTTCGCTCCAAATGGTTGTGGTGTCTCTATGAGCGAAATCAGGAAGTATATAAATAGGCTAGTTGTCATTTCATTTGTAACACGTCTTGTTTCCGGTACCGAATTGCTGCCGAAGTGCCGTTTGACTTGTAATCAGTGTGAAATCAATATACAAGGCAATATTTAGTAGAACAAGCTGTTTTTCGTGTCTGTTTCTTGTTATTCCGCACCTAAAACGGATTAGAACACCTCCGATTGACTCGTTCGGGTCAGCACACGATCCTACAAGTGGTATCAGAGCTCAGGTCGAGGAGTTCTTGCCATTACAGCTTCATTCTCTGTCTTCTACACCTTCTTTTATCTGTTCAGGAAGATTTCATGGTTAGAATCGGACCAAAATTTCACAGATCATAGAAAATTGGACAATAACAAACCCTTGAAAGTTTGAGACTGAAATTCAAAGTAAAAATAGACCAAATTGCCCTTCGGATTGATTTCGGTCATATGGACAATTGTTGATTCCGCTTTTGTGTACACAAATGTCACCTGATTTCGCCCCAAGATACACCAGATTTCGCTCATAGGACCACCCTAAACCTCTGATTTCGCTCATAGGACCACCCTAAACCTCTGATTTCGCTCGTAAAGAAAGATATTCTGATTCCGCTCTAACATACTTTCTGATTTCGCTCCATCGGCCCTTGTGCTTTCAATTGAATAATATCAATACTTTGCGCATGAAAAGTATCAAAAGTGTTGTCAGCCACGAGGATTTATTGAAATAATATGTGAATTGCATGTGATCTATTCAATTTTAGTGTCGGTGAAGTCAGATTGCATGTGAACTTGTGTACTTGTGAACATTTCGGTTTATGTGTGCATGTGAACTTGTGCGCATGTGATTATCAGATTTGCATGTGAAGTAAAGTTTGTAAAAGTTGTCATGTTGCCTGTTAGTCGACTTTATCAGACTTTTAATATTGTTGACGTCCAATCAAAAGAGTGTTAAAAGTGTTTGTGCGGCCCAAAGTAGTTTGCATGTGAAGTTCTCAAAGTTGTTGGTTATCAAAAAGTGTGATACAAGGTGTCAGCTTATTAAAAGGGTCAAGGGAATCAATTAATATTGTCGGTTTGTGAAAGACAACAATTCCAACCGAGGTGTTTTGCCAAAGTATATTAAATTTTCAAAAGACATGGAAGAGGAATTCTACAACGCATTTGCCACACCAGTCGCTCCGATTACTGCTGCTGAGACTTTATACAGTGAGAATGAGACAGGTACTCATCAGAAACCGCCAAAACTTATGTACATTGAAGATTTTCAGGGATGGAAAAATCGATTTGAGAACTGGGTGCAAGCTTACAAGTTTGATGCATGGTGTTCGTTGGAAAAAGACTATGAGAAACCGAAAAACGAACGTGGACTTGAAAAAGGTTTCAGTGACTTTACGGAAGTTGACAAATTGAAGTATACTAGTGAGAAAATGATGATCAGTATTCTTCAACAGGCAATTACAGAAGATATATTTGTTTTGCTTCAACATGGTAATACATCTAAGTCAATTTGGGAAGCATTAATTCAGAAATTCAAAGGAAGCGCATATATGATTAAAAACAAAAAGGCGTTATTGAAGAAGTCGTTTGATATGTTTTCAGCTTTCGACAATGAAACTACAAAGCATACCATTGATAGATATTGTCATATAGTCTTGGAAATGAAAAGATTTAACATTGAGAAAGATGATGATGAGTGGGTCGATAAATTAGCTGAAGCACTACCACAACAAAAGTGGGGAACTTATTTGATGATTTTAAAACACACAAGAAAGTCTGAGAATATGAATCTGGCACAATTCATTCAAAAGATTGAAGACCAGGAGCTGGATATTCAGAAAACCGCTATCATGACAAATCCAAATGCTAAACAAGATGTCAGTCTGTACTACCGAGGGAACAAGTTTGAGGCTACCCCCAGCCCTAGCCCAAAGATTCAAACTGGTTACAGTGCTGATAGTTCGTCTGGAACAAAGAGTAGTAATGTGACTCAAAGTGGTGGATCTTCATCATTCTCAAGTTTTGATCCAAACAGCACAACATCAAGTTCTCAACGACAAAACTCAACAAACCTTCAGTGCAATGTTACCTTAAACATTCAAAATGGTCAGAATCTGTCTCCGAAAGTTGCCAAGCAACACATGGCATCACTGGTTGCTATGTTAGAATCTTACGAAAGTTTGATCGGTGGGAAGATTGGTAATCCGATGCTTACTAAAGAGGATTATGACCAAATTGATGCTGAAGAACTTGAGCTGATGGATATAAAATGGTGCTTAGCAAGTGCTTGGAGAAGAGCTGAAAAGTTTCAAGAGATTACTGGTAGAGATGAATTTCGAGGAATGGCTACTTCTTAACTGGGTTTTGACAAATCGAAAGTTACCTGTTTCCGTTGCAAAGGAAAAGGACATTTTAAAAGAGAGTGCAAAAGCAAAGAAGCAACCGGGAATCAAGAAAAGAACAACTATTATCAGAAATCAATTTTTCATCAGATTGCTCAACAACCACAAACTGCACATGCTCATGCTATTGAAGATGGAAAGAAGAAAGCTTTACTTATCCATGAAGATGATGAATTTGTTGCTGAAGGATTTAGTTGGGACAAATACATACCTGGTTCAGCTTGTGTTGTAAGAATTCAGGGTGAAGATGAGACTAATCAGAAAAGAATCCCAATTTTTCCAGATCTTGGTAGTGATATGGATACCGATGATGAGGAAGAACATATCAACAGAGCTAGAAAAGACATTGATCCTACTAGTTTTAATTTGTTTTTTGCAGATAAAATGGAGATGCTGAATCAGAAGAAGATTGCCAGATTGAAGAAAGAGCTGGAAGCAGCAAAAATGCAAGCTGATGAAAAGACAAAGACAGAAGCTGGAGAAGCAATTGTTGATCAAGTGATTGAGAAAGTTGTGGAGAAAATTGTTGAAGTAGAAAAAGTTGTTGACAATATTGTCGAGATCGAAAAGATTGTTGAAATTGAAAAACTTGTCGAAGTTGAAAAAATAGTTGAAGTTGAAAAATTTATCGAAGTAGAGAAGGTCGTCGAGGTTGAAAAGATAGTTGAAAAATTGGTTGACGTTGAAAAACCGTGTTCGAAGTGTTCAGAATCTTGCAAAGTTTGTGAGGAGAAAGATAAGAAGATTGCTGAATTAGAGAAGATTAAAGAAGATTTATTGTCCGATGTGAAGTATGTGAAGGAATCTTATGATGTGCTGAATAGAACAGTTGATGGTCTGAAAAGGACAAATTCAGAAATTGAAAAAGCAAATGACAAAATGAGTGCAACTTTAATGACAAAGCAGAGCGTCATCAATGATTATATTGAAGATTGTGCCAATCTGAAGAAGGAGCTGGAACTTGAGAAGATTGAGAGTGAAAGGATTAAACGATTATTGTTGAGTTACACTACTTGTGATTATTTGATTGATCGTGTTTATCCTACTGTTGCAGGTCTTGAGGCATTCAAGGAGAAAAAGACTGAAGATACTGAAACTGGTAAGAAACCAAGTGTCAAGTATAACAGATGTCCGCCCCCCGATCCATGAAACTTATTCTCCCAGGAATCCTAATGAGGAGCGTCTAAAAAAGGCAGTCAACATCAAGTTAAAGTCTGAAATCATTGATGAATTACCAGACAATATTGATGTTACATTCACAGCGTCTGACACTGATCATGAGTCAGAGTTATTAAAGAAAGTTGTCGATCAGGGGTTGGATACGGATGAAGAGTCAAAACCGGAGTCTGAGTCTGAAAGTCCGAGTTCGTCAGAAAAGAGTCCGAGTTCATCGGTTAACAGGGTTTACAATAGAGAATTCATGTTATCAAAATCTAATTTGAATGACGGGTCAATCAAAGTGGCTTATACTTTGTATGATTCAGACAAATTATATTCTGATGAGGAATTCCCAATAAGAAGTGTAAAAACTGAAATGATCAAACAGGTTTTCAAATTGACAGAAATTAATATTTCTGAAATAAAAGAATTAAATCTTTCTAAAAAAACCTAAAAAGTACACTTCAAGAGTTCAACAGAGATTGAACAAGAAAAAGGGTTACAGTTATGGTTCTGGTTATCGAAAGAAACCAAACCATAATGGTAATCTTAAAAAGAAAGGTATTGGTTTCAATTCTTCAGAAAATTATAAAAATCAGAAAACTTATAAACCAAAAACAAAATTTGTTTCAGGAGGAAGTTCAGAGGATGAACAGAAGAAACCGTTCTGGAAGCAGTCGAATCAAGAGTTTCTTGTTGAAGTGAAGAAGAATGTGAGAAGGTTTGCTGAAAGAGTTGACATAAGAACCTGTTTCAAATGCCAAGAAGTTGGACACATAGCTTGGAATTGCTCCAAGACCAACTACCAAAAACAGGAAGTTTTTTCTAACTCTGTTTTGAGAAAGACTTGTGTTGATAAGAAAGAACAACCTGTAAAAAATGTTAAAAAGTTTGAAAATTCTACTTCTGAGGAAGGAGAGAGTTCAAAACGGTTTTACAAAAGAAGAGGTGATTTTAGTAAACAAAAGTGGGTGGTTAAATCTGAGGGTAATTCTGAAAATGAATATGATTCCATAAAATCAGAGGAGTCATGTGTTGAGAAAAAGGTTGATAATTCCATTCCTGAGATGAACGAGGAAAACTTTCCGTCATTGACAAAAGATTATTTGAAATCAAAAGGTAGGGTTGAGATTTCAGATCAATTCTTTGCTGATAAGAAAGAATTTGATGCTGAAAAGGTGTTTAATGGAAATGTTAAACATATTTTTGGTAAGATGGTTGCAGGAAAAGTGAAAGGTGCTAAAGAATTCTACAAATCAAAGTGCTGGTGGGACAGATGTGTTCCAGAATCTCCCAAGGATGGTCAGCCTTGCGGGAAAGTATTTCCAAACTAAAAATCTGACTTGCCGGAGCTCTCAGGTTGGTAAGAGTGGAGCAGGTATCGTCATCTTTCTAAGCATATGATCCTACAAGTGATACAGTTGGTAAAGTACAGGTGGTATATTTAAATTGTTATATTTTGTTTTACAAGTGGTTATGGTTGGTGAAATGAATTTGTAAGTGGTTGAAAGAGGTTTTCATTGACAAGTGGTTAATCAAGGTCATTAAGTTGAACTTGATTGGACCATACTTACAAATGGTATTTGATGAACAAAGTGATAAACCTCTAATTTTACAAGTGGTAAAATCAAGCAAACTTATTTTCCGGAAAAACCATTTGATTAAAACAAACTTAAGTGTTTTGAAATCACAATGGGAAAATAGTTTGTTGTAAGGGGGAGTTCTGATTGTTTATGCCAAGTGTATGGCGATTTGAAGTGATTTGATATCAGTTGTCACTTTATTGTATAGTTTGTTTTCAAATTTCCTAAAATGTGTTTGCATTTTAGGGGGAGTAAAAATTTTCAGAAAATCCAAAAACATTTGAAAATTTGAAAAAATCAAAAACATGATAAAATGAAAAATGAGTTTTGTTGTGAAAAAGAGGAAATGATAGTACATCAGTGGACGATCGCGGCATGGTAAAGAAATGGAAAGTTAAAAAGTGATAAACGGTCTCGCTGATGATATGCCAGTAGGTTTTTGCACATTTAGTAGATTGTGACGAGATATAAACCTAAATTTCAAACTTGCTTATATCATGGGTAACATCTCTCGGATATATGGGTAACCCCCGAAATCTTGTTTGAAGGACCCCTCTTTCTGAGATACTAGGTCTTTATGCTTAGTGATATCTGGGGTATTATCCCGGGACTTCTGATTTTGCGGAAGCAATGGCCTAGTCCCCGGAGAATACTTTACGCTTGCTTGAAACATAGCGCCGCCCTCAGCAAATTGATGAAACAATAAAATTGATAGTCATTGCTGTTGAATCAAAAGATCCTCTAAAGGGGACCCACCAAAAGTCGAAGCCGTCATCTCTCTGCGTATACGGAAGTATCGACCTGAGCTCTCACGGCCCTCGCATTTTAACCCCTTACATATATCATCTAGGTATACTCACCTGTAAGACTGAATATTGGGATCTGGATACGGGAGTATATTCTGAGCTGGGACACGCGAATAAGTTTAAGTCTTTAAGACATTAATCTCGTATCTCGTAACAGTTGAACTTTGTGTGAAAATTTAAGTGGATCAATATACTGACAATCTAGGTGAATCGTTTAAAACTTAAAATGTTTAAAGCTTAACGGTGTTGTTGATTTGTCTCATAAACATATATGATCCTCGTACACAAACTCACAAAAATATTGTATGTATATATTTCTTTACTGCATTTCATTTCTGTTATATAAAAAGTCCAAAAAGATTTTCGGTGTGTTTTAGCATAATTTTTTGAAAAATTCAAAAAGATTTTAGACAACTGATGTTGAAAAGCTGATTTTCAAAATTCCGAGTGCTGAACATGACGAACAGGTTTGGGAAAGTTTGTTTAAAAATGTTTGAAATGAAAATGATATATATTCATGTGGTTCATCAGAAATTGACATGATAAATCTTTCTATTCAGGGTTGTGTTTTCAAGTGATTAGCAGAGTTTCTAAATTTGTTATATCTTATCTTGTATGAAACTTATGTTTTGGGTAGAGAATATGCAGGTGAGACAGGTTACGATACCTGAACCTGTGAAAGCCAGACTACGATCCCAGTACAAGTTGAGGGGGAGTCTGTTAGAGAAAGAGAATCTGAAGATGCAAGAGCTAGGAGCCAGAGATCCTGAAAGAGAATTGAAGATAGGATAAAGCCAAATAAAGATTCTGAAGGAAGCCCAAAGACTGTTAAAGACTGAAGATTGAAAAGACTCGACACTTAAGACTCGTCAACATCTGGGGGGAGTCTGTTAGTGCATTCATCTCCCGACTTCGTCTTATATCGAGTCTCAGTTGAGTTGCGGATCTAAACAAGTGTGACATCATCATATACAATGATGACATCATCATATACAATGATGACATCATCAATTGCATCATAACACAAGAAGACAAAACAATATGCATGTTTCACGTGATTTCGCTCCTAATTGTAAATTCTGATTTCGCTCCTACGTAATTGTTTGATTTCGCTCCAAATGGTTGTGGTGTCTCTATGAGCGAAATCAGGAAGTATATAAATAGGCTAGTTATCATTTCATTTGTAACACGTCTTGTTTCCGGTACCGAATTGCTGCCGAAGTGCCGTTTGACTTGTAATCAGTGTGAAATCAATATACAAGGCAAGATTTAGTAGAACAAGCTGTTTTTCGTGTCTGTTTCTTGTTATTCCGCACCTGAAACGGATTAGAACACCTCCGATTGACTCGTTCGGGTCAGCACACGATCCTACAAGTGGTATCAGAGCTCAGGTCGAGGAGTTCTTGCCATTACAGCTTCATTCTCTGTCTTCTACACCTTCTTTTATCTGTTCAGGAAGATTTCATGGTTAGAATCGGACCAAAATTTCACAGATCATAGAAAATTGGACAATAACAAACCCTTGAAAGTTTGAGACTGAAATTCAAAGTAAAAATAGACCAAATTGCCCTTCGGATTGATTTCGATCATATGGACAATTGTTGATTCCGCTTTTGTGTACGCAAATGTCACCTGATTTCGCCCCAAGATACACCAGATTTCGCTCATAGGACCACCCTAAACCTCTGATTTCGCTCGTAAAGAAAGATATTCTGATTCCGCTCTAACATACTTTCTGATTTCGCTCCATCGGCCCTTGTGCTTTCAATTGAATAATATCAATACTTTGCGCATGAAAAGTATCAAAAGTGTTGTCAGCCACGAGGATTTATTGAAACAATATGTGAATTGCATGTGATCTATTCAATTTTAGTGTCGGTGAAGTCAGATTGCATGTGAATTTGTGTACTTGTGAACATTTCGGTTTATGTGTGCATGTGAACTTGTGCGCATGTGATTATCAGATTTGCATGTGAAGTAAAGTTTGTAAAAGTTGTCATGTTTCCTGTTAGTCGACTTTATCAAACTTTTAATATTGTTGACGTCCAATCAAAAGAGTGTTAAAAGTGTTTGTGCGGCCCAAAGTAGTTTGCATGTGAAGTTCTCAAAGTTGTTGGTTATCAAAAAGTGTGATACAAGGTGTCAGCTTATTAAAAGGGTCAATGGAATCAATTAATATTGTCGGTTTGTGAAAGACAACAATTCCAACCGAGGTGTTTTGCCAAAGTATATCAAATTTTCAAAAGACATGGAAGAGGAATTCTACAACGCATTTGCCACACCAGTCGCTCCGATTACTGCTGCTGAGACTTTATACAGTGAGAATGAGACAGGTACTCATCAGAAACCGCCAAAACTTATGTACATTGAAGATTTTCAGGGATGGAAAAATCGATTTGAGAACTGGGTGCAAGCTTACAAGTTTGATGCATGGTGTTCGTTGGAAAAAGACTATGAGAAACCGAAAAACGAACGTGGACTTGAAAAAGGTTTCAGTGACTTTACGGAAGTTGACAAATTGAAGTATACTAGTTGACAAGATTTAGTAGAACAAGCTGTTTTTCGTGTCCGTTTCTTGTTATTCCGCACCTAAAACGGATTAGAACACCTCCGATTGACTCGTTCGGGTCAGCACGCGATCCTACACTTGGGAAGGAAATACGAAAATAAATACTTGAGAAGTATTATAACTTCGGACAATGTTAAAGACTAACGTAACTCAAAACATGAATACTAAGGCAAGGCAAGGCACGGCCCGCTCGTCTAATAGACCCTAGCACATTGTAGGTAGTCGTGTTTGCTGACGAGATTCGAGTTACGAGTACCGAAGACGCAAAACAGTGAGTTCATGTTCCCCCTTTTCTTTAACTGTTTTTGGTTTTATAACTCTCGGGGGTGGAATACATGTTACGAATACTTAAACGGTATGAAATGCCTATGAAATACTAGATCATGTGAACATAGACAAGATATTGAAATGCCATTAATACTTAATTAAGGACGAGGGTTAGATCTAACGGGTACGGCCGAACCCCACTCATGGTCACAACTAGTATTAAGTAGTGCTTCGGAGTCCCAGTCGAGGTTAATCGACACAGTCGAGGGTAATCGACAGTTCGACACAGTCGAGGGAAATTGACATAGTCGAGGTAAATCGACACAGTCGAGGTTAATCGACACAATCAAGGAAAATCGACAAGGGTATATGCTTACACATTACGAATGCTCCCTATGTCCTCACATGCCTTAAAGTCCTTGTAAAACATTCATGTTCATACACGCTTTTCATACCTGTTTACAAAGGAGTCTCTCAAAGATTTACAAGAATACAGTGCTCACACAAAACGCATGAACTCGCTCAACTTTTGTTGATGTTTTCCAAAATTACATGTATTTCAGGTAACAGGATGGATCTTGGGCGCGGGTGTCGTAACTAGAAGTAGACTTCAAGTTTAGTTGTCATCCACTTTTGATTGGTTTGTAACCGAGTCGAAGGTTGCGTTTTAAAACTTAAATAACCAGTGTTGTAATGCTCAAATTTTATGAATGGATGAACATCGTTTTGATCATGTAGTTGTTTATTACGATTGAATGCAATGATATTAAACCAGTCACACATCATACGCTTCCGCAAAAGTCAGGGTGTGACAGTCGAAGCTTTCAATTTCTTTCATCAGACATTCTTTCACCATCATATTCTCCCTTTTCTTTTTCTTCTCTCTATCAAAGGCAACAACTCCTAGATGTAACGATGTTTCGGAGCCGCATGTCGCCAATCTTGTGTATGGAAGCCCCACTATTAACAATCCTAAGAATATCAATAGTTCCTCCTGGAACATCCTGCACGCTCATTCAAAGATTAGTTGGAGATGGGGACCCAAGCCTTAGTGGTCTTGGGTCGTCCCTGAGCATCACGAAAAGTGATCTCGATTTCCTGATGATTTCAAACACAGCACCTCCCCCTGAACTTTCACCCGTGTCTGGTCTCCAAGTTTGATGTTGTTTACTTGTTTGATTCTTATGAACAGATTTTGAAACTTCTGGTTTTAATGATTGTGAAGAACTTGGTTCCCTTTTAATTGATTTGACTTCAGATTTTAAAGCATTTTCAACTGCCTTGACGTTTTGACGTCGGTGTATTGTTTCTTGTTCCTTAACGGTTCTTTTATCATGTTTTGGTGAAACAGGGCGACGTTGTGGGTGAACCTTTTCAGGTGGTGCTTTCTCAACAAATTTCTCTTTGGGAGTATTTGTACAATTTTTAATGATATGTCCAAACTCCCCACACTTAAAACACGTTCTCCTTTCAACAAACTTAGGAGAATCTGATCGATGAACAGATGTTGAACCTGTAGAACCTGAGGTACTTGCTTTTTCATCACACCCATTTGTATGTTGAGTGTAATTGTTTTGACTGTTACGTTTTAAAATTTTGACTTGTTGCACAAAATCAGTGTTTGATTTGTTTTCAAAAGTCTCAATTTTGTCAGTACCCTTCGATGCTACAAATTTGACATTACTGCTTTTCTTCTGGTAACGGGCTCCTTTTGTTTCAAATTTTGATTAAGAAACTTTAGGCTTTTGAGCTCGTTGAACTAGTTGTTTACCCTTAGAAGCAATAGGTTGTTGCTTTGTCGGTAATCTTTGGTTTCGAAATTGTTTTCTAATTTCTGATTTTGGAACAGGATCACATTGTGTTACAACAACTCCAGGAATCGTCTTTCCCAAAAATTTACTCGTATTGTCATTAAAAACTTTATCAATCAAGGATGGATTACCTTTTTAATTGGAAAATCATTGTCCGAATAAATTTTAGCATCACCGACCAAAGTATACAACACATTATTACTCTTAACGGTAGACACAGATTCTTTCACTTCCTTGACAGGATTAATCACTTGTTTTGCAACAGGTTGCACAGCAGAAGTAGGGGGATCACAAAGAATAGGATTCTCAATTGGAATTTCTACTCCCTTCATCTTATCAAGTGATGTATCCTGATCACTCACATCTGATTCATCATCAGACGAATCATAGTCCTCAATGATTGGAGGACTTTGATTTATCAATGCTAAATTTCCTGTTTCTACAGATGAGTCACTCGATGAACTGTCCGGTTTGAACCCTAATCCTGTAGTAACTTCCTCATAATCAAGAGGCACACTAGGTTCAAATCAAGGCATACCCTCTTCATCGGGCATTTTGGTATAGTTGTGTCTCAAAGGGGGTGGACACGCCTTATACCCAACGCCTTTCTTGTTCCCTTTTAGCTGTTGAGTGTCGATGATGTGATCAAGCATATATTGGGAGTTAGAATAGCTCTCCAGTTTGATCTTGATTGCATCATGCTCGCATTTGGCAACGGCTAGCTCTTTCTTTGTTTCCTCAATGATATTAATGTAGTTATTAATACCAATTTGTTTGTTAAAAACAGTTGTTGTTAATTCAAAAACAATTTTCTTTAAAGTTTCGATTACATCTTTGAAATCCTTTTCATTTCGAGCTAATGCCATGTTTGCCTCGTTGCACTTAGACAGTTCAATAACCAAACTTTGATTATGACTATGAACCTTTTCGGATTCCTCTTTCAAATCTGCACACATATTACATACACTAGGAGTATGAGTGTCTGAATTTACCTGACTTGACGAGGCTGAGACATTTTCCATAAAGGCAGTCTGATAAGAAAAAGATCCATCTTCAGAAAAGAACTTCTCCATTTCCTTTGATGCGACAGCAACCTTCTTGATCAGAATAGATTTCTGACACTTTAACTCCTCAGCTTCCTTCAATAAATCATCAACATCAGAATTATAACCACCCAAATTTGAGCTTTCTTCATCCGAACTCCCGCTATAACCCGAGCTATTGTCACTTTCAGAAAACTCTTCTTTGTGAACATGCTTGATGTGATTGATGATCTTTGCATAACATGCGATTCCTCCTTCTCCTTGATCACCATCTCCAAATTGTACTGACCAGTTACATCCTTCATCAGCTTGAACGACTAGAGCCCGATTGCTGTTTGATGGCCAAGACTGGTCTCGGTTGGTGGTGTTGTTCACAGATACTATCCTTCTTTCACGGTTACCTTGATTTGCGTTAGAAGCACTTGTCTGACTTCGGAAGGGATTTTGGGTTCCTCGTTTGCTCGGTCGAGTGCACTCCCGTTTGAAGTGACCCTTCTCGCCGCAATTAAAACACGTGACTGCATCCTTGTCGAAACCGTACTTTGTATCCTTTTTGCTTTCCAAGGTAGTTCTTCAGGTTCGTTTCATAAAATCCTTGGCCCTTCGAACAACACTTGCAAACGCCCATTTAATGTCCATTAACTCCATTTCATCACGGTCTATCTGTTGATAATCTTCATTGGTCAAATTAATGTTTCCAATTTGACATGCTACCAATCCACAATAGGCACTAAACATTGTGTTGAGAAGTTCCATATGTTCCTTTGCAACTTCTACACTGACTTTTGAAAGATTGGAAGTATCAACTCTGACGGTGTTGGGATTTTGAGGATGAAAGGTGTTACTGTAATTTGCTTGTTGAGGTTGTGGCTGGGCTTGTGACGGTGTCAGAATATAGGCACTTGGATCAAATTGAGGTTTTGAAAAAGCGTGAGCTTGATTAATAACATGCGCTGGTGGAAGATATGCACTTGGATCGAAAACTGGAGGAGGAGCTGACTGGGGAAAAGGAAAAGAACTTGTGACATAAACGTCATTTGTAGTTTTGGTTGCTAAGCTGAACTGGAACTGGAACTATCTAAAGAGTTAAAACCTGCGAGGTACATTTCAGTATTTTGAGGAACAGGAATTCGTTTAGCTTTCCGGATTTCTTCATCATTCTTGTGCTCCAATTTCTGAATGAATTCATAGATACTGACAGTATCTAGACTACCCGTATGCTTTAGCAATTCAATAAAAGAACTCCATTTCGGGGGTAGAGCATCAGCAAACCTTGCAACCATTTCCTGTTGAGTTGCAAGAACACCATAAGAATACATTTCACTAATTAAATGATAAAAACGAGTTATCATATCATTTAGTGTTACGTTGTCCATGAATTGAAATGATTCAAATTCCTTCTTCAACAGATCATGTCGTGTCTTTCTTGTAGCCGCATTCCCTTCTCCCCTTGCTACCAAGGCATCCCATAAGGCTTTCGTGCTGGTACAATAGCCGAATTGATGATAGATATATTTATGGAGTGCTTGTGTGAGAATAGCAAACGCCTTCTTCTCCAGATCATATGCCTTTTTGTCGGCTTCTTGCATATTATTGAAAGTTGTCGTATTTGATCCTGCTTCTTCAAGAGCTGTGTTATATGGCGTAATGAAGCACGTCCATAACTCGGTGTTTTGCCCTAGAACATACGTGTGGAAGCGACCTTTCCAAGTTGGATATTCATTCATATGATTCAGCTTTGGCGGGCGGTTGTTGCTACCCGTTTCACTCTCACTTATCAACAGATTTTGAATGCTTTGATTCTGGTTCGTCACCAATGCCCATTGACTTTCACTAATCGATTGTTGAAGCATGACATTCCTTAACTAAACGGCTGCGGATGTCTGATCTTCACCAGGTCTTGGGTCCGTACTCCAATCCCATGGACTAGTACAACTCATGATTGATGTATGAAAGTGAAAACCTGGTCACACACTTGAAAACAAACTGTTATGATAGATTTGCAAAGCTTCTGTTAGAAATTGATAAGTTTTGACGAAACTCTAGGTCTTGGCGAAACTTGTTTAACGAAACAATCTACTCGACGAAACCTGTTATGAGGAAACTCTACTTGAACTTTGGCGAAACTCTAGTGACAAAACTCAAGGGAATTTTGCTGAAACTTCTTTGTGACGAAACTCAAAGTATTCTTTGATGAAAGTCAAGGGACCTTTGGCAAAACCGGTATGATGAAACTCTCCTTCGACGAAACTTCAATGGAGAAACACTACTTCAGACGAAACTCTATGGAGAGACACCCTATGGCGAAACTAGGGGTTGTTTGGCGAAACTCTCAATGTGACGAAACTCTGCTTTTGAGGAAACTCTATGGTGAAACTCTCTATTGACGAAACTTAGGGTGATTTTGTCGCTTATGACTTTCGTCAACAAAGAGATAAGATCACAGAGAGTTGTTGAGAATTTTTCAAAAGTAAATCTTATCTTTAGTCTGACACAGACATCCCGTTTACCAACTCAACAACCCACCATACCTTGAAAACACAATTTTCAAAACAAATATGATTTTTAATTGAGCAACATCTTGAACAGTTACTTCACAAAGGATCAAAAAGTAGCTGGCATGAAGAACACACAAGAACTCTATGAAGGTTTGATGAAAATATGAAGTTTCCGGTCAAGTTTTTCACCGGAAAAATTTTCAAAACATAAATTTTGCTCAATCTTTCAATTAAAACCCAGTTTTATCACGTAAGCAAGTAATACAACGGAGGTTTTTGATAAAACTTTGGCAAAACAAACAAGATCTAACAGTTTTTAAGAGTTATTATCCAGAAAAATATGAACTTTCCAAGAACTCAGTTTCAGAAACAACCCAAACAACACTTGAAAACACTTGATAAAAACCCAACTGTGTTTGGTTTTAAACAAGGATAAGAGCCAATCCTCTGATACCACTTTTAGGTCCCGATTCTCGGAGGATCGATACACGAAACCAAATCACTTGTTTATCATAAACACGGTCACGAGTGCGGAATCCCCGTGACTATGCCAAACCAAACACATATAGAAACAACACAAGGTAACCAATGAATCACAGTCAATTGATTAGATGAGAATAATGATCAAACAGATACACACACAGTTTGACACTAAACTCTCAGATGGTTATGCTCTCATAGTTTCAGTGTGAAACTATGAGGTGTTTATATAGGCAGCTTGACACAACATCGACGAAACTCAAATGAGGGAACCACGAAACTTCAAAGTTGATGAAACTCTCGGGAGTTTCGTCACTTATCATGGTGAAACTTAGAGTTTCATCACAAAGGAAGTTTCACCATACATTATATGAAGAAACTTGGATGTTGTGACCAAAGGGAGTTTCGCCATGTATGTCTTTGATGAAACTTGGGAGTTTCGTCATACATGAGCTCGACGAAACTTGGGGTAGTGTGCGGTTGTTCAATCCACGCCAAGGCATCCGCACACCCGGCTGGTTTGTTCAACAAACACATTTTCTTCAATCACACCGCGAAGAAATGTACACTGCACGTTCATCTTTTTGATTTTGAACTTCAAACGTGCTGCAGGTACGTACATTTTGATTAAATCTATCCTGGGGACCCGATGAAAGCCTTTGACAATCAAACTTTTTAATGATTTTCATTTTGTCGATGACACACCCTGACTTTTGCGGAAGCGTATGATGCGTGACTGGTTTAATATCATTGCATTCAATCGTAGGCCATTCCAAGATGTAACAAGGTGATTAACGAAGCTTGGAACTCACGAAACTTGAAGGACCTCCTTTGTTAGCTTTTATCCACTCGATCTTCATCATTGTTTCTTTCCTAGCTTGAAGCTAGTAGTAAACTTCTTGTAACTCTTGTTACTTCATAGTTTTAGTGGATAAAAGATATACTGTGTTGAAAATCATATGAACACTAAAAGACTTGAACTTGAATCTTGAAACATAAGATGAAATCTTGTTGAAATGATGTTGTTTAGTGCATGAATGATGTTTGCTTGTTGATTTCTTGAGATGATGATGTTAATCATCACATGAAGCTTGCTAGATGGTGATTAAACACATAACCTAGCACGTAGGAAGATGATTATGTAACAACATAAGATAATCATCTTCTAGTGAAGACATGAACTTGAAAATAAAATGATTCTTGTAAAATAATAAACAAAGTTAACTAGTAAACTTATAGATCCAAGATTTGTGAATGATTTTTCTAAAAGAACCAAGTTTAAAAAGGTGATTTTTGAAAGATCATGGTTTTTTAAAGAACCAAATTTCGCCATAGTTTCCTTTGAAAATGGAGGTGTCCATGCTATTTTAGCATATCATATTCTTTTCGAAAAATCATTCAAACAATCAACAATCAACTCTAAACAATATTATTCTTACCAAGTGCAAAAACTATACACTTTTCATATCAACATGAACTTGATCTTTCACAAAAATGTGTAGTAACTTGGTAAAGTGTTTAGTGGGTTTAGTTATCCTCCAACATATATTTACTTCTTGATAAACTTCATTCTTTGAAATTTTAGATGTTTACAACTTGTAAACATGTTTTACAAAAATGTTTATTTATAATATCTTCTTATTTTAAAAGTATTTCTACACTTATTTTATCACTAAAAATAGTGCAAGTTTAGTAAAAACCATGATCTTTCAAAAATTACCTTTTTAAACTTGGTTCTTTTAGAAAAATCATTCACAAATCTTGGATCTATAAGTTTACTAGTTCACTTTGTTTATTATTTTACAAGAATCATTTTGTTTTCAAGTTCATGTCTTCACTAGAAGATGATTATCTTATGTTGTTACATAATCATCTTCCTACTTGCTAGGTTATGTGTTTAATCACCATCTAGCAAGCTTCATGTGATGATTAACATCATCATCTCAAGAAATCAACAAGCAAACATCATTCATGCACTAAACAACATAATTTCAACAAGATTTCATCTTATGTTTCAAGATTCAAGCTCAAGTCTTTTAGTGTTCATATGATTTTCAACACAATATATCTTTTATCCACTAAAAATATGAAGTAACAAGAGTTACAAGAAGCTTACTACTAGCTTCAAGCTAGGGAAGAAACAATGATGAAGATCGAGTGGATAAAAGCTAACATAGGAGGTCCTTCAAGTTCCGTGAGTTCCAAGCTTCGTTAATCACCTTGTTACACCTTGGAATGGCCTTGGATTGAATGGATGATGATCGAAATTTGTGATGGCGGGGAGGGGGTTTACGGCCGAAAGTGTGGGAGGGAGGAGAAGGATTTGTGAAGTGTTGTGAAGATGATGGTGAGTAGCTTACTTATAATCCACTAAACTCTATTATCCATTGGTCTTTATGTCCCTCATAGTACACACAAGATCAAAGCAAATCCCAAGGGGATCATTAGGAGATGTAAGAAGATTATGGTAATCTTGTGGTGGGGCCACTTCATTTGGGCCGTAAATATCATATGGGGGGCGGGGTTATTTGTAAGTTGATGGTAAATGTAGGTAAATAATGGAGGTTAAATGTAAAAATCTAGTGTTTTAAGTATATGATGCATTATATAGTATGTTAGGGTGTTCGGGAGCCATAACTAGCTCAGAAAAAGTAAAACAATGCTTCTAGCAATATTTTAGTGTTCCGGGTAATGTCCGGTTGTTCGGTTAGATACCGGTTCTTTAAAGTGTCAAGTTATTCCGTATAGTGTCCTTTATGTAACTTTTTGTGACACTTTTAACTCCCGACACTTAGGAAAGCATACAGGACCATTTTGCCATATTTTTACATGTTACTAGCTTGTTAAAAAGCTGAATTTTGTTGATTAATGCAGAATTATGCACTTGAGTGGGTTTTAGGCACTTTCCGGCACTTAAACTATCACTTAGGCATGCAGTTTTAGGGTCCTTACTTCCCTAGACACTATACTAGTGTATCACTTGGTCTCTGGCTCATACTGGGCCTCAAAATATTGTCTGTCTATGTACTGAACTTTGTCAGCATTTTTGTTTGTCTGATAACGGTGCCAATTCTGTTCTGTACATCATTAGAACTATCTTGTGTTGCATGTAGCAACGATAAAAGTCTTGCAACATGAAATGCCATTGTATGTAAATAACGGTAATAAAAAATTCATTTTTCTTGTAAACTAGATCATGCACAGTTATCAAAGCACAGATTACTGTTCAATTAGTGTACGGAATATACGGAAAAGTGACGGTTGTCACAGTTCAAACACTTCGAAAATATTTTCTATACAAGTGTTTACTAGTGTATTTTTAACTATGATTTTCAATATAAACTTTGCCATAATTTTTGTAACAAAAATACAAGTATTGGAGGTTGGTTTTTGTAAATAAAAATGGATAAATATATATTTAGAATATATATTTTATATTAAGACACTTGTGTGAATATTTGTATTTTTTGTGGGCTAGTTATATTATTTTAGGGTAAAATAATATAACTTAACAAATACCATGAAATTACAACTCCAAAATAATACCAAGAATCACAAGGAGTAAACATATAAGTTGCACACTTAATATTGTGAAACCGAACGATAAAACGAAACTTATGAAATATTCCGGAGAATACCGTTACAAATATATTTTTGGTAAACATTGTTTTGGATACAGAAGAGATGAAAGTATGATTTTATTATTATTTCAAAGTGTATCATATTTTTTACAAGTAGAAAATATATTATTTTCGGAAGTTAAATTATACTTTCTTGAAATACATTATTGGAACAAAACAAGTTTAAATATATTTTCTGAAGTAAGACTTGAAAATATATTATCTTGGAAAGTATAAATACGAGAATACAAATACACATGTATGAAATACTCCCATCCTTGGGAAGGAAATACGAAAATAAATACTTGAGAAATATTATAACTTCGGACAATGTTAAAGACATAAAGGAAACGTAACTCAAAACATGAATACTAAGGCAAGGCACGGCCCGCTCGTCTAATAGACCCTAGCACATTGTAGGTAGTCGTGTTTGCTGACGAGATTCGAGTTACGAGTACCGAAGACGCAAAACAGTGAGTTCATGCTCCCTCTTTTCTTTAACTGTTTTTGGTTTATAACTCTCGGGGGTGGAATACATGTTACGAATACTTAAACGGTATGAAATGCCTATGAAATACTAGATCATGTGAACATAGACAAGATATTGAAATGCCATTAATACTTAATTAGGGACGAGGGTTAGATCTAATGGGTACGGCCGAACCCCACTCATGGTCACAACTAGTATTAAGTAGTGCTTCGGAGTCCCAGTCGAGGTTAATCGACACAGTCGAGGGTAATCGACACAGTCGAGGGAAATTGACATAGTCAAGGTAAATTGACACAGTCGAGGTTAATCGACACAATCAAGGAAAATCGACAAGGGTATATGCTTACACATTACGAGTGTTCCCTATGTCCTCACATGCCTTAAAGTCCTTGTAAAACATTCATGTTCATACACGCTTTTCATACCTGTTTACAAAGGAGTCTCTCAAAGATTTACAAGAATACAGTACTCACACAAAATGCATGAACTCGCTTAACTTTTGTTGATGTTTTCAAAAATTACATGTATTTCAGGTAACAGGATGGATCTTGGGCGCGGGTGTCGTAACTAGAAGTAGACTTCAAGTTTAGTTGTCATCCACTTTTGATTGGTTTGTAACTGAGTCGAAGGTTACGTTTTAAAAATTAAATAACCAGTTTTGTAATATTCAATTTTTATGAATGGATGAACATTGTTTTGATCATGTAGTTGTTTATTACGATTGAATGCAATGATATTAAACCAGTCACACATCATACGCTTCCGCAAAAGTCAGGGTGTGACAGTCGAAGCTTTCAATTTCTTTCATCGGACATTCTTTCACCATCATATTCTCCCTTTTCTTTTTCTTCTCTCCATCAAAGGCAACAACTCCTAGATGTAACGATGTTTCGGAGCTGCATGTCGCCAATCTTGTGTATGGAAGCCCCACTATTAACAATCCTAAGACTATCAATAGTTCCTCCTGGAACATCCTGCAAACTCATTCAAAGATTAGTTGGAGATGGGGACCCAAGCCTTAGTGGTCTTGGGTCGTCCCTGAGCATCACGAAAAGTGATCTCGATTTCCTGATGATTTTCAAACGCAGCACCTCCCCCTGAACTTTCACCCGTCTTAGGTCTCCAAGTTTGATGTTGTTTACTAGTTTGATTCTTATGAACAGATTTTGAAACTTCTGGTTTTAATGATTGTGAAGAACTTGGTCCCCTTTTAATTGATTTGACTTCAGATTTTAAAGCATTTTCACCTGCCTGGACGTTTTGACGTCGTTGTTTTGTTTCTTGTTCCTTAACAGTTCTTTTATCATGTATTGGTGAAACAGGGCGACGTTGTGGGTGAACCTTTTCAGGTGGTGCTTTCTCAACAAATTTCTCTTTGGGAGTATTTGTACAATTTTTAATGATATGTCCAAACTCCCCACACTTAAAACACGTTCTCCTTTCAACAAACTTAGGAGAATCTGATCGACGAACAGATGTTGAACCTGTAGAACCTGAGGTACTTGCTTTTTCATCACACCCGTTTGTATGTTGAGTGTAATTGTTTTGACTGTTACGTTTTAAAATTTTGACTTGTTGCACAAAATCGGTGTTTGATTTGTTTTCAAAAGTCTCAATTTTGTCAGTACCCTTCGATGCTACAAATTTGACATTATTGCTTTTCTTCTGGTAACGAGCTCCTTTTGTTTCAAATTTTGATTGAGAAACTTTAGGCTTTTGAGCTCGTTGAACTGGTTGTTTACCCTTAGAAGCAATAGGTTGTTGCTTTGTCGGTGATCTTTGGTTTCCAAATTGTTTTCTAATTTCTGATTTTGGAACAGGATCACATTGTGTTACAACAACTCCAGGAATCATCTTTCCCAAAAATTTACTCGTATTGTCTTCAAAAACTTTATCAATCAAGGCTGGATTGACATTTTTAATTGGAAAATCATTGTCCGAATAAATTTTAGCATCACCGACCAAAGTATACAACACATTATTACTCTTAACGGTAGACACAGATTCTTTCACTTCCTTGACAGGATTAATCACTTGTTTTGCAACAGGTTGCACAGCAGAAGTAGGGGGATCACAAAGAATAGGATTCTCAATTGGAATTTCTACTCCCTTCATCTTATCAAGTGATGTATCCTGATCACTCACATCTGATTCATCATCAGATGAATCATAGTCCTCAATGATTGGAAGACTTTGATTTATCGATGCTGAATTTCCTGTTTCTACAGATGAGTCACTCGATGAACTGTCCGGTTTGAACTCTAATCCTGTAGTAACTTCCTCATAATCAAGAGGCACACTAGGTTCAAATCGAGGCATATCCTCTTCATCGGGCATTTTGGTATAGTTGTGTCTCAAAGGGGGTGGACACGCCTTATACCCAACGCCTTTCTTGTTCCCTTTTAGCTGTTGAGTGTCGATGATGTGATCAAGCACATATCGGGAGTTAGAATAACTCTCCAGTTTGAGCTTGATTGCATCATGCTTGCATTTGGCAACGGCTAGCTCTTTCTTTGTTTCCTCAATGATATTAATGTAGTTATTAATACCAATTTGTTTGTTAAAAACAGTTTTTGTTAATTCAAAAACAGTTTTCTTTAAAGTTTCGATTACATCTTTGAAATCCTTTTCATTTCGAGCTAATGCCATGTTTGCCTCTTTGCACTTAGACAATTCAATAACCAAACTTAGAAAAAGATCCATCTTCAGAAAAGAACTTCTCCATTTCCTTTGATGCGACAGCAACCTTCTTGATCAGAATAGATTTCTGACACTTTAACTCCTCAGCTTCCTTCAATAAATCATCAACATCAGAATTATAACCACCCGAATTTGAGCTTTCTTCATCCGAACTCCCGCTACAACCCGAGCTATTGTCACTTTCAGAAAACTCTTCTTTGTGAACATGCTTGATGTGATTGATGATCTTTGCATAACATGCGATTCCTCCTTCTTCATGATCACCATCTCCAAACTGTACTGACCAGTTACATCCTTCATCAGCTTGAACGACTAGAGCTCGATTGGTGTTTGATGGCCCAGACTGGTCTCGGTTGGTGGTAGTGTTCACAGCTACTATCTTTCTTTCACGGTTACCTTGATTTGCGTTGGAAGCACTTGTCTGACTTCGGAAGGGATTTTGGGTTCCTTGTTTGCTCGGTCGAGTGCACTCCCGTTTGAAGTGACCCTTCTCGCCGCAATTAAAACACGTGACTGCATCCTTGTCGAAACCATACTTCGTATCCTTTTTGCTTTCCAAGGTAGTTCTTCCGGTTCGTTTCATAAAATCATTGGCCCTTCGAACAGCACTTGCAAACACCCATTTAATGTCCATTAACTCCATTTCATCACGGTCTATCTGTTGATAATCTTCATTGGTCAAATTAATGTTTCCAATCTGACCTGCTACCAATCCACAGTAGGCACTAAACATTGTGTTGAGAAGTTCCATATGTTCCTTTGCAACTTCTACATTGACTTTTGAAAGATTGGAAGTATCAACTCTGACGGTGTTGGGGTTTTGAGGATGAAAGGTGTTACTGTAATTTGCTTGTTGAGGTTGTGGCTGGGCTTATGACGGTGTCAGAATATAGGCACTTGGATCAAATTGAGGTTTTGAAAAAGTGTGAGCTTGAGCAATAACATGCGCTGGCGAAAGATATGCAATTGGATCGAAAACCGGAGGAGGAGCTGACTGGGGAAAAGGAAAAGAACTTGTGACATAAACGTCGTTTGTAGTTTTGGTTGCTGAGCTGAACTGGAACTGGAACTAGCTAAAGAGTTAAAACCTGCGAGGTACATTTCAGTATTTTGAGGAACAGGAATTCATTTAGCTTTCCGGATTTCTTCATCATTCTTGTGCTCCAACTTCTGAATGAATTCATAGATACTGACAGTATCTAAACTACCCGTATGCTTTAGCAATTCAATAAAAGAACTCCATTTCGGGGGTAGAGCATCAGCAAACCTTGCAACCATTTCCTGTTGAGTTGCAAGAACACCATAAGAATACATTTCACTAATTAAATGATAAAAACGAGTTGTCATATCATTTAGTGTTTCGTTGTCCATGAATTGAAATGATTCAAATTTCTTCTTCAACAGATCATGTCGTGTCTTTCTTGTAGCCGCATTCCCTTCTCCTCTTGCTACCAAGGCATCCCATAAGGCTTTCGTGCTGGTACAATAGCCGAATTGATGATATATATCTTTGTGGAGTGCTTGTGTGAGAATAGCAAACGCCTTCTTCTCCAGATCATATGCCTTTTTGTCGGCTTCTTGCATATTATTGAAAGTTGTCGCATTTGATCCTGCTTCTTCAAGAGCTGTGTTATATGGCGTAATGAAGCACGTCCATAACTTGGTATTTTGCCCTTGAACATACGTGTGGAAGCGACCTTTCCAAGTTGGATATTCATTCATATGATTCAGCTTTGGCGGGCGGTTGTTGCTACCCGTTTCACTCTCACTTATCAACAGATTTTGAATGCTTTGATTCTGGTTCGTCGCCAATGCCCATTGACTTGCACTAATCGATTGTTGAAGCATGACATTCCTTAACCAAACAGCTGCGGATGTCTGATCTTCACCAGGTCTTGGGTCCGTACTCCAATCCCATGGACTAGTACAACTCATGATTGATGTATGAAAGTCAAAACCTGGTCACACACTTGAAAACAAACTGTTATGATAGATTTGCAAAGCTTCTACTAGAAATTGATAAGTTTTGACGAAACTCTAGGTCTTGGCGAAACTTGTTTAACGAAATAATCTACTCGATAAAACCTGTTATGAGGAAACTCTACTTGAACTTTGGCGAAACTCTAGTGACAAAACTCAAGGGAATTTTGGTGAAACTTCTATGTGACGAAACTCAAAGTATTCTTTGACGAAAGTCAAGGGACCTTTGGCGAAACATGTATGATGAAACTCTCCTTCGACGAAACTTCAATGGAGAAACACTACTTCAGACGAAACTCTATGGAGAGACACCCTATGGCGAAACTAGGGGTTGTTTGGCGAAACTCTCAATGTGACGAAACTCTGCTTTTGAGGAAACTCTATGGTGAAACTCTCTATTGACGAAACTTAGGGTGATTTTATCGCTTATGACTTTCGTCAACAAAGAGATAAGATCACAGAGAGTTGGTGAGAATTTTTCAAAAGTAAATCTTATCTTTAGTCTGACACAGACATCCCGTTTACCAACTCAACAACCCACCATACCTTGAAAACACAATTTTCAAAACAAATATGATTTTTAATTGAGCAGCATCTTGAACAGTTACTTCACAAAGGATCAAAAAGCAGCTGGCATGAAGAACACACAAGAACTCTATGAAGGTTTGATGAAAATATGAAGTTTCCGGTCAAGTTTTTCACCGGAAAAATTTTCGAAACATAAATTTTGCTCAAACTTTCAATTAAAACCCGGTTTTATCACGTAAGCAAGTAATACAACGGAGGTTTTTGATAAAACTTTGGCAAAACAAACAAGATCTAACAGTTTTTAAGAGTTATTATCCAGAAAAATATGAACTTTCCAAGAACTCAGTTTCAGAAACAACCCAAACAACACTTGAAAACACTTGATAAAAACCCAATTGTGTTTGGTTTTAAACAAGGATAAGAGCCAATGCTCTGATACCACTTGTAGGTCCAGATTCTCGGAGGATCGATACACGAAACCAAATCACTTGTTTATCACAAACACGGTCACGAGTGCGGAATCCCCGTGACTATGCCAAACCAAACACAAATAGAAACAACACAAGGTAACCAATGAATCATAGTCAATTGATTAGATGAGAACAATGATCAAACAGATACACACACAGTTTGACACTAAACTCTCAGAAGGTTATGCTCTCATAGTTTCAGTGTGAAACTATGAGGTGTTTATATAGGCAGCTTGACACAACATCGACGAAACTCAAATGAGGGAACCACGAAACTTCAAAGTTGATGAAACTCTAGGGAGTTTCGTCACTTATCATGGTGAAACTTAGAGTTTCATCACAAAGGAAGTTTCTCCATACATTATACGACGAAACTTGGATGTTGTGACCAAAGGGAGTTTCGCCATGTATGTCTTTGATGAAACTTGGGAGTTTCGTCATACATGAGCTCGACGAAACTTGGGGTTTCGTCGAGGGCTACCAAACAGGATATGATGCAAACTGTTAATAGTTTGCTGCAGACTGATATAAACACACAAACAGACATATTAACCAATATGCAACATGCATTGTTCATTTAACATTACAAAAACAGACGAGAAAAACTGTCGAACCCAAGTAGGATAGGAGGATATCCGACTTGGTCTTCATTCCGTAATAATGTCGAACCGAACGTGTCGCGTCCACACAAAACGTATCAACAAATCCATCAAACATGCTATTTTTTTTTTTTGCTTAGGTTATTCATGCTAGATACTCAAACACTCATACATGCAAACTATTTGTCATTAACTTTGCGCAAGCCTACCTTAACATGTATAACGCTATAGGAGTAGCACACCGCCCTTAAGAAGGATCATTGTTAAGTATTCAATTGTATACCTTACCCTCGTGGAAATTATGGTTTGACATCTAAGTTGTGCATCCTAGTATGAAATAGACTTAGTATACAAAATGCCATGTTGGATTCGAGACAGTCTTTTATACGCATATTATGTAATCAAACTTGTGTACTCAACAACTTTTGTTGATTGTATTTTAATACATGTTGCAGGAAATTGAGGATTACATACAAGAAAGCTACTTAGGATGAACTAGAAACACACTTATTAATTTATGTTTCGTATTTACTTGTCATTTGATTATGTATGAACAAGTTGTCGTAATTTCCTTTCCAAATGTGGTACTCCCCTTAGAAATGAAAGAAAATTTGGTTGCTTAAATTATTGTCACATTTAGTCGTTATGAAGTCTCGAACAATCTCGTTTTTGTCTCACTCCGATGTTTCCGTCATCGATTGGGGTGTGACAATGTGTGTGCATGGTGTGGCATCCCTCCAGTTTACGTTTTTTCAGTTAGAGATTTGATGGATCTTCATCTTCACGTGGGGTTTTCGGAACTGAAGATAGAGGTCTTCCATGGCATTGTGATCTTGGTTTGATGGTGGATTACGGACAACAAGGAATGGAAGGCATTTTTGGGGAAAGAGGTTAAAATAGAAGACTTTGTTTGGAGATACCAAGTCTACTAAGTTTCTTTGATTTAAATATGTTGTAGTAGTTTCTGTTTTGGGTTGTTGCCTTGCTGTTTTGGCTTGCTGTTGGTATTCTGTTGATGAAATCCACTTTCCAAAAAAAAATAAATAAATAAATAAATAAAAAGAAAACTGTTCTAAAAAGTTCAATTTATATAGATATATATATGTTCTTCGTTGATAGCAGTATCAACATTATTGGGTTTGGAGTTGTTGTCCCATGTACGTGTGGACCTCCCCACGGCCTATATCCTACAATAGTTTGAGTCAAAGATTTTCTAAGATAATGTTTGTTCTAAAGTAGTATCTGCCCTCTTCTTACTTCTTTCCCTCGTTTTTATTCATATTTCCAAGCCTAACTAATGAAGCTAGCATACGTGCTCAGCGGCGCAACTTTGTGGGGGCCTGGGGTGTCCGATCCCCCGAACTTTTCGCTCATAGTTTCCGTATAGAATTTTTTAGGTATATACGTTTTCGACCCCTCGGTCGGAAATCTCAAGCTTTGCCACTGTACGCGTTGAGCGTTTTTTTAATGACTAAGACACCCTCTTCATTCTACCTTATTTTTATATATTTGTGTACTGTAGGACTCGAACCCTCAACTTCATTGAGACCTTTTGTATACGCTTCGTGATCTTGCTCATGTACTAGAGTTTTTGAATACGGCTGCTTGGCTTTATCATTCACGGCTCCTTGATTCAAACCGGGAGGTACATCCATGGACGGAGCTACCAATATTTTAGACACAAATTTGATAATGATGCTGTTGGAAAAGATCATTATCCAACATTTCACACCCATTGAAAAAACAGAATTTAGTGTATTTTAGAGGCAAAAAGCCCGATCGCATCGCACCCCTTAAAATTTGATTAACCCATCGTTCACACCCCAAAAAATAATTCTTGGATCCGCAACTGTCGGATACACATGCATCGAATGGTTTTTGTGTAATCCAATGATCACATCAGTATGTAACAAAACTTTCTTCGACAGATTTTTGTTAGCCATTTGAGAGGGCAAACATAATAGGAAGAAGAATATAAAATTAGCATGAATTAATAATTCTACAGTTTTTATATGACACCTAGATCTATTGTTCCCTTCTTAATAAAAAAAAAGATATGAAAAAGAAAGATAAAAATAATCTAAAATAGTGAAAAGAAGCTATAATTAATTATCAATCCCGTGGGTAACGCGTAAGCTGCATGTGCTTCTTCAGAAGCCGCACGTTGAATCATGCATCGTTGACCGATCTAGCCTTGGATTTAGAACCAAGCGTTGACCTTTTACTCTTTTTACACTCCAAGCAGCACGTAGTAAAGTATTGTTATGGGCAAAGCTATCAGCATTCCAAATATAACCCTGCAAAATTTCCAATACCATACAAATATCAAACATCAATGAGCGTGCTGAAAAAGCTCACGACTTGAGACTCGCTCGAATCTCACTTGTCATAAAAAATCGTTTGAAATGAGCTCGATTGTAAATAAACCGAGCCCTAGCCAAGGTAAACTTGATTGTGACCAAAATTGACCTTTTTTAAACTAAAGCCCAAATATACATAAATTGTATCACAAAATTATAGTAAGATCATTTGGCCCAAGTTTATGTACTCTAATGCTCCATTTTCTATAAAAAAAATTATAGTAAAAAAGTGCTTGGAAATTACAACCATATTCCGACACCACTAAAAACCCTAATTTACCGACGAATACCAACAAAACTCAAATTCGTGGGATGGTCGGAAGTAGGTTCCCATGACCCATTTTCCGACGAAAATGTTTTGGTTTTTAAAAGCTGTTTCCTACTATATTCCGTTGCAAACCGGAGCTTTTCTACTAATTATATGTTAAGTACATTATTTTTAAGCATAAAAAACGTATGTTTTTATGTGGCTGACACGAGCTTTTTACAAGCCCATCTCAACATTTTAGCTCTTTAAGAAAAACAAGTGGATTCGAACCATCTTGTCTAACTTTGAGCCCTTCCCCTGACCTGAGCTAACTAACTCGACTTGGCTCGTTTACAACCATATTTATTCGTATATAAAAGGATATAATTTTGAAAACTAAAATCGTATTTTGAACTCCTTACGCGGTGCTTAGGATATCGGCATGCACGTTATACTCCTTTGCAAAGACAAACGGTACAATTCCTTGAGGCAGAGCCGCCTGCATTTCGAAATCAAAATTAGTGACAGTTTAATCAGCCATTTTAGCGACGATTTTTTTTTTAATACCTGAACAATAGCAACATGAAGTAGAACACCCCGTAGTCCAATAGCAATAGAAGTAGCTGCCATAACAGCAGGTCCAGTTAAAAACCTAACCGCCATTGAAAACGTCGCCACACGTTGCCCACATGCTATTATTTTTGGCTGTAATGCCATAAATAACCCTGTAGGTGTACAACAATATTCAATGTACCAACATCATCAATTATTAATATATAACATTATTGTGAATCATTCTATTATACAACTTATCAATGCGATCATTAAATTAATGTTACCTAGGCTGAACATGGCCATCCCTAGACCTGCATCGGATAATATTGCGATCGACCCACTTACTATGGTTGGCATTTTAATGTCCCATCTGCAAAGGTACAATTATTAATGCCATATGAAACTAGCTTTTTTTTAACCGCTAAGGGTGTACGGGGCACAAGCGGGGAAGGGGATCGGTGACCCCAGTCCCCGATCGGGAACACCGCCGCCGTCACCGCGGGGACCCAAATCGGGGAGGGGTTTCGGTATTGTTTCACCGCATAAAGGAGAGAGGAGATGATGGGCCACCTCATTTTCAACCAATCAATCATTTTCCTTTTTTTTAATTAAAAAACAAGTCACCTAAGAGGGGGGAGTGCCGTCATCAAATTGGGGTGTGAGGGGAGTTTAAGAGGGGAGTTGACGTGGCATAACTTGATTGGGTGTGCGTAAGAGAAGGGACTCCCTAAGAGGGGAGTGCTCCTCTCACTCTAATTTCTTTAATCCTCTGTTGTTTGTTGGACTTGAACTCAAGATTTGGTAGGGTGGATTTAAAAATATGGTATTTAGGTGTAAAAAATTATTGTTAAAAAAAGTTGAAATCGAACCTGAAGGAAACGAGAGACCAAATGAGACCCAAGAGGCTGGAATACGTGTTAGGGTTTCGAATCAGTTTTCTCCAAACCATTATGAGGATGAGCCTTGTCATGACGCTAGCCGGTGGCATTCGGTGGTTCTTGTTATCGGCTTCTTCAGTTCGGAGTTTCTTGAACGGGGACCCGTTTATTTGTAGTTTTGGTTCGTCGATGTCGATCTCCTTTTGTTCACCGTATGTTTTAGTCATTGGACTCAAATTTTCTGTGACAAAAAATGAGTTTTTGGTTATAGTTTTCATATCATAAGTTAACAAAAGTTATAAAAAAAAAAAGTTATATTAATTAAATAATACAATGGTTCAAAGGTTTATTTAACCTGGTGTGGGTACAGCTTTAGAAGGATCAATGGCTCCAAATTCAGCAGCAGCTTTATTAATTGCATGTTTCATGTTACCTTCAGAAACAGGAGATGCACTTGAGCTCCATACAAACATGTGAAGCTCCTTATTGTTGCTGGGCGGGGGTGGTGTGATAACGCCGCTCACACCACCTCCGACGCTTTCTTTTTTCTTTAGGCCGCCACTAGCGGGGGCGGCGCTTGTGGATCCTAATGAAAAAGTAGGGTTTGGGATTGGAGGTGGGTAAGAACATACTAAATTATTGTTGTTGTTATTGTTATTGAACAACTCCCCACTCATACTCCTTCCTCCTGTTCTTTTTTTCCCTATCCTCAACATTTCTTCTTCAAAATTTGACGTTCTCGGTGTGGGGCCCTTTGAGGACTGCATCGAGAAAACGTCCCCACCCCCGAAACTACTGGTATACCCATGTTTAGGGCTTCCAGTTTTACTTCCTGCTTTACTAAACATAGCATAAAAGTCGGACTGGTTAAAACTGGAAGCCCTAGGTGTAGGGCCTCTGGAAGACTGAACGGAGTAGATCTCTACTCCGGTCAGATTTGAAGCCCTAGGGGTCATACCAGTAATATTATGAGACTTGTTATATGAAGATATAACAGATCTTGATGATGCGGTGGAAGATCTCCGCACCACCACGTGGAGTTTTCCGTCGTCTCCTATCTCGGCGTCAGTCTGTAAAGGCTCACGACCATTTAAGGAAACGACGTCAGACTCCACATGGAAAGATGTGATGGACCCAGCAGTTTCTGGAAACTGCTCGGTTATGAGGAGCTTTGCTCCTCTATACTCAAACATAAACAGCATGAGCGTGTACCATATCACGCTCTGCAATACAACGATTTGGACCATAAGGGATCCAGAGAAATCCCCATACATGGCCTTGAGCAAAGGAATGCCCATGACCAAAGTATTTGGGAGCGTCGAGAGGGAGAACAACGTGATCATCCACTCGAGGCTCCCGTTCTTACTTAGCCATTGCCAAACAAACAAAGCACCTAACATGACAACCTTTTGAAGCGAATCCGCTGCTATGAAGCGGTAGTTCATCTCGTAAGGATTGTTTGAAGATATAAAATGGAAAGAAAGAAGAGGGACGGCAAAAACCGCAACGAAACGGTTAATTCCCGAGCATTGGTCCGGTGTGAAGATCTTCCACCACCGGACCGAACTATAAGCTAGCATCATGGCCACATAAAGTGGCACAATGGCAGCAAGAACAACGTAGATGTCTTTTCCGGTGATCATGGTGTTTTTGCAACATGTACACAAAGAGTCACACCGCCACCAGAACACACACACGAGGGTTGATATTAATGGTGGTGGTGGTTGTAGGCGGAGAAAGGAGGAGGAAGTTGCAGTGTGAAGGGTTGTACAAAATATACAAATGAAGGCTGGATATAGATCCTTATGTATTGGAACTCATGAATAGGGGCAATAAATGGAACTTGCCCAAGAGAATCCTGTTTAACTATTATTTATTTAAAATGAAAGATTTCAATAAATAAATAACTCATAAAATCTATAATTTATGAATGTAAATGGCATATATATATATATATATATATATATATATATATATATATATATATATATATATATATATATATATATATATATATATATATATAGGGTAAGGTTCATGCGAGAACCACCCTTATTGCGAGAACCGCGAGAACCAATGTGAACACAAAATAAAATCTAAAAAAAATCAAAAAAGCATTCAAAATTTTTTTTTTATTTTTTTTAATATTTTTTAATAAAAAATCGCTATATTTCGTTACCATAAAAAAAAAAAAAAAACTTTTTTTTTCGAGTAACAGTTATCCATGCACATGTGCATATGTATCATTACTTCAACAAATTCGGTAATACGTTATCAGGAATAGACAATTGCACTTTAATTTACAATACCATTAGTAATACACTACTTTTTACATTACCAATATTCAAAATGCACATGTGCATAATTAGGTATAACCATGATATAACGTGTTTTGATACAAAAAGTTTGTGATTTTGAATGGAGAAGTAGACCCATATACATGTTTTTTGGTTAGTTATATCTAGTGGTTGATGGTTTGGTTATAGTTGTCAATTTTTTATGTAATATGTTGATTGGATGGTATAAATGGTGTTTACATACATGTAATAAAGTGAAAATATTGTTAATGGTATTGTATTTTGGATGGTAGGAGGTAATGGTATTGTATTATGGATGGTAGGAGGTAATGGTAGTGTATTATGGATGGTATGATAGATGAAAGGGAGAATGTATTCAAAGTGGTGTACCAAAACACCTTATTTCATGTTGATACATATAAATGCACATGTGCATTTCTAACATTGGTAATATAAAAAGTAGTGTATTACATATGGTAGTGTAAATGAAAGTGCAATTGTCTAATATTTGTAATGAATTACGGAATTTGTCAAAGAAATGACAAAAATGCACATGTGTATGCTTGTGTATTATGGATGGAATGATAGATGAAAGAGAAAGTAGTGTACCAAAACACCTTATTTCCTGTTGATACATATAGATGCACATGTGCATTTCTAACATTGTTAACGTAAAACGTAGTGTATTACACGTGGTAGTGTAAATGAAAGTGCAATTGACTATTATTTGTAATGAATTACGGAATTTGACAAAGAAACGATACATATGCACATGTGCATGGATAACTGTTACTCGAAAAATTTTTTTTTTTTTTTTTTTTTTTGAAATTTTTTTTTATTTTTTTTTATTTTTTTTATTAACAAAATATAGCGATTTTTTCAAAAAAAATAGTAAAAAAATAAAAAAAAAAAAAATTTTGGGTGTTTTTTAGATTTTTTTAAGAATTACTGTTTGTGTTCACACTGGTTCTCGCGGTTCTCGCAATAAAGGGTGGTTCCTAACGGATCTTTGTCCTATATATATATATATATATATAGGATTAGGTTCAAGAGTGAACACTAGTGTAGCTTGCGAACAGAGTGAACTAATCCTGGCCATACATTTGTGTAGATCAATGGTCATGATTTGATGTTGAAATACACTAGTGTATTTTACGATTTGATGATGAGATCCTGGCCATACACTTGTGTAGATCAATGGCCAGGATTTGTTCACTCAGTTCGCAAATACATTAGTGTTCACTCTAGAACCCTACCCTATATATATATATATATATATATATATATATATGGGGTTGTGTTTGATTGGGAATTAAAAATAGGTTAACATTGGTGAGGATCGATTTAGTCAATTTAGTGTTTTATTATTGCACTAGTTAATTAATATTTAAGAAACTTAAATAAAAATAGGAAAGATGTATCTTTTTAGCTTCTTATTTCTACAGGACTTGAATAGGAGATTTTGTGATGTGAATGTGCAAACAGATGGAGTTACACATTGCGTGCAACAAAATACAACGTGTATGTTCATGACTATATTTGAAATTTGAATAGGAAATAAACAAGAATATTATATACATGATATGCAATGTATACAAGAAAATATATTGAAATGCTTATGTGTATCGAAAAACCCCGTTCCTCATGCATCAGTTTACATAATAAAAAGAGTAGCAATAGGAGTAGAGTCTATCTTGCTACTCTATGAATTTATTTACATACAGGTTTCTTTTAACATACTTAGAATAGGTAGATCTGTCTTTAGAGTTCTACTTAAAATTAGTGTTTTACTGGAAGTCTCACGTGTCAGTGCGTTACTCTCCCTACACATATATAGATGGAAAAAGTATAAAATACATAACGTATATTACGTACGACAACATACGTTATTATAGGTATAACATGCGTGATTAATATTTTCAAGATACGTGATTAATGTTTTTCAACACGCGTGATTTGGGTTTTTTAGTTTATAGCGTACATGATTTTGAAATGAACGTGAATAATTATCTGCCGTACTGGTCGTACGTTAAGCCGTAATGTACGTTAATTGGCCTATATATATATATATATATATATGTATAAAACGAACACATTAGACTGCGGGGAGTGGGAGGCTTGGGTTGGTGCATTGAGCGACAAGTGGCAGCTGATGGGGCCACATGGATGGTGCGGCGTGACAGGGTTGTTGGCTGGGTGTGACATGGTGTGGCCAGCCATGTGTCATTTCTTATATTTTTTTAATTTCTATTAACAAAATGTAATTCTAAAAAAACTGCAAATAAAATTAAGAAAAAAAAACTACAATAAAATAATATATTAAAACAATAAAAAATCAATCAATCATCTTCATCTTCCATTGAGTTGAATCTAGGAAGTGTCGAAACATGTTGTACCAAATCAGCTCGAAGGTTTGAACTTATTTGTCTTGACTCGATTAGATTTTGATTTTGCAATCTCTCTTCATTACAAATGTCTACGTCATTTGTTGCGGTCTCCTCGCCATAATATTCAACTATTGCGCGCCCCTCATCCTCTAAAATCAGGTTGTGTAGAATGATGCAAGCATACATCACGTTTTCTTATTTGATCTTTTTCATACAATCTACAAGGCATGCTCAAAATGTGCCACCTTTTCAAAACACCAAATGCTCGCTCGATGTCTTTGTGTGCCGCCATCTGAACTCTGTTACACTTTATTCTTTTAGGATTTAGGGTTCTCTCTCTTAAAAATGATTTCACAAAAACAATCCACTAAGGGTAAATTCCATCAACAAGATAGTACTGATACTGTATTCAACATCAGTTACAATAAATGTTCTTTTTGGTCCAACACCATTTATTAGATCATTGAAAAGTGGCGAGTGATGTATAATGTTTATATCGTTATGTGAACCTGGCATACCAAAGAATGTATGCCAGATCCAAAGATCTTGTGATACAACAGCTTCAAGCATCATAGCCGGCATTCCATGAGATCCGCTTGTGTGAGAGGCTTGTCATGCAGTCGGACAAAGTTCTCACTGTCATTTCATACAATCTAAAATGTCTATCATCCCGGGGAGACCACGATATTCAACGTAATGTTCCAAAAGTTGTTGCATCTCATTAAACGTCGTTTTTCTCAAATATCTTTTCATATATGGTTCAATCATATACGTACAAAAATTGTGAAGACTTTCCCTAGCCACTCGTGCCGACATTTTTAAATAGTCGTCCATTATGTCGGAATTATTGTCGTATGCTAATTGTCTTAGGGCGGTCGTGACCTTTTGCCACGTGGTAAATCTGATCTTACCACGCGCATCGGGTTTTTGTTGGGAATAAGGATAATTATCCTCTAAATCCTTTGATATTCTTAAAAATAAATTTTTACTCATACGAAAAATGACACCTAAACATGTTTTCATCATACGTTGGTTCGGGTGTGAAATAATCTCTTACCAGCAAATCGTTTACGGTTTCGCGTTCCCTCTCTATGTACTTCCTCCGTTTTGGTTCGGGTTGGGAAGTCCCTTCATCTGAATCTTCAACAATAGCTTTCACGACCGTCGCCACTGTTGATAATAATATTTCCGCTCTGTTGTCGGATGAGGATGACAAGAAATCTTTCATACTAATCACTTGAACTTGAAGAATCCATTGGAGGTTGGTAGTGGTTTTTGAATTTTTTGATAGTAAAAATGATAAGTATTGTTTGATATATATATAGATTACAAAATATTTTGTTTTAAATAGTCGTTAGCCAACAGCTATGCCAAACGGCTAGCCCAACGAACATATGTCACTTTCTCTATGCTCGAATATAAATACATATACACAACACACAAGCATATAGGTGGGTTTAAAAGAAAAACACTAAATGTTAAGGAACCTTTATTTGACTTTATACGATACTAGTTTAAGAACCCGCGAACTTCGCGGGTGGACTAACACACAAATATATAACTTAAAATTGTTGAAATAATCATTTGAAAGAAATAAACGTTCAAGTTCTAATGAAATTAGTAAACGCAAAAATCACATGTCATTAAAGACTTCTTTATACACCACATTTGATGTTTTATCTGTAGACTTCTCATCTTTGTCTAATATTAACAGTTTAACAGTGTTGACATAGGAATTCGATGGAGAAATAGTTGACAGATTAGGTTCAAGCTCTGGATTCGTGTCCTCCATAATTGTCATTTTATCCCAGTTCTTTGATATCTGATCTCTGCTCTTTCAAAAACGAATATATGCAACGTATACACTTGCAACCGTGTCGAGTCACATTCATCAAATAAGTTGAAAAATCAGTATCCAATGATAAGTTCACCCACAAATAACTCATTTAGCGAAATCATACTACTGTAAACACTTTTCTCTCAAGTTTGGAGCATTAAAAATCCAAATTTAATTGCTCAATGACATTTTCACGCACTACACAAATTCATAACATATAATAAAATATAATATTATTAAAAAGTAAGAGACTTTATAACCATGTTCACAGTAAATATGCTGGAACAAAGGCTAGTTACGCCTGCTACAAAACATGCAAAAGGTTTGGAAAATGGGAAAATTAAAAAAAAAAAAAGAGCACCCTTACCCTATAATAATCACATTTTTCTTACCTAATACTAAACACAAGGAGAAAGATGACTAATAATAAATAGCCCACATCAAGTACAGTGCAAAACACCTAACAATAATATCTCAAACCCATTTTGGGTCATTATTCAATCCGCTTCTTAAAACTAATTTACCTTGGTCTATTTCACTTGTAACTTGTAAGTTTATTTTACCTTGGTCTACTTCACTTGTAAGTTCTTTCTTGGCAGCAACATCCTTGGTTAACTGTGACTCCTTCAACTTTCTGATCCACTAAACACATAATTACCATGTACCTTACCTTCCGAGAATTCAATCCTTTTAGATCCTACTCGATTAGTAACATAGAAACTAAAGAATGTAAAACTATTTAAATTGTTCTTAATAGAATGATATAAAAAGAAAATTAAAGTTTTTGTAGAAGTGGATTACCAATTTAACATCCGTGGGACCTTAAAAAATGATGAACCCTTTATCCCGCCTAATATAGAAATGTACGCCTCTACAATACAGTTCCGCCTCAAAACGAAACGTGCGCCTCAAACCACTAAGGTGTACGTATAAAACCTAGCATTGAGGCGCCGCCTCATATATGTATAGCTTATCACATAATTATGAATTTAGATGTCAAAATAAATTATAGAACATGAAATAAATATAGAATTGTACATGGAATGACAACTTCAATATATTAGATTGGACATAGTAGCCTAATGTGCCAACACATGAAAGATGAACATTAACATGAAGAAATTAATTAATAAAAAATATAAAAGAAATATTAAGATATCAAATAGTTAAAAGTAGGTTTAAACTTAATGGAATTGCCTCATAACTTGATTCCGTCAAATCCATGTGTTATTTTTTGTTTCCACTTTCAGTCTATCCTAGAATTATCTTACCAGAAACTTAAAACCACAAAATTATAAAGTAATGCTCAACTCAACCAAGTTGAACACGTGAAACCAGTACCAGATAAGGCAGTCACATAAAACATTAACTATTTGAAAGCTTCTAATAAACAATCCAACTCATCCAAGTGGCCAAATGGAAAAACGTGACGGTTCCATGAGATACAACCAGAAGTGATGTTTTCTACAACCTTGCATCTTGCCTAATGGGGATGGAGAATTTTTAGTTTTTTTAAGGGGGGGGGGGGTCTTATATTATTATTGTTGATTTATATCACACCACATTTTTTTCCCATTGTGCAGCTTCATACATGTTGGCTGGTCATTCCGATCTATAACAGTTGTAATAAACGAATTCAATACAATTCCGAAATAAATGAAAAAGTTCATATATTCTAAATGATTAAAAGCAAAACAGTTGCAACTTGCATAGAACCAATACCAGGTACCAATTTCTATATCTCAAAAAGACCCTAATCAATAATGAATGTTCTAATCACAATCGTCACCATTCAAAATCAACTTCCAATAACAAATTCAAACTATCACACACAAATAGATCAATACAATGACTGAAATTTCACTTGCAATTGGCGGCAATAGTAGCAAGTCCATCAGTAAAAAGATAACACCAACACCTAAAAGTTCTTAATCGACTTCGAAATCAACTCCAAGCACTCATCGAGTTATCCAAAACCTCCAGAGCCGTAAGGATCGGCAGCAATCCTTCGCTAAACCTAACATCAACAACAGCATTGATCCTCATCGGTGGTCTTTCCGTCATGAGATGTTTTAGACGATGGCTGAGATGGACGATTGAGGAAGTAGCCGGTAGGGTTAGGGTGAAAGTGTGTGCGTGTGGTGGATCAAACGGCGTGAGTGAACGGAGAGCGATGCTTCTTGACTGTATTAATTTGTATAATAGAAGCAAAATATGTAGCAGACGGAATGAGATAGTGATTAGGGTTAGGTAGATGAACGATTGAACACACAAGAAAGAGATAGACGATGGAAAGAGACAGGATATGAAACTGAAATTAGGGTTTAAAGGAAGCGAGTGAAAAAAGAGCGAAGGCCGCTTCTTTGGTTTACCGCTCAAAAGTTTTCTATAAGAAGTATTGACGTGACACGTGGAAATTAATGATTTAAGAGGCTGACAAATGGCACTAAAATGTATTGTTTTAATATAGATAATAGATATGTGAATTAATTATGAACTATAGTTTCATTTGAACACAAGACTCTATACATATATAAGTTTCTTTTCAATACAAAACCAATGTGATCGGTAGAAAGTCATAAGAATGAAATAAGCACTTGCTATTCAATTGGTTTTGGATTGAAAGTAAACTTATGTATGTATATGACGACGGGCCAGTGGGTAGGCCCACTTTACCCGCTCTGGACTATCTCTAGGAAGCCCAACTATGCAAAAAGGCCCAACAGGAGAAGTCACCTTGCCTATTAAGTTTCCTTCCCTTTTGTTATGAGCGGGAAAACAACTCAGTAAAAGTACAGGTCTCATTTAATGAGCGATAAGAATGGGATCTCGCCTGAGAATACTGTACTTCTCCGGCCGAAGCATTAAATGGGGAAGACATCTCGCCGCTGGGGGTCAGACACGTGTCTGCACCTCCCGATAACCTCTAGAAACCGTTGGATCACATGGGAAAATATCTAATGTGATAAGGTTAGGCTGTTATATAAGAACAAGGACAAAAGAGAACAGAGGCAGGTATGATCTCCGGTTTTACTCTCATTTACTACATCCTCATTTACTCCACACACATTAACTTCCGACCGTTATTATATCGCATTTAACACACATCAATAAGATTCACACCATAAAGGGAAACCTTCTGGTGACTGCATTCATCGGAAGAAGCTCCTTTCTTTTCTGGCAAGTTTACTTACTCTCACGCCGGAGCTTGGTCACGGATCCCCCTCCCGGGGTCCCCCGTGACGAGGCTAACGGTTTATTCTTTTGTAGCAAGCAAGGATAAAAGCTCTTGACGTCACCGAAGATCCATCCAACGTCAACCGGAGGTTGGGTATTCGACATTGGCGCCATCTGTGGGACCTCAGCCTGCTCGGTGTTCCCACACAAACACTCGACGTCCAGAGAGCAGCTTATCCTGCTAAAAACAACATGACAACCCCACATAACTCACGTATCACTCAGACGGCACAAAACGACTTGGATAAAGTCACTGTAGAGGATATTACTCATGAAGAAGATGATGAGAATCAGGGAGGAAATTTGAGGGAAACGGAACATATCACTCCCGATTTTGTGGCCATGCACAGGGAAAGGTTAACCAAATGTCTTGAAGACCTAAAGAGACAGGAAAGACTCGACAGCCTCAGAGCCAGACTCTCTTTTGACACACCCTCCAGCCAGGAAGGAACGAACCTTCAGAACAAGAACAACGGTGGTGACCAGCTAGAAACATTTATGTCTGCCCTAAGGCAGATGTCCTCTGAAGAAAGGGAGGACCTGATCACAGGCCAGAAACCCAAGGGGAAGGAAAAAGGGAGAGACAACTCTGATGACAGCGGTTTGGACCAACCATACTTACCACGAGATTTGGCTGAGGTTTCAAAATTCACAAGAAGAATCTCAGAAGCACCTATGCCTCCCAAGACAAAACTACCACCAGGTTTTGATCGATATGATGGAACGAGGGATCCGGAAGATCACCTGCATGCCTTCAGAGGAGCAGGGCAACTAGGAAGATGGCCAATGCAGGTATGGTGCCACATGTTTGTACAAACCCTAACGAAAGGAGCCCGGCTTTGGTTCGACAGTCTGCCCCCAGGGAGCACAGACAGCTATGAAGAACTGAGTGAGAAATTCCTCAGGAACTTCGGCCAACAGAGGAAGGTGGTCAAAAATCCAAACGAAATCCTTCACATCAGACAAAGAGATAACGAGCGAATAGACCAGTACATGGAGAGGTTTGTTAAGGAGAGTATGAACATCAAGGACGTCCCGGAAGTCATGAAGATTAGTAGTTTCATAAATGGGCTGAAACACGCACAGCTATGTGAGAAGCTGGGGGAGAGTTTCCACCCTCCTTTGACAATCTTATGGACAGAGTCCGGGCCTTTGTCCGGGGAAAGGACACGGTCAGCAAAGCAAAGGAGACGGACGTCACACCTCGGAGGATTGCCCCGGCTGCAAGGCCTCCTGATAAAGGTACACCCTATTCCCGAAAACCTTCTTTTGATAGAATGTTACATGACAGAGCAAGGCCCTCATACTCTCCCTATAGACCCCGAGGGAGAGGTCCTCCCCCTTACCCCGATAGCTTCACCCCTCTCATTAAGACCCCAAGTGAGATACTAGCCACGGAGAGGATAAAGAATTCCTTCCCAAGGCCACCCCCCATAAAACCGGGACCAAAAGCACAACCAAACGAATACTGTGAATTCCACAAAGGTTTTGGGCACAAAACCGATGACTGTATGTACCTCAAAAGAGAAATAGAGGTTGCGGTGAAAACGGCGAGACTGGCCCATTTGGTCAGGGAAATCAAGGAAGGGGGAGGGGATCGCAAGGGAAGAGATGCACGGGAGCCGGGGAGGGCAGACGTTGATATGATTAGAAGGAGAAATGAGTTTGATACCACCCGAAGTGTAAAGGCCAGAATCCTAGGCTCCCCAAACTGCATGAAAGCTCCCATCCTCATGCCATATTTAGAAG